>CM070772.1:174439123-179451623 GCA_036346955.1 Dipus sagitta | reverse complement strand
CTTTCTCTGTCAAATAAATAAATAAAAATATTTTTAAAAAGACATCATAAAATGATGTGTGAAGATATTCAAACAAGATATTTACAGATGATAAAATCATACTGTAAAACCACATGCATTCTGTAGTTTCATTTTTACTTTCCTATATTCTAAAGAAGAAGTTCAAGCCAGGCATGTTGGCTCACACCTTTAATCCCAGCACTTGAGAGACTGAAGTAGAAGGATTGCTGTGAGTTTGAGACCTGCTTGGGCTAGAGAGTGAGTTCCAGGTCAGCTTGGGCTAGAATGAGACCCTGCCTCAAAAAACTGAACAAACAATTGGACGTGGTGGTGCACACCTTTAATCTAAGCACTCAGGAGGCAGAGGTAGAAAGATCACCATGAGTTCGAGGCCACCTTGAGGCTACATAGTGAATTCCAGGTCAGCCTGGGCTAGAGAAAAGACCCTACCTCCAAAAACCAAAAACATAAAATAAAATAAAATAAAATAAAATAAAATAAAATAAAATAAAATAAAATAAAAATAGATAAATTCAAGATATACACCAAAAAGTTAATAGCTATTTTATGTGAGAGATGAAATTTTAAGTGAATTTAGATTTTCATAAAGACTACAACACATATGCATATATTTTTATTATGATCATAAGCATTAACTTTATAATTTGATATTTATATATAAAGAACATTCAAATTACTTTTTAAAAAATATTCATTTATTTATTTGCAAACTGAAAGAGAGAGACAGATGTGCCATTTTGTGCATCTGGCTTCATGTGGCTACTGGGGAATAAAACCCCAGTCGGCTTTATAGGCAAGAACCTTAATTAACCACTGAGCCATCTCTTCAGCCCTCAAATTACTTAAAAAAAAATATTTAGCCGGGCGTGGTGGCGCACACCTTTAATCCCAGCACTAGGGAGGCAGAGAGAGGTAAGAGGATCGCCATGAATTTGAGGCCACCCTGAGACTACGTAATGAATTCCAGGTCAGCCTGAGCTAGAGTGAGACCCTACCTCGGAAATAAAAAAAAATTATTTGTTTATTTGCAATGAGAGAGAGAGAGAGGAGAATGAATGTGTGTACCAGGGCCTCCAGCCGCTGCAAACAAACTCCAGACACATGTGCCACTTTGTGCATCTGGCTTTATGTGGGTACTAGAAATCAAACCTGAGTTGTTAGGCTGTGCAGGAAAGTGCCTTAACCACTGAGTCATCTCTCCAGCCCTAAAATTATTTTTTAAGAAAGAAAAAATATGGTTTAAAAAAATATTTTCTTTATTTGCAAGCAGAGAGATACCGAGAAGACAGACAGAGGCAGACAGGGTGTGCCAGGCTCTCCAGCCACTGCAAATGAACTCCAGATGCACGTGCGATTTTGTGCATCTGGTTTTACATGGGTACTGGGGAATCGAACTCTGGTTGTTAGCCTTTCCAGGCAAGCACTTTAACCACTAAGCCATGTCTCCAGCCCAGACCAAAAAAAAAAAAAAAAAAAAAAAAAGTTGTTTTTTTACTAGAAGGAAATCAATCTTCCCCCAAGGAGCCGATGAGAAATGAGACACGGACACAAATAAGCATTATGAGGCAGCATGGATGATAATGGAAGCTTTACCAAGTGTGCGTGGAAGGATGAGCTCTGCCTGGGAGAGCTGTCTTGGTAAGAAGAGTTGACATTTATGCAGGGTCTTGAAGGATGAATGGGAGTTCTCCAGGGCTTTGTAAATTGTTAAGCGCTATGTAAGTGTAAGTTAGTCTTTTGGCCTTTATTATTACTGTGGAGGCTTACCTCACATAAAGCTCTCTTTCTTGTCTCTTTCCCAGGCTCCCCAAAGCCCAGGAACCCCGGGGACAGGAAGCAGTGGCAGTTAAACAGTCACACATCAGTGCTCCAGCAAGTGAACTGAGGCGCATCCAACTAAGGAGCAGACTCGGGACCAGAAGACGAAGTGCCCAGGGAGCTGGGCCAGGGAGGTGCTAGCTGCGAACACTCAGCACCCCATGGAAAGGCCGGCTGTGCTAGGAGCCACCGCCCCGCCTTATGCGGCCATCTCTACCTCGGGGATGGTAAAGACCGAAAAGGAGTATCACACATCCGTCTATGTTCTGCGCTGGCAGGAAACAACCTGTTAGATGTCTTACGGCCTCCAGACAGGGTAGAGTGGAAATCAGTGGGTGAGTGAGGGCACCAGGAAGGCAGGCAAGAGATGATCTGCTCGGGAGAAATTCTTGGAAACTCAAGATTGGAAGGGATTTGAATGTTTTCTGCTTTACGAGTCCTGTTCTCCTCCCCAGCATCCATCACGCTTCTCTGCCTACAGGGTGAGGGTCGGAGGCCATATCTTCTGTGACCTACTTCTGCTCCCCTAGTCGCTTCTTGGAAAAATATTCAATGCTTGCTGTGTGCCAGGCACTGCGTTTATGTATTACTCCTTTGATTAAAGTGTGCCCTCCTGTGTCTGCTAGCATATATTTACTCATGTAATAAACATATATGAGACACCTACAATGTGCCAGGTCGTTTTCTACATGTAACGGAATGGAGGAAAAGACACCCAGGTTCTCATGGACTAAGCATCTCACTGTTCCATTATAATTTCACTTTATTTCAATTTCATTCATTCATTTTTGAGACAGTCTCATGATGCCTCGACTGGCCTCAAACTCACTATTGACAGTAATAGTATTGGTTGATTTTGAGACAGCGTCTCAGTACATAGGCCAGGGTAGCTACCTACTCCACAATGGCCTGGATTTCACAGTCTTCTTGCCTCAGCCTCCCCAGTGCTGACTTTACAGATGTGTGGCACTATGCCCAGCTTACAGTTTGCTTTGCCATTCTTACCACACTAGCTTATTGCCTACACCCTAGTAAACATCTGTCTCACCCAAGGTTGGCCTTAGCTGCTTCCTGTGCAATTCTCTAATGCCCAGGACAGCGGCTAGCACAAGGTTTATGATCAGTAGTTATTTGTTTCTAGAGTATATGAACTCTCACAAAGCATTTTCTTTTTGTTGTTGATGTTTATGTATCTTACTATACCCAGGCTGACCTGGAATTCACTATGTAGTCCCAGGCTGGCTTTGAACTCAGCAATTCTCCTACCTCTGCCTCCTGAGTGCTGGGATTAAAGACATTCACCACCACACCTGGCTTCACATAGCATTCTTTTAAAAAAAAAATTAATTAGTTTATTTAAGAAAGAGAGAGGCAGAGAGAGAGAGAGAGAGAGAAAGAGCGAGAGCATGCCAGGGCCTCTAGCCACTGCAAATGAACTCCAGACACATGCATCACCTTGTGTATCTGGTTTATATGGGTACTGGAGACTCAAACCTGGGTGCCTTAGGCTTCAAAGGCAAGCACCTTAACCACTAAGCCACCTCTCTAGCCCCACATAGCATTATTATCAAAACCTTGCTGGACGATGTCTATTTAGACCTGCCAATACCTATTCATCAGTGCTGAACCTTGACTTGTGTTTTCTAGCCTGTTAACCCTTACAGGCCTCATACTTGCCATGGACAGGAAGGTTCCTTTTTTTTTCTTTCTAAATACAATACCATGATTAAAACTCAGACCATTAAAATGATTCTCCAAGGCAGAGCTACAAATTAGAGTTGAGATTTGAACCCAAGTCCTCTGGATGCCACAGCCTGATCATTCAACTTCTTTTTTCTTTTTCTTTTTAATTTGTGTATGAGAGAGAGAATGCAAGAGAAAGAGAGAGAGAAAATTGGTATGCTAGGTCCTCTAGCCACTGCAAATAAACTCAGACACGTGCACCACCTTGTGTGCATGTGTCACCTTGTGAATCTGACTTATATGGGTTCTGGGGAGTCAAACCTGGGTCCTTTGGCTTTGCAGGCAAATGCCTTAACCACTAAGCTATCTCTCCAGCCCCTGATCATTCAACTTCTATATGATGCCACTGGTCAGGCATTAGTTCATCTGTGATCACGTCCTTTCTTTTTTCCTAGATAACCATTCCCTGAGAGAAGACATTCTATTAGACTCCATTCCGTGTTTGCTATGGTACCAGAACAGTGCTTGGTACTCAGAACACACTCACCACATGTGTCTGTGTCTTAAATCCCCAAGGGGTAGAAAAGAAAATGGGGTGAGGAGGCAGCTTAGTCTATGAAGCCCCTGCCATGTAAGAATAAATACTTGAAGCTGGGCATGGTGGCACACGCCTTTAATCCCAGCACTTGGGAGGCAGAGGTAGGAAGATTGCTGTAAGTTCGAGGCCACCCTGAGACTAAATGGTGAATTCCAGGTCAGCCTGGACTAGAGTGAGACCCTTACCTCAAAAAACTAAAAGTAAAATAAAAAGAATGAATACTTGAGCTAGGATCCCCAGGATCCACATGAAAACTGTGCTCTATAGTGGGTGTCTGTAACCCCACCACACTGGCCTACCTCTAGAAGGAAGGAAAGCAGAAACAGGAGATTTTTCTAGAAGCTCACAGGTCAGCTAGCCTGGAGAACACAAAATGCCTCAAACAAGGTGCTGGAGAGATGGCTTTGCGGCTAAGGTGCTTGCTTGCAAAGCCAAAGAATCCAGGTTTGACTCCCCATTACCCACGTACAGCCAGATGCACAAGGTGGTGCCTGCTTTGGAGTTCGTTTGCAGTGGCTGGAGGCCCTGGCATGGCCAAATTCCCTCTCTCACTCTCTCTCTCTATCAAATAGATAAGTAAAATATTTTTTAAACTCTTCAAATAAGGTGGAAGAGAGCTGGGCATGGTGGTGCACACCTTTAATCCCAGCACTCGGGAGGCAGAGGTAGGAGGATCGCCGTGAGTTTGAGGCCACCCTGAGACTACAGAGTGAATTCCAGGTCAGCCTGGGCTAGAGTGAAACCCTACCTCGAAAAACCAAAAATAAATAAATAAATAATCAAATAAGGTGGAAGAGGAGAACTGACTCCCAAAGTTATATTCTGATCTACACACACTGTGGCACACACTCGCACACACGGACATACATGCACACCCGCACACCAGAGAAAAAAAGAAGAATGAATGAATGAATGAATGAATGCTTCTGCTATCAGTTCATAGGATGGTGATGGGATGGAGGGAGAGATACTGCGGAGGGCAAGGGCCTTCCCAGACACCACTAGCATCTTCTTCAGGAAGGCCTGGGGAAAACTGAGGACTCATCTCAGTGCTAAAGCACTCCTTTCACAGGCATCACACGTTTTACTTATGTATTTATTTATTTTTATGAAAGAGTGGGAGAAAGAGAGAGAGAGAATAGGCGTGCCAGGGCCTCCAGCCACTGCAATCAAACTCCAGATGCGTGTGCCACGTTGTGCGCATGTGCAACCTTGCAACGCTTGCGTCACCTTGTGGCCTACGCGGGACCTGGACAGGCAAGCACCTTAACCACTGGGCTTCGCGCATTGTGCTCAGCCGCACATCTCTGCCGACAGGGCAGAGGGGAGCATGCATGGTTTCCAACGGGTTGGGAAAAATGAGGTTAGGTTTCGATTCAGATAGTTATTTGTGTTTTCTGGGTCTGCACGGTCGATAAATTTTCAACGAGCGGTGATTCTGTTCCTCATCTTTCATTGCTTTATGGGACTTCGGGGAATAAAAGTATAACATCCTGCTTTCCCATAAGTTCTCTGGCCGCTACGCTGGCACCAATTAAAGACGTCTATGCAATTAATCAAAACCAATTTGGAAGCATCCTGGCGCTGCTCCTCTGATGTCCCTGCCTGCTCCGCATACAGTAGTTCCTCAGCTGCAGCGATGGAGCCAGGCACATAGGGGCTTTTGATGAACTGGCTCCGCTTGCCCCAAGTGTTAACTATGTCATCTGACGTGACTAACGAGGCTGTGGGCTTGATCTGAGCACAGAGAGGCTTTGCTGTTTGGAGGAGGCTCGGTTTCCACAGCCAGCCTGGGAAGAGGCTGTGGTGTTCCCGGTACACACTCCCTCATGTCAGCTGGAGCCCTGGAGGCCTCTAGTGTTGGAGCGGAGAGTTGTCCCCAGGACGGGTGATGGAAATTGTGGGCGCTGCCAGCAAGCATGTGACCCGGTTTAAACTTCTAGCACAGCCTCCTTTTACAGACATGAAAAGCAAGACCCAGCAAAAGTGGGGGGGGGGGGGTCTTGTTAAAGACCTGAGCTTTGGAGAGTGTAATAAAGGAGAAGGCATGATCTCTGTGGAGCTGAGCTTCATTTCAGCAGGTAAATATGTATGAAGGTAACATCTGGGGCTTGACACAAATACACCTTATCAAGGCTTAAACTCTGGGCTTTTTTCCTTTGTTGGGAAAAGGTTGTGTGAGCCATTGTCACCTCAGTAGTTCCAACACAAGGCATATAGAGTCAACAGGGAGCCCAGTAGTTAATCTTCAGCAAATTGCTTCATTATTCTGAGCTTTGGTTTCCTTTGCTTTGACACTAGGACAGACCAAATACTGCCCACCCAGCCTGTTTCCTCCTCAAGACCTTGTGAGACGCAATGGAGTCGGTGCGTGTGAGAGTAAGAGCCTCGGCATATGTTAACTATTATTCTCATTGCCCCCTCTTAGGAGCACTGACTGAAGTCTCTGGAATATGGATCCATAGATAGCTTTAACTGTCTTCCTCTTCCTGCTTCTTCCAGAAGGCCCGGGAAAGAAATGGACATAAAACCAGCTGGTCATCTGCCTGTAAGCTCCACGGCTTTTAGAGAGTCCGCGACATTTAAAGAGGAAGAACTCGGCCATTGTAATCTCATGTCATTCCACACATTGATCGAGCACCTACCATATTCCGGACGTTGGCCACGCTGTGTGTGGGACTCTGAGTTGGATAAAACATGTTCCTTGGCCACTTTGAGAACTCACCATTTAGAGGGAGAAGCAGACACAGACATAAATAACTATAATGTTACCATAGAAAAATACAATTGCCACAGGAAAAACACACATCAAGTGCTTTGGGGAGTCAGAGGGGAATGATTCATTCCCTAAAAGGAGAATGGGGAAAGTTCCAGCACTAGGACTGGGGATGTAGCTGTAGCTAGAGTGCTTGCCTATCATACATGAAGCCCTGAGTTTGATCCCTAGCACCACATAAATCAATAAGCATGGTGGTATACACCTGTAATCCCAGAAGTTCAAGGTCATACTCAGCTACCTAGTGAGTTAGAAGCCAGCCTGAGCTACATGAGAATCTGAGAATCTGCCTCAAAAAAAGCAGATGGGGGCTGGAGAGATTGCCTAATGGTTAAGGCACTTGCCTGCAAAGCTTAAGAGCCCATGTTCCACTCTCTAGATCCCACATAAGCCCACGCACAAAGGTGAGGCAAGTGCAAGGTCGCACTAGGTGGCGCAAGTGTCTGGTGTTGGATTGCAGTGGCTGAGGCCCTGGTGTGCCAACTCTCTCTTTCTCTTTCTCTAAAATAATTTTAAAAAAATACATCTATCTACATGTGTACATTAAAAAGAGCAGATGGTCCAGTGCTTACAAGTGCTTATTATGCAAATCTAACAACTGGAATTAGAATCCCTAGAACCTACTAACGTCCAACAAGTATTGTAGGCACCTGTCTGTAATCTCAACATGCCCAGGACAACGGGAGGCAGAATCCTGGAGACTGAAGGCCAACTAGTGGCAAAACAAGAGAGACTCTGTTTTGAGCCGGGCATGGTGGCACACACCTTCAATCCCAGCACTGGGGAGGCAGAAGTAGGAGGCTCACCATGAGTTCAAGGCCACCCTGAGGCTACATAGTGAATTCCAGGTCAGCTTGGATAATAACGAGATCCTACCTCTAAAACCAAAAAAGAAGAGAGACTGTTTCAAATAAGGTGGGAGGTGAGGACTGACCCCCAAGGTTGTCCTCTGACCTACACACACACACACACACACACACACACACACACACTGTAACATGCACACACTCATACATGCATACACATACATACTAACACACACACTCAAACCAAAAAAGAAAAAAAAGAGCTGTCACTACAGCACAGGCGGGCCGAGGTCAGCTCTTCCAGGAAGCATGAGAAAGGACACTCCAGCCTGAGGAAGGGTATGCACAGATGGACAACTGAAAGGCCACGGTAACCTAAAAGTCACAATAAAAATCAAGGGATGGCTGGAGGGGTGGCTTAGAGGTTAAGGCGTTTGCCTGCAAAGCCGAAGGACCCAGGTTCGATTCCCCAGGACCCACGTTAGCCAGATGCACAAGGGGGCGCACGCGTCTGGAGTTCGTTTGCAGTGGCTGGAGGCCCTGACGCACCCATTCTCTCTCTCTCTCTCCCTTTTTCTCTATCAAATAAACAGATAAATAAAAATAAAAATATTTAAGAGTCAAGGGAGATGCAGGCTGTTTCACCGTTCTCTCCACTGGCTGAGGCCGCCTTGGCCTCTGTCCCCAGTCACAATCTCATACAGACCCTTCTTCCAGCAGGGCCAACAACAAATGACCCAGATGACCAGGACACAGGAGCCACCATCAGATATGCTTCCTGGGCTTAGAAGTGCTGGGATGCAGGCCAACCCAAGTACGATCAAGCCCCACATTGGTTATGACAATGACAATGGAGCAGGACACATAACTGAAACCTTTTGGCCTGGGTCACACACTATCTTTTTCCCTTCCCTTCCTTTGTCCAGAAGGAGCCAGCTTCTTCTTCTTTTTTTTTTTTTTTTTTTTTTTTTTTTTTTTTTTTTACAAGTGCTGTGCTCAGAAGGGCTCTGGAAGGCTTGGAGCTACAGCTGGACTTGAGGCGTGCCGTGATCCACCCCAGAGACTCATATCCTCCAGGCCTTTCCATTCTTCCCTGTGAACTGTTGCTTATTGTGCAAACAATACAGTGATAAGAAAGGAAACCAGTTAGAGAGAGAGAGAGAGAGAGAGAAGAGAGAGAGAGAGAGAAGAAAGAGCCATTATCTGTTTGCATTTCTCTTTCCCCTCCTGGTTATGTCTGGGAGCAGTATTTGGGTTTGTTTTTTTTTCTAATTTGTTTGTTTTTGAGGTAGGGTCTCACTCTAGCTCAGGCTTGTAATTTACTATGCTGTCTCAGGCTGGCCTTGAACTCACAACACTCCTTCCTCTGTCTCCCAAGTGCTGGGGTTAAAGGCATGTGCCACCATGCCCAGCCATCATTTGTTTTTTAGTTGTACAGTGATATAAATACATGCTCTATTCTTATTGCTCAGCATTGTGCTGTAAATTTTTTTCCATTTTGCTGCTCACGGGTAACTAACTATATGGGCTTATTTTTGCCAAGACTGAACAAAGAGAGGTTGAAGCAGTAGGATTGCAAGTTCAGGGACAACTTGGGCTACATAGTGGGACCCTGCCTCAACATGTAAACAAAAGGTTGGGGAGATGGCCCAGAGATTAAAGGTGCTTGCCTGTAAAGCCTGTAGACCTGGGTTTGATCCCCCAGTACCCATGGAAAGGCAGCATAAAAATGATGTGTGCATCTGGAGTTTGTTTGCAGTGGCAAGAGGCCCTGGCATGCCCATACTCTCTCTCTCTCCTTCTGTCTCTCTCTCTCTTTTTTTCTGTCAAATAAATAAATAAAAATACTTAATAAGCCAGGCATGGTGGTGCACACCTTTAATCCCAGCATTCGGGAGGCAGAGGTAAGAGGATTGCCGTGAGTTCGAGGCCACCCTGAGACTACATAGTGAATTACAGGTCAGCCTGGGCTAGAGCGAGACCCTACTTCGAGCAAAAAAGATGCTTGGCCCTGCCTCAGGCCCTGGGTAATATGGAGCCACCTGACCATAGACACCTCTGACACTATGAACCAGAATAAATCATTTCCTCCTTTAAGGTGTTGCCTCAGGTAGTTTGGTAACAGCTACTGAAAGCTCACTAATGCAATACACAGTTTTCACTGATCACTGGCATCAAGTTGTAGGGGAAAACTGCTGCACGGCTGCCACACTGACTTGGGTTGTAATCTCAGCTCCTCTGACCTGACGCTGGTGTCCCTGGGCAGATCACTCCATCCTCCTGAGCATCAGACCCTCAATTAAAAATGAGAATTGGGGGTCTGGAGAGATTGCTCAGTGGTTCAAAGTGCTTGCTTGCAAAGCCTAACAACCTGGGTTGGATTTCCCAGTACCCATGTAAAGTCAGACACACAATGTGACATATGCGTGTGGAGTTTGTGTGTGGTGGCAGGAGACCCTGCACACATCCAAACTCTTTCTGTTTGCCTCTTTCTCCCTGTCTCATGCTCTCAAGTAAAGTTTTAAACAATTTTAAAAAGATGAGAATTGGAGCTGTAAATTTTGCTTAGCAGTTCAAGGTACTTTCTTGCAAAGCCTGACAGTCTGGGTTCGATTCCCCAGATGGTGTAAAACCAGATGTACAAAGTGGCACATGAGTCTAGAGATAATTTGCAGTGGCAAGAAACTCTCTTGGAATCTCTCTCTCTCTCTCTCTGCTTGCAAACACACACACACACATATACATACATACATATATGTATATATATATATATATATATATATATATATATACATATGTATGTATATAAAATGAATTGCATTAGTATCACCTTCATGGAATTGCAGTGAGAGATACCAATATAGAAGTACTCAGTACATGGTAATGACCCTTAGCTGTACTAGCCTAGATCCCACCTTGCTTTTTCCCTCTTACCCATATTTAACCACCTTCCCATCACTAGGTCCAGCAGCTGAGTTCATCTAAATTCTGACAGGTTTACCAGTCTGTATATTCATGATCATTGGAAAAATGTGTCATTTTTTACCCAAGCATTCTCCTCTGATGGAAATTTCAGTTGTTGCTTAAGTGTTCAGTATTTCTAATAACGATGCAAGAAATACCGTGATTAAGATTGCTCACTCATCGTTTAAAAAGGCATCTGGGGCGCTGGAGAAATGGCTTAGTGAAAAGCCAAAGGATCCCGTTTGATTCCCCAGGACCCACGTAAGCCAGATGGAGCATGCATCTGGAGTTTGTTTGTAGTGGCTAGAGGCCCTGGCATGCCTATTCTCTCTCTCTCTCTCTCTCTCTCTCTCTCTGCCTCTTTCTCTCAAATAAATAAATAAATAAAACATCTTTTGAAAATAAAAGGCATCTGGGGCTGGTGTGATGGCTTTGTGGTTAAGGCACTTACCAGCAGGACCCAGGTTCCATTCTCCAGCAGTATCCACGTAAAGCCTGATATACAAGGTGGCACATGCATCTGGAGTTCATTTGCAGTGGCTAGAGACCCTTGTGTGTCCATTTTCTTGCTCTCTATGTGCCTTTCTCTCTCTCTCTCTCTCAAATAAATAAAATAAAATAAAATAAAATAAAATAAAATAAAATAAAGCCGGACATGGTGGCACACACCTTTAATCCCAGCACTGGGGAGGAAGATGTAGGGGGATCACTGTTCGAGGCCACCCTGAGACTACATAGTGAATTACAGGTCAGCCTGAGCTAGAGTGAGACCCTACCTTGAAAAACCAAAATAAATAAATAAATAAAACATTATTTTTTAAAAAGGCATCTGCCTAGGAACGATCCCTGGGGATAGTGAGTGCCACTAAGAGAGGTTAGCCTCATTTTCATGGCTCTTGGTGTGTGTTCTCTAAAGGTTTGTACCTGTTAGGTTGCAACCAGTTCAAGGGAGAGGACCATTTAGGCTCCGTTATTGGTCCCGAGGCATGACTTTTTTTTTTTTTTTCCTCTATAGTCGGTGAGCTCACTCGGATTCTCCGCAGGAGGGACAGTCATTCTTGCTATGTGTGGTGCCTAGAGGGACCTTTGGCTTCCACATGGTCGCCAAGGGATGGTCATTCCCTAACCCCAACCATATGCCCAGTCTGTGTGGTTTTTCTCGTCTCTTTCCACTCCATTGCCCTTTGGTACCAGGTCATGCCAATCCATCTCCTAAATATTTTGGGTACCCACTCTCTCTGTCTCATTACCATTGCCACTGGCCACTGTCTCTCATCAGGATTCCTACAGCAGTCTCCTAAAATAATAATAATAATGAATAGTAGACAACAGTAATATTTATATGGTCCAAAGGTCAAAATTTCCTATAAGGCTTATACAATAAAAATGATAACATTGCCTATGAAACCTAAGGTTTGACTCCCCAGAACCCACGTAAGCCAGATACACATGGTGGCACATGCATCTGGAGTTTGTTTGTAGTGGCAAGAGGCCCTGGCATGCCCATTCTCTCTCTCTCTGTCTCTCTCCTGGCCTCTCTTTCTCTAATACATAAATAAAAATAAGATTATTAAAAAAATTTACTTTAAAAATGATAACAATAAATTCCTGCCACATCCTTCCTTGGAAACAACTAGCCACTTTCAACTCTTTTTTTGGTATGTGCTACAATGTCCCAAATAAGATGTCTATACTGTTGTTTCTGGATTTTCAGGGTCAAACATCATCTACTAACTTTGAATAACAAAAGATTTTTCTGATACCACTTTCCTCCCCCATCCTACATCTATAATTAGATCACATTTGGGTTAAACCATTATGTAGTACTACATATTATAACCAGACATACTCTTATACTTATTTGCCCTCTAAGATGACAGCATTTCCTCCAGGGCCACTCTCTCTCCTTAGCCTGCTGGGGGCAGGCAGAACTCTCAGGGATGGGGCGTGATGTATGGGAAGTGAGATGGGCTAGCTCGTGGCTGGTGAGCACTGGAAGAGTCTGGGATGGTTCCCAGTGCTGGGATTACAGGTACACACAACCACACAGTTTTTTTGTATGTGTTTTGGGGATTAAACTCAAGTTCTCATGCTTTCAAGGCAGGCACTTTACCAACTGAGTTGTCTTACTAGCCTCTTTTTAACTTCCTTTCTTTCTCTCTTTTTCTTTCTTTCCTTCTTTCTCTTTCTTCTTTCTTTCTTTTCTTTAATTTTTTTTTACTTTTATTTATTTGAGAGCAACAGACAGAGAAAGAGAGAGAGAGAGAGAATGGGCATGCCAGGGCCTCCAGCCACTGCAAACGAACTCCAGAAGCATGCGCCCCCTTGTGCATCTGGCTGATGTGGGTCCTGGGGAATCGAGCCTCGAACCAGGGTCCTTAGGCTTCACAGGCAAGTGCTTAACCACTAAACAATCTCTCCAGCCCTGTTTCTTTCTTTCTTTCTTCTTCTTTTCTTTCTGCTTAGTTACCATTACTTGTGTGTGTATATATATGTCTGTGCACTGGTGTGCATGGGCGTACATGTGCCACTGTGTGTGTGTGTGTGTGTGTGTGTGTAAGTCAGAGGACAACCTCAGATGTCAGTTCTCACTTTTCACTTTGTTTGAAGCAGGATTTTTTTTTCATTATTCACTGCTGTATTTGCAAGGCTAGCTCACCTGAAAACTTCTAGAAGATTCTCCTATCACTACCTCTTATTTCACCCAGACGAATGCTAGAATTACAGGCAAGCCCACTCCTCTTACAGTGTCCAGCTTTTTATGTGGGCCGTGGGAGTCCAAACTCAGATACTAGCACTCAGATGGCAAGTGCCTTATTTGCCAAGCCATCTCTCCAGCCCTCCGTTACTTTCTTTTGTGTGTGCGTGTGTGTGGTGTGCACGCATGTGTTTATGCACGTTCAGATGAGAGCAGCTACATGTGGAGGCCAGAGGCCAATGTCAAGTGTCTTCCTCAGTCTTCTCCAGCTTTTTTTTTTTTTTTTTTTTTTTTTGGTTTTTTGAGGTAGGGTCTCACTCTACTCAGGCTGACCTGGAATTCACTATGTAGTCTCAGGGCTGGCCTTGAACTCATGGTGATTCTCCTACCTCTGCCTCCCGGGTGCTGGGATTAAAGACATGTGCCACCACTCCCCGCTCTTTTGCTTATTTTTATGTATTTATTTGAGAGCAACAGACAGAGAAAGAGGCAGATAGAGAAAGAATGGGAGTGCCAGGGCTGCCAGCCATTGCAAACAAACTCCAGATGCGTGCACTACCTTGTGCATTTGGCTTAAGTGGGTCCTGGGGAATCGACCCTCGAACCAGGGTCCTTGGGCTTCACAGGCAAGGGCTTAACAGCTAAGCCATCTCTCCAGCCCTTCAGCTTATTTTTGTGGGACGGTGTCTCCCATTGAACCCAGACCTCACCAACTGGGCTAGATTAGCTAGCCAGCAAGTTCTGGAGATTCTCCTGTCTCCAGGATTCCAGCACCAGGATTAGAGGTGTGTGCTGCCTGGCCCAGCATTTTATATGGCTGTTGAGGATATAAATTTAGGTTTTTATGCATTTTATTGACTGAACCATACCCATAGCTCCCTATTATTATGCTTTTCTTTTTTTCTCAGTGGAGAACACAAATATATTTTAGAAATTGCCTGTGGAGTCTAATGGGCAGCCAGCACAGAGACCCCGCCGCCACCCAGCCAGCCCACCTGTCTCTCCACAGACCCCTCGGCCCCATTGTCTTCCTGGGCTCCAAGGCAAAAAGGGTCAAAAGTGGTCGCAGGAGATAAGGGACGGTGTTTGGTGACCCAAGAGGGGCAGCGAGCAGGCATGGTGCCTCTTCCTCAAGAGGCCCAGAATGGGACATTCTGGGGAAGGTGTGGTAAAGACAGTCAGGCAGGGAGGCCAGAGGTCCCTCAAAAGCCAACCCCCGGCAGGGAGACAGGGACCTGGGTGGTTGGGGGAGGCAGAGTGTGTGGAGGAAGACAGGGCTTCCCCCTTCCCTGTTCATCCCAGATCTACCCAACTCTCTGCAGTGCCTGAGAAAAACGGGATGGCAGGAGGACCGAAGCCAGGGCCTAAGGGACTGCAGGGGGAGGGGAAAGGAGATGGAGACTGCTAAGTGGCATCAACCCTGGCGCCTCCTGCCCCACACTCTCTAACCCTAGTCCAATCAGGAGGCAGCCGGCCATAGAAGGCAGCAGGGCCTGGGAAGGCAGGTGCAGGGGCCCCTCAGCCTCCAGCCTTTGGGTCACTTAGGGTTGCAGGTGGAGCACCAACAGCCCAGCAGCTCGGGCAGGACACGCACATGGCCAGCCAGGAAGGGCGCCTCAAACACGTTCTTTTTGTGTGAGTTGTTGTCTGAGTTTCCAATGAAGACCTTGCTGCTCCCCGGTTCCTCATACACGGTCCACTTTACACCATCGTTAATGTGGGCCACCTTGTAGGATGCCACATACTGGATATGGCCAAAGTCATGAGCTCCCTGGGTGATGATGCCCATCACCTGCCTCTCAGAACCCAGGTCAACCTGCAGCCACTCGGAATCGTTGTTGCTCTGGGAGGCCCAGGAGTTGAACTTGCCCTGCATGTCCAGCCTTGCCAAGTGAGGGTGCCAGCCAAAGGCATGCAGGCCCCAGGTCTTTTTTATTAACAACTTCCACTCCCCCCCCACACTTTCCCCTTTGAAACTCCATTCTCCATCATATCCCCTCCCCCTCTCAATCAGTCTCTCTTTTATTTTGATGTCATCATCTTTTCCTCCTATTATGATGGTCTTGTGTAGGTAGTGTCAGGCACTGTGAGGTCATGGAGATCCAGGCCATTTTGTGTCTGGGGGGAGCACATTGTAAGAAGTCCTACCCTTCCTTTGGCTCTTACATTCTTTCTGCCACCTCTTCTGCAATAGACCCTGAGCCTTGGAAGGTGTGATAGAGATATTTCAGTGCTGAGCACTCCTATGTCACTTCTCAGTGCTGTGATGCCTTCTGAGTCATCCCAAGGTCACTGCCATCTGAAAAGAGAAAGTTCTCTAATGAAAAAGTGAGAGTAGCAGTAATATATGGGTATGAACATTAAGAGAAGTGCTTACTGGGCAGTTTGATGAGCATAGTATATACATTTAGCCAGACAGCAGCAGATGTTACACCCCTAGGGCTCATAACTACCCCTGTTGTAGGTTTTCAGTATCAGGGATGTATTCCCTCCCACGGAGCAGGCCTCCAGTCCAATTAGAGGGCAGTTGGCTTCCCCCACAACAGACATGCCACTATTACACCAGTTGGCTCATTTGGCCAATATAAGGCTTGCAGTGTCCGCTATTGAGTATCTTCACTGGTGATTTCTCTCTCTCCCATTGAACTGCATGCAGCATGGCTTTTTCCCGCTTTCTGTCAGCTGGTCTACATGAAGGTTTTCAGCTCAGTTCCAGCAGGATTTCTCAGTGGCCTTGCAGCCCAAGTATGTGGAGTCTTCAGCAATAGGGTCTTACCATCGATTCCTGGTGGGAAACAAGGGCCTTGGCAATGGCCTGTAATGTCTTGGCCCCAGGTCTTACAGGTGCTAGATGCTGCGATCCTGCTGTGGGGAATCCTGTTGTCCTTCAGGCCCAGAGGTTCGGAGCGGCTGTTGATCTCACAGCCGAGGAGCTCAAAGCGGAGTGTGCACTCCCAGTAATACGACAAGGGGTACAGTCTCACGTACTGCACCTCCAAGGAGGTGCCGAACATGTTACACTTCAGGCTGTTATTGTCCACATTTCCCTCGAACTCCTTCTCGCCAGAGGCATTGACGATGCCTGCGAGGTGCTGGCGGGCCAGCTCTGGGCCCCAGCGTTGCAAACCCAAGAAGCCAACGTGCACGGATGAGGCGCCTCCCTCCACGCCTAGCTTCATGACGCACTTCGCCCACAGTGGATGCCCGAGAAGCCCTGGGGGCACTGGCAGATGTGCTGAGCGAAGACATCCCCTCGGTGTGTGTCCTCAGTCACCTGGCATTCAGCACCATGATGGCAGGGGTTTGGGGCACAGGGGCCTTTCTCAGTCTCGTTGCAAACTAGACCCGTGAAGCCTTCGGGACACAGGCAGGTAGAAGTCACTATCTTGGTCCATGGAGCAGGTCCCCCCATTTCAGGCACAAGCCGACGCGGTGAAGAGGACGAAGGTGCAGAGCCAGCGCGAAGGACCTGCATGCCAGGGCCGGGCATGGGGACCTGGGCACTGCGCTCGGGTGCTGGGGCTCGCGGAGTTGTCCATGATTTTTTTTTCTTTTTCTTTTTCTTTTTCCAGGTGTGGTTTCACTGTGGCCCAGGCTGATCTGGAGTTCACTATGGAGTCTCAGAGTGGCTTCAAACTCATGGCGATCCTCCTACCTCTGCCTCCCGAGTGCTGGGATTAAAGGCGTGCGTCAACCATGCCTGGCCCTATTATTTTCTTAATGTAGTGCCAGGGATTGAATCCAGGACTTTGTAACATGCTAGGCAAGTGCTCTGCCACTGAGCTACAGTCCCAGCCTTTTTTATTTTTCTTTGCTTTTTCCTAAACTCTTTGACAGAACAATATGATGACCAAATCTGTCAGGTAATTTATTATTTCCAGCTATATCCCAGCCACTAAACTGGCCCTTGGGATTCAATTATAAACAAGATAGACATGGTCTCTGAGTTTATAGTCTGGAGAGGGGTCAGATATAAAACCATTTCTTGTTACCCATGAAGGGTTAGTTCCAAGACCTCCTAATCCCCTACTGATAATAAAATCTACAGATGTCCAGGCTCCTTGTTTACAATGGGATGTTTACATATAGCTTACATCCTCCACATATTTTTAAACTATCTCTAGATTGCTTATAATACCTAACCCAAAGTAAGTGCTATGTAAACTGTTACAATGTATTGCTTTGGGACTAAAGACATGGCAAAAAGGTCTGTACATTTTCAATCCAGACACAACCTTTTCCCTCTCTTTTTTTCAATCCTTGGTTGGTAGAACCCATGGATGTGAAACCTATGAACATAGAGGACTAACTATAACTCCAATCAAGGGTTATAACGAGAGACATGTAGGCTCTCTGGAAACATTGTAGCATAAACAACTCACACAGGGTGACAAGAAAGACTGCACCCTTGTAGATGGAAGCTATTCCTTCAGGGATTAAGTAGACAGTGAGCACCTCTTACATGCCAAGCAGCGTTCTAAATGCTGAGAGCACAGCACTGGCCAGCCCAAGAAAGTGAACTGCCTAAAGCTTACATTCTTTTATTTACTTATTTATGAGAGAGAGAGACAATGGGCTCGCCAGGGCCTCCAGCCACTGCACACGAACTCCAGATGCGTGCGCCCCCTTGTGCATCTGGCTTACGTGGGTCCTGGAGAGTTGAACCAGGATCCTTTGGCTTTGCAGCCAAACGCCTTAACCGCTAAGCCATCTCTCTAGCCCCTAAGGCTTACATTCTAATAAAAGGAGATAGAACCGGGTGAAAAATCAAGGGGAAAAAAAAAAGAGATAGAAAATAAACCTAGAAATGATTTTTAGTAGAAGCCATTAAAGTAAAATAGTCAGTGGAGTGATGGGAAAGGGCTGGGCAAGAGGTGTGGAGATAAAGTTCTTTTCTTTCTTTTTGAGGCAAGCCCAAAGGACTGGACTTTTTAATTTTTATTTACTTTTTTTCCGAGGTAGGGTTTCACTCTAGCTCAGGCTGACCCGGAATTCACTATGTAGTCTCAGGGTGGCCTTGAACTCATGGCGATCCTCCTACCTCTGCCTCCCAGTGCTGGGATTAAAGGCGTGTACTACCATGCCTGGCTTTTTTATTTATTTATTTTTATGAGAGAGAGAATTGGTGCACCAGGACCTCCAGCCACTGCAATCGAACTCCAGATGTGCGTAACCTCTTGTGCACATGTGCGACCTTGCACACTTGCATTACCTTATGTGTCTGGCTTACATGGGACCTACAGAGTCAAACATGAGTCCTTAGGCTTTGCAGGCAAGCGCATTAACCACTAAGCCATTTCTCCAGCCTGAGGTTCTTTTTGTTTTTTAAACAAAATATTTTATTTATTTATTTATTTATTTATTTATTTACAAGGGGAGAGAGGGAGAGGGAGCGAGAATGGGTGCACCAGGGCCTCTAGCCACTGAACTCCAGATGCATGTGTTACTTGGTGCATCTGGCTTTATATGGGTTCTGAGTAATTGAACTGGTGTCGTTAGGCATTGCAGGCAAGCTCCTTAAGTGCTGAGCCACCTCTCCAGCTTCAGAGATGAGGTTCTTTTAGGCAGATTGACAGGGACAGATCATGGAAGCTCTCTCTGAGGAGGTAGCATCAGACACAATGTGTGAAACATGACAACAGTCATATGAAGAGGGAAAGCAGGAATGCAGGATCAGAGGAGGAGGAGGCTGGGGAGATGACTCGGTGGGTAACAGTGCTTGCTGTCCAGGCGTGACACTGTGGCAAGTGTCTGGAGCCCTAGTACCCCAAGAGTGAGATGGGAGACAGGTCCAAGAGAATCCCAGAAGTTTAAGGGCCAGTTAGGCTGGTACAGCAGCCTGTGCACACACATGTACATATGCCTACGTACACAGCCTCTATGTACACACAGAGGTGAACAAGAGACTCAGTGGTAAACAAGGTAGAAGGTTCTGACGTCCACACGCATGCGTGCTGTGGCACGGGCGTATCCGTACTCACACACACTCACAGACTGCCATCTCTCCAGCCCCCCAATTTTTTGTTGTTGTTGTTTTTCCAGGTAGGGTTTCACTCTAGTCCAGGCTGACCTGGAATTCACTATGTAGTCTCAGGCTGGCCTCGAACTCATGGGGATCCACTTACCTCTGCCTCCCGAGTGCTGGGATTAAAGACGTGCGCCACCACGCCTGGCTCTATATTTTGTTTATTTATTTATTTGAGAGAGAGAGAGACAGACACACAGTACTGGGGAATCGAATCTGGGTTCTTAGGCTTCTCAGGCAAGCGCCTTAACCCCTAAGCCATCTCTCCAGCCCATTGCCCTGCGTTTTGCTGTCAGGACTAGCAATAGCAGCAGCGGCACAGTTCTGGGAACCTCGGAAGCCACTGTCCGCCCTCAGCAGTGGTGCCCCGGCCCTTGCTGGAGGCTGGATTCACCCAGGGTGACAGCACACTTCACTTGTCCAAATCTTCTAACAGCTTTCTTTTTGGATTCCTCTTATATGTCCAACATCTTTGAAAAACAAGTTCCTATGCTAAATCTCTCAATGTGTGTGTGTGTGTGTGTGTCAGCACGCATGTGGAGGTCAGAGGACAACCTTGGGAGATTTTGGTCCTTACCCTCTACCTTGTTTGAGACAGGGTCGCTGTTTTTGTTTGTAACCAGACCATCTGGCCCATAGGTTCAGCATTCTAACTCTGCCTCCCATTGCCGTAGGCATCTTGGGATTGTAGCTGCGGGGGTTGCCTGCACCCAGCTTTCTGTGGGTTCTGGGAATTCAAAATCGGGGTCATTAGGCTTAGTAGACAAGCAATTTTAACCACTGGGCAATCTCCTCAGCCCCCAATGTATTTTTTTTCTTTTTTTTCTTTTTTTCTTTTTTTCTTTTTTTTTGGGGGGGGGGTTTCGAGGTAGGGACTCACTCTAGCTAAGGCTGACCTGGAATTCACTGTGTAGTCTCAGGTTGGCCTCGAACTCATGGCAATCCTCCTACCTCTGCCTCCTGTGTGCTGGGATTAAAGGCGTGTGCCACCACACCCAGCTTTAACACATCTCTTTTGGTTGCATGGTCCAATAGTATGTTTTGTGAGAATGGAAATGGCCTAACCATGCCAAGATGTTCCTCCTAGACATATGTGTCCAGTAAGCTGAAATATGTGGCTAATATGAGAAAAGAACTGAATTTTCCCATTTTGTTTAGTGCTTTAAATGCAAATGGCCAGATATGGGTAATGGCTGCCACATTGGACACCACAGACTTAGAATGATTTTCTTTCCTGACAGACTCTGCCTGACAGGGAACTTGACAGGAAAGTGGTTGTGAGAATATGACCCTCAAAGGTGGGAAGCTGGGATTGTAATATGACCTGGGTGGGCTTGATGTCACCCACAGTAGAAAATGGGACTGTGATGGGGACAGGAGGAAGTGTCCCAGCCTCCTGGAGATAGCAGACAGCAACACGACTAACTTCACTTCATCCATGCCCACAGGAGCTGGATGAAAGTACCTCACCTCTGGATCAGAGAGCAGGGCATGGCAGCCAGCAGGACCACCGCTTGGTGACACTGGTTCCCTTGTCCCCAAGTCCTCGGAGTCAATGCCATGGCCAGGATGGCAGCTATTCATGCAGTAAAGGGGGTGCTGGTGCTGAGAAGCCCCCGACCCTTAGTTGAGGAGCTTTTCTAACAAGCCATCAACAAGCCAGTCTCCTTCCTCTGGGGAGTGGACTGTTGGCACAGTAATCATGCTGTGATTCCCCCTGACCTACCTCATTCCTTTGTGATTAATTACAGAAATGACTCAGGTACAGAAAAATGGTTAGTTCTTACAGTTTGGCCCACTTGATGAGGAAATGCAGGGACACTTGGAGCCTCTAGTGGACTGCAACTCTTGTTTTTGGTTTTTCGAGGTAGGGTCTTTTTCTAGCTCAGGCTGACCTGGGATTCACTATGGAGTCTCAGGGTGGCCTCAGACTCATGGCAATCCTCCTACCTCTGCCTCCCAAATGCTGGGATTAAAGGCGTGCGCCACCACGCCCGGCTCAGATTGGCCTTTTTTTAATGGGAGAGTGAGGGTGAGAGTGCAAGAGCGAGAGAGAGAGAAAGAGAGAGAGAGAGAGAGAGAATTGGCGTGCCAGTGCCTCAGCCACTGTAGTCGAACTCCAGATGCGTGTGCCACCTTGTGCGCATGTGCGACCTCGCGTGCTTGGGTCGCCTTGTGCTTATGTGGGACCTGGAGAGTTGAGCATGGGTCCTTAGGCTTCTCAGGCAAGTGCCTGAACCACTAAGCCATCTCTCCAGCCCTGGCCTGCAGCTTGTAACAACTAATGGTCTATGGCAGGCAACAGAAGTTACTTAAACTATTCCCTGTGAATACTTAGGACAAGAGGCTGACTAGAGATAAGTTTTGGGAGACCAAGTTACAGTTGAAAGGGACTATTAAGATGGGAACTGTGGCTCAGGATTTTAAGATGTATTTACTTATGCTGGCTGTGGTGGTTTGATTCAGGTGTCCTCCATAAACTTAGGTGTTCTGAATGCTAGGTTCCCAACTGATGGAGATTTGGGACGTAACACCTCCTGGAGGCAGTATATTTTATTGGGGGGTGAGCTTATGGGTATTATAGCCAGTGACCCCTTGCTAGTGTTTGGCATACTCTCCTGTTCCTATTGTCCATCTTCTGTTGGCCAGGGGGTGATGTCCACCCTCTGCTCATGCCATCATTTTCCCCTGCCATCATGGAGCTTCCCCTCGAGCCTGTAAGCCAAAATAAACCTCTTTTTCCCACAAGCTACTCTTGGTTGGGTGATTTCTACCAGCAGTATGGACGTGATGGCAACAGTAAAGTGGTACTGAGGAGTGGGATTGCTACTAGACACCTGACTGTGTGGCTTTGGCCTTTTAGAGCTGATTTTCAAGAGGAATATGGAAGGATTTGAAACCTTGGCCTACGAGACACCTTGCAGGGCTATAAGTACAGCTTGATGGACTATTCTGGTCAGAGTTAAAAGGCCTGAATACAGTAAGAACTATGGACTGTGAGGTTTGGCTTATGAGGGTGAGAAAGAGCTTTGCCTGGACTGGGCTAGAAGCAGTTTGAGAGGCTTGTTGTTATGCCCGTGTCCTGAGAAGTTGTGCAGGGTTGCAATGCGTAGAAATGAACTGGTGTGAGCAAAGGGATATGGCACAGAAAAAAAATGAAATATCTGGGCCTAAACTGCTCCCCATTCACCTGAAAATTGTTTGAGAGATTACAACCATTGAGATTGGGCCAGCTGACCTGCACTGGGTCAACAGGAAGCATGTAGACTCTTTTGAAGAGGCCTGAGTGCTCAAGGAGTGTCCTGTTCTTCAAAGTCTACTTTATTCCCCCCTGGATTAACAAATTGGCACCCTACCTGGTATTGTGGAGTATAAGAAATGCAGGAAAGAGAGGGTCATTGAGTTAGTAACATGGTTTTGTGTTTTGGAAATGGCCATGGGCAGTGTGAAGCAGGTTTGCTGGATGCCTGCATGGAGACCCCATCGGGCCATGAGGACGAATTGTGGATTGCAGTGGAGACCCAGTGGAGATGCTGGGACCATGAGATGGCTGCTAAGGAAAGCTTCTGGCCCTGCTGAAGTTTTCCAGGACTGTGAGTAGCTTAGCTGGAGGGGCAGAATTGGAACTTCAGAGGCTTGTTGCTGGTTAGAGTTACCGGACTTGGAGACTTGTCATTGACTAGAGTTGTTCGACTTGGAGCTACAGAGTTTGATGTTTGCCCTGTTTAAATCTTGTATTGGTTGAATATTTCTTTGCTATGCCCAGTGCCATCTTTTGCAGTGCGAATGTTTATTCTGTGCCATTATAGGCTTTTTGAGGTTATTTTTTGGTATTATGGCTCAGTTAAAAAATCTTGGACTATGGGGATGTATGAACATCATTGGAATTGACAAAAATTACTGGGGACTTTTAAAGTTGGATGAATGCACTGCATTTTATATCATGTATGGCTATCAGTTTATGGGGGCCAGGGGTGGAATCTGGTGGTTTGATTCAGGTGTTCCCCATAAACTTAAGTATTCTGGATGCTAGGTTCCCAACTGATGGAGATTTGGGAATTAACGCCTCCTGGAGGCAGTGTATTGTTGGGGGCGGGCTTATGAGTATTATAGCCAGTGTCCCCTTACTAGTGTTTGGCACACTCTCCAATTGCTATTGTCCACCTTATGTTGACCAGGGGGTGATGTCCACCCTCTGCTCGTGCCATCATTTTCCCCTGCCATCGTGGAGCTTCCCCTCAAGCCTGTAAGCCAAAATAAATCTCTTTTTCCCACTAGCTGCTCTTGGTTGGGTGATTTCTACCAGCAGTGTGAACCTAACTGTAACACTGGCTATGCTGAATTGCTCATCAATATAAAATAACGGCTCAGAGCTACAAAATCCTGGGTCTAGCCATGTTCAGAGAAACAAAGCTTTTGTTATACCACTAAGATGACTTGTAGCCAGGCGTGGTGGCGCACGCCTTTAATCCCAGCACTTGGGAGGCAGAGGTAGGAGGACCACCATGAGTTCAAGGCCACCCTGAGTCTACATAGTGAATTCCAGGTCAGCCTGGGCTAGAGCAAGACCCTACCTCAAAAAAAAAAAAAAAAAAAAAAAAAGACAGATAATTTGTGTGGGGAGAGGGGGAAGGTACTGGGGATTGAACCCAGAAACTTTGTATGTTAGGCCAACTCCACCATTGTCACATCCCGTGTGTGTGTGTGTGTGTGTGTGTGTGTGTGTGTAGAGGTCAGAAGATTACTTTCGGGTTGGTCCTTGCTGGTCCACATCATTTGAGGCAGGGTTTCTAGCTCTGGGTCCTTGCCTCTGGTCTTTGCTGGACTTGGCACAAGCTTCCCGGAAGCTCCCCTGAATCCACCTCCCATCTCACTGCCAGGGTCAGCTTCAGCGTGCTGGCCTTACCAAAACCCTGCCCGACTTCTGCCTTTTCCGGTGCAGGTCTGGGGATAAAACTCCCCGGCACCCCAGCTTGAGCATTGAGTACTTTGGCCACTCAGCCATCTCCCCAGTCCTGAAATAATTGTTTAAGCCTACGACAGGTTCAGGATGACTATGACACAAAATCTGACCCAAACTTTGATCCTCTTGGTAAAAAGTTTTGTCACATTAAAGTACACTAAATTGGAATGAATGGGACTTTAAAGTTTGTGATGAAGCTACGTGGTTCAACTCAGCCAAATGTGAGCATCTGGAATACCTAAATCCTCCTGAGCTCCAGAAAAAAAAAAAAAAAAAGAGCTTAAGTAGCTTTTTTAAAAATTAAGCTATTATTTGCAAAGACAGAAAGAAAAAGAGAGAGAGAGAATGGGCGTTCCAGGGCTTCTTGCCACTGCAAACAAACTCCAGATGCATGTGCCACCTTGTGCATCTGGCTCTATGTGGGTACTGGGGATTTGAACCTGAGCTGCCAGGCTTCCACGCAAAAGCGTCTTAACCCCTAAGCCATCTCTCCAGCCCAATGTGTAGATTTTTAAAAAATATTTTGCTTTTATTTATTTATTTAAGAGAGAGATACAGAAATAGGCAAGGTAAGAGAGAGAGAGGGAGAGAATGGGTGAGCCAGGGCCTCCAGCCACCGCAAACTCCAGATGTGTGTGCCCCCTTTGGCATCCGGCTTACCTGGGTCCTGGGGAGTCAAACCTGGGTCCTTTGGCTTTGCAGGCAAGTCCCTTAACCACTAAGCCATCTCTCCGGCCCGTTCTTTTGTTGTTGTTGTTGTTGTTGTTTTGTTTTGTTTTGTTATTTTGAGGTAGGGTTTTATTGTAGCCCAGGCTAACCTGGAACTCACTCTGTTGTTCATTCACCACCACACTGGGCTTTATCTTTGAAACTAATTTCTTGGGGAAGCAAGGAGCATGAGTATTTTTAAAAGATCAATCCCTGCATGTGAAAAGAAAAAGAAAGAGAGAAAAGAGAGAGAGAGAGAGAAGATGCATGTACATTATAGTAAGCCCTCAAGACCATTCAGGACCCCTATGTTTGAAGATGGAGAGTAAAAATCAAGATCTCCTTCCAAGTAAAGTGAATGTAGGTGTCTTAGCTCCTCCAGATCATTTTGGCACTATGTTCCACCCTGCCTGTTCGCTGGAGGCAGTCGAGGTCCATGTGGAAACACAAAAAATTCCCCATCGTAAATCTCACAGCTCTGAATATATCCATAGCCCTTTGCCAAGTCTGATTCCAACGCCCCTCCTGGGGGATACATTTCCTCTCCCATTTGTTCCTCACTTTTATTATTTGTTTATTGAAATGCTCCACTTGCTGAGATAGTCTCTCCAGGAAGTAAGTCATGCTATTTTGCTATGGTCGGGATTCCAGGGGTGAACAGGGAGAGAGAGCTGGTGACTCGGCAGCGCTCTTGGGGGACCGGGGGCTCCATCTTGCCACCGTGACTTGGAAGTGAAGAGCTGCCCGTCCCTGATCAGATTTAGGCGCAGTGGTAAACAGTAAGCACTCCATCACTGTTGACTCACTGACAGTAAAGCGATGAATAAGTTGGGGTGGGTGGTGAGCTTGCCCTCAACGTGTGGCCTCACAATCCTGTGGTGAAGACAGAGAAGTGAGAGTGGAGGTCCTGGGAATTGCAGGTCCTACCTGCCAGCTGCAGTTTGAGAGGAAGGTCATGAAAGAGGAGATTGCATCCATGTTATAGGGTGGCAAAAGATATTCAAGGGGAAGTGAAGTGCTTTGCCCCTGGCTCGCGGTGCTAGTAAGTGGTAGAAATGGGATGGCCACAGGATCTGACATGGCCATGGCCATGGTCATGGTCATGGGTATTGTGGAGGAACAAAGGAAGTAGGAGATGCTCCTTGTCCATCAAGTTCCTATCCTGAGTTGAGAACTTAACTATCAAGAAATGAGATCTAAGGGCTGGAGAGATGGCTTAGCAGTTAAGCGCTTGCCTGTGAAGCCTAAGGACCCTGGTTTGAGGCTCGACTCCCCAGGACCCAAGTTAGCCAGATGCACAAGGGGGGCGCACACGTCTGGAGTTCATTTGCAGTGGCTGGAGGCCCTGGCGTGCCCATTCCCTCTTTCTCTCTCTCTCTATCTGGCTTTTTCTCTCTCTGTCACTCTCAAATAAATAAATAAAATACCAAAAAAAGTTTTAAAAAAAAAGCAAGAAATGAGATCTAAGCCAGGTGTGGTGGCGCATGCCTTAAATCCCAGAACTCGGGAGGCAGAGATAGGAGGATCACTGAGAGTTCGAGGCCACCCTGAGACCACATAGTGAATTCCAGGTCAGCCTGAGCCAGAGTGAGACCCTACCTCGAAAAACAGAAAACAAAAACAAACAAAAAGAAATAAGATCTAGGGCTGGAGAGATGGCTTACTGGTTAAGCGTTTGCCTGTGAAGCCTAAGGACCCCGGTTCCAGGCTCAATTCCCCAGGACCCACGTTAGCCAGATGCACAAGGGGGCACACGTGTCTGGAGTTTGTTTGCAGCGGCTGGAGTGCCCATTCTCTCTATATACCTGCCTCTTTCTCTCAGTCTGTCTCTCATAAATAAATATGAATAAATAAATAAATAAATAGAAATAAGATCTAGCCGGGCTTGGTGGCACTTGCCTTTAATCCCAGCACTCAGAAGACAGAGGTAGGAGGATTGCCAGGAATTCGAGGCCACCCTGAGTCAGCCTAGGCTAGAGTGAGACCCCACCTTGAAAAACTAGAAAAAGAAAAAAAAAAGAAAGAAAGAAAAAACAAATGAGATCTATCTCAGTGGTTGTTGACTCTGGGTCATGAAATTCTCTTCCCCCCCCCCACACCTCCCCAAAGTCAGGGTCTCACTCTAGCCCAGGCTGACCTGGAACTCACTCTGTAATCCACGATGGCCTTGAACTCATATCAGTTCTCCTGAGTGCCACCACGCCTGTCTGGGGCCATGAAATTCTTCAGTAGGGGAAGAAGGATTGCTTCTAGTGCCCCCTAGGGATGGGGACACCCAACGGTGGACCCCTCTTAGGTCCTTGTTTCACAGGATCTCCCCACACAAAGGGAGAAGTATTGGGCAGGCACAATTCACCTTCAGAGTTAGGTTCTGGGAAATTAATGGGCAGAATCATAATTCCAGAATGTTAAGTAAGTACTGTTTTTAGTGCTCATTCTTTTGAGCTCTGCAGGTGGGGGTCAACACTAGGAACCTTTTGTTGGGAATTACCACCCAAGTAATAATTGTATACAACTATAATAAGTAGCTATTATTACTAAGCACCAATGATTTTATGTCATCTAATTTAATTTTATAATCATCCAAATCAAATAATCTTTTGTTGCTTGTTATATATTTATTTACTTGAGAGAGGGAAGGGGGAAAGAGAGATAGAGAACAAGGGAGCGGGGATGGGCACACCAGGAGTTCTTGCCCCTGCAAACGAACTCCAGATGTTTGAGCCAGTTTTTGTACCTTGCTTTACGTGTGGGTGCAGGGGAATTGAACCCTGGCCAGCAGGCTTTTAAAGCAGGCGCCTTTAGACACTGAGCCATTTCCCTAGCCCCCATTTTTTTTTTTTTTTTGAGGCAAGTTCTCACGTAGCTCAGGCAGACTTCAAGCTCACTATGTAGCCAAGGATGAAGTTGAACTGATCCTCCTGCCTCCACCTCCCAAGTGCTGGGATTACAGGTGTGCACCACCATGCAAAGCAAACCAGATCACTTTATCCCTGTGTTTTGGATGAGGAAATTGAGTACTTTGGAAATTAGAAGAATTTTACACAGTTAGTAAGAGTTAATAACAAAATATTTAACCTATAATGTTTACCATGTGCCAGACTATATGTTGTAACAGATACTGTTAGGTTCCTTCCCAACAGCTATCCTACCTCTCCTATGAAAACAGAATCCTTCTCTTGTTCAGATACCCATCCTTGGGAAAAAGAACTCTAGTTCCAATATAACTGGCCAGGGCATCATGGCACTCCTATTCTCTTTTGTCAGTCATTGGATTAAAAGGAAGCTTATGGGCTGGAGAGATGGCTTAGCAGTTAAGGCGTTTCCCTGCAAAGCCAAAGGACCCAGGTTCAATTCCCCAGTACCCACATAAAGCCAGATGCACAAGGTGGCACGTATGTCTGGAGTTTATTTGCAGTGGCTAGAAGCCCTGTCATGCCCATTCTCTCTCTCTCTCTCTCAGATCAATAATTGATAAATGAATAATAAATAAAAATATTTTTAAAGGAGGCTTATTATCCTGATCTGGCCAAAGATGTGGTGGGATAAGTGGCCAGGGAAAGATTTCTGAGAAAGTTCTTCTTACTCCTAGATATAAGAGCAAAAGATGACACAGTCTCTCTCTCTCTCTCTCTCTCCTCTCTTTCTCTGCTGTTGTGCATTGCGTGGTCTGGATATAATTTTTGGAATTGTAGGAATCCAGGGTAAGAAAGCCTATACACTGAGGTTAGCAGAATGCAAGACTGACAGAACCTGGGTCCATGATGCATTAACCAATCCTGAAACTCCCCTACTTCGGGACTTCTGTTGTGTAAGATCATAAAATCGCCTTCTTATTTTAGCCATTTTAAGTCCTAGTTTATTATATGGAGCTGGAAACATCTTATCTAAAAACCGTGCATCTTCTTAACTGTCATCAACATCAATGAGGATAGTGTTATTGTCTCTATTTCACATATTGGAAGGTTCAGAGAAGCTGAGCAATTTTTTTTCCCAAAATCATAAACGTAGGAACTCATTGAATATCTTTGGACCTACTTCGGCTCACCCTCAGAGTTCTTGGCCACATCGTATAAGCAAGACAATGAAAACTGAACCCCAACCATCACGCTGGCTCCAAAGACCATACTCTTTCTTTCACATTTTATTGCCTCCCAATTCCTGGAGTAGAATTCCCAAATACCTGAATATATTATGTATGGTACTGAAAATATGATGTCTTTCCTCCTAGGAGGATGAAGAGTGACGGCCACAGGAGGCTTGGCATGATAACCATTCTTATTATACTATTTATATGAATATATTATTCTGTCATTGACAAGTGACACATGAATTAGCTTGCCCTTAGTCCCCTATATCCAGTGGATGGAGCTTTTCTTACCCCTGAAGCTTGAGAACATCTGGAGAAAAGGACAGGCCCAGAACCAATGAGGCTAATTCTGTGTCTTTGTGCATGAAATCTCTCTCTTGCCACAGGTATTTAGTTCCACCTGGAAGGTTCTAACCACTTTTCCAACTGTCTTGCGGGAATGACTTGGCATCACCTCTTGGCAGGGACTTTATGAAGACATTTCTATCATCAAATATAGGACTAGATGAAACAACATTTAAAAAAGCATTGCTTTGCTGAAGAGTCTAAGGTTACATGAGGCATTCCAAGAAGGTTTTGTTCCTATATCTACTAATGTGTATATATATATATATATATATGTATGTATATATATGTGTGTATATATATATATATATGTATGTATATATGTGTGTATATATATATGTATATGTATGTATATATATGTGTGTGTATATATATATGTATATGTATGTATATATATGTGTGTATATATATATGTATATGTATATGTATATGTGTATATATATATATATATATATATATATATGACAGGCTGGAGGACACAATCAGTTTATATAACTATTTCCATACATCTCGCATTTACCAGGTCCAAATGTTGTGTATGAATAACATTTGACCCCTGTTGTCTAGGCTCAGTCTGGCAAAAAGGCTAAGGCATGTGGCCATGTAATTAAAATAAATAGATGAAGCCGGGTGTGGTGGCGCACGCCTTTAATCCCAGCACTCTGGAGGCAGAGGTAGGACAATCGCCATGAGTTCGAGGCCACCCCGAGACTACATAGTGAATTCCAGGTCAGCCTGGGCTAGAGTGAGACCCTACTTTAAAAAAAAAAAATAACAACAACAACAATAATAAAATAAAAATAAAATAAGTAGGTGACATCCAGGATCTAGGAAAGAAAACATATTTTGTGACAGGTACCTTAAGGAAGGAGAGGTAACATGTGACCGAAGCCATTGGGGACATTGAAGGACAGCACTGAGGTGAGGCTTGTAGAATGGAGAGACCTTGGACGGCTGGAGATGGCAAGGAGGAAGGGAGAGAAGGGCCCAGGCTGGAAAGCTTCGTGCCTGCGCACCACACCAAGGGTCGTTCCAGCTGGGACATTCGTTTCCGATAGTGACTGGAAGGTTAAGCCTAGACAAGGCATTCTGGGGTCACCCCGGCAAAGGCCCAACATACTTGGCTTGAATTCTATGGACAATGGGAAACCACTGGAAGGAATTTGACCAGAAGCATGACATTTGTAGCATTGTAGGCTACTGTGTAAGAATTCTGCAGCTAGAAGCAGAATTGATGTGGGAAAAAGGAGGGCGAGCAGGGAGATCAACTTGTAGGCTCAAGCGAGCTCTTCCTCCTGATCCCCGGTGAAAGCACTGTTTCTAAGACTAGGGGGGGGGGGTCCCAGGCATATGGATTGCCGTGGAAAGGCAGCCTCAGTGAGCTCAGAGGCAACTCACGCTTCTCTGAGGGTTGCCGCCCAGCTGGGGCTCACACATGTCAGAGTGGATGCACGAGAGGCGCTGACAGAACCACAGGACCTGGGATTAGTTATGCCGGGAAAAGAGCTCAGACTGCCAGGGCCGAACTGCGGAGAATCATCACTGAAGACAGGGGGTCCCCGTGGGGAGCCCAGAGCAGCCTTCTTTGGCCAGCTGTTCAGAACTCAGAAGCAGGGGATCCAAGGCTCTTGGGGGGCTGGAGAGTTCAGCATTCCTAGGACATGGGGAGAAGAGGGAGGTGGTGGCCTGATGGATCCACTTGCTGAGTGGCTGGGCCAGTTCTCAGTCCCAGTGATAGAGAGCTTTGGTCATTTGGTCCTAGATGGGGTGGGGGTGCCTTTGTAATGCATCTCTTTTCCGGTATTCCCACCCACAGAGAACTCTGGCCTGTTAGCTAGCTTTGGGGTCTGGACAAGTCCTTTTCTGTGTCCTTTCAATTTCGTTCTATTTGATTCATCACTTATCTCAGGCTCGGAGAGTCAGTGTTGGCCTCTCTTCGGCAGGCCAGACATGTCTCCTACACCTTCTTTAAGACTAGCACACCCGACACATTCCTTCCTGATGGCCTGTGAGCATTTGCAAGATTTTATGAAAGTGAGGTGGCCCTGTGAAGTCAACACTTTTTACACAGCGCACTCTGTAGATGACATAAACAAGTGGAGGGGACAGGGTTAAGAGAAGGGTGAAGTCTCCCAAAGGATGTATTCTGTTTCTTCCTTGCAGAGGCACGCTGTTCTTAATATTCTGAAATGCCTGGCTCTTGCAGTCTAACCTCTGTTCCCTGACTTTCTTTTAATTTTAAATATTTTATTTTTATTTATTTATTTGACAGAGAGAGAGAATGGGCATGCCAGGGCCTCCTGCCACTGCAAACAAACTCCAGACGCATGCGCCCCCTTGTGCATCTGGCTAATGTGGGTCCTGGGGAATCGAATCAGGATCTTTTGGCTTAGCAGCCTTAACTGCTAAGCCATCCCTCCAGCCCTGTTCCCTGACTTTTTACAGGGACACTAGTACCAAACATTGTTTCTTTCCTTAAAAAAAGACAAGAGTGCTGGGCGTGGTGGCGCACGCCTTTAATCCCAGCACTCGGGAGGCAGAGGTAGGAGGATTGCTGTGAGTTCAAGGCCACCCTGAGACTACATAGTGAATTCCAGGTCAGCCTGGACTAGAGTGAGACAAAACAAAACAGAACAAACAAACAACAACAACAACAAAAAAGACAAGAGCACAAGTATGACGACAAAAGGGTGTGGTGAGACTGCAGAGTTACCAAACGCATATGGCATCTAAACTAACAAATGACACCCAGTTCACGTGGGAAGAAATGAGAGCCAAGTGTTGCCAGATCTGATTTTTCTACAGAAGGTGGGGATACAGAGTTAAAACATTAGCAAAACAAACCATCTGAAAAGTTTAGTTGGGGCAAATTGTCCTGAAAATTTACACCCTCTGCTCTACTGGGTTCCTTAGCTTGAACTGAAAGCTTTCATGACCTGACATTTGGCCATTTCCCTTAATTCCTCTCTGGGGTTTCAGGCTCTTTGCCTCCCCAATCTCCCTGCAGCTGCCCCAAACTCGTATCTTTCCTGTCTTTACCCTCAGCATGGCTGGTATCTATCAGACATGTCCTCTCCTTTTCTGCCTAGAAATTTCTTGCGTAACTGCTCCGACTCAGGTGGAACCACATTTCCTTTTGATGGTCCCCTTCCCTCTGCAAGGTGTTTTTCTGCCAGACACCCAGACACCCTTGATGATCAATAATAGCATTCAACCCACCACCAAACAGTTAATCTGCAGACTTCTAAGTCGTCTCCATCAGTTCTCTCTTCCTAGCCCCTTTATGGCTTGCCTTTCAGTGTCAACTGGCTGTTAACTTTATTTTTTTATTTATTTATTTTTTGGTTTTTCGCGGTAGGGTCTCGCTCAAGCTCAGGCTGACCTGTAATTCACTATGGAGTCTCAGGGTGGCCTTGAACAGTGATCCTCCTACCTCTGCCTCCCGAGTACTGGGATTAAAGGCGTGCGCCACCGCACCTGGCAATGTAACTTTATTGATCCCTGACTCTGTCTACTTTCAGAGCAGGATTTCTCCAGTTAATCTCACAGCTGTGGAGGTCTAAATTCGCCCACATCAGTCCCATATCCCTTAATCTATGGTATTTCTGCTTCCTGAGTGAAAAACTGCTTTTCCCAGGGAGGGGATAAGTGAGTGCACAGAACAAGAGACTAAGTAGAAGTCTAGCTTCATTGATATCTATGGAAAGATTTATTTATTTATATTTATTTTTGACCTTCATCGATATCTATGGAAAGATTTATTTATTTATATTTATTTTTGCTTCTTTCCCCCACCCCCAAGATCAATTCAAGGCATAGATAAGAGTCCTTCGTGGCTGAGGCTCTGAGGTGGTGACTCAGGACAACTTCTGTCATATTGACTAGAGGTGTTCATTGCCTGGGGCACAAAAGGTATTTCTTCTGGCATCAGTTTCTCACTTTCTCTTGTATTTTATCCTTGGTGGGGGGGGAATGACAGAGAAAAACTTCATTCTTTTTCTTCCAAGGAAAGTATTTTACTCTGTAATCAGATCAGAAAAAAAGAAAGAAAGAAAGATATATTGGGTTACCTTTTGAGAATGGAGATGTTCTCATGGGAATTATGGGAACGTTCCTCTGGCCTGGCTAGGCTGGGAGTGAGCGAGACAGAGCCATCTGGAAATCGAGACTGTTTATTTGGGATGGATGGACAGCAATCAGCTGTGAACCGTTTAATTGCAGGGGAATTTCCTCCTTGCTACTTAGACCATTCAGCACTTGCTGGGAGAAGACGTGTTACGTGTTCATTTGCCTTCTGGAAAGCAGGATTAAATGTTATTTCAATTAGACAATCATATGGGATGGCTTTCCTAGACTAACCCTATGCTAGTTGTTCAACACACTGTTTTTGAGACACTTTGCTCTAACACAGGAAGGCCTGGGATGGGCTACAGAGTGAGTTCCAGGTCGGCCTCAGGTAGAACGAGACCATGTCGCAAAAAAACAAAACAAAACAAAACAAACCCACAGGGCTGGAGAAGATTGCTTAGCAGTTAAGGCATTTGCCTGCAAAGCCAAATGACCCAGGTTCTATTCCCCAGGTCTCATGTAAGCCAGATGCATCTGGAGTTCATTTGCAGTGGCTGGAGGCTCTGGCACACCCATTCTCTCTCTGTCTGTCTGCCTCCCTCTCTCATAAATAAATTTAAAAAAATGTTTAAAAAGTATTTTAAAAAGCAACAAACAAAGGAACAATTCTTCTTGGAGCTACAGAGGCTCAGTGGTTTAAAAAGCTTGGTTGGGGCTGGAGGGATGCCTTAGTGATTAAGGAGTTTGCCTGCAAAGCCAAAGGACCCAGGTTCGATTGCCCAGGACCCCCGTTAGCCAGATGCACAAGGGGGCGCACCCATTTAGAGTTAATTTGCAGTAGCTGGAGGCCTTGGTGTGCCCATTCATTCTCTCTCCCTCCCTCTTTCTCTGTCAAATAAATAAATAGAAATAAAATTAAAAAAAAAAAAAGCTTGGTTGAGCAGGGTGTGGTGGCACACACCTTTCATCCCAGCACTTGGGAGGCAGAGGTAGAAGGATCACCGTGAGTTCGAGGCCTCCCTGAGACTACATAATGGATTCCAGGTCAGCCTGGGCCAGAGTGAGACCCTAGCTCAAAACAACAACAACAAAAAACCAAAAAACCAAACAAACAAAAAGCTTGGTTGGAAATTCAGTTCTCCAGACACCCACGTAAAACCAGACGAGCATTCATTTGCAGCAGCATGCACCCCCCCACATACAATTATATGCAAATAAATAAAAATTTTAAAAAAATCAAGTGCTAGAAAAGAGGCATAAACTGGGGTTGGGGATTTAGCTCAGTGGATGAGCGCTTGCCTAGCAAGCGCAAGGCCCTGGGTTCGGTCCTCAGCACCGAAAAAAAAAAAAAAAAAAAAAAGAAAAAGAAAAAAAAAGAAAAGAGGCATAAACAAGGCGGCCTGAGATGAAGGCGAAGGAAATCATAGCTGATAACAGAGAGGTGCAATAGAGGAAAGAAACTAACGGAGATACGAACAAACGGGCCTGAAGAGGGCGCTAATGCTGAGCCTATGAAGGTGAGCGGAGCTCACACCTGTGCCCTGCCCGGCAGCCCTGGACCAGTCACCAAGCTTGGAACGTCGCATATTTTATCAACATGGCGTCTTTCAGAAAAAGCCTATTCAGAGGAAACTAAGGCTGAAGGATATCCAAGTGGTAGAGCTGAGGCTCACATCCAGATCTCTCCAGATTTCCAAGAATGTATGGTGCTCACCGCTTGTGCTTAGAAAATTATTTTCAGGGCTGGAGAGATGGCTTAGCGGTTAAGGTGCTTGCCTGCAATACCAAAGGACCCAGGTTCGATTCCCCAGGACCCATGTAAGCCAGATGCACAAGGTGGCACATGCCTCTGGAATTCGTTTGTGGTGGCTGGATGCCCTGGCGTGCTCATTCCCTCTCTCTCTCTCTCTCTCTCGCTCTTCCCCCTTTCTCCCTCTCTCAAATAAAAATAAATAATTTTTTTTAAGTTTTGTTCATTTTTATTTATTTATTTGAGAGCAACAGACAGAGAGAGAAAGGCAGATAGAGAGAGAATGGGCGTGCCAGGACCTCCAGCCACTGCAAAAGAACTCCAGATGCCTGCGCCCCTTGTGCATCTGGCTAACGTGGGTCTTGGGGAATTGAGCCTCGAACCAGGGATCCTTAGGCTTCCCAGACAAGCGCTTAACTGCTAAGCCATCTCTCCAGCCCAATAAAAATAATTTTTAAAGAAGTTAAAAAAAATATTTTTTCAAAAGACAGCGATGGACTATATAAAATGAGAGGGAATTGTGGCACACTTTGACAAAGATGGAGGAAGGGAAATAGAGTAGGAATGGGAGGGAAACAGTCACAGAATAGAGCGTGGAGGTGCCAGGCCATCATGGGAGCCTTGGGCAGAGTGGTGTGACTGTGGGGAATGCCACCTGCCCTGCCCAACCCACTGCCTTCTCAGAGGGAACACGTCACTCACTGCTTCAATGCTGCTGGGGATTCAGGGCTCCAGGAGCCTCAGTCTCTACTCTCAAGGACTCTCCAGTCTAATTATAATCTGACGAAATGACTGCTATTAGCACTGATTGTCTTGTAATGCTTGAGTGCAGGCTGCGTGTGTGTGTGCACACACATGTGCGCATACCCATGCGAGCGTTATTAGATCCATTTCCTCCCCGCAATCATTTCTCAACACGTATATTCCCTGGGCTCTCCATAAGGCGTGTGTTCCTTTATGACTTCTGCCTTTAGCAAGGCATGGGTTTGAACTGCTGGCCCTGAAGTGGGAAGTTTAAAGCCCACGGCATTTCAAACAAGGCCCTTTCAATACGAGAGAGGCCTGACCCGAATGTACCAGCTCACTTAGAAAATTATGATCGGCTCCGGAGTTACCAGGGAAAGAGCTTAATTGGAACTGACAAGACAGTGGGACACCTTCTAGCATTTCTCTGCAGACTTCATGAGCGTTCAACACTTTTTGAAAGAGAACATTGCTCCCAGCCTTTTCTTCAGCTGGCTGGAATAGTTTTTTTTTTTTTTTTTTTTAATGCATTTCAACTCTGGCAAATCACAGCAGAACGTCATAAACAGCTGGAAACTCTCTGAGGTGAAGACAAGTTGGATATTATGTTTGGATTTATAGCACCTTCCCCCATGATAGCTGATTTCCATTTCTGACAGGGTTATTATTTCCATCTTTATGAAATAGCTTGGATCTCACCTTGGATAATTACCGATTATCATCAGTTCCTCACCTGAGGCATCTTAGCACTTGGGTGAATCTGTAAAAAAAAAAAAAAAAAAAAAAGGCTATGTTTTTTTTTCCCCTTTTTTTCCCAGGATGAACTGGGGGAAAACTCCATGTGCGAGACTATGTCTTTATTTCTATTTTCATTTGCAATTCTCTTTGGCTTTCTAATAATCAAGTCATTAATCAGTGTCAAGTCGCCGTCTGGAACACAGACAGTATTTTTGCCACTTGGGGTCTAACATGGATTAAATGGCAATCACCTGTGTTATTAAGTCTGGTACCGTGGAAATCACAGACTTAGAAACCGTTAGGGTAGAGACACAACCTCAGTGGCCATCGGAGGCTTTCATCCAAGGCTGTACATCCGCCTTCTGACATTCCACAGAGCTCCACACATTATTCTGACGAGTACTCCCAGCTGAGGGCTACTAAGGGCCTGACGTCCCCCTTCTATACTTCGAGGCTGCTATTCTGCATGGCCCTTTATGTCTCAAAGTGTTGGCTTCTCCTAATCCTTTGCCCCAAGATCCTGGATAGTCCCTCCTCGCTTTTCTGTCTGGTAAAAAACCTGGTGATCTCGCGAGGACCAGACCAAATGCTGCTTGGGCTATGAAGCCTTCTGTGATAGGAGGAATCCCTCTCTCCTTGCTCCCATCCCGTTTCTTAATCATTGTAATGAGCATTCTGGTCCATTTTGCATTCCTATTAGCAATGTGGAGAGAGTTTCGGTGGCTCCACATCCTCAGCAGGACTCGGTATTGTCAGTAGATCTTATCTCAGTCATTCTACTGACTGTGTAGTGAGTCACACCATGGTTTTAATTAGTATTTCTCTGACAGCTAATCATGCTTAGTACATTTTTATGTGCTTAAGTGCCATTGTTTTTTTTTTAATTTTTATTTTTGAAATATTTTATTTGAGAGAGAGAGAATGGGCACGCCAGGGCCTCTAGCCACTGCAAACGAACTTCAGGCTCAGGCACCAACTAGCACATCTGGCTTTATGTGGGTTCTGGGGAACTGAACCTGGGTCCTTTGGCTTTGCCAGCAAGTGTTTTAACCACTAAACCATCTCTCCAGCCCTGAAGTAACATTGTTACATCCTCCTTGATGCAGGGTCCACTCAAATTTGTTTCTTTTTGTTGGCCTGTTTTTAAATTGGATTGTTTGTTTTCCTTCTTGGACATAAGCACTTTGTCAGATTTTTGTTGTTGTTGTTGTTGTTGTTGTTATTTGTTTGCTTGTTTAAAAAAATTTTCTTTCTTGGGATGGAGAGATGGCTTAGTGGCTAAGGTGCTTGCCTGAAAAGGCTAAGGTCCCAGTTTCTATTCTCCAGTACCCACGTAAGCCTGATGCACAAGGTGGTGCATGTGTCTGGAGTTCGTTTGCAGTGACTAGAGGACCTGCAGCACCCATTCTCTCTATATTTCTGCCTCTCTCTCTCTCTCTCTCTCAAATAAATAAATATTTTTTAAAGGGCTGGGGAGATGGCTTAGTGGCTAAGGCACTTTTCTGCAAAGCCTAAGGACCCAGGCTCGATTCTCCAGGTCCCATGTAAGCCAGATGCACATGGTGGTGCATGCGTCTGTAGTTTGTGTGCAGTGGCTAGAAGCCCTGGCATGCCCATTCTCACTCACTCTCTATCTCCCTCTGCCTTTCTCTAATAAGTAAATTGAAAAAAAAAATCTTAAAAAAAATAATTAAAAACTCTTTTCTACTTTCTTTTTAAGGGAGGGTCTCACTAACCCAGGATGGTCTTGAACTTACAATCTTCCTGCTGTGGCCTCTTGATTGTTGGAATAACCACCACATCTGGCCATCCAGCTCAGGCAGTTTTTGGCAAGTATTTTCCTGCATGCTTTCCTTTTCATTCTTTTAACGATGGCTTTCACAGAGCACTGTCATCACATCTTTGTTTAAAAAACCAATTAACCAGAGAATTCTACTTGCAGAAAGCTGGAGTATATTTACCTTTCTCTATTCTTTCTGCCAGGTACAGCTACAAACCCTGGAGAATGAATCACATAAAACATGCATAAAGTAAACATGGAGACTGTGACTGGTAGAGAGAAGCAGAGAGAACAGCTGAGACCCAGAACCTAGTGAATACATAGTACGTGGCAGTGAGGTCTTTGTTTCTTGTAAAAATATTTTATTCATTTACGAGAGAGAGAGAGAGAGAGAGAGAGAGAGAAAGGGCATGCCAGGGCCTCCAGCCACTGCAGATGAACTCTAGATGCATGTACATCTGGCTTATGTCAGTACTGGGGAATCAAACCTAGGTCCTTAGATTTTGTAGGCAAATGCCTTAACCACTAAGCCATCTCTCCAGCCTGGAGTTCTTTCTTTTTTTAATATTTTATTTTTACTTATTTATTTATTTGACAGAGAAAGGGAGAGAGAGAGAATGGGTGCGCCAGGGCCTCCAGCCACTGCCAACGAACTCCAGACGCATGCGCCACCTTGTGCATCTGGCTAATGTGGATCCTGGAGAATCGAACCAGGGTCCTTTGGCTTTGCAGGCAAACGCCTTAACCGCTAAGCCATCTCTCCAGCCCAGAGTTCTTTTTCTTCCTTCCTTCTTCCCTCCTTCCTTCTTTCCTTCCTTCCTTTTTTTTATCTTGTCAGACATCCTACATCAGGCACTTGAGAAACAAGCAATCCCAGAAATGCCAATGTGCACATTTTTCTTTTTAGGCCCTAAGAGATGCCTGTTCTTTCTAGTCAAAAGCAGCAACCTCACAGACAGCAACCTTTAGGCAGTATGCACTCTATTCTATTTGAGTACCACAGGGGGAAAAAATCCTATAGCTTTATCCCCAACCCCATCAGCAAAGGCTTCCAACCTAGCCAGGGTATAATGAGGTCATCCAACTCCCATCTCGTAGCTCCTGGGTTCATGTCAGAAGACAAAAGGAAGTGTCTTTCATTCTCAGAGGGTGGGAACAAGACCCTTTCCTAATACTTTGCTTCTTCCCTTCTGTAAAGGCCACATGTGGAATATAAAAATGCATCTGGTAATAAGGTGCCTCTCCCGTTGTCTAGTGGGATGGTATTAGACAAAGCCTAGAACTGGGACTTTTACTTGGAATTAGGGTCCGTGAAAGGCATGTTTCTCCAGATTCTGATTGTGTGTGTGTGTGTGTGCGTGCGTGCACATGGTATGGTATATATGGAGTTTGCCATCGCTGTTTCTTGCTCTGCTTTGAATACCATTCCCAGCTTTGTCTGCTAAACAACCATTTTTGAAGGACTAGCTTATTTAATGTCTTCTTTGTCATCTCTCCTTACTGGCCCCCAAGAAGATTTACTAGGTCCTTAAACCATTTCTCATAACTTCATTATACCATTGACATGATATAGCTATCGTATTTGTGTGCCTGTCTCCTCCACTAAATTATGAGTTTGTTTTTAAATTTATTGATTTATTTGCAAGCAGAGAGAGAGGGAGAGAGATAGAGAGAGAGGCAGAGAGAGAGGAGAGACAGACAGATGAGAGAATGGGCACTCCAGGGCCTCTAGCCACTGCAAACAAATTCCAGATGCATGTGCCACATTGTACATCTGGCTTTATGTGGATACTGGGGAACTGAACCTGGGTTGTTAGGTTTTTCAGGCAAGCGCCTTAATAGTGGAGCCATCTCTCCAGCCCAAATTATAACTTTTTAAAAAATTATATTTTATTTATTTGAAAGAGAGAAATAAGGAGAGAGGGGGGGAAAGAGAGAGAGAGAGAATGGGTGCACCAGGGCCTGTAGCCACTGCAAATGAACTCCAAATGCATGCGCCCCCTTGTGCATCTGGCTTACATGGGTCCTGGAGAATCGAACCAGGATCCTTTGGCTTTGCAGGCAAATGCCTTAACCGCTAAGCCATCTCTCCAGCCCCCAATTATAACTTTTTTTTGAGCATAGTTTATTAATATATTCTCTAGAGTTTGGCATGAAGCTTCACCACACTGAGCGCTCAACAAAGAGCAAATGAACTTTATCATATGTAAATTCCTTAGTGCTTAAGTGAGATCATTTTTAGGAGGGAAGAGACATCTGACAGTTAGTTACCCTCATGCTTGCACAACATAACTTCTTTTTTGTGTGTATGGTATGGCATACGCATGTGTGTGGAGATGTGTGCATCCCATGCACACAGGTGTGGAAGCCAGAGAAGAGCATCCAGTGTCTTCTTCTGAGGCTCTTCTGCAATAGTTCCTTGTTTCTTGGTGAACCTAGAGTTGCTGATTTTTGGTCAGACTGGCTGATTAGTGAGTTCCAGAGATTATCCTGCCTCTGCCTACCCTATTCCCCCTCAGCACTGGGTTATAGGCATGCTGGTAATGTCTTACTTTTTTTTTTTTTTTTTTTTTGAGGTAGGGTCTCACTCTAGCCCAGGCTGACCTGGAATTCATTATGTAGTCTCAGGGTGGCCTCGAACTCACGGCGATCCTCCTATTTCTGCCTCCCGAGTGCTGGGATTAAAGGTGTGCGCCACCACGCCAGGCTACATCTTACTTTTTATATGAGTGCTGGAGATCAAGTTCGGGTTCTTGTGCTTCCCACAGCAAGTGCTCACACCCACTGATCCACCTCCCAGGCCCCCCAACATATATATATATATATATATATATATATTTACAATGGTCAAACAAGCCCCCTTTAGACTAATGCTACCTGTCATGGAGTTGGCAGGCTGCTCCGAGTAGTTTGTTTTTGGATTAACCTTTTTCCCTTTCAATTCTGTTGCACAGATCATTTTTGTTTTTAAATTTAATATCCATCCATCCTACACAACTGCATCATGCTGATACAGTGGGGAAAAACATGTGTCTTGGAGTCAGAACTAAGTTTAAATTTTGGTGTGACTGTTGCAATTTGTACCTTCCAAATATAGCCAGTGTTCCTGCCAAATTCTACTGAAATTGCAGATTCCTGAGTGAAAATGAATCATACTGTTTTTAACCAGAAAGGTTTGTGTTGATTTGTTATGTAGGAGTTGATTATCAGATCAAATTTTGGTACCCAAAGTGGAATGCTGTAACAGAACCTAAGATGAGGTTTGGGGATTGGTGTGAGAAACTAAAGGGCTTCCAAGAGACTATCAGCCTGGTGTCTCTGGAGAAATCTGCTCTATAAAGCAAAGTGAGGAAACTCTTACTAGAATCTGGAAGAGTGTAAATCCTTAAAATGTGGTGGAAGAAACCTGAGCAACATTGTCACCAGTAACGATGTGGAAACTGAGTGTGTATCTCATGAACTAGTTGATCTAATTGAAGAGTTTCCAAATGGTATTAAAAATGCTTTTGGAGCTGGGGAGATGGCTCATTGGTCAAAGGCACTTGCTTGCAAAGGCCGATGGGCATGGGTTTGAGTTCCCAGTATCCACATAAAACCAGATGCACAAAGTGGTATATGCATCTGGAATTCATTTGCAAGTGGCAGGAGGCCCTGGAGCGCCCATTCTGTCTCTTTCTGCTTACAAATAATACATAAATAAATAAGTAAATGCTATGTGGCTTCTTCTATCTGCTTATAAAGAAATTAGAAAAAGAACAAACTATCAAGAACAAGGGGCCAGGACTTGTAATTTCAAAATAAAGTTGTTTTTTTTATTTCATTTTTATTTATTTATTTATTTATTTGGCAGAGAAAGAGGGAGAGAGAGAGAGACACAGAGAAAGAATGGGCACGCCAGGGCTTCCAGCCACTGAAAATGAACTCCAGACACGTGCGCCCCCTACTAACATGGGTCCTGGGGAATCAAACCAGGGTCCTTTGGCTTTGCAGGCAAATGCCTTAACCGCTAAGCCATCCCTCAAGCCTGAAGTTTTTTTTTTTTCTATTCCTAGCTTCTTCAGTTGACAAATGATATTAAGAAATAGCTTCTAGACAATGACTAAAACTTAGGGTGCTGTCAGGACAACATGGTGTAAAGATGCTATCATGTCACAACTGTGAGAGACCTCACATTTGTGGTGGTGTTTCCAGCAGACAACAGCCCCTTGAACTATTTTAAGAGTGCTTGAAAATGTAAAACAAGCAGAAGTTTGGTGAGGTAATACATGCTGGTAATTCCAGCACTCAGGCGGTGGAGACAAGAGAAATTCAAGGTCATCCTTGGTCAGCCTGGGTTATAAGCATTAAGCTTACTAACCCATAGCAATATTAAAAAAATATGTATTTTATTTATTTGAGAGAGAGAGAATAAGCACACCAGGGCCTCTAGCCCTGCAAATGAACTCCAGATGCATGTGTCAGTTTGCGTATCTGGCTTTTGTGGGCACAGGGGAACCACTTAACCACTTAGCCATCTCTCTAGCCACATATATATATTTAAAGACTTTTTTGTTTATTTTTATTTATTTGAGAGCAACAGAGAGAGAGAGAGAGAGAGAGAGAGAGAGAATGGGCACACCAGGGCCTCCAGCCACTAAAAATTAACTCCAGATACATGCGCCACCTTGTGCATCTGGCTTGCATGGGTCCTGGGGAATCGAGCCTCGAACTGGGGTCCTTAGGCTTCACAGGCAAGTGTTTAACTGCTAAGCCATCCAGCCCCCTATATATATATTTTTTAATTATATGTGTATATGGGTGCCCCAGGGCCTCTTGCCCCTGCAAACAAATTCCAGATGTTTGTACCACTTTTTGCATCCAGCTTATGTGGGTGGTTTAGGAGTTAAACTCAGAGGGCTTTGCAAGCAAGAGCCACCTTCCCAGTCATCTAATTAATTTTTTTGTTTTTTGTTTTTCTAGGTAGGGCCTCGCTCTAGCCCAGGCTGACCTGGAATTCACTATGTCATCTCAGGGTGGCCTCAAACTCATGGTGATCCTCGTACCTCTGCCTCCCAAGTGCTGGGATTAAAGGAGTGTGCCACCATGTCTGGCTTTTTTTTGAAACAGGGCCTTGCTATGTAGCCCTGGATGGCCTGGTACTATGTAGCCCAGGCTAACCTCAAATTTGCAATAATTCGTCTAATTTAGCTTCCCTCAGTGTGAGGATTACCGGCCTGTGCCACCACATTTGGCTTTTGTGTTTTCTTATTTTGAACAAAAAGGTGAAAAGTTTGTATGATCTAAAGAGAAAACAGAGTAAGGTCTTATCGCACAGTAAGTGGTTATTCCATACCTATCCTAACATGAACACTAGACATGCTAGGAAAACATAATTTGTCTCTTTGGTTCCCAAGTCTTTACACTGAGAGTTGGTGTGCCTGAAGAACGTTATCCACGTCTGGACTTGATTTAGGTGACAAAATTTTGGACCTCAAGCACAAGCCTGTTGTCATAATGGGAAGAGATTGCAGGACCATGGGTGAAGGAATGTGAAGGAGTGTGGGAGGGATATGGATTGTTATGGAGTGTGACAGTTGATGTTTTTCTAAAATTGGCCATGGTGGGCTTGGTAGATGGTTCAGCGGTTAAGGCGCTTGCCTGCAAAGCCTAATGACCCAGGTTTGATTCCCCAAAACCCACATAAAGCCAGATGCACAGGTGGCACATGCATTTGAAATTCATTTGCAGCAGCTAGAGGCCCTGGTACTCCCATTCTCTCTCTCTCTGCTTGCAAATAAGTAAATTCTTAAAATTGGCCATGATAACTTTTTGTGTGTGTGTGCGCGCACGTAAGCGGTGTTTGTGGTATGGTATTTGCATATGTGTTTGAGAAGCCTCTTACTGATCCTGGGGTTTGCCATTCCTCCATGAGCTCCTGTGACTCTTGGGTCTCTGCTCCCCTATAGGACTGGGGTTACAGGCACATATGGCCATGCACAGCTGTTTATGTGGGTCCTGGGGATAAAATGTGAGTGGTATCTCAGGCCTCCTCAGGAATGTTTTTAACTGCTGAGCCGCAATTTCAGCCCCCAAGTTAATATTTTTGTTTAATACCATCTTCTGGAATTCTACCATAATTCCTTCCATCAAGAGATATCATCTCGGGCTGGAGAGATGGCTTAGTGATTAAGCGTTTGCCTGTGAAGCCTAAGTACCCTGGTTCAAGGCTCGATTCCCCAGGACCCACATTAGCCAGATGCACAAGGGGGTGCATGTGTCTGGAGTTCGTTTGCAGTGGCTGAAGGCCCTGGCATGCTCATTCTCTCTCTATCTGCCTCTTTCTCTCTCTCTCTGTCACTCTTAAATAAATAAATAAACAAATAAATAAATAAATAAATGAAAAAAAAAAAAGATATATCATCTCGTTGGGCATGGTGGTGCATGCCTTTAATCCCAGCACTCCGTAGGCAGAGATAGGAAGATCGCTGTGAGTCCAAAACCAGCCTGAGACTACATAGTGAATTCCAGGTCAGCCTGGGCTAAAGTGAGACCCTGCCTTAAAAGAGAGAGAGAGAAGGGGCTGGAGAGATGGCTTAGTGGTTAAGCGCTTGCCTGTGAAGCCTAAGGACCCCAGTTCGAGGCTCAATTCCCCAGGACCCACGTTAGCCAGATGCACAAGGGGGCGCACGCATCTGGAGTTCGTTTACAGAGGCTGGAAGCTCTGGCGCACCCATTCTCTCTCTCTCTCTCTGCCTCCTTCTCTCTGTCACTCTCAAATAAATAAACAAACAAAAATTAACAAAAAAAAAAAAAGAGAGAGAGAGAGAGAGAGAGAGAGAGAGAAATTGTCTTTTCCTTGAACCTAGGACTTGTGACTGGCTTAATCAATAGTAGAGTGGAGGGCCAGTTGTGGTGGTGCACACTTTTAATGCCAGAATTTGGGAGGTAGAAGCAGGAGGGTCATGGGTTCAAGGCCACCCTCAGCTACACAGTGAGTTCAAGGCCAGCCTGTGCTACATGAGACCTCGTCTCCAAAACGACAAAAAGAGGAAAACTTTCAAAAGGAAAGGAAATTTTGCTAAATCGCTTCCAAATTTCATCACAAAAAGATAATTTCTTACCCTTCTCTCTCTGGCTGTTGGCCTTGGAATTTAGCCATATGTTAAAGGGAAGCATAAGTCACATGGAAATGCCATGTACCGACGTTCTGGTTGATAGCCACATTCTGACACTAGCCAGAATTAACTGCTGGTCATATAAATAAACGAGTCCTCAGATGATTCCAGACCCTGTTCAGCCTTCTGGCTGCCACAGCTAGTGTCAAGAGTGGAGAACTGCCCCGTGGTAAGCCCTCCCCCAATTGAAGATTTACGAGCAACATAATTTATGCGGCATCAATGGTTTGTTAAGCAATCATGGCTAACCAGAATTCCTTCATACTTGTGTTCTTGAGAAGCCTTCTGGAGAGATCTGACTTTGGACAAACGAGCTTTCTTTCCTGGCCTTGTTTTCCTTAGCTGTAAAACGCAATAAGCACTGTGTCCTGGGGCTGCTTTGAGGCTTCAGTGAGCTGGTGCACATAGGCATTCTTCATACAAGGGGCTTCTAATAACTGCTAGTAGTTCAACTTCCCACCAAGTGGTGCTAGTTTTGCTGTTGTACATCCCTTTACGGGATGGGTGTTCAACAGATTTACGCTTAATGTATGAAATTCGATTTTCTGTGTCTATGTAGACTCACATTGCAGTCTTGTAGCTTTTACCATTGCTTTCTCTTGTGGATCATGTGCTCTTGAGGGAAGCCCGGTACTAGAGACTGAAGATGCTCACCCTTATAGGGATCTCCACGTAGTGAGAAACGGAGATCTGTCCTACTGACCTGTTTTTGTGTAACTTTTCCTGGGGAGATGTGAGCAAATATCTACTCACTCTGGGTAAGGCACCAACAACACACCAAAAACAGCTTAGTGAGCCAGCGAGTTGACTCGGGTTGCTTACAGGACCGTCTGTAAGGACTCAAAGGCGGCTGTATCACTAAAAAGCTCACCTCCAGCTACTGGAAGCAGGGTCTCTGGAGCTCACGGCAGTCCTGTGGTAGGAGAAGCACTTTCCAAGCAGTGCTTAAAGTTATTTATTTATTAAAGAGAGGGGTAGATAGAGACTGGATAGGCCAGGGCCTCCAGACACTGCAAATAAACTCCAGATGCATGTGCCACCGTGTGCAGCTGACTTTGTGAGGGTACTGGGGAGTTGAACCTGAGTCCATAAGCTTTGCAGGCAAGCGCCTTAACCACTAAGCCATCCCTCCAGCCCAGTGCTTACTTTTTTTTTTAATATTTATTTGACAGGGAGAGAGAGAGAATGGGTACACCAGGGCCTCCAGGCACTGCAGACGAACTCCAGACATGTGTGCCCCCTTGTGCATCTGGCTAACGTGGGTCCTGGGAAATTGAACCTGGGTCCTTTGGCTTTGCGGGCAAATGCTTTAACTGCTAAGCCATCTCTTCAGCCCCCCTTTGCTTACTTTTTATATAGCTCCACATTGTTTGGATGAACATATAAACCAGGCACAGTCTGGGGGAAGGCAGGGATTTATGTCAAGCTTACAGATCCAGGGTAAAGTTCTATCAGTGGTAAAAGAAGCTGTTTCCATACATCCAAGCAGAGAGAAAAACCACCACCAGCCAGGAAACACCAAAAGTAACAAAAATAAAACCTCAGCAGGCAGAGCCCTAGGCAGAGCTCATACCTCTGCACACCTTTGGGATAGTATCCATGTCCACCCCCAGTGACACCTCCACCGGCCAGGAGGCTGGAGATCCAAGTTAGAAGCTTTAATAAAACAGCCGAATCTATGGGGAACATCCATTCAAACTAGCACATGTACCTTGTAAGTTTCAAGGACTTCCTAAGACCTATGAGTTACTGCCTGAGCCTTAAGTCTCCCATCCATTTGGAGGAAATTTTGATAGCACAAGGAGAAACAGAAGGAGTCACCTGCCCGGTGGAGACAGAAGGTCAGGATGGTGAGAAAACAAGTTCTCCTAGGCATGGGAAAGTGACATGTGGGTCCCTGGCATCCATAGTGGATCTCATTTCTGAGGTACCCTGCTGGGCACAGCCCTGCTGGAGGCATCCCAACTCCTAGGCAGTGCCTTGTACACGGGGGCGAGTGTGGCCTGACCCAGTTCCATGCTCTTCCACACTGAAAGATGTTATCTAAGAACTGGCTCGAAACCATCTGTCAGGCTCAGCAGACTCTGTGTGTGTGTGTGTGGAGGGGAAGGGGGTGTCAAAAAGCGTTGCAAGCAGGAGGAAAAGCCTAGGGCTATTGCAATAGGGTGCTATTTCACTCCTGGCTAAGGTTCACAGGATAGACCATCAGTGCCGATGATGCCACTGAAAGGGGCAAACTGTGCTGATGTTGAAAAGTAGATTTGGTGGAACAAAGGAGAAATATGGGATTAAAAGAGGTTTGCTGGGGGCTGGAGGGATGGCTTAGTGGTTAAGGCATTTGCCTACAATGCCAAAGGACCCAGGTTCGATTCCTCAGGATCCGTGTTAGCCAGATGCACTTGCATCTGGAGTTTGTTTGCAGTGGCTGGAGGCCCTGGTATGCCCATTCTCTCCCTCTGTCAAATAAATAAAAGGTTTGCTGGGCTGGAGAGATGGCTTAGAGGTTAAGGCACATGCCTATGAAGCCTAAGGACCCAGGTTCGATTCTCCAGGTCCCACGTAAGCCATATGCACATGGTGGCACATGCATCTGGGGCTCATTTGCAGTGGCTAGAGGCCCTGGTGCACTCATTTGCTATCTCTTTCCCTCTCTCTAATAAATAAAATAAATCTTAAAAAAGGTTTGCCTCTGAGCCGGCTGTAGTAGCTCATGCCTCTGATCTCAGCACTGAAGTAGGAGGCTGAAGAAGGCTTGCAGTAGGACTGGTCTGTAGAGTGAGTTCTAGGTCAGCCCGGGCTACAGTAAGATCCTGCCTTAAAGAAAAAAAAAAAAAAAAAAAGAGAGATTTGTTTAGAATGTAGAATACCTTGGCTACTGATTCAGGAGAACAAAGTTCAGGTAGCAATGAAATGCCACCATCCTATGCTGCCGTGGACTTTGACACTCTGGATACCACCCTGCCAAGGCCATTTCCCACACTCTGCCAGTCTCCACCAATTTGCCCATGTGGTCAGTTTGGAGGTCAACTGCAGCTTGTAGTTTTCGTACAGGAGCTGTCCCTCAGCCCATCACTGGAATGGATAAATGGGCCACAGGGCAGTACAAGTAGGTCCCTGGGGAGGGGGCACTGCCTCAGCAGCAGTTGCTGGACTACCATCACCAGCAGCCCAACCTCCCAGGGGTAACACAAGACAAATGCCTGCCACCAACCACTGTCCTTGGCACACCTGCTTCCACTCAGCAGGGCTTCACACATCGCCACACGCGCGACCGGCTTCAGTCATGGCAGCAGGGACCGGCTTTGGGGACCACAGCTCATCATCCATCAACTGTACTCCCAGAACACTGGCACTGGTGCCACAGAGTGCAGGGAACTTGGGGCATGGCATATCCACTCAAGGCTCCAAGTCAAGAGCGTACAACTTCAGAGTAGGACCGACAGGGACCACAGCTGGTATCACTGCTCTTGCCCCTTTCTGAAGATTTGGAGCCTGTCTAAGTATGGCAGAAATGCTGCGCAAGGAGTGACAGGTGGACACTGGATAAAAAAGGTGCGAGGATCACTTGACCCTCTCCCTGACTTGATTATTTGCCAGGCTGGTTCGGGCTCGGGGGCAGTTGCTGTAGCGCTGGACTTGACAGTAGGCTCACTGATGCTCCCTCTTCCCTCATTTCTGCTTCTCCCCCCAATCCTGTGCACATAGATATGGCTATTTTTAACTCCCCCCCCCCCAACAAATGTGCTAAGACTGAGTTTGAAATCAATGACTGGAGTTCAGAGTTGAAGAGGAAGAAAATAAAGCTAGTGAAAAGAAACTGTAAACTGCACTGAGGTTGAGGAGCAGGTTTGGTGAGGGCAAAGGAAACACACAGCCCGGAATAAGGAAGGTTTAGAATGTGGAATGCCTTGATTCAGGAGCACACAGTGCAGAATATCGTCACAGAAGTGGGTGCCTCAATACTGGTAGTGATGAAAGGTCGTTAATGGTGACTGTAAGGGCAGAGTGGACAGTGGGGGCCACTGAAGCTGATGACAGCAGACTGTTAAAAAAGCTGAGTGAGCTGGGTGTGGTGGCACACGCCTTTAATTACAGCACTCGGGAGGCAGAGGTAGGAGGATCACTGTGAGTTTGAGGCCACCCTGAGACTACATAGTGAATTCCAGGTCAGCCTGGGTTAGTGTGAGACCCTACCTTAAAAAACCAAACCAAACCAAAACAAAACAAAACAAAACAACCTCAGAGTGATGGAGGAGAGATTGCATGGTCTGACAGTGAAAGTCCCAGTGCCAGGGAAACACGTCTGGAAATGGAGAATGCTAGCTTTGGCTCCTGGCTCACGATAAGAACATGGGGTAGAAGGGAGAACTTGATGGGAAGCAGTGAACTTCAGTTAGCTGCCAGACGTCCAGACGAAGCCAAGGCCACAGCAGTGCTCTAAGAATTGGTTCGATAGTTAACCCAGGTTTGCTGGCAGAACAACTGGAACTTTATTTTGTTGGCGATTAGGAACTCTTGCTTTGCATGTATGTGGTACGCATGTATACGTGTTTGTATGTGTGTGGGTTCACATGCATGTGCATACTCATTCATGTAGAGGACAGAAGTTAGTGTCAGGTGTCACTCTCTACCCTACTTTTTTTTTTTTTTTGGTTTTTCAAGGTAGGGTCTCACTCTGGCTCAGGCTGACCTGGAATTCACTATGTAGTCTCAGGGTGGCCTCAAACTCTTGGTGATCCTCCTACCTCTGCCTCCCAAGTGCTGGGATTAAAGGCGTGCGCCACCACACCCGGCTTCTACCCTACTTTTTGAGACAGGGTCTCTCACTGAACCTCAAGCTAGACTAGGCAGCCAGCAGGCCTTGGGCATTCCCTCCCTCTGCTGCTTGGCACTGGGTTTACAGGTGCGTACCACCGAGCCTAGCTTTTATGTGAGCACTGGGATCTGAATTCAGGTCCTCACGTGTGTGCAACAAGCATTTTAATAACTGGGCAACGTCCCAGGCCCAGGAGGGTTTTTTGTTTGTTTTAATGACTGTTCACTCTGACAATAGTGGCAGGATGGCAGATGTCCTGGGCAGAGGGCAGAAGGTTCCTCTGAAAGAAGAGGGCTGTAAAAGGGCCAAGCCCCATCATGCCACTGAAACAGCAAAGCCAGCTATTTAGCAAGCAAAAACTACTGAGGGCAATGAAGGGACACAGTGGGTGAGGCAGTCAGTAGCTAGATCTTTGCTGACTTTCTCAAAGCCTGATTGTTTAGAAATATTTCTGACACTTTGACCCTGGGCATGTAATTGTTGTCTCATTCCTTTCTTCTTTTCTGCCCCCCCCCCCATTATCTTGATCTTTTGCCCCATATTTTACTATTGTTTTTGGTCCTGCCATTCCAGTTGTCAGCACACAAGTTGGCTGTGGTAACCTTCCTAAATGTAAGACTCTAAGAGCAGCGTGGCACCCTGGAAAGAGCAGCAGTCAAAAACTCCAGCTGTGAAATTCTCATGAGACTGGTTAAAGCACTTGACTTCTCTGGACTCTTATTTTTGTTTTTCTAGAAGTAGAAGTGAGCTAGGCATGGTGGCGCTCCTCTGTATTTCCAGCACTGGGGGAGTTGAGGCAGAAGGGTTAGAAGTTCAAGGTCGTCTTTACATACATAGTGAGTTTGAGACCAGACTGAGCTCATGAGACTCTTGTCTCAAAATAAATAAATAAATAGATAAATGAATAAATAAATAAATAGTGTGGTGGCGCACGCCTTTAATCCTAGTACTCAGGAGGCAGAGGTAGATCACCATGAGTTCAAGGCCATCCAGAGACTACATAGTGAATTCCAGGTCAGCCTAGGCTAGAGTAAGACCCTACCTCGAGAAACAAAACTAAACAAACAATCAAAAAAAGCAGGAAAGATGGGATGCCTAAGTGGATGAAAGTACATGCTGGGCAAGCCTAATAACCTGAGTTCAGATCCCCCAAGCCCCATACAGTTAGCATCTGTAATCCCAGTTAAGGAACAGAACTCAGATAAATATAGATGTCACATTTCTATAGATTTTCCTAGACTAGGAGTAGTTATAATCATTCATATCTAGCAGGCTAAGTTTTAGTTTTTCTCCTTTTTTGTTATTTTGAGATAGTCTTGCTTGAGCCCAGGCTGACCTGGAATTCACTCTGTAGTCTCAGGGTGGCCTTGAACTCATGGCGATCTACCTCTGCCTCCTGAGTACTGGGATTAAAGGCATGTGCCACCATGCCCAGCTTAGTTTTTCTTTGAAAGGCTCTTCATAGAAATCATGGCTTGTGCTACTTTCTAGACTCGTGCAAGCTATTTCACCTCTCAGTGCCTTGGTTCCTTCATTTATATCATGTGGCTAACATAAGGTTAGTGTATAGATTAAACAAAGTAATGTAAAACAGCAAGTGTAAGAGAAAAAGCCCCAAATAAGTTTTAGCTATCATTCTTTTTTAAAAAAAATATATTTTATTTATTTGAGAGAGAGAGAAAGAGAATGGGCGCGCCAGGACATAGCCACTGCAAACGAACTCCAGATGCACACCCCACCTTGTGCATCTGGCTTACCTGGGTCCTGAAGAATCTGGAGAATCAAACTGAACCAGAACCCTTTGGCTTTGAAGGCAAACGCCTTAACTGCTAAGTCATCTCTCCAGGCCCTTACCTATCATTCTTACATACTGGGTATAAGAATACACAGCCCTTCTCCTTAAAGAGCTTGTCTGGTCAGGAATTTTAAAACAAATGGGCATAATTCTATGTCCCGATCCCTTTAACAAGATAACTGGCATGAGACCAGAGATGGGAATGCCTGTCTCATCCTAGAGGGAATACTAGGGGCAGGATAAGCTTTCTGAGGGTAGTTAAGAGTCTAACCCTTAACTAAGGGAGAGAATGTTAAAAATGTTTGGAATTATGAAGTAGTCAGAGATTGCTTGGGAAAGATAGTTTCTAGTTGCAAAATAGGAATAGGAGTGCTCATTTTGGCAGCACATACATTAAAATTAGAATGATACAGAGAAGATTAGCCTGGCCCCTGGGCAAGAATGACATGCAAATTTGTGAAGCATTCCATGTATGTGTGTACACACACACACACACACATTTTTAAAATTAGGATCTGAGCCAGGGCGTGGTGGCGCACGCCTTTAATCCCAGCACTCGGGAGGCAGAGGTAGGAGGATCACCGTGAGTTCAAGGCCACCTTGAGACTCCATAGTGAATTCCAGGTCAGCCTGGGCTAGAGTGAGACCCTACCTCGAACCCCCCCCCCCAAAAAAAAAAATTAGGATCTAGTCACAGAGGCACACACTTATGATCCCAGCACTGGGGTGACAGAAGGACATGAGTTGAAGGCCAGCCTTGTCTACATAGTGAGTTCCACGGTTACATAATTAGACTACGTGTCCAAAAGCAAATAAATAAACAGGATGATGAGGAAGGGGAGAAGCAAACAGTATGGAGTGGCTAGCAGCACCATTACTTGGGAACTTGTTTGAAATATAGAATCTGCTGTGGGGCTCACTAGCCAGCCAGTTTGGCCTACTTCTAGCAAATTCCAAGCCAGTGAGAGATCCTGCCTCAGAAAAACAGTGAGGGACATGGAACCTGAGGAATAACACCTGAGGTTGTCCTCTAGTCTCCACAGGCATATATGTACACCTGCACACACAAATGTGCATCCATGCACACACGCGCACACACGACAAGAAATACAGGATCTGGCTCTATCCCAAAACTTACACAACCAAAATTCAAAATCTGCATTTCATCAGGACCTTTCACAGATATCTGTTGAACAATGACCTTTGAGAACCACTGGCCACTGGCGAGGCCCTAAATCTAAATCCTTACTTTAACATTTATGTGTGACCCTAGGAAGGTATTTAACTGTCTCAGGTGACTTATTTGCAATTAAGGATAATAACAGTATCTACCTCATAGAGTTGTTGTAAGGACTCATTTTGTAAAAAATGGAGAATTAACAATTCACGACTTATGCTACTTGTTAACAGTCATGCCTTTTTGTTGTTCTGTTTTGAGACAGAGTTTCACTATGTAGCCCTTGGCTGGCTTGAAAGTCACTTTGTAGACCAGGCTGGCCTCAAACTCTTGGGAGATCCTTCTGCCTCGGTCTCACCAGTGTTGTCTGTTTTCATAAGCCCTGTCTTTCCATTTCTACTTCACTGACATTTCCAATGAAAAAAAAGGACCGATTAGAGGTCAAAAGACCTGGGGGTTATACAACCCAGCTATCAATTCTTAGCTGCGCTTTTCTATTTATAGGACAGGGAACTCTACACCTGCCTCACCGAGATGATGCAAGGGTCAAATCAAAGAATATGCTACATTACAGTCATCTACTCAGATTTAATTTACCATCTTATAAACGATCCTTAAGCAATGAACCTCAAATGAGGATGCACGGAAATATGGGGAAAGAATGAAAGGCAGGAAACTCAAACTTGGCATTTTTTCTCCACCTAGCTTATAGCTCCACTTACATATACATATGACGTCTCTCACGCTTGTATAGTGGTTATATATATATATATATATATATATATATATATGTGTGTGTGTGTGTGTGTAAAATGTATGTATATATATACACACACACACACACAACTTTTCGTTGTTGTTTTGGAGACAGGGTCTCATGTAGCCCAGAGGCTGACCTTCAACTCTCGATCTTCCCGCTTCCACTAGGCAAGGGCTGAGATTCACAGATGTGCTTCGCAGCGCCTCACCCAAATTGTGTATCTTAACACTCCCTGCCCGGGCCCCGTACTGGGCGATCAAAATCAGGGCTTTGTGGTATGTTGCGCAAACATTCTACCACCGAGCTTCCACCCCAACCCTACTTTTCAAAAAAAAAAAAAAGAAAAAAGAAAACGGGAATAGCAAAATGCACACTAAAATGTGCTTTAGATTTGGGCTTTCCTACCGCATCCAATGTTACCAAAGTACACAATAAACACAAAGTTGGATGGAGTGGTCATCAACACTAGACGCTGGCTTCGACCTCACCGCTGCGAGAAATCTATCCCCCCCACCCCACCCGACTGGCTCCGTCCCGCTACTTGCACCTAACACCGAGAAGTGGGGGGGCGGGGGGCGCGGGCAACTGCGAGGCGCTCCCGGCCCGTTCACGCGGCGCGGGTTCTCTCCCCGACTTCCGGTCTGCGTGGCTGGCGGCTGCCGATCATGGCGCGCAGACCGAATCCTAATCCTCAAGCGCGCTTCAGCGTGACCAAACCCGCGCTCCTAGCTTTCCCTGACTTTCACTAAAAGAAGCCTCTCCACCCGACGCTCGGCTCCAGCTCCCGACGCCATCTCGGCCCTGCTGCGTATGACGCCGCGCGTAGCGCCGAGAGCGTCTGATTGGCTGGGACGGAGGCTCAGGCGCGCGAAGCCGGAGACACCCCCGACCCCCCCGCCAACCCAGGGGAACTACACTCCCAGACTCCTTTGCGCGGCGCGACCGAGAAAGAGGACGGAGCGTCGCCTCGGACCACAACTCCCGGCAGCCCCAGCGATGCCCGCCCTTTTCTTTGAAAACGCGGAAAAGCAACAACAACAACAACAAAAAAAAAAGAGGGTCCGGACGAATGGAAGAATCCTTCTGGTGCCCTTTCTTTTTTTTTTTTTTTTCCCTCCCTCCACCGAAAGGCGGGAAAGGCGAACTACAAGTCCCGACGAGCCGCGCGCGCCTGCGCCTGCGCTCTGACGTCTGTCGCCATCTTGCCCCTTCGGAGGCACCGCAAACAAACCCAATTCCTGGTGTCCCCCTAGTCTTGGCGGAGGAGCCTTTTAGATGAGCCCCGAAAGGCCGGGCAGGTGGGTGTCTCAGGGCAAATCCTGGGAAGAGCTGGCAGGTTAGCCAGGGCAGGGGAACGGCTGGGAACCCCTCCATCCTCCCCGTCCCCCAGGCATTTGGGAGTCCGGCATAGGGCGCCTAGCCCCCATCCTCCGTTGTTTCCTAACGGGATCGTAGGGGCTCCCGGAGGTAGGCTCAGGGAGGGGAGGCTACCCTGGTACTCGCACTGGCACGATGCCCCGGGGGGCTTCGGCTCTGGGAACCTCCCGTCGTTGTGGCTGTCTGTCCTGCGCGCCTACTCTTTCTCTCTCTTTTTTTTCCTCCTTGTCCTCTCCGCTTGAGAGGAGGGAGCGAGGCGCGGACGCCGGCCGGAGAACCCCCCCCCCCATCCTTTCACCCCGCACCCCCCACCCCCGATGGCTGCCGGGGCTCGGGGTCGTGGGCTTGACATTGGGAGAGGCGCGGGCGGGCTGCGCTGGGGCCGGGGCCGCGGGCGGCGCGGTGCGTGTTTGGAGAGGGGGCGGGGCGCGCTGGCCTGCTGACACTTGAGCGGGACGTCGGGGTGCGGGGAGGGGATCGGCACGCGCGGCGGGTCCCGGCGGCCCGGGCTTTCGGGGGCGCTGCGGGCTGGGGTGCGTGTGCGCGTGTGTGTATGTGTGTGTGTGTGTGTGTGCGTGTGTGTGTAGGGTGGAGCGGGGTGGGGGGATGCTTTGGGATGCCGTGACGTGGTTGCTTGAGATTCGGGCGGTCGCCGGCTGCCTTTGGTGATCCTGTCGCGAGGTGGAGACGGGCTTTGGGGAGCCCAGCGGATTCCTTTTGGCTCTGCCCCTTCCTCTTCTCCACCCCCCCCTTTTTTTTCTTTATGTCATTCTGCCAGCTGGAGCGCGCAGCCCAGTTCCGTGCGCTCTGGGTTGGTTCTGTGTTCCTAGGACTGTAGGGAGGAAGGAAAGGGGGGGGGGGTTGGAGGAGGCTCGACTGGGAGCCAAGAGTTGGAAGTTCGCAGCCCCGGCGCGCCTGGGACGCGGTGGGAAAGAGCAAGTTACCTCGGTTCAGGCTCCGTTGAGCTCCATTCATTCATTCATTCGTTCATTCATTTCCCCCTCTCCCGCTAACCATTCATTTATCTGTTTGACAAATGTTTACAGAGAGTCTACTGAGTGTGCTAAGCTGGCATTTGTGTGAGCCACAAGCGTCGTGTCTTTTTGTCCTCCAGACACGGGAATTCCCGGTTCGAAGTTCCTGGTATCTAAACTTTTGGCCAAATGGTGGTTTCATGACTACAGGACCCAGATTCGTTTTTTTCATTGCTAAAACTTGAGAGTTCTTTCTAAAGGTCTGTGAATCCAAGTAATATGCTGTGCCTTTTACTTATTTTTATCGCATGGAATTATTGAGGAAGCTGACGGAAGTCAAGACACTTAACCCAAGGTGACACAGGCGATAACATCTATGCAGTATGCTATATAGCCAGTTTGAAAGAACTTGACATGCATCATGCTTTAAAACGCACAGCAAACTGGGTGGTATTATCTCTCTCTTCATAAATGTGTTAAACTTAGGCTCAGAGTGGCTAGTTTACCTAGGATAAAGCAACCAGTGTGCTAAAAAGCGGGAACTTGAACCAAGAGACGCCTGACTCTAAAACCTGTGCTCATTCTACTGTATTAGGCTGGGGCCGGATGTTCTCAAATGGTTTAATTCCTTATTTGTCAGAAATTGCCTGTGGATGGATCTTCAGGTGAGTGCCTTTTGAATGTACTTTGGTAACTTTGATTTTTCAACTATTTCTTATAGGGAGGACAAGCTCTTTGGGGCTACCAAACAGAAGCAGCAATGCCTGTTGTGTGGCCAACCCTTTTGGATCTCAGCAGGGATGAATGCAAACGGATTCTTCGAAAATTGGGTATGATTTTTGTTGTTTTTGTTTTGAGACAGGGTATTCTCTTGACCCATAAAACCCTATAAAATCATGCAAATCAAGAGGTTAATATCTTGGTGTTCATTTTAATAGTGAACACCTGTGAAACTGCCCAGGTCATTATGGGTATGTATATCTGGGAGGTCACCAGGTATCAGAAGAATGTTACTTTGTAAAAGCAATGCATACCATTCTGTTAGAGTGGTAGAGCAAATATATGTGCCCAGGCCAGGTAGTGGGTCCAGTCACAGTATCATTAGCCCAAAGAGGGTGTTAACTTTTTTTGTTTGTTTGCTGCGCATAAGTTAAGATGCAGTGTAATTCATAACTTCTGGATTTACATGTAGATTCTGTCTAGTCACGTTGTATGTTCTGGTGAACAAATCACCCGGAATGCCCAGGGTACTTAACAGAGCTCAGGCTCAGGTTAACTCATATGTGAACTCTCCTGCCGCAGTAAATTGATCCTTACTGAAAGAGAGGTTGTATAGTAGAAAAAGATATCACAGAGGGAACTGAAGAAATAAAAACTTTAGGGTCTAGGAATAAATCCAGCATCAAGTAATTGTAAGTAAAAGTGAAAAACAAATGAGTGGATCCCTGGTTTTAGTTAGAGCTATGTGAGAAGCAGGAGAGCTGTTTCTACACAGGAGAAACAGTCATCTCACATGGCAGCGTCCTCTTCATTGACACTTTGGGAAGGGGCTCTTGATAGTGATTTGCCGAAAGATTTCCTCTCTCCCCATTGGGTTGTTGTCGTGACAGTGAACCTTTGGGTTGCCTTCAAACATCAACTTCAGGTCCAAAGTTTAGGGAAGATACTATGTTTAAGAATCAGTTTAAAATAGCTTAAGAATTAACTTTACCATTTTTGAAATAGTTATAGATGCCAAACATTTTAATTACCAAGCAGTTGGGATAGGTAGTGTGTTAATGATGGTCCAGGTGATAGGTAAATGCTTACTACTTTCTGGCCTGCCTCTCTTGCTTGAATTTTTAAAATATTAATACACACACTTAGTTTCGGTTAACAGCCTCCCTCCCATGCCCCATCTTTCTGTCCTGTCCAGCTTTCACCCTTTCACTTATGACACCCCTCCTTTGACTTTCACATTATTTATGATCTGTTTCTGCCCTGCTCTCTTGAAGCACTTTTTTTTGCATGTTTTTTGCATATTTAGAAGGTTCGTGATATGTGTGTGTGCGCACAGATACATCTCCCTGTGTGTACCTAAAGGCCAGAGGAGAATGTTGGATGTCCCCGCCTTGGTTCATATGCTTGTTTGTTTCCGTGAGACAGAATCTGTTCACTGATTCTGGAGCCCTGACATTTTCCCTCCCCACTGGACTGTGGTTGCAGATGTGTATGACCACACCCAGCTGTTTACGTGGGTTCTTGTGGATAAAACTTAGCAGGCCCTAATGCTTTAAATAATTACACACACACACACACACACACACACACACACACACTACCTTCTCTTATCCCCTTCTACTCCAGTTGAATCCCTTCTTCCCAGCACTTAACAGTTGCTATACCAGATCTGAATTTTAACTACTTCTGAGCTAGAACTCTAACTAACTTGGGTCTTTGTGATGATAGTGTAGTTGAATGGCTGAAATGGACCTGGTTAAGGGGTTTTATAAAAATAGTTTGCTTCTTTTGTTTTCTGAGGTGCTCACATATGTTTAGCTTTTTTTTTTTTTTTTGAGGTAGGGTCTCGCAGTAGCCCAGGCTGACCTGGAATTCACTATGTAGTCTCTGGCTGGCCTTAAACTCACAGCAGTCTTCCTACCTGTGCCTCCTGAGTGCTGGGATTAAAGATGTATACCATCATGCCCAGCATGTTTAGCATTTTATTGTACGTCTGTATTACAGGAGTTAATACTACAGTGAACATTAAATAATGGTTCAGTGGTTAGGTGCACTTCCTGCACAAGCATGAGGTCCTGATAAGGAGACTGGAAACCACTTGAGTTATAATCTCTAGAACCCATGAAAACAACTAAACATGGCCATGTGCACCTGTAGCCCCAATCCTGTAGAGGAGGAGAGACCAGGAATCACTGGAGCTTATAGGGGCTACAGCAAGCTTAGTGAGAGATTCCTGCTCAAATAAGAACAGGTTGAGGGCTGCAGAGATGGCTTAGCATTTAAATGCTTGCCTGTGAAGCCTAAGGACCCTGGTTCAAGGCTCGATTCCCCAGGACCCACGTTAGACAGATGCACAAGGGGGCGCACGCGTCTGGAGTTCGTTTGCAGTGGCTGGAGGCCCTGGCACACCCATTCTCTCTCTGCCTCTTTCTCTCTCTGTCTGTCACTCTGAAATAAATAAATAAAAGTAAAATAATAATAAAAAGAACAGGTTGAGGAGCAGTGGAGCGAGACAGCTGATGTTCTACACCTGATGTTCTCTGCCGGCGAGCATACTCTGCAGCAGATGAATGTATGGTGCCCCACAGAGACACACATGTGTATACAATAAACACCACACACACACACACACACACACACACACACACACCCTACGTGTGCATGCCAGAAAATCAACCCAGGTATAAGGTATATCAGTGTCTCAGGATATGCATAAAAATAGTTTACAACAAATGTGAAGGCAGTTGGGAAGCTAATTAAGGTTCTCTGTAGTGACTAGACTTCTAGAACAAGTGCATGTGTAGCTATGATAATGCTGTTGAGAACCCCGTTTTGAGTTTGATATTACCACCTCCTAATTTTGTGTATGATTTAATGTCTAAAGTCTTGACATGTCAGAAGTACTTGTCACATTTCTTAGTTAACTGTGTTTTCTTTGAGCTAGTTCTTAAGCTGGGCCTCATTAGGTCATGTTTATAATCCCAGTACTAGGAAGGTAGAGGCAAGAGAACCAAAAGTTTGACAGCCTAGGCTATAAGATACCCTGTCTCAGAAAATAAAAAAAGAAACAAAATGAAAATAGGATTCTTTTCTTTTTCTTCAAGCTACTCCTCCCTCTTATTTCTCCATTTTTTGCTTTGCTTTTATTTTCCTTTTTTTTTCTTTCTTTTTTTCAAGGTGGGGTCTTTCTCTAGCCCAGGCTGACCTGGAATTTACTGCCTAGTCTCAGGGTGTCCGCGAACTCACTGCCATCCACCTATCTCTGCTTCCCAAGAGCTGGGATTAAAGGCGTGCACCACCACACCTGGCTCTCCATTTGCTTAGTATGGCATTGCCATACTTTTTTTTTTGGTGTATGCACACATATTTTCATGTATGAACATGTATATGCAACTGTATGCACCCTTGCATATGTGTGTGGACATCAGAGAACGTTGGGTATTCTCTATTACTTTTTTGTTTTTCCTTGAGACTGAGTCACTGAATTTGGAGCGGCCATTTTTTTCGGTCAGACTGGTCGATCAGCAAGCCTCAGGGCTTCTACTGTCTTCACTGGTATAGGATTGAGATTATGAGATTACAGGCCTGTGTGGCCATGGCCTTATCTGGGTACTGGGGAATTAAACCTGGGCTGGCAGGCTTTGCAAGTAAGAGTCTTTAACCAGTGAGCTATTTCCCCAGCCACCAAATTCTTAAACCTTTTGCAAAATACAAAACCTTACTCCTTCTGTCATTACTACTACAATCAATAACTGAGTCCTAGCAATAAAAACTTCAGGCTGGGGGCTGGAGAGATGGCTTAGCAGTTAAGGCGCTTGTCTGCAAAGCCAAAGGACCTTTGTTCAATTCCCCAGGACCCATGTAAGCCAGATGCACAAGGTGGCACATGTATCTGGAGTTCGTTTGCAGTGGCTGGAAGCTCTGGAGTGCCCATTCTCTCTCTCTCTCTTGCTGCCTATTTCTCTCTCAAATACATAAGTAAAAATAAAATATTTTAAAAAAGAGAAAACTTAAGGCTGGTATTAGAGGATTTTTCTGTTGTTGTTTTTTTGAGGTAGGGTTTCACACTAGCCCAGGCTGACCTGAAATTCATTATGTAGGGTGGTCTCAAACTCTTGGTGATCCTCCTACCTCTGCCTCCCAAGTGCTGGGATCGCCACCACACCAGGCCAATGGAATTTTTTTTTTAGAGGACACAAGCTACATTTTTCATTTTTTTCTTTCTGTGTTTCCTTACATGTGTTTGAAATAAGACCTTCATAACAGTTTGAGTGTGTGTGTGTGTGTGTGTGTACACACACACACACATATATTTGCTCCTTTGTTAGATTTTAATTATCTTGAGGATAGGAACTTTGTTTTATACTTACAAGTATTTTCTCTGGTACTTTGTAGCAATAATATTCAGTTAGTTTGACTTGAATTAGTGACTGACTAACTGAAGACATTTTTACTTCCCTTAGTGTAAGACTCTCAAATGTAGTTACTGTTACTGGAAGTTGCTGAAGTACTATGAAACATTATCTGCTTTGTTACTCTCCATTCCTTTTGCACATGTTCTCATTCCCTAAGTGGTGCACAGTTTCTGATAAAAGCTTCTATTTCCCAACTAGATGATATGTCGCTCCTCTATGCATTTACCATTACATGTTAACTGTGTCATAATTGTCCGATGACTTGTTTCACTGTAGTTTCATTACACAGTGAACATAGGCCTTGACACACTATCTGGAGTGTGTGTAGTAGGGCTCAACGTTGATTTGTTTTTCTTTCTTTCTGTTTTATTTTATTTTTTTCTTTTTGAGGTAAAGTTTCATTCTAGCTCAGGCTGACCTGGAATTCAGTGTAGTCTCAGGGTGACCTCAAACTCTACACGATTCTCCTACCTCTGCCTCCCAAGTGCTGAGATTAAAGGCGTGCACCACCATTCCCAGCTGATTTGTTAAATAAAATATTTCATACATATTTTAATGGAGCCATTATTGAGAGTGTGGTGAATTCTTACTTGTTTAATCGTCGTGCCTTTCTGTACCATATTCTGGGTCTGACAAGAGCTGACATGTATTTTTTTGGAACTAAGTATTCATTTCGCTGCTTAACAATAGAGCTTTGTCCTTTAAGAGAAACTATATGCCTTGCCCACATAGTAGCCACACAGTATGGACTGAATATGCACAGTGCTCACACTTAGGGTTTTTAGCTATCCCAGGTATTTCTGCTTAATGTAGTCATCCTATTCTTCTATAGCAAGCTTCCTTTCGACAGCCAGAATTGCTAATAATGTGTACAGAATGACACTTGGTTTTTTATTGGGTCAGTGACTAGTCTGCAGACATGCATCTATTCGTTATTTTGCTCACACTTACTGAGTTTCTATTGTGTGCCAGACACTGGCAAATATAAATACTTAAGAGAAACTTGAGGATGATGATAGCTGTGATGTAAACATTTATTGTTTTGCTCAGATATATCTGCTTCATGGTGTTAGTAGCTTAAAACAGCTTTTTATTATTTCCATTCTGTGGGTTGCTTGCATTGTCTGAGTTCTGTGGTTCGAACACAGTCTGAGCCTCTGTTTATGTGCTTTTTCCTACTGAGCCTGTTCACAGCCTGGGAACTGGTACCAGGGTTCCAAGAGAGCAAGGCCACGTGTATGAGTGCTTAACAGGTATCTGTGCATCCCACTTGGTGATTAGTTCATTGGCTAAAAGCAGTGCCATGCTTAGAGTTGCTGTGAGAGGGAACTACACAAAGGCCACGCTGGACTATATTGAGAGTGCCCATATTTTATTTAGGAGTCTTTGAGGAGTTTTGCTTTCATCTGTATATTTAGAAACAGGATGAGAGATGAGTAACAACTTACCCAGTATCACTCAACTAGTAAGAAATAGTGGTGGTGCCAGAATTTGTTGTTCCCTGTACTTTTTCTGTTGTACAACACAGTATTGTCACCCCCCATGAGGGAAGTGGATGATAGTGTGAATTCTTAGGTAGACCTAAGCAATCTTAAGGGTTGATTAGCAGAGGTGCCTTTCAATAATGCTAAAATTTTTTCTTACCTGTTTTATATCACTTGGAGCCTATTTCCACCCATCGATAACATTAGAGTTGAATGTTCCTTAGCAATAATGTGCTAGACAAGATGTCTAATGTTGTATTTTCCTCCTTATACATTTGTATGTGTGTTTTTGTAAAGCATGTGTAGTGTGGTGTATTACGTGTGCTGTACGCATGTGTATATGCAAATGCGGGTGGAGGCCAGAGGAGAGCTTCCAGTCCCTTCTGTATTGCTCTTCCTTGTACTGCCGTGAGATTGGGGGTCTCTCCCTCAACCTGGAGCTGCCATTTTCTCTGCCAGCCCCAGTGATTTTCTGGTTTCTGACCCCCTGCAGAATGGGACTAAAGACATGTCTGGCTACCGCTAGCTTTTTATGTGGATTCTGGGGAGTTCAACTCAGGTGGGCGCAGGCCCTCATACTCAAGAGGCAAGTGCTCTTAATCGCTGCCATCTATGCCTCCCCTAAGTACTTTTATATACATGACTTTGGTGAGATATTGGAATAAAATATAATTTATAAGGTCCACATTTAAATATTTTTATTAGATGCAATTTTTGAAAAGATTTTTAAAATTTGTATTTGACTGATTTTAGGTTTCTTGCCCTTAAGTTGAACTGCATACCTGCAGTATTAAAGGCTTATCTTGATTGAATAATTTTCTTCTTTTAGAATTGGAGGCATATGCTGGAGTTATCAGTGCACTTCGGGCACAGGGGGATCTTACCAAGGAAAAGAAAGATCTTCTTGGAGAACTCTCAAAAGTTCTTAGGTAATGTGTTATAAAAGTTTGGTAGAAGTGACTAGAAATCTCATTTTCTAGGGCATTTATAACTTTTCACTCTCAACTTGGAGAACAGAGGTGTTAGATGTGCTGGTGCTGAGAGACCCTATCCCAATGGTGGTCTGCTGCAGTTGTACAACTTATCCTTTAGAATACAGTCAGAGGGTTTAAGGCAGGTTTTTTGGGTGTCTGCAAGTGGGAGGAACAAAAGATGAGCTGGCAGCAACTGGATATGAAGATCTAGAGTAGCACTTGTCAGAGGGACGAGAGGGATGCAGGGAAGATCCCTCAACAGATGAGTGGGTTTGATTATGTAATGTACCCTTAACCATCGTTTCTCTCCAGCAACACCATTAGTGACATTTGAACCCGATAAAGAATTCTTGGGAAAGGGATTCATTGGTACTTTGTCTTGATCCATTCTTATTCTTAAACTTCCTCAGAAAATGTTCTACTTTAACTTGTGTGATTTCTACATTTAAAGCCATTTTGCCCTATTTTTAAGGTAAAGATGTGTAAGAGGCTTTCTATTATTAACAATTTATTGAGCCAAACTTTTGCTCATATTGTTTGTTATTTATGATTCCTCATGGGTTTTTGATTTTTAGTCCCTTAAGAATTAAAGTATATAATAGAAAGAGTTATCTTCATTTTATTGAGTATTTATGAATAGAATGGGTTGAGCCTTTAAAAATGATGAGTAACAACTTTGTCTATGATTGATAAAATCACAGGACCAATATCAGCACATTTACCACTGGTAACATAATGTAGATCTCTAGCTGAAGTGTTGAGTAATGAACGATTAAATACCATGGTGTCAAGTTTCATTGCATATAGCCACAGGAAACAGATAACCTTGCCATTCTTATTTCTTTTATTATATTCCTTTAACATAAAATTATTCGATTCTTAAGCTTTTGAAAAGATACCAGAAGATTCTCTTCTAAGTGCCCAAATTCTCTTTTCAGCAGTCAAGATTTTGGAGGTCATAGGAAGCTCTGCTTCCCTTGTCTGTGACCTTCCATTCCAGAGATTTGGAAATAAAATGTTCATATCACTTTGAATTTGTTTCCCTGTGATTTACAACTGATCCTGCCCTTACACAGAATCAGTATGAATCCTTTTCTAAGACTTTGAAACATTTTAAGATATACATTAGGCAAAGCAACCTCCACCCCAACAAAATGTTGACTTAAACATTAATAAAAAATATAGGAAGGAGCTGCCTGCTTGGCAGAGTTCTATAATGGCTATTTTTTTTCATAGCATCTCAACAGAACGCCACCGTGCTGAAGTTCGGAGAGCAGTAAACGATGAACGGTTAACAACAATTGCACATAAGTAAGCCATTAGTCATACACCCCTGATCTTTTAATGATGTAGTGTAACATAGCTTTGAAACAACCTTCCTATTGTGTAGCAGGTTCCTCAGTCTTCTAGTGAGTATACCTCTCTACTCAGGGATCCTGACCATAGTGTTAACTGTTTATTCACTTGATTATGGTTTTGGTTTTGGTTTCCTTTTTTTTTTTTTTTTTTTTGGTTAGGGATGCTTAAAGTACTCAGGTCAAATCCGTAATCTTTTACAACTAAAGACCACCACAGCTTAGCAAATACTTCACTTTGTTGAAACACAGCTCAATAACGAAGTAGTATGGTCAGATTGAAAGCCCCTTAGAGGTTCTTTGTGATGGTATCTGACATGTATTTTGCTTTACAAATAGGTTTTATAGTTTTTATATGGCTCTAATTCATGTATTTTGAGATTCAGAAAAAGATCATAGGGTGTGTGTGCTGCTTTTAAGAGATGGCAGTATATCTTAATTTACTTTTAAAAAGACAACAAAATGAAGAGAAATTTTTCTCAGATTGTTTTCAGGTCATCTTAATTGACAGATGGGGCAGAGGGTGATAGATTGAGAGCAGGATCAAGCATTCACTGAGTATGTATGGAGACAGCGCCTACTAAAGAATAAACAGGACCAGAACTTGTTCTTTGAGTGCTATAGAAATAGTTCATAACGAGCCGGGCGTGGTGGCACACACCTTTAATCCCAGCACTCGGGAGGCAGAGGTAGGAGGATCACCTTGAGTTCAAGGCCACCCTGTGAATTCTAGGTCAGTGTGGACTAGAGTGAAACCCTACCTTGAGAAAAAAAAGAAATAGTTCATAAAGTATTACAGTATAACCCATTTGTCTTAACTTGTGTGCTTTATAGGAAATAAACTAAGGGGAAAAATCAGTGCATTTTCACAATATAATAACCTTAACTGTGTATTCAGGGCATTTGGCAGAATTTGAATTAACCCTAGAGATCCATTAGCTTCGTAATGGGTTTCACTGTCCCTCGTTTGATATAACACACAAAATGGGGTATTGCCTTCTTAACAGTGTAGTTTGAAAGTTTTGCTGTTTATGCTAGAATTTTGAAATTCCTCAGTGGTAGGTATGAATGGTAGAATTTTGAAAAATTTACTCTAGAGACATCTAGTATTTAGTTGTCAGGCTACCATGGTTGACACATTGAAATATTAATGTGTCCCTCCTTGATTTGCTTCATGCTTTTGAATTGGGATGCTTTAAAAATAACAGTCTAGGTTCTAATCTGACAATTGGTAATAGGAAATTTATATGCTAGATAATAAAGTAGTGAACTTCGCAACCAAAGTAATATCTCAGAAGCATTCAAAGAGTATTGTGGGGCAACAAGTTATAAGTTGATGCATCAGTGTCATACTTAAAGGATAACATTTATTTAGTCTCCTTTTCCTTTTTTCCCCTTTAAAGAATGAATTTATCCTTATATTTGGGTGACAGACCAAGTTACAGGTATGCAAATAGGTTATTATTATTTCAGGCTTTTTCTTGTATTTATTTCCAAATTGAAGCTCTCAATTATTCAGGGGCACATTATTCCGTTTACAAATTAACCATGGCCCCTTGCTTTTCCTTCTTTTTCCCTCTTTCCCTTCCTAATACTGACCACCCTTTAGCTACTTTGCTGCTTGGGAATTCCTCTAGTCAGAGGGTGGGAAGGGAGAGGAGGTGAAAATTTTCATTACTTGTTTTATTACTTGTCCTGGCAAAGATTTGGTGGAAGAATTTACTAGTATTTGCCAAAATATTTTTTGGATAATGCATGGATTTTTAAAAAAATCTGTTTGGCCTCTCCCTTTCCCTCCTCTCTCCATTAGCATGGATAATTGAGAGTCGGCTTTTATCTGCCTGTGTTTCTTCTTTTTTTTTTCCTCTCTCCTTACTGATTTCTTTAATATATGAATTTCATTTTTTGAAGGGTCTACTTCAGTGTATAATTTTAAGCTTCTTAGGTCTTTCTATACTCCTGTTTTAATATTATATATTGTGGTTTTAGTGTGACTGGATGCTTTATTTGTTGAGCCCAAGGGTGGGTAGAAAGGATTGGTGACTGCCCTCTTTCCCTCCGAAATAACAACACAGCCCAGTTCCAGAGATTACTTACAGGAGGGTTTCCTACTCTGAGTCTAAAAAAAACAACCAGAGGAATGCATCTAATTGACTGCATTCCCTTTCTCCTCTTCGCTCCCTCCCTCCCTCCCTCCCTCCCTCCCCCACTCAAAACTGCAGTTTAGTCCAGAAGGAATGTGGTTGAAAGCTGCAAGGGCTGAGCACAAAAGAAGGGGAACAAAAGGAGTAGGGTGTCTGGCTTCAAAGAGGAGCCATGCTTGTGGCCTGAAGCATGATCTGTGTTGTGTAGTTTCAGGCCACTTACTAAATTTGATACTGCAACTCAGTTTTTAATTATAAGTGTTAATGCTTCATATATTTTAATTGGGCCACTTTGTCCACATTGTAGAGTTAGAATAAAATGGCAGTCTGGAATTTCTGCTCTTAACCCTGCCACCGCCTGTCAGACATTCCTAGTGTCCTGTGTTTCTATGTGAGGACACAGATTTCTTCCTGTTACCCTGCACACTGAAGGATGTGAGGGCTAGCGTAGTTTCATTAGTGTCATATTAGCCTTTTCAGAGGAGGGACCAGAACGTGCCCATCTAACTTTGCTCTACTGAGTACATACCAACTTGGTTTGTAAATTCATGTTAGATGACTTGTGCAAACTAATGCATATTTACACCCTCATTACTAAACAAATAGGAACTTTTGATCTAATTCTAACAGACAATTCTCATTTATTTCAAATTTGAGCATGCTTGCATGAGTGGAAATTTGGAAGATTCGTGATCTTTCTAAAGTTGCAGTTGTGTCTCTTAGCACTGCAAGCTTTGTCTTCTTAGTAGCAATGTTCATGTGCTTCATGTTATTAATCTTCCATAATTTCTGCAATCATTAAACAGTGTACCAGGTAAGTGTAGATATCACTTGTGTGGAAAACTCACACTAAGTATGCTTGTTAGTGATATAGTCAACTGATAACAGAGTAGGAGCCAACCCAAAAGATACTGAGTAGCTCGTAGAATTTTTTTCCTTTAACAATTAGATATAGGCCTCTCCTGTTCATTTTTCTTGCCCATACCATTCTTTGCTTCTGAATTAGTGTTAACGTAGAGCTTACGTAAGCCACTTGTGAGGTCACTGGGGTCTCAGGAACTCCACTTTCATTGGTCTTAGGTAGGACTGTGTTAAACTATGAGAGATTATATATTTCTCACAATAGCAACTAGATTCATTGGCTTGTAATCATTCCATTCTGCCCTGAACTTAAGGCCTTTTGAAGTTGTAATTTATTCCATTCAGTGAAAGTTGGTAGAAAGTAGGCAATTGTGCAAATTGGTATTAAACAAAAGCAAAAGGTAGGCATAAACCATTGAGCTCCATGTGGTGCCAAACGCTTTTAATCATAGGCTGAGGTAGGATCCCAGTGAGCACAAGGCTTGCCTGGGGCTATAGAGTGAGCTCCAGGTCAGCTCGGGCTAGACTCAAAAAAGGAAACAAATAAAAACCCATTTGAAAAGCTTCATTCTTTGATTTGTGATGTGGCAAGTAATTTTTGTAGCGTATGTGTGTTTATTGAAGTTTGATTTCTCTGTGACTCAGGTTTTCCATCTGTAAAGTGGAGATTTAATAAGTTATCAGCTGACAGGCTTGTTGAGAGAACTGAATTAATATACACAGGATATTTAGAACAATACCCGACATGTAGTACATCTTGAGTTGATTTTAGCTGCATCATTCCCACCACTGTCAACACCATCATTACTGTCATTATTCTACTGCCCACTGACACGGGCCTTTGTGTTGCTTTAATCTGAAGAATCATTGGATGTACAGATTAAACCCTAGGATGGATTGTAGAATCTAGGGTTTTACAAAACGTGCAGAAATATTTCTGATTCAGTGAAGAAATTGTTTCTAGGTTAATTTTAAGCCTTGACACTAATCATTAGTCAGGGTCTTCCATGGAGCCGAGTGAGAGATGTGACCACCGATTTGATATTTCAACCTCTGGTCTGCTTCCTGGGATGAAACTTGCTCAAGAAATTTTGGTCAAGAAACTGAGTGGGTGGTGTCTGCTTAGAGAGATGTCTAGTTGCCTCAAATCCAACTTACAGTGAAGCGTTCTCCAAACAAATACAAAGGAAGTAGCGGTAGAGTTCTCTTAACATCCCTAAGTCTAGCCTATTTTTGTTAAACAGGAAGGGTAATATAAAATTTAAAACCAAACATTGCCAGTGACACCTGCTATTGGATGTGCAGCTCTCTTCTGTCCTTTACTATCCAGTCACCCTCGTTTACTGCTTCGTTTGCTCCTGTTTGAAAGCCTTTAGAACCTCTGACCATGCAGGCAGTTACATGAGTTTGCAGAAGCTTACTGAATTCCATTCTTAATTGTTAAGGAAAATCTCATATGTTTTAAAAGTTAGTAGAAACATTTGTTTTCACTAGTAAAACGCAGTTTACTGAAACTAAAACCAATATTTACCCATAAGGCATAGGAAAAAATTCTATAGTTTTAGTTGTGTTCATTTTAAGATTAAGTTATAGAATAGAATGTATAAGAACCATAGTGTGTGGCATTCCTTGAATTTTAAATATTTGTCATTTTGATCTTAAAATAAAACCTCTCCTTTTCATTCAGGGTACTTTTATAACTTACAAGTTGTATTTGTTGACTCATTTTTAGCAAGTAAGAACCCTTGTAGCAGCATTTTCTCTTTTGTTTAGTATGTCTGGACCTAATAGCTCTTCAGAATGGTCCATTGAAGGTCGTCGATTGGTACCACTGATGCCCCGGCTAGTTCCCCAAACGGCCTTCACTGTGACAGCGAATGCTGTGGCCAATGCAGCTGTCCAGCACAATGCAGCCCTTCCAGTGCCTGCAGAGACCGCAAGCAAAGAAGGTAAGTGGAAAGTTATTTGTGTTAGAGATTACTTTTCCCAGAACTCTTAAAGAACGTTATTTTATTTCTTTATCTATTTTTAGTCCAGTGTTTACAGGTCATGAAACATAGTGAATAATTCTACCTCAGAAACTAGAAACTGCTAGGTTTTTAGTCTCAACCAAACTTAAATCTTTCTTTGGTTCAAAGTGCAAATTATGTTAATCCCAATATTACGAAAAGCCGTTTTTGACCGAGTTTTCTACACTTAGTGTACCTTCTGTTTTGTTTTGTTCGGAGTTGCTTTGAGATTGGATCTCATACTGTAGCCTATGTTGGACTGGAATTCCGTGTGTATCCCAGACTGATTGGCCTAGCCTCCCTAGTGCTCGGATTATAGGCATGAGCCACTATACCCTGTGCATGCATCTTGATAGAAGTGAATGGAAGGGCTTTGGAGATGGCTCAGTGGTTAAAGGCACTTGCTTGTAAAGCCTGCTGGCCCAGGTTCAGTTCCCCAGTACTTATGTAAAGCTGCTACAGGCCAGACTCACCTGTTTGAAATGGCCACAGACCCTGTGTCAAAGAAGATGGAGCGCAGACAATTCCTTTGACCTCCACACGCCTACAGTGGGCATGCATGTGCCTCCCTCCACACACACACACACACACACACACACACACACACACACAAAGTTTTTTAAAAAAATAAGTGAATGGAAGGACTTGATGGCATTAGAGAATAAATAAAGGTAATAGAAGTTATTTCGCTGGTGGATAAAAGATGCTGCACTGACAGGCTTAAAAAATAAAACTCTGTGTCTTCTGAAACTAATGGTACATGTACCCTCTCTGTTCTAGCCAATGTGCTAATCCATGACCTGAAGGCTTTCTTAGGGATATTTAATCTAATAGGTGACACATGTTTTAAAAATCCTTGAGTTCTCCACAGGCCACCATGAGTAACGCTAAATCTGAGAGCATAATATAAGTCCAGTAGCTAGTTGGTTTTGCACGACAGCAACCCTGAAAACAATGCATTTGTCAGATTATTCTGAGGAATTGCTTTGCTTAGCAGTGGGCTCTGAGCTGAATAAGATACTTTCCACGTGTGCTGGACTGTTCTATGTGCTTTCAGGGAGGCCGTTCTCAGCTTGTAAACTTAGCCTCCACTTGGTTTCCGTCTTCCTCATTGTCAGAGGCATCTTTCCCGCTCTTAGCGCTTCCACCCTCCAAGTCCCGCAGAATGGGGAGAAAGTTGTGTTTCCAATAGTAAAGCCAGTGTTTAAATTTCAACGTGCCATGTCCTAACTTGGTGACCTTTAGCAAGTCTTAACATCTGTGGGCCTTGTGTTCCTCTCCTTTAAGGAGTATGTGGTGCTGTGAGAATTGGTGACAGTATGTATGTGTATGCGGAGGATTTTGTGCAGTGCTTGGTCCTCAGGAGACGGCAGCTGGAAAGCTATGCTTGATGGTGAGCTGTGTCCTTCACTGAATGATAAAAGAGGTTGAAATGCGATGTTATTATGTCAGTTTTTGTTGTACTACTTGGTTAGCAGATGGCTAATGAGTTGGTTTATGTGAATGAACCACAGCTTGGTTCTCCCTTGTTTCTCTGGGAATTGCTATGGTTAGAGAATTATATACATTTCTTCATCGTTAGTACCTCTGTTCATATTAAAAAAGGAAATCAAGTATGTTCCTGTTGTCCAATTCTTGCCTTTAATGAAAAATTTTAATTTTAAGGAAATATATATAATATGTTATATGTGGGTTTTTCAAGGTAGGGTCTCACTCTAGCCCAGGCTGACCTGGAATTCACTACGTAGTCTCAGGGTGACCTAGAACTCATGGAAATCCTCCTACCTCTGCCTCCTGTGTGCTGGGATTAAAGGCATGTGCCACCACGCTCTGCTTTAGGTATAATTTTAAATTTAATATCCTTGCACCTCCATTCTTTTCCGTTAGCAAAGTTACCTGTAGATAAACTGTTAAATACTTGGGGAAAACCCACTTAAGTGATGATTTTCAAGGAAGATGATAAATACCTTTTAATGCATAGGTATGGTGCTTTGTACTGGCCTCTAGTTTCTGCTCACACGAGAATGTTAAAATTGTCCTGCAGTAAAAATAATTTTCCATGTGTCTGGACAGCTTTGGTGAAAGTTAACAGCAAACTTTTTTATTGTTCCTTTAGTAGTGGTTTGCTATTCCTACACAAGTACCACGTCAACCCCAACCTCTACCCCTGTTCCAAGTGGCAGCATAGCAACGGTTAAGTCTCCAAGACCTGCCAGTCCTGCCTCCAATGTAGTTGTCTTGCCAAGTGGAAGCACTGTGTATGTCAAAAGTAAGTGCTACTCTCAGTGTTATCAGGGCCGACCTGCCTAACTGCTGCAGTATAGGCTCTGATTAGATCGCCTTCCTGGAATGAATAAATCACCATAGTGGTGGCTACTTTGAAGGATCTTAAGAATTCCTTTCTGTGCATGTGACTAGGTATATATTGCTTTTTAGTCATCTCTGGGGTTTGAGAAATGCTGCCCTTTCTTTTTTGTTTGTTTGTTTGTTCTGTTTCCTGTGGGGAATATGCCTTTGGACAGTGCTATCCTGCAAGCCTTCACTTCTTTTGGTGGTCATGGAATACAAGTGTGACTAGGGATTGAAGGAATGTGCTTATGTGACTTCTTCAGGATTTATTCCTGACCTTTTAGTCTTTGTGGTGTTTTCTTAAATCATTTCATATTATCACTCAGCTCTTACATTTAGTGAAGGATTCTAGAGCCTTAGCTTTTCTATTTCTGCTTGACTGTAATTTTTATAAGTTTTTATTTGTACTTGTAAACTCCTTATTCTACCCTTTGAAGCAGCCCTCCCTACCCCCCCCCCCCCCCCATTTTTGGAAACAGCATCTCACTGTGTAGCCTGGGTTGCTGTCAGACACGGGATCCTTTTGTGTCAGCCTCCCGAGTGCTGGCTCTTAAAACAATTTGATGTCCAGTTCATTTTTTTTTTATTATGTTGGTGTCCTTTTAAATTTATCTTTTTAATACTATTTTTTCTGCTTTTGATACCAACTAGAGGTCATTAGTATTTGATTTTCATTTTTCCCTATCATTATAAACTTGATTTCTTTGCAGTTTTTAGAGCTAGAGCTTGCTGTTTTAGATAAGGATGGCTTGTATGATTGTCAATCCCTAAGAGAAAAAAAAAAAAAATTGAAGGTGTAAAGAGTTATTTTATTGCAATTCCTCGAGTCATAACTGTGTAATTTTTATGTGTTCGCTGTGGAGATTTTCTTTGTTCATTACAGTGTATACTTGTCATTTGATTTTAATAAAGTTTACAAAAATACCCAGGGTTTTAGGGCAGAAAGATGTTAAGAATCAAGGACTTTTAATTAAATCTATATTTGGTTTCTATGGATTTAACCAAGGTGATCTTTAAAAATGACTCTAGAGGCCTATACTTTGGTAATTGTTTTGAACACTCAAAGTGAATCTCAAACATACAGAAACTATTTCACAAAATAATGTAGTCTTAAGGGACAAGAAGTATATTGTTTATACTCAGAATTCACCCAGACAGTGTTAATTCATGATGCAACCAGTCAGTCATTTACCTAACTTTGTCTTTACAAGACATTGTATCAGAGAAACAGACCAACTGGACTCAGTCATTCCTCTCTGAGATCTCCTTAGGAATGGGAGATGTGCAGATAAGCAGTCACATGGCTATATGCATGGTACAGAAGGCGATGTACAAAATACTTGTGTTCTTATGCTCAGAGGAAATATGACTTAGCTTACAGGAGTGAGGGAAAGCTTCACTGAGGAGTTGGCTTACAAGGTGAAGAGGTCAGTGGTGGTGGGTGGTATTTCCCACAGAACAATATGATATAGAGACTCAGGATATGCTAAGGTGGCTTTGGGAAACAGTGAGCTATTTGGTATGCTAAGGTTATAGGGAGGCACAGTGTTAGGTGCAACAAGGTAATTTTGTTCCTCTTCCTATAGGGAGATAATGTAAGGATTTTTTTTTTTCTTTTTTGGTGTTTGAGGTAGGGTCTTCCTCTAACCCAAGCTGCCTGGAATTCACTATGTAGTCTCAGGCTGGCCTCAAATTCACAGTGATCCTCCTACCTCTGCCCCTGAGTGCTGGGATTAAAGGCGTGCGCCACTACTCCCGGCCTAACTTAAGGACTTCTAAACTAAATATTGACATGATGAAATGTGAGGTTTCATAACTGGTAATAGGATGGATGAGTGTAGAATAGAAATGGAAAGACGTGTGAGCATCTTCTAGGGGGTTATTGCTAAAGTACAGACAAGCGATCACTCCCGATTGGAATAGTACTTTAAAGAAAAGTGGAAGGCTATTTGGAGACAGTTTTCTGAGGGAGAATTGATAGGACATACTGGCATAAGGCAACTGTTTTAAAGATAAAGTGTTAGAGACAGTGTTAGCTTGGCCTAAATATAGAAATATGGACATTGTCTTTCAGGTGTTAGCTGTTCAGATGAAGACGAAAAGCCCAGGAAAAGAAGGCGGACAAATTCTTCCAGCTCTTCTCCCGTTGTCCTAAAGGAAGTTCCAAAAGCCGTAGTTCCAGTGTCCAAGACGATCACTGTGCCCGTGAGTGGCAGTCCCAAGATGAGTAACATCATGCAGAGCATTGCTAACTCCTTACCACCCCACATGTCTCCTGTGAAAATAACCTTCACCAAGCCATCAACACAGACCACAAATACAAGCACGCAGAAGGTAGGTGGTGGAGGAAGTCTCCGCATGCCTGCTGTGGTCTGGCTTTTTCAGACAGTGTGATTTCGATATTACATGTGCTGAGTGTTTACCATGTGACGTTATTCTGGGGATATTCACATCTCTTACATAATTCTTATGTAAAGCTTTTAAGATTGATACAGTTTTTTCACTTCATATAGAGGAAACTCCGATGCCAGGTGATTTGCTTATGCTGATACAGCCAACAGGTCCATTTCTCAACTGTTTGATAATTATAATGCTAGTTGGAAAAAAAAAAAAAAAAAACACACACACACCTAGAAAAGCTTTTTTTTTTTTCCCATTTTTTTTGTTAGTTGGTATACAGAGATTTAGGTATCATTCATTCTGGAATTTTCAAATACCATTTGTTTCTGTAGATTCTCATCCCCGCCTTCCTTATATTTGTATAGTTTTACTTTTTCTTAGGAGAAAAAAGGAATAAGAGTAAATGAATCATTGTCTTCTTTTCTTTTATTCTTTGCTGTCATGAGTTTATTCCTAATCTCATCCATGTGTGTAAAAGACATGGGTATCATGTCAATTTCATGTTACTAGAGCCCTCTGTCTTCTCTATTACTCTGGATGATTCTCTAGGCTTGTTCTCTACTCTGTTTCTGGGATCTCCCTTGTAATACCATTCTGATCTTACTGTTTTGCTAGTAGGCTCCCAGCATGGAGGTAGATGGAAAGTAGGTTTTTCTGTGGTCTTTTAGGCAGATTGTGAGCTTCTTTATTTTGCCCTCTCGCTTCCCTAACGGTTTAGCAGGTCAAGTGTTCTAGGTTGGGAGTAATTTTTTCTTGGGGATTTTGAAAATACTATTCTGTTGCCTCTGGCTTCCAGTGTTACCAGAATGATATTGGGGAAACTGAATGCCATTCTAATTTTATCTTCTATTTTTATCTTCAATTTCAAGGATTTTATGTTCCTTGGATTGTGTCTTTAGATCCCCTTTGTTTTGGACACTGATATCCTTCAAGTTTCAGAAGCATTTTTTTGTTGTTGTTGTTGTTACTTATTGGGTTTTTCTCCATTTTTTTTTTTTTTTGGACCAGAATTAACTGAATTTATCCTTTAATTTTCTTACATTTTGTCATTTCCATTTTTCATTTGTTTGTGTCCCCCTCCCCACATGTCCCCAACACACACACACATATCCACATAGCATACCACCTTTTCCCACTTAATAGCTGTGAGCCTGTGGGAAAACTAAGTTCTAGACTTGAGTTTTTCTTTGTGAGGAGAAATAAATATGTTTAAAATATTTATTTATTTGCAAACAGGGGGATGGATGAGAATGAGCATGCTAGGGCATCTTGCCGCTGCACATGAACTCTGTCTAGAGGCATATACCATTTTATGCATCTGACTTTATGTGGGTACTGGGAAATCCGATTAATGCCCTTAGGCTTTCTAAGCAAGTGCCTTTAACCACTGGGCCATCTCTCAGCCCAGCAATATGTTTTAGGATTAGATAATATCTGTGAAATTGTTAGAGTAGAGCCTGGCACCAGTAAATGTACATTATTTTTTTCTGTGTTCCTCAACCTTATCATTCACTGTTTTACTTTGTAGCCTAGGCTGGCCTTAAACTCCCAGTGTCCTACCCCAGCTTCTTGAGTGCTGGGAATTAATTACAAGCATGTATACCTGGCAAACCATCATACTTAAAATTTCTAAGAATTCTTCCTTGTTCTGTGAAAGTTCTGTTTTGTTTTTTTTTTTTAAAGTAGTATCCTGTTTTGTTTTGTTTTTTGCTCTATCCTAGGCTGACCTGGAGCTCACTGTATAGCCCAGACTACCCCTAAAGTCAGGGCAGTCTTCCTCCGCCAGCCTCCCAACGGCTGGGATTAAAAACATGAGCTCTATGCCCAGCTTTCACCATTGTTTTTTTGAAGTCTTTTTTCATGTTCTCTGTCTTACCTGTCAGTTTTTTAAAATCTGTTCTGATGTTTTTCATTTTGAAGTTCCCTGAGTGGCTGTCAATGTAGGTATGAAAGTAGACACTAACAGGATAACTAACAAGTAACTAAGTAACAAGTAACTAACTTGAGGATTTCCTAGCTGGGCTGTTCTGTTAAGGAACACGTCACTCCTGAACCTCTGTCAATTGCCAGTCTCTTTAAGGTTTTTCCTGGACTCGTCAGATTCATGAGAGAAGAATCTTCCACCTTGTGCATCTGGCTTACACGGGTCCTGCAGAATCGAACCGGGATCCTTTGGCTTTGCAGGCAAATGCCTCAGCTACTAAGCCATCTCTCCAGCCCATGATAGAACAATCTTCCAGTCTCCTTTCTTGAATAGTATAAGCCTGGCTGCCAATGTTTTAAGTAAATAGAAGAAGAGGGTTATGTGGCCTCCGCATTCTTGTACTGATTTTACTTGCCCATCTCAGCTATGCCTAGTGTCATTGTATTCCTAAAGCATGTGGAAGGACAGCTGGGACCTAAGTCCTTCTTAAACAGATTTTGTTGTTTAGTCCTTATTTGCCCATACCTCAGAAGTATTTGTTTCTCTTAATTCAATTCCCGTGTCTAAGACAAGTTTCTTGTTTTTTGCTCTTCTGTTTGCTGCCTTCGGTTCCCACTTCCTTGACTGTGCCTGATCCATCACACTTGTGTTTGCCAGTTTCTCGGACTTTATAGTCCGCCCCTCTGGAGGGTGTCTAACTTCAAAACTCAAATGATCCTCCCGCTCAGCCTCCTGCTTAGCTGTGAGGCATGTCCTTCTGTGCCCAGCCAGATTCTGGTTTTGACTTTACAAGTTTATGTGGCTTTTCCCCTTAAAATAGCAAATCTGGGGCTGGAGAGATGGCTTAGTGATTAAGGCGCTGACCTGCTAAACCTTACCACCTGGGTTTGATATCCCCACTACCCATGTAAAGCCAGATGCACAAAGTGGCATGTGCATCTGGAGTTCGTTTGCATCGCCTAGAGGCTCTGGCACCCATTCTCTCTCTGTGTCTTTGTGTTTCTCTCTGCCTGTGGGTCGGGGGGGGGGGGAACGACACCCACAAATCTGTTCATTCTGTTTTAGAAGGATTTGGGGAGGATGTGGAGGTAATTTTGTGTTTGATTCATGATCTCTGCACCTTTGAATTTTCAATATCATGATAACTTTCATTTAAAGAGCCTCCTTGAGTTTTTTGGACATAGATTCCATATGTATAAAAAATCATTTTCTGACTAACTGGAAGGGATAATGCACTTTCCGTCTCAGGATAAGGGGTTATGGTATAGAATAGGTGACAGGATAGTACTAAAATCAAGGAAGAAACTTGTTTTTGTGGTGCTGGGGATGGAATCTAGGGGCTCAACCTTGCTAGTCAAGGACTGTACCACTGAGCCGTACCCAAGCTTCAAGTAAGAATTTTTGTCCTGGATTAGAAATCCAGCCTTCAGGATGACCTGGGCGAAGTAGTGTTTCTAAATCATTTTCATCAACTGTGGGATAAGAAAAAATGCTAATCGTAGGAGGCTATTGCAAGGACTAAATGAGATCGGCTATTTAAGAAGGTGTGTACTTAGAAAATGTTAGCATGCTTTCTAGGCAGGGTTTTAATGGAAACCAGTGTTTTAGTTACTGTTGATAAAGAACTGTTTGTTCCAGATAATTGAACAATAAGTTAATAATGTTAGTTCACTAAAGTCTATCCTTTACTGTGTTGAAATTATTTTGGATGACTTCTCAAGTTATATTGAATGCAATTTCTTTTTTTTTTGTGGTTTTTCGAGGTATGGTCTCACTCTAGCCCAGACTATTCACTATGTAGTCTCTGGCTGGCCTTGAACTCACAGTGATCCTCCTACCTCTGCCTCCCAAGTGCTGGGATTATTAAAGGTGCGTGTCATCACGCCTGCCAATTTTTTCATTTTATTTGATGATTCTAAGTAGTATTCTGAATGTTACTTTTCATTAGCATTATACTTACTGTTTCTCTTCCCCTTCCTTTCTTCCTCCATCATTCCCTCCCCCCCTTCCTTCCTTTTTCCTTCCTTTGCTGAGGATTGAACCCATGGCCTTGCACATGCTGGGCAAGTCCTCTACCACTGAAATAGATTCCTAGCCCATAGTTACTGCTTTCTGAGTTAGCACTAGATTATGACATCAGCCTGCTATACTTCAGATTGCTAAGTTTTTTTAAATATTTAATTAATTTACTTATGGGGGCCCAGATAGAAAGAGAGAATGGGCACACCAGGGCCTTTAGCCACTGCAAACGAATTCCAGATGCATGCGCCCCCGTATGCATCTGGCTTTCGTGGGTCCTGGGGTATCAAACTGAGGTCCTTAGGCTTCTCAGGCAAATGCTTTAACCACTAAGCCATTTCACCAGCCCAGACTGCTAAAAGTTTTACTGTATTGTTCTTCTGCCTTCATTGCTGGGCCATATTTTATCAGTATTCTCCCTTCTCAGGTACTTAAAAAATTTTTAGTATCTGAGAAACAGTCTAGTAAATCTATAGCTAATAGTGAACCTACCTTCCATTAATATTTCTCCAACTCCATTCTATATTTTATTTTTATTCTTTATATTTATAAGTAGTTGGCATTATTTTATAAATTGGTTTATTTTCTTTTTCTCCCATAAATTGCTGCTGAAAGTAGCTTTGAACTGTCCTAGTCATCGCTAGTGCTTAGAATAGTGCTTGGCCTGCAATAGGTGCTAATTAATATTTGTTGAATGACTGAATAGTGAATGAATGAGTCACTATATGAATAAGTAGGTCCGGTTCCAATACTAGCTGGGCCTTGCACATGCGTGTTAGGCATGTGTTTCACCACGAGAATACATCTCCAGCCCTCTGCTGAAACTCAGTTTCCTTATGAAGATAATAGTAGTACTGTTTAGTGTAAAGGGAGGATTAAATGGGAAGGAAAATAATGTAGTACATATAGTGAGTATGTAGTAGGCGATAAGTTTATCTTTCTAATCCTCCTTGGTGACTACTATAAAAACATTTGTAAAAGACAAGGTTCCCCTATAAGTGAAGTATGAACTTTTTAAATCATTGCCTTTTTTTTCTCTTCTGGATTTTGAGGGGCGAATGGATAGTTGAGCTTGTCAGACTTACGGTACTTTTAAGAAGGCACGTTTATTTCCAGTCAGTTATAAGCTATGCTGTGAAATTTAAGGTCAGAGCTTCAGGTTTACCTTGCTGTGCTAAAATGAATAAATAAGGCAAGTTGAATTAAAAATAAGATTCATATATTCTACAAGCAACAGTTGAACATCTCTTCTGTTTTCTAGACTTAAAACTGTACTCTTTCTTCATTTGTACTCAGTGCTGTTAGGTTTTTAATTTCTTGGACAAGTGGAGTATGGTTAGAACTGATAAATGCTTCTTTCTTTCTCTTTTAAAATTTTTCTGAGTAATTGGATTTTTTGAAAATATTTTTTTCCAAGGCTGTTGTCATTATTGCATTCACCTTGGATTTCTCACAGATCATGTGTAAGCCATCTTAGCAAGTATTTTAGATAAAGCGCCTTTTACATTAAGTATAGTTATTTATGAACTCTAGACTTTATTCATATTCAGATAGGTTTTACATTTTCAGGGCAGATTCATTTCCATGTGTGTTACTTTGCCTTCATTTAAAACAACATTGGTGCAGCACTGATAGAAACAGATCAGCAAAATATAGCTTTATGCTTTCATGTGCTTGATTGATATTTTTCATTTTGTCCTTAGGGTGCAAGTCCCAGCACTCTTAAGGAGTTTTTGTGAGTGCTAGAAGGTCAGTAATTTGAATTATGGCCTGAATAAACATTGTTTGGTTCAGTTGGTTTTAAAACCCTTTTATGTCTCCACTGTTGTAATCAGTAACTTTAAAGTATAACTAGATTTCTACAAGGCGGATCTCTAATTTGGGAAGCCCCTTTACAGATCAGAAGTCATCTTGTATACTGAAATTTCAAACTGTGTTTTTATCATTTCTGTCTGTAACCTAAAACATGCTTTTAAAGACTAGATTTATTTTACTGAAGTTTTGTTATCTTAATATAAGAAACCTATCTGCATTCTTTAGTTTTGAAATTTCAAATATTTGACACATGTTTGAACATTTCCCTTTTCCCTTTCCTGTGACAGAAATTGTTAATTAACGGTGGCATACTTTTCCTGCCAAATCTTGGTAGATCCTTCTTTATTGCAGTCATTATCAGCATTATGACTCTTGGAAGCTATTAATATTGGCTAAGAATCAATAGAAGTGAAATTCAACTGCCATTGCTACTTAATGAGCTTGGGTGTGATAATAGTATTTTCAGGGGTGTCAAAAGTTTGGGGAAAGATAAAGACAATGTTTTTAATGAAATAATAACAAAGCGTGTTTAAGTATGTTTAGTTAATTTGATATCTAATAATTATTATTAAATAGGAAACATATGCTGCCAGTAAGTACTATTTATTAACTATCTAATATTGACCATATGCTATGTGCCTAGTAGATATTTCACATGATTATCTCATCTAATCTTTATGGTGTAAAATCCTAATGATTTTGCAAAGTAGGTGTTACCTCTATTTTATAGAAAAGAAAAGAAATGGAACCTAGGTATTTTTAACCTATCCACGGGGCCTGCCATTTGTAAGTGGCAGAGGCTAGACAATCTGATTGTAGGTTCATGTGACTTTCAAGCTTGTGGTCCTGTTACCGTATTGATCTTCTTTGCAGTTTGTATGATGGTTTCTTTTCTTTTTTCTTTTGTTTTTTGAGGTAGAGTCTCACTCTAGTCTAGGCTGACCTGGAATTCACTATGGTGGTCTCAGGGTGGCCTTGAATTCATGGCGATCCTCCTGCCTCTGCCTCTAGAATGCTGGGATTAAAGAGGCGTGCGCCACCACGCCCGTCTTGTATGATGGTTTCTTGATTGCTAATACTGCGTAGGTGTTTGCTGATCAAGTCTATATAATTATGTGGGCCACTTCAGTATAAATGTCTGCTGGTCAAAACTTGGGTTTTTCTTAATTGCTCAAATAACAAACTCCTTAAAGCAGTGGGAAAATACTCCTGTCTTGTAAGTCCTTATAACACTGAAAATATGTAATGTTATAATTGAAGCATCTTTGAAATGTAGGTGCTAAGTAAAGACAGTGAGTTTTGACTGATTCAACTTCAGACCTTCTTTAGGACCAGTATAAAAACGGGGAAGTTCTCCCTTTAGAATTTTCAGAGCAGTTTTAAAAAAATATTTTATTTATTAATTTGAAAGCAGAGAGAGAGAACGAGAGAATGGGTTGCCCCTGCAAACTAACTCCAGAAGCATGTACCACCTTTTATATTTGGCTTTATATGGGTACTGGAGAATCAAACTCAGGCTGTCATGCTTTCAAGTAAGCACATTTAACCACTAAGCCTTCTCCAGCTCATTTTTTCTTTTTTAGTTTCTCGAGATAAGCTCTCACTCTAGCTCAGGCTGACCTAGAATTCACTCTGTAGTCTCAGGGTGGTCTTGAAGTCATGGTGATCCTCCTACCTCTGCCTCCCAAGTTCCCAGGTGCTGAGATTAAGGCGTGCTCAACCATGCCCAGGTCCATTTTTTTGTTTTGTTTTGTTTTCTTTTCTTTTCTTTTTTGGTCCTAGGTTGGTACAGGTAATTTTAGTGAAAGAAGATTTTGGGTATCACTGTACACCATTTATACTCACCCCAAAATAAAACTGTGATACCACCAATACATAAATCATTTTTTTTGGTCTCCACTGTAAAATAGGGATAATAATAATATCTGTGTCATGGGATTTGGGAGACATTTAGATAAGCCAATATATGTTAGCTCTAGGAGCTGTTGATTCTGTTCTCCTAACTTTGTCATTTTCATTTGTTGAATTTTATTTTCTTTGTTTCTCAGAACTGTATTTGGTCCCTTCTGTTTATTTCCACTCTTAGGCCCAGTCCCAGATGCTCCTGTCATTTCTTGCTTGGTCTGCTGCAGTAGTTTGTTAACTGCTGTCACTGCTTCTCCTCTTGTCTTTCACTTCATGGCCATAGAGTGGCTTTGTTTGTTTGTTTGTTTGTTTGTTTTTGAGGCAGGTTCTCACTCTAGCCTGAGGGACCAAGCACTCTGTAAACCAGGCTGTCCTCTCACTCAAGGAGGTGTGAGCCACCATGCCCTGCTCTGTAGTTATCTTCTAAGTAGAAATCATATTTGGGGGGCTGGAGAGATGGCTTAGCGGTTAAGACACTTGCCTGCAAAGCCTAAGGACCCAGGTTCAATTCCTCAGTACCCACATAAGCCAGCTGCACAAGGTGTTCATTTGCAGTGGCTGGAAGCACTGGCACGCCATTTTCTATCTGCCTCTTCCTCTTTCTCCCTTCCTCCTTCTCTCAAATAAATAAATAAATAATATATATATATATATTTTTTTTTTTTTAGAAGAAACTATATTTTGTTGTTTCTGTGCTTTAAATCCTCGCAGAGCTTCCCAGTATTCCTAATGTGGAATCGAGGTGCTTTAGTCTGGCTCCTGCTTTCCGCCCTCCTTGCCTTACCTGCGTTTTACCTTTCTTTCTGCTTTTAAATGCATCAAGCTATTTCCAGCCATAGATCTTTTACTCAGTATTGTCTGTGAGACATGCATTGTCCCTAAATAAGCTACAGTTTTGTAGTCGTACTGACTAAACCTTGACTTCTCTCTCTTGCTTCACTTTTTCTCCATTCTCTGTCAGACAGATTAGGAGGAAGTCCTTGTAGTTTTACTTTTAAGATGTAATCAAATCTGTTCACTTTTCACAACTTGTGCAAACGCTTTGGTCACTATCATCTCTACTTGGTTTGTTATAAGAGCTTCTTAATTGGTTCATTCAGATTTTCTGGTTTGTACTTACTGTCCTTTTCTGTTTCAGGATCTGATCCACAATATCACATTATGTGTACTTGTCATGTCTCTTTCAAGTCTTCTTAGTGTAAAAGTTTCTCAGCTTCCCCTGTTTGTTGATGACTTTGACAGGTTGGGTATTTTAGTAAGCTGCTCCACAATTAGAAGTTTTCTGATGTTTTTCTCATGAGTAGACTGGGCTTTGGGGCAGAAGACCACAGACAAAATGCTGCTTGTCACGTCACAGCATGGTCGTGCTCTATCTGGTCCTCTGTTACTTGTGCAGGTGTCCCTGCTGCTTTCTACGTTACGGTTCCAGTCCTTCTCATTAGGTCTTTAACGTTTCTTCACTGCACCAAGCTTGCTTTGGCCTTGGCGCCTTTGTATTTGCTATACTCTGTAACATTGGATGCCCTTCTAGGAAGCAGCATGGTTCACACTCCTGTCTCATTCTGACTTCTGCTCAGATGTCACAGAGAGATGATTTTCATTGAATACTTTATAAAAAATCATACCTTTATTTATGTCATCATCCTTTATTCCTTTACCCTGCTATATTGACTGTTCCATTTGTTTCTACATGACTTAAACCTATTTTTTTTTTGTATATTATTCTCCCCTTTACTAAAATATAAGCATGAAGGTACGAACTTGGCTTGTTCTCTTATCCCTGGCATGTAGAACCATGCCTGGCACATAGTAGATGCTCAATAAATATTTTTAACTAAGTGAATATCCAGATTGCTTTCTCACCAGATTGTGCCAATTGATACTTCCTAAGCAGTATATTGATGTGTTTATAGTGCCCCATCTTGCACAACACTGAATATTGACTTTTAAAATTTTTAGTGAAACCTGTTGTTTTTAAGTAATCTTGATGATTGCCAGTAAAAGAAAACATTCATGTTTTTAGTTGTATATTCCTTTCTGTTGAAATTGTCTTCATGTTTCATAAACTTAGTATTTGATTGTATATGACTTTAAATACATTGATAGCATAGTAGGCACATGAAAATAATGTATTTTTCCTTCCTTAGGTTATTATAGTGACCACATCACCAAGTTCAACCTTCGTGCCCAACATCCTCTCCAAATCCCATAACTACGCAGCAGTCACTAAGCTTGTACCAACATCCGTCATTGCTTCCACAACTCAGAAGCCGCCCGTCGTCATTACTGCCTCCCAGTCCTCTCTGGTCAGCAGTAGCAGCAGTGGCAGCAGCAGCTCTACACCTTCACCTGTCCCTAATACAGTCGCAGTGACAGCTGTAGTATCCTCCACACCATCTGTGGTCATGTCAACAGTAGCACAAGGTGAGTAGAAATCCGCCATTTAGTTCTGTACTTGGTGTGTAGCAATTGTGAAGAAAGCTAGGTGTGTTTTTGTGTCTTGAGGATGGAGGTCCTGCTGTTAGAGGTCAGTGATCATGTCTTCTTGCCTTCCCTCAGTTTGAGACTGTTGAGCTTGTGGTTTACTTGCTTTTCTCTCTCTTTTTCTTCCTTCCTACTCCCATCCTTTCCTTCCTTCCTTCTTTTTTCTTTTTTTAATGTTTTGAGGCAGGGTCTTACTCTAGCCCAGGCTGACTTGGAAGTCTCTCTGAAGTCCAGGTTGCCCTTACACTCATGGTGATCCTCCTGTCTCAGCCTCCTGATGCTGGGATTAAAGGCACAGCTTTAAGTTATCTTTTTTCAGTATTTCCTACATCCCATTCTATCTTTCCCTGATACTAATCTTTTTTTCTCCCTTTTAATTAGCTTTCATCCTTCCATTTGTAAACACATAAGCAGATACATATATATGTATATATATGCACGCCTTTAATCCTCGCACTGGGAGGCGTACATGAGAGGATTGCAGTGTGTTCGAGGCCAGCCTGAGACTACATAGTGAATTCCAGATCAGCCTGGGCTAGAGTGAAACCCTGCCTTGAAAAAAACAAAAAAGTTCAGCATCATATACACTGTTACATACTTAATGCTTGAAAGGGATCTTTTTTTAAAAAAAAATATTTATTTATTTGAGAGGGAGATTGAGAATGAGCGCGCCAGGGCTTCCAGCCACTGCAAATGAACTCGATACACGCGCCCCCTGGTGCATCTGGCTTACGTGGGTCCTGAGGAATCGAACCGGGATTCTTTGGCTTTACAGTCAGGCACCTTAGCCACTAAGCCATCTCTCCAGCCTAAGAAGGTCTAATTTTTAATTTGGTGTTTATAAGTCCTGGTGTTCGCAATGCAGAGAAAGGTGATAGGTGAAACGTGCTTTGTGTAGAAATGGCAGGAAAGAGTGTACTTTTAGTTAACCACTTCATATTTAATTCTTCTTATTGTTTCCTCAAGATTACATATTTATCCTAATAGATGCCATAATTAGGTTTCTGATTTTCTATCGGTAAACCTCTTATCTTCCAGTAACCAAAGAATGGGTTATTTCTTATTCTTTAAATTCATTCCACATTCTTTTGTTCTGCTGCCACTGTTTTTTTTTTTTTTTTTTTTTTTCTTTCTTGGTAAGAGAAATCTTCTTTTATCTCATTGTTTGTCCTTTTTGGTGTGGACTTCATGAATTCTTTTTCCAGTACTGTGACAATACTCTGCTGGTCTTTGTTCCCCTTCTCTGAGCCTGCTTTAGCTTAGGTAGTGCGTTGCTTCCAGTTACATTTTACCCACTGGTACTGCTCTGTCACTTTATTTAGGCTGCTGTGAAGCAGTTTCTGTGTTCTGTTCCTGTCTTATGAAATCATATTCCTGTGAAATTCTTCAATCCTATCAGTTTTGAGTAGGCTTCTTATTTAGCATTTAAAAGTTTTTTAAAACACTTTTAAAACCTGAAATCAGGGCTGGAGAGATGGCTTAGCGGTTAAGTGCTTGCCTGTGAAGCCTGAGGACCCCGTTTCTTGGCTCAATTCCCCAGGACCCACGTAAGCCAGATGCACAAGGTGGCACATGCATCTGGAGTCGTTTGCAGTGGCTGGAGACCCTGGCGCACCCATTTTCTCTCTGTCTGTCTCTTTGTCTGTTCCTCTCAAATAAATAAAAATAAACCAAAAATTTAAAAAAACACCTGAAATTAGTGGAGCAAGAGAACAATAGAAAAATAAAAGTCCACCAGTAGTTCCATAACTCCCATGCAGCAGCACTTTCCATGTAACTGCTTTTTTACTCACGTCAGTAATAATTGATTATGTTTCTGGAATAAAAGTTCACATTTCTTTTGATAGTATGTTTCATTAACATGTGTCTACTTTGCTATAATTTTCTTATTTTCAATCCTGCTTAATTATTTTAATTGGATAATTTTGGATACATTTATTAAAATATTCTCTTACTGTTTAGATTTGTTTGAGGCAGAGTCTCATTCTAGCTCAGGTTGACCTGGAATTCACGATGTCGTCTCAGGGTGGTCTTGAACTCGTGGCAATTCTCCTACCTCTGCCTCCCAAGTGCTGGGATTAAAGGTGTGCGCCACCACACCTGGCCATACCTGGCATTTTAATGTGGATTCTGGGCATTGAACTCAGGTCCTCATGCTTATGAGGTAAGCACTTAACTGACTAAGCTGTCTCCTCAGCCCTTTTTTCAGGTTTTAGTCTAGATTAAGCCATAGTGAATATCTTTGTGGATTTTATTAGAACCAGCACTCAAGAGTAAGATTACTAGTGAAAGGGTGAAGTATTTTGGAGTTTCCTATGTACTATCCTTTGTATTCTTGAACCATAACATTTTGGATTAGTTCACTAATAATCTGGTCATTATTAAGTTCTTAATATTTTCTTTAAAAACTCTTGTGTGTGAATGCAGGCGTGCATGTTTAACAGTGGCATATAAGGAGGGAAGTCAGAGAAAAACCTCAGAAATTGGTCCCCACCTCCCACCTTGTTTGAGGCAAGGTCTCTGGTTTTTCTGCTGGCATATTAGCCTGTCTCCAGCACCCTCCAACCCTCTTGCCTTGGCTGTGCTGGATGACATACGTGCTCTCACGTCTGCCTTTACATGCATTCTGAGCATCTGAATTCAGGTCGACATGCTTATGTAATAAGTTCTTTTTTGTAATTAAAAAAATTATTTGAGAGGGAGATAAAAAGGCAGAGAGAGAGAAAAAAAAGGAGAGAATGGGCATGCCAGGGCCTTTAGCCACCACAAACGGACTCCAGATGGATGCTCCACCTCGCATCTGGTTTATGTGGGTACTGGGAATTGAACTTAGGTTTGCAGGCAAGCTCTTTAACTGCTAAGCCATCTCTCCAGCCCGAGCTCTTTTATCCAATGACCCATTTCCCTAGCCCATGCCTTTGATATTTTTGTTCATGAAACAATACAAAATGAACCAAAATATGGAGGGTAGACTAATTTCACAATTAAAAAATATTGATGCTGAAGCCAGGCATGGTGGCACTTGCCTTTAATCCCAGCACTTGGGAGGCAGAGGCAGGAGGGTCACCATGAGCTTGAGGTCAGCCTGAAGTAACTAGAGTGAGACTCTACCTCAAACAAACAAACAAACAAACAAACAAATATTGATGCTGCTTAACCAGTTTGTTGTTTCATACCTAGTGTTGTTTTCTTTAGTATTTGGCCCACAGACAAAACATGGGCAATACTCTTATCTTTATAAATTATCTTTCCTTTTCATTTACACTTTTTTAGGGGAGCCTCATTCTCTGGGACTCACAACTCTTAACTATTTCCTGTTGTAATTAGTCCATTTTCTTTTAGTATAAATGAAATACTTGAGGCTGAATAACTTGCCCTTTTAATACTTCCCATTGACAATTAAGTTTCAACACATGGACGCTTGTGTATACCTAGTCCACATCTAAACCATAGCACACATTTAGTCAAATTTTCCAATGTAGCCAGGTGTGGTGGCGCACGCCTTTAATCCCGGCACTTGGGAAGCAGAGGAAGGAGGATTGCCTTGAGTTTGAGGCCACCCTGAGACTACATAGTGAATTCCAGGTCAGCCTGAGCTAGAGTGAGACCCTACCTCAAAAAACCAAAAAAATTTCTATATAGCTTTGAGTTATACTTCTTCCAAAGACTGATAGTCTAGTGGTATTCCTTATATTCTTTTTTTTTTTAATTAACAACTTCCATGATTATAAACAATATCCCATGGTAATGCCCTCCCTCCTCCCATTTTCCCCTTTGAAACTCCATTCCCCATCATATCCCCTCCCCCTCTCAATCAGTCTCTCTTTTATTTTGATATCATGATCTTTTCCTCCGATTATGATGGTCTTGTGTAGGTAGTGTCAGGCACTGTGAGGTCATGGATATCCAGGCCATTTTGTGTCTGGAGGAGCACATTGTAAGGAGTTCTACCCTTTCTTTAGCTCTTACATTCTTTCCGCCACCTCTTCCGCATTAGACCCTGAGCCTTGGAAGATGTGATAGAGATATTGCAGTGCTGAGCACTTCTGTCACTTCTTCCCAGCTCCATGATGCCTTCTGAGTCATCCCAAGGTCACTGCCATCTGAAAAGAGAAAGTTCTCTAATGAAAAAGTGAGAGTAGCATTAATATATGGGTATGAACATTAAGAGAAGTGCTTACTGGGCAGTTTGATGAGCATAGTATATACATTTAGCCAGACAGCGGCAGACGTTGGGCTCAGGACTACCCCTGCTTTAAGTTTTCAATATCAGGGATGTATTCCCTCCCATGGAGTGGGCCTGCAGTCCAACTGGAGGGCAGTTGGTTTCCACCATGACAGACATGCCACTATTGCATCCGTTGGCTCATTTGGCCTGGCTGGCCAAATATAAGACTTGCAATGTCCACTGTTAAGTATCGTCACTGGTGATTTCTCTCTCTCCCATTGAACTGCATGCAGAATAGCTTCTTCCAGCTTTCTGTCAGCTGGTCTCCTTATATTCTTTTGGTCACTCAAACGCCTAATAAATTGATCCACAGTTTCTATCTGGATTAATATCTAAATTTACTTGCAAGATGTGATAAATGGTTGAATGACTTAACAAATCTGTATTGACTGGTTTTTAGCAATTAGAAAATTTATTTTCTCACAACAGCAGAAGTCCAGGAGGAAGGCTTCAGTTAAGTGAGGCAGCAGTCCACTGGACCATCAAGGAGCTTTTTGGTTTGTTCCTTAACTTTTCAACCTACCTAGTGTATGAGCTATTTTCTCCCATCATGGCAAGATGAGTGCATTCTAGGTGTCCCATCAAGCTATAAGAATACACAGGGGAAGGAAGAAGACACGCTTCTCTTCTGTATAGTTTTTAGCAATGAGAAAAGCTTTTCCAGGTGTCTCTCAGGAGAAGATTTCCCTTATATCCTGTCAGCTACAACTAGTTTAAACATGTTCCTGGGATAAGTAATGAGTGGGGGATGGCAGTTTTCCATGACTGGCCTAATTCAATTAAATATTACCCTCTAGAGCCATTGGGGGACAGTTCAGTTGGTAAAATGCTTGCTTTGCAAACATGAGGACCTGAGTTCCATCTGCAAAACCCATGTTTCGTTTTTAACATTTTATTATTTATTTGAGAGAGAGAAAGAGGCAGAGAGAGAGAGAGAGGAAAAGAATGGATGGGCATGCCAGGGCCTCCAGCCACTGCAAACGAACTCCAGATGCATGCGCCCCCTTGTGCATCTGGCTTACCTGGGTCCTGGAGAATTGAACTGGGATCCTTTGGCTTTGCAGGCAAATGCTTTAACTGCTAAGCCATCTCTCCCGCCCTGTTTTTTTTTTAAGCCAGTTGTGGTAGAGTTTGTAATCCCAGTATGGGGAGGCAGACAGGTGGATCCTGGGGGCTTACAACCAGTCTAGCCTACTTGGCAAGTTCCAGACCAGTAAGAGACCCTGTCTCTGAACAAGTAAGCAGTGCCTGACCAGGTGGCCTCCCAAGTCATGCACCATCCCCCAATACATCCATATACACACACAACAAAATAATTGCCCTCTAGGGCTCCTTGTGGGACAACCTCTGCAGAAATATATGCCAGTGCCCAGGGATTTGGGTTTTTATGGGGAGAAAACAGGGTTTTGTTAGGTGACAACCAAGAGTGTATGCCCCATTAGAGTATTTAATCAGTGGTTTTTAGGAACAGTTGACCTTTCATTTTCCTTCCTCTGCCCTTTCTTCCTACATTTGAGGGCAATTTTATTCGAATTTAATGGAGGGTAGGAAAGCTGGACATCTCAGCAGCTGCTCGGAGGAGAGAGATGGATTAGAGGAAAAGAAAAAGTCATGCTTTTTGAGTTAGAGATCAAGAAAGCAAGTAGTCTCGGCAGATCCTGCTGGGGCCGGGGGGGAAGAGACAGAGAGAGAATGCCTGGGATTCAGGTAGTAGGTTTAGGATTTTAGCCAGTATCCCAACCAAAGTGAGCTAGAAGGAAGACTAAGAAAACATTACTCTCTCTGAGTTACAACTGAGAAAACAGTTAGGCTTAGCCATGAGGACTTATGAGCAGCTTGGGATGATTTCAAGAATGCAGAGTAGTGTCCTGACCACCTACAGCTACATGTGGTAGCATATGCCTCTAATCCCAACGTGTGGGCGGCAGAGGCAGGAGGATCACTGCAAGTTCAAGGCCAGCCTGGTTTTAGCAAGTTCTAGACCAGGTCTTCATAGTAAAAACAAAACAAGAAGGCAGAAAAAAAATTTCCTCTGTCATAAAGTATATGCTCAGTAAGTATTTATTTTTAAATATATTTTATTTATTTGAGAGAGAAAGAGGTAGAGAGTGAGAAGGACAATAGGCGCACCAGGGTCTCCAGTCACTGCAAACAAATTCCAGATGCATGCGTCCCCTTGTGCATCTGGCTTATGTGGGTCCTGGAGAATTGAACCGGGATCCTTTGGCTTTGCAGGCAAGCACCTTAGCCACTAAGCCATCTCTCCAGCCCAGTTAAGTATTTATTGACAAAGAAGTATCCAAAGACTAAATACTTCAATCAGGTCACACAGTTACTGTGTGCTATTTACATACAGTTTTCTGAATCTAGAGCCCTACATGCTTTTACTTCAGACACATATGGAAGAGCCCAGTGTGTTTGCACACTTCTGCAACCCCGTCACTTCGGGAGGAGAATCAGGAGTTTAAGGCTTACATGAGATACCATCTCAAAAAGCATAAGGAATTAGTTGTAGATTGTTAGAAATGAGGTATAGGAAAGGTAACTTGTTCTGCAGAACAGTTCAAAAGATGAATGTTTCAGTGAATTACTGTCTTCTACCATGTTCAACGTGAGTATAACCTGAAGGCTAGTATTATTAAAATGCTTTCCTGGTAATTCTTCACCAGTGGAAGATCAGTTCATTGTTTTGAGTCTGAGGGCATTGGTGCCTCTCACAGTTTGAAAGCTGCATAACAAATATGTAAGGCACAACACATTGTGTCTGAGACTTACAAAGTACTCAATAAACCATACTTTTTATTGACTTCTAGCACTTTCCGCTGTTACCTGTAATAACTAAAAGTCATTTTAGTTATATCTCATAAATTCTCTTTATTTTCCTCTAGGTGTATCTACATCAGCAATCAAGATGGCATCAACAAGGCTTCCTTCCCCCAAAAGCTTAGTGAGTGCCCCAACCCAGATTCTTGCCCAGTTTCCTAAGCAGCACCAGCAGTCTCCTAAGCAGCAGGTACAGCAGGTGCAGCAGCAGACGCCGCAGCCAGTAGCCCAGCCTTCCGCAGTGGCGCCGCAGCAGCCTCCGCAGACGCCGCAGCCCCAGCAGTCGCCTTTGCCTCCCGGTATCAAACCTACCATCCAGATCAAACAGGAGTCAGGTAATTGGAAAATGTTCACAGGAAGTGCTCCTGCTTCCAGCCCATGAATGTAGTATGTCTCTATATTTATTTAGGTCTGGTTTGGCTTCTTCAGTGTTTTACAGTTTTCAGCAAAGAAATGGTTCTCCATTTTTATTTATTTGCACATGTTGGGATATAGGGGGCTTTGGCAGGGCCTTTTATTGCTACAAGTGAACACCAGATGCTTGTGCCACATTCTTTTTTTATTTTTTTAATATATATATATTTTTTTGTTTGACAACTTTTATACTTACAGACCATGGTATTTCCCTCCCTTCCCCTTTAAAAAATTTTTTTTCAAAATATTTTATTTTTATTTATTTGACAGAGAGAGAGAATGGGTGCACCAGGGCCTCTAGCCACTGCAAACAAATTCCAGATGCGTGTGCCCCCTTGTGCATCTGGCTTACGTGGGTCCTAGGGAATCGAACCTCAGTCCTTTGGCTTTGCAGGCAAATGCCTTAACTGCTAAGCCATCCCTCTATCCCCCCCTTTTTAAAATTATTTTATTTTATTTATTTAAGAGAGAGAGAGGGAAGGAGAGAGAGAGAGAATGGGTGCATCAAGGCCTCCAGCCACTGTAGATGAACTCCAGACGCATGCGTCACTTTGTGCATCTGCCTTATGTGGGTCCTGGGTAATTGAACTGAGGTAGGAGGCCAGCCTGAGACTACATAGTGAATTCCAGGTCAGCCTGGGCCAGAGCAAGACCCTACTTCGATAAAAGGAGGGAAGAATATTGATGAGAAAGGAAGGAGGGAAAAGCCCTTTCAGTCAAAGTTAATCATACCAACTTGATGGGATTCAGAATCAACATAGAAACCATAGAAAGGTGTTTCCAGATTAGGTTAACTGAGGTGAGAAGATCCACCCCAAATGTGGGAAGCTGCATCCCGTGGGCTAGAGTCCCGGACTGCATGAAAAGGAGAAAGTGAGCTGAGCCCCAGCATGCCTGGCTCTGTTTCCTGCAGGATTAAAGGCGTGCACCACCACGCCCGGCATTATTCTTCCCTCCTTTTATGTCTTATTTTATGTGCTACAGTGTTCAGTACTTTATTAAATGACTAAGTGTGGGTAGAGCAGACAGCCTTTCTTTGTTCCTCATCTCAAGGAGAAAGCATTTAGTCTTCCTGTGAGATGTGATAAGATACAGGTCTTGTTTTTTTTTTTTTTGTTGTTGTTGTTGTTATTGTTTTTCTTCCTTTTTTTGTAAATGCTCTTGAACTTGAGGAAGTTCCTTTTCTGAGGCTTTGTCATGAATAGTTACTAGATTTTGTCTCGAAGCTGGGCGTGGTAGCTCACGCCTTTAATCCCAGCACTTGGGAGGCAGAGGTAGGAGGATCACCTTGAGTTCAAGGCCACCCTGAAACTCCACAGTGAATTCCAGGTCAGCCTGGGCTAGAGTGAGACCCTACCTCGAAAAACCAAAAACAAAAAAAATTTTGTCTGTTCAATTGATATGATAATTTTTTTATTAGAGACAGAGAGAGGAAGAGAGAGATGAGGGAGAATGGGCGTGCCAGGGCCTCTAGCTACAGAAAATGAACTCCAGACACATGTACCACCATGTGCATCTGGCTTCCTTGGGACCTAGAGAATCAAACTTGGGTCCTTAGGCTTCTCAGGCATTCCCCTTAACGGCTAAGCCATCTCTCCAGCCCAATAAATGTTTCTGACTTAGTCTGCTGCTGTCTGGTTCATGTGGATTGATTGTCTACTGATAGTCTTATTTATTGTTTTTTAAATTTATTTAATTTTTATTGACAACTTCCATAATTATAGACAATAAACCGTGGTAATTCTCCCCCCCCATACTTCCCCTTTACAACCTCACCCTCTCAGATAGTCTCTCTTTTATTTTGATGTCATCATCTTTTCCTCCTATTATGAAGGTTTTTTAAAAATTATTGTTAACTTCTATGATTGTAAACAATATCCCATGGTGCTGACAGTCTTAAATATCTGCAAGAAATCCTACTTGGTCATAGTGTATAGTTTTTGGGTTTTTTTTTTTTTTTTGGTTTTTTTTTTGGTTTTTTGAGGTAGGGTCTCACTCCATAGTCTCAGGGTGGCCTCAGACTTACAGCGATCCTCCTACCTCTGCCTCCCGAGGGCTGGGATTAAAGGTATGTGCCACCATGCTCGGCTATCTTTTTTATATTTCAGTAGGTTCAGTTTTCATTTCTGTTTATGAGAGATGTTGATATGTAGTTTTCTAATTTTGCAGTATCTGTTAGTGGTTAGAAGACTGTTTGGATTATCTGTTTCATCTTGTGCTTTGGCACTTTATGGTTTTAAGGAATTTGCCCATTTCCAAGTTCTCAGATCTGTGAGTGTGTGTTTGTTAGTATTAATTCCTTATTTTGCTTTCTACAATATGTATGTTAAGGTTTCTTATTTCATTTTTTATTTTATTTTTGGGTTTTTTTTTTTTTGAGGTAGGCTCTCACTCTAGCTCAGGCTTACCTGGAATTCACTATGTAGTCTCAAGATGGCCTAGAACTCACGGTGATCCTCCTACCTCTGCCTCCCAAGTGCTAGGATTAAAGGAATGCGCCACCACACCTGACTTCATTTCTTTTCTTTTCTTTTTCTTTTTTATTTTTTTCCTTATTTTTTTGCATGGGGCAGGGGGGAGAGAATGAGAATGAATGGGCATGCCAGGGCCTCTAGCCTCTACGAAAAAACTCCAGATGCCTGTGCCACTTTGCATCTGGCTTTATGTGGGTGCTGGGGAATTGAACCTAGGTTGTTATGTTTTGCAGGCAAGTGCCTTAACTGCTGAGCCATTTCTTCAGGCACTTGGCTTCATCTCTGATCTTGGTGATGTGTGCCTTCTTCTGGGGATGAACAATTTCATTGAGTTTAAAAATATATATTTATTTGGGAGAGATATATATAGAGAAAGAGGCAAATAGAGAGAGAATTCGTGCGCTAGGGCCTCCAGCCACTGTAATTGAACTCCAGACACATGCGCCATTTTGTGCGCATGTGCAGCTTTGTGCATCTGGCTTATGTGGGACCTGGAGAGTCAAACATGAGTCCTTAGGCTTTGAAGGCAAGCACCTTAACCACTAAGCCATCTCTCCAGTCCTAACATTTATTTTTAAGAAATTTGTAATATAATGTTTTAGTTGTACTCCTAAATTTGAATAACTTAGGAGAGAATTTGAGTAATAAAAGTTCAAAAGAGTATCATCAATGTGAAAAAAAGCATCTCTAGGTAGGGCTTAATAAATGTGTGACTGTTGCCATCTTAGGTTGGTATAAAGGGCATTTAAAAAAATAATTTGTACTGAGATTTATCTTTCTTTTTTCAAAGGTGTTAAAATCATCACACAACAGGTTCAACCAAGTAAAATTTTACCCAAACCAGTGACTGCAACTCTACCCACCAGTAGCAATTCCCCTATTATGGTGGTTAGCAGTAATGGTGCAATTATGACAACGAAACTGGTAACTACTCCTACTGGTAAGTTCTCAGAAACATCAGTCCCTTCATTCAGTTTTCATCACGTACGTTTCCCAGACTAGCAATATGTTTGACACTTGGGCTCTGTAGATAGTAAAAAGTGGTTTGTCTGCCTGCTTGTCCGTCCATCCGTCATTTGTCCTTCCGTCCGTCCATCCATCCATCCATCCATCCAATGAATGTCAGGGTTATATGTACCCCAGGCTTGCCTGGAATTCTCTATGTAGTAAAAAGGTAATCTTGAAGTTCTGTTCCCCATACTGTCGCCTCTCAAGTGCTGGCATTTCAGGCTGGTTTATATGATGCTGGGGATCAAACCCAGACCTATTGCATGCTAGGAATACACCAGCCAACAAGGTCTTTCTTGACTCCCCTAATCTTCACTTTTACTCCTGGAGTTAGCTCTCTTTTGTTACTTTCTCTTAGTCCCCTGTTCTTTTTCCTTCATAGGACTTACTATAGTGTCTAATTACCTAACTGTTTACTTGCTTGTCCTTGTTAGACCGAAAGCATTATGTGAGTCCAAGATTGAATCTGTGTGTCCACCACATGCAGGTGCTCAGTTAGGATTTGTTGAATAAATGAAAACATTCCCAACCCACAAGAATCTGACTCCAGTGAGGTTGAGTTGAGGTTCCAGTGTAGTTCATGTTCCTCAGACTAAGGTTAGAAGCATGCTATTGTGCCAGATAGGAGAGTGTAGCCGTCACCTCCTTACTGCTGGGACAGATTTCCTGAACAGAAGCAGCTCACATGAGGAAAGGGTTGATTTCAGGCTCACAGTTTGCAGTGGAAGCTTCATCAGGGCAAAGGAAAGCAACCAGCTTACAACATCATACATATATCTGCAGCAGAGAGAGAACAGCAAGTGTGAGCTGGCTCTGATCACACCATAGGGCTGCACTTCTCTTTTTTAAAATTTTTTTTGTTCATTTTTATTTATTTGAGAGTGACAGAGAGAGAGAGGCAGATAGAGAGAGAGAGAGAGAGAGAGAGAGAATGGGCGTGCCAGGGCTTCCAGCCACTGCAAACGAACTCCAGATGCGTGTGCCCCCTTGTGCATCTGGCTAACGTGGGTCCTGGGGAATCAAGCCTTGAACCGGGGTCCTTAGGCTTCACAGGCAAGCGCTTAACCGCTAAGCCGTCTCTCCGGCCCAGGGCTGTACTTTTCAACCTGAGGTCTGCGCCCAGCAGTACCCCTTCTGCAGGAAGGTTCCGTCCCCCAAAGACTCCTCCACCTGCAGCTAGTGAGAAATTCCTGAGGCTAAGCTGGGCATGGTGGCGCACACCTTTAATCCCAGCAGTGGGGAGGCAGAGGTAGGAGGATCACCGTGAGTTCGAGGCCACCCTGAGACTACATAGTGAATTCCAGGTCAGCCTGAGCTAGAGTGAGACCCTACCTCGAAAAACCAAAAAAAAAAAAAAAAAAAAAAAAAAAAAAAAAAATTCCTGAGGCTATAGGAGATATTTACATTCAAACAGCCATAGAAACATTCAGCTGTGCTGGTTGAACAAGTAAGCAAGTGATTTAATCTCCCCAAATCTTTTCCTTTCTCTATCTAAACAGGATGTATGTGTCATAGGTATTAAGCACACACACACATTGTTATTCAACCTTCAGTGCCATCTGTTGCTTCTTCCCGTGCTAAAACTCTGTATCCAGTAAACTACTCTTCATTTCCCCTTATCTCTAGTCCTTGACAATACTGTTTTCCTTTCTGCCTCTGTTTTAAACACTGTTATTCCCATTAAATACTCATTGCAGAGTTTTCTCTGTGTGGCCGAAAGACAACACTGTATACATCATTCCTCATGTTTAAGAAAGGTTATAATGTTGTGTGTTTATCTTATAATAAGGACTATTTTTTGGATGTGTGTAATATGTATGCTGTTGTGTGTATGGTGTCTGTGTATGTATGTGTGCCTACACGATGGGGTGTTGTGTGTGCTTGCCTGCATGAGCCAGAGAACAGATAATGTCTGGTGTCTCCCTTCCATCACTTACCCACCTGTATTTTCTTGGTGGAGTCTCTTACTGATTTCTGAGCTGACAGTTAGGAAGCCCTGTAGAAATTGCATTCTCTGCTCCCACAGGACTGTAGGATTAGGAGATCTGAACTCTGGTGGTCTCAGGCTCTTTGAATCTCTCATGCTTGTGCAGGAAGCACACTTAACCACTGAGCCTTCTCTCCAGCCCCAGTGTTTTCTTTTGTTAAACAAAAGCTGATCTTAGTTTTTTTCAGTTATAATTCAGAGGATTCAAACTTTGTATCTTTGTAGCATATTTACTTTACTTTAAACTTGATTTTTTGGTTTTTTTTTAATATATTTTTTAAAATATTTATTTGAGAGAGAAGAGAAAGAGGCAGGAGATATATATGTATAGAGAGACCAGGCGTACCAGGTCTTCTAGCCACTGCAGATGAACTCCAGATGCATGCGCCACCTTGTGCATCTGGGTTACTTGGTCCTGGGGAATTGAACCTGGGTCTTAGATGCTAAGCCATCTCTCCAGCCCTCAATTTTTTGTTTGTTTGTTTTGTTTTTCGAGGTAGGGTCTCACTGTGGCTGAGGCTGACCTGGAATTCACTATGTAGTCTCAGGGTGGCCTTGAACTCACAGCAATCCTCCTACCTCTGCCTCCAGAGTGCTGGGATTAAAGGCGTGCGCCACCATGCCCGGCTTTTTTTTTTTTTTTTTTCTGATTCAGGTGTATGCTTGTAATCAACTTGAATTAATTTTGCTTGATGTTTCTTTGTTATAGTGGTTCTGTTTTTAAAAGGTGAACAGCTTGCTAAAAATATTTTTTGAGATGGGGTGATTTTGAGAATGGCTATTAGCCTCTGAATGTAATCATGAAGAAAATTGCATTTGAAGAAAGCACCATCTTTTCTGTGTGGGGGGAGGGGGCGGGCAGTGTTGAGGTAGGGTCTTGCTCTAACCCAGGCTGACCTGGAATTTACAGTGTTGTCTCAGGGTGGCAAAAGCTCATGGCAGTCCTCCAACCTCTGCCTCCCAAGTGCTGGGGTTAAAGGCATATGCTACCACACCTGGCTGAAAGTGTCATCTTACTTATTTTTTTCTGATTTACCTCAAGGTTAATACTTTAGGAATGATCTTTCTGAGTCACTGGATTTATAAGAAACTATAATAGGCTCATCTGATTAGTCCTTTTGAGAAAGAGAAAAGTCTTTGAAATAGCGGGAAAAGGTGTAGAATCCTATCAGAGACATAAAGAAAAATATTTTAACAGTCAGTTAAAGTAGAGGAAATATGTTAATAGAGAAAATTTTAGGCTAAAGAAATATCCCTGGCAACTCTTGGCAGTTTCAGTTTTAATCTCTAGTAAAATGATGGTATAACCCTTTCTTGAGAAGGTGGAAATATATTTAGAGAGTAGAAAGATATAAAACAGTAAAAGTTATAAAATTTTAGGCAAATAATACTGCTTTATTTGCTGAGTGCCGACATTGAGTTTGGCACTGAGACAATATAAAACAAATGTGGAGACCTTAAAATCTGTAACAGAAATATCAAAAATGTTCTGGCAGGATAGATGATTAAGTTCTTTTTGGCATAAAACTAATGGAAGAAGTATTGTAGAAGAAAGGGGAACAGTTTTACTTTTTCTTGGGCTAGTAATTTGATGCAACACTTCACAAAATTTTATGTGTAAAATTAACTCAAATTGACTTGGCATTGGTTCTTGTTACATGTATTTAAAGCTGACTGTAAAATTGCAAATTAATTTCTTGCCTTGAAATATTATATACTAATACTAAATATTATACACACATACATACATACATACATACATCCCTTGAAATTCTATTTTTGAGTTAAAGGGATGTAGATTACATTTAATTATAGTTAAATTGTACTGATTATCATTCTTTTATAAATAATATTTTTCTTTTTTTTTTTTTTCCTCCCTACAGGCACACAGGCAACCTATACCCGGCCAACAGTGAGCCCATCCTTAGGTCGGATGGCTGCAACCCCTGGAGCTGCAACCTATGTGAAAACTACCAGTGGTAGCATCATTACAGTGGTACCCAAATCATTGGCTACCTTGGGGGGCAAGATAATTAGCAGTAATATAGTTTCTGGTAGGTCTATCTGAAATACATTGAAAGTGTTATTGACCTGTGAGAGGAAAAACCGTGTATCACTGCAGCAGGATTCCATTAGTTCTCAGTTCTTTCCCCCTTGGAAATGGAAAGCTTTGCTTTTTTTTTTTTAAAAAAAAATTATTTTATTTATTTGAGAGCAATAGACAGAGAGAGAAAGCGCCAGATAGATAGAGAATGGGTGCACCAGGGCCTCCAGCCACTGCAAAGGAACTACAGACGCATGCGCCCCCTTGTGCATCTGTGGGTCTTGGGAATTGAGCCTTGAAGCGGCGGCCTTAGGCTTCACCAGCAAGCACTTAACCGCTAAAGCGTTGCTTTTTGTCCTTATATTTGGTGAATGAATAGGTTTTTGTTGTTGTTGTGGTGTTTGTTTGTTTGTTTGTTTGTTTCAAGGTAGGGTCTCATTTTAGCTCAGGCTGACCTAGAATTTACTACGTAGTCTCAGGGTGGCCTTGAACTCACAGCGATCCTCCTACCTCTGCCTCCCAAGGGCTGCGATTAAAGGCGTGTGCCACTACGCTGGGCTTCTGAATAGTTTTTAATTTCAGTATTAATGCCACATATAAAGCTTTTGATAATTCTAAAATAGAAGCTTCTGTGTATGTGTGTGCGTGTGACACTGTTTCATGTATCCCAGGCTAAACTCATCCTTTCTGTGCAGCCAAGGATGACCTTGGTCTTCTGATCCTCCTGCTGCCATCTTGTGGGTGCTGGGATTGCAGGTGTGCCCCACATTCCTACTGTATGTGCACAGAGACATTTCTTTTAAAAAGTAGTTTCCTTTGTCAATCATTTCAGACCACATAATGCATCTTGACGTAGTTAGTGTTGTGCCAACTTTACAAATGACAGATTTGGGTTTAGTGGATCAGGTTTACCTGAACACACCTTACAAACAAGACCGTAAGAAGAATTGCACATTTCAGTATGTTGTGGGACTTAGTGTGTACATTCCAGTACCAGTGTCACTTTAGCTTATTAAAAATAAAATACTTGAGGGCTGGAAAGATGGCTTAGTGGTTAAGGCATTTGCCTGCAAAGCCTAAGGACCCTGGTTCAATTCCCCAGGACTCACGTAAGCCAGATGCACAAGGGGGTGCATGCGTCTGGAGTTCGTTTGCAGTGGCTGGAGGCCCTGGTGTGCCCATTCTCTCTTTCTCTCTGCCTCTTCCTTTCTCTCTGTCTCTCAAATAAATAAATAAATAAATAAATAATAAAACAGTTGAGTAGCTTTATCTGTTTTTCCCTATTTATGTCATTTTTAAAGAATATTTTCCTGAGGTAGTGAAACTGACCCTTTGCCTATTTATTACTAGTTTTTTATTGGCTCGTTAATCCTTATAGTTATTTATGTTGTAGGTTCTGAAGTGAAATGTTAAACATGGCATCTATTTTCATTGATTATTATTTTTTAATTAAAATTATGTAAATAATCTGATTAAGCAAGCCTTGTGAATTTTAACTGTCTACAACTTTTGTAGACTAGTCATGTTTTGTATACCCCAAGTGAGTTGTTTCAACATTTTAAAGTCAAGGGATTGAAGTTCCTGGCAGTCATTTGATGTTGCTGATAACTCAGGAAATGGAAAAAAGCAAACAGAGCATGGTATTGGCATAAAGCACTACATTTAAAGCTGTTAATTTTGGCTCTACTCTGAAGTGTAAGTGAGAAAATCCAGTGGTTGCCAACCGAAAGGGGGTGAAACCAGTAGGGAAAGAATCATTGTGTTCTAGCTCTTAAGTGGATATTTTCAATAGCACAGTTAAAATGCCAATTATGGTGTATTACATGATAGTATCTTCAAATACTATGAAGCACTTAAATGTTTTTCATGAAGTGGATCATATTTTTCATTAAAAGATAGCTTTTTGAACAAACTTGAAATGTTTACTTACATGTATGAGTTTGTAGTACTATATAGCTGGAAGGTATGTCTCGATGTCATGAGGTCTCTTTTTGGACCTTATTCATAGTGTAGCTAGCTGCATTATGTTAGGTTAGAGTAATATAAACAAGTACATTTTCTTACAAGCAGAGATTTGATGTAAAATATATCTGTTATACACGTACACTATCTTTGTATTAGAGGTAAAACCACTTATGATTAGTTGCTATTTCAAGTGAATGGGGTGGGTGTGCATGGAAAAGTTACTAAACTTTTCCAACACTGTGGTGTACACTTGTCATGCAGTTGAGATGACTTTATTGGTTGCACAGAGATCATCGTGTATATTCTGCTTCACTGCTTCATACTTGATTCTAAAGAGCTTTCATTTCTTGTTGCTGTCAACTGCTCTTTGTTCCATAACACCATTCTTTATACAAATTGTTCTTTTATTTAATGTTCTTCTTGTTCCATGGTACTGGGATTATTAATTAGTTAATGCATAGTTTTTATTTATTTATTTGAGAGACAGACATAGAGTGAATATGGACATACAAGGGCCTCTTGACACTGCAAATGAACTCCAGGTGCTTGTGCCACTTGGTGCATCTAGCTTTACTTGGCTACTGGGGAATGAACGCAGGCTGTTAGGCTTTACGAGAAAGTGCCTTTAACTATTAAACCATTTCTCCAGCCCCATAAGTAACTTTTTTTTCTAATTTTTTTTTTTTTTCAAGGTAGGGTCTTGCACCAGCCCAGTCGGACCTGGAATTCACTATGTGTCTCAGGGTGGCCTCTAACTCACAGCGATCCTCCTACCTCTGCCTCCCAAGTGCTGGGATTAAAGGCATGTGCCACCATGACTGGTATTCATGCAACTTTTAATCCCTGTTTTCTATAGTAAGCTGGTAGCTTGGTTGAATGCATTAAGACAATCTTATGCCTTTATCTTTTAGGAGATGGTGAGTTCTAGAACTCCCTTTGCTCCTAAACAAGTATTTCTCCTAAAATATACTCAAATATATGGCTATAAGAATAGAAGACTTTCAGGCTGGGGGGATGGCTTAATGTTTGGGGTACTTGCCTGCAAGGCCAAAGGACCCAGGTTTGATTCCCCAGGACCCACATAAGCCAGATGCATAAGGTGGCACGTGCATCTGGAGTTGATTTGCAGCAGCTGGAGTCCCTGGTGTGCCCATTCTCTCTGCCTCTCTCTCTCTCTCAAATAAAATAAGATAAAATAAAATATTAAAAAAAAAAAAGAATAGACTTGAAGGCCAGGCATGGTGGTGCACACCTTTAATTACCAGCACTTGGTGGGGAAAGGTAGGAGGATCCTCATGAGTTGAAGGCTACCTTGAGACTACATAGTGAATTTCAGGTCAGCATGGGCTAGAATGAAACACTGTCTTGAAAGAAAAAAAAAAAAAAGACTTTTTAAACCAAACCCAGAAACTTTATAAAAGTACAGAAAATTTAAGAACATAAAATTTGTTTGTATAAGTGTATGTATATTTTAAAAATTAAGATATTGTTTATTAATTCATGTTTTATATAATGTTATAGACTATTTTCCCATGCTAGTAAATACATTTTGACATCCTCCCCATGGGCATTGAATATTCTCTTATATGATATACTATGATCATACTGTTGTTGAATGTTTTAGGTTGTTTATAGTTGGTGTTTTTGGATTTTTTTTTCTACTCTTTTGGAGGGGAATGGCTGGCCATTATAAGTAATTCTGAGCACTATATGTTAATTATTTATGAAACTGTTACTTCTGGATATGTAAGTACCCTGTAATGCAAGTTAATGCTTCCATGGTACTTTCTTATTTTTATTTATTATTATTTTATTAACAACTTCCCATGATTGTAAACAATATCCCATGGTAATTGCCTCCCTCTCCCCACTTTCCCCTTTGAAACTCCATTCTCCATCATATCTCCTCCCCCTCTCAATCAGTCTCTCTTTTATTTTGATGTCATGATCTTTTCCTCCTGTTATGATGGTCTTGTGTAGGTAGTGTCAGGCACTGTGAGGTCATGGACATCCAGGCCATTTTGTGTCTGGAGGAGCACGTTGTAAGGAGTCCTACCCTTCCTTTGGCTCTTATATTTTTCTGTGGTACTTTCTACAAAGGTTATCTCTATTAGAACAAGCAATGGAAGCCATGGCAGTTCTTATGGTTATTTAACTCATATATAGTAAAATACTTATTTTTATGTGTAGAGGCGATAACTGTCAGATTTATAAGAGTTGTTTTTTTGTGAGCTGTATTGAGTGTTGATGGAAGAAAGCAACCATTTTATAGAGAAGTTTGGATCCTTCAGAGATGAGCTCATTATCTTGACTCTGAGGGCTTTATGACAATCTGTGATGGGCCGTGTAAGACTTGGTTTTGATTGCTTTAATCTTCCCAATATCCAGGCAAAGAGCTGTTTAAGATGTTCTATGTTCTTGACATAAGATTTTTATTTTAAGTTTTATTTAGGATGCTAGAAATGTCAGGGATCACTGACGTGGGATTAAGAAACTCAAAGTAGATAGTAGGGAAACAAGAGGCAATTGGAGTGTGATTATTGAACTGGCATTGGTAACATTTTAAAAGTAAACATGCTACTGATAGAGTTCATTCACATAATTCATGTACAAAGATTACAAAGTAATTGCCATCCATTGTACGAGGCATTGAGGAGCAATTTTTGTTATCAGGTCAAATCAAGACATGAGTCAAAAATTTTGGAGCCGGGCGTGGTGGTGCACGCCTTTAATCCCAGCACTCAGGAGGCAGAGGTAGGAGGATCACTGTGAGTTTGAGGCCACCCTGAGATTACATAGTGAATTCCAGGTCAACCTGGGCTGGAGTGACACCCTACCTCAAAAAAAGGAAAAAAAAATTGTACCAGGCAAAACAAAACAAAAAGGGCTGGAGAGATTGCTTAGTGGTTAAGGTACTTGTCTGCAAAGTCTAGGGACCCAGGTTCGATTCCCTAGTACTCAATGTAAGCTTGGTACCCAAAGTGATGCATGCATCTAGAATTCGTTTGCAGTGGCTAGAGATCCTCGCCAGCATACCCATTCTCTCTCTCTCTCTCTCTCTCTCTCTTTCTCTTTCTCTTTCTCTTTCTCTTTCTCTTTCTCTCTGTCTCTCAAGTAAACAGGGTTTTTTGTTCTTTTTTTTTAACTTGGGCAACTAGAATGTAGAGCAAATATTTGATAGTAGATGATTTGATAGGCAGAAAAGATGCAAATTAGGGACTAGTTCAGGGGAGAGGCCAAGATATGTTTGTATGACTAGAAAGGATATTTAAAAGTTAAAAAAAATAAATTTACTTATGTAAATCAATTTCATTTTCACACTCCCCAGAGTGCTGCTCAGTAAAAAACATAGATTGATCTGGAACTTCTCTTTGTATCTGTGTTCACTTTGTCTTGTGTAATCACACAAAAATGAAGTTGATCCATTTTTGTGTTTTGAGACTTGGTCTTGCTATGTAGCACAGGCTAGTCTAGAACTCATAGTCCTTCCTTCACCCCTCAAGTGCTGGAGTCACAGGCAGGCTCCACCATTCTTGGCTTTGTTAGACGTTAATTCTTTTCATAAGTTTTCTCTAGTCTAGTAAAGTTTGATATTTACCACTAATGTTCTTTTTTAAAGAGTTTTTCCATCATGCTGGTCACATAGATTTAATACTAAATTTGAGGGAAATGTACCATGGAATAGTGTTTTTGATTTGTTTCATTTAATTACTCAGGAAAGATACATTGATGGGGAAATGGACAGTGATGATTTTAGAATCTGAATTTGTTATAGGTCGTAGATGCCCAAAACATGACTGCGTTAAAAGACAGTTCTTGGTATTTTCTCACTGTGGGATGAGTTAAAACTCACTATTGTAAGCTTTCATTTTTGTCCTCATGTCATGACCCTGATTGGTAGTATACAACATAAATAGAAATAACCAACTTAGCGCTACTCCTTAACTCAGGCCTCCTTTTCTTCCTCCTTCTCTAAGGAACAACTACCAAAATCACTACAATCCCAATGACTTCTAAGCCCAATGTGATTGTTGTGCAAAAGACTACAGGAAAAGGAACAACCATTCAAGGCCTCCCTGGCAAAAACGTCGTCACGACATTGCTAAATGCTGGAGTAAGTAAGATCTTGAACTGTAGAAAGAGTAATCCACTAAGGATTTTAAAGACCAGTTATATAGATACCTCTCATCCTTGCGAAATCGTTTTGTACTCTTTCAGTAAAAGGGCAGTAGTTTTTATTTAAATATATATAAATCTCATTGACTTCAATTTAGGGAGAAAAGACTCTTCAGACAGTGCCAACGGGCGCAAAGCCGGCTATCATCACTGCTACAAGACCCATCACCAAAATGATTGTGACTCAGCCAAAAGGAATAGGCTCGACAGTTCAGCCAGCAGCTAAAATCATCCCGACAAAAATAGTATATGGGCAGCAAGGGAAGACACAGGTATGGCATAAGATATAATGATATTTCTTGGCTCTCAGATACTTTAAATTGCTAAAACTTCTAGATAGAAATTTGAAGGAAAAGATCAGCAGTTTGAAAACACTGTTTTTTAAAAGTTAAAACTGAATGTGTCTTTTCTTCAGTTCTTAAAAAAAAAAGTCTACATATTTCTGTCACATTATCAGCAAAGGTGAGGGAAAATTCCCTTGGAATAAAATTTATTGAAAGTACATATTGTGATTTGAGAACCATTAGTTGAGGAAGGATGAATTCTGTCAAAACTACTACTTTTTCTAACTTAACATGGCCTTCATGAGCACTTTGCTAATAAGATCTGTTTTATTTGAACCATGCATAACAGAGATACTAATGGTCTGCTCATTTTTCAGCCCATACAGGCTGATATTTCTAATAGTTTGCTTACAGATTTGAGGCCCAGGATATATTCTGCTGGCTCTGTGTATTTTGTAGGTACTTTAGCTGTTTTATGAGAATATCAGAGGAAACCGTAACAGCTTTGGTTGAGAAATAGAATTGCATATTTCATAAAAGTATTAATTTACCTATATAAATTTGTGATTAGCATTTAGAATCTGTTTCCTCAAAATTGTAGCCATATTGTTTATATATTTTAAGACGTTAGCATTGTGGATCCAAGTCATTCATTGAATTTACCAGTAACAGTTGGATTTGTTCTTTCATCTAATGTATAATGTAAGCAGCACTTGCATTCTTTTTTATTCTTTTTTGGTTTTTGAGGTAGGGTCTCACTCTATCCCAGACTGACCTGGAATTCACTATGGAGTCTCAGGGTGGCCTTGAACTCACGGCGATCCTCCTACCTCTGCCTCCCGAGTGCTGGGATTAAAGGCGTGTGCCACCACCAGCTCATACTTTCAATCTTAAACTCTTAGAAGTCAGTGACTAAGAGTCTAAAAGCAATTTCATATACAGTAGAAATAAAAATAGCTGGGTTGGGGCTGGAGAGATGGCTCAGTGGTTAAGGAGCTTGCCTGCCAAACCTAATGACCTGGGTTCAGTTCCCCAGCACCCACGTAAAGCCAGATGCACGGAGAGGCGCATGTGTCTGGAGGTCGTGCGCAGCCGCTGGATGGAGGCTTCACCCTCAGTTTCTTCCCAAGTACCAAAATTACAGGCTTGAGCCACCATGCCTGGCCAAGCTTAGCATTTTAAACAAGACTCTAAAATGTCACCCGAGCATACTTCTGCTTTTCTTCTAGGTTCTTATTAAACCCAAGCCAGTGACATTTCAAGCCACCGTTGTTAGTGAACAAACAAGACAGCTGGTAACAGAAACATTGCAGCAAGCATCCAGGGTAGCAGAGGCTGGTAATTCGTCCATTCAGGAAGGAAAAGAAGAACCCCAGAGTTATGCAGATAGTAGTTCCTCTTCTACGGAGTCCTCACAAGGTTCCCAAGGTAAGATCCGCTTTAGGCATCATTTAACAAGTGCTGCCGACAGCGTTCTATTTCCAGGGTAGGCTTTCCGTCAAGATATTTCATGCAGGCTTGTTTGTTATGCGAGTTCTTTTGACTTTGTTTTCCTTTGTTTTATGAGTAATAAGTGAGCTGACATTCTTTTATTTAACCATTCTTTCCTGCATGTCCCAAGTTCATCAAATAGTCACCAAGCTTTATGGATCTTTTTTTTTAATAACTAGCAAACTTTAGGTGCTGATTTTTATCAGGTAGATGACGTCAAATTGGGCAGAGCTGTCATTTCCAGATGGTTATTTTCTTATTCTTCCTCTTTGGTTTGGGAAGAAATATGAAGGAATGTGAATATTCCTTTGAAGTGACTATTGCCAAACCTTGAGAAAGAATCAGAGTGACCAGAGGTGAACTATAAGTGGACTGATTGTGCATTGCATGGGACAATTTCTAGTTGCTATTTTATTAGTGTAATCTTCAGTTTTCATTCTAAGAAGAGGACAGAAATTTGGCTTCATTAGTTTTTATTTGTCCTTTTATGTTGGATGGTATATTATTCTTTTTAAAAATATTTATTTATTTCAGAGAAAAAGAAAGGCAGATATATATAGAGAGAATTGGGTGCATTAGGTCCTCTAGCCATTGCAAACGAACTCCAGATGCATGCGCCACCTTGTACATCTGTCTTACGTGGGTACTGGGGAATTGAACCTGGGCCCTCAGGCTTTTCAGGCAAGCACCTTAACTGCTAAGCCATCTCTCCAGCCCATATATTATTATTTAAAATATTCTGTAACATTCAGGTTTTTTTTTAATAATTTATAATCAGGAAATATATAATATTTGATGATAAGGCTAGATTTTATAATCTTAAATTAACTCTTGTCCTTGAATAGCTCTTTAGTACATTCTTTAAAAAACAATAGTAGGAAATTATATATGCTACTATTTAAACAGAAAGAAGTTAAGGTTTTAATCAAAGATCATTGTGATTTTAAAAATATTTGTGTGTGTGTGTGTGTGTGTGTGTGTGTGTGTGTCCATAGGCATGCACACACCAGGGTCTCTTGCTACCCCAAATACCAGACATATTCACCCCTTTTTACATCTGGCTTTACATGGGCACTGAGCAATTGAACCCAGGCCAATATATTTTGCAAGTAAATGCCTTTAACCACCAAGCCATCTTCAAGGTATAGTACCTTGTAAATACCTTCTGAGAATATGAGGTCTTCCTGGTAGTCCCAATTTTTTATGATATCACTGCTTTCAAAGTACTTAGTTATCTTTTCTTTCTTTTTCTTTTCCTCCCCCCCCCTTTTTTTCTTTTTCTTTTTTTCCTCTTGAAGTAGGGTGTTATTCTATTCCTGGCTGACCTGGAATTCACTCTGTAGCCCTAGGCTGGCCTCAAATTTATAGCAGTCCTCTTACCTCCCAAGTTCTGGTACTAATGGCATGTGCTGCCATGTCTGGCTTTACCTTTTTCTTTTTAAAAATTTTTTTTAAAAAAATCTAACTTCAAACCTTCAGAAAACTTGTAAGAATAGTAAAAAGAATTCCTGTGTGTCTTCTTAGAGTTACTACTTGCTTATATGTTTCCCTGTTTTCCTATTTGGTGATGTGTGTATGTGTGTGTGTATGTGCACACTTGCACGTGTGTGCGTGCTGAGGATGGAACACAAAGTATTGTGCATGCTAAATGTACACTCTGCCACTGAACTGTGCCTCCAACCTTGCTTTGTTGATTTTCTCTCTACTATCTTCCTCCATTGTAGACATGCATGATTAAGTTTCTTAGACATTTGAGGGTTTTAGGTAACTCGTTCTTATTCCTAAACAATTATATTTTTAAAGGCTTTTTTTTCTTTTTATAACTAAGTTACCATTATCCAAGTCAAAAAATTTAATGTTATATTACTTTTATGTAGTTTGTAATTTGTATCCAGATATTACCAATTGGCAAGTAATGTTCTGTTTTAGTTTCTCTCCCATCTGTATTCCAACTCTTCTTTTGTTTGTTTGGTTTTTTGAGGTAGGATCTCGCTGTAGCCCAGGCTAACCTGGAATTCACTATGTAGTCTCAGGGTGGCCTCAAACTGACAGCAATCCTCCTACTTCTGCCTCCCTAGTGCTGGGATTAAAGGTGTGCGCCACCACGCACAGCCCAACTCATTTTTTTCTCAATTTTTATTAACATTTTCCATGATTATAAAAAATATCCCATGGTAATGCCCTCCCTCCCCCCACTTTCCCCTTTGAAATTCCATTCTCCATCATATCCCCTCCCCATCTCAATCAGTCTCTCTTATTTTGATGTCATGATCTTTTCCTCCTATGATGGTCTTGTGTAGGTATTGTCAGGCACTATGAGGTCATGGATATCCAGGCCATTTTATGTCTGGAGGGAGCACGTTATAAGGTGTCGTACCCTTCCTTTGGCTCTTACATTCTTTCCGCCACCTCTTCCGCATTAGACCCTGAGCCTTGGAAGGTGTGATCGAGATGTTACTCAGTACTCCAGTCACTTCTTTCCAGCACTATGATACCTTCTGAGTTGTCCCAAGGTCACTGCCATCTGAAAAGAGAAGATTCTCTAACAAAAAGTGAGGGTAGTATTAATATAACGGTATGAATATTAAGAGAAGTACTTACTGGGCAGTTTGATAAGCATAGTATATACATTTTTCCAGATATCAGCAGATGTTACACCCCTAGGGCTCATGACTACCCCTGTTTTAAGTTTTCAGTATCAGGGATGTATTCCCTCCCATGGAGCGGGCCTCCTGTCCAATTGGAGGGCAGTTGGTTTCCACCATGGTAGACATGCCACTATTGCACCCGTTGGCTCATTTGGCCTGGCTGGCCAATTATAAGGCTTGCAGTGTCCACTGTTGAGTATCTTCACTGGTGGTATCTCTTTCTCCCATTGAACTACATGTAGAATGGCTTCTTCCAGCTTTCTGTCAGCTCAACTCATTTTTAAGATAGAGTCTCATTCCAGTTCCGGTTTGCCTGGAACTCATGGTGGTCCTCCTGTCTCAGCCTCCTGAATGCTGTAATTATAGGTGAGAGACACCACTTCTGGCACTCTGTCATTCTTTGTTCTGTTTTAGCCTAGAATAGTCCAAGCTTCTCTTGACATTTTTGAAGAATACAGGGGCAGCTACTGTATAGAATAGTTTTCAAGGGATTTTTTTTTTTTTTTGCATTTCATCATGATTAGGTTCAGGAGGCTGCTCAGGTGGAGTGGACATTGTATCCTCAAGTTGGTCAGGTTAGTTTGCCACAACACTGTTCATGTTAATTAAAGCATTGGTCACTCGAGTAGGGTGATGATTCCAATTTTCTCCACTTTGAAGTTAACACATTCTCCTTTGGGATTAATAGAAATTTGTAGGAAGGTATTCTGAGACTATAAATACATCATCAAACACTTAAGCACAAGGTTTAGCATTCATAGGTGGTTTTCTAAAGCCCATTAGGGATTGGGAAATTGGCCCAACAGTTAAAGGTGCTTGCTTACAAAGTCTGCCAGCCTCAGTTCAGTTCTCTGCTATGTACATAAAGTCTGATACAAAAAAAATGGCAAGAGGCCTGGAGAGATGGCTTAGCAGTTAAGTGCTTGCCTGTGAGGCCTATGGACCCCAGTTCAAGGCTCGATTTCCCCAGGACCCATGTTAGCCAGATGCACAAGGGGTCGCACATGTCTGGAGTTCATTTGCAGTGGCTAGAGGCCCTGGCATGCCTTTCTCTCTCTCTCTCTCTCTCTCTCTCTCTCTCCCCCTTGCTCCAAATAAATAAATAAATATTAAAAAATGGCAAGAGGCCTTGGCATACATATACACACTCATGTGAGTAAATAAAAATATATTTAAAAATAAAGTCCATTATTCTTTGTACATTTACTGATAAACATTCTAAGAAAGAATCAACGTTTGCTTGGCTTCAGGTTGTTTTTCTGGGAATTTCCCCTATGTAAGACCTGGAATAAGGATGTTTTATGTCAAGAGAATGCTTGATTACAACCATGGCTTCTAAGCTTCCCTTGCATTCCCACTCCCAGGGAAGAAGCATCTAGGTTCTATGCTTTATTCTTTTTTTTTTTTTAATGTATGACTTTTTTTTATTGACAACTTCTATGCTTACAGACAATAAACCATGATAATTCCCTCTCTTCTCCCACTTTTCCCTCCATAACTCCACTCTCCCTCATATACCCTCCCTCTCTCTGTAAGTCTTTTATTTTGATGTCATCATCTTTTTCTCCTATTATGAGGGTCTTGTGAAGGTACTGCTAGGCACTGTGAGGTCATGGATATCGAGGCCAGTTTCTGCTGGACAGTCGCATTGTAAGGACTGGTACCCTTCTTTTGGCTCTTACATTCTTTCTGCCACCTCTTCCGCAATTGACCCTGAGCCTTGGAGAGTGTGATAGAGATGTTTCAGTGCTGGACACTCCTCTGTCACTTCTTCTCAGCACTATGTTGCCTTTTGGGTCACCCCAGTGGTCACCACCATCTGAAAAGAGAAGCTTCTCTAACCAAAAGTGAGAGTAGCATTATTATATAAATACAAACATTAAGTGTAGTGTTTACAGGGCCATTTGGTGAGCATAATATATGCATTTAGCCAGACAAGAGCAGGCTTTATATCCCTAAGACTCATGACCTCCCCTGCCATAGGTTTTTGATTAGGTTTTCAGTACCAGGCACGTATTTCCTCCCATAGAGCGGGCCTCCAGTCCAATTAGAGAGCAGTTGGTTTCCCCCAGAGCAGACATGCCGCTATTGTACCGGTTCGGTCATTTGGCCTGTCTGGCCAAACTTGAGGCTTCCAGGGTCCACTGTTTTCACCGCTGATGATTTCTGTGTCCCATAGGGCTGCATTCAATGCAGCTTTTTCCAGCTTTCAGTTGGCTAGTCTACAGGAAGGAGGTTTTCAGCTCAGCCCCACCTTGACTTCTCAGTGACCTTGCCGCCCTGGCATGTGAAGTCTTCAGCAACAGGGTCTCACCATCTGTTTCTTGTGGGAAACCAAGGGCCTTGGCAATAGCCTGTAATGTTTTGGAGGCAACAGGAACCTCCCTGGCCAACAGCTCACTGGAAGGTATCCCATCCCTAGCACTGAAAATTTTCTAGTAACAAACGATGGCTTCTGGATGTGCCATTATCCAAAAAAGTAGGCATTCATTTGTTTTATTCAGAAAATCTTGACTTTTGATTGACCCTCCCCCACCCATCTTTTACTCAATCTCTTCCCCTGGCCTCACTTAGGCCATTCCGCTCCCTGCAGTCTGTTCTTCTACTTACATATATACACTACCATCTCCTTAAGTCCTTCCCTTGCCTCCCTCCCCTATAGCCTTTTTCTAGCTTACTGGCCTCTGCTACCTATTTTTGGTTCCATCTTACACACAAGTCTACACATCTGTAGCTAGAATCCACATATGAGAGAGAACATATGATGTTTGCCTTTCTGAGCCTGGGTTACCTCACTTAGTATAATCCTTTCCAGATCCATCCATTTCCCTACAAATTTCGTAATTTCATTTTCTTTACTGCTGAATAGAACTCCATTGTTTAAATGTACCACACCCTTATTATCTATTATTGATCTGTTGAGGGACATCTAGGCTGGTTCCATTTCCCAGCTATTGTGAATAGAGTAGCAATAAACATGGTTGTGCAAGTATCTCTCAGGTAGTAAGAGGAGTCATTAGGATATATGCCTAGGAGTGCTATAGCTGGATCATATGGTAAATCTATTTTTAGCTGTCTCAGGAACCTCCACACTGATTCCACAATGGCTGTACCAGACTACATTCCTGCCAACAGTGTAGAAGGGTTCCCCTTTTTTCAACATTTGACAACATTTATTGTCATTTGTTTTCTTGATGACAGCCCTTCTGACAGGAGTGAGATGGAATTTCAAAGAAGTTTCAATTTGCATTTCCCTGATGGCTAAGGATATAGAGCACTTTTTTAGATGTTTATGTGCCATTTGTATTTCTTCCAATGAGAACTCTCTATTTAGTTCCATAGCCCATTTTTTAATTGGGTTGTTTGATTTCCTATTGTTTTGTTTTTTGAGTTCTTTGTGTATTCTGGATATTAGTCCTCTGTCAGATGTCCAGCTGGCAAAGATCTTCTCCCATTCTGTAGGTTGACTCTTTGCTCTATTCACAGTGTCCTTTGTTGTACAACAGCTTTGTAATTTCATGGGATCCCAGTGGTTGATTAGTGGTTTTATTTCCTGAGCAATTGGGGTTATTATATTCAGAAAGTTATTGTCTATGCCACTATGTTGAAGGGTTTCCCCTACTTTTTCCTCTAGCAGTTTCGGAGTTTCAGATCTGATATTAAAGTCCCTGATCCACTTGGATTTGAAACTTGTGCATGGAGAAAGACAAGGATTTATTTTCATCTTTCTACATATAGATATCCAGTTTTCCCAGCACCACTTGTTGAAGAGGTTGTCTTTTCTCCAATGAATATTTTGGGCATTTTTGTCAAAAATCAGATGGCTGTAGCTCCCAATATCCAGGTCCTCTATTCTGTTTCAACGATTTACGTATCTATATTTATGCCAGTACCATGTTGTTTATGCTACTATGGCTTTGTAATATAGCTTAAAATCAGGTATGATGACACCACCAGACTTGTTTTTGTTGCTCAAGATTGTTTTGGCTATTTGAGGGTGTTTGTGCTTCCAAATGAATTTTAGGATTGTTTTTTTCTATTTCTGTGAAGAATGTCATTGGAATTTTAATGGGGATTGCATTAAATGTATAGATTGCTTTTGATAAGATTTACGTTTTCACAATATTGATTCTTCCAATCCAAGAACATGGGATGTCTTTCCATTCCTAGTGTCTTCTTCAACTTCTCACTTGAGTGTTCTCATTGTAGAGATCCTACACTTCCTTGGTTTGGTTTGGTTTATTCCAAGGTACTTTATTTATTTTTATTTGAGGCAATTGTGAATGGGAGAGATCCCCTGATTTCATCCTCTGCATGTTTATTGTTAGTAGTTAGGAAAGCAACTGATTTCTGTGTGTATATTTTCTATCCTGCTATATTGCTAAAAGTGTTTATCAGCTCTAACAGTTTGCTGATAGAGTCTTTAGGGTCCTTTATATATAGAATCATATCATCTACAAATAATGATAATTTGATCTCTTCCTTTCCAGTTTGTATCCCTTTTATGAGGGTCTCTTGCCTTATTACTATAGCTAAGACTTCCAGTACTATATTAAATAAAAGTGGGCATAGGACACCCTTGTCTTGTTCCTGAATTTAGTGGAAATGCTTCAAGTTTTTCCCTATTTAGTATTATGTTGGCTGTGGGTTGGTTATAAATAGCTTTTATTGTGTTGAGATATGTTTCTTCTATTCCCAGTTTCTATAGGACTTTTACCTTGAAGGGATATTGGATTTTGTTGAATGCCTTTTCTGCATCTATTGAGATGATCATGTGATTTTTGTCATTCAGTCCATTTATATAATGTATTACATTTATCGATTTATCATATGTTGAACCATCCCTGCATCTCTGGGATAAAGCCTACTTGGTCAGGGTGAATAATCTTCCTGATATATTCTTGTATTCTGTTTGCCAATATTTTGTTTAGAATTTTTGTGTCTGTACACAAGGGAGATTGGTCTGTAATTTTCTTTTTTTTTTTTCCTGTCTTTGTCTGGTTTTGTTATTAGGGTGATGCTGGCTTCATAGAAGGAATTCAGTCTTTTCTATTTTGTGGAAAAGTTTGAGAAGTGGTGGTATTAGTTCTTCCATGAATGTCTGGTAAGATTTACCAGTGAATCCATCTAGGCCTGGACTTTTTTTAGTTGGGAGACTTTTTTTTTTTTTAAACTTTTCTGAGGTAGGGGGTCTTACTCTAGCTCAGGCTGACCTGGAATTCACCATGTAGTCTCAGGGTGGCCTCAAACTACAATCCTCCTACCTCTACCTCCCAAGTGCTGGTATTAAAGGTGTGTGCCACCACACCCAGCCTTAGTTGGGAGACTTTTTATAACTGCCTGGATCTCTGTACTTGTTATAGGTTTATTTAAATGGTTTATGTCATGTTGATTTAATTTTGGTAGGTCATATGAACCAAGGAAATCGTCCATTTCTTTCAGATTTTCAAACTTAGAGGCATAAATATTCTTAAATATGTCCTAATGATTTTCTAAATTTCTTTGGTATCTGTTGTAATGGTGCCTTTTTCACCTCTGATTTTATTAACTTCTGTCTCTTTCTTTCTTCTGGTCAGATTTGCTAAGGGTTTATCAATCTTGTTTATCCTTTCAAAGAACCAGCTCTTTGTTTCATTGATTCTTTGGATTATTATTATTTGGGTTTCTATTTCATTAATTTCTGCCCTAATATTTATTATTTCTTCCTATATACTGAGTTTTGGTTTGCCTTGTTCTTCTTTTTCTAAAGCCTTAATGCGAAACATTAAATTGTTTACTTGTGAACTCTCTAATTTCTTAATATAGGCACTTAGAGCTATAAATTTCCCTCTTAGGTCTGCCTTCATTGTGTCCCAACGATTTTGGTATATTGTATTCTCATCATCATTTGAGTCTATGAATTTATTGATTTCCTTTTTCCATGACTTTCTGTTTGCCCTATAGTTTTTCTTCTTGCTGATTTGTAGTTTAATCCCATTGTGGTCAGATAGAGTACAAGGGATTATTTCAGTTTTCCTATATTTGTTAAGATTTGCTTTGTGTCCTAATATATGGTCTATTTTGGAGAATGTTCCATGTGCTGCTGAGAAAAATTATATTCTGCAGCATTTGGATGGAATGTTCTGTAGATATCTGTTAGGTCGATTTGTTCCATAACATAAGTTTTTTTAACCATTACTTAATTTTATCCAGATGTCTTTGTTTATTTTTTGCTGAGAAGACCTGTCAGTTGATGAGAGTGGGGTATTGAAGTCACCTACTATAATTGTGTTTGGTGTTATCTGTGACCTTAAGTCTAATAGTGTTTGTTTGATGAAATTGGGAGACCCCATGTTAGGAGCATATATGTTTAGGATTGTAAAGTTCTCCTATTGGAGTGTTCCTTTAGTCAGTATAAAGTGACCTTTTTAAAAAAAATTATTTTTTTATTATTTATGTGTGTGAGAGAGAGAATGGGTGTGCCAGGGCCTCCAGCCGCTGCAAATGAACTCCAGATGCATGTGCCACCTTGTGCATCTGGCTTACATGGGTCCTGGGGAATCAAACCTAGGTCCTTTGGCTTTGCAGGCAAGGGACCCAACCGCTAAGCCATCTCCCCAGCCCTAACGTGACCTTTTTTACCTTTCCTCACTAATACTGGTTTGAAGTCTGTCCTGTCAGATATTAGGATAGCAACCTCTCCTTGTTTCCTAGGCCCATTTGCTTGAAATACCATTTTCCATCCTTTCACCCCAAGACAGTATCTATCTTTTATTGAAAGTTGAGTTTCCTGGAGGCAACAAACATCAGGGTCCTGCCTTTTAATCCAGTCTGCAAGCTTGTGTCTTTTGGTTGGGGCATTGAGGCCATTGATATTAAGAGTTACATGTGTTCATTCTTGCCTTTCATCTTGTTTTGTAGTGCTTCCTGTTTACCCTTTATTCTATTGTTTTATCCTGTTTTCATGTGTGTGCTTTGCTTTCTTTTCTCTTCAGTGTGAAAGATTCCTTCAAGTATTTTCTGTAGAGGTGGCTTAGTTGTCATACATTCTTTTAGCCTGTTTTTGTTGTGGAATGTCCTAATTTCTCCTTCAATTTGGATACATAGCTATGCAGGATAAAGTAATCTTGGTTGACCGTTGTTATCTTTCAGAACTTGCAATACATCTTCCCAAGCCCTCTAGCTTTTAAAGTTTGTATTGAGTAATCTGCTGTTATCCTGATGGGTTTGCCTTTATAGGTAACTTGCTTTTTCTCTCTAAGTGTTTTCTATATTTTTTTCTTTGGTTTGTGTGTTTGGTAGTTTGATTATAACATAGCGAGGAGAGGTTCTTTCCAGGTTTTGTCTGTTTGGTGTTCTAAAAGCATTTCGTTCCCAATTTACAGGTAAACACCTTAACTGCTGAGCCATCTGTCCAGACTAAACTCAGTTTTGATGCATGAGTCAAATGTTTCTTTTCTGCAGTTTCCACTAACCTTATTTAAAAGTAGGCAGGCCTTTTAAAAAGTAATACTATTTATTTATGTGCAAGCAGAAAGAGTGGGGGAGAATAGGCACACTGGGGCTTCTTGCCACTGCATACAAACTCTAGACACATGTGTCATGTTGTGGACCTGGCTTTACGTGGGCACTGGGGAATTGAACTCAGGCAGTTAGGCTTGTAGGTCAGCCAGTATCGCTGAAAAAAAAAATGGTAGATTCAGGTTCAGTGAGAGACTGTCTCAAGGAAATGACCTAGAAGAGCAATAGAAGAGGACACCTGACATTCTGTTGGCCTGTGCACAGGGCCACACTTCTGCTTGCATATTACACACACCACACCACACAGTACACAGACATCCATAATTTTTTTTAAAAAGGTGACTTATGCGTGGATGACATCATCAGTAAGGATATAGAGATAGGATATTTATCAAAGGAACTAGGGGTGGTATGGCTTGGGAGGGGACATGGGAGCTATTATTATTATTATTATTTTTTTTTTTTTTTTGGTTTTTCGAGGTAGGGTTTCACTCTAGCCCAGGCTGACCTAGAATTCACTATGTAGTCTCAGGGTGGCCTCGAACTCATGGCAATCCTCCTACCTCTGCCTCCCGAGTGCTGGGATTAAAGGCGTGCGCCACCACGCCCGGCTCGGGAGCTATTATTTTTAAGACTTGTTGTAGAAGAGGGAAATGAATTGGTTTTTGTGGATATGTATATGGATACTAGAACCAGTGGATGGATCTATTTCTTCTTGGTATAAGAAATAGAAGAATATAATAATATTAAAAAAATTGTCACAGTTGTACAAACTGAAAGGAAAGTCTCTTAGAAAGTACCTGATCCTCTAGTGCTGGAGCTTGCACACTGGTGGGGATAGTGTACGATTCATGATTGCATTAAACTTTAAAATCCCTTTTTAAAAAAATATATTTTGTTTATTTATTTGAGAGAGAGGCAAAGACAGAGAGAGAAACAATGGGTGCACCTGGGCCTCCTGCCACTGCAAACAAACTCCAGACTCATGTGCCCCCTTGTGTATCTAGCTTACGTACATGCTGGAGAATCGAACTGAGATCCTTTTGCTTTGCAGGCGTATGTCTTAACCGCTAAGCCATCTCCTAAAATCCCTTTTAATAGAAATCAGAAGACTGTATGAAGGTGTGATACAGGCTATTTACGTTATAAACGTAGGAGATATTTTTCCATAGAGATGCTACAGTTTGTTTTGGGGTATAATACTTGAGTGTGTGTTCTGGTACCTTGCTAAATATCCTGTAAGGACAGAAACTGAGAGCAGGACATCAGGCCACTATCCTCAAGAGAGGTACGGAAGTCTAGAAAGGATGCATGACACATAAACAGATGGCCTAGTGAGATGAGACTCCTAGTGTTTAAGGTTTGCACTGTGACCCCAGCATCAGACCCCATAGGCATGGACCTAGGTCTAAATATAAGCTAAAAAGTGGAGGGAAAGGGGCCATTCACCTAGGTTCACGTTTTCATTTTGTATCATTGCTGTTGGGGTTGCTGTATGATACTTGGTGATTTTTTAGCTGCTCTGAGTATAAACAGAAAGATGGCACAATCTCTCAGTCCCTATGGAGTGCTATTATTTGGAGTAATAGTTTCTGGTTGGTACTCTGGTTATGTAGAATTTTGTTATTCCTATTTACCTTATCTTTATAGACACAATCCCTGCCCTCTGAATAGTCAGTGGTTTTCAGAGTTATGATGTAGAATCATTCCTTGCCTATATCATCATGAGACTTTTTTTTTTTAATTGTCTCTTACCATGTTTGCCTGAAACTCTATGGAGTTCATGCATTCTTCTCTTCCTCAGCCTTGCAAATGCTGGGGTGACAGGTGTGTGCCGTGGATTCTATACCCACACCACATAGCTAATTCCAGCACTCGGGAGGTGCGGGTCGAAGGATCATTAAGTCATAGTCATCCTTGGCTATATAGTGCATTCTAGACCACCCTAGGCTGCATGAGACTCTATCCCAACCAGTCAGTCAATCAGTAAGATAATAAATGAGGCATATCTGCTTAAAATGTAAAGGAAGACTGCCATATTCTTCCCATGGCATTTGAAATTACAAGGTCGTATCCTTCAGATTTCTTTATGTTGGAAGTTTAATAGGAAATGTGCATCTCTGGTGTGGCCTATTTTCTATACACTATTTTTAAGGGAAAGTACTACTGGAGGTGTTTTTTGTGTGTGGCAGTTTTTGTTTTGTTTTCTATCTTTAAGACAGGGTCTCATGTATTCCAGGATGGCCTCAAACTCAACTCTGTGTAGCTAAGGATGACTTTAAATTCCTTATCCTCCGACCTCTGCCTCCCAAGTGCTGAAATTATATACATGAGCCCCTATACTCGGCCTGTTCGTTAACTTTATTTGAAAATTCCAAACCTACTGGATGTGGTGGCGCATCCTTTTAATACCAGCACTCGGTGGCAGAGGTAGGAGGATCGCTGTGAATTTGAGGCCAGCCTAAGACTACACAGTGAATTCCAGGTCAGCCTGGGCTAGTGAGAGACCCTACCTCAAAAAACAAAACAAAAAATAATTGATTTTATTTTCTTAAAGAAGGTTGTTTCATTAGAATAATTGTTCCCTTTGCTCCAACATTTTTGGACAACTTTGTGGGTTTCAAAAATGCAAAAATGTGTATTCTGTTTCTTTTTGAGCTATTTAAATTATTTTCATTCATGCTTTTACTGATCAGGCCAGTTCAAAGCAGTCTCTTTTTCATTTGTATTTGTCTTGTTTGCTCTAATAATTTGATGTTTACTCCAAGATTCAAAGCTGTACATCTTTTATCTTTCCCCCATTATCATCTAGATTTGAGATTAGGGATCATGTCTTTATGTCCTCTGTCGTTTCTCATGCATTGTCTTAGTAAAAGGAGTTTAGCAAGTAATCGGCTAGTTCAACTAGGTTGTTTATAGACAGAAACCTTTTAAAATCATTTGTTGCTTATTCTATGTACATTTAATATTTGCATATGACTATAACAGACCTTTAAGTTAAGGCTGTAATTTATTTTCAAACCAACTAGGAGTCTTAGAATTGAGAACTTCTGGGGTGTAGCAACAATCATTTATAATGTTCTTTATAAAGCTTATTTACATATATAAATATGTGTGTGCTTATGTATATATTCATGATCCACATAGTGGTGTTTTAGTCAGTGATGGACTATATATACAGTGATAGAATGATAGGCTAGGCCATATAGCCTACCTGTGTAGCAAGCTCTGCCACCTAAATATGTGTAAGTATGCTCTGTTATTTTCACAATGACAGACCTGCCTAACAAGACAACCTATTCCTGTTGTAAGCAATACATAACTAGCTATTAATACATTGTATCTTTTTGAATCTGGGGTAGAGAGGTAATTTTGTTATCATTAAGTATTTTAGAAACAGTGAAGTTAAGACCCGTGTAATCAACTTGCTAGTAATTAACCAAGTTGAGACTTAACCCAACTCTAACCTCTTAAGTGTTTCATTTGTCCTGTTACATCATGCTCCTAGATCATTTGGTTCTTTTTTTTTCTTAACTATCAGTAATGCAGCCATCCCTTAAGTGTTCACTGCATACTCACACTGTGATACAGAAACATTGTCAGGTGCATTGGGGAAAATCAGATGCCTGCATTTTGATTTTACTAAGCACAAACATGCATATCTATATAAACAGCAATTTAGACCAAATTGTACTTTGTCTTCTCGCGTGTTTGCATCCACAGACTGTATGCTTCCTGAGCATCCTTTGATGACTCTGTGACTTCCTTAAAACCCTTGGTGGCAAATATAGATCGGATATATAGGTAGCCAGTGTGATATAAATGAATGAATGAATAAATGAATTCAGAAGTGAGAGACAGTATGTCTTCTGGGGGCTTACAGTCTTCTTGGAGAGATAAAGTTTGAAATTTACAATAAATACAAAGATAAGCAAAGAAACATTGTTTTATTTTAGAGAGAAACTTTGTTTATAGGGTTTGTTTGTTTGTTTTTTAACTAATATGAAACAGATTCCCAGCCTGTAGTTCACGTAATTGCTTCCCGGCGTCAGGACTGGTCAGAGCATGAGCTTGCAGTGGAGACCAGCCCCACCGTGATCTATCAGGATGTGTCCAGTGAGTCACAGTCAGCTACCTCAACAATCAAGGCTCTCCTAGAACTCCAACAGACAACAGGTATGTCTCCGCGTGCTCAACTGAACGAAGCGGCTTTTCTCTAGAGACAGGCTATGCTAGAGTGCTACCACCGTTAAATATTTTCTGCACATCCCCCCCACCGCCGGACTTGCCTGTAATCATTGGTACAGTCTCTGTATTTGTTAGCTCTGTAACGTGTACACAGGGTGCATATGACCATTGTCAATAGAAAAGAGGAAAAAGTTGACAGACCTGTCATCTGCCTAAAATGGATAGTGCTTTTGCTCCCAGAAAGGAACAGGTCTATCATTAAGTGCAAGTGTAGGTGAGTTCAGTTACCAGCTATATTTTAGAATAACAGGACAGAGATTAAGGGCCCCCTGCCATCCTCGCTACTAATGGCAAACAATTTTGCCACCATGAACCATTGTTAGAGTTTCATGCTACCATTCTAATTTGTTTTAATTTTGTGTTCAGATTTATTATTGCTCATTCGCTTGAGCTTCTAGGCACAAGTGTACTAGTAATAAAATCCTATCTATATTTATAATTACCAGATATCTTTGATAAACTCTTTAAGACAAACCTCTATAAGTTATACTGAATTTTCGATTACCATAAGTCACAGATGATCAGACTATTTATTTATTTATTGTTTATTTTTATTTATTTATTTGAGAGCGACAAAGGGAGAAAGAGGCAGAGAGAGAGAAAGAGAGAGAGAAAATGGGCACACCAGGGCCTCCAGCCACTGCAAACGAACTCCAGATGCACGCACCCCCTGTGCATCTGGCTAACGTGGGTCCTGGGGAATCGAGCCTCAAACCGGGGTCCTTAGGCTTCACTGGCAAGCGCTTAACCGCTAAGCTATCTTTCTAGCCCTGATCAGACTATTTAAAGGATTATAATGGTGATCTAATCTAACCTTTCATGTTAAAAATAAGCTGAGATCTAGAGAGGTTAGTCAGTTATTAGAGGCAGAATGAGTCTGCATGATGTTTCATTATTACAGTGTTCAGTATTCTCTACTTAAGGAGTCGCATTTGTACTCATTTGGTTTGGTTTGATTTCTTTACTTAAAATGATTGTTTTGAGTTTGTCACATTATGCCCTCATTAGGAATAGTTTTTTTAGTGGATTACTGGTTACTATTTATTTGTAACTTCGACTCTATACTGGCATTTAGTGTAAGTTGTATATGATTCTTTGTATTGATGTGTTTTTGGCCTTAGACATTTTTTTCAGTTGCTTACCTTTGATGAATGCAACCATTTATATTAATGTTTATTAGAGATAGGACCACTGAATGATTTTGTTGAAAAGGTGATAAAATGTAGAAAATAAGTCTATTCACAGAAACCATTATTGACTGTCAGCTGTTCTCTATTAGTTATTTTTGCAAAAGCAGAGGACCCATTTTTCCCCAAAATGAAAAGTGTTATTCTTTAAGTAGCATTTCTTTGGCACTGTCTTGAATTGGGCTGCGGGACAGGGTCTCACTCTATAGCTCAGGCTGGCCTCGAACTTACCAAGCAGCTCAGGCCAGCTTTGAACTTACGGTAATCCTCCTGCCTCAGTAAATGTTACATGATTTTTGTTTTTCTTGTGCTGGGGATCAAATCCAGGGCCTTATGCATGCTAGGCAAGCACACCACCTTGAGCTACCCCCAGGCCCTTGAATTTTTAATAAATCAAAATAAACTAATCACTGAGATGTGCTTTTCTGGATAGATGTGGCCTACAGCAGATCATAGTGTATACAGAGATACTAGGGGCCATGTTGAAGGACAAAGGAAGTAACACCCCAAGGGGAGGCTGTAAAGGGAAATAGTCAGCTGGTCCGGAGCTCATTGGGGTTGGAAGTGATTGTATATAAATTCTCGTCGGCCACTGGCTACAGTGACGCAGGTTGTGTTCTCCACAGCCAACCATGCAACCTGTGGTTTTCAGCCCATTATCTTCTTAGTTACTGCCAGTGTTGCGCCCCAGAGGTCTGATTCATCATTCCCCTGGACAACTCTGGTTTTAGTACTTGTTTACAGTAAAAGTTAACCTTTCCCTGACTTTTTTATACAGTAAAGGAGAAATTGGAATCTAAACCAAGACAACCCACTATTGATTTGAGTCAAATGGCAGTGCCTATTCAGATGACCCAGGAAAAGAGACATTCTCCTGAGAGTCCATCAATTGCCGTGGTAGAGTCAGAACTAGTTGCTGAATACATCACTACTGGTAGGTGCCCTCTTAAAAAAATGTAGTGTAAAGGTAGTGCTACGTTTGTTGATTTCATGGACTGTCATTTGGGGTTGAAAATATTCTTTATATTTCTAGCTTCCTGTTTGTTTTTAGAGCAGATTGATACATTTGGGATTACCATGTCTTTGATGACTAGGAAAAGTATCAATAGGATGTTACAGAGTCTACAAGTTACATAAAACTAAAGTTGGCAAAATAGAATCAGTGAATATATAGCAACAATTGTAGGGAAAAGGAAAAATAACTTTCATCTAAGAGTAAATTTTTTTTCTTTTTGAGGTAGGGTCTCACCCTAGCTCAGGCTGACCTGGAATTCACTATGTAGTCTCAGGCTGGCCTCGAACTCTCAGCGATCCTCCAACCTCTGCTTCCGAGTGCTGGGATTAAAGGTTTATGCCACCATGCCCCGCTAAGAGTAAATATTTTTATGCATTTGGAGTTTTTATAGTTTTGCAAGGAGGTGAGTCAAGAGAAAAAGAAGGTATAAAAAAATCTATCTCCATTTTTTTCTCATTACAAAGAAATGTGCAGAACTAAGAGTTATGGTGGATAGCAGATTAGGTCTTTAAAATGTAAAGGACATTTATTCTATAAAAAACACAGTACAATGTGGAGAAGTAAAATTCTTTCATATTTTGGTGAGATAACACCTGGAATACTGCTTTCTGTTTTGGACATCACTTCATTAACTTGAGGTTTGAAATGGCTTAACGAATGTAATATAAATAATCAGGGGGTTTGGAGAGATGACTTACGAGGTAATTTATAGAGCGCTCCAGTCTTTAAGTTTTCTTAAGTAGTTATTAAGGGAGAACACAAAGGTACAAATATTTGAAGGATATAATTGCCATTGAAGAAAAGCACTTCTTTTGTGCATTTTAGGAGATATTATAAGGTTGATGGTTTAAAATTTCCCAAAGGGAAAATCCAATTAAAAGTATGGAAAGCCATGTAGGATCTACAGAGGTTTTTATCAAAAAGCCAATTAACGTAGAGGCCAGTATGTTGGGCATCTGAATATTAACCGCTAGGGTAGCTTAGACTATTAAATGGTAACCAGATGAAAAGACTTGTGATTTCTTCCCTTATCCTTTTCAGAGCGCACTGATGAGGGAACGGAGGTTGCTTTTCCCCTTCTAGGTAAGTGGTGTGCATCCATTGTACGTAATTAAGGTTTGTGGGGGAACCACTTAAATGGATGCGCTCTACTCTGATCTGGTAGTGGAAAGGTAAGCTCCATTTAGTGAAAGGGAAAGAACCATTGCCTTTGCAGAGTAGTTGGATTCTTTCTCAGGAACAAGCATTTTCATGCTGGAAAAAAAAAAAAAAAAAAAAAAAGCTGTTTTAAAAAAACACTAGCAATAAAAGACTCTTGTGGTGTTTGGGCCAGTTAAGGTTACTTCATCCATTTTCCAAATGTTCTTTCTGTGACCTCCTTCCATAATCACTCCTATCATACACCCATATTAAGCATGCTTTGAATTCAAAGACAGATTCCCTGGCCCTGTATCATTTTGTAGTAAATGTTAGTTTGGTTTGGCTTCCTAAAACTTTAATTTTCTAAACTTTGGGTACTTGGTATGCAGAAATTTATAGTATCTTGAAGGAGAATTATTGTTACATTGTTGATCTTTTGGTAGATATATTGTTTCATTATTTGAAAAAACTTACTATAATCATTATAAAACTTAGTTGTGAGCAGCAGAAATGTTCCGTATAATCTGGTAATTTCATGAGAAATTTATTATCTATCTTTCAAATAGTTGGGGGCATGTGGAAGATTTTATTAACTCACATAATTTAAAGTGCTCATGTAAATATACTGTAACACACAGTAATACACATAGTACATTTATCAAAGTTCTAGTGTACCTGCTGATTATAATATTGTATCATATTTGTAGCAAAAGGGAAGCACTGCACTTGTATATAGATACAAAAATGTTTACACTGTTGAAACACTTGAAATTGAAGTAGCAAAAGATGGTATTACTTGGCACCTATGTGGTCGGGGATTGTGGGTGGTTCTCTGTAGGCAAAGACAGAAGGTTGAGCTGTTCATTACAGCCGCACTCTCATCCACGTAGATGAGCTCAAGCAGATGACGGGAAACCTTTTTGTGTTCTTTTGTTGACTTTGTATTTGTTTGTACTTCACAACTGAAGGACCGTTTTTCAACCCATTGCTTCATTTGATGCTCTTCTAAGTAGAAGCAGCAAGTTCATATCGTCTTACCCACAGAAACAATACAAAACCTCTAAGTTTTACAGGTTAATACAGGATAAGTGCCTTTTTTAAATTCATATGGTTGGTTGGTGGCAGAATCCAGTTGTCACTCTTGGTCTGATTTTCTTTCTGCAGCATGGCCTGTTCTCTTACATTGAGGGGGTTGTATGAATATGCGACAGTATCACTTCATTAAGGAAGTGAATGCTGCCAGTATTTGGACTGCATTTGGAACTGGGACCAAGAGCTTAAAGAACTCACATCACCTTATGTAATATGTGCCAGATTACAGAAATGCCTTAGTGCTCCTTAGTGGGATAAAAGTCATTGGAGAAAATGAATAATTCATGAGAGGATAATACTTTAAGGAGTTTGTTTCTCCTTGGTTAAAAGAATTTTCCCGGTGCTCCTACATGTGTTTCTCTTCTCACCCTTACAATAGCTCTATTCCTTCTTTATAGATGAGGAAAACAAGTCCCAGAGAATAGAAGAGATTTTTTTTTTTAGAGTTCTACAGCTCATGCCTGGACAGAATCCAGTCTTTTTCTTCTTAGCTCACAATGCTGTGCTCTGTGTGATACAAGCTCACGGGCGTTTGTTTTCACATGACTTCTGGTGACAGCTGCGATGGTGCGATATCATCACCTCTCTCTTTTCAGTCAGTCACCGTTCACAGCCCCAGCAGCCCTCCCAGACCCAGCGGACCTTGCTCCAGCATGTGGCTCAGTCCCAGACTGCAACACAGACTTCGGTGGTCGTGAAGTCCATCCCAGCATCTTCCCCAGGAGCAATCACCCACATAATGCAGCAGGTTGTATCTCCTTCTTCATACTCTCTCTAAGTACGTCATTCCTGAAAGAAGATTCAGTTTCGTCTCCTCTTTTAAGAGGAGAAATACCTCAGTTGTAGAGAAAAAGAGTTGAGTGTCTTAACACCCGAAATCACCATGAAAGTGTTTTGAACTTTCTGGAAACTCTGAGCATTTCAGAAGGGTTGGGTTGCTTGAATGAATCTCTTACACATCAGAATTGGTCACTATTTTTGTGTATCTTATTGTTATGAAAGATCTTACCAATGAAGTAAAGATTTTCAAAATGAAATAGCATTTGTCTTGTTTAGCTATTTGCTACTGAACTTTTTTGTTTGTTCTGTTTTATACTTAAAAAAGTGTTTTATTGCCGAGCGTGGTGGCGCGCGCCTTTAATCCCAGCACTCGGGAGGCAGAGGTAGGAGGATTGCCGTGAGTTCGAGGCCACCCTGAGACTCCATAGTGAATTCCAGGTCAGCCTGGGCCAGAGTGAGACCCTACCTCAAAAAATATATATATTTATTTGAGAGAGAGAGAGAATGGGCACGCCAGGGCCTCCAGCCACTGCAGATGAACTCCAGATCCATGCAGCACCTTGCACATCTGGCTTATATGAGTAATGGGGGGTCAAAGCTGGGTCCTTAGGCTTCATAGGCAAGTGCCTTAACCGCTAAGCCATCTCTCCAGCCCTGTTTGCACTTTTATAATGAATCCTAATGAGACCATTATGAATGAGTAGGAAAATAAATCATCAACTTCTTTCACTCCATTGACCATTTCCAAAGAAAGACTACACAGGAAGGCGAATAGCTAATACAACACAGAAACCTCTGATACTAAGGGCAATGGGACAAAGGAAAACTATGTTAATAACATTGATTTTTTCTGTGTCAGACACTGCTGTGAGCTTCAAGTACATTTACTTATCTGATTGTCACCATGATTCTGACAGGTGAGTGTGTCTTCCCTCTGGTAAGGGAAGAAAATCACACTCACCCAAGTTAAGAAGTTACTGCAGGTGACAGAGCCAGGATTTCATCCAGAGCGACAGTTTCTATTACATAGCTTCATTGTAGATGTCAGATTTGACCGGGACTGTTATATTCACAGAAGCTCCTAGCATTGAACCTAATTATAGGCAAACTACGTGAATGGTAGAGAAAAGATGTTGACTTGATAACTTGTATGTAGCATGGTTATGATAGAGGGGAGAGCTCTGGTTTGAAAGTTCGGGATAGTAGTGAAGTGAGCATGACAAGCCTGGGAAGGATAAGGGTAGATATGGTGTATTCCAGAGGGAAGCCCTATGGCCAGAGTTTGTGTTGAGTGATAGGTCTCACTCTACTCTTGGCAAGCCCTGACACTGATCTTTCTCAATATATCTAGAAGTCACACAGGTTGGCATTAACAGTGTCACTCATGATTCCTCCTCCAAATGCTGTCTTTAAAAAACAATACTTTATTTATTTATTTGAGAAATAGAATGGGTACACCAGGGTCTCTGGCCACTGCAGATGACCTCCAGACACATGCACCATCATGTGCATCTGGCTTTCATGGGTACTTGAGAATCAAACCTGGGTCCTTAGGCTTTGCAGGCAAGTGTCTTAACCACTAAGCCATCTCTCCAGCCCCCAAATGTTATCTTAAATAACGTCAGGCAGTCTCCCTCTTTTCTGAGAAGCCAGATCTTGGCATGTCTGGATTCTGAGACATGCAGACCTTGCTTGGTGACACCTGAGGGCTCCCTGCACCCTCCTCCAGGAGACCTGCTGGGGGGACTGGGGTGGGGCCCATCTCTCAGACAATACTACTGGCTTTTAGGACAAAGGGGCAAAGCAGCTCCTAGAACCTTGGCTTTGCTCTGGTCACCTCACTCCTTGGTTGCTGTGTTTCTTTAGCCAGGGCCGTCTCCCTGGTGGACAGGCCGCAGGGCACTTCCTGAGCTGAGGAGGCTATTTGTTTTGGAGGCGGTGCTTTGAAGGTCACCTTATTCCTCTAATCTGTATGTTTTGGGTTCTCATGGACTTTTCCTGCAGTTGTGAGGTGACTGGATTCTGAAGTTGTTAGTGTCTGAGAGTTCAGACAGTTAATCAAAAGCCTCTGTGAGTTCTTGGCTTTTTTGGGCTCTTAAAATTGTTCAAATGAGTCTCAAATCTTTTCCAGTTCAAAGAAAATGTGGCGATGTAGGTGTTTCTCTTATTTCATTCTTACTTTGTGCTCTTTTCACTTAGGCATTAAGCAGTCACACTGCCTTTACCAAACACAGCGAGGAACTTGGAGCTGAGGAGGGCGAGGTGGAAGAGATGGATACCTTAGACCCGCAGACAGGTCTGTTCTACCGATCTGCCCTGACTCCGTCACAGTCAGCCAAGCAGCAGAAACTTAGCCAGCCCCAGCTGGAACAGACTCAGCTGCAAGTGAAAGCTCTGCAGTGCTTCCAGACTAAACAGAAGCAGACCATCCACCTGCAGGCAGACCAGCTCCCGCACAAGCTTCCGCAGATGCCCCAGCTTTCCATCAGGCACCCCAAACTCACCCCTCTCCAGCAAGAACAAGCACAGCCCAAGGCAGATGTACAGCACACACAGCATCCCATGGTGGCCAAAGACAGGCAGCTTCCTACCTTAATGGCACAGCCCCCTCAGACTGTAGTGCAAGTGCTCGCGGTGAAAACCACGCAGCAGCTCCCTAAACTGCAGCAGGCTCCAAGCCAACCAAAAATCTACGTGCAACCCCAAGCTCCCCAAAGCCAAATGTCGCTCCCCACCTCGTCAGAGAAACAGCCGGCAAGCCAGGTAACGGAATATTGATAGCATGCAAAGTTAACTTCTCTGTTACGGAAACAAATGAGAGCATGTCAGCCCTGTCACGCTAGCGGTGCTCTCTCCTTGCAAGAGGAGACCCGAAGCCTCGTTCTGATTGTGGTGTTTTGTCCCATCACCAGGTTAATCTTAGGGAAGAAATGCACACAGTAATGTAGGGAGACAAAAAAGCTTAATGCTCAAAGCCCGATAGCTCAGGCAGTTTCAGCATTGATCAACAATGCATAAAAATGATAGCCCCAAATTATTTTTATTTTTTCAGGTGTAAGATATTTATGTCCATGCTTGTTAGCTCTTAACTTCTGTGGCAATAATACTAAGTAAACTGCAATCTTTTAAGGAACTTCCTTGATGATCTATCTATCTTTTGTAGTTTATATCATCACTGTCTAGTTACTAAATGTATCTTCGAGATTGGCCGTGTAGATTGCACAGCAAATGTCTGAATGATCAAAAAAGAATATTAGCAAAAATCAGTGGCTCTGAAATGATGTATGTGTGTATATGTATATTACAGATACATATATTATATGTGTATATAAATGTGTTTCAGAAGCAGATAAGAAGTCACTGAGCCTGGTTGAAAGGTGTGCAGCTCCGGGCTGTAAATCGCAAAGGCAGATTAGGCTGCTGGGACTTTTTTTTTTTTTTTTTTTTTTTTGCTTTGCTGCAAAGTTTGGCTGGCTGAACAAAGGTTCTTTCAACCCCTCCTCTTTTCCTAGGTTCCTTAAAAGAAAACAGATCCTTCCCATCCAGCCCTCTTACTAAAACGCCGAGCCTCACACTGTCTTCCTAGTGTACCGCACAAATGTTTCTTTTGCCATATTGTCTGAGGTGTTTGATTAGTTTTTCTCAAAGAGATGTAGCTGTAACACACACAACCCCAATTTATTTTCAGGTGGAGCAGCCAATTATAACCCAAGGATCCTCTGTTACAAAGATAACATTTGAGGGGCGCCAGCCTCCCACAGTTACAAAGATAACTGGTGTCAGTTCTGTGCCTAAGCTGACATCACCAGTTACAAGCATATCTCCCATTCAGGCCTCTGAGAAGACAGCAGTATCAGACATTTTGAAAATGTCTTTGATGGAAGCTCAGATTGATACAAATGTAGAACATATGGTAGTGGATCCCCCACAGAAGGCTCTTGCCACTAGTATGCTCACTGCTGAAGCAGGATCTGTACCCTCCACTCATATGGTGGTGGCAGGGATGGCGAACTCCACTCCCCAGCAACAGAAATGTAGAGAGTCCTGTTCAAGTCCATCTGCCGTCGGCCCTCCCCTAACGACCAGGAAAATCGAAGCACCAGGAGTGCCTGCAACAGGCCAGTTCATGCGCATTCAGAGTGTAGGCCAAAAGAAAGCTGAAGGAAGTCCAACAGAAATCATCATCCAGGTGAGAGCTGGAAGGAAAATGAGAAGTGTGGGCAGATGGGAGGTTGTGGGTTTGGTACGTTTTGGGATATTAGGACAAGAAAAGAAGACATTATCTTTGTGTGTGTGTTTTTGGGGGGTTTCTGAGGTAGGGTCTCACTCTAGTCCAGGCTGACCTGGAATTCACTATGGAGTCTCAGGGTGGCCTTGAACTCTTGGTGATCCTCCTACCTCTGCCTCCCTCATGCTGGGATTAAAGGCATGCACCACCACGCCCAGCTTCTTTGTGATAGTTTTAAACCAACTACAAATACATAAATTTCTATTTGTGTTTTGGAAGAGAATCATAGAAAACTGGTGACTGTTGTCACACAGCATCCTGTAGAGAAAATAAAGGGCCTCTAGGCTGTATGTCAGCCTGATTTTATGTTCCCAACTGTTGACTTAGCAAGTCAGCTCAGAACATCAGTGATTTCCTGGGTTCTCATTTTGGGATCTTGAGTCTGCTAAAATGAACGAGCAATCCTGGAATGTAAGTGGATTGTACTGCTATTCAGTATAATTTCAGGAACTGTTCCTTTTTTAATTTTTTTTTTTTTTTTTTTTTTTTTTTGAGAAAGAGAAGGGGTGTGCTAGGGCCTCTTGCCACTACAAATTAATTCTAGACACAGGAACCACTTTGTGAGTACTGGAGAATCAAATCCCAGGCTGGCAGGCTTTATAAGCAAGGGCCTTTAACATCCTCCCCAGCCCTAAAATTTGATTTTTATTTCCATCATTGTTGTCTCAATAGTCTGGTTATGGTTGTTGTCATTCACTGGTAAGTACTGGCCAGTTCACCAAATGAGCAATTCGTGAGCAGTTTATCTTCCTGAGCACGTTCTCTCCATGCTAAAATTCATGTGCCGTCCTGCCTTGTAGATCACGATTGAAGGCTTACTGACTCTGAACTAGCCCTTGAGAAGTTGTATTTCATTTTTTTTTCCTGTAAATACTGGGTTCTTTTCTTGGCATTGTCTTTTTTTTTTTTTTTTTGCTAAACTGGTATCTAGCTTGGAAGGTATCAAGGCAGCACATTTTAATTCATTAAGAATTCAGACTTATGGAACTGTGGGTAGTTTAGGATTTGCCATAGATTACAAGTACTGTTTTGGAGCTTGGAAATTCATGTAGTATGCTTTCCCCTTGCAGCAGTGCTAGGATATTAGATTGGCTAATATTAAGCCATTTAAGACAAATATGGGAGCTTGATAACTAAGGCAAGTCAAAATGGCACTGAATTATTAAGTAATTTGTTTCCCTCTATAAAAGGGAATTTAGTAAGTTATATAATCTTAGCAGAAGGTTTTGCTGTATTTGTGAAAATTTTCAGCTGAGAAAGTAGGGTATAATAGAAAAGAGATGTTTTCCCTGCTTTGGGCTAGACAGCTTAAGCTAGCCTTGGTGTCCTCACCAGCGGTGGGAGGAAGTAGTGCTTGCTTTATAGGACCTGTGTATAGGATCCTAATTTTATACGAAATTAAGCTCCTAGCACAGTACCTGGCTCATAATGACTGTCCAGCAGATGGAGACTATGAATAAGTTCACTAAAATTTATTGTGACTAACGGGGGGGAGATTAGATTGGCATAGAAGCTAACTTTAAAATCATTTGAGGGTAGCTTAGGTAGAAGTTATTTTTTCTGTACCTTATTAGTAGGAGTGAAAATATAATTCAAAAAAGAAAAAAATTAATTTGTTTCATACCTAAGGTTACAGCCAAGTAGATTCTCTAGAATTTTCACTTAACTTTTAGCATGTCTGTGTGCCACATGTGCTGAATCAGAGGGACCAGCAACAGAGTGATTAAGAACCAAGAACCAAAGCCGGGCGTGGTGGCACACGCCTTTAATCCCAGCACTCGGGAGGCAGAGGTAGGAGGATCGCCATGAGTTCGAGGCCACCCTGAGACTCCATAGTGAATTCCAGGTCAGCCTAGACCAGAGAGACCCTACCTCGAAAAAGCAAAAAAAAAAAAAAAAGAACCAAGAACCAAGCTTTTAGGGGACTGGGGACATTGCTCAGTTACTAAAGGTAGTGGCTTAAGCCAGGTATAGTGGTGCATGCCTTTAATCCCAGCACTGGGGAGGCAGAGGTAGGAGGATCACCATGAGTTAGAAGCCACCCTGAGATTGCAAAGTTAATTCCAGGTCAACCTGGGCTAGAATGAGACCCTATCTCGAAGAAAAAAAAAAAAAGGTGCTGGTTTACGTAGTCTGTTGGCTGGGGTTCAGTTCCCCATCCACCCATGTAGAGCCAGACCCAAAAAGTGGCATGCGAGTGTGTGTGCACACACAAATAGATAATTGTTTTAATTAATTGTGAACTTTACTATGCACATATTAAATATTAGTAAATAAATATTTTTTTTAAAACGAACCATGCTTTTAACGCCAGAGTGCCCTAGATTTGATTTTCATCTATACTCATTAGATCATAGGGTTATGGGTTTGGGCAGCTGGATAAACTTACGTACTTATGGGCTAGAGAAAACCAGACCTACCTCAGGGTTATTTGGAGGATTGAGTGAGAAAAAAAATCTGCAAAGCACTTACCTGATACATAGTGATACACAGCAAAGCCCAATAAAGACAGTGCCTATTGCTACTTTCATCATCATCATCATCATATTGTTAAATGTTTTCAGATCTGTTGAGTTATGCATAGCTTTGCCCTGCAGTACTGATTGTGTTGGTTCAGTAATACCAATGGGGATGAGTAGAAGGAGTCTGAAATGTTTTGATTCCTTGAAGGATGCTATGTGAGAATTCAGTCTTTGTTCTTAGATGCTTTGAAAGAAAAGCATTGTTCTGTGGCCACATAAGCTGATTCCATTCATTGGTTCAGTCCTTCATTCTACATGCATTTAACCACTGTGTTCAGACATGTGCTAAGTGCTGAGGATGGAGGAGGAACAAGATGGCTACATCTCCTCTGAAGAAGTCAGAATTACACGTGGAGTATCTGTGGAATTCATAGACTTAGACCACAGCATCCTTTTATCTTGCAAGCATTGTGCTTATACAAGATCCATCTAAGGCTTTATTTAGCCACGCAGCCAAAGCTGAAGTAAATCCGTATCTGAAAGGGGAGAAGCAAACAGCCCACCACCCTAGAACTAATGCTCGGGCGTCTTGCACTGTTTTCTGCCTCTTCTGTGTGTTTTATAGTGCCAGCGATCACGCCCAGGGCCTTGGGCATGCTAGGCAAGCACTGCTGTACTCCCAGCATTATTTTCTTGGTAGTATTAAATTTGCATTTCCACCCAATAAAAGGTTATTTTGGTCAAGTATGTTTGCAGAGTGCTGGTATTCAACTTTGCCTAGGGCTTTTAGTGTTAAAGATGTATTATTCTTTTGTCAAATGTCTTTTGAGCGTCTGGTGTATGCCAGCCTCTCTGTTCAAAGCTGTCAGCCTCTAGGAGTGGACAAGCAGTCAAGATCTGTGCTCTCCATGCTGTCACCGAGCTCCCATTTAATGGGGGAAAAGCAGTTTAGGAAACAGGACAAATGCAATGAAGGGAAGCAGAGTAGAGCCTGAAGAGGTGCAGTGGGCCCAACCCACTTGTGTTTTGGTGGGCATGGAAGGAAGGGTTCTATAAGCCTGTGACTCTTAAGCCACAGAGCTGACCTCATGAGGTTTTAGACAAAAAGGATTCCAAAAGGGGGGCAAGAACTAGCCCCAAGGTAGAGTGGGTTTGGCTTGTGGCCGGAGACGTGGTAAGAAGTTGGATTGTAGTATGGTGAGCACAGAAGGAAACAGTTGTAGGGTTTGAAGTTGAGGTGTAACAAGCTGATAGTCCTTGTTAAAAATTACCTAAAGCTGGATGTGGTGGCACAAAACCTGTGTAGTCCCAGAGGCATGTGAAAGGTGGAGGCAGGACAATCAGGAGTTCAAGGGCAGCTTGACTACCTAGTGAGGTTGAGACCAGCCTGGAATACATGTGGCTTTGTCTCCAAAAACAAAACAAAACAAAACGAGTTATTTAATAAAGTCAAGGAAAAAGAATTTTATAAGGCAATAAGCCCTTAATAATAACCTACCGAAGAGCCCCAGCCCTTGTTTCCCTGTGATTTTTGTTGTTGTTTAAATAAAAAGTGTCAGGTTTTGGCTTCTCTTATACCTGAATACTTTTACCACTCTTACTTCCAATAAAGATGACTGGTCTGTGAACCAAGTAAATTACCTCCCCTTGGAACCCTCTGAGAGACTTCTAAAATACTGTGTTGTTAGCAAACCAGTCATTCATCTTGAAGACAATAAAAAGCAAACTTGATAGAATTCACTTAATGATAAAATGAAAGTATTCTTTCAGGTCTGACCCCTGAATATGCAATATTAGGTTTGAACCTGAATGGAAGAGGTGCCATAGAGAAGGAAAGATGACCCTGAGTTATACTCAAGGGTAACAGGATTTAAAGAAGAACCCTGGCATTGACCCCTACAATTATGTAACCTTGGGTACATCTCTTACTCTCTGTTTTCTCACTTGTAAGCTGGGAATAATAATTTTCTTACAGCTTTGTCACAGGCAATGCCACATATATGTGAAAGCACCTAGCACCGTGCCTGGCATGCCGCAGATGTCCGACAGGTGTCACTTTCCCCCGTCCGTAGTGTTGGGGGTACCCTTCCAGTACCTTTTCTTACTATAAAGATACTTCCTGCCTCTTCTTTTCAGGCCATTCCAGCAGTATGCTATTCCTTGTCACTCCAGCTCCAACGTGGTTGTGGAGCCCAGTGGGCTTCTTGAGCTCAACAACTTTACCAGCCAGCAGCTGGATGACGACGAGACAGCAATGGAGCAAGACGTGGACAGTAGCACCGAGGAGGGAACGGAGCCCAGCCCCTCGCAGAGCTCTGCTGAACGGCCCTAGTGTGCGGACACGGGAGTGCACTTTAAAACCTGCTTGGTTACCAAGTGTCCAGGGAAACTCTTGTATTTTGTTATCTTAAAAAAAAAGAAAGAAAGAAAAAAAGAAGCACTTTGCTCAAATGTAGTAGGCTGTGGACCTTGAAACAGTGTTTCAATAAGATGTTGCTGCAGGAGCAGCATTTTTAACATGACAAAATTCACAGGGGAATGTACTTTTATATATATGTATGTGTGTGTGTGTTTGTGTGCGTGCGTGTGTGTATATATATATATATATATGTATATATATAAAGGAAAAGATGCACATCTACAGAGACTTAAGACCTGATGCTCTTTCTCTGTTGAACCGTGGTCGATGGAAAAGCTTTGTCGTGAAGTGGAAAGAGACTTCCTGTGAATGTTTATCAGCTGATTTCCACTGAGCAAGATGCCGTCAGGAAATACTATTTAAAAAAAAAAGAATGTAAATAGTTTGTATTTTGAAATGATGTATGAAGAAGTTTTAAAAAATCTTGTTATGGTTTTGCATATCTCGGAAGTGTCAATTTGGTTAACATTTTACACTTGCTTAGTTCATGATTGGTTTATAAATATTTGAGGAAATCTTGGCATTAAAGAATCCTTGCTAGATGTGGGAAATCAGACCCCCGACCAGTGGGAAGTGCGTTAGGGTGGCTTGCACATGCTCCTCGGTCATATGCTAATTTATTGTGGTGTTCTGCACACCTACCTATTTATTTAATGTAAACATTTCAGAGCAGGCCAGATGCCTTCCATACATTTCTTGTAAACCAAGATTGCCTGCCCTTTCCACCTCTTTTCCTCCCTGACTCCCCCTGTAAGAAAACTTATTAGAAGATGTTTCGTTGGGAAGCAAAGTAAAAGAAACATTTTCTGGCCCAAAGGACATACTCCGTTATGTTAAGGAAAATGAATTGTTCACTCAGTTGATGTGTCCTTAATGTTGAAATTGCACATTCATGTTGGACTGAGACTTTGAAAATACTTTTTACATACTTTTGTTTAAGCCCCTTTGAAATGTACAAAACGTTCATTGATGGTCCTAAATGTAATGTTTTTAAGTATTCTGCTTTTTTAGGGCACAGTCTGTGTAAGTGACATGTTTCGGTCTTGTGATCGGTGTCTTATCACAAGTAGGTAAGAGTGGGGGAGGGTAAGAGTCGGTTTTGACACACTGTGGCAAAGGAAACTGTACTTTTCTTTTTTAAAAAATGTAAATAGAAAAGTTTTTAAACGGTTTTATATGGATTTCACTATAAATGAGCATTTTCAGACTGACAGATGTTGGACTGTGTGTACACATATCAGAATAACTGCCCAGTTTTTTGGTGCTGAGGTACTGTAAGTCGAGCTCTTCAACAGTCTCCTGATTTTGCACCGGTATCTGGGGGAAGGAAGCTGTGATACTGTACTTAATAAATTCACATGCCGTGATACTCGGCTTGCACCGCGGGCCTTGCTGACATGCACTGGCTCCTCCTGATGGTTGTCAGTATTTCTGCGAGGCGATAATGACTGACCCATAGATGGAGCTGTTGGATATCATTTGGTTGTACAAATTCATTTTTAAAACTTTGTGACTGTTTCTAGCTACGTAATTTTTTAACCTCTCTTGCGTCATGGACTGCTAAACAATGAACTCTCTCACCAAAAAGACACACATGCCAGTACACATGTTCGATTTTGCATACAACTGTAGGGGCTTGTGGGCCCCTAAACCTATCCATGTATTCCAGGTTAAGCCCTCTGTTACAGTCAGTCGATTACTTACGTATGTAAGTTTTTATAAAATAAAGTCTCTTTTAAGTATTAATGGATCAGGAAGCAAGAACAAACTTGAGTAAAGTTACGTTCCATGTATTTTAATAGCATAACATAAACCTGTGTCCCTTTGAGAATTTTGCCTTAATATGTTTCAACAACTGGAATGGCAAATGAAGCTGCTTTCATCTACATATATGTTACATATATCTACATGTCTGCACACACATAAATTAACAAGTGAGATCTGTTTTTTCCTTTTAAAGTTTCAAAGTCCTAGTTTTACATAAAGCCCACAAGTACTGATCATGCTTCTGCTAAGTATGTCTCCTCTCACTGCGTAGTTTTCTGGGGGTTTCATCGGTGCTCTAGATGAATGTGTGTGTGTGTGTGTGTGTGTGTGTGTGTGCCGTGTGTGCTGTAGCTGCAACTTTAACTCCTCCACCTGCCTATAAATGAATTGAGTCCAGTTAATTAAGAGAGATGAATATATTACTTAAATGCACATAAATTTACAATTATATGCCATCTTAGTGTTAGTTATGGTTCTAGAAGGGTTCTAGAGCAAAATAGTGACAAGTACTGCTCTATGTAGCTTACGTTCGAAACAGGCAATGAATATAACATTCGAACATTGCATAGCCTGTTAGTGATAATTTAAAAAAAAAAAAAAAAACGCTGAATTTGGGGAAGAGAATGTGAGATTCTAAGGAGTGAAAGTTTACATAGGGTAGACCCAGAAGGCCTCACTGTCTAAGTGACTTGAGAAACATGAAGGAAATGAGAGCCATCCAGGCAGATGTCTGAATGGAGAGTGCTATGGGAACAGTGGTATGAGGGCCTTGAGGTATGTGCCTGGCATATGGTGTGTATTTAAACAGCAGTTAGGAGAATGGGATTAGAATGAGTGAAGAGAAAGAAAGAAGATGGGAGAGGGAGATAAAACTGGGCTGCTGTTTTCTGAGTGTTTTGATCATGAAAGAATTCTCTCTCCCTTCCTGCCCCCCAACCCCCTCCCCCCGAGGTAGGGTCTCACTCTAGCTCAGGCTGAACTGGAATTCACTATGGAGGTGGCCTTGAACTCACAGCAATCCTCCTACCTCTGCCTCCTGAGTGCTGGGATTGAAGGTGTACACCACCACGCTGGCCTCTTTTTTTTTTTTTTTTTTTACATCAGTTGAAATGATCCTGTGAGTTTTTCCCTTTGTTCTAGTAATATACATTATGCTGATTTTTCTTTTTCTTTTTTTGGAGGGGGTTGAGGTAGGGTCTCACTCTGGTCCAAGCTGACCTGGAATTACCTATGTAGTCTTAGGGTGGCCTCAACTTCTTGGTGATCCTCCTACCTCTGCCTCCCAAGTGCTGGGGTTAAAGGTGTGCGCCACCACGTCCGGCTGATTTTTCTAATGTGGAGCTATCCTTGCATTCCTGGAATAAATTCTACTTGGTTATTGTGTTAATTGTTTTACTATATTGGGTTCAATATGCTAGTATTTTGTTGAGATTTTTTTGCATCTGTATTCATAAAGGATATTGGTCTGTAACGTTCTTTTTGTTTGATGTCTTTATCTGGCCTTCATATCAGGGTAATATGAACCACATCAAATGCCTAAGGAAGTATTTCTTCTGTTATTTTTTTGGGACAATTTAAGAAGGATTGGTGTTCATTCTTTAAATATTTTTATAGAATTCATCATTGATGCCATCTGGTCATGGACTTTTCTCTTGTGGAAAATTTTTGACTGATTCAAATTTCTTTCATAGGTGTTTTTCTTGAGTCAATTGAAGTAATTGTGTGTTTATGGGAATTTGTCCATTTCATTTAGGTAATAGCATTAGTTGATGTACAATTGTTCAATCCTTTTTATGTTGGTAGATTAATAATATTGTCCCTTCTTTCATACTTTAAGCACAAATTTTGCTACATCGCATAGATTATGCTATGTTGTGTGCATTGCTGTTGTTGAGATAGGGTCTTCCTGACCTGAAATTCACTATATAGTCTTAAGGTGGCCTCAGACTCATGGCCATCCTCCTACCACTGCCTCCCTAGTGCTGGGATTAAAAGCATGTGCCACCACGTCGTTGGGCTTATGTGTTTGTTTGTTTTTCATTATTTTCAAGTATTTTGTATTTTACTTTCTGATGTCTCCTTTGATTAATTGATTATTTAAGAGTGTGTTACTGGGCTGGAGAAATGGCTTAGCAATTAAAGGCACTTGCTTGCAAAGCCTTTCAGCCTGGATTCATTTCCCCCAGTACCCATGTAAAAACATGTAAAGCCAGATGAACAAAACAACACGTATGTCAAGTTCATTTGCTCAAGTGGGCCTTGCATGCCCATTCTCATTCTCCCCCTCCTCCTACAAATAAGTAAACAAAAACATTTTCAAGGGCTGGAGAGCTGGCTTAGCGATTAAGGCACTTGCCTGTGAAGCCTAAGGAGCCATGTGCAACTCTCCAGGTCCCACATAAGCCAGATACACAAGGTAATGCAAGTGTGCAAGGTGGCACATGCACACAAGGTAGCACACACGTATGGAATTTGATTGCAGTGGCTGGAGGCCCTGGCATGCCAATTCTCTCTCTATATATATATCTCATAAAAAATTACAAAAATAAAAAATTTAAAGAGTGTGTTATGAATTTCTACATATTTGAATTTTCCAGATTTTCTGTTACTGATACCTATCTTTATTCTGTTGTGATAAAAAGATACTTTGTACGATTTCTGTCTTTTCAGACTTATTCTGAAACTTGTTGTATAACCAATGGTTTATCTGAAGAATGCTCTGTGTGCTGTGAAAGGAATGTGTTTTCTGTTGTTCAAGTCCTGTTTCCTTATTGATCATCTCTCCAGACATTCTGTTCTTGATTGAAAGTGGCTGTCAAAGTCTCAAATCTCCGTTATTGTGGAACATTTTCTCACTGTGAGTCGGATATATTTGTGGATTTATACAGTGTGTGGTGTGTATATATCAGTATAAATGCTATGTGTTGATGAAATCGCTCATTTATCAGTATATATGGTTCTTTGTCTCTCTCTTTTTTGTTTGGTTTTCGAGGTAGGGTCTCACTCTAGCTCAGGCTGACCTGGAATTCACTATGTAGTTTCAGGGTAGCCTTGAACTCTCGATGATCCTCCTACCTCTGCCTCCCAACTGCTAGGATTAAAGGCATACTCGCCCGGTTTATGTTCTTTGTCTCTTGAAACAGTTTTTATTTAAAAATCTATGTTTTCTAATGTTAGCCTGTTGGGTCTTAGATGAACCTTTGTGGATGGCATATTGGATCATGGCTTTAAAATATGTTTCTCCCTTTTTTTCTGTTCTGAGTGTTGAACCCAGGGCCTTGTGCATGCTGAGAAAGCACTCTACCACTGAGCTATATTCCCAGCCCCATTTCTTCTACTTTTAGGTTAGAGACTTTTCACTCATTTAAAATTTATTTGTGTGTGTGTGTGTGCCAGAGCCTCTTCTCCCTGCAAATAGATGCCAAACACATGCACCACTTTTTTGGTGTCAGGCTTTATATAGATGGTTGGGGAATTGGACCCTGGGCCAACATGCTTCTCAAGCAAGAACCTTTAACCACTGGACCATCTCCCCAGCCTTCCTTAACTCATTTAAATTTACATTTACCAATTTGGTATTTGATTTTCCATATGTCCTGTACCTTTTCGAGTCCCCTGTTTGTTTCATTTCTGCCTTTTGTCATTGGTTTTGTTATAGACTGTTCTGACTCCCCACTTATTTTCTTTGTATACGCTGTAAAAGTATTAGATACTTTCTTCTTTCCATGGGGATCGTATTGACATCTTGAATGGATAGCAGTCTAGTTCCCATCAATGCCAGCTTGACTTCAACAATTACAAAAATTCTGTTGCTATGTAGAGCTTTTTCCTCCCTGTTCACAAATTGTATTTTTCTGTGCCCAGTAACTAGATTTATAAAGCTTGATGTGTTTGTCTTTTTCCTCGTTGTCTTTAAACCTCAGGTCTTTCTGTTTTATTTTGTTTGCTTGGTTGGTTGTTTGATTGTTTACTATTGTAAACTATAGTAATGCATTTTTCTAGTGACTTTTCTGCTAGTTTTCATAGATTGTTTTCTCTCTCATGTGTGGTTACTGAGGCCTGTGTGTTCAGCTAGTGTTTGACAGATTTTCTTGAGTTCCTAGAGCTAAACAAGTAGACAAACAAATATTTTTTAAAATCCACATCTTAAAGCTGGGCGTGGTGGCGCACGCCTTTAATCCCGGCACTCGGGAGGCAGAAGTAGGAGGATCACTGTGTGTTCGAGGCCAGCCTGGGCTACAGCAAGACCCTGTACCTCTCCTTGTCTTTGAAGATTGCTGTGTGCCCTGACCCTCCTGCCTTACTAAGATGTCCATGGAACCTAGGGACCAATGTGAGGTAAAACGTTGAGATCCTCTCATACAAGGCTTTCCAAGTTACTTCTTCTGCAAGGTACTTTTGGCTCTCTTAGCTTCCCAAATAAACTTTCTCCTTTGTGCTAGATGATCTGTGGTATATCTCTACTGAAATGCACCAGGAACTCATTTCTTCACTGTCCACTTGCCTCCTCCATTTGATATCTGTTAAGCATCTTAGACTTAACATACTCCAAAGTCAACCCTTGACACTGCCCCACCCAAATGAGAGCTTCACACAGTTCCCCCCATTTCAGTTTATAGCCGTTCAGCTCTTCTAAGGTACTCAGGACAAAATGCTTAGCGTTAAAAAAAGAGTGTCATCAGCGAGATGCTGCAAGCTTCCATCCCCCACAGAAACATTGAAAAAAAGCAGAAACGGGACCAATTTTGTCAAAATTCTGAAAAATAGAAGTTTACAAAAATGGATACTGAATCAAAAAAAGAAGTTTCCAAACTATTAACCAGGGTTTTAAGGATAGAGATGAAGGTTCTGAAGATACATTTAGTGGTGATGGTGGAATAACGGTGTGAATGTTCTGAATGTCACCACATCATGCTACTAAAGAACAGTCAGAATAGTAACCTTGTGTATATTTTGCCATAAAAAGGAAATTAAAAATTTTTTGTTTATTATTTATTTGAGAGAGAGAGAGAGAGGGCGCTCCAGGGCCTCCAGCCACTGCAAACAACTCCAGATGCATGTGCCCCCTTGTGCATCTGGCTAACCTGGGTCCTGGGGAATCGAGCCTCGAACTGTAGGCTTCACAGGCGAGCACTTAACCGCTAAGCCATCTCTCCAGCCCCACAAAAAGGAAATTTCTTAAAAATACTTATTTATTTGAAAGGGGGTGGGTGAGCATGCCAGGGCCTCCTGCCACTGTAACTCCAGATGCATGTGCCCTTCTGTGCATCTGGCTTTATGTGAGTACTGGGGAATCAAACCCAGCTTGTCAGGCTTTGCAAGCAAGTGTCTTTAAGTTGAGAGCCATCTCTCTAGCCCCCAAAAGGAAAGTGTGGCATTTTTCCTAGCCCTTACCCTACTTCCTGGCATCTTTGGTGGGTTGGGAGCTTGAAGTATTTGGCTGACTTTACTCTTCAACACAGATTTTTGCCAGATGCAAGTGGCACACACATCTGTAACCCAGTGAGCCTAGGGCAATAGGAGGTAGAGTCCCGAAGCTTATGGGCTAGCCTGGCATATGCAGTAGCAAAAACTAGAGACCCTGGTTTTTGTTTGAGAGACCCCGTCTCAAAAGAAAGTGGGAAATAAGGACCAAGCCAAACCTAGTGTCTTCTGGCCTCTACTTACCTGCTGTGGCACACACAACACACATACACACTTCTGTTTTAGTATAAGGAGTTGGTTTGGTTTGGGCTTTTGTTTGGTTGGTTTTTTTTCTTTCTTTCTCTCTTTCTTTCTTTCTTTTTTTTTTTTTTTTTTTTTTTTTTTTTTTTTTTTTTGAAGCAGGGTTTCATTCTAGCCCAGGCTGACCTGGAACTCACTCTGGACTCCAGGCTGGCCTCAAACCCATGGTGATCTTCCTACTTTAGCCTCCCAAGTGCTGGGATTAGAGGCACGTGCCATCACACCTGTTGGCATAAGGAACTGGAATTCCTGGTGGGATCTAATGGAGAAGAGAAAGCGTATGAGACAGAATTGCTGGTGCATTGTGGATGACAGGGGATAAGATCTGGCAGGGACCTGGGCTTTTATAAAACTAGAGCCAGAGAAGCAGGTATGTGGGTAGATGCATTTGATTCAATTTTGTGGTTACTTAAATGCATATCTAGAATAGCTCTTGCGTTACACCCGTGTCAACTATGATCAACTCCTTTCCTTCCAATTCTCTCTGCTTCTTGTTACCTGTCACCTGTCCGTAGTGTCCCATTCATGCTAAGGACAAAGAAGGGTCAGTATGCTGAGTGGGTTCAGGGTGTAAGAAAAAGGCCACAAGGAAGCTGGGATTGCAAGGTGGGTAAGCATTTCTGTATGGGCAAAAGTGTGGGAGAATGAATGCAATGGGCAGAGCCCCCAAAGTGGGGAACCTGGGCTTGGGAGCTGGGTGACTAGGGAACCTTGGACTCAGAGCAGAAGGGTAGAGGCTGTCACATCCCCACCTACCAGCAGCGCCTTGCCAAAGTCTGGAGTTACCAGTAGTTTGTGACGTGGTTGAAAGGACTGCGTGTCTTGAACTTTTCACTCCATCACACTGGATTGCCCGTCATCTTTGTGGAAGAATCCTGATCAACCCTTTCCCCTTGCACAGCCTATATCTTCCTCATCCTATGCATCCACCTCTAATTGTTGATGCAACCCCATTCTTGGCTTAAATTTTTTTTAAATTTATTTGCAAGCAGAGAGAGAGAGAATGGGCATACTAGGGCTTCTAGCTGCTGCAGTGTAACTCCAGGCAGATGCACCACTTTGTGCATCTGGATTTATGTGGGTACTGGGGACCTGAACCCTGGGTCGCTGGGCTTTGCAGGCAAGTGCCTTAACGGCTAAGCCATCTCTCTAGCCCCCATTCTCACCGTTCATCTGATGGCCTCCTGATGCGCTTCCCCCTGAGCCTCTTCACCTGCGTGTCCTGTGTGGCTTCTCTCACCTGATTTCCCGGTCAGATTCATCTTCATGACCTAGCAGAGCGCGCACGGAGGAAGCACCGACAAACGATGGACTGCACAGAGACGCACAGACCATCCTGGTTTGGGGGTCTCTGCGAACAGGTGCCCAGACGCTTACTCGTGGAGATGCAGGAGTGGCTCTCAGCAGTAACATCCTTGTTACTTGTCAGCTTGTTTTTCCACAAGGATGTTATTGTTGTGAGATGTTTGTGCACCATCCATTCTGGACTCGGGGGACAGTGCCCATCTCTGCAGTCATTGGTTCTGTTCCTTTCAAAGTACAGGAAAACCATGGGTGGTGATCTTGAAATCCTACTCAGAACCTTCAGTGAATGAGTCATTTTGCATTGACGACTTTTCCGGATTACTACAGTTCAAATAAATGAAGCACCAGGACACTGTTGTTGTTACTGTTGTTAATTTTAACCATTGTAGATGGTAGGGCTCAGATAAACATACACGATCACACTTTGCTGACCATGATTCTCCCATCTGTGATTTCTTCACACCATTACGATGAACACAGGTCTAGTAATTTTCTAGCTCAGCAAATGAAGAAGGCACGGAGCCTTGTGAAGGAGAAGGTAATCCCATGCTGTCACTGAGGAGGCAGGCTCTTCTCTCTTGCTGAGCAACGCCAGAAATCAGAGGGGTGTGCTGAGGTAGACAGGCTGACCCTGGGCTGAAGAGGTGGCTCGGTGGTTAAGGTGCTTGCTTGCAAAGCCTGATGGCCTGGGTTTGATTCCCCAGTACCCATGTAAAGCCAGGTGTGCTAAGTTTTGCATGTGTCTGGAGTCTGCAGGAGCAGGAAGCCCTGGCATGTTCATATTCATGCTCTCTGCCCCTTTCTCAAATGAATAAATAAATAATTTTTATACTTTATTCCTTTGAGTCACTTGGGGATCTTGTGGAAATGCAGATTCTGATCCAGTAGCTTTTAGGGCTCAATTTTGGACCTGTCTTTGTTCTGCTTTTTTTTTTTTTTTTTTTTGCATGTGCATGTGTGTGGTGTGCATGGTGTGGTGTATGTGTGTGCAGATGTGCAGGTCCCTTGCCTCTGTGTGCAGAGGCTAGAGAAAAATGCTGGATGCCCCTCCACCATCTCTCGTCCGCTTGTTTCCTTGAAGCAGTCTCACTGATTCCAGAGTGTGCAGTTTTCAGAGTGATGGTTTAAGCTAGGGGTCCCCCATAAACTCATGTGTTCTGAATGTTTGGCCACCGGCTGAGGGGAGATTTGGGGGCGGGCTTATGAGTGTTACAGCCAGCTCCCCCTTGCCAGTGTTTGGCACACTCTCCTGCTGCTCTTGTCCACCCGATGTTGGCCAGGGGGTGAAGTCTAAACCCTTTCCTCCCACGAAGTTTATGCCCACAACATGAAGCTGACTGCAGCAGCAGCTTGCTTCAGTCTCTGAAGGACTGGGGTTGCAGGTGCGCATGGGCACACACGGCTGTGTAGACGAGCACTCGGGTGATCTCGGGCTCCACTTAAGTTCTCGTACTTGTGTGGGAAGCACCCCACCACTGAGCCACCCCTCCAGCGTCAGTTCTGTACTTTCAACAAGATCCTTGGTGATGCTGCTTCTGCTGGACCACAGACCACACTTTCGGAATTTCAGTTGACCTCTAGAAGTTGGCTTGTGATCTTGAGTGGACATTATTGGAAAGCTGATCTTGAGTGACTTGGTCTCTGAGTCATCTTGCCCACACCTCTGGTCATCATAATTCCCCCACATGCACCATGCTTTCAGGTTTATAAAGTGCTCTTGTCATTGGTGTCTGTTTCTTTTCATTCTCACAGTGCTCCAGGGATGTAAGTCAGCAGCATCTCACCGCTGGAAAGCCAATTCCTGACATGCAGCTCACAGGGGGAAGACCCAGAGCTCTGTGGCTAGTGCCGTTTCTTTACTTTTCGCTGTTTCCAGCATACCTGGGCCAGGTGTCACGGGCAGCTGTATACCTGACAAGAAGGAACTCAGCAAGGGGTTTATTTCAGCTTACAGCTCAGGGGGATGTGGTCCATCGTGGAGAAGAAGGCTTGGTAGCAAAGCTTGAGGTGGCTGGTCATATTCACACTACGGTCAGGAAGCAAGGAACAATAAATGGTGGTGTTCTGCTTTTTTTTTTTTTTTTCTCTCCTTTTTATTGAATCTGAAACTTCAACTCATGGGATGGTGCCTCCCACAGTTAGGATGGGTCTTTCTGCCTCAAACAAATCTAGAAACCTCTTCACAGACATACTCAGAGATTAGTCTCCTAGGTCATTCTAGATCCTGTCAGGTTGACAATTGCTGTTAACCATCACAACAGCCTTGTGCCCTCTCAACCCTAAGGAGACAGTTGCATGTGTGCATGTGAGTGTGCCTCTGTTAAAGTGAAAGCATGATTGCCAACATGTGGTACCATGTGAGACCCATGCAGTCACACTTGGGATGCCCTGAGGCCACGTTTCTTCTCTGCTCAAATCTCCACCTCAGATGGTAAAGGTAAAGTACTGTCTTCATGGAGCTATAGAGATGGCTTAGCAGTTAAGGTGCTTGCCTGTGAAGCCTAAGGGCCTGTGTTTGACTCCTCAGATCCCATGTAGGCCAGACGCACAAAGGTGACACGTGCAAGGTCATGCATGCACACAAAGTGCCATAGGCATCTGGAGTTCGATTGCAGTTGCTGGAGGCCCTGGCGGACCAATTCTTTCTGTCTTGCTCTCTCTCCTTAAAAAAATAAATAATGTTAAAAAATACTTTCTTGGGGCTGGAGAGATGGCTTAGTGGTTAAGGCACTTGCCTGCAAAGCCAAAGGACCTCAGTTCGATTCCCCAGGACCCACGTTAGGCAGATGCACAAGGTGGCGCATGCATCTGGATTTCTTTTGCAGTGGCTGGAGGCCCTGGAGCGCCCATTCTCTTTCTTTCTCAAGTAAATAAATAAAAATTTAAAAATATTAAAAAAAATTACTTGGCCCAGGTGTGGTGGTGCACGCCTTTAATCCCAGCACTTGGGAGGCAGAGGTAGGAGGATCGTCATGAGTTCGAGGCCACTCTGAGAGTACATAGTGAATTCCAGGTCAGCCTGAGCTAGACTGAGACCTTACCTCGAAAAAAACAAAAACAAACAAACAAACAAAATCTTGGTTCACAAGCAGCAGTGACTACTGGTAGCCTGTACTAAGATGGTGTTGGTGCCTCACTCTTGTAAGCCTTGCCATTTGGGGCAGACTGACTGGGTTTGACCTATCTACAAACATCCTCCTTCGCTGTCTTTGCTTTCTTTGGCCACTAGAGCCCCTTTACTCCACATAAGGCTCTGAAGTCTGTGCCCCTCATTAAACCAAAGGCTAACAGAAGCATATGAAATCCACTCACCTTTTTTACAAACTGTCAGTAGCATTTCTTTCATTTATCAGGGGTTTTTGTTGTTGCTGTTGTTGTTTTCTGAGGTAGGTCTCACTGTAGTTAAGGCTGGCCTGGAATTCACTATGTAGTCTCAGGGTGGCCTTGAACTCACAGTAATCCTCCTACCTCTGCCTCCCGAGTACTGGGATAAAAGGGTGCACCACCATGCCCAGCTTATTTTTGTCAGTTTTTATACGAGCATATAATGTGTTTTGATCATAGACCCCCCCATTACTTTCTCTTGCTCCTTCCCCCACCCACTAAACCTCATTTTTTTTTAAAAAGAATATTTTATTGAGAACTTTCATATATGAACATACAGTAATTTTATCATGTTCCCATTCCTTTCTCCTTTTTAAAAAAAATATATTAGAGAGAGAAAGAAAAAAAAAAAGACACAGAGGGAGAATAGACGTGCCAGGGTCTCTAGCCATTGCAGACAAACTCCAGAAGCGTGCAGCATCCTGTGCATCTGGCTTTACATGGGTACTGGGGAATTGAACCTAGGTCCTTTGGCTTTGCTGGCAAGTGCCTTAACTGCTAAGCCATCTCTCCAGCCCCCTTTCTCTTTTTTTATGTCCCTTTTCCCTCACTACCCCATTCCTTGAGGACCCTCCTCTTTCAAGGCAGTCCTCCCTCAGTTTTGTTACGTCTTTCCTTTTGTCCTCTCCGCCCTCCGTGTCAAAATACTGATAGACTCAGGGCTATGCAGTTCTCGTGGGAGTATCAGTAACCACTGTGGGGCCATGAGTATGCCAGTCAGTCCATGTCAGGAGGAGAGCACCCCAAAGAATACCTTTGTACCCTGTAGCTCTTACATTCTTTCTGCCTTCTCCCCCAGAATGTTCCCTGAGCCTTGGAGAAATCTTCTTTTGTGATGAGCTCTCAACATCTTCTTATTTCTATTTTAACGCGTTTTGAGTCTCCCCTGCATCTACCGCACTCCGTACAGATGGCTCTCTGGCTAGTAATGAGAGCAGCACTCACGTCCTTTTCGTCACTACCCTACAATGTCCCCTGGTCCTGGCGGGTGGAGTAGAGATGACTCATTTAGTTAACAGCCCTGGACTTTCTCTTCTTGTCATTTTGATTAGGCTTAGGGCTCCTCGGTATTTGCCAACATCTGCAAAAAGAAGATTCTCTAACCCAAAGTGAGAGCAGCATTAATTAAAGGACTTGAATATATACTTAGAAGGCTGTTTGATGGACATGTGCCTGTTTAGCAAAAAAAAAAAAAAAAAAAAAGAGTGGACTCTTCCCTCTGTCTATATGACCTTCCAAGTTATAGGCTTTTGACTCAGTTCTCAGTCCTTCCAGCTGAGCAGGGCATCTCATCCAATCAGAGAGTGGTTGGTTACCCCCATAACTATTGTACCATTGTACCCCATTTTTCCATCCCATTTATCTCCATGTCTACTTTGACATTTTTTTTTTTTTTTTTTTGGTGACCCGCAGTTTAATTAGGGTTGCTTGCATGAGCAAGAGGACAGGGTTATTTTCCAGAACATGAATAGCTTATCAGTGGCTACAGCAATCCCTCAGCAATCATTAACTGCCAATAATTCTTCAAGGATAGGGTCTTCATGGTCCCCTCCACCATCCATGGTGTACAGGTCTTGTGCAAGTTAACCCAGATGTTGTAAGTTCATGAGTGCAAAAGACATGTCACGTCCGGAAGTCAGCATTTCACAGCACACCTCCCCATCCTCTGGCTCTTACACTCCTCCCCTTCCACAACGATCCCTGAGCCTTAGAGGGATATATACCAAGTGAGGGCTGAACTGCAACAGTCAGCACTTTGACAGGTTTTTGAGTCTCCCTGGTAATTACCACCCACTGCAAAAAGCAGCATCTCTAACCATCACTCAACTCTCTTACACTGGGGTCACGATAAGCCTCAGTAACTCATAGCAGCAACTTGCTTGATAATTTTTGTTTGTTTGCTATCTTCTCCCTGCTTCACCTCCTCACTCACAGTGGTGGTTCCTGGGGTCTCTTCCTAAAGGAGTGAGAAATACTTAACAGCTTGTCTAGAGGTCCTCTGAGGGAACCAAATTAAGACACTTTCCAACCACTCTGCTGTTTCTACTGATCTGCCTACAGCTTAGCCCATGTGGTGGTTTGATTCAGGTGTCCCCCATAAACTTACGTGTTCTGAATGCTAGGTCCCCAGCTCAGGGAAACTTGGGAACTCTTGGAGGCAGTGTACTGTTGGGGGTGGGCTTATGGGTGTTCTAGCCAGGTTTCCTTTGTCAGTATTTGGCACACTCTCCTCCTGATGTTGTCCACCTGACATTGGCCAGGAGGTGATGTCCACCCTCTGCTCATTCCATTGTTCCCCCCTGCCATCATGGAGATTCTCCGTAAGCCAAAATAAACCCTTTCCCCCTACCAGCTACTCTTAGTCAAGTGTTTTCTGCCAGCAACATGAAGCTGACTGCAACTGCCCACCTACCTACTTTAGTCACAGTGGAAGACTATTCTACTTCTCTAGTAATAACTTCTCCACCAAGGAGCTGGACTATGTCCCTCCAGCCTTCTTGGAATTTTCCTCCTGAAATGATCCCCTTCTCTTTTAGTGTAATCTCTCCTTCTCATTTCCTTTCCTTTCATCCCCTTCCTTCTTTCCTTCCTTCCCTTCCTCTCTTCCTGTTCCTTATTTCTATACCCATCCCTCTCCCTTTCCTTCCTAGATCATTCTGGCTTGCAAACAGCCCTCAGTATAATCCCTCAAGCCACAGTCTTTTGATGCTAGTCAATACAGAGTAAAAGTGACTGGGTTTTCTATTTTACCTGAATTAAGAACAATAAATAACACAATGTTTTTCAAGGTACTGGGCATTAAGCAACAAAGGTCAGAATTCTTGAGATGTGGGAAATCAGTAAGATAAAGTCCATGGTTGCATCAACAAAGGAGATTTCAGATCACAACCAGCGAGCAGAACCAGGCAAAGCCATTAATTCAATGGAAAAACTGAATCCAGAAAGACCAAGGTAGCAAGAATATGCTAGAATAAGAATAAAGGAGCGAAAGAGCTCCTGATACCTGCAGAGGGCCTTCTCTGAGTATTCAGCAGAGATCTGTGCAGCCACATAAAGAAACTTCCTGAGGCTAGGGAAAGAAGCATGAGGGGGAGCAGAGGAAAAAAAATCCCTGGCCAGGAATAACGCCTCTTCCCATCACTCTGAAAAGCCTCATATTTCACAAGACCTTGGATAGAGTACTCAGCGAATTTCGCCTCAGCAGTGGGGAATAATAAGCTATGTTGCTATAGTCTAGCCTAACAGATCTTAAATACTAAAAAGATTCAACTGTTTCCAAGTGACCATGTGCTCGAACAAACTTTGAGAACATATCTCCAGCACTCAACAAGACATTATTTAACAACTGTTAGCATTAAATAACGATTAACAGGGTTGCAAGGAAGCAGAAAAATACAACCCACAGTGAGAAAAATCAATGAAACATGACCCAGGATTGACACAGATGTGAAAACTGGCACACAAGAATATTTAAAGTTACTATAGCTGAATCATGGGCTGGAGAGATGACTTGGTGGTTAAGGCATTTGCCTGCAAAGCCAAAGGACCCAGGTTTGATTCCCCAGGACCCATGTAAGGCCAGATGCACAGACACCCTAAGGTGTATGGCACATGCATACCTGTGCACATGCACACCACCACATGTAATTAATTAACTACTATTAAATATGGCTAGAGCCACCTTCAAGAACTGAGATAACTCCAGGAACTTCAGCGCATGTGTAATTGGATATCCTCAGGAAATAACGAATATGGGCAACAGAGTAATTACCTGACAATCGTAGCTGAAATGTCTCCAAATTTGCTAAAAATTACAAACTACCATATTGAAAAGCTCAGTAAGCTTCAACTAGAAACAACAGGAAATAAGTGATACCAAGATATTTCATAATCAAATAGCTCAAAACTAGGAGTAAAGAAAAAACAATCTTAAGTACTTGGGTACTGGGGAGAAGACATGTCACATACAAAGGAACAAAAACTAAAGTAACAAATTTCAACAACAGTTTAAGAAAGAAGATACTTGGCCAGGCGTGGTGGCACACACCTTTAATCCTGTGTAGGAGGATCGCAGTGAGTTCGAGGCCACCCTGAGACTCCATAGTGAATTCCAGGTCAGCCTGAGCTAGAGTGAGACCCTACGTCGGAAAAAAAAAAAGAAGATAATGAAATAACATCTGTAAAGATAGAAAAAAAATCAGTACTGAAGTCCTATGTTCATTGAAAACAGCTTTTTAAAATGAAAGTGATTATTTTAATGATACACTAAGGTTATGAAGAATGTTATCATTAAGGAAAACTAGAAGGGTATACATGGAAATAAAGAAGGAATAGATCAGCTGGATGTGGTGGCGTACACCTTTAATCTCTGTACTCAGATGGCAGAGGTAGAAGGTTCACTGTGAGTTCAAGGCCACCCTGAGACTACATAGTGAATTCTAGGTCAGCCTGGGCTAGAGTGAGGCTCTACCTTGAAAAACCAAAAAAAAAAAAAAAAAAAAAAAAAAAGAAGAAGAAGAAGGGATAGATCAAAGAGCAAGACTATCCAGTCTTGCTAAACCTAATCACTCAGCCACCTTGAATGTAAATGATTGCCCCCAACTAAAAGGCATAGACCGTTAATTAAGTTTGAAATAAGACCCAACTACATGCTGCTTACAAAAAACATCTTTTAAGAGCAGAGAGACCTAGGTAGACTGAAAGTAAATGTATATTCCATCTGTCAACACAAAGAAAGTTGAAGCAGGTTACAAGTGTCAGATAAAGTATATTTTAGATGTCAGGTATAAAGAACTTTATTTCAGGGCTGGAGAGATGGCTTAGCAGTTAAGGTGCTTCCCAGGTTTGAGTCTCCAGATCCCACATAAGCCAGATGCACATGGTGGTGCATGTGTCTGGAGTTCATTTGCAATGGCTAGAGGCCCTGTGTGCTCATTCTCCCCCCCCCCTCTTTGTCTCTAATAAATAAAAAAGAAACATGGTAAGAGAAATCAACTTATCAAGAGGGTCTTAATCCTACAGCCATATGAACCTAATAGTAGAACTTTAAAGTATAGTAAGTAAAAATACAATTTCATGGAGAAATAAGAGAAGTTGAATTTGTAACTTAAGATATCTCCATTTGTGGGCTGAGGATATAGTTCAGTGGCAGAGTACTTACCTGGCATTCGTGAGGCCCTGGGTTCAATCTACTATTTGTCACAAATCACATTCTCTTCAGAGCCAGTTTGCTGGTGGCACTGTCATGTACATTGTCCAAGGTTACTGAGAGCTGGCACATCTTTCCTCCTCCTCCAAAAACCTAATCAAGGATGTCCCCAGAGGGGTGTACCCCACGCCACCACCCGCTCCCCCCTCTACCATCGCCTCTTCTCCTCTCCCATATAATTACCTTCACTTGGAATCACAGGAAGCTTCATTAAGTCTGACAAATCTACTTCAGCTTTTCTCCTTCATTTGAGTTCTTATCAGGATGGGATTCCAAAGCCAGTTTCCTATCAGCCTTTTTCAGTTCTTCCGGGATAGCACTGGGCTTGATGCTCAAAACAGAGTAAGCGATTTTCTTGTCCATTTTCTACACCTGAGAGAGGGCTGAGCCCAGAGGAGGAGCAGAAAAAGGCTCACACGACACCACCCAGCCACTCCCGCGCCTTTCACCTAGCATTCTAGAAAGTTCCTGTCTCTTAGGAGAGCTTGTCTCCTACTGTTGATTGGGTTAACTGTATGCCGTGGCTTATTAACATTGACTTTAGGCTTCGGGTTATAACAGAGCACTCCATTATTTTGTTGCTGGGATTGTTTCAGCTTCTGTCATTGGCAATGTTCAGATTGGCGTGTTCTTCTTGTCCTTTTGCTTGTAGAACACTTCCTTCTTCACTGTAGTATCCTCCAGGCTTAGCTTGTGTTCTTTTCTGTCCCTATCAAACGATTTCTTTTTTCTTTCTTTCTTTTTTTTTTTTTTTTTTTTTTTTTTGTTTTTTTTGGTTTTAGCCCAGGCTGACCTGGAATTCACTATGTAGTCTCAGGCTGGCCTCGAACTCATGGCGATCCTCCTACCTCTGCCTCCTGAGTAGAGTACTGGGATCAAAGGCATGCGCCACCACACCCGGCTCCAGCCATTTCAGCCATGATTCCTGTGACTGGAAGATGGTATAGGAAACCAAAGTCTGAGCACTGGGTGTGAACACTCTACTTAGGTGTCATTGCCTCTAGGCCCCCAGTAGAAAGTACTAGAAAGTATGTTATACTAATCCATGAATACATGCACAACTGTAATTATTTCTATCTAGGTCTGTGTATGTCTATGTTCAGTTATCCACAGTGATGTCTTTCACTAAGCCAATACAACACTGTTTATTCCAGCCTTTTCTTCTTGCTTATTATGTAACACCCCTCCCCAGTACTGAGAAACCCAGCTCCCAGCATGCACCACTCCCTTTTTAAAAAATATTTTATTTTAATTTATTTATTTGAAAGAGGGAAAGAGGCAGAGAAAGAGAGAGAATGGGCACCCCAGGGTTTCCAGCCACTGCAAACGAATTCCGGATGCATGTGCCGCCTTGTGCATCTGGCTTACATGGATACTGGGGAATTGAACTGAGGTCCTTTGGCTTTGCAGGCAAGCGCCTTAATTTCTAAGCCATCTCTCTGGCCCCACCATTCCCTTTTGATTCAACCTCAATGTGCATGCATAGCAGCTTTAGAATTGTGACCTTATATTCCTGTGAGAAAGACCCTTGTTGACAGAATAGTGTCTATATGTAATTCCTTTTGTCTTCAGCTTTACAGTTTCAATCAAAACACTATTTTAAAATTTTTATTTATTTATTTGAGAGAGAGAGAGAGAGAGAGAATGAGAGAGCATGCCAGGGTCTCCAGCCACTGCAAACGAATTCCAGACACATGTGCTACCTTGTACATTTGGCTTTATGTGGGTCCTTGGGGAATCAGGCCTGGGTCCTTTGGCTTTGCAGGCAAGTGCCTCAACCACTAAGCCATCTCTCTGGCCCAACACTAGTTTTTCAAAATTACTTAGATCAGCTCCTATTCCTTCTACCCTTCAGATGTTACTTCGAGTGTTTGTGATACTGCTAGCTTCTTTGCCACAGTCGGCGTGCTAACCCAGGAATCCTCAATATTTTGCTTGATTGATTTTCAAGTTTTACTTTTAATACGTTCACTTGAAGTGCTGTGAATTGTCACTTTTTTGACAATTGTGTGGTGTCATGTATGTACCACTCCAGAACTACACAGCGTAGTTCATTCACTCCAAAAGCTCCCCTATGCTTCCTTTTAGTCAACTTCTCCACAGCGTCTATTGTTCACTGATCTATTCTCCATCCCTATCATTTTCCTTTTTCTGGAATGTCATATGTTAAAAGATCATGCAATATGTCATCTCTTTGGTCTAGCTTATTTCACTTAGTAAAATTGCATTTCAAATTATTCATAATTTTTCCATGAGTTATTAGCTTACTCATTTTTATTATGGCATGCCATACCATTATACGACAGTGTGATGCTAAATTGTATGGGTTAGCTTCGCTAGGCCACAAGTTCCAGTTACTTAATCAAGCACAAATGTAGATGGTGTGTAACAGCATTTTGTATATGCGATTGACATTAATAGTGGAATCTCATTGTTGTTTGAATTTTTATTTCCCCCACTGATAAATGATTGTGAGTGTAATTATATTTTTCTAATTATTGTACTAAGTTTATTTTAATTCATTTATCAGTAAGCTGGGGACAAAGCAATTGACCAGAAGCAGCTTATGGGAGGAAAGGGTTTTAATTGTACACAATGTAAGATTTTTCTTTTTATAAAATGTCTGAGTTTTTGTCTATTTTTTTCCATTTGATTATTTTATATTTATTTTGGTTTTCTGAGGTGGGGTCTCACTCTAGTTCAGGCTGACCTGGAATTCACTATGAATCTCAGGGTGGCCTCGAACTCATGGCAATCTCCCTACCTCTGCCTCCCAAGTGCTGGGATTTAAAAAAAAAAAATTATTTATTTGAGAAAGAGGCAGATAGAGAGAGAAAGAATGGGCACGCCAGGGCCTCCAGCTGCTGCAAACAAATGCCAGGCACATGTGCCACCTTGGGCATCTGGTTTACGATGGTCTTTGGGAATTGAATCTGGGTCCTTTGGCTTTGCAGACAAGTGCCTTAACTGCTAAGCCATGTCTACAGCCTGCATTTGATTTTTATCTTCTTATTTATTTATTTATTTATTTATTTTAGAGAGAGAGAGAGGGAGACACAGACAATTGGTGCACCAGGGCTTCAGACACTGCAATTGAACTACAGATGCTTGCTCCACCTAGTGGGCATGTGCGACCTTGCACTTTGCCTCACCTTTGTGTGTCTGGCTTATGTGGGCTCTGGGGAGTTGAACATGGGTCCTTAGGCTTCGCAGGCAAGCGCCTTAGCATCTAAACCATCTATCCAGTCCCTATTTTTTATTTTTTTTAATGTTATATTTATTTATTTACTTATTTATGAGAGAAATAGGCAGAGAGAGAATATGAATGGGCACACCAGGGCCTCTAGCCACTGCAAATGAACTCCAGATGCATGTGCTACCATTTGCATCTGGCTTATGTCAGTACTGGGGAACCAAACCTGAGTCCTTAGGTTTCATAGGTAAGTGCCTTAACTGCTAAGCCATATCTCCAGCCCTATCTTTTTCTTATTGTTTCTTAGAACCCTTTATATTTTTTAGGCATAGGTTATTTTCTGCTGTTCTGTATGTTTTTACATTTTTATTTATGTGTACACATGTTTGTGTATGTATGGGTGCACCAGGGTCTCTTGCCACTGTAAATGAACTCTAGATGCTTGCATCACTTTTTATTTATTTTTATTTTTTTTTGTTTTTTCGAGGTAGAGACTCACTCTAGCCCAGGCTGACCTGGAATTCACTATGTAGTCTCAGGATGGCCTTGAACTCATGGTGATCTTCCTACCTCTGCCTTCCGAGTGCTGGTATTAAAGGCTTGTGCCACTACTCCCAGCAGATGCTTTTCCTTACTTTATAGCTTGTTTTGGACTCTTTTGAATGCCTTAGGATTATCTATTTGCATTTAATTTATATATGGACATATTGGATTTATAGCTATCATTTACTTTGTGCTTTCTATTTATTTCATCTGTTTCATTTCTTGTTCTTTTTCATACCTTCAGTTGGACTAATTACTTTTTGCCATTCAGTTCTTTCTCTCCTAGTTTATAAGACATGCACTCTATTTCATATTCTTAGTGATCTCTTTAGAAATTAAAAGTTCATCCTGACATTACCAAATTCCAGTGTAGCCCATGTCTTTCCCCTCCTCTTGAAAAGTAAAAGGTACTTGGAATGTATTTGTGTTCTACTCCTGACTTGAAGACTACTGTTACTGCATATTTTAATGCTGTCTCTTTGAAAAAACTCTTTTGCAATATAATTTACATGAAAAAAAACCTACACATAGTGAAAATGCTGACCCAGTGAGTTTTCACATTCATAAACATCTGCATGAAGAGTAGCCAGATGGTGAAGAGAGTTTCCACTTTGGAAGCTGTTATCTTCCTGCTGTTACCACCCCCTGCATAGGTGTCGCAGTTACCTTCTTGTTGGGACAAAACTCATCATAAAACTGAGGATGACTTTGAACTTCTGGTCCTCCTTGTAGGTATCTTCTCATGGCTGGGACAAAGCACCTGACCAGAAGCAGCTTATGGGAGGAAAGGGGTTTATCTCACTCTACAGTTTTGAGGGGAAGTGTCAGCATGGCAGGGGAACCATGGCACGAGCAGGAAGCTGTCACATGTCTAGCTGGAAGTAATCTCAGTACCGGGCTTGTGTTGGGCCAAAAACCCCTCAAGGTCTGCCCTCAGTGACACACCTCCTTCAGCAAGACTTTACGGCCCAAAGCATTCAGAGCACATCAGGCTATGGGGGAACATTTCATTGAAACTACTACATTCTGCCCCTGGCTTCCACAGGCTCAGGACTGTTTTATGATGCAAAATACATTCGGTCCAACTTTAAAAGTCCCTGTATTCTTTATCAGAACCAACACTGTTCAAAACTCCTAAATCCAAAGTCTCATCTGGGGCAGTCTCTTATCTGAGCTTCTATAAAATCAAAACATGATACTTCCAGCACCTAATGGCTGTTGCAATCCGGTTTGCATTGCTGGTAGAAATCACCCAACCAAAAGCAGCTTCTGGGAAAAAGAGGTTTATTTTGGCTTACAGGCTCAAGGGGAAGCTCCACGATGGCAGGGGAAAATGATGGCATAAGCAGTGGTGGACATCACCCCCTGGCCAACATAAGGTGGACAATAGCAACAGGAGAGTGTGCCAAACACTGGCAAGGGGAAACTGGCTATAACAACCATAAGCCCAGCCTCCAACACACACTCCCTCCAGGAGGTATTAATTCCCACATCTCCATCAGCTGGGAACCTAGCTTCAGAACACCTAAGTTTATGGGCGACACCTGAATCAAACCACAATAATGGCACAGAGTAAACCTTCCCACTACAAAAAGAAAGCATAGCAAGGGAAGATTGGGCCAGTGCAAGATAGAAAACCAGCAAGGCAAATATCAGCTCCTGCAGCCCCATGTCCGGTATCTGGGATTTTACAGTGAAATCTCTTGAATCCCAATTCTGCTCCTCCCAAGCCAGCAGCTCTCTTTGGTGGCCATCCCAGAGTCCTGTCATCTCCAAGATCCCAGGATTTCCACTGTAACCACAGTTCTCCCTACAGCTCCATGTCATGGCCCTTCATGGTCTCTATGCAGGGACTGTGACCCTGCTTCACATCACCTAGGGACCATCTCCAGCAACTCATGTTAGAAATCTAATGACCCTCCCTTTCCTGCATTTGTCACACTTCTAAAACCAGTATCAGATGGGATACCAATTTTGATAATCCAGGGGGAGGAAAGCTGACACTGAGAAGCAAGAAAACTCCTTCACCATTCTTCTTCCGGGCCCCATCATTTCAGAAGAGTCAGCATTCCTCCTACTGTCCCAAGACAGAACAGTTACTCAATTTCCATGATGGACCATTGCAGCTGAAACTTGCATTCTCTGTGGTTGGGGTCTGAATCGGCTCACATTTCCCAGTTCATTGCTTCTAAATTCAACCTTGTTCAGGTTCTCAGGACATGGGCAGAGCAGCCAGCTTCTCACACAGGCTGCGTCTAACCCAGTCCCAACAAAGTCCCCTTCCTCTCAGAAACCTCATAAGCTGAGCCTCCACAGTTCTTTCTGCATTTACGTTCCTCAAACTCTCATCAGAATGGTCCATCAGGCTCTGCTTACAGCACTGCAGGGTTTTCCTAATCCAGTGTTTCAAACTTTTCCCTGTCCCTTCCACAAATCAGTTCCAAAACACTAGAAACCACACAGTCAGGTTTCATGTAGCAACAACCCCACATCTGGTAGCAATTTTCTGTTGTAGTGACTTCTTATTGCTGGGACAAAACACCAGACTATAAGCAGCTTATGGGAATAAAGGACTTTATTTTCGTTTACAGGCTCAAGGGGGAGTATCATCATGGCAGGAAAAGCATGGCACAAGCAAGAAGCTGTCACATGTCTACGTGGAAATAGTCTCAGTACTGGGCACGTATTGGGTTAATAAACCTCAAGGTCCGCCTTCAGTGACACACCTCCTCCAGCAAGGCTCCAACCCCCGACATTGCCACCAGCTGGGGACTAAGCATTCAGAACACACAAGATTGTGGTGGACATTTCGTTCAGACTGCAAGCCTCCACCTCCCAAATTCTGGGGTTACAGTAGTACACCACTATGCCTGGTTTATGCAGGGCTGGGGATTGAATTCAGGCTTTCACACACGATGCAAGCACTCTATCAACTAAGCCATAGCTATATATTAATTTTTTTTCTCTCTCTCTCTCTCTCTCTCTCACTGTGTGTGTGCGTGTGTGTGGGCACGTGTTGGGGGCAGTTGCGTATGTATACACATGTGTATGGAAGGTAGAGGTTGGTGTCTTGTATCTTCCTTGATGTCTCTTCACTTCACTTACACTTCATTTACAGAGACAGTCTCTCAGTTGAACCCAGAGCTTGTAGATTTGGCTAGTCTAGCTAGGCAGCTTGCCTTGGGCCTCCCCTGTCTCCACCTCCCCAAGTGTTGGCATTACAGGTGGGTTACCACACCCACACAACTTAGGAGAGCTCTGGGGACCTGATCACTCTCCTCATCATTGTGTGGTAAGTGCTTTATCTACTGAGCCACCTCTCCAGCCGTTTCTTGCTTTATTGTTGTGTGTTTTAATTTGAATTGGCGGTTAGACACCGTACATAGAAAAGCAGAGACTGAGGTAGATAGGATTTATCCCAGGGAATAAGTGTATTCCTCCAGACAATTAGCACAAGTTGAGGAATTAATTTAATTGGGGGTCAAGTTGGGTTTGGGTTTTGTGGTCATCTCTGGTTCATCACAGATGTCAACTCTCTAGAATTGCCTCAAGATCAGGACTGGAACTGGAATGCTGGAGGAGTTTTCTCATCATTAGTTGGTCAGGCTCCCATCATCCCTGCTTTTCTACAAGGGACTGAGGGTTTATCTCAGTGGTACAGTATGTGCTTAGTATGCACAAAGCTCTGGGTTCAATCCTAGCTCAAACAAAAAAGGTGTGTGGGGGGGGGTGCTGGGGAGAGGCTCGGTGGTTAAAAGCACTTGCTAGCAAAGTCTACTGGCCTAGGTTCAATTTCCCAGTACCCACATAAAGCTAGATGCAAAAAGTGGCACATGTGTCTGGAGTTCATTTACAACGTTAAGAGGCTCTGGCATGTCTGTGCACTCTCTCTCTCTCTCTCTCCCCCCCCCTTTTCTGTGTGCTTGCAAATAAATAATATATTTTACAAAGGAAAGAAAATGAAGGTTATGACTTGTAGCTTATAAGACTGTTTCAGTCAGCTTTCTGTCACTGTGACAAAAGAACTGAGATAGATCAAATTAAAGGAGAGGCGCTTGCCTGTGAAGCTAAAGGAGCCAGGTTCGATGCTCCAGGTCCCACGTAAGCCAGATGCACATGGTGGCACATGAATCTGGAGTTCATTTGCAAGTGGCTAGGGCCCTGGCATGCCCATTCTCACTCTCTCCCTCTCCCCCACTCTCTCTCTCTCTGTCTGTCCTAACAAGTAAATAAAAAGGGGGGGGTCCTTGGTTCCTTGTATTTTGGTGATTCTGTCCTATTAGATTTTTGTCCTTTAAATAATAGCCGTGGCTGGGATGAGATGTGAGCACTAACACAGGGCTGCCTTTCCCTGGCTAATTTCATGAGAATGGCTTAATCTGTTTGGGAGTGCTTTTGAATCCAGTGCCAGCGGGAGACCTGATGGTGAGTGTCCTAGCCTTGGCCTCGGAAGGGTTACACAGCAGGTTGCCTGTGGATGTGACAGAGGCTCATGGAATACTGAGGTCAGAGGTGGCAGGTCACATTTCCCCAGCCACATAGCTAATCAAATGACAAAGGCTGTTAAAATCCCAGCCAGGTCTGACTTTGTAGCCCAGGACCTCTCAGTCTTGCTCAGTAGGCTCTCCCCTGGTCAACCACTGACCTGAAGCTCACTGCCCCTCTAGTTCTCCCTGCCCCGGGTAACCCAGGGTAGGTCTTGTCTCAAAGTCTGGCTGCATCTGCAGCCTACCCAGCCACAGCAGCACCTAGACACATCTCTCCTGCCCCTGTCAGTGAAGAGAAAGGCTTTTAGTCTCCTGACATTCCCCAGACAGCCAGGCCCCCGGGCTTGCAGCCAAGCAGATCCTCTCTGGGTAACCCCCAGGGTGGGCCTCTCGTGTACAGCCCATCACAGCCCAGGAATGTGGGCATCTGAGTGCCAGCAGCAGACACGCTGGCTGTCCGCCGAGCCAGGGCCCCTGATCACTGACAAGAGCTGGCACACCATTAGAGAGGAAGGCTGGGCTGAGGAGGCACGTTCAGAGTTACCCCGGGGGGGCTTTGCAGAGCAGTGTAAGGAAGCTGGGGTTGAGAACCTGAGGTAAGCCATTGCCTGACAGGCCTGTTTGCCTATCTGTGAGACAGGGATATCTTATCTGCTAGCCTCACCAGGCAGCTAAGGGAAAACAAACGTACTATCCCTGACCGTACTGCCCACCTCAGCCCATCTCAGGGGGAACTGAGGGTGCGAGAACACACATTGTACCTTGAGGTGGTAAAAGAATCAGAACCAGACACACTCCAAGTCCCTTTATGCCCTGAACACCCTCAGGGAGGGAGGATGGCTTCCTCCTGGGAGGCAAGGGTGGGCTGCGTTGGGGCCCTTGTGCTGGCCTCCAGGCTCAGCAGATTCACTGGGAGACATACTTCTCGAACTTCAACGCACTTGGAACCATGGACCTTGTTGAGTGGCGGATTTGTGCTTTCCAGGCCCAGGTGGGACCTGAGATTCCACGTTTCCAACAATCTCTAAGTTCACTGATCAGAGCCCCAAGGTGCTCTAAGAGGTTCCAGATCCGGCATTTGGTGGCTTATGGGACTCCAAAATGCCTAGCCCCCCCCCCCCACTGAGCTGTCCTGGGATCCCCAAACTCCTTTTTGGGAGTGCAGCTTCTCTTCTCTGGAACTCTCTCCCTTCCTGCCTTACCTTCAGGTCCCAGAAGTGAATATAAGGATCTTTCTTCCCCTCGGACCTGCGTTCAGGAGGGCTCCCCTCCTGTTTTAATAGGAACCAGAAGCCCAGCCCTGCGGAGAATGTGGGGGCTCAGAAGGTATCTCCCCTTCCTGGCTGTGCTGTGGAGTCACGGCAGAGGAGAGAACAGTGCTGCTATGGGGTTGCCCACCTTGGGGCCTGGCTTACCCTGCTTCCTGCCGCTCCCACCATGCCTGCCCAACGCCAGCAGCTGCTGGAGTGAGATTTATGTGTGTGCTATTGGGGTTTTGTAAAGAAAAGAGGGTGTGTGTTCCCAAGGAAGGAAGAAACCAACATTTATTAAGGTCCTATTGTGTGGCAGGCACATTGGGACATAGCACTTCCGGCCAGCCCTTGGCCCTGTAAGGTACCCTCGCCTAGGAACATCCTTGTGGGGATGAAGGGGATGAACATGCGCTGCGGGGAGAGATCAGCCAGGCTCCTGAGCACGGAGCAGGAGGGGGAGGAGGATGGGGAGGAGGCGGGAGAGAGGAGGAGGAGGGAGAGGAGGGGGAGGAGGAGGAGAGGGGGGAGGGGGAGGATGGGGAGGAGGGAGGAGGGGATTGGGGCTGGGGCTGGGCGGGTCCAGCTCAAGCTAGGCTGCGGGCCATGGACGAAGTTTGACTTCTTTCCCAGAGCAGCGGGAGGCTGGTAAAGGGTTAGGTGACTTTGGAATCGGATGAGGTTGGTTGTCCAGGACAGTGTGGTCACCGAGTGGAGGGGAGGGGAGAATCCCAATAGTCAGAGGGATCCCAGTGAGGTCCCTTCCACCTTTGGGTCTTAGCCTGAGCAGGTGGTGTGGCAGGTCTGCTGTTGGTCTACACACTAAGCGTGTGTGTGTGTGTGTGTGTTCATGAACATAGTGCATGTTGGAGGTCAGAAGACAACCTTGAGTGTTAGTTCTCCCCTTCCACCTTGTTTGAGGGTCTCTTGTTGACGGCTAGGTCCACTGGCCCATTAGCTTCTGGGAATCTCCTTGTCGCCCTCCCCCATGTCACCATCAGGGGGCTGGGATGACGAACACCTGATACTACCATGTCCGAATTCATGCGGGTTCCGGAGATCCAAACTTTGGTGGGTAGGCTTGCATAGCAAGTGCCTTCCCCACGGGGCCCAGAATGGCTGAGGGCACACACTCAGGCACATTCTGACTTCCCCCATCAAAATGCCCAGGAGAGGGCTGGAGAGATGGCTTAGAGGTTAAGTGCTCACCTGTGAAGCCTAAGGACCCTGGTTCGAGGCTCGATTCCCCAGGACCCACGTTAGCCAGATGCACAAGGGGGCGCATGCGTCTGGAGTTCGTTTGCAGTGGCTGGAAGCCCTGGCATGCCAATTCTCTCTGTCTCTCTTTGTCTCTCTGTCTATCTGCCTCTTTCTCTCTCTGTCACTCTCAAATAAATAAATAAAAATGAACAAAAAAAATTAAAAAACAATGCCCAGAAGAGAGCAGTTCAAGCCTCAGTCTCCCCTTGGGGAGATCAGATTCAGGAAGCATCAGAGCGTTCTGGAAGACCATCCCAGAGTGAGCCACCTGTCGGGAGTGGACCCCACACTCCTGTACAGACTGTGTCCCTCTCAGAAACTCTGGGTCCTGGGAAGCAGAAAGGCCCAAAAGCAAGGGCCCAACGTGGGTCAGCCAGAGTCCACCACCAGGAGCTTTGCCCGGCTGACCCAGCTCAAAATAGCTTTCCAGACGCAAGGAAATATTTTATCCCTTTCTGTTTTCCCACATGCACGCACACACACACAAAAATAAACATCCCTACATCTCAATGGGGCCAGACTCCAGATGGGGTGGGGGGGGAAGACGGACGGGAGCATGACCAGCCGCCCACTGAGAGGTACACTTTTTGTCCTTTAGTTCCTCTCTTGGGGTCAAGACTTTGCTTCCTGGCATGAGTGTGGACACTCCCACTGCTTTCCCAGGGGCCACTGGCTTGCTTTCGGGGTCAGGCTGCCCTTTCCCTAAGGGTCACGTGCCTCAGACATTGTGACGCTGACGAGACAGCTGCAGGGACGCACATATGGAATTTTGGAGAATATGGCACAGCTCTGAGCCCGAGGGGCCTCCTAGCCCCTTGGAGGTCCTGCCGGGCTTCCTCTGTCCCCAAGGAGGTCCTGGGACCTGGGGGCGGGGGGGGGGGGACTCTTCTATGCCGTGAGCCTGACACACACTCCATGCTCTTCCATGAACATCATCCTCCTTGACCTTCATACCAAGCCTGTGAGGCATCTTGTGTCACTTCCCATTTTTCAGACATAGAAACTGAGACTTGGAATACGAGCAAGGCTTCATGACCAGGACTCAGGTTTTCATCTTTGGCTCGAAGGCCCTGGGTCGCATCATGCCGGATCCCTTGGCCCAGGTGGTGGATGGGTTCAATGAACCCACAGTCACTTGTGGACAGAACTCCCACTTTTTCCTTGGGGTTTGGTAACTCCATCTCCTAGGACTGACCGGGAAGAGAGAAATGAAGCTGGGGGCGTGGAGATTGGATTGTGGCTTCCCAGCAGATAAGTTGGAGTCTTAACGGCTGGTACATGTGAGTGATTTATCTGGAAACACAGTCTTTGCAGACGTAGTCAAGTTAAAATAAGGTAATCAGGGTGGGCCCTAAGCCAGTGTGGTTGATGTTCCTGTAAGAAGAGGGAAGCCCAGCTTTCAGAAGCGAGGAGGGAGACGACTCTCTGCAGTTCCAATCAGGCCTGAGCTATGTAGTGAGCTTCTGTCTCAGAAACCCCAGGAAGAGGGCTGGAGAAGTGGCTTAGTGGTGAAGGCGCTTGCCTGGGGGACCCAGGTTCAATTCCCCAGGACCCACATAAGCCAGATGCAAAAGGTGGCGCATGTGTCTGGAGTTCATGTGCAGTGGCCGGAGGCCCTACCTAGTGTGCCCGTGCTTTCTCTCTCTCGATCTACCTCTTTGTCTCTCTCAAAGAAATAAATAAAATATTTTTTAAAAAAGGAAGAACACATTTTGACGCTTTAAGCTTCCCAGTTGGTGGCGTTTTGTCACTGCTGCCCTGGGGAAGGAAGCCCCCTGCCCCACAGGCTCTTAGAATCAAGGGGAGCAGGACCAGGAGAGGCACAGAGAGTGGGCTCAGCTCTCACCTCCAGAGAGAAGAACTTTCTCCTGTTCCAGCAGTCCTCAGAGGAGGGGCTGCCTCTGAGTGAGTGGGGGACCCCCCCCCCCGACTCAGGGGCACTGCACTTTGGTTGTCTGCTTTTAACAGTCCTGTTTCTTTATTTTACTCCACTGTAGAATGAAAAGGTCCTATCTTTAAACAAAAATTCAACACTCCCTTTTGCAAATGTCTTCTATTTAACTAGTATAAGTTTTGTGTAGGATTTTGTTTTGTTTTTATTAGTGTTTGTGTGTAGATGTGTGTGTGTGTATGGACACACGTATGGCACAGTGCACGTGTGCCACAGCACACATGTGGGAGTCTGCGGGCAGCCTTGTGATGTTTGTGGTCCCTTTCCACCTCGCTTGAGACCGTCCTCCTCCTGTTTCTGCCGCTGCCCGTGTGCCTGTCTGCTTGGCCCGCAAGCTTCCAGGTCTTCCTGATTCTGTATCCCAGGGATCAAGGCGTGCTGGCATTACAGAATGGCGTGCCACTCTGCATCCAGCTTTATATGTGAGTGTTGGGGAATTGAACTTGGGCCGGCAGGCTCGCAAGCAAAGAGCCTTTGACTGCCGAGGCAGGGTTTCACCGTGAGCCCAGGCTGGCCTGGAAGTCTCAACCTTCATTTCCTCCCGAGAGCTGGGGTCACAGGCGGGTGTCCCCACTCCTGGCTTCCTGGCTTCCTTGTTAGAGCGTTAGTGTACTTCGCTTGGTCTTGATAACTGGCGTGGCAAGACATTCCCGTCCTCATCTTGTGCTTCCAGAATGTTTTTTGTATCTTTTTTTTTTTTTTTTTTGGTTTTTCAAGGTAAGGTCTCACCCTAGCCCAGACTGACCTGGAATTTACTCTGTAGTCTCAGGGTGGCCTCGAACTCACAGTGATCATCCTACCTCTGCCTCCTGAGTGCTGGGATTAAAGGCATGTGCCACCACACTTGGCTTAATTTTTATATCTTTAATGGTCATTAATTTTTTTTCTTTTTTTGTGTGTGTGGTATTGAGAATGAAACCCAGAGTCTCCCACATACTACACAAGTGTTCTGCCACTGAGCTAGACCTTCACCTCTGAAAATTCTTGATGTTTATTTATCTAAAAGCTGGGCATAGTGGCGCACACTTTTAATCCCAGCACTCGGCAGGCTGAGGTAGGAGATCACCAGGAGTTCGAGGCCAGCCTGGGGCTACAGAGGGAGTTCCAGGTCAGCCTACGCTAGCATGACACCCTACCTTGAAAAAAAAAGTTATATGAAAATTCATTTAAGCCAGGCTTGGTGGCGTATGCCTTTAATCCCAGCACTCGGGAGGCAGAGGTAGGAGGATCTCTGTGAGTTCGATGCCACTTTGAGACTCCATAGTGAATTCCAGGTCAGCCTGGGCTAGCATGAGACCCTACCCCGGAAGATCAAAAAAAAAAAAAAAAAAAAAGTTTGTTTATATAAAAGTCCTCTTAAGAGAATGTATCGCTATGCATTTGAATGATTTACTTGTAAGTAAGAGCTTGATAGTTTGTATATAATCTTATGAAAAGCTTTCGACATAGCTAGCAACAGATACATATGTGTTTCTGAATAATTATGACGGAATCATCCTTCATGTAGTGTTTTAACATTTTCACTTACAAATGGGTCTTAACTATATTTCTACCTGGGCATGGTGGTGCATGCTTGTGATCCCAGCATTTGGGAAGTAGAGGCAGGAAGATTAGGAGTTCAAGGTCACCCTTGCTAAGAGAGACAGTTTAAGGCAAGCCTGGGCTACATGAGACCCTGTCTCAAAACAAGCAGTCAAATAGACAGACAAAACAAAATATCTATCCACATAGTGGAAAATGATAATGCCCAAATTTTAAAACAATATTTTCAGTGAATTGGACCTTAGAGGTCTCTAATATAGTCAATTTCTTATTGAGATACTTTGGTGGTTTTTTTTTTTTTTCAGTGACTCATTTTAAAAACAATTTTGTTTCCCTGAACAAATTACCCTCCGAGAAGAGGGGTCTCATTTGTACTCCTTCTAGCATTGTCTCACAGTGTCCTTGGAATCCACGGGCACCAAACTCTGTGCTTACAAGAAGGTAGCAGAACAGATAGAGTAAAAGATAGAGCAGAGAATGAATTGTGCTTTGTGTATCTAGCACCCAGATTCCTCACAAGGTTACTAAGCTAGTTTTTTTTTTCTCAATTTTTATTAATATTTTCCATGGTTACAAAAAATATCCCATGGTATTACCCTCCCCCCTTTCCCCTTTGAAATTCCAGTCTCCATCATATCCCCTCCCCCTCTCACTCTATCTACTTACATATATACAATACCAACCTAATAAATTCCCTCCTCCCTTTCTTTCTCTTCCCTTTCCATCTCCTTTTTAATTTACTGGCTTCTGCTCTAAGCTAGTTTTTAAATTACGTTTGTTTTGCAAACAGAATGGTATGATGAACCACGGTGCCCTCATCACTTAACTTCAGCCATTGCCAGTCATGCCTGTGTACCACCCAGAGCCCTGGCTTTGAATTATCTAAAGCAAATACCAGCTATCACACATCTGTAAATATTCCAGCAAGTTTCTTCAAGTGATAAGGGTTCCTTAAACCATGATTTTTCAATTTAACCAAATATCCAATATATTAAAATTTCTTGGTTGCCTTTTTAAAAAACTTTTCTTGCTAGGTTTGGGGGGAATGTCGAGAAAAGTTCACAAATTTTAGTCAGGCAGGAATATCTAATCAGAAAACCTTCACTGTAGTCACTTGTTTTTACGGTGTGGACTGAACGGTTTTCTGCCTTAGTAAATGGGCTATGTTGGTGGTTTGTATCAGATGTCCCCCAGAAACTCATGTGCGTTGCATGCGCTGTTTCCAGCTGATGACGGTTCAGTAGGTAGAGCCTTGCTGGAGAAGGTGTGTTGCTGGGAGTGTCCTTGAGGCTTATGAGCCCTCAGTTTGTCAGTGTTAGCTCGGCTCACTCTCCTGCTGCTGTTTTCCACCTGCGGTGGCAGAAGTGATGCCCGGCCTCCGCTCGTGCCATGCTGTCCCCCTGCCATCACAAAGCCCTCGAAGCTTCCCCTCAAGACTGTAAGCCGGAGTGACAGCTTTGCTGCCGTCCTCAGCTGCGTGTGGTCAGATGCTCTATCCCGCAATGCGAGGGAAGCTGCAGCCGTTAGCATCTCTGATGCTCAAAGCGTCCTCCGCCTGGCCAGAGAGTCCCTTCAGTCTGGCCTCTGCGTCCTGTTGAGAATTCCCCATCATTCTTTGAGCATGTCCTTTCTGGCATTACAACATGTTCCAGATTGACTTTGTACTTTTCCTGCCCCTCTTCTGTAATCAGTCACTCTTACGGAAATGCAAGATGGTAGCATTCTAATTCTATTATTCTTTATTTATTAGCTACAGTTCCTTTATTAAAGAAAACAACAACTTCCTTTCATCAACTACACTGGTACGTTTCCTTGAGGTTGAGTTTAAATAGCAAGTCAGGATGAGTAAGTCCCTTGACTCATCAGTTTTCACAATGAGTTCGTTTGGTAGCCCTCTTCAAAGGTGATCAGCAAGGAATGCTCTTAACATTATTATGAATTTGTTGACTCTCTTATTAAGTCTAATGATTTGGCTGTAAATTATCAATGTGCAAAGGTGTGTGTATAAGTGGATGCAAATTTGTGTGTGCATACGTGTAATCCCAGCACACACCATCACGCTAAGCATTTTTACATGGGGGTTGAACTCAGGTCCTCATGCTTACAAGACAAGCTGTGTTTTTCTATGTGAAAAATCATTTCGTTTGCGGGAAATGGCAGGTTTCTTCCTTCCTGTCTTTGTTTTGTTCTCTTTCATAAAGAAGGTAGCTGAACAGATGCAGTTACACTTTTATTGATCTCAATGTTTTTCTGGAGCTTCTGCTATGATGTTGAATAGAAATGGCAATAGCAGGCCTGTCTTATTCCTGATATAAAAACAATACTTTCAGCCAGGCATGGAGGCACATACCTGTAATTCTGGCACCAAGGAGGCTGAGGTAGGAGTACCAAAAGTTTGAGGCCTCAGGAGACATTACAGAGCAAGTGGCAATTTAAACATGAGTGCTGCGCTCACCTCAATCCTGACAACCAGCTCCAGGGAGATGGCGACAGACACTGAGGACACTCATGACAGTGGAAATCCAGAGAATGTAGAGAGCTCAACACTAAAGTAGACTTATAACATACATGCCAAGGCTCAGGGGAAATTGTAGAAGAGGGGGCAGAAAGATTGTAAGAGCATCAGGGAAGGAGTATCCTGGGGCATTATTAGAGACTAACTGAGGCCTTCATGACCTCACTGAGAGGGCTCTCAGAGGACTGGGGTGGGGGAAGAGAGGATATAAAAGGATTACATGAGGATAATATGCCCAACACACAATTTGTTCATACAGTAAAGTTCATAATTAATTTGTTTTTAAAAATCTGAGGCCTGCCTAAACCTCAGCAAATAGAAAAAAATGAATACTTTCAGCTTCCAGGATTTAGTAAAATTTTTTGCTACAGAGGGTTTTAATTTGGAGGGAGGAGAGTGTTAGACTTCAAATTTAATTTTTTTTTCTTCCTTTCTTTTTGGTTTTTTGAGGTAGGGTCTCACTCTAGCTCAGGCTGACCTGGAATTTACTATGTCGTCTCAGGGTGGCCTTGAACTCATGGCAGTCCTCCTCCCTCTGCCTCCCGAGTGCTGGGACGAAAGGCATGCACCACCATGCCTGGCTTTTACATTTAATTTTGTTTTTTATGAGATAGAAAGAGCGAGAGTGAGAGAAAGAGAGAGAATCAGCTCACCAGGGCCTTCAGCCACTGCAATGCATCTAGCTTATGTGAGACCTGGAAAGTCAAACATGAGTCCTTTGGCTTTGTAGGCACTAAGCCATCTCTCCAGGCCCAAACTTAATTTAAAAAGTTTTTTTAAAGTTTATTTGCAAGGAGAGAGAGAGAATGGACATGCCAGGACCTCCAGCCACTGCAAATGAACTCCAGATACAAGCACCACTTTGTGCATCTGGCTTTACATGGGTACTGGGGAATCAAATCTAGGTCATTAGTATTTGCAGACAAGCACCTTAACCACTGAACCATCTCTCTAGTCCCAAAATTTAATTTTTATTTTAAAAATACTTTTTAACTTATTTGAGAGAGGGAGATAGACAGAGACAGACAGAGAAGGAGTGAGTATAGACACTCCAGGACCTGCAACTGCAAACAAACTCCAGATACATGCACCACTTTGTGTGTTTGGCTTTACACGGGTGCTGGGGACTCAAACCCAGGCCATTAGGCTTTGTAAGAAAATGCCTTTAACTACTGAGCCATCTCCTCAGCACCCCCCCACACTTTTTTTTTAAATTTTTTTCGAGGTAAGGTTTCACTCTAGTCCAGGCTGACCTGGAATTCACTGTTATCTCAGTGTGGCCTCGAACTCACAGCGATCCTCCTACCTCTGCCTCCTGAGTGCTGGGATTAAAGGTGTGTGCTACCACATCCGGCGTACTATTTTTTTTTTTTTTGTCATAGGGTCTCATGTAGCTGAGGCTGGCCTTAAACTCTCTATATAGCTGAGGATGACCTTGAATTTATCCTCCTGTCTTCAATTCCTGAGTGCTAGGATTATACGGATACACTACTACACCTAGTTTACGTGTGCTTGGGATTGAAATCAGGGCTTCATGCAAGCTAGGTGGGCACTCTACACAATGAGCCATTTCCCTAGTCCCCAGACATCAAAATTTAAAAGTTATCTTTCAGTTAATTAGTTTGCTAGGAAGCTTATCTTTAATCATTGATAAATATTGAATTTTATCAGTTTTAAATATAAGCTCTGAAATAATTCTATGTTTTTTTTCTGTAACTCTGCTAGTAAAATTTTATTTTCAGATTTTTTTTTTTAGTGTTGAATTCTTTGGTGAGAGAATATGACTTCTGTGAAACTGGGTCTTTGGAGTTTGTTAAGATTTGTTCTATAGCTTGGTTCAGTGCCATTGTGCTAAGGAGGTCCGCATGAGCTTTAAACTTGGGTGTATTCTGTAGGCAGGAGGAGTTTGGTTCTGTATCCAGGGATCTGGTCATTTTTGACTGGGGCTGAAGTCTTACTGATGATATTCTGTTTATTTGATGTTTCAGATCTTCATAGATTACTGCTATTTGTCTGATATGGATTAAACAGTTTTATTTATACCTGGTTAGCTGAGTCTTTAATGGGAAACTATATAAACATTTATAGTGTTGCTCCCATCTGGTTTGTCTAATATTAATATAGCTATGGCAGATTTTCCTGAGTTAATATTTGTCTGCTGGGTTTTGTTTTCTCCTTTGACTCTGAACTCTTCTAAGTTATTTTTTTAAACTCATTTATGTATTTGCACACGTGTGCGTGCGTGCATGCGTGTGTATGGGTGTGCCAGGGTCTCTTGCTACTACAGTCAAATGCCTTTAACAATTTTTTTTCTTAAATTTGTTGCTGTTGTTGTTTATTTTGATTTATTTCTTTGAAAGTGACAGAGAGAAGGATGCAGAGAGAGAGAGAGAGAGAGAATGGGCGCACCAGGGCTTCCAGCCACTGCAAACGAACTCCAGATGCGTGTGCCCCCTTGTGCATCTGGCTAACGTGGGTCCTGGGGAATCGAGCCTCGAACCGGGGTCCTTAGGCTTCATAGGCAAGAGCTTAACTGCTAAGCCATCTCTCCAGCCCCTTTAACAGTTCTTTTATTGGCGGCTGGGGAATTGAGTCCAGGCTGGCAGGCTTTTTTCAAACAGCACCTTTGATGGCTGAGCTGTCTCCTCAGACCCTTTCTAAGTTATTAAAATGGAATTGCTTTTGCTTGCTTGGACAGTTTTCATCTGGTGATTGCGATGACTGGTGTAGCTGATGTATTTCTACCACGCAGCACATAGTAGGGGCTCAGGAAACGGGTCATTGTCAACCCTGGTCTTCATCGGGGTCTGGAGGCAGAGGGCTGGGAAGGAAGGAAAAGAAGGCCTCTCTCAGCATGGGGATGTATGCCGCCTGTGCTCTGGAAGCCCGACAAGGCATGGTTTTTCCTGAGAAAAGCGTTTCCAGAAAGGCCTGGCTGAGAAAACCCCAACCTCGTCTGAGGCCGTGTATCTGTTTCCTAGAAACTAGATGTGAGTGAAACCCCGCCTGGTGCCCAAGTCACAGCGAACGTTTCCTGTTTTTCATCCACTAGCTAATAAAGTTATTTCCTTCGTGTGCTGTGTGGCTGAGCAGGAAGGCCTCACTCCCTCAAGGCCCGAGGCCAGCTGTTAGCCACCACCGAGCGGCCAAGTGGAGGGCGGAAGTGGCCGGAGCTCTCCTGGGGAGAAACTTCCTCTCTGTCAGGGGTGTCAACCCAGCGCTGTCCAGACTTGGTACATCAGCAGCATCTCTACCCTCACGCTTGCAAGGGTCTGCTCCTGGCCTGGAAGTCTCCTGGATGTCTGACCAGCACCTCAAGTCCCACAAGTGACCCCCCCCAACAGATCTCACGTTGCCTTGCCTATCTTTGTGTGTCCTGGGGTTCCTGGAGTCCCCATTGCTTTGTGTTGGCCCCAGGGAGGTAGCCAGCAGCTCCATCAGAATCAAGGACCTCACTGTGGCTACCTTGTTCCTGCAACTGTCCCCAGAACTTCTTGGTCTGGGCCGAACTCACAGCAGTATGAGGAGAACTCTAGCCTGGCCAGAGCTCCGCCTCTGACTTCTGGAAGCTTCTCCAGGGCAAGTACAGGTCAGATTTACTGTGTTTCTGGTTCCCTGCACTGGATGTGACCTGAGAAGACAGCCTGGGAGAGTTTGTTGAACAAATGAATGAATGAAATTAGACCCTCTGGCATCTTCTCTCGTTTAACGCCCTGTACTCAAGCTCCCCAACTACTCTTGGCTGTAGTTTCTAGAACCCTCCTGCCTCTGGTGCAGTTGTGTGCTGAGCTCGTGAAAGTCAGGCCTGGTTGACGCATCCTTCTTCCCAACACCTGGCCAGGGACCCCCTAGAACAAGTGTTAGAGAAAGGCCTGCTGGGGAAGAAAGGGCAGAGGGTAATGGGGTGACCAGAATGCCTTGAGCAGGTGAAACTGACACCCCTGTGATGAAGAGGGCAGAGAAAACGGAACATCGGGCCTGTGGCCCCAGGTGTACATCCCACCTGGATTGTGGGGTTTGTATGTGCATGTGGATGGCAAAGTACACAGACCATAACAGCCGCTACTGTAACCCTCCCAAGCTCACGGTTCAGTGGTATCGGGCAGCTTCACACTATTGTACAGACGGGTCAGACTCCAGCTCTAAACCTTCAAACCTGTGGCTCCTCTGCGGTTGTATGCCACAGATGAGCGAGTTCCCTTCGTCTGAACCTCCACATCTTATTTCCAAACTGGAGAACAAGTCGCCTATCCCTGGGTGCCAGAGACTAAAGTGAGGCACTGGCCTCACTCTGGGTCAGAGGGTGAGGAAATTCTATTGTCCCCAAGGCTGGTATAGGTTAGTCCCACATGGACACTTGCTAAAGACAAACTTAAATTCAGAAGCTATCATTGTGGTGCAATCCTAGTGAGTTCTTTTTTCTTTTTTTTTTTTTTTTTTTTTGAGGTAGGGTCTCACTCGAGCCCAGGCTGACCAATCTGGAATTCACTATGTAGTCTCAGGGTGGCCTCAAACTCAGGGCGATCCTCCTACCTCTGCCCCCTGAGTGCTGGGATTAAAGGCTTGCGCCACCACACCCGGATCTAATGAATTCTTAAGGGGAGGACTTCCTGCTGGCCTGGGAGCAAGAGTCCTTCCTGAGCAATAAGCCTGCTCTGCCACTAATGTGCTGCGTGGCCTTGGCCAACCCCTTCCCTGTTCCTTTTGCTCCATTTTTTTCTTAATCCGTGTGTGTGTGTGTGTGTGTGTGTACATGGCACAGGGCACATGTGGAGGTGAGTGGACAACCTTGGGTGTCAGTCCTCACCTTCTAAGCTGAGACACGAACTTGAACCATGAACTTGGAGATTCTCTTGTCGCCACCTCCCATCTTACAGTAGGCGCCCTGGGATTACTACGGCATCGGCGCTCAGTGTTATGTGGGTTCTGGGGATCTAAACTCGGTCCTCGTGACCCACTGAGTCATCTCCCCAGCCCATGTCCGGTTTCTTCTATGCAACGGGAACGTCCACTCACAGTGTCCAAAGCCTCTTGTCCATCACCGACCCGCCTCTGTACATCACTTGGACAGAGAGACTGGCTGTGCGTGAGGGAGCTGGATGCTTCTAGTGCCTTCCACTCCTCAAATATTATCTACCAGGTACTAAGGTCTTGAGCACTGGGGTCCTGGCTTGATTTCCATGTACGCCTCTCATGTGCTCGCTCACTCCTCATACACTTACTCACCTCTTTTCTGTGCCAGACTCTGTGTTGACACACAAGTACACACACACACACACACACACACACAGTGCACACACACATAGGACTCGGGTGGACTCTGATGACAACTTCACATATGCGGAGTCTGAGATTTTGAGAAGTCCCCATACTCCCCTAAGAGATAGGTGGCAAGGTCAAGATCTTGCTCCCTGTCCAGGTGACCTCTACCGCACTTCATGGTCACATAGCCTCGCACCTTCTCTGACTACCTACCAGCCCTTCCTTTTCCTTTGCACGGTCTTGCTCTTTGATCTCTTCCAGATTTCCCCCTAGAACCGCAGTGCTAGAACGCTTTGTCATTCTCCAGGGACAAGCCATGGATTGGGGTGGGGGTGGGTGGGTGCTGGGACTTGCTGGTGCAATCCCTGGGAAAGGTGACTGGGAAACTCCCACAGCTTCCAGACCTTTCCCCGGCCAGGCCCACTGCTCTACCCTGAGGTATGTTGGGGGACAAGGCTTCTTTGTTCCAACGTCTGTCTCCACCTGATCCCACGGAAGCAGCCTGGGCTTGGGGCTGACTGGCGGATTTGGTCCGCAAATGTGGGTTGCCATCCTTGCGTGCATTATGAATTCACCAGAGAATTTACCAGCGGGGTATGGTGCCTGGATGGTGATTTGCATTGACTCTCAATCCTCCTCACACCTCAAATACATGTTGAAGCTCTAATCCCCAGTACCTTGGGACATGGGACTGTATTTGGAGATAGTGGTTTTTTTTTTTAATCATTTAATTATTATTACTATTTTGAGTCAGGGTCTCACTGTGTAGCCCAAGTTAGCCTGGAATTCTCCATCTTTCTACCACTGCCTCCCCCAGTGCTGGAATCACAGGCAAGGGTCTCCACACCCGGTTCAGACACAGGGTCTTCACAGAGCTAATCAAGTTACAGTGAGGTCATTAGGATGAGTCCTCACCCAGTAAGACTGGTGTCCTCACCAAAAGGGGAAATTTGGGGACAGACACACAGGGGGAATGCTGTGGGAAGAGGAAGGCAGAGACCAGAGTGATGCCATCTACCCACCCTGGCGTGGCACCAGTGGGGCTGAGGGAGGGGATGTGCCTAGCAGCCTCAGAAGGAGCACTCCCCGCCCCCCCCCCCAATTTCAACCTCAGGACTGTGAGACAACACATTTCTGTGGTCAAAGCCGCCCAGTCTGTGTACTTTGTTGCAACCACCAGGAAAACACTGGCCCCCTCTCTACACTTGAGCAATGCCAAGGCAGGGAGGTGACTGTCCCGAGGGACTCAGAGGACTTCAGTGGCTGCCGCCTCCAGCTTCTCTGCCTCCTCCTCCTCACCTCCGAGGTACCCACCTGCTAAGCACCCGTGTGGGCCAACGCTCAGAGGCTCTCACACCTATTGCTTGTTTTGAACCCTGCAGGTACACCACGCGCTAAGCATCCGGGCACAGCAGCTCAACAACGGAGGTTAGCGGCTGGAGACAAGTGCTGGGGAGAAGGCGAGGCAGGCTGGGGCACGGGAAATGCGGAGCAGGGGGGCTCGAACTCGTTCTCGGGAATGTTGGACCTGGAGACTGCTCTTCCCAGGCTCTCCCTCGGCCTTGCTTTCTTTGTACCCCATTTCTCCTGAGTTCATTTAAAAAAAAATTGTATTTTATTGAAAGAGAGAGAAAGAGCCAGGCATGGTGGTGCATGCCTGTAATCCCAGCACTTGGGAGGCAGAGGTAGGAGGATCACTATGAGTTTGAGGCTATCCTGAGACTACATAGTGAATTCTAGGTCAGCCTGAGCTACAGTGAGACCTTGAAAAACAAAAACACAAGAGAGAGAGAGAGAGGGAGAGAATGGGTGCGCCAGGACCTCCAGCCACTGCAAACGAACTCCAGATGCATCTGCATCTGGCTTACATAGTTTCTGGGGAGTTGAACCTAGGTCCTTAGGCTTTGAAAGCAAGGGGCTTAACCTCTGAGCCATCTCTCCAGCTCCTTGGATTCTTTGTTCTTTTCTTTTCTTTTCTTTTCTTTTCTTTTCTTTTCTTTTCTTTCCTTTTCTTTTCTTTCTTTCTTTCTTTCTTTCTTTCTTTCTTTTTATGTTTTGTTTTTTGTTTTTTGTTTTTTATTTTTCGTTTTGTGCCTGACTGCACTCCACCTGTCTGCACACCAGCCCTTCATGCATCCAGCTAATGACACTACTCTCCTTCCACTCGGCCATTCAAACCAGACCCAGACCTGCCCCCCCAACCCCCGCCACACAAGCCAGATGTCTTCTAGCCTTCTTCACACCTTACCCTTTCCTGGGAGCTGGGGATGCTCTGTCCATCAGTGCAGATGGCCTGGCTCGGTCCCTCTCACATGAGGAAGACGCCTTGTACCCTTGCTCCTGTGGCTCCAACACAGAGCCTATGTTTGGGCCCTGAGTTCTTAAACCCGCCCCCTCTTTTGTGTTCCAAATGCTGTGGCTCTCCTGAAGGCCTTTCCCCGACTTGTCCCATGGGAACCAGCAGGAAGCTACGAGCACAGATCCCCTGACAGTGACCAGAGAACCAAGTCCCAGTCCCTTTCTAGGCTAGCCGATGGGTATGACTGAGTGGGTATACAGGAGGTGGGCTCTATGGGTGAAGTGGACCAGACAGGAGTGTGTGCGGCCCTGGGAAGACTCAAGTCAAGCAGACTACACTAGGCCCCAGGAGGCCCTCTTCACCCACGGTCCCTCTGGGGCCTTTTCCTCCTGCGGTCTTCTGCAGGAGAGGCACCCCTGCCTGTGGGAGGTCACGCCGCTCAGCCTGTCCCTTCTCCTACCTGAACCACGGAGGGCTGGAGCTGTAGATCTCTGCTATTCCAGTTCTCATGGACTTCCGGGGATTCTGGAGGCTTGATGGGTTCAGGGGAAGATCTAAACATCTTCTGTAAACTGGAACATTCTCAAGCCTTACTACTGATAGCCTCTGGCCTCTGGCATGCTGCAGGCCAGACCAGCACAGGTCTTGGGAATAGAATCTCCGGCCAGAGAGCCTCAGTGGGCTTGAAGTCCAGCAGGTGGGCCAGTGGTGCCCTTGGTTTTATGTAGTTCCCTCCATATAAGCATCAGTTTCCCCCCTGTTAAGGTTGGGTGGCATTTGTCATCTCAGTGGTCTGTGTGTGTGTGTGTGTGTGTGCACATGTGTACACGCATATGTGTGTGTGCTCATTGGCTGGTGAGTGTGGCTGGAGGAGAAAGGCTCCATTCTAAGCGGGGCCACCAGGCACCACCTGTCACAGCATTAAAGGAGATAGTTACTGCTGACCATGCGCCAGCCCACCACCTCTGACCGCCCACTTCCCTGTGAAGGAAGGGTGGAGGGAGGCCCCTCCTGGATGCACCATGCCTTACGTGGCTTACTTGCTGAGCCCAGGAGTCAGTGAGTTCAGCAGTGCTGGAGTACAGTGGGGAACATCTCGGTACTGGGGGTTGACTAAGCTCCCACCCTGATGTGTGAATTTTGGAAGTCACCTGACTTCTCTGAGCTGGCTCCTTTGTCTACTTAAAAAGAAAAATTGCGGGGGGGATGGCTGTAGAAATGACTTAGTGGTTAAGGCATTTGCCTATGAAGCCTAAGGACCCAGATTCGATTCTCCAGATCCCACATAAGCCAGATACACATGGTGGCGCATGTGTCTGGAGTTCATTTGCAGTGGCTAGAGGCCTTGGCATGCCCATTCTCTCTCTGTGTCTCTGTCTCTGTCTCTCTCTCTCTCCCTCTCCCTCTCTATGCCTCTAATAAATAAATTAAAATTAAAATGGGGCTGGAGAGATGGCTTAGTAGTTAAGGCACTTTCCTGAAAAGTCCAAGGACTCATGTTCAACTCTCCAGGTCCCATGTAAGCCAGACACACAGTGGTGCAATGTCACACATGCACACAAGTTGGTGCATGCATCTGGAGTTCAATTGCAGTGGCTAGAGGCCCTGGTGTGCCAGTTCTTTCTCACAGTAAAAGAAAAAGCTAGTCTGTTAGGCTTACCTCAAAATAAATAAATAAATAAAAGGATGATGGGGCTGGAGAGATGGCTTAGCAGTTAAGGTGGTTGCCTGCAAAGCCAAAGGACCTAGGTTCAATTCACCAGGACTCACATAAGTCAGATGCACAAGGGGGTGCATGCATCTGGAGTTCATCTGCAGCAGCTGGAGGCTCTAGTGTGCCCATTCTCTCTCTCTCTCTGTCCCTCTTTCTCTCTCAAATAAAATTTTTTTTTTTTTTTTAAAAAGGATAATGGTGCCGGGCTTGGTGGCGCACGCCTTTAATCCCAGCACTCGGGAGGCAGAGGTAGGAGGATCGCTGTGAGTTCGAGGCCACCCTGAGACTTCATAGTGAATTCCAGGTCAGCCTGGGCTAGAGTGAGACCCTACCTATAAAAAAAAAAAAAAAAAAAAAAAAAAAGATAATGGCTCTTGGTCTTGCTGACAGGTTTAAAAGGCATAGGATAGTCTGAACCTAGAGCCCCTTGTTACCTCTGCATCTCCAGCCCATGTGGCTCTGAACAGAGCTTACCTCCCCCGTGCCTCCCCCGGAAGCCAGCATCCACAGATTTTTATAACTATGCCATCCAGCACAGTCAGTAGCCACATGTGACTGCTGTGTGTTGAAACACACTAGTATGAATTGGATCTTTTTAAACATTAGGCTAAATAAAATATGTTAAAATTAACTTCATCTATTTTTGTTTTCCAACTGTGACTACTGGAGAAATAGAAGCACACGTGCGCTTGTGTCGAGTTGTGTAGCTCAGAAAAGTCATTTTCAAGACAACTTGGTGGATGTTTGCAAGATGTTGCCAGCAAGCCAGGCAAAGGAAGGCTTGTCTGCTCCCCCAGGGCTGCAGAGCCCATTTCCTGCAACTCTCCTCCCTCCCCTCCACACACACCCCTAGCCTCCCAGGGTATCAGACCTCGCCTAGGGACTGGCGTCCCTTTAAATGACCCTCAGGCCAGCTCCCAGGAGCTGGAGATCTCAAAGCTGTGTGGGAATTTCCCCAGTCTCACTTTCTCCCTCGCAGCCAACCCCAGGGTTGTGGCTTCCTGGCCCAGGGCTTGAGTCAACTGCAAGGAATCCTCTCTCCTCTTAGGAGGGTCTGGGCGGACAGGCAGGACCTGGGATGCTGACACTACCGAGGAGCCAGGCTTGGTGTCCTTAGGCGTGTGGCTGGGGAAGCCCTGCCTCGCTGCACTGCGTTTTCTCACCTGTGAATCCAGAATAATCTTTGTACCTACCTCTGCGTCTAGGAGGCAAAGCCCTTGGGTTAAGGTAGATGGTTGCAGGACCTGAGCTGGGATGTGCCTCTTGGCCACAGCCTCAGTCAGCCAGTCCTGGGAGAGGTGGGTATGCAGGCTGGAAGAGGAGAGGAGAGGAAAGTGGGGGCTTGTGGCTCCTTTTCAGGTCTTGGGCTGTGCACGGCGGACTCTTAGCCTGCGGGCTTTATCAGAGGCAGCAGTTGGAGGAACACTGAGGCTCCTCCAGGCAGAGTGACTTGCTTGAGGCCAGAGCCAGGGGTTGATATCCAGGCCACCTGCCTATGCTTTCTCTACCTCTAAGGCCAAGAGGGCGTCAGCGGAAATAGATCTAAAACACTGTGTGAAAGGGAATATATTAAGTGGCTTGAGCTTTCAAAAGAGAGTGTCCAGCCAGGTGAGGCTGGACACACCTGTGATCTCACACCCTGGAGGCTGAGGCGAAGGGCTTGTTTTGAGTTTAAGGCCAGCCTGGGCTACATCTTTTTTAATATATTTTTTAAATATTTAATTTATTATTTATTGAGAAAAGCAGACAGAGTGAATATTGGCACATCAGGACTTCCTGCTACTGCAAACCAACTCCAGATGCATGTGATGGGCTACATCTTGAGACCCGATCTCAAAGGAAAATACCCACAACCCGTGTCTTAAACTACTCTCCCCACGCAGACCTCAAGCCAAGGACAAGGGTGTGGGTACTTCTCCCCGGCGGGGACACCAGGAAGCAGACGAGTCGGCTAAGGAGGGACAGAACGCCGGAGGACAAGCGATGCTGATGGGTTCCCGCTGTGGGCGCTGTCCTGGTGATGCCACCCCTCCCGCTGATCCCCAAGGAGCTGCCTGCGAATGCTGGCCAGCAAGAGGGGACTTGGGAGTTTCGAAGTTTCCTCTGCTAGGTAGATAGCTAGGGAAGAGGAGCCCCGAGGTAAACAGCCATTTCTATCTGATGTGTCCCAAGATGGTGAAGAGGGCCGGTTACTTTCTGGTTCTTTGCATGGGTGAATTTTCCTGCAAATGAACTCTTTTGGTGAACTCTTGGTGGGTTTGTTTGGTGGGCTCTTTTATTTATTTATTTTTTTTGTGAGGTAGGATCTCACTCTAGCCCAGGCTGACCTGGAATTCACTATGTAGTCTCAGGGTGGCCTCGAACTCACGGTGATCCTCCAACCTCTGCCTCCCGAGTGCTGGGATTAACGGCATGCGCCACCATGCCCAGCTTGGTGGGCTCTTTGAGACACACAAAGTTCAAGATGTCCCATGGACCAATCAGCACCTTCGTCTTTGTTGGAGCTGATTAACCTGTAGAACTGGAGGGAAGGAGGCTGTCCCCCCCCCCCAAAAAAAGAGCCCAGTTCCCAAAGGGGAAGCGGATTTCCGTTCCAGATCACCTCCTCTCCTCTGTTTCTCTAGCTCTTATTTTAACTTTAAATAATTAAAATCTTGCATTGCTTGAATCTTGTACTTTTTTCCTACCCTTTAATTCCTTTTTTTTTTTTTTTTTTTTTTGGTTTTTCAAGATAGGGTCTCACCCTAACCCAGGCTGACCTAAAATTCACTCTGTAGTCTCAGGGTGGCCTCCACCTCATGGCGATCCTCCTACCTCTGCCTCCCCAAGTGCTGGGATTAAAGGCGTGCGCCACCACACCTGGCTTCTGCCCTTTAATTCTTTAATAGAGGAGGAGAAAAACTAACCTGACCCCTAGACAGTAAAAGATTAACTTAGTAAAGTATGATGCATTAAGATAGACCATCTGGGGGCCTGGGGAAATGGCTCAGCAGTTAAGGGCTTGTTAAGCCTGCCAGCCAGAGTTCAAATCCCCAGCCACCCACATCAAGCTAATTTTTTTTTTTTTTTTTTTTGCAGCAGTGAGACCCTGGTGCCTGAGCACATGCATGCACCCACACATGCAAATAAATTAATATTAAAAAGATCATCTGAGGCTTGGGAGCACAGTCCCCAGAACTCATGGGCATGGGGGTGGAAAACTGGCCCAGCAGCTAAGTGTGCTTCTTGTGCAAATTTGAGGGCCTAAGGGAGCCTGAGACCATCTGCTCTTGAATCTCCAGGACCCATGCAAAAGCATCTGGGCATAGTCATGTGTGTCTGTAATCCCAGTCCTATAGGGAAGCAGAGACTGGAGAATCACGAGGGCTCACAAGATCAGTAAGAGACCCTGTTGCAAGGAAAACAGGTGAGTGAATGAGTGAGTGACAGATAGAATGGAAACCCCAGTGTTTTCTGGCTGCTGTGGGCAAGCCCACGTGGTGCCACAGGTGAGCGCACAGGGCGCTGAATCAGCACATATATGCGCATATACCACATATACTATGCACACACACACACAAAGTAGGTATTTGGACAATTGTTTGTAAACCCATCACCGAGGAGGTAGAGACAGATGGATCTCTCTGGTGCTTATTGGCCAGATAGACCAACCTAATTGGTGACCTCCGGGCTAATGAGAAACCCTGTCTCAAGAAAAGGAGTTCAGTGCCTGGGAGGAATGATGCCTAAGGTTGCCCTCTGGCCTCCACACACAAGTGTACGTGTGTGTACTTACACATACATAAACACCCATAGAAATGCATGCACATGGGCTGGAGAAATGGCTTAGTGGTTAAGGCACTTGCCCGCAAAGCTAAAGGACCCAGGTTCATTTCTCCAGGACCCATGTAAGCCAGATGCACAAGGTGGCGCATGCGTCTGGAGTTTGTTTGCAGTGGCTGGAGGCCCTGGTGCACCCATTCAGTGTCTCTCTCTCTCTCTCTCAAATAAATAAATAAAAATAACAAAAGAAATACACACACACACACACACACACACACACACACACACCACAACTGTTCTACAGTCCCAAATGAAGACTGTGACACCAGACAAGAGAGTTGAGGAAGGAGTGTTAAAACATGGCCTGTGCACACAAGCTCCCCTGTGGAGGCCAGGGCCATGGGCTGTTCCAGAGAAGCAGAATCAGGAGGTCACTGTTGAGAGGTGCTGAGACGACCTGGCTTCTTGGAGGTGGGGGGGGGCTGTCTGGGACCTCCCTCTTGCCAGCCAGCAGAGGTAAGGTGGCCTGGGAAGAGGCCGCTGCTTTCCTGCACTCCTGGGTGTGGGTCCTGGGCTGACACACAGCAGCCCTTCCCTTCTTCCTTCCCTCCCGGGCCTCCCAGGGCTGGGACAGAGCCCGACACATGGATCCCATCAGTGACCTCACTGTGACTGGCCATCACCAGACTTTCCCTAACCTGGCAAGAGCATCTCACGGTGGATGTGGGATTCGCACTGTTCTTCTGGCCGCCGCCTCCCCACCACCAGCACTGACAGAGGGAAAGGACTAAAGGAATTAGGCTGTGCTCCCCTGCGCCAGGCCCTGCCTCTCTCTGGGGAAACCTCTGGCCTCCTTTCCCTCTGATATGGCAAGTGTGTGGTAAGTAGGCCAAAGGTTCCAGTCCATTCTGGCTGCTCTAACACAATAGCAGAATCGGGAAGACAGCAGCAATTCTCTCTGGTAGTTCTGGAGCCTGGCGATCTAAGATCATGGGTACCTGCTTTGTCACAAGTGGACCCTCCTTACTGTGTCCTCACGTGACAGAGGGCTGGCTAGTTCTCTGCAATTATTTTAAAAATATTATTTAGCTATTTATTTGCAAGGAGAGAGAGAGAGAGAGAGAGAGAATGAGAATGGGCACACCACGGCCTCCATCTACTGCAAAGAAACTCCAGATGCATGCGCCACTTTGTGCATCTGACTCTACATGTGTACTGGGGAATTGAACTCAGGTCATTAGGCTTTTTTTTAAATATTTTTGTTATTTTTATTAATTTATTTGAGAGCGACAGACAGAGAGAAAGAGGCAGATAGAGAGAGGGAGAGAGAATGGGCGCGCCAGGGCCTCCAGCCACTGCAAACGAACTCCAGACACGTGCGCCCCCTTGTGCATCTGGCTAACGTGGGTCCTGGGGAGTCGAGCCTCGAACCGGTGTCCTTAGGCTTCACAGGCAAGCGCTTAACCGCTAAGCCATCTCTCCAGCCCCATCATTAGGCTTTTTGGGCAAGTGCCTTAACCACTGAGCCAACTCTTCAGCCCCTCTGTAATTATTTTTATAAAGGCATGAATCTGATCAGATCTAGTCACCCCCTAAAGGCGACAGCTCCTCAAACCATCCATCATCTTCAGGGTCAGGATTTCCACACAGGAAGCTTGAGGGGATCGGGGCGGGGGGGGGCGGGTACTGGGGATGTAGCTCACTGATTGATGGATGACAGGATGGGTGGATGAGGCTCCAGTGTTCTTGCGTACTTGGTCTTCAGGGCAGACAGGTTCTGCCGATGGGGCTCGGGACCCACAGCTGCATAGGCTGGATGGGCTTAGAGATCTGCAAGCCCAGCCCTTCCACAGATGAAGGGCCTGGGCTTGGGACGGCAGGCGGGCGTGAGGCGGCAGGAGAATGAACAGAAGCCAGGTGTCGGAGCAGGTACTGTGTTCCAAGAGCTGCCAGTGAACCTGGGCTGGGCCAGTGGACAAGAGCCACCTCTTGCGCTGCGAGCGTGGCTACACAGGACTGCTGGCTGTGGTGGGCAGCCCCGGCCAGGGCTGGGTGACAGTCTGCTTGAGCCTGCCCTCCCTGACCTTTCATGGGCTCCTCCCTGACCCTGCCCTTCTCTTTCCTCCCTCGCTCCTTTTCTCCTTGCCCTCTCTTTCCTCTGTGGAGTCTCTTCTTGGATTTTTGGGCTCTCCAGCGGTCTCTGCCCCTCTCAGTGCCTTTCTGTCCCTACTTTACTTTCATGGATGTTGCTGGGTCTGACAGGTCTTCTGCACTCCTCTCTCTCTCTCTCTTGCTTTGCTGATCCTACGACATGCTCTTGCTGGGCCTAGCTATCTATCTGTCTCTGTTGCCTTCAGTCTCTTCTAGTCTCTGTCTTGTTGTTTCTCCCTTCCTCCCTCTTTTCTACCTTCCCTCCTCTCCATGCCCCCCCTCCCCACCCACCTCTGGTAGCAATTACTCTGGGCCAACATGGAATTCTCCAGGGCCTAGACAGACCCATATGAGGACCAGATGGTGACAGATTCCTCTGGAAACTAGACACTTTGGGCAAGACAGTGAGGGTACCTGGAGAGAGCCCAGCCCACCCAAGAGCATAGATACACATGCTGCGGCTACTCTTGGGTTCTGGAGCCAAAGCTTGCGGGAGCATCTTGGGTTTCAGCCGGGTTCTTCTGCCTACAGATCTGGAGTAGCAATTCACCCAAGGCCAGGCGAGAGGCAGGGCAGGGCTACTGGAAATCAAGTCCTCAGGCTCCAATTCTTGGTGGTGGAAATCTGCATGATCCACCCATGACCTCAAGGTCATCAAAGTCTGGAAAATAGACCCGAGTCTGAAGTCAGGCTGTGTTCCCACGAGTGGGAACCAGACAGTCTGGTTCCAGGGGCAGCTCTACCACTTCCTGGCTGTGTGACCTGAGGTAGGTTACTAGGCTTCTCAGTGTTTTTTTGTTGTTTTTGCCTGAAAGTCAGAAATATGAGTAGCACCTCCCCCAGGGTTGGTGGGGAACTCACGCACGATGGTGCTCAAAGCTGCCCCAGGGCCTGGCTGGGGAGAGCATCCAAGCTTACGAGGGATCTGAAGAGTCGAACGTGGGTCCTTCGTCTTCCCAAGCAAGCGCCTGAACTGCTGAGCCATCTCTCCAGCCCTAAGACACCATCCTCCCTTTTTTTTTAAAGAAAAAAAAGTTAAGCTTGAGAATTGGGTGTAGTGATTCATGACTATTATCACAGCACTCAGGAGGCTGAGAAGTGAGGATGGCTGTGAGTTCAATGCCAGCCTGGGCTATAGTGAGTTCTAGGGCAGCTGGGTCTAGAGTAAGACCCACCTCACCCCTCTCACACAATGTTTTTTAGAATCAAACCCAGGTTGTTAGGCACGACAGGCAAGTGCCTTAACTGCTGAGCCATCTCTCCAGCACCCTCCCCCCTCCTGGTTTTTTTTTTTTTTTTTTTTTTTGAGACAGGGTCTCATGTTATAGAATTCATTATGGTTTCAATCTCGTAGGAATCCTCCTGCCTCAGTCTCTCAAGTGCTGGGATTATACACATGAGCATCACACCTGGCATCAGCATTGTTTTTAAACGAAAATAGAATAAAACAGAATACATGAATATATATATATATGCATATATATATATACATATAGATACACATATATTCTGTTTTATTATGCCTAGGTACATTTGCACTGGGTTGTAAAATATAAACCATTTCTTATGGTAAGGTGAAACAAATAAAAATTTAGGGCTGGAGAGCTGGCTCAGCAGTTATAGGTACTTACTTACAAAGCCTGATGGCCTGGGCTGAATCCCCCAGTACCTACGTAATGCCAGATGCACAGATTCTCTCCCTCTCTCTCTCTCTCTCTCTCTTTCTGCCTCTTTCTCTCAAATAAATAAATAAATAAATATATTTAAAAATAATTTTATTTTTCTTAGCTGTGCTGGAGCTCCAGCCTAGGGCTTCATGCCTGCTAGGCAAGCCCTCTACAACTGAGCTGTATCCTCAGCCTCACTTTAAGATTTTTAAATGAGCTCTCAAGTTGTGTTGCCGTATGGTGCTCTGACAGAGAAGTGGTATAACGTACCACATCGGCAAGGAAATCGTCCAGAGTGGCCCTGTGAAGTGCTTTTGGCATGGGTTTCTCTCCGAAGGTAGGGCCTTACTTAGCCTACCTTAAACCTTCCACTTGCTGAGGGACGTTGTCTGTTTATCTGTCTCCCTGTCTGCTGGGTACCGTCCCTTGTCACTGAAAGAGCCAGCACAATGGTGTCTGTCATGTCTGTCTTTTCATAAAGGAAAAGGGCACCTCCATCTTCGAGGTGGTGCATCTGTGAAGTACTTCACCGTGTACTCTGTACAGTGCAGATTTTGGGGCCATGTTTCTGTCAGTAAGTACTTCTCTAGAGATTCCACCATTGGCTTTTGTAAAATGAGGTGCCTTGATGACATTCTCTGGCCTACCAGGTAGAGGAGACACAGTGAAGCCAAAGCCATGCTGGGGATGAGGACACCAGTGTTCATTGTTTGTACAGCGCAAATTTTTCTTTTCTAGAAGGTAAAAATAAACATTAGTAAAACTTCTAGAATTTTCTTTCTACAAGAATATGTCGTCGGGCGTGGTGGTGCACGCCTGTAATCTCTTACGCTCGGGAGGCAGAGGTAGGAGGATACCCTGAGACTACTACATAGTGAAATCCAGGTCAGCCTGGGCTACAGTGAGACCCTACCTCAGAAAAAAAAAAAGAATACGTCACCTTTTACACGCTTTTGGACACTTGCAGCCTACACAACAATGGTTCTTGGACATGTTCACAGCCCCTTGGGATCTCTGCTAGTCTTTCTCCCACTTGGCTCTTGTGTCATTTAGATCCAAGGTCCCTCAACGTGTCATGCATTATTGTATCTTTGCCTTACATGTCATCTCCAGTGTGCTGGCTCAGGATTATACCTTTTGTCCAAGAGCCAGCCCCAGGCCACCCACCCACGAAGCCTGGTTTGATTCTGAAGTCATTCATTAAGCTCCTATTCCAGGCCAAGAATCCAAGGGCTATAAAACACATAGCTCGCCTCCCCCTGGGACCTTGCAGACCAGTGAGGAAGACCCTGATGCTCTAGGGTGAGGCCTTACTTCATCCACCCACAGGTGTTTGGACACTGACAAATGGATCTTCTAGGGAACACGACTGCTCCTCGGAGCAGGTGCCTCTGAGCCTGAGCTCCAAGCACGGGTCAGAACATGCCCAGAGGAGGGACTAGAGACAATGGTCAGAATTCGAGAATGGTTCAGGGATTCACCCAAGTCCCATTCCTGGGAATGGAGGAAGAATAGCCCTAGATTCAGACTGAAGTGTTCTGAGGGTCTCGGCTAGCTCCAGACTGAGCCTGGCGCTCAGAGCTCCATCTTACCCTCAGACAGGTCCTGAGGAGACTCATCCTGACAAAGGAAAAGGGCACCTCCATCTTCGAGGTGGTGCATCTGTGAAGTACTTCACCGTGTACTCTGTACAGTGCAGATTTTGGGGCCATGTTTCTGTCAGTAAGTACTTCTCTAGAGATTCCACCATTGGCTTTTGTAAAAGGAGAAAAAACTGGATGGGCCCCCTTCATCTGGCAGGAACTACTTCCACCTCCCAGTGTCCCTATATTTAGCCATCCGCTGTGACCCCGCAGCTCTCTCCTCTCCTCTCCGCGGCCAGCTTTGATGGCCTGTTTTCCCAGGCCCCCAGCCGGCTTCCCAGTCCCCAGCATCTCCACAGGAGCTTCCCTCCACTGGGAGCATCTGCATCTCAAAACAGCAGCATCAGCACTTGGCAAGAAGTGGACAGCCACCAGGATGAAGGGACAGCGCTGCCTGGACACCTTGGATGGGAAAGAGGCAGAGAACCTACATAGCGACTTCCCCAGTGACATGGGGCTGCCACAGATAGCCTATCCTTTCCCATATCTCCCACATCGGCCACGCTATTATAACGTGTCCCCGACAAAACGGCTCTCCTTGGAAACAGCTCAACCCACCTTTACCCTCCCCACCCCACAAGGCTTTCTGTGCCTGTAAACATCTAACCAGACCGGACTTGCAGAGGGCATTCAATGCTGCCTTGGCCTCAAAGGCACTCTGGATGCCCTGGTCCAGGGTACACACCAGGCTCCAGTTCACTGGCCTGCTCGTCCTGCTTCAGCTTGTTCCGAAGGCCCCAGACTCACGGATGAAGGATATGGGCCCCAGCCCCAGCATGTTGCTTGGCGTTGGGGACGTTACTCACATCTGGCCCTCTGTGTCCCTGCCTAGGAATGTGGTTGTCCTTCATGACCTCTGTAGACTCTCCCGGGGCCTGCAGGGGATAGGGTTGAGGGAGCAGAATTTGCCCAACCCTAGGAGGGCAACTGGAGGCATTGCTCTCCGCTCTTGTCCCCCCGGGGCGTCCAACTCGGGGCTCGCAGTGCGCAGTGAGGCAGGACGCTGTGGCGAGGCTGGCTTCCAAACCAGGGCAGTGTCCCCCAGGACAAGCTCCCTCGCCTGCTGTGGGAAGCTACTGAGCATGTGACTCCCGTTGCTCTCTTTCCCCCACCGCAGTGTTTCAGCTTGGCCGCTTCACCAGGAGATGGGCTCTGCAGCTCTGTGGAGGCCCGCCAGGGCCCTAGGAGGACTTGGGAGCACGGGGGAGGGGGACTGGAGCACTGAGAAGCTAGTTCAGGATGGGATTCTAGCGAGCAGCAAATTCCAGAGGCGTGTCAGGCCTCACTAGAATGACAACGTCCTAAGAGGCCTCTGAGGAGCCACTGGAGGCCCTGGCAGGAATCCACCCTTTACAAGGGCCTGTAAGAGGCCCTCAAAACCAGACTGCACACCCCCAGGGGGCAGGGCACTATGTGTTCAATAGACTGGCTTTGCCCAAGCTCCGTGCTGGGTGCCGGAGTAGAACAGCGATCAAACCCACACGGTCCCTGCCACATGGTGCTCATATTCCAGTGGAGGGAAACGAACAAATAAACAAATTCAGAATGTTCCGGGGAGGGTAAGTGTGGTGCGGAAAAATAAAGTGAGGCAAAGTGACTTCAGGAAAGCTGGGAGTGGGGACTATTTTAAGCATGCCAGCCTGGAAGGCCTCTCCCTAGGAACTGACATTCAAGCCAAGAAGTAAAGGATGTGTGTGTGTGTGGCGAGGAGGGGGGGTGTTTCAGGCAGCAAGATCACTTGTGCAAAGGTCCTGAGACAGGAGAATGCCGGGAATGATATAGCCACGGTGAGCACGTGACCACGAATGAAGCAGAGTGAGGCTGATAGAGTCAGGGGGTAGCAGGGGCAGGGGCAGCCCATTCCAAGCAGTGCCTTTCAGTTTTTAAAATATTTTTTATTTATTTGAGGGAGAGAGACAAAGTGAGGGGAGAGAGAGAGAGAGAATATGGACATGCCAGAGCCTCTAGCCACTGCAAACGAATTCCAGACACATGTGCCACCTTCTGTACCTGGCTTATGTAGGTCCTGGGGAATTGAACTTCGGTCCTTTGGCTTTGCAGGCAAGTGCCTTAACTGCTAAGCCATCTCTCCAGCGCACCCCCCCAAAAAATAAAATTCTTTTTTTTTCAAAATTTTATTAACAACTTCCATGATTATAAAAAGTATCCCGTGGTAATACCCTTCCTACCCCCACTTTCCCCTTTGAAACTCCATTCTCCATCATATCCCCTCCCCATCTCAATCAGTCTCTCTTTTACAAAAATAAAATTCTTAAAGTGAAAAGTTTCAGTGTGTTTTGAGTGAAATTTGTCAGATATATTTCAGAAGTAATTCCTTCTGATTAGTTTCTAATAACAAATGGTATCAGCTAAACTAAATTTCAACAAAAAAAAAATCAGTGGGCCCAGAACTATAAGCCTTTATCAAACGTACAAACAAAACAACAAAAAAGTGAAAAGAAAAATGGAATTTAGTACTAGATTCTCAAACAAGTATACTACATGATTAAACCAAGATTTTAAAATTTTATTTTAGAGAGAGAATGAGAATTGGCGCACCAGAGCCTCAGCCACTGCAATCCAACTCCAGAGGCTTGTGCCATCTTGTGGGCATGTGCGACCTTGCACTTGCCTTACCTTTGTGCATCTGGCTTATGTAGGATTTGGAGAGTCGAACTTGGGTCCTTAGGCTTTGCAGGCAAGTACCTTAACTGCTAAGCCATGTCTCCAGCCCTAAACCAAGATTTTATTTAAACGTAAATCATGGGGCTGGAGATGTAGATTAGCAATATAGTGCATGCGTAGCTTGCCAGTACTACAAACAAATATATAATCAAAGACCCTACCTCAAAAAAAAAAAAACAATAAGTAAATAAATAAAAATGAAGCCTGCTGGGCTGGGGCTCATTGGTGGAGTGCTTGCCTAGCAAGTATGGGGTCTTGGTTTCACTCCCCAGCACTGCATAAACTGGGTGCAGTGGTGCGTGCTTGTAATCCCAGCACTCAGGTTGAAGCGAATGATCAGAAGTTCAAGATCATCTCTGGCTATCTAATAAGTTCAAGACCAGCCTGGGCTACAGGAGATCCTGTCTGAGAAGAGGAGGAGGAAAAGGAAAGGAAGAACACTCGTCATACGTTTTCATAGTAAAATATGACTAGAAAGCAAGAAACTTTCTAATACCATTAAATTAAATAAAAGAAAAACTTTACAAATAATGTTTTCTTTCTCATTCATTCTTTTTCAGTGTCTGCTTGAGTGTGTGTGTGTGTTATACATGAGTTCGTATATGCACAATGGAAGGGGAGAAACAGGTTTTGGGGGAAGTTCAGTTTTACGTGTGTCTGTCTGTTGAAGGCCTCTGCTAGAGAAATTGGAAGATTTGAGGATGAGAGAGAGAGAGAGAGAGAGAGAAAAAAAACAAGGGCCTAACTTCCCCTCTGCTTTTCTCTGGGGTTAAAATGTGTCCCAAGGCCTCCTTTTTTTAAAAAACTGTTTTCTTTATTTTATTTATGAGAGAGAGAGAGAGAGAGAGAGAGAGAATGAGCATGTCAGGGCCTTTGTCTGCTGCAAACGAACTCCAGATGCATGTGCTGCCTTCTGCAGCTGGCTTATGTGGGTCCTGGGGAATCAAACCTGGGTCCTTTAGCTTTGCAGGCAAGACCCTTAACTTTTAAGCCATCCCTCCAGCCCAAGGCCCTGTTCTTATTAACTGACCCCTCACAGCCCATACGAGCTAGGCGAGCCGCCTCAAGGCGTTCCATGCCAGCACTTCATGTGGGCTGGCAGAGGCCTTAGGTCTTAGGCCCCTGAGCCTGCAGGTTGTCTTGGCAACAGGCTCTGTTGTGATGCTTAACAGAGCCAGGGGTCTGTTAGTCAGAAGCATGCAGGAAGGGGTCATCACGTCCCATCTAGGCCTGGAAGGCCACACGGGCCAAATCTGGACATGCTTGGGAGTGGTCCAAGGATGGGTCATTGTCTGGCGCCTGGGCTGGGAAGAATGACATAGGGGAAGGCTCAGCTCAGCAGGGAGGATGTCCACTCACAACTGTGACAGGGATCACTAGCAAGTCAGACCCTCCCCTCCACGAGGACAGAGGAGACCCCTGTCCCACTGAGAGGAGACGTCGCTGGTGGCCCTGACACATCTGAGGCTGAGTCTTGCACACATGCCTCCCCCTTGAAGCAGGCCCTTGAGAGACTGAACTCATGCCGAGGTAGTGGAGGGTCCGCCCTCCAGGGATCTTTATGTGGGGCACCTCCGAGGCACAGGGCTAGGACCCCCCCCTCTTCAAATCTGGCTGTCATATTCGGTCGAGTGTGCCCTGAGATGGACAATCTCCCCATTGTATGTCAGCGTTTTGCCCAGGAGATCTGTCCCCCATCTCTACAAGCAGGGGCCCCTCCTTCTCCCACGAGCTCCTACCCCATCCACCCACACTGAGCCTTGCTGATGTCCCATGGCCATGTCGTGTTGCTCCTGATCTGGCTTCTGGGAACACCGTCTCCCGTGGGCTTGCCTGTCGCCTCCTGTTCATCCTTCCTGGCCTGACTTCACTGTCCCCTCCTATTGCGGCTGCCAGACCTGGGGCTGAAGGCAGCAGAGGCCCTGGCCCTCCCTCACCAATCAAGATTGACGGGACCACGGGGTTAATGTCCCTAGGTGGTGGTTCCTTCCCTAAATGTTGACTGTTGCCCACCTTCCCCCCCCCACTGGGGAAGCCCCCTCCCATCCTCCCACTGAAGATGCTATCTCAGGGGAATCACTTCCCTGCCCTAGTCTCTGTTTCCTCCTAGGTGGAGGGAGCGTGACCAGTAGTGACCTCATAGGGAGGTGGATTACGGCAGAGCTGGCCCCATGCTTCTGGTCACATTTAAGGAATTGTTACTTTTATTATCCTCCTGGGAGTCTCTTGTGGCTTTTTTTTGGGGGGGGGTGCTGTCTGATGAATAATCCTAGACAGAGGTCACACCCACTTTGCTCACCCCCTGCTGTGGGTTGTAGATACTGGAGGTTGGAAGAGCCACGCCCTCTGGGAACCTGCTCTGGGCATGAATGTCAGGAAGCCCAGGTCAGCAACCGAGCTGCCCGGCTCTGGGCCCTCCCATCCCTTGGGGACACTGAGAATAGACCCAAGAGCTCTTCTAAAGAAGAAACAGCAACCGGCACAGGGCAAAGCGGTCAGAACTTCACCTGCAGAGCCACCCTGCCTCTTGAGGTGACAGAGAGAGTGGGTTCTGAGCCTCCCAAGCCACATCCTCGTCCTCTGGCCTCCCGTGGTCCTCCACGAAACTTACTGCCTCCAATCCCAACATCAGGCTTGGCCCTGTGGTTTGGCTCAAGTTGTTCCCTCTACCTGGGCCACCCTGCCTGGTCTTTCCAGCTAAGACCCTGCTCCAGGAGTGTCCCTAAGTGTAGCGCTTTCCTCACCCCCTTGCAGGCATTCGTTCATAAAGATGCAGAATAAGAGCTGCACTTCTGCATGCGCTGCTGGCCTAGGGTCTAGCCCACCACCCCCACCGTCACCTTTGATAGGGAATCTGATGCCTTGGAAGGTTTGATAACTTCTCTCGGTAATGTACAGACCCAGGATGACTGGGGAGCCCGTGCCCTCTTCTTCTGCCCGTCAGACAACGTTCCAAGTCCCCACATTCCTTAACGTGAAGGAGGCTCGTGTCCTGAAGCGAAGGTGAGCTCAGCCAAGCCGAGCACCATCAGCAGTCACCAGTGTGCCATCCAAATCCTCTCCTGCCAAGGGCGGGTACTACCAACCGCGTCTCGTGGCAATGCTCAAAAACAAGATGCACTCCGTGACCAGAAAGGCTTGGGGATACAGGACATCGTGGTCCCCTCCAAGGCAGCTTCAGGTCCTCCGGGCACTTCCTGTTGACCCCGCTGACCATCTCCCAGCACTGATGTCCGTAAGGCTAACTGTTCACGTGGCGGTGTGCCATGCTGGCAGAGGGCAAAGGGTTTTGCCTCATGCCATCCTCACAACAGCTCAGCAGCGTGACCGCCATCGATCCATGCCACTAGTGGGGAAACTGTCAACGATCTGGACAGAGCTCCCTAACCTTGAAGTTCATGTTCCCAACTTACTACTCAGAGATCTTACCCCCTCCTTTCCCAGGCATTGGCTCTCTGGCCTGAGGACTTGCCATGGAGCCTCCCTTGGGGCTTTCCAGGGGACCCAGGTTGACCCCCCAGTACCTCCTGGGCAGGTCCTGGACACAGGGGCCGTGTTGTCCCCCTGGCTTTCTGAGGTAGCGATAGGGTTAGCGTGAGAGTCACATGGTGAGCTTGGCGGAAGCGTTGGCCTCTTAGGCTCCTGGAGATGGTGAAATGGGGGGGGGGTGCTGATCTGAGCAGGTGCCTCGCAGAGGGGTAGGTGGGAGGAAGCCGAGCTCTGGAGCCCAGTCAGATCCTGGTGTGGGTGAGGAGGCCGAGGGAGGAAGGAAGGCGACGCAGCAGAGGTGTCCTTCCGCTTGGGGGGAGCAGAGAATTCCAGTGGCTCCTCTTGGAATGCGTCCCTCTACCTCCCACGAGCTGCGAGACACAGACCTCCAACATTTGGGCTGAATTAAGTGCATCAGACATCAGCTGCCTCTGAATCATGGGCTGCTGTGAGCTGGGGGAACACACAGGGATCACGTCCGTCCGGGGTGGTGGTTCGCGCACCGTGTCCAGCTGGCTCCGAGGAACTTTGAGGGTGCTCAGGGCTTCCCAGGGTTTCTTCCACAGCAGCAGCCTCTAGCAGCTTTTCACACTGGGTTCCTGTTATTTCAAGAGAAGAGAGGAGCCTGCGTTCAGACAGAGCAAACCCACCGCGACTGTGACACCCACACTTTATAGAGAAGTCACAAGGCAGAGAGTGGGAGTGTGGGATTAGAACCGTCTGCTGGCTCATTGCTGCACGCATGCCTTCACTCACTCATTAATCCGACAAGTATGCACCAGGCACCCTCTCAGCGCCAGGCACAGCGGAACCCAAACTCACAGGGTCCCCGTTCGCAGAGTTTAAAGCTTGAAAACTAATAAGATGAGGGGCCGATAAAGCACTCGCCACTCAAGCAGGAGCCCCCAGTTCTATCCCCAGACCGCATGTGAAAAGCTGGGGGGCTTCTGTAATCCCGGCATGCTGATGGTGAGATGGGAGGCAGAGACACGGACTGCGACACACAAACGCAAATAACATAATGAAAAATAATTCAAAGTGATATGATTAATAACAACTCCCACATCACATCTTACCATGTGCTGTGTACTTTACATGTTGTTAGCTCTCATGACAATGCCATGAAGTAAAGAAATCTCCAATTTACAGCTGAGGCAACTGAATGTGTGTGTGTGTGTAAATGTAGGGCCAGGGAGTTAGTAAATGGCAGAGTTGGGATTTGAACCTTGATATCTGGCTCTGTACTATATGCTAGTTTGCACTGTAGTATGTGAATATAGCATGTAAGCTATAAATATATTTTATAACCATCATATACACCAGTTTGTGTGCCATTACATAGATAATTTTGACCCAAGGTACTCCCTATGTATTTTATATACATATGTGGAATCTGGGTACAACCAGATCAGGATTGGGAGGATGTGGGCTTGAGTTAAAGCGGAAGGACAACATTTACAGGAAATTGATTTTCAACAGCGTCATCAATCTCATTCAATAGACTTTTCAACCAAAGAGGCTGCCACAGCTAGAAATGCACATGCCCAGGAATGATGTCAACCCCCTACCTCACACCACACACAAAAAATCACCTTCAAGTGTCACAAAGATTTCACTGTAAGAACTAACACAAAGGAGAGCACATGCTTGCAAATCCTTGTGACCTTGGATTAGATAACGGTTCCTTGGTGTAGCCGTTACCTTCTTGTTGCTGGGGCAGACACCCAACCAGAAGCGGTTCATGGGAGGCAAGGGTTTATTTCAGGCTCACAGCTCCCAGGGGAAGCTCCATGGTGGAGGAGGAAGCAGCCTCACCAGAGCTTCCACAGCAGAGAGACCAGCACCAGCCAGAGCTCAAGGCGCCTCTGTACACAACCCTAGGACTGGGCTGAAAGATCCACCCCCAGTGAGACACCCTCCAGCAGAGCTTTGCCTGGTGGAGACTTAAGTTGCAAGCTTAATCAAAAATAACAAAGTGAGCCGGGCGTGGTGGCGCACGCCTTTAATCCCAGCACTCGGGAGGCAGAGGTAGGAGGATCGCCGTGAGTTCGAGGCCACCCTGAGACTCCATAGTGAATTCCAGGTCAGCCTGGGCTAGAGTGAAACCCTATCTCGAAAAACAAAAAACAAAAAACAAAACAAAACAAAAAAAAATAACAAAGTGGGGGCTGGAGAGATGGCTTAGCAGTCAAGCGCTTGCCTGTGAAGCCTAAGGACCCCGGTTGGAGGCTTGATTCCCCAGGACCCACGTTAGCCAGATGCACAAGGGGGGGCGCACGCATCTGGAGTTCGTTTGCAGTAGCTGGAGGCCCTGGCGCGCCCATTCTCTCTCCCTCTCTTTCCCTCCCTCTTTCTCTCTCTGTCTGCCGCTCTCAAATAAATAAATAAAAATAAAAAAAATATTTTAAAAAAACAAAGTGGAGCATGGGTCTAGAGTTTTCTTTCAGTGGCAGAAGGCCCTGCCGTACCCTTTTTCTCCATCTCTCTTCTCTCTCTGAAATAAATTTTAAAAAAAAATTTTTTTTTTAAGGGCTGGAGAGATGGTTTGGTGGTTAAGGCACTTGCCTGCGAAGCCTAAGGACCCAGGTTTGACTCTCCTGATCCCACGTAAGCCAGACACACAAAGGTGAGGCAAGTGCAAGGTGGCACATGCCCACTAGGTGGCAGAAGTGTCTGGAATTCGATTTCAGTGGCTGAGGTCCTGGCATGCCAATTCTCTCTCTCTCTCTTCCTCCCTCTCTAAAATTAAAAAAAAATAAAATAAAAAGAAGAAAAACACCCCCTCAAGCTATGGGGGACACGCATTTACATTCAAACCACCACACTTGGGTATGATACCAAAAACACGAGACACAAAATAAAATTTAAACATTGGATTTCTTCAGAATGAAAAAGTTTTGTGCTTAAAATGAAACCATGAAGTGAATAAATCCAAAACCTATAAAATGGGGCGGGTGGAGTTTGTAAATCATGTCCACTAATAATGAGAAGATGGTCTAACTAAAAATGAGTGGAAGGTCCAGAAAGACATGTCTGTGAAGACTGCATTCATGGGCCACAATGCCACAGAAAGATGCTCAGATACAACACAACTCAAATCACAATGACTTACTACTCACACTCAGCACAAAGGCTACAATAAAAACGGTAATAATGCTGGGCGTGGTGGCGCACGCCTTTAATCCCAGCACTCGGGAGGCAGAGGTAGGAGGATTGCCGTGGGTTCAAGGTCCCCCTGAGACTCCATAGTGAATTCCAGGTCAGCCTGAACCAGAGTGAGACCCTACCTCAAAAAAAAAAAAAAAAAAAAAAGAAAGAGGGCTGGGGAGATGGCTCAGCAGTTGAAGGCACTTGCTTGTAAAGACTGATGACCTTGGTTCTATTCCCCATTACCCATGTAAAGTCAGACACGCAAAGTGGTACATGCATCTGGAGGTCATTTGCAGTGCCTAGAGGCCCTGGCACGCCCATTCTCTTTATATCTGTCTCTCTCTGCCTCTTTCTCCCTATCTCTCAAATAAATAAATAAAGTATTAAAGAAGGCTAGGGCTGGAGAGATGGCTTAGCAATTAAGGCGCTTGCCTGCAAAGCCTAAGGACTAAAGTTTTACTTTCCAGGTCCCATGTAAGCCAGACACACAAGGTGACACAAACACGCAAGGTTGCACATGCCCACTAGGTGGCGCAAGCGTCTGGAGTTTGGTTGCAGTGGCTGGAGGCCTTGGAGCGCCAATTCTCTCTCGCGCGCGCGTGCGCGCTCGCTCTGTCACTTAAAAAAAGTATAAAATAATGGGCTGAGAGATGGCTTAGCAATTAAGGCACTTGCCTGCAAAGCCAAAGGACCTCGGTTCGATTCTCCAGTACCCACGTAAGCCAGATGCATAAGGTGCTGCATGCATCTGCAGTTTGTTTGCAGTGGCTGGAAGCCCTGGCATGCCCATACTCTCTCTGCCTCTTTCCTTCTCTCAAATAAATAAATAAAATATTTTTTAAAATTTTTTTAAAGATACAAAATAAAGAAGGTTAAAAGATCATGATCCATCCATCTGCCCAGCTGCCTTCCGCATTGCAGGTCTGCTGGAGCAGAGCTGGTCACCCCGCTTTGGGCCCACGGGTTTTATTGCTCTGAGCTGACCCTTATCCTGAGATTGGAAGGGAAAGCTCCCAGCCTACAGGCTGCTTTCCCAATGCCCAGGCACTGCAGTGCAGGGGATGTCAGAGGGTGGCAGAGCTTGGAGCCCCAAGGCTGGGTCTATATTCTAAGACTCTGCTCATTGGCTGATGAGGTACAGCTGTATGTGGAGGCCCTGGAGCCCAGCAGGAGCTCTGGCAGCTGAAGTCTGTTCATTTGGTCTTTGAACAAACACTGAGGCCTCCCGTGCAAGCTGGGAATTCATTCTTGCTTAATACCTCTGTGGATTAGCGGAGAGAGGGAGAAATCTTACAGAAAGTCACCTGATCCATGAGATGCCAGAGGACACCACGCCAGCAAGTCAGAGAGGGAAGGGGTTCGAGGTCTTCTGACCCAGCCTCCTCACTGTGCACATAGAACAGAACAGCACAGGCCTGGGAAGCTTCTGATCATCCACAATTACAGACACAGACCAGAGCCGGGTGGATGCAGTGACCTGCAGTGGCCATGAGGCGTCTATTGCCCCAACTCTGATGCCTCTGTTTTGGACACCTTTGGCATCTTCCTAAAGTCCCATTCTTTTTTTCAAAAAAAAAATATTTTATTTATTTGCAAGCAGAGAGAGCAAGAGAGAGAGACAGACAGAATGGGCAAGCCATGGCCTCCAACCGCTGCAAACAAACTCCGTGTACATGCGCCACCTTGTGCAACTGGCTTTACATGGGTACTGGACATCGAGCCTTGGTCGTTAGGTTTTGCAGGCAAAGGCCTTAACTGCTGAGCCATCTCTCCAGCACCAAGTCCCATTCTTTGTCTTAGTCACCTAGCTCAACGCTCCCCTATGAGGGCCCCTGTCACATCACCATTTCTGCATCCCAGGCCCTCCCATCTCAATTCCTGACCAGGGGCATGCATTCACAGGTCAGGGCTGAGCCCAGGACCAGGCTACCATATAACCATGCTTGGTGTGTCTGGAGCCTGAGCCTGGTGATGAGCTCAAGCCAGCCAGACACCTGAGGGTCCCCTCCCTTCCCCTGATAACCACTCTCTTCCCAAAGTCATTCCTTCCCTGCCTCTCTCTTGCCTGCCATCTTCAGACCTGTATTCCCCAGGGTCTCCCAGCCTCCTACACATCTTGCCTTCCATTCTAACCTCCCCACAGTAGCCAGAGTCCTCCTTTGGGCACATGGTTCTGATCAATAACCCTCCTATATTCAAAAATCTTGAGCTGGGTGTTGTGGCGCACGCCTTTAATCCCAGCACTCGGGAGGTAGAGGTAGGAGGATCGCCGTGAGTTCGAGGCCACCCTGAGACTCCATAGTGAATTATAGGTTAGCCTGGGCTTAGAGTGAGACCCTCCCTCAAAAAAAAAAAAAAATCTTCCATGGTTCCCTAGTATACTCAAGTGGAAAGTGCCTGGGTATAGAGAGACCCTTCATGTTTCTCTGGCTCTGACCGTCCTGGTAGCCACCATGTTCCAGCAGCTTCACTGTCTATAGACTAACTCACCCTAACTCCCTCTACCTGACTGTTATCTTTCTCTCCTTGCTGTAGCTGGCAAATCCCCTGCAGGCCTCAAGGGTCATGTTCCCCTCACAGATTTCCCCACATGGCAGCACTCCCCAGAACCTCATGTGACCATTGATTGCTACTGGCACAAACATGAACTGCCTCCACGGCTTGGAAGCACCGGCCTGGACGAGGACAGGGGCTTCCTGGGCTCAGGAAAAAGGTGTGGGAAGAAGGAAGTGTGGGAGAGGGGAGTTGTTTGTCTCAGGTACTAGCTTGAGAAGCTTCTCCACTAGGTAAACCCCAGATGGCCTTGGGGCCCTCAGCTCCATCGCTTTGCAGCACAGCTACAGAGTAACCGTCGGTCCCTCCAGAGTCGGCAATGGCTGAGCTGAAGCACCTCCGAGGACGTGCTTCCTCGTCCAGGTGGGTCACTGAGACCAGAGAAGAGCAGATACTGTTGAGTGTCGCTCCGGGACCGAGCCAGAACTGCCGCTTGGGTCCCTTGGACTCCAAACCCCACACTTCGCCTCCTGCACCTGTCCCCAAGCAGGGCAAGGTCAAACTTCTAAAGCCACAGTTGTACCTTTGGATCCTGGGGATGCATTGTGGGGACAGGCTGCAAGACGGGACTGCAGACTCAGGAGGAGCCTTGCTGGGACTGAGGGAGCCCCAAGTCACAGGCTCAAGTGCCACAGAGCAATGGGGCATGGGGGGGGTTGGGGTTGGGGAAAGGAGCACCCAGGGGCAGTGGGAAGTCCTGCAGGGTGGGTTCCAGGTGAGCTCCCAACCCTGCCTGTCTCTGTCTTTGGAGCTCAGCAGAGCTCAGCAGGAGATCATTCTGGGCTTTGCTCATGGCCCGCCTTGGCCTTCAGCGCTAAGCTCTGCTGCTTGGAGCAGCTCTTGCCTTCTCTGGACCCCTGGCTTTCTCTGCAAAGTAGAGATAGCCACTGTGTTACTTCGCAGGGTCGCTGTGGGAATTAAATGAGGTGACACCCGGAAACCGTTCAGGACAGGTGCCTGGTAAGCAAGTGCTGGGTGGTATGGATGACCTCGCCGCAGGACACACAGGGGTCCGTCCGTGAGCCATGCTGGCTTCTTCTCCAAGCAGGATCAGCTCCATACTGCACCCTCACGAGGCATCTTGGCCCACACCACACTGACAGAGCCACTCTGAGACTCCCCCAACTCTAAGTGCGGCTTGAAAGGGAAGCACACATCTCGGGAGGATCTGGGGCCTGGCAGGGCTGCATGGGCGAGAGGCAGGGGGAGCCCTGTGCCGTGAGTCTGAGTCTGTTTTGTGTCTTCCTAGGGCTTTGTAGCAGGCAAAGGAGTCACATCTCCAAGTACCCCAGACATGGCCGATAAGAGTGCCTCTGGTCCGGGAGCCTCCCATGACTTAATCTCTCCTGATAGAGCTGGCGGTCTCTGAGCCTACAGGAGGAAAGGCAGCCGCCTGGTTTTGGAGATGTCTCAGAGGCAGACCTCAGGTGCCAGGGCCTATGAGCTCTGGCGTGTTCTCCTGGTCCTCCTGGCTCAGCTCCTGCCTGCTGCTCCTGTCTCTGTCCTGACCCCCCCCCCCCAGACCCCTGCCCAGAGCCTGCCAGGGCCCATCCCACCCGACTCTGCTTCCTCTCCTATCTTGGTGAGTTTGTGAACAGTCTGGGGAAGGTCCTCCTCGGGGCTCACAGAGTGGGGTCCCTCAGACCTGTCCTTCCTGGGCCTCTGAAGACCTGTTCGCTCACCCTCTTCCTTCTCCCATGGCAGAAATGGCTGTATCGTTCTCTCTTCCTTTCTTCCAAGCCCCATATTCCTGCCCTTACTTAATGAGAGCCCCCCCTCCCTCCCGCCAGGCCCTGGAGAGACACTGTTAGGACTCCCATATGACAAAGGGGGATGTGTCAACGTAAGTACTGGTGATTTCCCCCAAGGAGCCCCAACTGGGAGATGCAGAGGTGGGCTCTACAGCTCAGCCTGGAAGCACCCAAGTGAGAGGGCTGACTGCAGCTTCTGTGGACAGGGATGGGGGAGAGTTGGCCCCTGTTCCATTTGGCTTTCCCTGGGAGCTGGTCCCCCGTGCATCTGGCAGTGGCTTCTTTATGTGGTGAGGGCTTCCTCGCAGCCTGGTGTCTGCAGGCGAGTGGAAATGACATATCTCAGGTAAGGCTAAGCCCAGCACATTGTACAGTCACTTTTGCCACATCCTATTCACTAAGGCAGATCCAAAAGTGTGCCAGTCACAAGGGGAGGGGCAGTGGACTCCATTTCTTGATAGAGAACAGTGTATACCCTAGAGGCTGTGTGGTGGTTTGATTCAGGTGTCCCCCATAAGCTTAGGTGTTCTGAATGCTAGGTTCCCAGCTGATGGAGATTTGGGAATTGACACCTCTAGGAGGCAGTGTATTGTTGGGGGCAGGCCTATGGGTGTTATAGCCAGTGTCCCCTTGCTAGTGTTTGGCACACTCTACTGTTGCTATTGTCCATCTGATGTTGGCCAAGGAGTGATGTCCACCCTTTGTTCATGCCATCTTTTCCCCTGCCTCCCCTTGAGCCTGTAAGCCAAAATAAACCTCTTTTTCCCCACCCCCCACAAGCCACTCTTGGTTGGGTGATTTCTACCAGCAATGCAAACCTGATTGCAACAGGCTGTTTCTGGAAGACTCTACCACATCTTGTAGACTCTTTGGGATGTTCCTCAGTGGTCCCATTTCTCTGATCTTGAGACATACTGAGGCTCCAGCTACACTACCCCCCTACCCCCGACTCTCCCCAGGTGGTCAAAAGGGAAAGTGTGACTGGCCATTTATGGAGCACCTATTGTGTGCCAGGCCCCTACAGGGGGCACCATGGACCTTACTGCACCGGATCCCCACCAGGATTCCACATGTAGGCAACACAGCCCGTGTTGGGTAAGTGAGGAGCCTGAGGGCACCAGGAGCCATTGGGGACGCTGTATTTTGAAGCCAGGTCCACAGAGCCCCGCTGTCCCGGTTCAAGGTAAGGAAGGCATAGTGGAGTTGAGGAACTAAAGCGTCTTTGCTTCAGAAAGGTCATTTTTTTTTTTCTGAGTCTCAGTTTCCTCATCCATCCAACGGCATGGGAACCTTTACATCACAAACCAATGATAATAATTAAACAAAATAATCTTGTTTCCAAATTTGGTGCAGACTCTAGTGTGCCACCCATGGGACTCACCCCCCTTCCCCCCTGCCGGGGCCTCCTTTGTCAGGACCCGCTCATGGGGAGTAGGGAGCAGGTCTGCAGACAACTGGGGGATGGCTGTCTCCGCTCACCAATGGGGAGTTCCCGATTCCTGTGGGCTATTTTTAGGTCTTGTGGGCAACCACAGAACCACACGTGGGGTTTACCATGGTCAGCCAAGGCCAGAGGAACAAGTTTATGCTGCTGATGACAGACGGCAGGCACCTGTGGTCAGGGTGGCCCTCACTTTCTAGCCGGTTTCTCTGGCTTGACTCAGTTTCCTCATTCAGGGGGAAGCACAGTCATGCATGCTTTTGACAGCCCCTGGCCAAAGCCCTACTGCTGTCTTCTCAGCTGAGGGCTGTGTGTCTCCCCAGGAGGGCAGCCGGGCAAGGAGCAAGAATGGAGCTATGCATGCGGGACTTTTGCTCACTCTTCTCCACCTCCACAAACAGCTAGGAGGAAACATAAAAGGGTTAGTTAAGAACAACCCCAGCCAGCCGGGCGTGGTGGCGCACGCCTTTAATCCCAGCGCTCAGGAGGCAGAGGTAGGAGGATCGCCGTGAGTTCGAGGCCACCCTGAGACTCCATAGTGAATTCCAGGTCAGCCTGGGCTAGAGTGAGACCCTACCTCAAAAAACCAAAAAAAAAAAAAAAAAAAAAAAAGAACAACCCCAGCCAAGGGCTGGGAGCTACTTATGTCCTTGGACAATCCGCCCTACCACCCGTGCCAGCCTCCACCCAGAGCCTTTCCCACTCCTTCTGCAGCTTGCCCTGTAGGTGATCCTTAGGAGGCTATCTCACCCCACTTCAGAAAGAAAAGAAAATAAGAGAAGAAAAAAGAAAAGGAAGAGGGGGGGGGAGAAAGGCTTTGGAAGTCACTGAGAGGTGTGCTCAAGATTAGTGTCCTTCCAAGGAGGTTCCTGATGCCCCTTCTCCCCCCCCAAAAAAAAAGTAACATTACAGCCCATTGCCAAGGCTCTTGCTTGCCCACCAGAACTAGATGGTAAGACCCTACTGTTGAAGGCCCCACATGCTTGGCTGCAGGTCACTGAGAAATCAAGCTGGAACTGAGCTGGAAACCTCCTTCCTGTTGACTAGCTGGCAGGATGCTGGAAAGAGCTACGTCGCCTGCTGGGTGAGAAAAGTCATCAACAGTCTTCACCAGCAGTGCATCCTCTAAGCTTTGCAGCTGGTGAGGCCTCAACTGGTGCAACGGTGGCATGTCTGTTATGGAGGAAACCAACTGCTGTCTGATTGGACTTGAGGCCTGCTCCATGGGAGGGAATTCATGCCTGGTACTGAAAACCTAATGAAAAACCTATGGCTTGGGAGTTCACAGGCCCTATTGGGTAGGAAACTGCTATGTTGCCTGGCTAAATGGGTCTATTATGCCCACCAAACTTCCCTCTAAATACTTACGTCTATGCTCATGTATTGATGCTATTCCCAATTTTGGTTAGAGAAGCTTCTCTTTTCAGAGGGCAGTGACCACTAAGGTGACCCATAACTCATCATAGTGCTGAGAAGAAGTGACAGTGGAGTGTCCAGCACTGAGACATGTCTGTCACACCCTCCAAGGCTCAGGGATTATTGCGGAAGAGGTGGCAGAAAGAATGTAGAGGCCAAAGCAAGGGGAGGACTGCTTACAATACTGTCTTTTAGATATAGAGTGGCCTAGATATTCATGACACCACTGGTCATGAATGTTACTTACAAAAAAGACCCACATAAAAGGAGGGACAAAATGATGACATCAAAATAGATGAGAGGCTAGTTGGAAAGAAAGGGGGGCTGGAGAGATGGTTTAGTGGTTGAGGTTCTTACCTGCAAAACCAAAGGACCCAGGTTCAATTCCCCAGGACCTATGTAAAGCCAGATGCACAAAGCGACAAGATGGTACATGTATCTGGAGTTCAGTTGCAACAGCTAGAGGCCCTGGTACACCAATTATCTCTCTTTCTCTCTCTCTGCCTCTTTCTCTCTCTCTCAAATAAAGAAAACCAAAAAAGAAGAAAGGATTCAGTGAAGGGGGGATTTTGGTGGGATAAAAGGGAGGGTAGTTGGAAGGGATTATAATTATGGTATATTGTCTATACTTATCAAAGTTGTCAATAAAACAGTTTTTTAAAAAAGATTAGTGTCCTTCCCAGGCCACACAATGGGGACAATTTTGATGGGCACTAGAACCTTAGGCATCCCAGCCCCCTCCCTCCCATCACCAGCCTCATCTATATAGCATCCTGGGGGCCTCTGCCCTAGATAATCCGAGGAGCCCACACCCTACCCACACCTTTCTGGGTTACTTTTGAGTCTAGGAAATCAAGTTCTTGGAAGAGCCACCAACCATGGTCTCCCCCACAAGGATAGGAAAGAAAAGTGCAATCTAGGTGTGCTTGTGTGTGTAGCTGCAGCCGTATGCACTTCCACATCACATGTGCCTCGTGCACAGCACGCTTCTGACCAAAATGCACCTCTCCACACACTTGAAAATCTCCTGCACACGGCTTAACCCAACCACAAATCCACGCAGCATACCTGTCCGCATTTCTATATCAGGACAACCTGACAAAGCACATAAGCCTTACACACACATTATTCCCCACACACTTAAGTAGATTAACATCAATTCTCAAGCACATGTTTATGCCAACAGGCATATTTTTATCCATTCCACCATCATACCCTCCTGTGATAAATGGGTGCATGCCCACCTCATGACATCTACAAAGAGATGCTCACACCAGCATGCGTGAGCCTGCACAAACACGGGTACGTACGTGTGCTTCCTTTGCGTACGTTCAGACCCAACAACAACCACCACAGACAGTAAGCATCTGCCTGCATCTCACACTACCACACATCCCAGACTTCTACATGTGCGTGTGCAAGTCAGTGTACACGTATGCACACATTGCGTGTACACACACAACTTACCTCCACGGGCACTTGCTCGCCTCTGCTGCATGCTGTGTGCACACCCTAATCTTTTCCGAACAATCCTGAAGGGGAGCAGAGACGCAAACATCACGTCCTGCTTCACCTGAAAACCCCCAGCCCCTGGGTGTGTAGGAGGGCCAGGCAGCCGCCCTCCCTGAAGGGGGCAGGGTGGAAAGTGTGATTTGAGGTGACCTTTGCAAAAACAGCAAAGACGAAGGGGGGTTTCCATGCTGTTATAACCTTACTGTGTTGGGGGGACGGGGCCACCATTGCTCATCCACCCCTCCACGGGTCCATCCAACCTTTGGGGACATTCAGGTCTGGTTTCCAGGAGGGGAGATGGGTAGGCTCTGTGGAAGCACTAGGTCAAGTCCCTAAAGATGTATTTACCTGATGACCACCTTGTCAGCGTTTCAAGTGACCAATTGACTGGATACATCAAACTTATTAACCTTACCATTTTTTTTTCAACTCAAAAACATATACAACTGGGCTGCAGAGATGGCTTAGCCGTTAAAATGCTTGTCTGCAAAGCCAAAGGACCCGGGTTTGATAACCCAGGTCCCACGTAAGCCAGATGCACAAGGGGGCACACGCGTCTGAAGTTCGTTTGCAGTAGCTGGAGGCCCTGGCCATTCTCTCTCTCTCTCTCTCTGCCTCTTTGTCTGTCTGTTGCTCTCAAATAAAAAAATAAAAACAAACAAAAAATTAAACACACACACACACACACACAATTATATCAGATAGACTGGTATCTGTTTTCATTTTGTGTACAAAGCAGCTCTTTAAGGAATGGAAAGAACCCAAAAGCTAAGGGTTAGAGAGTGGTTGAGTTTAATAAAGGCACTTAATGTTTGTAACTGAAGAGGGACTTTCTAAGGACATCTACCAGAATAGAGCTTTCTGGGACCACCTGTCCCCAGGTGCTATGTGACCTGTACCCGGGCTCTCTGCCTTGCCTTGTGAGCTTGGCTAGGTCTCTTCTGCTCCTGGGAGCCTCAATCTCTTCATGTATAAAAAAGCTCATCCTCAGGACCTTGTTGACATTATGCCTCTAATCACAGCACTCAGGAGGCAGAGGTAGGAGGATTGCTGTGAGTTCAAGGCCACCCTGAAACTACACAGGTGAATGCCAGGTGAGCCTGGGCTAGAGCAAGACCCTACCTTGAAAAAACCAACCAAACAAACAAACAAACAAAAAGACATTACAGGAGACACTCCTGTGACCCTGCCACTCCCCTCCCCCAACACACACACACACACACACACAGTGTGGCTGGGGTCTGGGCTACCAGTTCCAGAGAAAGCACGGACTGTTGGAGATGGTCCAGCTCTGCTGGGAAGTTGAGCTTGCTGTGCCCGTGCCTCTGTCTGAATCATGACATTTCTGAGTCCTGTTCCCTGCCCCAGGCAGAAGGTCCCGATCGCACTGTGTGAGGGGAGCACGGGGCTGCAAGGGTGGGGCCCGGCTGACTTTCCTTTCCTGGTAATATGTGAGCTAACCTCATTTCCTTTTTCTGAGGGGAAATGCCATTGACATCACACCGATGGATTTTTAGTGAGGCCCATGAGAACTCGTGATCCACTGGCAGGCAAGAAGGGCGCATAGAGAAAGCCAGATGCAGATCCACCTGGGGTCAGTTTGCAGAACCCCTGATCTGAGGCTGTTACCCCTCGCTTTAGAGAGGAAGCCCTCTACACTAGAGAGGGCCACAGCCTGGGATCCACTGCCAGACAGCACTGCTTGGCCCCACCTCCCATACAGGGATGTAGACAAAGGCGTCCAGCCCGCTCAAGCCCCTGTGTGTGAGTGAGTGAGTGTGTGTGTGTGTGTGTGTGTGTGTGTAGTTGTGCGTTCTTCAATCACTCTCCACTTTATCTTTGTTTTTTTTTTGGTTTTTCGAGGTAGGGTCTCACTCTAGCCCAGGCTGACGTAGAATTCACTCTGTAGTCTCAGGGTGGCCTCGAACTCACGATGATCCTCCTAACCTCTGCCTCCCAAGTGCTGGGATTAAAGGCGTGCACCACCACGCCTGGCTCCGCCTTATCTTTTGAGATAGAGTCTCTCACTGAACCATGAACTCGTTGATTTGGTTATACTAGCTGGCTAGCTAGCCCCAAGAATCCTCCTGTCTCTGCCTCCCTGGGCTGGAATTATAGGCGCTCACTGCCTTGCCTGACTTTTACATGGGTACTGGGGGTTCAAATCCAAGTCCTCGTGCCTCTATGGCAAGCACTTTACTGGCTGAGCCATCTCCCGAGTCCCCATCTTTGTTGTTCTGTTTGGGGATAGCATCTCCTGTAGCCTGTGCAGGCCTCCAACTTGCTGTGTATCCAGTGACAACCTTGAATTTCTGACCCTTCTTCCACTACCTCCCAAATGTCTGGATTATAAACATGTGCCACAATAGCTGGTTTTGATTGGTGCCAGGGGTCAAAGCCAGGGCTTCCTGCATGCTAGGTAGGCATTGTACCAACTGAACTACATCCCCAGCCTCTTATCTGTCTGGATGACAGCACTGACACCCTCCCTGTCACTCTGAGGCAGGGCCAGCTTGGGCTCAGTCTCCCCTCACACATCCTGGCCTCTTCCTCCAACTATCCTCTGTCCATCTGGTAACATCACTAGAGCCCAGAGTCTATAATGGCACTCCAGCTACAACCCTTCCAGGGCCCTCAGGGGGACACTGGGGGTGTCTCCCCGGTGCTCCTGTGATTCTCTCAGCTGCTCTCCCTGGAAGGCTCCTTGGCTTGGCTGGCACAGCGCAGGTTTCTGGCATCGGGGATTGAACCCTCTTTGCATTCACGTCTGGCATTGGGGATTGAACCCTCTTTGCATTCACGTCTGGCATCGGGGATTGAACCCTCTTTGCATTCGTGTCTGCCGTTTCCTCTGCTAGGACCATCCTCCGCCTTCTCAGCCCTGCTTGCATTCACTACTGGAAATTTAGCACCCTCCCACCCGCCCTTGGAGGAAGCTGATCTCTTGGCCTCTATCTCCTTGAGAGCAGCAAAGATTCCTCAAGCACACAACAAAAATAGAAGTGCTGGGAGTGGTGGCGCACGCCTTTAATCCCAGCACTCGGAAGGCAGAGGTAGGAGTCCGAGTTCACCCCGAGTTCGAGGCCACCCTGAGACTACATAGTGAATTCCAGGTCAGCCTGGGCTAGAGCGAGACCCTACCTCAGAAAATAAAACAAAAGAGAGAGAAAGAGAAGCACAAAAGATTCCTCCCCTGGCATTAGCATCCCCATGCATACCCCCAACTTCTCCCTTGCTGGATTATTGGGAGCAAGTCCAGCGCAGCAAGGAATTTCTAAGATTTTTCTATTTATTTATTTGAAAGAGAAAGATAGAGAGTACGGGTGCACCAGGCCCTCTGTAGCCACTGCAAACAAACTCCAGACGCATGTGCCACCTTATACATTTAGCTTATGTGGGTCCTGGGGAATCGAACCTGGGTCCTTGGGCTTCACAGGCAAGTGCCTTAACCGCTAAGCCATCTCTCCAGCCTAGGAACTTTTATTCATAAATTTAGCAGTCCATGTTTCTAAAAGATGAAGACATTCTCCAAATACCATTCTCCTACCTAATTTTTGTTTTGTTTTTATTTTTTGCTTGTTAAAACAAAGTCCCACACAGTAGTCCAGTTGGCCTAAAACTTATTATGTAGCCCAGGCTGGCCTCCAATTTGTGGTAATTCTCCTGCCTCAACTTCCTGAATCCTAGGATTATAGGTGATAGCCACCATGATACCCTGCTCTATTTTTTTTTTTTTTTTTTTTTTGAGATAGGGTTTTACTCTAACCCAGGCTGACCTGGATTTCACTATGTAGTCTCAGGGTGGCCTCGAACTCACAGTGATCCTCCTACCTCTGCCTCCCGAGTTCTGGGATTAAAGGCTGTGCCACCATGCCTGCCTTCTAACTTTTTAAATACATATATTTTGAGGTTTTGCCTCACTCTAGCCTAGACTGATAGACTGACCTGGAACTCACTCTTTTGTCCCAGGCCAGCCTCAAATTCATAGTGACCCCCCTACTTCTGCCTCCCAAGTGCTGGGATTAAAGGCATGCATCACCATGCCTGGCCTTAATAATATTTTTAATCATTAAATTTCCCCCTGCTGTCCCATAAAGTTGGTTTGATCAAAGTTATGATCCAAACAAGGTCCTGCACATTTGCCCCTCGCATCTTCCAGATCTTTTATAATCTATAGCTTTCTTTCTCTTTCTCTTTCGCTTTCTCTCTCTCTCTCTCTCTCTCTCTTTTTTTCTTGAGCGTATTTATTGCATAAGCCACGTTGTTTACCTCATGGAGTTTTCTGGACTTTTCTCTTTTAACCTGATGGTGTTATGTAAAATATTCTTTGGTCCCTAGTCTTTCCTATAAATTGGGAGTTAGAGCGAAAGGCTTGAAACTTTGGCCAGAGTTTGTCACAGGAGGTGTGTGTATTACTCACCTCAGAGGTTTGTGATTCTCGTGATATTTGGCTGTCTCTCTTTTTGTACTTTAAACGTTTAGCCTTTGATGATCTATGCCTGTGTCTGTATTTCATTAAGTTGTTCTAAAACAGTACTCATTCCTTCTTTGCATAGGTCAGCTGGACAGAGGAAGCTTCGAGAAGCTTCTCTCTGCTCTGATTTCTTGGTGGTAGTTTGTCCAGACAAGGTGGATTGAATGGTTCATGCCCTACCAGTTTCATTCACCAATATTCAGAACAATGAATTGGTTCTCCAGCATGCTTGAAGATTACTGGCAAAGAATTTCTTTGTAAAATCTTGTGTGTCTGAGTGCAGGTGCCAGGACACGTGTGTGGGGGTCAGCACATAACCTCAGATTTCGGTCCTCATCTTCCATCTTGTTTGAAGCAGTGTCTCTTGTTCACCACTGTGTACACACCAGGTTAGCTGGCCCACCAGCTGCTGGGTATTCGCCTGTCATTAGGATTATGAACATGTGCTAAGGTATCTGTCTTTCCATGGGTTCTGGGATCTGAACTCACGTCCTTGTGCTTGTGTGGCAAGCCCTTTAACCACTGTGCTAGCGCCTCAGATCCAGCAAGGGATTTTGTTGGTAGCATAGGTTTAGAGACTTTTTAAATTTTACTTATTTATTTGAGAGAGAGAGAGAAGAGGCAGAGAGAGAGAGAGAGAGAGAGAGAGAGAGAACGGGCACACCAGGGTCATCAGCCAGTGCAAATGAACTCCAAATGCATGCACCACCTTGTGCATCTGGCTTACATGGGTCCTGGGGAATCAAACCTGGGTCCTTAGGCTTTGCTGGCAAGCACCTTAACGGCTAAGCCATCCCTCCAGCCCATGTTTAGAGACTTTGTACCCTTATATTTTGGTGTGTTTGATCAGGTACTGTTGGCCCACTGGGGTTGTCGCACTTACCATCACTTATGCTGCCCCATCTTTGACTTGTGAGGCTCTCTGATGTCCTTCAGCCGCCCTGTGACCCAGTTCTAGCAGTGTTTCACAACCTCTTGCTTTCTGGTATAGCAAAATGTCCCGGTTGTGCTTTGAGGGCCGAGATCTGGAATCAGTTATTTTCTAAGAAGCTCTGGTTCCTTTTTGTGAAAAATAGTGTTTAGAGAGTCTGAATGCTGAGAACATTTTTTTTTAAATGCTATTTGGCTGATCTTGCTAAAGTAGGAAGAATTTTCTTAATTGAGTACATATTGATATTTTAAATGAGAGAGTCACAAGATTTACTTAAGTTCTTTGATTTTTTTTTTTTTTTTGTATTTCTTTTCTCTAATGCTAAAATTTGCTTCCTAACAACATTGGAGTGATTACTGACTCATTTCTCCCAGTTTTTTGGCACTTGCGTAGTGTGGCGTAGCGTGTGCATGTGTGTGCTTGTTTGTATGAATGTTTCTCCACTGCCTGTATATATGTATTATAAAAATTTCAGTCAGGCGTGGTGGCGCACACCTTTAATCCCAGCACTCGGGAGGCAGAGGTAGGAGGATCATCGTGTGTTCGAGGCCACCCTGAGACTACATAGTGAATTCCAGGTCAGCCTGAGCTAGAGTGAGACACTACCTCAAAAAAAAAAAAAAAAAAAAAAAAAAGTCAGAGTAACAACATCAGGAGTATTAGCACTAAGGTTAACGAGACCCTTTACAGTTAACTTGTAGCAATTTTGTCCTTCGCATGTGTCTATGTGGATGTATCCACATGTATCTGTTACTAGTCAAGTGACAGCCAAATTAGAACTTCTAGATGGCTTCCAACTTGGCACCGTAAAGCTGCCAACTCAATGCACATTAATTTATCTCATTCTGGTTTTGATTTTTGAGCATTAATGTTGACTTGACTTTATTTCCCTGAAACATATTTACCTAGTTCTCAAATTATGCTATGAAACAAGGCATCTTCAGTAAAGTCTAATGTTTGCCTCTATTCCCTTGACTCCATGTCCTCCCCCTCCCAATAGATGACAAGTTTTAAATTTAATTTAATTTTTAGTTTTTTTCAAGGCAGGGTTTCATTCTAGCCTAGGCTGACCTAGATCCTACTCTGTAGTCTCAGGTTGGCCTTGAATTCATGACAATACTCCTACCTCTGCCTCCTAAGTGCTGTGATTAAAAGTATGCACCACCACGCCTGGCCCTGATAGGCAACTTTTAATTTAATTTACTTCTTCTTCTTCTTCTTCTTCTTCTTCTTATTATTATTATTATTGTTGTTGTTATTGTTATTACTTTGGGTTTTTCAAGGTAAAGTCTCTCTCTAACCCAGACTGACCTGGACTTCACTATGTACTCTTGGGGTGGCCTCGAACTCAAGTGATCCACCTACCTCTCTGTCTCCTGAGTGCTGAGATTAAAGGCATGTATCACCATGCCTAGCTAATTTTATTTTTTGAATTTTAACTAATCAATAATTGAAGAACACATGTATGTATTTGTGCCTTTACTTACATTTTTGGGTAAAAATCATATTTGATATACTTATTTTACTTTCCTTTCTTTTTGTAGTTATTATTATTTATTTATTTGAGAGAGAAAGAGGCAGATAGAGCAAGAGAGAATGAGTATGCCAGGGCCTCCCAGCCACTTCAGATGAATTCCAGACACATGTGCCCCCTTATGCATCTGGCTTATGTGGGTCCTAGGGAATCAAACCTGTGTCCTTTGGCTTTGCAGGCAAGTGCCTTAACCACTAAACCATGTCTCCAGCCCTCCTTTCCTTTTTATGCATGTGTGTATGTGTGTACGCTTGTATGTGGCCCTGTGTGTGGCGATCAGAGGCTGATCTTGGCACCCCTCATCTCTCATGGTCCAGTTAGAGTTTACCAATTCGGCTAGACTGGCTGGCCAGTGAACCCCAGATGCTACCATAGCCAGCCTTCTTTTACCTGGGCACTGGGGATTGAACTCAGGTCCTCATGTTTTCAAGGCAAGCACTTTACTGATTGGGCTGTCTCCCCTGCCCTCTACTTTTCTTTCTCATTTGACATTGTGTCCTGGAGACTACACCATCAGCATAGACAGAGGACTCCTTCCTTCCCTCTGAGTGCCACCCGGTCCCCATGAACGGACCTTTGAGTTTTCACTTCTGCGAAGGGCACTGTCATGAATAGCTTTATGGAAGCATCATACTTTTGTCACTGTATCTTTGGAGCCGATTCCCAGAAATGACACTGCCGGGTCAAAGGGTACACATATGTGATTTTTGCTAGAAACTGCCAAATTCCCCTCTGTACCATTTTATATTCTCACCAGAGAGTATGTGAGAGGGCCTGTTTCCCCACAGTCTTGCTGATAGGGCATGTTCTCAATCTTTGAGGTTGTTGCCAATCTTGAGGTTGTCTGATAGATGAAGAAGAGCATCCTGGCTGAGTATTTTTGTCTGTTTGGTTGGTTGGTTGGTTTTTTGAGGTAGGGTCTCTCTCAAGTCCAAGCTGACCTGGAATTTACCATGTAGTCTCACAGCAATCCTATCTCAGCCTCTCCAGTGCTGAGATTAAAAGCAAGTGCCACCATGCCCAGTTTGGCTGTGTCTTAATGTGCATTTCCTCGATTGTGAATAAAATTATGTAACTTTTCACATTTAGATTCTGATTCACTCTTGGGTCCCCAATGCCCAAGATGGGGCTTGGTACAGATGAGGTCCTCAGGGCGATTTCTAGAATGATGGAATGAAGAACAGATGAACAAACCGACAAGAGAATGAAGTCTTAAAGAGGATGGCTGGGGGCTGGAGAGATGGCCTAGCAGTTAAGTGCTTGCCTGTGAAGCCTAAGGACCCCGGTTCGAGGCTCAACTCCCCAGGACCCACGTTAGCCAGATGCACAAGGGGGCGCACGCGTCTGGAGTTCGTTTACAGTGGCTGGAAGCCCTGGAGCGCCCATTCTCTCTCTATCTGCCTCTTTCTCTCTCTGTCACTTTCAAATAAATAAAAATAAACAACAACAACAAAAAGAGGATGGCTGCTCTTCCCGAGGTCACATGCTCAACTGTCAGCAGAGCTGGGACAGAGTTGATCTCATTAGTTCTCCTTGTCTAACTAAATATTTTTCTAACTAAAAAAACTGAATAAATTCTAAATTTATAACAGAAATTTTAGAATGCACAAGAAACTGTAAACATGAGAAAAAAAATTAACCTTTCTGCTCTGCTATCAATTTTTTAAAGCATTTTAGTGTATTTCCTCCTAGTCTTCATGCATTATTTCAGTTTTGGTTGTTTTGTATATATGGTTTTTACCTTGTTATTTCTTGTGTGTGTGTATGTGTGCACAGTATGCACATGCATGTGCAGATGCATGAAGGCCATGTGCAAGCATGTGGAGGCCAGAAAAAATTTTGGGTGCCCTTTTCTAGTGTTCATCTACATGTTTCCTTGTGGGGCCACTCCTCCAACTTGGAGCTGTCATGTTTTATTTTTTATTTATTTATTTTAGTGAACAAGAGAGAAAGAGGCAGAGAGAGAGAGAGGGAGAGAGAGACTGGGTGTGCCAAGACCTCTAGCCATTGCAAATGAACTCCAGATGCATGTGCTACTTTGTGTATCTGACTTTATGTGGGTACTGGGGAAGCGAACCTGGGTCCTTAGGCTTCATGGGCAAGTGACTACTAAGCCATCTCTCCAGCCCGGAGCTATCATTTTAGATCGGTGAGTATCAGCAATTCTTCGGTCTCCACCCACCTGAGACTGGGATTATAGATGTGTGTGGCCATGTCCAACTTTTTCTGTGGGCTGTGTGGAGTCAAACTTGCACAGTCCCAGACCCTCATATTTAAAATATTTAATTATAATTTATTTATTTGACAGAGAAAGAGGGAGAGAGAGAGAGAGAGAGAATGGGTGTGCCAGGGCCTGCAGCCACAGCAAACGAACTCCAGATGCATGCATCCCCTTGTGCATCTGGCTAACGTGGGTCCTGGGGAATCGAACCTGGGTCCTTTGGCTTTGCAGGCAAATGCCTTAACAGCTAAGCCATTCCTCCAGCCCAACCCTCATATTTAAACAAGTGCTCTTAACCTCCAACTATCTTCCCAGCGCCATATTCTGTTATTTTTACCTAATGCTTTCCCACATATATTAGTCATCCTTCTGTCACTAGAACAAGATATTTGAGGGTGGTTACTTATCAAGAAAAGGGGCTTGTTCACCCCCAGTTCCAGAGACTGAATGAAGTCTAAGCAGCATCAGTGAGACTGACGGGAGATGGATGGGTGTGCTGTGGAAAGATCACATCTTGAACAAGAGCATGACAGTTGCGGTGGGCCCAGCTCAGACTTTCATAACAAAGCTCTCAGGAGTACAAAGGAGAGGCCCCAGGAGAGCTGTCTGAATCCCCTTTAAGGACGCGTAGCCAGTGACTTAAGGGTCTCCCACCAGGTTCCATCTGCTCTTACATCACCACCCTGGGGCCCGAGCCTGCAGCACCTGAACCTTTGGGATGAACAGCATCCAGACCACAGCACGTCACTCACAACAACGCTGCAGACGTCAGCTTAACGGCCACCCAGCCCATCACCATTCCAACCAGTGCTCATGTCTCTTTCTGTTGCTGCTAGACTTCCAGATTCTTTCCAGATTGTTGCTGTTATAAATAAACTCGACCCTGCTGATCTCTGTGCACATTCTGGCCTTTTCATCCCTTAGGATGGATTCCTGGAATCCCAGCCCTGCACTCCAAGTTCACGGTTTTTCTTGGCTTCATGCTCACAGGGAAGAGTCTCTTCAGCTTGGCCCCTGTAACCTTGCGAGCTCCTGCCCTGGCCTGGTTCTCAGAGTCTGTGATCTGTAGTACAGACAGCCTCACACCCAAGGCAGCTCAGAAGATGGATGGGCTGTGACCCGCCCAGGATGAGGAATTGGAAGCTTCACTTGGGCCTCTGCGTCTTCACAGGGCTCCAGACAGATGACCCAGAGCTGGTGGGAGAGAACGGTACACAGTTGGGGGGAAGCTGGGGGAAGAGAGGGGTGGCAGAGGCACTGAGAGGATGTGTCCCAGTCTTCGTGAACACTCACAGGTCAGTAGAGCAGATGCTGGGGTCAGACCCTCCCACCCACAAAGTGACGTGCGGCACGACAGGGTCAGACAACATGTCAGTGACAGATGGTGGTCTGGGAAGGTTTCCTGGAGGAAGCTGCAAATGGGTATAGTGGAAGGAACACAGGTAGGTCTTTCCTGACGGATGAGGGAGGGCAGAGCTAAGCTAGTTTAGGGACCCTGCAACTTGTGTTACAGGAAACGAAGTGGAGAATGGCAGTGGTGTATGCATCAAGAACCACGGCCAGGGGCAGGTGAGGGGCAGGATTTCAGATGGGAACTGGGCAGACTTAAAGAGAGGTCCCTGTCTCATGCAGTGACCATAGCATTTGATTCCGAACTATGGCCATAAAATCTGAAAATGAGGACGGAGATGAGAGACATCTAGGACACAAAACAGAGTTATGCCAACTGTCCTGGATGCAAATGAATTCTGGACCAAAACTCATGATGCCTGGTTACCAGTATCTGCTTAGTATGCCCTGGGACATGTCTCCTGACTACATCCGGACCTCAATTTTTCAATTTTTTTAATATTTTTAAAATTTTATTTATTTGCAAGGAGAAAGAGAGAGAGAGAGAAAGAGAGAGAGAATGGGCACACCACAGCCTCGAGCCACTGCAAACGAACTCCAGACGCATGTGCCCCTTGTGCATCTGGCTTACGTGGGTCCTGGGGAATAGAACCTGGGTCCTTTGGCTTTACAGGAAAACGCCATAACCACTAAGCCATTTCTCCAGCCCAATTTTCACTTTTGTACACCAACAAGGTTATCCTAGGTCATCTCTGAAGGGGGCAGCCAAGGTCCCTGAAGGAAAGAGGAGGATGCTGCCTAAGGCTGAACAGGAGGAATACCAGTGTGGGGCTCAAGGTCCCCACTCTCTCTGTCTCTCTCTTTCTCCCTCCCCCTGTCTATCTTGTAGCATTAATGTCAGCAGGGAGGTCCGGGACCCGGACCAGAGGCCAGCTGTGGGAGGGAGGAATGATCTCAGCTGGAGGAACGGAGAGGAAAGAATGCGGAGCGTCCAAAGAGCTGTGAACAAGTCGCGGGCTCTGGCAGGGGGCCCAGGGGTTTTGCAATCGCCCTCCAGTGAGCCGAGGGAAGGAGGTGGCCAGTTTCCCCACTGTGCACTGGAGCTGCAAGATGAAGGGGGCATCAAGATGACTTTGACAGCAAGTACGAGCAAGCAAGCCCTGCCTCCCAGGAGGGTAAATAACATAAGAAACCACATCGTCTCACCCCCACTGCAGGGCCAAGCAGCCCCCCCCCCCCCGCGGTGTCACCAACAGCACAGGCTGTTCTCTTTTCTTCCCTGGTTTCAGATGGCCTCCCCTGGCTCAAGATGGCTGTCACTGGCCTCTGGCTTGAGAGATGACTGTTAGTGGCGGTGGGAGGCCCCCTCCCGCTTCCCTGTGACTGTCCTGCAGGAGAGAAGCAGAGAGGATGTCTGGTGATGGTTGGTACTGTCAGTGTGACAAGACCTGGAGTCACCTGGTGAGGGATTATGCAGAGTAGCCTAGCCTCTGGGCATGCCTCTGAGGGATCATCCTGATTAGGTTAATTGAAGTGGGAAGACCCACCTTAGCTATGTGCAGCACCATTCCATGGCCTGGGCTGAAACTAAGAAAAATTGGAGAAACAAGCAAGGGCGCTGTTTTCCTGATGAACCGGATACCAGCACAAGGGGGAAGGAGATCAGCACAGAGAAAAATCAACTCCTACCAAATCAGAGAGCCAGAGCCTCAGAGCCCCCCAACACCTCATCACTGAAGCAGACCAAAAATAAACCCAACATGGCTCAGGGAAATTTTGCGGAAGAGGAGGCGGAAAGAATGTCAGAGCCACATGTTGGGTCATGATATGCAGAGACATTTAGCTTACCCATAACTGTGGGCTAATTCCACAATGCATGACCCGTATACCTCAACAAGGAGGGGCCAAGGGGAGGGGGTAGGTCACGGATGAGCCTAATAATGGTACCAAACTGACTGTAAAAAAAAAAATAAAATGAAAAATAAAAATGAAAAAAAAAAAAAAAAAACAGAGAGGAGCTGGAGAGATGGCTTAGCGGTTAAGTTACTTGCCTGTGAAGACTAAGGACCCAGATTCAACTCCCCAGTACCCACGTAAGCCAGGTGCACAAGGTGGCTTGTGTCTGGAGTTCATTTGCAGTGGCTAGAGGCCCTTGTGTGCCCATTCTCTCTATCTGCCTCTCTGTCTGTGTAATAAATACATAAATTAAATATTTATTTAATTATTTGACAGAGAAAGAGGGAGACAGAGAGAGAGAGAGAGAATGGGCGCTCCAGGGCCTCTAGCCACTGCAAACGAACTCCAGACGCATGCACCCCTTTATGCATCTGGCTAACGTGGGTCCCGGGGAGTCGAACTTAGGTCCTTTGGCTTTACAGGCAAATGCCTTAACTGCTAAGCCATCCCTCCAGCCCTTAAATATAAAAAGCAGAGATGGCATCCATCCATCTCCCTCTGCTTCCTCCCTGTGGACTGAATGTGAGCAGTTGCCTCAAGCTCCGGCCGGGTCGGGTCTGCCCTGCCATGAGGGATGGTAACTTGGAGCTGTAAGCCGAAGTCAGCCCTTCCTTAATCTGTCAGGTATTTTGTTCCAACAATGAGAAAGTAACGGACACAGCGTTTCTCCCGGCCCGCATTAGAAGTCCATTTCTTTGCTCCCAACGGGCAACCTGGATCATGCTCCCATCCACACACAGTCTCCCCAGGAAGGTCCTGTGCTGATTGGTTAGATCAAATGGGATCTAGTGCTAACCCCTGGGATGATGAGAGTACCAGAACAGAAACAGGGTGTTCTGAGGGAGGAAGGATGAAGCTATGGGCCCCTGAGCTCCTGCACACGACGCAGCCTGAGTCAGCGGTCTGGGCATCATTTCTACATCACTAAGGAAGCCTTCGAGGCACAGAGGGGACTGACTTGCCTGGGCCACCCAAGAGGTAAATCGAACCTGAGTTGAGAAAAATAAAGTACACAACCAACCAAGGGGGTGTAAGCTGCCCCTCAACCTCCTGACCAGCTCCTTGGGGCCTTCCCTAACTCTGGGGCCGACACACCGCCTGAGTCTCACCAGGATCCAAGGCCAGGGGTGTGGGGTTGAACCCTGTCTCTGATCTTCCGTGTTCCCCGGGAGATGGGACCGAGCACCCCTTGGCCTAACTGCCAGGAGATGGAATGAAGTGAGGAGTGGGCTCTTTGCTGGCTATGCAGTACAGTGGAACCATTAGGGGCTTCCTTCCTCCTGATGGACAAGGGCTCGTTGCAAGAGCCTTGTCCACACCAAGTACTGGGAAGCTCTATGGGAACAGGCTGCCTGGGACTTTACGCAGTAACAGATAAGGAGATGTGTTCAAAGAGGCGACGGCCTGCCCAAGGTCACACAGGACTAGAACTCAGCCCCAAGCTCTCAACCCTATGCGTTGCTCCAGGCCCTCAGGGTTGGCTGAGGTCTACCCCCCAGCCTGGGACAAAGGGGAGGGCGTAGCTTCAACCTTGTCTGTGCTTGCCAGCACGTCCCCAAGTTTCTTGGGGGTTCACTGAGGCAAGGCCACATTTTCCCTTGAGTGGCTTCCTGTTCTGGCCAAACAATGACTCCTAAGGGACCTGGTGCCAGCTGGCTGCAGCTCTTGTCAAGGCCTTGACTTCTTGCATGGAAGGGAGGAGAGGTCTTAGCCCCAGGGATGTGTGGCGGGCTCTATAGTGAGACGTGGCCTTTGGGTCCCACTAAATTCAATTCTTTCTTCTGCCCTGGTCCCACACGCATGCAGCACGCTCTGTCTGGGTACCCAGAAGGCCAAGCATTTAGGAACTCTCTAGGCGTTTATCCGTGAGGAACAGGGCATGTGTGGCTACAGGAATAGGAACAGCAGGAGATCTCCTCCCTAAACTTGCTGGCTGAGTTTTCTACTTAACCTGCCACTGCCTATGAAAGCTCAGAGGAGGGCTGGAGAGAGGGCTTAGCAGTTAAGGCACTTGCCTGTGAAGCCTAAGGACCTGATTTTGATTCCCCAGTACCCATGTAAGCCAGATGCAGAAGGTGGCACATGTGTCTGGAGTTTGTTTGCAGTGGCTGGAGGCCCAAGTGCACCCATTCTCTCTCTATCTGCCTCTTTCTCTCTGTGTCTCTATTTAATTAATTAATTAAAAATATTTCAAAAAGAAATCTCAGAGTTTGCCCCCACTCCTTCAGCATAAGCAGCTGTGTCCTGAAGTCTTGGGACATACGGGAAGAGATCCTGAAGGTGTGGGTAAAAATAGTAAAGATGGGGCTGGAGAGAGGGCTTAGTGGTTAAACGTTTGCCTGCAAAGCCAAAGGATTCCAGTTCGATTCTCCAGGACCCAAGTAAGCCAGATGCACAGGAGGGCCTGCCCATGCATCTGGAGTTCGTTTATAGCTGCTAGATGCCCTGGCGCACCCATAATCTTCCTCTCTCTCTCTTTCATTGCCTCTTTCTCTCTCTCAAATAAATAATAATAATAAAATAGTAAATATTTTTAAAATTGTTACTTTTGAGACAGGACTCTATGTACTCCAGACTGGCCTTGAACTCACTATGTAGCCAAGGATGGCCTTGAACTTCTGATCATCTTGCCTCCCCCTCCTGAGTTCTGGGATTACAGGTGCACATCACTATGTCTGGGGATAGAATTCAGGGCTTCCCAGATGCTGGGCAGTATTCAGCAGACCAAGCCATTATCTCCAGCCCCTTGAATTTTCTTAATAAGTGAGGAAATTCAAACATTGGATACGAGTAAAACCTGACCTAAGGGGAGGGATGGAGCTGGGTTCTAACCTTGGACTTCATACTTCCTTCAGGATGTTTTGAAAAGAAGCCAGTCTACGGGAAGCCCCATAGTACTGGAGGTTGTGGAGGTGTCTGTGAGCCTATGGGATGGGGTGTTTGCTGTGCAATAAAATACACGGGGAGGGGTAAAGGGAGGGAGCCACTAGGGTCTGTTGGGGGCTAGACACAGCTGTCCTCTTTCTCTCTCTGCGTGTGAGCAAGTACACCACCCCACAAGAGCCCTGTGGGCATCGGCTAGACTGGGTGATGGGACCCTCACCAGACTGTGTGGTGTGGGCCCGCCCTCTACACAAGCAGCGAGCAGGAAAGAGAGGTGGGGGAGGGCCTGGTCCTCTGGGTCCTCCCCACCCAGCCACAGTCCGCAACTGCTGCTTTCCAGGGCCCCAGAGCTACTGCTGGATGGCATGACACAGTGTACCCAACCCTGGTTGCAGGCCTGCATGGGATGGCACCAGCCTATAACCATGGCCCTTCCCACATCACCTTCCCAGCTGATCCTCGGAAGGAGTCCTGTGTCCTGCTACGGTCCTAGCTCAGCACCAGGGCCAGAACTCCGAGCTCAGAGCCAAGACTGTCACCCATCCACGTGCCTGAAACAGGACAGTGACTTAACAAGACCCTTTTCCCTTAGAGCCTGTGGAATTGTTTGCGGGAAGGGGCTTGACACCACTGTGGAGATAATGAGAAGGAGGCTCCCACAGGCTTGCACTGGGTCCCCTCCATGCCTTCCTTTTCAGGGGCTGGGGAGGTCTAGTGTCCTGCTGGGGTAGGATCTTGGGAAGCAGTGATCTAGCCTCAGATTTGTCTGCCACTCACCCCTGAGCTGGAGTGAGAAAGGTTGCAGAGATCGTGGAACAGAAGAAGAGAGAGGCAGGGGCTCTCACTGAGCTGCGGGCCCGCGGCGTGCTCTGCAAAGCACTTCTCGGTTTAGCAGTGGGAACAGGCAAAGGGACAGGACTGAGGTCACAAGGTGGATGTCTTCTAGGCCCCAGGACCATGCACACAGTCCTCCACAGACGATCCCAACCCTTTCCCTTCCTCGCTACTTCTCTTTCTCCCTACTTGGGAGAAAACCCCTAAGGGTTTTGCTCTTAGGCCCCTGTGGCTCCCCTTGAGTCCTTCTTAACCTACTGGTCATCAGCTATCTTCTCCCCACGCCACTGCCACCTCCCCAGACTAGGCGTCATCATCCATGCTCTGCTATGACGGTGGCCTCCTCACTAGCCTTCATGACCCTATTCTGAACCCCTCCAAGCCCACAGAGAGGTTGGTCAGAATGAACCTGAACAGGTTCTTTCTGAGCTGATGTAGAGCCCAAACTGTGCCGTGCCTCAGGCCTCCCTTTCTGCTATTTTTTTTTTCTAGAACAAAACCCCATCTGGGCCTGAAGAGATGGTTTAGCCATTAAGGTGCTTGCCTTCAAAGCCTAAGGACCCAGGTTTGATTCCCCAGAAACCACGTAAGCCAGATGCACATGGTGGCACATGTATCTGGAGTTTGTTTGCAGTGGCTGGAGGCCCTGGTGCAACCATCCTCTCTCTCTCTCTCTCTCTCTCTCTCTCTCTCTCTCTCCATATATATATCTGCCTCATACATTTAAAAAATTTTAAGGCGGGCGTGGTGACGCACGCCTTTAATCCCAGCACTCAGGAAGCAGAGGTAGGAGGATCACTGTGAGTTCGAGGCCACCCTGAGTCTACATAGTGAATTCCAGGTCAGCCTAGGTAGAGTGAGACCTTACCTCAAAAAATCAATAATAATAATAATAATAATAATAATAATAATAAAATTTAAATTAAAAGAAGCATCTGGGGGTCTGCTGTCCATAGAATGGCTCCTCTGATAAGGGGCTCCTTCCCCCCAGCCCACCACTGTCAGTTTCCCTTCCTTCAAAAACAGAGTGTGAGACAAGGGCTTGGTGCAAATAATTCCTAGCGAGGTGATCGCAGGAGATAGGGTTGAGGAAGTCAGGAGAGGAGACAGGGAAGGACAAAACCAGGACCAGGTGGTGTTTTCTCACGTTCCACTGCGGGCAACAGGGCTGCATTCCATCAACACTCTGCAAAACCTGCACCATGTCTCCCATGACCATCACCCACAGAATGGAAGCCGGAATGGACCTGCTGATTCCGACCCCCATCGGGTGAGATCCCTTAGACTTCTGGACTATTTTGTCTGCCCAAGCACCCACCCCGAGGTGCCCAAGAGCCATAGCTGCTCTGGAATTTTGCAGCTTAGCTTCGGGGAGGAAGCCGACTGTGTGAGCTGAGCCCGGGCTGGCAAGAAGTTAGTCGTTCCCCTCAGCTGTAGCTGCCATCCAACAGAAGCCAGGCTGACTCTAGAAGGATCCTCAGTCTGGAGGATCACTGGAGCTCAGCTGGGTGTGAATACCCAGGTGCTCAGGAAGGCGGAACAAGCGTGGGTTTTACTGTCAGACTTTCTGAGTTCAAATCTTGCTCCATCCAGTATCAGCCATGGGACTTTGAGCTGGTCACGTCACTCTAGAGAATCACAGTGTCCCCAGCTAAAACCTAGGATATTTTTTTTTTCAAATTTTTATTAACATCTTCCATAATTATAAAAAATATCCCATGGTAATACCCTTCCTACCCCCACTTTCCCCTTTGAAATTCCATTCTCCATCATATCCCCTCCCCATCTCAATCAGTCTCTCTTTTATTTTGATGTCATGATCTTTTCCTCCTATTATGACGGTCTTGTGTAGGTAGTGTCAGGCACTGTGAGGTCATGGATATCCAGGTCATTTTGTGTCTGGAGGGAGCACATTGTAAGGAGTCCTACCCTTCCTTTGGCTCTTACATTCTTTCCGCCACCTCTTCCGCAATAGACCCTGAGCTTTGAAAGTTGTGATAGAGATATTACAGTACTGAGCACTCCTATGTCACTTCTTTTCAGCACTGTGATACCTTCTGAGTCGTCCCAAGGTCACTGCCATCTGAAAAGAGAAGATTCTCTACCTTCTCTACCAAAAGTGAGAGTAGCATTAATATAAGGGTATGAACATTAAGTATATATATATTAATTAATTAATTAGTTAATTTTTATTTTTTTTGAGGCAAGCCCAACAGACTGGCCTTTTGTTATGGGTGGGGAAAGGAGAGAAAGAGAGAGAGGAGAGAGAGAGAGAGAGAATTGGCACACCAGGTCCTCCAGCCACTGTAATCAAACTCCAGACTTGTGCGCTACCTTGTACACACGTGCAACCTGGCACATGCATCACCTTGTGCGTCTGACTTATGTGGGATCTGGGAGTCGAACATAGGTCCTTAGGTTCCCCAGGCAAGTGCCTTAACTGCTAAGCCATCTCTCCAGCCCATGATAATTTTTTACCTTCTAACACTGTACTGTGAAAATCAAATGTACTACCAGAAATTAATGCGTATGGTAGAATCTGATGTCGAATGCATTACACTTCAGTGTCTTGCCTCCCGAATGAAGCTTGCTGCCTCGCTTCACTGCCTTGATCACGCTCATCTCCTCCGTGCCTTTCAGTGCCTGCATTGTCTGTTACCCAGCAGTTCCGGCATAAGTTTCACATGATCCCAGTTTGGGCCAGTACACCAGCAACCACTCCCCAGTGCTCTGCGGGCGGTGGAAATTGATTCTGTGGAAACACAGAAGGAAGAGTGAGTTGACACTGTGACAACGGACACATAAGGCAGTCAGTAGCTGCTGCTGACTCTGACCTAAATGTGACCTAAACTCCTCCTCACACAGGCTGAGCCCTGGTCCCAGTGTCGTTGCTCCACCTTCCTCCCTGCTCTTTGGGTTCTGGCATCTTCTCAGCTGTTGGGGGCTGAATCTCCACTGATCCCTCTAATGATCTTTATTCCTGTCCTAACCTTCAGAATCCGAGAATGAAACCTGATACAGAGTCACTGTAGATGGGTATTGGTTAAGATGAGGCTATACTGAGGTAGCGTGGGGCCCTAATCCAGTTCCTAATCCCAGTACTTGGGAGGCAGAGGTAGAAGGATCTTGATGTGTTCAAGGCCAGCCTGACACTACATAGTGAATTCCAAAAAAAAAAAAAAAAAAAAAAAAAAAGGAGAAATTTGGACACGGAGACACCTATGTTTGGAGGAAGGCCATGTGTGAATTGGGGTTATGCCACCACAAGTTAGTTTGTCTATTCTTTTTTCCCTTCCTTCTTCTTTCCTTCCCTCCTCTTCCTCTTTCACCTTCTTTTGGTAGTGGGAATTGAATCTAAGGCTTTGCGCAGACAAGGCAAGGGTCCTACTACTAAGCTATATCCCCACTTAGGGTTCCACCCAAATTTAGACTATCAGAAAGTAGAAGAGAAGCCTGGGTTTAAGGCACAAGAGATCCTTCTCCAATGCCTTGGAGCCTGGCCTGGCTGAGGCCTCGGTCTTGAACTTTCAGCCTTCAGAATCATGAGACAACGCATTTCTATGGTCTAAGCTTCCTGGCCAGTGTATTTTTTTAATTTTGTTTGTTTTTATTTATTTATTTGAGAGCGAAAGACAGACAGAGAGAAAGAAGCAGATATATATATAGAGAGAATGGGCACGCCAGGGCCTCCAGCCACTGCAAACGAACTCCAGAGGCATGGACCCCCTTGTGCATCTGGCCAACGTGGGTCCTGGGGAATTGAGCCTCGAACCAGGGTCTTTAGGCTTCACATGCCAGCACTTAACCGCTAAGCCATCTCTCCAGCCCCTGACCAGTGTAGTTTGACATGGCAGCTAATTCCACTTAGACCTAACACACCATCTGAAAAGGCAGCTTATTTTTTTTTTTTTTCTTGTTGCAAATATAATGCTTTTCTCCAGCCTCAATGACCCTGTTTATATATGTCTCCACCTTCGTTTCCTGATGGAGAGGCCTGGAGGAGGAGCCGGGGCCACTGTCACTGATGTCTTCAGAGCGGAGCTGGCCCCTAGCAAGCTTAGCAGGAAAGGTGGGCTGAAGCCCTCTCCACAGAGACAGCGCTGCTGCTGGCCCTGCAGGACCATCTAGGTTGGCACAGTGCTGGCAAGGGGAGGCACTGGAAAGCCAGGCTGCTGACAGTATGAGAAACCCAGAAGTGACCAGGGTAGCTTCCATAGTTTTGAGAAGGAGGGTAAGACCAACTGTGCTGAGCTATGATGTCAGCGTACTTGAATTGGATCCGGCAGGCCCAGCGCACTGGGAGCCATGGGGCGGGGGAGGGGCAGCCAGCGGCAGGGTTGCGGGAATGCGATTTGAGTAGATAAAAGGGACAGAACTCAGGGAGGTCTGCAGCTGAGGCACTGCCCAGGTGAGAGGTCGCAGGTTTGAACCCTCCTAGGCACGAGGAAGAAATGCTAGCCTGAAGCCAAGGATGTGGCTCAGTTGGTAGAGTGTCTGCCTGGCTTGCACAGAGTCCTGGGTTTGCTCCCTAATTCCACATAAACTAGGCATGGTGGTACACACCTGTAATCCCAGCACTTGTGAGATAGAGGTAGGAGGATCAAGAGTTTAAAGTCAGCTGGGCGTGGTGGCGCACGCCTTTCATCCCAGCACTCAGGGAGGCAGAGGTAGGAGGATCGCTGTGAGTTCAAGGCCACCCTGAGACTCCATAGTGAATTCAAGGTCAGCCTGGGCTAGAGTGAGACTCTACTTTGAAAAAACAAAACAACAACAACAACAAAATAGAGTTGGAGGTCAGGCTGGCGAGATGGCTTAGCAGTGAAGGCGCTTGCCTGAGAAGCCTAAGGACCCAGGTTTGACTCCCCAGAAGCTGTGTAAGCCAGATGCACAAGTGTGTTGCCCGCACACGAGGTGGCGCACACATCTGAGTTTGATTGCAGTGGCTGGAGGCCCTGGTGCACCAATTCTCTCTCTCTCTCTCTCTCTCTCTCTCTCTGTGCCATGCACACACTCTCAAAAAAAAATAAGTAATTTTAAAAAAAAGAGTTCAAGATCATTCTCTGTTGCATAGCAATTTCAAGGCCAGCTTGGGTTACTTGGGCAGATTACTGGTTAGTTTGTTTTTGTTTGTTTTTTTTTTTGTTTTGTTTGTTTGTTTTTTTGGTTTTTCGAGACAGTGTCTCACTCTAGCCCAAGCTGACCTGGAATTCACTATGTAGTCTCAGGGTGGCCTCGAACTCATGGTGATCCTCCTACCTCTGCCTCTGATTTTTTTTTTTTTTTTTTTTTTAGCTTAGTCACATATAGCCTCTACCTAAGTGCTGGGATTTTGAGTGGTGGGACAGAACACCCAACCAGAAGCAATTTATGGGAGGAAAGGGCTTTTGTCAGTTTATACTTACCAGGGGACGCTTCACCGTGGCAAGGAAACCATGGCAGAGCAGGCAGCTCCAGTGTCACATCTTGTCACAGCAGCGTGGAGGTCGCAGTCTGGGTGACTGAGCTCTGAACACCCGGTGGGCTAGACTAATAAACCTCAAGGTCCACCCCAGTGACACACTTCCCAAATGCTCTCCAACTTTCCCAAATCGCCACCAGCTGGGGACCAAGTATTCACACCACATTATGGGAGGGGGTATTTTATAGTCAAACAACCACCACACCTATTCGCCACTCTGCAGCTTGGATCAACCCCCGGCTGAACCATTCCGTGATATCTACAATGACATGTCACTCCCAGACACAAGTCAAAATGTCAACTTTAACTGGGCAAAGTGGAGCATGCTTTTAATCCTAGCACTTGGAAGGCAGAGGTAGGAGGATCACTGTGCTTTCGAGGCCAGTCTGGGACTATGTAGTGAATTCCAGGTCAGCCTAGGATAGAGTGAGACCCTATCTTGAACAACAACAACAACAAAAAAAAGTTGACTTTTTTTTTTTTTTTTTTTTTTTTTTTTGGTTTTTCGAGGTTTTTCCAGGCTGACCTGGAATTTACTATGTAGTCTCAGGGTGGCCTCAAATTGATGACAATCCTCCTACCTCTGCATCCCGAGTGCTGGACTTAAAGGTGTGCACCACCACATTCGGCGATTTTTCACCTTTTTAAATCTTCTCTCTCTCTCTCTATCTATCTATCTATATATATATATATGTGTGTATATATATATATATATATATATATATATATATATATATATCAAATAAAATAAAAAGCCATAAGCCATGGTGAGCTTGTGGGTTAAAAACAATAATAAGAAGAAGCTAATGAGTGTGGATAAACATTTCCCCGAGTCCTGGGAGCTGCTTCAGCAAGTGAGCCACGCCTGAGCAAGGGCTCGTGGGAGCTCCAATGCGGGGCAGCTCTGTCAGAAGCACAGGTGACGTCCTGGAGCTTATGAGAGGTGTCTGATGTAGAGGGACAGTCTTGGCCTAAGCACTCCACCTGTGAGATCCGATACCATTTCCAGGCAGACAAGGTCAGAATGGAATTGAATTCGAGAACCCTCAGCTGGTGTCTGCTGAGAGCAGCCGTTCCCACGCATGCTGGGGATCAGAGGATTGAGTGGGTAGCGTGGGAGAGGGAAAAACACTTTGATTCCTCTTATCTTTTTACAAAGTGGTTTTCCCACCAAAAACGCAGACCAGACAGAGGAAACATAAGACAAGTCAAAAAAAAAAAATGCCTGTCTACAAGATAACTGGTCCACACTCATCAAAAGAGTCAGCGTCATAAAAGATAATGAAAGACTGAGAGTCTGTTCTGGGTTAAAGGAAACCAAAAGAACAAGAACCCTAGACTGTGCCCCAGATCTGAGGGAAAGTTGCTATAAAGGATGTCATTGGGGGCATTTAGTGACATTTGGATCTTGAAGATTAGATAATAGTATAACATCAATGTTAAGTTCCTGAATTGATAACTACACAGTGGCTATATAAAATAATGTCTTTTTTTCTTAGGAAATACATGCCAACATGATGCATGCAACGTACATTTAAATGGTTCAGGAAAATTGTGTGTGTGTGTGTGTGTGTATGTGTGTAAACAGCAAGTGACAAGGCAAAACAATTTCCAGGAACGGGTGAGTGTGGAGGAAGCACACAAGGGAGTTCTGTGTACTGTTCTTGTAGCTCCTCTACAAGCTTGAAAGTATTTCAAAACTAAAAATTAAAAAAAAAAAAATCAGGTCGAGGCTAGGAAGACAGCTCAGTGGTTAAAGGCACTGAGCTCTAAAGCCTGTCGGCTTGGGTTCAATTTCCCGATGCCCATGTAAACTAGAATGCAAAGTGATGCGTGCATGGTGTGGATTTACCCATACCCATATACAAACATACATATGTACACACACAAATAAATTCTTTTTAATGAAGAGATGGGGGTGGAGCTCAGTGGCAGAGCACTTGCCTAGCATGTAGGAGATCCTTGGTTCAATCCCCAGCACTACCAAATTAATCAATTAATTAATTAATTAATTAAAGCTAATCCTTCAGTCTCTGGGACAATTTTTTTTTTTTTTTTTTTGTTTCCCGAGGTAGGGTCTCACACTAGCTCAGGCTGTAATTCACTAAGTAATCTCAAGTAATCTCAGGGTGGCCTCGAACTCTCTGTGATCCTCCTATCTCTGCCTCCCAGAGTGCTGGGATTAAAGGCGGGCGCCACCACGTCCGGCTCTGGGATAAAATGTTTTCAAGAGACATATCTGATTTAAAAAAAAAACTTATATCCAAAATATATAAATAACTCTTAAAGCTCAATAATAAGACAACAATCTTCGGGGCAAGTTGAGACCAGAATGAGCCACAGGAGACCTCGTCTCAAAAAGAGAGATAAGGGGGCTGGAGAGATGGCTCAGGGGTAGGGTGCTTCTCTGCAAAGCCTAACGACCCTGACTTGATTACCCAGGATACACATATAAAGCAGATGCACAAAGTGGCCCACGCATCTGGAGTTCATTTGCAGTGGCTGGAGGCCCTGGTGTGCCCATTCCCTCTGTCTGTCTCTCTTCTCTCTATCTCTCTCTGCTTGAAAATAAATAATTTTTTTTTTTTTTTTGAGGTAGGGTTTCAGTCTAGCTCAGGCTTACCTGGAATTCACTATGTAGTCTCAGGGTGGCCTTGAACTCACAGTGATCCTCCTACCTCTGTCTTCCAAGTGCTGGGATTAAAGACATGCGCCACCACACCGGGCTTTCAAAATATTTTTAAAAGAGAGAAAGAGAGAGAGAGAAGAAGGAGAAGGGAAAAGAAGAAAAGAAAGCAAACAATGCAATTGGAATGAGCAAGAGATCTGAACCAACATTGAAAAGATGCTCAGCATTGTGTATCACCACAGGACTGGAAATTAAAACAATAACGCAATACAATACACACCTAGTAGAAAGGTCAAAACCCACAAAGCTAGCAAGGATTTGACGCTACAAGAACTCTCAGTCAGCTGTGGAATGTAAAATGGTAAGGATGCTGGGAAGACAGTCTGACAATTTTGTACACAACTAAATAAGCTCTTACCATTCGACCCAGCAATTGTACTTCTTAGCATTTACTCCAATGAGTTGAAATCTTGTGTCCCCACAAAATTCTACATATAAACGTCCATGGCAGCTTTATTTATGATCACCCAAACTTGGAAGCAAACAAGGTATTCTTTTCTCAAATTAAAATTTATTTAAAAACATTTTTTTAGGGCTGGAGAGATGGCATAGTGGTTAAGGTAATTGCCTGCGAAGCCTAAGAACTCAGGTTCAATTCCCCAGGACCCACGTAAGCCAGATACACAAGGTAGCACATGCATCTGGAGTTCATTTGCAGTGGCTAGAGGCCCTGGCACACCCATTCTCTCTGTCTGCCTCTTTCACTTCCTCTCAAATAAATATTTTAAAAATTTAAATATTATTTATTTATGAGAGAGAGAGAGAGAGAGAGAATGGGCACACCAAGGCCTCCAGCCACTGCAAAAGAACTCCAGATGCATGTGCCACCATGTGCATCTGGATTACGTGGGTTCTGGGGAGTTGAACTTGGGTCCTCAGGCTTTGTAGGCAAGTGCTGTGAGGGTTTGTGCTGGTGTACGTTGAGTGTAATAATGGTGGGGGATGCCGATGGTGGGAGAGGCTGCACCTTGGGGTGAACAGAATTCCATACACACAGCTCAACTTTGCAGCGAACCTAAATTGTTCAGTAAATAAAGGCTAAAAGGCAAAGAAACAAACAAAAAAACTTTAGTCTCTTCCACTCACATTACACAGGTTAAATAAAAATGATAGTACTAATTGCTGGTGAGGATGTTCTTAAATTTTGCTGATGGGACCTAAAAGTTGAGCCATTATTTGGCAAAGTCTTTGACGGTTAAACATACCCCTGCTATCTGACCCAAACTCCCATTCCGAGATATTTACCTAAAAGAACCCAAAACTTGTGTTCAGACAAGAAAACCTGTATGCACATATTTCTAGTAGCTTTCTCACTGGCTAATCCTGAAAATGACCAAAATATTCTTCCATAGGTGAGTGGCTGGACAAATTGTACTGCTCAGTAATGCAGGAACCTTGGATGCTTTCTAAACAGGGATGAGTCACAGGCACATCATACTAAGATAGCAGCCAGCCACTAAAGGCTGTAGACCTATGATTGAGAAAAGGCAAAACTATGAGAGAAAGTGGTTCAGAGCCCCAGAGGCTGGGGCTGCAGAAAGAGAACTATAAATAATTGCCGGCTTAGCAGTTAAGGCGCTTGCCTGCGAAGCCTCAAGACTCGTGTTCTACTCTCCAGATCCCACATAAGCCAGACGCACAAAGGTGAGGCAAGTGTAAGGTCGCACCTGCTCACTAGGTGGCGCAAGCGTCGGGAGTTCAATTTCAGTGGCTGAGGCCCTGACATGCCAGTTATCTCTGCTCTCTCTCGCATGCTCTACCATCTTCACTGTGGTGTCAAAACTCACGGGACTATAGCTGAGTATGGTGGCACACAGCTGTCATGCCGGCACTTGGGAGACACTGAGGCAGAAGGATCTTGAATCTGATGCCAGGCATGACTACACTGTGGGGTTATGTCCCAAACAAACAAACAAACAATTCAGAGATGAACAGTAATGAAAGTGAACTTTACCGTCTGTCAATTATCCTTCAGCCTAAGGAACGAGCTTCTCATTCATCTTGAGCCTCTGTCCTTCCAGAGCCTCTCAGACCAGCGCAGAGCCTGTGTCAAGGACAGGGCCTGCCTCACTTGTCTTTCCTTTAATCTGCTCTGAATTTGTGACTAGGGTTCAGGGTGTGGTGGGGACTCAGGAGTGGTAAGGACAAGAGTAAAGTCTACTCAGAGTAGAGTCCTTCTGAGCTCCCCTCTTCTGCATGGCTGATGTCCAAACCCTGGTCCCACTGTCAAGGGACAAACATCTTCAGGGTGTATAGAGCTCGGGGGGTCTCCTCCAACTGATCCCTGGGCTTGGATGACATTGCTCCTGGCTGACCACCTGTTCCCACCTTCCACTCTTGCTGAGGGTCCCTCTGTAGGAGGTCCTCTCCCCATGAGGGCAGGGACCCTGCAGTCTGGGTCATGCTCTCTGAGGCACCACATGCAGGCAAAACACTCTTGCTGATAACCTCTGGGTACGCAGGCTGCTCCCATCGCAGCCTCCACTGTGTGGACCGCCGCCATGGCAGCTCCTACCTATCTTTCACTGTCGTGTCAGGCTCTGTGTCCCCTAAGCTCCATGGCAGCACCCATTCCTTCACTCGAGTGTCAAAGGTGAAACGTGGACCAGAGATGACTCTCTTGCAGAATGTCTGGCATCGGCCTCCTCTCCTCACCCAGGGCCCACTTTGAGGCCAGACATGGGGGATGGAGTGAGGGTACCACATGCTGCTATGTTCTGCCAAACTGAGGCATTGCTTCCAAGGCTCTGTGTACAGTCAAAAGACAATATAGTCATTCATTTTGTGATGCTGTGACCAAATGCCTGACAGAAGCAACTTAAGGGAAAAATGATTTTATTTAATATTTTTATTTATTTATTTATTTGACAGAGAAAGAGAGAGAGAGAGAGAATGAATGGGCTTGCCAGGGCCTCCAGCCATTGCAAATGAACTCCAGAAACATGCGTCCCCTTGTGCATCTGGCTTACATGGGTCCTGGGGAATTGAACCTGGGTCCTTTGGCTTTGCAGGCAAATGCCTTAACTGCTAAGCCATCCCTCTAGTCCCCCCTTTTTTAAAGTTTTTAAATATTTTATTTATTTTTAATTTTTTGTTTATTTTTATTTATTTATTTGAGAGTGACAGAGAGAGAAAAAGGCAGAGAGAGTGAGAAAGAGAGAATGGGTGCACCAGGGCTTCTAGCCACTGCAAATGAACTCCAGATGCGTGTGCCCCCTTGTGCATCTGGCTAACATGAGTCCTGGGGAATGGAGCCTCAAACTGGGGTCCTTAGGCTTCATAGGCAAGCACTTAACTGCTAAGCCATCTCTCCAGCCCACTGAATATTTAATTAAATTAATTTATTTATTTGACAGAGAAAGAAGGGGAGAGAGAATGAATGATTTTATTTATTCATTTGAGAGGGAGAGAGAGAGAGAGAATGGATGCACCAGGGCCTTCAGCCACTGCAAATGAACTCCAGATGCATGTACCACCTTGTGCACCTATCTGGCTTATGTGGGTCCTGGGGAATCGAACCTAGGTCCTTTGGCTTTGCAGGCAAGTGCCTTAACCACTAATCCATCTCTCCAGCTCAGGATAATTTATTTTGGTTTATGGTTTCAGGGGGTTTTAGCCCATCGTGTCAGGGAAGCAGGACAGAACAGCTCAGTTCATAGTAGCAAAAGCACGTGACAGAGGCTGTTCACAGTCAAGACCAGGAAGCAGAGAATGAGATAGGAAGTAGGCAGGGATAACAACCCCCCCCCCCAAAGACCCTCCTAAAGTTTCCAGAACTTCTCAAAATAGACGCACTAAAGCCAGGAGTGGTGGCGCACGCCTTTAATCCCAGCACTCGGGAGGTAGAGGTAGGAGGATCGCTGTGAGTTCAAGGCCACCCTGAGACTCCATAGTGAATTCCAGGTCAGTCTGAGCTAGAGTGAAACCCCACCTCAAAAAAACAAAAAAACAAAAAAACAAACAAACAAACAAAAAAAGACCCACTAGCTGAGGTCCAAGCATTCAAAATATGAGCTTCTGAGGGGACATTTCAAATTCAAACCATAACAGATACAAAAAGTCCTACTTAATACTCTAATGACATATAATAATTAATATGTTAATTTGATAAAACTGGGATCTTACTGCACATGTCACTTTACAATATTTTTGTGGCATGTGAGTCGTATGTGTGGTGTGCGTGTGTGTAGTGCAGACAAGCGTGTGTACAGCTACATGTGCCCTGCGTGTGCATGTGAGAGCCGGGGAACACCGAGGACCCTCCTCTATTGCTCCTGTGCATTGTTTCTTTGAGACAGTCTCTACTGAGCTCGGAGCTGCCCTGTGCTCGTCAGCCCGGCTAACCACTGAGCCCCAGTGATTCTCCGATCTCCACTCCCCACAGAATGGGGACCACAGGAGTGTGTGGGTGTGTCCAGGTTTCTGTGTGGGAGACAGAGATCACACTGAGGCTCTTATGCAAGCATGATGGCCCGAGAACACCCAAGACTGCCTGATCCCTCAATTTCCCAGCACCCACATAAAAAGCTGGGTGTGGTCACGCACACCTGTGACCCCCAGGCCTTATGGAGGTGCCGGAGACCAGAGGATTGCTGGAACTCACTGACTAAAAGCACCAGCTTGTGGACTGGGGAGATGGCTTAGTGGTTAAGGCACTTACATGCAAAGCCTAAGGACCCAGGTTCGATTCCCCAGTGTGCACGTAAGCCAGATAGATGCACAAGGTTGCGCCTGTGTCAGCTCAGGGTTGAGACTGTGTTGTAAGGAAATACGAAGACTAGTGACAGTCACGAGCACCTGGCATTCATTCTCCTTCGGCCTCCTCATGTGCATGGAGTGTGTGTGTCTGCACACAATGGACATATACCACACTTACATCACACACTCCACCACACATACTCTACACACACACCATACGTGTGTGTGTGTGTGTGTTTGCCAGCAGAGAGATACAGAGAATAAGACAAAAAGAGAATGGGCACCCCAGGGCCTCTTACCACTGCAAACAAATTCCAGATGCACAAAGTGGTGCATTTTATGTGGTTGTATGTGGTTCTAGGAAATCGAACCCAGGCTTTGCAAGAAAGTTCCCTTTATTGCTAAACCATCTCTCCAGCCCCAAGATGTATTTTCATTAGCAAATGTTAAATATACATATCAATGGTTTTCATTCTGACATTTTTATATATGAACTATAATCTTTTTATGTGTCATATTATGTTTTAATTATCTTTCTATGTTACTGACTAGAATGAATGTAGAATAAAAAATAAAATGATGAGCATGGTGGCAAATACCTTTAATCCCAGCACTTGGGAGACAGAGGTAGGAGGATTGCTGTGAGTTCAAGGCCAGCCTGGGCTACAGAGTGAGTTCCAGGTCAGCCTGAGCTAGAGTGAGACCCTACCTCAAAACAACTATAACCCAAAAATAAAAATGAATATAGAATTCATGTCATTTTGAATAGCTGACTGCTTTTCCCTTGTATAGTCAGTCTATACCTATTATTATTATTATTATTATTTTATTTTTGAGAGAGAGAAAGATGCAGAGAAAGAGGGAGAGAATGGACGTGCCCGGGGCTTTCAGCAACTGTGAACAAACTCCAGACATGTGCGCCCCCTTATGCACATATGCAACATTGTGTGCTTGCGTCACTGTGTACGTCTGGCTATGTGGGACCTGGAGATTCGAACATGTGTTCTTAGGCTTCGCAGGCAAGTGCCTTAACCACTAAACCATCTCTCTAGCCCAGACTATACCTTTTTATATCAATTCCCAGCTGCCAGCTCTTTTAGGTTATTTGTACTTTTAGGTGATTATAATCATGTAATGTTTGGGGTGAATTTATTGAATGAAAGGCCTCTGATTCACATGGGGCCTTTGCAAATGCTGAGAAGAATCTAGCAATTTTATATTCTTAACTTTTTTTTACATGCGTGCGTGTGTGTGCATGTATGTAGAGGATGTGTGGTGTGGCGTGCGCGATGTATGGTGTATGTACTGTATGTGCAGATGCATGCCCCAGAGGAGAATGCCAAGTGTCCTCTTGTCACTCATCCATGTATGTCCTTGAGACAAAGTCTCTCCCTTAAGCCAGAATTGCTGTTGGTCAGTCAGTCCCAGGGACTCTCAGGTCTCCATCTCCTATGGACAGGGATTACAGACATGTGTGGCCACGTCTTTTTAAGTGGGTGCAGGGGAGTCAAACTTGGTGGTCTTTGGCCTGAGAGACCCTCATGCTTTAAGCAGCAAGCACTATGAACTGCTGAGCCATCTCCCCATCCCTAATTTTGTATGCTTTCTGTTAATGGGCCCCTCCTAAATTGCATAAACATCAGGCTTCACAAAATGTATTCATTGATGTATTCATTGGCTATGATAAACATTCTCACACTCAGGTTTTTTTTTTTTTGGCTGCATTTTTATTTCCTTAGGACAAATTCCTAGAAACAGAATTGCTGGATTAAAGCAGATACACATTCTTAAGATTCCTGAATCTATTGCCAAAGGGACCTCCAAAAATGGTGATCTCATTTACACCCCAAACTACAGCAGAGGACCCCAGGCCTGGGCTTGTGCTTCCGTGATGTGGCTCAGATGATGTTACCATTAGCACTTCTGAAGTGAGCTGAGGTCCCTGGCACCCAGGAGCAGAAGTTTTATGACCTGTGAATTTGGCCCAGAAAAGCAACCAAACCTTCACTCCCCCCATAAGCCCCTCCTTGAGATGTAATTGTTCCTTTCATCTTGAATGTAGGCCACAAAGCCCTGTAGCATCCGCGGCACCTGTCACAGGCAGAAACCAGACAGTGCTTGTCTGTGCCTTGTCGCAGCTGCTACTGATTCCTGAAAACATTGTCATCAGTGCTTCAGAATCACAACCGATATTGTACCTGCCGCTACAGCTCATTTTGTACTGTGATAATAAAAAGCATGCATTATGAAATCACAGTGTGTGTGGTGTGTGTGTGTGTGTGTTTTAACATTTTGACAATCACCTTCAGTAGAATGGGTTTCCTTTGTAATTTTGTTTTTGAGGTTTAAAATACTGATTCTAGGGTTGGAGAGATGAGTCAGCAGATAAAACACTTGACACTTATGTCAGTTCGATCCCCAGGCCCCACATAAAAAGTTGAAAGCCAGGCTGGAGAGATGGCTTAGTGGTTAAGGCGCTTGCCTGCAAAGCCTGAGGACCCAGGTTCGATTCTCCAGTACCCACGTAAGCCAGATGCATACGGTGGTGCGTGTGTCTGGAGTTCGTTTGCAGTGGCTGAAGGGCCTGGCATACCCATTCTCTCTCTCTCTCTCTCTCTCTCTATATATATATATATATGTGTGTGTGTGTGTGTATCTTTCTCTCTCTCAAATAAATAAATAAAATATTTTTTTTAAAAAAAGCTGGACGCTATGGCAGACTTCTGTAATCCCAGCCCCCTGACAGCAAGATGGGAGGTGGAGACAGGGAAATTTCTCCAAAGCTCCTATTGCAAGGCCAGCAAAGAGCAGAGGAGAACCCAGAGCAAGAAACCCTGCCTCAAATGAGGCGGACAGGTGAGGACGGACCCCAAAGTTGTCCTCTGACCTCTACAAGCATGTCATAGCATACTCACCCACACTCACATGCAAACACACACACACACACACACACACACATTCACGTGCAAATAAATAATAAAAACTTTTTAACCTCTTATTCTCAGAAGAGTATATGATGGAGTTTCTCAGACTGACAAGGGGTCAGGGCACAATCGGGTTCAGTGCACTTACTGTCTGGGTTCAGTCTCATGTCTTTAACACTTGTGCGTGACATGGCAGGAGAGGTAAGCCTCTCTGAACCTCGGTTGGAACCAGGCTAAGGCTAAGCGTCAGTGGGAGCTGGGCCGACCCTGTCCTGGAGGAGCTCACAGTCTAGGCAGGCGATGCAGTTTCATAGCTCCTGCCCTTCGTGGTCCCAGCGCCTGAGGATAAAGTTTGCTGATTTTCCAGGGTCTTCAGAAAAATCAGGAATCCAGATTTCTTATATGGACCTATATAAAACAGCCCTTGCAATGTTTTTATATTTATTTCAGAGAGAGAGGAAGAGGCAGAGAGAAAGAATGCACAAACTCCAGATGCATGTACCACCATGTGCACCCAGCTTTATGTGGGCCCTGGGGAATCGAACCTGGGTCCTTTGGCTTTGCAGACAAGTGCCCCAACTGCTAACTCCAGCCCAACCCTTCCAATTATTATTATTATTATTATTATTATTATTATTACTATTATTTTGCTGGTGTGTATGGATGTGTGTATGGATGTGTGTGTGATGTGTGGTGTATGCACATGTACATATCCTTGTGGTGCCCCATGGGGGTCACTTGCCTGCAGCGAGGTTGCCTGTGGTGGCCGGAGTGGAACATGGGTGCCCCACTTCACCACTCTTCCCCCTGGTTCGTTTTTGAGCCAGAGCCCATCTCTGTTTACTGTTTCAGGAACATGCCAGGGTCTGTCAATTCTCTGCTCTCTGCTCCCATGTGGGCCTGGGTTACAGGCGGGTGTGGCCACATCCAGCGGTTTTACATGAGATCTGGAGATGTGAACTGCGTAGCCTCAGACCCTCATGCTTGTGCAGGAGGCACACTTAACTGCTTAGCCATCTTCTATAGCACCAGCCCTTCCCGTTTCAAATGTTGAAGATTAATCAAAGTTTTTATAGGGCTGGAGATATGGTTTAGCACTTAAGGCACTTGCCTGCAAAGCCAAAGGATCCCGGTTCAATTCCCCATGTATGGCTTTACCCATGTAAAGCCAGATGCACAAGGTGGTGCACATGTCTGGGGTTTCTTTGCAATGGCTAGAGGCCCCGGTCCATCCATTCTCTCTCTATATCTATCTATTGATCAATCGATCTATCTGTCTATCTCTATCTGCCTCTTTCTCTCTCAAATAAATAAGTAATAATAAACTCTTCAACAACTTTTTTTTATAAATTTCTATGTGGGCCAAATAAAGTATGTCTGAAGACTTAAGTGTGACCCAACCCATGGGCCATTGGTTTTAACCTTTGGTCAAGGAGGTAAAGAAAAGCCCAGCTAGGGTTGAACAAGCTCATTCTATGGAACAAAGCCTCCAGGACTGGCTGTACAGAGCACCCTGCCCTGCTCCCACCAACCAGAGACACAGACTGGAGTCTTGGGAGGGAGGAGGCAGACAGAGCTCAGTGGAGGACGCTGGGAGATGGGCTGCTGGAGAAGGAAGAAGGTGGCAGGAGATCATCAAACAGGCAATTAAAGGACCAAGTGCTAGAAAAGTCCAGAGAAAAGTAATAAAAGACAATGGATATCAAACAAAAGAAAAAATATTTGACTTACTAAAAAGAAAAGTTCCTTGATACAAGGGGAAAAAAAAAAAATCTTTTTTTTTTTTTTTTTGGTTTTCCAAGGTAGGGTCTCACTCTAGCTCAGGCTGACCTGGAATTCACTATGTAGTCTCAGGGTGGCCTTGAACTCTTGGCGATCCTCCTACCTCTGCCTCCTGAGTGCTGGGATTAAAGGTGTGCACCACCACACCCGGCTCATTTTTCTAATTTTTCACACTAAAGTTATTATCTTTGTAAACTTCTAAATCCATTTATAACAGTGAAAAATGTAAATACTGAGAAATAAATTTAATAAGAGTACATATGAAGAAAGATAAACAAGTGTCTTTATCTTTCTTTTTATTTTTTCTTCCTTTCTTATTTACAAGCAAAGGGGGGAGGTAAAAAAGAGACAGAAAATGGGCATGCCAGGGCCTCCTGCAACTGTAAACACACTCCAGATGTGTGCATATGACTTTACGTGGGTACTGGGGAACTGAACCCGTACCCTGAGGCTTTTCAAACGAATGCCTTTAACCATTGAGCCATCTCTCCAGCCTGAAGAAAGCTATACATGAATCAAGTGTGGTAGTATCTGCCTGTAATCTCAGCACCTAGGAGGTGGAGACGGGAGGATCAGTAGTTCAAGGTTACTGTGAATCTCTATTGCCACCTTGATTGGATTAGGAATCAAGAAACAGATATATGCTTCTTGGGCTGGTCTGTGAGCCATTTCCAGGAAGGATTCTCTGAGGTGGGGAGAAGGCCTAGTGATGGCAGCAGAAATAGATAGGATCAAGTAGGAGAAAGTGGCCTTATTTGCTGGGCTGGCCTTGTCCTTTGCTGGTACGCGCCTCTACCCTGTTACCGCATCCTTCACAGACACTGGAACCCAGCTTCTTTGTGGACTGAAGACCAGCAACTCTCCAGGAATCCCCCAGGCCTTCAGCACTAGCTTGGGATCGCTGAGGCATCCACCTTGTGGGCTGGGACCAGGTTCTGAGTCGCCTGCCTGTAGACAAAGCAGCCTTTGCTCTACTACTCAGTCCTTATTGTGTAAGTCAATCTAAAAATCAACTCCTTTGTACTACATATTTACTCTATCGGCTCTGTTCCTCTAGAGAACCCTGACTAATTCAATCATCCTGGCTATATGGAGAATTCAAGGTTAGCCTGGATGACCCAAGACCCTGTCTTGAACAAATAAACATGGAAACAAAAAGTGATGGTTTCTTATATAACGATAGAACTCAAGACACCACATGCTCTTGAAAGGGAAAAGTTAAGTATCTTGGAAATGTTGACCCCCACCACCAAAATAATTCCAAATAGAAGACAATGACCATAAATTTAACATGCATAAATAAATATCTGGCAGGTATCCAAACAATCCAAAAACAATCATCAGGATGTTAGTATAGAAAAAGAAAAATAGCTGGGCATGGTGGTATATGCCTTTAATCCCAGCAGTGGGGAGGCAGAGGTAAGAGGACTGCTGGGAGTTCAAGGCCATCCTGGGACTACAGAGTGAGTTTCATGTTAGCCTGGGATAAAGTGAAACCCTACCTTGAAAAGAAAATTAAAATATATTAGTGAGACAGACCAGGAATTCAGAAACAGATCCCAAATATAAATCATGATATGAGAATTTGGGGGTGTCTTTGAGAGCATTTGAGCCTTATTTCATCACTTGGGTGGGCAGTAACTCAGAAGCCAAGGCCCGTGAAAACTCAATGGTCACACAAAGCTCTCACTGAGTCAGTGACCTCTGTATTCTTGTCTAACAAATTCAAAGAATTGAAATCCACAGACCAGAGGATAAGATTTAGAGGGTTTTCTTAAAAAACTAGATTATAAATGGAATTTAAGAAAAGGAAGGACAGAGCCCTTGCCCAAGGAGGGAAGAGGGAGTTTCCAGAAATGGAAAAGCCCACCTAGAGACCCAGACGGGACTTTTCTAGGTTCTGAATGGGGACTGAGCTGACCAATCAGGAATAGTAGGAGAAGATCAGGTGTAATACTTCCAGGAATCTTAATCCTCCAAGAAAGGGGAATTCCTTTCTAGGGAGGGACTCAGGTTGAGTTTAAGGAAACACAGGTCTCAAACACTTTGGGCAGTGAGAGATGAGGAGAAGACAGATCCTCTTCTGACCTCCAGCAAAGCGGAGACTGCAAGGACACGAGGACAAGCTCAAGGACATTCCTCACTTTAACTTTCAGGGGCCCTGTCACCCCGAAAAGTGCCTCAGTCAGAATTTAACATTTGACACAGAATGACCTGTGAATTTTAATGGACGATGCTAGCATAATTATGATCACCTGAAGGCAAGTAAAATTTGATAACTGCGGCACCCTAGTCCAAGATCTAGTCTAGAGAAACACTTACCTAGAAAAAAGTGAAGAAGAACCAACTCTGAGAAGAAAGTTTAGGAGATTAGATGAACAATCGGAATGACAATCAGATCAAAGAGATCCAAAGGTTGAAAACACGCTAGGCCCTATAGTAATTTGAACGTATGTCCCCGATAGACTCAGGTGTTTTATTAAAGCTTATAACTTGCATTTCCAGCCTAGCTGGAAGAGGTGTCACTGTGGGTGGATCCTGGGGTTCAGCCCTAAGACGTGTTTGGGGACAGATTTGATCTCCAGCCTAAAGGTATGCAGGGAGGCTCTAGCCCTGCCATCTGATTGTGCTTGCTGTGGTGCTGGGCTGCTGGGGTGTCTCTCTGCCTGGATGCGTGGAGGCGGCTTCTCCTGCCATGTGTGGGACTTCCCCTGGATCTGTCAGCTTCAAATAAATCTCTTCCTCCCATAAACAGTCTCTGTTTGGAAGTTCATGCCAGCAACGTGGAACTGACTACAACCGCGCCCCCCCCCCCAAATACAAAGAAGCAAAATGAGAGATTTAGAAAGGATTTGTTATGAAGGAACATAATATACTTAACTCAATATAAAAATGGGCAAGGACATAGGGGCTGGAGAGATGGCTTAGCGGTTAAGGCATTTGCCTGCAAAGCCAAAGGATCCCAGTTCGACTCTCCAGGGCCCATGTTAGCCAGATGCACAAGGGGGCACATGTCTGGAGTTCGTTTGCAGTGTCTGGAAGCCCTGGCGTGCCCATTCTCTCTCTCGCTCTCCCTCTTTCTCTCTCTCAAACAAACAAATAAATAAATAAAATATTTTAAAAAATAAATAAAAATGGGCAAGGACAAAAACAGACAATTCTTGGAAGGATTAATCCAAATGGTCAACAAACCAGCAAAAAGATGCCCAAATCCAAAAGTTGGGAAATGCAGCTTCAAATAACAGTGAGAGACCATTTTATACTCATAGCCAAAACCTACATTTCTGGCACATTAGCACCCAAAATGAAATGTTCATACACCATGGAAATGTGAATTTTTTTTTTGAGAAGCAAGTTTTATTCAAAATTCTAAATCAGCCGGGCATGGTGGTGCATGCCTTTAATCCCAGCACTCGGGAGACAGAGGTAGGAGGATCACCGTGAGTTGGAGGCCACCCTGAGACTCCATAATGAATCCCAGGTCAGCCTGGGCTAGAGTGAGACCCTACCTCGAAAAACCAAAAAAATAAAATAAATAAAAAATAAATAAATAAATATTCTAAATCAATGAAGATTTAGAAAACTATCTGTCTCTCTATGATCTTATTAACAGGACTTAGAATCACAATGAAAACAAGTCCCTGGACTTGTGTGTTTAGAGTTTCTCGATTAAGTTAATTGAGGTAGGAAAACCTTCGTCCTCGGTGGGGAGGGGGGGCGACACCATTCCATAGGCACTGTGTTCTGGGCTGTATCACAAGGAGAAAGTGTGGTGAACAGCAGCATTCGTCACTCTGCTTCCTCACTGTGGACTGAATGTGGCCAGCTGCCTCAAGCACCTGTCACCGTACCATGACTGCCCCACCATGATGGACTCTAACTTTGAACGGTGAGCCAAAATAAATCCTTCCTTATTTTTTTTTTCCAGGTATTTGGTCATTAGCAATGAGGAAGTAATTATCTATCCATCTACCTACCTATGTGGTGGTTTGAATCAGACGCCCCCCACCCCAATCAATTCATATGGTTTGAATGTTTAGTCCCCAGGTGGGTGATAGAGCCTTGCTGGAGGAGGTGTGTTGCTTGGGGTAAGCTTAGGGACGCTATACCCAGCTCCCTCTTGCCAGAGATGAGCTCACTTTCTTGCCGATATTTGCTACCTGCTGTGGCAAGAAGTGATGGTCAGTCTCTGCTCATGCCATGCTTTCCCCTGCCACCATTAAGCTTCCCCCCAGAGACTGGGGAAGGCAAAGTGAACCCTTTCCTCCTATCAGTTTTGTTTCTGGCCGGGTGTTCTGTTCCAGCAATGAGCAGATAACTATAGCAATCTATCTATTAATTTTGACCATCAGCTTGATTGCATCCAGAAGCAGACCTCTGGGAATGTCTGCGAGAGTGTTTCTAAAGACAGTCAGATCCCGAGGGCTCTAACCTAATCAATGGATTCATGCCTGGATAGATTCACAATAAGATAGTATTATTCAGAGGTGCTGAGAAGTAGGAAGTGGGGCCTATTTGGAGGAAGTAGGACGCTGAAGGTGTGTCACTGGGGCTCTCTCTCACTCCGACCCTTTCCTGTAGTCCTCTTTTGACTCTTCTCTGCCAAGAAGGGAAAAGAGTCACCACAAATCCTCACCTTAACCATATAGGGCCAAGCAGCAACAGACTGAACCTTCTGAAACTGTGACCCTAAACCAATTGTTCCTCCCTTAAGTTGTTTCTGTCAGGAATTCTGGTCAGAGCAGTACCAAAAAAATTAAAAATAATACAATATCCATTGATCTAGAATCTCATTTTTATATAGTTATCTCTCAGAAATACAACTCCCAAAGTGAATGGGCACGTAGAGATGGTTTGCTGTTGTTGTTTTCGAGATAAAGCCTTGTTCTCTAGCCCAGGATGTCCCAGAATTCACTATGTAGTCTCAGGGTGACCTCAAACTCACAGCGATCCACCTACCTCTGCCTCCTGAGTGCTGGGATTAAAGGCGTGCGCCACCACACCAATTTAGGTGTTTTTTTTTTTGTTGTTGTTTGTTTGTTTTGGCAGCAAGCTTACAACATTTTTTTGCCAGCATGTTGCAAGAAAAGACAACAAAGCAAATGTCCACCAAGAATAAATGGCTGAATAAATCAAGAAACATAAATGTACCCCCAAAAGTGAATCAGAGCTACATCACTTTAAGGTGACTTCTTTGAATAAAAAAAAAAATTGAGGGCTGGAGAGATGGCTTAGTGGTTAAGGCACTTGCCTGCAAAGCCAAAGGACCTAAGTTCGATTCCCTAGGACCCATGTAAGCCAGATGCACAAGGGGCACATGCGTCTGGAGTTCGTTTGCAGTGGCTGGAGGCCCTGGCGTGCCTATCCTCTCTCTGTCTGTCTCTCTTCTATCTCTCTCTGCTTGCAAATAAAATAAACAAATAAATAAATAAATAATACTTAAATTTTTTTTGAAGTTATTAGAGAGTGTATAGAATAGAATCCATTTTTATATGACAATGATTTAAAACTCCCTGATATGTGTATGCGTGTATTTACATATAATTTACTGTGAGCTCACTCATCAGAAACTTGAGCTTGGTGAAAACAGAGAATGTGATGTGAATTAATACAAGTACAGCGGGAGGGGAGGGAATGGTGGTTCAAGCTGCTGTGGGGGTTGTGGAAAGACAGAAGCCCAACCCATTCTCCAGCAAACAAACCATAAAAAAGTAATGGCTAAAAAACAGGAACCTGGGCTGGAGAGATGGCTTAGTGGTTAAGCACTTGCCTGTGAAGCCTAAAGACCCCAGTTCGAGGCTCGACTCCCCAGAACCCACGTTAGCCAGATGCACAAGGGGGCGCATGCGTCTGGAGTTCGTTTGCAGTGGCTGGAGGCCCTGGCGCACCCATTCTCTCTCCCTCTCTCTATCTGCCTCTTTCTCTCTGTCTGTCACTCTCAAATAAATAAATAAAAATAGCAAAAAATTAAAAAAAAAAAAAAAAAACAGGAACCTTTGGAACTGGGCTCTCTCGCCTTGCAGTCTTGCTATTCCTCCCTCAGTGATCCATTCTCAGGAAACCCCTCCCCGTAATATGGTTTTCTCTGATTTCAGAATCAAGGGACTGAGGGGCAGGGAAGGGCAGGGAGGGCCCTAGTGGACAGCTAAGTGCATGCAGCTGACCTCAGGGTCCAGAGCTCAGTCCTTGCGCTCCTCAGAAAAATACGCTGAACTATTGATTTACCCGGTCTCTCGGTCTATATCTTCCTTCCTCTCAGCCAGAGACCACATTCTCAGAGGAGTCCTCCAGGTCCCGCCCTGTTACAGCCGGCTCCCTGTCATACCCCGCACCACAATTTGTCACTGTGTGTGTGTGACAGTGTTTAACGCTTGCTTCCTTAATAAGCTCTAAGTGCCCCAAGGGGAGAGAGCAGTGTGTCCTCAACACATCCATCATTTCTTCACTCACTTGCTCTTCTTTTCCTAGACCCACGCCTTTATTCATTTCAGAAACATCTATTATAGGTCAGTGGCTTGTCTCATGAGCCTTTTACTTTGTAGGGTGGTGGGTTTTTTGGAGGCCGGAGGGAGATAGGATGAAGGATATGACAACAGAATTCAGGGACGAAATCCACAGCTTGCAAGAGCAGAGCTAGGTGAGCTGGTAGTTTAGCTCTTTAGGCAAAAAGAGAAGATTCCAGAAGACTGGGAGATGCTGAAGAACCACAGAGCCCAAGGGTGAACATAACAGGCTGGGCTGGGTGGAGACAGACTCCCTTCTGTTTCCCACAGCCCACAGGATCTCACTGCCTGAGTAGGTTCAAGGGCTTGTTCTGCCTGGACCGCACCATCTCTATGTGTTGAAATGCTGCCCTTTTGTGGGCAGCCCAGATGTCCTCAAAGTCTCCCTCATCCCTCCAGCTGCAAGGGCTGCTCCTGAGTGCAAACAAATTCCCCAAGCATGAAAACGGTCCTTCCCTGGCCAGTGACCACTTCCTGGCTTTGCGCAGCAGTGTGGGTCCTCTTTCCTTTCTCTACCCCATCGAAGAGGCTTTTCCCAACATTTATTTCCCTGTCTCTGGTGAGCCCAGGACCCACCACTTGCAGGCATTTTTTAATACCTTGGCCTGATTAGTGAACAGTGCTTTGGGGGAAGGGGAAGTATTATGAGCCCATTTTACAGATGTGGAAATGAAGGCAAAGTGAGGTGACTTGCCTTTACTCCCAGAGCACATAGTACAGACAGGGCTCTGTGTTTCTGATCCCAGAAGCAAGGCTCTTTGCAGGCTGGTGGGAGGCGCGGGCGGGGTGGGGTGGGGTGGGGAGCTGAATCCTGAGAACCAGCAGACCAGAAAGAGATTTGGAGTTCGGATGGTCAAGTTCAGGGAAAGCGCAGCAGGGGAGGAGCCAAACTATTTATTATGCTTGGTCTGTAGCTGCAAACAGAGCTGATGGATGGAGTTGCTCCAGCTCCTATAAACAGCTCGGGCCTCCCTTCCTCCTCCCCTCCCTCCCGTTCTTGGCCCAACTGTTCCCAGTGAGCTAGGGGGTGGGATGGGGAGATGGATGGGAGGATGAGGGAGGATGGAGGGTGGAGGAGGGGGAAGACACAGATAAGACAGGTCCTTGAGATAAGAGGAGACTGGAGGGACGTGGAGGCTGGCCAGAAAGCATACATATTTTGCTCCTGTTGCCCTGGACAGCCCACACCCCCTCCTCTGTGTTCTCTCCGCGTCCCCTGGGTCTGTCTGAGGGCTGCTCTTAATCCCAGTAGTTCGTAAATTCTGGTGGGCAGGAGCCATTCATTCAGGAAATCTTTTCTGAGCTCACTGCCTGTGTTGGCTCACAGGCCCCCGGGGGACCCACAGAGGACTTTGGGTAGACCCTCTCTCCCAGGTTTCTGGTTTGATGGTGGACCAGGCAAACATACCCTGTGGCCATGGGCAGCTGGAAGAGGAAATCCAGGCAGACTCCCCAGAGGAGGTGATTCATCCAGGAAAGGGTATCGGGAGTTTATGGGTGGGTCAAGGTAGAACATTCCAAATGGAGGAGGGGAGAGCCTGGGACTAGAAGGTCTGGTTGGTTAAGATCACGTGGTGCACATCTACAATACCAACATTCAGGAGGTAGAAGCAGGAGGACCAAGAGTTCAAGGTCATCTTTGACTACATAGTGAGTTCAAGGCCAGCCTAGGCTACATGAGACTCTGTCTCAAAAAAAAAAAAAAAAATCAGGGCTGGGCATGATGGTATACGCCTTTAATCTCAGCACTTGGGAGGTACAGGTAGGAGGACTGCTGTAAGTTAGAGGCCACCCTGAGAGTACATAGTGAATTCCAGGTCAGCATGGGCTACAGTGAGACCCTACCTCAAAAAACAAGAACAAAACAAACAAACAGAAACAAACTAACAACAACAAAAATATCACTGGCTTCAGCTGAGTTTGAGTCTTAGCTCTGGAGTCTCAGTTTCTCTGAAACGAAGATAAGGGGCTGGAGAGATGGCTTAGTGGTTAAGGCGCTTGCCTGCAAAGCCAAAGGACCCAGGTTCAATTCCCCAGTACCTGCGTAAGCCAGATGCTCAAGAGGGCACATGCATCTGGAGTGTTTGTAGTGGCTAGAGACCCTGGCATACCCATTCTCTCAATCTCCTCTCTCTCTGCTTGCAAATAAATAAAATAAATGAAAATATAACAGAATTCTCAGTCTGGGGAGATGGCTTAGTAGTTAAGGCACTTGCCTAGAAAGCCTAAGGACCCAGGTCTGATTCTCCAGTACCCATAAAGCCAGATGCACAAGGTGGCACATGTGTTTGGAGTTCATTTGCAGTGGTTAGAGGCCCTGGCACACCCATTCTCTCTATATATCTACCTTTTTCTCTCTCTTAGATAAATAAATAAAACATCTAAAAAAAATTTTTTTTAAAGACTAGAACTCTAAAGATTGTTATTCAAAACTTAAAGTGTCAAGGCACATCAAATGCTCAGCCCTGGCCTAGCCAGACACCCTTGATAATTACCAGCTCTGAGCACATGGCTAGAGATGGCAAAGGGGTGGCTGGAGGGCCACAGGTACTATATTCCCAGGGCCTAGTGGCCTGAAAGATGGGTACAGACAGCAGGCAGCCAACCCAGGTGCTGGGGACATCACTCACACAGGAAGTCCAAGAGGGCGAGGCACCTGGTGGGGCACAAAAACACATGCTGACTGGGGTACTGTAATAACTCACTGGATTGGGCGAGCCAACGCCGCCCTCCAGGTGGTCTGCGACACGGGGCACAGGAGAGGCTTCCCTCTCCCTGGAACTTGCTGAAAGCTCAATAAGCCGGATGCCCTGATGACCTAGTTGGCGGCTGTGTCCACGTTCCGTTGAAAACAGGAATTTCTGTCTCACTGGGGGATCTTGGCCAGGTGAGCAGACTCCCCTGTTTGCCAGGAAAAGAGGTCAGGGGTCCGGTGGGCTCTTGCTAGATGGGAGGCCCACAGGCACGGGGCTGATCCTAAGCGCATTGGTGCCTCTCCCCTGCCCGCCTTCCTCGAGCCTTCTGAGCCGCAGCCCTGCCCCTGACGGTGAAGAGACACTGGAGGAAGGGAGGGTGGTGGTGAGAGGTCACAGCCAGAGAACGTGGTTGGAGAAACTTCCAGAAGGCTGGACTGCCCACCGGGACCCAGTGGCTGCTGGGCCAGAGGAGAGGTGTCCAGGGAGCTCAGGAGTAGGGAGGGGGAGCGTCATGGAGCTGGGGCTGCTGGAGAGGACGGCTGACAAGGCAGAGGACAAGCATCAGGGTGTTGGGTTCCAGAACCAGGCTGCCAGAGGACCAGCTCCTAGGCCTGCACAGTGGGAGGTGGGGGCTGGAGGGATGGCTTAGCGGTTAAGGCATTTGCCTGAAAAGCCAGAGGACCCAGGTTTGATTCCCCAGGACCCACGTAAGCCAGATGCACAAGGGGGCGCATGCATCTGGAGTTCGTTTGCAGTGGCCAGAGGCCCTGGCATGCCCATTCTCTTTCTCTCTCTCAAATAAATAAATAACTTTTTAAAAATGGTAAAAATTTAAAAAAGGGGGGGGGGGCGCTGGAGAAATGGCTCAGCGGTTCAGCACTTGCCTGTGAAGCCCAAGGACCCAGGTTTGAGGCTTGATTCCCCAGGACCCACGTTAGCCAGATGCACAAGGGGGCGCACGTGTCTGGAGTTCGTTTGCAGTGGCTGGAGGACCTGGTGTGCCCATTCTCTCTCTCTACTTGCCTCTTTCTCTCTGTCTGTGGTTCTCAAATAAATAAATGAATAAAAAATAAATGGGAGGTGGAAGGCTAAGGAGGGGTGGGTGTTGCCTGCCCTGGAGACTCTGCCCTCTAATGCCTCAGCACCTCGGGTGAGGCGGCTTCTGTCCCTCCTCCTTCCCCATTCTCTCCTGCAACCCTGTGCTTGTGACTACGTTCTCTAGCCCTCAAGAGACTTGTAGCCCTCTGGCTGGGGATGCCTCTGGTTGGAGTCCCAGGGGAGGGGGAGGGGGGCTGGGGAAGAGTTTGGACCTCCTTTATGGGAACAGTGGGGTGGCACAGCTCAGATATCATTTCAAGGTGACTGGATGAAGGACACATGGGGGGGGGGGGTGGCCGAGAATGGAGTAGCGGGAGAGGAAGCAGACATCTTTGGGCGTTGTGGCTCATGCTTGTAATGGCCAAGATCGCTGGGACTCACTAGCCAGCCAGTCTAGCCTAATTGGTGAGTTCCAGGCCAGTGAGAAAACATGTCTCAGAGAGGTGGGCAGGGGCTGGGGAGTTGGTTCATCAGGTGGGACTGCTCGCTCTGCAAGCGTGAGGGCTTGAGAGGGCCCGAGTCAGTCCAAGTTCCAGCCCTAGCACTCGTGTCAAAAGCTGGGTGTGGCCACCCGTGACTGTAACCTGCCTGTGGGAAGCAGAGACAGAATTGCTGGTCACCCAGTGTGACTGAAAACGGCAGCTCAGGATCAGTGACTCGCTCTCGAGGAAGTCACAGAGAAGAGTGACAGAGGACACACAGTGTTCTCCTCTGGCTTTTGTACAAGTGCACACAGGGCATGTGTGATCTGCACGCATGCGCACACACACACACGTATGTTCACACACATCATGCCGCACACACAAAAAACAGAAAGAAAGAAAGAAAGAAAGAGAGAGAGAGAAAGGTAGACAACATTTCTGAACATACCAAGGTTGGCCCCTGGCCTCCGTACACACGTGCACACACATGTCCGGCACCAAACATGCATGCAAACACACCACCCACACCAAAAAGCAATCTTAAAAATGTGCTGAGCTTGGCAAAAGAGATGTGGGGGACCTTGGCCAGGGCAGAGTGGGGTGGGCTGAAAAGAGGGTCTACCATGGACAGTCAGGGACGGATGGGGAGTGTGACACGGGAAGCAGGTGGTGTCGGGTGGAAGGGACAGAGGGGTCACTGCACCATGGTGGAGGCTGAGGCCCAAGGTCCAGGGTGGGGATGGCTCAGGGCCTTAGTGTCTCCCACACACAACATGAAGAAAGAGAAATTCTGACAGCCATGGAGGGGCGGTCAGGGTTGAAGCGTAAACAACGGCGTGGGTCCCCGCGGTGAAGAAGGTGGACGCTTTTTCTCCAAAATTATACTTTAATACATTCATGTGGGTTATACAAAGAGCTGGTCCCAGGGCCCGGCAGGGGCCCGGCTCCTGGGAAGTGACAGCAGCATGGTGTAGTGTTTTCAAAGCTCAGGCACGGAGGCCATTCCTTGGCCTCCAGGCCCGAGGAAGAGTGCAGTGTGCAGTAGCACCTGGTTCCTACCAGGACAGGGGCCACCAGCTGCCCCACGGGAGGGGCAGCCGTAGTAGCCCTGCCCATCAGCTGAGCCCTTTACCCTCTCTGAGCTTCAGTTTCCTCGCGTGTAAAGTGGGGCAGAGAATGGCCTTCTTATTTTCTCGCACATTACCAAGTGCGCATGGCAGGCAGGCTGCGGGCCACATACAGGCAAGTTGGTGACACAGGCTTTGTGGTTGGACCCGGAGGTTCACTTTCTGTGGTATAAGTGGTGAATCTAAGTATGTGTGTGTGTATGGGGGGGGGGGTCCTTCCTAACTGTTACCCTAGGGATACATTGTCTGCATGATGAGCAACAGAAGTTAGATGTGACTGCTGAGGGAGAACCCTGACTTTTGGTGGTGTTGGGTATCGAACCTAGGGCCTCATGCATGCTTAGGCAAGTGCTCTACCATTGAGCCACAGTCCCGCTGTTTTCCTTCCCACAGGTTCTGTCACTGACTTGTAGAGCTCTGAGCAAGTCCCATTCTCTTCCTAAGCCTCAGTTTCCCTATCTGTTCAACAGGAAGGTTGCACTCAATGGTCCCAAACTTCAGGCTATGCTCGGTGGAGGAAGAATGAGAGACAGCAGGAGCCAAGAGGAGGAAAGGGAGAACCCTGAGCGGTCTCCAAGGGAACGGAAGACCCTCGAGGCTGAGAGGGAGCACGTGGCCTGCAGGTGCCAGTCTTGAGAGGAGGGAGGGGGTCCGCACAGCACAGGATGCTCAGGCCCTGGGCGGGGGATGTGGGGCCTCTTGTGTGCCTTACAGGGTGCAGCCCCTAAGTGGTGAAGCTCGGGTCCTGGATTCTCAGCTGTGGGGCTCTCAAGGGAGACTTTTGAGACCCTCGCCTAAAGTGGGGACCTCAGAGTCACTGCAAGAGGCCGGAGCACGGCTTGGGTTTACACGCACAGCTGTGAAGCAGTGTACTAAGACTGAGGCCTGGGCAGAGGGTGTGTGTGTTGGGGCGGGGGTGAGACGGGATTCAGGCAGCACTGAGATCAGTGTGTGCAGCGGGAAGTCAGGGCTTATCCAGAGAAGGCCACCCAATGGCCCAGCACTGGATTGGAGCCGAGGTGACCGTATGGTAAGCGGGCCCTGCTAAAGCAACTGCAGCCTGGCTAGGAGCATGGACACCAGCCCTACTGGGGTGGCTCCCATTCTCTCTTCCGGTCACGAGCTCTTCCTTCCCAGAGAGGCTGAAAGTCATTATCAGCAGACGGGACACAGCAGTCAGCATCAAATGGCTCAGACAAGTCCTCTTGGGCTCGGTCCTCCTGTCCCAGGGTCTGGCGCGGGCAGCTATCTCCACGCTCAACCAGCGAGGACTACGGAGTCTGGGGGAGCCCTGGGGCTTCCCCACCTTAACCCCTCATGCTGTGTGGTCACTGCCTGGCTGTGTGACGGCCTCTACCGGAGGACAGGCATGTGTTTCATTGGCTAGTGTCCCCACTGCTCAGAGCAGCAGGGTGTGGCCCGGGACAGCTGCTTGGTGGAGACTTGTTGATCTGATGATCAAGACCACTCTCTGCCTCCCTGAAGCCTCCCCACGTTCGGCTCTGCGGCTGGACCCCACGTGCAGGGAAGCCCGGGAAGTGGTCACCTGCCCAAGCAACAGGATGCAGAGACGGGAGGCCTGGGCCGGGCCCCTGGTCACACTGCGGGACCTGGGTCAGTGTCCCAGCGTCTCTGCACCTTTTAGCAACTACACTGACCCGGAAGGGTCTCCCAGCTTTATCAGGCTTTGTACTGGTGGTTAAACTTTTGCCTGCGGACGCAGCAGCAGGTAGCCAGTGTCGTGAGGACGATGGCAGAGACCAACGTGAAGGTGAGGATGATGATCAGGTTGACATTCTTGAGCCCGCCCTTGTCACAGTCCTCGGGACGCACGTGGCTCAGGGACACCTCTGCCTGGGAGCCCAAGTGGCAGGTCAGGTCCTGTGTGGCGTCCACGTCCACGCGGCCCCGATGCAGCTGGGTTGCCAGCCAGCCGTTGCCACAGCAGCTGAGCGGATTGCCCTGCAGGTAGATGCGCCGGAGGCTGGTCTCCAGACCACCCATGGCACTGCCTGGCAGGAGGCTAAAGCTATTGTTCCGCAGGTCCAGCACCTCCAGGGACACGGCCTGCGTCCAGGCAGGCAGGTGGCTGAGGTGGTTCTCGGCGAGGTTGAGCCACTTGAGGCAGCGGAAGTAGGGCAGGTCCACCTGCAGAACAGTCAGCCCATTGCCCTGCAGGGCCAGCACCTCTAAGGAGGCCTCCAGACCCGCCAAGGCCCCCGTGGCCACATCCAGACCAGGGTTGGCAGACAGGTCCAGCTCCGTAAGTGGGGTGTGGAGGAAAGTGCCTGCCCTGAGCATCCCCATTGCGTTCCCCGCCACGTTCAGAACGCGGAGGCTGGGGATGCCAGAGAAGGCCACACAGCCTGGGGGAGCTGGCTCAGCCGGCCCCCCACATGGACTGACTTGGTTTCCCTGAAGGTTGAGCCTCTGCAGGCTGGTCAGGCTGGTAAAGGTGGAGGGCGCCAAGTTCTGCAGGGCATTGTCCTGCAGGAGCAGCGTCCTCAGGGATGACAGGGCCCCAGCACCCAGCTCCAGAGCCTCCAGCCCATTGTGACTCAAGTCCAGGAGCACCAGGCAGGGCAAAGAGCCTGCGCGACGGGCCTCGAAGACCTGCAGGCAGTTTCGGCTGAGGTTCAGGAAGCGCAGGGAGGTCAGTGGCTCAAGGAAGCTGTCAGGGACCAGCTCAAGCTCATTGAAGCTCAAATCCAGGTTCAAGAGTTGGGGGAGGGGGTAGGTGCTGGTGTTCCAGCTGGGGCTGGACAGGGGTGAAGCCGACCAGCCCTCCGAAGGTGCGTGGAGGCCCCCGCCGGCCTGGGGCAGGCCTGTGGGCAGCTGGATGAGGTTGCTGGACACGTTCAGGTGGACAAGTCTCGGGAGTGCAGCCAGGTCAGGGAACTGCAGCAGCTTGTTCTCCCTCAGGTCAAGCCAGGCCAGCTGGAACTGGCCACGTGCGTGCGGGGCTACCTGAAAGGCCTCGATGCTGTTGCAGCTCAGGTCCAGCACGCGCAGCTGCTGGAGGCTGAAGTCTGAGATACAGGTGAGGGAGTTCCTGGACAGATTGAGGTGGACCAGGTTGGGCAGAACCTCGAAGGCACCGTCCTCGATGTCCATCAGCACGTTGCTGTGAAGGTCCAGCCGCTGGAGCGCGGGCATGCCCCAGAAGGTGTGGCGTGCCAGGCGCGTGAGGCTGTTCTCCGCCAGTGAAAGTGTACGCAGGCTCGGCGCCTCACCTAGCAGCCGCTCCACCAGGCTGCCGTACAGGCTGTTCCCAGACAGGTCCAGGGAGGCCACATGTGGCAGGGGTCCCAGACCACCAGGGCCCATGGCCAGGCGGTTGTGGGCCAGGTTGAGGTGTTCCAGATGGGGCAGGCTCTGGAAGACTCCAGGCTGCAGGAAGCTGATCTCGTTGTCGCTCAGGTCCAGGTGACGAAGGCCCTTGTAGAAGCCCAAGGGTGAGGCCAGGATGCTCCGCAACTGGTTCCCAGATAGATCAAGGGCCTGGATGTCCAGCGGGAGGGCTGAGGGGACCTGGAGCAGGCCAAGGCCCTGGCACAAGGCCTCTTTGTCCACCTGGGGAGAGGGAGGTCAAACAGAGCAGCTGGCGTTAACGGAGGCAAGACAGATGATTCAGGGCTGGAGAGATGGCTTGGTGGTTGAGGTGCTTGCCTGTGAAGCCTAAAGACTCATGCTTGACTGCAGGTCTCACACAAGCCAGGTGCAAGAGGCAACGCAAGCACAAGGTCGCACATGCGCACAAGGTGGTGCAAATGTCTGGAGTACGATTACAGTTGTTAGAGGCCCTGGCATGACAATTCCCTTTCTCTTTCTCACTCTTTTGCATAAAAAAGGGGGAACTGGGGGCTGGAGAGATGGCTTAGCGGTTAAGCCACTTGCCTGCAAAGCCACAGGATCCAGGTTCGACCCCCTAGGATCCACATAAGCCAGATGCAGAAGGGGGCACATGCATCTGGAGTTTGTTTGCAGTGGCTGGAGGCCCTGGCATGCCCATTCTCTCACTCTCTCTCTATCTGCCTATTTCTCTCTCTCTCTCTCTCTCAAATTAATAAAAATATTTAAAAAAGGGGGGGGGGGACTGGAGAGATGGCTTAGTGGCTAAGGTGCTTGCCTGTGAAACCTAAAAATATTTGCTCCAATCTCCAGGTCCCACATATAGCCAGACACAAAAGGGATGCAATTGTGCAATGTTGCACATGCATACAAGGGGGTGCACGCATCTGGAGTTCATTCACAGTGGCTGAAACAGCTTGGTGTGCTCATTCTCTCTCTCTCTCAAAAATAAAATAAAAAAAATTTTTAAAGGCCAGTCTGTTGGGCTTGACTAAAAAAAAAAAAAAAAATGAAAAAAAAAAGATGATTAAGCCATACTAGGGTTAGGGGGCTCTCCCACATGCTCTCAGGATGCTAGCCTTGCCTCTCCCCATCCTAATGTCAGATCACCCCTGCCTCTGACCCCTGGGCCTGTGATGAACAGAAGGGAGGTCGGCTGATGGAAAAGATGGTAGGAAGACAGCCAACCTAAGTAAAGGCCCTGTGATGACTAATGTCACATTTCACCGGAAACTAACCCATGATTTTCTCAGAACCCAGAATCAGGGAGCGGCAGGGCCAAGCTCCTGCTTCCACACCTGGGTCCTGGCTGCAGGACCCAATAAAATCCTACCATTTGACTAGAAGCCCCATACGGAGAAGATGCTTCGTGCAGTTTGCACTCCTGTCACGCTTTGATTTGGGCCCACCCTCAGGTCTTGCTCTTATGATCTGAAATGAGCTCCCAGGTGTGACATCCTTTCTGCAGCTGTTACCTCCCATCAGTGGACCCTCTTTTGGTGGGCCGGGTCCAGCATGGGGGTCCCAAAGGTAAGTCAGGGAGAGAAGGAACAGGGAAAATGATAGCCAAGACCCAAATCAACTTTTAGTGACAAGACTGTGTGACCTCCATGCCACTCGGGTTTCTTACCCAGAAATTACCTCGTCCTTCCCCAGCACCCACTCTACACTGTACACAGCCTGGGCAGACATTGGGCATGTCTACTTAGCATTGCCCACCAGCTGTGCCCTCACACCAGCCCGCCCTTCCTGTGTAGGGGAGATCTGATGGGGGCCACTATATTTACCAAAGTCCAGCCTCAGGGAGGGAAAGAGACACTTCAGGATCACCCAATGGGTATTGAGGGAACTGGGCTTTGAACCTTTTAAAAACTAAAGACTTCATTCTTTTCCTTCCATAAAAATGTGCCTTTTTTTCTTTTTAATATTTTATTTATTTATTTAAGAGAGAGAGACAGAGGGAGAAATTGAGTGTGCCAGGGACTTCAGCCACTGCAAATGACATCCAGACACATATGCCACCTTGTGCATCTGGCTTATATAGGTCCTGGAGAATTCAACCTGGGTCCTTAGGCTTTGCTAACTGCTAAGCCATCTCTCCAGCACTAAAATGTGCCTTTGGGGACTGGAATTCTGTGTACATGTAGGTCTTCCTCTAGTCTTTCCTAGACCCAGCTCCCAGGGCCCTAGCCTTTGCCAGTCAATGGTCCAACTTCCACAATCACCTTCCTGTTCCACTGATCCCTCTTGACACTCTTGACCCTCTTGCCAAACGCCAGGTGACTGCTGAGAAACACAGGATGCCCTCTGCCTTGCCCAGGGCAGAATCTGGGACCCTCAGCAAGGCATCAAGACTATGGCCCCTGATTACCTATCTCCTTACCTCACCCTAGTCCCACGCAGTGACTGTGCCTGACCGCCACCTCCAAACCTCCCATGCCCACCTCTGGGCCTCATCTCTAGGCTCTGTCAGCCCTGACCAGATCTATGTAGAAATTCCTCACGTGGACCCTCCCCTGACTGAGCTTCCTTCCTCATGGCTTGATGCCCCTGCACAGGGACTGTGTGGGGACCTGAGGACAGTGTGCTCGGAGCAGGGAGGGACTGCTTTGATTGACATGCATGTCTTAGATCTGGCCCACAGAAAGTGTTCCGGAAATGTTTTTAATGAATGAGTCGCAGACATCTGCACTCAAGGAAAGGGCTGAGGCATTGACTCAATTAATGCCTGAAGGGAAAGAAAAAGAGATGATCCGGAAATTCGGATTAAAGCCAGAGCTCTGAGAGCAAGGAGTCAGCCTCCCGCTGCCCAGATGTGGAGACCTTCCCAGATGCCAAGAACAGGGTCTGCCCTGACAGTTACTTAACATGGGGTTGGTCACAGGCAGAGAGGGAGGAACATGAGCCTGGGATCCTCACCTCACCCAGCTCTGTGGTTCCTCCTGAGGACCCCAAGATGAGCAAGGAAGAGGAAGGACACTGCTAACCACGGGTACCTATGTGACTGCCTACTGCAGGCAGCGTCAAGATTTGTCCTGCAGTTCTAGAGGAAGGAGGCCGCTACTAAGGTCACAGGAGACTCCCCTCACGGGCACCCAGAGAAACCAGAGCCCCTACCCTGGACCACCCTGATGCCAAGAAGAAATAAAGATGAACCCAATGGCTGCTGGGAATTTCTTCCCCATCTGGGGCAAGCTGAGTCTGCCTCCTGGGACCTCAGCTGCCCAGGTCCCCAGGTTGGCTCTAGCAGATACCACCAGGCACCACTTACCAGGCATCTATAGCATGGGGGCCTGCTCTGCACTTCACATACCCGCCCCCCTGAAAGCCTACATTCGCAATCTCTCTGAATGGGCCAAAGCACCTCAGGACACCAGCCCCATAGGAGTCAGAACACAAAACTGACCCAGCCGGGAACCCAAGACTCATAGTCCAGGTGCCCAGGATCTCTGCTGTAGTGACTCAATGGGGGTCACTCTGGATGTCCACTCTCCAGCCCAAACCAGATTTCAGAGGAAGCCTCAAGGACAGGGTACTCCTGAATTGCATTTCCAATTTTCCCCACTCCTAGCTCTAAGCATTGACTGACTTCCCAGAGGATCTCAGGGGAGGGAGCGTGGGGAAGGGGCCTTGGTGCAGGCGGTTAGGGGGACTGAGTGCCCTTTACTACTCTCTGTGATGTCAGCCACTGGGAGGAGAGAGGACTTGCCCCCCCCCCCAACTCTATCACCTTTACAGGGAAGTAACCTAGGTGGGAACAGATACTGGCAGTTAATGGTGTAATGGGCCATGGGTTCAAATCTTGCCTCTATCACTTCTACCTGTGAGGCAGGGTGGGGGGAGGTGTCACATGTCTTCTGGGCTCCTGTGTGTATCACCTTCCCTGATGATTCAGAGGTACTTTCCTGACGATTATGTCACCTCCTCAGAATGCAGGTGTGGCGGTTAGATTCAAGTGTCCCCCATAAACTTGTGTGTTCGCAATGCTAGGTCCCCAGCTGGTGGCAATTTGGGAACTGGAACTTCCTGGAGGCGATGTATTGTTGAGGGTGGGCTCATGGGTGCTATAGCCCGCTTACCCTTGCCAGTGTTAGGCACACTCCCCAGCCACTGTTGTCCACCTGATGTTGGCCAGAAGGTTATGTCCACCCTCTGCTCATGCCACGTTTCCCCCTGCCATCGTGGAGCTTCCCCTCAAGTCTGTAAGCCAAAATAAACCCTTTCCTCCCACAGGCTGCTCTTGGTCGGGCGTTTCCTGGCAGCAACGTGAGGCTCCCTCTCTGCCTGCTGGGACCGTCTTGCCTGGAGAAACGTGTGTAGGTAATGCAGTGGTATTGGAGGCCTGCAGCTGCAGCAGAACACTGCAGACCTCGGACTGGAGTTGCCTGCAGGTGGTCCTAAGCAGCTGTCCGTTCTATGAGTTCTATGAGTTCTATGATCGGGTGCAGGGCCGGGGCCTGTCCCTTCTCCAGCCCTACCTCACAAGTATCCCCAGGAGGCCTCTTTTCCCTGATCCCCACCGGGCAACAGTAACTTTAGCATCTCCTTGGCTCAGACTAGGAAAAAGGAACAAACCTGGTCCCTGCCCCAGGGAAGTTCTCAATCTGACAGGTGAGACAGTCGGGCTGCGCAACAAGTCCCCATGTGCTCAGCAGAGACATGGAGGTTTGGAATCTGGGGGTGGTAGGAGCCCAGAAGAGGAACCAGCCACAAGGAGCAGCCTGGTGAAGTCTGGGGAGGCTTCCTGGAGGTAGCAGCATTTGACCTGGCACTGATGCGTGAGGGGTATTTCAGCAGACCCAAGTCCGAGAGACTTGTTCACAGGAGGGACCAGTTCAGAGGAGCCCCTCCCATCTCGCCCACCCCTACAAAGAGACGTACTCTAGATCTGCAGAGGGCCCACTGTTCCTAGCTGAGTCATCTTGGTCAGGTCACCTAACCTCTCCAAGCCTCCGTTTCTCACTCCGTACAAGGCAACAGGACTGTCAGGTGAATAACTACCTGAATGGTCCAAGGTAAAGTCCCGTTCTCTCCTGACTCCTCTAACTTCCGCTCCTGGGCCTTGGAACCACCTCCAACTCAGAGCAGGGGTGGGTTGGGTGGTCCTTCCCCTGCCTGTGCTGATATCTTACCGTCTTACAGGGTGCCTGGTCCCGGTGCTGGGAGGTAGCCAGGCCCAGAGTCAGCACGGGCAGGAGCAGCACGACCTGATGGCTCATGGCTCTGCCTATAGGGGGAGAAGAGAAGGGGGTGGTGAGACCACGGGCTCCCTCTACTGCCAGCTGCACCTCATTAGCCTCCCTCAGAGACCCCAGACCCCAGAGGAGAGCAGGCGGCACGTGGGCCTGCACACAGGGCCTAGGGAGCCTCATGTGTGTAGTCGCAGCCTGAGGCAGGGGACTGAGAGCTTGAGGACAAGCTGTGCTATAATTCATGTGTGTGTGTGTGTGTGTGTGTGTAGGTATATATGTATGTGGGAGTATACATGTAGGGTCCAGAAGCTGACATGGGTGCTTTTTTCCTTTTTCTCTCCACTTTTTTATTCATTTATTTATTTATTGAGACAGGTTTTCTCGCTGAACGAATAGCTCACCAGTTCCGCTAGACAGGCCCCGGGGATTCGCCTGTCTCCGCCTCCCATGGGATTACAGGGACTCCCGCACCCCCGCCCCCGCACCTGTCATTTTTCCATCTTAGATCTGAGGACCCAAATTCGGGTGCACAGCAAGCACTTTGGTCAGGGAGCCAACTCCCCAGCCTAAGCAAAACTTTCAAGCAACACTCTTGCCCCAGTGGGTTGTGAGAACCCCCCCCACCGCACCCCCGTGGAAGGCAGCCAGGAGGCGATGTGCAGGAGGGAACTCAGGCCAGCCCAGGGACTCAGGGCTTGGGTGGACGGAGGTGGGTCTCTAACTCCCGTTTCTCCTGGGCCATAGGCAGACCTCCACCCCCCCCCCCGCCCCCTTTATTTTGACCTTTGTCTTTTGATTGGAATTCTCAGCCCTTGCCATTGTTCAGGGATTGGCTGGGGCCCCAACAGGAAGGCCTGCCCTACCCCAGCAAGCCCTGCACTTTCACTGAAGCCACTGGCTGTGCAGGTCAGCTGGCCTCCTCACTCTGTGAACACCCAGGGCAGGGCCCAAGGGACCCCCAGAGGGCCTCAGGCAAGGGTCCTGAGGGACTGAGCCAAGTGCTAGGGATGCACAGATGGGGCTATCAATTTCATTCATTCGTTCGTTCGTTTGCTTGTTCGTTCATTCACACCTTTTGCGAATGCCTCCTCGCTTCAGGCTGTGCGCTGGGAAATGGGGACAAGACAGTAGCAGAAGTGATCACAGCGTGTGTGGACAGAGCATGTTAACCATGAGGGACACACAACACCGTCCAAGACCACTGGACTCTGAGTCACCTCCATCTCACAGCTCCCTCTCATCTCCTCTACTTCTCTGCTGTGTGACTTTGTACAAGTCACCTCTCTGACCTTGTTTCCTGAGATTAGTGACAGCCATGTCAAATGTCGTGGAGGATAAATGAGGCATGTTCTATGAAAGTGCCACTCCCAGAGATCTTACCCTACAGTCTTCTCAGACTTGACTCACTGAACCCTCACAATAAGCTCAACGAGCCTGTACCATTCTCATATTTCTCACTTGACAGAAGGGAAAAACCAAGGCTCAGAGAGGTCAGACGAGACATCTAAGGTCGCACAGCTTAATGGCAGTCACCAGCAAGCCTGGCTCTGCACCTGCGCCCTTCACCTCCACACGTGAGAGTTTCCCCGTAGTGGGTGTTCAGTAAACAAGTGCTGGCTGGTTAGTGAGAAGGTGGCCTCGGGAGAGGAGGCACGCGCAAGCCTTTGAGGGCCCTTCTGACTGTCAGAACCCACGGGTGGTGACTGCTGATACAGGGACTGCTCGGAAACATGCCATGCGAGGGCCAGTGTGGTCCCTTTCAACCCTATCTTTGGTTCCCTCAGGGCCCGGGGCCCTGCAGTGCTCTGCTCTCAATGCAGGCTGAGTTCACAGGAAATTTTGTTCTGTTGTTGAAAAAGCAGATGTTACCACCTGCTTAACATTAGCATACTCAGAGCAGAGTAAAAACCCCTGGCGTCTGCGAGGCCCTGGGGAGCCAGCCCTTTCTAGCCAGCTCTCCTCTCCAGCCTTCACTGTCCCCTCTCCCACTTTGGGTCCTGGATGCGTACATTTCTTTTTACTTTCAGCACTCAGGACTTTTCCCCTGCCTGACCCTTCTGGTCTTTCTTGGCCTGTGGGGCTTAGAGGCAACCTCCTCCAAGAAGCCCTCTCTGGTTCCCCCAAGGCTATCCCGCAACCTCTGGGTTCCCGTAGCCTCTGAGCAGTGGAACACCGAGCACACCCTGCTTTGTTTCCCCACCTCTTGGAAGGGAAGCCCCCACCCACCCACCCAATGGCCCACCTCACCACACAGGGATGCTGGGAAGCTCAGGTGCTCTGACTCTATCTCTCTGCTGTGTTCCTTCCTCACCAGCTGGTTCTGAAAACCAGACCCCAGAGCTGCCCACCTCCATGGCAATAGCCCACCCAGCTCTCTGTCCTTCCCCCCATAATCTGCCCTGCACACGGCAGCCAGTGACGTTTCCAAATCACGCATCAGGTCACGTAGAAAAAGCTCACATTCTCAGCTCCATCGGCCACCTTCCTCCCCTTGGCAAAGTCCTCCGTCACAGCACATGCCTTCTCTGCCCTCGCCCTTCCCTCCACCTGCAACGATCTTCTCCAGGCTCCTCACGCGTTTTTCATTGTTTTTCACACATCTATCATTTCTCGTATTCCGTGGGAAGCAAGCCCACTAAGGAGGTGCTCACTAAAGGTCTCTCGAGGAACAACTAGTCAACGGCGACAGAGTCTGCCACTGTGAGGACTGGTTCAAGCAGAGATGTTCAAAGGGATCCTGTTTGCCCTTCTACTGCCAAATGCCACTCTACCTCAACCTGGGCATCTGTACCTCCCAAAGGGGCAGTCCCCACAGCACAGGGGAACTCTGGTGGGACGGGGCCCTGAGCTGTGTGTGTCCCCTCCACCTTCATAGTGCCTGGCATTTGAGGGCTGCTGCCTCTCACACAAGCAGATAGGACACTGGCCAGCTCACATCCAAGTTCCACCAGCCGCTCTCCAGCCCCACTCCCTGCTCCCAGGGCAAGCCCTCTAATCTCTCTCCCCACCTCAGTGTCCCATCTATAAGGTAGCCTGGTTCTTGTTCTGCTTCTGGCCACCCCTAGTCATTGTGATGATCAAGTGGAACACGGCCGCGGACATACTGGGACACTTCTGTGTCCTTCCCAAGTTGGTACGGGGTCCCACGGGGCTGAGAATCCCAGGGGAAGTGTGCTGAGGAGGGAGACCCTAGGCCTGTGGGCAAGTGGCTGGAATCTCACTTGGGAAATGTGTTGACATGTAAGAGAGAGGGAGGAAGGGAGAGATAGAGAATGAGAGAGAGGTGGAGGACAAATCAACATTCAAAATAAGACCCCTTCTCTCCTCTAAACACTTGACCTATATCATCTGATTTAATCTTCTCAGTCACCCAACGACATAATTACGGTACTCCATTTTGCTTACAAGAAGACTGAGCCTCGGGATGGTGAAGTGACCGATTCCTGAGCTCCTAAGTGTTTTGGCGCTGGGACTCACCTAGATACACAGGCCCTGAATGCTGTCCCTATGGAGCTGTCCCTGTTCTTGCTCACGGGGAAACAGGAAGTTTAGAGAAATGACTTACCCCAAGTCACTCAGGCAGCAACTAGAGTCAGGATGGGAATCTAGTCCCATCTGTCTCCAACTAGTTCAGCTACACCAGGCCAAGCCCTCCCTCCCAAGCGTCCCAGGAGACCCCAATGCTCAGGCCCACAGCAGACCAGTCAGTCCCGGACTCTCAGGCTTGCTCTGACGTCCTGGCCTGGCCAAAGGGTCCTGGGAGAGCTGCTGGCCAGGGCTCAAGGCGGCAGTGAATCACTGAGGGCATGTTCCGGGTCTGGAGACACATCCCTGGGGATTTAGACCTTAACCCAAAGGAATGCGGCCGGCCCGTGAGGCGGCCTTTCAGACGTGTGGGGGTAGGGGGTCCCTCCAATCTTACCACCTATAAAGAAGGCTGGCTTCAGGTTCTCCCCTCCAGACACTAGTGCGGCAGGATGGGGAGCCCACAGCCAGCCTGGAGCAGAGAGGACCGGCGGGGACCTGACTTCAAGTCCCGGGTCTGCCCTAATCAACTTGTGTGTTCCTAAAGCAAGTCTTGGGCTTTGGGCCTCGATTTTCCCAGCTGTCAAATGGGAACGCCTGCCCGTCGCCTTCGCGAAAAAGAGAGATCGGGACCGGAGGAGGCTTTGGGACAGGGACTGGGGAACAAGGGAGGATCCAGGCGGCTCCACATGGGGCGGCTCCTACCTGGCTCAGCGCGGCCTCCGCTCCTCTGCTCCGCACATTTTGCGCCAACCTGGCGGGGGGGGGGGTCCCACCCGCGAGCGCGGGGGGTCACGGACGGACTGGCCGCACAGGCCCGGCCGCTGCAGCGCCGCACGAGCCGGCCGCGAGGGGGCGGCGCCCGCGGTTTAAATACCTCCTGCCGCCAGGCCACGCCCCCCGGCCCCGGGGTCCTAGCGCCGGCCACGCCCCAGACCCCGGGGTCCTAGCGCCGCCCGCTCGCCCGGTGCCCTCTCCGCCCCCGCCCCACCCGCCCCCGACTCGCTGGATGGGGAACTGGGAGGTGGAGGGACATCTTTATTCTGGGATCCCATCGGGCAATGGCCGGAGGGCTGCTGGGCTGCCGGGGTGCAGGGACCCAGCCCCGGGAGGGAAAAGAGTGGAAAGGAAGCGAGGCTCCGCACGTGCAGCCCGCGAGGCCCGGGCGGGCGAGGCGGGGGGCGCGGGGAGCCCCGGGTCCGCGGAGGAAATCCTGGCGCCGCCGCACTCGGGCGGGGACCGACGCCAGAGGTGACTGACTGCAGCTGAACGCGGAAGGAAATGACCCTTCTTTGGCCCTGGAGCGACCGCTGAGGGGGATCCCCCCTCTCACGCCCCCCTCCCCCCGCACTATGGTCATCCCTCCTCCTCCTCCGTCATCTGCGGGGTTGTCAAAGTCCCCAGCTAACTTACGGAGAAACTGAGGCTAGGAGTTAGGGCTGTGAGTGTACATCAAAGCCAACTGGCGGAGAATAGTCAAGTTGCCATTTATGGTTGTGCAGGGAAGGTCAAATGACATATTCCAAAGTCACAGAGCTTATAAAAGGCAGGGACTTGAGCCTAATCAGTCCGCTAAGCGAAGTTCTGTCCCCATCTTGTATCTTTATTTTCTTCTGCGTTCAGTCTCTCCCTCAACCCACCCTTACTGGAGATGCAACTCAGGGCCTTGCTCATATTATATCCCTTAATATTTATATATATAATATATATATCCCCTTAATATTTATTATTATTACTATTTTTTGTTATTATTATTATTATTAGTTTGGTTTTTCGAGGTAGGGTTTCACACTAGCCCAGGCTGACCTGGAACTCACTGTGTAGTCTCAGGATGCTTGAACTCACGGTGATCCTCCTACCTCTGCTTCCCGAGTGCTGGGATTAAAGCCACCACGCCCAGCCTTATTTATTTGAGAGAAAGAGAGAGAGAGAGAGAGGAAGGGATGGAGAGAGAGAGAGAGAGGAGAGAGGGAGAAGGAATATGGGTGTGCCAGGGTCTCCAGCCACTGCAAACAAACTCCAGATGCATGGGCCATCTTGTGCATCTAGCTTACACGGGTATTCAGCAATCAAACGTGAGAGTTTGGGCTTCGCAGGCAAGCGCCTTAAACTCTAAGCCACCTCTCCAGCCTCTCTCTCTCTCTCTCTCTCTCTCTCTCTCTATCTATCTATCTCTTTCTCTCTCAACACATGGTTACATGGTTTCTGGGAGTTGAATTCGGGTCCTCATGCTTGCAAGGCAAGCACTTTATGGACTGAGCTATTTCCCTAGCCCTTGCTGGTTTCTTAAGGTACTGTCTAAAAGTGGGGTAACAGATTTATTTGGCTTTTATCATCAGGGATTGAAGACCTCCCAAAAGCCCACCTCTTTTTATTATGCCCGACCCTACCAATACCTACCCGTAGTGCCCTGCCCTGTTGGCCTGGAAGATGGAAGTTTCTGGGGGAGGAGTGTGAGCCCTGTAGGTCCAGGCTGTGGTTCCTCTATCACAATATTCTCCAGGCCCATCACCAGCTCTGACAGTGCCGCCAGGTATCCTGTCTTAGGGGTAGAAAGTGAGCACCTTGTGGCAGGCAGGGCGGAGCCGGGTTCCCTAAATGTGTGTAAATGCTCTTTTCTTCCTCCCACCAGGTCCCCTATGGAGTAGAGCTGGACAGTGGGTCAGCCCAGAGAAGACACTGCCTAACAGCGAGTTCTGGGAGGCCTGAGGTAGCCTTGGCCTAGTCAGAGGTCCCGGAAGGCCTCCCAAAGGAGGATGAGCTAGCTGCCCAAGAGGATGGGTAGGACGTTTAGATAAGGACTCAGCAAGGCTTAAAAAGGACATCTAGGGCTGGAGAGATGGCTTAGTGGTTAAGGCACTTGCCTGCAAAGCCAAAGGACCCAGGTTTGATCCCCCAGTACCCACGTAAGCCAGCTACATAAGGTAGTGCATATGTCTGGAATCTGTTTGCAGTAGCTAGAGGCCCTGGAGCATCCATTCTCTCTTTCTCTGTCTCCTTCTCTCTCAAGTAAATAAATAATAATAATAATAATATATGTATATATGTATGTATGTATGTATGTATATATATATATATATATATATTTTTTTTTTTAAGGAAGAAGGATATCTAAACTTCTTGCTTCCTTTCAGCCACCTCAGGTGCTCTCAGGGGTTCCTAGCCCTTCTCTGAGCTCTAGTCTATATCTGGGCAGATAGAGCCGCAGTTTTTCTCTCAATAAGTGGGAAAGATAATAACTACTTGTTGTGTTGCGTTGTGTTTGTTTTGGAGTTAGGGTTTCACTCTAGCCCAAGCTGACCTGGAACTCAGCTCAATCCCAAGCTGGCCTCGAACTCCTACCAGCCTATCTAATGCCAGGACTAAAGGCATGAGCCACCGCACCCAGTCTTGATAATAGCTGCTTCTTGGGGTAGGTGCCAGGAGCAGATGTAAGGGAGCCAGACAGGGGGCTGCACCCAAGGGTGGTAGGAAACACTCCCTAGTGCATGGCACTTGATAGTCACTTCTGCTACGAGAGGAACACACGCCTAGGAAAGCGATCACAGAGACCCTGTGGGGTGAGCAGAACATGACAGGCAGGCTTGAGCCCTTCCTTCCACTGACCGCTTCAGAGCCAGACCCAGCACTGTCTTATCCTTCTGGAGCTGCCTCGGAACTTGGCCTAGGGTGGGGGCAGGGCAGGGCCGGGGCCACGACCCACTAAGGGGGAGCAGGCAGCCTTCCTCACAACCCCCAGAGGCTGTGGTTGTGGTTAGTTAGCACATAGGGTTCTGCCTTACTCAGTGCCCGGATGGGGCTCCCCAAGAGGTGGAAACAGAGGGGCAGCCAAGCATGTCCACTGCTACAGATACCTCTTGGGGTTGAAGGCTAGAGCCAGAACTGCTCGGGGGGGCCCCCCTCTTTCATTTCTGCCCTTGGCAGTCACACTGTGTAACTTTTTGGACCAGTTGCCTGATCTTTCTGATCTCTGCTTGTTGATCTACAAAGCGAGACATGTCCTTATAGCTCTGCTAGCCGGCCCGGCTAAAGAAATCATATGTAACCGTGTGCACTAAAATCCTGTGTGTGTGGGGGGGGGGGGCTGGCCTGTGATATGTGCTCAGTAAACTCGAGCCTCTTCTCTGATGGGTCCCAGGGAGCTGGGGCATCAAAATGCCCCAGGGCCTGCACGTGTAGGCAAATGGAAAGTCGCAGAGAACTCCCAAAAGATCCAGAGGAAGTCGGGCGTGGTGGCGCACGCCTTTAATCCCAGCACTCGGGAGGCAGAGGTAGGAGGATCGCCGTGAGTTCGAGGCCACCCTGAGACTCCATAGTGAATTCCAGGTCAGCCGGGGCTAGAGTGAGACCCTACCTCGAAAAACCAAAAAAAAAAAAAAAAAAAGATCCAGAGGCATTGAAGGCCAAGTCCGAGAGGCCAAGCTAGAGTTGGGGGGGGGGGGAGAGGGAGTGGGGAGGAGGACTGGTGAGGCCCAAGCAAGGTCAGATTTGCATGGCAGCCATGTGGATAGTGGCTGTCTGCTAAAGGCCACTGAGGCCAGCTTTCCATGCAGTACCTGCTTAGCACCCTCCAAAACCAGGGCATTATTCCTGGACACACGTGGGTGGAAAGGTCAGACTTTGGTATCGGTGTTTGTGTGGAAATGTTTACAATCCCTCGTGGATCTATCAGGGAAAACAGGGGACCACCTTTTTCTGGGCCTTCAGGAGTCCCACTCTGAGATGGTGTCTCTCAGACACTGAAGTTGGGCTCAATGCTCCCTTGGAGAATTTTGCTCAGGCAAGTTCAAACTCAGGAGCTAGTGGCCCAGAAAGAAATGATAATTCATATCCTGTGTGACCTTTGGCAAGTTGCTAAAGTTCTCTGAGCTTCCTTTCTTTGTTTAACTGTAGAACAGAGCAGGTAGGATAGCACCCCGAATCCCCCAATTTAGTGTTTATTGCTCTTTCTGAAGTACCTTCTGGGGCCAATGCTCCTTCTCATGTGGTATATATCAGAGCGATTGCCAGCCTTCCGGTTGGGCGTCTTTATTCTCAATGACTGACTAGAAATCAGAAATTAAGTAGCTCGTTCAAGTCACGCAGCTTTGGCGCCAGGATTTGAACTCAGGTCTCCCACCTGCCAGGCCAAGTTCTAGTGTGCAGCTGTGGCTGACCTTCCCACTTCCCCCTGCCTGGTACCCATGTGGGCCCCTGGGAATCAGGGAGTTCCCCATCAGCCGCTGCTGGGGCCTTGCCTGCTGGAGTGGAAACTTGGATTCCCCAACTGTTCCCCTACCCCTGTGTGTTGTTCAGAGAGGGTTCAAACGATGCTAGCTGAGGGCCACCTCCTGAAGGGACAGTAGGAGAGGAAGAATAACACACATGGCTGCGTGTCAGCTGAAGGAAATGTGAGGCTGTCAACTCAGGGGAGCAGGGACATGGTGCCTGAGAGGAGGCTGACCCCTTTACTGGAGAAACAGGGGGTTCTGGGTCAGGTGTGGGTGCATTTCTGGGTGTCTCATCCTAGTTGGCCATCATGGCTCATTTTAGAATGGGTTTCAGGAATTCTGTGGATAGGGAAGGGTACCCCGAAGTCCTTCAGCTCTAGACCCCTTGAGCAGGGCTGGAGCCCCAGGACTGGTTTTCTGCTCTTAGAGGAGCCAGTCTTCCCTATAGCACTGAGTCACCCAGGCTGGGGTAGAAGGCACTGGTGAGGCCCATAGTCCCCTACCCAGTGGTGCCTGGCAGTGAGGCCCCCCCTGGGGGAGCTTACGAGGTGTTAAGTAGTGAAAATGCTGAGACAGACAGGGAAGCAGGCAGGGCGGGATCTGAAGCGTCTCCAAGGCCTGCAGACTACGCTGAGCTGTGGACCGTGAAACCGCAGCACAGTGAGGGCCCGAGGCTGCTGGGAACTAAATGCCTGTCCCGTGCAGCGCATCAGTTCCTGGTTAACCATTTGAAGAGAAGATTCTCGCAGGCCTTTTCTTTCTTCTTCCTCTTCTTTTTTAAAAATATTTATTTGAGAGAGAGAGAGAGAGGAAAAGAGAGAGAGAGACTGGCCCTGCCAGGGCCTCTAGCCACTGCATTAGAATTCCAGATGTATGTGCCAGCCTGTGCACCTGGGTACTGGGGAATCGAACCTGGGTCCTTAGGCTTTGCAGGTAAGTGCCTTAACCATTAAGCCATCTCTCCAGCCATGACACAGGCGTTTTTTCATGATGCCAATGAACAAACAGCCTGGAATTCACAAATGATCCCCAGGGCCGCCATCTCCTATAGCCGTGGAACCCAGGATGAGTGGTCAACCCTACGAGGATGGGGCTGCCACCAGAGAGCAGGGTGCCCTGGCCTACGCATTCTCCCCTGCAGCCTCAGTTTCCTCTTCTGTAAAATGGAGCCCAGATTCAGGGATAGCGAGGAAATGATGGCACTAGGGAAAGAAGACGGTGCAGGACTGGGTGATGCCATCTTCCTCACAGGAAAGTCGATGTTCAGTGGGTGACGGGGATGGGGAAGCCCCAACACAGAGACCAGCTGGCACAACCCCAGAGGCCCAGTGTGGAGAAGCCACTTCAGTGAGACCCTGCCTGGGCAAGCTCCGGTGAGCTCAGGGCAGGTCTGCTGGGGTGAAGGGCTGTGGCTTGGCAAAACACCCATGAGGGGGGAGGTGTCACCTGATTCAGTCATTCCCCAAAGCCCCTTGTAAACATAGAGCCCAGATGCCAGGCTCCTGGTGGGACCGAGCTTGCTGTAGACTGTGGGCTCCGCTTTTCTTGGTTCAGGCCCCTTACCTGGCAGAGCTTCCAGAATCTGGCTCCTATGAACCCAGGTGACCCCCACAGATAAGGGTCACCTTCGGAAGTTTCAGAAAATGCTGCTCACCTCCTCTCCTTGCGCGCCAACAAGAATGGCAGACCGTAGGCCCAGAGAGGGTGAGGATGTGGCCTGTGGTCACACAGGAGTGGAGGGTCGCACCCGACTTTCTTCCCCATGTTTCACGGGAAGGGCATGGGGGACTCTCAGATTCACACAGCAACCCTCTTTGTAGGGACGTACCCAGTTTTTGTCATACTTCATAAACATCAGAGACCCTGAGGGTGGGTTCCAATGGATTGCTGCCTCCCCAGGGTTGGGGGGGAGTCTGGCTCAGCAGGTTGGAGGCGGGCCTGGAATCTACATCTGTAACAAAGCCCCGGGGGTTCTGAGGCTTCCAGTCCTTGGGCCTTCCTCTGAGAAGAAACCAGTTGACTGAAATGGGGCAGGGCAGGGGCTGTGTGGTGCTGGGGGTAGGGGTGAGGCCTTTTTCCCTCACTCTTACAGTCCTGCAGCCTTCTGTGTGAGGAGGAGATAACCATAGCTCCTCCCTCCCTCTCTCAGGCAGAAGGGAGGGGAGAAAGGGTCAGCTTGTAAGATCATTCATTAATCCTCCTTAAGGATTCTATGTCAGGCAGCTTGCAGGTTATTCAGTCAATTTTTTTTTTTTTTAATTTGAGAAAGAGAGAAAGAGGCAGAGAGGAAGAGAGAGGGGAGAGGGGAGAGAGAGAGGATGGGCGCACCAGGGCCTCCAGCCACTGCAAAAGAACTCCAGACACGTGAGCCCCCTTGTGCATCTGGCTAATGTGGGTCCTGGAGAGTCGAACCAGGATCCTTTGGCTTTGCTGCCAAATGCCTTAACCGCTAAGCCATCCCTCCAGCCCTAGTGCACCCAGTGAGGCAAGTTCGATCTTTTTCATCATCACCATCACTATTATATCTATTTTGCAGGTGACACGTGAGGACAGGTGGTGACCAGCTCAAGGTCACACAGCCGGGAGGTGGCAAAGTGAGGGCAAGCACCCCGTCTGTTGCACTGGGCATCTTTACATCATAGGACATTTCTCCACCTGCCGGCAGGAGCCACGCATGCGCCTCACAGACACAGACCACTCCCACACGTACACACCCTCCGTGCTCACCCTCAAAGACAGCGAGGGACCCTGAGGGCCACACTCCAGGAAGTGACGAGTGTCCTCAAATCTCCCATGAGCACAGGGGCACCCTCAAAGGTCACAAAGCCACTACACATGGAAACACGCAGGTCCAAAACCAGCATGGGACTTGGCATGTGCAGAACACGCTTCAACATGCCCTGAGCACACATTACATACATTGATACCCACACAGACACCACAGTCACGATCACAAACATGTACTGCTTGCATTCTGCATATAGAGAGGTGACAAATGTCCTGGCTGCCCAAACCCCACACCAGCGATTTGCAGAAAAGCCTCCGTCTGTGTGTGTGTGTGTGTGTGGACACATGCACACACATGCTCACACACGGACAAGCATGTGCACATGTTCACAGGAGCTTGGCTGCCATTCTCATAGCACGTGACCCAGATCTCCTGAGAAGATGGCCGCATGTGAGTCTGATTTCCTGGGGTGTAAAAGGGAGTGAGTGGAAAGAACCCAAAAGTCAGATGGCCTCAGTGGCCTCTGAGGATTGTGATTAGTTCAAATGGATGAGGGGAGGGTGGGCCATCGCATTGGATACAGAGCTTTCTTCCCAAAGCTACCAACACTCCCTAGATCCCAAAGCCTGGTTGTGCTGCCTGCTGGTAGATACAGATCCTGCGGAACCTTCCAGATGGCTGCGGGGTCTCCCATCCACATGTCAGGGCCCTCCTAGGCAGACCCGGAAGGGAAGTGCCTCCTTGTCTGTCGCCGCCCTCCTCACTACTGCCTCCCTTGTGTCAACCCCTCATCCCAACAAGCTATTCACAGGGCTGCAGCCAGCACCACTATGAGTGGATTCTGTCCTGGGCTCCCTCCTTCTCTTACCTCCCCTCTTCCTTACACACCTCACCTCCCATGGCAGCACCTCTCGCCTCCTCTCCCTGGCCTCTCTTTGCACAGCTTCCTGGCCCAGGGTCACCCTTTCCTGTTCCTGCATTCATGTGACAGCAACATAGTGGCTTTTCCAAAGCCCAGGCTAGACCAGCTCACTCCCCTGCTTGAAAGACTTCGATGGAACTGGGGACTCTGGCACACGCCACCCTCCCCATTTTCTTGTCTCATACACCACTCCCCTGGGGGACAGATTCTGTATCGTGTACCCACGGGCATCCTCCACCGTGCCCGCCGTCCTTCTCCTCTCTCCAGCCTGCCTGGCCATCCCTGTCAAAAGTCCTTTCCCTGGCTCCTTCTTCCTCTCCCTCTCCCCTCTCTTCTCCATCACTCTTCATGAGTAATTCCAACAGAAGAGGGGCTAAAGGAGTTCATGTCTCATATCTGTGCCGTAGAAGGGTCACTATGATAGGGATGGCTGGCTTGCAGGCCAGTTGCTGGTACAGGGAGGCAGGAGCCCTGAAGAGTCCTGGATCACTGGCCTTCCTGCTCCTCACTCTCCTACAACGTTGCTCACATGGCCACTCTGACCTTGACCTCTGACCTCAGAACTCTGGTGTCTGTCCTTCCAGCTCCAGCATCCGCTCTCCGAACGCTCAAGCTATGGCCTTGGTCTCACTTGCTACTCCTGTGGCTTTGCACCAGAGCAATCCATGTCTGTGCTGGGCCCTACCCTGGGGTGAGGGACTGTCTACATCACCCTTTGTCACCCTGCGGCCTGTGACGGGGTGGTGCCGGTGGTGGCTTTGGATTGAGGTCCCATTCTGTCACTAGCTGCCTGGGTGATCTTGAACCCAGTCTGAGTAGTTTCATCTGAAAAACAAGGAGGGGCTGGAGAGATGACTTAGTGATTAAGGCATATGCCTGCAAAGCCTAAGGACCCAGGTTTGATTCTCCAGGTCCCATGTAAGCCAGGTGCACAAGGGGGCGCATGAATCTGGAGTTCGTTTGCAGTGGCTGGAGGCCCTGGTGTGCCCATTGTCTCTCTCTCCTTCCCTCCTTCCTTCCCTCCCTCCCTCCCTCCCTCCCTCCCTCTCTCTCTCCCTCTCTCTCTCTGTCTCAAATAAATAAATAACATAGATAAGTAAAATGTGAAAAAAAAGAATAACAAGAGGCTCCCACTTGCGTAGTGGACCATAGAGAGGACAAAGTCACAAATATCCCATCCGCATCGGTTCCCTTGTCAGTGAGATAAAGACGCTCCACAAGCCACCTCAAGGAGCTCCGAGCAGAGCCAGGAAGAGCACACTGACTTATAAGGGCTCCTGGGCCTTTGGCTGGTGGTGCAGTGGCTCTCTGGGTAGCCAGCAAGGACGGAGGAGCTACGGCCAGGTGGAATGGAGATGGGCCAGCACGGGAGTGGGGGAGTAGCAGGTGAGAGGAGAGGCTAGGGAGAAGGGAGGCGCTGTCAGAAAAGGGCTCTGGTGAGTACTAAGAGGTGCGCATGAGTCTGGGAAGATGGGTGCCCTGTGGGGGGTGAGGCGCTCTTCTGTCGCTCCCCGGGTGCACTGGGAAGTTGGATGTCGTTTCAGGGTTGATATAGAGGAGGACACGGAGAACCCCGTGCACAGCCTCCCCCTAGGCCACCAGAGTAGTGACAACTTTGGAAAAGGCGTGGGTGGGTTGGGGATATCCTCAGGCTGTGACCTCTCACATCTGACCCAGCGGTAGACAGGAGATATGGTACAGTCTCCAGAAGCCATGAGTAGAAATCCTTTTAAAATATATATTTTTTTATTTCTTATTAGAGAGAGAGAGAGAGACAGAGAGAATGAGCATGCCAGAGCCTCTAGCCACTGCAAACGAACTCCAGACACCATGTGCCACCACGTGCATCTGGCTTACATGGGATCTGGGGAATCGAACCTAGGTCCTTAGGCTTCAAAGGCAAGCTCCTTAACCGCTAAGCCATCTCTCCAGCCCTTTAAAAAAATATTTTATTTATTTATTAGAGAGATGGGGGGGGGAGAGAATCAGTGTGCCAGGGTGCAAAGATGCACTTTGTGCATCTGGCTTACATGGGTACTGGGGAATCGAATCTGGGTCCTTCAGTTTCGCAGGCAACTGCCTTAACCACTAAGCCATCTCTCCAACCCTAGAAATACTTCATATAATAACAGCTGTCTAGGATGGAATTAGCTGTCTGAGCAAGGTGAAAGGGACCAGTGGCCCAGCTGCGGGGGGTGGGGGAGGGCTTACAGGGAGGTGGGGACTCACTGGCAGGAGTCCTTCCTGGAATGGCCTCAGCCACTAGAGGCGGGGTGCATAGTAGGTGGGTAAATGACACTGGGGATCTGAGCTGCAGATGTGCTGGGTGGGACAGAGGCAGGAGAGCGGGGAGAAGACCATTGCACTGCACTGCCAGGGACTGGGCTGCTGAGGTTTGGTCCAAGACAGTGCAGGCCAGAAGGGTGGCTCATGGCAGAGCACTTGCCCGGCACGTGCCAGGCCCTAGGTTCCAGCCCTGGTACTGCCAAGGAAACAAAAGGCCTGGCTAGGGGAGGTGATGGTTGGCTGTGGAGTGGAGACAGGACTTCCGGGGGAGATGCTGTGGGTCTGCAAACTGCCAATGCGAACCCTCTCTTTTAGGGAGGGCATAGTCCAGCCTGCCTCTCAGCAAAGGGTGTGTGGGGCAGGCCACATGAGCCATGGTGGGAGTCTTTTGATATGAGTGAGCCCAGCCTACAGGTCATGCAGTGTCATGTGGATATCAGAGGTTCCGCAAACTTTTATTCGCTTTTGAATAGTAACAGGACGCTGAGACCCGCGGTCTCTCTTCCTGTCCTTCAGTGGTCACGGAGAGACCCCAGCAAGCTCCTCATCGATGTGCCGGCTTCACCCTTTCCCAAATGGGACAGCTAAGCTGAAAGCCCGCGGCTATGGCTGGGGCATGGTGGCGAGCCTCAGAAAGCAGGCTGCCTCTGGAATGCCTTGCCTGCCCCCTAGTGGTGGATGGCTGAAGACTTCCCGCTCATGGACCAGGCTGCTCTATCCAAGCCTGTCAGCTGGATGGGAAGACTTGAACTTGGAGGAGAGACAAATTGGAGGAAGTTCAGGAAGAAATATTTGAGCACCCCCCACAACAGAGAGAGAGAGAGAGAGAGCTGGGCTTGGCATACCAGCTCCAGGGAATCCAACCACATCTATAACCAAGCATGTCCTGGGGAGCTTGTCTCCTCATAGGTGGGCACCACCCACTCCATCCAGGGCTACGAGGTTGGCCAGGGAGTGCAAGTACCAAGGACTCTGTGTATGTGGCTCTGCCCCTGCCCTGCACTTTGCCTCCTACTCACAGGGAAGGCTAGGGAGGGGGATCCTCCAAGAGGAACTTACGCTCAGTGGGCCAGCTTTGGAGCCACCCCCAGCTTGTTATCGGGTCTGCACGGGAATTTCTGGCTGGGGGGGCAACTCTGTGATGGCTGGCTAGCTGATCCAGGCATCAGGAGGAGCCAGCAGCACCCCAAGAGATTTCACGCAGGTAAGACGTGTACATGACGTGCAGGGACACATGCTGTAGGTCACACAGAGATGAGCTGCCCAGTGCATCCAGACCTTGGGGCCTAAACAGACACTCATACAAGACCCCGCACCGCTGAAGCCTCACAGGCAGACACATGAATACACACAGACACACAGATACACACAGACACAGCGTCACAGGCAAGCGCTTGCGTCCAAAGGCACAGGGTCATGTCACCTGTCTGCTAGGAGTCCTTTGAGCTCTCATGTCCACACAGATGTCCACAAAACCACAAGGTTCTGGACACACACACACACACACACACACACACCATAAGTCTTTCTGATCCACACCCCAGTTCGTGTGGCTTTATCTCCCCACTCCCTCTGTTGGGAAGGGGCCTGGTCTCTGTGAGGGACTGGCTCGCAGAGATGCCGTACGATGTCCCAGGGCCACACCGGTCAGGCAGGGCAAGCTGCCAGGTGAAGTCCAGGTGAAGGCTTGTTTACTGGTGTCTGTGGACCACATGCATCTCTATGTCCCCACGCATGCTCATAGACAGTCATGGTATACGCACAGCCATGCGCCAGGCGGGGCCTCAGTGATCCCCTAAACTACGTGCTGTAACAGATAAAGCAGCAGATGAAGGCCTTGAGGTAAAACCTGCGGGTCTAAGGTGGGCCACCCATTGCCCGTGGGGGAAAAGCAGGACCTCCACACCAGCTGTGGCCACACGCTGCAGACACACAGGCCAGGGCTTCCCTACTCAACACAGGCAGACTGATAGGGCCAGCATGGCGTTGCTGCTGAGTTCCCATGGCAACATGGGAGGGAAGGGTGACGCCTGTGGGTTTTTTTTGTTGTTGTTGTTTTTGTTTTTGTTTTTTTGTTTTTTCGAGGTAGGGTTTCACTTTAGCTCAGGCTGACCTGGAATTCACTATGGAGTCTCAGGGTGGCCTCGAACTCACAGTAATCCTCCTACCTCTGCCTCCCACGTGCTGGGATTAAAGGCGTGTGCCACCATGCCCGGTGACACCCTGTTTTACATTTGAGGAAATTGAGGCATCAAAAGATTAAGGCATAAAGTAGGTAGGGCCAGGTGATGGGAACCTGGCTGTAGCAATCCCAGACAGAATATTTTCTCAGCAATCCCCTAGGTTCACGTTTTAGTGTCTCCCCATGCCTCTCCCCCACCCCCGGCTCCTAAGGGGTCTTTTGAAAAAGGAAAGTTTGCTTAGGGCTTAACCCGCGCCCTCCAGTCCCCCGGGCCCCAGCCCTCTGCCTCAGTCGGGAAATGAATTCCATGTGCACCCAATCTTGCCGGCTCTGAAATCACCCACGGGGATTTGGGGCACACTCTTTGATGTGGAAACGATTGCATGAATTGAATTGCCCTTTTGTTTGGATCTTCTGTAAGGTAGAGGTATCATTTCCACGGCTGGACTCCCAGTACGGTGCTCACAGGTGTGGAGGGGGGAGGCGGAGGGGGGGCAGCACTTGGGGCATTTCCCCTTGGTGGGGCTCTACACTAGGAACGTTAGGGTCATCTCAAAGCCATCTTCCTTCCAGATAGAGGTTCTGAGAAATGATACAGCTTGAGTGTGAGGTCCAACTGAGCCTGAGGAGCCTGCATCTGTGCATATAGATTTCACTGTGTGTGTGTCACATTTGTGTGTGTTCACATGTGTGTGGATTCTCGTGCATGCAGATGCATGCGGAGGCCAGAGGTTGCCGCTGGGTCTCTTCCTCAATTGACTCCATTTTATTTGTTGAGACAGGGTCTCTCATTGAGCCCAGTGCTGACTGATTTGGCTCGTCTAGCTAGCCAGCTTGCTCCAGAGACACCCCCTCCCCCGCCCCCACCTCCCCAGCACTGGGATGGCAGGTGGGCCGCCACACCTGCCTGGCATTTCCACAGGTGCTGGGATCGAAATCCAGGTTCTCGTGTTTGTCAAGCAAGAACTTTGCCAACGGTTATCTCCCTAGCCCCTCCCCTCCGGCTCTTGCTTTTGCACATGGGGGCCGTGCCACCTGGGACAAAGGTCTTCTTCACTCCAGTCCCAGTCACTTGTCTGTGAGGTGGGGACAGGACAGCTACAGTGAGCTTTCTGCATCAATATAGCTTGTCCAGCATGGGAGTATTTCTATCTTTACTGTGTTCATGTCAAGATATCAAGAGGTCAAGTTACCCTTGGGAGTCACACAGGAATGCACCAGGTAATATCACTCACGGAAGCCACCAGGGAGCTCAGGGACAGGAGTTGGGACAGGAAGTGGCTGGGTGGCACAGTGTCGCAGCTGCTGTGGCCCCTGCCCCGCTGGCCTGTCCTCGGGGCCGGGCCTGGACCATTTCTGAGCTTCCTGGCCCAGCTGAGGCCTGGCGGACTTTGGCAAAAGCCATCCTGATTTCTTGGTTGACGAGGTCCTGCCAGGGGTCTCTGGGGAAAAAAGAGAAAGGTGAAGAATCGATCGTGAGCGACGGCCCAGGACAACAGATGTGGCCATCTGGGGCTCATCCGGAGCTGACATGTGCCCCTCCCTCCCTCCCGTGTCTCCCGATGCCTAGGAGCTCTGCCCGGGGCACACCACCACCTTCCCTGACTTGGGCTCTATGAGCCAGATGATGCCTCCCTCATTTACCCTTGTGGCTTTAAGTCCAGTGGCCCCCTCAGGAGATGAGGAACTGGGCCCCAGTTCTGTTTCCTACTTGTGCTGTGGCTCTGAGAGCAAGTATTTGTCTTGATCCAGAGGATGAGGCAGGGTTCTGAGTGACAGCCAGGGCGTCACAGACACCTGCATAGGACGCTTTTATTTATTTTATTTTATTTTTTGGTTTTTCGAGGTAAGGTCTCACTCTAGCCAAGGCTGACATGGACTTCACTATGGAGTCTCAGGGTGGCCTTGAACTCACGGCGATCCTCCTACCTCAGCCTCCCGAGTACTGGGATTAAAGGCGTGTGCCACCACGCCCGGCAGAACGCTTTTATTTTGTCAGCACTGAGGACCAAGCACGCTAGGTAATTCACCAACTGAGCCATACCCTCCCCCCCGCCCCCAGCCCTAAGGAATACTCTCAAGCCTAAGGTGGCAAGAGCAGAGGGCAGAGAAGGAGAACTTTGTGGGGTGTCTCTGGGCTCTGCTACCTGGGTGGGTGGCGACACCAAGACATATTAAAGGAACAGCTTCTAGCTCATTCCCGCAACCCCCACCTGACCCCTGATGGAGATAGTCTTGTCTGTGTCTGTACTTATGTGTGTGCTTGTCTATGCACACCCACAGCCCCAGACAGTTCCCATGCAGGCTCTGAATACACATCCTCCCATTCCTGCCCGGGGTCTGGAGGCTCCACATCAGGAGATGTTCTCTGAAACTAATCTCTGCTTTGTTCTCTCCCTGAGCCAAAAGACGAAAATGTTTCTGGCACTTTCTAAACGTTCTGTCTTGTCTGGGAATGGAAAAGACATCAGCTGAGAAAGCTCAGGATGATAAACATCTGCCAGACCTCCAGGTTCCCGGTCACAGGTCAGGGTGGCCAGGGAGAGGCGGGACTTCCAGTGGTGCAGGAGCAGACAGAGCTCACATTCCCAAGGCTGCAAGCATTGGAGAGTGGACGTGTGGCTGTTGGCTATCAGGCTCTTGGGAGACTAGCAGGCCGACATGCCAGCACAGAGCACCAGGAGTAACAATTATGGAGACCACCATCCATGTCAGCTGGAGGGTGACAGGAGCACCCCATTTAGAATGCATGACCAGGGGCAGGAGAGATGGCTTAGCGGTTAAGACACTTGCCTGAGAAGCCTAAGGACCCAGGTTCAATTTCCCAGTACCCACGGAAGCCAGATGTCAAACTGGTACATGCGTCTGGAGTTCATTTGGAGTGGCTAGAGGCCTTGGTGCACCCCTTCTTTCTCTCTGTACCTGCTTCTCCCTCTGTATTAGACAGCTTCAGGTTCACTGAGATGAACTTTCAGGCCAGGCACAGTTATGGAGGAAGGGATTTATTGGAGCTTACAGATCCAGGGGAAGTTCCATAAAAGCAGAAGAAACTTGCCTGCTTTCACAGGCCCAAGCAGAGAGAGAGAGCAGTACAAGCCTAAAGCCAAAAGCCAGAGCACACTTTGCATATCTTTAGATTGAAACCTGAAACCCATCACCACACTTTAAGATCCACCCAGACATTGCCTCCAGCCAGATGGCTAGAGATGCAAACTACAAATAAGCAACTGAATATATTGGGGGCCATCTATTCTATTCAAACCACCACATTCTGCCCCTGGCCCCCAATAGATTTATAACCATCACACATTATAAATTGTACTCAGTTCAATTTCAAAGGTCCCCACAGTCTTGACCAATTTAAGATATGAAGACCTGTAAAATCAAACAAGTTAAACACTTCTAACATATAAAGGCACAGAGTAAACATTTTCAACTGGTATAAGGCACAGCAAGGAGAGACTAAAACAATGCAAACTCAACCACCATCAAACAAACATCAAACTTCTGCAGTTCAAGTTCAATATACCCAGAGACTAACAGTCTCCAGACTTTCCAATTCCGCCCCTCCAGCTGGGCAGAGTAGCCCGGGAACACTTCCATCCCAGGCCAACAGTGTGCTCGATGGTAGCCCTTGCACAGTCCTGGTATATACAAAACATCTTCAGGTCTTCATGCAAACCATGGTCCATCTTCCAAAGGCTCTTTCAGCCTATCAGGGCACCATGCCCAGCCTCATGCCACATCTCAGCAGCAGCTCCTGGAACCATGTGCAATTCATGACCACTCTTTACATTTTCCAAAGGCCCTTTCAGCCTATCAGGGCATCAGGCCCTACCTCATGCTGCATCTCAGCAGCAGCTCCTGGAAGCATGTGCAATTCACGGCCACTCCATGCATTTTTCATGCTTCTGAAACCAATACCAGGTGTGCAGGACACAGCCATATTCTTAATTCAGGGAGGAAACAAATCATAGCCTTGAAAAGCAGGTTCCTTCTCTAGTCAACTCTTTCCAAAAGTGTTTGCATTTCAATGATAGTCTTTCCTCAGGCATCCTTTCCATTGTTTTAATGTAAAGCAGTTGGATATCTTCCTTAAGATTGCTAATGTGTTTGACAATAGCAGATTCAGTAACCTAATACCAGTCTCAGTGCCTGTAATTTTAACTTGCTTGAGGTTTTCCAGCTTAAAATCTTAAATCTCTCAGTCCAATATCTCTAGCCAAGCACATCAGTCCATTACAAATTTAACCTTGATCAAACACTCTGGGCCTGGGCAGCAGGACGCAGCCAGCCCTTATGCCAGTAGCCCAGTTCTAACAAAGTCCTCTGCAGTCTTTCCTTCCCCTTAGAAAGCTCATAAGCCAAGCCTCGAAGTTCAATGCTATCTGCACTTAGCATTCTCAGACTCTCATCAGAATAGTCCATAAAACATGGCTTACCACTCCAGAAGACATCTTCAGTTGCAAGCACCAAGTCCATGCCTATTCCTCCAAAACAAAGGTTCCACAAGATCAACATCCACATAGTAAGGTTCATCTCACTCCACTCCTCGGTACCAAATTCTGTATTAGACAGCTTCAGGTTCACTGAGATGAACTTTCAGGCCAGGCACAGTTATGGAGGAAGGGATTTATTGGAGCTTACAGATCCAGGGGAAGTTCCATAAAAGCAGAAGAAACTTGCCTGCTTTCACAGGCCCAAGCAGAGAGAGAGAGCAGTACAAGCCTAAAGCCAAAAGCCAGAGCACACTTTGCATATCTTTAGATTGAAACCTGAAACCCATCACCACACTTTAAGATCCACCCAGACATTGCCTCCAGCCAGATGGCTAGAGATGCAAACTACAAATAAGCAACTGAATATATTGGGGGCCATCTATTCTATTCAAACCACCACACCCTCTCTCTCAAATAAATAAATTAAATTAAATAGAATGTGTGACCAGAGTCCTTCTACAAGAGGCAGCATTTGAGCTGAGGCCTGTATGATCAGAAAAGGGAAAGTCGGCTGGGATTGGCTCAGTGCAGGTCGGGTTCTAGCCCAGCACTGCAAAATCAATAAGTGATGCAGAACTAGAAAACATTCAGAAGGGGGCTGGAGGGATGGCTTAGCAGTTGAGGCATTTGCCTGCAAAGCCAAAGGACCCAGGTTCGATTCCCCAGGACCTACGCTAGCCATATGCATAAGGGGGCGCATGCGTCTGGAGTTCGTTTGCAGTGGCTGGAGGCCCTGGGCTCACCCATTCTCTCCCCCCTTTCTCTGTCAAATAAATAAATAAATAAATAAATAGAAAAGATTCAGAAGGGACAGGGCATCCTCAATGATAGCAGCAGCGAGGGCAAGCCTTGGGGTGAGAAGAAGCGACGTGTGTTTGAGGAAGCAATTGGGGGGGGGCACATGAGCAGCAGTAGGTAAAACAAGCCGGGGACGGGCACCACAGAGACTTTCAGGGGTGTCTTGGCCTGGGCCAGAGTAAGAGGAGCGTTCGTGGTAACGGGGTTTTCATCTTGAAAAGGGCACTTTGTCTGCAGGGAAGAGATGGATGGAGAGGCCCAGTGCATGAGGGGAAATGGTTGGGAGCCCTGCGGCAGTGGGTCAGGTGAGAGCAGACGGTGGCCCCCGGGCTGAGTTGGAGACTTGGAGGTGGAAAAGCCAGCCGGAGGGCGCTGTGTTGGCGGCAGGGCCGCAGGGTATGAGTGTGTGTAAGTGTGCACGTGTGCGTGCCTGCAGGAGCAGAGCCTGGGCTTGGGCGCTTTCTCACCAGTGGGGAAGTCTGAGAGGCTGCGGGACGAGATGGGGTGGGGCCGATAGACAGATGGAAGATGCAGGAAGGGTCCGGCTTCAGACAGAGGAGCGAGAGAACTCAAGGGCCAGGTATCAAGGGCAGGTGACCTCTGGGGGTCTGCAGGGCCTTGGAGCTTCAGCGTGAGCTGCAGAGAGGGTCGGCGTGGCCAGCGATGCCTGGCAGGGGATGCTCGGAGGGACAGGCAGCGGGCCTGGAGAACGCCAACACTGGGTGGAAGAAGGGAGGAGAGGATGTGGAGGGAACCGAGGAGGGCCAACAGGAGAGGGGGAAGAGCCAGCAGCTGGGAAACTAAATCTGCCCACTGTAGTGCCAAAGACAGATTGAGATCATTGGCCATGTGGGAGGGTTGAGCAAAAGTCAGACCTCAGGGCTGATGGCAACAGGAGGAGGAAGTGAAGTGATCGAGGCAGACAGTGGCCTTCTGAGAAGGTGGCCGTGGAGGAGAGTGGGGCTGAGTGCTAGGGGAGGTGAGGCCAGAGGCCTGTTCCTTAGGACACAGGGGAGGCCTGTGGAGGTGATAGGGAAGGGACATGGCTTGGGATCATAGCAGGGCTAGGTTCTCCATTGGCCCCAGACCTGTGTCCCTCCCCCCCACACACACACTATGCAGCAGGCCTCAGCAGCTGCCCATGCCAAAACGGTCAACCAAGGGGAAGGGCCTGGCTGTGTGGAGGCCTTGCCACACGTGTAGCTGACCATGGAAGTGGCTGCCATCTACTGTTCTGCCCTGGCCCTCAGGACCCTCTGGGTATGACGAGGGCCACAGGGCATTTGAAGGCAGACAGGGCAACACCTGCCTAAAGAACCTCTCTATCCTTGCTTCTGGGTATCCAAGGGCTATGACCGTCTCAGCAAGAGTGGAACAAAGATGGCCACCCACAGGCCCCGTCCATGTCATTCCTGATGCTGGGATGCTCAGACTGGGGTGCCTTTGGCCCTGGCCTTTCCCCCATGAGGCCCATATATCTACAGAATTTCTTTCTTTCTTTCTTTCTTTTTTTTTTTTGTTGTTGTTGTTGTTTTTTGAGGTAGGGTCTCATTCCAGCGCAGGCTGACCTGGAATTCACTATGTAATCTCAGGGTGGCCTCGAACTCAAGGAGATCCTCCTACCTCTGCCTCCCAAGTACTGGGATTAAAGGCGTGCGCCACCACGCCCGGCTTATCTACAGCATTTCTTGTCTTTGAGGAATGCGAAGGGGTAGCTTTGGGTGAGGGCCACCCCGGAACAAAGAGGAGCCAGAAGGAAGTTAGCATGAAGGGAGAGAATTCTGGGACAGGCCTGGATTCTGGCCCAAGCTCGGCTGCAGGCATGCTGTGGGACCCCACGGGGACCCCGCGCGTCCCCTGCCCAGCCTCCGCTGGTGAAATGACCCTTTTGATCTCTGTGGTCCCTGGGACCTTCTCGGGTCATTGGTCCTTCTTCCGGGAAGGCTTCCCACTGCCCGAGATCAGAGCAGTGAGGAAGAGCGCCCGGGATCCACTTCTGAGGAAACTGAATGGTCACAAAGGCACAAGTGGTCAGTTCAGAGTGGCAAGCCCCTTGGTGCTGAGAGAGGGGCCATGCCGAGTGCAGTGCTCAGATGACGTGACAAACACTCGGGCCAGCAAGGTGAGTACCCTTGGGGGTCCCAAGCACACCCTAAGCAGCCTGGCAGGCACCCTGCTACAGGCAGGGCTGAGGTGGCTGTCACCCCGGCAGTGGAAAGACGGTGTTTACTGAACACTTGCCACGTCTTCCACACAAGGCAGCTCAAGCTCTGGTAGGAAGCTAACAGTCAACCCCAAAGCAGAAAGCACAGCTTGGGCCCCTTCACACTTACCCTGGCTTGATGGGCAGAGGTGCGGGGAGGGGTCTGCAGAAACCCGCCTTCCCTGCCAGCCAATAGGTTTCCTCCACACCCTTCCCCTAGAACAGATCAAGGCAGTGAGAGGTCAGCCCAGGGAAGGAAAAGTGACAACTTCTGAGAGCTCAGTGGAGAGCTGAGGGGAGGTCTAAGCCTGCGCTGCCGCTCCACGTCTCTGTATCTCATAAAGCCATTGTGAGTATTAAACACGGCAACACTTCTCAGTGCAAGAAATAACTGCCCAAGGTGGGTCTGGAATGCTAAGACTGAGCTGTGCACCATCTGTGACTTTCTGTGGCCTTGGGGGGGGGGGCAGGGAAGGCTTGGTGGCTTTCTCTGGGGTGGGGCCAAATGTGCCTAGAGGCCACTGGGGTACCATGCTGCCTTCGCCCCCACGTGTTCCTGTGCCATTAAGGTCCTCTGTGTCTCAGGACACCTCGTGTCATGCCCCCAAGCCTGCCCCGGCTCAACCCCAGCTGGCCCTCCCACAAGCCCAACCCTCCTGAGCCCAGGCAGACGTTGGTCCTCGCTGGCTGTGAGACAGTAGTCTTGCTGGTTGCCCCCTGCAGGCTGTGCCTCCTGCTCTGACAGCCCACAATGTGAAGAAGGAAGTTCCATACTTCTATTACACCCTCCAAGGCTCAGGGGGCCCTGCGGAAGAGGTGGTGGAAAGAATAGAAGAGGGCTGGAGAGATGGCTTAGTGGTTCAGGCGTTTGCCTTCAAAACCAAAGGACCCAGGTTCGAGTCCCCAGGACCCACGTTAGACAGATGCACAAGGTGGTGCATGCATCTGGAATGTGTTTGCAGTGGCTGGAGGCCCTGGCGCGCCCATTCTCTCTATCTGCCTCTTTCTCTCGCACACTCACAAATAGATAAATAAAATTTAGAAAAAAAAATTAAAGAAAAGAATAGAAGAGCCAAAATCAGGGGAGGAGCGCTTTAGAATGCTATCCTCTGGACACGAAGTGGACATTGAACTCATGACCTCACATGGCTGTCATTACCTGAACAATATTATGCCCATCAGAGGTGGGGAAACACCCAAAACATCAAAACAGAAGAGGGAAAGAAGGAGTTCAGTGGAGGGGGACAGAGGACAAAAGAAAGTAATGAGAAGGGATTGTGATCAAAATACATTATGTAATGCACCACCTTGTGCATACATGGGCACTGGAGAATCGAATCGCAGTCCTTAGGCTTCGCAAGCATGTGCCTTAACCGCTAAGCCATCTCTCCAGCCCTTTTGTCTTTCTTTCTTTCTTTTAATGAGAGAGAGAAACAAAAATGAATTGGTGCACCAGGGCCTCCTGCCACTCCTGCAAACAAACTCCAGACACAGGAGGCACCCTATGCATGTGGTTTATGTGTGTACTGTGGAATCGAACCTGGGTCCCTTGGCTTTGCAGGCAAGCTCCTCAATTTTAACTGCTTAGCTATCTCTCTAGTTGATTTTGATTTGTTGTTGTTGTTGTTTTGAGGTAGGGTCTCACTCTAGCCCAGGCTGACCTGGAATTCACTATGTCGTCTCAGTGTGACCTTGAACTCACAATGATCCTCCTACCTCTGCCTCCCAAGTGCTGGGATTAAAGGCTTGTACCACCAACATACATACACACACACACACACACACACACACACACACACATTATGTAAGGGGCTGGAGAGATTCTCAGTGGTTAAAGGTGTTTTTTGCTTGCCAACCCTGTCAGCCTGGGTTCAATTTCTCAGCCACCCATGTAAAGACAGACCCTTAAAGTAAGACAGGCATCTGGCATTTACAGTGGCAAGAGATGCTGGTGTGCCCACATACGTGCAAATAAAATTTTAAAAATATTTATGTACAAGTATGAAAATAGTAAATTAGTTTTAAAAAAAGATGTTTTGTTTTGTTTTGTTTTGTTTGTCCCAAATGCATTCAGTGAGCCCCCAGGGAGCACCTTATTCTGATATCCAGCCATAGTCATGGATCTGGATCTTTATTTATTTATTTTTTTCTCAAGGCAGGGTCTCGCTCTAGTTCAGGCTGACCTGGAATTCACTATGTAGTCTCAGGGTGGCCTCGAACTCACAGTGATCCTCCTACCTCTGCCTCCCTAGTGCTGGGGTTAAAGGTGGGCGCCACGACACCTGGCAAGGGTCTGGGTCTTTAAACTACTCTACTCCTGTCTCCTACTGCACCTGGTCCTAGCTAAAGAATTGTGGGGAGTGGGATAGGACCCAGTGGGGTAAAAGGAAGAGTCGTTGCCTTCCTCAAGTACTAACATAAAAAAGAATGCAGAGGTGACTGGATTTGCTCAGCCTTGGAGGTCCCCATGGGCATGTCCTCTCAATATGACACTAGCGGTGGAGAGCTGTTCATGGGGATGGCGGGTTCATAGAGAAGACAAGACAGCCACCACTGGGGGACACGAGGAGAAAGGAGAGGTGTTCGTGGGCCGGGGCAGGCTTTGTGGGAGGTGATGGCGGGGTTCTGCGGCGAGGATAGGAGCTCGGTGCTGCTCTGGAGAATGCACACGCTTTGGAAGAGTCAGATCACGTGGTGAGCTGTCACTTTGCGTAACTGAGTCTCTCCAAATGGGGGCAAGCTTTCTTGTCCTTGTGTGACTGCTCCGAGTGATACAGCGTGTTAATTTGTTGGGTACCAGCCAGCGTGCTACACAGGAGGCTCACTGGTACACCAAAGTACCAATGGCTCCCGGAAAGAAATGTTTCCCAATTCAGAGAGCAGAGAGGACATGCGGGGGGGGATCACCTTCACCCCCCCCCCCCGGCTCTGCTCCTGCTGTCCAGAATCCGGTCCCCAGGGGCCAGAGTGTCCCCTCACCTTCAGCTCAGTCTGGCCTCTGATGTCGACTCTGTAGCCTTCGTCGAGGCTGAGCAGGGCTTGGACGGTGCTTCTGCTGACGTGGATCCTGTAGGCTGGGAAGAAAGGGAGCGAGAAAACCACCGCCTGGTGGCACCGTTAGGAATGCGCGATAGCTCCAGGTCTAAGCATTTGCGCACAAAATCATGATCCCTATAACCCCTTTCTTCTGACTTTACTGCAGATGGCCTCTAAAACAGACCCCAAGCAAAAGCAAACTACATAAGTTAAAATGAAGACAGAGCCGCAGGAATACAATTTTTACTTGTAGGGAAGTCTATGGAGGCCAACTCGGGCGAGAAAAGGGTGTTTTATTTCTCTTTTTCAGAGAAGGGTTATCACGTCCAGTTCCGCATTATGTGCACTGAGCAATATGAGAGGTTTCTCCAGCCATCCAACCAGAGGGCAAGGCCCTACGACTTCACCGTTCTCGTCAAGCCATCAAAGAGCTTCCTGCCCCAGGAGGGACCTGAAATGTTGGGGATGTCTCCATGGTGCTGTTGGGGGCTGACCTAGCATCATGAGGGCCGGCATGCTGCCGAGAAAAACCCACACTGGAAGGGGGTCACCTCTCTGAGCAAGGCTCGCAGACAGCAGTGACACGAGGACCCTAAGAAGCCAGATGCAGAGGTGGGTGAGGAGCCGTTTTCCTGCATCTCAAATCATTCTTTTCTCCACCAGTTCCCTCAGGAAGCTAAGAACACAAGCATCTCCATTTGCTTTGCCCTTGGGGTATGCTGCCATCAGGGCGTGACAAGGCGACTAAGCACGACCTCAGAGGGCCCCGCTGCTAGGCTGGTCGGGAAAGTGAATTTCCTTTTTCTGACAGGAGGACAAGATACTCACGCAGCCCTGTGGACTCCATCCGGGAGGCAGTGTTGACAGTGTCCCCGAAGAGACAGTACCGAGGCATGGTGAGTCCCACGACCCCTGCCACACAGGGCCCTGAAACCCAAATGCACCTGGTGAGCACCCACCGGTCCTAGACCAGAGGTCCCAGTGCTGGCTTCCCACTCCGCCAAACCCCCTCTCAGGATTCTGGGCTCAGTATCACACTGTTTGGAATCCCCATCAACACCGAGGGGAGGCAACCCGTGTGCTGGGTTCTATACTGGGGCCACCAGCCCAGGGGTAGGTGTGTAAACACACTAGGACAAGGGGATCAATGTGTCAGCCCACAGTAGGGCCACCAGGCAGGCCAGGGGACTTCTAGAGGAGGCAATGCCTGAGCCGTGGCTTGAAGGATGAGTTGGGGGAGCAGCGGGCACAAAGGCGGGGACCTATGGAACTGTTGTTGAGGGTGGATGGAAGGCCACTGGCAGGGGCCAGGGGGGGCAGGCTAGAGAGGCTGGGGAGCTTGAGGCTGAGAGGTACGGGGACTGTGGACTTGATCCCACAAGAGGGAGCCATAGAAGGGGGGGCAGGGTTTGGGGGGTGTGTCTCAGAGCCCCTGCAGTCTCTCCCAGACGCAGGTCAGCCAGCATACAGTTGCTTGCATAATCAAGGGCGATTTCTGCCTCGTCCATCAGACTACCACTTCTCCGCATGGAATCCGATGCCTTTGACTTGATACTGAGGTTAAGAGACCCCCCCAAACCCAACCAAATCTGAGAATTTGGATGCCCCAGAGTCTTGATGTGAAGCATGAGATAAGGAAAGGAAGGCAGAAGGCTTCTCTGAGTGAGTTTTAAGACGCAGCCTCTGGGCTGACCCATTAATGCCGCAGGGAGAGCAGGGAGGCCCGTGTGGTCTCAGCGGGGTGCCCAGCCCATACCCACCTGAGTGCAGGCCAGCCCTGACGAGGATGGGCACGTCAGGCGCATGCCTCATCCGGAAGTCCCCCACAGAGCTGAGTATGTCTAGGGCCATGTTGGCGATCTCCGCAGCGTGCCGGCTCCCGTTGCGCCGAGGCAGGCCAGACGCCACCATGTAAGCATCCCCAATAGTCTCCACCTGCAAGCCACGACCTCATGTTGGGGTGGCCTCCACCACCTCTGACTCTATAAGCTTCCTCTGCCACACCCCATGGGCCTTGCCCACACTGTCAACTCTGCCAGGTCCCCCCCCCCCCCCCCGGCATTGGTCAGAGGTGTACACTTCAGGTGGCCTCTGTCTATGTGGCAGGTGACAGACCCTGTCTCTCTCTGACCTTAACCACAAACTCCTGGGCAGCAGACTGGCACATCACAGTTTCCTTTGAAGAAGATACCTGTTGGGGAAAGCGCTGGTGTCCTACCCTTTGGGCTTCTGTGGTAGTTTGAATAGATGGCCCCCACTATATTCACTATTTTATTAGTTTGTAGTTTGCATCTGCAGCCACCTAGCTGGAGGCGGTGTCACTGGGCAGATTTTAGGGTGGGGTGGTGGGTTTGAGATTTCAACCTAAAGATATGCAAAGTGTGCCTAGCTGGAGTTCCTGAAGTGTGCTGTGCTGTGTGGCTTTTGGCTTTTTGGCTTGTGCTTCTTCTCTCTCTGTGTCTGGTCCTGTGAAGGCAGGCCAGCTTCTCCTGCCATTATGGAACTTCCCCTGGATCTGTGAGCTTCAATAAATCCCTTCCTCCATCACTGTGCCTGGTCTGGAAGTTCGTCTTAGTGAACCTGAAGCTGTCTGGATAGAAAGTGGGTTCTACGCTGGCCTGTCACAAGTCTGTCATCCTAGCACTGAGCAGGAGGTTGCTGCAAGTTTCGGGGCCAGCCTGGATTACACAGTGAGACCCCGGCCCCGTCCCTGGCCTCTGCCGAAGCCCTGGAGGGTAGAGAGGAACTGACAGTGAGCGGGCAACCTCTGGAGAGTGATCTTGGCCTGTGGATTTCCACAGAATACCTCCTTTAGCCCTGCGAAGGATGGGTCGCCTCTGCGTACAGGTTAAAACACAGGTCGGAGAAGGAGAAGCCTCCCTCAAAGTCACACAGCAAGTGGGAGCCCCCTGAGTTAGGCCTCCCACGTGTGCTCGCTGGTGGGCAGGTCCCAGCTCTCGCCCCTCTCCTAAGTGGAGCAGGCTTGAATGGTGGCCCACCTCACCTCCCCAGCTCCCCACCCTTCTGGCTGTGCTTTATGGGATGGACACTGTCTCTCCAGAGCCCCGGGCCAACTTCATCGCCTGTGTCCCTCTGTCATCAGATGCTTTCTGTTCCTCAGGACAGCATATGCTCATCCCCAAGTCAGACACACTTGTCCTGTCTCCCCTAAGCTGACCTTCCCACAGCCCCAGCCCTCCAGAGCCCAGGGTCACTAGCATGCCGGCCCTCACAAAGGTAGTACAACCAGATGTCTGGCAGTGAGTGCCCGGATGCAGGTGAGACCCTGGCTCTTGTCCATGCGTGCGCCTACTTCAGAGGAGGAGGGCGAGAATAAGGGCCGCGCACTATCAATCAAACACGCCTGTGAAGCCTAAGTCTGCCCTCCCTCCCCCACCCCCACATAACGGGCTGCTCTCTGAGCCTGTTTCTCATCTGTACACAGGGATCATCCATCCTGATCCGGGCACTCTCAGAGCTAAAGGAGACACCCTCAGGCCAAGTTCACCCTCTGGAGGAGATTGCCCACTGCCAGCATCTCACCCTTCCTGGGCATCAGTAGAGGACTGGGGTCGGAGCTGGCCTCTGCGTTACGTTGGTGTCTGAGTGAGTGATAGCATTTTCTCATACATTTGTTTGTTCGTTTTAAATTTTATTGTTATTTATTTATTTGAGAGTGAGAGAGATACGGAAACAGGCAGGTAGAGAGAAAGAGAGGGAGAACAGGCGCTCCAGGGCCTCCAGCCACTGCAAATGAACTCCAGATGTGGGTGCCCCCTTGTGCATCTGACTTACGTGGGTCCTGGGGACTTGAACCTGGGTCCTTTGGCTTTGCAGGCAAACTCCTTAACCACTAAGCCATCTCTCCAGCCCTTTGTTTTGAGACAGGATCTGATTATATAACAGGCTGCTCTGGAACTCACTATGTAGTCAAGGATGACCTTGAACTTCTGATTCTCCTGTTTCCATGACCGCAAGTACTGCGATTAGAGGCATGTCCCACCATCCTAGCCTAAGGGTTTGGGTCAACCTCTGTCCCCTCCAGGTGCTCCTCCATGCCCCGTCCTAGCCCTTGAGCTCCAGGGCTCTGTCCATGAAAGCATTCACTTAGAGATGTTAATTCTGGGGGAGATGGATCCCAGACCCCCACAGGTGCAGCAAGCGGTTGCTCGGCTGCCTCCCAGCCCGGAACGGCTTGAGGAGCATCACCAGATCCTGGCGCAGATGGAGGGAAATCGAGGTGGCAGGCAGGAGTGATGAGAGGCTTGTCACACATCCCAGGACCCCCACTCTCAGCTCCCCACATCTGGAAGGGTGTGTGGGCCTGGTTGGATCTCATTTGCCTCCGCCGGGAAGATGCAGGCCCCTTGGCCAGAGTTCAGAGCAGAGCAGCAGAGTGATTCACAAATGGGAAGGACACATGTGTGAGGGAAGATTAGCAGATGAGGGAGAGACAGGCCTGGGGTGAGTCAGGGCAGATCAAAGTGCTGGGACTCAGCAATACACCCATGGGCCTGGGGGGGGGAGGGGGAGACAGGGGAGGCAGCCCAGCCTGTAAGACAGCACTTGGTATCATGCAGTCTTCAGGGGGAGCAAGAAAGCATCTGTGACCTTGGATGTCGGTGGAAGGTTCTGTGCGCGTGGCCTCTGGACAGCTCAGGCTCCTGTCCTGACCCCAGCACCGCCTCCTGCTGTTGTGTGTGTGACCTCAGGCAGGTCTCTTCCCTCTCTGGGCCTCAGGGTGGAAGCAGGATGTGATTGATGTTCAGGGAAAGTATGGGAGCAGCAAACAGGGGTACCTAACCCTGTGTTTGGGAGGCACGAGCAAATCAGAGACCAGAAAGATGGCTGCAGGAGAAGAGGCGGGTTGTGCGCCAGGAGGAGGGGGGAAGCGCCAGCAAAGTGTGAGAGCAAAGGCTGAGGGGGCATGGGGGAGTCGTCAGTGGGAAGAGATGTGTCTGGAGAGGAGGTCGAGCCAGCTCAGGAGGGCCTTAGCGCCACGGTGGACATGCCACTTGATCCAAGGGTGAGCCTCCTTGCCGAGATGCCTTGAGACCCAACACCCAAGTTCCATCCTCGGCTCCACACAACCCTCCTCCCCTCTTATCACCTCATTTCCTCATCTGTAAATTAGGGGTGCCGGCCCCTCCTTCATAAAGTGTCATGTGGCTGGCCGGACGAGTCGGTATACACAAACCACTTAATACTAGCATCCAGTATACAGTAGGCGCACTGTGAGTGCTGGGATACTATAAATGGTGCCAGCCACAGGCTGTCTGGAGCCTCAGCCCACTGACTCCCCCTTCTCAGGCATCCTTCCAGCTGCTGACCCCCAGAGTCTGGCGTCCTTGCCTGTCCCTTGGAAGATTATACCAGAAGGAGCTGCTACGTCACAAACAGGAATGAAGACAAATGGGGCCTCCATGGGGGTGATGCTAGGGACCCCTTTCCTAGCTTCTCAACCATGTGAAACTGCTCCAGGTCACCAGCTCCTGGACCAGCATAAGGGACAAGTTAGGGGTCAGGGTCCCCACAGTATGGTGGGAGGGGGCAATCAATGTCCCCAGTCTCAGCTGACAAGCACCTCTACATCATCGGTGAACTTCCAGGACAGGGACTCTAGTCCACAGATAGGAACCAGAACCAGAAAGAAGACGTTTGGTCAAAGCCACACAGAATTTGGTGGCCAGGCTGGAACTCAAAAGTCAGGAGCCAACACAGAACTGGATCACAGAGGCTCACGACATCTTTTCTGAGGTCCCTACTGTCTTCTCGACCCTTCCATCACTGCTGCTGCATGTCATGTCAGCCATGGGTGGATCCATTCAGCATTTCTCACTCACAGCCCTTCCAAGCCTCGGGCCCTGGCTCACCGTACCCCACTGCCGGGCTGGAAGCACCTTGCCCAGGCTGGGCAATGTGGAAGACAGCTCCTCTTCCAGGAAGCCTCCTCTGCTCTCCAGGCATCTACTCCTCACCTCCTCAGACTCCCCCAGTGGTCACTGTCGGGGGGGGGGGGTGTTGTCACCACTGTCTACCTACAGGACTAAAACCTCCTACAGGATGGAGACCGGAGCTGATTTTATGTACCCATGATCAGGCACAGAAGGGCTTGCCCGTGAAAATGTTAAAGGGATAGACAGACAGACAGACAATAGATGAGTAAACACTGAAAAAAAAAAAAACACACACAAAATGATATACTCTCTACCCCTCTCTGGATCCACAGATCCCATCCAGAACTGGCATTTATTTCTGATCTCTTCCAGATAAATAGAATTTATCAGAAAAAGCAGTGTGCCCCATACCAGGCTAGAGCTCAAGAGGCTTCTGTCCTCTCTTTCACATCCTGGCCATAGCATGTGAACAGCGTCAAGATAGACTGTGGACAGAGCTTAGTTTCCCCAGCCAAGGATCCAACAAGGTAGAGGACCTAACTAAGATCAGAGAGCTGCCGCCTTGTCCTGTCCACAGCTAATCACAGATGTATGGGTGAGTCCAAGAGAAGCTTCCAGTTGACTTCTAGGCTTCTGATAAATGCTGATCATTTTATACTACTAGGCTTTGAGGCGATTGGTTGTACAGCAATAGCTAACTGATACAAACACATATACGGATGGATGGGAGTCCACTTACAATGTGTGGTGGCAGAGGAGAGAACAGAATGCCACCACCTGCTGTCCTCACCTTATACACATCGTGGCTCCCCAGAACAGCGTCAAACAGTGTGTAGAGGTCGTTGAGCAAACCCACAACCTCCATGGGCTCACTCAGCGCTGAGATGGTGGTGAAGCCCACGATGTCACTGAAGTAGATGGTAACTTGGTCAAAGTACTCTGGTTCCACGGCTGTCCCCCTCTTCAGAGCATCGGCCACAGATCTGAAGGGATGGGAGGAGCCAGAATCACAAGGGGAGAACCCTTTTTTTAATAGCATAGAGGTTGCGGGGAGGTTAGGGAGGAAATTCTGGATCAGGCATGAGAGGGACCGTTGTGCTTGCTGTCCCGGAGCTTCCTCTGGGGTGAAGTGGGAGCACTGTGTCCCCTCCTTGCTCTCAGGACATGAGACAGCAGGAGCCCAACATTTAAGTGCCCAGCACAGTGCCTGACACATAGTAAGGACCTAAAAACTACAATGGATAGGGGTTGGAGATATGGCTCATTGGTTAAGGCACTTGCCTGCAAAACCTATGACCCGAGTTTCCCCAGTACCCACATACAACCAGATGCACAAAGTGGCACATGCATCTGGACTTTGTTTGCAGCAGCTAGAGGGCCTGGGACATCCATTCTCTCTCTCTCTCTCTCTCTCTCTCTCTCCTTGCAAATAAATACAGAGTTAAAAAAAAAACATTGGACAAGTAGCTGGGGGAGCTATCTCAGTAGATCAAGTGCTTATTGCGTAAGCACAAGGACCTGAGTTCTGATCCCCAGCACCCACTTAGAAGCCAGCTGTGGTGGCACATGCCTGTAATCCCACTACCCAGGAGAGGAGAATAGGCAGATCCCCAGGGTGAGCTGACTAGCTAGACGAGCTGAATCAGTGATCTCTGGGTTCCACAAGAGATCTTGCCTCAAGCAAATAGGGAGGAGAGAATAGAGGAAGACACCCAGTGTTAACTTCCAGCCTCCACACACATGCATATACATGTGTATCTGCAAACACACACACACACACACACACACACACACACACACACACAGGATAAATGAGCTGGAATGAAGGACTGAACAAGTTCATAGAGCCCAGATTCTCTGAGCACCTCCTACATCCCAGAGCCCAGTGGGAAGAAGACACTAGAGGCACCTCATGGCCCTGGGGCCACTCACGGAGGGAGCATCCGGGAAAGCAGCCTTTCTGTCTTCCGCCTCTCCAATTCCAGCTGCTCTGTCCGCTCCTGCACCAGGTCCTCCAGGCTCCGGGAATACCTCTCCAGCATCCGCAGCATGGAGTCCGCAGCGCTGCTCTTCTTACCTCGGATGATGCTCTTGAACTGAAGACGGAACAAACTCTCCTGATGTTCATTCATGCAGACCAGTGCATCCTGGCCTGTGGTCTGGGATTCTGGGAGTGAGCCAGGCAGAGTCCCTGCCTGGGACAGACGGATTAAAGTGGGAAGCAGATGTGTAGGTAAGGAGGCCACAACAGCTCCAATAGGGAAAGGCACAGATGAAAGGAAATTTCTGAGTGGGGTCAGTAGGCAGGAACAGGAACCTTTGCAAAAGAGCACGTGCCCAGCCCAACATTACCATCAAAAACACACAACCCAGGCTGGAGAGATGGCTTAGTGGTAAGGACCTTGCCTGCAAAGCCTAAGAACTCATGTTCAAATCTCCAGGTCCCATGTAGCCAGATGCAGAGTAACAAAAGTGTGCAATGCCACACATGTGCACAAGGGGGCGCACACAACTGGCATTCTTTCACCGCATGCTGAAGGTCCTAGCGTGTCCATTCTCTCTGCCTATCTTTCTCTCAAAAATTTTAAAAAAAAAGCGGCTGAAGAGATGGCTTAGCGGTTAAGGCATTTGCCGGCAAAGCCAAAGGACTTCAGTTCGATTCCCCAGGACCCTCATAAGCCAGATGCACAAGGTGGCACATGCATCTGGAGTTCATTTGCAGTGGCTGGAGGCCCTGGTGCGCCCATTCTCTCTCTCTTCCTTTCTCTCTCTCTCTCTCTGTCTGCCTCTCTCGCTCTCTCAAGTAAATAAATAAAATTAAAAAACAAACCATACAAACCTATTACATGGGACCTCATAGCAACCAGTGGGTTGAGCACTCTGTGATCTTCTTAAAGATATTGATGGACAGTGGACGGATGGATGCATGCATGCATGAATGAATGGTTGGCTGGACGAATGTATGGACGGATGGATGAATGGCTGGACGGATAGACAGTTGGGTGATGGCAGATGGATAAATAGAATGTATAAATTCTATCTCATTTTTACCCCCCTTAAATATGTGAGGGCCTTAGGGTCGAAAGGGACTAAAGATCCAGGGAAACAAAAGTTTCCAGGAGAGAATGAAGTTAGCAGGCCAAATGCACGCTAGAAGTTGATTGTTATTTTGGATATGTTTCCTAGCAACAAAACAAAAGAGATAACTATAGATTACACAGTCAGTGATTCCCCAAGATAATGGAGTGGTAAATACATTGCTATAAACAAGCACACTATGCCCAGGGCCAAGCAAAGAGAAACACCTCTGCGGTCTTCACTTGAAGACCCTGTGTGTGGTCATAAACTTCCCCCTCAACGACAAGCCTTCAGGAAAGCTACCAGAACCTTCCCCAGTGTGACTCACTCCTTCCCAAAGTGAGGAAACAGACGAATGATGGGAAAAGTAAAAGTGCCTATTCTTGTCTAAATCCAACAGCCTCAGCATGTGCATGTGCGTACACGCATGTGTGCGTGTGCATGCGTGCGTGTGTTTGTGTGTATTACTTAATACTTCTTTCAGCCCTGTGTCTGCAAGGAGGAGTGACAGCAGCCCCTGAAGTGTACCTACTGTGTGTTGCTCATTAACAGCGGAAGCACAGTATAAAAGTCAGGACGGAGCTAGAGAGATGGCTTAGTGGTTAAGGTGCTTGCCTGCAAAGCCTAAGGACCCAGGTTTGACTCTCCAGAATCCACGTAAGCCAGACACACAAGGTGATACATGCACACCAGGTGGCACAAGCACCTGGAGTTTCATTGCAGTGGTTAGAGGCCCTGGTGTCCCAATTCTCTCTCTCTCATAAAATAAATAATAATTCTTTTAAAAAGTCAGGACGGGCAAGATGACCTTGAAATACCAGCAAGAACATGCAGCTAATGACAAGGCCACCTCTGCATTGAGGGCCAGTGTTTATTTATTTATTATTTATTTATTTATGAGAGAGAAAGAGGGAGAACAAGACAGATAGAGAGATAAAGAGAATTGGCACTCCAGGGCCTTCAGTCACTGCAAACAAACTCCAGACACATGCACTACCTTATGCATCTGGCTTACCTGGGAATTGAACCTGGGTCCTTTGACTTCATAGGCAAATGCCTTAACTGCTAAGCCATCTCTCCAGCTCCCCATTTTAAAATAAAGAAACAGAATCCGCTAGGCAGAATGGTGCACACCTTTAATCCCAGTACTTGGGAGGCTGAAGTAGGAGGGTCACTGCTTGAGGCCAGCCTGAGACCTACATAGTGAATTCCAAGTCAGCCTGGGCTAGAGAGACAAAGAAAGAAAGAAAGAAAGAAAGAAAGAAAGAAAGAAAGAAAGAAAGAAAGAAAGAAAGAAAGAAGGAAGGAAGGAAGGAAGGAAGGAAGGAAGGAAGGAAGGAAGGAAGGAAGGAAGGGAAAGGAAAGGAAGGAAGGAAAGGAAGGAAGGAAAGGAAAGGAAAGGAAGGAAGGAAAGGAAAGGAAAGGAAGGAAGAAATAGGATCTGAGAGGTGGAAGAATAGGGGCACACAGTAGTAGAATTGAGTTTCAAACAGAAGTGTCTTTTTTGTATTTAGTTTATCAGGTACCACCTGACTAAGTTATGTCATCATTTGGATTTTTTCCCATGGTGTTCCCCCTTGTAATGCCCAGGAACACAATCACAGGATCTGTAAATGACAGTAGTTTTCCATTACCTTTCCAATATCCACTGTCTTGTCAAATTGCACTGGCTGCTATTCCCAGACAATGCGAGGCAAACATAAACCCAGGTCTCTGACTTCAAGGTCAGCATTCTTCCTCCTGTACCTCACTCTCTCCCTCCCTCTCAGAGAACTACATTTTTAAAAAAATTGTTCTAAAATATTTGTTTTTATTTTATTATTTGACAGAGAGAGAGAGAGAGAGAGAGAGAGGGAGGGAGAGAGAGAGAATGGGCACGCCAGGGCCTCCAGCCACTGCAAATGAACTCCAGACGCGTGTGCCACCTTGTGCATCTGGCTTACGTGGGTCCTGGAGAATCAAACCTGGGTCCTTTGGCTTTGCAGGCAAACGCCTTAACCGCTAAGCCATCCCTCCAGCCCCAGAGAACTACTTTTTAAACAACATGGTTAGCTCCCTTGATGTCCCAGCCAATGTTTAGGCCAGGGTAAGTTCTCTTTCTAGAGAAAGCTAAGGCACAACAGAGCAATTAACTTACCTAAGAGAGTAGGCAAGCGATGGCATACGTGTGATTCTGGCCTTGAACCTCTTCTATAGTGTGATAGAACCCCCACCTCCACCATTCTGAATGTGGTCTGTGCTCATCCAGTCTCTTTGCCATGAGCCACGGGCAAGGGTCTTTCTCATAGTCACCCCTCATTCAAGGTCAGCGCATCCCCTAATTGGCTTGCTAGCCACGACCACCTCTGACCCTCTGGAAAGATCCCAGTCTGGTGTTTTAGGGAGTGGCTGCTGTCCAACCTTGCAGTGACCCTTTCACGGTCACTTACTCTGAAGTCCAGATTACCATCTGTAAAGTGGGGCGCCACCCTTGATGCTGTAGCGCAGATAGAAAATGCTATGTGACTTTCCCCAGGAGCCCCACGGGCTGCATGGTCTGCTGCCTCTGCCTGCCGGGCTGTGTCCCTCCTCACCTGTCCCCATATCCCTCTTGCTCGCTGAGCCTCTCCTTGGCAACTTGTCACTGCGGAGTGCGGAGCGGGAAGGGAAGGCTGAAGGACCAGCTCCGGAGGGATGCCAGCTTGCTCAGCCAGGCCCACGGAGCCCCGAGGAGGACTCATGTAGGCTTGCATCTCCCCTCCTGCTTCAGTCTCTTGTCTTCCCCTCACTGACTTGGGAACCAATGCCCTTTCCATGGCCACTAACAGACCCTGTTTAGGAGTCAGGAGGCGTAGTTAAGGGTGGAGCTCCCCAGGAGCTCTGCAGACAGACAGATGACAGACCCACAGACAGAGCTCCCGTCCTGTGATTCACCTGGGCAAGTCCCCTCACCCTGCTCTGCCTCGTTCCTCTCCTGCAGAGCCGGGACAACGGCGTGTTGCCACCAGGGTGGAGTGGCCACTGGCAGCGAGGACACTCCGAGGGGCCTGTGGAGCTGCTGGCCCGCGTCCCCTGCCCCTGCATGGCGTTTCTAAGCTCCAAAGACAGAGCAGAGCTTGCAAGGTGAGGAGATGCATGGGTGGGGGACTGCTCGGAAGCACCCCACTCCTCCAGGGAGCACTGACCTGTGTGTAGATCTGGTCCAGGCTCAGTCTGTCATCCGGAACTTCCTCCCAGCATTGCTCCATCAGCCGGATGCACTCGGGTGGCCCTTGGTCAGGGGTCACCAGTGGCCGGCACAGGGGAGGGGGAGACACCACCTTCTGGATGACTTCTGCAACAAACCCCATGGGTACCCTGGGTCAGGGTGTCCCGAGGACTTGTGGGAGAAGCCTTGTGGGAAGCAGGACAGGCCTAAGGGAGTGGGGATCAGGCCCTAAGGACGCTGTTAGGCTCCCTTGTTCCCACCCCTGGGTGCGGTTGGCCAGTGCGCCTGGCTTTGCGGGTCTTCTAGGACTGCCACAGGGCTTGGGTGTCAGTCAGACTCAGGGTCAGGAGATCTGGGTTTGAACCCTGGATCTGCCAACACCTCTTCACAGGATGGTGGAGAAGACATGACCTCTCTCAGCACCAGTCTCTCCATCTGCTAAATGGACTCAGTAAACTGTCTTCTTAAGAGGGGTGTTGCAGGAGAAGGTAGCAGGGCTTAGTGCCTGGCACCTAGAATAATCTCTCCATGGCCACTTGCTCTGTCGCCTGCCACACACACCGATGTGCTTAGAAGCTGGACAGCGTTGGCTCTCTCCACCAGCTCCGCCACCCCGAGACCAGCACCCACTCCACGCAAGAGTGAAGCAAAGCTGCCCACTAGTTACTCATCATCTCCCCAGGACGTTCTTGCTGGGGATCCTCCTGGCTCCACCCCATGGAGTGAGGACCACCCCACTACGTCAGGGCAGAGAGCCATCCTCTCCCTCTGACTCCGCTACTGACCGTTGCTCTGTGCCTCAGTCTCCCTGCCTGACAACTGTTGGGAGATGACGGAGCCCAGAGACCCTCAAGTCTGGGAGGAAGAGACTCTGGAGCCCAAGCTCGGGCCAGCACAGGGCTTTAGTCATCCCTGTGCACTCTATGCAAGTCAGATCTTCTCTCTGAGCCTCAGTTTCCTCACTACGCAATGGGCAGTAGCTACTGAAAGGGTTAATAAGTCTGGGGGGGCTCCCAGCAAGCAGTAACAGTCACAGAAGTGACTGGGGACATGCTGGTCCTGAAGCAGGCTTTAACACAGAGGAAATTCCTCTGGGTTGTAAATAGCTTTCAAACCACAGTCGAATAAGTTTGTTGCCCCAAACCGTGCAAACAGGTTATTATTAAGAAGTAGTCGAGCCATACCTAAGAGTCATATCTGGGAAAACAAGTCAGGAAAGGAAATAGCCCTGTTTCAGTTGCAGTTTTTTCTTCCCCCACTCTCTGTCCTGCCTGCCCCTTCCCTTTAGAGATCCAGCTCAGCTGTGTCTGATCTCATCAGCCTCAGAGCCCGGGGAGTGGGGCTCCCCGTCCTTTGCTGTCCCCCCCCCCCTTGCTCTCCAATAAAGGACGGCCTGCTGCTGAGGTCGAATATTCTCTTTCTCTATCTCTACATTGCCCTAGTTGGTCTCAGCCCTGGACTCTGGTCCAACAGCTGTAATATCATATAAGCTACTGGGCACAGCACAGGAACGTCATGGAGCCTGTGAGAAGAAGGCTTTTCCTGGATTTCAGGTTCCATTCCCCAGGACCCACATAAGCCAGCTGCGCAAGGTGGCGCACGCGTCTGGAGTTTGTTTGCAGTGGCCGGAGGCCCTGGCGCGCCTCTCTCTCTGTCTATCTGCCTCTTTCTCTCTTAAGTAAATAATAAATAAATAAATAAATGAAATTGTGAGACTCAGGAGAAAACCTGGGAACTCCTAAAGCCACACCCCCCCAGAGCCACTCAGGCAGGTACAGAGTGACTCCTGTGTGCCAGATTCTTGGTCTAGAGTGCAAATCTGTGTACACAGACATCTCCAGGCCGGCCTCCTAGTCTCCATTTTACATACGAGGAAGCTGAGGCTCAGACGAAGGCAAGTAGGCGTGAATCTGACCTTCGGCCAAAGCTAATCTCTCAACCCTGGGCTCCTTGCAAACGGAGAAGGCACACCCAGTATTCAGCAGGCTTGGACTGAGTCCCGCGTGCATGCAAAGCCTGGTGTAGCCTCCTCGCAGGGCTTTGCTCGGACACGTGACTTGCAGACCCCATCTGGGCTGTCCTGTCCTCCCCTGGCAGACAGACGGTGAACAAATGACCTGATAAGTCTGCTGTCCTGTAGCTTCTCCACCTCATGAACCCAGATCTGGAATGAGCACCGTCAACTGGGGAACAGCTTTGATGGGGGAAGATAGGGGGACCAGGGCCCCTGCCAGTTAAAAAAGACCTTCCAAGCCCGGGCGTGGTGGAGCACGCCTTTAATCCCAGCATCCGGGAGGCAGAGGTAGGAGGATTGCCGTGAGTTCGAGGCCACCCTGGGACTACATAGTGAATTCCAGGTCAGCCTGGACCAGAGTGAGACCCTACCTCGCAAAACCAAAAATAAAAAATAATAAAAAAAAGACAATCCACCAGGGTGGGCTCAGCTCTGCCTCTCCCCTGTCCTGGGCTGAGGTGCCAGAGGATCTGTGGGGACAGGTCCTGGGACCAGGGTACAGCAGCAGAGACATGGCACAGGGAATAAATGCAGGAGCAGCCTGGGGCCCAGGGAGCCCTGACATAACACAGAAGGGAGGAGACATTTCTAAAGTTGGACCCTAAAACTGGGACCAAAAGGCAGAATACAGACCCTGGGGTGATAAGGAAGGTGGGTGGCTAACATATGCACTTTGGAAGGATGGGGACAGTAAGGTCCCTGTAGGAACCCCATGTGGGCAGGTAACCAAGTCTCCAGATACTAAGTGGCCTTGGCCATATCCGCCATGGGGCCTTCTGTCTGGCACATTTTTATTGGATCTCCATTTTAGGGTTTTTTTTTTTTGCATATGTATATGCATGCTATGTAGAGGTGTGTGTGTGCATGTGTGTATGTGTGTGGGTGCATGTGCATGTGCGTGCCTGTGTGTGTGGAGGCCAGAGGTAGACACTGGGTGGCTTCCTCAGTTGCTCTCCTCCTTATTTTTTTTAAACTTAATTAATTAATTTATTTGCAAGCAGAGAGAGAGAAGAGAGACAGACAGAGAATGGGTACGTCAGGGCCTCTAGCCACTGCAAACAAACTCCAGATGCATGTGCCCCCTTGTGCATCTGGCTTACGTGGGTCCTGAGGAATTGAACCTGGGTCCTTTATCTTCACAGGCAAATGCCTAAACCGCTAAGCCATTTCTCCAGCCCTCCACCTTATTTTCTTCAATATTATTTATTTATGAAAGAGTCAGAGAGAGAGAGAGAAAGAGAGAGAGAGAGAGAATGAGCACTCCAGGGCTTCCAGCCACTGCAAACCAACTCCAGATGCATGTGTCGCCATGTGCATCTGGCTTACATGGGACCTGGAGAATCAAACCTGGATCCTTCACAGGCAGGCGCCTTAACTGCTAAGCCATCTCTCCAGTCCCTCCGCCTTATTTTTCAGACAGGGTCTGTCACTGAATCTAGAGTTCACTGATCCAGCTAGTGTAGCTGGCCAGCCAATCCTGGGGATCTTCCTGTCTCCGCCCCTCCAGCACCTGGATGACAGGCGCAGGCCTCCAAGCCCAGCTTCCACAAGGGTGCTGGAGATCTGAGCGCAGGTCCTCCTGCGTGTGTGACAAGCACTCTACCCACAAAACTGTCTCTTCATCCCCCCTGGATCTCCATTTTAAATATGAGGAAACTGAGGCTTGGGGAGTATAGGTGATTTATGTAAAGCTGCACAGCGAATACACGATAACACGACTGAGGTCTATATAGACACAAGGTGGCTAGGCTGGGAGACATGTGGCTTGGGAAAGAGATAAAGTGTAAGACTGGGAGAAGAAGGAAGGGAGAAGTTTGTATTTAGAAGCTGATGTCATTAGCCCCCAGAACTTGTCAACTGCCCTTTTGGAAGATAGTTTAAAGGCTGTGTGGCTTAAGTAAAAACAACAACATCAAAACAAATAAACAACAACAACAACAAAAAAAAAAACAACCCAGGGCTGGAGAGATGGCTTAGTGGTTAAGGTGCTTGCCTGAAAAGCCAAAGGACCCAGGTTCAATTCCCCAGAACCCACATAAACCAGATGCACATGCATCTGGAGTTCGTTTGCAGTGGCTGGAGGCCCTGACATGCTCATTTCCTCTCTGTCTATCTCTTCTCTCTCTCTCTCTCTCTCTTGCAAATAAATAAATAAATTTTAACAACATTCAAAATATTTTGAAAGAATAATTTCCCTGGTCAGACTTCAGGTAATGTGTGCCTATGTGGTTATATTCATGTCCAGATTTCCTATAGATCACAGAACTCTACAGTGATGTGAACCTGTAGCCAGGAGCAAGCTGAGGAGGGGAGGAGGACACAGTACCTTCAGCTGAGAGCCCCAAGGAGCAGTAGGGTGGGCCCCAAGTCAGCACTTCCTGCAGGATGATGCCCAGGCTGAAGATGTCCCCTTTGAAGGTGCCCCGTCCAGGCACCCTGGGTCCCCGCAGCAGCTCTGGAGCCGTCCACAAAAGTTCTGTCATCACAGAGCACAGCCACACCACCATCACCCTCTGCAACTGGGGGGACCTCGGCGTATCTATTCTCTCCAGTTCCCAGGTCAAGGGCCTTAGGTTTTACTTGAGCAGAAAAGCCATCAATTCCAGGGCACCACACAGAAATTGGAGAGGACTGGAGAGCTCTCCCCACCCCTACTTCACAAGCACCGGGTTTAAACAGAGATGGCAGACCCTACTGGCAAGCCCCTGCTCCTGAGCTGACCTTCTGGGGCTGCGTGGGGTCTGGGAGACCTCTGAGATTCCAGGAGCTCCGCATAACCGTAGTCCGTGACCTTGAGCACGAAGCGTCCGTCCACCACACAGTTCCGGGACTTGAGGCGGCCATGGGGGAGATGTCGATGGTGCAGATACCGCATGCCCTGTGGTGGACAGATGGTGGGATGGGAGCTGGTGAGATGGTTTAGAGGTTAAAATGCTTGCCTGAAAGCCAAAGGACTCAGATTCAATTCCCCAGTACCCACATAAAGCCAGATGCCTAGGTGGCGCATGTGTCTGGAGTTTGTTTGTAGTGGCTAGAGGCCCTGGTGCACCCATTATCTCCCTTCCCTTCTAATAAATAAACAAAATAATTTTTTTTTTAAATGGTGGATGGGCTGGAGAGATGGCTTGGCAGTTAAGGTGCTTGCCTGAGAAGCTTAAGGACCCATGTTCAACTTTCCAGATCCCACAGTAAGCCAGACACACAAAGGTGAGGCAAGTGCAAGGTCACACATGCCCACTAGGTGGCACAAGTGTCTGGAGTTCGATTGCAGTGGCTGAGGCCCTTGTGTGCCAATTCTCTCTCTCTCACACACACACACACACACATGCACACTCTCTCTAAAATAAAAATTTTTAAATGGGGGAATGAGAGGGACTATGGAATGCCTACAGGACCTGAAGGCCTCCTGGCTTCGCCTCCTTTGGCTCGCTGTTCAGATTTCTCTGTTACCAGAGTGGAAAGAGCTCGGGTGTCCACATCTCCTGTCTCCCTGCCCTCCCATCACCTCAGCTCCGGGGGAGGCGCCTCACTCGGATCAGATCCAGCAGCAGAGAGGCCTTGAAGGTCCAGTCCAGCCGCAGGGCCCCATTCCGCAGCAGGTCCTCCAGGCTGCCGCGGGCGCAGTGTTCCAACACCACAGCACTGACCCCAGGGCCCACGAGAAGGCCCAGGCAGGTGGCCACGTTCTCATGCCTCATTTCCCGCATCTGTTGAGGCAATAGGCATCTTAGAGGCCTTCAAAGGCTGGACTTGGTATAATCTACGTTCAGGCACTCAGAACTTAGCATTCAACACAGGGCTGAGCACAGGGAAGCACCAGAGGTGGAGGATGGATGGATGGATGGATGGATGGATGGATGGATGGATGGGCAGATGGGATGAGCAGGTGGCTAGATTAATTGGTAGCAGATGGCTGGATGGACAGATACAGGAAGGAATGAGTGGGCAGAGGGATGAAGGGGTGGTGTGTGGATTGGTGGTGATGGATGAGTGGTGGGTGAGTGGATGGATGGAGTGATAGATGTATAGAAGATGAGTACACCTGTGGATGAATGATTGGATAGGCGGGTGGATGGGTGGATGGTGGCTGCAATGTTAGATGAATAAACACACAGGGCTTCCATGAGTGGGTAGATGGGTGGGTGGTTAGATAGACACATTGATGGATGGCCAGGAGAGTGAATGAATGAGTGAACAAGTGAGTTGGAAACACCATAAGCGGACGAGTGAACGAGCTGCAGCTATCTCCACAGAGTTGGGTCTAAGTCTAAGTTGGGTCTAAGTGATGTCATTGACCTTCATACTTTCTGTCCCCTGCAGCCCATGAGGAAGAAGGATGGGGAGTGTGTGTGTGTGGGGGGGTATCCTGCCAGCATTAACAGAAAGCAGACTTCCCAATGGGCTGTCCAGTCAGTTAGAAATCTGGGACCAACCAGGGACATCAGCATTTACCCAAACAGGATAGACTGAACTCTTGTCTGGCAAAGCTCACCTCACAAAGATAGCTCAGAACTCAACTAAAGGGGGAGGGGTGCCTGCATGCTCTCCTCCCTCAGAGACTGGCAAGCACATTGGCATGTGTGGAGTTAGGGAAGACCTCAGCTCCTTCAACATTCTGCCATCAGGAGGCCAAGTCTGCCCCCTCTCCTTGAAGGGCTGGTGCTCTGTGACTGATGGGGCCAAGTGAGCACGGTGGAAACAGACGTGTCTGTCTCTGCATTCAGGCCCTAGGGGATGGCAGCTTCCACTTCGCATCTGTTGAAGGACCCCTGCCCTGATTCGCCATGCTGGAGAGAGTATGTGGAGCGTCCTGAGAGTACAGGAAAGAAGTCAGGTCCAGATGAGCTCAGTTGCAACTATCCTGCCTGTCAACGGATCCACTTTAGGCCCTGTGGACTGAAAACCAGCAAGGCTATCTATAAAAGTCCAGGTAGCTGGGCTGGAGAGATGGCTTAGCAGTTAAGTGCTTGCCTGTGAAGCCTAAGGACCCCGGTTCGAGGCTTGATTCCCCAGGACCCACTTTAGCCAGATGCACAAGGGGGATCATGTGTCTGGAGTTCATTTGCAGTGGCTGGAGGCCCTGGCACGCCCATTTTCTCTCTCTCGCTCTCGCTCTCGGTCTTAAATAAATAAATAAAAATAAACAAAAAAAATTTTTTTTAAAGGTCCAGGTAGTAAATATTTTAGCCTTTGGGCATCTTTTTCACAACTCTTTCTACCACTAAAGCAGGAAATAAGCCAAAAAAAAAAAAAAAAGAGCATGGCTTTGTTCTAATGAAACTTTATTTATAAAAGCAGTCAGGGGCTGGAGAGACAGCTTAGTGGTTAAGGCACTTGCCTGCAAAGCCAGAGGACCCAGGTTCAATTCCCCAGTACCCACATAAGCCAGATGCACAAGGTGGCGCATGCATCTGGAGTTCATTTGCAGTGGCTGGAGGCCCTACTGCGCCCATTCTCTCTCTCTCTCTCTGCCTCTTTTTCCCCTCTCTCAAATAAATAAATAAATAAAAATAAAATATTTTAAAAGCAGGCAGTAGGGCTGGAGAGGTATCTTAGTGGTCAAGGCGTTTGCCTGCGAAGCCTAAGGACTCAGGTTCAATTCTCCAGGTCCCACCTAAGCCAGATACACATGGTGGCGCATGTGTCTGGAGTTTGTTTGTAGTGGCTAGAGGCCCTGGCGTGCCCATTCTCACTCACTCTCTATCTCTCTCTCCCTCCCTCTGTCTCTGATAAATAAATAAATAAAAAGAAAAGCAGACAGTAGGCCTGATTTGGCCTACAGGTCATAGTTTGCTAACCTCTGACAGCTGTGTACCACAGAATGATTTCCATCCAGCTCAAAGCAGAACAGAATCGCCCAGCTTAACCCTGCCAATTGTTCTTTTGCCCACAAGGTTGTAAGATATAAATAATCATTGTTGTAAGCCACTGCATTTTTGGGAATAACTCCCCAAACCCACATAAAATCTTTGTGCATACGTGTGTGTGTGTGTGTGTGTGTGTGTGTGTGTGTGTGTGTACACAGAAGACAAATTCAGTTTTCCATCTTTTTTTGTTGTGGTTCTTGTTTTTGAATTAGGGTCTCACTCTGGCCCAGGCCGACATCCTTTAAAGAACAGCTACTTATCCAGGCATGGTAGTTCATGACTATAATCCTAACACTTGGGAGGCTGAGGTAGGAGGATTGTCAAGTATTGAAGGCTGGCCTAGGCTACAGAGTGAGTCCCAGGTTAGCACTGGCTTCAGTGAGACCTGGCCTGAAGAAAGTAGAGAGAAAGAAAGAAGAGGAGAGAAAGCAGCTACTCAGCTACTCACATTGGCTGCAAGATGCCCCCTGGCAAATGCCTAGCTTCGCCTCCAGTCACTCAGTCCCTCTGAAGCTTATTTCAGCTAGTGATGGTGTTAGAAATAATAATAAAAATAATAACAAAAATAATCACAAACGGGGGGGGGGGATCCTCTTTCTTCTCCAATGCCCAGAACTTGCCTGGTGCTTTCTAATGAATGGTACCATAGACTTCCCAAGTAGTGCCACCAGCTGGGGAAGAAATGTTCAAACACATGAGCCTATGGGGGTGGTGACTTGTCTTGAGGGATGCTGGTGACCGTGACTGTCGGGCTGTGATGAAGTGCTGAAACGGGACAGTGACGACGATGGCAGCAGTGACACTCTCTCTGAGGCCAGAGCATCCTCAGTCAGTAGGGACTGTTCGAGACCAGTGAGGGTTACCTGAGCATGTGTCCCCAAGTCCCTTATAACCCCCCCCCCTTATGCAACCCTACCTTCCTCAGGAGGCTGAGGCTGCTGGGCCGCAGCTCAGGGGTTGAGCCCACGTCAAACGTCTTCAGCCACACCCAGCCTCCCTGCTCAAGAAAGAACAAGTCTGCTAGCTGTTGTCCGCCATCTGGGTAACCTCAAGACTATCCTGCCACCTCTGGGTCTTGGCATCTTTCCCCTTCTCTGTTCTGTGCCTGGCACAGCCTTGTCTACAGTAGAAACAGCAGGCAGACTTTTGAGATGGGGGTGGGCAGGCCTAGGTACTGCTGGACAGACCGGAGGCGGCCCTGCAGTACTGTGACCTCGGTGGTGATCTCTGGTCTCTGAACCTCAGCTTCCAAGGATGGCACCATTAGAGGGCTAATGGAGATAGAAGATGGCTACTTTGAAACACGGTCCCTTCCTGGAGGTCAGCTTTACCCTGCAGACCTCAGGCGTTTATGACACCCCAGGCTATGAAATGCAGGGCTCAGTGACCCAGGAGCTCCAGTGAGGCAGGCAGGCATGGTAAATCATTTGCCATTTGGCACAACACTTGGCTTGAGCAGTACACACACCCTTATCCTACACAATGCACCCGGCAACCTGTTGTGAACGTGGAGCGCCAGCCAGAACCAAGTTGTGTATATACCCCACTCCCCAAACAATGAACTAGTTTCCTCCTCCTGTTAGCAACCATTACTTACACTCAGTTTCTATTCAAGAATGTTCTTGGGTATATCTGGAGTCAGAATAGCAGAGGACCATCCAACCTGGACTGGTTTGAGGGTACATGCGCAGCCAGGCTAATTGTGTTCTCTAAGTGACATTTTAAGGGGGAATCCCTGTTTACTATCTTATGCCTTGCATAACTGTACAACTGGGTGGACACATGATTAAGAATCGGATGCACCAGGGCTGGGGAAGTGGCTTAGCAGTTAAGGTGTTTGCCTGCGAAGCCTAAGGATCCAGGTTCAATTCCCCAGGACCCATGTAAGCCAGATGCACAAGGGGGCACACGCATCTGGAGTCCACTTGCAGTGGCTAGAGGCCCTGGCTTGCCCATTCTCTCTTTATCAAATAAATAAGTAAATAAAAATATTTTTAAAACTCGGATGCATCATGGGAAGAGACACTGCAGTAGAGAAAACATCATATAACTCAAACGCGTCCATTGAGCCTTAAGGCCATTCAAAGTACACTCCAAGTACCTAATACATCTGCTCCTAAAAATCCCGGAAAGAGAAGTCCCAGACACTTCCTGGTTCCCTGAGAACTCTCCACCTGAGTGGCTCACTGCCGCTTAGATACTCGTGTGCCTGCGCCTTCCTTCAATGCTTTCAGTAAGATGCCAAGAACCTGGCAACTCTCACAGACCACTGTGGACAGCAGGAGAGGAGTGACGGCAGGGCAGGAAGGAGGAAGCCCGTGTTCACAGTGGTCCCAGCCCTCCGCCCTGCGTGCTGGCAGACGGCCCCCGTGGCCCTACCTTGCACCTTTGGGCTGCTAATGGGTTTATGGGTCATTAAAACCTCCTTTTTGTTTATTTATTTATTTATTTATTTACTTTGGTTTTTCGAGGTAGGGTCTCACTCTAGCGCAGGCTGACCTGGAATTCACTATGGAGTCTCAGGGTGGCCTCGAACTCACGGCGATCCTCCTACCTCTGCCTCCTGAGTGCTGGGATTAAAGGTGTGCGCCACCACGCCCAGCTAAAACCTTTCTGTAGGAAAGGGAAAAGGCAGGGCTGCCCATGGGAGAGGTCGGAAAATCAGCAGCGATTCCTATGGAAACAATTAGTCCGGCTCAGTAACTGCGTCGGCCCCAGGCTATGAGAGCTGGACATGGTGAGTACTGAATTTGAGACTGGTTGAATTTTAGTCTTTCTTATGTGACCTCGACCTCTGACTGAAGCCTCCCTGTCACCTTAAGGCCCTGGAGGTGTCCTGAGCTGGGTGTCGTGCTCATCCCAGGGGCTTGAGCAGGCAGGAGGGCGACCTGGGCCCAGGCCAGTGCCAACTGGTAGGAACTAGTTGTTTCTTACCCGGTGTCAGCTCGTGAGCCCTGCCTGGGTCTCAAGGTCAGCCCTGCTGTCTGCTTGGCAGGTTATCCACGAAAGGCCAGCTCCTCCATCGGCCACATTCCCTCACCCCCCAGTAGAAGGGGCCTACAGAAACCCAAAGGACTTGCCCTCCCTCAGCTCTGCCCATACTGATCAGAGCCGCCCAGGCCTGGTGTGGGGTAGTAGCAGCCCTCACCTGGTACAGGGCCATGTTGGTATGTTCCAGGGCACCCGGCAGGCTCCTGGCTGACCCCGATCTCAGGCTCACGCCATCCGCTGCACTTCTTGATTCACTTCCGCCGTCCACATGTGGCCTCTGGAGATGGTGCGGGGGTGGTCAAGAGCTCAGCCCAGGCCTCTTCCCCTCCCTGCCCACCCAGCCCTAACCTGTCCACCCATCTGCCGGCTGGGGGTCTTGTGGAGGAAAGTGAACTCTTGAGGTGTCAGCAGGATCCGGTGGGGTTCCTGACCCAGACGCAGCTTCCGGAGTCCCAACCTGGAGGTAAGAGAAAAGAAAGAGCAATGGGAGTCTTACAAAGGCCACTCCTCCTCAGTCTGGCCCTCCATGTGTCCTTCAGTGACAGCTAGGATTAGAGGGTGTTGGGCACTGTCCCCACATAGCTTCTGCACCTTGGGTTCAGATCTGCAACTTCCCAGGGCCTGATGTCCCTGCTAGTTCCCACCCTGGTGGTCCCATGGTGCCTGGGGGCTTCATGGGTTAGGGGTGGGAAGAATACTGCCCATTTCAAACTGTAGCTAAGGTTCACGGAGTATCTGGCTTCAGGCCCCCAGAAGGGAAAATTGTTTTCAAAGTGGAAGGGACTCTCTGGAAGGAACTGGCCAGCCCCTCATTGTACAGATAGGAACCAACAGCTCTGGGAAGGAGCCTTGTCAAGCTCCCTGACTGCTCCTGAAGATCTCAGATAGACCTCCCAAGAGGTAACCAGAGCCCCCAGCATGACCTGACTTCCCCTCCGAGACGGAAAGGAACAAACTGGACCCTGAGGTCTGGGAGGTGGAGGCTGGAAAAGTCCCTGGAGATTGCCAACGGGGGCCCTGCAGGGCAGGGGATCAGAGAGGGAGCCAGATTCAGTCTCAGCAGACAGTCTCACCTGATGAGGTAAAGAAGGCCTCCACCAGCCAGTGCTAGTACAAAAGCCAGCGCCAGTGCCAGAGCCAGCAGGCTTCCCAAGGGCTGCGTACCTGTGGGGGAGCAGGGACAGACAGAGTCATTAGAGAACCAACCGCCTCCTTCACTGAGCCCCTGCCGCCTCTACCAAGAAATGGAGGCAAGAACCCCTGACGTGTACAGTCTCTAGCTGTCCTTGTCTCCATCACAGACTAAGGCTCTTGGAAGTAGGGGTCTGGGTCTGTCTTCCCGACTTTCAGCTGGACTTAGGGCTGTAGCTTAGTTGACATATGCTTGCCTAGCAGGCATGAAGCCTTGGGTTCGATCCCTAGCACTGTATAAACTGAGCGTGGTAGTCCCTGATGCCAGCACCCTGGAGGTAGAGAAAGGTCATCCTTGGCTACAAATGAGTTTGAGGAGGCCAGTTTGGAATACATGAGATCCTGTCTCAGAAAACAAAAGCCAGCCAGGCGTGGTGGCTCACTCCTTTAATCCCAGCACTCGGGAGGCAGAGGTAGGAGGATCGCCATGAGTTCAAGGGCCACCCTGAGACTACAGAGTGAATTCCAGGTCAGCCTGAGCTAGAGTGAGACCCTACCTCAAAAAACCAAAAAAGAAAAAAAAATGCAAAAACAAAACAAAACAAACAAACAAAACAGAGACTATTCTATTGTCTCCTACATCCTGGGACTGAGCAGTGGCACGGCAGGGGTCCTCAGACATTTGTGGAAGAAAAGAAGACAAGAGAAACAGCAGGTGAGGACTTCAGTCCTTCCCTCCTGGGTAAGCTTCCTGATTCTCATGTCTAGTCTGGGAGGCAGCCAGCTGGCCCTAATCTAGCTGGGTGCATTGTCTATGCACAAGATACGGTGGACCCAGGGACTTTGTAAGCACCAGGGGAGCTGATCTTGAAGGACAAAGAAGATGGGGAATGTGGCTCAGTGGTAGAGTTCTTGCCTATCAGGAGCAAGGCCCTAGGTTGAATTCGCAGCCACACACACACACACACACACACGGTACAAAGCAGATGTAGTCAGGCAAGGATGGGATTGAGTGAAGGTTCAAGAAGAGAAGCATCTCATGTCACCAGAGGCATGACAGGGTGGTGTAGTCCCTGTGGTCTAAGGTTGGGAGAGCAGGGTTAACTGAGGCCAGTGCAGAGGGGAGAGGGGCACTGGAGGTTTGGAGCAGGGCACACACACACACACAAGCTTGGTCAAATGCATTGCTGCTGTAATGATGACCATGTGTGCATTAGGGAATGTGTTTATACTTGGGTGTATCTAGTGACATGTACACCAGAGAGGACATTCAAGATGAATGAATGACAGGAATCAGAGCTATGTGGGCTTCCTGCCTTACACTCCCTGGTGGTCATGAGGAGATATCCTACATTGGGAGTCAGCAGACTTGGACTCAGCATGAACTCAGTCTCTGCCTCCCTGCGTGACCTTGGACAAGCCATCAAGTCTTTCGAGCTTCAGTACTCCATGGTGTCCATGGAGGACAATAGCCTAGTCACAAGGATGTGGGCGCAGTTAGGAGATCCATAAGATGGGAACATCTCTAGCCTTGCTTATCTGAGGGAGGCCTTGCTGGTCTCCCCCGGAGCTTTGCAGTTACTGGTCAGGCTTCTTAGGACTGTCCATGTGGAGAAATTTAGTGAAGGATAAGTGGATGGACAGACGGATGGGTGGATGGATGGATGTAAAGGTGGGTAGATGGATATGTAAATGGATGGATAGATGGGTAGGTGATTGGATGAGTGAGTGGATAGGAGGTTGGATGGATGAATTATATGAGGATGGATGGGTGGGTGGATAGATGGGTAGGTGGTAGATGGATAGATGGGTAGGTGGAGGGTAGATGGATGGATGGATGGGTGAGTGGGTGGTAGGGGAACAATGAGTTACCTCTCACGCATAATGCATTGGGGTCAAACCAGCACCTGGAGTCACGGGCTGGAGGAGACCCTCCGGGAAAGTGTATGGCCTTTCCAAGAGGCTGCACCTGCCATCTGCTGGTGTCCAGAATGTGTGTGGGGACCAGCTCGCTTCCTCGACCATCTGTGTCTAGGATGACGTACCGGGCTAGCCTTCTGCCCTTCTCATCCGTGCGGATCCTCTGGCTGAAGCCAGCCACATCAAGAGCCCCTATGTAGTCCCCCAGGTGGGTCCCTGAGAGCCCTGCGCCACGGCTTTTAGAGCGGTTCAGAGAATGGGCCAAAAGGATCACGGCATCACAGAGAGTTCCAAAGAGAGGGGACACCTGTGGACGAGAAAGTGTCCCACCCCGTCACCACTAGACATCTTGGGGAGCCAATATCAATTGGTTAGACTATTACTCCCCAACACAGTCCTCTCTCTGGTCCCACATTACCCAAGCCCTAGCGCTACTATGGCTGCCTCTAACTCATACCTTACAGGAAGCTCAATCTTCTAGAAGAAACATTCCTGATTCTAGCAGGTTCCACCTCATTGCTTTTCATCCAGGCCTCACCTGGCTGCTTCCCGATCCCTCAGAGCTCAACTCAAGGGTCTTCCTGGTCCATGGTGTCTCTGACCCCACTCCACCCTAGCCTCACTTGATCCTTTCTTTCTTTTCCTTTCCTTTCCTTTCCTTTCCTTTCCTTTCCTTTCCTTTCCTTTCCTTTCCTTTTCTTTTCTTTTCTTTTTTTTTTCTTTCTTTCTTTCTTTTTTTTTTTGTAGGCAAGACCAACAGACTGGCCATTTTTATGAGAAAGAGAGAGAGAGAGAGAGAATTGGCATGCCAGGGCCTCCCACCACTGTAATAGAACTCCAGATGTGTGCGCCACCTTGTGTGCATGTGTGACCTTGCACATATGTCATTTTGTGTATCTGGCTTACATGGGATCTGAGGAATTGAACATGGGCCCTTAGGCTTTGCAGGCAAGCTCCTTAACCACTAAGCCATCTCTCCATCCCTTTTAAAGTTTTTTTTTAATTCATTTATTTGAGAGAGAGAGAGAATGGGCACATGAGGGCCTCTAGCCACTGCAAATACACTTCAGACACATGTGCCACCTTTTGCAGAATGTTGGGGAATTGAATCCAGGTCCTTAGGTTTTGTGGGCAAGCGCCTTAACCACAGAGCCATCTCTCCAGAACCCTCTCTTCTACCTTCTTGACAGCACCATCACTATCTGAATGTGATTATGTAATTATTTGGTCATTCTCTGTCTCTCCCTAACAGAATGGAAGACTTTGAAGGTCAAGCTTGCTTTGTCGCCAGGTCCCTGACGCCTGACATGGTGGCATGTGAGAGAGATTCATGTTTTAGATGAATGAGTGATTAAGTGGCCTCTATCAACATCTACATCCCTGTCACCTCCTCCAGTCACTACCATCTAATAAGACACTGGAGGTCAGCTGAGTCCTCTAAGCCAAAACCATGCCCGCTGCCACATGCCCCACCATTAAAACTCTTCAGATTCACAGCAATGAACTTGGGCAATCCACCACCCCGCACACAATGCACTTCCAACACCTTCTCTTTCTTGTCCTCCCAGCTGGCTAGAGAGATGCTAGCCAGGAAAGGCAGCATGTCACATCAGGAAGTGCAGGTGCCGAAATGCTACAACTGGAAAAAGAGATGCCAAAAATGCCCATGCATGAAGAAAGCTGAGGAGGAAGAGAGAGAGAGAGAGGTGAGGGAAGAAAGGGAGAGAAAGAAGGAAGGATGGATGGGAGACCCGTGAAAAGTCAGACAGATATATGTGTCCACAGTGAGGTGGGGTGGCTGGCCAGGTGGGTCTCTAGCCAATGCCAAGGCCTGTAGAGGGTGAGCTGTGCCATACATACTAGCCCAGGGCTCTACCCTCCAGGGCTTGTGGGAATCTGACACACCTACCTGCTCTGGCTGTAGGTGGGCATCAGCCCTTGTGCCCAGCCTGGTAGCAGCAAAGGCATGGTGATCCTCAGGGCTGGACTCCAGGGTGATGGTAAGCACCGCATCATAAGCCTCCTGCAGGGGCCCGCTCTCACTCAGGGCCAGGTAGGAACGGTCGCGATAGGGCAGAGCAAAGAGCAGCGTGTCGTAGGGCAGAAAGACCAGTCTCCCATCAGCCAGGCCCTCTGCGTGAGCGCGGAGCAACAGGGCAGTCTGCTCCAAGCCCCCCAGCAGCATCGAGTGCATGCACAGCACCACAACTGGAGACAGACATGGCAGGGTCACCCTCACGCCACATCCCACCGTGGTCTTCCCTGAAGCCCGGGTGCTGTGGTCCTCAGAGGCCCCGGAATGTGCAGCCACGCCTCCAGCCTTAACCCTCCACCCCAAGCACCCTGAACAAGGGCGGGATTTGCGCTGAGTTTCTTCCCCTTGCCAATTATGGCTGAGGTCACCGAGTCTGGATCCCCCTCAGTGGGGAAAAAAAAAGCTTCCTCTCAACCAATGGCTCATGTGTGTTGAGACTGTCTTCCTACCCTTCCGCTCCCAGAATGCCATGCAGTCATCCTGCCAACTCCCCTCCTATCCCGACCCTCTGCCCTGCCAATTGTTAATATTTACCCACAGCTTCCTATGGTCGTCCTCAAGTGTCATCACATTTAGTCAGTCAATAGTGCAAGTGCAGTGTGTGTGTGGCACGCACCTGTAATCTCAGCACTAAGGAAGCTGAGGAAGGGAGGACCATGGGTTTGAGACCAGCCTTGGCCACAGAGCATGACCCTGTCTCACAAAACTGAATGGAAAAAATACCCCAAACATTACAGTAGCACTAAAATGTGTGTTTATCAGTATCTTTACTTTTTAGATGAGGAAACTGAGGCACAGAGAGGTTAGAGAATTGCCCCAGAATACATAATAATCAAACTCATAGAGCCAGGACTTCAACTTAGGGTTCACATAGGTTTCTTGAGAGTCTTGTCATATAGACCATGCTGGCCTTGAACCTATGATGCTCCTGCCTCAGAGAGACTACCAAGTGCTGGGATTATAGGTGAGTGCCACCAGCTTAAGTTTTTTTTTTCCCCCTAGTGTTTCAAGGTAGGGTCTCACTCTAGCCCAGGCTGACCTGGAATTCACTATGCAGTCTCAGGGTGGCCTTGAACTCACGGCGATCCTCCTACCTCTGCCTCCCAAGTGCTGGGATTAAAGGCGTGTGCCACCATGCCTGGTTTAAGTTTTTTAATTGAGATCATTTCCATACCACAAAATTCACAATCAGGTGTGTACACATCAGTGGTTTTGGTATACTCACAAAGTTGTATGGCTGCTGCTATGATGTAATTCAAAAGTATATTCCCACGCCACTTCTAGTCTCAGTCCCTGTCCTTCCTCCTAATCTACTGGGATCTCTATGGATTGCCTATTCTGGAGATTTTGTCTAAGTGGGCTCACTCAACACATGGTCCTTTGTGTCTGGTTTCTTCTACTTAAAATTTTCCAAGCTCTTCTTTGTCATAATATGTGGCAATAGTTCATTCCTTTTTTAAAAATATTGGGGGCTGGAAAGAGGGCTTAGCTATTAAGCACTTGCCTGTGAAGCCTAAGGACCCAGTTTGAGGCTCGATTCCCCAGGACCCACGTAAGCCAGATGCACAAGGTGGCACATGCATCTGGAATTCTTTTGCAGTGGCTGGAGGCCCTGGCATGCCCATTATCTCTTTATCTATCTGCCTCTTTCTCTCTCTGCCTGTCGCTCTCAAATAAATAAATAAAAATAAAAATAACTTTTTTAAATGTTGGGCTGCAGAGATGGCTTAGTGGTCAAGGCGCTTGCCTGTGAAGCCTAAGAACTTAATGCTCAAATCTCCAGGTCCCATGTAGCCACACGCACAGTGATGCAAGCATGTAATGTCGCACATGTGCCACAGGGAGTACATGCATCTGAAGTTCATTCTCAGCAGGCTGAAGGTTCTGGCACACCCATTCTCTCTCTCTGCCTCTTTCTCTCTGTCTCTCAAATAAATAAATAAATAAAAATTTATCTATACATTGTATTTTTTAATTAATTTATTTGTTTATTTGAGAGCGACAGACAGAGAGAGAAAGAGGTAGAGAGAGAGAGAAAGAATGGGTGTGCCAGGGCCTCCAGCCACTGCAAACAAACTCCAGATGCGTGCACCCCCCTGTGCATCTGGCTAACGTGGGTCCTGGGAAATCAAGCCTCAAACCAGAGTCCTTAGGCTTCACAGGAAAGTGCTTAACTGCTAAGCCATCTCTCTAGCCCATATTTTTGAGAGAGAGAAAGGCAGATAGAATAAGTGAGAGAAATCTGGGTGTGGCGGCACACGCCTTTAATCCCAGCACTCAGGAGGCAGCACTCAGAGGTAGGAGGATCCCTGTGAGTTCGAGGCCACCCTGAGAATACAGAGTGAATTCCAGGTCAGCCTGGGCTAGAGTGAGACCCTACCTCGAAAAAAAAAAAAAAAAAAAGAATAAGTGAGAGAATAGGCACACTAGAGCCTAGCCACTGCAAATGAACTCCAGATGCATGCGTCCCCTTGTGCATCTGGCTTTATGTGGGTACTGGGGAATTGAACTTGGGTCCTTTGGCTTTGCCAGCAAGTGCCTTAACCTCTAAGCCATCTCTCCAGCCCAGTTCATTCCTTTTGTGGTTGCATCATATTCCACTGCCTGACCACCTTTTGCTTATTCCTGCATCATCGGCCTGTAACCTTAACTGTGGTCCTCATGGCATCCTTAAGGTCTAAACACATATGGATGCATCCATCATTGCCTTAATTTTTAAAAACACAGCACTCGGGAGGCAGAGGTAGGAGGATCGTCATGAGTTTGAAGCCACCCTGAGACTACATACTGAATTCCAGGTCAGCCTGGGCTAGAGTGAGACCCTACCTCGAACCCCCCCCAAAAAAACCCAGCCTATTATAGGTTGGGTATGAAGTGCCCCCCACCAAAAAAAGGTTCATGTGTTGAAGGCTTGGGATTCATCTGGTGGATCCAGTTATTGAGAAGTTACTATTGGATTATGAAGTCTCTGGCCCTCATCAATAGGTTAATCTTCTAACGGATTCATAACTGATGGTATTAGTGAGAGGTTGTGGGAGGTGAGCCTGGATCTCTCTATATATTTAGATAGAAGATAGATAGATAGATAGATAGATAGATAGATAGATAGATAGATGATAGGTAGATGATAGATACATAGATAGGTAGATGATAGATAGATAGACAAATAGATGATAGATGATAGATAGATGACAGATAGATAGATAGATAGATAGATAAATAGATAGATAGATGATAGATAGATAGATAGATAGATAGATAGATAGATAGATAGATGATAGGTAGATGATAGATAGATTGATAGATAGATAGATAGATAGATAGATAGATAGATAGATAGACAAATAGATGATAGATGACAGATAGATAGATAGATAGATAGATAGATAGATAGATAGGTGATAGGTAGATGATAAATAGATAGATAGATAGATAGATAGATAGATAGATAGATAGACAAATAGATGATAGATGACAGATAGATAGATATATAGATAGATAGATAGATAGATGATAGGTAGATGATAAATAGATAGATAGATAGATAGATAGACAAATAGATGATAGATAGATAGATAGATAGACAAATAGATGATAGATGACAGATAGATAGATAGATAGATAGATAGATAGATAGATAGATAGACAAATATGTAGGTAGGTATATAGATAGATGATAGATAGATAGATCAATTGATTGATAGATAGGTAGATACATACATACATCAATTGATCAACAGATAGATATTTCCTGGCTGCCATGAGGTAAATAGCTTCTTTAACAAACCTTATCCCCATGATTTTCTGCTTTGCCTCAGCAACAGCCAACCTTGAGCTGAAGCTGTGAGCCCAAATTAACCTCCCCTCCTCCAGGTTGCTTTTCTCAGGTGTTTTGTCACAGCAAATGGTTCTGGGTAATAAGGTGGCCAATTCCCTCCCTAGGCACAGAGTCCATGTAGACTCCCTCTACGTCTTTTCTCTCTTCCCTTTTGGGCCCCTGATTGGGGCTGCAACCACAGCAGAAAAGATCACTGTTTGCTGAAATGAGGTCTGATCTCTACTACAACCCTTTCTGCCAAAAATCCAGGAAGATGGAGTATTTAATGGAAGGCTGGGGATCTCCTCGCATTCATCACAAGGAGCCCTTGCCTTGGCTGAGACCCCGTGTGGCTGTGTTACGTTGGCTAGTGGCCTATGCAATGGGAAGAGCTCTTGGAGAGAGACTGACCAGGAGAGGCCGAAGGAGAGCCAGGGCTAAGTGTCACATGCTCTGCTGCTATTCCATTCCGCCTTCTTTCTCCCTTGAATACTGTCCTTTTCTCTCAGGGGGATTTGGAAATGTTAATCTGTTATTGGTCACAAGGGAGTGCTGATCCACACATAACTATAGAGAAAGCCAGGTCAGGGCACCTGGGTCCATCTCATCGTCACAGCCCTAAGGTCAGCCTCATTTCATTGATGAAGAAACTGTAGCACAGAGAGGTTTGGTGGCTTGACTAAGGTCACAAAGCTGGTAGGGTCAGCCCTGGAATTCCCACAGTGCCCATCATCATTCCGCTTCCTGCTTGGCAGGGCCGTGGCCAGAGCTCAGTTCCCTGGGGCAGTCAGAGGAATAAATTGTTATTTCTGTCACATTACTCCAGCCACAGAACTGAACTGTTCTTTATCCTCCTAGTCCTTCATGGTTTTGCACCAGGTGGTCCTTCTGTCCAGAATAGCCTTACCTCCCATCCGCTGTCTGCTCTCAGCTTCTCATTATCAGGCCCTGCCTTGAAGCCCTCCCCACCCCAAGCAAGTCAGCTCCCCCAGCCTCTGGGCACCCCCAGCCGTGGACTGTTCACACCTGGGTTCCAGCCCACTTCTAGACATAGAATACACATCACCTTGATGTACCTGCAAAACTGAACATACAAAAGTTGAGTCCAGTTTCCCAAACAGGTAAGGCTAGAACTTCTGGTCTGCCTCACAAACTCTGACCTAGGCAGGCACAAGCCAGGTTACTAGTCAAGACTTTGAAGCGGCCGGGCGTGGTGATGCACGCCTTTAATCCCAGCGCTTGGGAGGCAGAGGTAGGAGGATTGCTGTGAGTCACCCTGAGACTACATAGTGAATTCCAGGTCAGCCTGAGCTAGAGTGAAACCCTACCTCAAAAAACCAAAAAAATAAAAATTAAAAAAAAAAATTTTAGAAAATCTAAAAGCGTAGAAATCTAGAGATCTGGAAATCTCAAGATTTCTGAGAGTGATGACACATCATAACTGCTGAATTATTTGTAATAATCAATATATCAGCTGCCTGAAAAAGAAGTGGGAGTTGAATCCACCATCCTGAGCACCTCATAGACCATGGGGCTCGAGAGATGACTCAGTATGTAAGAACACTTGCTGCACAAGCATGCTGACCTGAGAGGACCCAAGTTTGATCACTATCACCCACATAAAAGGCCAGGTGTGTCCATGCCTGCCAATAACCCCAATCCTGTCAGGGGGGCAAAGACTAGAGCATCATTGGGGATGGTTAGTCAGCCAGTCTGACTGAAAACAGGATGTCCAGCTTCAGTGAGAGACTCTATCTCAAGGAAACAAAACAGAGGAGTAATAGAGGAGGGTACCTGCTGTTCTCCTCTGGTGTCCCCACACATACATGTATATGCACTGTGCATACCACACACAAAGAAATATTGACTAGCAGACTGGATTTAAAAATAGGACCCATCTCTCCCTCCCTCCCCGCCCCCTTGGTTTTCAAGGTAGGGTCTTGCTCTAGCTCAGACTGACCTGGAATTCACTATGTAGTCTCAGGGTAGCCTCAAACTTATGGTGATCCTCCTACCTCTGCCTCCTGAGTTCTGGGATTAAAGGCGTGCACCACCACGCCTGGCTGACCCAGCTCTTTTATATCTACAAGAAACACTCCTCACTGGCAAAGGAAAATAGTCATATGGTGAAAGGATAGAAAAAAAGACATTCCAAGTTAACAGAACTAGAAAGCAAGCATTTATAACAGTCTTAATAGCTGAAAAAAATGGGCTTCAAGCAAAAAGTCAAAAGGGATGAAAAAGGTTGGTACATTTGATCAAGAGAACAGTCATCATTTGAATACTATGGTTATAAACATATACACACTGGGCATTACTGTACCAAATTTCATAAAACAAGCAATGCCAGATGTAAAAGCAGATTGATCTCAACACAATAATAGAGGTGACTTAATACCCTACTCTCACTAATGAACAGGTCATCTAGGCAAAAAAAAAAAAAAAAAAAATCAACAATGAAGCATCACAGTTAAAATAACATTATAAATTTAATGACGTCACAGATATTCACATACTATTCCACCCAAATACTGCAGAATACTCGTCCTTCTCAACAGTGCTTGGACATTCTCTAAATATACCATATTTTAAAATAAAAATAAGTCTTAAATAAATCCAAAAAATCAAATAATTTTTTTCTGTATGATCACAATTGCATAAAACTAGAAATCAACAGCAAGGGAAACTACAGAACACACACAAACTCACAGAGATTGCACAACACACTAATGAATGATGAATAGTCATTGAAACCAGGAAGGAAAAAATTTTAAATCCTAGAATCAAATGAAAATGAAAACACAACATCCAGAATACAATGAAAATAGTCCTAAAAAGGAATTTTACGGTAAATGCCTACATTAAAAAAATCAGGCACATTTCAAATAAATGACTTAATGATGCATCTGAAGGTCTTCTAAAAATAAGCTTCCAAACCCCAAGTTAGTAGATAAAAATAAATAATAAAAACCAGAGTATGACTTAATGCAATTGAAATGAAAAGAATGATACAAAGAATTGGAGCTGGTTCTTAGAATAAAGAAATAGAGAGTTGGTTCTTTGAAAAAGAAATAAGATTATCATACATTTTGCTAAACAAAGAGGAGACCCAAATTAATAAAGTTATAGATGGAGAGAGAAATATTACAACGGCCATCAATGAAATATGGAGGATTATTAAGGCATACTTTATTTATTTTTATTTTTGTTTGTTTTATTTGAGAAACAGAGAAAGAGAGGGAGAGAAAGACAGAGAATGAATTGGCACACTAGGACCTCTAGCCACTACAAATGAACTCAAGACACATATGCCACCCTGTGCATCTGGCTTACGTGGGTACTAGGGATTCAAACCTGAGTCCTTTGACTTTACAGGCAAGCACCTTAAATACCAAGCCATTTCTCCAGTCCAAGGCATACTTAAAAAAAGTTTTTTTTTTAATTTATTTGAAAGAGGGAGAGAGAGATCTGGGCATGGTGGTGCATGCCTTTAATCCCAGCACTTGGGAGGCAAAAGTAGGAGGATTGCCATGAGTTCGAGGCCACCTGAGACTACATAGTTAATTCCTGGTCAGCCTGGGCTAGAGTGAGACCCTACCTTGAAAAACCAAAACATAAAAACAAAAACAAAAAAATAAAAAGAAAGAAAGAGGCAGGGGGTGGTGGTGAGAGAAAGGACATACCATGGCCTCCAGCCTCTGGAAATGAGCCCCAGATTTCATGCACCACCTTGTGCATTTGGCTTACATGGGTCCTGGAGAATCAAACCTGAGTCCTTTGGCTTTGCAGGCAAGTGCCTTAACTGCTAAGCCATCTCTCCAGCCCCCAAGACATACTTAAAAAAAAAAAAAAACTATATTATGTGAAATTGGAAAATATAGAAGAAATTGATTAATTTCTAGACACACATAATCTCCCAAAAGTAAACCCAGAGGACGAAGACAACGTCAATAAAGCTATAGCAAGCAGGGAGATCGAAGCAGTACTAAAATTCCTCAACTAAAGAAAGCCCAGGGCTGGAGAGATGGCTTAGTGGTTAAGTGCATGCCTGTGAAGCGTAAGGACCCCGGTTCAAGGCTCAATTCCCCAGGACCCACGTTAGCCAGATGCACAAGGGGGCGCAAGCGTCTGGAGTTCGTTTGCAGGGGCTGGAGACCCTGGCACGCCCCTTCTCTCTCTCTGTCTCTTTCTCTCTCTATCTGTTGCTCCCAAATAAATAAAAATAAACAACAACAAAAAAAATAAAGTTATAAAATTATAAAAAGAAAGCCCAGAGCCAGCGAGATCATGGTTGAATCCTGCCAGACCTTTAAAGACTAACTAACACTAATGCTTCTCAAACCGTTCCATAGGTTTGAGGTGTGAAAGGGAAACTGCCAAGCTCATCTTACAAAGCCAGAATTACACAGATCCTGAAACTGGACAAGGACACACACACACACACACACACACACACACATCACAGGTCAATCATCAATCTCCATGATGAGCATAGATGCAAAAATTCTCAATAAAATACTTACTTGCAAACAAAATTTAACTATACATCAAAATGGTTATTCATCATGATCAGGCAGGATTCCTTCCAATGATGTAAAGATGATTCAAACATGCAAATCAGTAAATGTAGTGTCACATCAATAATTTGAAGGACAGATATCACCAGATCTTGAGTTGTAAAGAAGAAAAAAAAAAATCCTGGAATGGGAGCATGGCTTAGTGGTAGTGCTTACCTAGAATGCATTCAATCCCCAGAACTGCAAAATCAACACAAACAAACAAAAATCCCCAAGGGCTGGAGAGATGGTTTAGTGGTTAAAGCACTTGCCTGCAAAGCCTTGGGACCCAGGTTCAATTCCCCAGTACTCACGTAAGCCAGATGCACAAGGTATTGCATGCATCTGGAGCTCGTTTTCAGTGGCTATGGGCTCTAGCACTCCCATTCTCTTTGTCTCCTTGCAAATAAATATAAATAAACAAATAAAATGTGTTTAAAGGATACCTAGGAATAACTTTGCTAAGATTAGAGAAGAATCTGGCTTCGCCTTATCTCTTACTGCTAAAGGAGTTCCCTAGACCTGTTTTTCCATAAATGACCTGAGCCGTTCCCTGGGAAAGAGTGAACATTCCTGAAAGGTTTAAACCTGAGCCTGGCATTGTGGTTGGTTAAGCTCAACCCCCATCCAGAATCAATAAATGACCCCAGTTTGGGCCGCAGGGTGGACTCGTCCTCTGGCCTCCCTCAAGGTGGGAGCTCTCTGTACTTCCTCCTCTTTCCTTCCCCTAATCTAATAAAGTCTCTCTAAACCGTAAAAAGAAGGAAAAAAAAAAAAAAAAAACAAGTTATGTTGCAGAGATGGATAAGCAGTTAAGTCGCCTGCCTGCAAAGCCAAAGGACCCAGGTTCAATTCCCTAGGACCCAAATAAAGCCAGATGCATATGGTGGTGCATGCATCTGGAGTTCTGCTGGAAGGTTCAGATCCTTAGCACTCATATAAAGTCAGACACAAAAAGTGGTGCAAGCATCTGACATTCATCCGCAGCAGCAAGACATCCAGGTACATGCATGTGCGTACACACACACAAACAGACAAATTTTTTTTTACAATTATTCAGAGAAATATGCAGAGAAATTTTTAAGAATCCTAAAATTCATATGGAAACAAAAGACTCCAGATAGCCAAAGTAGTCCTGACCAAAACAAAACAAAAATACTAGAGACAATAAAATTTCTGACTTAAAGTCATATACAGAGCCATAATAACAAGAACAATATCATACTGGCAAAAAAAAAAAAAAGAAAAGAAAAGAAAAGAAAAAGACATGTGGATCAATGTAATAGAAAAGAGGACCCAGAAGCAAACCTACCCAGGTGCAGCTAGCTACCTGATTTTTGACAAAGATGCCAAAACATATATTGGAGATGGCGACACTCTCTTCCAACATATGGCTCTGGAGAAACTGGATCTCCACATGTAGAAGGATGAATCTAGATCCCTGTCTCTCACTATGTACAAAGATCAATTCAAAATGGAACAGAGATCTGAAACTCTGAACGGAAAATATAGAGGACACGCTAAGAGACAAAGGCAGTGACTTTCTGAAAAGGATTCTGATAGCTCAAGAAACAATCTCAAGAATTGGCTAGTAGGAGTCCCTGAAGTTAACAAGCCTTTGCACAGAAAAGGAAACTATACAGTGCAGAGACAAAGAATGGGAGGAAAAATTTGCTACAGAAGATTAATATCTAGAGCATATAAGGAAAACAAAAATATTCAACATCAAGAAAATTCAAAATCCAGGGCAATAAACGGTGAATAAGATGAACAGTTCTCAAAAGATATATAAATGACTATAGACATGAAAAATGCTTACTATCATAGCCATCAGAAATATGTGAATTAAAGCCACATTTAGGGCTGCAGAGATGGCTTAGCAGTCAAGGAACTTGCCTGCAAAGCCTAAGGACTAGAAGTTCAATTCCCTAGTACCCATGGAGTGCACAAAGTAGCATATGAGTTTGGAGTTCATTTGCAGTGGCTGAAGGCCCTGGTGTGCCCACTCATTCTGTCTCTGTTCTCTCTCTCTCAAATAAGTAAATAATTTTTTAAATATATTTTATTTATTTATTTGAGAGAGAGAGAATGGGCATGCCAGGGCCTCCAGCCACTGAAAATGAACTCCAGACGCATGTGCCCCTTTGTGCATCTGGCTTACATGGGTCCTGGAGAATCAAACTGGGGTTCTTTGGCTTTTCAGGCAAACGCCTTAACCACCAAGCCCTCTCTCCAGCCCTTAAATAAAATATTTTTAAAAATACATTGAGAGAGCTGGGGCTTAACTGTTAAAAGGCTTGCTTGTTAAAAGGTCCAGGTTCAAATCCCTAGCACTCACATAAAGCATGCGTTGGAGTTCATTCACATCAGCAAGAGGCCCTGGCATGCCCATGCAGACACACACACACACACACACACACACACACACACGTGCACGCATGTGAATAAAAATATTTTAAAAAGTAAAGCCACATTGAAATTTAATCTCACCCCATTCCCAATGGCTATCATTAGGAAACAAACAAATGCTGAGAAAAGAGAATGCTTATACCTTGCTGGTGGGAAAGAAAATTTTCCCAGCCACTACTGAAATCAGTATGGAGTTCTAAAAATATAAGTACCATATGACTCAACTCTATCACTTCTAGTATACATATGCAGAGGACTTCAAGTCATATATCACAGATACTTGCACACTCATGTTATTGCTGCACTATTCACAAGAGCCAGCCCACATGTCCATCAGCAGAAAAATAAAGAAAATGTTTTATATATACACAATGGAATGTTATTTAGTCATAAAGCAGAATGAAGTCATATCTTTTTCTGGAAAACGAATACAAGTAGAGATAATATATTAAACAAAATAAACCAAACTCAGAAGACAAATGTCACATTTGTGAGTCTTACAATTCTTTATAGATACATAAAGCCATATCCTATATGTATTCCATTCTTCCCATTTCTAGTCTCTATTTCTCTTCCCCTTTTTAGGTTATGTGTCACTGACCTGACCTCCTGGCCAGCATATAGGCCAACTGCAGCTGAAACTCCTCTACCCCACCAACTGCCCATTCTCTGGCTAAATTTTCCTCTGAGGACCAGCCAATGTTACCTCCTCTAAGGAGCCCCCTCAGAGCCCCTGCTCCCAGCCCCAGGTGCCTCTGGTTCCCTAGGCCTCTGCTCTTGGGGTGGTCCTGATTCCACTGTCATACCACCTGCTTACACAGCTGTCTCCCTATCAGTCATTCCCAGGAGAGCAGCCACCCTGTCTGTCCCATTCACTGCTGTAACCTAGAGCCCAACACTTCAAAGGCTCAGTAAATGCAGGAAGCAATCCACCAGTCAATGATCCATGAAAGTTATGACTCTGGTCACAAAGCCAAGACTGGCTATGACTCCCCCGCCCACACACACACACATTTCCTAGGCTTCTGTCCTGCCACGTTCTCCAGCCCTTCACTTCACTGAGAAATCCACCAAGAATGTCCTGGGCTCTTCCTCCATTGCTGAGAATCCAGCTAGGCCTGCCTGTCGTAGAATGGGGGTAAATTTACATTCTCCAGCTACCAAAGGGGAGAACTGAGGGTGGCTAGCAGTACGGGACTGCTGGGAAGTTCACTGTGGGGTCCCTGGAAAGTTCTGGGGCCCAGTCTGATACAGAGGGAGCCCCCCATGCACGACCATATGGAGGCTGCCCACAGACAGGAAAGGACTGGAATACACTCTTACCTTTCAGGCCATCCACACGGCTGAGCTGCTTGACTACCTTCACAGCCTCCTGATCACCGGGTCCCAGAGAGGTCACAAGCCCGATAGGCAGACTGTGGGCTCTGAAAGCCGTGGCCAGCTGCTGAGCTGTGGCCACCCAGATGTCCTGGTGGGAAGACACAATTGCCAAGCGAGCCCAGCCGAAGTGCCTCATGACAGACAGTAGCACATGGGAAGCAGAAGGCAAGGTGAGCACCAACCATGCTCCCTCCGGAGCCCCACAGGCCCAGGAGAAGAGCGTCTTGCCCCAGCCTTGGGCCATCAGAGCTGCCACTGAGCAATAACCAGGATTGACAGGGCCCACAAAAGCATCCACGGTGTTCTTGTGGGCCAGGAACGCGGCCAGGGCCTGAGGGGTGTCACAGCCTGTGGGGAGGATCCTGAAAACCAGCCGTGAACCCAGGGATAGCGAGGCATCCCGGTTGACTCGGTCCACAGCCAGCTGGGTCGCCACACTGGGGAGGGCCTTGGCAAATATGGGGTCACAGTCCCAGGGACCCAGCACCCCCAGGGTGAAGGTTTCTTCCCCCCAGGCCAACCAGGGGATGGAGATAGCCCACAGGAGGGCACACCCAAACACCACAGGGAGGAGTGACAGAGAGTGGGCTGGTCTCGGATGACCGACAGTGGGGGCCCACGGTTCCTGGAAAGGCAGGCAGATCGTCTTAGAAGGCGGCAGCATCCAGTCCCCGCCTTCGGGCTGTAGCGCCCCCTGCGGTCCTAGGGAAGGAGTGCAGACAAGTCTCGCTGTCTGGCTCTTCTGCCATCTCTGGCGTTGGTAACCTGAGGCATTCAGACCCATGCTCTGCAAGCACTCTCCAATCAGCTGTGAAACTCACGCCTTCCCCACGACTCGCTCAGTGCCCTGTGAAGCCTGTGAAAAATTCTAATCTGGATGCCTTCCATGAACCCAAGGCCAACCTCTGTGGTTTTCCGAGACTTCTTTCCTCAAGCAAACGTGGAGGATATCTCAGTAGCCTCATTGTGATGATGGAGTGGCGGCATGGACGGCATTTAGCGCAGTTCCCAGCCCTTGCGAATTCAGTAAGTCCTGCCTTTTTCAACTTGTGATTGCTATTTTTTTTCTTCTCTTGTCCCTGAGGACCAAAATCCCATCTCTCTCCTGCCCTTCCCTCCCAGCCCAGCCCTGCCCATAGCTCCTGACTCCACTGACCCCGAAGCCCTGGGAGCCTAAGCCCATGCTGGGTGCTGTAGCTCACGCTCTGGGTGTGTCTGTAGGAGTTGTGGCTAAAGGATTTAACACTGCCTGTGTGTCGCATCTCTGACCCCTCACAGACCTGTCTGGACAGAGACCTCTCTGTCCTCCCCCTGTGCAGAGGAGGGGACTAAGGGGATCTGATATGGAGTTAGTCGAAAGAGGGGATTGATGCAAGTCCATCATCACCTACCCACATGCGACCTCTTGGACCAGGGCATTTGGGACTGTGACATTCCCCCACCAGTCATCCTACTGTTGCAAGGAGCTTGGTGCCATTCTGAGGCTCTGTTGGGCCTCTTTCTGAAGCCACGCTCTTGCTCCTTCTCTACGTCATCTGTCTCCTCACACCATTCATGAAGACAGTCGTCTAACCACATTAGGGATCCCAGGAAGGAATAAAATCCAACCTGGATCTCAAGCAAATGCCAGGTCTAAGTAAAGAGGCAGATTCCAGACCAAATAAAAAAAAAAGAGCTTACCACAAATAGGAGCCATGAACAGAAGGCTGAGTTGGGAAACACTGGCTAAGGAGGCACTATGGAGGGCTTCCCAGAGGAGGCAAAGCTCAGGAGAGTGGGAAGATGCCCCAAGATGGCAGCAGTGAGGACCTGGGTAGGGTAGCTCCTTAGGAATCATATTCAATGCCAAGGAAAAGAACAGCCTTGAACTCATACTGTAGAATAAACCCCAACATTCCTACTCACGAACCCCTAACTAACCTAGACCCTGAAGTTCTCTAGGGCTCAATTTCCCCACCTGCAAAATGTAGGCATGAATATGTCTTATGTGGCTCAGGCTGGCCTCAAACTCCCCGTACAGTTGATGATGACCTTGAACTCCTGATCCCCCTATCCCATGTCCTCAGTGCTGGGATTACAGGCATATACTGCCACAGTCAGCTTATGAAGTGGTTAGAGTCAAACCCGAGACTTTGTGCATGCTAGGCAAACACTCTACCATCTGGGCTATATCTCCAGAACCACTTTTCTTTCTTTTGAGATGTTGAACATCAGAGTTGGAGGATGCTTGGGGATGTAGACATCCAAGCCAATCTGTGTCCAGATGGGGACACTGAGGAACAGAGAGAAGAGTATGCTTCCCTTGGTTCCACAAAACAGTGGTAGGCTCCCCTTGATCCAAGGTCCTGCTGATTACACTCGATGCCTCAAGAATCCCATAGCCAGTAGCCTGCAGAGGTTCACAGAGGGCTTAAGACCTTAGCAGGCCAGCTTTTGGATAAGGCAGGAGTGAGCTTTCACCCTAGTTCTGCCCCTGATTCATAGCACACAGCCCAAACCCCTTTCTGTGCCCCAGCTTTCTCAACTGGACAGTAAAACCTCAGTTTACATTTTTACCTGTCCAAAGGTCCTTTAGGTACTGTGTGTCAATAAAACACCAGGGTGTTACTTGACTCCAAGGATGGACATATTTGCCTCTGAATATCTTGGACCACCCTAGCTTAGGGATTTGCATTTTTAGGCTCAGAGAAACAGCCCCAGGATTAGCCACAGGTTACTTGTCCTATGAGGCCAAGTGCATGGAGTTAGTACTTGCCCTGTCCCAGAGCCCAGAGATGAAGAACCCTTACGTGAACAGAGCAAAACCATGGAGCGTGAGAGGAACCCACAGAGTGGGAATGGGGAGTCACCAATCAGAGTCAGTGTCTCGGTAGCCCAGGGTCTCCATGCTGAATCAGTCTGGTCCTTCAAGACACAGCCCCTGCAGACTCACCAGACATGATGGGCTCCTGGAGCTGACCACGGTCTCTTTGCTGGTCTTGGGTTTCTTGCACCAAGACTGTGGTCCTTGGAGGTCAGCTCTATAAGAACACTCTGGTCTGTGGCCTCCCCATTTCCAGGGCAGCAATGTGGCCACCACACCCGTTGCCTGCTGGCTTCCTGAGACTGCTGCCTGGGGAGTGTCTCAGATAATGGCTCATTCCCTTCCTGGCACCCTCAGGAGCCCGAAGAAGCCATTTGGAAAATTAGATCTGTTCAGACCCCAGAGCTCTGGGGATTTACAGCAGAACGAAGGGGGGTGAGTGAAAGAGCCGCAGGAGGGTGAGAAGGCAAGAGCCTGTCTTCAGCACTGTGGACAGCTCCAGGCCAGCCGAGGCTCCCAGGAGGTCAGGAGGATGGATGAATGGCACAGAACCTACTAGTAATTAATGATCACCCGCCAAGTACCAAGTCCTGACTGGCACTACTCATTCAACCCACTGAGACAGGTGTTCTTATTATTCTCAATTTAGAGATTTTTTTTTTTAAAAAGGTATGGCCCAGGAGGGTAAGGTAATTTGACCAAGGGAACAGTCAGTAAGTGGCATGGCTGATTGTGGGTCCCATCTTCTGTTCAATACACCACGCTGAGTCTTGAACAAAAGGGAATTTTCTATTTTCTTATTTTGGGTTTTCAACACAGGCTCTGTCTATCCCAAGCTGACCTGGAATTCACTACGTAGCCTCGAACTCACAGTGATCCTCCTACCTCGGCCTCCAAGTACCAGGGCTAAAGAAATGTGCCACCATGCCTGGCAAAGGGGGCTCTTCTACCCTCCGTTAGGCATGGATGAGATCTCAATCCAAAATGCTTATTGACCTCTCATGTCCACCTGCTCCCTCCCACCAGGGACAATGAGCTTTTACTGAAGGAACTGTCTCTGCTGTGGGCTGACGTCATACACTACCACTTCCCCTGTATAAAGCAACCTTGTTAAGTGGAGGTATGTTTTCTTTTTCTTTGTGTAACTTCATTTATTTAAATTACTAAGCTCTCGCTTCTTGGTTCTGCCATGGGGTGAGCCAGAGGCACCTCCTTTCCTTCCCCCTACCATACCCCTAATTCTTGCCATCTTCCCCAATGCCCTCTACCTCCCAGGCACCATTCTACAAACTTGAGCTACAGTGACATGTGAAAAGAACAAAGTTGTTTTTTTTTTAGACAAACCCAACAGACTGCTTTTGTGTGTGTGTGTGTGTGTGTGTGTGTGTGAGAGAGAGAGAGAGAGAGAGAGAGAGAGAATTGGCATGCCAGAGCCTCCAGCCATTGCAATTGAACTCCAGATGCATGTCCCTCCTTGTTCACATATATGATCTTGCATGCTTATGTCACTGTGCATCTGGCTTATGTGGGATCTGGAGACTCGAACATGGGTCCTTAGCCTTCACAGATAAGGGCCTTAACCACTAAGCCATCTCTCCAGCCCAGAACAAAGATTTTTGCCCCTCACAGGTTTTACTTCCTAGGGGAGTAGAGAGGAGCATTAGAATCAACAAATAATGTAAGTAGGTAGATGTAGTTTGAATGTTAGAAAGTTAAAGGTGTTATTTAAAAAGAGATAAAGAATAGCAATGATGCTTTAAATGTATAATAAGCTTATGTGTAATTGATTTTTATAGTACTACACAATATCTTCATGGTTTCAATAGTGAAGAAACACTTCAGAGGATATGTTGTAGGTTAGTAACTTTGGTTGCCTATTTTTATTTATTCCCAGTCTTGCTCTGGGAGGATTTCAGATCCCTGTTGATGTGCCAGGCATAAACTCGTTTGCTCTCAGATCCAGTCCCTGACCTTTTTGGATTGACTAATCTCAGGGGAAGGAAGGAGGGGGGCAGGAACTCTGCACCACAGGGGCTGACCCAGAAACTGCGCTTCCCAGCAGCCTTACTACTGCCTCCTGGCTGGATTCAGCTAAAAGAAGACACTCATGAGTGCCAGGATAGGAAAAAGGGAGGAACTGGGGAATTTCCTCACTCTCTGCTTTGAACACTGTTCTAGCAATGGCTACATCTCATCTATGGTCCTGTCTCTGTGGCCATCCCTCCCTTTGTGGTCCCGATTTCTGTGTTGAAACTAGCACCTCTTTCCTCGTTGCTGTCCCTCCACCCTAGTGGTTGATACCGATCTCTGAGCTGCTTTACACTACAGCACCCTTGAGATCCCTCCCTGTGTTACTTTTCTTGTTGTGGTGACAAAATGCTAGCAAAAGCAACTTAAAGGAGGAAGGGTTTGTTTGGGCTCACAGACCAAGGGTGCAACCTAACTTGGTGGATGGAGGAGAAAGCAGCTGGTCACATTGTGTCTGCAGTCATGAAGGAGAGACCAGTGGATTCTGGTGTTCAACTTGCTCACTACTTTTTTTTTTCCTCTTCACTCAATTTGGGACTTCAATCCATGGGATGTTACTGCTCTCATTCAGGATGGGTTGTCTCTTGTCAGCTAAACCTTCATGTAAACATCTTCATAATGCACCCAGAAGTGTGTCTCCACTTCTGAAATCAATGAAGTTGACATCAGGATTGACCATCACCCTGGGTCAAAAAGTGTATGGATGGATATTTTTAAGGTTCCTGTTATGTATCATGACAAGTGCTCAAAAATATATTCACGTGATATATTCATGTTAAGATACTCTTTAGACAATTGGGGACATTAGACTACAGACTGGGCATTAGCTATACAAGGTTATTTTGGGGGACATGGAGAAGTTTCTCAGTAGGTAAATCACTTGCCTTGTAAGTATAAGGACCCAAGTTCAATTCCCAGGACCTACAAAAAAGCCAGACATGGGCTAAAGAAATTGCTTAGTGGTTAAGGAGCTTGCCTTCAAAGCCTAAAGACCCAGATTCAATTCCCCAGTACCCACATAAATCCAGATGCACAAGGAGGCACATATGTCTGGAGTTTGTTTGCAGTGGCTAGAGGGCCTTTCATTCCCATTCCTTTTCTCTCTCTTTCAAATAAATAAAATACTCTTTTAAAGCCAGAAGTAGCACACACCTAATCCCTGGCTGTGCCGGAGAGGCAGAGAGGATGATCCTTGGAGTTCGCTGGCTGGTTAGTCTGAGCCTTAACCACTAAGCTATCTCTCCAGCCTACGTCTAGCCTGTTTCAAAGAGATGGCTGGCATACCTGAGGAACAGCACAGGATTGTTCTCTGGCCTCCTCACCCACACACATGCACACATACCCAAACATGCGTCTCCACACTAATGTATACACATACACACACACACACATATTCACACTATAAAACACATACAAAAAGGTTGTTATTATGTTTATTAGTTATGATAATAGTAATGTGGTTATGTAAAAGTTTGGCCATTTTTTTTCAAACTTGCAAACTGAAATATATAGGGAGTGATGACATGGTGTTTAGAATTTGTTTAGAAATTACCAAGGTGGAGAACTATAAACGAAGCATAAGAATCCAATTTTAAGGACTGGAGAGATGGCTTAGAGGTTAAGGAACTTGCCTGCAATGCCTAAGGACCTAGGTTTGACTCCCCAGAACCCACATAAGCCAGACACAAAAGGTGATGCATGTGCACAAGGTCACACGTGTGCACAAGGTGGCACGTGCATCTGGAGTTTGATTGTAGTGGCTAGAGGCCCTGGCATGCCAATTCTCTCTCTCTCTCTCTCTCTCTCTTGCTCTATCTCTCATTTAAAAAAACCCAATTTCACAATCTAGACCAAAGCATACTTGAATTCATTATATTATTCTTACTATTTTTGTGTATGTTTGAAAGTTCTCATAATTAAAAGTAATACTAATATCAATGAATAGTATAAATTTTATCATATCCTCTTCAGTATCCAATAGCTTATTTTTCTAACCTAGCCAGTATTTTGGAAAAAAAAATCATGCACTATATTAGTTTTCTGTTACATAACAAATTACTATAAACCTAGAAACTTAACCAGCATGCCTGTATCACCCACAGTTTCTGTAGGTCAGGAGTCTAGTCTGGACACTGATTAGCTGGGAACTTACTCTTCATGTTTGACAGGCTGAAATCAAGCAACGAGCAACCTGGGTCTCATCAGGAGGCTCAACCAGGGAAAGATCAGCTTCTAAAATCCCCCAGCTATGGGCTGTGGGATCCGCTTGCTTCTTTAAAGCCAAGAACAGAGAGTCCGTTAGGGAGCCAGTCTTACATAGCAGAATGTCAGCTGGCATACCAACATTCTGATCACCATGATCTCTGGCTAGAAGCCAGCAACAAGTCCCACCCACACTCAGGAGGAACATAGATACTAGGATCCAGGCATTGTGGGACACCTCATAGTCTGTCCATTGCCCACAAATAATAGTGGGGGGAAAAAAGCTGACAGCTTGTAGATGTTCAAAGATGAGTCATTTTTAACAGGGAATCGAATCAGGGCTGGAACTAGAGCCTAAGCCTCCCTGTGTATCCCATCACCACATCATGGTTCTGCTGGGGACAAACCAGAGCCACCTGTTACCTTCCCTCCATGGCCACCCTGATTCCGTGTATCTCCCTCTTGTTTCCCCTTCATGCTCCGGGTGGCACTTGACCACTATGTAAGCCCAGTGTTGTCACGTCCCTGTGGAGTTCACTCTCACATTGCAGGGTTGACAGTGGCTAAGAACCTGCCTGGGTTCTGCCCTTGAATGTCTGCAATGTAATGAAGACCTTGTTGACTTGCTCCAACAGGACAACCTTCACTCGGATACTAGAGGCCACCAACAATCACTGGGTTTTGTTGTGGTTGGTGTTTTTTTTTTCTTGTTGTTGTTGTTGTTTGTTTTTAGGTCACTCTAGCTCATGCTGACCTGGAACCCACTCTGTAGTCTCAGAGTGGCCTTAAACTCATGGTGATCCTCCTACCGCTGCCTCATGACTTCTGGGATTAAAGGCGTGCGCCACCACGCCCGGCTTTTCAATCACTGGTTTTGGATAAAAGGAGCAATCAAGTATTGTCTTAAGGCTGCTAAACTCACCCTAGGAAGTGGGTATATAAACCAAACCTTACTTCTTACAGAATCTGAAACCCCATGATCTAGCCTTTACTGGGTAAACATTAGCCAGGATTCTGGGACAAGACAATATATAACTTGGGGGTAATATTCAGGGTTCTTGTCATGGTCTTCCTTGTCCCCATTTGGGGGAAAACCTCAAACCCCCTTGTGATAATTGGGGTCCATACCTTGGGTTTATATAGTGATTTCATTCTCTGCTGATTGATCCAGGGTCCCAAGGAGTCCACATGGCCAGGGTGTAATTTCATTAAAAGTTATCAGAAGATCTGTGTTCTCTAGAGGAGTCTGAGACCACAGACATGGGCAACAACCATTCCTCCAGGGAGACCATGGACTAAGAATGAAAATGGTCCCTCCTGTGTTTTCACTCCTTGGTCCCCGGCTCACTGTCCTGAGTATTGGAAGACAAAGCTATGCCCCGTGATGCAGGGCATTGCTCTGCCCACCCTGTAACAGCCTCCAGCGGGCCCAGTCTCCATTCAGTGTTGGGTGGCAGGGACTAAGGCAAGACCAGCGAGGTCCCTGCTTCCACGCCTTTCAACAAAATGCCTGCTTCGGTCAGGGGCGATGTCAGGCACTGTGGTGACAGAGTGCTCCGTGCGACTGTAATGATAATTCCAAAATTAATCTGCAGTGCTGCTTCTGGCTCTTTGAGTAGGAAAAGGATTGACTTCTCTGGGATGGAGAGATCTGATGGCATCAATCTGTCTCCAGGTAGCTGGCCGAGACCCTCTCCACTGAAGGGAACCGGTTGCCAGTGCTTGGGCTGAGCAAAGGCCTCTCCTGTTGGCTGGATGGACACTGAGCTGCGGAGGGGGCACAGTGGGAGTCCATGCTGTAAAGCTCATGTGCAGACTACATTCTGCTACCAAGGCCCCTTACCCCATTGATGGAGCCCTGGGATCGGGAGTTGGGAGGGGGAGTAGGTGAGTGATGGCCACAGGCCATCCTGTCTACCTAAGTGCTTGGGCTTCCTCTGCCATAGATGCCTTCTGGGACCTATGTCCATCTTCATGTCCTGTGACTTCAGAGAAGCCCATCCACCCCATGAGCACATTTTGTTTGCACCAAGGTACGGGCCTTTCAGACATCCCATTGGTCAGGGGTCAAAGGAATAATGAATTTTATGCTATCTCTTCTCTGCCCAAATTGGACAATCAAATGCACTCCCTGAAATTGCTCATCAAGAGACTCCCTTCACCACTGAATTATGGGGCTGGTTTAGAGAGAGAGACAGAGAGAGAGAGAGAGAGAGAGAAAGAGAGAGAGAGAGAGGGGAAGTGGGTATGGGTGCACCAGGGCCTTCCACCATTGCAAATGAACTCCAGACACAAGTGCCTTGTGTATCTGGCATTACATGGGTGCTGGGGAATTGAACCCAGGTCATCAGGTTTTTCAAGCAAGCACCTTTAACCACTGAGGCATCCCTCCAGCCCAGGACTGGTCTTTATAGACCTTGCAAAGTTGCTGCCATTCATTTCTGGCTGGTGCCAAACATCGTAACACCACTCCATGAACTGGGTCCCTCCCCCAGCTGGTGATAAGGAATCCCCCATGGAATCATGGGAGTGGGTTGAACGAGAAGAAGGAAAAGTGCATGAGTAGGTAGCGCTGAACCATCTTCTTGGTCCCTTATTTGTCTCTTCCATACTATTAAGGCATGTTTCCCCACACGTTCAATATCATAACCCAAGAGGTGAGATTGTACAAGTTCAGTTGTCAGTCCTGGTAACGTTGTCACTCAGAGCTCTTGGTCAAATGTCTAGTCTCTTCCAAGACTCAAAGCAAGTCAGAAGTGGCTTCTCAAATGGACAAAAGCTGTCAATAGACACCGCACGCTGAGGTTGCAGGGCACAGAGAAATCAAGCTGGGACGCTTCTCCCTGCTGGCTAGCTGTCATAGTGCTTGAAAGAGTTTCTGCAGATGCTGAGGGAGAATCGTCATCAGTAGTTTTACCTGGTGTATAGGTATACCTGGTATGCCGCCTACTGACCTGCCAGGCAAAGTGTCCTCACTAACACAATAGTGGCAAAACTGTTGGAGGGTAACCAACTGCTTTCTGATTGGATCTGAGGTCTGCCCCACAGGAGGGAGTTCACATCTTGCACCTTTAAACCCGGTCAAAAGCCCATGGCTGGGGAGTTCATAGGTCCTACTGGAAAACCTACTGCTATTGTTTTACTGAACGGACATGATGTGCCTGTTGAATCGCCTTCTAAACATTTGTGTTGATGTCCATTGATTAGTGCTGCTGCTAGCTTTGGTCAGAGGAGCTTCTTTTTGCAGTGGGCCTTGGTTATTGTGGAGACTCATAACTGACCAAACTGCTGAGAGTAAGTGACTGTTGAGTGCTCGACCCTAAATGCAACATCTATATCACCCCTCCAAGGCTCCAAGGCTCCAAGGCTCCAAGGCTCCAAGGCTCCAAGGCTCCAAGGCTCCAAGGCTCCAAGGCTCCAAGGCACCAAGGCTCCAAGGCTCCAAGGCCCAGGAAACATCAGGAAAAGGGAGCAGAACGAATGTAAGAGCCAGAGAAAGGGGTTGAATACTGTGAAATGTTGTCATCTGGGCATGAACTGACCAAGGAACTATGTTTTTGTTTGTTTATTTTTTATTTATTTATTTGAGAGCAACAGACAGAGAGAAAGAGGCAGAGAGAGATAGAGAGAGAATGGGCGCACCAGGGCTTCCAGCCACTGCAAACGAACTCCAGACGCGTGCGACCCCTTGTGCATCTGGCTAACGTGGGTCCTGGGGAATCAAGCCTCAAACCAGGGTCCTTAGGCTTCATAGGCAAGCGCTTAACTGCTAAGCTATCTCTCCAGCCCTGACCACTGAACTCTTGAACTCTCGGTAGCTGTGCTTCTCTGTACATGACCTGCACAAGACGGGTCCTGTCAGTATTCCTTCATGGACAGAGGAGGAGCTCATGTGCCTCCACTGTTCCCTGAGAATTTATAGCCAGTTAATGGTTGCTGGGGAAGGAAAAGACATTTTCTTTCTTTCTTTCTTTCTTTCTTTCTTTTCTCTCTCTCTCTCTCTCTCCCTCTCTCTCTCTCGGTAGGGTCTCATTTTAGCTCAGACTGACCTGGAATTCACTATGTAGTCTCAGGGTGGTCTTGAACTCATGGAGATCCTCCTACCTCTGCCTCCTGAGTCCTGGGATTAAAGGTGTGCGCCACTAGGCCTGGCGGAAGAGACATTTTCTTCAGTGGTATGTAATCACTGGCAAATTGTTTGTGCTCCTATAAATAGCCCCTCATTTATGTTCCTATAAACAACCCCTAATTAAATTCATTGGATCACAAAATACATGAAAGTAGAAAGAAAACTAGTTGGGAGAAGAAAGCGAGAATGGGAGGGAGATAAGAGAGAACACAGGAGATTGATATGATCAAAATAGAACATAGTGTGTGTGTGTGTGTGATTGAAAGGAAAGTTGTCCTCAGAAAATAATATGGTTTTACTTCAAAACCGTAGGGATTGACAACATGATTGTCTTGTCAGACCTTGTAAAATACTCCATGCGCTGTATCTGTGGAGCACAGACACCAGTGAGGCACAAGACTCACTGACAGGGCAGCCTGCCTGGAACTATTGCATGCCCCTTTCCTACCATGGACTTCAAACAGGAAGCAGTATTGTGCTAGACCAAACCTGTTGTGATTTGAATATAAAATGTCCTCCAAAGGACTGGAGAGATGGCTTAGCAGTTAAGGCTCTTGCCTGCAAAGCCTAAGGACCCATGTTCTACTCTCCAGCCCCCACACCAGCCAGATGCACAAAGGTGAGGCAAGAGCAAGATTGCAGGTGCCCACTAAGTGGAGCAAGTGTCTGGAGTTCAATGTCAGTGGCTGAGGCTCTGGCATGCCAATTCTCTCTCTCTCAAAATAAATAAATAAATAAATAAATTTTTAAAAAGTGAAAAAAAAAACTGCCCTTCAGAGACTCATGTGTTTGGACACTTGATTCCTAGTTAGTGGCCCCGTTTTTGGAAAGTTGTGGGCCCTTTAGGACGTGCGTGTGGCCTAGCTGGACGAGGTGGATCACTGGAGAGAGGCGGAAGACTTTTAGTCCAACCCTGTTTCCAGCCCAAGCTCTCTGCATCGTGATCTGTGGAGAGCAGGCTGAGCCGCAAGCTCCCACCACCCCAGATAGATGGAGCCCCAGCCACGGTGTCTTCCAGCCATGACAGACTGGATCCCCTTAAGCTGTTAACCAAAATAAACTTTTCTTCTCTTAGGTTGTTTCTCTCAGGTGTTCTGTCACAGTAACGAGCAAACGGACTCATCCAGCACCAAAATGTGGCCTATACATTGCCTCCAACAGGCTTATAGAGCGTTTTATCCCTTTCTGTGGGATGGGTGGGGCATGGTGCCAAAACTCACCCCTTGCAATAGAAAAGATATCCCATCGTTCCTTTAGGCTGTCTCAGCCCCAGGGTGACAGCTGATTATGTTGTTTCGGGATATATGGACGTTCCTCTCCCTGGAACATATCACAACGACATCTAGGGCTCTGGCTACCCACTTAGCACCAGGTCCAATTAGCAAAAAGGACATCAATATAATCAAGCAGCGTGAGGTCCTGTGAGACAGCCAGCTAATCCAACGTCCCCTTGAGCCCTATTATGACAGGGAAACTAGAGTGGTGACATAGCTCTAGGGACAAAACAGTAAAGACATTCTGTTGTCCTGCACACCATGCCTCTGGGTATTCCCGTCCACTCTCCTGCACACTTTTGATTATCCTTACTGTTGAGAATGGGAAAGAAAATGTTTGCTAAGCCAACAGCCGGAGCAGGTGTTTAGAGGCCTTGTTGACTAAAGCCAGTAAAGACAAGTGGAACCGGAACCTCCCTTGGCAGCAGCCTCTGATTACAGCAGTGTTCCCCAGGATCCACCTGGCTTTTGCGACAGTTGAAGGGCAAGTGGAAAAGGGGGCATGATGGGAAAGACCGTCTCCTTCACCCACAAACCTTAGATGCAGGCCTTCACTTCCACATGTCTGTAGGGGGATCTATGGTTGCTATGGCTGGGCTGTCTGGGCAGGGGAAGTGGTAATGAGTGGTTTCAGGGCCTCTGCTTGATGTTCCCCCCCATCAACCCTCACTCCACGGGCCACGGAAGACAGCCAGAGGTCTGGCTAGTTACAGCCGTATGCCTACTCCCATCGTTCATTCCAGAAGTAGGCAAGTCACCACAGGACAGTGAGGATCTCACTGTGCCCTCTTTTAGAAGGACACAGTCCAGGTCTGACTATCCAACTTCCCAGTGGCAGAGCCAGTGGCTAGTAATCTCCTGGATGGCTTGGTACTTCCTTCACCCAAAGGATGATCACCCTGATCAATGGCTCAGACCCCTCCGTAGAAGAACATTCATGAAATACACTTTCTTCAGAGAGACAGGGTATCTACCCTCTGTCCCGCACCCAGCCAAGAGCTTTGAGCCTGTGAACCTAACAGTCTGAGAACGGGGTAAGAGGCAAGGCACCCACGCTACGATGACTCAAGATAGCTTTCTTTCTATGTGTCAAGCAGAACCTTAGAAAGCTTCCGTCTGTTTCCCTGCAAGGGATGAGATCAGGGTCACAAGGGGTCAAGGGCCAAAAAAAGAAAAAGATAAGAAAATAAAACAACAAAGAAAACACCTTTGGACTTAACATGCCATCCGCTGAAAGCAAGAACTGTGTGGTATTCTGCTCAATACTGTCCTCTCCAAACAGATTTGTTCTAGAACAGTGGGTTAGGCCGTAAGAGCAGAATGTTTAGAGACTAAGAGCTCTTTGCAAGTAGACCGGTTTAGCTGGCCACACAAATGACCTCTAGTGGATCCCAAATCCATCAAGATTAAGGAATAAACAAAGACAGGGGTGGAATGGGATTTGGAAAAACCTTATCTCATAAACCACCCATTTTAGGTAGAGTTTTTGCCGTAGCCCAGGCTGACCTAGAATCCACTATGTAGTCTCAGGCTGGCTATGTAGTCTCGAACTCACAACAATCCTCCTACCTGGGCTTCCCAGTACTGGGATTAAAGGCATGCGCCACCATGCCTGGCTGAATAGGCTCTTTATGATCACCTTTATCCACTGAGTCACCTACTCAGCCCCTGAACTTGTCTTTCATTCTATCTGAAGTTGAGCAATGACACCACCTCATCTGTTTTCTTTCATTACCATGAGTCTGGTAATCAGAAAGAGAGTCTCAAGGTAGCTGCCTTCTCTAGTCTATCCACTGTTTAGTATGTTAGGAACTACATGTGGGAAAACTGCTCGGTAGCGAGAATTATGGGAAGCGGGCCGGGGAGATAGCTCATCAATTAAGAGCACTTGCTGCTCACGCATGAGGGCCTCCCAGGCCAGAGATTGCCAAGCTTGACTCCCCAGAACCCAGATTAAGCAGCTAGGCATGGCTACACATGTCTGTAACCCCAGTGCACAGGGGACTGGAAACCTGGGGCATCAATGGGGCTCACTATGTACAGCAGTTCTGGGTTGAGGGAGACACCCCGTCTCAAGGAAAGACACTTGTGGATAAGAAATAAGATACCTGGGCTGTAGAGATGGCTTATCGGTTAAGGAGCTTGCCTGCAGAGCCAAAGGACCTCGGTTCGATTCCCCAGAGCCCACGTAACCCAGATGCACAAGGTGGCGTGTGCGTCTGGAGTTCGTTTGCAGTGGCTGGAGGCCCTGGCGCACCCATTCTGTCTCTCTGCCTCACTTTCTCTCTCAAATAAATAAAATAATAAAATATTTAAAAAAATAAATAAGATACCTGACATTCTCTGATGGCCTCTGCACACATGCACATGGGGAGCAGGCATAAGCACACACACCACACTAATATATACTGCATATACACACACATGCACACACACACACATGCACGCACACACACACACACACACATGCACAAGAACAACCAGAGAAAATAATCTTTGTTCCTGAGATGTGCAGAAGTGAAAAGCATCCTTTTTTTAAACTTTTTTGTTTATTTTTATTTTATTTATTTGACAGTGACAGAGAGACAAGGAGAGAGAGAGAGACAGAGAGAGAGAGAGAGAGAGAGAGAGAGAGATTGTGCATGCCAGGGCCTCCAGCCACTGCAAATGAACCCCAGACGCGTGCGCCCCTTGTGCATCTGGCTAATGTGGGTCCTGGGGAACTGAGCCTCGAACTGGGGTCCTTAGGCTTCACAGGCAAGCACTTAACCGCTAAGTCATCTCTCCAGCCTGAAAAGCATCCTTTTTGTTGTTGTTTTTTGAGGTAGGGTCTCACTCAAGCCTAGGCTGACCTGGAATTCACTATGTAGTCTCAGGGTGGCCTCAAACTCACAGCAAGCCTCCTACCTCACCCTCCCACATGCTGGGATTAAAGGCATGCTCCACTATAGCTGGCTTTGAAAAGCATATTATGACTAGACAATTAGGGTCACATGTGTGCCATTTGGTCACAACTCCCCCTGTGAGAATACATCTATCACCCATGTCCTATATAAACTGCCCCTGAGTCAGACTTCCAGGAAGATCTCCCTTCAAGACCTCTGAGTTCTAATCAACGACTTCATGGTAATAAAGTTCTTTCACTCCCCCCACCATAACTCATGACTTGTTGGCTTCTGTCATTGGCAGCCAGGCCTGGCATTTTTGGGTGCTAACATATATAAATCATCTGCTGATGGCATCGGCCTTGGGCTTCTCCAGGCTTGGCTGTGATGGACCTCTGGCTACAGCCTGAAGGCAATGAGAACTGGTGAGGGCGAGTTCCCAGGAGCACGGCTGTTGGCTTGTATGAATCAGTGTCCCAACTGTCCCGCACCGCTGACAGGCTTTTATGCAGAAGAGAGGGTCTGCAGAAAGGCCGGTAGGGGCTGCCTCTGCTGGCGAGGGCAACTTGCAGACTCAGAATCCACAGCCCCACCTATGGCTTTACAAATGTCTCTACCCTGTGTCTCAGGGTCCTATCCTTCTCAGTGAGTGTCCCTCGTTTAGAGTCAGAAAATGGGGTGACTCTGCCATGTTGCCATCTATTGTGGTTTGAATGTAAATGCCCCTCCCATAGGCTCATGTGTTTAAACTCTTGGCCCCAGCTGGTGGTACCATTTGGGAAGGTTATGGAACCATTAGGAAAGAGGATCACTGGGGAACAGGCTTTGAGGTTTTGGAGCCTGCGTCCACTTCCTGTTCATCCTCTGACTGGCTGGTAGCTAGATGGATAGACAATGGGCTTATGGATGGATAGATGGGTGGATGGATAATAAATGGATGGGATGGAGAGTAGCTAGATGGGCATGTGGACTGGGTAGATCCATGAATTTGTGGACGGATGGGTGGGTGGGTTGATGGTACCTGAATAGGTAGGTGAGTGGGTGCATAGAAAAATGATGACAGGAGGGCTGGAGAGATGGCTTAGTGGTTAAGCGCTTGCCTGTGAAGCCTAAGGACCCCAGGTTCGAGGCTTGATTCTCCAGGACCCACGTTAGCCAGATGCACAAGGGGGCGCAAGTGTCTGGAGCTCGTTTGCAGTGGCTAGGAAGCCCTGGCGCAGCCCATTCTCTCTCTCTTTCTCTCTATCTGCCTCTTCCTCTCTCTGTCACTCTCAAATAAATAAATAAAACTGAACAAAAAAATTTTTAAAAAATGATGACAGGAGGATGAAAGAATAAATGCCCTTTTGAGAAAGTGTGGGCTCCCATTAGTATTCGTCCAGCAGGGGGCATCAAGGCACCAAGACTGCGCTCCGGTCTCTGCTCCTGTTCCTCAGCAGTGAACCGCTCCTGCCTGCCCTCTACCTGTAGTCGGAGGCTAGGCTTAGCTGCAGCTTGTTGACAACCCTGGCAGGTGAGAAGGCTCTAGACCCTGGGTGGGGGGTCAGAGTCATGTGCCATGAGGCACGGGGGACACACACAAAAAGCACAGACATAGAGACTGAGCCACACATGTCACTTGTAACTGGGGCCTGAGAGAGAGAGAGTACTGGAAACCAGACTTCTGCACTTGTCCTGAGGACCAGCTTGCTGTAGGGACACTTACAGGTGAGGCATTTGGGCCTGAGACTTACCCAGGCCACCCAGCAAGTATAAGGGGAGATGTTAAGTCTTCCAGTTTCTGAGACTCCCAGTGCCGTTTCCCTGAGAGCAGGTAACTTTTTATTAGAATGGAGGTAGTTCCTGGAGGATGAAGTCTGTTGAAGGGGGGGCTGTTCTGGGAAGATAGCTGAGGGCACAATATGGGGCTAGGCTCCGTGGGCCCACTCTGCCATCCTGGGGGATGCCAAATGCACACTTTACAACCATACCAGAAACTCGGGGTACAAACCAGCAGTGTAAGAGATCAGCACCTTAGCATGGAACTCGATGGGTCCCTTCCCCTGGTGTGAACTTGCCATCTTAACAGGGTATTAGGCTCGCTTTTCTTTTGGGGGTTCATCAGTCCTGATCAATGTCAGAGGTTTATTGCAGCTTTTTTTTTAAATTTTTTTTTGTTTATTTATTTGAGAACGCCAGAGAGAGAGAGAGAATGGGCGCGCCAGAGATTCCAGCCTCTGTAAACGAACTCCAGATGCGTGTGCCCCCTTGTGCATCTGACTAACGTGGGTCCTGGGGAACCTAGCCTTGAACCGGGGTCCTTAGGCTTCACAGGCAAGCGCTTAACCGCTAAGCCATCTCTCCAGCCCATTATTGCAGCTTTTAAACAAAAACTTGGCATGGGGGCTCATGCCTATAATCCAAATACCTGGGAGTCAAAGGCAGGAAGATCATGAGTTCCAAGTCAGTGTGGGCTGCATAGTGAGATGAGACCCTGTCTCAAAAAGCTGAGGGCTGAGTCAGGAGTGGTGGTGCACGCCTTTAATCCCAGCACCCGGGGAGGCAGAGTTAGGAGGATCGTCGTGAGTTCGAGGCCACCCTGAGACTACAGAGTGAATTCCAGGCCAGCCTGAGCTAGAGCAAGACCCTACCTTGGAAAAAAAAATAAAAAGCTGAGGGCACAAGGCGCTAGGTTCTAACCCAGCATCAGCAACACACACACACACACGCACACACGCACACACGCACACGCGCACACACGCACACACGCACGCACACACATATAGATTGATAGTGAAACAAGTAGCTTGCTGAGCCAAGGGAAAACCCAGGCCAGAACACAAAACAGTGACAGGGGCTCAATGCTGGGCTGGTGCCCTGGCTTGCTGAGGACAGGTCTCGGAGAGGAGAGAGGTCCTCGTGAGGACGACTTTCTTAGTTTACCTGATTCTTCTCATCAGTACGCTTTCTGTGTGGCGGCCCTGCATCCGCAGGTTCCAAATTCTCTGATCTCCTCCCTTTAGCTATTTCAGATGAAGGGAGACTTCTATCATCTGGCCGGGAAGGCAGAGGTTTGGAACCTGGCGGAGGGTGAGGCACCGCAGGAGTCGCGAGCCACTGCCCTTTGGAAGGGGATCCCTGCTCGGGCTAGTCCTTCCTTCCACCCTCAAGCCTGTGCAGGTGGATGAACCCCTACTCTGTGACTTCATCCCCAACTAAATGATGGAATCAGACAGAAGCAGCGGTGGGCGGGTCTGGGGGTGGGGAGGGTTGAAGACCTGCTAACTACACAAAGTCAGTGACAAACAGCAAGGAGCAGGTGGGAAAATGCAGGGGCCATGAACCCTATGTGTGACCCAAGCCCACAGTCCCAGTGCCCCAATGGCTGATCTGACACCATGTGTGCAGGGTTTGCAGAATACACAGAACCTGCACTGACCCTCGAAGACTCCTTGAGCCACGCGTGGTGAGCTAGGGAGGTGGCAGGTCCTTTGTGGGGATACACCAGCAGCCACCACTTCCGAACAGAAAAGCTTGCCACACACAGCACACTGTGGCCTCTGACCTCAGGGCCTTCGACCTCCATCAGGACTGTGATGGGCCTTGCCCTCAAAGGTCCATCCTGCCCCACTGCCCCAGGCCCTGACTGACACCCCAGCACTTGACGTACTTTATCACACCTCTTCCAGAGCCAGGCCCAGCTGCCAGTGGTCCAGTAACTCAACTGACCCACCGTTGCCAACTCTCCAACCCTGAGTTTTCACAGTGGGCAGATGGTAATACGGGCAGGCGAGAGGGGTACTGAGATGACAGTTCTGTCCCTGCCTGGCTGGTGACCTCTTGAACCCAAGTCTCCTCACCTGTGAAGTAGAGGAAGTTGTGCCTGCCTCCTGGGGTGACTGTGAGGGTTATGTGATCACGGTGACAAGGTATGCCTTGTGTTTTAGATACTTGACAAATGTCACATGTTAGATCTGGATGAAACATGAAAGCCAGACGGTACGGTGCAGACTCTGCCAGCTCAGTGGGGGGGCTTCAGTCAGCCCCTAACCTGTGAAGGGGTCCACGTTGTCTCTGTTAAGTCTTGATCCATGTTCTCATGAAGAACATTCCACAGGCCAGGCTGGAGCCAGAGCTAGCAATTAAGCTGACGTCCACTCCAAAGGGAGGAATCTTTAGTGGAACCTGAGCACCAGCAGCAGTTCCCGGGGGAGCTGAGGGCGTGTGTGTGTGTGTGTGTGTGTGTGTGTGTGTGTGTGTGTGTGCTTGGCATGTGTTCACATCAACCCAAGGGCTGAGCTTGCTGATGCCCGTTCTCAGAGTTTGGGCTGTGGCAGGCTTTCTGCCATCTGAGTGCCACTTCTGGCTTCCTGAACTTTCTTTGAGATGGAGGCAGCCAGCTGGGCCCAGCATGCTCCCCAGAGCCAGCCTCGCAGCTGCTTTTGCCATCACAGGGAGGAGCCTGGCCTGGTAGGAGCCTCGTGGCATCAGCTCTCAGTCTTCAGCCAGCGGACAATAGGAAGGAGGCTGTGCCCTGGCCACTAGGGAAGTAGACGGGAAACATGGCGTCAGGAACACTGGAGCCGGATGGTCGGTGTGTGTGTTGGGGGGTGGTGGGGGGGAGCAGAGGGATCGTTGACCAGGTAGTAATGAGATGAGAGCAGGGAACAGAATTCAGAACAAAGCCGTTACAGGCTGGAAGAAGTGGGAGGCCAGAGAGAAGGGCGGAGGTAAACAGAGGCTGTAGAGTCACAGGCCAAGAGAAATAGAAAGGCAGACGAGAACTCAATTCTGAGAAAGATTAAGACAGGAAATAGATACGGGAACAAGGGATAAAGTCATAGAAACAGGAAGGAGAGGGAGGGAGGCTCCAAGACTATCCGGCAGAGAAGAAAGGATGCAGGACAAAGAGATAAGGAGCAAATAAAAGGACGCGTGGCCCAGATGGACGGTTGGAAAGGGTTGAGCCAGAAGGGGTTTGAGGACCTACATTGGTCAACCTGCTCCCCATTTCCCACACAAGAACACAGAAGCCATACCAATCAATGGCAGAACCAGACCAAATACAGGGTTCAAAGACAGTGACAGGAAACAAGAGCTGTGAACAGGATGCTCTAAAGGGAAGATGAGCCGGGAGTGGTGGCGCACGCCTTTAATCCCAGCACTCGGGAGGCAGAGGTAGGAGGATCGCCGTGAGTTCGAGGCCACCCTGAGACTCCATAGTGAATTCCAGGTCAGCCTGGGCTAGAGTGAGACACTACCTTGAAAAACCAAAAAAAGGGGGGAGGGAGATGAAGAGGAGGCCCTGTGCAATGAATGCAAAGGGGGGCTCGGGGACCATCTCAAAGCAGCAGCCCCTCCAGGACCTCCTGCCTGATCCAAGTCTCCCAGCTATGGGCAGAGACAGAGGACAGAAAGCCAGACACAGGGCTGGGCACGAGGCAGGACTGACATGGCATGTGAACCCACACTGCCAGGGAGCCCAACCATACACCTTCTCATCCGGCCGAGTCCTCGGGCCCCTTTCAGATCAGAGACAGGAAATCAGAAGGAAGGGCACACTCTGGAAGTGGGCACCCTGCCCAGCCTAAGAAACGCCAGCCATGGCGTTCTGTAGCCATAAGCCATGAACGTGAGAAGCCATCAGCCTTTGACCACGCAGCAGTGGAGGGCACCAGCACCATGACCGTGACTGGGTGACAAGGACACAGGTATCGAGCATGTTCAGTCCTTGGTAAACATGACTTACAATGGCACAGAGGTATATGACACATTTTAGAAAGGGCTCCCAATCAGGACTCTAACACGACATATTCTTGAGGCTCCAAGATTTCATTGAGGATGTTTGTTGTTTTGTTGTGTTTTTGATACTGGGTCACACTATACAGCCCAGATTGGCCTCGGACTTGTGATCTTCCTACCTCAGCCCCCGCGTACTGGGATTACAGCCATGCACCATCGTGCGTGGCTCCAGCAGGGATCTTTGAACCGTGTCATGTAGGTGACAATATTTACGTGTTCCTCCCAGTTCTGGAAGCAAATGGTTTCTCTTTCAGTGAGTATATAAGATTCTTTCATAAAATAAGACGCAGATTTCTGAAGCCCGGATTACTCACACCAGACTATGAGTGGGTCAAGGCAACCAGCATTGACTTTTAGATGCTTCTCCTGTGCCAGGCCCTGGGACAGAAAGGGGCAAGACTGGTATGGCCATCAGTGTACAGGCTGGGTGGGAAGAATGTCCAACCCCAGGGCTGGTGGCTGAGATGGGACAGGGTTTATATATGACCAAATAAATGCATTAAAGTACTGGGGGGGGGGGGCATCAGGTCTCTACTGTGAGCAAAGAGGGTTACAAAGATGGAAAGACAGAGCCATGGAATCACTCCTGTGTGTTGGACTAGAATTGGAGGTAGTGGTGTGAACTCATGGAGAGATCTCTCTCTCTCCCTCTCTGTGCTGAGAGGACCCGAAGACAACACCCCCAAAGCAATGGGCACATAGATTTGGGCTTCTAAAAGGAGCCAGGGCCCCTGGCAGACATGACTTCCTCTAGGCCCTGGGGCAGGGAAAGTACACGGTGAACCCAGAACAGCTTGTTGTGCCAGAAAGTAAACAAGTGCTCAGAGAATGTTGGGACATGTCAGAAAGATCCAGAAGGTGCCTACCTCATAGGCGCTCCCATGGGGCAAGTCTGGACCACGCTGCACATCAAAATAAATAATGATTATAACAGAATGTGACTCCTTGAATAAATTGATGAAACCGGGAGTCCGAGGTGCTAGGGAGGGAAGCGGAGAGGCAGGGAGCATTCTATGAGGCATGGACTACTTACATTGTCTCAAACTACTACCCCACCAAGTTCTTGCTCACTACGAATGGAAACAGGATAGTTTGCTGTGGAGCTTTTCCAATGGAGGGGGCCTGGCAGTCACGTTCCAAGAGTTCAAAGTGCACATCACCTTTGAAGGGACAGGTTGAAATTATCCAATGACAGACCAGCCCCTGGACTATTCCTGCCCAAGACCCAAACCTGAAGCTAATCACCAGGAGACATCAGACAAACCAGAATCAAAGGGAGTGCTACAGAAAACAGACTTGTAATCTTCACAAGGGTCAAGGTCGGGAAAGCCAGGGAACGTCTGCAGCTGTGCCTTGGTCTGAAGGAGACTAAGAGACACGACCGTGTGAGACCTTAAAGACTGGTGGACTACAAGGAACATTACTGGGGGCTGAGATGATAGCTCAGCAGCTAAAGGAACTTGCTTGCAAAGCCTGACAGTCTGGGATTCAATTCTCCCGAACCCATGTAAAGCCAGATGCACAGACAATTGCAGAAAACTGTGGTGGATCCTAAGATGCAGAAGGAGGTGATGTTTGAATCCCATTTTCAATCGTCCAGTTGTGGTTATGTAGGAAGCAATAAAATATTTGTCCAGGAAAAAAAAAATATGTATTCTGCTTGCAGTTTTCCATAAGTTTTAAGTTGTTAATTTTTTAAATTCTGTGCACAATAATACTTTCAAGATAGGGCTGAGGAGATAGCTCAGTGGTCAAAGGTGCTTGTTTGCACAGCCCGAAGACCCAGGTTCAATTCCTCAGTACCCATGTAAGGCCAAATATACAAAGTGGTTCATGTGTCTGGAATTCGCTTGCAATGGCAGGAGACCCTGGTGCACCCATACTCACTCACTCTCTCTGTCTACCTCATTCTTTCTCTCTCAAATAAATAAATTTTTTAAGGGAAAAACTTTCAAGATATAGATCTTTTCATATAAACAATGTCAAACCTTTCAGGAATGAGTAATTCCTAATTTGTACAATGGGTCATGCCAAAATCAAAGGTGATATGTAAAGTAAAACTGTTCATCGAACCTATCATGTAAAGAGTCCAAATGAAACAAGTGAAAACTAGGGCACCCGCCACAAGGAGCCTTTCTTTAAAAAAAAAAAATGGGCTGTAGAGATGGCTTAGCAGTTAAGTGCTTGCCTGTGAAGCCTAAGGACCCCGGTTCAAGGCTCGATTCCCCAGGACCCACGTTGGCCAGATGCACAAGGGGGCGCACATGTCTGGAGTTCGTTTGCAGTGGCTGGAGGCCCTGGGGCGCCCATTCTCTCTATCTGCCTCTTCCTCTGTCTCTGTCACTCTCAAATAAATAAAAATAAACAAAAAATTTTTAATTTATTTTTATTTATTTGACAGAGAAAGAGGGGGAGAGACACAGAGAGAGAGAGGGAATGGGCACTCCAGGGCTTCCAGCCACTGCTAACGAACTCCAGACATGTGCGCCCCCTTGTGCATCTGGCTAATGTGGGTCCTGGGGAATCGAACCTGGGTCCTTTGGCTTTTCAGGTAAACTCCTTAACTGCTAAGCCATCCCTCCAGCCTCAAGAGGAGCCTTTCTTGAGAGCAGGTGAGCCTGCCCTTTTCCAGCATCCCACTCTGCCCTGTGACACATGTCCTTGCTGGCCAGGGTGCCATCTTGAGCCCACTGTGTAAATTCTCTGAGAGAAGTGGCTGAGCACCAGAGGAGGAGTCTGAGGCATGAACACTTCCTGGCACACTGTGCCACCAAAACAACCCTGCACTGCTTGCTCTAGAGTTGTCTGTGACAAAGAGTCAGGTCCCTTTGTGTAAAAGCCACTATTTAGAGTTTTCTACCATTCACAGACAAACCTAATGCTAACATTCAATAGACCATTAAGGGAAAAGTTATATTTCATCTCACAAATAAAAAAATGGGCTCAATAAAGTTCAATATCCATTCGTGATTAAAAACACTCAGCTGACTTGAAAGAGATAAAGAGTGCTTTGACTTCGTAAAGAAAACCTACAAAATCTCCCCAAGCAAATACCATATTCAATAGTGAGATGCTGTTTTTAAAAATCCTCTTTTAAAACCCAGAACACGACAAGGATTCCTGCTGTCAGGACTTCTGTTAAATTCTATTCTGGAGCCCCCAGTCAGTACAATCAAATGTGGAGGAATGAGAGCAGAAAGATATGAAAGGAAAACACCAAAGCTCATTGTTTGCAGAAGGTATTATCATCTATAAAGAAACCATCAGTGGGCTGGAGAGATGGCTTAGTGGTTAAGGTGCTTGCCTGTGAAGCCTAAGGACCCAGGTTCAACTCCCCAGAACCCATGAACGCCAGATGCACAAGGTGGTGCATGCATCTGGAGTTCATTTGCAGTGGCTAGAGGCCCTGGCATGCCTATTCTCTCTCTATCTGTCTTTCTCCCTCTTTCTTAAATAAATAAATAAAATTTAGGGCCAGGCATGGTGGCTCACGCCTTTAATCCCAGCACTCGGGAGGCAGAGGTAGGAGGATCACCATGAGTTCAAGGCCAACCTGAGATTACATAGTGAATTCCAGGTCAGCCTGGGCTAGAGTGAGATCCTACCTCGAAAAACCAAGCATGTATATATATATATAATTTTTAAAGTCAGGCATGGTAGCACACGCCTTAAATCCCAGCACTTGGGAGGCAGAGGTAGGAGGATCGCTATAAATTGGAGGTCAGCCTAAGACTAAAGAGTGAGTTCCAGGTCAGCCTGGGCTAGAGTGAGACCCTACCTCAAAAAAATGTAATTTTGAGAGATGTATTTATAATTTTAACAACAATTAAAATGTATCTTGAAACAAATTTAACAATAGACAAGTATGCTTTTATGAGAACATTTTTTAAATTTTTTAAATTATTTTACTTGTTTGCAAGGACTGGAGAGATGGCTTAGTGATTGAGGCACTTGCCTATGAAGTCTAAGGACCCAGGTTCTATTCACCAGTACTCATGTAAGCCAGCTGCATGCATGGTAGTGCATGCATTTGGGGTTTGTTTGCATTGGCTAGAGGCCCTGGAGCATGCATTCTTACTATCTGTCTCTGTCTGTCTGTCTTTCAATCTGCCTCTCTCTCTCTCAAATAAAAATAAAATAAAATATTTATCTATTTGAGAGAGAAGGGGAGAATGGGAGCACCAGGGCCTTCAGCCACTGCAAAAGAACTCCAGATACATGCACCACCTTGTGCATCTGGCTTTGCAGGCAAGCACCTTAACCACTAAGCCATCTCCCCAGCCCTAGGAGAACATTTTTAAATATTTTGAAACCATTATCAACATTCTTTAAATTGAGGAGTTTTTTTGTTGTTGTTGTTTTGTTTTTGTTTTTCGAGGTAGGGTCTCACTCTAGCCCAGGCTGACCTGGAATTCACTATGGACTCTCAGGGTGGCCTCGAACTCATGGCGATCCTCCTACCTCTGCCTCCCAAGCGCTGGGATTAAAAGCGTGCACCACCACGCCTAGTTTGAGGAGATATTTTAGATTAAGAGTAAAAATAGCATTATCAGTGTCAATTAATGACTTTGTGGATTCCATATCTTTCCAGCCAAAATTCTAAGTGTACTTCTTGGGAGAATTTTGTAAGCCAATTGTATATAGATTTTTTTTTTTTAATGAATGAGCACAAGGCCAAGATACAACCTCCCTCCCCATTAAAAAAAATAATAAGGTGAGGGGCCTCCCCTATGAACTATTGAGGCTTATCATAGACCATGCAAACAGTAAGAAAGATTGACTGCTGAGAGAGATGTTAAACAGAGCAAGGCAACAGAGGAAAGACCCCAGGCGCCAGCCCCTGCATATAGGAAACTTGATAAGTGGCAGCTGCCTTGCAGATGAAGAGAAAAAAAACAAAACAAAACTGTTCCCCAAATGGCACGGACACTTCGGGTTGTCCTTACGGAAAAACTGAAACGTGATCTGCACCTTCCCTCAAACACGAAAATCAGTTCCAGATGAACCAAGGTCTTAACATGGGCCAGCCAACAATTTTTGTTCATTTTAGGAGAGAATATGGGAGCATTCTTTTATGAATAGGAGGCAGGAAAGAATTCCAATAAGATATTTTAAAATGCAGACATAAAGGGAAAGTGTGATAAATTTAACTGTTGTAGAGTTCAGGACTTCTCTCTGCTGGAAGGTGTCACAAGTTAAGCAAACACACAGGAGCAAAAGCGGGTGTGGCACATTGTATTTTCCAAAGGTAACTGTGACAACAACTCTTATCCCATATACTTTCTTACAGCCCGGCCACGCTCTACCAAAAGGCAGGGTTCACGCATTTGCCCTTGCACTGTACAGAGGTGTACCTATTACTCAAGGCTATGACTGTCTTGAGCAATAAGTAGGGCTCAGCCAACATGGCATTATGTAACTGCCGAAGCTAGGTCACGAAAAGGCCATAGGTTTCAGCCTCCATCCCCGTGTTATGGCTTGGATCTGAAACGTCCCCTCTCCCCCAGCTCACGCTTTGAATGCTTGTCTCCCTTTTGGTAGTAATACCTTGGGAGGCTGTGAAGCCTTTCAGAGGTGGGCCCCTGCTGGCAGAAGTAGGTCACTAGGGTCAGATTGTTTTGAAGATTATAGTCCACAAGCCCTTGGTTTCCTGATCCAATGTGATGTGAGGAGCCTCTACCCTGTGCTCCTGTTTTTGTGAGCTCCACCACACCTTCTCCGTTATACCGCGATGAGGTGGAACATCTGAAAGCATGAGCTTAAATAAACACTCCCCTCCCGAAGTGGCTTCTGTGATCACAACAATGAGCGACTAAGTAATACCACCCTATGGGGTCGTTTGAATGTAAAATGTCTCCCATGGCCTCGTGTGTTTGAGTGCTTGATTCCCAGCTAGCTGGCACTGTTCTCAGAAAAGGTGTGGAGCCTTGCTGAGGGATGTGCGTCAATAGGGGAGTGTTGGGCCTTGAGTGGCCCGGATGCGAGGCTTAGTGGAACTTCCTGAGCCTAGCTAAAGTTTGGCGACCTGTCTCTGGCCAGCTAGGACTCAGCAAGACGCCTAATGGCTTCTTGCCTGCTGCTTCCGTGTAGGAGTTGGAATTATCATTTCAATAGTCACAGTTTACTATTGGCCCTTACCTCTCCCCCCATCCTAGAATCCCCGCCTTCATTCTCAACATTATACAGGCAACCGCCTGTAACAATAAAGCGAGTTCCTGCTTTGACAAGACTCCCAACTCAGTGTGGATTTTCTCCGGTCACTAGGAGAGGTTCTGAGTCGTCTGACGTTCACCCTCTTCCTCAACTCCTTGGGCGGAACCAGCGGGCCTGGTCCTTCCTCAGCACTACCTGCCGGGGGAGCCTGGCAGGGGAGGGTCTCGAGATTTCGCAGTGCAATTCCGCTTGCCAGCTCTACTTCCTTCCTGCTGATGTGAAGATGTAATTCTCGGCTGTCTGCTCCTGCCATGCTTTCCACACCATGATGAAACTTCCTCTCTATGAGCCAGAAATAAACCCATTCCTTCCATAAGCTACTTCTGGCCAGGTGGGCTGTCCCAGCAAAAAGAAGGTAACTGCTACATCCTGCTTCTGGTCTTGTGTCTCACCCTCGCCCTATCTGCACCACACGGTAGACACCCAGCTTCAGGAAGGTTCAGATCCTGGTTCTCCCATATCTGAATGCTATTGTTTGCTCAACCTGAGAGACGGGAGAAGCACAGAACACAGAGATGAAGAGATTATATACAACGTCTATTAGTACTGAGTAGTCAGGGGGTGGTGGTTTGAATAGATAGGCCCCCAATATATTCAGTGTCTTATTACTTTGTAGTTTGCATCTGCAGCCACTGGCTGGAGGTGGTGTCAGGGGGCGGATGTTAAGGTGTGGTGGTGGGTTTCAGATTTCAATCTAAAGATATGCAAAGTGTGCCTAGCTGGAGTTCCTGAAGTGTGCTGTGCTGTGTGGTTTTTGGCTTTTGGCTTGTGCTTCTCTGTGTTTGGTCCTGTGAAAGCAGGCCAGCTTCTTCTGCCATTATGGAACTTCCCCTGGATCTGTGAGCTTCAATAAATCCCTTCCTCCATCACTGTGGCTGGTCTGAACACTCGTCTCAGCGTACACAGCTCGGTTACACAGCGCACAGGGGGCAGGAACGGTGATCTGGGGCACATCTGCGTGGACACAGCCAGAGCTGGGAGCTGGTTCCCCACCAGCAATAAGGACGTAGAAAGGTTTTGGACCTAGAGAGTTGGAGTCCTTGCTCTACCCCAGTGTGCTACGTGACTCAGGGCAAGTCACTTTGCTCCCCGAGGTTCTTGTACATGCCGTCTTCATCCTCTTGTGTATAAGGGAGCACCTCGTGTACAGCAGATGGTCCATAAACAGAGCTGACGGAGTGGAATGCCCCCATGTGTCTAGCCAGCCCAGTCCCACTACCCATCATTCTTCAGTACCCATCTCGTTGCCACCTCTGCTAGAAAGCCTCCCTTAACTCATTAAGCCACTGAGCAGGGGGGTCCTCACGCCTCCCTCCATCCCAGCATTGAGCTCCACATCCCATCTCCATCCCCTGAGCCTCGGTCAGCAGAGACCTGAGGGAAACCTCTGCTTGTGGCAGAGGACAAAGCAGGCACCAGGAGATGGCTGCTGAGTTCACTGTTTAATCAGCACATCACAAGACCTGCTCCTCCAAGAGGACCCAGGCTGGTCTGCTCTGCTAAAGGCCTGTTATGCTGGGGACCGGGTCCCCTGACTTCTTTGAGAGTCCCGTGTGTGATCCTAGTCACAGGACTGCCGGGGAAAGTCACTGTCATCCGGACAGCTGCTCTCTCAGGTCTCATGACAGACACGGGAGTCTCATTTATTCGTCAACACTGGCAATATTCCAATAGGGGCATTTTTCCTGTTAGGATCTGCAAGTATGTACGAGGATGTGAACCGACACCCATGCTGTCTTAAGCAGATCTTTAAATCTTTCATAGCTTTGTCTGAGGCACGGGGCAGGCTTGGTGCTGTGTGTGAGAGTTGGACATAGCCACTGTGCGTACTCCTGGGCAGTTCCCTAGAACCCCTGAGCCCCTCCACCCAAAGCTTGCCAATTCACCTTGAACCAGGTAAGACTCAATGCCCTGAGGTTTGCTCATACATATTTGACCTGTCCAGCTTAGTCCAGCCTTGTCCTGCTCAGTTTGGGGGTGAACTCAGACATGGGGCAACCCAACCTATAGCTCCACCGTGAGAACCAGTCTGTCACACTCTTCCTCTGCCTGCTTCCTCATACTCACACCAATATAGCCTGGGACCCACGGCCTCAGAAACCCTCCTCAGGCTACACAGGAGAGACAGGCAGGAGAGGGAGAGACTGAGGCAGAAGACCAATCTGGCAGATGCTGTGGTGCGTGCCCTGCAACCTGGAAGACTGCCCCAGCTACAGCAAATGGCTCATTACTGCTGACTACTGCCCTCTGCCCACTCCTCTGTCCAGCAAGAGAAGGACACCTGAGCTTATTTCTCTGTCCACTTTATTGCCTTCGCTCCTCACTTTCTCTATGGCTTATTCATTCCCACAACCATCCGGCCCACCCCACATAGACTCCATAACCTTGTCTCAGGGTCTGCTTTGGTGGCAACCCAAAGGAAAACAACCAAAGATGCGAGACGACAAAGGCCTAAAGCAGGAAAAGGACCTTGAGGGTGGACAAAATTGGTTGATCGAGAGGATTCAAGGTGAAAGGGATTAGACCTGGAAACTGATGAGATATGGAAGGTGGAAAGAGAGAGAGAGCAGAAGGAAGCAAGGGTTTCCAGCTTTGACAGTACCTTTACTGCAATAAGAAATAATGGAGAAGGGCTAGAGAGATGGCTTAGCGGTTAAGGCATATGCCTGCGAAGCCTAAGGTCACAGGTTCAATTCTCTAGGTCCCACTGTAAGCCAGATGCACAAGGTGGCACATGCGTCTGGGGTCCATATGCAGTGGCTGGAGGCCCTGGCGCTCTCATTCTCTCTCTCTCTCTCTCTCTCTCTCTCTCTCTAGTGCACGAGGGAGGAGGAGAGAGACGGAGATGAAGAAGGAAGAGACAGAGACCGAGAGACAGAGAGACAAAGACAGAGAGAGAAATTGGCAGACGCGGAGAGAGTGGCAGATACATAAATCACGTGTAGAAGACACAGACATACAAACAGCCACTCACCAAGGACTGATAGCCACCAGCAGCTGGCAAAGGGACAGAAAAATCTGTCCTAGAGCTTCCAAAGGTATGTGGCCCTGTCAACACCCTATTTATTATTTTACCTCGTGACACTAGCTTCTTGCTCTCGGCACCCAGAGCTGTGAGAAAGGACACTGCCTGCTGTATTGTCACTGGGCTTGTGGTTTTCAATTTTAAAAAACTGTGTGTGTGTTAAGTGTGTGGGCACGCATGTGTGTACTGATGTGCATGTTGGTATATGCGTATGCAGGTGGAGGCCAAAGGGACACTGGGTATCACTCTTCACCTTTTTTTTTTTTTTAATGGAGAAAGGGATATTTATTAAAGCTTACAGATCCAGGGAAAGTTCCATAATGGCAAAAAAAAAAAAAAAAGTTGGATTTGTTTTCACAGGTCCAAACAGAGAGAGAGAGAGAGAGAGAGAGAGGAGCCAAAAGCCAAAAGCTACACCACACAACACACTTCAGGAACTCCAGGCGGAAGTAGAGACGCTTTACATATACAGACATATACAGGCACGCACACCGTGGCCAGCTTTTACGTGGGTACTGGGCTCCAAACTCAGGTCCTCGTGCATGCAGGGCAAGCACTTGACACACTGAGCCATCTCCTCCGCCCTGGGTTTGTGACTCGCTTGCAGAACGGGGGTTTGGCTGCACATCAGGCACACTAGCTAATCCACTTGTGTCTGGGGAGCTCAGCGAGGCCCCCACCACCACTGCCCACATCCCAGGGAGCCTGCACCTCTCTCCTGCCCGAGCTTCCTCGGGGCTGTGGGAATTTGTGAGCTTCCTTTGGCCTGTCTTGCCAGGCTTTCGGATGCCTTTGCTCTTCCAGCCAGGACCTGCCTGCTCTTCCTCAGCCTCTGCCTAGAGATTAGGCTCAGGCCCACCTGGCTCTTGGAGACCCACAATAGCCTTCTGCCTCCCGTGGCTGGTCCCCACAAACCTTCTTCCTGGAACAAAGGTGGGGGCATGCAGGTGGTGCCAGCCCCCTCTTAGCAGCCCTCCCGTCTTTCTCCATGCTTTCTCTTCCTTGGTCAGAACTCTGTCTGCTCTGCAGTCTGAGCAGCTCGACCACTCATTAGTGCCTTCCAAATGAGTGGCTGTCCCCTCCAGTTGCAGTGGCCAAGTGGGTGGCTCTGTTATTACATATGTTGCACCATGACACGAAGGCGTCATTTCCAACTGCTGGACAAGGCCAAGGGCATTGGGTTAAGGGAACTGTAAGCAGGAAGGAGGCCCTGAGGGGTGGCAGGCTTTGCAAGCAAGTACTTTCAACCACTGAGCCATGTCCACAGTCTCTAGAATTGGAATAACGTAATTGTCTTATGGTTACACACACACACACACACACACACACGATGACTGCCAAGAAATACTACAAAAAGATTAGTTACCTTTGAGTCATATATATTTTCATTCATGTATAGGTCTCAAAATATCTGACAGTAACAAGTCCTATTTTTGTAATCGAGGGGGGGAAAAAAAGGTTATTTTAGAGGATTTCTTTAAAGAAGCTAACATTTAAACTATATTTTTAAAGTAGGTGTGAAAGAAGCAAGCATAGGGATTATGCTGGAGCTGCTTGAAGATGGCACGTTCCCTGTGGGTAGTGGGCGCTGTGCTCGGGCGGCCAGACGCGTGAGCAATGGCACCACATTCATGAGTGAAACAGACCAACTGCTCAGAAGCACTGCTATTCTTAGGTCTAAAAGCAGACAGGAATTTCTGCCAAGGATCTGTGAGACACGTATTATTAATTTACTTTTTACAGAGGAGGCTGAGGTGGGGTAGAGAAACAACTTGCCCAGCAATGCAGCTACAATGAGGAGCAGCCGGGCTTAGAACCCGTAAGACAGCCATGTGGGGCGATCCCTTTAAGACAAATGGCAAACCACGTCACAGCTCTGCTCAATGCCTCTGGTGGTTTCTAAGTCACTCAGGGTAAAAACCAAAGCTTTTCCCTCTAATGGCCTATGAAGTCCTGGTGAATTGGCTCAGTAGCAAATGCCCTGACCTCATATCTGGACTCTCCTGATCCCAGCTCTGCCCTAGAAAACTAAATACACTCCACCCCAGGGCCTTTGCCCTGACTGACCAGGAGCACGCTCCTCATCGATCTCTGTCTAGCAACCACCCTTTCCCACTCTGAGCCCTACTAATGTAAAATTGTCCCACTCTCTTTTCCACACACACCCCCTTAGGCTCTATTTTTATCCATAACACTGTCACCTTCTTCAAGTCACTATTGACTGTCTGTGCTTCCTTCCAGAAGGCAAGCCCCACAAGGACAGGTATTGTGACTTTTGCTCACTGGTGTCAACTAAGCTTTGTAGACAGAAACCGAGGCATAGCATATGGTCACTATGTGTGTTTTTTTAAGATATATTTTATTTTTATATATTTATTTGAAAGAGATAGAGAGGAAGAGGCAGATGGAAAGAGAGAATGGGCACATCAGGGCCTCCAGCCACTGCAGATGAACTCCAGACACACGCGCCCTCTTGTGTATCTGGCTTACATGGGTCCTGGGGAATTGAACTGTAACTAAGTTTTTGTTGAGTGATTGAACGCTACACAGAGAATGCTCCCCACATTGCTGGCACACAGTGAGGCCCAGAGAATGTGGTCCTGTTTTAATCTTTTGAACATCAAGTCCAGGGCCATCACACTGTACAGATGTTGTGATGATCCAGTTCCTCCTATGTGAGGCACCAGGGATAGAAATAACCCAATTTGGAAAGACTTCCCATGCTGGTGGGGAATATATGCCAACTAACATAAGGCAGAAACGGAGATGTGTTACTTTACTGGAGAAAGTGTCAGGATGAGAAAATGTGGTGCTGGTGTCACGCTGCCTTGTAGTTTCTCACTAAATGCTCATAAGACCCTCGGGTAGGGATGAACAACCCCATTCGCAAGCAAGGACACGGAAGCTCACTGAGTCAGGTAGCCCACCCAAGATCAGGATTATGATCAGATATCCTGACCATGGAGATCTTGGGGGCTGCATCAGAGCTGAGAGTGGGCAGGATATTCCCAGGAAGAGGAGACCAGACTGTAGGAAGCCACGCCCAGATGTGATGACATGTGGTCTGTGTTAAAGGGCAGCCAGGATCAGGAGAGGGTTGTCTGTTTGGAAGGCCATTCTGGCCGGCGCTTAGTGGGACAGCAGTCTTGCTCTCGGCTCATTTCCACAATGGGATAACGCCTGTCCTCATGGAGACAGCCTCTCAGCTGAACTGGCCCTCTGACCTTGGCCTCCGCAGGCTTGTAAACCACAGTCCTCCTGGGTTTGAATGTCTGCCTCCTCAGTTACCCTCTTTGGCCACTTGTTCAAGAGCTAGCAAAATATTCTCCAGGAATCTTCCTCAATTTTTGTGGGCCTGAGGGCCAGAATCAACAGGCCAAACTCTTTTTTCTCCCATGGTCTGGGGCAGTTTGAGCTTAAATAGGGCCAAGATTGATCCTTAAGTCCTGAATTTTTAAATTTCACTTCTGGGCTGGGGAAATGACTTAGTGGTTAAGGCGTTTGCCTGCAAAGCCAAAGGACCCAGGTTCGATTCCCCAGGACCCACGTTAGCCAGATGCACAAGGTGGCGCATGCATCTGGAGTTCGTTTGCAGTAGCTGGAGGTACTGACATGCTCTCTCTCTTTCTCTCTCTCCCTATTTCTCTCTGTCAAATAAATAAATAAAATAAAATATTAAATTTCACTTCTTACACCATGATTCTTATAATTTATATGAACACTAAATATTGATTGGTCACTGACTATGCATCTTGATATTCCTGCCTTAATTGTGCTCTAATAAGCTTGCAAAGTACATGTTCCATCTTTGCTTTACTGAGGATCAGTGACCAAGATTTGGCCTTTCTGTTAACAGCTAAGTAAGTCAGGCAACTGTAGGGGCAAACTCCTACCCTCACTGGAGAGAAAGCTACTGTCCCTTTCAAAGACTGTTAACAGGGCTGGAGAGTTGGCTTAGTGGTTAAGGAGCTCACCTGAGAAGCCTAAGGACCCAGGTTCAATTCTCCAGTACTCAACAAGGTGGCACATGTATCTAGAGTTTGTTTGCAGTGGCTGGAGGCCCTAGTGCTTGCTCGCTCTCTCTCTCTCTCTTAAAATAAATAAATAACTAAACAAATATATTTAAAACCAAAAATTAAAAAGTCTCTTTTTTTTTGGTTTTTTTTGAGTAGGGTCTCACTCTAGTCCAGGCTGACCTGGAATTCACTATGTAGTCTCAGGGTGGCCTCAAACTTACAGTGATCCTCCTACCTCTGCCTCTCAAGTACTGAAATAAAAATATTTTAAAAAAAAAAGACTGTTAACAGGGGGCTGGAGAGATGGCTCAGTGGCTAAGGCACTTGCCTGCAGAGCCTAACAACCCCAATTCAATTCCTCAGTACCCACATAAAGCCAGATGCACAAAGTAGTGTAGGCACTTTGGTGGAAAACTGTCAGGCTTCCTCAAGAGTGAGGCCTGGGGAGTGTGGTAGTTTGAAAAGATGCCCCCCAATATATTCAGTGTCTTATTAGTTTGTAGTTTGGATCTATAGCCACCTGGCTGGAGGCCCTGTCACTAGGCGGATCTTAAGGTGTGGTAGTGGGTTTGGGATTTCAATCTAAAGATATGCAAAGTGTGCCTACCTGGAGTTCCTGAAGTGTGCTGTGCTGTGTGGCTTTTGGCTTTTAGGCTTGGGCTTCTCCCTCTGTGTTTGGACCTATGAAAGCAGGCCAGCTTCTTCTGTCATTATGGAACTTCCCCTGGATCTATAAACTTCAATAAATCCCTTCCTCCATAACCGTGCCTGGTCTGGAAGTTCATCTCAGTGAACCTGAAGCCGTTTGCTATAGGGAGGGAGACGTGCCTCAGAGAAAAGGAAGGCCTGAGCTTCAGGTCTTGATTGTTCGGTCGGAAGACTGCCCACAGGGAGAAAGGACCGAGAAGCATGCAGTCCCAATTGTGTTGGCTGGGGTGGTCCGAGGAAGCCAGCTCACCCTGGTTCGATTTCCCCAGGACTCCACGTAAAGCCAGATGTGCAAAGGGGCGCGTGTATCTGAAGTTCATTTGCAGCAGCTGGAGGCTGCTTCCGTCTTTGCAGAGGGAAAGCAGAGGCCAGTGAGGGAAATGAGCTGCACTAAGGTCATATGGTGGCTTCTCAGGCTTCCACCCAACCCCTCTCTCGCATTCATCTGACTGAAGCGCCCACGCATGCAGCCATCATTAATTCACTCATGCAGCCATCATTAATTCACGCATGCAGCCATCATTAATTCACTCATTCAGCCATCATTAATTCATGCATGCAGCCATCATTAATTCATGCATGCAGCCATCATTAATTCACGCATGCAGCCATCATTAATTCACTCATGCAGCCATCATTAATTCACGCATGCAGCCATCATTAATTCACGCATGCAGCCATCATTAACAGCCCCTGCCAAGTACTAAGTTAGACGCTGAGGAGATAAAAGGGAAGTTGAGGTGGCTTCGGCTCACAGTCTGATGGAGGAGGCAGGCAGCACCACACAATACACTAACAGCCACCATAAGGGACACTCAGGAGGGAAGAAGTCAGTCTAGGGGTTCGAGAGCAGTTCTCCGAGAGGGAAACCAGGCCCCAGTTCAAAGGTAAGCGGGGATCTGGAGAGATGGCTCAGTGGTTAAGGCAATTGCTTGCAAAGCCTGATGGCCTGAGTTCAGTTCTCCAGCATCGGTGTAAAAAGCCAGTTGCACAAAGTGGTGCCCGTGTCTGGAGTTCAGTTGCAGTGGCAAGAGGCCCTGGCGTACCCATTGTCTCTCTCTGTCTCTCTTCTTCTTCTTTCCCTCTCCCTCCTTGCAAATAAATGAATAAAAACATAAAGAAAAATAAAAGGATAAGTGGGAAGCCACCAGGAGGAGTCACGGGGAAATCCTGCCTAGCAAAGAAGCTGAGGGGGGCCAGGTGTTTCGCAGAAGGGTCCCAAAACTCAGCTCGCTGCTCCAGACAGAACACAAGGAAGCTGTGCTCAGATTTGTTTGCTACTCCACCTCAAACTCCTCCCGGCCTCCTCCCTGGGTCAGCAAGGGGAAAGATGACATCATGTCATCTGGTTTGTTTTAAAGTTTGGGCTGATCTGATTGGTTAAACAGCCCAGGTAATATTCAGCCTGGGCTGTACAAAAATTCTCCGCCCTTCAGGCGCCTTTCACCTTTGTGATTGATTGTTGGTGTTGCTGATCTTTACACTGGTGCATCCTTTGGCCCATGACCACAAAAAAAAAAAAAAAAATCAGGCATACAGACAATGAGGAGTGAATAAGGCAAAGGAGATGTATTGAAGAAAAAGGTAGACAAGCCTCAAAGTGTCAGGACAAACATGCTTGGGATTTTGGCCAGCATGTAAAAATGAGAGAGAGAGAGAAAGAATGAAAAAAGGAAGGAATGAGAGAGAGAGAAAGAGAAAGAAAGAAAGAAAGAAAGAAAGAAAGAAAGAAAGAAAGAAAGAAAGAAAGAAGAGGAGAGGAGAGGAGAGGAGAAGGAGAAGGAGAAGGAGAAGGAGAAGGAGAAGGAGAAGGAGAAGGAGAAGGAGAAGGAGAAGGAGAAGGAGAAGGAGAAGGAGAAGGAGAAGGAGAAGGAGAAGGAAAGGAAAGGAAAGGAAAGGAAAGGAAAGGAAAAAGTAAGCATTGTGCTTTCTGACTTAGAGCGCAGAGAAGAGGGCGGGCTCAGCCGTGAAGGTCTGTGAGCAGCTACATGGAGAAGAGATTTGGGGCTACAGCGCAGGTTTTCATTAAGGGCATGACTATTCCTCCCGTCTCCTTCGCGTGTCTTTAGGTGAGGAGTGATTAGCCAGGTAAGTGACTGGCATAGCTTCACCCTTCCCGCTTTCATACTAGGGGCACGGAAGGCAGAGCCTCTCCTTCAATGACCTCCAACTCTGCCAAGGTTTGCCTACCCAGCGCATTGGGAGGTGTTTGGAGTGTGGCTGGGGAGGGCCAGGGGCTTGGTGTGGTCAACCAGGCAGGTGACAGACCAGTGCCCAGAAGAGGCCCATGAAGTCATGCCGTCTGCCTAGGGTCACCCTGCAGCTGCCCGGCTGGAAGGCTGCTCAGATCGGTTCTCCAGCTAGTGGACTTTAGGGGTTCTTGTATAGTCCAGGCCACATCCCCACAGGTGATTCCCCTTGAACTGGCCACACTTGGGCTCTGGAAGCAGGCAGAACCACAGCCTTCACCCTGTTCCCCACCTGGGCCCCTGACCAATGGTCTCCCCTCAGCCTGTGCTGTCCTGCCCCTTATCCTTCTCAGCCTATTAGTTCACTGACCCTCAATTCACTTTTCAGATCCCTTTAGAACTTTGCATTCACAAATCCTTTTATTTGCTTAGTGACTTGCCATTCAGACCCTTTGCCCAGCTCTCTCTCTAGCTACTTTTTTTAGAAGTCTTGTTGATATATAGTTCTTGCATTTTTCAGACATTAATCTCTTAATAGTCTGTATCTTAATTGCAAAGAAGTTCCCACCTGACACCTAAGATATAATGTTTCAAATGTTCCCATGAGGGCCACATATTCTAGTTTTGCAAAGTCAAAAAAAAAAAAATTGCTCAGCTCTCCAATGTAGTCTCTTTTGAAAAGAGACCTGAATTGTACTCCCACCCCATGGGGAAGGGGCTTAGCTCACCTTTCCTAGCCTATGAGGCACACTTGGGTCCATTGCCACCCCCACTCCTCCCTGATGTATGGGAGGGTTCCATGAAATCATGATCCCCATGTTCTGCCAACCCAAAGTGGGACCGTCTGCCAGGCCAGCGTGGTCCTCCCAGGAGTTGTCCCACTGCTCCGTGCCAAGCTCAGATTAGGCGCACAGCACCTGGGCAGCTCTGCCTGCTTGGCCCAAGGCCATGGGCTGCTCTGTGGGGCAGAGGTTGGCACCACCACCCTCTGGGTCAGCTCGGGGTTCTGGAGGCGGTTCCTCTGTGGCTGGCCACACACACTCTCTCATTACGCCCTCTTTCTCTGACTGCACTGCTGTCCCCACCCAGGAGAGGCTTCCTCCCAGCCCTTTGAAAGGGTGTGTTTGCCATGAGTTGAGAAGAGTACACATCCTCTGCCTCCTCCTGTCTCCCTCTCAGCCCCTTGTGACCAGGGTGCTGCAGCAATCAGAGATCCTCTTCCTCACTTTTCTCATTCCCAGGCACCCCCAGAGCCCAGGAATCAGGTAGCTCCCAGTGCATGCCTTCTCTAGAACCCTGGCCCATCATCCACTTTTTCAGGGTCCCTCATTCTCCTAGGCACAGAGGAACACCATGCAGCAGCATCAAAATGAAGACACACCCAGGGGCTCAAAGGCTGGTTTCCCCCAATAACTTCTCTCGTTAAAGAAAACACAATTTGGGCTGGAGAGATGGCTGAACAGTTAAGGCATTTGCCTGCAAAGCCTTAAGACCCATGTTGAACTTTCCAGATCCCATTAAGCCAGACGCATAAGATGGCACATGTACAAGATTCTACATGTGCACAAGGTGGTACACGCGTCTGGAGTTTAATTGCTGGAGGCCCTTGGCTCCAGTTCTTTCTCTCTCTCATAAAACACACACACACACACACACACACACACACAACTTTTGGGACTGAGGAGATAGCTCAGTTGGTAAAGTCCTTGTCTTGCAAGCATCAGAACCTGAGTTCAATCCCCAGTACCCATATAAATGCCAGGAAGGACAGCAGGCATCTGTAATTCCAGTGCTGGGGAGGTGGAACAGGAAGGTCCCTGGAGCTCACTGGGCAGCCAGTTTAGTTTAATGGGTGAGTTCCAGAGCAATGAGACATAAACAAACAACCAAACAGAAACAGTGGGCTGCATGCCTGAGCATATCACCCAAGGTTGTCCTCGGGCCTCCCCATGCACATGTGTGCCCACATACCTATGAACACGCATACGTACACTCATGTATACTGCACACATATACACATGCAAACAATACATTTTAAAAGGTATATAACTTGGTTCCTTACAGGGCACTGTTTTTGGGTAGGGCCCCTTGTCCAAGAGGACTCCAAGGTAGTCTGTCAGAAACTGTACACAGACATCTTGAGTAGCTCCATCAGGAAAAGAAAAGTTCTCTCAAAAGGAGCTGCTATGCCAAGATGCCACCATATACATGGTCATCGACCCTCAATATCGTCCAGTTCTGAATCTTCGGATTCTCCAAATATGGCTCAGAACCATTTGAGGAGAAATCAGGGACAGTGGTACACACCTGTAACCTTACCACTCCAGAGGCTGAGTTAGGAAGATCAAGAGTTTGAAGCCAGCCTGGGCTACATAGTGAGACCTTGTCTCAAAGAAAAAACTTATAAAGAAAATTATGCAAGCTTTGGACGTATATAGATTTTTCTCATTGTCATTATTCTCTTAAGAACGCAGTATAACAACTATTTCTGTGGCGTTTATATTCTCCTTGGTATTATAAATTATCTAGGGATAATTTGAAGTACATGGGAGAATTATGTAGGTTTTATGCAAATACAACATTGTTGTATGCAAGGAACTGGAACATTCATGGATTTATGTAACTGTGGAGGGTCCTGTGGATTTGGAGGGGTGACTGTACCCCACTTCACTGTGTGAATGTTGTCTTTTCAGGGATTTTCCTTTAAAATGTAGACACATCAGAAGGGAGGAGAAAGGGGACCAACAAGACGAAGGCAGGGGGTTGGGAAATGGGGGAGGGATGTGGTGAAGGGGCGCAAATACTAACAAAGTTTAATAAATAACATATGTATGAAAATGCCGTAATGGAGCCATTCACTTGGTATGCCAACTTCCGCAACTAATTGTGGGCTGGGGAGATGGCTCACTGGTTAAGGAGCTTGCCTGAGAAGCCTAAGAATCCCGGTTCGATTCCCCAGTACCCACATAAGCCAGATGTCCAAAGTGGCACATGCATCTGGAGCTCGTTTGCAGTGGCTGGAGGCCCTGGCGTGCCCATTCACTCTCTCTGTCTGCCTCTTTCTTTTTCTCCCTCTCTCTCTCTCTGACTTTCTCTCAAATAAATAAATTAAAATTAAATATTTTTAATATTTTTTAATTTTTATTTATTTATTTATTTGACAGAGAGAGATGGAGAGGGAGAGAGAGAAAGAGAGAAAATATGGGCACACCAGGGCCTCCAGCCACTGCAAACGAATTCCAGATGCGTGTGCCCCTTGTGCATCTGGCTAACGTGGGTTCTGGGGAATCGAACCTGGGTCCTTCGGCTTTGCAGGCAAACACCTTAACCACTAATCCATCCCTCCAGCCCAAAAAATAAAATATTTTTTAAAAAGAGTGCTTGCTGTCAAAGCATGAGGGCTTCTCAGCCCAGAGACCAAGTTTGACTCCCCAGAACCCATGTAAAAACTGAGTGTGGCCACTTACACATGTAACCCTAGTCCACACGGGGCAGAGACTGCAGCTCACTGGAGCTTGCTGATGGACAGCAGCTCCAAGGCTCAAGGAGAGACCCCCATCTCAAAGAAATATGATAAGAGAAAGGTGTCAGATGTTCTCCTCTGGCCTCCACACACAAGTGCGTGCAGATTTGTACACACACACGTGCATACAACATACAACATACACTCCACACATATGCTCTACACACATAGACATAAACAAAAAAATTCTTTTTTTTAAAGTTTTTCTCTTTTTATATTTATTTATTTATTTATTTATTTATTTATTTATTTGAGAGATAGATAGAGAGGGAGAGAATGGATGTGCCATGGCCTCCAGCCACTGCAAAAGAACTCCAGACCCATGTGCCCCCTTGTGCATCCAGCTTACATGGGTCCTGGAGAATCTAACCAGGATCCTTTGGTTTTTACAGGCAAGTGCCTTAACTGCTAAGCCATCTCTCCAGCCCAAAATAATAACTTTTCAAATGCAGACACAGCCATCTCTTTCTGTTTTAGTATGACTTAGCTTGTTGTTAGGTCCCCTTATGACAAGAAAGCCCATGGCAACCGGGCTACTTTGGTTTTCCAGGGGGACATCCTGACTCTGAATATCAAAACCTTTCATCAACTGATATATGAGGAACCAGTCTGGTCTCCCTTTATGTCAGCACCCTGTTCTTGTCCTTGAAGTGATTTATTAGATCTGTGTATACACATGGCTTCATTTTCATGCCTTATTGACACTTAACCCTGTTCCAGGCTGTGAGGGGGCTCCGGGGATAGAAGAACAAAGGTATGGATTCTTTAAGATGGATCTCACAGCCATGGGGAGGGCAGGAGAGTAATAGTGAAGTTCTCATGCTAGAACAGAGGTCGGAAACAATCACCTAGCTGAGGTGGGCCACCCAGTCCCCAGGGAGTTGGGAGCATACAGAAGGATCTGGGGAAGAGGGTGACAAATGAGATAGACTTGCATAGGCATTCCAGAGAGATAGACCAGCTGTGCAAAGGCCCGAGAGCTGGAGATGATGGCTGCTTCCAGAGACCAGCGGATATGTTGGTACTGGGAGAGCCAAGGGAAGAGAGTAGGTGAGAGGGGAAAGATGACAGCGAGGCATGAGCCAGGCCACGACGGGACTAGAAAGGAGTTTGGGCATCTTCTCTTGACTAGAAACCCAGCCATTCCACATGTGTGACTTTCTTGTTGCTGTGACCAAACTCCTGATCAGAAACACTTTAAGGAAGAAAAGGTTTATTTCGGTCCACAGTTGAAGGTCGTAGTCCATCATGGTGGGGAAACCAGGATGGCAAAACCTTGCAGCAGTGGGTCACATTCAGTCTACAATCAGGAAGCAGAGAGAGATAAATGCTGGCATTCAGCCAGTTCTGTCATTTTCTCACAGTCCAGGACCCCAGCCCATAGGATGGTGCTGCCCACAGTTAAGGTGGGTCTTCCCACGGCAGCCAACCTAATCAAGATAACACCTCACAGGCATGCCCGGAGGCTAATTTCCTAGGCAATTTTAAGTCCTGTCAAGTTGAAAATCAGTATAAATCATCCCACCAATGGTTCTCATCAATTTTAAAGCTTTTTATGAAAGTATGAAACACATACAGGTAAATTCACATTATTACATCACATTATAAGTTCACGTAAGCATACCTCTTGTGAGTTTTCACAAGGAATACTCCCATGTTGTATTGGTTGCTTTCTCATTGCTGGGACAAAATACTGGACCAGATGCAACTTAGGGAAGGAAAGAGTCTATTTTGGCTTATGGTTTCAGAGGATAGAGACCATTATGATGGGGAACTTTATTTTGGCTTGTGCTTTCACAGGATCGAGACCATTATTGCGGGGAGAGCATGGCAGGAGAAGGAAGCCAGTGTCACATCATCACATCAGCAAGAAGGAAGTACAGAGAAAGAATAGCAAGCAGAGCCCGGCTGTAACACTTTATGGCCTGCCTCCAGTTAGTTACATTACACACTTCCTCCAGCAAGGCTCCACCTCTTAAAGAGTCTACAAGCTTCCCAAAGAGCACCACTTTCCTGGGCATGAAGTGTTTGAATATACTTGATGTATTCAGCAAGCTATATATTCATCAAGGCTATGAGAGTCATTTTCCACTCAAACCACCGCACATGTAAGTAGTATCCAGACCAAAATATGTCCAGCACTAAGAAGTCCCTGCAGGGCCCTCCACTCTCTAGGCCCTCAGATTTGACTACTGTCCTGTTTTGTTTTGTGGTTTTTTTCCCCATGAGGGACTTGTTCTGTCTGTTTATTTAAGTTCATATAAGTGGAATTGAACAGTATTCCCTCTGTTATTGCTCAGTAATATGACTGAAATTCCTTACTATCGCTGTGATAGCAGGAATGGCAGGGCCCCTTGTCCACATCTTCAGGCACACCATGAACATGGCTCTGCCGGCTCAAAGTGTGTGCACCCGCTGAGCTGGAAGATGTGATGCCGACTCACTTTCCCTGTGTGTGGATGGAAGGTATGGGGCCGGGAGGAAGCTGCAGCAGACCTGGGCTTGGGTGGCCTCTCTTGAATGTATTGAGTGTGTGGGGGGGCATGGGAACATCCCACCAGGCTGTACTGAGGCCAGTGACAATGGATTTGCAGCTGGAGACAGGCATGAGTCAGAAAGTTGGCCACCCCTTATCTTTCAGGGAAGTCTAAATTCAATCCCTTTCCTCTTACTTTCCTAAAGCTAGTCTCTGTGGCACTTTAGGGAACATAGGACCCTGACTGGGGAGGGTTTTCTACTGGGTGCAAGTCACTCCTCTCTGTGCTTCTGTTTTCTCATCCATAAAATGGGGCTGAAGAGATGGCTTAGTGGTTAAAACACTTGCCTGCAAACCCAAAAGACCCAGGTTTGATTCCCTAGGATCCATGTAAACCAGAAGCACAAGGGGACACATGTATCTGGAATTCATTTACAACAGCTGGAGGCCCTGGAGCACCCATATTCTCTCTCTCTCTTTCCTCTCTCTCTCTCTCTCTCTCTCTCTCTTCTCTCTCTCTTCTCTCTCCTGCCTATTTCTCTGTCTCACACAAATAAATAGATAAAATAAAGATAAAACATAAAATGGGGATAATAATCTACCCTCCCAGAGAGGTGGGGGAGAAAAACTGAGTTACACATTAAGAACCAAGCTCAAGTATGTCCGAGCAAGTACACGGTGTGAACTCCAATCACATTCAGGCTTGACTCTTATCCTGCTAAATATTGGCCCCCACATGAATGGATCCACTCACTTTGCTATGAGGTGATCTAGAAGATCTCCCTTGCCCATGATAGCCTTCCCCTCAGCCAGAAGGGTTCTACATCCCAAAATAGCCACAGACTCTGTGAAAATACAGGGCTGGGCATGTGTTGGTACAGATCCACCAAACCAGCCTTCTAATAGGCTGCCTGTCGGCATCCTTGTGTGAGCCACGCACTGTGACTCGGAGGCCTGCAGCTCTCGTTGATCTACCTTCAATTCGACCTGATTGATGCAAGAAGGTGAGCACACATTCTCACAGGCTAGTCCTGCTCACATTATCCTCAGAGCCAGGCCACGGTCACGCATACTCGTAGCCAAGGGCATTTGACCCCAAGAGTGACCTGCCATCAGTTGAATTAGGAGGTACAGTAGCCTGATACAGGACGTGGGAAATGTCTTGGTCTTGCATAAATGGGGCTCTGTTTTCAGCCACTCTCCCCAAAGGGGTGGCACTTCTGGCCAGAAGGGGCTTTGTTTGCATTACAACAGAGTGCCAGGTGTTGGCCACACAAAGACTGCGACCCAGGCTGGAAGTTAAAGAGAGGCCTGACTGCACCAGAACTGAGAGTGGAAGTGTGACCTTAATGCCTGACCTCTGCCGCTGGCGGGCACAGTGCTGGTCAGGCCAGGGTTCTGGCGGACAGCTCAGAACTTTCCCAGCCTTTATGCCTGGGGGCATCTAAATTCTGCAGGCAGCCAGAGGTGGAATGCCAGGGCACTGCCCGAGGCCACCTTCTCCATAATGGCTGCCTTTCATTCCCACTGGCAGCTCAGCTGCCAGCATTTCCCCTGACATCTGTTGAGCCCCACATTTCCACCTGGTCAGACACTCTCGGATCCAGGTATGAGGACCTGGGCCTTGAGCTTTAGGTACCCATGCAGATCAGGAAAACTGGCAAACAAATGTACAGAGTCTTGTAAGAAATTACTAGGGCAGGGTGCTTGAGAGATGGCTCAGCCGTCAAAGGTGCTTGCTTACAAAAGTCTAATAACCCAGGTTTGATTCCCCAGTGCCCACATAAAGCCAGATGCACAAAGAGGTGCATGTATCTGGACTTCATTTGCAATGGCAGGAGCCCCTGGTGTGCCCATATCTTCTCTGTGTGTGTGTGTGTGTGTGTGTGTGTCTCTCTCTCTCCCTCTCTCTCTGCCTCTTTTCTCTGCATTCTCAAGTAAATAAATAATTTTTAATAGAAAAGAAATTACTCTGGCAGTCTACTGATGAAAGGAAGCTAAGAGAGGGGAAGAAGAGGTCTAAAGTGACGGGGAGGGAAACAAGAGAACATAATGGAGGGAAGAAAGACAAGTTGTCATGTTTTTTCTCATGTGCAGAATCTGGATTTAAATATATATAACATGAAAGCAGAGGGAAGGACTACTTGGGAGGCATGAGGCCAGCAAGAGTAGTGGAGAAAGGATGGAGACGGGTGTGAATATAAGGGGGTGTGAATATGAGCAGAGCATGATAACTCTATATATGTATGAAATTTTTTTAAAAATTTGTTTGTTTGTTTATTTATTTATTTGACAGCGACAGAGAGAAGGAGGCAGAGAGAGAGAGAGAGAGAGAGAGAGAGAGAGAGAGAGAATGGGCGCGCCAGAGCTTCCAGCCTCTGTAAACGAACTCCAGATGCGTGCGCCCCCTTGTGCATCTGGCTAACGTGGGTCCTGGGGAATTGAGCCTCGAACCGGGGTCCTTAGGCTTCACTGGCAAGCTCTTAACCGCTAAGCCAACTCTCCAGCCCTGTGTATGAAAATTTTATAACGAAACCCATTATTGTATGCATATATGCGTATGTATATATGCTGGCTAAAAAATTAATGAAGCTAATGGGCTGGAAAAATGGCTTAGCGGTTAGGGCATGTGCCAGCGAAGCCTAAGGACCCAGGTTCAATTCCCCAGTACCCACATAAGCCAGATGCACAAGGTGATGCATACATCTAGAGTTAGATTGCAGTAGCTGGAGGCCCTAGCCTCACCTGACCCTCTATCTCTCTCTCTCTCTCTCAAATAAATAAATAAATAAAAGCAATGGACTTTCATTTATTTTTTTAAATTAATGATGCTAATAATAATTAAAAGTGAAAGGCCACCAATTTATTGAGCAAACAGAAGTGGCTTGAGACAGAAGGAAGAGGTGACCCTCCACGTCTGCACCTAGCCAGAGTACCCCAGCTGTGTGAGCCTTGTGTATTGCTGGATTCAGACACGTTGAGTGTCGGGTTGGGGGCATTAGAGAGGCCGACCCCTCACTGCCCCACATCCAGGGGGGGCTTTCAACAGCCTCAACTTTGCCTGGAACCCTCCAATGGGCGAGTCTAAAAGCATCATCATCTCCACTGTAAGTCTGAACTGCCTGCGGTAATGAGCTCAGATGGGCTGCAGTGCAGTAATTAAACCAGGGCCAAGGGGAGCATGATAATTTAAGCGAAGAAGCAACTCGAAGGTCCTGAAGGAAGTCTGAAGCAGAGAGGCATTCATGTAGGCGCTGGCTCCAGCTCTAGGGAGGGTAACAGGGAAAAGGGAAGGGACCCAACTGTGCTCCCTCCAAGACTTCAGAGCCTCAGTGTCAAAGGTCTCAGGGCCTGTGTGCCACACAGAGGCACAGTCCCTGCCAGGGCATGTATCTGAGAGGGAACTGAAGCCAGAGATTTCTATAGTGGGTTCTTCCACCTCCCCCTGCACCTGAGGTCTGTGAAGTTCAAGGGCAGTGACTTGCTGCCTTCCAACTGGAGCAGCTTTGTTTCTTCATGAAGATGTGGATGAGACCAAGCCACGGGATGCCACGCCATCCTCAAGACCATAGCTTCCATTCTCCAAAGCCATATATCATGGGCTGGAGGGATGGCTTAGCAGTTAAGGCATTTGCCTGTAAAGCCAAAGGACCCTGGTTCTATTCCCCAGGACCCATGTTAGCCAGATGCACAAGGGGGCACATGCATCTGGAGTTCGTTTGCAGTGGCTAGAGGCCCTGGTGTGCCATTCTCTCTCTCTCTCTCTCTCTCTCTCTCTCTCATAAATAGAACTTTAAAAATTAAAAATTTAAAAAAGCCATCTGTCATGTGAAGAGTCATTGGTCAATCAGTTCTGCTGTTTGCATGGCTTCAGTCCTGTCTGACACCTACCCCACCGGTGCACACAGGAGACGCCGGGATCACCTCTTAGGATGAGCGAGCAGTGACTCACGCGCCATGCAAGGACAGTCTTCAGTTCACTTCCGCCAGTCCCAGCGCTCACCACTGAGATTCCCACAGAGGCCATGACTGACTGAAGCAACCACATCTGGTTCACCTATAGCAGAGGTCCCATCCCATAGCAGAATGTCGCAGAGCAATGCCAGGGAGACATGGAGGGGGGGTGGACAGTGAAGTTGGGTAGATAGACGACAGGGGACCGCGTTCCAGATCCGGCCTCCTGTCCTCCTCACCCTGATTTACACCCAGAGGCTGACCTGACCAGGCCTCAGGACCCTTTAGCTTCTGGTTGGGTCGAGAAAAGGGAAGTCCAGTAGAACATGGGAGGAAGGAAGAGAGGGAGGGAGGAAAGCCTAGGGACTTGTAAGAACATGTTCTTGCTGAAAGGCCCATTTTGTTTTGGGAAGCTCTCTCCACTTGTCTCTCCCTTCTGCCCTTCAGGCCGTGGGGGAAATCAGCCCAGCTATTACTGATTTTAGGTCATTGGTGGGAACCTGGGTGTTGTCCCTTTATACTACCCTCCCTGTCTTTCTCAATAGTCCTTATTTATTTATTTATTTTGAGTCAGAGTCTCGCTCTATAGCCTGGCTTGCCTGGAACTCACTATGTAACCCAGGCTGGTGTCCAATTCATGGCTTCACCCTCCCAATTGCTGGGATTACAGACATAAGCCACTGTGTCAGCCCTGACACATCCCAATTTCCGTGTGTTTCCCACTGGGATCCCACCTGCTGCAGACAGTCACTGGCTAGAGGGATGAGGTTGGAACGAACCACTATGACGTGGTTAAGAGCCCAGGCTTTATAGCCTGGATTTGTACCCTAGCTCTACCACCTATTTGAGGTATGAACTTGGAGAAGTCTGGTAACATCTCCAAGGTCTCTCTCTCTCTTTTTTTTTTTTTCAGCTCTAAAATGGAAATTAAAACAGTAACTGGCTTTGAGGAGCAAATCTGGTGACATACGTAGGGTGAACATCTTGTTTGGCACACAGCTAGTACTGAAAAGACAATGGCCGTAGCTTCGGTGGCTGGTTGATCTTCTGTGGCTGATCAAATGGTAAAATGTGATTCCACCGTGTCTCCCCTAACCTAAGCCACGGAGAGCTCAGGAACAAGGATGCCAGCCCAGCTCACTTGCTATTCCCTGGGCACTGACCCCTTCTCTTTCCTTCCTGAGCCTACATATAAGTCTTGGTAGTACTATCCAGAGTTTCGGGTGTCCTCTGGGAGTCCTAGAACATGACAAGGGCAGGGGCAGGGCGCAAACTATTGTATCTCGAGTACTTCCCGAGTGCCACCTGGGTCCAGGCTAGTGAAGGAGTTGTATGCTGAATGGCAATGACAATTGAGACAGAGGGAGAAACTTCTAGATAAAGGTCATTGTGCCCATCTCTGAGCTGCCACTGGGCCAGCACTCCCATGGGCCACACAGAGATGTGATGATGGTTTACAGTGGTCATCAACTTGACAGGTCCTAGAATGGCCTGTGAGGGACTATGTTAATTATGCTTAGGTTAATTAAGGTGGAATAACCACCTTAACTGTGGGCAGTGCCGCACCACGGGCCGGGGTCCTGGACTGTATAAAAAGGAGAGAGCTGGCTGATCAGGGACACTCATTGTTCTACTCTGCCACCTCACTCCTGTCTTCCCTGTCATAATAGACCTGGCACTGTAAGCTGAAATAAACCCTCCCGCCCTTAAGCTGACTTTTGTCCCAGCAACAAGAAGGTAACTCGGCCAGATGCCACCAGGTAATGTGAAGGGCTCCAGGGAATCCCTGCCAAGGGACTTAGGCCTGGGGTGGCACCTCAGCCTCTGTCCTGCAGGATGTGACATCCACCCATGTAAGTGGAGGCTGGACTCTGAGATACCAGAACCTTCCCAGATCTAGAATCTTCTGTTCCCTTGTGGCTCCAGATGAAATCCAGCTGCTAAAAGAACATTCTAGCCTCTGTTCAGCAGTGACCTCTAAGACCATACAGGACTGATTTTCTTGCTGGTTCTGTTCAGGGTCTGAGAGAGTCTTGGCAGAGGAGAATAGAGGCCCATCTTTAGCACCTGCCGGAAGTCTTGGATCTAGCCTCACAATGTTGTACTGAGCCAGGTTTTTAAAACCATACTGCTTTAGATTTTTTTTTCCTTCAACTTCGCAAACTTCAGAGATGATTTCAGAAACTAGCTGCCTATTCTTTCCCCATGTTTTGGTTGCAGTTTTGTCTTTTTGTCCAGTGAGCTGTGGTAATCAGAAAAGAGACAAGTCCCCTGTGGCCACCAGTGGAAGAAGTGACTTCATGAAGAGGAGGGGACGCCAAGCTTCATTATACGCCAGGCACTAAAGGGGTGCTTTGTTTGTGATCTCCACGGGTCTGTATGAGACTGAAGATAATATATCCAAGACAGCTGGTGATGTCTATGCTAACACGAAGAAATAAATAATTAGGTGAAACCATTTTTTTTTTTTAAACAAGCTAACAACTCCTTACATATCAACTTACTCTACGTTCTTCAGGCCTGCTCTGTGCCGGGCACAGTGATGTTCTCTCTACATTCTCACAAGAACTGTGTAAGCACAGAGTCATTATTTCGATTTCAAAGCCAAGGAAATTGAGGCTGAGAGACTGGTGACTTGCCAAAGTCTCCCAGCAAGTCAGGGGGTGGAACCAGGCCTTGAACTCAGGTCAGTTCCCGAAGTCCCTCGATTCTCTGGCCTCGGGCCACAATTCACCCTGACTAGGGAAGTGGGAAGACGCTGACCTGGTGGCTGGGTCACTCGAGCTAGAACATGCTGTGCACCGACCTGCTGGCTGGCCTTGCACCTAGGGCCTTGTCCTCACCGGATCTCGCTGTACCCACCTCGGTCCACCTGCGGGTGCGTGCATGAGCAAGCGAGGGCAAGGCCACTTCTGACTCTTCTGTGTCCCCAAGGCCTGGGAGGAAGGCAGTGGCAAGGTGACATACCCTTCCATCCAGACACATGCGTGGCTGTGCTGGGCAGTGAGGAGGCCGGAGGAAGCCCAGTATTCTTCAGTGAGGTGGGAACTAAGTGCCCACTGTGTGGACTCTGGTCAGGGCTGTAAATGGGCACTCCAGAATTCTCCCAGCCTCCCTGGGGCTCGGAATGAAAGACCAGTAGCCTCTTGTCTTTTATTTCCTGGGCCTCGGCCGGGCTCTTGCTAGGGGTCCATGCTGCCCGTGTCCCTACTGCAGCATAAGAAAAGCAAACCGTGGGCACTCTGGCTGAGCTCTCTGTCACCCACCACAGTGCTCGTGTGTATAGCTTGATTCCTCCACAGTGAGTCCAATGACCGAGGTGGTCACTTGGTAAGTGACGGGTGGGTAGGACATGCAGGGTGTATGCTGGGCAAAATGATGACTCGCCTTCTGGGTGGGACACAGAGGGACAGTACAACAGATGCCATCATGCTATTCAGAACAGCATGTAACTTAAAGTTTATAAATTATTCATTTATAGAAGTTTCCATTTAAAATTGTTTTGGTTTGGTTTGGTGAGACATGGTCTCACTACAAAACCCAGACTAGCCTTGAACTCATCAGCTTTTTGTCCTTGCCTCCCAAGTACTGAATCACAGGAAGTACTCCACCACACTTGGCCCCCCCATTTAATATTTTTTAAATATTCTTTTTATTAATTTATTTGAGAGAGAAACAGAGACACATAGAGAAAGAGAATGGACACGCCAGGGCCTTTAGTCACTGCCAACAAAGTCCAGATGCATGTGCCACCTTGTACATCTGGCTTTACGTGGGCACTGGGGAATTGAACCTGGGTCCTCTGGCTTCACAGGCAAGAGCCTTAACTGCTGAGCCATCTCTCCAGCCTTAAACTTTTGTTTTGTTTTGTTTTGTTTTTTGAGGTAGGGTCTCACTCTGGCCCAGGCTAACCTGGAATTCACTATGTTGTCTCAGGCTGGCCTCAAACTCATGGTGATCCTCCTACCTCTGCCTCCCGAGTGCTGGGATTAAAGGCGTGTACCACCATGCCCAGCTACCTAAATATTCTTTATCTCATAAGAGAGAGACAGATTGCAATGCACCAGGGCTTCCTGCAAACAAACTCCAGACACATGTGCCACTTTGTGTGTCTGGCTTTTGCATGGGCACTGAGCAATTGAACTTGAGCCATCAGGCTTTCTAACCAAGCATCTTTAACTGCTCAGCCAATTTTTCCAAACCCCATTTAATATTCTCAGGCCGTGGTGTACCTCAGATCGCTGAAGCCATACAATATGAAACCATGGAGAAGGAAGCACTGTAATTAGGCCCTGTTAAATGAATGGTTAGCCTCTGCAGGACCATTTTTCAGTAGCAAGGGGCTCATTGCCTTGAAGGCTGCCCATGTCCCTTTTAAAGGACACAAGCTAGCTCAAGCCAAGGCAGGCACAGCTGCCTCCAACCTCCTGACCCTGAGGAGGTACCATCCACTGGAGAAGCCACTGCTACCCAGAACCTTCCCAGACATGCCAGAGCTGGAAAGCCTGGAGGTAGAGGGACCCCAGGCCTAGAATTCCCACTAGGCGATCCCACTCCACCCCAGGTCCCTACAGGCTAGTCTTTCTCAGCACTGTTTCTTGGAAGGAGAAGTTGGCTCATGATCAGATGTTCTGGAATTCAGCACAGGAAGTGGCCTTCTGAGCAAGGAGAAAGGATTCTGATGAAAGAGCCAAGAATTCTGGCTCCTGATTCCTGCTCCAGTAATTACAGGCGTGTGTCACATGGGCCTGGGTTCAACTTCAGCGCTGCAGTTTAAGAGCTGCCTGGTTTCCGGCAAGGCAGGAGCCCTGGTTTCCTCTTCGTGAGAGGGGATCGCATGGTATCTGTCTAGCAGGTTCTTTGAGTGTAACAGAGGAAGCAGCAGGGCTCAGAGTAGGCTGGCAGGCAAAAATGCTAATTTACTGCTTGATAAGTAACTGCTACTAAACGCCCCTCCACCCAGCGGAGCGTAATTCCACAACCAAGGATTAACATTCTAGCCCAATTTCGGGGGGGAGGGGTGTCTCCAGGTCCCTTGACCTTTCTGATTAATGTTAAACTAAAATGATGAGTAGGCTAGAGAGATGACCTTGCCAGTGAGGCACTTGCCTGCAAAGCCTAAGGAGCCAGGTCCATATAAAGCCAGATGCACAAAGTGACACATGCGTCTGGAGTTTGTTTGCAACAACCAGAGGCCCTGGTATGCCCATTCTCTATCTGTCCCCCCCTCAAATAAATAAATAAACAGGGCTGGAGAGGTGGCTTAGTGGTTAAGGTGCTTGCCTTCAAAGCCTAAGGACCCAGGTTTTATTCTCCAGATCCCAGTTAGACCAGACACACAGGGTGACATAAGTGCACAATGTCACACATGTGAGCAAGGGGGCGCCCGCGTCTGGAGTTCCATTGCAGTGGCTGGAAGCCCTGGCGTACCAATTCTTTCTCTCTCTCTCATAAAAATAAATAAATAAATAAATAAATAAATAAAGTATTTAAATGAGTGAGTGAATGCTCTATAAGCTACTAAGTGCTATGACTAGACATCCACACCTCCAACTCAGGTGACCTCTTAAACACCTGCTTCCAGAGCCCTCCATCTGGACATGTGGTAGCCGTGGCATATCGCTGCTCCCAAAGTGAGCTGAGTCTCCCCGTCAAACTCTTCTCAGGAATGGCCTCCATCTCTGCCCTGCTGCTCTTGGCAGGAGCCTGGGAGTTTCCCCAAACCTTCTCCATGTTCATTCTCCCCCATGCCTGACAATTCCCTTTCCTCTAAGTTCCCCAGATCTGCCTCTCCTTCCCACCCCCACCTTTTCTCGTCTACATTACAAGAACCACCCCTCACTGGTCTCCCAGTGGACAGACCTGCCTTCTAAAACCTGGGGTGTCTCATTGCCCCCTCAGTGTTTCGTGTTGACTTCCCAAAAAAAAAAAAAAAGAAAGAAAAAAGGAGGCAGAGAAGATTTGCTGGCAGGAGGTTCGTTGGGGAATGCCCACAAGGTCAGCACCTGGGGCGAGAGGTTGAAGCAGGATGAGCAGAGGGACAAACTGGACCATGAGACAGACCTCACAAAGGCCTTGACCGGTCCCACCTAGAGGTCCCAAATTGGGATAGGGGCCTGGGTCCCAGGTGAACCAGTCAGTGCATGCAGGTTGGCCTTGGGGGAAAAAAAGAAAAAAGACAGGACACTAGATGGGGAGGCAGTGACAGGGAGGGGAGCTTCAACCACAAGCTGTCACTGGCACTCCCAGCAACTGAGGAAGGAATGTTCTAGTCGCCTCTGGGCTGCACCCACAGTGTCTATTTCAAAAGTGCTTCAAGTTGAGTGGATGCTCAGAAATATTTATTGCATGATATAAAAAAAAAAATAGCTCACCATTGCCTTGAATTTCAGTTGTGAGTGTCTGATTTAGCACACCAGGCTCTCTGAGATCAGCCCCAAACATCTTCACCTCGCTTCCCTCATCTGTCCCCACCACTCGCTCCCGACTGTCTCGCCATATTGCGTCGCTTGCAGCTCCCCAGGCTCAACATGCTATTTCACACCTCTCTGCTTTGGCACATGTTAGTTCATCTTCCTGAAATACTTTCAAGTGGAAAAGAGAAGTCCCAGTCTCTTGTTCCAGCCAATTCCCACTCCTCCATCTAACAGTACAGCTAAGCACTGCCTCTCCCGGGAAGGTTCCCGTTCATTTTTCCCCTAGCTGGTGCTCCCCCAAGCCCAGGGCTGAGCCTCTTGGTGCTGATGCGCCCCTGAGGACAGGTATCTGGCTCCTTCCCAGCTCAGGGCACCGGGGCCTGTCCTCTCGGTTCCTCGGGATGCGTTTGTACTGAAGCGAAAAGTCTTGGGCAAGACAGCTGGGGGGAAAAGATCAAAGTACGGAGGCACGAGGGGATAGCCCGGGGGACGGGGGGGAGGCCGAGTGGTGTCTCATTTTGTTCAGCATCATGGCTGTCGTCATTTTTCTCCCCCTCATTGCCACCGCCACCATCATCAAGGCCACACTTTCTGAGCGTGTGGCTGACTACATACCAGGCTCTGTGCCATGCGTGTTACAGACGTATTTCCCTTTCGTCCCTATTCTAGCCACGCTATTAATGATACCGTGGAAATCGATTCTATTAGTACTTCTTCTATTTTACGAGTAGGAAGCTCAGGAAAGCGAGGAGCTCTGCCCAAGGTCACACGGCTGGTTAGGGGGTGGGTCTGACCCAAGGACAGCATCACCATACCAGTTAGCCACGTGGGCCACAGTGACCTCAGCCCTTCTGAGCCCTTCCCACTACATCACCGTCTGTGGGAAATCCTTTCCAAGCTGAGAGACGCAGGGTGGGACTGGGAGGGGTGAGGGAGAATACTCAGAGCTGCAACTGCCCTTCTGGATCCACCCAAGACAGAGCTTGATTCATCTATGGTCACTGCGGTTACTGGGTGTTGCTTGGAGAACTCGTCCCAGCCTCGTGTCTGCAAATCAGGAATCCGACATCCCAAAGGAGAAGACCCTGCCCTACTGTCGCACTGCCTGTGTGGGGGTAGCCAGGACTGTAGCCTGGACTTGAGCCAGGGCTCTGCCCCGTTCCAGGCTCACTTCATCAAAGGACACCTTGTGCTGGGAAGAACATACCCACCTCACACGGGGACATTTCACAAGGCTAATGGCAGTGCTTAGAATCCCTCCAGAGGTTTGAGGCCTGCTCTATGGGAGGGAATTCATGCCTGGCACTGAAAACCTAGTCAAAGGCCTGTGACTAGGGAAGTCATAGGCCCGGCGGAGGAAGCTACTACTGCTGTTTGGCTAAATGGATATGTTGTGCCCATCAAATTGCCCTCTCGATGTGTATGTTCATGCCCATAGACAGGGGCTGCTCTCACTTTTGTACGGAGGGGCTTCGTTTTGCATATGGCAGTGACTGCTGAGGAGACTCAAAACTCATCCAAAAGTAGAAACTAAGTGGCTGTTGAGTGCTCAGCACTAAGTGGAGCAATTATATCAGAGCTGGCAAAGCTCAGGGAAGAGCTGGGGAAGGGGTATAGCAGAAGGAGCGTAAACGCTAAAGGAGGGGCAGCAGCGCTTTGGAACCATGTCTCCTGGACACAAGGTGGCCTTTACACTCATTATATCACAGCGGCTGTGCTCACCTGCGTAAGACCTGCGCAGTGTTGGGCCCATCAACGTGTCATCGTGGGCGATGGAGGAGGACAAAAGAATGACCTCGAGTTAGGAGAGGGACTTGTTGGAAAAGAGAAAGTGTTCTGTGGAAGAGGGGTAGGGAAAAAAGAAAGTAACGGGAGGGAATTATGATCAAGATACATTATGAGAGGAATGGAGAGATGGCTTAGCAGTTAAGGCGCTTGCCTGCAAAGCCTAAGGACCCAGATTTGGTCCCCCAGGACCCACATAAGCCAGATGTACAAGGTAGTCTGGAGTTCATTTGGCAGAGGCTAGAGGCCCTGGTATGCCCATTCTCTCTCCCTCTCTCTTTCTCTCTCTCTCTCTCAAATAAATAAAATTTTTAAAGATACATTATGAGGCTGGAGAGATGGGTCAGTGGTTAAAGGCACTTTCCTGCAAAGCCTGCTGGTCCTGTTTTGATTCCCCAGTACCCATGTAAAGCCAGAGGCACAAAGTGATGCATACATCTGGAGTTTGTTTGCAGGGGCAAAAAGCCCTAGTGTGCCAAATCATTCTTTTTTTTCCTCTCTCTCTCTCTCTTCCTCTAGTAAATAAAAATATGTTATAAAAAGATACATTAGGGGACTGGAGAGATGGCTTAGCGGTTAAGTGCTTGCCTGTGAAGCCTAAGGACCCCAGTTCGAGGCTCCATTCCCCAGGACCCACGTTAGCCAGATGCACAAGGGGGCGCATGCGTCTGGAGTTCATTTGCAGCGGCTGGAGGCCCTGGCGTGCCCATTCTCTCTCTCTCTTTGTCTGCCTTTCTCTCTGTGTCTATTGCTCTCAAATAAATAAATAAAAATAAACAAATTTTTTTAAAAGATGCATTAGGTACATGTATGAGAATTGAATAAAAAAAAGTTTAACCAAAAAAAAAAAAAGAAAAGAAGTAAAAGAATTCCTTCAGAGGCACAGGTCCTGAGTTGCAGGAAACAGGACCGCGGACCCTGAGCACCGTCCCGCCGTCAAGCCCCTGACGGAAGCCCCCCTGACACTGGTTCTCTTGACTCAGGCACCTCACAAAGCAGCCAGAGCTGGCCCTGAGGAGGCTCCGGGAGGATGCAGACCCCAAAGGGGCCGTGACAGGGACAGATACAGAAATGAGAAGCAGCCAGTTGAGAAGCTTTTAGCCATATTGATTTGAATCAGGCTCCATTGTGCCAGCCTGGTAAACCTCGGGGGGATAGCTGATCTCTTAGGGCCTCAGTTTTCTCTCCTACAAAATGGGAATGAGAACCATTGTCTGACAGAGTTGTCATGGACACTCAATGAGGTATATAATGAGGGCATCCAACGGGACATGGGGCCTGGGACCTGGAAGGCCCTGTGGGGTGGCAGCTGAGGCTGGAGTGGGCACAACCAATGGGTTTGTCTGTGGCTAGTTCTCACTGGTCACCACTGGGTTTTGCACATCCCTGGAGTCCAGAACAAGACGAGCAGGACTCTCATCTCGACAGAGAGAGGAGAAGCCAGTTATATCCACCTCACAGATGAGAAGAGAGAGGCAGACCCTTGCTGACGGGCCTTGAAGGAAGAACGCCGGCGGCTGGATTCTCACTAATAAAGCAGAAGGAACCCTTCCTGGGACGGCTCCTGGAGCCAGAAAGCCACCAGCTACTGCCTTGCCTTGCCTCGGCTCTAGCTGCCAAAACACCAGCTCTGGCAGAAGAGGCCCAACAGGCCCAATTACTACCCATTGCCAGTTCAAGGAAGGACTGGGCTCAGGAAGGGTGTGGCTGCTCTGCCAGCCGATCAGTTGGCAAAGTCAGGACAGGAAGGCAGGAACCATCCGCAACACCTGGCAGTAGCTGACGGGCCCTGGTATCTCACCCGGTAGGAAGGCCGGGAGAAGCTGCAGTCTGATTCTGCACAGCCCCGATCGGGGTCTCAGCAGACCGCAGCCCCCCCGCCAAGTCCCATCCATCTTCCCAGGCACTACACTCCCTGACTGTGTCCCGCTCACAGCTTCTAACCCCTTGCACGCTCTTTTCAGCCTGGAATGCTGTTCCTCTAACTTTTATTTATTTTTTTATATTTATTTTTATTTATTCATTTATTTGACAGAGAAAGAGGAGAGAGAGAGAGAGAGAATGGGCGCACCAGGGCCTCCAGCCGCTGCAAACGAACTCCAGACGCGTGCACCCCCTGGTGCATCTGGCTAACGTGGGTCCTGGGGAATCGAGCCTGGGTCCTTTGGCTTTACAGGCAAACAATGCCTTAATCGCTAAGTTGTGCCTCCAGCACAGTTCCTCTAACTTTTAACTTCTCAGGAAGGGCTTCTCTGAGAGACTTCCCTTGCTCCTTACTACTGCACGCCATCAGCTGTCACCTGTTGTGTTGTCACTAGCCTGGCGCTTCTCTCCCCACTCTCATGGTGCTGGTGATGCTGTGAGTCGCTATCTGTATCTGCGTCAGCCTGCTGCACCAAATGGAAGTCTCCAGAATTCAGAGCTGGGCTCTGACTGCAGCAAAAGGACAAAGGATCTACAACTTACCCTCCCCCCCCTTTCCCCTCCCTCCTTCCTCCTTTCTGCCCCAAAGCCTGACTGAACACCTACTATGTGCTAGGCCTTGTTCCAGGCACAAAGTGTCCCTGGTACATGATTGCCGTTCTGTTAGGGAGGCTGCGTAGTGAAAAAATAGGATAGTTCTAATAGCTTTGGGTGGTGACAGGCACTAGAAAGAAAGTAAAAGAGCATTGATAGAAGTGGGAGCCGCAGGCAGGGAGCCCAGGTTTCCAATAGATACAGTGGGCACAAGGAGCCCCTCGCTATCCCTCCCAGGGGCTGCCAGACAAGGGGGAGGGAGGATGTGGACGGGAAGCTTGGGCCTCTGAAAGTGCCAGACATCTCTCCTACCCACAGACACATTTTCTGGCTCTCCAGGAATTTGGTTCGGTAACAGTTCTGAGTAGTTAGCTGTGAGCCGTTCACAATAGCTGCCATTTATTGAGAGCCTTGAGAGCTCTAGGGACAGGGGTAACCCTTCTCATGACAGAGCCTCCAGCTGTCTGGGTAGGGCAGTAAAGCAAGCATCCCACGGTGTCTAGCACCACACAGCCCACATAGCCGATCCCTGGGATCTGAATCTGGGTCCGGGTACTCCCAGGTCCAAGTGCCTCCCTGCCCCCCCCCCCCCCGCCACTCCACTACCGTCTCCCACAACCTCCCCAAGCCTTGGAGCAAGTAGGCAGTCTGGTGGTAGAAAGATCCATGGCCATATCTGGACGGTGAGGCACTGATCCCAGCACAGGACTTCTGAGTGGGCGTCCCTCGGGTCCTCTCCCCGCTCCCTGGGGACTGCGCCCTATACCAAGCCAGTCTGTCACTTATGGCCGGTTTGCTTGTAACTTTGGCATGTCATGTCATGTCAAAATGTACTCTGTTCCCCAGTCAGCCTGGCAGAAGGCCATCTCCATAGCCAGGGTTGGGCTAACGGCAGGTTGCCAATCTGGGCAAAGATAAGTAAGAGCGGGGTCAAGGGTCAGGCGTCCTGACTTTATGCTGACACAGGATGACTCTGTAATGCTCCAGTTCTCTTCTCTCCAGAGAGCCAACTGCTGCTCCCGTGGCAGAAAGGGCAGTAAAGGGCATTTGCTGAGGCCCTACTAAGTGCCAGGTGCTTTCTCGGGCATTATCTAGTCTCTTCTAGTACACAAAGTGCAGGGAATTTAAGCACGAGTATTTTTTTTTTCAGGGTTGCCATAACTGTTCCCCACACGCTGGGCAGCTTAAACAAAAGTAATGCGTTGTCACCTCACAGTTCTGGAGACTGAAAGTCCAAGGTCAAGGAGCTAGTAGGCTTGGCTCCTTGAGGCTTCCCTCCCTGCCTTATAGATCTGACTTATTGGTCTTTTGTATTCACATGACGTTCACTGCGCATGTCCACATCCAAATTTCCTCTCCCCATGCAATGGTTGGTGTTGATTATCTGCTTGGCAGAGTCTAGAATCAGCTGGAGAAATGAGCTGAACCACAGCACTCGTCACTCTGCTTCCTGACTATGAGTGCAATGTCACCGGCTCCCGCTGCCACGCCTCCCCTCCCGTGAGAGACTGTATATCCCCAAACTTGAAGCCCAAATAAACCCTTCCTCCTTTGAATTGCTTCTTGCTGGGGCCGGAGGGATGGCTTAGCGGCTAAGGTGTTTGTTTGCCTGCAAAGCCAAAGGACCCAGGTTCGATTCCTCAGGACCCACGTTAGCCAGATGCACAAGGGGGCGCACATGTCTGGAGTTCATTTACAGTGGCTGGAGGCCCTGGCGCACCCATTCTCTGTCTCTCTCTCTCTCTCTCTTTCCCTCTTTCTCTGTCAAATAAATAAAAATAAAAACTATTTTAAATCGCTTCTTGTCAAGCATTTGGTCACAGAAAGTGGAAAAATAACTAATATACCTTATAAGGATACATATAGATTCTGGGCCCATCCTGCTACCTAATTTTCCTCAGCCCCTGTCTCCAGAGAGTCACATTCTGAGACATTGGAGGTTGGGAGTTCATGAGGTCGGGTGGGGGGTGGGGATTACCGTATTGTCTATCATAAGTAACACAGCCAGACTTTGAGCATGGACCTTTTTGGTTCAAAACTCTTTCCTCTTTTGTCCTTCCCTCTCTCCTGAACCCCAGACGTTCCTCAGTGGCCTGCCCAGGGGAGCTGGTGCCCATCCGTGTCTACTATATACCAGGTGCTTCTCCCAGTATTTCATTTAACACGACGACGCAGCAAGGTGAGCACTGTGAAGAATCGGAAGTTCAGGGAAGTGGAGGGAATGCCCAAGCACACACAGGAAGTCAGAGGCTGGCAGGGAGTGAACTCACAATGCCCCTCACTTTTCCCCTTCACCACCCTGCTTGGTGGCAGTTACTTAGCGATACGGGGGAATGGCCAAATGGACGCTCACAGTCTGGACCCAGGCAGAGGGACGCTAGGCATGTGCCATTGAATTGCTGGGATGTCCAGCCAGAAAGGGAGACTGGGACAAGAGGAGGACCGGGTCTGCGTCCAGCCAGCATTGCGGCCCACTGGGCAGCGAAGCAGCTCTGATGTGCGCGTCTCGACACCAGCCCTCTCCGCTCCCATCCACTCCTTCGGCTGTTAGGACTATTGCTGAAGGCCGGAATGAACCTGTGGAAACGCGACGGCTGCCAGGAACTTCTGCGCATGACAAGAAATTCCCTTTCTTCAAAAATGAGCCCTGTCTACAAATCTCAGAGTAAGGGTGTGGGGCTAAAAAGGGCCCAAGAGCTATACCGCCCAAGCCCCTTACTGGACATTTAAGGGAGACCCCAGGCCCAGGGACCAACGGTTTGCTTAGGATACTGCAAGGAGCTGGACCTGGGCCAGAGCAGGACTGCAGCTCCAAACTCTCTGGCTTCAGCTCCCGAGTGCCCTGGTCACTGCAGAATGGTGAACCCATGTCTGCTGATCACCTCACCTGATGAGCCAGCAAAGATGTAACACGAGTTCAACAGTTGGCCGCTGTCCCTGGAGATAAGGAAGGGCAGCACGGGGCATCTTCCATATCTGGAGTGCTCCAACCTAGCCTGAGCTGGGATGGGCGAGAGCTATGCCTGAACCCACCAGCCTCCAGGAATAGGCTAGCTCTCCGTGCTGTTGGCCTCAGGGAATAGACACCTGTGCATGAGGGAGAGAGCACGTGATATGATTGGAGCCCCCACCCTCTGGAGCTCCCATGTGACAGAAGCAGTTAAAAGCACAGGCCGGGGGCTAGAGCGATGGCTTAGTGGTTAAGCGCTTGCCTGTGAAGCCTAAGGACCCCAGTTCAAGTCTCAATTGCCCAGGACCCACGTAAGCCAGATGCACAAGGGGGCGCACGCATCTGGAGTTCATTTGCAGTGGCTGGAGGCCCTAGTGTGCCCATTCTTTCTCTCTCTCTCTCTCTCTCTCTCTCTCTCTCTCTCTCTCTGTCACTCTCAAATAAATAAATAAAAATAAACAAAAAATTTAAAAAACAAGAATCACCATTAGTTTAAAAAAAAATCACGGGCTGGGGCTGGGCTTGGGGAGACAGCTTGGTGGTTAAAGGCATTTTCTTGCAAATCCTGCCTGCCCAGGTTCAATTCCCAAGCCACCCATGTAAGCCAAACACAAATATTGGCACAAGCATCTGGTGTTCAATTGTAGCAGTAAGAGGCCTTGGCATATGCCCCCTCCCCTGGCACATGTACATGTGCAAGTAAATAAATAATTTTTATGTATTTGAGAGAGAGAAAAAAAATAGGCATACCAGGGCCTCTAGCCACTGCAAAGGAACTCCAGACGCATGTGCCACCTTGTGAATCTGGCTTTATGAGGGTACTGGGGAATCAAACCTGGGTCCTCTGGCCTAGCAGGCAGATACCTTAACACTAAGCCACCTCTCCAGCCCCAAAATAAATAATTTTTGAAAGCAGACTAAGCAAAAGGCTTGGATTCAAGTCTTAACTTCACACCCACTGCTCCGTGAGGTGAGAACGGTACTTGCAGCCTCTGTGTCTGTTTCCTTCTCTGATAAGGGAGTGATAACAGTAGTGCCCCAACACATGTAATTGTAAGGACTGAGTTAAGACCGGAATTGTGTCATAGCCGCTGTGAGCTTCAGCTAAGCTGACACCTACATGTTACCTACTGGGGCCGTCATCAAAGGTACCAATAGCACAAGAAGTAACTTCACGTCCCAGAACTGCCTTTCTCACTATGTAGTGATGGACAATCACTTCCCCTATCTATCTGTGTCCTATCTAAAGTAAGGACAGGATGTCCCGCCTCCCAGGGTCATGGTGCACATCAGAAAAAAATACTTTTGACAGCCACCGACAATGAAGATGATAGCAGGTGGACAGACAAGTGTCTGATGTCCTCCTTTCAGAAAACAAAACTGTTGGGCTGGAGAGATGGCTTAGCGGTTAAGCGCTTGCCTATGAAGCCTAAGGACCCCGGTTCAAGGCTCGATTCCCCAGGACCCACGTTAGCCAGATGCACAAGGGGGCGCATGCATCTGGAGTTCATTTGCAGTGGCTGGAGGCCCTGGTGTGCCCATTCTCTCTCTCTCTCTCTATCTGCCTCTTTCTCTCTCTGTCACTCTCAAATAAATAAATAAAAATGAAAAAAAATTTTTAAAAAAAAGAAAACAAAACAAAACTGCAAGTCAGAGGGATCCCAGGTGGGCAGTGCTGAATCTGAAAGATCCTCTGGTGCTGGGCATCTACATCCTGTGAATCTAATCACTATGTTTCCATGCTTCCAACTCCATGTTCCACATGCAGTTATTGTCCGGGCCGGATCCCAGGGGAGCTCGTTTTGTCTGTATGTTGTTTTGGTTCTGTTTGGTATCTTTGTGTGTTCCTATGTGTGTGGGCAAAACCCGTATGTGTGTCTGTGCTTCTGAAAACCAGCCGTTGACATCGAGGGTCCTCAATCACTCTCCATCTTATCCTTTGACACCCTCCCCAGCACCCGGGATTGCCAGGCTGAGGATTTAAACTCAGGGATGGCTTAGCAGTTAAGGCATCTGCCTGCAGAGCCAAAGGACCCAGGTTCTATTCCCCAGCATCCAGAAAGGGCTCTGTAAGCACTTCATAGTGAACATAGCAAGAAGGGGGGAGCAACCACTGCTGAGGGGGATAAAGAAGGAATTCTTTCATTCTGTTTTGTTTTAACAGAAGGGCTGGGGAGATGGCTTAGCGGTTAAGGCGCTTGCCTGCGAAGCCTAAGGACCCAGGTTCAGTTCCCCAATACCCATGTAAGCCAGATACACATGGTGGAACATGCATCTGGAGTTTCTTTGCAGTGGCTAGGGGCTCTGGTGTGCCCATTCTCTCTTTGTCTTTCTCTCTTTCATAGCTAAATAAAATATTAAAAATAGTTAACACAAGACAGCCTAAAACAGGGGTTTTCATCTTTCCTATTGTGTGGGTGGGATCTTGTCAGTTTACAGGCTTGTGACAGCCATGGCTGCTCCTCATGGAATAGGGTGGAAGAGGGACTATCAGCCAGACATGGTGGCACACGCCTTCAATCCTAGCACTGGGGAGGCTGAGGTAGGAGGATCGCTGTGAGTTCAAAGCCACTTTGAGACTACATCGTGAATTCTGGGTCGGCCTGGGCTAGAGCAAGACCCTACCTCAGAAAAACAAAGAAAAGAAAAAAGAAAGAAAGATTACATTACAGATGGGGAGAATGGCACTGTCTGTCAAACTTTTGTTTCAGGTACACATGTATATATGGGTGTAAGTGTGTTCCCAGTTGTGGTACTATGTATTTCTTACTATGACTGAGTAAAATCTGACACTCTCTTGCCAGAACTCAATTACTCATAGTTGACACTGACTCCTACATGTCTGGAGTGCAATCATCTATGAGGGTAACATTTCAGAGTTCTGTTTGTCCTGGGGACAGAAAGTAATAAGTTAAGCACACAGCCCTTTGCACGCAATAATGTGATAACGTGCCCTGAATGAGATAACAGAGTTCCCGAGGGTTCATTGGTCATCTGGGTTTGATATAGTCAGAAAACTTCCAGCCCATGGTGAAGATGGATGTCTTTTCTGAACATAGGTGTTCTAGTGAGGGGTCAAAGAGATATGGGTGCTGGAGAGATGGCTTAGCAGTTAAGGTGCTTGCCCGCAAAGCCAAAGGACCCAGGTTCAATTCCCCAGGACCCACGTTAGCCAGATGCACAAGGGGGCACATGCATCTGGTGTTCATTTGCAGTGGCTGGATGCCCTGGTGTGCCATTCTCTCTCTCTCTCTCTCAAATAAATAAATAAAAATAAGAATTTTTTTTCAAAAAAAGAGATGATGGACTTTGTTGGCTAGAAATTTCCCTGTGAATATGCTGCTCATGAGCTATTCATGGCAAGGTCAGTGGTGGCAAAGCCGGGAACCCTGTGCCCGTGTTGGGCGCTCTGTGCCTGTAGCGTATGGTAGGATACAGTCATGACCTCTGCAGGGGCACAAGGCAGGGGAGAGTGGGAGGGGTTACTGGTGAAAACTGCTATGCTCAAAGGAGAGCGATGGACCAAGTATGCACAGATGGAGAAAATGAGTAGGCGTGGTGGGGGTGGGGGAGGTGAGGGACAGGAAAGGAAAGAGAAAGTTTGGAAGGCAGACAACAAGCTTGCATCAAAGGGGACAAGACTCCACCAAGCCTCCCCTCCGTCTCTCAGGGCTGACTTCACTGGGCCCCTCATTCCCTGTACCCCAGCCATCCTGAGCCATTTGTGGCTATTTTCTCCCCTGTGGTCAAGCCACTTCTTTGCTAAGCCTCCCATCCTTCTAGACCCAACAGGGTACACCCTGCCCCAGAGCACCTTCCCTGGCTGCTTTGGCTATAGCCTGACTCTCTCTTTCTCTGTTGCATTGCCAGTTGACATCATACTCTTCAGGTCCAAAGATGTGCCTATGCCCACACTGACTGTGAGCTTCCAGCACCCCAGCCAACATCAGACAGAGCTCAGAGGTCTGGCAGAGAAATGTGTGGTGGAAGGGTGGGCATATGGGTGAAGACAGGACAGGGGAGTGGAAGAACAGAATGGGCATGGGGGTACACATGGTTACAGTGAGGTAAAAAGAGCTATTGAGCCCGGGAGTGGTGGCACACGCCTTTAATCCCAGCACTCAGGAGGCAGAGGCAGGAGGATAGCCATGAGTTCGAGACCACCCTGAGACTACATAGTGAATTCCAGGTCAGCCTGGGATAGAGTGAGACCATACCTTGAAAAAAAAAAAAAACAATGGAAAGAAAGAAAGAAAGAAAGAAAGAAAGAAAGAAAGAAAGAAAGAAAAGAGCTCTTGACTGTGTCTAGAAGCTTCCTCGCTCATTTATTCATGACCTTGAACAAGCCTCTCATTCTCTCAGAATTTCAGTCTCCTGCCTGCAAAATGGGGGCAAGGGGGTGAGTGGGGAGAATATCTAACCCCAGGGCTTCCAGCTCCCACGTTGACTCGGTGGCAGGGACATTATTTGCTGTCTGACGTGCAGGTGAACTTAGCTCCCAACCAGGGCTCAGAGGAACCTTGGAAACTACCGTGGATAAAGCGAGGTGAGTGTCTGGGGTGTGGACCAGCCTCCTGGATGAAAACCACTCTGGCAGCTACCAGGGAGACAATGAGCTCCCCACCTCCAACCACCACCATCAGCCCTTAACAGACTACGCATCACTTACTGCCTCTCATGAGCCCATTACCTGAAAGTGGCTAGCAAGCCTCCCTCTTGGGTATGTCCCCTCCCTCCTCTCACCAAAGGCCAAAGCCACCTTCCAGTTTGCTTTGTGCCCGCCAAGCCTCCCACACCCCACGCTTGCGTTCTCCTGGGCCCTGCCATCAGGCTCCTGCCTCAGTTTCCCTGTCTGTTTGCTGTCCTAATTTTGTCTTGTAGAAAAAAAATACACATAACATATAATGCATCATCTTAAGTATTTTTATGCAATGTTAATAGTCTCGAGGCTTGCGGCCGTCGCCATCATCCATCTCCATCTTTTCCTCTTGTGAAGCTGAAACTACGCCCTTGGAGGGATTATCGGTCAGGCATGGGTGGCTGTTGGGCTTTTCCAGCCCTCAGTTTCCCTTTCTTATCTGGTCCATTCCCTTATGAAAATGAGTTATTGGAGTTTCCAGCTGTTACCATAGAGCTGTTACTTATTTTGTAAGCGTTTGCATCACAAATGTTGATGAGCTTATTAGATGCATGAATGTAATTGTTTAATCTTCTTGCTATATTGAATCTTTTATTAACACATCTTTTTTTTCCCCTCTCATAATTTGCTTATAGTTAAAGTCTATTTGTATGGCACTGATGCAGCCACCCCAATCTCTCTTGGCAACTAATTACATGAAACTTTATTTATTTATTTGGTTTTTCGAGGCAAGGTCTCCCTCTAGCTCAGGCTGACCTAGAATTCACTATGGAGTCTCAGGGTGGCCTCAAACTCACGGCGATCCTTCTACCTCTGCCTCCCAAGTGCTGGGATTAAAGGTGTGTGCCACCATGCCTGGCTATTTTGTTATTATTTTTGCCATTCCTTCATTGTCTATTTATTTGTGCTTTGGATCTAAAGTAAACCTCTCGTGGGCAGCATATGCAGATGGCCCCGAACTTACAGTGACATAACGACCATTTTCAATGTCACAATGGTGCAAAAGCAGTATGCGATAAGAAAAGGCTTTGAGGTATGATCTGGTCACAAGCTAGTGACGGCAAGCTGCAGCTCCCAGCCACACAGTCACAAGGGCAAATATCCCGTCCCTAGTCGCTAAGCTAGGGTGCATGATAGAGTAAGAGAACACATTCTGTGTGTGTTCATATTTGTGGTGCACAAGTATATGAAGGCCAGAGAACAACCTCAGGTGTCATTCCTCAGGAATGCTACACGCCTTGCTTGGAGTCTCTCACTGGCCTCGAGCTTGCCAAGTAGGATAGATGAGCTGGTCTACAAGCCAAAGGGATTCTGCCTGTATCCATCTCCCCAAAGCTAGGATTATAAACAGGTGTCACCACACCTGGCTTGCTTTATGTTTTAAAAGATATTTTATTTATTTATTTATTTGAAAGAGAGAGAGAGAGAGATAGACAGACAGACTAAGAAGTTAGGGCATACTGACAATATGAAGTATTTGAATAGAAGAGGAAGAAATAGAATAGTCTAGCATAGGGTGGGATAAAAAATCAACAACAGGGCTGGAGAGATGGCTTAGCGGTTAAGCGCTTGCCTGTGAAGCCTAAGGACCCCGGTTCAAGGCTCAATTCCCCAGGACCCACGTTAGCCAGATGCACAAGGGGGTGCACGCATCTGGAGTTCGTTTGCAGTGGCTGGAAGCCCTGGCACACCCATTCTGTCTCTTTCTCTCTATCTGCCTCTTTCTCTCTCTGTGTCACTCTCAAATAAATAAATAAAAATGAACAAAAATTTTAAAAAAAATCAACAACACCGTTGCTGGGTGTGGCATATACCTTTAATCCCAGCACTCAGAAGGCAGAGGTAAGAGAGTCGCTGTCAATCTGAGTTCAGCCTGGAAGTACAGAATGAGTCCCAGGTCAGCCTGGGCCAGAGACCTTGTCTTGAAAAACAACAACAACAAAATAACACCCGAAAGTTATAGTGATCTAATTTAAATTTATGGCAGATTAATTTCAGTAACATACACGAAGTGTGCCTTGAATAGTTCTTTCCCTACCCTTTTTTCAGTTGAAGTTGAAAAATCACATCTTTACTTATTACGTAAATGATTTTTTAATGATTAATCTCTTAAGTTGTGTAGGATATAGCAAGTGGAATATGAAGTTGTTGTTACAATATTACCATTTATAATTGCCTGTGGGGCTAGAGAGATGGCTTAGCAGTTAAGGTGTTGCCTGCAAAGCCAAAAGGACCCAGGTTTGATTCCCCAGAACCCATATAAGCCAGATGTACAAGGTGGCGCATGCATCTGGAATTAGTTAGCAGCAGCTGGAGGTCCTGGCACACCCTTTCTCTCTATATCTGCCTCTCTCTCTCTCTCTCTCTCTCTCTCAAATAAATAAATAGAAATAATTTAAAATATACCTTTACATAACTGCCTGTGTATTTATTATTTCTCCACATAGCTTTGCGTCTACATTTTACCGTCTATGCTCTTTTATTGCGCCCTGCGAAACTTCCTTGAGCATTTTTCTTGCAGAGCAGATCCAGTGGTTATCAACTGGGAATGTCTTAAGTCTTTCTTTTTTTTTTTTGGTATGCGCATGTGCATTTTCACATGTGTGGGGGCACACATGTGTGTATGAGTGTGTGTGCACACGTGCACACATGCCAGAGGTTGATGTCGGTTATCTCGCTCCATCACTCTCCACTTATTTACTGAGCTAGGGTCTCTCACCGAACCGAGGGTGTACTGATTTGCCTAATCTAGCTAACCATCTTGCCCTAGAGATCTGCCTCGCTCCTTCCCAAGCACTGGAATTACAGGCCTGTGCTCGTCACCCACCAGTATTAATTATTAATTATTAATTAATTAATCACCAACTGAGCCACGTCCCCAGCCCCTCTTCCTCACTTAGGAAGTTTTGCCATATACCAGATTCTTGTTCAACAGGATTTTTGTTGTTTTGATTTCTTTTGGCACTTTTTTTCCCCCTTTGGGTTTTTTGGTTTTGTTTTTGTTTTTGAGGCAGGGTTTCACTGTAGTCCAGGCTGACCTGGCATTCACTATGTAGTCTCAGGGTGGCCTCCAACTCACAGCGATCCTCCTACCTCTGCCTCCCAAGTGCTGGGATTAAAGGCGTGCGGCGCCACGCCCGGCTCTTCTTTGGTTTTTTGAGGTAGGGTCTCACTTCAGCCCAGGCTGACCTCACTATGTAGTCTCAAGCTGGCCTCCAACCTTTAGCAATCATCCTATCTCTGCCTCCTGAGTGCTGAGATTAAAGGTGTATGTCACCACACCCAGCTTTGGCACTTTTTATTATGATCATTATTATTAAGTAGGAACTTTGTGTAGACATATCATGTGTTGGTACCATTTCCCTCCTCCCTGCCCCCATTTCACTGAGGGCCCTCCGTCCTCAGTGGGATTGGTGGTATTCACCACGGGGTTGTGGGTTATGAGCTGTGAGGGCAGCAGTCAGTCACTGTGTAAGGGGGAATGTCATTTGGCGTTCTGACTGTAACTGCCCACTGCCTTCTGGCCTCCAAAGCTTCTGCTGAGTAACCTCCTGATAAGCTCACTGCGAATCTCTTGTATGTGACTAGTGGCTTCTCTCTTGCTCCTTGTGTCAAGATTGTCAAGATTGTGTATCTGGCTTTTGACAATTTAATTATAATGTGTCCCAGTGGGCATCTCTTGGAATTTGTCCAGCTTGGAGTTGTTGGAGTTTCTCATACACTTACCAAATTTGGAGGGTGATCGACCATTATTTCTTTAAATATTCTTTGATTCCATTTCACTTTCTTCTTCTCCTAAGACTCCCGTAATGTATGTGTCAGTTGGACTAAGGGAGTCCCGCCAGTTTCTTGGGCTCTGTTCATCATTTTCTTTCTTTCTTTTGTTCTTTCTTCCTTGATTTTCTTTCTTTTCTTTTTTCTTCCTTTTTTTCATTTTTATGGTTGTTGTTCCCCAGATTTGACTTCTACTGTCCTTTTTTCAGAAGAGATCTGCCATTTTCAGGGCGGTATGACTGTAGACCATTGTCCTATCTTCAAATTTGCTGATTCTTTTGTTTGTCTCCTGAAAGCTGCCTTTGGGTTCCTGCAACAAATTTTCCATTTCAGTTACTGTACTTTCCAGCTCTGTGTTTCATTTGAGATTTTCTGTCTTTCCTAGGATAATTCTTATACATATATATATATATTTGGTTTTTCGAGGTAGGGTCTCACTTTAGCCCAACCTGGAATTCACTATGGAGTCTCAGGGTGGCCTCAAATTCATGGCAATCCTCCTACCTCTGCCTCCCAAGTGCTGCGATTAAAGGCGTGTGCCACCACGCCCAGCTTAATATTTTTTTTTTATTTGAGAGATAGAGACAATAAGTATGAGCATGCTAGGGTCTCCTATCACTGAAAATGAATTCCAGATACACGTGTCACTTTATGCAACTGAGCATCTGGCTTTATATGAGTACTGGGGAATCAAACCCAGGCAATCAGGCTTTGTAAGCAAATGCCTTTAACCACTGAGCAATCACTCCAGCCTGTTTCTTTAGATATTTCTATTTTGTTCAAACTTCAATTTTTTTGTTTGTTTATTTTTACTTAGTTATTTGAGAGCAACAGACAGAGAAAGAGGCAGATAGAGAGAGACAGAGAATGGGCACGCCAGGGCTTCCAACCACTGGAAACGAACTCCAGATGCGTGCACCCCCTTGTGCATCTGGCTAGCATGGGTCCTGGGGAATCGAGCCTTGAACCAGGGTCCTCAGGCTTCACAGGCAAGCACTTAACCACTAAGCCATCTCTCCAGCCCTTCATTTTTTTTTTTTTTTTTACTTTGAGCATCTTTAACAGAGTTATTTTAAAATTCTTTTTAGAATAAATCTATCAGATCTTTCTTGGTTTCTGTTGATTTACTTTGTTTCCTTTGAATGGGCCACACTTTCTTGTTTCTTTGTGTGCTTTGTGCTATTTTGTTGAAAACTAGACAATTTAAACTAATCACTTAGTAGGTTTGGAAATCAGATTCTCCCCTTCCTCCAAGAGTTTGCTGGGGGTTTATGTTGTGTTGTTCTTGTTGTTTCCACTGAAAACTGCCTCGGTCGGCATGGCGTTCCATGCCTATAATCCCAGCACTGCGAAGGCCCGGGCAGGAGGAATACAAATCCAAAGCCAGCCTGGGTTACACAGGGAGATCCAGGCCAGCGTGAAGCTGCATCGTTAGATCCTGACTCAAAACAATAAAAGAGGGGCTGGAGAGATGGCTTAGCAGTTAAGGCACTTGCCTGCAAAACCTAAGGGCTCAGGTTTGATTCCCCAGTACCCAGGTAAGCCAGCACAAGGTGGTAAATGCATCTAGAGTTCATTTGCAGTAGCTAGAGGCCCTGGTGCACCCATTCGCTCGCTCTCGCTCGCTCTCTCTCTCTCTCTCTCCCTCCCTCCCTCTTTCAAATAAAATGAAAGCAAAACAAAAGCTGTTCCAAAGAACATCCTGCCACTTAAACATGGTCTCCTTGGGGGTTTGTCTGAGTTTGTTTCTTCCCTGCACGTGTGTGATCAATATAACTTTGCCTGTACTGTAGTTGCTTTTGGCTGGCCTAGTTTTAATGCATAACTCCCAGGGAGTAAAGGAGAGAAAGCAAGGAGAAGAGAGGACACCTGTTCTCTAAGTCCCCTGGAAGTTCCTTCAGCTAAAAGAGGAGATCTTGCAACATTAGAAGAGATATTAAAAAAAAAAAAAAAAAGGCTTCCTGCTGAGCGTGGTGGTGCATGCCCTTAATCCCAGTACTCAGGAAGCAGAGATAGGAGAATCACTTGAGTTCAAGGCCAGCCTGGGACGTGAGACCCTACCTCAAAAACTAAATAAATAAAATAAATAAGGGATTTCTCGTCTTTTTGCCTCTTTATCAGAAGGAAACTCAATCAGAATCGGTGCTCAGAGCCCATTATCGTGGACTACTTCCTTGTGTTCATTTGGCTCCCATCAGCTGGGTGCAGGTTGGCCCCCCTGGGAACACATAAGCAGCTAGCTTGCAGGCCACAGGGCTGAATGCGGGCAGTAGCTGCTGGTGGGCTTCTAGCTGAAATGGATTGAAATTAACCACAGCGTACTGACCAAGCCTTCCGCCTGAAAGTTCCCAGCATTCGATAGATTCCAGATTTCCAAAAACAGAGAGGACAGAACCCACCAGCGCCATGGTTGCATAAGTGGGGGGGGGGAGACAGGATCCTGACGTGTCCCTCTCTGCCATCTTCCCAGAATTCCCTTCCTGTCCAGTTTGGCAACTTTTTTTTTTTTTTTCCCCCCCCCCCCATGTAAGGCCTGAGTTAAAGCTCGAGTAACAGATGAGCGGGGCAGGGAGGATGTCTGTAGACAACAAAGAGGAACAGAGCCCCAGAACCACAGCGGCAGGAGAACCAGTGCGAGCACGAGGCAGGGCTGCCGAGCAGGCTGTACCCAGGCACGACCCAAGTGCTTCCAGACACAAAGAAAGAGAAGCTGTGGGGAATGGAAATGTCTTTGTGAAGGAGGTGGCAGGTCTGGAAAACAGCGAAGACTGCAGCTGGTAGATTGAACTGAGAAAAGCTTCTGGGTGGGGGGGGGGAGCATGGGGGTGGGAGAGGGAGAGAAATATTTAGGGACACTTGATTTGGCAGGAGGGGAGGAGGATTCATCATACGCAGGCTGCTGAGATACCAGCAAAGCCCATACTGAACTCTGCCCTGCAATGGGATGGGAAAACTGGGCCAGTTTGCAGTTCCAGCTGTGTGACCGGGGCTCTGTTCCGCTTCTATGAAATGGAGGTATTGATCCAACTTAACGAGTTTGCTTAGAGGTTTAAAAATGAGCATTATGTAGCAGTGCTTTGTCAAACCCTAAAGCACCCTGCCTTGTCCCCTAGTCAACATTTATGACATCAAAGTCATCAGAGAACGGGGCTTTAAAAAGCCATGATGGGGGGGGGGGGCTGGAGAGATGGCTTAATGGTTAAGGTATTTGCCTGCGAAGACTAACAACCCAAGTTTGATTCGCCAGTACCCACATAAGCCAGGCGCACAGGGTGGTGCATGTGTCAGGAATTCGTTTACAGTGGCTAGAGGCCCTGGCATGCCAGCCAATTCTCATTCTCTCTCTGTCTCTTTTCTCTGCTTACAAAGAAAGAGAGAAAGAGAGAGAGAGAGAGAGGGAGGGAGGGAGGAGGGAAGGGGAGGGAAGGGAAGGGAGAAAGGGAGGTCTTCAGGCCACGCTGGTCTTCAGTGCACGCTGGTCTTTGGTCTTCAGTCTGTGCTGGAAGGCAGCCAGCAGCCCTGCAGCCAGGTGGGAGGAAGAGAATCTTTTCTCCCAGAGCTTCCTTAAATAAAGCCCCCCCTCCAAGAGGGCTCACCCACTCTGGGGGAAGGGTTCACCCTGGAGGAAGGACTTCCTCCTTCAGTTAATCCTTCCTGGAAGCAACTTCAGAGACCCACCCAGGAGGAATATCTGTGGATTCCTAAACAGATCAACTTGACAACCGAACTTAACCATCACAAACCTCGATTTGGATTCTGTCCTATTTTTTTTTTTTTTCTTGGTTATTCGAGGTAGGGTCTCACTCTAGCCCAGGCTGACCTGGGAATTCACTATGTAGTCTCAGGGTGGCCTCGAACTCACGGCGATCCTCCTACCTCTGCCTCCCGAGTGCTGGGATTAAAGGCATGCGCCACCACGCCCGGCTTCTGTCCTATTTTTAATGAAGAATTGGTTAAAATGGACTCAAGAAGGATAAAGTATTAGGTATTAAGTTTATTTAGGGAGGAATCACAAATTACGGAGTTTAACTTGGGGTCCAGGAAGAAGGCTAGAGGAGAGTCATGAGCACATGGAAAGTAGGAAACACGCACCCGTGTGGAAAACAGCATAGTTCATAGAGTTCATCCAAGAGAAGGGCAGGTTTTTAGGGAAAGACTAGGGGTCGAGCTGCAAACACATGGAAAATAGAACCTAGGAGCTTCTGTAGAGAGATTTAGAAGGAACCCACACAGCATCTGCCCTGAGCTTCCCCATGGAGGGAAGTTACATGTGCAAATAGCGGTGGCTTAAGGAAGAGTAACAGGAGGAAAATATCAAGCAGAGACCAGAAAGTTCAGAAGAGAAATGAGTGGTGAAGAGAGTTGTACCCATGGTTACCCCGAGTTTAGAGAAATTACACATGTACTAAGCCCGGAGGTAGAGGAAAGCACCCACGTGTTAGGTCTAGAGTGCAAGCAAAACATGCATGTGGTAGATTCAGAAACCGGAGGAGAATCATACATGTAATTAAAGTGAGAAGTTACCCCAAACTATAAAGCAGAGGGCAAGCAGAAAACTTCAGACTAAGAAATAGTACTCTGCTCTCCCCCCACCCACACACCAGCTGTGCTAGGGTAGAGAGAAGCCAGACTCAAGTGTATCCAAGTAGCACAGGCTAGGGCAAGGAGGAACACTGAGAGAGACAGAAGGCCTGGAACAGCCTTTATAGTCGATTGAAAATGTATTCTTGAACTGGGCATGGTGGCGCATGCCTTTAATCCCAGCACTGGGGAGGCAGAGGTAGGCAGGATCACTGTGAGTCCTAGGCCACCCTGAGACTACATAGTGAATTCCAGGTCAGCCTGGGCTAGAATGAGACCCTACCTCAAAAAACAAAAACAAACAAAAAAATGTATTCTTTTGTCAGATTCAGGTATATAAAGAGGAAAATCCAGTTGGTTTGTAGATTTGAAGGGCAGATCCCTGGGCCAGCCCAGCTGGGTAGTAAAGACCACCCATCTAGGTAGCTGGACAGTGGGCATCAGGGGGCACTGCAGCTGTTGCGGATGAGTCTCGATCAGACACGGGTTCCATTCCTGCCAAGGAATGTGGCATCTGTTCTCTCTGGATCTCTGTTCCTGAGATGGCCTAAAAGAAGCTAGCTTCCTCCTATTTCTCCTTCACTAGCAACTCTGGGGCTGAAACAGGAGTTGGTGGCCAACGTGAATTAGTGAGACTCTGTCTCAAAAACCAAACCATGGGCTGCAGAGATGGCTTAGTGGTTAACATGCTTGCCTGCAAAGCCAAAGGACCCAGGTTCAATTCTCCAGGACCCACATGAGCCAGATGCAGGTAGCGCATGTGTCTGGAGTTCGTTTGCAGTGGCTGAAGGCCCTGGCGCACCCATTCTCTCTCACTCTCTCAAAATACGGTAAATTAAAAAAAAATTAAAAACCATCTCAAAATAAATAAATAATTAATTAAAAACCAAACTGACAAGGGGTCTAGCCTGGTCTTGACATGTCACGGCAGACACAATGACCACAAGAAAGGGGAAGGAAAGAGTGAAAAAGACAAACAGCGCTAGCTACAAAAACGCTTGCGGCTACATTACTGAAGGAGGAACCAACTTTGCCAAAAGCTTACTGGCAGAAGGGTGGGTTGGGCAGAACTCAAAGAGCCCCAGCATACCACTCACCCTCACCTCCCTCCCCCTTATTTGCGTGTGACTGAAGCTTGAGATGTAGAAGGAGGGTGGCCAAAGGTAGGGAAGAGGGACGTGTCAACCGGGCTTTGAGTGCCGCACCAAGGGCTCGGCTTTTGTCACTGGAAGGTCATTCTGCAGATTCGTGGTTTAGAAAGGACACTCTTGCTGCGACAGGGATGGCCATCAGGAGGAGGGGGACTGGAGGCACAGTGATAGGGGAGGCAGCTACAGATTCTCCAGATGTGGGCTCCAGAGGCTGCCTTGTAGCAGGTGGAGATCAAGGGAATAGAGAAAAGTGGATGCTCAGACGCTAGCCAGCCACTGGGAAGGTGTGAAGGGTGTTGATCTGTCTCTGTTAAGTAAGAGGCCCTTCGGAGGAGGCCTCCAGCCCAGCAGGCCAGACGCCACAAACAAGGGGCAATGGAAACTTGAGAGTATTCCTCCTCAACACCACGTCCAGCTGGACACAGGCTGGGAGGAGCCAAAGTCAGGTAGGTGGTCATTCTGCTGAGCTCTCCCAAGCCTGTGGGATTTCTAATCCATGATGGGAGCCATTTCAATAATAACAATAATAATATAATAATAATAACAAATTAATAATTTAAAAACAAAATTCACAGCCATACCAAGGAACTTCCTGTAAGCCAGACTCATGTTTGCCCTGTTTGCCCCTCCCACCAGACTGTGTTTAACCACCTATGTTCATACTCCTCCCACCAGCCTCTTCTATAGTTGGAGAAACTGAGTCTCAGACACTGGGTAAACTGCTAGGCTTCCCCAAGTTACTGTGTGCCCTCCCCAGCTCCTGAGTTCAAGTCTCCCTTCCACCCAGGAAGCAAGCTCTCGTGAGGGGAGAGGGAAGTATGGAGACAAGGCTGTGACGCAGAAACCATAAAAAGGAACAGGTCCCTAGCAGGGAATTTCCACAATGCGAGCCTGTTCTAGAAAGCATCCCCACCAAAGAAAACAGTGTCTCATGTCCACCCAAACCACCAGCAGCAGATCAGCATAATGAAATTAGGAGGATCGCTGAAAGTTCGAGGCCACCCTGAGACTACGTGGTGAATTCCAGGTCAGTCTGGGCCAGAGTGAGACCCTACCTCAAAAAAAAAAAAAAAAAAAAGCAATTAATCATGACGCGGTACCACAGAGCTGCGGGCCTTGTGAACGCAGCCTCCACTGAAGTCAAACGTCAGCCATGCAGGGCTGCCCTCTTTTGCATGGTGGCAACTGTATGTCAAGGACTGCTTGGAGGTAGACTGAAAGTGGTTAAGTGCACTTCCTGTGCAGGCATGACGGGCCTGTGACTGCCCAATTTACGGATTCCAGAACCCGCGTGATCAGCTGGCTATATACATGTCTATAAACCTAGTCCTATAGGGAGCAGAGATTCAACAATCACTAAGGGATGTGAGAGCGATCTGGCCGCGACATCTGTCACCCCATTGATCGCCAGGGTTGATTCGACTGATCTGGCTGGCTAGGCGGGTGTCCCCTTCCTCCCTCACCACTCCACGTGCGTCCCTCCCGAAGCGGTGTGCTCAGTCAAAGAGGACGACCTTCCCCCAATAGAGGAGGACCAGTCTTCGGTCAAGGGTATACGAGCAGCTGTGATCCCCTGCTAGAACCTCCAACCAAGCTCTCAAGACTCACTAAGGCTCACAAATGGCAGGAACTGAAATCAGTAGAAACTCCCTAGCAAGAACAAACAGGCCAGTGAATGATGGAGGAGCGACCCCTGATGTTCTCCTCCAACCACCATGGGTGAGCACTGGGGTACCCCATCAGCACATCAGCACATAGGCGTGTGTTTACCCCACACACCTACACACACACCACACCACAGCACACATACTATGCATATACCAAAAAGAGCAAGACCTTTTTTTAAAAAAAAACTTTTATTGACAACTTTCATAATCGTAAACAATATCCCATGGTAATTCCCTTGCTCCCTCCCCCCCCCCTTTCCCCTTTGAAACTCCACTCTCCACCATATCCCCTCCTCCTTTCAATCAGTCTCTCTTTGTTATTTTGATGTCATGATCTTTTCTTCCTATTATGATGGTCAGCAAGACCTTTTTTGTTGTTGTTGTTGTTGTTGTTGTTTTTGGTTTTTCGAGGTAGTGTCCCACTCTGGCCCAGGCTGACCAGTAATTCACTCTGTATTCTCAGGGTGGCCTCGAACTCACGGCGATCCTCCTACCTCTGCCTCCCGAGTGCTGGGATTAAAGGCGTGCGCCACCACCCCTGGCTCAGCAAGACCTGTTTTGAAGGTTGCACTTTGTGTCCCCTTGCAGGTGTCTTGAACTCTTTTCCTGTGGCGGCACAACCTGGTAGGAATTATGGTCACTGACAAATCCTTTCTATGCCTTCAGACTCAGCACTGGGATGTATCTTAAAAGAGGTGAGGTAAATCTGATCCTCAGACCATACAAAAGAAAACAACTTGTGTTCCTTTGTAACACGATTTAGCCACAGTACAAACTCCCAGATCTGAGATGTGAACCTTTTATTTTATTTAAGTAGGATCTCACTCTAGCCCAGGCTGACCTGGAATTCACTATGTAGTCTCAGGCTGGCCTTGAACTCAACAGAGATCCTCCTACCTCTGCCTCCCGAGTGCTGGGATTAAAGGGGTGCGCCACCACGCCTGGCCCAGCACCCTTAACCATAGCACCATCCTACAGCTCCACCAGTTCTGTCACAACCTTTCTAAGTGGTCAGAGACTCCCCACCCCCTACATCCAGGCCTTCATGTGTCTTTTTCAAGAGAACAAGCCATGAAAATCCTGCTGCATGAGTTTGGCTAGGTATGAGAGGTCCTCAGAAGGCCAGAGCATCTTGTATGACTCTTTTTTATCCCACCATGACCTACTGACCACTGTCCAAGCCCACTTCCCCAGTTGGCTCTAGCCCTTTCCCAGTATTTAGAGTAATCCAATGCTCTCTTCCCCTCACATACCCATTTGGGGAACAGCTTTAAAGAACAGATATGCCTCCTACTACTGACGGAGACCTATATCGCCTCAGTGGGAAACTGAGCACCATCAAAGTCCATGTTCCCTTCCTGGCATCTGATCTTGCCCAGATAAGATACCAAAGTTGGCTCTTTTTTTTTTCTTTGAGAACAAGTTTTTTTTTAAAGATTTGTTTTTTATTTATTTATCTATTTATTAGAAACAGAGAGAAAGAATGGGCGTGCCAGGGCTAGAAGCCACTGCAAACGAACTCTAGATGCATGTACCACCACATGCATCTGGCTTACGTGGGATGTAGAGAATAGAACCTGGGTCCTTGGGCTTTACAGGCAAGTGCCTTAACCGCTAAGCCATCTCTCCAGCCCAGGTTGGCTCTTTTATCCAAGATACTTCCATCGATAGTCATGAACTTTGGGTCTTCCCCATCTCCTTTGACTTCACTTGGCGGGATGTAGATAGTATTTTACCTACCTTCTGAGCACCTGAGAGAAATGCCTGCACTTGGTCACCGGCTGAGCAATGGAAACATGAAGGTCAGGTCTGAAGGCTGAGGCAAGCTCTTCCTGGGGAAGCGGCGCTGCTCAAAGCAGACCTTGGGTACGCTTACCAGGTCAGGGCTCCAGAGATGGGGGGCCATAATTACATGTTCATGTGCTTAACAGAAGGTATGAAAAAGGCTGTGATAAAACCTCTAATTATACCAAACGGAGAGAGATTACCCATTGCCCTACTGAGAACCCAGGCCTATGTCTATACCATCATGGACCCAGAGAGTCCTGAAAACCTCACCAGTCTTCTTCTCCTCCTCCTCCTCCTCCTCTTCTTCTTCTTTTACCGGAGGTAGAGTCTCACTCTAGCCCAGACTGACCTGGAATTCACTATGGAGTCTCAGGGTGGCCTTGAACTCACGGGGATCCTCCTACCTCTGTCTCCCGAGTGCTGGGATTAAAGGCGTGAGCCACCACACCTGGCTTCACCAGGCCCTTTCATCAGTCAGGCCTCCCCAGACACCAAATTTTCAAAGTCTAGACAAAGGACCCCCAAGTCTCTTTTCCCACTTTACTAGACATGGCCTTAAAGGTATTCGGTACCTGGGAAGAGAAGCCTCAAAGAGTGAGAAGAAAAGGAAGGGAAGGGAATGTACTGAGGGAATGGCTTAAAAGATGATAGCTGCCACAGCTAGTTCCAGGCCTACGCCTCCATGCATGGCACAGCCTAAAGCTTTACACACGGCCTCTCTGCTCTGTATGGGGAGACTGGAATCAAGAAACCTCTCCCATGTCCCATGGGGACCCTCACCAAGCCAGCCAGGACACGTTAGTCAAGACTGTCAAAACTCCCACATTGTGGCCCACACCCACTTTGCAAAGAGAAAGGACTCTGACAGCAGGAATGCTCCTCTCTCTTGACAGGGAGGATCATCCAAACAGCAAAAGTTCTAGGGACACTGTGCAAAGGAGATTGACAGTGTAGCCATTATGTTTCTGTCGCTGGGACAAAACACCCAAGCAGAAGCAGCTTATGCAAAGAAAGAATTTGTTTTCGGCTTACAGTTTTGCGGAGATGTTTCGTCACGGGGAAAGTGTGACAGGAGTAGATAGTCAGTGGCACACTGTCACATCAACAGGGAGGAGGTAGAGAGCGTGAGCTGAGAGGAGCAAGTGGGGCTGGGCTATAACGCTCTAAGGCTTGCTCCTAGTAACACCCGCCCTCCAACAAGACTCCACCTCCCAAAGGCTCCACAGTCTTTCTGAACTGGGGATTAAGCATCCAAACATATGAAGCTATGGAGGTGTCGTATGGAAAATGACTCCAAATGGAAAGCAAGTGAATCATTATCACTATTGTCAACTTTTTCAAAAGCAGCTGGGACAACTGACGAGAGACTCTCAACATTGGGCCTGTTGACATTCCCCAATAAAAGGAAGAACATGAGGGGCTGGGGAGATGGCTTAGCGATGAAGGCATTTGCCTGCAAAAGCCAGAGGATCCCGGTTCAGTTCTCCAGGACCCACGTAAACCAGATGCACAAGGGGGCGCATGCATCTGGAGTTCATTTGCAGTGGCTGAAGGCCCTGGTGTGTGCATTCTCTCGCTCCTCTCTCTCTCTCTCTTTCTCTCTGCCTCTTTCTTGCTCTCAAATAAATAAATATTTTTTTTTAAAGGAAGAACATGAGAAAGGGTATTAGACCCCAAACTGAAATCTCAGGCACCTCCCGTGCCAGCTGTATGCAAAGAAGCTTGAGGTCTAGAAGCCTCGGGGGAGAGGGCCGAGGAGGCGGAGTACACAGAGGGGCTGTGTAACAGATCGCGTGAGCTCCTTGAAGTTCATTATCCATGCTGGGATGAGACTTCGGTCTGTGACCCGTGCCCTATCTGGAATGAACAGATGTGTGCTCACCTCTCCCTAGAGAGAAAGTTCTACGCAACAAGGGGACGTTTTATATTTAAACCACCACAGAGAGTTACTTTGGCCTCTGTTTCCAGATTATGAGGAGCCCATAGGGTAGAGAGCCTTCCCCAGCTCCACTGACAGGGCTCAGTGGCTATACAGGCTTCTGTATTTTCCATGTCTATGGAAGACCCTCTGGTGACCACAGATGTGGCAGGAACTAGAATTAATTTCTCTCTCTGTTTTAGGGTTTTTTGTTTGTTTGTTTGTTTGGTTGGTTGTTGGTTGGTCTTTTGAGGTAGGGTCTCCCAGGCTGACCTGTAATTCACTCGGTAGTTTTAGGGGTGGCCTTGAACTCACTGTGATCCTCCTACCTCTGCCCTCCAAGTGCTAGGATTAAAGTCGTGCACCACCACGCCCTCTTTTTGTTTTTTTTTAAGGTAGGGTTTCACTCTAGCCCAGGCTAACATAGAATCTACTATGTAGTCTCAGGGTGGCCTCAAACTCATGGTGATCTTCCTACCTCTGCCTCCCGAGTGCTGGGATTAAAGGCGTGTGCCACCAAGCCCAGCAAGAATTAATTCCTCAATCAATTTGGAAGCCACTTATTCTATTTTACTCAACTCCCTGGGTATTTTCGGTCCTTGATCTTCCTCACTGAAATTGACGGGTGACCCCAGCAGGTCTGCATCACACTCTCCTTGATATACTCCTTAGAAAAATACATCATTACACATTAACTCCTGGTGTAACCTAGCTGTCTTACCCCACACCTAGGGAGAGATATCTTGTCAAAACTCAGCTACAAGCTGGGCGTGGTGGCTCATGCCTTTAATGCCAGCACTTTGGAGGCAGAGGTAGGAGGATCGCTGTGAGTTCGAGACCAGCCTGAGACTACATAGCGAATTCCAAGTCAACCTGGACTAGAGTGAAACCCTACCTTGTAAAACAAAACAAAACAAACAAAAACCACTCAGCTATAACATTACTGTCAAAATAACTCATTCAGACTGAAGAGATGGCTCAGCAGTTAAGGTGCTTGTCTACAAAGTCCAGTGACCCAGGTTCAATTCCCCATTATCCACGTAAAGCCAGATGTACAAAGTACCACATGCACCTGGAATTTGTTTGCAGTGGCTGGAGGCCCTGGCATGCCCATTCTCACTGTCTTTCTTCTATCTCTGTTTGCAAATAAATAAATAAAAATATTTAAAAAAAACCAGCTTGTTCAACACTCATATGAACACTCCTTGACCCCTACATCCAGGCACCCCTACTATAGGACCCGTGTATCGCTCAACAAGTTCCTCTTTTAAGTCTGAGGTATCTCTTTTCCTGGATGGTCACTGTCTGCAGCCCCTATAGAAATTTTTTTTTTCAAAACTATTTTTTCCCTTGGGGCTAGAGATATAACTCAGTTGGAAGAGCGCTTATCTAGCGTGCATGAAACCCTGGATTCGATCCCCAGCACTACATTAAAAAAAAAAAAAAAAAAACAGGTGCGGTGGCATATGCCTGTAATCCTGGCACTCAGGTGGATCAGAAGTTCAAGGAAATCCCTGACTACATACCAAGTTTGAAGCTTGGGTAGATGAGACCACTCTCAAAAGAAAAAAAAACATTTTTTTCTAGATATCTTAATTCCTTTTCCAGGTGCTCTCTTCAAACCCAAAGCCCAGAAAGGATTGTCACCCCTCTTTCATACATTTTTGGCCACCAGCCTACTCTGTCCCTGTAACTCACCTTGCAACATGCTCAAACTGGCTGTCAGAACGTCTATGGCACGTACTGGTTGGTTATAAGGCCATAAGGTCATTAAAGAGGCTGCGACCTTTATATACCCATTGTACCAAACTCCTATACACTCTTGGGACAGATTCCAATGGGGACTTCCTGGTTTACAGTCTTAGACTTAAAGGATGCTTTCTTCTGCATCCCAGTACATCCTGACTCCAGTTCCTGTTTGCCTTCCAGTGGCTGGACCCAAGGTTGATCAATAAATGAACTTGGACTGTCCTGCTACAGGTTTCTGAGACACCCCCATCTGTTTTCTTAAAACTTTTTTTAATTGACAACTTCCATAACTATAGACAATAAACCATAATAATCCCCTCCCCTAATTCCCTCTTCACAAATCCACTCTCCATCATATCCCTCCATCAGTCTCTCTTTTATTTTGATGTCATCATCTTTTCCTCCTATTATGAGGGTCTTGTATAGGTAGTACCAGGCCTTGTGAGATCATGGATAACCAGGCCAATTTGTGTCTGGAAGACTGTATTGTAAGAAGTCTTGCTCTTCCTTTGGCTCTTATATTCTCTCTGCCACCTCTTCTGCAATGGACCCTGAGCCTTGGGAGGTATGATAGAGATATTTTAGTACTGAACACTCCTCTGTCACTTCTCAGCATTATGGTGCCTTTTGAGTCATCCCAGAGGTCACTGCCATCTGAAAAGAGAAACTTCTCTAACCAAAAGTGAGAGTAGCATTAATATATGTGTATGAATGTAAGAAAAGTGCTTACAGGGCAGTTTGGTGACCATAATATATGCATTTAGCCAGACACCAGCAGGCGTTACACCCCTAAGGCTCATGACCTCACCCGTCTTAGGCTTTTTGACTAGGTTTTTAGTACCAGGCATGTATTCCCTCCAACAGAGTGGTCCTCAAGTCCAATTAGTGACCAGTTGGTTTCCCCCATAACAGACATGCCACTATTGCACCCATTGGCTCATTTGGCCTGCCTGGCCAAACTTAAGGCTTGCAGTGTCCACTGTTGTTTATTTCCAGTGATGACTTCTCTCTCCCATAGGGCTGCATGCAGCTTTTTCCAGCTTTCTGTCAGCTGGTCTACAGGGAGGAGGTTTTCAGCTCAGCTCCAACAGGATTTCTCATTGACCTCGCAGCCCAAGCCTATGGCGTCTTCAGCAATAACCCCATCTTTTTGATCAGGTCTTAGTTAAAGACCTCTCATTCTTACATCTCCTTCCCAATAACATCTTCCTTCAAAATGTAGATGACCTGCTTATCAGCCTCCCACAAAAGAAACTTCTGTCCTCAATATCATTGAAGTATTGCAACGACTGCCTTCTTGTAGCTGCAGTTTCCTCATCCAAAACATAATTATCTTCTTGAAAAGTACAATTCTGGGAACAGATGTTAATTCCAAGGGCAAAGCCTGCTGTGGTTTGAATGTAAAATATCTCCCACAGGCTCACGTGTTTGAACACTTGGTCCCCACAGCTGGAAGTCACACTGTTTGGGAAAGCTGTGGAACCTTTAGGAGGCTGAACCTTGCTGAAGGAAGCAGGTCACTTGGGGGCTGTGAACCTTGAGGTTTTGTAGCCTGGCCTTACTTCCTGTTCTCAGTCTTCCTGACTAAGGAATTCCAGGTCAGCCTGAGCTACAGTGAGACCCTAACTTGGAAAACCAAAATAAATAAATAAAAATACCCTTTTCAAGAGCTGGACAGATGGCTTAGTGGTTAAGATGCTTGCCTGCAAAGCCTAAGGACCCAGCTTCAATTCTCCAGTACCCACGTAAGTCAGATGCACAACATGGTGCATGCATCTGGAGTTCGTTTGCAGTGGCTAGAGGCCCTGGCACATCATTATCTTTCTTTCTATCTCTGTCTGCCTCTTTTTCTCTCTCAAATAAACAAAGTATTTCTTAAAAATATCTCTATCAGGACAGGTGTGGTGAAACGTGCCTTTAGTCCCAGCACTCGGGAGGCAGAGGCAGGAGGATTGCCTTGAGTCCAAGGCCAGCCTGAGACTACATAGTGAATTCCAGGTCAGCCTGGGCTACAGCAAGACCCTACCTTGAAAAAAATTTTTTTTAAAAATACCCCTATCAAACATGCCCCTGAAATCATGGCTTGGCTAGAGGCTATCAAAGTCCCACAGTAGGTGGTAAGCCATTCACTGCAAGGCTTACCAAAAAGAAAAAGCCCAGGTGTCACTTGGAAATGACCAATCTGATAAGCAAGTCAAGGCAGCAGCTACATTGCCCCTTCAGGCTACCTTAATCCCTCATCCTTTACTTGTTCCTATCCACCCAAGAGGAAGTTCAGGGAGCTTTTAGCACAAACAGTTCCACTCACACCCCTGAGGGTTGGTTAAAAGGACTCACTAATCACCTCTTAGTGTCTCATTCTTCCCAATGGAAGATTCTAAAAAGACTTTAAGGCCTTCAGGACTTGAGCAAGGCTTTATTTATGAGCAAATGAAATCTCCAACCTTCGTAGTCTATTTCTTTTTTTTTTTTTTTAATATTTTTTATTTGCTTGTGAGAGACAGAGGCAGAGGGACAGAATGAGATGAGAATGGGCACACCAGGACCTCCAGCCACTGCAAACAAACTCCAAGTGCATGTGCCACTTTGTGCATCTGGCTTATGTGGGTCCTGGGGAACTGAAGCTGGGTCCTTTGGCTTTGAAGGCAAGTGCCTTAATCACTAAGCCATTTCTCCAGCCCTGCAGTCAGTTTGTTAATCCTGTCCAACATGCCACCATGTAAGTCCAGAGAGAGGTCACTGACCCCCTCCACCCTTTTAGCCCATCCAAAGATGAGTCTTTTCCAGAAGAAGATTGGCAGGTAGATTTTACCCATATACCCCCATGCAAGAGACTTACTCACTTTTGTAGATACCTTCACTGGATGCATGAAAGCCTTTCCTGCTGGGACTGAAAAGCCCTCAAAAGTCACAATAGCACTTCTTGAACATACAGTCCCCTGCTTTGGTCTGTCATTCTCTGTATGGTCAGCTAATGTCTCAGCTCTTATCTCATAAAAAGGACTAGTGAGGACTGGAGAGATTGCTCAGTGGTTAAAGGTGCTTGCTTGCAAAGCCTAATAGCCTGGGATCGATTCTCCAGTACCCACCTAATGCCAGATGCACAGAGTAGCACATGTGTTTGGAGTTTGCTTGCAGTAGAAGGATGCCCTGGCACACCCATGTTCATTCTATGTCTCTCTTCTCCCAAATAAATAAAAATATTTTAAAAGTACTAGTGGGGCTATAGAGATGGCTTAGTGGTCATGGTGCTTGCCTATGAAGCCTAAAGACCCACGTTTGAGTCTCCAGATCCCACGTAAGCTAAACGCACAAAGGTGAGGCAAAGTGCAAGGTGGCAGATGCCCACTAGGTGGCGCAAGCATCGAGAGTTCAATATCAGTGGCTGAGGCCCTGGAGCACTAATTCTCTCTCTCTCTAAAATAAAGAAGTACTAGTGAAGCCCTTCAAATAAAGTGTTACTTACATATCTTGTGGTACCCACAATCATCAGGAAAGATAAAGAGGGCCCATCAAACATTAAAGAGACTTCTTGCTGAATTAATTCAAAAACCCCCAAGTCCTGGCCAACACTTCTCCCAGTGACACTCCCAAGGTCTCATATCACTTCCAAAATTGAGACAATGTCTGCAAAGAACTCTAGACACACACACCACTTTGGGCATCTGGCTTTACTTGGGTACTGGGGCGTTGAACCTGGGCTGGCAGGCTTTGCAAGAAAACACCTTTAACTGCTGAGTCATCTCCCCTGCCTAAGATGATCTCAATCTATTTTAGGTCCTATATGGAACGCATTTCTTCAGAAAGATCTTTTATTAGACTCATTAACTTGCCCAGTATCTCTGGGACTAACTATCAAGGCCATTACAGTTATCAAGATAATATAGCCCATAGCCCTAAGTCGTAACCCTCCTCACAAACTGGACAAGGCCAGTCAAAATTAACTGCAATCAGGGGCTAGGGAGATGGCTCAGCAGTTAGAGGCACTTGCTCTATGAAGCCTGCCAGCTGGGACTCAATTCCCCAGTAGCCCATAAAGCCTGATGCAAAAGGTGGCACATATGTCTGGTGTCTGGAGCGATGAGACCCTGCCCACACCCACAGGCAGTTAAACAAGCCTAGGACAGGGCTGGGACCCTGTGCATGTATGGCAAGAAGAATATGGGGGAGAACAAGAAATACATCAATACATCCAGAAGAGAGGGCAGACTGTCTCCCAGGGTCACCTCTACCTCATCTGCCTGGGCCCAGAAGTCATTGCAGGGGAAGCAGTGACACAAATACTGCTCTCACAGGCAGCCTAAAAACCAGTTCCAGAGACATGGTCACAGACACTGTGGTCGCTCAAACCTCCTAACAACAGAGATCCAGAGGCTACAGAGAAAGCAACACTAAATCAGATCTTTATCTTGTCCAAGGCTCAGGGAGCATTCTGGAAGAGGGGGTGGAAAGATTATAAGAGCCTCAGGATAGGTGGGAATAGCCTGAGACACCATGTTTCCCCCATGCCTGCAGAGACTGACTGAGGCTTCTTGGTCCCCACAATGGATACCAATAACCCCACCAAAGACCCTCAGCATAGTTGGGGTGAGGGAGAAGGAGTTTATGTGTGAAGCTTTTTTATTAAAAAAAAAAAATCAGGGCTGGAGAGATGGCTTAGCAGTTAAGGCACTTGCCTGCGATGCCTAAGGAGCCATGTTCTACTCTCCAGATCCCACATTAGCCAGACGCACAAAGGTGAGGGAAGCTCAAGGTCGCACATGACCACTAGGTGGCAAAAGTGTCTGGAGTTCGATTGCAGTGACTGTGGGCCTGGTGAGCCAATTCTCCATCTCTCGTGTCTGTCTGTCTCTCTTGTGCTCTCTCTAAAATATAATAATTTTTTTTAAATTTTAATCAATTTTTTTAAAGCCCAGCACAATAGAAAGTGGATCCAGGAGAGTTGAAAGCTCAGACATTATCTGCAGTCTGGCAGATTATGTTTGCAGACACCTCAGTCAACCTCTGACCTCTACAGGCACTCCAGGGCGCTCCCACCCCCCCCCATAAACAAATAAATAAATAAACTGCAACTTGATAGCACGTAACTGCTGCCCTGCTGATCCAATGTCCTCCAGGAATCAAACACTGACCAATCAAGACTGCCCCCATAGGCATGGCCGTAGAGGCAAGATGGAATTCCATGGTAGGTCATCCTACGGGAAGAGGAGTGGTCCAAAATCCACACCCAAAGCCCATCCCCACATGCATGCCAGGCCATCTGCCTTTACTGTTTTGCCCCTGCGTTCTGACAGTTGCACATGGAGCTTTCCTTCCTCTCTCCTGGTCTAACTGGGTGGATTCTTTCACCAGTCCCATCCTGCTCCCCTCATATACCCACACTCCATAGAAGGAGGGTTCAGACCCCTTCTTGGAGGCCCCAAGAGTGTAGAGTTACATTCCATTGGTCTTTGAGGAAAACCCTGGCCTCAAAGGTGCCATTTCAGATGGTTTGATGAGGACTCGTCCCCGAGGGCCTCCTATTTCCAAGGGTATGCTGACCGTTCCTTCTCTCTTCTTCCTCTTCCTCCTCTTCTTTTTGGCTGTTTGAGGCAGAGTCTCTCACTCTGTAGCCCAGGCTGGCTTCAAACTGACAATTCTCCTTCTTCCACCTTCTTATGACTGGGCTTACAGGGCCCTGATTCCCTGCTCCTTCCTAGCTGGCAGATCTATGGTGTAGCCCAGGTCCTGTGGTCACACAATGACTTTGAATGCAGGGGCACTGCCCACTGAACCCACTCCCTTATCCCCAGGCAGATACACACAGGCCCAAACAAAGTTGGTGTGTGTGTGTGTGTGTGTGTGTGTGTGTGTGTGTGTGTGTGTGTAAAAAAAAACAAGGAAAATAAAAGTAGCAAAAAGACTAGATTAACAAATCTGGGCCACTGCAGGGAAGCATTGCCCAATTTCTCCACCCAGAGGCTCTCTCCCAAGTAGAGAAGTTTCTGGGAAGTCCAGGGCCCAGACCAAACCTCCCTCCAACCTTTCACCAGGAACAGTCCTGCTGGGGAGTTTAGTATTGTCTGGGTGTGTGGGCTGGAAGCTCTCCCCTTCCAGGGAATGCCTCCATCAGGTAACTTCTCTCTGCAAACCCCAATATTCAAAAGTTCTTTTGTATGCTTTCTTGCCCTCAGCATAAACAGCCTTTCTAGAGGATGGGCTGCTACTAGTCACACAGCAATTTCCCTTCTTGGAAATCCAGCCAGAAGTTGCAGCTTCGCTCCAGGAAAGAAAAAAAAAAAAAAAGTCTGTTGCTTTCTCTCAGCTTGCCTGCCAGCTTTTCTGCCTAAACCTACTCTCCTCTTTATGACTCTCTCTCTCCCTCTCTCTCTCTCTCTCTCTCTCACACACACACACACACACACACACACACACACACACGCTCGTCTCTTCCACTTTTTCTCCCATTCTATTTCTTACCATGAACCATGCAGAGAGAAGGGGGGGAGGGAGTAAGAGAGAGAGAGAGAGAGAGAGAGAGAGGCGACCTCCAGATGTTCCCGACCGTGTGGCCATCTGCTGAGATTGCTCCAGCGGGCAGGGGGGGAGAAAAGGGGGGAGCAGGGATCCGGGGCTGCAGGAAGCTGGGAGCCAGGCCGATTGGAGTGGGCGGGAACTGCGTACTTTTGCGACGCTCCCTAGGGTGGAACCCGGGCTCCGCCGGCGGGCGGGGCTGGCCGAGCGAGCGCCCCGCCAGGCTGGCACTTTGACGACACTCCCTGAAGCTGCCTAGCCTCCCCGGCCTGTGCAAACCACCGGGGGTGCCCCGACCGGGGAGCGGAGCGACGGACGGACGGGAGGGCGGGCGGGGACAGGGGCGGGCCCGCTCGGCGTGGAGAAAAGCTCCGGCCCGCCTGGGTGAGCGTGCCGAGGCGACCGGCGTGCAGCGCAGCTCGAGGTGGGTGCTGGTCCCGGGGCTGGTCGGGCGCGCACGTTCCCCAACCTCGCGCCGCCCCATCCCGCGGGGCGCCGGCGGTGGTGCAGGCTCCCGCCGTGGCCCCTCAACTTTCCACGCCCCCCCTCGGACCCCCGGAGCTCGGCGGGCGTGGGAAGCCGGGACCTGGGGGATGGGGGTGATGGAGGGGCGAGGACTCCTGGAGACAAAGGTTCTGAATGGGGGCCCGTGGGGGGGGGGGCGCGGGCCGGTGCCTCCGGCGTGGGGGGGTCGTCTTTGTCGAGGACACGTGCTTGCCACCGTCGTGGGGCTTTGTGGATCTGGGTTCGGGGACGGCCGTCCATCTGCCCGGTGTCTTTGTGTGTCCGCGGCTTTGCACGGCTTGCCGGGCGCCCCGGGTGCGTCCCCCCCCCCCTGGTTGGGTGGGTGGCGGGGCCCGTGGGCGCAGCGCGTGTGTCCGCGTACGTGGTACCCGGTGCCTGTCGACGTGTCCGGGGGTTGGGTGGCCGTGCCCGGCTCCCCCACCCCACCCCCCACCTACCCATCCACGCCGTCCACCCGGCCCCGGACGCCGCTGCAAACTTTTCTGAGCGCTTCTCCGGCAACGCCTGGGTCGTCCCCGCCGCCGCCCGCCCCTCCTTCACCTCCTGGGGTCCTTTGCACCAACCGGGGACGGGATGGGATTGGTGGGTGGGTGGGTGGGTGGGTGTGTGGTGGGAGGGGGGAGAGATCGGCAGTGCCCGGGGAAGGACTGGCCCCGGCCGAGCCTGGGCGGAGCGTACGGGACACCCCGCGTTAGACCCTGCCCCGGAGGCGGGAGGGACCCGACCGGTCCGGGCTTTGGACTGGGGCTGGAGACCCGAGAGCCGCGGACGGGCCTGCTCGGAGCATCTCTGATGTGTGTGTGACCGTGCGACTCGTCTTCTCCCCCAGGGACCGGCTCCGGTCCCCCCACCCCCCAGCAGTGAAGGACCAACCTCGGATTCGGTAGGTGAGAAGGCCATGGCTTATGGGGGATCCCGGGCTGCTGGCGGTGCTGGCTCACCGGACCCCTGGGTGGGCTGCGGGGCATGGGCACTTAACACACCCTGGCTTCGAACGGAGAGGTTAATGGCCCACGGCTTGGTTGCTCGGCCCGTCCGAGGCTTGGTCACCTTGGGATGGATGGGGTGAGAACTCCCCTGGCGGCCGCCGCCGGGCCGGAGCCGAGCGCACTCTAGGGGATAACTAGAAGTTGCTGGAGCCGGGCTGACAGCAGCGCCCGCCCACACTTGGCCAGGCCAGGAGGTGACTCAAACATCGGTCTTCCCTTGCTCCGCGCCATGTCCTTCGGATAAGTCTAGACTTGCAGAGGCCCGGAGAAGGAGGACTTAGTCTTTCCAGGCTTTTGATCCTGGGTGGCAAAGACAACCCTAACAGAGAGAGGGAAAGACTGGGAGATCAAGAACCTTTCCGAATGCTACCCACTGGGTGGAATGGGGGGGCAGCAACTGTGACCACTTTCTTGTGTCTCTGTTATCTTATCTACCTTCTGGAAGGGAAGAAATGCCTCTACACTTTTGCAGTAGACCGTGGGAGATCCCCCAGCCTGGAAACCCCGCTTGTGTATGTAGCACACACCTCCTTGCGGGACCAATTCCCAGGCACTAAGTTTCTGCTAGGAAAAGAAAGCTGGACTGTTAACAGCCGGGGACACCCTGAGTTCACAGCGCTTCCACCCACCCTGCTCCACTGTCTCCTGTCAAGGCAAAGACTCTTGAGTCAAAAATAGAAGGGATTGATTCACTTATCTTTTAAATGACAGGGTGGGGTGGTGGACAGAGGCCGGACCACTTTTTGCTTTTTAAGCCATAACTTCTGGCTCAAAGCAGCCGTGATGGGCTAAGAGTTCATGCATCCCCCTTCTGTGTCCCTCCCTCCCTCCCTCCCTCCCCTCTCTCTGCACTAAGTCTACTTCCTAGAGACGCCTGAGCCCACCCTGGAAGTCCTCTGCCGACACAAGTTCAATGGCAGTATCCCTGGGGGAGGGTCCTGGCAGAGCAGATGATTCTGCTGAGGGTTTTGAAGTCTGAATACACAGGGCAGGGCAGGAAGGGCCTCCCTCAGCATATGGAGGATTCCATGGGTCCTGGAAACAGCACACTTGAGGTCAGCTGCGTGGACTGTCAGGTGCCAGGTCTTGGGGTCAGCAAGTAGGAGCTACCTGGACGCTGGGAGGGAGGTCGGGAGCGAAATCACTGAGCATCAGTCACGTCAAGCCGGGTGTTGAACCTGTAAGCTGGGGAGAGCTGCTGGAGGGTCTAAAAGGTGCGATTGGCAGTTCTAAAGCTTTCCTCTGGCTTGTGGATGGTCCTGGAGTCTAGGAGGCCGATTTAGTGGCAACGTCCTGCCATGTCTTAGGTCTAAGATTGAGCTCCCCCCCCACACACACACCCCCATCCCGTTGCACCCTAGCTCTATGACCCGTCTGACTCTCAATCAACTCCTTAAAAGGAAGATGTTAATTTCTGTTCTACTGTGAATGTTAAGTGAGATAATGAATTAGATGTGCTCATGAAATGAGCAGCGTTTTAGGATGTACAGCACATTGTGTGGACTCAAGCAGAGGCAGAGACAGCGACAGCGTGGACCCTGCTCTTAAGCCTTAAATTTAGCAAAGCCCTAAGTTCCTGCAAGAGCCCAAGCAGAAGGAAGCCTCCGCCCTGACATTTCATCCCTCTGGTTCCTTCGCCTCCGCACCTCCAGGCCCCATGCTGGACGAAGAGTTACAGACAGCCAAAGCCGTTTGGAGGATGGGGGGTCCGTTAGACTGGGAAGGCCGCACAGGGCAGGTAGCTTTTGAATCAGACAAGCTTGTAGAAGACAAAAGAGGCCCTTGTCATCTTTGTCAGAAAGAACAGCCCACGCCAAGGCAGGGGTCCCTTGGGAGTAGCAGGCCTCTAGCCTGGGAAAGTGCCTTTGTGAAGTGTGTTTTCAATAGGGTACAGGGGCTGGGTCCTTATCTTCTATTGGGAACTACACCGGGGTGCCCAGCGTGGTAATAGTTTGAGGCAGGAACCAGGATCTAGGCTTTAGCCTTGGTTTGGCCTCCGCGACCTTCGCAGATCCCCAGGGAACTTGGTCAGAGCCGTGGATGGTGCGGTGAGAGAATCCAAGGCCTTAGGCCGTGACTTTTGGGGTTTCATCCTGCATGCCTGCCTTAGCTTAGCATTCCCTCCCCTGGCCCTGCAATCACACAACGGGGGACAGGACTCAACAGGCAGCCCCGCTGGAGCTGAGTCCTCACTTTCCGTGGGCAGTGAACACACGCACCGGGTTAAAGGGGAATACCCAGACCCGGGCCCTCACAGCCCCTGAGGCCCTGTAAGGTTGGAGTTAGTCTGCCTGGATGCACATCCCCTTTTTCCTCTGCCCCACACAGCTTCCCCTGTGTTCTCACATGCTGGGGAACTTGAAGGAAAATACACTGGAAGGAGAAGACAGCATTTGGGGGCCTTGCCTATCTTCCTGTAGAGGATAGTGTTTAGGTGTTCCACGCCTAACCTGCAGCAGGTATGGTGTCATGGAAGAGGCCAGACGCTGGGCTCGGAATGCCTGAGTCCTAGATCTAGCCTTTGTCCTCCCTGGTTGAGTGACCCTGGGTAAGTCAGTACACCTCTCTGGCCTCTTTACCAGCCATGAGACAAGTTCAATGCTATCTAACCTACTGATCTTGCAGAGAGGCCAAACGAGATTTGAAGATTCACGGGACAGGCTGAGGTGACCTTTTGTGACAGAGTCATCTCGTAGATGCCTGCTATGTCTTCATCTAGTACCTGATCTGTACAAGACACGGTGCTCAGCTCCAAGGTTATGAAAAAATAAAAATCTAACCCCATCCCTGCCCACAGGAGGACAGACAGATAAACGTGTCATTTCAGTTCCATACCACCATTGCTAAGCTGCTACCGCGCTTGCCTGTTTGGAAGTTGAGGCAGAGTGGCTGGCATGGGAGCCCGGATTTGAAGCTGAGATGTCTGGGCTTGAGTCCTGGTTCCTCCACTGCCCAGCCGAAATCGCACTGGTGACATGGCAGGTGGGCGTGCCTGCGCAGACAGACAGCGTTAGCAGTTCTGTAAGGGAGAGCCTGCATTTGAGGATCTGGGATTTATCCCCGAAATTTTTTTGGACTTGTCTTTCCACTTAGCTGACTAAGTGGTCAGAGGGCAGTATGCTTACGAAATTTCCACCTGGGGATTTCGTTGGCGTCAGTTCGCTGATGACTAAGGGGAGTGAGGTGGGAGGCGGCCTGAAGTTGAGAGCAGATGGCTGATGCAAAAGGCCTGTGCCAGGTGGGTGCTGGGCACCGGGCCAAAATGCGACTCAACTCCCTGCCCACCTGACTCCTGTGCCTGGGGGTCCCTATTGAAGTTGTCAGGGGGAAGCTAGAAAATTCCGTGGGTCGGGCTGGTGAGATGGCGTAGTGGTTTAAGGTGTTTGCCTGTGAAGCCTGAGGACCCTGGTTCGATTCCCCAGGACCCACGTAAGCCAGATGCGCAAGGAGGTACATGCGTCTGGAGTTTGTTTGCAGTGGCTAGAGGCCCTGGCATGCCCATTCTGTCTTTCTCTCCATCTGCCCCTCTCTCTCAAATAAATGAATAAAATACTTTTTTAAAAAAAGAAAATTCCTGTGGGTCAAAGAAACTACGGTTCTACACCAGGGATCAATAACTAGGGTGAGGGTGTTGAGGGCCCTAGAGGAGGCCTCCGCAGAGGAGGGCGGTTGGGACCTTTTCAGCAGACACCAGCCACATGACTGGGAGGTGAGCGCCAGCCACTGTGGACTTGCTAGGCCCCTGCCGCTGCACTGGGAACCTGGGTGGGAAGGGTCGTGAAGAACAAGTCACTGCCTGCAGGGGCTTAGTAAATCAAGGCCATCGTTGGCCACCAGGCACTGACCACTTACTGGGGAGTCACTCCATCTTTCCACAATCCTCATTTCTTACCCCTGTGGACCCCCTAGACTCAGCCAGTTAGGCAAGGCTAGATTCCTACCCAGTCCTGGATCCAGCAAATGACTCCCCGAAACTTCCTTGCTGAGCATTCTCTGTTGCTGCTACCCCAGCCAGGTCTGGGTCTGACCCCAACTGGGGAGGGAATGTGCAGGTGGAGAAGGGGTGTGCCCCAGGCTTATGTTTGAAATGGCTGAGAATTTATTGTTTCAGTAGCCTCTCCAGATAGCCAGAGGTGTGAGAGGCCAAGAGGAAGGGGAGGCAGGAGCCCTTTTGGACGGACCACCCTTTGCGCCCCTGGCAGAGGTCAGGACAGGCGGATGAAAGCGTATGGTGCCAGGAGCAGGCTGAGATAGCTGGTCTCAGCTCCTAGGCCCTGCACTGCCATTTCCTTGATGTCACTTGCCTTTCTGGGCCTCAGCCACCTCTGGTCTCCAAGGGGCCTTCAGCTCGTAAGCCTGGAATTCTCTGGCTTGGGGGACATGACATGAGAGTAGTGGACAAGAGCTGCCATGCTGGCTACAATAAGCATTCATATCCCATTGTGGGCTCGGGCACAGGAGGGGAAAAGGTGCCCTCAACTTCTAGAGGCCTCTGTGCCTAGGATAATTTGATCTCTGTGGGTAAAAACAGCCCTTGGGAGGGCAGTGATGGGCAGAGCTGTGTCAGCAGGTGTGTTTTGCCACGTCACGTAGGGAGAACCCCCTGGAGCTGGTAGGCCCATACCATTCGTGCTTGGCCTCATAAGGCATCAGCAAACTTTTCTTAGGGTCACTGTAGACTTGACACTGAAGGCAATGAGTAACTCACAGTCCTGCAGTTCTGTCCTCCAAACCAGGGCTTTGCACGGGTTTTTTAAGTCCTTGTGTTCTGTGTCCTGGTTGATCTGTAGCTCTCTTTCCTGTACGGGCCAGAGTGCCTTGATAAAGGAATAGATCTTGGCAGGAATAGATCTTCTCAGGGTAAAGCGCTGGGCTGGGGGTGGGGCAACATTAATCCTATTATACAGATGAGCAAACCGAGGCTCAAAGAAACAAAGAAAGCCACCGGTGGCCATACAGACCCAAGTCACCTGATCCCAGGCTAATGCTAGTGATCTCGCCATAGGTTGGTCTCTGCGCCCTTGAGAACGGTGCCCAGCCATGCTTTGTATTTAACTGAGATTTAGTAACAGCTCTCTGCTTGGTTTTAAAATCCTGCAACTTGTGAAGCTGAGTTATCTAGACTAAACCCCTTATGAGGATGGGGAAACTGAGGCACACAGGATGAGACTTTACTGATGATCAGAACTGTCTGGGGCAGACCAAGGACTAAGATCTAGGGCTCCTCACTGTCCTCCAGGACTTGTCTCCGTCTCCAGCACACTTTTGCTGTTTCCTCCCAGTCACTGTCCTAGAGTGTAGTGAAGCAGAGAGGGGTAGGGAGGCTTTGGGGTCCCTAGTTAAGAGACTCCTCCTAGTATGTACCCTGGAGAGACAGCACTCACAGCTGACCCTGTCAGTGTGTGGACGCTGTGCTGAATGTTCTCCATGGGGGTCTAGGTTCCTCACAGCACCTCTTTGAGGATGGGACTGTTCTCTCCATATCATGCCCCCCGCCGCAGTTGTCCCCAAGTCACGTAGGTTAATAAGTGACTGTTGGAGCCTCCCAGTGGGGGTGAGTCTGTTGGCCTCGTTGGGCAAATGTGAGGAGGACTGCCTCTTCCTGTCGAATGCCTGGCCTGACTGAACGAGAACAAGGGTCCCGGAGGTGTTCACCATGTGGGCAGAGCAAGAGCCTGGCCCAGTGCCCTGGGGGCCACTTAATCAGCCAGGTTGCCCAGGTGGGCTCCATCTGTGCCCCCCTGACGTCCATCAGCTTGAGGACCACTGCCTCACTCCTGGCACAGCCCTTCATGGTGGGCAGTCCTCCTCGGTGGAGGTGAATCGACTGTGTGAGGAGGACCGGGCAGACATTGCTGCTCTGTACTACGGAGCACGAGGCTGGCCCCTGGAGGGCAACTGCATTTGGACTGGGTTCACCCCACCAGTTACACAAGCAAGAGCTCACAAGAAGCCATCTGGCATTGCGTGGACACATTGTATACTCACCTCTGGGAACCGACTGGTAATCTTGGGGCCCCTTTGTGATGTTTGTTTAAACCCCAGGCAGGGTGGATAGGAGCAGATCAGCTTAGCCGGAGGGGTGGGGTGGGGAGTAGTAATGAACTCTGTGGTGAGGAGCTCCCTGGGGAACAAAGGGGGCCTGAAGTAACTTAATATTTTCCTTTTGCTGCAGACATTGGAACGCTGTGTCCTGCCATGTCTGGGGCCAAGCCCAGGATGCACCTGGGCTGGGTTTAATCCTCAAATTGGCCTCTACAAAAGAAAGGGGTGGCAAGAAGAGGCCCAGGGAAGGGCTGGGGAGCAGAGCCCCACTTGTTCCCGGGGAGAAGGGAGCCAGAGTGCAGATCAAGTGGCTGCCCTTTAAAGTTTCATGCCGGGCCTGTAATGGTATCCAGCCGTTCCCTCCTTACCCCCTGGTCTAGAAGGTGGTCAGCCCCCCCCCCCCCCACCTCTACTCCCTTTCCCTGGAGGCCGGTGGGAGGGAGACAGGTCAGGAGCCTGGAACCGGCCACCCAGATAAGCCTGGCCCCCGGTGGGGGAGGGGCAGCGCCAGATGCGTCCTTTGAAGTTCTCACTGTTGCTTAACCCTCTGGTTTCACCTCAGCACTGCCCGGCACTGGGGACTTAACAGGCTTGGAGTCTGACCAGTGTGGGTGCATGTGACCATTAGATGTGACAATTACGTCGTAGAGTGTCTGGCGTATGTGGCAGTGGAGGGAATCTGAGGTCTGGGAAGGGAAATGGCATCGTAATGTGTGCCCCATGTGGAAAGTCTCTCCCGGACCCTGTCTCTCCTCTAGCCAGCGGACCTGCTGGAGGCAGCGTATGAGAACAGAGATGGGACTGAGCAGGCCTGGGACGAATCCTGCTGTGCTTGGGGCTAGTTTGACACGAGAGCAAGGGCCAGGGTGGTGCTCAGCATGTGGGATCGAGGGTCAGGCGCCGGACCTCTCTGAGCCTGTTTCTTCATCTGTACAATACGGTAATGAGCCAGCTACCTGTTCAGGGTTAAATAAAAGACTGGAGAAAGCCGGGTGTGGTGGCGCACGCCTTTAATCCCAGCATCCGAGCAGAGGTAGGAGGATTACCATGAGTTCGAGGCCACCCTGAGACTACATAGTGAATTCCAGGTCAGCCTGGGCTACAGTGAGACCCTACCTCGAAAAAAAAAGACTGGAGAGGTATGTCGGTTGAGAGTAGGCAAAGGGAAAGTAGGTAGGGGCTTGGGTGGGTGCCCCCCCCCAAGCCTATTTTGGAGCCTAGACACAAGGTTTCCAGTTGGAAGGGAGGATGGGGCCTCCGGAGGTCAAGCCAAGTTGGTAGGATGGACACAAGTCACTGCAGAAGTGGGCTCAGCCACTGCCAGGCTGCATCAGGGGACCCTGCTTCCTGTGTCTGCTTAGAACACAATTGCTTAGCCCGGACTGTGGGTAAGTCTCTCAGCCTCCTGAGCATCTGTGAAGACAAGAATCGTTGTGAAGACTAAAGGAGACCGGGTGTCCTGAGGCACCCAGCCCGTGGCACCTGCTCAGCAGAGGTCAGTATAGACCTCAGCACTGTGAGCCACTCCCCCCTGGCAGGATCCAGGTCTTCAACGGGTCCCCCAAGCAAAAGAGATGGCTTAGTGGTTAAGCGCTTGCCTGTGAAGCCTAAGGACCCCCGTTCGAGGCTCAATTCCCCAGGACCCATGTTAGCCAGATGCCCAAGGGGGTGCATGTGTCTGGAGTTCGTTTGCAGTGGCTGGAGGCCCAGGCACGCCTATTCTCTCTCTCTCTCTATCTGCCTTTCTCTCTCTGTCTGTTGCTCTCAAATAAATAAAAATAAAAATAAAAATTTTAAAAAAAGAACATCTGGCCTGGTGGGTTTCAGAGTAGGATCCGTTAACACGTGTGGCGGGTCCAGGGGCTGTTACTTCATCCGGAGCTCATCCAAGAAAGGCTTCTGGTACTCGCGCTCAAAAAGACCAGAAAGGAACAGGGACTGGACGTTAGGAGTATTCGAGGAGGATGGGATCCGTGACAACTCGTAGCTGTCACCAGACACATGAGCCCATGTCTTCGGGAGTGGGATAAGAGTGTGCAATGTGCCCACCACTCACCTGTAGCTCTCTCTCCATCCAGCCCCCACCATGCCGTGGTCCCTGCTGCCGCCCCTGCTGCTGCCGCTGCTGCTGCTGCCTGTGGACGGAGCCCAGACAACCCGGCCATGCTTCCCTGGGTGTCAGTGTGAGGTGGAGACCTTCGGCCTCTTTGACAGCTTCAGTCTGACCCGTGTGGACTGCAGTGGCCTGGGCCCCTACATTGTCCCCGTGCCCATCCCCCTGGATACCGCCCACTTGGATCTGTCCTCCAACCGACTGGAAACAGTGAATGAATCCGTATTGGCAGGACCAGGTTATACCACGCTGGCTGGCCTGGATCTTAGCCACAACCTGCTCACCAGCATCTCGCCCACCGCCTTTTCCCGCCTGCGCTACTTGGAGTCACTCGACCTCAGCCACAACGGTCTGGCGGCCCTGCCAGCCGAGACCTTTGCCAGTTGCCCCTTGAGTGATGTGAACCTCAGCTACAACCGGCTCCGAGAGGTCTCAGTATCTGTCTTTACCACCCACAGCCAGGGCCGGCCACTGCATGTGGACCTCTCCCACAACCTCATTCACCGCCTGGTGCCCCGTCCTGTAAGGGCCAGTCTGCCCGCACCCACCATTCAGAGCCTGAACCTAGCCTGGAACCGACTCCGCGCCGTGCCCAGCCTCCGAGATCTGCCCCTGCGCTACCTGAGCCTGGACGGCAACCCTCTGGCGGCCATCGGTCCAGGTGCCTTCACGGGGCTGACGGGCCTCACCCATTTGTCACTGGCCAGCCTACAGGGTGTCCCCCAGCTGGTGCCTCATGGCTTCCGGGAGCTGTCAGGCCTACAGGTCCTGGACCTGTCGGGCAACCCGAAGCTCAAGTGGGCGGGAGCTGAGACACTCTCAGGCCTGGGCTCTCTGCAGGAGCTGGACTTATCGGGCACCAGCCTGCTGCCCCTGCCTGATACCCTGCTGCATCACCTCCCAGCGCTGCAGAGCGTCAGCGTGGGTCAGGATGTGCAGTGCAGGCGGCTGGTGCGGGAGGGCACCTACCCCCGGCAGCCTGGCTCCGCGCCCAAGGTGGCCTTGCACTGCGGAGACATCCGTGAATCTGCCGCCAGACGCCCAGACATCTTGTGACGAATGGTGTGGCCTGGGGCCACGTGACAGACTGCTGCCCTGGGCTTGCTCAGGGGCCCAAGTAACTTGTATTTTAACGGACCAGTGGGGAGTCTGCAAGCCGCATCATGGCAGAACTGTGGGCTGATGAGGGCTTTTGCATCTGGGGCCAATATCTAAGAACAAAGTCTGCCCCTTGCTCTCCATGGCCCACCTCCCTGAACCATAAGTGGGAGGACTTCATTGCCAAACCAGACTCTGGTCCCTTCCTGGGCCCTGCCCTATTTGTCCCTAAGTGCCTTCCCTCTTGCCTTGGCTGAGCTTACCCGCCATGGGTGGAGGGTGGGTGGAAGCCATCACTACACTGCTGGCTCAGGTCCACTGGGCTGAGTGTTCCCTTGGGCCCAGGGTCTTGTCACTCTAGCAGTTTCTTTTATGATACACCCCTTTGCCCTGGGCCCATGGGCCCAATACTCTTCTCATGGAATCCTGGGTATAACCTTAATTATAGAAGAGACTGCAGAGAAAAATCAACCCACCCTTCTCATGAGACAGGTGGAGAAACAAGGGTCTAGAGAGGGGAGACCTGATGATCTGAAGTCCTACAAGTCGAGGCAGGTCTGGAGCCCAGGCCTGCTATGAGCCAGGGTCTTTACACTTCCTTGTCTTCTCTGTCGTCTCTCCTGCTCTTCTCCCTTGGTGCACTCTCGCTGTTGCCTGGGCTCTTTCCCCATAATCTCCTGGCAGCGACAGCAAGACAGGTAAGGGCCACAGAGGACCCTGTGGCATGGGCAGAATCATTTCACTTTTCAGAGCCTCAGGAAGCTTGGGTATACCAGCCCCAAGCCTGTTCACTTTCTTACTCTGGGGTGGGGTTCCCCCAGCATCAAGACTGGAATGTGCTTATTTCTTCCCCCTACAGATAATGCCTCTAGATGCTTCCCTACCAAGTCAGTGCAGTGGTGGCCGTGTGCCTGTAAGCTCCAATGGGCTGGGTGGATTCAGTCTCCCCATAGGCCAGAGACCAAGAGCTCTATCAGACCCTCCCAGGAGTGCGGCAGAAAGAGACAGGGTCATGTCATACTCCAGCCCCAGGGGCAGCATCTCAGCCTCCCGTCCCTGGGGGGTGATCTTTCCTTTGTCCTCATTTCATAAGAGTTGTTTTTTTGGGTTTTTTTTTTTTTTTTTTCAGTGAACTGTCACTTTCAACCACCTCTGCTGGCAGGGGATGGAAGTGTATCATTTATAAAAGAAGAGAAACGTCTTTGTTCACTTTTGTAATATGTATCCTGGGACTATTCGGGGGGGAAGCTGGGCAGAAGCCAACTATCAGTGGCTTATGTGGGTATCGGGGCTGGTACCAAGAGATGCCCACAGGGTAGTGAGAGCTCTGTCTTAACTCACCAGCACAACCCAGCCCCTGATTGATCCTTGGTTTAATAAACACGTAAGAGTTTTCTTTGTGTCATTGAAACATTCACTGACAATGGTTGCAGTGGGGTGAGGGGACACAGGATGAATTAGGCCCTACCTTGGGCAGCTTACTCTCCCTAAAAGGGCCGCATAGCATCCTAAGATTGGGGAAGTAAAGTGACATGAGAGAAGTCACTTGGGCCTCATGCTGAAGTCCTCACTCTCTCCACCTCCCTCATCCCAACTCTCTTCCAGCCCCCCTCCGCCTGGCCACATGAACTTGCCAGGCTCTTGCACGCCTCTGCCTCAGCTCAGAGGCTTGTCCTTGCCCCTCAAACCCTTCTCACCTAAGAGATTTGGTTCCTTAGAAGCTCCCCTAAAGTCTCTCCCCCCACCCCAAGTCCCTTCGTCCAAGACAGCAGTGCTTTGGACGTCCTTGGCATTTCAGTTGTGTGATGCCATAATTTCTGTCCGCACACTTCCGATAACAGCTCGTTCGTTTCCATAAGGGCCTGGTGCTAGCATCCTTCCCACTGGCCAGTCTACAGAAGTATCCATCTCCAGGGTCACCACCACCAAGTTGTTGCTGACAACCGCCCTGGACCTGAGCTGACGAACAACATTCGGAACTCCCTGGTCCTGGGAGCGGGAGGGAATAACCGAGAACCCTGTGGAGGAGCCAAGCGGCTCCAGACAAGTGGACCAGAACAAGGAGACTGGCACTTGGGAGAGGTCACAGGTGAGGGGCCAATGGCAGAGTCCAGAACTTGGGTCATAATTGCCAATCTGGTTGCCCCAGTGAGACCTACCGGAGTCCCTGACTCCAGGCTGCCACCTACCTGTCGGTGAGTGTCGCGCATAGCTGAGGCAGGAAGGGAGCCACAGACCTGCGCGTTCCTGCGCAAAGGCACAGCCCCTCACTCTGCAGATCCCCCGAGGCCCTTGGCAGAGACTTCAGACGGAGAGGTGAGGAGAATTTGTGCTACTGCTGTCCGGAGGCCCGGATCCTCCCAAAGCCCTCTTTGTAGAAGGAGACTCAAGTGCCTTTGCACCCAGGAGCCTTGAAGGACAAAGAGTAAAAGGCAAAGGGTGAAGACAGGCTTCTGATTCTTGTCAGCATGGGGCTACGAACCAGCACCACCAACACTCCTGATGCCATAGCACCATGAGCTTGATGCCAGCCTGGGATCCGTGAGACCCTGACACAAGAAACAATAGCAACCGAGCAGGAGAGATGGCTTAGTGGTTGGGGCACTTCAAGCATAAGGACCCAGGTTCGATTCCCCAGCAGCCCACATGAGCCAGATGCACAAGGTGGTGCGTGCATTTGGGGCTCGCTTGCAGAGGCTGGAGGCCCTGGCGTGCCCATTCTCTGACAGTCTCTCACTGCCAAATAAATAGATAAAATATTTAAAAATTAAAAACAGCCGGGCGTGGTGGCGCACGCCTTTAATCCCAGCACTTGGGAGACAGGGGTAGAAGGATTGCAGTGAACTTGAGGCCACCCTGGGACTACGTAGTGAATTCCAGGTCAGCCTGGGCTAGAACGAGACCCTACCTCACAAAAGAAAAAAGATAGCAACAAAAAAATCAAAAACAGAACAACACAGTGGGGCTAGCATTCCCACACGAGGGTGAGCACAGGCATCCTCACATAGCAAGGCCTGCATTTCCCCATGGGGAATGCGTGCATCCTGGCCTGGCTTCTGGTCTGCTTTTACACTGAAACCCTGTGCCCATAAGGAGGCGCCTTGCCTGCAGCGCCACCTTGTGGCCATGCGTAACTAGACACTCATCTCAGCCAAGTCCAGGAAGGAGGTCTCAGGAAGGCCAGAAGCAAAGTGACCTGCTCAGTCGGGCCAGGCCATTCACAGCTTCTCCCGCCAGGCAGAAAAAAAATGCTCACTTAGGTCTTCTCCCTCCAGAAATCCTGGCACTTAGGATCATACAGAATCGCAGATTCGTGCAGTGATTCCCTCTTGAATTCATAGGAGCAGGTTAAAATCCTGGGTTCATTACAAATTAATTGTGTAACTTTGGCTAAATCACATTGCTTCCCTGAGCCTGGAAAATGGGGATGAAAGTGCCTTGATCTGCGAGAAGAGTAACATTTGCACAGAATCAAGTACTGCGTCTGCTACAAGAACCCACCCAGGAGTGCCCTTTCTCTCCACCTCACAGCTATGCAGAGCACTGTTAACGCCGTACAGATGATTAGGTCATTCCCTCATCCTGCCTGTCCCACCTCATGGGCATCACGTATACAGAAAACTGGGGATGGGAGCAGTGCTCTGAGACCCCCGAAACCACTGAGATTCAGCTATTTTCTGTAGAAAACAGGGGTGGTTAGGCAGTTCTAAATATCTCCCATGAGACCTTAATAGTGATCCCAGAGCAAAGAAAGCCACTAAAAGTGACAACTGTTCTCCAGGTGCTACGGCAGGTCACCAGGACTCTGTACCTCAGAACTGGCTTTGTCATTTGTGAGGTGCGCATATGGGTCCCTTGTTCCGAAACAATCGAGTGTTAAGATGGGCTGGAGAGATTGCTCAGTGGTTAAAGGTGCTGCCTTGCAAAGCCTGACAGCCTGGGTTCGATTCCCCAGTGCCCACGAAAAGGCGGGCGTGAATGTGTCATGTGTCTGGAGTTCATTTGCAGTGGCAGGAGGCCCTGGCATGCCCACACTTTCTCTCTCTCTCTCTCTCTCTCTCTCAAAGAAAAGAAGTATCGAGATGGCAAGAAAAGAGCTTGAAAGCAAGCACGAGGTCTTTCTAAATTCCCACCGGCCGTGAAGCCGCCCTGCCGGGATTTGCCATCCCATTGGAAGAGAAGGAAGAGGAGAGGGCCAGTATTGCGCAGGATGGGAGAAGAGCCTAGTCCAGGGCTCCCACTAGAATCTTCCAAACACAGGAATTCCCTTCTCAGTGTTATCATAACCCCCATCCTCTGCTTTCTCCAGATTGTTGTGGCCAAAGGGCTTTCAGGACGCCGTGGAAAGACAGAAAGTGCCACTGAACCAGCTCACGGGACATTTCTTTGAACAAAATTACCAGGAATGAAGGGCGTGGGAGTCAGAGCCCTAGCCCCGGCTCACTTCCCGTGAGATCCTTTGTGCCAGGGGTGATGACAGCAGGGTCATCATGGGCTAATGTGGCCTTGCCCGTCAGTGTTCAGTGTCCCTGGACGTTGGCTCACGCTCACCAGGGAGCAAGTGTTTATCCTGTCAATGACAACTTCCACCCAATGGCCAAGATCCACGAAGGAAAGATACCCAGTGGTGGCAATGGCCGTTGTACACATTGCCCAGTGTCCCAGGTAGCTGTTGTCATGAAGTCACTCTCCACATTGTGGACCTAGGATCAGTCCACAGCTCAACCTTCAGCAAGAGAAAATGGCAGCCCAGCTCATTCGTGTGCCATGTAGGTTTTTCTGTCTTTCGTTTATTATTCTTTCTTTGTTTAAATACTAGTGGCTGTATTTGTGGGGATTATTGTGTTTGCTGAGCTTTAAGGGACATCCCTCCTCTGTTTATTCTCTAACTCCCAAAGCTAGCCATCATTTTATGTTGAATACGCCTTAACTAAAATGTTCCCGACAGAGAAGACAAACACCCATGTATGTTTCTTGGTACATATACACATGATGTATGTGTATATGTACATGATGTCTATGATGTAACATGTATATAATTATGTACATGATATAGGAAGACACAGCAAAAGAGAAATTGGTTGTAAAACAGAAGGATCAAGCCAAGAGCAATTTTCTAACTAGGCAATTCTTAGAAGGAGCAACTTGCCCAAGTTAACAGTGATGAGTAGAGTCGCTTCCTGCTGAAGTGAAGTCCTACTTTGGGGTGAACAGCCAGGGGGTGACAGTGATTCGGGGCTCCTCACAGCTGCAGCTTCCAGGCTTCAAAGGGAGGTCACGTGGCACTGCTGAGTTCTGGGGAAAGACACCCACCCTCCCGTTTAGCCACGGTTCCTAGTCTGTAAGGTGAACCTGTGGTGACGCCCTCCCAGGTAAAGTCAGTTGGCAAAACACGTAGCGTACTGCCTAGAGTGTAATTAACTGCTACCCATAAAATATCATCTCTCTTTATTTTGAAATTTTGGGGATAAATTTATAAGCCTGTGGTGCCTCAAAATTTTTCTTGTTGGGTTCTGTCAGCTCCCTTGGGGAGAGAGGACAGAAAGCCTAGGAAGTTGTCTTGAAGGGCATTAGGTCCTCTATCTCTGGATGGTTCCAAGCTACCCAGTCTCGCCGCCCCCTTCTGTCTCACCCGCAGAAATGTCCTCAGACCCCTGTCCTGAGGTCCATTTGCCACTATGTCCCCAGACCAAGCTAGGTGGATAAGGCAGTACAGAAGACCCAGAACGGTTTTCCTGCCAACGGAGAGTCGGGGATCCCTCTCCCCTCTCTCAACAGCAGCCTCGCCCTCTTCCTGAGACGCCACCATTGCTCTTTGGCATAAGTCATGACAGTTCTCTGACATCCCTGCTTGGTGGGCAAGAGTTCAGGATGCTGAGAAGGTGACCAGGGGAGGGAAGGGAGGTGAAGGACAGGTGCTACGTCATGGGACCCAAGGGGGGACCTACCACTCTGTCAAAGGGTGTCACCTCCTAGAGATGGTTTCTAAGACGATAATGATGCTGGAGACAAGGTAGAGAGGGTCACAAAGAAGGTGGTGGAAGGACAGGCTGCCCTTCTACCGTCAACGGGCTATCTCCCTCAAACTAGTCAGTCATTCCAGGCAACTCCAGCTCCTAGTGTCAAGTTTGAGCTTCACACTTACCTTGAATCTACGCTGGGCCTGTGACTTTGATAGGGGCATTGTACTTTAGCTGTAGGTTTTTGTTATTTTAAATATTTTTATTAATTTATTTGAGAGAGAGAAAGAAAGAGGTAGATAGAGAGAAAGACAGAATGAGCCCATCAGGGCCTCTAGCCACTGCAAACTCCAGACACGTGCACCACCTAGCACATCTGGCTTTATGTGGGTACTGGGGAATCAAACCTGCGTCCTTTGGCTTTGCCTACAAGCACCTTAAAAATAAAAAATAAAAAAAAGTACATTGTCCTGAGCTAGGCATGATGGTGCATGCCTGTACACACAGCACTGAGGAGATATCTCTCCAGCCCCCTAGTTTCAGGTTTTTTTAAAATATTTTATTCATTTATTTGCAAGCAAAGAGAGAGAGACTAGGCATGCCAGGGCCACTGCAAACGAATTCCAGACACAATCACCACTCTGTGCATCTGGCTTTATGTGATACTAGGGAATCGAACCCAGGCCATCAGGCTTTGCAAGCATACTCCTTTAACCACTGAGCCAGCTTCCAGCCCTATTTCAGTTTTTGAGGCAGAATCTCACCTTAGAATCCAGGCTGGCCCAGAACTTGCCATTCTCCTGCCTCAGTCTCCCCAGTGCCTAGTGTACAGGCATGCGCCATCATACCCAGCTCAGGACAATGTACTTTTCCTTGTGTGTAATGTAGCGTGTGGTGTAAGAACATGTATGTGCACTTGTGGCACCCCATACAAACTTTTATTTCTTTAATTATTTTGTTTATTTTTTATTTATTTGAGAGACAGAGAGAGAAAGAGGCAGATAGAGAGAAAGAGAGAAAGAATGGGCATGCCAGGCCTTCAGCCACTGCAAACAAACTCCAAATGCATATGCCGCCTTATGCATCTGGCTTACATGGGTCCTGGGGAATCAAACCTCAAACTGGGGTCCTTAGGCTTCACAGGCAAGCGCTTAACCACTAAGCCATCTCTCCAGCTCCACAAACCTTTTTTTTTTAACTTTTAGTTTTAGAGAGAGAAAGAGAGACAAAGAGAGAGAATTGGTGCACCAGGGCCTCAGTCACAGCAATAGAATGCCAGATGCTTGTGCCACCTAGTGGGCATGTGTGTCCCTGCGCTTGCCTCACCTTTACACATCTGGCTTACATGGAATCTGGAGAGTTGAACATGGGTCCTTAGGTGTCACAGGCAAGCGCCTTAACTGCTAAGCCATCTCTCCAGCCCCTTAGTGAAAGTCTTAAATAGTCTCTGCCACACATACACAAACACTGTAAGCCCCTCTGTCCGCCCCACCAACCAGAAGAAACAGAAGAGTGCTGAGTCCTCTGTACAGGTGGTCCACACAGACCTTCCTTTGCTAACATGTTGGAGAGGACAGTGGCCACGGGGGCCAAGGGGAGAATAGTGAGGCCTTCACTGCCCTCACACCCCTTGGCCTGATGAGCTTCTTCCTGTCTTGGCTTCCATTCCACTTCTCTGAGAAGCCTTCCCTGGCAACGTCTCCATCCTAAACCAGACTAAACCAGACAAGCGTAGATTCTCTGTCAGCCTACACCTGATCCTCCCAGCAGAGTGGTACTCATCACTTTTATTTTGTGTTTATCTTTCCAGTATCCGCTCTGTACTGAGGACAGGAATCACAGCTTACTTACTCCCCAAAGAGTCTTTACCTCCAGGCTGGTGCCTAGCACATAGGTGGTTGGCATTATATATGTTGAATTAATAAACAGATCTATTGGGTGGGCTGGAGAGATGGCTTAGGAGTTAAGGCCCTTTCCAGTGAAGCCTAGGGACCCAGGTTCAATCACCCAGTACCCATGTAAGGCACATGCACAGGATGGTACATGTGCCTGGAGTTCATTTGCAGTGGCTAAAGGCCCTGGCACGCCCATTCTCTCTCTCTCATAAAAAGATTTATTTTTATTTTTTTAATCATTATTTTTTATTAACAACTTTCATGATATCCCGTGGTAATGCCCTCCCTCCCCCCACTTTCCCATTTGAAACGCCATTCTCCATCATATCCTCTCCCCCTCTCAATCAGTCTCTCTTTTGTTTTGATGTCATGATCTTTTCCTCCTATTATGACGGTCTTGTGTCAGTAGTGTCAGGCACTGTGAGATCATGGATATCCAGGCCACTTTGTGTCTGGGAGGAGCACGTTGTAAGGAGTCCTACCCTTCCTTTGGCTCTTACATTCTTTCAACCACCTCTTCTGCAATAGACCCTGAGCCTTGGAAGGTGTGATAGAGATATTGAAGTGCTAAGCACTCCTGTCACTTCTTTCTAGCACCATGATGCCTTCTGAGTCATCCCAAGGTCACTGCCATCTGAAAAGAGAAGATTCTCTACCAAAAGTGAGAGGAGCATTAATATAAGGATATGAACATTAAGAGAAGTGCTTACTGGGCAGTTTGATAAGCATAGTATATACAGTTAGCCAGACATCAGCAGACGTTACACCCCTACTGCTCATGACTACCCCTGGTTTAAGTTTTCAGTATCAGGGATGTATTCTCTCCCATGGAGCGGTCCTCTAGTCCAATTAGAGGGCAGTTGGTTTCCACCATGACAGATGTGCCACTGTTACATCCGCTGGCTCATTTGGCCTGGCTGGCAGAATTTAAGACTTGCAGTGTTCACTGTTGAGTATCTTCACTGGTGATTTCTCTCTCTCCCATTGAACTGCATGCAGAATGACTTCTTCCAGCTTTCTGTCAGCTGGTCTACATGGAGGAGGTTATCAGCTCAGTTCCAGCAGGATTTCTCAGTGGCCTTGCAGCCCAAGTATGTGGAGTCTTCAACAATAGGGTCTTACCATCTATTCCTGGTGGGAAACCAAGGGCCTCAGCAATGGCCTGTAATGTTTTAGGGGCATCAGGGACCTCCCTGGCCAACAACTCACTGGAAGGTATCCCATCCCTGGCACTGAAAACTTTCTAGCAGCAATCTATGGCTCCTGAGTGTTGCCCAAAAAAGTAGGTTTCCATATGACTTATTTATATCCTCTTAGATTTTGATTAGCCCTCCCTCCACCTTTCCTTTACTCAGTCTCTTCCCCTGACCTCACTTGGGCCTTTTCACCCCCATTAATCTATTCTTCTACTTACATATGTACAATACCATCCTATTAAGTACCCCCCTCCCTTCCTTTCTCTTCCCTTTATATCTCTTTTTTAGCTTACTGGCCTCTGCTACTGAGTTTTTTCCTTCTCACACAGATGCCCAGTCATCTGTAGCTAGGATCCACATATGAGAGAGAACATGCAATGCTTGACTTTCTGGGCCTGAATTACCTCACTTAGTATAATCCTTTCCAGATCCATCCATTTTCCTGCAAATTTCATAACTTGAAGCAGGTCTGTTACTAGTGGCTAAATGGAGGCCGAGAGAGCGCTCCCAAAGCTGTATGGCAGGCTTAGGGCAGAAACCAATTCTTGGGACTTTGTGTATACTTCAGTTCCTCAGCGGTGGAAGGTGGAAGTTCCTCCTCAGATCTAATTCCAAGACTCTCAGGCAGCAGGTGAGGCTGGGCTGAGGCAGGCGTCCAGTGAACCCCACCCTGTGCCTCTCTAGCTGCCTGGTCTTTTCACTTCTCTCCACTCTGAGGGTCTCGGGAGCACTGGAGAGAGACCTGGAATGAGGGGGTCCATGGGCAGGACGAGCTGCCATCCGTGCTGGCCCAGAAGCGCACACCGTCACCAGGCACCAAAACGGCCCAGAAATCACCTTCGTTTTCTAAATGTCCCACAGTTTATTCAGTGTCAAATAATCTTTACGTTTTCACATGTGTGTCTGGGGGTGGGGGATGGAGAGGTAATTTTCAAGTCTGAAAACAAGAAAATCCAGATGATTCTACCGCATAACCGGGAGGGGCCTGGGCAAGGTTATTTACACAGATCTTACACAACGTTCCCGCGAGGAAAGCAGGGCTGGGCTCTAGGCAAGCAGCTCCATTTTCTGAGATTTGCACTCTGCAGTCCTCTCCCCACTCTCCTCCTGGTGATTTAGGTTGAAAGGGCTTAAAAAAAAAAGGGGGGCAAAACAGAAAAATGAAGAGGAAGAAAGGAGAAAGAAAAAGAGTGAGGAAAAGAAAGAGGGGGAGGGAGGGAAGGACAGAGAGAAGGGGAGATAACTCAGCAAGATTATTTTGTAGCTAGTAGGCTCGCCAAAGGCTCTTGCAAGGCCTGGCAGGGAGCTAACCTCTGGGCGGGGAAGGGGGATAGAGATGACAGGAATAATAAAACTCCCGGAACAACAAATCCCTGAGACTGACTCAATGGATTAGGGCCGCCCCATGGGGTGAGCTCACGTCTGCGCACAGGCTACCTCCTCTCCACACTTAAATCCCTGTGTTTGGCAAGGACCCCCACAGCTAGCCTACCCGAGCCCCCATGGCTCCTATCTCATGAAGGAGCTAGGCCGTCCAGGGTAGCAAGATAGATAGATGGATAGAACCCAGACTCAAGTTCCTCCCTTTTGAGAGGGGTGTGGAAGTGGGCACTTGAAACCTTTCCAGAGTGCCGCACTAAACCTGGTGCAGAACCCGTCTCTGGTGGAACTCCCCACAAGAAGACAGCATAAGACAAACTCAGAAGCACACTTCTGATGAGCAGTGGTTTTCCACAGTTATACAGAATTTGAAAGCACTTGTCCAGCGTATTTTTTCCCCTTTTTTCCTTTTCTCACTGTAGCCCAGGCTGACCTGGAATTCACTATGCAGTCTCAGGCTGGCCTCGAACTCACGGCGATCTTCCTACCTCTGCCTCCCAAGTGCTGGGATTAAAGATGTTTGCCACCATGCCTGGCACACTTTGTTTTGTTTTGTTTTTTTGTTCGTTTGTTTTTTTGAGGTAGGGTCTCACTCTAGCCCAGGCTGACCTGGAATTCACTATATAGCCTTAGGCTAGCCTTGAACTCACAACAATCCTACCTCTGCCTCCCTAGTGCTGGGATTAAAGGAGTTCACCACCATGCCCAGCTTGACTCCGGGTTTTAAAGCAAGTCTGTCTGCTCCAGATCACTGAGTGTTCTGACCAATGCAGAGGATGGAATGCGACAGCCCGCAGGGCGGGAGCCAGCCAATCGAAGCCAACAGTTGGATATGGCAGAGACCTTGCCAAGGGCTCGAGGTCCTGCAGGCAACTAACCAACTGCTCTGACCCATGCCTGGAGCTGGAGGAGAGCAACTTCAAGTCACAGCCGCTTGGGGGTGCTCCTAGCCCAGGGCCGCTGGGAAAGTTCTCAAGGGCCCAGGCCTGATTCCTGTCCTTCTCGAGGCTCTGCTGAGCGTGAGGGAAAGCCACACAGAGCGAAGGGCAGGTCAAACACCACTCACTGCTTGTGGCTAATGGGGACACGGCACATAGTCATCCTCACCCAAGTCCTCAGCTTGTATGAGGGACCTCAGATTTACTTTAAAATGGTGATGCGGAGATTCCAAATCATGATGGCAAGTCAGCAGGGAAAATAATTTTTACAACACCTTTACAAGCCCAGGTAACCAGATACAGCCTCCTGCGCAGTGTCTGAGACAGGAAGGGGCTCCTTCAAGGCCAAGTGCGTTTCCAGGACAAGGCTTTGACTCATCAGTACTAGGGTAACCCTGGTACTTTAACCCTTTGTCTTGGGCTGGAGAGATAGCCTAGCAGTTAAGTACTTGCCTGTGAAGCCTAAGGACCCTGGTTTGAGGCTCGATTCCCCAGGACACATGTAAGCCAGATGCACAAGGTGATGCATCTGGAGTTCGTTTGCAGTGGCCGGAGGCCCTGGCGCGCCCATTCTCTCTCTCTCTCTCCCTTCTGCCTCTTTCTCTGTCTGTCTGTCTGTCGCTCTCAAATAAATAAATAAAAATAAATTTTAAAAAATTAAACCCTTTGTCTTCTGCTGCCTTCTACACACCAAGCTGAATCGGGTCCAGTAGGATTGGGGCATTAGTTCGCTGACACTCGGCAGGGGGCGCTAATAGCCAGAAATTGTGGGGAGGAAAGGAACCCGAAGTTCCTGATGGGATCCAAAACGTCTACCTTCTATCTGAATGGCACCTCTGTTTCCTTTGTGTTACTTTTTAATGTTAACATACAAAGTAGTGGATATATTACCATGGTGTCTTCATACACACGTGTCATACTGTGTGCTCATTTCCGCTCCCCCACTGCCCACCTGGTTCCCTTCCCCCAGTTAACTTCCCCTTCTGCTTTCTGATCACATATGACCCTAACCCTCTCTATTTCTCACCTCCCTTAAGATCATCTCCTCCCCTCTTAGGACTTCCTTTGCGTTTTGTGATCTATACACACACATATAAATACACACGTATACGTGCATGCTAAGCAAGCACTCGTAATTTTTCTTATATTTATTTATTTATTTGAGAGAGAAAAAGAAGCAGAGAGAGAGAGAGAGAGAGCGTGCGAGCGAGCAAGCACGCCAGGGCCTCCAGCCACTATAAACGAACTCCAGACGCATGTGTCCCTTGTGCATCTGGCTTATGTGGGTGCTGGAGAGTCGAACGAGGATCCTCTGTCTTTGCCGGCAAGCGCCTTAACCGCTAAGCCATCTCTCTAGCCCAAGCACTCATAATTTTAAATCTGGTTTCCACATATAAGAGAAAGCGTGTGGTATTTTAAAGTGATTGTGTGTCCATGGTGGGTTTTATTATGTATGTATGTATGTATGTATGTATTTGTGAGGAGAAAGAGTTAGGAGAGACAGAGGGAGGCATAGGCACACCAGGTTGCAAATAAACTCCAGATGCATGCGCTACTTTGCGCATCTGGCTTTTTGTGGGTACTGGGGAACTGAACTCCAGGCCAGTAGGCTTTGCAAGTAAAGCACCTTTAACACCGGAGCCGTCTCCCCAGCCCCACGGTAGGTTTTCATCTTCACAACAACCTTGTGAGGAAACAGTATTATTACTACCATGGGCTCCCTTATAAACGAGGACACCCAAGTCCAAAAGAAGGCGTTTGGATCATCTAGAATCACACACCCAAGAGACAAAGAGGGGAGCAGAGAACAAAACCTTAGCTCCGGAACCCTGTGCTGGTGAAAGCAGGTAGGTGGGACACCAAGAAGAAGGGAGCAGATGGCGGTTCGGAGGGGCACTGAGAAGCAGAACCCCCTGTGGCTGCCCTTCCCCACACTTGCCCCTCGCTAAGAAATATAAATCCACACCCATTGGAGGTCCCATTTGCAGTGTTTTTGTTGTGATTTTTGGAGATGATCACCAGCTTGAGGTGAAAATAGGCTATTTTATACTCAGCTGGAGAGAGAATGTATTGACAGAAGCTTTGCTGAAGTGCAATTGCATCATATGTGCCTAACGTCCCCAAACTGCAACAGTAATTGCATTTCTAAAATACTCTTCTTGAGTCAGGAACAGTGGAAAATGCCTGTAGTCCCAGCTACATTGAAGTCTCTCTCTCTCTCTCTGTGTGTGTGTGTGTGTGTGTGTGTGTGTTTCTCTCCCTCCCCCCCTTCCTCCCTCTTGTTTTGAGACAGGACCTTATGTAGCCCTGGCTGGCTTCAGAATCTCTGTGTAGCCAAGGACGACAGTGAACTCCTAATCCACCTGCCTCCACTTCTTGAATGCTATAATTGCAGGTGTGTACCAACCACACTTGGCTTATACAGTGCTGGGAGGTCAAACCCAGGGCCTTGTGCAAACTAAGCAAGCACTCTACCAACTAGCTACGTTCTCAGCTTTAAGATCCCCAACTCTTAAAAAATAAAATAAAATAAAATGCTCTTCTTGGATAACCATCATGGGTAAAAGTTTAGCTGCAAGAATTTTTGTTTTGTTTTGTTTTGTTTTTCGAGGTAGCATCTCACTCTAGCCAAGGCTGACCTGGAATTCACTATGTAGTCTTAAGGTGACCTTGAACTCACAGCGATCCTCCTACCTCTGCTTCCCAAGTGCTGGGATTAAAGGCGTGCACCACCACATCTGGCATAGCTGCAAGAATATTAACCACTATTATTTACAACAGTAAAAAAAAAAAAATTGAAACCAATTGAAGACTCATCAATAATATGGTGTTTAGGTAACTTATGGAATACATATGAACAGAATATTGGCCATCCATAAAAATTAAGCTGCATGTAGATTCAAAAACACAAAGCAACACCCCCTTCCAGATCTGAACCTCATACTTCATACAAAAACTAACTCAAAATGGATATAGATGTAAAAGTAAAACTTGAAAGTATACAACCATTAGGGCAATGTGTAGGAGAAAATCTTTAATATCAAAGCCTGGACAACAAACTTAAGCTTGATATCAAAAGGACAACTCATTTTTAAAAAATGGTAATTTGGGTGGGGAGAGGGCTCAGTGATCAAAGACACTTGCTTGCAAAGCCTGCTGGCCCAGGATTCAGTTCCCCAATACCCATGTAAAGACAGATACACAAAGTGGCACATGCATCTGGAGTTTGTTTGATGCCCATTCTCATTCTTATTCTCTCTCTCTCTCTCTCTTTCTGATGATAAATAAATAAATATTTTTTGTTTGTTTGGTTGGTTGGTTGGTTGGTTTTTCGAGGTACAGTCTCACTCTAGCCCAAGCTGACTATGTAGTCACTATGGAGTCTCATGGTGGCCTCAAACTCACGGCAATCCTCCTACCTCTGCCTCCCAAGTGCTGGGATTAAAGGCTTGCACCACCACACCTGGCAAATATTTATTTATTTATTATTTATTTGACAGAGAAAGAGGGAGAGAGAGAATGAATGGGTGCACCAGGGCTTCCAGCCACTGCAAATGAACTCCAGATGCATGCGCCCCCTTGTGCATCTGGCTAACGTGGGTCCTGGGGAATCGGACCTGGGTCCTTTGGCTTTGTAGGTAAATGCCTTAACCACTAAGCCATCCCTCCAGCCCTGGCAGATTTTTGTTTTTAAACATTGGTAGCTGGACCTCATCAAAACTATTACACTTTTTTTTCTCCATTTTTATTAATATTTTCCATGATAACAAAAAAAATCCCATGGTATTACCCTCCCCCCTTTCCCCTTTGAAATTCCATTCTCCATCATATCCCCTCCCCATCTCAATCTTTCTACACTTTGAATCGGAAGTGTCCCCAAAAGGATCATGTGTTGAAGGCTTGGTCACCAGCCTGTGGCCATGTGGAAAGTGGTGACATCTTAGAAGGTGGGGCTAGTGGAAGGAAGTTAGGTCACTTAGGTTGTGCTTCTTACAGGAGTCATGGGATCCCAGCCCCGTTTTTTATTTGTTTCCTGGCTACCATGAGCTTCCTGTGGCTCCACTACAAACAACTACCACTGATATTCTATTTCACCAAAGGTCCCAAGATATAGGACCAAGCAATGATGGGCTGAAGTCTTGGAAACTATGAGCCAACATGGTGATATTCCAGTCCCACCGATCTGGGTGTGAGTCACACATGTGAATACAGTCTGTGAGAATGCTATCATCTATAAGGCATTTATGACACGGGAGCTTTCTTACGTATGTATTATGCTTCAATAAAAAGACATTTTTTAAAAAATATTTTTCATTTCTATTTATCTAATTGATGGGGGGAGAGCAGAGAGAAATGGACACACCAGGGCCTCCAGCCACTGCAGATGAACTCCAGATGCATATGCCACCATGTGCATCTGGCTTACATGGGTACTGGGGAATCAAACCCAGGTCCTCAGGCTTCTCAGGCAAGCACCCCAACTGCTAAGCCCCAATAAAAAGATATTTTAAAAGGTTAAGCCTGCATAGGAATGTGTTAAGAGCTAAGAAAATATATATCTTTAGTAGAGATAAAAAGCAAGGTACAATCTGGGCTTAGTGGCCCATGCATGTAATCGCAGCACTTAGGAGGTGGAGGCTGGATGATCGCAAATTCCAGACTAGTCTGATGTAACAGTTACTTTCTCCTTGCTGGGACAAAATATCCAACAAGAAGCAGTTTATGGAAGGGAAGGAATTATTTCTGGCTTACAGTTCCGAGGGGAAGTTTCATCGTGCCAAGGAAAGTGAAGCAGGAGCAGACGACTGGTCATCGTCCTGTTTTCATTCACATCAGCAAGGAGGAAGTAGAGAAAGTGCCCTGCGTGCAGCAAGCAGGCCTGGGACATGTACCGCACCAAGACCTGTCCCCGGGGACACACTTCCTATAGCAAGGCTCCACCCACCAAAGGCTCTGCAACCTTCCTAAACAGCGCCACCAAGCGGGGATTAAGGATTCAAGCAAATGATTCTATGAAGCACATTTTACATTCAAATCATCACATCCTGGCTATATAGTCAGACCCTGTTAGAAAGAAAAAGAAAAGGAAGAGGGAAGAATGGAGGGAGGGAGGGAGGGAAGGGAGAGGAAAGGGAGGAAGAAAGGGAAGGAAAGAAAAAGAATGAAGGAATAAAGGAAGGGAGGGAGGGAAGAAAGGAGGACAGGGTATAAAATAGTACTCATTTCTTGATAACATGCATTAAAAGGAAAGTGAAGGAAGATATGCCAAAATGTTAACAATGACTAACTCTGGGTGGTATGAGTAATTTTAATTTCCCCTTCATATTTGCTGTGATAAATATACATAAGTTTTGAAGGAACATACCAAAACATATCTTAAATGATAACCTTTTTGATTTCTATGGGATGCACTGGTTTAAGAGCATTATTATTATTATTATTGTCTTATACTCAGACAACTTAGCAGACAGAAGTCATCATTCTGAGTTTACCCACTAGGAAATGGTAGATCAGAGAGGGGGAGTTGCCTCAGTTATATCCCTGAGCAAGCACAGTCCTCAGACTCCCACCCAGTCCATTCCTGCACCTTTGCCCTCACTAACTCAGCTACCACAAGCAAAAAACCATGCTGAGCACAGGGGGACTTTGAGCCCCCAGAGCTGGACCTCACATGGCATTCAGTCCAACCTCACCATCACACCCCAAGATAGCCTCCTGGTCCCTTCGTGCATACCATGGGTGACAGGGAACTCAGTCCCTACTAAGGCAGTCCTTCCATTCTAAAGATGCTCGGGTGCTCAGTAAACTACTCTGCATTTCTGTCGACCCCAGCACCTCTTCTCCACCTTCCCTCACCTATCCTTATCGTGTTCCTTGGGCTACACAGAGAAGTGTGACCCCCTTTCTTGTATCGATCCTGCACAATGTGGGAGACAGCGTTTCTGCCTCTGTCCTCGGTTTTCAGGGGTGGCACTCCAGCTTATCAGTTTCCAGATTCAGTCCCGAGGACCAGAATATCTGAGCAATGTACACAAGGTCATCTAGCCAGATCAGATTCTGTTTTATCCAATGACAACTGAATATCTGCTATGGTCCAGGACTGTGTTGCCTTTGCTGGTATGGCCAGAGCTATTGGATGCTGGGGAACACATAGGGTCTCCCAATGGATGAGCAGGGGATGAAAAGTAGACAGAAGATAATCTTAGTGCCAACCTTGCTCTGGGGTGCTCTGAAAGTCATGATCACCGACCTCCCCAACACTCACCCAGAGGAGCCTACACACACTCCACCCACACATTTATCACCCCCAAACTCCTCGGGGACTGTCCAACTCTATTCTTGTGGCCAACAGGGAAATAAGCCAGGGGCAGGAGCCGAAGAAGAGAGTGGTGTGAGAAGGAAGCAGGTTCTAGCCTCCCAGGGGAGTTCTGAGATAGCCTTGTAAAAATCACTTCTCCTCTTGGGACCTCAGCTTCCTCATTTGCAGGGTGTGGATCTCTGACCTAAACCATGCCATGGGCCACGTGGGGATCCTGTAAGATCAGAGACAGAAAGACTCAGAAAAAAATCAGGACCTGTGTCAGATCGCAGAGAGCAGGATGGGCTATTGCTATATAAACTGCAGAACCCTTTATTTCCTTTCTTCCTTCCTTCTTTCCTTCCTCCCTCTTTTTCTTCTTCCTTCTCTCCTTCCCTTCCTCCTTTCTTCCTTTCTCCTCTTTTGGTTAAAGGCTGCAGAGGTGAGTCACCCAGGGTGTGGCCCTCCAGAGCACCCATTGCATTAGTGAGGGAGGGAGCTGGGTGAAGAAATGGAATCATACTTTCCTGCAAGACACAAGGAAGCTTCATGAAGGAAGTGAGCTTGGCCTGGGATTTGATACAAGATTAAGAGCAGGTCCTGATGGACAAGATAGTCCGAATAGACTTAACAAAGCAAAGGCATGGCTGTGAGAGAGGGGTTCCTCCTCCCCTAAGAAAAGCCTTCCAAAGACTAAGACATTCCAGAAAGAAAGGCCAAGTGAAGGAGCTGGCTTTGGGCTTGTTTGGAATGCTCTGGGGAGAAGCATTATATGGAGGACTGAGAAGCTATAATGAAAAGACTTTTAGGTCTTTCTGAGATCCCGAGTTAAACCTGATTAGAAAGATCACTTTTTCTTTCAATCCAAAAGCCATGAGTGTCACATCCCAGGACCAACAGGTCTGGAACTAAAGCTAAGCCATGGCCACGAGTGTCATATCCCAGGACTAAAGAACCTTGAACTAAAGTCAAACCACTACAACTCACAAGTGGGATGTGTGTACTATGGGAGGCAACCTTGAACATGCACAGCCTGTCCTGTCTGGTACCAACGGACCTTTATCTTCCTGTAATTAAGCTCTTAGCATCCCACTCTGAGCTTCTCAAGAAGGGCTCGGGTCCCAGGCCTGCTGCCCACAGTAACCCTACCAACATCCTGACCCCTGAGGACTCCCAGATAGTACCCAGACAATAGAGATCCTTTCTCATTCTGACGCCCAACAACCAACTTATCCCCTGCTTCTCTGAGATTTAGACCTTAAGACATAGGCCAGTGATTCCCCCTTAAGCACGATGGATTCTCCTTCCCCGGAAGTCTAGGAGCTTTGGTTTCATTCCCCGCTCTCAAGGGCCTCGGGTGAATAAACTGAACCTAGTCACAGTTCCAGGCTTACTCAGAATGGAAAAGGGCCAAGCCTTTGTGATAGTCCAAGGAGAATGCATGAGGAAAAGAGCCCAGGTGCTGGAGGCTGAATCCAAGTGGGTGTGGAGACAGGGAGGGAGTCACACTGACTCCAGCGCTCTGGCTGAAACAACACACACACAGACGGAGAAAAGAGAGAGAGAGAGAAAGGGAGAATACACAAGAATGCTCATTACATAGTTTTAAAAAATTATCTTTTGCATGATAGAAAAGTGTATAAGTAGTAAAAGCCGGGCGTGGTGGTGCACGCCTTTAATCCCAGCACTCAGGAGGCAGAGGTAGGAGGATCGCAGTGAGTTCGAGGCCACCTTGAGGCTACAGAGTGAATTCAACATCAGCCTGGGCTAGAGTGAGACCCTTCCTCGAAAAGAAAAAAAAAAGTATAAGTAAATTAAAGAGCTAGAAGACAGGTAAGTTAAGTAAACTGTTACATTGGTGGTAGTAGGAATTATAAGATATGGAGAAATAGTCACAAGAAAATGTAAAATAGATGGATGTGTCCTTTCTTTCTTTCTTTCTTTCTTTCTTTCTTTCTTTCTTTCTTTCTTTCTTTCTTGCCTAGGATGGTTCCAAGCACATGATCCTTCTGCCTCAACCTCCTGAATGCTAGGGTTACAGGCATGCACCACTATAACCTGCTAAAAGTGGTTATTTCACAGTATTCTTACTACATTTTTTGTGCATTTTCCTACCTTTCTCTAAGCAACAAGAAAAGATGCTATTTATTTGTGTCCTCTGCCATAGAGAAGGAATAGAATCTGAACTGATGGTTGGTCTCTTATAACAATGACAAAGGGTCGGAAGAAATAGCCATGGGTGTGTTCACACCTCGGGTGTTCCGTCATGAGGAGAAACGGCTCTATGATCCAGGCAGTATATACAGTACTGAATTATGGAAGGCTCAGGATTTCTTGATTCTTGGGTGCTAGAACAGAAAAGACAGAGACCACCAATAAATTGCAAAATCTGGCCTGTGGCCTGGGGTGGAGGTATAGAGAACTCGATGCAGGAGGATCAGGAGTTCAAGACCCATGTCTAAAGGAAAAAAAATATATATATTGAGTGCTGAATTAACTAATGAAGTTAGGGAAACAACTTCAAGAACCTTTTGGATACACTGGGAATCCTGTCTTTCAAACAGTGAGAGTATTAAGTCCAATGCCCAGTACTGGTCAGCTGCCCCAGCTCAGTGGAACTCAGATCCAGTGGGCTCGATGCAGTGCCAGCCCCTTGGGCATCAGCTGAGGCTTTTGTCTTCTGAAGCTGTGGCAGACAGCGGGCTCTGGTGGTCTTACAGCCATGTTCTGTTAAAGTGATGACACCCGTGTCTTCACTGTACCTTGTCATTCCCCGTCCCAGTTCATTTGCATACGTCCCTAGGGATGCTTCGTACATAGACTATGTCCTTGGACACGTGACTGCAAGTGGCAAACAGCCCCAGACCTTTTCCCAGGAAAGGCGTTCTCAATGCACTCAGATCCCAGAATAAAAGCTCACGGCTTTGTTCTTCCCCTCCCAAAGACGTAACAACATAGGAGCAACTGGCGGATGCCAAGGTCAAAGGCGACCTAACAGCCTTTCGAACTGTTGGTCCTAGGGACCCTCTGGCCACTCTGTGGGGATCAATGGGCTCAGGGGAGCCTTCCAAGAAGCCTCGCCATTTCTAGACCAATTCCCATCCAGGCACTCTGACACCTGAGCTCACATCTCATTGCTGCTTCCTGGCAATTACCCTTCCTCCTGCCTCCCTCTGCTCCGTATCGCCGCGGCTTCTGCCCCAGCGTTGGCAGAGGTCTAAGAGCCAAGCACTGAGCAATGGGTTTGTGAAATCCGGTCAGAGCCGGGTGAGTTCTGAGAGAACATTGAACCCAGGCCCCTTTGTCACAAATTCATTTCCATCTGAGCTGCTTCTCTTTGCCAGGCCCCATGCCAGGCACTGGGGCTACAGAGCTGGTGTCCCTCACCCTCCCTAGCAGCACTTGAAGAGATAAACTGGCATAATCCCCTCCTGGGAACATTGTGGCATGGGGATTATTTCAACATGCATTTGGCAGAGGGGCACGAACATCGCTGGGCAGGACATCCCTGAGTCAGCTGTTATTTTGTCAATGTCCACTTCCCACAGAACAGCCTGAGAGAACTGACCTCACTAATCCAAGGCCCTAGTTCATTCAGGTCTTGACATTTCCCCACGGGACAAAGGGGAAGACATAGAAAGGCTTTCCTCTCTGATGCTCGTTGGTCTTCCGATGGACTTTCTGGGTAGCGCAGTATGTCAAGGAGAAAAGTTGTCAGCACATGGGAAGGAAATGGTTCGTGTTTCAGCAGCAGGGTGAGCATCGGCGATCACTCCACCTCAGCCTTCTGAGGGGGCAGTTGACAATGGCCTGCCGTCTGGGTGTCCCCAGAAGAGCAATGGTCACCCTTCTCTACAATGTCTTCTCAAGAGAGGTGCCCTGACCCCTGTGGCAGCATCCCCTGGGTGCTTGCTTAAACGCTCAGACTTTACCTTAGACCCTCTGATTTAGAATCCTGGGGTGAAACCAGTAATCTGGGCTTTCTGTGGTGTTTCCAGACTGATGTCAAGTTAAGCTCTGGGAGCATCTGTCCTTTGGCATTTTCCCTCAATTAAATGAAGGATTTAGAACATTCTGGTTAAGGATTTGTACTCAGTTCTTTGGCATTCCTCATGGTGTGTGTTGGAGGCATGGTGTGCATGTTGTGTATTGGAAGGCCAGCAAGCAGGTAGAGGGACATTTTTTTTCATACTTCAGACCATAACAGTTTTATTTTATCTACATTTTAAATTATGAATATGTACTATTTATGTAATGAAAAGACAAATTTTGAGGGCTGGAGAGATGGCTTAGCAGTTAAGGCGCATGCCTGTGAAGCCTAAGGACCCAGGTTCAATTCTCCAGGTCCCATGTAAGCCAGATGCACATGGTGGAGCATCTGTCTAGAGTTTGCAATTGCTAGAGGCCCTGGCATGCCCATTCTCTCCCTCTCTCTCTCTCTCTCTCTCTCTCTCTCTCTCTCCCCCTCTCTCCCTCCCTCCCCCTCTGTCTCTAATAAATAAATAATATTTTTAAAAAAGAGAAATTTTGAGACAGAGTCTCATGTAGCCCAGACTGACCTTGAACTCACTATGTAGCCAAGGATGACCTTGAACTCCTAATCCTCCTGTCTCTGCCCCCTCCCCAAATACCAGATCACAGAAGTGTGACACCAAGTCCAGTTTAGAACATTGAGCTTCAAAATCCCAGCTAATGAGGCATAGGAGACATTTGGAACAACAGTCTTTCAAAGCACTGGGCACAGTGCCTGGCTTATAATAAATGCTCACTTAGTCGGAGTCATTATTCACAAGGTCCTGCTGCCAGGAAGGGCTTGCCAGGGCTGCTTTGCAGCGGGAACTCTCCTTCATTCTGCCGGCCTGGCTCCCTCAGGCGCTGCGAGCAAAGACTACGGCTCTTATCTTCCCATCCCGCCTTGTGTCCTCTCAGCGTGGTGACCTCAGATCTCTCTGAGCTCCTGAACAGTGAGATGGTGAAACTATCTGAGACAGTAACCCTCCTCAGGCTCATTGGGCTGTTGTAAGAAGGAGATTTGATGGCATATGGCAGGTCTGGCACAAGGCTTGTGGCCTGGGGACTCTTGGCAGTTGTTACTTTCTTCCTCCTACCTCAAGAGGGAGTGGTAGGCATGGCATCTGCCATCTCCATATCTTAGCTCACAAAACCATGACTGTTGAAGGAGAGAGTGTGCAGAGTGGACATTGTTAAAGGCCGCCTGCACTCTAAAACATGAGTGGGCGCTGACATAAGCAGGAAAAAAGGAGAGGCCAGAGGGTCTGTGAAGACTTCCTAAAGAAGAGTCCACATCAGGACTGGGGAGATGCCTTAGCAGTTAAGGCATTTGCCTGCGAAGCCTAAGGACCCAGGTTCGAATTCCCAGGAGCCACACAAGCCAGATGCACAAGGGGGAGCATGCGTCTGGAGTTCATTTGGAGTGGCTGGAGGCCCTGGTGCACACCCATTCTCTGTTTCTCTCTGCCTCTTCCTCTGTCTTTCTCTCTGTGTCAAATAAATAATATATATTAAATAAAAAAAAAAAAGAAGAATCCAGTTCAGTGCTGGGCATGGTGGTTGAAATACACCTATAATCCCAGCACTCAGGAGACTGAGGCAGGAGGATTCCCAAGTTTGAGGCCAGCTTGGACCGCATAATGAGAAACTGTCACAAGAAAACACACGAACACGAAAACAGGGCTAGAGACGTTGCTAAGTGCTTGCCTAGCACGCACAAAGCCCTAGGTTCGATCCCCAGCACATAGACAAGGGGAGATGGCGCAGGCTTGTAATCCGAGCACTCACAAGGTGGAAGCAGGAGGGGCAGATGCTCAAAGCCATCCTGAGCTACACAGTGACTTTGAGGCCAGTCTGGTCTACATGAGAGCCGGTCTCAAAGGAACAACAGCAACCACAAAATACATTTTAAAGAAGCACATGTCACTGGTGGCAGCAGGAGCTGGTTTGGTGGCTTCAAGAACCACTTTTCCCACCATGTTCAGCGCTTTGGGGAAGCTGAGGGTGTTGATGACAAAGCTATGGAAATACTTCCTCTTGTACTTAAGCAAAAAAAAGGATTCTATTTTGAAAAAGTATAAGCCTTAGATCATTTTTTAAATTTATTTTGTTTATTTTTATTTATTTATTTAAGAGTAACAGACAGACACAGAGAGAAAGAGGCAGACAGAGAGAGAGAAAGAGAGGATGGGTGCACCAGGGCCTCCAACCATTGCATATGAACTCCAGAAGCATGTGCCCCCTTGTGCATCTGGCTTACGTGTGTCCTGGGGAATCGAGCCTCGAACCGGGGTCCTTAGACTTCACAGGCAAGCTAAGCCATCTCTCCAGCCCAGATTTCTTTTTTTAATATTTCATTTTATTTATTTATTTGAGAGAGAGACAGAAAGAAAGAGGGAGAGAAAAGGGAAGGGGGAGAGAGAATGGGTGCACCAGGGTATCTAGCCACTGCAAAGGAAGGCCAGACGCATGTACCACCTTGTGCATTGGGCTTACGTGGGTCCTGGGGAATCGAACCTGGGTCCTTTGGCTTTGCAGGCAAATGCCTTAAACACTAAGCCATCACTCCAGCCCTAGATGAGATTTCTTATTTGGGTGAATTCAATGTCCATTACAAGCATATGCCACCAAGGTCCCACATCTGGGAAGACGTGCGGAAGACGTTCAAGAGACTGGGCCATGGCTTAGTGATACAGCATACAGAGTCCCTGCATCCACTTAGAACCAAAAAAGAAAACAGGTCACAGGGTGAGAGCTGTGGAGGAGACATGACTGTGACGCTGGGAGCAACTGCTCATAGTCATTGAGCAAGAATAGGTGTAAAGGTGTAGCTATCATAAAGTTGAGACATTTGCTAGGGAAAAGGGCAACAGTATCTTGCCCATGCTCCTCAGGGAGGGGTTTCATGGGAGCCGGCCAAGGCCTACAAAGACCAACTGTATTGTTTTATCCAGAACCCCGTCCTTCCTTTTATCTAGCCAGCTTGCAGGTCTCATTATTTATCTCCTCCAGTGTTCCTGTTTTAACTGAAACAGAGATGATGAAAGCAAGGTGGCCCGCAGGAGGCTACAGCCGGAGAAGGAAACAGTCTCTCATGTAGCCCCTCCTCCATGAAGGGAAGGACTTAGACTCTTCAGAGGGCCAACTGTGCCCACGGAACTGTACACCCAATGTCTACTTTAATGCCCCCTCTGAGGAAGGTGCCACCCTTCTGATGCCAAGGCTCCAGAGGCTAGATGACCTGCATGTGCTGCAGTACAGTTCTGACTGGATCTAGAGGCCAAGATGGTTCCCTCCCGACCCCAGTAGTCTGCAACTCCATGATTTTTTAAAACTTGTATTTATTATTATTATTATATTTTTTGGTTTTTTGAGGTAGGGTCTCACTCTAGCCCAGGCTGACCTGGAATTCACTATGTAATCTTAGGGTGGCCTCGAACTCACAGTGATCCTCCTACCTCTGCCTCCCAAGTGCTGGGATTAAAGGTGTGCGCCACCCCACCCCCCCGGCTTTTTTGTTTTAGTGCTAATTCATCATGTGTGAAAATGACCTAAAAACCCATTATTTTGTATGCTTATTAAAAAATTAACAGGGCTGGAGAGATGGCTTAGTGGTTTAGCGCTTGCCTGTGAAACCTAAGGACCCGGTTCAAGGCTCAACTCCCCAGGACCCACGTTAGCCAGATGCACAAGGTGGTGCACGCATCTGGAGTTCGTTCACAGTGGCTGGAGGCCCTGGCGCGCCCATTCTCTCTCTGTCTCTCTCTCTGCCTCTTTCTCGCTCTGTCTGTCGCTCTCAAATAAATAAATAAAAATTTTTAAAAAATTAACAAAAAGGGGGAAAAGTAAAAAGAAAACTTGAATAAAATAATAAGAAAATAAGATTAATTCAGAAGACTTTATTTCCTCCTAAAAGCAGGGCTTTTAATTACTTAAAACATAGATGCACACACACACACACACACACAACCTTTTGATTTAAGAAATGGAAAAGAAATAGAAATGCTTTGCTTTAAATTATATATTATTAAAAGCCGAGGGCTGGAGAGATGGCTTAGTGGTTAAGGTGCTTGCCTGCGAAGCCTAAGGACCCATGTTCCACTCTCTAGATCCTACGTAAGCCAGACACACAAGGTGAGGCAAGCACAAGGTTGCACGTGCCCACTAGGTGGCGCAGCGTCTGGAGTTCGATTTTAGTGGCTGAGGCCAATTCTCTCTCTAAAATAAAGCTGGAAGATGGTTCATTCATTCAGTCGACTAATACTGAGCGGTGTCTCCTGCTTGCTCACTGTGCACTTTCCTGCTCGCTGCGTTTGACAGAATGAGCAGAGACAGCCAAGGCCTCTTTCCCCTTCATGGCATTCTTCTACTGAGAAGACAGCAAGATAAACACGGCTAGACACCAATCATCTCAGTCTATTGACGCCCTAAGAGGACCGACTATACAGCCGGGGACGTGGTATGGTGAGACCAGTCAGAAATGGCCTCCAGAAGTGGTGAAATTGCATCAGAGGTAAGACAGTGGAGAAGAGCCTGGGTGCAGGGATCGAAGGAAAGTGCTTCCAAGTCCGTAGTAACAGCAGGTTCTAAGGCCTTGTGGTAAGAAGAAGCGTGATGATTTGAGAGACAGAAGGGGAGTGGATGACAGTGGGGTATATCCCACGTAGGCGGGAGTAGCAGGCAATGAGCAGGGCGGCGGGACCACACGGGGCCACAGCATAGAGTTCAGGCAGCAAAGGAAAGTCGCAGGAGGAATGGAAGCAGGGTTAGGGCACTCGACCTTAAAGGAGGCACGAACATCAAAGTCATTTGGGCCCAAGCACCTTCATGTCGGCCCAGCCAAAAAGATTAGTCCAGAGGCTCAACAGGACCAGTGAATGAGGAAGACAAGAGTTAGTGGATAGCCCTGGCCTCCCTGCTTTTCAGGATATAAAAGCAAAGTTTTTTGTTTTTGTTTGGTTTTTGTTTGGTTTTTGTTTTGTTTGTTTTTCGAGGCAGGGTCTCACTCTAGCTCAGGCTGACCTGGAATTCACTCTGTAGTCTCAGGGTGGCCTCGAACTCATGGCGATCCTACTACCTGTCCCTCCCGAGGGCTGGGATTAAAGGCGTGTAAGCGAAGTTTTTTATAATCAAAGCGGTGACACCTGCCGCACGTCCTTCCACTCGGCTGACTTCCGCCGTCGCCTACCCAGGGTCTGCTCTCCACAGAGCAGGCGAGATGATCCCGCTGAGACTGAATGCAGGTCAGGTGTGCTTGTGTGTAAGCCCTTCAAATGTTCCCTATCTGCTGGCCAGTGTCCCTGTCTCTTCTCTGGTCCTATGGCAGGCTCTCACGGGACACTGTGGACGTTCTGTGCACTAAGCATGGAGTGGCCAGGTGAAGGGGGCTCACTTACTGCCAACCAAGTACACAGACACATATAAAGTCCCACAAAGACAGAGATTAGGGGATGTCATTTTCATCCATATAGGAGAGTGTATTTTTCAGACACACATTCTTGTTTCTTTTTTAAAATATTTTTGATTTATTTGAGAGAGAGAGATTGGGCACTCCAGGGCCTCCAGCCACTGCAAATAAACTCCAAATGCATACACCCCCTTGTGCATCTGGTTTACATGGGTACTGGGGAATCGAACCTGGGTCCTTAGGCTTCGTAGGCATATGCCTTAACCGCTAAGCCATCTCTCCAGCACCACATTCTTTTTTATTTATTTTTTTTCTTAATTTTTATTAACATTTTCCATGATTATAAAAAATATCCCATGGTGCTACCCTTCCTCCCCCCACTTTCCCTTTGAAATTCCATTCTCCATCATACCCCCTCCCCATCTCAATCAGTCTCTCTTTCATTTTGATGTCATGATCTTTTCCTTCTCTTATAATGGTCTTGTGTAGGTAGTGTCAGGCACTATGAGGTCATGGATATCCAGGCCATTTTATGTCTGGAGGGAGGACGTAGTAAGGAGTCCTACCCTTCCTTTGGCTCTTACATTCTTTCCGCCACCTCTTCTGCATTAGACCCTGAGCCTTGGAAGGTGTGATCAAGATGTTACTCAATACTCCAGTCACTTCTTTCCAGCACTATGATACCTTCTGAGTCATCCCAAGGTCACTGCCATCTGAAAAGAGAAGATTCTCTACCCAAAGTGAGAGTAGCATTAATATAAGGGTATAAATATTAAGAAAAGTGCTTACTGGGCAGTTTGATAAGCATAGTATATACCTTTTTCCAGACATCAGCAGATGTTACACCCCTAGGGCTCATGACTACCCCTGTTTTAAGTTTTCAGTATCAGGGATGTATTCCCCCCCATGGAGCAGGCCTCCAGTCCAATTGGAGGGCAGTTGGTTTCCACCATGACAGACGTGCCACTATTGCACCCGTTGGCTCATTTGGCCTGACTGGCCAATTATTAAGCTTGCAGTGTCCACTGTTGAGTATCTTCACTGGTGATATCTCTCTCCCATTGAACTAAATGTAGAATGGCTTCTTCCAGCTTTCTCTCAGCTGGTCTACATGAAGGAGGTTACCAGCTCAGTTCCAGCAGAATTTCTCAGTGGCCTTGCCACCCAAGTATGTGGAGTCTTCAGCAATATTTTTTTTTTTTGAGGCAGGGTCGCACTCTGGCCCAGACTGACCTGGAATTAACTATATAGTCTCAGAGTGGCCTCAAACTCACAGCGATCCTCCTACCTCTGCCTCTGAGTGCTGGGATTAAAGGCATGTACCACTATGCCCGGCTCCACATTCTTTTTTGATTTGGTTTTGTTTTTCAAGGTAGCATCTCACTCGAGCCCAGGCTGACCTGGAATTCACTATATAGTCTCAGGGTGGCCTCAAACTCATGGTGATTCTCACTCTCTCTCTGCTTCTTTCTCTCTCTCTGTCTGTTGCTCATAAATAAATAAATAAATAAATAAATAAATAAATAAAGACAGACAAAAAATAAAAAATAATGGAGAAATGGCATAATGGTTAAGCGCTTGCCTGTGAAGCCTAAGGATCCTGGTTCAAGGCTCCATTCCCCAGATGCACAAGGTAGCAGTGGCTGGAGGCCCTGGTGCGCTCATTCTCTCTCTCTCTCTCTCTCTGTCTCTCTCTCTCTGTCTCTGCCTCTTTCTCTCTCTGTCTGCCTGTTGCTCTCAAATAAATAAATAAAAACAAAAACAAATAAATAAATAAAGGCGTGCAGCACCATGCCTGGTTAGCCCCACATTCTTATTTCTTTTTTTTTATTTATTTATTTTTTGTTTATTTGTATTTATTTATTTGAGAGCGATAGAGAGAGAAAGAGGCAGGTAGAGAGAGAGAGAGAACGGGCACGCCAGAGCCTCCAGCCACTGCAAACAAATTCCAGATGCATGCGCCTCCTTGTGCATCTGGCTAACGTGGGTCCTGGGGAATCGAGCCTCGAACCAGGGTCCTTAGGCTTCACAGGCAAGTGCGTCAACCACTAAGCCATTCCTCCAGCCCGCACATTCTTATTTCTATCTAGCACATTGGTGAAGTGCAAGGGCTTGAGCCAGACTCTCTCAGTTCAGGGCTGCCTCCTGCACTTGCCAGAGGCTTTACCTTAGACCAATTACTTAGCCTTTCTATGTCTCTGTCCCTCATTGTAATATGAGGGTAACACTAGTATTATCAGGGGTTTGGTGTAGCTATTTTTAGCACGTAGAGTGCCTGAAACAATCGCCAGTACCTCTCAGTTATTACCCAATGGTGTCATTACTTGTATCTGCAAATGTAATAAGGAAAATGAATGCAAGAAAGATCTGGATGCCTTCCATGAAGACACCTGGTACAGAAGATAAAGCATTGCCTTTTGCCAGGCATGGTGGCGCACGTCTTTAATCCCAGTACTCTGGGAGGCAGAGGTAGGAGGATCCACGGTGAGTCTGAGGCCAGCCTGAGACTCCATAGTGAATTCCAGGTCAGCCTGGGCTAGGGCCAGACCCTACCTCAAAAAACACAAAAACAACGACAACAACGAAAAACACTGCCTTTGGATGGCTTGTCTTATCGGCTTGGACCATCGGAACCCCTTTCTGTGTGTGAAGATGAAGATCAACCTTGTTTCACTGGAAGGTTGATGTTAAACGATATCACGTATATTGCATGTCAGTTGCTGGCACAGTGCTCAGGACCTAGTCAGAGGTAATTAATGTTGCTTCCGTTCTCTTCTCCACACTGGCCTGTGAACTTGCCAGTAATTCACCCACACTTAACTGTGCCCCAATCTGTTCAGCCCCTTGGCACCAGCAGGGCCTGGTGAACCAAGAACAAATGTGCACACTCAAGGCCACCTGTGAGATCCTTCACAAAGCCACCCTCTTGGCTTCCTTCTTTCTGCCAGAACTCTCGTTGAGAATTTTTTTTTATTTTTTGAGAGCAACAGACAGAGAGAAAGACGCAGTTAGAGAGAGAGAGAGAATGGGTGCGCCAGGGCCTCTAGCCACTGCAAACGAACTCCAGACGTGTGTGCCCCCTTGTGCATCTGGCTAACGTGGGTCTGGGGAATTGAGCCTCAAACCGGGGTCCTTAGGCTTCACAGGCAAGCGCCTCACTGCCAAGCCATCTCTCCAGCCCTCTAGTTGGGAATTTTTATACGTGGCAATGCCAACAGCCACCTAAGGTGTCTCCATTCAGGAAGGGCTTGTTTGTTCTTGTGAAACACAGCTCAGCTCATGGTCCTGCTCTGTTCTGAAGTCCTTTGTCCCCGTCTATGACTGACCCGACCATCCCTGCTCTCTTCAAGCTGTTATTTGAGGTGGCGCATGTCCACCCATGGTTGTCCTGACCATGTCCTCTCCCTGTCCCCTTCTGATCCTCTGCCTCGCATGCCCGTACAGCAGCTCCTTGGACTCTGACATCTCTGTGACCTCGCTCACAGTTTTCCCTGCTGGGGTGACCTCCTCAGCACCACTTGTCCTGAACTCCAAGGCCCCCCTGTCGGAGTTCCCTCAGTGCTTCACAGCACCTCATGCACTGGCTGCCTCAGGCCCTGGATTTATCTGGGGGGGGGGGAGCTAAGTGGACACCCAGCGAACATGTGATAGTAAACGCAGGTCTGCCTTCGCACATCTCCTGGGTCTCCATGCCTCTCGTCTCTCACGCGATCCCGAACACAGCCAAGTGTAACGCACATTAAGGAGATGAGTCACCCAGTCTTATCAGATGCTATGGGGCACATTCAGGATGACATTTGTTGTCATTTGTAAAGGTGTCTGCTCCCCAGTCCACTGCTGCTGGAGGCCAACTTCCACGTCATCCTGCACTTCGGATGTGACAACAGCCTCCTACCAGACAGACCTCCTTCCATTCAGCTTGACCACAGTGCCATCTTCCTCAGATGAAAATCTAAGCCTGCCATCCTCTGCTTGACACCTTACGTGAAGCCTGGTGCGGTGGCTAATGCTCGTAGTCCCAGCCTTCTGCTGACTGAAATAAGAGGGATCCAGTGAATTTGGGATCCGCCTGGGCTAAAATGAGACAATGCAGGGGTCCCAGAGTAGGCAGATAGGTTCTTGGACTAGGCAGGATCAGGAGGGCCCTTAAGGGGAGGGATCCTACATACATGATCCTACGCCACACCCTTGCCACGCCTATGCCAGCTGGCCTGCCCATCTCAGCTTGCCCCGCCTGCTTCAGTCGAGGGATTTAGTGTTTTTCCATCTCAACCAATCAGATCTCTCTTGAGTGTGCACCTTGTCCAGGTACAGGTGGATTTCTCCTCTAAGCCCAGGCTGGTTGGCTGGGATACCTGAATAGCTGTGTCCAGGTGTGCTGGCACAAATCCTAAAGGATATCTTCTCTGACCCATGCAGGGGTGGGCTCTCTCTCTCTCTCTTTCTCTCTCTCTCTCTCTCTCTCTCTCTCTCTCCCTGGAACTGTGGTAGCAATGATCTTGGGTAAGATTTCTCTCAGCATGCTGGGATAGAGGTGGGGAGATACACTTTTTACTTTTTTACTTCTTCTTTTTTTTTTTTTTTTTTTTTTGAGGGAGAGTCTCACTCTAGCCCAGGCTGACCTGGAATTCACTATGCCGTCTCAGGGTGGCCTCGAACTCAAGGCAATCCTCCTACCTCTGCCTCCCAAGGGTTGTGATTAAAGGTGTATGCCACCCGGCCCACTTTTAGCTTTTTATTAGTGTCTTCACTTTTAATCTTTTTGAAATCACACATTTTAAAAATCCCCTTTCATTTTTTTTTTAAATCTAAGATCCATGTTCATTTACGTGGGCTCCTGGTGGCGTATCTCCCTTCTCCCCACCTTCCCTTCCCTTCCTCAGTCCTTTTCCTGTGATATCTAAAGGTCACTTTCTTGAATCTGGAATCGCCAATTCTTTGTTTAGTTTGCAGCTATAAACTCAGGGCTTGGGGTTCCAGAAAGTACCCCAGGACCTCAAATTTCCTTATTATAATACCCTACCTTAAAAAAGAAAACCTTTGCATGAGTCATAGTGCCACAAGACATAGCCTCAGGCCACCTTCCTCTTGGGTCTAATCCTGCCTCTCCCTCCCAGGTACCTTCTCACCCTACTCTTAAAAAAATATATTTATGTATTTATTTGCAAAAGGAGAGAGAGAGAATGGGTGCTCCAGGGCCTCTTGCCACTGCAAACGAACTCCAGATACATGCACCACTTTGTGCATCTGGCTTCACATGGATAAAGGGAACTTGAACTGGGGTCATTAGGCTTTGCAGTCAAGCATCTTAGCCACTATGTCATGTCTACAGCCCTCTCACCCTACTCTTAAGCTACTTGTAATGCCAGGCTATTTATTTCTTTTGAGGGGATAGGAAGCTGATGCAAGGTCTTCCTATGTAGGCCAAGCTAGCCTCAAACTTGCCATCCTCCTGCCTCAGTTTCCTGAGTGCCACCACACCCAGCTTACCCTCCGCTATTTCTGCCCTGTCTGCTGGTGCTTAACTCTTCCTCTCTCCCCTCTTCTCCAGGTGACACCCCTGCTGCACTCTCCACAGTTCTGAGTCCCAGCTGCCTCTGGAAGAGAAGGCTACTGATCGTAGACACACCTGACACCAAGCATAGTCTCCTCTGGGTGCCCTAGGGCAGCATCCTATGGTCAGGTTCCTGAGGTTGTAGCCACCAAGCCCTGTGGGGCCATGAGCCATATTCCCACCACCTGCCTCATTTCCTAGCCTAAGGTCAAGGGCTGTTCCTAGCTCTCCTCACTGAGAGAGTCCTCCCTGGACACCCCTCTGTGAATCTCACTGCGCGCAGGGGACAGGAAGAGAGGAGGTCCGAGTTGGAACAAGAACAGACATTTGTGAAGCTTGACCTCAGGCTATGGTCTCTCTTGTGTCTTATTTTAGACTAGGCTCCTGCTGACCACTACAAAAAAAAAAAAAAAATGGCCCAGTTTCAGCTATTCCGAGGCTGCTACCCAGTCTGCCACTGACTTGCTCCTGGTAGCAAAGCCCTCAGGACATGGACCAAAGGTGGGTCCGTGAATAGGTCACGCAGGCTTTTGGGAACCCAGCACAGCGTGAAACAAAGCTTTGTTGCTGTCAGGTGGAAGGGAACAATTCATTTCTGGCCCCCTGGCTTCGTGTTCAAATCTTCAATGTGCCTCTTGTTCTCTAACCACGATTTGCTCCGCCTGCTTTATGCTTGGTGTGCTGGACAAAGAGATAAACTAGCGGTTCCTGCCTGGAAAGGTGCCCTGCCGGGGGAAGCAGGGCAGTGTGTTCAAAGACAATTTCCCGGAGTAAGTCACCACAGGGCTAAGCCCCAAAGAGCGCTTCTCCGAATTCACTTCTTTTGCTCGTCAGGGTTTACAGAGATTTGGGCTGGATGAAACGGCTGCAACAACTCTTAAGATTTCTTTTTGCTATTCGTTGACTGATTTTCATTCTTTTTTGGAGGAGAGTGGGGCGGGGGGGGGGGGGTGGACAGCATTTTGTGAACTGGAACTTTCTCTTGCTTTGCTTGGCCAGGCTGCTTCCTCTTGAGGGACCCTCTGCGAGGAGCAAGTCAGAAGGGGTCAGTGCCAGCAGGCGATGGCTCTCTGCCAGGAGGAGGAGGAGTCCTGGGGTCCAAGAGGAGACAGTGGGCACCAGAAGAGAAAGACTGATGGATGGAGGGGGGTGTCGTGGGGGATAAAGAGCAGGGACACCACCGTGACAAAGAGGGAGAGATGGGAAAGCAACAAGAGTGTACACCCAAAGTCCCTAATGCTCAGGCTCATTCTTCTCGTGTAAATATATTAAATATGTTCTTTTCCTTGAGATGAGGTCTCACTATGTAGCCCAGGCTAGTCTCAAATTCACACCCCTCCTGTGTCATTGCCCCTGGTGCTGGGATTATAGGTATGCACCAAGGTGTTGGCTTTTTAAAACTTTATTCGTTTTTTTTTCTAAAAATTTTATTTATTTATTTGAGGGAGAGAGAGAGAGAGAAAGAGGCAGAGAGAGAGAGAATTGGCATGCCAGGGCCTCCAGCCACTGTAAACAAAGTCCAGACACATGTGCCACCTTGTGCATCTAGCTTACATGGGTCCTTGGGAATCAAACTGTGTCCTTTGGCTTTGCAGGCAAGCACCTTACCCACTAAGGCATCCCTCCAGCCCCAGAAAGTGGATTTTTTTTTAAAAAATTATTTATTTTTATTTATCTATTTGAGAGAGAGAAAGACACAGTGAGAAAGAGAGAGAGAGAATGGTCTCACCAGGGCCTTCAGCCACTTCAAACAAACTCCAAATGCATGTGCCACCTTATGCATCTGGCTTATGTGGGTCCTGGGGAATAGAACAGAGGTCCTTTGGCTTTGCAGGCAAGTACCTTAACCACTAAGCAATCTCTCCAGCCCAGAAAGTGGATTTTTAAAGATTAGCTGTCTGCTGTTTGTTACACATTAATCAAAGATACAAGAATAAAAAGAGTAAAGAAAAATATGCACCAGGCAAATACCAAGCAAAAGAATGCTGTCATAGCTATTTTAATGCTAAATGAAATAGAATTTAATGTTAAACATTACTAGTGTTAAAATGATCACTAATGATAAAACATTCAAATAGACAGAAAGATAAAACAACTACAAATTATGGCTGGAGAGATGGCTTAATGGTTAAGATGATTGCCTGCAAAGCTTAAGGACTCAGGTTCAATCCCCCAGGAGCCACGTAAGCCAGATGCACAAAGTGGCACATGTGTCTGGAGGCCTTTGTACACCCATTCTCTCTGTCTCTCAAATAAATAAATAAAATATTTAAAAATTACAAATTAGTATACATGCAGATAATTATTAGAATATATATTACTGTAAAATTTACTTTATACAATGACCTTTTGTAATTAGCAACTATCGCATAACCATTTTACATACGCAATGCACTTCTGTACTTAGATAATTTTCATTGCTTAAAGAGCACATCTGTTGAAGATTGAAACACTGATATGCAATGATATTGAACAGTATTTTTTTTAATTTTTTGTTCATTTTTATTTATTTATTTGAGAGTGACAGACAGAGAGAGAAAGAGGCAGATAGAGAGAGAAAGAGAGAGAATGGGCTCGCCAGGGCCTCCAGCCACTGCAAACGAACTCCAGACACAGCGCCTCCTTGTTCATCTGGCTAACGTGGGTCCTGGGGAATCGAGCCTTGAACCAGGGGTCCTTAGGCTTCACAGGCAAGTGCTTAACCACTAAGCCATCTCTCCAGCCATTGAACAGTATTTTTAATCACCTTTCCTTGAGTATGCAAAAAAATATCAGTAATTTAGAAGTTCTAGGTCTTCAGAAGAGATTTTTAAATACACACATAGAGGGTTTTGTTTTGTTTTGTTTTGTTTTGTTTTTTGTTTGCTTGTTTTTGTTTGGTTTTTTGAGGTAGGGTCTCACTCTAGCCCAGGCTGACCTGGAATTTACTTGTATTCTCAGGGTGGCCTCGAACTCACTGTGATCTTCCTACCTCTGCCTCCCGAGTACTGGGATTAAAGGTGTGCGCCACCACGCCTGGCTCATAGAGGTATTTTTTAAAAAACATATTTTATTTATTTGAGAGGGAGAAAGAAGCAGAGAGAGAGAGAGAGAGAATGGGCGTGCCAGGGCATCCAGCCACTGCAAACTCCAGATGCATGCACCCCCTTCTGCATCTGGCTTATGTGGGTCCTGGGGAATCGAACGGGAATACTTTGGCTTTGCAGGCAAATGCCTTAACCGCCACCTCTCCAGCCCCCAAAGAGGTACTTTTAAGAAACGCTCTCCGCGTCCATATCTGATTGTAATTGCTGTAACGTTTGTCCTTCTCACACTTTCCTTTGCTTGCACAAGGGGCCCAGATAAGACGGATGTTTTGCCTGACTGCTTTGATGTCCTGTACTTTCCGTGGCTGTTTATTTTTCCTCAGTCTGCTAAACATAAATTTAGCTGGGCATTTCTGTTTGATCTCCTTGGATCGCTTCATTCTACCAATAGTTTTATTCCATAGTTCTCCTTGGTCTTTGACAGGTTTATTTCTGCGTTTTTAAAATTCAAGAGAGTTTTCTATTGTCGGCTCTTTACTAATTGCTTGCAGGAAGGCTTGAGACCACCTGACCTTGTAAAGATTGGGCTTCTCTTTAAAGTTTTCATGACATCTGGATGTATATACTCTGAAGACCATGCACACCTTGCAGATAAACATCATACAGTGGCCAGGGTAGGTGGGCCCTGAAGAGAAATAACTTCTCAATTTACCACATGGGATCCATGGGACCCCATAGGACCAAATGTTGAGTTTGAGGATGGGATGTAGGTTTAATTGTTTGTATTAATACAAGTAAGACATTCTTCAAGTATCTATAAAGTATAAAGAATATGCTACAACAAAATCCATGCATCTAAATTATTTTTCAAAATAAACAACACCAGGGCTGGAGAGATGGCTCCGCAGTTAAGACACTTGCCCTGTACAGCCGTAGGACCCAGGTTTGATTCCCCAGTACCCACGTAAAGCCAGATGCATAAGGTAGTACGGGCATCTGGAGTTCATTTGCAGTAGCTACAGGCCCTGGCACCCATTCTCTCTCCCCCTCTCTCTTTCTCTCTAAATAAATAAAATAAATCCCTTTCAAAATAAACAATACCAGCCAGGCCTTGATAGTACATGCATATAATCCTAGTTAGAACTTGGGGACTGAGGGCTGGAGAGATGGCTTAGCGGTTAAGCACTTGCCTGTGAAGCCTAAGGACCCCGGTTCAAGGCTCGATTTCCCAGGACCCACGTTAGCCAGATGCACACAGGGGTGCATGCGTCTGGAATTCGTTTGCAGTGGCTAGAAGCCCTGGCGCGCCCACTCTCCTCTCTCTCTCTGTCTCTCTGCCTCTTTCTCTCTCTCTCTGCCTCTTTCTCTCTCTGTTGCTCTCAAATAAATAAATAAAAATAAAAATAAAATAAAAAAAGAACTTGGGGACTGAGGCAAGAGAATTAATTGTGAGTTCCAAGCCAGCCTGGGCTCATAGGGAGTTGGAAGCCAATCTGGGCTGATAATGAAATCTGTTTAATTATTTTACTATTTGAGAGAGGGGGGGCACTCACCTGGGTGCACCAGAGCCTCTTGCCTCTGCAACTGAACTCCAGACACATGTACCACTTTGTGTATCTGGCTTTCCATGAGAACTGGGAAATAGAAGCCTGGGCTAGCAGGCTTTGCAAGTAAGTGCCTTTAACTACTGACCTATCTCTCCAGCCCTTCTGAAGTCTGTTTTGAAACAACAGTGACAAAAATGACCGTTACCATTCTCTCTGAAGCCTCCTCAGCCTGATTTATCACATCTTATTTATTACCTTCCTACTCACCCCACAGACAACTACACGTTGGAATATTCTGGGATTTGTTCCCTCACTCCATTTTATAGTCTTATCACATATTTGCATTTCTCAAAGGGTACTTTTTAAGTTTTGCTTTCTAAAAAAAAAAATCAGCATTATGTTTCTGAGATGTAGTTTTCATCCATTTACTTAGCTATCTAGTGATCAGTTTCATAAATACATTATACTTTATCCATTGAGTTGGGAGACACTTAAGATAGTTCTAGTGTTTCTGCATTATATACAGCAAGATTTGGAACGTTCTTTTTTAAAAAAAAATTTTTTTTTTTTTTAGAGAGTGAGAAGTGGTACGCAGGGCCTCAGCCACTGAAATTGAACTCCAGACACTTGTGCCACCTAGTGCGCATGTGTGACCTTGTGCTTGTGTCACCTTTGTGCATCTGGCCTACATGGGATCTGGAGAGAGATCAAACATGGGTCCTTAGGCTTCACAGGCAAGAACCTTAATTGCTAAGCCACCTCACCAATCCTTAATTTGTGTGTGTATGTGTGTGTGTGTGGCAGAGTCTCACTTTAGCCCAGATTGACCTGGAACTCGCTCTAGAGCCCAGGTTGGCCTCAACCTAATGAAAATGCTCCCACCTCAGCCTTGTGAGTGTTGGGATTAAAGGCATGCATGACACCATCTGCCTTTGGACCCTTCTTATGTATGCCTTTTGGGACACATGTGTTACGGTGTAAAGTGAATTATCCTTGCTACAACCGTAAGAAGCATGTTGTGATGGTTAATCTCTGGCTGTTGACTTGACAGGACTCACAATCACCATAAAAAAACTTTTGGTATGTTTGTGAGGGATTTTAGGTGGAGGCAAGAAGACCCACTCTAGTGGTAGGTGGCACCATTCCTTGATCCAGTGGACCTGGGCTGTATAAAGAGAAAAGTAGGGCTGGAGAAATGGCTTAGCAGTTAAGGCGCTTGCCTGCAAAGCCAAAGGACCCAAGTTTGACTCCCCAGGACCCACGTTAGCCAGATGCACAAGGGGGCACATGCGTCTGGAGTTTGTTTGCAGTGGCTGGAGGCCCTGGTGCACCCATTCTCTCTCTCTCTCTCTCTCTCTTCCAAATAAATAAATAAAAATAATTTAAAAATTTTAAAGAGAAAACCAGCTGAGCACCAGCATCCATTGCTCTCATCCCTGCTGATGTGATGACGTGAGCCGGTTTCCTCCTCCTACCATGCCTTTCCGGGCCAAAATCAACTCCACCCTCTTGAACTGTAAACGGAAATAAATCCTCTTCTTCCTAAGTTGCTTCAGGTCATGTATTTTGACCCAGCAGGTCTACATATGTCTGTCTAGTCAGCCTCGTTTTGCAGATGAAGTCATTGAGGTTTGGATGGAGACAACTGAGCAGATAAGTGAAGTTATGACAAGAATTACTGAGTCACCTCATGTCCTCACATGGTCTGTTATGAGGAAGCCATACACTGACTCATCCCCTAAGCAAACAGCTCCCCTCAGAACAATTCCTGTCCCTCCAATCCATTTTCTCCCTCACAATAGCCCAGTATCCAACCTCATCCCTCCTTGCCCCCTTCCTCTGGATCTCCAAATCCCACTAAAGTCCATGTTTTTTCTTTATACATTTTAGAGAGAAAGAGGGAGATATATAGTGAGAATGGGCACGCCAAGGGCCTCGAGCCATTGCAGAGGAACTCCAGACGCATGCAGCCACCTTGTGCATCTGGCTTATGTGGGTCTTGGGGAATCGAACCTGGGTCCTTTGGCTTTGCGGGAAGTGCCTTAACTGCCAAGCCATCTCTCCAGCCCTAAAGCCCATGTTTTCAGCAGATGCTGACCATCCACTGAGTTAGAATGAAGCTCTGGACCTTAATCACCCACCTGATGGTTTGGCCTTCCCCCTCACTCCCCTCTGCTCACCCACAGCTCTGACTCAGTGTTCTGTCCCTTGTGGAGGAGGGGTCCACGTCATCTAGGAGGGGTCCACCTCATCTAGCTCTTTCACCCACAACAGTTCCAGACCACCTCTCTAGGAGTATGCAGCACCCTTCTATCCTATATTTCATTTCTTATCTCTCTAGACCCAGATCATGGCTTTGTAAAAAGTTGAGTGATGAATATTTAATGAAAAGATCAGGGCTGGAGAGATGGCTTAGCGGTTAAGCGCTTGCCTGTGAAGCCTAAGGACCCCGGTTCGAGGCTCGATTCCCCAGGACCCACGTTAGCCAGATGCACAAGGGGGCGCACGCATCTGGAGTTCGCTTGCAGTGGCTGGAGGCCCTGGCGCGCTCATTCTCTCTCCATCTGCCTCTTTCTCTGTCTGTCACTCTCAAATAAATAAATAAAAATTTTAAAAAAAGGAAGGAAGAAAGAAAAGAAAGAGAGGGAGAGAAAGAAAGAGAGAAAGAAAGAGAAGAGAAAGAAAAAAACTAAAGAAAGAGAGAGAAAAAGAAAGGAAGGAAGGAAGGAAGGAAGGACCCAGGTATGGTGGCTCACACCTTTAATCCCAGCACCCAGGAGGCTGAGGTAGGAGGATCACTGTGAGTTCAAGGCCAGCTTAGGCTAGAGTGAGACCCTACCTCAATAACCACAACAAAAGCTGGCAGCTCCACACTCAGTGAGAGACTCCATCTCAAGGAAATTGAGTGGAAGAATAATAGAGGAGGGTACCTGATAATCTTCTATGGCCCCCACATGTGTGAACATCGCATACACATGTACACATGCATATATCATATATACATATCACACACATATAGAAAAAAGATAGGAAAACAGATGGCTGCTTCTGTGGAATTCTTCCTAATTCCAGTCTCTTTTCTCCCTGTGTCACTACCATACGGTATGGGAGTTTATGACCTTTATGTGGTACTGCAACCTTTGTGTGGGATTTTTTTTTTGGGGGGGGGGTTCAAAGTTTGGTCTCACTCTAGCCTAGGTTGACCTGGAATTCACAATGTCGTCTCAGGGTAGCCTCAAACTCACAGGTATTCTCCTACCTCTGCCTCCCAAGTGCTGGGATTAAAGGTGTGTGCCACCATGTCCAACTCTTTATATGTGTTTTTATTTTTTTATTTTTTGTTTTTGAGAGCAACAGACAGAGAGAGAAAGAGGCAGGTAGGTAGAAAGAGAGAATGGGCACGCCAGGGCCTCCAGCCACTGCAAACGAATTCCAGATGCATGAGCCCCCTTGTGCATGTGGCTAACGTGGGTCCTGGGGAAATCGAACTTTGAACTGGGGTCCTTAGACTTCACAGGCAAGTGCTTAATCACTAAGCAACCTCTCCAGTCATATATATATTATGTATATATTTTTTGGGGGGGGATTTTCAAGGTGGGGTTTCACTGTAGCCCAGGCTGACCTGGAATTCACTGTGTAGTTTCAGGGTAGCCTCGAACTCTCGGCGATCCTCCTACCTCTGCCTCCCAAGTGCTGGGATTAAAGGCGTGCGCCACCACACCTGGCCTATATGTGTTTTTATATAGTACACATGTATGTCACCACACAACTAGGGGCTTGCTTTGCATACTTTAAACTTCATATGAAAGGTATCTTCTGCCTTTTCTGCAGCTTCCTTTTCTTTTTATCTCATTGCACTTGAGATTCATCCAGTAAAACTGTTGTATGTTACTGCATTTTGTAATTACCCTCCAGTACATTTCAATGTCTTCCTGCTTCACAGTCATGTAAAGCATGGTGTGGCAGCAACATATCTGTAGTCTTAGCACTTGGGAGGAAGATGGGGAGGTCATGGTCGTCCCTGGCTACATGGTTGAAGCCATCTGAAGCCATCCTGGGCCACATGAGTCCCTATCTCAAGAAACAACAACAGGGATTGTTGTGGTTAAAGGCACTTGCTTACAAAGCCTAATGGTCTAGGTTCAATTCCCCAGCCACTCATGTAAACTTCATGCAAAAAGTGGTACAAGAGTATAGTATTGGCTTGCAGGGACAAGAGGCCCTGGTGTGCTCATGTGCACACACACATGTAAATAAATTAATTCTAAAACAACAAAAGTCATGTAGTTGGCATTCTTGTTCGTGTCCCTTAACATATAGGCACAAGGACTTTGGGAGCTATATCCCTAAAAGTGTATTTGTTGAATAACATGGTATGCGCATCTTCACATTGGTCAGATATTTGATTTCCTAGAAACTTATATTGCCATGAGCAGTGTGTGGAGGAAGTTCGTATTGTCCTATCTGGTTGCCAACCATGATTTATCTTTAAGAAAGCTTTTTAAGCCGGGCGTGGTGGCACACGCCTTTAATCCCAGCACTCGGGAGGCAGAGGTAGGAGGATCACCATGAGTTCAAGGCCACCCTGAGATTACTTAGTGAATTCCAGGTCAGCCTGGGCTAGAGTGAGACCCTATCTCGAAAAAAAAAAAAAAAAAAAAAAAAAAAAAGCAAAACCCAAAAAACAAAAAACCTTTTTAAAGATCCTTTCTAAGTCAATTCCAAACTTCATATTGAGGCAGGATAAAAAGACAGGGAAAATTAAGAATGACATGAGAAGGGAAAAGAGTCCCTCACACCAGAATCTGTTGAAATCTTTTCTTTACTGAGAGTCAAGAATTCCAGTACAAGTAACAAAATTTGTCTCAGAACTTGCTCACATGGAAACAATATTTCTTTTAAATAGAGATGCTTCAAATAAGAATGTTAAGATAGCGATGAACCATGTGTAAGGCCTAGGTGCATATGACCTTTGAGTATGGGCTTTCTCCTCTTCCAACTAAAAGCCTGTTATTTTTTTTCTAGAAATCTCACAAGGATCAACACTTACAGTAAAACACATGTCTCAACCACTTGTGCAGCCTGTGTCCCGTGGTTTGACCTTATCGACTGCAATCCTATCCGAAGCAGCCCATAAACTCATTTATCCAAAAAGGAAAAGAAAAAAAAAAAAGATTCCTTAGAAACGCTCTGAACACTGTAATTCTATCATATATGCAGCTACTGCTAAGATACTTAAGCGGAATTCCCTCTTGAGAAGCCCATGCCCACGCCCTATCCTTCTCCTGAGCGCCTCTTTTTTCTATCAACTCACCACTCACCTCCCTGCTGAAATCTATGGTAAAATCTCTTTCTATGCCAACTTTACTTCACAGTGGCTCAGCCTGAAATTCTTTTCTGTAGTTAAGCCAAGAATCTCTTGCCTTCCCCTGAATAAGGACCTCTGAAAAGAACTCCTCCAGCTTGTGCCCTACTGTCGCGGACGATCTTTCCTACGCACCCTTCTGCTGAGGTCTTGCAATTGATTCAAGCATTATCTCCAGGCCTTTACACTTATCATATTTACTCCTACTAGCAACCTTAAAAGGGTAACAAATAGTGTAATTTTCCAGGCAAGAGACCTAAGAAGTATTGGGGTAGTCTGGAACCAATAGTTGGCACTGGGAACCAAGTTAGAAGCCTATGGAGACCAAGATTATGGTCCTCTAAAGAGAAGCTCCCACTAGTTTGTGGCCAAAAGAGAAGTTACACCTATTAAGATCTCTCTAAATTAGCAATGTTTATCCCTTTAACCTATGCTGAACTCACTCTCCATTGAAGAATCTGGTTTGTTTGTTTGTTTGTTTGTTTGTTTTCCCAGAAGACAGCAAGAGCTGGGGACAATCAAAAATCTTTCAACAAGACAAGAAGAGCTAGCTGACTCCCCGGCAGGAGATGAACCACCCCTTCGCACATCAGCCAGCGCCCAGGTGAAATCACAAAGGAGTTGGCGAGATGAGCGAGAGTTGTGCTTCCGTGGTGAGCCTGACAACCTGCACCAGGGTAATGGAGACAGACACTGAGGATACGTAACATGTACCAAAGTAGAAATCCAGAAGCTGCTGAGAGCACAACACTAAAGGGGACTTAAAGCACACCCACCACAGCTCAGGGAATTCTCAGACTGTAAGAGCCACAGGGTGGGAGGGAAGAGCCTGAGGCATTGCCCCTCCCACCAACACTAGCCACTGCTCTCACAGCTCATAACTCACAGCCCCATGGTGAAACCAGCAATCTCACTAAAGAGGGCCCACAGTGGAATGGGGACAGGGAAGAGGGAAATGATGGTACCAGCATATGATGTGCCCATACAAGGTTTCTACTTAATTAAAAAGAAAAAAAGCCAGGTATGGCGGTACATGCCTTTAATCCCAGCACTCAGGAGACAGAGGTAGGAGGATTGCTGTGAATTTGAGGTCACCCTGAGACTACATAGTGAATTCCAGGTCAGCCTGGGCCAGTGTGAGATACTACCTTAAAAAAAAAAAAAAAAAAGGAAGGAAGGAAGGAAGCAAGGAAGGAAGGAAGGAAGGAAGAAAGAAAGAAAGAAAGAAAGAAAGAAAGAAGAAAGAAAGAAAGAAAGAAAAAACTGGGCGTGGTAGCACATGCCTTTAATCCCAGTACTCAGGAGGCAGAGGTAGGAGGATCGTGGAGAGTTTGAGGCCACCCTGAGACTACAGAGTGAATTCCAGGTCAGCCTGAGCTAGCGTGAGACCCTACCTCGGAAAAAAAAAAAAAAAAAAAGGCTGGAGAGATGGCTTACTGGTTAAGGCACTTACCTGAGAAGCCTAAGAGCTCATGTTCTAATCTCCAGGTCCCACGTAGCCAGTGATGCAAGCTCGCAATGTTGCACATGCGCCACAAGGGGGCGCACACACCTGGAGTTCATTCACAGTGGCTGAAGTCCCTGGTGTGCCGTAACTTGGGTCTCTACTGGAGGAGTGTTCACTGGGGGTGCATCTTGGAGTCCAGCCTTAAGGTATGTTTGGGGGTGGATCTGAATTCCGTCTCAAAGGTGGGGAGAGAGCAGTTTGAGCTCTGGCGTGTCCTGCGTGCTGGTGGTGCTGGCCGTTGGTGGTGTCTCTGCTTGGATGTGTGAAAGGGAGCCAGCTCCTTCCACCATTGATGAAACGTCCCCTGAATTTGTGAGCTGAGATAAACCTCTTCCTCCCTTAAACCCTGCCTAGTTGGATATTCGTCTCAGCAACGTGGAGCTGACTACAAGTATATAGTTGAAACAAATTGCTCAAAATGTCAGAGATAACAAGAGACATTGCTGGATTTAAACCCCAGGTCTGTCTACCAGGGAGTCTGGACTTAGTCGTACAGAATCATTGAAAGGGACCGATTGATTGACTAATCAATTGAGTTATCTGACATCAAAGTATGGACCCTTCTAACTAGCAATTTTATTTTTATTTTTATTTATTTATTTATTTGAGAGAGTGAGATATACAGAAATAGGAGGCAGAGAGAGAGAGAGATACAGAAATAGGCAGGTAGAAAGAGAGAGAGAGAATGGGCGTGCCAGGGCCTCCAGCCACTGCAAGCGAACTCCAGATGCGTGCACCCCCTTGTGCATCTGGCTTATGTGGGTCCTGGGGAGTCGAATCTGGGTCCTTTGGCTTTGCAGGCAAGCACCTTAACAGCTAAGCCATCTCTCCAGCCCCCTAACTAGCAATCTTTATGTAGATGGAACAACACAGAAGGGAGGAAGGTAAAAAGGGTCAGAGGTTGTATTGTTTGGGATTCTCTAAAGAAACAGACAGAACCTATGGAATGACCTTATATTGTAAAGGGGTTTATTTGATTAGTTCACAGGATTCAGGCTGAGAAGTCTATAGCCATCTGCAGGCTTGAGCATTGAGGAACCTGGCCCACAAGGCCGGATGGCTCAGCAATCCCTGTCTAGAGCTGGAGGCCTGGAGGATCCCTGGAGCGGGATGAAACTGGGTTCCAGTGTCCATGAGGAATGGTGAAAACAGGGTAGATGTCAGTATGAGTCACGAAGAGTGAATAACTCAGGAGGGCAGCCAGGCAAAAAGCACTCACCAGCCAGCAGCAGAGGCAGCCAGGGGAAAAGGGGACTATGTGCTCTTCAAGCATCTTTATACATAGTCAGTCCATCACTATAAGAGCCGCCCACTCTTTCTTGAAATAACCTCATAGACCTACCCAACGGCATGTCTCTTGATTCCTAATCTGATCAAGTTAGCAACAGAACTTAATCACCGCAGAGGTAGACGGCTGGCTCACGTTGTGACTGCCCTGTGTTAGGCAGTAGGGACACTTTCTTCAGTGCTCCCCAAGATGTGGTGCCTGGATCATCTGCCTCACAATGATTCACAGTGTTTCCTCAACATGTAGACTCCTGGGGGGACTTCTTCGAGTTCACAGGGGAACAGTACAAGGCACCATTGTGATATGAAGTCCAAGTGCCACTGATCTGCTAGCGAGGGACACAGTGAGCAGATGATTACAGTACAGAGCGCAAAGTTGCAATTTAGGAACAGTTTCCGGAGGAAACTTGGTTAAATTCAGAATGGGGAGCAGGGTGCAGAAAGAGAAGGGGATATTTGAGATGAAGGGGCGATGTTTACAAATGCCCAGGAACAAGAGGTTCCTTTAGAGAACAGGAAGTATTTTAGGAATGTGGCAACAAGACCTAAGAGGTGGGTAGGGACCAGGTCACAAAGAACCTTGCTGGTCATGTCATGTCAAAGACTTTGGTCTTTATCTTACAGGGAGTGGAAAAGTCACTGCAAGTTATTTATTTATTTCTAGGAGGATATTGATGGTTTTGAGTTTAAGAACAATTCCCCTGACAGCCACCATCAGAACCTGAAGAAGAGCTTGTGAGAAGGGCCAGGACAAGCCATTCCTCAGGGCTGTCGGAGTACAGGCAAGGCTGAGAGAGAAGGGGAATGGACAGAGAGAGGAATCTCTGAGAGCTGATCGCTGATTGGACATGGTGGGCGACAGGCAGTCAAGCCTGTGCTTTAGCAAACTGGGTCAAGTGGTTCTGAATTTTACCAAGGTAAAGAAACCACTGGAAGAGAAACCAGTGTGGAAGGAAAATAAGATCATTGCAGAACATACTGAATTTGAGATCCTTGTGAAACATCCAAGTCTAACAGTTGAGAAGCTAGTTGGAAATGCAGGTCTAAAGGAGACTTCTTTCCTAACAGAAGTTAATTTTGTTTGGGACACTGACAAGCCCAGCTGAAATGTCCTCTTTCCTACACTTTTGCCCACGTCCCTAGACTCTCTGTGATTGCTCCTGAGACCCCTCCCCAACCCCACCATGGTTGTTTCCGACCAAAGAGTTCTAAACGGGTATAAATCATTGAGTGTAAGTTCTGTAAAGGTTAAAGGTTGTTGTTTTCCTGGTAACAAAGAACAGACCCAGCTAGCATTTCCCTTTTGCCTTTGCCCTTTTTCTTCTTCCTGCCTAGTTGAGATACTTGGACAAGAAGCAGCCATTGATGACCATGAGAATGAAGGCCCTATTGCTACTGGCTTGGGGGGTTGAGTTCATCGTCCCTTGGTTGTGATGAATGACAAGAGAGGAGAGCTAAGGAAGAGGAAGCAAGCAGAGTTTTACTTGAAGAAAAGAAAGAACAAAGCTCCCTGCTTGTACAGAGAGGCCTTACCAGGTTGCCAATAAGTAGCTTTGCTTTCTGGTAAGAGATGTAAGATGATCTTTTATTTTTTTTAATATTTAAAAAAATATTTTATTTTTATTTTTGTTTATTTACTTATTTTTATTTATTTATTTGAGAGCGACAGACAGAGAGAGAAAGAGGCAGCGAGAGAGAGAAAGAGAGAGGGCGGAGAGAGAGAATGGGCACGCCAGGCCTTCCAGCCACTGCAAACGAATCCCAGACGCGTGCGCCTCCTTGTGCATGTTTGGCTAACGTGGGTCCTGGGGAATTAAGCCTCGAACTGGGGTCCTTAGGCTTCACAGGCAAGCGCTTAACCCCTAAGCCATCTCTCCAGCCCTATTTGTATTTATTTATTTATTTGAGAGAGAGAGAAGATGGGCATGCCAGGGCCTCCAGCCATTGCAAATGAACTCCAGATGCATGCACCACCTTGTGTGCCTGGCTTACATGGGTCCTGGTGAATAGAACCTGGGTCCTTTGACATTGCAGGCATTGCAATCGAACTCCAGATGCTTGCACCACCTAGTGGGCATGTGCGACCTTGCGCTTGCCTCAACTTTGTGCATCTGGCTTACATGGGATCTGGAGAGTCGAACATGGGTCCTTAGGCTTTGCAGGAAAGCGCCTTAACCGCTAAGCCATCTCCCCAGCCCAAATAGAAATATATTTTAAAAAAATAACAATCCAGCCAGGTGTGGTGGTGCACGCCTTTAATCCCAGCACTCAGGAGGCAGAGGTAGGAGGATTGCCATGAGTTCAAGGCCACCCTGAGATGACAGAGTTAATTCCAGGTCAGCCTGGACCAGAGTGAGACCCTATCTCGAAAAACCAAAAAAAAAAAAAAAAAAAAAGGTCCATTCAGGGTTATTCAGTGTATATTCAACTCCATGAAGTTTATTTCATAATCACTTTCCAGGTACATAATTAAAGGTTACTGACTCTGGCCATACGTGCTGACTTAGCTCCAAAGGTGGCCTGTTTTGGGTTCAGGATGTTACAGGTGTAGATCTGAGTTCAGAGGGCACCCACTGAGATTTTCAGGTTCTTGTGTCCCAGGCCAAAGACTTGCATCAGGAGCACAGGGTTATTAATAAATACAGACAATGTATTAAGGAACAAAAAGGCACTTTCAAGAATGGAAGTGGGCTAGAGAGTGGGGAAAGGGCACTGGGTCATAAGCTTCATGATCCTTTGCAGGTCGTTCACATAGCACCAGCCTTCCGGGCATTTGTATAGCGTGGGCTTTTCTCGGGCATGCTCTGTTGCAAGTATCCCAGGAGAGGAAGGAGTTCTAGCCTTCTGCTAACTGGGGCTGCTTTCATATGTGAATCCTGATGCCTCTCTCGCCACATCCCTCTTCTCTTGCCACAACTTGATGACCTGGGAAACCTTTGCTCTCTTCTGTTTTTCTCAAATCAACCAGAAGACTGGTGCAAGGACTTTCCCAGGATCTGTGCTGCAAGGGAACCTGGTTTGCCCAGCCTTTACCAAGATTGCCACAGCCTCCTCGTTTATCTGATCTTTCTCTTCTCCCCATCCTGCCCCACTACAAACAAACACCTGTTTTGCCTAACACACCGATGTGGACGTTTTACTCCATGCTTTGCACTTACGCGCTTGCTGGGCCGCACACCAAAGGCTTCCTTTCAGCATACTAGGCCCCAGACTGTCTATCATCACGCCGATATTCGTCCTCCATCTCTGCACACAAGCTCAGCCACTTCGTCTCATTCTGCCTTTCTCTTGCCCTTTCAAGCCCTGGCAGGCTGTTTTCTTGGCAGAAATGCCTGTCTACCACTTGTTTTCACAGACTACCATCTCACTGCAGCCAGATTAATTTTCTGGTCTTCGCAGCAGCTGGGAATGGGTAGACTCCCTGTTGCCCTTCTCCCTCAAACCTTCTGCCAAATTCCTCTCGCATCTTACTGATTTTTGCCTGATAATTATCTGAAAATGTGACCATTCCCTATTATCATGTCTACTCACCAGATCATTGGGTCTTTTCCAGTTCAGTCAATCTATCCTCCCTTCTCAAACGTACCCACACCACTCCCTTGCTTAAAATGTTTTATTTATTTATTTATTTATTTATTTATTTATTTGCAAGGAGCGAGAGTGGGGGGAGGGGGGTGGGTATGTCAGGGCCTCTTGCAAACAAACTCCAGAGACACTTGTACCGCTTTGTGCATCTGGTGTGGGTACAGGGGAACGGAACCCAGGCTGTCAGGCTCTGTAAGCAAGGACCTTTAACGCTGAACCTCCTCTCCAGGCCCCACTCCCTTGCCTAAAACTCTTTAGGCAACTAATAACTTTGTCCCTGCAGATCGGAAGAGGCGCATTTCTACGCATCGGGTGCAGAGTGTGTGTCTTAGGAAGCCCCCAGTCCTTCCGTCAGCATAGACGCTTGCTCTGAGCTCCTGCAGGGCCAGCTCGGCCCAGGAGTTATGATCATCATGCCTCAGGCACCACACTGTCTTATCCCTGCCTTGACTCAGCTCCTTATTATCTGGGTGCCCTTGGGCAAAATTTCAAATTCACTGTGTTAATTTCGTCATATGCACAGGTCGTACGTGAGTCATATGACCGTTGGATTTTGAAATCCTCCTGAAGGATATTCGGAGCCGTGTCAGGGACAGAGCACATATCATGTGTTAGCCATTGTGTGCGTCACATCCATTTTAACTCTTGGTATAAATCTGTTTTGTCCACTTCTATTGCCTACAATAATAGCACATGACACATAGTAGGGGGCTGTTAAATATATATTACAAAATGAAATTTCCAGATGATTTGGCTAGTGTGTCTTGTCGTATTTCATTATATCAGTTAAACTACTATTAGGTTAAAAAATGGGAACTATGCTATTCTGTCCTGAACTTAAGTCTTGCTCTGCAGTAGGTGTTCAATTCATTCTTGTTGATTCTCATGCAAAGTAAGCCTGCCTGTTTTTTGGTGTTTTTTTTTTTTTTTTACATTGTCTCTATATATATGTAGCCAAGGCTGGCCTTGAACTTACCATCCTACTACCTATATCTCCTGGTGCTGGTAAAATGATTTAACTTTTTTTTTTTTTTAGAGAGAGTAAAAGAGAGACAGAGGGAGAGAGGGAGAGAATTGGCGTGCCAGGGCTTGAGCCACTGCAATCGAATTCCATATGCTTGCGCCTCCTAGTGGGCATGTGAGACCTTGTGCTTGCCTCACCTTTGTGTGTCTGGCCTACGTGGGATCTGGAGAGTCGAACGTGGGTCCTTAGGCTTTGCAGGCAGGCACCTTAACCGCTAGGCCATCTCTCTAGCCCAAATGTTTTCTGTTTATTTAAGTATTGTAGAAGGGTTGGAGGGGGACTGCCATGACTGTGCCCAGCTGTAAAAGACCAAGAGGAGCGGCACAGGTTAGTAGTGCAATGGAGAGCACATCTGATTACAAACCAGAAGGAAAGAAATGCCCTGAGACTCCTAAGCTCACTTAACCCAAGGCCACCCGAAACATGTGGTGTCCTGGTTTTCCTTGTGCTTGTGAAATAATACACGTTTTACATGAAAAAAAAAATGGATTAGGGTTTGGATTTCTTCATCATCTTGGGAAGTAGTAAAAACTTTTCAGGGCTGGAGAGACGGCTTAGTGGTTAAGGCACTTGCCTACAAAGACAAAGGACTCAGGTTCGATTCCCCAGGACTCACATAAGCTGGATGCACAAGGTGGCACGTGAGTCTGGAGATCGTTTGCAGTGGCTGAGGGCCCTGGAGCACCCAAGCTCTATCTGCCTCACACTCTCTCTCAAGTAAATAAATAAATAATTTGAAAGTATTAAGTTTTTTTTCAGTAAGAATCCTGTTGCTGGGGAAACGGCTCCATGGGAAAACGCACTGGCTGTGTAGCATGGGGACCTAGGTACGATGCTGAGCGCCCACAGAAAAGAAAGCTGGGCTTGGCTGTGCACACCTGTAACCGCGGTGCTGAGAGGGCAGAGACAAGAAGATCCCCGGGGCTCACGGGTCAGCTAGTTCAACTGAAAGATGGCCAGAGCTCCGGGTTCAGTGAGACAAAGGACACTCAATGTCCTCCTCTGGCCTCTGCATTTGTGCATACAGGTTACATGTATCTGCACATACACGTGCACACACACACAAGATTTGGTTGAAAACTTTTAAATTTGGGTTCCTTTTTTTGTTGTTTTTTTTTGGTTTTTTGAGGTAGGGTCTCACTCTAGCCCAGGCTGACCTGGAATTCACTATGGAGTCTCAGGGTGGCCGGGAACTCACGGCGATCCTCCTACCTCTGCCTCCTGAGTGCTGGGATTAAAGGCGTGCACCACCATGCCCGGCTCTTTCTTTATTTTTAAAAATATTTTATTTATTTGAGAGAAAGAGGCAGAGAGAGAGGTGGCAGAGAGAGAGAGAGAGAGAGGAGAGAACAGGTGCCTCCAGCCACTGCAAATGAACTCGACACATGCACCACCTTGTATGTCTAGCTTACGTGGGTCCTGGGGTATAGAACCTGGGTCCTTTGGCTTTGTAGGCAAGCATCTTAACCACTAAGCCATCTCTTCATCCCCCTATTTGTTAGTTGAAGTAGGAATACAGGTGTTAGAGAGGTGGCTAAGTGGATAAAGCACTTAAGCTGGAGGACCTGAGTTGAGATTCCCAGCACCCATGTAAATGCTCACTGTGCTGGGCGTGGTGGCGCACACCACTAATCCCAGCACTCGGGAGGCAGAGGTAGGAGGATTGCCGTGAGTTTGAGGCCACCCTGAGACTACATAGTGAATTCCAGGTCAGCCTGGGCTACAGTGAGACCCTACATCGAAAAACCAAAATAAATAAATAAATAAAGATAAAAATAAATTCTTGGTGGGTGAGGTCACCCACCTGTACTCCCAGGACTCTGGGATGTTGAGATAGAGGATCCTTAAGGCAAGCTGGCTAGCTAGACCAATGGAATTAGCGAACCCTGGGTTCTAGTGAGAGACCATGTCTGAGTGAATAAAGGGAAGAGCTATTAAGGACAACACCCAGTGTCACCCTCGGGCCTCCACACACAAACACGCACACACATGCATGTGCATCCACACACAAATGAACATGCATACACACACATGACAAAAATCAACACAGATGTGCCTTGACTTACTATGAGGTTACATCTAAAACTCATCCAAAGCTACCTCCTATTATAAATAAAGCTGCTATAAATATTCTTTTTTGTTTTATTTTTATTTATTTATTTATTTTGGTTTTTCGAGGTAGGGTCTCGCTCCAGTCCAGGATGACGTGAAATTCACTATGTAGTCTCAGGGTGGCCTTGAACTCACAGCGATCCTCCTACCTCTACCTCCCGAGTGCTGGGATTAAAGGCGTGTGCCTCTTTATTAAAAATGTATTTATTTGTGAGCAGAGGCAGAGAGAGAGAGAGAAAGAAAGAGAGAGAGAGAGGATGGTTGGACACGCCAGGGCCTCCAGCCACTGCAAATGAACTCCAGATGTATGTGCCACCATGTGCATCTGGCTTACATGGGTCCTGGGGAATCGAACTGGGTCCTTAGACTTTGCAGGCAAGTGCCTTAACCACTAAGCCATCTCCCCAGCCCTGAATATGCTTGTATAAGGTTTTGTGGACATACGTCTCCAGTTCTCCTGGTATATACATTTAAGTGTAAATTTGCCGGGTCATATGATAACTTTGTTTAGCATTTTGGGGAAATGCAAAAGCATTTGCAAAGCTGACCCCCATTTTACATACCAGCGTGGTATGAGGGGTCTAAACGCCCTACCTTCTTGCCAACACTTGTTACTGTTGCTGTTAAAGTTTAGCCACCCATCCTGGGGTGTGTGAAGAGGCATGTCATCTCGGTTTAGATTTGCTTTTCTCTAGCGGCTGATGTTGTTGAACATCTTCCTGTGTATTTATTGGTCATTTTTCTGTCTTCCTTGGAGTCTTGGTAGAAATGTCTGATTAGATCATTTGCCCATTCTTTATTGTTTTCTTTTTTTTCTCTCTCTCTCTCTTTCTTTCCTTCCTTCCTTCCTTCCTTCCTTCCTTCCTTCCTTCCTTCCTTCTTCTTTCTTTCTTTCTTTCTTTCTTTCTTTCTTTCTTTCTTTCTTTCTTTCTTGTTTTTGAGGCAAGTCCAACAGACTGGCCTCTTTTCTTTTTAAATTAAAGACAAAGAGAGAGAGAGAGCAAGCAAGCGCGAGAGAGAATTGGCACACCAGGGCCTCCAGCCACTGAAATCCAACTCCAGACACATGTGCTTCCCCCTTGTGTACATGTGTGACCTTGCACATGTACATCATTTGTGCATCTGGCTTATGTGGGACCTGGAGAGTAGAATATGAGTCCTTAGGCTTCACAGGCAAGCTCCTTAACCACTAAGCCATCTCTCCAGCACTCTTACTTTTTCTTCCTATTTTTTTAATAATTTTTTTTTAGGCTGGAGAGGTTGCTCAGTGGTTAAAGCTACTTTCTTGCAAAGCCTGATGGCCCTGTTTCAACTCAATACCCATGTAAAGCCAGGGCTCACAAAGCAGCACAAGCATCTAAAGTTCTTTGCAGTGGCAAGAGGCCCTAGTTCACTCATATACTCAAATAAATATTTTTAAAAGATTTTCCCCCTATTTTTGGTATGCTATTTCTATTTTAGTTTCTTTTATTTTTTTGAGAGGATCTTTAATCCCCGCACTCGGGAGGCAGAGGTAGGAGGATTGCATTTACATTTCTTCCCATTTTATTTACTTTAAAAAAATCCATGTCCCTAAATAAGATGTAGATGTGCCATATGTGGTTATTTAATCCAGGTAGCATTCATTTTAAGTACCTGTTCGGGCTTTCTACATGCTTGGCAGTGGACTGCAGGGATGGGAACTGGGTATATTTCTGGCGGTCCTTGTGGTGTTTTCCTTGTCGTGGTTAACCTGGCCCCAGGAGGCCTGTACCCACCACTAGGCACTGCCCATTCTGGGGTTTCTGTAACAATTACTGGAGCAGGAGGAGCCTGTACCGGAGTAGTTTTATTCCAGGGACCTGAAGATTTTTCTACATCTCCACTACCTCCACCTTCTTCCCAGTTATCTCCTGGGTCTCCTCTCTTTTCGTTATCATCATCTTCCTTTTCACTTATTTGCACCGCTTGAACTCTGTGTACTCTGTAATCGACCTCTTTTTGTTCAAATTCTTTCCATTCATCTTCATCCCAAGTTGTCCGGCATCCTCCCTGTGGCCTCGTTCCCCCAAAGCGAAGCTGTGACTTAACGGCAACCACAGCGAAAGCCCGGCGGCATTGAAATCCATGGGTCATTCCACACGTCCATTTCCAGCTCCAAGTGGCCGTGACCGTTTCTCCGCCACCGGCTCGGAGACAGAGCCACGCCAACAAGGACTCACCCCTCGACCAGGGCAAGGGCGGCCGCAGACCTGGGTGGAGGGTGTGGGGTGCGGACCGACTTGGGCCCGGGGTGGGGGGTGGCATCGAACCGGGTTCCAGCGAGCGCAGTCCCGACATATGGAAGCAATTATAGTTTTGAGTCACCACATCCCAGCTTTTTGCTCATTCTTTTTTCTTTAAATCTCAAGTATCTTTGATTAGCTTTTAATTTTCGTTCTTTTCTTTTTTTTGCGGGGGATGGTTGGTTTTTTGAGGTAGGGTCTCACTCTAGTCCAGGCTGACCTGGAATTCCCTATGTAGTCTCAGGGTGGCCTTGAACTCACAGCGATCCTCCTACCTCTGCCTTCTGAGTGCTGGGATTAAAGGCGTGCGCCACCACACCCCGGCAGCTTTTAACTTTCTGTGTAGCTGATGATGGCCTGACCTTGTCTTCCTGATCCTCTTGTCTCCACCACCTGAGCGCTGGAACTACAGTCATTTGCCACCATGATTTTTTTTTATTTTAATTATTTCTTTATTGGAGAGAAAAAGAAACAGAGAGAAAGATAAGAAGGGAATGGTCATGCCAGGGCGTCTAGCCACTACAAACCAACTCAAGACACATGCGCCACCTTGTGCATCTGGCTTACGTGGGTACTGGGGAATCAAACTTGGGTCCTTAGGCTTTGCAGCAAGTGCCTTAACCACTACGCCATCTCTCCAGCCCCACCATGGGTTTTTTTAAATGTGGTTCTGAGGATTGAACCCAGGGCTTCATACATGCTAGGTAGATACTCTACCAATTGAGCTATGTTCTCAGCTCTTGCCCATTCTTTTTTTTGAATTTTTTTATTAACAACTTCCATGATTATTAAAAAATACCCCATGGTAATACCCTCCCTCCCCCCCTTAACCCTTTGAAACTCCACTCTCCATCATATCCCCTCCCCATTTCAATCAGTCTGTCTTTTACTTTCGATGTCATGATCTTTTCCTCCTCTTATGATGGTCTTATGCATGTAGTGTCAGGCACTGTGAGGCCATGGATATCCAGGCCATTTTGTGTCTGGAGGGAGCACGTTGTAAGGAGTCCTGCCCTTCCTTTGGCTCTTACATTCTTTCCGCCACCTCTTCCGCATTAGATCCTGAGCCTTGGAAGGTGTGATAGAGATATTGCAGTACTGAGCACTGTGGTCATTTCTTTCCATCACCATGATACCTTCTGAGTTGTCCCAAGGTCACTGCCATCAGAAAAGAGAAGATTCTCTACCAAAAGTGAGAGTAGCATTATTATAAGTGTGTGAACATTAACAGAAGTACTTACTGGGCAGTTTGATAAGCATAGTATATACATTTAGCCAGACAACAGCAGACGTTACACTCCTAGGGCTCATGACTACCCTTGTTTTAAGTTTTCAGTATCAGGGATGTATTCCCTTCCCATGGAGGAGGCCTCCAGTCCAATTAGAGGCTTGCCCATTCTTTTTTTTTTTAATTTTTTTTTAATTAATTAATTTATTTATTTGAGAGTGACAGAGAGAGAAAGAGGGAGAGAGAGAGAGAGAGAGAGAGAGAGAATGGGCGCAACAGGGCCTCCAGCCACTGCAAACAAACTCCAGATGCGTGCACCCCCTTGTGCATCTGGCTTATGTGGGTCCTGGGGAATCAAGCCTTGAACCGAGGTCCTTAGGCTTCACAGGCAAGCGCTTAACCGCTAAGCCATCTCACCAGGCCCTTGCCCATTCTTTAATTGGGTTGTCATTGAATTATTGAGTTGTGATATTGAGTTGAATTCATTATATAGTCTAGATATGAATATTGACAGATATATAATTTGTAACTATTTTCACCCATTCTGTGGCCTGTCTTTTTGCTTACTTGATGTCATTTTCAGCAAAAAGTTTTTGTTTTTATGAAATTCAGTTTAATCCAACTTCTTTCATTACATGTGGTTTTTGGTGTTTTATGTAAGAAGCCATTTCCTAATATAAGATTATAAATATTTGCTTTTGTGTTAACTTCTGAGAATTTTATAAGTCCTAGATTTTACATTTAGGCCTACACTATATTTGAGTTGAATTTTGAATACTGTGGCAAGAGGAGTCTGATTTAATTCTTTTGCATGGGGGTACCTTGTCCCAGCACCATTTGTTGAAAACTGTTTTTCCCTTATATGCTTGTCTTGGCCTCCTTGTCAAAAATCTACTGACCAGAAAAGGTAAGGGTTTACTGCTAGACTCTCAAATTAATTCCATTGATCTATATGCCTATCTTTATACTAGTATTATACTATTTCGCTTACTCTAGCTTTATAGTAAGTGTTCAGATTGTGAAGGTTTTTTTTTTTTTCCCTTAATTTCAAGAGAGTTTTGGCTATTGTAGGTCTCTTAAATTCCCATGTGTTACTTTGATGCTCAGTGGGAACAAGGGCAGAAAGATGTTTAGAAAAATGCCCTCTCTCTATTTGCCTCTCTCCTTCTCATTCTAATAAATAAATAAATAAAAATAAAATGTATAAAAAAGAAAAAGGGGGGCTAGAAGGATGGCTTAGCTGTTAAGGCGTTTGCCTGCAATGCCAAAGGACCCAGGCTCAATTCCCCAGGACCCACCTTAGCCAGATGCACAAGGGGGCACAAGCATCTGGAGTTCATTTGCTGGAGGCTCTGGCGCACCCATTCTCTCTCCCTCTCTCTTTCTCTCTCTCTTTCTCTGTTAAATAAATAAATAAATAAATAGGGCCTGCACGACCACGTTGGGCCCACACTACTTAAAAAAAAAAAAAACAGAAAGAAAGAAAGAGAAAGAAAGGAAAATAGGAGCTGGGCATGGTGGCACACACCTTTAATCCCAACACTCGGGAGGCAGAGGTAGGAGAATCCCCGAGAGTTCAAGGCCACCCTGAGACTACATAGTGAATTCCAGATCAGCCGGGGCTAGAGTGAGACCCTACCTCGAAAAACTAAAAAAAAAAAAAAAAAAAAAAAAGGCAAAGAAAAGAAGACAGACACTGCTGAGGGAAGTGTATAGTTCATTTTATTTTAGAAGTGATTCTTCTGTGCATACCTTTTCTCTTGAGTTTTTTTTTTTGCCGTCCTAAATTCTGCTCACATCATGGTAGATTTCTACCCCCTACTGTTTATGAACCCTGTTCATGGCATTAACCCAGGAAAAATCTCAACTTCTCCAAGGCATTATTTGTATGCTCAGAGGTTCTTTACACATAATGGGTCCAACCACCCATTATTTATGCCCAGAAAAATATTATCACACTGTCATTATGGCTGCTACACTGCTTTGATTGCCCACCTCATAAATACTGGCTGGCTTTAATCCCAATGTGTGGGAAGTGGAAACAGGGAATCCCCCGGCAAACTGGCTAGCTAGACCAGCTGAATCAGTGAGCTGTGGGCTCAAATGAGAGACTCTGCCTTAATAAAATAAAGAAGACGGGACAGAGGAAGATCCCCAATGTCAACCTGGCCTCCACACATGTGTGCCCATGTGCATACACACATGTAACTCAAACACACACGCATCTGCAAGAAAAGAAAGGAAAATGAACTTAAAAATGTAAACACCAAAAACCAAATCAACCAATCAACAAAGACAGAAATGAATAGAAGATTCTCAAAAGAATGACGAATGACAAAAATATGAAAAAAATTGCTCAACATTCTTAACCATCAGAGAAATACAGCAATTCAAAACTACATTGAGATTCCATCTTACCCTAGTCAGAATGATTATCATCAAGAAAACAAATGCTGGCCAGGGTGTAGGGAAAAGAAGAACCTTTCTTTACACAATGTTGGGGAGAATGTAAGTTAGTGCAGCCATTGTGGAAAATGGTGTGGAGGTTCCTAAGCACACACACACACTCTCTCTCTCTCTTTTGCTCTCTCTGAAAACAGAGCCACCATATGATTTAGTCATATCATTCTTGGGTAGACACCCCTACAGGATCTAAGTCAGCAAACCACAGAAATACTTTGGCATATCCTTATTGCTGCACTAGTCACAATAGCCAGGATGGAACCAGCCTAGATGGATGAATGAATAAATGTGGGGTTGGAGAGCTGGCTCACAGTGCTTGAGGTACTTGCCTGCAAAAGCCTAACAACCCAGGCTTAATTCTCCAGTACCCACATAAAGCCAGATGCAAAGTGGCACATTTGTTTGCAGTGGCTGGAGGCTGTCACGCTCCCATTCTCTCTGTCTCTCTCTGCTTACAAATAAATAATGATTCTTTTTTTTTAAAGGAAAGAGAGCTGAAGAGATGGCTTAGCAGTTAAGGTGCTTGTTTGCAAATCCAAAGGACCCAGGTTCAATTCCCCAGGACCCACGTAAGCCAGATGCACAAGGTGGTACCTGTGTCTGGAGTTCGTTTGCAGTGGCTGGAGGCCCTGGCACATCAATTCTCTCCCTCCCTCTGTCTCTCACACACATAAGTAAATAATATTTTTAAAAAGAAAAAATAAAATATGTTAGATAAAAATTTTATTCAGTTGAAAAGTGAAAGAAATTATTTATAGAAAAGTAGAAAACTTGCCGAGCGTGGTGGCGCACGCCTTTAATCCCAGCACTCGGGAGGCAGAGGTAGGAGGATCACCGTGAGTTCGAAGCCACCCTGAGACTACAGAGGGATTTCCAGGTCAGCCTGAGCTAGAGTGAGACCCTATCTCAAAAAAGAAAAAAAGCAAAAAAAAAGAAAAAGAAAAAAAAGAAAAGAAAAGTAGAAAACTAGAGATCATCATGTTAAGTGAAATAAACCAGACTAAGAAAGACAAATATGGCATATTTTGTCTCATATGTGGAAGATATATATCTATGTGTAAGGTATGTATAGAAAAAAAGTATGTGGGAGTCAGAAAGGGTCTGTGATGGTATGAGTATGAATGTATGTCCCCCATAGCCTTTTTTAAAAATTATTTTTATTTTATTTGAGACAGAGAGAAAGAGAGAGAATGAGCATGCCAGGACCTCTAGCCACTGCAAATGAACTTTAGATGCATGTGCTCCCATGTGCATATGGCTTAGTGGGACCTGGAGAATCGAACCTGGGTCCTTAGGCTTCACAGCCATGAGCCTTAACCACTAAGTCATCTCTCCAGCCACCACAGCCTTTTGATTAAGGTTAAACTTCCTTAAATCTCCAGCAGCCTACCGGAGGAGGTGCCACTGGGATGGATCTGTAGCCCAGTCCTAAGGTGTGTTCTGAGCTGTTTGAGCTCTGGCTGTTCCTGTTTCCTGGCGTCTGGTGTTGGTGTCTCTCTGCTACGAATTTATTGAAGTGAGCCAGCTTCTTTTGCCATTGATAGCATTTTCCCCTGGATTATGTAATCCTAAAACAAACCCTTTCTTCCCATAAGATGCTTCTGGTAGGTGTTTGTACCAAGAACATGAAAGTAACTGCAACAGGGTGTAAAGGCAGGGTGGGGCGGAAAACAAGAGAGGATATACACAAGAAAAAAAAAAGATATAATATTTTGGGCTGGAGAGATGGATTAGCAGTTAAGGCACTTGCCTACAAAGCTAAGGACCCAGGTTTGATTCCCCAGTACCCACATAAGCTAGATGCACAAGGTGGTGCATGACATCAAAATGTCTTTTGCAGTGGCTGGAGGCTCTGGCACACCCATTCTCTCTATCTCTGTCTCTGAAATAAATAAAATATTAAGAAAAGAAATACAGCCAGGCGTGGTGGCGAGACTTTAATCCCAGCACTCGGGGAGGCAGAGGTAGGAGGACTGCAGTAAGTTCAGGGCCACCCTGAGACTACGTAGTGAATCCCAATTTTTGAGTGTTACCTCATATTCAGAACCTAGATTGATTGTTTGACCTTTGTTTTTTGTTTTCAAGGTAGGGTCTCACTCTAGCCTAGGCTGACCTGGAATTCACTATGTAGTCTCAGGGTGGTCTTGAACTCATGGCAATCCTCCTACCTCTGCCTCCCAAGTGCTGGAATTAAAGGTATGAGCCATCAAGCCCAGCTTGTGATTGACCTTTTTTTTTTTTGTTTTGTTTTCCATTTTTTCTTCCAAATTTTTATTAACCACTTCCATGATCATAAAAAATACCCCATGGTAATACCCTCCTTCCCCCCACTTTCCTCTTTGAAACTCCATTCTCCATCATACCCCCTCCCCATTTCAATCAGTCTCTCTTTTAATTTTGATGTCATGATCTTTTCCTCCTCTTATGATGGTCTTGTGCAGGTAGTGTCAGGCACTGTGAGGCCATGAATATCCAGGCCATTTTGTGTCTGGAGGGAGCACGTTGTAAGGAGTCTTACCCTTCCTTCGGCTCTTAAATTCTTTCCTCAACTTCTTCCACAATGGACCCTGAGCCTTGGAAGGTGTGATAGAGATATTGCAGTGCTAAGCACTCCTCTGTCACTTCTTCTCAGCACCGTGGTGCCTTCTGAGTCATCCCAAGGTCACTTCTATCTGAAAAGAGAAAGTTCTTTAATGAAAAAGTGAAAGTAGCATTAATATATGGGTATGAACATTAAGAGAAGTGTTTACTGGGCAGTTTGATGAGCATAGTATATACATTTAGCCAGACAGCAGCAGATGTTACACCCCTAGGGCTCATGACTAGCCCTGTTGTAGGTTTTCAGGGATGTATTCCCTCCCATGGAGCGGGCCTCCAGTCCAGTTAGAAGGCAGTTGGTTTTCCCCAAACAAATGTGCCACTATTGCACCCATTGGCTCATTTGGCCTGTTTGGCCAAATATAAGGCTTGCAGTGTCCACTGTTGAGTATCTTCACTGGTGATTTCTCTCTCTCCCATTGAACTTCATGCAGCGTGGCTTTTCCCAGCTTTCTGTCAGCCGGTCTACATGGAGGAGGTTATCAGCTCAGTTCCAGCAGGATTTCTCAGTGATCTTGCAGCCCAAGTATGTGGAGTCTTCAGCAATAGGGTCTTACAATCTATTCCTGGTGGGAAACCAAGGGCCTCAGCAGTGGCCTGTAATGTTTTGGGGGCATCAGGGACCTCCCTGGCCAACAACTCACTGGAAGGTATCCCATCCCTGACACTAAAAATTTTCTGCTAACAATCTATGGCTCCTGAGTGTTCCATTGTCCAAACAAGTAGGTTTCCATATGAGTTATCTATATCCTCTTAGATTTTCCCAATCCATATTTTTAAAAGATCTCGGCTCCTCGTCTGAGGCCTGCGGCTGGTGTCAGACATTGCACAGGTTTAGTCAAGCAGGGGCTTGACGGAGTAAGCCTTCCTCTCACCCCCGCCTCAATTACATCAAACCGCCCACTCACTAACAGAGGCTCAGGCCCATGCCGCAGGGACAGAGAACAGGGTAGCAGGAACCTCCCACCCAGCTCCCCAGGCTTGTAGAGGCGAGCCAGGCAGCGTCCCCGTTCCCACACCCTTCCCTGATCACGATGGTGGCAAGGATGGACCCAGCCGCCTCCGCGCCCTTGAAGATGCCAGAGGCAGCGCGCTGCTGTGCGGGGGGCGTGGCCTCCGCCCGGGCCCGCCCCCGTGACGCACAGGCCCCGCCCCTCGGAGAATGGGAAGCCCCGCCCCTCGCCGGAGCGCGCGCAGGGCTGGAGTCGGCCCGGAGTGGCAGTGGCGGCGGCGGCGGCGGCGCGGGTGGAACGCTGGGCTGCGGCGGCGCGATGGCTCCGGCGGCCGATCGCGAGGGTTACTGGGGCCCGACGACGTCCACGCTGGACTGGTGCGAAGAGAACTACGCCGTGACCCGGTACATCGCCGAGTTCTGTGAGTGTGGCCTGGGGCGGCCGGGCGGCCGGGCGGGCGGCCGAGGGCAGGGAGGAGGCTCCGGGCGAACCCGGCGGCGAGCGCGCGGGCGGCAGGCCGGAGCCCACCGGGGTGTGGGCACCGGAGACGCGCGGGAGACGGGGAGCCGGGCTGGGCTTGGGGATTCCGACGTGACGCGGGGTGTGTGTGTGGGGGGGAGGCCGGGGATTTGCCCGCGAAGAGGTGGTGCAGGGACCCGAGAGGGCCCAAGGCACTGCTGCCACCTTCACCGCGCAGCCACGCGGGCGCGGGCATGGGGACCCTTCCTAGCTTCATCGTCCACTGCGCTGTGACAGCTCTTGAGGGCCTTCCTCGTTGCCCCCTCGCTCACCTCCCGGGAGCAGTCCTACCGTTTCTGATACTCGGTGTCAGAGATCACCAGCTGCCCCCCCCCCCCACTACCCCTGTTCAGCTATCATCTCTGCCTCCTTGCTCGTGCCAGGCACGAGGGACCAAGCTGCTGCTGCGATCTGCGCCCGTGTCACACTTGCTAGGGGTTAATGGTCACCTGAGGACACCACTCACAAACTTCCAACGACTTCCCGCTGAATGCACCTTCTGAGGACTTAGGGGTTCCCGGTTAGCTGGTGCCAACAGACATTGCTGGCCAGGTTGGCTTGTGTTTCTCTGGGTCTCTGTCTCTGTGACTGTCTCCAGTCCCCCCCACCACCACCACCCCTCCTGTCTCCCCATCTCTCATCTTTTGTAGATAATTATTCCTAACAGGCTAGGAGAAATCTGCCACTTTTTCGATTGTTTAGTCAAGTTTTGAGAGCACAGTGTTTGAACCTTTCTTTGCTTCTGGATAGATACAGAGACTATTCTCTGGCTGTTACATTATTATTATTATTATTATTATTATTATTATTGAAAATTGTTTTGTTTTTCAAGGTAGGGTCTCACTCCTGGAACTCACTATGTAGTCTCAGGCTGGCCTCAAACTCACAGTGATCCTCCTACCTCTGCTTCTCTAGTGCTGGAATTAAAGGCGTGCGCCACCATGCCCCAGCTCTTTCTTTCAAATAGATTGGCTTTCTTAGGACACAAAGACAAACCTCTTTTTAGCTAAACTTTCCGCTGTTGAGCCCTTCATTAAGGCCTGTGTATTTGAGTTGGCTTTGTAGAAAAAGGCAAGAATTTCATGCCAGATATTCCTATAGAACTCTTTTTGCATTTTTCAGGATTTTAGTACAATCTTCTTGAGACCATGATTTAGGCTGAGAATCAGATTGGGTTTTTTTTTTTTCTTCCTGAACTACTTTTTAAAATTCATAATTTTTATATAATAATGGAGAAAAATGGGCAAAGGGATCATTTATAGTGTAACCACTTGGCAGCCCAACATTGGTAAAGGTAGCACTTTACCAACTTATTGTTAGATCACTTTGGCAATACTATCAGAGGATTGTGACCATGAGGAAGACTTAAAAATCATGCTTTTACAGCTGAAAATGTATGACTTTTTTCTCCCTGTTAGGTATCTTCAAATACTGGATGGGCTATCACATAGAGTAGGTAACTTTCTTAAATTTCACTAGAATATGGAATTAAGCACAGTGGTTGAAAGAAACTTACCTGTAAGTGGGGATATTTAACACAAGGAAACTTTCTGACCAGTAATGTTGTTATTGAACATGTTGGCTTGAGAGTAATGTATAAGAGTTTTCTGTCATTGAGAGGTTAAAATAGACATTGTTCACCTAACTAATGTATTTTAGAAGAAATTAATTATTTAGTGGAGAAAAAGAACCAGCCTGGTTTGGAGTTCCTTTTCAGCCTTATCAGTCCACATAGGTAATAATGACTCAGTTTAGAATCAAAGTTTTAGATTAAAATCAAAAGAAAACTGGCCGTTGAGTCATGTGGACTGTGAGAGTCCATGATAATAGTGTTTTGGCAAATATTGTTAAGAAATGGGAAATAACTTTAGTTTGCAGTGTCCTCAGAAGAGGAAACTCAGAGAAGAGTGCAAGACTTTTTTTTTTTTTTAATGAGCAAGAGACAGAAAGAGAAAGAGACTTGGTGCACCAGGGCCTCCAGCCACTGCAGTCAAACTCCAGACACTTGCACTGTCTTGTGTGCATGTGTGACCTTTCACGCTTGTGTTACCTTGTGCATCTGGCTTACTTGGGATCTGGAGAGTCTAACATGGGTCCTTAGGCTTCTCAGGCAAGCAAGCACCTTAACTGCTAAGCCATCTCTGCAGCCAGTTTTTTTTTTTTTTTTTTTTTTGCAAGACAGTTTTGACATAGGCATCAGAGAGGTTGTAAGAAGAGGGTAAAGAAATGAATGTGTTGGCAACCCTTTTGCACATGTACCCTGTGAGAAAATGATCTGGAGGAGGTTGAGTCAGATTGTCTTATCATAATAAGTGGTGGGTATCTATCATAACTTGGAGTAAGTGAATTTGACCCTTGAAAAAGACATTGATTAAAAAGGCATAGTGTTGTGGTACATGCCTATAATTCCAACACTTGGGAGAGGAAGCAGGAAGATCAGGAGTTTAAGGCCATGCTTACCTTCGTAGCAAGTTTGAAGCCAGCCTAGCTTTTATGAGACACTGCCTCAAAAAAAAGAAAGAAAGAAAGAAAGAAAAGATGTGTGTGCTGGAGAGATGGCTCAGTGGTCAAAGGCACTTGCTGTAAGCCTGCTGGCCAGCACCCATGTAAAACCAGATACAAAGTGGTACACACATCTAGAATCCCAATATGCTAAGGCAACGGTACGAGGAGCCAGGGGAATCCAAAAGTTTACTGGCCAACTAGACTTGTTGTAGCAACAGAAACAGGGGAGCAAGGTGGAAGAAGAGTATAAACCCTCCAAAAGAACAAAACTTCCTCCTCAGACCTCCACCTGTTGTTGTGGCACATTTGTGCACACACACACACACACACACACACACACATTATACCTGACCATCCATCCATAATCACATGTAAACAACATAATAAAAAGCCCAAAGAAATAAAACTATGCTGCTCAATACATTTAAAATATGTATTCCGTGGAAGTCAGAGAGCAACTTCAAGGTCTTTCTACCTTCTTTTTGAGACAAGATCTCTTGTTTTTGCCACTGTGTGTGCCAGTCTGGCTGGGCCATGAGCTTCAGGGTTCCCTTGGCTCTACCACCCATTGCTCTAGGCCTTTGGGGTTACAGGTGTGTGCCACTTCACATCAGGCTTTACGTGGGTACTGGGAAATTAAACTTGGGTCAGCAGGCTTATAATCAAATGTCTTTATCCATTGAGCCATTTCTCCAGCCTCCATGAACTTGAATTTCTAAAAAAATAAATTAAGGTTGCAATAAGTGGTGTAGAAATTCAAACTAAGGTCATATTTTAATTCTGTTATACTGTATTGCTTCTCCACTGTTGTTTTTATCACACACTTTTTGTCCTGTCCCTCTGCATTCAAGGAAGGAGTACACATGAAATGCTGCACTATCACAAAAGACAAATTGAATCACCATTCTCAACTTTCTACTGTTCACTTATCTTTTAGCTTTAGAGTGTATAAATTTTGGTTAATACTGACTTTGAAGAATTGCAGCTATAGCAATTGTCACTTTCATTCCTGAAAAGCCATCTTTTTTTTTTTTTTTTTTTTTTTTTGAGAGAGAGAGAGAGAAAATGGGCATGCCAGGGCCTTTCAGACGCAGCAAACCGCACTCCAGATGCGCACGTCCCCTTGTGGGCACATGAGACATTGCATGCTTGCATCCCTGTTGCGTCTGGCTACGTGGGATCTGGAGGATTCAGAGTCCTTAGGCTTCACAGGCAAGCGCCTTAACTGCTAAGCCATCTCTCCGGACCTGAAAAGCCATCTTTTTCTTTTTTTTTAATTTTTGAGAGAGAGAGAGAGAGAGAGGCGCAGAGGGAGAGATAGAGAGAATGGGCATGCCAAGCATCTTTAAAAATATATATATTTATTTATTTGAGAGAGAGAGAGTGAGAATGGGCACGCCAGGGCCTCCAGCCACTGCAAAGGAACTCCAGACGCATGCGCCTCCTTGTGCATCTGGCTTAGTGGGTCCTGGAGAATCAAACTGGAATCCTTTGGCTTTGCAGGCAAATGCCTTAATGGCTAAGCCATCTCTCCAGCCCCCAAGCCATCTTTTTAATAACATCCCCACATCAATTCAAATTTTAAAGACCAGGGAAAAGGGTAGAGGATCCTTCTTTACTTACAAAATATTAAGCCCCTTAATGTGCCAGAAGTCAGAGAAATAGGTGGTTCTTTTTTTATATGGTAGTATGGATACTACATGCAATTTATTTGTTTTGTTTTTGGTGTTTGGTTTTCTGAGGTGGGGTCTCACTCTAGCCCAGGCTGACCTGGAATTCACTATGTAGTCTCAGGGTGGCCTCGAACTCAAGGCGATCCTCCTACCTCTGCCTCCCGAGTGCTGGGATTAAAGGCGTGCACCACCACGCCCGTCTGACACTACATGCAATTTAAAACTAGGCAAAGCATCTTTAAAAAATTTTTTTGAGGTAGAGTCTCTCTGTAGCCCAGGCTGATGTGGAATTCAGTGTGTAGTCTTTGGCCTCAAACTCACAGGGATCCTCCTACCTTTACCTCTGGGATTAAAGGCATGCCCCACCACACCTGGCAGGCAAAAAATCCTATAATCAATAAGAGAAGCTATAATGTTCCATAAATTTAAAAAAAGTCACAGTAAATATCTTGCTGTTGGTTACATAAGGAAAGGAAAAGTGAAAGTAGTATTTAATACACTATTTTAAGATACTAAAATGGGGGCTGGAGGAGGGATGGCTTAGCAGTTAAGGCGTTTGCCCGCAAAGCCAAAGGACCCAGGTTTGATTCCCCAGGACCTGTGTTAGCCAGATGCACAAGGGGGCGCACGCATCTGGAGTTCATTTGCAGTGGCTGGAGGCCCTGGTGCACCCATTCTCTCTCTCTCTTTCTCTCTGTCAAATAAGTAAATAATAAAAATAAAATTATTTAAAATATTAAAATGTCAAAAAAATTAGAATGTTTTATTTAGAAAATAACTTTCTAAGTGCAGTGCTTGCCTTCTTAGTAACTTATGATGTGGAATAAATATCTCTTCATATACCTTGACAAATCTGTTTTTAAGTTTTGGGTAAGCTTTTAACTTTTTTCCCTTTTATTTATTTATTTCTCTTTCTATTTCAAAAGAACTCCAGATGCAAGTGCCACCTTGTGCGTCTGGCTTATATTGGGGAATTGAACCTGGGTCCTTAGGCTTCACAGGCAAGTGCCTTAAGCACTAAGCCATCTCTGCAGCCCAGCTTTGACATTTTATTCGCTGGTCTTTACAAATTGTGAAATATCTTCAAGAGTTCTTTTAAGTTAGAAGTGTTTGTTTTTAAATTTTTTATAGCTCTGTTGACATTTGATTGCAATTTCCACTGATTAGAATTTGTTTTCTTGCTGCCCTTTCATTGTTGTGGCAAGGCTTCCTCCTCTGTATTACTCACTTTTGCAAGATGTCACCAAGAGACAAGGAAGCCACTCTGCTACATGCTTTGCTGCCTGTACATGATCTAACAACCGTTCCTCAGTGGCTTTGGAAGAGGTGACTTATCACTGATGGAAATACAGTTTTTTTATTATCTATGTAATCGTGGATTGATGATCTAGTAGCAAACACTCGTTCAGAGAACACACAGTAGTAACTAAAATTTGAGCTGTGTTTGTTGCTCAGGGCTTTGGTATTATTTAACTAAACTCTGGTAAACTAATATATGTGCATATTGGAACCTTGCGTAGTGAAGGCCGCTCACATGTTAATAATCCTTAGGGCATTCCTCCTACGTAGATGATGTTACCTCATTTTAAAGGAGATAAACTGGGTCTTGGAAAAGTTGCGCGCCTGCCCAGTGTCAAGTCGCTGTGCTTCCGCATGGTAGTGGTAGAAATGGTATTCAGACTCAGGTCTGACAGCTTTCTGCCAAGTCACACGATTTACAGGAAGCAAAATTTCAAGTACTAGTGGTTTAAAAAACTTGTACCTAAAGGGAGGTGAAGTGGAGAAGCTTTTATTATGGCCTTAGAAAAAAACTTATCCAGTTGAAGATTATTCAGGGAGCTGGATATTCTGGTTTATGCCTGTAATCCCAGTACTTGAGAGGTGAAGGCAGGTGGATCGGAAGTTCAAGGTTATCGTAGCCTGTAGAATAAGTTTGACATATGTGTGTGTGTGTGTATTATATATAAATATACATACAGTTATATCCGTACATGTTGAGCATGTAACTCCGTTGGTAGAGTAACGTAGCATGTATGAATCCCTGGGGTTGATCCCCAGAACCACATAAAACTTGGGCATGGTGATGCATGCCTCTAATGCCAGCACTCGGGAGGTGGAGTTCGGAAAATCAGAAGTTCAGGGTCACAGCTAGGGAGCTGGAATGTCACCTGTGCCAGCCACAGAGCTCCACAACTGAAAGAAGCCTGCTATGTGCTCACATAGTTCAAGGAAAGATGGAAGGAAAGGGCTATAGAAAAGGAAAAGAGAGCCAGGCGTGGTGGTGCACGCCTTTAATCCCAGCACTCGGGAGGCAGAGGTAGGAGGATCACCGTGAATTCGAGGCCACCCTGAGACTACATAGAGAATTCCAGGTCAGCCTGAGCTAGAGTGAAACCCTACCAAAAAAAAAAAAAAAAAAGGAAAGGATAGCAAAATAAAAAAGGAAAAACCAGGTACTCCTTGTGGCACATGTATGGTAGAAAAAGCTTCTCTTGATAAAATTCTAAGACAAGACGAAACAGTATATATTCATTCAGTGAGATTTTTTAAATAATTGAAAAAAGCTAACAGATATAATAATAGTTAACATTTATGAGGGGTAATAGGCAACATTTGTTTAATTGTGTGTGTTTTCTGGGAATTGGACTTAGGGCTGGGCATGCTAGGCAAGCACTCTACCACAGATAGAGCTGTCTTCAGCTTCAGTGGGCAGCATTCTTAAGTGTATTATTGATAAGAACACTTATCATAATCCCCACAAGTCTTTTTAAAAAAATAGTTATTTGGAGTGGAGAGATGGCTTAACGGTTAAGCGCTTGCCTGTGAAGCCTGAGGACCCTGGTTCGAGGCTCAATTCCCCAGGACCCACGTTAGCCAGATGCACAAGGGGGCACACACGTCTGGAGTTCGTTTGCAGTGGCTGGAGGCCCTGGCGCGCCCATTCTCTCTCTCTGTCTGTTTCTCTCTGTCTGTCGCTCTCAAATAAATAAATAAAAATAAACAAAAAAAATTTAAAATAATATGTATTTGCAAGTAGAGAGAGAGAGAAGAAACACACACACGGGGAGAGAGAGAGAATGAATGGGCACAGCAGGGCCTCTAGCCATTGCAAACAAACTCCAGATGCATGTGCCACTGTGCATCTGGCTTTACATGGGTACTGGGAAATTAAACCCTGGTTATTAGGCTTTGAAAGCAAGTGCCTTAACTGCTGAGCCATCTCTCCAGCTCCCTACAAGTCTTTTAAGTTACTCTTTTTAGTCCTGCTTTAGAGATCTGAAAATTTAGGACAGTGAAGGATTAAATAATTTTTTTTCAGGATTTTTCTACTTTGCCAGTGGTAAAATGACAATTTAATTTATTAAGCCTGACCACAGACCATGTTCTCACTTTCTTCCCTCCCCTTCCCCTCTCCTTCCCTCCTTTTTCTCCCTATTCCCCCTTTCTCAGCTGTTTCCCAGTCTGTGAGCAAAACTCTCCTAGAGAGTTTTAGGTAGTGTAGAAGGTCATGTCAAAGGGAGCAAAGGCTTAAAGGTGTGTTTAGTACCTGGCAAATGTTAGAACCCAAAAGGGACAGCAAGAACAGTTTACAGTGGCATGAAAGTCTCGGATGTTTTACTGTGGGGAAGATTTAATGGAGAAGGCATACACTGGAGACAGAATCATGTGGCCTCTCTGGACGTTGCTCCATTTGAGGCTGTGACTTTGGGCAAACTGCTTACTCATTCTCTGTATCAGTTTATTTTCAGTAAAATAATGATAATGATATTTGACTCTCCAACTCCCAATAAACCCAGGGCCTCAGACATGTTAGGCGAGCACTCTGCCCCAGAACTACACTTTTAGCCCTTAATTGGTTTTTAAGTGAAAGTGAAAATTTTTAAATATAAAACAAAGTCGACGTAGATTATACCATTAACATTTTTACTGTAACTCTTTATCACCTATCTCTTCATTTATGCATTCCTTTTCTCTGCCATGAATTGATTTATTTTTTTGACACATTTCAAAGTAGATTCCGCACCCATGCACACGTGCACACACACACTTTCTTCCCTAAAACCTTTGACATTTGGTCAGGCATGGTGGTACATGCCTTTAATCCCAGTACTGGGAGGTAGAGGTAGGAGGATCTCTATGAGTTCGAGGTCAGCCTGAGACTACGTAGTGAATTTCAGGTCAGCCTGGGCTAGAGTGAGAGCTCACCTCCAAAAGAAAACAAAAGAAAAACTTCAGCATGCGCGTCGTTACGTAAGTTCAGATATATATTGCGCGTGTGTGTGGGCACATGTGTGGAGGTGTATTTTGTGAGGGTGCAGGGGTTGACGTTTTCCTCAGTCACTTTCCATTTAATGTTTTGAGACAGAGTCTTCCACTGACCTAGAGTTCACCGATTTGGCTAAAGTAGCCAGGCGGTACGGCCCTAGGCTCTTCCTGTCTCAGTTTTCCCAGCGTTGGGATTATAAGCATGCGCCACTAGGCCTGGCTTTTTACGTGAGTCTTGGGGATCTGAACGCAGGTTCTTAGGCTTGTATGACAAGCACTTTACTGATTGAGTCATCTCCTTGGTCAGTTCTTCATGTGCATAAAATTGAGATAAAACTTACATTCAGTATAGTGTATCAATACTGTGTTATTTTTTTAATTTTACACTTTTTTTTTTTTTTTTTTTTTTTTTTTTGGTTTTTCGAGGTAGGGTCTCACTCTAGCTCAGGCTGACCTGGAATTCACTATGTAGTCTCAGGGTGGCCTCGAACTCATGGTGATCCTCCTACATCTGCCTCCCGAGTGCTGGGATTAAAGGCGTGCGCTACCACGCCTGGCTTAAATTTTACACTTTTTAAAATTTATTTTTATTTTTATTTATTTATTTGATAGAGAGAGAGAGAGAAAGAATGGAGAGAATAGGCATACCAGGGCCTCCAACCACTGCAAACAAACTCCAGATGCACGTGTCACCTTGTGCATCTGGCTAACGTGGGTCCTGTGGAATTGAACCTGGGTCCTTTGGCTTTGCAGGCAAACACCTTAACCGCTAAGCCATCTCCCCAGCCCCGATATTTTTTTTTTTATTGGCTACTTTTTGAAAGTGCATGCGCTGAATCTTTCTGAAGGTGTGGGTTGCGGATGTACGTGAGTGCACTTCTGGGCCTTGGATTCTCCTCTCCATCAGGGAGAAAACCAAACAAGATAATGAGGCTTCTCCACAACCAGGAAAGCTCTTCCCACTCCCTAGTGAGTCCCCACTGCCCCCCTTTCCTTCCTCTGCAGTGAAACCATCGTTCAGATTTTTTTCTTCTCCCTGTCATAAGGTAGACTTGCCTGTTCTGTAACTGCGCATACGTGGAATGAATCGTGGTATTTACAGGTTGGTGTAAGGCTCAGTTACTATGTGGTAGTTATGGTGGTTTGAGCCAGGCGTCCCCCATAGACTTAGGTGTTCTGAATCCTAGGTTCTCAGCTGATGGAGATTTGGGAATTAACACCTCCTGGAGACGGTATATTGTTGGGGGTAGGTTTATGGGTGTTATAGCCAGTTTCCCCATGCCAGTGTTTGGCACACTCTCCTGTTCCTGTTATCCATCTTATGTGGGCCAGGGGGTGATGTCCACCCTCTGCTCATGCCATCATTTCCCCTGCCGTCATGGAGCTTCCCCTCGAGCCTGTAAACCAAATAAACCCTTTTTCCCACAAGCATCTCTTGGTCTGGTGGTTTTTGCCAGCAATGCGAACCTGACTGCAACAGTAGTAGATCATTGTATGACTGAGTCCTAGTTTGAGAGCCCATTTTCCTGTTGATGGGTGGCCATCTGTATTTTCACAATTTGGCAGTCAGAAATGGAACTGCTATGAATATTCTTGAAGAAGGCTTTTTGGGGACACACACACACAAATACATAAGTACACATGCATACATACACAGCCCCCAACTTGTGGCGATCCTGCCTCAGCCTTCTCAGTGCTGATACTGCAGGCGTATGCCACTCCACCTGGTTAGTGGATAGATGCTTTGTTTCTCGTAGGTAGACTCCTACGTCTGGAATAATTAGGTTATAGGGTAGGTACATGTTTTGTTCTATTAGAAACTGTCAGGACTTTCCCACTTCCACACTCACAGTATTTTGTTTTTCTTTGTTTTTTTGATAAAGGGGCTTGCTCTGTAGCTCAGGCTAGCCTTGAGCTTTCTGTGTAGCCCATGCTGGCTCTCAGTTCAGGCAGACATCCTGCCTTAGCGTCCTGAGTCCTGCGATTACAGGTATTTGCCCACCATGCATCCAGCTTACACTCACAGCGTTTGATACACATCCTTGTCCATTTTGTTGTTTTTGTTTGTTTGTTTGTTTTTCGAGGTAGGGTCTCACTCTAGTCCAGGCTGACCTGGAATTCACTGTGTAGTCTCAGAGTGGCCTTGAACTCACAGCGATCCTCCTACCTCTGCCTCCCAAGTGCTGGGATTAAAGGTGTGTGCCACCATGCCCGGCTCCTTGTCCATATTTTGTATCACTTGTTTTCATTGACTATTCTGGTGACATATCCTTGCATCCTATTGCATCTCGTTTATTCTTAGCTTCTCAGCGTGTCTCCTCCTTTCCTCTGTCCTGCACACACTCCAGCCCTCCTGTCAGTGCTCTTACTGTTCTGTGAAAGAAATTGTCTTTTAAAAAATCATACTTTGGGCTGGGGAGATGGCTTAGTGGTTAAGCGCTTGCCTGTGAAGCCTAAGGACCCCGGTTCGAGGCTCAATTCCCCAGGACCCACGTTAGCCAGATGCACAAGGGGGCGCACGCATCTGGAGTTCGTTTACAGAGGCTGGAAGCTCTGGCGCGCCCATTCTCTATCTCTCTCTCTCTCTGCCTCCTTCTCTCTGTCTCTCTCAAATAAATAAATAAACCAAAAAAAAAAATCATACTTTGAGGTGGTTATTCAGCAATAGTTAACTGAAAACAGTGTTCGAAGTTGAGTTTTGAGCAGCTTTGAGTTCCTGTTGTGTAAACTCTGTGCCGAATTACACCAGCTTTTTGTGCATGTGTGTTGTGGCATGTGTATGGTGTGTGCACGCGTATGTGCAGACGTGTGTGGTGCACACACCACGCACACATGCAGAGGCCAGAGGAGAACTTTGGGTGTCGCTCTCCGCTGCTCATCTGTGTTGCCTTGAGACCCAAGCCTCTTGTTGATTTCAGGAGCTTGCTGATCTCACAAGCGCCAGTGATCTTCTGGTTTCTGCTCCCCACAGCACTGGTGTCACAGGTGTGCATGGTCACACCCAGCTTTATATAAGGGTGCTGGGGAATAGAACTCAGGCACTCTTGGGTCCTCATATTTGTATAGAAGTGCTCTTACCTACTAAGCCATCTCTGTAGCACTGCATCATATCTTTTAAGTCTTAGAAATAAGAATAAAATTAGTACTTTTATAGGTTGTTTGGATCCAGATGCCTCAATAACATTTACTATATACCTCCTCTTTACTTCCAATGATGTAAAAAACCAACATTACTAAGTCTTATATGTATTTGGGTATATATCTGGACTTTCCAGCCTGTTTTGTTGAACTCTCTTGTCTCAGTATCATACTATATTTTTTGCATGCTTATGTGTAATGTGTGTGGCGTGGCATGTGTTGTATACCCATGTATGTACTTATGTGGTGCCCCATGCAGTGGCTGGAGGGGAATGTCAGATGTCCCCCTACGTCACTCTTCCACCTCTTATTACTTGGGTTAGAGTCTCTTACTGATTTAGGAGCTTGCCATTTTTTTGTTTTTGTTTTTATTTTGTTCCTTTTTTTTTTTTTTTGCAAGCCCTGATCATTCTCCAGTCTCTGTTCCCACAGGACTGGGATCACAGATGAGTTTGGCCATGCCTGGCTGTTTCTATGGGTCCGGTGGTCAAACTTGAGCAATCTCTCAGGCCTCCTCAGGCCCTCATGCTTGCACAAGAAGTGCTCTTAACTGCCAAGCCATCTCTCCAGCCCTCAAGATGATACTATTATTATTATCACTATTATGATTTCATGTGTGTGTGCTTTGGAATCCAACCTATGGCCTTATGCATGCATGCAAGTACTCTACCAATAAGCTTCATCTCCTGCTCTGTCTTAATGATATTTTTTAAAATATGGCTTCCTAATTACCCCAATTGTGTTTTTCACATTTTATACCTATTCCTAGTTCTCTGTCATCAGCAGAAACACTCCAGAAAATTTAAAGGACTTTGTATTTTTGTTTAAAGCCAGCAATCGAAGGAAATAAGTTTTTCATATAGTCAGGAAGAGGAAAAATGGGAGTGATGTGGTGTGGTCCACTAAAATTTAATTACCAGTAGAACATTGCTGTGAATTTGGACTTTTTTGGAGGTTTAAGCCAGGGGTGCTCCACCCGCATGAAGGGAAATTTCTGCCAGAGCAGATTAGCAGTGTGGAGGGTGAGTGGACCTGGCACTCTCCTCGCTCGTGCATGCTCCGTTCTCCATATTCTGCCACCCTCTCTCATTATGGTGCAGCACGAGGCACTTGCCAAATGTTCCCAGTCTTGACTTTCTTTGCCTCCAGAACAGCGAGTTAATTAAATTTTTCCAGTCTCAGTTCTATTGTTGCAACAAAAACATGTATTGCGATAGAGAGGGGCTGGAGAGATGGCTCAGTGGTTAAGGCACTTGCCTGCAGTGCCTAACAATCTGGGTTCGATTCTCCAATGCCCATGTAAAGCCAGATACACAAAGTAGCGCATGCATCTAGAGTTCATTTGTAGAGGCTAGAGGCCCTGGTGCACCCATTATCCTTTCCTCCCCCGTCTCTCCTTGCAAATAAATAACTATAATATTTTTAAATTAAAAAAAAGATAGGCAGAAACACAGGCTAGGACTGAGGAAAATTTATAGTTAGGACACTCTGGCTTGAGTCTGTCTCTGATGCTTACTGTGTTATCTGGGCAAATCAGGTGACAGGGGATCTGTATTCCCTCACTTGTAAAATGTGGAAATTTGATTAGGTCAATTCTTCTTCAATTTTTTTTTTTTTTAATTGAAGCCCTGTTGTAGTTTGAATGGAAAATGTCCCCCATACGCTCATATGTTAGATTATTTGGCTCTCAGCTGGTGGCACTGTTTGGTAAGGTGGTGGAACCTTTAGAGGGTAGGGCATTGCTGGAGGAGGTGGGGCATTTTGGGTGGGCCTTGAGGTTTATAGGCCAGTCCCACTTCCTGTTATGTGCTTCCTGAGTCTTCTGCAGTGGGAGAAGCCGGCCAGTCCGCCTTTCCCTCACTTCCTTGCTAACTTCCCCTTGAAACTGTAAGCCAAAATAAACCTTATCCTTCCTGAAGTTGCTTCTGGTCAGCTGTTTGTCAACCAAAACGCGAAAGTAGCTAATACAAGCGCCAGTATGGAAGTTGGGGTTGTCACAGCCTGTCACAAGTCAGATTTTATTTTAAAGTTGTGAAAGGGTTTTTTTTTTTTTTTTTTTTTGGTACATTGTTAATTATACCATTGGCTATTATAAAAAATTTAAATAACCATTGATTGACAGGAAATTGTGTAAATAAGACGTGCTGTAGCCTTAGAATAAAGTACCATCAGCCAATAAAGGGAAATTGTAAAAATGATTAGTGTTCTGGTGCAGTTACTTTCGGCTCTTTTATCTTTATAGCCCTATTTTTTTTCATATTGCTAAACAACATAATCATCAACAAGGGAAAGCATGGAGTTATAAAATACAAAAAGTCCCCGTGTCTGCAACTGTAAGGACTTGAATGTCAAATTTCCCCTTTAGGCTCATGTGTTTAAATGGTTAACCCCCAACTGGTGGCGCTGTTGAGGAAGTTTGTGGCACCCTTAGGAGGTAGAACTTTCCTGGAGGAGGTGGGTTGGGGGCAGGCCTTGGGGTGTTATCATCCAGCCCCACTTGTTGCTTTGGAAACTTCCTACTTCTTACCTACTCATGTGAAGATGTGACCCCAGCTGTCTGTTCTTGCCATGCTTTCCTACCATGAGGGACCCTTCCCCTCAGAACTGTAAGCTGAGGGCTGGAGAGATGGCTTAGTGGTTAAGGCACTTGCCTGCAAAGCCTAAGGACCCATGTTTGACTCTCCAGATCCCACGTAAGCGACACACACAAGGTGAGGCCAGTGCAAGGTCGCATTTGCCCACTAGGTGGCACAAGTGTGTGGAGTTTGATTGCAGCAGCTGAGGTCCTGGCACACCAATTCTCTCTCACACTCACACTCTCTCTCTCACTCTCCCTTAAAATAATACAAAAAAAAAAAAAACCTGTAAGCTGAAATAAACCCTTTGCTTCCATAAGCTGCTTCTAGTTGAGTATTTTTTCCTCCAGCAATGAGCAAGTAACTGCTACAAAAACCATTTTGTGACCTCTAATTCTACCACCATTTTTTTTTTGTGTGTGTGTGTGTTTGACATAGAGTCTCACTCTATCCCAGGGTGGCCTGGAACTTACTTTTGTAGTCCCAAGCTGTCCTCACACTCCCAGTGATCCTCCTACGTCTGCTGCCCAAGTGCCGGTATTAAAGGCGTGCGCCACTACGCCCACGTGGCTTCTATCACCAATTTTCATTCTGCTCCTTTAAATGCTTGATGGTTAGAAAAAGAAAGCTTCTTTGTTGCTTGGGTATGAAAGGGACTCAGCAAAGAGATTGTTGCTCTCAAATGTTTGAATTCTTGGAACATTTATATACTTGTGTCATCTATTAGATCCTTACTGCCATACAAAAGCTCAAGTTCCCAGAGCTGCATGGCAGGGTGGGCGGGGGGGGGGGGAGCTGGTTCATGAAGTTTTATTATTATTATTTTTTTTGTCCTCCTATATCATGACTAATGACATGCAAAATACTTAGAGAAATCCTGCTCCCTTTAGATTTTTTTTTTTAAACTACTTCCCCCATCAAGTAGATTTTTTGTTTTCTTTTATTTCAGTTTTGGGAATTGAACACAGGACCTCACATGAACTAGGCAAGCACTTTACCACTGACCTACTCTCCCAGTGGAACTCTTAAGATAGAATTGTATTATGGGAATTTTGCTTAAGGAGACTCTTCCACTTCCAGTCTTGGCTGACTATGAATAGAAGATTGCTTTGGCTATATCCGATTGGGAAGTATGTTAGTTTATTGCTGTATCTGCTTCTCAAACTTTTTGTTTTCAGGACCTTTTTCTGTTCTTAAAAAATTGAGAATACCAGAGAGCTTTACTTTTTTTTAAATTTATTTAACAGAGAAAGAGGGAGAGAGAGAGAGAGAATTGGCGAGCCAGGGCCTCCAGCCATTGCAAACGAACTCCAGATGTATGTGCCCCCTTGTGCATCTGATTGACATGGGTCCTAGGGAATTGAACCTGGGTCCTTTGGCTTTGCAGGCAAATGCCTTAACTGCTAAGCCATCTCCTCAGCCCAAGCTTTACTTTTGATACATGGGCTTTATCTCTTATAAATTAGAACTCAGAAAAATTTTAGTTCATTTAAAAACAATAATTTTTCAATCTCCAGTACTGTGAAAAGTAAGTAGAAATTATAAATTCATTACATGTTAACACAATTAATTTTTATGAAAAATGACAATATTTTCCAAAACAAAATTTAGTGATGAATTGTATTACATTTTTATTTTTATTTTTTTGAGGTAGGGTCTTGCTCTGGCCCAGGCTGACCTAGAATTCACTTTGTAGTCTCAGGGTGGCCTCAGACTCATGGTGATCCTCCTACCTCTGCCTCCCAAGCACTGGGATTAAAGGCATGTGCCACCACTCCCAGCTTACGTTTTTATTTTTTAAAAATTTATTTATGAAGGAGGGAGGAAGAGAGAGAGAAAGATAGACAGACAATGGGCATGCCAGGGCCTCCTACTACAGACACATGTGCCACCTTGTGCATCTGGCTTTATGTGGGTACTGGGGAATTGAACCCAGGCCATCCATGAGGCTCAACCATTGAGCCGTCTCTCCAGCCCTGCATTCCATTTTAAAAACTCTCTTAATTTCTGGCTTAATGAAAGGTAGCCATATCTCATTTCTACTTTTGTGTTTTATCTCTTGGAATATGCTATTTTTGGTCGACGTGGATAAAGAAAATCAGGCTTTACTACATGTGGTAGTTTGAATGTATGGCCTCCATAGACTCAGGTGTTTCATGAACGCTTGTAACTTGGGTCTCCAGCCGCCTCGCTGGAGAAGGTGTCCTTGGGGATGGGCCTGAGTGCCAGCCCACAGGCGGGCAGAGAGCCAGCCGTGAGCGCTGCGGACTACCAGCTTGCCGCAGTTCCCTGCTGCCGCCTGTGTCGGTGTGGAAGCAACTTCTTCCTCCACTGACGGGACCCCCCTGGATCTGTGAGCTTGAGATAAACCCCTGCCTCCCACAAACTGTCTGATTTGGGTGTTCAGCCCAGCAACGTGGAACTGTCTACAACACTGGCCATGTATTTGGACAGGGAAAGGGTATTTTAATAACCTATCTAGATAATTGTAGATGTTCTTTTTGACAGTATACTAAAATTTGACAAGTTGTAGTCTTTAAACAATTTTTTTTAATTTTTATTTATTTATTTGAGAGCAACAGACAGAGAAAGAGGCAGATAGAGAGAGAGAATGGGTATGCCTGGGCTTCCAGCCACTGCAAAAGAACTCCAGGTGCGTGCGCCTCCTTGTGCATCTGGCTAACATGGGTCCTGGGGAATCGAGCCTCGAACCGGGGGTCCTTAGGCTACACAGGCAAGCGCTTAACCGCTAAGACAGTTTTCCAGCCCACAAGTTGTAGTCTTTAGAAATTAATTAGAAGGCAGAATTTGCGATCATATCCTTGAATTTGTATAACTGTGTTACATTAAAATACACTGGTATATCTCTCACTTCAAGTGGACTTTTACCAAACCTGCATTTTTTAAATAGTATCGTGCCTCTGTCATTTAAAAAATATATTCACCACTATACCACCAATGCAGGTTCTGGAAAATATTGTTTCACTGTTGATGCAGATCTTCTAGATGTTTAGGTGTTTTTTTCATGGAAAAAATATCACACTGGCCAACATAGTACCTCTGATATCACTAGATAAGCACACATGTTAAGTACTGCAAACTCACAGTGGTAGATAAAAGTTTTGGAAAACTTAATTTTTGTTTGAAAGCTCACATTTTATTATTTGGGAAAGAAATCACGCTTGTTTTCTTAAAGGAATAGGAACAGGGTCGTTTCATTCATTTCTAGGAAAAGATTTTCTACATACCTAACTATGAATATTCATGGTTTACCTGTCTGTTCTTTCAAGTAAAAACAGTGTATTGCTTACTTTCTCATTACTGGAACAAAACAGCCAACCAGAATCTGCTTATGAAAAGAAAGGGTTTAGTTTTGGCTTCTAATTTTGAGGAATATATTAATTATACATAATGACGGGTGTGGTGACATTTTCGTGTGTGTTTATTTTGATCATAGTTGCCCCCCATTACCCTCTCATCCCCCTTCGGCTGCCCCGGATCCTCTTCCTCTCCCTAACTACTTTCATTTTGTGTGTGTGTGACGCAGTGAGTTTAATTGGGGTCGCTTCCAGGAGCGTGGGTGATGGGTAATTGGCAGTTTAATGGTTGCCAAAGGTAGCTTACGCGCAGCTACCCCAGTGAAGAAAATGTCTTGCCTGCCCTCAGCAACCATTAAACTGCCAGTAGATCCTTAGGCCGGGATGGGGCCTATGAGTCCCTCCCCCGCCAATGGCAGGATGGTGAAGGGCTCAGTTTTATGCCAACCTTGAGCAAGTAGTCACAGCCGTTGTGAGCTCTGCTATATGTGCCACAGCCAGGTCATGTCTGGAAACCGTTCCACAACACTCTACCCCTTCCTTCAGCTCTTGCCTTCGTTCTGCTCCCTCTTCTGTGACGTGCTTTGAGCCTTGGTGGGAGTGATCCAGATGTCTGTTTCAAGCGTGAGCATTCAGCAGTCACTTAATCTCAGCACTTTGACTCGTTATGAGTCTCGGCCTGTAACCATCACCCACTTCCCCACAAGCAGCTTCTCTGAGCAGAGCTGACAGCAGCACGAGTCTATGGGCATAAGCACAACTATTTAGGAGGCAGCTGAGCAAGCATATTGTAGCCACTCAGCAAAGCAACAGCAGCGGCTTCCCCACGAGGGCTCCGTGACCTCCGCAGCCACAGGCTTGTGACCGGGTTTACAGCACCACATGTGAATTCCCTCCCGTGGAGTGGGTCTCGGATCCCAGCAGAAAGCGGGTTGTTGCCCTCATAAAGCCATGCCACCGTTGTAGCAGTTGATCAGTTGATAGGGTAGCATTACAATGTTTTGCATGGTATTTCATAAGCTAGTCCTCTGCCTCATTGTGTCATACATCTGGCCTGAATATGGATGCCCCAGCTTTGACTTTGCATCTTTCTACAAGTATGTGAATGAATGCTGTTTTTTTTTTGTTTTTGTTTTTGTTTTTGTTTTTTTTTCGAGGTAGAGTCTCACTGTTGCCCAGGCTGACCTGGAATTCACTATGGAGTCTCAGGGTGGCCTCGAACTCACAGCAATCCTCCTACCTCTGTCTCCCAAGTGCTGGGATTAAAGGCATGCGCCACCACGCCCGGCTGAATGCTGGTTTTATTTGAGTCTCAATTTGAATATTCCCAAAAGAACCTGAGATTAATATGAGAATTGGCCAGGGTGAATATATGAATGTGGAGGATCTTATAGCTTGTTGGCACTCCAAATATGGGCCAAACCCTTAAAAAGAGGGTAGTTTCTTCATGAGAAGATTCTACTCTGGGAATTTGTGCTGTGGACTTAATAAAACATATAAATAGCTGGGTGTGGTGGCGCACGCCTTTAATCCCAGCACTCGGGAGGCAGAGGTAGGAGGAGCACCATGAGTTCGAGGCCACCCTGAGACTACATAGTGAATTCCAGATCAGCTTGGACTATAGTGAGACCCTACCTCAAAAAACCAAAACAAAACAAAAGTATAAATAAATATCTTGTTCCCTCTTCTCCCCAGATTGCTCTAGCTCCTCTCTTTCTCTTTGCCCTGTGACCTGGCCTGAACATCCACGTGACTGTCCCTTTGTGGAGAGGGGATTGATTGCTTACCTTGGCTTGGGTATTTTTCTTCTTGCCTTCTATCTGTGCCATGCTTTGGGGGGAACCCTCTCACTTTGATCGTATGTAAGATTGATCTCCACATCTTTCACTATTTCTTAATTCATTCTGGTCTGTTATTTGAAGGGGCCTCTATGTTCGGTCTCCCACGAGTGTGTGGAACTGCCCCAGCCTTTTCCTAGATACCAATTTCTCCTAAATAAACCTCATGAATTATGATTTCTCCCTAAAATAAACTCAATAACTCATAGAAAAAGAAATATCTTGTTCAAGGATGTTGTAGTGGTTAACAGTGCTTATCCAAAGTTCACAGTCACTTGGTAACCTCAGAATGTGGCCTTGTTTGAAAATAAGTCCTTTGTAAATATAATTGAAGATCTTGGGATTAATATTACTGGTATCTTTATAAGGAGAAATCACATTGTGACAAAGAAAGCAAGTGAGAGAGGAGTGATGCATTTGTAAACCAAGGAATGCCAAGAACTACCAATGATCATTCAGAGCTAAGAGAAGTGTGGGGACAGTTTTTCCTTTACTGCCTCCAGAAGGAAATGACGCTGCTGTGGCACCTTGATTTCAGACTCTGGCTGTCTCAGAAAATAAGTAATTAAAGCCACTCAATTTGTGGTGATTTGATAGGCAGGCCAAAGAAACTAAGAGAAATGTCAGTATTTATTTTAGTGTAAAACAGTAGAACTAACCATACTATTGATCAATAAGGGATTAATTACACAGATTCTCCCACACATGTAGTACTCTGCAATTATTTTAAAAAATAATCATAAATATTTACATATGTGTTGCTTCTCCAAGAACCAAGACACTTTTTAGGCAGCATCCAGTTCTTAACATAGCAAGATTATGGAAGTTAATTTATAAAATAGTCAGTCAGGGGTTGGAGAGATGGCTTAGTGGTTAATGCATTTGCCTGCAAAACCAAAGGACCTAGGTTTGATTTCTCAGGACCCATGTAAGCCAGATGCACAAGGTAGCACATGCGTCTCGAGTTCATTTGCAGCAGCTGGAGGCCTTGGCATGCCTGTTCTCTCTTTCTCTCTAATAAAAAGAAAAAAAAATAGTCAATTGGTCTTTCTCATGTGAGAAACACTTTATATATGTATTATTTGATTATGTTCAACATAGTTGTTTAAATAGCTTGAACTTTTCTCTCTTTAGAGGTTGGCAAACTACCATTTTAACATAAATAATGAACAAAATGTTCACAGGTATAAATTGGAGAGATTAAATTACATGAGCTCCTTGTCACCTTCTAATTTTGGGAACATTTAACATTATGTGGTCGATTGCATGATCATGAAAATATTTGGCAAAAGGAAACTTGTGGAAATTGCTCCGTTGCTTTCATGTAGCTCATTTGCTGACTGCAGGAAAGCTCTCTACAGCCGTTGAAGCAGCGCGGGTCCCTTCCCAGCTTCACCGGCTTCTAGTGTTCACTATATTTTGTTCCACAGTGCTGAGTGATGGCTATACAAATGAAAGTACAAGTGACTCCAGATTATTGTGCTTAGACCACCTCAGGGCCCTCTGTTCTGCAGAATGTTCGAGAATGGGTTAGTCTGCTGAGCGTCTGCAAACATCTTCCTTCTCTCTCTTCCTTTAGAGTTCGCATCTGAATTTCTCCTTTGCACGTTGTGCTTTTCTCCCTCTTACTTTCTTTACCATGTTTCGTACCTTCAGGGTCGCTGTGGCCACAGCACACGACAGAAATGCGTAAGGTAGGGAAGATTTATTTTGGTTTCCAAGCATCTCAGGCCATCGTAATAGCAAGATAAGCATGGCAAAACTGATTACTCGTGGAATCTGTAGTGCGTGTGGTGACAGGTGCTCACGTCACGGTGGACCAGGAAACAGAGTGCGGGACCAGGAGCCGGGCATAACCTGTAACCTTGAAGGTTTGGGGGTTTTTGTTTGTTTGTTTGTTTTTCAAGGTAGGGTCTCACTCTAGCTCAGGCTGACCTGGAATTCACTATGGAGTCTCAGGGTACCTTGAAGTTGTAACCGCTAGTAACTTGTTTCCACCAGCTAGGTCTCCCCAACCCCGCCTCACCCACCAAAGGTTCCATAGCATCCCCAAATAATACCAACTCAGCAGTTCTTTATGGCCTTTTATTTATTTATTTATTTATTTTTTTGGTTTTTCAAGGTAGGGTCTCACTCTAGTCCAGGCTGACCTGGAATTCACATTTTCAACCCCTGAGTGTTGGAAAATGCTTTTATTCTGTTTTCTCAAGCAACTGATAATTTACCTTGATATTAGCAGCTGTGCTGAAAATCACTCACTTGAAATATTGAAAGTATCATGCTACTTTTTTCTACGTACAATGAAATTTGTAAAGAGCCACTTAGCCATTTCTCCATTTTTAAAATTATCTCTCTGTGTGTGTATGGATGTGTATGACGTTTGTGTTTGTGGGCACATACACATGTGGATACACCTCTGGGTATTCGTCCTCTCCTTCCACTTTGCTTAAGACAGGGTCTCCCTCCCTTGCTGGTTTTTGTCCACTTACAATGAACAAACTACACTTTCAGTAGCATCAGGACAGACTTATTGCTGTATCTCTATGGTTCTTTTGGTACCCTTTTCTTGCTTGTTTTAGAATTTCATCCTAACTGAACATAATGTGAAAAATTCTTAGTTTCATTTGTCAGAAAGTATCTTTGTTTATTTGAATTATTACGATAATTTTTTGAGGTAAGGTCTCACTCTAGCCCAGGCTGACCTGGAATTCACTCAGTAGTCTTAAGGTGGCCTCAAACTCATGGTGACCCCCCTACCTCTGCCTCCCAAGTGCTGGGATTAAAGGCATGCACCACCATGCCCGGCTCGAGAAATTTTTATTCAGTAAAGTTACTAGATAGTTATTTTTTCAGCACCATGAAGATATCTTGCCACAATCTTTCTAAAAACTCACCTACTTAATTGTTGTCAAAGGCCAAGTGAGTATCTTTATTTTAAAGTGTTATTAGCTAATCTAAATATCTGTGTGTTTCTCCTATAGGGAATACAGTGAGTAACCTGATTATGATCATACCTCCAATTTTTGGTGCAATTCAGAGCATTAGAGATGGACTGGAAAAGCGCTACATTGCTGCTTATTTAGCACTCACAGGTATGTATAAACCTTCATCTGAAAGAATGATGTGTAGTAGCACATGGGCTGTTTCTTTCATTCATTTCTAAACAACTTGAACTTACTCTGAATCATCAGAGTTAAAATGCCATAAACCTTGACAGTGAATTGAACTGCATTTTTTATTTATTTGAGAATGAGAGGCAAATAGAGAGAGAGAATGGGTGTGTCAGGGTCTCTAGCCATTACAAACAAACTCCAGACGCATGTACCACTTTGTGCATCTGGATTTACATGGGTACTGGGGAATCAAACTCGGGTGCTTAGGCTTTGCAGGCAAGTGCCTCAACCACTGAGCCATTTCTCCAGCCCTGAACTGAATTTTTGAATAAACATTTTTTTAAATTACAGACTAGGGGTCTGGAGAGATGGCTCAGTGGTTAAGTGCTTGCCTGTGAAGCCTAAAGATCCCGGTTCGAGGCTCGATTCCCCAAGACCCATGTTAGCCAGATGCACAAGGGGGCACACGTGTCTGGAGTTCGTTTGCAGTGGCTGGAGGCCCTGGCACACCCATTCTCTGTCTCTCTCTATCTGCCTCTTTCTCTGTCTATCGCTCTCAAATAAATAAATAATAAACAAAAAAATTATTAAAATTATAGACTAGGGTGGCACATGCGTCTGGAGTTCATTTGCAGTGGCTGGATGCCCTGGCATGCCCATTCTCTCTCTCTCTCTTTCTCTCTCTCAAATAATAAAAAAAAATTACAGACTAGGGCTAAGGAGATGGCTCAGTGATTAAGGTATTTGTTTGGCAAGCCTGTTGACTAGATTTCAAGTCCCAAGCACTTACACAGAGCCAGACACAAAGTGATACACACTTCTTTAATCCCAATGTACCTAGACAATGGGAAGTAGAGCCAGAGAATCTTGACACTCCTGGGGCCAGCTAGATTGGCCTTGCTAGCAGTAAAGTCAAGAGAGACCCTGTTTCAAAAAAGAAAGGTAGAAGGAGGACCAACACCTTGAGGTTGCCATCTGACCTCCACGTGCACACTGGCTCATACATGCGTGCATGTGCGTACACAAACACACACACACACACACGCAAATTACAGACTTTCAACCACACAAAAAATAAAGGTAATAAAACAAACCCGCCCACATGTCTTACCACCTAGCATTGTCAGATCATAATACTTTGTAATTTTTTTTTCCAGATCTTAATTTTTTTCTGCTTTAAGGGAATATGCTATTGCAGATAAAATTGAAATTCCCTTTATATTCCTGCCTGATACTTAAGCCTTCTCACAGTCCCACCCCTCAGGTGCTAAACTATACCCTGACCTAGCTCTATTCTGAATTAGATCTTATAATTTTCTCACATCCTTGTATGTTTATACTATCTCGATGACCCCTTAAAAGTCCAGAATAGGAAGCCGGGCGTGGTGGTGCAGCGCCTTTAATCCCAGCACTCGGGAGTGAGTTCAAGGCCAGCCTGAGACTACATAGTGAATTCAAGGACAGCCTGGGTCAGAGTGAGACCCTACTTTAGAAACCCCCCCCAAAAAAAATAAGTTCAGTTTAGGGCCTTGGCATGGTGACACATGCTTATCATCTCAGCACTTTTGAGGCTGAGGCAGGAGGATCATGCCACATAGCAAGGTTCTGTTCATTCCTACCTTAAAACTTTATATAATATAGGGAGGGGGAAGTATTTTGCAGTTTTAAACTGTTGGGGAAGGATATTATTCTGAAACTAATCTTTTATACCCCTCTTCTATTTGTTTACTTATTTGTGAGGTAGGGATAATGTTAGTTATCTTTGTATCCTCATGGCCTGGCAAGTGGGTGATCTTCAATAAATAGTAGATGGGAAGGATGAGTCAACTAAACCAGACCCTAGGATGGAGAATCACTAATGTCATGTTCAGTCCCCAGCACTATAAAATAATAAATAAATAAGTAAATAAATAACTGAGGAAAAGGGAGATAAGTCAGCTGGTATGAGAAATATTTAGGTTTGTAACTTATTTTTAGTTCAGTAGATTAAAGCTGTTTTTAAATTATTTTTCTTAGCATATAATTTATAACAAAATTTATTTAAATATTTAAGTTTATTTATAGCATATTTTATTAGCATATAATTTATTATTTTATTGGCATATAAAGAATTAGGTTTTGGGGCTGGAGAGATTGCTCAGTGGTTAATTCCCAGGTTTGATTTTCCCAGTACCCATGTAAAGCCAGATGCACAAAGTGGCACATGTGTCTGGAGTTTGCAGTGGCGGGAGGCCCTAATGGGCCCATTTTCTTTCTTTTTTTCTCTGTCTCTACTTATGAATAAATGAATAAAGATACTCAAAAAAAAAAAAAAAGAATTAGGTATTGGGCTGGAGAGATGGCTCAGTGGTTAAAGGTGTTTCATGGTAAAGCCTAATGGCCTGGGTTTGATTCCCCAGTACCTATGTAAAGACAGATGCACAAAATGGCACGCATCTCAGGAGTTCATTTGCAGTGGGAGGAGGCCCTGGCACACCCATACACACTATCTCTCTTGTCTCTCTGTTTGTCTCTCTCTTGCTCAAATAAATAAATAAATAAAAATATTTTTTTAAAAATTATGTTTTGTTATTTTTTTAAATTTTATTTATTTATTTTTATTTGAGACAGAGAGAAAGGGAGAGAGAGAGAGAGAATGAGTGTGCCAGGGCCTCCAGCCACTGCAGATGAACTCCAGACACATGCACCACCTTGTGCATCTGGCTTACGTGGGACCAGGAGATTCGAACCTGAGTCCTTGGGCTTCACAGGCAAGTGCCTTTACCATTAAGCCATGTCTCCAGCCCATGTTTTTGTTATTTTTTAAACATTATTTTTTTTCCGCCCCATCTTCTCCTTTACCCTTGTCTCCCTTGTACCCTCTCCCAGCATAGCTTCTTTTTGCTTTCATATCACATGTGTCCTTTTGCCTCCTCCACCTTTCCAACAACTCTTGTTCCCCACCCCCCGTCTCCTATCTAGTTGTATCATTGTCTCCACTCATTTACATATATACAAACATTAAAAGTCAGCATCAGGGCTGGAGAGGTGGCTCAGTGGTTGAAGCACTTGCCTGCAAAGCCTAATGACCTGGGTTCAGGTCCCCCATACCCATGTAAAGCCAGATGCACAAGGTGCCACATACATTTGGAGTTTGCAGTGGCTAGAGGCCCTGACATGCCCATTCCCTCTGTCTCTCGATCTGCCTCTTCTCTCTCTCTCATACATACATAAATAAATAAAGTTAGGATCTGTACGTGAGAGAGAACATGAATTTTTTGTCTTTCCTGGATATGAGTTGCCTCACTTAGCATAATCTTTTCCAGTTCCATTCATTTTTTTGCAAATCTCCTTCCTTTCCTTTCCCTTCCTTTACTTTGTTTTTTTAAACAATTGTTTTGTTTATTTTAATTTATTTATTCGAGAGTGACAGAGAGAAAGAGGCAGATACAGAGAGAGAGAGAATGGGCGCGCCAGGGCCTCCAGCCACTGCAAACAAACTCCAGATGTGTGCGCCCCCTTGTGCATCTGGCTAACGTGGGTCCTGGGGAATGGAGCCTTGAACTGAGGTCCTTAGGCTTCACAGGCAAGCGCTTAACCGCTAAGCCATCTCTCCAGCCCTTTTCCTTTACTTTCTGAGGCAGGGTTTCACTCTAGTCCAGGCTGACCTGGAGCTCACTCTCTAGCTCCAGGCTGTCCTCAGACTCATAGCTGTCCTCTTACCTCAGCCTTCTGAGTGCTGGGATTAAAGGTGTCTACTACCATACCTGGATGGTTTGTTTATTTTTATCGGAAACTTTCTTTTTTTCTTTTTTTTAATTTTTTTTTTTTGTTTATTTTTATTTACTTGAGAGCAACAGATAGAGAAAGAGGCAGAGAGACAGGAGAGTGGGCGTGCCAGGGCCTCCAGCCACTGCAAACGAACTCCAGACGCATGCGCCCCCTTGTACAACTGGCTAACGTGGGTCCTGGGGAATCAAGCCTTGAACTGGGGTCCTTAGGCTTCACAGGCAAGCGATTAACCACTAAGCCATCTCTCCAGCCCTATCGGAAACTTTCTTAATTTCACCTGAATAAAATTCCATTGTGTATATGTACCCCATTTTATTTGTTTTATTTTATTAACAGATTGTACTGTTTTATTCCCTCTCCACTGTTCCCGTTTCCCTGGGACCTCCTCAGTGGGATTATGGATGGGGTCATGTGGGGTCATGAAGGCCTCAGTCAGTCCCAGTGGGATAGTGGGGTAACCATGCCTCTGGGTTTTCCCACCCATTCTGTGGCTCTTACAGTATTTCTACCCTCTCTTCCACAATGTTCCCTGAGCCATGGAAGGCCCCCATTTTCATTATCCAATCATGAGCTGATGTACATCTAGGATGATTCCATTTCCTAGCTGTTATGAATAGAGCAGCAATGAACATGAATAGACAATATATCAATTGAAGGATGCAGTGTTCTTGGAATATATGCCCAGGAATAGTATAGCTGGGTCATATGGTATTTCTATTTTTAGCTTCTTGAGAAACCTCCACACTGATTCCATAGTAGCTGCACCAGTTTACAGTCTTACCTACAAAAGTAAGGGTTCCTCTCTCCCCACATTCTTTTTTTTTTTTTAAATTTTTTTTTTTTGTTATTTTATTTATTTGAGAGTGACAGACAGAGAGAAAGAGGCAGAGATAGAGAGAATGGGCGCGCCAGGGCTTCCAGCCACTGCAAACGGAACTTCCAGATGCGTGCGCCCCTTTGTGCATCTGGCTAACGTGGGTCCTGGGGAATCGAGCCTCGAACCGGGGTCCTTAGGCTTCACAGGCAAGCGCTTAATTGCTAAGCCATCTCTCCAGCCCTCTCCCCACATTCTTGCCAACATTTGCTGTCATGTATTTTCCTGATGATAGCCCTTCTTACTGGGGTGAGATGGAATCTCAAAGTGGTTTTTGTCTGCATTTCCCTGTTAGCTATGGGTGTTGAACAGTTTTATAAATACTTGTTGGCCATTTGTATATTTCTTCTTTTGAGAACTGTCTGTTCATTTTGATAGGGGACTGTTGGGGTATCCTTGAGAGCCACAGAGCCCTATCTTGGTTCTCAGGTGGGCTGTGACTCGGGAGCTGAGGCACCGGGCACTGGCAGTCACACAGAGCTTCCTTTGAGCCAGTGGCCTTTTCAGGTTCTTATCTTACGGATTTGGTGAATGTAATCCACGGACTAGAGGAAAGGTTCAGAAAGATTTTATTGTAGTTTACGGGCTGGAGAGATGGCTTAGCGGTTGTTTTGTTTTGTTTTTCAAGGTAGGGTCTCACTCTGGCTCAGGCTGACCTGGAACTCACTATAGTCTCAGGGTGGCCTCAAACTCACAGCGATCCTCCTACCTCTGCCTCCCGAGTGCTGGGATTAAAGGCATGCGCCACCATGGCCGGCGCATTTTGTAGTTTTGAGGGCTTTTTTTTTTTTCTTGGTGATTTTAAGCTGCTTATTTATTTATTTTTGAGGTAGGGTCCTACTCTAGCTCAGGCTGACCTGGAATTCACTATGGAGTCTCAGGGTGGCCTCGAACTCACGGCGATCCTCCTACCTCTGCCTCCAGAGTGCTGGGATTAAAGACGTGCTCCACCACGCCTGGCTAAATTGTTTTTACAGTACTGTTTTCTTTATTTTGAGTGGTGTGTGTTGCATATGTAAGCACATATGTGTGCAGTCATGCTGCCTGTGCCCCTGTGTGCAGAAGTCACAGCAGTATGCTGGGTGTTCCCTGCCGCCCTTTCACAGTGTTTCCTTGAGACAGACCCGCTCCCTGAACCTGGGGCTGCCGTTCTTTTCAGTCAGTCTGGCTAACCAGCAAGCCCCAGTGAGTCTCTTGTCTGCCCCTTCAGGCTTACAGTTTTGATGTGGTTCCTGAGACTCCAACTCAGGTCCTCACGCTTATGTGGCAAGTACCTGCTGAGCCATCTCCCCTCCTCTTAAGCTATTTTAAAAGAAGCTATAGAATTCTTCATTGCTGGAACAACAAAACCACTGCATTAATGAAAGTTAAAGAACCCTTTGTACTTAAACACCATTTACAATGTTCTATTATGTTTTGTGTGCTTAGAATGCTATAGTGTTTTTGAAGTTACGTAAGCATTATTGCATATTAAAAATGACTACTACGAAGCCGGGTATGGTGGCGCACGCTTATTTAATCCCAGCACTCGGGAGGCAGAGGTAGGATTGCCGTGAGTTCGAGGCCACCCTGAGAATACAGAGTGAATTCCAGGTCAGCCAGAGCTAGAGTGAGACCCTACCATGAAAAAAAAGAAAAGAAAAGAAAAGAAAAAGAAAAGACTACTACGTCTAGGTAGCCAAAGATGTTTAAAACCTTACTATTCTGCCAGAGGGGGGCAGTATTAAACCAAGAATCTTTAAAGGCATATAAAACATTTATAAAATAGTCCCTTCTCACCTCAAGAAAAAGAAAGAAGAAAGAAAGGAGGGAGGGAGGAAATGAGAGAAAGAAAGGGAAGGGAAGGGAGAAAGGAAGGGAAAGGCTCTCATTCCAAACAAATTTCCTGTTAAAGGAAAATAAAACCTTTCAGCTCATGGAAATTCTTCCCTTGACTCATAAAACAGAAAGAAACTAGTATAATCCTAACTGGATAAAGTAACTTCAAATTATATGAAATTATTTAGACATTTAAAAACTATAACACATGAGAGGTAATACCCACAAAATAGTGTAATAAGAGGCTATACAATTGGTTTCCCTATGACAACAGAAATTCTACATCCATCCACAGACTAGTGTCTTTGTGGGAGCCTCAAGAGTCAGGGAAGAAGCTGGGCAACCCTAGTGGATCCCAGGATACAAGAGATTGTTTTGAGACTGCCCACACTAGTGTTCCTGTGTTCAAAACCAGAAATCGCCCCGTTCCCTTTGCAACCAAAACCATGTGCTAAAGGTTGAGGCAGTGAACTTGAAAGTTGCCCTGTTGCCCGTCAATGTGTTCAGATTCATCTCATTGTAGCTGGAGGACGAGCTCATCTCTGGGAAGAACTGCTGGGAGATGCATGCCTCTCTGGGCCTCTAGAATGGACTCAGTCCTGACTATCACAGCACATGCTGAGGGGCCCAATCTCAATTCTAGCCTCTCTTCGCTGTAGTCAGAGTATTGTCACTTGGAAACCTGGGCTACCACAACAGGCTTCTGGACTTGAGTCCCTCACCAGCTTGCCCATACATCCTGGGTAACCTCCTTGGGTCTTCCCAGGTCCACATAGCCAAGCCTCACACCAGCCTTGGATTCTTCATACGACTCATGGCAAACCCAGGCTTTAAGTTACTCCCTAGTTCAGAAATAGCTGCAGTGGTCACAGGCTTACTACAAACCACTACAAACCACTCTGCTTAGAGCTTTTAGATAAGCCTAGTGAAGAAGGATGGGCACTAACGAAGCCAAGTGACAGAGATTGACATCAATACCCACTTCTTCACAAGCAGATAGGATTTCATGTCCCAAAGTATCAAGAACACGGGGAAATACAACCTCACCAAACAGACAGTCTAGTGCTTGGGGAAAGACTTTCAAAATATAGACATGTTGGGCTGGAGAGATGGCTTAGCAGTTAAGCGCTTGCCTGTGAAGCCTAAGGACCCAGGTTCGAGGCTCGATTCCCCAGGACCCACGTTAGCCAGATGCACAAGGGGGCATACATGTCTGGAGTTGGTCTGCAGTGGCTGGAGGCCCTGGCGCACCCATTCTCTATCTGCCTCTTTCTCTCTGTGTGTCGCTCTCAAATAATTTTTTTTAATTTAAAAAAAATATAGACGTGAGAAAGTATTGAATATAGAAACAACCAAATATCTAATAAAAGTAAGAATACCAAAAGAAGTATAAGAAGAAAATCTTTATTCATCAAAAGAGATATGGATAAAATCTCCAGTGGTGTGCATTATTTCTCATCAGATTTTCAGAAAGTCAGACACTCAACAGCATGCTGCTTGGGCAAGTCATTCTCCACGTATTACCAGTGAGAATGCAAAACTTTTGTAGGAGAATGTGGCAATGTCTAATAAAATGATATGTGTGCTTACCTGACTCAGTAGCCACATTAAAAAGATTTTTGTGAAGATAAAGCATCGACTTAGCTAAATGTTCACAGTGTTGTTAATTGTGGAATTATAGTTACAAAATAATGAAACAGCTTAAAGGCCCACACGTAGGAAATGTGCTGAATAAATGACATATGTACATAATGAATAGTTTGCAGGCATAGAGTGGACGAGGAACAGCACTGAACTGACAGGGAGTCATTTCTAGGAGCCATTGTTAAGTAACCATCACACAGTGTAAAACAATATATGTGATGTGCAACTTTGGTTTAAAAAGAGAGGAAGGGGCAGACTAGAGGAAAAAGTTCAGGAAGATTTTATTGTAGTTTATGGGCTGGAGAGATGGCTTAGCGGTTAAGTGCTTGCCTGTGAAGCCTAAGGACTCCAGTTCGAGGCTCAATTCCCCAGGACCCACGTTAGCCAGATGCACAAGGGGGCGCACGCATCTGGAGTTCGTTTACAGAGGCTGGAAGCTCTGGCGTGCCCATTCTCTCTCTCTCTGCCTCCTTCTCTCTGTCGCTGTCAATTAAATAAATAAACAAAGAAAAAAATTAAAAAAAGAAAAAGAGAGGAAGGAGGCCGGGCGTGGTGGCACACGCCTTTAATCCCAGCACTTGGAAGGCAGAGGTAGGAGGATCACCATGAGTTCGAGGCATCCCTGAGACTACATAGTGAATTCCAGGTTAGCTTGGGATAGAGCGAGATCCTACCTTGAAAAACCAAAGTAAATAAATAACAAATCAGAAAATAATGAAATTGGTGACTTCAGGGAGTGGTTAGAAATGGTATAGAAAGAATACAGGCAGGAAGGATGTCCCTCTGAGGGTATCCTGAAAAATGCAAGAAAGATGAACTGCATATCAAATGGAGAAATACCCACATAGAAGAGCAAAACAACTAATTCAATGTAGGGTCTCAGTCTAGCCCAGGCTGACCTGGAATTCACTATGGAGTCTTAGGGTGGCCTCGAACTCACGGCAATCCTCCTACCTCTGCCTCCCGAGTGCTGGGATTAAAGGCGTGCGCCACCACGCCCGGCCAGTGTGCTTTTAATATGATATCCTCATGATACAGCCCCAATCCAAAAACAAAATTCAAAGAAACCTTGACCCACACTTTGCTCAGTTTGTTTAGTATGCTTAGTTATTGTTAATCGTGTTCATGGTGTGTAGGAACAGCAGTGCTGAAAGCTACTCTTGTATGCGTTTTCAGATGGAGCAAGTGAAAACGATCATTGATAGGAGCTAGGATTCTCAGTGTGGAAGGACAGGCAGATTTGGATGAGCAAAAGGCAAAGAACCCTGTGATCCTGGGTTGGAATTCGAAGTATCTTCCGGATTTCTTTAAAAATTTCTCTCCTTGGGCTGGAGAGATGGCTTAGCAGTTAAGCGCTTGCCTGTGAAACCTAAGGACCCCAGTTCGAGGCTTGATTCCCCAGGACCCACGTTAGCCAGATGCACAAGGGGGCGCACGCGTCTGGAGTTCATTTGCAGTGGCTGGAGGCCCAGGCGCGCCCATTCTCTCTCTCTCTCCCTCTTTCTCTGTCTGTCGCTCTCAAATTAATAAATAAAAATAAATTTAAAAAAAAATTCCCTCCTTTGAGAGCGCCTGGAAGCAATGAACACACTAGTGCTCAGGTCTTGGTTCCTAAACATCTTTCCTCACCGAAAGGAACCGAAACTTGGAGAAGCTGTTAATTTGGGGGCTGAGTCCAGGAAAGTTCAAGATGAGTCTGGAACATTTTGCCATGCCAGAAGCTAAGGAAGTGCTCATAATATGCAGGTCAAAACGATACGCATTGGAACTGTAAAATAAAAAAATGACGGTAATGGATTTTTAATTTTTCTTTATTTATTTTTGCAAATTAAGCAAGATTTATTTTAGGAAAGAAATTAAAGCAGACAGCTCCCAAGTTGGGAGGACTCCCAAGCAGCTAATCCAATAATGGATTGTAACTCATAGTGTAAGAAAAGAACCCATGGGCTAGAAAGACGGCTTAGTGGTTAAGGCGTTTGCCTGGAAAACCAAAGGACCTTTTTTAATTCCCCAGGACCCATGTAAGCCAGATGCACAAGGTGTCACGTGTGTCTGGAGTTTGTTTGCAGTGGCTGGAGGCTCTGGTGCAACCCATTCTCTCTCTCTCTCTGTCTACCTCTTTCGCTCTTGCTCTCTCAAATAACTAAATAAATAAATCAAAACTAACTAAATAAAAACTAACTAAATAAATCAATAAAATCAAAAGAAGAAAAGAATCCATGAGACCTATGAGTAGAAAAAAAAATTGAGGTAAGAAAGTAAAACTTTAAAAAAATAGAATAATAGAATAACGTTAAAATTGACTCAGAAAAGAGTCACAATGAATATTCAAATTATTGGATGAAAGTATTTGCCAGCATGGTAATTACAGCTTCAAAGTATCTCCTATTTACATTATTTATCATTACTTACGATGAGAGTGCTGTAGTGGATACCACCTTAGCAAACAATCGCAGTTAACATCAACAGTGGTGCAAACTGACATCAGGTTTTTCTTGCTATGAAGCACTTTTTGCAAAGGAAACATCATTTACACAGTATTTCTGTCAAATGTGTAAATTGAATCAAATGAAGAGAGACCAATTTTTATAATTCCTCAAATTGACTAGCATTGTATAAATTACTGTCCTGTATGTTTTTAAAATGTTAATATCATAAAAGACAAAGAGCTAATCTGAAATAGTTCTGGATTCAAAGGGACCAGTGGGTGAGATTAAGGTGTGATCAGATCCTGAATTGCCCTTAGTGGAATAAGCTCTAAAGGACAATATTAGTCAAGTCAGCAAAAGTCAAAGGACTGTACAAATAAGTAATAATATTAATGATAAACTCATGAATTTGGTCATTGTACTGTGATTATATACGAGAATGTCCTTGTCTAGAAAGAGACAATCTCTCAGAGTCCATGGAGGATTGCTCCCAGGATACTAACATCTACAAGCGGTCAAGTTTCTTATGTAACTTAGCATAGTATTTGCATATTCTCACTTACAGTTAAATCATCTCGAGATTACTTGCAATACCTAACACAGTGTAAGTGCTGTGCACAAAGCTGTTATACTGTATTACTTAGGGAATAATGATGGGAGAAGGTCAGGTCTATACAGAGTCAGCTTAAGCACACATAATATAAAATAGATACATTCAATCTGTGGTTGGTTGAGTCCACAGACGCAAAGCCCATGAATACAGAGGGAGGGTCGATTGTACAAGCTGAAGTATTTAGGGGATAAGCAGTAGTGTCTTAAATGGTACACCAGAGTAGTAATGTGGTTATTGCTTCTTTAATAAACTTTAAAATGTATATGGAGATAAGAAAACAGGGCAAGCCGGGTGTGGTAGTGCACACCTTTCATCCCAGCACTCGGAGGCAGAGGTAGGAGGATCACATGAGTTCGAGGCCACCCTGAGACTACATAGTGAGTTCCAGGTCAGCCTGGGCTAGAGTGAGACCCTACCTTGAAAAAACAAAACAAAACAAAACAAACAAACAAACAAAAAAACAGGGCAAAATGTTAATGTGTCAATCTGGGTTTAGGGTATAAAAAAGTTCCTTGTAACATTTTTGTAATCTCTGTACTATCTTTGTGTTGTTCATGTGAAGGTGTGGGTGTGTGTGTTCCATGGTATAGATGTGGAGGTCAGAGAGAGAAAGAGAGAGAGAGACTTACACTTGAAAGCATAGGTTCTTGCTTTCCGCCTTGTTTTGAGGTAGGGCCTCTCTCTTTCCTTCTCTAGTACTAAGGCTTGATCTGCAAGCACTTTATCTACTGAGCCATCTACCCAGTCCCAATTTCTGCGCTATGTTAAAATATTTTAAAAATAAGGAGGTTACCGTCTATGGTAGTGTACTAAGCAATCTGTTGAACAAGAGGTTTGGAGTTAAGTACAGGTGGGATTAAAAATGCACAGTAATGACAGTGTTGATTCAACAGTCCCTCTTTTCTCATCCCCCAACCCTGATGACCAGTGATCTTCCTCCATGTTCCTTTGGCAGCTTGTTTCATTTTATTTTATTTTTAACAACTTCATACATGTACGTAATGTATTTTGATCGTTTTCACCTTCATTACCCTCTTATCCCCCCTCCAAATTCCACTAAACCCTTTCCCAACTAGTCCCTCTCACAAGCCCAAGAGACTGGCTGTGTGTGTGTACATGTGTAAGAGAGACAGACAGACAGACAGACAGAGAATCAGCACACCAGGGCCTCCAGCCACTGCATTCAAACTCCAGACATGTGCACCCCCTTGTGCACATGTACAACCTTGCACATTTGCATCATTTTGTGCATCTAGCTTACGAGGGACCTGGAGAGTCTTAACATGGGTCCTTAGGCTTCGCAGGCAAGCGCCTTAACTGCTAAGCCATCTCTCTAGCCCCATGTCTTTCTTTTTTTATGATCCCCCTCCTCCAGGTTAAATTAGGGCTGCTTGCATGAACATGGGTGGGAGTTATTTATCAGAATACCTCTGCACTCTAATCTTGCTTTTATTATTGCACTTACGTCATCATGCATACTATATATGAGCTGGTTTTTTAACTAATAGGCACTTGCATTTGAAGTTGAGGTAGATTTTGCAGAAGGAGCTAGGAATGTTGACTTTGTAGAGAAGTAGTTTAGGGACAGTTAGTAACTTACAAGGCTCATTATGTTATGTTTTGACATTTTTATCCTCCAATAATTTAGTTATTTAAACATTTTTTTAAAATATTTACTTATTTATTTATTATTTATTTATTTGAGAGTGACAGACAGACACAGAGAGAAAGAGGCAGATAAAGAGAGAGAGAGAGAATGGGTGCGCCAGGGCTTCCAGCCACTGCAAACAAACTCCAGACGCGTGCGCCCCCTTGTGCATCTGGCTAACATGGGTCCTGGGGAGTCAAGCCTCGAACTGGGGTCCTTAGGCTTCACAGGCTTCACAGGGTTTGGAATATAGTAGAGTAGTAGAAGAGATGTGCTTAGCTTAGCGTGTGGAAGACCTTGATTTACCTCTGGCCACTGATTATTTTTCTATGGGTGTCTTAGTAAAAATTCCTTTTATAACTTGTAGCGATTATTTTTCTAATGGGCGTCTTAGTAAAAATTCCTTTTATAATTTGTAGCAGAATAATAAGAACCTAATATTAGGGAAGCCTTTTTTTTGAGAGAGAGATTGAGAGACAGAGAGAGAGAATGGGCATGCCAGGGCCTTTCAGTGCGTGAACAAATTCCAGATGCGTTCGCCCCCTTGTGCACATATGTGACATTGCACGTTTGCATCACTTTTGCATCTGGCTACATGGGGCCTGGAGATTCAAACATGCATTCTTAGGCTTCACAGGCAAGTGCCTTAACCTCTAAACCATCTTTCCAGCCTGGGAAACATATTTTTAAATTTTTTGTTTATTTTTATTTACTTATTTGAGAGTGACAGAAAGAGGCAGTTAGAGAGAAAGAGAGAATGGGCACACCAGGGCATCCAGCCACTGCAAACGACCTCCAGACTGCGTACGCCCCCTTGTGCATCTGGCTAACATAGGTCCTGGGGAATCGAGCCTCGAACCTGGGGTCCTTAGGCTTCACAGGCAAGCGCTTAGCTGCTAAGCCATCTCTGCAGCCCCCTAGGAAACATTTTTAAAATCAGTAAAATGATTACCGCGCTGGGCATGGTGGTGTGTGTCTGTAGTTCCAGCTACTCAGGAAGCTGAGACAGGAGGATCACCTGAGTTCAGGAATTCTGGGCTGTAGTGTGCTATGCTGACCAGGTGTCTGCACTAAGTTCAGCATCAATATGGTGACCTCGCGGGAGCAGGGGATCACCAGGTTGCCTAAGAAGGGGAGAACGGGCCCAGGTCAGAAACAGACCAGGTCAAAGCTCCCGTGCTGATCAGTAGTGGGATCATGCCTGTGAATAGATACTGCACTCCAGTCTGGGCAATGTAGCGAGACCCCATCTCTAAAAAAGAGAAGAAAAAAAAGCTTCTACTTGTACATAGAGGTAGAGAATTCAAATGACTTTAATCTTCTTATTCCATAATAAAATTGAGGATAAATTATTAGAAGCTAAGTTCAAGGTTAAATTGTCTGCCTAATTGATATTTGACGTTAGGATTCTTAGAATTTTCTAAGCTTCATTTGATATTGGAAAATTATACTGTTTCTCACTAATGTGTATTAGGCCATAAGATTTTCTATTAACGAATGGAATTTTAAGGAACAAAAATAATTATTTTTCATAGAATATGTACCAGGCTGTATAGCAAAAAAAAAAAATTATTAATGTATCTTACTCCATTTACACAACCTATGTTAGTAAAGTAGTATTTCAGGGGCTGGGAGAATGGCTCAGTCGGTAAGGCGCTTGTCTTGCAAGCTTGAGGACCTGAGTCACACCATTTATGATGGCTAGCATATGGAGAAATGGGAACCATCAGGCATTGCTGGTGGGAATGTACTATGGTGCAGCTTCTGGGAGCAATACAACACTGACATATGACCCGGCAATTCCGCTCCTACATACACAGGAGAAGTAAGAACATATGTCCAAACAAAAACATATATTATTATTTATTATGCATAATAGCCACATAGTAGAAACAGTTCAAATGTTCATGCAATAGAATATTATCTGCTGATTGAAGGAATGAAGTATTGATATATACTTCAATGTAGATGAACCATGAAAACGTGCTGAGTGAAAGAAGTCAGTATTATCTACTTAAGAAAAGTCTAAAGAGAGAAGATCTATTTATCATGGTCTAGGACTGAAGATGTGAAGGGGAAATGGAGAGTAACCACCAAAGGTTTTTATCTAGGGTGGTTAAAATGTTGTAAACTAGGTTGTGTTGGTGGTTAAGCCACTGCTAATGTATTACGTAAACAATGGCACACTACCGAACAAACGACTTGTATGGTATGAGAAGTGTTTTCAGTGAAGCTATTTAGTTCTGGAAATTTAATTGGGAGTTCCTCTGAAATTGGAGGTAGAGAAGGGAAAATTAAACTTTCAAGTTTGCCTATTTTAGAGAATTCTTTAGTTCCATTGCATCTAAATGGTTTTACTTTTTTGAGCCTGACATCCAATTGACTAGTTGTTCCTTCTTGGGGCATTCAGTCAGTCAGTCAGTCAGTCCTGGTTATTTTGTGAGTTTGCGGGGTATAAACATGAAAAAGACAAAATGCTCTTAATCTCCCCAGATGGAGTCGGGGAGAAATCAAATGCAATAAAGTATGGGATCTGCAATAGGAGCAAGGCCCAGCAGACCTAACTATGTCCGGATTATAGACCTGTATATTAATTTACTTATCTCATTAACTGTGACAAAATTCCAAACTTTTACCTTCTCCCTTATCTTTTCTGACAGACTATTCCTTGTTGGCATATCTCTGTAGTTTTCTAGGTCCATTAGTTGTATGGAAAAGGTCTTTGAGGCTGTGGTGGAGCAACCTGAATTGGAATCCCTTCTTTGTTACTTAAGAGCTATATTCTCTGTCTGATCTTTGGCTGCCTATAAATCACATGAAAACCAGACTGTATCTAACTGATATCATTCTACAAAGATGAAAAGATCTACAGCATATGAAGTAATCCTCCTACTTGGCTGAGCATGATACTTCAGTCCAGGCGCATGTCAGCAGCGTCGGGGAGACAGTGCAGCACTGCTGCTAGTGCCTAAGGATTCCTTAGGGACCTCCACTCAGGACAAGGGTGATCCTTGGCTGCCACAGCAAAGGATTTCAGGAAGAGTCGGAGTGAAGCAAAACTAGCCAGTTTATTAAGTACTTCAACAGAGAGACATATAGGTAAAGGACAGTTCACACCAAAGGTGGAGGTGTGAGTTTCTTAGGAGAGCTGCACTCGGGTGTCTTTAGAGGGTCTGTGGGTTATATTGCTCAAAGATTGTAATCGACAAGATTTAAAGATAAGCAGAGTTCTAAATTTAAAGAATTAAGTAAATATATATGAGCTGGCTTACTTCTTTTAAAGAATTTCCTTTTGTACATAAAATTGTAAGGTGGTTTTCATGAGGTGCATTGCTAAGACTTAGGGATGAGAGATGAGTGCTAAGATGTTAAAAGGATTACAAACATTTTGGCCCAAAGTAAGCATAGTTCATTTTTTTTTTTTACATGTGTGGTATGCATGTGTCAATGCAGAAGACATAGTTCTCACCTCAAAGGGGATAAGAGATAGTTATTCTGAAGCCAAATATGAGTGACCATGGCCCGGAACACAGATTTAGGTTAGTCCAAATTCCATGTTCCAACGTGTTAACAATTTCATGAAGGTTTTATAGTTACAGAACAAAAGAAAGTCATAAATCATGGTACTTTATAACTACATTGGCTGACTATCAGGTAGGCGGGTTCTAGCAGGGGAATGTCCACCATAGACCTCAGATGCCTGTCTGATGACATTCTTAGCCCTTGGGTTGGTGGAAGCTGGTGGTCTGTGAGTACATTCCAAAAAGGTGGCACCTGATCAGCTGGCAGTCCCATGGATATTAGGTCAGACACAAAGGTGGGTAATAATGGCTATTAAGGGGCTAAAGATAGCCCAAGGTGATCTGGCTCTGACTTGCAACATTCCATCTCTCTGTGATCTCAGGAGCTTTATTCATCCATTCAGCCTTGCTGGAAGTAGGTACAACAGACGCAGCACTTTTCTGGGAATTTCAGTTCACACAAGCGTGTGTGTAAGCATGTGCACATGCGTGCGCGCGTGCATGCATGTGTGTAGGCCAGAGGTCGACGTTGATTTCTTCCTGTATCACTCTTCACCTTATTTTCTTGAGGCAGAGTCTTATTGAACCCAGAGCTCACCAAGCTAGTCAGCAAGCTGCGGATGGTCTGCTCTCTCCACCTCACCTGTAGCAGTCACCTCCCTGTTGCTGGGATGACCCTCCGAAGTTATGGGAGGAAGGGAATTTATTTGAGGCTAACAGATCCAGGGGAAGTGCCTTGATGGCGGAAGAAGCTGGCCCACACCTTCAGGCTAAACCCTAGGATCCACCCACAGTGACATCAGGTTACAAGCTTGAACAAATCTCTTGAATCTTTGGGGGGACATCCACTCAATCTACCACAAAGCCTGTCTTTTTTTGTGTGTAGGTGCTGAGGATCTTCATGCCTGGTGGCCAGCACTTTACCTAGCAAACCATCTCCCCTGCTCCATCTGTTGTTTTAACATCCATGTTAAGGTGAAGGGCTTCTTTTCTTGCTGTGTCTTGTTAATTCTAACTTTTTATCTTTCCTCATTAGCTACTACTGTAGTATGTTTTATAATTATATTTTCTTATTTGAATCAGGTGTTTTAACTTCTACAGGTTATTCTAATTCCATAGCCTTTTCACCTTAGGGAGTAGGACCTAGATTGCTTAATCCATATGTTATCATCAGTTACAGTAAAAATGGCAGAGCTCAGAGGCACAGGGACAAAATGTTAAGGAAATGAAAACCAAAGAAGCAAAGGAATCAGGTTAAGTGTGAGTAAGAAAACAAGGGAAAATGTTGCTTTGAAACCAGGAGGTGTCACCAGGCTTAGTGGCTCATGCCTTACTCATGATAAACATTATCCTTAATTTCCAGTTGAGGTAGCAGTAACAAGAAAATTTAAGCAGTTATCTGAAGTAGATAAATAAATGATAAATCTGATGGTTAGTGGAGGTCTAATTCCCAGACCTTTGTACACTGTTTCTGATGTGATTAGATGTGTCATAGCACATGAGTATCTAAGCATATCTGTGTTCAGTTGTTACCTTGAAAAACTTTGGTAGTTTGCTGTAATATTTGAATTAAGAGGTTCCAACTGAATAAAATTCTATTTTATGCTTGAAAGACTCTTAAAACCTAGTAATGTGCTGTCAATATGAACATCTGATTAGAAGTTGCAGGTGGTACCTCACTATTCCAATTCCAGTACAGTTTTTTTTTAATTTTTTTTTGTTTATTTCTTTATTTGAGAGCCACAGAGAGAAGGAGGCAGAGAGAGAGAGAGAGAGAATGGGCGCGCTAGAGCTTCCAGCCTCTGTAAACGAACTCCAGATGTGTGCGCCCCCTTGCGCATCTGGCTAACGTGGGTCCTGGGGAATTGGGCCTCGAACCGGGGTCCTTAGGCTTCACAGGCAAGCACTTAACTGCTAAGCCATCTCCCCAGCCCTCCAGTACAGTTTTATTTTAAGCAAGCCCAATGGACTGGCCTTTTTTATGAGAGAGAGAGAAAGGGAAGGGAGAGAGAATTGGCACATCAGGACCTCCAGCCACTGCTGTTGAACACCAGATGTGTGTGCCCCCTTGTGCGCATGTGCAGCCTTGTACGCTTGCATCACTGTGCACCTGGGACTTGAAGAGTCAAACATGAGTCTTTAGGCTTCATAGGCAAGCATCTTAACTGCTAAACCATCTCTCCAGCCCCCCCCCAGTACAATTTTTATTGTCTTAGTCTTCACTTTGGACAGGGACATAGAAGGAAGTTTATTCCTTTAACTTGTATTTTGGTGTGCCCTGGATAATTTATGCAAGCAAAAATTTTATAGTTGCCATCTTAAACAAGCAACCAAATTCTTTTAAGCAAAACATCATGACAAAATTATGGCCAAAAATACTGCCTTGATATTAGCCAAGTGTTTTAATCTGCACATAACTGAACCAAAAAGAATAAAAGAAGAAATTGTGTTTGCATTTGTTTTTAGTTACCTCAAGAATTTCTAATTTTTATAAACTAAGGACTGATCAGTGTTAGAATTCAGGGTTGACCAGGGCGACGAGAGGAATATGATAAAGAGAGATGAGGGCTGGAGAGATGGCTTAGCGGGTAAGGCGTTTGCCTGCAAAGCCAAAGGACCCAGGTTCGATTCCCCAGGACCCACGAAAGCCAGATGCACAAGGTGGTGCCTGTGTCTGGAATTTGTCTGCAGCAGCTGGAGGCCCAGGCACACCTGTTCTCTCTCTCTTTCTCTCTCAAATAAATAAATATGAAATATAAAAATTCTATTTTTTAAAAAAAGGAAAGAAGAGCCAACCTCAACAGCACAGACTTTATTGGAGTATACCAAGGGGCAGCCTTCTCCCACGGGAAATGAGAACGGCAGCCCCCTTGAGTGGGCATTGGGGATTTTAAGGAGTTAGGCTTCGGGACAGCCTGGGATGGGGGCAGTGTGGATAGGGTTTAAACAAACCTTAGGTTGTCTCTTTCCACTGTTTACTTTTCTTTGGGAGTGAATAATGGGAAGATGGAGCCTTTTCTTCACTGATCATTCACTGAGAGGGGATTAGAGCTGCTTCTTAAGTGGCTTGATAACTCCCAGAGTCTGGCCGTCTTCAAATTAGTTTTATGGTCCCAAAGAATTCTCCATCGTGGAGGTCAGTGATTCATAAATCCTTCAATCAGTGCTGTCTTTTTTCTCACACTTGACGGTTGTTTCTTTTACTTAAATAACTCAGATTTTCAACTCTTGATTCTATCTGTGACGACTTGAAATTTTTTAAAGAAAATATTAAGATACCTCATGATAAATTTTAATATATCAGTAATAAAAACTAGTTTGCTAAATTTCACCTGTGCTGTCTAGCCATTTCTGCTTTTTTTTTTTTTTAATTATTAACTTGAGAGAGAAAGAATGGACATGCCAGGGCCTCTTGCCACTTGCTCCAAGCAAAGTACAGACATATGTACCATTTTGTGCATCTGGCTTTACATGGGTACTGAGGACTTATACCCAGTCTTGACAGGCTTTGCAGGCTAGCACTTGTAACTGCTGGGCTATCTCCCCAGACTCCATTTTCTCTTTAAAAAAGATTTTGTTCTATTTGAGAGAGAGAGTCTTAAAGAGGCAGACAGAGAATGGGCTCACCAGGGCCTCCTGCTGCTGCAAATGAACTCCAGACATATGCACCACTCCGTGCATCTGGCTTTACGTGGGTACTGGGGAATTGAACCCAGGCCATCAGGCTTTGCAAGCAAGCACCTTTAGCCACTGAGCCATCTCTCCAGCCCCCATTTTCTCTTTAAATGAGAGAGCTTGTTTTTAAAAACAGTATTTTTGGCAGGGTGGTCCTAAAATGGACTGTCTTGCCAGCTTCATCTTCCACAATTCTTCTCTCGTACCCTACTCTTGTGCTGCGTCAAACCGCTGATGATTTGCACTACTGTATGTGATTTCATATCTCTGCCTTTAATATTCATTATCTGGTAAACTGTGAATCTGGGGAAAGAAAGCCTTGGGATTTTGTTAGCAGTGCTGATTCTTAACAAAAATGAGAACAACCAGCGTTCTCACAGAACCACAGACTTATTATCAACTAAGTGGTTAGACTAAATATCGATTTATTTGGACTAAACATAAACTTTTCGGGGTTCCTTTTGTACAAATCTAATGGTGGGGATGGGAAGATGGCTTACGTGGTAAAGTGCCTGCCATGCAAGCACGAAGACCTGAGTTTGTATCCTCAGCATTCACATAAAAATCAGACCAGTGCTGGGGAGACGGAGACAGCAGACCCCTGTGGCTTGTGGCCATTGAGTTGGTGAGCGCCAGGTTCCATGAGAGATCCTATCTCCCCAAAAAAAGTTGGAGAGCAATTGAGGAGGACACCTGACACTGACCTCTGGTGTGTGCATCTGCACATGCACAAACACATATACACATACATATACCACACACACAAATAAATTCTTCTGAAAATCCTAATGGCAGTTTTATAAAAAGCACTTGTCATGATTACATAGTCTGAGCATACTGAAAGATTTTTAAAAATAATTATTTTATGTATTACAAGTGAGAAATGGAGGCTTACGCCTGTTAAATATATTTAGGGGTTCTCATGGAATAGAATGGGACTTGAACCCACATCATTGTGAGCTCCAGGTTTATCTCCTTACTTACACAGCAGTAGTGCTACGTTATCTAAAATCTCAGCAAATAATCAGGCACTTTAATCTTGAGATATCAGTTGAGATTTTGGTCAGGTTTTGAAGAGCATTTCGCTTTCAAGAATTTGTTTAAACCAAATCTCCTGTGGTTCAAAATTTAAAAGGGGGTTGAGGGACAATTTCAGTGTTGATGTGGATGGAGATTTTTCTCTTGGTATCCTTGCAGTATCATACCTTGTCTTTATTTTTCCTCCCATCTAATGAAAATGTACTTGATCTTAAATATGTGCCTTGGGGCTGGAGAGATGGCTTAGTGGTTAAGCACCTGCCTGTGAAGCCTAAGGACCCCGGATTCGAGGCTCGATTCTCCAGGACCCACGTTAGCCAGATGCACAAGGGGACACACACGTCTGGAGTTCTTTTGCAGTAGCTGGAGGCCCTGGCGCGTCCATTCTCTCTCTCTTTCTCTGTCACTCTCAAATAAATAAATAAAATAAACAAAAAAAATTTTTTTAATGTGCCTTATAATTATATGCCTAGCTTTGTTTGTACAAACCAAGTCTTGATATGTAGCCCAGGCTGGTCTATAACTTAGTCCCCCTGCCTCAGCCTCCTGAATGCTGAGATTATACGGCATGGCAACTGTGGCTTTTGTTTTGTTTTGTTTTTGGTTTTTTGAGGTGGGGTCTCACTCTAGCCCAGGCTGACCTGGAATTCACTATGGAGTCTCAGGGTGGCCTCGAACTCAAGGCGATCCTCCTACCTCTGCCTCCCAAGTGCTGGGATTAAAGGCGTGCGCCACCACACCCAGCACAACTGTGGCTTTTGAATTAATTAATTTGGTGGCTCTAATTTTGTCTTGATTTCTATGGCTAACAAATGATCTTGAGTTTTATCTCACCTCTGACTTCGTAATGTTTACATGCAGCTTTCGATTATAACTTGCTTTTAAATTTTAATTAATTTTTGAGACTATGTTTTCTAAGCTGGCCTCAAGCTCCCGGCTTTCAGGTGATTCCCCTGCCTCAGCTTCCCACGTAGGTGAAGCTGCAAACAATGACCACTGTGTCCACCAAATTCAATTAATTTTTTAACTGACATGTGAAAATACAAAATGTGTGCACATTAACGGGGTGACACGGGATATGTTGATACATGTATATAGAGCTCAATGTTTGCCATGTCTTTTGTTTTGGAGACAGAATCTCAAGTACCCCAGGCCGATCTCAAACTCATTTTGTGGTTGAAAATGACCTTGAACTTCTGCTCTTCCTGCCTGTACTTCCCAAGTCTTGGGATTATGGGCATGTGCCACCATGCCTATGGTACTGGGACGGGAACCCAGAGCTGTGTGCATGCCAGACAACCACTCTATTAACTAAGTTACGTTCCCAGCCTCTGCTTTTTTTTTTTTTTTTAATGACAGTGTCTTCTGTAGCTCAGGTTGAACTCTCTGTCTTCCTACTTCCACTTTCCAAGGGCTGGGATTACAGACCATGCTGGCTTCAGTGCACAGTGTTTAAGTCAGGTTAAACATACCTCTTTTCTCAAACATGTACTATTTCTTCTTGGTAAAACTTGAAAAATCCGCATGACCCATATACCTCAACAAGGAGGGGCCAAGGGGAAGGGGGTAGGTCACGGATGAGCCTAATAATGGTACCAAAGTGACTGTATTTGCTGAATATAAAACTAATTAATAAAAAAATTAAAAATTAAAATTAAAAAACTTTAAAAATCCATTTAATTTATTTTTATTTTTAAAATATATTTTATTTATTTATTTGAGAGAGAGAAAGAAGGAGGGAGAGAGAGAGAGAGAGAATGGTCACACCAGGGCCTCCAGCCACTGCAAACATACTCCAGATGCATGCGTCCCCTTGTGCATCTGGCTTATGTGGTTCCTGGAAACTCGAACCAGGATCCTTTGGCTTTGTAGGCAAATGCCTGAACCGCTAAGCCATCTCTCCAGTCCAAAAATCCATTTTTTAAATGCATAGTGCATTGCAACAACATTCATAAAATTCTTTACTGGAATAAGTTGTGCAGCTGTTGCTAGCTTTGGTGGAATGTTTTATTGCTCATTTGCTTTTTCAAGTTGATCTTTATAGAAAAGATTTTATTCTTCCAGATACACAAAGTGGCACATGATTCTGGAGTTTGTTTGCAGTGGCCAGAGGCCCTGGCAGTGCCTGTTCATTCTTATATATTCTTTCTCTCTCTCACTCTCCCTCTCCCTCACACACACACACGCACACACACAAATAAGTTAAAAACAAAGTTTTTATTCTTTCCTCTTCCCTTAGCTCTGAGTATCTGAGTATAGTTGGCATGATCTATGTTTTGGTTTTGGTGGACTTTTTTGTTTTGTATTTCGAGACACTTTTGCTATGAAGCTCGGGCTGATTTCAAACTCTCCATCTCTCTTCCCCTGCTCACCTGGTGCTGGGACTGTGGGTGTGTGCCACCATGCTTGGCAAATAAACAAGAAGCTCATAATACTGTTTACACCTTGTCTCACGTTCTTTCCAGTATTTAATATGTCTGGAGAGCACTTGAGTTAGTCACTGAGAGGAAGTGACCCCAATGCCTCCTTAGCTTGTCTTTGATTTCTCATGAAATGTGGAGATACGGCTGAGTTTTCCCATCTGGTTCCCATTAGAAGACCAGTGTCAGGCATCCTAGTCTAGTCTCATGTTTACCTTTGTAAACCAGCACCTGCACTTGCTTCTTTTTCAGTTTTCCTAGATCTTGGGCACAAAACCATAGTTTCATGCTCATTCTTTCTGGACTTCCACATTCATTCTTTGTGATCTCTAGAAACTTCATCTTTATATTTTTATTTTTTTTAAAGATCCCCCCCCCCCCATTTGAACTTCTTTCTTACCTTTCAAGTGGCATGGAGACTATAGACTTTCCCTAAATGCAGTTTCAGTTTTGCTTGGTTTTTCAAATACACATACACACACCCTTACCAAGTCTTTATTGCTTCCAAGGATAGGTGTAGCACAGAGAAAAACTTCAGGGCCAGATGGACTTTGTTTCTAATCTTGGTTCTGCCATTTAATAGCTATGCGACTGTGGCTAATTCTTCACCTTTCTGAATGTTGCTTTCTTCCTGTATAAAAATGGGAATAATAATGACTTTGAATAGCATACAGTATATAAGTACCATGCCTGACACTAGTGCTATTAGATGCAAGCTTTTAAAAGCACTTATGGAGGCCAGGGAGATGACTCAACTGTTAAAAGCTCTTGCTTGCAAAGCCTGCTGGCCTGGGTTCAACCCCTCAGTTACTCACATAAAACTGGAGACGTATTTCTTTGCAGCTGCAAGAGACTTTGGTAAACCTACACACCACACGCACACATGCATGCACACAAATATTTTAAAATATTTAATTTTTTAAAGTTATTTGCTTATTTGAGAGAGAAAAGCAGATAGAGTGAGAGAATGGTTGCATCAGGACCTCCAGCCACTGCAAACAAACTCCAGATTCATGCACCACCATGTACATCTGGCTTATGTGGGCACTGGGGGGAACTGAACCTGGGTCCTTAGGCTTCTCAAGCAAATGCCTTAACTGCTAAACCATCTCTCCAACCCTTAAAATATTGAAAAAAAATAAAAGCACTATGTATGTTTGTATTTCTTTCTTTTTTTTTTTTTTTTTTTGCTCATGCTGACAAAATACCTGACAGAAGCAATTGATGGGGGGTGGGATTTATTCTGGCTCACAGTTTCAGAGACTTCAGTCCTTGCTGGCAAGAGCCTGAGTTGAGAGCAGCTATTCACATCTTGGCCAACCAGGAAGCGACTAGACCAGATAAGAGCTAGTGTAACCTTCAAAGGTCCACCCCTCATGGCCTTTACCTGCCAACCAAACCCCATATCACAAAGTTTCCACAACCTCCCAAAGATAGCACTACCAGCTAGTAAAAATAATTGTTTAAACACGGGAGCCTTGAGGCACATTTCACATTTAGAGTGCTCAGATGAGCAAAACAGTACTCCTGTAGGAACCTTAGAATGTAATAGAGATAGTTGGATTTTGATGTGCATCGGAATCACTGACAGACCCTTAAGATGCAGATTCTAGGGACCCCTGAATCAGGAGTTTCTGGACTGAACCAGCAGTTATTAAGCTGTGCATAAAAAAAAAAATCAGTATACCAAAAACTAATGACTACTAGCCTAGCCAAATCTTGGATCCTATATATGTGATAGACTTAACTAGAAAGGAAGCAGAGGAGGATTTTTTTTTTTTATTAAGAACATATTTTGTATGGAAGTATCATGTGTTAATACCATCTTCTCCCTCCTCCAAGCCCCCATTGTGGAGAGGACCTCAGAAGAGGATTTGACTTCAGAAGTAACACTTAAGGGCTAGAGAGATGGCTTAACTGTTAAGTGCTTGCCTGTGAAGCCTAAGGACCCCAGTTGAAGGCTCAATTCTCCAGGATCCTCATTAGCCAGATGCACAAGGGGGCACACGCATCTAGAGTTCGTTTGCAGTGGCTGGAGGCCCTGGCACACCCATTCTCTCTCTCTCTCTCTCTCTCTCTGCCTCTTTCTCTCTCTATGTCTGTCACTCTTAAATAAATAAATAAAGATAAACAAAACAATAGTTTAAAAAAAAGAAGTAACAAATGAATCTGGAATACACTAGTGTTTTAAAGTATATATATATATATATATATATATATATATATATATATATATTTGCAAAGAGGGGGGAGAGAGAGGAGGGAGGGAGGGAGTGAATGAATGGGTGTTCCAGGCGCTCCCTACTCTGAAAACAAACTCTAGATGCATGTACCACTTTGTGCATCTGGCTTTATGTAGGTACTGGGAAATGAAACCCAGGTCATTAGGCACTACAGGCAAGTGCCGTAACCACTGAGCCATCTCTTGAGCCCACACTAGAGTTTTAAGGGGTGAAAGGATATAATGTATTCAACAGTGATATATAGTTCAGAAAAAATTATATATAAATATATATGAAAATTTATTCAAGTAGAGCATATATTAGAGAGCATGCTAGTAATCTTAATAATTCTCTAAGGTTAAAAGTATTTCAAGGGCTGGAGAGATGGCTTAGCGGTTAAGCACTTGCCTGTGAAGCCTAAGGACCCTGGTTCGAGGCTCGATTCCCCAGGATCCACGTTAGCCAGATGCACAAGGTGGTGCACGCAACTGGAGTTCGTTTGCAGTGGCTGGAGGCCCTGGCGTGCCCATTCTCTCCCCCCACCCCCCTCCCTCTTTCTCTCTCTGTCGCTGTCAAATAAATAAATAAAAATAAAAAAATTTTTAAAAAGTATTTCAAAAGTGAAAAGGCTGAAAGTAGTGACTGTAGCAGTTGCATAGGATTTCATTAAATAGAGGTGTAGATTGGGGTTAGCCCCCAAAACAGACTTTTGGGGGCACATGTTCATGAGTGTGAGTGGAGGCCTGCATGGGACATGGTGTGCATGTGGATCAGAGGACAAGCTCGGGTGTTGGTCCCCTCCTTCCGCCTTGCTTGAGGCAGCCTTTCTCATTTTAGTGCTCCTTACTTCATTTGCTAGGCTCACTGGCCTGAAAGCTTCCCGTGGTTCTCCTGTCTCCCTTTTCTCTTCCCCTTTGGGGTGCTGGGATCCCAGACAATAGTGCAGTGGCTCTCTACATTCTGTGGGCTCTGGGGATTTGAACATGTGTACACTGTAGCTCATTCAGCAAACACTTTACCCACTGAGTTCTGTCTGCAGCCCAGGTCAGTCTTTTATGCTGTCTGACTTTAATAGTAACAAGAGCAGCACATTTACAGTGTGCTTGTTTTCTTCTCCACCACAAGTTCAGTTACAGAGCTGATTCTGTGGCAGCTATCAGCTATCTCTTGCCATGAGATTTTATCGTCTTTGTTTTCCTTAAAACTCAATGTTTTGGGGCTGGAGAGATGGCTTAGCGGTTAAGCGCTTGCCTGTGAAGCCTAAGGACCCCAGTTCGAGGCTTGATTCCCCAGGACCCATGTTAGCCAGATGCACAAGGGGGCACATGCATCTGGAGTTCATTTGCAGTGGCTGGAGGCCCTGGCACACCCATTCTCTCTCTCTCTCTCTCTCTCTCTCTCTCTCTCTCTCTCTGCCTCTTTCTCTCTCTCTCTCTGTCACTCTCAAATAAATAAATAAAAATGAACAAAAAAAACCTCAATGTTTTGAAGTATCTTCTTATCTTCTCAAGTTACTCTGACCCCTCTACCCCCAAATTCATGCTAATTGTTTTTGTTTGTTTGATTTCAGTGGTAGGAATGGGATCCTGGTGCTTCCACATGACTCTGAAATATGAAATGCAGGTACGTCACGACAAAATTCATTAAGTGCTTATATCTGTAAATCTAGAGACACTTTAGATTAGAGAAAAAACTGTGCGACTAAAAGATGGTAAAAGGAGGCACTTGCAATATCTGGAATAGTTTTCACTTCAGACCAAAGGATCCACATTGACTATGTAAAGCAGCAAACAGATGAACTGTGCGTACAAAAAAAAAGCGCAAGCATTAGAGCTTTTTGACTTACTCTGTAGTTCTCTGCCAGTTAAAACAGTATTAAAGAGTAATCACGGGCTGGAGAGATGGCTTAGCTGTTAGGCGCTTGCCTGTGAAGGCTAAGGACCCTGGTTTGAGGCTCAATTCCCCAGGACCCATGTTAGCCAGATGCACAAGGGGGCACACGCGTCTGGAGTTCGTTTGCAGTGGCTGGAAGCCCTGGTGCACTCATTCTCGATCTCTCTCTCTCTCTCTCTCTGCCTCTTTCTCTCTATATATATAAAAAAAAATCACATGAAGACATCCAAAAAAACCATAAACAGCTCATCACAACAGTATATGCTTAGGTGTGTTTAGTCTTTTCCATGTCAATGGCACACATTTCCCATCCCGTTTTAGTAGCCATCTCTGGTCCTCAGGCTTTGAATCTCTTGGTTGACCTTCACTAATCCAGAAATTTCAAGAACAGCACTGCCCAATAAAAGTAAAATCTGAGCAACATTTGTAATTTGAAATTTTCTAACAGCTGCACTGAAAAGAGTAAAAAGAAATGGGTAAAATTAATTTTAAGGGCTGGAGAGATGGCTTATCTGTTAAGGCACTTGCCAGCAAAGACAAAGGACTCAGGTTCAATTCTCCAGTACCCACATAAGCCAGATGCACCAAGGTGGCACACAGGAGTTCATTCACAGTGGCTACAGGCCCTGGTGCACTCATGCTCTCTATTTGTCTCTTTCTCTTTCTCAAATAAATAAATAAAATATTTTAAAATTAATTTTAAAGAGACTGTCTAAGCCAGTATATGTAAAGTATTACTTCAACATATAATCAGAGTATTTCGCATTCTGAAATATGGTATATATTTTATGCTTACAGTATATTTCAGTTTTGATTAGGCTTATTTCAAGTACTGACTAGTCGCATTGGAGTTGGTACTTGTTACCATATTGGACAGGTATTTTGAAGGATCTCTCACTATGTAACAGTCTGTGAATTAGTCATTATGTTAAATGTATTTTTAGAACTGCGTCTGATACTCATCTATACTTATTTTATTTATTTATTTGACAGAGAAAGAGGGAGGGAGAGAGAGAATGGGTGTGCCAGGCCCTCCAGCCACTGCAAACAAACTCCAGACACTTGCGCCCCCTTGTGCATCTGGCTAACATGGGTCCTGGGGAATCAAACCAAGGTCCTTTGGCTTTGCAGGCGGACGCCTAAACCACTAAGTTATCCCTCCAGCCCCTCATTTATATTTTTAAAAAGGTGTGATGTGTGCTCTTCATGTTGTGCTTAATTGACTTGGAGAATACACAAATGGAAAAGACTGGCCTAGTTCTAATTAAGCATAGAATGCAGTTATTATCACATTTTTTGGCTGGGAAACAGGTTTATAAATAGTAATGGAATATGAAAAACCACTTTCAAAGAATATTAATTATATGGCGCAAGTGGGGCATGGAAAATCTGTCAATGCTAGACATTGGAATCGAGTCTGAAAGAATTAGTTGCAGCTTTTTAGGTGCTAAAAGGATGAAATGGGGCTGGAGAGATGGGTTAGCAGTTAAGGCACTTGTGTGTAAAGCCAAAGGACCCAGGTTTGATTCCCAGAACCAGATGTACAAGGTGGCGCATGCATCTGGAGTTCGTTTGTGGTGTCTGAAGGCCCTAGTGCGCCCATCCTCTCTCTCTCTCTCTGTCTACCTTTCTCTGTCTCTCTCTCTCTCAAATAAATAAATAAAACATTTTTTAAAAAGAATGAAATGACATACTAGATTTGCATTATGATGTAAGGAGAAGCAGGATGTTATTACAGTGTGTGGTATATCTAATAATAGTTGCAAAAGTGGAACAGGCAAAGAGTTAGAAGAGATGACAGCAATGACATTCAGTGATGGAAAGGGTACCAACCATCAGAATGGCTGAACCATTGAGCAACAGCTAATTAATAACCCTGGAAGTATAGCTTTACACAGTGTCTTATTGAAAACTAGTTTGTTTGTTTTTTTTTTTTTTTTCCAGCTGTACCAATCACCAGGTACTTACTAAAACCTCAAAACAATTTTTAGTTACTACTCAGTTTTATAAATTCCGGTATTAGCAGCCTTCTTGGCACAGTGGGCAGTATGTCAGTCTCACTCATCCCAGTAGTGTAGCTGAAAAAGACATTGATTTGACTCACATGTAACCCCTATTCAGTTTTCTTGACTTTGCATCATGAATTTTTAGCACCAAATTAATTACCTCTTTCCTTCAACAATGGAGGAAAGACATGCCCTTTCTGGAGGACATTTTGCCAACATTATCAAAAGCCTTTAAATAGGGGAAGGAGGGTGTGTCGCAGACCAGGCTGTCAGAACCTGAGTGGGGTAAGGAGGGCTGCCACACGGGGGGGTGGCCCATTGTAGATCCTTCAGCACAAAACACTAGGTGGAAAGGGAAGCTCAGTGCCGAAGAAGGAAGGTGTCCATACAAGTTGGGCTATAGCAGACAGCTTCAGGTTCACTGAGATGAACTTCCAGACCAGGCACAGTTATGGAGGAAGGGATTTATTGAAGCTTACAGATCCAGGGGAAGTTCCATAATGGCAGAATAAGCTGGCCTGCCTTCACGGGTCCAAGCAGAGAGAGAGAGAAGAGCACAAGCCTAAAAGCCAAAAGCCACATAGCACAGCACACTTCAGGAACTCCAGCTAGGTACACTCTGCATATCTTTAGATTGAAATCTGAAACCCACCACCACACCTTAAGATCCACCCAGTGACACTGCCTCCAGCCAGGCAGCTGCAGAATGCAAACTACAAACAAAAAAAACTGAATATATTGGGGGCCAGCTATTCAAACTACGACACGGGGAGATCATTTGGCACATGGTTGGAATCTTAGTGGGGTGAGGAACCTGATGTGCCGTGTGGACAACTTTACGCTGGGCTGTCCTCGGAAGGGTGATGGTGTCAGCAGCGTATGGGACACGAGTGGAGTAAAAGAGGCCGTCTAAGTGGGGGCTCAGCAGTAGCTTAGCACAGGATGTAGTGAGGAGAGCATTGCTTGGGAGGAGAGGTAACAGTAATGAATCCTAGTTATGTATGGGGACATTAACCAAATAAACATATCAGGGATAGTGGGGCTTTCAATGTTAGAAAAGTTACAGATATGAAAACTACAGTGACTTGAAATTCAAGACTTTAGTATAAAATTCATGTTTTCAATACATGCAGGTATAAAAATTAAACATAAAAGTGTATGTGATATGTGTTTCATATATTTATATGTATGCATGGAATTTTCTTTAACTTTATTTTTATTTATTTATTTGAGAGAGAGAGAGAGAAAGAGGGAGAGAGAGAATAGGCATGCCAGGGCCTGCAGCCACTGCAAACAAACTCCAGACGCATGCGCTCCCTTGTGCAATCTGGCTAACATGGGTTCTGGGGAATTGAACTGAGGTCCTTTGGCTTTGCAGGCAAGCGCCTTAACCGCTAAGCCATCTCTCCAGCCCGGAAATGGTTTTATATACACACATTCTCAAACTGTGAGAAGACCTGACATAAGAGAACCTACAAGTCAACGAATACATCCAGGTCTCCTTTTCTAAAAACCAGGGCTGGTTCCAAGAACTAGGGCAGAAAAAGGAAAAGAATAAAAATATGAACTTGGAACACTTTTGTGGATGTGTATGCATGTTCCTATGTGTGTGGACACATGAATATGCGTGTATGCATGTGTGTATGTGTGTATGTGGAGACCAGAGGTGGATGGTGGGTGTCTCTCCCTATCGCTCTCCACCCAATTTACTGACACAAGTTTTCTCACGGAGCCCAGAGCTCATTCAGTATGGCTAGTCTAGATAGCCAGTTTGCCCAGGTGTCCACCTGTCTTCGCCTCCCAAGTGCTGTGATTATGGCCATATACCATAGGGCTTGGCGTGTAGTTGGATGCTTGAGATCTGAACTCAGTTTCTCAAACTTGTGAAGCAAGCACTTGCTGACTGAGCCATCTCCCCAGCCCCTGTAACATCTCTCTATGCCAAGAAAGAATGGAAAATGCTCATAAAATGATAGAAAGGCCAGACGTGGTGGAGCACACCTTTAATCCCAGCACTCGGGAGGCAGAGGTAGGAGGATTGCATGAGTTCAAGGCCACCCTGAGACTACATAGTGAATTCCACATCAGCCTGGGTGGGAGACCCTACCTTGAAAAACAAACAAACAAACAAAAAAAAGATGGAAATATGATAGAAGGAGATTGAGATAAACAGGTTTCAACTGGCCAAATTTGAGACATGCTTAGCACCAAAATACATACTGATAATAACACTTATAACTCATTGTATAAAAGGAGAATCCATAAGCATGTTCTAAAATAATTATATATTAAAAGAAACAGTACATGTCGCAGTCGGGTTCACATTGCTGGTAGAAATCACCCAACCAAGAGCAGCTTGTGGGAAAAAGAGGCTTAGTTTTGCTTACAGGCTCAAGGGGAAGTTCCACAATGGCAGGGGAAAACGATGGCATGAGCAGAGGACATCACCTCCTGTCCCACGTAGGGTGGTCAGTAGGAACAGGAGAGTGTGCCAGACACTGCCTATTACAACCTTAAGCCCGCCCCCAACAATACACTCCTTCCCAAATCTCCATCAGCTAGGAACCTAGCATTCAGAACACCTAAGTTTATGGGGGACACCTGAATCAAACCACCTCAGTACATAATTATAAATAAATGAGTAAAAGTTTGATACCAAATAATATATTTGCATAATTTCTAAGTACCTGTCCACCAAATAATTCTAAAGGGTAAAATAACAACCACAGCGGAGATGGCCCCTAATGTAACAAATTCATCAGTAATGGGACAAATCAAAAGGCATCCAATTGTTATGAAGTAAAGCTAGCTCTACGTGAAAATAATATGAGCTCATTCACAGAAAATCCTAAAGTATACACACAACCAATCCCCAGAGGCTTAAAAAAACTTACTAAAAATTTACAGTAATTAAGGCTATATGATAATGGAATACAGAAAAATGTATGTCAGTGATACTTAGTAATTTGGAAATCAGAAAGTGTGAGTCTGTGCTCTTTAAAAAAATTGTTTTAGAGCTGGAGGGATGGCTTAGCAGTTAAGGCATTTGCCTGCAAAGCCAAAGGACCCTGGTTCAATTCCTTAGGACCCCCGTTAGCCAGCTGCACAAGGGGGTGCACAAGTCTGGAGTTCGTTTGCAGTGGCTGGTGGCCCTGGCACACCCATTCTCTCATTCTCTCTTTCTCTGTCAAATAAATAAATAAAAATAAAAATATTTTTCTAAAAAAATTGTTTTAGCTATTCTTGGTATTAGCTTTTTTGTGACTATAATAAAATAGCCTGGCATAATAGAGGGGAAGGTTTCAGTCTTTGGTCACTTGGTCCCATTGATCCTGGCACTACAATGAGGAATCTCACAAGAGAGGAAACCCGCTCCCCTTATGATAGCTAGGAAGCAGAGCAAAAGAAAAGGAAACCCGATATACTCTTCAGTAACATGCGTCCAGTGACCTACTTTCTCTAACCAGGCCCACCTCCTAATAGGCCATTCATCGTGAGCTCATCAATCCATTTATATTCTTTTATATTCCATACTTTTATTCCATATAATACTTTTATATTCCAGTCTCTTCTCAATAGTGCATCAGATAGGAAACAAGCTTTTAGTGCATGACACATTGGGGCCATTTTAAAGACAAACTTTAATACCCATTCATTATATTCCTAAGACTGCTTCTTAAGGAAGTAATTAGGGTTATCAGTGCTTCATATGGTAGAAGACTTTTCATCTGTATGAAAGTGTTTAATGATCTAAGTGTTATCAGTAGGGAGGTTGTTAAATACACTCTGATATATCTACATGTTGAAATATACTGTAACTATTAAATATTTAGAGGCCTGGGGAGATGGCTCAGAGGTTAAAGGCGCTTGCTTGCAAAGTCTTCTGGCCTTGGATTAATTCCTCAACCACCCAGGTAAATCTAGACAAAGTGGCACATGCACCGGGCATTCCATTTGCAGTAGCAAAAGACCTTGGCATGCGTATACACACACGTGCAAGTAAAATTACAAAATAATATCTAGAAGACTGTTGATACGAGGAAGGGATGACATAAAAACATTCTGTAGTTGTAACTCCAATTCTATAAACAAAAGGGAACATCTGTAAGGAAGTAGATACACATCATTTCTTCTCTTCCTCTACACAGAGTTTGAAATCTTTTTTTTTTTTTTTTTTTTTTTTTTTTTTTTTTTGGTTTTTCGAGGTAGGGTCTCACTCTAGCCCAGGCTGACCTGGAATTCACAATGGAGTCTCAGGGTGGCCTCGAACTCACGGTGATCCTCCTACCTCTGCCTCCCGAGTGCTGGGATTAAAGGCGTGCGCCACCACACCCGGCTTGAAATCTATATTTTAACATTGTAAATTCATCTGCCCTCACAAATATTAAAGCCTTTGTCCTTTGTTTTCTGAGCAAAATTTAACCCAGATAAAAATCATCTATCTGGGCTGGAGAGATGGTTTAGCAGTTAAACGCTTGCCTGTGAAGCCTAAGGACCCCAGTTTGAGGCTCGATTCCCCAGGACCCACGTTAGCCAGATGCGCAAGGGGGCACATGTGTCTGGAGTTTGTTTGCAGTGGCTGGAGGCCCTGGCACGCCCATTCCCTCTCTTTCTCTCTCTCTCTGTGTCTGTTGCCCTCAAATAAATAAATAAATAATGAACAAAAAAAATAAAAAAAATAATTGATCTCCTTTAGTGTTGAGTTCTTGGGGGCCTCTGATTTTCTCTGTGATGAGTTTTGAGTCTCTTCAGTGTCTGCTGCTGTCTCCCTGGAGGAGGGCCTCAGGAGAAGGCTTGAGAGCAATTCTCCTATTTAATCTGCCACTTCCTCTGTAATGTTTTCTGAGCCCTGGTAGATTTGATAGAGGTCACTCATTTCATGCTAGGCAGTTGGCTTTTTTTTTTTTTTTTTTTCTTGTCATTCTAATGGTTCTTGGGTCTCCCTGATATTCACTGCATCTGTGAAAATCAGATTCTCCAGTTAAGAGTGAGGGCAGTATAGATCAAAGGCGATAAGCACAGACATTTAGAACACTTTTTTTTTTTTTCTTTTTGGTGTTTTGAGACAGGGTCTCACTCTACCCAGGCTGACCTGGAATTCATTTTGTAGTAGTCTCAGGCCTTGAACTCACAGTGATCTTCCTATACCTCAGCCTCCCGAATGCTGGGATTAAAGGCGTGCAGCACCACGCCCGGCTTCATTTAGAACGCTTTTTAACGGGCTGAGCTTCTTTTAGCCAAAGAACAGTCAGTGGAAGCTTCCCTCTATGACCACAGGAAGACTGAGAGAGCCACAGGCATTGCCCCACCCACGGACACTTGTCTGGTGCATTCATGACCCTACAGTGATTACTCATTGCCCCACTGAGGAAGGGCCTTGGTGGAATGTGGGAGAGAACTGGATATAAGAGGATTTCCTGAGCCGGGCGTGGTGGTGCACGCCTTTAATCCCAGCACTTGGGAGGCAGAGGTAGGAGGATTGCCATGAGTTCGAGGCCACCCTGAGACTCCATAGTGAATTCCAGGTCAGCCTGGGCTAGAGTGAGACCCTACCTCAAAAAAAACCTAAAAACTAAAAAAAAAAAAAAAAAAAAAAAAAAAAAAAAGAGGATTTCCTGATGGGAATATGACCAGTTTGCAATATGTTCATAAATTAAGGTTCTCACGTTAAAAAAATCATTTATCTGCTTATTCTGTGCCTGAATTGAGTAGCCAACTACTGCTCGTGGAAAAATCTTAAGTAATTCAACACACGAGTGCCATTATATCTCCCTAATATTTTCACTTTGCTTTCAAAGAACAACTTAACATCATAGAATTTCAGTGTTAGAAGAGATCTGAAATTTAACCCAATCTACAAGTTTTATAAATGAGAAAACAGGTCTAGAGAGTAGAAGTGCAAGTTACATAGAAACTTAAGACCCAAACTTTCTGACACTAGTTTAGGATTTTATCTTGCTACTAAAGACTGTTTATGATAGAGAGAGAAGGAGGCAGGTAGGGAAAAAATGGGTGTGCCAGGGCCTCTAGCCACTGTAAATGAACTCCAGACACTTGCGCCCCCTTGTGCATCTGGAAGAGGTTTTAAGAAAACTTCTGAAGTTTCTTTCCATTTCTTCACATTTAACCATTTAATTCTTTTCTGTTCTCAGTAACTGTTATATATGGTGATTGATAATGCTGGCAAGGATAAAATTAAAGATAATTTATTGCTTTTCTTTATATTTTCTGCTTATTCCAAGTACCAGTACTAAGCATACACTATGTTTGATATTTAAAAAGTGCTAGTAAAAAAGAATATTCAAGGGCTGGAGAGATGGCTTAGCAGTTAAGGCCCTTGCCTACAAACCTGAGGCACATGTTTGACTCTCTAGGTACCATGTAAGCCAGACACACACGACGCTGCAAGTGTGCAAGGTCACACATGCACACAAGGTTGCTCACATGTCTAGATTTTGATTGCATTGACTAAAAGCTCTGATGCACCAATTCTCTCTTGCTCTCTCTCACATTCTCATAAAAAAAGGGAGGCCAGTCTGTTGGGCTTGCCTAAAAACAATTAAAAAGGAAAAAGAAAAGAATATTCAGGGCTGGTGAGTTGGTTTAGTGGTTAAGGCTCTTGCTGGCAAAGCCAGAAGACCCAGGTTTGATTCCTCAGTACCCCCGGTAAAGCCAGATACACAAGGTAACGCATATATTTGGAGTTTTTAGTGGCTAGAGGCCCTAATGTGTCCATTCTATCCCTCTCTCTCTCTCCCTCCCTCCCTCCCTCCTTTCCTCTTTCTTTCACTCTCAAATTAATTAATTAATATTTTAAAAGAATATTTATGTAGTACTCATAAATAAAAATAACTTACTTATCCTAAAAATTGCTCAGAGAAGAAGCTTGTTAACTTACATATTTATTTGTAATTCAAAAATAGATTAAACGTGAGATGATAAGGTAAGCTGTCTCTGACTTTATAATATAAATGTCAGATGTTTTAATTAGAAATACCACAATTCTTATTTGTTCCCTGCCTTCAGTGAATTGCAGGCACTCAAAGCCTAAGAAAAAACACCCAGGGCGGGGGGGGGTGGGAGTCAAAATTCACTTTAAATTTCCCATTTCTACAACACTAAAACCTCTTTTGACAGTTTTATACATGTATATAATGTAGTTTTATCACGTTTGCCCCAACACTAACATCTCTTGATTCAACTTAATGTCTTGTATCCATCTCCCTCTAGCTATCTCCATCACCACTGCCTTAATAATGTGGGATAGCCACCAGTATCCCCAGCCCTGATTCCTATAACAGCTTTCTGACTGGTGTTCCTGCCTCTTTCATCCACTCATCATATTTTTAGTTCTACTTTTCCTGCAAAGTTATTTTCTTTCTTTGAGTGACGTTTTCTAGTATTGGAGATGCAATGTATAAAATACAGTCCTCATTCTCCAAGTGGCATTTTAAATCCTTTTACCTGTAGTTTAGACTAATAAACTGGAACTGTTAGTTTTGTGATCTTGCTTACACTGCTCCAGACTCACCTTGGGATTTTGCTTGTTTGTGGGTGGTAGGAGTAACCCAGACCTTGCATATGATATGCTACGCAGATATTTTACCATCCCCAGCCCCGTCTTCATAGACAGATGCCACCACAGCCCGAGCCCTGATGTTTCACTAGCCAAAACTTTTACAGCATTCCTAAGGAATGCCACTCTTCATCGTTCTGAGGTTTTATTGTGACTTTCCTAATGCTAGCTGTACCGTACTCAAGCCTGTTACCTGTCTTGTTTCCTGTAGCTACTGGACGAACTTCCAATGATTTACAGCTGCTGCATATTTGTGTACTGCATGTAAGTATTTTCATTTAAAATTCGTTTGTTTGATGTGTTTTAATTCATCATTTGCCTCATGGTGAATTAATATAACTAACCTAGTTATGTTACTAGGATATAAAATTCTAAATTCTAAGTTATATGTTATTAATGGAGAATTTAGTTTTCATAGAAGTTATAATGTTGTATATTAATAGTTATGATGTCAAAAACCCTGAAGCCAATTTAAATAGAATCTTAATTTTGCTTAAATTACAGTTTTTGGTGGTTTTTTTTTTTTTTTTTTTTTTTTTGGTTGTTGGTTTTATGAGGTAGCATCCAGCCCAGGCTGACCTGGAATTCATGATGTAATGTCGGGGTGGCCTCGAACTCACAGCATTCCTCCTACCTCAGCCTCCCAGAGTGCTGGTATTAAAGGCATGCGCCACCACCCCAGCTGCTAGTTTTCTTTTCTTGAGTGAAGAATTGAATAATGATCTTATACATTGTGCTGTAAAAGTTTTTGTATAGCTTGTCTTTATTATAGTATAAGTGGTTTCTGAATAAAAGCTTGCTTACCTCAAGAGTTAAGTACACTTTTAGTTGTATAGAAATTGTACCATTTTAATCTCCTCTTTCTATGATAACAAACATGGAAGAAAATAGCGAAACTGCCTTTACCAAAGGACCCTTTCTGGGTTATTTTCTGTTTATTACATTGTCGAGTTAATTTCATTTCCTGAGTGTCAAGGAAAAAAAAAGTCAATTTTGGAAAATACATGTCGTTGGTGCTAAATGTTGGTGCTTCTCTCGTTACTGTGCTAGGCAGCGTACTACAGCCATCTCTAATTCCCAACTAATGAGGACAGTGAGTCTGAGGCTTATTTTATAAACAAGAAAATAAAGCACAGAGAGATTTAGTAATTTGTCTAAGGACATAAGCAGAGCTTGGTTAAGCATGCCAGCCTGGCTATCAGGCAGGCAAACACTCTTTGAGGGACAGTAAAATAATCCCTGAAAACTATACTGTGATAGAGAAAATGGGAGTGGTCAGGATTTCTCTGACCCTCGTTTTTCTGTCGGTTCCTTAGGGAATCCCTTGAATATTATCCAGTCTCCAAAGCAATCTAGATCTCTAACCACTGTCACCCCGTTTGTCTTCTGTGTGCTTGCTTGTGCATGTTCCTCTGCGAAACATGCTGCCAAAGCTTCTGTGTGGTAGGTATGCTAGAGGCACTACAAAGGCCAAACAGTCCAGGACTCACTGTTTTAAGAATAGGAACAGATCAAGAGAGTGACTCTAGGCCCGGCGTGGTGGCGCACGCCTTTAATCCCAGCACTTGGGAGGCAGAGGTAGGAGGATCGCCATGAGTTCGAGGCCAACCTGAGACTACATAGTGAATTCCAGGTCAGCCTGAGCTAGAGTAAAACCCTACCGGGGGTGGGGGGGGTGCGGGAAGAAAGTGACTCTAAGAAAGTAGGGTTTCTATGGTTACAAACTCAAACTAGGCTTCCCAAGGGCAGCATGCAAAGGGAACTATATATAATACACATGCAACCTGACTTTTCTATCAAGTCATAAAGTCATATGATTTAAAGGGTGAAAACAAGTATCTGGCATAACCTTTTCATTATCTTCAAATCATAATATCACAGAATCTCAAATTGAAAGGAAACTTAGAAATCATAAGTTCTAACTATCTTTCTTTACAGATAAGGAAATAAGAGTTGGGTCCAGATTGCCACAGGCAGTTGATAAGTTGAGAGAGCCCTCCCGATTGCTTATAGAAAAACATAGCCCTCAAAGGTTGTGTACTTAATGGCCAGTTCTTTGTTTATATTTCCTTATTTGCTAAACCCTGAGCACCAGCACTGTCCCAGTGACTAGTTGAGAAAACAGTGTGGAAACAATTCAGTCTAGTTGGGGAAACAGATAGTGAAACAATTATACTAAGTTTTAAAAACAAAAACAGCATTTCCCTCTGCAAGTCAGGTTGTGGAATGTTTGAGCCAGCCTCCTGAGTGCTGAGATTACAAGTTAGCCAGCCTGTCTGCCTCCCTCTTTCCTCCATTCCTTCCTCTCCACAAGTGCTTCTATACTTTCATTTTTCTTTTCCTGCAAATTATTTCTCTGTGGTGGCGCACGCCTTTAATCCCAGCGCTCGGGAGGCAGAGGTGGGAGGATCGCCGAGAGTTCAAGGCCACCCTGAGACTACATAGTGAGTTCCAGGCCAGCCTGGACCAGAGTGAGACCCTCCCTCGGAAAAAAAAAAAAAAAAAATTTATTTCTCTGCTCATTCAGTTTTGACTGTCTTTACTTAATCGATTGAGCCTTTGTCTCCCTAACTCCAGGCTTGGAGGAGAGAACCCCTCATTGTCCCAGCTTGGGTCACATGTCTGCCCCTGATCCCCTTAGCCCACGGTGTGCAGCGCAGTGTCCCCAGGATAAGTGTGTCGAGCAGAAATGGCGGCCGTCACTAGATCATGAAGGCCTGTGAGCGAGGAGCAGTGCCGCGTTCTGTCGATGCCCCTGGTTACATATGCTAAAGAAAGTTTTCTTTCTCTTTCTTGAAGGTTTGAATGTTTCAAGATGAAGAACTCAGTAAATTATCACCTGCTTTTCCCCCTAGTTCTGTTCAGTTTGATAGTAACCACAGTAAGTCACACTTTGTCTCTAACAAAATATGTCATTTTGGGAACATTTGGTGTCCAGTGTTTGCTTCAGGCTATTGGAATATCTCACTTTCAAATATTGCTCCTTTGTTTTCTTATTGAGAATTGATTTTTTTTTTTTTTCTGTAACTGAAAAAACTTTTCACTTTGTTTTAAAGATGAAAAGCAAATATTAGCTGGGCATGGTGGCGCATGCCTTTAATCCCAGCACTCGGGAGGCAGAGATAGGAGGATACCTGTGAGTTCGAGGCCACCCTGAGACTACATAGTGAATTCCAGGTCAGCCTGGGCTGGAGCAAGACTCTACCTTAAAAAAAAAAAAAAAAAAGAAAAGAAAACAGTTAGTTTGTTGCAATAGAAAACATCTAATTTTTCTCCATTGGTCCTGCTGCAATTCTCTTAATTATTAGCCTTTTCTTAAAGTGTCAAATTGACACACTTATTGAAAACCTACATGTCAGGTATTAGAAATACAGAAGTAAATAAGAAGCGGTTGCTGTGCATGATTTTTTTTAATTTTTGTTTGTTTTTATTTATTTATTTGAGAGTGACAGAGAGAGAGAGAAAGAGGCAGATAGGTAGAGAGAGTGAATGGGTGCGCCAGGGCCTCCAGCCACTGCAAACGAACTTCAGACACGTGCGCCCCCTTGCGCATCTGGCTAACGTGGGTCCTGGGGAATCGAGCCTCCAACCGGGATCCTTAGGCTTCACAGACAAGCGCTTAACCGCTAAGCCATCTCTCCAGCCTGCACACATATTTTTTAACTACTTTAAAAAATTTTTCTTCTGTTCATTTTTATTTATTTATTTGAGAGCGACAGACAGAGAGAGAGAATGGGCACTCCAGGGCCTCCAGCCACTGCAAACGAACTCCAGATGCATGCGCCCCCTTGTGCATCTGGCTAACGTGGGTCCTGGGGAATCAAGCCTCGAACCAGGGTCCTTAGGCTTCACAGGCAAGTACTTAAGTGCTAAGCCATCTCTCCAGCCCACACACATATTTTTTAAAGTTAAAAAAAAATGAATAGGTATTACATGAAAAATAACAACTGCAGTAATAGAAGTAAAATTTAATAGCTGGTCGTGGTGGTGCACACCTTTAATCCCAGCACTCAGGAGGCAGAGGTAGGAGGATCGCTATGAGTTCAAGGCCACCCTGAGATTACATAGTGAACTCCAGGCCAGCCTGGGCTAGAGGGAAGCCCTACCTCAAAAAAACAAAATTTAAAAAAAAAATTTAACTATGCAGCATTGAGAAAAAGGGTCAATTAATATCATGTGAGTGGGCTGGGGAGATGACTCAGCAGTTAAAGGTGCTTGCTTGTAAAGCCTGATAGCCCAAGTTCTATTCCCCAATTCCTACACAAAACTAGAGACACAAAATGTCACATGTATCTGGAGTTCATTTGCAGCAGCAAGAGGCCCTGGCATACCCCATTTTCTTTCTCTCTCAAATAAATAAGACATTTAAAAAAAAAAAAAAAGATCATGTGAGTGCATATGTCATGCCATACACATAGTTTTCATGTATTTATATATCAGTTTAAAAATTAATTTAGCTGGGTACCATGTGGCACACGCCTTTAATCCCAGCACTCGGAAGGCAGAGGTAGGAGGATCACCATGAGTTCAAGGCCATCCTGAGACTACATAGTGAATTCCAGGTCAGCCTGAGCTAGAGTGAGTCCCTACCTTGAAAAAAAAATTAAGTTTTAAATCGAGGATAGTGATGCATGCCTATAATCCCTGCACTTGGAGGCTGAGGCAGAAAGATCAAGAGTTTGAAGCCAGCCTAGGCTAGTATCAAGTTCCAGGTCAGACTCATCTACATAGTGAGACCTTTTCTCAATACCCACTCCACCTTTTTGTTTGTTTGTTTGGTTTTGGTTTTTGAAGGTAGGGACTTGCTCTAGCCCAGACTGACCTGGAATTCACTATGTACTCTCAGGGTGCCCTCAAGCCTCCTACCTCTGCCTACCAATTGCTGGAATTAAAGGCATGTGCCACCACACCTGGCTTTCACTCCATTTTTTTTTTAATTTTACGAAGAGAGAGAGAGAGAGAGAATTGGTACGCCAGGGCCTCAGCCACTGCAATCATACTCAATGCTTGTGCCACCTAGTGGGCATGTGCAACCTTCTGCTTGCCTCACCTTTGTGTGTCTGGCGTACTTGGGCTCTGGAGAGTCAAACATGGGTCCTTAGGCTTCACAGGCAAGCAACTTAACTGCTAGGCCATCTCTCCAGCCCATCCATTTTACTTTTAAAAAACACTGTTTGAGGTCAGGCATGGTGGTGCACCCCTTTAGTCCCTAGCCCTTAGGAGGCAGAGGTAGGAGGGTGTAAGAAGATCATTGTGAGTTCTAGGCCACCCTGAGACTACATAGTGAATTCCAGGTCAACCTGGCCTAGAGTGAGACCCTACCTTGAAACCCCCCCCCAAAAAAAAAAAGAAAGAAAAGAAATACTGTTTGAAGAGGATCATTCTTAAATTGAGAAGCAACCCTGGGCTATGTAATGAGTTTCAGGCTAATTGGGCTACAATGATATATATTGTTTGAGTAGGTCAAAGAAAGCTTCAGAGAGGATACTCTTGAATTTTTAAATGTTTAACTGATTAGGGGTGGGCAAGAGTGTGAGGGAATAGTTCTAAATAGTCTTTTGTATGTCCATAGGCACAAAATTTTGGAGCAATATAGTGAATTACTATTTTTAATTACTGTGTCATTAAAATGTGCTGAATATCGTATTGTTGAATTAAATTCTTACCATCAGTGCCATTGGAAGAGATTGTATATGAGTGGAACATATGGTAAGTAGGAGCTAAGTGAATGGGCCTAGCAAATTAGACAAATGTCAGGTTATAAATACACCATGTGTAAGGGTTCAGATTCTGTCCTCACAGTAGTGTGCATCTATTAACAGGCTTAGAGTAAGAAAACGAAGTCAAGTATGTGAGTCAGATGTGTTTAGAAGGCTCACTTGCTGTGGAGGATGGATTAAAGGAGTATGTAGGTTAAACTCAGGAACTTTGCATAGACTTTGAGACTAAAGTAATACAACCATGGGGATTTTAAGAAGTAGACACTAGTAATCTGTGGGACATACAACCCACTGAGTAGAGGAGGGAGAGGAAGAGTGAAAAGGCAGTGGTCTAGAATGACTCCTTTGCTTATGTCCTGGCTGGACGCCTACACAGAATGGCCTTAACCATGGGTGCTATGGCGCATGCCTATAATCCTGGCAGTCGGGAAGCTGAGGAAGACAGTTCTGAGTTTGAGGCTAGCTTGGGCTACATTGCAAGTTTCTGTTTTAAAATTAAGATGTGGAGCCGGACGTGGTGGCGCACGCCTTTAATCCCAGCACTCAGGAGGCAGAGGTAGGAGGATCACTGTGAGTTCAAGGCCACCCTGAGGCTACATAGTGAGTTCCAGGTAAGCCTGGGCTAGAGTGAGACCCTACCTTAAAAAAAAAAAAAAGGAACCCAGCATGGTGGGGCACACTACAATCTCAGCACTTAGGCAAAGGCAGAAGGATCAGGACTTCTGACCACATAGAAAATTTGAGACCAGTCTTGGCTGCATAAGACCCTGTGTGTATGAGCAGGGAAGAGAGAGAGTGTAGAAGGAGAAAGAAAAGAGGGGAGAGAAGGGGAGAAGAAGAAAGTGAAAAGCTTATACGTGGATAGTGGTGGCAGGAAAGAGGATGACTGGTTACTTCTGCACAGTGTACTTTTGTACAATTATTTATTATTATTTGAGAGAGAAAGAGGCTCCAGAAGCATGCAAACAATGCATTAGAAGGAAGCACTGTGCTTTAAGGAGATTGGAATGAGAAGGAGGTAAGTCAGCAGTGAGGCTCAACAGGATCTGTGGGAGGCTTTGTATGTCAAGTTAAGAAACTTGAACTTTGTCTTATGGGCAATAAGAGTCATTAAAGGGTTAGTTTGAATTTTGATTCCTGTGTACCATGCCATTTAAAAGTTACGCTGCTTGCTAGGGAGATGGCTCGTGGTTAAGTGCTTCCCTACCATACTCAAGGCCCTGGGTTTAATCTCCACTACTGTAAAGAATAAAAAAGAGGAAGCTGGGAGTGGTGGTGCACGCCTTTAAGCCCAGCACTTGGGAGACAGAGGTAGGAGGATCGCTGTGAGTTCAAGGCCACCCTGAGACTACATAGTGAATTCCAGGTCAGCCTGGGCTAGAGTGAGACCCTACCTCAAAAAACCAAAATTTTAAAAATGAATAAAAAGAGGGCTGGAGAGATGGCTTAGCAGTTAAGGTTTTTGCCTGTGAAACCAAAAGACCCAGGTTTGATTCCCCAAGACCCACATAAGCCAGATGCACAAGATGGCACATGTGTCTGGAGTTTGTTTACAGTGGCTGAAGGCCCTGGTGTACCCATATACATTCTCTCTCTCTCTCTTTCTCTCTCTCTGTCTCTCCGTCTCTCTTGCTTTCTCTCTCAAATAAATAAAATTTAATTTAATTTGAAAAAGAATAAAAAGATATAGGAAAATTATACTGCTATAGGGCAATGCATCCATGTTGAATCTTAAGCAGGCATCACACTTAATCTACAGGACCCTGGAATCTAAAACTAGGACTTATATAATTGGGAACACATCTAGTGAATGAGTAGTTTGGAAGCAGAAGCAAACACAAGAATTTTATCTTAAATATCTTCACTTACTGAACACCTATGCCTAGACCCTGTCATGTATTAAAAAAATTTTTTTGTTTATTTTTATTTATTTATTTGAGAGCAACAGACAGAGAGAGAAAGAGGCAGATAGAGAGAATGGATATACCAGGGCCTCCAGCCACTGCAGATGAACTCCAGATGCGTGCGCCCCCTTGTGCATCCGGCTAACGTGGGTCCTGGGGAATCGAGCCTCAAACCAGGGTCTGTAGGCTTCACAGGCAGGTGCTTAACCACTAAGCCACCCCTCCAGCCCCCTGTCGTGTATTTTAGCTTAGCATCCTGTTGCTGTTATTCTCTATTATTCAGGTAAGGAATAATGAGTCAGTTAAATGACTTGCTGAAGGCATGTAGCAATTGAGTGGTAGTTTGAAATGCGTCTGTATATCTAGAGTTACTGCTTCTGTAGAACAGATCTGGTATAGGGACTATCAGCATAACTTGTTAACACCCATACGTCCCTATTCTTCCCTGATAGTGACACAGAGGCCAAAAGGACAGAGTAGTCCACAACAGACTTAAACTATTTCATTTACCGTGGCAGGGTTAGCATGGGGAAGAATACAGTGGATACAAGCCCTCCTGTGCCATGCTACCTAATCTAGTTAGGTTTTTTATTTTTTGATAATTATTTTTTTATGTGTATGTGTGAGAGAATTGACACACCAGGGCCTCCAACCACCGCAGTTGAACTCCAGACGTGTGTGCCTTCTTGTGCGCATGTGTGACCTTGCGTGCTTGAGTCACCTTGTGCATCTGGCTTATGTGGGATCTGGAGAGTTGAACATGGGTCCTTAGGCTCCTCAGGCAAGTGCCTTAACCACTAAGCCATCTCTCCAGCCCCTAGTTAGCCCCCAAGTGGTTTATAAGGTGCAAGTTGGATGGGAAAAACAGGAGAGATTTGGGATTTGCAGAGTAGTTAGAATAAGCTTTTTTTTTTTTTAATTCTCCATAATAACCTTCATTCACATATGTTTCTTCTAATATTTTACAGGTTTACCTAAAGGTGAAAGAGCCTATATTTCATCAGGTAATTATCAAATATTTGATTGCTTAATAGCCCATACTTACTTTTGTCTAAAAAATTATATGCAGCTTCAACTTTTTAAAATATATTTTATTTATATTTGAGAGAGAAAGGCAGAGAAAAAGAGAGAATGGGCACACCAGGGCCTTCATCTGCTGCAAGCCAACTCCAGAAGCACACACCACCTTAGGCATCTGGGGTCCTGGGGAATTGAACCTGGGTCCTTTAGCTTTGCAGATAAGCACCTTAACCGCTAAGCCATCCCTCCAGCCCACAGATACAACTTTTGCAAATGAAATATTAACTGTCCTGAAAATGTTCATTGTCAGTCTATAATCCAAGCACTTGGGAGGCAGAAGCAGGAGGATCACAAGTTCAGGGTTATCCTTGGAGTTGTTGATAAAGCAGATGGAGCAGCTGCCTTCCAGGGACACTGTTAGCTACATAACAAGTTCGAGACCATCCTGGGCTACATGAGACCCTGTCTCAAAAAAAAAAAAAAACAGTTTTGGGCTAGAGAGATTGCCCAATGGTTAAGGCAACTGCCTTTAAAGCCTAACGACCAGAGTTCAGTTCCCCAGTACCCATGTAAAGCCAGATGCACAAAGTGGTGTATGTATCTGGAATCTGTTTAGCAGTGGCTGGAGGTCTGGACATGCCCATTATGTCTGCTGTCTCTTCTATCTTTCTCTGCTTGTAAATAAATAAATAATTTTTAAAGCTTATGCTATTCTGATCTAGAGAAAAGCAGACTTTAAATTTGTCAACTATTTTTCCCTTAGTATATATAATAAATTTTTGAAAAATATTTTATTTATTTATGTGTGTGTGTGTATGTGTGCACACCCATGCATGCTTGCACACATGCATCAGTCTCTTGCCCCTGCAAACGAGCATCAGATGCTTGTGCCACTTTTTGCAAGTAAGAGCCTTCAACCACATCTCTGCAGACAAGCATAATAAGTATTTTGTGGTGGAGGTTATTTATATTGAAGGAAGCAAACATAGGAGACTTCATTGTAGGAAGTAGTGGTCTGAGTAAATCCCATTAGGAAATGAGTGAAAACTGCAGCCCTTAACTAAGAGAACTGGTATTCATGGAGCACGAGACCTGTTACCTCATAAACTTGTGTTCTCAGCACCAATACAAACTAGGGATCATTCTGCATATTTGAAGGGAAATGAGTTCAGATAGTGATCTGCCTTTGGATGATGCAGTATTTAAAATTTTGTTTATTTTTATTTATTTATTTATTTATTTATTTATTTGAAAGAGGCAGATAGAGAGAGAGAATGGGCGCGCCAGGGCCTCCAGCCACTGCAAATGAACTCCAGACGCGTGCGCCCCCTTGTGCATCTGGCTAACGTGGGTCCTGGGGAATTGAGCTTCGAGTCTGGAGTTCGTCTGCAGTGGCTGGAGGCCCTGGTGCACCCATTCTCGCTTTATGTATATTTGCCTCTTTCTGTCTGTTGCTCTCAAATAAATAAATAAATAAAAATAAAAGAAATTTACACTAAAGTGCTTTTGGATGGATGTATAGACGATTGGTAAGCAGAGGACAGATAGGTAGAGTAAAATGTTAACATTGGAGCAGTCTGAATGAAAGCTGTAGTAATTAGATACTTACTCCACTCTATACATGCTTTCATTTGGGGGTGGGGGAAGGGCTGGTTTTTTGAGGCTGTCTCATTATATCACTTAGGCTGTTATCCAACTTGAAATCCTCCTGCCCCAAGCCTTACAGGTGCTGGAATTACAAGTGTGTTCCACTGTGTCCAGACTGCTTCACACTTTAAACAACATTTTTATATATACTGTATTTTCATTTATTTATTTGAGGGAGAGAGAAAGAGATGTGCGTACTCCAGGGCTTCCAGCCACTGCAAATGAACTCCAGATACATTCACCATATTGTGCACCTGCCTTACGTGGATACTGGGGAATCGAATCTGGGTCCTTTGGCTTGGCAGGCAAGTGCCTTAACTGCTTAGCCATCTCTCCAGCCCTGCTCCACACTTTTAATGGTGGCTGTTGAAGAACCCAACGTGTAAATTAAGATAAATGCTTGTGAGGCTGGGGATAGAATTGAGTTGGGAGCAGGCAGAGCCCAGATTTGAGCTCCGGTACCACTAAGAAAAACGTGAGTAAGCAAACAAAACCAGCAAAGGATTAGATATATTGTCTTTTTTTACTTTATGTTTTTTATTTTTTGGTTTTTCAAGGTGGGGTCTCACTCTGGTCCAGACTGTGTATTGTCTTTTAACAGTGACACAGCTATGCGTTTGTGTGGAGAAGGAAGGAAAATAATCTTATCTAGTCTAAAGAAATGCTGCTTTGAGAATTTAGAATCTTGATTTCTTGCCAGTTGATTAGAAATTCTGATATATCTTCCTTCTGTAATCTTAAATTCCCTGGCCTGTAAAAATTTCAAAATAGAGTCAGGCGTGGTGACACACACCTTTAACCCCAGCATTTGAAAGGCAGAGGTAGAAGAATTGCCATGAGTTCAAGGCCATCCTGAGATTCTAGTGAATTCCAGGTCAGCCTGGGTTAGAGTGAAACCCTACCTTGAAAAAAAATTTTTTTAATTTAAAAATAAATATTTTATAAGTATATTCTAAAGATAATGCAAAGCATAAGTCAATAAACATGATACCAATTAATATTAAAACTATAGATTAGGAAGCCAGGCATGGTGGCACACGCCTTTAATCCCAGCACTCGGGAGGCAGAGATAGGAGGATGGTTGTGAGTTCCAGGCCACCCTGAGTCTACATAGCGAAATACAGGTCAGCCTGGGCTAGAGTGAGACCCTATCTTGAAAAACAAAAACGAAACGAAACAAAAAGCTACAGATTAAGAGCTGGAGGGCTGGCTTAGCCATTAAGGCACTTGTCTGCAAAGCCTAAGGACCCAGGTTCAATTCCCCAGGACCCATGTAAACCAGATGCACATGGTGATGCATGCATCTTTCTGTCTCTTTTACCATAAATAAAAAAAAAAAAAAAATTTTAAGTTTGTTTTAAAAAACTACAGATTAAGATGTCAAGTGAAGCCGAGCATGGCGGCTCACACCTGTAATCACAGCAGTGGGGAAGGCTGAGGTAGGAGGATTGCTTTGAGTTCAAGGGCAGCCTGGGCTACATGCTGAGTTACAGGTCAGTCTAGGCTAGAGTGAGAACAAGGGCTGGAGAGATGGCTTAGCGGTTAAGCGCTTGCCTGTGAAGCCTAAGGACCCCGGTTCGAGGCTCGACTCCCCAGGACCTACGTTAGCCAGATGCACAAGGGGGCGCACGCGTCTGGAGTTCGTTTGCAGTGGCTGGAGGCCCTGGCGCGCCCATTCTCTCTCCCTCTCTCTATCTGCCTCTTTCTCTCTCTGTCTGTTGCTCTCAAATAAATAAATAAAAATAACAAAAAAAAAACAGGTATCAAATTATGTGTAAATTTCTGCCTATTGTAAGGATGGAAAGCTTCTGGAAGACTTTTTATTTTGTTATATTATTACATAGGTTATAGTTTATATCCCCTCTACCCCAATCCCCATTTTCCTGAGGACCCTCCTCAGTAGTTATTGTTGTTCACTGTGGGGTAATTAGGGCCTCAGTTAGTCTCTCAGGATATTTTTAAATTTCTTTTTATTTATTTATTTGAGAGAGAGAGAAAGAAAGAGGCAGACAGAGAGAGAATGGGCACGCCAGGTCTTCCAGCTGCTGCAAATGAGCTTCAGACGTATGCACCACTTTGTGCATCTGGCTTACGTGGGTCCTGGGGAATCAAACCTGGATCCTTTTGCTTTGCAGGCAAGCACCTTAACCACTAAGGCCTCTCTTCAGCCCTCTGGGGATATTTCTACCCTCTCTGTGGCTCCTACAATTTTCCCACCACCTATTCCACAACCATCCTTTCACCTTGGCAAATCTATTAACAGTCTGGTTTGATGTTGAGTCTTCTGTAACCTGTGTGTTCCTCTTTCCATTTTCCTGGAGCTGATTGTCAGGCTAGCATTGGGAGCAGTACCCGTGTCACCACTTCCCTTGCAGTTTCTCCTGGTCCCCGGTAAATGCGGTAGAGGTAGCACATCTCATGGTGAGCAGTTGGCTGTCTTTTCTTGTCATATTGATGGATTTCGAATTCCCCCACTATTTCCTGCTATCTGTAAAATAAAACAGATTGCCCAACCAAGAGTGAGAGCAGCTTTGATTAAAGGAAATAGGCACAGAAATTTGAGGGACATTTTAATGTGTATGCCTACTTTACTCATCCGGAGAGCAACGGGGCTTCTCTCTGAGGCTCGGGAGGTTCCTGGCCATGGGATTCTCATTTGGTTCTCAGTACCAGTTATGAGTTCTCTCCCACCAAGCAAGCTTCATGTCCAATCAGAGGGCACTTGTTTACCCACAGAGGCCGTGTGCCACTGTTGCACATCTGTGTACTTCTTGTCTGGCTGGTGGATTGTATAGCTTGTAGGTTCTCCTGCTGATCCGTGCTGTTGGTGACCATGATCACCCAGTGGCTCCCAGAGCACTGTCCAGTGCCGTGAGGGTTTGCCAGGAGAGGACTGGCTTTCCTCTAATTCCCACGTGGTCTCTCGGTGTCCTGACACGGCAGCCTGTGGTGTCCTCAGCAATAGGGTGGAAGGTATTTGAGTTGACTCTAAAGAGATAAGTAATGATATAAAACTAGAAGGTTAAGAGAAAAAAAAGAAAAAGCCAAGTGTGGTGGCTCACACCTTTAATCCCAGCTCGCAGGAGAATTACTGGGAGCTGGAGACCAGAGTGAGCTCCAGGTCAACTGGGTTGGGGTGAGACTATACCTCAAGAAAAGAGAAAAAGAAGGAAAGGGTTAATGAACTCTAAAAGTACCTGCTATAACCAGGGTTGCTTGTTGTACTAACCCAATTCCTTTCTCTGAGAGAGAAAAAAAAAAAAATCTGATAGCAGTTATTAAGGCCAGGGTGATTCAGATATCTCCAAATGAGAGCCAAAAGCCACTAGTTTAACTTGGTGACCTTTCCGATGGCAATACACTAATCACATAGCTGCCACTTTAAATAGAAACACCAGCATATCTTAAGCAGGAAAGCGTAAAGAAAAGCATTCGTAAGAGTAGATTGAAAGAATGCCTAAGAAGGGCTGGAGAGATGGCTTAGCGGTTAAGCGCTTGCCTGTGAAGCCTAAGGACCCCAGTTCAAGGCTCGATTCCCCAGGACCCACGTTAGCCAGATGCACAAGGGGGCGCATGCGTCTGCAGTTCGTTAGCAGTGGCTGGAAGAAGCCCTGGCGTGCCCATTCTCTCTCTCTCTCTCTCTCTCTCTCTCTCTCTCTCTCTCTCTCTCTGTGTGTGTGTGTGTGTGTGTGTGTGTGTGTGTGTCTGTCACACTCAAATAAATAAAATTGAACAAAAAAAAAATTAAAAAAAAAGAATGCCTAAGAAGCCAGTGAACCCTCTTCCAGCAGCTGATCAAAAATTGGTGATTGGAGGCTGGAGAGATCAAAAATTGGTGATTGGGGGCTGGAGAGATGGGTTGGCGGTTAAGCGCTTGCCTGTGAAGCCTAAGGACCCCGGTTCGAGGCTCCATGCCAGATGCACAAGGGGGCACACGTGTCTGGAGTTCCTTTGCAGTGGCTGGAGGCCCTGGCGTGCCCATTCTCTCTCTATATATATCGGCCTCATTCTCTCTCTCTCTGTCGCTCTCAAATAAATAAAAAAAAAATTGTTAAAAAGAAAAAGAAAATTGGTGATTAAATGTCTCAGATGAGGTATCATGTGACCTCTCAAGGAGCACTGTCACTGAAAACTCTCCTGCCAGCATACAGGTCTCCTAAAGATTGTTGCTAGACATCATGCGTACATAGACTGTTACCTGGCTTTTCTCATTTGACCCTCAAGTTGCAAGAAGAAACACACTATGTAAACAGTAAAAAGCAAGGATTTAAGTAGTTCTGGTTGTTTAGTTTATTATATTTCATTTGTGCCATTTGAGTTATGCAATAAATTTATGAACTGAGAAAGTCAAGAAACCATTGTAAGCACATGTTGTATATCTATTCATATAGTGTACAGGTGGGCATAAACGTTATCTTACTAAAACTTCATCTTCCTTTGTAAGTGAGATAACTGAGATTAAAAAGTGAAATGAGGGCTGGAGACATGGTTTAGCGGTCAAGCGCTTGCCTGTGAAGCCTAAGGACCCCGGTGTGAGGCTCGATTCCCCAGGACTCACGTTAGCCAGATGCACAAGGTGGCGAAGGCATCTGGAGTTTATTTGCAGTGGCTGGAAGCCCTGGTGCGCCCATTCTCTCTCTCTCTCTCTCTCTCTCTCTGTCTTTATCTCTCCCTCCCTCCCTCTTTTTCTGTCTGTCACTCTCAAATAAATTAAAAAAAAAAAAAAGGTGAAATGATTTGCCCTCTTTTTCTCAGCCTGGTAGTTGCAAAGCTAGGAAATAAACCAAGCTGTTTTCATTACAAATCCTGTATTCTTTGGGCAATCCTCCAGATCCTGATTACTTTGGAGGCTTATTTATTATCCAAAATCAGTGTTGTTTGTTCCTTGGTTTGCTTTGAGACAAGGTCTTGCTATCTAGCCCAGGCTGGCCTCAAGTTCACAATCCTCCTGCCTCAGCCTCCTGAGACTTAAATGTACAGGCTTGTGTCACCCCACCTGCCCCTCCGTCCCTTTTAAAAGCTGATTTTAAACTGGGAATGGTGGCCAACACTTACAACTCCAGCACTTAAGAAGAGACCAAGGCAGGAGAATCCTGAATCCAAGGCTAGTCTGGTCTGCATAGTAAGCCATTTAAGTATTATGAGGTATCAGGACGAGAGGCATATAGTTTAGTGCATGCTGAGCATGTGGTAAGGTCCTGGGTTCAATTCTCAGAACCCACCAAAAGTTAAAGAAAAAGTGTGTAACATCAAAAATGTATGACCCATGGCTATATGCGATGACACAATTGACTTACAAAAGATGACACAAAAGCAAATGGTGCAGTACTATTCTGTTGCAATGTGTAATTCAGTTTAATTAAAGTTCTATTTTAATTCAAAACCACTATATGTAAATTTGGGTGGCCAGTTCAAATCAGTAAACAGATAAAGAAAATGTGTATTATGAAAGCATAAGGCGCAAGGGAGTCTGGGATGATTTAAAAAAGGATTTATTTGTTCACTGGAGTGTTGCTTCCCCAACAACTTATTTGTGTGCTGTGAGACTTAGAAAATTTTGTTTTGTTCATCTGTGCGTGTGTGTGCATGTGCGTGTGTGTGTGCATGCACACGCAATCACACATGCCAGAACCTCTTGCTGCTGCAAACACACATCTGTCCAGCTTCATGGGCTGGTAAACTGAGCCCATTATTTTTTATATTTAGTGTTTCACACATTTCAAAGTTAAAATTTCCCACTAGGTTCAGTGTTTGAGGTAATAGTGTTCATTGTAGAAGAGAAAATGGAGCCAAATCTGAAGAGGAAAAAAACGCAGGATAGTAGATCAATGTTACTAAGAAGGATGAGAGAAAAACGGAAGAATGCAAGGTGATGATGCATATTAATGTAGCCTCCGGGTGGTTTAAAAGAGCCGAGGCTCACACGTTGTCACATGGAAAGCACAGTATTGGCTGAAAGCAGCTAAGTAGGACGGAGCGGAGAGAGGGTAAGATAGGATTATACACTTCCTGCAGGTGTTAGCGGATTCTTAAATTTCGATATAGCCATTCCAAATTAAAATTGGTTTATGACTTTTGATGTTACTTACAAACAAGCTCTTAATTTTTCCCCACAGCTTAACATGGCTTTACAATTATGATTGTACATTTATTAAAAATTCTGTTCTTGGCTTAGTGGTTAAGGCACTTGCCTACAAAGTCTAAGGACCCAGGTTCTAGTCCCCAGTACCCACATAAGCCAGATGCACATGGTGGTTCATGTGTCTGGACTTTGTTTGCAGTGGCTAGAGGACTTGGTGCACCCCTTCTTCCCTCCCCGCTTTCTCTCTCTCTCTACTTGAAAATAAATAAAACTTAAAACGTTTTTAAAAATTCTGTTCTTTTTTTTTTTTTTTATTTGAGAGCTACAGACAGAGAGAGAATGAGGCAAAGAGAGCTACAGACACACACAGAGAGAGAGAGAGAGAATGGGCGCGCCAGGGCTTCCAGCCACTGCAAACGAACTCCAGACGCATGCGCCCCCTTGTGCATCTGGCTAACGTGGGTCCTGGGGAATCAAGCCTCGAACTGGGGTCCTTAGGCTTCACAGGCAAGCGCTTAACCGCTGAGCCATCTCTCCAGCCCAATTCTGTTCTTTAAAGTGTAGTGAGAGATAGTGTTTCTTTTGAATTGAAAAGCCTACAGTAGGAGGCAGAGTTACTCTTCCTTCACTGAAGAATGATGACTGTGCTGACTTCATCCTTCTTTTCCTGTTCAGGTCATGTATGGAGTGTTGGTCTTTGTGTTAGTACTTCGATCTGTTTATATTGTTATATGGTAAGTAATTTGGATCTGCTATCAACATTCTAATTAAAGTACGTTCAGGCTTATCACACTACGACTGTAGCCTAAATAGAAATGACACAACCTAACTTCTACAGATATGTTCATAGAAAATTATTGCCCAACATTTATTGTGGTATAAGGAAAACTAGTTCTTCAGATCATTTGGTAATGGACATATAGAAAATAAAGAGTTCTAAAATTGAAGAAAGTTGTGTATGCTGGCATCTGTTTGAATATGTATAACATTCACTAGGATGTTAAAAGACCTGGAAAAATACCATAGTAAGAAAGCTTTTATTTTTCTCAAACTTACTTGAGAAGCCCTTTTTATATTATACCTCGCAAGAAAGGCTGGAGAAGCAGCTCAGTAGAGCACTTGCCTAGCATGCACAAGGCCCTGGCTTCCATCCTCAGTACCCTAGCCCATCCCCAAAAATGTGTTTCATGGAAGACCATTTGGAAAACTGCATAATGCTTTTAGTAAGAGGTCGTGAAAACTTGAATAATATTCATTTAAGTAGATGTTGACCATATAGCAGGTGCTCAGCAAATAAGCAGTATCATCTGTGGCTTATTCTGTTTTGTTTGTTTGTTTGTTTGTTTTTGTTTTTTGAGGAAGGGCCTTGCTCTAGAGCTCAGGTCTAACCTGGAATTCATTATGTAGTCTTAGGGTGACCTTGAACTCACAGTGATCCTCCTACCTCTGGCTCCTGAGTGCTGGGATTAAAGACATGTGCCGTCACACCTGGCTGAATTTTTAAAAATATTTTGTTTGTTTGTTTGTTTGTTTGTTTGAGGAGTGGGGGAGAGACATAGAGAGAATGGGTGTGCCAGGGCCTCTAGCAAATGAACTCCAGATGCATGTGCCACCTTGTGCATCTGGCTTATGTGGCTACTGGGGAATCGAACCTGGGTCCTTAGGCTTTGCAAGTAAGTACCTTAACTGCTAAGCCATCACTCCAACCCACAGGTTTTTTTTTAATTCAGCATAATTCTCTGGAAATGATTCCAAATTGTTCAGTGGGTCAGTAGTGTATATCTTTCTATTCCTGAGTAGTGTTCCATGATATCAATGTGCCATAGTTTAAATTCACCTTGTTAAGTAACTGCCAGTTGGGGGTTTTATAAAGCCACTGTGAACACCTGAGTACCTGCTTTTTGGTGAACACACTCCCTCACCCCTCTAGAATAAAGGCCCAGAGTGGAATCACTAGGTTGTATGGTAATTATTGTATGTTTAGTATCTTTAAGACTAATGAAATGTTGTCCAGAATGAAGTTATAGCAAGAGTTAACAAGGATAATGGCTGGAGGGCTGAAGAGATAGCTTACCAGTTAAGGGGCTTGCTTGCAAAGCCTAAGAACGCATGTGCGAATCTCCAGATTCCACATAGCCAGACACACAGTGACTCAAGCATGCATGCAATATCACACATGCCCACAAGGGGGCGCACACATCTGTTGTTCGTTCATAGTAACTGCTGAAAGGCCCTGGTTGCCTATAATCTGTCTCTCTCTCAAAAATAAAATAATAATAAATTTTTAATTAAAAAAGAATAATGGTTGGAGATATTGTCACTTGCTTGAAAAGCATGACGGCCTGAGTTCAATTTCCCAGTACCTGTGTAAAGCCAGATGCACAAAGTGGCTCATGTGTCTGGAGTTCATTTGTAGGGTCAGGAAGCCCTGTGTGCTCATGCATACATTAATTCTCTCATTCGCTTGCTCTAAAAACTGTTTTTTAAAAGAGTCTTTAAAAAGACAGTTTCTTTTATTACAGTTGAGGTTTGAGATTTTAAGTTTTTGTCAAATACATGGTTTGCAAATGCTTTCTTTTCATGATCTTTCAATGAGCAAACATTCCTGATTTTAGCGACTAATTTTCAGTCTTTCTTAGTTATTTATTATTTAAAAGAGTGAGAAAGGGTTGGAGAGACGGCTTAGCAGTTAAGCACTTGCCTGTGAAGCCTAAGGACCCTGGTTTGAGACTCAATTCCCCAGTACCTACATAAGCCAGAGCACAAGGTGGCACATGCATCTGGAGTTCATTTGCAGTGTCTGGAGGTCCTGGTGCGCCCATTCTCTATATCTTTCTCTCTCTGCCATTCTCAAATAAATAAATAAAAATAAATTAAACGAGCAAAAGAAAGGGCTTGCCAGGGCCTTTTACCACTGCAAACAAACCCCAGATGCATGTACCATGCTGTTCATCTGGCTTTATGTGGGTACTGGGGACTTGAACCCATACCTGCAGACTTTGCAAGCAAGTACCTTTAGCTGCTGAGCCATCTTCCCAGCCCAATTTTCCTGTTCTTTTAAAAAAAAAAAAAAAAAGGCATTACATGGGTATGAATCAAACCTGGGCCTGCCGGCTTTGCAAGCAAGTGAAAACCCATCCTGATTCATCTTCCCAGTTCACAACTGGTAAGCGTTCTGACTGTCCAGCAGGTCTTCCAGTGGGGAAGAAGCATCCCTGGTTAGTGCCACAAGAAGATAGGCATCTGGGCTTCTCACACACTCCACCAGCAGTGCAGGCAGCGGCAGCTCACTGCTTCCTGGGTCCAAGGCTCTCTCTTCTTGGTCTTCTGAGCCTGTCAAGGGGTCTGGAGCACCTTCTTACGGCCTCACAGGGATGAAAGTCTAGGCTGTCCTCATTAGCTGCGTGTGTTAGGGAGGCGACCTCAGCTTCCTTGTGACGTTTGGTTACAGTAGAGTGGTTTTCATGACCATTGCTTACCGAGAGCAGTTTTGTTTTACCTGATCTTTTTTATGTTACTCATTTATTGATTTGAGAGACAGAAAGAGGAAAGAGGCAGAAAGAGAGAGATGAATGCACCAAGGTCTCGAGCCACTGCAAACAGACTCCAGCTACATGCACCACCTTGTACATCTGGCTTACATGGGCCCTGGGGAATCAAACCTGCATTCTTAGGCTTTGTAGGCATATGCTTTAACTGCTCAGTCACCTCTCCAGCTTGAGAATTTGGGGGGTTTGTTGTTGGTGGTTTTGGTTTTTTGAGGTAGGGTCTCACTCTAGCTCAGGCTGGAATTCACTATGTAGTCTCAGGCTGGCCTCAAACTCATGACAGTCCTCCTACCTATGCCTCCCTAGTGCTGAGATTAAAGGTGTGCGCCACCACGCCCTGCTTCGAGAATTGTTTTTGTTGAGGCTCTTTCTGTGAGTCCCAGGCCAGCCTAGGGCTAATTCCAGGTCAGTCTGGGTTAAAACAAGACCCTACCTCAAAAAGCCAAAAAAAGAAAAAAGAAACAAGTAATAAAGCCAAATGTGGTGATACATGCCTTTAATCCTTTAATTCCATCACTTGGAATCACAGGTAGGAGAATTGCCATGAGTTCAAGATCAGCCTGGGACTACAGAGTGAGTTCCATGTCAGCCTGGGCTCAAAAAGAAAAAAAAAATCATAATATCATTAGTTTTAAAGAAAACAGGGAATTTACCACTATTATTTTTCAGATATCATGATCCCTATTGAGACCACTTTTTTCTTTCCACCTTTTATTTGTCTAATGTTTGTTTTGCACATAATGCCTAAGACTTTTGTTGTGTTTAACGGAAAGTATAGAAAACACTCTTTATCTATTCCATCTTCCTGGAAGCAGAAGTCCTCAGTTTATTCTGTTTTTAATCTGGGTCATTTAGGAAAATACAACGAAATATAAAACAGTTATTAACTTAACTTCAGTCTGATACAAGTACTTTGGGGAACACAAATACAGACCTTTAAAAGAAAGTTAGGGACTAGAGAGATAGTTTAGCAGTTAAGGCACATGCCTGCAAAGCCAAAGGACCCAGGTTCGATTCCCCAGGACCCGCGTAAGCCAGATGCACAAGGTGGTGCCTGCAACAGCTGGGGGCGGCCTGGCATGCCCATTCTCTCTCTCTCTCTCTCTCTCAAATAAATAAATAAATACAGAAACTTTTTTAAAAAGAAATTTAATGGACTTCCTGGTAAGATGGTGGCGTAATAGCTACGCCAAAGCAGCCTAGGTGAGGAAATAAGCGGAAAAAACAGCAAAATATATTCTTCCACCAAAAAATGAAGATGTATGAGGAATTATCAACCACAGCAGAGAAGCAGGAGACCCGGAGCTTCTAGCAAGCAGAAAGCCAACCAGAACCAGCTCTGGCTTGGCACAGAGCTGCAGAAGCAGAAGCCGGGCGAAGGGATTTTGCACTCCTACCAGCCTCCTTGCAACGTCAAGAAACCCAAAGGGAAAGAGAGCAGCTGTGCAGCCGCCGAGGAACTCAAACAGGGGCTGCGTCTGGGACAACTGCAGGCATTACGCACAGCCTCCCTTCCTCCAACCCCAGTGCGCGAGCCACCAGTGAGCTCATCCACCCCCAGACCCACCAACCCAAGCAGCCTGACTGAATCCACAGTGCAACAGAGAGGCATGGAGGTGGGCGCTCAGCATAGGTGAGATTGGAGGCCATTCCAAAGGTAACGGGGCCTGCTTTACACAAAGCCAGCTACCGAGGCCGGTGCTGGAAGTGCTTCTCTCTCCTTCCATATCAGGGCAGGTTACGTGTTAGATTTGATTGATGTATTCTTGGTCAGCTTTACCATTCTTAAATAAGCTGTATTCTATCATTGACTATTGTTGCCTTTGATGTTTCCTGACTTATAGGGCCTTTGTCTTTTTCTCCCATTACTGGGGGAAGGGTTTCACTCAGCCCCAGGCTGGCCTGGAACCCATTTCAGACCAGCAGTCTCATCTTCCCAGTTGACAAGATTAAGGGTGTGGATTGAGACACACCCTTAGGGACTGTGGCTTTATTCGGTTATCTGTTTGTTTTAATCCCTACTCTTTTTTTTGTTTGTTTTTGTATTTTTGTTTTTCAAGGTAGGGTCTCACTCTAGCTCAGTGCTGGGATTAAAGGCATGACCCACTACACCCGGCTTTAATCCCTACTCTTGCATAAATACTCTGTGCTGGTTTTGATTGAATGTGTATATTGCTCAGTTGAATTTTAGAATTGGCCAGTAATTTGCTCCACCCAGCCTACTAGAATACTTGCATCGTAGGCAAACTCAGCACCTACAGTCACTTCTGCTCTTACTCTTGGAGTAATATATAAGAGCCACATCTGGCACCTTAAACTCCTACCCTGAAGATATAAAAGTTGGATTTACACATCTAAGAATAATACATATAATTAGACAGCCCAAGTATCAAGTTAATTCAAGATGCAAAAATATCTACATTATAATGCATGAAACAAAATATCAAGACAATTCCACCAAAAATTATAAATCCATCAGAAATGACCTCCAATGAGATTGATTTAGATAAAATGCCTGACAAAGAATTCAAATATCTATCTAACGTCTATCTAAATATGTATCTATGTTCAAAGGAATCAAATAAGAAAACAAACTCCTGAATGAATCTCACGAGAACACAGGAAACCAACTTAATGAAATAAGAAGGTCAAAACAAGACATGAGTAAGAAAATAGAAATAATGAAAAAAATCCCAATCAGAAATACTAGAAACGCAAAATAGTAAGTCAAGTAGAAAACTGTAGAAAGTCTCACCAGTAGAGTGGATCGAGGAGAGGACAGAATATCTAAACTAGAAGACACAGTGGCAGATCCAATACAGTCCAACAAAGATAAGACAAGCTAATAGGAAAGTATGAATGGGAATTTCAAGACATTTGGGACACTATGAAGAGCTCAAACATAAGAATTCAGGGTATAGTAGAAGGAGAAGAATTTCACTCCAAAGGCATAGTAGGTATTTTCAACAAAAATCATAGAAGAAAATTTCCCCCAAATATGGAAAGAGATGCCAATACAGATACAGAAAGCCTTCCGAACACCAAACAGACAAAATCAGGAGAGAATCTCTCACCACCATATTTTAATTAAACTACTAAACACACAAACCAAAGGAAATATGTTGAAAAGCACTTAGAAAGAAGAATCAAGTCATATGCAAAGACAAGCCCATCAGGGTCACAGCACATTACTCAACACAAACCTTAAAAGCCAGAAAGGCTTAGAATGACATCATTCCAAGTTCTGAAAGATAGCAACTGTCAACTTTATCTAACAAAGCTATCTATCCAAATTGATGGGGAAATAAGGACATTGCACAGCAAAAACAGGCTAAAGGAATATATGACCACTAAGCCATCTCTACAGAAAATACTTGAAGGGATCCTTCATGCTGAAGCAAAAGAAAAGCACACACATAAAGAAACAGGGAAAAAATAAACCACACTCAAATAGTGGTTAATACAAGAGAGCAAAGAAAAAACCGGAAGAACTACAAACAAGAAGTAACAGTAACTTAGCAGTAACAGTTTCTGTGAAATAAAATCATGTTTCTTGCATCTGCCTTGCTGCAGCATCTGTCTCATATCTCTATTTGGTAGTTATTGCACTTAGCAGTTTATTGTCTTCTTATCTGTCCACAGCGAATTTGTGAGCTTCTTAAAGTCATAGTTAACTTGGGAATCCCTGGAAACCAGGATCATACCTTTAGAAAGATTCTTGATATCAAATCGAAACTCTCAAATGCCTGAGAAAATACCATAAGATGCCATCTCTAATGCCTAGAAATCAGGAGTGAAATCAACAAACACCCTTTTAATGCCGGCTAGCTCAAAGAAACGTAAGGAAAACTCCCAAGCATCAAAACCAAAGAAGGAGCTGCGTGCGCAGAGACAGGGAGCGCTTGGATCACAGTGAACTTGAAGCGCTGGAAGGTACCGGAAGGCAGCTTCTCTACTTTCTGGAGCCTCAAAATAGAAGACAAAGGTTTTGGCTGGGCAGCTGAGGTGCAGCTCAGTAGTAGAGTCCTTGCCTAGCATGCACATGGCCCTGAGTTTTCAGCACTGTGATGAAAACAAAACAAAAGGCAAGTGATTTTGAATGTTTATGATGGACATTTTGGCCGGATATAGTACTGCATACCCATAAGACCTGCATTCAGGAAGCAGAGACAGGAGGATTGTCTGCAAGTTTAACACCAGCTTGGCATACCTAGCAAGTTCTAGTCCGGCCAGGGCTATGTAGTGAAACCAACTCAAAGGAGAACAATACACACACACACACACACACATATACATACATATACATAAATATATACATATATTTATATATGGATAGTTGGAACTGTTTTCTCATCACCACACACACATACACGTATAGCCAGGACTAAGAAAGAGATACACAGTAAAAGGCTAAGCCAGAGAAAAATTTTCCCTCCAGTAAAAGAAGGTGGGAAGGCAACTTGCCTTGCAACCTCAATTGTAGGTAGAAAAAAAACAACTCCTGTGAGAATTTGTAAAGAAACGTGCCCTAGAGGACAGTCCTATCCAAGGGCGTCTGACTGTTGCCAAGCCTTTCCTGCTGGCAGAGTCCACAGGATAGTAGCTTTCTAGTTTTTCTCAGTTACTCCGTGCCTCTCCAGCTGGGGTACACACAGTCCCAATTCTCTGCAGGGCGTGTGCAAAGCTGCACCATATCCAAGGTCCAGCTTTCTGGAGCTATCACTTTACTGTGAGATTTGGAAGATTTAAGTGATTTTCAAGAACTATCTCCCCTCCCCAACAACCATGGAAGAAAAGATAACAGGAGTAGAGGGAGAAATGCTCTAAGCAACAGTCTAGTCTTTGAAGTTTCCCCAGCCTAGGGAAAAGGTCCTAGTGATCAAATCTTTTCTGGTATGTGATGTGATGGTCATTTGCAAGATGAGTAACTGCACTGAGTATCTTTGGGATGAAATAAAGAAAGTGCTAAAATTCTAATCTATATTGGGCAGAGTGGCAAACACCTGTAATCGAAGCCTATGATCTGAGCACTCAGGAAGTTAACGCAGAAGGGTCTCAAGTTCGAAATCAACATGGAGTACCTAGAAAGATCCTGGCGGGGATGGGGGGTCAGAGATTGAGAAATTGAAAAGGAAGCTAAGCATTCAGCTTCCAAACAGGAGCTGGGTATGGTAGCACTAGCCTGTAATCCCAGCACTCTGCAGGTGGAGGCAGGAGGATCAGGAGTTGAAAGTCATCTTTAATTGCATAGCAAATTTGAGATCAGTCTGTTTTGACAGTAAAAACAACAACAGAAATTTAGAAACAGGTTAACAGAATAAAGCTGAAGAGAAATAAGCAATGGAAATCATAAAGGGCGCAGTATTGGAGATCATCAGTATTGAAATTTGCTTCCTTCTAGCTCTACTAAGAATAAAACAGAGAAATTTGGCTTAATGGCATAAGCCCACAGGGTGAAGATTCAGTAAAATCTTACAAGCTAAAGATAAATGGATTGCTACTCACTGCTTTAACCTGACCCAAGAAAACTAGATCCTAAGATGGGAACCTTTATTGTGTATCACAGAATTTTCTCAAGTATCAGGCAATAGCCATAGGCAGTTTGGAAAGGGGGATTTGGGAACAGAATGGAAGGAGATTTATTGAAAGGTGTTTACAAAGCTTAGCTGCCTAGATCCTCTCACTTATGCCATAGTACTAAGCAATTGCCAAAGTCAGGTTTTTCTTCAGGAATGGTAAATGATGTGTTTAGATTGGATTTTGCCAGGCACTGTTGAACATTCAGAATACTTTACTGAAATAAATCAAATTGGGTGATATTATGCATTCTGAATGTTGAGTCAAAGACTTTAGACAGCCCACATTACCTTAAAAGATAATAATATTTGGGATTTTCCAATAACTGGCCCAGCAAGCTATCTATCATTGAAAGTTGGTAGTCCAAAGACCTGAAACATGCTAAAGTCTTATGGTTACCCTTTTAGTCTTCCCTTTCGGACTCATAACAGCAAGAAGAAAATACCAGACCTATGACTATTTCTACTATGAAAGGTGGATGCTAAAATATCACAAGAAATAATCAGAAGAAATTCAACTTGAAGGAACTCGTATATACCGCAAGAAGCAAATTGCCAAACAGTATGTGCCATTCGTTCACTAATATTTCCTTAGAGAATATTGAGTCAAGAATAGGATGATAGCCTGGGCTATATGAAACCCTGTCCCAAAAAACCAAAGCAAAGCCAGGCGTGGTGGTGCACACCTTTAATCCCAGCACTCAGGGGGTGCGGTGGGCACAGGGAGGATCACCATGAGATCAAGGCCACCTTGAGACTAGAATGAATTCCAGGTCAGCCTGGGCTAGAGCGAGACACTACCTTGAAAAACCAATAATAATAATAATAATAATAATAATAATAAAGAATAGGATGATATCAAAAAGGAACATAGAGTTCTGCAAAAAAAATTATAAACTTTAAAATATCATAGAACAGAAATCTCGAGCAATTGTGTGATTCCACTAAAGAACATGCTGTGTCCTGCATGGTGGCTCCTGTTTGTAATTCCAGGACTTGGAAGGCCAAAGCAAAAGGATCGCCATGAGCTCCAGGACGGCCTGAGCTACATAGTGAGTTCAAGGCCACCCTAGGCTACTTAGTGAGATCTGTCTCAAAAATAAGAATAATAATAATAATAACAATAACAAAGAATATTTCTGAGGGGCTGGAGAGGTGGCTCAGCATTTAAGGTGCTTGCTTGCAATACCTGACAGCCTGGATTCAATTCACCGTACCAACATAAATCCGATGCACAAAGTGGTTCATGCATTTGGAGTTCATTTGCAGTGGCAGAAATCCCTGGCACAGCCACTCCACCTTCTTCTCTCCTTGTGAATAAATAAATAAAAATAATATATCTGAAATGGAAAATAGATTCCATGAAAATATTACTAAATTATGTTGAGTTAAAACAGAAGAACCAACATTTAAACAGGGAAGCAGAGGACAGAGAAAAATGGGAGGGAGAGAGTCACCAAAATGTTTTATTTAATATAATTGAAGGATGGAGTTATTAGGTTGAGCTGAGCGTGGTGGCACACACCTTTAGTCCCAGCACTTGGGAGGCAGAGATAGGAGGATCTCTATGAGTTTGAGGCTATCCTGAGACTACATAGTGAGTTCCAGGTCAGCCTGGGCTAGAGTGAGACCCTACCTTGAAAAAAAAAGAGCTATTAGGTTGAAAAAACCCATTGGATACTCAACTCAGTGGATAGAAATAAATCCATGCCAGTTAGAGAATTCTATACAAGTAAGATTCCTCAGAGTTGGGAGGCATGATTATAAATCAGAATGACTTTGACCCTTCAAAAGCTACATTAGAAGCTAAAGAAAGTAGACTAATAGCATCAACTTTCTAAAGAAAAGTCACTTCTAGAATTCTGTAGTCAGCCAAACTACCAATAAAAATATAAAGAAAAAAATTTATGTTAAAGTTCTCAAAAATAAAATTCCATTAACCGCTGGTTATGATCCCCCTCCTATTAGAAAATTTGTTTCACCAAAATGAGAGAGCAATACAAAAAGAAGGAGGGGACTGGAGAGATGGCTTAGCAATTAAAGTGCTTGTCTGCAAAGCTTAAGACTTATGTTCGACTCTCCAGGTCCCATGTAAGCCAGATGCACAAAGTGACATGTGCAAGGTCACACATGTGTACAAGGGGACGCACACGTCTGGAGTTCAATTGCAGTGTCTGGAGGCCCTGGCATGCCATCTCTCTCTCTCTCTCTCTCACACACACACACACACACATACATTCAAAAGGGGCGGGGAACTGGGGAAACAACTTAGTGGTTACAGCATTTGCCTGCAGAGCCTAAGGACCCTGGGTTCAATTCCCCAGGACCCACATAAGCCAGATGCACAAGGGGGCACATGTGTCTGGAGTTCATATGCAGTAGCTAGAGGCCCTGGCATGCCCATTCTCTTTTTCTCTCTATCTGTCTCTTTCTCTCTCATAAATAAATAAATAAGATTTTTTTTTTTAAAGGCCAGTCTATTGGGCTTGCCTCAGAAAAAAAAAAGAGGGCATGGGATTCAAGACAGGAAGTCCAACCCACCAGAGAGGATTTGAGGAAGTCAAGTACCATGGTGAAAGTAAAGGGATGGTAGACATATGCAGCAGCCAGTCGAGAAGGGACTCCCATGCCTCCAGACAGATACTTGGAAATTTTCCTAAACTTTGCCACTTGCACCTAATGCTGTACGGGTAGTATGTCCCCAGAACCCTGTCTGTGGTAAGCTAAGCTTGCGTGGACCATGTGCTGATGAAGTTCTTGCTCTCTCCCCCGTGCCCTGCTACCTGGATAACCAAAGACACTCATTTCACCCCACCGAAGAATTTTGCTTTGAACTACTCCTGAGAGCCGAAGATTGGCCATGGTAAGTAAGTTTAGAAGCAGAAAACAGACAGCACTCTGCCCCACTGATACATATTCCTAGCATATTTCCATAGCTGGCCTACACTGTCACCCTGCCAAGTGCCTCCTCTGTATTGATCTCCATGTTTCATTTCCTGCGACTCATTCTTGTCTCTCCCAAATGGAGGCTGTGATAAACTCCAAAAAGTGAGTTTGAGGCCACTCTGAGACTACAGAGTGAGTTCCAGGTTATCCTGGGCTAGAATGAGACCCTACCTCAAAAAAAAAAAAAAAGAGTGCTGCACAAGCATTAGGGCCTGAGACCACCCATCTGATTCCCCAGCACCCACTAAACAGCTGGGTGTGGCCACTTCTGCCTCCAGCCCCAGTCCTTTGGGGGCGGGTGAAGTAGAGATCAGAGAATCTGTGGGGCTTGCTGACTCCCTGTTTCTTAAGGAAACAGGCCAATGTGCAAAAAGAAGACACCTGATAATCTCTTCTGCCCCCCCACACACACATGCATGCACATGCTACCATATATCACACCCCACATATGCTCTATACACGTATACCCCACCAAAAAAAATCGTCTTCTCTTGAAAACCTTCATTAAACATTGGCAATAATTCCCCTTTTATACAATGCCAAGTTTATGCTTTCCTGGTGGTTTTTATTGTCTAACTCAGGCATAGTGACACACACCGGTCATCTCAACACTCCAGCGTGGATACAGAAGGATCAGGAAGAGCTCATGGTTGTCGTGAGCTGTAAGTTAGAGGCTAAAATGACAAAATATTTGAAAAGTCTATTGCCACTGTTTAGAAAGTAAAGGAGCAAAAACCACATGATGACATCTGTAGATTTACAGAATATATTCTGTAAAACTCAACATCTATTTATGATCTAAAATCAAAAACAAAGCACCTTACAAACTAGTAATAAAAAGGAATTTTCTTATCCTATAAATTCTATAGCATTTAATATAAATGTGTTTTTTCAAACTTCCCTTTAACATCAGGAATAAAATAAAGATATACTACCATCATTTTACTCAACATTATGCTAACAAAAGCCTGTCCAACATGGTAATTGAATATAATACAGTTGCATACAGAAAAATTACAGAACATATACCAAAAAAGGCTACTAGAAACAAATGAAATTTAATAGTCATAAGTTTCTAATCAAAGGTATGGACATGTGTAGGTCAGTGATACAGCACTTGCTTAGAATGCATGAAGCCCTGGGTTCAACCCCCAGCACTGCCAAAAGGAGAAAAAAACATGTTTGGGAGCTGGAGAGATGGCTCAGTGGTTAAAGATGCTTGCTTGCAAAGTTTGACTTCCCTGGTTTGATTCCCCAGTACTCTCGTAAAGCCAGATGCACAAAGTGGCACATGCATCTGGAGTTCATTTGCAGTGGCTAGAGGCCTTAGCATATCTGCCCATTTTTTTCTCTGTCTCTCTCTCTCTCTCTCTTCTTCCTTGCCATAAATAAAAATATTCTAATGTGCTAGCTAGTATTCAAGTAAAAGTCATTTATTTGTGAACTAATATTGAGTAAATAGAAAAAATTTAAGTACAATTTATAACAACATAAAGTATTTAGAGTTAAACGAATAAATGTGGGCCAGATCTATACATCATAAGCTACCAGGCAGGGAGGGAAGTTGGTGAGAAACTAAAAGGCCTAAATAAATGGAAAGATAAGCCCTTTTGTGATTTAGAAAACTCAGTATTACTAAGATGACAGTCCTACCAACTTTATCTGCAGGTTCAGTACATTCACAATCAAATCTTGGCAGGATTTTCACAAAAAATGTAGAAACTTGATTCTGAAATTTGCATGGATGGAATGAATGCACAAAAAGAAAAACCTACAATAAGCAAAACAGTTTTAAAATAAAAGCAAAAAGAAGACTTGGGTTGTGACTTTATACTATTCCAATCAAGACAATATTGTATTGTAAGTGGTAAAGATGAAATGTAGATCAATGGACAGACAGACAGACACACACACACACACACCTATAATAAAAATGCCAAAGGTAATTTAGTAAAAAAGATCATCACTTTAACCAGTTGTGCAGGAAAACTTTGTTTTTTTAGTTTATATTTTATTTTTATTTATTTGAGAGAGAGCGAGAGCATGCCTCGTGCCCCGCTGCAAACAAACTTCACACACATGCCCCACTTGGTGCATGTGGCTTTATGTGGGTGGTGGGTATCAAACCCAGGCAGAGAGGCTTTGCGGCCATCTCCTGAGTGCAGTTTTTTTTTTTTTTTTTTGCGACAAAAATTCTTGCTGAGTAGCCCAGGTTGCCCTTAAGTTCATGATCCTCCTGCCTCAGACTCCAAGTGCTGGCACTACTAGTGTTGGCCACTGTGCTTTTTGCAACAACTGAGCTTATCCCTTAAAGCACAGTGTGTGTGTGCATGTGCTTTGCTGAGGATCGTTCCAGGGTCACGTGCTGCTAGGAAAGTGCTCTACCTGTGATACCCATCCCCACCCCATTCTAAAAAGATAATAGAAGTCAACCCTATCCTTAAATGTAAGAGCTGAATTATTCTTTTGAAAAAGATTCTTGTAGAAAATACAGACATCTTTGCAGCCTGTGGTTAGACAAAGACAAATGATGAAGGAAAAATCGATAACTTTAATTTCATCAAAACTACAAACTTGGGGCTGAGAAGATGGCTCACTGGATAAGGCACTTGATCTGCAAGCCTAAATACAAGTTCGGGTCTCCAGAACTCACATAAGGCCAGGCTGTAATCCCCACATGCACCTATGGCAAGATGGGAGGCTGACACAGGAGAATCCTCTGATCCTCAAGGTCAGCTCGGCTGGCAGACAGTAGTGAACAAGAGACCCTGTCTCAAAACCAGATGGCAGGTGAAGGAAGACACCTGAGATTGTCCGTTAACCACCCCACGGGCGCACACGCACACCAAAGCAAGGTAGAGATGCAAGCCCCCACGCATCCATACACACGTGCACGCCAGACACACACACACACGAACGCCAAAAATACAAGCAGGCCTAGAGCCGGGGTTGTGGGTCTGCAGTCCCCGGCTAATCAAGAAGCTAAGGCAGGAGGGCTCAAGAGTTCAAGGCACTCCTGAGCAACCATAGCAGAACTATCTAAAAACAATCATTACAGTTGAATGTGGTGATGCAGGCTTGTGATGCCAGCTCTTGGGACGATAAGACAGGAGGACAGAGTTCAAGGTCATCCTTGGCTACATAACAACTTCCAGACTAGCTTAGGCCACATGTGACCCTTTCTCCATAAAAAAAAAAAAAAGGCTTGGGAGGCAGAGGTATGAGGATCGCCATGAGTTCAAGGCCACCCTAAGACTGCATAGTGAATTCCAGGTCAGCCTGGGCTAGAGTGAGACCCTACCTTGAAAAACCAAAAAAAAAAAAAAAAAAAAATTAATAAAAGGGTCTAATTCACTTTACAGTTCCAAAGGGTTGAGGCCTTCACAGCAGGGAGGCCGGTGTTCTGTTGGCAGGCAAAAGCAGAGAGGAGTAGAGGGAAATGGAGGACAGAGAGAAGGGACCATGAAGAGCAAGCCTGGAACATTCCGCAAGCCTTCCCAAATAGCTCTACTTTGCTGGGAACCAAGTGTCCAAGTGCACAAGCCTAGAGGGGTGCGTTTTACATTCAAACCACCACAAATAATTACAAACTTTGTTACTCAATTTGATCATAAAATGAAAGGCAAGTTATATAGACTTGGAGAAAATATCTACAAAATTGTATGTAACAAAGGATAAATGCAGACTACATAAAGAACTCTTACCAGTCAATTACTACCATGTTGAAGACATGTGAGTGGCACGTGCACAAAAATGTGCTCTATATTAATCATGGGGCAGCAACTAAAACGACGGGAGCTGACTGACTTACCTAAGCTGTCAATGGAGGTGAACACCTAGAATACTCGATCATGGCCGTGGTAATGTAAATTGGCACCATCACATAGTAAAACAGTTTGGGGGCTTGGGGGTGTACCTCGGTAGTAACAAGCTTATCTATAGCATGTGTTTGGTACCCAGGACCACCAAAAAAGAGAAAGCAGGGCTGGAGAAATTGCCCAGGGGTTAAAGGCGCTTATTTACAAAGTCTGATAGCCTGGGTTTGATTCCACAGTACCATGTAGATACACAAAGTGGCACGTATATCTAGAGTTCCTTTGTCGTGGTAAGAGGCTCTGATGTGCCCATTCTCCAGCCCCTCCATATAAACAAATATAATGTTAATAAACAGTTGGACGGTATCTTAAAAGTTAAACATTCATTTGCCATACAACCCAGCCATTCTTCTCCCAGCTATTTTCCAAAGGAAAATGAAAGTATGTTTCTGTATAAGGTCTTAATTATGAATATTCATAGATACTTTGTTTGTAATGGTCAAAACTGTAAACAAAAATGTCTACCAAACATTTGGGCAAACAAATTATACTATATCCATACAGTGGAATATTACCTGGCAATAAAAGAGAATGAAGTATTGATAAACATAAAAACATAGATAATGGATGAACCTCAGTGCCAAATGAGAGAAGTTATACAATAAAGAGTGTATATGATATTCATTCTTTAAATATATGTATATATCTTTTGCAGGTGGTAGCTATTTTAATCTTGATTATAGCAGTAGTTTCATGGGTCTTACAAATGTATTCATCAGATGTACTTTCTATCTGTTTTGTTTTGCTTGAGACAGGGTCTTACTCATAGCCCAGGCTGACCTCAAACTCATGGCGGCCCTTGGGCCTCAGCCTCCCAAGTGCTGGGATTGCAGGTGTGAGCACTGAGTCTAGCTTTAGATGTACATTTTAAATCCATACCATCTAAGTCAATTGTGGTGGCACATGCCTGTAATCCCAGTACTTAGGAGGCGTAGGCAAGTGGATTGCCCCAAGTTACAGGTCAGTCCAGTCTGCATAGAGGCTTCCAGGCCATCCAGAACCACATAGCAAGACCCTGTCTCAAAAGACAAAAACCAGGCCAAGCATGGTGGCACACACCTTTAATCCCAGCACTTGGGAGGCAGAGGTAAGAGGATCACTGTGAGTTCGAGGCCACCCTGAGACTACATAGTGAATTCCAGGTCAGCCTGGACTAGAGCGAATCCCTACCTAAAAAAAAAAAAAAAAAACTGGGCTGGAAAAATGGCTTAACAGTTAAGGCACTTACCTACAAATCCCAAGGATTCAGGTTCAGTTCCCCAGGACACATGTAAGCCAGATGCACAGGGTGGTGCATGCATCTGAAATTCATTTGCAGTGGCTGGAGGCCCTGGTGCACCTAGTCTCTCCGCCCCCCCCCCCCCCCCCGCGCCTCTCTCTCTCTCTCTCTCTCTCTCTCTCTCAAATAAATAAATAAATAAATAAGAAGAAAATATTGGGCCAGGCGTGGTGATGCACGCCTTTAATCCCAGCACTCAGGAGGCAGAGGTAGGAGGATCGCCATGAGTTCGAGGCCACCCTGAGACTACCTAGTGCATTCCAGGTCAGCCTGAGCTAGAGTGAGACCCTACCTCAAAAAACCAAAAAAGCTATAAAAAGTAAACAAGCCGCTCTTGTTATTTTAGGTAACTCCCTAGTTTTCAGTTTCCTCATCAGTGAAATGCAAAGAATGATGCTTGCCTGGCAGGGCTTATTTGAAGGCTTTGGCAGGTGTGCGTCCCATCCAGACAGTCCCTCCGTATCACTGTCTGTCCCTCAGCAGACCATTTTCTTCAAAATGTCTATATCCAGTAGTGTATTGGTTTATCTTCCCTGTGAGTTCCCTGAGAGCGAGGACGTTGTCTTGTTTCCCATCCAAATGCTCAGAACAATGCCTGCTGACACACAGAACTCAGTATGTGCTGTAAAGTGATTTCATGAGAGAAGAGAGATTGGTGCCTGACAGCATGTGACTCAACCCACGTTAATTCTAACTCCTCATTCCCCGTTCTGTGTCATACTACTAAAAAGTGGCTGGGTATCTTCTTGATAACTTTGGCAAAGTCTTAATGATCTCCTTTCTCAGTACCTTTGGCAAGTGTCGGGCATGATAGTGATGCTACAGCCCCGACTGCTCCAGGGGTGAAGACAGGAGGACTGCTTGAGCCCAGAAATTTGAGACCCACCTTTAAAAAAAATGTGTGTGTGCGGGTGTGCATTTGACAAAAGCATGAATGTAATAGATTTGCTTTTCTTAATACTGATGAGGACTTTTCCTTCTCATGAAAATAACTTCTAGCTCTCACCTCTGATTATGACATGACTAGATTTTTTAATTTTTTTTTCTCTCTCTCTCTCTCTTTCTCTCTACAGGGTTTATCCATGGCTTAGAGGACTGGGCTATACGTCCCTGGGTTTATTTTTATTGGGATTTTTATTATGGAACATTGATAACATCTTCTGTGATTCACTGAGGTAAGATATATTTTCATTCTTGGAGAATTACTTTTTTAAAAGATTTATTTATTTATTAGAGGGGGAGAGAGAATGACAGAGTGAGAATGGGCATGCCAGGGCCTCTGGCCACTGCAAACAAACTCCAGATGCCTGTGCCACCATGTGAATCTGGCTTATATAGGACTTGGAGAATTGAACCTGGGTCCTTGGGTTTCACAGGCATGTACCTAAACTGCTAAGCCATCTCTCCAGCCCACTGGAGAATTAATTTTTGAAGCATTGTACTCTACAGATAATTGTATAAGCATGTGGAAATAACAATGCCCCAAAACATTTTATTTTATTTTATTTTATTTTATTTTATTTTATTTTATTTTTAGAGGATGAGTTTTTATCTATTTATTTATTAGACACAGAGATAGGGAGAGAGAGTGTGTGTGTGTGTGTGAGAATGGGCATGCCAGAGTCTCTAGCCACTGCAAACAAACTCCAGACACATGAGCCACCATGTGCGTCTGGCTGACGTGGGACCTGGAGAATCGAACAGGGGTCCTTAGACTTTGCAGGCATGTGCCTTAACCTCTAAGCCATCTCTCCAGTCCCCAAAAACATTTTTACCAGTGTTAAAATTGTGTAGTAAAAGTTAAGTTCTGTGACTATTTACTTTGGAATATTTGAAGACTGAGTATTTTGTATGGGTACATCACAGAATTGTGCAGTTAGCCAAATGTTTATTACATCATCTGTGAAACCTATCTACTTCTCTTTTATTGAGTAAACTATAATGATTTGAAATAAACATGTGAAATGAATGTTTGTAAATTTATACTTTGATATAGTTAGTTTTATTTTCCAAAGGAGGTCAATCAGCAAGATTCAGACTATGGTATTCTTACAGGTTGAATGACCTGGTGTCTACAGCACATAAATTACTTCGGGGGAGAACATATATAGATTAAAAGATGTAAGACATATATTAAGAGGGCTGAGGATATAGCTCAATGAAGGAGTACTTGTCTAGTGTGCATGAGAACCTGGGTTCAATCCCTAGCAATCAAAACACAGAAGTGCCTACATGTCATTGATTAACAAAATGCAATGTAGTGTCCTTTCTGAGATACTGATTCAAGCAAACCAACTGTTAAAATAAAATTTAAAAAAAAACATGAGAAATGTTGATCTGACCAGTAATTAAATGTTTAATAGTAAGGGTTGTTTATTAATATTTTAAGTGTGAACTAGTATTGTGACTATGATTTTTTATTTTTTATTTATTTTAGAAAGTGTGGGAGAGAGAGACAATTGGCATGCCACAGCCTTAGGCACTGCAATTGAACTCCAGACACTTGTGCAACTTAGTGGGCATGTGCGACCTTGTGCTTGCCTCACCTTCGTATGTCTGGAGTTTGTGGGGTCTGGAGAGTCAAACATGGGTCCTTAGGCTTTGCAGGCAAGCACCTTAACTGCTAAGCCATCTCTCTAGCCTGTGACTATGTTTTTAAAAAGGTATTCATATTCTAGAGATATATCCTGAAAAATTTAGATTCTCTCTCTTACTCTGTTTCCAAATAAATAAATAAATAAATAATTTTTTTGTTGTTTTTTTGAGGTAGGGTCTCACTGTAGTCCAGGCTGACCTGGAATTCACTGTGTAGTCTCAGGGTGGCCTCGAACTCACGGCAATCCTCCTACCTCTGCCTCTCGAGTGCTGGGATTAATGGCATGTGCCACCATGCCAGGCTCAATAAAAATATTTTTAAAAGAGGGTCTGGAGAGATGGATCAGCAGTTACAGCACTTACTTGCAAAGCCTAACAGCCTGGGTTCAATTCCCCAGTACCCATGTAGAAGCAGATGCATAAAGTGGTGCATGCATCTGGATTTTGTTGGCAGTAGCAAGAGGCCTTAGCATACCCATTCTCTCTCTCTCCCCTTACAAATAAATAAAAATATTTTTTTAATTTAGAGATTAAAATATTTAGGCTTTGTCTCAAAGTAATATAACAAGGAGAGGTGGGTGAAGGTTTAGGTGCTACAGATTGACCATACATTGGTAATTGGTGAAATTGAGTAATAGATGAATTATTATTTTGCCTATTTTTTAAAAAGTATATTTTATTTATTTATTTGAGAGAGACAGAGGCAGATGAGGAAAAGAGGGAATGGGTGCACCAAGGTCTCTGGCCACTGCAAACAAACTCCAGACACATGCACCACCTTGTGCATCTGACTTACATAGGTACTGGGGAATTGAACCTGGGTTCGTAGGCTTCACAGGCAAGTGCCTGAACTGCTAAGCCATCTCTCCAGCCCTGTTTTCCTAGTTTCTTGAGACAGGGTCTCAGGTAGCACATGTAGCCTTGAACTCACTATATAGCAAGGATGACCTTGAACTCTTGATCTTCCTGCATCTAATCTCCCCAAGTGATGGGATTACAGGTGTGTGCCCCGGGGCCCTGCTGTTACTTTGCCCACTTTTATACACTTGAAATTCTCCATTGTAAAAAGTTACTTGAGTAAATGTCGAACTTTAAATTTCACAAGCAAGTAATACGCCGTGCTTAGAAAGTAAGTCTGTGGGGCCTGGCGAGATGGCTTAGCGGTTAAGCGCTTGCCTGTGAAGCCTAAGGACCTCGGTTCAAGGCTCGATTCCCCAGGACCCACGTTAGCCAGATGCACAAGGGGGCACACTCGTTTGCAGTGGCTGGAGGCCCTGCCATGCCCATTCTCTCTCTCTCTCTCTCTCATCTTATCTATCTGCCTCTTTCTCTCTCTGTCTGTCTTTCTCTATCTATCTGCCTCTTTCTCTCTCTGTCTGTCTCTCTCAAACAAATAAAAATAAACAAAAAAATTAAAAAAAAAAAAAAAAGAAAGTAAGTTTGTGGGTCTGGGACTATGTCTCGCTGAGGATTGCTTACCTCACAAGGATGAGGATCTGAGTTTGGAGCCCCAGCACTCACTTCAAAGCTTGACATGATGGTGTGTGCATATGATCCCAGCACTGAGATGTAGACAGGCAGATCCTTGGGGGTTTATGGGCTCAGTGGCTAGCTAGTCTAGCCAAACTGACGTCCTCAAGGTTCAGTGAGAGACCGTGTCTCAAAAAACAGGGCAGGAGCTGGGCATGGTGGCACATGCCTTAATCCCAGCACTTGGGAGGCAGAGGTAGGAGGATGGCCTTGAGTTTAAAGCCACCCTGAGACTACTTTGTGAATTCCAGGTCAGCGTGTGCTAGAGTGAGACCCTACCTCGAAAAGCAAAGCAAAACAAACAAACAAAAAAAACAGGGCTGGAAAGATGGCTTAGTGGTTAAGGCACTTGCCTACAAAGCCAAAAGACCCCAGTTCAAATCCCCAGGACTCACGTAAGCCAGATGCACAAGGTGGTGCATGCATCTGGAGTTTATTTGCAGTGGCTGGAGGCTCTGGCATGCCCATTCTCTTTCTCTCTATCTGTCTCTTCCTCTCTCTCACTCACTCTCTCTGAAATAAATAAATAAATAAATACCTTTTTAAAAAAACAGGGCTGGAGAGATGTTTCAGTGGTTAAGGCACTTGCCTGCAAAGCCTAACAACCTGGGTTCAATTCCCCAGTACCCATGTAAAGCCAGATGCAAAAAGTGGTGCATGCATCTGGAGTTCATTTGCAGTGGCTGGAGGCCCTGGCATATCCTTATTCATTCTCTCTCTCTCTCTCTCTCTCTCTCTCTCTCTCTCTCCCTCCCTCCCTCCCTCCCTCCCTCCGTTTCTGCTTGCAAATGAATGAATAAAAATATTTTTTTAATTTTTTTTTGTTCATTTTTATTTATTTATTTGAGAGTGACAGAGAGAGAAAGAGAAAGAGGCAGATAGAGAGAGAGAGAGAATGGGTGCGCCAGGGCCTCCAGCCACTGCAAACGAACTCCAGACGCGTGCGCCCCCTTGTGCATCTGGCTAACATGGGTACTGGGGAATTGAGCCTCGAACCGGGGTCCTTAGGCTACACAGGCAAGCGCTTAACCACTAAGCCATCTCTCCAGCCCAAATAAAAATATTTTTTAAAAAACAAGGTGGAGAGTGACTAAGGAAGACACCTGACTTGGACCTCTGACCTCCACTTGCATACACATGCAAAAAAAAAAAAAAAAAACCAGCAAGATTTGGCAGGACAGGACGTGGTAATGGTAGCGGCACACTGGAGGTTAAGGCCAATGGTTCCGGAATTCAACACCCTGTCAGAAAAGCAAAGAGCGGAAGAAGGAAAGAGAGACAGAGGGATGGAGGGAATATCTAGGTGCATGTTCTAAACCAAGAATCCCCAGCAGGGGCTGGAAAGATGGTTTAGTAGCGAAAGGTGCTTGCTTATAAAACCTGCAAGATTTTTCTAGCAGAATGCCCAGTGGAGTTTTTACACTGCTGAGTGGATCAATGTGCCATGGGTGAAACCCACTAACATACAATGTGGCCTCAAAAATTCAGTGCAATAACGAGAAAAAACAATTTGAGGTTTCATATTGATGTATCTTAGCTAGTAAATATTAGTATGGCGTACTTAAAAGAATTTGAGACCCACCTGTACCACTAGCTAGGTGACTTGGGAACTAAAATTCTCTAAAATTTAAGTTTCTAACTTATAAAACATTGCTAATAATTTCCTCCTCAAAGGATTTCTATGAGGTGCACTGATATGCATTAAAGGAGTCCGCAGACTGTATAGTTGGTTGTATACCAGATGAGAAGGAAATGCATGTGTCTCCTTTCTTGAGTGGTAAGCTAACTGGACTAATGTTTCCCAAAGTGTGTTCCAGAAAATAGTTGCTCTATGGAATGTTAATAAAATATTACCTAAAAACACAACTTCTATAGATTAATAGGTTACCTAGCTCATATAAGCTATTTCTTGGTAGGACTTTTCAAAAGTCTTTAATTTATTAATATGCATTGAAAATTATGGGCTGGAGAGATGGCTTTGCAGGTAAGGCGCTTGCCTGCAAAGCCTAAGGACCTACGTTTGATTCCTACATAAACCAGATGCACAAGATAGTACATGTATCTGGAGTTCATTTGCAGTGGCTAGAGGCCCTGGCACCCCATCCTCTCTTTCCCTAGCTACCCCCCCCCTCAAATAAAATTTTTAAAAAATCAGTAAGAGGTCAGTAGACAACTTCCATCTGTTCATGAAACTATTCCTGGGAGTGTTGATCCTCATAATCCACTTTGGAAAAAAATACAGCAGATTTAACAAAATTCAAATAATTTCCTATTTGGAAACGTCTTGGAATGTTGCAACACTGTCACACTAGTGCTAACTAAACGTCTGTAATTTTAACATGCTGGTTTTCCCCCTTCTACACAGGAACTTTCGAAAGAAGGTGCCGCCCGTCCTAGGCGTTACCACACAGTTTCATGCATGGTGGCATATTTTAACTGGCCTTGGTTCTTATCTTCACATCCTTTTCAGGTAGGAAGTAGAAACTGGCTTTTTTTTTTTTAACTTTTTATTGACAGCTTTTATAATTCCCACTTACCACTCTCATTTTCCCCCTCCTAAATCCACCCTCCATCGAATCCCTTCTTCTCAGTTAGTCTCTCTCCCATTTTGATGTGGTCATTGTTTCCTCCTCTTATGAAGGCCTTCCGTAGGTAGTGTCAGGGCGCTGTGAGGTCATGAATATCCAGACCATTGTGCGTCTGGAAGATAGCATTGTAAGCAGTACTGCCCTCCTTTGGTTCGTACATCTGTTTTTTTTAAATTTTTTATTGACCACTTCTAGACTTCAGACAATAAACCATGATATTTCTCTCCCCTCCCCCATTTTGTCCTTCATAATTCTGCTCTCCATCATATCCTCTCCCTCTCTCTATTAGTCTCCCTCATATTTTGATGTCATTGTCTTTTTCTCCTATTATGAGGGTCTTGTGAAGTTATTGCTAGGCACTGCAAGGGCAAGGATGTCGAGGCCTATTTATTTATTTATTTATTTATTTTTATTTATTTATTTATTTGGTTTTTCGAGGTAGGGTCTCACTCTAGCCCAGGGTGACCTGGAATTCACTATGTAGTCTCAGGGTGGCCTCGAACTCATGGCGATCCTCCTACCTCTGCCTCCCAAATGCTGAGATTAAAGGCATGCGCCACCATGCCCAGCTCGAGGCCAATTTCTGTCTGGACAGTTGCATCGTAAGGAGTCCTACCCTTCCTTTGGCTCTTACATTCTTTCTGCCACCTCTTCCGCAGTGGACCCTGAGCCTTGGAGGGTATGAGATGTTTCAGTGCTGAGCACTCCTCCTTCCCTTCTTCTCAGCACAATGTTGCCTTTTGGGTCATCCCAGTGGTCACTGCCATCTGAAAAGAGAAGCTTCTCTAACCAAAAGTGAAAGTGGTATTAATATATAAATATGAACATTAAGTGTAGTGCTTTCAGGGCAGTTTGGTGAGAATAATATGTGCATTTAGCCAGACAAGAACAGGCTTTATGTACCCCTAAGGTACATGATCTCCCCTGCCATAGGCTTGTGATTGGGTTTTCAGTGCCAGGCATAAGCAGGAAGGCATGATCACAAGTTTTCAATCTGAAACCTCCTCTGGGAGTGGGGGGGAGTCCTCTCCCAGAAATAAGTTGATTGGTTGTCACTTACAGCAAAAATGGACCCAGAGGTCTCATCCAGTCATAACTTCATATCACTCTTTCCCCTTATACTGGTCCTTGCTTTTCTTCAACAACCTCCCGAATGTTCGGAATAATGCCGGGCACATAGTAATCCCCGGTACATGTTGCTGAATGATTGAATGTATTGCTCTCTTGATCAGTGGTCACATGTCCCCTTAGCTTCTTCTTGGGAATTGAGAATGTTAAAATATATGTCAGAATTTTTCTTTTGAACCAGAAATTCATGGCTTTTAGGTCTGGTCATGAAGGACTAGGTTGAAAGGTATTCCACAGAATGAAAATCCTGTGTTCTTTGAGGCCATCAAGCACCTAAGAGACATAAAAGACTGAAGAATTACATTCTAGCTAGAGAAAAGTAACTGTTAAAGTGTAGCATGAAAACTAGTTGCAGGGGCTAGAGAGATTGCTCAGTGGTTAAGGCACTTACCGGCAAAGCCTAAGGACCCTGGTTTGATCTCTGGTACCCATGTAAAGCCAGCTGTATAGTGTGGTGTGTGCATCTGGAGTTCGTTGGCAGTGGTTAGAGGCCCTGGCATTTTCTTCTTTCTCTCTTCTCTTCTCTCCTCTCCTCTTCTCCTCTCCGCTCCCACCCCTCTCTCTCCTCTCTCTCTCCTCTTCTCGTCTCTCTCTCCTCTCCTCTCCTCTCCTTTCCTCTCTCTCTCCTCTTCTCTTCTCTCTTCTCCCCTCTTCTCTCTTCTCCTCTCCTCTCCCTCCTCTCTCCCTCCCCTCTCCCCTCTCCCTTTCCTCTCCTTCTCTCTCCTCCCTTCCCCTCCCCTCCCCTCTTCTCTTCTCTTCTCTCTCCCTCTCTCCTTGCAAATAAATAATAAAAACAAAGAAGAAAAGAAAATGTCCATTAGACATTAGTCATTGTGGAAATTAAAAAAAAAAAACTAGTTTCAGTGTACATTCCTGGGTGAGAACCTAGTTCCTGGAGGAAACAGAAATCATTGGGACCGTTAACAGAATGAAAATGGGGTTTGGGATGTATATTAATGTTAATGTCCTGATTGGAAGGGGTTGTATTATGTTAAGTTAGGAGAGCACTCTTGTTTTGTGGCAATGCTCATTGGAGTACTCAGGATGATGGAGCATTATTGTAGGCAAAGACTATAGCAAAATATACATCGTGTGTGTGTGTATGTGTGTGTGTGTATGTATGTGTATGCTTATGGTTCTTGGTTCATTGTTTTGGATTTTAAACAAGGTCTCACTCTGTGTCCGAGACCACCTAGCACTCACTACGTAGACCAGACTAGCCCACTAATGCATGAGTCACCATTCCTGGATAATATAATTATATATATATATATTTGTGTGTTTATGTATATATTTATTGTGTGTGTGTTTCTAGTTAGGTGAGTGAGCATAATTGAGTAGACGTGATTAAATGGGGCTGGAAAGATTCTTAGTGGTTAAGGCACTTGCCTGAGAAGCCTAAGGACCCAGGTTTGATTCCCACATAAGCCAGATGCACAAGGTGGTGCATGCGTCTGGAGTTTGTTTGCAGTGGCTGGAGGTCCTTATATACCCATTCTGTCTCTATCTGTCTCTTCTCTCTCCCTCCTCCCCCTCCCCTCAAATAAATAAGCAAATAAAACAAGTAAGTGATAATCTAGCATAACGGAATATAGGAATTCTTCATTATCATCTGGCCATTTTCTATAGGTTTGCAGCTACTTTTAAACTTTCAAAAAAAAAAAACAACAAAAAAAAAAGTGTTTTTTAGCCAGGCTTGGTGGCACACACCATTAATCTCAGTACCCGAGAGGCAGAGGAAGGAGAATCACCATGTGTTTGAGTCCAGCCTGAGACTACATAGGGAATTCCAGGTCAGTCTGGGGCTAGAGCGAGGTACTACCTCTTAAAAAAAGAAAGAAAGGGGTTTTGAGATATCAGAGTAAGTGGGCAAATCAAACAATGTTCATCTAGCCTTCTAAAGAAATGCCTTCTAAATCAATAGTATATCCATTTGGTGGGGGGAGTTTCACATTTGCATATGCTTGGTAAAGACATAAACTGCCTTTAATCCCAGCACTAGGGAGGCAGAGGTAGGATTGCTTTGCGTTCAAGGCCACCCTAAGACTACATAGTGAATTCTAGGTCAGCCTGGACTAGTATGAGACCCTACCTCAAAAAAAAAAAAAAAAAAAAAGACATAAACTGTATAAGTGCATGCACACCAATATGTAACACCATTTACCTCTGGGCTTAGGAATTGGAGACAGAGCTAGAAGAGATCGTGGCACATACTTGTGATCCTATCACTGGAGAGGCTAAGGAAGGAGGATCACAAGTTTCAGGCCAGCCTGAGCTACGTAACAAGACCCTGCCTCAAATTTATATGTTATTATGCATTTGAGTTCTGATCATGTCTCTGTTCTAGACCAGAGAGAAGCCTGACCTTGGGGCATGCCAAGAGACTCAGTTCAGCCACTCACCCTGAAGGTCACACACAAAAAGTAGTGGTGAAAAGCAGAAAAAGAACTTATTTGGTATAGCTATATCAGCTTGGGACCAAGGGACCAAGTATCCTGAACCCTATGTTTGAAGACACTAGCAAGAACTTCATGTGCCACGATCTCTTCTAGCTCTGTCTCCAGTTCCTAAGTCTAGAGGTAAATGGTGTTAACATATTGGTGTGCATGCCCTTGAACAGTTTACGTCTTTACCATGCATATGCATATGTGAAACTCCCCCCACCAAATGGATACACTACTAAATAGGGAAGAAACAGAAGTGCGGTTAGAGGACAAGTTACACACATAGTTAAACTGTGATCTAGTCAGTTGATTATCTCCAGATGGCCACATACAGTCTTATTACCATCGGTAAGAAAGTTGCTGCTACAAGGGTAGTTTCAAGCATTTTTGAAGTTGTGTGTGTGTGTGTGTGTGTGTGTGTGTGTGTAGTATGTCTATATTTGCTGCTGCAAATGAAGACCAGACACACACCACTTTTTTATTTTATTTATGGGAGAGAGAAAGAGACAGATAGAGAAAGAGAGAATGGGCACACCAGGACCTCTAACGACTGCAAACAAATTCCAGAAGCATGTGCCACCTTGTACATCTAGCTTTATGTGGGTACTAGGAGATCAAACCTGGGTCCTTAGACTTTGCAGGCAAGTGCCTTAATTATTTAACCATCTCTCCAGCCCACACCACTTTTTGTGTCTGGTTTTACATGGGTAGCTGGGGAATTGAACCTGGGTCTGCAGGCTTTGCAAGCAAGTACCTTTAACCACTGAGCCATCTTCTAGCCCCTGTGATGGTCGTTTCAAAACATCACAAGATTTCTACAAATCAGACCTGTTGGTCAAAGCAATAGGTTCCTGGGCTCCACGGTGAGAGAATGACTCAGACAGAAGACAAGTCATAAAGTGCAGGGGGAATTAAGCCTTCAAATTCAGTGCAGAGATTGGAGGCTTCTAAGTGCTGCTGCTCTGGTGGTCTGGAATAGATATAAAAAGGTGGTAATTTGTAACCCATTCATTATGATGTCTACAAATCTTGAAAATCTCTTAGCTACTCTTATGTTAGTCTCTTCAGTCTTGAAGAGGAGAATTATCAGCTTTAGATGAACACTCCTGAAATTATTAACATGTCTATATGCATATTCGGTCAGGAATTTGACCCAAAATTGAAGGTGGCAAGGAAGAAATGGTCAAAATGAAGTCAGAGGTGCCAAGCTTTTATCTTTCAGTCCTCCATTAGCCTAAGTGAAAAGTCAGTGGTTTTTAGCAAAAGTAGCCTCTTAAAGTCCCTATTCCGGTTCCATTACTTTATAACTGTAACAATCTTGAACCAAATTAACTGTTTCAGTACTTTTGGATTCAGTAGTTATGAGTTAAGATCTTTTGGAGGAGTCATGTTGCCTTGCTTTTTCATGTTTGTTTGCTTGTTTTCTTTAATGCTTCTGTGTCGCAAATCTGTTGGTTTGGCTCTCTTCCTGTTTTATTTGGTGATACAGCTCAGGAGAAAACAAAAGCTGTAATAGCAACAGCATCAGACCACACAAGATCCAGATACACTTAAGGCTGATTAAAGCCCTTTAATGAATCACTACTGAACATGAATCAGAAAACAAAACCAATGTAGAATGTGTTGTGAAGTCAAAAGTTACTTAGGGTACATGTGGAAATGGTAAATGAATGAAATAAAGGAAGGCAGGGAAAGGGGATAAATTGAGGGAAAAGCAAGGTTAAGTAATAGGGGAAATGAGGAGTAGAGAAGAATGTTATAAAGGAGAAAAGAAAAGAGCAAGAGATTAGGGGAAAAAATCACACAAAACAAGCCAGGTGTGTTGGTGTACACCTATAATCGCACCACTTGGGAGGTAGAGGCAGAAGGATCAGAAGTTCAAGGTTATCCTCAGCTGCATGTAGTGAATTGTAGACCATCCTAAGCTACAAGACAAATAAACAAAACCAACACAAAAAGACGCCCCAGCAATGAGAAAGCTTGAGAGCAAAATTAAATAAATGTAAGAGGGATAATAAAAAAAAAAAACTTTTGAAGAAAAAAAACAGAAAATAAAGTCAAAATATATAGTATAGTAGCAAGGAAAAAAAAAGAGAAACTGGGGAGGGAAGGGACAAAAAAGTAAAACATAAAATTATTTGTTTAAGTATAGCTGGTGTGGTAATGCAGTCCAACACTTGGGAAGCAGAGGCAGGAGGATTGCTCAGTAGTTCAAGGCCAGCCTGGGCTACATAAGTTTCCAGGCCAGCCACAGCTACATAGTGAAATGCTGTCTTAATTTAAAAAAAAAAAAAAAAACAATGTGCTCCCTCCAGACATAAAATGGCCTGGATATCCATGACCTCATAGTGCCTGACACTACCTACACAAGACCATCATAAAAGGAGGAAAAGATCATGACATCAAAATGAAAGAGAGACTGATTGAGATGGGGAAGGGATATGATGGAGAATGGAGTTTCAAAGAGGAAAATGGGGGGAGAGAGGGTATTACCCTGGGATATTTTTTATAATCATGGAAAATGGTAATAAAAATTGAGAAAAAAAAAGAAAAACAAGGGAGTGGGATGGAAAAAAGAAAAATGGGGGTGGGCTATAAACAAAAGTGGTATATCATTAAATTAATCTAAAGAATTTTTGTTTCTTTCCTTTCAGTTTATATACAAGAACACTTTACTTGAGATACCGGCCAAAAGTGAAAGTAAGTGCATTCTAAAGGGGTATGTGTGTGCGGCGTGCGTGCGTGCGTGCGTGTAGCACTGGGAAGGTAAGTAGAGTGGTGGATGAAAGGGTGCCATGGAGGGGTAGTTGGGTGAGCACTGGGGCTTAAAACCAGGAGACATCAAATCCACTGTATGATCTTGGACCAGTCTTTTTAAGCTTGAGTTACTTAACAAAAGAATAGAGCTGTTAACTAGCAACATTACAAAGTTGTTTTAAGAATTCAGTTTTAGCCGGGAGTGGTGGCTAAAACTGGGCGCACGCCTTTAATCCCAGCACTCAGGGGGCAGAGGTAGGAGGATCACTGTGAGTTCCAGGCCACCCTGAGACTACATAGTGACTTCCAGGTCAGCCTGAGCTAGTGTGAGACCCTACGTCGAAAAACCAAAAAAAAAAAAAAAAAAGAATTCAGTTTAAATGCTTACTTCTCTGCTTGACAGAGTAGATACTTATCACGTTTAACTAAGTGAAGTGAAAATAGTGTTTGAAATCTGGAGCAAGCCTTGCCTGGGCTGCAGGACAGTCACTAGGAAGCTGGCAAACGTTAAAGTTACAGCCCCTGGGATTCTCTTGCTCCTTTAAATGCCTAGGTGCATGAAGCAATCTTTTCTCTCATTTTGTCCTGACTTATTTCCACAGTTTCTGTTCGGGATCTGGCCAGTGGTCATGTTCGAACCTCTCAGGAAGCACTGACGAATTTATTTCATGAAGAAAACAAAAATCACCTCTTTATAGGCCTGGCGGGATGAAGAAGAACTTCCTGCAGACCTGCGCATTGAACGACATCATGCCTGTCGCAATAGAGGAATGACTTTCTGACTAATGCTGCCCTCCACACAGAGAACAAGAAATGGACCTATTGGGTGTTTAGCTCCTGGCTTTTATCTTATTTGTTCTCCTCGTCTAAGGTGTTCATAAAGAAACAGATATATAATATATATTTATATTATAGAATGATGGAGAAATTGGGCTTAACATGTTAACAGTTTGTGCTGGTCATGGGAAATTAACCTTTTTCTCTTTTGTTTTAACAAGGGTTGCATGTTAATCATACGTTTCTTAATATTTGATTAAATAATGAAAACAGACATTAAGGACTAGCAAAGCCTTGTATTCAGATGGCCAGCTGTGAGCCAGCACTTCGCTGTCTCAGCCTCGATGTATATTATTATCATTTAACCTCGTAAATGGTTTTCCAAAATTAAAAAAAAAAAAGAGGTAGCCAAGTGCTCGGTGGAGCATGATAATCAAGCTCTGCCTATCACTGGGTTCTGTTGTCCACAGCTGGTGAGGGTGGATCATCTAGTCTCCCAAGGCCCCTGTAGAATGTGACCTCTCCACCCAGTTAAAAGGCAGTTGCTGTGGTGTTTTTTTTTTTTTTTTTTCCTTTGAGCTTTGCAGGTCTTCATGTTGTTTAGTGACTGGTAGTGCAGCCTCCCCACATTCCATCTTCCTAACATAACTTCATGTGAGTTTATCAGGGAGTGTACTCTGATTTCTCTATTTAGGCAGAAGTTTCTGGTTCCTAGAGAGGCCGTGGTTATGCCCATGGAAGTTTATCAGGTTAACCAGAGGTAAAACGGTCAGGACCTTTTTGACATAAAGTGTAGTAAAATATGTGTGCATTGCTTCAATTTTTTGAGGGAGGGAAACGCAGCTCGGATTTATAAACATGCACAACATCTGAAACTTGTAGTGCCAAGTGATCGCAGTAAAATCTCATAGTAAGATAGCTAGTTCTGATTAGGATCTGAATATACAAGAAATTGAATCAACTTTTCAGAAAAAACAATATGAAGGAGCTGATATTAAATATATACTGATACCATCTTGAGCTATGGCTTCAAAAGAAAAATAGGGTTTTTTTTTTCCTCAAGGAAACTTGATTTTTAAAAAATACAATATTTGTTATTTTTTTCAGTATTCATGAAGTAGCTGTGGTACATTTTTTTTAAAACCAAAAAGTGTTTTCTTCACCTTCTGGCCTTAGTTTTAGTCCAAGACTATATTCCTTCTTCCCTCAGCGTGCCAGCTGGGCATTAGGCAAATATTTCCACCTAATTTTATAGCCAGAACAATACTCACCAAAACATAAATCTAAGGGAGATGGGTTGTGCTCAGAAGGGTACAAAACTGAACAGTTCCAAAGCAATCCATGTAAAATTCTGACTTCTGACTACAGCTGTTCACATCTGCCTTGGGCTGTCACTTTTTAATGAACTCATTTGTATCCTACCATTTTATTTTTGCCCTTTTCAGTCAAATCTCCTTCTGCATAAAGAATCTATATATATATGGAAACAAAGACATCCTTCTTGACAATGCAGTTAAACGTTGTATGTAAGAATGAACACACCCCGAGACTGGTCATTGCAAGCAGTGTTTTGAATGTGAAATTCTCCATCACAGTGGTCACTCCAGCGCCTCACTGGAGAGGTATTTGCACCCCTGGGTACCAAGACTGAAACCAGTGTTTCAAAGCCCTTAATGTCTGCCACGAGAACAGACAGCGTGAAAGCCCCACAGTAAGTGGAGGCAAAGGCCAGACTCTAATTTCCCAAGTCACTTTGTGCCTAACCCAGTGGCTCTTCTTAGCAATGAAGTAAGCAGACTAAAGACATTGTTTCTGTGTCTCGAGTGTGGAAATCACTGCCCACCAGAAGCTCTTGCTGATTCACCTTTATTCCAATATCGTCTATTTCCTTCTTGGAGTCTAGGTGGACATTGCAAGGGGTGAATGCCTCCCACCTTCCTTTCCTTCATTTGACTCTGTTAACTAGCGTGTACAAAAAAAAAAAAAAAAGCTTAGCAAACAGTGGCTTGTTTGCATATCACCAGAGTAAATGATGGTTTAGAAAACGTAAGTATTTTGTGAAGATGTGAAAGAGGCAGTTTGACTTTAGAATTTTTAAGCAAAAACTAGGTAAAAGGTATTCAGATTAATCACTTTGTGGGCAGCCCCCCAGCCTGGTGCTTTCCTGAAACACCCCCAGCAGATGAAGTGCTATCTTTTTTTGTTTGTTTGTTTGGTTTTTTGAGGTAGGGTCTCACTCTAGTTCAGGCTGACCTGGAATTCACTGTGTCGTCTCAGGGTGGCCTTGAACTCATGGTGATCCTCCTACCTCTGCCTCCCCAGTGCTGGGATTAAAGGCGTGCTCCACCACGCCAGGCTTGAAGTGCTATCTTTTATCTTTGTGATATACTGAAGATTAGCAGAAGGATCTGTTGTTTAATAATCTATAAATAGCCCAAACACTGGTATATGGTTTAACAGAAAATCTAATGTTATAGTTTAACCATAATCAAAATTCAAAGACAGTCTGTTTTTTACTTATACTGAGGAGGCAACATATGAGTCAAAAAATAAATAAAAGACCAAAAACTTGAGTACACAGTACATAAAAATCCCTAGATGCATAAAAAGGTAAATTCTATAACACCAGCAACTTCTGAATATAGCCAATGTCCCTAAAATTGTCAAATAATTTAAAGTTTGATCCTGAGCCCTATGAGCTCCACACTATTTCGCTTTTGAAAGCAATTATTTGTTGCTAAATTTGAGTTTTGCTCCCAGCTCCCTATTTTCATGACAGATAATTCTTTTGGCCCGTAGTGTCTCATATGTCGCTAGATGAGCATTCGGGTGAAACCAACGCTTCAAGGAGAGCCGCCGGCCTTGGCAACTCCGTGGCTGTTTGCAGGTCCACGTGTGTGTCCAGTTCTGCCTCGGGTCAGGGCTATGCTAGAGTTCCACCACTTTGGCTTTCCGTTGTCTTATGTCACAGAGCCCTGGTCATTTGCTCGTTTGTTGTTTTGTTTGCTTGTTGTTGTTTGTTGAGACATGGTTTCATGTAGCCCTTGAAATACATAGGCTTTCCCTTCACCTCCCAAATGCTAGGACAATAGGAATGTACCACCATCCCTGGTTTGTGGAAGGAACTTCAAAATAGGGGGAAGGGAATTCACTTTAAATTTGCAGTGCTGTGTTTTGTTTATTTTTATTTATTTATTTGAGAGTGACAGAGAGAAAGAGGCAGAGAGAGAGAGAAAAAATAGGCACGCCAGGGCCTCCAGCCACTGCAAATGAACTCCAGATGCATGCACCCCTTGTGCATCTGGCTAACGAGGGTCCTGGGGAATCGAGCCTCGAACTGGGGTCCTTAGGCTTCACAGGCAAGTGCTTAACCGCTAAGCCACCTCTCCAGCCCTGGTTGTTGTTTTTCTTTAATTGACAACTTCCATGATTGTAAACAATATCTCATGGTAATTCCTTCCCTTCCCCCACTTTCCCATCTAAAACTCCATTCTCCATCATATCCCCTCCCCCTCTCAATCAGTCTCTCTTTTATTTTCTTTCAAAATTTTTTTATTAACAACTTCCATGATTATAAGAAATATCCCGTGGTAATGCCCTCCGTCTCTCTTTTATTTTGATGTCATGATCTTTTCCTCCTATTATGATGGTCTTGTGTAGGTAATGTCAGGCACTGTGAGGATATGGATATCCAGGCCATTGGGTGTCTGGAGGAGCACATTGTAAGGAGTCCTACCCTTCCTTTGGCTCTTACATTCGTTCCGCCACCTCTTCCGCCTTGGAAGGTGTGATAGATATATTGCAGTGCTGAGCACTCCTCTGTCACTTCTTCAGTGCTGTTTTAAACTATTGCATTTCCTTTAAGAATGGGGGCATCTCTGTTGTTGTTTTATTTTATTATTCGCTTGTTGCCCAGGGTTTCTCTATTTCACTCAGGCTGGCCTCAAACCGGCGCTCCTCCTACCTCAGCCTCCCTCTAGTAACTGGGATTACAGGTGTGCACCACCTCATCCGACTCTTTTTTATTTTTGTTAATTTTGAAGGTCTAATTGTGGTTCTGCGCGCTGAGTTGTTGGTGTTGCCAAGGTCTGTGTGAGCGTGCCACTGACAGCATACAGCTTCTCCAAAACTGCCCAGTCAGCTTCACGCACTCACACTCACTTGAAATTCAAAGTAAAACTGTATGTCTGGCTTTGGTCTACACGCATTTGCCTTGAAATCCTGACGCTGTTTAGAGAAAAGTGGAAGTTGTAAGGGGTAGCACCTGCCACCAACATGCCGTCCTTTCTCTGATAGGCCATCAGAGTAACTAAGGAGAAAACAGATCCCAAAATAGTTTAAGCTGTACTGTCAACTACCCAATTCCTGCTGCTGTCACCCATTTAGGCAAGTCCCGTGACCCTTGTTTCAATGCACGCACTATACAGGTCTGATGTTTCTCATTGTCTTCACTTATTAAATCCAGCACATTACTACCTGTTTAAGTTGTCGGCTAATATAGAAAAGATTGATCACTATGTTTCATACAAGAAAGCCCTAAAATCTAAATCGAGGAATTCAGTTCCAGGCCCACAAGTGACTTGGCATCCCACTCCCCACCCCCATTCTGTGTGGTCAGTATTACACCACCAACCACAGGTCGTGCTGCTCCTTGTGGGCTGCTTTTTTTTTTTTTTTTTTTTTTTTGCTTTAGAGAGAGCACAGCACTGATACTTGAACTAGGTGAAGTCACTGGTACTTGGATGCCCACAGGCACGTCATGAGGCCTCTACAGCTCCTGGCAATGTTCAGCCCGTGTCACCTAAATTGAGTTTACAGGATTCTGTATATGGCAGAACACCTGCATTACAGAAATATTTTAAGCATATAAATATAGTTCCCTATAAATATCCATCTGAGATCACCTGTGCCTGATAGAAAATGATAAGACTGTGCTACGATATCAATACCACAGGTTGCCAAATTAGAGCCCATGGGCAGAAGGAAGGAAGGAAGGGAAGGAGAGAGGGAGGGAGAGTCTAATTTGTGTTTTTTCAGGATGGAAATATTGTGTACATCTGAGGCGTTGCTCCCTTCTTGGTTGAGTGTAATCATAGGATCTGTGTATATAGTCACACTGTAAAGTTATTTTTTTTCACATCAGTTTTATTAAATTGGCATTAGGTTGCTACTTAGTGCCTAAGTCTCTGAGAAAAATTACAGTGAGCAACGTCCATGTATAATCAAGAGAATCCATGTACTACAAAATCCAAAAATGCTAATTATATTCAGGTTTTGAGGTGACTTCCAGGAAGGTAAGACTTGGACCATTTTCTTTTCGTGTCATATGAAATGTGCCAAGGTTAACTAAGCTGTCATGGTCAGGTACAATTTTTCCTTACTTTCTGAAAGGAAAAGTTCATCCTACCTACTATTAGCCCTGGATTTTTTTTTTTTTTGAGCCTCTTCTTTCTCAAGCTAATTTATTCATACAAATGAATAAGTGAATCTATTTTTAGAAAGAAAAACTTATCAATTTCTGTTGAATATATTGATTGGGCATTATTTATTATCAAGCATTTCCAGACTTTTAATATTTCTAAGGCACCAGTGTGACCAACACATAACCTGCTCAAGCTAATACAACTTTTGCTAGTTTCATAATTATTGTAGATGTTTGTTCCAGTAATTATTTAATAAATGTCATACATTGTATTACTCTTTATAAGGAACTATTTTCATGTAACCTCACCTTTTTGATTTGCCAATGCCACAATCATTTTTCTAAAAGACAGAACAATGTATGTTTATCTAATCTATTATCTAGGCTATATTTTAGTCATTACCTACGTAGGTAAAAGTATTAAATGACACTTTCAATTACGGCTTCTAGTAATGTTTTATCCCTGGTTTATGTTTAAATAACTATACATTTATGAAAGTCAGGGTCTCTAGGTGTAGTCTACAGCTTGCGTGTTGCAGGGAGGGTGGTGGGTGTTAACACCTAGCCTTTTGCTCAGCTTGCCAAGATACGTGCCAAGCGGGATTGCATCTCAAAGGACACGCCTTTTGCTTATTTGCTTAAGGGGGCAGCACAGGCTAGCAGCGATGACGCTGTTCCTGGGAAGGAATTTTAATAATTATGCTTTTGTGCTTAGACTCCTGGCCGTGTTGCGATAGCTTTCTGTTCCAAGCCTCAGTGACAAGCCTAAAGGTAGTAAGTGTATACCATTTAGCTTTATCTAACGTCCTCCACTGAGGAAGCTCAGACGTAAGCACATGACCCTTCCAGCTGCCCACTGTGATGTGTGACAGATCAGGACCAGAACAGTCCCCCTGCGTAAGCCATATGGCTCTATGCTTTCCACCTTGGACAATGGCCTAAGTGCCATATAAGATGTAAAACAGATTAGGATTTCCTGGTGGCTCATGCTTGTGCCGGGGGGGGGGGGTCACTGAGACAGGAGGATTGCTGTCAGTTCCAGACTAGCCTAGGCTACAGAATGAAATCCTGTCTCAAAAGAAAAATGCTGGCCTGGAGAGACAGCTTAGTGGTTAAGTGCTTGCCTGTGAAGCCTAAGGACCCTGGTTCAAGTCTCGATTCCCCAGGACCCACGTCAGCCAGATGCACAAGGGGGCGCACGCGTCTGGAGTTCGTTTGCAGTGGCTAGAGGCCCTGGCGTGCCCATTCTCTCTCTCTCTCTCTTTCTCTCTCTCTGCCTCTTTCTCTCTGTGTCTGTCGCTCTCAAATAAAAAGAAAAAAGAAAATTTGCTACAATGTGCATTCCACATAGTGTCTACTTTTGTGTATCAGGGTAGGGTAGTTAGCTTGGATGAGTAGATGGTGCTGGTGTGGCTGTTAGAGTGGGCTGCATGGCTGGCATGAGGGGTGACATTAATTAGTCCTGACAAACCAGGAAATCTGGCCTGACAACACAGAAATAGATTTGCAAAGCAATGAGGTCTGTGCTTTGAGAGGTGACCACGAAGGAGTCATGACTTGGTGCCTCTGAGCGATGTACAGCTTTCTCAAGCCCCTGCCACACACGAATGCCTAGCAAATCTCATGAGCTCTCTGTGGCTCTGTAGCATGGTCTGGGCAGCCTGTCAGCTCTTCTGCTTGCTTCGGGCCTGAAATAGACTCAGTTTACCTAGTGAGTCTTCCTAGGTTAAAGCAGGAAAAGTCTTACTTGATGGGTGGCTGAGTTCCCAAACAGCCTGGAAGTCGAAGGAAAATGTGGAGAAAGCAGAAGAGAAATTCTTATTGAGAACTAGCATGTGGGGATTGTCTGGCCAACTTAATCTCAACAAATAACTGCCAGTTACTGTGGATGAGTGTCATAGAAGAAAGGAAGAGAGCTAGGAAGGCACGTTAGCATACTGGCATGTTAGATATATAGATGAACAGCTGCATCAAGAAATGAAGGGGGGGCTGGAGGGATGGCTTAGCGGTTAAGGCATTTGCCTGCAAAGCCAAAGGACCCAGGTTCGATTTCCCAGGGCCCATGTAAGCCAGATGCAAGCGCATGCATCTGGAGTTTGTTTGCAGTGGCTAAAGGTCCTGGTACACCCATTCTCTCTCTCTCTCTCTCATAAATTAAATAAATTAAAAAAAAAAAAGAAATGAAGGGGGCTGTGAGGTGGCTCAGTGGGTAAGAGTGCTTGCTGCATGAGTATTGAGGACCTGAGTTTGATCCTCAGCACCCACATGAAGACAAGCCTAACTAACCCCAGCACTGAGGGGCAGCGACAGGAGGATCACGGGGACTTGCTGGTTAGCAAGTCCAATCAAAAAGCGGCACAAGCTCCAGGTTCAGCAAGAGACCCAGTCTTAAGGAGGAAGAAAGGTAGAAGAGTGATAAAGAACGCCCAGTATCCTTTGGCTTCTGCCCATGAATCATGCTTCTGCACACACGTGTGCATACATCAAACATTCTACACACACACAAAAAAAAAAAAAAACTGGAGGAGCAGCCAGTATGGCACATACCAATTCCAGCACTCCAGAGAATCAAGAATTCCAGGCTATATAGCAAGTCCCCATCTTTTAAAAAAAATTTTTTTTAATTTTTTTGTTTATTTATTTACCTGAGAGCGACAGAGAAAGAGGCAGAGAGAGAGGGAATAGGCACGCCAGGGCTTCCAGCCACTGCAAAGGAACTCCAGACGCATGCACCCCCTTGTGCATCTGGCTGAGGGTCCTGGGGAATCGAGCCTCAAACCGGGGTCCTTAGGCTTCACAGGCAAGCACTTAACCACTAAGCCATCTCTCCAGCCCAAGTCCCTATCTTTTAAAAAGCAGCACTGTGGGGCTAGAGATATGGCCTGTCTAGCATGCACTCATGCCTGGCATGGGTTCAGTCCCAGACATGAACTGTAATCACAGCTCTCTGCAAGGTGACACAGGCGGTTAGCTGTGAGTTCCAGGCAAGTAAGGCAAGACTGTTTAAAGCCATTTGAGCCAGATGCAAGGGCTCATGTCTATAATCCCAGCACTAGGGAGGCTGAAGTGGAAAGAGCACCATGAGTTCAGAGCTAGCCTGGGCTACATGGTTAGTCCAAGGTCAGTCTGGGGTAGAGTGAGAGACCCTGCCTTTAAAAAAAAAAAATTGAAAAGCCAGGTGTAGTGGCACACATCTTTAATCCCAGCACTCGGGAAGCAGAGCTAGGAGGATCGCTGTGAGTTGGAGGCCACCCTGAGACTACATAGTGAGTTCCAGGTCAGCCTGGGCTAGAGAGAGACCCTACCTCAAAAAACCAAACAATAAATAAATAAATTTGTGGGCTGGAGAAATTTCTCAGTGGTTAAGGCACTTGCGTGCAAAGCCTAACAACCCTGGTTCAGTCCCCCAATATCCACATAAAGCCAGATGCACCAAGTGGCACTTGCATGGAGTTCATTTGCATCAGCTAGAGGCCCTGACATATCCATTCTCTCTGTGTGTCTCTCCTCCTCCTCCTCCTCCACCTTCTTCTCTCTCTCTCTCTCTCTCTCTCTCTCTCTCTCCTTGCAACTAAATAAAAACTTTAAAAAGTTAAATAAATAAAGTTTAAAGAACTTACAATGGTGGAGAATGAATAAAAGAGAGCAATATGAATGAGGGAGGCACCAGATAGAAGACTAATACTCCATTGACAGGTATGGTATGTAGTGGAAAAAGAGATAGAAAATCGAATATAAATAGAACTACATGAGACGATTTGGAGTGAGCTATACACTAAGTTTAGGTGGGGTCTTTTGTCTGTAGACTGGATCTTTCCAAGTGTCCTAGGCTGGTCTCAAACTCCTCCTCCTGGCTGAGCCTCCCAAGTGCTGGGGGATTACAGGCATGGACCACCACACCCAGCAGACTTTGGTGGGCTTAACGTTGGAGACGCGCTGGCAGAGGGCACGGGGATGATGGACGGTTCTGCAGTTCAGTTAAGACCTGGGCTGAAGACAGACAAGTATCGCAGACATGTAATGGAAATAGGTGAGCTCGTGGAAGAAGAAATGGCCAACCATCCTGCAGACCAGACCACTTCAGGACGAGGTAGAGGATTATTGAAGGACAGCGCATGCAATCCTGAATCGCCAGCTGCTCAGAAAGAAGCCTGGTGAAGCCCAATAGTGGGGCTGGGGCTGGGTATGGCTATTAGAGCCAGCTAGATGGCTAGCATGAGGGGTGACAGTAACCCTGACACACTTGCCCTGAGAGGAGACTCAGCTCCCAGCTGGAGCCCACAGGATTGAATCCTGGCAGGGCACTAACTGGCACATGCACCATCTTGCTTTATATGTCTGAAGACTTGGGCTGAGAGGCTAGGTCTTCACTGAAAAGCTGGGTGGCTGTGGCCAAGTGTCCTGACTAAATCTTGGATTCCACATCTGTGAAATGTAGGATTGGCCCCGTGTAGCATAAATCCATTAACAGTCCCTGAATAGGGTCCTTCCTGTGAGAGTTCCTGGCCTGGGCCTGTTGAGTCCCTTCAGAACTCCTACATGGACACAAGGAGTAGCCCCAGTTCTAGGTCCCTCTGATCCGTGTAACCCGAAACAACATTTCTCCCTTCCTGGTCACCAGGGCTGCCTGTACCCGCAGAGCCTATTTTGGTTTTTTGTTTGTTTGTTTGTTTGTTTGAGGTAGGGTTTCACTCTAGTCCAGGCTGACCTGGATTTCACTATGTATTCTCAGGGTGGCCTCGAACTCACGGCAATCCTCTTACCTCTGCTTCCTGAGTGCTGGGATTAAAGGCGTGCGCCACCACGCCTAGCTGCAGAGCCTATTTTGTATTGGAAGTGAGGACAGGCTTCTTACCCCGCCTGTCAGTCAGACTAAGGTATGGTAGAACAGAATTGCACCAAGACTTTACCTACTGTAAAGGAGAGGACTAAAAAGGAATTGGACTTGCTATAGTCATCCTGACTAGTACATACCTTTCTATTACCCATGCCCCAAGTAAGTTTTTCCCTGACCACTCCAGAAACTTCCTAGAGAGGTCAGTAACCTCTCCTTTTTAAAAATTTTTATTTATTTATTTGGGAGAGAGATACAGAAATAGGCAGGTAGAGAGAAAGAGAATGGGTACTCCAGGGCCTCCAGCCACTGCAAACAAGCTCCAGATGCATGCATCCCCTTGTGCATCTGGCTTACATGGATCCTGGGGAGTTGAACCTGGGTCCTTTGACTTTGCAGGCAAGTGTCTTAACCGCTAAGCTATCTCTCCAGCCCAACCTCTCCTTTTTAAATATCAGAGCGAGAAAGAAGCAGAAAGAGTATGAGCATGCCAGGGCCTCCTACCACTGCAAACGAACTCCAGGTACATGTGCCACTTTGTGTACCTAGTTTTATGTGGATACTGGGGCATCGAACCCACACCATCAAGCTTTGCAAGCAAGCACCTTTAACCACTGAGCCATTTCTTCAGCCCGGTAACCTGTCTTCCTGGAGGGGTCAATAACCTTACCCCCAGTAAACTTTCTATCTCAATTCATCCTGAAGTTTCCCAAAAGACATTTCTGCAGAGGAGAAAAGATGGCTTAGAGAAAATGGCTCACTATTCAGTCAGACAGCCAGCCAACCTTTACAGATGTCTGCTGTGGGCCAGGCCTGGCCTCAAACATGAGTGGGACCCCATCTGGGAGGCGATGTGGTCCAGTCTCTCCCTGGGGCTGCTCTGTTCCCCAGATTGAACTGGTTGTCTGGCCTCTTTGCCTTCACCAGCCATGAAGTCTCCAGTAATATCCACGCTTCTGTAACACTCTAGTTTAGACACATCCCATCTGAAACCTGTGCTCACGCCCCCTCCTCTCCTTCCCCTGCCTGCATCGCTCCGTCGTCTTTATCTCACTCTCATACAGACTCTCTCAGGCTCTCTCGCTAAGAAATCATGGAGCCAGGAAAGTGGGTATTCTCACAGAAACGTCCAGTAAATTACCAATCTATGGGGCGTCCACCCTACCACTGTAACAGCCTCTGCCCACTCAGGTTTGAGCCTTAACCCCCCTCCACTGGGACCCTCTGTGGACCCTGCCTTCAGTGTGGGCTGCTACAATGAACTCAAGAACAGGTTTAAAAAAAAAAAATCTGTGAAATTTGTCAAAGAAATTAAGGGCTGGGGAGATGGCTTGGTGGATGAAGTGTTTGCCAGAACCCATGAAAAGCCAGATGCATAGCACAAGCATCTGTAATGCCCCCGTGTGGCAAGATGGGAGGGTTAGACCCCAGGAGAATCCCAGAGCCATCCAGCCGTCTGTGGACAAGAGACCCTGCCTCAAACAAGGAGGGAGGCGAGGCTGACACTTAAATTTGTCTCCTTAACGTACACTCACATGAACATGCATACACATAAACACACACACCCAAAAAAAGAAAAGACAAAGAGGGCTGGAGAGATGGCTTAGCAGTTAAGGCATTTGCCTGCAAAGCCAAAGGACCCAGGTTAGATTCCCCAGGACCCACACAAGCCAGATGCACAAGGTGATGCATGTGTGTGGAGTTCATTTGTAGTGGCTGAAGGCCCTGGAACACCCTCTCTCTCTCTCTCTCTCTCTCTCTCTCTCTCTCTCTCTCTCTCTCTCAAATAAATAAATAAATAATACTAAAAGAAGAAGAAAGGTGTTAGCAGCTGAGCTAGCCCTCCGATTACCAGTCAGTGAAAACAGCCAGTGAGGAAGCCTGAGTGGGTCCAGCACAAGAACTTCCAAGTCAGACCACAGAATCTTGAGAAATCGTGAATGGCCGTTTGAAGCCATGGACCCGGGGGGGAAGGGGCCCTTGTTCACAACACTGGGTGCTTAGTAGAACGCAGCTTGACTGTGAAGTGGCTCATTCAGGAGCCCTTCTCCAAGCTCCCCCTTGGCACTTTGCACACAATGTATCATTTTATATGATTCCCATTTCACAAGACACAGGCTGAATCTGATTCGTCTCCATTCATGAACACTCTCAAAGGGCAGTGGGGTGAACCCTTGACCACTTGCCAAATTGAGACTGCTCAGGGCTGGATGAAACCTTTCAAAGGATCGAGTCAGAATTCCGTGGGCTGTGACTCGGGGATATAACACGTACTTGGTATGAACAAGCTCCAGGTTTCATCCAGCATCCTCCACAAATCAGTGTACTCTCAATGACTTTAATTAATGAGTTTAAAACGTGTACGTAAGGGCTGGGGAGATGGCTTAGCGGTTAAGGCGCTTGTCTGTGAAGCCGAAGAACGCTTGTTCGAATCTCTAGGTCCCACATATAGCCATCTACAAAAGTGACGCAAGCGTGCAATGTCACACATGTGCATAAGGTGGCGCATGCATCTGTAGTTCATTCACAGTGGCTGAAAGGCCCTGGCATGCCCATTCCCTCTCTCTCTCTCTCCCCTCTTTCTCAAAAATAATAAATAAAACTGGCTGGGTGGTGCACGCCTTTAATCTCAGCACTCAGGAGGCAGAGGGAGGAGGATCGCCATGAGTTCAAGGCCACCCTGAGACTACACAGTTAATTCCAGGTCAGCTGGACAAGAGTGAGACCCTACCTCGAGAAACAAAACTAATAATAATAATAATAATAATAACAATAAAGTGCATATAAAATGGGCATGATGGATCATGCCTTTAATCCCAGCACTTGGGAGGCAGAGGTAGGAGGATCGCTATGAGTTCGAGGCCATCCTGAGAGTACACAGTGAATTCCAGGTCAGCCTGAGCTACAGCAATACCCTACCTTGAAAAACAAAAACAAAAGTGCATGTATAGATAGATATAGATATATATGAACATTTTATATGCAACTAGTTCAACAAAGCCTTTTAGGCATAGCCGGGGTTCCCAGGAGTAGCTTCCATACCTACTGTGGCTCTAATCTAGGAGGGAAATCTGATCAGCATTAAAATGTTGCAGCTGTTAGAACTTTAATCCTTGGAAAGCACAGGACAGTTGGTGGATAGAAGGGTCACGAATAGTCTCCCAGGAAGACACAGTATCTGAGCCTGACCCAAAAGCGGAAGCTTGTGATCACACCGGCTGAGGAAGCTGGCGGGCGGTCCTCTCCCCCTTCACCATTGGCCAAATGAGAACGCTAAACTAAGCCCCAGTCCTGTGGGGGGGGGGGGGACCCGGGGATGGCACCTTCCCCTTTCTCCTCTCTCCTTTCTCCTCTCTCGAACACATGAAGTAAGATGGGACTGGGGTACTTCTTTTGGGGAAGGAAGTGTGTTTTCTTATCCTCCCATTCTCTTCTTAGAGTGTCAAGAGCAGAAGGAAGCCAAGAGGAAAGGGAGCCGAGCCCAGGACACCGCAGTCCAGTGCAGCCCTCGTGGGTTCGGGCTTGGCAGGGGGGGGGGGGGCGGGGAGGTTGGGAGCCAACAAATGCCATTGGGTAGCAGTGGTCCCTTAGCTTGCCATGTCTTCTTTTATTTTATTTTATTTTATTATCTTTTATTTATTTATTTGAGAGCGACAGACAGAGCGAGAAAGAGGCAGTTTAGAGAGAGAGAGAATGGGCGCGCCAGGGCCTCCAGCCACTGCAAACGAACTCCAGAGGCGTGCGCCCCCTTGTGCATCTGGCTAACGTGGGTCCTGGGGAATCGAGCCTCGAACCGGGATCCTCAGGCTTCACAGGCAAGCGCTTAACCGCTAAGCCATCTCCCCAGCCCTTGCCATGTCTTCTATAGAAACACTTCTCCAGGAACACCCTGAGGTGACAGGGTAAATTGCCCTGTCATGTGAGCTTCAAACCTGAAGAGGTAATAAACAACCCAAATAGTTCCTGGGAAGGAAGGGAGAGGGTTCTGGACAGAGTAAACTACCCTAAAGTGTAACAGAGTGAGGAAGACCTGGGGTGTGAGCGCCCCAAAGGCACGTCTTACCTTCCACCCAACAGAAGGCTGGACTCACCCTTACAAAAGACAAATGGCCCAGCACATCAGTCATCATTGGTAGCCAGCTGCTAATGTTACTATGCCATTCATCCTGTACCAGCCATGGGTCTATGTACCCACATGAACCAACCCACAAACCAGGGGCCACTGACACAACCTGCCCAAGGTCCCACAAATAAGGCTCAAGTGGTGGATTATCCCCTTTCATGAAGGCTCAGCAAGGGGACAGAACTTCTGACCTGGACTTAACGGAGGTAACCTGAAGGAGGTGGGGCTGGAGCGGAGTCCTGAGACAAGGGAGCAGGGCCACCAAGGGCGCCCACACCCTAACCTCAGAAACCTGCGGCCTGGAACGCACGCTGCTCTTCAGCTGCTTTAGGATAGGGAGATATGAGTGGCTTTCCTCTTTGTCCACGTCTCTCACTTGCCTTTGGTCAACTGCCCATTTCTAGCGTGCGTTCCAGGCCGCAGGTTTCTGAGGTTAGGGTGTGGGCATCCTTGGTGGGCTGTTGTTCCGTCTACCGCGATACCCAATCCATCAGTGGGGAAGAAATGAACAATAATGAATGACGAGCAACAATGAACACAGGGCCAGTTGTGCTTTCTTCACGTGGACCCCCCTGATGCCATCTCTCATCTGGACAATCGTGTATCGTTGATTCTGAATTCCCTGTCCCAGATGACATTTGTCCAGCACTTAAGAGAGACAAAAAACAAGAACGTAGCAGCCAGAAGGTGTCTTTTCAAAAATATACTTAAAATTTTTTTGTTGTTTATTTTTATTTATTTGAGAGTGACGGAGAGAGAAAGAGGCAGAGAGAGAGAGAGAGAGAGAGAGAATGGATGCGCCAGGGCCTCCAGCCACTGCAAATGAACTCCAGCCGTGTGCGCCCCCTTGTGCATCTGGCTAACGTGGGTCCTGGGGAATTGAGCCTTGAACCGGGGTCCTTAGGCTTCACAGGCAAGCGCTTAACCACTAAGCCATCTCTTCAGCCCTCAAAATTTTTATTTTATTTTTATTCACTTATTTGAAGGAGAGGGAAAGAGGGAGAGAGAGAGAGAATGGGCATGCCAAGGCTACCAGCTGCTGCAAAATGAACTCCAGGTGCATGGACGACTTTGTGCATCTGGCTTAAATGGGTGGTGGTGAGTTGAACCTGGGTCCTTTGGATTTGCAAGCAAGCGCCTTAACTGCTAAGCCATCTCTCCAGGCCGGAAGGAAAGTCTGAATCCTGGACTTTTGAGTCCTTCCTCCTACTTCCCTGACGGGCAGGGGAGTTGTCTCCATTTTACTGGTGAAGACGTTAAGGTTCAGGAGCTTCGCGCCTCCGGAGGGTTCAAGCCGAGGTTGCGGGTGGCCGTGTGACGTCTCTGAAGGTGGGTTACTCGAGTGTCCACACTCAGCAAAGGCGTCCCCCCTCTGCCATCTGGTGCCACCTTCGCCCAAGCTCAGCCGTCCTGCTCCTGCGCCACCAGGGGACGCGCCTGCCACACGGTGCGGGTGCGGGTACGCTGGCGACATCGCTGGGAGGTGTGGTTCGGCGGCGACCGGCGGTGTCTCCCTGGAGACGCGAGGCTGGCGAGCTGGGCCGAGGCTTCCCGGTGGGCGGAGAGCAGCGTGGGACCTCCGGAGCAGCCCGGTGGGACTGCCTGCGCCCGCCCGTGTGTCAACTGCCCGCGCCCAGCGGACTCGCGCGAGCAGGCTGACCGCCGTGAGCTTGACACTCAGGCCTCCCCAGCGGCTCACGAGCTGGGAAAACGATGTGCCTGCCTTAGTCACAAAGACGAAAAAAGTCTACATTTTTAAAAAATGGGGCTGGAGAGATGGCTTAGCGGTTAAGCGCTTACCTGTGAAGCCTAAGGACCCCGGTTCGAGGTTCGATTCCCCAGGACCCATGTTAGCCAGATGCACAAGGGGGCGCTCGCGTCTGGAGTTCACTTGCAGTGGCTGGAGGCCCTGGCGCACCCATTCTCTCTCTCCCTCTTTCTCTGTCACTCTCAAATAAATAAATAAACAAGAATATTAAAAAAAAAAAAAAAAAAAGGAAAGGGTAGGGGCTGGAGAGATGGCTTAGCCGTTAAGGCACTTGCCTGCAAAGCCAAAGGACTCAGGTTCGATTCCCCAAGACCCACATAAGTCAGATGTACAAGGTGGAGCATGCGTCTGAAGTTCATTTGCAGTGACTGGAGGCCCTGGCATGTTCACTCTCTCTCTCTCTCTCTCTCAAATAAATAAATAATTTTTTAAAATGGTAGTAGATAGCCAGGCGTGGTGGCGCACGCCTTTAATCCCAGTGCTCAGAAGGCAGAGGTAGGAGGATCGCCATGAGTTCAAGACCAGCCTGAGACTACATAGTGACTTCCAGGTCAGTCTGGGCTATAGCAAGACGCTACCTCGAAGAAACAACAACAAAAAAGTGCCAGTATGAGGTCTAGATAGGATGGCTGAGCGATTAGGTGTGCTTTCTGCATAGTATGAGGGCCAGAGGCTGGCCAGGTTCCAATCTACAGAACCCAGGGGAACAGCTGGATGTGGCCCCCCCATGTCTGTAGAGGGAAGGGAAGGGGACACCTCATGTTCTCCTCCATCTCACAGGGCACTGCATCAGCGCATACCACACCACACACACACACACACTATGCACACGCAGAGGGTCACGAGGCTAGCCTGCGTCGTGTAGCACGGCTCTGCTGTAATATAAAACTTCCTTTCTGGTGCTCGCCACGTAGTTGAGGATGGCCTTGCGACCCGGTTCTCTGAGCTGTGCCTCTCAAACACAGGTCTTCAGCCCTGCACCACCAGGCCTGCCCAGACTTTGTCTTTCCTTGAGGAAGCCGTCCTCTCCATCCTGAGATGATTCTCACACATGACACACTCTGTCTACACACCTATTTTCCAAAAAAAATCAAAATGGCATATAATTTTCATAATCATAAGCAAAAGAAAAATACATTAAAATAATTGTATTTTGATGTGTAATTCTTGCATACCAAAAATCATCTCCTTTGTATTTCCAAATCTCTATCCCTGGGTGTGTGTGGGGGAGGGGTTAGTAAAACCTTCTAGAGAACTATTAGCCCAAGACACACACACAAAACACACAGTGCCTGCACATGCAAAAGCCCTTACAAATGATTGAAAATGTACCAACGTTTCCAGATGTGAAAAAACTTACTTAATTTCTACAAAACGTGGTCAAGAAAAGTTCATTATTGTTGCTTTGTTTCAGGTTTGTGTGTATGTATTTATCTATTCTGATGTTGAGACAAAGTCCTGTTCTGTATCCTTGAGCTGACAATCCTCCTGCCTCAGACTCTGTGAGTGCCAGGATTATGGGCATACTCCACCACACCCATTTCTGCTCTATATTTGCTTTTTTGCTGGTTCTCCCCCCATTTTTGTTATTATTTATTTAGTGTGTTAGTGTATATGTATGTGTGGGTGTATGTGAGTGTGCCGGGGCCTCTTGCCACAGCAAGTAACAAGACACTTGTACCATTTTGCATCTGGCTTACGTGGGTGGCTTGGGAATTGGATACAGGCAGGCTTTGCCTGAGCCACCTTCCCAGAGCCTGTGGTTTTGGTTTTGGAGATAGTCTCATGGTGTAGCCCAGTCTAACTTGGAACTCACTGTATCACCCAGGCTGGCCGTGAGGTTGCTGCAATCCTCCTGCCTTATCTTCCCAAGTGCTAGGATAGCAGGTGTAACTCGCCGTGCCTGGCTTTTCTGCCTTTATTTTTGCATGCGCATGGGTGCACCTGTGTGTGCATGTGGTGGTCAGAGGTTGACATCAAGTGTCTTCCTTGATTGCTCTCCACATTATTCTCCGAGGAAGAGCTATCCAGGCAGCCCCCATTTCTTCCTCCCCAGTGCTGGGATTATACCACAGGAATGCACACCACCACACCTGGCGTACAAGCTCATGCTTGGGTGGCAAGTGTGTTACCTGCTAAGCCATCTCCTCAGCCCTGATTTGTGTTTTGTTTGTTTGTTGTTTTCTTGGTAGGGTCTTGCTCTAGCCCAGGCTGGCCTGGAATTCACTATGTACAATCAGGGTGGCATTGAACTCACAGCGATCCTCCTACCTCTGCCTCCCAAGGGCTGGGATTAAAAACGTGCACCAGGGCTGAAGAGATGGCTTAGAAGTTAAGCACTTGCCTGTGAAGCCTAAGGATCCCAGTTTGAGGCTCGATTCCCCCAGGGCCCACGTAAGCCAGATGCACAAGGGGGCACATGCATCTGGAGTGGCTGGAGGCCCTAGCGCGCCCATTCTCTATCTATCTACCTAGTTCTCTCTCTGTCTGTTGCTCTCAAATAAATGAATAAAAATAAACAAAAAAAAGTTTTTAAAGCATGCACCACTACACCTGGTCTGATTTGTTTTTAATAAGAGACATAGTTTTGTTATTTTGCTCAGGCTGGCCTAGAATTCCTAGGCTCAAGTTGCCTTCCAGCCTTATCCTCCCAGGTAGAGGAAAAGGATTTTTTGTTGTTACCTACTTTTTTCTTTCTTTTTAAAAATTTTTTAAAATTCCTTTTATTTATTTATTTGAGAGAGAAAGAGGTAGAGACTGGGCACACCAGGGCCTCTAGCCACTGCAAATTCCAGATGCATGTGCCACTTTGTGCATCTGGCTTATGTGGGTCTTAGGGAATAGAACCAGGGTTCTTTGGCTTTGCAGGCAAGCGCCTTAAGCACTAAAATATCTTCTCCAGCCCTCTTTTTAACTTTTATATTTTTATGTATTTATTTGGAGAGAGGGGAGCAAATAGAATGGACATGCCAGGGCCTGTAGCCACTGCAAAATCCAGATGGGTGCACTACCTTGTGCATCTGGTTTACGTGGGTACTGGGGAATTGAACCTGGGTCCTTAAGCTTCGCAGGCAAGCACCCTAACCACTAAGCCATTTCTCCAGCCCTGATTTTTTTTTAATGCCACTTTTAGCAGGGTGTGGTGGTACATGCTTTGTAATCCCAGATCTCAGGTTGGAGCAAGAAAATTGTTGTGACTTCCAGATCAGCCTGGGCTACAGAGCAAGGCCTGTTTCAAAAACAAAACAGGGGCTGGAGAGATGGCTCAGCAGTTAAAGGCTCTGGATTGGAAAACCTTATGGCCTAGGTTTATTTCCCCAGTACCCACATAAAGCCAGATGCACAAAGTGGTGCATACATCTGGAGCTTGTTTACAAAAGCAGGAGGCTCTGGCATGCCCATACACATACACTCTTTCTGTCTCTCTCACTCTCAATAAATAAAAACATTAAAAAAGACAATACCAAGAAATAAACCTAAGATACCACTTATAATAGAAACAAAGACAAATAGTACTGAATCTATACAATATACACAAAAACCATAAAGTATTTTAAGATTTTTTGTTTGTTTGCTTTTTCAAGGTAGGGTCTCACTCTAGCCCAGGCTGACCTGGAATTCACTATGTAGTCTCAGGATAGCCTCAAACTCACAGTGATCCTCCTACCTCTGCCTCCCAAGTGCTGGGATTAAAGGCATGAGCTACCACACCCGACTAGATTTTTTTTCTTTTTTTTTGAGGTAGGGTCTCACTCTGGTCCAGGCTGACCTGGAATTCACTATGTAGTCTCAGGGTGGCCTTGAACTCACGGCGATCCTCCTACCTCTGCCTCCCGAGTGCTGGGATTTAAGGCGTGCGCCACCACGCCCGGTCCCGACTAGATTTTTTAAATACATAAATGTAGAAAGACACCGGCGGTTTGAATCAAATGTCCCCCGTAAACTCACGTATTTTGAATGCTTATTGCCCAGCTGGTGGCAATTTGGGAGGCTGGAACTTTGCTGAAGGAGTTGTGTAGCTGGGGGAGGCTTAGGGGTGTGTTATAGAGAGCACCCCTTGCCAGAGCTCAGCTCGCTTGCTGCTGGTGACAAGGAGGTGACGTCCAGCCTGTGCTTGTGCCATGCTTCCCCTGCCCTCGTGAAGCTTCCCCTCAAGGCTGTAAGCCAAGTGAAGCTTTTCCTGCCGTCAGCTGCCTTTGGTCAGGTGTTTTGTCCCAGAATGCCAAGGTAACTACAAACAGACAGCGGGCCATAAAGTTACAGGCAAACCTCTGATCTCTTACCAGAAACAGGCACGATGATCATTCCCATTGGGCGGTTGTGGCGGCTTGGGTAGGGGAGAGACCTTCCCAGAATCACACAAATCTGCCAGACATTTGGGGACTCCATCTCAGAGCTCCTGCTTGCTCTTCCTGGGGCCGGACAACCATTCCCAACCCACCTATCGTCCACTCTCTCCCCCCCCACCCGAACCCCTCAAAGGGAAGAGCTGTGAGGACCAGAGGCCAGGGCTTGGCCTTCAGAGAAGAGAGACAAATAGCAATTTGACTGTCTGTGATCTTTACAGGGTCAGTTAAGCTGCCAGGTCAGCCCTCCCTTCGCCCTGGAGCGCTGGGAAAACTGCCAGCCTCTCAGAGATTAATGCACGTTCTAATAATTTCTCCTGAGACAGGCCCTCTCCGCGCTGGAACAATCATTTACAGACTTAATGCCAGTAGGGTGAGGGCTGCCCCTCCCCCACCCCGCACCCCACCCGGCCTGTGCTGTGAATGACAAACACCTCCATTAAGGCATCTTTCTCCACCCAAGAGCAGTCTTCTTTGGAGAAGATGGATCCCAATGCTCCCAAGAACACAGAAATAACATCAGTTTTTATTTATTATTTATTTTAAATTTTGGGGGGTTTTTTTTGGAGGTAGGGTTTCACTCCTCTTACCTCTGCCTCCCGAGTGCTGAGATTAAAGGCGTGTGCCACCATGCCTGGCTGACATCAGTTTTTTTTGTTTGTTTGTTTGGTTGGTTGGTTGGTTTTGGCTAAGGTGCTTGCCGCAAAGCCCGAGGATCCACGTTAGACTCCTCAGATCCCACGCAAGCCAGACATACAAGATGATGCATGCACAAGGTCACACATGCGCACAAGGTGGCGCATGCATCTGGAGTTCAGTTACAGTGGCTGGAGGCCCTGGTGCATCAATTCTCTTTCTCTCTCTCACTCTTGCTTTCATAAAAAATAAAAAATAAGGGGCTGGAGAGATGGCTTAGCGGTTAAGCGCTTGCTGTGAAGCCTAAGGACCCCGGTTCAAGGCTCCACTCCCCAGGACCCACGTTAGCCAGATGCACAAGGGGGTGCAGGCGTCTGGAGTTCGTTTGCAGTGGCTGGAGGCCCTGGCGTGCCCATTCTCTCTCTTTCTATCTGCCTCTTTCTCTCTCTCTCTCTCTCTCTCTGTCACTCTCAAATAAATAAATAAAATTAAAAATAAATAAATAATTAAATAAATAAATAAATAAATAAATAAAAAAGGCCAGTCTGTTGGGCTCGCTTTGAGGAAAAAAAAAAAAAAAAGTTAAGCATTTAACTTAATTTGTGAGGGTGGGACACATCTGTCATCACAGCACATGGGAGGCAGAGGCAAGAGGGTCAGGAGTTCAAGGCTATCTTACACTACACAGAAAGTTAGAGGCCAGACTGGGCTACACAAGATCCTATCTCAAGGCTGGGCATGACGGTGCATACCTTTAATCCCAGCATTTGGGAGACAGAGGTAGGAGGATCACCATGAGTTTGAAGCCACCCTGAGATTACGTAGTGAATTCCAGGTCAACCTGGGCTGGAGTGAAACACTACCTCGAAAAAAAAAAAAATCCCATTTTAAAAACCAAAAAAGTTCTGGGTGTGTTAGTGCATGCCTTTAATCCCAGCACTCAGGAGGCAGACATAGGAGGATTGTCATGAGTTCGACGCCACCCTGAGACTACATAGTTAATTCCAGGTCAGCCTGGGCCAGAGGGAGACCCTTCCTCGAAAAACTAAAAAAAAAAAAAAATTAAGCTGGATGTGGTGGCACACAGCTTTAATGCCAGTACTCAGAAGGCAGAGGTAAGAGGATTGCTGTGAGTTCAAGGCCAGCCTGAGACTAAAGAGTTCTGGGTCAGCCTGAGCTAGAGTGAGACCCTGCCTTGAAAAAAAAAAAAAATGGGCTGGAGAGATGGTTTAGCGGTTAGGCGCTTGTCTGTGAAGCCTAAGGACCCCAGTTCAAGGCTCAATTCCCCAGGACCCACGTTAGCCAGATGCACAAGGGGGCACACGCATCTGGAGTTCGTTTACAGAGTCTGGAAGCTCTGGCGCGCCCATTCTCTCTCTCTCTCTCTCTGCCTCCTTCTCTCTGTCGCTCTCAAATAAATAAATAAACCAAAAATTAAAAAAGAAAAAAGAAAAAAACCACAAAACCACAGCAACAAAAAAAAGTTAAACATGTGGCCCTAGGGGTGCAGTTCAGTGTCAAAGAAAGTGCCTAACACGCTGAGGCCCTGGGTTCCACCCCAAGTACCCAGAAACTGTCCTGGATGGACTTAAGAAAATTGAAACCATGCTTTCTCACAAAAACTTGTACATGAATGTTTATAGTAGCATTATTCATGCAACCAAAAAATGGAAAATCTAGATGCCCACCAACAGATGAATGGATAAACAAAATCTGGACTATCCATACAATGGGCTATTATCCAGCCGCAAATAGATGGGAATAAAGTACTGATTCATGCTGCAATATGGATGAACTTTAAGAACGTTATGCTAAGTGAGAGAAAACAGAAACAAAAGGCCTCATGTTGTATGATTTCATTATATCAAATGTGCAGAATGAGAACATCCAATGAGACAGAAAGTGGATTGGCTGTTGCCAAGGACTGTGGGGAGGTGGCCTGGGAGCGACTGCGGATCAGCACTGGGTTTCTTCTGGGGTGATGAGGAGGTTCTGATATTAAACGGCAGTGATGTTTGCACAATCTGGAGATATTAAAACCACTGATTTGTTTTTGTTTTTTCAAGGTAGGGTCTCACTCTAGCCCAGGCTAACCTGGAATTCACTACGGAGTCTCAGAGTGGCCTCGAACTCACGGCGATCCTCTAACTTCTGCCTCCCGAGTGCTGGGATTAAAGGCGTGCACCAACACGCCCGGCAATAATTCTTATTTAAAGCCACACCCAAGTTAAAACCACTTATTTTTATACTTTAAATAAGAATTATTGCCGGGCGTGTTGGCTCACGCCTTTAATCCCAGCACTCGGGAGGCAGAGGTAGGAGGGTCCCCGTGAGTCCGAGGCCACCCTGAGACTTTGTAGTGAATTCCAGGTCAGCCTGGGCTATAGTGAGACCCTACCTCAAAAAAAAAATTATTATTACTCAGCACTAGGGATAGAACCTAGGGCCTTGTGCATGCTAAGCAAGTGTTGTACCACCGAGCTGTATCTCCAGTCCTGGCTGTTTTTATTAATAGCCAATAACAAAATATGACAATATATGAAAAATATTTCAGAAGAGGGTGGAATCAAGAGTGACTCAAAGGGCAACTCAAAGGTCATGTTGTCCTCCACACTCTATTTTGCATAACATCTGATTTGCTGTGAAGTACAACTTGACCTTCCCATTTTCTAACAGAATTTTTTATTTTTAACATATTTTATTCATTTATTTATTTGAGAGAGAGAAAGAGGTAGAGAGACAATTGGTGTGCCAGGGCCTCCAGCCACTGCAAAGGAACTCCAGATGCATGCATCCCTTGTGCATCTGGCTTACGTGGGTCCTGGAGAGTTGAACTGGGATCCTTTGGCTTTGCAGCCCAACCTTTCCATTTTCTGAGTAGTGTCACTAGCAACTACTTCCAAGTGGAAATTTTAAAAAGACATTTTAAGGAGATAGAAAGGGAAGAGAAAGAAAGGGAGGAGGGCTTTTATTAGGTTGGTATTGTATATATGTAAGTAGAAAGATTGAGATGGGGAGGGGATATGATGGAGAATGGAATTTCAAAGGGGAAAGGGGGGAGGGTAATACCATGGGATATTTTTTATAATCATGGAAAAAATTAATAAAAATTGAGAAAATTTTTTTAAAAAAGACATTTTAACTTAATTAATGGTTTTGCCAATCTGAATTTCCTTTAGAATCAAAAATTAACTTTGTTTTTGTTTTTGGTTTTTTTGAGGTAGGGTCTAGCTCAGGCTGAGCTGGAATTCACTATGTAGTCTCAGGGTGGCCTCAAACTCACAATGATCCTCTGACTTCTACTTCTGAGTGCTGGGATTAAAGGCATGCGCCACCACACCCGGCTCAAAAATTAACTTTTTAAAAATATTATTTATTTGAAAGAGAGAGAGAGAAAGAGACGGATAGAGAATGGGCATGCCAGAGCCTCCACCCATTGCAAATGAGCTCCAGACTCATGCACCATGTTGGGCATTTATTTGTCTTACATGGGCACTGGGAAACCAAACCTGGGTCCTTAGGCTTCACAGGCAAGTTCTGTAATTGCTAAGCCATCTCTCCAGCCCCTCAAAATTAACTTTTTATCCCACACTTTCAAGTGGAAGGGTTTTTAAAAAAATTTTTGTGTGTGTGTGGATTATAGGGTCTTGCTGTAGCCCAGGCTGACCTGGAAGTCACTATGTAGTCTCAGGCTGGCCTTGAACTCATGACAATTCTCCTACCTCTGCCTCCCAAGTGCTATAATTAAAGGCTGGTGGCACCATGCCCAGCTTGGAAGGTTTTTTGTTTGTTTATTTTGTGGTGTGCGTATATATCTATGCATTTGTTTTTGAGATAGGGGCTATATAATCCAGCCTGGCTATGAACTTTTGATCTTCCTGCCTTAAGTTCCTAAATGTTGATGACATCATAGGTGTGCACTACCGAGCCTGGCCCAGTTGGTAGTTCTGTTTCTGACTGGACTCCTCCATCTATCTACAGGCCTGACCCTTAAGCTGGCTAGATGGAACTGGTTAACACCGTGTATTAGTATTCTTGTTGCTATGGCAAAAGCAACTTAAGGACGGAAGGTTTGATTTCAGCTTGTAGTTGGAGGGGGATGCAGTCCATCATGGGAAGGTACGGCATGGCGGCAGGAACACAAAGCACGTGGTCATACTGTATTAGCAGTCAGGAAACAGAGAGAGATAAGCGGTGGTTCTCAGCCTGCTTTCTCCTTTTCATTCAGTCTGATTCCCCAGGCTATTGGATGGTGCCACCCACACATAGGGTGAGTCTTCTCACCTCAGTTCACTTAATCTAGCAACTCCCTCACAGACATGCCCAGTAGTTTATATCCCAAGTGATTCTAATCCAAGCCCATTGACAATCAATGTGACATCACATATGTCTATCCTGATATCTCACTTCAAGACAGCGTGCACTAGGAGTCTCTGTTTTTTTTTTTTTTTTTTTGAGCCTCTTATCCCCCCCCCCCACCTAATTTATGTATTTATTTGAGAGAGAAAGAGAGAAAGAGGTAGAGAGAATGGGTGAACCAGGGCCTCTAGCCACTGCAAACAAACTCCAGATGCATGTGCCACCTTGTGCATCTAGGAGCCTCTGTTTTAAATTTTATTTATTTATTTATGAGAGAGAGAGATTGAGTGTACCAGGGCCTCCAGCCACTGTAAATGAACTCCAAATACATGCACCATGTGAAGAAAATGCACAAAGTGGCACATGTGTCTGGAGTTCATTTTCAGTGGCAAGAGGCCCTGGCTGCCCATTCCCCGACCCCTGCTTGCAAATAAATAACAAAAATACTTAAAACAAGTCTTCATATGGAGAATGGAGTTCCAAAGGGGAAAGTGGGGGGAGGGAGGGTGTTACCATGGGATATTTTTTTATAATCATGGAAGTTGTTAATAAAAATTTGAAAAAAAACACAAGTCTTCATAGTCTTTAATAGTTTCATCATTGTTCAAAAGTGCTTGGTCTATTCTGAGACTGAAGGATCTGTATAACAACAACAACAAAAAAAGTCACTTAGTTTCAATGTATGATAGCACAGAGTAAACATTTCCATTCCAAAAGGAAAGAATAAGACATACTAAAGAAAGATCAGATCCAAAGTAAGACCAAAGCCCAGCAGGACAAGCACCAAACCCTAGAGCTCCATGTCCGGCGTCCACAGCTCAGGATGTAATCGTCTGGGTTTCAGAGGGCGCCCCTCCAGCTCTGCTGCCTGCAGCACACAAAGCCTCCCCCTTGGGCTGTCTCCACCCCATGCCTGCAGCTTTCCACAGCAAGTGTTTCACAGTCCTGGTGCCTTCAGCATCCTGCGTCTCCACTGAAGCTTAAGCTTCATGTTCCCAGCTGTGGGGTGGTTTGGTTCAGGCGTTCCCCCATAAACTTAGGAGTTCTGAATGCTTGGTTCCCAGCGGATGGAGATTTGGGAATTAACACCTCTTGGAGGCGGTGTATTGCTGGGGGTGGGCTTATGAGTATTATAACCAGTTTCCTCTTGCCAGTGTTTGGCACACTCTCCTGTTGCTGTTGTCCACCCGATGTTGGCCAGGAGGTGATGTCCACCCTCTGCTCATGCTGTCGTTTTCCCCTGCCACCGTGGAACTTCCCCTCGCGTCTGTAAGCCAAAATAAACCTTTTTTTCCCCAAAAAAAACTGTTCTTTCTTGGTCAGGTGTTTTCTACCAGCAGTGTGAACTGGACCGCAACACCAGCTTCGTGCAATGAACTCTTGGTGCCCCCTTACAGAAAATCTGACCCCACCATACATTGTCTGACATCAGCAGCCTTCTAGAACCATGGTGCAAGCCTCCATGACCCTTTCACTATTGCATTTTGCATGTCTGCCAAACCAGTGCCAAGTTCGCTGCCAGCTCAAGATGTAGCCTAGCTTCCTTGGGCAAAAACTATAGTAGCAGCTAGGCATGGTGGCTCACACCTACAAGCCCAGCACTCAGGAGACAGAGGTAGGTGGATTGCCATGAGTTCAAGGCCAGCCTGGGCAGTAGAGTGAGTTCAAGGTTAGCCTAGAGTGAGACCCTGCCTCAAAAACAAACAAACAAAATATCTTTGGGCTGGAGGGATGGCTTGGTGCTTAAGGCACTTGCCTGTAAAGCCAAAGGACCCAGGATTGATTCCCCAGGACCCACATAAGCCAGATGCACAAAGTGGCACATGCATCTGGAGTTCATTTGCAGTACCTGGAGGCCCTGGCATGCCCATTCTCTCTCACACTCTCTCTCTGTGTCTCAAATAACTAAACAAAAATTTAAAAAAAAAAAAACTGCAGTAGCCTCTGTATGCCTTGGTGGTTGAATTTGAGAAAATCCTTTCGAGCTGTTATTGTAGACAGCTCCACATTGCTGGGGTGAACTTTCAAATAGACAGTTTGCGGGAGGAAGCAATTTATTTCAAGCTCACAGAGCCAAAGGGAAGTTCCATCAATGGCAGAAGAAGCTGGCTACCACTTATAAATCCGAGTAGAGACACCACTAAACAGCCATCACAACAAGCAAGCACAAACGGACAGCAGAAACAGCAGAGGCCCAGGCAGAACTCACACTGTTCTGCCCACCTTTGAGCTGGAAAATCAGATCTGCTCCCAAACACACCTTGGGGCTGGACTCCAGGATCCACACCTAGTGACAGGTGGCTGGAAATCCAAGTTTTAATAAAACCCCTGAGTCTACTGGGGGGCATACTACCAAACTAACATACCCCTTCTGTGGCAGTCTCCACAGAGAAAGACATGCTCTTTCCTTTCAAGTGAATTTACATTTTCACAAGATGGAGCAGCAGGGCGGATGGTGTGAGTACAGTCTAAATCCTAGCTCTGCTGGAGCAGAAGGGCGGATGGTGTGAGTCCAGGTCTAAATCCTAGCTCTGCTGGAGCAGAAGGGCGGATGGTGTGAGTACAGTCTAAATCCTAGCTCTGCTGGAGCAGCAGGGCGGATGGTGTGAGTACAGTCTAAATCCTAGCTCTGCTGGAGCAGAAGGGCGGATGGTGTGGGTCCAGGTCTAAATCCTAGCTCTGCTGGAGCAGAAGGGCGGATGGTGTGGGTCCAGGTCTAAATCCTAGCTCTGCTGGAGCAGAAGGGCGGATGGTGTGAGTCCAGGTCTAAATCCTAGCTCTGCTGGAGCAGCAGGGCGGATGGTGTGGGTCCAGGTCTAAATCCTAGCTCTGCTGGAGCAGAAGGGCGGATGGTGTGGGTCCAGGTCTATATCCTAGCTCTGCTGGAGCAGAAGGGCGGATGGTGTGAGTACAGTCTAAATCCTAGCTCTGCTGGAGCAGAAGGGCGGATGGTGTGAGTCCAGGTCTAATTCCTAGCTCTGCTGGAGCAGAAGGGTGGATGGTGTGAGTACAGTCTAAATCCTAGCTCTGCTGGAGCAGCAGGGCGGATGGTGTGAGTACAGTCTAAATCCTAGCTCTGCTGGAGCAGAAGGGCGGATGGTGTGAGTCCAGGTCTAAATCCTAGCTCTGCTGGAGCAGAAGGGCGGATGGTGTGGGTCCAGGTCTAAATCTTAGCTCTGCTGGAGCAGAAGGGCGGATGGTGTGGGTCCAGGTCTAAATCCTAGCTCTGCTGGAGCAGAAGGGCGGATGGTGTGGGTCCAGGTCTAAATCCTAGCTCTGCTGGAGCAGAAGGGCGGATGGTGTGAGTACAGTCTAAATCCTAGCTCTGCTGGAGCAGAAGGGCGGATGGTGTGAGTCCAGGTCTAAATCCTAGCTCTGCTGGAGCAGAAGGGCGGATGGTGTGAGTACAGTCTAAATCCTAGCTCTGCTGGAGCAGAAGGGCGGATGGTGTGAGTCCAGGTCTAAATCCTAGCTCTGCTGGAGCAGAAGGGCGGATGGTGTGAGTACAGTCTAAATCCTAGCTCTGCTGGAGCAGAAGGGTGGATGGTGTGGGTCCAGGTCTGAATCCTAGCTCTGCTGGAGCAGCAGGGCGGATGGTGTGAGTACAGTCTAAATCCTAGCTCTGCTGGAGCAGAAGGGCGGATGCTGTGGGTCTAGGTCTGAATCCTAGCTCTGCTGGAGCAGAAGGGCGGATGGTGTGGGTCCAGCTCTAAATCCTAGCTCTGCTGGAGCAGAAGGGCGGATGGTGTGAGTCCAGTCTAAATCCTAGCTCTGCTGGAGCAGAAGGGCGGATGGTGTGAGTCCAGGTCTAATTCCTAGCTCTGCTGGAGCAGAAGGGCAGATGGTGTGAGTCCAGGTCTAATTCCTAGCTCTGCTGGAGCAGAAGGGCGGATGGTGTGGGTCCAGGTCTAAATCCTAGCTCTGCTGGAGCAGAAGGGCGGATGGTGTGGGTCCAGGTCTAAATCCTAGCTCTGCTGGAGCAGAAGGGCGGATGGTGTGAGTCCAGGTCTAAATCCTAGCTCTGCTGGAGCAGCAGGGCGGATGGTGTGGGTCCAGGTCTAAATCCTAGCTCTGCTGGAGCAGAAGGGCGGATGGTGTGGGTCCAGGTCTAAATCCTAGCTCTGCTGGAGCAGAAGGGCGGATGGTGTGAGTACAGTCTAAATCCTAGCTCTGCTGGAGCAGAAGGGCGGATGGTGTGAGTCCAGGTCTAATTCCTAGCTCTGCTGGAGCAGAAGGGCGGATGGTGTGAGTACAGTCTAAATCCTAGCTCTGCTGGAGCAGCAGGGCGGATGGTGTGAGTACAGTCTAAATCCTAGCTCTGCTGGAGCAGAAGGGCGGATGGTGTGAGTCCAGGTCTAAATCCTAGCTCTGCTGGAGCAGAAGGGCGGATGGTGTGGGTCCAGGTCTAAATCCTAGCTCTGCTGGAGCAGAAGGGCGGATGGTGTGGGTCCAGGTCTAAATCCTAGCTCTGCTGGAGCAGAAGGGCGGATGGTGTGGGTCCAGGTCTAAATCCTAGCTCTGCTGGAGCAGAAGGGCGGATGGTGTGAGTACAGTCTAAATCCTAGCTCTGCTGGAGCAGAAGGGCGGATGGTGTGAGTCCAGGTCTAAATCCTAGCTCTGCTGGAGCAGAAGGGCGGATGGTGTGAGTCCAGGTCTAAATCCTAGCTCTGCTGGAGCAGAAGGGCGGATGGTGTGAGTCCAGGTCTAAATCCTAGCTCTGCTGGAGCAGAAGGGCGGATGGTGTGAGTACAGTCTAAATCCTAGCTCTGCTGGAGCAGAAGGGCGGATGGTGTGGGTCCAGGTCTGAATCCTAGCTCTGCTGGAGCAGCAGGGCGGATGGTGTGAGTACAGTCTAAATCCTAGCTCTGCTGGAGCAGAAGGGCGGATGCTGTGGGTCTAGGTCTGAATCCTAGCTCTGCTGGAGCAGAAGGGCGGATGGTGTGGGTCCAGCTCTAAATCCTAGCTCTGCTGGAGCAGAAGGGCGGATGGTGTGAGTCCAGTCTAAATCCTAGCTCTGCTGGAGCAGAAGGGCGGATGGTGTGAGTCCAGGTCTAATTCCTAGCTCTGCTGGAGCAGAAGGGCGGATGGTGTGAGTCCAGGTCTAATTCCTAGCTCTGCTGGAGCAGAAGGGCAGATGGTGTGAGTCCAGGTCTAATTCCTAGCTCTGCTGGAGCAGAAGGGTGGATGGTGTGAGTCCAGGTCTAAATCCTAGCTCTGCTGGAGCAGAAGGGCGGATGGTGTGAGTCCAGGTCTAAATCCTAGCTCTGCTGGAGCAGAAGGGCGGATGGTGTGAGTCCAGTCTAATTCCTAGCTCTGCTGGAGCAGCAGGGTGGATGGTGTGGGTCCAGGTCTAAATCCTAGCTCTGCTGGAGCAGCAGGGCGGATGGTGTGAGTCCAGGTCTAAATCCTAGCTCTGCTGGAGCAGAAGGGCGGATGGTGTGAATATAGGTCTAAATCCTAGCTCTCCCCATTTACTAATTGTGTGACCTGGGGCATCTCCCTGAGGAGATCATCCATTTGCAAAATGGAGCTAATGAAGGCTCTGATGGAGGTGGCTATGACAATTAAATGGGAAAGAACCTATACATTAGGCCCACTAATGGCATCATTAGATGACTAAGCTTATAAAACCAACTAGCAGGGACCCGGGACCAATGCATGAGTAGGATCCACTAACCCTCCCTCCAAAACTCCTCCCCAAAAGCTTGTTGGGAAGACCTGGCTCTTCCTGGTTTGTCTTGAATTTCTCCTCCCCCAGGAAGCAGGGCCAATGCTCCCCCTACTGAGCTGGGTGCCCTGGACAGGTTACTGTCTTTCTAGACTCCTTGCCTCATCTGTCAGGAAGGTGGAAGATGCTAGAGATGGGCCCTGAGGTGGGCTTTTCTAGTCTTAGCATTTTAGGATGCCTGGGACTCAAACCAGCCATTGTTTCAGAGTGCATGTCTCTCCTGTTGGGGACCTAGTATCTTCACAAAATAAGGGGGATTAGGCTAGCTGACAGTAACAGCCATGGGTCACTGTAAGAGCTCTACACCAGTCGCCCCATAACTGCATGATTGGGGCACTGCTGTGTCGGGGCTCTGCAGTGCTGTTGGGTCTCTAGCCTATGATCATATAACTAAGGAGTCCAGGCAGACCCCATGCTGGCAGCCAACACACAGCACCATCTGGCTTTGTGCTCTGAGATATGGAAAGGGTCTGATGATCTTCTGGACCCCGTGGTTTTACAGCTAGAAGTAGATACACTTTCTCAGAGACGACGCCTGCTCCATCTTGACATGTATGGGAGTTTACTTGCACAGAGGGTCCTTACTGAATCCCATGACTTCTCTGTCCCTGATTACCACACACCCGCTACAGGTCCATTTACAGACAAGGAAACAGGCGGTGAGAGGATTTCCCAATTCCCTTGGTTCTTGCGGCCAGTGACTGGGATTGAGGATAATGGCTGACCAAGCAACTTCCACATCTCCCAATTTGGGCCTCAGCCTCTGCTGGCCAGCAGCTTTGGCCTTGCTGGAGGAGCAGAGACATGGCAAGTCTGTGTGGAGAGGGAGAGAAGAGCTTTTCAAGAGTTTGGGTGGAGAGAACAGAGTCCTGGGACGATCGTTCAGGAGCTGACAAGACTTTCCACTCTGATACAAGCTCCTCCTCAGAGCTGAAGGAGATGGAACAGTGAGACTCCCGCAATCTTGGAATATTGTTCTTGGGTGGCGAATAATAGCTGGAGTTTTGGAAGTTCTCCTTGGCTGGACAGGTGGCTCCTGAGGGGGACTGGAACTATGCTTAGGGAACGTTGATTTGTCCAGGGACAGGCTGAGACAGAAGGCTGGGTGAGAGGCTCAGGAAATCATTAACTGAGACAGAAACTTGAGGGCTGTGTGGGCCTGAGTTTGGGCTGATGGGAGCCTGGAGGACCGACCAGTTCGGATGACCTTCCGCCCTGCTTTCTCACTGTGCGCACCAGCCCTACTGCGTGCCACACTTGGTCTGCCATAAAAATCTCAGTCAATTTCGCAAACACCCCTGCGCGGGTGAGGATTACAATCTCCGTTTTACAGAGGCTTGGTCGTTCTAGGGCACGCTGGGAGCCAGTCGGCGTGAGCCCAGATTTAGGTCCTTCTGCTATGAGTCTATACTCATGGCTGAGTGCTCAGAACAGGCCCGGGGGAGTAGGGGGGAGATGTAGATTTCCTCAACGGACAAGGGCGCTGAGTGCCTCACCAGGGCCTGGATCCCTTCTCCTCCTGCCAAAATCTTGGGGATGGGGTGAAGATGGAGCCTTATTAGGTCCTTCCATTAGCAGCCGCCCTGCATTAGCCTCAGCGGACTCTCCGTACTGGATGCTTAGCCACAGTCAGCCCAGCACCACCAGGGCCCACCCCAGGCTATTGCAGAGAGCTGCCGACCTGGAGGGCTCTGGGGATGCGCTCTTTCTCTCTCTCTCTCTCTCTCTCTCTCTCTCTCTGAGGACAGCTTTAAGGAAGGATGCAGGAAGGGTTCGCGGGGCTCAGAGCCAGCCCGCACTTCCCAGCAAGAAGCTCCCCCCGCACCCCCCAGGATTCGCGGCTTCCCAGCGCGGCGCTAGCCCGCATGCGCACACCGCCTCCTGCCTGCCCGCCCGCCCCCCTCGCTGCAGACCACGCCCCTTGCCACCAATGGGCGGAGGCTGCGGGGCGGGCTGGGGCGAGCCGAAGCCCTGGAGTCGGAGCTCCAGTCCCCGCCCCAGGGCCGCCGCGGGGGCTGCACCTGGGGAGGAGAGCCCCCGGGCTGCTCCGGCGATCGGTCCAGCCTCCGCTCGGGTGGCCGCGCCGTGCCCTGTATCCCGGGTGTCCGGCTGGAGTTGCGGCGGCGCGGCAGGTAGGAGGCGCTGCGCGCAGGGAGGCGTGTGCGAGCGCGCGTGCTGGTGAGTGTGCGTGTGTGTTACAGGGTGTGCGCGTGTGTTACCGTGTGTGTGTGTGTGTGTGTGTGCAGGTGCCCAGCGGGCCGGTGCGTGCCTCGCGAGCACGAATCGGAGTAGGTGGCACATCCCGCTGGCCTGGGGCTGGGAGGTGAGCGCTGGCCTTCGGGGGGCGGGGACTCCCCCCAACATCGTCTCTGGCCCCAGGGACTCAGCCCCACCTCCATCCGCAGCCCGGAGTGGTTTGCTGCGTCTTCCCCCCCTGGGTGTTCTGGAGTCTTCCCAGGGCAGACACGCCGGGTTGCTCTTATCACCGGGCCGGACTGTTTCTAATCTTCCTTATAAGTCCCCATTCCTAACCCCCACGTCTGTAACGCTCCACCCATTCAGCCCCCCCCCCCCCAACCTTTCTGAATGCCCCTACCCCACATCTTGTAGAAGGGGGTGAGGCCAAAGCCTTCACTGTCCAAGCCTGTTCCCATGTAGCCCTGGTATCCTGGTGGCATGGGGACCTCTCCTTTGGCTCCGGGGCTGGGTGTGTGGTGTTGGGGGCAGGGGAGGCGGCGAATCCACCTAGAATGGCTCTTCTCCAAGCCAGTCCAGGTTCTCGCCTCCAGCCTACACTTCTGGCTCCCCTCGGGGAAGACCCACCTAGGGCATACCAGAGGACAGATCCTTAACAGGTGCTAAGTTTTCTAGTGACAACAATTCCTGTGGTGGGATTCAGCCCCAGACCCCACACAGATGAGAAGCATAGACCATGGGGGTGAGACCAGTTGCCCTCTCAAGGCTGCCTGTTAAGGTAGACCAGCCAGAATCAGCACTCAGTAATCCCCCAGACTCAAGCTATGATAATCCCCTCCCTGTGCCAGAGGTTGGAGAAACCAGTGCTGAGGGCAAGTAAATGCTGGGGGGCCAGTGAAGCCTCCTGGGGGAAGCACCACCATGCTCAGGTGGAGACCTTCCAGAGTCGCTCCTGGCCCAGAGACCTGGGGTAGGAATGGGGTATGGTGGGCCCAGCAGCTCATGCCCTAGTTAAGGTCAGAGCTGGGGCCTAGGTGGAGTCTGTCCTGAGAAGCTTCTCTTTCCACTGAGAGGCGGGTGGGCCAACTGATAAGCCCCTGACCAAACAGTAGAGCACAAGCTGGGCCCAGCATGAGGCAGGGCCCACCCTTGCCTGGGAGTTGGGCGCCTTGTACCTTGTACCTTGCGGATTCATGGGAGAGGGCCGGAAGAAAGCTGACTTGAGCCAGAGGGTTTAGACAGGGAAGAGCGCGAAGGCCTGCGCGTGTAGAGTTGAGTGCTAGTCTAGAAGGTCAGGATTACATGGGTCAAGTGTGTTTCTGACAAGGGTCATTTGGGGCTCCTCTAGGGGATGGGTGCCGTGGAGGCCAATGAGGACGAAGCCACAGCAGGGAAAGCCCCCTTTTGCATGTCCTCCCTAGCACCCCACCCAGGTCTAGTCTTGACAAGAGAGGAGGGGACCCCTTGGGGCTCCCAGAATTGGGTAGGAGGTGCCATGTAGCTGCACAGGCCCCAGCTCTGGGGAAAGGTTAGTGACTCTTGAGATGGGGACCACCCCTGGGGTGGAGCGCTCTGGAGGAGCAAGTGCTGGGTGAGTACTGGTGATGAAAGGCCCGCGGCTTTCGGGGGGCAGCTGTGGGCTGCTCCGAGGCCTGTGCTGTCTCTGACTGCTCCCTCCACCTTCCCTGGTGTACATAGGATGGCTCTGAGCCCTGATCCCCACATAGGAGGTCCTCCCTGTGGCCACCCCAGAGCGCACAGTGGAGGCAGTCTCCACCACCCTTCCTACCTGCAGGCTCTCCTGTCTTCCTCGTCCCTGAGACTGGCTCCTTACTTTCTCGCTTGCCCATGACCTTGAGGTTGATAGCTTTGCCCACGTCTCAGTTTCTCTTGCTTTGAAGTGAGATAGCTGCTTCATCACAGGGACTTTATTTATTTATTTATTTATTTATTTATTTATTTATTTATTCCAGGCTGACCTGGAATTCACCATGTTGTCTCAGGCTGGCCTCGAACTCATGGCGATCCTCCTACCTATGCCTCCCTGAGTGCTGGGATTGGAGAGGCGTGCGCCACCACGCCCGGCTTCATCACAGGGACTTTAGTTAGGGTTGATGATAGTGACCTTAGATCTGGTCACTTAACACGTAGTACTAAATGTGAGCTGTTGATGGCCAGTGTTATCAATAAGAATGCACAATCAGGGTCCCTTCCCGGAGGAGAAGGCCGGGGAAGGAGAGGTTCACTTTGGGGGAAGAGCAATGGAAGGCAGTGGGGTCTCTTCTGCTAAGGTAGGAGTCCCCCTTGACTTTAATGGGCGAGAGGACCTGCTGTTTCCCGTAGCCTTCTACACCGATGCTCAGACTGACCAAGTCCCCCTGCCATCTTCTTCTTCTTTTTTTTTTTTAAGGTAGGGTCTCACTCTAGCTCAGGCTGACCTGGAATTCACTCTGTAGTCTCAGGGTGGCCTTGAACTCATGGCGATCCTCCTACCTCTGCCTCCCCAGTGCTGGGATTAAAGGCATGTGCCACCACGCCCGGCCCCCCTGCCTTCTTAAAGGCTCCTATCCCCACAGGAGAGGTGGGGTGGGGCGGGGCGGGGGACAGCTGAGAGCGTCCTGTGAAGGGCTCATAGGACCAGCTCAAGGGTGAGCCCTGGCCTTCCCCAGCAGCAGAGGGCAGCTCCATGCAGCTGCGTGGCCTGGCCAGCCACTGGCAGTCGGCCTGTACTTAGTCTTGTTAGCAGAGCCGCCTGCCCTCTCTCTCAGTCCTGTGGGACTCCTCCCAGCCACCCTTCAAGCCCTCCAGACACCCCTTTGGCCACTTGATCCCATGTCCTCCCTGTGCCCAGCATTCTTTAGCTCCCCGAGGTCCTTGGCCCTGGCCTTCAAGGCCCCACCTCTGTAACGGCCTCTCAGGGTTGATGCTCTGGGCTTGAGTTGCAGGCCGAGCGGCCCACATCCCTTTGGCCTCGGGCCTCGCCTTTCCCTGCTCACTGAAGGCAAAGTGGGCCAGGTCCCTTTGGGGTTCTTACCCGGGTGTCTCATGTTTGGACATGAAGTTACAGAATGTGTGTTGACCGGCTTGTGAGGGCTGACTCGCCACGCCCAGTTCTCATTGTTCAGACAGTGTTCTAGGGAACACCCCCCCCCCCCAGCTTTTCCAGAGCTGGGTGCCAGGTGACTAGGGTGGCCTGGTGGCTTGTGGATATAGCCTGTGATTTTCTACCTTCAGTAGGGCATGGGGTCAGCTATAGCACCATGGCCAGAGCAAATCAAGGCTTATCCACTGGCGTCAAGCTCCCCATCCCTGTCAGGTGTACTCAGGTGGCCCATGAGGGTTGAGAGTCTTGCTGGCCTCATGACCTCTGTCCATCCAGCTCTGACGGACTTAGTCACCTCTGTTTGGGGTTCCAGTAACCTGTTATTAATAATTGTGCCAGCGTTACTTTATGTCACACTGGGGCAGCCCAAGGCAAGTTCACTTTGGGGGAAGGGCAGTGGAAGGCAGTGGGGTCTCTTCTAAGGTAGGAGCCCCGCTTGGCTTTAATGGGTGAGGAGACTTGCTGTGCACTGGCTCTTTCCTCGTTCACCCTATCCCATGCTCCTCTCTGTTGTGCTGTGTTGTGCTGAATGAAGTACCAGAAAGTTAGTGGCTTCAGACAAATGTGAATTTATTCTCTTCTGGTTTTGGATGTTGGAAATCCAACATGAATCTAGGGGGCCTAAAATCCAAGCTAGGTGCTTTGAGAGGCTCCAGGGGAGAATCCTTTCCTTTTCTACTTCTAGTGGCTCTTGGCATTCCTTGTGACAGTCGCCTCTCCCTTTCTGTTTATTATCTTTTGTCTTTAAGAAATATTTTGTTTATTTAAGAGAGAGAGAGAAAGGGTGCACCAGGGCCTCCAGCCAGTGTGAACTCCAGATGCATGCACCACCTTGTGCATCTGGCTTTATGTGGCTCCTGGGGACTCGAACCTGGGGTCCTTTGGCTTTTTAAGGAACCTCCTTAACCGCTAAGCCATCTCTCCAGCCTCTATCTTTTTTGTCTTTTTGAGGCAGGCTTTCACACTATACATGTAGTCAAGAATAGCCGGGCTGGAGAGATGGCTTAGTGGTTAAGCGCTTGCCTGTGAAGCCTAAGGACCCCGGTTCGAGGCTCAATTCCCCAGGACCCACGTTAGCCAGATGCACAAGGGGGCGCACGCATCTGGAGTTCGTTTACAGAGGCTGGAGGCTCTGGCGCGCCCATTCTCTCTCTCTCTCTCTCTCTCGGCCTCCTTCTCTCTGTCACTCTCAAATAAATAAATGAACAAAAAAAAAATTAAAAAAAAAAGAATAGCCTTGAAATCCCAAGACTCCTGCCTCTACTTCCCAAGTGCTGGGATTATAGGATGTGTGCCATAATGTCCATATTCATTCATTCATTCATTCATTATTCATTCTTCACAGCCTTGGGGAGGAAGGAATCCAGAGCCTTGGTTTTTTTTGGTTTTTCGAGGTAGGGTCTCACTCTAGCCCAGGCTGACCTGGAATTCACTATGGAGTCTCAGGGTGGCCTCGAACTCATGGCGATCCTCCTACCTCTGCCTCCCAAGTGCTGGGATTAAAGGCGTGCGCCACCACGCCCGGCCAGAGCCTTGTGTATGCTAAGCAGGCACTGTACCACTGAGCCATACCCTCAGCCCTGTCTCCCTCTCGCAAGGACACTTGTGATTACATTAGAGCCCGTCCACATTAGCCGGGACCACCTCCCTGGGTCTTCACATGGGCAAGCTCCAGTATCACCCAAGGCAGCATTCACAGGGTCTGGTGTGGTTGTACTTCTTTTTTTTTTTTTTTTTTTTTGGTTTTTCGAGGTAGGGTCTCGCTCTAGCCCAGGCTGACCTGGAATTCACTATGGAGTCTCAGGGTGGCCTCGAACTCATGGCAATCCTCCTACCTCTGCCTCCCAAGTGCTGGGATTAAAGGTGTGCGCCACCACGCCCCGCTGGTTGTACTTCTAAACCCGGTACCCAGCCTGAACCCATGGGAGCTGGAGCTCAGGGAGACTGGATGCTGGCATGTCTCCATGGACTGCCACTCCTTCCTGCATTTGACTGTGTTAGAGTTTTGGGGTGCAGTGCAGCTAGTGTCAGACACTCATCCACTAAAGCCAGTGCACAGCAGGTCATTTGACCCTTGCCACCATCCTTTAAGAGGCAAGTCAGAGTACCAGGCCTGTGGAAGTCAAGTCCTGTGGAGAGCAGGTTTGTGGGTCAGGGAGGCAGTGTTGGGCCTTGGATTCATGGATGAGAACTCTGAGGCACAAAGAGGTGAACTGCTTGGCCTTGCTGGGTCCTCACTGCCCCTCTCCTAGGAGATGTGGGTGGGTGGGGCATCTCTGGCCTCACCTGGCATTCCAAGGCTCGGATTTTTTTCCTGCCTGGGCTTGGAGAGGGGCCACTGGTATTCAAGGCTGCCATTGGTAATAGGACCAGAGCCCAGCTCAGAGCACGGCACACGAGACCTGCAAGTGCCACCAACATACTACTCACCCTAGACCTGGTCTGCCTCCTAGGAGGCCACCAGTCCCTGAGGAAATAACTACCCCCCCCCCCCCCCCCGCCTCTGAGTGCTGTAGCCTGAAGCTCTGGCCTGTCCCCAGCATGGCCGCCATTTCATCCCCATGGCTAATGCGGTGCTGCTTGTGAAGCCTGGTCTCTCTCTGCCCTGAGCCTCCTTCCCTTCAGTCTTCTTGTGACTTATCACCTTGTCGCCCTCAAATTCTGAGCCTGGTTTTCCAGGCCCGCCACAACCCGGCTGTGGTGCTGTCTGCGCTGGATCCTTCTTCCTTCTCCCCTCTCCCTCCGCCCGGTTCTCTAGCCTGGCTTGACTGGTTTCTTCCTCCCAGAATGCTATTTCCTCCTACTACTCTCAAAGTTGAGATCTAGCTCCTCACAATCCTCCTGCTCCTTCTGGACGACCCCTACCTCGAGCAGATTCCTGTGTTGGTGCATCCCTGGGGTTTCCATCTCTCTCTTCCAACCAGGCTGGCTTCTGGAGCTGACCCTGGCTGACCCTCACGGCCCTCTTTGTCCGGAGCATAGCCAGTGCAGGGTCAGGACCCTGGGTGAGAGGTGGTGGACCAGGCAGAGCGGGTTCATGACACGGGACAGGCTCCTGCCTTTGCCCTGAATGTCCCTCTTCCCTTCCTGAGTCTTTCTTTTTTTTAAATTTTAATTAAAAATTTTTTTTAGAGAGCAAGAGACAGACAGAGAGAAAGAGAGAGAGAATTGCCCTGTCAAGGCCTATGCCACTGCAGTTGAACTCCAGATGCTTGACCCACCTAGTGGGCATGTGTGACCTTGTGCTTGCCTTGTCTTTGTGTGTCTGGCTTACATAGGATCTGGAGAGTTGAACATGAGTCCCTAGGCTTCAAAGGCAAGCGCCTTAATTGCTAATCCATCTCTCCAGTCTCCCCTCCACCCACTTTCTGAGTCTTTAGGTAATGGGAACAGGCCAGTTCCTTTCTAAAGGTGGAACTTGAGCTGAGAAAGAGCACCTCGGTTTTCCCATCTGAGGAATGGGTACCATCCTTTGCCTCCCCTGAGGGATACTGAGTGGCACCTGTGCCCTAGGCTCCAAGCATCCCTGCCCTATCCCACCCTGGTCAGATGGGACATCCCTTGGTAGGAGAACCCTGCTCCATGCCCACCTCAGCACCTTCTCCACAGGATGTGGTGCTGGGCATCAAGGCCCGTGGAAGGGTGACCATTGTCCTGGGTTGCCCGAGGGTGAGGGCTTCCCTGGGATGTGGGTTTTTTGAGTGCCAAAACTGTGACCAATTCATCACCAAGGTGGAGCCTGGCGAGGAACCCCCTGCCTTAGGTTCTTGGTTATATTCCTGTTCCTGCCCAAGGCCCATAGAAGCCCAGGAACCAAAGCTCCCCCCCCCCCCGCCCACCTCTGGAGGCTCCTTTTCCTCGGCCTTCCTTCATTCAGATGCCTCAGCCCCAGACTCCCCACAACAGCCTGGGCAGGGCCCAATTCCCAAATGAAGAACAGCTGTGGGGTCAGATCAGTGACTCATTCAGGGCCACCCAGAGCCAGGCTGGATCGGAGGCCGCCTCTTTCCTCCAACCGGGAGTCAGTCCATCGGAACTCCACGGCCTCCATCTCTCAGGAGCCCACTGAAACCCTGTGCCCCATGCCTGCCCTTACCCTGCTGCCCGTTGGGGACAAGGGGTATCCTCTGGCTGGATGTGTGTTAGAAGCTCACTGCGGCTGGGTGGAGAGATAAGGGGAAAGGAAGGAGAAGGACAGGATCTCCCAGCACTGGTGCCAGCCTGCCTGGCGTTGGCTGAGGTGACTCACCAGGCCTGGATGTCTCAGCTCCACAGCCAGGAGCCCAGAATCCAGAGTGGCCTGAGCCCAGCTCTCCATCCACACACCTGCTCCCTCCCCAGTCATGGCATGCTGCCATCGCCCTAGGGATGGAACCCGGGGCTTGCTATCAAGCGCTGTGCCTTGGAGACACATCGCAGCCCCTCATACTTGATCCCAAAGAGCCGCCAGCATTCTCCCTGACCCACAACCTGCCTCCCTCTTAGGAGCACTGACCCTAAGGTGTCTACCACCCTTGGGCCCCTCGTCACCCGGGACTACTGCCTCGAGGGTCAGCCGCTCAGGGTCAGTGCAGAATGGGTGTCAGTGAAGATGTGCAAATTGGAATCCAGGTGTCCTGTGAATTCCAAAAGCCCAGCTGTGCAGCCCTTCCCTGTCATGTGGCTGATGGTGTTGGGCGTGGGGGTGTCAGGGAAGGTAGGGGGGACGTGGGGTTTTTATGGGTGTGAGACATCACTGGCTCCTTCCACTGGCACTTGATACCCATCCTGCCAGGCCTGTGCCATGTTAGGCCTTAACCATGGAATCTGGAGAGTAGCAAAAGAGGCCCTTGACAGAAAGGCCCTTTCACTCGCTGCCAGCTGGCCCTATGTAGCCTTGGGTTGCCTTCTCCATAGATTCTCCACCCATGAATGGGCTTCAACCCCAGTTCTGTGGCCCTTCTAGCATTTTTGTCCTGGTCCCCTCCTTGCCCTCCTCCATTTCTTTTAGCAGGAATTTCCTGTAGCCTGTGGCCCTGAAACTTGTTATGTCACTGAGAGTGACCTTGGACTTCTGATCCTCCTGCCTTTATCTCTTCAGTGCTGGGATGTTGGGACTGCATCACCTCATCCAGTGACAGAATAAACTTACAGTTTATTTTCATGAGTTTGTACCAGTGTGTCACCATGATTTACTTATGCAGACCTGAGGATTTCACCCAGGAATTCTTTTTTTATTTCAAATTTTTATTAACAACTTCCATGATTATAAAAAATATCCCATGGTAATACCCTCCCTCCCACTTTTCCCTTTGAAACTCCATTCTCCATCTTATCCCCTCTCCATCTCAATCAGTCTCTCTTTTATTTTGATGACATGATCTTCTCCTCCTATTATGATGGTCTTGTGTAGGTAGTGTCAGGCACTGTGAGGTCATGGATATCCAGGCCATTTTGTGTCTGGGGGGATCACGTTGTAAGGAGTCCTACCCTTCCTTTGGCTCTTATAATCTTTCTACCACCTCTTCCGCAATGGACCCTGAGCCTTGGAAGGTGTGATAGGGATATTATTATAGCACTGAGCACTCCGGTCACTTCTTTTAGCCCAGGAATTCTTGCCTGTTAGCTCAGTACTCTGCCAGCCATTCCCCAATCTTGTCCTTTATTCCATGTGACAGTATCAGGCTATTTTCTGTTGGTATAACAGAATACCTGAGGCTGGGTTATTTGTGGAAGAAAAAAGGAGTTATTTTCTTTTTTCAGTGCTGAGATGGAATCCAGGGTCCCTCAGGTCCCCTGCCACTGATGCCCCAGCCACCAGCGCTTTGTTTGGTTTAGAGTCTTGGAGGCTGGGGAGTCCAAGGTTCGTGATCACACCACATGAGGCTGTTCCAACTCATGGCGGGAGTAGGCATGTGTGAGTGGGAGAGAAGGGGTCTCAACACTCCTGTTGGGTGATCCACTGCGATGGGAAAGGTCCAAACCTCTCACTAGAACCCTTCTGCTGCTAACATGACAAATTAGGCCTTAGTATGAGTTTTTTTTGGGGGGGGGGGGCGGGGGGACATACCATATTCATGCCACAGGAGGCACGGCCTTCCTAGGACAGCTGTGCCCAGGTCCCTTGCTGCTCAGCATCTTCCTCGGCCTCCATCCCTTCAGGAAGAAGCAGATCCGCGGGGGTCTGGGGTTCTGGGCAGTCTCATATTTGATGCTTCCCTTCCCCTCAGCTCCACGTGGGCCACCTCTGAGCCTGGTGCTTGCTCCTGGTACAGGGCTGAGGACATCTGAAGATGGCTCCCGACTGGCCTTACACTTCCTTCCTAGATGCGGGAGGAACCTGACAGCCTGTTTGCGCCTTGGGGTTTCGTGGTGGCTGGAAGCCTTGAACACCCAGGGTGTCGGAGCCATGGGAAAGGAGGAGGTGGGGGATCAAAGACAGAAGATAGCAGCCCTCACATGATAGGGCCGGCCAGAGCTAGTGCTATGACCCAACCTGGACCCTTTTCTTTTCTTTTTTCTGGTTTTTCGAGGTAGGGTCTCACTCTAGCCCAGGCTGACCTCCCTTTTCTTTTTTTAATTATATATATATATATATATATATATATATATATATATATATATATATATAGTTGTTTGTTTTGTTTTGTTTTGTTTTTCAAGGTAGGGTCTCACTCTGGCCCAGGGCTGACCTGGACTTGCAACAGAAGGCTGTGGGTCCGCCCATCACAGACTAGAACTTACCAGACTCTTAAGTCACAGTCAGCCTTTTCTCTAGCAGTTGATGATCTCAGGTATTTAATGCAATCACAGAAAGCTGACTAACATCTCTTGTGACAGAAAGTGACTAAAATAGTCATCACTGGAGATGAGTTACGCCCATGGGCTTTAAAAAAAAATCATTAATTTTTTTTCTTGTTTTTGTCTTTTTGAGACAGGGTTTTATGTAGTCTATGCTGGCCTGAGATTCAATATGTAGCTGAGACTGGCCTTGAACTGAGAGAAGGAAGAAGGGAGGGGGGAGGGAGAGAGAGAGAGAAAGAGGAAGAGAGGCATGCCAGGGCCTCTTCTGCAAATGAACTCCAGTCATATGCAACACTTTGTACATCTGGCTTTACGTGTGTACTGGGGAATTGAACCTGGGCTGGCGGGTTTCTCAAGCAAGTGCCTTTTCCTATTGAGCCATCTCCCTAGCCCCAAGTTTAGTTGTTGTTTTTGAGGTAGGGTCTTAACTCTAGCCGAAACTAACCTAGAACTCATTGTGTAATCCCAGGCTGGCCTCAAACTCACAATAATCCTCCTACCTCTGCCTCCTGAGTGCTGGGATTAAGGACATGTGCCACCACGCCTGGCAATTTTTTTAACTTGACAAAAACCATACGAGTTTATCACATACAGTATAATATTATGAAACAGGAATACAGTGTACATTGGCTAAGTTGAACAAATGAGCATGCGTTACTTTACAAACTTAGCATCTTTGTGTGCGTGTATGATAAAAATACTCCAAATCCACTTCCTTAGTGGTCTTCAAGAATACAGCCCGTTGGGGGCTGGGGACATAGCTGGGTGGTCTGACCCTTGCCCGGGATGTGGGTGGGAAGGCCCTGGATTAAAAGGACACAGTGCACGGTCAGGGAAGGAGTCAGCGTGTATACACCAGATCGCTTGAGCCCGTTGCTCCTGTCTGGCTGACATCTTCTCAGCCCGCCCTCTGCTCTCCCAAGGCCACCATTCTACTCTTGTTTCACATAATGTCCTTCAGACTTGTCTGTCTTGTCTCAAATGAAAGGATTTTCTTCTTTTGGAAGGCTACTAGTATTCCATTCCACATTTGCTTTATCCACTCCTCAGTTGATGGTCACATAGGCATTTTCAATTTCATAAGTGTTGGAGATCTGAACTCAGGACTTCATTCTTGTGTAGCAAGCACCTCGTCCACTGAGCCATCCCCTTGGCCCTTGAGGTATTTGTTTAGGTCCTTTGCCCATTCTTTAAATATTTATTTATTTGGAACAGAGAGGGAGAGAGAGAGAAGGAGGGAGGCAGATAGAATGGGCACACCAGGGCTTCTAGCCACTGCAAACAAACTACAGATGCATGCGCCACCTTGTGCATCTGGCTTATGTGGGTACTGGGGAATAAAACCTGGATCCTTAGGCTTCGCAGGCAAACGCCTTAATCACTAAGCCATCTCTCCAGCCCCTATGCCCAGTTTTTTTTTGAGGGGCCTATTTGCTGTGTGGCTACTGAGTTTGTACAGGTCCCTTATATATCTTGAGTCTTAGCCCCTTATTAAATAGGTAGTTCACAGCCTTTTTTTCTTCCATTTTATAGATTGCCTCTGCACCCTGCACATTACTTCCTGTGTTGTAAGATGCTTTCGAGTTTGCTGTTAGTCCATCTGTCTAACTTTGCTTTTGTTACTTAGGCTTTTAGAGTCATATCCAAAAACGGAAAAAAAAAACAAAAACAAAAACAAAAAAATCACTGCTCAGACCCCCCCCCCTTTTTTCTCTAGTAGTTTTGTAGTTTCAGGTCTTAAATTGAAATCCTTAATATGTTTAAGCCAAACTGTGTGTATATTGTGAAGTTGGGGTGTATCTGTTTTTTTTTTTTTCAGTATAGGGCACCCAGGGCTCCCGGCAGCTTTACTGCACACGTTGTGCCTCTTTCTACTGGGTGGCGTTGGCACCTTTGTGGAAAGTCAATTGAGCATCAAAGTGTGGCTGATTTTCAGGCTCTCTATTCCGTGTGCCTGTCTTGTCCCAGTATCATACCATTGTGATCGTCACAGTCCTGTAGTATAGTGTCGACTGGTTTTGTTCAAAATTGCTTTAGCTAGTCAAGATCTTTTGAGTCTATGAATTTTATAGAATTGTTCTAATTTCTTTGGCATTTTATTTTATTTATTTATTTATTTATTTATTTGTTTTGTTTTGTTTTTAGTTTTTCGAGGTAAGGTCTCACTCTAGTCCAGGCTGACCTGGAATTCACTATGGAGTCTCAGGGTGGCCTTGAACTCATGGCGGTCCTCTTACCTCTGCCTCCCAAGTGCTGGGATTAAAGGCGTGCGCCACCACGCCCGGCTTCTTTGGCATTTTAATAGGGACTGTACTGTATTGAATTAATTACTCTGGGTACTGTGGACTTTGTAACAGTATTTGTTCTCCAATCCACAAGTGCAAGGTATCTGTCCACTGGTGTTTTCCTCAGTTTTTTTTTCTTTGTTTCATAGTTTGCAATATGCAGGTTTTTCACTTCCTTGGTTAAACTTATTTCTAAGTCTTTTTTTGTTTGTTTTCTTTTTGTAAGTATTGTAAATTGATTTGGGGGGGGGTAGTTTATTGTTAGTATAGAAACACTATTGATTTTTGCACATTACTCCTAGATCTAATTTGTTTAGAGTTTGTGTGTGTGTGTGTGTGTGTGTGTGTGTGTGTGTGTGTGTGTGTAAGGGCATGGGATGTTATTAAATATTGTCCTTGAATCTAACAAAAGAATCTTTGTTTTGTTTTGTTTTGTTTTGTTCTGTTCTGTTTTTTAGTTTTTTCCAAGTAGGGTCTCACTCTAGCCCAGACTGACCTGGAATTCACTCTGTAGCCCCAGGCTGGCCTCAAACTCACAGCAATCCTCCTACTTATGCCTCCTGAGTACTGGGATTAAAGGTATGCAGCACCACACCTGGATTTAAAGAATCTTAAAAAAAATTTTTTTTTTTTGAGACAGTGTGCCATGTGTCCCAGGATGGCCTCAAACTAAGTGTGTGGCTGAGGGTGACCTTGCGCTTCTGTTCCTCCTTCCTCCATGTCCTGAGTTATGGTCTTACAGGCATGCCCCCCCCCCCATGCTTGGTTGATGTGGTGCTAGGGAAGAATCCATGCCTTCATGTGTGCTTGACAAGTACTCAGCCAAATGAGCCACATCCCAGCCCTGTCGTCAGTAGTTTTGAGACAGGGTCTCACTATTCGTGCAGACTAGGCTAGCCTGGAATTTTCCTTCTTTTTTTTAAAAAAATATTTTATTTATTTATTTGACAGAGAGAGAGAGAGAGAATGAATGGGCACGACAGGGCCTCCAGCCGTTGCAAACGAACTCCAGATGCATGTGCCCCCTTGTGCGTCTGGCTAACGTGGGTCCTGGGGAATCAAACCTGGGTCCTTTGGCTTTGCAGGCAAGTGCCTTAATTGCTAAGCCATCCCTCCAGCCCTTTCTTTTCTTTTTTTTTTTTAATTTAATTTTTTATTGACAACTTCCATAATTATAGACAATAACCCATGGTAATTCCCTCTCCCTCCACTTTTCCCCTTTGAAACTCCATTCCCCATCATATCCCCTCCCCCTCTCAATCAGTCTCTCTTTTATTTTGATGTCATGATCTTTTCTTCCTATTATGATGGTCTTGTGTAGGTAGTGTCAGGCACTGTGAGGTCATGGATATCCAGGCCATTTTGTGTCTGGGGGGAGCACGTTGTAAGGAGTCCTACCCTTCCTTTGGCTCTTACAGGAGTGCTCAGCAGTGAAATATCTTTGGCCTGGAATTTTCAATAATCCTTTTGCCTCAGCATCCCAAGAGCTGGCTGAGCTTGTAGGCATGCACCCTCCTGACCCATTCCTACATTTAGTGATCTGAGAATGCTGAGCCATTCCTGGTTTCCAGGCCCTTGACCATAGTGAATGGTCCTTGCAACGTGCTGCTGAGTTCTCGTGCCTAGTGCTTTTGCTGAGGACTTTTTGCATCTGTGTTGACCGGGGACATTTAACCTGTAGTTTCTTTTCTGGCTTTGGTGGACTATCCAGGCCTTGCTTTGCAGTGCTTTCTGAATGGAAGCATAGGGCAACGCTTCCGTTGTTTAATAACATGCTTATGAGATGTATCTGTAGGGTTGCAACAATGTGTTCATTTTCCATTATGGAAAAAGGGCAACAGCATACTTAGCTAGATTTTGTTGGTGTTCCTTGGGTTGTTTCTGATTTCCAGCTAGGGGTGGTGCATGCCTGCAATCCCAGCACTTGGGAGGTGGAGGCAGGAGGATCGGGAGTTCAAGGTCATCTTCAGCTGCATGGTGAATTCGAGGCCAGTGGGGGCTATGCGAGAACTTATCCCCCTTCCCACCTGCACGAAAAGTTCGGCGGTAAACATTCTCTTGCATGTTTTTGATGAGTGTGTCATGCACTTTTTCTTGTGTGCATTGTGTGGGTGTGCCTGTGGTATTGGCACATGTCCATGCACACGTGTGTGGAGGCCAGAGGAGTAGATTGGGTGTCCTCCCCTGTTGCTCTTCTGCCTTATTTCCTTGAGACAAGAGTCTCTCACTGAACCTGGAGCTCGTGCTATTTTTCTAGCAAGACTGGGCCTCTGCCCCCCCCACCCATCCCTTTAACACTGGGGTTACAGGCATGCATGGTGGCCCTGCTTTGCGTCTTTCCTTTTTTTAATGTTTTTTTATTATTGACAACTTCCATAATTATAGAATTATTATAAAAAAATATAAAACCATGATAATTCCCTCCCCCCTCCACTTTCCCCTTCACAACTCCACTCTCCACCATATCCCCTCCCCCTCTCCATCAGTCTCTCTCTTATTTTGATGTCATCATCTTTTCCTCCTATTATGATGGTCTTGTGTAGGTAGTGCCAGGCACTGCAAGGTCATGGAGATCCAGGCCATTTTGTGTCTCAAAGAATGCATTGTAAGGAGCCCTACCCTTCCTTTGGCTCTTACATTCTTCCCGCCACCTCTTGCATTTTTTCCTCCCTCCCTTCCTTCCTTTCTTTCTTTCTTCTCCCTCTCTCTTCCTTCCTTCTTTTTTGGTATGATATAAATATATATTTTCTTTAATCAGTCAAAAAAATTCACTCAGGGGCTGGAGAGATGGCTCAGTAGTTAAGGTGCTTGCCTACAAAGCACAAGGACCCAGTTCGCTTCCTCAGTACCCACGTAAAGTCAGTTGCATAAGGTGGTGCATGTGTCTGGAGTTCATTTGTAGTGGCTAGAGGCCCTGGTGTGCCCAATTCTCTCTCTTTTTCTATCTGCCTCTTTCTCTCTCTGACTCAAATAAATAAGTAAATAAAATGTTATAAAAAAATTCACGTAGACTTGGCAAACTTTGTTCTCTATTCTCTTTTTAAGTGAGTGCTGGGGCTCGAACTCAGGTCTTTATGCTTGTGTAGCAAGCAATCTTACCCACTGGGCCATCTCCCTGGCCCCTGGTGCATGTGTTTCTGTCGGACATGTTCTTGGGAGTGGAATTAATACCTAGTAGTGCATTTCTTCATCTTTAATAGAGATTGGCATTTCTGCTCCCACCACCAGTGTGTGAGAACTCCACTTGGAGTTCCGTTGTTTAGTTTGGGGATGGAACCTCCCTCATACTTCCTAGCTCTCTACCACTGAGCCATGCCCCCAACTTGCAGTTGGTACTTTTTGTAAGCATGTCATTCATATATATATATATATATATATATATATATATATATATATATATAAAATTTCATTTACGAGAGTGAGAGAATGGATGTGTCAGGGCCTCCAGGTACTGCGGACCAACTCCAGATGCATGCACTACCTTGTGCATCTGGCTTACATGGGCACTGGGGAATCGAACCTGGGACCTTAAGCTTGACAGGCGAGCACCTTAACCGCTAAGCCATCTGTCCAGCCCACGTTGTGGTTTCTCATATTAGCCCTTCTGCTGGAGGTAGACTGGTGTCGCACATGGTCTTCATCTGCACTTTCTGACTACAAAGTCAAGCATTTGCTGATTACTTGGAGTGGCTCTTTTTTTGTGTTGCAGTTAGATTTGCAGTCTGCACATAAAGTGAGGTAAGAGTCATGATCCATCTTTCTCCATGTGGTTAGCCTATCATCCCAGCCCCGTTCATTAGAAATATTTTTTTCCCTCATTGTGCCTTGGTCATTAATCAGGTATTCCTATAGTTGTGGTGTGTGTGGACTTTCTGTTCCGCTCCACTGGTCTGTTTGTCTGCCCCAGCACTGTCTGTAGTCCACTCAGCCTCGGCAGTGGGGTGTGGGCCTCCGCTGGCACCAGGCCATCAGGAAGAACTGTAGGGAAAGGGACGCCTGGCCCAGTGGGAACAGGCCAGCTGACCAGAGTGTGGGCTGAAAGCAACTTCCTGTTGACCCCTCCCCCTTGAGCTGGTCCTTCTCTCCTGGGAGGGAGTTCCTGCCACACTTATCTTCATTGTTGCATTTAGCAGTCACTGAGTCCCTGACTTCCACAGTTGGTGCTGGGGATGCAGACAGCCCCTTGACACGGGCCCTGTCCCAGACAGGTCTGTAGTGGGCTAGGGAGATGGACAAGGGTATACAGAGGTGGTGGAGGGGTACAGTCCTCTCACGTGATCCAGAAGGCCCAGGTGGGGTGGATTGAAAAGGATTAGATGTGCAAAGGGCAAGGAGCTCTGGGTACTGGAATGGAGACCCAGGATTGGAAGATGTTGGGGAGAGATCGGCAGAGAACGGGGAGCCAAGGTGGGGTGGATTGAAAAGGAGTAGATGCGCAAAGGCCCTAAAGTCACAGCTCTTTAAAAAATTATTTATTTTTATTCATTTATTAGAGATGGGGGGGAGAGAGAGAATGGGCGCACCTGGGCCTATAGCCACTGCAAACGAATTCCAGCCACTTTGTGCATCTGGCTTACGTGGGTCCTGGGGAATTGAACCTGGGTCCTTTTTGCTTTGCAGGATAATGCCTTAACCCCTGAGCCATCCCTCCAGCCCAGTCACAGCTTTTTAAAAAAATATATATATTATTTGTACTTATTTGACAGTGAGAAAGAAGGGCGGGGGCAGAGAGAGATTGAGAATGGACATGCCAGGGCCTCCAGCCACTACAAACGAACTCCAGATGCATGTGCCACCTTGTGCATCTGGTTTACATGGGTCCTGGGGAACTGAACCTGGGTCCCTTGGCTTTGCAGGCAAATGCCTTAACCATGGAGCCATCCCCCTAGCCCCCTGAAGTCACAGCTTTAAGGGCAAAGGATACTAGCTAGAATGGAGGCCCAGGGTGGAAGACGTGGGGGTGAGATTGGCAGAGAAAGGGAAGGCAGTGAGCTGTCCTTAACCCCTCACAGGATCCTGCCCAGCTCTAACACACTGTAAGAACATTTAGGGACAGCTTCTCCCTGCCTCCTGGTTCGTCTATGCCCGGAGCTACTCTGAAAGGCCATGGACTCTATGACCCCTAGTGGGTGCAGTGGAAGGTGAGGTTGGAGGGTTTATGGGGGCTGTGTGGGCAAAGGCCAGGGCCCAGAAGAGCTGGCAGCCTGCCTGGGTAAGGTGTAGAGGAGGAATGGCTAAACTGCATCAAACCCTCTGTTGGGCCTTTCTTACGGCCCCCCGTCTCTTCTCTCCAGAAGAACACTCCCCCTCTGTGGCCTGGAGAGCAGCCCGAAGCCTCATTCAGCTACCAGCCTGGCTGTGTGATCTCAGCCTGCCACTTCCCCCTCTCTGGGCCCTCTGGGCTCTGGAATACTGGAACCGTAAGAGCTGGTTTCTGGGCGCCCGCTTCAGTTTCTCTGATCTAATTCTTGCAGCTTAAATTGCTTCTGAGTCAGACTGCTTTTAGCCCACAGTGCTAATGACCCTGCTTGATCTGAGGTTCCAAACGAGCCCTTTTCTTCTCCCCCCCACCCCCCAGGCCTCCAAGGCTGAGGGAGGGCTGAGAGGCAAGATAATTGACATCCTTGGGCAAAGAGGGGAAACCAGAAAGGTTTGACCTGAAGTCACACCGCTGCTGCCCCACGTAGGGTGGTGGAGGGGAGGGGCAGATGGAGTGACAGCAGCTGACTCCCAGCCCCTCAGCAGCAGGGACAGTGACCTCCCTGCTGTCCTGATGGCTCCACACTCTGCCCATGCCACCTCCTTCCTTCCTCTTCCTCGGCCCCAGCACAGTGAGGGGAATGTGGGATCCTGCTCCCCGGTGCATAGCTTTTTCCCCAAATAGGATCCTGAGGCCAAAGTGGGGGACCTCCCAAGTCTTCCGCGTGTCCTGTGAGTGTGAAACCTGCCACCAGCTACTGGGGTTTAACTGCCTGTGTGACTCAGTCTCAGAGCTGCAGGGAGGGCTGGAAAAACAAGGCCTGGAGAGGGAGGTGGGTGTGGCCCGGGTCAGCCCTGGTCACTGTTGTTGGTAGCCTGCGGATGTGGGTATCACCTCCGGGCACCAGAAAGAGAATCTCCGTGGCCGGTCCCTGTCACCGTTCTGCCGGGTAGCAAGCAGGTGGCAGCTGCGTGAGCTTGGGGGCCCTGCTCTGATTGCCGGTAGGATGGGGTGACGCTAGCTCGCAGGGCTGTCGGGAGGGTCCCCACCAGGTTGGTTCTGGGCAGGGCTTCCAGGTGACCGTCTCCCTGCCTTCCTCTCCTCTAGGTGCCTCTCCTCCCCGCGGCCACCATGTTCTCGTGCGTGAAGGCCTATGAGGACCAGAACTACTCGTCGCTGAAGCGCTCCTGTCTGCGCCGGAAGGTGCTCTTTGAGGACCCACACTTCCCTGCCACCGACGACTCGCTCTACTACAAGGGGTCCCCGGGTCCCACCGTGAGGTGGAAGCGGCCCAAGGTCAGTGTCTGGCCGAGGCCCCCAGGGGCTAACTAGGAGGAGACACTGGGGTGGGACTATGCTTGCAGGAAAACGGGCCCTGCTGCCCCTGGAAGCCAACTGGCCCCCCAGTCCCTCCAGGGATGGGGCAGTCACAGTTGTGGCTCCCCATCCTAGATGCTTTTGGGGTAAATGTGACGTGCTGTGAATGAGCCCTTTGTTTAGTAAGATGGAGAGTGAGGCTCAAGTGCAAGGAGTTGACCTTCCTGATTACGGTAGTGATTTGGGAAGTCACTTCCTGTGCCAATGGAAGTATGTGTTGTAACTAACTAGCAGTGACAGTGGTAAGAATCAGTCGTACTTGTGAGGACTAGAACAGCAAGCATTCTGTGCCTGCACCCCAAGCGTTGATGGCCTCTCCTGCTGCCCAGCCTGATGTGCTAACCCTCTCTCTGGTTCTGTCATGTGAGGGTGGGCTGTGGAGGGGTCCCTGCGAAGTGAGGGTCCCTGAGACCTAACGGGAGACTGTTGGAGGACACTGGCCTAGGCTATGCCCCAGGCTGGCCGTGCTGGTGATGCTGAGAGTCGGTCACCCAGAAGGGACTTTAGTGTGGGAGACCATGCTCTGCTGGGTCACTTGGGTAGGAAGGAGGCTGTGACTCCCCACCTCGTTCTCAGACAAAGCACCCCAGGCTGCACGGGGAGGGTGAGGTCTCCGGGCAAGGTGCCAATCAGAGACTGACAGTCCTGGGCATCAGGCTCCCGTGGGCCACCAAGGGCAGGCCCCACCTGCCTGGCCCACAGGTCTGTGTCCCGGCCGATATGCCAGCTCTGAGGTCCCCCAGGATCCTGTGAGGTCTGGCTTTCAGCCACATGTGACGGTCAGATTGGCATTTTACAGGCGCTCTGGTCCCTGCACGCTTGGGGAAAGTGACATTTGGTGCTCAGGCTTCTAGGCTAGTCGTCCAATCCCTTCCTGCCTGCCAACTCTACCTTGCCGAGAGCTGGGACTCTTGATGTGGAGGGAAGCCGAGGCTGAGAGACCAAAGGAACACATATACCCCGGTGGGCTGCTTGGCCACTGGCAGCAGAAGGCCAGCAGTGTGGGGTCGTCTGTAGCCCCTCCCGGGTATCCTACTGCAAGGGTTCCGGGTCCTTTGGCCTTGCCCCCTCGGCTGTGGGAGAGCCTCTGACCCTGCCTCGCTTCTCTGGGTCGCCCCTAGGATTTCAGACTCTCCCACGCCTTTGTCAAGGCGTGGGCAAGGAGGCAGCCTCAAAGGGCCTTTGTGAGGCCAGTCTACAAGGAGGAGGGGTAGACACTTGTGCTCCTTCTGACCCCTTTCCTGCCCTTGGCCGCGGCCCACAATTGTGGGATTGTGACTGTGGCCCATAGCTCTAGAAAGGGCCTTATGAGGCCCAAGGCCCCTGGCAAGCTGGCGGCTGTGTGAGCTCCTCTGAAGAGCCCTTTCCGCTGGGTTCCAGAGTCCTGCGCACCTCCTTCCCTCCCTGGCACTTTCCCAGCTGCCTTTTCTAGTCCTCACTGACGACGCGGGGCGGAGCTGGTAGCAGCCGGGGTTGGCACAGAGGGGATGTCAGAGTGGGTCAGCAGGATGGCAGTAGGGGTTCAGTTCTCGGTTAGGGGCATATGGAGACTTGAGCTTTATTCTGCAGGGTGAGGGGTGAGTCCATGGGGGTGGGGTGGTGACGAGCTGGTGGATTTAGTCATGTTTGCGGGCTGAGGTCTGCAGTGGGGGGGATGTGGAGCCAGCCTTGGTCAGGGGTGGGGTGATCTAGCCCTTGACTATTAACTCCCAGCCACTCGGCCTCTGACCATAGAGTACAACTGGCTCGAGGTAGCTGTGTGTCTGTGGAGTCCTACTTCCTGGGCCCTGGAACTTGAGGGACAGCTTACAAACAAAGCAGCAGCCATTTTCCTATAGTCCAAGGATGTCCTTCCTCACTTTTATCCGACTCCAGTCTAGGTTGATCACTGTGGTGGCCTCTCTGTTCTTAGAGATTGTTCTTAGCCTGTCTCCAAGCCTCTTAGCTTATCAGCCTCCCAGCACCCCAGCTTCCCTGCCTCCTAGTCCCTCAGCCTCCATCTTTTCTAGCCATCCACCCTATTAGCTAACTGGTTCCTAGTCCCCAGCTTCCCTTTCTTTCCAGATATTTATTATTTTATTTTATTTTTTAGAGGTTAGGTCTCACTCTAGCCCAGGCTGACCTGGAATTCACTCTGTAGTCTCAGGGTGGCCTTGAACTCACAGCAATACTCCTACCTCTGCCTCCCGAGGGCTGGGGTTAAAGGCGTGCGCCACCACGCCCGGCTCTTCCCAAATAGTTATGAAGAGCCTGATTTTTTTTGTTGTTGTTGTTGTTTTGTTTTGTTTTGTTTTTCAAGGTAGGGTCTCACTCTAGCTCAGGCTGACCTGGAATTCACTATGTAGTCTCAGGGTGGCCTCGAACTCACAGTGATCTTCCTACCTCTGCCTCCCAAGTGCTGGGATTAAAGGTGTGCGCCACCACGCCCAGCTAGCCTGATTTTTTTTTTTTTGAGCCAGATGGACTTGGTGCCAGCCTGACTTCTGCCTTCCTGAGACGAGATGTGGTCTTGAGCAAGTTGCTTCTCCTCCATGGGCCACAGGTTCCTCATATATAAGTGGGGAGAGTAATTCTTGCTAAGTATGGTTTCTAGAAGTAAGGTGACAGACGTGTGGAGGCGGTGACAAGTTTCCCCCTGCCTTGCCCACATCCTTGCCGTTCTTCGAGCCTGTCTGGTCTGGTTACCCTCGCATCCAGTCTGCAGGTAGCACGAGTCCTTGTTATCTTTGGTGTTCGCTAGGCTCCTGCTGTCTGGTTTCTTTCAGTGTAGTGAACATCTGCCAGCCTGCAGCACTGTCCCCCAATCGTTGCCAGGGAGGTAGGTACGAGGGAGGTATGGGCGACCCCAGGGCTGTGGACAGGAGGCACTTGTGACTCTCAGCCCTGGGCTGTAGTGAGGGTGTCAGCCATCCTGAAGGGCTGAATCCCCATCCAACCCTCTGCCTTCCCCAGACCTGGACATTGGTCTGGGGGGGGGGGTGATCCTCGGTGGAATGATAAGTAGGGGCTCTGTGGACACGTTAACTTTGGAATTCCTCCTGGCATTTCTGCCTCCTCTGGTAGTTCTTGGAGCAGGTGCTGACCTCTCAGCGCGCTGACCACTGGGCACCCCCCTCCCAGGGCTTTTAGTCTGCCCAGGGATGACACCTACCAGTCTTGCAGCCGGGGGCTTGGAGCACCAGCAAAAGGCCCGGGGCATTTAGAGGAGAGAGAAGCAACAAGGGCACCATGGCAAGCGACGCGGGGGAGGGAGGTGAGCTGCATTCAGAGGGGCGGACCATGCTCTGTTGACTCACTACCCTTGTGTCCATCCCAGGTAGAGATCAGGTGCGGGATTCGTTCCTTCTGTGACCTTCTGTTCGTTCAGGAGGAGACTAGGGGAAGGTGCATAAACGGGGTGGAGGGGGGGAGATGGTAGGAGGGGAGGCGGAGTGGCCCCACAGGTGTGCCCTGTGCAAGGGTGCAGGAACGCTGCCTACTGCCTTCCTTGGCTGTGTGCCAGTCCTGGAAACCTGAATTTCCTGTTGAGCCTAGAGGGCGGTGGCTTAGGTTGGGCCTGATGTGGACCAGCTGGTCTCCCAGGACAAGGTGACTGAAGGTTCAGAATGTTGTGCCCTGCAGTTATGTTGGCCAGAAGAGTGGGTCATCTCCGCCTTGAGGGTGACTGGCCAGTTCAGGGCCACATCCCTCTCAACCCAACCCTCTCAGCAGCCCCTGTCCCCAACTTCCCACACCTCCTGGGCAAAGGGCTCACAGGCTGGAGGAGGCAGGGCGCTCCCGGAGGGAAAGCTGTCACCAGAATCCCAGGTCCCTTGCTCTCAGCTTTAATGAAAAACCAAAACCAGGAAACAGGAACTGGCAAAGGAAATGAGTTTGAACAGTTTTGACCAGAACTGAGCAGAGAAAAATTCCATCTCTCTGCCCTTGCTTGTAGCAGTGTTGCAATTGATAGGAAAAGACAGAAGAAAAGCCAGGAAATCGGACTTCCTGAAAAGTAATTTTTAGGTGTGCCCTGTCCACACTATTACGAAGCTGGTTGGACAGGTGCACAGGTGGCCGGGCGGAGGCAGATGCACACGTGGGTGTGCCTGCGCATGCGTGAGTGTGTGTGTGTGTGTGTGTGTGTGTGTGTGTGTGTGTGTGTCTATATCTGGTGCAGCATTTCTCCAGGCTGTGGCTGGATCCCATTCTTCCTCTCTGGGGGCATTCGGGGTCCTCATGCCTCTCCTGAGCCTCCTGCCCATGGCTACTCTGAAGGTTTCGTCTTCCTGGTCCCTCTGGACGCTTGCTGTCCTCTGTGCTCACGCGAAGGGCTCTGGCTTCCTTTTTCCAGTGTCCTGCTGTGGGTTGGGACCATGCCTGACTCATTCTGTGGCCAGTCAGTGACCCAGGAAAGAAGACAAACACTGGTTTTGAAAACCTCTGGTGGGTGGATAAGAGGCCGGACTTCCGCTATCCTCTTGGTCTCGTTGCCATGCAGAGACCCCTTAGCCCAGTGTAGGACAGGTACAGAGGCAGGAAAGGGAAGAGTAGCTTTTGTCATCCACGTCACCTAGCCCACCTAGAGGGCGTGGACCAGACTGCCTGAGCTTGAGCCTCTGTTGCCCTCTTCCTGTGCGTCCCTGGACAAGCGCCCTTCCCTCTCTGCCTTTCTCATCCGCGAAAGGGCTGCCAGGAGTACCTGACTGGCAAGATTCTACATGGTGCCTGGCCACCAGCAGGGGTCCTTGGAGCCATTTCTGTGATGCCCCGAGCTGCCCACTGAATTCTAGGTGCTACCAACCTTACCTGTGTCTCCAGGTTAGAGCTGGTGATCCTGGCTATCAAGGCAGCAGGAACACGGGAACTCTATACCTGACCTAGTGACCCGGAAGAAGAACCCAGAAGCCTGACTCTGGAGTTCTGCCTCTGTCTCCCATGTTTCTTTTCAAGGATTTGGGAGGCATCAGGCCAGAATCCTGTTCTGTGGGGGGCCCAGGGCCAGACTGGGACTGCTCTGCAATGGGGAGCAGAGTCTACTTGCTTGCCCTTTCCCTAAATCACTTCTCCCTTGGTCAGCCCCTTCTGGAGTGAGGCCGTCCTATCTGTCACAGGGTGCTGACTGAAGACCATGGTGTCTCCTCCCCTCCTCAGCCCTGCTGACACCAGGTGGTGATGCTCTTCCATGGCGTACCATAGCTGGGGTCCTCCACACCTGAAGACCCCCTGTCCTGTCTCTCCCTGTGTGGCCTCAGCCGCATAAGCTAAGTCCCTGCTCCCCATGGCTGGGAAGCCGGGCTGGGTGCAGCCCGCTGGGAGATAAGGCAGCTGGGGCCCAGCAGGGATGGGCTTCCGGCCTGAGCTTCCTGAGCAAAGGCCTTGGGGACAAGATGCTAGCCAGCTCGCTGGGTTTCCCTTGACCTGTGGTCGTAGGACCCGCCCTTGTGCCCTGTGGAAACCACTGCGCAGCTTGGTCCTGGGTTCCTAGTTAGAAGGAAGGGTCAGGTCTCAGGAACTGCTCCTGCCCTCGGGGGGAGTCTAGCTAGCCAGCCCTTCCCCTGGCCCTGGAATGCTGGCTTTTCTAGGCAGAGGAACCCCAGACATTGTACTGAGATCCATTTGTCCCCCTGCAGAGAGTACTACACTACCATCTGTGGAGGTCTTACATAGCCCTGCGAAGATAACAGCCTATCTCTTTTGTAAAGAAGTACAGAGAAGTTGAGCCACTCACCCAAGTTTGCACAGCCAGTAAGAGGGAGCAGGAAGTTGCTGGTTCTGCTGCCCCCTGCTGGCTGCTTGCAGAAGCGCTGGCGCTGCTCTGTGAGGCCAGCGCAGGCAGGGAGGCCTTCCTTCCCTGTGGCACGGCTCGCTCGTGGTTGTGGCTTTTCCAGGCGAGATAGAGTGGACACCAACAGACCAGAGGATCCTGCCCAAGTTCAGCTTGGTGGCCCAGTGAGTTTATTGAGTTACTTACAAAAGTATGGGTGACGACACCACCCAGATGTCCCATTTCAGTATATTTACTTCTTATAGTGGCCATCAGAATCTCAGGTTTGGGTGAATAGGGAGCTCACTGTTATTGGAGTTGTTAGGGTCAGAGCCTCGGTTCTGGCAGCCCTAACAGACCACTTTCTTTATATATATATGTATTATTATATATAATACATTAATTAATAATAATTATATATAATATATAAATAATATGTGATATATATTAATTAAATAACATATATTACTTATTCGAGAGAGAGTGGCAGAAAGAATCAGACAGTGTGTGTATGTGTGTGTGTGTTGAGAGAGAGAGAAAGAGAGTATGGGCACACCAGGGCCTCTTGCCATTGCAAACAAACTCCAGATATATGCGCCACTTGGTGCATCTGCCTTTATGTGGGTCCTGGGGAATTGAACCTGGGCCATTAGGTTTTGTAAGCAAGCACCTTTAACTGCTGAGCCATCTCTCCAGCCCCCAGGCCAGGTTTTGCCACCTGCCCTTTGTAGATCAATTGAAGAAACAAAATAATAGTTAAACACACAAAAATGACACGCATTCATTGTGGCCACATCGAGTAGAGGAACACACTGATCCAGTAACAGTCGTGCCTCCCTCAGCCCCAGCCAAGCTCATCTTCAGGGCCCTAAGTTGAGGTGCAGATAGAAAGGATGAGAGGTTTGCGTAGCTCAGCAGTCCTGGCGGGAATGTGGTGCTCAGTCCATCATCATCATTATATATATAAAAAAATTAGCCAGGCGTGGTGGCGCACGCCTTTAATCCCAGCACTCGGGAGGCAGAGGTAGGAGGATCACCGTGAGTTTGAGGCCACCCTGAGACTACATAGTGAATTCCAGGTCAGCCTGGACTAGAGTGAGACCCTACCTCGAAAAAACAAACAAACAATAAAAAAACATCATCATCATCTTCACCCTCTCCTGGGAGGTGATTTGACAAGTTGTCAGAACTGTGTGAAATCTCTTCATGGGAATGAAGTTCCTCCTCTGGCTGATTCCAGGCTCCAGCCTTTGCCTTCTCCTAGCATGAGATTCCTGGGCCTTTGAAGGGGTCCAGGGTCTCAGTAGTCTCAGTGGAAGGGCATAAGTGTCTTCCCACTCCTTTTTATTATTTTTTTTTTTTTTAGAGAGAGAGAGAGAGAATTGGCACGGCAGGGCCTCAGCCACTGAAATTGAACCCCAGATGTTTGCGCCTCCTAGTGGGCATGTGCAGACTTGCGCCTGCTTCATCTTTGTGTGTCTGGCTTAAGGGGGATCTGGAGAGAGATTGGACATGGGTCCTTAGGCTTTGCAGGCAAACGCCTTAACCGCTAAGTCATCTCTCCAGCCCTCATTCCTACTCTTTAGCTGCCCTTGCACAACTTTGAGACACATTTCTAAATCTTTGGGATACCTGGGGGCTAGCATAGTATATAACGAGGTCTTTGTACAGAGGATGGGCAGGATCTCAGGTCTACCGCTATTCCAAGCAAATGCAGATTGATCCTGGGGCTCAGCAGCTTTGGGGGAGGGATACTAGAAACCAGCAGTAGCAAGGTTTCAATTAGTGGAAGGGGAAAGACATCACTTTTGTTGTTACTTTGTGAAAAGAGCAGTGTTGGAATGGCATCCCACTCACTCAGCTCTCTGTAATCTGCAGTCGTTCTCCTACTGAAGGGGTTTGGGGCCTGGGTTAATAGTCTCTCAACCTTACAGGCTCCCATTTTGCCCAACCCCATGTGACTGACTGCCTTTACGTGTTACACGCTCAGGAGAAACTTTCCAATGGGGGTATACAAGGTATGTCCCAGCATATATCCAGCCCTGAGCCCCAATATTTTCTGGGGGGGGGCGGGGGACAGTGCAGAAATGTGTACAGTAGTGTACTTTGGTGGGAGGGGGCATACTTGCCCAGCCCTTTTTTTAAATTTTTTTTTGTTTATTTTTATTTCTTTATTTGAGAGCAACAGACAGAGAGAGATAGAGGCAGGTAGAGAGAGAGAATGGGTGCGTCAGGGCTTCCAGCCACTGCAAACGAACTCCAGACGTGTGCGCCTCCTTGTGCATCTGGCTAACGTGGGTCCTGGGGAATCAAGCCTCGAACCGGGGTCCTTAGGCTTCACAGGCAAGCGCTTAACTGCTAAGCCATCTCTCCAGCCCTGCCCAGCCCTTTTCAATCAGCACTATTCTATCTCCATATCCAGCCATTGCCCCCTGTGTTTTCAGGGGGTGGCACGATTCAAGGTACACTTGACTTCAGCTTCCACAAAAGCCAAAGTATTCCGCACCTTAGTAGGGAACCAACAAACCCACACTTCCTTGTAGGTCCTCCAGCTGCTCTGGTCTGGCCCTCGCCTGCAGGCACAATTGGCCCACTATTATGGAAGTGATGAGGAGGGCTTCTCCCCCAAGAGATCTTGTGTGTCCACAACAGGGGGGTGCAGTGGAGATCATCTACACCTTCCTGTTTTCACTCCTCCGGTGAACTATTGCTTGAGCATTAACGCCTTTCAGAGACTCCCAAGTACAGCATTTGGCTCTTCTTTCTCATCCCTCAGGTTAGCAAGCCCCGCTGTGTAGACAGCACAGCCTCAGCTCCATGTCCCGTCACCCGTAGCCCACACCACAAAGCTGCCAGCATCACTTTCTTTTTTTTTAATTTTTTTTTGTTATTTTTATTTATTTATTTGAGAGCTACAGACAGACAGAAAGAGGCAGATAGAGAGAGGGAGAGAGAATGGGCGCGCCAGGGCCTCCAGCCACTGCAAACGAACTCCAGACGTGTGTGCCCCCTTGTGCATCTGGCTAACGTGGGTCCTGGGGAGTCGAGCCTCGAACCGGGGTCCTTAGGCTTCACAGGGCAAGCGCTTAATCGCTAAGCCATCTCTCCAGCCCAGCATCACTTTCTTACTGCCCTGTTCCATATGAACCACTTTCAGAGATTACAATAGGTTTCCTAGTCCATTGGAAAAATGTTTTTTTTTTTAATTATTTATTTATGAGAGAGAGAGAGAGGGTGCACCAGGGCAGCTAGCCGCTGCATACAAACTCTAGATGCACCTCTGCACCACCTTGTGCATCTGGCTTACGTAGGTCCTGGGGAATTGAACCTTGGTCCTTCGATTGTGAAGTCAGACGCCTTAGCTGCTAAGCCATCTCTCCAGCCCCCATTGGAAATTTTGGAGGTATCCTTGTACCCACATGGCAGACTCCATACAACAAGAGGCATACACCACCCCATGCCCAGAGAGGAAGACTGCCACCCCAGGATTTCCCCTGCAGATGTTCCACTCTGATGTTGCCTCTGGCCAGACAGCTCAGCCACAGTTAGTTCGTCTTATCACCCACAGCAGGGGCTGTGTAACGGGTCACCACAGATAGGAGAATGAGAAAGACAGCCACCCTGGAATTTTCCTTGCTGGTGCTCCACCCTGATTCATCTTTGGTTCTATGAACTTCCTGTGTGACTTGTCAGTCGTTACATGAATTTTTTTCTGGGAGATGTAATGAAATGTTTATTTCCTTCAGAAAGGGCACAGACAGACCAAAGAGGATTCTGTCCAAGATTGTCTTGGCGAACCTGAGAGGTGGGTACAGTTAGGGTGACTGGACCCCTGAAGGTACAAAAGGCAGGAAAGTTTGCACTTGCTGGAAATCGGAGATGATCTGACTTCTTATATCTTGCCTAGTTCCCTAGGCATGTTTTTCCACAAACAACCAGGACCCCCTTCTGGGAGGGAAGGCTGTCATTGTATTTAAACTTTGTGGTTGGTCAAGTTCAGCCCTTGGAACTTGGTGCCAGGGCTAGCATCTTCCTGAGACACCCCCTGGCCCTAACCAACCAGCTGTCCCTCTGGTTCACCTGAGCCGGAAGACAGCCCACCACTATAAGGTTATAGATACCTTTGCAAGGGGAGGGCAGGCTCTCTGACCACTTGGGAACTTCCAGCTGTGGGTGAGTTTTTCCGTGGTTCAGGCCTGGCCCAAGCCAGCCGAGGCCCAGCAGGGAGGGGTGGGGGAGGCTAGTCCTTCCTCTCCGCATGGGATCCTTTATCCCCTCCAGCTCCCCACATGGCAGGAGCTCCTTGAACTTTCTTTCTCTCTCTTTTCTTTCTGCGGTTTTCCCAGGCCTTCCACATGGGAATCTCTGGCCACATGGCTCTGTGTTTCCCTCAATAAATATAATAATTTGATAATGATCTTTCTCAGTTTTCTTTTTTATTCAATTCTTTGAGTCAAATTAGAAATGGGGCTGGAGAGATGGCTTAGCAGTTAGGACAGTTGTCTGCAAAGCCAAAGGACCTCAGTTCAGTTCCCCAGGACCCACGTAAGCCAGATGCACAAGGTGGCACATACGTCTGGGGTTCCTTTTCAGTGGTTGGAGGTCCTGGCACACCCATTCTCTGTGTGTGTGTGTGTGTGTGTGTGTCTGCCTCTTTCCCTCTCTCGCTCTCTCAAGAAAAAAAAAATAAAATTTTTTTAAAAATTAGAAATGAACCTAGGGTTTGGGGTTCAAGGACTTTCCCGGACCCCTAGCACCCCATTACAAACCACTGAGTGTATTGGGGGTCTCATGGACAACTTAGGGGCAGCTACACCTCCAGGTAGTCCCCTCTAGTCCGTTGTTTCCCTCTCATATAGAAGCGATCGGAATCTCAGGGAGGGGAGAGCCTTTCGGGGGGGAATCCTGTGAAGAGCCCTTGAGGGTCTCATGGGTCTACAAGGGGAGGTGAATAGGCCCAGTCTCCCGAGGCATCACAGCTGCTCAGCCTCAAGATGTAGATGGCCATGTCGACCCTGAAGGAGCAGCCGTTCCGCAGGCACACTATCCAACCTCCCATCTGTGGAATGGGCAGGATCCCCAGCTCCCAGGGCCACAGAGGTCATGGTTTGTGGTGCCAGCAGTGTACCTGGGTCATCAAGTCACATCCCAGTACCTCCTGCCTTACACTGTCACCTCAGGGAGCACCCCCTTTTGGCTCTGGGCAGTGAGGTGCTGGTGGAAAGGAGGAGAGCCTAAGGCTGGGACTGCTGGAGAGAGGAGGGCGCGTATACCCAGCCCCGAAGCAGCGTGATCCACACGGCACGTTAGAGCTTGTGGAGGAGGCGGATGTCTACCAGTTATTCTTCCGGGCTGAGCCAGGCTCTGGCTGGATGGTACGTCAGCCCTTGTGATGGAGCTGTGCTCTCAGACTGTGTCTCCTTGGGCTAAGGCCAAAGCTGTATTCCTGTCACTCCGCAACACCACCTCGGGGGGCCTTTAAGGGCAATCCTAAAGCATGGAGAGATGGGAAACCCAGGCCACCCTCCTGGGGGTGGGGCTGACAAGGGCCAGGTGGCTCTATAGGCCACCCTTCTGGCTCTCTCTCCCCAGGCAGGCAAGGCAGGAGACTTCCAGGACCTAGGAAGGGCAGAGCCAGAGGGCTTCGGGGACGGGGGTGAGGGGACGTGAGCCTTTTCCTGCTGGTGCTTACCTGAGCATGTCCCATGTCACTGTGGACATTTGTGTGCTGTGTGCCTTTAATAAGTTGCTGTCCGGCCCTGAACCTCTGTTCCTTATCCGTAGAATAGAGTAGCAACTGCGTACTGCTCCGATGGCTTGAGGAATAACCCAGAGGACAGGCGGCACGGGGCCTGGCCAGTCACTCTTCAACCCTCCCTCCGTGCTTGTCGTGGGCTGTTTTGTGGTTTAGCTTGTCCCCACATCTTTGCCTGCCTGCAGTGTGACTGTGGCCCCGAGCTGGTTAGGGAGGGTCACTGAGCTCAAGAAGAAGGTGGGGGGAGGGGCCAGTGCTGGGGAAATGGCTCAACGGTTAAGGCGCTTTCCTGAAAAGCCTAATGGCCCAGGTTCTGTTCCCCAGCACCCACATAAAGCCAGATGCACAAAGTAGTGCATGCATCTGGGGTTTGTTTGCAGTGGCTGGAGGCCTTGGAGGACCCATTCTCCCTCTTTCCCCCCTTGTGGTGCAAAGACTAGAACCTAGGACCTTGCATAGGGTAGATAAGTTCTTTACCACTGAGCTATCTCACAAGCCCTCCCCTCTCTCTCTTCTTCTCTCTCTCCCCTCCTCTCTTTGCAAATAAATAAAAAAATATTTTTTAATATTTTATCTTTATTTATTTATTTGTGTGTTTGTGTGTGTGAGAGAGAGAGAATGGGTATGCCAGGGCCTCTAGCCACTGCAAATGAACTCCAGACACATGAGCCACCTTGTGCATCTGGCTTTCATGGGTCCTGTGGGATCGAACCTAGGTCCTTTGGCTTTGTAGGGCAAGTGCCTTAACTGCTAAGCCATCCCTCTAGCCCTAAATAAATAAATTTTTAGAAGGAAGGTGGTGGCCCAGTTCAGCTCCCTGACATCCTTCTACAACCTTTGTTCACCCACACATTCTTGGTGGAAGAGCTCTCTAGGCAAGGAAGGGAGATGTGGCCTAGGCAGGACCTGGTGGAAGCTGGATTTGGCTAGCAATTGGCCAGGTTCTCCCCACCCCAGCTACAAAGTGGCGGCAGGCCAACCTCCGTGTGGGTGTGTGGGGGGGAGCTAGTCCCTTACCTGCCTTTGCCTGTGCCCTTGGACTTTCACCTTCTCCCTACTCTGTCTGCAGGACATCTGTGAGGACCCCCGCCTCTTTGTGGATGGCATCAGCTCCCACGACCTACACCAGGGCCAGGTGGGCAACTGCTGGTTTGTGGCCGCCTGCTCGTCGCTTGCCTCCCGCGAGTCACTCTGGCAAAAGGTAAGACCTGGGGCGGGTGGCTGCAGGGGGTGGTAATGCGACCTGCAATGGGGCTTGGTGGGCATGCCTTCCTGCGTTTATTTGCTGAGCGTCCCCAGGGTGGTGCTGGGTGTCTGCGTAGCTCCCAATGGGACTCTGATGCATTTTCTCCCCACTCTTGGAGGCTGGTGTCCTAGAGAAGTGTGTACACGGCGTGTACACTGCCCGCATCATTTCCAGCGTGGAGATAAGAGTAGCATCACTCGGGAAACCCCTGCTAGTGACTTCTGTGTCATGTGGACCAGTTGTCATCCGGACCTCATTTTTCCTGTTGTTCAGGAGGGCAGGGTCCAAACCACCCCCATAACTTCATAATTCTAATGGTGTTTTTGACTGAGGCCAAAGGTCTAAGGAAGGAAAGAATGGGTCCTGAGCCTGCACTTGGTCCCTTAGTGGCAGCGCTCAGTGGTGGGGCTTTAAACCCAGTGCTCAGAGCTCCCTTCCTGAGGAAGCAGGCCACACTCGAAGAATTATTGACAGGGATTTTATTGTAGGGGAGATCCAGGTTCCCAGCTAGGCAAACACAGGTCACTGCCCCTTTCCTGTCTCTGTACTTCTCATTTTCCCTGGAAGAAAGAGGCTGGCATGGAGTGTAGAAACCAGGGGCTGTTGATTCTGCTAGGCTTGGGTTTGAACCCTGGCCTTATCAGTTGGGCTCTGTAATGGCTCTGGGCTCTTCACCTGCAAAATACAGTAGCTTCCTCCCAGGGGAGGATGAGGGATAGGGTGTTGTGGTGCATACCAGTAATCCCAGCATTTGGGGAGGGCTTAATGCAGGAGGATCGGGAGGGAAGTTCCAGGCCATCCTTGGCTGCAATAATGAGTTCAAGGCCAGCCTGGGTTGCATGAGATTGTCAACACCCATGGCAATGGGGAGGGGAAGAGACTGCTTTTACAGCACTTTCCGCAGGGTGGCGCTCAATCAACAGTTACGGCCATGCCATCATTAGGATAATTACTGTTCCTATGACACAAAAAAAGAGTTGCCGTGAAGCACAGGGTATGAGTGAGATTTCCTTTCCTCCGAGGCATCCCTTGGCCATCAGAGGGAGCTGTGTTCTCCGCCGAGGCTAGGACTGTGGCAGGTGGACAGGGTGTGGTCTCCCAGCCACAGAGGGGGTACCCCTGTCAGGGTCAGGCCAGCTTCATGCTGAGTGAGTACTGCAAGGCTTCCGAGAGCTGCCCCTGAGGTGCTGTCATTGTGAGCATCAAAACCCAGAAAGGGTCAAGAGCTCTGTGGATGAAGGGCTGGTGTCCCCGCCCCCCACCCCCACTCTGCAGTCTCCGGTCCCCACACTGAGCCCAGATCCAGTCTCCACTGCTAGCCCCACCCGGAAGGGCCCATAGGTGTCCGCCCCATGGGCTGCCCTGCCTCGCCCTGTAATTGCCTGTTTATCTGCATCTCCCCCCTTGAGGAGAGCTCCCCTTGGGCAGAGCCTGGTACCTTCCCGCTGAACCTGGTGGAGTGGGCAGAGGGAAGGCCCAGAGAGTTTCCAGTACCGTCCTGAGGCTCCACAGCTGGCTTTGCTGCCCTTCTCCCTGAGCAGGGAGTTGGGCCGGGGCCTGACACCCGGATGGCTCTTCATTGGCCAGGAGGAGCCTCAGCTCATCGTGACCCTGTCCCTGCCGGTCTCCCAGGCCTTGCGCCCCATGTAGCTGGTGGAGGAGCCGCCCCTAGGGCTCAATGCCTTGCGCCATGGGCAGGCTGGTATTTACCTCTGGATGGAGTCTTGGCCTCCTGCATGGCTGAAATTCCAGCCAGGATGGTTTCCAAGGCTGATCTCCTCTCGTGTGACCCAGGGGGAACCAGATGAGCACTGGGTCCTCTTGGGTAATTGCATCTTGCCTCCGGGTGCTACTGTCTTGACAGCCTCTGGGTCGTGCCAGGAGGCCCTGGGGAGCTCATTACTCTGCCTCACATCCCCTTCCATTCCCCACTGACTGGGCACACTGTTTGTTATCACCCCTCACCTTCTGGGCCTGTTGCTGTGCAGAGCCTCCCCTGCCCAACCCTGTTTATTCCCTGGAAGTGTAGGGTGGCGGGGGTGGGGTGAGTCTGAGCTGCACCCTGCTCCCCGCCTAGTCACACACTCCTGAGCCTCGGATACGGACGTGTCATACCTGGGACACGTGTGCCCCTCCTCCAGCAAAACCACCGCTTTACTCCGCCACCTCGAGGTGGCCTGGGGCTGACAGGCATAGGACTTACACCCAGCAAGACCTGAGTCTGATTCTATGGGTTTCTTGCTAGTCACTGGACCTTGAGTCTCAACATGAACCAAACTTTCTGGGCCCTGGGGTCATGGAGGACAAGCCCTTGGCCTGTAGAGGCTCATGTGGGAATCCCACCTACTTCTCTGTAGGGCTGTTTTTTTTTTTTTTTTTTTTAGCATTGGGCTTCCCTCTTTTTTATTTAAAAATGTTTTGTTTATTTTTATTTATTTGAGAGCGACAGACAAAGAGAGAAAGAGGCAGAGAGAAATAGAGAGAATGGGTGCGCCAGGGCCTCCAGCCACTGCAAATGAACTCCAGACGTGTGCGCCCCCTTGTGCATCTGGCTAACTTGGGTCCTGGGGAATGGAGCCTCGAACCGGGGTCCTTAGGCTTCATAGGCAAGCGCTTAACCGCTAAGCCATCTCTCCAGCCCGGGCTTCCCTCTTTTATGGGCTCTCAAGTGCAGGACATGTTATGGCTTCCCTAGCCCAACTGTGTGTTCCCTAAGGCAGACAGTAGACTTCAGGTGACCCGGCTATGTAAACCCACAGTCGGAATGTGAGGGCTGCATTGAGCTCATGCCGTCGGGCCTGGCCTCCTCCGCGAGCTGGGCTCCCCCATTCCTGGTACAGCCTCAAGCATGGGATAGGCCTATTGCTTGCAGTGAGCTGCTGTGTGTGCCTGGCCCTGAGCTGCCCTTGGCCCAGGAGGAGCCAGCTGGGGCCCTGGTTGGAGGAAAGTACAGAAGTGACCAGAGTTCATGGCAAGATCCTGTGTATATGTGGGGACAAGGGTTGGGGAGAAGCACAGAAGAGGGGCCAGGCTCTTGGTTCTGCTATAAATGGTTCTCATCTCTCTGGAGATTAAGACAGGAGGATCTGGAGTTTAAGGCCAGCCTGGGCTACTTAGTGACTATCTCCAAATAATAATAATAATAATAATAATAATAATAAATAATTGACTGGGCATGGTGGTGCATGCCTTTAATCCCAGCATTCGGGAGGCAGAGGTAAGAGGATTACCGTGAGTTCGAGGCCACCCTGAGACTACACAGTAAATTCCAGGTCAGCCTGGGCTAGAGTGAAACCCTACCTCAAAAAAAAAAAAAAAAATTGAATGTTTCCCACTTTGTACTTGCCCCATAATATATATATATATATATATATATATATATATATATATCTTTTAATATAATATATATAATTTATATTATATTACATTTATATATAATTTATATTATATTACATTATATACACAATATATATAATGTAAGAACCAGTTCATTAGTACCTGTGAACAGAACACTGGACTGTACCCAGTGTCCTATAGTGTGTCTGGAGACAGAAGGTATGAAAATGTACAAAAAACCCCAAATGACTTCCCCACCCAGAGACAGGTAGTGTTAGGGGTTTCTTTATTTCCTTCTAGGCTTTTTTTTTTCTTTCCCACTGGGGCTGTGGGGGGTTGTGGTTTGCTTGCTTTTTTGTTGTTTTATTTTTCAAGGTAGGGTCTCACTCTAGCTCAGGCTGACCTGGAATTCACTATGGAGTCTCAGGGTGGCCTCGAACTCTCAGCGATCCTCCTACTTCTGCCTCCCGAGTGCTGGGATTAAAGGTGTGTGCCACCACGCCCGGCTTGCTTGTTTTGATTTATCCACGCCTTTGCAATCATGACACTGGCTTGGGGTTGGCTTTTCTCCACTGAGTTCTCTCCTCCGTCCAGCCTTTGGTGGGTCTTGCCAGGGTCTGGTGGCTGGTGGTCTCCACCTCCTTCTTTCCCGCAGGCACCCGCTCCTTCCCTTTCTACCCACCCTGTCTGTGAGGCCCATCACGGTTGTCACGTCCTGCACACTCAGCCTCCTATAGGATGCGTCCCTCTGCTCAGGAAGGGACCGGACCTCCCTAAGGGTCCCGCCGCCCTCGATCCTCATCAGTAGAAACAGAACCAACCCATTTTTCAGAATCCAGAAACAGGACCCTCTTCCTCCTGCCCTGTGTCTGCTCATTTTTCAGTCATTGCCAACCCCCTGCCTGGGCCTATTGCCCAACACAAAGTGGTTGACACCTCTAATTAGTCAGCCCTTCCTACCCCAAGGACTGCTGTGCTCTGGGGATCACCGTGTTTGTGAGGCCAATGCCTGCCCTTTGCCCTTGCTCTCATGACCCTGGCCAAAGTTCTTTTTTTTGAGAGTGACAGAGAGAGAAAGAGGCAGAGAGAGAGAGAGAATGGGCGTGCCAGGGCCTCCAGCCACTGCAGACGAACTCCAGATGCGTGCGCCCATGGGTCCTGGGGAATCGAGCCTCGAACCGGGGTCCTTAGGCTTCACAGGCAAGCGCTTAACCGCTAAGCCATCTCTCCAGCCCTGGCCAAAGTTCTTGATTCAGCTCCATCATTCTTCAGCCACGTCGGTCACTGGCTCCCTTAACTTAAGCCCATCTAGAACCCTGGAGGGCTTCAGTCAAAGGACCCATCTCTGCCTTACTTTCCAGGCCTGTGCATGCCCCCCCCCCATGTCTTCCTCTGTCCTTGAGTCCAAGCACCGTCATACCCACCGTTCTCCTCCTGATGTTATTCAATCGTTTGTACTCAGCATTTCTGAGAGTCTCCTATGTGACAGGCACAGTTCCTGTCCTATGAGAGTGTATGATCTACCTGGGGACGTCAGACACAAACCAAGCCCACAGGGGCTGGGGTCTAACTCAGCTGGCCACTGTGTGCAGAGGCTCCTGGTTCCGTCTGCAGACACCCCCCTCTCACTCATACCCAAGGCTTCCAGCCGGCCTGGACTACTACTGAGTGAGACCGTGTCTGAAAAGGCAAGCAAGGCAAGCCAGCAAAACAAACCAGCTCTAAGTGCTCTACTGTCTTCTTTGGTGCCCTGTGCTGTTTGTGCAGCTCAAAACAGCCCTGACTCATCGGCCCTCCGTCTAGCAACGTGCTTGCAGTCCACTAGGCCCTTCAGATTGTTTTCAGCTGCATTGGCTTGGCCTGTACCTCTGCTCTCTTTCCTGTGTGTGGCATGCCTTGGCAATCGTTTCTCTCCCTCTTTTGACCCAGCTACACTCCCGTGCTCCAGTTCTGACATCCATCGACATGTAATCCCTGCCTCCCACTGGGTTCTGGGGATATAGGAGTTCTCTGGTTTCTCTCCTGGCCTTAAGTCTCCTGGTTGAGACGAGCACCGATACAGGTGGAATGGCATGTGGGACTTAGGTGGGCCTATGGCTGCGAAGTGTGGCAGGGCCAATCAGACCACAGCCCCTGGTAGCTGAGCCAACCCTCCGAGTCCTGCAGGCGACTCAGACGTTCGGTGAGGGTTGAGAGCTGCGGGACCAGGCTGGAGGTGGCAGTAGGGCTTCCTCCTGGCAGAGGAGGGGGAAAGATGCCCAGGGAGGAAGAATCGATAGGACTTGGGGGATGGGTGGATGAGAAAATGAGGGTAAAGGAAGCAAGGACAACTCTAAGTTAGCTTTCTGTCATCTGACCCTGCCCTGGCCCTCTCCTTTGTGTGTGTGTAGGGGGGGGGGGCATCTTCAGACACCTCTGTACGTCTGTGCTCCCCACCTCCCTCTCTGTGGGACACTCCGTCCCTCACAAACAAGCCAGCTTCCAACCTCGCCACCGTCATGGTAGTCAAGGTGGTTGCCACAGCAGTTGACATCAGTGCTGTGGTCCCTGAGGAGTCTGTCACCCTCCTACCTGCCTGCAGCACCACATTACATCTTCTGTGAGCAGCAGAGAGGAGGCTGTTGGGGACACACACACTCTTGGCATACATGCACTCCGAGAGAACTGGGTGGGGATGGGAAGGGCTAGTGGTTAACTAGGAGGGGAGGGGACAAGGGGAGGCCAGCAGGAAGGGGAGGCGGGCCCTCTGGTGGCCTCTTCTCTTGGCATCTGAGATCGCAGCTCATTTGGCTCCTCGGCGTTGGCGGGAACCGAGCTGGCAGCAACCCTTGGGCCATGGCGGAGGACGGGCCGCAGCAGCCTCGGCAGCTGGAGATGCCGCTGGTCCTGGACCAGGACCTGACCAAGCAGATGCGGCTGCGCGTGGAGAGCCTGAAGCAGCGCGGGGAGAAGCGGCAGGATGGCGAGAAGCTGCTGCGGCCTGCCGAGTCCGTGTACCGCCTGGACTTCACCCAGCAGCAGAAGCTGCAGTTCGAGCGCTGGAACGTGACGCTGGACAAGCCCGGCAAAGTCACCATCACGGGCACCTCGCAGAACTGGACGCCTGACCTCACCAACCTCATGACGCGCCAGCTGCTCGACCCCTCTGCCATCTTCTGGCGCAAGGAGGACTCTGATGTCATGGATTGGAACGAGGCCGATGCCCTGGAGTTTGGGGAGCGCCTGTCCGATCTGGCCAAGGTCCGCAAGGCCATGTACTTCCTCATCGCCTTTGGTGAGGACGTGGAACCCGCCAACCTTAAGGCCTCCGTGGTGTTTAACCAGCTCTCATAATGGTCCTTGCTGTCCCCTCCTCTGGCCCACCTCTCCCCTACCTGGCCATCCTTCCTCTCGTGTATTTTGGGGATATTCTTCTAGCTGTTCTGCCTGTACTTGATTTGGCCAGAGGTTCCCGCGCCTCCCCACCCCCAGTCCTATATTCTGTCCTGTTCCCTGGTGCCGGCCCTGATGCTTGCAGGAAGATTCCACGGCTCTGTAGTCTTAGAGCTGACTGGCCGCTGCCACTGCTGTAGACGATAGACACTGTTGGGGATATGGGGACAGATGGACAGACAGGCCTTGGATGCCTGGCAACTCTGCTTCATCGTGGTGGAGAGAGGGACTGTGAGATCAAGAGACGGATGGAGAGAGAGAGAAACAAGAAGATACCTGACTTCCTATGGGCACAGGGGACCTGAGACATCGGATGTCTGGAGCTGCCTTCCGGGGACCCCAGCAAGCAGGAACACTGGTGTTGTGTCAGGAGATGGCCACGCAGGAGCTCTCCAGCTGCAGCAATGCTCCGCTCCCATCACCGGCCTCGGCCTGCCGGGTCCCCGGGCAGTCAGCCTGGGTTGATTCAGGAGGTAGTTGACAAGTGCAATTTTAGGTTTTTAGTCGGTACTGGTTCAAGGGCTTCGTGAGCTTGATTGAATTCTCCGTGGTGCATTGGAGAGCGGCAGTGAGTGTTCTGGGTCCCTGAGCCAGAGACACTCCTGTCCCTCCTGGGAAGTCAGGCCTTTTCACCCCACTGGTCAGGGGGGTCAGGGGTTGCATCCTGCCATCATCTGGCTGCTGTGTTGGAGCTGGGGGTGTGGGGAGGGCCCGAGGGTGGTGCTGATGACTGACGTCTGAAGTGGGCTGGAAATGGCAGGCTGTGATGAATACCACTGGCCTCTGAGATCATCCAGAGCAACTCACTCACCAGAAGGACAGGGAAACTGAGGCACAGTTAGCAGCAGATTCAGTCCCACCCTAAGCCTCAAATCTTCATCATACCTGCACAGGCTAAGAGCGCCCCTTTGAAGAGGGGCCTGGCCAGCGCAATGCCTGGCATCAATCAAGGACACCTCAGCAGTGCCCCTGCACCCTGTCTCAAGGCTGCCCCATATTTTGGCCCTGGGAACATATATGGCAAGGACTGGGGGTGCGCGCCATCTCACAGATGAGCAACCAGGAAGTCTTAGCTTAGAGTCAGGCACATGGGTGCCCGAGTCGGGATTCTGTAGGTAGGAGATTGGCTATGGCACAAGCACTGGTCCTTTGGACTCATGGCTCTGGGCCATTCTGTGGGGGACATTTCTTGGAGAAGTGTTGGCTGTGGCTGCCTGACTTTGTGCTGTACCTGCTGAGGGAGCCAGACACGGAGAGGGCCCTGCCCTCCTCCTCTCATCCTGGCCTGTAGCTCTGGAGACCCTCTCGGGTCACACTGTCTTGTCTCCCCCACTCTGCCTCACGCCCTCCGCTCCATGTGGGTCCCGGGTGTGTAGCGTGCCGTGCATCTCCAATAAAGGCTCTGTGTCCTAGCCTGCGTGGGATGCCTTCCTCACTGTGAACTCGCATCTTCAGAAGCTGTCTGGCCCTGGCCCCTGCAGTCCTGAGCGCTCACCCCACAGGCCTTCAAGGTGAGGCCGGGACTGGGTTTCACTGGTCTTGGATCACCTGGCTGTCTTGCAGTGGCCAACTCTATAAGTCTGGGGTGTGGAAGAACAAGCAGAGTCCATGCTCAGGGCATGGCGCAGGGACCTTGGGAGTGGTGGAGGGTTCCGGTAGTCAGGCTTAGCCCCAGTTTAGCCTGCTCTTGGTCTCTCTTTGGCTCTGTATCCACTAGTAGCCCCTGACCCTCTCTTGGGCTTGACTTTTCAGAGGAGCCCCTGGTTCTGTGTATTCTCTAACAGCCCTGCCTGTCTGGGATTATTGAACCTGTGACCAGCTAAGGCTGATCGTGGCCCTGAGGTAGACACAGCTGTGTCATCTGGGTGACTGAGCCTTCACAGCTGTGCCCCAGAAGCTCTCAGACACACCCATTTTGGGATGGGGACAACCGAGAGCCAGAGGAAGAGGCCTCCTGCCTAGGCTGGGCGTAGACTGGGGCAGGTGAACTAGGCTCTGAGCCCGTGGACATTTGGCCCCATGACACTGCCCCTCTCCTCAATGGCATGTGCAGATAGATGTGTCCCTGAGGCCCCTCTGGAGGCCTAGGTACACCTGGATGGCTTCTTTCAGAGATACAAGCCCAAGGCCCATAGGACTGGGCTGGGGAACACTGACTTCCAAGCATCTCCCCACCCCTTCTCCACTCAGAACTTCTTCTCAGTAACTGTCCCCGCTCAGCTCCTCCCCAGCGTCCAGAGACCCTACCAGTGCTGCCCTGAATGCCTTAGAAGTCTCTGCGTCCTCTACACCCCTAACTTGAGCTGCCTCCACCCACTGGCCCCAGCCAGTCTTGGAGCCACCTCAGCGGTGTTAGTTCCAGGAGAGGAATCTAACCTCTTGCCTTCTGGGAAAGCTGTAGTGACCCAGCCCTGTCCCCGGAGTGCAGGCACTAGAAATGACCCACTTACCATGGAAACCACTGGAAACGGTGGGATAAGACCCGCTGCTCTGAGCCTCTGCCTCCCAGACAGCCAGTGTTTGTAATGGCGTCGCACTGTTCTGCTGGGCTTCCAACAAGCTGTGTGGCCCAGCAGCCTCTCTGGGCCTGTTTCCTCTCATGGTCAGCGTGGCCTCCGTCAGAGGGTGTTGGGCAGGCCGAATGAAGAATGTTAATAAAACCCTCGCAAAGCCACTCCCTAGGAGTTGTTGGCCTGTTGTTACAGGTCCGGTGGATGTAGGTGCAATGTCCATAGTCTCCTCACATCATTCTGAGGGGAGGGCTGGGAGACCCGTTTACTGAGCAGGGACAGAAGGTTCTGAGACGAGAAGGCGTTGCCTGAGTCATTGCAGCAGGCCAGTGCTGAGAATAGCACGCGGTATGGGATGGAGCAATGGACAGGTGCCAGGCTGTGTGGTCCCAGAGAGTGGTAATGGGGTCCAATCTCCCCCACTGTCTCAGATGGTCCAGCTGAGGGCATCTCTGGCCCTCATGCTGTGGCTCGGGAGGGATACCCGGGACTCTCTCGCCTGAGTCCATCCTTGGCTCTGGGTTCTGCATTTTTCAGGGAGGTGGGGTTGGCACGTAACTATGGCCTTGTCGCCGTGTCTGAAACCTGGAGAACTTGGGGCTTGTGGAATTAGGAGCTGAGAACTGAGGACTTCCAACCCTTCAGAACCAGAAACACACTAGACTCAAAAAGGCCTGTGCCTCACCTCACACAACTCAGGTGACATGGGAATGGCTGCTGTAGTCCTCGCCAGTGTTGCTCAGAAATGTCCCGAAGCTGGCCTCCTGGGCGTCAGGCAGTCTGAAAAGACCCCTCCCCGGGTCTCACTCTGCACTTTTTCTTTTCTTTTTCTTTTTGGTTTTCTGAGGTAGGGTCTCATGTTAGCTCACCTGGAATTCACTATGGAGTCTCAGGGAGGCCTCGAACTCTTGGCGATCCTCCTACCTCTGCCTCCCAAGCGCTGGGATTAAAGACATGCACCACCACACCTGGCTCATTCTGCACTGTTGCTTAAAAATAGGTCCCGGGCAATGTCACCCTCTCTGGACTTCTGACGCTTGGTCTGGCCAGGCTCTGGTGTCCCGAGTGACAGGAATTTCACTTACAGACACCACAAGAGTGGAGAGCAGTAAAGTGGTCCCTGTACCCATCCCTTCATAATGGCAGCCACAGTCGGTCTCATTTCGGCCCCGCTCCTCTCCCCTCCCCAACACAGCACACTCTTTCATACATCAATGTTTCTGGGTACAGCTGGGAACAAGAGCTCATTAACAAAATAATAATACTGGGCTGGAGAGATGGCTCAGCGGGTAAGGCACTTCCTGCAATGCCTAACAACCTGGGGTTCGATTCCCCAATACCCAGGTAAAGCCAGATGCACAAAGTGGTGCATGGACCTGGAGTTCATTTGCAGTGGCCAGAGGCTCTGGCACATCCGTTCTCTTTATTTCTCTGTTCTTGCAAATAAATTAAATACACACACACACACATATTTTGGGTTTTGACCGAGGTAGGGTCTCGCTCTAGTTCAGGCTGACCTGGAATTCACTATGGAGTCTCAGGATGGCCTCGAATTTACGGCAATCTCCTACCTCTGCTTCCCGAGTGCTGGGATTAAAGGCGTGTGTCACCACACCCAGCTAATAAAATATTTTTAAAACCACAATACCAATATACAGCCAAAGTATTTTAAAGTAATTGCTTAATACAGGTTATCCAAAATGCTTGAGGGCCAAAAGTTTCTGATTTCAATGTTTTGGATCTGATTTAATTTGATTTTTTTTTCTTTTCTTTTTTTTTTGGTTTTTCGAGGTAGGTTCTCACTCTAGCCCAGGCTGACCTGGAATTCACTATGGAGTCTCAGGGTGGCCTCACAGTGATCCTCCTACCTCTGCCTCCTGAGCGCTGGGATTAAAGGTGTGAGCCACCACCACCACGCCTGGCACTTAATAGATTTTTTTTTTTTTTTTTTGAGATGGGACTCTCACTCACTATGTAGTCCAGGCAGGCTGTGAACTCATGATCTTCTTGCCCCAGCTTCCTGAGTGCTGGGGTTACACGTGTGCACCATCATGCCTTGGGCCTCCATTCTTCAAAGGCTGAGGAATGAAGGCCGTCTGAAATTTTCCTTCCTTCCTCACCTATTACCTGGAATTCATTTCCAAATGGAGACGTCCCTTCCCCTGCCAGCTGGTCACCCTCTGACACCGTCAGAGCAAAGGCAGATGATTGCTTCATTCTTTCCCTTAAACTTCCATCCTCAAGAAAGTGGACTGAGGACTGGGGAAAAGTGAGTTGAGGGCTGGCTCGCTTGATGGATGCGCGTCTAGCATGCAGTAGGGTTAGGGGTTCGATCCACAGCACTGCATTCAGTGGGCGTGGTAGCACATGTGATCTCAGTACTCTGTGGGTGGAGGCAGGTTCAAGGTCATCTTCAGTTTGAGGTCAAATAAAAAGAGAGTTTATTCCCTCCCCTCTTCAAATAGTGACTATTTTCTATCACTGTAAGCTTGTGAACTCAAACAGAGTTGCTGTGTTTGATCCATTTCCATTACCCTTACATTCACAATGGCCAGCTCCCTGAATCCTCTGGCCTGGCCCAGGAGGCCCGGGGTCCTCTTTCACTCTCGGCGTGGCTACATGTATTATGGGGTGGGGATCTGGTGTGGGTGTGCACACACCTAGATTGTCTTCTCCCTCCCACTCAGTGTCTGGCGGGCAGCAGAGTCACTGAGGGACAGGGAAGTGGTCTGAGGTTCACCTCACACCAGGTCCAATGGCGGCCACGCAGAAGGGGAAATTGAGTTCCCTGGGGATCCTGACTCTGGGTCCCCAGTCCCTGGGGGCCTCATTAGCTGCTTCTTGAGCCATAGAGGGCTCAGGGCCAAACCCCAAGTTTGACTAATGATCCTTGTGAGGTCCCAGCATACCCCCCACAAACTCCCTGAGAGGGCTCCGTGTCCCTCCCCTAGCAGTCCAGAGCATACAGTGTGGGAGCCACAAGGGAGGCCATGGGCTCAGCTGTTGGGTGTCACTCTGTGCCCTTAGTTTCTTCCTTAGACCTCAGTTTCCCTATCTGTGCAGTGAATTGTCACTGCCCTGCCTGGGGTCCACTTATTGGACCCATTGTTCTGTCTTGCAAGCAAAGTGAGGAGGCGTTGTTGAGGAGTCAAGGCAGAGGCCAATCTGGGAGGTTTTTTATTTTTTATTTTTTATTTCTTTATTTAAAAAGGACCCAGAATTGACCTAAGAGGGAGATAAGAAGTAGAGAAAAGAAACAGCCAGTGATACCACTGAGCTGAGTTCCAGACCGGGGACCTGGCTGTGAAGCCTTGGTTGGAATCCTGCCCAGGGAAGCCTATACCAACGAACTTGAACAGAATTACTATGTTTAAACCACTTTAGTATGTCTAAACTGATGCCCAGGCATGCCCATCTGCGGCCAGCTTCCTGAATCTTCTGGCCTGGCCCGGGAGGCTTAGGGGGCCCCTTTGGCTTTGGCATAGCCGGATGTGGCGGACAGACGCCTAGGCTCTCTGCTGTGTCCGGCTCAGCGCCAGGCAGGCAGTGGCAGGACACGGTGATCAATGGCTGGCCAGCTCCTGGCACCTCTGTTAACAGGGCTCTTCTGGCAATGGCGATAGTGCCCCTCCCCGGAGGTGGCATTTTCATTTTCTTGGTCTCAAGTGTCCCACTAGGGAGCGTTTTCCTCTGCAGCATCCTTGAGGCATGTAAACGAGTCCCTAATGAGCGTGGGGGCGGGGCTCACGCTGGCACAGCTCCTGGGCGGTGCTCTCCGGACTTGAGCGATTTCTTTTTCTAGGAGCTTCCTGGGCTCCAGATGAGGCTCGGCCATGCCTGGTCGTCTTCCTAGCAGGCCTGGTCGGTCACCCCAATTTGTAGAACTGAGGTGTTCACCCTTCCCTGCCCACCTCTTACTGCTCACACTGTGTCTGTCCTCACACGCTTGGGGGTCGTCCCTGGGCCAGCTCCAGGGACGCTTGCTCAGAGCTGTGGGCACGTCAGGGTAGCCCCTCCCCTCCAAAATCCTCAGACCCCCTTGTGCCCGCCTTTCTCACCTGATTCATTAGAGTCTTCATTTTCCAGCATAGGGCTGGGACCCAAAGTGGTGCATCTTTGTTAAAACAAACAAACAAAAAAAATTCAGGGGCTGGAGAGATGGCTTAGCGGTCAAGGCATTTGCCTGCAAAACCAAAGGATCCCGGTTCGATTCTCCAGGACCCACGTAAGCCAGATACACATGGGGCATGTGTGTCTGGAGTTCGTTTGCAGTGGCTGGAGGCCCTGGCTCACCCATTCTCTCTCTCTCTCTCTCTACCTCTCTACCTCATTTTCTCTCTCAATAAATAAATAAAATATATTTTCAAAATATCGTTCTCTGTAAATACACAGGTCCGAGTTTGAATCCTGCCCTCAAACCAGATCTACCTAGAGTATGTGCTTGTAATTTTAATTTTTTTATTTTTTGGTTTTTCGAGGCAGGGTCTTGCTGTAGCCCAGGCTGATGGGGAATTCACTATGTAGTCTCAGGCTGGCCTCGAACTCATTGCAATCCTCCTACCTCAGCCTTCTGAGTGCTGGGATTAAAGGAGTGTGCCACCACACCTGGCAATTTTTATTTTTTTATTTTTATTTATTTCAGAGAGAGAGAGAGAATGGGTACGCCAGGGCCTCTAGCCACTGCAGACTCCAGATGCATGTGCCACCTTGTACATCTGGCTTTAGGTGGGAACTGGAGAATCAAACCTGGGTCTTTAGGCTTCTCAGGCAAGCGCCTTAACCACCAAGCCATCTCTCCAGCCCAAGACTATGTGTTTTTATATAGCTCTGTGACTATGGACAAATAATTTGCCTTCTCTGGTCTTGATTTTCTCATCTGACAAGTAGGCCTGTGTTGTAGTCAGGTCAGCATTGCTAGTAGAAATCACCCAACCAAGAGCAGCCTATGGGAAAAAGGAGGTTTATTTTGGCTTACAGGCTGAAGGGGGAAGCTCCATGATGGCAGGGAAAACGATGACATGAGCAGAGGGTGGACATCACCCCCTGGCCAACATATGGTGTACCATAGCAACAGGAGAGTGTGCCAAACACTGGCAAGGGGGAGCTGGCTATAACACCCATAAGCCTGCCCCCAACAGTACACTGCCTCCAGGAGGCGTTAATCCCCAAATAGCCTTCAACTGGGGAACCTAGCATTCAGAACATCTAAGTTTATGGGGGACACCTGAATCAAACCACCACAGTCTGGATGTTAGTAATCTTCTCATGGAATTATTGTGAGAATTACATTGTGAGATAAAAATCCATTGCAGGCCTGGTCTTTTTCAAGATGCTCTGTAAATAATGGATATGCCCAGAGCCCTAACCATGTTTATGACTTCACTCGTTCCGTCAGCACATGGGCACTCAGGAAGTACCTGGGCCAGGCTGGGTGTGCAGCAGCAACTGAGATGGATGCGACCTTGTCCTCAGAGAACTGACCTTCCCTTGATTGTATCAGACTTTGAACATGGTATTACATGGGCATTTAATGTATGCACTCAGTAAAAGTGAGAATTTCAGAGAAGCCCCTGGTCATCAGGCTGAAGGATAGGGGTCCTGGACAGATCTAAAGTCAGGGAATAGGCTGGAGAGATGGCTTAGTGGTTAAGCTCTTGCCAGTGAGGCCTAAGGATCCTGGTTCGAGGCTCGATTCCCCAGGACCCACGTTAGCCAGATGAACAAGGGGGCGCATGCATCTGGAGTTCGTTTGCAGTGGCTGGAGGTCCTGGCACGCCCATTCTCTCTCTCTCTATATCTGTCTCTTTCTCTCTCTGTCTGTTGCTCTCAAATAAAAAAAAAAAACCCTGTAAAGTCAGGGAAGGCGTCTTGGAGGAGGAGGATGGGCCCTGAAGGATGAGAGGAGGAAGGGGCAGGTCTGAGATCCTGTCCAGCGAGCAGGAGGTGGTCTGAGGGTTCTGGGAGAAATTAGAGAACTGAGGGAGAGGAGCACATCGAGGAGTGCCACGTTTGGGCTGTTCTGCTGCGATGTGGGACAAGGGCAAGGCTGGATGTGCCTGCTGATGCTGGGGAAGTGTCCTGGGGCCAGGTGAGGGGCCTTTGAGCCAGGCTGGTGCTGGTGGATATCAGAGGAAGGCAGGGGCTGCGAAACCGTTGCTTGGGTAGAAAGAAGGACAGTGAAGAGACCGACCAGCATCCAGGTTCCAGGTCCAGGTGGCTAGTGATCTTAGAGCACCATGGCTGGAAGGAGCCAGAGGGCTTACCAAGTTCCACACAGTTCATGGAGTAAGGGGACAGAAGCCAGGATACCTTCCATTCTGGTTTTCTGGGGCATGCACCTTTGCCTCAGTAGCCAGATGTGTCCCTCAATGTCCCCAACCCCATTCTTGCCACCTAGGTCATCCCAGACTGGAAGGAACAGGAATGGGACCCTGAGAAGCCCGACGCCTATGCTGGCATCTTCCACTTCCACTTTTGGCGCTTCGGGGAGTGGGTGGACGTGGTCATCGATGACCGCCTGCCCACGGTCAACAACCAGCTCATCTACTGCCACTCCAACTCCCGCAACGAGTTCTGGTGTGCCCTGGTGGAGAAAGCCTATGCCAAGTAGGTGCAGCCATGGCTGGGTGGGGTGGCCAGGCTCGGGTAGGGTTACTGTTGGACTCTGTGGGTTTGCTTTAAGCCAGGGCTCCGGGTACAGAGAGCTGAGAGGCTGGTGCAAAGACACACAGTGTGGTCTGAGTGCAGGCCCGAGGGTCTTGCCAGCTGGCTGTGCTCCAGGTGGAGTGGATGCCTGGACTCTGTGAGTGGAAGAACCGAGGTCTTCCTGAGAGAGAAGAGGGGCATCCAGGAAGATGCCCTGCAGCAGCTGGGGCAGAGCCAACTCTCGTGCCTCATGAGAGTAGATCTTCTCTCAAGAGTATGGAGCTGAGCCCTCCCTGGGGGCGAGGGGGTCTTTGCTGAGATGTGGCACCTGAATGGTGGGTGGTAGACCAGATGTCTGCCTTCCTGCTCAAGAGCTCCCCCCCCCCATCCACTTATCCTTCTGTCCACTGTTTGTCCATCCATTCCATCTTTGCTGACTTCTCCTTCTGTGGGCTAAGCCCCATGTCTCCAGTGACCAGCGAGAGCCTGGTACAGATTGAACACAAATAAAGGTTTGCTGAGTGGTGGAGAGCTTTGGGGCAGCAGTGCCAGTGGGTTCCAGCCAACCAGCTCCATGAACACTTCTCGCTGGTTCCTCTTGAGCCCATTTGGCCTTTGGAGAATGAGTGTGAGTGTGTGTGTGTGTAAGAGAGAGGGAGGGAGGAGGGAAGGAGTACGCTCTGTGAGAGTGAGCGTGAGTTCAAGAGCCTGGAAGCAAGGAAAAGGAAAACAAAACAAAAATAGCAAAAACTGACCCAAGAAAACATAGCATTGGCATTTTTTAAACTTTATTTTCTGACAATTTTATACATGTATATAATGTATTTTGATCATATCCACCCCCTATTACTTTCCCTTGTTCCCCTCCTGCTGAACCCCTTCTTCACAACTAGTATATCTATTTTCTTGTCATGTGTTGTTGCGTGTGTACCTGCTGGTGAGTTTAGTCAGGGTCGCTTGCACGAACATGACGTGGGGTTTCTCAGCAGAGGTCACTTACCAATGGCTACACCGCCAAGAAAATGAAAGGCTGCCCTCCCCCTAGCTGCCATCAACTTGCAGTAACTCCTCAAGGAAGGCAACAGCTTCACGAGCCCTGCCCCCGTCTGTGATGGAAGTTTCTGTGCAGATAACCATAGCTGCTTGGAGTACATGAGTGTGACAGCCTGGTCGCGTCTGGAAGACAGGGCCCCACAACATTCCTCCCTGTCCTTCAGTTCTTACATTCTGTCCACCCCCTCCTCTGCGATGTTCCCCGAGCCTTGGAGGGTATGATAATAGATGCCCAGTTTAGGGCTGAGTACTCAGGGTCACTTAACTCTCTGCACTTTGTCCGATGAAGATTGGCATTTTTAAAATCTTAAAAACAGCAAATACCGCCCCCTGGTGGCCGCCTCACCTCTACTGTCCCTGGTGCTGGTGCTCTTCTGAAAACCAACCGTGTGGCCCAAGGCCTCTTACGAGCTACCCAAGTGCTCCAGCACTGAGCTACATCCCCAGCCTTTGTTTTCGTTTTATGACAAACTGTTTTATCATGGTACACGCAGCATGTTACTTCTCTTTTTGACCACATGAAGACAATTCAGTAGGGTATAATTCATACCTAAATGCTGTATACCATCTCCATTGCTTCCATCCCAAATCATTCCATCACCCCTAACAAAAATGCCCTCTTTCCCTCCCACCAGGCTGCATGAACTTCTGTTCTGTTTTCTGTCTATGAGTTTGCCTATTTTGGGTACCTCATGTAAGTGCAGTCTTTTAATAGTTGCCCCCTGTGTCTGGCTTCTTTTACTGAGCATGACATTTTTAAAGTCCAGTCATGTCATAGCTTACGTCAGAATTTCTCTCCTGTTGTAGCTGAACGCTATTCCGTTGCACGCATGTCACATTTTACCTGTTCATTTGGGGATGGGCAGGTGAGTGGCCTCCACCCTGTCTGCTGTGAACATGGGTGCACAGATGCCTAAGTCTCTGATTTCACTGTGTGTGTGTACAGGTGATTTTGTGTGTGCGTGCACATATGTACACATGCAGGTGGAGGCCAGAGGCCCATGTTGGGTGACTTATTTGATTGCTTTCTACCTTGTTCTTTGCTTCAGCGTTTCCCCCCGAGCCTAGAGATCACTGATTCAGCTAGATTAGCTAACCGGTGCGCCCCAAGGGTCCTTCTGTCCCTGCCCACCGCCATGCATACCACCTGACCCCACATTTTACGTGCAGGCTGGACTTCTGAACTGAGGTCTTTTGCTTGTGTAGCAAGCACTTTGTCAAGACACTAAGCAATCTCCCCAGCCCCTCGCTTCTTCAAAATACGTACCATCCCATCAGTAGTAGACTTGCTGGGTCACGTGATAGTTCTGTGTGTAACTTTTTGAGGAACTGCCAAACTGTTTCCTTAATGGCTATGCCATTTTGTGCTTGCTTTTTAAGTTTTATATTTGTTTACTTTTTAAATTTTTTTGTTTATTTTTATTTGAGAGTGACAGACAGAGAGAGAAAGAGGCAGAAAGAGAGAGAGAGAGAGAATGGGCGCGCCAGGGCCTCCAGCCACTGCAAACGAACTCCAGACACGTGCACCCCCTTGTGCATCTGGCTAACGTGGGTCCTGGGGAATCAAGCCTCAAACCAGAGTCCTTAGGCTTCACAGGCAAGCGCTTAACCGCTAAGCCATCTCTCCAGCCCTTATATTTATTTACTTTTAAAATCACACAGTAACACATGCCTGTTACAGCAGATCCGGAAACTACAGAACGCTATGACGGCCACCTCTCTTCCCTGTTTCAGTCCGTCTGAGGTGACAGCATCACCATTGTCGCTGTCTGTGTCTCCTTGAATTCTGTATCCCCTTCTCCAGCCAGTGACAGTTGTTGGTGTTGTTTGTTTGTTTTTCTGAGACAAGATCTCATAAAGCCCAGTAGGGGCTTGAACTTGCTGTGTAGCACAGAGCAACCATGAGCTCTGTATCCTCCCTGCCTCCTCCTCCCAAGTTCTGGTATTGCAGGCATGAGCCACCCGTCCAGTATCTTTTGCCATCATTGATGTATTTTTGGTTTGTAGGCATCTTTATAGCATGTGTTGCTATTTTGTGGGCATGCATTTTCAGTTACATGAATGGTATTGCTATATATATATAGCTTTCTGCCTCTCATATTTGCATTCGCTACAATGTCACACAGTAGATGCTTACTACATTGTTAACCCCCCCCCCCCTCAAGGAAACAGGACACAGATCTCCCTGATGCCACAAGATTTGTTCCTTCAGGACATAATGAGAATCCAGCCATATTGTTTTCTCAAGCACAGCAAGCATGCACTAGCATTTTCCCTGCCCCAGGCATTCTTTTCCAGTGCTTTGTGGAATATTCTAGAGCATTGTTGTAGCATTTGTTTCTGAAACCCATTTCCTACTACTGGACAATGAGTTATTTCTGGCTTCCTATCATTATAACTTACTTTGCTTGTGTCCAGAATCGGTATGTCAGAAGATATATGAGCTGTTAGTGCTCTAGAAAAAAAAAATCTCTAGATATTTAGACAGGTAAATTTGTGAAGATGAGGTTGCTAAGGCCTAGGAAAATTCGAGTCATAACATCGGATCGGAGTGATCAGTCAAGACCTCCCGTTGGCTGTACTGGGGCCTGCTGTTGTGACCATAGCACTTTGTACACTCCTCTGAGCTTCAGAGGTCTCCTGTGTAAAGTAAAGGGCTGAGATCTGCTGGCGAGAGTGGGCTGAGCTTCATCGTCTGTTGCTCCCCAGGCTGGCGGGCTGTTACCAGGCCCTGGATGGAGGCAACACAGCAGACGCGCTAGTGGACTTCACTGGTGGTGTTTCTGAGCCCATTGACCTCATAGAGGGGAACTTTGCCAACGATGAGGCCAAGAGGAACCAGCTCTTTGAGCGGGTGCTCAAGGTGCACAGCCGGGGCGGCCTCATCAGCGCCTCCATCAAGGTGGGTGCTCAACAGGCGCCGGAGGTGGCCGTGATGGATGGGAAGGGTGGGACCACCTTCAGCCTCCTGGGAAAGGAGCACAATAGGAGAGTGCACCCCCCCCCCCAGGGCTGGACAGCAAGCAGGCACTTCTGTCCTAACCCCCTGTGCTGTGCACTGCCCCTCACTGCTCAACGCTCAACTCTCACCTTAGTCTCTTCTGTGTGTGTGTGTACATGTATGCTCATAGGAAGGCATGTATGGGGGGGGTCACATACACACATGTGTGCGGAGGCCAGAGGTCAGCACTAGAGAAATTATACATACCTTTCTGCCTCATATTTGCATACACTACAGTGTCGGACACAACAGATGCTTAATATCTTGTTAAAGTCCCCCCGCCAAGGAAACAGGACACAGATCTTCCTGATGCCACATGGCTTGTCCCTCTGAGACAGTGAATTGCAGCTTACCTCCTGAACATAATTAGAACCCAGCCATCTTGCTTCCTCGGTTCTCTGTTCTCTCAAGCAGGGTTTCTCGCTATAGCAGACAGCTTCAGGTTCACTGAGATGAACTTCCAGACCAGGCACAGTTATGGAGGAAGGGATTTATTGAAGCTCACAGATCCAGGGGAAGTTCCATAATGGCAGAAGAAGCTGGCCTGCTTTCACAGGACCAAACACACAGAGAGAGAAGCACAAGCCTAAAAGCCAAAAGCCACACAGCACAGCACACTTCAGGAACTCCAGACAGGCACACTTTGCATATCTTTAGATTGGAATCTGAAACCCACCACCACACCTTAAGATCCACCCAGTGACACCGCCTCCAGCCAGGTGGCTGCAGATGCAAACTGCAAACAAATAAAAAACTGAATATATTGGGGGCCATCTATTCAAACCACCACACTCGCTGAACACAGAACTCGCTGATTTGGCTAGTCTACCCAGATAGTGAGCCCCAGGGACACACTATCCGCCGCCCCGGCCTTGAGATCACAGGCCCGTCACTTACATGGACATGGGGACTTGAATTCTGGTCCTCAGGCTTGCATGACAAGTGTGCTTTACCAGCTGAGCCATCACTCCCTATAACCTCCTGGGCTCTTGGGTCTGTGCATCTGAGGTCCCCTGGTCAGGGCATGAGAGGGCAGAAAGTAACGGGCAGCTGGAGTAAGGCAAGGAGCCCCTGGAGAGGGTTGGTCCACGAGAAGATGCTCTGCCTTCATCCATTGCTCAGGGTTTGATGAGAAAGCTGGCCTCAGTCGGGGCAGGACTGGAACTCCGAGAAGCTCTGTGGAAACACAGAGTCTCCCATCTGCCACCTTTGCTGAGGTGTGTCCAGTGGGGCTAATTTCTGAGTACCCTTATTTTCACAACTGGCTCTCAAAATTCTTGAATATGACTGCTGGATGTGGTGATGGGTGTAACCCCAGCACTCAGGAGGCAGAGGCAGAGGCAGGAGGATCACTACAAATTCAAGACTAGCCTAGTCTACGTAGTGAATTTTTTTTTTTTTTTTGAGGTAGGGTCTCGCTCTAGCCCAGGCTGACCTGGAATTCACTATGTAGTCTCAGGGGGTCCTCCAACTCACAGTGATCCTCCTACCTCTGCTTCCTGAGTACTGGGATTAAAGGCATGCACCACCACGCCCGGTTCTAAATGTTTTAAATATTTATTTATTCACTTATTTGAGAGAGAGAGAAAGAGAGAGAGAGGGAGACAGATAGAAAGAGAGAATGGGTGTGCCAGTCACTGCAAATGAACTCCAGATGCATGCTCTCCCTTGTACGTCTGGCTTATGTGGGTCTTGGGGAATCAAACCTGGGTCCTTAGGCTTCTCAGGCAAATGCCTTAACCACTAAGCCATTTCACCAGCTCCACAGTGAATTTTTAAAAATATATTTTTATTTATTTGGAAGAGAGAGACAGAGAGAGAGAGAGAGAGAGAGGGAGGGAGACAGAGAAAGATTGAATGGGTGCAACAGGACCTCCAGCCACTGCAAACGAACTCCAGACACATGTGCCACCTTGTGCATCTGCCTTATGTGAGTCCTGGGGAATCGAACCACTGTCCTCTGGCTTTGCAGGCAAGCGCCTTAACCGATCTCCAGCCCACCCCCAGGTTTTGGTATATGTCTGTACCAACCCTGTCCCCTCCACAGCCTAAATAGGGTTTCCTTTCTGTGGAGCTGCAGTTCCTGTCCTTCCCTGTAGGGGGCAATTTGCGCTCCTCATTCTTGCTATAGCATCCCAGTCCCACCTGAGTTTGAGTTCCAACCTGACCCTTGCTTGAGCACCTTTGTCCCCCTGCAGGCCGTGACAGCAGCTGACATGGAGGCCCGCCTGGCGTGCGGCCTGGTGAAGGGCCATGCGTATGCCGTCACCGATGTGCGTAAGGTACGTCTGGGCCATGGCCTGCTGGCCTTCTTCAAGTCAGAGAAACTGGACATGATTCGTCTGAGGAACCCTTGGGGCGAGCGGGAGTGGAACGGACCCTGGAGCGACACGTAAGGCCTGGGGGCGAGGGAGGATGGGGGTGAGGGTTTGGGCAAGGGCGGGGGCGGGGGGGGTTGTCACTGAGGGAATAGCCTGAGGAAAAGACGGAAGACTTACTTCCAGTGTGTGGGGGGAGGGGTGGACTCATCGAGTGGCCTTGTGAGCTGACCTGTAGGGACATAGGGGCCAGTGTGGCAAGTGGTTCTGGGAGGACAGCAGGGAGGGAGGCCACCGGTCCTCTGAATGGGGCTGTTTCTCTGTCCTTGGCTCATGGCCACCTGCCCCTAGGTGGGGAGGGGATCAAAGTTCCCATCTGGATCTACAGCTCCCTGATCCTTCTGGCAAGGAGACAGCCCACAGTTCCCAGTTGGTGTGTTGGGGGGGGGGGGTCGCGTATTCTCAGAGCTGGGCTGACCATAACACTGGGCGTCTCTTAACACTGCATGGAGGGTAGCCTAGCCCTGAGCTATCCCTTGTGGGGGGGGTGGACCTAGTCAGCCCCTCCTCTTCATACTGCTGCTTCCTGTCCCCTCCCCCGGCACACCCTAGCTCAGAGGAGTGGCAGAAAGTGAGCAAGAGTGAGCGGGAGAAGATGGGCGTGACTGTGCAAGATGATGGCGAGTTCTGGTGAGTGCCCCGGTGTGGCATCTGAGCTGAGGGGCGCATCCTGCAGCCTGGCAGGAAGTGTGGTTGGTGGGGGCTGGTGGTCAGAAGCCAGGGCTAGAGTACAGAGCCATGTCACCAGTTTGCTGTGTGGCCTGGGACAAGTCATGCCATCTTTATGTCCTCCTCTGTGAAATGAGCTGGGCAGTAATAGGCCCTTGCACCTCGTAGTTCTTTCTGCACCTCTAAGGGAAACCTGGGCTGCTCTAGCACCCGGGCTGAGCCTTAGCACGCAGGCAGGGATGCCTTAAAATTGGAGAGTGACCCAAGGGCAGGGTCATACTGGCATCCTCATGGCTGAGTGTGGGTGTGAGGCAAAATGAGCTTCTTAGAAGTCAGGACATGAGGTCCAGAGTCACCCTTGAAGGTCAGCAGGAGAGGCTGGGCCCAGAGGTGAGGGGACACTTCTTTCACAGTTGGGAAAGAATGAATGTAGAAGAGTGGGGAGAAAAGGGTGATATGGGTGAGGGGCGGGAATATGGTGAGAGCCTGAACTGAAGAGACTAGCAGGAGACCCTGAATCCATCCGTCCCCCAGCCTACCCGCCAACCTGTCCCTCCCCTCCATCTCCTTACCTCTTCTCCTGTCCATCCCCTGCCGCCATCCGCCCACATCTCCTCCTGCAAACATCTCCCTGCATCTCTCTCTGCGTCTTCTTGAACGCAGTCATCTCTCCATTCATCCCCTGCCCCCATCCCCCCGTACCTATCCCTTCTTTGAATCCGTCCCCCTAGCATGCTGTCTGGGCTCTGTCCAGCTCAGCGCTGTTCCGGACTGCCGCATTTGATACGGAAACGCATCCCCCATGTGAGGACCCCAGGCCAACCAAGGCCAGATGGCAGTCATCCTAGCACCTTAACGAAGACCCCCTCCTGGGTGGCCTCCTGCAGGTGTCAGGGGAGCTACTTGCAGTAGGCCACCCAGGTCCTTTGGTCTGAGCTGCTATGGGCACAAATCCATCTTACCCAGTCTGGCTCAGGGGACCATTTGAATTAAAATGTAGCAAAACCCCCTCCTCTGTGGGGGGAAAAAAAAAATGTCTCTTAAGGTTCTCCTCATGTACTTTTCAACAGTGCACCTCCCCTGGCTCCACTCAGGTCCCTAGAGGTGTGCCCAGCACACAGTGACCATAGCAACACGCTGGCCATCGCCACATGCTTACTATGAGGGGCCCACCACAGTGGAGTCAAGCCTCACAGAAGCTGTGAAGATCATGGGTAGAAACAGCATATACAAGCAGAATGTACACACTAGTTATTAATACTGGTGTGACAGCTACTCGGTGTGCTGGGATATAGTTTTATATATATATAATATATATATTATATATATATATGTATGTATGTATGTATGGTATTACTTTATTCCTCCAGCTCTAGATAGATAGGCAACTACTGGTAGGTTATTTTCCATTTTACAAACGGAGGTTAGGGATCCGAGCAGCGCCATGACCCGCTTGCTTCTGTGTGACTGTGCCTCTTCCCGTGCACAGGATGACCTTTGAGGACGTGTGCCGGTACTTCACTGATGTCATCAAGTGCCGCCTGCTCAACACCTCCTACCTGAGCATCCACAAGACGTGGGAGGAAGCCCGGCTGCGCGGCGCCTGGACGCGGCACGAGGACCCACGGAAGAACCGCAGTGGGGGCTGCATCAATCACAAGGACACCTTCTTCCAGAACCCGCAGGTGACTTCTAGAGAATTCTCTGTCTGTTCTTGGGCCTCAGCATGCCTATCTGTACAGTGGACACATCTGGGGTCAGGAGGTCCCAGGCTTAATAGATCTGGGTTTAGAGAGATGGCTTAGCGGTTAAGGTGCTTGCCTGCAAAGCCTAAGGACCCATTGTTTGACTCTCCAGATACCATGTAAGCCAGACGTGCAAAGGTGCAGTAAGTGCAAGCTTGCACATGCCCACTAGGTGGCAAAAGCGTCGTCTGGAGTTCAATTTCAGTGGCTGAGGCCCTGGCATGCCAATTCTCTCTCTCTAAAATTAAAAAAAATTAAAAGTCTGAACTGTAATTGGTAGTAAGGAAACTGGCTCTTAGGGGTTTAGGAATATCTTAGGAGTCCTGGGCACATTTACAGGCTTTCTTAGTCATGGTAGATGTGCCAACTGTGTACCAGCCTCTGGGTCAGTACCCACGTACTCATTGAGTTCTCCCAGTCCACGGGCTGGGCAGCCACTCTAGGTACTGATGAGCTTGTCTCCCAGAGGAGGAACTGATTTAAAGAAGTGATGGGATGGTCTAAGCTCATGCCAACCAATGCAGCTTGGGCCAGGCTCTGGATTCCAGGTTTCTGGCAGCTTGGAGGGGACTTCCCCTGCCATGGTCTCACCACAGTGTCTCTTCCCTTGGCCATGCCCACAGTACATCTTCGAGGTCAAGAAGCCAGAAGATGAGGTACTGATCTGCATCCAGCAGCGGCCCAAGCGCTCAACCCGTCAGGAGGGCAAGGGCGAGAACCTGGCCATCGGCTTTGACATCTACAAGGTGAGGGCAGCGGGGTCTCCTGCCGAAGATGCAGGCCGTGAGGGAGCCGGAGTCCCAGCTGCCTGAGCTTGGGGAGAACGCTCTGGAAAACTGCTCACTGGTGTCACCCTAGCTTCTCTGGCCACGTGGGTTGGCACTTGTGAGGATACCGTGGCATGAGCCCTGTCACAGAAACTCACAGAGGGCCCAGCCTGAATGGGTGTGATTTCTGAAGGAATGTCCGCCGGATTCCTTCCTGCCCAAGACCCACAAGCCCAGGCTGTCTGTTCAGAAGTTAGACCACCGGTTATTTGGCTGGGTTCTGGGAAGACTCGGGGGCTGCGTGGTCCCCGCTTCCCCTCTCCCCAATCTGGCCTTCTCATCTAAGCCTCCCTGTGTTGGAGACCTTGCTGAGCACAGAGACAGACATTCTTGTGCAGGGGCCAGAGCCCAGGGTCACATCTGGCTACGGCCCCTACTGATGTACTTGTCAGACCCCAAGAACTTTCTGAACCTATATGATGAGAAGCAATGGCTCATGCTGGCATTTAATCAACTTGGTCGTGTCAAGGCAGTTTGCTGACCCCATTAGGCTGGTTTATCCATAATGTTGTTGATGTGCTGTGACACTGTGTGACTTTGGAAGGTCACGCTTGGACTCGTTTGACTGTAGCCTGTGATACTTGTCTCAGTAACTGTCGAGCATGTCCTGGCAGCTGGTTATGTCATTTCATAGATTGGCGTTGTGGCTTAGGCAGGTTGTCTTAAGTACATCCTTCCTAACCAGTGAGGGGTATGTTCCAAGACTCCCAGTGGGTCCCTGAAACTTCCGGTTGTACCACAGGGCACTGTACAGCTAGGTCTTTCCTGTGTACAGCACAGACATGCTGGCCGGCCAGGTGACTCCTGTCCTGCATGGAGTGATGCCAAGTGGCGCAAGATTTTAGCCTAGCTTTAGAATAGTTTGGAATTTAAAATTGAAGAGCTGTTTGTTTCTGCAAGTTTTCATTTGCTATTTTCAGAGCAGTTAACTATAGGTCACTGACATCGTAGAAAAGGAAACAGTGGATAAAGTGGGGGTGGGGACTACCTCACATTTAGAAATTCCAGTGTCAGGTCAGGCTAGGCATGGTAGTACATGCCTATAATCCCAGCTCTTAGGAGGCTGAGACAGGAGGCCCAGGAGTTCAAGGCCAGTCTTGCTACATAGCAAGTTCAAAGCAAGCCTGGGATATATGAGACCCTGTCTTAAAAACAAAACATAGAAAAACAAAAGGGCTTTCTGTGGTGGTGGTGGGGGGGGTCGGTCCTGGAGAGATGGCTCAGCAATTAAGGCACTTGCCTGCAAAGCCTAATGGCCCAGGTTCGATTCTCTAGTATCTACATAAAGCCAGATGCACAAAGTGGCTCATACATCTGGAGTTCATTTGCAGCAGCTGGAGGCCCTGGTATGCCTATTTATTCTCTCTCTCTCTCTCTTCCTGTCTCTCTTTATCTTTCTTTCTCTGTGTCTGTCTCTCTGCTTGAAAATAAATAAAAATTTTTAAAATTATATAAAAAAAGAATTTGTTGGGTCCTTAGGAATTACCAGGGAATTCATTTTGCCTCCACTTAAAAAAATATTTTTAAATTAATTTGAAAGAGAGAGAATGGGTATGCTAGAGCCTCTAGCTACTGCAAACGAACTCCAGATGCATGCGCCCCCTGTGCATCTGTCTTTACATGGGTCCTGGGGAATCAAACCTGGTTCCTTTGGCTTTGTAAGCAAGCACTTTAACCACTAAGCCATCTTATCTCTAGCCCTTGCTTCCACTTTTTTATTTATTTATTTATTTTTTTTGGTTTTTCAAGGTAGGGTCTCACTCTAGCTCAGGCTGACCTGGTATCCACTATGTAGTCTCAGGGTGGCCTCGAACTCACAGTGATCCAAATCCTCCTACCTTTACCTCCCGAGTGCCGGGATTAAAGGCATGCGCCACCACGCCTGGCTTGCCTCCACTTTTGAATAGCTTTTATTGGGGTGCGAGTCACAGACCATGCCCTTCACCCATCTGGAGTAGGCAGTCTGGTGACGTTTAGTACAGGAGCTGTAACTGTAACGCGATCTTAGGGCATTTCCATCACCCTGAAGAGAACATCCACTCCCTTAGGCCACTGCCACCGAACACCTTAGATTCCTCTCCCTCTCAGCAACCACTAATTTACTGATTCTGTTTCCATGGATCCTACTGTCCATTTCAGGGTGGCCTGGGGGAGAGGGGGTGGGCCAGGGTGCCGTCAGCAGGGTTGCCTGTGGCCCAGCGCCTTCCATCTTCACGTAGGTAGAGGAGAACCGCCAATACCGGCTGCACAGCCTGCAGCAGAAGGCTGCCAGCTCCATCTACATCAACTCGCGCAGCGTCTTCCTGCGGACCGACCAGCCCGAGGGCCGCTATGTCATCATCCCCACCACGTTCGAGCCGGGCCACACCGGAGAGTTCCTGCTCCGGGTCTTCACGGACGTGCCCTCCAACTGCCGGTACACGGGAGCTGCGTGGGGCCAGGGCTGCTGGTGGCATGGTCCACGCTGGGCCCAGCTCTATTTGCTCAAGGCTTGGAGCCCAGACATCCGGTCCCCAAAGCTGACCCCTGGGCCCACCCCCTGCCTCCCTTTCTCCCTGCTTGCCTAGATAGCCTCTCTCGGGCATGTAGGAACCCCAGCTCATAGGGGCACTGCACTGCACAGTTTACGGAGAAGCTTCTGCTCATTGCATCTGCTCTTTCCCATATTTCCCGAGTGGGAGGCCTGACCCTTCTGTTTTAAGGATGAAAATAGGGATCGAGGCGAGCAAAGTGGGTCCAGGTCTTGCAGCCTGTTGCAGTCAGGTCACATTTGCTGGAAGAAATCACCAGACCAAGAGCAGCATTGGGGAAAAAGAAAAAAAAAGAGATTTATTTTGGCTTACAGACTCGGGAAGCTCCATGATGGCAGGGGAAAACAATGGCATGAGCAGAGGGTGGACATCACCCCCTGGCCACCATAAGGTGGATAATAGCAACAGGAGAGTGTGCCAAACACTGGCAAGGGGAAACTGGCTATAACACCCATAAGTCCGCCCCCAACAATACACCACCTCCAGGAGGCGTTAGTTCCCAGATCTCTATCAGCTGGGAACCTAGCATTCATAACCCCTAAGTTCATGGGGGACACCTGAATCAAACCACCACACAGCCCGTGGTAGAGTGAGCTGGGACATCCACTCAGTCTGATTCTAAGGCAGGATCTTGCCCCCTACTATCACGTGTCCCCTGGTGGTCAGCTCTGGGGACCAGCAGCCTTCTAAAACCATCCCTGTTTCTGCTAGGGTACATACCCCATACTACACCCCACACCTTGGGGTGCAGCCTAGACTCAGTGTCCCAGATTGACACATAGGAAAGAGTATCGTCAACTGCTCCTGTCCGCTGCTTTCTAGCTGAGTGGACAGGATCTATCCCTGGAAAAGCCTGAGGCTTCCCAATCTGTAAAACGGACACATAACAGGCATCTGTCTCCCAAAACTTTGTGAGGATGAGAAATCACACTGGCAGTGCCCAGCAGAAAACATGGCACACGGGGAGGGGGCTCAGCATATTGCTTTTTCCCAGGGAGGGTGAGGCCCTGAGGGAGAGGGACAGAGGCAGGAAGCCCTTGGCCTTGGATGGTTGGGGCTGACGCCAGGTTCTGCTGAAGACTGAATGAATGTCAGCACTAAATATTGCTTCTTGCTTTTGAACCTCACCCCCTCACCTCCGTCTTCCTGGCATCCCTCCGTCCCATCACCCATCCTATACCAGGGAGTTGTGCCTGGATGAGCCTCCCCGCACCTGTTGGAGCTCCCTGTGTGGCTATCCTCAGCAAGTGACCCAGGTCCATGTCCTGGGGGCTGCTGGCCTCAAGGACTCCCCAACAGGTGAGCTTACCTGAGCAAAGGCCCCCTGGCCCTCCTATGGTCGCCCAGGCCCCCTCCAGTGAAGACCCCAGCCTCCAGGGCCTTCCCGCTCCCACAGGTCCACCCATCCCTGGGGTGATGTGGGCACCTAGAGAGGAGCAGGTCCACCTTCTGCTCCCAGGAAACTCCTAGGTGGTGGGGGCGTCAGATAGCTACTGAGGGCTTACTGCAAGGGAGGCTTTCTGGGAAGGCAGCCTTCCTCCAGGCCGAGAGGGTGTTGAGGTATGGAGCCTGGGTGCATGGCAGAGTGTGGGTGAGGGCCCGAAGGGCAGAGGCTGCCACGCGCCTTTGCAGCGTCTGGAAGGTAAGGGGCCCTGAGATAAGTCAGGCTGCCCTCTCACCTCCAAGATGCCCATCCCATGCAGGCCCTGCTCCGGCCCCATCTCCCCCCTAGCTCCTGTCCTTTTCTCTAGGGGCTAACTCGTATGTGATCATCAAGTGTGAGGGGGACAAAGTCCGCTCAGCTATACAGAAAGGGACTTCAACTCCTGAGTACAATGTAAAAGGCATCTTCTACCGCAAGAAGCCGGGCCAGCCCATCACCGTGCAGGTGAGTCGCCATTTTCAACCCCCTCCTGCCCCTGGAAGGCTTCCCACTCTGAAGGGTGACCCAGGGGTGCTGGCTTCAGTTCTCTTGTCCTACCCTCCAGCCACTCCAGGGCCCCCATGGGTAGGTGGGCAGTTTGGATGGTCTGAGAGTCTTGAGACCCAGAAGTGTTGCCCTGTCAGCTGGGATTCAGTGGTCATCTCTGTCAGTCTTGCCCAGGGCCTTGGTGGCTATTCCTCAGAGCTCCCTGTAGGTGGATTCCCCCTGGGAAAGTGGCTGTGAGATAGGATATGGGGTGTGGCTATTTCTTAAGAGCCCTGAGTAGGGTCTGAAGGCCAGCACCCCTGAGCACAGCTCTCTTCTCTCTGAAGAGGTGGCTTGCTACTCAGGGATCCTAAGCTCATTAGCAGGAAGCTCTCTGGCCCCCAGGCCCAAAGCAGCCTCTCTCTTGGTGAGAAACCATCTGTAAACAAACACGTGGCTCCCCAGGGGACCCACCGTAGATTTTCCAAGTTTTCTTAACACTAGTTCCCACTGGGTGAAGTCACAGGCCTGTAGATAACGGGGGCTGGCGGGACTCCTAGGGCAGGTGATCAACCCTCACAATAAAGATAGGGAAAGAAGGGCTGGAGAGGTGGCTTAGTGGTTAAGGCACTTGCTGGCAAAGCCAAAGGACTCAGGTTCGATTCCCCAGGACCCACATAAGCCAGCTGCACAAGGTGGCATATGGGCCTAAAGTTCTTTTGCAGTGGCTGGAGGCCCTGGTGCACCCATTCTCTCTCATTCTCTCTCTCTCTCAAATAAGTTAATAAAGATAAAATATTTTTTTAAAGGCTGGGCGTGGTGGCTCACGCCTTTAATTCTAGCACTGGGGAGGCAGAGATAGGAGGATGGCTGAGAGTTCGAGGCCACCTGAGACTACATAGTTAATTCCAGGTCAGCCTGGACCAGAGGGAGACCCTACCTCAAAAAACCAAACAACAACAAAAAAACATTTTTTAAAAAACTTAAAAAAAAAAAAAAGATAGGGAAAGTAGGACACGTCCAGGTTCACCCATAGTCATGGGCACTTGGCTAATAGTAACAGAATTAACTTTTGTAGTTTGTATGTGTGTGGTGGTTATATGTATGTGGACATGTATGTGTGTGTGTGTGTGTGCACATGTATATGAAGACCAGAGGTTGATGTTGGTGGGTGGGGAGGTCCTTTATTGCTTTCTAGCTTGTTCTTTTTTTAAAGTTTTTTTCTATCTGGTATAGTGAGATGTGTAAGGTTAGAATGAATGTTTTTATACTTTACCTCTGTGCCAGACCACAGAGAAAACTGTCTCATTTTTTTTTAATTTATTTTTATTTGAGACAGAGTGAGAGAGAAAGAATGGGCACACCAGGGCCTCTAGCCACTGCAAACAAACTCCAGATGCATGTGCTACCTTGTGCATCTGGCTTATGTGGGACCTGGAGTATCAAACCTGGGTCCTTAGACTCACAGGCAAGTGCCTTAAATGGCTAAGACATCTTTCCAGCCCAACACTGTCTCATTGACCTGAACATGCCAAAATGATGATTTTTATTGAACTCATTTTTGTAGGACTTGTGGGTGCTTAATTCATTCAGACTTAATTTATTGAGAAAATATCCTGTCTAAAACACTAGGAATATTTTGTAAATAACTCAAATATGTGTCTTAGGAAGAGAAAGAAAGGACAAATCAATTTGATTAAAGGGAAATTGCTCACAAAAACATTTAACATTTTATACTAAAAGGTTTAAGATTAAGAAATAGTCAATATTCAGAAAGATTGTATAAAAAAAAGTTAACCATATGTTGCTAAACAGACCGAGTTGGTTGAACCTGCTGACTGAGCCTGGAAATTCAGGCTGTGTTCGTGAATGTTTCAGTGCCTCAGACAAATGTGTATTTAAATTAATTTGTGTAAAATACAAGTCTTGAAGTAAATGGTTGTTTATTTTTATACTATTTCAGAATCTTCTGAAAATAAATTTTGACTATTTAAAAAAAAATTTTTTTCTAATTATTTTTATTTGCTTATTAGAGAGAGAGAGAGAATGGGTGCGCCAGGGCCTCTAACCACTGCAAATGAACTCCAGATACATGTGCCACCATGTGCATCTGGCTTACGTGGGACCTGGGGAATCGAACCTGGGTCCTTAGGCTTCGCAGGCAAGTGCCTTAACCGCTGAGCCATTGGTCCAGCCCTCCACCTCGTTCTTGAGTCAGGGTCTTGCCCTTGAACCAAGAGCTCACTGATTTGACTAGAGCAGCAGGCCCCAGGGATTCCCTAGCTTCACCTTGCCAGTGCCGGGACTGCCGCCCAGCTAGTCACGTGGAGTTTGGAGATGTGAACTCACGTCCTCATGCTTGGGCAAGCACTTTACCCACTGAGCAATCTCCCCAGCCCCCACATTGCGCTTTCTCAGTGAAGGCTTGCTTAATGGGGAGCCTGAGGCTCTTTAAGGGGGCACCCTGCCAGGTCTGGAGCAGGGAAGGCCTTTCCTCCACTGGGCTTGCCTCTAGGAAGGTGACTTGCAGGCGCTGATGTCCCCCTGCCCCTGCTGTCAGCCATAGGTAGCATTGCTGGTCTTGGAGGTGCCCCTCCCTCATCCTCTTCCCCCCCCCACTCAGATCTGGAACCACCGAGTTCTGAAGGATGAGTTCCTGGGTCAGGTGCACCTGAAGGCTGACCCGGATGACCTCCAGAACCTTCACACCCTCCACCTCCAAGACCGAAGCAGCCGGCAGCCCAGCGACTTGCCTGGCACCATCGCCGTGTGCGTCCTCAGCAGTGCCTCTCTCACGGCCATCTGACACCTCACCTACCTGTCCCCAGCAATTCTCACCACCACCTGCATGTCCCCACCAGGCCTGGGACGAGTATAGGAGCCAGCACTGGGGTCCTTGTCCCACTCTACACTGACTTACTAAGTGACCCGAGGAGAGCTCTACCCCCTCTCTGAGCCTCAGTGTCCCGAGGGTCCCAAGGCATTCCCTTCCTGTGGGGAAGTCTATTGCTTGAGGCTTAAACTAGCCCTTCCCACCCAGCTGGCACTGCTGCTGCTAAGGAACTTTGTCTATTAAGAACCTTATCCCAGGCCCTGCTGTCTGCTGAGGAGTGCCAAGATGTCACTTGTTTACACACAAACTGTCATGTCCCAGGCCACATCTCCCCAACCCCTCTTTCCTAGCCTCTTCCTCATTCTTCCAGGCCCACTGTCATTAGCACTTACATGTTTGTTTTGGTTATTTTGGGGGCAGGGTCTCGTATAGCCCAGGCTGACCTTGAACTCGCTATGTAGATGAAGATGACTTTGAACTCCTGAGCCTGCTGCCTCCACCAGCTGTGTGTTGGGATTGCAAACGTATGCCACCGTGCACAGCGTATGTGGTGCTGGAGATGGAACCGAGGGTCTTGTCCGTGCCAGGCAAGCCCTCTGCTATCTGGATTTTAGCTGCCTTGAAGAGACTCGTGCTAGGTTCTTGCTGGGGCTGGAATTAGGCTGTGTGCCGAAGACATTTGTTCACTGTTGAAGCTGTCTTCTTCCACATCCATTTAGTCACTTGACAGGGAATCGCCCAGTAAGGCCATGAAACTCCAATAAGGCTCCAACTTGATTCCCAGCTCCTAGAGTTATGGTTATGGTGGCGAGAAATTTCTCTCTCCTCCTCATATTGGCCAGGGCCAGGCAGCAGACACGGGGAACCAGAGGGGATGCATTCCCTCTGCTGTAACACCCAAGGGTATTCCTAGGAAAAAGGAGTGTGGGGTGGAGAAACCAGGCCCACAAGGTCAGTTGAGCATGGCAGGAGATAGAGACCCTCCCTGCTGACCAGAGGTCCCTCCGCCAACATTCCCCAAATAGCCAAGGAGGCTACAGGGCTCTTCTTACTTCCTGGACCAAAATGCACCTTTCTATGCTCAATATTTGATATTATTTCTTTTAAAAAAAAAACACCATTTAAAGGGAAGCCTGACCACACTTACTTCTCGAGCTCCTTCGTTAATCCTGATTTTGTTTTGACTTTGAGTGACAGTGGACATGGATGAAGTGGGACCCTCAGCCACGGTGTGCCTGAAGGAGGAGGGTGGAGATGAGCGTGCTTGTTCCCAGGCATCTTGAGACCACCATAAACTTCGTTTCTGAAGATGTCTCGTTCAGCTCTGGTACTGTGGCCCACGGAGTTCCCTCTGTGTCCCTCTGGGACTTCCAGACCAGGCTTAGCAGGTGAAAACGTCGCAGGCGAGCTAACCAATCGCAATTCCAGTTGGGAAGCTGAATTTCCAACTCCCAGACCTTGCCGTAGGAATCCCTTCCTGGCTGGAGGTGCTGGATCTGACTGCCACTTTGCTCCACATCTGGCTGTGCTCCTGGGTCTCAGGAAGGACCAGGCACTGGAATACAAGGAAAACGGGATCCCTCCTCGCGAGCTAAGGCCTCTCCTAGAGGCCTGGGCCCAGGACTGTGCATGCCATCAGGAGCAAGTCACTTAAACCTCCTGTGCCTCAATTTCTGCCTCTGCCAAGTGGGGCTAGTGACAATTTGTCAGCCTCTAACAAGTGCTGAATAAGGGCAAGGCCACTTCCTCCCCGCGTGTCTGTATCGTACACTGTCCACGTTCACGTCATCACTTCTCAGTGTCTGTTGAAAATAAAGAATGCCGCCAGGGATGGAGGGTGAGTGCCTGGTATACCAGCCAAGGTGTCAGGGCCCAGCGCATGGGTCTTTGCTCTGCCATATCCGCCTGGAACACAGGTAAATCAGGACCTAGTAGTACTAGCACTGCCTCCCACCCCCAGCAGAACTGGTCCTGCTTTTGCTCCCACCTCTCAAGCTAGGCCAGGCTGGCTCCTGGCTGTTCAGAGTCCACTGGTTCCCAGGATGCTCTGGGGTCTGGAAGGTGACAATAAAGGCTAGGTCAGGGAGAGCTGTGACTCTTTGTTTGCCCTTTATACCCAGGGGCATGCTCGCCGTTCTCTGTTGCAGGTGGATAGGGCGTGCAGCCCAGAGCACCTAGACTTGGCCTTCCCTCTTCAGGGCCACCATGTCATGGGCTCAGGGAAGAGGAGGCCTGTCTTCTTCTCAGAATAAATATTACTGCCATTCCAAAAACACCTTCCTGTGTCTGTCTTTCTCATCTCTCCCCCGGGGAAGAAGGGACAATAAACACCTACCCTGTGGTCAGAGGGATGAATGAGGGAGGACTCTGGAGTCACACCTGAGGTGTGACCTGCTTCTTGTGCAGCACATCGCTTCTTCGGTCTCCTGCCTCAGATTGCCGTGGCACTGGCTTTGCAGAGCCCTGCCTTCCCCAGGTCCCAGAAATAGCAATGCTGTCCCTGCTTTGGAACAGTCGTCCAGCAACTGGGGAAGACATAAATCCTCTGGTTGAGACATTGAAGAGTTCTTAACAGCATGCCTTGGGACTTCTTGGTAGCTTCCTAAAAAAATAAAAAATATTTCGTTTATTTACTTATTTGACAGAGAAGGAGGCAGAGTGAGTGAGAGAATGGGCACACCATGGCCTGCAGCCAATGCAAATGAACACTAGACGGGTACACCCCCTTGTGCCTCTGGTTAATGTGGGTCCTGGGGAGCTGAACCTGGGTCCTTTGGCCTTCCAGGCAAACACCTTACTGGCTAAGCCAGCCCGCGGCTTTTGACCTCCTATGTCAAAGCAGGTCCATGCCTTGCTGTAGGGAAGTGGAGGCAGTGCCAGCGGAGCCACAGAGGGTGGGGGACCAGAGCAGTTTGTGTCATGTGTACCTAGGAATTTTGCCTGTTTGTAACCTTTGACGCATCTTGCAGCGTTTTCATCTGATCTCTGATCCTCAATGATCAGAGCAGTTGAGTATCATCAACACAGGAGCTTGAAGTCATGGCAGGCACCTTTAGTGCCAGCAGAGATAAGAGGATGAGCATGACATTGCAGCCACCCTGTGGCTACGTCCTGAATTCCAGGTCAACTGGTACTAGAATTCAGGCCTAGCGGGAAAAAGAAAGGTAAAGAAGACCATGTAAAGGAGCTGTGGGAACCAGGAAATGGTCTAGGGGTTAGAGCCTTTTACTGTGAAGCCAAAGACACCAGTTCGAATCCCTGGGACGCACGCGAGCACAAGGGGGCGCTGGTGTGGGCTAGGGCACCTGGTGTGCCCTTTCCCTTTATCTGTCCCTTTCTCTACCCTACCTCTCTCTTTCTCTCTCACATTTAAATAAGTAAAATACTTTTTTTTCCTTGTGGGGGGGAAGAGGGATGAAAATGTGCTCAACACAGATTTCTGAAGAATGAGGGCCTCCTTGGCCAGCACCTGTCATGTGTACCTAGGAATTTTATTCTGATAGAAGGTAAGCAAATAAATTCCTATTCAAAACAAGTCAAGAAGGAATTAAGGAACCTATGTGAGTGGCGTTCCACCCAGAAGCAAGAGTCCTACCGCCTCTGTCATTGGGTAGAAGCAAAACACCACTCTTTAGAAGTCCTGGAGCTGTCAACCTCTCTCTCAAAAAACATGGACCAGCATCCCTGCACATTTCAGAAAAGTGGACAGCTCATCATCACCAGTGACAAGGGTAATTGAGCAGTCCACGAAAGTGGACTCAGGCATTCTACACGATTTTCAAATGTCCAAATGTTTGATGTGTGAGGCAGCCTCACCTGGTCTGTCAGCTGGCCCGGCACTCGTGGAGGCCCTCCTCCTTCAGCCAATTAAAGGATACTTTCTGGAGCTCTCTTATTCCCAGAGAAACACACCCTCCGGGCCCTGCTCCCTCACATTTCAGACATGCCCATTCCAGTAGGCTCAACACTTGTACGTGAGGGGGTGAACCCGAAAAAATTGCTCAATTTGAACAAGAACGACTCGGGCAGGCACATGGCCATGCCTCTGCCGCCTTTGTGGATGGGATAAAACTGACCCATTTTCTGAAGAGAGCTGATTCCCTAACCTAGGGTGACAGTTTTACTCTCACCCTAGGTTAGGGAATCGGAAGCTTTTCGGACCGACAGAATGCCACGACCATGCAGGGAATCTCTGTGCGCTAGGGAAAGGAGGCCCCTGACACACACGTGACTTAAGTGGTCACATGCACATGGGACATGCAGAGCTTGCAGGTGAAGTGAGACACTACCAATGAGTCCTGAGCCCCGTTACAGCCGGAGTACTGATGTCTGTTTGAGACAGTAGACACACAGAAGTGTCCCAAGTTCAAGAGGGCAAACAAAATATGAGTAAACCCCGTATGCAAGTATGGACATTCTTCATGCCTTATAGGCCCAGGGCAAAATTGCTGAAGCCAGGCCAGGAAGACTTAGGAGTGTCGGGTTCCAAACGTGTACTCTGAGGGTTTGTGTACGCATTCGCAGGCTCTTGAGAACCATCGTGACCCGACAGTGGGTGCACGTGGAATGAAGGACCAGAAGGGTAAGTATTGGAAAATCACGGACGTGCCCCTGGTTCATTGAGTAATGTTCACACACATCAAGGAAAATACGGTAAGTACATAACACATGGTCCACTGGGAACACAGTTAGACTTTGTTGTGGCCTCACTTGCTCCTCACAATCATGAGAAATTCCCATGTGACATGGAAGATAAAAGCAGGCACGATTATGCTTTATGGTGACAGTGTAGACGACACTGCACCCAGCGTCTCCACTTTTCCAAACAGGTTCTTGTATACTGCACTGGAATGATATCTTTACTTGCCGAGAATCATAGCCATGTCTGTGGGTCAAGTGGAACTCATATACAGATTTCATTCTACGGTATCCCTGTTGAAGGACAAACATTTAGGCCTGTTTGTGACCTTTGACCCATCTTGCAGCATTTTCATCTGATCTCTGATTCTCAATGATCAGAGCAGTTGGGCATCATCAACACAGGGAGCTTCAAGTCATGGCAGGCACCTTTAGTGCCAGCAGAGATAAGAGGATGAGGATGACATTGCAGCCACCCTGTGGCTATGGCCGGAATTCCAGTTCAGCCACTACTAGAGCTCAGGAATAGCTGGAAAAAGCAAGGGAAAGAAGACCAGGCAAGGGCACTGTGGGAACCGGGAGATGGTCTGCGGGTTAGAGCCTTTTACTGTGATGCCAAAGGAACCCGGTTCGAATCCCCGGGACGCATGCGAGCCCGATGCACATGGGGTCGCTCATGTGGGGTAGGGCACCTGGTGTGACAGTTCCCTGTATCTGTCCCTTTCTCTTCCCTATCTGTCTGTTTCTCTGTCACATTTAAATAAGTAAAATACTTTCTTTTCCTTGTGTGTGGGGGGGGAACGTTAATGTGCTCAACACAGGTTTCTGAAGAGTGAGGGCCTCCTTGGCCAGCACCTGTCATGTGTACCTTGGAATTTTGTTCTGATAGAAGGTAAGCAAATCAATTCCTATTTGAAACACGTGAAGAAGGAATTAAAGGACCTACGTGGGTGGCGTTCCACCCAGAAGCAAGAGTCCTACCGCCTCTGTCATTGGGTGGAAGCAAAGCACCGCTCCTTAGAAGTCCTGGAGTTGTCAGCCTCTCTCTCAAGAAACCTGGACCAGCATCCCTGCACATTTCAGAAAAAGGGACACCTCATCATCACCAGGGACAGGGGTAAGTGGGCAGTCCATGCAAGTGGACTCAGGCGTTCTCGACGATTTTCACATATCTGAATGTTTGATGTGTGAGGCATCCTCTCCTGGTCTGTCAGCTGGCCCGGCACTCGTGGAGGCCCTCCTCCTTCAGCCAATTAAAGGATACTTTCTGGAGCTCTCTTATTCCCAGAGAAACACACCCTCTGGGCCCTGCTCCCTCACATTTCAGACATGCCCATTCCAGTAGGCTCAACACTTGTAAGTGATGTGGTGAACCCAAAAAAAAAGCGCTCAATGTGAACAAGAACGACTCGGGCAAGCATATGGCCATGCATCAGCCGTCTTTGTGGATGGGATAAAACTGACCCTTTTTCTGAAGAAAGCCGAATCTAGGAGGAAATTTTAGGACCTCTCGGTTCTAAAAGCTCCCGATTCCCTAACCTAGGGTGATAACGAAGCTACCGCTGCCTCCTTAGTGTTGACAGTAAAGGTGTGCACCACCAGGCCCAACAATAAAGTTCTTTTTTTTTTAATATTTTTGTTTTGAGGCAAATTCTCAGTGTAGCCCAGGCTGACCTGTAATTTACTCCACTGTCTGTAGCTGCCCCTTGATCTTGTGGCTATGCTCCCAGCTAAGCCTCCAGTCTTCTTTGAGTCAGGATCTCATGTATCCCAGGCTGGCCTCAAACTTGCTATATGGCCAAGTATGACCTTAAAATTCCAGTGCTCCTTCTTCCACCCCACTGACCACACTCTCTCCCACATCTGACCCTCATGAGCAGGTCTCTCTTGTTTACCACATAGTGGTAGCTCCCACACCTGCACCCAAACATTAGCTACATCTACAAATAAATATTACATTTGCCCATTCCAAAGTCATTTAAAAATTATGTTTTACTGTCTGCCTCCACGCACTCCTCCACAGTGAAACTGAAATCAGAAAACTGTTTTATATCTCCTGTATCTACTACTCTATGCTAGAGGTAACAGAGGCTCTACAATGTTTGTGAAAGTTTTTATTTTCATCATTATTATTATTATTATTATTATTATTTTCTGAGGTAGGGTCTCACTCTAGCCCAGGCTGATCTGGAAATCACTATGTAGCCTCAGAGTGGCCTCAAACTCACTGCAATCCTCCTACCTCTGCCTCCTGAGTGCCACCGTGCCCAGCTATGATTGTTTTCATATTTTATTTTTATTTATTAGAGAGAGAGAATGGGCACACCAGGACCCCTAGCCATTGCAAACGAACTCCAAACACGTGCTCCAGCTTGCCCATTTGGCTGACGTGAACCTAGGTCCTCCCTCTTTGCAGGCAAGCACCTTAACCACTAAGCCATGTCTCCAGCACCCGGGTTTTGTTTTTTTTTTTTTTTAGGTGTTGGAGATCAAACCCAGTGCATCCCACATGCCAGGCAAGCACACTACCAACTGAGCTACCTCCTTATCCCCAAAGGCAGTGTTCTTTCCATCATACTGACTTCTCTCAACTTCAATTAAATGTAGAAATGGACTCATGCATAAAAGGAACGGCCCCAAAGGGATCAGAGAGTGTGGCATTAACGCTAAAGAGCCACAATGACCCAGCAACTTTAGAAAACAAGAAGTGCTTCCTTTGGCTAAATTGCCAGGAAGGAGCCCTGGCCTCAGCAGTTCTGCTTCCACAACTGAACTCCTCCAGGTCCCCCTGGCTTGTTCACCAGAGGATGTTTTCTATGCTCAGATGACAGCGAACCTTTGGCAAAAGCACCGTCCACTGCTGTACCAAGAGCTTCTGAGATTCTTTCAGCGTCTAAGTCACAAAACCATGAACATCCGCTAGCATGATTCTGCCTCGTCACGGCAATGAGGCCAGTGGTGACTAATGCCGGCAGAGTACTGCAATGGGTGTTTCCAATTTATTGACTTTATGTGTTTAGACCCTTCTAGTTCAAATCTACGTTCTTGCAAATTCAGGACTTGGATGGTTGTAATAAGGTTCATTAAAACAACCACACTCATACTGAGAATCTTTTAAAAGCCAGGAACTGCATTAAAGGTATTTTCTGATTTTTTTTTTTTTTTTGAGTTAGGATCTCACTCTAGCTCAGGCTGACCTGGAATTCACTATGTCATCTCAGGGTGGCCTCGTACTCACAGCCATTCTCTTGCCTCTGCTTCCCGAATGCTGGGATTAAAGAGATGCGCCACCACGCCTGGCTCTATTTTCTGCTTTCTTCATGGTACTGGGGATTGACCCCAAACCCACTCACATGCTAGATGAGTATTCCATCACTAACCTACACACCCACCCACTGGTAGAGACTGAGATGGGATCTCACCTTGTCATTGTGAAGGCCTGGAATCCCAGCACTCAGGAGGCTGAGGTAGGAGGATCGCTGTGACTTTGAGGCCAACCTGAGGCTACAAAGTGAGTTCCAGGTCAGCCTGGACTAGAACAAAACCCTATCTTGAAAAAGAAAGAGTCAGATATGTGCATTTAATGAATGTATTTTGTGTTTAGGACATTATTTGGACTCTCTAAGTTCGGTTTGTTCACTATAACACAAAGGAGGGAACAGATTGGGGCCTGACAAGTCTCTCATGCCCAGGCTTGCTCTACAGAGGCAATGCAGATTTGGAGGGAGCAGCAGAACCACAAAAGACCATTTCCTAAACCAAGTGGTTTTTTTTAAATTTATTATTATTATTTTTTGAGGTAGGTTCTTGCTGTAGCTCAGACTGGCCTGGAATTCAGTTTATAGTCTCAGGGTAGCCTCGAACTCATGGTGATCTTCCTACCTCTGCCTCCTGAGTGCTGGGATTAAAGTCGTGCACCACCACGCCCGGCTTGTTTGTTTTTTGTTTTTTCGAGGTAGGGTCTAACTCTACCCCAGGCTGAACTGGAACTCACTATGTAGTCTCAGGGTGGCCTCGAACTCACGGTGATCCTCCTACCTCTGCCTCCTGAGTGCTGGAATTAAAGGCGTGCACCACCACACCTGGCTCAAAGTGGTTTTTTTTTTTAATATATTTTATTTTTATTTATTTATTTGAGAGGGAGAGAGAGAGAGAGAGAGAAAGAGAGAATGGACACATCTGGGCTTCCAGCCACTGCAAATGAATTCTGTATGCATGTGCTACCTTGTGCCATCTGGTTTATGTGGGTCCTAGAGAATCGAATCTGAGTCCTTTCACTTTGCAGGCAAAAACTTTAACTGCTAGGCCATCTCTCCAACCCTAAACCAAGTGTTTTTATGGCATAAAAGAGGCGCTTTCTTAGGCCAGGCGTGGTGACGCACGCCTTTAATCCCAGCACTCAGGAAGCAGAGGTAGGAGGATCGCCATGAGTTCAAGGCCACCCTGAGACGACAGAGTTAATTTCAGATCAGCCTGGACCAGAGTGAGACCCTACCTCGAAAAACTAAAAAAAAAAAAAAAAAAAAAAAAAGGAAGAAAGAAAAAAGAAAATGCCACTCTCCTGCATGGGTGTGTTAGTGCTTAATTGAGTCTGAGCTCTGGCTACAACGATCCCACAGTGGTTACACATGTAAGACTTCACCCTTGTGTGGATCCTGTGGTGGGTGATTAAATGGGAGTTTCACCTAAAGCTTCTATGATGTTCAAGATGTGTGTAGGACTTCTCTCCTGTGTGGGTTCTCTGGTGCATTATGAGATGTGGCCTCAGCCCTAAGGTCTTTCCCGCATTCTGGGTATTTAAAGGGTCTCTCATCTGCGTGGGCATCTCTGATGCTTGATGGCTGTTGAGCTGTCGCTCAGTTTGTTTTTCTCATACCCACTGCATTGGTAAGGCTGCCATCTGGGTTGAGTGACAAAAGTCTTAACTCTGAAGCCTTTGCCACACTCAATGCATTTGAAAGATCTCTCACTGGTCTGAAGAGATGGCTTAGCAGTTAAGGCTCTGCCTGCAAAGTCTAAGGACCTAGGATCGATTCCCTAGTACCCACGTAAGCCAGATGCACAAAATGGTGCATGTGTCTGGAGGCTGGAGTTTGTTTACAGTGGCTAGAGGCTCTGGCATGTTCATTTTCTCTCTCTCTCTCTCTCCCTCTTTATCGCTCTTAAATAAATAAACGGCTTCTCACCAGTATGGGTTCTTAGGTGTTGTTTCAGGAAACATTTCCACTGAGGAGACACATCTTCACCCCAAACAGGGCTCAGATAGCAAAGTATGACCACACTAATAACAGTTTGGTGAACCAATAAGTTTATTGGGATTACCTACAGAGCAAGAAGAGGAATTATATATAGGAACGTGAAGCCTCCAAAGTAGCCACTTTTGTGCTCCTCCCTCAGCCTCAGGATGAAGTCTTACTTACAGAGCATGGGAACCTCAGAAGAGCCTCACCACCAAGAAGTCTCATCCCATCTTGAATGAAAACTTCCTTGTGGTCACTTCAATGAGCTCCTTGTGGCTGTCCAAGTGTAGGGGTGCATAGAGCAGCACTTCAGTTACTATGTTGGGATTACCCCCACCACCATCACGGATGCCCCTCCCTCAGTCTCAGGAGAAGGGCTTACAGAGCATGGAGGCTCTGAAGACACTACTTAGATGGAGTTCCTCATTCCTTGATCTTTTACCCTCTATATACTTTATATCTCCCCCTGAGGCCACAAGACCTCATGTATCTGATGACCCTCCCCACGCCTTCTCTTGTGAGTTGTCCCAGCTGCTTTGGATAAAAGCTGGCAAAGTTTTCACTGCTTTTAAAGCAGGGGAATTTTGCCATAAAACCGGTGTCTTATGAGATAGGAACTCTGATTAAAGCTTTCCCCACATTCTTCACACACAGGCTTATTTCTTACATGTCCATGTAAGACCATGTTTAAGACTCTCTCCTATACCAAGGGCGGTAGGGTCTCACTCTAGCTCAGGCTGACCTGGAATTCACTCTGTATTCTCAGGCTGTCCTCGAACTCACAGCAATCCTCCTACCTCTGCCTCCCCAGTGCTAGGATTAAGAGAGTGTACCACCACACGGGATGGCTTCTCTCCAGCCCTTCTCATACTTTTTTGTTTGAGGCAAAGTCTCACTCTAATCATGGCTGACTTGAAACTCATGTAGCCCAGGCTGGCCTCAAACTCAGCAATAGTCCTATCTAAACTCTTCTCAGTGCTGGGATTAAAAATGTTCACCACTATGCCTGGCTAATCTTTTATACTTTATTTTTCCCACCAAATCACCTGTTTACTACATCACACACACACACACACACACACACACACACACACACACACACACCTCTTTATGTATTTACTGACAGTGCTATATTGATTATTTATAAAGCACTGACTTTTTAAGACCCCTTCCCCACAAACAAAACCAATGAACAATTTCGTCTCTCCGGGTTAAAACCTTTACAAACATAAAGGATATTAAGGAGGTTAAAAATTGTAATGAAAGTTTTAAGTATAGGTTCTTTTTTCTTATAATATTCATTACGAAACAGAGGCCACTTTAGAAGACTGAGAGAGAGGAAACGACTGGTCATGTTTATAGAAACTAACTCCTTCCCTCTGTACAGGTTGCCCCAAAGGCACTATTACGCCGAGCTGCCGGTGCGATGACTAAGTGCCATTGCGAGAAGCATAGGTTTATTAACAACAAGACCGCACCGGAGGGGCCGAGCCGGGCACGTCCCCGAGGTGCTCCGGACCTTAACAGCGGGGCGGCGGGCAGCGGTGAGACAGGCTGAGACCCGGGGACCTCCGCAGAGGAGCCTGGCGCCGAAACCGCATCTCCACCGCCGGGGATCCCTATCCCCGCACCCCGCAGACAGCCAGGGGCCCAGGGCCCAGCCCGGGATGGAGCCGGCCCAGCAGGTCCTCCCGCGGAGAGCATCACCCAGCACCCCCGCCGGAGCCGCTCCCTCCCAGGTGACACCAGGATTCACCACCACTGCGCCCTGGGGACTCAGGTGGGACTCTAGGTTCCACCCCTGCCTTCTTGCCACTGGCTTTTAGGTCACCAGATTATTCCCCCGTCTATTGGGTACGGTGGCTGTCAATCACCGTAGAGGCTCATGGGAAATGTAGTCTCTGACTGGATTTCAAAGGCCTGGGGTATCCAAGTTTCAAGCAATGGCAAGTGGAAGTGAGCTGCGGATTTAGCTCAGGATTTGAAGCGGTAAATTCAGTCAATTGAGAGGGTGGAGTGGGGAAGATGGGGGTAAAAAGGGAAGAGGGAGAGATGGAGGGAGACCAAGTTGCAACAAGTGCTAAACCCACAGTTGCTGTACCTCCGGAGTAGGGCCTGAATTACTACCCACCAACGACCCAGCATGTCCCCCGTTCCCAGGTGCTGAACAGCTTACTGCTTCGACCTTCGAAGTAGGGTCTAGCTCTAGCCCAGGCTGACCTGGAATTCACTATGTAGTCCCGGGGTGGCCTTGAACTCACCCAATCTTACTACTTCTGCCTCCCGAGTGCTGGGATAAAAGGTGTGTACCACTACACCTGGCTTAGGACTGGCGTTAAAGATGGGTATGTGAACTGGATAAATGGCTTAGCTGTTCAGGTACTTGCCTGCAAAGCCTAAGAACTCAAGTTCGAATGTCCAGGTACCACATAGCCAAACGCACATTAACACAAAGGGAGCAATGCCGCACATGCGCACACATCTGGAATTCGTTTGCAGGCGCTGAAGGCCCTCGCATGCCCATTCTCTCTCTCAAAAATAAATAATAAGGGGCTGGAGAGATGGCTTAGAGGTTAAGGCGTTGCCTGCAAAGCCAAAGGACCTCAGTTTGATTCTCCAGGACCCACGTCAGCCAGATGCACAAGGTGGCGCATGCATCTGGAGTTTGTTTGCAGTGGCTGGAGTCCCTGGTGCGCCCATTCTCTCTCCCCCGCCCCCGTGCTTCTTTCTCTCTCAAATAAATAATAATAATAAAACACTTTATTAAAGATGGGCATGTGACCCAAACTGAGCCAATTATAGGGCCATTCTGTCTTGTCTATAACAATTGTCAGAGGTGACTCAAGCTGAACTCATTCCCTCTGGAGGTAAAAATGGGCTGGAGGTGAGGCTGCAGGCTACAGCGGTCAAGTTTCCTGACAGCTGACTTGCAGCCTGAGGGAAAGGAATGGACTCAAAGAGAGCACAAGCTGAGATACTCCTAAGAGCATTTGAGTCCAGGACCACTGAGGCCAGAAATAACCCTGACGTTTTGCAATCCCAGCATGTGGGAGGTAGAGACCCGAACTCCTCCATGAAAGCAGGCTGGCTAGACTTGCTGGATCAGTGAGCTCTGGGATCAAGTGAGAGACCCTGCCTCAGAAATAAAGAGGAGGAGGCTGGAGAGATGGCTTAGCGGTTTGCCTGCGAAGCCAAAGGACCCAAGTTTGATTCCCCATGACCCACGTAAGCTGGGTGCACAATGTGGCGCATACATCTGAAGTTCATTTACAGTGGCTGACGGCCTTGGAGTGCCCATTCTCCCCTCCTCTCTCTTTGCTGCTTTCTATCTCTCTCTCAAATAAATAAAAATAAAATAAAAGTTTAAAACAAAAAAAGAAATGAAGCCGGGCGTGGTGGCGCACGCCTTTAATCCCAGCACTTGGGAGGCAGAGGTAGGCGGATCGCCGTGAGTTCGAGGCCACCCTGAGACTCCATAGTGAATTCCAGGTCAGCCTGGGCTAGAGTGAGACCCTACCTCAAAAAACCAAAAAAAAAAAAAAAGAAAAAAGAAAAAAGAAAAGAAATGAGGAGAGCTATTGAGGAAGACACCTGACATCAATTTCAGGCCTCCACATGCATGCATATGCACACACGTGGATCATACATATACACACACAAAGACAAGGAGAGATTTCTAGAGGGCTTCCTACCATGTCCTGCCAAGATCTGAGAACCAACTTCCTTTTCTGCCCCTGAACCTCATATTTTTTATAAAAGACTTCTTTGTTGCTGTGATCACTATGAGGAAGCCTTTGTGACCCTAATACACTAATTTTTACAAGACAAGAAATTCTCTATTCTCTGAGATGTATGTTTAACTCACATAGACCACGATAGGGAGTTTCTTGTTTCTTCTTATGGGACATTTTTATGGTTTTATAAAGTATTTTATTTGAGAGGGACAGAGAGAGGGGGGGGGGGGAGAGGGAGAGGGAAAGGGAGGGAAGGAGGGAGGGAGGGAGAGAATGGGCATGCCAGAGCCTTCAGCTGCTGCAAACTAACTCTAGATGCATGTGCCACCTTGTGCATCTTATGGTGGTATATGTAATATAAGTTCATTTTAAATTTGTATTTATTTATTTGAGAAAGGGAGATAGAGAGAGAATGGGCACTCCAGACACATATGCCAGCTTGTTCATCTGGCTTTTAAGTGGGTACTGGGGAATCTAAAGTGGAGAGCCACTGAGGAAGACACCCAGTGTTGATCTCTAGCCTCCACACTCACATGCACATGGACCCATACACGTAGGAATGCAAGTATGCATATATACAAACAACACACACAACAACAAAACAAAATAACCTTGGGTTTTTTAGAAGCTGAGGTTCAGACATCTCTGGGGAGCAGTGGAGGCACCTTCCTTTCCTGAGATAAGGTTTTTCTATGTAGCCCACCCTGGCTTGAAATTCTTAATCCTCCTGCCTCAGCTTTGAGCACTGGGAGTACAGGAATAAACATCTATCCCCAGTCCCCAAACCTTCCCCCCGCCTTTTTTTTTGTTGTTGTTTGTTTGTTTGTTTGTTTAAAGGAGCATTGAAGCCGGGCATGGTGGCGCACCACCTTTAATCCCAGCGCTCAGGAGGCAGAGGTAGGAGGATTGCCGAGAATTCGAGGCCATCCTGAAACTACATAGTGAATTCCAGGTCAGCCTGAGCTAGAGTGAGACCCTACCTCAAAAAACCAAAAAAAAAAAAAAACAAGAACAACAAAAACAAGGAGCACTGAGCAGATTTTTGGGTACCAGTGAGGCATGGGAAAAATGAAGGGTCTAGTGTCAAGATAGTCTGATGTTTTGTTTTTTGTTTTCTGGTTTTCGAAGTAGGGTCTCACTTTAGCTTAGGCTGACCTGGAATTCACTATATAGTCTCAGGCTGGCCTCAAACTCACAGTGATCCTCCTACCTCTGCCTCCCGAGTGCTGGAATTAAAGGCGTGCGCCACCACGCACAGGTGTCTGGCTGTTTTGTCTGGCACCCCACAACAAATGAGAACAGGGGCCATGTATGGCTCTGGTAAGGGACAAAGTGCAAGCCAGACCAGAACAACAGCCCTCTCACAACCATGGTGCATGCAAATGGGGCCACATCTTTAAGAAGGGAGGCTGCAGAGGAAGCTGGATGATCAGGGAAGGAAGAGGCTGGAGCCTGGGATATTAGACACAGAACCTCAAAAACAACTGAGCTGGTGTGATGGCTCCATGGGTAAAGTCCTTGTCACAAAAGTGAGTTTGAATCTCCAGCTACGTGTAAAAACTGGGCATGGCAGCCCACAACTGTAATCCCACTACTATGAGGGTAAAGATCGGAGGGAGAATCCACAGGGCAGGCTGCCTGGCTAGTCTAGCTAAACTAGGTGAACTTTAGGTTTAGGGAGAGATCCTTTATCAAAAATAAAGTAGAGGGCTAGAGAGATGGCGAAGCAGTTAAGGCACTTGCCTGCAAAGTCAAAGGACCCAGGTTCGATTCCCCAGGACCCATGTAAGCCAGATGCACAAGGGGGCGCAAGCATGTGGAGTTCATTTGCAGTGGCTGGAGGCCCCGGCATATCAATTCTCTCTCTCTCTCTCTCTCTCTCTTTCTCTCTCTCTCTGTCTCTCAAATAAATAAATAAATAAATAAATAAAAATATAAAGTGGAGAGCCACTGAGGAAGACACCCAGTGTTGATCTCTAGCCTCCACACTCACATGCACATGGACCCATACACGTAGGAATGCAAGTATGCATATATACAAACAACACACACAACAACAAAACAAAATAACCTTGGGTTTTTTAGAAGCTGAGGTTCAGACATCTCTGGGGAGCAGTGGAGGCACCTTCCTTTCCTGAGATAAGGTTTTTCTATGTAGCCCACCCTGGCTTGAAATTCTTAATCCTCCTGCCTCAGCTTTGAGCACTGGGATTACAGGAATAAACATCTATCCCCAGTCCCCAAACCTTCCCCCCCGCCTTTTTTTTTTGTTGTTGTTTGTTTGTTTGTTTGTTTAAAGGAGCATTGAAGCCGGGCATGGTGGCGCACACCTTTAATCCCAGCGCTCAGGAGGCAGAGGTAGGAGGATTGCCGAGAATTCGAGGCCATCCTGAAACTACATAGTGAATTCCAGGTCAGCCTGAGCTAGAGTGAGACCCTACCTCGAAAAACCAAAAAAAAAAAAAAAAACAAGAACAACAAAAAACAAGGAGCACTGAGCAGATTTTTGGGTACCAGTGAGGCATGGGGAAAAATGAAGGGTCTAGTGTCAAGATAGTCTGATGTTTTGTTTTTTGTTTTCTGGTTTTCGAAGTAGGGTCTCACTTTAGCTTAGGCTGACCTGGAATTCACTATATAGTCTCAGGCTGGCCTCAAACTCACAGTGATCCTCCTACCTCTGCCTCCCGAGTGCTGGAATTAAAGGCGTGCGCCACCACGCACAGGTGTCTGGCTGTTTTGTCTGGCACCCCACAACAAATGAGAACAGGGGCCATGTATGGCTCTGGTAAGGGACAAAGTGCAAGCCAGACCAGAACAACAGCCCTCTCACAACCATGGTGCTGCCAAATGGGGCCACATCTTTAAGAAGGGAGGCTGCAGAGGAAGCTGGGATGATCAGGAGAAGGAAGAGGCTGGAGCCTGGGATATTAGACACAGAACTTGCCTTTTATGAAATAGTGCCACAGTTAGGGATTCCCAGAAGAAAAATAAAAGTTTTTTAAACTATTTTATTTATTTATTTGCAAGCAGAGAGAGACAGAGAAGGCATGGGGGGAGGGGCATGGGGAGAGAAAATGGGTGGACCAGGGCCTTCAGCCACTGCAAACAAACTCCAGATGTATGTGCCACCTTGTGCATCTGGCTTACGTGGGTCCTGGGGAATTGAACCTGTATCCTTTGGCTTTGCAGGCGAGCACCTTAACTGCTAAGCCATCTTTCCAACCCAGAAAGAGAACTTTTAAAAGTATAGTTTATAGGGCTGGTGAGATGGCTTAGTGGTTAAGGCATTTGCCTGGAAAACTAAGGACCCAGGTTTGATTCCCTAGTACCCACATAAGTCAGATGTGCAAGGTGGTGGATGCATCTGGAGTTCATTTATAGTGGCTAGAGGCCCTGGTGTACCCATTCTCTCTCTCTCTCTTTCTTAAATAAAAAAATATTTAAAAATATATATGCCTGGATTATTACAGATTTTTTTCCATCTGAGATTGGGATTGCCTCCCTTTGTGAGAATATTCCTGGGCAAAGGTAGGGAGAAAACTTGATAAACATCAGTGTAAATAAAGTACGTTCATTTAGAGTGCAACTTTTTATTTATTTATTTGAGAGAGAAAGAGAATGGCACATCAGGGCCTCTAGCCACAAAATGAACTCCAGATGCATGTGTCATCATGTACATCTGGCTTACGTGGGTACTGGGGAATCAAACCTGAGTCCCTAGGCTTTGGAAGCAAGTGTCTTAACCATTAAGCCATCTCTCCAGCCCTAGAGTGCAACTTCAAAAATATATGTATAGATTGCTTTGTGAAGTGAGAGAGGGAGGAGAGAGGGGGGAAGGAGAATGGGCATGCCTGGGCCTCTTGCTGCTGCATAGGAACTCAAGATCCCTGTATCACTTTGTATATCAGTCCTTGCATGGGTACTGGGGAATTGTATCTGGGCCAGCAGGCTTTGCAAACAAGTGTTTTAATTGTTGAGCCATCTTCCTAGCCCCTAGAATGCCACTTTCATGCATTTGCGAAAGAGAATAAAACTGTCAATTGAAACCTGACATTTGCTGGGTGTGCTGGCTTTAATTCTAGCACTCAGGAGGCAGAGGAAGGAGGATCAATGTGAGTTCGAGGCCAGCCTGGTACTACATAGTGAACTCCAGATCAGCCTGGAGTAGAATAAGATTCTACCTCAAAATAAATAAATAAGTGCTGGAGAGATGGCTCAGTGGTTAAAGCAATTGCCTGCAAAGCCTAATGCCCTGGGTTTGATTCTCTAGTGCCTATGTAAAGCCAGAAGCACAAAAGCGCATGCATCAGGAGCTTGCTTGCAGTGCCTAGAGGCCCTGATGTGCCCATACTCTCTTCTCTCCTCTTCTTTCTTTTCTGTGTGTCTCCTTCTCTGCCTGTATCTCTCTGCTTTGCAAATAAAATATTAAAAAATAAATGAGGGCTGGAGAGAAGGCTTAGTGGTTAAGTGCTTGCCTGTGAAGCCTAAGGACCCTGGTTCGAGGCTCAATTCCCCAGGACTCACATTAGCTAGATGCACAAGGGGGCACACGCATCTGGACTACATCTGTAGTGGCTGGAGGCCCTGGCATGCCCATTCTCTCTCTCTCTCTCTCTCCCCCTCTCTCTCTCTGTCAAATAAACAAATAAAAATAAAACAAAATAAAAAATATAAAAAAATATATTTTATTTATTTATTTGAGAGAGAGAGAATGGGCACACCAGAGCCTCTAGCCACTGTAAACAACTCCAGACACATGCACCACTTTGTGCATCTGGCTTACATGGGTACTGGGGAACTGAACCTGGGTCCTTAGGCTTCCTAGGTGTTGCAGTCAGGTTCACATTGCTAGTAGAAATCACCCAACTAAGAGCAGCTTGTGGGAAAAAGAGGTTTATTTTGGTTTACAGGCTCAAGGGCAAGCTCCATCATGGCAGGGGGAAATGATGGCATGAGCAGAGGGTGGACATCACCCCCTGGCTAACATAAGGTGGACAGCAGGAACAGGAGAGTGTGCTAAACACTGGCAAGGAAAAGCTGGCTATAACACCCATAAGCCCGCCCCCAACAATACACTGCCTCTAGGAAGTGTTAATTCCCAGTTGCCATCAGCTGGGGAGACTAGCATTCATAATACCTAAGTTTATGGCGGACACCTGAATCAAACCACCATATTCTGCCCCTGACCCCCATAAGCTGATCTCCATACATGATATAAAATAGAATGCATTCAGTCCAACTTTAAAAGTCCCCATAGTTTTTATCAATTCTAATGATGTTCATACATCTCCATAGTCCAAATCTTTTAACTGAACCATAATACCAAAAAATCCCCCCAAAAAACCATAGAATAACACACTCACACTGCAAAAGATGGCATTGGGCATAGCAAAGAATTATTCACCCAATACAAGATTTAAAACAACCAGGGCAAATATCAAACTCTCTAGCTCGAAGTCCAACAACTCTAGCCAGTGACAAGTCCCCAAATCTGGTAATTCTAACCAGCAACAAGTCTCTGGAGTTCCAATTCTGCCCCTCCAGCTAGGCTACCCACAGTCCTGGACAACTTCATCAGGGCTGGCATCTTTCCTTAGCAGCCATCTCATGGTCCTGGCATCTCCACTGGGTCTCCACTGCAATCCACGGTTCATCCTCATGGCCCATGGGGTCTCCATGCAGGCATCCAGCAAACCTGCTTCACACTGCCCATGGCTGTTTCCAAAACACAAGACCACGCTGCAAATTCAATGACCCTCTTTCCTGCATTTCTTATACTCCACAATACCAGGTAGGGTGCCAATTTGTTAGTCCAGGGGGGAAATAAAGCAGACTTTGAAGAACAGGACACTCCTTGAGCACTCGGGCCCCTTCAAAAGAGTCTACATTTTTCCTATTGCCCCAGTGCAGGTCAGCTGGTCCAATCTCAATGGTTGTAGTCTTTCATACAATTTGCAGGTGAATGGGCAGCAGTTTAGGCACAAAGACTTCCTTTTTTTCTGTGCCGTATCCCTCTGCTCATATCAGTTCATTTCTATGCAAAGCAACCCTGCACAAGCTCTCAGGACACGGGCATAACAACAAGCTTTTCATACAAACTGCCTCTAGCCCAGTCCAAGCAAAGCTCTTTCTCAACCTCATAAGCCAAACCTCACAGTCCATAGTTCTTACTGCATTCAGGTCTTTTAACTCTGACCAGAATAGTCCATCAAGCTGTACTTACAGCACTGCAAGGCATCTCTTAGGCCAAGGTTTCAAATCCTTTCACATTCCTCTTGAAAATCAGCTCCAAAAGTTCAAAGCCACATAGTCTGGTGTCCAGCAGCAATCCCACTCCTGGTACCACTTTACTGTTGCAGTCAGGTTCACACTGCTGGTAGAAATCACCCGACTAAGAGAAGCTTGTGGGAAAAAGAGGTTTATTTTGGCTTACAGGCTCGAGGGAAAGCTCCATGATGGCAGGGGAAAACAATGACATGAGCAGAGGGTGGACATCACCCCCTGGCCCACATCAGGTGGACACAGGAACAGAAGAGTGTGCCAAACAGTGGCAGGGGAAAACTGGCTATTATACCCATAAGCCCACCACCAACAATACACTGCCTCTAGGAGGCATTAATTCCCAATTGCCATCAGCTGGGGAGACTAGCATTCAGAATACCTAAGTTTATGGGGGACACCTGAATCAAACCACCACACTAGGCAAATGCCTTAACTGCTAAGCCATCTCTCCAGCCCAGGATATGTGGTTTGTGGTTTCTTAACACTGGAGTAGAGAAAGGATGTGAGGAGTTAGAATGAGGTGGGGGAGGAAGACGAGAGAAAGTAATGATCATGTGGCCTAAAGGACAGAAGTGGGAGTGCAGTCTTGACCCTTGTATACAACATTACACCCAGCTTCTTCAGGCCTCTCCTCTCCTTTGGTTTAATTCTAACATATCGGATTTTGATAAATGGACTGTCTCAGTCTTCAGTTAGAATGTAAGCTCAGTGAAAGAGAGGCATTGTTGGGTTACTCATTGCTGAATCATCAGCATATCCCAGTGCAACATACCTAATATACTACATTTTTTAAAGTACAGATAGCTCTCAATTTCACAAATTATCTAAATATATTTTTTTCATATTTTTATGTATTTATTTGAGAGAAAGAAGCACATAGACAAGAGAGAGAATGGACCTGCCATCATGTGCATCTGGCTTACATGGGGTCCTGGGGAACTGAACCTGGTGCCTAGGCTTTGAGGCAAGCGCCTTAACTGCTAAGCCATGTCTCCAACCCTAGTTTGTTTGTTTGTTTGTTTGTTTTCGTTTTTGTGGCACTGGGGATGGAACCCAGGGCCTAGCACATCCAGAAAAGCACTCTACCACTGAGCTATATCCCCAATCTATTTTTGACTTCTTATTTTGAGACAGGGTTTACTGGATTGCCCAGGCTAACACTGAACCTGTAACGTGACCGCCTCAGCCTCCTGAGTAGCTAGGATTACAGGCTTGTACCTCCATGTCTGGCTTACTACACTTTTTTTTTTTTTTTTTTTTTTTTTTTTGCTTGTTTTGAACGAGTGAATAATCCATCTGAATAAATTGTATCTCAATTCCAAACTCAGGTGAGGAAAAGTGGGGCGCTCTTTACTGACTTGCCCCCAACTCCAAGAGCAATCCCATGTGAGCAGGACACCTGCACAGCCTCCCCATTGCCATCCACCAAACTCTGCTCCCACCCACACCCCCCAGTGCTCCCATTTCCAGTTGGATTTGCAGTTGCTACGTGGACGATGGAACAATTCAGCCCTGGCGCAATTTCTCAGGATGCCCCAACCTCCTGCGCACATGACCACAGCCATCCGCTGTCAGGTCTCAGCGGAGCACCTCTGCTTGGTCCACTGGGCCGCACCCGTCCTCCCTTCTTCCCTCTCTCCCTCAATTCTCTCTCCTTTCCTCTTGTTTTAAAAATATTTTGGGGCTGGAGAGATGGCTTAGCGGTTAAGCGCTTGCCTGTGAAGCCTAAGGACCCCGGTTCGAGGCTCAATTCCCCAGGACCCACGTTAGCCAGATGCACAAGGGGGCGCACGCATCTGGAGTTCGTTTACAGAGGCTGGAAGCTCTGGCGCGCCCATTCTCTCTCTCTCTCTGCCTCCTTCTCTCTGTCGCTCTCAAATAAATAAATAAACAAAATTTTAAAATATATATATTTTTTGTTATTTATTTATGAGAGAGGGAGGGAGAATATGGGTGTGCCAGGTCACCCAGCCACTGCAAATGAACTCCAGATGCATGTGCCACCTTGTGCATCTGGCTTGGGGGGGGGGTTTCTGGGGACTTGAACCTAGGTGCTTAGGCTTTGCAGGCAAGAGCCTTAACCACTAAGCCATCTCTCCAGCCCCTCTTCTTTCCTTTTGCAAAAAAAAAAAAAAAAAAAAAAAAGTATTTTGGAGCCAGGTGTGGTGGCGCATACCCTTAATCCCAGCATTTGGGAGGCAGAGGTAGGAGGATTGCCATGAGTTCGAGGCCACCCTGAGACTACATAGTGAATTCCAGGTTGGATAGATGGCTTAGCCGTTAAGGCGCTTGCTGACAAAACCCAAGGACCCAGGTTCAATTTTCCAGTATCCATGTAAAGCCAGATGCACAAGGTGGCTCAAACATCTGGAGTTTGTCTGCAGTGGCAAGAGGCCTTGGCATGCCCATCCCCCCAATAAATATTTATTTTATATATTTATTTCTGTGTGTGTTTGTGTGCGCGTGCGCGCATGCACAGGGACTCTTGCCACTGCAAATGAACAACCAGACATTTGAGCCATTTTTTCATCTGGCTATACATGGATCCTGGGAAACTGAACCTGGGCCAGCAGGTTTTGCAAGCAAACACCTTTAATGCTGAGTCATCTTTCAGAACCTTCTTTTTTTTCTTTTCTTTTTTTTTTTTTTTTTTTTGTCATTTCTTGGAACAAAGTCTCATGTAGCCCAGGCTGGTCTCGAACACCCTATGTAACAGAGGATGACCTTGAACTATTTTTAATTGACAACTTTCATAATTATAGACAATAAACAATGATAATTCCCTCTCCTCCCCCACTGACTCTTTTACATTTTTTAAATATTTTATTTATTTATTTGAGGGAGAGAGAAAGAGGCAGAGAGAGAGAGAGAGAGAATGGGAAGGCCAGAGCCTGCAGCCACTGCACAAAAAGTCCAGACACATGTATCACCTTGTGTACCTGGTTTATGTGAGTACTGGGAAACTGAACCTAGGTCCTTAGGCTTTGCAGGCAAGCACTGCTAAGCCATCTCTCCAGCACCCCCCTATTTTTAACTTTTAAAAATATATTGTTTGTTTATCTGAGAGAAATATAGAGACAGAAATAGGCAGGGGGCACATCAGGGTCTCTAGCCATTGCAAACAAACTCCAGACACATGCTCCATCTTGTGCATCTGACTTTACATAGGTATTAGGGAATCAAATTTGGGTCCTTAGGCTTTGCAGGCAAGTGCCTTAACTGCTAAGCCATCTCTCCAGCCCCGACTTTGAACTTTATTTTTATATATAAAATAGAACTTTATTTATATATCTATATTTTATTATTTTCTTTTCGAGGTAGGGTTTCACTCTGGTCCAGGCTGACCTAGAATTCACTATGTAATCTCAGGGTGGCCTTGAACTCACAGTGATCCTCCTACCTCTGCCTCCCAAGTGCTGGGATTAAAGGTGTGTGCCACCACGCTCAGCCCGACCTTGAATTTTTGATCCTCTTACCTCCCGTAGTGCTAGGATTGCACACATGGCCACTATACCAGGTTTTATGCAGTGAATCAAGCTCAGGGGCTTTGGGCATGCTAGGCAACTGAGCTACATCTCTGCTCCTCTTTCTTTTGAAGATGGAGATGGGTTCTCACTATGTTGCCCAGGCTGATCTCAAACTCCTGGGCTCAAGGGATCTTTCCACCTAGAGTTCCTGTTCTCCAGCTTTCTAATCTACTCACAGCGTCATCTCCAAGTAGAGGATTCCCCACCACCTACTTCTGCAACTTTCAGGCTGGTAGACATGGCCTCCACATGCCCAGAGGGGCATGACCAGCCAGCACAGCTCAAGCCAGACTCCATACAGTCTCTTCCCTCCCAGCTGTCAGGAGCCTTGTCATCTGACTGGCCTGAGGAGTGGAAAGGAGATGGAGAAAAATTCAAAAAGGATACAAACATCTGGGGATCAGTGCCTTGGGCTACCTGGCCTAGGGCAGATTCTTCTCTCACCTGTGCTTCTTCCAGTCCTCACTGTTTCACTCCCTTCCTTCTCGAGACCTGCATGCTTCCCTTATTTGTGCATAAAAACTTCCATGTCGGGCTGGAGAAATGGCTTAGAGGTTAAGGCGTTTGCCTGCAAAGCCAAAGGATCCTGGTTCAACTCTCCAGGACCCACATAAACCAGATGCACAAGGGGGCACACGTGTCTGGAGTTCATTTGCAGAGGCTGGAGACCCTGGCGCACCTATTCCCTCTCTCTCTCTTTCTCTCTCTCTCAAATAAATAAAAATAAATTTAAAAAAAAAAAAACTTCCATGTCACTTTCTTTCTTTCTTCTTTTTTTTTTTTTTTTTTTTTTTTGGCTTTTCGAGGTAGGGTCTCACTCTAGCCCAGGCTGACCTGGAATTCACTATAGAGTCTCAGGGTGGCCTCGAACTCGCGGCAATCCTCCTACCTCTGCCTCCCGAGTGCTGGGATTAAAGGCGTGCGCCACCACGCCCGGCTTTCTTCTTTTCTTTTTTTTCCTAGGTAGGGTCTCACTCTAGCTCAGGCTGACCTGGAATTCACTATGTAGTCTCAGGGTGACGATCCTCCTAGCTCTGCCTCCTGAGATCTGGGATTAAAAGTGTGTGCCACCATTCCCAGCTCCTCCTAGTATTTCTTTTTTTTTTTTCCTTTTCTCAATTTTTATTAACATTTTCCATGATTATAAAAAATATCCCATGGTACTACCCTCCCTCCCCCCACTTTCCCCTTTGAAATTCCATTCTCCATCATATCCCCTCCCCATCTCAATCAGTCTCTCTTTTATTTTGATGTCATGATCTTTTCCTCCTCTTATGATGGTCTTGTGTAGGGAGTGTCAGGCACTATGAGGTCATGGATATCCAGGCCACTTTATGTCTGGAGGGAGGATGTTGTAAAGAGTCCTACCCCTCCTTTGGCTCTTACATTCTTTCCACCACCTCTTCCACATTAGACCCTGAGCCTTGGAAGGTGTGATCGAGATGTTACTCAGCACTCCAATCACTTCTTTCCAGCACTATGATACTTTCTGAGTCATCCCAAGGTCACTGCCATCTGAAAAGAGAAGATTCTCTACCCAACGTGAGAGTAGCATTAACATAAGGGTATAAATATTAAGAAAAGTGCTTACTGGGCAGTTTGATAAGCATAGTATATACATTTATCCACACATCAGCATATGTTAAACCCCTAGGGCTCATGACTGCCCCTGTTTTAAGTTTTCAGTATCAGGGATGTATTCCCCCCCCATGCAGCAGGCCTCCAGTCCAATTGGAAGGCAGTTGGTTTCCACCATGACAGACGTGCCACTATTGCACCCGTTGGCTCATTTGGCCTGGCTGGCCAATTATAAGGCTTGCAGTGTCCACTGTTGAGTATCTTCACTGGTGGTATCTCTTTCTCCCATTGAACTGCATGTAGAATGGCTTCTTCCAGCTTTCTGTCAGCTGGTCTACATGGAGGAGGTTATCCCCTCAGTCCCAGCAGGATTTCTCAGTGGCTTTGCCGCCCAAGTATGTGGAGTCTTCAGCAATAGGGTCTTACAATCTATCCTTGTGGGAAACCAAGGGCCTCGGCAATGGCCTATAATGTTTGGGGGGCATCAGGGACCTCCCTGGCCCACAACTCACTGGAGGTATCCCATCCCTGGCACTGAAAATTTTCTAACAATGATCTATGGCTCCTGAGTGTTTCATTGTCCAAAACTTGAGGATTCCATATGATTTATTTGTATCCTCTTCGATTTTGATTAGCCCTCCCTCCACCTTTCCTTACTCAATCTCTTCCCCTGACCTCACTTTGGGCCTTTTCAGCCCCATTAATCTATTCTTCTCCTTACATACATACAATACCAACCTATTAAGTACCCTCCTTCCTTCCTTTCTCTTCCCTTTATATCTCCTTTTAACTTGCTGGCCTCTGTTACTGAGTTTTTTCCTTCTCACACAGAAGTCCAGTCATCTGTAGCTAGATTCCACATATGAGGGAAAACATGTGGCGCTTGGCTTATTGGGCCTGGGTTACCTCACTTAGTATAATCCTTTCCAGATCCATCCATTTTCCTGTAAATTTCATAACTTCATTTTTCTTTACTGCTGAGTAGAACTCCATTGTATAAATGTGCCACATCTTCATTATCCACTCATCAGCTGAAGGACATCTAGGCCGGTTTCATTTCCTAGCTATTATGAATTGAGCGGCAATAAACATGGTTGAGCATGTACTTCTAAGGAAATGGGATGAGTCCTTAGGATATGTGCCTAGGAGTGCTATAGCTGGGTCATATGGTAGATCAATTTTTAGCTGTCTTAGGAACCTCCACACTGATTTCCACAATGGCTGGACCAGATTGCATTCCCACCAACAGTGTAGAATCCTCCTAGTATTTCTTGATGCTGTAATTAAGAATGTCAGTTTGAGGCTGGAGGGATGGGTTAGCGATTAAGGCGATTGCCTGTGAAGCCTAAGGATCCAGGTTCAATTCTCCAGATCCCAGGTAAGCCAGATGCATATGATGGTGCATGCATCTGGAGTTTGTTTGTAGGGCTAGAGGCCCTGGTGCACCCATTCTCCTTCTCTCTCTCTCTCAAGTAAATAAATAAACCAAAAAAAAAGCCAGGCATGGTGGCACATGCCTTTAATCCAACACTTGGGAGGATCACCGTGAGTTCAAGGCCACCCTGAGACTCCATAGTGAATTCCAGGTCAGCCTGGGCTAGAGTGAGACCCTACCTCAAAAAAAAAAGTCAGTTTGGGGGCTGAAGAGATGACTTAGCAGTTAAGGCACTTTCCTGGAAAGACTAAGGACCCAGGTTCGATTCCTCAGGACCTATGTAAGCCAGATGCACAAGATGGTACATGCATCTGGAGTTGGTCTATAGCGGCTGGAGGCCCTGACATGCCCATTCCCTCCCTCCCTCCCTCCCTCCCTCCCTCTCTCTCTCTCTCTCCTCTCTCTCTCTCTTGTAAATAAATAAAATAAAAATATTTTTAAAAATAAAAAAATAATGTCAGTGTGGTGGTTTGATTCAGGTGTCTCCCCATAAACTTAGGTGATCTGAATGCTATAAGTTCCCAGATGTTGGAGATTTGGGAATTAACGCCTTCTGGAGGCAGTGTATTGTTGGGGGTGGGCTTATGGGTGTTATAGTCAGTTTCCCCATGCCAGTGTTTGGCATACTCTCCTGTTCCTGTTGTCCACCTTATGTGGGCCAGGGGGTGATAGCCACTCTCTGTTCATGCCATCATTTTTCCCTGCCACCATGCAGCTTCCCCTCAAGCCTATAAGCCAAAATAAACCTCTTTTTCCCACAGGCTGCTCTTGGTTGGATGATTTCTACCAGCAATGTGAACCTGACTGCAACAGTAATGTGGTACCAGGAGTAGGGTTGCTGTTAGACACCTGACTGTGTGGCTTTGAACTTTTGGAGCTGATTTTCAAGAGGAATGTGGAAGGATTTGAAACCTTGGCCTAATAGACGCCTTGCAGTGCTATAAGTACAGCTTGATGGACTATTCTGGTCAGAGTTGAAAGACCTGAATGCAGTAAGAACTGTGGACTGTGAGGTTTGGCTTATGAAGGTGAGAAAGAGCTTTGCTTGGACTGGGCTAACAGTTTGTGTGAGAAGCTTTCTGTTATGCCTGTGTGCTGACAAATTGTGCAGAGTTGCTTTGCATAGAAATGAACTGGTGTGAGCAGAGGGATATGGCACAGAAAAAAAAGCTTTGGGTGAACTGCTGCCTGTTCAGATGCAATTGAGAGATTATAACCTTTGAGATTGGGACAGCTGACCTGCACTGGAGCAACAGGAAGAATGTAGACTCTTTTGAAGAGGCCTGAATGCTCAAGGAGTGTCCTGTTCTTCAAAGTCTGCTTTATTCCTTCCATGGATTAACAAATTGTCACTCTACCTGGTATTGTGGAGTATGAGAAATGCAGGAAAGAGAGGGTCATTGAGTTTGCAACACGGTCTTGGGTTTTGGAAACAGCCATGGGCAGTGTGAAGCAGGTTTGCTGGATGCCTGCATGGAGACCCCCATGGGGCCATGAGGATGAACCATGGATTTCAGTGAGACCCAGTGGAGATGCTGGGACCACGAGTGACTGCCAAGGATAGCTGCTGACCCCAGATGAAGTTTTCCAGGACTGTGAGTATCCTAGCTGGAGGGGCGGAATTGGAACTCCAGAGACTTGTTGCTGGTTAGAATTACTGGACTTGGAGACTTGTCAATGGCTAGAGTTGTTGGACTTGGAGTTAGTCTGATGTTTGCCCTTGTTTAAATCTTGTATTGGTTGAATATTTCTTTGCTATGTCCAATGCCCTCTTTTGCAGTGAATTTGTTCTGTGCTATTATGGGTTATGGGGGGGATTTTTTTTTCTGGTATAATGGCTCAGTTAAAAGATCTTGGACTATGGGGATCTTTGAGCATCATTGGGGTTCATAAAAACTATGGGGACTTTTAAAGTTGGATGAATGCATTGCATTTTAAATCATATATGGTTATCAGTTTATAGGGGCCAGGGGCAGAATGTGGTGGTTTGATTCAGATGACCACCACAAACTTAGATGTTCTGAATGCTAGGTTCCCAGCTGATGGAGATTTGGGAATTAACACCTCCAGGAAGCAGTGTATTTTGGGGGGCAGGCTTATGGGTGTTATAGCCAATTTCTCCATGCCAGTATTTGGCATACTCTCCTGTTCCTGTTGTCTACTTTATGTGGACCAGGGGGTGATGTCCACCCTCTGCTCATGCCATCATTTCCCCCTGCTATCGTGGAGTTTCCCCTCAAGCCTATAAGCCAAAATAAACCTTTTTTTTCCCAGAAGCTGCTCTTGGTTGGGTGATTTCTACCAGCAATGCGAACCTGACTGCAACAATAGTAAATTCCAGGTCATCCTGGGCTAGAGCGAGACCCTACCTTGAGAAGCCCCCCAAAGTAAAAGAAAAAAATATATATATGTATATGTGTGTGTATACATTATATATATATATATATATGTATATATATATTTAGGTCGGGTGTGGTGGTGCACACCACTTGGAAGGCAGAGTTAGGAGGATCACTGTGAGTTTGAGGCCAGCCTGGGACTACAGAACAAGTTCCAGGTCAGTCTGGGCAAGTGTAAGAGAGAGACAGTATGAGTGCACCAGAGTTCAAACATACACACACACACACACTCTCACCCATAAAATGCCAGGCATTATTGTGTGTCTATATAATCCCAGGACTGAGGAAGTAGAGACAGGAAATCCCGGGTGGGTAAGAGGCACTCACTAGCTAGCAAGTCTAACCATATAGGTGAGCTCTAAGTCCCCCCCTCAAAGACCCTATCTCAAAGTGGAGAGCAGTTGAGGAAGACATCTGACTTGACATTTGGTCTCCACACACATGTACACCCACACACATGTGATTATGCATACACATATACATACCACACACACTCACCCAAGAAATTGTAATTACTATGTGTGTGTGTTGCTAGGCTGTGTTGCATGCTGGGAAAACACCAAGCAGTAAGGTAAATATTCCTTGTTGGTTGTTCAAATATTGCAAGCTTTCTAGGAACTCCTTTTTTTTTTTTTTAAATTTTAGAGAGAGAGAATTGGTGCGCCAGGGCCTCAGCCTCTGCAATCAAACTCCAGACACTTGTACCACCTAGTAAACATGTGCAACCTTCTGCTTGCACCACCTTCGTGCATCTGGCTTATGTGGGATCTAGAGAGTCAAACATGGGTCCTTAGGCTTTGCAGGCAAAAGTACCTTAACCACTAAGCCATCTCTCCAGCCCTAGGAATTCTTACAATGTGAAGAAAAATACTTACAAGGTGCTGAGGAGATTGCCCAGTGGTTAAGGGTACTTGCAAGCAAACCCTGATGGCCCAGGTTCAGCTCCCCAGTACCTACATAAAGCCAGATGCATAAAATGGTGCATGCATCTGGAGTTGGTTTACAGTGGTAAGATGCTCTGGCAGACCCATACTCACTCTCTCTTGTCTGCCTCTTTCTCTCTCTGTGTCTCAAATAAATAAATAAACAAATAAAATAAGTGCTTACAAATGATTTTAATTTAGTAATTCTAATACTAGTTCTCTCACAAAGAAACATTCAGAAATATATAGATAGGTAGCTAGATAGATGTATATGTAAGAATAGTATAAGATAAGAATGGTGGCACATGTCTTCTAAGCCCAGCACCTGGGAGGCTGAGGCAGGAAGATTGCAAATTTGAGGCCAGTTTAGGCTTCATAATGAGTTCAAGTCCAGCCTGCACTACACAGTGAGAACCTGTCTCCAAAAATGTCAATGTGCAATGACAATAGAAATAAGCAAGGTAAGCCAGGCATGGTGGCACACACCTTTAATCCCAGCACTCAGGAGACAGAGGTAGGAGGATCACTGTGAGTTCAAGGCCACCCTGAGACTACATAGTGAATTTCAGGTCAGCCTGATCTAAGTGAGACCCTACCTCGAAAACAACAACAACAACAAAGCAAGGTATCTAATGATAGGCAAGTTATTACAAATTATTAAAATAAGATCATATGATGAACCAAACAACTATAGCAAGTTATGTCTATGTAGAACGTAAGATGAAGACTTCTGGTCAAGATGATGGCCTCCTAACCATGCTTCAGCTCCCCCAGAGAAGATAAACCACCCCTAGCACTTTAGCCAAGCCCCAGCTGAAATCACAAAGGAATTGGGGAGATGAGCAAGAGTGCTGTTTCCATGGTGAGCCTGACAAACAGCATCAGGATGAAGGAGACAGATGCTGAGGATACGCAACACCTGCCAAAGTAGAGATCCAGAAGCTGCTGAGAGCTCAACACTGAAGGTGATTAAAACACACCCACACACACCATTACTAAAAAGGGAGGTGTATAAGAGATTAAAACAGCAGCAGAGAAGTAGGAGAGATCCAGAGCATCCAGAGCCCACACGGGCAGGCCGAAGCAGCTCAGCAGCGGCGGCTCAGGCTCCAGCAGCGGAAGCGGTGGTGCAAGCCGTGACTCTGGCTCCAACAGCAACATCAGTGGCTCCGGCACCAGCTACAGCGGCGTCAGTGGCGGTGAATCCAGCAGCGGCAGCTCCAGCAGCTTCAGCGGCTGCGGCGGATCCAGCAGAGCAGCGGCGGCGGACCCAGCAGCAGCAGCTTCAGCTGGCAGCAGTAGCGGATCCAGCGGCAGGGGTGCCTATCTGCAGGGCCACAGTTGCCAGGCTTGGTTTGCCCCGCAGGAAAAGCCAGTGCCCAGCTCCAGAAAACAGAACAGCGGCCCAACGTCCCAGCCAGCCTACTTGACTGAGACCAAAAGCACCCAAAAAGGTAACTGGGATTGAACCAGGGAAGGGTCTCACTTGGTCACAAGCTGACTTGGATCCCTCAACAGACCAGAAATCTTAACCTCTTTGTTGATAGAGGATCTATCTGGTTCTTATAATACCTACTCTTGCATAAATACTCGGTGCTGTTTTTGACCTGAATGTGTACAGGGTTTAGTTAAATTTTAGAATCTGACCTGTATTTTATTCCACTCAACCTACTTGAATACTCCCATAGCAGGCAAACTCAACCCCTAGGAACACTTGTCTAGATACTCTGAGAGTGTTAAGAGCCACACCTAACATCTTAATCTCCTACATTGAAGATATACAACATCAGATCAATTGATACAGCTAAGAATACCCAGCTAACTGGAAAATCTAAGCAGTAACTTAATCCAAGATGCAAAAATATATACATTATAACACAAGAAACACCAAAAACCAAGGCAATATAAATCCACCAAAAAGTATCAATGCATCAGAAATGACCTCCAGTGAAAATGAGTTAGAGGAAATGCCTGAGAAAGATTTCAAAAGAATGATTGTAAATATGTTCAATGAACTCAAAGAAGAAATCAAAGGAATCAAAGAGGAAATCAAAGGAATCAAAGAAGACACAGGACACCAACTTAACGAAATAAAGAAGTCAATACAAGGCATAAATAAGGAAATAGAAATAATAAAGAAAAACCAGTCAGAATTACTAGCAATGAAGAACACAGTTAATGAAATAAAAAACTCTGTAGAAAATCTCACCAGTAGAATGGATGAAGGAGAGGACAGAATATCTAAGCTAGAAGACCAGGTGGCAGATCTAATACAATCCAACAAAGAGAAAGACAAACTAATAGAAAAGTATGAATGGGAATTTCAAGATATTCGGGACACTATGAAAAGATCAAACATAAGAATTCAGGGCATAGTAGAAGGAGAAGAATTTCACTCCAAAGGCATAGTAGGCATCTTCAACAAAATCATAGAAGAAAACTTCCCCCAAATTGGGAAAGAGGTGCCAATGCAGATACAGGAAGCCTTTAGAACACCAGCCAGACAAAACCTGGAAAGAACCTCTCCTCGCCCTATTATAATCAAACTACCAAACACACAATCCAAAGAAAAAATATTGAAAGCAGTTAGAGAGAAAAATCAAGTTACCTACAAAGGCAAGCCCATCAGGATCACAGCAGATTACGCAACACAAACTTTCAAAGCCAGAAGGGCTTGGAGTGATGTATTCCAAATTCTGAAAGATAACAACTGTCAACCAAGGTTACTTTATCCTGCAAAACTATCCATTCAAATAGATGGAGAAATAAGGACATTCCATGACAAAAAGCAGGCTAAAGGAGTATTTGAAGACAAAACCAGCTCTACAGAAAATACTTGAAAGAATCCTCCATGCCAAAGAGAAGGAAAAACACACATATAAGGAACCTGGAAAACAACAAGCAATACTCAAATACTAGTTAACACAAGAGAGCAAAGGTAGAACCGGAACCACACAAAAAAAATGGCAAACATAAATACACACCTTTCAATAATATCTCTTAATATCAACAGCCTCAATGCCCCAAACAAAAGACATAGGTTTGCAGACTGGGTTAAAAAGCAGGATCCTACAATTTGTTGTCTCCAAGAAACTCACCTTTCTACAAAGGATGGACATTATCTTAGGGTGAAAGGTTGGAAAATGGTGTTTCAAGCAAATGGACCCAGAAACCAAGCAGGGGTTGCTATCCTAATATCTGACAAGGCATACTTCAGTCCAACGTTAGTCAAGAAAGATAAGGAATGTCACTTTATATTGATTAAGGGCACACTCCAACAGGAGGACATTACAATCCTAAACATATATGCACCTAACATGGGGGCTCCCAAATTCATCAAACAAACACTGTTAGAACTAAGGTCACAGATAACACCAAACACAGTTGTAGTGGGTGGCTTTAACACCCCACTCTCATCAATTGACAGGTCATCCCGTGAAAAAATAAACAGAGAGGCATCTGGACTAAATGAGGTCATAGAAGGAATGGACCTAACAGATATATACAGGACATTTCATCCAAATGCTGCAGAATATACATTCTTTTCAGCAGCACATGGAACATTCTCTAAAATAGACCATATATTAGGACACAAAGCAAATCTTAACAAATTCAGGAAAATTGAAATAATTCCTTGCATTCTATCTGACCACAATGGAATCAAACTACAAATCAATAGCAAGAAAGGCTATAGAGCATACACAAAATCATGGAAACTAAACAATACACTACTAAATGATGAATGGGTCAATGAAGAAATCAAGAAGGAAATCAAAAAATTTATAGAGTCAAACAATAATGAGAACACAACATACCAAAATCTCTGGAACACAATGAAGGCAGTTCTAAGAGGTAAATTTATAGCTTTAAGTGCCTATATTAAGAAATTAGAAAGGTCGCAAGTAAACGACCTAATGCTTCACCTTAAAGCCTTGGAAAAAGAAGAACAAGGCAAACCAAAAATCAGTAGACGGGAAGAAGTAATAAAGATTAGGGCAGAAATTAATGAAATAGAAACAAAAAAATCCAAAGAATTAATGAAACAAAGAGCTGGTTCTTTGAAAGGATAAACAAGATTGATAAATCCTTAGCAAATCTGACCAAAAGAAAGAGAGAAGAGACACAAATTAATAAAATTAGAGATGAAAAAGGTAACATCACAACAGATGCCAGAGAAATTTAAAAAAATCATACAGACATATTATAAAAGCATATACTCCACAAAGTATGAAAATCTGAAAGAAATGGCTGATTTCCTTGATTTATATGACCTACCTAAATTAAATCAAGATGAGATTAATCACTTAAATAGACCTATAACAAGCATGGAGATCCTAACAGTTATCAAAAATCTCCCAACTAAGAAAAGCCCAGGCCCAGATGGATTCACTGCTGAATTTTACCAGACCTTCAAGGAAGAGCTAACACTATTGCTTCTTAAGCTTTTCCATGAAATAGAAAAAGAAGGAATTCTACCAAACTCCTTCTATGAAGCCAGTATCACCCTGATACCAAAACCAGGCAAAGATAGAACAAAAAAAGAAAATCACAGACCAATCTACCTCATGAACATAGATGCAAAAGTTCTCAACAAAATATTGGCAAACAGAATACAAGAATATATCAGAAAGATCACTCACCCTGACCAAGTAGGCTTTATCCCAGAGATGCAAGGATGGTTCAACATATGCAAATCTATAAATGTTATACATTATATAAATGGGTTGAAGGACAAAAATCACATGATCATCTCATTAGACGCAGAGAAGCATTCGACAGAATCCAATATCCCTTCATGATAAAAGTCCTACAGAGACTGGGAATAGAAGGAACATATCTCAATATAATAAAGGCTATTTATGATAAGCCTACAGCCAACATATTACTAAGTGGGGAAAAACTGGAAGCTTTTCCACGAAAATCAGGAACAAGACAACAGTGTCCACTGTCCCCACTTTTATTTAATATAGTTCTGGAAGTCTTAGCCATAGCAATAAAGCAAGAGACATGCATAAAAGGGATACAAATTGGAAAGGAAGAGGTCAAGTTATCATTATTTGCAGATGACATGATTCTATATATAAAGGACCCTAAAGACTCTACTAGCAAACTGTTAGAGCTGATAAAAACCTACAGCCATGTAGCAGGATGCAAAATAAATACACAGAAATCAGTAGCCTTCATATATGCTAACAACAAACACACAGAGGATGAAATCAAAGAATCACTCCCATTCACAATTGCATCAAAAAAAAATAAATAAATAAAGTACCTTGGAATAAACCTAACCAAGGAAGTAAAGAATCTCTACAATGAGAACTTTAAAACACTCAAGCGAGAAATTGCAGAAGACACTAGGAAGTGGAAAAACATCCCTTGTTCCTGGATTGGAAGAATCAATATTGTGAAAATGGCAATCTTACCAAAAGCAATCTACACACTTAATGCAATCCCTATCAAAATTCCAAAGGCATTCTTCAAGGAAATAGAAAAAACAATCCAAAAATTCATTTGGAATCACAAAAAACCTCGAATATCTAAAATAATACTGAGCAACAAAAATAAGGCTGGTGGTATCACCATACCTGATTTTAACCTATACTACAGAGCCATAGTAACAAAAACAGCATGGTACTGGCACAAAAGCAGACTTGTAGATCAATGGAACAGAATAGAGGACCCAGATGTAAATCCAGGTAGCTATAGCCACCTGATATTCGATAAAAATACCAAAAATACTCATTGGAGAAAAGACAGCCTCTTTAGCAAATGGTGTTGGGAAAACTGGATAGATATCTGTAGAAGATGAAAATAGAGTCTTCTCTCTCTCCATGCACAAGGATTAAGTCCAAATGGATTAAAGACCTTAACATCAGACCTGAAACTCTGAAACTGCTAGAGGAAAAAGTAGGGGAAACCCTTCAACATATTGGTCTTGGCAAAGACTTTCTGAATACAACCCCAATTGCTCAGGCAATAAAACCACAGATTAACCACTGGGACCTCATGAAATTACAAAGATTTTGCACTGCAAAGGACACAGTGAATAAAGCAAAGAGGCAACCTACAGAATGGGAAAAAATCTTCGCCAGCTATATATCTGATAGAGGATTAATATCTAGGATATACAAAGAACTCAAGAAGTTAAATAATAAGGAATCAAACAAGCCAATCAAAAAATGGGCTATGGAGCTAAATAGAGAATTCTCAAACGAAGAAATACGAATGGCATATAAGCATCTTAAAAAATGTTCTACGTCACTGGTCATCAGGGAAATGCAGATTAAAACTACATTGAGATTCCATCTCACTCCTGTCAGATTGGCTACCATCATGAAAACAAATGATCATAAATGTTGGCGGGGATGTGGAAAAAGAGGAACCCTTCTACACTGTTGGTGGGAACGCAATCTGGTCCAGGCATTGTGGAAATCAGTGTGGAGGCTCCTAAAACAGCTAAAGATTGATCTACCATATGACCCAGCTATAGCACTCCTAGGCGTATATCCTAAGGACTCATCTCATTTCCTTAGAAGTACGTGCTCAACCATGTTTATTGCTGCTCAATTTATAATAGCTGGGAAATGGAACCAGCCTAGATGTCCCTCAACTGATGAGTGGATAATAAAGATATGGCACATTTATACAATGAAGTTCTACTCAGTGGTAAAGAAAAATGAAGTTATGAAATTTGCAGAGAAGTGGATGGATCTGGAAAGGATTATACTAAGTGAGGTAACCCAGGCCCAAAAAGCCAAACATGTTCTCCCTCATATGTGGATCCTAGCTACAGATGATTGGGCTTCTGTGGGAGAAGGAAAAAACTCAGTAGCAGAGGCCAGTAAGTTAAAAAGGAGATAGAAAGGGGAGAGAAAGGAAGGGAGGAGGGCATTTATTAGGTTGGTATTGTATATATGTAAGTAGAAAGATTGAGATGGGGAGGGGATATGATGGAGAATGGAATTTCAAAGGGGAAAGTGGGGGGGGAGGGTACTACCATGGGATTATTTTTTATAATCATGGAAAATATTAATAAAAATTGAGAAAAAAAACACACTCACCAGGGCTCAGGCAGGGAATTGTGTGGAAGAGGGGGTGGAAAGATTCTAAGAGCCACAGGTTGGGAGGGCATACCCAGAGGCATTGCCCCCCACGATGCCTGGTTGCTGCTCTCAACTCATAACCCACAACCGCACCATGAACACCAGGAATCCCACTGAGGAGGGCCCTTTATGGACTGGGGGCAGGGAGGAGGGAGATGATGGTACCAACACATGATGGGCCCATACAAACTATATTATTTTTTGTTTGTTTGTTTTTTCTTACTTGTTTGTTTGAGAGTGATAGACAAAGAGAGAAAGAGGTAGATAGGTAGAGAGAGAACGGGCGCACCAGGGCCTCCAGCCACTGCAAACAAACTCCAGATGCATGCACCACCTTGTGCATCTGGCTTACATGGGTCTTGGGGAATTGAGCCTCGAACCGGGGACCTTAGGCTTCACAGGCAAGCGCTTAATGGCTAAGCCATCTCTCCAGCCCCCAAAGTATATACTTAGTTAAAATAAATGTAAGATGACATGGGACAATTTTTTTTTTTTTTTTTTTTTTTTTTGGTTTTTCGAGGCAGGGTTTTACTCTAGTCCAGGCTGACCTGGAATTCACTGTGTAGTTCGAGGGTGGCCTTGAACTCATGGTGATTCCCCTACCTCTACCTCCTGAGTGCTGGGATTAAAGGCATGCACCACTATGTCTGGCTTTTTTTTCTCTCTCTCTCTTACTCTCTTTATTTTCTTTGCATTAGAGAATCAGGCTACAGGGCTGGGGATAAAACTCACTGGTTGAGTTTGTGCTTAGCATGCACGAAAACCTTGGCTTAGCTTCCAGCACCACAAAACCAAGCCAAAACAAAACAAAACAAATGAACCATGGACCTACCCACAGACAGACTATATATATACATATATATATACATAATATATATATGATGTTTATAGCCATATGAAATGCATGCATAATGTTCTGATTTATAACAGGTACTCTGCTAAAGATTTAAAACTTGTGGGTTGGGCTGGAGAGATGGCTTAGCAGTTAAGCGCTTGCCTATAAAGCCTAAGGACCCCTGTTCGAGGCTTGATTCCCCAGGACCCACGTTAGCCAGGTGCACAAGGGGGCGCTCGCGTCTGTAGTTCGTTTGCAGTGGCTGGAGGCCCTGGCGCACCCATTCTCGCTCTCTCTCTGCCTCTTTCTCTCTCTGTCTGTCACTCTCAAATAAATAAATAAAAATAAACAAAAAACCTTTTTTAAAAATTTCATAAGCTGGGCGTGGTGGCGCACACCTTTAATCCCAGCACTTGGGAGGCAGAGGTAGGAGGATCGCCGTGAGTTTGAGGCCACCCTGAGACTCTATAGTGAATTCCAGGTCAGCCTGGGCTAGAGTGAGACCCTACCTTGAAAAACCAAAAAAAAAAAAAAAAAAAAAAATCATAAAAAAAACTTGTGGGTTATATTTTCATGCTCTACTAGAAGAAAGCCAGGAAAAGCTGGGCATGGTGGCGCATGCCTGTAATCCTAGCCCTTGGGAGGCAGAGGCAGAGGCAGAGGCAGGAGGATCACCGATAGTTCAAGGCCACCCTGAAACTAATCCCAGGTCAGGCTGGGCTAGAGTGAAACCCTACCTTGAAAACCAAAAAAAAAAAAAAAAGATAAAGAAGAAGGATGATGATGATGATGACGATGGAGTAACTCTCACAGAGATTCCAATTTCCTAGGGGAAGTAAACAAAATTAAAAATGAACCGTTTGAGCCAGGTGTGGTGGCGCACGCCTTTAATCCCAGCACTCTGGAGGCAGAGGTAGGAGGATTGCCATGAGTTCAAGGCCACCCTGAGACTACATAGTGAATTCCAGGTCAGCCTGGACCAGAGACCCTACCTCGAAAAACCAAAAAAAAAAAAAAAAAAAAAATGAACCGTTTGGAAGCACTAGCTTCTCTGAAGGCAATCATGCTCTACCCTTGGGGAACTTGGGGGGAGGACAGAGGAGAGGATAAGGGGTAAGGGAGGTCCCAAATGCTATCAGAAGTCCCTTTGGGGCTGAGTATGATGGCATATTCCTATAATCTTAGGAGGAGGATGGCTGTAAATTGGAAGTCTGGGCTACTACATGGTGAGGTCCAGACCAGCAAGGGGTACAGAGTGAGGCCCTGCCTCTAAAGAAACACAAAAACAAGGCCAGGAGCACACCTTTAATTCCAGCACTCAGGAGGCCGAGGTAAGAGGATCACCATGAGTTCAAGGCCAGCCTGAGGCCTGAGACTGCATAGTGAATTCCAAGCCAGCCCAGGCTAGAGTGAGACCCTACCTCAAAAAAAAAAAAAAAAAAAAAAAAAGCACAAAACAAAACATAGTGACTTTTAGGCCCAGGCACAGTGGCCCACACCTGTAATCCTAGCACTTGAGAGGCTGGAGCAGAAGGATTACCATGTTGGAAGCCAGCCAGTGCTACAGATGAAGACCTTGTCTCAAAAAAAGCAAAAACAAGTCTGAGGATATAGCTCAGTTGGTAGAGTGTTAGTGTTTGCCTCTAACATGCAAAAAGTCCTGCCATCAATTCCCAACACCACATAAAACAGGCAAGGTCAGGGCTGGAGAGATGGCTCACTGGATAAGGTGCTTGCCTGTAAAGCCTAACAACCCAAGTTCAATTCCCCAATACCCACATAAACCAGATATACAAGGTGGCACTTGCATCTGGAGATTGTTGCAGTGGCTAGAGGCCCAGGAGTGCCCATAGTGGTCGGTTTCTCTCTCTCTCTCTCTCTCTCTCTCTCTCTCTCTCTCTGCTTGCAAATAAGTAAATTATTATTTAGAGGGAAAAAAACATAGGTGGAGAGATGGCTTAACAGTTAAGGCATTTGCCTGCAAAGCCAAAGGACCCAGATTCAATTTTCCTGGACCCACATAAGCCAGATGCACAAGGCAGTACATGTGTCTGGAGTTCGTTTGCAGTGGCTAAAGGCCCTGGCCCACCCATTCTCTTTCCCTTTCACAGTCTTTCTCTCTCTTTCTCAAAATAAATAACTAAAACTAAAATATTGTTTAAAAACAAAACAGATAAAGTGGCAGACTCCTGTATTGCCAGCAATTGGGAATTAGAGGCATGACAACTCTGCTTCTTTCCCCGTGTTTAGTCCTCAAATATTTTTTGTTTTTTTGTTTGTTTTTCAAGGTAGGGTTTCACGCTGGACCAGGCTGACATGGAATTCACTATGGAGTCTCAGGGTGACCTTGAACTCACGGCGATCCTCCTACCTCCCTTTGCCTCCCGAGTTCTGGGATTAAAAGTGTGCGCCACCATGACCAGCTTTGTTTATTTTTATTTATTTGACAGCAACAGACAGAGAAAGAGTCAAATAGAGAGAGAATAGGCACACCAGGACCTCCAGACACTGCAAACGAACTCCAGATGCATGTGTCCCTTGTGCATCTGGCTTACGTGGGTTCTAGAGAATCGAGCCTTGAATGGGGGTTCTTGGGCTTCTCAGGCAAGTGCTTAACCTCTAAGCCATCTCTCCAGCCCTCAAATAATTTTTTTTAAAGAAAACAACAACACAAGCTGGGGATGTAACTCAGCTAATGAGCACCTATCTAGTATGTAAGATGCCCTGAGTTGGATCCTTGGCACCTATCGACCTGATGTGGTGGTACATGCTTGTATCCCAGCACTTGGGAAGTGGAGGCAGGAAAGTCAGGAGTTCTAGGTCATCTTCAGTTACATAGCAAATTCAAGGCCAGCCTGGGCCAAATGACTCTGTCTCAAAAATAAATAAATAAATAAAAAGAATAAAAAAAAATTTTTTTTTAAAAGAGCCAGGGGTGGTGGCACACGCCTTTAATCCCAGTGCTCGGGAGGCAGAGTTAGGAGGATTGCCATGAGTTCAATGCCACCCTGAGACTCCATAGTGAATTCCGGGTCAGACTAGGCTAGAGCGAGACCCTACCTTGAAAACAACAAAACAAAACAAAAAAGTCATCTTTGAGGGTTGGTAGAATTCATATCTCTATGGTCCAGGAGGAAGTCAAATAAATAAGATTGGGTTTAAGGGTTGAAAACCCCTAGGCAAGAAAGAGAAAGTCTGGAACTGCTGCTTGTCTGAGCCAGTCCTGAGATGGCGCTGGAGGGAGTGGGAAGCCGTGGAGTGGGGAAGATGGTAAAGACGAGAGGGTCAGAATCAGGCCTGGGGAGCTGTAAGGGGCTCTAGTCAGCTGCCTGTCTGTGTCTAAGGCCATGTCAAGTCAGCCTGGTGGGAATTTACAGGAGCATCAAAGAGTGACACCTTGTGGTAGCAGGTAGCAATGACAGAAGCAGCCACAGTCCAATGCTCAGGATACGTGGACAAATTTTCTCAGTAGGTGTTGAGTGTTCACCACAGGTCTCCTTTGTGAATTGCATTGCTCCTCAGCCCTGGGCAATCCTGGAGAAAGGACAGCTGCAGGAAAGGTAATTGGCCGGGCATGGTGGCGCACGCCTTTAATTCCAGCACTCGGGAGGCAGAGGTAGGAGGATCGCCATGAGTTCAAGGCCACCCTGAGATTACATAGTGAATTCCAGGTCAGCCTGGGCTAGAGTGAGACCGTACTTAAAAAAAAAGAGAGAGAGAGAGAAAAGAAAGGCAATTGGCTAATGGCTGAATTAGCTAAAATTAGAATTGGCTTTAATTTCATTTATTTGAGAATTTCTTTTTTTTTGAGATAGTGCTTCACTCTGTAGTCCAGGCTGGACTTCAACTAAAGATTTTTCTGCTTCAGTCTCCCCAGTGCTTGGATTACACGTATGCACCACCAAGCACACCTATTTTGGGGGAAAAAAATCTATTAAAACAGCCTTGAAGCCGGGTGTGGTGGCATACACCTTTGATTCCAGCACTCAGGAGGCTGTGGTAGAAGGATCGCTGTGAGTTTGAGGCCAGCCTGAGACTACATAGTGAGTCCCAGGTCAGCCTGGGCCTAAAGTGAGACCCTACCTCAAAAAAAAAAAAACAAAAACAAGGGCTGGAGAGATGGCTTATCAGTTAAGTCATTTGCCTGCCAAAGCCAAAAGATCCCGGTTCAATTCTCTAGGACCCACGTAAACCAGATGCACGAGGGGGTGCATGCATCTGGGGTTCGTTTTCAGTGGCTGGAGGCCCTGGCACACCCATTCTCTCTCTCTCTCCCTTTTTCTCTCTCTTAAATAAATAAATAGATAAATAAGATGTATTTTTAAAAAACCAGAACTGAGCTAGGCATGGTGATACACTCCTTTAATCCCAGCAATTGGGAAGCAGAGGTAGAAGGATTGCTGTGAGTTTTGAGGCCAGCCTGGGTCCACAGAGTTCCAGGTTAGCCTGGGCTAGAGTGAGATGCTACCTTGAAAAAAAAAAAAACAAAACAAAAGAACCATCCCTGAATGTGGATATAGCTCAGTGGTAGTGGGTACAAAGAAAGGTGGAGCCTAGGCCATATGTGGTGGCTCATGCCTTTAATCCCAGCACTTGGGAGGCAAAGGTAGGAGGATCACCATGAGTTCAAGGCCACCCTGAGACTACATAGTGAATTCCAGGTCAGCCTGAGCTTGAGTGAGACCCTACCTCAAATAAATAAATAAATAAATAAATAAATAAATAAATAAAAATAAAAAAAGAAAGGTAGAGCCTGGAGAATTCTAAAAGCTTGCAGGTCAGCTAGCGTGGCATGGGCAGCACTGAACAACAGAGAAAGAGCCTGCCCCAAACAAGGTGGAAGGCGAGGACTGACGCCTTTGACCTTCACACCTGTACAGTGGAGTGGTCGCTTGAATGTCATAAAGCAAATGTATGGCCCCATAGGCTGAGGTATTTTATTAAAATTCCCTTCGCTGAGGGGCAGTGGGTGGATCTGAATTTCAGCCCGAAGGCGTGTGAAGAGCAATTTGAACTCTGGTGGCTTGTGCTTTCTGCTTTATGGTGATGGCTAGCTGTCGGTGGTTTCCCTCTGCTTGGATCTATGAAAGGGAACCAGCTTCTTCTGCCATTAATGGAACTTCCCCTGGATCTGTGAGCTTGAACTCCCTTCCTCCTGAAACTGTGTCTGGCTGGATGCTCTTCCCAGCAACAAGGAGCTGACTTCAACAAGTGGCACGCACGCACAAGCACACGCACACGCATGCGCACACACATACACACACACACACACACACACACACACAGAGTCACTATTGACCCCTCAACAAAAGTAGCCTACTCTAAAACATCAGAAAAACAATAAATTCCAAAACATACAAACTGCTAGTGAGTTTGAACTTCTCCTGTCTCTCTTGTGGCTTGTTTATCCTCAGCCTTTGTTCATTTTTGTGCTCATTTGTACAAATTCATAGTAATTCGCCCTTTGTCTTGTGTTACAAATAGTTCCCCTAGTTTGTCATATGTCTTTTGATTTCATTTATGGGTTCTCTTCCCCCTTTACTTTGGTTTTTTTTTAAGTTTTCAAAAAATATTTTATTTATTTTATTTATTTATTTGAAACAGGCAGAGAGAGTGAGAAGAGAGAGGGAAAGAAGGCATACCAGGGTCTTCAGCTGCTGTAAATGAACTCTAGACACATGTGCCACCTTGTGTATCTGGCTGGCTTATGTGGGTACTGGGGAATCGAACCTAGGTCCTTTAGCTTTGCCGGCAAGTGTCTTAAGTGCTAAGCCAGCTCAATAGTACATCCTCCCTTTACTTTGAATGGCCTTGCAGGATCAAATCAGGGCCTCCCTCATATTAGGTAAACATGCTGTGCAGTGATTGTATCCAATCTATTTTTTAATGGTTTGGTGGATTTAGGTGACCTTTTTGTTTTAAAATATTTTACTTAGTATTTATTTGAGAGAGAGAGAGAGAGAGAGAGAGAGAGAATGGGCACGTCAGGGCCTCCAGCCACTACAAATGGACTCTAGACACATGTGCCACCTTGTTCATCTGGCTTTATGTGTGTACTGGAGAATGAAACCTGAATCCTTTGGCTTTGCCAACAAGTGCCTTAACCACTAAGCAATCTCTCCAGCCTCCCCCCGCCACCCTTTTAAATACAGGATCTCAGGTAACCTAGACTAGTTTCAAACTCCCTATGTAGTTGAGCCTGGCCTTGATCTCCTGATCCTCCTGCCTCTACCTCTTAACTAGTGAGATTACAGACATGTGCCACCACACCTGGATGCTCTATTTTGTTTTTTTTCCCCTTTTCCTTTCTTTCTTTATTTGATAGAAAGAGAGAGAATGGGTGCTCCAGGGCCTCCAGCCACTGCAAACGAACTCAGATGCATGCGCCCCCTTGTGCATCTGGCTAACGTGGGTCCTGGTGAATCGAACCTGGGTCCTTTGGTTTTGCAGGCAAATGCCTTAAACACTAAGCCATCTCTCTAGCCCTCTTTTTTATTTTCTCATTTAATATTTTATTTTATTTATTAGAGAGAGAGAGAAAGAGAGAGAGAGAAAGGCAAACAGACAGAATGGGCATGTCAGGACCTCTAGCCACTGCAAACAAACTCCAGACACATGCACCACCTTGTGCATCTGGCTTACATGGGTACTGGGGATTCAAACCTGGGTCCTCAGTCTTCACAGGCAAATGCCTTAACCACTAAGCCATCTGTCTAGCCCCTGCTTTTTCCTTTTTCTTAAAGTATTTTATTTATTTATTTATTTTGAGAATGAGAGATAGAGGAAGAGGGAGAGGGGGGAGAGAATGGGTGTGCCAGGGCCCGAGCCGCTGAAAACAAACTCCAGATGCATGGGCCATCTTGTGCATCTGGCTTATGTGGGTACTGGAAAATTGAACCTGGGTTCTTAGGCATTGCAGGCTAGTACCTTAACCACTAAGCCATGTCTTCATGTTTTTTGTTTTTCCAAGTAGGGTCTCACTCTAGTCCAGGCTGACCTGGAACTCACTCTGTAGCCACAGTCTGGTCTCAAACTCACAACTATCCTCCTTCCTCAGACTCCCCAGTGCTGGGTTTAAAGGTGTGCACCACTACACCTGCCTTTGTAGCTTCAATAATTTTTTTTTTTTAGCTTCAGTAATTTTCACAGGGTTAGCTTATGACAGCATCAGGCTTAACAAGCTGGTTTGGGAACTTGTATGGAAACTGCTTTTGCTACAGGCTATACAATTTTTTTTTTCTTCCTGTGGCCGACTAACTATTTTGGGAACAATTTTCTTTCTATAGCAAAGGGGCCATGTGTGCGTATGTGTATGTTACTTACATTTTGCCTTCTTTTTATTTCCTTCCTATCTTTATAATTAGTCTTTATTTGTAATAGTTTAAAGAGCATTGTAGACTATAGAAAGCAATCCGCTCTAAAATACTTGCTGTCCCAAGCCATCTCTGACGTCACACTTGTCTCCATGTCTTGGCAAGAGCCATTTCTTCCTGGGGCTGCCTCTGAGTCATTTTGTGTAGCCCAAAGCACTCTTGTGCCTTCCCACAATTATCTTTGAACAGAATAGTTCAGAATAGGGCATGGGAACCAGCCAGAGGTTGTAAATCCATTCTCCTCCCTCCTCTTGGCAGGAAAGGGCTGGAACCAGGCCTGAGTATCCAGTCCCAGAGAAGCCTAGGCTAGCACAGGGCAATTTAGAGAAAAGCCAGCAGCTCCCCGAGCAGTAACACAAGGTCCAAAGGGCGAAGGCAAAGTGTTAAGAAAAAGCAAAAAAGCTGGACGTGGTGGTGCACACTTTTAATCCCAGCATTCGGGAGGCTGAGGTAGAAGGATCACCGTGAGTTCAAGGCTAGCCTGGGATACAGAGTGAGTTCAAGATCAGCCTGAACTAGAGGCAGACCCTGCTTCAAATAAATAAATAAATGAACAAGGAGCAGGACAATATAATGGTTTGGTGGACGACAACATTCCATTCTCAGAAAACCAGAATGAAGCTGGGTGTGGTGGCTCACGCCTTTAATCCCAGCACTCGGGAGGCAGAGGCAGAAGTATCGTAACAAATCGGAGGCCAGCCTGGTTTACACAGGGACTTCTAAGGCCAGTGGGAGCTACACAGTGAAACCCTGTATCAAAAGAAACAAGACTAGGGGCTGGAGAGATAGCTCAGTGATTAAGGCGCTTGCTTGCAGAGCCTAACGACCAGAGTTCTATTCCCCAGTACCCTTGTAAAGCCAGATGCACAAGGTGGTACATGTATTTGGAATCCATTTGCAATGGCTAGAGGCCCCGGCACACCCATTCTCTCTGTCTGTCTCTCTTCTATCTCTCTCTGCTTGCAAATAAATAAATAAATATTAAAAAAAAAAAAAAAAAAAACAAGACCGGGAGACTTCCAGTTAAGAACCACGCCAAAGCAGCCTAGGGGAGAAAAGGTAGGGAAAAAAAAAAAAAAAACCAGCAAGATACACTCTTATACACTCTTCTACTGGAAAGTGAGGTGTATAAGAAATTATCAACCACAGCAGAGAAGAGAGACCCAGAGCATCTACAGACCACAGAAGCAGGCAGAAGCGACTCCAGCAGCGGCAGCAGGAGGAGGCTCGGCCTGAGCCGCGGGCAGAGCCAGGTGATGGGATTCTCCACTCATACCTGCCTGCTTGCAAACTCAAGAAACATGAAGGGAGGACAGCAGGGGACAATGGAGCGGCTTGTGAGGAAGAGGATCTCAGGGACCAGTGGGAGAACTTCAGCCACCACCCACCGCCTCCCCTCCCCCACCACCAGCACAAATGCCAGCCAGCACCAGAGCCCCGGGGAAGGGAGCTCACCTACACAACACCTGGCACAGGCGATCAGAGCAGTGACCCAGTGACCCAGCCAGCCTACCTGAGCCCATAGCTCAGCAAAGAGGGATCCAAGTGGGCACCCAGCATAGCTGAGCCCAAAGCCATCCCAAAAGGTAACTGGGATTACACCAGGTCAGTACCTGCCAAAAAATCCTGGCATGTAGGCTAGCATTGGAAGTGCTAATTGCACCTTCTATGTCAGGGTAAACTATATGTTAAATCTGATGGATGGTTGTATTTGTGATTCTTAAATAAGCTATATTTTGGGCTTGTTATTTGTTGCTTCCTGATTTATAGTGCCTTTGTCTCCTGTCATTCATTGGGGAAGGGTTTCACTTGGTCCCAAGCTGACTTGGAACCCTCTACAGACCAGAAATTGACAGGATTCAGGGTATGGGGCAACATTTGTTTTGGTTTTGTGAGGTAGGGTCTCACTCTAGCCCAAGCTGACATGGAATTCACTATGTAGTCCCAGGGTGGCCTTGAATTTAAGGTGATCCTCCTACCTCTGCCTCCTGAGTGCTGGGATTAAAGGAGTGTGCCACCACACCTAGATCCAAGTCATATTTAGTAGCTTTGGGTCTACCCCATAACTAGCAAAAATGAGACACCTTGGGCCAGATGTGATGGCTCACATATTTAACCCAGTATGTGGAAGGTTGAGATAGGAGGATCACCATGAATTTGAGGACTGGATCACAGAGAGTTCCAGGTCAGCCTGGTCTGGAATGAGACCCTGCCTCAAAAAAAAGAGAGGGAGGGGGCTGGAGAGATGGCTTAGCAGTTAAGGTGCTTGCCTGCAAAGCCTAAGGACCCATGTTCGACTCTCCAGGTCCCACATAAGCCAGATACACAAGGTGATGCAAGCATGCAAGGTTGCACATGTGCACAAGGTGACACATGAGTTTGGAGTTTGATTGTAGTGGCTGGAGGCCCTGGTGTGCCAATGAGCCAATTCTCTCCCTCTCTTTGTCTCTCTCATTAAAAAAAAAAAAAAAAAAAACAAGCAAAACAAAACAAACAAACAAACAAAATGACAGCTGTTTGTGGTAGTGCACACCAGTAAGATACTGCTGAAGAGGCAGAGGCAGAGGCAGGAGGATGAGGAGTTCAAGGCCAGCCTAGGCTACACATTTAAAAAAAAAAAATAAAAGAAGGCCAATCTGTTAGGCTTGCCTCAAAAAGAGAGAGAGAGAGAGAGAGAGAAGGCTGGAGAGATGGCTTAGCAGATAATGTGTTTGCCTGCAAAGCCTGACAACCTGGGTTCAATTTCCCAGCACCCTTGTAAAGCCAGATGCACAAAGTGACGCATTAGTCTGGAGTTTGTTTGCAGTGGCTAGATGCCCTGGCATGCCCGTTCTCTCTCTGTACTTGCAAATAAATAAAAAATATATATTTAAAAGAGAGAGAGAGAGAGAGAGAGAGAGATCCTTTGTATACAACCATAAGAGGCTCCCTTCCTTCTCTGACATTGGGGAAGTAAGTTGATTAAGCAATGATGGGGTGTTAGGTAGAAAGAAGTACCGTCAGCATACGCGGGGCCTGAGCCTCATCTCCTTGGGGTTCATGGGTCCTGATTTTGACCAAGTGTCATGAGAAGTAGGCACTCCTTGTCCCTACTCCTTAGTTCCCTCAAATCTAGATGAACTAAGGACCTCAGAAGGACTTGGGCTGGGCATTTTTTGAGGTGAGGTCCCTTCTTTTTTATTTATTTATATTTTTATTTTATTATTGTTATTATTATTTTGGTTTTTCGAGGTAGGGTCTCACTCTAGCCCAGGCTGACCTGGAATTCACTATGTAGTCTCAGAGTGTCCCTGAACTCATGGAGATCCTCCTACCTTTGCCTCCCGAGTGCTGGGATTAAAGGTATGTGCCACCACGCCGGCTTACTTTTACATTTTGAGAGTAAGTTGTGAACTTATTACTGGAAATGCATGAAAAGTGCTTGTTCTGCAGAAACTTCCTAACTGCTCACTGGATCCCCCAGTTTTAAGGCCTTGAGGAGAGGAAAGGTGTGGGGGGGAATCACAGAACTAGAAAGACTATTGTATATGGACCTTCACCTTGTTTTATTTTATTTATTTATTCTTTTTGGTTTTTCAAGGCAGGGTCTCACTCTAGCCCAGGCTGACCTGGAATTCACTATGTAGTCTCAGGGTGGCCTGGGACTCATGGGGATCTTCCTACTTCTGCCTCCCGAGTGCTGGGATTAAAGGCGTGCGCCATCAGGCCTGGCTGTGAGGTCCCTTCTTGCTCAGTATCTGAAACATAAATGACGACACACATAGTTTCTGCTTGTCTAGCTGTTTCCTCAAAGGCTTTCAGTCTCTGGGCTGGAGAATCTGCGTTTATGTAGGGTGTTAGTGAGGAGAGGCTGAGGGCCAGACCCGACCCCCTTCTCCACTTGACATATCCAGGGGGTAGCCATGTGATTTAGACTCAGCCTACAAAATACTCTTCCCTGCCACTCAGAAAGTACAGTAAGGAAAGCAGGGAAACAGACGTGTATAGGATCCCCATGCTCATGGGGCAGTTAGGCTGTACTGCTGCTAAGAGATGGTTATTGTGGTTCTTGGGGCCTTATACTTTGTTTCTTGGTTCCCAGACATTCTCAGACTTGACTCTCCAGCTCCCATGTATTCCTTGAAAGACTTTCAATAAGTCTCTTTTGCTTAAATTAGTCCAAGGAGTTCTATGAAGGTTTACTTATTTATTTATTTTGGTTTTTCGAGGTACAGTCTCACTCTAGCCCAGGCTGACCTCAGGGTGGCCTTGAACTCATGGAGATCTTCCAACTTCTGCCTCTGCTGGGATTAAAGGTGTGTGCCACCATGCCTGGCTTCTATGAAGTTTTTTGGGGGGGAAGGGGTGGGGGTGTTTCAAGGCAGGGTCTCGCTCGAGCCCAGGCTGACCTGGAATTCACTATGTAGTCTCAGGGTGGCCTCGAACTCACAACGATCCTCCTACCTGCCTCCCGAGTGCTGGGATTAAAGGTGTGCGCTACCATGCCTGACTTTTCTATGACGTTTTTAACCATGAATGCTTCTTGATAGAACAGAGCCTCATTCCCCCTGTGGTTTGGCCAGTGGTGAAAAGAGCAACTTTGAACTTGACTGTGTTTCCAGGATAGCCTTGCTGTCTCATGATGATCTTAGGGACTGGTTTGGGTGACAGGCTCTTCTCTTTAGTACCATTAGGCTATGAATTGGTCTTACTTGTGACTTACTCTCTGTCTCACCTTGAAGACTTGACCTAGGCCAAGACCTGATCCCAAGACAGTAACAGGGCAGAGATGGCTACTAGCTCTAGTATTTGTGTGTGTGTGACCAAGCTAGTTGTGTGCGTGTGTGTGTGTGTGTGTGTGCGAGTGCGGATGCACACATGCCATGTCATGTGAGGAGTCAGAAGACAGCCTTAGGTGTTGGTCCTTGTCTTCTACCTTGTTTGAGGCAGGACATCTCCTCTTGTTCACAGCAGGCTCGCTGGCTTAAGAGCTCTGAGCTCCTTTTATCTGTCTCTGCCTCACTTCTTCGTTCTGTTTTTGTTTTTGGAGGTGCGGTCTCACTCTAGCCCAGGCTAACCTGGCCTTGAACTCACAGCAACCCTCCTACCCCTGCCTCCCCAGTGCTGGGATTAAAGGTGTGCACCACCATGCCAGGCTGTTTTGGTTTTTGTTGTTGATGTTGTTTGTTTGTTTTGTTTTGTTTTTGAGACAGGTTCTATGTAGTACAGGTTGGCCTCAAACTTGCAATAATCCTTCTCCTGCCTCGGCCTCCATTCCTTGGTGCTCGGTCCAGTTCTTATGGTCAGTGGTTTACTTGGGATGGGGAGCAGAGATCAGTGGACTCTTTGGACTGCTGGAAAGTCCAGATGTGCAACCCACTATACCATCAAATCTTTTGCATTTTATGTAAATTTCCATTTCTGGTGAGGATGACTAGGTGAGAAGTAACTCCTTGTTCATATAAAATCATTCCCTCAGTCATCTTTAGATCTCCCTCTCTGAGTACAGAAAGGGAACTTGCACCCAGGAACTTAATTCTCAGGCTGGCCTGGAGATGGCGCTCTTTGCTCATATAGTCAGTTTAGGCTTAATAAATCAAGACTCCATCAGGGTGTAGCCACTGGCGATAGGATTCAACCCTATCTCCAGTAACAAATCTAAATTAATGAGGTTAATTAGTGAAAAAATGTGAATTTCAAATGATCTTGGTAGTGGCACAGAGCACTTTCTAACACAGAATTCAGAAGCGACACAGTGAGCTCTTCCCTTTAGCAGCCATCGCTAGAGTGGCAGCTGCCAAAACAAAGTTCAATCCCTTTGTGACTTTTTGTTTTGTTTTGTTTTGTTTACTGAGGTAGGGTCTCGTTTTATCCGAGGCTGACCTGGAAATTCACTATGTAGTCTCAGGCTGGCCTCAAACTCATGGCGATCCTCCTACCCTGCCTCCTGAGTGCTGGGATTAAAGATGTGTGCTACTGGGATGGAGAGATGGCTTAGTGGTTACGGTGTTTGCCTGCAAAGCCAAAGGATCCCAGTTCGACTCTCCAAGACCCATGTAAACCAGATGCACAAGGAGCGCATGCATCTGGAGTTTGTTTGCAGTGGCTGGAGGCCCTGGGGTCCCCATTCTCTCTCTCTCTCTTTCCCTCCCTTTTTTCTCTCTCAAATAAATAAAATATATTTTAAAAATTAAAAAAAGAGGTGTGTGCCACCAAGCCCAGCTTCCCTTTGTGACTTCTGACGGAAGCAAGAACTTTAAAAGGCATTTCAATGTACCTTCCCACATTCGGAGGAAGATCATGCCTTCTCTTTCCAAAGAGCTGAGACAGAAGTACAATGCTCATTCTATACCTATCCAAAAGGATGATAATGGGCTGGAGTGATGGCTTAGCAGTTAAGGTGCATGCCTGCAAAGCCTAAGGACCCAGGTTCAATTCTCCAGATCCCATGTAAGCCAGATGCACATGGTGGTGCATGTGTCTGGAGTTCATTTGCAGTGGCTGGAGACTTTGGCACACTCATTCTCTCTCTCCCTCCCTCTGTATCTAATAAATAAATAAATAAAAATAAAAAGGATGATGAAGTTCAGGCTGTGGGAGGACACTGTAAAGGTCAGCAGATGGCAAGGTAGTCCAGGTTTACAGGAAGCAGCATGCCATCTACGCTGAACGGGTACAGAGGGAAAAGGCTAATGGCACGACTGCCCATGTGGGCATTCACCCCAGCAAGGTGGTTATCACCAGGCTAAAATGGATAAAGATCAAAGGAAGATCCTGGAACCAAAAGCGAAATCATCCCAAGCAGCACAGGAAAAGGGCAAATACAAGGAGGAAACACTTGAGAAGATGCACTAGAGTCGTCTTGTGTATAGTTTTCACTGAGCGCGTTGATTAAATAATCCTACTCATCGGTTGTGTTTGGAAAAAAGAGAAAAAAGAAAAAGACTAAGACCCTACCTTGAAAACCCCTTTAAAAATCCCCCCCCCCACATCACTGCATAAAAATTCAAATTTCTGAGCCAGGCCACCCTGAGACTACATAGTGAATTCCAGGTCAGCCTGAGCTAGAATGAAACCCTACCTCGAAAAACCAAAAAAAAAAAAATTCAAATTTCTATTCTTAAAAACATTTAAATTTATTATTATTTGCAAGCAGGGAAAGTGGGAAAGAAGGAAGGAGACAGAGAGAGAGAGAGAGAGAGGGAGGGAGAGGGAAAGAATGGGCATTCCAGGGCCTCTTGCCACTGTATAGAAACTCTAGATGCATGCATCACTTTGTACATCTGGCTTTATGTGCGTACTAGGGATTCAAACCTGGGTAATCAGGCCTGCAAGCAAGCACCTTAACCACTAAGCAATCCCTCCAGCCCAAATTTCTATTCTTTTTTGTTTGTTTGTTTGTTTGTTTTTGAGGTAGGGTCTCACTTTAGCCCAGGCTGACCTGGAATTCACTATATAGTCTCAGGCTGGCCTCACACTCACTGTGATCCTCCTACCTATGCCTCCCAAGTGCTGGGATTAAAGGCATGTGCCACCATGCCCAGACTAAATTTCTTTCTTTTTTTTTTTTCAGTCCCAAATTCCTATTCTTGTTAAACCATGAAACAGCAAGCAACAAACTGAGAAAAATAGTAGTGACTGTGACAAAGAAATATTTTTGCTTTTTTAAAAAAACTGTTATGGGGTAGGGGGCAGTCTTCAGTCTTCTGGTCTCAACCCCAGCAGTCTGGGGTCATGTGCACCTGAAAGAGAAAATTTCAGATGGGGCATAGTAGTAGAGAAGCAGCTAAGAGTTTAATTGGAAAAAGCAAGGAAGCAAGGAAGAGTGAGGCCAGGTCACCACAGCAAGCCCCACTCTTTTTCTTGCTTCCTATGCCTTTAATCCTAACACTTGTGAGACAGAGTAAGGAGAATCACCTTGAGTTCAAGGCCACCCTGAGACTACGTGAATGCCAGGTCAGCCTGGACTAGAGTGAAACCCTACCTCAAAAATAAAAATAAATCCGGGATATCCATGACCTCACAGTGCTTGACACTCCCTACACAAGACCATCATAAGAGGAGGAAAAGATCATGACATCAAAATATAAGACAGACTGATTGAGATGGGGAGGGGATATGATGGAGAATGGAATTTCAAAGGGGAAAGTCGGGGGAAGAGGGTATTATCATCGGCTATTTTTTATAATCATGGAAAATGTTAATAAAAATTGAGAAAAAAATAAAATAAAATAAAATTCAACATGAAAAAAAATGTCCCATGGTAATACCCTCCCCCCCAACATTCCCCTTTGAAATTCCATTCTCCAAAATATCCCCTCCCCATCTCAATCAGTCTCTCTTATATTTTGATGTCATGATCTTTTCCTCCTCTTATGATGGTTTTGTGTAGGGAGTGCCAAGCACTGTGAAGTCATGGATATCCAGGCCATTTTATGTCTGGAGGGAGCACGTTATAAGGAGTCCTACCCTTCCTTTGGCTCTTGCATTCTTTCCGCCACCTCTTCCACATTAGACCCTGAGCCTTGGAAGGTGTGATCAAGATGTTACTCAGTACTCCAGTCACTTCTTTCCAGCACTATAATACCTTCTGAGTCGTCCCAAGGTCACTGCCATCTGAAAAGAGAAGATTCTCTACCAAAAGTGAGAGTAGCATTAATATAAGGGTATGAACATTAACAGAAGTGCTTACTGGGCAGTTTGATAAGCATAGTATATACATTTATCTAGACATCAGCAGATGTTACACCCCTAGAACTCATGACTACCCCTGTTTTAAGTTTTCAGTATCAGGGTTGTATTCCTTCCCATGGAGTGGGCCTCCAGTCCAATTGGAGGGCAGTTGGTTTCCACCATGATAGACGTGCCACTATTGCACCCATTGGCTCCTTTGGCCTGGCTGGCCAATTATAAGGCTTGCAGTGTCCACTGTTGAGTATCTTCATTGGTGGTATTTCTTTCTCCCATTGAACTACATGTAGAATGGCTTCTTGCTTCTTCCAGCTTTCTGTCAGCTGGTCTACATGGAGGAGGTTATCAGCTCAGTTCCAGCAGGATTTCTCAGTGGCTTTGTAACCCAAGTATGTGGAGTCTTCAGCAATAGGGTCTTACCATCTATTCCTGGTGGGAAACCAAGGGCCTCGGCAATGGCCTATAATGTTTTGGGGGCATCAGGGACCTCCCCGGCCAACAACTCACTGGAAGGTATCCCATCCCTGGTACTGAAAATTTTCTAGCAATGATCTATGGCTCCTGAGTGTTCCATTGTCCAAAACCGGAGGATTCCATATGATTTATTTATATCTTCTTAGATTTTGATTATCCCTCCCTCCACCTTTCCTTTACTCAATCTCTTCCCCTGACCTCACTTTGGGCCTTTTCACCCCCGTTAATTTATTCTTCTACTTACATATATACAATACCATCCTATTAAGTACCCCCCTCCCTTCCTTTCTCTTCCCTTTATATCTCTTTTTTAGCTTACTGGCCTCTGCTACTGAGTTTTTTTCCTTCTCACACAGAAGGTCCCATTGGATATTTTTAATAATCATTGAAATTGTTAATAAAAATTAAAATAATAATAAAAATAAATAATAATACAATAAAAAATGCCGGGTGTGGTTGTGCACACCTTTAATCCCAGCACTTGGGAGGCAGAGGTAGGAGGAGGACCGCTGTGAGTACAAGGCCAGCCTGAAACTACAGTGTGAGTTCCAGGTCAGCCTGGGCTAGAGTGAGACCCTACCTCAAAAATACCCTCCCACCCAAAAGAAGAAAGAAAGAAAAAGGGTAGAGTGGGTTGAGTCAAGCAGTAGTGGCTCTGGCAGGTGCATTTCTCTTCTCCCTGTTATCCACTCTTGTGCCTCCCCCCAGGGTAGCACTTCCAGGAAGGGGATGTGCTTTTCTAGGAAGCCAACTGTACCCAGAATGTAGTCTATCATAAATAAATGTATACAATGCAAGAATATGTACAGACATATTTTTTTGTTGTTGTTGTAATTGTTTTGAGATAGGGTCTCACTCTAGCCCAGGCTGACCTGGAATTCACTCTGTAGTCCCAGGTTGACCTCAAACTCACAGTGATCTTCCTATCTCTGCCTTCTGAGTGCTGGGTTTAAAGGCATGCAGCACCATGCCAAGCTACTATATAGAGATTTAAGTACCCCTGCAATTGAAAAGTTCACTAGAGAAGACAGGAGACTCTGCATGCTTCCTTGGTGAGGAAGTCCTTCCAACTCCTCTGGAGTTGACCCTCTTAAATTACTGTTCTTACATCCTGTTTTGTTGACCACTATCACTATCTTTACTTCCTGTTTTGGGGCCCTGAGCTGGCCCATTACCACCTACTATTGTTCATGTCTTATTTCCAGGGCCTACTTAGTCAGTCCCTCTTAGAGATAACCTCCTGCTTAACATTACTATACAAAGAGTCAGGCTTGGTGACGCATACCTATAATCCCAGTACTTAGGAGGTAGAAACAGGAGGATCATGAGTTCAAGGCCATTCTTGGCTACACAGTTATTTCAAGTCCAGCCTGAGGTACATAAAACTCAAAAAACGAAACAAACAAACAAACAAAAGAAGTTGGGCAAGGTAGCACACATTTAAGAAAGAAAAAGAAAAAATAATAAGTCCAAATAGCTTTTTAAGAAAAACATATTTTTTTAGGGCTGGAGAGATGGCTTAGCGTTAGTGATTAAGGCACTTGTCTGCAAAGCCTAAGGACCCATGTTCAACTGTCCAGGTCCCACATAAGCCAGATGCATAAAGTGACACAAGCGTGCAAGGTTGCACATGCACACAAGGTGGCACACGCATCTGGAGTTCCCTTGCAATGGCTGGAGGCCCTGCCCTCCCCATTCTCTTTCTTTCTCTCTCTTAAAATATGTTTTTATTTACTTATTTGAGAGAGAGAAAGGCAGGGAGAGAAAGAGAGAATGGGCACACCAGGTCCTCCAGCTGCTGGAAATGGACTCCAGATGCATGTGACACTTTGTGCATCTGGCTTACATGGGTCCTGGGGAATCGAACCTGGGTCTTTTGGCTTCACAGGTAAGCACCTTAACCACTAAGCCATCTCTCCAACCCCACACAGCTTTTAAAATTTTGCTCTTTTTAAAAATTTTTTATTTTATTTTATTTATTTATTATGGTTATTATTATTATTATTATTATTTTGGTTTTTCGAGGTAGGGTCTCACTCTAGCCCAGGATGACCTGGAATTCACTATGTAGTCTCAGGGTGGCCTCGAACTCATGGCGATCCTCCTATCTCTGCCTCCCAAGATTAAAGGTATGCACCACCATGCCCAGCTCTTTTATTTATTTATTTATTTATTTATTTATTTATTTATTTATTTTGAGACAGGGTCTTAGGTAGCCTAGGCTGGTGTCCAATTCACTATGTAGCTGAAGATGACCCTGAACTCCTGAACTTCCTGCCTCCACTTCCCAAATGCTGAGATTACAATTATCTGCTACCATGCCAGCAATAAAGCTAATTAAAAAATGAGAAAAGAGTAAGAATAATCAGTTCATAGAAAACACGATTAAAGTCACCAATAAACGTGAAACATTTATAATACACTCATAAGTATATAAGAATTTTTTTTTAAAAATGTAGTCATTTGAAGGACTAGGGAGATGCAGCTCAGTCAGTAAAGTGCTTGCCTCAAAAGCATGAGGGCTGGAAAGATGGCTAGGCTGATAAAGACAATTGCTTACAAAACCTGACAGCCTAGGTTCAATTCCCCAATACCCAAGTGAAGCCAGATACACAGAGTGGTGCATGCATCTGGAGTTTGTGTGCGGTGGCAAAGAGGCCCTGGTGCCCCCAGTGTCTTTGTCTCTCTCTCACACACACATTCTTTCTCCATAAATAAATAAATATTTTTTAAAAGCATGAGGAGCTGAATTCGATTCCCAGAACCCACATTAACAACAACAAAGTTGGGCGTGGTGGCCAGCACTGGGGAGGTAGAAAGAGGCAGATCCCTGGGGCCTGCTGGCCAACCAGTCTAGCCTAATTGGCAAGTTCTAGACCAAAAATATTACCTGTCCTAGCCGGGCGTGGTGGCGCACGCCTTTAATCCCAGCACTCGGGAGGCAGAGGTAGGAGGATCGCCGTGAGTTCGAGGCCACCCTGAGACTCCATAGTGAATTCCAGGTCAGCCTGGGCTAGAGTGAGACCCTACCTCGAAAAACCAATATATATATATATATATATATATATATATATATACACACACACACACACACACACACACACACACACACACATATATATATATATATATATATATATATATATAATCTGTCTTTAAAAAGATGGACAGTGTTTTGAGGAATAATAACAGCCGAAGTTGTCATCTGGCCTCCCCATGCACCCACACATGTGCACCTGCACACACACACGAGATTAATAAATAAAATGCAGTTATTTGATTATGCGTGCCTTCAGTAACTGCACAGACCTGGAAGGGTGTCTTCTCCCTTCTTAGACTTCCCACTTGGGTGGAGATGTAGTTACTGTTCGATTTTCATGCAGTGTTGAGGGAGCAATTTCTTCAACAGCACCCATCTTGGGAACACCAAGGGGCTGCTGTGACACCAAGGGAACTATAGGGACACCAAAGTGATAGCCACACCCAGTGCCGAGGTGAGCTGGTAAGCTGTTCTGTGACAGATCAGTACTCCAATGGAGCCCTTGGGCGGGTGTGTTAGGGGCGGATGGCCTCAGGAAGGTGAGGCTATGACCAGCTCCAATGGGAGACTATGAAAGCATGGGAATTCCGGGGCAGAGAGAGCGGGGCGGGGCTTTCCTGTAGACGTAGGAATACCACGTGTGAAAACAAAGAGGTGTAAGACAGCCGGGTGCCATGTGCATCGCCGCAAATTGCCGGAGAAGTTCTGGCTTGGACCACGCGGGACTTTTCCTGCGCAGATTTCTTTTCTGCTCAGTCAACCTGCCGACGAGTCCAACGTTATCACTTGCCACACACTTCTCAACTGAAAAAAAAAAAAAAAAAAAAAACTTTCACGTTCTCCCATCCAACTTTCACTTTTTATAAACAAATACACGCGGGCCTTGGAGAAGTGAAACAATTTGTCTTAGGTCAAGTCCTTGAGCAACACTTGCTCTCATCCTAATTAAGGCACTGTCGCTTAGCTATCAATCACCCCCGCCGCTCCCCCACACACTTGTTAGACCGGAACGCGGTTGTCTCTGAGTGGACTACATTTCCCACAATGCCTCGGGCCCAACCTCCCCCCCTCCGCCCAGCTGAGCGTTATCTCCACCAATAGTGGAGCAGAGTTACCAAGGGTTCTCCTCAGTAGCCAATGAGTGTGGTAGTGGGCGGACATCTCCCGTCCATTGTTCTCGGTGCCCCTCGGGCTTGAGCGGAGGTGAATCCGGAGGGGCCGGCCGGGCCGAGATCCCGTGCGCTTGGGCTTGCGGAGCGGCCGCAGGCGTAGGATCTGGTGTCGGGAGAGGTGAGCCCGGAGAAGCAGGCCGGGGAGCCTCGCGCGCCGCCGCCGGCAGCCCGAGCCCGGCGAGTAACGGGCCTGGAGCCAGCGGCGGGCAAGCCCTCCTGGGGGAGGGGCGTCGGGGGCGCTGTCCGCCGCGGCCGGGCTCCTGGGAGCCCCCGCGACTCTCCTCCCGCCAGAACTTGCACATCCTACCTGGGAGCGCAGGTTTTATACTGCAAAGGTACAATCGACGACATCCCCGGGGAGCCTCCTCCTTGTACAGACGGGGAAACTGAGTTTCCGAGGGGGTGTGTCTTGTCCCGATTTTGCGAATGAGCTGTCTACACTCAGTTTTCCCAGACTACCGGGATGAATTCTGATATATCTATTCGTGTTTCATCTGATCGCTGGTAAATTCACATTGAGAGCTTTGATTTTCCATTCGGCTTTTTTTGGTTGTTGCTGTATTTTTACTTTTCCTATTTTTCCGTTGAGGAAGGTGTTATCTGAATCTTCGATGTATTAATAGTTTTTAAAAACATAAATCTTCGGGGGCTGGAGAGATGGCTTAGCGGTTAAGGCGCTTGCCTGCAAAGCCAAAGGACCCAGGTTCGATTCTCCAGGACCCACGTCAGCCAGATGCGCAACAGGGAGCATGCATCTGGAGTTCGTTTGCAGTGGCTGGAGGCCCCGGCGCACCCATTCTGTCTGTCTGTCTGTCTCTCTCAAATAAATAAAAATAAATCTTCCGGGAGCAGGGCTGGAGAGATAGATAACTTAGCAGTTAAAGCGCTTGTCTGCAAAGCTTAATGGACCCAGGTTTGATTCCCCAGAACCCACATAAGCCAGATGCACAAGGTGGTGCATGCATCTGGAGTTCATTTGCTGCGGCTAGAGGACCTGGTGTGCCTATTCTCTTTACCTGTACCTGCCTCTTCTTCTTCTCCCTCCCTTTCTCAAATAAATAAGTAATTTTTTTAATCTTCATAACTTTTATGTTTAAATCATTTTTAATTCCATTGCTTCAAATATTTTGTAAAATTGCTACTCAGCCCCCCCCCCCATGTGTGTTTATTTTATTTTATTTTATTTTATTTTGGTTTTTCGAGGTAGGGTCTCCCTCTGGTCCAAGCTGACCTGGAATAAACTATGTAGTCTCAGGGTGGCCTCGAACTCACATCAATCCTCCTACCTCTGCCTCCCAAGTGCTGGGATTAAAGGCACGCCATCATGCCCAGCTATGTGTGTTCATTTTTAAAGGGAATTGGGAAATGGGGTGGGGCATGACCCATGCCTGTAATCCCAGTCTCACAAGGTGGAGAGACAGGAGGATCAGGAGTTATCCATGGCTACATCGGACATCGGAGTTCAAGGCCAGGCTGAGCTACAAGAGACTTTGTCTCAATGAACAAAATAGCAAAGGGGAATTGGGATCTTACTGTCTATGGTGTTTCTGCGTTGCTGTTTTTTTTAAATGTTTTTATTTATTTGAGAAATAGAGAATTGTTGCACCAAGGCCTTTAACCACTGCAAATGAACTCCAGATGCATGCGCCACTTTGTGCAGCTGGTTTATGTGGGTACTGGGGAAAATGAACCAGAGTCCTTAGGCTACAGGCAAGTGCCTTAACTGCTGAGCCATCTCCCCAGCCCTGGTTTTGTTTTTATACGTTTTTTCATATCAGGAATATTACCTGAAATCAGTAGTGATTAATAATCTTTGTTACTATAATATAGTGATTGCCCTGTTTGAGGCCCAGTCTATCTCTAGCACCACAAAAGTGCTCAAATCTTTAAAAATTCCATGTGCATGCTCTTTTGTGCAGCAGCTGCCAAATTAGGATATAGAACAGGCCAGGTGTGGTGGTGCATGCCTTTAGTCCCAGCACTTGGGAGGCAGAGGTAGGAGGATCACTGTGAGTTAGAGAGGAGCCTGGGACTACAGAATGAATTCCAGGCCATCCTGGGCTACAGTGAGACCCTACCTTGAAGAAACAAAAACAAGCTGGGTGTGGTAGGGCACGTCTTTAATCCCAGCACTCAGGAGGCAGATGTAGGAGGATCACCGTGAGTTCAAGGCCACCCCGAGACTACATAGTGAATTCCAGGTCAGCCTGGGATAGAGTGAGACCGTATCTCAAAAAGCCAAAAAAAAAAAAAAGTACAGATTTTTTTCCTTGTCATTTTCTAAACAATACAGAGTAGCAATTATTTACATAGTATTTATACTTAGGTATATGTAGTCTAGAGTGATTTAAAGTACATATTGTGCCATTTATATAAGAGGCTTGATTGCACTTTAAAATCTGGCAGTATGGCCGGGTGTGGTGGCGCACCCCTTTAATCCCAGCATTTGGGACTCGGGAGGCAGAGGTAGGAGGATCACTGTGAGTTCAAGGCCACCCTGAGACTACATAGTGAATTCCAGGTCATCCTGAGCTAGAGTGAGACCCTACCTTGAAAAATCGGGAAAAAAAAATCTGGCAGTAATACCTTCTGAAGTTCACTTGAGCATCTGATTCATTGCTAAATCTTTAGATGGCCCTAAAAGACTAAGAAGGAAGAGTGTTATTGTCTCTGTTTACTAGGTGGTCACTGAGGTTGAATGACTTAAGTTGTGTGTTAAGTCAAGGTCACTTGCTATGTATCAAGTCTGAGCTGACTCAGGTCAGGATACTTTAGTCCTACCCTTTCCCCCCAAGAACATGGCATTTTTGCATTTCCAATACTCCTTTTGTCTTTTGAAAATAACAGTGTTGCATTTCTTTCTCTCTCTCTCTGTAACACCCCCCCCCCCCCGTGTGTGTGTGTGTGTGTGTGAGAGAGAGAGAGAGAGAGAGAGAGAGAGAGAGAGAGAGATTTGCATAGGGAGATAACATTTTTAGGAATAAGACAGCCTTCCTTTATGAGAGACAGGAAGCCTCTCTTGGTTTGCGGATGTAAAGATCATTTGGTGGCCTGCTCTAGGCTGCTGTGACTTGGATGGTTTTAGGACAGTCTACTTAGCGATTCTGGGTCTCTGTCTTGTTTTTCAGCAGAGTTTCTTACTGAGGTTTGAGGAAAGAGGTACCTGCCTGGAGAAGACTGCGGTGTAAGACTTGAAGACTGAGTGATTGCCCAAGAAGGTGGGCAATGGCTATGGAGGTTCCGACAGTGACCACTCCCCTCAACCGTTTAGTCCAGGTGCCTCAAGAAGATGAACAGACAGAGGACACCACTATGATCCTAGAGGATGACTCCTGGGTGCAAGAAGCCGTGCTGCAGGAGGACGGCCCTGAATCTGAGCCCTTTCCCCAGAGAGCTGGAAAGGGCAGGCCACAGGAGGAGGGCACAGCTGGGGGAGCAGAAGGTGCTCTTGGCCGCCTTCGGGAACTCTGCCGGCGCTGGCTGCGGCCAGAGGTGCACACTCAGGAACAGATGCTAACAGTTCTGCCAAAGGAAATTCAGGCCTGGCTGCAAGAGCATCGGCCTGAAAGCAGTGAGGAGGCTGTGGCCCTGGTAGAAGACTTGACCCAGACCCTTCAAAACAGTGGTAAGACATAGATCCACATAAGGAGAGGGTGGGAGCAACCCCCCTCCCGCCAGGTGGAGAAGGGTAGTGTTTGTGGAGGAGGAGTAGATGGAGTCTAGGACAGAGTAGATGATGGTACCCTCCCTTCCCCTGTCTCCATGGCAGTTGTCACTCTTTTTTTTTTTTTTTGAGGTAGGGTCTCACTCTAGCTCAGGCTGACCTGGAATTCACTATGTAGTCTCAGGGTGGCCTCAAATTCACGGCGATCCTCCTACCTCTGCCTCCTGAGTGCTGGGATTAAAGACATGCGCCACCACACCCGGCTTTGAAAAAAATATTTTTTTAATTGTTTTAGCAGGGCATGGTGGTGCACGCCTTTAGTCCCAGCACTCAGGAGGCAGAGGTAGGAGGATCGCCATGAGTTCGAGGCCACCCTGATACTATATAGTGAATTCTAGGTCAGCCTGGGCTAGAGTGAGACTCTACCTGGGAAAGCCAAAATATTTTGTTTGTTTGTTTGTTAATTTTATTTGAGAAAGAGGCAGAGAGAGAATGGGCATGCCAGGGCCTCTAGCCACTGCGAATGAACTCCAGATGCATGCGCCCGCTTGTGCATCTGGCTAACATGGGTCCTGGGGAATCGAGCCTTGAACCAGGGTCCTTTGGCTTCACAGACAAGCGCTTAACCCGTAAGCCATCTCTCCAGCCCCCAAAATTTTTTTTCAAAAAAGCCGGGCAAATAATAATAATAATGATTTTCTTTTTATTTATTTAATTTTTTGTTTTTTGAGGGTTACTTTTTGTTTGTTTGTTTTTTGAGGTAGGGTCTCACTCTAGCCCAGGCTGATCTGGAATTTACTATGTAGTCTCAGGATGGCTTCAAACTCATGGGAATCCTTCTACCTCTGCCTCCCAAGTACTAGGATTAAAGGTGTGTGCCCTCACCTCAGTTATTTACTTATTTGAAAGAGGGAGAGAGAGAGAGAGACAGAGAGAATAGGCCTGTCAGGAGCCCCAGCCATTGGAAACGAACTCCAGATGCATGCAGCATGCACTATCTTGTGCATCTGGCTTATGTGAGTCTTGGAGAATCAAACCTGGGTCCTTTGGCTTTGCAGGCAAGTGCCTTAACCACTAAGCAATCTCTCCAGCCCTAAAACATTTTGTTGTTGTTGTTGTTGTTTTTCAAGGTAGGGTCTCGCTCTATCCCAGGCTAACCTGGAATTCACTATGTAGTCTCAGGGTGGCCTTGAACTCTTGTCTATCCTCCTACCTCTGGCTACCGAGTGCTGGGATTAAAGGCGTGTACCACCATGCCCGGCCAAAACAAAAAAGGTTTTTTTGTTTCTTTTTATTTGTTTATTTGAGAGCAACAGACGCACAGAGAGAAAGAGACAGAGAGAGAGAGAGAGAATGGGCATGCCAGGGTCTCCAGCCATGGCAAATGAACTCTAGACTTGTGCGCCCCCTTGTGCATCTGGTTTACGGTGGGTCCTGGGGAGTGGAGCCACGAACTGGGGTACTTAGGCTTTACAGGCAAGCACTTAACTGCTAAGCCATCTCTCCAGACCAAAACAATTTTTTTTAAAAAACAAATGTTAAAGACTATGGGGAAAGCAACCTATGACCTTTGTAATATGTCCGTTGTCACCTTCAGTTGCTTGTGCAACAGTTATTAAAAGAAATCAATTTTTTTCAAGCTGGTTATTTTTGTGAAACCACAATAAATGACAAGTAAATCATTTAACACCTAGGGACTTTCTGTGATATGAAGTCATCTTAGACTCTTAGAAGAGTAATTATTGGCTGGGCATGGATGAGATACCTGTTATCCAGCACTCAGGAGATGGAGACGGGAGGATTGCAAGCCTGGGCTACTTAGGGAGACCCTATCTGAAGAAAAAAAAATTCAAACAGCTATTACAATGGTTATTGGACTTGTCTTCTGTTAATTGGAGGATACTGGCAGTTTAACAACTCTGTTTCGATGTGACCTTCAGTGGTAAATTGTACTCACTTAATTACCAAATATGGATTATGATATACCTGTGCCCTAGGACAGTTTCAGGACCCATGAGATATGGCCCTTTTCGTGCTGGCTGATTGGAATGGAAAGCGTGTTTTTAGGAAGTGATAGGACTTTAGGGGAAGGGTGGATGGAGGTTTGAGCTAAATGCTACTGGGCCTGGAAGGTTCTTGAACTAAGGGCCATGAGGCATGGGAGGAAGCTGTGCTTGGCAACAGGATGTAGGTTTGATTAGTGTGGGAAAGGCTAGAAGCAGGAGAGTAGCCAGGAAGTGACCTGGTCATCCGGCATGCAGTGAGGGGGGTCAGTTCAAGGTAGAGACCACAGTGGGTGAAGATGAGATCAGACATATGTGAGAAAGAACTGCTAGTAAAAATAGCTAGCATTGTTGAGTTCTTTCTGCAGGGCAGGCAATGTGCTTAGCATCTAATATGCATAACTCACATTAATGTGAGGTAAGTGGATTATTATTGTTTTCAGAGAACTCAGATAACTCACTTTAAGGTTATGCAGCTAGGTCTGGGGAGGGAGCTGAGTTTCTAAAATACTTGCTTGCAAACATGAGGACCTGAGTTTGTTCCCCAGAACCCATGTAAAAAATGAAGAAAAAAAAAGTGCCAGACTAGGTGGTGAATTCTTTTATTCTAGCACTTAGGTAGGCAGAGACACGTGGATCCTAGGGCTTGGCTCACTGACCAGCCCAGTATAGCCTACCTGGTGAGACCCTATCTCCAAAAAGATGGACAGCACTTGAGAAAACCTTAAATTGTCTTCTAGCTTCCATACACACACATCAGGGATACTTCCTGCAAAGGGAGAATAAGCACTGTAGACCTAGAGAAATATTCAGGCAGTAGGCAAGTCAGGCAGTTTAGTCTCAAAAAAGAGCACTCACTCTTTGTCTTCAGGTTTTTTGTTTCTCTGTTTGTTGTTGTTTTTGTTTTGTTTTGTTTTTCAAGGTAGGGTCTGACTCTCGTTCAGCTTGACCTGGAATTCACTATGTAATCTCAGGGTAACCTCGAACTCATGACGATCCTCCTACCTCTGCCTCCCAAGTGCCGGGATTAAAGGCATGCGCCACCATGCCCAGCTTAGGGTTTTTTGTTTTTTTTCACTGAACTATAATACCAAAAAATCCCCCCCAAAAAAAAACCCATAATGGCACAGAAGAAGCACTCATACTGCAAAAGATGACATTGAGCATAGAAAAGAAATATTCAAACAATATAAGATTTAAACAGAGTAAACATCAAACTCTATAGCTCCAAGTCCAGTGGAACTCTAGCCAGTGACAAGTCTCCAAGTCTGACAAGTTTCTGGAGCAACAAGTCTCTGGAGTTCCAATTCCGCCCCTCTAGCTAGACTACTCAGAGTTCTGGAAAACTTCATCGTGGCTGGCAACTCTCCTTAGCAGCCATCTCGTGGTACTGGCATCTCTACTGGGCCTCTACTGCAACTCACGGTTCATCCTCATGACTCCATCTGGTCTCCATGCAGGCATCAGCAAACCTGCTTCACACTGCCCATGGCCATTTCCAAAACACAAGACCCTGTTGCAAACTCAATGACATTCTCTCTCCTGCATTTCTTATACTCCGTAATATCAGGTAGGGTGCCAATTTGTTAATCCAGGGGGAATAAAGCAGACTTTGAAGAACAGGACACTCCTTCAGTATTCAGGTCCCTTCAAAGGACTGCATTCTTTCTCTTGTCCCAATGCAGGTCAGCTGGCCCAATCTCAAAGGTTGTAATCTCTCATATAATTGCAGCTGAATGGGCAGAAGTTTCAGCCCAAAGATTTCATTTCTGTGCCATATCCCTCTGCTCACACCAGTCTATTTCTACGCAATCCAACCCTGCACAACTTCTCAGGACACCAGGACCGCAAGCCTATTACACAAACTGCTTCTAGCCCAGTCCAGGCAAAGCTCCTTCTTACCCTCATAAGCCAAATCTCACAGTCCATAGTTCTCACTGCATTCAGGTCTTATAACTCTGACCAAAATAGTCCATCAAGCTGTACTGACAGCACTGCAAGGCGTCTCTTAGGCCAAGGTTTCAAATCCTTCCACATTCCTCTTGAAAATCAGCTCCAAAAGGCCAAAGCCACACAGTCAGGTGTCTAGCAGCAACCCTACTCCTGGTACCACTTTACTGTGGCAGTCAGGTTCACATTACTGGCAGAAATCACCCGACCAATAGCAGCTTTTGGGGGGGGGGGAATAGTTTATTTTGGCTTACAGACTCGAGGGGAAGCTCCATGAAGGCAGAGAGAAGTGATGACATGAGCAGAGGGTGGACATCACCCCCTGGTCAACATCAGGTGGACAGCAGCAACAGGAGAGTGTGCCACTTCAGGGTTTTCATTCTCCAAAGCTGCACATTACTCTTTGGGTTATATTCAGCCAATCCAGTAAGTACGTCACGTATGTCAATACAGAGTTTAAAGCAGCCCAGTTTTGAGTCGAGGTGTGCTGGTCTCACTTCTCATGTTACAAAAACTCAGGAGATGGCCCCTCCTGGTCTGAATATGAACTTGCTGGCTGGCTCTTTTACTCATGTTTGAAGCTAACTCCACTCCTAGTATGTGAGATGGACACTATTTACTTGAATGGACGTTTTGGGCTATGGAGAATCTGTACTGGTGGGGGAGAACATTTGTCCCAAAGCCTTTCGAGCAGAGGAGCCGGCCCGGTTGTGGTGAATGTTTCTCGGTGGAAATTGAAATTGGGTGAGTATAGGTGATCCAGCCTCAAAAGGCCATCCCTGTTCCTTGTAAGACCAGCTCTTCAGTGGCTTGGCCTTGAAGTTTGGATGACATTGACCACATCACTCATGTCTGGTAGCTGTGCTTTCAATCCACTGCAGGCTTGTTGAAAGGCCACTTATGCAGTGTTAGCTACATCTGTAACCAGTTAGAAATCACTGATATAAAAATCAAAACACTTCAGTGGTTGTTTCTCCACCCCCACCCCCCAGTCCCCCCACCATGAATGCTTTGGGAATTAAAACCTAGATTTTTCAGGACAATCCTGAATTTAAAATACTTGTCCTGGGGTTGTAAAGATGGCTCAGTGGTTAAAACATTCGCCTGCAAAGCCTAAGAACTCAGGTTCACTTCTCCAGTACCCACATAAATGCACAAGGTGGTTCATGTGTCTGGAGTTCGTTTGAAGTGGCTAGATGCCCTGGTATGCCCATTCTCTCCCTCTCTCTCTCTATCTGCTTCTTTCTGTCACTTTCTCTCATAAATAAATAAATGAATGAAAAAATTGGGGACTGGAGAGATGGCTTAATAGTTAACATGCATGTCTGCAAAGCCAAAGGGTCTAGGTTCAATTCGCCAGGACCCATTTAAGCCAGATGCACCAGGGGGCACATGCACCTGGAGTTCATATGCAGTGGCTGGAGGCCCTGGTTCACATGTGTGTGTGCGTGTGTGTGTGTGCGTGTGTGTATGTGTGTGTGTGTGTGTGTCCTTACTTTCCCTCTCTCAAATAAATACATACATAAATACATAAATAAAAATTAAATTAAGGCTGGGTGTCATGGTGCATGCCTTTAATCTAAGCACTTGGGAGGCAGAGCTAGAAGGATTTCCATGAGTTCAAGGCCACCCTGAGTCTGCATAGTGAATTCCAGTTCCAGGTCAGCCTGGGCTAGAGTGAGACTCTACCTCAAAAAAACAAAAACAAAAAAAGTAATTTAATTAAATTAAAAAAAATTGTCCTGGGGCTGGGAATATGACTCAGCCAGTGAAGTACTTGCTGTGCAGCCATGAGTTCTCCAATACCCTTGTAAAAGCCAGGCGTGGTGGTGCACACACCTGCGTGCGCACACACACACACACGAGATAGGGTCTCAGTTTTTCCCAGGCTAGTCTCAAGCCCACTGTTTAACTGAGGATGTCCTTGAACTTCTGACACTTCTGTCTCCATCTCACCAGTGCTGGGATTACAGGTGTGTGCCACCACATCCAGTTTTATGTGGTGCTAGGGATTGAGCCCAGGTCTTCACACATGTTAGACAAGCATTCTAGCAATGGAGCCATACCTGTAGCCCAATGATCCTCTTTTTTTTTGGAGGTAGGCTGGAGAGATGGCTTAGTGGTTAAGGTGCTTGCCTGCGAAGCCTAAGAACCCATGTTCAACTCTCCAGATCCTACATAATGCACCAAGGTGAGGCAAGCACAAGGTCACACATGCCCACTAGGTGGTGCAAGCATCTGTAGTTCAATTGCAGTGGCTGAGTACCTATAGTGTACCAGCTCTCCCTCTCTCTCAAAAAACCTAAAGTTTATAAATTAGATACAGTAGGATACTGACAACTAAAATACAAGTTATGACTGTTACATTAAAAACTTATTTAAAGATGGGTATGGTGACACATGCCTTTAATCCCAGCACTCAGGCAGAGGTAGGAGGATAACCATGAGTTCTAGGCCACCCTGAGACTACATGGTGAATTCCAGATCAGCCTGAGCTAAAGTGAAACCCTACCTGGAAAAAAAAATGTTATTTTAGTGGGATTGGTGATTTGGCTCAGTGGATGAGTGCTTGCCTAGCAATCTTAAGGCCCTGGGTTTGGTCCTCAGCACCAAAAAAAAGTTATTTAAGCTGAGTGTGGTGGAGCTCGGCTTTAATCCCAGCACTTGGGAGGCAGAGGTAGGGGGATTGCTGTGAGCTCAAGGCCTGCCTGAGACTACAGGGTGGGATCCAGATCAGCTTGGGCTAGAGTGAGACCCGACCTTGAAAAAGCTTTAAAAAAAAAAGTGAGAGTACTACTCTGCAGGAAATTGTTGCTGTTTCAAATTTAGGTTTATTACCACATGGACATCAGCTTCCTTCACCCATATCCTGAAACACTTCCTGTTACAGGAGAGAAAAAGGAAGCCCATAGCAGGGCAGGAAATACACAGGACCTGTAAGCAGCTATGGGAATGTGCTGTGCACTGAAGTCCTGGAGAACGTCAAGGGTGGGAAAATTCAAAACTCATTGCTTTAGACCAACCTATGATTGCAGCTTTTGTCTACTGAAGAAGGGAAGCATAGCAACTCAACTACACAGCATTAACATCACCTGGAAGCCAGCTAGAACTTTCAGTCTCACCCCGTGTTGCAGTCAGCTCCTCCTTGCTGGGACAAACATCCAACCAGACACAGATTATGGGAGGAAAGGAGTTTACTTTAGGTTTACAGAGTCCAGGGCAACACCATCAGTAGTGGAGGAAGCTATATACTTCCATCCATCCAAGCAAAGTGAAACAACTGCAACAAGCAAACACCAGCGCCAGCAAGCTCAAGCTGCTCTGACCATACCAAGATCCACTCCCCAGCGTTCCCTCCTCCAGTTGGCCTGCTGAAGGCCCAAGTTACAAGCTCAAGTCTTTTTTTGTTTGTTTTGTTTTGTTTTGTTTTGTTTTCTACATAGGGTCTCACTCTGGTCCAGGCTGACCTGGAATTCACTATGTAGTCTCAAGGTGGCCTTGAACTCACGGTGATCCTCCAACCTCTGCCTCCGAGTGCTGGGATTAAAGGCGTGCGCCACCACACCCAGCTGAAGCTCAATTCTTATCAAAACACATGAATCTTTGGGGCCATACATTCAAATTTACCATACCCCAGCACCACTGAAGCACTTAACAAGATCTCCAGGTGGTTGCTGTGCACTTTGAAGTGTGAGAAGCTTACCCTAGATTACCCAGGAATAGAGGTTATCACCCTCAAACCTACGTTTGTCCAACAGATGAGTCAAAGAATCACAGCTGAGCTTTCCAGCCATCCTCAGCATCATTTGATGTTCAGTGATAACAGTTTATCGACTTGAAGCTTGAAGCTTGCTTGATATTGAACAGTGAATCATTTTGAAAACAAAACCTGAAAATTGTATCCCTACATTGCAACTTAAACAGAAATCTCTTTTTCACAAGTTACACAAAAATAATTCCATGGGAGGCAGAGGTAGGAGGATCACTGAGAGTTCAAGGCCACCCTGAGATGACATAGTGAATTCCAGGTTAGCCTGAGCTAGTGCGTGAGACCCTACCTCAGAAAACCAAATAAATAAATTCCATGTGGATTATAGGACTGTGCTATACAAGACTTAAAAGACATAAAGAGTTTTATATACATATATATATATATATATATATATATATATATATGAGTTTTATAATCTCAGTGTGGGGAAGGACTTCATAAGCATTACAAAAGTAATCAAAATTTGGAGTTCCAAGCATGCACTAAAAAACCTAATTAGCTAATGTCACCCATGTGGAAGAAAACAATTACTAAATTCTTTCAAAAAGGGCCTTCAGGCTGGGGAGATGCCTTCGCGGTTAAGGTGCTTGCCTGCAAAGTCTAAGGACCCATGTTTGACTCTCCAGATCCCACGTAGGCCAGAGTACAAGGTGACACAAGCATGCAAGGTTGCATATGCACGTGTCTAGAGTTGGATTGTAGTGGTTGGAGGTCCTGGTGCAACAATTCATTCTCTCTCTCTCTTGCTCACAAAAAAAAGAAAAATACAAAAAACAAAACAACAACAACAAAAAAAAAAATCCTGTGAAATAGAATTCCTGGCCTTGGCCAAGTGGGAGTATGCATTATATTTCATGCCCATGTTGATTCTTTGGAGATCTTGGAGAATGAGCTAGTTTGGAGGGCAATTATGTGAACCTTAGATTTCTAGCAGCTTATATGTTAGTATAAACATAGACTATAATTATATGTCTACTTATATCTTGTTGCAGTCAGGGTCACATTGCTGGTAGAAATCACCCAACCAAGAGCAACTTGTGGGGAAAAAAGAGGTTTATTTTGGCTTACAGGCTCAAGGGGGAAGCTCCATGATGGCAGGGAAAACAATGAGCAGAGGGTGGACATCACCCCCTGGCCAACATAAGGTGGACCATAGCAACAGGAGAGTGTGCCAAACACTGGCGTGGGGACACTGGCTATAACACCCATAAGCCCACCCCAATAATACACACCCTCTAGGAGATGTTAATTCCCAAATCTCCATCAGCTGGGAACCTAGCACTCAGAACACCTAAGTTTATGGAGGACACCTGAATTAAACCACCACATATCTGCTTTCAACTTTAAATGTGATTTTTCTTTCTTTCTTTCTTTTTTTTTTTTTTTTTTTTTTTTTTTTTTGGTTTTTCGAGGTAGGTCCAGGCTGACCTGAAATTCACTATGTAGTCTTAGGGTGGCTTCAAACTCTCAGCTATCCTCCTACCTCTGCCTCCCGAGTGCTGGGATTAAAGGCGTGCACCACCACGCCCAGCTCTAAAATATGATTTTTCTTTCTCTCCCTCTCCGACCTTTCTTTTTCTTTCCTTTTCCTTCCTCCCTCCTTCCTTCTTTCCTTCTCTCTCTCTCTCTTTTTTCAAGGTAGAGACTCACTCTGTAGTCCCAGGCTAGCCTCAAACTCAGTAATCCTCCTACCTCTGCCTCCTGAATGCTGGTATTAAAGGTGTGTGACACCACACCTGACTCCTTTCTTCCTTTCTTTTCTTTTGTGTGCTAGAGCTTGAAATTAGGGTTTTGTGTATGCTAAACACCATCGTAGCACCGAGCTGTGCCAAAGCCACTAAATATGATCTTGTGTGCACTGATGGCATAGATTGAACCCAGATCCTGCCTGAGACATGATAATGGGTGGAAATTTGCACATATAAACTAACAATTACTGAATTGAGTATCTTATCTTCAGTAACCATTTATTAGCCCTTTTTCTGTGGTCTGGGGATTAAGCACATGGCTTTATGAATACAAGGCAATGCACTTTACAACTGAGCTATATCCCAGCCCCAGCCCCCATTTATTAGTCTTTATAATGAAAATATGCCTAAGAGCTGGGCACGGTGGTGCATGCCTTTAATCCCAGCCCTTGGGAGGCAGAGGTAGGAAGATCGCTGTAAGTTCGAGGCTACCCTGAGACTACATAGTGAATTCCAGGTCAGCCCTGAGCTAGAGTGAGACCCTGCCAAAAAAAGAAAAATAAAATGCCCCTAGGATTTTGAGTAGTCATTTTACTAATATCTTCCTTGTTTTCTTTTTATTTTTTATTTATTTGTGAGAGATAGAAAGAGGAAGAGAGAGAGAAGATGGGAGAGAATGGGCATGCCAGCGCCTCTAACCGCTGCAAACCAACTCCAGACATGTGCACCACTTAGTGCATCTGGCTTATGTGGGTTCTGGGAAATGGAACCTGGGTCCTTAGGCATCACAGGCAAGCGCCTTAACTGCTGGGCCATCTCTCCAGCCCTGTCTTTCTTGTTTTCTTAAAGAGGTCTGATGTTGATCTTAGGAATAGACTACCATCTTTACCAATAAAATTATTAGTCTGTGTGTACAGAATTCTAAAAATGAATTCGAGATATTTTATAGAATTAGAGCACAAGGAAAATATAATTAAAAAGAAACAATGGGAAGATAAGCTTGAAAGTAAACAAAATGCAGGCTTTTAAAACATCTAGTATTCTTTCTCTAAGCTTTTGGCTTCTAATCAGGCAGAGCAGAAAGGCAGCTACAACTGCATCACTGAGCACACATCAGTTGCTCAGAAAAATGCGTGTTTGGAATTGAGGTCAAGAAGAAACTTCCTCTTTAGGCTCATAAGAGGACATTGCATGGCATAACAATGCCATCCACAACCTCCTGGAAACATCAGTGTTCCTGGCAATCATTACTTTCTGATGGCATGTACTTCTTTGAGAGAACGTCAGTGTCAGCTGGGGCCATTAAGTCACCTTGTTCAGTGAACACAGCTCTACACAACACAACACAGTGCAATCCAGGTTTTCAGCTGCTTCCTGGTCTAGCTTTATCCCAGGGTAGATTTTAGTCTCTTGTCTAATATTTCTTTCATCCAAGTGCTTGTCAAGTTTCTTTTTTTTTTCTCTGTTTTTTTTTTTTTTTTTCAAGGTAGGGTCTTGCTCTAGCAGGCTGACTTGGAATTCACTATGTAGTCTCAGGGTGGCCTTGAACTCATGGTGATCATCATACCTCTGCCTCCTAAGTGCTGGGATTAAAGGTGTGCGCCACATCACGTGACACTTGTCAAGTTTTGGATAGTAGAGAGTTTGACATTTTCAAAGAAAATAGTGATTTTGCATTACCACTCCCACTACAGACAAGTTTAAGGACTCCTAACTGTTAGCTTGTTTTCAGTCATTTGTATATAGGCATATAAGCTCTTTGTTGCAAGGACTCTCATCTTGTCTGTGCTCTGTAATTGTCAAACAATAAGTATGAACACCAGATACATTTTATTACAAGGATGGCTACAGGCACATTTCTGTGATAGCCAATTTTTTCAAAACCTCTCTAATCCATTTGTCACATTTAACTGAAGCTCCAGGCACCACAGTGACCGTTTTTGGTTTTTGTTTTTTTTCTTTTGAGCCACCATCTCACTCTGTCCCAGGCGAATATGGAGCTCCCCCTATAGCCCCAAGTTGGCCTTGAACTCACTGTAGGGTCACTGTGTGATCTCAGGGTGGCCTCAAACTCATGGCTGTCCTCCTTCCTCTGCCTCCTGAGTGCTGGGATTAAAGGCGTGCATCTCCATGACTGGCTTTTACCTCAACTTCTTAAGTTCTTGATTAAAGGCATGTGCCACCAGGCCCTGCTTACCATAGTGACTGTTGAGGGTCATTATGTATTCTGTCACTGTCCTTTACTTGGAATTTTATTATTGATTGATTGATTGATTTAAAAGAGAGGAGAGGGAGCAAGAATGAGGATGAACGAGAATGGGCAAGCCAGGGCCTCCAGCCACAGCAAATGAACTCCAGATGTACGCGCCACTTTGTTCATCTGGCTTTATGTGGGTATCAGGGAAAAGCCTTCAGTCTTTGCAAGCAAGCACCCTTAACCACTGAGTCATCTCTCTAACCCTTCTTGGGATTTTAAAATCATTGTCTGACTTCATTGCCCCATGCAGAAACATGGAATCCAATTTTTTAGAAGATTTTCTTTCTTTACTTTTTATTTATCTGTGTATATGTGTGTGAATGCCAAATTCTTGTGCTACTTTTTGCATCTATCTATATATGGGTGGCTTGGGAATTGAACTCCAAACCAGCAGACTTTGTAACAAGCACCTTTAACCCTTGAGCCATCTTCCCAGCCCCAGAACTCACATCTTTTAAGACTTGGAACCCTGGGGGATTGCACTAGGATATGAGGCCTAGCCGCTGAATACCAGTTGGAAGGAAATGAACCTTCTTTTCCTTGTGGAGTCTTTGTTGTGGTGGTTGTTGGTTTGTTGGTTGAGAATTGAACTCAAAGCTCAGACATGCTCTTATCACTGGACTCCACTCCTAGCCCTTAGTCTGGCTTTTGAAAGTTTGAGATTTTTTTGGTTTTTGTTTTTCAAGGTAGGGTCTTGTTGTAGCCCAGGCTGACCTTGAATGCATTCACTAAGTAGTCTCAGGGTAGCCTCGAACTCATGGCGATCCTCCTACCTCTGCCTCCCGAGTGCTGGGATTAAACGCATGCGCCACCACTCCCGATTTAAGTTTGAGAATTTTTATCCTTTTTATTTTCACCAGAAGTTTTAATTTTCAAAACTTTCTCTCTTTTTTTTTTTAACTTTCCCTTTTGGTTTCCTTTTCTCATCATGTTCATTGTTTCAGATTTTGAGATCCAGAGTGAAAATGGGGAGAACTCAAATCAAGATATATTTGAAGACGTGGAATCACGTGAGATGTTCTTGAAAGTGCCTGGAGCGGAAGAAGGTCAACAGTCCGACAGGGAGAGTGACTTTGAGAGAGACCGTGGCTCGGGGAAACCCCGGGGAAATGCCCCAGGTGGGGACCACAGGGAGGGCCGAAAAGCTGGCCAGCTCATAGGCCTTCAGGGCACCTACCTGGGCGAGAAGCCCTACGAGTGCCCCCAGTGTGGGAAAACTTTCAGCCGCAAGTCCCACCTGGTCACCCACGAGCGGACCCACACGGGAGAGAAGTACTACAAATGTGACGAGTGCGGGAAGAGCTTCAGTGACGGCTCCAACTTCAGCCGGCACCAAACCACTCACACGGGCGAGAAGCCGTACAAGTGCCGGGACTGCGGGAAGAGCTTCAGCCGGAGCGCGAACCTCATCACGCACCAGCGGATCCACACGGGCGAGAAGCCCTTCCGCTGCGCCGAGTGCGGCAAGAGCTTCAGCCGCAGCCCCAACCTCATCGCCCACCAGCGCACGCACACCGGGGAGAAGCCCTACTCCTGCCCCGAGTGCGGCAAGAGCTTCGGCAACCGCTCCAGCCTGAACACGCACCAGGGCATCCACACCGGGGAGAAGCCGTACGAGTGCAAAGAGTGCGGAGAAAGCTTCAGCTACAACTCCAACCTGATCAGGCACCAGAGGATCCACACGGGCGAGAAGCCGTACAAGTGCACCGACTGCGGGCAGAGGTTTAGCCAGAGCTCGGCTCTCATCACCCACCGGAGGACTCACACGGGGGAAAAGCCCTACCAGTGCGGCGAGTGCGGCAAAAGCTTCAGCCGCAGCTCCAACCTGGCCACGCACCGGCGCACGCACCTGGCGGAGAAGCCGTACAAGTGCGGGGTGTGCGCGAAGAGCTTCAGCCAGAGCTCCAGCCTGATCGCGCACCAGGGCATGCACACCGGCGAGAAGCCCTACGAGTGCCTGCGCTGCGGCGAGAGCTTCAGCTGGAGCTCCAACCTCATCAAGCACCAGCGGATCCACACCGGCGAGAAGCCCTACAAGTGCGCCCAGTGCGCCAAGTGCTTCAGCCAGCGCTCCCAGCTGGTGGTGCACCAGCGGACCCACACCGGCGAGAAGCCCTACGAGTGCCTCATGTGCGGCAAGAGCTTCAGCAGGGGCTCCATCCTGGTCATGCACCAGAGAGCCCACCTGGGAGACAAGCCCTACCGGTGTCCCGAGTGTGGGAAAGGCTTCAGCTGGAATTCCGTTCTCATCATCCACCAGCGAATTCACACCGGCGAGAAACCCTACAAATGCCCCGAGTGTGGCAAAGGCTTCAGCAACAGCTCCAACTTTATTACACACCAGAGAACTCACACGAAAGAGAAACTCTCCTGAGGTGGGAGTCACGGGGGAGTGGGGGGACTGACTCTGGAGAGGGAATTGCCACCCTGCCCCAGACAATGATACCCTTTCCTTTAAAAGAGACATTTTTCCTAAACAGTCTTTGGTTTGTTTTTTTTTTTTTTTTTTGCCAGAATTGTGTCATTGCTCATCCTCATTTCTAGGACACTGTCATCTTAGTTGGTTAGAGTGAGGTCCTGTGCAGTTCAAAAACACAGTGTCAGCCTGGACCAGAGTGAGACCCTACTTTGAAAAACAAAAAACAAGCAAACAAACAAACAAAACCCACAGATGTAAGGTTCATATCATTTCCCAGATCACTAGCCTCCTGAGTGCTGGGATTAAAGGTGTGCGCCACCACACCCAGCCTTTCTCTGCTAATGGTCAGTGTCAGCTGCTGAGGAAGCTAACTTGTTCTCATGTAGCTTTTTTCAAAACTTTTTATGCCCAACTGCCGTACATATAGACAGTGTGCCATGATTATAATCTCCTCCCACCACTCTCCTTCTTGTCCCTCCAGAATCCCCCTCTACTAGTTCCTAGTCTCTCTTCTGTTTTGATGTCATCATTTTTTCAAAATATTATTGATTTATTTGAGAGAGAGGCAGATAGAGAGAATGGGCACACCAGGTCCTCTTGCCACTGCAAATTAACTACAGATGTATTGCACCACCTTGTGGGTACTAGAGAATCAAACCTGAGTCCTTAGGTTTCTCAGACAAGGCTTTAACCACTAAGCCATCTCTCCATCCCAGATGATGTACGTCATCATTTCCCCCCTCTGTTTTGCAAGTCTTGTGTAGGTAGCATCAGTCACTGTGAGGTCATGAATACCAAGGCCATTTGTGTCTGGAAGCAGTATTCTAAGCACTCCTCGCCTTCTTTTGACTGTTACATTCTTCCTGCCACCTTTTCTACAATGGTTCTCATGTGGTTTTGTGTTTGGACTGTGAAATTTGTGTCCCCCAGCTGCTCAGATTGTGTGGTAGTTTCTATCGAGAATGAAACAGTCCTGCACACTATGTTAAATTTCTTAGCCAGATATGGTGGCACATGCCTTTAATTCCAGTACTCAGGAGGCTGAGTTAAGAATGAATATGGGAGTTCGAGGCCACCCTGAGAATACAGAGTAAATTCCAGGTTAGCCTGAGCTAGAGCAAGACCCTACCTTAAAAAACCAAAAAAAAAAAAAAATTATTTTTTGTTTTCTAAATTACTCTATACACTTGTTTTCTCCTTATCTACCTACCACCCACCTATCTATCATCTATCTGACCTTCCTTCTTTACTGTTGCAGTCCGGTTCACATTGCTGGTAGAAATCATCCAACCAAGAGCAGCTTGTGGGAAAAAGGTTTGTTTTAGCTTACAGACTCAAGGGGGAAGCTCTGTGATGGCGGAGGGAAAATGATGGCATGAGCAGAGGGTGGACATCACCCCCTGGCCAACATCAGGTGGACAGAAGAGTGTGCCAAACACTGGCATGGGGAAACTGGCTATAACACCATAAGCCCGCCCCCAACAATACACTGCCTTGAGGAGGCGTTAATTCCCAAGTCTTCATCAGCTGGGAACCTAGCATTCAGAACACCTAACTTTATGGGGGACACCTGAATCAAGCTACCACATTCCGCCCCTGATCCCCATAAACTGATGAACATCCATGATGTAAAATGCAATGCATTCAGTCCAACTTTAAAAGTCCCCACAGTTTTTAATCAGTCCCAGTGATGTTCATATATCCCCATAGTCCAAGGTCTTTTAACTTAGCCATAATACGAAAATATCCCTTAAAAAATCCCCATAATGGCACACGATAAACATTCACACTGCAAATGATAGGCATTGGGCATAGCAAAGAAATATTCAAGCAATACATGATTTAAACAGGGCAAACATCAAACTCTGTAGCTCCAAGTCCAACAACTCTAGCCAGTGACAAATCTAGTCCAATAATTCTAACCAGCAAGAAGTCTCTGGAATTCCAATTCCACCCCTCCAGCTAGGCTACTCACAGTCCTGGAAAACTTCTTTGGAGCCGGCAGCTTTCCTTAGCAACCATCTCATGGTCCTGGCATCTCCACTGGGTCTCCACTGAAACCCAAAGTCCATCCTCATGGCCCCATGGGGTCTCCGTGCAGGCAACCTGCAAACCTGCTTCACACCGCCCATGGCCATTTCCAAAACACAAGACTATGTTGCAAACTCAATGACCCTCTTTTTCCTGCATTTCTTATACTCCACAATACCAGGTAGGGTACCAATTTGTTAATCCAGGGGGCAATAAAAGCAGACTTTGAAAGAACAGGTCACTCCTTGAGCACCCAGGCCCCTTCAAAAAAGTCTACATTCTTCCTGTTGCCCCAGTGCAGGTCAGCTGGCCCAATCTCAAAGGTTGTAATCTCTCAATTGCAACTGTATGAGCAACAGTTCACCCAAAGAATTTTCTTTCTGTGCCATATCCCTCTGCTCACACCAGTTCATTTTACACAAAGTAACCCTGCACAACTTCTCAGGACATGGGTGTAAGAGCAAGCTTCTCACAGAAACTGCTAGCCTAGTCCAAGCAAAGCTCTTTCTCACTCTCATAAACCAAACCTCACAGTCCATAGTTCTTACTGCATTCAGATCTTTCAACTCTGACCAGAATAGTCCATCAAGATAGCACTGCAAGACATCTCTTAGGCCAAGTTTTCAAATCCTTCCACATTCCTTTAAAAAGCAGCTCCAAAAGGCCAAAGCCACACAGGTGTCTAGCAGCAATCCCACTCCTCGGTACCACTTTACTGTTGCAGTCAGGTTCACATTGCTGGTAGAAATAACCTAACAAAGAGCAGCTTGTGGGGAAAAAAAAGGCTTATTTTGGTTTACAGACTCGAGGGGGAAGCTTCACAATGGCATGAGCAGAACAGGGTAGACACCACCTCCTGGCCAACATAAAGTGAACAATAGCAACAGGAGAGTGTGCCAAACACTGACAAGGGGAAACTGGCTATAATACCCATAAGCCCACCCCAACAATACACTGCCTCCATAAGTCGTTAATTCCCAATCTCCATCAGCTGGGAACCTAGCATTCAGAACACCTGTTTATGGGGGACACCTGAATCAAACCACCACACTTCCTTTTCTTTTTTTTTAAGATATTTTATTTTATTTATTTATTTGAGAGAGAGAGAGAGAGAGAGAGAATGTGTGCACCGGGGCCTCTAGCCACTGCAAATGAATACATGCACTCCCTTGTGCATCTGGCTTACGTGGGTTCTGGGGAATCGAACCTGGGTCCTTTGGCTTTGCAGGCAAATGCCTTAATCACTAAGCCATCTCTCCAGCCCTCCTTTTCTTTTTGTCTTTATTTCACTGAAGATGACCTTAAACTTCAGATCCCCCTATCTCTACCTCCCAAGTGCTAGCATTACAGGCCCCCAGATACCACACCCCATTTATACAGTGCTGAGGATTGAACCCAGGACCTTCTGTATGCTGAGTGAGCACTCTGCCAAATGAGCTACATCTCCAACACCTTATGCTTTTCAGTTTTATATATGCAGCCCCAGAATTCTTCCCAGTATGTGTTGTATACTAAGAGATCCTTTTTAAGGAAATTCTGATTTTTTAAAAAAGATTTTCCTCTTTTTTAAAATTTTTATTTATTTATTTGAGAGAGAGAGGGAGAAAGAATGGGCGTACGGGGGCCTCCAGCCACTGCAAACAAACTCCAGACGCGTGCGCCCCCTTGTGCATCTGGCTTGCGTGGGTCCTGGGGAATCAAACCAGGGTCCTTTGGCTTTGCAGGCAAATGCCTTAACTATTAAGCCACCTCTCCAGCCCAGAAGAGACTAACAAAGTCCTCTGGAGAAGCCGGGCATACTGACGAATGCCTTTAATCCCAGAACTCAGTAGGCTGAGGTAGGAGGATCAACCAGCCTGAGATAACAGTGAATTCCATGTCAGCGTGGGCTAGAGCAAGACCCTGCCTCGGGGGAAAAAAAAAATTTTCTGGAGAGATTTGGGCCTGAATCATGAGTTAGACCTATAGATTCACAGTAATCTCGGTTGCTGCCAGGGCTTTGTTCTTAGAATCCTGAACCTGGAGTGAATGAAGACAGGAGAATGGAATGACAGTTGATGAGGGCGTTTGTTAGGAGGAAGAGAGTAGATAAGGTGTCTGAGAAATGTGAAACCACTACCACCTCCACATGGGACTTCTGCTCAGGAGTCTTTTTCTGGGGACGGATGCTGATTATTGTCCAATAAAGTAGAGTACCATTCTTCTAGCTGTTTGTTTTTGGAGATATGATCATGCATGATAGTCCAGGCTGGCCTAGAACTTGCTGTCATCCTACCTCAGTCTCCTGAGTGCTAGGATTATATGTATGGAATATCATGCCCAGATTTGGAGTCTGTCTGCCATTCATTTGCCTTTTATTTATTTATTTAGTTAGGTTTTTTTTTTTGTGGTAGGGTCTTGCTGTAGCACTGGCTGACCTGCAACTCACAACAATCCTCCTACCTCTGTCTCCCAAGTGCTGAGATTAAAGGCTTGTGCCACCATGCCTTGCCTATTTGTAAAAAATATTTTATTTATTTACTTATTTGAGAGAGCAAAAGAAGCAGAGAAAGGGAGAGGATGGGTGCACCAGGGCCTCTAGCCATTGCAAAGGAACTCCAGATGCCTTGTGCATCTGGCTTTATGTGGGTACTAGGGAATGGAAAGCAAGCACTTTAACCATTGAACTATCTCTCCAGCCCCCAAATCTGTCATTTTCCCCCGAGTCTGTCTTTAACGTATGTTTAAAAACACCTTCGGCCAGTGTGGAGGCGCGCGCCTTTAATCCCAGCACTTGGGAGGCAGAGGTAGGAGGATTGCCATGAGTTCGAGACCCTGACTAAAAAAAAAAAAGGTAATATGTACCTTTAATCCCAGCGCTTGGGAGGCAGGGGTAGAAAGATCACTTAAATTCAAGGCCATCCTGGGACTACTGAGTGACTTCCAGGTCAGCCTGGGCTAGAGTGAGACCCTACCTTGAGAAAACAAAGCAGGTAAGGAGAAACTGGGGAAGACACTTGGTATGTACTTCTGATCTCTGAAGGCAGGAGGCACTCACATATACCTGTGTACCTAGACAAGCTTACCCCCACGACCCCCGCGCTACATGCACACACATCTTGATCTGGGTGATGGCTCAATCAGTAAAGTGCTGGCCATGCAAGCATGAGGGCCTGAGTTCAGAAAACAAGGATTTCACTGAACTATTCCCCAACCCCCTTTTCAGATCAAATTTTTTTTTTTTTTTTTTCAAGGTAGGGTCTCACTCTAGCTCAGGCTGACCTGGAATTCACTATGAAGTCTCAGGGTGGCCTCGAACTCATGGTGATCCTCCTACTTCTGCCTCCCGAATGCTGGGATTAAAGGCGTGCGCCACCACGCCCGGCTGTTTTTCCTCTTTTCAATCCTCTTGAAATAGCCCAAAGCATAGAGGAAGTGGAACTAATATTTCATGGGTGATGGCGAGACTTCAGTTAATTCCCTTTGGCTTTCCACTCCTCTGTAAATTCAGTTAAACTTATGCTGCTGGTATCTGAGCAAAAGCTGTGGCTCCAGGGCCCACCTGCCCCAGGCTCCCTCTCTGCTGCTCACCCTTCTGTCTGTAAGTGGAGAAACTTTCCATCTGCTCACAGGCCTGAGACAGCTGAGAGAACTGTCACTAGGAGAGAGGTCCCTCATAGCTCAAGGTGGTGTGAAACATGTCAAAACAGAGCAGCCCTGGTGGTGAGAGGGATTGGTGAGCCCCAATCCCTCTCCTGGACTACACCTTCGCCCCATCTTCTTGGTCCCTGAGGGAATTTTGTGGAATCCTGGGTTGACCCAGGAATGTTTAGCAGCTAGTAGTGTGGGCAGGCTGACATAAGCCTTCTCTAACTCCTGACCCTAAGGTGACAAAGAAAGGCAGGCAGACAATAAATAATCCTCCAAGGCCCAGTCTTGCAAATGAGACTCTCAAAAGCCTCTCTCGTCATCCTGTCCTTCCCTTACCACTCCACAGGCTGCTTTTCCTGTCACACCTTCACTGTTACATAGGGACTGAAAGCAGCAGGAACTGTAGCCTAGTGATGCGGCATATATGCTTAGCATGTGTGAGGCGCTGGGTTTGGTCGCCAACACCAAAAACAGGGCAAACCCAGATAACAACAACAACAACAAAAAGGCCGGGCGTGGTGGCGCACACCTTTAATCGCAGCACTCGGGAGGCAGAGCTAGGAGGATCACCGTGAGTTTGAGGCCACCCTGAGACTCCATAGTGAATTCCAGGTCAGTCTGAGCTAGAGTGAGACCCTACCTCGGAAAACCGGGAAAAAAAAAAAGGTGCTTTTTTTTTTCTTTTTTTTTTCCTCTTTCTTTCTTTTTCCTTAGGCAAGGGATCATTATGTAGCCCAGGCTAACCTTGAAGTCTTCATTTCCAAGCCTCTTCCTGAGTGCTGAAATTACAGGCATAGGCCTATGTCCAGACATAAAAAGCCCCAGATAACATTAGTACATCAGTAAAATAGGTGTTAAATGAATGAAGTGGCTTGCGGCCCCGTTTCCTTGAAGCCACACCTTTTCCCTCCTGGGCTCACCTTGTCCTTCGGTAGCATTTACTTTGAACACACCTACACTTAGCACTCAGCACACTGCACAGTAGTTCATTTATACTGTTCAGAAGAGCATTTTGGAAAATGCACCCTTACTGAACTGTACTGCTTAAAAGGAGTGTTGTGTATTTCTGGCCCACAGTAGATGCTCCATCATTGGCTGTTGAATGAGTAAAATACCAAAAGGACACTCATCTTGAGCCAACTAGGGCCCTGTGTGCTGCAAATGCGAAAGTGTGTGCCCGTTTGGGGCGCCAATCATTGTAGGGGAGAAGCGCTGCCAGGTAGACATCGTTAGGTGGCAGAAAACGTGACCTGGACTTCCAGCTCCATACTGACAGAGAGCTTGTTTCCAAACTGTGGCCACGGTTTATTTACCAGTACAACAGAGAGAAGCAGCTCTGCCCTCAGCCACAATGAAAGCACTCTGAGAGCCTGATCGCATAGGAAGGTGAGGCTTGAGCCCTGAAGCGAAGGCGCAAGAAGGTCCCGCCCCCCCCCACCCCCCCCCCCCCCCCCCCGCCAATGAGTCCCTTGAGGGAACTAAGCTGCTGGACGTTCTCATATGTTATTGGTTAATGCTGCTGTCAGTCTAGGTGTGGAGGCCTTCGGGAAATGTAGTTCTGGTGAAAACAGTCCTGGGGCTTGCTGCTCCCTGTGGGGTGTGGGGGGAGGGTGTCAGTGGACTTCCGAACGCTGGGCTTCAGGTATGGGCTCAGTGTTCAAGTTTTGTGTGAGGTTATGGCGATGAAAGCCCCCCAGCGAGTCTCTGAGGGGCCAGGAGCAGCTCGCTGCCCCTGCCCCTGCCCAGGGCCGTCCGGCCAGGTGGGTGTGGCACACTTGGGGTCTGGGACTTCCACCTGGCGTTCCCCGCCCCACCCCCATAGACCTGTGGCAGAATGAGTCCCTAGTGGTGAGGACCTTCCTGGAGCCTCCAACACACTCTTGTCTTCAGGGCCAAAAAAGCTTGTGGAGAGGGTGGAGGGTTTCTTATGGAGCTGAGTAGCCGTCCAGAGTAAGTCCATGGTCAAAGGGCTCAACTCTTGTGCAGTTTCTGGCCAAAAGAGCCATGTATCCTTAGGCAAGTCCCTGGAATCTCTGAGTCAGGATTCCTTCAGCAACAAGAGTTGAAGCCAGAGCATCAGCTTTCTTTGCAATGCTGACATCCTGTGTTCCTGTATTTTTATCTTATTTATTTATTTGGTTTTTCGAGGTAGGGTCACACTCTCTAGGCCAGGCTGACCTGGAATTCACTATGTAGTCTCAGGATGGCCTTGAACTCACAGCAGTCCACCTACCTCTGCCTCCCTAGTACTGGGATTAAAGGCCTGAGCCACCATGCCCAGCTAAACCTTTTTTTTCTTTCTTTCTTTTCTTTTCTTTTCTTTTTTTTTTTTTTTTTTTTTTTGCGGTAGGGTCTCACCCTAGCCCAGGCTGATCTGGAATTCACTATGTAGTCTCAGGGTAGCCTCGAACTCATGGCGATCCTCCTACCTCTGTCTCCCAAGTGCTAGGATTAAAGGCGTGCGCCACCACGTCCAGCTCTTTCTTATTTAATACTTCTTTGAGAGAGAGGCAGATAGAGATATAGATAGAAAAAGAGAGAGAATGGGCGTGCCTCTAGCCACTGCAAACAAACTCCAAATGCATGTGCCACCCTGTGCCTCTGGTTTACATGGGTCCTGGGTAATCAAACTGTGGTCCTTTGGCTTTGCAGGCAAGCACCTTAACCGCTAAGCCTGTGTTTATTATCTTTGCTTTTAAAGCTTATACAATCTTCACCAGCGAAAATCATCCTGTGTGGGAGAGAGTGCCCAAACAGGATGACCGAGTTGATAGATAACCTAGCAGACTGACTCTTCAGGGAAGTGCCCTAGCTTTAGGTGTTCTGAGTGCCAGTACAACAGGGGTAACTTTTTGGAGAATGGCTGTCATTTTACCACAGCCAGCTGAAATCAAAGTGTTTCAAAGGTCTTTATTGGCACTACTAAGTCTATTGCAAAATACCTGAAGTATTATATGCTTTGAATAAGGAAGGTGGTCAGGGCAGGTAGGAGCAGCCAAGAGCTGTCTGGCCAGGTTGCAGTGGGCCTGCATGCCAGGCCTTGGCCCTGTGAAGTCCTTCACATATCCACACTTTGCTTTGCTGTTGGAGGGTTTGCATCAGACTGGCTTTATCCTTTGCTTCTTTGTGTCTTGGGTTTTAATTCTTACTTGGTGACATTCAGTCCTTGGATGTAGATGGGATATGCAGTTAGAAGAAGCACTCAGAACCAGTACTGAATTCCATAAACACCATTCAAAGAAAGCACAGATGGGCCAGGCATGGGTGGTGCACGTCTTTAATCCCAGCACTCAGGAGGCAGAGGTAGGAGGAGCACCATGAGTTTGAAGCCACCCTGAGACTACACAGTGAATTCCAGGTCAGCTTGAGCTAGAGTGAGACCCTACCTCAAAAAAAAAAAAAAAAAAAAAAAATCAAAGAAAAGAAAACAAAGCAAGCAAGCATAGATGGAATCCTGTGTGTTCTAGGCAGCGGTGAAGAGCTGGCAACCAGAACCAGTGGTATAATTGAACTATAACCCCAAATAAGAGTTCCCACCCTTCCACTGGAGCAGTCAGCAGCAGCTGGTGGGGAGGAAGGTAGAACATTCTTTGGGGAGGGCTGGAAGGATCCTCTGAATTCAGCTCCCCTCCACTTGGAAGGCATAGCATATAAACTGAGGCTGACTGCCTGGGTCTGTGAGAGCCAAATTAGGTGCATCTAAAGGAAAGAAGAACTGCAGATGCCATGTTTCTTAAGACATCATCAGAGACCTGGGTGTGGTAGTGCACACCTAGAGTCCTAGCACTTGGGAGGTGAAGAAAAGAGGAGCAGGAGTTCAAGACCAGCCTGAGAACATAACTCTGCTCAAAACAAAACAGGGATGGAGAGATGATCAGTGGTTAAGACACCTGCCTGCAAAGCCTAATGACTCAGGTTTGATTCTCCAGTACCCATGTAAAGCCAGATGCACAAAGTGGCGCATGTGTCTGGAGTCTGTTTGCAGTGGCTAGAGATCCCATTCTCTTTCTATCTGCCTCTTTCTCTTTCTCATTAAATCAATAAATAAAATATTTTGAAAAATGGCACGCCCACTCTCTCTCTCCTTGTAAATAAATAAAAATATTAAAAACAAACAAAAAACCTAAAACCCTGGGCTGGGAAGATGGATTGGTGGACAAAGTACTTTCTTTTTTTAAAAAAATATATTATCATTATTGTTTGTTTGTTTTGTTTTTCAAGGTAGGGTCTCACTCTGGCCCAGGCTGACCTGGAATTCACTATGTAGTCTCAGGGTAGCCTCGAACTCATGGTGATCCTCTTACTTCTGCCTCCCGAGTGCATGCGCCACCATGCCTGGCCAAACCATTTTTTCTTTCTTGTTTTTTTCAAGGTAGGGTCTCACTCTAGCTTAGGCTGACCTGAAATTCACTTGGTAATCTCAGGGTGGCCTTGAACTCACAGCGATTCTCCTACTTCTGCCTTCTGAGTGCTGGGATTAAAGGCAGTGCATCACTTAAGACTGCAAAAGGCCTACATTACTAACACTCACCTCAGGATATGTCTGTGAGGACCTTTCTAGAAAATTAACTGTAGTGGTTTGAGTCAGGTGTTCCCCATAAACTTAAGGTGTGCTGAATGCTAGGTCCCCAGGTGATGGCAATTTGGGAATTGGAGCCTCCTGGAGGCAGTGTGGGGGCGGGCTTATGGATGTTATAGCCAGCTTCCCCTTGCCAGTGTTTGGCACACTCTCCTATTGTTGTTTTCCATCAGATGTTGACCAGGCGATATCCACCCTCTGCTCATGCCATCGTTTTCCCCTGCCATCATGGAGCTTCCTCTCAAGTCTGTAAGCCAAAACCTTTTTTTCCTCACAAGCTGCTTTAGGTCCGGTGCTTTCTGCCAGCAATGCGAACCTGACTGCAACATTAACTAAAGCATGCAAGACCTACCTTAAACTTGGGCAGCACCTTTATAGGCTGGGCCTGGATAGGATAAAGGGGGAAAGGTGAAAACCTGGAGCCCATGCATTGTTTCTCTCTGCCTCCTGACTGCCATGACGTGAGCTGCTCTGCTCCACCATGCCCTCTCCCCATGATAGTCCAAAGCCCATGATACTGAACTAAAATAAAATCTTGAGGTTGGAAAGATAGCTTTGCAGTTAAGACATTTGCCTGGGAAGCCTAAGGACCCAGGTTCAATTCTTCAGTACCCACATGTAAAAGCCAGATGTATATGTGTTTGGAGTTTGTTTGCAGTGGCCAGAGACCCTAGCGTGCCCATTCTCTCCCTCTCATTCTCTCACAAATATTTTTTTAAAAATAAATAACAGTAGAGCCAGGAGTGGTGGCGTACACCTTTAACCCCAGCACTTGGGAAGGCAGAGGTAGGACAATCACCATGAGTTCGAGGCCACCCTGAGATTATATAGCGAATTCCGGGTCAGCCTGAACTAGAGTGAGACCCTTCCTCAAAAAACCAAAAAAAGAAAAGAAAGAAAAGAAAAAGAAAAAAATAAGTAACACCCAGGCCTGGTGGTGCATGCCTTTAATCCCAGTACTTGGGAGGCAGAGGTAGGAGGATCACCATGAGTTTGAGGCCACCCTGAGATTACATAGTAAAATCTAGGTCAGCCTGAGCTAGAGTGAAACCCTACCTCAAAAACCAAAATAAATAAATAATAAATAAAATCTTTCTACTTTTGTCAGGTATTTTTTTACAGTGATGAAAGTCTCACACACAAGACAATGTGTTGGGGTTTTTTTGGTTTGTGTTTTGTTTTTGCAGTGCTGGGGTTGGAACCCGGGGACTCACACATACTAGGCAAGTGTTTTACCACTGAACTATATCCACAACCCAGGCAATATGCTTTCTTTCTCTTTTCTTTCTGTCTGTTTAAATATATTTTTAAGATATTTTATTTCTTTTTATTTATTTATTTGACAGAGAAAGAGGGGTAGAGAGAGAGAGAGAGAGAATGGATGTGCCAGGGCCTCCAGCCACTGCAAACAAACTCTAGATGTGTGTGCCCCCTTGTGCATCTGGCTAACATGGGTCCAGGGAATCGAACCTGGGTCCTTTGGCTTTGCAGGCAAGTGCCTTAACCGCTAAGCCATCCCTACAGCCCTGTCTTTAAATATTTATATATATATACATATATATATATATTTTTTTTTTTGAGTGTGTGTGGGGGGAGAATGGGCACGCCAGGGCCTCTAGCCACTGCAAATGAACTCCAGATGCATGTGCCACTATGTGCATCTGGTTTACGTGGGTACTGGGGAATCGAACCTGGTCCTTAGGCTTCACAAGCAAGCACCTTAACTGCTAAGCCATCTCTCCAGCCCTAAATATTTTTATTTATTTGCAAGCAGACAGACAAGACAAGACACCAAGTCCTCATGCTACTTCAAATGAATGCCATTTTGCACATCTGGCTTTACATGGGTGCTGGGAAATTGAACCTAGACTGTTAGGCTTTGCAAGCAAGCATCTTAATTGCTAAGCCATCTCTCATGCTTTCAAACTTCCTTCCTTTTTCTTCTCTTTTTTTTTTTTTTTTTTTTTTTTGTGGTTTTTGAGGTAGGGTCTCATTCTAGCTCAGGCTGACCTTGAATTCTCTCTGTAGTCTCAGGGTGGCCTCGAACTCATGGTGATCCTCCTTCCTCTGCCTCCCGAGTGCTGGGATTAAAGGTGTGCTCCACCACGCTGGGCTCTCCCCAGAACATTTTAATCATACCAACCTAAAATTCTGTACCCATTAAACAGTAACTCCTGTTCCCCATCCCAGATAACTGAGTCACTTTCTGCTCTATCTTTGAGTTTGCCTATTTTAGGTATTTCCTATGAGTGTAATCCTTTATTTGTCCTATTAGGTGAACTCATTTTGTCCAAGCCTAATGTATAGCAGTGGAAAGAGAAAAGCTGGACTGTGATTGCCTGGTTGTGTTATACTGTGAATCAAATGCATCCAGAGTAGCAAAGGAGTGTGTATTTGAGCACATTGTCACGTGCTTTTCCTGCTGGGTAGTCTTAGAGTCCAAACCATCACATTCACATGGCCTTCTGTGTGTTTTTATTTTAATTAAAAAAAAAATTTAGCTGGGCGTGGTGGTGCATACCTTTAATCCCAGCACTTGGGAGGCAGAGGCAGGAGGATCACCGTTGAGTTCGGGGCCACCCTGAGACAACATAGTGAATTCCAGGTCAGCCTGGGCTAGAGCAAAACCCTACCTTGAATAACCAAAATAAATAAATAATAAAGTTTTTTCAAGGTGGGGTCTCACTCTAGCCCAGGCAGACCTGGAACTCACTCTGTTGTCCTAGGCGGACCTCAGACTCACAATAATCCTACCACTGCCTTCTGAGTGATGGGATTACAGGTGTGAGCCACCATTCACGACCACATGGCCTTCTGGACCCATGATGGTGCCACTCCTTGGCACAGCATATTGAGCACAGCTGATGGGCCCCAACCTATTTTTTCAGTAGTATTTTCAGCTTCCTCTGCTTCCAGGGTTGGGTGTGTGTCTTTCCCAATGCCTCAACTTTCATTTTTCTTGCTCACACCTGGTCCCCAACCAAGCAGAAGTGGGTACTCACCCCCATGCTGTCAGGACATATACTTGCTTGACCAGGAATTGTAGTTCCTATACCAAATCTGCCAAATTGTGTGTCTGTGAAATATCCTCTAGGGCTTCTGCTTCTCTCACTGAATATGACACCTACTGAGTCAGAGACACCAGAATGGTGTCTAGCACTCTGCCTTCTAGATGGTTCTGATGTGCTTAACATTTAGAAACTGTTAGGTCGTGACAGGCTCCCGAAATGGAGTCACCAAGGACAGCCGGATGGCAGCAGACGTAAGGAAGTGAATTACCCACACTCCTCAAGAAACTGCCCAGCCATTATCCCTTCCTTGCCTAACGATACCCCCAGGTCATGGTTTCCTGCCCCCTTATCTCATAAGTCGCCTGCTCACTGCTCTGGTCTCACACTGTAGCTATTTGAAATGGCTAATGTGAGCTGGAGATATGGCTTAGTGGTTAGGGCACTTGTCTGAAATGGCTAATGTAAAGAACAAAGGAGTTCTTTTCTCTTCCTCGCCTTCCCCCAACTGAAGAAGCTCTATAAAGCCCACTATCTGGAATCTCAGGTGGGCTGTGCTCCGCTCGTGTGAGCCAGCCCTGTGTCAGCTCCTGTTTTTCCTGAATAAAAGCTTTCATCTTTGCCTCAGAATGGTTTGCGTGGTCTTGGTCACTCTCAAACCTTACAGAAACTACTGGAATAAGAAGTAGTCTTTCATAATTATGTGAATATTTTACATACACACAAGGAAAAACTTTCCAGTAACATAACTACTTTATAAAACTAGAGAAAATAGTAATTTTGTTTGGAAGATTACAAAGAGCCAGGACCCTTGCAAGGGTCCAGCTAGTAAAAGAATTGGGGATGTATGTTATTTCAGTGGTAAGAGTACTTGTCTAGCATGTGTGAGTTCCATGTCACTCTGGGCTACAGTGAGACCCTACCTAGAAAAAAATAAAATAAAAATACAGATGGTTACAAAGATTTACTTAGCAGTCTGAAAAGAAAACCATGTGTTAACTGCAGTTGTCAGTCACTCATACTGCATACTACGTAATGTGAGCTGCACGGGGCACCCTCCTGCTGCTTTTTTTTTTTTTTTATCCCATGCTAAAAATGGAACCCGGGGTCTTATGTATGCTAGGCAATCACACTTTTATTCATTTTTTAAAAATTTATTTATTTGAGCCGGGCGTGGTGGCGCACGCCTTTAATCCCAGCACTCGGGAGGCAGAGGTAGGAGGATCGCCATGAGTTCGAGGCCACCCTGAGACTCCATAGTGAATTCCAGGTCAGCCTGGGCTAGAGCGAGACCCTACCTTGAAAAACCAAAAAAAAAAAAAAAAAAAAAAAAATTTATTTATTTGAGTGAGTGAGAGGGAGAAAGAGGCAGACAGAGGGAGGGAGAGAGAAAGGACGGGCCTCCAGCCACTGCAAACGAATTCCAGATGCATGTGCCACCTTGTGTATCTGGCTTACGTGGGTGCTGGGGAGTAGAACTGAGGTCCTTAGTTTTGCAGGCAAACACCTTAACCACTAAGCCATCCCTCCAGTTGGCAATCACACCTCTAAAATATATTTTATTTATTTGAGAGAAAGAGGCAGAGAGAGAGAGAGAATGGGTGTGCCAGGGCCTCCAGCCACTGCAAACAAACTCCAGATGCATGCAGCCCCTTGTGCTTCTGGCTTACGTGGGTCCTGGAGAATCGAACCAGGATCATTTGGCTTTGCAGGCAAACATCTTAACTGCTAAGCCATCTCTCCAGCCCGGCAAACACACTTTCAGTCAGGTGTGCCCCAGCCCCCTCTCCTGCTTTTTTATTTTTAATAATTATTTTATTCTTTTATTTGAGAGAAAGAAAGAGGCAGAGAGAGAGACAGAGAGAATGAGAATGGGTGCACCAGGGCCTCTAACCACTGCAAATGAACTCCAGATGCATACACCACCTTGTGCATCTGGCTCACATGGGTCCTGGGGAATCGAACCGAGGTTCTTTGGCTTTGCAGGCAAATGCCTTAACCACTAAGTCATCTCTCCAGGCCCCCTCTCCTGCTTTTGATGTCTGCAAACACTGCTTTGTTTTGTATTGCTGATTCCTATGCACTACACTTCCCAGGCCTCCTGCTAGGGAGCCCTTAGGTAGGTTTGGCCAGAGGCACCAGCAAGATAGTGGAGGTAGGAGAGAGACCTCAGGCTTTCTGTCCTGTTGCCATACTTCCTGTAGTATTCAGTTGTCTTTATGGTTCTAGCTCCTCTGAGGCTGTCTCAGCTCCATCATCTAAGATGCTGCCAGACAGGAAAACTGCTCACAGTTCCCACCTGGAGGCCCCACCACTAGGCTTTGCTAACAGCCCGCCACCTCCTTTTGTCCCTCTATGGTAACTTCCTGTTTACCTCTGAGTGCCCCGCCTTCCTTTTGCAGAAACCTATTAAATGCCAACTAAATTACCTGGTGTGGGTTCAGTCTTCCTGGCCCAGACCATGACTGACTGATACACATTTTAACAATATTTTCAGAAAAGCAGCTTTTAAATGCACACATCAATTTTACCATTTTCTAAATTACTGCTTTTACTTGGTGAAATACTACAGCTTAGTCAGCAGAGTGCTGGTAACCCAGCTCTCCAGGGAATAAACAAAAGCTCTGCTTTTGTAACATTTGCCACATTCTGAGATGTAAATATTCCCATCATGGTCAATTTCAAGCTATCAATATGACATCACTGAACACAGTGAGTTGGGATGAGATCTACAGAGTAAGTTCTCATCAGGAGGACAAAGTGATTCAGGAAATGGCAAGAATGAAAACATCTTGAAATTGAAAAAAATAAAAATTCTTTTTCAAGGCAGGATCTCACTCTAGCCCAGACTGGCCTTGAAGTCAGAGTGATCCTCTACCTCAGCCTCCCAAGTGCTAGAAGTAAAAGCATGTGCCACCACGCCCAGCTGAAATCAAATTTTTTTAAAAAATATTTTATTTACTTATTTGAGGGAGAGAGTGTGTGTTTATATGGGAGTGCCAGGGCCTCTAGCCACTGCGAATGAACTCCAGATCCATGTGCCTCTGGCTTGTGCATCTTGGCTTATGTTGGTCCTGGGGAATCAAACCTGGGTCCTTAGGCTTTGCATGCAAACACTTTAACTGCTAAGCCATTTCTCCAGCCCTAAAATCAAAAATTTTAAGCCTTCAAAATCCACCATTTTATGAACTTCACTGTTAAGTAAACAAAAACATTCATTTCTGAACTAAGCATGGTGACATACATCTGTAGTACAAGCTACACAGCAAGATGAGGCAGGAGGGGGGATCACTTGAGCTCACAAGAGCCTGGGCAACATTTTGAGACCCATATCAAAAGAAAAGCATCTGTAGCCAGGTGGCGCCTGCCTTTAATCCCAGCCCTAGGGAGACACAGGTAGGAGGCTTATTTTGGCTTATAGACTCGAGGGGAAACTCTATGATAGCAGGGGGAAAACGATGGCATGAGCAGAGGGTGGACATTACTCCCTCACAAACGTCAGACAGACAATAACAGGAGAGTGTGCCAAACACTAGCAAGGGGGAGCTGGCTGTAACACCCATATAGCCCGCCCCCAACGATATACTGCCTCCAGGAGGCGTTAATTCTCAAATCTCCATCAGCTGGGAACCTAACATTCAGAACACCTAAGCTTATGCAGGACACCTGAACTAAACCACCAATGCTCACATAGGATGCATGAGCCATGGGTTCCAATCCCAGCCCTGCAAAAAAGACAAAATAGAAAACAAATCCCAAAGCATTTGTAATTAGCAAATAATTTCAAAAGCAGAGTTCATGGAAATCCTTTCCTGTTACAGTGAGAAATTATAAATGTAACAGTAGGATGCACATATACTTTAATATCTGCTATGGACCCCTTAAGCCTACAGGCCCTCAGGCCTACTCCCCTGGAGGCAGGTGTGAGAAGGAAACTTGAGGAAGGCTCTCCAGTGAGAAGCCCCAGGTCACCTCAGTTGGCCTGAACTACCAGTGCTGCTACTTCCCTACGTTGGTTATTACCCCTTTAGAAACATGAGAGACATGCCCACCAAACCTGAGTAACAACTTCTCACTAGTCAGACTAACAAAAGTCAAAGAAGCCACTAAACATACTTAGGGTGTGGGTAAAGGCATTCATCATGTTGGTAGGAGAAAAAGGCGTACTCTCTACAAAGGGTACCTTGGTAGTACATTTAAAACTTACGTACAGAACATAGCAGGAAGGAAGACCTTCCTTTGCATTGAGTATCATGAAACCTCTACCAACTATTCAAAGCAGTCAGCTCTTACCACATGGCAATTTGGTGACATACTCTTGATTTAATCACTCCTGGCTTATTATTGGGGTTTTCTTTTCACGGTTTTTAAAAAATATTTTATTTGAGAGAGAGGGAGAGAGAAAGAGGCAAATATAGAGAAGGGGCATGCCAGGGCCTCCAAGCCACTGCAAACAAAGTCCAGACACATGCACCACCTTATGCATGTGGCTTACATGGGTTCTGGGGAATCAAACCTAGGTCCTTAGGCTTCAGAGGCAAGCACCTTAACTGCTAACCCATCTCTCCAGCCCTTCTTTTCATGATTATTGGCCTTTTGTGGTGGCTTGATTCAGGTGTCCCCCATAAACTTAGGTGTTCTGAATGCTAGGTTCCCCAGCTGATGGCAATTTGGGAATTAAATCCTCCTGGAGGAGATATATTGTTGGGGCCAGGCTTATGGGTGTTATAGCCACCCATGTTCTGATATTTTACTTCTGACATTCGCCACGATTCTGGAAAACAGTTATTACTATCCTTATTTTACAGATAAGAAAATGGGCCAAGTAAGGCTGGCTAACTTGCCTGATGCCACACAGCTGGCAGCCTGTGGTGGACCTATGGTCACTCAGAGTCCTGCAACAGTGCTCTTGCCATGTGAGTAGCTCCTCTTCTTCCCGAGGCCTGGGAGGGGAGCCACTTGTGTCAACAGGCAGCCTGAAGGTCCACCCAGTCCCACACATGCAGAGAGGCATCACTTGCTGCTGATAACAAAGTCCTGGGTTTGCAGGGGTGCCAGGTGTGGGTAGTGACCAGTGGAGCAGTTTCCATCTTATTTTCATCTAGGAAGATATGACCTCTGTGAGTGAAGAGAGGTTCCACTTGGCTTCTCTGTCCATCCCATGAAGTGACATCATAGACCTGGACTGTCCCATCAAAGCCTGAGGAAGAACACAGAAAACAGAGGACTGACCCTGAATCCTTCAGACTTGGTGATGACTTCCTCTGTAACAAAACAGAAGTTAACCAAGGGCAAAGTTACACCTGCCTCCATGTTGGTCGCTGAAGATTCCCTACACACATCTGTGATAAACTTGTCATGTGTCAGGCTTGAGACAGATCCCAAATATGTATTTTTAATCCTCAAAACCCTTTCTCACCCAGAAAATGGACATATATAAGACTTTTTCACACCTTTCAACTGGTCCCAATCCCTGTACCTCTGGGTGCTCAGCAGATTGTCCCGTCTCTTCCTTGATGTGGGAAACACACCCCTCGAGAGTGTTCGCCCTCTTGTCCCCCTCATGAGCTGTACCCATCCCCATTCCATCCTGCTGTCTTTCTGTTCTGGATCTTGATGCTTTGTTTCCTGTGGTATCAATATTCCTTCAGTCCTTCCTCTCTCCCTCACTGGCTTCTAGATGCCCCCACTCAACCATTCAATGAGGGACTTCGCCAACGTCCAGAAGCCTGCTGCCCTCGCTGGCTTGCTACAACTCAAACACAAGTAGAGTGAGAAGCTCCCGAGATCCTGCCACAGGCCTCATGACTGTCCCAGCTTTTGCTCTCTGTGACTCTACCAATAGACCTGAATCTCTGCAAGGCTTGGGAGGGCTGCTGCCTCAGAGGAGCTGATGACCAAACTGGAGCCCTCTATGGACAACTTGAACTTCTGCAGCCAAATTTATCATAAGGCTGCAGCATCCTTTCGGAGCACTTTATCGTCTCCCGGAAGACAGAAATCAAGTAACAGACACACACACTGCTCAGCAGTACCTGAAATAGCCAAGCAGTTGTCTAGGCCTGGAGCCCAAGTCACTCGCAACAGATCTGGATCAGGGCTAGGTGTTGACACTGGGCACTGGGCTGAGCTCACAGGATGGCAGAGGTTCCGGGGATCAAGGAGATGGAGTTGCCCATTTGAGGCAAGGCTGGCGATGCAGGACCCAGGGCCTTTGCCCCTGTCTCTAACTTCTGCACACCATCTCTCTCCCCCAGACTCAGGACTTGGGCCGAGATTCTCCACTGGTGCCCACTTCTGGCGGATGTCGACAATCCCCAGCCGGCCTGAGGTACCGCAGTAAGCAAAGGTGTCTGCATCTAGGACCTGTAGGCTACTCAGCTCCTCACCATCACTGACACCTGAAAGACCAAGAGTGACATAAGAAAGCTGTCAGATGACTGACGGTGGATCAGTCAATTTGGCAGGGCTGGCTGGTCCCAGCAGTCTCAGGCAGAATGAGTCTCGTTTCCCTTCCCCTTCATATCACCACAGTCAGCTCCACTGGGTGGGCCCTGGGCACTGGCACTGCTTCTCCCTAGGCCATGATGAGGCTTGTGGTAGCCAGGACTTGCATCATTTTGCATGCTTCCCCAGCAGCTGGCAGAGCCTCAATGTGGCTGTGTAGGACTGAGGGGTACAGTTGGCAGGAGGAGCTAGCAAGGGTACACTCCTTAGTACCTGAACTGTATGAAGTCTTCTGGGATTCCAGATCCACAATCCTCAGGCCACTGAGCCGTACCCCATGAAGGACTCCAGGAGCCATGGAGGAGAAGACAGCCATCCGAGACCAGAGACTCCCCTCTTTCTCATGCACAGCAATGGTGCCAATGGCTTTAATGACATCTGAGGGAAAGGAGAACAGGCTAAAGTCAAGAACGTTAACGAACACTGGAGACATAACATGGTGAGGGCTGGCCAGAAATCTTCCTTTGAACATTCAGAAGGTCAAGGAAGAAAGGGAGTTGACAGCTGCTAAGAGGATATTAGACAAAAACACTCCAGGTTCTATATATAGTAATGTTTTACTTGATTTTTCAAGGTAGGGTCTCACTCTAGCCCAGGCTGATCTAGAATTTACCATGTAGTCTCAGAGTGGCCTCAGTTGTTTTATTAAGAAAAATTTTTTAAATATTTGAGAGGGAAAGATGATTTTTTTCTTGAGATAGGGTCTCATGTAGCCCAGGCTGGCTTTGAACTCACTATGTAGCTGAGGATGACTTTGGTTTATTTTATTTTATTTATTTGAGAGGGAAGGAAGAGAGAGGCAGACACAGAGAGAGAATGGACATGCCAGGGCCTCTTGAAAATGAACTCCAGATATATGCGCTACCTTGTGCATCTGGCTTTACATGGACTGGGGAATCAAACCTGGGTCCTTTGGCTTTGCCAGCAAGCACTTCAACTGCTAAGCCATATCTCCAGCCATTTTTTGTTTTTTGTTTTTTGTTTTTCAAGGTAGGGTCTCACTCTAGCCCGAGTTGACCTGGAATTCACTATGTAGTCTCGGCCTGGGCTAGAGTGAGACCCTACCTCAAAAAACCAAAAAAAAAAAAAAAAAAAAAAAAAAAACACAACAACAACAAAAAAGGTAATGTTATAGCTGGGCATGGTGGTGCATACCTTTAATCCAAGCACTTGCGAGGCAGAGGTAGGAGGGTCACTGAGAGTTCGAGGCCATCCTGAGACTACATAGTGAATTCCAGGTCAGCCTGAGCTAGAGTGAGATCTTACCTCAAAAAACAAACAAACAAAAAAGATTTTACTTTTGTTTTGTTTTCCTCTAGGTAGGATCTCAAGTTAGCCCAGGCTTACCTGGAACTCACTCTGTAGTCCCGGGCTGTTCTCGAACTCAGTGGTCCTCCTACCTCTGCCTCCTTATTTTTATTGACTATTTATTTGCAAGCCGAGAGAGAAGGGGATGAGGTGGTGGTGGTGGGGAATGGGCACATTAGGCCTTCTACTACTACAGACTCCAGTGGACACTTTGTGCATCTGGCTATATATATGGGTACTGAGGAATTGAACTGGGCCATCAGGGTTTACAAGCAAGCATCTTTAACTACTGAGCCATCTCCCTAGCCTCTGGACATTTTTTTTCTAGGTAGGGGTTCACTCTAGCCTAGGCTATCCTGGAATACACTATGTAGTCTCAGGCTGACCTAAAACTCAGTGATCCTCCTACCTCAGTTTCCAAAGGTGTGTGTCCCCACATCCAGCTTGAACTTTTCTTTTTCTTTTTTTTTTTTTCCTCTTTCAAGGTAGGGTGTCACTCTAGTCCAGGCTGGCCTGGAATTCACTATGTAGTCTCAGGGTACCCTTGAACTCACAGCGATCCTCCTACCTCTGCCTCCCTAGTTCTGGGATTAAAGGCGTGCACCACCACGCCCAGATGAGCTTTTCTTAATAATGTCATTCATAACAGTTTGGAACAAATCATTGTAACAGGGAAAATGTAATAGAGAGAGAGAGAGAGATAGAAGAGAAAGATAGTAAGAGAATAGGTGTGCCAGGGCCTCCTGTCATTGCAAACTCCAGATGCATGTGCCACATTGTACATCTGGCTTTACAAGGGTACTGGGGAATAAAACTCAGGCCTTGCAGGCAAGCACCTTAACCATGGATCCAGCTCTTCAGCCCACATTTTCAGTTTTTTTTTTTTTGGTTTTTCGAGGTAGGGTCTCACTCTAGCCCAGCCTGACCTGGAATTCACTATGGAGTCTCAGGGTGGCCTCGAACTCACGACGATCCTCCTACCTCTGCCTCCCGAGTACTAGGATTAAAGGCATGCGCCACCACGCCCGGCTTCAAGTTTTCAAAAAAGTGTTTATTTGCACAGATGCATGTGTAGATGTGTATGTGTGCATGTGCATGCCAGGATCTCTCGCTTCTGCAAACATACCAACACACACACACATGCACCTACACCTGTGCCCACCTGGGTGTATTTGGGTGAACATGGGCCTGCAGGATTTGCAAGTAAGTGCCTTTAATCACTGAGTTATCTTCCCAGCCACTCGTTTTATATTTCCTTGATCCAAAAGGGAACTCACTATTTGCATTTCACATTATCTACAGAACATGAAGATCTGTGTGGTTTTTCTGTTCTAGAGGACCAGTACTGGGGAGAATGATGAAAATGGATGCGAGGACACTCAAATGCAAGCGCAAGCAGCAGTGCGTTCTCTAGGGACAGCTCCCTGTGTGATGGCCACAGAGGACAGACAAATCCGGACTTCCCACCACCACAGCTGCAGGGCTTACAGCAGACACAACACTGAGCTTCGGGGCGATAGCTGGTTTCTACCGAGTGACCATGAGCCTGCAGCTGAAGCTGCCTCGGCACAGCCTGCTTGCCTCTGCTGGGCCACACTTCCTCTTCACCCCTTCCCACAGAGCCCAAGGGGCATGGAACCAGTTCTTTCAAGACCAGCTACTCTGAGCCAGGGGAAGGTTGCCTAGTTCAAAGGGGCTGGAGAGATGGCTTAGTGGTTAAGGCGCTTGCCTGCAAAGCATGTTCCACTCTCCAGGTCCCATGTAAGCCACAAGCACAAAGGTGAGGCAAGTGTAAGGTTGCACATGCACACACGGGGACACATGCATCTGGAGTTCGATTATAGTGGCTGGACACTCTGGTGTATCAATCCCCCCCCAATCACTCTCTTCCATTAAAAAAAAAAAGCCGGGCATGGTGGTGCACACCTTTAAATCCCAGCACTTGGCAGACAGAGGTAGGAGGATCGTTATGAGTTTGAGGCCACCCTGAGACTACAGAGTGAATTCCAGGTCAGCCTGGGCTAGAGTGAGACCCTACCTCAAAAAAAAAAAAAAAAAAAAAAGCTGGGTGTGGTGGCACACGCCTTTAATCCCAGCACTCTGGGAGGCAAAGGTAGGAGGATCACTGTGAATTCACGGCCATCCTGAGACTACATAGTTAATTCCAGGTCAACCTGGACCAGAGTGAGATCCTACTTCGAAAAATAAAAACAAAAGAACACATACACACACACACACTCACAAAAGATTCAGTGGGGTCTGGATCTGTAGCTCAATGGCACAGCGTTTGCATAGTGTGCTTGCTCGGCTGGGTTCCACCTCAGCTGCATGACTGATTCAGTGAAAACAAAGGCTCGAGGTCTCCTGAATAGAGACATGCTCTATAAATATAGTAGACAAAAATCAGACCGGGCTGTAGCTCAATGGTATAGCACATATGTGAAGCCCTACATTCTCCCTCCAGCATGCCTTCCTCTAGAAAGTCAGAACTGTTCTTTTCTATTCAGGGATAAAGTGCCCACATCTAGAAAAATCCTCACCAAGGGCTGGAGAGATGATCTGCAGTTAAGGTGTTTGCCTACAAAAACCCAAGAATCTAACTTTGATTCCCTAGTACCCACATAAAGCACCAGGAGGTGTATGCATCTGAAGTTCGTTTGCAGTGGCTGGAGGCCCTGGTGTACCTATTCTCTCTCTCTGTACCTCTTTCTCTCTCTCAAATAAATAAATAAAATATCATCACCTCGCCAGTCATGGTGGTGCACGCCTTTAATCCCAGCACTCAGGAGGCAGAGGTAGGATGATAGCTGTGAGTTCAAGGCTACCCTGAGAATGCAGAGTGAATTCCAAGTCAGCCTGGGCTAGAGTGAGACCCTACCTTGAAAAACCAAACCAAAACAAAACAAAACAAAACAAACAAAAAAAACCCCACCACCTAGTTTACTAAACCAGCACATTAAGAAGATGAAAAGACTGGGAGAAGTTATTGGCAAAAATATCTAATGAAGGCCTTGTGTTCAGAACAGATGAAGAATGTTTGTAACCCAACAAAGACCAACAATCCAATTAAACCTGGGTGAACGGTCTCGGTGGATGACTACTAACCACATGGGATGCTCAGCACTATTAGTCAGTATGGAAATGCAAATGTGAACCAGCCTCAGCAGTATCCAATCCACGGCCACTGGCATGGGTTTAGTAAAACAGGGATGGGATCAGTGTTTGTGTAGCATGCATCAGACCCTGAGTTTCATTCCCAAAGCACACGTGCATGCATGCATGCACACACAGAGTAACAAATATTGGTGAGGACATGGAGCAATGGGAACCCCATACATTACTAGTGGGAATGGAAATGGAACCATTTTGTAAAGTTTTAAAGTTCCTGAAGAAAATTAAACATATACTACATAACCCAGCATTCCATTCGTCGATAGGCATCTACACAAGAGAAATGAAAACATATGCCAAAGCAAGATTTGTATGTTCACGTTCTTTGCAGCATTATTCCTGATAGCCCTAAACTAGATCCATCAACTGGTGAATGGATAAATAAAGCATGGTACATACACATACTGGAATACAATCAGTCATAAAAAGGAACAAATTGGGCTGGAGAGATGGCTTAGGTGCTTACTTATGAAACCTAACGACCCAGGTTCAATTTCCCCAGTACCCACGTAAGCCAGATGCACAAGGTGGCACATGCATCTGGAGAGTTTGTGGCTGGAGGCCCTGGAGCACCCAATCTCTCTATCTGCCTCTTTTTCTCTGTCTCTCTCTCTCTCAAATAAATAAATAAATTGAATTTTTTTAAAAGGAACCGATTACTGGTGCATGCTAAGACATGGAGGGACTCCAAAGCACTATGCTAAGAGAAAGAAGCCAGACACAAAAGACTATGTGAAAGATTCCATTGATGGGATTTTTCCAGAACAGGCAGGTCTGCTATTAAGAAAGTAGATTAATAGTTGTTCGGGTCAGGATATGGGAATGCAAATTTTTTGGCTGCTTTTTCTTTCTCCCCCAGTTTCCCTCTAGTCCAAGCTGACTCACTCTGCAGCTCAGGCTGGCCTCAAACTCATGGTGATATCCTTATCTTGAGTGCTGGGATCAAAGGCATGCAGCACCATGCGAATAGTAAATGGCATGATAGATTTTACTGGAGTGACAAAAATATTCTCAAACTGATTTATTTATTTAAGGGTTTTTTTTGAAGTAGGGTTTTTCTCTAGCTCAGGCTGACCTGGAATTCACTATGTAGTCTCAGGGTGACCTCAAACTCACAGTAATTCTCCTACCTCTGCCTCCGGAGTGCTGAGATTAAAGGCGTGTGCCACCATGCCTGGCTCTAAAACTGATTTATAACTCATAAAACAACTGTTTTATAGTAAAGACTGAAAAATTTGTTACATTCGCTTTTAAAATCTCTGAACTTTACACTTGAAATGGGTGAATTATATGATAGGTAAAACCTCAGTAAAACAAACATGCACCTGCCACATATTCCTACAAGTGAATGATGCAAAGATCTGGAAACCATCACACAGGATAAGTGACAAGAAAAGTGCACAGGGCCAGTGACCTTGGGATGCAAATGAAACAGGAACCTCCTCTGTGCAGCAGTCAAGTCCAAAGCAAAGCTGCTGTGGCGGTTGTTCGTGGGAAGCTTCACAGTGAGGCAGTGTGGACTGGCACACTTGCCGCGGGCCAGCGACTTCTAACTGAAGGAGGGACGGAACTGTTGGGTTAGGCCAGAGGGCTGAATGCTCTGCTGTCTGCCTGACAGGGACCCAGCAACCCACCACTGCAGGGAACTTCCTGCCATTCCCAGAAGGGACAGGAAGGACACTTCCTACTCCTCTTTTTCTTCTCTTCTTCCCTTCCCTTCCCTTCTTTCCTTCCTTCTTCCCCCCTTCTTTCCTTCCTCCCTCTTTTTCTTTCTTTTCGTTTTTCAAGGTAGGGTCTCACTCTAGCCCAGGCTGACCTGGAATTCACTGTGTAGTCTCAGGGTGGCCTTGAACTCACAACGATCCTCCTATCTCTGCCTGCAAAGTGCTGGGATTAAAGGCATGTGCCACCATGCCCTGGTCCTACTCCTCTTTCTATGCCCTTTTGGGAAGGGGCATGATTTCTTTGAGTGGGAGACTGGCTAGTAAGCTTCTTGCTCACTTGCTGTTTTCCTTTTTCCTTGCTATTTTTTCTTCCTTCCCCAGAACTGGCAAGTTATCTTTGCTACTATAAGAGCTGGGTTCTTCTGAGACACCCTAGCTCTACCCTTCCTTTGACTTTGCACAGTGGAAAGGCCTGTGGTTCTCTAGGTGTTCTGCCAGTCACTGAGTTGGTGAACGCAATTCCTGGAGGAAGTTGAAGAAACCCCACTAGGGGCTTGTATGGCCATGTTGTAGCTGCTAATTCATCTTTGCCTACGTGAAAGTAGACACATATTGTGTTCTCCCCTGCCCCAGTTCTGAATTTCCAGGCTGGTCTCAAACTCACAGCAATCTTCCTATCTCTGCCTCCCAAGGGCTGGGATTAAAGGTGTGCACCACCACACCTGTTTTTTATTTTTATTTTTTTATTTTAGAGAGAAATACAGAGACAGAGGGAGAGAGACAGAGACAGAGACAGAGTGTGTGTGAGAGAGAATTGGCATGACAGGGCCTCAGCCACTGAAATTGAACTCTAGATGCTTGCGCAACCTTGTGGGCATGCATGACCTTGCATTTGCCCCACCTTGTGTGTCTGGCTTATGTAGGATCTGGAGAGAGATTGAACATGGGTCCTTAGGTTTCACAGGCAAGCACCTTAACAGCTAAGCCATCTCTCTAGCCTCACACCCCCCCTTTCTTTCTTTTTTTTTTTTTTTTTTTTTTGGTTTTTCGAGGTAGGGTCTCACTCTGGTCCAGGCTGACCTGAAATTAACTATGTAGTCTCAGGGTGGCCTCAAACTCTCAAGAGGTCCTCCTACCTCTGCCTCCCGAGTGCTGGGATTAAAGGCGTGTGCCACCACGCCCAGCTCCTCACACCCTTTTAAAAGAAAATATTTTAAAAATATTTATTTGAGAGAGAGCAAATGGGCATACCGGGGCTTCTTGCCACTGCAGACAAACTCCAGACACATGTGCCACTTTGTGCATCTGGCTTTGCATGCGTAATAAGGGAACTGAAACCAGGCCATCAGGCTTTTCAAGCAAGTGCTTTTAACTGCTGAGCCATCACTCCAGCTCTGAATACCTCTTTACTGGCTCAGAGTAGGGAACAGGAAGTGTGAGTCACTTACTATCCTAAAACCTGAAGATCCACCAAGTCAAAGTCACTCACCACTGTCCTCTGCAATTTGCCACACCTTCAGGTAACATCCTGGAAGTCCACTGGTCACCAGCAATCTGTTCCAGATAGGTAGAAAATCTTGTCTAAACAGAAGAAAGCTTACCCTCTTCCCAGCAGCCTTCCCCCCTCTAGCCCAAGCAGATACATCTTGCTTTAGGGATAGGTCCACAGCTCATACAGAGCTCTGGACTTCTACATGTCATTATGAACGTAGGGAAGACACCATGGGGAACCTGAACATACAACCCTGACCCAGAAATTCCCATTCTCTACTCACCCAACTGTCTACCTACCATCGCTCTCTGAGAAGCCCAAGTGTATCGTTCTGTACTGCATGTAATCCCCGGAGCAACTTACCTGTGGTTCCATTCACCAAAAACAGCTTCAAGGCTAATGGTTTCTTTGTATGTATGTGTGTATGCATGCATACACACCCACATTTGTCTGTGTGCTTAGGGGTGGGCATGGCCATAGGAGGTTACTCTTAAGCATTTCCAGCCACCCTTTCCCAATGGAAGGTCCAAGTCCCAGAACTGGTCATACCTGGTATCTGGCACGTGCTTTAAATCAAAGACAGATGTGTCTGAAATCCCTCCATGGCACACTTTGAAATCTCTTTCTGGGAATAAGCCCTAAAATACAAAGGAGTGGCCAATCAGAACCCACTCTTTTTTTTCTTTTTAAAAATATTTTATTTTTACTTATTTAACAGAGAAAGAGGGAGAGATAGAATGGGCGTGCCAGGGCTTCCAGCCACTGCAAACAAACTCCAGATGCTTGCGCCCCCTTGGGCATCTGGCTAACGTGGGTCCTGGAGAATCGAACCTGGGTCCTTTGGCTTTGCACAGAGCCTACTCTTCAAAGAAACATTTCAGAAGACCTGAAAAAGAGTCAAGACTCTGGCCTGTAGGAAGCCATAGAAGTCACTTGGCTGGTGACAGACGCTTTTCTCTGCAGGGTCTTGGCGTGCTGCTGTTTGTAAATGCTGTTCACTGACTATGTAAACAGCATCTTCTCTTCCCCACCCAGCTCAAAGCCTTCTCCTAGCGCTTCACCAGTCCCTGTCACTATTGCACAAACACATCCAAGCTTTCCTGAGAGTCAACGGAACTTAACAGGAGTCCTTTTGGTTAGGTTGCACCACTCAGGACACTCTCCTTCTCTCTCCTGAGGTCTCATCTTCCACTGCCAGCCACTTTAGCCAGCAGGAGCAGTCGCCCTCCTTGCCCACTAACAGGCTAAAAAGCCAACAGCTGCAACCTGTACGGCCTCTGCCCACATGGGAGGTGCAGGCCCCGTTCACCCTGACAAACCAGGGGGTCATAATGGTGCTCTGTGTAAACCCAGATTAAGCCTTGTTCCTTTCTCTCACCCTTGTTTTGCTCTCTCCCTGTCTCCCAAGAACTTAAAAGCCTCTACAACTCTTGGACAACATCTTATTTTTCCCTGCACCTCTGTCTGGACAATGTAAGCTGGAATGGGTCCAAATGACCTGAGAAAAGTACTTTTGATTTCAAAATTCTCACTGATTTAAAAAACTTTAGCCAACATACAGGCAAATGGTCCAAAATACCCAATTTTTCACTCTACGTGCACGGCCTTCTCTCTGCTCTACCTGCTCTTCTCACCAGGTCCTTCTAGCCATGGTCTCAGAAATGTGCTCTCACTCAACCCCACCCCCATACTCATCCTCACCCTCTGCTTTTGACCCTGATACCACAGAGGGCCTCGCCCCAACAGCTCCTCTGGCTCCTCTAGCTCCCTCAGCCTCTCCTGACCACCTGCCTGATAACAAGGTTTGATTTTAGTCTCCAGAGTTGTAAATAGAATAAAAATTTAAAATGGGAATGCATAACTTCTGAATAAAAAATGAATGAATGAGTGATGGGGAAATGGTTATCTAAAGTCTATATGAAAAGTGCACTTAAAATGAATGTGTGTGTGAGTATGTATGTGGCTCACAGCCCTAAGGCTGCAGGATGATTTCTGTTCTAAGCAGTGCCATTTCACTGTGGGAATGTTCTCCGCCAAGCCCACTGTACTAGATGGCATAGCCAATTTTTACTGTTGAGTGTCCCCCACAAGGAACACTAAAAGTAATTAAGATCATAGGCAAAAAACAAAAACAAAAAACAAGATTCTCCTACTCTTTTTAAAATGTTGTAAAATGGCAGGATCAGAAAGCTGCCTTGTAGTTCTGAGACCAAAACTCTCCCTGGAATTTAAAAGAAATGGCTCTTTCTTAGCTTCCCTGCCTTGCAGAGCCAGCGGGCTGCAAGCACAGGGAATCTCAAGATCCTGGCTCCAGCATGATGATGAATGATGCCAAGTCGCTGTGAATACATGGGGACTGTTTTACATTTACTTTGTCTTTCTATGCTTCTATGAAACTACTAACAAACAACAGTCTCAAAATTTATGCTTAAACTTAGAAGTACCCAATACTGAGTTTGTAAAAAAAATTTCTAAAATTTCTAATAATGTTCAAATCTGCTTTCATATTTTTTTAAAGATTTTATTTATACGAGAGAGAGAGAGAAAGAGAGAGAGAGGGAGAGAATGGGCATGCCAGGGCCTCCAGCCACTGCAAACGAATTCCAGATGCATACGCCACCTTGTGCATCTGGCTAATGTGGGTCCTGGGGAATTGAGCCTCGAACCAGGATCCTTAAACTTCACAGGCAAGTGCTTAACTGCTAAGCCATCTCTCCAGCCCCCTGCTTTCATATTTTTAAAAAATGTGTTTCAGAAAAAAAAAAGAAAGAAAAAGAAAAAGAAATAAATAAAAAAAAATGTGTTTCATGAAAATCATAAGAAACGAAGTTCCAAAATCAATAAAAGATAAAATTGATATGTTTATTCTGGGTAAATAATGTAAGTCAAATCTGGTCTACTCTTTCAAAAAACTTATTTCAAGGGCTGGAAGGATAACTTAGTGGTTAAGGCGCTTGCCTGCAAAGCCAAAGGACCCAGGTTCGATTCCCCATGACCCATGTCAGCCAGATGCACAATGAGGTGCATGCATCTGGAGTTCGTCTGCAATGGCTGGAGGCCCTGGTGCACCCGTTCTCTCTCTCTCTCCCTCTCTCTCCTCTTCTTTTGCTGTCAAATAAATAAAAATAAAATATTTTTTTAAAAAGTTATTTCAAAAGGCCTTCTGAGGAAAAAAAAAAACAGAAACAAAACCTTAAATGGTCATATTAAAAGTCTTATGGTAAGAACAATAAAAGTTTCTGTTGGTAGTTATGAGATGAACTGACTAAAGAAGATAAACTAGAGAGGAATCTTTAAATGTTGGATGTTAAATGTCTGATGAAACAGATTGTTACAGAGTGGTTACATGGATTGTAAGGTAAAAGTATGTAGATGAATGAGTAAAGTATGTAGATGAAGATATGAGTAAGCTTAAACAGAAGGTTAAAGACAAAATACTTTTTTTTCCCCATTTTTATTAATATTTTCCATGATAACAAAAAAAATCCCATGGTATTACCCTCCCCCCTTTCCCCTTTGAAATTCCATTCTCCATCATATCCCCTCCCCATCTCAATCTTTCTACTTACATATATACAATACCAACCTAATAAAAGCCCTCCTCCCTTTCTTTCTCTTCCCTTTCTATCTCCTTTTTTAACTTACTGGCCTCTGCTACTGAGTTTTTTCCTTCTCACACAGAAGCCCAATCATCTCTAGCTAAGATCCACATATGAGGGAGAACATGTGGCGCTTGGCTTTCTGGGCCTGGGTTACCTCACTTAGTATAATTCTTTCCAGATCCATCCACTTTTCTGCAAATTTCATAACTTCATTTCTCTTTACTGCTGAGTAAAACTCCATTGTATAAATGTGCCATATCTTCATTATCCACTCATCAGTTGAGGGACATCTAGGCTGGTTCCATTTCCCAGCTATTATAAATTGAGCAGCAATAAACATGGTTGAGCAAGTATCTCTAAGGTAATGAGATGAGTCCTTAGGATATATGCCTAGGAGAGCTATAGCTGGAAAGACAAAATACTTAATCAGATTACAGACTTCTTTTTTTTTTTTTTTTTTTTTTTGGTTTTTCAAGGTAGGGTCTCACTCTAGCCCAGGCTGACCTGGAATTCACTATGGAGTCTCAGGGTGGCCTCGAACTCACGGCGATCCTCCTACCTCTGCCTCCCGAGTGCTGGGATTAAAGGCGTGCGCCACCACGCCCGGCTAGATTACAGACTTCTTGAGATAAAAAATGACTACCAGAGTAGGGCTTATATCAGACTAACAAAGGATGGCCCTGGCTGGTAGCAGGCTGCTATGGTCTTCAGGTTGTAAACTTAACTTTAATTTACTGATGTTAATCTGGTCATAATAATGGTCATGAAAGACTAAATTTAGAGTATCCAAACAAGTTAACTAAGTTCCTCTGTTTGTCAACCTTTTAACTAAATCTTAAGGTTAATATTGACTCATTAATACTTAATTCTCTCCTAAGACTATTACATCTAAAACCCTGCCTCAAAAAAAAAAAAAAAAAGTCTCACAAAGGAACTATTTACTCTCCCCCCCCCATTTTATAAGGTAAATAGACCATATTTGAAATATTAAATAGTATTTACCTGTCACACACTTGGAAACTATTTACTTCATGGTGAACAGTAAAAGAAAATTCTAAACAAAGTAATGTTGTGATTTAAAATGTAATTCCTCAATTCCTCGGTCAGTCTTAATACTTTAATTTTAACTTACATTATTACTGAACAAGTTTACCAAAATATCACAGGCAGAATTATAGAGTTGGTTAAGGTCTGAATAGTTATAGATTGTGTCATAAAATTTTGTGTATGTTTGGAATCCAATATAGTTCTATAAAATTGATTTGGAAGAGATTTAAAATATTTCATTTTGGCTCAGCAGTTAAAAGTGCTTATTTGCAAAGCCAGATGCAGACAGTGGAGCATATATTTGGAAGTAGCAAGTGGCCCTGACATGCCCATTCCCTCTCTTTTCCATGAGACTTGTCTCCTTTTTTCATTAGATCATGGCCGTTTAATCCAGTGCCTCTATTCTTTAGTTAACTTTACAAGTTATAAAATTTTTCATGTCTTCATATTTAAGTCAAAAAATGTTACTACATAATATAGATTTTTTGTTTATTTTAAATTCTGTCAGCAGATCTTTTGTTTATAGTTTACTCTCTGTAGCCTCATGTGCCTTAAATATGTAAACTCTACTTTTTGTTAGTATCAGACTTCTTTTCCAGATATCAGAATATTGTAATTTCGTTTATACAAAGTCCATGATGTTTGGCTTTCAATAAGCGTGCAACACCATGCTTGGCTAAAACTCTGTAGTTTTAAAATGGTTCTTGTCTTGTTCATGCTAGTTTTGCTGGGTGATTATCACCTAGATTATAATCTAAGTCATATAAAAAGTGACTTATGGGCTGGAGGGATGGCTTAGTGGTTAAGGTGTTTGCGTGCAAAGCGAAAGGACCCAGGTTCGATTCCCCAGGACCCACGTTAGCCAGATGCACAAGGGGGTGCACAAAAATCTGGAGTTCATTTGCAGTGGCTGGAGGCCATGGTGTGCCCATTCTCTCTCTCTCTCCCTCTTTCTGTGTCAAATGAATAAATAAAATAAAATGTATTTTTTAAAGTGACTTATTGTGATTTTGTTCTTAGGAAAACTGATAAAGCTCCCCATGTCTTAGGAAAATCCACTGCATACAATGTTAATATAGTTTGTCTAACCTTATGTAACAGTCATAAATATTTCTTTAGTTAAACCTTAAAATTGTTCAATGGTAAAAGGTACTTATTTAAGAAATTACTTTGTGTCTGTCATATTGTCTCTGATATAACTCAACAATGACCAAGTTTTATTTTATTCTTGAGCTATGTGTAATCAGTGTGTATCAGTCATGGTTTCACTTAATTAACTGTCTCATTTCTGGTATCTTAAGTTCATTGCTTATAGAGATACTAATACTTAAGACATGTTTCCTGCCCTACAAAAATAATCTTAAATTGTTGTTCTGCTTCCAGTTTGGGGGGTAATTGATACTTGCATGGTATACAGACTAGCCAAAGTTGTTTTCAAACACAGATGCTAAGTTTTCATGCTGTCTTGTCTTTTCCTGGCATATAATTTCTAGATTAAATCAATTGCCTTAAAGTTATTGATAAAATATTGCTTTCAGGGCTACTAAAATGTTCTGCCTATACTTATAAATGACAGATACTTAAAAGATAGAATGTGTATGCTTTCTGTGTTCCAAATATAGCTTACATTGTCAGCTGACAAGTAAACTTAAATATTAACCAAAATGATTTTAGGGCTGAAGGGATGGCTTAGCAGTTAAGGTATTTTCCTGCAAAGCAAAAGGACCCAGGTTCAATTCCCCAGGATCCATGTTAGCCAGATGCACAAGGGGGTGCACACGTCTGGAGTTTGTTTGCAGTGACTGGAGGCCCTGACACGCCCATTCTCCCTCCCTCTTTCTCTGTCAAATAAATAAATATAATAAAAATAAGATATTAAAAAGATTTTAAACTATTGTGTCATATATTGTGCCATATATTGTGTCAGATATGTTCTGTATCTTTTTAATTAATCTATTCTGCTAATCAGGTATGTACAGTCTCCCTGAGTGAGTAATAACGATATGTAGAAGCCAAAATCAACTGGAAACACTGGAGTTAAAAGGACAACCAACATTTTGGTTCCTGCTGCTGGGTCAGAAGGCCACAGGAGATGATGGAACACGTGAACTTCTAGCCTCTGATAAGTTACCTATCTTCTTCATCAGAGAGGATGAAACCCAGAGATAAATTCCAAGTCAGTGTATCTGCAACAGGAGAGTCACATTGGAGGAAAATCAGTCCTCCAGGCTTCCCAAAAGAGGGAGGGCCACTTGGGCAGCACAGCTTTGACTTATCCTAGCAGATGACAATGCTCAGAGACATAGAATTCACAGGTCCCTAAAAATCTCTCCTGCAGTGCCATTATTGGCCTCCAAAATATAAAGTTAATTCTGGCAGCCTACATGGCCTTAATCACCCAGTAAGAAAAAATATAACTACAATATAAACAATGAGTCAGACTAATAGGCTCCCCTGTCTGATGCTGACTTACAATACTAAACTCTAACATTAACTTATGCCTTCTGCCTCTGCCTGTCCCTGACTAACTTCACCTACCTGACCCCAGCTCCTTCCACTTGCCTTAGCCAGAATCAGAGCTATTCCTCAGGCACCCTCCTTCCTTAGCCCTTACCCTACCTCATCCAGGGATAAGTACACTGCCACCCCAATGGGCACTCTCAAACTTAAACTCTCTTGTGTTCCTACTCTTGCCCTGATCCCAGAATGCCCCTCTGCCTCCTCTCTTGCCCCAAGTACTCTATCTCTCACCTCTGAATGCTCATCCTCCCTTTATACCTGGTGGTTTTTGTTTTTTTTTTTTTCTGGTTTTTGGAGGTAGAGTTTCACTCTAGCCCAGGCTGACCTGGAATTCACTATGGAGTCTCAGGGTGGCCTCGAACTCATGGCGATCCTCCTACCTCTGCCTTCTGAGTGCTGGGATTAAAGGCCTGCGCCACCATGCCCAGCTGCCTGGTGTTTTGATGTCATAGCTGTTGACAAGAGTAACAAACTCCTTTACTCTCCCTTCTGTCTTCTCACAGGGTGCACAGAGCCCATCTCCCTCACCTTCTCTATCACAGGTGTCTACCAGCGACTGCCCTGAAGCCAGCTCAGTACAGGGATGGCGTGAGAGAAGTCTCTGCTTAGCTCAGGACCAAGTCGTAACCACATGCTACACTGGTGCTGTCGATCTCACCACCCTGCCACCTCTAGCCACCATGAAACTGTCTCCTCATCACCTGCCCTGAAGGGAGACCCATCGACTGCATTATCCAGCCTCTCCCATAAAAATTCATGGTCCTTAAGGTCAGCATGAAGAAATTAACCTTCATCTCTTATCATTAACAAAAGGCTGGAATGTTAGGTTGGGATGGGCTCCCAAAATGGAGTTACCATGTGGTGACAAGAACATAAGGAAGTAGGTTATCCACATTCCTCAAGAAACTGCCCAGCCATTATCCCTTCCTTGCTTAACAAAGCCCGGCCCCCCCTCATGATTTCTTGCCCCCTTATCCTGTAAGGTCATTGTTCTGGTCTCACACCCTAGCTATTTGAAATGGCTAATGTAAAGGACAAAGGAGTTCTTTTCCCTTCCTCACCTTTCCCCAACTGAAGAACCCTATATAGTGCACTATCTGGACTTTCAAGTTCGCTGTGCTCTGCTCTTGAGAGTCAGTACGGGCAGCTTGCGCCCCCCCCCCCCCCCCCCCCCCGCCCTGCCAGCCAATAAAAGCTTCCATCTTTGCCTCAGAGTGGTTTCTTGGTCACTCCAAACCTTACATAAACAACTACCACTTCCCCATGTTCCCACCTCTCCACTGGAAGGTTCCTCTAACAGTAACAATATAACAGCTACCAATCATAAAGTGCTCAACTGGAAAGGTGGCTCAATGGTTAAAAGCTCTTGCTTGCGAAGCCTGCTGGCTTGGGTTCGATTCCACAGTAGACATGTAAAACCAGATGCACAAAGTGGTGCATGTGTCTGGAGTTTGTTTGTAGTGGGAAAAGGCCCTGGCACTTACTCTACCTCTTCTCAGAAAAAATAAAGTGTTCACTCTATCAGGCCCATGTTTAGAGCTTTATTATGTTTATTTCTTCCTTTTTCTTTTCTTTCTCTCTTTCTTTGCTTTTCTTTCAGGTAGGGTCTCACTCTAGCCCAGGCTAACCTGAAACTCACTACAGTCCCAGTCTTGCCTTGAATTCACAGCAATCCTCCTATTCCTGCCTCTTAAATGCTAGGATTAAATGTGTGTGCCAATGTTTCTTTAAGAAAAAAAATACTTATTTATTTGAGAGAGAAAGAAAGAGGCAGATAGCAAGAAAGAGAATGGGCATGCCAGGGCCTCCAGCCATTACAAATGAATTCCAGATGCATATACCCCCTTGTGCATCTGGCTTATGTGGGTCCTGGGGAATTGAACTGGAGTCCTTACGCTTCGCAGGCAAATACCTTAAACCGCTAAGCCGTTTCCCCAGCCCCCCTTTTTTAAATTATTTTTTTAATTATTTGAGAGAAAGAGGAAGGGAGAGAGAGAGAGAATGGTATGCCAGGGCCTTCAGCCACTGCAAAAAACTCCAGAAGCATGCACCACCTTGTGTATCTGGCTTATATGGGTTCTGGGGAATCAAACCTGAGTCCTTTGGCTTTGCAGGCTAGCACCTTAACTGCGAAGCCATCCCTCTACCCCTTTAAAAAAAATATTTTATTTATTTGAGAGAGGTGGGGGGGGGAGGGAAAGGCAGATAGAGAAAGAGAGATTAGGCACACTAGGGCCTCTAGCCACTGCAAATGAATTCCAGATGCTAGAGGCACCTTGTGCATCCGGCTTAAGTGCATATTGAGGAATTGAACCTGGGTCCTTAGGCTTCACAGGCAAGTGCCTTAACTGCTAAGCCATCTCTCCAGCCCTAATATTTCTGTTTCAAAACTTTATTTTTATTTACATGTATGTGTGTGTTTGTGCAACACGAGAGAGAGGGAAGGAGAAAGAAAGCGAGTATGGGTGCACCAGGGCCCCTTACCACCACAAACCAACTCCAGACGCATGTGCTACTTTGTTTTTCAAGGTAGGATCTCACTTTATCCCAGGCTGACCTGGAATTCACTGTGTAGTCTCAGGGTGGCCTCGAACTCACAGAGATCTTCCTACCTCTGCCTCCCAAGTGTGACACCTCACCTGGCTTGCATGTGCTACTTTGTTCATCTGGCTTTATGTGGGTATTGGGGAACTGAACCCAGGCTGCCAGGCTTTGCAAGCAAGTGCCTCCAACCACTGAGCAACCTCCCCAGCCCTATTATGTTTCTTTCAAGTACCCTTGTGATCCACAGTCCACAAATGACAAAACTAAGGCTAAGGGAAGTTAAGCAATGTTTCGAAGGTCACTTGAGTACTAAGCTGGGAGTCTGAGCCCAAGCCTGCCTAACCAAAGTCAATGCTCTTAGCCACTAGACTCTATCTCTACTACCTCTACGTCTCTAACTCTATGCAAGGACCAGAGGCAGGTAAAGGGAGGCAGCTACAGAAAAAGGGGGGAAAACCAGTGGAAGGTGGGATACAAGGCTTAGGCCAGGTAAGGCCTTGAAGGCTCAAATTTAAGTAGTGGGGACTGGGGAAATGAAGAGTACTGGATAAGCTCTCCTGAGGGCAATAAAGGCCAGGCTGTCATATGGTTCTGTGAGTACACACCAGGCATTTTTACTGGCTTTACATCTCGAGATTCTAATATAGTAGGTCTGGGAAGGGGCCCAAGCATTTGTACCTTAGTCAGCCTCTGCAATGGATTGGGTAAGATGGTCCTCAGGCTACTTTGACAAATGGACCATAACTGTTGGGATCCAGCATCTCCTGGGGTTTATTTTTTTTAATTTATTTAATTATTTATAAGGAGAGAGAGAGGGGGGAAATATGGATATACCAGGTCTCTAGCTGCTGCAAACAAACTCCAGATGCATGTGTCATTTTATGCATCTCGCATTATGTGGGTGCTAAGCCATCTCTCCAGTCCATCCCCTTTGATTTATTTTTATTTTTATTTATGAAAGTGAGAGAGAGATAATAGATACTCCAGAGCCTCTAGCTGCTAGAAACAATCTCCAGACACATGCGCCACCTTGTTTATCTGGCTTACATGGGTCCTGGGGAATTGAACCTGGGTCCTTTGGCTTTGCAGGCAAGTGACTTAACTGCTAAGCAATCCCTCCAGCTCCCCCTTGGATTTTTGTATGTCTAAGCATTCAACTCAATCCCATACCAAGTTACCCTCTAACTTTTGTTTGAGACTGAGTCTTGTGTAGCCCAGGCTAGCCTTCAACTATTTAGCCAAGGATAACCTTGATTCCTGAGTCTAGTGCACTTCCAAGTGTTAGGGTTATAAGCATATACCACCACACTCAGCTTATAACTGTTTCTTACTTCATTAAAGAATTTAAGAGGGGGTGCTCACTTTGGCAGCACATATACTAAAATTGGAACGATACAGAGAAGCATGGCCCCTGTGCAAGGATGACATGCAAATTCGTGAAGCATTCATATTAAAAAAAAAAAAAAAAAGAATTTAAGAGGGGGCCAGGCATGGTGGCGCACGCCTTTAATCCCAGCACTTGAGAGGCAGAGGTAGGAGGAACTGCGGTGAGTTCAAGGCCACCCTGAGACTCCCGAGTGAATTCCAGGTCAGCCTGAGCTAGAGTGAGACCCTACCCTGAGAAACAAAAACAACAACAACAACAAAGAATTTAAGAGGGGCTGGGTATGGTGGTGTGGTGCACACCTTTAATCCTAGAATTCAGGAGGCAGAGGTAGGAAGACTGCCATGCGTTCAAGGCCACCTTGACACTACATAGTGAGTTTCAGGTCTGCCTGGACTAGAGCAAGACTCTACCTCAAAAAGCAAAAAAGAGCCAGGCATGGTGGCACATGCCTTTAATCCTAGCACTTGGGAGGCAGAGGTAGGAGAATCGCTGTTAAGTTTGAGGCCACCCTGAGATGACACAGTGAAACTTCCAGGTCAGCCTGGCTAGAGTGAGACCTACCTTGAAAAACTTAAAAAAAAAAAAAAAAAAAAAAAAGGGAAGAAAAGAATTTAAGAGGGATGCGGTAAAATACTTGAATACGGATTCAATCCCCAGGAACACACACTCAAATTCCTGTCCCTACAAGCCCTTTCAGCCTGTCTTCTGACCAGTGCAGCAGCAGAGTCACTTTCTCCATTATCCCCCCACTCCTGCGCATTCTCTCTGTTCCTCCACAGTGACTACTTCCCCAGTTTGTAACTGCTCAAGCCCCTGGAAACCCTCCCCCAGATTTGTGTTTTTGACTAGTTAATACCCTAGTCCTTCCCTACATATTCACTTCCTCCTCCTCCTCCTCAGTCACTAGCAAAATGCTGTGGCGGAGCTGGAGAGATGGCTTAGTGTTTAAGGCACTTGCCTGTGAAGCCTAAGGACCCATGTAAGCTAGATGCACAAGGTGACACATGCATCTGGAGTTTGTAGTGGCTAGAGACCCTGGTGCACCCATTCTTCCTCTCTTTCTCTCTCTCAAATAAATAAAAATAAAAAGGAGAAATTTTACTTTTATTATTATTATTATTATTATTATTATTATTTGAGGTAGGGTTTCACCCAAGCTCAGGCTCTCCTGGAATTAACTATGTAGTCTCAAGGCGGCCTCGAACTCACGGCGATTCTCCTACCTCTGCCTCCCGAGTGCTGGGATTAAAGGCTTGCGCCACCACACCCAGCTTCTTTATTATTTTTTAAAATATTTAAAAAAATATTTTATTATTTATTCATTTAACAGAGAAAGAGGGAGGAAGGGAGGGAGAGAGAGAGAGAGAGAATGGGTGCAGCAGGGCCTCCAGCCATTGCAAACAAACTCCAGATGCGTGCGCCTCCTTGTGCATCTGGCTAACGTGGGTCCTGGGGAATTGAACCGGGGTCCTTTGGCTTTGCAGGAAAACTTCTTAACCACTAAGCCATCCCTCCAGCCCTTAATATTTTTATTTATTTATTTATTTGAGGGAGAGAGAGAGAGAATGGGTGTGTCAGGGCCTCCAGCCACTGCAAATGAACTCCAGACACATGTGCCACCATGTGCATCAGGCTTATGTGGGTCCTGGAGAGTCGAACCGAGGTCCTTTGGCTTTGCAGGCAAGTACCTTAACTGCTAAGCCATCTCTCCAGGCCAAAAAGGAGAAATTTTAAATTTAAAAAAAAGTGCTATGTCAGAGGTCACCAATAGCTTCTGTTTACCTAATGCGTGAGAATGAATCTTCAATCCTCATTGGAATAATTCTATAGCAACATTATATAGCATCCAACTCTTCTACATGTTTTCCTTTTGTCTTGTTTTCTTAGGCTTCTCCTACTTCAAAACAATTTTTACACTCCCCTTTTATTTTATTTGGGAGGGTAGGTAGATAGAAAATGAGCACACCAGGGCCTTCAGCCACTATGAATGTATTTCAGACATGTACGCCACCTTATGAATCTGGCTTTTGTGGGTCCTGGGGGAAATGGGACCTGGATCCTTTGGCTTCACAGGCAAATGACAACCACTAAGCCATCTCTCCAGGCCCCAAACAATTCTTCCTTAGTATTCCTGGTAGGCTTATCTTCCTATATGTATCCCTTAAATGTGTCTAGAGGTTCTGTCCTTAGCTGTCTTTTCCTCTTAATTTTTATACTCTGTATCTTCATCCTAGATGATCTTAAATATCCTATTGGCTTCATCATACCCTCTCTACCCTAAGAGCTCCCTATATCTTTTTTTGTGTGAGGGATGGTGGGGACTGGAACAGAGAAACTAGCACGTGGTATGTGAATGTGCTACCACTGAGCTATCTATTTCTGATAAAGTAAGATTGACCTTCTCCTGTAGTGGCCCTCTTGTGAACTATGTGACATTCCTCACAGCATCAACCCTGTGTCTCCCTCTATTAAGAACAGGCCCAAGGCTGGAGAGATGGCTTAGTGGTTAAGGCCCTTGCCTGTGAAGCCAAAGGACCCAGGCTTGATTGCCCAGGACCCACGTAAGCCAGGTGCACAAGGTGGTGCACGTGTCTAGAGTTCTTTTGCAGTGGTTAGAGGCCCTGGCATGCCCATTCTCTATCTCTCTCTCTCCCAAAATAAATAAATAAAATATTTTTGAAAACAACAGGCCCAGTGTTTGTCTTTCTTTTTCTAGTATCCAGGACAATACCTGGTAGGTAAGAGGAACTCTATGACTGCTTAGAAGTAAAAGCTGACACAAACAGCGGCATTTGCATTTCAAGTTACCTGGTTTTCCTTTAGGGAAAGTCTGAGAGGTAGTGTCAGATGAAGTATCTCGTTTTTTCTCAGGCGTTCGTAGCCAGCAACAAAGACTCCTGGAACAAAGAAGTAGCTGTGACAAAGGATTAGAAGAGTGTGGGCCATGGCTGGATCTATACACTCCTGCCAAATCCCCCCAAACAAAGATACATTCCTTCCCCATAGTATGCAGCCTGGGATCCAGGAATGGCGGGTCTTCATAAGTGTAAGAAAAAGGCTGATGAGGCCCAGAGGGATGGCTTAGCAGGTAAGGCGCTTGCTTGCAAAGCCCAAGGGCCCATGTTCGATTCCCCAGAACCCATGTAAACCAGATGTACAAGATGGAACATGCGTCTGGAGTTCGTTTGCAGCAGCTGGAGGCCGTAGTGTGCCCATTCTCTCTGTCTCTCTCACAAATAAATAATAAGCCAGGCGTGGTGGCGCACGCCTTTAATCCCAGCGCATGGGAGGCAGAGGTAGGAGGATCACAGTGAGTTTGAGGCCACCCTGAGACTACATAGTGAATTCCAGGTCAGCCTGTGAGACCCTACCTCGAAAAACAAAATAAAATAAGTTTTTCAAAAGGCTGACGAGGCACCAAATTGCAACAAGTGACAAGAAGGCCTCAGGCTTCCAGAAGAGTGGGATGGATCTTTCTAGTCTGAGACTCCTGAAACCCAGCCTGAGGAGTGGGAGTCCATTTCCTTTATGGGCAGAAAAACCTATTACCTTTGTCACCCATCCACTCAAGGACTCGGGTGGCTCCAGAGAGGTCAAATGCATGGAAATCCTGGTACCTGCAGGGTGGGGGCACAAAACCGTGGTAGGTACTTTAGAGAGAACCCGGGGACGGCAGCAGGGGTCAGGGGACCGAGTGTGGTCACTCTTATCATTGCCACCCTTCACCAGCGCGCTCTCGTCGCTCAGCCTGAGCACGCGGGGCCCAGCATTTCCCGGAGGGAGAGGCTCCCGCCCGCCCAGCCCCGCCCAGGCCCCGCGGCCTCCACGCTCCACTGCCCCGCAGGCCGGCACCCGGCCCGACCCCACTCTCCAGCCCCAGGATTTACAAGCGCAAGGATTCCACCAGCCAGTCCTCCGCGGACTCCATGGTAACTATCGCTTCCGGGACGAGGCTTTCTGGGCAGGCGCGTCCCCTTGTGAGGAGTGGGCGTGGCCTGCCGCTAGGAGGCGGAGCCTAGCGGTATCCCCGGGCTCTCAGCGCCCGGCAAAATGAGCACATGGGCTGTGTCTCGGGTTCTTGGGTCACAAACTCGGAGGGGGGGAAAACATAAAAAAAAAATGAAAAAACGAGGTGAAAGCCCCAGATGTCAGCTCCACGCAGGGCTGAAGGGACTAAATACACCGTTTTAGGACCAGGATTTGCAGCCAGAAAAAGGCGGTCAGTGCCCCAAAACCCAGATATAATACAGGCAAATGACGAGTAAGAGTTTGCATGTATGTACACACTTACAAGTTTGAGGACTTAAAAAAAAATTATTTAGTTCCAAGCAGAGAGATAGAATGGGCAGGACAAGACCTTAGACCCCTGCAAATGTAGTCCGGATGCATTCGCCCCTATCTGCATCTGGCGTTATGTGGGTACTAGGGAATTGAACCTGGGTCGTTATGCCTTGCAGGCAAGGGCCTTAACCCCCTGAGTCATCTCTCCAGCCCTTGAGGACTTTTGTATGAAAGAAGTATTATTGGGGTCAGGATGTAGCTTTCAGCTTATAGAGAGCTTTGCCTAGCATGCCAAAGCCCTGAGTTGGATCTCCAGCACTGCATAAAACCAGGCATGGTGGCACACACTTGTAATCCCAGCACTTGTGAAATACTTGAAGTAGGATCATAACTTTGAGGTCACCCCTTGCTACGTAGCAAGTTTGAAGCCAGCCTGATTTACATGAGATCTTGTATCAAAAAAAAAAAAAAAAAAGTTCAGGGCTGGAGAAGTGGTTTTGTGGTTAAGGTGCTTGCTTGGGAAGCCTAAAGACCCAGGTTCAATTCTCCAGGTCCTACATAAGCCACATGTACATGATGACGCATACGACTGGAGTTCATTTGCAGTAGCTAGAGGATCTAGTGTGCCCATTCGTCCCCACCTCTCTCTCTGCTTCTTTCCCTCCTTCTCTTTCAAATAAATAAATAAAAATACAAATATTAAAAAGTTCATCTGATACATATTTATTTATTTTGAGAGAGGGAGAGAAACAGTAAGTATGGATATGCCAGGGCCTCCTCCACTTTAAACGAACTCCAGATGCATGTGCCACTTTGTGCATCTGGCTTTGGGTGGGTACTGGGGACTCAAATACAGACCATCAGCCTTTGCAAGCAAGCATCTTTTGTTGTTGTTGTTTTTCGAGGTAGGGTCTTGCTTTAGCCCAGGCTGACCTGGAATTCACTCTGTAGTCTCAGGGTGACCTTAAACTCATCGTGATTCTTTTACCTCTGCCTCCCAGTGCTGGGATTAAAGGTGTGGGCCACCACAACTGGTTTAGCAAGCGCCTTTAAATGCTGATCAATCTCTTCAGCTCAAAATAGTTTATCTGATATTCCAACTAACTTGGTGTCCTTTATTTTCATTCGTTAACTCTCTGACAACTCTCAAGGAAGTCCCTAAATCCAGGGAAAACTGCAAGAATACAGCAGGGGGCTGGAGGGATGGCTTAGCGATTAAGGTGCTTGCCTGCAAAGTCAAAGGACACAGGTTCGATTTTCCAGGACCCATGTAAGCCAGATGGCAAGGTGGCGCATACATCTGGAGTTCATTTGCAGTGGCTGGAGTCCCTAGTATGCCCATTCTCTCTGTCTCTCTCTCTCTCTCTCTCTCAAAATAAATAAATAAATTATATATATATATGTGTGTGTGTGTGTGTGTGTATATATATACATACACACACACACATATGGAGAGAGAGAGAAGAGAGGGCTGGAGAGATGGCTTAGCAGTTAAGCGCTTGCCTGTGAAGCCTAAGGACCCAGGTTGGAGGCTCGATTCCCCAGGACCCACGTTAGCCAAGATGTGCAAAGGGGCCCACGTGTCTGGAGTTTGTTTGCAGTGGCTGGAGGCCCTGGCCCACCCATTCTCTCTCTCTATCTGCCTCTTTCTCTGTCTGTCTGTCGCTCTCAAATAAATAAATAAAAATGAAAAAACAAAAAAAAATTTTTTTAAAGAACACAGCTGGGCTGGATTCTAGTGTGGTTGTCCCCTGTATGTCAGGTACTTCTCTAAAGCTTGGCAAGGGGTGACAGGAGACAGGGTGAGTAGTGTCCTATCAGCATAGAGTTGCAGGCAGCCGGTTACCAGGGAAGAATAGAGGTGATAACTTGCTAGTGCCAGTAGATGGCAGAGGAGAGAGCAGAAACCATGGGCTCGCAGACCAGGCATAGAGCCCTCAAAGGTACCTGTGTGGAGAGTCCAAAGCGACTGCCTGTGTCATGGCAGAGAGTGTTCTGGGCTTTTCGGACCTCATCCCATCTCACTGAACTCCCCCACCCTGCAGAGCCATTTCCCCCCACTTCCTTCACCTGTGGCTGGAAGGAAAAGACCAGGCATTCTATGTACAGAGCATGATTTTAATTCATAACTTCATTAGGGAAGCAATAAATACAGCAGAAATTTGTGCCTGCATCTGCACTACTTCGGGTGACCTATCCAGAAACCACAGTCATGGAGTAACATGTTTGAGTTCAAGATTTACATCCAAACGGGGTCATTATGAGGGTTCCATTCAGCAGTGTCCGCGGCTGGGCACAATCTAAGCCGAGTTGTCGTTGCACTTGCCCCATTATTGGCATCACTTCTGCAGTGTTTGCCCCAGCAGCCTCCTGTGCTGAAGGAAAACAGAGAAGAATTGACGGGGGAGGGAACAAACAACAGGGGACTTGCTGCCATTCCCCCAAGGGCTGGGTGAGCAGAGGCAGGCTCTCGGCTGAGGCTGGCCCTGTACCTCTTTGTGTCCATGAAAGGCCAGGGAGGAGTCAGGAGCAGTGGTTTTTCTCAGAACACAGCCCCAGTTTCACAAGGTAAGTCATGACAAAGGCTGTCAACAGAAGTCAAGTCCAAGTGCAATGCCAGACCCTAGGCAATGGTCAGTGACACTCTGCCCAGCCTCACTCTGATGCCCCCTCTCTCTCTCTGCCATAGCAGCACTGCTTCCTCTCAGATTTTCTGGCTGGTGTTCATATTTAAGGCCTTCAAAATAATAGTCCTAGAGGCAACCCTATTTCTCTTTAGACTCAGCCAGCCCAAACTTCCTGCTCTTGCCTCTGTGGTCCCCAGGGGCTAGGGGTATGTGCATTAGAAAGTTAGGGATGCTGGCTGGGGCTGGAGGTGGATCTTCTCCAGGAATGTTTCTCCCTTTCAATATGTACACACACTGTCTAGGCACAGTGGGGGCTGCTAAGGTGAGCCAGGAGTAGATTCTACCAGGGACCCCACAGACTGGTGGTAAGAACTCCCGTTTACCAAAGACTTTCTGTGTGCCCAGCACCATACACAGCATGTGACATGAGTGGTTTCATTTAATGGGAGATGGGCCTTTGATGTTTCCACTTGATCAATGAGGCTTATTTCAGTGACATTATTTCAGTCACCCAGCTACTAAGAGGCTACACAATGACAGCAGCATGCATTCTATCACATTACACTGCTCACTGCGACAGAGCAATAAGTGGTGTGCAGTGGGACAGCACCAGGGGCAGAGGGTATGGAGGGACTGCCACCCAATCAGGAAGGACACTAAGATTGTCTTGGGTCCTGCGTTAGGGCCTTGAACTCCACAGATTGGTGCTTTACAACCAAGAGCTATTTGAGACCTGGGGATATCAGCTGATGTCTGGAGGAATTTTTGTTTGGTTTTGTGTTTTTTTCAAGGCAGATATCATTCTAGCCTAGGTTGACCAGGAACTCACTCTGTAGCCCCAGGTTGGCCTTGACTTTATAGTGATCCTCCTACCTCAGCCACCTGAGTGCTAGGACTAAGAGGTGTGTTGCACCACACTTGGCTGGTTTTTGTTTTTATTTTTTTGAGGTAGGTTTTCACTCTAGCCCAGGCTGACCTGGAATTCACTATGTAGTCTCAGGGCGGCCTCAAACTCACGGCGATCCTCCTACCTCTGCCTCCTGAGTGCTGGGATTAAAGGCGTGCGCCACCACGCCCGGCTTGGTTTTTGTTTTGAAAGACAGTCTTGCTCAGGCTGGCCTCAAACTTGTAGACTCAAGCCACCCTCTTGCCTCAGCCTCTCAAGTATCTGGGATTGCAGGCTTGTGCCTCATGACTGGCCTGGAGGCAATTTTGGTTATGACAACTTGGTGAGGGAAGGGAGGGTGATGCTGGCACCTTGTGGGTATAGACCAGAACGTCAATAAACATCCTACAGTACTCAGAAAGCTCCATGACAGAATTCCTCTACTTAGAGCATGAACCGCACTGCTGGTGCTAAAGCCTGCCACTGGTGAGTGGGAGACTGGTGGGGTGGGGGGGCGGTGCTGGTCATGATGAGCAAGCCCAGTTCTGTTTCCACTCACTGAGTCTCAGGGTCCCAGCTCGGGTCATAAGCATATATAGGACACAGCCTGGTGGGCTTGGCTAATGCGGTGAAGGACAGCTGGGGTGGGCCAGGCTGTGTGGACTGGGGGAAAGGGTTCAGTCAGCTTCAAGGGGCTATATATCCTAGTCTATGACTTTAGAGAGGATGGCTGATGGGGAATTTCTTTCCCATGGGTCTGCCAGGTCCTCTTTGGCTGGGATGTTCCTCCTTTAAACCACAGGGTAAGCCGAGAACCCTGGTTTTCTGGGATTCACATCCATTATGCCCAGCTGGGCAATCCCACCCTGAACCAATGCTGGCTGGTAACTGCTCCATGCTGGAGCGAGGGTAGCACATCTGAGCTCTCATGTAAGGGTTAGGGGCCTGGCTCACCTGGGTATGGGGTGCCGGGGTACCAAGACTCATGCCTAGAGCTTTCTTTAGTAGCAGGATCCTGAGGAGATCATGACTCAGCTGCAGTCTCTGGTCCCGCTCGGAAGTGGGGGGCCCTGTCCCCACCAGGGACAGGTTGGGGGGTTCCAGACTCTTCTTGCCCATGAAGTGACCTAGAAAGGAGGTGTCACGATTCACAGAAGTCAGGGAGTGAGGATCCTACTCTGACAGGCAAGTTTCTGTCTCCCACCTCGCTGAAGGAAGATAAAGAAACCTCATAAAAGAGCCACGTAGACGTCTAGGTGGAGGCAAAGCCGACTATCCCAGCTTTGTCTGATCAGATGGGGTGGGGTGAGGGCAGCATAGCCGAAAGAAGGGTATACAGTCTGGAACCAGGGAGAAGCTCTGCTGCCTGTTGGATGCTGGTGGATGCTGGTCAGAAACCGGCAGGGAAGCAAGTGAGGAGTGCCAAGGTGTTTTGGAAGTGGGTGTGCAGGCACAGAAGACGCATACTGGCGAGAAGATGTGACAGTCTGGGCACTAACTGGCTCTAGGATGCAGGTCCAGCTTGTCTTAAACTTGGTGAGTTTTCTTAGCCAAGCCAGCCACTGCTGGGGTCTCAAGCTGCCCGTCTGTTAAATCAGATGAGCCCAAGGGTCTTCCACGTGCTCAGTCAGTCACTAGAAGCGGCCGGGAGGGTTAAGAAAGAGACTGCGGTCCCAGCAGGGTGAGGGGGCGCTTGCTGAGGTCCCCTAAGACTTACCTGTGGCCCAGAGGTTACCCCGCGGGTGCACGCGGATCTTGCTGGCACGGCTGCGGGGTTCCGGGAGATCCCAGCTGAATGGGGCCACGCCGGCAGCGAACAGCGCGAAGAGCAGGAGGCTGCGGAGCAGCCGGGAGCCCCCTGCCCGGCGGGTCATAGCGGTGCTCGGCAGGCTCGGCTCCGGCGCCCGCCCTCCTTCTTTTAAACCCGCGCCCGGGGGCGGAGCCTGCGGGGACGAGGCCAGCTCGGCCCCGCCCTCTCGGCCCGCCCCTCACCCCCAGCCTCTCCGGGAACCCCACACACCTGCAAAGGTCAGTGCAGCGCCGCTTCGCCCGCGGGGCTCTGGCTGGCCCAAGCCACTGGTAGGACCCCCATCCCAAAGATGGTTCCCCTAACTCTTCTTCACCACTGCCACCACCTTTTGGCCAAGTCGTTACTCCAGCCCTCTAAGCCCTCTCCATGAAGCTAAAACTCAAGCAAGAACCCCCCCCCCCGATAAAGAAATAAGTTAATTAATTAAAGGCACTTGCCTGTCAAGCCTGCCGGCTGGCAGGCCAAATCCAATTTCCCAGCCAGCACCCAGGCAAAGCCAGATGCACGAAGTGGCGCATGCATCTGGAGTTTGTTTGCTGTGGCGAGATGCCGTAGAGCACCCATACTCTCTCCCCCCCATCTCTCAAAACTAACCAACTAACCAACCAACCAACCAACAACTAGAAGCCTTCACCCTCCTGGGCAACACAGGCATTTTTACAGCGTTTCTTACAGTAGGAGCCCGGACCTCCCTCCTGGGGCATGACCCCTTGCTCTTACTGCTCTGCCCTCCAATGAAAGGACAAACTGGCTAATCTGAAAATATTCTGTGCTCGCCACAGGAAGGTATGATGATGGAGACCGACGGAGGGTGGGAGCCAGGGGCCATCCTCCGAGTAGTGGCATCTGGCTAATGAGCAGGGCAGGAGGCAGTAGATCATAGTAGATCATGGAGTGAAAGAGTGCTGGACCAGGGGTTGCTTTCAATTGTAAAAAGGAGATAACGTTATGTGCATTTAATAATTTTACATTTTTAATGTTATTTCGTTACAGGACTAGCACCCTGCCCTCCTGCTAAAGAATAGATGATTAATCTTGGAAAAAACATTTGGATAAATGGCATCATTTTAAGAGCAGGGGCAGAATGGATATGGTGGCACATGCCTTTAATCCCAGCACTCAAGAGGCTGAGGTAGGAGAATCATTGTGAGTTCGATGTCAGCCTGGGCTACAGCGTGGTTCCATATCAGTCAGGGCTAGAGTGAGAACTGCCCCCCACTTTTTGTTTTTTATTTTTTTGGTTTTTCGAGGTAGGGTCCCACTCTAGTCCAGGCTGACCCTGGAATTCACTCTGTAGTCTCATGGTGATCCACCTACCTCTGCCTCCCAAGGTGTGCGGGGCTCCCCTTTTAACATTATTTATTTTATTTTATTTTATTTTATTTTATTTTATTTTGAGATAGGGTCCCACTCTAGCTCAGGCTGACCTGGAATTCACTATGGAGTCTCAGGGTGGCCTCGAACTCATGACAATCCTCCTACCTCTGCCTCCCGAGTGCTGGGATTAAAGGTGTGCGCCACCACTCCCGGCTAACATTATTATTATTTTTTTAAATGCACTTTTAAACCCAGCATGGTGGCGCACGCCTTTAATCCCAGCAGTTGGGAGGCAGGGGGAGAAGGATCGCTGTGAGTTCGAGGCCATCCTGAGACTACAGAGTGAATTCCAGGTCAGCCTGGGCTAGAGTGAGACCCCCACCTTGAAAAACCAAAAACATAAAATAAAAGCGCTTGCTTGCAAAGCCTGAGGGCCAGGGTTCATTTCCCCAGTAGTCACATAAGGCCAGACACACTGTGGCGTATGCATCTGGAGTTCATTTGCAGTGGCAAGAGGCCCTGGCACATCCATACTATGTGTGTTTGTCTCAAATAAATAAATCTTGGCTGGGTGTGGTAGGTCACAACTTTAATCCCAGCACTCAGGCGGCAGAGGTGGGAGGATCATTGAGTTCAAGGCCAATCTGGAGCTACAGAGTTTTTCAGGTCAGTTTGAGCTGGAGTGAGACCCTACCTCAAAAAACAAGCAACCAAAAATAAATAAGTCTTTAAAAATATTGCTTTGGACTGGAGAGATGGCTTAGTGGTTAAGGCAGTTGCCTACAAAGCCTAAGGATCCATGTTCGACTCTCCATATCCCACATTAACCAGACACATAAAGGTGAGGCAAGCGCAAGGTCGCACATGCCCACTAGGTGGTGGAAGCATCTGGAGTTTGTTTGCAGTGGTTGAGGTCCTGGTGTGCCAATTCTCTCTGTCTCTCTCTAAAATAAAATCATAAAAATATTTTAAAAAAGAGCAGGGGAAGGGCTGGAGAGATGGCTTAGCAGTTAAGAGCTTGCCTGGGAAGCCTAAGGACCCAGGTTCGATTCCTCAGAACCCACATAAGCCAGATGCACAGGATGGCACATTCATCTGGAGTTTATTTGCAGTGACTAGAGGCCCTGTAGCACCCATTCTCACTCTTTCTCTCATAAATAAATAAATAAAATGTTTAAAACAATAAAGAGCAGGGGCAGACACTGCTCCATAACATCCCTTCTTTTTGCTTAGCTGCTTACTGCAAATCAACATTGAATCACTGTATGTGTGTGTGTGTCGTCGGGGGGGGGGGGAGCAGTGCACAGGAGAGAGATTGAGTTCCCCTTCTCATTGGAAACTAGGCCAGAGTGACTAGTTGGCATTGGAGTGACCAACCTCTGGATCCCTCCCAAACACAATGGATAGTGTGGCTGAAACAGAACCTACTTGTCTAACTTAATAATGAGACCTGCTGTTGTGTGGGGTGGGGGGTGGGGGAGGGTGTACAGGCAATTCCCCTGCCTCAGCCTCCTAAGTGTTGGGATTACAAATGTACAGGCGTGGGCCCCCATGCTTGCCTCACATCATTACTTGTGCACATAACTAGGTAAGCAAGGCCTGCCAACACTGGACTATTGTTGTAGAAGGGAAGCTTTCTGAGAGGCATGTTGTGGTGAAATTTTGGAGCATGGCACACAGGACAGGGACAGTCCATTTCTGGCCCTGGCTTTTCTCCCCAATCTCCTTCCTTCTCACCCCTCACCCTGACATTTACACCTCTCTGTTTTCTTGTCACAGCTTAGCCATGGTATTCAGATATAGCTCTTATCACCTTCCCTTAATAATCATTCCCTCTGCGACCTCCTCTCTCTCCCATCACACAGCCTCTGATCCATGGATGTAGAAATGCAAGGGATCTGGTATTTAGTGAGGTCTGCCTCATTTAAATGCTTGGAGGGACTTATTTGATAAGTTTCTCTCCTTTTATTGGACCCAGCCTCAGAGAGCTTGAGTCACTTGTCCAGACATTTCAAAGGAGTCAGGCTTCCAAAGTGTTGTGCCTTCTCACGCCTGCAGTGCTGAGAGCAGATGCAACCATGTCCACTCCTCCTATCTTTTTTTTGGGGGGGGGTGGTTTCGAAGTTGGGCTTCATCATAGTTCAGGCTGACCTGGCATTCACCCTGTAGTCCCAGGCTGACCTCTAACTCAGATCTTCCTACTTCTGCCTCCTAATTGCTGGGATTAAAGGCATGTGCCACCACACCCAACTTTACCATCCTATTTCTATACCAAGTTGAGGGTCAAGTTCTCAGGGTGGAATTCTACTGGGCACTACATATCAAGTTTCACTTCTCTCCTAAAGGTGACCACAACCTTGAGTTTACTTAAGGCTAGCTGCTTCAAACACAGCCTGGGTTGACAGCTCAAAACTCAGAAAGCTAAGAAACTGCTGCTCAGCTAAATGGCATAAAGTAAGTGGTCAGGGATGCTATGAAAACCAAAGAAAATGAGAAGCCCCAGGCAGCACTCATTATTTGTAATGTTTATTTTTTTTGTATTTACATATTTAAGGGACATTTATGTAACTCAAGTAAATCCATTCAACTGCAAAGATTGTGTGTGCATGAGACAGACTTAAATTTCTGTTGTCAACTTGGCCAGATCAGGAATCAAGATGTCCCTTGGGCAGGTCTGTGAGGACACTTCCAGGAAGGATTAACCGAGGAAGACCTTGCCCCAGAGTGGACAGCCAGCCCTTCCAGTGTCAGCCTATATAGAGTACAGAGAGGTTCCAGGAAAACAAAACAAGACTGCCTTTTTGGCTGGCAGCCTGCCAAAACATCTACCTTGTTATGGCCACCCTTCACAGACATTGGAACCCAGCCTTCTAACATGGACTGAATATTAGTGGCTCTCCAGGAATTCTCCAGGCCTTGAATGCCAGACTGGAATTGTTGAGGTATCCAGCTTTGTGGACTGAAGCTACCAGGTCTATACTCCTGCCTATAGACAGCCACTGTTGGATTGCCCAGCTTGTATACTGCAAGCCAATCCGTGTATTCCTTCTCTTCCTCTAGAGAGCCCTAATACAATGTGTGTATGGGCACACAGCTACCACGGTGCATGTGTAGAGGTCAGAAAACAACCTTGAGTGTTGGTCCTCTCCTTCCACCTTGTTTGAGACATGGTCTCATTTGTTTTTTTTTTTTTTTTTTTTTTTTTTTGCCCAAGGCTACCACACTAGTTGGCCTTCAAGCTGTGGAATTCTTCTGACTCAGCCTTCCAGTGCTATAGGAAAGTTGGGATTACAGACAAATGTGCCATTGCATGTTTGGCTCCATGTGGGTGGGTACTGGGGATATGAATTCCAATTGTCAGGCTTGCATGCTTGTTTAATCACTGAACCATCTCCATAGTCAAAACTTAAAAAAAAAAATTATTTGAAAGCAGAGAGAGGGGAGAGAGAAAGAAAGACAGAATGGGCACACCAGGGCCTCCAGTTGCTACAAACAAACTCCAGACTCATGCACCACTTTGTGCATTTGGTTTTATGTGGGTACTGGAGAATTGAACCTGGGTTGTTAGGCTTTGCAGGCAAGCGCCTTAACCACTGAGCCATCTCTCCGCCCCCCCCCCCCCCCTTAAAATTTGTGTTTCTCATGGTTAGAGACAGTTTCACAGTAGAACCCACACTGGTGTCAAATCATGATCCCCCTGCCTTAGCCACTTGAGTGTTGGGATTACAGGTATATGCAACCATATTAGACCCTCAGAGAAGTTTAAATGCTTAGAAATCTGATGGAAAATCTTGATATTCCTAGATTTAATAATCCAAGAAAATCCAGGGATTAAAAAAAAAAAAACAAACCAAACCTTCAATACTTAAATTCCATAGGGCTTTGCAAATTGAGATTGACTGCAGATCCTGTTCAATTTACAAAGGTAGGGTGGGATTATGAACAGCAATGGGGATGTGGTAAAAGCAGCAGAGCTCCGGTATGACCAGAAGACCCGAAGAACTCCTGAGCTAGTTTCTCTCTTTTGCATAATAGAGGTTGTCTTGATGCTTATTACATAATAAAAAGTTTGTTATAAACTATAAAGCACTTAGAACATTTGGCACGACCTAAGCACTCAACATTAGTGGCTAGTTCCTAGGAATAGTAAAGCCTGCTCTAAGTCCTATTATCAGTGTGTGTGTGTTGGGGGGGAGGGGATATCCCTTGGTAGCAGTAAAGACCACGGTGTTCACATGATGCGTACAACCCTGGCAATATGCCTATGACATGTTTCATAAACCAAAATGCCAAAACACATCATAGATCTATCTCAATTTTTTGGCCAATTCTAAGAAAAGAATTTTATAAAGCATCCTATTTTTGGCTTAAATTGTCAGGCTGAGAGCTTTGATTATAAAGCTTGATGCTGATTTACTTACTTGCCTCACATTAAGTCTTGAGTATAAATTCCTCTAACTAGACTCCTTAAATTAAAGCAATAGCCTGGCTTACCTAAACCCAAATAGATGGAACAATTAAAGTGATGGTTCCAGAGAAGCGACTCTTAATTGAGAGTGGGTAGAAGCATCCTGGAAACTCCTAAGATTGGTAGGACAAGGACAGGATATGCAGTGAAAACGTTTGCAATTTTAGAATATTTTATTTGTAAGCAGAGCGAGAGAGAGAGAGAATGAATGAATATAAGAGAATATGAATGGGTGCACCATGGCCTTTTGCCACTGCAAATGAACTCTATCATTTGTGTATGTGGCTTTAAGGAGGGTACTGGGGAAATCGATCCCAAGCCATCAGGCTATATTAGCAAGTGACTTTAACTGCTGAGCCATTTCTCCAGCCCAATATATGCAGTTTAAAAGTCATGTTCCATAGAATAATGCAACTCTATATGAGAAAAGAGCATTGTTTTACAACACAAATTTAGGAAAAATCAAAGTAATATATTCTTGGTTGATCAGAGACTATGGGTGTATTTATCAGATAAACGAGGATATCAGATTTTTGAATCCTAAAAGAGGCCATGTTTTTATTTTTATTTACTTGAGAGAGACAAGAGACAGACAGGCTTCTTGCTATTGCTAATGACCTCCAAATGCATATGCCACTTTGGTATCTGGTGTTACATGGGTAGTGGGGAATCTAATCCAGGTCACCAGGCTTTGTAAGCAAATACCTTTAACTGCTGAGTCATCTCCCTAGTCCAGGCATGAGATTTTTTTTTTTTTTTAATGTTTACTATTAACAAGATGTTTTGTATGGACACATCATATGTTGGTACCCTCTGTTCTCTTGTCCCTGCCCCCATTCCGTTGGGAACACTCCTGAATGGGGTTGCAGGTTATGCATTGTGGGAGCAATGATCAGTAATTTGGGGGGGATGCCTCTGGGCATGATGTCTCAACCTGTGGCTTACAATCTTTCCGCCCCCTCCCTTCCCCAAAATTCCGAGCCATGGTAGGTGAGTTTTAAGTCTACTTTACTGATGAGCTCTTAGAAGTCTCTGGATTTCTACTTTGGTAGGTGTTGAGTTTCCTGAGGGTCTGTCTCCTTCACCCTGGTGCTAATTATCAGGAACAACATGGAAGCGGCACTCCTGCTCATCTCCCAAATTGCTCTGTGGATTCAGCTGTGGCTTGGCTGAAGTACGAGGAGTAGTTTATCTCCTCCAGTCTTGCTACCTTTGGGACCAAGAGCCCATGAGTTTTTTTTTTTTTTTTTAATTTTATGTTTATTTATTTGAGAGAGAGAGAGAGAGAATGAGTACACCAGGGCATTCAGCCACTGCTCACAAACTCCAGATGCATGTGTCACCTTGTGCAGTTGGCTTATGTGGGTCCTGGCAAATCGAACCTGGGTATGTTAGCTTTGCAGGCAAGTGCCTTAACCACTAAGCCGAGTTTTTTTTTTTTTTTAAATACACAGAACACTGCTACTTGGGAAGGTTGAAGATTCCTGGATGATTCAATGAGGTGGCTTGCTTTTTTCTTTTCTTTTTTCATTTTGAGACAAGGTCTCATGTAGTCCAAGTTGGTCTTTTATCATATGGCATTAGATTCATCTTCAGGGAACAGATAAGTTGAAAGTAAGCAAAGCATTGTGACAGGAACTAGGAGATACACAAATAAGAATCTGGAGCTGGCCTTTTCTCAATGCCTCAAGGAACTGGCTCCCAGCTTTTCCTTTAGTGGGTGAGATGAACACCCAGAAAACAACCCACCCTTAGGGGTAACGTTAAAAGGAACATGAAAAAAGTACAGGACAGCCCCAAGCAGGAAGCATTATGCATACCTGAAGGCTTAATAAAGAAGGCTCCCTGAGTGTCCTTTGATTTGATTTTATTTTTTATTTTTATTTTTTTTTCGAGGTAGGGTCTCACTCTAGCCCAAGCTGACCTGGAACTCACTATGGAGTCTCAGGGTGGCCTCGAACTTATGGCGATCTTCCTACCTCTGCCTCCCGAGTGCTGGGATTAAAGGCGTGCGCCACCACGCCCGGCTTTTGAGTGTCCTTTTATTAATACATTAATGACCTTGTATGGAAAAGTATGTTTCCACATGTCCTTCCCACAAGGCCTTACCTTCATAACCCCAGGGTTACATCTGGCACAGCACATGTCCAATAAATGTCTGTTGGGTGAATGAACGTGTTCTTAGCAGGAAGAGAAGTCAGCAAGCACTCCAGATAAGCAAAAAGCACGTATGTGTACAGTCAGACTCATATGGATGAAGGACTATGGGGCTTGGGGAAAGCTGAGGCTGGAAAAGTCCTGAGGACCTGCAGTGATGCTCAGAAGACAATGTCTTCCCAATTTTTGATAAGCCTCACACATTCTACTTCCTGTAATACTTCTTGGCTGCACAGCATTCTTCCTATATCTAGATACCCCCTGTGTGTAAGGGGTCAGAGACCACGTTACTTCGAAAAGCCCACAGGTTTGCTTACAGTTGAAGCAGTCTGGGGTGAACAGTGATGAAGCTATACTAGGTCAGAAAATTGCCTGAACAGGCCCGCCCAGCTGAAAGAACTTCTTGAGGTAGTCAATCCATTTAACCAGACAGCATCAGCTGGATCATATCCTAAGTTTAACAGTATTAAAAACTGTTATAAGAATGCTGGGCGTGGTAGCGCATGCCTTTAATCCCAGCACTTGGGAGGCAGAGGTTGGAGGACTGCTGTGAGTTCGAGGCCACCCTGAGACTACATAGTAACTTCCAGGTCAGCCTGAGCTAGAGCACGACCCTACTTCAGGAAGAAAAAAAAAAAAAGTCACCATAATGTGAGAAGTGACATTGGAGTATTCAGCACTAAGCCATCTCTATCACACCTTCCAAGGCTCAGGGTCCATTGTGGAAGAAGTGGATGAAAGACTGTAAGAGCCAAAGGAAGGGTAGGACTCCTTACAATGCAACCATCCAGACACAAAATGGCCTTGATATTCATGACCTCGCAGCGCCTGACACTTCCTACACAAGACCTTCATAATAGGAGGAAAGGATGATGACATCAAAATAGAAGAGGGAGGAACAGTGGAAATGCCTTAGCAGTTAACGTGTTGCCTGCGAAGCCTAAGGACCCCACAGTTTGATTCCCCAGGACCATGTAAGCCAGATGCACAAAATAGAAAAGGGACTAATTGGAAAGAAGGAGGTCAATGGAGGGTGGATTTGAGAGGGGAAGAATGTGGGTTGGGTGGGAATTACCATGGCTTACTGTCTATACTCATAGAAGCTGCCATTAAAAAGTTTTTTAAAATTGTTATAAGCTGGGCATGGTGGCACAGGCTTTTAATCCCAGCACTGGGGAGGCAGAGGTAGGAGGATTGCTGTGAGTTTGAGGGCACCCTGAGACCCTACCTTGAAAAACCAAAAATAATAAATAAATAAATAAATAAAATAAATAGTTATAATTTAAAAATTAATTCAACATCGAAGGATGCACTCTGATGCTGAAAAGGCATCCCCTCATGAAGGGTTAGTCAAATTTGGCAAAACACAAAAATACCAAAGCAACATACAAAAAAGCCTTTATGCAAATACCAAAACAAACAACCAACCAACCAAACAAACAAAAAACGCATAAGCATTCAAGAAACCCCAGGATGGGCTGGAGAGATGGCTTAGCAGTTAAGGCACATGCCTGCAAAGCCTAAGGACCCAGGTTTGATTCTCCAGGTCCCATGTAAGCTAGATGCACATGGTGGCACATGCATGTGGAGTTCATTTGCAATGGCTAGAAGAGCCCTGGCACACCCATTCTCACTCTCTCTGACAATAAAAGAAAAAAGGAAAAAAAAAAAAAAAACAAAACAAGAAAGCAAGCCCAGGCTCATAGAGGGTTTTGACTCCCTCAGTAAAGTGACTAATGTCACTACTTCTCCCATCAAGAAAGCGATCACAGGAAGAGTCACAGGCGTACACAAACAAGAAAGCAGGATTAACACTTAAAGAGTACATGCTGCTCAAAGGAACCATGGAGAGATGGAAGTTTTCAGATTCAAACTTGGCAAGACCAAGAGAATGTACTTGCTAAATGACAGGAAAGTACAAATCACGGTAATGATTCATATGCTCTGCTCCAGAGTAACCGCTCAACAAAACAGTAACATAAGTTACTGCCTCTGGCTCCAATGCACGATACTACTGATCATTTAACTTAGACTGCTTCATGCTACCAGGGAAACAGAGTGAAATGTCTATAAAACGGGGCTTCTGCACCAGAGGAGCTTATAATCTGCCAAGGATGCTGAGGCCATTATCTACAATTCAAAACAGTGAAGGCTGCCAGTGCTGAGTAGCAGTGGAAGTACAGTTACTTCTAAAGATTGTGAGACTCAGGCCAGCAGAGATGAGAGAATGAAATGATAAAATGGAAACACCAGGAAGGATAGTGCAACGACACTTAATATTACCTGTATTCAAAGACTGAACCTTACACGTAGATGAAAGGTAGAGTGAACACAAAATTTATAGTCCAACTAAAAGACACCTCTGAAAAGTAAAAGGCACACTGAAACTAATTAGCAGGTGGTAATTATAACACCCACAGTCTGGATCAAGCAGCAGGGGGACATGGCAGAACAGAGAATGAGGATGGGCACAAACATACCACTAGTACCCAAGCAGCAGGGAGCCAGTGAATGTCAATGCGAATGGACCAATGGGGGAAATGCAGGGCTTACTAAGTGACTAGACATGGTAGGACAAAGCAAAATCTAGGTGAGCACTTGACTGAAAGTTGGAGAAACAGTTTGGAGGAATGACTAGCAGCTTGAGTTTAAAGATGAAACGATGAAGTCAGTGTCCAGCAGGGGCAGATATGTGGGACTAGAGTTGAAGACAGGCGTTTGGAAATGACACAAAGAGATTTCTAAACTGGAGCTGTGAAAATGCATGGATAACAACCAAGAGGTAATCAGATTATTAAATTATCTAAAGGTTTATCAGGACTGGAGAGGCGGTTCAGCAGTTAAGGCACTTGCCTGCAAAGCCAAGGGACCCAGGTTCAATTCCCCAGTACCATGTAAAGCCCGATGCACAAAGTGGTGCATGCATTTGGAGTTTGTCTGCAGAGGCAGGAGGCCCTGACATGCCCATTCTGTCTCTCTTCTTTCTCCCTCTTTGCTTACAAATAAGTAAAATAAAAATAAAGGTTTATCAGTTCTCTCTTTTTTTTTTCAATTCCCTTCGATGGCTGAACTACCCATCCAACCAACCCCCTGCTGCCAACTTCTCATTCACCCTCCCAAATGCCAGAGAGTTTGTAAGTCCATTCAACTAAATTAATCTTCTCTGGCATTTCTTATATTTTAGGGTTTTTTAATTTGGTTTTTGGGGGTAGAGTTTCACTCTAGTCCAGCCTGACCTGGAATTTACTATGTAGTCTCAGGCTGGTCTCAAATTCACAACAATGCTCCTACCTCTGCCTCCCAAGTATTGAGATTAAAGGGGTACATCACCATGCCTGGTATGTTTTCTTTTTCAAGATGGATTCCACTATGCTGCCAGGCTGGGCTGGAACTCACCAGAGCAAGTGAACTTCCTTTCTCAGCCTCCTGTGCTATTGAGACTGCAGACTTGTTGACAGACCTGGTTCATTTTTTTTTTTGTTTTGTTTTTAAAGAGCTTTTAAAACATAGTCCTTAATAAAATCTCTTAGCTTTAAGTCTATGTTTTAGTGCTAGACATTATGAAAACTGGGTACATAATAATACCTCTCCCCAAAATACTGTTTTTATTTTTGGATAATTGAGTGACTCAAGTTTTTTAAAAGTTAATGTGCTGTAAAAATACTCATTTTGGGTCTAGAGAGATGGCTTAGAGGTTAAGCGCTTGCTTTTGAAGCCTAAGGACCCCAGTTTGAGGCTCGATTTCCCAGGACCCACGTTAGCCAGATGCACAAGGGGGTGCACGTGTCTGGAGTTCGTTTGCAGTGGCTGGAGGCCCTCGTGTGCCCATTCTCTCTCTCTGCCTCTGTCACTCTCAAATAAATAAATAAACAAAAAATGTTTTAAAAATACTCGTTTTGCAGTATCAAAGGTAGCAGAATCACATTTACATTTTTTTTGGTTCATTTTTATTTATCTATTTGAGAGTGACAGAGAGAGAGAGAAAGAGGCAGAGAGATATTGAGAGAGAGAGAGCGAGCGAGCGCGAAGGGGCATGCCAGGGCCTCTGGCCACTGCAAACGAACTCCAGACACCTGCGTCCCCCTTGTGGATCTGGCTAATGTGGGTCCTGGGGAATAGAGCCTTGAACCGGGGTCCTTAGGCTTCACAGGCAAGTGCTTAACCACTAAGCCATCTCTCTAGTCCAGAATCACACTTTTAAAAAATATTTTAATTTTTTCAGAGAAATTTAGCCTTTGCTTACAGCAGAAGAAAAGGGGGAACACTTGCTGTAGCACCCTTCTGGATCATGAGAAAATATAAATACTACATAAGTCTCACAGGATCAAACTTGGCAGTGATTTGCCAAGTTTCATATTCTGTTGAGACCATTAAGTGCCCATATCCAGAATTTGAAGGCTAAGGTCTAGTAAATGGATTTAGGATGGCAATATTCTCTACAGGGAGAGCTTCAGAAGTGTGTCTCTATTCCCATTCCATTAGCAGTCAGCGGACTGTCACCTCAGCTAAACAAATAAGAGAATCTGATCATGTGCCCAACACAGAAAACTTGCTTTGAAATTTCATATTAAACCAGAAAAGAGGCTGGGCATGGTGGTACACGCCTTTAATTCCAGCACTCAGGAGGAAGAGGCAGGAGGATCATCATGAGTTTGAGGCCACCCTGAGACTACACAGTGAATTCCAGGACAGCTCCTGGGCTGGAGTGAGGTCCTACCTCAAAAAACCAGAAATAGAGAATTAGGAGCAGATATTGGCATTCCCTATTTCCCTGGTGGCCTCAGCATTAAAAACATACAAGCAGATTTTACAGTCACTACTTACAACTCGTCTTAAGTCTGCATTAGAGAAAAGCAAATCCAGGCACTTAGAAGAAGTTCAAGATGGACAAGGTGATACATGCCTTTAATTCTAGCACTTATGGGGCTGATGTAGGACTGCAAATAGTTCAAGCCACCCTGGGTTACAGAGTGAGTTTCGGGTCATCCTGGGCTGGAGTAAGGTCCTGCTTCAAATGAAAAAAACAAGTGCAGACAAGTTATGAGTTAAAAGAAAGAATGCTTGCCCTCTAGCACCTACCTTCTCCTGCCTTGTCCAGATGCTAATACATACTGTCATGGGATAGAAACAGCTGAGACTGTTTCAAGGTATACAAAAGGTTATGTGTTTCTAAAGCCAGCTGAGATTTTTCTGAACTTCTCAGCAACACTAACTGGGTTTATATACATCTGACTCATGTCCTAGTGAAGAATAAACTGAATGACTAAGGGATTTCCTATGAACATCAATGGCTACTTTTCTTCACAAAAACAAAACAAAAGCAATTAATATTAGGGTAACTTTCTTAAATTTTTTAAAAAATATTTTATTTATTTATGACAGAGAAAGAGACAGATAGAAAGAGAGAATGGGGACGCCAGAGCCTCTAGCCACTGCATACGAACTCCAGACACATGTGCCCCCTTGTGCATTTGGCTTATGTGGGTCCTGAGGAATGGAACCCAGGTCCTTAGGCTTCATAGGCAAATGCTGTAACTGCTTAGCCATTTCCCCAGTCCCAACTTTCTTAAATTTTATTTATTTACTTGCAAGCAGAGAGAGAAAGAGAGAGAGAGAGACAGACAGAGAGAGAATGGGCACGCTAGGCAAACAAACTCCAGATGCATGTGCCCCTTATGTAGCTGGCTTACGTGGGTCCTTTGGCTTTGCAGGGAAATGCCTTAACCGTTAAGCCATTTCTCCAGCCAAACTTTCTTAGCTTAGTGACTATTCATATCAAAGCCTTTTTTCTGTTTTTTTTTTCTTTTTTTTTGAGACAGGGTTTCAAATAGCCCAGGATGGCCTTTAACTTCCCATGTAGCCAAGGATGACCTTGAACTCCTGAATTTCTTGCCTCTAGCTTCAGAGCACTGGGATGACAGACATGTGCAACAATGCGCGACAACAATTCAAAGCCATTATGTTTATCTCCACTATGGGTATTAAGAATAGCCAAGGAAGGCAAATTAGAGGAGCTGCCCAACAAACACAATTCAGGGATAAGGGGTTCAATGTGCAAAGTCTTTTATTTATTAAAATTTTGAAAAGTTAAGACTTATGACCATCTTAATACGTGCCATTCCAATTATAAGGAGGAATGGCAGCTTCAAACTCATGCAGAGCTGCATTTTCATTTACAGAACTCTGTAGGCACTTTAGAAGTGAAGCTTGGCTTCAAAATACAAACACTGGGGGCTTTGGCTCAACCTTTTAATATAAAAAATTCACTGATGTACAAAAATGTGAAAGTGTGACAATGACAACATATGAAATTTTGTGATTGAAAAGTCCCCTCGCGTGCACTCCATGGTGCATATATACCCGCCCACACATACTTGGGCGTGGAAACATAAACTAATGCAAACCAGTGCTACCAAGAAGCGCCAACATGTGTGTCTTCCATTCCACAGAGCAGGATCGACTCCAAACATTCAGAACAAAAAGCACGGCATCTTCCCCGAAACAGCAACAGCAGACTCCTTACTCACGATGGACCAGCACAAACAAACCCAGCAAAAAAAGTACTGCATACTAGAGAATAAAACAGAAGCACAGATCAGAAAACTATGAAAATTCGTCCATTTTTAGACTTAATACACTTGCTTTATGATCAAAATAAGTTATTCAACTAACCAATTCATCTCTGTGATCTATTTAACAGTTTCCAAAGTTAAGCAAATGATTACTTTTAGGGAGAAGTATTGAATCCAGGGTCTTATACATGCTAGGCATGAGTTCTACCACTGAACTACACCCTCAGCCCCAAATCCTCTCACTTCACTGTTAATGAAACATAAAGAATGAGCTCTTACCTTAAATTTAGGATAGTCATTCATGAGGATTGTCACAATTCCAATATAAGGAACAAATCTAAAAATACCAACAAAGAACTGATCATCACAGAAGAATTTCCTAAGTTACTACTACCATTTACTGTATCTTTCCAATATCTTCCATGGAATACTAATTTCTAGTTCACAAAGTCCACTTGTACACATTATATTTGCTTCTTTCGACAGCCTGTTATAGGGAAGTTAGGATTATCACCATTTTATAGATGAGGAACCAGATGAGCACGCCCAAGGTGTGTGACAGATTTGTACCAGATTGGAGGTTTTAGCTCTCTCACTGGTAATGCTAATGGTACATGCTGATGCAGTGCTACATGTTAAGTGTGGCCCTATAACTTTTATAGAGCTGCCAATGTTGGAGACCAGTAAACATGACAGAATATTACATGTTAAGTGTTCAACAGTGAATGTAACAGCTCTATTACAGCACTTAGTACATCACCACCCTCTCATGTTTGAAATATAGCCCAGGCTGGCCCTGAACCTGCTTTCCTTCTGCCTCCCAAACACTGGTTTAGAATGCTAAGTTAGAGACATATGGTCACCATGCCCATCTCTGAAACATTTCTATGGAAGATTTTTCCTTTTTCTTTTCTTCTTCTTTTTTTTTTTCTGACCTGGAATTTACTATGTGGTCTCAGGGTGGCCTCAAACTCACGGTAATCCTACCTCTGCCTTCCAAATGCTGGGATTAAAGGCGTGTGCCACCATGACCAGATCAATTCTACACAAGTTTTAGTTACCTAATACAGCAAGCAAACTAATGTCAACCTCCTTTACATCTCTGCAGCCCCTGACTTTGAAGACCACAAAGTTGTTTTTGAAATCCCTTTTCCTGGTTTCCGTAACACACAAATCTGTTTCTCTGCATCTACCTCCATGATTGCTACATCTTTATTTTTTAAAAACTTTTTAAAAAATTTATTCTCTTGCCCCTAAACTTTGCCCCTTCAAACCAAGCAATATTATCTGTTAAATAATCTTATAGCTGGGCTTGGCAGAAACCTTTAATCCCAGCATTTGGGGGGCAGAGGTAGGATAGCTGTGAGCTTGAGGCCACCCTGGAAGTACACAGTGAATTCCAAATCAACTTGAGCTAGAGTGAAACCCTACCTCAAAAAAACAATAACAACAACAAAAAATTTAAGCTGGGTGTGGTGGCACATGCCTTTAATCCCAGCCCTCAGGAGGCAGAGGTCGGAGGATCGTGGTGAGTTGGAGGCCATCCTGAGAATACAGAGTGAATTCCAGGTCAGCCTGGGCTAGAGAGAGACCCTACCTTGAAAATCCATTCAAAAAAAACAAACTCCAAAACATAAAATAAATGAAATATCTTACAGCACTGCTACATTTAGTTTGAGGTCTTTCTCAGAATTGTAATTAACTGGATACAGGAGAACAAGATTGGCAATGTTGCCCTCAAATTCAAAGGGGAGGCAAGTATGGTATAGCTAGTAGTACAACCAGTTAATTACAATTATGAGAAAGAAGCCCGGTGTGGTGGAGCATGCCTTTAAAATCCCAGCACTCAGGAGACAGAGGCAGAAGGATCTCCGTGAGTTCAAGGACACCTTGAGACTACAGAAGGAGTTCAAGTCATTCTAGACTATATTCAGACCCTACCTTGAGGCCTCCAACCCCCCAAAAAACTTTGTGTGTGTGGCGCATGCACACACAGGTACACACATGCCACAGTGTGTATCTTGGGTGTTACAGGTCAACACACAGGACAACCTTGGGTGTTACAGGTCCTTGCTTTTCACCTTGTTTGAGCCAGAACTTCTTGTTTACTACTGAGTATGCCAGGCAGCTGACCCATGAACTTCCTGAAAGCCTCGGGGATTCTCCTGTCTTTTCATCCCATCTCACCATAGGAAGGCAGGGATCATAGATGCCTGCTACTATGTCCAACTTTATAGGGGCCTAAGGATCCAAACTCAGGTTTATCACATTTTCACAGCAAGCATTTTTACCCACTGAGCCACCTATCTCCCTAGTCCCCTAAAAGGGATCTTAGAAACCAACTTAATAATAAACTATTTAGTAGTTAAAAAAGGATACTTTGGTTTCTAGAATAACTTGCTAAATTAAAGTAAAAAGTACATTTGTTTTTTGTTGTTTATTTTGGTTTTCGAGGTAGGGTCTCACTATAGCACAGGCTGACCTGGAATTCACTATGTAGTCTCAGGGTGGCCTCAAACTCATGGGGATCCTCCTACCTCCACCTCCTGAGTGCTGGGATTAAAAGCATACACCACTATGCCTAGCTCTTTTTGATTTTTTTGAGACAGGACCATAACGTAGCACAGACTAGCCTCAAACTCAATATAGGTTGAACTTGTGATCCTCCTGTTTCCACCTCCTACTGCTAGGATTACAGGCATGCACCACCAAGTCCAGTTCGTAAAAAGTACGTTTTATAAGGCATATTCCAGGGCTGGAGAGATGGTTCTGAAAGTAAGGTGAAGATTTGAGCTTGGATTCCCCGCATCCACATAAAAGCAGGGCATTGCAGCATGTATCTATATAATCTCACAGCTGGGGACGCAGAGATAGAAGGATCCCTAAGGTTGGCTGGCCAGCTACCCCAGCCTAATCATTGAGTTCTAGGCTCAGTTAAGAGGCAGAGTGAATAAAGAAGATACACTACATCAACTTCTGGCCTCCACAAGCACACATACCGTACATACAGGCCAAATAAATACGTACATAAATAATAAATGGCTCATTCTGCTTCTTTCATATGAATATTCCATATAGATATGTGAAGCAAAGTCTCACTTTACCTAGGCTTACCTGGTATTCACCCTGTAGCCCAGGTTGGCCTTGAAGTCATTGTGATCCTCTTACCTCAGCCTACCAAATGATGGGATTAAAGGAATGTGCTAAGATACCTGGCTCTTCCTTTCTTAATTTATGTGTGTGTGTGTACACAGACACAGGGCCTGTTGCTGCTCCAAACAAATTCCAGACACTTTTACCACTTTTTGCATCTGGCTTATGTGGGTGGTTGGGAAGTGAACCCAGGCCAGCAGGCTTTGTAAGCAAGCATGCACCTTTTAAGAACTAAGCCATCTTCCCAGCTCCTTCCCCCGGCCCCCACCAAGTAAGGTCTCACTTTAGCCCAGGCTGAGCTGGAATTCACTATGTATGTAGTCTCAGGGTAGCCTTGAACTCATGGTGATCCTTTTACCACTGCCTCCCAAGTGCTAGGATTAAAGGTATGTGCCACCATGCTCGGCTCCTAGCCCCTATTTTTAATTTTTTGAAATAAGGTCTTGTTTTATTGTGCAGACTGGCCTCAACCTCAAGTGATCTTCATGCCTCAGCCTCTCAAGTAGCCAGGGTTACAGACATGTGCCAATGTGCCCAAAAATAAATTTTGTTTTTGAATTACATTTAATTTATTTTTATAGGATACCATCTAATATTTTGACACATGTGTACCATGTATTTTAAACAAATCAGGGTAACTAGCATGTCTATTTCCTTTCTACCATCAAAGCCTGAGGCAAACTTCAACAGCAGACATTTTGTTTTTAGTGAACTTTTTGCTTCCTTATAAGAATACACTTTACTTCTTGTTTGGTTGAACATTTCTTTGTTTGGAAACTTCAAACTTCTTTATTTTAGTTCTTCTCCTTACAGTTTTGTTCTTTTCATTGTAAGATTTTTGTTTCCTAAAGTTCTGCTAGTCTTTCTTCCTTTTATGTTCTCTACTCTTCAACTAACAGGTCCTCTTTTGTTTTTCAACTTCCCGATTTTAGAGTCAGCATTAGTTTCATTTTCTAATTTATTTTTTTTTACGAGATGAATGAACCTTGCAAATTAGGATAGGTGAAATATGCGAAACACAGAAGACCACAAACTGTTATGATTCCGTTTACATGAAACATCCAGACGAGGGCAATCCACAGTATTAGTGGTTGTCAGGGACTGTAAGAAGGAGGAGATGAAGAGTGACTGCTAAGGAGTATGGGGTATTATTTTGGGGTTGACAGAAATGTTCTGGAATTAGATGGTGGTAATATGGCTTTACAACCTTGTGAAAATACTAAAAAGCCTGTGAATTACACATTTTGAAATGGTGAATTTTATATCCCAGTCTATGTGATATTCTGCAGCAAAAAAAAAAAAAAAAAAAAATTTTTTTTTCTTTCAAGGTAAGGTGTAACTCTAGCCCAGACTGACCCGTGACTCCTAACTGCTGGGATTAAAGGTGGGTAGCATCACCACTGGCTATCTCAAAATTTTTGTGTGTTTGTGTTTGTTTTTCAAGGTAGGGTCTCATTCTAGTCCAGGCTGACCTGAAATACACTATGTAGTCTCAGGGTGTCCTCAAACTCATGGCGATCCTCCTACCTCTGCCTCCTGAGTGCTAGGATTAAAGGTGTGTGCCACCATGCCTGGCCTGGCTAGCTCAAAAAATTTAAAAACAATTTTGAGGGATTGGGAAGATGACCCAGTGAATAAAGCACATGCTTAGAGTCCTAGCATCCGTGTTAAAATGTCAGACACGTTTAATCCCAGCACTAGGGAGGAGATTGTAGATCTCTAGCATTCAGTGGCTAACTAGATATTGCAGTTAGGTTCACATTGTTGGCAGAAAACACCCAACCAAGAGCAGCTTGTGGGATGAAAGGGTTTATTTTGGTTTACAGACTCAAGGGGAAGCTCCATGATAGCAGGGGAAAAGAATGGCATGAGCAGAGGGTGGACATCACCTCCTGGCCAACAAAATGAGGACAACAGCAATAGGAGGGTGGCAACAACACCCATAAACAACACTGACAACAACACCCATAAATGCGCCCCCAACAATACAGTGCCTCCTGGAGGCTTCCCAAAATGCCCTCAGCTGAGGACCTAAACATTCAGAACATATAAATTTATGGAGAACACCCGAATCAAACCATCACACTAGACTAGCCAAATTGGTGAGCTTTAGGTTCAGTGAGACCCTGCCTCAAAAAATCAGGTGAGAGCTGGGCATGGTGGTTCATGCCTTTAATCCCAACACTTGGGGATTAAAGCAGAGGTAGGCGGATCACTGTGAGTTTGAGGCCATCCTGAGACTACATAGTGAATCCCAGGTCAGCCTGGGCTAGAGTGAAACCCTACCTCGAAAAAAACCCAAAAACCAAAAAAAAGAGGTGGAGAACAACTGAGGAGGACACCCCAATGTTAACCTCTGGCATCCACATGTACATGCACAAGCACCTACACACACACACACACACACACACACTTACCCCCCCCCCACCAAATGACTCAGAGCTTTAGGCTTCAGATTGCTATGGTTTTAAAACATTTTTCTTAAGTGCTTAAAGATATTTGTATCACAGTTACAGCTTGCCTGCATAAAAGCTCTATCTTCAAGATTTGTGTACAGCCTGACTTTGAAATATCAGTTTAGTGTTTTATAAATACAATTTCCACAAAAGACGGTGATATGTTACATTATCTGTCAAGGTAAGTGGTGAGATAATCATTGGAAAGTGAATTTGTACAGCAAAGATTCTGCCTTCCTGCTGTTCGTGTCCCAGATGTTTTATACTTCATAAAAAAGTTACTTAATTCAGAGAATACCAGATTATTAAATATTTTTACTAAAAGTCATTAAAAATCTACTTTTTCAAAATAGGGATGTTAGAAATAACATTATGTAAGATTTAGTATTTTTCAAAAATTTTTTAGAAAAACAAGTTACTTGAGAGAAAGTCTGACACATCTAACCTTTTGGATAATGACACATCTTTTACCCAACAAAGGGCCAGAGTGGGCAGACACAGCTGTAATAAACAATGAGGAATCAAAACCCATATAAAGGGACAGTATTTTATACTGGTAGGAGCATATATAAAGCAGGTGTTTTACCTGGTAACTTACGTTTGGATTTTACCATGAAGATTGGGCAGGGGTACAGAGATATAAGTAACAAAGATGATTGTCATGACATTGCTCACAATAACACACACACACACACACACACACACACACACGTATGCATGCACAACAAAACCTAGAAATAAGCTAGGCACAGCGGCATGTGCCCATAACCATAGCTACTTTGGAAACTGAGGAACACCTGAAACTAGAAGTTAAAGACCAGCCTGGGCAACAAAGCCATAGGCTATCTCAACAAAACAGCCCCTAGAAACAAGTAGGTAATGAAAGGACACTAAGCAGAGCAGTACAAACTACCCATAAAAGACTAAATTTATTCATTTGTAAATATACTAGTAACTTCTGTGGAAAAAAGGATTGTAAAATAGTGTGATTATTATTTCCTCTCATAAAAATGTTTTTATGAGGCTGGAGAGATGGCTCAGCAGTTAAGGCGCTTGCCTGCAAAGCCTTAGCCCAGTACCCATGTAAAGCCAGATGCACAAAAAGGCGCATGTATCTGGAGTTTGTTTGCAGCGGCTGGAGGCCCTGGCATGCCCACTCTGTCTGTGTTTGAAAATAGAAATATTTTAATTCATTAATTTAGTTATTTTTATTTATTTGAGAGAGTGAGTGAGAATGGGCGCACCAGGACCTCCAGCCACTACAAACACACTCCAGATGCATGCCACCTTGTGCATCTGGCTTACGTGGGCCCTGGGGAACCGAACCAGGGTCCTTTGGCTTTGCAGGCAAATGGCCTAACTGCTAAGCCATCCCTTCAGCCCTGAAAATGAAAATATTTAAAAAAAATGTTTTATGATAATAGCCTGGTGTGGTGGCACATGCCTTTAATCCCAGCACTCAGGGGGCGGACGTAGGAGGATTGCCATGAGTTCGAGCCACCCTGAGACTGCATAGTGAATTCCAGATCAGCCTGGAATAGAATAAAACTCTACCTCAAAAACATCAAAAAAAGGAAAAAAAAAGTTTTATGAATACACATGCACACACATATTAATATCTGCATTGCTATACATGAAAGTTAACAAGTACTAAACCATTATAGAAGTAGAGATAGTAAATCAATTTTTATTTCTTTCTATTTATTTATTTGCAAGCAGAGAGAGAGAAAGGGTGGGGGAGAGGGAGAGAGAGGGGAGAGGCAGACAGAATGGGTGTGCCAAGGCCTCTAGTCATTGCAAATAAACTCCAAATGCATGTGCCACATTGTACATCTGGCTTATATGGGTCCTGGGGAATCGAACCTGGGTCCTTAGGCTTCGTGGGCAAGAGCCTTAACTGCTAAGCTATCCCTCCAGCCCTTTTATTTTGTTTTTTTTTTTGAGCTCATGGTAATTCTCCTACCTCTGCTACCCGAGTGCTGGGATTAAAGGTGTGAACCACCATGCCCGCTCTCAAATTGCTTTTTGATGACTAGGATTTCCTTCTGTTTGTATGTGTATCTGTACATTTATAATTAAAGGAGGAAAAAAAGCTCAGAAGAGATTGATGAGCCTGAAAAACGACATGAAGAGCACCCTCAGAACTGGGGGGAGAGGGACAGAAGCACTGACGACCTAACCTGAATTATGCGTAGTTCCATAATAGGAAAGAGAAGTTGCCCTCACAGTGGTATTCTTTTCTTCTTCTTCTTAAATATTTTTATTTACTTATTTGACAGAGAGAGAGAAAAAAAGAGAGAGAGAGGGAGGGAGGGAGGGAGAATATGAATGAATGAATGGGTGTACCAGGGCCTCCAGCCACTGCAAACAAACTCCAGATGCATATGCCAACTTGTGTATTTGACTAATGTGGGTCCTGGGGAATAGAACCTGGATCCTTTGCCTTTGCACTAAGCCATCCCTCCAGCCCTGTTTTCTTCTTTGCTTTGTTTTTCAAGGTAGGGTCTCACTCTAGCCCAGGCTGGCTTGGAATTTACTATGTAGACTCAGGCTGGCCTTGAACTCATGATCCTCCTACCTCTGCCTCCCAAGTGCTTGGGATTAAAGGTGTGCGCCATTATGCCCAGCCAGCGGTACTTATTTTAATATAACCTTTTTGAGGTAGGGTCTCACTCTAGCCCAGGCAGACCTGAAACTCACTCTGTAGTCCCAGGGTGGCCTCAAACTCAGTTGACTCTCTTTTGCCTACTGAGTGCTGGGATTGAATGTATGGATCATCAAACCTGGCTTCATCTCTTTTGCCCCAAACTGTGTATTTCTTATGCTACAACTGGGGCAACTTTCACTTAGAAACTTCCATTTCCTTCTGTACAGCAAACAGTTTCTCAGTGTGGTGGCCTGCACACTATTTATTCAAAACCAGAAGGACCAGATGTTCTGACATCAGCAAAAATGCCATGAAAGGGCTGGAGAGATGGCTTAGCAGTTAAGCGCTTTCCTGTGAAGCCTAAGGACCCCAGTTCAAGGCTCGATTCCCCAGGACCCACGTAAGCCAAATGCACAAGGGGGCGTATGCATTTGGAGTTCGTTTGCAGTGGCTGGAGTCCCTGGTGCGCCCATTCTCTCTCTCTGTTTCTTTCTCTCTCTCTATCTGTCACTTTCAAATGAGTAAATAAAAATAAACAAACAAACAAAAAAAAAGCCATGAAATAGCTAGAGTGAGAACAATAGACTATCCTACCCATTTCAGAAATATTATGCCAGTAATTCTGGTTTGATGAAGAAAATGAGCTCTAGTTTCCAGCCACTTACTACTACCATCCGTGTGAACTCAGGTAACATTACTTGTCTATATTTCCTCATCTGTAAAATGGGAATATTAGGGTTGTTTTGAGGTTAAAATGAAGCAATAATTATAAAGCACATACAATGAGTGTTTGGCATATTGTAAACCTTAATAAAGGTGAGTTATTGTTAATACTATTAATACATTAAGGTAGTAACAATTCCATACTTCCTTACGCCAATAACTTACAATTCCTGTCCTCCACTGATCTGTTCTCCTGATATTATCTGAAATAAACAGGCTTAATAAAATTTTTAAATTTCATTTGACCTCATCAACTTCAAGACTATAAATAAAGTATGGATAAATTAATACAATAAAATTAATTTAGACTAACAATTGAAGTTGCTAACCGTAAATTCTTGAGAAATTAAGTTTCACGAAGCAGAATTACTTCTACTCTGAACACCAAATCCTAGCCTAGTATGAATGTCAGTAACACCTTGGAGTGAACTGAATAAACAGATGATTTGTTGTTTTTCTTTTGTCTTTAGACAAAGGATCTCATGTAGCCTATGCTAGCCTCAAACTCACTGTTACCTGGTGAGCTTCGTCTTAAACTCCTAATTTGCCTGTCTTCACTCCTGAGTGCTGGGATTACAGACATGCACCACCATGCCCAGCTAATGAATTTTTAAAATTGTCACATCCAACACACTATCTCATCACTAATATTCTATCTATTCTTTCATGGTACCCCTGTTCCTTTCCTCCTGGATACTATGCCTAAAGACTTAGATACATTTTTAAATTTTTTAAAATTTTTGTTATTTATTTGAGAGAGAGAGAGGGAATGAATATGGATATGCCAGGGCTCCAGCCACTGCAAACAAACTCCAGATGCATGCACTCCCTTGTGCATCTGGCTTACATGGGTCCTGGAGAATCAAATCAGGATCCTTTGGCTTTGCAGGCTAACATCTTAACTGCTAAGCCATCTCTCCAGCCCTTAGATGCATTTTTAATATTTTATTTTTGAGAGAGAGAAAGAGAGAGAGAATGCGAACACCCGGGCTTTTAGCTGCTGCAAATGAACTCCAGATGTGTACACCCCCTTGGGTGTGTCTGGCTTATGTGGGAACTGGAGATTTAAACATCCGTTCTTAGGCTTCACAGGCAAGTGCCTTAACTGCTGAGCCATCTCTCCAGCCCCTATTTTTTCTTTTTTCAATTTAAAAAATGTGGGTTGGAGAGATGGCTTAGGGGCTAACATGCTTGCCTGTGAAGCCTATGGACCCGGTACCCATGTAAGCCAGGTACATAAGGTGACGCATGCGTCTGGAGTTTGTTTGCAGTGGCTAGAGGTCCTGGTACACCCATTCTCTATACACCTGCCCCCTCACTCAAATATTTTTTTAAAAGGCTGAAGCAGGAGGATCTGGAGGTCAGGCTGTGTTATAAAAAAATTAAAAATATTTTTATTTATGTATTGGAGAGAATAAGAATGGGCACACCAGGGCCTTTTGGCACTACAAACAAACTCCAGTTGTATGCACCACTTTATGTATCTGGCTTTATATACGTACTAGGGAATCAAACTGGGTCTGTCAGGTTTTGCAAGGAAAAGCTTCTAACCATTGTGCCATCAAACAAGACCTTTTTCCAAAAAATATTTTTAGGGCTGGAGAGATGGCTTTGTGTTTAAGGTGTTTGCCTGAAAAGCCAAAGGATCTTGGTTTGATTACCCAGGACCCACGTAAGCCAGATGCACAGGTGGCACGTGTCTGGAGTTCGTTTGCAGTGGCTGTAGGCCCTGGTGCATCCATTCTCTCTCTGTCTTCTTTTTCACTCTCTCAAATAAATAAATAAATAAATAAATAAATTTAAAGGGTTTTATGTATTGATAGAGTGACAGACAGAAAGAGAGAGACAGAGTATAGATGCCTTTTTTTTTTTTTTTTCCCCAAGGTAGGGTCTCTCTCTGGTCCAGGCTGACCTGGAATTAACTATGTAGTCTCAGGGTGGCCTCGAACTCATGGAGGTCCACCTACCTCTGCCTCCTGAGTGCTGGTTAAAGGTGTGTGCCATCACGTCCAGCATAGATGACTTTTTAAGATGTGTACTCCTTATGCATCTAGCTTTACATTGGTATTAGGGAATCAAACTAGTGTCCTTAAGCTTTGCAGGCAAGCATCATCTCTCCAGCACTAAGATAAGTACTTTTCAAAGGACAAAAAGGTGACTTAGTGGAACCAGGACCAAACCACTATGCATTCAATTGAGAATTATCAGATAAAAAAGCCATGTTTAAAATGATATAAAAAGCTCATGATGTTCCACTCTATACTTACCCCCTGGCTCTTCCCACGACATCTTTCTTCTCAAGCCAGTGCTGTCCTTGTTTATAGAGGCCTCGGTCATCAACAGCATTATTGTCACCTTTGGTCAAAAACTTGATATGCCCATTTTGCCTTAAAAGAGGAAGAGAAACTCAAGTCATCATATACACCCTCACAGCATTTGAAAGTACAAAATGTGCTCTTGCTAATGAACAACTGCTGTAGTGCTGGGGTAGTTAATCATACCTAGCATTAATTATTTAATTGGCTAAAAGAATGTTTTCAGATGTCTGGGCATGGTGCCACATGCCTTTAACCCTAGCACTAAGGAGGCAGAGGTAGGAGGATTGCCATGAGTTGAGGTCAGCCTTGGACTACATAGTGAATTCCAGGTCATCCTGGGCTAGAATAAGACCCTACCTGGAAAAAAACAAAAAGAACAATGTTGTAAAAGAATATCTAATGATATTAAAAGATCTTAAAAATTATACTAAGTGAAAAAAAATTATAAAACAGTACATTTACTATAATCACATTTGATATTCATATGCAAACACTACTTTTCTGAAAACATGAAGAACAAAGGAACATATTAAATTATCCCTCAGGACATATAAGTGGCAATGTAAAGATCATAGCAAACTACAGAACTGCATAGTTCCTATAAACAACAAATTGCATGGAACTAAGAATGTTAGAGACAGAACCTCTAGATGAAACAAGAGTCTATAAAACTATGCCAGCCAATTGCAGTGAGGACCTTACTTGGATCTGGATTCAAACAAGCAGTTAAAACAATTCTATTAAGTAACTGATATTCTTTTAGTTAATTATATTTTATAAAAAGCCTAATAATGTTGGGCTGGAGAGATGGCTTAGCGGTTAAGCGCTTGCCTTTGAAGCCTAAGGACCCTGGTTCGAAGCTCGATTCCCCAGTACCCATATAAGCCAGATGCACAAGGTGGCACATGTATCTGAAGTTCATTTGCAGTGGCTAGAGGCCCTGATCTGCCCATTCTCTCTCGCTTTCTCTGTCTGTTGTACTCAAATAAAAAACTTTTTTTTAAAAAAGCCTAATGTTCATGTTTTACAGATAATTACTCAAATATTTACAGATAGCATGGCATGATATCTAGGACTTGACTCAAACTAATACAAGCAAGAAAGAAGAGATAGAAATGTAATGTGGATGGACAGAACTAGTTATATACTAACCACTGGGTAGATGGTAGTACATGGGTGTTCATTAGATTCTTCCATGCATATTAGAAAATCTCTAAATTAAAAATATAAAGAAAGGGGCTAGAGAGATGGATTAATGGTTAAGGCACTTGCCTGTGAAGCCTGAGGACTCATGTTCAACTCTCCAGGTATCATGTAAGCCACATGCACAAGGTGACACAAGCGTGCAAGGTCGCACATGTGCACAAAGTGGGTGCAGCTGTCTGGAGTTTGATTACAGTAGCTGGAGGCCCTAGCGCACCAATTCTCTCTCTCTCTCACTCGCTCTTGCTCCTTCTCATAAAAAAGGAGCAGTGGGGCTGGAGAGATAGCTTAGTGGTTAAGGCACTTCCCTGCGAAGCCTAAGAACCCACGTTCAACTCTCCAGACCCACATTAGCCAGACGCACAAAGATGAGGCAAGTCCAAGATTGCACATGCCCATTAGGTGGTGCAAGCATCTGCAGTTTGATTGCAGTGGCTGAGGCTCTGGCATGCCAATCCCTCCCAGCCCCGCCCCCCCGCGCTCTCTAAAATAAAAGAGAAAAAAGAAAAAAAAGGAAGAAAGGTATTAAAACAGGCTGGAGAGATGGCTTAGCGGTTAAGGTGCATGCCTGCAAAGCCTAAGAACCCAGGTTTGATTCCCCAGGCCCCATGTATGCTAGATGCACATGGTGGCACATGCATCTGGAGTTTGTTTGCAGTCTCTATAGGCCCTGGCATACCCATTCTCACTCTCTCTCCTCTGTCTCTAACAAATAAAAATAAAACAGGCTGGAAAGATGGCTCAGCAGTAGAAGGTATTTGCTTGCAAAGTCTGATGGCCCCAGTGCCCACATAAAGCAGGGTGCACAAGGTGGCACATGCATTTGGAGTTTGTTTGCAGTAGCAAGATTCCTGGCACACCCACATTCATTCTCTCCCTGCCCCTAACCTATCACTCTCTGCTTGCAAATGAGGAATATTTTTTTTAAAAAAGGTATTAAAGTTGGGCATGGTGGCACATGCCTTTCATCCCAGCACTCCAATACTCTGGGAGACTAAGTTAGGAGGATCACTATGAGTTCCAGGACAGCCTGAGATTACATAGTGAATTCCAGGTTAGCCTGGGCTAGAATTAGACCCAACCTTGGAAATCATCCCCTGCCAACAAAAGGTATTGAAACATAAAGTAACACAGATCAAGGTATAAATAATGTCCACCTGTATATTTCTGTGCTTAATATCTTATTTTTAAAATAAAGCTGGGGTGGGGTGGGTTAGAGATGGCTTAGCTGTTAAGATGCCTGCCTGCAAAGCCTAAAGTCCCAGGTTCAATATTTCAGGACCCACATAACGATGCATATGCTTCTAGGCTTTGTTAGCAGTGGCAAGAAATCCTGGTACCATCCCTCACAAATAAAACTTATTTTAAAAAACATACGATTTCAAGTAATTTTAAAATTTAATTGAAACAAATCAAATTTTATAAATAAAGACCAGTCTAAAATTAATTCAAGTGTCTTTGGGTTAACAACATACTAGAAAAAAGAAAATTAGCTTCAGATTTCTACTGACTAATAGCTACTCAGAAACTGACTTGCAAGATGTTAAGACTGAAGATGAACCTAAATTGAGAAGTGTTGCTAACACCCAAGACAGCTACGTGCAAATATCACATTAAAAATGGAGTTCCAGTTTTTTAAAGAATGCAAATATATACAGAGAAATGTAACCTGTAGCTGATAATTCAGTAAGTGAAAGAATGTCTGAAAAATCCTGGAGGGAAAAAGAGGACAGGTTCCAGGAGGGGGCTGGCTGCAAGACAGAGTCAGGAGCACCAGGAAGGAAGAGTCAATTAAACCAGGGAAAGATATCAGTCCCTCAGAGGCAGAAAAATAAAATCAGACACAAGGACAGAAAGGAAATGGAAAACTCCCTAGGTAAGAGGAAGGAATGCTATCTGGGCTGTTACCTGGTAAGACTTGAATTGTCAGCAAAAGTCTATAGTCAATTTCCCCCTACTAGTCTGTTATCAGGAGACATCCCTATACATTTTTTGAAAAAGCAAAGAGACTCCTTCATGTACTCAATGGTGGAACGAACATTTTTTGGTCCTAACCAGCTCTTATTAGACTTATGGCACATGCCTAAAATTTTAGCACTCAGGAGGTAGAAGCAGGAGGATCTTAGCAAGTTCAAGGTCAGCCAGGACTACAAAGTGAGACCCTTAAAATCAAAACAAATCCACAAAGCCTGGTGTGATGGTGAACATCTGTAACTCCAGCACTTGGGAGCTAGAGGCAGGCAAGCAAGAGAATCAGGAGTTAAAGGTCATCTTCAGCTGCATGGTAATTTCAAGGCTAGCCCAGATTACATAGAAGCCTCTTTCAAAAGATAAGAAAAATAACTGGGCACGGTGGCGCACACCTTTAATAACAGCACTTGGGAGGCCAAGGCAGGACTGTCATGAGTTCAAGGCCACCCTGAGACTACAGAGTGAATTCCTGGACTATAGGAAGACCCTACTTCAAAACCCAAAAAACCAGGCCAGGCATGGTGGGGCACTCAGGAGGCAGAGGAAGGAGGATTGTACTGAGCTCAAGGCCACCCTGAGACTACATAATGAATTCCAGGTTAGCCTGGACTAGAGCTACATCTTATCATGAAAACAACACCACCACCAACAACAAGAAAAGAGCTGGTGAGAGGGCTTAGGAGTTAAAGTGCTTGCCTGTAAACCCTGGTTGGATCCCCCAGTACCCACATAAAACCAGATGAACAAGATGGCGTATGCATCTGGAGTTCCTTTGCAGTAGCTGGAGGCCTAGTGCGCCCATTCTCTCTGTTTCTCTTTTATCTCTCTCTGCTTGCAAATAAATAATAACAAAAACAAACCCCAAAATAGTAGCTTCTAAAGATGAAACTTCCTAAGTACATACATTTGGTCATGTATATTGTTGGTTCTGGTGTGTATGTATAATTTAATATAGACAACAAATATCCATTTTGAAAATCAGGAAAATGCTGCATCTTGACTAAATCTCTACAATCACAAAATAAATTTCTAAAAATTTAAGTCATTATTTCTCAGCCCAAACCATGTCAAGGTTGGGAGTATAGCTTAGTACTGGCCACCACCACGCACGTATGCACCCATGCGTGGGAAGTTATATGATGGTAAGTTCTGAAATGTGATAGTAAAAAGCAATCAATTCCTCAGTGAAGAACTCGTCTGAGCAATGTCTATAGGAAATTTGGTCAGAGAACAACTTTCAGATCAGAGGACAACTTCTGCACCAGTCATCACCTGCCACCTCATCTGAGGCAGTATTTATTTCTCTCTCTGGATCTTGCTCTCCTACTGTAGTTCTGTTGTTCTTTGCTGTGCTGACCACAGGCTTCCAGGAAATTCTCTTGTTTTCACCTCCCATCTTGTTGTCAGCATGCTGAGATTACAGAAACATGCTTGAGTTTTGAGCTTTTTATATAAGGTCTGGGGCTCTAACGTGAGTACTCAGGCTTGAGCAACAAGTGCTTTATTCACGGAGCCCCTTCTCCAGCCACCCTCTTCTTTTTTCTTTCTTTTTTTGTTTTGTTTTTCGAGGTAGGGTCTCACTCTAGCTCAGGCTGATCTGGACCTCACCATGTAGTCTCAGGGTAGCCTCGAACTCACGGTGATCCTCCTACCTCTGCTTCCCAAGAGCTGGGACTAAAGGTGTGCGCCACCACGCTCGGCACCCTCTTCTTTTTTTAAAACAGGGCCTCACTACATAGCCCAGGCTGGCCCATAATTCCCAGCCCAAGCAATCAATCCTCCCACTCTACCCTTCTGAGTAGCTGGTGTTAGTCATTGAATCTTACACCCCTTTTTTTTTTTTTGAGGTGGAGTCTCATGTACCACAGGCTGGCCTCAAATTTGCTATGTAGCCAAAGATATCTTTGAATCTCTGCTCTTCCTGCCTCTACCTCTTGAGTGATAAGGTTATCCAGAGCTAAGTATTAGGTTTAAGACTAGTCTAGTCTACATAAGATCCTGTCTCAATAAATAAACACAAAAACAAAGAAATTTTATCTTGAATTTTTTTTTTTCCTGAGGTAGGGTTTTGCTCTCGCCCAGGCTGACCAGGAACTCACTTTGTAGTCTCAGAGTAGCCTTGAATGCATGGCGATCCTCCTACCTCAGCCTCCTAACCGCTGGGATTAAATGTATGCGCCACTACGCCCAGCTTGAATTTTTAAAAGCTGATAAATTTGGGGATGAGCTGTAGCTCAAGAACAGAGCATTTGTAACATGCTGGAAACCTTGGGTTTGATTCAAAGCACCCAAAATGAAAACAAACTTGATATGTTCTCATCTGAAATGTTTTTTTAGATTCCCTTACAGAGCTTGCTTTGTCTCATTTTTTGGAAATTAAGGCTACCTTATTCCATTATATGGGGACATTCTATTCAGGCTCATCAATCTTTTTTTTTTTTTTTCAAGGTAGTGTCTCACTCTATCCCAGGCTGACTTGGAATTCACTATGTAATCTCAGGGTGGCCTCGAGCTCACGGCGATCCTCCTACCTCTGCCTCCCGAGTGCTGGGATTAAAGATGTGCACTACCACACCCAGCTAACTATTAATTTTCTAACTATTCATCAAACCTTCAGATATTCATGAAAATAGACTAGGAGAGCCAGGTGTGGTGGCGCACATCTTTAATCCCAGCACTCGGGAGGCAGAGGTAGGAGGATCTCACTGTGAGTTTGAGGCCACCCTGAGACTACATAGTGAATTCCAGGTCAGCCTGAGCTAGATTGAGACTACCTCAAAAAAAAAAAAAAAGACTAAGAGAAGGGGTAACAGTTTCATTACTTTCTTTCTTTCTCTCTCTCTCTCTCTCTCTCTCTTTTTGAGGTAGGGTTTCACTCTAGCTCAGGCTGACCTGCAATTCATTATGTAGTCTTAGGGTGACCTCGAACTCACGGCAATCCTTCTACCTCTCCCTCCTGAGTGCTGGGAATAAAAGTGTGCGCCACCATGTCTGGCTTTATAATCTTTTTTTTTTTTTTTTTTGAGAATTGGCATGGCAGGGCCTTAGCCACCGTAATCAAACTCCAGACACTTGTGCCACCTAATGTGTGACCTTGCACTTGCCTCAAGTTTGTGCATCTGGCTAAGTGGGACCTGGAGAGTAGAACATGGGTCCTTAGGCTTTATAGGCAAGCGCCTTAACTGCTAAGCCATCTCTCCAGCCCTTCATAATATTTTCTGAAGTACATTTTTATTTTATATTATTTATTTGAGGGATGGGGAGAATGAGTGAGCAAGAGAGAGAGAGACTGTGTATGTGTGTGTATTGGCTCACCAGGGCCTCTTTCTATTGCAAACTAACTCCAGATGCATGTGCCACTTTGTTCATTTGGTTTTACATAGGTAGGTACTAGGGAATAGAACCTGGGCTGGCAGACTTTGCAGGCAAATACCCTAAACACCCCTAACTCTCATAATCTTCCTTCCTTCTTTCATTTATGCATTATTATTATATTATTATTTTTTGTTTGCTTTGTTTTTTCGAGGTAGAGTTTCACTCTAGCCCAGGCTGACCTAGATTTCATTATGTAGTCTCAGGGTGGCCTTGAACTCATGCCTCTGCCTCCTGAGTGCTGGGATTAAAGGCGTGCACCACCACGCCTGGCTATGTACTAATTTTTGACATAGGGTCTCATATATCTCAGGCTGGTCTCACACTTTCTATGTAATCAAGGGTGATCTTGAACTCCTGATCCTCCTGCCTCCATCTCTCAAGTGCTAGAATTACAGGATAGTGTTGCCAGGACTGTTTTTGTTTGTTTGTTTGTTTTCCCTTTCTTTTAAAATTCAGGGCTAGGGATTGAACCTAAGGCTTCATGCATACTAGTCAAGTACTCTACCACTTGAGCTATATATCCCCAGTCCTCTTTCGTAATTTTTATCTATCAAAATTAAACAAGGCAGAAGCTGGAGAGATAAGCCACTGGTGAAAAGTGCTTCCCCAGAATAAACATGGGGGCCCGAGGGTGGCCTGAGACTGCTGGAGTTGGATTCCCTCAGCATCCACGTGAACAGCTGGCTACAGTCATGAATGAGGGTAACCCCAGTCCTGTGGGAAGCAAAGACCAGAGAATCACTGGGGCTCATGAAAAGGCCAAGCTCTACTATCAGTGAGAGATTTTATCTCAAGCACACAAGCAGATGAGTGAAGGGGACACCTGATGTTCTCTGGCCTCCATGGAGACACTCCATCTGCACACATGTACATATACCACACAAATGACATACACACATATGCAAAACAAAAAATTAAACACTGCAAGCACTAAACCAAAACTTTTAGATAGTGGGTAAGATAAAGTTGACACATACTTTTCATGAATCTTCAAGACTCGATGAACTATAGGAATCTCTCTTCCTTCTATCCTAAAAACAACAATTTCTCCCACTCGTATGGGATCTTCAACCCGATTTGTTAGAAAAAGAAGATCTCCTCTATGAAATGCAGGTTCCATGCTGCCACTGGGAAAGAAAGAATAGCAAGAAAACCTTAGATATTCCACAACGTGATCAAAAGTATCAATATATACTTTACATTTAACAACTCCCATCACCATACATTAGTACTTCTCTCAAAATACAGGTTTCTTTAAACTTATCTTTTCTTTGAGACAGAGTCTCAATCTGTAGCTTAGGCTAAACTAGAATTCACCATGTAGCTCACTCAGGCTGCCCTCAAACTCATGGTAATCCTTCTGCCTCAACCTCCCAAGTACTGAGATTTACATGTGTGTTCCACCACACCCAGCTAGGTTTCCCTAAATTAATAAGGAGTTTTTGTAGTTTTTAGACCTTGATAACTAGTTCCATTTCAAGCATTGCTATTCAAAGAAGCCTAAGTCTTGAAAAGGGCAGTGCTACTAGTTCCTTAACCTTTTAAAATCTCAAATGACAAACAGCATATAAAAGAATGAACTTTAGAAATACTGCCCTTGTTCTCACTTCATCTGAAACCACTACGCATATTCAAATATTCAAATGAGAAGTGGATCATCTGCTGCCATTTATAAAGATACAGACCAAGATGACCTTACAGGTCCAACCCGTTATGGAGGAAAACAACTCATCAAGTCAAAAAAAAAAAGCTACAGAGATAACATTTGTTTTATCAATTTATTCATTTTAAAAAGAGAAATAAAGAAAATTAAGGACTAGAGATCATTGTTGTAAGAATTTCAGAACTAACAAAGCAGTTCATTTTATGGTTTTAAAAAGTGAGAAAATAAGAGCTCTAGTAAGAAGAAAACAGGCCGGTAATAAAATTTAAAACCGGAATAACATCAAAGTACAAACATGTTTGTTTGAAGGCTCTAGTCCCTCTCTATGTAAAGAATAATATTTGTCACTGGCTCTCAAATTTTGCTGTACATTGAAATAACCTAGGTAACTTGTAAACAATCCTCAAGATGAAGTCATATGCCAAATCATTCACATCAGCAAGTCAAGGAATGGGATGCAGACATCATTGGCTCCCCAGTAATTCCAGTGGAAAGTAAGATTTGGAGATGGCAAAGAACATGGATTTTTTTTGTTTGTTTGTTAATAAGAAAACTGAATGCTCGCTTCAGCAGCACATATACTGAAATTGGAACAATACAGAAAAGATTAGCATGGCCCTGCACAAGGATGACATGCAAATTTGTGAAGCACTCCATATTTTTGTTAATAAAAAATTAATTAATTAATTTAAAAAAATAACCAAAAAAATAAATAAATAAACAAAAATAACCAAACTGGGCTAGAGAGATGGCTTAATGGTTAAGTGCTTGCCTGTAAAGCCTGAGAACCCTGATTCGAGGCTCGATTCCCTAGTACCCATGTAAGCCAGATGCACAAGGTGGTGCATGCATCTGGAGTTTGTTTGCAATGGCTGGAGGCCCTGGTGGACCAATTCTGTATCTGCCTCTTTCTCTGTCACTCTCAAATAAATAAATAAATAAAATAAGCAAAAAAAAAAAACCAAGGAGCCGGGCATGGTGGCGCACGCCTTTAATCCCAGCTCTCGGGAGGCAGAGGTAGGAGGATCGCCGTGAGTTCGAGGCCACTCTGAGACTTCATAGTGAGTTCCAGGTCAGCCTGGGCTAGAGTGAGACCCTACCTCGAAAAACCAAAAAAAAAAAAAAAAAAAAAAAAAAAAAAAAAAAAAACCAAGGGGCTGGAGAGATGGCTTAGTGGTTAAGCGCTTGCCTGTGAAGCCTATGGACCCCGGTTCGAGGCTCGATTCCCCAGGACCCACATTGGCCAGATGCACAAGGGGGCGCACGCATCTGGAGTTCATTTGCAGTGGCTGGAGGCCCTGGCGTGCCCATTCTCTCTCTCTCTCTCTCTCTCCCCCTCTCTCTGTCGCTCTCAAATAAATAAATAAAAATAAAGAAAAAAAATAACCAAACCGAAAAAAGATTGAGAAGATAGACCAGGAGACCACCTTTTCAGGTTATTACCACAAATGAGTAACTTAGTAACCATTAAAAGTGTTATTTAAACCTGTGAGACCTGCCTCAAAAAAAAAAGGAGGGGGGAGGCTGAAAGAGTGATCTTACCTCAAAAAAGAACTCTGTAGGGCTGAGATAGAGCCTATATCTTACTAGTACAGTACTTGTCCAGCATGAGCTGGGCTGCAGTAAAAAACAAAATAAAACACATTAAAAAAAAAAAAACAACTGAAGCCGGGTGTGGTGGCGCACGCCTTTAATCCCAGCACTTGGGAGGCAGAGGTAGGAGCATCACCGTGAGTTCGAGGCCACCCTGAGACTCCATAGTGAATCCCAGGTCAGCCTGGGCTAGAGTAAGGCCCTACCTTGAAAAACCAAAAACAACAACAACAACAAAAAAAACTATTTGGGGGCTACAGAGATGGCTCAGCAGTTAAAGGTGCTGGCTTGGAAAGTCCAATGGCCTGGGTTCGATTCCTCAGTACCCACATAAACACAGATGCACAGGATGGTGTATGCATCTGGAGTTTGTCTGCAGTGGCAGGAGACCCTGGAGCACCTGTATTCTCTCTCAAAGAATACTAATAAAGAAAAATTTGTAGGACTAGAGAGATGGCTAAGAGGTTAAGGCCCTTGTCTGCATCGCCAAAGGACCTAGATTTGATTCATCAGCACCCACATAAAGTCAGACGCACAGGGTGGCACATGTGTCTAGAGTTTGTTTGCAGTGGCTAGAGGCTCTGCATGCCCATTCTCTCTTTCTTTATCTGCCTTTCTCTCTCTCTCAAATAAATAAATACATAAAATACTTTAAAATATTTGAGCTGGGCCTGGTGGTGCATGCCTTTAACCCCGGCACTCAGGTGGCAGAGGTAGGCAGATTGCTATAAGTTTGAGGCTACCCTGAGAGTACATAGTGAATTGCAGGTCAGAAGGCTACAGCAAGACCGTACCTCGAAAAAACAAATAAATAAATTATAAACAGGGATATATAGGCAAATAGTAAGGAGAAAAAAATAAGGGAGAGGATGTGTGCACAAAATCATCTCAATTAAATAAAACATATGTGTAAAAGACAGTGAAATGTTAATAGTGATTATATTTCAGAATTAAAATGACAGTTTCAATTAGAGTTTTTGGTATGTATCCAACATTTCTTATAATGAAAAGGTATTAACTTCTCTTATAAAGGCATTTCTTTAAAGGTCATTACAATAGCCCACGCAGGACAAATGCCAAATGCCTGAAATAGAACAATACGAAAAAAGTAAAGAGAGGGAGGAAAAACAAATTTGTTGGCAAATTAGGTACAGCAGAATCAAGAAAAACTACAAGGGCTAGAGATATGGCTCAGTGGTTAAGTCACCTGCTTGCAAAGCCTGACCACCTAGGTTTTATTTCCCAGTACCCACATAAAACCAGATGCACAAAGTGGAACATGCATCTGGAGTTCACTTGCTATGGCCCTCGAGTGCCCATTCTCTCTCTCTCCTCGTAAATAAATGAATAAATAAAATATTTTTTAAAACACTTTATTTGAGAGAGAAAGGAAGATGCAGATAAAGAGTATGGGCATGCCAGGGCCTCCAGCCACTGCAAGCGAACTCCAGACACATGCGGCCCCCTTGCGCATCTGGCTTATGTGAGTCCTGGGGAATCGAACAGTGGTCCCTAGGCTTAGCAGGCAAACACCTTAACCACTAAACCATTTCCCCAGCCCAATAAAAATATTTTTTTACAGGGTAGGCTGCAGCACCACAGTGCTTAACAGAGGAGTGTTTAGCACTGAAACATCTCTATCACACCTTCCAAGGCTCAGGGTCCATTGTAGAAGAGGTGGCGGAAAGAATGTAAGAGCCAAAGGAAGGGTAGGACTCCTTACAATGTGCTCCTCTAGACACAAAGTGGCCTGGATATCCATGACCTCACAGTACCTGACACTACCTACACAAGACCATCATAATAGGAGGAAAAGATAATGACATCAAAATAGAAGAGAGCCTGATGGAGAGAAGGAGGGGATATGATGGAGAGTGGAGTTTCAAAGGGGAAAGTGGGGGGAGGGAGGGAATTACCATGGGTTATTATCTATAATTATGGATGATGTCAATAAGAAAAAAAAATTATTTATTTATTTTTATTTTTTTGTTTATTTATTTATTTGAGAGAGAGAGAGAATGGGCGCGCCAGAGCTTCCAGCCTCTGTAAACGAACTCCAGATGCGTGCGCCCCCTTGTGCATATGGCTAACGTGGGTCCTGGAGAATTGAGCCTCGAACCAGGGTCCTTAGGCTTCACAGGCAAGCGCTTAACTGCTAAGCCATCTCTCCAGCCCAAGAAAAAAATTTTTTTAATAAAAAAAGGCTTGGCATGGTGGTGCGTGCCTTTAATCCCTGCACTCAGGTGGCTGAGGTAGGAGGATCACTGAGTTTGAGGACAGCCTGAGACTACATAGTGAATTCCAGATTAGCCTGGGCTAGAGCAAGACCACATCTCAAAATCCCCCTCCAAAAAAAAAAAAAAGAATTACTCCTAGTTTTCAATACTGGTAATTGTGCAAAGGCAGTGGCGGTCATAGACATAGGAGTTGTTAAGCTGCCATCATTTTTTTTAAATTACATTTATTTATTTGCAAGCAGAGAGGAAGAGAGAGAGAGAGAAAGGGAAAGAGAGAGAGAGACAATCTGAGTACCCCTGAGCTTCTTACCCCTGCAAATGAACTCCAGATACATATACCACTTTGTGCATCTGGCTTTACAACCAAGCACCTTTAACTACTGAGCCATCTCCACAGACCTCCATCATTTTTTTTTTAATGAGAACAGATTTCACTGTGTTTATATACCATAGTTTCTTCATCTGTTCATTAGGCTATTTCTATTTCTTGGCTGTGGAATAAACAAATAAATAAAATATTTAAAAAAATATAAACAGGGCTAGAGAGATGGCTTTGTGGTTAAAGCATTTACCTACCAAGCCAAAGGACCCAGGTTCAACTCCCCAGGACCCACGTGAGCCAGATGCACAAGGGGGCACATGAGTCTGGAGTTCCTGGCATGCTCATTCTCTCCATCTGCCCATTTCTCTATCAAATAAATACACAAAAATAAAATAAGCCAGGCATGGTGGTTTGCCTTCAATCCCAGCACTTGGGAGGCAGGGGTAGGAAGATCGCTATGTACACAGTGAATTCCAGGTCAGCCTAGATATATAATATATATAGAAAAACAGTTTAAAAAGAGGAGCTGTCAGAGAAAGGAAATTTAGGGGGCTGGGGAGATGACTCAGCAGTTAAAGGAACTCGCCTGTAAAGCCTAGTGGCCAGGGATCAATTCCCCGCTACCTATATAAAGCCAGGTGCACAACACAGCACATGTATCTGGAGTTCATCTGCAGTAGCAAGAGGCCCTGGCACACCCATTCCCTCTTAGACAGACACATATACACATTCTCAAAAAAATTATATAGATACAGATATAGATATAGTTTTGTTTTCTTGAGGTAGGGTCTCACTCTAGCCCAGGAGGACCTGAAATTCACTATGTATTCTCAGGGAGGCCTCAAACTCCCAGCAATCCTCTTACCTCTTGTATGCCAATCATACCTCAATACAGTGATTAAGAAAAGACAGTGAACTGGGCATGGTGACATAAGCATTTAATCCCAGCACTCGGGAGGCAGAGGTAGGAGGATCACTGTGAGTTCAAGGCCACCCTGAGACTACATAATGAATTCTAGGTCAGCCTGGGCTAGAGTGAAACCCTACCTTAAAAAAATATATACTGGAAAAGACAGTGAGGAACCAGTTGTGGTGGCACACTTCTTGAATCCCAGCACTCAAGAGGCAAGAGGTAGGAGTACTGCTGTGAAATCAAGACCAGCCTGGGACTACAGAGTAAGTTTCAGGTCAGCATGGGCTAGAATGAGATCCTACCTTGAAACCCTCCCCCCCAAAAAGAGTGAGTGACCTTCTACTATCAGCATGCTAGGTAACGCTCATGATTCTATTTGCTTTATATTATCTCCTTATAAAGGCTTTGAGATGTTATAAAATCAAACTTCAAATAAGATAGACTATAATGGTTCAATTAAATATTCAAGTAGTAATTTTCCAAAAATAAGTTACTAAATTAAGTTTTACAATCACTAAGATTATGTGACCAAAGGCAGGGAAGGAAGCAAGGAGGGGGAAAAGTTCAGTACTATTTGTCACCTTGAGAGGGTGTTAATACCTTCAAAATTCTTGAAGTCTACATTAGAAATGATATTTAAAGGTCAACAAAAAATATGGAAACCATTAGTGATGCTTTTGTATTAGCACCAAGGATGTGATGCAGGAAAACTATTTTGTGGCATCACTACATGATATAATAAACAAATAACTATCTTTCAGTCTTGATGTATCAAAGTAAGGAATGGAAGACAGAATTTTAGTAAAATAAAGTACAGTGACATACTTTTTTTTTTCTTTGAGGTAGGGTTTCACTCTAGCTCAGGCTGACCTGGAATTCACTCTGCATTCTCAGGGTGGCCTCAAACTCACGGCGATCCTCCTACCTCTGCCTCCCAAGTGCTGGGATTAAAGGCATGCGGCATGCGCCACCACGCCCGGCCAGTGACACACTTTTTAAAAAGACAGGGTCTCATGTAGTCCAGAATGGCCTTGGACTCACTATGTAGCTGAAGCTGACTTTGACCTTCTGAACCTCCTGGGATTATAGGCATGAGCCACCATATACACCCAGCACATAAAAACCTTTAGCAGAAAAGACATGAATCCTTTGGAGTTTTGAATGGGAGTACCTCACAAAGTAAGACTTTCTCATAACTCAGGTTTCTTCTTAGTTTTTTTTTTCTTCAAGGCAGGGTGTCATTTTAGCCCAGGCTGGGGCTGGAGGGATGGCTTAGTGGTTAAGGTGTTTGCCTGTAGCCCAGACTGACCTGGAACTCACTCAGTAGTCCTAGGCTAGCTTCAAACTCACCGGGATCCTCATACCTCTCCCTCCCAAGTGCTGAGATTAAAGGCGTGCACCACCATGCCTGGCAAGTAATAGTTCTTAAAGGACTGGTATAACAATTATTCAGTATCTCAATTTTTCTCCCAAATAATCCCATGCAATTCCATGTCTTGAAAAGAAAAAATGTTACCTGAGCACCACTACAATTGGACTTTCACTTCCAGTTATTACCATTAACCCCTTCCAGATCATTAGTGCAGAGGAGACAATCATTCCAAAATTTAGGACTTGATAATACAGCTGTAAGAACAAAAGAGAAGAAATCAGATCCACCAATATCCCCCACTCAGGAAAGCAAGCAAGTGCCTTTAACAGCTGAGCCATCTTCCCAGCCCCACACCCAGGAAAGCAAATAATAGCATTATCAAATTAAAAGTGTCAAGCAACCTGCATAGTGATGTACATATGCCAGTGATCCCAGTACTTCAGAGGTAGAGGTCAGAGGATCACAAGTTCTAGGTCATTTCTCCACTACATAGTGAGCTCTAGGCCAACCTGAGCTACATGAGATCCTGTTCTCAAAAGCAAATAATAAGTTTCAAGCAGTAGCTGGCTTTGGTGGCTAATGCTTGTAATCACAGCATGGGGGGGGGGGGCAGGCAGACTGAAACAGGCCAGCCTGCCCTACAGTGTGAGACCCTATCTCAAAAAACTCAAAACAATAAAAGTTTCAAGTAGTATTATTTTTTAAAATAATTTTTTAACTTTTTAAAATTTGAGACAGAGACAGAGAGAAAATGGGTGCACCAGGGCCTCTAGCCACTGCAAATGAACTCCAGAAGCATGTGCTACCTTGTGCATCTGGCTTACACGTGTCCTGGGGAATGGAACCTGGGTCCTTAGGCTTCATAGGCAAGTACCTTAATCACTAAAGCCATCTCAATAGCCCTCAAGTAGTAATTCTTAGGACAGCAAGTCTTCAGATTTTTTCCTTTCTTTTCTTTTCTTTCCTTTTTTTTTTTTTCAGACAGGGTCTTACAATAGCCAAGGTTGGCTTGAATTCACTGTGTAGCCAGGCTGACCTTAAACTTCCAATCCTCCTGCTAGACTTCCCAACTGCTAGGATTACAGGTGTGTGCTATCTTTTATTTTCTTCTTTCTTCTGCTAAGGCATTCTTTTTAAAATTTACTTATTGAGCTGGGCTTGGTGGCGCACATGGTGGCAGCAATCCCAGCACTCAGAGGCAGACTACATAGTGAATTCTAGGTCAGCCTGGGTTACAGCAAGACCCTACCTTAAAACCGACCCCCCCCCCAATAAATCTTTATTTATTTGCATGTGTGCCTGGTTCCCATGGAATTGAATGCCTGTCCAGCTTTATTTATTTTTTAAAGACACTTTTATTTTTATTTATTAGAAACAGAGAGAGGGAGAGAGAGATAGAGAGTGAGAATGGGCATGCCAGGGCCTCTAGCCACTGCAAACAAACTCCAGACACATGTACCACCACGTGCATCTGCCTTACATGGGACCTGGAGAATCAAACCTGGGTCCTTAGGCTTTGCAGGCAAACACCTTAACTGCTAAGCCATCTCTCCAGCCCACCTGTCCAGCTTTATGTGCATAGGTGGGGAATTGAATCCAAGCCAGCAGACTTTGCAAACAAGCATCTCTAACTGCTAAGCCATCTCCCTAGGCCCTGCTGACAGCACTGTGGGGGTGGGTGGATGTGTGTGTGTGTGTGTGTGTGTGTGTGTGTGTGTGTGTGAATGTGTGTGTGTGTAATATAAAGTCTATAATAAATCAACATTCTAGAACAGCCCACCTTTTACCGAATGTACTGTCCTCCATTTTGTTTGCTAAAAACACTAGTTATAGTAATATTTTCAGAATCTTCTGTTTCATTTGGGTTTCATTACCACTTAAACTCAAATTCAATTATACCCACACTATACACAGCCAACAGTACCCTCCTTGAACTCTTCTAATACTTAATTTTCTACAGAATGTCTCCCTTCTTAAGTATATAATAATCAACATTTAACTATACACCCCCTCTTGAGAGTTGGGAAAACATCCAGAGAGAATAGTTTTTAACAGAGTTCTACAGCTTGTCATTCAGTCAAGAAATGAAGGCCAGGGGCTGGGACGATGGCCCAAGTTCAGATTCCCAGCATCCACATAAATGCTGAGTGGTGGTGCGTATCTGTAATCCTAGTGCCTAGGAAATGGGGACAGGCAAGCTGGCTGGCTAGGCTAGTGACCTGCCCTGTCTCAATAAATATGGTGAATAGCAACCGAGGAAGACACCTGACATCAACCTCTGGCTTCCACATACACATACACAGAGAGAAATTGAAGACCAGACTTATGTCTTGTGAAATTTTCACTACTTCACAAACTACAGAATTTATGACTTGAATAAGCAGATACAATCAATACCAAAAAGGCAATCCAATTGAGAAAAATAATGCAAGTGTGGTGGCCAAGAATGGAAAAGTGGGTAAAAGTAGAGAAGATGAGTAGATACCAAGACAAATTGTTTAAGGAATGAAAGGACAGTACCAGAAATTACTGGAAGAAATATGGCAAATGATATTAAGTTTAGATTATAGAGAGCCTTAAATGTAGGACTAATAATATGGGCCCCCCAAGTATACATAATATACGTTAATGTACACAAACAAAAGTTTTAAAATGTGCATACTTTTTTTTTTTTTTTTTTTGGTTTTTCGAGGTAGGGTCGCACTCTAGCCCAGGCAGACCTGGAATTCACTATGTAGTCTCAGGGTGGCCTCGAACTCACGGTGATCCTCCTACCTCTGCCTCCCAAGTGCTGGGATTAAAGGCGTGCAGCACCACCATGCCCAGCTTAAAATGTGCACATTTTAGGTTAATTTTTTTTCTATTTAGTTCAAGCTAAGCATGGTGGCTTACATCAGTTATCCCAGCACTTAGAATGCAGAGGCAGGAGGATCATCACAAGTTCAAGGCCAGTCTTGACTACATAGCAAGTTTCAAGAGAGTATACATGGAGATTTCTGACTCCAGCAAAACAAAAACAAAGTAATTCAATTTCCAGCACTTGCTGACTAAATAAAGCATATTGACATTCTGTAATAGTCTCAGTCTCTTCAATGTTCTCTGACCTTCACATGTATTCTATGGCATGTGCATGTCCACAATGCCATGTGAACATGTTCACACACACATGAACATACACATGAATAATAATTTTAAAACTCTGAGGGCTGGAGAGATGGCTCAGCAGTTAAGGCACTTGGGCGTTAACGTCTAACAACCCAAGTTCAATTTCCCAGTAACCCCATAAAGCTTGATGCACAAAGTAGTACATGCATCTTAAGTTCGTCTGCAGTGTCTACAGGCCATGGTATACCCTTTTTCGCTCTCTTTCTCTCTGCTTGACATGGTGGTGCATGCTTTTAATTCCAGCACTCAGGAGGCAGAGGCCAAGGTTGGAGGAACGCTGTGAGTTTGAGGCCAGCTGAGACTACATAGTGATTTCCAGATGAGCCTAGAGGCTAGAGTGAGACCCTACCTTGAACAACAACAACAAAAAAATGTCATGGGAAAAAAAAATTGTTTTTGAGACATGGATTTATATAGCCCCAGTTGGCCTCAAATTCCCTACATAGCCAGAGAACATATCTGATCCTCTTGCCTCCACTTCCCTAGTGCTTGAATTATAGACATGCACCACCATGCCTGGTTTTATTAGGTGCAAAGATTGAACCTAGAACTTTGTTCATGCTAGTCATTAACTCTATCAAATGAGCTATATCCCTGGGCCAAGGATGTTCTCTATTAGAAAGGACTAGAGAGACCTAATAACCAAATGTAACATAAAAACATTTTTGAATCCTGACTCAAATACCAAAAATCATAAAAGGAATCTCAACTATAAAAGATATTTTGAGCCAGGCGTGGTGGCGCACACCTTTAATCCCAGCACTCGGGAGGCAGAGGTAGGAGGATCACCATGAGATCGAAGCCACCCTGAGACTACATAGTGAATTCCAGGTCAGCCTGGACTAGACTGAAGCCCTACCTCGAAAAACAAAAAACAAAAAACAAACAAAAAGGATATTTTGAGTCAGGAGTAGTGGCATGTCCATAATCCCAGTGATAAGTGATTAGGAGCAAGACAGCCCCACTCCACAGGCAGTTGGTGAGGGACAATGGCTCAAAAGAACATAAAACATCCACTTGCCCTGAAAAGAGAGGAGGGCAACTGTAGTTAGGAAACTGAAATCTAAAAGGCCTTGATTAAGCAAGAAGCCTGCCTAACACCAGCCCTTTGTTCTTTTTACCTCCTGGTTCTTTCTCCTCCTTGAAACTTTTTGGTACTCCCTACGACTTTTTCTGAACCTGTGCTTTTCCACCTAACCCATCATCTACCAAGCAGAGTTTCCCATATACACTTAAACTAACCTATCAGGCTCATCCCAACTTGACGCCTAATTTCCAAACCCATCAGGCTCACTCTCTGCATAAAAACCTCAGGTGAGTGCTACCTTGGCAATCCTTTCTGGGACCCTCCCTGTTGTAGACAGCTCTTACTTTATTTTCCTCTTCTCAATAAAACCTTGCTTGTTCATGCTTGTCATTCTTTGTGACTGTGACATAATGAACTCAACTCTTACTCAGGGAATCAGTAAACACCAACATTCTGTAGGCTGAGGCAGTATGGTGAGTTTCAAGGCTAGCCTGTGCTACAGAGTGAGTTTGTGACCATGCATGGCTACAGAGAGATCCTGCTTCAAAAATAAGAACATAGGGCCCAGGCTGGAGAGATGCTTAGCAGCTAAAGTCCTTGCCTGCAAAGCCTAAGGACTAAGATTCCACTCCCCAGAACCACATAAGCCAGACACTCAAGGTCACACATGTGTACAAGGTGGTGTACATGTATGAAGTTTGATTGCAGTAGCTAGAGGCCCTGGCATGCCAATTCTCTCATAAAAAAGAACACAGGGGCTGGAGTGATGGCTCAGCAGTTAAAGGTGCTTGCCTGCACAGCCAAAGGACCCAGGTTCAATTCCCAGGATCCAGGTAAGCCAGATGCACTAAGTGGCGCATCTATCTGGAGTTCATTTGCAGTGGCTGGAGGCACTGGTGACCATTTTCTCTTTCTCAAAATAAAAATAAATAAATAAAAGCATAACAACCTGGGTTCGATTCCCTAGTATTCACATAAAGCCAGATGCACAAAGTGGTGCATACATCTAGAGTTTGTTTGCAGTGGCTAGAGGTCCTGGAGTGCCCTTTCATTCTCGCTCCCACATGCACTCACTCTCATCTCTCTGCTTACAAATAAAATACTTAAAAAAGTATCTAGGAACATGTGTACATACACCACACACGAAAGAAAAAAAAATTAAAAGTACAGCACAGATGTGGGCATGGAACTCACTGGCCTGTGTCTTCTTCCCACTACATCTTTAAAGCTAGTGTGAAATGGAACAGAATGGTGGCCAGTTATCAAAGGGTTATCTCAACTCCAAATCTACCTTTCCTGCCAAGCTGAATCCTATGAACATTCTCCTTTGCCAGATGGATTAATGAGGTCAGGCTTAATCTTTTTGGGGGGGAGGTGGGGGGTTGAGAGGTAAGATCTCACTCTAGCCCAGGCTGACCTGGAACTCACTCTAGTTCCAGGCTGGTCTCAAACTCACAGCAATACTCCTACTTCTGCTTCCCAAGTGCCAGGATTAAAGGTGTGCGCTACCATGCCCAGCTGACATCAGGCTTATTAATAAAGGGTGTTGAAGGGCCAGTACAAGGTTACAGAGGAAGGGGCTTCACTGGGTTCGAGTGTTGTTTTATTCTACACAGTAGCCAGTGTATGACCATCAGATAGCCTCCAGCTCCAACAGACCCAGAAGCTGACAAACTTCTCAAGCTCCTTAGGCCTCATCTGTGGAACAGTCCCAGATCACTACTTTGGCAAATGTCATTGTTTTAACAGGTTGCATATTCTCGGCAGTAACATCCTTTCCAAAGAGGTCCAAATCTCAAGTTTAGGAGGGAACTATAGAAAGGTGATTTCTTACTTCATTTTTTCTTTGCTACCTCACCCCAGAAAGTAGGAGCTATTTTGTGAATAAGACACCTCTAGGACCCTCTTTTACACCTTTCAGTCAAGGATCTTTTACTAGTTAACAATCTTTATTAGCACCATGTTCTAAGCAACTGAGCTAACTGGCCAGCTGTGAGTTAATGATCTTTAATACTAAATTTCCCTGTTTAATTACTGGCAAAGTATGTTTTCTGAAGAATACAAATAATCATTTTAGGGCTGGAGACATGGTTCAGCAGTTAAAGCGCTTGCCTGTGAAGCCTAAGGGCCTTGTCACACATTCTCTCTCTCCCCCTCTCAAAAATATTAATAAAAAAAATTTAGGGCTAGAGGGATGGCTCAGTGGTTAAGGCACTTGCCTATGAAGCCTAAGGACCCAGACTTGATTCTCCAGTACCCACTAAAGCCAGATGTACGAGACTGTTTGCAGTGGCTGGAGGTCCTGGCATGCCCATTCTCTCTCCTGTGTGTGTCTCTCTCCTACCTCTCTCTACAAATAAGTAAATAACTTTATTTTTTTTTAAATAAATAACTTTTTAAGAAATAACTTTTGAAGATGCAGATATGGCATCTGCTATATGGCACCTAGTTCAGTGCAGCTGGGATATTAGAGTTGCTTTATATCTGTAGCTAGCATTCACTAGTCCAGGAAATGAAGGGTGGGAATGGGAAAGACTCCTCTCATTATTTACCCCAAATGATGTGCCAGTGGAATTTCTGCTTCCTATGCTCACACTTTGGCACCTGCTGATTTAGAGGTTTTAATTCTCAAAGGAGATACCCATGCACTTAGGGAACACAATGGTTCCATTCAACTATAAGTTAATACTGCTACCCACTTTGGGTTTCTCATGCCAGTGAATCAAAATGCAAAGAACGGGGGCTACTGATTGGCTAAGTGACCAACCCTGACCATTAAGAGAGAAATCAAAGTGCTGCTGCACTATGATACCGTGTAGACAGTAGTATAATAATATAAATACAGAGGACCTTAAGAACTGTCTTAGGTACCTGTGTAAAGGCTGGTGAAAAATACACTAATCCATGTAGGACTACTTATTAACCCTGCAGAAGGTCTGAGTCACCCCAATGGGCATAAAAGTATGGCCAACTATTGATGAGAACAGCAGAAGAAAACAGCTATGACCACATGACCAATTACAGAAACAAAGGTTAAATTACATCATAAACAGAACTGCTTTCATCTTTATGTGAAAGCTTACTATGATTAGAGTAGGTGTAAATAAATGCCAAGTTAACAAAGGGCAAGCTAAAGTAGCTTTGTACTTTGTTAATTCGGGTAAGCTACAACTAGGTTTCCCCAAATCTCCTTTCCACTATGGTTCTGCATTAAATCTAGCCAAAAAGGGAAATCTGTCAAAAATTTGAAGGTGAAAGGGAAGCAAATGTAACTGAGAATCGCTGTGGTTAGAGGCAGCAAGATAGCAGGAAGGGACTTGCAGAATCTGATTCTATACAAAGGACCCCAAAGACTCTACCAGCAAACTGTTAGAGCTGATAAACACCTATAGCCATGTAGCAGTATACAAAATAAGCACACAGAAATCAGTAGCCTTCCTATATGCTAACAACAAACACACAGAGGATGAAATAAGAGAAGCACTCCTATTCACAATTGCATCGCTAAATAAATAAAGTACCTTGGAATTAACCTAACTAAGGAAGTGAAGGATCTCTACGATGAAAACTTTAAAACACTCAACCAAGAAATTGCAGAAGACACTAGGAAACAGAAAGACATTCCTTGTTCTTGGATTGGAAGAATCAATATTGTGAAAAGAGCAATCTTACCAAAAGCAATCTACACATTTAATGCAATCCCCATCAAAATTCCACTGGCATTCTTCATGCAAATAGAAAAAACAATCCAAAAATTCATTTGGAAGCACAAAAAATCTCGAATTTCTAAACCAATATTGAACAACAAAAATAAGGCTGGTGGTATCACTGTACCTGATTTTAACCTATACTACAAAGCCATAGTAACAAAAACAGCATGGTACTGGCAAAAAGCAGACATGTATGTAGATCAATGGAACAGAATAGAGGACCCAGATGTAAGTCCGGGTGGCTATAGCTACCTGATATTTGCCTCTTCAGCAAATGGTGCTGGGAAAACTGGATATGTATCTTTATGAGGATGAAAATATATCCTTCTCTCTCTCCATGCACAAGAATTAAGTCTAAATGGATTAAAGACCTTAATATCAGACCTGAAACTCTGAAACTGCTAGAGGAAAAAGTAGGGGAAACCCTTCAACACAGTGGTCTTGGCAAAGACTTTCCAAATATAACCCCAACTGCTCAGGCAATAAAACCACAGATTAACTACTGGGACCTCATGAAATTACAAAGATTTTGTACTGCAAAGGACACTGTGAATAAAGTAAAGAGGCAACCTGCAGAATGGGAAAAAATCTTTGCCAGCTATACATCTAATAGAGGATTAATATCAAGGATATACAAAGAACTCAAAAAATTAAATAAGAAATCAAACAAACCAATTAAAAATGGGCTATGGAACTAAATAGAGAGTTCTCAAAAGAAATACAAATGGCACATAAGTATCTCAAAAAATGTTCTACATCCCTAGTCATCAGGGAAATGCAGATTAAAACTATGTTGAGATTCCATCGCACTCTTGTCAGATTGGCTACCATCATGAAAACAAATGACCATAAATGCTGGTGAGGATGTGGAAAAACAGGAACCCTTCTACACTGTTGGTGAGAATGCAATCTGGTCCAGCCATTGTGGAAATCAGTGTGGAGGTTCCTGAGACAACTAAAAATAGATCTACCATATGACCCAGTTATACCACTCCTAGACATATATCCTAAGGACTCATCTCACTACCTTAGAGAAACTTGCTCAACCATGTTTATTCCCGCTCTATTCACAATAGCTGGGAAATGGAATCAGCCTAGATAACCCTTAACTGATGAGTGGATAATGAAGATATGACACATTTACACAATGGAGTTCTACTCAGCGGTAAAGAAAAATGAAGTTACACAATTTGCAGGAAAATGGATGGATCTGGAAAGGATTATATTAAGTGAGGTAACCCAGGGCCAGAAAGCCAAGCATCACAGGTTCTCTCTCATATGCGGATCCCAGCTATAGATGATTGGACTTCTGTGTGAGTAGGAATTAAACTAAGTAGCAGAGGCCAGTAAGATAGAAAGGAGATATAAAAGGGAATAGAAAGGGAGGGGGGGACTTAATAGGATGGTATTGTATATATAAGTAGAAGAATAGATTAATGGGGTGAAAAGGCCTAAGTGAGGTCAAGGAAAGAGACTGAGTAAAGGAATGGTAGAGGGAGGGCTAATCAAAATCTAAGAGGATATAAATAAGTCATATGGAAACCTACTTTTTTGGACAATGGAACACAGGAGCCGTAGATTGTTACCAGAAAATTTTCAGTGCCAGGGATGGGATACCTTCCAGTGAGTTGTTGGCCAGGGAGGTCCCTGAAGCCCCCAAAACATTATAGGCCATTGCCGAGGCCCTTGGTTTCCCACCAGGATAGATGGTAAGACCCTGTTGCTGGAAAGAGAGAAATCACCAGTGAAGATACTCAACAATGGACACTACAAGCCTTATATTTGGCCAGCCAGGCTAAATGAGCCAACGGATGCAATAGTGGCATGTGTGTTATGGTGGAAACCAACTGCTATCTAATTGGACTGGAGGCCTGCTCCATGGGAAGGAATACAACCCTGATACTGAAAACCTACAACAGGGATAGCCATGAGCCTTAGGGGTGTAACATCTGCTACTGTCTGGCTAAATGTATATACTATGCTCATCAAACTGCCCAGTAAGTATTTCATACCCATGTATTAGTGCTACTCTCACTTTTGGTAGAGAACCTTCTCTTTTCAGATGGCAGTGCCCTTGGGATGACTCAGAAGGCACCATGGTGCTGGGAAGAAGTGACAGAGGAGTGCTCAGCACTGCAATATCTCTATCACACCTTCCAAGGCTCAGGGTCCATTGCAGAAGAGGTGGCAGTAGGACTCCTTACAATGTGCTCCTCCAGACACAGAACGGACTGGATATATATATCCATGACCTTGCAGTGCCTGGCACTACCTACACAAGACCATCATAATAGGAGGAAAAGGTCATGACATCAAAATAAAAGAGAGACTGATAGAGATAGGGAGGGAATATGATGGAGAATGGAGTTTCAAAGGGGAAAGTGGGGGGAGGGAGGGTATTACCATGGGATATTTTTCATAATCATGGAAGTTGTTAATATAAAAAAAAAAAAAGAAGAAAGAATGGGCTAGGGAGATAGCTCAGTCAGTAAAGTGTTTGCTTCACAAGTATGATGACCTGTGTCTGATCCCCTGCACCCATAAGTGCCAGGAGTGGTGGTGTGTGCCTATAATTCTCGTGTTTAGGGAGGCAGAGAGGAGGTACCCTGAGGTTTGCTGGCCAGCCAGTCTGGCCTAACTGGTGACCTCCAGCCTACCTCAAAAGAGGTAGATGATATAACTGAGGATGACACCTGAGATTAGCCTCCAGCTCCCATACACATACCCATGTACCATCACACATGTAAGAGCAAGACCCTACCTCCGAAAACAAAACTAAAAAAAGTGGTCTTTATCAAGTCTTAAGAACCTTGCATTAGGTAGGTTGATAAGCAGATGATTCAAACTAAGAGAAGAGCAGGCTTGGTGGCAAATACCCATAATCTCATCACTTGGGAGGTAGTAAAACAGTGAGTTCAGGACCAGCCTGGGCTACTTGAGACTGTCTAAAAGTAAATTAAAAGTAGTTGGGTGTGGTGGTACAAACCTTTAATCCTAGTACTCAAAAGGCTGAGAGGAACACTTCCTTGAGTTCAAGGCCAGCCTGGGGCTACAGACTGACTTCCTTGTCAGATGGGGCTAGATACACTACCTTGAAAAAAAAAATAATAAAAAATAATTAATATATAAAAATTAAATAAATAGGGCTGGATAAATGGTTTAGCAGTTAAGGCACTTGCCTGCAAAGCCAAAGGACCAAGGTTCAATTCCCAGGACCCAGATGCCCAAGGTAGCACATGCAGCATCTGAAATTAACAGCAGCTGAAGGCCCTGGCATGCACATTCTCTCTCTATCTGTTTCTTTCTCTCTCTTTCAAATAAATAAAATAAAATATCTTTAAAATTACATAAATAGAGGGCTTTTATTAGGTTGGTATTGTATATATGTAAGTAGAAAGATTGAGATGGGGAGGGGATATGATGGAGAATGGAATTTCAAAGGGGAAAGTGGGGGGGGGAGGGTACTACCATGGGATATTTTTTATAATCATGGAAAATATTAATAAAAATTGAGAAAAAGCCGGGCGTGGTGGCGCACGCCTTTAATCCCAGCACTCGGGAGGCAGAGGTAGGAGGATCGTTGAGAGTTCGAGGCCACCCTGAGACTACAGAGTGAATTCCAGGTCAGCCTGAGCTAGAGTGAGACCCTACCTTGAAAAACCAAAAAAATAAATAAATAAATAAAAATAAAAATTGAGAAAATATAAAAATAAATAAAGAGATAAACAAAGAAAAAAAACTTATATGTATCACTTAAAAACGAATGTGATTTTAAAATACAGTATTTGTTAAATGGATGGTGAAAAATAAAAACAAAAGGTAAATATGGAATGAAAAAAAAAATTACATAAATAAGTTGGGCGTGGTGGTACATGCCTTTAATCCCAGCACTTCGGGAGGCGGAGTTAGGAGTACCACTGTGAGTTCGAGGCCACCCTGAGACTACATAGTGAATTCCAGGTCAGCCTGAGCTAGAGTGAGAACCTACCTTGAAAAACAAAAAAAAAGGGGGGGGGGGGAATGTTAACTTGACTGGAAAGATGGCTCAGTGGTGTGCTTGCCTGCAAAGCTTAACGATCAGAGTTTGATTTCCCAGTGCCCACGTAAAGCCAGATGCACAAGGTGGCACATGCATCTGGAGCCTCTTTGCTTGCAAATAAATTATATATATATATATTTAATGCTAACCAGCTGGGTGTGGTGATGCACGCCTTTAATCCCAGCACTTCGGGGGCAGAGGTAGGAGGATTACCATGAGTTCAAGGCCTCCCTGAGACTACATAGTGAATTCTAGGTCAACCTGAGCTAGAGTGAGACCCTACCTCACCACCCCCGCAAAAAAGCTAACCAATAGACAAAAATGAAGATGCAGCTCAGCTGCAGAGCGCTTGCCTAGTATGCAGTGCAGAAACAGAGGCAATAAAAACCTTTGCAAATAAGGTCATGAGTTGGGAATTTAACTCAATGGTAGAGCACTTGCCTAGCAATTGCAAGCACCCAGGTTTGGTCCTCAGCATCCCCCTCAAATAACAACAACAACAACGATGTCATTTGGACAGGCGTGCAAAAGGCCCCTGTAATCCCAGCTCTTGGAGGCAGATGAAGGAATGTCAGTTCAAGGCTAGCCTGGGCTACAGAGTGAGTTTGAGGCCAGACTGGGCTAAGTAGTTTCAAAACCAACCAGTAATTCTAGCTAGGTGGGGGGATGTATGCTTATTGTAACATTACCACTCAGTAGGCTAAGGCAGAAAGACTGCCTTCACTACATAACAAAACCCTGTCTCAAAAAGTAAAGTAGTTAATAAATAAAATAAAATAATAATTTTTTTTTAAAGTAAAGTAATAGCCAGGCGTGGTGGCACATGCCTTTAATTCCAGCACTTGGAAGGCAGAGGTAGGTGGATCACCATGAGTTCAAAGCCACCCTGAGACTACATAATGAATTCCAGGTCAGCCTAAGCTAGAGTAAAACACTACCTCAAAAAACAAAAAGACAAACAAACAAACAAAAGGTAATGGGGGCTGAAGAAATGGCTCAGTGGTTAAAAGGACTTGCTTGCAAAGCCTGCTGACCCAGGTTCAATTCCCCAGCCATCCATGTAATTTGAAAGAAGAAAAAAACAGTAGCACAGGTGCCTCTTTACAGCGCAAACACACTCGTTAGGCTGGAGAGATGGTTCAGAGGTTAAGGCGCTTGCCTGCAATGCCTAACAACTTGGGTTCAATTCCCCAGTACCCACACATAAAGCCAGATGCACAAAGTAGGGCATACATCTGGAGTTCATTTGCTGTGCTCTCTCCCCCCTTGCGAATAAATAAAAATATTTTTTAAAAGGAAAGTAATAGGACGGGTGTGGTGGCACGCACCTTTAATCCCAGTACTGGGGAGGCGGAGGTAGGAGGATTGCCATGAGTTCGAGGCCACCCTGAGAGCACCCTGAGCTAGACTGAGTCTCTACCTTGAAAAACCAAAAAATAAATAAATAAAAGGAAAGTGATTAAAATAAGGAAATAAGGTCTTTTGATGGGTGTGGTGTCACTCACCTTTAATCCTAGCACTAGGGAGGTAGGAGGGTCGCTGTGAGTTTGAGGCCATCCTTAGACTACATAGTGAATTAGTTCCCAGTCAGCCTGGGCTAGAGCGAGATCCTACCTTGAAAAATTAAAAAGTCCTTCATGACTTCGAGTGTAATAGCATAGCATTTAAGGTCCTGAATTCAATCCCCAAAACAAAACAAAAAGAAAGAAAGAAGGGTCATGAATGATTCAGCTTAAGTGCCAGGTCTTTCTCCAAGCTGTTTTCATTCCCTGACTAGACTCTCACAATTTTGTAGACATGTCTAAAAAGAGATAGCCTGAAGTGAAGGGAAAGCTATATTCTCTATGCTTCTCTACATAATAACAGTGCAAAATACAAATTCAAGAGGAAAAACAAAAACCTTAAATAGTGATATTGGGTCAATTCGTAACAGCAAAATACTGTAAAAAGGAAAAAAAAAAAAAAGAAAAAAACCTCAACGGTAAGCAAAACTAGACTCCAGACACAGCTGGTTCAGTAGACAAAAAGGCAAATCCTTTGGTAGTGACTAAATAATTACAAACAGTGTTTTGAGTGCCTTTTGGTACACGACCTAGATGATAAAGATCGAATAAGGTTTATGGATAAAATCAGAAGACCTAAACTTCAGTATCTCTGTACCACTGACATCTGTCATCAGATGGGGGTTGCCACCTTACTGTGAAGGGGGGGGGGTAGTCACGGACAAGTGGAATAACTGTTTCAACGCTGAGCTCGGCGACCCAAGTTAAAGTGAGTGCTGCTCTGAGGCCCGGCTGCACTGGAAGGGCGGCTACGGAGTGAAAGCAGCAGAAGGGCTTTGGGAGGACCTGCCATCGCCTTTCCAAGAGCCACGGAAGCCAGCGCGGCGGCGAAGTCATCAGCCTTGTCCCTGAAGTCTATCCGGAGTCGCTCTGCCCGTGGAGATCCCAAGTCGGCCGGCCGCCTTATAACGTCTGAAACAATGAGCATCCCAACTCCCACTTATAGGACACCCTTCGGATTCCACTTGCTCCCCTGCCTCCTGGGGAGCAATGGCCCGCGAAGTTGTTCTTTCCTGCCGGGTCCCACCATCAACCCCAGGAATAAGAATTCCCCACAAACAAAGCGGTCTCTGGCCACAGACTGCAAAGGATGGGGACGGTCCGGGCGTAAGCGTCGTGCAGGGCCTCACCATCCGGCCCGGAGGTCCGCGGGGACCCACAGGGACAGCGTCCAAGGGCCGAGGAACCCTGAGAAAGAGCGGGGGCCAGCCTCACCTGCCTCTTGTTCATCCGCCGCACATCATCCAGAAAGTCTAGGGACAGCATGGTGGGACCGGCGAACGAGACCGGCAAGGAAGAGGGCGCGACACGATCACTGGGCGGAACGGCAGGCGCACGGGCTCGCAGTGGACGGGACCCCTGCAACGCCTGCACTTCCGCTTCCGGGGCGGGGGCCGACGCCGCCCCACCCTTTCGTTGCTGAGAGCAGACGAAGAGACTCCCTCCGCTACCAGTCGTGCTCCGGATCTGGCCTCGGCATACGGGGCCTTCCGGCCTTGGCCCTTCGCCTCCCCAGAGCCGGCGGCAGGAGCCCGCCTTCTGCGCTGATTCCCGTAACTCCTCGCGGAGGCGGAGACCCCGGGTTAGATAGGCCTGCAACCTGCGGGAGGCGGGGCCTCGCGCACACCCGGCCAATCAGCAGCCGCCTCTCTGGTCTGGGCGGGCCGAGGAAGCCCGTTGGCAGCTGACGCCTTCCAGCGCGCGGTCCGGGCCTGGGTGTGACACTGGACGTGTGGCCTGGCTGTTTGTTCTCAGCTAGAGCACGCCTCCGTCCCAGGGTACCGGAAGCTGACGATGGAGGCGTTCCTACTAAGCGCTTTTGACGTCAGGGTGAACGGTACTTTCAAAGTACTGTGTGAACCTCTCAGGAGTTTATAGACCTGTTAGAAAGAAAACTGTAACCTTGTAAAACGACCAAACACTGGAACATATGCTGAAACTTCTTCCCCAACCTTTTTTTTTTTTTTTTTTTTTTTTTTGCAAGCAGATTGAAAGAGAATGGACGCTCCAGGGGCCTCTAGCCACTGCAAACGAACTCCAGATGCATGCACCACTTTGTCATCTGGCTTACATGGATACTAGGAAATCGAACCTGGGCCCTTAGGCTCGTACTAGTCGTGCTCCCGATCCTGCTGAGTCTATAGGCAAGCACTTTAACCGCTGAGCCATCTCTGCGGCCCCGTCTTCCCCAATCTTGACCCTTGCTAAACAGGAATTGGCTTTGTTTTCTGACACTCTGGTGTGACTGACCCTGCCTTCAGTATTTTCTCCCTAATTTTTTTTTTTTTTTAGTTTTTCGAGGTAGGCTTTCACTCTGGTCCATGCTGACCTAGAATTCACTATGTAGTCTCAGGATGGCCTTGAACTCACAGTGATCCTCCTACCTCTGCCTTCCAAGTGCTGGGATTAAAGGCATGCGCCACCACTCCCGTCCTCTAAATCTTTTTTTATTTTGGGGAGTCTTTCTTATTTTTTATTATTGACAACTTTATAGTTATAGACAATAAACCATGACAATTCCTTCCCCCTCCCTTTTCCCTTCACAACTCCACTCTCCATCATATCCCTTCCCCTTCTCCATCAGTCTCTTTTATTTTGATGTCATCATCTTTTCCTCCTATTATGATGGTCTTGTGTAGGTAATGCCAGGCACTGCGAGGTCATGAATATCCAGGCCATTTTGTCTCTGGAAGAGTGTATTGTAAGGGGTCCTATCCTTCCTTTGGCTCTTACATTCTTTCCATCACCTCTTCCGCAATGGACCCTGAGGCTGGGAAAGTGTGATAGAGATATTTCAGTGCTGAGCACTCCTCTGTCACTCTTCTCAGCACCATGGTGCCTTTTGAGTCCTCCCAGAGGTCACTGCCATCTGAAAAGAGAAGCTTCCCTAACCAAGAATGAGAGCAGCATTAACATATGGGTATGAACATTAACACAACTGCTTACTGGGCAGTTTGGTGAGCATAATATATGCATTTAGCCAGACACCAGCAGGTACTATCCACTAGGACTAACTTCCCCCTGCCATAGGTTTTTCAGTGTCAGGCACGTATGCCCTCCTGTGGAGAAGGCCTCCAGTCCAATTAGAGAGTGGTTGGTTTCCCCCATAACAGACATGCCACTATTGCACCCATTGACTCATTTGGCCTGGCTGGCCAAACTTAAGGCTTGCAGTGTCCACTGTTGTTTATCTCCACTGAGGACTTCTTTCTCTCCTATGGAGCTGCATGCAGCATAGCTTTGTCCAGCTTTTTTGTTTGTTTGTTTTTATTTTTCTTTTTCAAAGTAGGGTCTCACTGTAGCCCAGGTTGACCTGGAATTCATTATGTAGTTTCAGGCTGGCTTCGAACTCATGGTGATCCTCCTACTTCAGTCTCCTGAGTGCTGGGATTAAAGGCATGTGTCACCACACCCGGCTTTTTTTTTTCCAGCTTTCTGTCCACTGGTCTATAGGGAGGCGGTTTTCAACTCAGCTCCAGAAGATTTCTCAGTGACCTTGCAGCACAAGCGTGTGGAGTCTTCAGCAATAGGTTCTTACCATTTATTCCTGGTGGGAAACCAAGAGCCTTGGCAATGGCCTGTAATGTTTTGAGGACATCAGGGACCTCCATGGCAAACAACTCATTGGAAGGTATCCCATTCCTGGCACTGAAAATTTTCTCTAACAATCTATGGCTTCTGGGTGCACCATTGTCCAAAAAAGTAAGTTTCCATATGACTTATTTATACCCTCTTATATTTTGGTTAACCCTCTATCACCCTTCCTTTACTCAATCTCTTCCCCTAAATCTTTTTATTTTATTATATATTTATTTGAAAGAGAGAAAGGCAGAAAGAGTGAACATGGGTACACAAGGACCTCTTACCACTGCAAATGAACTCCAGATGTATGTACCACTTTGTGCACCTGACTTTACGTGGATACTGGGGAATTGAACCCAGGCCATCAGGCTTTGCAAGCAAGTACCTTTGGCTTAGTAGCCATCTCTCCAGCCCCTAAATCTTTTTTTTTTTTTTGTGTGTGTGTGTGTGTGTGTAAAATATGGAACGCTTCATGAATTTGTGTGTCATCCTTGCGCAGGGGCCATGCTAATCTGCTCTGTATCGTTCCAATTTTATATATGTGCTGTCAAAGTGAGCACCTCTAAATCTTTTATTTGAGCTGCAGAATTTCACCCAGGGGTGTGTGGAAATAAGTAGTGATTGGTAATTGGATGGGGTTTCATTTGGAAGGTGATAGTTGTACAACTTAGTGAATATACTAAAAAAAAATTGAGTTGCAGAGATGGAGAGATGGTTTAGTAGTTAAGGAGCTTGCCCGCAAAGCCTAAGGACCTGGGTTCGATTCACTAGTACCCAGATAAAGCCAGATGCACAAACTGGTGCGTGTGTCTAGAATTCATTTGCAGCCGCTAGATGCCCTGGTGTGCCTATTCTTTCTCTGTCTCTCTTCTGTCTCCCTCTGCTTGCAAATAAATAAAAGTATTAAAAAAAAAAAAAAAAAAAAAAGAGCCAGGTGTAGTAGTGCATGCCTTTAATCCCAGCACTTGGGAGGCAGAGGTAGGAGGATCGCCGTGAGTTTGAGGCCACCCTGAGACTACATAGTGAATTCCAGGTCGATATTATGGCCAGATAACAGAGTCCCCAAAGACCACCCAGAGAGTCGGACATGTATGCAATAGCAAAGAGCTTTATTATATGCAATAGCAAAGAGCTTTATTTCGGGCTTAAGCTTGGGCTCCAGACTTTACCAATGCAGTGGGTCTGTCCAAGAGCCCCGAATGGCATCTAGGAGAAGCTTTTATTGGGTTCAAACAAAGAAAAGGAGAATTTTCAACCTGGCAGTTACATGATTGGTTGACATTTAGCAAGAGTATACATGTTACAAGCTGATTGGTTACATAGTAGCTGATGAATGTTAAGCAAACTTATCTATAGCCACAAGAGCCACGGGAATGTATAACATCTACTCAGTCCTTTTTGATTGGCCCTTTACAGGGGTTATTTCAGGTACTGGGCAATTTGTGGTTTTTTTCCCAGTAACTGCAAAGTGCTATGTCAGTAACTTGGGCCCTGCAGGGAAATAGAAACTTAGGCCTATTAATATCTTTAAAGCCTGTCATTGGGCTGGAGAGGTGGCTTAGCGGTTAAGCGCTTGCCTGTGAAGCCTAAGGACCCAGGTTGGAGGCTCGATTCCCCAGGACCCACGTTAGCCAGATGCACAAGGGGGCGCACACATCTGGAGTTCATTTGCAGTGGCTGGAAGCCCTGGTGCGCCCATTCTCTCTCTCTCTCTCTATCTGCCTCTTTCTCTCTCTGTATGTCACTCTCAAATAAATAAATAAAAATAACAGAAAAAAATTTTTTTAAAGCCTGTCATCGCGTTACTTTGGTTTGGGCTCTTCCGTCAGCCTGGACTGGAGTGAGACCCTACCTTGAAAAGCCAAAAAAAAAAAGGAGGGCTAGAGGGATGACTTAAGGCTTAAGGTGCTTGCCTGCAAAGACAAAGGACCCAGGTTCAATTCCCCAGGACCCACGTAAGCCAGATGCAAAGGTGGTGCATGTATCTGAAATTCATTTGCTGTGGCTGTAGGCCTGGCACACCCATTCTCTCTCTCTCTCTCCCCCCACTCTTTCAAATAAATAAATAATTTTTTTTAAAAGCGAGCCAGATGTGGTGACACCTTTAATCCCAGAAATTGGGAGGCAGAGGTAGGAGGATCGCCATGAGCTTGAGGCCACCCTGAGAACACGTAGTGAATTCCAGGTCAACCTGGGCTAGAGTGACCCTACCTTGAAAAACCAAAAAAAAAAAAAAAAAAAAAAAAAGGGGGGGGATGCTCAGGAGGAAAATGGTGTGTGGTGTGGTGGTGGTGGTATGTGTGTGTTGGAGATAGGATCTTGCTTTGTAATCCATGCTGCCCTGGACACTCAATTCTCCTGCATCTGCCTCCCAAGCACTGGCATTACAGGCACGTCAGACAGAAAGATCTGTTTTACAAACAAAAATGTTTGTTATTTTTTAAGCCAGATGTGGTGGCTCACACCTATTATCCCAATTGGCAGGCTGAGGAGACTCACCATGAGTTTGAAGTTCAGCCCGAGCTAGTGTGAGACACCGCCAAAAAAAAAAAAAAAAAAAAAAAAAAAACAACTGGAGCTGAGGGGATGTCCCAGCTCTTAAAGGTGCTTGCTTGCCTAGCTCGCCAGCCAGGGTTCACCTCGAGTGCTCACATAGAGTTGCTTGTGGACAGTCTCATTTGCAGTGGCAAGGGACTCTGTCTCATAGAATGTGGAGTACATACAACTCCTCTGAACTCCAAATGCATGCTATAGTGCACATGCACCCATACACCCATAAGTAAATACAAAAAGATATTTCAGATTGTATTGGGTCTGTACTTTGTCTCAACTAATAGTTAACAGAATGTAGTCAATGTATCATTTTATAGATTTTGTGCTAAACTTGAAATTTCATTGTTTTATTTTATTATCAACTTAAAGATGGATCAGTAACTCAAACTAGTTGCATAAAATCTAATTAAATTAGGGGGGTGGAGAGATGGCTTAACAGTTAAGGTGCTTGCCTGCAAAGCCAGAGGATCCTGTTTCAACTCTCCAGGACCCACATAAGCCAGATGAACAAGGAGGCACATGCGTCTGGAGTTCATTTACAGTGCCCGGAGGCCCTGGTGTGCTCGCACTCTCTCTCTCTCTCTGTGCTTCTTTCTCCCTCTCAAATAAATGAATAAATAATATATACTAAACATTTTTAATTAAATTAGGATATTGACTACTACATCTTTAAACTTAGAAAGAAAGTTACAGTGTGGCTGGAGAGATGGTTTTATGGTTAAAGTGCTTGTCTGCAAAGCCAAAGGACCCAGGTTAGACTCCCCAGAACCCATGTAAAGTCAAATGCACAAGGTGGTGCATGCACCTGGAATTCATTTGCAATGGCTAGAAGTCCTTGGCTCTAGGCCACACCTCCCCCCCACCCGACACCAACCTCTTTTTTTTTTCTCTCCCAAATAAATAAATAAAATATTTGAAAAAAAATTTTAAAGAGAAAGTTATAGTGAATCACTGATCAGAAGAAACCTAGTACAAATAAATACACAGGGAGAATCTGACTGTGCCTGGTACTGGATGATCCAAAAGCTTGATTTTTTTGTTGTTGTTGTTGTTGCTGTTTTGGGTTTTTTTGTTTGTTTGTTTGTTTTTGTTTTTTGTGTTTTTGAGGTAGGGTCTCACTCTAGCCCAGGCTGACCTGGAATTCACTATGTAGTCTCAGGGTGCCCTTAAAGTCTCAGCAGAGCTTCCTACCTCTGCCTCCCAAGTGCTGGGATTAAAGGCATACGCCACCACACTCATTTTTTGTTGTTGTTGTTTGTTTTTTTTGTTTGTTGGTTGGTTTTTGAGACAGGGTCTCTCATTGTCCTGGAACTTGCCAAGTAGACAGGACTGTCTGGCCAGAGAGCCCTAGAGATCTGCCTGTCTCTGTTTCCCCAGTGCTGGGATTACAAGTACAAGCTATCATGGCTTCTTTTCTATGGGGATGGAGCTCAAGTCTTCATGCTTGAAATGTAAGTTCTTTACTATATCTCCCAAGTGCCCTAAATTTGTGTGTGTGTGTAGACCAAAGGACAATTTTGGGGTGTTGATCCTCACTTTCCAGGGTCTCTAATCTGTATTATTGTTATTCACTGCTGCATTTGCAGGCTAGTTTGTGAACTTCTGGAAAATTCTCTCCACCTTCCATGTTGCAATCAGCATGCTGGGATGACAGAAACTCATCATGGCTTCTGGCTTTTTTAACCGGGTCTGGGGGTACGAACTCAGGTACTCAGGTGAGCACTTTATTACTGAGCCATCTCCCCAGCTCCCTCAATTTAATTTTCTTTTGTTTTTTTCAAGGTACAGTCTTACTCTAGTCTAGGGTGACCTGGAGCTCACTCTGTAGTCCCAGGCTGGCCTTGAGCTCATGGTGACCCTCCTACCTCTGCCTCCTGAGTGCTGGGATTAAAAGCGTGCACCACCAAGCCCAGACTCAATTTAATATTTTTTCTTTTAAGGCAAAGAAGCCTTTATTTTATTTTATTTTATTTTATTTTTGAGAGAGAGACAGAGAAAGGGAGAAGGAGGCAAGAGAGAGGGGGCAAATGGGTGCACCAGGACCTTTCAGGCACTGTAACTGATCTCCACTTTAAAAAAATATATATTTAATTAACTTGTTTGAGAAAGAGAAAGGGGCAGAGAGAGAATGGGCACACTAGGGCCTCCAGCCATTGCAAACAAACTCCAGACACATGCACCCCCCCTTTAAAAAAAATTTTTTTTTGAGGTAGGGTCTCACTCTAGCTCAGGCTGACCTGGAATTCACTACATAGTCTCAGGGTGGCCTCGAACTCACGGTGATCCTCCTATCTCTGCCTCCCAAGTGCTGGGATTAAAGGTGTGCACCACCACACCTGGCTTAAAAGCTTGATTTTTAAATTTAATTTTAATTTATTTTTGCATGTGTGGTGGGCGTGTGTGCATGTGCACATATGTGTAGGTGCACATATGCATGTATGTGCATATGTGTGTGGAGGCCAGAGATCAATATTGGATGTCTTCTTCGATTACCTTTTACCTAGAGCTCTAGCAAACCCTAAGGTTCCTCTTGTCTCCTTCTCCCCAGTGCTGGGATTACACTTGGTCAAATGGTAGCATAAACTGGGTATGGTGGCACAAACCTGTAGTGGTTTTTTTTGAGGCAGCGTTTCACTCTAGCCCAGGCTGACCTGGACTTCGCTATGTAATCTCAGGGTAGCCTCAAACTTATGGCAATCCTTCTACCTTTGCCTCCCAAGTGCTGGGATTAAAGGCATGAGCACCATACCCGGCTTCCATGTACTCAGGAAGCTGAAGCAGGGGGATCACTAGAGTCCAAGAACTTCAGGCTAGCCTGAATAACATAGTTAGAAGGGAGAGGAGAGAAATAGTGACATATAACCAATGAAGATTTAACACCATTCAAAAAGCAGAGACTAGCCAGGAGAAGTGGCACATACCTTTAATTCCAGTCCTCGGGAAGCAGAAGTAGAAGGATCTCCATGAGTTAGAGGCCACCCTGAGACTACATAGCAAATTTCAGGTCAGCCTGGGCTAGAGTGAGAACCACCTTGAAAAAGAAATTTAAAAAGCAGAGACATTGGGATGGAGAAATGGCTTAATGGTTAAGGCACTTGCCTATGAAGCCTAAGGACCCAGGTTCCATTCTCAGGTCGTAGGTAAGCCAGATGCACAAAGTGGCACATGCATCTGGAGTTTATTGCAGTAACTAGAGGCCCTGGCACACCCATTCTCTCACCCCCCCATGTCTCTAATAAATAAACAATTTTTTAAATGAAGAGATTAAAAGAAAAGTAGAGAAGAAGCTCAGTAGCCAATTTTGTAAGCGAAAAGTTTTTCTAGGAGGAAAAAAAAAATTCGCAAAACAATGTTCTTAATATATTGAAATTTCTCCCTAAAGACTAGAAAATTTATCAGACGTATAAAGGCATCCTTAAAAGTGTACTTCTCAAAACCAAGATAGGACAAGGCATATTCTTTACAAGAAAAATTAAAAACCATAGCAATGATAAATATGGTTTGTTCAAGAAAATGAAATACTATTTTGGCAAAATTCCTTTACCAAAATATACTGTTGGGGGCTGGAGAGATGGCTTAGTGGTTAAGTGCTTGCCTGTGAAGCCTAAGACCCAGGTTTGAGACTCGATTGCCCAGGACCCACGTAAGCCAGATGCACAAGGGAGCGCATACATCTGGAGTTTGTTTTCAGTGGCTGCAGGCCCTGGTGCACCCAATTCTCTCTCAGTCTATCTGCCTCTTTCTCTGTCGCTCTCAAATAAATAAATAAAAATAAACAACAACAACAAAAGATACTGTTAAAAGAAAGATACTGGGCTGGAGAGATGGCTTAGCACTTAAGGTGCTTGCCTGTGAAGCCTAAGGACCCAGGTTCAACTCCCCAGAACCAACAAAAGTCAGACACACAAGGTCACGCATGTGCACATGGTTACACATGTGCACAAAGTGGCACATGCGTCTTGAGTATGATTGCAGTGGCTAGAGGCCCTTGCAGGCCAATTCTCTCTCCTCTCTCTCTCTCTCTGACTCTCTCTCTCTCTCATAAAAAGAAAAAGAGAAAGAAAAATACTGTTAGGTATTGCACAGTATCCAGAGCGTAGAGCACATTGTCTAGAGTTGTTGCAGAAAGTTATCCAGCTGGGCTAGATCCAGGAAACCCAACTCACCTCCTCCCTTATTTTCATTGATCTGCTGAATTAGTTATCTATTTCTGCATGATAAATTCCTTCCAAACTTGTCAACTTAAGATAATGAGCATTATCTAACAGTTTTCATTAGTCAGAAGCTTGAAGCCAGCAGAGTTGAATGGTTTTGGCTTAAGGTCTCAAGAAGTTCTTTCTAGTCATGCTGTCCAGAGAGGCTGAGGTCCTAAAGGCCTAAGTGGGAGGGGGGGGGGTCCACTTCCAAATTCCTCTGAGGTGATGGTAAATAGTTTTCAATTCTTCCTCAGCCATTGAACTGAAGAATCATTTCCTGCTTGGCTGATCACCAAACTGGTCTCCTTCAGTTTCTTACCACATAGTCCTCTCCTTGGAGCAGCTTACCACATAACAAATGGCTTCCATTAGAGTGAATGATCCAAACAAGCGAGCCAGCTCAAGACTCAGTGACTAACTTATGAAATCAGAGAGATCTTCTTTTTATTTTTTTTAAATATTTTGTATTTTCATTTATTTGATAGCGAAAGAGGGAGAGAGAGAGAGGGAGAGAATGGGCATGCCAGGGCTTCCAGCCACTGGGTCCTTTGGCTTTGCAGGCAAACGCCTTAACTGCTAAGCCATCCCTCCAGGCCCTTTTTTAGTTTTTTCTCACTCTAGGCCAGGCTGACCTGGAATTCACTATGTAGTCTCAGGTGGCCTTGAACTCACAAAGATCCTTCTACCTCTGCCTCTGGAGTGCTGGGATTAAAGACATGCAGAGGGAGCCAGGTGCGTGCGAGGAAGCTGGATGTGGTGGCACATACCTTTAATCCCAGCACTTGATGAGCAGAGGTAGGAGGATTGCCTCGAATTTGAGACCACCCTGAGATTACCTAGTGAATTCCAGGTCAGTGTGAGCTAGAGTGAGGCCTGCCTTGAAAAACCAAAAGAGAGAGAGAGTCAAGTATGGGTGCGCTGGGGCTTCTTATTACTGCAAATCAACTCCAGATACATGCACCACTTTATGCATCTGGCTTTATGTGGATATTGGGGAATCAAACCTGGGTTAGAAGTCTTTGCAAACAAGTGCCTTTAACTGCTGAGCCATCTCTCCATCTCTGTTAACCCACTTTCTTAGTGTCTCTCCTAATGTAATGCACACTTTTGCTGTTATACTGTTACTGACTTGGTTCATACTTCTAACACTGCAATTAACTCCAAATTGGTTTCCTGGTCTGTCATTCTGCTCCCATGTCTTGCCTCATTCTAATCTATTCTCCAGTGCTGCAGAAGGAATGATGTCTCTACACCATACCTTTTATTAAAATATTTTATTTTTCTTTATTTATTTGAGAGAGAGAGAGAGAAATAGGCAGAGAGAGGAAGAGAGAATGGGCATGCCAGGGCCTCCAGCCGCTGCAAATGAACTCCAGATGCATGCGCCCACTTGTGCATCTGGCTAATGTGGGTCCTGGGAAATTAAACCTGGGTCCTTTGGCTTTGCAGGAAAGAGCCTTAACCACTAAGCCATTTCTCCAGCCCTCCACACCATACCTTTGATTATGGTCCCTTCTAAATAAAATCTTTCAGAAGGCCCCAGGACTTTTAGGATAAGGTCATATTCCTACAGGAGGCATTTTATGATCTGGTCCTTGCCCACTTCTCCAACAAATTTCACTTCTCTCATGTATGAAAGTAAGTGGTTCCCTAAATGCTACATTCTTACTTTGTATAAGCTGCTTCCTGTTCCTGGGAAGCCTTCCATTCTGCTCCAATATTGTATATTCCTTCTTGCTTTCAAATTTAGCTCCTGCATCACCCCTTCTGAACAGACTTCATTCCATTTCTATCAAAATATTCACCAGCTAGCTAGGCGTGGTGGTGCATGCCTTTAATCCCAGTACTCAGGAGGCAGAGGTAGGAGGATCACCATGAGTTCAAGGCCACCCTGAGACTACATAGTGAATTCCAGGTCAGCCTGAGCTAGAGTGAAACCCTACCTTGAAAAACCTACCAATCAACCAACAAACAAAATATGCACCTGCTAATTATGTATCTCTGCATTTTATCTGGAATAAATACTTTAGACATATTATTGAGGGCTGGGGAGATGGCTTAGTGGTTAAGGTGCTTGCCTGTGAAGCCAAAGGACCCATGTTCTATTCCACAGAACCCACATAAACCAGACGCACAAGGTGGCACATGTGTCTAGAGTTTGTCTTCAGTGGCTGAAGACCCTGGCACACCCATTCTCTCTGTCTCTCTCTCACTCTCAAATACATAAAAAAATATAATAAATGTTTTAAACACATTATTGAGCCAGGCATGGCAGTACTGACCTGTTATCCCAGCACTCAGGAGACAAAAGCAAGAGGATTAATACAAGTTCAAGACCAGCCTCACCTATATCACATGTTCCAGGTTAGCCAGGGCAACATAGGAAGACTGTCTGAAAAGCAAAACAACATTCCCTCCATGCTTTTTTTTTTTTTTTTTCTTCAAGGTAGGGTCTTGCTCTAGCTCAGGCTGACCTGGAATTCACTATGGAGTCTGAGGGTGGCCTCTAACTCTTGGCAATCCTCCTAAATCTGCCTCCCGAGTGCTGGGATTAAAGGTGTGCGCTACCACACCTGGCTTCCCTCCATGCTTTTTAATCTCGGCTCTCAGGAAGATCACTGTGAATTTGAGGCCAGCCTGGGGCTACAAAATGAATGCCAGCTGGGCATGGTGGCACATGTCTTTAGTTCCAGCACTTGGGAGGTAGAGGTAGGAGGATCACCATGAGTTTGAGGCCATCCTGAGACTACATAGTGAATTCCAGGTCAGCCTGAGCTAGAGTAAGACCCTACCTTAAAAAACAAACAAACAAACAAACAAACAAAAAACAGAGTGAATATGAGGTCAGCCTGGCCTAGAGTAAGACTATGCCTCAAAAAATAAAACAAACAGGGCTGGAAAGATGGCTCAGTGGTTAAGGCATTTGCCTGCAAAGCCTAACAACCCTGGTTCAATTCCCCAGTACCTGTGTAAAGCCAGATACACAAAGTGGTGCATGCATCTGGAATTTGTTTGCAAGTGCTAGATGCCCAAGCATGCCCATTCTCTCTCTCTCTCTCTCTCTCTCTCTCTCTCTCTATATATATATATATATGTGTGTGTGTGTGTGTGTGTGTGTGTGTGTCTGTCTTTTCTCTTTCTCAGCTTGCAAATAAATAAATAAAGTAAATTTGAGTCCCGTATGGCCTGCACAGTGATGCCCTGTCTAAAAAATAAGAAAAAGGAAAATAAAATTACATAGCCCTCATTCTGGAAGAACTTTCAGGACCATTTTCAGGAGAAAAGAGGATTTTTTAAGAATTTAGGCATTTAAGGTTTATGAGGTTGTTTTGTTGTTTGTTTATTTTATTGAGACAGTCTTACTATGGTGATTTTACTGCCTTGACCTCCCAAGTGCTGGGATTACAAGTGTGAGCCACCAGGCCTAACTACAATTTAAGGTTTAACTGCTAGTCTATACATGCTCTAAAACCTTAAAGAGAAAAATGGCTTTAGATGTAGTCTTAGGTGGTGGAGATTTAGGAAGGAAGCCAGAATTCATTTTTAAAGATTTTTATTTATTTATCTATTTATTTTGAGAGAGAGAAAGGCAGATAGAGAATGGGTGCACCAGGACCTCTAGCAACTGCAAATAAACTCCAGATGTATGTGCCCCATGTCTGTCTGGCTTACATGGGTACTAGAGTATCAAACCTGGCTCCTTAGGCTTTGCAGACAAGTGTCTTAACTGCTAAGTCATCCCTCCAGCCCAAGGATTCTTAACTATTCTACAGAAAAGAATTTCAGGATGAGTCAGTATGAAGTTAAGTTGGAGTTTATTTTGTTTTAAATATTTTATTTATTTATTAGAGAGAGAATGACAAGGCCTCTTGCCACTACAAACACTCCAGATGCATGTGCAATTTTGTGTGTCTGGCTTCATATGGGTACTGGGGAATTGGACTAGGGCTGGCAAGCCTTATAAACTAACTGCTAAGTCACCTCTGCAGGCCATCCCCTCCAGCTTTTTTTTTTCACATTGGTTCTAGGGGTCATACTTGGGTCCTTATGCTTGCAAGGTAAGCACTTTACTGACTGAGCCAACACCCTAGTCTGATTGTTTTTTTCTAGAGGCAGAGTTTTACAATATAGCTCAGGCTGCCTTAAACTTGGAATTCTAGCCAAGTGTTGTGGAGCATGCCTCAAATCCAGCACTTGGGAGGCAGAGGTAGGAGAATTACTATGAGTTCAAGGCCAGCCTGAGACTAATGCCAGGTCAGCCTGGGCTACAATGAGACCCTACCAAAAAAAAAAAAAAAGAGTCCACTATAATCTAAGGTATGGGTGGCACGTGTGAAGCCTTGGGCTCCATCCCAGGAATGAATGAATAAATAAATAAATAAATATATAAAATCTTGCAAGTTTCTCTCCTTGACTTTCTCAATAAAGGAAGTGGTATGTGAAAGTCCCTCTTCCAAGAAAGGAAGTCGCCTAGCCATATCATAGTAAGCTGAAGCTCTGCCCCAGTACTGTCGCCTAGAAGGATTTAGCATCTCCAAGGTCAGCTCAAGGGTCTGCAGACATGGAACTTTCTGCTCACTACTGAGGAGTTATGAAATTAGAGACAACAATAGTTAAAGTTACAAAAGTTCTGTATAGCATGGACTGTCAGGAAGAAAGCTCATCCCCCCAAATCAAAGGCACTTTCTGTAAGGAGGGATTACTGGAGTCACTCAGATCTCCCTAAAAGACTTTTGGAGAGCTCCTTTTGTAAAATCCCAGACAGCTGTAAGGACAGCTGGGAAAAGGAAGGGCCTGCTTTCTGGGTTGGTAGGTGTGTACACAGAATGACAGAGGGGATGACAACCAGTTTCCTGCCACGCTACACTGCTTTGGCTGAAAGAAGAAAGGAACCTATATTTCTTAGACAGGAGAGAGGAGAGAGGCCTGTTGTCAATGTGGAAGTTCTGTAGGTAGAGACCAAGAATAGGGAACACACTTCAGCCTTGTCCCTCCACTGGGATCTCCTTCTTCTCTCATGAGATGCTTTTATTCTTTTTCTTTATTTCCCCCACACCTCTAGCCCTTCCTTTTGAGTGCTTATATGTAACAGCAGGAGGTTTTACTTAATAGTTTAAGGGATCTTGTAGGAATCTGTTGAGGTAGTGAATCACCACCAGAAATATGACTGTGGCTAGTAAATTGGGTATGAATATAATGTTTATTCTCTCTTTCTCTCTCTCTCTTTTTTTTTTTTTTTTGAGGCAAGGTTTGATTCCCAGCACCCATGTAAGCCAGATGCAGAAGGTAGTACATATGTCTGGAGTTCATTTGCAGTGGCTAGAGGCCCTGGCATACCCATTCTCTCTTTGCCTTTCTCCCTGTCACTCTCAAATAAATAAGTAAATAAGTAAATAAATAAATAATAAATAAAATATTTTAAAAAATCAAAATACCCCCAAATCCAGACTTAGCTAAAGGCTATCATGAGCTTGACTTCAAAGTGCTTATGCTGAAATTGCAGTCTTTGGCCCCTGCCTCCTTCATTGGTTCAGTCTCTTAATATTTCTTGCCAACACTTTACCCTACAATCCTGACATACACAATCACCTATGCAGCCCCAGGATATGGAAGAGGGGTTAATAAAGTACAGTCTGGAGGCAAGCTGCTTCTTGGACAAGTTAACCTTATCTTCTTGTGCCTCCATTTCTTCATATATAAGCAGGAATCAGAACCAGGCATGGTGGTGCACGCCTTTAATCCCAGCACTTGGGAGGCAGAGGTAGGAGGATTGCCGTGAGTACGAGGCCACCCTGAGACTACATAGTGAATTCCAGGTCAGCCTGGGCTAGAAGAGACCCTGCTTACAAACAAACAAGCAAACAAACAAACAGCACATATAAAATATAGGCATGGAACTAGTAAAAGGGTGATAACTCTGCCCAAGGGAGGTCTGGGCAGGCTTCATAAAAGATATTTCACTTGAATAGGGTCTGGAAGAGTAAGCCGGAGTTTGTTAGCCCTCTAAGGGGGCGAATATTCTGATAATAACTATCATTTATCAAGTGTCAGGAACTGTTCTAGTGAGTTTTAATTATTCATTCATTTAGTCCTCATTTACAAAAACAGTAATACAGTGGCTGGAGCATAACCCAGAAGTAGAACACTTGTCTGGCATGCAGGAGGCCCTGGGTTCTATCCCTAGCAAACCCCCCCCAAAAAAGGATGAGTGTGGTGGCACACACCTTTAATGCCAGTACTCAGGAAGCAGAGGTAGGACGATCCCTGTGTGTTCAAGACCAACCTGAGACTACATAGTGAATTCCAGGTCAACCTGAGCTAGAGTGAGACCCTACCTCGAAAATCGAAAAAAAATTAAAGATAAATAAAATAAAATAAATAATCCCAGCACTTGGGAAGCAGAGGTAGGAAGATCACTGTGAGTTAGAGGCCAGCCTGAGACTACATAGTGAATTCCAGGTCAGCATGGGCTAAAGTGAGACCCTACCTTGAAAAAAAAAGAAAAGAAAGAAAGAAAGAAAGCCTGGAGACCATAGCATAATTAATTCCTGCTTATTGTTGTGGGTTTTTTTTGTTGTTGTTGTTGTTTGTTTTTTGAGGTAGGGTCTCACTCTAGCCCAGGCTGACCTGGAATTCACTCTGTAGTCTCAGGGTGGCCTCGAACTCACGGCAATCCTCCTACTTCTGCCTCCCAAGTGCTGGGATTAAAGGCGTGCATCACCACATCCGGCCCTAGGCTGAATTTGAACTCATTGAATTGACCTGGAATTCACTATGTAGTCTCAGGGTGGCCTCAAACTCACAGTGAACCTCCTACTTCACCCTCCTGAGTGCTGAGATTAAAGGTGTGTGTCACCATGCCTGGCCCTATATGTGCTTTTATTTATTTATTTTGATGTATGTGATGTGTGTGGGAGAACTATGCCTATAGCAGTTAAGTCTCAAATTAGAGACTCAGAATATAAGCCTTTTTTCTCACTTCTTTCCAAACCCAGCCCTGCCCTGCCCTGTGCGACATGTTGAAAGAAAGAAAGGTGTGGGGTGGGACAGCGGGCATGGAGTACTAGCATAGGACATTCAAGGCCTTTGGTTTGCTCCCCTGGTACTGAAAACAATTAATTAAATCAGCTGGGCATGGTGACTCATGCTTATAATTCCAGTAGGCTAGAAACTGAGGCAGGAAGATTGTCAGGCCAGCCTGGGCTACAGTATGAGACCTAGTCTCAAAAAACAAAAAAGGGGCTGGAGAGATAGCTTAGCGGTTAAGGCGCTTAAGGAGCTTGCCTGCAAAGCTTAAGGACTCATGCTCTACCCTCCAGACTCCATGTTAGCCAGATGCACAAAGGTGATGCAAGCGACAAGGTTGCACACGAGCACTAGGTGGCACAATTGTCTGGCGTTCCATGGCATTGGCTGAGGCCCTGGCGTGCCAATTCTCATTCTCTCTCTGTATCTCTCTCTCTCTCAAAAGAAAAAAAAAGGTGCACATCTTTAATCTCAGCACTCAGGAAGCAGAGATAGGAGGATCGCTGTGAGTTCAAGGCCACCCTGAGACTACATAGTGAATTTCAATTCCAGGTCAGCCTGAGCTACTGTGAAACCCTACCTCGAAAAAAAACAACAACAACTAAAAAACCAAAAAACCAAAAATCAGGGCGATGACTCAGTAGATAAAGTGCTTTGCCATGCTGGAGAGATTGCTCAGTGGTTAAGGCACTTGCCTGCAAGACTAACAACCCTGGTTTGATTCCCCAATACCCACATAAAGCCAGATGTACAAAATGGCGCATGCATCTGCAGTCTGTTCGTAGTGGCTAGAGGCCCTCCTGGTGTGCCCATCCTCTCTGTCTCTATTATCTGTCGCTGCTTGCAAATAAATAAAAATTTTAAGTGCTTGCTGCACACGCATGCACATCTGAGTTTGGATCTTGGATCCCCAGAACCAAACAGATGGATGCTGTGATGGGTGTTTGTAATCTAGCATGTTTACAGCAAGAAGGGAAGCTAAGACAATTTCCAGGCCTGTAGTCTAGCTATTTGGGAGCCAGAAGCAGGAGGCTCACTTGGCCCCTTAACTACTAGCCTGGGAAATACAGTAAGACCCTGCCTCAAAATAAGTTTTTATTTTTCAAGGTAGGGTCTCACTCTAGCCCACTGTGCAACCCCAGGCTGGCCTTGAACTCACCACGATCCTCCTACCTCTGCCTCCCTGGTGCTGGATTAAAGGCATGCACCACTACATCCAGCTTCAAAAAAAAATTTTTTTTTTGTTTTTGTTTTTTTGAGGTAGAGTTTCACTCTAGTCCAGGCTGACCTGGATTCCAGTCTCAGGGTGGCCTTGAACTCATGGTGATCCTCCTACCTCTGCCTCCCTAGTGCTGGGATTAAAGGCATGTGCCACCACACCCAGCTCCCAAAATGATTTTTTTTTGTTTTGTTTTGTTTTTTGTTTTACGAGGTAGGGTCTCATTCTAGCTCGGGCTGACCTGGAATTCACTCTGTAGTCTCAGGTTGGCCTTGAACTCACGGTGATCCTCCCACCTCTGCCTCCTGAGTGCTGGGATTAAAGGTGTGCACCACCACGCCTGGCCAAAAATGATTAAAAAAAAATAACATTAGTTCAACTGGGTAGAGTGCTTGCCTAGCATGCATGAAGCCCTGGGTTTGAGCCCCAGCACCACATAGACTATGTGTTGCAGCCCATGCATGTAATCCCATAAGGAGGATCCGAAGGTTATCCTTGGCTACATAGTGAGTTTGAGCCCACCCTGGGATGCATGAGACCCTGTCTCTAACATATACATATACATATTCATATACATACACAATACTTTTATTCATTTACTTGGGAGACAGAAAGAGAGAGTATGGGTATGCCAGGGCTTCATGAACATTGTGTGTGTGGTGTGTGTGTGTGTGTGTGTGTGTGTGTGTACAGGCATGCCAGGGTCACTTGAGCACTGCAAAATGAATGGCTATCCTAGGAATTGAACTCAGGCCAACAGGCTTTACAAGCAAGTGCCTCCAACCACTGAGCTATCTGCTTGCCCCTCTAGTTTCTTTTGATTTTTTTTCTTCCAATTTTTTATTAACAACTTCCATAATTATAAAAAATACCCCATGGTAATACCTTCCCTCCCCCCACTTTCCCTTTTGAAACTCCATTCTCCATCATAACCCCTCCCCATCTCAACCAGTCTCTCTTTTAATTTTGTTGTCATGATCTTTTCCTCCTCTTATAATGGTCTTGTGCAGGTAGTGTCAGGCACTGTGAGGCCATGGATACCCAGGCCATTTTGTGTCTAGAGGGACCATGTTGTATGGAGTCCTACCCTTCCTTTGGCTCTTACATTCTTTCCGCCACCTCTTCCGCATTAGACCCTGAGCCTTGGAAGGTGTGATAGAGATATTGTAGTACTGAGCACTGCAGTCATTTCTTTCCATCACCATAGAGAAGATTCTCTACCAAAAGTGAGAGTAGCATTAATATAAGGGTATGAACATTAACAGAAGTGCTTACTGGGCAGTTTGATAAGCATAGTATATACATTTATCTAGACGTCAGCAGATGTTACACCCCTAGGGCTCACGACTACCCCTGTTTTAAGTTTTCAGTATCAGGGATGTATTCCTCCCCTGGAGCGGGCCTCCAGTCCAATTACAGGGCAGTTTGTTTCCCCCTTAACAGACGTGCCACTATTGCACCTGCTGGCTCATTTGGCCTGGCTGGCCAAATATAAGGCTTGCAGTGTCCCCTCATGAGTATCTTCACTGGTGATTTCTCTCTCTCTCCCATTGAACTGCATGCAGAATGACTTCTTCCAGCTTTCTGTCAGCTGGTCTACATGGAGGAGGTTATCAGCTCAGTTCCAGCAGGATTTCTCAGTGGCCTTGCAGCCCAAGTATGTGGAGTCTTCAGCAATAGGGTCTTACCATCTATTCCTGGTGGGAAACCAAGGGCCTCAGCAATGGCCTATAATGTTTTGGGGGCATCAGGGACCTTCCTGGCCAACAACTCACTGGAAGGTATCCCATCCCTGGCACTGAATATTTTCTAGCAACAATCTATGGCTCCTGAGTGTTCCATTGTCCAAAAAAGTAGAATTCCATATGATTTATTTATATCCTCTTAGATTTTGATTAGCCCTCCCTCCACCTTTCCTTTACTCAATCTCTTCCCCTGACCTCATTTTGGGCCTTTTCATCCCCATTAATTTATTATTCTACTTACATATATACAATACCATCCTATTAAGTACCCCCCTCCTTTCCTTTCTCTTCCCTTTATATCTCTTTTCTAGCTTACTGGCCTCTGCTACTGAGTTTTTTCCTTCTCACACAGAAGAGAGACAGAGAAAGAGAAAGATCGAATGGGTGCCCCAGGGCCTCCAGCCATTGCAAAAAAACTCCAGATGCATGTGTCACCTTGTGCATCTGGCTTATGTGGGCACTGTGGAATTGGACCTGGGTCCTTAGGCTTCACAGGTAAGTGCCTTAACCGCTAAGCCATCTCTCTAGCCCTCTTGTTTTGAATTTTTAACTCAACTTACTATGTAACCAAGGGTGACCGTGATCTTAAACTCCTGATCATCCTGCCTCTACCTCCCAAATGCTGAGATTGTAGGTATGAGCCAACTTGCCAGGTTTGATCCTGGGCATTTGAAATAGGGCTAGGTCAAATTAAGATGTGCTGCATGGCATAATACACCACAGCTCTTGGAGACTTAATAGGAACAAATACTGGGTCCTGGACTACACAGTGAAGCTGTGTTTCAAAAAAGAAAAAAGGGGGCTGGAGAGATTGCTTAGTGGTTAAGGCACTTGCCTACAAAGCCTAACAACCTTGGTGACTTGGGTTTGGTTTCCCCAGTACCTATCTAAAGGCAGATGTGAAAAGTGGCACATGCACCTGGAGTTTATTTGCAGTGGCCAGTGGTGCCTCCATTCTCTCTCTCTCTGCTTACAAATAAATAAAAACATTAAAAAGAATAGAAAATATCCATTATATTTTTAAAACTGAAAGTGACATTAATTTTGATACATGAACTTTAGTATATTATTAAAATTGACTTAACTTGTCTTTTATTAAAAGAATTGGGAGGAAACAACAAAGATACACACTTAAGGGGTAAGTGTGGGTTTCTAGAGTGGAAATCGCTATATCTATATTTAATTTAATTTTAAAAATTATTTATTTACCTTTTTTTGAGGTAGGGTCTCACTCTAGCCCAGGCTGAACTGGAATTCACTATGTAGTCTCAGGCTGGCCTCGAACTCACAGTGATCCTCCTACCTCTGACCCCCACCCCCCAGTGCTGGGATTAAAGGTGTAGGCCACCTCGCCTGGCTGTCTGCACTTTTAAACATGCTTATTAGAAATTTTTATTTTAATCTTTATATTATGTTTTTTTATTTTTATTTTATTATTATTATTTTTATTTTTGGTTTTTCAAGGTAGGGTTTCATTCTATCCCAGGCTGACCTGAAATTCACTATGTAGTCTCAGGGTGGCCTTGAACTCACCATGATCCTCCTACCTTTGCCTCTGAGTGCTGGGATTAAAGGCGTGAGCCACCACACCATTCACTATGTAGTCTCAGGGTGGTCTTATGGCGATCCTCCTACCTTTGCCTCCCCAGTGCTGGGATCAAAGGCATACACCATCACGCCCAGCTAAATTATGTATTTAAAAAAATAATTATTTATCAGAAAGAGTGTGAGTATGCACACCAGGGGGTCTCTTGCTTGTGGTGGTTTGATTCAGGTGTCCCCCATAAACTTAGGTGTGTTCTCAATCTCAGCTTTCCAGTTGACAGAGATTTGGGAATTAATGCTTCCTGGAAGCAGTAGGGGGCGGGTTTATGAGTATTATAGCCAGTTTCCCCTTGCCAGTGTTTGGCACACTCTCCTGTTACTATTGTCCACCTTATGTTGGCCAGGCGGTGATGTCCCCCTCTGCTCATGCCATCATGGAGCTTCCCCTTGTGTCTGTAAGCCAAAATAAACCTTTTTTTCCCTACAAGCTGCTCTTGGTTGGGTGATTTCTGCCAGCAATGTGAACCTGACTGCAACATTGCTATTGCAAATGAACTGCAGATGTATGTATGTATGATTATGTATTTTTTTTTAGGTAGGGTCTCACTCTAGCCCAGGATGACCTGGAATTCACTATGTCCCTGAGTTTTATTCCTAAATCTCATTTTAAATATCAGCAAGGGCTGGAGAGATGGCTTAGCAGCCAAGGCACTTGCCTGTAAAACCTAACAACCTGAGTTCAGTTCCCCAGTACCCATTAAAGCCAGATACACAGTGACACATGCATCTGGACTTCCTTTGCAGAGGCTAGAGGCCCTGGTGCATCCATTCTCTCTCTTTCTGTCTCTCTCTCTCTCTTCTTGTAAATAATAATAATAATAATAATAATAATAATAATAATAATAATAATAATAATAATAATAATAATAATTAAAAAAAACAACCTGAGTTTTATTCCTAAATCTCATTTTAAATATCAGCAAGGGCTGGAGAGATGGCTTAGCAGCCAAGGCACTTGCCTGTAAAACCTAACAACCTGAGTTCAGTTCCCCAGTACCCATTAAAGCCAGATACACAGTGACACATGCATCTGGACTTCCTTTGCAGAGGCTAGAGGCCCTGGTGCATCCATTCTCTCTCGTTTGCTTACCACAGTTCCCAGTTTTCATGAAACATCTGACCCTACCTGTGACCTGATCATGACATTGCAGTTTCCTTTGCCCTATGGTTTGGTTTGGTTTTCCCTGCATTCACTGCATATGGGAATCTGGCAAACATAACTGAGGCCTTTCTGCAGGTAGATATTTTGAAGTCATCCACCAGAAAATAATAACAGATGAGAAATACATCTACAACCTGTTATGATGGCATGCAACTGTAATTCCAGACTTTGGGACATAGAGGCAGGAGCCAGAAACAATTACAAATTCAACAAATTTGAGAATTTGAGGCCAGCTTGAGCTTCATGATTGCCTGTCTCAAACAGAAAGAAAGAGGACTGGAGAGATGTCTCAGCCACATACCTGCAAAGCCTAAGGACCGGAGTTCAATTCTCTGGTGCCCATGTAAAGCCAGATGTACAAGGTGTTTTATGCATCTGGAGTTCATTTGTAGTGGCTAGAGGCCCTGACATGCCTATTCTCTCTCTCTCAAATAAATAAATAAATAAATAAATAAATAAATATTTTTAAAAATGAAACAACAAAAGGGCCAGGTATGGTGGTGCACACCTTTAATCCCAGCAGTTGGGAGGCAGAGGTAGGAGGTTGCCATGAGTTTGAGCCCACCCTGAGACTACACAGTGAATTCCAGGTCAGCCTGAGCTGGAGTGAGACCCTACCTTGAACTCCCCCCGCCAAAAAAAGGGAAAGAGACAGAAAGGGGAAGAAAGAAAGAAAAGGAAAAGAAAAAGGAAGTTTGGAGAGATGGCTAAGTGGTTAAAGGCACTTGCTTACAAAACATGATGGCCTAGTTCAATTCCCCATACCTATATAAAGCCAGATGTATCAAGTGGCACGTGTCTGGAGTTTGTTTGTACTGGCAGGAGACCTTAGTGTGTCGATACTCTCTCTCTCTATCTCTCTCTCTCTCTCTCAAATCAATATATAAAATATTTAAAAAAGGAAAGCTGGGAGCCAGGTGTGGTGGCACACACCTTAATCCCAGCACTCGGGAGGCAGAAGTAGGAGGATTGCCATGAGTTCAAGGCCACCCTGAGACTCAATAGTGAATTCCAGGTCAGCCTGGGCTAGAGTGAGACCCTACCTCGAAAAACCAAAAAAAAAAAAAAAAAAAAAAAAAAAAAAAAAAAAAAAAAAAAAAAGAAAAGCTGGGAAGATGGCTTAGTTGGTAAAGTATTTACCTTACAAACATGAGGTTTATAAAACCTGAGTCTTAAGAGGGTATGAATAAGTCACATAGAAGCCTACTTTTTTAGACAATGGTGCACCCAGAAGCCATAGATGGTTACTAGAAAATTTTTACTGTCAGGGATGGGATACTTTCCAGTGAGTTGTTGGCAAGGGAGGTCCCTGATACCCACAAAACATTACAGGCCATTGCCAAGGCTCTTGGCTTCCCACCAGGAATAGGTGGTAAGACCCTATTGCTGAAGACTCCACATGCTTGGACTGCAAGGTCACCGAGAAATCTTGCTGGAGCTGAGTTGAAGACCTCTTCCCTGTAGACCAGCTGACAGAAAGCTGGAAAAAGCTACACTGCATGCAGCTCTATGGGAGAGAGAGAAGTCATCAGTGGAGATAAACAACAGTGGACACTGCAAGCCTTAAGTTTCACCAGCCAGGCCAAATGAGCCAACAGGTGCAATGGGGGCACGTCTGTTAAGAGAGAAACCAACTGCTCTCTAATTGGACTGGAGGCCTGCTCCTCAGGAGGGAATACATGCCTGATACTGAGAAACCTATGACGGCGGAAGTCATGAGCCCTAGGAGTATAATGCCTGCTTGTGTCTGGCTAAATGCATGCATTTTGCTCATCAACCTGCCCAGTAAGCACTTCTCTTAATGTTCATATCTATATATTAATGCTAATCTCACTTCTGGTTAGAGAAGCTTCTCTTTTCAGATGGCAGGTAACCTCTGGAATGGCTCAAAAGGCACCACAGTGCTGAGAAGAAGTGACAGAGGAGTGCTCAGCACTGAACCATCTCTATCACACCTTCTAAGGCTCAGGGTCCATTGTGGAAGAGGCAGCGGAAAGAATGTAAGAACCAAAGTAAGGGTAGGACTCCTTTTAATGCACTCTTCCAGACACAGAATGGCCTGGATATCTATGACCTTGCCTGGTACTACCTACACAAGACCAATGCAATAGGAGGAAAAGATGATGACATCAAAATAAAAGAGAGCCTGATGGGGAGGGGGAGGGAATGTGATAGAGAGTGGAGTTGTGAAGAGGAAAGTTGGGGGGTGATTAGCATGGTTTATTGTCTATAATTATGGAAGTTGTGAATAATAATTCAAAAAAGAACCCTGAGTTTTATTCCTAAATCTCATTTTAAAATATCAGCAAGGGCTGGAGAGATGGCTTAGCAGCCAAGGCACTTGCCTGTAAAACCTAACAACCTGAGTTCAGTTCCCCAGTACCCATTAAAGCCAGATACACAGTGACACATGCATCTGGACTTCCTTTGCAGAGGCTAGAGGCCCTGGTGGATCCATTCTCTCTCTTTCTGTCTCTCTCTCTCTCTCTCCTCTCTCTCTCTCTCTTCTTGTAAATAATAATAATAATAATAAAAATGCCAGCCCATGCCTGTAATCCCAGCTCTGGGCAGAGATAGGAGGATCCTAGTAGCTTGCTGGCCTGCCAGGCTACCTTAATTCGTGAGTTCAAGGACGATGAGAGACCCTGTCTCAAACAAGGTGAACAGTGCTCCTGAGGGATGACACTCAAGGTGTCCTCTGGCTTCCACAGCATGTACACACATATGTACAGGCATCCCCCACATACTTGTACACATACATATACACATATGCATTAAAAAGAAAAAAAAAACAGGTGTACTGATTCGTGCCTTTAAATTCTAGCACTCAGGAGCCTAAGGTAGGAGAGTTGCTGTGAACTTGGTGCCAGCTTGGGCTACAGAGTGGATTCTGGGTCAGCTTGGGCTACAGTGAGACCCTGCCTCAGGGAAAAAAAAGAAGAAGAAGAGGCTGGGGAGATGGTTTAGCAGTTAAAAGCACTTGCTTGCAAAGTCTGCCAGTCTGGGTTCAACTACCAGACACCCATGTAAAGCTAGATGGGCATTCATTTGCAGTGGCAAGAGACCCTGGCATGGCCTCCCTCCACATGAAAATAAATAAAAATTTTTATAAAGAAAAAAGAACACAAAAAATACATGTAGACATCCTTGTAATTGTCATTAGTAACTTGCCAATATATACCTCTCTATTTTTTGTGTCTGCATTTTTTTTTTCGAGATAGGGTCTCACTCTAGCCCAGGCTAACCTGAAATTCACTATGTAGTTTCAGGGTGGCTTTGAACTCATGGTGATCCTCCTACCTCTGCATCCTGAGTGCTGGGATTAAAGGCGTGTGCCACCACGCCCAGCTGTACCTCTATTATCCTGAATAAAGTTCGAAGTAATGATCCCATGACTGGGGCAGAGGCCCAGCTGAATCAATAGCCACACAGTTGTTTTGAATCTTCCAATGGAAAATTCTTCTTCATGTCCAATTCATTGTCTGATTCTAGAAAGGTCAGTCTGTTTTCTTCTGTGTAAAGTGAAGCTTTTAAAAACCATGCCACCCTTGAAAGTATTGTGAGTGGGAAGAATAACTGAAAACAACCCATATGGAGAAATAATAAGTACAGCAATCTCTTTCAGCTCTGTCTTCTTTCTTTCAGTGCTGACAGAAGGGCCCCTTCTCAACTAGGTGCCGGCTTTCCTGCTTGCCTGTATGTAGGCAAGCAGTAGTGCTTTGGAGTCTCATGGCCTGTGTTCAAACCCTGGCATTGTCCTTTATTGGCGCTGTGATCCAGGGCAAGTTATTTAACCTCTCTGGCCCCCTTTCTTCCTTTGTAGATAACACAGTTTTATGGAAACTCCTGACCCCACAGAGGTGTTAACTGCCATATTATGTTGATATGATGCCCCACCTGACTTTTTCAGACTCTTTTACCCCTTTCCTGCCAGCATCTACAATTCCTGCTTTGCGAATTAAAAAAAAAAATACAGCTTTCCTGACCTTTTGAAAGAAAAATATGCCTCACTTGACTCTGGAATGCTCTCTGGTTAATGTCTTACTTTCTCCTTTCATTTCAGAGTCAGTGTTGTTGGACAACTTGAAGTTTACTGCCTTACCTTTCTTCTCTGCAATGTATTGCCATCCTGACACTCTGAGACCTTCAACATACTACTTCAGATGGCACAGCAGTTAAGGCGCTTGCCTGAAAAGCCTAACAACTTGGGTTCGACTCCTCAGTACCCATGTAAAGCCAGATGCACAAAGTGGTACATGCATCTGGCGTTTGTTTGTAGTGATTAGAGGCCCTGGTGCACCTCTTCTCTCTGCTTGCAAGTAAATAAATGAATAAAATATTTTTTAAAAAAGATACTACCTCAGCCTTTACTGCCAGTCAGCTGGCAAAGCGAAGCAAAGCAATCCACCATCTGTCTCCATTCTTCCTGCCCCCACCATATGACATCCTATGTCAGGCCTGCCTTGGGGAATGCTTGCTTTCACTTTCTGTAGCAGCCAGGACCATGAGAAAAACTTACCCAACCTGGCAGGTAGGTGTCCCCCTCAGTTCACTAGCCCTGAACAATCCATGGCACTCTCCCTTCCCGCTCTCCCCTCTCTTTGAAAGGGTGTGTCACAACTCACCCTCCCTCCTTGCCCCTCCCCAAGAGTGACATTCCTTCCCTCTGGCCTGTGGTTACTTAAGAATCAACACCTGTCCCTGTTGCACCTGTTACTTCTCCCTACTGCTTATAAGGAAACTATCTTTCTAGCCAAAGCTTGGCCTCCCCCTTTTGCCTCAGATTGCTCTCCTTCCGCCATTGAGCACCTTTAGGGGAAAGAGCAGATAATTAAGTTCTTAGTGTCATCCACTCTGCTCTATCCTCCTCCTTGTCAGCCTTTCAGGACTCTTCCTTGCAGTTAGGAGGCTAAGGCAGGAGGACTGTCCTAAATTTGAACTCAGCCTGGGCTACAAAATAAGACTGTCTCAAAAACAATAAACAAGGTAACAAGTAAACAAGTTGGGATGATGGCTCAGCTGTTAAAGGTGCTTGCCTACAAAGCGTGCTGGCCTAGGCTCCCAAGTAGCTCATGTAAGTCAGACACAAAAAGTGGCATGTCTGGGTGCCAGAGAGATGCCTTAGCAGTTAAGGTACTTGCCAATGTAGCCTAAGGACCCAGGTTCAATTCCCCAGTACCCATGTAAAGCCAGATGCACAAGGTGGTGCATGCACTTGGAGTTTCTTTGCAGTGGCTAGAGGTCCTTGTGCACTCATTCTCTCTCTTTCTATCTGGGTCTTTCTCCCTCTCTCTCTCAAAGTAAAATAAATTAAAAAATATTTTTAGGGCTGGAGAAATGGCTTAGTTGTTAAGGCGCTTGCCTGCAAAGCCAAAGGATCCCAGTTTGATTCTCCAGGACCCATGTAAGCCAGATGTACAAGGGGACGCATGCATATGAAGTTTGTTTGCAGTGGCTGGAGGCCCTGGCACACCCATTGTCTCTCTCTCACCCTCTACCTTTTTCTCTCTCAAATAAATAAGACATATTAATATATATATGTATATATATATATTTTTTTAAGTGGTATGTTTGGCATTTTTTTTCCCAGTGGCAAGAGGCCTTACTTCAATCGCATACACACACGTGCAAAAAAATAAAAATAAATAAGTAAATGAAAACAACAATTATAAAAAAACAACAACAATAAAGCTGGACATGGTGGTGAATGCCTGTAATTCCAGCACTGGAGGTAGAGGTCAGCTTTGGTTACCTGAGACCCTGCCTCCAAAGTAAAAATAAATTAAAAGCCCACCAAAACAAAATCCCAAAATATCCAGGCATGGTGGTACATGCCTTTAATCCCAGCACTTCCGAGGCAGAGGTAGGAGGATCACTGTGAGTTCAAGGCCAGCCTGGGACTATGGAGTGAACTTCAGGCCAGCCTGGGTTTGATTGAGACCCTACCTTGAAAAAAACAAACAATACATACATACATGTATATATGTAAATGTATACACACACATACATACATATATATATATATATATATATATATATATGTATGTATATATTTTGAAAATTAACCTCTTCTGGATGACTGAAATCCAAGAAAAGAATGACAAAAGACTACTAAAGAAATCTTGAAAATTAGTGAGAAAAAGACCACTAATCAACAGAAAAATGGAGGCCTGAGGATATAAGTTAGTGGCAGAACACTTTCTAGCATGTATAAGACCCTGAGTTTGGTTCCTGACACCACTAAATACATGAACAAACAATTTTTGGCATGTGTACATACGTTTGTGTGTGTGAGTATAGGTATGTGCATGCCATAGCACATGTGTGGTGGTAGGACAACTTACAGGTATCAGTCCTTACTTCAAGCTCGTTTTGAAACAGGGTCTCTCATTCTCGTAGTTGTTCACTATTGCATTTGGCAGGCTGGCTGGTCCGCAAGTTTCCAGTAAATTCTCCTCTGGGATCTGAACTTATTTATTCAGGCTTGTTCGGCAAACATGTTATCCATTGAGCAATCTTCTGAGACCACAAAGAAACACTTTTAAAAGGCAAAAAAAAAAGGGGGGGGAGCTGGAGAGATGGTTTAGCAGTCAAGGAGCTTGCCTGCAAAGTCTAAGGACCCAGGTTTAATTCCCCAGTACCCACATAATGTCAGATGCACAAGGTGGCACATGTGTCTGGAATTCATTTGCAGTGGCCAGAGGCCCTGGCGCTCCCATTCTCTCTCTATATATCTGCCTCTTTCTCTCTCTCCCTCTCAAAGAAATATTTTAAAAAATCCCTAAGTATATGTATAGAAGCATCACACAAAATGAACATGTACACTTTTATGCATGTGTATGTGTGGTATGCTGTGTCTGTCTGTGTGTGTGAGTACATGTGCATGTAAAGCAAAGACTGATGTGTAGTATCTTTCTCAATTGCTCTTCCACCATGTGTTTTTTAAATATTTATCTGCAATCTGAATGAGATAGAGAAAAGAGAAAGACAGAGAGAATGGGCACACAAGGGCCTCCGGCCGCTGCAAACAAACTCCAGATACATGTCCCATTTTGTGCATCTGGCTTTATGTGGGTACTGACTGGGTAATCGAACCTGGGTCCTTTGGCTTTGCAGGCAAGCTTCTTAACCACTAAGCCATCTCTCCAGGCCTTAAAAAAATCTCTTTCTCTTTCTTTCTTTCTTTCTTTCTTTCTTTCTTTCTTTCTTTCTTTCTTTCTTTCTTTCTTATGTTCTTTTAAAGCAGGGTCTTGCTTTAGCCCAGGCTGACCTGGAATTCACTATGTAGTCTCAGACTGGCCTCAAACTCACAGTGATCCTCCCACCTCTGCCTCCCAAGTGCTGAGATTAAAGGCGTATGCCACCATACCCGGCTTAAAAAAATTTATCTTTTGGGTCTGTGCGCAGAGGGCTCGGGGAGTGTGTGCACTGCCCATGGCCTCGGAACCACTCTGCTGCCATGGCCACACTGTGGCGCGGTCCTGTGACTGACCACAGCTTGGGTGTCAGTGACGCATTCTGCTGACCTTGGAGCCTGCGCGGACATGGAGGTTCTAAGACATTTTAATGCCATTTAATGTGCTTTAATGTGTTATTGAGCAAAGATTGAGTTCTGGAGCCTATTTCTACACCAAGCTGGCACGCTGATCTGAGGGCCTGCATTCTTGGGCTCTCCTCTGGTCTTGATCTATCTTGACACTGAGCCAAGCCCACTGTCCTGTTGCTGTGGAGTCTGCAGGTATATGGGATCATCTGAAGTTGTGCTGGCCCTATCCTGTGAGCAGCTGTTGACTTACTGGGTCAAAACCTGGCCTGAAACCATGGTTAATATGCTATTAGCTGTGGTGGCAGATACACAGTGTTGTCTACATTGTGCTCTGAGCCAGAGCGTCACATGTCAAGATCAGTCTGAACAATATCTGAGAGCTAGTTCATCACCTACAGTTTTATCAAAATGATCTAATAAAATAAACGTTATATTAATAAAAAATTTATCTTTTGGACTCAATTCCCCAGGACCCATATAAGCCACATGCACAAAGTGGTGCAAGCATCTTGAGTTCGTTTGCAGTGGCTGGAGGCCCTGGCAGACCATTTTCTCTTTCTCCATCTGCCTCTTTCTCCCTTCTCCTCTCTCTTTCTGTCTCTCCCAAATAAATAAATAAATAATAAAATATTTTTTAAAATCTATCTTTTAAGCCATGTCTTAAAGACATGGCCCATGTCTTTAATCTCAGCACTCAGGAGGCAGAGGTAGGAGGATCACAGTGAGTTCAAGGCCACCCTGAGACTGCAGAGTGAATTCCACGTCAGCCTGGGCTACAGTGAGACCCTACCTCGGAAAACCAAAAAAAAAAAAAAAGGAATAGAAAAAGACAAGGTGGGGGGGCACACTCTCCTGTTCCTGTTGTTCACCTTATGTGGGGCCAGGGGCTGATGTCCACCCTCTACTCATGCCATCGTTTTCCCTGCCATCATGGAGCATCCCCTCGAGCCTGTAAGCCAAAATAAACCTCTTTTTCCCACAAGCTGCTCTTGGTTGGGTGATTTCTACCCGCAATGCGAACCTGACTACAATAGTCCCTTTTATAAATTTGCCAACATCTTGGTCCAGCTAACAGCCAGTTGACATTCTGCTGGCTCCACCTTCTCTCAGGTTGAGAAGATCATGATGACTCTGAAGCAGGCGTTCACGGTGGCCGCAGTGCCGCAGATGACCAAGGCGCCAGCCCAGCTGTGTGAGGGCTGCCCCTTGCAGAGCCTCCATAAGCTCTGCGAGAGGATAGAAGATGCTGGATGCATGAGATAATGTCTAGCCTTTCTTAGGAGTTTCATTTTCCACCAGGGATCAGGGTATAACCATTGCAAATAGAAGAGGCATGAGAGGTAGTGCAGGAATAAAAACTAGACCAAACCAAACGGTGTTTCCTAGCAAGCTTTGGGCAACTCCTGTAGCACAAGCAGCTACAGGCCTCCAGTTCCTTGGCTGACTCAGAACACAGCTAGACAATCTCCTGTGGGCAGTTTCCCTCTGCACCTGAGAAGGTGACTTTGGACAAGTTCCGGAGGACAAGCTTTACTTCAAGTGTCCACTGTCTTCTCTGTCCTCGGTCCTTCCTACCAATAAGAAGAGTCAGATGATCACCTTCACCTTTGCCATTGGGGGCATGGCCATCAAGTACTAGGAGGAGCTGTACCCCCCCCCACCCGCAACAGTGACCCCGAGCAGCTGAAGAAGCAACTGAACAAACCCATCAATGCCACTGAAGAAAGTGTTTTATAGCCTCAAAAGTATCACCTATAGTCCAAATCGGAATAAACATTCCAGGACTGCGCATCATTATTCTTACCTCTCTCAAAGCTGAACTTGACTTTTACTTGCTTTTTTTTTTTTTTTTTTTTTTTTTTCGATTTTTCGAGGTAGGATCTCACTCTGGTCCAGGCTGACCTGGAATTAACTCTGTTGTCTCAGGGTGGCCTTGAACTCATGGCGATCCTCCTACCTCTGCCTCCTGAGTGCTGGGATTAAAGGCGTGTGCCATCATGCCCGGCGAACTTGACTTTTAAAGCAATATTCTGGAGGACCAAATGATTCCAATGTCACAAGTATTTAACATATTTTAAATAGATCTACGTTCCGCATTGTTTTATTTTTGATCACTAAAGTAAGTGAAAGATAACGAGACCCTACCAGCCAACATTCTTATTGAAATGTTAAGCCTGGGAATTCTCTGAAATCTTTTTATTAAAAAATAAATTCTAAACATACATTAAAAAAGGGGGTTGGAGAATTGGCTTAGTGGTTAAGGCATTTGCCTGCTAAGCCAAAGGACCCGGGGTTCAATTCCCCAAGACCCACGTAAGCCAGATGCACAAGGTGGTGCATGCATCTGGGGTTCATTTACAGTGGTTGAAGGCTGTGGTGCACTTATTCTCTCCCTCCCTCCTTCTCTTTCTGCCTGCCTCTTTTTCTCCCTCTCAAATACATAAAATTAAAAAAAAAATCTTTAAAAGATTTTTTAAAAAAAAAAACAAGGACTGGATATTGCTCAGTTGTAGAGCTCTTACCTAGCATGCACAAAGCTCTGGGTTCAATCCCCAACAATGCAAAAAAGAAAGTGGAAAGAGAGTGTAGTAAAAAAAAAAAAAAAAATGAAAGGGGGACGGGGTGGGGAGGAGGACGAGGGAGGGAGAGTTGGTGGATGGATGGATCCAAGAAATAAGAAAGGGCTGGCTAGGCATGGTGGCATACTCCTTTAATCCCAGTACTTAGGAGGCAGAAGTACAAGGGTTGCTATGAGTTCAAGGCCACCCTGAGACTACATAGTGAATTCTAGGTTAAAAAAAAAAAAAGGCTGGAGAGATGGCTTAGTGGTTAAGGCGCATGCCTGTGAAACCTAAGGACCCTGGTTCGATTCTCCAGGTCCCACATAAACCAGATGCACATGGTGGTGCATGCATCTGGAGTTCATTTGCAGTGGCTACAGGCCCTGGCACGCCCATTCTCACTCTTTTGTCTCTGTCTCTAATAAATAAATTAAAAAAAAAAAAAAACAGAAAACCTGCTCTAATGCTTTCTTGCCTATAATGTGGAGGCACAACTAGCCTGCTTATCGCTATCCCTTTCTTTCTTTATTATTTCTATTTTTTTTGTTTTGATTTTGAGGTAGGATCTCACTCTAACCCAGGCTGAACTGGGATTCATATTTGATACATGATGGGGTGTGTGGTTTAAATCAAGAGGTTTGTCATAATAAGATGGGCAAAATTTTATCCCTGTACGTTCCTGTGCTTTTCTCTAGAACACTTATCACCACTTGGCATATTTACTTATCTATTGTCTGCCCACTCCTACCAGGATGTAAACTCCACAGAGCCAGGAGGCTAATCTTGTTTCTGCCTAAATCCCCAGGGCCTAACAGTTCCTGGCACAGGATAGGTACCACCTAATTATTTGTTGAATGTATGAAGTTTTGCTAGGAAGGAGAAATACAGGATAATAACCTATACTGACAGAATTTATAATGTTCCAATTCAATATAACTTAGACACAACTTTGCTTAATCTCTTCCCTGGCTTAGATTCTAGTTCAGTATCTTTTTTTTTTTTTTTTTTTTGGTTTTTCGAGGTAGGGTCTCACTCTAGCTCAGGCTGACCTGGAATTCACTCTGTAGTCTCAGGGTGGCCTCGAACTCTCTGCGATCCTCCTACCTCTGCCTCCCGAGTGCTGGGATTAAAGGCGTGCGCCACCACGCCCGGCTTTAGTTCAGTATCTTAATGAAACAATGAAACGGTCCCATTTATGGTTGTCATCCTTGTCTCAGCATGACTTTTTCTTCCCTGTCTCTTCTACTGGGTTTACCTGCTTCCCAGGCTTAAATCTATATACATACATACACATATATGTGTAATATATATTATTGTTAATATACTATTATATATAAATATGATTTTTTTGTGTGTGGCTTTTCGAGATAGGGTCTCACTCAAGCCCAGGCAGGCCTTGAACTCACAGTGATCCCCCTACCTCTGCCTCCTAAGTGTTGGGATTAAAGGTGTGCGCGACCATGCCTGGCTTAAAAAATATTTTTTATTTATTTCTTTGAAAGAGAGAAAAAGAGAGAGAATGAGAATGGGCATGCCAGGGTCTCTTGCTGCTGCATGTGCTGAATTCCAGATGCCTGTGCCATTTTGTGTACCTGGCTTTACATGGCTCCTGGGGAATTGAACTGGGCCAACATGCTTTGTGAGCAAGTGCCTTAACTACTGAGCCTTCTCCCCAGCACCCTTTCTAGCTTATTTATTTATTTTGGTTTTCAAGTTAGGGTCTCTTTCTATCCCAGGCTGACCTGTAGTTCACTATGTAGTCTCAGGCTGGCCTCAAACTCACAACAGTCTTCCTACCTCAGCCAACCAAGTGCTGGGATTAAAGGCTTGTGCCACCAAGCCTGGCAGAGAGAGAAAATGGGTGCACCAGGGCCTCTGGCCACTGAAATGAACTCCAGAAGTATGCCAAGCTTTTGTTTGTTTTTCAAGGTAGGGACTCACTTTAGCCCAGGCTGACCTGGAATTCACTATGTAATCAGGCTGGCCTCGAACTCACAGCAATCCTCCTACCTCTGCCTCCCAAGTGCTGGGATTAAAGGCGTACACAAGCATGCCTGGCTAAGCCCTAGTTTTTTTTTTGTTGTTGTTTGTTTTTGTTTTTTTTTGAGATAGGTTCTCACTCTGGCCCAGGCTGACCTGGAATTAACTATGTAGTCTCAGGGTGGCCTAGAGCTCACTGCAATCCTCCTACCTCTGCCTCCTGAGTGCTGGGATTAAAGGCATGTGCCACCACGCCCCGTTCTTTTCTTTTTTTTTTTTTTTAACACTTTTTTCTAATATTTTAATTTATTTGAGAGAGAGATTGAGAGAGAGAGAGCAGGAGAGAATGGATGTGCCAGGGCCTCTAGCCACTGCAAATGGACTCCAGATGCATGTACCAGCTTGTGCATCTGGCTTACACGGTTCCTGGGGAATCAAACCTGGGTTCTTAGGCTTTGTAGGCAAGTGTCTTAACTGCTAAGCCATCTCTCAGGGCCCAGCCCTATTTATTTATTTATTTATTTATTTATTTTGGAGAAAGAGGTAGATAAAGAGATTGAGCGTGCAGGGCCTTGAGCCACTGCAAACGCCAGATGCATGTGCCACCTTGTTGGCTCATGTAGGTCCTGGGAAATTGAACCTAGGTTCTTTGGCTTTGCAGGCAAGTGCCTTAACCACGAAGTCATCTCTCCAGCCAAAGCCCTAGCTTTTTAAAATTTATTTGCAAGCACAGAGAAAGAAAGAAAGAGAGAGAGAATGAGTATGACAGGGACTCTAGCGACTGCAAACAACTCCAAATGCATGCCACATTTTGTGCATCTGGCTTTACATGGGTACTGGGGAATCAATTTTGAGTTTTTAGGTTTTGCAGGCAAGCACCGTAACCACTGAGCCACCTCTCCAGCCCAACTTCTAGCTTTTTTTTTTTTTTTTTTTTGAGGTAAGGTCTCACCCCAGCTCAGGCTGACCTGGATTTCACTATGTAGTCTCTGCGTGACCTCGAACTCATGGTGATCCTCCTACCTCTGCCTCCCGGGTGCTAGGATTAAAGGTGTTCACCACCATGCCTGGCTCTAGCTTTTTTTTTTTTTTTTTTTTTTTTTTCTCCATTTTTATTAATATTTTCCATGATAACAAAAAAAAATCCCATGGTATTACCCTCCCCCCTTTCCCCTTTGAAATTCCATTCTCCATCATATCCCCTCCCCATCTCAATCTTTCCTGGCTCTAGCTTTTTAAACTCTAGATAAACTTGGTTTTCTAGGTTGTGATACAGTTCCTTCTTTATACATCAGGGATTGAATTTAGGACCTTGCACAAGGTAGGTAAGTGCTTTACCACTGAGCTATACCCACAGCCCCAGTTCTTATATGGTTATTCTGCCTTTGCCCCTTGACCCACTTTCCACCCTCCACCCTGCTCTTGGTGTCCAGAGGCTGACCTTCAAAAACAGTTCGTCTGGGCTTATTTGCCCTTAGGTATTCTGTTGGGTTCAACCAGTGGGAGATACTGCAGAGAACTGAGAGAAAGAAAGAGAAGCAAGACAGTGTGCCTGTAAGTTCCTGTTAGTCCTCCCTCTTAAGAGTTACAGGGGCACTGGTAGACTGTGCCATCTTTTTGGCCCTTAGGTTTTATAAGGTTTTATAGACTTTTTAAGGAAAATGCCTTCCAAGCCAAAGCTAGACCCAAGGGTGCTTCATGAGTCCCTGTCTCTTTCCCTATCTTTGTACATTGTTTCTCTTCAGTTACAAATTTTAAGAGTTCCATCTGTTTCTTCTTGTTTTTGGGCTAAAAAAGCAGAAAAGATACACAACTGTATCTTTTAAGAGAACAATGAATCACAGGATTCATCCTTTAAAGTAGTTCTTAGTACAGGCTAGCAAATTGTATCTTTTTAAATATGTAATCAAATGTTTCTAATTCACCAAGCCTGTTTATACACTTAACCTTACACAATGCTGCACACCATGAGGACGCCCCCTCCACTTTTCTTTTTTTTCAAGTCAGCCCAGGCTGACTTGGAATTCACTATGTATTCCTCAAACTCAAAGTGATCCTCCTACCTCTGCCTCCTAAGTGCTGAGATTAAAGACATGTACCACCATGCCCAGAAGATTATTTTTACTAATTCATTTGCAAGCAAAGAAAGAGAGAACAGGTATGCCAGGACCTCTACCTATGCAAACTCCAGATGCATGTGCCACTTTGTGCATATGTCTTTATTTGGGTAGAGGGGAATCAAACCAGGGTTGTTAGGCTTGGTAGGCAAGCAACTTAACCACTGAACCATCTTTCCAGCCTTTCCAGTTGCTTTTTAAAAGGATTATACTAATTTATATGGTCACAGCTTTCTCTGAATATACATTTCATCATCTCATTAGCATTGGAAAGTGCATATATACTATATATATTTTTCTTTTTCTGTTTTCTTGGGGGGTGGTAGGGTCTCACTCTAGCCTATGCTGACCTGGAACTCACTGTGTAGTCTCATGCTGGCCTTGAACTCATGGAGATCCTACCTTTGCCTCCTGAGTGCTGGGATTAAAGGCATGTGCCACCGTGCTCACCTTTTGTCTGGTGGTATGCATTCATTGTACTTAAATTTTATTTTATTTTATTTTTTGTTTTTCGAGGTAGGGTCTCACTCTAGCCCAGGCTGACCTGGAATTCACTATGGAGTCTCAGGGTGGCCTCGAACTCATGGCGATCCTCCTACCTCTGCCTCCCGAGTGCTGGGATTAAAGGCGTGCGCCACCACGCCCGGCTTTAAATTTTATTTTATTTATTTATCTTTGTTTTTTCGAGGTAGTGTCTCACTCTAGTCCAGGCTGACCTGGAATTTACTATGTAGTCTCAGGGTGGCCTCGAACTCATGGTGATCCCCCTACCTCTGCCTCCCAAGTGCTTGAAGTAAAGGTGTGTGCCACCATGCCCAGATGTTTTTTATTTAATATTTTATATTTATTTGAGAGAGAGAGAGAGAGAGAGAGCTCCAGTGAGTTAGCGCACACTCCAGGGCCTCCAGCCACTGCAAACAAACTCCAGATGCATGTGCCAGCCTGTTCATTTGGCTTATGTGGGTCCTGGGGAATCAAACCTGGGTCCTTTGGCTTTGGAGGCAAACACCTTAACTGCTAAGCCATCTCCCCAGCCCTGTACTTAAAATTTTAAATGACAGTGAACCTACTTGGCCTTTGAGGGTCATCCAGGAAGCTGGTCAATGGAAACATGAATGCCTTCCCAACTCAAACATTTTATCTTGGGGCTGGTGAGATGGCTTAGTAGTTAAGGCGCTTGCTTGTGAAGCCTAACGACCCAGATTCAATTCTCCAGTATCCATGTAAGCCAGATCACAAGGTGGCACATACGACTGGAGTTTGTTTGCAGTGGCTGGAGACCCTGGTGGGACAATTCTCTCTTGTCTCTCTTTCTCCCTCTCTCAAATAAATAAATATTTAACAAAAATTTATCTTCCATTTTCTTTCTTAGCTTTTGAGATAGTGTCCCTCCATGTCTTGCCAAGGCTCAATTTGAACTTATTATCTATCCTCTTGTCACAGACTTCAATAGCTGGGATTACACCCATCCACTCGCTACCACACGTGGTAAAAATACATCCATCTTTATGCACTCGTTCAATCTTGTAGGACAAGTACCCTTTTCTCTGGCTTCTACTTCCCTATCTCCCACCACCTGTTCTGGGATGTGTACCCCATTAATTATTCAATGTCCTTTTGGCTCCTTTGAATTGTCTCCCTCAAATTGGAAAAAAAATTAAACAAACCTTTCCTTTACTTCTCCTTGAGCTAGGAGCCTAGTTTTCTCTGCTTCTCCCTGCCAAACTTCTGGAAAGAATCATCCCCCTTAACGGCCTTCATTGCTTCATCACCAATATACTCCTTTATCCAAGTCTACAGCTTAGTCAGGGCCTGGCGCATCACAGCAGGCCCGGGGAGTGAATGTTAGGTTCCAGCTCTTTTGCAAAATGTCACCTCTTTCCCGAGTTTCTGCAGAAAGGAATTTCTCCATGCTTAGCAGTCGATGCCCACCAGCAGTCATCAGGGCCTGTCTGCCTATTCCCCCATCGCGTCATCCCTCCATTGCCTTAGTGCCAGGTTCTTGGAAGGTCCTGCCCGTCGGTCACTCCTGCCCCCCTCTCCACAATTCTCGCCCTGCACTCACAGCTTCCCCGGGGTCACCCAAGAACCATGTCCAGTCTCCCCTGCCGAGGCCCCCGGTCTGTCACCAGTCCTGCCACCGCCCTCGCCTCTGGTCCCTCGGAATGGCCCGAGGCAATAAATATGTCAGCGTGTCCCGAGCGCCCCCCCCCCCCGCCCCCAGCCTGTCCTTCTATCCAGTCGTGACCAGACACGTAGGTGGCACCTAAGCGCCAGGTCCACGCCAGCACCCCCGCTGCTTCTTTTCACCTAACAGTCGTGACTAGGCCCCACTCGGCCAGATGTGAACGAGGGCAACGCCGTCCCGGCTCCGGAGGCGCTCGCCGTCCGCCCCGGGGCGGCGGCCGCGGACGCACATCCCCCGTCCGTCCCTCTAGCGGGCCGCCCGCGTCCAGTCAGGCCCCGGGGGCGCGTCCGCACCACAGGCCCCGGCGGCGGGGCGAGGCCGCGTGGGGGAAGGAGGGCCCCGCCGGCTCCCGTTCCGGCTGTGTGGCGGAGGCCCGAGGGAACCGGAGGAGGCCGGCCGGCCGGGGCCCGGGGCAGCGGCCGGGGTCGGGAAGAGCCCCGTCCGTGCGTCCCCGCCCCGTCCCCGCCCCGCCGTCGCGCTGCCGCTCGGGCCGCCTCAGGCGGAAGGCGTGGAGGCCGAGGCCGGGCCGGGGGTGAGGGGGGGCGCCCCCTCCAGCCCGCTTCAGCCGTACCGCCCTGGCCGGTGCCCAGGTCCCGAGTCGCCTTCCGCTCTCGCTTTCTCTCTCCCTCCCTCCTTCCCTCCCTCCCCGCCCGCGGCCTCAGCCAGGTCCCGCCGCCAGGCCGGCTCCCGCCCCCGCTCCGCCCCCGGAGCTGCAGCCCCGCCCGCCACCGCCGTCGCCATGTTGTGGCTCCCGCAGCCGGTGCTGGGGACGCGCGCGGCCGAGCCCGGGGCCTGCCGCCGCCGCCGCCGCCGCCAGGTAAAGCGCCCCCTTCCTCCTCCTCCCCCACCCCCCACCTCAGCGCCGTCGCCCCGGGTAGGGCGAGGCCGCCGCCCCGGCCGCTCCACTTGGGCCGGCGAGCCGAGCGGAGCCGGCACCGGGCCCTCTCCGTGCTCGTCGCGGCCCGGCCCTGGTAGCCCCGCGGACCCCGAGGTGGCTGCCGCTTCTCCCCAACCCCCCCCCACCACCACCCCCGACCGCCGCCTGGCGGGCCCCGGCCGCCACCCCGCCCTACCCTACCCCACCCCGCCCCCCTCCCCCGGCCCCGGGTCGTTGGCTTCTTCCGCCGCCTGCCTGCCTGCCTGCCTCTCCCGGGAGGTCCGGGCACGCCGCCGCCGTCCTGCACGCGACCAGGCGGCTGCTCGTGGAACCCCCCCCCCCGGTCCCGGCCAGGATAACGGTGCACTTTACCCCGCTGGGACGTCCTGTCAGCCCGAAGAGCTGGCGCCGTCACGGGACAGACACTTGGAGCGTCCACCCTCCTTGGCGTCCCCTGGGTCTTCCCCTTCCCCTCCGCCCAAGTTCTAAGCCTGGGGAAGGTCCCCCCCCCCCCTCCACGAAACAGACAGGTCTCCCGAAGCTCCAGAGTCGGGGGCGGGGGTCCTCAGTGAGTGACCAGGCCCGTTGATCGGGGTAGAATTTGTCTCTGCAGGGACTCTTCCTGCCAACCTAGGGGGGTGGGGAGAAGGCTCCGAGTGACCTGGGGGAGGACAGGGTAGCGTCTGCTGGACAGATGGCCTCCTGGCCTTGGATCAGCGTTTGTGAGGGGGAGGGGTCCGCATGACCTTAGGTATGCTTGCTTATGACAACTGCAGGATTATTGGAGCCGATCAGGGATTTTTTTTTTCTTTAAACTGTTTTTATTGAGTAGGCCAGAGGTGGCATTACAAGTCCTGGATTGGAATATAAACGCACAGGCCCACCCAGGTTTCATGTTTGACATCCAGGACTAGCTGAGATAGGACTTGGCAGTAGGAGAGTGGGACTTGGGCATTAAAATGGTATTTGGTCTAGGGGCTTGCCCACTTGCCGCCTGCCCTGTGTTCACGTAGGGGCTGTAGGGTGTACAGTGTGTGTCCACAGAGGATGTGGACAGATAGGCTCTTGGCCTGGGGTACTCAGTGGGATTTCAGGGATTTGTTTTCTAAACTGACAGGTATGTCAAATAATAAAAGAGTTGGGGGAGGAGGAGGGGGCCTGGTGTTAGCCCTCCTCTCTTGACCATTTTCCACTATTTCTATTGGTTGTGGCTTTGGTTCATTTAGTAAGTTCCCGCTGTCCTCCATCTCACCAGACTGGCTACCAAAACTGTGGGCTTGAAGGACCTTTTCTGCCTCAGCTGCCCTAGTCGTTGGGACATCAGCAAGTGCCAATTGTATCCCCCACTGTAATTTTTTTTTTTCTATTTAGTATGTGTGCTTGAGCTGAGTTTTCCGGATATGGTGGTAAACCAGGAAAAGTACTACGGTTTTAGTTTTGGAGTTCTTAGCCTAGTGGCAAAGTCTAGTAATAAAGAAAATTCATCCAACAACAAATACTTGTGAACAAATAAGTGCCAGACATTGCTTTAAATACAGTGAATAAAACAATAAAAAACAACTGCCTTTGTGGAGTTTTCATTCTAGTGCCTGGGAAGATAAAATTTATATAGTATGTGCTAAACATGTAGTGTGTCACAAAACATTAAAGGCTGTGGGGACAAAAGAAAGCAGGGAAAAAGAAACTGAGGTGTTAGGGGTGGGTGTCTTTTTGTTGTTGTTGGGGTTTTGGGGGGATATTCTTTGTATATATAGTCTTGCTGTGCGCAGGCTGGCCTTCTTTTTATAGATCCTTCCTGCCTCAGCCTTCTCAATACCAGGAGCATGGGGTGCCACCACGCCCTGCTCAGTGGGTGTTGAATTGAATTAGAGTAGCCCAGTAGGGGATCCCTGAGAAGGTGTCTTTAGTTTTTAGGCTTGTTTGTTTTTGCAGTGCAGGAATTGACCCAGGGGTCCCACATGTGCTAGGCACGGGCAGTGCTATGGAGCCCCAGCCCAGAGGTGTCTTTAGAATAAACTTTGAAGGAAGTAACAAACTAATAATTTCAAACTGCAGTGAGTATAAGGTGAAGAGTAGGGACTTAGTTTGAGTTGGGGCCTGAGGGAAAGCTTCCCTGAGGAAACGCTGTTCAGGTCACGACCCAAAGGTTTAAGAGTTAACCAAGTGTGGAACAGCACTAAGCTTGGCAAGGTGGAGGAAGTGAAAGAGGCCCTTGGGCTTGGAGGAAGAAAGGGAGAGGGGTGAGGGGAGATAAAAGTCTGTGGAGAGATGGTCCAGGTTAGATCGCCCAGGCCTGGAGGATGTGTGTGTGTGTGTGTGGGGGGGGGGTCGCTGCTTTTCCACTTCAGTTTGGATTGTGTATCCAGGATAATTAGAAATATTTACATTTAAAAGGTCTCCCCATGGGGGAATGTACTTAGAGATAAGGGTTAAGGTCTGGGTTTCTGTGCTGAGTAGCCTAACTACCTGATATATTTAAAAGAGCCGGGGATATCTTTCCTCTGTGAGTGCTTTACCCAGCTCTTAGGGAAGGGGAAATGCCTTTCAGATGGTAGAATTGATGTGATTTTTTTGTTTATTTTTATTTATTTATTTGAGAGTGACACAGAGAGAGAATGGGCACACCAGGGCCTCCAGCCACTGCAAATGAACTCCAGATGCATGTGCCACCTTGTGCATCTGGTCCTGGGGAATCCAGCCTCGAATTGGGGTCCTTAGGCTTCACAGGCAAGCGCTTAATCGCTAAGCCATCTCTCAAGCCCATTTTTTTAGGGTTTTTTGTTTTTGTTTTTTTTTTTTTTGGTTTTTCGAGGTGGGGTCTCACTCTAGCCGAGGCTGACCTGAAATTCACTATGGAGTCTCAGGGTGGCCTTGAACTCAAGGCGATCCTCCTACCTCTGCCTCCCGAATGCTGGGATTAAAGGCATGCGCCACCACATCGGGCCTGGTTTGTTTGTTTTTTTGAGGTAGGGTCTTGCTCTAGCCCAGGCTAACCTGGAATTCACTCTGTAGTTTCAGGGTGGCCTCAAACTCATGGGATCCTCCTACCTCAACCTTCCAAGTGCTGGAATGAATAATTTTTGTATATATTATCATATTTAATAATCCTCTGTACACCCTAGAGAAACAAGGTTATCATACCCATTTTACAAGGAAACTAATGCACAGTAGATAGGTGATTTATCCAAGGTCACATTTGTAACGTAGTCTGAATTCAAACCCAGGTCGGCTTGATTCCAGGGCTTTGGAGTTTACATTTTTCTTCAGCCACTTATTTAAGATCTTGAAGTGTTTAACCTCTGTTATGCCTCAGTTTCCTTATGTTCAATGCAAAGTACCTACTTTATAAGGTTGTGCCAATCAAATTAAGCCATGTAAACAAACAGCTTAGCGCTTAGTTCAAATATTAGTTGCCACAATTAAAACTCTAAAATATCCAGTTATATTGTGATTGTTTTGTATGAAATTAAGTCAGTTTTGAATTTTGTGTAACTAGTTCTTTTTCCTTCCCTTTTTCTCTTAATAACTTAATGCCAAGTTCCATGTGATCAATCATTTAATATTGGTATCTCATTTCCTGCTTTGATACTAGGCTAGAACTTGCAGATACAAAATGAGAACCCTTAGATACCATCTCCTCTGGTATCTAGGAGCAGTCATATATTTTAAAGACTGAGCTACAATCTGTACTTAAATTCTCTCTCTCTCTCTCTCTCTCTCTCTTTTTGAGGTAGGGTCTTGCTGTAGCTCAGGCTGACCTGGAATTCACTATGTAGTCTCAGGGTGGCCTCGAACTCATGACGATCCTTCTACCTCTGCCTCCCAAGGGCTGGGATTAAAGGTGTGTGCCACTACGCCTGGCTAAATTCTCTTATATTGTAGTGGGTAAAGAACTGTAGGAAGCAGGTTGTAGGGACACAGGTATGTAATCCCAGCACTTGGAAAGTGGAGTCAAGAGGATCAGCTACAAAGGGAGTTTTAGGCCATTCCGGGCTACATGAGATGCTGTCTCAAAAACGTCGAAAGGGCTGGGGAGATGGCTTAGCGGTTAAGGTGCTTGCCTGCAAAACCCAAGAAGGCTTGTTCCAATCTCCAGGTCCCACATATAGCCAGACGTACAAAGTGAGGTGAGCATGCAGTGTCGCCCATGCGCACAAGGGGGCGCGCACATGTGGAGTTCATTTGCTGCAGCTGAAAGGCCCTGGCGTGCCCATTCTCTCTCTCTCTCTCTTTCTGTCTCTCAAAAATAAAAAATAAAACAACAACAAAACAAACAATATGTTGGCAGCACAGTAACAATGCCTGGGGAAGTTGGGAAGGCTTCAGCGAGGCGGTGACTTTTGAACTGGGCTTTGAAGGAAGAATGGAGTTTTGCAGGCAAGTTAGATTCAGTAAAGGATATTCTATGTAGAGAGCTCTGAATGAAAAAGCATGGAGCTGTGGAAAGACATGAGTGTTTAAAGATGAGGCTGGAAGGCAGAGTTGGGGCCACAAAAGACGGGTCAAGGAGTTTGAATTTTATTCTGTAAATACAATACCAGAGAGTGTTCAATACAGCAAATTCATTTCATGATGGGTGTGGCAGCTGGGGAGTCTTGATACCATTATCACTGGAGAGCTGCTTTGTTTCTGTGGGCTCATTGGGCTTTGGGATCTGGGTCTTAGCTTTGTAGCTTAGAAATTGGGTTTTGTAGGATTTTCAGCTGATTGCATCTAGGCAGACTGACTCACTAAGCAAACGTGAAAGAGGTGATTGAGTAAACTTAGAATGCTAACTGACCATGGGAGATGAAACTGTAGAAGGACAGATGCTTCTGTCCTTTGGCCATTGTCTCCCCCTCCCCACCCCTCTTCTGGCCAGGCCTGGGACAGCTAACAAACTCTCTTTCCTTAATTCCTGTTTGTCTTTCTCAGGCCCCCATGAGCCTTTTTCTTTCCTCTTCACTATTTAATGTAATCAATAATTATTATTAATTGGTGAAATGAATGGTTCTGAGTTGTTTGTGTGGAATCCTGTGATTGTGAAACTTAACAGGAAGAATAACTTGAAAAAAAAAATACCAGGAGAAGAAGTCTCCTATAACTGTGTCAGTGGAGGAGGTATGCAAATTGGGAGTGGAGTCAGTAATTTTGTGGCCAAGTAGTGGTGTGGGCAGATGTATTGAGTTGTTCTGGGAGCCGTGGTTTATAAACGTTTGCAGCTAGTAGGGAGCTTTTGCTTGCTCTTGAAGAGAGATTTGTTTAGAGTCTTCATCTTCCCTACACATTGAAGACAGAAGATAAAGTAATAATTTGTGTCTTCAACTGAGCCTTGTCATGGATGACTGGAATCTCCTTGAAGTTTGAACTTCATCTTACAATTCTTTCTGTTTCTGTAATACTGGGATGAATGATAAATGCTTGAGGGTTCAGAATCTTTATTTTTTGTCAGTGCTAGAGGTCCTCGCATGCCCATTCTCATTCTCTCTCTCTCCCTCCCTCTTTCAAATAAATAGATAAATGAATAAATAAAATATATTAAAAATTATTATATTTATTGAGGAAAGTACAGAGCCAAGGAAAGGCACCCATGTGGCTAGAGATCCCATGTAAAGGGCCTGGAAAAACCATGGAAAGAAAAGAGAAAAGAAAGTTCAAGGAGCTCCTGCCATGTGGGGAGCTGCGGGTGGGGGGTGGTGAAGAACCGATTTGTAGAGTAAGGGCTAGGGGGCTCGCCCCTCACCTCAATTCATTTGGGCCTGAGCCAAGCCAGTCCAGGCACAGCCTAGGGATAACTTTGTTTTTGAGGTAGGGTCTTGCTCTAGCCCAGGCTGACCTAGAATTCACTATGGATTCCAGGCTGGCCTCAAACTCACAGCGATTCTCCTACCTTGGCCTCCCAAATGCTGGTATTAAAGGCTTGTGCCACCATGCCCAGCTAACTTTTTTTCCTTTTCTTACAAAAATAGGACCATCCAAAATAGTAGAGTGTTCTAAAAGTTGGTGTCCATGAGGTAGAACAATTGCATGTACCCAGAACTTGCGTGTGTTTCCTCTGTGGGCATCTAGTCTAATAATGCTTGTCCTTCACTTTGCTCTAGGAGTGTAGGATAATGAGTTATTTATTCATTTGAGAGAGAGAGATAGAGAGAGAGGCAGAAAGAGAAGAAAAAGGAGAAGAAGAAAGAGAGAGAGAGAGAGAATGGGTGCACTAGGGCCTCTAGCCACTGCACACGAACTCCAGACACATGTTCCACTGTGTACATCTGGCTTACATGGGTACTGGGGAATCAAACTGGGTCCTTAGGCTTTGCAGACAAGTGCCTTAACCATTAAGCCATCTCTCCAGCACCCCCCCCCATCTTTTTTGAGGTAGAGTCTCGCTCTATCTCAGGCTGATCTGAAATTCACTATATAGTCTCAGAGTAGCTTTGAACTCAAGGAGATTTGAACTCAAGGCGCTCCTCCTACCACTGCCTCTGGAGTGATGGGATTAAAGGGATGCACCACCACGCCTAGCCTGAATTTTTTTTTTCCAAGGTAGGTTCTCACTGTAGCCCAGGCTGACCTGGAACTCACTCTGTAGTCCTAGGCTGTCCTCCAACTTACAGTGATTCTCCTACCTCTGCCTCCTGAGTGCTGGAATTAAAGAAAGGCATGTGTCACCACACCTTGCTTTGGATAATGAATTTTTTTCAGCCAAATTTACTTTTAATTGGCAGTAGGAAGGTACATACTGAAATGACATATCTGATCCAGTGTATGCTCCTAAGGAACGTTAGTGAACATCATTCAAGTTTGGTATTACCAATAAACAATTGGACTGTCCTCTTCTCATTAAGTCCGTTATTATTTCCATTTCAGATTCTGAAGATGTTGTATCAACAGATAATGGTGGCTCTCTTGTTCTCCTTAACACACTTCAGTAGACAGACAGGATGTGATGTCTGTGACTGTGACTGATTAGAGAAAGACTGCCACAGGTTGAGCGAGGAGGAGTATGTGTGCTTCTGGCCAGGAGCACATTGATTCCTGGCCTTGTGTCAGTATGTGTATGGGGCAGGGTGTTGCTGACTTGAACATATCTGGTTTTGAGAGCTCTAGAATTAACTGAAACTTTTAAATAGTCCAGAGTAAAAAATAAGGAACTTCCACGAGGGGTTAAGGATGCAGCCCCAAGTAAGGGCAAATAAAGTGCTTGCCTTGCAAGCATGGTTATCTGAGTTCAATCTCCACTACCCATGTGAAAAAGCTGGGCATGGTGGTGCTTGCTTGTAATACCTACCCTGGGGAGGAAGAGACAAAGAGGATTCCTGGGACTCTCTGGCCGCCAGTCTAGCCTAATTGGTGTGCTCCAGGCCAATGAGTGACCCTGTCTCAAAAAAAAGAGCAGCAGGGGGATAGATAGCATTTCTGACCTCTACACATTTGCATGCACACACACACACGTGCACACGTGGGTGCATGTATATTGCATACACATGTATGCATATATAAAAGAATCTCAAAAATTAAAAAAAAAATGGGCTGGAGAGATGGCTTAGCGGTTAAGCGCTTGCCTGTGAAGCCTAAGGACCCCGGTTCGAGGCTTGATTCCCCAGGACCCACGTTAGCCAGATGCACAAGGTGGCACATGCGTCTGGAGTTTATTTGCCATGGCTGGAGGCCCTGGCGTGTCCATTGTCTCTCTCTATATATCTGCCTCTTTCTGTCTCTCTCTCTGTCTGTCGCTCTCAAATAAATAAATAAAAGTAAACAAAAATTAAAAAAAAAAAAAGAATCTTCCACAAAAATCCACAGGGGAAAAAGGTCGATAAATCTACAGGTTCATTCAGAGGATGCAAGAGGTTCACTTAGGTCTAACTCAGAATAAACATGCTTGTACTCTGGAGAACAAAGTACTGTGAGATCTCTACCTCTGGGTGGAGTTTGTGTGTTGTCTTTATTCTTTATAACTTCTTCCTATCATGAATTAATTTATTAAATTGTTTTTTTGGGTAGGGTCTCACTCACTCTAGCCTTGGAACTCACTCTGTAGCACCAGGTTGGCCTCACATTTATAACAGTCTTCCTATTCAGCCTCCCAGGTGCTGGGATTAAAGGCGTGTGCCACCACAGCTGACTCACTGGCATTTTTATTTTTTTAATTAATTAATTTTTTTTCTTGGGTTTTCAAGGTAGGGTTTCACTCTAGTCCAGGCTGACCTGGAATTCACTATGTAGTCTCAGGATGACTTCAAACTCAGGGTGATCCTCCTACCTCTGCCTCCTGAGTGCTGGGATTAAAGGTGTGTGCCACCATACCTGGCTTCTCACTTGAATTTTTTAAAAACTTTTTTATGATTTATTTATTTATTTACTAGAGACAGAGAGAGGGATAGAATGAGAATGGGTGCGCCAGGGCCTCTATTACGTGGGACCTGGAAAATCAAACTAGGGTCCTTAGGCTTCACAGGCAAGCGCCTTAACTGCTAAGCCATCTCTCCAGCCCTCCCTTGGATTTTTAAAAATATTTTTTATTTATTATTTATTTGCAAGCAGAGAGAGAGACAGGCAGGCAGGCAGACAGAAACACACACACACACACACACACACACACACACACACACACACAATGGGAATGCCAGGGTCTGTTTCCACTAAATGAACTCCAGATGTGGCACCAGTTTTGTGCCTCTGTCTTTATGTGGGTGCTGGGGAATCAAACTCAGGCCATCAGGCTTTGCAAGCCAAGTGCCTTTAACCACTGAGCTATATGTCCAGCCCCTATCACTTGAGTTTTATAAAGACTTTTATGTGTCTCATCTTTACAAAATAACCAAATACCCAGTCGTTGATTTTGGAGACAAATACTGAAGACCTTAAAACAAAAAGTCAAACTGCCTACAAACTGTGTCTCTATACAACTGGTAAAATGTTGCAGTTGGCTGCACCTCTGAGGGTAGATGCTTTTATTAGATATGCATTCATGGTGGCGGCCCTGTCGGGTTCATTAGGCTAACACCTCTGACTGGGATAGTTCTTGAATCCAGAGAGCTAAGGGAGTATGGTGTGATGGGTAGGATGTGAGTATGACTTGCATGACTCCCCCACCCAAGGTAGGGTCTTACTCTAGCCCATATTGATCTAGAACTCACTCTAGTTCCAGGCAGGACTCAAACTCACAGTGATCCTCCTACCTCTACCTCCTGAGTGCTGGAATTAAAGGTGTGCTTGTGCGTATGCTCTCCCACCACTGTGTGTGTGGGGGGGCTTAGGATTGAACTGAGGGCCTTGTACTGATTTACATACGCACCCAACATTTTTATGTATTAATTTATTAGAGAGAGGGAGAGAATGGGCACACCGAAACCTACCTCTGCAAATGAACTTGACAAAGGAGCCACTTTGTGCATCTGGATTTTCCTGAGTATTGGGGAAATGAACCCATTCATCAGGCTTTGTCCAAACTATCTCTTCAGCCCATATTTAATTATTTATTTGTTTATTTTTGAGACATGGTTTCTAGTCCAGGTTGGCCTCAAACTTGCTTTGACCTTGAACTTCTCATCCTCTTGCCTTCACCTTCCTGTGCTGGGGTTATAATCATGTATTTTCACATCAGCCTTTAAAAATTTTTTTTTATTTGCTTATTTGAGAGGGGGGGGAGGAGAATGGGTGCACCAGAGCCTCCAGCTACTGCAAAGAACTCCAGACGCATGTGCCACTTTGTGCTGGCTATACGTGGGTACTGGGGAATTAAACCTGGATTGTTAAGATTTGCAGGAAAATGCCTTAACTGTTGAGTCATCTCTCCAGCCCCACGTTAAGCTTTTCCTTTCCTTTTTTTTTCTTTCTTCTGGTGTGCACATGTGGTGTAATAGGCAGATGTGTATGTGATTAGAGGCCAGAAGAGAACAGTCTTCCCCATTATTTCCTTGAGATGGAGGCTCTCACTGAATTTGGAGCTGCCATCAGACAAGCTGACCAGTGAACCCCAGCGACTCTCCCGTCTGCTTACTCTAGGATTAGTGTTACAGGTGTATGTGGCCACACCCAGCTTTTTACCTGAGTGCTGGGGATAGAATTTAGGCTTTCTCAGGCCCTCATGCTTATATAGCAAGTTCTCTTATCTACTGAGCCATCTTCCCAGCTAGCTAGTTCTCTCTCTCCCTCTCTCCTATTGTCTCCCTCTCCTCCTTCCTTCCTTCCTTCCTTCCTTCCTTCCTTCCTTCCTTCCTTCCTTCCTTCCTTCCTTTTGGTTTTTCAAGGTAGAGTCTCGCTCTAGCCCAGGCTGACCTGGAATTTACTATGTAATCTCAGGGTGGCCTCGAGCTCATGGTGATCCTCCTGCCTCTGTCTCCTGAGTGCTGAGATTAAAGGCATGCACCACCATGCCTGGCCCTCCCTGTCCTTTCTTCTCTCTCTTCTCCCCTTCTTCCCTCCCTCCCTTCTTTCCTTCCTGCCCCTTTTCTCTTTCTCTCTTTGGTTTTTCTTTCATAAGGCTTTGCTATGTAGCATAGACTACCTTCAAACTCATGGCCCTCCTGCCTTGGCCTCCTAAGTTTCAGGGACACAGGTTAGTTTAGAACTGGCAGCACCCCTCCCCCACCAACCCTGCCTCCCCTGGGTTGGGATTACAGGTGTATACTATCTCTAAATTTCTGGTATGGCCAGGGACCCTCTCCTGTGGACCCACTTAATTCATTCTACTATATATCCATATAGAGGATAACAGAGATCTTAGTGTTATAACTTGGAGACCAAGAGGCTTAAAGTAAGGGTAAAGCATGTGTAAGCCCCATGCATTCCTGGGAGTTCCCCACTTAGCAGGAACAGTTCCTTCCTCCTTCTAGTCTTTGCATGTAAGAACATTGTATCCATACTGCCCAAGTCAGGTAGGCTGCGGCTTTACTTATATCCCCAGTTTGCTGCAGCTTACAACATTCACCTTTCTACTAAATCAGTTTCCCTAGTCAAATGTGTTCCTTGAGAAAGCCAAAGGACAGAGGCCATAGCAAGGAATTTTGAAGGTATGTGTCCACTGTAACCACAACCCGTATCTGGACTGTCTGAGGGTTGAAAACACAGCTGAGGCTGAGTTTTGGTGTTCAGAAGAGAAGGAAGTCCAGGGGTGTGCACCAAGCAGCTGTTCAGGTTTTTATGGGCTTGAAAGGACTGCTTTCTGTCTTGGCTTTGTTTGACAGACCTCTAGCCCTGAATTGCACTAAATGAGGTTATAAAATGACTTCACTGATAAAAAAAACTTCAGGCCCTTAAAGATATCTAGATGTATGATCAATATTACTGTTTTCTTTCTTCCATTATATCCTTTTTTTTTTCTTTCTTTCTTTCTTTTTTTTGGTTTTTCGAGGTAGGGTCTCACTCAAGCTCAGGCTGACCTGGAATTCACTATGGAGTGTCAGGGTGGCCTCGAACTCACGGCGATCCTCCTACCTCTGCCTCCTAAGTGCTGGGATTAAAGGCGTGTGCCACCATGCCTGGCTTATATCCTTTTTTTCATTCTTGTAAATTTATTTTAGAGAGAGACAGTGACAGCTTGGGCATGCCAGAGTCTCTTGCTGCTACAAATGAACTCCAGGTGTATATGCCACTTTGTGCATCTGGCTTTATGTGGGTACTGGGAAATTGAACCTGGGCTGACAGTCTTTGAAAGCAAGCTTTTTTAACTGCTAAGCCATCTCTCCAGCCTTCTTTCTTTTAATTGACAACTTCCATAATTGTAGACAATAACCCATGGTAATTTCCTCCCTCCCCCCACTTTCCCCTTTGAAACACCACTCTCCATCATATCCCCTCCCCCTCTCAATCAGTCTCTCTTTTATTTTGATGTCATTATCTTTTCCTCCTATTATGATGGTCTTGTGTAGGTAGTGCCAGGCACTGCAAGGTCATGAATATCCAGGCCATTTTGTGTCTGGAGGAGCATGTTGTAAGGAGTCCTACCCTTCCTTTGGCTCTTACATTCTTTCCACCACCACTTCCACAATAGACCCTGAGCCTTGGAGGGTGTGATAGAGATGTTTCAGTGCTGAGCACTTCCCTGTCACTTCTCAGCACTATGTTGCCTTTTGGGTCATCCCAGTGGTCACTGCCATCTGAAAAGAGAAGCTTCTCTAACCAAAAGTGAGAGTAGCATTAATATTTGGGTATGAACATTAAGAGAAGTGCTTACTGGGTCTTTTTTCTTTTGGATACAGGCTCTCATGTCTTTAAAGTTCCTATGTAAAATCAGGTGTCATGGCTCATTGGGAGGCTGAGGTAGGAGGATTATCATGGTTCAAGGCCAGCCTGGACTACAGAGTGAGTTCCAGGTCAGCCTGGGCTAAAGACCCTGCCTTAGAAAAAGTCCTCCCCCCACTTTCTTCCTCCCTCCCAGTATTTGAGAGAGAGGGAAACAGGCAGGGAGAGAGAATGGACGTGCTGTAGCCTTCAGCCACTGCAAATGAACTCCAGATTCATGTGCCCCCTTTCAGTATTTTGAGGTAGTATCTACTCTAGCCCAGGCTGGTTTTGAATTCAGGGAGATCTTTATACCTCAGCTTCCCCACTCAGTGCTAGCACATAAAAGGCATGAGCCATTATGCTCAGCTATTTTTCTTTTTTCCTTCCTCTTCTCCCTCCTCTCTCCCCTTCTTCCTTCTTCCCTCCTGTCTTCCCTCCCTCCTTCCTTCTTTCCTTCCCTCCTTTCTTCCCTTTTTTAAATTTAAATTTTATTATATTTTCTTTTCTTTTTTTTTTTTTGGTTTTTCGAGGTAGGGTCTCACTCTAGCCCAGGCTGACCTGGAATTCACTATGGAGTCTCAGGATGGCCTCGAACTCACGGCGATCCTCCTACCTCTGCCTCCCGAGTGCTGGGATTAAAGGCGTGCGCCACCACGCCCTATTTTCTTATTTATTTGAGAGGCTGAGAAAGAGGCAGATAGAAAGAAAGAAATACAGAAAGAGAGAGAGAGAGAGGGAGAAAATGGGCATGCTAGGGCCGCAAGCCACTGCACATGAACTCCAGACAGATGTGCTACTTTGTGCATCTGGCTTATGTGGGTACTGGAGAATCAAACCTGGGTCCTTAGGCTTCACAAGCAAGTACCTTAATCATTAAGCCATCTGTCCAGCTCCTCTCTTTTTCTTTGAGACAGGGTCTTACTGTGTAGCCCCAGGTAGGCTTTGAACTGATAATCCTCCTGCCTCAGCCTCCCTGGTGCAATGATCACGGGCATGCCTAGTATAAGAATGTTTACTTGTATTTAAGATCTTGCAGAGGGCCGGAGAGATTGCTCAATGGTTAAGGCTTTTGCCTGCAAAGCCTAATGACCTGGGTTCAGTTTCCCAGTACCCACATAAGCCAGATGCACAAGGTAGTGCATGTGTCTGGAGTTTGTTTGTAGTGGCTGGAGGCCCTGGCGTGCCCATTCTCTCTCGCTCTCAAAAACCAACTCTTGTAGAGTTTTTTTTTTTTTTTTTTTTTGGTTTTTTTTTTTTTTTTTTTGTACCTGTACCATTAGCAATCTACAGTCAAGTATAAAGTCTACCCCCTTGGCCCAGCCCAGAGCTTGGTGCTCTGTGGACTGTAGGACGCTCATGTTGTAAGATGCATTTTGCACTTAGGACTTCTCCCACTGCAAGCAAGTGGAGAACAATATATATATATGTATAATTTTTTTTTTTTTTTGAGGTAGAGTCTTCCTATAGTCCAGGCTGACCTGTAATTCACTATGTAGTCTCAGGCTGGCCTTGAACACACAGCAGTCCTCCTACCTTGGCCTCCCTAGTGCTGGGATTAAAGGCGTGTGCCATCGCACCCAGCAAGTAGAGAACAATTTGTTTCTAGACTAGAAGTGTGTTAAGGAGGCTTTTCTTTCTGAGGGTGGTGATTACTGTCCACTAATCTGAGGTGGCTGGGATTACCTTTGGGAACATCTTTAGCACCCAAGTTATTGAGTGGCCATTTGTGAGGAGAGAGGTAGGGGAAGTTGTATAATTTCACCTTTCATTACTTCACTTGCTCCCCCAGTCCCTACCCTTTTCACTTTTGGTGCAGGCCCTTTATCATGCTCAGAAAGAACTTTACCACTGAGCCATAGCCTCAGCCATTTGTCTCTTGGTCATACCTTAGTACCTCTTATTTTATGCCATACTCCATTCCTCTGAGCCTGAGACTTTAGTATTTCCATCTTCAGAGTCTCTTTTTTCAAATATTTACATCCCCTGCAAGAGGTCATACTCTTAGTAGTTGTAGTTCACCATCAGATAGTAAACTAATTACCAGGAATTAATTAATTAAGTTAACTGAGAAAGCCTGGGACCTATACAGACACTTGGGTGATAGGCCTCTGAAGAGACATACTCTTACATGGCAGGAGAAGTAAGGGTAGAAAAAGGGTTTTTGTTTCTGAGACGGGGGTGGGGGGGGGTGGGAGGGGGCTAATGTAGCTCAGGCTGACCTTGAACTCCTAATCCTGCCTTCACCTCCCAAGTGCTAGAATCACAGGTGTAGGCTGCCATGAATGGCTAGAACTTTGCATGGCTGTCCGTTGCTAAAGGCCCAGGCTTCTAAGCCACCCTCCCTCTGACACCTCCCTTCTGACACAGATCCTACCTGGTGGCATCTGTTGATTGGGGTGTGAGGTACAATGTGGCTGGCATTGGGTACGAGGACTTTGAGGCATTTGAGCTGAGTCTTTAAGACTGGGGGGGGGGTATTAAAAAACAAAAACCAAGTAACACACACACACACACACAAAAGAAAAACCTCTTGCCGGGCGTGGTGGTGCACGCCTTTAATCCTAGCACTCGGGAGGCAGAGGTAGGAGGATCGCTGTGAGTTCGAGGCCGCCCTGAGACTACACAGTGAATTCCAGGTCAGCCTGAGCTAGAGTGAGACCCTACCTCGAAAAACCAAAAAAAAAAAAAAAAAAAAAAAAGAAAGAAAGAAAGAAAGAAAAACCAAGTAACAAAAAACAGAGCTGGAAAGATGGCTTAGTGGTTTAGGTGCTTGCCTATGAAGCTTAAGGACCCAGGTTCAATTTCCAAGTACCCGTGTAAAGGCAGATGCACAGTGACACATGTGTCTGGAATAGGCCGGTGTGTGGTGCGTTCCTTAGTTCCAGCACTCAGGAGGAAGAGGTAGGAGGATCGCCATGAGTTCAAGGCCACCCTGAGGCTACGGAGTGAATTCCAGGTCAGCCCAGGCTAGAGTGAGACCCTACCTCGGGGGGGGGGGGCACTGGTGGGGTGGCACATGCCTTTAGTCCCAGGAATTGGGAGGCTGAAGTAGGGGGATTGCCATGAGTTCCTGGCCAGCCTGGGCTAGAGACCCCATTTAAAAACAAACAGGTCTGGAGCAATGGCTTAGCAGTAAAGGTGCTTACCCACGTTCAATTCCCCAGTACCCACGTTAAGCCAGGCTTAGATGGTGGTCCATGCATCTGGAATTCGCTTGCAGTGGCTACGGGCCCTGGTGTACCTATTTTCTCTTTCCTTCTCTCTAACACATAAATAAATAAAATATTTTAAAAAACAAACAAAGGTGTGTATACTCAGTTAAATAAGTTTGAGAACAAGCTGGGTGTAGTGGTGCATCTCTTTAATCACAGCACTTGGGAGGATAAGGTAGGAAGATTGCTGTGAGTTCCAGGCTAGCCTGGAGCCATAGAGTCAGGTCAGCCTGGGCTACAGTGAGACCCTGCCTTGAGCAAAGCCAAACAAAACAAAAATCTGAGAGCATTCAGGGAGAAAATAGACAGATCCTATTCTTTCCAGTGACTGATGGTCAAGGAGAGTGATTTTTTTTAATTTATTATTTTATTTTATTTTTATTCATTTGACAAAGAAAGAGGGAGGGAGGGAAGGAGGGAGAGAGAGAGAAAGAGAATGGGTGCTCCAGCCATTGCAGATGAACTCCAGATGTGTGTGTCACCTTGTGCATCTTGCTAATGTGGGTCCTGGGGAATCGAACCTGGGTCCTTTGGCTTTGCAGGCAAATGTCTTAACCGCTTAGCCATCTGTCCAGCCCTGAGAGTGATGTTTTAAAAATGTTAGAACACACCATTCCTCACTTGAAAGCCTCTTGCAAAGTAAAATTCAGTCTTTGCAGTTGCCTTCCATCCATTGATCAGATCTGCCTTCTATCTCCATCCTCACCCCTACCACTCCTGCTTCAGGGCCTTTTTGTCTCTGCCTAAAACATCTTCCCCCATTCATAAGGCTTGTTCTCTCACTTCCTCCAATTTCTGCAATTGAGAAAGGCTTTTTTTCCCCTCTCTCCATGCAGGGGCTTACTCTAGCCCAGGTTGACCTGGAACTTACCCTGTAGCTGGCTTCCAACTCACAGAAGTCCTGCTACCTCAGCCTCCTGAGTGGGATTAAAGGTGTGAGATGCCACGTGTGGAGCAAAAGGCCTTTTGACTCCATGACATATGAATCTGTGTCTTTCTCCTAGTATGTTGTCAGCTACACATGGCAGGAACCTAGTCTGTTCTGGAGCAAGGTCTGGCACATGGTAGGTGCTCAGTATTATCTTTTTTTTTTTTTTTTAATTTCTTCCAAGGTAGGGTCTCACTATAGCCCAAGCTGACCTGGAGTTCGCTATGTAGTCTCAGAGTGGCCTTGAATTTATGGTGATCCTCCTACCTCTGTCTCCTAAGTGCTGGGATTAAAGGCATGTGCCACAACACCTGGCCAATGTTATCGGTTGTTTTCTTCCTTTGGTTTTTCAAGGTCGGGTTTCAATCTAGCCTAGGCTGATGTGGAATTCACTTATGTAGTCTCAGGGTGGCCTCGAACTCACAGTGATCCTCTTACCTCTGCCTCGCAAGTGCTGGGATTAAAGGCATGCACCACCATGCTTGGTGAATATTGGTTTTTTTTTTTTTTTTTTTTTTTTTTGGTTTTTTGAGGTAGGGTCTTGCTCTAGCCCAGGCTGACCTGGAATTCACTATGGAGTCTCAGGGTGGCCTCAAACTCTCAGAGATCCTCCTGCCTCTGCCTCCCGAGTGCTGGGATTAAAGGTGTGCGCCACCACACCTGGCTAAATATTGTCATTTTAAAATTTTATTTTACTTTAGTTTTTGAGATGGTCTTACTTTGTAGTTCAGGCTGGCCTCAGCTCGTAGCAGTTTTCCCACTTCAGCTTCCTGAGTGCTGGAATTACATCTGGCAACCAATATTGAGTGAAAGTAGATGATGTAAGGAGGAACTAGGAAACAGGGACCTCCAGGTTGATGAGATGGTGCACTATAGCGATATTCTTACTGAGCTGCATCTCCACCTATACCACCAGAGAAAAGCTATCCTTTCTGGTCTGATGAAAGCTGTTTGCTATGGAGTGCAGCAGTTTGCTTGGGGCACTCTTATGAAAATATATGAACGTGGGCTGGAGAGATGACTTAGTGGTTAAGGTGTATACCTAAGGACTGAAGTTCAATTCTCTAGGTCCCACATAAGCCAGATGCACATGGTGGCACATGCATGTGGAGTTCGTTTGCAGTGGCTAGAGGCCCTGGTTGTGCCCATTCTCTCCCCCCCCCCCCGTCTCTAATAAATAAATAAAAAAGTAAAATCTTTAAAAAAAAAAAAAGAAAAGAAAATACGTGAGCATTAGGTACTACCTGCCGTCCATTTGTTTCATCACCTTTCACATTTTCTCTCTCCATAGTTTTGTTCTCAGGACAAATTGTCTTCAACTCATAAACCTATTTTGGGAATTAATTGACTGGAAACACTTATTTTTAAATGGTTTCTGTTTCATTTGGCTTCTAGCCATTGTTTCTCAATTTTTTTTTTTTTTTTGAGATTGTTTTACTGTGTAGCTCAGGGTAGCCTCAAACTTGAGATCTTCTTGCCCAGTCTTCTGAATCCTAGGATTATTGGAAGGAGTCACTATGCTTAGCAGCAAGTCGTGTTTTGAGATTGGTGATTCTGATGTGTGCATTACTTTCTTGAATAAATGTTTGAGGGACTGTTGTATGCCAGACACTATTCTGGGGACATAGTGGGAAACAAAATTAAATCCTCCTGTCATGGAGCTCATATTCTAGTGATTTTGGATTTATAGGTGGTAAACAAAAAATATTATGTATGAGAGTTGGTGAGATGTATATAAAGGAAAATAAAGCAGGTATGATTGATCAGAGGCTTAGTAGGAAGGCAGATTTCCTTTTTGTGGTACTGGAGCTTGAACCCGGGGGCCTCACAAATGCTAGGCAAGCACTGTACTACTGAGTTACATCCCTGGCGCTGCACTTCTATTTATTTACTTGTTTATTTGTGTGTGGTATGTATGTATGTATGTAAGTTCACGTGTGTGGGCACACGTGTATGTACATGTGGAAGCCAGAGGTCAATGTTGGGAGTCTTCCTTAGTTGTTCTCTATCTTAGTCCTTTCCCCTCTGCCAAGGCAGGGTCTCACTGTAGCCCAGGCTGACTTGGAACTCACTGTGTAGCTCTAGGCTTGCCTTGAACTCACAAGATCCTCCTACCTCAGCGTCCCCAGTGCTGAGGCTAAAGGCGTGTGCCACTATGCCCAGCTCCATCTTATTCTTTTTTTTTTTGTTTTGTTTTTCTTTATTAGTTAGTTTTGTATTCAGCAAATACAGTCAGTTTGGTACCATTATTAGGCTCATCTGTGACCTACCCCCTCCCCTTGGCCCCTCCTTGTTGAGGTATATGGGTCATGCATTGTGGAGTTAGCCCGCAGTTATGTGTAAGATAAATGTCTCTGCATATCATGACCCAACATGTGGCTCTGACATTCTTTCCGCCCCCTCTTCCACAAAATTTCCCTGAGCCAGAGCCTCACAGGTCCCCAACACCTCATCACTGAAGCAGACCAAAAATGAATCCATCTTATTCTTTGAGACAGGGCCTCTTTGCTTTCTTTTTTAAATACTTTATTTATTTAAGAGAGAGGAGACAGAGACAGAGAGAGAGAGAGAATGGGCATGCCAGGGCCTCTAGCCACCGCAAATGAACTCCAGATGTATGTACCACCTTGTACATCTGGCTTATGGTGGGTTCTGGGGAATTGAACCCAGTCCTTGGGCTTTGCAGGCAAGTGCCCTAACCGCTAAACCATCTCTGGCCCTGAGACAGGGCCTCTTACTGAACCTAGAGCCCACTGATTTGGAAAGACTGGTTAGCCACTGAGCCTCCGGGACTCCCGGGTCTACCTCCACAGCACACCACCATGTCCAACATTTTATATGGGTACTGGGGACCCAAACTTAGGCCTTCATGCATGAGTGCATGAGTGCAAGCACTTTATCTGCTGAGTTATCCCTTCAACCCCTGGATTTCCTTTTTTTTTTTTTTTTTTTTTTTTTTTTTTTTGAGGTAGGGTCTCACTGTAGCCCAGGCTGACCTGGAATTCACTATGTAGTCTCAGGGTAGCCTCGAACTCACAGCAGTCCTCTTACCACTGCCTCCTGAGTGCTGGGATTAAAGGCATGCGCCACCATGCCCTGTGATTGGATTTCCTATTTTAAATAGAGAAATAAAGCATATTACTTGGGAGGCTGAGGCAGGAGGATGGCAGGCTTAAGTAAGACCAATCTGGGTCATTTAAAGACTTGGTCTCAAACAAAAGAGAGAGAGAGAGAGAAGAGAGAAGTCAGAGAAATCACTGAGGAGGGTAGAGCCAGCGGTGGAAGTGTCTGAGGGAAGAAAAGTCAGATGGAGGGAACGAAGCAAATGGAAAAGCCCTGGAGGCCAGAGAGTACTTAAGGAGTGAGGGAAGGTATGAGCTTCGGAACCCACCCGAGAGACTCTGACTTAATTGGTTTGAGCTAGAAGCAGGCATTAGGTCTGCTCCCTAGGTGTTTCCAGTGTGCATCCTGGCTGAGTATTACTGGTTTAAGGGTTCAATAAGCTCTTTCTTCGGCATTTGATGGAAATTCAAATACTTACTGTGAGTAGGAGCAGTCAGCCCCTCTGATGGGAAGGCTAAGGCAGAGTCCTGTGGTCTTGCCAGGAACAACAGGAATCTCCCATAGTAACAAAAACTCTTTGGTTTATATATCTCCTCTGGTTTGATTACCTCACCTCTCTGGGCCTCATTTTCCTTGTTTGTAGAGTGAGTGGCTTAAACTTAATGTTTTCCTAGAGTTTCTTTGGCTCTGAGAGACTTCATGTTTCTAGTATTGTAAAAACTTCTAATCTTGAATGATATTCTAGAACAATGTTTACTAATCCTGGTCTTACAAAACTCTTGAGGTGTGTCATAATTACAACAAGGACTGTAGTGAATGTCTTGATACCAAACTGAAGGAAAATTTGTGCTACATCCAGTAGCACCCTGGGAAGATAGCATGTTGGGAAATAGAAATGTGAAAGTTGACTCCCCAGTTTAGAGCTCAGAGTACAGAGGCACCTTGCTCCATGGAGGCAGGCAGGAGCCTGACCCTCCTTTGAGTACTACCATTCTTTCACTCACTGGTAAGTTCCTTATGAAGTAAGAATAGTATCTTATAAACTGTGAAGTTCTTGTACATCCAAGCCTGAGTCTCTAATTAGGATGACCCAGGAGAAGTAACCAGCCTGGGTCAGAAAAGCCTGATACTACTCAGATCTGTTAGCCCCTCTCTGCAGCCGGACTGTTTAGTGTACATCAGAAACTGGCTAGATAACCTGACAGTGTCCCATGGCTATGGCCACTGAGGTTAGCCTGGAGTGAATAACCAAGTACACTCATTGGAGCACCTTAGTATGTATTCACCACTGGACAACAGACCTAACACATCCCTAATCCAGCCTCTGCCTTTTGTCCTCATTTAGATGTTACAGTTTGGGTGTTTTATTTTATTTTGTTTTTGTTTTTTCGAGGTAGGGTTTCACTCTAGCCCAGACTGACATGGAATTCACTATGTAGTCTCAGGGTGGCCTCAATCTCACAGCGATCCTCCTATCTCTGCCTCCCGTGTGCTGGGATTAAAGTCATCTGCCACCACAACTAAGTTAGTTTGTTTTTGAGGTAGGGTCTCACTCTAGCCAAGGCTGACCTGGGACTCACTCTAGTTCCAGGCTGACCTCAAACTCCTGGCCATATCCCTACCTCTGCCTCCCAAATGCTGGGATTAAAGACATATGCCACCACACCTGGCTAGATGTTAGTTTCAGCTAGTTTACATTTATTTATTTATGAGAGAGAGAAAAAAAAATTGGCATGTTAGGACCTCTAACTGCTGCAAACGAACTCCAGACATGTGCCATCTTGTGCATCTGGCTTATGTTGGTCCTGGGGAATTGAACCTGGGTCCTTAGGCTTTGTAGGCAAGCACCTTAATGCTAAGCCATCTCCTTTTTTTTGAAGTAGGGTCTCGCTCTAGCCCAGGCTGACCTGGAATTCACTATGTAGTCTCAGGATGGCCTCGAATTTGTAGCAATCCTCCTACCTCTGCCTCCCGAGTGCTGGGATTGAGTTTGCATTTTTGTTTGTTTGAGACAGGTTGTTATATTGCCTAGGCTATTCCCTCAAGCTTGCTATCTAGCTAAGACTGATTTTAAATTCCTGATCTTCCTATTTCTACCTCCCAAGTACTAGGATTACAAGTATGTACTACTATGTTTAGTTTTTTTTTTTTTTTTTTTTTTGAGGTAGGTTCTCACTATAGCCCACACTGACTTGGAATTCACTCTGTAGTCTCAGGGTGGCCTTGCACTCACGGTGATCCTTCTACCTTTGGCTGGGATTAAAAGCGTGTGCCACTATGCCCAGTTTATATGCTTAGTTTTTTTTTTTTAATTTACTTATTTATTTATTTTTTTTCTCCATTTTTATTAATATTTTCCATGATAACAAAAAAAATCCCATGGTATTACCCTCCCCCTTTCCCCTTTGAAATTCCATTCTCCATCATATCCCCTCCCCATCTCAATCTTTCTACTTACATATATACAATACCAACCTAATAAAAGCCCTCCTCCCTTTCTTTCTCTTCCCTTTCCATCTCCTTTTTTAACTTACTGGCCTCTGCTACTGAGTTTTTTCCTTCTCACACAGAAGCCCAATCATCTCTAGCTAAGATCCACATATGAGGGAGAACATGTGGCGCTTGGCTTTCTGGGCCTGGGTTACCTCACTTAGCATAATTCTTTCCAGATCCATCCACTTTTCTGCAAATTTCATAACTTCATTTCTCTTTACTATATGCTTAGTTTTATAGGGTGATTGGATATATGACTTTGGGCATGCTAGGCAAGCAATCTACCAACTGAGCAACATCCCTAGCCTTTCCTTGTTTTTTGGTACAGGCTGGCCTTGAATGCACTGTGTTATTGACTACTGGGGTTATAGATGCTCCACCATATCTCACTTTCATGCTATCATTTATTATTTTTTCTTTTTAAAAATATTTATTTATTTATTTGAGAAATAGGCAGAGAGAGAGAGAGAGAGAGAATGAATGGGCACATGAGGGCCTCCAGCCACTGCAAACAAACTCCAGACACATGTGCAACCTTGTGCATCTGGCTTATGTGAGTACTGGGGAATCGAACCTGGGTTGAAAACCTGGGTTTTGCAGGCAAGCGCATTAACTGCTAAGCCATCTTTGCAACCCTCATTCTATCGTGTGTAACCACATGTACCTAGTGGGCTGTAAACTAGTGTTTCTAAACACTGGCCAATTAAATCTGAATTTTGAGGGGTAGTGACCAAGCATTAGTAATTTCCAAAGTTCCCAAGGTGATCCCTCAAGTTCAGTTATAGTTGAAAACCACCTAGTTTTTTTCTTTCAAGTGTGTTCTGCTGGCTGTTCACATTTCTTCTTATTCTTATCAATTGCTCTGTGCTTGTCCCTTTAGTCTTCTCCTCATCTGTGATTTCCCAGCTTGCATGCTCTCTCCCCTGCTCCCCCATCCTTGCTCCCTGACATTCTGCTTTCTCAGCTTCAGTAGGTATCTTGAGCACTGGAGGACCTGTGTGGAGGCCTGGGCAAACCAGGGTCACATTGCTTGCTGCTTTGTCCTCTGAATGCTTCTTCTCAGCAATCTGGAATGTGTGAGAAGGGGAAGGGAAGCTTGCCTGCTACTGAGGTTGGCATGGCACTTCACAAACACATGCATTTGTTGTGTGAAAGGCAATGTAATAAGAGCTTTACAAATATTAACCCATGGAATCCCTTTGACAGCTCCATTTTAAATATAGGAAGCTGACCACAGGTGCAGATTCTTGCCCAAGGTCACATGGCCAGCTGTTAGCTAGGATTTGAACCTAGGTAGAGTCTGTGCTCTACCATCATGCTGTGATAGGTGAAGGGTGCTGGGAGGAGTTTTGGGACCAGCTTTGAATTTATGTTAGAAGTTTTTCTCAGGGTTGTACTACACTGGGATATTTGTTAATTAGTTTTCTTAAACACTCTTTCCTTACTTTAAACATTTACCTTCAAACCCATTTAAAAAGCATTTTGTTTTTCTTCTTTCCCTAGGTGGTGTTTGGACACTAGACCATGTGCCTAGGTAGTTTTTCCTTTCTCCGCAGCTCTACTCCCCCAGCAGCGCTCACCACACCCTTGTTTTGAGAACCTCACTAAGGTATGATGTCTAGGCTGACCTGAGCTGGCCTTGAAGAGCTGAGTTTGGACACAAGAGAGCTTTTCTGTTTCTTGGGCTTTGTTTTGGTGGTAAAATACACACAACATGACGGGCATGGTGGCGCATGCCTTTAATTCCAGCACTTGGGAGGCAGAGGTAGGAGGATTGCCGTGAGTTCAAGGCCACCCTGAGACTCCATAGTGAATTCCAGGTCAGCCTGGGCTAGAGTGAGACCCTACCTCGAAAAATCGAAAAACAAAATACAACAAAATTAGTAAGTTTTATTTTAAATATTTTTATTTACTTGCAAGGAGAGAGAGGGAGAGAGAGGAAATGGGTGCTTCAGGGTCTCTTGCCCTTGCAAATGAACTCCACATGCACGTGCCACTTTGTACATCTGTCTTTACATGGGTACTGAGGAATCAAACCCTGAACCGTCAGGCTTTGCTGGCAAATGTTTTTAACCACTGAGCCATCTCTCCAGCACGAATTTATAATTTTCAGATGTAGAGTGGAACTCAAGTACATTCTCTGTTGTGTATCACCACCATCTCCAGAACTTTATATCATTCTGTATTACAACTCTGTTCCATCAAACAATAGTCCCCTGGGCTGGAGGAGGCTTAGCGGTTAAGGCATTTGCCTGCAAAGCCAAAGGACTCAAGTTTGATTTCCCAGGATCCACGTTAGCCAGATGCCAGATGCACAAGGTGGCACATACATCTGGAGTTCATTTGCAGTGTCTGGAGGCCCTGGTGCGCCCATTCTCTCTCTCTCTCTCTGTCTCTCTCCCTTTCCTCTTTCTCTCTGTTAAAAATAAAAATATTTAAAAATAAAACAATAGTCCCCTCCTGTACACTCTTGGCAGCCATTATTCTACCTTCATCTATGAATTAGCTTGCTCTAGGGACATCATATAAGTGGAACCATTCAATATTTATTATGTCTTGCTTATATCACTTAACATGTGTATTAGAATTTCCTTTTTCTTAATTATTTTAAAATTAAAAAATATTTTAATTAATTTATTTGCAAGGAGAGAGAATGAGTGTTTGGACATGCCAGGGCCCAACAGGTGGTCTCTTGCTGCTGCAAATGAGCTCCAGATGCATACACCACTTTGTGCGTGGGGGTACTGGGGAATTAAATCCAGACCAGCAGGCTTTACATGCAGGCACCTTTAACTACTGTGCCATCTTCCCAGTCTTTTCTTTTTAGTATTATATGTTGAACATAGAGCTTTATGCATGCTAAGCAAGTACTCTTACCACTGACCTCATCCCTAACCCCATTCCTTTTTATTTTATTTTATTTTTTGGTTTTTCAAGGTAGGGTCTCACTCCAGCCCAGGCTGACCTGGAACTCACTCTGTAGTCTCAGGGTGGCCTTGAACTCACAGTGATCCTCCTACCTCTGCCTCCCTAGTGCTGGGATTAAAGGCATGTACCACCATTCCCGGATCCCCCATTCCTTATTAAAATAAATAATATTCCATTTGTGTATATTCTGCAGTTTGTTTAGCTGTTCATTCATTCAAAAATTTTGGGTATTATGAATATTTCTGCTATGAATGTGTGAACATGGGTGTGCAAATACCTTGAGGATCTTCTTCCTGCCTCTCTTCGTGTGTGTGTGTGTGTGTGTGTGTGTGTGTGTGTGTGTGTGTGTGTGTGTTGAGATAGGGTCTTGCTGTGTAGCTCAGGCTAACCTTGAACTTACTATTTTCCTGTTTCAGTCTCCTGAATGCTGAGATTACAGGTTTGCACCTCCACACTCCACCACTATGCTCAGAGTTTATGCCCAGAAGCAAAATTGCTGGAACATGTGGTGGTCTGTGTTTAATTTTTTGAGGCATTGCCATGTTATAGTGGCTATAGTACTTTATATCCCTTCCAGTGATGTATATGGTTTCCAATTTTTTTTGAGGTAGGGTCTTAATCTAGTCCAGACTGGCCTGGAATTCACTATGTAATCTCAGACTAGTCTTGAATTTACATCCTCCTACCTCTGCCTCCTGAGTGCTGGGATTAAAGGTGTGTACAACCATGCTTGGCCTTGGATTCTAATTTTTCACATTCTTATCAACAGTTGTTATTTTCTTCTGTTGGTTAATTATTATGTCTTGGTTGGGGGTGTAACCTTGATGCTTATGTAAGTTTGAGCTATGGAGTCCACTAGGCAAGGTGCTATTGTCCTGAAAAAATAATTTCACATAAACCTCCATATGTTCCTTACCCAGATTCAACAGTTAATGATTTATGGCCTATCTTGTTTCATTTATGTGCCCTCCCTGTTCTTTTCTTCCTGTTCTTTGTTATTTTGAGGTAAATTCCAGATAGTACTCATTTTATGTGTTTCAGTATATGTCTTAGAGAGAAATCTAATGCTTATAATGCTTTGTTGTTGTTTTGAGATGAATCTGGCCTCAAGCTCCTGGGCTCATACAATCCCGTCTCAGCCTTCCATGTAGCTGGGACTACAGATATTTGCTACCACATCTAGCTAAAATAAGGGCTCTTCATATTCCATTTTGTCTGATGGTAAAAAGGCACATAATGCTGTGCCAGTGGACACATTGTTTTCTACCATTCGCTTAGATCACATGTGGACACATCTGGATGGATGTTGGGTATAGTGAGAAGCTGCCTTGGCTGGGGCCTTGCTTCCCTGCAGAAGACTGACCACTGTTAGGGCTGAGCAGTTATGCTGAGAGGACACTCAGATCTCTATGGGGAGAAAAGAGAAAGAAGGAACCCAGAGAGTTAGAAAGGGGGAGAGAGAGGGAAGGCAGGAGAGCATGAGCATGAGAACACTCACTTAGCATGGAGGAAGGAATGAGGGAAGGGGAAGAAAAAGGAAAGACAAGTTGAGGAGACAGCTCGGTGGTTAAAGGTGCTTACAAAGCCTGCCAATCCGGGTTCAGTTTCTCAGTACCCACATATAAGCCCAGATGGATCTGGAGTTTGTTTGCAGTGGCAAAAAGCCCTGGCACACCCATATTCATATTCTCTCTCTCTCTCTCTCAAATAAATAAATAAATATTTTTTTTTTAAAAAAGCACAGAGGGTTCTCAAACTTCTGGCTTGCCAGGCATGGTGGCTCATGCCTATGATTCTAGCACTCAGAAGGCTGAAGCAAGATAAACACAGATTCAAGGTCATCCTCAAAAAAAAAAAAAAAAAAAAAAAAAAGAAAAGAAAAGAAAGAAGAAAACGAACTTTTTGGTTTCATTTTACAATAATGAGAAAGTGATGTATACTAAGTAGAGACATACTTCTAATTCTGAATTTTGGTCTTTTTCTAGCTGTTTATATGTAGTTCATTGCTGGGCAGTGAGCCACAGCTTCCATTCCCTTTCACAAGGATGACCCACCCGTACTGTGCAGGGCATTTGTGGCCAGCCTATGATACTCAGTGAGTATCTTAGTCTGTTTTCTGTTGCTGTAACAGGATGCCATTGACTGAGTGATTCACAAACAGCAGAAATTTATTTGGCTCATGGTTCTAGAATCTAGAGGCTGGGAAGTTCAAGATCAAAAGGCCACCTGGTAAGGGCCTTTTTTGCTATGTTAAGGGTTACTGGGTATGTACATAAGCAGAAAATCTGGCTGATATGCTTTTTATTAAGACCCACTTCTGTCTGCCATGATCTGTTCATGAGGGCAGAACCCTCATGGGCCTAATCATCACCTCTCAAAAGCTCTGCCAAGCTCCACTCCTTAATGTCACTGTGGCCATTAAATTTTGACATGAGTTGTGGAGGGGAGATTTCAAACCATAGCAGTAATCTAGGCCTGTTGCATGCTTGTTTTTTTGTTTGAAACAGTTTCATTGAGCCCAGACTGACCTCCAACTCCTGGTCTACATACCCCCAATCTCCAGAGTGCTGGGTTTACAAGTATATGCCAATGTGCCCTGCTTGCATTTTGATTTATATTTTTGTATATATTTTTGTATAATGAATGGGTTTCTTGAAGCAAAGCCCCGTTGTAAGTTGAGGATCAATTGTGTATGTGTCTGGGCACTGGTGAAAAAGGGAGAGAGAAGGGGAATGACTGAGTAGAACACCTGGGAGAGAAGATCTTCATGAGCTCCAAACTCCTGTGGTGATTTAAGGCAACCACAAAGATATACCAAGACTAGCAGCATGCTCTTTGTATCCTTGCAAATGTTTCACATTTGAATCTTTGCAACTCTCTCTTGCTTATTGTAGATGAACCTCAGGACCACATGGTACCTGGGATGGGGAGGGATGGATTGGTCCTAAAAATGGCTGCTTTCTCTTCTTGGGAGCAGAGGTTTGGGTTCTAGTAGGTCTGAAGTTACTGACTTCTTGATTAAATTTTGGGGTTCCCACTACTAAGAGGTGGTACTTTCACAAGATTGAGCATGAGGGATTCCTCAGTATGGTATATGACAAGAAGAGTCCTACCCCCCTTTTTTCCTCAAGTGTCTGAGTCCTTTCTCACAAAGTGGAGTGCCCAGGTAGTGCTGACATCTACTTGCAAATAAAGAAAGGTAAAAGCAGATGACAAAATATCATGTTAATCTAAGTTTCCGGCTCTGTAGACTTTGCTGTCTAGCCCGTTTCTGCTTCTCTTGTCAGCTTTATACTCCTTCATAATTCCTGCTCCCTCTAGTTCTATCCCACTTTGTTTTAATGTAACAGCTACATTGAAGTAAAACTTACATGCTGTGCAGTTTCAATGGGGCTTAGTCTATTCATTGAATTGTATCCCCTTAAGACTCAGGACCATACTGTGTCCCCTTCTTCCCTATGGCTGTCAGAGCTAGCCTTCCACTAGACTGGCATCACATTGATTCTGCCCTTCAAGACAGATGCCTTTATCATGGTGACCTTGACCAGTAGGTGTTTTTCCACAGATAAAATGTTTAGATTTAGGGCTGGAGAGATGGCATAGTGGTTAGGGTACTTGCCTGCAAAGCCTAAGGACCCAGGTTTGACTCCCCAGAACCTACATAAGCCAGATGCACAAGGTGGCACATGTGTCTGGAGTTTGTTTGCATTAGCTAGAGGCTCTGGTGTGCCCATTCTTTCTCCCTCTGTCTAATAAATAATTTAAAATTTTAGATTTTGGGCTGGAAAAATGGCTTAGTGGTTAAGGCGCTTGCCTGTGAAGCCTGAGGTTCCAGGTTCGATTCCCCAGGTCCCACGTAAGCCAGGTGCACAAGTTGGCACATGCATCTGGAGTTCGTTTGCAGTGGCTAGAGGCTGTGGCACGCCCATTCTCTCTTTCTGTCTCTAATAAATAAATAAAATAAAAATACATCTTAAAAAAAATAAATTTGGATTTCATCAGCTCTTGCAAGAGCCTAGGATTCATAGACATGGGCTACTTAGGTAGGTCCATTTCCATTGACAAGGGCCCCATCACACCAGAAAGGTCTTTCTTTCTTTTATTTATTTATTTATTTATTTGAGAGTGACAGACAGAAAGAGAAAGAAAGAGGCAGAGAGAGAGAGAATGGGCATGCCAGGGCCTCCAGCCACTGCAAACAAACTCCAGGTGCATGTGCCACCTTGTACATCTGGCTTATGTGGGTCCTGGGGAATTGAGCCTTGAACTGGGGTCCTTAGGCTTCACAGGCAAGTGCTTAACCACTAAGCCATCTCTCCAGCCCCAGAAAGGTCTCCCTTTATGAAAGTTTTAGAGACTGACAGGTGTGTGGCAGTGTGTGTTGAGAATGCATGTGCTGTGGGTTCAATCCTCTAGTACAGTCCCTCCAAGCATAAAATGTGAAAGCTATACACAAGCATGCTGCATATTTAACAAATGTTTAACTGATAGCAAACTTCCTTGTAGCCAAGCATTGTGCGCACACTCCTTTAGTCCCAGCACCCAAGAAGCCGAGGTAGGAGGATCACTGTGAGTCTGAGGCTAGTGTGGGGCTAAAGAGTAAGTTTTTGGTCAACCAGGGCTATAGTGACACCCTGCCTTGAAACAAAAAAGTAAAATAAGATAAAAAAAAAAAAAGACAAAATAAACCTTATTTGGCAATCTGACTATTGTTGTATATCTCAGCTCTGGACAGATGTGCTTGTGCAATTCCCTCCCCCCCCCCCTTTTTTTTTGGTTTTTCAAGGTAGGGTTTCACTGTAGTCCAGGCTGACTTGGAATTCACCATGTAGTTTTGTTGTTGTTGTTGTTTGTTTTGTTTTCCGTTTTTTTGAGGTAGGGTCTCACTCTAGCCCAGGCTGACCTGGAATTCATTATGTAGTCTCTGGGTGGCCTCAAACTCATGGCGATCCTCCTACCTCTGCCTCCCAAGTGCTGGAATTAAAGGTGTGTGACACCATGGCTGGCAAGTTTGTGCAATTCTAATGGTGGGTTAATTTCTAGTAAACATTGTAGAGCTTATAAACTGACTAGGGAAATGGGCAGTGATGTACATCCACTGATTATAAGTGCTGTGAAGAAAAAGCAGAGTAAAGGGGTAGAGATTGGAGATGGGGATATGGGGGTGGTCATGGAGAGGACCTGACAAATAGACACAGGATTAGGGATTAAAAAGACATGAAGAAATAAGTCCATAAAGATAGAGGTAGGGCCTTTCTTGACTTGACTTCATCTCCTCATCTGTCTTTCTCTGTGTAGCCTAGGCTGTCCTTGAACTCAGCCTCCTGAGTGCTGAGATTATAGGCATATGCCACTGTGCCTAGCAGGCAAGAACCTTTCAATCAGAGAAAGTAGTGAATGCACAGATTCTGAGGCAGGATCATTTCCATAATGCTTGAGGAATAGTAAGGAATCATATGGGTGCTGTGACAGACTGCATATGAGAAACACATGGGTGGCACAACAGTGAAGTCTAGGGTTGTGCAGGCTGCAGGAAAGACTGGGTCCTCCTACTCAGGATGAGACAAGATGTGGTTGAAGCGTTTTGAAGAGAATAGAGCCATGATCTTAGATACATTATCAGAGCAGCTTTCTGCTGCTGTGTTAAGCATGACTGGTATAGACCAGGGTGAAACATAAACTAGTTAGCAGGCCTTGATGGGAATCCAGGACAGATGATGATGTATTGCTGGTGGTGAGTAATGGTTGAATCTGGATATATTTTGAAGGTGTAGTTGATGGTATTTGATGGATTGGATGAAGGGTGTGAAGGAAATGTTTTGGCCTCAGCACCTACATGGATTATGTCATTTGCTGAAGTAGGGATGAGAGAGAGAGAGAGAGAGAATGAATGGCCACACCAGGACCTTCAGCCACTGCAAGTAAACTCCAGATACATGCACCTCCTTGTGCATCTGGCTTATGTGGGTCCTGAGGAGTTGAACCTGGGTCCTTTGGCTTTGTATGTGAGCGCCATAACCGCTAAGCCATCTCTCCAGCCCAGTTTTTTTTTTTAATTTAAAGAATACTTACTAGTTTTTGTAATCAAACCCAGTACCTAAGATGTACATGTTTAATACAGTGCTTTTAAGTTTAACATTTCTAGACCAATATAGCTATTAATTTTTTGTACAGTGCCAATTCAACATGCTAGACTGGGATTTTTTTTTATAAAGTTGACAGCATAGCTAAAGTTTCCTAAAATTCAATATATATATATATATATATATATGATGGCAACTCTGCGTCTTTTCCAGGTTCTGCAGTCATCTGAACAGAACTATAGAGACATCCAGCATATGGTCATTTTTAAAAAGCAATAGTCTATAGTAGCATTTGAAAGCCATTGGACCCAATAATTTCTGAGGTCCCCTCAGCTCTTACATGACTCTTGTCATGCTTGCAGAGTCTTCTATTTGAGGAAAGTTGTATCTTTGGTTGGGGTAGAAAAGGCATGGCATGGGAATGGTGGAAAGATATCTTGGACAATACAGACAAGGACAGGTGCATTCCCCAGGGCTTCAGAGAGGCATTGAGGAATGTTTCTAGGATTGGTCAGAGATCATTGCTGGCCTGACACTGGGAGCCAGGTGCATTAGGTCTTGGAAATTGCAGTGAAGAGCCCAACTTCAGCTTTGAAGAGAAAACTCAAAATTCCATCTACTGTGAGGAAGACTGCCATAGAGAAAGGGAGTTTTGGGCACCAAGAAAAATTGAAGAACAAGGCAGCATGGAGGACTCACAGAAGGCATTCCAAAGCAAGGTTCTGGAGCTGAAGCTGGGGAGGTTATCAGGCAGATTAGTGTTTGGTGCTGGATGGGCTGGATTACTGTGTATTTCTACACTAGAGAGGAGAAGCAGCTTGGGCCCTGACACAGATGAGATAAAGAGTCTATGGATGTAGTTCAGTTCTAGTTGGTAGAGTGCTTTCTAGCATGCATAAAGCCCTGAGTTCTATCCACATATATGTGGGCATGATGGCACATGCCTGTAATCCTAGCACTTGGGAGGTGGACACAGGAGGACCAGAAGATCAAGGCCAACCCCAGTAACATAATGAGTTCCAGGCCAGCCTGGGCTACATGTGACTCTGGAGAAGGTGGGGGAGAGAGTGGTAGTGGGAAGAGAAGGAAAAGAAAAGGAGGAGAGAAGAGGGGAGGGAGCCCTTAGCATGGTTAGAATGAGAGGTACCCTGAGGAACGACTGAAGGTGGGCAGAGACCAGATTTGACTGGTCCTTGTACAAGGCTGAGCTTTTGGAGCTTTAGCTAAGGATGATGGGGATTTTGAGCAGTGATGTCTCTGATCCAATGTGTGTTTTACAGCAATTATTATGATAAAGTGAGCATCTGGAGAGGTAGAGACGGAAAGACAACTGAATTTTTCTTTTTCTTTTCTTTTTTTTTTTTTTTTGGTCTGGGCCTATTGGGACAGCTGTTTTCTATCTTGCTGAGAATCTCTGGTCTGTTTTTTTGCAAATGGTTTGAGCACCAGGTGTCTCATGGAATGCAGCATTGCCCACTAATTCAGAACATCTGTGATTTTGGGTCATTTGTCCTATAAGTGGGTCTAGATTATGTATTCAGGAGGGCTGTGATATGTGTATGGAAGGATCTTGTCCTCCTTAGGGGTATAGAAGTTTTTTAGTTCTACATGAATTTCTTTTGCTTATTGTAGCCTCATTTGTTCAAGGGACTTGGAGATTCATAAGGTTAGTTTAATTTTACATGTTAAATCAAGGCCTGCTTGTGGTCTTCTCACAGGTAATTAGTGATAGCATGGGGGGGGGGGAGAGCCAGTTCCTATGGTTCTCAATTTCTTATTATTTCAGCTCTACCACTCCTAGTTTGGGGCTTTGGTCTGAGTCCAGAAATATGTCCCACCCCCATTTCCTTTGATCCAGTTGGTGGTCACTGATTTCCTTTCAATACTACCCATGGAAGCACTCTCTCTGATCATTGTTCCTGCCAGTCCAAGCTGAAGCTCCTTCAGGTCTTGGGAGCAGCAGTTTGCTTTCAGGCTTGCTTGCTCTCTCTGTCTTCCCCTTGTCTAGCTTCCATTCCAGGTACCAAAGTTGCTCTGCCTGACACCCACCTAAACAGTCTTCCTGTGGTCTTAGCTTCTACTAACCAACCCCCTCTCCTCATTTTCCATCTCTTCCCTTTCCCTCTGTTTCTTTCTCCTTTCCCCCTTCCTTCTGACTCTCCTCTCCCTTGGCATCCTGGCATCTCATTTTGAATTCTTTTTTTGTCCCCCCCCTCCATTATCCCCGGGGATGCTCCTATTTAAAAAAAAAATAGGCAGTTCAAAATAAGTTTGATTTGCATATTTAAAAGTGTTAGGTGTGGTAGTTCATGCCTATAATCCCAGCACTCAGGAGGCTAAGGAAGTACTGCTGTGAGATAAGACCAGCCCAGGCTACAAATTTTCAGCATAAACATGGTATAAAGCATATAATCTTGGAAGGTTTTAGGATGCTGAAGCAGATTTGGGATGTAAGTGCTGACTTGGGAAGGTGGAGAAATTCTTCCTTTCTATCACACTTGAGCTATGAAGTTTCATGTCTTTGCTTTGTCATAGTTGTTCTTTAGCTCTGTTTCCCCAGATAATGAGAAATAGGTACATTATGTTAGAATAGAATTGCAATTCTCAGCCAGGCGTGGTGGTGCACACCTTAAATCCCAGCACTCAGGAGGCAGAGGTAGGAGGATCGCCAAGAGTTCGAGGCCACCCTGAGACTGCATAGTGAATTCCAGGTCAGCCTGAGCTAGAGTGAAACCCTACCTTGAAAAAACAAAAACAAACAAAATTATAATTCTGTTTTTTGTATATTAACAGCATTTTTCCTAGCCAGTTTGATAACTGTGCGATACCTTGAGAATCATTGTGCTCCTTAGGTTAATAGCCTATCCACCGACCAATAGCAATTTTAGAGTAACAACAACAAATTCCAAGGAGTTAAATGTGTTTGGGCTGGGCAGATGGCTCAGTAATTAAGGCACTTGCCTGCAAAGCTTAACAGCCCAGGTTCAATTCTTCAGTACTCATGTAAAGTCAGTTGCACAAAGTGGCTCATGTATCTGAAGTTTGTTTGCAGTGGCCAGAGGTTCTGATGTGCCAATACACACTCCTCCCCCTGCATCTCCCCCTGCCCCCGTGTCCTTTTCTCAAGTTTAAAAAAAAAAAAAAAAAGGCTGAAGAGATGGCTTAGCAGTTAAGGTGCTTGCCTGCAAAGCCAAAGGACCCAGGCTTGATTCCCCAGTAGCCACTTAAGCCAAATGCGCAAGTTGGTACTTGTGTCTGGAGTTCATTTGTAGTGGCTGAAGGCCCTGGTGCACCCGTTCTCTATCTGTCCCTCTCTCTCTTTCTCTAATAAATAAATAACAAAAAGTTAAATAAAATATTTTAAAAATGTGTTTGCTAGCTGGGGATGGCTTCAGTGGTTAAAGGTGCTTGCTTGCAAATGTTTGCTAAATAGATGAAAAAATACCTTAGGAGATAGAAAGTCAAGTCTGATGCATGAATCAGAAAATTTATGTTTTTTTTTTTTTTCTTTTTCAGTTTTTCAAGGTAGGGTCTCATTCTGGTCCAGGCTGACCTGGAATTCACTATGTAGTCTCAGGCTGGCCTTGAACTCACGGTGATCCTCCTATCTCTGCCTCCCAAGTGCTAGGATTAAAGGCATGTGCAACCACAATTGGCTTTTTTTAAAAAAAATTTTTTAACTTTTAAAACTTTACTTATTTATTAGAGAGAGAGAGAGAATGAATAGGTGCGGCAGGGCTTCTAGCCACTGCAAACCAACTCCAGATGTATCTACCACCTTGTGCTTCTCGCTTTACCTGTGTACTAGGGAATCAAACTTGGGTCCTTTGGCTTTGAAGGCAAGCACCTTAACTGGTAAGCCATCCCTCCAGCCCTACTTTTTAAATTTTTAAAATATTTTTATATATTTGCAAGCAGAGGTGGGGGCAGGGAAGGAAGGAAGGAAGGAAGAAAGGAAGAGAGAGAGGTAGACAGAGAGAATGGGCATGCCAGGGCTTCCAGCCACTGCAAATGAACTCCAGATGCATGTACCACTTTGTGCATCTAGCTTTATGTGGATACTGGGGAATTAAACCCAGGTTGTTAGGCTTTGCAGACAAGTGTCTCAACTGCTAAGTCATTTCTCCAGTCCCCTCTTTTTTGGGGGAGGGGGCCTTTGAGGTAGGATCTCACAGTAGTCCAGGCTGACCTGGAATTCACTATGTAGTCTCAGGATGACCTCGAACTCACAGTGATCCTCCTACCTCTGCCTCCCGAGTGCTGGGATTAAAGGCGTGCGCCACCATACCTGGCTTCCCTCTTTTGTTTTTGAGTCAGGGTGTCAGTTTAGCTCAGGGTGACCTGGAACTCGTTCTTTATCCCCAGACTGGCCTCAAATTTATAGTGATCCTCCTACCTCAGTCTCTGCAGTGCTGGGATTATAGGTATGAACCACCATGCCTGGCTAATCAGAAGTTTCCTAAAGTGTGAGGATCACCTGAGCTAGAGTGAGACCCTGCCTTGAAAAACAAAAACAAAAACATAAAACAAAAAACAAACAAAAAAGATGAAGCTGAGCATCACGGTAAACACCTGTAATCGCAGCAACTTGAAGACAGGTGGGTTCTCATGAGTTTGAGGCTTGCCTGGGCTAGAGTGAGACTTTGTCTCAAAAAATAAACAAAAAAATTTAAAAGCTGAATGATTGGCTTTTTATTAGTGCATATGGTTATGGAGTGAGAAATTGGGACAGTAGGATTGGAGGGCACACCCCTTTCTTTTGGGCCAGAAATTTTTAGTTATAAAGGTGTAAGACCTGCCAGGACAGCATTATAATAAGTTTCTCTTCTCTCATCGTTCCCCATCTTTCAGCAGTTTAGAAACCTCTTAGAAAGAAACCCAGATGTGTGACTTCCTGTCATAGAACATGGGGTTTTGCATACCAGCTGCATGTATGCAGTAGTATGATGGGTATTCAATTCAGATGACATAGGACTGGGTACAGAGGTGCCTTGGGGGTCATTGATTCTATTATCTGTTTCTCTTACAGCCTTTGCCCGCATCCAGCCATGGGGGATATGAAAACCCCAGATTTTGATGACCTTCTGGCTGCTTTTGACATCCCAGATCCCACCAGCCTTGATGCCAAGGAGGCCATCCAGACTCCCAGTGAGGAGAATGAAAGTCCGCTCAAGTCTTCAGGCATGTGTATGGATGAGAGTGTGTCCTTGTCTCATTCAGGATCAGTCCCAGATGTGCCAGCTGTGAGTGTCATTGTCAAGAACACTAGCCGCCAGGAGTCATTTGAAGCAGAGAAAGATCACATTGCTCCTAGTCTCTTACACAATGGATTCCGAGGCTCAGATGTGCCTCCAGACCCCCACCACTGTGGGAAGTTTGATTCTACTTTCATGAATGGAGACAGTGTCAGGAGTTTTTCTGGCAAGCTGGAGCCTCCCAAATCAGAGCCATTACCCACCTTCAACCAGTTCAGTCCAATCTCCAGTCCAGAGTCTGAGGATCCCATCAAAGATAATGGGTTTGGGATAAAGCCCAAACATTCTGACAGTTATTTCCCACCCCCTCCTGAGTGCGGAACTGTGGGGGGCCCAGTACTGGAGGCTTTGGCTAAATTCCCAGTCCCAGAGCTACACATGTTTGATCACTTTTGTAAGAAAGAACCCAAGCCAGAACCTCTGCCTTTGGAGAGCCAGCAGGAACACGAACAAGGTGGGCAGAAGGTAGTGGAGCCTCACAGAGATCTGGATTCCAGTCGATTCTTTGGGGAAACTTTGGAGTTCAACAGTCACCCTAGCAACAGTATTGGAGAGCACAAGAAGCTTGCCCCAGACCTTAACACTTGCTCCTCTGTTCCCCCTAGGCAGCGTCTTAAGCCAGCTCATTCCAAGTTGTCCTCTTGTGTTGCAGCCTTGGTGGCCCTGCAGGCTAAAAGAGTGGCCAGTGTCACCAAGGAGGATCAGCCTGGCTATACAAAGGATCCCTCAGGGCCCATTAAAGAGGGTTCTAAAGGCAGCCCTAAAATGCCCAAGTCACCAAAGAGTCCCCGTAGCCCTCTGGAGGCCACTAGAAAAAGTATCAAGCCATCGGACAGCCCTCGGAGCATCTGCAGTGACAGCAGCAGTAAAGGCTCCCCTTCTGTGGCTGCCAGCTCCCCACCAGCAATTCCCAAAGTCAGAATCAAAACCATTAAAACATCATCAGGGGAAATCAAACGGACCGTTACAAGGATCCTGCCAGATCCTGATGATCCAAGTAAGTCCCCTGTTGGGTCACCTGTTGGGAGTACCATTGCTGAGACTCCAAGCGAGGTGCCGGGGGATGAGGGCACTGCCCTGCCTGATGAGAACTTTCCTGAGGCAGGCACAAATTCAGGGAGCCCGCAAGGTGACAGAAAAGGGGATGAGACCATGACAAAGGCCAGTGACTCTTCATCTACCTGCCGCAGCTCTGGGCCCCGGGTCCCAAAGGGAGCTGCCCTGGCCTCACAGATGAGCAAGAAACAACAGAGCACAGCACCACAGGCATCAGCCCAGGCTCCTGCCAATCTCTTGCCCAAAGCTGTGCACTTGGCCAACCTCAATCTGGTCCCCCACAGTGTTGCTGCATCTGTAACAGCCAAGTCCTCAGCCCAGAGACGGAGCCAGACTCAGCTCACACAAATGTCAGTGCCCCTGGTACACCAGGTGAAAAAGGCCGCCCCTCTAATTGTGGAGGTCTTCAACAAGGTCCTCCACAGCTCCAACCCTGTGCCCCTCTATGCGCCAAATCTCAGCCCACCTGCAGACAGTAGGATCCACGTGCCGGCCAGTGGGTACTGCTGCTTGGAGTGTGGAGACGCGTTTGCCTTAGAGAAGAGCCTGAGCCAGCACTATGGTCGAAGGAGTGTCCATATTGAGGTGCTGTGCACACTGTGCTCCAAGACTCTCCTTTTCTTCAATAAGTGCAGCCTGCTCCGGCATGCCCGTGACCACAAGAGCAAGGGGCTCGTCATGCAGTGTTCTCAGCTGCTTGTGAAGCCCATCTCTGCAGACCAGATGTTTGTGTCAGCTCCTGTGACCTCCACAGCACCAGCAACCCCAGTCCCTTCCTCCTCCCCCAAACCTGGCCCCTCTGTGGACAGTGCCAGCCCTCCACTTCCAGCCTTGCCGCTTTATCCAGACCCTGTGAGGCTCATTAGGTACGGAACCAAATGCCCTGAATGTCACAAGCAGATGCGGGATTACATGGTCCTAGCTGCACATTTCCAGAGGACAACGGAGGAAACCGAGGGGCTGGTAAGCAGACCCTCACTGTGATGGGTGTCAGGCCTCTGGCTCAGACAGGTTCCATGATGGGGTGTAGAAAGAAAAACCCACTGAAGTGGGAACAGTGGTGGAATCTTATGAGTCATAGAAGAGGACTACTTGCTTGATGGTTAGTGTCCTATCTGAATATATAGTGTTTGATGCTTCTTTGGAAAAATTGTCCTACCTATAACTGTGTGGAGAATATGAAAATGTAGCAAGTTTAGCAGGAGTGGTGGTATATCTTGTAATCCTAATATTTGGGAGGCTAAAACAGAAGGATTGTGAATTTGAGGCCAGCCTGGTCTAATAAGACTCTTATCTCAAAAGAACAAAGATTTCACAAGTCTTTATGGACATGTTCCATGTTCCATTTGACTCCTTGTAGGATCCATGGTTGGGCCTATGTTTGGTCTCTGCTGGATGGTCTCCTTCTGGCCACTGGCAGATGATTTTGACATGTGCCCAAAGAACTTAAGAATCACTGCTTTGTGCCTCAGTCTATTTTCTAAGATCTGTTTCTTTTTTATTTTTTGGGTTTTTTTTGTTTTGTTTTTTTTTTTTTTGGTTTTTCGAGGTAGGGTTTCACTGTAGCCCAGGTTGACCTGGAATTCACTATGGAGTCTCAGGGTGGCTTTGAACTCATGGCAATCCTCCTACCTCTGCCTCCCGAGTGCTGGGATTAAAGGCGTGCACCACCACGCCCGGCTCTCTTTTTTGTTTTTTAATATACTTTATTTATTTATTTATTTATTTATTTATTTGAGAGAGAGAGAGAGAATGGGCACGCCAGGGCCTCCAGCCGCTGGAAACTCCAGACTCATGTGCCTCCTTGTGCATCTGGCTTATGTGGGTCCTGGGAATCGAACAGGTGTCCTTTGGCTTTGCAGGCAAATGTCTTAACCGCTAAGCCATATTCTCCAGCCCAGATCTGTGTCTTAATATCTTGTTTGCATGTAGTGGAAAGAGCTGTTTTGCAGAGTCCTTTGGGAACAGGGCCAGATGAAGGGCTACAATGGAAGGAAGGACAGGAGATGGGCATGTGGGTCCCATGACAGAGACTTGGGGCATCCCTCTTTCATCCATGTTGTCACCACTCCACGAAAGCAGGGCTTGTCCTCCCTATTCTAATTCTTGGTTATGGTTGGTGAGATCTGTTTTTTTTTTTTTTTTTTTCAAAAGGTACTTAGTGCTGAGAATACCTTTTAGAGCCCTTTGTGTTGGTAACCATGTACATTAGTAGCTCTCACCAAGAAGAAAGTCTACAACTGGGTGTGGTGGTACACACACACATAATCTCAATACTTTGGATTTTAAATATTTTTATTGAATTGCAGGGACAGAGGTGGGGGAGAGAATATGAGAATGAATATGGGCATGCCAAGGCCTCTAGGCACTATAAACAAACTCCAGATGCATGTGACACTTTGTGCATCTGGCTGTACATGGGTTCTGGGGAATCAAACTTGGGTGATTAGACTTTGTAGGCAAGTACTTTAACTGCTGAATCATCTCTCCAGTCCTCTGTTTTGTTTTGTTTTTAATATTTTATTTATTTATTTGATGGAGAAAGAGGGAGAGAGAGAATGGGTGCACCAGGGCCTCCAGCCACTGCAAACGCCCCTTGTGCATCTGGCTAACGTGGGTCCTAGGGAATCCAACCAGGGTCCTTTGACTTTGCAGGCAAATGCCTTAACCACTAAGCCATCCCTCCAGCCCAAGTCCTGTTTTTTGCTTTTTTTGTTTTAAGAGGCCTCAAATGAAATTTTTTCTCGTGACACAGTCAAGCCTGTTTCCTCACTCTTCCTTCCTCTGCCAGGGCTGCAGAAACCTGGGTGGAAAATAGAGCAGTGTTGGTATTGGCAGCTGATGAGCTTTGTGTGTTCCTGCATGTCCGTGGCGCCTGGGGCTCTGTGCTGCTTAGGGAATGTCAGCAGGAGGCAGTAGCTCATGGTGACAACAAGGGCAGCAGTCCATACCCAGACAGCTGTGATGTACAACAGACTGGATTAAAACAGGGTTAAGAACCTGGCCATATAAAGTGCCTCAGAGGGGCCAATTCAGTGACTGCAGAGGTAGTGACAGTGCTGTGTGTGATTTAAGTTGGGCCTACAAGATTAAGTTTGAAAAGGGAGTGTATAGATTTCAGCTTTGAGGAACACAGGTCTGAGTGAGTTGAAGGAATTGTTGGGTGTGGCTGTCCAATGAGTACTGGGTAGTGGTAAGAGATCGAACCTGCTAAGTCTACAGGGCTTCTGCTGAGGACTCAGCCTCAGTCTCAGTGTGTAGCATCACTTATGGCCTCTAATCTTTGCCTGTCCCATTTTCCTTCTGATGAGTCAGATGACATGTGGCCACCTACCCTTCCCCCAGGGGCCTCCATGTTCTTGTTTGCCTTAGTGTACTTGAGTTGGGCTATGGGTCATGGCTCCTTTTTCTGAATTTTGTGATTGAAGACCTTTGGCAGTAGAGGTCTGGTGGCTGAGCCTGTGATTTTTATTTTTTACTTTTTGAAGCTAGGTCTCACTGTAACTGGGGTGGGCCTGGAACTCACTCTAGCTCTGTAGCCCATTCTGGAATCAAACTCTGGATGATCCTCCTATCTTAGCTCCCTAAGTGCTGGGATTAAGGGTGTGTATCACCACACCCAGCTTGTGATTTTTTTATACCGGTTTTGAATATTTTCTAAAGTCTATGAAGGTATAAATCACGATAGTCTGGTACCCATCTCATCCTACATTTTCTCTGAGTTATTCTTCCCTATGGGAGCCACACAAGGACACACCCAAACAGGTTTGAATAGACTGCCCAGGAAAGCTGCTCTTAGCTGAGCTTGCTTGAATTGAATCCTTCATAACATCTCTTGCTGCTAAATGTGGCTTCTGAGTCTCAGAAAGTGGGTAACTCTTGAGATCAGAAACCAGCCTTGATGGCTACTGGGCTTGAGTTTCCCTATCACAATATCCAGCTTCAGGCCATACACCCAAGGCAAGAGGCACCCAGATGAGATGGGGTGGAGCTCTACACTAGAGCAGGGACTATAGCACAGTATGTTTGGGCTTCTGTTTTCCTCCTGGAAATGAGCTCCTGAACCAGCTGCCTTCCTTCACGTTGACAAAGAGAAGCTTGTCATCCTTTCCCTTACATTCCAAGCCATCTGTCTAGGGCAGAAGGGCAACACAGGGATTGTACCTTCTTTTTTTAAATCTTTTTTTGTTTTGTTTTATAAAGCAAGGCCTTGTGTAGCCCAGGCTGCCCTCGGACTTGATAGGTAGTAGCTTCAATCTTCAGATGCTCTCCACCATAACTTTTTTTTTTTTTTGAAACAGTCTCTCACTGTACCTAGAGCTCACTGGTTCAGCTATACTAGCTAACCAGGAAGCCCTGGGGATGCTCCTGTCTCTACCTTCCCAGAGCTAGAATTACAGGCACTTGCTACCACACCTGATGTTTACAGGAGTGCTAGGGATCAGAACTCAGGTCCTCATGTTTGTGCGGCAAGTTCTTTACCAACTGAGTGTTTTTTGTTCTTTTTGTTTTGTTTTGTTTTAATAGGGTACTACTCTGTAGTCCAGGCTGCTTTGTTTCAAATTCCTGAGTTCTAAGATTCCAGGTATGGGCCAACACATCCTGGTAGTCTATTCTTCTTCCCTCCCTTCTCTTCTCTTCTTAATATTTTATTTTATTTATTTATCTGGGAGGGAGAGAGAATAGGTGTGCCAGAGCCTCTAGCCATTGAAAATGAACTCCAGACATATGTGCCACTGGCTTTATGTGGGTGCCAAGAAATTGAACCTGGGTCCTTAGGCTTTGCAGGCAAAGCACCTTAAGTACTGAGCAATCTCTTCTAGCCCCCTTTCTTTCTTTATTCCTCCCTCCCTTCCTTTCTTCCTTCATTTTTTATTTTTATTTTTTTGTTTTTCGAGGTAGGGTTTCACTTGCTCAGTCTGACCTGAAATTCACTCTGTAGTCTCAGCGTGGCCTCAAACTCACAGCAATCCTCCTACCTCTGCCTTCTGAGTGCTGGAATTAAAGGTGTGTGTTACCACACCTGGATGTTTTATTTAACTTTATTACTTATTTATTTTAAAGAGAAAGAGAGAGAGAATGGGCACACCAGGACCTCCAGCCACTGCAAACGAACTCTAGACACATGTGCCCCCTTGTGCATCTGGTTTACGTGGGTCCTGGGGAGTTGAACTGAGGTTCTTTGGCTTTGCAGGCAAACGCCTTAACTGCTAAGCCATCTCTCCATCTCTCTTCCCACCCCACCCCCACTGCCCCCAGCTTCTTTTTTTAAAAATTTTTATTTTTTATTGACGACTTCCATAATTGTAAACTATATCCCATGGTAATTTCCCCCCCCCCCACTTTCCCCTTTGAAACTCCACTCTCCAGCATATCCCCTCTCAATCAGTCTCTTTTTTCTAAGTTTTTTTTTTTTTTTTGAGGAATAGAGAGAGAGAGAGAGAGAGAGAGAGAGAGAATGGGCATGGGCATGGGCATGCCAGGGCCTCTAACCACTGCAAATGAACTCCAGATGCATATGCCACCTTGTGCATCTGACTTACATGGGTACTGTGGAATTGGACCTAAATTCTTAGGCTTCACAGGCAAGCAACTTAACCACTAAGCCATCTCTCCAGCCCAGTTTACATTTCTTTTTATTTATTTATTTGAGAGTGACAGAGAGGGAAAGAGGCAGAGAGAGAGAGAGAATGGGTGCATCAGGGCCTCTAGCCACTGCAAATGAACTCCAGATGCATGTGCCACCTTTTGCATCTGGCTTATGTGGGTACTGGGGAATTGAGTCTCGAACCGGGGTCCTTAAGCTTCACAGGCAAGCGCTTAACCACTAAGCCATCTCTTCAGCCTCCCCGGCTTACATTTCTGAATTGCTCAATTTATAACAGTACGTTTTCTTACTCTACTCCACTAGAACCCCACCCTCCAGCCACTGCAATCAAACTCCGGACACGTGCCACCTTGTGCGCATGAGCAACCTTGTGCATGTGTCACTTTGTTCTTCTGGCTTATGTAGGATCTGGAGAGTTGAACATGGGTCCTTAGGATTTTCAGGGCACCTTAACCATCTCTCCAGCCCTACCCTCTTATTTATTTATTTATTCAATTATTTACTTACTTACTTACTTACTTACTTACTTACTTACTAGAGACAGATAGGGAGGGAGAGAATGGATGCAAGTAAACTCCAGACACAAGTGCTACCATGTGCATCTGGCTTATGTGAGACTTGGAGAATTGAACTTGGGTATTTAGGCTTCACAGGCAAGTGTCTTAACTGCTAAGCCATCTCTCTAGCCCTCTTTTTTTTTTTAAAAATGTTTTTTATTAATTTATTTGAAAAAGGGAGAGACAGAGAATGAGTGTGCTAGGGCTCCCTGTTGTTGCCCATGAACTCCAGGCACATGGGCCACTTCATACATCTGGATTTATATGGGTGCTGGAAAGTCAAATCTGGGCCATCAGGCTTTGCAAGCAGTGCTTTTCTTTAATCATTGAGAAATCTCTCCAGCCCATACCACCTTATTTTTTTTCTCATGACATTAATTTATTGAAGAAACTGGGTCTTGTGTCTTGACAATTGTCAGGACAATTCTGAATTTGATTGATTTTTTTTGCAATGGCTGGAGGCCCTGGCGCACCCATTCCCTCTCTCTCTCTGCCTCTTTCTCTCTCTGTCTGTTGCTCTCAAATAAATAAATAAAAATTTTAAAAAATATATTTTTTTGAGTTAGGGTCTTGCTATAGCCCAGGCTGACCTGGAATTCACTATGTAGTTTCAGGCTGACCTCTAACTGTCAGTGATCCTTTTACCTCTGCTTCACAAGTGCTGGGATTAAAGTTGTGCACCATCATGCCTGGAGCTAATGATGATACACACACACTCTCTCTCTCTCTCTCTCTCTCTCTCTCTCTCTCTATGTATTTGGAGAATGAATGGGCATGCCAGGTTTCTTTTCTAGCCACTGCAAATGAACTCAAGATGCATGTGCCACCTTGTGCATCTGTCTTTCTGTGGGTACTGGGGAATCAGACCCAGACCAATTGACTTTGCAGGCAAGTGCTTTAATTGATGAGCCATCTCTCCAGCCCCCTTAATGGTGTTTTTAAGAGACTCAGTTTTAATATTTGTTTTTAGACTGGTAGAAAGCAGATAACAAAGTTTCTGGTTTTTTATTTTTTATTTTGGTTTATGGCAGTAGGATCTCATTCTAGCCCAGGCTGACCTGGAATTCACTATGTAGTCTCTGGCTGGCCTCAAACTAACAGCGATCTTCCAACCTTTGCCTTCTAAGTACTGGAATTAAAGACATGCACCATCATGCCCGGCAGGTTTCTGTACTTTTTTGTGTGCTTGTGTATGTGTGTATGTATGTGTTTGTTTATATGTGGGCAAGTGCACATGTGTGTATGAGTGCATTGTGGAGACCATAGGACAACCTTGGATGTCATTCCTTAGGAACTGGAGTTCCTTACAGGTTCTGGAGATCAAGCTCCAGTCCTGATGCTCATGAAGTAAGCACTTTACCAACTGAACTACCTCCCCAGCCCTGGAGTTTCCACTTTTAAAAAATATTTTTATTTATATATTTGACAGAGAAAGAAGGAGAGAGAGAGAGAAATTGAGAGAGAGAGAGAGAGAGAGACAGACAGACAGACAGACAGAATGAATGAATGGGCGTGCCAGGGCTTCCAGCCACTGCAAACAAACTCCAGCCCCTTGTGCATCTGGCTAACATGGGTCCTGGGGAAAGGAACGTGGGTCCTTTGGCTTTGCTGGCAAACACCTTAACCATTAAGCAATCCCTCCAGCCCCTGGAGTTTCCACTTTTAATTGTTCATTTTAATAGTGATAAGTACATTTACAGTGTTGTGCAGCTAATTTCTAAAATGCTTTTCGTCTTGTAAAATTAAAACTCTGTGCCCATTTGACACTATGCCCATCCCCCCTCTCTACCCAGCCCCTGACAACCATCTTTCTCCTTCCTTCTTTCCATCTGTTCATCCATCCACCCACCCACCTACCTACCTACCTACCTACCTACCTACCTACCTACCTATCATTTCATTGAGATAGGCTCTCATGTAGTCCAGGCTGGCCAAGGATTATCTTGAACTTCTAATCCTTCTACTTTCACTTCTCAAGTGCTGAGGTTATAGACTTGTGCCACTACACTCAGTTTAGAAGGATTCCTTTTTTTTTTTTTTTTTAAGATAGAGTCTCATTCTCACCATTGTATTTTCTGTCTCTATGAATTAGACTATTCTCGATATATTATGTAAGTAGAGTCTTATAATATCTGTCCCTTTGTAACTGACTTATTTAACATGTCCTCAGGGTACTTCTTCAATATAGTATTTGTCACAATTCCTATTTTTTATTAGGTTAAACTGGGTATATTGACATATACCTGTAATTTCAACATTTGGGAAGCTGAGACAGGGAGATCTAACAAAACACAAGACTGAGTAATACTCCTTTGTATATATATTCCCTTAATTTTGTTTACTCAATTTATGATGGATACTTGGACTTCTTCTGTTTTGGCCAGTCTGAACAATGCCAATATTATGAACATGTGTGTGTAAGTTTGCAAGGAGACAGAGAATGAGAAAGAGAGGGAATAAGGCACATTAGTGCCTTTTGCCACTGCAAGTGAACTCCAGGTGTATGTGCCACCCTGTGCATCCGGGGGGCTTTATGTGGGTAGTGGGGATTTGAACCCAGGATACCAGGCTTTGCAAGCAAGCACTTTTAATTGCTGAACCATCTCTCTAGTCCCAGTATCTTTTTAAAAAATATTTTTATTTATTTGAGAGAGAAAGAGAGAGAGAGTGAGAGAGTATGGGCATGGCAGGGCCTCTTGCAAATGGACTCCAGGTGTATGTGCAGCCCTGTGCATCTAGCTTTACCTGGGTGCTGGGGAATTAAACACAGGCCATCAGGCTTTGCAAGCAAGTACCTTTAACTGTTGAGCCATTTCTTCAGTCCCCCTAGTATCTTTTTTTTCATAATTAAAAAATATTTTATTTATTAGAGAAAGAGGTAATGGATGCACCAGGGCCTCTAATCACTGCAAATGAACTCCAGATTCATGCACCACTTTGTGTATCTGGCTTTACATGGGTGATGGGAAATAGAGCCTTAGGCTTTGCATGCAAGTGTTTTAACCACTGAGCCATCTCTCCAGCCCCACAGTATCTTTTTTTTTTTAAGTCAGTGTCTCATGTAGCCAAGACTGGCCATGAACTCTCTATGTAACTGTAACTGGCCTTGAATGCCTGATACTTCTGTATCTGCTGGGATTGTAGGCAGTGCCATCCTGCCTAGCAGGTGTATAGATGTCTGCTTAGGACTGCTTAGGACTTTGCTTTTTTTTGTTTGTTTGTTTTTTCGAGGTAGGGTCTACTCTAGCCCAGGCTGACGTGGAATTCACTATGTAGTCTCAGGGTGGCCTTGAACTCACAACAATCCTCCTATCTCAGCCTCCCAAGTGCTGGGATAGACAAGAGTGTATGTGAAGTGTGGTACATCACCATGCTCTGTTATACTTAGTTTTTTTGTTGTTGTTGTTTGTTTGTTTTTTGAGGTAGGGTTTCACTGTAGCTCAGGCTGACCTGGAATTCACTATGTAGTCTCAGGATGGCCTCGAGCTCACAGTGATCCTCCTACCTCTGCCTCCCGAGTGCTGGGGCTAAAGGTGTGCACCACCACCCCAGCTAGGACTTTGCTTTTGATTCTTTGGGTTATATGTCCAGGAATGGCATTGCTGGATAATTTGGTAAATCTGTATATAATTTTTGAGGAACTGTCATAGTAACTGCACCATTTTATACTCCTACCAACAGTGTACAACAGTGCTGATTTATGTTTACTGTTTTCTGATGTCTTTTCTGTTGTTGTTGTTTTTTGGTTTTTTCGAGGTAGGGTTTCACTCTAGTCCAGGCTGACCTGGAAGTCACTATGGAGTCTCAGGCTGGCCTCGAACTCACCGTAATCCTCCTACCTCTGCCTCCCAGAGTGCTGGGATTAAAGGTGTGCACCACCATGCTGGGCTTTTTTTTTTTTATTTTTGAGGTAGGTTTTCACTCCTCCTCAGGCTGACCTGGACCTCTCTTAGGCTAACCTCAAACTCACAGTGATCCTCCTACCTCTACCTCCTGAGTACTGGGATTAAAGGTGTATGCCACTGCACCCAGCTCTAATTGACTTTTTATCTCCTCCTCCTCCATTTTTTTCTTTGGAATTTTGGGGTAAGGTCTCATGTAGCCCAGGCTGGCTTCTAACTCTCTATGCAGCTGAGATGGCCTCCCTTCTCTGACTGCTGAGTGCTGTGATCACAGTTGTGTGCCACCATGTGTGTGTCACCACACTCAGCTGAGTTACTCTTTTTTGATGCTAAATTTATTCTATTTTTGGTCAATGAGAGCTTCCTCGAGCTTTTTTTTCTGTCTTTTTAACATAATAATTCTTGAGAAACTTCCTAGTTTTAATCCCAGTAAGGTATCCTGGATGCATTTCTTTTGCTAACCGTAGAATTGGTATTATTCTAAGAAGTCAGGTTTCTTTTAGTGAGGAATCAATTGTATTTTAGAGGCCACAAGTATCTAGTATGTGGGTACTAGATAAGCTTCTTCCTACTGGATTTATCTGTTCTTGGGCCTTTTCAATAGTCAGAGCTGGGAAAAACATACTTTTAAAAGAAGGAAGGGAAAACTACAAATTTATATTTTAAAAATTTATTTGTGCGAGAGAGAAATAAGCAGGGAGAGAGAGAGAGAGAGGGAGAGAGAGAGAGAGAGAGGGAATATGAACATGTCAAGGCCTCTAGTCACTGCAAACAAACTCCAGATGCATGTGCCACCTTGTACATCTGGCTTATGTGGGTATTGGAGAATCAAACCTGGATCTTTAGACTTCACAGGCAAATCTCTTAACCAGTAAGCTATCTCTCCAGCCTGATACTTATTTTTTAAATGATGGGATTATTTCTATTCTTTCTTCCCTCTTCTCTTCCCCCTTCATCCCTCCTATTTTGCTGCTCCTTTGCCTTAGTTTAGGGGCTATTTTATTTACTTTTTTTACTTTTTTCTTTTTTGTTTTTTTGAGTTAGGGTCTCACTCTAGCCCAGGCTGACTTGGAATTCACTATGTAGTCTTAGGGTGGCCTCAAACTCACGGTGATCCTCCTACTTCTGCCTACTAAGTGCTGGGATCAAAGGCATGCACCACCATGCCTGGCTTATTTTACTTTATGAGAAAAACAACAACAACAACAAAACGTTGAAGCAGGCAAGCTGTAAGTCTTAGAAGTTTTCTGGAGGAGAGAAATAGCTAAGAAGAGAGATAGGCATGCCTTTTGATTTAGGATCTGAGAAAGCAGGCAAGTTCAGAACTGGAATTCAGAATCAGCTGCATGGGATGCTGAGCAGGTCTTAGAGAAACAGCTGGAAAACCCAGGGGGCAAGACAAGCATGCTTAAGATTTTGTCAAAGATGAGAGAGAAGAGGAAGAGTTGTACTTTTTGTATTAGAACTCAGAAAACTGGGTAAGCTTAACAGCTTGCCAGCTTAACAGATCTACAAACAACTGCCTTTTATTTTTTTTTTAAACAGAATCTTATCTATGTAACTGAGGCTGGCCTGGAACTTGCAGACATCCTGCCTCAGTCTCTTTAGTGCTAGGCTTATAGGCCTGAGCCACCATGCCCAGCTTCATTCGTGTTTTTTTTTTTTTCCTGCTGTGCATATTTTTAATTTTATTATTTTTTATTTGAGAGCGACAGAGAGAGAAAGAGGCAGAGAGAGAGAATGGGCATGCCAGGGCCTCCAGTCACTGCAAATGAACTTCAGATGCGTGTGCCCCCTTGTGCATCTGGCTTACGTGGGTCTTGGGGAATCGAGCCTTGAACTGGGGTTCTTAAGCTCCACAGGCAAGCACTTAACTGCTAAGCCATCTATCCAGCCCACCTGCTGTGTATTTTTTTAAAAAAATATTTTTATTTATTTGCAAGGAGAGAGAGAAGAATGAGTGCACCAGGGTCTCTTGCCACTATAAATGAACTCTAGATGCATGTGCCACTTTTTGTATCTGGCTTTACATGGGTACTGCGGAATCAAACCCAGGCTATCAGGCTTTGCAAGCAAGTACCTTTAACTGCTGAATCATTTCTCCAGCCCCTTACTATGTGTGTAGAGTATATGTGGAGTATGATATGATGCCTTCTGTGTATGTATGTGCAGATATACATGATCTGTGCACATGTATGCCCATCCACCAGTTTCTTGGAGATAGAGCTGCCATTTTTGTTGTTTCTGGTCAGCAAGCCCCAGCAATTCTCTGCCCCCTGCCAACCTAAATGGAGTTATGGATATGCATGGCCATGCCCAGCTGTTTATGTGGGCCCTGGGTAATCCAACTAGGGAAGTCTCTGGCCCTCATACTTGCATAGCAAGCACTCTTAATTGTTAATCCATCTTCCCAGTTCCCATTCTGGACTTTTTCATTAAAACAGAGATCTTAGAGCCAGGGATATAGTTCACTGGTAGAACACTTGCATAGAATACTAGCACAAAGCTCTGGTTCAAGTCCCATACCATAGGGAGGTGTTTTTTATGTTTTATTTATTTATTTTTTTAAGAGAGAGAGAAGTGGCCCGCCAGGGCCTCAGCCATTGCAATTGAACTCCAGACACTTGCACCACCTAGTGGGCATGTGCAACCTTGCGCTTGTCTCACCTTTGTGTGCCTGGCTTACATGGGACCTGGAAAGTCGAACATGGGTCCTTAGGTTTCTCAGGCAAGTGCCTTAACCACTAAGCCATCTCACCATCCCAGGAAGGTTTTTTTGTGTGTGTAAATGTGTAGGGTATGTGTGCATGTGTATATGCATTTTCATTTCATGTATGGACACGTGTGTGGGGGTGCCCATGTGTTCGCATGTGGAGGCAAAAGATTGACATCAATATCTTCCTTTCTTACTCTCTTCTTTACTGAATAAGGTAGGGTCTCACTTGATGCCAGAACTGATTTAGCTAGTCTAGCTAGCCAGGCTGCTTGGAGGATCCCTATCTCCATTTTCCAAGCACTAGACGGTTGCTGTCACACCACAAAAATATTTTTAAATTGAGCCGGTCGTGGTGGCGCACGCCTTTAATCCCAGCACTTGGGAGGCAGAGGTAGGAGGATCGCTGTGAGTTCAAGGCCACCCTGAGACTCCATAGTGAATTCCAGGTCAGCCTGGGCTAGAGTGAGACCCTACCTCGAAAAACCAAAAAAAATATATATATATATACATATATATATATATATATTTTTTTAAATTGTAATTATATTGCTGTTCATACTGTATAGAATAAGTCACTTAACAAAGCAGTATTTTGATTTCGCATCATAAAGAGAGATCTTTTCCTGTTTCCTCTAATAACAATTTTTCCCTGTGAGCCCCTTCTGACATCAGAAACTGTAGCCCCTTCATTGAGCAGTGTAAGTGTCCCCTTTTTACTAAGAAGATAGGAAAAGCCTGCCTGGGATGCAAGCACCAGGTAGTCTGATGCTGTCTTCCTGTAGACTGGGCTCTGCCCATTAGAGGAAAGAAACCCTTAACAGCCCTAGAGGTATACAGGGAAGATAGGGTAAGGTCTGTCTCTATCTAATAAGGTGGTAACACTTGCTTGAGTGTCAGTATCAACAGTTGCATAAGGGCCAAGGGCATCACAAATGTTGGTTTTTGGGTTTTTTGTTTTGTTTTTTCAAGTTAAGGTCTCATCTAGCCCAGGCTGACCTGGAATTCACTATGTAGTCTCAGGGTGGTTTCTAACGCATGGCGATCCTCCTACCTCCCGAGTGCTGGGATTAAAGGTGTGTGCCACCACACCTGATACAAATGCCCCACACAAATGTTTTAGATAGTTGGAAATGAAAATGGTTGAGGAAGGAGAGGAGGCTATTCCAACTTTCACCCTAGGAGAGCCACACAGCTCTGATGGGAAAGCCATGGGTCTGTGGCACGTGCATCATCTGCTTTCTTGGTGTTCTTTCCTAGACTTGCCAGGTATGCCAGATGCTGCTGCCCAACCAGTGCAGTTTCTGTGCGCACCAGCGGATTCATGCACACAAGTCCCCCTACTGCTGTCCGGAATGTGGGGTCCTCTGTCGTTCTGCCTACTTCCAGACCCACGTAAAGGAGAATTGCCTGCACTATGCCCGCAAGGTGGGCTACAGGTGGGTGCTACCTGGCTCATTGTCCTGGTATTGCCCAATGGCCAATTCTTTTCCTAACCTGGAACTTATTTTATACTCAAATTTAGTTTTAAGAGCTCAATAGGATAAGAATGTTGGCTAGTTTATAGATAGACATTTTTTTATTTTATAGAGGATAGGAAGGGTAAGAGGAAGAAGATTATAGAGTTTTTAAAAACTATATATTAGTCTGGTTATGGTGGTGCATTCCTGTAATCCCAATATTTGGGAGCTGGAGGCAAGAGGATCAGGAGTTCAAGATCAGCCTGTGTTACATGAGACATTATCTTAAATAACCAGGCTAGGGAGAAGGCTCAGTGGTTAAAGTGCTTGCCATGCAAGCATGAGAAACTGACTTTGGATCCCTGACACCCACATAAAACCTGGGCATGGCAGCACATACCCCTGCAATTCCAGTGCTGGCTAGGTAGTCTAGCCAAATAGGTGAGCTCTGTGTTCAGTGAGACACCGTGCCTCAAAAATAGAGTGGAGAAGGCTGAAGAGATGGCTCAGCAGTTAAGGTGCTTGCCTGCAAAGCCTAACGACCAGGGTTTGATTCTCCAATATCTATGTAAAGCTAGGTACACAAAGTGGCGCATACATCTGAAGTTTGTTTGCAGTAGCTTGAGATCCTGGCACACCCATTCTCTCTCTCTCCTCTCTCTGCTTGCAAATAAATAAAAAAGTTAAAAATAGGGCTGGACAGATGGCTTAGTAGTTAAGGCGCTTGCCTACAAAGCCTAAGGACCTAGGTTTGATTTCCTAGGACCCATGTAAGCCGGATGTACTAGGTGGTGCATATGTCTGGAATTTATTCTCAGTGGCTGGAGGCCCTGGCACGCCCATTCTCTCTTTCCCTCCCTGCCTCTTTCTCTCTCAAATAAATATGTTAAAGAAGAAAAAAAAGTTAAAATATATTTTAAAAATAAAGTAAGTAGAAATTGCAAAAGATACTCGATGTTAACTTCTAGCCTACACACACACACATGTTTATGCACCCCCACAAAAGTACTCACACATATAAATATGCATACATGTATTTATGTGTATGTATGTGTGCACTTGCATGTACATGCATGTCAGGGTTTCTTGCAGTCACAAATGAATGCCTATCCACTTCTACATGGGTGGCTGGGGAATTGAACCCAGGCTTGCAGTCTTTGCAAGCAAAGCCTTTAATAACTGAGCCATCTCCCCAGCCCCTGTTGCTTTTTCTTTCTTTCTTTTTAAAAATATTTTATTGTTTATGAATGAGGGGAGGGGGAGAAAGAGGGAGAGAATGGGCATGACAGAGCCTCCAGCCACTGCAAACAAACTCCAGATGCATGTGCCACCTTGTACATCTGGCTTAAGTGGGTCCTGGGGAATTGAACCTGGGTCCTTTTGCAGGCAAACGGCTCAACTGCTGCACCATCTCTCCAGCCCTTCTTTTCTGAATGTGTGTGCATGTTTATGTGAGTGAATACAGAAACATGTATAGAGGTTAGTCCTTGTCTTCCATCTTGTTTCAGGCCAGGTTTCTGTGTTCATCTCTGTGCTCACCAGCTAGCTGGCCCACAAGCTTCCAAGGCATTCTTTTTTTTTTTTTTTTTTAATTTTATTTATTTGCAAGTTGAGAGAGATGGAAGAGAGAGAGGTAGAATGGGTGTGTGAGGGACTTCAGCCACTGCAAACGGACTCCAGATACATTCACCACTTTGTGCATTTGGCTCTATATGGATACTGAGGAATCAATGGAGGTCATTAGGGTCTTCAGACAAGTACCGCAACCACTGAACAATCTCTTCAGCCCCCCAAGGGATTCTTTTAAGTCTGCCTCCCTTGTTGGTGTAGGCTGGGGTTATAGGTGCTCCTGCTAAAGTGTCTAGCTTTGCACGAGTTCAGAGGATCTGAGCTCAAGTATTTACACTTAAATTGTAAGTGCTTTATCCACAGTTTTTGTGAGGTAGAGTCTCATTCTAGTCCCGGCTGACCTGGAACTTACTATATAGTCTAGGCTGGCCTTAAATTTGTGGTGATCTATCTGCTTAAGATTCTAGAGGACTAGGATTATAGGGATGAACTACCTCTGGGCTGTTTTCCTTTTTTGTGAGTGTATTTGTAGGAGTGGAAAAGTTTATATGTAACTTCTTGAGGAGCTGCCAGATAGCTTTCCAAAGCTGTTCTTGCTATCTTTGCCAATATTTGTTAGTTTGACTAAATTCCTTCTTAGGTACATAATTTGCAGATATTTCTTCCCACTCCAGTCCCAGATGACCTGGATCTTACTCTGTAATCTCAGGCTGGCCTCAAACTCATAGCAATCTTCCTACCTCAGCCTTCCAAATGCTGGGATTAAAGGTGTGTGTCACCACACCCAATTTAAAGATACTTTTTTTTTTTTTTTTTGAGGTAGGGTTTCATTCTAACCCAGGCTGACCTGGAATTCACTATGTAGTCTCAGGGTGGCCTCGAATTCACGGTAATCCTCCTACCTCTGCCTCCCCAGTGCTGGGATTAAAGGCGTGCACCACCATGTCTGACCTGCACGTGCTACTTTTAAAAAATATTTTTTATTTATTAGAGGGATCGGGAGATTATGGGTGCACCAGGGCCTCCTACTACTGCAAAATTCTCCACATTCATATGCTACTTTGTGCATCTGGGTTTACGTGGGCACTGGGGAATGGAACCCAGGACAGCAGACTTTGCAGGCAAGTGCCTTTAAGTGGAGGTTGGAGAGAGAGAGAGAGAGTGAGGATGGGCATCTCAGGGCCTCTTGCCACTGCAGACAAACTCCATGCATACACCACTTTGTGCCTCTGGCTTTACGTGGGTACTGGGGAATTGAACTTGGGCTGTCTGGCTTTGCAAATTTGCTAAATGCCTTTAACTGCTGAGCCATTTCTCCAGCCCCTGTGTTTTTACTTTCAGTGAAGTTTTTCAAAGAATATGGACTGAATAATACGAACTTTAATTGGCTTTTGAGAAGAGTATATTTATATTATTTCTGTAGAAATTTAGTCAAACTGCACAAATAAATCTGTGTGAGTGGGCATGTGTGAGGGACTGGAGAGGGAGAAAGACTGCCTATCTCATGTGTAGTTGGCCACTTTAGAAATATGTGGGTGTTTTCCTTTTTGTAACATCTTTTGGTATGGAAACACTTGTGGGCCAGAAGTTTGTTTTACATTTTTTAACTTTGTTTCTGACTCTGGAGATTGAAACAAGGGCCTCAGGGTTTTTTTTTTTAATTAATTTATTTTTATTTATTTATTTGAGAGCAACATACAGAGAGAGAGAGAGAGAGAGGGAGGGAGAGGGGCAGAGAGAGAGGGAGAGAGAGGGAGAGAGAGAGAGAATGGGTGCGTCAGGGCTTCCAGCCACTGCAAACGAACTCCAGACGCATGCACCCCCTTGTGCATCTGGCTAACGTGGGTCCTGGGGAATCAAGCCTCAAACTGGGGTCCTTAGGTTTCACAGGCAAGCGCTTAACCGCTAAGCCATTTCTCCAGCCCCCCCCCCCTTTTTCTAAACTTATTTGAAAGAGAGAGAAAGAGGGGGAGATAGATAGAGAGAGAAATGGGCATGCCAGGGCCTCCAGATACTGCAAACAAACTCCAGGTGCAGGCACCACTTTGTGCATCTGGTTTTATGTGGGTACTGGGGAATCGAACCTGGGTTCCTGGGCTTTGCAAGTTAAGCCATCTCTCCAACCCTATTTGTTTTTGAAAAGTGTTTCGCTCTAGTCCAGGCTGACTTGGAATTCACTATGTAGTCTCAGGCTGGCCTCAAACTCATAGCAATCTTCCTACCTCTGCCTCTTGAGTGCTGGAATTACAGGTGTGGATAAATTCAGTAATGAATACTCTTCATTACAAACAGATTTCTAGTTCTGTGGGCCTACTAATTGTTTGCCAAGGTGATTCTGTTGTCAGCTAAGAAACTGAATTTTTTCCTAAGAGTCTCATGCTGTAGCCCAGGCTACCATGTAGCTAAGGCTGGCTTTGAACTCATAGCAATCTTACTATCTCAGCCTTGCAAGTGCTGGGATTATGGCATCAGCCACCATGCCTGGCTAAGAAACAAACTAATTTATTCATTTATTTTGTTTTTTTGAGGTAGGGTCTCACTCTAGCTCAGGCTGACCCGGAATTCATTATGTAGTCTTAGAGTGGCCTCACACTCATAGTGATCCTCTTACCTCTGCCTCCCAAGTGCTGGGATTAAAGGTGTGCACCACCAGAACAAACTTTTTGTTTTTGTTTTTGTTTTTTTGAGGTAGTGTCTCACTCTAGTCCAGGCAGAAACAAAATTTTAATGCTACTTCATTACTTTAAATTTAAACGTACACAGCCACATAGACAGTGCAACTACAGAATAGCTCCATCCGCACAGCAATTCCCCCTGGATAGTGCTACTCTATGTAACATCCCCTGAGCTCAAAAGGGTTTGTTCGAATGTAGCGGTCATTGCTGGTCACACTGCATTGCTGACTATGTATTGGTTGAGGGCCGTCCCTGCTATCTGCGCAGCAGTGCATGGGAAGGCAAAGGCTTTCTACAGCTTCCTTCTGAAAGACTCCCGGGGCTTCTGCAGTTGCAACACATTCTAAACTGATGCCATTGCCACTTGTATCATCACTAAACCATTCTCCTCCCTCTCCATTCCCACCACCTTCTTCTATTGAGTAGCCTACAGGTTTTAGTGTACAAAAGGATGGCTGTTGTGGGAGGGTTAGGATTTCTTTCCATTGTCTACCAGATATGGACTTGAGCTCATGGGGGCTTGGAGTTCCACATTGTGCAGATTGCAGCAAGCGTGCTGGCAGGATATACACACAGAGGCTGCAGCCTACATGCTGGAGTGAGTGTAGGGCCCCTGACATGGCTTTGCTCCTGCCCTGTCACTCTTCTAGCACTACCCCTGGGCCTAACACTCTCCCACCTCTGTTGTACAGGTGCATCCACTGTGGTGTTGTCCACTTGACCTTGGCCTTGCTGAAAAGCCACATCCAGGAGAGACACTGCCAGATTTTTCACAAATGTGCATTCTGCCCCATGGCCTTCAAGACTGCCAGCAGCACCATGGACCACAGTACCACCCAACATCCCACCCAACCCCACAGACCCTCACAGTGAGTGCAGCAGCAGGGCAAGCAGGCCCTTGGGGCAAAGAGGGTGGCATGGATACTATAGAAGTGGTGTGAATTTGGGTTAGGCACTGAGGCCATGGCAGAGATGTATGGGATCTCCTGTAGGTGTCCCGTGTCAGGGAAGGATACTTGCTGGCTCAGGAAGAGTAGACAGGGTGGAAGGGCTGTGTCTTTCTGCCAGTGGAGCCCTAGGCACCTCACACCCCTGGGGCTTGTCTCGACAGGCTCATTTATAAATGTTCCTGTGAAATGGTCTTCAACAAGAAGAGGCACATTCAACAGCATTTTTACCAGAATGTCAGCAAGACACAGGCAGGGGTCTTCAAGTGCCCAGAGTGCCCACTCTTGTTCCTGCAGAAACCGGAGTTGATGCAGCATGTCAAGGTGGGGTGCTTTGGTGGAGGAGGCTGGGGAGAAGGGAACATGCCTCAAGCTGGGGGTCTGACTCTGTGCATCTTTCCCCTTGCCCAATCAGTAATCGCTCTCCCCATCCCCAGAGCACCCACGGTGTTCCCCGGAACGTGGATGAGCTGTCAAGCCTTCAGTCTTCAACAGACACATCCGCTAGTCGCCCTGGCTCAAAAGCTCCCACTGAGCCCCCAGCCACGAATGTGGCTGCTCGAGGTAGTTCCCTGCCTGCTGGTCGTTGGGGCCGGACAGAAGCCCATCGGAGGGCTGAAGCCAGACCCCGGATGAGGACTACTGGTTGGACCTGCCAGGAGTGTCAGGAGTGGGTTCCTGACCGAGAGAGCTATGTGTCTCACATGAAAAAGAGCCATGGTCGAGTAAGTGCAGCTACGTGGTGCACAACCATGGACGGATTCCCTGGACTGCTGTCCTATTACCTTAGGACCCTCTTCTGTAGCTGATCCCTTCAGGTCCCCGATGCTTTGGGCAGGGTGGGTACTACAGACCTTGAGGTCTTTGGGTGTGTCTTCCTTTCTGTCCATATCCTCTGAGAAGAAAGATGTACCCAAAACTATCTTAGGGTTCTGTTGCCTAGGGATCTGTTTTCTGTTTCCTTAGATTCTGAAGCGGTACCCATGTCGGCAGTGTGAACAGTCTTTCCACACCCCTAACAGCCTGCGCAAACATATCCGCAACAACCATGACACAGTAAAGAAGGTCTACACTTGCGGGTGAGTCAGGAGGTGCAAATGAGGAGGCCTTCCGAAGTTTGAAAGGCCATTTCTGTGGCCCTACTAGGGCTTTTCTCTGGTGTGAGATCAAGTGCCTCAGGCAAGAGACAATGAGTTCCTAAGGGGAAGATGCTGTGGCTAAGTCAGAAATCAAACAGGTCAGAAAACAGCTTCCAGGGCCTTCCAGGTAGATCCTTGAACCATTCCTATCCCACTGTCCATCTCTGGACTCACTCAGTGGTGAGAGGTCTGACATTTGGACATAGATATGGTGATGTGACCACATTGCCCTGTGCTAACCATCTGTCTAAGTTCTAGGACATGCCATGGCCCTTTCATACGGACTGCTGGTTTAGTACTGGGGCCTCTGGGTGGAGCTGTCAGGGAGTGAGGTCATGGTTGAGGGCCTGGTATTAAGCATGTAAGCCTTTTGATCTGCTGTTTGCCCCTGTAGCTGTCTTGCTAGCTGGATCTGGTTGGAAATGCCTGCACCAGCACCAGATAGTCCAAGAATATGACAGTCTGCCTGCTTGATCATCTCTCCCTCCTGGTATGTGTAAAGACACTTGGGGAACATGAGGGTGGTGCTCACCTCTCTGATTGGGCTGTTACAGGTACTGTACTGAGGACAGCCCCAGTTTTCCTCGGCCCTCCCTCCTGGAGAGCCACATCAGCCTTATGCATGGTATCAGAAACCCTGATTTGAGCCAGACGTCCAAAGTCAGACCTGCAGGCAGACATTCCTCTCAGGTGAGTGTGGACTGGCTGCTTTCTAGAGTTGCCTACTCAGTGAACCCTGGGCCTGGAAAGACATTAAGAGGGCTACTGGGAGCTGGGCATGGTGACTAGAGTGAGACCTTACCTCAAAAAAAAAAAAAAATACTGGGTCCCATTAGTACTTACGGCCACAAGGCAAGCAGAATGACATCTTCCCTCTGGAGCACTGCATACATGTAGAGGACAGGACCCACAGGGCAATTGATTGGCCATTTTGTTTCTGTTTTCCTGTCACTGTGATCCTGCTTCTGCATTCTAGCAGTCCTGTGAGACAGAGGCAGGCAGGATTGTCTTCTTGTTAGGGGAAGATCATCACTTCTCTGCTCCTCTGGTTGTGGGAAGCCAAGAACCTGGTATGCTGGTCTCTTTCCCTATTCCCTTAATCCTGTCACATGACTCCATTCTGTTTCTGGTGAGCGTTTGGAGCACCCTGATTGTACTCAGTGGTTAAAGGCACTTTCCTGCAAGGCCTGCCAGCCTGGGTTCAATTCCCTAGCACCCACACAGTTATTCATTTGTTTATGGCAACAAACGACCCTCACACATTAGCAAAGTGTTGTGGTGCCCTGGAGTAGCAGGATCACCCTGAGTTTGAGACCAGCCTGGGCTACATAGTAAGTTCCAGGTCATCCTTGGCTAGAATGAGACCCTGACTCAAAAAACCAAGAGAAAAAAAAATGAGAGAGAGAAAGGGAGACCGAGGCACTGGGTGTGGCCTCCAACGTGGCTGATAGAGAGAAAGGGAGACCGTGGCACTGGGTGTGGCCTCCAACGTGGCTGATAGAGAGAAAGAGAGAAAGGGAGACCGTGACACTGTGTGCATCTTCCGACGTGGCTGATGAAGCTAAAGCCCTCAAAGACGGAGCTGCTCAGGCCAGGTTTCATTCTTTCTTTGCTTGCTGGTGGATTTGTATTTTTTTAATTAAATATTTTAATTTATGTGTGTGTGTGTGTGCATGTGTGTGCACACACACACATCCAGGCTCAGTCTGGTCCCTGTTCACATTGTATTTCCTTTCAGGTGAACCATCTGAAAAGACCAATAAGTGAAGCAGAGGATGCTCCAAGCACCAGCGATGGTGCAGCTGTCTCTTCTACCAAAAGGCACAAGTCCCTGTTTCAGTGTGCAAAATGTAGCTTTGCTACAGACTCTGGGCTTGAGTTTCAGAGCCACATACCTCAGCACCAAGTGGACAGCTCCACAGCCCAGTGTCTCCTCTGTGGTTTGTGCTACACCTCTGCCAGTTCCCTCAGCCGCCATCTCTTCATTGTCCACAAAGTAAGAGACCAGGAGGACGAAGAGGAAGAGGAGATTGTAGAGGTGAAGGTAGAGTCAGCAGATCCTGAGGAGTGTTCTGGGGAGGATGTGGCCATGGAAATGAGAGAAAATGGACTGGAAGAATGTGCCAGTGAGCCTTTGGTGGCTGACCTAGAGGCAAGGCGATCACTATGCCTGGACCTGGAGGAAGATGGTGCCCAAGATGCTCAGAATCAACCACAGGCCTCTCGGGACCAGGACAGCCATGCACTATCCCCTCCTCAGGTGTGACCAGAGGCTTTGCAGTGGTATTGTCGGAATGGCCATGGCGTCCTCCATTTGCCCTGCAGACTGTGGGAAATAAAAGGCTGTGCCCCAGGGTGTGTGTGGCCACTGTGATCTGGAGCAGTGTTTGCTCTGAGCTGTGATTCTGGTTGTTTCCTAGCCCCAGGAAATGTAGGGTCACCCAGGACCCTCACAGCTCTGAATTTATTTCTGTTATTTATGGCTTTGTGCTGCTTCTTGGTACCCCAATTCTCTCTGTGTCTTTCCAACTCCAGGCTATTCTGTAGTGCAACCCCAGTGCTGGCAACTCAGCTTGAAATCCCTCAGTGACTGTGTTCTTCTGGGTCCCCCACTTGCTGCCTTCAGCAGGGGACTCCTCAGAGCTCTTATTTCCCAGCAGGCACCAACTCTCCTTCCAGTCTTCACAGCCTGAGAAGCGGGGAGGCTTGAAGGGTACTGGCACAGTCCCTCGGGGAGAGCTCTTCCCAGCCTGGCTTGGTGAGGGCCGCTGGTCTCCTTACCTTTCCTTCCTGTCTTCTTTGATTCTTTTCCTCAGAAATAGTCCTGGGGACTTAATTGTCACACTGGCTCATGTCTGCTTGGAACTGGGAGCAGCAGGAGGTGTGGCCAAAGTAGGGAGGTGCCAAGAGCCAGCCTCTTTTCAGAAGAAGCTGCAGATGGCTGTCCTCTCTGCTGCTGGCCTGTATTCTCTGAAGTGGGGCTTGGGGCACCCAGATGTTGGGATATTTGTATTCTTGCTCCTGTGCCATTAGAGAGGCTGCTGCTGCAGGCAGGCCAGCCCCTCCTCCTCTCTGCCACACTCATGTTGCTCAGACTATATTTCAATAAAAAAAAAAAAATCTTCTTACCATGCAGGCAGGCTCTTGTATTCCTCTTCAAGTGAGCTGGCCCTTCCTTGTTCCACCTCAGGCTTTTCCCAGACTGCCCTTGATTGTCCCATCTCTGAAGAAAAAGTGCTCTTGATGTCCATGGAAGCTCCAGGCTTGGGCGCTTGTTAGGAAACCAGGAGCCCCTACTTCTTGGTTCTCTAGAGAGCAGAGGGAGCATCTCAATACTGGTTATGAGCCACCACAGCCTCCCCTGGCCTACTGGCATTGGCTTTAAGTCCTATTGAAATTTTGGGTAACTTTTCCTCCATAGGGTTTTCAACCTAAAAGACTCCTTTATTGGTAAGGGGGTGGAAAGGAGGAATTCTGCAGCCTTCCTACAGCATTCAGAGATGGATTTGCCACTGGCATAGAGAATCCAGATGTGACAGAATTTAAATTACATTTGGGAGGTGGAGTTGTCTTTTCAGTCATGGTGGAGTTAAGTGCTTGCCCAAGCATAAGGAATACTCTGTGGGAGGTATATTCCATCTTCTGACCCAACTGGCCTGGGGTTGGACCTAGCAGGATCTGGTGCAGTACAGGGAAATGAGTGCTGGTTGCCTTGTTAGAGGTGATCCTTCAAGGGAGGCATGAATATCAATTATGAATTAAGTTGGGTAAATATGCCTGACCTTTTCAGAATTGAAAAGACATGCGTTTCTCTCCCCTCCCCAAGTGCCAAATTTTTAGTGAAAGGCTAATGGTGGTGGGAAAGGTTGATGCTTGCCTCAGCTCCAGAGACTGCTGTCTGTACCATTTTTAATGAGTGTTCTTTCTGGCAAGGCTGCCACCTCCCTTTTCCTCCTGCTGGCAGTGAGGCTGAGCCAGCTCTATTTCAGCTGTCTATAAAGCCTGAGCAAGCCTCAGTTGTTCCTCTCCTAGTTCCCATTGTAGGGAGCAAATATGTACCCTGGCTTCATTCACAAGAACAGGTTCTTGAGGCTGATAAAGGGCTTTGTGGTAGCTGAATTCCTTCTTGCTGAGAAACCATGATAGCTAGAGCACAGGTGGAGGTGGTGAAGAAACTGAGGGTCCGCCACCAGTCCTGACACTAAACATGTCTTCCTGGAGTGGAAGAATGCCAGACTGACTGCTCAGTAGGAAGTCTGAGTCATGGCCTGGGTTCTGCCTGCCTTTAACCGACTCCTAACCTCACAGCCCCTACTCCCAAAATAGAGCGAGTAGCTCCCACCCACCTCTGGCCCTCATGGGCTTTCGTGAGACCATGAGTGGGTAAGCACTTTCTAGGTTCTAGAGTACTATGTATCTGTGGGGAGAATGCACTTTCGGGCTTGGAGGGTGGGGCACTCTTCCTCTGCTCACACTTGGATTCCGGATATCAGTTAAGAAGTGGCCTGGCACACCTACCCCTGATCCAGTAATCATGATGATAATAGTATTTTAAGCCCTGCTTATGTTCCCAGCATTTTGTGGGGACTCATTTAATCCTTACATGGATATCAGTTATTCCCTATTTTACAGAGAAGAAAACTTCCCAGGGAAGTTAAATGACAGACATGTTGGGCCACCTGTAATGTTGGTGCTGAATCAAGCTTGTCAACCACTGTTCTGCCTTAGTGACCAAGGCTGCTTTGGCTGCTGTCAACCTGTCAATGGTATGCAGCCACCCAAAGCCCACTTTTCTACTTTCCAAACAGGTAGGGTGTCCTTGCCCTGTAGTGTTAGGTCCTCCCTAGAGTCCATCTGTGCCTTGTCACCCCAAGGAGGGCCCTACACATGCACAGGCAGTGTCCTACAACCATCCATTCTCACTGGGGTTTACTTTGTTGTTTGAAGACCATTTCTTGATGACTGTCTAGAAGAGGTTGCCTGACTCTCCCAGGGAACACATGAATCTCTCAGAGCCCAATATCTTCTGATCTCTTTTCATGATGTTTTTTAGTGGATGTACTATCATTTGTCACCATGAGAGAATGCTTGCTGTAACAGACACTTAACTGCTGCAGAGAATACTCTACTGATCAAGTTAGATAAGATCCCTACCCTCTAGAAACTACCATTGAATACACTGAGGCTTGACAAATGACTAGTATTTATTCTCTAAATGCTTTATCTCTGTAAAATGATATGCCGAATTACCTTGAGCTAACTATATTGTAGAAAAAAAAAAATCTTTTCCCCTTATGTAAACGGTCTGGGTTTTAAAAACTTGCCAGTTGTGGCCCAAAGTATTCCATTCTTTGCCCTTTCACAAACTGAGGGACCTCTGTCTTTTTCACCACTGTACATTCAATACCAGGTAGTTTTTATTTTTTGTTTGAAAAATTGATACATATATATGGGAAGACATTGAACAATATGAAATGAAAAGTGAACTTCCCGATGGAGGTCAGTCTCCAGTCCCCTCGCCAGAGTTAATCACTGTTATCTATATCTTGTGTATCCCTTCTGAGCAATTCTATGCATTTGCAAGTTTATAAATATGTATATTTATATATCTATTTTTAATACAAACAGTAGCATTCTATACTCAATGTTCTGAAGCTTGCTTTTTTCATTTACATAGCATTTTGGAGGTTGTTCCAAACTCATACACTGGGTCAATGTTAATTCTTTAAAGGCTTCTAGTTCAGTTTTTTTTTTTTTTTTTTTTTTTTTTTGCATACAATAGTTGTTCAAAGAATGTATGGATAGGGCTGGAGAGATGGCTCAGCGGTTAAGGCACTTGCCTGCAAAACCTAATGACTCAGGTTCAATTCCCCGGTACCCAGGTAAAACCAGTACGCATCTGGAGTTTGTTTACAGTGGCTGGAGGTCCTGATGTGCCCATTCTCTCTGTCTCTCTTCCCTCTATCTGTCTCTGCTTGCAAATCAATAAAAATATTTTAAGAGAAGAATGTATGGATGAATGAGTGAATGCATGTGTGAATGAATCTGAATCAACTGGCAACTGCAACTACGGATCAGGATCTGACCTGATCAAGGCAGGACCTTCTAGATTCAACAACATGTCCTCTTGCCTTCTCCAAGGGTTCAGGCTGCCATTCACCTTTTCCAACAGATGACACAGCAGCCTTAGGGAGTGAGTACAGGATGTCTTGGGCCACAAAGGAAAGAGCAGAGCCTAAAACTCTGTGTGCGTGTGAAGGTCAGAGGTTGATGTTGGGTATCTCAATCTCTTTCCATCTTCCTTCCCTCCCTCCCCTTTCCTCTCTTCTGTTCTTCCTCTGTTAGAGAGAGAGAGAGAATGTACATGCCAGGGCCTTCTGCTGCTGCAAATTTCCAGATGCATATGCCATTCTGTGTGTCGGGCTCTACGTGGGCACTGGGGACTTAAACCTTGGTCCTTAGGCTTTGCAAGCAAGCTCCATCAACTGAGACATTTTTCCAGTCTCATCATATTTTTTAAAATATTTATTTGTGTATCCAAAATATATATATATATATATTCATTTGAGAGAGAGAAAATGGGCATGGTGAGAGCCTTTTGCCACTGCAAACAAACTCCAGGTGCATGCACCACTTTGTGTGTCTGGCTTTATGTGGGTACTGGGGAATCAAACCTGGTTTGGCATGCTTTTTAAGCAAGTGCCTTTAACCACTGAATCATCTCTCCAGTCCTCCACCTTATTTTCTTTTTAAATATATTTTATTTTTGTTTGGAGAGAGGGGGGGAGAGAGAGGGAGGGAGGGAGGGAGGGAGGGAACGGGCATGCTAGGGCCTCCAGCCACTGCAAAAAAAATACTCCAGACACATGTGCTACCTTGTGCATTTGGTTTATGTGGGTCCTGGGGAATTGAACCTGGGTCCTTTGGCTTTGCCAGCAAACACCTTAACAACAAAGCTATTTCTCCAGCCCTTTTAAAAAATATTTTATTTATTTATGAGAGAGAGATTGGGTGCACTAGGACCTCTAGTACTGAAACAAACTTCAGACACATTCACCACCTTGTGCATCTATCTGGCTTATGTGCTACTGGGAAATCGAATCTGGTTTCTTAGGCTTTGCAGGGAAGCGCCTTAACTGCTAAGCCACTTCTCCAGCCCCTCCACTCTTACCTTTTTTGAGACAAGTTCTCTTTCTGATTTACTCAGAGCTTACTAATAGACTAGCTAGCCAGGAAGCCCTGAGGGTCCTCCTGACTCTGTCTACTCACTGCTAGGGTTACAGGCATATGTGGGCTTTTATGTGGGTACTGGGATTCTGAACTCAGGACCTCATGCTTGTGAGGCAAGCACTTTGCCTGCGGAGTCATCTCCCGCTGCACCTGATCATGCTCTTGACGTGTGAAGAGTATTAAACCACTCTTCAGTTTACCATGAATTAAACTAGGAAGCTACATTGTCACTTACTTTCCTCTTGGATTTTTTTAAATTTTTATTTATTTATTTGAGAGTGACAGAGACAGAAAGAGGCAGTTAGAGAGAGAACGGGCACACCAGGGCTTCCAGCCACTGCAAACGAACTCCAGACACGTGCACTCTCTTTTGCATCTGGCTAACGTGGTTGCAGGCAGCTGGTCACACTGCATGTGCAATCAAGAAGCAGAGTAGGCGTGGTGGTGCACGCCTTTAATCCCAGCAGAGGTAGGAGGACTGCCATGAGTTTGAGGCCACCCTGAGACTACATAGAGAATTCCAGGTCAGCCTGGGCTAGAGTGAGACCCTACCTGGAGGGGAGGGGAAGCAGAGAGTGATTAGAATGCTAATGCTCAGCCAGCTCTTTCCTTTTCATGTGTCCAGGACGCCAGGCCATGGAATGGTGTTGCCCACAGTTAAAGTGGGCCTTCCCACCTCAGTTAAAATAATCCCTCAGAGGCATGCGCAGAGGCTGGTTTCCTAGGTGATTCTAGGTCCTATCAAGTTAACATCACAACAGTGAGCTTGGCTTTAGGGCGGTGATGGAGGTGGGGGCTTGATTTGTCAGTGGCATCCCATGGGTCCATGGGTGAGCAATAATTGTAGCAGCTATTGCTGGAAGGTATCCAAGTTTGTTTGTTTGTTTTTTAAGAGCTGGAAATAAGAAAAGTTTTGCTTTTGGGTTTTTTTTGTTTGTTTGTTTGTTTTTGTTTTTGTTTTTTTTGAGGTAGGGTTTTACTCTAGTCCAGGCTGACCTGAAATTCACTATGTAGTCTAAGTGTGGCCTCAGACTCACTGCAGTCCTACTACATCTGCCTCCCAAGTGCTGGGATTAAAGGCATGTGCCACCATGCCTTACACAGAAAAAAAAAAAAAAGTGTTTTTTTTTTTTTTAATTTGTTTATTTGAGAGAGAATGGGTACAGTAGGGTGTCTAGCTGTTGCAAACAAACTCCAGATGCATGTTTCACCTTGTGTAGCTGGCTTATCAAATCAAACCTGAGGACTAAAGAGATTTGCTTAGTTGTTTAGGTGCTTGCCTGCAAAGCTTAAGGATCCAGGTTTGATTCCCCAGTACCCATGTAACGCCAGATGCACAAGGTGGCACATGCATCCAGAACTCTTTTGCAGCAGCTGGAGGCCCTGCTGCGCCCATTCCCTCTCTCCTTGAAGATAAAACTAAAAGTATATTTTAAAAATTAAAAAAATTCTGGGTGCAGTGCTCATGCCTATAATCCTAGCACTTGGGAGGCTGAGGTAAGGAGGATCACTGTGAATTCAAGGACAGCCTGAGGCTACAGAGTAAGTTTCAGGTTAGCCTGGACTAAAGTAAGACTGCCTCAAAAAAAAAAAAAAAAAACTGGGGGGCTGGAGAGATGGCTTAGTGGTTAAGGCACTAAGCCAAAGGACCTTGGTTTGATTCCCCAGGACCCACATAAGCCAGATGCACAAGGTAGTGCATGCATCTGGAATTCGTTTGCAGAGTGTCTGGAAGCTCTGGCGCACCCATTCTCTCTCTCCCTCTGACTCTTTCCTTCTCTCGAATAAATAAAATATTTTTTAAAAAATAGGGGCTGAGGAGATCTCAGTGGTTAAAGTCGCTTGCTTGCAAAGCCCGGCAGCCTAGGCTCAATTCCCCAGTCCCCACATAAAGCCAGGTGCACAAAATGGCATCTGGAGTTTGTCTCTTTCCCTTCCTCTCTCTCTTTGCTTGCAAATAAATTTTTTAAAAAATTTAAAGAAAAAAAGAAGCCTTGGAAGCACAGGCCTGTAGTCCCAACTACTTGGAAGGCTGAGGCAGGCAGGTCTCCAAGTTCAAGGCTAGCTTGGGCAATTTAGTGTGGCCTTGTTTCAAAATGAAAAAAATAAATTGAAATAAAATAAAATAAATGGCTAGGAATACAGCTTAGTGGTGTAGCACTTGCCTAGAATTCTCGGGCCCCTAGGTTAGTAGGGAGAGTGAGAAAGGGAAGAAAGAAGGCGGAGGCTGCTTTGCTCTGCAGAGAGGCCTGGGCTGAGGCCCAGTTGAAGATGGTTGGTTTTCTGGGCTCTACTGACTAATTGTTGTCCCATGACCAGAATAACCCTGTCTTCTGCAAAGTGCCTGGATTTGTGGCAGTCTGGCATGGAATGGGAGCAAGTAGACCGGGGAAGATACTTGGTTGGACAACACTGTTGGCCTCAAATTTCCCTTCCAATCAAACTGGATAGCATCAGGAGTGGCTTCTTGTTGCCAGGAACCCTTTAATCGGTGTCCACTGACCAAAACACAGCTGTGGCCACAGCTTCAGTCCCCAGATAGGATGTCAGGACTTGGAGGCTCCACCCTTTTGGAACTGAGGCTCAGCTTGGGGGCTGCAGCAACTCCAGGATAGAGGTCAGACAAGCAATCAAGAGTATTGCAGCCAGGCCTGGTGGGGCAGGCCTGTAATCTGCCACTTAGAGGCTGAGGCAGGAGGATAGAAAGTAGAGGCCTGCCTAGGCTATAGAGTGAGTTCAAGGCCAGCTTGTTTCAAAATAGAAAGAGGCTGGGGAGGGACTGGAGGGATATCTTAGTGGTTAAGGCACTTGGCTGCAAAGCCAAAGGACCCAGGTTCGATTTCCCAGGACTCAAGTTAGCCAGATGCACAAGGGGGTGCACACATATGGTTTGTTTTCAGTGGCTGGAGGCCCTGGCATGCCCATTCTCTCCCTCTTTCTCTGTCAAATAAATAAATAAAAATGAAAAGAGGCTGGGGAGATAGCTTAGTGGTTAAAGAGGCTTGTTTGCAAAGCTTGCCAGCCTGAGTTCAATTCCCCAGCACCCACCTAAAGGGGATGCAAAGTGGTGTATGCATCTGTGATCCCAGTGCACCACACCCATCCAGTCTCCCACCCCCCACATACATACACAAACACAAAATAAGTTAAAGAAAAAAATTTCAAGGGCGAGGAGCCTGGCATGGTGGCACATGCATTCTGGCATTCTGGAGGCAGAAGTAGGAGAATCTTTGTGAGTTTGAGGCCAACCAGAGACTACATAGTGAATTCCTGTAAAACCAAAAATTAAATAAATAAATAAATAAATAAATAAATAATAAAAGTGGCTGGGAATATAGCTCAGTGGTGGAGTGCTTGCTTTGCATTTGTGTGATTGCTTGTCTGACCTCTGTCCTGGAGTTGCTGCAGCCCCCGCCCCCAAGAAAAGATATAGCCTGGCGTAGTGGCGCACACCTTTAATCCCAGCACTCAGGAGGCAGAGGTAGGAGGAGCGCTGTGAGTTTGAGCCAGCCTGAGACTACATAGTGAATTCCAGGTCAGCCTGGGCTAGAGTGAGATCCTACCTTGAAAAATAATAAAAGGGAGAGAGAGAGAGGGAGGGAGGCATAGTGGTGTATATCTTTAATCACAGCACTTGGGAGGCTGAGGTAAGGGAAATGCCATGAGTTCAAGGCCAGCCTGGGCTACAGAGTGAATTCCAGGTCAGCCTGGGCTAGAGTGAGATCCTGCTTCAAATAAAATAAAGAGCTGGACCTGGTGGCGCACACCTTTAATATCAGCACTCGGGAGGCTGAGGTAGGAGGATCACTGTGAGTTTGAGGTCACCCTGAGACTACATAGTGAATTTCAGTTCAGCCTGAGCTAGTGAGACCCTACTTCGAAAAAAAAAAAAGCTGTGCATAGTGGCACACACCTTTATTCCCAGCATTCAGGAGGGAGTGGTAAGGGGATTGCTATGAGTTTGAGTTCAGCATGAAATTACAGAGTGAGTTCCAGGTCAGCCTGTGCTAAAGTAAGACCCTATCTTGAAAAAACAAACAGAGAGAGAGAGAGGGAGAGAGATTTTGAGGTTAGAAAGGGTTCAGCCTTTATAGGCGCTTACTTGAAGAGCCTGTGGCACAGGTGCAATTTCTAAGCTTTCCACATAATCCAGACAGAAAAGAGTGATGTGTCTAGTGTTTGTTCATTTTTAGTAGCAAAAGGCTCATGTGCACATGGGTATGCACACATACAAATAAATAAATACAAATTTAAGAGCAAAAACAAAGAGATGTGTTATGGTCAGTGTTTCCGTACCACTGCAGGGCTGTTACACCAAAAAGGAACTAGACCTCTGTGACTTCAGAATAGAGTTCACGTTGGAATAATAGACAAATCTACTTGAAAATGAAGTGGGTTACCTATAGAAAGAGCATATTTCATTTCCTGGTGCTATCATGCACGGACTGGGGCACTACTCTAGACAGGGCTGAGGCCTGGCAATAGCAGAGTGAGGATGGAGTTGGAGGGGTGTTTGATAATGACAAGCCCCCTTCCTAACCAACCCTGGTTAATCCCTACCCTGTTTCTTCCTTTAGCACTGTGGCCGCATGTCCTGTTCTGCTCCTCACTTTTCTCCACCCCCAGGCCAGGGGACTAACTCTGGCTCTTTAGGAGCTCATGTTAACCCTCAGGCACTGGCATCTGGCCGTTCTTGTTGGACATGCCTGGTCTGATCTGTTTCAGCTCTAGCCATGGGATTGCTTCTGCCTTGCTCAGGAGGCCAATGTCTGCATTTTATAACCCAGTCCTGATAAACCATTACTGCTTAATAAGGACACTGGGCTCCACTTGGACTCCTCTAAGAAGTTTGGTAGAGAAAGGCAGGGTAATATCTCAGGGAAAAGCAAACATTTGATAATCTTCATAGGCTAAGGGGAGGGAGGCCAGGCAGAGAAACACAGAAAGCTATGAGAGCAAGCTGCTGAGAAGGCCAGAAGCTTGCGGGCCTTGGAAGGGAACAACACACTTTGAAGCAGAGGTTGGTATGCCGCAAGGATGATAAAGCTAGCCTGTTCTCCTTCAAAGCTGATGTTCTTGTCCAATAGTCACTTTTTCCTTGTGGGTATTTTGCTTGTTTGTTTTGTTTTCTGAGATTGGGCCTCACTATATAGACCATGATGGCCTCAAACTTACAGAGATCCTCCTACTTAACCTCTCAAGTGCTAGCATTACAGGCATAAGCCACCATGCCCAGATTCTTGTGGCTTTTTTTCAAATATTTTTATTAACTTCCATGAGTATAAAAATATTCCATGGTAATGCCCTTCCTCCCCTCCCCCACTTTCCCCTTTGAAACTCCATTCTCCATCATATCCCCTCCCCCTCTCAATCAGTCTCTCTTTTATTTTGATGTCGATCTTTTCCTCCTATTATGATGGTCTTGTGTAGGTAGTGTCAGGCACTGTGAGGTCATGGATATCCAGGCCATTTTGTTTCTAGGGGGAGCACATTGAAAGGCATCCTACCCTTCCTTTGGCTCTTAAATTCTTTCCACCACCTCTTCTACAATAGACCCTGAGCCTTGGAAGGTGTGATAGAGATATTGCAGTACTGAGCACTCCTGTCACTTCTTTCTGGCACCATGATGCCTTCTGCAGATTCTTGTGTTTTGAAGAAACAGTTGATCATTGGAAATGAAGGTTAAAGGGAAGTTGGTACAAAGGATTCTAAGACAACACTTCATTCTAGTTATAGGTGGCAAAAGATGCTATGACAGGAAATCCAGATGTCTAAGTAGGAATAGAATCAAGTGTTACTGTCATCTCAGCCACACGGAACAGTTTACTTATAATATACATATAATTTATTTATTTATTTATTTTTGATTTTTGAGGTAGGGTCCTGCTATAGCCCAGGCTGACCTAGAATTCACTATGTCGTCTCAGGCTGGCCTTGAATCCACAGTGATCCTTCTACTTCCACTGGGATTAAAGGTGTGTGCCACCACGCCTGGCTAACATTAACTTTTTGACAGATCTGTTCATTTTATTTAATTTTGAGGCAGGGTCTCACTCTAGCCCAGGCTGAGCTGGGACTCACTCTGTAGCCAAGGATGGATTACTAAGACTTTGAGGCCAGCATGGGCTACAGAGTGAGTTCCATGTCAGCCTGGGCTAGAGTGAGACCCTGTCTCAAAACAAATAACAAACACAGAAAAATCAAGGGGCAAATGCAATGCCATCCCCGAGGAAAGTATAGATGCAGTTACAGTTCATTGCACTTTGTGTCCCTGTGGATCTGGAGCTGGGGTGGGGAAGGAATGAGATAGCACAGAGAGGGGGAGCAGGTGGTCTGGAGCTGCCCTAAAGCCAAGTGCAGGCTTGGGAGGTAGAAGGATGATAAAGGCTGGGATTTTAGAAGTGGAGGAATTCCTAGTGACAAAGCTTGAGTGGTAGGCATTTGATTGGGTTGTTAGAGGGGAGAGTGAAGGTCTTTGAGAGGACAAGGTCAATGTGCCTGCTGCCAGGGTGTGGTCTGAGTCATCAGAGAAACGAGGTGGATGTCTGGACCAGTCTGCTGTACAGCTACACTCAATGAGTAAAACAGTGCTTCGTGTAGCCCAGGTGGATTTTGAACTCACTAAGTAGCCAAGGATTACCTTGAAGTTCTGATTCTCCTGCCTCCACCTCCTGAGTGCTGGAATTACAGGTTTTATGGTTGGAGATCAAACCCAGGGCTTTGTGCATGGCTAGGCAAGCACTGTGCTGTATTTTTGTTTGTTTGTTTGTTTTCAAGGTAGGGTCTTGCTCTAACCCAGGCTGACCTGGAATTACTACGTAGTCTCAGGGTGGCCTCAAACTCACAGAGATCCTCCTACCTTTGCCTCCCAAGTGCTGTGCACGCCTAGCCTTGTATTTTTAAATTATTTTTTTATTTATTTGAGAGCGACAGAGAGAAAGAGGGGGAGACAGAGAGAGAGAGAGATGGGTACTTCAGGGCTTCTAGCCACTGCAAACGAACTCCAGACGTGTGTGCCCCCTTGTGCATCTGGCTAATGTGGGTCCTGAGCAATCGAGCCTCGAACCGGGGTCCTTAGGCTAAGCCATCTCTCCAGCTCTGGCTTTTGTATTTTCATTTATTTATTTATTTTTCAGGTAGAGTCTTGATGTAGCCATTACTATGTAGTCTCAGTCAGGCAATCCTCCTACCTCAGTCTCCCATGATCTTTGTTTTTAATGATTTCATGTAGAGGGCTGGAGAGATGGCTTAGTGGTTAAGGCCCTTGCCTATGAAGCCTAAGAACCCAGGTTCGATTCTCCAGGTCCCACGTAAGCCAGAGGTACATGGTGGCATTTGCAGTGGATAGAGGCCCTGGCATGCCCATTCTCACTTTCTCTCTCTCTTCCTCTGTCTCTAATAAATATATAAATAAATATTAAAAACAATTTCATGTAGAGGATGGTGATGAATATGGAGTGGTGTGCTGACAGCTAATACATTTTGGACCAAGTATTAGGTCACACAGGTCATAGTTGATGCATCAGAGGATTGCCCCTTTGAACTTTGTTAGTGGGGAAGAGAGAGCTGAGTAGGAAAAGGAAATGCTGAACTAAGTCAAAATACAAACCACATTCAAATTTACCTGAACCTTGGTGAGAAGGCACTTAGATAGCTGGGCCACAGAGTCCTGGGTGACTTTACTGTGCTCTTGTAGAGAGCTATTTGCCCCATTAACACTAAAGACATTAATAGTCCTGTAATTGTATGTTGTACTCTGAATTGTATTAAGAGCTTGTTGGAGACAGAGATCCAGAGATCCTGTGACCCTGGTTTCTAGCATGTATACCTTAGCCTAACACATGGGTAGTTTACAAGATACAAAAGAACCAACATTTCATGTAGGTTTGCAATATTCGAAGGATGGCCCTCTAGATAAGAGATTTTAGTATGTGCACTTCCAGAGACCTAAGAACAAAGATGAATGGGGACATGTGATCAGAAGATGAACTTGGGCTCATTAGGAGAAAATGCTTTCATATTGGCCAGAATTGTTTTCATTTTAATTTTAAACTATTTTTATTTATTTTGAAGTAGAGAGACAGACAGACAGAAAGAATGGGCACACCAGGGCCTCCAACTGCTGCAAACAAACTCCAGACACACGTGCTATTTTATGCATCTGGCTATATATGGGTACTGGGGAATAGAACCCGGGTCATTAGGTTTTGCAGGCAGGAGTCTTAACCACTGAGTCATCCCTCCAGCCCTTGGCCAGAACTCTTGTATTCCACTGACAGAAGCCTAATTTGAAGTAGCCTGAGCAAAGGAGAAACATTTTTTGGTGCGCAAATTTGAGGAAAGTTTGAGAATGGTAGAGCTATTCAAATCAACATATAACCTGCCATCACATGGAAGGTGAGATTAGCACTTCCAGTGCAGGCCAATGTACCTGGTTTTGTGTAGGTAGGTCCTATTGCCTTGGATGGCTCCCAATCCCACCAATACTGAGTGGCCACCCCATCCCTCTCTGTTGCACCGTGGACTCTGTTAAGCTGCTTGGATTGCTGGATCTGGTGTTTTGATCAGCGGTACTGGATGGCCGAAGTTGGAAGAGTTCTCTGGTGGTTTGCAGCATTCAAACTTGAGGAAAGTTTGAACTGCCCATCTGTAGGAAGGCCAGGGACCAAGCTAGACCTCAGGAACACCTGCAACCAGGAACCTGAAAGCTGTGATAAACTTGCAGGCCTCACTTCTGTTTCTCTCTGTCATCTCCCTTTTTCCTCACCATACATTGGCCTCCTCCACACCGCAGGAAACATGGCTGCTGAAAGCTCCAAACTCACACCTTACAGCTTTCTACCATGAGGATCAGGCTTGGGCTGGGGAGATAGCTCAACAGTTAAAGGTGATTGCTTGCAAAGCCTGACATCCTGGGTTCAATTCCCCAGTACTCACATAAAGCCAGATGCACAAAAGGATGCATGCATCTGGAGTACCTTTGCAGCGGCAAGAGGCCCTAATATGTCCATGCCTTTCCCTCTATCTCTCTCTTTCTAATACATTAAAAGAAGAAGGAAGAGGAGGAGGAGGAGGGCATGGTGGTACCCATGGGGTTATGGGTTATGAGACATGAGAGCAGCAGTCAGTTAGTGTAAGGGTGGGATAATAATGCCTCTGGACATTCCCTTCTACCCCGTGGTTCTTACAATCTTTCTGCCCCCTCTTGCGCAAAAGCCCCTGAGCCGTGGTGGGTATTCTTGAAGTCTACTTTAGTGTTGAGCTCTCAGCAGCTTCTGGATTTCTGCTTTGGTATGTTTTCAGCATCCTCAGTGTCTGTCTCCATCACCCTGGCACTGGTTGTTAGGATCACCATTGAAGCAGCACGCTTGCTCATCTTGTCAGTTCCTCTGTGGTTTCACCTGGGCCCTGGCTGATGTGCGAGGTGTGGTTTATCTGCTCAGTTCTTGCTGCCTTCTGAAAAAGAAAAACATTCTCCAACAGAGAATGAGGTCAGCTTATTTATTTATTTGAGAGACAGAAAGAGAGGAGAGAAAGAGGCAGATAGAGTAGAGAGAATGGGTGTGCCAGGGCCTCCAACCACTGCAAATGAACTCTAGATGCATGCACCACTTTATGCATCTGGCTTTACATGGGTACTGGGGAATTGAACCTGGGTCCTTTGGCTTCACCGGCAAGTGCCTTAACGGCCAAGTCATCTCTCCAGCCCCTTGTCAAGAACTTAATTGGCACAGCTTGAATAGGCTGGCTTGAATCAGATGCCAGTGCACAGAAAGCCATATGTGGGATTACATAGGAAGAAGATAGTTGGCACACAACTGGGGGAAAGCCATTTCCACAAAGAGTAAGCATGTGGGTACAACTTGAAGAGCAGAAAAGTTGTACTCCATTGCTCCTAACTTTCTGGCAATTACAGCTATGCAGCTGCAGACACTTTCTGGAGGAGCTCAGGGATTACAAGGGACATAATTGGTATTTGGCCAATCCCAATAGCAAGTGCCAGGATTAGGCAGTGTTTAGCATCTTTCTCTGGAAAACTAGAAAAATAATTTTTCTAGTCATATCACGTGATCCATAGTCCCTCTTCTGACCCTGGAAAATGAAGCTTGAAGGAGTTGAGGAGGTTCCTCAACTGTGGATCCCATTAAGTATATACTAGATGCAGGAACTGATGTGTCTTCTGTATACAAGATTATTATGTATCCAGTAGTTTTGGGCTGGTCCGGACGCAGATTGCTGGTGGAGGCGATGGTGTTTGTCTAAGCGCTGGACCAACAAGCCCCTGGGCCAGGTGAGGCTGAGCGGGGCTGTGGCCAGGAGGGAGGCCTATTTCTGGAACTATCCTGAACTCCCAAGCCAACTTAGAGAACTCCAGGTTTCCCTTCTCCGGGGCCTCTTCCCAGACCCTGCTTCTAGAAGCTTCTCGTGTGAAGAAACAAACAAAATAAAAAATAAAAAATAACAAACGGAGAGTCAGAAGAAGGTGACGGGAGGCTGGGGAGTGTGGGGGGTTCCTGGGAATCACAAAGGGGTACCTTCTCGGTTCTATATAAGGACGGGCCAAGGCCCGTTCCTCTTCGAGGCCTCCCGAGGGTGTCAGGGGGGAAACCAAGCGGCCCGACGCCAGCGCAGCTGCCAGAGCCGCGCGCCGCGGGCCGGCTGAGGAGATGGACGGAGGACCGCGGCTCGGGCATGGCGGGGGCGGGAGAGACCCCGCGCTCCCGGGGAGCCGCGCTCGCTCGCCCGCCCGCCCGCCCGCCCGGGCCGGAGCCCGCCGGGGGAGGGACAGCAGCAGGTGACGGCGGCTCGCCCCTGCCGCCGCGGGGCTATAAATAGGGGCGCTCGTCAGGCCGGGGCGGGAGCGAGGGCCGGCGGGCCGGGGCTGGAGGCCGGGCGGCGGCGGCGGCGGGAGGGTCTGTGGCGCCATGGGGTCGCGGAGGGCTGCGAGTCGCGGCTGGGGTTGGGGAGGACGGTCGGGGGCGGGGGGCGACGACGGCGAGGACGACGGGCCCGTGTGGACCCCCAGCCCGGCCAGCCGCAACTACCTGCTCAGCGTGCGCCCCGAAACCAGGTGGGTCCCGCGCCCTTCCCCGCGCGGCCGGGGACCCCGTCGTCGCGCCAAGGCCCGGCCTCGTCTCACGGGTGGCGGCGGCTCGGGCCCGCAGATGGAACCCGCCCCCTCTCACCCCGTACCCCCGGGGCGGACGAAGCCTCGGAGGCCTGGGTGCCGACCGCGCCCTCGAACTGCCTCAAGCCCGAGGCCCAAAGTCAGAGGACAGACGAGCGGGCCAGCATGGCCCCTCACCCTGGCTTCCTCCTCGAGGCCTCAGGCCTGAGGCAGTGTGAGAGGCCCGCTGGGGGTGATTTCATCAAGCCTTTCCTTATCTCCCTCAGCCCCATAGCCGGCTACTCCCTGCTCTGGATTCCACCGTTAAAGATAAGGAGAGACCGGGCGGCTGAAATTCCTCTAGCTGCCAGGGCGGGGGAAGCGCTGCTGAGGAGGGCGGCCAAGGGTGCGCTGCTTCAGCTCAGGGTGGGAACAAAACCTTGTCCTAACTAAGGCTTCTCCTCTGGGCCTAGGCATGTGTGTTGTGTCTGGTAAAGTGAAGGGGTGTGATGAGGTGCTGGATGGCCCTATTCTGGGACGGCATGGGTCTAGGGCTCTAAAGGGCCCAGGGAGTCAGTTACCCTGCTCAGTTTTCGAGAGGATGGGGAGGGAGGGGTAAGATAACCAAGGGCGGAGTGGAACTGATGAGCCCCCTTCGTTGGCCTAACAGGAGTTAAAGAAGGGGTGAAGGCTTTGTTTTAGAAGCTAGCCTACCCGTAGATATAAGGACATACCGACGCACAATAGATAAGCGTACACACAGACAGACACTCAGAGACGCAGACACTCAAGGACATGTGCATTGCCATGGAGACAGACATTTCCTGCCCCTCTGGGCAGCTCAGGTTTGCAGCTCAGTTTACCTCTCCTCTTGAGGGAAATGTGACAGTTTGGCTATTGGGATAGATGGTCTTTTCTTAACTCCAGAAGTTGGCTTGTTGTGTGTTATGCAGAAAACACCTGTTCCTCTGAAGTGCTACTTACAGACCAGTGTTCGGTGCTCACAAAAGTGTCCAAAAAGACAGGCATCAAGGACATTCAGGAAAAGTCCTGGGCACTTCCTCCTGGATTGGCTGAGGCCTATTGACCTTGGAGTTGGAAAAGTTCAAATGTAACCGGAACCTGTTTCTGCATAAACTCGTCAAATGGTGTCACATGTCTGGGGCAGGGCTAAGAACTGGTGTTAGTGACTGAGTCAGACTCAACAAGGTCCCTGGGCTGCCAGGAAAAAAAAAAAAAAAAAAAAAAAAGTCCCCTTTCCCAAGCACTGGTTCTATTGAAACATTGCAATGAAATGTGGACATTTATTCTAGTCTTTGGTGAAGCTGACTCCCTTGTCACAGTGACTTGTCTGGACTTTGCTTCTATGTCTAGCCTTTGCCAGTGCTAGTGGAACAAGGAGAAAAGAAGCAGCAGGATCCTTCTTGGAGACATAGAAATGGAGAAAGGGAAGGAAGGTGGCTTGAAAACAAGGTGAACTGAGGAAGGCATAGGAGCTGTGTGTTAGGAACAAGGTTGGAGAATGGGCATAGGGCTGCTGCCTGGCTGAGCATTTTCATAGTTTGCCAGCCAGAGAGTTGGAGGTGGGAGGGAGAGACATGCCTGGCTTGAGTCCTTGGCCCTCAATGAGGACGCTATTAACAGGAGGCCCTTATTATTTGGAAGCTCAGGAGAGGAGAGAGGGTTTTCTTAGTCTTGGGACTGTTTTGCCCCTGTAGTTTTTCACTTCCTGCCAGCTGGCTACAGAACCCCCCAAGAGGTCCTGACAAGAAGAGCCAGATTTTTTTGGTTTCTGAAGTGCTTTTGGTCAAAAAGAATTGTGAATAGGGCTGCATTGGGGATTTGAGGTGTGTGTGTGTGTGGGGGGCAATTCCCACTTCTCTGGCAAGATCTTATTCGTGTTGGATGAGGCAGAAGCACTGTGGGTGAGGGGAGAGGGTGAAAGAGACAAGAGAGAGAGAGGATTTCTTGAGGACTTTGTCAGCTGTGTGCAGCTCCAGCCCAGCTAAGCTTATACTACCCCAAGGGTTCTGAGGCAAAGTTCTTACTCATTTTGGCTCCAACATTTTCTAGGTCTGCCTTTACACAGATGTGTTGTGAAGCTCTTAGGGCATTGTTTTCATGAACCCTGAGGATGGCCCATCCCTGAGAGCTGTAGAAGTTGGGTGGGGCTCCAGAACTGTTGGTCTAGGATGTAGAATCTATTTCTCCATGTATTCCTTATCACCCCCTACCCTGTAGCTCTTCCAGGGGTTTATAGTTCAATGTCAGTCTAAGGATATTTCCAGTGCTTACTCAGGTCAGAGGCATGAAGATATTTCCACTTAACTGTCTGCTCAGAGAAGCAATTCTTAGCCTTGAGAACCTCATGCCTATAAGAAGATGTGGTGTGGATAGGCTAGAATGGTTTAAGGAGCCATGGTTAAGAGGAAGTGTTTATGACTAGCTTTTGTGGAACACTTAGAATTTCTAGAAGTTGCTGTCCCCTCATTTCATGAATGTTCTTATCCAGTGTTCACAGAAACAGTGGAACTGTGGTATTACTACAGATGGCTTTGAAATAACCTCTACTTTTCTTCTTGGGTTAGGTAAGAAGTCTAGGGTGCTTAGGGAAACTGAGGCATCAAGTCATAACTTTGTAAAGGCCTTTTATATCCCAAAATAGTTGAAAAGCAGGAAGAATGGGAGGTCCCCAGCTTACATGCCTATCCTGGTTCCTCTAGGCCTTCTTGCTCTCTTATAAGGAGATCTTTCCTTCCTGAGCCCTGCGTTCCTGTTCTGTAAAGTGAGAGCGGCATAAAAACCTGTAAAACTTTCTAATCCAACATTTAATGCCCCCGATTCTGAACCCCACAGAAGCAGTAGATGGGAAGGTGTCCTGCCTGAGCGAAAGCCCTGAGCCTAGCTCTGGATCAGTCGGCAGTGCTCCAGGAGGTCTTCTGCTCTCTGAAGACCAAGTGCCTCTATAGGCCTGGATTCTTGCTGGCCTAACATATAAGGTGAGGCCTAGAGAAAGCTGTGCAATGGGGCCAGGGCATAAACAGCCTGAGGAACTGGGGGAAAACTCTATCCCAGTTCAGTCTCTTACCTAGGAACTTATATTTTTCCTCTGTAAATTAATAAGTGCACTCTCCCTACTTACCTTCCCAGGGAATAAATTCAAACCCAAAGAAGGAGACATCTCTCAATACTAAGGAGAGGGACAAAGGAAATGTGTGGTCAGGAAAGGATGGAATTGGCCAGTGCCTTGGAACCAAGGGAGGTTTTGCCCATTCAGTCTCCAGAGGTTCCCCCCTACCCGTCCCCTCCAGGCAGGGTCTCACTCTATCCCAGGCTGACCTGGAGCTTACTCTGTAGCCCCAGGCTGGCCTTGAACTCACAGCTGGAACTAAAGGCATGTGTTACTATGCCCAGCTTCAGAGAATTAAAAGAAATATTTAATTTATTTACTTGGGAGAGAGAAAGAGAGAGGGAAAGAGGCAGAGAGAACAGGCGTGCCAGGGCCTTCAGCCACCACAAATGAACTCCAGACACATGTGCCAACTTGTACATTTGGCTTACTTGAGTACTGGGGAATCAAACCTAGTCCTTAGGCTTTGCAGTCAAGTGCCCTAACCACTAAGCAATCTCTCCAGCCCTCTCCAGAGATTTGTTGTTGTTATTGTTTTCGATGTAGGGTCTCACTCTAGCCCAGGCTGACCTGGAATTCACTATGTAGTCTCAGGGTGGCCTTGAACTCACAGCGATTCTCCTACCTCTTCCTCCCGAGTGCTGGGATTAAAGGCATGTGCCACCATGCCCGGCTCTGCAGAGAATTTTTTTTAAATTTATTTATTTATTTTCTCAATTTTTATTAACATTTTCTATGATTATAAAAAATATCCCATGGTAGTACCCTTTTGTCCCCCCCCCACTTTCCCCTTTGAAATTCCATTCTCCATCATATCCCCTCCCCATCTCAATCTTTCTACTTACATATATAGAATACCAACCTAATAAATACTCTCCTCCCTTCCTTTCTCTTCCCTGTATATCTCCTTTTTAACTTACTGGCCTTTGCTACTGAGTTTTTCCTTCTTGCACAGAAGCCCAATCCTCTGTAGCTGGGATCCACATATGATGGAGAACATGTGGTGCTTGTCTTTCTGGGCCTGGGTTACCTCGCTTAGTATAATCCTTTCCAGATCCATCCACTTTTCTGCAAATTTCATAACTTCATTTTTCTTTACCGCTGAGTAGAACTCCATTGTATAAATGTGCCATATCTTCATTATCCACTCATCCATTGAGGGACATCTAGGCTGGTTCCATTTCCCAGCTATTATAAATTGAGCAGCAATAAACATGGTTGAGCACGTACTTCTAAGGAAGTGAGATGAGTCCTTAGGATATATGCCTATGAGTGCTATAGCTGGGTCATATGGTAGATCAATCTTTAGCTGTTTTAGGAACCTCCACACTGATTTCCACAATGGCTGGACCAGATTGCATTCCCACCAACAGTGTAGAAGGGTTCCTCTTTTTCCACATCCCCGCCAACATTTATGATCATTTGTTTTCATGGTGGTAGCCAATCTGACAGGAGTGAGATGGAATTTCCCTGATGACTAGTGACGTAGAACATTTTTTTTAGATGCTTATATGCCATTCGTATTTCTTCGTTTGAGAATTCTCTATTTAGCTCCATAGCCCATTTTTTGATTGGCTTGTTTGGTTCCTTATTATTTAACTTCTTGAGTTCTTTGTATATCCTAGATATTAATCCTCTATCAGATATATAGCTGGCAAAGATTTTTTTCCATTCTGTAGATTGCCTCTTTGCTTTATTCACCGTGTCCTTTGCAGTGCAAAATCTTTGTAATTTCATGAGGTCCCAGTGGTGAATCTGTGGTTTTATTGCCTGAGCAATTGGGGTTGTATTCAGAAAGTCTTTGACAAGACCAATATGTTGAAGGGTTTCCCCCACTTTTTCCTCTAGCAGTTTCAGAGTTTCAGGTCTGATGTTAAGGTCTTTAATCCATTTGGACTTAATTCTTGTGCATGGAGAGAGAGAAGACTCTATTTTCATCCTTCTACAGATATATATCCAGTTTTCCCAACACCATTTGCTGAAGAGACTGTCTTTTCTCCAATGAGTATTTTTGACATTTTTATCGAATATCAGGTGGCTATAGCTACCTGGACTTACATCTGGGTCCTCTATTCTGTTCCATTGATCTACAAGTCTGCGTTTGTTCCAGTACCATGCTGTTTTTGTTACTATGGCTCTGTAGTATAGGTTAAAATCAGGTATGGTGATACCACCAGCCTTATTTTTTTTTTGTATTTTATGAATTTTTTTATTTTTTATTTTTATTTTCTCAATTTTTATTAATATTTTCCATGATTATAAAAAATATCCCATGGTAGTCCCCTCCCCCCCCACTTTCCCCTTTGAAATTCCATTCTCCATCATATCCCCTCCCCATCTCAATCTTTCTACTTACATACATACAATACCAACCTAATAAATGCCCTCCTCCCTTTCTTTCTCTTCCCTTTCTATCTCCTTTTTAACTTACTGCCACCAGTCTTATTTTTGTTGCTCAGTATTATTTTAGATATTCGAGGTTTTTTGTGATTCCAAATGAATTTTTGGATTGTTTTTTCTATTTCCGTGAAGAATGCCTTTGCGATTTTGATAGGGATAGCATTAAATGTGTAGATTGCTTTTCGTAAGTTGCCATTTTCACAATATTGATTCTTCCAATCTAGGAACAAGGGATGTTTTTCCACTTCCTAGTGTCTTCTGCAATTTCTCGCTTGAGTGTTTTAAAGTTCTCATTGTAGAGATTCTTTACTTCCTTGGTTAGGTTTATTCCAAGGTACTTTATTTTTTTTTTGATGCAATTGTGAATGGGAGTGATTCTCTGATTTTATCCTCTGTGTGTTTGTTGTTAGCATATATGAAGGCTACTGATTTCTGTGTATTTATTTTGTATCCTGCTACATTGCTGTAGGTTTTTATCAGCTCTAACAGTTTCTGCAGAGAAGTTTTAAGGCTGTAAGCAAAAGGCTGTTGTGTTTGTGTGTCCTCTTTCTCTACTTTCCTGGAACAGCAGCTCCCTTAGAGGGTGGGGCAGGACCATTCCTGTTTGAAAAAATATTTACCCCTTTTTCATTCTATAGTCCTCCTCTTCTTTTTCTCATAGAACAGTAGTAAATATCTGTTGTATGTCTGGTACTATGTTAGGAGCATAAGAAACTACAAAAAGACCTAGATTTAAAGGTTAGGTGGGCGGGGTTACGTGAGCAGAAGGAGAGAAGTGATAGTCATGGATGTGTCCGTACCAGTTAAGAACAGGTTTGGCTGCAGTGGAACTTGAGTGTTGGGAAGGAGCGAGCAGTTCAGGGTGGACTTTATGAGCTGAGAAAAGGAGTTTATTCTGAATTTGTGTACTGTGGGGATTACTGCAGCATTTTTGTCCACAGGAGTTTTAAGGCTGATCATGGTGGTGCATGCCTGTCATCCTAGCACTTGGGAGGCTGAGGCAGGAAGGTCACTGTGAGTTTGAGGTCAGCCTGGGCTACATAGGGAGACTCAATCTTAAAAAGCTAAAAAATGCCACATTACAAACCTGCTAGGCAAGTTCTGCTATTGGTTAAAGAGGCATGGCTTTCATGGGGGTAACCAACTGCTTTCTGATTGGATTTGAAGCCTATTCCACAGGAAGGAATCCATGCCCAGTACTGTAAACCTGGCCAAAAGCTACTGTTATTTTATTAAATGTACATGTTGAGCATGTCAAACTGTTTGCTAGATATTTCTATGCTCATAGATTAGTGCTGCTCTCAGCTTTGGTCAGAGAAGCTTCTTTTTGCAGTAGGTAGTGGTTATTGCAGACTCAAAGTGGTCAAAGTGCTGAGAATAAGTAATTGTTGAGTGAGTGCTCAGCCCTAAATAGGACATCTGTATCACCCCTCCAAGTCTCAGGGAACATCTTGGAAGAGGAAATGGAAAGACTTTAAGAGCCAGAGGGAGGAGAGGAGTGTTGTAGAATGCTGCTTCCCAGACGTGGACATGACATAGCCATTATACTCAGGAGCTCACAACAGCTGTGGTTGCCTGCATAAGACTGGGCCTGTCAACATTCTGTCATGGATGTGTAAGCAGCTCACGAGGCCACACCCCTCCCTGAGGAGCTGTTGGCAGTTAATGGTTGCTGGGGGCAGGGGAGACATTTTCTTCAGTGGTTGTTGTAGTTACCTTTGTGTTGCTGGGACAACACTCAATCCAAAGCAGCTGATGGGAGGAAGCTGTTTACTTTGGCTTATACTCTCAAGGGGAAGTTCCATGATGGTGGTGGTGGGGGGGGGGGTCATGGCATTAGCAAAGGCTGGACATCACCTCTGCCACAGCAGGTGGAAACAGCATCAGGAGAGTGAGCCTAACACTGGCAAGGGGAAATTGGCAGTAATACCCACTAGCCCACCCCCAACAACACACATCTTCCAGCAAGGCTACCAGCTGGGGACCTATCATTCAGAATACGTGAGTCTATAAGGGATACCTAATTCAAACCACCATAATGGTATAGCCACTGGTAAGTTGTCCATGCTCCTGTAAGCAACCTTAATTAAACTCATTGCGTCACTGAAAAAACAGAAGAGAAAAGGAAAGGAGGAAAGACCTGCAGGTAGAAGGGATGACTCATTGGAAAGAGGAAGGAGTTCAATGTGAGGAGGAGAGGTACAAGAGAGGGTAATGAGGTAAATATGATCAAAATACATTATAATACATGTATTAAATTGTCAAAAATATATGCAAAAACTCAAAACAAACAACCCAAGCTGGGTGTGATGGTACACACCTTTTGTCCTAGCACTTGGGTGGTAGAGGCAAGAGGATTAAGAGTTCAATGCCAGTCTTAGCTGTATATCACCTTGGAGGCCAGCCTGGAACTATAGAGTGAGTTACAGGTCAGCCTGGGCTAGAGTAAGACCTTGCCTGGGGGGGAGCACCCAAAAAGCTTAAAACAAAAGCAACCCCTCCAAACAACAACAGAAAAACCCAAACCCACAGAGAAGAGTGTATTATATGAGGGGTTCAGGAGGAAGGAAGTTGAGGTCTTCAAATGTGGAGTTACCAGGATATAGATCAGAGCATGCTAATAGGGGTAGAGTTTTAGAAAAAAAAATAAAGGCTAAGAACTGTTGGTTGGATTTGTGAGACAGAGGAAAGGGAGGAATTCAAGATGGCAGGTTTTGAGCTTGAGATTTAGGGAGAATGCTGGAAGTATCCTGAAACCCTAGAGCAGGTGTTGGGCAAAGGGATGAGTTCAGCTTTGTGGTCATAAAGAGATGGAACCTTAAGCTTTCTGTGGTTAGTAGTACAGATCCTGAGTGCTATTGAATGCCTGGGCTGCCAGTAAAGAAGGGAGAATCGAAGGGAGTGAGTAGGATGGTATCATGACTGTTACCATCTCCCAAAGAGCCGGGGTCTAAGCCCCGCTGGAGATACTTGTGTTATAACACATAGAGGGAGAGGTAAAAGTTGCTCATTCAAAGGTCTGGAGCTCAGCTAAGGGACACCGTGAGTGGGCCTTTACCCCCAGTGGAGAATTAAGGCCCTGGTTAGCACCCCAGGGCCCATGAAGAGCCTCTAAGCAGGATGGGTGGGCCCTGTGCTGGTTTGAAGGACCTGGGTGCCTCGGCTCCCTGCTGAATTAACTGCTTTGTTTTCCTCATCTTCACTCTTCCAGCTGGTTTGCCTTGCTCTTTAACCATACTTTAACATATTAATGGTAGGTGTTCTCTAAGCCACCAGTCTCCTACTCTGCCTCTGGTGATTTCCAGGAATGTTGTGCTCTCTTTCAAATGGAAAGAGTTGAAGCAGATGCTGTCCCCAAGCTGCTGGGCTGTTGGGTGGGAACAGGTATAGGCCCCACTTGGGAGCAGAGACCCAAATACCTGAGGTACAGAGCACAGCCCTCAGGGGCCTCCTTCCTGTCTAACCAATCTCCTGGATTCTGCTACACTTAACAAGCTCTTGGTTTCAGATATATTGGTGTCCAATGGAGAGGCCACTTGCTAACTGGAGCAGGCCAGCGAAGACAGCTGGTCCCTTTTAATAGAAAGGTCTCTGGGTTCCAGATGGTGGCTGGTTAATACTTCGTAACTATTGTTGATTTCGCCTCCTCCTCTCCTTGCTTTTTGGCCTAATGATTCCATTTGCTGTTTTTGCTTAGCTTATCAAGCAACCGGTTGTCTCACCCCAGCTCTGGAAGGTAAATGCATATTGCATTACATTTCTCCAACTGCTTTTTCTTGGATCTGGGCCTTGAGGGGCCATCAGGTGATTGCTTGTACACTAACCAGGCTGCATGGGGGGAGGGGAAGCTGGATGATAATGGGAGGGTATGAGAGGGTACTCACCACGTGAGCATGGGTCTCAGGGACCAGAATTGATGCTTGCATGGGCCATTTGAAAAGGGATTCAGGAATAAAAATGTGGGCAGGAACCTCACATCTCATCCCTTTGGAACAAACATCATGGAATAAAACAGGGAGTCACCAGTCACATAACCCACTTTTTCCCCTTCTTATATTTTCATGTTTTTTGCCTATGCAACTGCATATCTAGGTTTGACACCTTATCCATCTTCTAATTATGGCCTCTGCCATCACATTGGTTTTTTTTTGTTGTTGTTGTTGTTTTTTTGTTTTGTTTTTTTTTTGCAGTCCTGTAAGTTTCTTTCTTTTTGTTTTGTTTTTTTGAGGTAGGGTCTCACTGTAGTCCAAGCTGACCTGGAATTCACTATGTAGTCTCAGGCTGGCCTTGAACTCAGTGATCCTTCTACCTCTGCCTCCTGAGTGCTGGGATAAAAGGCGTGTACTACCATGACTGACTTTTTTTTTTTAAACCTCCTCCTCTTCTAAATTTTCCTTTCTTTTGACTCTACCCCTACAAACTTGACACTCTATGTAATCAGAGAATACCATATTACTATATTCCTGCTTGATTCTCTGAATCTGCTGTGGAGCCAGAGTGGGGCTTGTGCAAGCTCATGGTCAAGGTTTGCTGGCTGAAAAGCTGCCCTCTTACCTTCTAGGCTGGGGACAGCTCTCCAGCTCTGGCTGAACTTACTGTTTACCACCAAAGTGGGAACATTTCCTGGCTATTTCCCATCACTTGGACCCCATCCTAGATTAGTAGATTTTGGAAGAGTTGACTACAGTTTCGTTACACAGAAGGTTTCTGACTAGCTGTTTTTTATTTTTATTTTTTGCTGTAGACTAGTTTGATCTGGAACTCACTCAGTAGTCCTAGGCTGGCCTTGAACTCATAGTGATCTTCCTACCTCTGCCTCCCAATTACTGGGATTAAAGGTGTATGCCACCACACCTGGCTCATTTTGTTTTTAATATTTTATTTGACAGAGAAAGAGGGAGGGAGAGAGAGAGAGACAGAATGGGCAGGCCAGGGCCTCCAGCCACTGCAAACGAACTCCAGATGCATGTGCCTCCTTGCGCATCTGGCTAACGTGGATCTTGGGGAATCGAACCTGGGTCCTTTGGCTTTGAGGTAGGGTTTCACTCTAGCCCAGGCTGGCCTGGAATTCACTATGTAGTCTCAGGGTGGCCTCGAACTCATGGCAATCCTCCTACCTCTGCCTCCCTAGTGCTGGGATTAAAGGCGTGTGCCACCACGCTCGGCCTGGCTCATTTTTTTTTTTTTTTTCTGAGGTAGGGTTTCACTCTAGTCCAGGCTGACCTACAGTTCACTCTGTAGTCTCAGGGTGGCCTTAAACACATGGAGATTCTCCTACCTCTGCCTCCTGAGTGCTGGGATTAAAGGCGTGCATCACCACGCCCAGCTTCTTTTTTTTGAGATACTTATTTAGTTCATGATGTGATTGTGAAATCACCAAGTTAAAAGGACTTGAAGGTGCCAGGGTTGGAAAGACCGTTTCCAGATGTGTGTGGACTTCCAGTCTTTCTAGATGACTGGAGCATACCCAGAGTTCATCCCTTATCTGAGTGGTTTAGAAAATGAGGACAGAAAGCTCTGGCAACCAGAAGCTATGTGACATTCCTTAGAACATGACAGCATATACAGTGACTGTCCCTGCCTCCCCCAAATGCATCCCCAACCCATTTTTCTAGAGGGAGAGCTTTCATCTAGCTGGACTTTTAGCAATTATGTTGGCTTCTTATGGATTTACAACAGAAACATTTTTTTTTTTTTTAGAGTTCCAGTGGGCTTTTATTGAGATAAATTAACAACAACAACAACAACAAAAATCAAGATTTTTCCCAACCATCTTTTCCTTGTAAACTCAGCAAGGACTCTGGTCCATGTACATACAATTTAACACATCCCAACAAAAACAGCTCCACGGGAACATTTGCCAATTCAACAGAAAGCCAATTTTCCCTTTCCCCAAAAATTATTTTCAAAATTTTAAGTTCCCACTGTTTGCATGGAACTGGTCTCTTGTGGCTAGGGACATTAGAATTTTCTCCCATTTTGATTGAACAAAAATTACGTTTTTCAGTTTTTCTTTCAAAAAAGGGAAATTACTTTGCAGAAACATTCTTTATAATATAGTTTAGGCCCTCATGTAGAAAAGATAAGTATTCTTTTCCATTCAAAAAGAATACTAGGGCTGGAGAGATGGTTTAGTGGTTAAGGTGCTTGCCTATGAAGCCTAAGGACCCAGGTTCAATTCCTGAGTACTTGTGTAAGCCAGATAGACAGGGTGGCACATGCATTTGGAACTTATTTGCAGTAGCTAGAGACCCTGGAGTGCACATTATCTCTCTGCCACTTTCTCTCTCTCATTATGAATGCTCCATTCAGTCATCTAGAAAGACTGGAAGTCCACACACATCTGGAAATGGTCTTTCCAACCCTGGCACCTCCAAGTCCTTTTAACTTGGTGATTACATAATCATATCATGAACTAAATACAATGAGAACTATCTCAAAAAAATTCCTGTGAGTTGTTGGATATGTAGCATGAACATTCACTTTGGAGACAGGGTATCTTTGTGTAGCTGAGGCTGGTCTTAAACTCATGATCCTTCTATGTCTGCCTCCTGAGTGCTGAAATCTTAGACATGTGCCCCCATGTCAGGCTTTTTCAGAAGGACCTTCTTTGTTTTCTTACTTAATCAGTAGCTGAAGTGATAGTTTAGACATGTCCATGCAACTTTGTACCTAAGAGCCTAAGCTGAATCCTAGATCCGAGCTTATGATCATGGATAAGGTAGGATTCAGATTTTGTATTCAAATTAAGTTGGGCTATGTTTGGCCTAGAAATTTTCAAAATCAAAATGTTGATTGAAATTTAATATTCCTCAAAGTCAGAAGTTGCTATTACTAGGATAGCAACAAGAATTTTTTTGTTTTGCTTTGTTTTTCAAGGTAGGGTCTTGCTCTAGCCCAGGCTGACCTGGAATTCACTATGTAGTCTCAGGCTGACCTCGAACTCATGGAAATCCTTCCACCTCTGTTTCCTGAGTGCTGGGATTAAAGGTGTGTATCACTATGCCCGGCTATAAGAAACATTTAATTTTTTTTTTTCCAGGTAGGGTCTCACTCTAGCTCAGGCTGACCTGGAATTATTCTCAGGGTGGTATCAAACTCATGGTGATCCTCCTACCTCTGCCTCCCGAGTGCTGGGATTAAAGGCATACGCCCAGCGTAAATTTTTTTATATTTTATTTTATTTTTTTATTTATTAGAGAGAGTGAGAGAGACATGGAGAAAGAATGGCGTGCCAGGGCCTCCCATCACTACCACCATGTACAGCTGGCTTATGCTGAGCCATCTCTCCAGCCCAAGCAACATTTTTAAGCCTGTAAATCCCAGTTACATGGAGGGTTGAGGTAGGAGGATCACAAGTTCTAGGCTAGCCTGGATAGCGCAGCAAGACCCTGTGTCAAGGGGGGGGGGGGAGAGAAAGAGAAAAGCGTTTTAATTGCTACACTTCCTGAATGTTGGGGCATTGATAGCCTAGACCCTAAAGAATACTGTATTCTGAGTGACTTTAAAGGGAGGAAAGAATATTATTACACTGGACAGGCAGTTTCTAGGTGAAAGGATGCTTGCAGAAAGTGCTGCAGTGTGCATCCAACTGCAGGTCTGACGGAGCAGGTGCTGTGGGGAGTAATTCCCCAACCTTGGTTAACTTTGGAAGGAGGACTGGTAACTCCCTGAATGCATAGAGGTTTGCATTCTTGTACAGAAGTCACACCATTAGTCCAGAAGCCTTGATTCTAGATGTTCTTCCTGGGATGCAAACTTTTTTTCTAAACTCAAGTCCAGACTAATATTCACAGAGAAAACACACTGAGCATGGAGCCCCTCTCCACAAAATGTGTACTGTTATACATGCCTGTTTGCTTGCTGTCCCACGAATTTTTATCTGCTCCTGGAAGAGAGTCATGGACAGGTAAACATGGCTCCTGGGGCAGACCCTTTCCTCTGAGACCCAGAGATAGACAACTTGGAATGATTTGTTTGTCTACACAGTTCTTTTTGCTTTTGTTCACTGCTGCCCGCTCCTACAGTCCTTCTTGCTGCTCATAAAGGGTGTGTGCCCACAAAGGGGAGGAGGGTTGGGCACAGCTTGTGCACCACACAACCTGGCTATGTGGTTGAGCTTCACGCCTGGGAACGCTATCTTTGCTGGCCCATGAAAGGGTTTGGCATGGTGGTTTGCTTCCTGTGCCCAGGAAGGAGTGGACTGTAATCCCTGAGGATTGTTGGTGAGTTTGGGGTAGACTCAGTAAAGGCCGCAGATGCTCCTGAGTTCTGGAAGAAGACGAACTGTTACATGGGAACTAGGAGTTCTGGCTTTCACAGGAGTCAATCTGTTTGTGGCTTGGCAGGCCTGCTAGTTGGTTGTGGAGCTGCCAGCCCTGTTTTTGCTTCATGATGCATCAGTGGATGAAGCAAGGAAGTCACAGCTGACTGTCTAGTACTGGCCCATATCCCTGTTTGGGATCAAAATTCATTTGAGTTTCTCTTTTCTGACACCCTGCAAATTAGAGTTCCCTTTTGGGTCAAGACCCCTAGCATTGGCTAGCTCATTTTACTATAGGCTACACCCAAACTCTAGAAGAGGCTCCTGTGTGCTAAGGAGCTCTGAATCCATGGGGGTTTGGCTGGCTTTTACGTCTGGCATGCACGGAGCTCTACTATGTCGGGGCTCCTCCTCTGAGGCCTGACCTATCTGTGTGTATGTCCCCCCTCCTCCATGCACCAGCTTCTCTGGAGATGAAAGTGGAGGGTGAAGCCAGGCTCCTCAGTAAGGATGGGATGGGGACACTTGGGCTTGTAGTCTGCCATGTTCAGGAAAGTCCTTGACACCGTCCCCCCCCCACACACACACTTCATCTGATCTGGCTAAAAGGCTCAGGTTCTCTTGAAGCAAGACTGTTCAGGTATTGGACCTTTGGCCACGGATGACAGATACATATGGTAAGACTTAAATGCCCTGGACAAGGCTTAGTTGGTGTATATTTTGTAGGGAGGGCTGCTCTGAATAATTCTTTGCCTTTCCTAGGAGCACCTTCTGCTCCATCATTGCTCAGCTCACAGAGGAGAGCCAGCCACTGTTTGAGACTACACTCAAGTCCCGGGCTGTGTCTGAGGATAGCGACGTCAGATTCACCTGCATCGTCACAGGTAACGAGACTGTTGGTGTGGTCCCCACTAGGGGCACTGCACAGAGCAGGACCCAAGATAGCTGGAGGACAGACATGGAAGAGTTGGGGGGGGGGAGGGTTTGTGTACTAAACTGTGTAAGGTGACATATACTTTCTTAGCTTTCTCTCCAGTTTATTTTCCCTGTGTGGACTAGTGTCCCTTTATTTTCTTCTGGACCCACATATATACCTTGCTTTTCTTCTTCAAAAACCTGTACCCAGCAGAGGTTTCTCCCTCCTCAGGCACATTCTCATAACTGATGAGTGATCTTTGAGGCCATCTTCTAGGACTTCCATTTTATAGTTGAGTCCTTTGTGATTTAGGAGTATTAAGGCTGAAAGGCCTGTAATGTAATGACTCCAGCCGCAAGCCCTGGAGGCAAACTGTCTGGCTTGGAATTCTGGCTCCTCTTATTCTCAGTATATGGTGTAAGCAAGTTGTATAATCTGTAGATGGAAGTAATAATAGTATGAGATTGCATTAGTACCTGCATAGCAGGTAGAATAGCACCTGGCATACAGACCATACAAGTGTTAGGAATCGAGATTGCAGTTGCTTGCATTTCAGTGAGCATGGTGGACACTGAAGCAGCAGTTTGGCTGAACAGGAAGCAGAGTGATATACCTTAGAAGGGGGGGATAGAGGGCTGGAGAGAGAGAGGGCTCAGTGGTTAAAGGCACTTGCTTGAACAGCCTGACTGCCCAGGTTTGATTCCCCCAGTACCTAAAAAGTGGTGCATGCCTCTGGAGTTGGTTTGCAATGGCAAGAGGCCCTGGAGTGCCCATTACTCTCGCTTCTTTCTCTCTCTTTCTTTCCTCCTTTCTTTCTTTCTTTTTCTTTCTTTCTTTCTCTCTCTCTCTCTCTCTCTCCTTGAAAATAAATAATAAATAAAAGACTTAAGCCAGGTATGGTGGCACCCAGCACTCAGGAGGCCGAGGTAGGAGGATTGCTGTGAGTTTGAGGCCAGCCTGAGACTACATAGTGAATTTCAGGTTAGCGTGGGCTAGAATGAGACCCTACCTTGAACCTGACCCCCTAAAAAATAAAGAAAAGCAAGGGAGGATAGAAGCTGAAAGTGGTGGAAAGCTGGCTATAGACATTATTCCAGCACGGCCTCCCTTGGCACCATCCTGACCTGCCTCAGGCTCTGCAGAATATTCACTCTCATAGGTGCCCACCATTGTTGTAGTCAAGTTCTCATTGCTGGCAGAAATCATGCAACCAAGAGCAGCTTGTGGGAAAAAAAGGTTTATTTTGGCTTACAAACTTGAGGGGAACTTCCATAATGTCAGGGAAAATGATGACATGAGCAGAGGGTGGACACAACCCCTCGCCAACATCAGGTGGACAACAGCAATAGGAGAGTGTGCCAAGCACTGGCAAGGGAAAGCTGGCCATTATACCCATAAGCTAACCCTCAACAATACTCTGCCTCCAGGAGGCATTAATTCCCAAATCTCTATCAGCTGGGAACCTAGGATTCAGACCACTCAAGTTTATGGGGGACACCTGAATCAAACCACCACACCACCCCTCTAGCTTCATAGCTACCAGTTCAAAGCTGCCCAGGCTTCCTTCTAGAACCTCCCCCCGCCTTTTTTTTTTTTTTTTTTAATCCATGGCATGGGTGGTTTCTAGCTGTGACATTCCCTTATTCTGGGGGCTTGTTTACCTTAGCTAGCTAAACAGCTTCTCTGGGTTTGAGTTTCCATTAGCAGTTATTTCTCTTAGCCAGACCCTCCAGGGCCAGGCCAAGAACCCTCTGCTGGAGGGACACAGACTCCCCTATATACCTTTGATGGCATGGTACAGTTTGCAACTGATTTCTTACCAAACCCTGTGAAGTAAGTGCTATTATTAGTCAGTTTTGCTTAGGAAGAAGTTGGAGAGGCTAGGTGATCCAGACCCACATGACTAGGGAGGAAGAGATAGTGAGAGATAGTGCTTTTGCCCTCTGCAATGCCTGTGCCTGGTTTCCTGTGGCTTGGTGGCACCAACAATTTCCTAGGGAAAAAAAGGTTCCTTCCCCACTCCATGCCTTCTAATATGCTACTTTCTCTATTTAGAATATCCTTAATCCTTGTCTTTAAAGAAAATTAGGGATTGGATATGCTACTCAGCTGGTGGAGTGTTTGCCTGACATTCACAAAGCCCTGAGTACCATTCCCAGCACCACATAACACCATAAACTGGGTGTGGTGGTGCATGCTTGTAATCGCAGCACTAGGGAGTTCCAGGCAGGAGGATCAGAAGTTCAAGATCATCCTTAAGTATATAGTGAATTGGTGGCCAGCTTTTTTTTTTTCTTGAGACCCTGACTCAAAAAATAAATAAATCAACCTGAGCTACAGACCATACCTCAAAAAAAAAAAAAAAAAAAAAAACCAACAAAAAATAAATAAAAAGGAAAGGAAAAAAGATAACATTTTAGTTTATCAAATTAATTCATGTACTGGTTTCTTTTTTTTTTTGGCTTGTGTGTGTAATGTGGGGTGTGTGTGTGTGTGTGTGTGTGTGTGTGTGTGTATTGCTCTTACCATGCTCCATGTACTTGTTTGTGGTGGCCAAAGTGGAAAGCTGGTGTCCAGCTCCATTGCTGTTCCATCTCTTCTTTTCTGGAGTCATTGATCCCAGAGCTTGCTCCTTTTGCATGAGCTCTGGTGCTTCCCAGGTTTCTGCTTCCCTGTGGGACTGGAGTTACAGGCGTATATGACCATGCCCAGCTGTTTAACATGGGTTCTGGAGATTTAAATTCGGGTGGTGTGAGGCCCCATTAGGTCCTTATGCTTGTACAGGAAGCTCACTTAACTGCTGAGCTATCTCTCTAGCCCTAGCATAGTTTATACTTCAAATTATACTAAAAGGTGTTTATCAAAATACGGTTCATTCTTTCTACCAATTTGCTGTCTGAATGCAACTTTTTTCAACTTTTAGCTGTCTCTTCCATCATGAATATCTTTCCATAATGTTGAGTACTATGTAAGTACTTTTAACTTTCAAGTATGCAGTTTTAGATGCTCTCTATTGTCTGTTATGGTAGATAAGGATATACCGTAATTTTCTCAGTTTCCTCTTACTTGGCTTCTCCATTATAGTTTTCATCCTAATTTTTGCTTAAATCAATATTTACTGCACTGGGATATAGCTCATTGGCAGAGTACTTGACTAACAGAGCATGGCCCTGAGTTCCATTCCAAAAACCACAAAACAAAAAAAAAACAACATTTAATTTCTTTATTACCTTTGCCTTTTTATACCTATGTGATGTGATGTGATGTGATGTGTGTGTGTGTGTGTGTGTGTGTGTGTGTGTGTGTTTGAGGTAGGGTCTCACTCTAGCCCAGGCTGACCTGGAACTCACTCTGTAGTCCCAGGCTGGCCTTGAATTCATAGCGATCCTCCTTCCTTGACTTCCCAAGTGCTGGAATTGCAGGCATGCACCACCATGCCCAGCATCTATGTGATATTTATGCTGAAACATAATATACAATTAAAAATATTTTATTTTTATCTATTTATTTGAGAGAGAGAGAGAGAGAGAGAATGGTCATGCCAGCTCCAGCTCTGCAAATGAACTCTAGATGCATGCACCACCTTGTGCATCTGGATTACATGGGTCCTGGGGAATTGAACCTGGGTCCTTTGGCTTTGCAGGCAAGTGCCTTAACCACTAAGCCATCTCTCCAGCCCATAATATACAATTCTATACTACAATAGTATACTATACTCATGCCATCTATGAGTATTTGTACTGCACATACTTTACTATAATTATGCTGTGTTAGCATGTTATATGATAATTAAGCTGAATGATTATATGTCTTTTGTTTTTTTCTTAAAATTAGTTATTTTCTTTAGTATTTTGGATTTATGTATTCACTGAGATGGGAATCTCACTATGTTGCCCAAAATTGGCCTAGAACTCCTGGGCTGAAATGATCCTCCTGTGTCATTCTCCCAACTGTTTGGGGCTACTGGCATGTACCACCCACCTAGCTGCTAATTTTCCTTTTCCTATACACATACATACATACATACATGCATACATACATATATTGAGGCAGGGTCTCACTTTAGCCCAGGCTGACCTGGAATTCATTCTGTAGACCAGGCTGGCCTCACACTCATGGTGATCCTTTTACCTCAGCCTCTCAAGTGCTGGGATGAACGGTGTAAGCCACCATACCTGGCTTCTTCTTCTTTTTTAAATATTTATTTAAGAGAGAGAGAGAGCGACTGAGTGAGCACACCAGGGCCTCCAGACACTGCAAATGAACTCCAGATGCACATGCCACCTTGTGCATCTGGCTTACATGGGTCCTGGGGAATTGAATCTGGGTCCTTGGGTTTTACAGGCAAATGCCTTAACCACTAAGCTACCTCCCCAGCCTCCAGCTTATTTTCCTATAGTTTCTAATAGCCTCTGAACTGTTCCATCAGGTGAGGTCAGTTTCCATTTTCTTTGGAGCTATCCTTTTTGGAGGTCTCCATTCTTCTTTTATCCTCACTGCTAAACAACCAGCCCTGGGTCATTTTCTTGCCTCCTCCTAGGTTTGATTTAGCTTCCTGGATATCATGTCATCTTTCTTGGTTTACTCGGTTGCTTTATTGCAGTACTGCCTCCAGTCATTTCATCAAGTCCTGAGGAGATACAACACGTGGAAGCATTGTAAAGGCAGGCTGTAGACCTGTTTCTCCTTTGAGGCACTCTACTCTAGTGTGAGTTAGTTTCATTCTGTGTCTCATGCATAGTTGTCACCCTAGTATCTCTCTTCATCTTTAGATATTGAATTGATTTTCTGAGTCTTTTAGTATTCTACTTTTTTTTTTTCAGTGCTGGAGATTGAACCTAGGGCTTTACATAGATTAGACAAGTACTCTATTACTGATTTATATCCCCAACCCAACATTTTCCTGTCTCTCTCTTTCTTTTTTTTTTCAAAGTAGCATCTCACTGTAGCCCAGGCTGACCTGAAATTCACTCTACAGCCCCAGATTGGCCTCATACTCATACCTCAGCCTCTTGAGTGGTGAGATTAAAGGTGTGTGCCATCATGCCCAGCTCTTTTTTCTTTTTTTGGGCGGGGGGTCCAAGGCAGGGTTTCACTCTAGCTCAGGCTGACCTGGAAGTCACTATGTAGTCTCAGGGTGGCCTCGAACTCATGGTGATCCTCCTACCTCTGCCTCTCGAGTGCTGGGATTTTCACCATGCCTGGCCCAAAAATATTTTTTTAAGAAAAGAGAGCCAGGCATGGTGGCACACACCTTAATCCCAGTACTCGGGAGGCAGAGGTAGGAGGATCACCATGAGTTCGAGGCCACCCTGAGACTACATAGTGAATTCCAGGTCAGCCTGAGCTAGAGTGAAACCGTACTTCAGGAAAAAAAATTTTTTTAAAAATTTATTTGAGAGAGACAGAAAGAGGCAAACAGAGAGTGGGGACGGGGAGAATATGAGTGTGCCAGCGCCTCCTGCCACTGCAAATGAACTCCAGACATTTGCCTGTAGCTTTATGTGGTCATTGGGGAATTGAATCTGGGCTGTCAGACTTTGTAGGCAAGCTCCTTTAACCACTAAACCACCTCTCCATCCCTCTTTTTTTAAAAATCTTAATTATTTTTATTTGTGTGTGTATGTGTGTATGTGAGTATATTTGTGTGTGGTGGGGGGGGGGGAGAAAGAGAGAATGGTACGCCAGGGCCTCTTTCCACTACAAACAAACTCCAGACATATGTGTCACTTTGTGTATCTGACTTTACATGGGTACTGGGGAAATGAGCCCAGGTGGGCAGACTTTGCAAGCAAGTTCCTTTAACCACTGAATTATCTCCCCTGCTCCTTCTCTCCTTTCCTTCTTCCCTTTCTCCCTTCCTCTCTTCTTCCCTTTCTCCCTCCCTCTTTTTTTCTTTGTCTCTCTCTCTCTCTTTTGAGACAGAGTTTCATGTAGCTCAGGCTAACCTTAAACTTGCTGTGTAGCTGAGGATAGCCTTGAACTTCTAATCCTTCTGCCTCTACTTCCTGAGTTTACAGAAGTTACAGTTATGTGCCACCATGCTCAGATTCATGGGGGGCTGGAGATAGAACCCAAGGCCCCATGCACAGGTAACTTTACTCATGGGACCATAGCCATAGCTCCATGGTAGGTATGTATGTATGTATGTATGTATGTATGTATGTATTTTTATTTATTTCCAGGTGGGGTCTCACTCTAGCCCAGGCTGACCTGGAACTCACTCTGTAGTCCCAGGTTGGCCTTGAACTTGTAGCAATCCTCCTACCTTTGCCTCCCAAGTGTTGGGATTAAAGGTGTGCACCACCATGCCCAGTAGTCTTTTACTTTTATATCCTCTGGCTCTAGCCTCCTGCTGGAATTATAGGTGTACACCATCAGGCCCAGCAGCCTGTGGTTTTTTAAAAATATTTTATTATTTATTTATTTATTTGAGAGACACACAGAAAGAAAGAGAGGCCTAAAAATATATAGAGAAAATAGGCATGCCAGGGTCTCTAGCCACTGCAAATGAACTCCAGACAAGTAGGCCACCTGTGCATCTGGCTTTACATGGGTGCTGGGGAATTGAACCTGAGTCCTTTGTCTTTGGAGGCAAGTGCCTTAACTGCTAAGCCATCTCTCCAGCCCTGTTTTTTTTTTTTTTTTTTTTGTTTAAGTATCTGATTTTTTCAGTGCTTAACTGTTTTGAGTGTAAGTTACTTTCTACTTCCCCATCTGTTTTTTTATTTACAAAATTTTGTTGTTCCTATTTCTTTTCTTGCCTGTTTCTCCTAGTCTTCTGGCTTTATTTATTTTTTTGGTAAAATAAACTAATTTGGGCAGGAGAGATGGCTTAATGGTTAAGGCACTTGCCTGCAAAGCCAAGGACCTAGGTTTGATTCCCCAGGACACATGTAAGCTAGATGCATCTGGAGTTTGTTTGCAGCAGCTGGAGGCCACCCATTCTCTCTCTCTCTATTTCTTTCTCTCTCTCTCCCTGCCTTTTCCACTTTCTCACATAAATAAAAATTTTTACAAAATTTAAAAAAGAAACTCATTTAGCACAGTCTTTGTAGGTTTTCAGAATGGTGTGAAAGTAGATGGCATTTTAAAAAAAATTTTTCGAGGTGGTGTTTCACTGTGGTCCAGGCTGACCTGGAATTCACTATGTAGTCTCAGGGTGGTCTTGAATTCATGGCGATCCTCCTACCTCTGCCTCCCAAGTGCTGGGATTAAAGGCATGCACCACCATGCCCAGCTAGATGGCTTTTTTAAAGTTGTTTTTTTTTTTTTTTTCCCAGAAATTCACTTCTCCTTTGCTCAACAAGTTCTTTCTCATCTTTCATGACATAGCTCAAAGGCTGACTTCTGGAAAATTGTTTCCAGCACTTCCGGGAGCACTCCAGCTCCATCCTCCATTAGCACAGCTTCTTTTCCCTGACATCTCTCTCTCCAACAAGATCATGAGCTCTTTAAGGACAGGGTTCATACTAGACATGTAGATGTCTCTTTGGAGCTGCCACGGTGTGTATTTACCAGATGTCCTCAGTGATCCCTGACTCTGTTGATGATAAAATTAGTCTCTCCCATTGTTCATATCAGCTGCAGCTTGGGAGCCACAGTAGCAGCTCTGCTGTGGGGACCTGGGTGAGGTTCCTCAAGAGAAGAAGGCATCAGGGATGTCATGAACTGTCAGAACAATGTGGAGATGCCAGATATGAGCCAGGTGTACAGAATTTTGGGATATTTTGTAAAATATCCCCAGGGCCATCATGGTAATAAGCTTTTCTCTGTTTCAAGCCTAACCCAATGGGATAAACTTTTACTCCCATATCTCATGATGACCAGTCAGGGCCGTGGTCTTTTTTTTAATTTTTTTATTTTTATTTATTTAGTTGAGAGTGACAGAGAGAGAAAGAGGGAGAGAGAGAGAGAGAGAATGGGCGCGCCAGGGCCTCCAGCCACTGCAAATGAACTCCAGATGCGTGCGTCCCCTTGTGCATCTGGCTAACGTGGGTCCTGGGGAATTGAGCCTCGAACTGGCGTCCTTAGGCTTCACAGGCAAGCGCTTAACCGCTAAGCCATCTCTCCAGCCCGGCTGTGGTCTTTTGCTGAGGAGCACCTACCAGTGGTAAGCCATACAATTTCCAGGACCCTGACTATCTCTAACATCTACACCTTCATCCACTATTGTTCTTTACTCTCTGGCCCCTACTCTTCCCCACATACACCCTAGATCTCAGGTGACTTTAGTTTTTGTAAAAAAAAAATTTTTTTTGTTCATTTTTATTTATTTATTTGAGAGTGACAGAGAGAGAAAGAGGCAGATAGAGAGAGTGAGAGAGAATGGACGCGCCAGGGCTTCCAGCCACTGCAAACGAACTCCAGACGCATGTGCCCCCTTGTGCATCTGGCTAACGTGGGTCCTGGAGAATCGAGCCTCGAACCGGGGTCCTTAGGTTTCACAGGCAAGCACTTAACTGCTAAGCCATCTCTCCAGTCCGACTTTAGTTTTATGTAGCAGGATTAGAAAGGTTAACTGTGACCATGGATTAGAAAGGTTAACTGTGACCACCACAGTATACCATAAACAAGCAAGGAGGAAATGTAGACTGCAAGAAAGGGAGAAGGGAAGGCAGAGAGGGGAATCAAACCTGAGTCCTTAGGCTTCACAAGCAAGCACCTTAACTGCTAAGCCATCTCTCCAGCCCTGTTCCTATCGTTTTATAACAGAGGGATTTGAGTCCTTGCTCTTTTGCTTACTAGTAGATGACTTTAGAAGAGTATTATTTCAGAGAGGGGATGCAGAGGGATTCCAAGAACTAAGGAAATTGGATGAGCCATTGAATTCCCCCAGCCTGGAGGTGGTCTGTAACCAGATCTGTGGTTGAGAGTGACTGCTATGTGAGGCTGCTGTGCTGTCCCTGGCTTGTATCCATAGAGACAGAGTGACCACACATGCCTCACTCCTTGCCCTCCCCCAGTAGCACTTCCTGAACAGAGCTGAGATGAGTTGGCCCTGACACCAGGCACAGGTGATGCTTTTCTGCTGGTTGGAACCTAGTTCAGGTAAGGGAGCATCATCGAGCAGTGAAAAGTGGGCTGTTCTGAGAGGGAAGCTTTTTCAGTCTTGCAGAAGAAACACAAGACCCTGGAGTTCTTTACACTCAGAGTGGGTGGGTGGGAAGGCAGTAGTCTTGGCTGGGCTGTATGACTCCTGGCTCCCACAGGCCCCCTCTGACTGGGGTGCTACTGTCCTTGAGACAACCTATCTGTGCAGAGCATGATGGCCTCCCTCCTGTGTTCTCCTTAGCTCTGGGGTGCATTCTTTGTTGGTGTGTGTGTGTATGTACATGAGTGTGCACATGTATATGCATGTGAGCTGGAAGAAGTAAATATCAACAGCAAGAGGTTGGACCAAGAGATTGAGTCTTTAGAAAGAACCAAGTTCCTGCAATACAAACAAACAAAAAATTTGCTTAATGAAGTAAATAAAACATGATGACTTCTGGGAGCAAAAATTCATATATTGAAGCTAGGCATGATGGTGCACGTCTTTAATCCCAGCACTTGGGAGGCAGAGGTAGCAGGATCACCATGAACTCAAGGCCACCCTGAGACTACATAGTGAATTCCAGGTCAGCCTGAACTAGAGTGAGATCCTACCTCAAAAACAAAACAAAACAAAACAAAAAAGCCAAAAAATCATATATTGATCCCAGACCTTTCATTAGAAAGATCTTTGGCAAAAGGGAAAGAAAACCTGGCTGTGCCCTGTGCGACCCCCATGTAAATTGGGTTCTCTGAGCCTCATTTTCCTTCAGTGTAAAAGAGGTATTTTTCCTGTCATTTAAAATATTTTAAAAATATTTATTTAGGGCTGGAGAGATGGCTTAGCCATTAAGTCACTTGCCTGTGAAGCCTAAGGACCCATGTTTGGCTCTTCAGATCCCACATAAGCCAGATGTACAAAAGTGAGGCAAGCGCAAGGTTGCACATGACCACTAGGTGGTGCAAGGGTCTGGAGTTTGATTGCAGTGGCTGAGGCCCTGAGGTGCCCTTTTTTTTTCTATCTCTAAGAAATATTTATTTATTTGAAAGAGAGAGAATGGGCACCCCAGGGCCTCTAGCCACTGCAAACAGACTCCAGACACACTTCACCAGCCCTGTTCCTGTTGTTTTATAACAGAAGGATTTGTGTCCTTCCTCTTTTGCTTACTAGTAGGTGACTTCAGAAGAGTATGAAACTGAGGATTAGTAGCTACCTTCTCCATAGGCTTGTTGTTGATTGGTTTAGATGAGGTGTCACATTCAAAGTGTTCATCTTAGTTTCCTTTCTGACACACTTAGTAAGTCTTCAGTAAATGTGAGCAGCTTTTGTTCAGGGTTGTTCCTGAAATTTCCTATCTGAAATTTCTTTGAAAACTAAATTTCCATTTCTGAGGCCAGACATGGTGGTGCACCCCTTGGGAGGCTGAGGTAGGAGAATTGCCAGTTCATGATCAACCTGTGGCTACAGTGTGAGTTCTAGGTCTGCCTGGGCTACAGTGAGACCCTGCCTCAAAAAAAAAAAAAAATGTTTTGTCTTTTTTAATCTGAGCTTCTCCAGACTGGGAGTGGTTGGGATGAAGTGGCAAGTCTCCAAGTTGGGTTTCCCAAGCAAGTCTGCTGGCTGTGAAACAAAGTTCTTGGGCTGTGAAGGGGCAGAGGGCAAGCTACCAGCTCAGGTTTCACCCTGAGCTCCCCTGACCAGAGCCAAGTGTGTACATGCACACCTGCCTGGGAGGTATGTGTGCAGGGAGTAAAGGACTCAGCCCCCTCTGGCTTTTGTGTACCCTCTGCTTTGGCTTTTGCATATTTCAAAATACATTACCTACCATATAAGCAATGTGCTACCCCCAAAAGTTGTTTACAAGGCCATTGCTGCTATGTAGCCCTAAGCTGCCTGGTTGACCCCCCCCCCCCCATTGTGTGTATGGGGGATGAGGCTGTAGCCATAGTGCAGTGTGGGCTGTCCAACACCTTCCTCTTTGTCCCATACCTCTGCTTACTGTCTGGACTCAGATGCCCTGGAGGCTGAGGCTATGCTGGGCAGGGCATGAGGCAGGGAGCTCTGAGCAGAGCCCTGTTGAGGGTGAGATCATCCCACAAGATGGTGAGGACACCTGTGCTGGCCCTGGCCACATGCACAGTGATGTAACCGGGGGTTTTAGTTCACAGTGGAAACATGGGGCTCACTTTACAACTAGCACTGTCCAGTTTGTTCTGGCCAAGCCTGCCTTGCCTTGCCTCCCTTTCACTCTGCTGCTATTCACAGTTCCCTAGCATGCCCTTTTCCTTCCCTCACATGCCACTGCTTTGGTTTATATGCCAAGCATGCCCTTCCCATCCACCCTTTGTTTGCTCATCTCTCTCTCTCTCTCTCTCTCTCTCTCGCGCACGCGCTTTTTTTTTTTTTTTTTTTTTTTGGTTTTTAGAGGTAGGTTCTCATTCTAGCCGAGGCAGACCTGGAATTCACTATGTAGTCTCAGGGTGGCCTCAAACTCATGGTGATCGAAGGTGTGTGCTACCACACCCAGCTCATCTTCTTTTTTAAAATATTTATTTGGGAGAGAAAGAATGAGCACACAAGCAGCCTGTTGCTGCTGCAACAAACTCCAGACACTACTCTGGATGTCTGGCTTTACATGGGTACTGGGGAATAGAACCTGGTCCAGCAGGCTTAGCAAGCAAGCCTTTAACCTTAGAGCCATTCCCCAAGCCTCACTCATCCTCTTATTCCTTTACTTGCTCATCCAGCATATTCTTTTTTAAAATATTTATTTGCTAGCAGAGAGGTGGGGGGGGGGGGGAGAGACAGACAGAACAGATATGTCAGGGCCTCCAGCCACTGCAAATGAACTCCAAACGCATGTGCCACGTTGTGTATCTGGCTTACGTGGGTATAGGGAAATCAGACCCAGGTCATTGGGCTTTGCAGGCAAGCACCTTAACTAATGAGCCATCTCTCCAGCCCCCATCCACCGTGTTCTTATTAAGTAATTACTATGCACCAGGTACTGTCTTTGGTAGTAGAGATATAGCAGTGAACAAATATGATTCCTGCTCGTATGGGTCCTGAGTCTTAGCAGGAGATATAGAGCAGGAGCTGTTACGGTGTTATGATTTGTCTACAGAAGAAAAGTGCAGGTGATACTAAAGCTGACTCCAGGGAAAGCACTGGAGTTGCACAGCCAGATATTCTGAATTCTACCCATCTTTCAAGTCTAGTTCAAGTGCACTGACTCTAAAAGCCTCCCCTTACTCCCCTTCTCCACACCCTGAACTCTTAAAAAAAAACTTTTTTGTTATTTTTATTTATTTGAGAGCGACAGAGAAAGAAAGAGGCAGATATAGAGAGAGAATGGGCGTGACAGGGCCTCTAGCCACTGCAAATGAACTCCAGTCGTGTGTGTCCTCTTGTGCATCTGGCTAACATGGGTCCTGGGGAATCGAGCCTTGAACCGGGGTCCTTAGGCTTCACAGGCAAGCACTTAACCGCTAAGCCATCTCTCCAGCCCTACACCCTGAACTCTTTATATATGATTTATATGTTCATCTTTAAATATTTAATGAGTATAGATTCCACACAAGGCACTATTCTAGGAACTGGATACACAACTGAATAACAGATAAATCCCTGTTGTCACAAAGGTGATATTCCATGGTGAGGCATTGGACAAGATGCACTTGAACCAACACACTTGTGATTGTACAGTGAATCAGGTGGCAAGTGTTCTACAAAGGAAAACATTAAGAAGGATAGGGAGTGCTGAAAGGGAGGGCTGCTGGCTCACCCTGGGTATAGGGAAGGATGTAAGGAAGCAGCTGAGAAGCAGAGCTCTGTGTAAGAACTGAGATGTGGCTTCTCATACTGTGTTAGGACTGTGGCTGGGGTGCAGAGAGCAAAGGGGAATCAGGGAAGAGATGAGGCTGGTGCAATAATGGGGCCCAGACTATGAGAGCCTGAGTGAGATAGGAGCACTTAGGATGTATTAAGCAGGGTGGGCGTGAGCTGATTCTCAAAAGCTTCACTTTGGCTCTTGTGCTGAGAATGGGCTGAAGAAGGCCAGGATGGAAGCAATGAAGCAGTGAGGAGGATACTTTAGGAAGGGATGGAGGTGATGGGGACCAGGCTGGGGCTAGGAAATGATAGGAAGCAATCAGGTGTCTGCTACTTTACCTGACTTTAGTTTTTTTTTTAATATTTGTTTATTTATGAGCATAAAGAAAGAAAGAGAGAGAGAGAGAGTGAGTGTGTGTGTGTGTGTGTGTATGTGTGTGTGTGTATGGGCACACCAGGGCCTCTTGTCACTGCAAACAAACTCCAAATGCATTTGTCACTTTGTACATCTGGCTTTATGTGATTACTGGGGCATAGAGCCCAGGCCATTAGGTTTGCAAACAAGCACCTTTAACTGCTGAGCCATCTCCCTAGCCCTCACCTGGTTTTATTTTATTTATAGGGTTTTATTTTGTTTTATTCATAGACGTGCTGTCACTATGTAGACCAGGCTGGTCTGGAATCTACATTTCTGTCTCAGTCCCAGAGTGCAAAGGAATTTTTCTGTAGAGGAGAGAGCAGAGAAATGGGGGCAGTAGCTAAAGGAGTGTTTGGGGCCAAAGGACACTTTTTGAAAAGAAGAACAACAGTCCTGTAGGCTCATATGCTCACAGGAACAATATAATGAATTGATGATGCAGGAGCAATTGCTGGACAGATGGCCTTGATTTTTTTTTTTTTTTTTTTGGTTTTTCGAGGTAGGGTCTCACTCTGGTCCAGGCTGACCTGAATTAACTATGTTGTCTCAGGGTGTCCTCAAACTCACAGCAATCCTCGTACCTCTGCCTCCCGAATGCTGAAATGGCCTTGATTTTTGAGGTATGGGATCCAGTAAGGAACATTTTGTGTAGGAATGTGATTTCTCCATAAATAGCAAGGAGAGGAGAGCATGTGTCATGCCAGGAGCACTGCTCCCTTGGGTGGGCACCTGTCTGACAGCAAGTTCCCAGAGAGCAAAGCTCTGGCTTCCATGCTTGTATATGCTTGAGAGAATGGCTGTTAGGAGTCTGACATCTACTAAGTTGTGCTGACTAGTGGGAGTTGGTTTCGGGAGTGGCAGAATTCATTGGTTAGGCCAGAGGGCCTTCTTATTTTTCATTTTTATTTTTTGTTTTTCTTTTTGAGGTAGGGTCTCACTCTAGCCCAGTCTGACCTGGAACTCACTCTGTAGTCCCAGGCTAGCCTCGAACTCACTCTCAGTGATCCTCTTACCTATCCCTCCTGAATGCTGGAATTAAAAGTGTATGCTTCCAGGCCAGAGGGTCTTCTTTTTTTTCTTAATTTTTATTAACATTTTTCCATGATTACCAAAAATATCCCATGGTGCTACCCTCCCTCTCCCCACTTTCCCCTTTGAAATTCCATTCTCCATCATATCCCCTCCACATCTCAATCAGTCTCTCTTTTATTTTGATGTCATGATCTTTTCCTCCTCTTATGATGGTGTAGGTAGTGTCAGGCACTATGAGGTCATGGATATCCAGGCCATTTTATGTTTGGAGGGAGCACGTTGTAAGGAGTCCTACCCTTCCTTTGGCTCTTACATTCTTTCTGCCACCACAGGGTCTTCTTTAAAAAAAAAAAAATTTTATTTGCTTTGTTTATTTGAGAGAGAGAGAATAAGCACACCAAGGCCTCTAGCCACTGCAAATGAACTCCAGACGTATGTACAACGATCTGGTTTACATGGGTACTGGGGAATCGCCCTGGGTCTTTAGGCTTCACAGGCAAGTGCCTTAACCGCTAAGTTATATCTCCAGCCCTTATTTATTTAGAGAGAGGGGGAGAAGGGGGAGAGAGAGAGAGAAAAAAAATAGGTGCTCCAGGGCTTCCAGCCATTGTAAATGAACTCCAGATGTATTTGCCACCTTGTGCATCTGGCTCTATGTGGTACTGGGGAATAGAACCCTAGTCCTTAGGCTTTACAAGCAAACACCTTAACCACTGAGCAATCTCTACAGCCAGAGGGCCTTCTTTAGCTGCTGAGCCATATCTCCAACCCACAGAGGGCCTCCTCTGGAATGGGGCAGAGGAGTATAGCTGTGCTTAGATATGATTGACATCAGGATTTTTCTTTTTTCGAGGTGGGGTCTCACTCTAGCCCAGGCTGACCTGGCACTCACTCTGTAGTCCCAGGCTGGCCTTGAACTCACAGTGATCTGCCTGCCTCTGAGGATTTTTTTGTTTTGTTTTGTTTTAGACACAATCTCACTCAGATTGGTTTGGAACTTACTCTGTAGCCCAGGCTGGCCTTAAACTTGGATCATTCCTCCTGTCTTAGTCTCCTGACTGTTGGGATTACAGGTGGAACCACCATGCTTGGAACTGGAATTTGAAAGCATGTTGGGACACTCTGCCTTGCATCAGTTTAGTCTCTTGTCTCTCATTCACTGAAGACCAGTATTATCTACTTCCTTTTTTCCTCCAGGGTGCAGTTATTTTGCCCTAAGATTTGTGTAGTCTTATTTAGCTTTTATTACTATTATGGTTCTGGGAATTGAATCCAAAGCCTCGTGCCTGCTAGGCAAATGCTTTGCCACTGAGCTATATCTCCAGAACCCACTATCTAGTCCTTAGTCCATGCTACAGAACATAGCTGCCCTCCCTGACCCTTCCAAATTATGTTTCCAGTCACAATGGTAAGTGTCTCTCCCCAAATCCTAGGTCAAATAATTGTATTAGATTAGTGGTGTTGGTGCTTATTAATGGGCTAGTCATCTGTGTCCAGGGAGGCAAGAGGCGTGTGACTAAGCTAAGAGCTTTTCCTCATGGGCTGGGAGTCCCCAGAAAAAGGTAGTAGATTCCTCAGTTAGCCTTACTACAGTGACTGGGTGGATAGATAGGTGTGGATAGAATAGATGGGTCTTAAGTGAAAAACTGAATGAATGAATGTTTTGGCTGTGTTTGTTAAATAATACAGTTGAGGAACTTGGAATGAAAGGAGGGTTCTTGGTCAGGGATGGCATGGTGGGTTTTGAAGAGTGTCCTTTCTAGACTTGAAGATATAGAATGGGCCACTATAGAAAGGAAGCTTGGCACAACTAATGAACAATTGCTGGAAATTCCTTACTTCCCCTCCTATTAGAAAGCTAGGAAATTTCTCCTCCCTAGTTTCCAGCTGGAAGGGGAAATATTTTCAGCTTTGACAGGTTCTGGTTTCAGAAAACAGTCTGAGCTATTCACGGGCCCATGCTTCCAGCAGGCCTGCAGCACAGGGTCCTGCCCAGTCTCTTCAGGCAGCCTGGGGAAGCCCTCGTCTGTTTCTCCTCCCACTGTTTTGGAACTCACCTTACTGTCTGTCACCCAATCTCTTGCTTCCTTGTCAGGATACCCAGAGCCAGAGGTGACCTGGTACAAGGATGACATGGAACTGGACCGATACTGTGGCTTGCCAAAATACGAGATCACTCATCAAGGCAACCGTCATACACTACAGTTATACAGGTGAGGGAGAGGGACCTCCTGTGCTCTCTGCTCTCATGAGGGTCCTATCCTGGATCCTGCCACTGGCATACAGTTGTCTGCTTGGAGATGCCCAGGCACCCGCTGGAGTTAAAGGGCAGGGTCCTGATGCTGAGCTGATAAACTGCCTTGTCTGCCAGTGTCTGGAATCTCCTAAGGCCAGGGTGGGAGTGCTTCTGACAGCCACAAGCTGAGTGCAGCCAGAGGAGGTCCTGACCCACAGAAACATTTTCCATGAGGTCAGCAGCCAGAAAAAGCAACAGTGTCATCGTTACTTCACTAAGGGCTGTATGGTCACCTGCTTCTGAAGGGAGCTCTTCTGAACCCCAAGTCTAATCCCTCTTGGGACAGCATGACCTTGGTCAGCTGCCACACTCTAGTGGCCTCAGTTTCCTCCACTATAATGGAGGAAATATGGTGATGTCTAAGGTAGGGCATGGCCTTTAGGGCAGGACTTGGATGGGGAGGAGTCAAATATCAAATGCCAGAGGCTCTGGCTGTGGGGAGGGAGTGGCGGTTACTTCCCTGGAAGGAGAGATGGCACCTCATGCTCCTACCTCTAGGTGCCAAGAAGAAGATGCTGCTATCTATCAGGCCTCTGCCCGAAACACCAAGGGCATTGTGTCCTGCTCAGGAGTCCTGGAGGTAGGCACGATGACTGAGTACAAGATCCACCAGCGCTGGTTTGCCAAGTTGAAGCGTAAGGCCGCAGCCAAGATGCGGGAAATTGAGCAGAGCTGGAAGCATGGGAAGGAGGTTGCAGGCGAGGCTGACACACTGCGCAAGATCAGCCCAGACCGCTTCCAACGAAAGCGGCGACTAAGTGGGGCAGAGGTGCCAGTCCCCTCAGCACCAGCTACGGAGGCTGAGGAAGGGTCTTCTGTGGCTTGGCAGGAAGGAGAGGTTGAGTCTCCTCAGCACCCAGGTTTGGGCCTGATCAACAGTTTTGCTTCTGGAGAGGTGCCTACCAATGGGGAGCCAACTCCTGAGAATGGGGAGGACGGGGAGCATGGCCTGCTGGCATACATATGTGACGCTGTGGAGCTGGGGCCCCAGAGAAGCCCCCAAAAAGAGCCTGGGGCTAAGAAGAAAAGGAAAGATGAGGAATCTAAGCTGGGTCTGCGGGAGCCAGAATTAGAGAAGACAGACCGAAGCCAGTGCTCTTCAGAAAATAGTGTCATCAGCTCAGACAAGTCTGATTCTGGTGGAACACAGGGTCCCATGGACACGCAGCCTGTTCAGACCCAGCCTGGGGTCAGGTCAGCACAGGGGCCTGTGTCTTCTGGAATAGAAAGCACCAGGAAGCCAGCCTGTGCTATGGACACTCCAAACAAGGCCCAGGTTGCCCCAGCCCCAGCCCCTGTCCCAGGCACTATCTCAGACCAGGAGGTTTATTTCTCCCTGAAGGACATGTACATGGAGAGCACCCAGGCAGGCAGGGCCCAAGGAGAAGAGAAACCCCAATCCCCAAGTGCCAGAGGACCTAGAGAGAGTCCTGCAGGCAAGGCACCCATCAAGGCTGGAGGTGAAGGAGTCTCTGGCCAGCCCATACCTTCCATGGTCCCCCAGCCCAATAGGCTTTTCAACAGGAAGAGATTTGCCCCTCCGAAGCCCAAAGAGGAGCCTACTACCATCTCTTCCACAAGTCAGGCCCCAGGACCTGCAGCCCAGAGCTTAGGGAAGGCCCCACCTCAGGCCTCTGTCCAGGTTCCAACACCCCCTGCCCGCCGGCGACACAGCACCCGCGACAGCCCCTTGCAGGGGCGAACAGGCCACAGGACTCCAGGGGAGGTAAGTCTGAGGGTGTGTTTGGAGGCTGCTCTGGGAAGCTGACCTCATGGAAACTCTTGCTGTAACAGCTTGGCAGCCAGTGAGTGGTGGGCTATTTATAGAAGGGGTGGGGAGGGGATGCAGTGCCTGCTGGGAGCAGGGGACCACATGGCCCTTGCTTGGCCTTTCTCCAGATTGAAGTATGCAGGCAACACAGCCTCACTGTGAGTCTTGTTTTCTGAGATTATGCCGGTTACCAGCAAAGGGTACTGTAATGCCCTCCAAGGTGGGGAAGTGAAGATACTGTTTGTTCTCTGGGGGAGGAAGAGCACCAGTGAAGTTTTCTGTAGCCATACTGAGGCCACAGTGCTTCACGGGAGAGATGGAAGTACACTGTAGTATGCAGCAGGTAGGTCTCAACCTGGAGGTTTACTAGATTTTTAAAAATACAGTGTGTTAACCCTCACCCCCCCAAAAAGAATAAAAAAGCCAGGCATGGTGGTGCACACCTTTAATCCCAACATTCAGGAGGCAGAGATAGCAGGATGTCTATGAGTTCAAGGCCATCCTGGGACTACAGAGTCAGTGCCAGGTCAGCCTGGGCTAGAGTGAGACCTTATCTCAAAAAAGCAAAACAAAACCAAACATATATATATATATATATATATATATATATATGTAATGTTATAATCCAAGCACTTGGGAGGCTGAGGCAGGAAGATTGTGAGTTCATGGCCAGCCTAGACTACATAGCAAGATCTTCTTTCCAAAAGAATCAAAAACCACTGGGTATGGTGGCACATGAACCCAGCACTTGGGAAGCTGAGGTGGGAGGATTGTCATGAAATCAAGGTCAGCTTGGACAACAGAGTGAGTTTTAGATCAGCCTAGACTAGAATGAGACCCTGCCTCAAAAAAATATCAAAAGCCACACTGAGGGCTGGAGAGATGGCTTAGTGGTTAAGTCACTTGCCTGTGAAGGCTAAGGACCTAGGTTCGATTCCCCAGGACCCACATAAGCCAGATGCACAAAGTGGCACATGCTTCTGGAGTTTGTTTGCAGTGGCTAGAGGCTCTGGCATGCCTGATCTCTCTCTGTCTCTCTCATTCTCTCTCTCTGCCACTTTCTCTTTCATTCTCAAATAAATTCTTTTTTTTTTTTTTTGAGGTAGGGTCTCACTCTAGCTCAGGCTGACCTGGAATTCACTATGTAAGTCTCAGGGTAGCCTTGAACTCGTAGTGATCCTCCTACCTCTGCCTCCCAGAGTGCTGGGATTAAAGGCATGTGCCGCCACACCCGGCCCTAAATAAACTATTTTAAGAAAACAATGACACTTAATCCTTTGTATGTTAATGAAAATAAATAAAACTTCAAAAGCCAACCACTTCTTACACTGGCTGTCCAGGAAATGCTGGTTTCATCTGAGTTTATTTGAGGTTTTGGAATCAGATATACCTATGTGCATGTTTGACTGTCCTTAACAAGGTGTGATCTTGGGCAAGTCACAAAGTCAAAATAATGATAATAATAATAATACCCACTCCACAGGCTGTTGCAAGATTTGGAGTGCATAGCATAGGGGCTGGTACATATTATAAGCAAGATTAAGGGCAACAGTGTAAAATGTTACTATGATGGGAGGTAGAGACGAGCTGTTTTACTTGGGAACAGGCAGCTATCCTTTTCTGGGGAGCAGGTAGCCAAGAGGAAACAATGTTTTGTGTGGAGGAGGGTCAGTGAGTGTGCCCCTGGGGTCTGCAGTAAGGAGCTTGGGGAGCAGAATTCAGAGGAGGAGAGGCAGCCAGGTTTTCATGCTCCAGGGGTGAAAGGGAATAGGAATTCCCAGGAGTTACAGAGCCTATGTTACACCATAGGGCAGAAGGAAGATAGTATTTGTAGAGGTTTCCAGGAGGAAGGTAGATGGTTAAAATTGAGTATATGCATTCTATGAAAATATTGTCTGTTGGGAATTCTGATTGTACTGTGTGTTTTGTAAATCTTTTGGCTACATCTAAGTGGAGATAGCTTCCGATTTGGGCAGGAACTCAGCTGAGACTGTTTCTAAGGTAGAGGAAACAGGAGTCCAGAACAGAGGTTCTCTGTGGGAAGGCAGTATTTCATAAGCATGTAGGCAGAGGACAGATGGCTTTTTAGAAGAGTGAATGGGAATGAGGGACAAGTTGATTTAGCACCTTAGGGAGGGCAAAATGAGGAGGAAGGTGCTCGGTAGAGACCACCAACAGGCTTTCCCATGGAGAGAGCATACATAGGGGGCGAAGGGAGAGCCCAGGTTCAAAGGTGATAGTGAAATGGCTTTATTTCAATATGTGCTGTAAGGTCAGTAGTATAGAGAGCTTTGGGGTGGAACAAACCTCAAGGACCTCAATCCAGACTCTGGATCTGTTTATGGCTTTTGCCGGCCTTGTGCTAGGTGTCAGGTGATACAGGCCATTGGTGTGCTAAGGGAAAACGTGGTGGGGCTGTTCCACATGCCTGACAGCCCATAGGCTGGACAGCAAGACCCTTCCAGAGAGATGGCTCTTGTAGGCCTTAGGGAGCTCATGTAGGAAGTGACCAGGCTGGTTGCTAAGCCCATATGCGAATCTGGCTTCTCTGCCTATGGGGTAGGAAACTCCACACAACAGCTGTATTCTCCTGGGCAGAGCCAGGGCAGGAAGTGCCAGCCTACCTTCCCTAGAGCAGGGAGGGTTGTACAGTATAGGTCCCTCAAAGATTGTATGGTTTTAACTTAATTGATTCATTATTTTTGTGTGTGCATGGTATGCCTCACGCATGTGTGTGTATATGTGTGTGGTATGCACTATGTATATGCTGATGTGGTGCTCTGTGTGCTTGCCTGCAGCACTCATGGGCTCGCCTGTGGCTGCCAGAGAAAAAGAAAATTATTGGGTGTTCCCTATCACTTATGTACCTGTTTTTTTTTTTTTTTCTTGTAGTAGAATCTCTTATTGATTCTGGAGCTTGCATTTCACAAGCCCCAACAACTCTCCAGTCTCTCTTCTCCCCCACAGGGCTGGAGTTACAGATGTGTGTGCCATCATGACCAGCCTCATTTTTTTTTTTTGTTTTTTTTTTTGGTTTTTTGAGGTAGGGTCTCACTGTAGCTCAGGCTGACCTGGAATTCACTCTGTAGTCTCAGGGTAGCCTCGAACTCACGATGATCCTCCTACCTCTGCCTCCTGAGTGCTGGGATTAAAGGCGTGCGCCACCACGCCCGGCTTTCATTTTTTTTTAAAACTTAAAAACGTACATGTGAGGGGCTGGAGAGATGGTTTAGCGGTTAAGTTGTTTATCTGCAAAGCCAAAGGACCCCGGTTGAGTTCTCCAGGACCCACATAAGTCAGATGCACAAGGGGGTGCATGCATGTGGAGTTCGTTTGTAGTAGCTGGAGGCAGGCCCTGGTGAGCCCATTCTCTCTCTCTGCTCTTTCTCAAATAAATGAATAAATAATAAAAAATTATTAAAAATACATGCGAAAATGTCATATATATAATATGTTTTGTTTTTTTTTTGACATAGGGTCTTGCTGTAGCTCAGACTAACCTGGAATTCACTATGTAGTCTCAGGGTGGCCTTGAACTCGTAGCAATCCTCCTACCTCTGCCTCCCAAGTGCTGGGATTAAAGCTGTGTGCGACCACACCCAGCTCTTTTGTGTTTTGTTGTATTGGTTTTTCAGTCTTATAGTACTAGATCTTTTAAAAATCTTACTATGTTTTCTTTTGGCTTGTGTATGTGTGTAATGTGGTGTGTGTGTGTGTGTTGTGATGCACCATAGGCTCTTTTATAGGGGGCAGGGGAGGGACTTGCCTACAGTGACTAGGGCAGAACATGTGGTACCCACTCCATCGTTCTTCCCTCCAGTCTTTTTTTTTTTTTCAAGACTATATCTTACTCTAGCCCAGGCTGACCTGGAACTCACTCTGTAGTTCCAGGCTGGCCTCAAACTCACAGTAGTCCTCTTACCTCTGCTTCCCAATTGCTGGGATCAAAGGCATGTGCCACCACATTCTTAAACCATCACACACTTAAACTAAGATGAATGAATTTCTAATGAGAAAATGCTATGGCTAAGTAAGAAATCAAACATGTCCTGAACTTTTTCTATCTTACTCTTCAGCTCTGGACTCACTCAGTGTTGAGGGGGCAGGCGTTTGAATGTAGAGACAGTGGTATGACCATATCCCACTGTACTAACCATCTGCTAAGGTTCCAGGATATGCCCTGGCCCTTTCATACTGACCAGTACTGGGCCCTCTAGGTGGTGCTGTTGGGGAGTGAAGATAATGGCTGAGGGCTTTAGGTCAAGTTTGCCAGACTTCTGATTTGCTGTTGTCTGTCCTGATGCTGTCTTGCTAACTGGATCTGGGGGAAAAGGAAGCTAACTTGAGAAGCTGAGGTAGGAAGATCGCTGTGAGTTCAAGGCCAGCCTGAGACTAGTTCTAGGTCAGTTTGGGCTAGAGCAAGATGCTACCTTAAACCCCCCACCAAAGGCAAAGAGATAGTGGTAAGACTACTACATGTCACTTGAAATAGTGTTATAGACTGTGGTAAGTTAAGTATATACTGTAATTCCTAGAGCAACCAATAAAATACTATATAAAATTACAGTAAAAATAAAAATGTACACAGTAAAGCATATTAATAAAAGAAGGCAGGAAAGTGGAAACAATGAATGAAAAACAGAAGAAATGCCATAATTTAGTTATTAAGTGCCCCGCAAAGATCCATGTGTTAAAGGATCAACCCTTAGCTTGGCATTATCGGGCAGTGGTGGAAATTTAAGATGTGGGGCTTAGTGGAAGGTTTTTAGTTGTTGGAGACATGCCCTTGAAGAGGAGACTGGGACCTCAGCCCCTTTCGTCTTTTCCCTGAGGTGATTGGCTTTGCCGTAACCATACTCGCTGCCATGATGGTTCTACTTCATTATAGGCCCAGCAGGCCACAGACTGAAACATCCAAAATCATGAACCAAAGTAAATCTTTTCTCCTTGTAAGTGTATTATTTCAAAATCCATTATTATGTGCTAACCTAAATAATTAGTTTAAAAAATAAAAAGAGCTACATGTGGTGGCTCATACCTGTAATCGCAACACTTGAATTATCTGTTTTCTTTCTTTCTTCTTCTTCTTTCTTTCTTTCTTTCTTTCTTTTTTTTTTTTTTTTTTTTTTGAGGTAGGGTCTCACTCTAGCCCAGACTGATCTGGAATTCACTTTGTAACCCCAGGCTGGCCTCGAGCTCACAGCGATTCTCCTACTTCTCCCTCCTGAGTACTGGGATTAAAGGTGTGTGCCACCATGCCTGGCTACTTAATTTTTTTAAAAAATATTTTAAAAATTTATTTATTTTATTATTTATTTGAGAGAGAGAGAGAGAGAGAGAGAGAGGCAGATAAAGAGAGAATGGACATGCCAGGGCCTTCAGCCACTGCAAACAAACTCCGGACATATATGTGCCACCTTGTACATCTGGCTTACATGGGCCCTGAGTCCTTTGGCTTTTCAGGCAAACACCTTAACCGCTAAGCCATCCATCCAGCCCTTAATTTTTTTAAAATCACACTCTAGGGTCTAGGGAGATGGCTCAGAGGTTAAAGGCACTTGCTTGCAAAGCCTTCCAGCCCAGGTTCAATTTCCCAGTACCCATATAAAGCCAGATACACAAAGTGGCACATGCATCTGAAGTTCTTTTGCAGCACTGACATGCACATATGTGTGCTTACACACACTGTCTCTCTTCTCTTTCTCTCTCTTTCAAATAAATAATAATATTTAGCCAGGTGTGGTGGCATATACCTTTAATCCCAGCTCTCAGGAGGCTGAGGTAGGAAGATCACTGGGTGTTTGAGGCCAGCCTGAGATTACATAGTGAATTCCAGGTCATCTTGAGATTAGAGAGTGAGACCTTACCTTGAAGAACAAACAAACAAAAATTTAATAATAAAAAATTATGCTCTAGAAAGGAAAGATAATAGTTTCTGGGTCTCATTCCAGGATGTATTCAAACTCTTGCTGAGGTCATATTCTTTGAGATTGTCACTAAGATTACAGAAATAATATGACCAAAGTGTATAAGGAAAGGGTTGAGATCATTATCAAAGGGGAAGAGGTAGAGATCATTGAAGTGCTTACAGTCCTTTCTGGAAAAGAGATGCACTTGAGGAGTTTCAGGAGAGTTCTTCACCTTCCACTATCCAAAAAGATTTGTTTCTTCTCAAAGATCTTGAAGCAAATCTTGGCAGTTATATAGATCCTCTAGGTATCCAATATTATCATCTCATTCTTCATGTCCATATGGCAAAACATCTTGTTTCTAAGATATGAGAGTCTCAGGAACAGCTCCCGCCCCTTCACCCCCCCCCAAAAAAAAGTGATGGGGAATCAAAGAGACTCCTTTGTTGAGGAGGAACTGAAAGATAGATATGAGTATGAGCTATCTGAATCTACTGATGAATTTAATAAGCCATCCACATCTGGTGACACTTGGTTTGGCCTTTCAGCTGATGATAATCGTCCCATCATCTATTCACATAACCTAGTCAGAGTTCATATTATTCAGATAACCCCATGCTTAGCATAGTCCTCCCTGCAAAGCAACCACCAACATGTTTTCTCTGCATTCGCATATGTTGGAAATGGGTCTTCCCAGATGCAGTTTCTCCCAGAAGAGCCCAGATTATCATCCCCCTTAATGAAGAAGCACTGCAAAGAAAGTTGCACTACAAAGTGCTCCTGGAAAGAGTCTAGGGACCACGTCTCAGAAACTGCACAGACTTGAGAAGGTCCACAGGTGAGAAGATCTTGACAGGGACAGTACCAGGAAAAGAGGGGCTCCAGGGGAGAATGGATCAGAGAAGGGAAAGGCAGAGGGACAATGTGAAAGATCAGGAAGTCCTAGATTACTTCCTTGACAGAGTCTGGAAAACAAGTTTAATTATTCAGAAGGAGGTGACACAGAGGAGAAAGAGGGTTGTTATAGTTCAGGAAGAGAGTCCTAGTTCAGGGTAAAAATCTTGTTATTGTATCTCACCAGAATACTGGAGAGTGGTTAGCGAAGAAAAAATGGTAAACTGGAAGAGATTAGATATGGAATGGAGAAGCCTAGCACTGAAAAACATAAACCCAAGGAAGAGACAAAAGGTCTGAGAGAATAACCGCAAAGAATGAAACTCAGTGTCCGAGCAGTCTGTGAAAAGCTTAAAGACCTTATTAAGTGCAGTCCCCCTCTGCACGTGACTCTGGATGCATGAGGAAAGTCTAAATTCAGAGAAAAGTTTGCTTAGGATCAAAATGATAGCCAGTGATTCGCCTCATCTTGCAGTCAAACTCTAAACAGTTGCATCTGTTCCTCTTGATGATTCTAACACAGCTGCCTCCCTGACTAAAGATGGCTGCTTGCTGGTACATTGTCTATTCTGTTAAGAATCTTTGACTACATTTAGTTGCCTCAAACCAGCAAAAGCACCTCAGAGTCATTTATATAACACGTTATACCTTGGTTCATCATGTTAAAGAGGAATACTTCAAGTCAGCTGCAGTACCCTTGAAAGGGGGCTTCACTTGAAAGGCCACTGAAGAATGCAGTACCCAGCCAAAGGGCCCTGAGGAACATGCAGAATTGACATCTCCTCAAGTTCCATGGAAGCATACCCATTTAGCAGGGGAAGAGAATTGTTTTTTTAAAATATACATTTTATTATTTACTGCTCCAGGGCCTCCAGCCACTGCAAACAGAACTCCAGACACATGCATCACCTTCTGCATCTGTTTTATATGGGTACTGGGGAATTGAACCTAGGTCCTTAGGTTTTGCAGGCAAGTGCCTTAATCACTGAGCTTTTTTTTTTTTTTTTTTCGAGGTAAGGTTTTACTTTAGCCCAGGCTGACCTGGAATTCCTTATGTAGTCTCAGGGTGGCCTGTGGATATATAATTAAGTCATTGCTTTTGTCCATGTGTTCTCAGGTTCAAGAATCTCAGGCAACCATAGTTCCCACCGTATCTACCAGCAGCAGCTTTCATACAACAGACTCTGTTGGTCGCAGCATCTCCGAAAAACAAGGTGTCATCGAGCCCATGGATACAGAAACTCAAGAAGATAGGAGAACTGGAGGCAGAAAGAATATACGGGCAGAAGGAAGGACGCCAGGAGACAGAGCACCAGCAGTGCAGGAGACACAGGCAGATAGGAAGATACAGGTGGACATTGTGACACAAGAAGGTGAGAGTCCGCAGTCAGACAGGAGTTTACAGAAGGATGTGGTAACACACAGAAGGATGGACAAGCAGGTAGGATGCACACAGGCAGGTGAGAGGCTGAAGGAGGGTAGGAAAGCGCAGAAAGATGAGAGGATGCAGGAAGATATGAGAGACACAAGGATGCAAGAAGAAAAGGAGACACAGTTGGAGGGCAGCATGCTCATGGCTTTCAAAGACCAATCAGAGAAGCAGCCTATGACCAGCCTCAAGCCACCACCCAGAGTTCCCAAACTCCCACCATCAGAATGTTTTATATCTCCGCAAGTTATGGAACATTTGGTGCAGAGCCCAGAAGCATCTTGTGAGTTAGAAAAGCCTGATTTCATGCTTAGATCTGAGGAACCAGCAGTCACTGCCTTCAGAAACCAGGAGAACTCTGTACTAGATCCCCTGACAGACAATCTTGTGTGTCTAGCACAGCTGCCACCTGAGGGGAACTTGGAACAAGCAGGAGGAGAAACATGTCAAAGGCCAGAGTGGTCAGGCCAGGTCAAGGCCAAGCCAGAGAAGAGCCTATTCCAGTGCCCCAAGGAGGAGCAGCCCAGGGAAAGTGTGTGTGTGGGTCTGTATGGTGGTCCTTCAGCTAGCCTGAACCAGGAGGTGCCCACCATGTCCTCCTCTCTTTCTGGAACTAGCCTGACCAATAGCCCACAGGAGGGGCTACACAATACCCCAACTTCTCAGCACATAAGTGCAGATGCCTTTCTGCCTGCGAAGGACCAGGCCTTGCTGAGTTCAGCTCCTACACTGCACCTGGGCCCAGGGCCTCCTACTCAGAGTTTCACATCAGAAACCATGGCCACAAGCAGTGAAGGTGCCTGTGCCAAGGAATCAGATATGGAGCGACGGTCCCCAGCTCCCCGAAGCTGTGACCCTGGCCTCATAGATTCCCTAAAGAACTACTTGCTTCTGCTATTAAAGCTGTCCAGCACTGAGACAAGTGAAGCCAGTGCAAAGTCCCAGGCAGGAGCTGACACTGAAGGCCTAGCACCCTCCTCCACTTTGGCACCTACTGTTGAAGTGGCGGGGCTGAGTCCCCGGACATCAAGGCGCATCCTGGAGCGTGTAGAGAACAATCATCTGGTACAGAGTGCACAGAGCCTGCTCCTGAGCCCCTGCACCTCCCGCCGCCTTACTGGCCTCCTGGACCGTGAGGTGCAGGCTGGCAGACAGGCCCTAGCTGCTACCCAAAGCTCCCAGCGTTCTGGCTCCAGCCCCCTCCCGACCCCCCTCACTATTCCTGCCATTGTGGTAGGTGATGAGGGATCCAGTGGTGAGGGAGAGGATTCCCAAAAGGGGGCCTTCCAGGATTGTTGCACAGGTGGGCTGTTGGAAGAAGTGGGTGGGCAGGCAGTGGAGAACAGAACACAGGAACCCTGCCAAGATGAGGAGGTCCCAGGGGAGGCTTTGGTGGGTATCCCTGCAGCTACACCTGAGGAACTGGCTCTGGGGGCCCGGAGGAAGAGATTTCTCCCTAAGGTCAGAGCAACAGCAGATGGGGAGGTAACCAAACCCGAAGAAAGGGAGAGTCCCACAGTTTCTCCCCGGGGTTCCAGGAAGAGCCTGGTGCCTGGGTCTCCTGGGACTCTAGGGAGGGAGAGGCGTTCCCCTACCCAGGGCAGAAAGGTCAGCATGCTGGAGGTGCCCCGGGTAGAGGACGAGCCTGCAGCAGGAGACCTGGGCTCCGGCTCCAAGGCCAGTGGACTGGACTCCGAGCCTGTCCTGGATGAAGGCAAGCAGGAAGCTCCGGCCAAGCCCAGGAAAGCCAAAGACTTGCTCACAGGTGAGCACTGGGAAGGGAAGGCCGCCACAAAGCTGTAGCTAGCACACTGCTGCTCCCAGCACCACCTCACCAGTGCCAACACACCCTTGCTAGGGATTTGCGGGATTCCCTATGGAATTCCCTATTTCATGAGCTATCAGAAAAGCCTGGTGTTTGTTTTAGTTCTGCTTCCCTGCAAAGTGGGTCTGATAATGGCACAAGGCCTTGTGACAGTGTGAGAGTTGAGTGATACAGAAGAAATCACGTACTAGTTGAGGTGCCGTGGCCCACACCTGTCATCTTAGCATTCTGGAGTCTGAAGTTGGAGGACTAAAAGTTCAAGGCGTAGGGCTGATGTAGTTCAGTTGATAAGAACGCTTGCTTAACATGCACAAAGTCCTAGGTTCAATCCCCAGCATCACATAAGTTGGGTGTGGTGGCACATGCCTGTAATTCAAGTACTCTGAGGCAGAAGGATAAGAAGTTTAAGGCTATCCTTGTCTACACAGCAAATTTGTTTGAGGCCAGCCCCCATAGGATACATGACACCCTAGAGAGAGAGTGGGAATGGTGGTAAAGGGAGTTTTCAAACCTAGTCTAGTGTACATAGACCTCATCTCAAAAAAAAAAAAAAAAAAAAGGCTGGGGCTGGGGCTGGGGCTGGAGAGATGGCAATGGCTTAGCAATTAACGCACTTGCCTGCGAAGCCTAAGGACCCAGGTTCAATTCCCCAGTACCTACATAAGTGAGATGCACAAGGTGGCACATGTGTCTGCAGTTCATTTTCAGTGGCTAATAGCCCTGTTGCACCCATTCTCTCCATTTGCCTCTTTCTCTCAAATAAATAAATAAATAAATAAAATATTTTTAAAATAAAGGGCTGGAAAGATGGCTTAGTGGTTGAGGTGCTTGCCTGCGGAGTCTCAGGACCCAGATTTGATTCCCCAGAACCCATGTAAGTCAGATGTACATGGAGGTGCATGCATCTGTAATTCATTTGCAGTGGCTAGAGGCCCTGGCACACCCATCCTCTCCCTCTTCCCCACTCTTTCAATAAATAAATAGACCACAGGAAAGCTGGGCATGGTTGTGCACACTTTTAATTCCAGCATTCAGGAGGCAGAGGTAGGATCACCATGAGTTAAAGGCCAGCCTGGGACTACTGAGTGAGTTCCAGGTTGGTCTGGGCTGGAGGGAGACTTTACTTTGAAAAAGAACAGCAATAAAAACACAGGAACTTCGCACAGAGTGGGGCTTCAGTGGCATCCTAGCTCCACCATCACCATCATTCCCTCTATCAGCTTGTCACCATCATTTCCTCTATCAGCTTGTTCCATAATTACACAGTGTAGATAGGAGTCAAACCTAGTTTTGTAGAGATAGGGGAACAAAATTCAGTGCCTTGCTTGACTGCTTATCCCTACTGATGTACTTAGCTATGGCCTGGGATGGGGTTGGAGACTCTTTCTGGCTTAAGATGTGTTCTGGGGTCAGAGTGGGAGATAGCTGGAGCTATGGAATGCTGGGTTTGTGGGGAAACAGATTTTGTTTTCTCTCAGCCTGTTCTACCAGGGGCACCCAGGAAAGCAGGAGTTTGCCTATAGAGGGACACATGAGAAGATGTTGCGGATGTGGCTTCTCTTTGTAACTGGACTCTTTCTTGCTTTCAGCCCCACAGGTGATCCGGAAGATTCGGGTGGAACAGTTCCCAGATGCTTCTGGTAGCCTGAAGCTGTGGTGCCAGTTTTTCAACATTGTTAGTGACTCAGTCTTGACATGGGCCAAGGACCAGCACCCAGTGGGTGAGGTGGGCAGGAGGTAAGCCACCTGCATACCACCTCCACCTGACCTGGCTCCTTAATTGTTATAATCATGTTGGATATTGTCCTAATTTCCTCATTTATTCGTCACACATAACCCTACTAGTGAGAGACAGTAAGTAGATGCTAAGTAGATGATAAAATTGTGCTAAGGCTTAGAGGTCTTAAATTACTGGCCCAAAGTCACAGCTAGTAGGTGTCATGATTGTAAACCAGACCATTTCCTGACCGTGGACCTCTTCATGGCTCCCAGAGCCTCAGTTCATAGGAGCCTCTGAGAGTGGGGTCTCAGGCCCTGTGTCACAGTGATGGCCTTCACAAGAATGGTCTCCACTCTCTGCAGTGCAGGGGATGAGGGGCCAGCAGCCTTGGCCATCGTGCAGGCATCCCCCGTGGACTGTGGTGTCTATCGATGTACCATCCACAATGAGCATGGCTCAGCCTCCACTGACTTCTGCCTCAGTCCTGAGGGTGAGTGTCTCTGCAGCCTGGCCTTGTGGGGTGGCAGCAGTCCCCTGGGCAGAGATGACACTCTGCCTGGGCAGGGCAGCCTGAAGGCAGCTGCTTCCTCTTCTGTCTCTCTTTACAGTGTTGTCTGCCTTCATATCCAGGGAAGAAGGTGAAGGTATGTTGCCCCTCTGGGGAGGAGAACAAGTCTTTTTCACAGCCCTACCCCCTGCAGAGGGACCTTTGTTAAGAGTTTGGACTCCTTCCCAAATCCACTTGCTGTTACCCTTTGTCTTCTAGTGCAGGATACAGCTTGGGGAAGGTGATGAAGGAGGTCTGATAGTTTAGAAGGTTGTGGGTGGGAAGTGGCTAAGAGGAAGGCACTTACAGTATTTAATGCAGTCCTAGGCCCTCAGCCTGCACCAGAATCCTTGATCAAGGGTAGGACTGGCCACTAGGTCACCTAGTCTCTCTCATGGTGTTCTGTGGACTCCTGCATGGCTTCTCAGCCCCTACTGTGAGATATCCTACATGTCTAAGAAGGGCCTGGGAAGCATTGCATTTTCTGCAACTCTCTGGTGAGATAACCCCAATGTTTGCCAAATATTTCAAGGGCTTGAATATCAGAAGAGAGACTGTTCTGGCTCTATAGGACATACGCTATCACCCCTTTGTTCAGTTATCAAATAAAATTTAACTGCTGTGAAATACAAACCCAGACCAAGAACCTTGGAGTGATTCTTTAATATCATCAAATGCCAACTTTCCCTAGTTGTCTTACATGTGTGATTTGAATCAGGACCCATTAGTTTATTTGGCTGATAAAGCTTTCGCGTCGCTTAACATATGAAAGTTCCATTTCTTTCAATTTAATTTTTATTTATTTATTAGTGAGAGAGGGAAAGAGAAAGAGGCAGATAGAGAGAGAATGGGTGAGCCAGCACCTCCAGCCACTGTAAACCAACTCCAGACACATGTACCACCTTCTACATCTGGCTTACATGGGTCCTGGGGAATCAAACTTGGGTCCTTAGGCTTTGCAGGCAAGCATCTTTTTTTTTCTTAATTTTTATTAACATTTTCCATGATTATAAAAAATATCCCATGGTGCTACTCTCCCTCCCCCCACTTTCCCCTTTGAAATTCCATTCTCCATCATATCCCCTCCCCATCTCAATCAGTCTCTCTTTCATTTTGATGTCATGATCTTTTCCTCCTCTTATGATGGTCTTGTGTAGGTAGTGTCAGGCACTATGAGGTCATGGATATCCAGGCCATTTTATGTCTGGAGGGAGGACGTTGTAAGGAGTCCTACCCTTCCTTTGGCTCTTACATTCTTTCCGCCACCTCTTCCACATTAGACCCTGAGCCTTGGAAGGTGTGATCGAGATGTTACTCAGTACTCCAGTCACTTCTTTCCAGCACTATGATACCTTCTGAGTCATCCCAAGGTCACTGCCATCTGAAAAGAGAAAATTCTCTACCCAAAGTGAGAGTAGCATTAATATAAGGGTATAAATATTAAGAAAAGTGCTTACTGGACAGTTTGATAAGCATAGTATATACATTTTTCCAGACATCAGCAGATGTTATACCCCTAGGGCTCATGACTACCCCTGTTTTAAGTTTTCAGTATCAGGGATATATTCCCCCCATGGAGCAAGCCTCCAGTCCAATTGGAGGGCAGTTGGTTTCCACCATGACAGATGTGCCACTCTTGCACCTGTTGGCTCATTTGGCCTGGCTGGCCAATTATAAGGCTTGCAATGTCCACTGTTGAGTATCTTCACTGGTGATATCTCTCTCCCATTGAACTGCATGTAGAATGGCTTCTTCCAGCTTTCTCTCAGCTGGTCTACATGGAGGAGGCAGGCAAGCATCTTAAACCCTATGCCATCTCTTCAGCCCCTAGTTCCATTTCCTTTCTCCTATTTGTTGAAGTCACTTATGTGCAAAGTTCTTATTTTCTAGTGTTTTTAATTATATCCCCATTTGCCATGTTCTATTCACATGCTTCTTCTAAATTGATAATTATGTTAAGAGGTTTGGTTGGATTCAGGTGTAATTTTTTACAAGAACAATTTGCAGACCAGGTATGTTATTGTAGCCTATAACCCCCGCCCTTGAGAGCCTGAGGCAGGAGGATGCAAGGCTGGCCAGGCTTATGTACTTCTGCACTGTCTCAAAGAAACAAAACTGCCGGCCGTGGTGGCACACACCTTTAATTCTAGCACTCGGGAGGCAGAGGTAGGAGCATTCTGTGAGTTTGAGGCTACCCTGAGATTACATAGTAAATTCCAGGTCAGCCCGGGCTAGAGTGAGAGCCTACATTGAAAACACACACACACACACAAATAGGAAGAAGGTCTGGAGAGATGGCTTAGCTTAGTGGTTAAGGATTTTGCTCGCTAAATGGAAGGAACCAGGTTCAATCCTCCAGTACCCTCATAAGCCAGATGCGCAAGGTGGCACATACATCTGGAGTTTGCAGTGGCTAGAGGCCCTGGTGCTCCACTCCTCTCTCTCTGCCTCATTCTTTCTTTATCTCTCTCTCAAATAAATAAATAAATGAATAATTTTTTAAAAAGGAAGCAGATTTATAAGTTCACATACATGGTATATATTTCTTTCTGCATCCTATCCAGAGGGACATAAATGATAAGATTGCTAGTTGGGTTATCTCTGTGTGTGAAAAACCTATCTAGCAACTTCCTTTGTTATCTGGATGGTCTTAGCATTCACTGCTTACTGCCTATATCCATTATCACACTAGGATTTACCTCGTGAAGGTATTCCATTCTATTCCTTTTGTCTTCATTTATTAGCCAAAAATATTTTTGTTGAGAAAAACATTTGGTTACCCTGATATGTACCTGTCTTAACAGAAAATGAAGGATAAGTATTTTCTTTTTTCTTTGTACTTAATCAAATTTCAAAATAATGAGTTGGTACTCTAGGATCCTCCAAAGATGACCAAGAAGGTTAGTTTCTTTTTCCAAAGGGGCTAGGATTTATTTTTTAGTTACTGTTATGAATAGGTAAATAGTAATATAGTACAATAACTATTCTCTTTGTTGCAAAGATTGCTTCATTTTTGGTCCCTTCTGGTTGGCTCCTGTGTCCTTTGCAAGTCTCCAGTAGGTGCTTTGTTTCCTTGCTTATTTATTTAATTTATTTATTTGAGAGAGAATGGTACACCAGGGCTTCTAGTCACTGCTAATAAACTCCAGACACATGTGCCACCTTGTGCCTCTGGCTTATGGGGGGACTAGGGAATCAAACTTGGGTCCTTAGGCTTCACCAGGCAAGCGCCTTAACCACTAATCTATCTCTCCAACCCTGCTTGCTTGTTTTTGTGGTGCTGGGGGTCAAACCCAGGGCCTTGCACATGTTAGGCAAGTACTCTACCACTGAACTATAGCTCTACCTCCCCCACTTTTTTTGTTACTTATTTTGAGGCAGGATCTCACTAAGTTGCCCAGCCTGGCCTTGAACTTGTGATCCTCCTGTCTTAGTTTCCCAAGTAGCTGGAATTATAGGCTTGCCTCACCAGGCCTAACTTTTCAGAAGGTTTTTTTTTTAAATTTATTATTTTGTCATTTCTTTGTTTTCTGTGTCACAAAATGTTTCAGGTCCATCCTGTACATGTCCTGTGGAGCCATAGACACAGTCATTTCTTCAAAGGTCTCTGGTTCCTTCTTGAGGGAAGTGATGGCCACAGTCATAGTTGAGATCAGCAGTGCTCATGGTCACTGTTACTATATTAGTCCTACAGACTTTTTTTTTTTTTTTTCATGAAACATGTTGGTTGAGATTGAGTCATTGATTTATTTGACCAGGTTAATTCTAATCTTCTGTATTGACTGTCACTACTGTTGCAAAGCCCACCTTTCCACAGGCACTTGCTGAGCACTTCCTAAGAGATGAACACCACAGAAGCCCTGTTAAATAATAGGCTGAATAGTTTCTGCCCCAAACAGCTAGTAGTTCTGAAGGGAACTCCTGGTGTGCATCTTAAGAGCAATCATGGATAAGACGCGACCATACTGAGTGGACAGAGTGTGAGCTTGTTCTAGCCTTTTCCTTCCCTATGGCCCAACATTGAGCAGGTAGATTTGAGTTTCTGCATTTCTCCTGTTTTCCTTCAGTTGGAGAAGAGATTGAGATGACCCCCATGGTGTTTGCTAAGGGTCTGGCTGATTCTGGATGCTGGGGGGACAAGCTTTTTGGGCGACTGGTGAGCGAGGAGCTCCGAGGGGGTGGACATAGGAGTGGTCTTCGGAAGGCCTCCCAGGCCAAAGTCATCTATGGGCTGGAACCCATCTTCGAATCCGGTTGCACATGCATCATCAAGGTATCCAGCCTGCTTGTGTTTGGACCCAGCAGTGAGACTTCTCTCCTGGGCCGAAACTACGATGTTACAATTCAGGTACTGTCCCATACTCCTTCCTTTTTATGCCTCATCCCTATACTCTCTCACTTCCTTGCTGTCCGTAGCCTGGGTGCCATGTGGAAGCTGGTGGGGAGGCAGAAGCCACCCCATCTTACTTAGCCTCATGAAGCTCCAAGGACAGGCTTTGAGGAGTGGCTAAGATGCAGCCAGAAATCCAGATTGTTGGCCTCAGAGAACTTGAGAGTCAAAATCATTTGAAACCTAGTTTTAACTTATCTTTTTTTAACCCCCCAGCAGAAACCTTTCCCTTTGCTTTAGATCCAGTCTCATTGGAGCCTTATTTACATTTGAGAGAAAAGGAGAGGGACCCTGATGGGGAGGAGAGTCCACCCTATGTTCCACCAAGGGGTCCCTGGGGCACTGTCCCCTAGCATTAGGGCTCTAGGAAGCACACTTCAGAAACTGCTTTGGAACCTCAGTTTGCAAAGGAGCTCACTGCCCCTTGTTATTCAAACAAAAATGTAGAACAGAGAAGGAAGCCTAAAGGAGTGAACCTCAGTTCCTGCAGGCCTGGAATTCTCCCTGTAGTCCCTAGCAGGTGGCCCACCCACTCATAGCTAGGCATGCCAGGGAACTGTGGAGCTGCCTTGCTGATTGGACTTGTTTTCCTTTAATCCACAGGGGTGCAAAATTCAGAACATGAGCCGAGAGTATTGCAAAATCTTTGCTGCTGAAGCCCGGGCAGCATCTGGCTTTGGGGAGGTGCCTGAGTAAGTTCACAGGAGGGGAACATACAGCATGCAATGGCCTTGGGCTTTGGCAGTGATTTCTCAGCCTCCTAGGACCATGCTGATTTCCAGCCAGGTGCAGATGGCCTCACAGCCTCACCACAGTCAGCCCAGTGGTCTCACAAAACCTGGAAGTAACAACCTCAACATTCCTGTCCAATTGAGTCTCCTCCCACCACCCTCATTCCTCTCACCTTTAGCTCTGATTTTGCCATTTACAGAGCTTGGGCACAGCAGATTCTGTGGCTCTGTAGAGGGAGGGGGTAGGCGACTGAGTAGGATGCTAATGTGGTAGGTGAGTAGAGTCAGTGTAGACTTTTGTAGGAGTCAGCTGTAAATGATTCCTGCACATCTGGTCTGACTGGCATTGAACCACAATCTAGTTGAATACTTTCTAAAGGTTTCCTTTCTGTTTTACGCATACTGGCCTCAGCCCTCCCTCAAGCACAGTCTGCCTGAAGCCCTAGAAGGGTTTCATTCTAGTACCACTGGCTGCAGAGAATGGTCAGAACTCTGAAATCAGTGGCCTCCATTCCTTTCCTCTCCTGCTGTCCTTCATGCACAGAGCTGGGCATTCATTCTGGGAAGGGCCCTTCTTGTAAATCCAAGAATACAGAACTGGAGGGAGGGGCTTTCTGGGACTCCAGCTTACTGTAGGGTGCAACTGTTTAGGATCATCCCACTCTATCTGATCTACCGCCCTGCAAACAATATCCCATATGCCACCCTGGAGGAGGACCTGGGCAAGCCCCTGGAGTCTTACTGTTCTCGGGAATGGGGCTGTGCTGGGACTCCATCAGCATCTAGCAGCTCAGAGGCCATGCAGAAATGCCAAACCTTCCAGCACTGGCTGTATCAATGGACAAATGGCAGCTTCCTTGTCACAGATTTGGCAGGTATGAAAGTGCATGGATATGAAAGCATGTGGAGTTGAGCCCACTAGTGCATGCCTGGTAGTCCACTGAGCACTTTAGCTATTTTTTGCTTATTACAATAGTCATATTGCATGGATTTGACAGGGACCATTTGGCACATAGTCCTCAGATGTACTAGGTCCTCATGTAGTCAGTCCATAATGCAGTTGCATTTAAAGGAGGACAGTCTAGGCCACTTAAAATTAAAACAGAAGTCATTTTATAAAACATTTATGTATTTATTTGAGTGAGAAAGAGAGGGAGGGTGTGTGTGTGTGTATGTGTATGTATGTGAGCACCAGGCCTTTTGCCACTGCCTTTGAACTCTGAGGCAGGATGATCAGGAATTTTAGGTCATCCTTGGTTACATAGTAAATCTGAGGCTAGCCTAGGCTACATGAGTAATTGTCTCAAAAAAACTAAAAAAAGTCAAATAGTGTCTTGTATTCATTTGTAGTAGCAGAAGGCCTTGGCACCACCCATATGCATACATACATATATACATACATACTTATGCAAATAAATAATTTAAAAAATAACTGATTGCTGCTCCCATAATGCATAACCCATAACCCCATAGAGAATACCTGCAACCCCACAAAGGATGGTCTCCAGCAGAATGGGGGCAGGGGTAAGGGAAAAATAGGATACCAACACATGATGTATCCATATGAAATATGTTGTTAATAATAATAACAAAGCCTCTTTGGGGCTGGGGAGATGACTCAGCAATTAAAGGAACTTACTTATAAAGCCTGCTAGCCCGGGTTTGATTTCCTAGTACCCATGTAAAGCCAGATACACAAAATAGCACATGTGTCTGGAATTAATTTACAGTGGCAAGAAGCCTTGGCATGCCTAGTCATATTCTGTCTCTCAAATACATATAAATTAATTAATTAAATCAAAATTGCTTTATTGTCACTCTTCATCTCTGTTAGCTTTTTATTTATTTTTTGTTTTATTTTTTTGTGGTAGATCTACTGTAGCCCAGGCTGACCTAGAACTCACTCTATAATTCCAGGCTGGCCTTGAACTTACAGTGATCCTCCTACCTCTGCCTCCTGCCTCCCAAGTGCTAGGATTAAAGGCATGTGCCACCATGCTTGGCCTTCTGTTAGCTTTTTAAATATAAGCCAACTTGGTCTTGTTTCTTTCCTTTTTTTTTTTTTTTTTGACCTGGTTTCTTTTTTATTTTTTAATAACATTTTTATTTATTTGCAAGCATAGATTGAAAGAGAAGCAGGAAAGAGAAAGAATAGGAGTATGGGTGCAGCAGGGCTTCCTGCCAGTGCAAACAAAGTCCAGGTGCATGCATCCCTTTGTGCATCCAGCTTTACATGGATACTGGGAAATCGAACCTGGGCCAGCAGGCTTTGCAAGCAAGCACCTTTAACTGCTGAACCATCTCCATAGCCTCTTTAGTTTAATCTGTGTATCTTTATAGCAGAGGAAGGCAACAAGCATGAATTTTCCTTCTTCCTTTGACTAGCCCCCTTAAGGTCTACTCTCTCTAACTAGAACTGGGCAGAAGAAAGGAAAAGATTAAATGCTCTACAGTGGGAAGAGAGGCTTCTGGGAATATTGCACATTATTAAGCCTTGTCTTTGAGATAAATGAGAATACCAAAGACCAGATATACTAAAAGCACTCTAATGTGTCCCCTATTTGGGTTAAGATATACATACATCTATCTACCTACCTACCTACCTCTCTATTATCATTCATTTTTCCATCCAACATTAGAAATTGTCATTGTCCTCAAGAAGCTGTGAGAAGTAGGCAATTTTTACCATGAGATGATAACTTGGTGTAGTAGAGCTGAATCTCTAGTTCATAAACAAGTAAACTGAAGCTTAGCCTGTAATTCTTGCATTTGGGGAACTGAGGCCAGAGATTAGCCTGGGCTATATGGCAAGATGCTGTTGTAAACAAAACACACACACAAAACAAACAAACAAATAGAGGTCTAAGAAGTCATGTCATTCAACCTCTATGCACATTCCTTTTCTAGGCATGATGTCTTCTTACCTACCACGTTCAGGAAGGCCTTTTGGAAACTAAAATTCTATACGAGTTTCAGGGATTGTTATTATAACCTGAAATGGAATGTGATAAATGTTGAGAGGCAAATGTCAAATAAATTGATATTTATTGCATCACTAGTCTATTTCAAACATGAAGTTAGAGTCCTCTACATTGTAAGCTTCTTAACATCTCATAAGGTGGGCATTATTATCCTGTCTTTTATAGTTGAGGATTAGAGATATTAAGTGGCTTACTAAATTCACACAGCTCATAAGTGATGGAGCTGAAATATAAATTCAGGTCTGTTTGATTCTACAGCTCATACTTGTTTTACTCTGTCATATGAAGATACTCAGTCCTGTGAGTGAACAGCAACTCCCTGGAGAAATATTGGATAGTTTAGAAATGGGAAAAATCACAAACCGGGCATATGAATGCTAAGACACTCACTGACCAGGGTAGGAGGTATTTTTCTCACTGTCATTTTGCTAGGCTCTATTCTACCAAGGCTGTCATAACCTACTCCAACTCCTAGCTTCTTGGAATACTTCCTGCTTTTATGAGAAGTGTAGAGGCCAGTCTTATCCAATGTTACAGTTCTCTTGGTCTTCCTCTAATGTACTCTTTAATTCCTATTTTCTTTCTTTCTTGTATTGACTACTAAGTTGTTGAGAAAATTTTGGTCCACAGCCAAAAGAAGTTGGGTTTGTGGATAGGCAGGCTTGCATAGCTGAAAGAATTTGGCTTCAATTTCAAGGAGTCAGAAAAACTGAACATTCACTTTGACTCACAATAACTACTATACATAGTGCTTAATCATTGAATGATTAAGTATGACTTATCAAAGTCTTAAAACTCTGAGCTATCTTCTCACCTGTAAAATGAGGATATTATAAATTATTAATGAAGCCAGGCATGGTGGTACATGCCTTTAATCCCAGCACTCAGTAGGCAGAGATAGGAGGATCATCATGAGTTCGAGGCTACCCTGAGACTACATAGTGAATTCCAGGTCAGTCTGATCTAGAGTGAGACCCTACCTCGGAAAACAAAAAATAAAACTAAACAAAACAAAAAAAAAAAAACCATAGACTATTAATGATACAGAGATCCTGCATATATACTGGTGAGGCTGGCTGGTGGTACTCACCTTTGAGAGGATGCCTGAAGTCATGTCTCCACTGAACTCTGGGGAATTCTTTTCTAAAGAGATGTCCATGGTGGTCTAGAATCTGGCCAGGATGGCCTCACCCCCCCCCCCTTTTCTATCTTTTCAGGGGTTGACTGGAAGATGACTGATGTGCAGATTGCTACCAAACTGCGAGGGTGAGTAGTTCTTGGGGATGGAATGCCTTTGGAGGGTCTTCTCAGGATGCCAGATATCCTAATTCCTTATTTCCGTTCCTGAGATGCTGGGCCTGGGGCCATATATTCTCTGTCATACCCATGGCTATGTGGTAATACCCAGAGGGCCATTGATCCCCAAGCCCATATCCTTGACTCATAATGCCCACATATAGGGATTGCTACGACTCTGGGCCCTCAGTAGGCTCCTCCACTTCCTTCTTCCCTGAGAATGATCATCAGGATGAAGATGAGCAAGGGCCCTGCAGTTAGACTAACTGGACTACTGTTCCCAACTCTGCATCAATTTAAACTTAAAAGGCAGACCATCCTCGCACCACAGGATGGCCAGGTTGATGAATCCAGTGTTTTATGTTATATGGAGCCTGTTTTAAATTTAGAGTTTGGGGTGCCACCTAAGGTACCACTCTAGGGAGAATGGGAAAGTGTACCCTGAAACAACACTTTTATGCTGGCCATCCCAAAGCCAGCCACCATGAGCCTGTCATTCTGGGTGGGGTGCATTCAGCTCTTCTGTTTGGCTGCAGATACCAAGGCCTCAAGGAGAGCTGTTTCCCTGCTTTGCTGGACCAGTTTGCCTCCTCACACCAGTGCAACACCTACTGTGAGATGCTGGGGCTGAAACCCCTCAAGGGCCCTGAGGCTACCCATCCTCAAGTCAAGGCCAAAGGCTCCAAGAGTCCATCTTCTGGCAGGAAGGGCTCTCAGCTGAGTCCTCAACCCCAGAAAAAAGGTGTTCCCAGTCCTCAGGGCATTCGGAAGAGTGCTTCAAGCTCCAAGGCCACTCCTCAGGCCCCAGAGGCAGTTGCTGTCCAGTTATTAGGACAGCTTCCCACCCCAGAGGGAAGCTCCAAGGCCCAGGGCATGCGGTAGCCCCAACGTGAGGCTGGGGTCTCCAACCAGCAACAGACCAACTAAGAAGCATCTTGAACCACATGGAGACGTTCTCAATACAGAACTAACCAGAGAGGGTGCCCAGAGGAGACACCTCTCAGGGACCTCTCTGAGTAGCTTCTCATTGGAAGGCTTTGGGCATGGCACATGGTCCTCTGGCCACCCTTGGTGCCATTGTCACCCAGGGATCCTGGCCTGGTGGGCCCCACCTCCAAGTGCCTGGTGGCCTAGACCCTCATTGAAGTTTACACTTGCCACTGTTAGAGGCTCCCTGAGTCCTCTGCATGAGTTCTACACTCTGACCCCTTTCCCTATCCACCCTGTAGCAAATGTGCTGGTCTGGGGGCCTGCGGGCCAGCATTTGTTTTTTCACCCCTGCTTGTCCTTGCTGTCTCCCTGTCTTCAGGGCTTCAGACTTCCTGTTGGGTCTAGCCTGTGACTCTCAGGGTACCATCTCTTTCCAGCTACTTTGCCTTATTCATGACAGCTTATCCTGCAACTAACCTGTCCCTGTGTCCAGATGGAGCACTTTGTGTCCTTGTGCAGTGGTCTTTGATGCTGTGTGTTCTTGTCACTCAGGCACTTACTTGTTCCCATGCTCCCTTGCACCCCACCTCCACCTCAGGCTTTGAACCCAGCTGCAATCTACTGCCAACCCTTCACCAGCTCTTTGCTTGTCCCTTTGTCTAAGGGCTCCTTTAGCCCTGACCTGCACACTCCACCCACTGATAAATGCCCAGGTGAGGAACAGACCCTCTAGCCTCTCATTCCACCCCAATGCACTCTTCACTTCTCAAAGTTCTTTGCTCATGAGGTGAGAGCTGGCAGAAGGGCATATGAGTATCTGTTAGCCAGAGGGAGGGTGTTGACTTTGACCTGTGCTCTGTGCTAAAAGGAGTGGGGTTACAGTCACTGCCACAGTTCCCTCTCAAAATAATGGAGGGCCAGGATTTTTCCTCATGGGACAGTACTCAAGGATGTTCTAGGAGTGTTGTAATTCATTCACATGCTTGGGCGTAGTGGTGTCTCTGTCCTACCCCCTAACCAATAACTTAATCCTAGGGCTTACATCTGGGCCCTCATGTATGAGTTCCTAAAGAATTTTTGTGCTGTGCCTAGCATCCTGGGTCTTTCCTGGTATCCCTCCTTGAGACCTTGGATGGAGTAACTTGCTCCATTGGAATGCAATAAAGGCAGCAACTGTGTACTGCTTGCCCTCATCTGGTGTGGTTACAGAGTCAGAGTCACCTCTTTCGAGGCAGGCTTTATGAGGTTGTACTATAGTTCCTGGGCCTACTCAAAAAATGAATCTATATTTTGGCTCCTAGCCTGAAGTTCATTCCCAGTCTTCTGAGGCCACAGCTAGACAGTCTACAGTGCAAGTGAGCTGATGGCTTGTTGCCCCTTAGCAGGGTGCCTGGGGACTTATGACTTTGGAATTTCTCCTTCATTTGGAAGAGGAACATGAAGGAAGGAATCCAGAAAGGAAGAGCAGTGCTGGAACCTCAGCAAAAACGCCCTGTGTCTCTCTCAGGCCAACTCCACCAAAGCAAGACTGGCCCAGGAGCAGAGCGGCTGCTCTCAAACTTCTCAGGAAGTGCTCATTCCCAGTATTCCCCTCACCTCGACCTTCCCTCCTGACATTTCCCTTCCATTGAATGTTCTGACTTCTCTACCTCTTCCTTGCTCAGATAACTCCTCACTTTTTCTTCTTGCTCCATTGTACCCCCAGTCTACCGACCCTGCATATCCAGTGAGAGCAGAATCATTGTTCATATATTCATTCATTCAACAACATATATTGAGCACCTATTGTGTACCAGAATCTGGACTGGCTGGCAGATGTTGGAAGGCAGCAGTTTCAGGGGGAGACTGCAGATCCTTGAGGATATGTGGGTTTTGGATCAACTGAAGGAAGAGAAAGGGTTCAAGTAAGGCTGTTGGGGTAGCTCAGCAAACCTGAAGAATAGCTGAAATGATTGGCCTTAAGGAGGGCAGGAGACAGGGCAGCTCCCAGTAGCTGTTGCCATTGGTCCCTGTAGGTCTCCCTCCATTCAAAATTAAAATTCCAGATTCCAGGTAAGAGCCTGGCCTGGAGCTCAGGGATTCATAGGGTGGAAGAGAGGCAGTATTCCAAAATACAGGAATTTCTTTTTTTTTTCTTTTTATTTTTTTAAAGAATGGGCACACCAGGGCCTCTAGCCACTGCAAATGAACTCTAGATGCATGTGCCCCCTTGTGCCGTGGGTCCTGGGGAATTGAACTGGGGTCCTTAGACGTCACAGGCAACCGCCTTAACCGCTAAGCCATTTCCCCTGGCCCCAGGAATTTCTTTTTTTTTGAGACAGTCTCATGTACCTTGCTGCCCCCAGGCTGGCCTCAAACTTACTGTAGGTGAGGCTGACCTTAAACTTCTGATCCTCCTTCCTCTGTCTCCCAAGTGCTGGGAGGACAGGTGTGTGCACCACACTCAGCTTAAGATGGGGATTCTTAACCAGAAGAATAGTGGAGATGGAAATGCAAAAAGGGTTTGGTGGGCCCGATCAAGAGAGAGATCCCAAAACACACACACACACACACACACACACACACGTTCCCAAGTGCTATGTTATGACTCAAAGTGCAACCAAGACCAAGTTTCCTGCTTTTAGGGAGTTCAGTTCATATCCAACTAAGTCCAAGGGCCATGACCGGGCTAGTATTTGTCAAAGTCAGATGCCATTAGCAATACTCTTTCTCTTTTAGTTTTATCATAATCCCACCTTGAAATTCCATAACCAGTGAACTAACTGGTAAGAGTAACAATGCAAAAAACAAACAAACAAACAAACAAAACCCAAAAGCCCAGTGTGGTGGCACATGCCACATACCTTTAATCCCAACACTTGGAGCACTTGGGAGACAGAGGTAGGAAGATTGCCACTCGTTTGAGGCCACCCTAAGACTACATAGTGAATTCCAGGTCAGCCTGGGCTAGAGTGAGACTCTACCTCAAAAAAAAGAAAGAAACTGAATGCAGCCAAAATTCTATACCCCAGCAAGACGGGGAGTACAGGTAAATGTGCAGCTGGCCATGAGAACAAGCATTTGTGAGGAGAGACCAATCCCTATGCCCACCTCTAGTCCTGCCCTGTTATGTGTAGGAGCAATCTTCTTTTCTTCTGTAGGGTTCATCGTAACAGTGCCCATACTTCATCTGTCACTCAGAAGTGTAAGGACCCTGGAACTGGAATGCCAGGTGGCTGCTTTAGCTTCCAACTCAGATGTGTTATTACTGCATCTCTGAGGACAGTTATTCTCTTTGGAAACTAAAGCCTCTACACTAGCCTGGTCCCAAAAGCAAAGTATGAGAAAAGCAGTGAATTATTATGCCCATCTCCATGTCCTGCCATCTAGTCCAGTAGCAGAGAGATTCAGTTGCCAGTTCAAAGCTCATGCTTCCTTCTGCAGCCAGAGCTAGCCTTTTAAGATGGTGCTCCTGGTGCTGTTGCTGAGGTTTTCCTTTTCTTTTCGCTTTCCTCATTCTCTTTCTTCCTGTTACTTCATTTTTCCTCTTTAAGATCTCACTATGTAGCTGAGTTCTCAATGCCATTTCACCACACTGTCAAGCCAGCTGTTTTTGGTCTTTGGGAATCCTACAAGATGAGTGAATATCTTACATATCAAGCCATTTAACTTTCACATGTGCATTCTCTGGTGGATAATTCACTGGATTTTGACGTGAATGAGATGTGATGGGTGAGGAGAGCCCATCTAAAATAAAACAAGGCCATATTGGTCAAGTTAACTGCCCCTTCCTACAGCCATAGGTATGAACTGACAAGAGCTCTGACATAGGATAGAAGAGGCAAGGTGGGAGACTTAGGAATGATCCAACACCTGAGTGTATGACCCGTGGATCAGATAATGCTTCATGGGGGCGGGGGGGGGGGTCCCAGCATGACCACCTAGTGGCCAGCCAGAGAGTTATTTCTCAGAAGGATAATAATTACTCATTGGCCAGAGCATTGCATGGTCTCAAACCCCAGGGTCCCCTACCATATCTTTCTTTTCAGGATTTAACATAAGCTCCCTAGAGCTCTCTGTTATGGGCTCCATATAGTTCCCCAGTGTCCCATAGATAGATGATACCTCAAACACTGTTGGATCTGGCAGGTCAGATGAGCTGATGACAGAACCAGTTGTATTGACGATGGCTTTCCCAGCTGGAGAACCTTAACTTGCTCTAGGTCCAACCCAAAGCTGGCAGACTTCTTGATCAACCAGTAACAAAGACTTAGTGGCAAGGAGTTTGAACCATAATGTGAAGACTATTCTGATGTCAACAGACCCAAAAGGGGCTCATTACGTGCACTCTCAAGTCATCTGTCATTGATCTCTGACTCCCATATATCTTACAAAAGTATCAGGGAAGCTTCTGCCCCCCCCCCCAATCCTTCTATAGATCCAAGATAGAAGGAAGGCTCATAGTATGCATCTAAATGCTAAATAACAGTTTCCTTCAAAGAAATATTTGTGTGTTTGACTTCCTCTGAAGCTAAGATCTAGAAATTAAGTGGGAAATCTTGACTTTTACTTTGGCAGCTTGAGACAGACCTAGTGGCCCAATCAGAAGTCTTGCTTCAAAGTAACCACACCTAAGGGGCTACCTGGCTTTCCTCATTCCTGGGCCCAGCCATTGGTAAACCACAGCTCCAGGTCTGGCTCCTATGCCCACATCCACTATTCTGTCCGCCCAACTCTGTTCCTTCTGCCTCTGTGCTGCTGGGGTCAGGGACTTCTTTTTTTCATAGCGGCCCTTCCCTACAAGCACTCTCGGAGAGGAAGCTGGCAGAGCCTCATCCACTTCTCATGGCTGTGGGAACCTATCTTCTGGGTCTTGCCTGAGGCAGAGGGGGTGGGGCTGGATGCATGCCTGGGACCCAATAAAGCATTTCTGTTTCCTGAAATCACTGCGTTTTTGCCTTTCATTGATTTTCTGGTCTTTTTATTTTTAAGAGTGTGTGTGTGGTGTCTTGTTTTATTTTCCAGCCTTGAACTCCTAGGCTGAAGTGATTCTCTTTAACTCAGCTTCCCAAGTAGCTGGGGCTACAGCACACATCATTGTGCCAGCTCTTTGGGTCTTTTGGCATAAACTAGCACAGGCCAACATTTGGTCCAAATGTGTGTTACTCAAGCCCCCCTAAAATGATGAGAACTGTATGAGTTTCTACATTGAATGTAGAGCCTCTATTGAATGAACATGTCAGTAAATATAACCTGAACCAAAATTTCATTCTGTTTATTCTGTTTAATTGCCTTTAATGAGTTTCCATAAATGTTCCTTTAGGAAAAAAAAAAGTAAAGTTGTCTGTGGTGACACACACCTTTAATCCCAGCACTTGGGAAGCAGGGGTAGGAGGATTCCTTTGAATTCAGGGCTGGCCTGAGCCTACATAGTTTCAGGTCAATCTGGGCTAGAGTGAGACCCTACCTGTAAAAACCAAAAAAGAAGAATACAAAAAGGTGTATATTTAATAGTCCATGCAGTTTATTCTGGGTATAAACTTTTAAAAAAGTGTATGTGTGGTCACGTGTGGGTGGGTGCACATGTGTGCCCGTATGTGCAGAGACCAGAGGACCGACTCGGGTGTTCCTCAGGAACACGGTCCACCTCCTTGTGTGAGAGAGTTTCCTATTGATCTGGAGCTCATAGGTTAGACTAGACTGGCTAGTCAGTGAGCCGCAGGGATCCTCCTGTCGGTGCCTCAGCACCAAGGTTACAGGCACTGTGTCCAGCATGTTATGTGTGTATGTACTGGGGATTGAACTCAGGTCCTCATGCTTGTGAGGCAGTATTTTATTGGCTGATCAATCTACTCAGCCCCTAGCCCTGGTCTGTGCTGAGGGTGGGTTCTGCTTATTGGCAAAACAACAGTGTAGCATGGGGAGGGGTAGGTTGTTTGCTTTCTCCTCAAGACAGAAGCAAGAAAAACACGTTTCCGCAAGGTTGTGTGTAGGGTTATTCTATTCCTTGAATGCGCCCAGGGATTTCTGAGGCTGGACAAGATTGTAATTTCAGCTGTTGGTGAGTTTAGCCATTTTGGAGACTCAGTCTCTGGGTTTATTTTTAAGCAAACTTGATCATTACAAGCTATAAAGGGATTTTTTACGTATTCATAGAAAACTCCCAAGTTTCATTCATGTGGAAAGAAAAGGGCACGAACTAGGCTGGAGAGATGACTTAGAGGTTAAGGCGGTTGGCAGTGAAGCCTAAGGACCCATGTTTGACTCTTCAAATCCCATGGTAGCCAGCCGTACAAGCTGAGGCAAGCGCAAGGTCACACATGCCCACTAGGTGGCAAGAGCATCTGGAGTTTGATTGCAGTGGCTGAGACCCTGGTGCACCAATTCTCTCTCTCTCTAAAAATAAGAATAAATTTTAAAAAGAGTGTCCAATGAGGTGTGCAGGATGTTACTTTCCTGTCCCAGAAAATGAACTGGCATTTCAATGTTCATAGCTCTTGGCTCATTTTCTCAAGCTCCCAAGACAGACCTCCCCCCGCCCCACTTCCTGAGGAAGGGAGAGCCCATCTGGCTGCACTACCATCTTCTCTAGTAAGAATATCTCTGTCGGGCTCTGCCAGCAACAGAAACTGTGACTTAGATAGAAATAAATTTATTGTCAGGATGCAGGGTAGCCCATAGATCTGAATGAAGCACTAAATGATAAGTCTACTGAGCTGGTAACCAGGGAAGTTTGGACTCAGAAACGAACTGACCAGCATGTGCTTCCTTCAGATGACTTAGACCAACAGTTGCCTTTTGTTACTTGAGTCATCTCTCAAGAAAGGGAATCTTGGTTTGCATCACATATTTACCTGAGGTGGGGACAACGGAACTGTAAGTTAGAGGATGGCTGATTTCTGTCCCCTTCTGGCCCCACCCCAGGGAGAAATGCTACTAGAAAAATGGTTAATATAGAACATACAGTAAGAGAGCCCTAGCTCATTTCACACCCCACGGGTGCCCACTGGAGCACACGATTATCACCTGGAGAAGTCTTACCCTGGGCCTATGGGCTCTGATGAGTGGCACTAAGTGAATCTATCCGGGGAAGAATCTGGGTTACAGGTTTTTTTTTATGGAGGGGTTGTAAAATTTCACTCTAGCCCAGGCTGACCACCTGAAACTCACTCTGTAGCTCACGCTGGCCTCAAACTCACAGATCCCGCTCCTCAGCCTCTGGAGTGCTGAGATTATAGGTGCGGGCCACCACATCCAGCGAGGACACACACACACACACACACACACACGGGGTTTGGGCTTCTCAGGAGTGTCACACTTAAGTGTCTTTTTTGTGAGAGAGAGAGAGAGAGAACTGGTACGTCAGGGCCTCCAGCCACTGCAATCAAACTCCAGACACATGTGCTACCTTGTGTGCATGTGTGACCTTGAGCATGTGTCACCTTGTGCAGTTGGCATAGTGGGATCTGGGGAGTTGAACATGGGTCCTTAGTCTTCACAGGTAAGCACCTTAACTGCTAAGCAATCTCTCTAGCCCCTTACAATTTTTTTTATTGTTGACAACTTCCATAATTATAGACAATAAACCATGGTACTTCCCTCTCCCTTCACTTCACTTTCACAATTGTACTCTCCATCATATTCTCTCCCCCCTCTCAATCAGTCTTTTTTTAATTTTTAATTTATTTTTTAAATAAATTTTTTGGTTTATTTATTTTTATTTATTTATTTGAGAGCGACAGACAGACAAACAGAGAGAGAGAGAGAGAGAGAGAGAGAATGGGCGTGCCAGGGCTTCCATCCACTGCAAACGAACTCCAGAAGCGTGTGCCCCCTTGTGCATCTGGCTAACATGGGTCCTGGAGAATCGAGCCTTGAACCAGGGTCCTTAGGCTTCACAGGCAAGCGCTTAACCACTAAGCCATCTCTCCAGCCCCATTCTTTTTTTATTTTGATGTCCCCCTTTTCTATCTTTTTAGACAGAGTCTTATTCTGTAGTCCAGGCTGTCCTTGAGCTCATGGCCATCTGCCTTCTTCTACCTCTTGAGTACTGGGATTACAGGTGTGAGCCATCATTCCTGCCCTGGGTCACAGTTTTATTTTATTATTATTTATTTATTTGGCTTTTCGAGGTAGGGACTCACTCTAGCCCAGGCTGTCCTGGAATTCACTATGTAGTCTTCTGCAAGTTTTATTTATTTTTATTTGTTTGAAAGAGCCAGAGGCAGACAAAAATAGAGTGGATATGGTCACTCCAGGGCCTCTTGCCACTGCAAACAAGCTCCAGACGCATGCACCACTTCATGCATCTGACTTTATATGGATACTGGAGAATCAAACCTAGGCCAGCAGGTTTTGCAAGTAAGCATATTTAACCTCTGAGCCATCTCCCCAGCCCAGTGTTACAGTTCTCTAAGTCAGTTCTCCTGCACTGATCAGGCTCAGGGAGGCTGTCTCATTCTGTTTAACCTTATGAGGAAATGGAACTTGCACATTATAGACTTCTCTTGCTAATTATTTTTTTTCTTTTCAAGGTAGGGTCTTGCTCTAGCCTAGGCTGACCTGGTATTCACTATGTAGTCTCGGACTTGTCTCAAACTCACAGTGATCCTCCTAACTCAGCCTCCTGAGTGCTGGTAGTAAAGGCATATGTCACCATACCTGGCTTCCCATGCTAATTTTCTTTCTTTTTTTTATTTTTATTTTTCTTGAGGTAGGGTCTTTCTCTGGCCCAGGCTGACCTGGAATTCACTATGTAGTCTCAGGGTGGCCTCGAACTCACGGTGATCCTCCTACCTCTGCCTCCCAAGTGCTGGGATTAAAGGCATGCGCCACCACGCCTGGCTTCTTTCTTTATTTTTTTAATAAAGAGAGAACAAGAGAGAGAGAGAGAGAATTGGCATGCCAGGGCCTCTAGCCACTGCAATTGAACTCCAGACACATGTGGCACCTTGTGTGCATGCATCACTTTATGTGACTGGCTTACATGAGTTCTGGGGAGTTGAACCTGGGTCGTTAGGGTTCGCAAGCAAGCACCTTAACCACTAAGCCATTTCTCTAGCCCTAATGCTAATTTTCAATGAAATCCAACCTGTAGTAGACCAGATACTTGTGTTTACCTAAAAAGTCAATTTTCCTGTTCTTCCAGGGGCTCAAGCGAAGCAGTTATCAGGAGATGTGGTATATTTAGAACTAGTCAGGTAGCCTTGGTTCAAATCCCGCTTTCTCAGCCATGTTAACTCCAGCTTATTGCTTAACCTCTCTGAACTGAGATGAATGGATTAACTGCCTATGCTATGTGGAATGACTTGCTGTTTTTATAATAAGACAGATACAGACTCCTCTCTCATGGAGTTTACAGTCTAATTGGGGAGACAGGCATTAAAAACACACCAATAGGGCTGGGGAGGTTGCTCAATGGTGAAAGGCACTTGCTTGCAAAGCCTGATGGCCTGGGTTTGATTCCTTACTACCCACGTAAAGCCAGATGCACAAAGTGGCACAAGTGTCTGGAGTTCATTTGTAGTGGCCCTGGCATGTCAATACTCTGTCTCTCAATTAAATAAAAGTTTAAAAAACACTAATAAACATAAAATGGCAAATTAAGTATGAAGTGCTATGAAGCAGAACACTGGGAAAGAATATCAGCACGGATGCAACTTCACTTTGGTTGGGGGTCTTAAAAGCATCTCAGGACCTGACATCTGAGCTAAGATCAGAAAGGTGCTGGTCAGAGGGAGAGAAAAGGAAAGAGCAGAGCGGACAGAGGAAACAATACACAGCTCCAAGCCCAAGTACAGTCATGCTTAACGATAGGCTACTCCATGTGGACGTGTAGTATCGGGTGAGGGCGTTGGTGGGTGATTTTGTCACTATGTCACATGATACAGTGTACTTACATGAACTTAGTTGGCACAAGTCAATCACCTGCTGTGGCCTTTTGATGCAGTCAAACAACATGTCAGGGGTTGGAAAGATTGCTCGTTGGTTAAAGGCACTTGCATGCAAAGCTTGCTAGCCTGGGTTCAATTCCCATGCCACTCATGTAAGCCAGATGCAAAAAGTGGCACAAGTGTCTGGTGCTTGTTTTCAATGGCAAGAGGCCCTGGTGTGCCTATACACGGGTGTGTACACACATGCAAATAAATAAATATTTTAAAAAGACTTGGCAAAGGAGATAAAGAGGTGGCTCCTGGCATAACAGCACTCTCACTTTTTAAAAAAATTTCATTTATTTGTTTATTTGAGAGAGCAAGAGAGGGAAAGAGGCAGACACATACAGAGAGAGAGAGAGAGAGGGAGAGGATGGACATGCCAGGGCCGCTAGCCACTGCAAACAAACCCCAGACACATGCACCATCTTGTACATCTGGCTTACGTGGGTCCTGGGGAATCGAACATAGGTCCTTAGGCTTTTCAGGCAAGCACCTTAACTGCTAAGCCATTTCTCCAACCCACAACACTCTCTTTTGCTGTGCACTTTGACACAGCCTTTATTGTCATCGTCAAGTATTATGCACTATTAGTGGTAAGTGCTATATTTTTATACAACAAGCAGCACAGTAGGTTTGTTGACAGCAGCATTGCTACAAACCCACGAGTAATGCATTGTGTTACAGTACAAAAGCTATGGTGTCACAATATGATAGGATTTTTTTTAAGATTTATTTTTTATTTACTTATTTACTAGAGACAGAGAGATGGGTGGGTGGGGGGGGGGAGAGAGTGAGAATGGGCATGCTAAGGCCTCTAGCCACTGCAGACAAATTCCAGACACATGGGCCTTCGTGTGCAGCTGGCTTACATGGGACCTGGGGAATCGAACCGGGGTCCTTAAGCTTCACAGGCAGGCGCCTTAACTGCAAAGCTATCTCTCCAGCCCGGGATTTTTTAAAATCTCTAGTATAATCTTACAGGACTAGTGTCAAAGTATAGTCTCATTGTTGGTGGACTTGTGGTTATGTGGCATGTGCCTGCCTTTACAGGGGTGGGATAGAATGAATGTGTGGGTAGTACATGGTGAACAAGAGACTGCAGCATTGCAACTTGAGGCTCACAGGGAATCAGGGCCAAGGTGCAGGAGGACATTGGTATGAAGGTCACCTGCAGCAGGATATAACAGAAGTTTTCAATGACAGTCATCTTAAGACCAAGTTGTTTCTTCCTCAGGAAGAAGTTTACAGGCAGGAGGAGATCTGTATGTGGTCCATCAAGGGCTGGCAGCTCTAGGATGTCCTTGAAACAGACTTCTGCTCCCTGCTTGCCCTGCCAGCCCAAGGTGAGTAAGAAGCAGTCCCATGAGCAACATCACAAATAGAACTAAACACAGTCATATACCTGTCTAACAGAAAGCACTGGCCATGGTGGCACATGCCTGTAATACCAGCAATTGGGAGAGTGAGGCAGGAGGATTGCTGCAAATTCAAAGGTAGCCTAGGCTACATGGTGCCAGGCCAACCTGGACTGTAGAATGAGGTCCTGTTTAAACACTACCACCACCAATAGCAACAGATGCACATACAAATTAGAGAGCTAAATCTTTAGTATGTATCATGGTCAATAGATATCTAAATTTATAAATAAAAAATGTACATTTTAGCTGTCTATCATCTGTTGTATTTATAAAGATCAGAAGTGAAGAACAATAAGAACACTCTAGTTGGCTGTCATGGGGCTGGGAAGCCATGAAACTGGTCTGTGGCTGCTCCTCCTCTGCACCCAGATCTGTCCTGACTTATTGGACTGGACTTGATTTTCTTTTCAAGACACGGTCTCACTTTAGCCCAGGCTGACCTATAACTCATTCTGTAGACCCAGGCTAGCCTTGAACTCACAGTGATTCTCCTACCTCTGCCTCCCCGTGCTGGGATTATATTTGAGTGCACTTGGAACAGAAGGGCCTACAAAAATCTTTCTGCCCCATGAACTGCCTGAACAGATCATATCCCATGAAATCAAGGTACATTTGAACCCTCGTGTGGAAACTGCTGCATTCATCCGTTGAAAGTAACTGTCTTTAGAAAGCTGTGGGTTCATGGCTGCCACTACCCCTGGGCAGAAGGTGCCCCCTGCTGGTACCAGAAGCCCTGGAACCTCTCCTTGGAACTGAGTTTAGAGATGATTCTTATTATTTCCAAAGAGCAGAGGGAATAGTGGCCACCAAGCACACAGACTCAGGGGACACGCCATACATGCAGAAGAAGGACCCGTGGTAGGGTTACAGCAGGACATGATTGTATAGATATCTGGGCTGAGACGATGGCCTCATCCACTACTCTGCTCCTTAATGATTAGAGTAGCTCATCCAGGCCTATTATGGAGCTGGTCACATGAGTTCATCCAGCTGACAATTCTGACCAAATTAAACACCCTGGTGTATGCTAAGCCTCTTTGATTCCACAACATTCCCCATAAAGGTTCTGATTGGAAAAGGCAAATGCAGGACCTCCTTGGGATCCTTGAGACAGGTAGAGGGCCTATGGGAAGACAGTACCTGGTTCTGACCTGTGCAACAAGAGCCCATACCCTGCTTGTAGCACCCTGGCTACCTGCCACTCGGTTCTCAGCTGTGGGGGCCGCTGCAGATCCCCTGATCCCATTCCTGTGGGCACCCATCCCCCAGGTACTGTGAGGCCAAATGGAAGCCATGTTCCTGGGGAGGCAATGATCCTGCCTTCTCCCACAGCTGGCCCATGACTGGAAGAGGATATAAAAGACCACCCAAAGAAAAACTGGCTCCATGGCCGTGTGTGTTCTCCAGTGCAGTCGGGCTAAAGCCAGGCTCCAGGCCAGAGACCACTTTCCTGTTCCTCACGCTCCCCTGTTCTGCACCTCTCACCCTCCTCTGGCCAACAGCACTCCTCTAACACATCGCTGAATGAGATTTCATATCTCAGGCTATGAAGCATACCCAGACCTGGCAGGCATCCTGCTGCACTCACTGTTAGGCATGGAAATATCACTGGGGCCATCAAGGAATATGTGTTCTTGGAGCAGTCAGGCTCTTAGGCTATTGGGCTGAGTGCCCAGTAAAATCAGTCCTTGGAGAACTTGCACTGGATCTTACTTGGGAAGTCATTAAGGGACACAATGTCCTTTATGAAATGGACTCTGACAAGAGATAATTCTCAGCAACAAGGTCCAAGTTTGGATCCAGAATCCATCCTGCCTGCCAAGCAGTGGTTGAGATGGCAATGTGGGTTAGACCTCTCAAGCGCTAGCTCAGATCCCCCAAATACCAGCACATGGCACAGCAGCCCCTGGCCGTACCTCAGGTTGTTCCTCTTATCAACAGTTACTCCCTTACAGTACTGGCTCCCTGTCCCATCTCCATGGAGGACAGCTGGGGAAGATGGTGGCCAGTCCCTACCTCACTGGGTTATTGTGAGCGAGGGTTCATTGAGACAGTGTAGGTAAAACAGCACAGAACCTGTCATCTGATCTCAGGTGGGCCAGTTGTTATCACCATCTTTTAGAATTCCAGAATCTGCTCCAGGGCCCACTCACACACTGCCCCGCTGCTTCTCCATTCCCTGCAAAGAACTCTGCCCAAACCTCTTACATACTGACTTTCCAGCTCTTGTTCCTAGAGGAGCAGTCAGCTTTGTCCCGGGCATGGAGGGCTGCAAGGAGCCAACAGGAAATGCCACAATAGAAGCTCTTGGCTCACAAGTTGCCCAGTGCTTAGCTCCTGAGGTAGGTCAGGTTCTGTGAACCTCACCATGACAGAGCTAAAGGAAGTAGAGTAAAGAAACTTGCTTCTGCAGGCATGGTGAAAAGAAAAGGAGTGTTTCAGTATGCGTCATGGGATCTGCTCAGCAGGTTTCCATGGGAAGAACAGTTGGTTCCAGTGAAAGGGGAGCAGAACAAGAGATTGGACACGCTTTGATCTGATGCAATATCATTAGCGCTTGTTGGGAGGGAAACATGTTATGCCTGGAAAGTTCCAGTGTCTGAATGTTAGATGTCACACTCAGACGTATCCATGTTTGTTCTAACAATTATATTTAATTTGTGATGTCCTGCTTGTCAGTATGTTCAGTGTAGGCGCACATGCTGGATTTAGTGAATTTATTCTATTGGCTCTTCCTGGGATACTCAAGTTCTCTTCATGGAAACTTCTGTACAAAATATCTGGTTTTATGTAAGATTCAGTGTGTCACATCAGACCACTTCTCTCAGTGAGAGAAGCTGGATTAATCAAGGAGGTTTTTTTTTTTTTTTTTTTTTTTTTTTTTTTTTTTTTTTTTTTGCCTATGTAATTAATGAGCTCATCTAGGGACTCAATATGGGGCTCTCAGCTAACAGGGCAATGGAGACTGAGATGAACAGCTTGCCCCCCTAGCCCTTGCCAATGATGGGAAAAAAGTCAGAAGGAAGATATAGCATTTGGTATAAAATTCAAGGCCCCTTTCCTAGAATCCCACAGAATGATGTGAATAAAGACCTACCTTAGTTGGCAAAATAGCTTAACCTGGAGCCAGGCGTGGTGGTGCATGCCTTTAATCCCAGCACTGAGGACCGCCATGAGTTCAAGGCAACCCTGAGACGACATAGTGAATTCCAGGTCAGCCTGGGCCAGAGTGAGACCCTACCTTGAAAAACCAAATATATATATATATATATATATATACATATATATATATATATATGTATATATCTTAATATCTTAAACTGTGTAAACTGAAAAAGAAATAACTCAGCCCCTTCCTATGTAGAAAGAGGCAGGAGGAATAAAATTCAAAATACAACAACAGGGGAAAATCTTTTACAAAGTACCAACTAATTAAATATTTGTAAATACTGATCTCTGAACTATTTGGGTCAAATTGTCCCTGCCTGATGGCCTTGAGCCATCCTAGCTGTGGGGCTAGGCATCCTTCCTCTAACAAGCCCTTCAGTGTTACTGAGATACATGAGCCCACACTCATTCTTTTACTTGGTGTTGGACAATGGTCCTGCCTGGTGAGGACTCCTTGCTAAACCCTTGTCCGAGAACACTTTTGATTGGTCAGGGAGGCTCCTGATGCCTTCAAAATATTACAAGCTGCCAGGCGTGGTGGTGCATGCCTTTAACCCCAACACTGGGTAGGCAGAGGTAGGAGGATTGCCGTGAGTTTGAGGCCATCCTGAGACTACATAGTGAATTCCAGGTCAGCCTGGGCTAGAGTGAGACCCTACCCTGAAAACAAAACAACAACAACAACAAAAATTACAAGCTATTGCCAAGGCTCTCAGTTGCCCACCATAACTAGATGGTAAGCTCCTATTACTGAAGATACCATGTGCTTGGGTTGCAGATTGCCGAGAAATCAAGCTGAAGCTGAGCTAAAAGTCCCCTACCTGTAGACTAACTGTCAGGATGCTGGAAAGAGCTATGCAGCCTGTTAGGGGAGAAAGGTCATCAACGGTTTTAACCAGCAGTGGACCCTGCAAACTTTACAGCTGGCCAGCCAGGCCAAATGTATCAAATGGTGGCATGTCTGTTATGGGGGAAACCAGCTAACTCTCTGATTGAACTTGATGCTCACTCCACAGGAGAGAATTCATTCCTGGTACTGAAAACCTAATCAAAAGCCTATGGCTGAGGAAGTCATAAGCTCTAGGAGAGAAACTACTGTTGTCTGGATAAAGAGATATATTATGCCTAGCAAACTGCCTTCTAAATACTCATGATTATGCTTACATATTAATGCTACTCTCACTTTTGGTTAGAGAAGCTTCTCTTTTCTGATGGTGATAACCACTGGAGGTGACTCAAAACTCACCTAAGTGCTGAGAAGAAATGACAGTGGTATGTTCAGCACTAAAAGAGACACCTTTAGACTGGAGAGATTGCTTAGTGGTTAAGGTGCTTGCCTGCAAAGCCTAGGGACCCATGTTGGATCTCAGTCCAGATCCCACATAAGCCAGACGCACAAAGGTGAGGCAAGCGCATGGTTGCACATGCCCACTAGGTAGCGCAATTGTCTGGAGTTCGATTGCAGTGGCTGAGGCCCTGGTGCACCAATTCTCTCTCTCTCTGAAAAAGAAAAGAGACATCTTTATCACATCCTCAAAGGCAGGGGACCATTTCAAAAGAGTGGCAGAAAGAATGTAAGAGCCTAAAGAAGGGGGGATGCTGGGCATGGTGGCACACTCCTTTAATCCCAGCACTTGGGAGGCAGAGGTAAGAGGATTGCTGTGAGTTTGAGGCCAGCCTGAGACTACATAGTGAATTCCAGGTAAGCCTGGGCTAAGTAAGACCCTACCTTGAAACCTCCTCCCCAAAATTGGCGGGGAGGATTGCTTTGCAATACTGTTTCTCAAACACAAAGTGGCTATGGTATTTATGACCTCACGGTGGCTGACACTACCTACACAAAGGAAGAAATGATGACATCAAAGTAGAAGAGAGACTAGTTGGAAAGAAGGGATTCATTGTGGGGGGCAGCAGATCTGGGAGGGGGAATAGGAACAGTGATGGGAGATGATTATGGTCATGGTATATTGTCTATATATATGGAGGTTGTCAATAAAAAACTTAAAAAGGGCTGGAGAGATGGCTTAGTAGTTAAGGCACTTGCCTGTGAAACCTAAGAACTCATGTTCGAATCTCCAGGTCCCACATAAGCCAGGCACACAGTGACATAAGCGTGCAATGTTTCACAATCACACAAAGGGGCACACACATCTGGAGTTCGTTCAAAGTGGCTAAAGGCCTTGGTGCATCCATTCTCTCTCTCTTTCAAATAAAACATAAAAATAAATTTAAAAAAACTTTTGAAAGAACTCCTTTGAATAAGAGGTGGCTAACAAAAGAACTAAACTCAGGGCTAGCTAAGTGACTGCTCCTGAGGAATGGCATAGTAATGGGAGAGATCTCTCATGGCTATTTTGAAGTCCTTCCCTCACTCTACCTAGACCTAGCACCAGGTTCACTCAGCCCCATGTCTCCTTCAGTTGATGCATTGGGTGGTCAGGGCTTCAGAGAACCAGCCCTCAGGAAACAGGCTGGGGGAGTGGTATGCCAAGACAGCCCAGAGTGAACCTGGAACAAGAGTGACACCTGTCACCCTAATAGTTCTGGGCTTCCTGCCAAGCACTTCATTTAATCATCACAGGTAGTTCCTGCCCTTGCCAGTTCACAAATGAGGGAACCAGTTAACTTGGAGAGCCTGGAGAGAAGACCTTTGGGTTCCAAACCCAAAGTTCATCTGTGACACACAGCCTATTAAATCCTTGTTTAGGAGGTCAGGGCCCACGAAGCTGCAGTGTAAGCAAGCTTTGACATCGCCAGCTTACTTACAGGTGCAGTGAAACTCTGCTCTGCCTCTGGGCACCCAGAAAAAGAAAGGGCAAAGGAAAGGAGAGAACAAGGAAGGAAAGGGAGAAGGAAGGAAGGAAGGGGTGGAGAGTCATGGGACCCCTGAAAAGGGTAGAGGCAGTGAAATCAGTACATTCCCTTATCCTTCACTGGGACAAAGGGGACTCTTTCAAGGGAAGCTCTGGGCTCATCCCAGTCCTGCTCAATGTAAACATTTACATTATTGACAAAGGGACCATGGGCCCAATAGTGGGTATGAGATCTTTGCTGGGACAGCAAGTTTTGAAAACAATCCCCTGTTGGAAATTGAGTAGCATGAGATAGGATAGAGTTGTGGGAAGTGAAAAAAAAAAAAAAACCCAATAGAGGTCATCCCTACAGGGTTCTGATTGGAGGGACTTCGAATTCTGTGTTCTGCACATTTCTATAAGATGCACGTGTTTCACTACATACACGTGATGCTTTGGTAATTTGATATAGTGGTACATGCCTATAATCCTAGCACTTGGGAGGCAGAGATAGGAGGATTGGACATTCAAGGTCCTCCTTGGCTACATACTGAATTCAAGGCCAACCTGGGATAGATGAGACTCTTTAAAAAAAAAAAGGAGAAGAAGAAGGAGGAGGAAGAGAAAGAAAGAGAAAAAGAAATGACAAAAAAATGCTTTCTGTGAGTAAAGGGACCTCCACCTCCAACTTCCTCTACCAAATTTCCAAAACAACCAGTACATGCCTCGCTGAAGTGCTTTGTGTGCCATCAAGGATCTTGTCCCCAGTGTGTACCATTAATTATTAAAGCGATGTTGTCAGTCCTCTCAGGAAGCTTAATGTTTAGTTTGCTGATTGAAGAACTAAAGTGTTTGTCCTTTGTCTTTGCACACGGTTGCTCAGGTGTTTAGAGAGAGAGGGAGAAGGAGGAGGAGAAATGGTGTGATTTTGCTTTGTTTTCATGACTGCTCATGCTTTCCTCTTTGTGACAGCTATACTATTCTCCTTACCTTACAGCTTAGGAAAACGGGTTGCTACTATAATTATTGATCCAGTGAGAAAGGGAGTCTAAAGGGTGAAATAAAGATTCAATTCAGGGATGGCTGATGGAAAGAGGAGGAGGGAAGGGCCACGACAGCCTCCTGGAGGAGGTGTTGTGGAGCAAAACCTGGAAGAGGGGTTAGGAGACCAGGAGGGAGGACAGCAGACAGGGGGTAGACTGCAGTGGGGAGGCCTTGAATGGGTCTGCTTCCCCTGATTTTTTTTTAACCCCTGAAACAGGCCTGGGATCCCCATCATAGCTGTGGTCCTAAGCACTGGGGAGGCCCAACCTCCTTCAACTCTGGACTCTGCCCAGGAATTTCTGCAGAAATGAGAAGGCAGGTCAAAGCACAAGCAGGTTGAACCCTGCCATCCCCAAAGGATCCTGGGCTTCCCTTGCTCGTGACAGCCGCCTGTTCACCACAAATATGTGAGTAGTACAGGACCCTTTCCTCTGTGCGGCTGTGCGCCTGCGTGTGCCCCGGAGCCGCACTCCCAGGCCCGGCCTGCATGTGTGCCCCTGCTTGTGTGGATGTGTATCTGGGGGTGTCAGCTTAAGCAGGCTGGTGTTGGGATAGAGTGGATTACTCCTCAAAGCAAGGAAAGGAGGAAAAACCAGGTGGGAAAAAGGGCTCCTTAGGGCTCTTATTTCCAGATAAGCTAAAACCTACCAATAGCTTCACTACAAAAGGAAGTACATTGGCATTGGATTGGAAAAGTCCAGGGCTAGGACTGGCTTCAGGTATGGCTGGATCTAGGGAATGGAGCGATGTGTCGCACACGTTGTGTCTCCACTTTTCAAGGGCTGGGGTGTGTGTGGGGGGGTTATAATAAAATGAACACTTCCCTCATTGGCAGTGATTTTTTAAAACTTTTTTTCATTAACAACTTCCATAATTATAGACAATAAACCATAATAATTCCCTCCCCCACTTCCCCCTTCACAAATCCACTTTTGATCATATCCCCTTCCCCTCTCAATTAGTTTCTCTCTCTCTTTTTTTTCTTAATTTTTATTAACATTTTCCATGATTATAAAAAATATCCCATGGTGCTACCCTCCCTCTCCCCACTTTCCCCTTTGAAATTCCATTCTCCATCATATCCCCTCCATCTCAATCAGTCTCTCTTTCATTTTGATGTCATAATCTTTTCGTCCTCTTATGATGGTCTTGTGTAGGTAGTGTCAGGCACTATGAGGTCATGGATATCCAGGCCATTTTATGTCTGGAGGGAGGATGTTGTAAGGAGTCCTACCCTTCCTTTGGCTCTTACATTCTTTCCGCTACCTCTTCTGCATTAGACCCTGAGCCTTGGAAGGTGTGATCGAGATGTTACTCAGTTCTCCAGTCACTTTTTTCCAGCACTATGATACCTTCTGAGTCATCCCAAGGTCACTGCCATATAAAAAGATAAGATTCTCTACCCAAAGTGTCTCTCTCTGTCTTTTGAGGTAGGGTGTCGCTCTAGCCCATGTTGATCTGGAATTCACTATGTAGTCTAAGGGTGGCCACGAAATCATAGCGATCCTCCTACCTCTGCCTCTTTGTCTTTCAGCTGCAAGGCCTGACACATGGATGACGAAATGCCAAAACAAAGGGAGTCCATCTCTCTCACACCCGTGTCCCACGGTCTGGAGAACATGGGGGCTGAGTTCCTGGAAAGTATGGTCTGTCTCCTTCTCCAGATGACCCCTCAGTTTGACCAGAGCCCATGGGTGGGAGTGACCCTTGTCCACCATCTTCCTCACACAGTCCTCTCCTCACTCTGTCTTGTACAGTTAGGAAGCCTCTCATGTGTCAGCCTCCCCCGACATGAAGCAGCCCCTTTTATTTTACTGCTAAACATGCCCTGAGTGCCTACTATGTGCAATGTAGCCTGTCCTCTGAAAAGCCAGGCAAGGTCCCAAAAGGAAAGAATATCTGAGGTGTGATCTCAAAGATGACAAGAGAGCTGGGGAGATGGCTCAGTGGTTAAAGGTGCTTGTTTGCAAAGCCTGATGGCCCAGGTTCAATTCCCCAGTACCCACATAAAGCCAGATGCACCAAGTGGCGCATGTGTCTGGAGTTCATTTGCAGTGGCGGAAGGCCCTGACACTCCCATTCTCTCTCTCAAGTAAATAAAAATATTTTACAATAAAATAAAATAAAATAAAAGATGAGAAGAGAAGCCTAATCCAATACTGAACCCTCCCACCCTCCTCTTCCCTTTCCCCTTCAGTGCCCTAAGCACCCTAGGGGAGACCTTCATAATGTCATCTGCAAGGATGTCCCCCACTCTGCAAATAAATGCATGAACAATGGGACAAATGATGTCCTAGAGTCAGGTGATGAGGTGGCCAGTCCTGGAACCTTCTTAGAGACTGCCTTTTTGTGTCCAGTAAGATACAGTGAAGTCATAAGGGTCACAAGTGTCCCTTCCTCTTGAGCTCATGAGCTCCCTGGGGGGAGGAGATACGCCTGCACATACTAGGTGCTCAATGCATGCTTTGTGGAATTTAAGTAAATGACCCTACATGTCTTTGTTTTTTGAGGTAGGGTCTCACTCTAGCCCAGGCTGACCTGGAATTCACTATGTAGTCTCAGGCTGGGTGTGAACTCACAGTGATCCTCCTACCTCTGCCTCCTGAGTGCTGGGATTAAAGGCGTGCGCCACCACACCCGGCTGACCCTCCATTTCCTTTATAAAAGTCCAGACCCCACCAACGCTATGGGGTGCCTGTGAGTGTGCAGGGCAGCCAGGGTCCCTCCCACCGCCAGGCTTTCTCTGGTGTCTGTCTGGTGGGGAGGCTGGTCCTGAGGGTTCCCTGCTGGCTTTAGGAGGAAGGTCGACTCCCCAGAAGCAACACAAGCCCTGCAGAGAATGCCGGCAACTGGAGCACGGAGGAACCAAAACCCTTCTTCAGATGGTAGGTGATTTTTGTGAGGGACCCAGGTCACCTGGGAAACAGGCTGGGAACCTGGCCTCCTGGCAGATGTGGGGGACTCTGGGAAACTTTGTTGAGCAGGAGTCACAATACTTTAGACAGCACTTTCAGTGAGCTGTACCTGCCAACACCTTGGGGGGGGGGGGGAGCCAGGTACAGGTGCTCACCCGCCTGCTCAAAGCGGCTGGGGTGAAATCCAGCTGGAACCCTGATGTGCATGTTGGGCTGCTCAGGCCGCACTTAGGAACGAGGCTCTGAACTGGCCAGGCCTTGCCACAACTTCCCCATCTTTCTTCTACCCCATTCAGCCTCTGAGACACCTTGGGGAACCTGAAAGCTCAGTTTGTAAAATTCCCAGACTGGCCACACCTCTCCCGTTACACAGAGGGCAAGGAAGCTGCCCCAAGTGTCTGCTGTGAGTCTTGAACTTAGGTCCTTGCTGGCCAGATCCTTTGCTGAGTAGAGCAGGAAGGACAGGGTATGGCAGTGGGGAGGCATCATCTAGCTGCCGGCGTGGGTGTGGGGAAATGTGCTCGCTCACCCTGGCATGGGGGGCACTTGCCACAGAAGCTGGGGGTTGCATTCCATGAACACTAAGTATACATCTACTAGATCCTTGGGGGACCCAGGGACAGACAAGTGACAAGTGACCTAATGACCAGCAAGGACTGGCATACACTCTGGGTGCTTATGACAGTGGAGGTGGGCCAGCCTCGTGGTTTCACATGTCTTGCCTTTGGAATAGGTGCCAAGGATGCAGACAATATGTGTCTTTGTCCCAAGGGCACAAATGCAAGAACTAGGAGCTTCCACCTTGCCCCACGGATGGGGTGGAAGCAGGATAGAGAGGGTACAGCCATGGTTATGCCTTTCTGAGTGTGGATAAGCCTCTTCCTTCTGGGTTAGCTGCCTCCTGTGTCCTGTGTCCTGTGTCCTGTGTCCTCCTGTCCTGGTGGCTCTTGCCAGTGGCCCCAAGGCCCAGCTTGTCCAGAACCCTAGCTTGGTGTGCTCTAGGCTGACTTTGTCTTTCAGTCCCAGGAGTGGCAAGGCCAGCCCTGGCTGTTCCATCATCACTGTACTGAGAACATTCCTGAATGGCTCCCACCTGGAGGTGTTGGGAATCCCCACTGGGATGGAAGTCAGAGGGGGCCACTCATCAACCCAACTGGTCCTTTCCCTAGGAGGACGAGCCTGCAGCCAGGCCCGCAAGTCAGAAGGTTCTGTGGGGAGAATAGGCAGCTGTTTCGATGGATCTGCATAGGCCTGCTATGTACTGGTAAGCTGGGGACTCTCCCTGCCTTTCCAGGAGGCAGTCATTGCCCCTCCACCCCAGCCTCTCTCTATGTCTCAGGGAAGGCTCATTCATTTACTCCGTCAGTGGGCTGAACACCAGCTCAGGGCCAGCTCCAGGACAGGAGCTGTCCTCGATTTAGTCAGTCAGGATCACATTCCCATATCCCACCCTGGGCAGCAAGGGAGGGGCCCAAATATGTCCATGCAATGCAGTGAGCTCCAAATAGGCATGGAGCATGGTTGGAGAAGACCCCCAGAAGGAGGCACTTCAGGGCTCATGGGTGGATCAGGAACCAGGCAGGTAGATGGGAAGGGCACCGAAGAGTGAGAAGGCCTTCCATGCAGAGAAGTCAGGGAACAAAGGTGAAAAACAGCAGAGTATTGGCTCTGATAATCTCCTGTGGCTGGAGGGTAACGTTGTAGACAAAGAGTGCTGGGCTTGAGGCTGGAGGGTCTAGTATCAGGAGTGAGTGTGGGGGTGGAGTCGGGGGATGTGTGGGAACTTGGATTTGACTCTCAAGTCCCAAGACAGCAAGAGATTAAAGAACTTAAACTGGGAAGTATCTAGGTGGACTGCACGCTGTAGGACCCAGCATGGCTGCAGGAAAAAGCACAGAGGAAAGATGGAGAAGGTGACACTGAGGGCCCCAGTGTGAAATAAAGTAAATGATAGAGAGGGCTCGATTTGGACTTGGAAACTGACTGAGGGTGCAGGATAGGGGAGCTCTTGGATGATGAGGGTCGATGATCCCTTCCACAGAGCTAAAGAACATGGATGGAGGATGGGTCTTGGCAGAGAAGAGAGACTGGGAAAGTTTGCTGGAAGTAGAATTTCTAGGCCATCCAGGGAAGAACATTTCCCAGGGACACTTGCAGAATGAATTGAGAAGTTCATTTGCAGCATCAAGAGGCCCTGGTGCACCCATACACTCTTTTTCGCTCTTGCAAATAAATAAATAAGCAAAAAAAATTTAAATAAAATACTTTGCATTCTAAAAAAAAAAAAAAAAAAGAAAGGAAAGGAAAGAAAATCCATGGTCAAGATCATCCCTGGCTAAATAACACTTTTGAAGCCAGTCTGGGCTACATGGAGTCCTGTTCAAAGGAAAAAAGCAGAGGAGCAGGAGAAGAAGAGATGACTAACAGGAGAGCAGTCACCCGAGTACAGAAAAGGGCTCCTGGACCAGCTGGAAAGATTGGTCTTTGCTTCATCCTGTCAAATGGAAGATAGAGGGGAAGATGGCTGTAGATGCGGAGGCCATCATAAGAAGCTAGGGAAGGGAGAAAATGGTGACAGATGACAATGATGGCCTAGTCTCTCAATGTACTCAGAAGCAGGGGCATCTGATGAGATGGAGTCCCTGTATTAGTCTGTTTTCTGTTGCTATAACAAAATACCCGAAAGCATAAAGAAAAGAAGCTTTTTCTTTTCCTGAATTCATTTTTATTCATTGCTTCACTCCATACCCAAGCTTTCAGGAAATCTGTGTCTATCTCCCATCTCACTGTAGGTACACTGGGAGAACAATAGCTCTCCCAGCTTCCCATTTCTTATGTGGGCTCTGGGGATCTGAACTCAGGCACTCAGAGTTGCACAGCAAGCTCTGAGACACCTCCCCAGCCACCAGAAAAGAGGTTTCTTTAGCTTACAGTTCTGGAGGTTCAAATGGTTGATAACATTGGGTTGGTTTAATCCCTTCTGAGGGCACTTGTAAAGTTCTTCTTGTTGTATGATCCCAAAGGGCTAATCACCTTCTACCAGGAACTCAATCATAATTACTAAATTCTTTCTTGCTCAGTGCTAGAGAGATGGCTCAGCAGTTGAAGCTGCTTGCATGCAAAGTATGTGACCCAGGGTTCCATTCCCCAACACCCATGTAAAGCTGGGCAAAAAGTAGCCCATATGTCTGGCATTCTTTTGCAGTGGCAAGAGACCCTGGCATGTCAACACACATGCTCATGTGTGCACACACACATACATACTCACACATGCATGTATGCACACACATACTTACATGCTCACACATGCACACACTCACATACAGCCATGCATGCACCTCCGCCCATACATACACACAAATAAATACAATAAAATAAAACATACTGATTTTGGCCTTGGCTTTCTTTTTTGTTGTTGTGTTTTGAAGCAAGGTCTCAATCTAGCCCAAACTGATCTGGAACTCACTCTGTAACCCAGGTTGTCCTTGAACCCTTGGTAATAATTCTACCTCAGCCTCCTGAATGCTGGGATTAAAAGCATGTACCATCATGCCTGGATAATCTTCCTTCTTCCCTCCCTCCCTCCCTCCCTCCCCCCTTTCTTTCTCTTTTTCCTTGATTTTTAAAAAATATTTTATTTTTATATATTTGACAGAGAAAGAGGAAGAGAGAGAGAGAGAGAGAGAGAGAGAGAGAGGGAGGGAGAGAATGGGTGTGCCAGGGCCTCCAGCTACTGCAAACAAACTCCAGATGTGTGCATTCCCTTGTGCATCTGGCTAGCGTGGGTCCTGGGGAATCAAACCTGGGTCCTTTGGCTTTGCAGGCAAATGCCTTAACCACTAAACCATCCCTCCAGCCCTTGGTTTTTTGTTTTGTTTTGTTTTTTTTCATTTTTCAAGGTAGTGTCTCACTCTAGCTCAGGCTGACCTGGAATTCACTCTGGAATTCAGTCTCAGGGTGGCCTTGAACTCTCAGTGATCCTCCTACCTCTGCCTCTTGAGTGCTGGGATTAAAGGCTTGCACCACCACGTCTGGCTTTTGTTTTTATTTTTTGATGAAGGGTCTTACTCTAGCTCAAGCTGACCTAGAGTTCACACTCTCTAGTCTTAGGCTGGCTTCAAACTCTTGATGAAACTCCTATCTCTGCCTTCCAAGTGCTGGGATTTAAGGTGTGTGCTGCCATGCTTGACTTCTTTTATTTATTTTTTTTAATTTGAGGGAGAGAAGGCAAGAGAGAGAGAGAGAGAGAATGGGCATACCAGGGCCTCCTGCCAATGCTAATGAGCTCTAGTCACATGTGCCACTTTGTGCATCTGGCTTTACATGGTTAATGGGGAATCAAACCAGGGTCGTCAGGCTTTGCAAGGAAGTACCTTTGTCCCCGCAGCTGACTTTCTTGATATTGGTGTGATTTTGACTTTTTCTGACTCTTTAATATCTTTCTGAAATCATAGCTTTCATGCCAAGGCCCTTTGAGTAGGTTTGGGCAGGAAAGAAGCTTGTGTGCTCAGTACATGTGTGCTAGGTACCTTCACACTGACGGGCAAAACACCACCAGAAGCATCTTATGGAAGGAAATGGTTTTGGCTTACAGCTTTTTTTAAAAAAAATATTTTATTTATTTACTTACAAAGAGATGATAGATTAGATAGATGACAGATAGATAGACAGGTAGATAGATAGATAGATAGATAGAGAGAGAGAGAGAGAGAGAGAGAAAGAGAGAGAGAATGGGAGCACCAGGCCCTCTCACCACTGCAAATGAACTCTAGATGCATGTGCCACTTTGTGCAGCTGGCTTACGTGGGTCCTGGGGAATTGAACCCCAGTCATTAGGCTCTGGAGGCAAGCACTTTAACTGCTGAGCCATCTCTCCAGCCCAGGCTTACGGTTTTGGGAGGAAATGTCATCCAGGCAGGGAAAGCATGGCATGAGCAGAGAACGGGCTCTCACACTCGTCGTATCAGCTGGGAGGAAGCAGTGAGAGTGAGCTAGCTAGAACACTCAGTGGGGGACTGGATTAATCAATCCCAAGGCCCACCCCTAGCAACACAACTCCTCCAGCGAGGCTCTTCCTCCCAAAGGCTCCACCATCTGGAGATTAAGTATGAGGTTTAATCATAAATACAAGAAGCTGTTGGGAATATTTTACCATCAGACCTCCAACACTATGCCTGGGAGGAACAGTGGCTTTCACCACTCCTGCTTAAGAGGCATAGAAAAGCCCTGTTACCAGAGAGGTGAATGGATCCTGGAGGGATAATAATGCTTCTGGAGACACATTTGTCCCCATGCCCTACAAGGAAAACATACCGCTTCCTCTCTAGCTTCCATGTTGATGGGCCCTGACCCTCCTAGGGGTCTCACTACACTGTAACCCTAGACTGACACTCTGTGTGTCACTTCCAAGCTTCAGAAACCTCATTGCCTCGATAGGCACCACTGTCTACCAGCCTTGTAGAACTGGCATGAGGTCCAGCTCAGTGGCTGGTGGCCTCAGTGCCTCTGCCCAGTTGGCCCTCCTTCCTTGAACTCCCACAGCCTGAGCTGCAGCCGGGCAGCTCTATCTGGGCACCGCCATCCCATCCGTGTACAGCTAAGCCACACCCACACAGCTAGGAAGCCCAGCTGACAAGTTGCCTCATGAGACAAAGCTGTACTTCTAAAGTCAACTTTTTTCCATTTCCTTTTTTTAAAATAAAATATTTTTATTTTATTTTATTTATTTAAGAGAGAGAGAGAGGCAGATAGAGAGAAAGAGAGAATGGATGTGCCAGCTTCAGCCATTGCAAAGGAATAGTTGATGCATGTGCTACCTTGTGTATCTGGCTTATGTGGGTCCTGGGGAATTGAACCTGGGTCCTTTGGTTTTGTAGACAAACGACTTAACTGCTAAGCCCTCCATTTCCATTTTGTCAACCCCTGAGTGACAGGAATTTGATTTCTGTCCATCTGGATTTTCCCTTCAGAACCCTTTTCCCAGCAGGCCTTAACCACTGTCACTCCTCAGGTGTCTACTGAGCTGTCCACTTCTGCAACTGTCACAGGTTCTCTGTTCAGTCAGGTAGCAGTGAGGGCTCCATTGTGCACCTTCCCTGGACTCCCTCTTATCTCTCTCTGTCTCTCGTGTGTGTAGAGTGTGTGGTGGGGGTATATGTGTATGGTATGGGGTGTGTGTGTGTGTGTGGTGTATGAACATGTGTGTGTAGATGCACATATCCTGTGTGCACACATGGGGAGGCCAGAGTAGAACTTAGAGTATCTTCCTCTGTCATTCAGCTGGGTGTTTTCTTGAGACAGTCTCTCACTGAGCCTGGAGCTGTCGTTTTCAGTCACGCTGGCTGACCAGTGAGCTCCAGCAGTCCTCTGTTTTTGTTTTTGTTTTTGTTTTTTATCCTCGGAACTGTGGTTAGAAGCATGATTGGCCATACTTACGCTATTTATGTGGGTACTGGGAATCAAACTCAAGATGAACCGGACTTCTCAGGCCCTCATGGTTGTGCAGCAAGTACTCTTACCCACTAAGCCATCTCCCCAACCCCCACCCTCTCTTTCTCTGAGCCTCCGGGAACACTTCTGGGGCTCCAGTGCTTGCTTGGTGTAGGGAGGCACACAAGCTCTTCCTGCCCACACATCATACAAAATTCCTCTCCAAGGTCTGGATTCCACCCAGAAAGCAAGGCCCAGGGCTCCTTGGCTATGTTCTAAACATCTTGGATGTTGGCTCATTCATGAAACTGCCCACGGCCACTCTCTGGAAACCCCCAGTGTCCTAGCTATGCTGTTTCTAACTAGTCTAGTAGCAGGTGCATGAGGTGGGACTCACACTTCCTTGCACACTGTTTCATCCTGAGTTTTTTCATCTATGGCTATTAGTCCTTTCTGCTCTTATTTATTTATTCATTTATTTATTTGAGAGAGAGAGAGAGAGAGAGATTTTAAAATGGGTACACCAGGGCTTCCAACCACTGCAAATGATGCATGTGTCACCTTGTGCATTTGGCTTACATGGATCCTGAGGAATTGAACCTGCGTCTTTGGGCTTTGCAGGCAAGTACCTTAACTACTGATCCATCTCTCCAGCCCCCTTTCCACTCTTAAAGGGCTCTGGATTTTGAAGTTCATAAAGCCAGGGAGAGACGTATTTCCCCTCTGCTGCCTCCATCACATTCCTTTCTTGAGGCGCAGGAAAGCAAGGCAAAGGGGGAAGAGGAAACTCTAGGAAGATCAACACCTCAGAGTAGAGTGTGACCCCTTCATCCAGCCCCATCCTCCAAGGGACCTAGCATGGCCCTGGGCCACACAGTTGCTCCAATGATGCCACAAGATTCATCCTGTTTCTTCTCACACAGCCCGTACACATCACCTCTTTGTGTCTGGTCAACAATTTTACAATCTGCAAAGGGCTTTCTCTCACATACTGCCAAGGTCTCATACACACCTCAACCACTGAGCCATACACCCTAAAACTCTCTTGACACTTTATAGGTCAATGTTCTCATTTCCAGATGGAAAACTTGAGACTAGGAGAAGCTGGGTGACTTTCCTGCCTTCAGTGATGTGGATGGAGTGAGGTGGCGCTAGTGGGTGAGTTATAGGGCTTGGAGAGCCACCAGCCCTGATTGAGCCCTTCCTTGTCCTGTTTCTCAGCATTTGCCGCATTCCTGCTCATTGCCTGCCTCCTGGACTTCCAGAGGGCCCTGGCACTGCTGGTCATTACCTGTGTGGTCCTGTTCTTTCTGGCCCACAGCCTGCTGATGAGGTTTCTGGGGCCCAAGCTCAGCAAGTGTTTGAAGCTCCGGGGCCATTCCCATTTGAACGTCTGGTTGAAGAGGTGAGTGAACTCACAGTCCTAAAAGAGGCTTAGGGGAATGTGCCCTACCCTGCTAGTCCTCTGTGGCCCAGGGGAGAAGGTGCCAGGACAGCAATGGCCATATGTGTGTCGTTTTGCCAGTTCTAATCTCATTATTTCAACAAGCAACTGCAAGGCCTAAAACCTAACTAGTGATAGTTTCCTGCATTCAAAGAGCCTGGCTCACCCCAGCAGAGAGGGCCCTTCCAACACCTATCACTGAATGGCTCACCTGGAGCAAACCTATCACACAGCTATGGACCACAGCTGCCCATGACCACCCTTGGAGAAAGGTTCAGTGGGCTGTGGGCTAGATGCCACTAGCTTGCCCCCAGGAGGAAAGTCCCTGAAGAATAGTTTGGGACAGGATCCTTTGATTTTCAAACTGGATTTCCCAGTGTTCTAGAAACTACAGAGATACCATAGATTAGGAAAAGGAGATTATGGAAGAGGGAACTCCCTGTCTGTCACTATTTTCTATTGCTATAACTGAATACCACACGTGGGGCAATTTATAAGGAATAGAAGTTTACTTTGGCTCATAGTTCTGCAAGCAGGGATGTCCAAGATCATGGTGTTGCCATTTGCTCAGCCTTTGGCAAGGGCCTCATGTTGCTTCAACTCATGGCAGAAAGTAGAGGGCAAGCAGAAATGTGCACAAGAGGTAACACAGAAGAGGCTCCTTTGATTTATATAATCTCCCCCCCTGCAATAACTAACCCAATCCTGTAGGGTCACTGATGTTTGCTAGGATTAACCCATTCCTTCAAGAAAGGATATAGTCATGTCTTAAAGGCCCCTCCTCCCAATGCTGCCACAGTGACATTTAAATTTCAACACGAGAAGTCAGATGCGGTGGTATACACCTGTAACCACAACTCTTGGGAAGTGCAGTTAGGAGTTCAAGGTCATCCTAGACTACATAGCAGTTTGAGACCAGCCTAGACTACATGAGACCCTATGTGGAAAAAAAAAATCAACATGAGTTTTGGTTTTAAGAAAAAAAGACATGGTGGTGCACGCCTTTAATCTCAGCACTTCCAGCACTTGGGAGGCAGAGGTAGGAGGAACGCTGTAAGTTCAAGGCCACCCTGAGACTACATAGTGAATTCCAGGTCAGCCTGGGCTAGAGTGAGACCCTACCTCAAAAAACCAAAAAAATTTTTAAAAGACAGGGCTGGGGAGATGGCTTAGTGGTTAAGGCATTTGCCTGCAAAGCCTAAGGACCCATGTTCGACTCTGCAGGTCCCATATAAGCCAGACGCACAAGGTTACACAAGCACACAAGGCCACACATCCACACAAGGTGTACACATCTGGAGTTTGATTGCAGTGGTTGGAGGCCCTGGGATGCCTATTGTCTCTCTCTCTCTCTCTTTTTCTCATAAAAAAAAGGCCAGTGTGTTGGGCTTGCCTCAAAAAAAAAAATTAAGAATTAAAAAAAGAACTGGGGCTGGAGTGATAGCTTGGAAGTTAAGGCACTTGCCTGCAAAGCCTAAGGACCCAGGTTCAATTCTTCAGTACCCACGTAAGCCAGATGCACAAGGCGGTACATGTGTCTGGATTTCATTTGCAGTGGCTGAAGGCCTTGGTGCATCGTTCTTTCTCTCTCCTCTTTGTCTCTCAAATAAATAATTTTTTTTTAGAAGACATCTTTTGGGAATGGTTGGTACATACCTTTTTAAAAATATTTTTAATTTTTAAAAAAAAATTTTAATTTTTTACTTATTTATATTTATTTATTTGAGAGAGAGGGAGAGAATGGGTGCACCAGGGCCTCCAGCCACTGCAAACAAACTCCAGACACTTGCACCCCCTTGTGCATCTGGCTTACATGGGTCCTGGGGAATTGATTCGAGGTCCTTTAGCTTTGCAGGCGAACGCCTTAACCACTAAGCAATCTCTCCAGCCCTAAAATATTTTCTTTTATTTACTTATTTGAGAGATAAAGAAAGAGGCAAATAGAGATAGAGAGAGAGAGAGAAAGAGAGAGAGAGAGAGAGAGAGAGAGAGAATGGGTGCACCAGGGCTTCCAGCCACTGCAAAGGAGCTCCAGATGCATGCACCACTTTGTGCATCTGACTTACGTGGGTCCTGGGGAATCGAACCTGGGTCCTTTGGCTTTGCAGACAAATGCCTTCACTGCTAAACCATCCCTTCAGCCCAATCTCCAGAATCTTAACTTAGTTCAGCATCAACTCAAGAGTCCAGAGTCTCATATGAGACTCCTTTTAGCTGTGAGCCTATACATCACTTCCAAAGTACAATGGTGGGGCAGGATTCACAGTCCAAAATGAAGAGAGAGGTAGGAAGAATGAAATAACAGGTCCAAAGCAAGTCTGTTATACAAGCAGGCAAAACCGTAAATCTTCAGGATTCAGATCACTTGATGCACCACCTCCTGGACACCCTGGGGCAGCTAAATCACTGGCTCCATGGCTTTGCGGGCTCAGTCCAACGGGCTGCACACTCATGCTAATGGTGTTCCCAAGCTCCTGTTGCACACCATCCATATGCCCTCTATTCTGAGGTCTCGGGGTTGGTTTCATCCCTGCTCCAGGTCTCGGCCTGGCCTTGCAGGCTGTTCACAGCCTCCTTTGCCATCTAGTCAAGAAAGTCAGGCCTCCGTTGTTCTTGCACCCTGCACATCTGAACTGTGGGCACCACATGGACAGATTTGGACAATGTCAAGGCTAATCATGTGTGCCCTCTGAAGTAGTGGAACACTGCAGGGTACCAGTTGCCCAGAGAGAACACTCCAGAGGTCTACAGAGTCCCCTGGCAGTTGAGGTGATGGTGAGGAACCCTAGTTGTCTTTTGTGGTGGGTTGAATGTATGGCTCCATAGATTCAGGTGTTTTATTAAAATTGAGTTTGCAGCTTTAGCCCCCAGCAGGGTGACTCCTGCTTCAGGAGGTGTGTCACTGGGGCAGATCTGAATTCCAGTCCAAAGATATGCAGGGAGGTCTGAGCTCTTGGGGTGGGGGGCTGCTTGCTGTTAGTTCAGTTTGTGCTTGCTGCTTTTTAAAAATATTTTTATTTTTATTTATTTATTTGAGAGAGAGAGAGAGAAAGAGAATGGGCTCACCGGGGCCCTAGGCACTGCAAACGAACTCTAGACTCATGTGCCACCTTGTGCATCTGGCTTATGTGGGTCCTGGGGAATTGAACCTAGGACCTTTGGCTTTATAGGCAAGTGCCTTAACCACTAAGCCATCTCCCCAGCCCTGTGCTTACTGCTTTTTGATGTTTGCTGGCTGCTGGTGGTTTCTCTCTCTGCTTGGATCTGTGAAAGGGAGCCAGCTTCTTCCGCCATTAATGAAACTTCCCCTGGATCTGTAAACCTGAAATAAATCCCTTCCTCCCATAACTGTGTCTGGTTGGATGATCATCCCAGCAACATAAAACTGCCTATGACAAGTTCTGATCACTGAACGCCTCTGAGGAAACTATGTAAGGCCTAGGAAAGAACCACCCAAGAATGGAAGGGAATTGGGCCTGAAGTCCAAAAGAGGGTTGTATTAGTTACCTCCTTGTTACTGGGATAAAATATCTGACAAAAATCAGTGTAGGGGGCTGGAGTGATGGATCAGTGGTTAAGGGTGCTTGCTTGTGGAGCCTGCTAGCCCAAGTTCATTTCCCCAGCACCCCCGAAAAGCCTGATGCACAAAGTGGTACATGCATCTGGAGTTTGTTTCCAATGGCAGGAGTCCCTGGTGTGCCACTTCTTTCTCTTTCTCCCTCCCTCTCTCTCTCAAATAAAGTTAAAAAACAATTAGTTTACAAGAGGAAGGGTTTAGTTTAGCTTACACTTCAGTTATCTTCCATCATGGTGGGGAAAGCAAGGCAGAAGCAAGAGACCAGTGTCACCTCATCACTTCAGCAGGGAAGAAGTAGAGACAGATGAGTGCTGCTGCTCAGTCATCTGTCTCCTTTTCATGTAGCCCAGGACCTTACCCACAGCTAAGGTGGGTATTCTCACCTCAGTTAACCTAGTCAAGGTTGTCCCTCACAGGTGATCTTAGGCCCTGTCAAGCTGACATTCAAGATAAACCATCACAAGGGTCTATTCCCAACGGGCAGAGGGCAAAACTTGCAGCCCGCAGGGCATTGTGTCTTGGCTCACCCTTTGTCTGGTGTACTAGGTGCTAGTGTGCATGAGTGGTGGTGGTGGTGTGTGTGTGTTGCTAATGGCTGTCTGCATCTCTCCTACAGAGGTCTAGCCCTCTTGGCTGGCCTGGGCCTGATTTTGTGGCTGTCTCTGGACACTTCCCAACGGCCTGAGCAGCTGGTGTCCTTCGCAGGGATCTGTGTGTTCCTCACTCTCCTCTTTGCCTGCTCGAAGCACCACCGTGCTGTGAGTACTCAGCTGTCAGCCTGGACCGGAAGCCCGCGGGTACTGGCTGTCCTGGGCTGGGGCTGGAGTGAGGGCACGTGCCCTGCTCAGGAAGCACCTGAGGCTCAGCAGTGGAAGATCCATGTGCACTGGGATGAGCTCCCAGTGAAGCTGCTGAGGGACATCCTGGGACCAGAGCCCCTAAGTGGGAAGTGACTTGTCCTAACAGACATCTTCAGATTCCCGTGGGGCAGGAAGTGTTTCCTGGCGAGAACTACTGAGTATCTCCCAACTCACAGGCCACTGGAGGCCTTTATTTTCTTGGTGTCACGTCAGTGGTCAGTCCAAACCTGGTCCTCATGCCTGTAGGCTCAGGAACCATCTCCACACCCCAGAAAATAGCAAACCCAAGTTCAAGGGTCTATAGGAGAGGCCAAGAGTATCCTGGAACCATTAGCTGAATTAAAATAATGATTTTCAAAATGTGTTTCCAGGACCAGCAGCTATCGCCTCACCTTGGTGCTTGTTAGAAAGGATGAGGTGCTGGCTCAGTCACTCAAGTGGCTTGCCAAGTCAGCTGAGTTTGACAGTGGACACCTGTCACCTCAGCACTGAGAAGGCGCACTCAGGATCGCTGCGGCTTACTCACGACGTCTAGCCCAGTCAGTGAGGTCTAGGCTTAGTGAGAGATGCTTTCTCAAAAAGACAAGGTGGAGACCTATTGAAAAAGCTACTTGATGTTGACCTCTGACATCCACACACATGCTCACACACATATATATGTGCATCCATATACATGTGGGCCCACATACATAAACACACACACACACACACACACACACACACAAACACGTGTGAAAAAGAAAGATACAAAGAAACAAATAAAAGAAAAAGAAATACTAAATCTTAGGCTCCATCCCTTATCTACCTAGCTAGAAACTCAGGGGTGAGGTCCGACCAGCAGTCCTCCTTTCCACAAGACCTCCAGATGACTGTGACCCACACGAAATGACCTTCTGCCTTCTTTCCACAAGATCTCCAGGTGACTGTGACACACACGACATGACCTTCTGTCTCCGTTACACAAGACCTCCAGGTGACTGTGACCCACACGAAATGACCTTCTGTCTCCTTTCCACAAGACCTCCAGGTGACTGTGACCCACACGAAATGACCTTCTGTCTCCTTTACACAAGACCTCCAGGTGAATGTGACCCACACAAAACGACCTTCTGTCTCCTTTACACAAGACCTCTAGGTGAATGTGACCCACACGAAATGACCTTCTGTCTCTTTTACACAAGACCTCCAGGTGACTGTGACACACACGAAACGACCTTCTGTCTCCTTTACACAAGACCTCCAGGTGACTGTGACACACACGAAACGACCTTCTGTCTCCTTTGCACAAGACCTCCAGGTGACTGTGACTCACACGAAATGACCTTCTGTCTCCTTTGCACAAGACCTCCAGGTGACTGTGACCCACACAAAATGACCTTCTGACTCCTTTGCACAAGACCTCCAGGTGACTGTGACTCACACGAAATGACCTTCTGTCTCCTTTATACAAGATCTCCTGGTGACCGTGACACACACGAAATGACCTTCTGTCTCCTTTGCACAAGACCTCCAGGTGACTGTGACTCACACGAAATGACCTTCTGTCTCCTTTATACAAGATCTCCTGGTGACCGTGACACACACAAAATGACCTTCTGTCTCCTTTGCACAAGACCTCCAGGTGACCGTGACACACACGAAATGACCATCTGTCTCCTTTGCACAAGACCTCCAGGTGACTGTGACCCACACAAAATGACCTTCTGTCTCCTTTGCACAAGACCTCCAGGTGACTGTGACACACACGACATGACCTTCTGTCTCCTTTGCACAAGACCTCCAGGTGACTGTGACTCACACGAAATGACCTTCTGTCTCCTTTGCACAAGATCTCCAGGTGACTGTGACACACACGACATGACCTTCTGTCTCCTTTGCACAAGACCTCCAGGTGACTGTGACACACACGAAATGACCTTCTGTCTCCTTTGCACAAGACCTCCAGGTGACTGTGACCCACACAAAATGACCTTCTGTCTCCTTTGCACAAGACCTCCAGGTGACTGTGACACACACGACATGACCTTCTGTCTCCTTTGCACAAGACCTCCAGGTGACTGTGACTCACACGACATGACCTTCTGTCTCCTTTGCACAAGACCTCCAGGTGACCGTGACACACACGAAATGACCTTCTGTCTCCTTTGCACAAGACCTCCAGGTGACTGTGACCCACACAAATGACCTTCTGTCTCCTTTGCACAAGACCTCCAGGTGACTGTGACACACACGAAATGACCTTCTGTCTCCTTTATACAAGATCTCCTGGTGACCGTGACACACACGAAATGACCTTCTGTCTCCTTTGCACAAGACCTCCAGGTGACTGTGACTCACACGAAATGACCTTCTGTCTCCTTTATACAAGATCTCCTGGTGACCGTGACACACACAAAATGACCTTCTGTCTCCTTTGCACAAGACCTCCAGGTGACCGTGACACACACGAAATGACCATCTGTCTCCTTTGCACAAGACCTCCAGGTGACTGTGACCCACACAAAATGACCTTCTGTCTCCTTTGCACAAGACCTCCAGGTGACTGTGACACACACGACATGACCTTCTGTCTCCTTTGCACAAGACCTCCAGGTGACTGTGACTCACACGAAATGACCTTCTGTCTCCTTTGCACAAGATCTCCAGGTGACTGTGACACACACGACATGACCTTCTGTCTCCTTTGCACAAGACCTCCAGGTGACTGTGACACACACGAAATGACCTTCTGTCTTCTTTGCACAAGACCTCCAGGTGACTGTGACCCACACAAAATGACCTTCTGTCTCCTTTGCACAAGACCTCCAGGTGACTGTGACACACACGACATGACCTTCTGTCTCCTTTGCACAAGACCTCCAGGTGACTGTGACTCACACGAAATGACCTTCTGTCTCCTTTGCACAAGACCTCCAGGTGACTGTGACCCACACAAATGACCTTCTGTCTCCTTTGCACAAGACCTCCAGGTGACTGTGACACACACGAAATGACCTTCTGTCTCCTTTACACAAGACCTCCAGGTGACTGTGACCCACACAAAATGACCTTCTGTCTCCTTTGCACAAGACCTCCAGGTGACTGTGACTCACACGAAATGATCTTCTGTCTCCTTTGCACAAGACCTCCAGGTGACTGTGACTCACACGAAATGACCTTCTGTCTCCTTTGCACAAGACCTCCAGGTGACTGTGACCCACACAAGATGACCTTCTGTCTCCTTTGCACAAGACCTCCAGGTGACTGTGACACACACGACATGACCTTCTGTCTCCTTTACACAAGACCTCCAGGTGACTGTGACACACACGACATGACCTTCTGTCTCCTTTACACAAGACCTCCTGGTGACTGTGACCCACACGAAATGACCTTCTGTCTCCTTTACACAAGACCTCCAGGTGACTGTGACCCACACAAAATGACCTTCTGTCTCCTTTGCACAAGACCTCCAGGTGACTGTGACTCACACGAAATGACCTTCTGTCTCCTTTGCACAAGATCTCCAGGTGACTGTGACTCACACGAAATGACCTTCTGTGTCCTTTACACAAGACCTCCAGGTGACTGTGACCCACACGAAATGACCTTCTGTCTCCTTTGCACAAGACCTCCAGGTGACTGTGACCCACACGAAATGACCTTCTGTCTTCTTTGCACAAGACTTCCAGGTGACCGTGACTCACACGAAATGACCTTCTGTCTCCTTTGCACAAGACCTCCAGGTGACAGTGACTCACACGAAATGACCTTCTGTCTCCTTTGCACAAGACCTCCAGGTGACTGTGACACACACGAAATGACCTTCTGTCTCCTTTACACAAGACCTCCAGGTGACTGTGACCCACATGAAATGACCTTCTGTCTCCTTTGCACAAGATCTCCAGGTGACCGTGACTCACACGAAATGACCTTCTGTCTCCTTTGCACAAGACCTCCAGGTGACTGTGATCCACACGAAATGACCTTCTGTCTCCTTTGCACAAGACCTCCAGGTGACTGTGACCCACACGAAATGACCTTCTGTCTCCTTTGCACAAGACCTCCAGGTGACCGTGACTCACACGAAATGACCTTCTGTCTCCTTTACACAAGACCTCCAGGTGACTGTGACACACACGACATGACCTTCTGTCTCCTTTACACAAGACCTCCAGGTGACTGTGACCCACATAAAATGACCTTCTGTCTCCTTTGCACAAGACCTCCAGGTGACTGTGACCCACACGAAATGACCTTCTGTCTCCTTTACACAAGACCTCCAGGTGACTGTGACCCACACAAAATGACCTTCTGTCTCCTTTGCACAAGACCTCCAGGTGACTGTGACACACACGACATGACCTTCTGTCTCCTTTGCACAAGACCTCCAGGTGACTGTGACTCACACGAAATGACCTTCTGTCTCCTTTGCACAAGACCTCCAGGTGACTGTGACCCACACAAAATGACCTTCTGTCTCCTTTGCACAAGACCTCCAGGTGACTGTGACACACACGACATGACCTTCTGTCTCCTTTGCACAAGACCTCCAGGTGACCGTGACACACACGAAATGACCTTCTGTCTCCTTTGCACAAGACCTCCAGGTGACTGTGACCCACACAAATGACCTTCTGTCTCCTTTGCACAAGACCTCCAGGTGACTGTGACACACACGAAATGACCTTCTGTCTCCTTTACACAAGACCTCCAGGTGACTGTGACCCACACGAAATGACCTTCTGTCTCCTTTGCACAAGACCTCCAGGTGACTGTGACTCACACGAAATGATCTTCTGTCTCCTTTGCACAAGACCTCCAGGTGACTGTGACTCACACGAAATGACCTTCTGTCTCCTTTGCACAAGACCTCCAGGTGACTGTGACCCACACAAGATGACCTTCTGTCTCCTTTGCACAAGACCTCCAGGTGACTGTGACACACACGACATGACCTTCTGTCTCCTTTACACAAGACCTCCAGGTGACTGTGACACACACGACATGACCTTCTGTCTCCTTTACACAAGACCTCCTGGTGACTGTGACCCACACGAAATGACCTTCTGTCTCCTTTACACAAGACCTCCAGGTGACTGTGACCCACACAAAATGACCTTCTGTCTCCTTTGCACAAGACCTCCAGGTGACTGTGACTCACACGAAATGACCTTCTGTCTCCTTTGCACAAGATCTCCAGGTGACTGTGACTCACACGAAATGACCTTCTGTGTCCTTTACACAAGACCTCCAGGTGACTGTGACCCACACGAAATGACCTTCTGTCTCCTTTGCACAAGACCTCCAGGTGACTGTGACCCACACGAAATGACCTTCTGTCTTCTTTGCACAAGACTTCCAGGTGACCGTGACTCACACGAAATGACCTTCTGTCTCCTTTGCACAAGACCTCCAGGTGACAGTGACTCACACGAAATGACCTTCTGTCTCCTTTGCACAAGACCTCCAGGTGACTGTGACACACACGAAATGACCTTCTGTCTCCTTTACACAAGACCTCCAGGTGACTGTGACCCACATGAAATGACCTTCTGTCTCCTTTGCACAAGATCTCCAGGTGACCGTGACTCACACGAAATGACCTTCTGTCTCCTTTGCACAAGACCTCCAGGTGACTGTGATCCACACGAAATGACCTTCTGTCTCCTTTGCACAAGACCTCCAGGTGACTGTGACCCACACGAAATGACCTTCTGTCTCCTTTGCACAAGACCTCCAGGTGACCGTGACTCACACGAAATGACCTTCTGTCTCCTTTACACAAGACCTCCAGGTGACTGTGACACACACGACATGACCTTCTGTCTCCTTTACACAAGACCTCCAGGTGACTGTGACCCACATAAAATGACCTTCTGTCTCCTTTGCACAAGACCTCCAGGTGACTGTGACCCACACGAAATGACCTTCTGTCTCCTTTACACAAGACCTCCAGGTGACTGTGACCCACACAAAATGATCTTCTGTCTCCTTTGCACAAGACCTCCAGGTGACTGTGACCCACACGAAATGACCTTCTGTCTTCTTTGCACAAGATCTCCAGGTGACTGTGACACACACGAAATGACCTTCTGTCTCCTTTGCACAAGACCTCCAGGTGACTGTGACACACACGAAATGACCTTCTGTCTCCTTTCCACAAGACCTCCAGGTGACTGTGACACACACGAAATGACCTTCTGTCTCCTTTGCACAAGACCTCCAGGTGACCGTGACACACACGAAATGACCTTCTGTCTCCTTTGCACAACACCTCCAGGTGACTGTGACACACACGAAACGACCTTCTGTCTCCTTTGCACAAGACCTCCAGGTGACTGTGACCCACACAAAATGACCTTCTGTCTCCTTTGCACAAGACCTCCAGGTGACTGTGACTCACACGAAACGACCTTCTGTCTCCTTTGCACAAGACCTCCAGGTGACTGTGACCCACACGACATGACCTTCTGTCTCCTTTGCACAAGACCTCCAGGTGACTGTGACACACACGAAATGACCTTCTGTCTCCTTTGCACAAGACCTCCAGGTGACCGTGACACACACGAAATGACCTTCTGTCTCCTTTGCACAAGACCTCCAGGTGACCGTGACACACACGAAACGACCTTCTGTCTCCTTTGCACAAGACCTCCTGGTGACCGTGACACACACAAAATGACCTTCTGTCTCCTTTGCACAAGACCTCCAGGTGACTGTGACACACACGAAATGACCTTCTGTCTCCTTTGCACAAGACCTCCAGGTGACTGTGACTCACACGAAATGACCTTCTGTCTCCTTTGCACAAGACCTCCTGGTGACTGTGACCCACACAAAACAACTTCTGTCTCCGCTGGAGGACCCTGCCTGCTCCACATTCCCTCATGGGGCCTCCCAACTCCCACTGCCTCCCTGGCTGGGCACCTGCTCCTTTGGGGTTAGGAGCCTCCTCCCTTCCCAGTATGGCTATGGGAGCATTTGATGTTCACCTGAGCTTACAAGAGATCCAAGACTCATCCCATGCTTTGTGGGAACAGCAGCCCTAAATTGGGGGTCCCCTCTGCTGGGTGAGCCTCAGGGAGTGGTGGTCAGGGTGCTGAGAGCCCATGGAGGACAATGGGGCGATGTGCACACAACAGAGGTCACACATTGAGCAGGACAGGAGCTAGGCCTGGGCAGGCTCATGCCCATGCCCTAAGGCCATGACCCGAAGAGCAAATGTCATGGTGCACTAAGGCTGGATCACTTTGACATGGGTCCTTGGTTAGGATCCTGCACTGCTCTTGCCACCTGCCCATCCCACTGTTCTAAGAGCATGGCCTAGCGTGAATCCAGTGAGACTATTAGCAGCAGGGCTGGGCTGGGTCCAGTTGACCCGACAGACAAGCCAAAGCTTCCTCGTCCCTCAGCAGCCCGGTGCCCTCTGTCCTCACTCCCTACCCTGGTCCCTGGGGATCCCCCAAGGATCTTTCTTTTGGGTGGCAGGTGTCCTGGCGGGCCGTGGCCTGGGGACTTGGGCTGCAATTTGTTCTTGGCCTCTTCGTCATCAGAACAGAACCAGGATTCATTGCCTTCCGGTGGCTGGGTGATCAGATCCAGGTGTGTACACGGGGCTTACCTTCCTGGGGCACCTTAGGCGGCCAAGGAATGGGAGAGAGGCACTTGGTTGGGGAGAAGATGGAGGTGGAGGTCAGAGAAAAGGTTTCAGGCCAGGAAGGCAGATGAGGAGCAGGGTCCCCTTCCAGGGAGACAGCTGGGGGTTTGCAGAGCAATTGCTGCTTATCTCAGGCTGGGACTAGGGCCTGAGGAACCCAGCAGGTCTTTTGGAGCCTGGGTCTAATATGAAAGGGATTTCCAGGCAGTGTCACCAGGGCATGTAACCTGCAGTGGTCTTCCGTGACTTGGAATATGTGAGAGTTAAAATTATTATTATTTTTTTTTGCAAAAGTACAAACTCTGAAATGATTTACTTTGTATACATGTGTTTAGAAATAATGTTTTTGAAAATATTTTATTTTTATTTATTTACTTAGAGAGAGGGAGAGAGAGAAGAAGATAGAATGGGCACACCAGAGCATCTAGCCATTGCAAATGAATGCCAGATGCATGCGCCACCATGTGCATCTGGCTTATGTGGGTTCTGGGGAATTGAATGTGAGTCCTTAGGCTTTGCAGGCAAGTGCCTTAACTGCTAAGCCATCTCTCCCTAGAAATAATGTTTTTTAAAATTTATTTTGAGAGAGAGAGAGAATTGGCATGCCAGGGCCTCAGCCACAGCAATCAAACTCCAGACGTGTGTGTGCCCCCTTGTGTGCATGTGCAACGTTGCACACTTGCATCACTGTGTGTCTGGCTTACATGGGACCTGGAAAGTTGAACATGAGTCCTTAGGCTTTGCATGCAAGCATCTTACCTGCTAAGGCATCTCTCCAACCTGATGTTGTTTTTGATTTTTACTTTTGTCTGGTGTTTGTGGTGTGTATAGTATACATGTTTTTGGGTGCAGAATCCCATACTCCTTGCTCACCCCTGCAGAGGCCAGAGTAGAATGGCAGGTCTTCTCCTCTATTGCTTTTCTGCTTTTTCCCCCCTAACATGGAGCCTCTCACTGGACCTGCAGCTGCCAGTATTGCTCAGGTTGGCTGACCAGTGAGCTCCAGTGACTTTCCTCTCCCTACTCCCTCTCCCAGGACTGGGGTTACAAGTGTGTATGGACAAGCTAGGCTTTTTATGTGAATCTAGGGATTAAGCTCAGGTCCTATGCTTGTGTGGCAAGCACTCTTACATGCTGAACCATCTCCACAGCCCCTGTTAGTTTTTTTTTTTTTTTTTTTTTTCGAGGTAGAGTCTCGCTTTAGCTCAGGCTGACTTGGAATTCACTGTGTTATCTTAGGGTGCCCTCAAACTCACAGCAATCCTCCTATCTCTTAAAGGTATGCACCACCATGCCCGGAAGGCTTTTTTTTTTTTTTTTTTTTTTTTTTTTTTTTTTTTTTTGAGACAGCATCTCACTCTGTAACCAGGATGTCTGGAACTCACTATGAAGCCCAGACTGGCCTTAAACTCAGGGCTATACTCCTGCCTCAGCCTCCCAAGTGCTGGGAGATGACGGGTGTGAGCCACCACACCCAGTTTCTACTCTCTCTCTCTCTCTCTTTTTTTCTTTGAGGTAGGGTCTCATTCTAGTCCAGGCTGACCTGGAACTCACTCTATAGTCCTAGGCTGGCCTCAAACTCACAGTGATCCTCTTACCTCTGCCTCCCAAGTATTGGAATTAAAGTCGTGTGCCATCATGCCTGGCTTGACTCTTTTTTTTAATTATGGTAAAATATGCATAATTTAGGGCTGGGGAGATACCTTCATGGGTAACAGCACTTGCTGAGCAAGCATGATGATTTGAGTTCAACCCCTAGCACCCACTAAAAAAAAAAATAATAATAATAATAAAAGCCAGGCCTAGCATGTCTATAGCCCCAGCACTGAAGGTGGCAGAGACAGGAGGATTGCTGGGGATCTCTGGTCAGTGTGACCAAAAACAGTAGCTCCAGGTTCAGAGACAGACTGTCTCAAAGAAATAAGGCAAAACAGAAATAGAAGGACATGACGTGCTCTCTGGCCTCTACACATGTGAGCACAGGGTGTACCATAGCACATCTGGGCACACGTACACATACATGTGCATACATCACACACACATACACCCCCCCCCCACACATACTATATCAAAAAAGTATAAAATAAACAATGTACCATCTGGACCGTCCCTAAAGGTCATTAAATTCCTACGCATTGCTGACAGGAGACACACATAGAGACGGTGTCCCAGGGCCAGTCCACCGAGAGCCAGAAAGACCTACAGCCTTGGGTGTCCCTCTTGCGCCTTGGCTGGGACCAGGCCCCGGCTGGCTCACTCCGGGCGGAGTCTTTGGCCACGGTTGCCCTCCTCCCTTCCTAGCCCCACTCCCTGTTTGTGTTGTCTTTCCTGCAGGTCTTTCTGAGCTATACCGTGGCCGGCTCCAGCTTCGTGTTCGGGGAGGCTCTGGTCAAGGACGTCTTTGCCTTTCAGGTCAGCTGTCGCTTGCTCCAGCAGGGGGTTAGCAGCTGTTGCGCAGGGCCAGCTGTGGAATCCTGAGCCAGCTGGGCAGGGCTGCGCTGAGAGGAGGCGGGAGCGGGCTCAGGTGATGAGAGCTCCTGTAGGCGCAGGCTGGTGCCTGTGAGTGAGGTGGGAGCTCTGTGCCTGGGAGGGGTCCAGCAATGGGTTTGTTTGATGGTGTTGGTGCTACACTTGGTAATATTTGGAAAAAAAAAAAAAACATGCTCTTTTCAGAATTTGTTTCCTTAAACATGACCCCCCCCCCCCCACACACACACGGCAGAACTGCTAGTAGACTGAGGACAAGATGAGGGGTGGGGGGAGAGGTTGGGGATGGCTCCTACTAGGACTTTAGCCCCTGACATGTTATAGGGGTTCTGGGCCTGTAAGGCTCCAGGAGCTCAAAGTGTTCTCTTCCTTCACAACCCCTCAAAGCCCACCTGGGCCAAGACACTTCCCTTCTTAATCCAGAGCTATAGGATCCTTCTCTCCCTCCCTCTGCCTCCCTTTCAACCAAAATTTATTGTACATCTACATGCAAAATATAATAGGAGAAATTGAGATTAAAGCCACCGTTCTGTTTCAAAGATCCTATTGTCTCAATAGCAGAACCTGGTTCTAATTTAAAACAGGGCAGCCCATGCTGGGGACAGTGTTGGCCTATCTAACTGTCCTGGGTGGGGCTATAGTTGTGTTTTTTTCTCTCTCAGATTAAAAGCTCCTGATGAACTTTAGTTCCTACCCATCTGCCTCGCACCGAAACTGTCTAGAGAGCTCAAAGCTTGCTCAGGCCTTGCACTCCACTTCCAGGTACCAGGCAGAGACACCGACACCTGGGGACCTTTTCACCCAGTTTTCTGCTTCTGACGTCATGGTAACATGGAAGTGGATTGCTGCTGTGTGTCTGGAACACTGTACCAGTGGATCATTGCTCTGGCCACTGTTCCCAGAGCCTCCTCATTCTGCTGGGTTATGTTGGGACCCAGGAGGCTTCCAGCCCAAGCTGTGGACTTCTGGGTTGGTGTTGAGCCTAATGAGATCCAAGATGTCTTGCCCAGCCCTGACCCTGACCTCTCATGGTCTTTCCTTAGAGCTGGTATTTGTCATGTCAGCAGACCCTGTGGTTTAGCCTGTCCAAGGAGCTCAAATCATACCAGCCCTACAAGGAAAGGAAAGGGCTCAGGTTCCTATCTCCTCTGGGTTTTTCCTTAGCATCAGACAGATTTGCCCACTGGGTTTGCTGAGACCAGTTGTGTATAAGGAAGCTATTGTGAGGGACAGCCAGGGGCCGGTACCTCCTCCCCCTCCAAGCTCCATTCTCTTAGGGCCTTGGAGCTTCTCCCTGCACATCTGCATGACCAGGTAGGGTCACCCAAGGTACCAGGGAAGAATAGTCAAGATGTGTTTATAGGTGGCTGCTTGTGGCCACACAGAGACCCCTGGTGGCTTCTCAGGCTTTAATTTTATAAGTTACGTTAAAAATTTTTTTTATTTATTTGAGAGAGAGAGATTGAGCAACAATGGGCTTGTCAGGGCCTCTAGCCACTGTAAGTGAACTCCAGACACATGTGCATCTCATGTGGGTACTGGGGAATTGAAGCTGGGTCTTTAGGCTTTGCAGGTAATCTTCTTAACCGCTAAGCCATGTCTCCAGCCTTAAGTCATTTTTTGTTATTTATTTGTGTGTGCTCATGTGCCCATTCACATCTCTGCTACCCATGTTGCCATCAGCATGCCAAGGTTACAGATGCCCACCATGGTTTCCAACTTTCTACATGGGGTCTGGCAATCAAACTTAGGCCTTGCAGCTTGAGCTGCAAACACTATTCACTGAGCCACCGTACTAGCCCACTTCTCAGCATTAAACAACTAATGCACACTATGTAGCTCGACCTGTCAGAGTTCTGAGTTCAAGCCCAAGAGGCATAAAGACAAGTGCCTGGGGCAACGAGCCTGTTTATAACCAGGGACAGTGAGGAGGACTCCCTGAAGATGTGGTTTATGACAGAGAGTCCCAAGCCATGGAGGATTGGGACATGTGGGTCTAGGACAGGAAGAGGACACGGTGTAGGGGAAAGCATGGAGGAGAACAGAGAGGGAGAAACAGCTGGCATGTCCAAAGTACAGGACCACGGTTAACCCGACAGCACGAATGTGGCTAGAAGGGGAGGATGCCAGAGGAGATGGTCTGTAAGTTTGGTGAGACCCTGTCTTAAATGGTCTCAGACACTAGGCTGAAGTATGTGAGGGTTTTTTTGTTTGTTTGTTTTGTTTTTGAGGTAAGGTCTTGCCTTAGCCCAGACTGACCTGGAATTCATTATATAGTCTCCGGGTGATCTCAAACTCACAGCAATTCTCCTACCTATGCTCCCAAGTGCTGGGATTAAAGGCATGAACCACCATGTGTGGCTGTTTATTTTTTAAAGTATTTTATTTATTTATGTGTGTGTGTGTGTGTGTGTGTGTGTGAGAGAGAGAGAGAGAGAGAGAGAGAGAGAGAGAGAGAGAGAGAGAGAATGGGCACAGGGCCTTCTGCCACTACGAACAAACTCCAGACAAATGCGCCACCTTGTGCATCTGGCTTATGTGGGTACCGGGGAATCAAACCTGGGTCCTTAAGCTTTGCAGGCAAGCACCTTAATCACTGAGCCATCTTTCCAGTCGGTTTTTTTATTTTTTTGATACAGAGTATCACTGTGTAGCCCAGCTGGCCTCAAACTCATGTTCCTCCTGTCTTAGCCTCCCAAGTGCTGGGCTTATAGACATGCACCACCATACCTGGCTAGCATCTGGGTTTTGTCTCCACTAATTTATTTATTTATTTATTTATTTATTATTATTATTATTACTTTTTGGTTTTTCGAGGTAGGGTCTCCCTCTAGCCCAGGCTGACCTGGAATTCACTATGTAGTTTCAGGGTGGCCTCAAACTCATGACAATCCTCCTACCTCTACCTCCTGAGTGCTGGGATTAAAGGCGTGCGCCACCACACCTGGATCCCACTTATTAAGTAGCCATTGAAAAGCAAGGAAGGTCTTGACTAGACCATTGGCTGGCTAACATACTAAGGGCAGGGAGAAGGCCTGTACCAAGTGCTGGCGTGTGTGAGCAGGGAAGGCGACAGGCAAGCAGGATACTTCATAATCCACTAGAGGTCAGTGAGGGGAGGACATATACTGTGTCACGGTGGCATCTGGCCATTTCAGGACCTTTGTGTCGTTACTCAACCCTGAGTCCCACAAAGCCCCCCTCCTAAGGACTCTGATCTTTGATGAATGAATTAATGGCTCTTGAGGGGATCTTAGAAGTCCCTCTGTGCCTGCTTGGGAGGGTCATGATCAGGGACCACCTGATTGCCAGTTGGGGTCTCTTGGAGCCAGCCTTTCTTGGCTTGCCACCATGTGTGTGTGTGTGGCCTCTAAGTGTGTGGCCTGGAGTGGCTTTCTCTGTGGCCCAATACTAGGACCTTTTCTTTCTTTCCTTTTTTTTTTGTAGGTTCTCACTCTAGTCCATGATGACCTGGAATTCAGTATGTTGTCCCAGGCTGGCCTTGAATTCACAGTGATCCTCCTATTTCTGCCTCCTGAGTGCTGGGATATTTTTCTTTCTTTTGTTCATTTTGACATAGGGTCTCATGTAGTCCATTCTGGCCTCTAACTCACTATGTAGCTATGACTTAGAACTCCTGCTCCTCTTGCCTCCACCTCCAGAGTTCTGGGATTACAGGCATGTGCCACCACACCAGGCACAAGACCTCTCCTCTCTTCAATGTCCCTAGCACCTCAAGGGTCATGGGCAGGCTTTGAGGCAAAATTCAAAGGCATTATAAACCATGTCCCCTTCTATGCCTAAGATCTTGCTGGAAGAGAGAAGAAAAACTAGGGAGGAAGCAAAGGGAAAGAAAATCCTAATAACAGCTTCTACTTATGGAGAAGGAATGTGAGGCAGACCTCATTTCAGCCTCATACCAACCCTCTAGGGAAAATACAATTATCCCCCTTTATAGAAGAGGATCCTGAGGTTCAGGGTGGCCGTTGCCTGCATATTCACACAGCTAATGAGTGTTGAGTCAAGATTGGAACACAGGTCCAATGTTCTTGCTTATTAGCCCTCTGAGCCGCGTTATTAGACGCCTTCCCTCAGACAGTGGAGACAAGGGACACTGGGTCTTAGAATGTTTGTTTTCCCCCTGGCTTATTTATTCCATAAGACTGCTAGTAGAAGGTGACAGAAACTCATCTGTAACTCACGTCACAAGGAGAAAAGGCTGCTGTTAGGCTCACAGCTGGAAGGGCCTGTAGAGCTGACCGTCCTGGGACCAGGCCCCAGAGCAGCCAGGCTTGTAGCTCAGCCCCATATTTCTGCTTAGACTCCAGGGTCACTTCATCCTTGGCACCAGAGTTGCCCTCAGAAACACCAGTTCTTTTTTTAAAAAATTTAGTTTAATTTTATTTATTTGAGAGAGAGAGAAAGGCAGATAGAGAAAGAGAATGGGTATGCCTGGGCCTCGGGCCCTCTAACCACTGCAAATGAACTCCAGATGCATGTGCCACTTTGTGCATCTGGCTTTATGTAGGCACTGGGGAACTGAGCCTGGGTCCTTTGGCTTTGCAGGCAAGTGCCTTAACCACTAAGCAATCTCTCCAGACCCCCCTTTTGAGGTAAGGTCTAACTCTTCCCAAGGCTGACCTGGAACTTATTCTGTAGTCCCAGGCTGGCCTCGAACTCACAGTGATCCTCCTACCTCTGTCTCCCAAGTGCTGAGACAAAAACACATGCATCACCGCTCCCAGTCAGACTTTCAGTCTTAAAGCACATCAGCCTGCCTGGAGTGACTCTGCTAACTCAAGTTATCCATGTCTTGGAATAGGATTCTGATTGGGCCTTGGATCATATGACCATCATTGGCCCAATCATTAAGGCTGGGCCTTGGCAACTGGAGACACCCAGGCCCTGTGCACCCCTTTGAAGCTGGGGCGATGAGAGACCTTGATTAGGGAGAATTAGCCCTAAGAAATGCATCATTTGGGGGAGTATCTCCCGGGAGAGGCTGGTACTGGTAATCAAGGCAGAGGACTCCCTGGAGAATCTGTAATCAACTACATGTTCAGAACACTCTGGTGTTCCAAGTGAGTATTAGTGGTCTACGATAGGATCAGGCCAAGGTGACAGATGGCATCCATGCCTGGGAGAGGTAGAAATGGCATGGAGCCTTTGATCTTTTCTCTCCTATCATGTCTCATAGCCATAACTTGGGGCCATCTCTGGGAGTCTGTGCTGTATTTTATTTTCTATTTATTTATTTGAGAGAGAGAAAGAGGGAGAGAAAGAATAGGCATGCCAGGGCCTCCAGGTACTGCAAACGAACTCCAGATGTGTGCGCCACCTTGTGCATCTGGCTTATGTGGGTCCTAGAGAATTGAACCAGGGTCTTTTGGCTTTGCAGGAAAACGCCTTAACTGCTAAGCCATCTCTCCAACCCCCTGGGCTATATTTTCTGATTGGCACTTAGCTTTTGAGTTAGTTTGACAGAAATGCAATTAAGGGGAAAACAAATCCTGTAACTGTAACTGAGAAGTGCAGGGCCTTGGGCCCTCCTGGATCCAGGCGTTCAAAATCTGCTTGGATCTCCTCCACTTATATCCTGGTTCAGTCATGAGCAGGCTCTCTTGAGGTCATAGCAAATATGAACCAGGCTTACATCCAGCAACTTAACAATCTTACAAAGTGAGCAAGAGAGAGAGAGCTGTTTCCCACTAGCTCCGGTAGAGTGGCTCTTGTTGGCTTGGCTTACAGTGTACACATGAACTATAGCCAAGAAATATACCTGGCTTTCCTTGTTAAACCAGAAGCCCATGGGATGATAGTGGAGAAGGGTGATTATCCAAGAATAATTAAATCCTTTGCAGCAAAAGAAGGGAAGGGGAATCAGGTAATTCAAACAGCAACTGGTGCTTGGAGCCACATCTTGCCTTTTTTCCATTCCAAAGTGACAGTGTCTCTGGGCCTGCTGCTGTGTCATTTCCTTTCTGGCATTAGCTGTTTCCTCATTCTGGAAAGGCATGATATTGCATCTTTCCCTACATTACCCTTTAGAACCATTAGATCCTCAACTGATGCTAGGCAGGAGCTCAGTGGCCATTGACCTTCCCTTTGTACTACAGAGAGTCTAACCAAACCCTAGGGAGGAGCAGTGTGCTATCCACTGTCACTCAGGGAGGCACGGCTGGCCAAGGCCAGACCTGTCACTGCACTTCCAGTCAAGGGAGTCAGTCTCCTCCTGATGCTCTGAGGAGACACCAGTGGCCTTGTCCTTATCCTCCAAACACAAAAGCATCCTTGCACTCGAGAGATGACTTAGTGGTTAAGGTACTTGCCTGCAAAGCCAAAGGACCTAGGTTTGATACCACAGGACCTATGTTAGCCAAATGCACAAGGTGGCACATGTGTTTGGAGTACATTTGCAGTGGTTGGAGGCCCTGACACACCCATTCTCTCTCTTTCTCTCTCAAATAAAAAACACCCTTGGGCTGGAGGAATGGCTTAGCAGTTAAGGCACTTGCTTAAAAAGACCTAAGGACCCAGGTTCAATTCCCCACACAGGCCGGATGCACAAGGTGGCGCATGCATCTGGAGTTTGTTTGCAGTGGCTGGAGGCCCTGGTGTGCCCATCCATTTGTCTCCATCCCTGCCTCTTCTACTCTCTCAAATAAAGGAATAAATAAAATATTTTTAAAAAAGCACCCGTAAGGAGGCTGGAGAGGTGGCTTAGCAGTTAAGGTATTTGCCTGCAAAGCCAAAGGATCCTGGTTTGACTATCCAGGATCCACATAAGCCAGATGCACAAGGGGGCGCATGCATCTGGAGTTCGTTTACAATGGCTGGAGGCCCTGGCATGCCCATTCTCTTTCTCTCTCTTTCAAATAAATCAATTATAAATCAAAAAATATATATATATTTTTAAAGCACCCTTGCCGGGCATGGTGGCGCATGTCTTTATCCCAGCACTTGGGAGGCAGAGGTAGGAGGATTGCCATGAGTTCAAGGCTACCCTGAGACTATACAGTGAATTCCAGATGAGCTTAAGCTAGAGAAATACCCTACCTTGAAAAACCAAAAACCAAAAAAAAAAAAAAAAAAAACCACCCTTAATAACAATAGCGACCATTGAAAATATATTCATGGGTGAAAAGACTTGGAGATTTGATATTCAGTTAGTAAATAACAAGTGAAGAGGATTTATCGTTGACCAGTCTCAGTAGTTTGTGGACAAACACTAGCAATTTCCTGTCCCTAGAAGTTTAAGTCCCACAGATAAATTCTTGGTCAGTGTGTTGGCCAATGGCATCCTTAGCAACACCAGGTCAGATGAGGATGGACTTAAGATATGGTTCTCTAGCCATAGAGCCACAGAATTACAGGACTCACTAATCACAAGTAAGGCACACACACAGCTCATGTCTCTGTCTCTCTGTGTCTGTCTCTGTCATACGCACATGCACACATGCACACATCTCCCAAGCTTGGGACTTGTCCCCAAGATAGGGTGCTGAGTCAAAGGGAGACTAAGGAGTTGTCCTCCTGTTCTTCCTGTGAATCCCATGAATCTAATCCAAGGCCTCTGACTAGTGTCTGTTTGTCTGACTTCCTAAGCTCCCATAGACTTTCAGAACCCAAGCTACTTCCTTCTTAGCCCTCGTCCAGCTAATCTCGTCTGTAGGAAGTGGAGCTCTTCCCTGGCACTTCTTCAGGCCTCAGACTCCCCTGTGCTTAGAGTCCTGTATAGTCCACATGGCCACCCCCTCCTGGCTTCATCTGCTTGATAGTCTCTCCTCTCCGCCACCTTGGCACACCATTTCCCTTCTAGCGACTTTCCAGCAAGGCCCCCATCAGCCCCAGTTGTGGCCTCCTTGCTGAGTCTGGCTGACCTGGGATCTCACTTGCTCAGCCTTTCATGATGGATGGATAGATTGCTCCAGACTCTGGCACAGGCCGTACCCACTAATCTGAGCAGTGCTACTCAAATGTTCTTCCCAGAGTCTCCACTGCAAAGGGAGATATTTTCATCTTCCAGAGTTCTGGGGTGTCTGCCTGAGGCAGATTCTGTAATCCCCAATGGTATATAGTACCAAACTTTGCACATGTACGTGAAGATCAAATAAGATAAACACCAAAAGATGCCATTGGATTTAGCCATGATCATGTTGCAAGCAACCACAGCATGATTTTCAGGGAGAGGAGGGAAGAGAGTGGAGATGGGGAGATGGCTGAAAGGGGGAACATGGGACAGCTGAGGCAGGAGAACTCTGTTTAGAACTTATCATCCAGACAAAGGCGAGCTGGAGAGCAGAGTTCTAAAGTCATCCTATGTGAAGGGACGGCGCGAACAGGAACTCAAGGGGCATGTCTAGGAATCCAGTTTATCTGGACCCAGTCCCTTCAGCTTCTTGGGAATAGTGGTGCTGTGGTCAGTGGCATTGTCACCTCAGAGGGAACTTCCAGCTTTGGGTTTCTGTGATTTATTGTGGCCTGGGAGTAGTGACCAGATACTGTCTACAGTAGTTGTGCCTTGGGGTCTAGAGACATGGGAGTTTACACAGACAGCCTTAGGAGCTCATTAAGAAACATTCAGCTCCTTCCAGGGAACCTGGTTCTCTGTGGATTCGAGCCCGTCTTTGAAACCCATCTCCAGGAAAGATGAAGTCTCCTCACAGGTGTGGTTGAGACTTTGGAGCGGAGGTCCTCAGTGTGTGGCGTCAAGGCCAGCAGCACCAGTGTATGTGGACAGGCCCAATTCTCGGGCCACACCCTTGACCTACCGAACTCAAAGCTGTGGGGTTGAGGCTCAAGTTGTGCATCTCTAACAGATTCCCAGATAAGCCACTGGCCATAAAGAGCCACGGGTTCCTTCTTCTCAACATAAGCTCTCAAAGGACTGGCCCACAAAGCTGCTTCTACAAAGCAGCAATCAGGACTTATTTGGCTCTTCTTGAGGAGCATGCCCTACTCTACCTGGGAGGCTGTGACAAAAATGTTAGGTATGCTGGCTCATAAATGATAGGAATTTATTCCTCAACGTTCCAGAGGCTGGGAAGGAGAGCAAGGTGTCAGTATGGCCAGGTTCTCATGAGGACTTCCCCTTCCCAGTCATGGTCAACTGTCTTCTTTCCTGTCCTCACACTGTGGAAGGCTGAGAGCGTTCTCTAGGACACACATATGTGTGTGGTGTATGTACATGTGTATGCAGATGTATGCATCCCATGCACATGTGTACAGAGGCCAGAGGAGGATGTTGGGTGTCCTCCTCTATTGCTCTTCTACCTTATTTCCTTGAGACAGGGTCTCTCACAGAACCTGCAGCTTGTGCCACTTTTTTCCTGGTTACACTGGTTGACCAGCAAGCCCCGGTGATCCTCCTGTCTCTGTCCCCATCAACATTGGGGTTATAGCCATGTGAGGCTGCCACTCAACTTTTTACGTTGGTACTGGGGATCTTAATCCACTGAGCCATCTCCCCAGACCCATGGAACTTCTTTTATAAGGATATTAGTGACCTAATCACCTTCCAAAGGTCCTGTTCCTTATACTGTCACCTGGGGGCCAGGTTTCAACATTATGCATCTGGGAGACACAAGCAAGCATTCAGTCCATAGCGAGGGTGTGTGTTTCCCTGCAAACAGAAAAGAAGCTCTTCCCACGGCTAACTCCTGAGCGTCACACAGGACCTTAGCAACCTGCCTGGCAGCCAAGGGGGTCTTTGCCCCTTTTGAGTTGTGTCACCTTGGGTAGGTGGCCCACCCCGGAGGACCTCAGGGTGCTCATTTGTGAAGTGGAGATAGTTCCATCCACCTCAATTGTTTTGAGGATTAAGGAGCCATCACACTTCCGGTATCTGGCACATAGTATGAATTAATGGCACTTCCCTTGTCCTTTCTCAGTGGCCCGGCACTGAGCTGTCTGCCCTACTCAGGCACTGAAGGCCCAAAGGTGGGTTTTGGGCCATAAGATCACATTGGCCACAGGGACCTTAGTGGTAAATGCCCAACCTTAGGAAATCGGAGCCAGGCTTGCTGGCTTGCCTACTTCCTTCCTTCCTTCCTTTTCTTCCTCCCTCTTTCCTTACTTCCCTCCTTCTTTCCTTCCTGGAGCTGGGGATACTGGGGATCCTTCCCAGGGCTTCATACATGTTAGGCAAATAATCTACCACTGAATACCCCAGAGGCCTCCTCTTGTCTCCCATTCCCTTTCTAGCCAATCACCACTTAACTCAAAGAGCAGCTTCCCTTCTGCCAACAGTCCCCAGTACGCACTCTGCCACCCTGAGCACCCTCTCCTCGCTTTGGTCTATGGCCAGCCAGCTGCCCTGCAGTACCTCACATGATTAGCTGAATGGTCTACTAGACAGTACGTGATGCTCTATTCATCTGGCCCCTGAGACAGCACAATGATATCACTACCTCTGCCTCAGGCTGCTGGTATTTGCAGCCCCAGGTAACAGAGAGGAGGAGTCACAGGGCAGGAATATGGTTTCTGGAGCCAGCACCTCTGCTCCCTGTCAAGTGACATTCCCAACTACAGTGACATTGGTGACGTGCACTGGAGAAAGTCCAGAGAAGGCCTGCCACATCGGTCAGGGAAGGGAGAAAGGAGCCCTCAGCTGAACTCCTTCCGCATCCTCAGCCAGGCTTCCGGGACAGATCTTTGCCGCCATCGGTGACCATCCTGAAATCCCCATGTGTTTTGGGCGAGAGCTGAGCTCTGGGGGATTGCTCAAGACTCTCCTTTTCAAAAACACAAACAACCGGTCTGGTCCATGACCTTCAGTCCTCTCTGGCTGTGCTGCCCTCCCTGAACAGCCTGACCTCCTGGAAAGACTGCTTGTCCTTGTTGTCTCTTGGCCCCTTGTCACTTCCTGTCCTTAGATGCCTCACCCCTGTCCTCTGTCCCCACTCCTCCCCTAATTCTGCCTCTCACATGTCTCTACGGACCTCTGATGGCTAAGTGCCAAAGGCCCATCTTGTCAGAGCTCTGAGACACTTCCACAGTGGACTGGCCATGCCTGCTTGGTCTCTGTCACCCTCTCTTGAATGTTTTCCAACACTGGATGTCCTTAGACACCTGGACTCCTCCTTGCCCTCATTCTCAGTGATGCTGGCCCAGAATGCATCCTTGGTCTGTGTATTGCTCCCTCAGGCAGTTTTCTCAGTGGATGGCACCTCACTCTTGCTTCACTTGTCTTTCCTAGGACAAAGCTTCATCTGGATGTCCCCTCAGCTCAGGATCCTTTTAGCCTTGTTGAATAAACCCACCAAGTTCAAAAACAAACTGGTAATCTTGCCTCAGACATCATCTCTACCTTTGCCCCCTCCTTTGAGAAACGTCTGCCATTCTAGAAAACCATAGGAACGTGGGCTCGACACAGTGGCAGAGTGCTTGCCTATTATGCACAAAAGCTCTGAGTTGGATTGCTAGCACCTCGAAAATAACAGGAACAGATGGGAAGTTCAGAAATAGAAAATAAAGAAAGCAAAATTTCTAGAGTCCCAACACACAGAGGTAATAAGTGTTTGATTGGGAGTACTTCCTTCCAAGGTCCTGACCATGTTTTAAATTCATTCCAGATTTTCCACTTACCATTTTAAATATATAATTACTTATTTGTGCACGTGCACACATGCGTGTATGTGTATGGGTGTGCCAGGGTCTCCTGTCACTGCAGACCAACATCAGATACTTGCGCCACTTTTTGCATTTGGTTTTACACGGGCGTTAGGGAATTGAACCTAGGCTGGCAGGCTTTGCTAGCAAATGCCTTTATCCTCTGAGTCATCTCCCCAGGCCCCACTTAACATTTTAACATAGACTATTTCTATGTTATTAACAATTCTTCAGGACCATAAAACTAATTACTTTAAAACTATGTGAAAGGAGGCACATGGCTAGGACAAAGAGTCCCACGGGACAGACAGTATAAATTGAAAAGGAAATGCTCCTCCACTGCTGACCCTCAGGCGCCCACTTCTTTCCCCAAGACATCCACCATCACTGATCACTTGCAAGCACTTCTAAGGATGTCGCATGTCCATATAAGATCATACCAAACACTCTTCCCTACCATGTTCCCACATAATAACACAATACAACCCATTGTTAAATTAGTCATTTGCTCATGCCCGGTTTAAATTAGTCCTTTGCTGAGTGAACTGCAGGAGGCTGGGGGAGATGGCTCAGTTGGTAAAGTGCTAGCTGTGTAGCATGAGGACCTGAGATTAGATCCCCATTTCCCACATACATGCTGGCCATGGCAGCACATGCCTGTCAGAAGGCAGAAATAGGCAGATTCCCCAGAGCAAGATGACTAACTAGACTGGCAGAATCAGGGCACTGTGTTCAGAGAGAAACCCTGTCTCAAAAGAATAAAGTATGTGCAATTTAGGAAGATACCCGACATCAACCTCTAGCTTCCACATGTGTATGCACACCAGCACACACTCATACAAGCATGCATGCACATCACACACACACACACACACACACACACTTGTTTAATTAATAAGCAAATAAATACATACGCTTCATTGAGAGAGCCCTGGGGTGAAGCCATGGGCCTGGTAGGGAAAGAGTGGATGTGAGGGAACAGAGGGCTTCAAAGAAGTGTCCCATGGGGACCACCTGGGAGTCCACACAGACTTCAGAGCTTCTTGTCTGCACTTGGTAGACCTCTGAGAGGAAAGGCCTACAGGGAGTGGGCTGTCTAGGATCTCCTGGACACTGCCTGGCACCTCTAACCCAAGCCCCTCTGCCTCCTTCCTGGCAGGTTTTGCCCATTATTGTTTTCTTCAGCTGTGTCATGTCAGTTCTCTACTATGTGGGCCTCATGCAGTGGGTGATCCTGAAGGTGAGTTCCCCAGGCCTGCGGCCTAGGCTTTGCTAGAGTCACTAGGGCCCAGGGTCCAACTCTCCAGAATCCTTCAGACCTAGGATCCACACCCTCCTAAAACTCCGTCTTTAGGGTCCATACCCTTCCATAATCCCATGATCTCAGGGTCCACACCTTCCTAGAATCCTCTGCCTTACAGTCCACACCCTTCCAAAATCCCTTGTCCCTAAAGTTGATGTCTTCCCAGAATCCTTTGCTCATATACTGCTAACCAAATATCCTTTCAGAAGGTCTCTTGTCCTGATACTAAAGAGAAGTGGCACCAAAATCCAAGGCAGTCTCTGAGGGAGGGAAAGTTGCAGTCTTGATGCCACACGGAGATATTAGGGGAAAAATAATTTACACCAAAAAGATCTTGAGAGAGTAGAAAATTGGGCCACATTGACTGACTAGTGTAAATGTGTGTTTATAAAGTCTTCTACTTAAAAACAGGATGGAGGAAACAGCTCTGGATAGCAACTGTAACTGCAGAAAGACTGAGGTCTTAGTCACCAGAGCCCAGAGTCAGTCAGCGCCACTGGGTGGTAGCAGAAGTCAAAACGCACCTGTGGGCACTTCACACCATATAGTGTGAAGCAGGTGACTGTCTCTGGACCTGGAGAACATGTTTAAGCACAGGGCTGGACAAATAGTGCCATAAGAAGGGAAGTAAAAGGGCCTTGAGGGCTGGAGAGATGGCTTAGTGGTTAAGGCACGTGCCTGTGAAGCCTGAGGACCCTGGTTCAATTCTCCAGGTCCCATGTAAGCCAGATGCACATGGTGGCACAGGTTTTGTACGGCAGTTGTTAAAGCCTTTACTGAGCAAATGTGTGTTGATAATCTCTAAGGTGTGTGTGTGTGTGTGTGTGTGTGTGTGTGTGTGCAGCAACTCTCAAATACATTTGTCCAAGGAATCCATTTGCATAGGTGTAGAGAGCATCCATGCACTGTAGTTTTGGAGCTACAGTGGTGGAATGGGTGGCCTTGGGAGATGGCAGGCTCCCGTCTATGGAGGTATAGAAGGAGAAGGTAAACAGACCTTTTGTACATGAGGGATCTGCTTAGTCTGCTTTCTAATGCTACCACAGAATACCACAGACTGGGTGACTTATGACAACTGGAGTTTATTTGGCTCACGACTCCAAGGGCTGGGAAGTCCAGGAGCACTTTGCTAGCAAGGGTGGGGTCTGCACATTGCATTCCTCCATGGCAGGGAGACAAGAGAGCATGTGAAGCTGAGAAGAAAGATTTTATCCCGCAGCCTTTGTCCTTCATCAGGAGTCCACTCCTATGATAACTAAGGATGGAGCGCTGGTGACCTGCTCACATCTTAATACTGTCGTAGTGGCTATGAAATTCCACCTTGAGTTTCAGAGAGGATGTTCATACCACAGCAGGGTCCTGGGCTGAGCTGGGAGCTGGAAGGCGACTTCTAAGGTGCTCCACCCCTGACTCGCTCTCACTCTGAGGCTTGCTAGTGTCTGCTTCCTTTCAGATTGCCTGGCTAATGCAGGTCACCATGGGCACCACAGCCACGGAGACTCTGAGCGTGGCAGGAAATATCTTTGTGAGCCAGGTGAGTACCACAGCTTCCTTAGAGAGTAAGGAACCCTAAGACTCTCATTCAGTCTGGGGAAGAGCCATGTGAACCTGTCCCCAGAGTCATCAAAGGCTTCCTTTCCACCCAGGGATGCTCCAATTAATGGCTGCACTCCTTGCCTGGGTTATGCCAATCTATCTAACACCGTTGCCACTCTAGCCCTGGGCTGTCATCAGCTTAGAGACTCACAAGTCTTACATGGGAAAACTGAAGCTGGGAGATGGGAAGGGCCTGGTCAAGTTCCTCTGGGGATAAGCCAAGACTTAACATCTGAGCTTTCTTTTTCCCTGAATTGGTGTCCACCACATCATCACATTGTCTAGATTTCCCTCTTTCTGGAAAGCACCCAGACCCTCTAGGCCCACCTCCTCTGCCTCCATGTCAAACCAGTTCCTCCACACAGTCTGTGACAGACATGCCTTCCTCCTCAGGATTTCCCAAACTTGCCAAGGTTATTCCCATCTCAGGGCCTTAGCTGTTTGTTCTGAATCCCTTCAAACTGATCCTCCTGAGGAGACCACAGTCTAGGGAGTCTGTGAGAGGCAAACTTGCCAAAAGATTTCATATTTCATTGGATAGTTTAGGAATCTTTGCATGTTTTTGATATGGTAAAAATTGTATGAACATTTTTTTTTTTTTGGGTTTTCCAAGGTAAGGTCTCACTCTAGTTCAGGCTGACCTGGAATTCACTATGTAGTCACAAGGTGGCCTTGAACTCATGGTGATCCTCCTACCTCTGCCTCCCACGTGCTGGGATTAAAGGTGTGCGCCACCATGCCCGGAAAAATTGTGTAAATTTTTTAAAAAATATTTTTTTTAGAGCTGGAGAGATGGCTTAGTATTAAGGTACATGCCTGTGAAGCCTAAGGACCCAGGTTTGATTCTCCGGGTTCCACATAAACCAGATGCACATAGTGGTGCGTGCGTCTGGAGTTTGTTTGCAGTGGCTAAAGGCCCTGGTGCGCCCATTCTCCCTCTCTCCCTCCCTCCCTCTTTGTGTCTCTTTCTTTCTCTTTCTCTCTGTCTCAAATAAATAAAATAAAATAAATATTAAAAATTTTTATATGGGAAGGGGAGGGAGGGAAAAAATTTTTATTTTTTTGAGAGAGAGAGAGAAAAAGAGAATGCCCATATGAATGGGCATGCTGGGGCCTCTTGCAACTGCACATGAGCTCCAGACACATGCGCCACTTTGTGCATCTGGCATTACATGGGTACTGGGAAATCGAACCTGTAATGACAAGCTTTACAACCAAGTATTTTTTTTATCTTTTTTTATTTTTAAATTTTTTTATTAACAACTTCCATGATTAACAACCAAGTATTTTTAATGGCTGAGCCATCTCTCCAGCCCCAGGATTTAAGACATTCTTTCAGATAAATTATCCCTAAATCTCTTTCCTCCTCTCAGTCTGTCTCTCACTCTCTGTATGTTGCTGTTGTGTGTGTGTTTTGAGACAGGGTCTCATGTAGCCCCAGGCTGGCATCTGACTTCATATTAGCTGAGGCTGGCCTTGAACTCCTGATCCTCCTGCTTCCATCTTCCAGGGCTAGGATTGCAGGCATGGATCAGCACATGTAGCTTCCTAAATTTCTCAAGATGGTCAAAATGAGGCCCAAGAGGAAGAAGATCCTGAAATACAAAAATGCTTATTTTATACAATTCATATTTTTGTAATAAATGTGACAATAAGTGACATAAAGAGCTCTCAAAGTAAATTAATTTTGCTTAAGTTCTTGGTCACGTTGCCCTAGACTCCTTGCTCTTTGCCTCATTTCCATCAAAGCAAGGGAATAAAGAGTCTTTAAGGTTTGGTGGCATATTTTAATCTGTAAATATTCTGGGCCTGGGCCACCTTTTCGGTCTTCCTTCCCTAAGAGATTTCAACAACCCCATGGCTTTAAATGTCTCACAATCTGGGGTCTGAACCCACCCTAACTCTTGACTGATGTGTCCAATGGGCTCCTCACCCCTCCGGTTCAGTGTCTTAAATTAAACATCCTACCAGCAGGACCCCAATTCCCTCACTCATCATAGCCAAGACTCTCTTCTCAGGAAGTGGTACCATCTCTCATCTCCCATGGGTTGTTTAGACAACTTGGAAAGCCATCTCTCTTCCTCTGCTTGTTTTGTTCAGTGCATCCCACCTGGCACCAAGTCTCACAGCTCTGCCTCCACACCCCACCCACTCCGGCCCTTTCTTTCTTCCTTGCTGTGAGCAACACTGTGTCTATGCTGGACGCCTCAGTCACTACCTGATCTCTCTACTTTTATTCCCACTCCTGCCCATGTTTACACACATGTTCGAGTGACCAGTTAAAGACATATATGGTTGGCCAGGCGTGGTGGTGCACACCTTTAATCCCAGCACTTGGAAGGCAGAGGTAGGTGGATCGCCATGAGTTCGAGGCCACCATTAGCATGACCCTAGGTTCCATCCCAACCCCTCCCCACACACACATGGGATCATACCAGGCCCTACCTAAACAAGTACACTGCTTCCTCTGGCTGCCCAGACCCTCCAGGTTGCCCTCCTCTGCCTCCATGTCCAACCAGTTCCCCCACACTCTGTGACAGGCACACCTTCTTCCTCAGGATTTCTCAAACTTACCCAGCTATTCCTGCCTCACACCTTCCTTAGCTGTCTGTTCTGCCAGGACTGTTGGGATGCCAAGCCGTGCAATTGGTCCTTCAACTAGTTCTCAGCCAATCCTAACGCAGTGTCATTGCTCAGAGAGGCCTTTCCTGATAACCCCTAACCACAAGGCCCTTTCACATATCTTCCATCACGCTCTAAAACCATAATCATCTTCTGACTTCTTATTGGTTATCTATATTCTTTCTCCACCATGACTTCACTTCTATGTTCCCAGGAAATAATAATTTTTTTTTGTTTTTGTTTTTCGAGGTAGGGTCTCACTCTGACCTGGAATTCACTATGGAGTCTCAGGGTGATCTGGAACTCATGGCAATTCTCCTGACCCTGCTTCCCGAATGCTGGGATTAAAGGTGTGCGCCACCACACCCGGCTGAAATAATTTTTTTAAAAGACCATTTATTTTATTTTATCTAAAAAATAATTTATTTATTTGAGAGAGAGAAAGGAATATATACATATATATGTGTATATATATGTATATGTATATATATATACATATATATATATATATATATAGAGAGAGAGAGAGAGAGAGAGAATGAGTGTACCAGGGCCTTCAGCTACTGAAAGTGAAATCCAGACACCTGCCACCTTGTGCATCTGACTAACATGGGTCCTGGGGAATCGAACCTGGGTCCTTTGGTTTTGCAGGCAAGCGCCTTAATTGCTAAGCCATCTCCCCAGTATGGAAATAAAATCCTGTTCACCCTCGGCATCAATGACCTTTCTTGTTTCTGTGATAAAATATCTGACAGGAGCAACTTAAGGAAGGAAGTGTTTATTTTGGCTCATGGTTTAGGGATACAGTCCATCATGGTGGGGAAGGTGTGGCGGCATGAGTGTTAGGCAGTTGGTCAGGTTGTGCCTATTTTCAGGAAGCAGAGATAAATGAATCCTGTTGCTCAGCAATCTTGCTCTTTTTAATTTTTTTAATTTTATTTTATTTATTTACTTTTTTGGGCGGGGGTAGGGTCTCACTGTAGCCCAGGCTGACCTGGAATTCACTATGTAGTCTCAGGGTGGCCTCAAACTCGCTGTGATCCTCCTACCTCTGCCTCCTGAGTGCTGGGATTAAAGGTGTGTTTCACCATGCCTGGCTCTTTTTAAAATTTAAAAATCCCAGCCTATGGGCTGACACCACCTCCTTCCAGGACAGGTTTTCCCTCCTCAATTAAACCTCCTTGGAAATATCCTATTGTAAATAGACTTGCCAGGGGTGTGATTCCCTGGTGATTCTAACCCAGTCAAGTTGACAATGAAGATTACCTAACACATCCCCATATCCTTATCCTACAGAGCAGTGCTTGGAATGTTAGAGGCTCCATGACTGTCCTGGGCAATGAAAGAGTGGCCCATTGTGCCCACATGTCCTGAAGCAAATGCCCCATTGCAGGCCCAGCTCCTTTTTAATGGTGCCCCATGGTCTCATCAGAAATGCAGGCCTGGACTTAGACCTGCTTCCCCTCCCTTGGTGTGAGCAGGGCTAATTCTTGACTACTGTCTGAGCCTCTGCTCCCCTGGAAAATGGGGTGCCACTTATGTCTCAGGTTGTGAGCCGTGAAGGGGTGGTGCCTGTCACATGGGGCATCAACATGGGGAGCATGGTTAAACTGAGAGGAAGGCATGGAGATCCTTCTGAAGAGATAGTAGGACACTGAGGTCCGGAGAGGCTCTTCCATGTAGGAGCCATTTCTCTGTCTCTTCCCCTGGGACTACCTGGCACCTACTGTGACTGCTACTTCTGGGGCAGAGTCAGGCAGGGACAGTGCCCAGTTACCACAGCCTCAGCCTGTCTGTCACCTCTCTCATTTGTAGACGGAGGCTCCTCTACTGATCCGGCCGTATCTAGCAGATATGACGCTCTCTGAAGTTCACGTTGTCATGACCGGAGGCTATGCCACCATTGCGGGCAGCCTGCTGGGTGCCTACATCTCCTTTGGGGTAGGTGGAGTTTTCCTTTGCCTGGCTATGCCAAAAGCCTGAAATTGCCTTTGTGGGAGTCTCACAAACTCCTGGCCACAGTGGCTATGGGATGTTTCCCCTGGTCAAAGCCCTACCTGCTGAGCTGGGGAGAGAGGTTTCCCCTGAGCAAGGCAGGCCGCTGGACTGGACCATTTGCTCAAGTTTCTCACATGGCCACTGAGGCAAAGATTCCCAGTGTTCTCTTTACTGAGCACCTACTCTATACCAGGCAATGAGCTGGGCGTTTTAACATCCCAATTTTACAGATGAGTAAATTGAGTCTCAGAGAATAAATTAATGTCCAAAGCTAGAATCTGAACCAAGATATACCTGACTACAAAACACATGCTCACTTCTCCACAATCCTACAGCTAGACTGACCTTTACACACACACACACACACACACACACACACACACACACACACACACACTATAAACTCAGGTCCTTTCTCTGCTCCTAAATGATTGCTAGGCAGTTTACCCAGAACAATAATGCCTTTATAGGTCAAATTCCAGTGGTATGAATTGGGTCCTTGAACAGATCATAGTACTACTGCATGGGCAGAGAGGAATTTTTAACTGTGTCTTGACATAGTGCCTGGTACTAATGCTTTCTGAAATCCTTTGTACCTATTTGTGTGTTCACATGCAAAGCTTCAAAGATTTTTCTCATCCTCTTTTTTCTCCTTTTTTAGTTTTTTTTTTTTTTTTTTTGAGGTAGGGTCTCACTCTAGCCCAAGCTGACTTCGAATCCACTATGTAGTCTCAGGGTGGCCTCAAACTCACTGTGATTTTCCTACCTCTTTGCCTCTAGAGTGCTGGGATTAAAGGTGTGCAGAACCACATCTAGCTGACTTTTTTCTTCTTAACTTTCAAAGATACACTTAGTTGTAGAAATGATTAAAGTATTTCTTTTTGGTGTCGTTTTGAGACAGGGTCTTGCTATGTAAAACAAGCTTGCCTCAAACCCTCCTGTCTCAGACTCCTGAGTACTGGGCACCATGCCCAGATAGTGAATAATGATTTTCATTGTATTTTTTTGAGACAGGGTTTCAGGTACCTAGGCTGGCCTCAAACTCACTATGTAACCCAGGCTGGCCTTGAATTTCTGATCCTCCAGCCTCTACCTTCTCAGTACTGGAATTATAGGCATGTGTCACCATGCCCAGTTTATGTGGTGCTAGGGGATTAAACCCAGGGCTTTGGGTATACTAGGCTTGCACTCTACTAACTGAGCTACATCACCAGTCCATGATTTGTTTTTAAAAAGTTCTTATTCTAAACTGGGTGTGGTAGCATATGCCTCTAATCCCAGACCTTGGGAGGTTGAGGCAGGCAGTTTAGGAGTTCAAGGCCAGCCTGGGCTGCATGTGAGACTCTGTCTCACACAAACAAAAAGCAAACCACAAAACCCTTTCATTCTTACCAGGCCTAGTCAGCTGCTCTGGAGGCTGGGGTGGAGGACCCCTTGAGCCCAGGAGTTCAGGAGATTTATTTATTTATTGAGAGAGAGAGTGAGTATGGGCACACCAGGGCCTCCTGTCACTGCAAATGAACTCCAGATGCATGAGCTACTTTGAGCCAAACCCTCTGCTCATGCCATCATTTTCCCCTGCCATCATCAAGTTTCCCCTTGAGCCTGTAGGCCAAAATAAACCTCTTTTTCCCATAAGCGGCTCTTGGTTGGGTGATTTTTACCAGTAATATGAACCTGACTGCAACAATAAAGTGGTACTGAGGAGTGGGATTGCTGCTAGACACCTGACTGTGTGGCTTTGGCCTTTTGGAGCTGATTTTCAAGAGGAATGGGGAAGGATTTGAAACCTTGGCCTACGAGATGCCTTGCAGTGCTATAAGTACAGCTTGATAGACTATTCTGGTCAGAGTTGAAAGACCTGAATGCAGTAAGAACTATGGACTGTGAGGTTTGGCTTATGAGGGTGAGAAAGAGCTTTGCTTCGACTGGGCTAGCAGTTTGTGTGAGGCTTACTGTTATGCCCGTGTCTTGAGAAGTTGTGCAGGGTTGCTTTGCGTAGAAATGAACTGGTGTGAGCAGAGGGATATGGCACAGGAAAAAAAAAAAAAATCTTTGGGTGAATTGCTGCCCGTTCAGCTGCCATTGAGAGATTATAACCTTTGAAATTGGGTCAGCTGACCTGCACTGGGACAACAGGAAGAATGTAGACTCTTTTGAAGGGACCTGAGTGCTTAAGGAGTGTCCTGTTCTTCAAAGTCTGCTTTATTCCCGCCATGGATTAACAAATTGGCACCCTACCTGGTATTGTGGAGTATGAGAAATGCAGGAAAGAGAGGGTCATTGAATTTGCAACACGGTCTTGTGTTTTGGAAATGCCCATGGGCAGTGTGAAACAGGTTTGCTGGATGCCTGCATGGAGACCCCATGGGGCCATGAGGCGGTACCATGGATTGCAGTGGAGACCCAGTGGAGATGCCGGGACCACGGGGCCACGAGATGGCTGCCAAGGAGAACTGCCATCCCCAATGAATGAAGTTTTCCAGGACTGTGAGCAGCCTAGCTGGAGGGGTGGAATTGGAACTCTGGAGACTTGTTGCTGGTTAGGATTATTGGACTTGGAGACTTGTCACTGGCTAGAGTTGTTGGACTTGGAGCTACAGAGTTTGATGTTTGCCCTGGTTGTTTTAAATCTTGTATTGGCTGAATATTTCTTTGCTATGCCCACTGCCATCTTTTGCAGTATGAATGTTTATTCTGTGCCATTATGGGTTTGGGGGATTTTTTGGTATTATGGCTCAGTTAAAAGACCTTGTATTACAGGGATGTTTGAACATCATTGGGATTGATAAAAAACTATAGGGACTCTTAAAGTCATACTGAATGCATTCATGTATGGATATCAGTTTATGAGGGTTGGGGGCGGAATGTGGTGGTTTGATTCAGGTGTCCCCCATAAACTTAAATGTTCTGGATGGCAACTGGAATTTAAAGCCTCCTGGAGGCAGTGTATTGTTGGGGGTGGGCTTATGGGTGTTATAGCTAGTTTCCCCATGCCAGTGTTTGGCACACTCTCCTGTTCGGTTGCCCCCCTTATGTTGGCCAGTGGGTGATGTCCACCCTCTGCTCATGCCATTGTTTTCCTCTGACATCGTGGAGCTTCCCCTCGCCTGTAAGCCAAAATAAACCTCTTTTTCCCACAAGCGGCTCTTGGTTGGGTGATTTCTATCAGCAATGCGAACCTGACTGCAACAGAGAGATTCCTTCTCAAGGAAGGAAACATGCAGGTTAGTGGTAAGAGGAAAAACACGTGCACAAGGCTTGACCATCTGCATATACAAGTGCACACACCACTCATCACACACATCATCCATGCTGCACCACACACAGTTTACACACATGCATAACACACAGGCATGTGCACATGCAAAAATGGGGGAAAATACTTTTTTTGTTTTTTTGAGGTACAGTCTCACTCTAGCTCGGGCTGACCCGAAATTCACTATGTAGTCTCAGGGTGACCTCAAACCCATGGCGATTCTCCTACCTCAGCCTCCCAAGTGCTGGGATTAAAGGCGTGCGCCACCTCGCCCAGCTTGAAAAATACATTTTTGACTTTAACACCATTTTCACTTGATAGTGTATTTATCAGGCTGCAGCACCATCATAAGTCAAAAAGCATTTATTTAAAAAAAGTATTGAGCTGGACATGGTAGGACGACATGCCTTTAATCCCAGAACTCTCTTTCTCAGTTGTGAATCCAGGCTTAGCCCCGAGCATTCTGTCCTTCTAGCTGACAGGGCCTGGGAACTGCTCTCCCTGTAGCTACACACTGTTCCCAGGCCTTCAGGGCCAGCCAGGCGGCCACGGGACTCCGGTGTGGAAGCCTCAGCAAACAGCCCTTGGTAGGGGAGAGCAAAAAAAGCATCCGTGTTATTACCTTTCTCACTGCTGCGACAAACAACCTGACAAATGCAATTAAAAAAGAAGGGTTGTGTTGGCGCACAGCAGGGGGATGCAGCTCATCCTGGTGAGGCAAGCATGGTGGCGGGAGCAGAAGGCAGCTGGTCACGGTGCGTCCCCATCCAGGAAGCAGAGATGAGTGCCGATGTTCTGCTCTTTCTTCTTGCTGTGCCATCCAGGACCCCATCCCATGGAATGGTGGGTGCCTCCTACATTTAGTGTGGGTCCCAGAATCCTCAGCCAAGGGGGTGAGTGGTCAATCAGCAACAGCCTGGGAAGGAATCTACAAAATCCCTCATACCAGAGATTGTCTCTCAGGAGATTCTAAATCCAATCAAGTTGATAATCCGGAGTAACAATCCCAGCGCCTCACAGATGTTCCTCTCTCCCGGCTAGCTAGGACTGTCCACTGGCTCAGGAGAAGCTCTCTTCTGCCCCCACCTGGCCCTCAGCTGCCACTGTCCCTGCCTGGGCTTGTTCCCACTCTGGGACCTCCATACTCTCTTCCCCATGAAGTCACTCACAGGCAGCTTCTCCCAGGACCTCATTCCGGGAAGGAACCTCTTCCGTTCCCCTTCCAGCTCCCAGGTTTTCCCTGTGGGGGCTGCATAGCAAACTCAGGGCCTCATGTGTGTTAGGCAAGTGTTCTATATTGAGCTATATTCCCAGCTCTCAGATTTTGAAGGACTAGAAATTCTCTTTGTGGCTCAATTTCTGAGTCCTACACCCTCCTACTGCTGCTGACTGGAAAGTTCTAGACCCTCCCTGTCCAACCCAGTAGCCAGTAGCTACACATGAGTATTGAGCACTTGAAATGTGGCCAGTCTGAAGTGAGATGTGCTGTGAGAGTTTTCACAGAAAAATAAATAAATCATGTGGGTTTTTTGTTTGTTTGTTTGTTTGTTTTGAGGTAGGATCTCTCTCTAGCCCAGGCTGACCTGGAATTTACTATGCAATCTCAGGCTGGCTTCAAACTCACAGTGATCCTCCTACTCTGTCTTCTGAGTGCTGGGATTAAAGGTGTGCATCACCACACCCAGTAAAGTCAAAATATTTGATTACATGAGTGGAAAGAAAAATATTTGTGGATATTGGGCTAATTAAAACATTAAATGCTATTTTTAGGGTTGAGGTTATATCTCAGTTGGCAAAAGGCTTACCTACTCTGGCGGTTTGATTCAGGTGTCCCCCATAAAGTTATGCATTCTTAGTGCTAGTCTCCCCAGCTGATAGCAATTGGAAATTAAAGCCTCCTGGAGGCAGTGTATTGTTGGGGGCGGGCTTATGGGTATTATAGCCAGCTTCCCCTTGCCAGTGTTTGGCACTCTCTCCTGTTGCTAATGTCCACCTTATGTTGGCCAGGGGGTGATGTCCATCCTCTGCTCATGCCATCGTTTTCCCTGCCATCATGGAGCTTCCCCCTCAAGATTGTAAGCCAAAGTAAACCTCTTTTTTTCCTATAAACTGCTCTTGATTGGGTGATTTCTACCAGTAGTGTGAACCTGACTGCAACAATAAAGTGCTACTGAGGAGTGGGATTGCTGCTAGAGACCTGACTATGGCTTTGGCCTTTTGGAGATGATTTTCAAGAGGGATGGGGAAGGATTTGAAACCTTGGCCTACGAGATGCCTTGCCATGCTGTAAGTACAGCTTGATGGACTATTCTGGTCAGAGCTGAAAGACCTGAATGCAGTAAGAACTACGGACTGTGAGGTTTGGCTTATGAGGGTGAGAAAGAGCTTTGCTTGGACTGGGCTAGCAGTTTGTGTGAGATGCTTACTGTTATGCCTGTGTCCTGAGAAGTTGTGCAGAGTTGCTTTGTGTAGAAACGGACTGATGTGAGCAGAGGGCTATGGCACAGCAAGAAATGTTTAGGCTAAAACTGCTGCCTGTTCAGCTGCAATCGAGAGATTACAACCTTTGAGTTTGAGCCAGCTGACCTGCACTGGGACAACAGGAAGAATGTAGACTCTTTTGAAGGGACCTGAGTGCTCAAGGAGTGTCCTGTTCTTCAAAGTCTACTTTATTCCCTCCGGATCAACAAATTGGCACCCTACCTGGTATTGTGGACTATAAGAAATGCAGGAAAGAGAGGGTCATTGAGTTTGCAACACAGTCTTGGGTTTTGGAAATGGCCATGGGCAATGTGAAGCAGATTTGCTGGATGCCTGCATGGAGACCCCATGGGGCCATGAGGCGGTACCATGGATTGCAGTGGAGACCCAGTAGAGATGCTGGGACCATGAGATGGCTGCTAAGGAAAGCCGCCGGCCCCAATGAAGTTTTCCAGGATTGTGAGTAGCCTAGCTGGAGGGGAAGAATTGGAACTCCAGAGACTTGTTGCTGGTTAGAATTATTGGACTTGGAAATTTGTCACTGACTAGAGTTGGTGGACTTGGAGCTACAGGGTTTGATGTTTGCCCTGGTTGTTTTAAATCTTATGTTGGCTGAATATTTCTTTGCTATGCCCACTGCCATCTTTTGCAGTATGAATGTTTATTCTGTGCCATTATGGGTTTGGGGGCATTTTTTGGTATTATGGCTCAGTTAGAAGATCTTGGACTATGGGAATGTTTGAACATCATTGGGATTGATAAAAACTATGGGGACTTTTAAAGTTGGATGAATGCATTGCATGTTAAATCATGTATGGTTATCAGTTTATGGGGGCTGGGGCGGAATGTTGTGGTTTGATTCAGATGCCCCCCATAAACTTATGTATTCTGAGTGCTAGTCTCCCCAGCTGATGACAATTGGAAACTAACGCCTCCTGGAGGCAGTGTATTGTTGGGGGCGGGCTTATGGGTGTTAAGGCCAGTTTCCCCATGCCAGTGTTTGGCACACTCTCCTGTTGCTATTGTCCACCTTATGTTGGCCAGGGGGTGATGTCCACTCTCTGTTCGTGTCATCATTTTCCCTACCATCATGGAGCTTCCCCCCTTGAGCCTGTAAGCCAAAATAAACCTCTTTTGTTCCCAGAAGCTGCTCTTGATTGGGTGATTTCTACCAGCAATGTGAACCTGACTGCAACACCTACTATGCAGGAAGCACTAATTAGATGCTCAGCACCTCATAAAACCAGGGGTGGTGGTGCACACCTGATAATCCTAACATAAGAAGTGGAGGCAGGAGGATCAGAAGTTCAAGGTTATCCTTGTTATATAAATTGGAGGCTAGCTTGGGCTACATGAGACCTTGTCTCAAAAAAAAAAAAAATAGTTCCACCTCTTTCTTTTTCTTTTTGCAGTGTTGGAGATCAAACCCAAGGTACCTCTTTATGCTAAGCAAGTGCTCTATGTCTATTAAAGTCCCAGATCTGTTTTTTGGATTGGTTGTTTGTTTCGTTTTGCTTGAGACATCTCACTAAGTTATCCAAGTTGGTCTCGGATGTGTATCCCTCCTGTCTCAACCCACCTCTCCCAAGTAGTTGGGATGACAAGCCTACACCACCAGGTCTGGCTGGTGAGAGCTCTTGTTCTCTGTCTCTTTCTGCATGGGTTACCTGTGGGGCAAGAGAGGGCCTGGTATGGAAGGCATTCCTGACCAGACCCTTGTAGGACAGTTGGAGGAGGGGTGTCCAGGCTACCTTGCTGTGCATAACTCAACCTTTCCATGAAAATCAGGAAATAGACAGTATGGAATTTGAGGTTTTGGCCATACTGCCTACTCAAGGGACAGTGTCTAGGAATGTGTGCTTCCCTGCTAATAAACTTACAAACTGTATGTCAATTACTTTCCAATAGTGCCACCAGCTGGGAACCAAGCTTTCAACACATGTGCTTTTTTAAGGGACATTTCATATTCAAACTGTATCAGTTACCTTCTTGTTGCTGGGACAAAATAACCTGACCAGAAGCAGCTTATGGAAGGAAAGGGGTTTAATTCGGCTTACAGTTCCAGAGGACAGAGTCCATTGTGGTGGGGAAAGCATGGCGAGAGCAGGAAGCCACCATCACATCATCACGTCAACAGGGAGGAAGTAGATCGAGATGAACACTGCAGGATCAGACAGCTTTCTCCTTTTGCTTTTTTTTTTTTTCTTTTCTCAAGGTAGGGTCTCGCTCTAACCCAGGCTGACCTGGAATTCACTATGTAGTCTCAAGGTGGCCTTGAACTCACAGCAATCTTCCTACCTCTGCCTCCCAAGTGCTGGGATTAAAGGTGTGTGTTACCATGCCCAGCTGCTTTCTCCTTTTTTTTTTTTAAATTTAAATAGTTAAAAAAATTTTAAAACATATTTATTTATTTATGAGAGAGAGAATGGGCATGGCAGGGCATCTAGCCACTGAAAATGAACTCCAGATACATGTGCCACTATGTGCATCTGGCTTATGTGGGTTCTGGGAAGTTGAGCCTGGTCCTTAGGCTTTGCAGGCAAGTGCCTTAACCACTAAGCCATCTCTCCAGCTCCTTAATTTTTTTTATTTATTTGAAAGAGAGAGGGAGGGACAGAGAAAGAGACAGATAGAAAGAGAATGGGCACATCAGGGCCTCCAGCCACTGCCAATGAACTCCAGATGCATGGTCCTCCTTGTGCATCTGGCTTACATGGATCCTGGGGAGTTGAACCTGGATCCTTTGGCTTTATAGGCAAGTGCCTTAAGTGCTAAGCCATCTCTCCAGCCCTGCTTTCTCCTTTTTCATACAGTCTAGGAACCTAGCTCATAGGACGGTGCAGTCCAGTTAGTGTGGGTTCTTCCATCTCAACTAATCTAGTCTAGAAATCCTTCACAGACATGATCACAGATTTGCTTCCATGGTGATTCTAAATCCTGTCAAGTTGACAATCAGAGATCAACCATCATGCAAAACATAAGTGGTTTATGCTTCTGGCTGAAAAGAAACAACTGGGATTTAGAAGATGAAAACATTGCTCATCCTTCAGAGCCTGAGCTGCTCGAGGCCTGGCTCCTCCCCACTCAGCCCTTCCCTGAGATGATGACAAAGCACCTCTTGGGTGACCACTGTCATCTGTTTTTACTGTTTTGAAAAAAAATCATTCATTTGAGAGAGATAGAGAAAGAAAAAGAGGCAGAGAGAGAGAAAGAAACAGAGAGAGAGAGAGAGAGAGAGAGACAGAGACAGAGAGAGACAAAGAATGGGCATGCCAGGGCCTCTAGCCACTGCATTCACCACCTTGTACATCTGGCTTACATGGATCCTGGGGAACTGAACCTGGGTCCTTAGGTTTCGCAGGCAAGTGCCTTAACCATAAAGTCATTTCTCCAGCTCTCACCTGCTTTTATTAGTCTGAGCACATTAAGTTTGCTCCTTTTCTTTATTTCAAACTCAATAACTACTACTGCCTTATTACAAAGTTTATGGAGAAAAGGTCTGTTTTACTTTTATGTTTATAAAAATGATATAGCTGGGCATGGTGGCACATGCCTTTAACTCCAGCACTTGGGAGGCAGAGGTAGCAGGATTACCATGAGTTTGAGGCTATCGTGAGACTACATAGTGATTCAGGTCTTCTGTTAGCCCAGAATTCATGACAATAAAGACCACTGAGCACAAATTATGGCCAAATTGAAGCAAGCTTTTAATTGTGACAATAGAGCTGGCCCAGCGGCTGTCTCCCTAAGGTGGGGTGTAGAGAGCAGCCCCAAGTCAGCTTCTCAGGCTCCTTTTATAGGGTGAAACCATAGAAATCACAGGGTTGGGGGTTTTCAGAGGCAAGCAAGTGTGATGACAGAAGCAGGCCAGCCCTTACAGTTAGACTACTTCCTGGAAAGGAACGTGATGAATACACAATCCTGGGAACAGTAACCAGGGAACAATTTGTGGCTGCAGCTCAGACACGGAAAGTTAACTTAGTCATTATATCAAAATGGCTCTTGCTGTTAAAATGGAGTCAGGTTGGCTCTTCACAGCCTGGGATAGAGAGACATCCTACTTGGGGGGAAAAAAAAAACTAAAAATGATATAGAGGGCTGGAGAGATGGCTCAGTGGTTAAGGTGTTTGCCTGCAAAACCGAACAACCCAACTTTGATTCCCCAGTACCCATGTAAAGCCAGATACACAAAGTGGATGCATGCATCTGGAGTGCCTTTGCAGGGGCTAGAGGCCCTGGTGAGCCCATTCGCTCTCTTTTCTGGGGTGTGGTGGCCTTTAATCCCAGAACTCAGGGAGTCTGGGGGAGGAGGTTTGATATGAGTTCAAGGCCAACCTGAGACTACATAGTGAATTCCAGGTCAGCCTGGGCTAGAGCAAGGTCCTGCCTCAAAGAAAAAAAAAAAAGTCATAAAATTATGGACATTTTGAAAAATACCAAAAAGTCAAAAGAACAACAACAAAACTACCCCAGACCTTGTTCTGTAGGCATAGCCAGTATTATTTCTGAGTATTCTTTTTCTTTTCTTTCTTTCTTTTTTTTAAATTTTTTGTTTTTTGAGGTAAGGTCTCACGGTGATCCTCCTACCTCTGCCTCCCAAGTGCTGGGATTAAAGGAGTGAGCCATCATGCCCAGCTTGAGTATTTCTTAAAAAAATATTTTTTAATTAATTATTTATTTGCAAGGACAGAGAGAGAGAGAATGGATACACCAGGGTATCTCACCCCAGTGAAAAGAACTCCAGACACATGTGCCACTTTGTGCATCTGACTTTACATGGGTTCTGGGGAATCAAACCCAAGCCATCAGGCTTTGTAAGCAAGCACCTTTAACCACTGAGCCATCTCTCCACAGCGTATTTCTTTCTGGTCTTCCTTTTATTCAGTTCTGGTGTCTGTTTTCTTTCACAGTTATGGTTATGCTCCCTATGCAGTTTTGTGGACAGTTTCCTTTAGTATTGTGAGGTCTTGAGAATCATCTTTTTCAAAGGCAGCCTGATGACCTTTAGCCATTGCCCCATTGTTAGTTGAACTGGTTCTAACTTCACCATTTGGTGAATAACACAGCAGCGGGGAAAACCTGTCTCATTTATTTCCATGGAAGAGAAGCACAGTGAGAACATAGGTTCAGGAAGAGAGACCTCCAGGTGTTGCTTTGCCATCTTGCAGGGAAGGGCCTGTCTGGTGTGGTTGCCAGAGGCAGATCCAGGGCCTGGGCTGGGTTGGGGGCGGGGGGAGGGGAGGACGACTTCCTGAAGAAGTTTCCTAGCCCCAGAGTGAGTATGGCAGGCCTCCTTGAAGTGGTGAGCTCCCTGTCACAGAAAACATTCAAAGCAAGACAGAACGCAGGAATAGCATTCCTGTGCTGGTTCAGAAGTTACATGGAGGTTGGATGAGCTACCTTTGCAACTGGGGATCTCTGTCCAAAGCCCTCCCAGAATCCTCGGCCAAGGGGGTGAGTGGTCAATCAGCAACAGCCTGGGAAGGAAGGACCTTGAAGTTGGAGCCAAAGGCCATATTGGTTTTTAATTCTCCTTCTTTATTTGGGCAAGTCATAGTTAATCCTTTAAGCGTCAGTTTCCTTGTATGTAAACAGAGACAACATACTTGCCTGTCTACCTTGCACAAGTACCTGGGACGGATTATGAGGTTCTGTACATACAGCCCATGACCCTCTACATAAAAGACATTAAGACCGTGGCCCCACGCACTTCTATTTCTGTCCCCTATAACGCCCCTGTCGTTCTTGCAGATCGATGCTGCCTCCTTAATTGCTGCCTCCGTGATGGCCGCCCCTTGTGCGTTGGCCCTCTCCAAGCTCGTCTACCCAGAGGTGGAAGAGTCCAAGTTCAGAAATGAGGAAGGGGTGCAACTGACCTACGGGTGAGCTGAGCGCGGCAGGAGACCCGCAGAGAGGGCAGTGGTGCAGGCGCAGGAGCAGAGGCCCCAGGGTTTGGGTCCTGTTCTTGCTGCTGCTGTCTTCTGCTATGGCCAGGCCCTCTTCTCTTCTGTCACTGCCTGAGTGTGGCGTCATATGCAAACGTGCCAACTCTTACCCCTCGTGGCAGTACAAGCCTATAATCCCAGTACTTGGGAGACTGAGGTAGGAGGATGGAGTGTTCAAAACCAGACTGGGCTACAATAATATTTGTCTCAAAAAGCCAAAACACAAAACACAATAACGCACACACACACACACACACACACACACACGCGCGCGCGCGCGCACAAAACACAGTGACTCCAGTTTCCACATCTTGATTTCCTATCTCTGACAAGCAGGAAACAAAGGATGGTCAAGGCATAGGAGTGTGGCCCTACTCTTGGGGGTGTGGCCTGGTGTGGTTTGGTGTGGAAGAAAGGAAAAGAACAGGGTGTGAAGGCACACACGCCTTTAATCCAAGAACTGGGGAGGCAGAGGTAGGAGGGGCACTGTGAGTTCGAGGCCACCCAGAGACTAATAGTGAATTCCAGGTCAGTGTAGGCTAAAGTGAGATACTACCTCTGGGGGTGAAAAAAAAAAAATCCCTGACACCGTCTCTGTATACCTGAGTCTGACCACCAGGTGGCAGCCTCACACCGATATGGGGAGTGCCAGCCTCAACATGCCTTTGTTACAGTCTGCCCACCAACCTCCCCACTGAGGTGGGGGTCTCTCTATCTCAGGCTGACCTGGAACTCACTCTATAGTCTCAGGCTGGTCTCGAACTCACAGCAATCCTCCTACCTCTGCTTTCCGAGTTCTGGGATTAAAAAGAGTGCACCGCTACGCCCAGTTTGTCATAGTCTTTATTACCACCATTAACATCAAATCCTTTAAAAAGTGTTGACAAGAAGCTGCACGCGGTGGAAAGTCATCCTTGACTACACAATGAGTTTGAAAACAGACTGAGCTGCATGAGATCATGTCTCTATCCTCACATCCCCCCCAGACATTGAAAAGCTACCACTTTGGGTCAGTGAACTTGGAGTCACAATGAGTAATCCCAACCTCAGATCTCAGACTTCTTGAGACTGTGGAGCAAATTGAGTTGTGAACCATGAGATGACTCTATAATTTTGCATCTTACTTTTTTTTGTTTGTTTGTTGCGATTAGGTCTCATGTAGCCCAGGCTGGCTTCAAACTCTGTATGTAGCTGAGGTTGACCTTGAATTATTATTACTCACCTGTCTCCACCTCCTGAGCACTGGGACCCAGATTTTATGTGGTGCTGGGGACTGAACCTCGGCTTTTTGAATGTTAGGCAACTTGACCAACTGCACCACATCCCCAGCTCTCACTTTACATTTTCTAGTAAATATGAAGCTGGCCGTGGTGGCGCACGCCTTTAATCCCAGCACTTGGGAGGCAGAGGTAGAAGGATCACTGTGAGTTCAAGGCCAGCCTGGGATTACAGAGTGAATTCCAGGTCAGCCTGGCCTAGAGTGAGACCCTACAGAAAAACTAAACAAACAAACAAACAAACAACAAAAAAAAAAAAAACAAAGAGAGAGAGATGATCTTAAAATATCTTATTTAACTTAATCTATCAAAACATTTTCATTTCATCATGTAGCCAACAAAAAGAATAAGACAACACTTTCTCTGAAATCCTCACAGTCTGGGTGCACTTGTAACACAACTCAGTTTGGACCAGCTGCCTTTCAGGTGGCTCCCACCTTGCATGGTGCAGTTGAAACTTCGGTCTTTTCCCAGTGTTTTGACTAAACTAGCTCCTTTCCCTCTGCGTCTCTTAGAGGAAAAAGGGATCCCTGATTGTGAAGCACTTTGTCTCACACCCCTCTTTGAAGCTGCAGTGAGGGCACCCTTTTTTGCTGCTTTTGGGGGTCAGGCCAGTAACAACATTGTTGATCCCTATGACAGAGATGCTCAGAACCTTGTGGAAGCGGCCAGCACCGGGGCCGCCATCTCAGTGAAGGTCGTTGCCAACATTGCTGCCAACCTGATTGCCTTCCTGGCCGTGCTGGCCTTCATCAATGCTGCGCTCTCCTGGCTGGGGGACATGGTGGACATCCAGGGCCTCAGCTTCCAGGTGGGACTCTTGTGGACGGGGTGTGGGTACAGACACTGCAGAGCCCTCTGGCTTAGTCACTTCTTTTGCCCTTGTGTCCTCAGCTCATCTGCTCCTATGTCCTGAGGCCGGTGGCCTTCTTGATGGGCGTGGCCTGGGAGGACTGTTCTGTGGTGGCAGAATTGTTGGGGATCAAGATGTTTCTGAATGAGTTTGTGGCCTATCAGGAGCTCTCTCAGTACAAGCAGCGCCGCCTGGCAGGGGCTGAGGAGTGGCTCGGTGACAAGAAGCAGTGGATCTCTGTGAGTCTCCTGGTCTTCTCCACAGCAGCGGGCTGACACATTTGCACTGAGCACCCCTGGCTAGTTTGTAGCTCCCTGGGCCTAGCTGAGACTCACTGAAGTGGTGCTTAAGCACTTACACCCTATTGTCCTGAGAGGCAAGGCAGCATTAGGCCTATGTAACAGGGTTGGGTGGGAGAGATTACAGTGTAGCTATGGGAAGAAAGGAGGAGAGCATTCCTTGTTTAACCACCTACTGTATGCTTGGTGTTTCCCATACATTATATCCCTGCCAGGCCCCCATTTGCAGATGAGAAAAATGAAAGCTAAAGAGGCTATCTATGACTTGCTCAAGCTGATGACAGGTGGGACAGGAAGCCAGGGTGCTTGGAATCATAGTGCCTTACTCTGTGTCGCAGGCCACTTGCCCTCCACTCTCAGCCCGAAGTCACTTGCAGCAGGTTCTGCAAGCATTTATATTGACAGGAGGCATGAGGCTGCAGTGGGGAAGGAGCTATTCTCCAGGTGCCCTGGCCCAGCTTAGGAGGACCAGGGTGAGAGGACTGAACCAGCCCTAATCACACGCCAAAAGGCTGATAATTTGGGCTGAGGATATGACTCAATTGGTAGAATGTTTGCCTAGCATGCATGAAGCCTTGGGTTCAATCGCCAGCACCACATACACTGGTGGTGCACACTCCCGTAATGTCAGCTGGGGTACGGGAGACCCTATCTCAAAAATAGGCGTGTTGTGGGATAGGTGAGAGACAGGGGCTGAAAGAGAGAAGTGGTAAAATATGCGCTGATTTAGGTCACAGAGGGGTGGCAGGACTTCAGGGCCAAGGCTACTTAGACCTTGGGTGAGATTGAGGCCAGGGAGCCTGGGTGTTTCTGTCCTACCTAAGAATGCTCCTCCTTATCGCCTGTATTTTCAGGTCAGAGCAGAAACCCTCACGACATTTGCCCTCTGCGGATTTGCCAACTTCAGTTCCATTGGCATCATGCTGGGAGGACTGAGTGAGTCCTGAGGGATCTGCAGATACAGGGATCAGGAGGATTTGTAGGGGACTCTGCCATCCATCAGTCCTGAGGCAAGCCCTAGACAAATGGCCAGGAGAGCAGGAGTCACCTTTCCAGTTCTCTCCTCAGGAAGCTGTAGGGCCTAGACCTACCTCAGTCCCAGAGTTGGAAAGGGGTGATGGAAAGGGGGGTTGTAAGTAAAAGAAAGACACTCCCACCCTGTCTTTGTTTCGTTCCCCCATTTCCTTCCTTCCCATGTGAGTTCTGCAGCTCACCTCTGTCTCCCCATATCCCCCCGACAGACATCTCAGCTCTGCAAGCACATGCAGTCGCCTTCCCGGAGTGTTATCAGCCAGTTTAAAGAATGGAACAAGGTCTTGGGAGTGTGAAGGTGATGGCTCCGGTCACTGCCTAGGAAGTGTCTGAGCCTGGATTTAATCCCCTGTTTGCCAGACTCCAACCCCCCCTTCTTAGCCAGGCATGCTTGTGCATACCTGTGATCCCAGAACTCAGGAAGTAAAGGCAGAAAGATCAGAAATTCAAGGTTATTCTGAGCTGTATATTGAGTTTAAGGCCAGCCTGGGCCACATGAGAACCACCTTCCTCCCACCAAAACAGCCAAAAAACAACAAACTTCCTTTCTTCTAACTGCCACTGTGGTTGCATGGAAGGGGTACATGACTTAGAACTTTGAGCCAAGCAGGCGACAACGAAAGATCATAGGCCTTGTCTGCCTTCCAGTCACCAGGAGAAGAGGCCAGTTAGTGTCAGAGCTGCAGGAGGTGGGCAGAGAGGTAGGAGGTTTGGACCTGAGCTCTCTTGTCTTCTTGCAGCCTCCATGGCCCCCCAGCGGAAGAGTGATTTCTCCCAGATTGTTCTGCGGGCTCTGTTCACGGGGGCCTGCGTGTCCCTAGTAAACGCCTGTGTGGCCGGTGAGTGCCCGTCCCCAAAGGCTCCGAACCCAGAGCCTGATCTTCTAGCTGCTCCAAAGCAGGGGCGCCCCACGGCTTGGCCACCAACTGCTTTCTTCCACAGGAATCCTCTATGTGCCCCGAGGGGCCGAGGTGGACTGTGTGTCCCTGCTGAACCACACCCTGAGCAGCAGCAGCTTTGAGGTGTACCAGTGCTGCCGCCGCGTCTTCCAGAGGTGAGGGCCTGGGCTGTGGGGGCTCAGTGCGCCCATCCCAGAATGAGGGTGTACCTGAGTGCATTTGGTACTAGGTGCACGGTAGGGCACGCAGCTGTAGCCACTGTGGCCAAGGAATGATGTCCTGAAGGCTGGAGGACCAAGGCTGAGAAGGAAAGGCGGAGTGACTTTCCCAGGCGTGCACTACCACTAGTGACCAGCAGAGGACGCGGACTCCCCACTGCACTGTTTGCTTTCTTTTCAGCACCAGCCAATTCAGCCCAGAGGCACTAGACATCTGCTGTCAGTTCTACAATCACACAGCCTGCTCGTAGCAAGAACTGAACATCTTCCCTGCCTCGGAGCTATGCTTCCTTCTTCTGGCCCCTCCTCCAGGAAACCACGGGACTTACACCTGCCTCAGCCCAGCAATTGGGTAAGGGTGATGGAGTGAGAGGGGACACTGGTAAATGGAGATTGCTCCCACGCCTAGCCCCTCTACTCTCCCATGCCCTACCTTCCCAGGGTCCTCTCTGCCCCTCCCTGTTGGCACGCGGGCAGCACTCTGGCCCTCTCTAGTCCCCTGTCCTCGGGTCCTCGTGTGTGCCTTCCCCTCTGCTGTGGCATATCGCACCCACAGTCTCCTCTAGTCCCTTGTCGCTTGGCTTCAAAGCACTATCCTGTGTGGGTTCTCCGTGCCCAGAAGCTGTCTCTGAACACTCCGGGTTCTGCTTTCCTCAGAGTGCTGCCCAAACTTGTTTCCCAGCACAAGAGGCCCATGATCCTCTAGGTTTGGAAAACACTGGACTAAATAAAATCAGACAGGGTTGGGAGTATTTGTTTTTTTGCTGTTATTATTTTATTTTTGCTGGTGTGTGTGTGTGTGTGTGATGTGCTCTTGCAGTGCCCCAACCCCCTCACCTGTGGTGGGGTTAATTCGCTTGCAGAGGCCAGACTAGAAAGTTAGGTGATGCTACAATTGCTCCTCCGCCTAATCTTGCTTGCAGCTGAGTCTCTTTTTGCTGATTCCGGAGCTTGGGGGGGCTCTGAAATTTCTCTGGTCTCTTGCTTCCCTGCAGAGCACACAAGGCTACGCCAAGCTGTTTGTTATGTGGGAGCAGTCTCAGGCCCCCTTAGGCCCTCATGCTTATGCAGAAAGTGTACTTAACCATGGAGCCATCTCTCTAGTTCCATTTGTGCTTTATTTATTTATTTATTTAAAATTTTTGAGACAAGGTCTCACTTAGCCCAGCCTTGTTTTTTAAAAAATATTTTATTTATTTGAGAGAGAGAGAGAGGAAGAGGCAGATAGAGAGAAAGAGAGAATGGACATGCCAGGGCCTCCAGCCACTGCAAACGAACTCCAGATGCATGAATCCCTCTGTGCATCTGGCTTACTTGGGTCCTGGGGAATCGAACCGGGGTCCTTAGCCTTCACATGTATGCGCCTTAACCGCTAAGCCATTTCCTCAGCCCTTAAAAATATTTTTTATTGTATTTATTTGTGAGGGAGGAAGAAGGCTGCAAGTAAGTACTGGTTAGACGAAGTGCTGGTGCTGGTACCAGGTGCCCATGCTAAACCGCATCCTAGGCAGCAGCTTCTAGGCTGCCATGTAATCCTGGAGCTTGGGAAGTAGAGGCAGGAGGATCAGGAGTTCAAGGTCATCCTTGGCAATGTAATGAGTTGGCAGGCTGCACTACATTTCATCTTGTCTCAGAAAACCCAAACCTGGGCTGGAGAGATGGCTTAGCAGTTAAGCTGCTTGCCTGCAAAGCCTAAGGACTCGGGTTTGACTCTCCAGAACCCATGAAAGCCAGCCATAAAGGTGACTCATGCACACAAGGTAGCACACATATCTGGAGTCCAATTGCAGTTGCTAGGGGCCCTGTCATGCCAATTCTCTCTCCCTTTTTCTCGCTCTTGCTCTCTTGCTCATAAAAATAAAAAGTAAAAAACAATAAGAGAGCTTTTATTTTTTTACATATAGCACTTTTTGAGTCAGATTGGCACAAATGCCTTCACTTGCCAAGATGGCTAGTCTTGATTGTTGATTTGATTGAGTCTAGGATCACCTAGGAGGCAAATTTCTGGGCATGACTATTGAAGGAGTTTCTAGATTAGGTGAAAATGAGTTGGAAAGACCTACCCTATGGTGTGGGCAGCACCATTCCATGACCTGGGGTCCTGGACTGAACAAAAGGAGAAAGTTGGGCTGGAGAGATGGCTTAGCAGATAAGGTGCTTGCCTGCAAAGACAAAGGACTCAGGTTCAACCCCCTAGGGCATCATGTAAGCCAGGTGCACAACGTGGTGCATGCATCTGGAGTTTGCAGCGGCTGGAGGCCCTGGCCATTCTTTCTTTTTCTCTACCTCTCTCTCAAATAAATAAATAAAAATAAAAACAGTTTTTAAAAAAGGAGAAAGTTGGGGCTGGAGAGATTGCTCAGTGGTTGAGGTGCTTTCCTACAAAACCTAATTACCTGGGTTTGATTCCTCAGTATCCACATAAAACCTGATGCACAAAGTGGTTCATACATCTGGAGTTTGTTTACAGTGGCTAGAGGCTCTGGCATGACCATTCTCTCCCTCCCTCCCCCCTCTCTCTCCTCTCTGTCTCTCTCTGCACGCAAATAAATAAATAAACAAAATATTTTAAAAATAAGGAGAAGGTGAGGGTTGGGTGTGGCATACCTTTAATCCCAGCACTCCAGAGGCGAGGTAGGAGGATCACTTCATGAGTTTGAAGCCAGTCTGGGGCTACAAAGTGAGTTCCAGGTCAGCCTGGGCTAGAGTAAGACCCTACCTCAGTGCCCCTCCCTCCACAAATAAAACCAACTAAAAGGGAGAAAGTGAGCTGAGCACATTCATTCTTGTTTCCTGACCATGGCTGCAATGTGACCAGCTGCTTCATGCTCCTGCCACCATGCCTTCCCTGTCACGATGCACTGCCTCCCTGGAGCTGTGAGCCAGAGCAAACCCTTCCTCCCTTAGGCTGCTTCTCACCAGGTATTGGCAAAGCAAGGAGAAGAGCGGCCAGAGGCCCCTCGAGCAACCATGACAGACAGGTGGCGCCAGTCACTCTCAGCGGTCCTCTGGGTGCAAGCAGAAGGCTTAGTGCAACCTGAGCCCACCATCAAGTAGTTCAAGGTGCCTTCTTAGGAGAGAGTATTTGCTGCCCCTCTGCTAAGAAAACAGACTCAAATTGTCACGGATTTCATGACTGGCCTAGGAGAATATGAAGTTTTTGTAAAAGACTCTAGAAATTACAGGGGGCCGTAAAACAGAGGTTTCTGTGTAAGGAATTTGTCTTTCCCACAACCCTGAACTGTATCTCTTCCAAATTCAGTATGTTGACATTGTAACCCCCCCTGCAATGATGGCACTGGGAGATGGGGCCTTTGGGAGGTGATAAAGTCATAAGGGTGGAGCCTTCACAAGTGGGATTGGGCTATTACAAAAGAGGCCCCAGGGAATCCCTTCACCCTCCTACCTTATGAGGTTAGGGTGAAAAAGTACCGCTCTTTAAGCCACAACAGAGTACTCACCAGACTTCAGCTATACTGACACCCTGACCTTGGACTTCTGGCACCTAGAACTGTGAGAAATGAATTCCTGTTGTTTATAAGCCACCCAGTCCATGGTATTTTGTTATGGAGTCTGATGTAAGACAGAGCCCTACCCTCATGACCTCATCTGAACCTAATCACCGCCCACAGACTCCATCTCCAAACACATCACACTGGGAGTCAGGGCTTCGTTGGAGGACAGTCTAGTCCGCAGCATCTGTTGTGCTCCAGGCTCTGAGAGAGGTTTGGGGGCGCAGCAGTAGCAAGCCAAAGGACTAGACTCTTCCTTAGAGAGGAAGGATGAGGTGGGGCAGCTAATCCTCCTACCTCCACCTCCCAAGTGCTGGGATTACACGCATGTACCACCACATCCAATGCCAATGACAGTTTTTTCAAGATGTTTATATATTGCAAGTAATGCCAGAAGGGGTTATGCAAGTAGTTTATATTAAAGGTTATCTATTTTAACATGGAATACTATAATATTTAGTTGCCTACAAGAAAATGACGGATTTTTTTTGCCTAAGGCACAATTTAATAATAAAATACCATTTTATTTATGTCAAATACATGAATGTAATTGCATATTCTTTTATAAATAGGTTCCTTAAAAAGTCCTGGTGTGGGTTGGAGAAATGGTTAGCAGCTAAGGCACTTGCCTATGAAGCCCAAGGACCCATATTGGCCTCCCCAGATCCCACATATGCCAGACGTGCAAGGTGATGCAAATGGCAAGTCGCACATGCGCATAAAGTGGCACACGTGTCTGGAATTCGATTGCAGTGGCTGGAGGCCCTGGTGTACCAACTCTCTCCCACTCTTGCTCTCTCTCTCTCTCTCTCTCTCATAAAAAAAAAAAGTCCTGGTGTGGTGGCACACACCTTTAAACCCAGCACTCTGGAAGGCAGAGGTAGGAGGATCTCCATGAGTTTGATGCCAGCCTGAGACTACATAGTGACTTTCAGGTCAGCCTAGGCTACAGAGAGACCCTACCTTGACCCCACCCCCCAGAAAAATAGTATAGATTCTGGGCAAGGTCGAGCATACCTTTAATCCCAGCACTTGGGAGACAGAAGTAAGAGGATCGTTGTGAGTTCGAGGCCAGCCTGGAGCTGTAGAGTTCCAGGTCAGCCTAGGCTAGAGTGAGACCCTACCTTGAAAAAACTCAAACAAAAAAAAATACAGATTCTGTGTTCTTCTGTTTTTAGCATAATGATACTCAACATATTCATTGCTTCAAATCAAGTTCTGGTGGGGTAGGGTGGTCGGGTAATGAACTCTTTTCAGTCCTGGTAGTGACGTGTTTGGATATATGAGTAAAACTCCACGTTAGTAGCCCTTCGTGGATGCCAGGCTCCTGCACATCCCCCCCCCCCACCCCTGCTGCTTCTCACATGGACCTGGCCACCAGCATGAAGAATGGAAAGGAATTTACTCATGACAATGTCTGGGAGCCCCATGAAGAGTGAGGACAGAGCTCTCCCAGTAAGCAGTGGCCATCCAAGGAGCTGACTACAGTGGACTGGAGTGGCCAGGGGGGCTGTCTTGCCTCTGAGATGGGCCAGGGCCTGCTTGTTGTGGAGAGCAGGAACTGTACATTCTGGGGAAAGAGGTCACAGGTAGAAACTCAGTACTGTAAGGACAGGACCAGGGCCCATTGGTAGGCTTGGGCCTCTCTGCCACATTTAGGGAACAAGGGACACATGTGGATGTGGGCAAAGTGAAGGAGATAGCTGGGAATGTCAGAATCTGCATGAAGCACACAGGGAGGGGCCACATAGCTTCTACAGTGGGCCTTCTCTACTCTTGGTGCTGGCCCTCTATAAAGACAACAACAATGAACCCTTACGAAGTAATAACCAAGTTACATGGGTACGGTTGTCTCTTGATGTCTGTGGGGGATTGGTTCCAGAATCCCTGTGGATATCCGAATCATGAATGTTCATGTCCCTTATATAAAAATGCTATAGCTTTGCATATAGGGGTGCATGCCTGTGATCCCAGCACTTGGAAGTTGGAGGCAGAAGGATCAGGAGTTCAGTGTCATCCTTAGCTATATAGGGAGCCTGGGCTATCTGAGACCTGGTCTCCAAAAAATAAAAATAAAAATAAGACATGTTATAACTTCCTTTATACTTCAATACTCAGATGTAATACCTAACACAACAGATGGCATGTAATTAGGTGCATTATTTAGGGAATAGTAACAGAAGAAAAGTCTGTAGGAGGCCGGAGAGATGGCTCAGCAGTTAAGGCACTTACCTGCAATGCCTAATGACCCAGGTTCAATTCCCCAGTACCCATGTAAAGCCAGTTGCTCAAAGTGGTGCATGCATTTAGAGTTTGTTTGCAGTGGCAGGAGGCCTTGGTGCACTCATTCTCTTCTCCCTTCCCTCCTTCCCTCTCCCCTCCCTCCCTCCCTCCCTCCCTCTCTTTCTCTCTGCAAATAAATAAATAAAATATTAGGGCTGGAGAGATGACTTATCAGTTATGGTGTTTGCTTGAAAAGCCAAAGAACTCAGGTTCAGTTCTCCAGGACCCACTTAAGCCAGATGCACAAGGTGGCACTTGTGTCTGGAGTTTGTTTGCAGAGGCCCTGGCATGCCCATTCTCTCTCTCTTTCTCTCTCTTTGCCTCTCTGTCTCAAATAAATAAATTAAATTAAATAAATATTTTAAAAAGCCTAGCTGGGGGCTGAAGAGATGGCTTAATGGTGAAGGTGCTTGCCTGTGAAGCTTAAAGGACCCATGTCCTTTTCAGATCCCATGTAAGCCAGACGCACAGAGGTGAGGCAAGCACAAGGTCACACATGACCACTAGATGGTGCAAGTGTCTGGAGTTTGATTGCAGTGGCTGAGGTCCTGGCATGTCAGTTCTCTCCCTCTCTCTCTTCCTCTCTGTCTCTCACTCTCTCTAAACTGAAAAAAAAATTAAAAATTAAAAAAAAAACTGAGCTAATGCCTTCTTTTAATAAAAAAAAAGTCAGCCTGTCACAGTGGCGCACGCCTTTAATCCCAGCACTTGGGAGGCAGAGGTAGGAGGATGGCCGAGAGCTTGAGGCCACCCTGAGATTACATAGTGAATTCCAGGGCAGCCTGAGCCAGAGTGAGACCAGAGTGTGTACCACCACACCCAGCCTTGGCTCCACTTTAAAAAAAATTTTTTTTTGTTTATTTTTATTTATTTATTTGAGAGCAACAGACAGAGAGAAAGACAGATAGAAAGAGAGAGAATGGACGCTCCAGGGCCTCCAGCCGCTGCAAATGAACTCCAGATGCGTGCGCCCCTTTGTGCATCTGGCTAACGTGGGTCCTGGGGAATCGAGCCTCTAACCATGGTCCTTAGGCTTCACAGGCAAGCACTTAACCTCTAAGCTATCTCTCCAGCCCCTGCTTTTGGTTTTTTAAGAATATTTTCAGATGGGCTGGAGAGATGGCTTAGTGGTTAAAGTACTTGCCTGTGAAGCCTAAGGGCCCAGATTCAATTTCCCAGTACCCACATAAGCCAGATGCCCAAGGTGGTGCATGAGGCCCTGGTATGCCCATTCTCTCTCTCTATCTACCTCCCCACTTTCTCCCTCTCTCTTTCAAATAAATAATAATAATAAGAATATTTTAAGGGCTGGAAAGATGGCTTAGTGATTAAGGCATTTGCCTGCAAAGCCAAAAGACCCAGGTTCGATTCCCTAGGACTCATGTAAGCCAGATGCACAAGGTGATGCATGCGTCTGGAGTTTGTTTACAGTGGCTAAAGGCCCTGACGTGCCCATTCTCTCTCTCTCCCTCCCTATTGGCCCCTCTCTCTCTCTTAAATAAATAAAATACAAAGAGTACTTTCAGCGTGCAATTGGTTAAATTCATGGATGTAGAACACAGATATGGAGGGTAGGCTGTACAAACACCAGTTCTTTATTGTTAGAGTCAACTCTTTTTCATTAAATTGTTTTTTTACTAATTTTATTTGAGAGTGAGAGAGATAGGCAGATAGAGAGACAGACAGAGAGAGAGAGAGAGGAGAGAATGGATATGGCAGGGTCTCTAGCCACTGTAAACAAACTGCAGACGCATGCGCCACCTTGTGCATCTGGCTTACATGAGTACTGGGGAATTGAACCTGATTCCTCAGGCTCCACAGGCAAGTGCCTTAACTGCTAAGCAACCTCTCCAGCCCCCCCCCCCCCTTTTTGAGGTAGGGTCTCACTCTAGCCCAGGCTGACCTGGAATTTACTCGGTAGTCTCAGTGTGGCCTTGAACTCATGGTGATCCTCCTACCTCTGCCTCCTGAGTGCTGGGATTAAGGGCATGTGCCACCACATCTGGCTCCAATTTTTTAAATATTTTAAAAAAATTTTTTTGTTGTTCATTTATTTATTTATTTATTTGAGAGTGACAGGACAGAAAGAGAGAGGCAGAGAGAGAGAGAGAGAGAGAAATGGGCACTCCAGGGCTTCCAGCCACTGCAAACGAACTCCAAACGTGTGCACCCCCTTGTGCATCTGGCCAACACGGGTCCTGGAGAATCGAGCCTCGAACTGGGGTCCTTAGGCTTCATAGGCAAGTGCTTAACCGCTAAGCCATCTCTCCAGCCCTTTTTTAAATATTTTATTTTTATTTATTTATTTATTTATTTGACAGACAAAGAGGGAGAAAGAGTGAGAGAATGGGTGTGCCAGGGCCTCCAGACACTGCAAATAAACTCCAGATGCGTGTGCCCCCTTGTGCATCTGGTTAATGTGGGTCCTGGAGAAATTGAACCTGGGTCTTTTGGCTTTGCAGGCAAATGCCTTAACAGCTAAGCCATCCCTCCAGCCCTTTTCTTAAAAAATATTTAATTAATTTATCTATTTAAGAGAGAAAGAGAAAGAGAGAGAGAATGGGCATGCCAGGGCCTCTAGCCACTGCAAACGAACTCCAGACACATGTGTCACCTTGGGCATCTGGCTTTACATGGGTACTAGGAAATCAAACCTGGGTCCTTTAGCTTTGCAGGCAAGTGACTTAACTGCTAAACCACATTTTTTTTCAACATTTATTTGAGTGCTGGATAGATGGCTCAGCAGTTAAAGATGCTTGCTTGTAAGGCCTGACAACCCAGATTTGATTCCCTAGTGCCTATGGTAAGCCTGATACCCAGTGGCAAATGCATCTGAAGTTTGCAGTGACAAGCAGCCCTGGTACACCCATATTCTCTCTCTCTCCCTCCCTCTGCCTGAAAATAAATAAATTAAAAAATATTTATTTGGGGGCTAGAGAGATGACTTAGAAGTTAAGGTACTTACCTGCAAAGCCCAAGGACCTAGGTTCGACTCCCCAGAATCCATGTAAGCCAGCTGCACATGGTGGCACATGTGTCTGGAGTTCATTTGCAGTGTCTAGAGGCCCTGGCCATACCTTTTCACTCTCTATTTCTGTAATAAATAAATAAATAAATTTTAAAAATGTTTATTTGAGCCTTCCAGTCAAGATGGCATCTGCATAACTACACCTCACCTCGCAGGGAAGGAAAGATGGATGTAGATCCTAAGAAGAGAATCAGCCCATTGCACCTCACCAGGGCCTCAGCTGAAACCATAGACTAATTGGGGAAATGAGCAAGAGTGCTGCTTTCTAGGTGAACCTGATACCAACCCTAGGGTGAAGGAGATAGACACAGAGAACACTCAACTCCTACCAAACCAGATATCCAGAGACACAGAGGCTCCCAAGACCTCATCACTGAAGCAGACATAAAATGAACCCAACATGGCTTAGGGAAATTTGTGGAAGAGGGGGAGGAAAGATTGTTAGAGTCATATATTGGGACATTATGCACAGAGACATTGTCTCTTACCCATAACTGATGGCTAACCCCACAATGCATGACCCACATTTCCCAACTTGGAGGGTCCCTGCGGAGGGGGGAGGACAGGGAGGAGGCTAACAATGGTACCAACACGGCTGTGTACACATTGTGTACATAACTAATTAAAAAAATAAAAAATAAAAAAACTGGAAAAAAAAACAAAAAAAAATCTTAAAGGATACTCTCAATTCTTGAACATAATTAAAGCCCAAAAGTTCCCATTCATGCTTTAAGCTCTTTTTACATGGTTTATTGAATTAATAAAACTAATATTTAAAATGCTTAAAAAAACGTTTATTTGAGAGAGTGGGGGGAGTATATGGGTGTGCCAGGACCTTTTGCCACTGCAAACGAATTTCAGATGCAACTTTGTGCATTTGGCTTTACATGTGTATTGGGGAATTGAACCCAGGCCATTAGGCTTTGCAAGCAAATACCTATAACCACTGAGCCATCTCTCCAGCCCCCAGTAACTTACTCTTTATGTTGTTATGAATATTTCTGACGGTTACACTCAATTTCTGTACCTCTATTATTACAGACCCACAAGCAAATGTGGACCACACTGGTTCATGGTGCATATTTTGAATAGCTCTATTGTTAGAGTGCCTTCAGTTGGCAAAAACTGTTCAGAAACTTGTGTGCTCAGAGGCTGGCCCTGCATTTCAAATACTCTTGGGAGAGCTAGGACGAGGCAGTAGGACTCTTGTTGGAACTCATGAAAAATTGCCTTTCCTGGGAGAGAATGTGTATAAAATTGCACAATGTCAGAAGTCCAAATAATTTATGTAAATATGTCCCCCTGACAGGAAAGAGCATAACTCTTACCCTTGAGTGTGCACAATGCTTAGAGATGGGGTTCCAAAGAGTACAACATGGAAATAGAGGAAGTAAGAAAAGAATTTGCAGGGCTGGAGATATGGCTTAGCGGTTAAGGCGCTTGCCTGCGAAGCCAAAGGACCCAGGTTCGATTTCCCAGGACCCACATAAGCCTGATGCACAAGGTGGCACATGCATAGAATTAAAAATAAGAAAAAGGGTTGGAGAGATGGCTTAGCAGTTAAGCGCTTGCCTGTGAAGCCTAAGGACCCCGGTTCGAGGCTTGATTCCCCAGGATCCATGTTAGCCAGATGCACAAGGGGGTGCATGCGTCTGGAGTTCGTTTGCAGTGGCTGGAGGCCCTGGCACACCCATTTTCTCTCTCTCTCTCTCTGCCTCTTTCTCTCTCTGTCTGTCGCTCTAAAATAAATAAATAAAAGTAACAAAAAAAAAGTTAAAAAAAAAAAAGGATTTGCAGTAGAGAAATGCCCCAGGGATCATGGCCAGCAGTATTAAAGTCTAGGTGATGGCACATGCCCTGAGGCACTGTGTTGAGAATGGCACTTCATTCAGAGAAGCATCAAAGAAATTCAAATTGTGAATAATCTACAAAATATTTAACCATCATGCTACAAAACCGTCAGCGCCATTGCCCACAAGGAAGACCTGCCCAGAGGATCCTAAGGAGACATAATGACTCAATGTGATACTGTAGTGGTTAGATTGTGTTGTCCTCACAAAAAAAAAAAAAAAGAGATCCAAGTCCTAATCCCTACGACCTATGAGTGTGACCTTATTTGGAAACAGAATGCTATAGTTTGGAGCTACATAGAATGTCCCCTAAAGGGTATATGTTGAAGGCTTGGCCCCAAGCCCATGGTGATATTAGGAGATAGTGGAATTTCAAGAGGAGGGGTCTAGGAGGGGGAGGTTAGGTCATTGGGTAGCATGCCCTTGGAGGAGATGTTGGAACCTTGGCTCCTTCCTTCTTTTTCTTTGCTTCCTGGTCACCATGCAGTGATAGGCCCTCCATCTCATGTTCCCACTGTGAAGTACTTCCGTGCCAAAGACCCAAAACAACACAAGCACATGATCACAGACTAGAGTCCTAAATCCAATGACTGGTGTCCCTACAGAGAAAGGAGAAAGACCTGACTGAGGCTCTCAGACCCACAGACACACAGAGAAGAAAGCCATGTGAAAATGGAGGCAGAGATTAAAGTCATGTTCACAAGCTGGGGAGACATGGAGCCAACAGAAGCCAGAGAAGGCAGCGAAGGATCCTGTCTTCTTTGTGAAGCTTAGGTTGGCCTGACCATAGATTTCAGACTTCTGCCCTCCAGCCCTATGAGAGAATAAACTTCCTTATTTTACATTTTATTTTTATTTATTTGAGAGATAGAGAATGGGCACACCAGGACCTCCAGCCATTGCAAACGAACTCCAGATGCATGGGTCATTTTGTGCTTCTGGCTTATGTGCGTCCTGGGGAATTGAACCTGGGTCCTTAGGCTTTGCAGGCAAGCTGCTTAACTACTAAGACATTTCTCTAGTCCAAAACTTCCACTAAAAAAAAAATTATCTATTTGAGAGAGACAGAGGAGAGTGAGAAGGAGGCATATAGAGAATGGGTACGCCAGAGCCTCTAGCCACCGCAAACAAACTTCAGATGCATGTGCCACCTTGTGCATCTGGCTTACGTGGGTACTAGGGATTTAACCAGGGTCTTTAGGCTTCACAGGCAAGTGCATTAACTGCTAAGCCATCTCTCCAGCCCCAAACTTTCATTTTTTTAAGCCACCAAGTTTGTGGCAATTTGTTAAGGCTCCTAGTGTAGGTATCGTGGAACAGAAAAAGGACATCAGGGAAAAACTAATAAAGTCCAAATAAAGGGCTGGAGAGATGGTGTTGCAGTCAGGTTTGCATTGCTGGCAGAAATCACCCAACTAAGAGCGGCTTGTGGGAAAAAAGGTTTATTTTGGCTTATAGACTTGAGGGGAAGCTCCACGATGATAGGGGAAAATGATGGCATGAGCAGAGGGTGGACAACAGGAACAGGAGAATGTGCCAAAGCTGAATATGAATGGGTCCTGAACTCTTTCCAACCATGTAAAAAATACCATCTACTCCCTGAGTTTGGACAAGACCTTAAACATCATTTGGAGAGTGACTACACTCCTGCCCTCAGCCTTTGTGAGAAATTTTACGCCCATGACATGGATGGTGTCTGTCACCACATTTTCATGTTTGAATCATGAGACTCTACTCCTAAGAGTGATTCACTGACTGATCAGGACTGAATGCCTGACCCAGGGCAAACCGAGTCCACATTCTTGCCAATGGCCTTTCAAATTCTCAAGAAAGAATATGAATTATAAAACCCAGAAACAGAGAGCTGCGAGCTGAGTCACCATGGTGGGGCCTGTCTCAGAACTGATCTCATCACAATCCTTCCACAGCTGAGTTGTCAGCTTCTCTGGAGATGTGATGTGAGTTGAATTGCTGTCATTGTTGATTAGATAAGGTGGTGCTCTGGGTAGGCTGGACAGCTAAATTCTTTTTTTTTTTTAACTTTATATTTATTTATTTATTCATTTGAGAGAGAGAGAGGCAGAGAGAGAATGGGCGTGCCAGGGCCTCCAGCCACTGCAAGCGAACTCCAGACATGTGCCCCCCCACCCTTGTGCATCTGGCTTATGTGGGTCCTAGGGAATCGAACCGAGGTCCTTTGGTTTTGCAGGCAAAGGCCTTAACCGCTAAGCCATCTCTCCAGCCCTGGACAGCTAAATTCTTTTCAGAAACATCCTTCAATCTGAGTAAATCTGAGAAGGAAGGATTTTCTTCATAATCAAAAGGACATTACTGCTAGGTGTAGTGGTGCACACCCTTAATCCCAGTACTCAGGAGGCAGAGATAGGAGGGTCACTGTGAGTTCAAGGCTACCCTGAGACTACATAGTAAATTCCAGGTCAGCTTGGACTAGTGGGAGACCCTATCTCACAAAACTAAAAAAAAAAAAAAGGTAGCCACTGGGTTAACCTACTCATTCTGTGTGGAATCAAATGACCAGTTCTTATCTGCTTGAATCCCATCAGTGATAAGACCCTCACTACCTCTCATTGATACTCATTTCGTATGGGAGAGTTCTACTCTTAGAATGATCTTTTATTTATCCTGCCTCAAAAGTATTTGGGCGGACTGGGAAGATGGCTCAGTGGTTAGAAATGCTTGCTTGCAAAGCCTAGTGGCTTGAGTTCGATTCCCCAGTATCCACATAAAGCCAGATGCACAAAGGGGAACATACATCTGGAATTTTTCTTGCAGTGGCAAGCTTCCTTGGCATGCCCATTCTCATTCTCTCTCTTTCTCTCTTTGCCTGCAAATAAATAAATAGTAATATTTCTTAAAAGTATGGGGGGGGACCCTGGAGAAATGACTCAGCAGTTACAGTACTCTCTTGCAAAGACTGATGGTCTGGGTTCAATTTCCCAATATCCACGTAAAGCCAGATGCATAAGGTGACACATGTATCTGGAATTTATATGCGGTGACAGCAGGCCCTAACACACCCATAAAAATATTTAAGATGGCAATAGTGGTGCATGCCTTTAATCCTAGCACTTGGGAGGCAGAGGTAGGAGGAGCACCTTGAGTTCAAGGCCAGCCCGAGACTACATAGTGAGTTCTAGGTCAGCCTGGGCTACAGTGAGACCCTACCTTGAAAATCAAAAAAAAAAAAAATTGAAAAACAGTATTGTGGGCTGGAGAGATGGCTTAGCAGTTAAGGCACTTGCCTGCGAAGCCTAAGGACCCATGTTTGACTCTCCAGATCCCACATAAGCCAGATGCACAAAGGTTAGGCAAGCACAAGGTTGCACATGCCCACTAGGTGGCGCAAGTGTCTGGAGGTCAATTGCAGTGGCTGAGGCCCTGGAATGCTAATTCTCTCTCTCTCTCTTTAAAATAATAATAATAAAACAAAAAAAATTTTAAAAAAAAGTTGTTTAAGCCAGCACATGGTGGTGCATGCCTTTAATCCCAGCCCTAGGGAGGCAAAGGTAGGAGGATTGCCATGAGTTTGAGCGCAGCCTGAGACTACATAGTGAATTCCAGGTCACCCTGGGCCAGAGTGAGTTCCTACCTCGAAAAACCAAAAAAAAAAAAAAAAAAAAAAATTAAAAAGTTGTTTAAAAAAGTATTGTGGGGGCTGAGGAGGTGACTTAGTGGTTAAAGGTGCTTTCTTGCAAGTCTTCCAGCCTGGGTTCAAATCCCAAGTACCCATGTAAAACCAGATGTACCAAGTGGCACATGCATCTGGAGTGCATTTGCAATGGCAAGAGGCCCTGTGTGCCCATTCTCTCTTTCCTCACATATAAATAAATAATTTTTTTTAAAAAGTATTTCACTTTAATCCCAGTTTTGCCATTTTGGGTCATTCAGAAGAAGTCTATCTCTTAGATATAATTTTGTTGTTCTTTTTCCTTACTTATCAACAGGATACTGAGTCATTTTTTAAAAGTCAAATCTCAGGGCTGGAGAGATGGCTTAGTGGTTAAGCGCTTGCCTGTGAAGCCTAAGGATCCCGGTTCGAGGCTCGATTCCCCAGGACCCACGTTGGCCAGATGCACAAGGGGGCGCACGCGTCTGGAGTTCGTTTACAGTGGCTGGAGGCCCTGGCATGCCCATTCTCTCTCTCTTTCTCTCTCTCTCTCTCTCTGTTGTTCTCAAATACATAGAAATTTTTTAAAAAGTCAAATTTCATAAGTATTGCTCCTCCCCCTTTTTGGTGATTTTGGGATAGGGTCTCATTCTTGTGGCCCAAGCCAGCCTAGAAACATGGCAAGTCTCCCATTTCAGCCTCTTGCATTCTGGGATTAATGGTATATGCCGCCATACCTGGCTCTTACACATATATTATAGGAATGTTGTAATTTCCTTCTTGTTAATGGGACAAGGCAACTGACCAAAAGCAGGGAGGAAAGGATTTATTTGGGTTAATAGTCTCTAGGGGAAGCTTCATGAAGGCAGGGGAAAGCCGAGCATGAGCAGAGGCTGGACATCACCTCTGACACAGCAGGTGGAAACCAGCAGCAGGACACTGAGCCAATCTCTGGGAATGGGGAGCTGGATATAACACCCCTAAGCCCACCCCCAACAACACATGTCCTCCAGCAAGGCTGCACCTCCCAAAGTGCCATCAACAGCTGACCAACCATTCAGAACACAGGAGTTGACTGGGGGACAATTGCTTCAAACCCCACAAATGTTCTAGGCCTTTTTCTGCATGACAGCCCTTCACCTATTGGATGAGGGTGATCCTCTCTGAGCCAGGACCCCTTTCAGTTGTTCCTCACACAGCACGTAGTAGAGTTTCAAAATCTCCACAGACCTGATTTTAGTTGTTCTGCATTCCAATGCAGACAGTTATGAGTCATGAGCAAATCCACGAGGCCAGCACACAGTGTGGTAAAGATGATCTCATGGGTGTGACCAAGATGATGTGATGGGCTAAAGACTGGAGATGGCCTTGGGAGGGGACTCAAAAGAACATCATTCTTAGGAAGGAAGAATTTTAAGAAGCCACGTGAGTGCTTCTGAAATTCTCAAACCTCAAGGCTTGCCCATTGAGGGTGAAACTGAGGGAGAGTTGTCATTGTGGGAGAAAGTAGAAGAAAGCTCTGACCTAAATGGGGGGGGGTTCCTGGTCTACTGGGATGTCCTGCTTGCTTCCCATTGAGGGTTGCATCAAATTCCCAACTTATTTGCATTCTGAAGTAGAAGGGAACTGCTGCTTTGGACCAAGTTCTGAACAAAATTGTGGAATGAGGGTCTGGAGAGATGACTTAGCGGTTAAGGCACTTGCCTTTGAAGCCTAAGGACCTAGGTGGCACATGTGTCTAGAGTTCATTTGCAGTGGCTGAAGGCTGTGGTGCACACATTCTCTCCCTCCTTCTCTCTCTTTCTCTCTCCTTTGCTCTCAAATAAAGTATTTATTTTTTTAAAGTTGTGGAATGGTGGTGTGGAGGTAAGTGCACCAACAGAGACTTTATGACTAGAAGTAAAAGAGTGGCCAAGGGCTGGAGAGATGGTTTAGCGGTTAAGCGCTTGCCTGCGAAGCCTAAGGACCCCGATTTGAGGCTCGATTCCCCAGGACCCACATTAGCCAGATGCACAAGGGGGCGCACGCATCTGGAGTTTGTTTGCAGTGGCTGGAAGCCCTGGCGCGCCCATTCTCTCCTCTCTCTCTCTCTCTGTCTGCCACTCTCAAATATATAAATAAAAAAATAAACAAAAAAAATTTAAAAAAAAACAGTGGCCAATATAGTGATACTTACTCCACACTTGAGGATATTGGCTTTCAGGAGGGAGACTGTGGAAGGCAAGCCAGCTGTTGAATGGAACCTTGGCTTTTCCAGGACAACATATCCCAACTAGGGGGGAAAGACAGCTGTGACAACAGAAATCAACATGGCTATAAGTGGGTGTCAGGGACTTTGCTCACAAGGTCAGATTTTTAAAAGTTCTATTCTATTTTATTTATTTGCAAACACAGAGAGAGAAGAGAGGCACACAGAACGAATATGCCAGGGACTCCAGCCACTGCAAACAAACTCCAGATGCATGCACCTCTTTGTGCATCTGTCTTTATGTGGGTACTGGGAAATCAAACCTGGGTTAGGTTTTGCAGGCAAGTGCTTTAACCACTGAGCAATCTCTCCAGTCCCAAGGTCAGATCTTTTAAGTGACAGATAACCACAGTCTGTCTAAGGAACATGAGCTGACGATAGAAAAAGGTAGATAGCTGGTTGTTCTGAAATAGTCATTGTCCCCTCTGTACTTTAGTAATAACTAAGAGCTCAGTTGGGCACATGGGCACTTAGGATAAAAGAGTATACTTCCCAATCTCCTTGCAGCTATGTAGCTATGTGAGCAGAAGCTATGGAGGCAGACCGTATTAAGCCCTCAGAAGAGGGGTGGACAATTTTTTTTCCTTAATGTGATGGCTAATCTGTATTGCCAACTTGACTGGATTTGGAATCACCTAGAAGACATACCTCTCGGTGTGTCCTTGGGGGAGTTTCTAGACAGATGGCAATGAAGAAGGAAGACTCATTCTGAATGTGGGTGGCACCATCCTATGAGCTGAGGTCCTGGGCTGAATAAAAAGGGGAAAAGGAGAAAGCAAGCTGAGCACCATTCCCTACCTTCTACTCCCTGGCATGCCCAGGAGTGAGGAATGCAAGCCATGGCCATGAACTCTGCCGGGGTTTCCCCACCAGGATGGACTGTAGTCCTCAAAATAACTCTTTGCTCCCTTAATTTACTTCTCTCAAGCATTTGGTCAAAACAACTAGAAAAATAACTAATACAATTGGTCTGGTAGTAAATAGATTTATGGGTTATATTATCTGTGTTGCACTTACTTAACTCTGCTCTAACAATTTGATAGGAGCCATTGACTTCCAACACTTCAGCAAATGGGAATGGTTGTGTTCTAATATAATTGTGTTTATAAAAATGGGCTCTAGGGCTGGAGAGGTGGCTAAGTGGTTAAGGCACTTGCCTGCGACACCTAAGGACCCAGGTTCGATTCCTCCATACCCACATAAGCTAGGTGCACAAGAAGACGCATGCGTCTGGAGTTCGTTTGCAGTGGCTGGAGGCCGTGCCATGCCTATCCTCTTTCTCTATCTGCCTCTTTCTCTCCCTCTTTCAAATAAATAAATAAATAAATATCTTTTTAAAAATGGGTGCTAACTGCACGCCTGTAATCTCAGGAAATAGGGGCAGGAGGAACAAATGACAGAAGGAAGGGTTAATCAAAAGTAAAGATATATGAAAAAGTCATTTGGTACATGCCTTTTTTATGAGAGGGAGTGAGAACATGAAAGAGAGAGAGAATTGGCCCCCCAGGGCCTCCAGCCATTGTAATTGAACTCCAGACACATGAGCCACCTTGTGCACATGTGCAACTTTGTGTACTTGCATCACCTTGTGCGTCTGGCTTATGTGGGGCCTGGAGAGTCAAACATGGGTTCTCAGGCTTCACAGGCAAGTGCCTTAACCACTGAGCAACCTCTCTCCAGTCCTGGTATACACCTTTAATCCCAGTACTCAAGAGACAGAGTTAGGAGGATCACGGTGACTCTGAGGCCACCACGAGACTACATAGTGACTTCCAGGTGAGCCTACACTAGAGCGAGATCCTACCTCAAAAAACCAAAATAATAATAATAATAATAATCATAAAATTCTAAAAATAAATAAATAAAATAAGATAAAATAAAACCATGTGGAAACCTAATTACTAGCTAGCAAATTAAAAATATGTAAGTATTGAACATAGATAATGTCCCAGAAGTCATAGGTTGTTATTAGGAAACTTTCAGTGCTAGGGGTGGGCTACTTGCCAATGAATTGTTAGCCAGGGAGGCCCCTGATGTCCCCCAAACATTACAAGTTATTGCCAAGGCCCTTGGTTGTGCACCAGAACTAGCAGGTAAGACTCTCTTACTGAAGACTTCACATGCTTAGGCTGCAAGTCACTGAGAAGTCAAGCTGGAGCTAAGGTGGAAGCCTCCTCCCTATTTTTTTTTTTTTGTTTTTCGAGGTAGGGTCTCACTCTAGTCCAGGCTGACCTGGAATTCACTATGTAGTCTCAGGGTGGCCTTGAACTCATGGCAAAACTCCTACCTCTGCCTCTCGAGTGCTGGGATTAAAGGTGTGCACCACCACACCTGGCCGCTTTAAATTTTTTTGTTGTAAAGATTTTTTTTTTAATTTGTATGCAAGCAGAGAGACTGAATGGACACATCTGAGCCTCCTTCAGATGAAACAAACCTCAGATGCATGTGTCACTTTGTGCATCTGGCTTTACTTGGGTACTAGGGGATCAAATCCAGGTTGTCAGGTTTTGCAAGCAAGTGCTTTTAACCACTGAGCCATCTCCCCAGCCATGTTTTAATTTTTAATTAACATACAAGTTAACAGACTTCTCTGTGGCATTTCTTTTTTTCAAATAACTTTTATTTATTTATTTTATTTGAAAGAGAGAGAAAGAGATAGATAGATAGAGAGATAGAGAGAGAGAGAGAGAGAATGGGCACACCAGGGCCTACAGCCACTGAAACAAACTCCAGAAGCATGTGCCACCATGTGCATCTGGCTTACGTGGGTCCTGAGGAATCAAACCTAGGTCCTTTGACTTTGCAGGTAAGCATCTTAACTGCTAAGGCATCCCTCCAGCCCCAGCATTTCTTTAAATAAAATTTTTTTATTGACAACTTATATACCTACAGACAATAAGCCATGATAATTCCCTCCCCACCCCACTTTCCCCTTTACAACTCCACTCTCCATCATGTCCCCTCCCTCTCTCCATTAGTCTGTCTTTTATTTTGATGTCATCATCTTTTTCTCCATTATGTGGGTCTTGTGAAGGTATCGCTAGGTACTGTGAGGTCATGGATATTGAGGCCAATTTCTGTCTGGACAGTTGCATTGTATGGAGGGGTACCCTTCCTTTGGCTCTTACATTCTTTCCGCCACCTCTTCTGCAATGGACTCTGAGCCTTGGAGGTGTGATAGTGATGTTTCAGTGTGGACATTCCTATGTTACTTCTCAGCACTATGTTGCCTTTTGGGTCATCCCAGTGGTCACTACCATCTGAAAAGAGAAGCTTCTCTAACCAAAAGTGAGAGTAGCATTAATACATGAATATGAACATTAAGTGTAGTGTTTTCAGCGCAGACAAGAGCAGGCTTTATACCCCTGAGGCTCATGACCTCTCCTGCCATAGGCTTTTGATTAGGTTTTCAGTACCAGACATGTATTCCCTACTATAGAGTGGGCCTCCAGTCCAATTAGAGAGTAGTTGGTTTCCCCCAGAGCAGACATGCCACTATTGCACCTATTTGGTCATTTGGCCTGTCTGGCCAAACTTGAGGCTTCCAGTGTCCACTGTTTTCACTGCTGATGACTTCTGTCTCCTATAAGGTTGCATACGGTGCAGCTTTTTCCAGCGTTCAGTTGACTGGGCTGCAGGGAGAAGGTTTTCTGCTCAGCACCAGCTTGATTTCTCAGTGACCTTGCTACCAGGCATGTGAAGTCTTCAGCAATAGGGTCTTACCATCTGTTTCTCATGGGAAACCAAGGGCCTTGGCAATATAGCCTGCAATGTTTTAGAAGCAACAGGGACCTCCCTGTCCAACAACTCACTGGAAGGTATCCCATCCCTGGAACTGAAAATTTTCTAGTAGCAATCTATGCTTCTGGATGTGCCATTATCCAAAAAAGTAGGCTTTCATATATCTTATTCAGAATATCTTGAATTTTGATTGACTCTCCCCCCACCCTTCTTACTCAATCTCTTCCCCTGGCCTCACTTAGGCCATTCCACTCCCTGTAATCTGTTCTTCTACTTACATATATACAATACCATCCCCTTAAGTCCTTCCCTCTCCTCCCTCCTTTATAGCCTTTTTCTAGCTTACTGGCTTCTGCTACCAATTTTTGGTTCCAGCTCACACACAAATTGAAACATTTGTAGCTAGGATCCACATATGAGAGAGAGCATGTGACATTTGGCTTTCTGGGCCTGGGTTACCGCACTTAGTATAATCCTTTCCAGATCCATCCATTTCCCTGCAAATTTCATTTTCCTTTACCACTGAATAGAACTCTTGTATAAATGTACCACATCTTTACTATCCATTCATCTGTGGAGGGACATGTAGGCTGGTTCCATTTCCTAGCTATTGTGAATAGAGCAGCAATAAACAGACTTGTGCAAGTGTCTCTAAGGTAGTGAGAAGAGTCATTAGAATATATGCCTAGGAGTGCTTTAGCTGGATCATATGGTAAATCTATTTTTAGCTCTCTCAAGAACCTCCGCACTGATTTACACAATGGCTGGATCAGACTACATTCCCACCAACAGTGTAGAAGGGTTCGCCTTTTTCCACATCCTCGCCAACATTTATTGTCGTTTGTTTTCTTGATGGTAGCCATTCTGACGGGAGAGAGATGGAATCTCAAGGTAGTTTTAATTTACATTTCCCTGATGGCTAAGGATGTAGAACACTTTTTAGCTTTTATATGCCATCTGTATTTCTTCCTTTGAGAACTCTCTATTTAGTTCCATAGCCTATTTTTTTTTTTTGAGTGGATTGTTTGATACTGTTCTGTTTTTTGAGTTCTTTGTATATTATGGATATTAATCCTCTCTCAGATGCATAGCTGGCAAAGATTTGCTCCCATTCTGTAGGTTGTCTCTTTGCTCTATTTACAGTGTCCTTTGCTGTACAAAAGCTTTGTAATTTCATGAGATCCCAATGGTTGATTTCAAACATATTTAGTCTCCCCTCACCTGTTCCTTTCCCCATCTTCCTGCCTCCTCCATGCATGGACCCCAAAGCCTCCAGGAGTTTCATTTTGCTGTTTCACGTTCTGGAAGCTCTCCCGATGTTTATTCCTGGTGCTCTAACACATCATGATAGGTTTCACTTATTTTCAATTTGAGAGTCCAGGTCACCGAATTTTGGGAAGTTTCATGTCAATTATTTGATAATGTCATCCAGTTCATTTTCATTTTCAAAATCTCTGTAATTCTGGCTAGATTTTTCTGTGTTTTTAATATCCTCTTCCTGTTTCATATGTGCAATATTGTTTTCCTACATCTTTGAGCATATTAGTAGTTTTAAGGTTTTCTTTTTCCTGTCTGTCTGCATTGTCTCTGGGCTTTCTATTTCTTTTCCTTTTGGGGGGGAGGTCATTCTGTAGCCCAGGCTGGCCCGGAACTCACTATGTAGTCCAGGATTGGCTGGCAGTCCTGCCACAGCTTTCCAAGTGCTAAGATTACAGGTCTTCACCACCATGTGGCTTTCATTTCATCTTTTTTTTTGCTGTTTGATAGACATTTATTAAATGTATATGTAGACATAGCTTTTGGTTAGTCTTTATCAATTAAAAAAAATTTTTTTTGAGCAGTGTATGGTGGCACAGGCCTTTAACCCCAGCAATTGGGAGGCAGAGGTAGGAGGACCACTGGGAGTTCGAAGCCACCCTGAGACTACATGGTGAATTCCAGGACAGCCTGAGCTAGAGTGAGACCCTACCTCAAAAGAAACAAATTTTTTTTTAATTTTATTATTATTTTTTATTTTAGAAAGAGAGAGAGACAGAGAAAAAGAGGTGGGGAAGGGTGGAAATGGGTATGCCAGGGCCTCAAGCCACTGCAAAGGAACTCCAAATTCATGCATCACCTTGTGCATCTGGCTTATGTGGGTCCTGGGCGATTGAATTTGGGTCCTTTGGCTTTGCAGGCAAACCCCTTAACCGCTAAGCCATCTCCCCAGCCCTGATTCCTATGTTTAACTGGCGGATTCAGAGTCTTCCCTACAGGGAAAGAAGAGCTAAGGGAATGAGAACATGGGCTTTGGAGCCAGGCAGAGCAGTAGTCAACTTCCAGTTTTACCTCTTCATAATCCAGTGTGTCTTCAGGTAAGAAAATGAACCTTTCTGAGCCTTTAATTCATCACCTAAAACGTGAGAAAGTTGTCACCCTTTAGCTCTCAGGGGTGTTTTAAGTACTGACTCTGATAGAGCAGGTTTGAACCCAGGCCTATCAGTACACGGCCATACTCTGAACCATCAAAGCAGCCTGCCTTAAAATCAGCATGACTCAGAAAGTGGCTACTTTCAGCCTGGGTTCCTGGAGAAAGATGATTTGTAGAGTAGAGCCATAGCTGACTCATGCTATGAGGGATGAATCTTGATGTTTACAAGCCACTAAGATTCTGAGATTGTCACTGCAGTACTGTTTAGTGAAAACTGACAGATGCGACAGCAGCCTACCGCTTCAGGAAGATGTTAGGTCAACCTGGGTAAAGCCAGCACGTGAGGCAGCCAGGAAGTGTGTAAGATTGACAACGGCAGAATCTGGGACAGTATGAGACACAGCAACAAACAGTGGGAGGGGGGCAAGATGACTTATGGAGACATTAACTTGTTCTCACTTGCTTTCCAGTTCCCCCTCCCCAGCTCTTTCAAGCAGAGAGTAGCCCTTGGTATTTCCTTGTTTTGGTTATTTTTGGTGGTCAGTGCCTAGAAGTTACTGTTATGAATCTTTCTGACCTTTCTCTCTCTCTCTCTCTTACTTTCTTTCTTCCTTTCATTTTTTAATATTTTTCTTTATTTATTTGAGAGAGAGAAAGAAAGAAAGAGGCAGAGAGAGAGAGAGAGAAAGAGAGAGAGAGCGAAAGAGAATGGGTGCGCTGGGGCCTCTAGCCATTCCAAACAAAATCTACTACCTTGTCCATCTGGCTTTACATGGGTCCTGGGGATTCGAAGTTGGTCCTTTGGCTTTGAAGGCAAATGCCTTAACCACTAAGCAGTCTTTCCAGCCTCTCTCTCTCTCTCTCTGTCTCTCTCTCTTTCTTTCTTTCTTTTTTTTTTTTTTTTTTTTGAGGTGGGAAATTGCTCTAGGCCAGGCTGACCTAGAATCACTATGTAGTCTCAGGCTGCCCTTGAACTCATGGTAGTCTTCCTATCTCTGCCTCCTGAGTGCCCAGACTAAAGGTGTGTGCCACTATGCCCAGCTTCTTTCTGACTTTTTTTTTTTCGAGGTAGGGTCTCACTCTAGTCCAGGCTGACCTGGAATTCACTGTGTAGTTTCATGGTGGCTTCAAACTCACAGAAATCCTCCTACCTCTGCCTCTCAAGTGCTGGATTAAAGGTGTGCACCACCACACCTGGCTCTTTCTGTCTTTTGTAATAACCTTTTTTATTTTTATTTTTATTTTTTTGAGGTAGGGTCTTGATCTAGCCCAGGCTGACCTGGAATTCACTATGTAGTCTCAGGTTGGCCTGGAACTCATGGCAATCTTCCTACCTATGCCTCCTGAGTGCTGGCCACTTCTTGGTCACTTATACATGAACTCCTTAAAATTTACCCAGACATAGATGGAAATAAGGAACATGAAGGCCAAAAGGAAAGAAGAGGTTACATCCTAGAAAGGTTGCATAAGCCCACGTTCCCAGGAGACCTGGTACCAGATGTTATCATTTGCAGCACCCGAGTATAGGACTTGCTGCTATGGGGACAGCTCTAGGAGCACATTGGTAAGAAACCTACAACACCTAGGGGTGTTGCGTCATGCCCCAAGGGACTGTTCTTTCTAACAAAACATCGCTGTTCCTGGAAATACCGTCTCCAAGTGCACCCGGGCAACTCAGGAGCTGTTGGGTTTGTGGATGAGTGTGTGCAGTGGGTGGGTGGAGGGGCAGGCCTGGGATCAAGGGCTTGAGGCAGAGGTGTTTGCAGAAGGTTTAGTGAGCCTGAGAGGCAGGATTTACTGCTAGGCCTGCTGTTAGGTGATTAGATCCAAGTAGTCCTGTGCTTGAGGAATAAGTGGAGGCTGAGGCACCTAGGCAAGTTGCATAGATCAGGAGATTTTTACAAAGTAGTTTATTTATTTGCAAAGATATATAACTTTATCTCTCTCTATATATATCTATATCTATCTACACACTCACACACACACACACACACACACACACACACACACACACACAGAGAGAGAGAGAGAGAGAGAGAGAGAGAGAGAGATTGGGTGCACTAGGGCCTCTAGCTGCTACAAATGAACTCCAGATGAACACACCACTTTGTGCATCTGACTTTACATGGGTACTGAGGAATTGAACTCTGGTTGTTAGGCTTTGCAGGCAAGCGCCTTAACTACTGAGCCATCTTTCCAGCCCCAAGCAGGAGATTTTAAAAAACATTTTATCTTTATCATCTCCATACATATATACAATGTACCCTGATCATAATCCCCTTCTACTACCCTTCTTTATTCCCCTTCCCCTTCTTGTTTCTCAACTAGTCTTTTTTCTTTTTTTAAAAAAAATTATTTTTATTTATTTGAGAGAGAGAAAGAGAGAGAGAGAGAGAGAGGCAGGTAGAAAGAGAATGAATGGGCATGGCAGGGCCTCCATCCACTACAAATGAATTCCAGATGTGTGCGCCACTATGTGCATTTGGCTTATGTTGGTACTGGGGAATTGAACCTGGGTCCTTAGGTTTTGCAGGCAAGAGCCTTAACTGCTAAGCCATCTCTCCAGCCCTAGTCTCTCTTCTTTGGAGGTCATCAGTTTTTATTTATTTTTGTTTTTTCAAGGTAGGGTCTTGCTTTAGCCCAGGCTGCACTATGTAGTCTCAGGGCAGCCTTGAACTCATGGCAATCCTCCTACCTTTGCCTCCCAAGTGTTAGGATTAAAGGCATGAGCCACCACACCTGAACAGTTTTATTTTTTGCCCTCACATTATGCTTATGTAGGTAGCTATAGTCACTGTGAGGTCATAAATGCAACAGCCACTTTGTGCTTGCATGACAGTATTACAAAGCACTCTTCCCATCATTTGGTGCTTACATCCCTTCTACCTCCTCTTCCAAAATGGTCCCTGAGCCTTGGCAGGTGGAGTAGAGATGTCTCTCTTCATGCTGAACACTCTACTATCACTTCTTCTCAACACTTTGATGAGTTTTGAGTTGCCTGTAATAGTCACTGCTATCTGAAAAAAAAAAGAAGTTTTTTTTTTTTTTAACCAAAAGAGTAGCATTAATATATGGGCATAAACATAAATATTTAGAAGGAAATTTGATGGGCATAACATAACCAGTAGTAGCACTCTCGCCCCCCCCCTACCAGGGCCTATGACCTCTCCAGCCATAGGTTTTTGACTAGATTTTCAGTACCAGGCACGAATTCCCTCTGGTGGGAACTCAAGTCCAATCAGAGAGCAGTTGGTTTTCCCCATAACAGATATGCCACTGTGTTACCAGGTGGCAGATTTTGCTTGGCTGACCAGCCATGTAGCTTATACGGTCTACTTCTGGTTAAGACTGTTAATAACTTTGCTCCCCCAACAGGCTGCATAGCACTTTACAGCATCATAACAACTAGTCAACAGGTAGGAGGCTTCTCAGCTCATCCCAGAACTCAAACTCACTATGTAGGGAAGGATGACCTTGAACTTTAGAAAATATTTTATTTTATTTTTGTTTGTTTATTTACTTAAGAGTTACACAGAGAGAAAGAGGCGGGGAGATAGAGAGAATGGGCACGCCAGGGCCTCCAGCCACTGCAAACGAATTCCAGATGCATGCGCCCCCTTGTGCATCTGGCTAACGTGGGTCCTGGGGAATCAAGACTTGAACTGGGGCCCTTAGGCTTCACAGGCAAGCACTTAACCACTAAGCCATCTCTCCAGCTCAAAACATTTTGTTTTTATTTATTTATTTGAGAGAGAGAGACAGAGAGAGCTGGGGGTGGGGGTGGGGAGAATAGGTGTGGTGGGCCTCTAGCCACTACAGATGAACTCCAGACACATGAGCCACTACATGCATCTGGATTATGAGGGTACTAGGGGAATTGAACCTGAGTCCTTAGGCTTCTCAGGCAAGTGCCTTAATCACATCTCTCCAGCTGCCCCTTTTTGAGTCAAGGTCTTACTCTAGCCCAGGCTGGCCTTGAGTTTATGGTGATACTCCTACCTCAACCTCCCAATTGCTAGGACTAAAGGTGTGAGCCACCGTGCATAGCTGACCGTGAACTTTAAATCCTGCTGCCTCTGCCTCCTGAGTGCTGGATTATAGGAATGCAATACCACTCATGGTTTATGTGGTTTGGGGAATAGAATCAAAGTCTTGAATATGCTGGGCAAGCACTTAGCGACTGAGCTATGTCCGCAGCCTGATGGGGAGACCTCTGAAGCCCAACTCACCAGCCAATCCCAGTCCAGTCACCAGAGAGGGCCTTGTAGCCTATCCCCGACATTTCCTGGTTGTGCCTCCTTCCTCTTTTTCAGCATGACACTGTCAGATTTTTACCTACAAACTAGTAATGCCTCCTTTCTGAATGTTGTGAAGGCAGGATGCAGAAACTCCATCCACTGCCAGGTTGGACATAGTTCTTGCTTTGGACTTCTTCCAAGGTTACGGTTGAGCTCTTAGCAGGCCTGCTGCCCTCTGGGCCTAGAAGGACCATTACCAAGATAGTCAAGATGGTTCACTTGGCAGGAAGCTACTTAAGTGGTTTCATGACATGGTGGCTACTTCCTCCACATTGAGTGATCCAAGGGATGGAACAAGGTGGAAGCCACGGGTCGATTATGACCTTGCCATTTTGAATATTGTGGTAACCATGACCTCATGATGACACTGAGCTAATCTCAGGACAGACGTCCTTGCCTGATTGTGTTAGGTACCCTCCGTTCTGGTGTTATCGTGTTACACTTACCCCAGAGTATCTTGATATTTCTTCCTACAAGTTCCCTTTTTTGTCAAATGTTGCGGCTGATACCTATAATCCTACTTGGGAGGTAGAGGCAGGAAGATCAGGTGTTCAAGACCATCCCTGGATACATAGTGAGTTAGAGGCTAGCTGGGGATAGATGAGGTCCTGTCTTAGAAAGGAAAAGGAAAGAAAGATTCCCTTTCTTACTAAAGTTGCTAGAGTTCACTTTGGTGACATACAACCAAAACCCCTGACTGAGGCCAGAGAGGAATGTCACACTGTCTGCTTGTTAAGAGACAAGGGAAAGGGGTCTCGTCAGCTAACTCTCAGAAAGGTTACCCCATCTTGTAGGGTTCAAGAACAAGCACTACGAGGGGAAGAAAGCCCGTGCTTTGCATGTGTGAACGGTCAAGATGAGCCTGAAGGACAAATGCTTGCAGTTATGATATGACTGGTTCTGCCTATTTCTCCAGCTGCGTCTGTGGCCGAGCCTCAGCCGAGGAACAGAATCTGTCTCCTCACCCTCTCCTTCCTTAGATTCCCGGCTTAACTGTGGGGTTGAGCAAATTCCAGCAGAGTGGCCAGCACGAAGGGAATCTCTGAGGTTGGAACGAGCTGGGAGAATGCTGAATGTACACAGGTTTGGTCTCCTCCCAAAAGTAGGCCAACAAATCAGGACTCACTGAGCTCTCTGTTGCCTGCATGCGGCCACTGGCAAGCATCCCCGTTTGCAAAGGGAGAGACGCCGTTTGAACTCACCCCCTTCTGATCTTGTGCATGGGCTGCAGCTGGGGCCACAGTTGCTGGGTGGCCCACAGAAGCTGGCAGCATAATCACTGACAAGCATGGTAATTATGTGCTGGGAAGACAGGGCTCCGCTCCCTTCTCCAGCTGGGCCCCAAAGGTACACATGCACAGGGACAGGCTGCAGGGTGGAAAATGACCGAGGGTCATGTTCATTCCATTCATTCCAACACATACTCTCTTTTATTTTATGTTTTATTTTTAATTATTTACTTGCAAGGAGAGAGAGCGAGAGCGAGAGAGCGAGCACACCAGGGCCTCTTGCCACTGCAAATGAACTCCAGACACATGTGCTACTTTGTGCATCTGGCTTTACATGGGTACTGGTAATCAAAACCTGGGTGGGTAGGCTTTGTAAGCAAGCGCCTTTAGCCTCTAAGCCATCTCCCCAGCCCCATATCTCATGCTTTTTTTTTGCAGCTCATAGAAGCAGTGATGAATGAGGAAAGGAAGCACTTCTTATTTATTTATTTGAGAGAGAGAGAAAGAGGCACAGAGAGAGAGAGAGAAAGAGAGGGAGAGAGAGAGAATGGGCATGCCAGGGCCTTCTGCCATTGCAAACAAACTCCAAACACATGTGCTACCTTGTGCATCTGAGTTATGTGGGTCCTGGGGAATTGAACCTGGGTCCTTTGCCTTTGTAGGAAAGCACCTTAACCACCAAGCCATCTTTCCAGCCCAGGAAGCATTTCTTAGAAGCAAGGTCTGTTTAGCAACGACCTCCAGCATTCTATTTTAGGACTCAGGCAAAAGGGCAGAGCAGAAGAACGAGGGTCCTGGCTCTGCATCTTCCTCCTCAGTTTTCATCTTTGAAGAGATAACAAATTGAACGATAAGATGTCAGATGTAAGAAAGACAGAGGAATTTTCTTGTGGCCTAGTATGTAAAATAAAATGTTTCTGGGCCCAGGTAACAAAGACTCAACTACAATTAGCTTGAATCATAAACATGAGTTTCAACACACAACAAGGCTTTCAGAGATTAGGTGGGTCCACAGTTTGTTGACTCAGCATCTCTGTGATTACATTTGGGACATAATGACACAGGTTCATTATATTTTCCCACTGGACTTTCCTCTGGTGTCAGCAGCTCCCTGTCACAGAGGCCAGATGTCAGTAATAGTTCCAGGTAGTTGCAGGTAGTTAAGGCATAAGATGGTTTCCTTCCTTTCCTCCTTCCTTTCCTCCTTCCTTCTTTCCTTCCTTCCTCCTCCCTCCCTCCCTCCCTCCCTCCCTCCCTCCCTCCCTCCCTCCCTTCCTCTCCCCTTTCTTCCCTTCCACTCTACATCTCATTGCCCCTCCAGGACACCCAACACGTATCATTGGCCAGAGTCATGTCGCATGTCCGTGATTTAAACAATCCCTGATACGGAGATAGGCATGGCCACCTTTGGCTCAAAACAACCAACCCTATCCCCTCGGATTGGGAAGTGTCCATGAAGCACAAGGAGGGAAGCGGGAGGGTGAGAGTGGAAAGGTATTACTGTTGAGCTTCTCCTCTAACAGATGGAACTGGAGTTGGGAGGCATTGCTTGGAGCCAAGTCCTGTAGGGATTGATGACAGTTGGGGTGAATGTAACCAATCACCATCCCAGTCTATTGTTTCTGGCCTTTATAATCTCTGGCATGGAAATGAAAATTTGCTATTCTACGAATACTTTTCCTTCTAGAATCACCCTAGCCCAAAAGGTGTTGGAAGGGAAAGAGGAATAAAAGCATGGCAAAGGCGTCATCCAGGGATCAGGAAGCTGCTATGCACACCTAGGAGCCTACACACATCATTACTGAGCTACTAGAAGTGCACCTCCCAGCCCTTACCCAGCTACTGCCTTAGTTAATGTACTGTGAAACAGGCACGGTGACACTGAGTGGTGAGGGGAAGGCTCAAGAATATGACCATAAAGGACTTTAGCACAGCAGCTCAGGAGGAGGGACTCAACAGAAGTGGGGGTTATGTTCACCGTTGTCATCATCACCACTGTCATCCCCTTCACCACCATCACATCATCATTATCACTGTCGTCACCACCACCACCATCACCACCACTGCTGTCAGCAGTCACCCAATGCTTCTGCTCACAGCTTTTACAATAAGCTCCCAGGCCTCTTTACATCAGGGCCCTACTTACTCTTCCAGGGACAATTGGGGCTTTCATAAATCTTTTATTAGCGCCCCCCCCCTTGAATTTACCAAAAGTTCTCACATGGTAATAGCCATGCTTCCTGTCTTATGACAGAACACATCAAATGCCAAAATTCCCATGAATTAAAGTACACCTTTGAATGACCTCATTTTTTTTTTTTCCTGTTATTTAGAAACAGATTCCTTGAAGGACTGTCCTACAGCCTGGGGCCACCTTCTTTGGGTGGGGAGAGCTTTTCAGCTTGAGCGTGGATCCTCCTAGTCCTGAAGCTGAACGCTTAGCTAGGCTAACAAAACCCTGCATGGTCGGCTTTATCGCTGCCCACCTCTCCCACTTACACCACACTTTCCTTCCTTCCTTCCTTCCTTCCTTCCTTCCTTCCTTCCTTCCTTCCTTCTTTCCCTCCTTCTTACTTTCCTACCTCCTTTCCTTCCTGATGAGAGCTCACAGTGTTTCCCAGGCAGGATTGGAACCTTGAGATCCAGTGATTCCCCTGCCTCAGCCTCCAAAGTAGCTGGGACTATAGGCATGTGCTATCACATCCAACTCCATGCTTCCCTCTGTTGGACATACATATAGCTCCTCTTTCTGTTTTATCCTCACATTTAGAGGTCTTTATAATTTCTGTTACTTCTTCTTGGAATACACACCCACACCCACCTACATATGCACACACACATGACGTGATATATAAGAACTATATATCATAAGAGAAATAATGTTATATATATATATATATATATATATATATATATATATATATATATATATATACACACACACACACACACACACATATATATGTGTGTGTATATGTATATGTATATATATTTGGTTTTCCGAGGTAAGGTCTCACTTCTAGCTCAAGCTGACCTGGAATTCACTATGTAGTCTCAGGGTGGCCTCAAACTCATGGTGCTCCACCTACTTCTGCCTTCTGAGTGCTGGGATTAAAGGCATGCCCACCACGCCCAGCCTATTTATTTATATTTTTTGAGGCAAGCCCAACAGACTTTTTTTTTTTTTATGAGAGAGTGAATTAGCATGCTAGGACCTCAACCACTGAAATTGAACTCCAAATGTGTGCAAACTTGTGTCACTGTACATCTGGCTTATGTGTTTTGCAGAGTAGAACATGAGTCCTTAGGCTTCACAGTCAAGCACATTAATTGCTAAGTCATCTCTCTAGCCATTTATTTATTTTTTGTTTTTATTTATTTATTTGCATGAGAGAGAGAGAATGAATATGGGTATACCAGGGCTAATACAAACTCCAGATGCATGTGTCACTTTGTGCATCTGGCTTTAAATGTGTACTGGGCAATCAAACCCACACTGGCTTTTTAAGCAAGTGCCTTTAACCACTGAGCAATCTTCACAACCCTGCTCTAATTACTTCTAATACAGATATTTTTGTTTGCAGTAGTCCAAACCCAGACCAAAAGTGATGTAAGCAAAACCAGAAGTTATTGGTTGTTAAAGCTGAAAATCCCAGCTTCAGGCATGGCTTGATCGGGGCACTCAACCAATGACATTAATACTTACTAACTCTGAAGTGGCTCATGAGCCCATTGGCTGAGACCCATTGCTGTGGCCAGGGAAATGGCCCATGCTAAATGTCACACCCAAAGAAACTGAGCTGATACCAGGCAGAAGTAAGGCTTCCCCGAGGAAGATCAGGTGCAGAGTTAAGAAGGAAGAGTGAGTTTCGGGAGTGAATGCAAAACAGTGGCTCCCATGTCTCAGGTCAGGGCAGTCTCTGGATGCTCGCTCTCTCCCCATCCTCCTGGGATACACACTTAGAGCCTTTGAACTTCTTCCCCAAGATTATGCATTCCCAGGAGGCAGGAGCTCTTTAGCCGTTGTTGTGTTCTGAGTGTCAGGGCTGGTGCCTGCATGTAATAGGTTCTTTTCTCTCTCCCTCCCTCCCTCCTTCCCTCCTCTCTCTCTCTCTCTCTCAATTTTCAAATATTTTATTTATTTATTTATTTATTTATTAGAGAGAGAGAGAGGCAAGAGAGAGAATGGGTGCACCAGGGCCTCTAGCCACTGCAAACAAGCTCCAGACACATGTACCACCTTGTACATCTGGCTTTAGTGGGCACTGGGGAATCAAACTAGGGTCTTCAGGCTTTGCAGGCAAGATCCTTAACCACTGAGCCATCTCACCAGCAACCCCCCCCCCCCCGTCTCTCTCTCTCTTTTGGTTTTACAAGGTAGAGTCTTGTTGTAGCCCAGGCTGACCTGGAATTCACTATGTAGTCTCAGGGTGGCCTCCAACTCATGGCGATCCTCCTACCTCTGCCTCCCAAGTGTTGGGCTTAAATGTGTGTGCCACCCACCAGCCCGGGTCTTTTTTTTTTTTTTTTTTTTTTTGAGACAGGATCTCATGTAGCTCAAGGTGCCTTGAACTCACTGTGTAGCCGATGATGACTTTAAACTCCTAATCCTCTTGCCTCCACCTTCCAAGTGCTGTCAGAAGGATAAGTCTGGGGTCCTTTCTGTGACCAGGCTGAGTTGATTGACTTTCCAGCTGTGCCGTCATCTAGCTGTCTAATTTCCACAATCCTATAAGCAAGCTTGGAGAAAATATACAGAACACATCTCCCCCCTGAGATGTGACAGTTTTCTCATGGGACCAGGCCGGCCTGCATCCCAGACCTGGGAGGGGGACTTGATGAATCAGGAGAGGAGCTGGGCAGGGGGGGGGGCGGGGGAGGAGGGGAGGAGGTTACTTTGGATTAAGAGTTTTAAAAAGAGTGATTCATGATCATTGTGGCTGACATTTAAAAAGCCCCAAATACTTTTGGTAAGCAGCATGCTGCTTTGCATTTTGCCTCCCATTTATCCTGGGAATGGAGCAGACCGCGGTTGCCCTGGGGTATATCATATTTCACTTTCTGCTTCTGAAGCTTTGGCGATGTTTGACTCCTCAGTTTCCCATATTTAACCTATTATTGCAGGATTTATCATGGAAGCTCTTGCACAGTGTAGACAGGGGTTTGGGTGTCAGATAGCCTAGAGCTGGCAACTTCCTTCTTTTCTGCCATCTGTTGTGTGACTGAGGAAGGCTACTTACTGTCTCGCAGGCACTGAATTCTCTCCAAAGAAAGCAAGACAATGATGCCAATGTTGTAGGGCATTGGAGGGCATAGGTGGAGTTATTTCTGTGTAGTATGGACTTAAAGTTTAGTTTAAACTATGATGGATGAGATGGTGGAAGGTAGGAGTGGGCAGAAGCAGGTGTCTGGTATGGGGGAGGAATGTGGGTATCTCTCTGTCCGGCTAAGGCATTGGCATAAGTCTGAGTGCCCACAAGAAAGTGTAGGTAGAGCTTGAAGGGCTTGTTGGATGTAAACATTGCAAGACACAAGGCTTCCTGGCCAATGTGACATTTGTGGGACTTTTTTTTGGGGGGGGGTGGAGTTGGGAAGGGTGGCCCAGTAGCCTGGGTTACTGGAACTGTGGATCTTCCCACACACATATGGACTTTCAGAGTTAACACCCAGAGTCTTGGGCACTTCTTGGAGGGCCACCCTGTAAATGCGCTCTCAATCGTGCCTGGGACTCGGAGGAACTTTAGCACCTCCAAGGACTCCAGAGCCTCAGCATGCCCAGCCTGATGCGGGCTACCAAGGGCAGAGAGGACACTAGGTGACCTCATCACCTCTCCTCAGACATGCTCAGAAGGACTTGGTTGAAGCTTTGCAGAGGCTGGAGGCCTGGATGGATGAAGAATTACCTAAGTAGGGTGCTGCTTAACAAGGCCTAAGGAAACATGGACTCCATACTTGCCATTCGCTGAGATGTATGTTTAAATTATATATACTTTTAAATTTTTATTTACTTATTTGAGAGAGAGAGAGAGAGAGAAAATGGGCATGCCAGGGCCTCTAGCTACTGCAAACAAACTCCAGACACATGCGCTACCTTGTGCATCTGGCTTACGTGGGTCCTGGGGAATCGAACCTAGGTTCTTTGGCTTTGCAAGCAAGCACCTTAACCACTAAGCAATCTCTCCAGCCCGAAATTATATTTTGTGAGAAAGGATCTCAATAAGCATGCCAGGCTGGCCTCAAACTCAAGATCTTGTCGTCTCAGCCTCCGCAGTGCTGAAATTATAGGCATGTGCCACCACACCCAGCACTTAACTGTGATTTTATTTATTTATTTGAGAGGCAGAGTGAAAGAGGTAGAGAGAGTTTGCATGGGTACGCCAGGGCCTCCAACCACTGCAAATGAACTCCAGACCTATGTGCCACTTTTGGTGCATCTGGCTTTATGTGGGTATTGGGGAATCAAATCTGGGTTGTCAGGTTTTGCAAGCAAGTGTTTTGAACCTCTGAGCCATCTCTCCAGCCCTTTAACTATGATTTTTATCATTATAATTTTTCAATAGGTAATTTCCAGTATGCAATAGCAAAACCGTTTTTTTTTTTTTTCGAGGTAGGGTCTCACTCTAGCTCAGGCTCATCTGGAATTCACTATGTGGTCTTAGGGTGGCCTCGAACTCATAGTGATTCTCCTATCTCTTCCTCCTGAGTGCTGGGATTAAAGGTGTGCCCCACCATGCCCAGCTCAAAACCAATTTTTAAAGCTTTGAATCTGGTCATATTAGAGAAATCATTCGTCTTAACAATGTCTGAGTTGAGTCCCCTGGATTCTTGGACATAAAAACCATACTATCTGCTGTGGTGATCAGTGCCTTCTCCAGCTCCTACAACTGTACCTTGTTGGCTCCCTTGGCTTCTCAGAACACACAGACAACTTGAGATGACAGCAGCCATGGTTGTCTGTGGGTTTAGTTATTCCTGTCACATTAGATATGCTCAGGGAAGATTTTGGTGTCAGGACCTTCAGAAGTACACCTACTGTGCCCTAGCCCCAGGGACTGTGCTAGTGCTTTCCTGTTAAACATCTAGAAGGCTCTTAGCTGGAAAGAAATGACCTCTTTTATTTTATTTTATCTTTTAGTTTTATGAGGTAGGGTCTCACTCTAGCCCAGGCTGACCTGGAATTCACTATGTAGTCTCAGGGTGGCCTCTAAGTCTCCATGACCCTCCTACCCCTGCCTCCCAAGTGCTGGGATTCAAGGCATGCGCCACCATGCCAGGCAATAAATAAAAATATTAAAAATAAAATATAAAAAAGCCAGGGCTTTGAAAGTTAAGGAAAAGAATCTAATAGAAGACCTAGATTTATAGGGGTAATTTTCATTTTCTTCCCCTAACAGTTTCTAGCAGTTAAGGGCCAGGACTATGCAGGCCTAGAGCAAGGTAGGAGCTAGGGCGCAGGGCACAGTGGCTATTGTGGGCATTTGGCAATACAGCCCATCTAATCTCTGCGAGGCAGACATCTTTAATCCTAGACTTATACCAGAGGAAAGCAGCTCAGAGAGGTGAAGTCAGCAGTCCAAGGTCTACGAAAGGGCAGTGCTGACATTGGGGGGGGGGGAAGTGCTAGAGTGCTCTCTCCGTTCCAGCTAAGTTCAGTGAGCAGGCCTGGGGAAGGAGGCCCTGGCGGTCTGTGAATGGCTGACCCCTGGGCGGAGAAGGAAGTAAGGTCCTGAGGGAGAAGGCATGGAAACTGTAGTTTTGCATTTAGATAGCAAAGCAGCTCATGCCTGTGATGAACTGAAGACTCCACCCCCCCCCACTCTCCCAGGACCACAGGGTCTCCTGGTTGACTGCAATCTGGTAAACTGATGGGTCAGGAGGGAGACTGAGCAGAGGTAGCCAGGTTTGTCTCTCTTCCCAGCCACACTGACCACCTGCCTGACCTGGAACTAAGAACTGAAATGGAAATTCAACTGCAAGTCTGAGCAGCTCTGGCTGGAGTCCCTGTGACCATGGGGAATGGATTGGAGCCTGGTGTGGAGTGGGCTCTGTTGTGTGCTATGGATGGTCCTACTGGCCAGCTACGGCGGGCGGAGGGGCACCTAGTCTCCAGTAGCACTAGGGTTGTTCTTGAGTCCCCTGACACCTCCTAGTGTTAGGATTTGTTTGTTCGTTTTTGTTTTTTCGAGATAGGGTCTTGCTCTAGCCCAGGCAGGACCTGGAATTTATTATGTAGTCTCAGGGTGGCCTTGAACTCACAGCGATTCTCCTACCTGTGCCTCCCTAGTGCTGGGACTGGAGGCGTGTGCCACCATGCCCAGTTGGATTCTTCCTTCTCCGTGTGTGTGTGTGTGTGTGTGTGTGTGTGTGTGTGAGAGAGAGAGAGAGAGAGAGAGAGAGAGAGAGGCAGAGAGAGAGGGTCTTACTACATAGCCTGGGCTGGTCTAGAACTCACGGGGGCCCCCTTTTCTCAGGCTCATGAGCGCTAGGATCACAGGTCTGAGTCATCACTCTTGGCATCTCTGGGAGTCTTGGGAGCCTTACTGGGTGGCACACACCAGGGAAGGTTTGGATTACTTCCATCTACATGACCCCTTTTATTGTGGCAGTCCTCAAGGCCTGCAGAAACTCTCATTTTACAGGGAAGAGAAGTGTTTGGGGATCTACAGGTACAGGTCCAAGGAGGGGTGGGGTGAGTTACTGTCCACAGCCCAACACTGTGACTTCCTGGAGTGTCCCAGGCTAAGGTTCTGAGTACAGCAAAAGTGGGCTCTTAGTGACTCCACAAGTAGATGTTCCCCACCTTCCTGCCTGTCTCTAGATCCTTCTTAACCTTAGATTTCTAACTCTACAGTCCCCGAATTGCAGACCTGGAAATTACTTTTGAGGATGGAAAGGGTAAGTGATCAGCTCAGGATGGCACACGGGAGGTACTGGGGCAGGGTACCATTGCCTGCAGTCTTTGCTGAGCCTCCAGACCTCAGCACCACCGTGTCATGGGCACAAGGCTCAAGGATTCCCCAAGGGGAAGCAGGGACACGAAGAGCCAGCCAAGGAGGGCAGGGTCAGGAGGGCTGGAGCCTCAGAGGCAGCAAGGTCATTGTGGAGTCATCAAGGCCAGACTTCTGGCATGCTGCGCAGGGAGAAGAAAGTGGTTGCTCATTGTTACTCGCATGCACTTTAGTGGTTCAAGGCACTTTCTCCGTGAATTACTCTTGATTTACAGGGATCCAGATGCCAGCTGAACAAATTACCCTCTAAGATGACACATCCAAGGCATTTGAAAACACACTGTAATTTAGATGGACTGGCAGGTGATATTAAAAAAATCTTTTCCTGTTTTTCAAGACATCTTCATTGAACCAGTGGTACTTTTATGGGACAGAGAGACATCAACATTGTTTAAGGTGCTTTAACTCGACCAGTGGCCAGTAAAAGATGACAAGCCGCACAGAGCTGCTGTGTAGGACTACTTGCTCCTCTCCCGTGGTTTGCTGGAGGCTCTGGGACATCTGGGCTGCCTCAGGCACCTGCATCTGTCCCAGCCGCAGCAGCAGGGACTCCAGCCCGGAGCACGCCTCCGGGTCTTGACTGTAGCTGGCTCGCGGCCAGAGCCGCGGCCTCTCTGGGTCGCTCCTGGACCGCAGTAGGAAAGGTGTGGACCGGCCAGAGAGGAAAAGCAGCGCCGGCGCACCAGGGTCTCGGTGGACCTGGACAGCTAGGGAGGGCGTGAGGGCCGTCCCCCTCCCAAGTGACTGTCTCCGGGTATCGGATGACACTCAGGGGCGTCGCCCTCGGCTGATGCCACAGAGGTTAAGAGACTCATGTCCCATACACACAGCTAGCTGGGTGACAGCATGCGGGGTATGCCGTTTTTGACATCGCATCCGGGAACCCTTGCAGCCCCCATTTCTGCAAGGCGGACGCCCCTTCCCTTGTTTCTGATCCTGCAAGCAGAGTCGTGGGGTGTGGGGCACCCGCACTAGTCCTTTGGTTAGGAGACGAGGCCCTCCTCGCCCAGCCCTCACCCTCGTGCAGACCGAGGCGAGGCGTGGCAGGTCGTGGAGTGACAGTGGTCCCCAGCGACCGGGGACCTGGAATGTGGGTCCCCTTCCGACCACTCGGAAGGGAGGTCTTTCGGCAGGCTTCCTAAAAGACCCGCACAAGTCGCTAGCCCAGTGCAGCGACCGTGATGGCCACGCAGGAACCTGGAGGTCCGGGTTCAGGTGTCCCCGAGCCAGCGGCGGTTGTGTGTCCTTGGTCAAGTCCCTTGCTTCGCTCTGGGCCGCCGGGCAGGAGCTCCCCCCCCCCCCCACCCCGCCACACACACCCGGCGGTGGCAGGCCGCGCATGCTCTGTGGCGGGCGGCACGGAGCAAAAGCGGGCGGGCGCCCCGGCTGCTTTGCATTGACGCCAGCAGCTGCTGGAGGTCACCGCTGGGGGCTGGGCGCGGCGCGCCACCGCCAAGACCCGGCTCGGAGCGCGGAGCCGGAGTCCCCGCGGCGGCGGCCGCGCGAGCCGCTCGGGGGCGCTTCTCGACGGCGCGGCCCGGCAGCCGAGTGGAGGCCCCACCGCTTGCCCAGCGCGGCGGCCGTCCTCGCGCGGCCGCCCCCCTCGCAGCTCGGGCCGGTCGCTCGTGCAGAGCTCGCTGACAGACGGCCGTGCGCGCTGAGGTGCGGGGCCGTGTGGAGGAGCCGCGCGGGGCGTCTGTCCCTCGGGGACCGGGGGGCGGCGGCGGAGGGGGGAGACGTCGATCGAGCCGAGGGCGGCGTCGCGAGCGCAGCGCGGGCTCCCCGGTGGCCCAGGGCGTCAATCTCCTCCCCTGACTTATTCCCCCGGAAGCGCGGCGGCCGCGGCGATGTGAGGAGGGAGGCGGCGGCGGCGGCGGCGGCGGTGGCTCCCGCCTCAGGAAGGGCATGTTCGGAGGGGCGGCCGCGGCGCGCCTCTCGCCCCGGAGCCCCGTCCCCACGGCCACGGCCACGGCCGCCGCGCCCGCGCCGAGATAAAAGGGGACGGCCGCCGCGCTTCCTGCCGCGAGAGCCACCCGCGCCCGCCCAGGCAGGCGGCGATGACACCGCGCCCGCGGCGGCCCCGAGGCGCCGGGCGGGCCGTTTGCTGAAGCGGATCGCCGCCGCTGCCCGCCAGCGTGTCCGTCAGCATGGGCTGCGCCCCAAGTATCCACAGCTCCCAGGGCCGGGCGTCGTATCGCGGAGGCGGCAGCAGCGAGGACGAGGACGAGGACGAAGACGCGCCGGGCCCTGCGCCGCTACCTCGTCCCGGCGGAGGGCCGAGTCGTCCCCGCTTCCCGAAGCTGCCCGCGGCCACCGGTCGCACCGGCCTCGTGGAGTCCGAGCCTCACGACGGTTCGAAGGTGAGGCAAGCGCCCCGGGACCCCGGGGGAGGTGCGGGGGTGGGGGGCGACGCGCAGCTCCGCGCCTAGGGCCGGGTGGGGCTCCCTCGGTTTGGCAGCCGTCGCAACCCCGTCGCCCCGCCGAGGGGGGACTTTGACTGATGCCAGCAGCCGTCGTGTTGGGTGGGGGGGGGTCGCGCCCATCGAGACTGCTGGAGCCGCGGCGTCCGTCGGTCCGTCCAACAGGTCCGACGCCGTTAGCAAACGGGACTAGCCGAGGCGCTCGAGTCCCACCCACTCATGGGTGGGTGTGGATGTGGGGGACCCTCCCCCCACACACACACTCGGTCCGGAGAGGGTAGACGAGTGTACACCTCACTCTTTAAGAGGTCCCGGTGGGAGAAACGGGGGGAGGACGGAGGACCCTGCGTGCGGGGCTCCTGCACCCGGCCGCCCCGTGGGGCTCTCCCGAACCTGGGTCAGCCTTGCACATGCACTTTCACTTTTCCGTTTTCTTTGGGACACTTGGAATGTGATCTGCAGCCTCAGCTTGACTTCACCGCACATGTATCCGAAATTGACGTTCGTTAGCATGCGGGTTGTATTTAAAGCCTGTGGAATTAGGAAATGCTATTCTAAACGCGATTTTTCAAGGGTTCAGCAGGACAAAGTTAATTTTTTATGAGGCAGTCTGGAACACGCTGTGGCTGTGTGTGTGTGTGTGTGTGTGTGTTTTCTTTTCCCCCTTTGAGTGTCTTCCCCAGTGTGTTTTGCCTCGCTCGGCTTTGTCAAAGTTCCGAGGCTATCTTTGCTAAGGTTTTCTAAAGGTAAAAAAGAAAAGGTTAAGGCATACAGCGGGCAGCTTAACTACTTCTAAGAATTTTAGAGTCACAACTCACGTATTGGCCCTATGTTTTATTAAGGTAGTAAATAAACAAGCAAAACTTCTGGGGTGCTTGGCTGCAGATAACTGAACATCAATCAGCTCTTCTGGTCGCTGCCAATTTTCAAGTTTTACAATTTCTTTCTTTCTTTCTTTTTATTTTTATTCTTGCTTACTGAGGATTACCGAATCTCCCAAATTGGAAGGACAGAGTTGATCTGCTTACTGTCTTAAATTTCTGGCAATCATTAAGATGTTCTTCTATATGAAAGGGAAAAATCGTCTTCAACATTTGTAACTGAAGTGATTTCCACACCCCTACCATGACCTAAGTGAAAAAATAACTTTGTTTAATTTTTTCCTCTGTAGTTTCTTTACATAAACCTGTGATGTGATGTTAAGACTGTTAGGCCAAGCTGCTTGTAATGTTAGTGGGAAGTGTATACATTAAGTCTCTCAAACTAGCTTAAAAACAGAAGCAAACAAACAAAACATTATATAGGTGGAGTTAAATGTGGAAACTTTAACAAATGTCACACTTTTTAAAAGTTTTATTTATTTGCAAGGGGGGGGGGGACACACAGAGAGAATGAGTACACCAGGGCCTCTTGCCGCTGCAAATGAATTCCAGATGCATGTACCACTTTGTACATTTGGCTTTACATGGGTACTGGGGAATTGAGCCCCAGATGTCTGGATTTGCAAACAAGCACCTTTTAATTGCTGAGCCATCTCCCCAGTCGCAAATGTCACATTTTCCTATCCAAATCTAATTTTTTTTTTTTGCTATTTATTTATTAGTAAGCAGAGAGAGATAGAAGAGAGACAGACAGAATGAGCACGCCAGGGTCTCCAACCCCACAAACAAACTCAAGATGTATGCACCACTTTGTGCATCTGGCTTTATATGGGTACTGGGGAATTGAACTGGAGTTGTTAGGCTTTGCAAGCAAGTGCCTTAACTGCTGAGCCATTATCTCCAGCCTTTAACATTGCTTGTTTTGCATTAACTAATAACAAATTTCAAAAGTAATCTTTTTTTTTTTTTTTTTTTTTTTGGTTTTTTGAGGTAGGGTCTTACTCTGGTCCAGGCTGACCTGGAATTAACTCTGTCATCTCAGGGTGGCCTTGAATTCATGGCGATCCTCCTACCTCTGCCTCCCGAGTGCTGGGATTAAAGGCATGTGCCACCACACCGGGCCAAAAGTAATCTTTTTAGTACACCTCCTTGGTTCTTACAGGCTTTTGTGTGGCAGCCTGAAGTCTTGAAATTTATGTTAGACATCTTGTAAGTCTCTCCAGTGCAACAATATTTACTCTTATGCTCTCTGTAGGCCCCTGGGCATCTGAGCTCCTGTTCCAAGTATTCTGCTACATTATGTTGGGGCCCAGAAAATACACTCGTCCTTACAGTATCTAGTCCGGTGTCATGCATATAGTATGTGCTTAATAAATGTTTAGTGATTTATGTAGTTAGTTTTTTTTTTTTTTTTTTGGTTTTTCGAGGTAGGGTCTCACTCTGGCTCAGGCTGACCTGGAATTCACTATGTAGTCTCAGGGTGGCCTCGAACTCTTGGCGATCCTCCTACCTCTGCCTCCCGAGTGCTGGGATTAAAGGCATGCGCCACCACGCCCGGCCTAGTTTTTTTTTTTTAAGGCTAGATCTCACTCTAGCCCAGACTGACCTGGAATTCAGTCTGTAGTTCCAGGTTGGCCTCAAACTAACGGAGATCCTCTTACCTCTGCATCTCAAGTGCTGGATTAAAGGTGTGTGCCACCATGCCCAGCAATATTTATTTGTTTATCTGTGTAGGTATGTGTTACACACATGAGTGTGCATGTGCAATGCATACAAGTTTGCATTCAGTTGTTGTTTTTTTTTTTTTTTTTTTTTTTTTTGGTTTTTCAAGGTAGGGTCTCCCTCTAGTTCAGGCTGACCTGGATGCATTCAGTTTTATGTGGGTACTGGGAATCAAACCTGGGCCAAAGGCTTTGTAAGCAAGCATCTTTAACCATTGAGCCACTTCCCAGCTCTGAATTTATTATTTTTATTTTCATTTTTAATTTTTTTTAATTTTTATTGATTTGAGAGCAACAGAGAAAGAGAGAGAGAGAGAGAGAATGAGAGAGAGAATGGGCACACCAGGGCTTCCAGCCACTGCAAACAAACTCCAGATGAATGCACCACCTTGTGCATCTGGCTTACATGGGTCCTGGGGAATCGAGCCTTGAACTGGGGTCCTTAGGCTTCACAGGTAAGCACTTAACCACTAAGCCATCTCTCCAGCCCTATTTTCATTTTTAAAAATATATTTTTAATACTTTCATTATTTATTTGAAAGAGAGAAAAAAATGGGTGCTCCAGGTTCTCTAGCCACTGTAAATGAACTCCAGACACATATGCCACTTTGTACATCTGGCTTACGTGGATACTGTAGAATCGAACCTGGATCCTTAGGTTTTATAGGCAATGTCTTAACCACTATGCCATCTCTTCAGTCCCCTCTCCCCTTTTTTGAGGTAGGGTCTTGCTGTAGCCCAGGCTGACCTGGAATTCACTGTGTAGTCTCAGGGTGGCCTCGAACTCATGCAGTCCTCCTACCTCTGCCTCCTGAGAGTGCTAGGATTAAAGGCATGCACCGCCATACCCAGCTCTTACTTTCATTTTTGATGCGTGTGTGATATGCATGTGTGTATGTATACATGTTCATGTGTTTGTAGGTACATGTGTGAACAGAGGCTAGAGGTCCACACTGGGTGTTTTCCTCAATCTCTTTATTCTTTGAGACAGGGTCTCTTGTTGAGCCTAGAGCTCACTGATTTGGCTAGACTATTGAGCCCTAGGGATTCTCTGTATCTACTTCTCCAGAGCTGGGATTACAGGCAGTGCCTCAAAGCCTGGCATTTTATATGGGTGCTGGGGATCCAAACTCAGGTCCTTATGCTCATACAGCAAGCACTTTGCCCACTGAGCCATCTCCCCAGCCTGGATTTATTGTTTATTGTTAACTGAATGATGATACTAATGTCACTGGAATTTGGTTCCACAAAGCACCGGATAGGCTTTAAAGTAATCCTACTGGGAGGAATCAAATCATAAGTAGCAACAGCACAGCCAATAGAAATGAGAGTCTCTCCCATACTTGTTATTCATGAGCTGGTCATATTTAAGCATACCAAGTGATAGATCGAGGTAGTTATCAGCTTTTTTAGTCCAGCATTTTTCTTTTAAAATTAAGATGTAAATAAACTCTGAACATTGAAAAAAATGTTAGAGAAGATAAACTTCCAGCAATTTAGCAAGATAAAATTACAATTAACTTGACTTTCTTTATATTAAGATCTTAGTTTAGTTCATTAATTTTTATTTGTTTATTTTTAGTTTTTCGAGATAGTGTCTCCCTTTAGCCCAGGCTGACCTGGAGTTTACTATGTAGTCTCAGGGTGGCCTCCAATTTACGACGATTCTCGTACCTCTTCTTTTCCTCTGCCTCCTAAGTGCTGGGACTGAAGGTGTGCGCCACCATGCCAGGCTCATTAAAGTTTTAAAAATGTAACAAGTCAGTGAATCTTTGAGTGAATTTCAACAAGAAATGTAGTGGGGGATGTTTTATATTCGCACAGTGTAAATAGTTCCTCAAAGTTTCTGGAAAACTGATGATAAAAAAATACATTTCAGATTAAACAGTGTATGTTCAACACTGTAATATATCCCACATATGTTCCATGGAATAATGTGGACTGTTAATAATTATTACATGAATAAAGGGTTCCACAGTCAAATCAGTTTGAGAAGTGCTGGCTCAAACAAAGTTGAGCCATGTTCTCTCTTTCTCAGACAGTGTCATTATATTGCCCAAGCTGACCTTGATTTTGTGATCATGCTGCCTCAGCTTTCCAAAGTGTGTGCTCCCAAGTCCATGTCAGCCAAATTCTTTATGTAGGACTTGTCAGAGAACTCAGCTTCTTAACATAACCTATGATTCTCCAAGTGGTGTTTAGATTATGCTGATTTTCCCAAACTTGTTTGATTGTGGACCCCTTTTCTTAATGTTTTATCTTAGGCAAGAAGTATAGTTAGCAGTAAAATGCAACAAATGTGATTTGCTTCTTAATGATTCTAAAGGTGCTCTAAGTTCTAGTAATGAATCAGGTTGATGAAGATATAACTTATTTAAGTATTACTAAAAATACTCTTGACTGTTTATTCATTTCAGGAGTTATATCATCTATGTGGTTACAGATAATGAATACCATGTTCAGTTTGAACACTTACAGTTTTGTTTATTTTTAATCAATGTGAGCTTTAACTGTAACATTTTAATATTTTTTTGTCAGTCTTTGGATTGACTCTGTTTTCTTTTTCCTTAGCTGGGACTTGAGGTGTCCTTGAAACACTTGTGTACGGGGGAGGAGGTGTTAGAGCCTATGCTCACTCTCCCGTTTTTATAAACACCCTGTTTTTTTAAAAACATATTTATTTATTTATTTACGAGAGACAGAGAGAGAGAGAGAGAGAGAGAGAGAGAGAGAGAGAGGCACTCTAGAGCCTCCAGCCACTGCACACAAATTCCAGATGCATGTGCCACCATGTGCATCTGGCTTATGTGGGTTCTGGGTAGTTGAACCTGGGTCCTTAAGGCAAGTAAGTGCCTTAAATGTTAAGTCATCTCTAGCCCTCACCCAGTGTAATTCTAATGATTGGTGCCCTCCATCCCTAGCCTCATTCATCAGCTCAGAGGTATCAGTTATATCTGTTTTACTTTAGGCCTAGTATACAGTAAGACTTCCTTAAATACTTGTTGAATTTGAGGATTGTTTGAACCAGGTTTATGAATCTCCTATGTATATTACAAAGTAGAAATAGAAACCACTTTTTAAATATTCTTTTAGAGCAAGAGTGAGTGAGAGAGAGAGAGAGAGAGAGAATTGGTGCACCAGGCCCTTAGCCACTGCATTCAAACTCCAGATGCTTTCACCACCTAGTGGACATGTGTGACCTTGTGCTTGCCTCACCTTTGTGTGTCTGGCTTACTTGGGATCTGGAGAGTCAAACATGGGTCCTTAGGTTTCACAGGCAAGTTCTTTAACCACCGAGCCATCTCTCCAGCCCAGAAACCACTTTTAACTAGAGTGGAGGCTATGAAGTTTGAATTTGGCTTTGTGGGAATCTCTGGTTATTGCTCCTAGAACATTTTACCCAGGGGATAATGTATTTTCATCTCAGTGAGCAGTATTGATTTTCCTGTAAAGATGTAAGGATTTAGTGCAGCTAGGAGGGCAGTACATAGCAGATGATTAATAATATGTGGCCACACACTAACCTGACCAAGCGTTAGTGTTATCCTTAGCACTTTCTCAAGATCCTCATGCTCTCAGCTTGTCTGACTCTGTTCCCTGTTCCTTCTTTCATTCTCCTTTTTCCCCTCTGTTTTTCTCTCATTCTTTAAATTTAAATTTTTATTTTTATTTGTTTTGAAACAGCATCTTATATAAGCCAGGTTGGCTTTAAATTCACTATGTAGCCAAGGATGACCTTGACTTCCTGGTCTACCTCCCAAGTGTTGGGAATACTAGCAGGTGTCACCACCACACCTGGCCTTTTCTCTCATTTTTCTTTGCCTTCTCCTTCTTCCTAGTGTTCTTGCTTCTGCCTGCCAGCCCCCTTCTCTACAAAACTGACCAATTTAATCAACCAAAAGTTATTGGCTTCTTAGCCATAGAATAAATTTTATTGTATGTACATATATATGTATATAGTAAGTACTATTGCCTGATATTGGTTTACAACTGGATCAATCATCAATCACATTTTTCTGTTTGCCTAAATTAAAGCAATTTTCTTTGTGTGTCACCTGATTGACTTTGTTCCTCCACCAAATTATGTAAGGTTTTCCTCTGAAAATATAGTTGAGAAAATGAGATCTAACTTTCTGCTACTATTATAACATAATGTAGTTTATCTCTGGCAGTCGAGATAGTAAATTTTCTCATCATTGTGTTCTTAAGTCTTTCTTTTTAAAAATATTTATTTATTTGAGAGAGAGAGACAGAGTCAGGGAGAAAGGGAGAGAGAGAGAGAGAGAGAGAGAGAGAGAGAGACAGAATGGGTGCACCAGGGCCTCTAGCCACTGCAAATGAACTCCGGACACATGCACTACCTTGGGTACTAGGGAATCAAACCTGGGTCCTTAAACTTTGCAAGAAAACGCCTTAACTGCTAAGTCATCTCTCTAGCCTTTTTTCTTTCTTTCTTTCTTTCTTTCTTTCTTTCTTTCTTTCTTCTTCTTCTTCTTCTTTTTTTTTTTTTTTTTTTTTTTTTGAGGTAGGTTCTTACTCTAGCCCAGGTTGACCTGGAATTCACTATGTAGTCTCAGAGTGGCCTCGAACTTATGGCGATCCTCCTACCTCTGCCTCCTGAGTGCTTGGATTAAAGGCGTGTACTACCACGCCTGGCTCCTTAAGCTTTACTTTATATAGAATTTTACCTTTTAGGATTAGCTATGAAGACTTTTTTCTTTGCATTTTCTTACATTTTTGTTATATACATAAACTATTTTGCATCTATATACCTTAACATTTCACAAATATTTCCCACTGTCACTTATTTGGTGGAGGAACAAATCATATAAAGCACAAAGAGAAAATTCCTTTAATTGAGGCAAACAGAAAAATGTGATTAATTCACTTATAAACTAAGATCAGATAACAAACTTTATTCTAGCATGCATGTGTGCAGATGTACAAGATAAGAAACACCATAACTTTGTCTGGTTCTTAAGATAAATATTATGTCACAATTCCATCACATGCCTTGGGCTTTGACCCTTTTCATGCTGAAATGAGGGTTATGCTGGGACCTGTGGTCTTTTTGGCACTGATGTTCCCTTTGAAGAGGCTTGTGACACTTTACCCCAGGATGGCTTGCCTATTTGGACTGGGTTCTTAAGCAGGGGAAGGTTCAAGGTATGAGGCCATGGAGTGAGGCAAACTTCTTAGAGTAACCTAAAATGACTTAAAGGACAAAGTATTTCAGAAAATTAAAACAAAAAAAATTCAAAGAACAGAGGAAGAGATTACTTAAGATATAAGTAAACCCTCAGTCATGTCCAAGGTCAGTGGTTTCTCAGTAGAGTGAAGCAATTAAAGGCCGTGAGTTCTTAGAGTGCAGATTATTCTTATTAGTAATATCTGCCATTTTCTTGGATGCCCTCTACTTTGTAAGCCTTGTGCTCAATCATTTCAGATGATATCTATTTAATTCTTGCAGCCCTGTGGGGGTGGCGATCACTTCTCTTTAATAGGCAAGGTACCAGAGATTAGAAATTTGCCCTGGGTCCAAATTCCATTATTTCTGGCTCTTAATCTCTAGGTTGTTACTCTCGGTTACCTACCTATGTTCATTATGCCTCTCATTCTTTGAATTTCTTTTTTTCAATTTTCTTTTTGAAGCAGGGTCTCACTCAGCCCAGGCTGGCCTGAAACTTACTCTGTAGCCCAGGTTGTCCTTGAACTCAGGGAGAGCCTCCTATCCCAGTCTCCTGAGTGCTGGGATTAAAGGAGTGGAGTGGACCCTTATGTTGGACCTTTTTGTAAGACTATATGTGAATTAAATCACCTGGGTTTTAATCAAGCATTCTGAATTTGCGTTACCAGAATGCTAAATCTTTACTTTCTGAGGAAGTTGGTTATATAACCCTACCTTAGGTTCCTGTGTGTGTGGACGTTATGGCCACTTGGGATGTTCTCCAGTCTGTTTTTTTTTTTTTTTTTCCTGTCTGAATGAGCTGGCAGAGAATCCATGGAGTTCTTCCCCTCTTCCTCAGGCTACAACCCTCCTAAGCAGGAGCTAGTTCCCCAGGAGCGAGGTCTTCCCCCTAGGTCTCCATGTAGGCATCCTCTCAAGCCCAGCTGAAAGCTTTCTTGAGTCCCTGGTTGGGCTTGCAATCTTTGTTGTGCTTTTGAAACCTTCTTCTACAGCCTTTGTAGTCCTACAATTTCTATTTTGGGCTTTCTCCTGGATTAGAGACTTCTTGAGGGTAAGGACTGTGTCCTAGTTTCAATACACTTCCTAAATGTTTGGCACACAGTAAATATTTAAATTAACACTCCAGTTTCTGAGACCGATAAGGATTTGATATATATTTGTAGGGTCTATCTCACCTTGTTTAAATTTAACAAAAGTTGGCAGGATGTGTTGCATGTGTTTTAACAAAAAGCCAAAGCACCCTTGAGCCAGTGATAAATCTATGGGTTATTAGTAAAACTTTTGCCTTTAATTTTGGCTGTGTTCAGGTTGAGCAATGTTCTTAGGTCCCCTCCTTCTGTTCTACTTTTGTTCTGCTCTGTTTGGTAGGAAGAGTGTTGGAATATCATGTCTGAGCACTGTTTTGACAAGTTTTGTATTGCTGTTTGGTAGCTGCAGGCATGAAATGTAGTTTGCCCATCCACACAGACAGGAAGGATGTTACAAATTTCCCTGAACTCTGAGCATGACCTCAAAGGACTCAGCGGTGGGAAACTCACTAGTACTTTAGTTCTGCATGGGTTGGAAATACACCTTCTTTGTAGAACTCATCCTCTTTCATTCTGTTTCCCTTTCATGTCCTACATGATAGCTTCAGCTCTTACCCCACTGCCAAGTGGGTTAGCTCCAACAGCTCCAGCTCCATGCAGTCCTCCAGTGTTGGAGTTGATGTCAGCTCCCCAGCTGAGGTAGTGTTGAAAGAGTACTACACGAGGAGCTAGAAACATGGCTGAGGTCCATTTCAGAAGTATTGGCAAGTCCCGATCTTGCTTTCTTTCACGTAGGGATGTGGGTCAGTGGAAAAGCAACATGTTGATCCCCTCTGCCCAACACACAATATTCACACAAAAGAAGGGCTGCAGGGATGGTTCAATGGTTAAATGGGCTTGCTTATAAAGTCTTGATGGCCCAGGTTCGATTCCCCAGTACCAACAAAGTGGCATATACATCTTGACTTCATTTGCAGTGGCAGGAGGCCCTTCTCTCCCTCTCCCTCCTTTACAAACAACAACAACAACAAAAAAAAAAAAAGAAAAAGAAAAAAAAAAGAAAAAGGAGACTAGAATATCTTTGTCATAATGAGGTTTTTGTGTGCAAGTGTTTTGTAAACTAAGGCATTGTTATAGCATATAAAGATTAATCATTTTCTTTTTTATTTTTTCCTATACTGGGATCAAACCTAGGGCCTTCCTGAGACAGTCACTTTTCTTAAAGGTATATATGTTTCTTAAAGACATACTTTCTCTATATATCCATCCCTTTTTCCATCTATCAATTCATTTTATTTTTGGATGCCTTTCCCACAAATAAGTTTATTCTGTCTGTATGCTTAACCCCGAAACACCTCAGTATGACCATCATTTACAAGTACCTACTCATACTGAGTCCTGTTGCATCTTGTTCCCCTTAGCAGGTTTTTGAGAGTCATCTGTGAGAACGACTCAGTCACTTCTTTCTTCTTGCCAAATTAAGTAGTAGTCTTTTTTTTTTTTTTGGATTTTTTTAAGGTAGGGTCTCACTCTAGCCCTGGCTGACCTGAAATTTACTATGTAGTTTCAGGGTGGCCACCTACCTCTGCCTCCCGAATGCTGGGATTAAAGGTGTGCGCCACCACGCCTGACTTCCAAATTAAGTAGTATTCTGTTACATGAGTAAGTCACAGTTCACTTATCCATTCTCATGTTTATTGATACTATTTCTAAGTTTTGGCTGTGGACATATACTTTTTTTAAAAAAAATTATTTGAGAGAGAGAGAGAGAGAGAGAGAGAGATGAGGCAAATAAAGAAAGAATGGGTGCGCCAGGGCCTCCAGTCACCGCAAATGAACTCTAGATACATGTGCCACCTTGTGCATCTGGCTTATGTGGATACGGGGGAATCGAGCCTGGGTTCTTAGGCTTCGCAGGCAAGTGCCTTAACCACTAAGCAATCTCTCCAGCTCAACATATTTTTTTGGGGGGGTCTAAGACTAAGAAGTGGAATCTGGGTCTTGAATAGGTATGTATTTTTAACTACTTTAAAAATGATTTATTTATTTGAGAGAGAGAGAAGGAGGTAGAGAGAGCGTGTGAAAGAGAGAATGGGCATGCCAGGGCCTCCAGCCACTGCAAACGAATTCCAGACGCATGTGCCCCCTTGTGCATCTGGCTTGCACGGGTCCTGGGGAATCCAACCGAGGTCCTTTGGCTTTGCAGGCAAGCGCCTTAACTGCTAAGCCATCTCTCAGCTCCCCCCCTCATTTTTTTTTCTCGAGCTAGGGTCTCACTCTAGCTCAGGCTGACCTGAAATTCACTATGTAGTCTCAGGGTGGCCTCAAACTCTATGGTGATCCTCCTACCTCTGCCTCCTGAGTGCTGGGATTAAAGGCGTGTGCCATTATGACATCATGTATTTAATTTTATAAAAAACTGCTTCACTTTTTCCTAAATGGTTAATACAGTATTAGACTTGTGCCAACAATATGAAATACAGATTCAGTTTTGCCTCCACGTCTTTGCCATCATTGTGTGCTATCAATCTTAACCTTAACCTTGCTGGTGTGGTGGGGGTAGAATCCTTATTGTGGATTTGACTTGCATGGTAAATGGTTTTGAGTACCTTTTCACATACTATATTGATTATTTGACTTTACTTTTGAAATTTTTAACACTTTTATTAAAAGAATATACACACATATTTGGTATCTCAGAGTAGAGAAAGCCATAATAAAGAGGCTATACAAGGCATTTACAATAAAGGAAAAGGTTAATAAACTCATCTAAGTTAAAAATTAAAAAATCATCAAAGGCTGGAGCAATGGCTAACGGTTAAGAGGCTTGCCTGCAAAGCCCAAGGACCCAGGTTGGATTCCTCAGATCCCACATAAGCCAGATGCACATGGTGACACATGGGTCTGGAGTTCCTTTGCAGTGGCTAGAGGCCCTGGCATACTCATTCTCATTCATTCTTTCTAAATAAATAAATAAATGATAAAGGGAGAAAATAAGAACTCATCAAATGAGAATGAAAAGCAAAGCCATTGACTAGAAGAAACTTGCAGTGCATAATAGCAAAATATATAAGAAATAGAAATCCGGGTATGGTGGCGCACGGCTTTAATCCCAGCACTTGGGAGGCAGAGGTAGAAGGATCACCGTGAGTTTGAGGCCACCCTGAAACTACATAGTGAATTCCAGGTCAGCCTGGGCTACAGAGTGAGACCCTACCTCAAAAAACTTAAAAAAAAAAAGGAAATAGAGACTTCAATATGGCAGTATAAGAGGAAATAAAGATATTACAAGATGTTCAACCTTATTTGGGAAATGTAAATGTCAAGCATAAGGAAATAACATTTAAAAATATTTTATTCATTTATTTATTTGAGAGAGAAAGAGAGAGGAATAACAGGCAGATAGAGTGAGAGAGAGAATGGGCGCACCAGGACCTTTAGCCACTGCATACATACTCCAGATGCATGTGCCACCTTGTGCATCTGGCTTTACGTGGGTTCTGGGATATCAAACTTGGGTCCTTAGGCTTTTCAGGCAAGTGCCTTAAACACTGAACCATCTCTCCTGTCCAGAAATAACATATTTTTCTTTATTTTATTTTTATTTATTCATTTGAGAGAGAGATACAGAAATAGGCAGGTAAAGAGAGAGAGAGAGCGAGAGAGAGTGAGAGAAAGAGAATGGGTGCACCAGGCCTCTAGCCACTGCAAATGAACTCCAGATGCACGTGCCCCCTTGTGCTTCTGGCTTATGTGGGTCCTGGGGAATTGAACCTGGGTCCTTTGGCTTTGCAGGCAAGTGCCTTAACCACTAAGCCATCTCTCCAGCCCCAGAAATAACATTTTTATATTCATTAAATTGGCAAGCATTTAAAAATCTGATGGTATTTTTGAGGAAATCCTTGACACTGTGAGTAAAGGATAGGAGGAAAGGCCACAAGACCAGGATGTGGACTTTGAAGTCCATCCTATAAACCTCAGGAAGCGCCCAAAGGCTTTTTATTTCTCACAGGTTTCCAGGTTAGAAATTGCAGTGTTGTGGTGAGGGGAAAGCCAGAGTGGGACATTGTCCTGTACTGTTGCAGTGGTTCAGGAACAAGATACAACTAGGTATATCTACCTTTGTGTAGTGGTTTTGTTTTGTTTTGTTTGGTTTTTTTTGTATTTTTTTGTATTTTTATTTATTTACTTGAGAGCGACAGACAGCGAGAGAAAGAGGCAGAGGGAGAGAGAGAGAGAGAGAGAGAGAGAGAGAGAATGGGCACGCCAGGGCCTTCAGCCACTGCAAAGGAACTCCAGACACGTGCGCCCCCTTGTGCATCTGGCTAACATGGGTCCTGGGGAATGGAGCCTCGAACTGGGGTCCATAGGCTTCACAGGCAAGCGCTTAACCACTAAGCCATCTCTCCAGCCCCCTGTGTAGTGGTTTTGGGAAGAAGATAATGAGCAAAGGAAAAACTGAGAGGATAAGGACAAATTATGCACTTGGGGAATGAGTGGAAGAGAAGAGGAAGTGTCAGAGGTTTGGCTTTACCAGCTTAGGGGACTATGATAACATGCCACAGTTAGTACAGTGCTCTGTGCTTTATCCAATGCTATTTTGGTACATCACCTCACTTGATGTTTTCCCAAATCCCTGTGATATAGAATGGAGGAATTTTAATTTCCCTGTTTCAAAATTTAAAGAAGCAGAAATTTAAAAAAAAGGATGTGTCCAACTTTGTGGTGACCAGATACAGAAACAGATTTCCTATAATGGTATATGATAGATGCCAGAAGAGAAAGAGGTTAGGAAGGGTTTGTTTTGTTTTGTTTTCATTCTCAGTTTTTGGTCCTTTGGTCATTTTATAAAAATAAACTTTTGTTTTTCCTCATTGTAAACACCATGTTTATTGCAGAAAACTTGAAAAATACTCATTTAAATTGCAAAATCCGGAGGCAGAGGAAGGTGGATAACTGTGAGTTTGAGGCCACCCTAAGACTATATAGTGAATTTTCCAGGTCAGCCTGGGCTAGAGAGTGAGACTCTACCTTGAAAAACCAAATAAATATATAAATAAATAAATGAATTGCAAAATCACTCAAATTACAATCAGAAGATAACTTAAGGTGGCATGTTTCCTTCATTCATGTGAACTATTTTGAATAGCTTAAAACTATCTTTTAAACAGTATTATTCTTTAGCTCTGAGAAACATTTAGTCAATATTTCCTCAAATATTATTACCCTTCCATTTCCTCATTCACTTGTTCTGCAGCTCAGTCTACTTGGTAGAGGATTAGACACATCTTAGTCTGTCCTTAGGTCACTCCACTATAACTTTGCCTCTCCATGTTGTCTTCTGGGAAGAATTTTTAGTTCAGTCTTTCAGCTTACTAAGTCATTCCTTAAGGTCTAAGCTCTAGCCCATTGAATTTTTATTTATTTATTTATTTATTTTTAGTTTTTTGAGGTAGGGTTTCATTCTAGCCCGGGCTGACCTGGAATTCACTATATAGTCTCAAGATGGCCTCGAACTCATAGCTATCCTCCTACCTCTGCCTCCTGAGAGTGCTGGGATTATAAACTAGCCAAGCGCCACTGCACCTGGCTTTATTCATTTATTTTATTTGGGTTTTTAAAATTGTTTTTTCTTTTATCTATTTATTAGAGAGAGAGAAAAAGAGGGAGGGAGGGGACGCAGTGGGTGCACCAGGGCCTCTAGCCACTGCAAATGAACTCCAGATGTGTTTGCCACGTTGTGCATCTGGCTTTACTTGGGTACTGGGGAATCAAACCTGGGTCTTTTGGCTTTGCTGGCAAGCACCTTAACCGCTAAGCCATCTTTCCAGCCCAAACTTATGTTCTTTTAAATAACTGCTTATTCATATTTCATGGGTGCCGTATACTTCCTTATCTTTGTGAGGGCATTAGTTATGTTCACTTTAAATTCCTATTCTGATTGCTGTTTATTTACATAATTTTAAAAAATATTTATTTATTTGAGAGAGATTGGCAGAGAGAAAGAGAGAGAGAGAGAGAAAGAATAGGTGCAACAGGGGCTGGAGAGATGGCTTGGTGGTTAAGCGCTTGCCTGTGAAGCCTAAGGACCCCAGTTCAAGGCTCAATTCCCCAGGACCCACGTTAGCCAGATGCACAAGGGGGTGCACGCGTCTGGAGTTCGTTTGCAGTGGCTGGAAGCCCTGGCGCACCCATTCTGTCTCTTTCTTTCTATCTGCCTCTTTCTCTCTCTGTGTCACTCTCAAATAAATAAATAAAAATGAACAAAAAATTAAAAAAAAAAGAATAGGTGCAACAGGGTCTCTAGCCACTGCAAACAAACTCCAGATGCATGCATCACCTTGTGCATCTGGCTTATGTGGGTACTGAGAAATCAAACCTTGGGTCCTTAGGCTTCTCCAGCAAGTACCTTAACTGATAAGCCATCTCTCTCTTAAGTAATTTTTTTTTTTTGACAAAGGTTTTACCATGTACCACATGCTGATGTTGAATTTGAGATCCTCAGCCTTCCAAATGCTTGGATTAAAAGAGTATGTCACCATGCCTGAATGTGTAAATAAATAGTGTAAAGTGTTAAAAATATGTTTGTTTGTTTTTTTTTGTTTTTTTGGTTAGTGCTGAGGATTGAACCCAAGGCCTCATGCACTACTACACAAGCACTCTACCAATGAGCCTTGTCCTCAGTGTGTGAAAATTCCTAAGTGAGGCTGAGGTAGGAGGATGTGAGTTTGAGGCCAGCCTAGGGCTACAGAGTGAGTTTCAGGTCAGCCTGGGCTAGAGTGAGACCCTACCTCTAAAAAAAAAACAAAAAAACAAAAAAACAAAAATAATTGCATTTCTAAAGTCTGCCAATTTGTCTTAGGGTAATTAAAAAAGTGTCAAACATACTGTTTAATTCACTTTGTAACAACTTTACAGTTTTCTACATGACTGAAAACAAAATACACACATGGTAGTGATAAATCCTTTAACATTTTATTCTATTAATATGTAGCATATAATATTCTAATCATATTAATATTTTCCTTGCATTCATTTAAAATTAACTTTTTTTGTGATGCTGGGATTGAACATAGGACCTCATGAAGCTAGACAACCACTCAAATCATTGAGCTACATTGCTATGCCTAAATTTAAATTTAAATTTAATTAATTTTTTATTAGAGAGAAAGAGAGACAGAGAGAAAATGGGCATACCAGGGCGTCTAGCCACTGCAAATGAACTCTAGATGAATGTGCCATCCAGTGCATCAGGTTCTACATGGGTACTGGAGAATCTCACTTGGGTCCTTTGGCATTGCAGATGAGTTGCCTTAACCACTGAGCCATCTCTCCAGCCCAAATTAAAAATTTTAAATAAATATGTCTGTCTGCTTTTATATCTTGACTTTAAAATTTAATAATAAATTACATCTGTTTCCCTTGCCATTAAATTGTTTCAAAACATAACTTACAATACTAAGGCCGCGATGTATCTTTTCATAAGTCCCGCCACATCTGTGATCATTTTCTTAGATTTATTCTTAGAAGCTGAATCTATTTTTAAGTCTTGACTTAAAAGATAATTTTATTAGAACAGGTTTGAAAACATTTTGGTACAGTCTAATGGAAAGGCATTCTCTTTTATTTAAATTTTTTATTTTGAACTTGGCTCAGATAAATCAGATTTTATTGAACTCTTTCATTTTTATGAGAAATTTATTCCTTACTAGAACTTTTGACTTTACGATATCCAACATCCTTGTATTATGAGACAGAAAGTTGAAACCTTAGGCATCTGTTGGGCAAGTCCCAGATCACACTGCAAGTACTGGGAATGCTGTAATAATGACCCCATGCTAACACTTGTCTCATATTCTCTGGTGCTTTCTATCTATATGGGAAGTGGACTAGAGAAGTTATCTCCTCTGGTCATTTTATTGAGATGAATAAGCATCAAATTATCTGCATGCTCACCTCATACAAGTTTGCAAAATTCTCTTGTCCAGTGGTTTTACTATGTCAGAAGCAGTAAAAATGTTGAATGCCTAGAATTGCCAAAGTTGAATAGTGATAGGGGACATGGCTAATTATTGAAAAATGACTTTTTATTTTTATTTATTTAGTTATTGATTTATTGGTTTTTCGAGGCAGGGTCTCGCTCTAGCCCAGGCTGACCTGAAATTCACTATGTAGTCTCAGGGTGCCCTCGAACTCACGGCGATCCTCCTACCTCTGCCTCCAAAGTGCTGGATTAAAGGTGTGCGCCACCACGCCCGGCTATGACTTTTTATTTTTAAGACCTGTATGCATGCTTGTTTTCAGTTTATAACTCTATAGAGTTGGAATTGGATCATAATAATCATTCATAGCATACTTGGCTACTTTTTAAAAATTGCCTCAACATTGTTTAGATAAAAACAAGACGTTTTGCTGAGTGTGGTTGTACATGTCTTTAATCCCAGGAGAGGATTAAATGTAATTCCAGGAGGGAGGTAGAAGGATCACAGTGAGTTTGAAGCCAGCCTAGGACTGCAGAGTGAGTTCCAGGTCAGCCTGAGCTAGAGTGAGACCCTACCTCGAAACAAACAAAAACAACCTAAGAAGTTTTATTCCTTTTACTTCCCTGAGTTTTTGTGCTATGACTTTTGTTATTCTAATTTTAAGAAACTGGGCCCTAGCCCTTGTGTCTGACCTTTCTCCAGCTCTGGTCCACTCCCAATATTGGAAGTTCTGTCCTTCCCTAATGAAGTATCTCTTCTTCAATTTTTTAAAAAAAATTTGTTTATTTATTTGAGAAGGACAGACAGAGAGAGAGAAAGAGGCAGAAAGAGAGAGAATGGGCACGCCAGGGCCTCCAGCCACTACAAACGAACTCCAGATGCGAGTGCCCCCTTGTGCATCTGGCTAACATGGGACCTGGGGAATCAAGCCTCGAACCGGGGTCCTTAGGCTTCTCAGGCAAGCACTTAACCACTAAGCCATCTTTCCAGCCCTCTTCTTCAATTTTTAAAAATTAAAAAAATTCATTTATTATTTATTTTATGAGAGAGAATGAATATAGGCACGCCAGGGCCTGTAGCCACTGTACATAAGTTCCAGACACATGCTGCATAGGCATCTATCTGGCTTACATGGATTCTGAGGAGTCAAACCTGGGTCCTTAGGCTTCACAGGCAAGTGCCTTAACCACTAAACCATCTCTATAGCTCTCTTCTATGTTTATTTATATATTTTTTGCTTTTTGAGGTAGGGTCTTGCTCTCACTCTAGTCCAGGCTGATCTGGAATTCACTAGGCAGTCTCAGAGTGGCCTCAAACTCTTGGAGATCCTCCTACCTCTGCATCCCAAGTGCTGGGATTAAAGGCATGCACCACCATACCTGGCTCACTAAAGAAAAAAAATAAATAAAAGGAAAAGGGACAATCTTTTTTCTGTGCTTTCTTTTTATTTATTTATTATTATTTTTATTAACAACTTCCATGATTGTAAACAATATCCCATGGTAATTCCCTCCCTCCCCCCACATCCCCCTTTGAAACTCCATTCTCCATCATATCTCCTCCTTCTCTCAGTCAGTCTCTCTTTTATTTTGATGTCATGATCTTTTCCTCCTATTATGATGGTCATATGTATGTAGTGTCAGGCACTGTGAGGTCATGGATATCCAGGCCATTTTTGTCTGGAGGAGCACGTAATAAGGAGTCCTACCCTTCCTTTGGCTCTTACGTTCTTTCCTTCACCTCTTCCACAATGGACCCTGAGCCTTGGAAGGTGATAAAGATGTTGCAGTGCTGAGCACTCCTGTCACTTCTTCCCAGCACCATGATGCCTTCTGAGTCATCCCAAGGTCACTGCCATCTGAAAAGACAAGGTTCTCTACCAAAAGTGAGATTAGCATTAATATATGGGTATGAATATTAAGAGAAGTGCTTACTGGGCAATTTGATGAGCATAGTATATACATTTAGTCAGACATCAGCAGACATTACACCCCTAGGGCTCATGACTACCCCTGTTTTAGGTTTTCAGTATCAGGGATGTATTCCCTCCCATGGAGTGGGCCTCCAGTCCAATTAGAGAGCAGTTGGTTTCCACCATGACAGAAGTGCCACTATTGCACTCATTGGCTCATTTGGCCTGGCTGGCAAAATATAAGGCTTGCAGTATACACTGTTGAGTATCTCCACTGGTGATTTCTCTCTCTCCCATTGGACTGCATGCATTTCTGTCAGTTGGTCTGCATGGAGGAGGTTATCAGCTCAGTTCCAGCAGGATTTCTCAGTGGCCTTGCAGCCCAAGTATGTGGAGTCTTTAGCAATAGGGTCTTACCATCTATTCCTGGTGGGAAACCAAGGGTCTTGGCAATGGCCTGTAATGTTTTGGGGGCATCAGGGACCTCCCTGGCTAACAACTCACTGGAAGGTATCCCATCCCTGGCAGAAAAGGGACAATCTTGAAAAGTCAAAAGTTCCCAGTGAGGTGAATAGTAGTAAAACTGTAATGGGCAAATTGCGGTTCTGGGGTGCTTCCTGGAACCCCAAGCACTGAGTTCATATCTGCAAGCTAACCAAAGAATTGGCAATTCCAGATTCAAGAGAATGATTTTTAAAATACCATATTTTATTCAGATTTTCCAAAGGAGTGTGGAAAGGGGAAGCCTGGGAGGTAAGGGGAGATAAAGTACAGAGAAGTACACCATATGGAGCCCAAAAGCCCATGTGGGCCTCACGTAACTCAGGAGTCCCTGTGACTAGATATGGATCTGGTAATCTGGGTAACAAGCAAGGAAGGAAAAGTGAAAAGAAAGTTCTAGATGTGGGGAGCTAGAGGAGATAAAGAACCCATATGGAGAGTAAGGGTTACGGGCCCCTCCCCGCTGGGCTTGGTCCAAGCCAGCCCGGGACCAGCAAAGGGAAAAACTCACCCATCCTTTTAAGTTCCCGAGTGATCAGAGAGCCAGAGCCTGCCCTCCCCTTGCAAAGGTATTTATAACCTTAGGGTGGTGGGCTGTCTTTTGGCCCAGGTGAACCAGAGGGCCAGCTGGTTGGTTAGGATTAGGGGCTGTCTCAGAAAGAGGTTAGCTCTGGTGTTGAGTTCCGGGGCCTGAACTTGACCAACCACAATGTTTAAATCCTATGAAAGACCTCCCTCCCAGGAGGGGTCCTGATTATTTGTGGAAAACAACAACAACAGCAACAACAACAAAAACAGTTCTTTGGAGCAAGAGATAAGAAAAACTTTCCTGCCTGTTTTACCTTCAGGGGTCCAGTCACCCTAACTCTACCCCCCTCCTACCCTAAAAACTTTGTCTAGGAATGAAGGAGGCAGACATAGCATTGGTCAGGCCCTGTGGTCCAGCAGGATTATCAAAAGGGTTAGAATACCTTTATGTGAGTTAGCACATAGCCTTTTCCAGTGCTGGTGACAGTCTGTACTTCCATTTGTTCTTCATCTCTTATAACATTAGTTTTCAGAGATTGTGAGTTATAAAGTGTTTTAGTGGATTTCTACACCTATTTCTTGGACTTCATTATGGGCATTCTCTACTTCTCCATCTCTGGCTTCATAAATTTTCGTAAGGGAAGGTCACTAATTCTTTATTGAATAATAAAGTATCTTCTCATTTACTCAACACACATTTTGCTGATGCTTACTGTGGGCCAGAAACTATTGAAGGCATTTTCCAGCAATGTGAAGATGAATAAAATGATAAGCTTAGGAGAGAACAGGTTTACTTCTCCCCTTCTCCCTGATCTACAGTAGTTATTCAGAAAGCGGAACATACTATTACTGCTGTATGGTCAAAGAGGGCAGGGGAATTGGAATCTGAAGACTTAGGTTTGAATTCTGACTGGGGTTTGTGTAATTGAAAGTTAGAGCAAGTTGTATAACACCTGTAGCCTCAGTTCCTTGTTTGTAAAATGCAGATATGAGAGAAGGTGTGGGACATCCCTTCTAAACTGGTAAGAACTATAAAAGTGATAGTCTTTTCCTTATTCACCTTGGTGCATTATCCATAGTTGTTGACTAGTGGGTCAGAGGAGAAGGAAGCTCTGATGTAACCCTTTCTGGGCTGCTGAATATCCTGTACTGATAATGGAAAAATAAACAGGGATGCATTGGTTTTCTGGCCTATAAACTGAAAATAATTTTCAGTGCCAAAACTTGTGTTTGTATTGAGAAACCAAGAATGTTTCTCCAGTGTAGGGCAGCTTCAGATTCCACAGAAGATCTTTGGGCACACACACAGTTTTGGTTCAGGCTTATTTGTTTATGGATCTAGCATTGCTGTGACTTGCTGGGGGATGGTCTTTGGTCAGGGCCACTATGAATTGAACTTGTTCTTTCACTGTGCAGATATTCACAAATCAGGACTGTGTGCCTTTCCTGTAGCCAAGCTCTGGAAAGGCCTTCAAATGACTTAAATGAGCCCTGCCTAGTTGATTTGGAGTCTGCAGTTTTTGAGGTAGGGTATCACTCTAGCTCAGGCTGACCTGGAATTCACTATGTAGTCTCGGGTAGCCTTGAACTCACAGTGATCCTCCTACCTCTGCCTTCCAAGTGCTGGTATTAAAGGCGTGTGCCACCATGGCCGGCTTCCCTCCCTTCCTTCCTCCCTCCCTCCCCCCTCCCTCCCTCCCTCCCTCCCTCCCTCCCTTCCTTCCTTCCTTCCTTCCTTCCTTTCTTTCTTTTTTGAGGGCCTTGCTGTAGCCCAGGCTTACCTGGAATTCACTATGTAGTCTCAGGATGGCCTTGAACTCATTGTAAGCAATCCTCCTACCTCTGCCTCTCCAGTGCTGGGATTAAAGGCACGCACCACCATGCCTGGCTTCTCTTCGCATTCTTAACTTTCTTTATTGCCTTAGAACCAGGTTGCTAAAATCTGTTTTATTTTTCTCTATGAGAAACTTTCCTTGATTTTCTATCTCATTTATTCTTCTGAGTAACATGTCTTTTGTTCTCATTTCTGTAGTTCCCAGGTATACAGAACCTGGATCCAGCAGCTCTACCCTGAAGCAGAGGTTCAGAAAAGGAGCACATAGTAGCCAGCTTCACATTGCTGGGATGAACCTCCAGACCAGACACAGTTTATGGGAGGAAGAAGGGATTTATTTGAAGCTTATAGATCCAGGGAAAGTTCCATAATGGCAAAGAAGAAAAAACTCACCACCAAAAAGCAAGCAAGTACACTTCAGGAACTCCAGGCAAAGCTCAAGCACTTTTCATATCTTTAGACTGGAATTTCAGAGCTGCCCCCACACCTTAGGGAGGACCCTAGGACCCACCCACAGTGATACCTCCTCCAGGCAAATGGCTAGAGATCCAAATTACAAGCTTTTAAATTTTTAAAAAACTATTATTATTTATTTATTAGAGAGAGAGAGGGAGAGAAAGAGGGAGGAAGGGAGGCAGATAGAGAAAGAGAATGGGCATGCTAGGGCTTCTAGCTGTTGCAAACAAAGTCCAGACATTTGTGCCACCTTGCGCATCTGGCTTATGTGGGTTTTGGGGAATAGAACCTTGGTCCTTTGGCTTTGCAGGCAAGTGCCTTAACCACCAAGACATCTCTCCAGCCCATTTTTTAAATTTATTTGAAAGAGAGAGAGAGAGAGAGAGCAAGAGAGACAGACATTGGGAGAGCCACCTTGTGCATCTGGGTTATGTGGGTCCTGGGGAATCAAACCTTGATCCTTTGGCTTTGCAGGTAAGTACCTTAGCCACTAAGACATCTCTCCAGCCCATTTGTTTTAAATTATTTGAGAGAGAGACAGAGACATTGGGAGCACTGGGACCTTCAGACATTGTAGACAAACTCCAGACACATGCTACCTTGTGCATCTGGCTTATGTGGGTCCTGGGGAATTGAACCTGGGTCTTTTGGCTTTGTAGGCAAGTGCCTTAGCCACTAAGCCATTTCTCCAGCCCTCAAATTACAAGCTTTTAATAACCTCCTGAATCAATTGGGGGACATTCATTCAAACCACTACATTCCACCCCTGGCCCCCAATAGACTCACCATCTCACATTGTATATTATGTTCAATCCAAATTCAAAGGTTCCCCATAGTCTTTACCAACTTAAGAGTTCTAAAGTACTGAGATTTAAGATTGTCTCTTAGCTGTGAGTCCTGTAAAATCAAAACAAGTTATATACTTTCAACATATAAAGGCACAGATAATAAACATTTTCAACTGTTATAAAGAGAGACTAGAACAATGAAAACTTAATAACTATAAAGCAAACATCAGACATTTGCAGTTCAAGTCCAATATCATAACCAGTGACTGACAGTCTCCAGAATTTTCATTTCCATCCCTCCATCTGGGCTGAAACTTTGATCCTGAGCCAACAGCCTCCATGATAGCCCTTGCACAGTCCTGCTATATCTAAACAGCCTTGGGTTTCCACTGCAAACCATGTTCCATCTTCCAGTGGCTTTCCTAGCCCATTCATGAGGGTCGTCATGCCTTGCCTATGTGCTGTGTCTCAGCAGTGGTTCCTGGGACCATGTGCAATTCATGACCACTGCACATATTTTTGATGTTTCCAAAACCAATGCGAGGTATGCAGGACACAGCCATATTCTTAATTCAGGGACTAAATAAATTGTGACCTTGAATAGCAGGTTCCTTCTTTTCAGATCTCTCAAAAGAGTTTATATTCTTATCATTCAGTTTTTCTGGGGTGGGATCACCATCAGGCATTTTCTCCATTGTATAAAGCAATTGACCACATCTTCCTTATGACTGATAATGAGTTTGACAATAGCAGTTTCATCAACCAGTCCCTGTGCCAGTAATTTTAAACTTGTTTGAGGTTTTTGAAATTAATATCTTAAATTTCTCAGTCCCATATCTTTAGCCAAGCACATCAGTCTATTAAAAATTTTAACCATGATCACTCTCTGGGCCTGGGAATCAGAACACAGCCAGCCCTTATGACAGTATCCCAGTTCCAACAAAGTCCTCTGCAGTCTTTCCTTCCCCTTAGAATGTTCATAAGCCAAGCCACCAAATACAATTCTCTCTGCACTTAGCATTTTCAAACTCTGATCAGAATAGTCCATAATGGCTGGGCATTGTGGCACATGCCTCTAATCCTAGCACTCTGGAGGCCAAGGTAGGAGAATCATGGTGAGTTTGAGGTCACCCTGAGAGTACATAGTGAATTCTAGGTCAGCCTGGGCTAGAAGTAAAACTGTACCTTAATACTTGGTTTACCACTGTGAAGGTGTCTTCAGTTGCAAGTACCAGGTCTATGCCCATTCCTCCAAAACAAAAGTTCCAAACGATCAAAATCCATATGGTCAGATTCATCACATAGCAACTCTACCCCAATCCTGGTACTAATTCTGTAGTAGACAGCTCCAGGATGCTAGGATGAACCTTCAGACCAGACATGGTTTATGAGAGAAAGAAAATTTATTTGAAGCTCACAGACCCAGGGGAAGTTCCATAATGGCAGAAGAAGTTGGCCCCTTTTCATAGGACAAAGCACAGAGAGAAAGCCACCACCAGAAAGCAAGAATACACACTTCAAGAACTCCAGGAAAAGCTCAAACACTTTACATATCTTTAGACTGGAATTCCAAATCCATCTCCGCACTTTAGGGCTGGTCCCTAGGACCCACCTACAGTGACACCCCCTTCAGCCAGGCAACTGGAAATCAAAATTGTAAGTTTTCAATAAACTCCTTAGTTAGTTGGGGGACATTCATTGAAACCACCACAGAGCAGAATGAGGTATTAAAAACCTGATTGTGCAGGCTGGAGAGATTGCTCAATGGTTAGGGCACTTGCCTGTAAAGCCTAACAACCCAAGTTTGGTTCCCCAGTACCCACATAAAGGCAGATGCACAAAGTGGCACATGAGTCTGGAGTTCATTTGCAATAGCTGGAGGCTCTGGTGTGCCCATTCTCCCTATCTTTATGTCTGTCTTCTACCTCTCTCTGCAAATAAATAAATACATTTTAAACAAACCTGATTGCTTCATTTCCCTGCTTAAGTCCTCTCTGACTCCCCTTGTCAAATTGATGCTCATGTATCAGACCTGTGGAGCCCATATCCAGCCTCATCGTGTGCCTGAGTGTGCACCCTACAGGGACTCAGTGACCTCTGACTGACCGCAGTGTCGTTGCCAGTTCTCCATGAGGAAGTCTTCCTAACTTTAAGTCAGAAGAATTAGTAAAAGAACCTTGATGGAGATAGAACACTAAGAAAGTTTGGTGACTATGGGGTAAAGTATTTTATATCTGGAACAAATGCCCTCAGAAAGTTTTGCTTATGGGTATTCCATTATAAACATATAAACATAAGGACAAGACTAAGGTTGAAGGGTTCAAACTATCAAGGTCATATATACTCAGGATGAAGAAGTTGCTATGAACTTACATGAGACTCAATATGAACCTGTTCTTTTTTAATTTTTTTTGTTCATTTTTATTTATTTAGTTGAGAGTGACAGAGAGGGAAAGAGGCAGAGAGAGAGAGAATGGGCACACCAGGGCCTCCAGCTACTGAAGACGAACTCCAGACGTGTGCGCCCCCTTGTGCATCTGGCTAACATGGGTCCTGGGGAGTCGAGCCTTGAACCAGGGTCCTTAGGCTTCACAGGCAAGTGCTTAACCACTAAACCATCTCTCCAGCCCTGAACTTTGTTCTTTTAATGTACAGATGTTCACAAATCAGGATAGTGTGCCTGTCCATTAGCCAGACTCTGGAAAAGTCTCCAAGTGTGGCACTTGAACTGGGCACTGGCTCTGCTGTTTCACTATAGCCCAAAGAGTTGAAGAGGGTCAACTATTGATGGATAGTTTAGAGAAAAGAGGAGTGTTCTGGTGGCTAAGAGGGCTGTAGGTTTCTTGCTGAACTAGAAAAATCTGAGGCTGCTGATGTGATCCCTTGTGGAACACCTGCAGAAGTTATCCTGTCATTATAAATTAAAGATCTTTTGGAGTTGCTGGTGAATTGCTGAGTATAATCATTCATGATTATATGGGATGAGCATACTTACATGATCAACTTGACACCAGTTTTTCTAGCTTGTGATAAAACTTGAAAATATGGATCATTCACCTGAAAATCACTAGTGCTAAGATATATTTTCCTGCAGCTATTCCAGAGTAGTTTCAGGACAAAACACCAAATAAATATAAATATAAATATAAATATAAATATAAATATAAATATAAATATAAATATGCTATCAACCATGAGCTGTATTTATATTGTATTGTATTCTCATTATATTTCAGTTATACTTCAGTATATCTATATTTGATGAGTTTTGCAAAATGTCACAAATACTTTCTATGTGGTTTTTCTTTAAAATTTTTTAAAATATTTATTCATAAGCAGAGAGAGAGAGAGAGAGAGAGAGGAAGAAGAAGAAGAAGAAGAAGAAGAAGAAGAAGAAGAAGAAGAAGAAGAAGGGAGAAGAGAAGAGTAAAGGAGACAGAGAGAATGGGCATGCCAGGGCCTCTAGTCACTGCAAATGAACTCCAGAAGCATGCGCCACTTTGTGCATTTGGCTTACGTGGATACTGGGGAATTGAACCTGGATCCTTAGGCTTCATAGGCAAGTCCCTATATGGTTTTTCTTTCTTTAAAAAATATTAAGAGAGAGGAAGAGAGAATGGGTGCACCATGGCCTTCAGCCACTGCAAACAAACTCCAAATGCATGTGCCACCTTGTGCATCTGGCTTACATGGGTTCTGGGGAGTTGAACCTAGGTCCTTAGGCTTTGCAGGCAAGCACCTTAACCACTAAGCCATCTCTTCAGCTCCCTATGTGGTTTTTGAGAAAATTTCTCGATTACAATCATCTCTCTTGAAAGGGAATTATTTCTAGGACCTTGGGTAGCAAAATCTGTAGGTTCTCAAGACCCTTATATAAAGTGGTATATTTGAGTATAATCAATGACTATCACTCATATACTTTAAATCATTTTAGATGATTTATTCCTAATGCAATGTAGGTACTATGCAGATAGTTGTTATTTGTTTTAGGGAATAATGACAAGAAAAAAGTCTACATGTTCAGCACAATTATCTTCCTTCCTTCCTTCCTTCCTTCCTTCCTTCCTTTCTTTTTATGAAGTAGGGTTTCATTCTGGCCCAGGCTGACCTGGAACTCACTATGTAGTCTCAGGGTAGCCTAGAACTCATGGCAATCCTCCAACCTCTGCCTCCTGAGTGCTGGGATTAAAGGCATGAGCCACCATGTCCAGCCAGCACAATTATTTTTCATACACCCATCCATAGTTGGCTGAATTCATGAATGCAGACCCACAGCTATAAAAAGGGCCTATTGTAAATTGGTCAGAATTCTTTTTTCACACTATAAATGAGAACCCAGTCTATGCTAGCTAAGGCCAAATGAAGAATTTGTGGGCCACCATAGCCTGGCTTACAAAACCAAACATGGCAAGGACATAGGTATGTTGGCTTCAGTGAAAACTAAAACTAGGGGCTGGAGAGATGGCTTAGTGGTTAAGGTGCTTGCCTGAGAAACCTAAGGACTTAAGTTTGATTCGCCAGTACCCACATAAGTCAGATGCACAAAGTGGCACATGTGTCTGGAGTTCATTTGCAGTGGCTAGAGGCCCTGGCATGCCCATTCTCTCTCTATCTGCCTTGCTCTCTCTCCCTGTCTCTCAAATAAATAAACAAATAAGATTAAAAAAAAAAAAAAACAGTAGGAGCCAGGTGTATTGGCATATGCCTTTAATCCCAATACTTGGGAGACAGCAATAGTAGGATTGCCATGAGTTTGAGGCCACCCTGAGACTACATAGTGAATTCCAGGTCAGCTTGGGCCAGAGCAAGACCCTACCTCAAAAAAAAAAAAATCCATAAATAAATAAATACATAAAACTAGGACTCGCCAGGTGTGGTGGCGCATACCTTTAATCCCAGCACTCGGGAGGCAGAGGTAGGAGGATCGCCGTGAGTTCAAGGCCACCCTGAGACTCCATAGTGAATTCCAGGTCAGCTTGAGCTAGAATGAGACCCTACCTCGAACCCCCCCCCCCCAAAAAAAAAGAACCAGTACTCTTTCTCTTCCAAGATCCTGTTATTGGTAGTCACTTTGTCTTCTAGGGTTGCCTTACGTATCCAAGAGGCAACAGTTTCTACCTGGCCTCCTTTCATAGCCTTGTCAGTGGAAAACCTCTTCTCTTAATTCCAATTTGAAGAGGCCTAGGGAGGAAGCAAGGTGGGCTTGGTGTGACACTCTTGCCTGCCTCATTGGCCAATGGGGTAACCTTCATGCTAGGCACCAGTGCTCCTGGAACTAGGCAGTTGGCATGGGGAGGAATAACCCTCAGAGGAAGGGAAGGTGTTAGTTAGAGAAGACAATGCTGCCCTGTACTGGGATTCAGCCTAGGCCTCCCCTGCCAGTACTTTTCAGCTTAAGAATTAATGCCACTTTCATCAGCCTGTATAATGTATAATGACCATTATTTCTTACACCAACTATGAGGTCATTTGTATATTATCAGAATAGTTAATAACTTGAGGGAAAATTTGTAAAAAGGTTTGACATAAAAAGAATATCCCAATTTGACTTTTTAAATTTTTTTAAAATTCACTTATTTATTTGAGAGAGACAGATAGAGAAAGAGAATGAGAATGGACACACCAGGGCCTCTAGCCACTGCAGACAAACTCCAGAGGCATGTGCCACCTTGTGCATCTGGCTTCCATGGGTACTGGGGAATAGAACCTGGGTCCTTAGGCTTCACAAGTATTTAAATGCCTTAACCGCTGGGCCATCTCTCCAGTCCTTGACTTTCTTTTTTATTTTTTCTTTATTTATTTGAGAGTGAAAGACAGATAGAGAGAGAAAGAGGTAGAGAGAGAGATTTCCTTTTTAAAAAAATATTTTTACTTATTTGAGACAAATGGAGGGGAAATTATGGCCATGTCAGGGCCTCCTGCCGCTGCAAATGAACTCCAGATGCATGTGCCACTTTGTGCATCTGGCTTTACATGGGTACCAGGGAATTGATCCCAGGCTATCAGGCTTTACAAGCAAGTGCCTTTAACTACTGAGCTGTCTCTCCAGTCCTGAGATATGTATATCTTATTTCTTTTCCACCAAAACTAATAAAATATACTCATATAATCCCGTTTTTGCAACTTTTCTGAAGTTTGTCTTTTTGTCAAGCAAGTACACAGAATGCACATTGCAGAATGCATTTGATTTTTAGCTATGTATTGTCTCTATTATGTCTAATCAAAAAGATTTTGATTAGAATGTTCTAAATTTTTTTTGAATAGTTTGAGAAAAATGTCACTTAGCATTGAAAGGATATTTTGACAGAATTATGTGATATTTAATAAGGCAATTGGAAATAACCTGGCATTTAGGGACTGTTGCTCAAGAAGTTTATTTGCATAACCAGAATCTGTTGACTCAGCAGCAGACACCTTCACCTGTGGTGGCAAATGTAAACCATGGAAGTCCAGCCTGACTCATTCCTCTCAGAATGTGGAGAATAACAGAGGATGACAGCCTCAGCACTGAACTGCCCTATCTTGCTAGGTTTCAGAAGGATTTGAAGTAACTTAAAGATTATGTAGAGAGGCAGAGAAGGGAATGAAGGCCAAGGAAACACAAAGGTGGACTAAATTAGTTAAGTCAGGAGGCAGGGCAGTGTGTGAAGATGCAAGCCACAGGGACATACAAACTTGCCCACAGCTTCATCAAATAGGAAAACTAGGAATGACTAAGAAGAAGTATAGTTTCTGAGCTGAGGCCTAAAGAAATTGTTCTCCCAGCTATTTTTTCGTGTGTGGTGATGACTATCTGAGAGGAGGAAAGGAGGAACGACGGGCACATAGAGGAACACCCAGGCAGTATTCTCTGCTCTGCTGCTGTGGATGTTGTGCACTGAGATGCCATTCCACAAGATCTCTTTCTTCGGCAGGGTTTGGCCGCTCTTGTTTTTCTGTGGCCCAGTTAGATTGATCTGGAATTAGAGTTTTGAGACTATTATTAGCTATTGACAAGGTAGCAAGAACAAGTGGTATGTTTGACAGAAGTGATAGGCATTAGAGGGAACCTGGGGGACTAGAAGAACAGGTGAGATAAGAGCCTGAAAGCCTTATTTACAAGGAACAAAAGCTAGGTGCTTAAGAAGCACAGTGCTCTAGAAGGTGGAAATGTGCAGTACTGTTAACTCCATGTGTGCCATTGAAGACTGTGGAAGAGGGGCCAGGGAGATGACTAAGCCAGTAACAGTGCTTGCTGTGCAAGCATAATGACCTGAGTTCAATACCTAGTACCTACATTACAAAAATAAGCCTGGAGAGATGGCTCAGTGCTTCCATGTGCTTTTTTACAAAGCCTGATGGCCAGGGTTTGATTCTCCAGTACCCAATAAAGCCAGATGCACAAAGTAGCACATGTTTCTGGAGTTTGTTTGCAGTGGTAGGCAGCCCTAGCACTCCCATACTCAATCATCTTTTTCTCTCTGTCTGCCTCTTTTTCTCTGCCTCTCTCTCAAATAAATAAATAAAAATATTTTTAAAAAAAAACAAACTAAAATAGGGCTGGGGAGATTGTTTAGTGGTTAAAGGCACTTGCTTGCAAAGCCTGACCTCCTAGGTTTGAGTCCCTAGTGCCCACATAAGCCAGATGCACAAAGTGGCACATGTGTCTGGAGTTCATTTGCAGTGGTAGGAGGCCTTGGAATGACCATGTGCCCATTCTCTCCCTTGTAAATAAATTTAAAAAATAAAAATAAAAGCCAGGTATGATGGTATACACCTTTAATCCTAGCACTTAGGAAGCAGAGGTAGGAGGATAACTGTGAGTTTGAGGTCAGTCTCGGACTACAGAGTGCATTCCAGGTTAGCCTGGGGTATAGTAAAACTTTACCTAAAAAAATCATAAATAAATAAATAATAAATAAAATTAAAAAAAAAAAACCAGCATGCCTATGCATACCTGTAATCCCAGTGCTAAGGAGAATGGAAATAGGAGAAGCTCTAGGTCTCACTGGTGAGCCAATGTTCTCTGGCCTCTGCACCTGCACACACAGGGCATGTACACACACACACACACACACACACACACACACACACACACACACACACAGTAAAAGAAGCCAGCCAGCAACAGGCAAACCTGACCTCTGCTGTTAGAAGTCAGCACGGCATACTGGTAGGTGGGTGCATGGATAGGCAGGAGCACCCATCTAGTATGTTGGTAATGTTGCTTCTTGATCTGAGGCTGGCGATACAGACATATAACACTATATAATAGTGATGGTGCATCTCTTACTACACCTAGGACAAATGTACCTTGTGTGTTCAGTGAAGTGTTAAAAAGAAAACACTGAAAGTGTACACTTTAGTTACACATCACTTCAAATCCCAGCTCTGTCACTTTATAACTGTGGGAACTTTACTTAACCTCTCTATGCCTTAAAATATTTTTATTTATTTATTTATTTATTTATTTATTTATTTATTTATTTATGAGAGAGAATGAGGGGGAGAGAAAGAGAGAGAGAATGGGTGTGCCAGGGCCTCCAGCCACTGCAAACGAACTCCAGATGCGTGCACCCCTGTGCATCTGGCTTACGTGGGTCCTGGAGAGTTGAACCTGGGTCCTTTGGCTTTGCAGGCAAACGCTTTAACCGCTAAGCCATGTCTCCAGCTCCTATCTGTGCTTTAGATTTCAAATCATATAAAATAAGAATAATAGCACAGCTGATATGTGTCATGTGAATGGTGCCTAGTACCTACTGAACACTCCCTGAGTTTATCTGTTGTTAGTTACATTTGCTCATAATTGCTATTAGTAATGAGAAGATATGTGATGAATTGGGAAATTATGGTCAGAAATTGCTTGTAGGCATTCTGCTAAGTGAAGTCCTCAGTGTACTCTTGCAAAGGTGACTGTATGGAGTGGCTTTGAGCTGCAGGTCACAGCCATAATTAAAGGGAGGGAACTATGAGGGGTGTTGGCCTATGAACCTTGATGTTATATGGATAGAACCTGGGGTGGAGAAAACTGCAGATGAGGCCCCAAGATCCTTAATGAATGTGGGTGGCCCAGAGATCAAGAGGAAGTGGCAAAGGTAGCATTGATGGTGATGTGGTTCCAGAGAGCTGGTGATGGGGGTGGGGGGACAGGGCTGGCTCTCTGGTGAAATGAAGCAGCTTCGTCAGGGGAGGGGTCTGCAGAAGTAAATGTGGCTTTGCAGAGTCCTAGCCCAGGGCTTTCCTCTGTGCTTGTGCAGATAGTAGTCTAGGCTGTCAGAAGGCACAGGCAGTCACTGTGTTGCAACATTGTAATTTGGGTTAATTCCCTCTGTGTTAGTGCTGTCAGAATTCCACTCTCAGTCTGCTGGCATCTGTAGTTGGACTGGCTCCGTTTTGGCCTTTCTGCTTGAACCTTGGCTAGATTTGCTTTAGCCTGTCCAGACGCTTCCTCCAAGCTGTGTACTTCTCCCTCCACTCGCAGATCAGCTGCAGGAAGTTGACGTTCTCTAGTTCCACACTTTGGGTCTCAGCATATTTCTAATAACTGGGCCTTGTGGTTGTGCACACACTCCCAAACGAAGTCTGCAGCCAGTGACAGGGCTTGGTCTTATGTCCCTGCCAGGGCTCTGGTTTCTCTATTCCTGGAGTTACCATTGTGTTTGACTAACCCCTTTTCTGACCCTAGACTGAAGGGACAATATCCTGTCATCTGACATAGACTTCCTCCCTTTCCCTGACTCTTCTGGAACCCTTTGCTTTTATCCTACTCCACCCTACCCTGCCCCCACCTGCCTGAATACTCCCCTGTACTGACTGTCCCTGAGGCCTGCTCTGTCTTTGTTGGAATCTGACCTCCCGCTCCTTCTTCCTACCTGAGCACTTATGCCACCTCAGTGAGCCTGTGAGGCTTCCTGGGCACTTCCCACCCAGCCTGCCTTCCTCTTCAGGGCCTCTGTCCTGACAGTGGGCACATGGCAGGAACAGGTTTTGAGTCCCATAAAAGAAAAAGGAAGTGCCTTTGCACAACTTCTGTTTTTCCCCCTCAGTCTTCCTGGTGTGTTAGTTTGTATGTATAAATGTGTGCTTAGTCAGTTAGGGACTAAGGATATTCAAAATGAAGAATGATAGAAGAGTTGAAAAGTAATTAATTTGATGACTAGGCAAAGGAAGTCCAAAAAGCCAACCAATGCAGACTATTCTAGTTCTCTTACCTACTAATATAAAATTAGTGATATGAAAAGTAGGCTTTGAGCTAGGTGTGGTAGTGCATGCCTTTAATCTCAGCACTCAGGAGGCAGGGGTAAGAGGATCACTGTGAGTTTGAGGCCACCTTGAGACTACATAGTGAATTCTAGATCCACTTGAGCAAGACCCTACCTCAAAAAAAAAAAAGGCTTCTTTTGAGAGTGATGGTTAGAAAATTATTGGGTTATAGTCATATAAAATGGTTTAGAAGGGCTGGGGAGTTGGCTTAGTAGTTAAAGGCACTTTTTTTTTTTTTTTTTTTGCCAAGCCTAAAGGCTTGGGTTCCATTCCCCAGCACTCATGTAAAGCCAGATCACAAATTGTCACATGTGTCTGAAGTTCATTTATAGTGGCACTAGGCCCTGGTATGCCCATTCTCATTTTCTCTCTCTTGTTGCAAATAAATAAATAAAAATATCTGTAAAGTGGTTTCTAAGTAGACTAACAAAATACCATTTCTGTACATAATTTCTATGACCTGGAAATAATCATGTTTTAGGTGATTCTCTATAATGGCATTTGTTGTCCTAACAGCTTACCTATTGTAACAGGGATTTGGGGTGATAAATAATGAAATTTATGTAAAGGAGTATCCAGGAGGATTTGAGGCTGGAGAGGGACCATGAAAAGTTTTGACATTGGGCTGGAGAGATGGTTTAGCAGTTAAGGCGCTTGCCTACGAAGCATAAGGACCCAGGTTTGACTCCCCAGAACCCATGTGAGCCAGATGCACTAGGTCATGCATGTGTATAAGGTCACACATGTGCACAAGGTGGCACATACATCTGGAGTTCAATTTCAGTGGCTAGAGGCCCTGGCGTGCTAATTCTCTGTCTCTCTCTCATTAAAAATTTTTTTTTTTTAATTTTAAAGTTTTGAGATTCTCCAGATTGTGGTAGGGGATCTTGTCTGTTATGACAAATACAAACTAACCACAAAACAAGTGTTGTAAGTAGAAATATATGTTAGTAAGATCACTTTAGAAAATTATTGGCAGTATTTAATAAAATTATACATAATCATCTTCTCTCACCCACCAATTCTATTTCTACGTATATAGGTAACCAAGGTGTGTATATGCTCACTAAAACTCACATACTAGAATGTTCATTGCATACTAGGTGAGCCTGGGCTAGAGTGAGACTCTACCTCAACCCACCCCCCAAAAAAAAACCAAAAAACAAAACCAAAAAAAAAATCCTATGGAACGCCCCTCCGCCCCTTATGCAATACACCTGAGCTGTTTTCGTGCCTGTTTTTTCTGTTCCTAGACTTAGCTTGGATTAGTCCTTTTCATGCAGTTCCTACTCCTGTAAGCTGCCCACCATGCCCCTATTGGATTTTCAGTTTCCCTGTTATACATGTTGCTGGCACCTCAGCTCTAAGTGCTCATGCAGTCAGAGTGTGTGAGTAGTTGATTGCTAGCCACTTCATGCCAGTCATTCTGTCTCTAGGCACTGCCACAGTTCCCATGCTCATTGGTACTTTTCAAGTGAATGAACTGAATGGACTGACTTCAAAGGGAGAAATGTTTTTCTCCACCCTTTAGCTTTTAGTGGAGGAAGCAGAGGCTTGAAGGAGCCATGAAATTGCCTGGAACATGTTTGAGACTATAGTAACTTTAACAGCTTCAGGAAAATTCAGCTGAAAGAGGGAAATAGGATTGGCTCATCAGTGTCCCTTAACCTAGTTCTGTGTCCACTAGGAATGTTCCTGAGAAAGAACAATTTATATATGATGACTTCATTTGTTCTGGCTTTTCTCATGACAGTCCTAAGGTCAAGTCTATTTTAAGCCTGAGAAATATGTCCTGGAAGTCAGTTCCAGAATCCTTATTTCCTTTTTCTTTCCTTATTATTGAAATCTTGGCTATCCTCTCTCTCCCCTCCCTCAAATAACTTTGCAGCTAGGATAAATATCATCTATTTTAATTTTTCTCTGAACTTTTGTTCTTTCTCAACTACATGTAGGAAAATAGCACCTTTTCACTTATTCTAGTGAGGATATTTAGCCCAAAGAAATGCTCCAGTTACCATAGTAGTGAGTTTTTTAAAAACTTCTTATACACACACACACATACACACACACACACACAGAGAGAGAGAGAGAGAGAGAGAGAGAGAGAAAGAGAATGGGTGTGCCAGGGCCTTTAGCCTCTGTAAACAAACTCCAGATGCATGTGCCTCTTTGTGCATCTGGCTTACGTGGGTTTGAACCTGGGTCCTTTGGTTTTGTAGAAAAATGCCTTAACCACTAAGCCATCCATCTCTCTAGCCCAGTAGTGGTTTTTGTAGGGTGTTTTTTTTTTTTTCCTTGTATATGTGGTAGGTAAATGGTTCTGGAGCCACTTGGTACCAGTTCAGATTGTTCTGGCTTTACTACTCTCTACTTTTTGACTTGTGGCAAATCATATAACTGCAGTTTTTTTTATTTGTAAAATCTGGTAGTTACCAAGATCTAAATAACTTGTGAATGCAAAATAGTTTGCTCAATGCCTAAAACATTATAAAAATAGTTGCAGTTCCCTAAGAGGGAAAGTTCACACTTTATTGTTGGAAAGTGATTAAATATATATTACTTATTTGAGTCTAAAAAGTAAATTATGGAATCCTTTTAAAGAAAGGAAAGTTTTTCCTCATCAATTTCTGATTGCCTTAGCATTAAAGGCTGCACTAAAAACTCTATTTATTAGTGAGCAAAGGGAAAACGAAATTATTTTGCAAAGGATGGAAAGTTATATTTACACATAATTTACATATTTGGACCAACTTTATCTTATCTTACTTATTTTATTGATTTAAGAGAGAGAGATAGAATGGGTACACCAGAATAGCCACTGCAAACTCCAGACACTTGCACCACCATGTGCATCTGGATTATGTGGGTTCTGAGGAGTCCAGCCTAGGTCCTTAGGCTTCGCAGGCAAGTGCCTTAACTGCTAAACCATCTCACCAGCCCTTGATCAATTTTAATCCTTAAAAGACCTGATAGTTAAATTATAAGGTCAAAAAGGGCTTTAAGATGTTGAAAAAAAAACCTAGAGACTGGCTATTCTGTCTCTACAATAGCATCTTAACCAAGTTACCAACTTCTCTGAGCATTTCTAACTCTCTCCTTTTCCTTACTTTTCCCTCTGGTCTCCCCCCTCTCCCTATCTTCTTCTTCCTCCTCCTCCTCCTCTCCTTTCTTTTCTTCTTTTTAAGAAATAACATTTTATTTATTTATTTGAGAGGAAAAGAGAGGCAGATAGAGAGAGAATGGGCATGTCAGGGCTTCTAGCTGCTACAAAATGACTTCCAGATGCATGTGCCACCTGGTGCATCTGGCTTTACGTGGGTACAGGGGAATCAAACCTGGGTCCTTTGGCTTTGCGAACAAGGGCCTTAATCACTAAGCCATCTCTGCAGCCCCTCTTTCTCTTTTGAGTCAGGCTTTTGTTATATAGCTCAGATTGGTCTTGAAGTTACTGTGTAGTCCAGCTTGGCTTTGAACTCACACCAATCTTCCCAAGTGCTGGGATTGTAGGTGTGCACCACCATTCTTGATTTGAGCATTGCTTTCTTATTTACAAAATGCAAATGATAGGCTCTACATTATAGAGATTTTGATTTTTTTTTTCAAGGTAGGGTTTCACTCTAGCTCAGGCAGACCTGGAATTCACTGTGTAGTCTCAGGGTGGCCTCGAACCTATGGTGATCCTCCTGCCTCTGCCTCCTGAGTGCTGGGATTAAAGGTGTGCGCCACCATGCCCGGCTGATATTTTTGAAGCAGGATCTCACTCTAGCTATCCCAGGCTGATCTGGAACTTGCTCTGTAGTCCAGGTTGGCCTGGGACTTAATGATCCTCTCCAGTTCTGGGATTGAAGGCATGTGCCATCACATCTGGCAAGAGTTTTTGAGAGCATGTGATAAATTATGCTTTTCCTTAGAGACAATGAGATAGATGTAAGGGAATGAGTTTTTAGTAGTTCTTCCACTTCTGTAATTTAATCTATTATGTACTCTGGAAAGAATAAAGGAATGTAAAGGATTTCCTGTAATTAGTTGACTTAGTATTCTGAAATATTTTATTGTGGAGAATTTATAATAGGATAATACTTGTTATATAACAAATTATCCCAAAACACACTGGCTAAAGCAATAATAACCATTTTTTCTATTTTTCTTTTCTTTCTCTTCTTTCTTCCCTCCTTCCCTTCTTCCTTTTCTCCCTCCCTCCTTCCTTTCTTCCCTCTCTCCCTCTCTCCCTTCCTCCTTCCCTCCCTCCCTCCTTCTTTTCTTCCCTCCCTCCCTCTCTCCCTTCCTCATTCCCTCCCTCCCTCCCTCCCTCCTTCCTTTCTTCCCTCCCTCCCTCTCTCCCTTCCTACTTCCCTCCCTCCCTCGCTTTCTTTTTGATGTAGGGGTTTCATTCTAGGCCAAGCTGACCTGGAACTCACTCTGTAGACCAGTATGGCCTTGAACTCACAGTGATTTTCCTACTTTAGCCTCCAGAGTACTAGGATTAAAGGTGTACACTACCACGCCTGTCTTCTTTTCTTTCTTTCTTCTTCTTCTTCTTCTTCTTTTTTTTTTTTTGAGAGAGAGAGAGAGAGATAGAGAGGGAGAGAGAATTGGCATGCCAGGGCCTCAGCCACTGCAGTTGAACTTCAGATACTCGTGCCACTTAATGGGCATATGCGACTTTGCACTTACCGCATCTTTGTGCATGTGGCTTAAGTGGGATCTGGTGAGAGATTGAACATGGGTCTTTGCAGGCAAGTGCCTTAACTGCTAAGCCATCTCTCCAGCCTTTCTTTTCTTTTTTATTTGTTTATTTTTTTTTATTTTTATTTTTTTTGGTTTTTCGGTTTTTCGAGGTAGGGTTTCACTCTAGCCCAGGCTGACCTGGAATTCACTATGGAGTCTCAGGGTGGCCTCGAACTCACGGCAATCCTCCTACCTCTGCCTCCCGAGTGCTGGGATTAAAGGCGTGCGCCACCATGCCCGGCTCTTTTCTTTTTTAATTGACAATCTCCATACATACACACAATGTACCCTGATTATAATCCCCATAGTTTCTTGTAATGTTGCTGTCAATTGTTGTCTGGACTGCAGTCAGCCTGAGACTTGGCTGGACCAGAGGATTCACTTCCAAGGTGGTTGACTCCCATGATTGACCCACTAGCGCAGGATGCCTTGGAAGTGGGGGAAGGGCCAGTTTCTGTCCCTGTGGGCCATGTGGTGCTGCTCAAGTCTGTTCATGATATAGCAGTGTGGTGGCTGGCTTCCCCTAAAAGAGCATCCAGGGGGCCAAGACAGAAGTCTTGGAGGCTAGGGGCTGGGGATGTATCTCAGCTACACAAGCATGAGGACCTGAGTTCAATCCCTAGAGCCCATGTAAAAATATCAGTTATGGTGGCACATGCCTGCAGCCCCAGCACTGGAGAGGCAGAGACCGGAGGGTCTTTGGGGCTCACTGGCAAGCCCCTGTAGCCTAATGGGTGAGCTCTAGGCCAATGAGAAACCTGTCTCAAGAAAAGGTGTTCCTGAGGATGGCATCCAAGTCCTCTGACCTCTTCACACACATATACACATGTGGACATGTACCCTCACCTGCACATACATGAACATACCACACATGCATTAACAAAAAGTTTGTGAAGTTAGATATCAATTATACTGTACTCTGTTGGCCACATATGCTCAGTGAGGGTGGATACTATCCCAGATCTTGGATAATCATATCTTTACTTCATTAGTGGTAGTATGGTAGCAAATGATGATAGTCTGTCATTCTTTTTTTAAAATTTAATACCACATACTCTCTAAGAAGAAACAATAAAGTTTGAATCACATAAGCAAGGTAAGTGTTTTATTTCTTGCCCATCATTTACCAGTTTTCAAAATAATTTGTTTTCCTAATTTCCTTTTTTCTTTTTTCTTTTTTCTTTTGTCTTTTTTGGTTTTCACCAGGTAGGCTCTCACTCTAGTCCAGGCTGACTTGGAAATCACTATGTACTCCCAGGCTGGCCTTGAACCCACAGCAGTCCTCCTACCTCTGCCACCTCAAGTGCTGGGAATATAGGCATGTACCACCACAGTTAAGTTTTTTTTTTAATTTTTATATATTTATTTGCAAGCAGAGAAGAGATAGAGAGAAGAGAGACAGAGAGAATGGGTGCACCAAGGCCTCTAGCTGCTGAAAATGAACTCCAGATGCATGCACCATTGTACTTTATGTGGGTACTGAGGAATCAAACCCAGGTCATTAGGCTCTGCAGGCAAGCACCTTAATTGCTAAGCCATCTTTTCAGCCCCAAGTTTTTAATTCTTTTTTTGTTTTTGTTTTTCAAGGTAGGGTCTCACTGTAGCCCAGGCTGACCTGGAATTCACTATGTAGTCTCAGGCTGCCCTTGAACTCACAGCAGTCCTCCTACTGCCTTGCGAGTGCTGTGATTAAAGGTGTATGCTGCCATGCCCAGCCTTGTTTTTTCCTTATAGTATTATGGCTTTAAGAATTTTTACATATTTGATATACTTCAATCTATTATATTTGTTATCTATGTTTTTATTTTATTTATTAAAAATATTTTTATTAATTTGAGAGACAGAGTATGGCTGCACCAGGACTTCTTGCTACTGCAAATGTATACCAAACACATGTGCCACTTTGTGCATCTGGCTTTAAGTGGGCACTGGAGTCTTAAACCCTGGCTATCAGGCTTTGTAAGCAAGTACCTTTAACTGTTGAGCCACCTCCCCAGCCCTTACTTATGTTTTTTAAAATATATTTAATTAATTTATTTATTTGAGAGAGAGAGGCAGATAGAGAGTGGGGGTTCCAGGGCCTCTAGCCACTGTAAACTCCAGGTGCATGTGCTACCTTGTGCATCTGGCTTTACGTGGATATTACCTGGGTCCTTTGGCTTTGCAGGCAAGTGCCTTAACTGCTAAGCCATATCTCCCTTATTTATGTTTTTTTAAATTTTATTTGCACATGTGTGTGTATGGATGCACCAGGGCCTCTTGCTGCTACAATTAATGTGTCCAGTTTATGCCAGCTTTGGGACTGAACCTGGGCTGGTAGGCTTTACAAGCATGCTTCCTCCTTTTACCACCGAGCAGTCTTCCCAGTCCTTTTATTATCTATATTGATATTTATTTATTCATTTAATTTATTGTTTTGACATAGTATCTTGCTTTGTAACCCAAGCTGTCCTCGAATTTGAGATCCTCCTGCATCTCACATGTTAGGTTTAGATTGTCTCCACTCACTTGGCTTAGGTCTCTTTTTTCTTTTTGTTTTGCTTTGCTTTTTGTTTTTCGAGGTAGGGTCCCACTCTAGCTCAGGCTGACCTGGAATTCACTATATAGTCTCAGGGTGACCTTGAACTCATGGTGATCCTCCTACCTCTGCCTCCCGAGTGCTGGGATTAAAGGCGTGCGCCACCTTGCCCGGCTTTAGATCTCTTTTAGGTGAATGGTAACATATTATGTATAATACTCTTGACTTTGTTTTTCTCACTCAAGTGCATATTCTTAAGGTCCATATGTGGCTCCATCATTGTTGTGAAAATCGTTGAGATATAATTCATGTATGTAATTCATGTAATTCCAGCAGTGGAATCCAGGGTCTAGCAGATGTTAGGTAAACACTCTACCACTGAACTGTATCCCAAGCCCTAATTACTCTTACAGTTTGGTTTGTAGCATATTCACAGAGTTGTGCAACCATTATCACTAAATCTAGCATAGTTTTGTCAAAGGAACCCTGTACTTATTAGTAGTCATTCTTCATTGCCTTCTGTTCCTCTCCTTACTCTTAGGCCTTAGTTAGCGACCACCAGTCTACTTTCTGTCTCTGTGGATTTTCCAATGGACATTGCATTTAAATGCCTTTATTAAAGTTCTGACCTTGAGCCGGGCGTGGTGGCGCACACCTTTAATCCCAGCACTCAGGAGGCAGAGGTAGGAGGATCGCCCTGAGTTCGAGGCCACCCTGAGACTCCATAGTGAATTCCAGGTCAGCCTGGGCTAAAGTGAGACCCTACCTCAAAAAACCAAAAAAAAAAAAAAAAAGTTCTGACCTTATTTCACTTAGTGTGATTTTTTCAAAATTCATCCATGTTGTAGGGAGAATCAGTGTCTCATTTTTAAAAGTTTTTTATTTATTTATTAGAGAGTGACAGAGAGAGAAAGAGGCAGATAGATAGAGGGAGAATGGGTGTGCCAGGGCCTCCAGCCACTGCAAACGAACTCCAGATGCATGCGCCCCCTTGTGCATCTGGCTTACGTGGGTCCTGGGGAATCGAACTTGGGTCTTTTGGCTTTGCAGGCAAGTTCCTTAACCACTAAGCCATTTCTCCAGCCCTCATTTTTTTTTTTTTAGCAGTGCAATAATTCTCCACTGGGTTCCTCTATCTATGCCCTAGTCAACTAGCCCAAATTGGTGAACATTTTAAGTTAATTATGGCTCACTTGTATTCCTTTTTCTGTGAATTTTCTGGTTATATGATTTAGGCTATTTCCCCAGAGGTTTGTCTTTTCCTTTCATTTTTGGATTCCCTTTCTGTATTACAAATTGGCTTTTGATCCTTCTTTCTCTTTTTCCTTTTTTTTTTTTTTTTTTTTTGAGATAGGGTCTCTTATAATTCAAGCTGGCCCCAAACTTTATGTAGCTAAGAATGACCTTGAACTTCTGATTGTACTGCCTCAACCTCCAGAATACTGAGACTATAGGCCTGCACTACCATAGTTTTATGTAGTCCTTGATCAAACCTAGGGCTTCTTGCACACTGACCAAGCACTCTACCAACTGACCTACATTCCCCAACTCCCACTTTACTTTTTGTTTGTTTGTTTTTTCGAGGTAGGGTCTCACTTTAGCCCAGGCTGACCTGACACTCACTCTGTAGTCCCAGGTTAGCCTCGAACTCACAGTGATTCAATTCTCCTACTTTTGCCTCCTCAGTGCTGGGATTAAAAGTGTGCTCCACCATGCCCAGCTCCCCCTTCTTGACACTAATGTGACTTGTCATATGAATTAAAACATTTTATTGTTGTCTCACTCTGTAGCTCATCCTGGCTTTGAGTAGTGGTCCTCTTATGTCAGCTTCCCAAGTGCTAGTATTACATCCATGTGCCACCACACCCAGCTAAATTTTCCATGTAACTAATTTTAACTACTTTTTTCCTTATTGCTTCTGGGAGTTTGAGTCATAAGTGAGAAATTTTTCCTTACTCTTGTGTTATAGTATATTTACCCATGTACCCAATTTTGTGTAACATTTAAATCTCTTACCACTTGGAATTTTTCTTGCTATATTATATGAAGACCAGGTCTAATTTTATTGTGTTTTCTATATCACTGTGGCATATTCCCAGCACCATTTACTGATGTCTGTTTTTCCCCGCTGATTTGATATACAACCTTTATGACAAATTCCATACACAATTGGGTCCATTGCTGGATTTTCTGTTCTGTTCAATGTGTCTGTTCACTTATGTGTCATTACTACTTTGTTTTAATTATGAGGCTTTTAACATATTTTAATATCTGTTAAATGCACCCTCTATTTTTCTTATTTTCAGGGTTTCTTGGCTATTGTTTGCTTTTACAGATGGACTTTATGATTTATTTATTTATTTGTATTGGGAACGGAATGTGTGACCTTACACATGCTAGGCGAGCACTCTACTACTGAGCTACATCCATCCTCAGCTCTCTTTTTACTTTTAAAAGTATTTTATTTACTTGTTTTACTTATTTTGAGAGAGAGGGAGAGAATAGGTGTGCTAGCGCCTCTAGCCGCTCAGGGTAAACAGACTCCAGATGCATGTACCACTTTGTGCCTCTGGTTTACATGGGTACTGGGGAATCAAATCTGGCACTTTAACCAGTAAGCCGTCTCTCCAGCTCTCTTTTTATTTTTTATTTTGAGTTAGCATCTCACTAGATTACCTAATTTGGTCTTGAACTTGGTTTGCCTTGAATTTACCACCATCTTGCCTCAGCCTCCTGAGTAGTTAGGATTATATGCCTATACCACCAAGCTTGGTTTACAGATGGACTTGATCTTCAGCTTGTCTAGCTTCAAAAAGAAAATTCAGAGGCATTTTTTGCTAGAGTTGTGTTAAATTTACAGATTAGGACAGGAAGAACTGATAACTTTATAATATTTTATCTTCTTGCCTAAAAACAAAGTATATCTTTTCATTTATTCAAATATGTTGTGTCTTGAGAGTGTTTTTATAAAACTCATTTTATGCTTCCATTAGTTTTTGCTTTTATACATGGGACTTTTCTCTTCCATTATATCTTTTAGCTGAATGTTCCTTTTTATATATAAATTAAGCCTATTGATTTTGATATGTTAATATTGTATAACCTGCTGGTTTTCTGATTTGTAATTATACTTTTCTCCATATATATCATTATATTATTTGTAAATAGAGTTTTATCTCATTTTTGGTTTTTAAATATTTTTATTTTCAAGCAGAGAGAGGGGGGAAGGGAGGGAAGGAGAGAGAGAGAGAGAGAGAATGAAAATGGACCTGCCAGGGCCTCTAGCGATTGCAAACAAACTTCAGATGCATGCACCATTTTGTATATCTGGCTTTATGTGGGTACTGGGGAATCAAACCCAGGCCGTTAGGCTTTGCAGACAGGAGTCTTAACCGTTGCGCCATCTCTCCAGCCCCTAGTTTTAGTTTTCAGATCACTAATTGTAGTCTCTTATCTAATTGCAGTGGATAATATGTTCAAACAATGTTAAAATGTACAGAAGATAGTATTTTTAAATATAAAATGGTCTTATTTCTAATTTTGCCACAAAATTTCTAGTTTTTCTCCATTAATATTTCTTGGACTTTTGCCCTGAATAGAACAACAGAAGGAAATTAAGTGGCAAAAGTAATTTTTATTTGCTTTGTTGTGTGTGTTGTACGCATGTGTATGTACAAAGGAAGATGTCAGGTGTTCTCTTGCTCATCTGCTCTCTTTCCCCAAGGCAAAGCCTCTCACTGAACTGGAGCTCCCCATTTTTTAGTTAAGACTGGCTGACCAAGGAGCCCCAGTGATTCTCCTGTCTCCACCTTCCTCAGCACTGGGGTTACAGGCATGCTTGGCCATGCTTGGCTTTTAATATAGGTGCTAGGGGTTGGACTCAGGTTCGCATGCTGTGCAGCCACAAAGCCATCTCCCTGGACCCTTATTTGCTTCTGTTTAAAGTATGAGTGATGGGCATGGTGGTGGAATACACCTTTAATCTCAGCACTTGGAAGGCTGAGGTAGGAGGATCACCAAGAGTTCGAGGCCAGCTTGGACTACAATAAGTTCTAGGTCAGCCTGGGCTAGAGTGAGACCCTGCCTCAAAAAACAAAACAGACCACCAACAACAAAAAGTATGAGTGAGTCATATTCAAGGATGGTGGGAATAAATGTGATTAATCCTTTTGCCATGTAATTTTTATTTTATCAGTTGGTGAATTCAGTGGTTATTTTCAACTAGTAAAGAAAAAAAAACTTAGTGTATGTAGGTGATTAGAAACATGAGAGAAACCTGTTACTATGCAACTTTAATTTTGAGTATAATTGTGTAGAAAAATAGATGAGAGAGGGTTTAAAAAAGTCAAACTGTGGTTTGACTATATTATGTTGCCATTTTACCACTGGGCTTCGGGGTTGTAATGGGACAAAACAAACAAAATAAACCATCATCAGTTGACTGCTTTAGTGACAATATTGCTTGTTAGCTTAGTCTGTTGAATAGAACTAATCACATGACCTGGTTTCAAGGGGTATGGAAGGGTAATCCTCCTCTGTGCCTCGAAAGAGAACCAGATGTGGGCATGCTTTATAAGACCTGCTATAGTATAGAACTTGTTTGGTTCTAATTCTGTGGCTACCGGCCTCCATCCCCAGGCTGTTCTCTCTAGGAGTCATGTCCTAGTCATGAATTTCCTTTTGTCTTCAGGGCCAGTTTTTTATTTAGTAGTGTGACTAGTGACATTTAAATAAAGAAGCCTCAGTGAATCAATTGCACATAAATTCTCTGGTCCCAGTCCTGCTAGACTTTCTGAATCCACCAGGGATGTTTATTTACCCCTTCTTTTTTTTTTTTTATTATTCTGCTAATCCTTAACAGGTTAATCTGAGTTTATATTTAGATGAAAATTATCCATTAACAGAAAAGTCTAGTGCTATAGACAGGGCTGACTACCTTGAAGTTGCAGCCTTATATCAGAGAGTCTTTGGCAGTAGCTACACAGGGACATGGATCATACCTAGGAAGCCAGGAGCATCTTGAATTGCAGGCCAGAACAGTATGGCCATGTATGAACTTCAGAGTGTGGTCCTAGCGCGTCTCAGCCTCTTTCATGGGGCAAACACCTTGCAATCTACTTGATCCCACACTTCTTCATCCATTCCCAATTGCAAAAATTTTGACTCATCTGAATGTACACATACTCTGTGGGAACTTTGTACATTGAATGGCAGGCTTCAAATACTGAGTTAGTATCTTCTGAGCCAGTGTTGGCTAAACTGCCCACTAGTAGATTCAGATATCACTTATATCTAGCACAGTTGTTTTGTTTACAAATCCTGTGAAACAAATCACTCCAAATTTAGTGGAATTAAACAATTGCTATTTATTATGCTCATGGATCCTGTGTGTCAGAATTGTAGACCTAGCCTAAACGGGGTGGCTTATCCTTCACGATAGCTGAAGGTTAGATAGATTCCTTTGAAAGCTCTTTCATATACATTGCTTAGTCTGAGAATTCCTTTTAAAAAACGTATTTTTATTTATTTATTTATAAACAGAGAGACAGATATGTAGAGAGAGACAGAGAGAATGGGCACACCAGGGCCTCCAGCCACTGCAGATAAACTACAGATGCATGCACCACTTTGTTTATCTGGCTTCATGTGGATATTACAAAATCGAACTCAGGCTATTAGGTTTTACAGGCAAGCGCCTTAACTGCCAAGCAATCTCTCCAGCCCCCCTCTTTTATTGACAATTTCCATAATTATAGACAATAAACTATGATGATTCCCTTTCCCCTCACTTTACACTTCACAACTCCACTCTCCATCATATCCCTTCCCCCTCTCAATCAGTCTCTCTTTTATTTTGATGTCATTATCTTTTCCTCCTATTATGATGGTCTTGTGTAGGTAGTGTCAGGCACTGCGAGGTCATGGATATCCAGGCCATTTTGTGTCTGGGGGAGCATGTTGTGAGGAGTCTTACCCTTCCTTTGGCTCTTACATTATTTCCTCTACTTCCTCCACAATGGACCCTGAGCCTTGGAAAGTGTGGTAGAGATGTTTCAGTGCTGAGCACTCCTCTGTCACTCTTCTCAGCACCATGGTGCCTTTTGAGTCATCCCAGAGGTCACTGCCATCGGATAGGCTGGGAATTCTTGAAGGTTGGTTTTATCAGCTATGATTCATGACCACTGTGCCTGTAGGTAGTGTCTTTGAGGGGCTGATGCTTCTCATAGCATGGTGACTGGGTTCCAAAGTGGGTGTCCCTAGAGGAACCATTCAGATTCAGTATTATAAGAATACAGATAGATATTTACAAATCAGATGGTAACCTGTCTCATAAGTCATGTGGCATTAGTTCTGCTGTCATAATTTTGCCCAGATTCTGGAGATCTTCTTCTCAGTGGATAGAGGGTAAAAACATTTGCAACTCTTAAAAACTGCTACAACTTTGTTTTAAAACAGCAAAGGGTATAGAATAATAGAGTGCCTCATATATGATAAGAATAAGTATTGCAAAACATGTAATAATGTGTATATTCTGGTTCATGATGTATGTTTTCACTTAGACTACACTTTCTTAAACATGTTTAACTATAGATAATCTGGTTCATGAACACCAAATTTTTATTTGTTAATACTTTATAGATTACTACTATGTGGTTCCTAGTTGTAAAGATGAGAATTAAGGAATTGATTGTAATTGCCTATATAAAAAAAAGGCAAAAGTAAGGCCTCTCCCTTTCAGATCCAATTTCCTCCCCATATCAACAGGCCCTTGAGGACCTATTCAACTGTGGACCAGACTCAAGATTCCCTGTACATCAGAAGGGCTGTGGTCCAGACTTAACCATCAGAACTTCCCTAAAAATTAAGCCTAATCCTTGCCATTTTCCTTTAACTGCCAAACTGTCTCTCTAGCCCTTCCTTGCCATTTTCCTGTAAGAATAACAAACATGTGAAATGAAGGGGGCATACTTTTTTTTGCATGCAACATGAAAATAAGTAAGTATCTGGAAGCTGCCATGTGATCCATAACTGAGAGACGGCCATTCTGCTGAGTATGGTGCTGAGTTTTGGGGAAAGGCTTTCTACGTTGGTGTTGGAATCAAGAGGAAAGATTGGGATTGGGGTCTTTTAAAAAAGATGTGCTCATTGCTGAAAGAATTTGCCTTCCTTCCTGAACTGGATCATAGTGAGAGTACTTGGTTATTCTTTCTCTTTGAAGGAAGTATGTAAAGATGACTGAGCAGTGGCATTTACTGTTATTTTACAGAACATTCTATTGCAAACAACAGTTTTTGTGGAACAGTGCCATAAAGTGATGAATTTTTTGCTCAGATATTTTAGAAAATTTACATAGCTCATACTTTATTGTGAATATGGTACATACTTATTTTATAAAACTATAAAATATAGATAAACAGAGCTGGAAAATGATTCACCAGGGTTGGAGAGATGACTTAGCAGTTAAGGCAATTGCCTGCGGAGCCTAAGGACCCATGTTCGATCTCTTTCCAGGTTCCACATAAGCCAGACAAAGGGGATGCAAGTGCAAGGTCTCACATATGTACTAGGTGGTGCAAGCATCTGGAGTTCATTTTCAGTGGCTGAGGCCCTGGAGCACCAATTCTCTCTCACACATGCATGCTCTTGTTCTCTCTAAAAGAAAAGAAAAGAAAAGAAAAGAAAAAGATTCAGCAGTTAAAGGTGCTTGCTTGTAAAACCTAACAGACCAGGTTCAATTCCCCAGTACACATGTAAAGCCAGATGCACAAAGTGGTACATCCATCTGGAGTTTGTTTACAATGGCTAGAGGCTTTTGCAGACCCATTCTCTATTGCTCTTTCTCCTCTATCTCAAATAAATCAAATTTTAAAAACACAGAAAAAAACAGAAAAAAATAAAAATCATGTTATTTTGCCATTTACAACCACTGATTTATTTTAGTGCATACCTTTTCTGTCATTTTATTGTGTTATATAAAAACATATTCAAACGGGGGCCCAAAGTGAGGTCAGGGGAAGAGAATGAGTAAAGGAAAGGTGGAGGGAGGGCTAATCAAAATCTAAGAGGATGCAAATAAATCATATGGAATCCTCGGGTTTTGGACAATGGAACACTCAGGAGCCATAGATCATTGTTAGAAAATTTTCAGTGCCAGGGATGGGATACCTCCAGTGAGTTGCTGGCTAGGGAGGTCCCTGATGCCCCCAAAACATTACAGGCCATTGCCGAGGCCCTTGGTTTCCCACCAGGAATAGATGGTAAGACCCTATTGCTGAAGACTCCACATACTTGGGTGGCAAGGCCACTGAGAAATTCTGCTGGAACTGAGCTGATAACCTCCTCCATGTAGACCAGCTGATAGAAAGCTAGAAGAAGCCATTCTACATGTAGTTCAATGGGAGAAAGAGATACCACCAGTGAAGATACTCAACAGTGGACACTGCAAGCCTTATAATTGGCCAGCTGGGTCGAATGAGCCAACGGGTGCAATAGTGGCATGTCTGTCATTGTGGAAACCAACTGCCCTCCAATTGGACTGGAGGCCTGCTACATGGGGGGGAATACATCCCTGATACTGAAAACTTAAAACAGGGGTAGTAATGAGCACTAGGGGTGTAACATCTGCTGATGTCTGGAAAAATGTATATACTATGCTTATCAAACTGCCCAGGAAGCACTTCTGTTAATGTTCATACCCTTATATTTATGCTACTCTCACTTTGGGTAGAGAATCTTCTCTTTTCAGATGGCAGTGACTTTGGGATGACTCAGAAGGTATCATAGTGCTGGAAAGAAGTGACTGGAGTACTCAGTAACATCTTGATCACACCTTCCAAGGCTCAGGGTCTAATGTGGAAGAGGTGGTGGAAAAAATGTAAGAGCCATAGGAAGGGTAGGAGTCCTTACAACGTGCTCCCTCCAGACATAAAATGGCCTGGATATCCATGACCTCATAGTGCCTGACACTACCTACACAAGACCATCATAAGAGGAGGAAAAGATCATGACATCAAAATGAAAGAGAGACTGATTGAGATGGAGGGGATATGATGGAGAATGGAATTTCAAAGGGAAAGTGGGGGGAGGGAAGGTAGCACCATGGGATATTTTTTATAATCATGGAAAATGTTAATAAAAATTGAGAAAAGAAAAAAAATATTCCAGAATGATAAACCTAAGAATTAAACATAAACTTATACAATGTCAAAAAAACATATTCATACAAGCATATATTGTATGACGGGCATATTTCCCCCATAACCCTGTCCATCCTCTTTCTCCCTCCTGTCCCGCCAGTTAATACCCTTATTCCCTAGTCTACTTTCATGTCATATATGCATCATAGATTTTATGTATCTATGAAATCTAGGAGCTACAAATGAGAGAGACCATACAATATTTGTCTTTCTGAGATAGGCTTAATTCACTATGATTATCTTGAATTGTATCCATTTTCCTGCAAATGACAATTTTGTTCTTTGTTCTTTATGACTGAAATAATATTCCATTGTATAAATACAATTTTTAAAAAACTATTTATTTATTTGAGGGGGGAAGAGGCAGATAGACACACACACACACACACAGACACACACACACACACACACACAGAGAGAGAGAGAGAGAGAGAGAGAGAATGGGTACACGAGGGCCTCTGGCCACTGCAAATGAACTCCAGATATATATGCCACCTTGTGCATCTGACTTACGTGGGTACTGGGGAATCAAATCTGGGTCCTTAGGCTTTGCAGGCAAGTGCCTTAACTCATAATCCATCTCTTCTGCCCAAAATACAAACTTTTGTATCCATTCCTCTGTTATTAGACACACAGGATGGTTCCATAGCTTAATTATTGTGAATAGTACTGCAGTAAACATTGATGTGCAAGTATCTCTGTGATATGCGGACATAGAATCCTTTTGGTAAATACCCAGTACTGGCATAACTGAGTCATGTGGTAGATCCATTAGATCTATATATCCTTTTTCCATCCTACAATTATTTTTAAATATTGTTTGTTTATATATGGACGTGGTATGTATATAATTGATTCATCCATCTTTCTTTGCTTCCTTCTTTCAAATAGGGTCTTGTGCAGCCCAGTCAAATGAGTATGACTTAGAACAGCTTCTTTTTTTTGTTTTGTTTTTTTTTTTTTTGAGGTAGGGTCTCACTCTAGCTCAGGCTGACCTGGAATTCACTATGGAGTCTCAGGGTGGCCTCGAACTCACGGTGATCCTCCTACTTCTGCCTCCCGACTTTTGGGATTAAAGGTGTGCACCACCACAGCCGGCTTGTTTTTTGTTTTTAGATGTAGGGTCTCACTGTAGCCCAGGCTGACCTGGATCTCACTCTGTAGTTCCAGGCTGGCCTCGAATTCATGCTAATCTTCCTATCTCTGACTCTTGAGTGCTAGGATTAAAGGCATGCACTACTATGTCCAGCCAACTTCGAGGACAACCTGGGACTACAGAGTGAGATCCAGGGGAGCCTGGGCTAGAGTGAGAACTTATCTCAAAGAAAATACATATATATATATATATATATATATATATATATATGTGTGTGTGTGTGTGTGTGTGTGTGTGTGTGTGTGTGTGTGTGTATATATATATATATATATATATATATATATATATATAATATGTAACTTTTTTGTTTATTGAGGGTGAAGAGGGAGGGAGCCAGAGATACAGGGGTGAAGGAAGGGGAGAGAACAGGTACATCAGGGCTCTTTTTACTACAAAAGAAACTTTAGGCACATGCCCACCACTTTGCCTCTAGTTTTATATTTATACTGGGGAAATGAACCCTGGGTCAGCAGAATGTACAAACAAGTACTTTCTGCTGAGCCATCTTCCAAGCCCAACTTTTTTTTAAAAAGTATTTATTTATTTATTTTATGTGTGTGTGTGTGCTGGGCGTGCCAGAGTATTTCTTTTGCCATTGGAAATGAATGCCAAGTCCTTGCACCACTTTTACATCCGGCTTTAATTGACAATTTTTATACATGTAAATAATGAATTTTAATCATAATCCTCTCCCATTACCTTTTCTTGGCCCTCGTTCCTGTCCCCCTTCCACTGAATCCTTCCAACTAGTTCTCTTCTACTTTGTGTGTGTGTGTCTGTGTCCCACTGAAGTTTTTTTAAAATTTATTTATTTGCAAGCAGAGAGTGACAGGGAGAAGATACAGAGAGAGAATGGGTGCACCAGGGGCCTCTAGCCACTGCAAACTTCAGACACATGTACTACTTTGTGCTTCTGGCTTTACGTGGGTATTGGGAAATTGAACTTGGGTCTTTAGGCTTTGCAGGCAAGCACCTTAACCACTGAGCCATCTCTCCAGCCCACTTTTCTTATTTTTATTGCCTTTCCAATTCCCTTTCCTCCACATTATGTATGTACTTCAAACTCCTTCAGATCTGTTTGGTCTTCATGAGTTCTTCCTCCTACCTTCCCTCTCTCCCTCCTCTCTTTCCTTCCTCTCTCTCTCCCTCCCTCCTTTCCTCTTCTCCTTTTCTCCATACTACCTCTCTCTTTCCCCTCTCCCATGTAGCTCTGGCTGGCTTGGTATTCACTATGTAGTTCAGGCTAGCCTTGAATGTATGGTTCTCAGATCCACATGTCAGGCTAGTAACTTTCTGTGGATTTTAGAATTTCTTCTACACGTTTACAGAGACAGTAACTATTTACTAAATTCTTTTCTGTATCCATTGCATTCCTTATATTTGTTCATCTCTTCCCCAAATACACAGCATTTTACTTCCCTTTATTCACTCTTCTGTGCTGAAGTGTGTGTGTATTCTTAGCCAAATTGTGAGAAGGCTCAATAGTAAACAGCCAATGAAACAGAGTTAGAAGCATTTTCTGATATCTAATATCTTGCCAAGCCTTTACCAGACCTTTGCAGTTACACATTTTGTCATTCATCTTTGATCTTGAGGAAAGTTTAAGAATGGTGAGTTGGACTGGGCGTGGTGGTGCATGCCTTTAATCCCAGTACTCAGGAGGCAGAGGTAGGAGGATTGCCATGAGTTCTAGGTCACCTTGAGACGACATAGTGAATGCCAGGTCAGCCTGGGCTATGAAAAACCAAAATAAATAAATAAATTTAAAAAAAGAAAAAAAAAAAAGAATGGTGAGTTGTGAAACCCTAGAACAATTCTTTCTTTTGATGTAAAGCAGTAGCTCACATATTCTCATGGCTGTGTCTAAGGCAGGCAAGACTAGGCAATTTTCACTTAACAGGGAAGAAAAGTTTCCAATTAAATTATTCTCCCACTAGCTGGACCTTTGCTGTGTTTCAGAGGAGGATGGTTTCTTGTCATCAAAGAAGTGTGCTAGGAGAGAAAGCCAACTGAGAACAGGGTGAATTCTCCTTCCAGTCTCTCTTAGCTCTCCTTTCTGTGAAGTCTTAGAGGTGCTTGAAGACAGCTCTGATTTCTTCCTGAGTGTGTTCACTTCTCAGACTGTCTTCAGCTTCTTGAACCTGTCGTATGATTTTTGTCTTGCCTCTGTAGCCTCTATTGAACCAACCCCCTTGCTCCCTGTTCACAGTCATGGTCACTGGTTTCTTCTTGACGGTGAGAATTAGTCACTCACTCTCAGCTCTGGCTGTGGTCAGAGTGGAGAAGGTAGGAACCCTGTGTGGAGTAAGAGGTGGGGTGGGGAGGAATAGTACTACAGTTACTTCTATTTTTTAACCTGGTACTTTATGACTGTATACTTGAGTGCTGACCTGACTGAAGAATTAATTGTTGGGACTCTCAGTGAACAAGGCCCTCTTGTCATCTGCCTGCTCTGGATCCTCATCTAATGTGAAATCTTCCATCTTAAACACACTCTGCCATTTGCTATTCCTGAGCATGGCTCAGTGGAGTCGTCTTTCCATGTCTTTTACATAATGTTTTCTCTTTCTAGAATGTTCTTCTTGCCTGGAAGAGCCTGACTTTTTCTTCAAGATTTACCTCAGCAGGCATCACTGCTCTGAAAAATTTTGTGATTCCCCACCCCCTTGGGCAGAGTTAATCAGTCACTTTTCAGTCACATTCTGTACAAGTTTTTGTTGTTAAACATTCACAAAATGTTGTAATTGTCTGTTTATATTTTTCTAGCCTTGTATTTTTAGCTTTTTCTAGAAGATAGGATCAAGGTTTTTAATTCCATATTGCCATTATCCTATAAGTTTAGTGCATAAATGTTGCTCCACATTTTTGTTGAAATGAATGAATGACACTTTCATAGCAAACCTGCCAACTAATAACACTTATCCTTATGATAGCAAGTCTACGTATTAAAAGGTTATAACTTATAAAACTTATGGTACTTGGTTATCTAAAACAACCTGGTAGTTGATACATTTCTTACTTGGTGGACAAGACTGTATTAGTGAGTAGTCCAAGGCCACTTGGTACTGAGAAGCAGAGCTGGCAACTAGGCTTCTAGGTCTTTGTTTTTCAAGCCATTCCTTATAACAGATTTGTGAATTAGCATCATGTGTGTGGCTATCAAAGACTTGCTTTTGCTCTTCTCTCCTGTGTGCTTTTGCTCACTTGGACGTTTCTCTACTTCTCTGTTTGCCAGTCTTGCCTGCCGTTCTAGACTCAGCCTAATCGTTACCTTTTCTGACCATCTCAGTCAAAAAGATCTTTTAAACCCTTCTCTGAGTTTCCATAGCCATTTTAGCACAAGAGACAATACAGTGTATAACTGAGTCTCAGCCTTGGGGGACACAAAGGCTTAGATCCAAGGTTCACAACCACACTTAGTTACAGTAAGACTGATGAGTAGGTTATCATCTCAGAATCTCTCTTTCCAAATCTATAATTAAGAATAATAGTGGGCTGGAGAGATGGCTTAGCAGTTAAGCACTTGCCTGTGAAGCCTAAGGATCCTGGTTTGAGGCTCAATTCCCCAGGACCCTCGTTAGCCAGATGCACAAGGGGGTGCACACATCTGGAATTCGTCTCTAGTGGCTGGAGGCCCTGGCACGCCAATTTTCTCTTTCTCTGTCTGTCACTCTCAAATAAATTAAATAAAATAGGACTGAAGAGATGGCTTAGTGGTTAAGGAACTTGCCTGCGAAGGCTAAGGACCCAGATTCGACTCTCCAGGTTCCACATAAGCCAGATGCATGGGGTGATGCAAGCATGCAAGGTCACACATACGCGCAAGGTGGTACATGTGTCTGGAGTTCGACTACAGTGGCTGGAGGACCTGGCATGCCAATTCTCTCTCTCTTTCACTTGGTCTCACTCTCTCACATTAAAAACAGCCAGTCTTTTGGGCTTGCCTCAAAAAAAATTTAAAAAAAGAATAATAGCAACAATTCTTACTTTATAGGGTTGATGTGATGATTAAGATATCTTCAGATTGCAGGGAGATAGATGGAAATGAAGAAGATTATACTAAGTGAGGTGACCCAGGCTCAGAAAGTCAGATACCTCATATGTGGATTCTAGATTTAAATATTTAGATTTGTATATGAATTGAAGTAAAGGTCAGTAAACCAGAAAGCTAGAAAGGGGCTATGAGGAAAGGAAGAGAGAGGAGGGCTTATGGGGCAGATATAGTAGATATGTAAGTAGAAGGGCAAAATACTGGGGGGGGGGATAGCTTAAGGGGAGGGGATGGAGGAGGTGGGAGAAGAGCTAATCAAAATTTAAGATTTATGCTGGGCATGGTGGTGCACACCTTTAATCCCAGAATTCGGGAGGCAGAAGTAGGAGGATCACCGTGAGTTCAAGGCCACCCTGAGACTACATGGTGAATTCCAGGTCAGCCTGGACTAGAGTGAAACCCAACCCCAAAAAATCTAAATAAATAAATAAATAAAATTTAAGATTTATGAATAAGCCATATGGAAATCTACTTCGCTAGCTAATAATATATATGTTAAAAAAGAGAAGCTGGTGTGGTGGTGCACACCTTAATCCCAGCACTCGGGAGGCAGAGGTAGGAGAATCACTGTGAGTTTGAGACTACCCTGAGATGGCATAGTGAATTCCAGGTCAGCCTGGACTAGAGTGAGACCCTACTTCACAAAACCAAAAAAAAAAAAAAATGGCATAACTTCATTAAAAATAAAATAAATTTAAAAAAGAGAGAGTTTGGCCAGGCATGGTGGCACACACCTTTAATCCCAGCACTTAAGAAGTGGAAGTAGGATTGCTGTGAGTTTGAAGCCAGCCTGAGACTGCATACTGCATAGTGAATTCCAGGTCAGCCTGAGCTAAAGCAAGAACATACCTCAAAAAACCAACAGAGAGGACTGGAGTGATGGCTTAGCAGTTAAGGTACTTGCCTGCGAAGCCTAAGGACCCAGATTGGACTCTCCAAGTCCCACATAAGCACAAGGTGGCACATGTGTCTGGAGTTCACTTGCAGTGAAGTATCCAGTGGAGGTGGATTATGTTGCACCCCAAAGCCATAGATTGTTATTAGAAAAATTTCAGTGCCAGGGGTGGAATACTTTCCAGTGAATTGTTGGCCAGGGAGGCCCCTGATGCTCCACAAACATTGTAGGATATTGCCAAGGCTGTTGGTTGCCCACCAGAACTAGATGGTAGGAACCTATTGCCAAAGACTCCACATGCTTAGGCTGTAGGAAACTGAGAAGTCTAGTTGGAGCTGAGCTGGAAGCCTCCTCCCTGTTGGCTAGTTGTCAGGATGCCAAAAAGACCTATGCAGCCTGTTGGGGGAGAAGTTATCAATGGTGTTAACCAGCAGTGGACCCTTCAAGCTTTATGGCCAGCCAGGCCAAATGTGCAACTGATGCAACTGGTGGCATGTCTGTTCCAGTGAAACCAACCACTCTCTGATTGGATTTTAGGCCCATTCCATGGGAGGGAATTCCTGCCTGTACTGAAAACCTAATCAAAAGTCTATGGCTAGGGAGGCCATAAGCCCTAGTAGGGAAACTACTGCTGTTGTATCTGGATAAATGTATATATTATGCCCACCAAACTGCCCTCTAAACACTTGGCTTTATGCCCACATAATAATGCTACTCTCACTTTTGGTTAGAGAAGCTTCTTTTTTCAGATGGCAGTGACCACTGGGGTGACACAAAAGTAACCAAAGTGCTAAGAAGAAGTGAAAGTGGAGTGTTCACCACTGCATGAGACATCTCTATCATACCCTCTATGGTAGTTTGAATGTGATAATATAAATGTATGGCCCCATATCAGATGTTTTATTGAAACTGAGGTAGGAGGATCGCTGTGAGTTCGGGGCCACTCTGAGACTACAGAGTGTATTCCAGGTCAGCCTGGGCTAGAGTGAGACCCTACCTCAAAACAAACAAACAAACAAAAAACCTGAGTTTGCAAGTTCAGTTCCTAGCAGGCAGATTCCTGCTTGGGTGGGGGGGGGGGCATGTCACTGGGGGTGGATCTGAACTTCGGTCCAAAGGTGTGTGGAGAGAGTAGTTTTGAGTTCTGGAGGTTCCTGCTTGCTGCTTGCTGGTGTTTTCTGTAGTTGTTTCTCTCTGTGTGGATGTGTGGGAGGAAGCAGCTTCTTCCACCATTGATGGACCTTCCCCTGGATCTGTAAGCCTGACATAAATCCCTTTCTCCCATCAACTGTCTTTCTGTTTTGGAAGTTTGTCCCAGCTGACTACAACACCCTCCAAGAGTCAGGGGCAATTGACCATTGCTAAAGAGGTGATAGAAAGAATGGAATTGCTAAAGGAGGGAGGAGTGCTTGTAATATTGTCTTCCAGACACAAAGTGGCCTTGATATTCATGACCTCATAATGGCTGATGCTACATGCTACCTACACAAGACTTGTACACTAGGAGGGAAAAAAATGATGACATTAAAATAGAAGAGAGACTAAAGAAAAGAAGAAGGAATTCAATGGATGGAGGAAAGGGAGGATGGTTGGAGGGAATTGTGATCATGGTGTATATTGTTTATATTTATGGAAGTTGTTAATAGAAAAGTTTAGGCTGGGTGTGGTGGCACATGCCTTTAATCCTAGCACTCAGGAGGCTGAGGTAAGAGGACCACTGTGAGTTTGAGGCCAGCCTTAGACTACATTGTGAATTCCAGGTCAGCTTGGGCTAGAGCAAGACCCTACCTCAAAAAAACCAAAAAGAAGCCAGATGTGGTGGTGCACACCTTTAATCACAGCACTCGGGAGGCAGAGGTAGGAGGATCGCTGTGAGTTCGAGGCCACCCTGACACTACATAGTTAATTCCAGGTCAGCCTGAGCCAGAGTGAGCCCCTACCTCGAAAAACCAAAAAAGTTTTCTGAAATGATGTCCTCAGATACTAAATAAATACTAAGATATTAGAGGCTGTTAGTGTTAGTAGAGGCTGTTAGTGTTAGTAGCGGCTGGCTGGATAAGTCATAGAGGCTGGTGATTGGTCTTCTCTAGCTCTAGTTCTGTGTTTCATTGGTGCTTGGCTGAATGAGGGTACATGATTTGGTAAGAGGCATGTGTTAAACTCACAATCTACCCTCAAAATACTCATTGGAATATTTTTGCAAGTAAGGTTCACTTACAATTTTTGGTCCTTGTCATATGTCAGTGCTTTGCCATATGGAGCTTGTTCATTTGTAAAGTGGATGTTTCTTTGTAAAAGTTGTTCCTGAGATCTGCTGAAAAAACAATGTTTCCTTTCTTCACTTTGCAGCTAAACCAGTTTAAGTTCAATGTTTGTACAGCTGCAAGTCTATACTAATTAAGGAAAGACAGTTTTAATGAAAAGTCACTGCAGAAAGTTTGTACATATTCCCTTGTTTGACACTATATTACAAGCTCACCTGTTAACATAAAAGGAGCAGTCTGTAATTTTCTTTACTGCCTTCCTGATTAATAATAACCGATAGCAACTATCTATCCATGACATGAGTTAGTTTGGCTATTTGAATTTTTTTAATTTTTATTTATTATTATGATTATTATTCTTTTGGTTTTTTGAGGTAAGATCTTGCTCTAGCCCAGGCTGACCTGGCTTTTACTATGTAGTCTCAGGCTGGCCTTTAACTAAAAGCGATCCTCCTACCTCTGCCTTCTGAGTGCTGGGATTAAAGGTGTGCACCACCACACCTGGCTTTCTGTTTGAATTTTATTTGTCTTGTAAATGAGAAACCAGGAAAATACTGTGTAGTTATTAAAGAGGAAGCAAAGATCATAGAAACTGTAAAAAAGTTTTTAATTGGGCTGGAGAGGTGGCTTAGTGGTTAAGGCACTTGCCAGCAAAGCCAAAGAATCCAGGTTCAATTCCCCAGTACCCACATAAAGTCGTAAGTGCAAAGTGGCACATATGTCTGGAGTTCGTTTGCAGTGGCTAGAGGCCCTGACATGCCCGTTCTCTCTCTCTCTCTCAAATAAATAAATAAAATATTTTAAAAAACCTTTTAATTGACAGCCTCCAGACATACATACATTATACCATAACATCATCCTCTCTCACTACCTTCCCTTCTCCCTCCCTTCCCTATCCCTCCACAGAATCCCTTCTTCTTTCCAGCTAGTCCCTCTTCTATTTTTAAATATTTATTTATTTATATTTATTTATTTGAGAAAGAGAAGCATTGAGAGATGATGAGTGAATGGGCATGCCGCTGCAAACGAACTCAGGATGCATGTGCCACCTTGTGCATCTAGCTTACGTGGGTCCTAGGGAATCGAACCTAGGTCCTTTGGCTTTTCAGACAAGGGCCTTAACTGCTAAGCCATCTTCCCAGGCCCCTGTTCTATTTTTTCTATCTTCATTATGCAGGGAAACTAACTTAAAAAAGAATCCATGGTTACCTAGTTTTTAAAGACGTATGCTTGCTTGTTTTATTTCTAAAAGCTTATGGAATAAATCCATCATCTTTGATTTACAAGAGAACTAAAATGTGGAAAATTTGATCATTAAGGGGTGTGATTTCTGGCTTCTGGGATTGTTTATTTTTAAGTTTAAACATTTCAGTGTCTCATGATACTCTTGGTTAAATATATATTTATAATAAAAGACTCATTTTTTTTTCAAGGTAGGGTTCCACTCTAGACCAGGCTGGCCTGGAATTCACTATGTAGTCTCAGGATGGACCTAACTCATAGTGATCCTCCTACCTTTGCCTCCCAAGTGCTGGGATTAAAGGTGTGTGCCATCACACCTGTTTTAAAAGACTCAGTTTTAAGTGGAAAAAAGTTGATTTCTATGCACTGGGATACAATGGATGCATATTTTTTAAATTTTTATTTATTTGGATGTATGTTTTAATCCTAGCAGGGAGTACTTTCAAGCAATGAGATTTCAGGTAGTAGCCTTTTACTTTTGTTTTCCTCTGTATTTTTTCTTGTTTGGATTTTTCAGTGACTATGTTTTACCTTATATACAAACAATTTTAGGCCTGTTTTGTTTTTGGAGGAAAAATGGTAGAAAAAAATATTTGAAAATGATGAAGTCCACCTCCCCCCACCCCTGCCTTCTGCCCAGGGAAATTATCTCAAGGATTGAGAAGAAAAATAAATAGAAATGAAAATTATACAAAAAAATAGAAAACCTCAAGCCAGAAAATAATCAGGGTTTTTGAAAGATTGAACTCTGAGCAGGAGAGGAAGTAGATAAGATACTTGGAGTTACAGATTTCAGGAAATGAAAAACAATAAAATCCCACCCTGTAAAAGTCTTTCCAAAGAGGGATTTATCCTGGAATTCAAAACCAAGATCCTTCACTTGAAATAGTGGAAATGAGTATACAAGTTAGTGGCAGGAACTTCCCAACATCCAGTTTGATTCTAAAACACAGAGGAGGCTGGATTGAAAGGGAACTTCGACAGACAGTACTCTCAGGAAGTAGAGTGACCATGCAGCAGCAGGAAGAAAAGACTTTGACTCTGCATAGCCCTCTGCTGCAGAGAGCAGCTCAAGAATACTACCCTGATGCTGAGCACACTCATACACAGTGCTGTCTGAGAAAACCCTGGCTCCGCTCTTCTCCCAAAAGAATCTTCTACAAAGAGCCAAACTAGGAGAAACTGTCCTCAAAAATGAATGACAACAAAATATATCATTATAGTTGTGTGTGGTGGTTTGGGCCTGTAATCCTACCTCTGTGGAGGTTGAGGCAGGAGGATTAGGAATTCAAGATCATTCTTGGCTACATAGTTACAGCCTAACCTAGACTATGTAATAGCCTGTTTTAAGCCCTTCCCCAAAAAATGTACGGCAGAGATTTTAGGGCTGGAGATATTGCTCAGACATTTGCCTGTAAAGCCTAACGGCTGGGGTTCCATTTCCCAGTACCCACGTAAAGCCAGATACACAAAGTAGCACATGCATTTGGAGTTCATTTGCAGTGGCTGGAGGTCCTAGTGTGCTTACTCTCTCTGACTTTCTCTTGTCTATCTCTCTGCTTGTAAGTAAAAAATATATATTTAAAAATAAGCTGGGTGTGGTGGCACATGCCTTTAATCCCAGCACTCAGGAGGCAGAGGTAGGAGGACTGCCGTGAGTTTGAGGCTACCCTGAGACTACATAGTGAACTCCAGGTCAGCCTTGGCTAGAGGAGACCCTAATTTGAAAAACCAAAATAATAATAATAATAATAATAATGAGATTTTAAAAATAGATTTAAGGGCTGGAGAGATGGCTTAGCGGTTAAGCGCTTGCCTGTGAAGCCTAAGGACCCTGTTCGAGGCTCAATTCCCCAGGACCCACGTTAGCCAGATGCACAAGGGGGCGCATGCGTCTGGAGTTCGTTTGCAGTGGCTGGAGGCCCTGGCGTGCCCATTCTCTCTCTCTCTCTCTCTGTCTTTCTCTCTCTGTCTGTTGCTCTCAAATAAATAAGTAAATAAAAATAAAATAAAAACAAAAAATTAAAAATAGATTTAAAACAGAGTGCATAGGAAGTAGTTCAGGAAGAGTGTAAGTTTGCACTTACTGGGCTGGAGAGATGGCTCAGCAGTTAAGGTACTTGCCCAAAGAACCTAATGACTAAGTTTGATTCCCAGTACTTGCATAAAGCCAGATGCATAAAGTGGCACATGTATCTGGAGTTTATTTGCAGACAACTGGAGGCCCTGGAGTACCTATTCTTTCTCTCTCTGTTTGTAAACTTAAAAAATTATTTAAAAATATTTTGTGGGGCTGGAGAGATAGCTTAGAGGTTAAGGTGCTTGTGTGCAAAGCCCAACACCTATGGTTCGATTTCCCAGTACCCATGATGCACAAGGTGGTACAAACGCCTGGAGTTCCTTTGCAGTGGCTGGAGGCCCTGGCGCTCCCATTTTCTCTCTTTCTCTCTCTCTCTGCCTCTGTCTTTCTGTCTGTCTCTCTCAAATAAATAAAATATATTATTATTATTATTATTATTGTTAACATATTTCGTATGGATACATCATGTGTTGGTACCTCTTTTCCCTCATCCCTGCCCCCCTCCCACTGGGGACCCTCCTCAGTGGGATTGCCTATGGGGTTGTGGGGCTATGCGTTACAAGAACAGCAGACAGTTATTTTTGGGGTGAGGGAATGCCTCTGGGCAGGATGTTTCAACCTGTGACTCTTGCAATATTTCCTCCCCCTCTTCCATAAAATTCTCTGAGCCGTGGTTGGTGAGTTTTAAGTCTACTTCAGTGATGAACTCTTAGAAGCCTCTGGATCTCTGCTTTGGTAGGTGTTGATTACCCTCAGGGTCTGTCTCCTACATTCTACTGCTGATTATCAGGTTCAGCATTGAAGCAGTACTCATGTTTGTCTCCCCAATTTCTCTGTAGTTTCAGCTGTGGCTTGGCTGAAGTGCTAGGGGTGGTTTATCTCCTTGGGTCTTGCTACCTTCTGAAATAGAACACATTCTCCAATGGAGAGTGAAGTCAGCAGAGTTTAAATGGGATAAGTATTATTAAGTTGGGGAGAATTTGATATATGTAAACCCCTCTTTTAGCCAAACAATAATAAGAGCTTGACTGTTTTTCAGTCCCATAAATACAATCTTGTTAGTTTTGGGAGTTACACCTCAAAAGGCTGCTAAGGAACTAGTGTATGTATGTGAATTGTGGGTTTTCCTCCCTCTTGGGGACATTTTCTTTTTTAAAAAACTTATTAATGACCTCCGTATATATAGACAATACATCATGACCATAATCTTTTCCACCATTCTCCCTTAACCTCTCCCAACCCCCTCTATGGAATCTCTTCTTCTTTCCAACTAATCTGTCTTCTGTTCTGATGTTATCATTTTCCACCTCCTATTATGCAGATCTTGTGCAGGTAGTAACATCAGCCACTGTGAGGTCATGAGTACCATGGCTACATTGTGTCTGGAAGACAATATTGCAAAGCATTCCCCCCCCCTTTTTTTGGCTCTTACATTCTTTTTTGTTGTTTTTCAAGGTAGGGTCTCACTCTAGCCCAGACTGACCTGGAACTCACTCTGTAGTCCCAGGCTGCCCTTAAATGTATAGCAGTCCCCGTACTACTTCTGCCTCCCGAGTGTTGGGATTAAGGACGTGTGCCACCAAGCCTGGCTTTCGGCTATTATATTCTTTCTGTCACCTCTTCCGCAATGGTCCCTGAGCCTTGGGGGTGTGATAGAGTTGTCTCATTTAGTTCTAGGCACACCAACTGTCACTTCTCAGCACTTTGGTGAGTTTTGAGTCTTGGTAGTGGTCACTACCATCTGAAAAGAGAAGTTTCTTTAACCAGACTGAAAATAGCATTAACACGTGGGCATAATCATGAGTATTTAGAGGACAGTTTGGTAGACAAAGTATACCCATTTAGCCAGATAACAGTAGTAGTTTTCCCCCTAGGGCTTATGACCTCCCAAGCCATAGGCTTTTGATTAAGTTTTCAGTATCAGGCAGGAATTCCTTTCCGTGGAGAGGGCTTCAAGTTCAATCAGAGAGCAGTTTTCTCATAACGCAACATGCAGCCATTGTACCAGTTGGCACATTTGACCTGGCTAGCCAGCCATAAAGTTTTCTGGGTCCCCTGTTAATAAAGATCACTGATAACTTTTCTCCCCCAGCTGGCTGCATAGGTCTTTCTAGCATCCTGAGAGCTAGTCAACAGGGAGGAGGCTTCCAGCTAATCTCAATCTTGATTTCTATGTCTTCTGGTCTAAGCATGTGGTGTCTTAAGCAATAGGGTCTTACTATCTAGTTCTGATGAACAACCAAGAGCCTTGGCAATAGCCTGTAGGTTGTGGAGGGCATCAGTGGCCTTCCTTACCAAACAACTCACTAGAAGGTATCCCACACATTGCATTGAAATTTTTTTATAACAGCCTGTTGCTGTAAGCTTCATGTTGCTGGCAGAAAACACCAGACCAAGAGCAGCTTTTGGGAAGAAAGGGTTTATTTTGGCTTACAGACTCAAGGGGAAGCTCCATGACGGCAGGGGAAAACGATGGCATGAGAAGAGAGTGGACATCACCTCCTGGCCAACATCAGATGTACAACAGCACCAGGAGATTGTACCAAACACTGGCAAAGGGAAGCTGGCTATAACACCCATAAGCCTGCCTCCAACAATACACTGCTTCCAGGAGTTTCCAATTTCCAAATTGCCACCAGCTGGGGACCTAGCATTCAGAACACATAAGTTTATGGGGGACACCTGAATCAAACTACCACATTTTACTCTTGGCCACCATAAACTGATAACCATCCATTATGTAATGTACAGTGCATTCAGCAAGTCCCCTAAGTTTTATCAATCCTACTGATCTTCAAACATCCCTATAGTCTAAGGTCCCCCCCACCAAGGTTTTTTTTTTAACTGAGCTGTGTATGCTTACGCCTGAAGAATGGTTCATTGCTATTTTAACATTCTTATTTGAAACATCTCTATATCACTGTGCTGGAATTCTTGATACTCAGCTGGCAAAAAACTTCAACCTGACTCTGGGAAGGACTCCTTTCCTTTACTGTGTCCCCTTAATTTCCCTATATTTCTGTCTTGTCTTAATTCAACAGAGTTTCCAAGCACTATACTATAACTTCTGGTTTTATGAAGTGAATAGAACTCAGAAACTTAGTTTGTCAGGAGAAACAAGAGACCCATGATTAGAATTCTACTGTGATGAAGACCAGCCTGGGGAGTACATAGGAATAGCTCTTCATCCACACGAAGTTTGGGGTCATTGACATTGGAGATGCCCCTGCAACTTGAAAGTTGATGGAGGAATTAGGAGAGAAAAAAGTTTGCCAGGCATGGTACTATATTATAAGATCACAGGGCCTTCAAGGACTTGTAAGTGATTTGGGGAAGTTGAAATTCAGGTTTTAAGGACTACAGAAACCTTGAATGCCATATCTGAGCATCTAGGCTTTAGCTAGGGCATTGTGAAGCCTCTGGGTTTTACATTTATGATCATATTCTGATAACTTTATGCATTGTCCCTTCTCTGTTGAATTCAGGTAATAATGATGAAGGAAGACAGAATTGATTTGTCTTGCTCTTCAGACTCTTAAGACAATGCTTAAGTGTAATCAAAACAAAATAAGCAGAGAGATTTCACTAAGTCTTATATTGGCTTTTTGGGTCAGTATTTTTGTACATCCTGTAGAAATATGTCATTCCCTGTATTTTCAGACACTTGTAAGATTTGGAGGTTATGAATTCCTTCTTAGAGCTTGTATAGATGCATTCTCATTATTAATTATTGCTGAAGTCAAGAGGAAATGATATCAGCAGATGTGTGGAGCTTTTATTCACATTGAATACACTATTCATTTAGACAAAAAGATCATTTTTAATTCAAATCGGAATATTCTAATTTAAGGTCTAACTCAGTTGTGTCATAATCTCCATGGAAACAAAGCTTTCTACTGTGCAGTAGTAGTTTCTAATGTGTAATAGTTAACATAGATAACTCATTTCCCCTGTAGATACACAAATTGTCAATGTAAATATTTTTTTCCATTTTCTTTTAAGAAATCTTTTAAAATATTTTATTTTTATTTATTAGAGAGAGAGAGAGAAAGAGGCAGAGAGAGAATATGGATGCACCAGGGCCTTAATCCACTGCAAATGAACTTCAGATGAATGCACCACCTTGTGTATCTAGCTTAAGTGGGTCCTATGGAATCAAACCTGGGTCCTTTGGCTTTGTAGGCAAGCATCTTAACTCCTGAGCCATCCCTCCAGCCCTTAAGAAATCTTTTAAAATAGGATTTTAGCCATTAACTTATGCTTATGTGTTTTTATAAAATTTAAAATGTTTACATTTTCTGTTTACATATGTTCTTACAACATTGGTAAAACCTGAAGTTGTTGATAGAGCTTACTTTCTTTTGCCAGTTGAGTTCAGGCAGAGAGCATTGAATCCTCTTTTCTCAGTTGTTAATAATCTGTATAAGGTATTCTTCAGTGGAGCTGTATTTTCCTTATTAATCTTCAGGTATCTTTTTTATATTATAGATATGAATCTTTTGTCAGGTATCTTTCATATTTCTTTCAAAGTTTGAGGCTTACCTTTTCCCTTTCTTTCTTTCCTTCTTTCTTTCTTTCCTTCTTCCTTTCTTTCCTTCTTCTTTCTTTTTTTAACTAGGATCCTTCTTTTAAGATGTAGAGAGACTCTATTAGATTAAGAGAAAGAAAGAAAAGGAAGTGCAGAGACAGCTCCTGCCATGTGGAAGGCAGGAGTGGGTAGAGAGCTCATGTGGGAGTAGGGAACCCTCCCTCTTTTCCCCCACATCACAGCTGGGATGTGGGAAGGCCTACCAGAGCAGGAACCTGGAGGTTAAGGTGTCAGGAGATGAACAGCCAAGAAGAGGTCTTGCCCACTAGGTACGCATTTATTTCTAATCTGTTCTGGTGGTCTTTACTCTCAAGCTCAGGTGACTTCTGAGAGAATGCTGACTAGTGTGGAATCAGGGGGCTGGCTCAGGAAGAGGCCAACCATGACACCAACTCTTAGTGCTGTGCTTAATCAACCACGATGCCAGGATCAAATTTAAACCTTAATTCCAGGAAAGGGGAACCCCTTTCCAGAGAGGGACTCAGGTTGTTTATAGAAAAACAGATCTAGGTAACTCTTTTAGGCAAGAAACAAGAAAAGGCCAGAAATGACCTTTTAATGAGTAGAAATTCTTAATTTAAAAACCTAATTTGGGGCTGGGAATATGGTTCACTGGTTGGAGGCACTAGCCTGCAAAGCCTGGCAGTCCAGGTTCGATTCCCCAGTATCCATGTAAAGCCAGATACACAGAGGAGGGCATGTGTCCATAGTTTCTTTGCAGCAGTGTGTACCACCATGCCTGGCTGGTTAACAAAGTTTTGTTGCAGTGAAATTAAAAATTAAAAAATGGCCCAGCACAGTGGTGCACGACTCCCAGCACTCAGGAGGCAGAGGTAGGAGGATTATTGTGAGTTTGAGGCCAACCTGAGACTACATAGTGAAGGCCTGCTTCATAAAACCGAAACCAACCAACCAACCAGAAAAAAAAAATCCAAACTGGAATCTTCTACTTAGTAAAGGAAACAAGTAACAGAGTGAAGAGGCAGCCTGAAGACTGGAAGTAAATACTTTTAAATCATACATCAGATAAGGAGCTGGTAGCCAAAATATATAAGAAACTCAAGCTATTCAATAACAAGAAAAGAAATAATCTCATTAAAAAAGATAGACAAAGGGGCTGGAGAAATGGCTTAGTGGGTGAGGCGCTTGCCTGCGAAGCCTAAGGACCAGGTTCTATTCCCCAACACCCATGTGAGCCAGATGCACATGGTGACACATGCATCTGGAGTTCATTTTCAGTGGCTGTAGGCCCTGGCATACCCATTCTTTCTTTTTCTCTCTCTCTAATAAATAAACATTCTTTAAAATAGGCAAAGGACTGGAATACACATTGCTCAAAAGAGATACTTATCAACAGATGTGTTAAAACACACAAACAAAAAGAACCCTCAACACCTTGAATCTTTAGAGAAATGCAACCAGAACGAGCTATTATCTCATACCTCTTAGACTGGCTGTTACTGAAAAGATGAATGATAGTACGTGTTGATGAGGTTATGGAGGAAGAGGTTATACAGAGTTGAAGGTATTTTAAATTAGCATAACTGTTTTGGAAAACACATGGAAGTTCCTCCATAAAACTAAAAGTAGAATGGTCATGTGATTTAGCAGTCTGATTTCTGGGTATCTCTCCAAAAGACTGAAACTAGTGTGTGTGGTAGACAGATTCACAATATTGGATGATCATCCAGGCAAACACAGTTTATGGGGAAGGAAAGGATTTATTTCAAGCTCACAGATCCAGGGGAAGTTTCATTAAGGGCAGAAAAACCTGGCTTCCTTTCATAGATCCAAGCAAAGAGAAACAGCCAACCAACCAGCAAACACCAAAAGCAGCAAACAGGAACCCTACCAGAGCTCCTGCTTCCCTCCACACTTTTGGACTAGAATACAATCTTCCCCCAAACACAACTTTGGGGTGGATATCCTCCATCTAGATGGCTGGAAATGCAAGTTGCAAGCTTAATAAAACACCTGAGTCTATGGGGGACATACATTCACATTCAAACCACTACAGTATGTCAATGTGATGGCTACACTCTCATCTTCATTGTAGAATCATTTGCAATAGCCTATGATATGGAAACAACTGAAGTGCCCATCAGTGGATGAATGAATTAAAGAATGTCATCTATATACACAATGGAATATTAGTCTTTAAGAAGCAGGAAATTCTGTTACTTATGATACTGTAGATGAACCTAGAAGACATCATGATAAGCAAAATGAGCCAGACAGAACAGATACCATAATATCAAACTTCTAGGTAAAATCTTAAAAAGTTGAATTTAAAAGTAGAGAGTAGAATAGTGGGTTCTTGTAGATAGGGAAAGGGGAGACTTTGATCAAAGGATACAAAGTTTCAGTTAGATAGGAATAAGTTCTGGTGGTCTGATGTATAGCATGGTAGCAATAGTCAATGCAATACATTAGTGTTATATATTTCAAAGGAACTGAAAGAGACTTTAAATGTTCTCATGACAAAGAAATGAGGATATTAAGAGTGAAATTCTGGCCAGTACTTACTTTGCTCCAGCCCTCTATCAGATATCTTGGCAAGGTCTCCAGTTTGCTAAAGACATATGGAGCCTAGAAAGGCAGGTCCGTAGGGCCTGACAACGATGGACTAGTCTAGACTAGAGTCTGTTCTGGGAGGTAGGGAAGAAACAGGTAAAGAGAAACAGGAAAGATCCTACACTCATACAGTTGTCACTGAACTTTGCAGACTTTACCCATTCACTTTTGGCTACTTTGTTTCAAAATGCTTTGTGGAAACAAAGCACATCTTGACCATTCCATCTGCACTGGTTGGCTAATATGCAGAAGATGCCAGAACCTTGTCTGCTCTGAGTCTGAGCAGCCTTCATATGGGGACAGCAGCCACTTGTCAGGTTTCCCTGAATCACTCTGCTCAGGTGATGGTGTCTGCAATATTTGAGGTGATGGATTTTTTTTTTAACTCTGAAACCCAAACGTGGAATTTTCAGCAGTAGGGTCTTACTATTTAGTTCTGGTGGGAAACAAAGAGCCTTATATGGATACATGAAATCAATGATGTATATATGACATGAAAGTAGACTAGGGGAACAAAGAGTATTAACAAGAGGGAGAGGTGGGAGGAAGAGGAGGGATAAGGTTATGGGAGGAAATATGCTCATCATACAGTATATACTTGTATGAAGATATTCTTGTATAACACAGTAAAACAATAGAAAAGCTATGTAACAAAAAAATCAGTGGTTGCAAATGGTAAAAATAGCATATGATTTTTATTTTCTTATTTTTGTTTATATATTTTAAAAGTTTTATTTATTTGAGAGAGAAAGAGCAAAAGAGAATGGCATGCTAGGGCCTCTTGAAGTCACTGCAAACAAACACCAGATGCATGCACCACTTTTGCATCTAGCTTTACGTGGGTGCTGGAAAATTGAACCCAGGCAGGAAAGTTTTGTGAGCAAGCACCTTTAACTGCTGAGCCATCTCCCTGGCCCCTGTTCTTATATTTTTAATGCATGTAAATATTATATTGCAGATATCATTTTCTTTCCTTTTTTCCACACAGTATGCTTAAATTTATTTATTTTTACGTTATGTGTGTTTAATGTGCACAGTGTATGCAAGTGTTTGTGTAAGTGTGAGTGCCCTGTGCACATGCACAGAGGTCAGAGGAGAACACTAGACATTCTCTATCATTCTCTGCCTTATTTCTCAAGACAGAGTCTCTCATCACCTGGAACTGCTGGTTTTTCTTTTTTTAATATGAATTTTTATTTTATATTAATTATAACATGTTGTCCTCTTTTTTCCCCTTGCCCCAGCTCCTGTTACCCTAGAGGCCCTCCTCAGTGGGGTTATGGTATTCACTGTGTTTTTTTGTTTTTTGTTTTTTCCTTTTTTTCTTCTGGTTAAACTGGCTGACTGTCAAGTTCCAGTGATTCTCCTGTCTCCAGTTCCCTCAGGACTGGGTTGCAGACATGCATGGCCACATCTGGCTTTTTAAAATTTTTTTCTTTTTTTTTTTTTTAACTTTTTTTGTTGTTTATTTTTTATTTATTTATTTGAGAGCGACAGAGAGAGAGAGAGAGAGGCAGAGAGAGAGAGAGAGAATGGGCACGCCAGGGCCTCCAGCCACTGCAAACGAACTCCAGATGCATGCGCCCCCTTGTGCATCTGGCTAACGTGGGTCCTGGGGAATCGAGCCTCGAACCAGGGTCCTTAGGCTTCACAGGCAAGCACTTAACCGCTAAGCCATCTCTCCAGCCCCTAATTTTTCTTCTTTTTTTCATTTATTTTTATTCATTTGAGAGAGACAGAGAGAGAAAGAGGCAGAGAGGGAGAGAGAGAGAGAATGGGCACGCCAGGGCCTCCAGCCACTGCAAATGAACTCCTGACACGTGCGCCCCCTTGTGCATCTGGCTAACGTGGGTCTTGGGGAATCAAGCCTCGAACCGGGGTCCTTAGGCTTCACAGGCAAGTGCTCAACCACTAAGCCATCTCTCCAGCCCCACACCTGGCTTCTTATGACAGTGCTGGGGACTGAGCTCAGATCCTCATGTTTGCATGGCAAGTACTTTTACCCACTGAGCCATCTCCTCAGCCCCACTGTAGCATGTTTTTAAGATCCATCATATTACTGTTGCCCAGTTAGGAATTCATATTCAAATACTGCAACCTCCTACTGCCACCTAGAACCCTGAATAGACATCTTTGTCCCCTTCTGTGAATCAGGCCAGGCTTACAACTTCTGGGACACAGTTTGGTAATATAAGTACAAGCATTTTTAGCTTAACCTCAGTAATTGGTTTCCGAATATTTAAGTGAGAATTTCAACCAGGCACCATTTATTATTTATTAGTAGGTTTTTTTAATTTTGTTTTGTTTGTTTCGAGGTAGGTTCTCACTCTAGCCCAGGCTTACCTGGAATTCACTCTGTAGTCTCAGGCTGGCCTTAGACTCACAGCAGTCCTCTTCCCTCTGCCTTTCTGAGTGCTGGGATTAAAGGCATGCACCACCACACCCAGCTGTTTTATTATTTTTTTAAATATTTTATTTATTTATTTGAGAAAAGGGGGAGAGAGAGAGAAAGAACAGAGAACGGGCATACCAGGGCCTCTAGCCACTGCAAAGGAGCTCCAAACGCATACTCCAAAGTGGGGACTTTGTGAGTGATTTTCACATTCCCCTTTACTAATAGTGGTTTTACTGATGGAGCACTGGACTGTACCAGGGGTGAAGTCAGAGTTGAAATTCCTATCTGTTCAATCTTCACAGTACTTATTATGGGAACTGTTGGTACGAGGCAGACAATCCTATTGTATGGATTGTCATTCTCCCGTGTAATCCCCTTTTGTATCATACTAAGGCTAATCAGTTAACCCAGAAAAACCTAGGCTCTCCTCTGCAGTTAGGATACCAGGAGGAATCAAGCAGGCAGAAAGCCACTGTAGAACCCTATAAACAAGGCTCACCGCTGTGCAGTGTGTTTCATAAACATGATTGATAAATACACCAGAAATAGACTCATCCCAGAGAGACAGATGCTAATTTGTTCTTTGGAGGTTTTCTATTCTTTTGTTATTGTTGATTTGAGACAGAGGACCTGAACTCATAGTATCCTAGTTGACCTTGAATTCAAGGTGATCCTCCTGCCTCAGCCACAAGTACAGGCATGCGCCAATCACACTTGATGCTGACCTGTTAATTGATAATTGAGAGTATGCTCTTTGAATATCCAGATCATCCATTTTTGCTGTGTTCGGTTTCTCTTGAGAAAGCTGAATAAACAGCAGGACATTTTCAACCTCTGTCTTCCCTTCTCTGGGATAGCCTGTAGACCCTCTGACCATCTTAACAGTTGCTAAGTCAGTGATCACTTTCCGATTTTGGGAGAAACATGGGTGGCTTCTAGTTGGGCTTTCATGATATTACACCTCTAATTTCCACAATTGGATTTGAGAGTTCTAGAGTCTCAGGACTGTAATTTTTTGTGGCGGAGCATCAGGGGCCTCACTGACCAACAACTTGCTGAAAAGTATTCCTACCTCTGGAACTGAAATTTTATAACAATCTATGACTTCTGGGTATAGTATTATTTTCCCTCACATGGTACTTCTGAAGTTAAAAGCTTTTATTAGACCTTAGTGCTCCGAATAAAAAAAAAACTTTAGGAAAATAGTTTTTTAAATTACTTATAATATGTGTGCATATCTAATTAGTTATAGTTTAATAGCCAAAATTTCTTAAAAAGTCCATGCTTTAGATATTTAGAGTTAACTGGGCATTTGTGTGCTCAGTCACTATGGTTCGTCCCTTCCTTCCTTCCTTCCTTCCTTCCTTCTTTCCTTCCTTCCTTCCTTCCTTCCTCCCTTCCCCCCTTCCCTCCCTCCCTCCCTCCCTCCCTCCCTCCCTCCCTCCCTCCTCCTCCTCCTCCTTCTTTCTTTCTTTCTTTCTTTCTTTCTTTCTTTCTTTCTTTCTTTCTTTCTTTCTTTCTTTCTTTCATAAACTTGCCGGGCATGGTGGCGCACGCCTTTAATCCCAAGACTTGAGAGGCAGAGGTAGGAGGATTGCCATGAGTTCAAGGCGACTCTGAGAATAAAAAGTGAATTCCAGGTCAGCCTGAGCTAAAGTGAGACTCTACCTTGAAAAAACAACAACAAAATCTTATTTATTTGCAAAGGGGAAGAGGGAGGGAGAGAGAGAGAGAGAAAGAAAGAACAGAAGAGAGAGGAAGAGAATATATGGACACACCAGGGCCTCCAGCTGCTGTAAACAAACTTCAAATGCATGTGCGACTTTGTGCATATGGCTTTAAGTAGGCACTGGAAAATTGAATCCAGGTTGTTAGGTTTTGTAGCCAAGTGCCTTTACCTACTGAGCCATCTCTCCAGCCCGGTTACTATGTTAAACACTTGAAATAACTCATTTAGTCCAGATACTCTTATTTGCCCAACACTATGGATTTGGAGAAAGAAGACCTGAATGGTTTAATCTTAGTATGCAACTCTTGGTGTTTAGTCAGGGTGACATCAAAGGCATGCAGTAAATATTTGCTACTTAAATGTCTTGAAAGGGAAAATAGCAACAGGGAGGGAGAGAAAAAGGGACTAGGACCATGGATGTGGGTATCAAGTATGGAAGAAGGGCCTGGGGAAGCATCTGGGACCTTTGCCTCAGGATAGATCTTGGTGGATCTCCAAAGAGCTAAAGAGACTCACACCAACCTTCACTAGGATGCCTTGAAGAACCCCAGATCTCCACCCTGCACTGACAGCAAATGACCCTGCACTGATAGCAAATAGCGAGTGAGATATCAGAATTCTGGGTCTGAGGGTGTCCTGTTCATCAGCAAATCTTTTGATCACTCTGCCGCTAAAATGTACCCCAAATCTATGTGCTCATCTCCATGGAAGCTATCTCTGACCATTTTCATTTATACTGCTATAGAAACTTCCTTTCTGGTCTTCTACTCTCTGTACTTTCCCACAGCCTGTTTCTGAAGATGGTCAAGGGGGATGTAAAGATTATATCACTTCCCCATGGCTTTTCATGAAATTTGTCTGACTTAGAAAGTTCTCTGTATCTTTTAACCCCTGCCTACCCATAACCTCATCTCATAACCCTCCTCTTCCAGTACCCACCTGACTGCCTTGTCCGTTGGGTGTGTCCCATATACCAGTTCCTCTCCCTGATGTTTCTTCCTCTATTCCTTGCTGGCTGGCTCCTTGTCATTGAGATCTCACCCCCCATATTTCTGTCTCACCCCTTCTTCACCACTCTTATTCATAATAGCAGCCCAGTCCCTCTCTGTCACATCTCGGTGTTATCTGCCATGTTCTCTGTTGAATCTCCAATGCCTAGAAAACCACTTGGCATAGTGTGGATTCTTGATAATGATTTGTCAGATGTATGAATACTGTTTGCCAGCTTCATGATCTTGGTTTCATGATTTTATTTTTAGGTTAGGACCAGGTGATTTTAGACCTTTCTCAATAGAAAGGGCCAAAGGAATTAAATACAGACAGGACTGAGTTTTGTTCCTGCAACTGCTATTTACTAGCTATTTGACCATTCTGTTCTGAACTGCAGTTTCTTCATTTCTAAGATAGAGTTGATGAACTTAGCTTACAGAGTAAGAACTTGGGGCTGTGTATGTAGCTCAGTTGATAGAGTGCTTGTTTAGTATGCATGAAGTCCTGAGTTTGATCTCCAGTACTCCATAAACTTGTAGTGGTGCAAACCTGTAATCCAAGCATTTGGGAGGAAAAGGAAGAAGGATAAGCAATTAAAGGCGCCATCCTTGACTACTTAGTTTGAAGCCAGCTAGGGACTGAGTCTCAAACAAACAAACTGGCAAGAACAAATTGGATTTAAACATGATTGGAGTTAAAGTATTTAACATGTTAGCTACCTCCCCCGCCCTTTTTTTTTTTTTTTTTTTACCAAAAATGACCACTATGTTGTTATTTACATTTTTCTTCCTCCCATACAACAGTACTTGTTCTTTGTACCTCTAGTAGTTAACATTATACTTGGTTTATAATAGTAACAGGTTGCTTGCAAATGTCTGCATAATTTAGACCTCCATATTTAAGAACTGGCTTCTGGGCTGGAGAGATGGCTTAACAGCTAATGCGCTTGCCTATGAAGCCTAAGGACCCAGGTTCAATTCCCCAGGACCCACATAAGCCAGATGCACAAGGTGATGCATGCGTCTGGAGTTTGTTTGCAGTGGCTGGAGATTCTAGAGCAACCATTCTCTCTCTTAAAAAAAAAAAAAAAAGAGGGCTAGAGAGATGGCTAAGTGGTTAAGCACTTGCCTGTGAAGCCTAAGGACCCTGGTTCAAGGCTCAATTCCCCAGGACCCACGTTAGCCAGATGCACAAGGGGGTGCACGCGTCTGGAGTTTGTTTGCAGTGGCTAGCAGCCCTGGCGCACCCACTCTCCTCTCTCTCTCTCTCTGCCTTTTGCTCTCTGTGTCTGTCGCTCTCAAATAAGTAAGTAAATAAATAAATAAATAAGAGAAAAGAAAATGAAAATGAAAAGAACTGGTTTCTCCTGATTCTTGTTTAGGTCAAACCCCTCAGGTTAGGTTATTATTTCTCTTTGGAGAGAGAGAGAGAGAGAGAGAGAGAGAGGGAGGGAGGACAAATGAGATGGCAGTCAACTATATATTAAAAGCCTATAGGGATAGTGTGGCTCAGAACAGAATTGGATTTATGTATACAGTTAGTACAAATTGGTCCTATCCATTTTTTTTGAGTTTTAAAAAATATTTTATTTATTTATTTGAGAGAAAAATAGAAAGATGCACAAAAAGAGAGAAAAAGAATGGACATGCAGAGCCTCTAGCCATTGCAAATGAACTCCAGACACTTGTACCACTTTGTGCATCTGGCTTTACATGGGTAGTGGGGAATCAAACCCAGGACACCAGGCTTTATAAGAAACTGCTGAGGCATCTCTCCAGCCCTTTGGTGAGTTTTGAATCATCCCAAGGGTCACCATCATCTGAAAAGACAACCTTCTCTAACCAAAAGTGGGAGAAGTATTAATATATGAATATAAACATAAGTATTTACAGGTCAATTTTGTGGTCATAATATATTCACTTATACAGACAACAGTAGTTATTTCCCCTGTAGGGCTTATGGCCTCCCCAGTCATGGGCTTTTTGAAAGCAAGCACCTTAAACCACTGAGCCATCTCTCCATCCCAGTCATAGGCTTTTGATTAGGTTTTCAGTACCAGTCAAGAATTGCCTTCTCAAATCCAATCACAAAGCAGTTGGGTTCTCCCTTAATAGACATGTCACCATTGTACCAGTTGGTACATTTGGCCTGGCTGGCCAGCCATAGAACTTCTAGAGTCCACTGCTTGTTAAGGTCATTGATTTATTTTCTCCCCTGATAGGTCACATAGATTTTTGACAGCTGGTGTACAGGAAGGAGGCTTCCAGCTGAGCTCCAACTTGATTTCTATGACCTGCAGCCCAAGTATGTAGTGTCTTCAGCAATAGGGTCTTATCACCTAGTTATGGCAGGCCACCAAGAGCCTTGGCAAATAGCCTGTAATGTTTTGTAGGGGCATCAGGGGCCTTTCTTGTCAACAACTCACTGGAAAGTATCATGCTCCGGCTCTGAAATTTTTCTCTTTTTTTTTCACTTTTTAAATTTATTGTTTTTTACAAAGATTGTAGTCTTTTTTTTCAAATTTTTAATAACAACTTCCATGATTATAAAAAAATCCCATGGCAATACCCTCCCACCCCCCACTTTCCCCTTTGAAACTCCATTCTTCATCATATCCCCTCCCCATCTCAGTCAGTCTTTTATTTTGATGTCAACATCTTTTCCTCCTCTTATGATGGTCTTGTGTAGGTAGTGTCAGGCAATGTGAGGTCATGGATATCCAGGCCATTTTGTGTCGGGGGGAGCACATTGTAAGGAGTCCTACCCTTCCTTTGGCTCTTACATTCTTTTTTAAAAATATTTTTGTTTATTTTTATTTATTTAAGAGTGACAGACAGACAGAGAAAGAGGCAGATAGAGAGAATGGGTGCGCCAGGGCTTCCAGCCACTGCAAACAAACTCCAGACGTGTGTGCCCCCTTGTGCATCTGGCTAACATGGGTCCTGGGGAATCGAGCCTCAAACTGGGGTCCTTACGCTTCACAGTCAGGTGCTTAACTGCTAAGCCATTTCTCCAGCCCAGCTCTTACATTCTTTCTGCCAACGTCTTCCGCATTAGACCCTGAGCCTTGGAAGGTGTGATAGAGATATTACAGTACTGAGCACTCCTGTCACTTCTTTCCAGCACCATGATACCTTCTGAGTTGTCCCAAGGTCACTGCCATCTGAAAAGAGAAGATTCTCTACCAAAAGTGAGAGTAGCATTAATATAAGGGTATGAACATTAAGAGAAATGCTTACTGGGCAGTTTGATGAGCATAGTATATACATTTAGCCAGACAGCAGCAGACATTTCACCCCTAGGGCTCATGACTACCCCTGTTTTCAGTATCAGGGATGTATTCCCTCCCATGGAGTGGGCCTCCAGTCCAATTAGAGGGCAGTTGGTTTCTACCATGATAGACGTGCCACTGTTGCACCCGTTGGCTCATTTGGCCTGGCTGGCCAAATATAAGGCTTGCAGTGTCCACTGTTGAGTATCTTCACTGGTGATTTCTCTTTCTCTCACTGAACTGCATGCAGAATGGCTTCTTCCAGCTTTCTGTCAGTGGGTCTACATGGAGGAGGTTATCAGCTCAGTTCCAGCAGGATTTCTCAGTGGCCTCACAGCCCAAGTATGTGGAGTCTTCAGCAATAGGGTCTTACCATCTCTTCCTGGTGGGAAACCAAGGGCCTCAGCAATGGCCTATAATGTTTTGGGAACATCTTGGACCTGCCTGGCCAACAACTCACTGGAAGGTATCCCCTCCCTGGCACTGAAAATTTTCTAACAACGATCTATGGCTCCTGAGTGTTCCATTGTCCAAAAAAGTAGGATTCCATATGATTTATTTCCTATCCATTTTTTAAACTTTATTTATTTATTTGAGAGAGAGAGAGAGAAAGAGGGAGAGAGAGACAGTGGTGCACCAGGGCCTCCAGCCACTGCAAACGAACTCCAAACGTATGTGCCACCTTGTGCATCTGGCTTACATGGGTCCTGGGGAATCAAACAGAGGTCCTTTGGTTTTTCAGGCAAAGGCCTTAACCGCTAAGCTATTTCTCCAGCCCCAATTTTTGTTTTTAACAGAGGGGAAGTAGGAAAGTGATCACATGATTATGTTTCCTAGTTATTGGAATTACATAAGATTCTTTCCTTTTTGTTCTTTACTTAAATATAAATTATTCTGAAAACAAGACGTGCTATATTACACATGTGTAATGTATTATAATTTCCAGATATATGCTTAGTTCAGAAAGATCAACGTTGACTGAACATTCATTCAAAAATATTTTTGAGCTGGTTGTGGTGGTGCATGCTTTGAAACCCACCACTCAGGAGGCAGAGGTAGGAGGACTGCTGTGAGTTAAAGGCCACTCTGAGACTACATAGTGAATTCCAGGTCAGCCTGGGCTAGAGTGAGACCTTACCTCAAAAACAAACAAACAAACAAACAAACAAACAAACAAAAAACCTTTTGAGTGCCTATCATGTTTGTTGCAGTCCGGTTCACATTGCTGGTAGAAATCACCCAACCAAGAGCGGCTTCTGGGAAAAAGAGATTTATTTTGGCTTACAGGCTCAAGGGGAAGCTCCACGATGGCAGGGAAAACAATGGCATGAGCGGAGGGGGAACATCACCCCCTGGCCAACATAAGTTGGACAATAGCAACAGGAGAGTGTGCCAGACACTGGCATGGGGAAACTGGCTATAACACCCATAAGCCCGCCCCCAACAATACACTGCCTCCAGGAGGCATTAATTCCCAAATCTCCATCAGCTGGGAACCTATCATTCAGAACACCTAAGTTTATGGGGGACACCTGAATCAAACCACCACATTCTGCCCCTGGCCCCCATAAACTAATAACCATACATGATGTAAAATGCATGCATTCATGTAACTTTAAAAGTCCCATAGTTTTTATCAATTGCAATGATGTTCATACATCCCCATATAGTCCAAGGTCTTTTAGCTGAGCCATAATAGCAAAAATTAACCTCAAAAAACCCATAATGGCACAGAATAAACATTCACACTACCAAAGATGGCATTGGGCATAAGAAATATTCAACCAATACAACATTTAAAACAACCAGGGCAAACATCATACTCTGTAGCTTCAAGTCCAACAACTCTAGCCAGTGACAAATCTCCAAGACCAATAATTCTAACCAGCAACAAGTCTCTGGCGTTCCAATTCTGCCCTTCTAGCTAGGCTACTCACAGTTCTAGAAAACTGCATTGGAGCTGGCAGCTCTCCTTGGCAGCCATCTCATGGTCCCGGCCTCTCCACTGGGTCTCCAATGGCTTGCCATGGTCCATCCTCACAGCTCCATGGGGTCTCCATGCAGGCATCCAGTAAACCTGCTTCACACTGCCCATGACCATTTCCAAAACACAAGACCATGTTGCAAACTCAATGACCCTCCCTTTCCTGCATTTCTTATACTCCACAATACCAGGTAGGGTGCCAGTTCGTTAATCCAGGGGGGAATAAAGCAGACTTTGAAGAACAGGACACTCCTTGAGCACTCAGGCCCCTTCCAAAGAGTCTACATTCTTCCTGTTGTCCCAGTGCAGGTCAGCTAGCCCAGTCTCAGAGATTGTAATCTCTCAGTTGCAGCTGAATAGGCAACAGTTAACCCAAAGATTTTTCTTTCTGTGCCATATCCCTCTGCTCACACCAGTTCATTTCTACGCAAAGCAACCCTGTACAACTTCTCAGGACATGGGCGTAACAGTAAGCATCTCACACAAACTGCTAGCCCAGTCCAAGCAAAGTTCTTTCTCACCCTCATAAGACAAACCTCACAGTCCATAGTTCTTACTGCATTCAGGTCTTGCAGCTCAGACCAGAATAGTCCATCAAGCTGTTCTTACAGCACTTCAAGGCATCTCTTAGGCCTAGGTTTCAAATCCTCCCATATTCCTCTTGAAAATCAGCTCCAAAAGGCCAAAGCCACACAGTCAGGTGTCTAGCAGCAATCCCACTCCTCGCCACCACTTTACTGTTGCAGTCTGGTTCACATTGCTGGTAGAAATCATCCAACCAAGAGCAGCTTCTGGGAAAAAGAGATTTATTTTGGTTTACAGGCTTGAGGGGAAGCTCCACGATGGCAGGGAAAACAATGGCATGAGCGGAGGGGGAACATCAACCCCTGGCCAACATAAGGTGGACCACAGCAACAGGAGAGTGTGCCAAACACTGGCATGGGGAAACCGTCTATAACAACCATAAGCCCACACCCAACAATATACTCCCTCCAGGAGGCATTAATTCCCAAATATCCATCAGCTGGGAACCTATCATTCAGAACACCTAAGTTTATGGGGGACACCTGAATCAAGCCACCACAATGTTCAAAGCACTATTTTGGGCATTGAGAAAATAGTGATAAGTACATATATCCTTGTCTTCATAGACCTTGACTTTCTAGTGGGAGAAATAGAAAACAAAGAAAATGAAGTAATAAAATAGGTACTGTATTAAATCATGATTAGGGGCTAAGAAGAAAAACAACAGCAGCCATGAATGTTATGGGAGGGTGGGTAACCAACTGATCTTTGATTTGCTATGAGGCCTACTGCATGAGAAAGAATTCATGCCCAGTACTCAAAACCCCCCTAATCAAAAATTATGGCTGGGAAGGTCATAGGCTCTAGGGGAGAAGATATTACTATTATTCGGCTAAATATATATGTTGTACCATCAAATTGACCCTTAAATATTTATGTTTATGCCCATAGATCAGTACTGCTCTCACCTTTTGTCAGAGAAGTTTCTTTTTGCATATAGCTGTGACTACTCAGGAGACTCAAAACTCATTATTGTGCTGAGAATAAGTGACTATTGAGTGCTTAGCACTAAATGAGCCATCTCTATCACCCTCCAAGGCTCAGGGAGTACTGCAGAAGAAGGGTCAGAAAAAAATGTAAGTCAGAGGATGGGAGGAGTGCTTTGGAGTTCTGTCTTCTGACTGCGATGAAGTCATTGCGTTTATAACTTCGCACAGCTCTCATTACCTGCACAAGACCTGCATAATATTGGGTCCATCAACATGTTGTCATGGATGATGAAAGAGCCTCCCAATCCCCAAAAAAGACATCAGAGCAGAAGAGAGACTAGTTTGAAAGAAAAAGTGGAAGGGGGGACAAGGGAATGTATTATGATCAAAATACATTATGTAAATATATGAAAATTGTCAATTAAAAAGTTCAACAAAATAACAGCAGGACAGGGATAAGAGGGAGACTAGCAAGAGTAGGAATTTAACATTCTCCCCACTCCTCCCCCACAAGGCATGTATCACCATAGTCAGTTTACCGACTGGTATAATTAGTACTATCAACTTTTTTTAAAAAATTTATTTGAGAGCAATAGACAAAGAGAGAAAGAGGCAGAGAGACAGAGAGAGAGAGAAGGGGGGGAGAATGGGTGCGCCAGGGCCTCCAGCCACTGCAGATGAACTCCAGACGCGTGCGCCCCCTTGTGCATCTGGCTAATGTGGGTTCTGGGGAATCAAGCCTCGAACTGGGGTCCTTAGGCTTCACAGGCAAGCGCTTAACTGCTGAGCCATCTCTCCAGCCCCTATCAACTTTTTTATGAGAGAAAGAGAGAGAGAGAGAGAATTGGCAAACCAGGGCCTCCAGCCATTGCAATTGAACTCCAGACATGTCCATCAAGACCTTGTGTGCATGTGCAACCTTGCACGTTTGTGAGTCTGGCTTACGTGGGGTCTGGAGAGTTGAGCATGAGTCCTTAGGCTTCACAGGCAAATACCTTAAGCACTAAGCCATCTCCAGCCCTAATATTAACTCTTGAACATACTATTTCTGTATTATCTAAAAAGTCAGTTGCTTTATCAGCTGAAAGATTAAATGAAAGTTATTAAAATTGATATGAAATGACTGTTCTCTTCTAAATATTAATGTAAGAACTGAATTAAGAGGGCTGTGAACTGAAACATTAGGTCAGTTTTATGCTGATTATTAGACACAAAGAAAGGCTGGATGCAGGAATTCCTGTAGTTCTCACCCCTTATCCAGAGCAGTTGGGAAGTTGTTTACTCTTTGAGGGCCTGCAGCTGACGTCAGCTCACTGAGTAATGTCATCAGATTTCCTGATGGTGGTTATTTGGGGGGGGGGTGGCAGTGGTAAGTAGTTGTCCGCCTGTACTGATTCTCTGCTTGAGTCCTGAGAGGTCCTGAGAGCCGGATGTTCCCTGTAGACAGGATGTGAGGCTAAATGCAATCTAGTTAAGTAAATAAAGTGTTCAGTGGCAAAATGGACTTGCTGAAACATGATCCTTTTAAAATGATATTGCTAAAATTATACAGTGTTCAAAATTCACTATTGTCTTTAAAAAATGAATCCAAGCTTTTAAATCTTAAAATATATCTGGTGTTTATTTTTATAAGTTGAGATCATAAAGTTATGTTGTCTTTTCTAACAGTTATTTCACCCAACTTTTTATATTTATTATTTGCAAGCCGAGATAGAGAGAGAGGAGACAGAGAGAATGGGTACACTAAGGCCTCTAGCCACTGCAAACAAACTCCAGAAGCATGCACCACTTTGTGCATCTGTTTTACATGGGTACTGGGGAATCAAACCTGGATACTTAGGCCTCACAGGCAAGCACCTTGACCACTAAGCCATGCTTCATCCTGTGCTCAGTGTTGTTTCCCAGGAGGGGAGTAGGTCTTTAGCTGTGTTCTACCTGTACTTTTATTTTGTTCCTCAGCTGTGATTAAAAGTATACATTTTGGGCCGGGCATGGTGAGAGAGAGACAGAGCGAATGGGCGCACCAGGACTTCCAGCCACTGCAAACAAACTCCAGACACATGTGCCACCTTGTGCATCTGGCTTACGTGGGTCCTGGGGAATTGAACCAGGGTCCTTTGGCTTTACAGGCAAATGCCTTAACTGCTAAGCCATCCCTCCAGCCCTTGGGTGTTTTTTATTGTTGTTGTTGCTTTGTGTGTGTTTGTTTTGTTTTTGTACTGGAATTGAACCCAGGCCTCATGAATGCTAGGTCAGTGTTCTACTGAAGAGCTATATCCCCAAACTTTAAGCTTCTGTTCTTAGTTTCTGGTTTGATTGCATTGTGGTTGAAGAGTACAGTTTTCACCTTGAGGAATATGTTTGAAGGTTTTTCTACCATCTGGTTTTCTTTTCCTTTTTTCTCCGAGGTGGGGGGGTTCTCATTCTAGTCCAGGCTGACCTAGAACCCACTCTGTAGTCCCAGGTTGGCCTTGAACTAACAGTGATCCTCCTATTTCTGCCTCGGTGAGTGCTGGCACTAAAGGTGTGCACTACCATGCCTGGCTTTAAAATATATTTTTTTATTTTATTTGTTTGACTGCAGTGGTGGTGGGGGAGGGAGTTTGTGGGTCTAGGCATACCAGGGCCTCTTGCCTCTGTAAATCAACTCCAGCATGATGGCGTGCACCTTTAATCCCAGCATTCAGGAGGCTGAGGTAGAAGGATTGCTGTGAGTTCAAGGCCAGCCTGAGACTAATTTCAAGTTAGCCTGGGCTAGAGCAAGACTCTATTTCAGAAAACCAAAATACATAAACAACAACAACAAAATGCCAACTCCAAATGCATGTGCTACTTTGTGCATCTGGCTTTATGTGGGTACTGGGGAATCGAACCTAGGTCTTAGGCTTTGTAGGCAAGCACTTTTAACTGCTCCCCTTACCTGTTTTTTAATAATATTCATAAATATTTTTCTTTTCTAAAAAATTATTTATTTGAGAGAGAGAAAAATGGGCACACCAGGGCTCTTTGCCACTGTAAATGAACCCCAGACACATATACCACCTTGTGCATCTGGCTTATGTGGGTCCTGGGGAATTGAACCTGGGTCCTTTGGCTTTGCAGGCATCACCTTAACTGCTAAGCCATGTTTCTAGCCCTATTTTTTTTTTCGAGGTAGGGTTTCACTCTAGTCCAGGCTGACCTGGAATTCACTATGTAGTCTCAGGGTAGCCTTGAACTCACAGTGATCCTCCTACCTCTGCCTCCCAAGTGCTGGGATTAAAGGCATGCGCCACCACACCTGGGCCCCTATTTCTCTTTTTATCCAAACTTTATTTTCTGTATGTGTATGATTGTGCTGTGTGTGTGTATGTGCATGTGTAAGCATGCCATGGAATATATGTGGAAGTCAGAAGATAGCTTTGGGTGTGGGTCCTCAGTTTTCACCTGGATTGAGGCAGTCTTTTGCTCACTGCTGAATTTACCAGGCTAGCTGGCCCACAAGCTTCTGGGGAGTCTCTTGTCTCTGCCTACCATCTCACAATGGCTATGCTGGGTTACAGACACTGGCACTACCACATCCAGCTTTGCATTGGTTTCCAGGATCCGAACTAAGGTCTTCACACTTGCTGATTTATCTGTAGAATATCTCCTCAGCCCTCAAACTTTAATTTTTATTTACTTGCTTCTTCAAAGCAAAATTAGTATACTATCATTCTCTGCCAGATGCTAAAGACTCCAGTTGATACATAGGGCACAAGTGCTCTCTAAATTTTATCTTGGGCAGCAACAGCATCCTTCCTGTTGATGTTTTCTTGCTTTGTTATGAAATTGCTCCATACTGTAGAAAACCAACAAGATCATTTCCCTTCTCTTTCTTCCTGTTATTTTCTTCCTTTCACCTCCTAAATAATTCCATTAAATTCTCTAAGACATAGGCTTTTCTTCTTTTTTTTCTTTTATTTATTTGTTGCTCTAAACTTTTCTCATAAAAAGCAGTAAATAAAAATCTCATCAAATTGATTCTTCAGTGTTTCTTGCTTCTTACTGCCTGATAAGAGAATGATTATGTAAACCAGACCTTCCTCTCTCTGTCTCCCCTCCCTCATTCCTCCTTTTTTAAAAAATGTGGCAAAATATCATAAAATTTACTACCTTAATTATTTTTAAATATGCAGTTCAGTGGCATTAAATAAAATTCATAATGTATACTTATCACCAGCACCCATCTTTATAACTTGTAAAAGTAAGATTCTGTGTCCATTGAGCAATAACTTCTCAGTTCCCACTCTCTCTAACTCAGACAACCACCCTTTTATTTTCTTTCTCTGTGGACTTTATGTAAGTGTGATCATTTACATTTTCTCTTTTTGTGACAGGCTTATTTCACTATCTGTAATATTTTCAAGGTTTATTCATGTTATAGCATATGTCAGAATTTTTGTCTTTTCTCATGTTTGAATAACATCCTGTTGTATTTATATGCTTCCTTTTGCTTATCTGCTCATCAGCTGATGGATATTTAGGTTGTTGTTATGCTTCAGCTATTCCTTTTAAAAAATATTTATTTATTTGAGAAAGAGAGAATGAATGGGCATGCAGGGTCTCCTGCTACTGTAAACACACTCCAGATGTATGTGCCACCATGTGAAGCTGGCTTTTTAAAAATGTTATTTATTTGAGAAGAGACAGAGAAAGAAGGGGGGCGAGAGAGAGAGAGAAAGAGAATAGGTACATCAGGGCCTCCAGCCACTGCAAACGAACTCCAGATGCATGCACCCCCCTTGTGCATCTGGCTAACGTGGGTCCTGGGGAATCGAGCCTTGAACTGGGGTCCTTAGGCTTCATAGGCAAGCACTTAACCACTAAGCCATCTCTCCAGCCCATGAAGCTTTTTATGTGGTTACTGGGGAGTCAAACCCAGGTTATCAGATTTTGTATCAAATGCCTTTACCCGCTGAGCCATCTCTCTAGTCCTCAGTTATTCTTAATAATTCTGCTGTGAACATGGGTGTATAGGTATCTATTTGAATTACTATTTTCAATTCTTTTGAGCATATACCCAAAAGTGGAATTGATAACTCACATGGTAATTCTATTTATTTATTTGTTTTTTTGAGGTAGGGTCTTGCTCTAGCTGAGGCTGACCTGAAATTCACTATGTAGTCTCATGTGGCCTCAAACTCACAGCAATCCTCCTACCTCAGCCTTCTGAGTTCTGGGATTAAAGGTGTGTACCACCATGCCTAGCTGGTAATTCTATTTTTTTAACTTTTCTTTGGAATTGCCACAGTAGCTTGTGCCATTTTATATTATTTACCAACCATGCTCAAGTTCTCTGTATTCTCTATATCCTTATCAATGCTTTCGTTCATTTTAAATAACAGGCTCCTTAGTTGGAATGAGGTGGTATCTCATTGTGGTCTTTATTTGTATTTCCTTAATGATTGGTGATGTTGAACATTTTTTCATGCGCCCATTCTCTCTGTCTGATTCTTCCTCTCTCTCACTCTGTCAAGTAAACAAAATATCTTTTAAAAATTAACTTAAAATGGATTAAAGACCTAAATAGAAGATCAAAAATATTGAGCTGGGGAGATAATGACTCAGTGGTTAAGTGTACTTGTTTGGAAAGCCTATCATTCCTGGGTTCAATTCTCCAGTACCCACATAAAGCCAGATGCACAAAGTGGCCCGTGCATATGGAGTTCATTCCAAAGCAGAAAGCATGCCCATTTTCTCTCTGTCCTTCCCTCCTTTTCTCCCTCCCTCCCTTGGTTCCTCCCTGTCTCTCTGCATAAGCAGCAACAGAGACAGATGGACAGACAGAGTGGGCACTCTAGGTCCTCTAGCCACTACAAATGAACTCCAGATGCATGCACCATTTTGTGCATCCAGCTTTACTTGGGTCATTATGTTTTTTGGGAAAGAGCCTTAACCGCTGAGCCGTCTCTCCATCCTCAAAAAATATTTTTTAAAAGGTCTAAAATAAACTGGGTGTGGTGGCGCACACCTTTAATCCCAGTACTCGGGAGGCGCAGAAGTAGGAGGACTGCTGAGAGTTCAAGGCCAGATCAGGCTGAGCTAGAGTGAGACCCTACCTTGAAAAACTAATAATAATAATAATAATAATAATAATAATAAAGGTCTAAAATAGGCCGAGTGTGGTGGCACATGCCTTTAATCCCAGCACTTAGGAGGCAGAGGTAGGAGGCTTACCGTGAGTTCAAGGCCACCCTGAGATTACATAGTGAGTTCCAGGTCAGCCCTAGCTAAAGTGAGACCCTACCTCAAAACACAAAAACAAAATAAACATGCTGCTCAATTTATAATAGCTGGGAAATGGAACCAGCCTAGATGTCCCTCAACTGATGAGTGGATAATGAAGATATGGCACATTTATACAATGGAGTTTTACTCAGCAGTAAAGAGAAATGAAGTTATGAAATTTGAAGAAAAGTGGATGGATCTGGAAAGAATTATACTAAGTGAGGTAACCCAGGCCCAGAAAGCCAAGCGCCACATGTTCTCCCTCATATGTGGATCTTAGCTAGAGATGATTGGGCTTCTGTGTGAGAAGGAAAAACCTCAGTAGCAGAGGCCAGTAAGTTAAAAAAGGAGATAGAAAGGGAAGAGAAAGAAAGGGAGGAGGGCTTTTATTAGGTTGGTATTGTATATATGTAAATAGAAAGATTGAGATGGGGAGGGGATATGATGGAGAATGGAATTTCAAAGGGGAAAGGGGGGAGGGTAATACCATGGGATTTTTTTTGTTATCATGGAAAATATTAATAAAAATGGAGAAAAAAAAATAAAAGGGAAATAGAGGACTGGAGAGATGGCTTAGCAGTTAAGCGCTTGCCTGTGAAGCCTAAGGACCCCGGTTCGAAGCTCGATTACCCAGGACCCACATTACCCAGATGCACAAGGGGGCGCATGCATCTGGAGTTCGTTTGCAGTGGCTGGAGGCCCTGGCGTGCCCATTCTTTCTCTCTCTCCCTCTTTCTCTGTCTGTCACTCTCAAGTAAATAAATAAATAAATAAATAAATAAATAAATAAATAAATAAAAATAAACAAAAAAAATAAACAAACAAAAAAAAGATCTAAAATATAAAACTCATATAAGAAACATAGGACAAAAGCTTCTCAACATTGCATTTAACAGTAGTTTCTTAGATTCCTGATTTTAGAGGAAAAGCTTTCAGTCTTTCATCCCTAATATGTTGTTTGCTATTGATTTCACATATGGCCTTTATGCTGTGGCATTTCCCTTCTCTTCCTAGTTTTTGAGTATTTTTGTCATGAAAGAATGTTCATTTAGAATTTTGTCAAATGCCTTTATGGTATCAATTGGGATTATCACATGTGTTTTTCTTCATTCTGTTAATATAGTATATTCTGGTTTTCATGTGTGTAATCCTCCTCACATCCCAGGAATAACTCCCACTTATTCATGAGGTATAATCATTTTAATATGTTGCTACTAGGTTGAGTTTGCTAATGTTTGTTGAGGATTTTTTGTTTGTTTTTTAAGGTAAGGTCTCCCTGTAGCCCAGGCTGACCTGGAAATCACTATGTATTCTCAGAGTGGCCTTGAACTCACAGTGATCTTCCTATCTCTACTGGGATTAAAGGCATGAGCCACCACACCCGGCTTTTTGAGGATTTTTATATCAATGAGCTTATGGGATATTGGTCTATAGTTTTCTTGTCTCTTTGTACTGTTTTGGAATCAGGGTAATACCAGCCTTAGAGAATGAGTTAGGGAATGGTCCCTTTTGTCAAATGTTTGGAAACATTTGACAGTACAATCATTGCTTAAATGATAGATAAAATTAATCTATGAAGCCATCAAATCCATGGTTTTTCTTTATTCAGAGATTTTTAAAAAATATTTTATTTTTATTTATTTATTCGAGAGAGAGAGAGAGAGAAAATGGGTGCACCAGGGCCTCCAGCCACTACAAATGAACTCTGGGTCCTGGGGAATCGAACCTGGGTCCTTTGGCTTTTCAGGCAAACGCCTTAACTGCTAAGCCATCCCTCCAGCCATATTCAGAGATTTTTGACTACTGACTCATTTTCCTTTCTAGTTATAGGTCTGTTCATATTCTTTGCTACTTTGTGATTCAATAGTAACGAGTTTTTGTGTTTCTAGAAATTTTTATATCTCATCCAGGTTATCTAATTTGTTGAGTGGATAGCTGTTCATAGTGCTTTCATTATCCTTTTCATTTCTAGAGAATTGGAAATTATATCTCCATTTTTGTTTGTGATTTTAGTAACTTGAGTTTTCTCTCTTTTTCTTAGTCCTTGTAACTAAAGATCTGTCCATTTTTTCTCTCTAAAACCTTAATTTTTTGCTTCACTGATTTTTTTCTTTTATATATCCTCTATTTCATTTATTCATATTGTAGTCTTTATTATTTCCTTCCTCCTACAAGCTTTTGGTTAATTTGGTTTTTTTTTTTTCTGGTTCCTTAAATTATAAAAGTTAGATTGGTAATTTGAGATCTATTGTGATTCTTTATATAAACCATTTTTGTAGCTATCAGTGTTCCTTTAACACTGTTTTTACTGCTGCCTGCTTCTTGGTCAGACGCAATAACCAATTCAACTCAGTGATCAGAAGCGACAATCATGATTAGAACATGTATTCCTGAGATTTGGAGGGCACGATCCTTTGTGGCCACCTTGTTTCCTGAAAATTGTGTTCAGATTGCTCTAGGAACGTGTGCACAGCTTCCTGCCATGGAGCCAGGTCTGCGGGCCAGATAGTTATGGTATGCTCAGGATAAAAAATTTACTGAGATTAGGGTTGGAGTGATGGGTCAGTGGTTAAAGATTGCTTTCTTGCAAAGCCTGACAGCCCAAGTTCAATTCCCCAGTACCCACATAAAGCTAAACACAGTGACACATGTGTCTGGAGCTTGTTTGCAGTGGCAAGAGGCCCTTTTATGCCCATTCTCTCCCTCCCTCCCTCTGTCTGCCCCCCCCCCACAAATGAATAAATAAGTATTTTTTTTAATTTACTGAAATTAACCATATTTACTGTGGGGGCCTTTCTAATAGAAGTGCAAACCTTTAATAGACTCCAGATTCCCAAAATAGCTTTTGTTTGTTTGTTTGTTTTCGAGGTAGGGTCTCAATTGAGCCCAGACTGACCTGGCACACCCTGTAGTCCCAGGCTGGCCTCAAACTCACAGTGCTCCTCCTACTTCTGCCTCGAAGGCGTGTGCCACCACACCTAGCCCAAAATAGTTATATTGGACACAATACACCAGTGTAGTGTTGTTCAGGTAAATAGATGTCTGGTTCTGCTTATTCTTTCTTCCTCTACATCTGTCATTTTAATGTCTCTCCTGATCCTCTTGGGCCATGTGTCCTTTCAGAAATCCTGGCTGTGGCATCCAGCTATACCTGTCAATAGTATGTATACCCACAGTTAACATGCCCGAGAGGATAGGTGGTGCCTCAGGCTGTATGTTGTCCTTACCTTTAACTTTTCCAAAGATTCTTTAGTGTTAGCTCTGGAATAGTGATATTCATTCTTCTAATTCCTTTTAAGAAATACAGTTATCAAAAGGCAAATCAGGAGCTTAGCCAAGTAGTCCATAATTAGTAGACATCAGCTTCTCATGGTTAAAATGATAATTGTTGGGAGGGGGCACTGGAGAGATGGCTCAGCCAGTAAGGTACTCGTCACATATGCATGAGGGCCTGAGTTTGGATCCCCAGCACCCATGTAAGAGCCAGGTGAGGCAGCACATGCCTGCAATCCCAGCACTGGGGAGGTGGGTAAACAGAAGGATCCCTGTAGCTTGCTGGCCAGCTAGTCTAGCCTCATAGTGAGTTCCATGTTCAGTGAAGAGGCTCTGTCTCAAAAAGAATACAATAGAGGACAACTGGGGAAGAAATCTGACCTAGCCTTCACGTGCACATACACCTGTGCACACATGTGTACCTACACATGTACAAACATGCACACACAAAGAAAAAATTTAAGTGAATTTCCATCATCACTGAACAGACTTTGATATGTAACATATGCTTACTTTAGCTCATAGCTTGAGAGGGCAGATGGAAGATTGGCAGTCAGGAGACATTTTGTAGGATCTTGTTCTTGAGTTGCTATTCTAGATAGGAAATCATATTCTTCCCTGGAGGGCTAGAGTAGGGGGTCTCTTCAACACCCAATCTCACAGTACATTCCAAAGTCTTTCTCTTCCTCTGGGTGGAACCTAGAATAAGCATTTATCACATGGAGCTAAATTTCAGCCCCACTTTCTCAGTCTCTTAGGCAACTTTGTGCAGAGCACAGACTATCCAAACCTTCCAGTGGCTCTGAGTTTGCAGCATGAGGTCTAGAACTAAACAGATGGGGGACTTATCCCAGCATTGGCACTTCTTAGCTGTGTAGCCTTAGCAAGGTACCTGGAACTTCAGTTTGCCGGGTGCAAACTCTCACCCATTGCAGTTAAGATGTAGTTAGATAGCATATGTTCAGCTAGCAAAGAACATAATAATCTGTGTTAGTGTTATGATTGCTGTCATTAGGGGTTGGATATGACATTGACATTGTGTGGTTTAGTGTCAAGTATTGTAGTGTCATCTTCTATGGATAAACATGTGCTGATTGGTGCTGTTGAATGTCTCTATAAAATGAAGTGTCAACTATTTCTCAAGGAAGTTTGAAAAAATCATTTATTTATTTGCAAGGAGGTGGGGTGAGGGGAAGTATGGGCATGTCAGGCTTCCAGCCTCTACAAACTCCAGACACATGTGCCACTTTGTGCATCTGGCTTTACATGGGTACTGAGGAATTGAACCCAGACAGGCTTTGCAAGCAAGCACCTTTAGCCTTTGAGCCATGTCCCCAGCCCTCCAGTTTTTTTGTTGACACCCTATGGTTCTGATTGCTGGATTGCATAATTCATGTGCCTTTTTTTTGAGATAGGATCTTACCCTAGCCTAGGCTGACCTGAAACTTACTCTGTAGCCCAGGCTGGCTTCGACCCACTGGGCTCCTCTTACCTCAGCCTTCCAAGTGCTGTGATTAAAGGTGTGTGACACTCGGCTTCATGTGCCATTTTGGATGTAAGATCTCATCACCCAGGAGAAAGGTGGAAATAGGCATGAGGGAACAACCAATGTTTACTTGGTGTCTCCTATTTGGAGGCTCTTAGCATTATAATCTTACTTTCCATTTGTGATTTATTTTTTTAATTTATTTATTTATTAGAGACAGGGGAGAGAGAGGGAAGGAGAGAATGGGCATGCCATGGCCTCTAGCTACTGCATACAAACTCCAGATGCATGCTTCAGCATGTGCATCTGGTTTATGTGGGGCCTAGAGAATTGAACCTGGGTCCTTAGGCTTCACAGGCAAGTGCCTTAACCATTAAGCTATCTGTCCAGCCCTTACTTTCCATTTGTAACAAATGGCAAACTGAAGCTGAGGAAGGTTGAAGAATTCTTTTCCAGTTGTAGTTAGTAAAAGCAGCACCCCTAAAGTAGGTACATTTTGCTTCTATTTTCCTGTCTGATTTCTTCTGGGGTTATAAGGATATGATTGTGACTAGCTTACTTATCTATTTACTTTATGTAATTTTTCCTAAATATTTCATCTGTGGCATTGAGTAGAGAGATAAAAATAATATTAAGATTTTCTTTCTTTTTACCCCCAAAATCTCTTTCTTACAGATTGCTGTAACTGATGTGCAGTTTGGTCCAATGAGATTTCATCAAGATCAACTTCAGGTACCAATGAACAATACTATAATAGTCACATTTCAGTTTTCTTTAAAATTATACATTTAAAATGCCAACACTTCTATTTTAGATAGTTGTATTGGGTTAATGTTAAATTTCCTGAACTTGATAGCAATGCTCTAGTTACCTAAGAGAATGTCCTTTCCTTAGGAAAGCACATTGATGTAGTATTGAGGGTTAAAGACCTGTCTGAGCTTACATTCAGCTCGTTGCAATAAAGGGGAGTATACAGTTGTAGCAGGGATGGGGTGATGGCTCAGTTGGTAAAGCACTTACTACACACATATGAGGACCAGAGTTTGGACCCCCAGCACCCACCTAAATGCCAGGTGTAGTGGTGCATCTATAATCCCAGAACTTTGGTGGCAGAGATAGGCATATCCCCGGGGCAAACTGTTAGCTAGACTGAGCTCTGGGTTCAGTGAGAGACCTGTCTCAAATAAGGTGGAAAGCAATGGAGAGAGGTCCTTGACATTGACCTCTGGGCTCTACACATTCATGAGTGTACACACACTTATGAACATGCATACATAACACACCATATACACTCGTGCCAAAAAAGTTAAAACATCATCTTCACCACTCCTGATCTATTTCCTGTCAATTGTCTAATTCATAAGATGAGCAAGAAAGCAGGGCACGGTGGTGCGCACTTTTATCCTAGTACTTGGGAGGTAAATGTAGGAGGATCACCGTGAGTTCAAGGCCACCCTGAGACTACATAGTGAATTCAGGTCAGCCTGAGATAGAGTGAAACCCTACATAGAAAAAACAAAAAGATGAACAGGAATATATCCAGTTAGAATGTAGGTAAGTTATTTGAAGCATCATGCACATGAACATGTTAGCTATTCATTTTAAAAGTGTGAAAGAGTTCTGACAGAAGTGTGTGCACCTAGCTCCTTGCATTTGTGGTCTTTGACCAGTTGAGTAAACCATAAAGGAAGTACACCTTGGAGAAGAGGGTTTCTATCAGCCTTGTAGTCTCTGCCTCCCGGGCAGCTCCATTGCTCTATCAGCATCCAACCCCAGTAGCTCATTAATGAGTCTGTCTCTGAAGGAGTGGAGCAGAGATGCACCTGAACCAGATTTGGCCAAGAGGCATGGATGGATAGGAAAAAAAGGCATCAAGCAGATGCAGCCCAGGCACCAAGATGGCCAGCCATTTTCCTACCGTTGACACAGATCCTGCCTCTTGAACTTGGTGCTGCTCCTATACTTAATCGGCAGGCTTTGGAATGTAATTGTTTAGTTTTCTTCAAGTCTTCTCTCATGTTCAAAGTGTTTTTTAACTTGGAAGAATTACATGAAATCTTGAGTCACAACATTTAACTGTATTGTATATTACTTAAAGGTACATTTTTCAATAGTCTAACTGAAATGTTAGCATATGCCATTTCATGCATACTCAATTAACTGTTTGTTAAATATTTGTGTTTTGATTCAGTTTCAAGATGAACTGCCTTATCTATAAGTCTTTATTGAGTTCTCTCAATGACTTTATCAGCAAATGAAATAAAACATATGGTCCAAGCACTTGGACTTCCAGGTGAAGAGCACATAGAAAATAGTACTTTTGGGGTCACTAAGGGAAAATGTTCTGTATTGGCAGATACTATATTCATATATGTGTCATGTCTTTGTCTTGAAAACACTTGGCAATATTCTATAGCTCATTAAGAAATGGCAATTAGCTGGGCGTGGTGGCGCACACCTTTAATCCCAGCACTCGGGAGGCAGAGGTAGGAGGATCACCTGAGTTCGAGGCCACCCTGAGACTCCATAGTGAATTCCAGGTCATCCTGAGCCAGAGTGAGACCCTACCTCGAAAAACTGAAAAAAAAAAGGAATGACAATTATAAGGTCTTTTTTTAAAAAATGTGTTTTTGATTCAGGTACTTTTAGTGTTTACCAAAGAAGATAACCAGTGTAACGGATTCTGGAGGGCATGTGAAAAAGCAGGGTTTAAATGTACAGTCACCAAGGAAGCGCAAGCTGTCCTTAGCTGTTTCCTGGACAAGCTCCATGACATCATCATCATAGACAACAGAAATCCCCGGCAGCTAGATGCAGAGGCACTGTGTAGGTAAGCCATTTGTGACAGTAAATGCAGCCTGCAAACACATGAATTTAAATGCAGCAAACACATTTGAGTTACATGCAGAATAAAAAGGACATTAGAACCTTATTGTTATCTCTTGCTTTACTTTCTTTGAGTAAGAACTTGCCTTGCATGCATGCAGCCCAGGGTTTGATCCCCTCTACTGCAATAAAGTAAAATAAGGGGCTGGGGAGATGGTTCTATCAGTAAAGTACTTGTCCCATAAGCACGAGAACCTGAGTTTAGATCCCCAGCATGTGCATAAAAGCCAGGTGTGCCCAGCAGCAACCTCTGTCAAACTGTGAAAATAATAAAAATAAATATATTTTTAAAAGCAAAACAACATAACAGTGAGAAAATATAAGTGACATTAAGGGTTAATCTGAAACCCAACATTTAATTAACCCCAACTATCAATTGCAGATTACTGTAAAAATTATTATAGCTTTCCAGATGATTTTAAGGCTATCTTTAAACATTTGAAAATTACCTTCAAATGTTAGATTAGTGTGACTTATTTATAATATAGAACACTAACATCATGAGATATCTGGGTTTCAGACTTAACTAAGAGAAGTGCTTAAAATTAAACGTTTTCTTTATCTTTTTTTTTGCAGCTGGTAAGTGCAAGGCAAAATAAAACCCCATTTTAATAGAGAGAATAAAAATCTTAAGTTCAGTGTATAAAACTTTATAACATAATAATTTTAAGGATATTTAAAATTTTGACTTTTAATAGGAAATACTTGGCCAAATATTACAAGGGTTAGGCATTGACATAAAAACAGTTACCATGTTAAAACATTGTTTGCACAGTGCTGGATGGTTTTACTATATGCTGATGTTCTTGGTGGGAAGAATTCACTTTTCTGGTAGTCAAACCAGGTAGCTTGCCTCTAATACTTTCCCCTCTGGCTTTGATCTAGCACCTCAAATGCTACCTAGAGTTGTTGGACATGTCATTTGGTCAGTCACCTAGCTCATTTGGCCAACAAGCACACAGCAGGCCCTGAAAAATGGATAGTGTTCTGGAAATGGCAGAGGAAGTTTGTTGCAGTCAGGTTCACATTGCTGGTAGAAATCACCCAACCAAGAGCAGCTTCTGGGGAAAAAAAGAGGTTTATTTTGCCTTACAGGCTCGAGGGGAAGCTCCACAATGGCAGGGGGAAACGATGGCATGAGCAGAGGGTGGACATCACCCCCTGGCCCACGTAAGGTGGACAACAGGAACAGGAGAGTGTGTCAAACACCAACAAGGGGGAGCTGTCTATAATAACCTTAAGCCTGCCCCCAACAATACACTGCCTCCAGGAGGCGTTAATTCCCAAATCTCCATCAGCTGGGAACCTAGCATTCGGAACACCTAAGTTTATGGGGGACACCTGAATCAAACCACCACAAAGGTCCAGGTCCTAGGTAGCTATTCACTTGACAAGTAGCTGGACCTGGGTAACTTATTGCCTTCTGTGGGTATATTTTATCACACCTGTAAACTTGAAACACTTGGTTTCCAAAATTCCTGAATCCCTAACATTCAATGAATTTCACTCAGAGGAAGTGAAGAAAATATTTCAATTATGTGCTGCTTGGGGATCTAAATACTCAGTCTTGGTTGTATGTTGCAAACAGGAGAAATATTTAAGGACGGACAAAGGGATGCTAAGATAGAAAAGATGAAGATGGGCAGTTGGTGGGCATGCTGAGGAAAACAGCCACTTTCCATTTCTTTTCAGGCCCACAAGTAGATGCTAGAAATCTGAACTCACAAGGAATTTTACTAGATCATCTTATATTGTAAAATAAAATTTAAGTTGTATTTGTTATATTCCATTTTTATTTTTATTATGGTAAATATACATAACATGAAATTATGCTCTACTTTTAAAAAATAATTTTATTTACTTATTTGCGAGGAGAGAGAGAAAGAAAGAGAACAGGTATGCCAGGGACTAATGCCATTGCAAACAACTCTAGGCACATACACCACTTTGTGCATTTGGCTTTTCGTGGGTACTAGGGAATTGAACTCAGGCCTTCAGGCTTTGCAAACAAGTGCCTTTACCCATTGAGCCATCTCTCTAGCCCTATTATCCATTTTTAATAGAAGAAAATGTACCATTTGTTGCATGTTTTAAGATTAGTCTAGGGCTGAAGAGATTGCTTAGTGGTTGAGGCACTTGCCTGCAAAGCCAAAGGACCCAGGTTCAATTCTGCAGTACCCATGTAAGCCAGATACACAAGGTGGTACGTGTATTTGGAGTTCGTTTGCAGCAGCTGGAGGATCCAGGCAGCCCATTCTCTCTCTCTCTCTCTATCTGCCTCTTTCTCTCTGTCAAATAAATAAAAATTTGTTTTGAAAAATAGTCTAAACAACTCTGTATAAAAAAATTACCTAGACCAGAAGTAAATACAATGAAATTCATATCTTTTAGAAGGTTATTGACTAATGAAAAGAGAAATGTTAAATGTTATATTATAGTAAAAAAAAAAATCTTGACAGAAGCTGGGAAGATGGCTCAGCAATTAAAGGCACTTGCTTACAAAGTCCTCCATCCTGGGCTTAAACCCTTAGCACCCACCTAAAGCCAGGTGCATAGTGGCATATGAGCCTCACATTTGTTTGCAGCAGTAAGAGACCCTGGCATGCTCCCACAAATGTTCTTAAAAATTTCTCACATATACCAAATTTTATAAGCATTATAGCAAACCAGAGTTCTGTCATTGTGTAAATGATAGTTTTATGTAGTAATTTTAATTTTTAAATAGTTTTTAAAACCAATTAATTTATTTATTTATGGGAGAGAGAGAAAAAAAAGATAGTGTGTGTGTGTGTGTGTGTGTGTGTGTAAGAGAGAGAGAGAGAGAATGTGTATACCCTTGCCATTGCAAACAAACTCCAGATGCATGCCCTGCCTTCTGCATCTGGCTTCATGTGGGTACTGGGGAATCAAATCCAGGCCACCAGGCTTTGTAAACAAATACCTTTAACCACTGAGCAATTTCCCCAGCTCCTTAACTTTCTATGTCTAACTTAGAAACTCAAGAGGGTCTGAACAGAACAATGATTTTTTTCTTACCATGTTGTAAGAAGAGACAGAAGTATAAGGAGAATGACAATAGCATTTCTTACTGTGCAATTTAAGAATAGCAAAACAGGGCTGGAGAGATGCTTAGCAGTTAAGGCACTTGCCTGTGAAGCCTAAGGACCCATGTTCTACTCTCCAGATCCCATGTTAGCCAGATGCACAAAGTTGAGGTAAATGCAAGGTCACATATGCCCATTAGGTGGTGCAAGCATCTGGATTTAGATTGCAGTGGCTGAGGCCCTGGCATGACAATTCTCCCTCCTCTCCTCCCTCTCTCTCACTCTAAAGATAAAAGAAAAAAATAAGAATAGCGCCAGGCATGGTGGTACACATCTTTAATCCCAGCACTTGGGAGGCAGAGGTAGGTGGATTGCCATGAGTTCAAGGCCACTCTGAGACTACATAGTAAATTGCAGGTCAGCCTGGGCTAGAGCTAAACCCTACCTCAAAAAAAAAAAAAAAGTAGCAAACTACATCAATTCTAAGGCATGTAGCAGGTACATATTACACACTGCCTGATGGTAGTATTTGCCACGCCTCAGCTGCACTTGACTTGTAGCCCAGATCTTAGGGAAGAATGGCCGCTGACACCTGAGGCCCCAAGCTGCAGGGCTATACCATACCTTTCTGACCTTGAAACCTTCCATTCTAATGTCTGGGTGTATATTTTGACTATGTCAAGTCACTTCTTCATAGTTTAATAAATTCTAAATCAAGACTATTGTTTTTCAAAGCAGGTATCCGACATTTCTATTTCTAGCCAGTTCTTTTCACTAGAAAAAGTTGAGCACAACACCTCTTAACCTTTATCTTCTTATACAGTTATAGAGCTGCCTTGAGAAGGTTGTCTGTAGGTAGACATGGTCTTCTCTTCTGCTTCCTCCTCACCCTAGTATGCCTTGTTCTTTTTCTCCAGTTATGGGCAGCTCCTCACCAAGGTCACCTGCATAGTTGCCTACTTGCTACTACATTATCCATAGCTATGTTTTTTCTTCTAAAAAGATGAAAACTGCTTTGAGATAGCTGGCTACAAACGTACATATCCATTTATTCCACATCTCTGAGATATGATGGAAGGCATGATAGAATTATACATGAACAGATACAGTGTCCCTAGAAGTCACAGAAATAGCATTTATGCGTCTGTGCTTCTCCCCTGCTGAAGACCAGTACTAGGATGACTTGGTCACCAGAAGTACACTAACTGTCCAGGTGAGTGTCTGCTGTGCCAGTAACCCTTCCACACCTGATGCCCCCTTCCTGCAGTAAGCTGAGTCTGATCTCCAGGCAGGAAGACCATAGTTGGATACCTAACTAGCAAGGCCCATGGTGGCATATTTGGAAAGTCTCTTCCAGTAGAGACTTGCAAGACCTTTCTAGGAGGAAGGAGTTAGAGGAGTTGCGTGAACACTGGATAAAGTAGGAATGTTGAGAAAAAGGAAGGTGGGGAATGAGCTATATGCCCGTGAGAGATACTGGTTTGTTCTTGGAGCTGCATTTCATTCATAAGCAGGTCTTCTCCCCAGGGCTAGTCTCCATCTACCCTTAGACTCACCTGCTTCAGCTTGGGTCCCACAAAGAACTGAAGCCCACATGCCTCAAAGCAGGTGTGAGCAAAAGACAGGCATTGCTCATTCTGTGGTTGCCTTCCTGCTACAATGGTAAAGATGGGTAGTTGGGACAGAGTGCATATGGATGCATATGATCTTCAAAACCTAAAATACTCTCTGGCCTTTTACAGATAAGATCGCCAAAACCAAGGCATCCACTATACACGATGACTCTCTCATAGACATCTAGAATTGTTATGTTATGTACCATCTTTGAGAGAATTGAAAAATAGCCACTCAATTCATTTTCTGTGTTCTGTGATCCAGAAGTGGCTCTATTTCTTGAACTAACAGAGCTGAAGTCATGCAGTCAGCTTTGGCTGGTCTTTGTACCATCCTGAACACATCCTCCAAGAGGCCAACATACTTCTCCCTTGACTGGGACAATTTGGGTATGGTCCTCTCTACCCCCTCCTTCTAAAGCCCCTCTCCAATATGATTCTCCCTCTGTCCGGCTGGGCCGGGCTCCTTACTCCAGCCCCACTTTTTTCTCCCAAAGGATAAGTTCAAAGCTATTGCATGGCTCCAGCAGAACACTCTTCCTTCTCTCACTCCTTTGCATCCCACCTGTGACTTCCCTCTGATCTCTTAGCTCTGTTGTCTTCCCTCGCGGTTTCTGAAGCTGCCTCTCCTGGAGGGTTGTGTTTCTGGCCAGGTGGGGGACTCTCATACTCCGTGGGTGATATGAGTGAGTGGTGTCTGCTGTTTCTCTCCATGACTGCCATCTTTACTTTTTTTTTCTCAGAGAAGAGTATTTTACATTCCCTAGTTTTGGTTTTGTGGTGATGTTAATTTTGCCAGTTTTTACCTTGGAAGTCTTTATTTTTTGTGCTACTAAAGATAGAGTGAAGAGCTGCTCATTGAGCTCATCCATTGCCACCCTCTGCATAGCCTGTGATGATGCACAGAAGCTGTGTTTCGTTTGCACAGGCAGAGACAAGTAACTGTAGCCCCTAAGCACAAAGTCAAGAAATTCTCCACCTGAAATAACCTGACTCATAGAAGGCTTGCCATCTTAGTTAGCTGTTTCGTTTATACACAATAATTGTTATGGTTATTACATTACGAGTTTGTCCCCAAAGAGAATGATCAAGTACCCAGGAAGGTGAATACCAAGTGTGAAGAGATCTTTTTTCTCTCCCTTGCTTCCCTCCCCAACTTGAATTGTGCACTAAAGTTATGAAAGTATATTTGTTTTAAGAATTATTTTTATATTTACTTAAGAATTTATTTTTTAAAGGTCTATCAGGTCATCAAAACTCTCAGAAAACACGGTTATTGTTGGTGTAGTACGCAGGTAAACTTTTTTTTTATTTTGAAATTAAAGTGTCAGTGCAATGCTTGCTTTTAACAGATGGTAGAATAAGAGCCTGACTGCTGTGACAGGTGAGCCTCTTTGAAATCTTTATTCTTCAGTATTTTATTTTGCTTCTCCAGTTGACTTCAGGGAGGGAATTGTGTTCCCAGGGTAGGCTTTCTGATTTTTGTAGTTGTTGTTCATGAGGTTGGATTTCACTCTATCCCAGGCTGACCTGGATGGAACTCACAGTGATCTTCCTACCTCTGCATCCTGAGTGTTGGGATTAAAGGCATGGGGCACGATGCCTAGCTAGTCTTTCATTTTAGAAGCAGGAAACCTTGTGAGAATTCTATTCCAATAAAAGTGAAATTTTTCCTTTGGCATCTTCCTAGGGCCTTTAACTTCAGGTATCTGTAAAGATTTAAATGATACATAAACAGGGAGGATCTTATTCTTAAATTGGAATTAAGAGTAAGGAGAGATTTTTATGTAAGATAGAAAGTATTCAAATAAATGTTATTTAGTATATATACATTTTTGTAGATAGAAGAAATGTTCCTGTGTCCTTTAATCTATTTGAAGTAAAAGATAAAAATAAATTTAATTTACTTTAAAATTTTCACATATTAAATAGATATATGAGCACTATTCTGTTAATGTAATCTTTAAAATTTAAGTATTTTAATACCTGGCTGCAGTGTCACACACCTGTAGTCCCAGAACTCAGGAGGGCAAGGTAGGAAGATTGCTTGAGCCCAGGTATTTGAGGCCACCCTGAGCAACATAGCAAGACCCCTTGTTAAATAAAATTACAATAATATGCTGCCAAAAATTCTAGATATGAAGTTGAAACAAAGAAATGATTTCCAGGTTTATACTAATATAGACAACTCATACACATACATGCACACACACACACACACAAGTAGTTCTTATACAACTACTCATTATGTGACAGTTAAAGAATTACGTAAATTAGTGACTAGTAAAAGAGGTAAGGTATAACTAGTAAACACTAACCCTTTTCCGTCTTTTTTTGAAGAGCGGACAAAGAAGAGTTGTCTGTAATGCCCTTTATTGCTGCTGGCTTCACAAGGGTATGTACCCACTTCCTTGTTACACAAGTATAATCATTGTGAGAAATTACTTCATCTTAACTTGGTATCCAGCAAGTTTTGAATTGATTTGAAGAAAAAAAACCCTTACATTGTGTCGTAGTTTAGTTCGACTCTATTATCTGCTAATCTAATTTATAAGACTTCATTTTCTTAGTCTATGCCTGCCAAAGTCATTGAAACATAGTAAAATATCCTATAAGGGCATACTCATTAAAAATTCTGTTGTGTAAAGTGTTGTTAAAATACTTACATGTAGATATATAATTTTTAAAGCAGTTCAGCAATTCTGGATCCAAACATAGCCCCTTTTTCCTCTACTCTCTCTAACCTGTTGGTTTCTCTTAAGCTAACAGACTTCTCGAGGATTTAGTCAGCTGGTTGTAAATGAGGCTATGGGAGCTGGAGGCATAATTCAGTGATAGAACTCTTGCCTAACATGAATGTTTGATCCTCAGCACTGAAATACAAACACAGAATCAAAAGGCTTCTGGGAGAATACCTAGATGTAGTAGTACACACCTGTAATATTAACACTAGAGAGGCTGAAGCAGGAGAGTCTTTTGTTACAGTCCAGCTTGAGCTACATAGTGAGACCCTGTCTCAAAACCCCAAACAAACAAAATAGGTGGTGGGAAGACACCAACACTCAGCAGGCAAAGATAGGCAGATCACTGTGAGTTCAAGGCCAGCCTGGGACTAAAGAATAAGTGCCAGTCAGCCAGGCACTCTACTTCAAAAAAACAAAACAAAATGAAAAGATGGGGCTGGAGAGTTGGCTTAGTGGTTAAGGTGCTTGCCTGCGAAGCCTAAGGACCCACGTTCAACTCTCCAGGTCCCCCATAAGCCAGACACCCAACGTGATGCAAGCAAGCAAGGTCACACATGCACATACATCTGTAGTTTGATTACAGTGGCTGGAGGCTCTGGCGTGCCAGTTCTCTCTCTCTCTCTGTCTCTCTCTCTCTCATCTCTCTCCCCCCTCTCTGTCTCTCTCTCTTACATAAGAAAAGAAAAAGGCCAGTCTATTGGGCTTGCCTCAAAAAAAAGAAAAGATGGTACATCTAGGGAATCATAATGGAAATACTTAAGCAAAGACGGATTTATTACCTAAATCTGTATCAGTGAGGTACTCCAGTAACCTTAAGCCATGACTTTAGAGTAGTCTGTGTGGGTGATACTAAGACTCTGAATCCTCTTGCAGAGACAATACCTTTTATCTTTGGCCTCAGAGCTTGCTAATTGAGTATTGAGATGCAAAAACATAATAACAATTTAAAAATATTTTTATTTATTCATTAAAGAGAGAGAGAGAGTAAGAGAATGGATGTGTCAGGGCCTCCAGTCACTGCAAATGAACTCACACGCATGCACCACCATGTACATCTGGCTTATGTGGGTTCTGGGGACTCAAACCTGAGTCCTTAGGCTTCACAGGAAAGCACCTTAACCACTAAGCCCTCTCTCCAGCCAAATAACATTTTTTTTTTTTAATTTGCCAGGACAAAAATTATCTGGCATGTAACACAGAGGCATGACAAGAAATAAGTGAGGGAATGTTAAGAAAGGTGGAGGATAGAGTGTATAGTTCCAGGAGAAGAGGAAGAATAGAATATAGAAGAAGCTTGAAGAGTGAGTGGCTGCAAAATTTTCAGTACTGATGAGACAAATCAACAAATTAGAAAATTCCAAGTCCAAAAAATAGAATCTTAAAATCAGCCAAAGAAAAAAAGGACTGTCTTGAAAAGAATCACAGACTAATGGCTAGCTCTCAGCAACAAGTGAAAAACAGAAGACACTATAATAATACTGCCAATGTGACAAAAAAAGAAAATAACTGCCACCCTAGAACCCTATACCCAGAATAAATGTGTATATATATATATATAATTTGAGAGCGAGAAAGAGGCAGAGAGAGAGCACGCACACAGATGTGCCAGGGCCTCCAGCTACTGCAAATGAATGCCAGATGCATCACTCCCTTTTGCATCTGGCTTAGGTGGGTCCTAGAGAATCAAACCAGGATCCTTTGGCTTTGCAGGCAAACGCCTTAACCACTAAGCCATCTCTCCAGAGCCCTCACCCCCCCCCCAAAATAAATGTCTTTATAAAATGAGTGTGAAATAAAGACTTGGAAAATAATAGTAAACCAAAGTTTATAGCTAGCAGATTCTGACCAGAAAAGTCTTAACTGATATATTTTAACTGGAAGGAATGTAAATCCTGGTGAGAGATCTGAAATGCAAGAAACAAAGAGCAAAAGAAAATGGTGACTATGGAGTAAATAAACATATTTACCCTATAAAATAGCAAAAAAAAAAGATGTCTTGTTTGATTAGAGAGTTCAGAGAGAAAAGGACTGCAAATCCTCCCCATATGTCCATATGAAAGTCGTCTACCTTTCAAAGCAAAAGAGAATATCTTTCAGGGATTTCTTTGAAGGCTGCACATGAAATTCAGAGACATATTTTTCCCAAGAGCTCTGTTTATGGGAAATAAGTGAGAAATGGACTCTAACTGTACATGAAAGGCACTAGCAATATGAGAACAGAAACTTCAAGATGAAGGAAGGTGAAGAGGAGAGGAAGTAATGCACAATAAACCACATAATGTGCCTATACCCCCCCCAACACTGTCTCCTCTCTGAGATCCTTCCTCCCTCTGTGTATGTACATATATGGATGTGCATTTAATTCAATGTATGTATCTATAAAACAGTCCCAAGTGGGTAAACATAGGCTAGTATATAACAATTTTAACAGAAAGGATGTACCTAAAGGGAAATTTTCATAATAGCTCATGATATAAATTCTAGTCTATTGTAACCAGCCTTAGGTATTTCTAAGATTTATGGGTAGGAGGTGGGGATAAATACATCCTCATGGGCTTATTGAGGAGATAGGAAATGAGGGGTGGACATTGAAAGCATTCTGAAATTTTCATCTGTGAAAAGTATCCAGAATAGAGCATTGCTGTCTGTGAGAGATAACTTTGATCGTGGGGACAACTGGTGTCTTGTTTTCTTTAAAAAAATTTTAGGGCTTGAGAGATGGCTTAGTGGTTAAGGCACCTGCATGCAAAGCCTAAGAATTCATTTTCCAGTCTCCAGTTCCAATGTAAGCCAGATGCGCAGTGACGCAAGCACACAGTGTCGCACATGCTCACAAGGGGGCTCAAGCATCTGGCATTCTTTTGCAGCGGCTGAAGGCCCTGACATGCCCATTCTGTCCCTGCCTTTTTCTCTCAAATAAATAAATAAAATTTTATTGATTTAACTTGAGAGGGAGAAAGAGAGACAGAAAAAATAGGTGTGCCAGGGCTTCTAGCCACTGCAAATGAACTCCAGACATATGTACCACTTTGTGCATCTGGCTTACATGGGTACTGGTGAATCAAACCCAGATCCTTAGGCTTTGCAGGCAAGCACCTTAACTGCCCAGTATCTCTCTAGCCCGGTGTCCTGTTTCCAAATAATAGAAGGAAATCTGTCTGCTTTAGAGATCAGTGAAAAGGAAGGTATTCTTTAGTTGAACAGAAATGTTGAATTAAGCTTTCAACTTAACAAGAATGTGGTAGTTTGAATGAAATGTTTCCCATAGGTTCATATGTTTTGAATGCTTGGTCCCCAGCTGGTAACAATTTGGGAGGTGAAATCTTGCCAGTGGAGGTGTGTTACTGGAACAGACTTTGAGGTTTATTAGCCCAGCTTACTGGTGCTAGTTAGTTTATTGATATTACTTCCACTCAGAGATATGATAGCTTCCTGCATGTACCATGCTTTCCTGTCATGATGGGGCTTCCCCTCAAAACTGTAAGCTTGAGATGAATCCTTTTCTCCTCCCCATGCTGCTTCTGGTTGGCTGTTTTGTCTCAGCAACAGGAGGCTGACTGCAGCAAAGGGGAACTATAGAATTTGCAGTAACTTGATCCAACTAACAAGAACAAGGAGAAGAACCAGCCACTGTACAATTGCTCATAAGCACAAAGTGAAGTCAAAAGAATAGCACATACAGGGCTGAAGAGATGGCTCAGTGGTTAAGGTACTTGCTTGCAAAGCCTAATGATCCAGGTTCAATTCCCCAGCAGTACTCGCATAAAGCCAAATGCACAATGTGGCACATATATCTGGAGTTTGTTTGCAGTGGCAGGAGACCCTGGCATGCTATTCTATCTCTCTGTGTGCATCCAAGTGGGTGGCCAATCCTAGAGGCCACAAGTTCTTGCTAATCTCCAGAGGCCCTAACTTTAATGTGACAAAAGGAGAAGCAGCTAGACCTAGAAGGCCTGGGTTCTCTCACGGCTCATGGCTTAATGGTGACAATGCTAAGGCTTGAACTAAACACTGAGACTATGATGTGAATACTGATGTTCAGGGGACTATTTTGTGGATTAGCCATGGGTCAGATCACAAAGAGGAGGTAGGACCTGTTTATCTCCTCAGACTTGGCAACTGAGTACTTGCTGATTTAAGTCTCTAGGGTTGGTGTTAAATGTCTCCCTGCTACCCTGCTGAGTTACATTAGAATTCTCTGAAGGGCCCCAGAGAAACCTAGGGTGAGGTCTGCACACTGGTATTGTTTTTTCTAAGATGCAGCAGAAGTTGAAAACCACTAAGGTGATGTCTGCCAAGATATATTAGGGCTCCTGCCTCGGGAAGGTGAGGTTGAGTCAGCTCAAGAAGTGTGCAGGATTTACAGCCCCAGCCTTCTCACAGGATAAGGAGAGGAGGCCAGCTGCCATTTAGACAGAGGGAATAACAGTCTGTTTCCTGAGGCTCTCTGGGCCTGCCTCTTTACACTATATGTCCAGTGTGATCTTTGAGACAGAAATGAAACTTAAAGAGAAGGAAAGATGAGCCATTTACACTGAACAAGGCTAATATGATGAAGGGAAGGCATAAATAATGATGCTCTACATGTGGCCAGTGTGCTGGTTTTGTTTTTTAACCTTGATTTCTTCCATGAGGATAAAACGTTTGGTGATCATGTAGTATTCTTACCCAGTAAAAAACTTTGTTGCATGGGAGTTGTTGATGTCAGATAAGTAATCATTCCCTTTCCCAAAAAGTAATCCGAAAAACAGTTGTAGTGGTTTGTTGTCTCAAGGCTTCTCATCTCCTAGATTGATACAAGCACTGCGCCCAGAAATCCTCCCTCACCATCCCTGTCTGGTCAGCAGTAGTGCCTGTGTGATGGGTAGGATTTGGGGTGTTCCCGTGGAGTCCTGGCTGATGTGGACAGCAGGTCTAGCACTCTCAGTCTCTGTCCATTAGTGGGAACAAGAAAGCAAATCACCTCTGCCTTACCACTGGGTGAGAAGAGCTGTGGTTTGGCCTATAGGCATAAGGCCCCAGCCTCAGTCCTTGCCTTCCCTGCTGGGGTAGCAATAGCTGTTCTTTTGATTTCTTTAGCATTTTGTAGGTAGAAAGCCTCCTCTGGCTCTATCCTCATGGTGATCTGTGGTGGGTAGGAACAGTATTACTTGTTTTACAGGTGAGGAAACAGCCTCAGGAAGGGTAAGTGCCTCACTAAGATCATACAGATTTTAAGGCCTGAACCTGGGGCTGGATTTTTAGATGGTTTAACATCCAGACAAGACCTTGATCATGATTGAAACAGAGGACATGTCTTTAAATTTCAGTAGCCAAATCAAGAAGTTTGGTTAGATTTTTTTAAAAATTTATTTTATTAAAAGATGCCTCTTTGTTTATGTACAAAACCCCTTTCTGTTTGTAGAGATATATAGAAAACCCCAACATCATGGCCTGTTACAATGAACTTGTCCAGTTGGAGTTTGGAGAGGTGCGATCACAACTGAAACTCAGGTAATTCCGCCCCTGCTGGCAAGCCCTCTAAGCCTCCAGAGCAACTTTGCAAGTGAGAACCTCAGATCCTAACTGATGTTAGTTAAGATGGATGGGAGGTGGACTAGCAACACTACTCACACACACTTTCGGGAGTCTGCCTCAGTGTGTAATGAGGATCATGTAGTGACTAAAGACCTCCATTTAAATATTGAACCACAAACTAATAACAAATGGGAAAAAGGTAGCACACAAAACCATATAGACTAGGTCTTCTTCTGCTTTGTGTTCTAAGGGGAAAATACTTTAACGATACACATATATCCAGCCTACTACATTTTTATTTCTGCCAGTTGACATATTTTTTTCTACTCTACAATATGAATTTTATAACTTGCTTTTTTGTTTGTTTTGCTTTTGGTTTTTGAGACAGAGTTTCATGTAGCACAGGTTTGCCTGGAACTCCCTATGTAGCTTAGGATGACCTGGAACTGATCCTCCTGCCTCTATCACCTAAATGCTGGGATTATAAGCATAAGTTACCATAACTGGCTATCATTTTTTCTTGATAATTTTTTTTAGGTTGAACACAACTTTATTGTGTATACAAATCACAGGTGCATCCATTCATGTAATGAAGGAAACTCAGTCAGATTGGTGACTTAGCTAATATGGAATTTTGAATTGTTCTTGATAATTTTGATCTTCATTTTGTTTTGAGATAGTGTTGCTATGTAGCCCAGAATAGTCTTGAACTTGCAGTCTTCCTGCCTTACTCTCTTTAGTGCTTAGATCACAGATCAATGCCAGAAATTGTAACTGAATTTTTTTTAAGTGAAATGAGAATAGGAAGCCTGGTTATTTATACAGCAAGTCAGAAAAAGCAGCAAAATTATATCAGGCTCACATAAGGAAAATAAAGTTAATAGTTCTCTGTCAGTCTGTGTTTCCTCTGTGTCTTGCCATTTTCCTTTTCTGTGATCAAAGAAAGAAGTGATCCTTCTGTGTGTTTATGATCAAGGCAGAGGGGAAAGAGTCAGAACTGGAGTTTTATTTTTTTATTTTTTAAAAAATTTTTTGGTTTATTTATTTATTTGACAGAGAGAGAGAGAGACAGAGAGAGAGAGAATGGGCACGCCAGAGCTTCCAGCCTCTGTAAACGAACTCCAGATGCGTGCGCCCCCTTGTGCATCTGGCTAACGTGGGTCCTGGGGAATTGAGCCTCGAACCGGGGTCCTTAGGCTTCACAGGCAAGCGCCTAACCGCTAAGCCATCTCTCCAGCCCAGAACTGGAGTTTTAAATTAACAGGGACTAATACAAGGTTCCACATGCAGGGAAGAAAAGTGCTGCACAGACAGAATAAAATGAATGACCAAAACTAGCACAGAAATGGCACTAAGCAGAAGTGTTTCAAGGCTAGTATGATATGCAGAAGAGCTCCTTTATGTTGCCAGATTGTGTAAAGAACTTGACACAGACCTTTGCTCGTGGGCCTGCTGGCCATCCACTGCCTGGCCACAGCACTCCCAGTGCACTGGGCTATCACTTTCTCTCACAGGATCAGTAGATGATATTTAAACCTACTTTATCCAGTAAAGATGCAGAAAGGCTGGGAATAGTGGCCCATACCTGTAATCGGAGCAGAGGTGGTAGCGGGATGATCATGAGTTCAAGGTCATTTTCAGCTATATCCTTGGTCCCGGGCCAGCCTAGGATACATGAGATCTTGTCTCACAATAAAAAGAAAAGAAGATACAGAAAATGATCCCAAGGAAGTTAATTAACTCTCAGCCAAGATCTTAGAAACAGGTTGTAACTCACATTTTCGGAAGTGTAGTTACTGTCTTTCCCCATCTCTAAATTAAAGTAACCTTTATACCTCAGGCTGATGAACACACCACTACCTGCAAGTCATCCTAAATTAAGATACCTGTCTTCTGTCATGCTCTGCTATAGCTGACAGGCAATGGAGATGTCTATTATAAAGGGAAATAAATGTAATGCTAGAGACAGGAGACATGGAGAATTATTCTTTCAGACACCAGAAATCAGTAACAAGCATCTTTGTCACTCTAGGTCACAAACTAGAATGTAAAATCTAGAAATAGATGAGTATATTTAAAGATTGGTTCGTGATCATCAAACCAACATGGAAAAGAATGGAATTTTCAGTGAACAGGATCCTGACAACTTGTTAAGTAGTTGGAAGAGAAATTAATGTAGCCCTATTTTACACCCTTCCCAATCAGTTAAATAATTAAATGGAAAAATGTAGGTTCACACAAGTGCTCAACAATATAAATGACATGTATATATAATTGGATAAAGTCTTTTTAAATTCAGCATGGCATAAAAACTAGATTCCACAAAGGAAATCAATTAGATAACACAAAATGTTGCACCATGTACAGTTTTTTAAAAAGACAAAACCTGAGATAATGTTAGAATTTTAGACATGACAAGCTGAGTTGAGAAAAACATATTTTCAAATGTAGAACAGGCATCACGTTAATGTCCTAAATTATAGCTTTGATGAATCAATTTTAAAAATATGGAAATTATCCAATAGAAAAAATTTAAGTCATGCACTAGTAACTCACAAGATATATTAATAGTCAGAAAACATGAAAAGATGGTCCAGTCATTAGTAGTAAAAGTAATGAAAAAATATATAACATTTTTCATTTACTGTATTCACAAAAGTTAAATATGAATGATAAACCCAATAATGCTTCCTACAAATTAATCTCCAAGCTAGTTTCAGAGGTAGGAATTTTTCTTTTTTACTTATTTGCTTTTAATGCTTATATATTTATTTGTGAGCAAAGAGGGACAGAGACACAGAGAGAGACAGAGAAAAAATGGATGCTCCAGGGCCTCTTGTCACTATAAACAAACTCCACATGCACTTTGTGCATCTGGCTTTATATGGGTACTGGGGAATCAAACCCAGGCCAACAGACTTTGCAAGCAAAACACCTTTAACTGCTGAGCCATCTCCTCAGCCCCATTCTTTCATTTTTTTTAAATAACAGCTTTATTGAGCAAGAATAATGTAAAAGCATTGTTATTTAGTGTATAGTTACTTACTGTCTTTGCACCTTATGAACAAGCCAGAATTTACTTGTTTATTTTAATCTTCTGAGACAAGAGAAGCTCCTAATCATCCTTTGAAATGTTTCTTTTACAAGACAAAAGCCTAGAAACACCCCTTGTATCTGATAATGGGATTTGTTGAATAATGGTGTAGCCTTATAATAGAATATTATATGGTTGTCCGAAGATGGTAATAAGAAACCATAATTATTGATATGGTAAAATACTAATATATATTGACCAGTGAGAAAAGATTATAAAACTATATGTATGATCATGTTTTTTAAATATATATTTACTACACATATATATTTCAAGAAGGTGCCTCAAATAGCAGTTGATATGTATAGGTGTTGGGATTTTAGATGTAAAATAAATTATTTATTTGAGACAGGAAAAAAGAGGCAGACAGAGAAAGAGTGAGTATGGGTGTGCCAGGACCTCCTGCCCCTGCAAATGAACTCCAGATGCATACGCTGCTTTGTGCACCTGGGTTTATGTGGCTACTGGGGAATCAAACCCAGGCTGTCAAGCTTTGCAAGCAAGTGCCTCTAAACACTTAGCCATATCTCTAGCCCATCCAGGTGGGATCTCACTCTAACCCAGGTTAACCAGGAACTCACTCTGTAGCCCTGGGCTGGCCTTGAACTCACAGCAATCCTTCTTCCTCCAGAGTGAGTGCTGGGACTAAAAGCATGTCCCACCACACTCGGCTTACTCATTTATTTTCAAATAGCTTTATTAAGATAGACTTCACATACCATGCAGTTTACCTATTTCTGGTACATAATTTAGTAGCTCTTATATTCAAAGAGTTGTGTACTCCTTGCCACAATTCTAGAACATTTTCCATTAGCCCCAGGCCTAGTCCATTATTCTACTTTCTTTCTCTGTAGATTTACATGGTCCAGACATTTCATTTAAATTGAACCATTAATATGTGATTCCCTATGACTTCTTTCACTTAAACATAATGTTTCAAGGTTAATTCATGCTATTGCATTTTACAGGACTTCACTGGTTTTTAATATCTGCATAATGTTCCATTGTATAGATATATCGTACATTTTATTTATCTATATTTTGGTGATGGATATTTGTGTTGTCTATACTTGTCAGCTGAATAATGTTGCTGTGAATAAGATTTTATGTGGACATACACTTTCATTTGTGTTAACTATATATCTTAGGAGTGGAATAGCTGAGTCATATGGGGTTTCTGTGTTTAACCATTTGAACAGCTTCGAGACTGTTTTCTAAAAATGGAGCTGTATCATTCTACATTCCTAGTAATAATATATGAGTTCCTTATTAATACTTATTGCTTATCTTTATTCTAGTTGGAATGATATGCTACTTCATTTATTCTTGCTTATCTTTATTTTTTAAATTTTATCAATAAACATTTATTACTTGTATAACTAAGAAAACATTTCAAGCACTAAGGACATAGGGAAATGCTCACACAATAAGCCTACATAAAGAAAGTAGTCAACAAAGCCTGTCATTCCTGATGACCCCAATTTTATGAAAATAGTTTAAAGTAATAGCTATAAGTGGTTGGCCAGCTCCCCTGTGCCAGGCTCTAAGCATTTTAAAATATTTTTATTTATTTGCAAACAGAGAGAGATAGAAGAGAGACAGAGAATGGGCATGCCAGGGCCTCCAGCTGCTGCAAACAAATTCCATATGCATGTGCCAATTTGTGTATCTGGCTTTATGTGGGTACTGGGGGAATCAAACCCTGGTTGTTAGGCATTGTAGGCAAGCGCCTTAACTGCTGAGCCATCTCTCTAGCCCGCTGATCATTTTTTACTCTCTTCTCTCATTTATTCCCTGTAAACGCTCTTTAATATTGAGAAAAGACAGTATAGGGAACTCAGTTATGCCACAGCCCCTGCAGAGCTATGATTTGACCCTAGTGTGTGACCATCCTGGTTTAATGCCTCCTTGTATTAGAGGAAAGCCATAGCAGTGTATGCAGTGATGTTCCCAAAAGCTGGAGCTTTATGTTTTTAAATATTTCCTTCTTTTTTCATATGTAAAACAAAACTTTATTATATTACATCTAGACAGATGTTTAACCAGACATGTGAATACACTAGTTGTGACAGTTCATCTTTTTTATTATTAAAAAGAAACTTTGTATGAGCACATCATTTCCCTCCTCTTTGGCCCCACTGACAAAGGGCCCTCCTTAGTGGGACTACTGGTATTCACCATGTGGTTGTAGGTTATGAGTTATGAGAGCAGCAGTCTGTCATTCCCACCCTATGGCTCTTACATTCTTTCCACCCCCTCTTCAGAAACTTTCCTGATCCTTTGTGGATATGTTTTAAGCCTACTTTATTGTTGGGCTCTCAGCAGCTTCTGGATTCCTGCTTTGGTGCATTTTGAGTATCCTCAGTGTCTGCCTGCATCACCCTGGCCCAGGTTATCAGACTCCATGTGGAAGCAGCATACTTGTTCATCTTGCCAGTTCCTCTGTGATTTCACCTGGGCCCTGGCAGCTGTATGAGAGCTGGTTCATCTCCTACCAGGGAGTCAGCTATCTATCTTTGTCTTGTTGGTAGACTACAGTTGTCCTTGATTCTAGCTGCTTTTTGAAAAACAAAAACAGACTAATGGTGTTTGGCATGGCCCTGCTCCCACTCCTTCTTTTTAATGAGTAGGCATTACCTTTATAAGTCTGACAAAAACATACTTAAATAAGCTAATGTTATACCTCAAGATTATATTAGTTTTGATAGTTATGATTAATGTAAATACATTTATCAGTCCTTTTGTTTCTATCCATAAAGGGCTTGTAACTCAATATTCACTGCATTAGAGAAAAGTCAAGAAGCAATTGAAATTACAAGTGAAGACCACATTATACAGGTTTGTTATTTTGGAAGTTTATGCTCCTGGCTATCTTGTTTAATTTGTTCTCATTTTTAGGATTGTAACCCTCCAGTATGACTTTTTTCTTTTAAGAAAATTGGTGTGTGTGGTTGTGTATGATAATGATGGTGTATATGTGCCTGCATATGTGGAGATCACAGAACAACCTCTGGGCATTAGTCCTTTCCTTCTATCTCCCCCCCCCCGATATTATTATTTTTGTTTTGTTTTGTTTTTTGAGTGGGGTCTCTTGTTTTGGTGCTGGAAAGACCAGACAAGTTGGTCTCATGAGCTTCAGAATATTTCTGACTCTGCTTCCCATTGCCATGGTTTCATTGTGATTACAGATGGGTGTGCCACTTTTGCTTCCAGCTTTATGTGCATGCTGGGGATACAAACTGCCATCAATATGCTTATATAGCAATTGTCTTTAACCACTAAGCCATCTCCCAGCCCCCGATTGTTTTCTTCATTTTGAAATCCAAGTGACGATTGCTTCTCAGCCTTTTGGCTAAGATCAAGTGTTGAAATCCACGTGACTGGTTTTTCCTGAATTGATTATAAGAAGAAAAAGCAATAAAATATGTAATTTAAAATAAATTACTAGATAAGAATAATAATAATTGCTTTTGATACTACAAACATAGAAATATCATATTTGTGTCCACTGTTTCTCAGGGTGTGAGTCTGTGTTTGCTTAACAAGGAGATTTACTCAAAAGGAGTGCTTGGGAGACTGTCCATAGGGAGAATCATTAGATTGAAAGCTTTTTTTTTTTTTGCTGTGCTTATATCTTTCTCACTATTGTTGGAGATAGTTAAAACTTTCAGAAATTTATTAGAAATAAATAAATCAAAAATAAGAGACTAGCTGGGTGTGGTGGTGCACGCCTTTAATTCCAGCACTAAGGAGGAAGAGGTAGGAGGATCACCATGAGTTCAAGGCCAACCTGACACTACAGTAGTGAATTTCAGATCAGCCCAGACTAGAGTGTGCCCTACCTTGAAAAACCAACAACAACAACAAAAAAATTAAAAGGACTAAACTATGAATATTAGCGAAATGGGCTTATATAAATGACTTAAGATAATATGGCTTATACTTTGCATTATAGTATTTAAAATATGGAGTGGTTCCAGGGAAATAAATATTCCTTTGGTCTGAGAACAAGTACCACTTTCATTTTATTTCTGGGCACCCCAATCCTTCATTTAATGTAACTTGTGACTTCCTTGGTGAAGAGTCATGGTGTTGACATTTGGCAGTTAGTACCAAGAGGCAGCCTGAGCCAGTGGTTGAGGGCAGACTTCCCATCAACCTCAGCCGAACATCTTTGGTCAAGATGTTTAATCAAGCTAAGTTCTATTGTTCATCAGTACAAATGGGATGACAATAATAGCAGCTTTTACACAAAAGTTTTTTTTGTTTGTTTTTTTGAGGTAGAGTCTCACCCAGACTAACCTGGATTTCACTATGTAGTCTCAGGGTGTCCTTGAACTCATAGCAATCCTCCTACCTCTGCTTCCCGAGTGCTGGGATTAAAGGCTTGTGCCACCACGCCCAGCTTAAAAAAGATTTTTAATATTATTTATTTATTTATTTATTTGAGAGAGAGAAAGAGGCAGATAGAGAGAAAATGGGTGTATCAGGGCCTCCAGCCACTGCAAATGAACTCCAGACGCATACACCACTGTGTGCATCTGATTTTATGTGGGCACTGGGGAATCAAACCTAGGTCCTTTGGCTTTGCAATCAAGTGTCTTAACTGCAAAGCCGTCTTTCCAGCACAGTAGCAGCTTTTGTGTGGTTATTTTGAGGACTAAATGATTTAATATATGTCAAGTGCTTACTATAGTGTCTTACAAGGAAAAAGATATTGATAAATAATATCAAGTTACTATTTCATCATCTTCAACACATACACAGTTTTCCATATATTTTCTGCTTATCTTATAGTCCTATTTGAAACTTAGCGATCAAGCATTTTACTTGCTTGCTTTCTACATACATTATGCATGTAAATCATAGGGGAGAGACATGTATGTCATTCCTGTCATTCAGATGAGCAGTCAGAAGTTCTGATCAATGCAGTGACTTGCAGAGGTCCAGCTGGGTGAGAGGGCAGGGCCTGAGTATTGTACATCCTAGCCTGGTGCTTTATTCTAATGTAGCACAACCTGAGCAACACTTGTATAGCTCCAGTTTGTCCCAAGGAGATGCCTTCTTTTGCCTTAGCTGAAGTTGGGGCATGCCTGTTGCCTTCCTAAAGCCTCAGGAGAACACAGAGGAAAGCCCAGCCACATGTCACTGAGCAGAAGCTTCTCTGGGCTCCAGAATTCCTGTGACTTCAGAACCACTGTGGCAAGAGCCAGACTTCTGGGATTTCTGAGGGGACAGCAGGAGGGTTTAGGTGGAAGACCTCTAATTATCTTTTTTTTTCAAAGCATATTCTAATTCTCTTGATGTTTTTTCTTTTGTCTCCCACCAGTATGCAAATCCTGCATTTGAAACAGCAATGGGTTACCAGAAAGGTGAATTAATAGGGAAAGAGTTAGCAGAAGTACCCATGAATGAAAAAAAAGCTGACCTGCTGGATACCATAAATTCATGTATCAGGATAGGCAAGGTAAGTAGATGTCAGTCCCTTTGTCATTTTCAGATAAGGAGGAAAGGAAGACTTAGTGTTTGGTGAACATTGTGAGTACCTGGTGATCTCAGTTTACTTATCCCAGCAACCTTGGGAAGCATAGGTAGTTTCCCTGTTACTCCCATTTTACAGATGAGGAAACTGAAACCAAGAAAATATATGATATAATTAGCTGATAAGCAAAGTAACTTTTTTTTTTTTTTTTGAGGTATGGTCTCACTTTAGCCTAAGCTGTCCTGGAACTCACTCTGTAGTTCCAGGCTGGCCTTAAACTCACAGTGATCCTCCTACCTCTGTTTCCTGAGTGCTGGGATTAAAGGCATGTGCCACCATATCCTGCCTGGTGTCATTTGAATTGATTTAAAATCATTATTTTTGTCTTTATGAGGAGAGTTGATCTTTCTTGATCTTCTAAGTGGTAGGTGTTGGCACATGGTTCTAGGTAAGGGTTTCTAATAAGGCAGTACACCCTTAGAGCACATCTGAGCCTCAGTCATTTATTGAGTGATTTTCAAATACCTGTGTGTGCCAGGCGCCATGCTAGAATATGATAGACAAGTAAGAACAAGACAAGAGAGCCTCAGTGAGCTCATTTTCCACATTTGGAAACAAGAGATCATTATGCAATGATGTGAGAAGTCTCATAATTATAATGCTGAAAGAATAGACAAAAGGCAGGTGCAGTTAGACCTCTTCTCTGAAGTGTCTCCTGTCTGAACCTCCCTGTCAACCAGGCTTTCAGGTATCATGAGAAGGAAGGATTTACCTGTGATCAGTTATTTTGCATCCTTTCCTCCCTTCAAAAATGGGAAAGGAATGTTAATGTTATTTGAAACATCCTCAAAATAGGTGACTTGTTCTGCTGCCTTCTCTGAGGAGACACAGTAGAATGCCTCCTCCCCAGTGCCATTGGGCAGGGACCATAGTTATAAAAGACTTACACCCCACTTGGCTTGGGCCCCTTGAACACACTGAATGCCTTGTTTCCCTTTGCTTTCTCTGTGGCTCTGAGCACATGGTGTTGCCTTGAACTGAGGTCACAGAAAGAGCAGGCTTGACTGCGAGAGCCCAGCGGTATACTGTCAGGGGACTGTCAAAGGGAGTCCTATTTGCCTTCAGTTCTTAAACACAGGATGCTATTTGTCTTGCTACAAGGAGTGGAGGGTGAAATGAAGGCTGAGTAGATGAAGAGACCTCAGTGCTCTGTGTGGGTTAGATCAAGTATTTCCTTTGGGTTAAGAAGGACATTTTCAGGCTGGAGAGATGTCTTAGTGGTTAAGGCACTTGCCTGCAAAGCCAAAGGACCCAGGTTCAATTCCCTAGTACCCACATAAGCCATAGGTACAAGGTAGTGCATGCATCTGGAGTTCTTTTACAGTAGCTGGAATTCCTGGTGTACCCATTCTATCTCGACCTGCCTCTTTCTCTCTCAAATAAATAAATAAACTATATATATATACCAGCTGTGGTGGCGCACACCTTTAATCCCAGCACTCGGGAGCCAGAGGTAGGAGGATTGTCATGAGTTTGAGGCCACCCTAAGATTCCATAGTGAATTCCAGATCAGCCTGGGCTACAGTGAGACCCTACCTCGAAAAACCAAAAAAAAAAAAAAAAAAAAGGACATTTTTTTCTACCTGGGTATGGTGGCATATGCCTTTAATCCCAGCACTCGGGAAGTAGAAGTAGGTGGATTGCTGTGTGTTCAAGACCAGCCTGAGACTACATAGTGAATTCCAGATCAGCCTGGGCTAGAGTGAGGCCTTACCTCAAAAAAACAAAAAAACAACAAAAAAAAAGGACATTTTCTGAAGGAGGCTACAGATAGGGCAGTTATCCAGCCTGCAGTGGCCATGGAGGGGCTTTACCATGACTATGCAATCATGGCATTTCATCCCTTGCTACCACTAGGTTAGCCAGAGGTTTTGTTCACCAGCTATGGTAGTCACCTTCTTGTTGCTAGGACAAAGCACCCAACCAAAAGCAGCTGATCAGAAGTAACTGTTTATTTTGGCTTACAGTCTCAAGGGGAAGGTCTATGATGGCAGGGGAAGCATGTCTGCCTCTGCATGGGCAGAGGCTGGACATCACCCCTGCCATAGCAGGTAGAAAACAGCAGCAGGAGAGTGTACCAAGCTCTGGCAAGGGAAGATGGCTGTAACACCCAAAGCCTGCCCCTAGCAACACACCTCCTCCAGCAAGACTCCACTTCCCAAATTGCCATCAGCTGGGGACCAAGACTTCAAAACACATGTGTTTATGGAATGCATCTGATTTAAACCATCACACTGGGTATGAACCAGTATGGTCCATACCCTGTCAGGTGTTCTGGGACCCTCTTACTGAGGAGAGGATGTGGAAATCAAAGAGCTTGTGGTCAGTGCGTTGGCTTTAGGTCCCAGTGCATCAGGTCTGTGAATCAGGTACCTTGTTTCTATTGGAGTGACACTGTTAGGGATCAGTACAGAACTCTTCAACTCTGAATAACAGAAGACCGTTCCACAAAGGCTGAATTGATTGTGAGCAAAAAATAGGAACATTTATCATGTTATTAGCCCCTTTACTACTCTATTTCTGAAGAGTCCGGCCATTTGTTTAGTATATTTCAGAGTCCCTAGGGAAAGTGAGAAGTGATTTTTGCCTTTTGTCAGTAACCTGCTGGCTAACTGAGGTTCCTGAGGTGAGGGAATAGGTAGCCTGTCTAACTCAGATGTGGGGGTGAGAGCTGGTAGAGGGGCCAGAGGCCTTATGAAGCCACCAGGCTATGAGTAATTTGCAAGGAGAACTCAGGTGTCCACTAAGGAGGAAATTCAGCAAATGGTCAGATGGCCAGGGATATAAATACTGGAGTATCACATTATGGGTGACGGATATCTAAGTTGGAAATTTTTGTGTTAGAGAAGTTCTGGTATTGTTCATGTGGAGTATTGCAGACACTGAGTGCTCTTCATAAACCTGTTTGCCTGCTGCTGTCATTGGCCTAGAGAGAGAAACTACCTTAATCTTTGGCCTCACAGCCATGCTTCCTTGGATCCTTTTCCTTCCTCCTCAAACATCTGTCAGAGCTCTAGAACTATAATCTCCCATCCTCTCAGATGCCTAAGCTTTATGCAACCTTCTAGAAATCTTACTTTTTCTCTTTTGTTCTTCCCCTGACACATATTTGGCACAGGGTAAATGTTGGTCACTTGGATTCCTATCTGTGAAAATGATGGGTGCCTGTCGGACCTTTGACCTTCCCTAGCTCCTGTGATCTTCTTCCTCCCTGGCAGGCTCCCCTTCCCTACTCTTCTGTCTTCTGTTTCCTCCCACATGTACCTGGACTTTGGCCTTTTCCCCTCTGCTATTGCTCTCAAATTAGATTGTCTGACAGTACTTCTGTCTCATCACCTAACAACAACAATTTCTGGGTCTTTTCCAATTCCTGTTCAGTTCATGAGCCATCCTCACTGATGCCTGTCTTAGATTGCTGGAATGGGTTGATTTCATCTCTGCCCTTCAGCCTCTTGCATCAAATCAGCCAACCAACCCTGCTGGCTGTTAGCTGCCTTGCATTTAGTACACATTGCCTGACCTGTTCTAGGCCTTCTTCATACCCTCTGGAATTATGATGGTCAAATCCAGTTAGGTCTCCTTGTCCCAGTCTTTCACTTCACTCTTATCTGCCCTACACTGTGTATGAGAAGTCTTAGTTAGTAATAATTTTGTCCAGTTACTCCCTCTTAGTGCTTAGATTGTTTAGCCTGGTGGCCAAGATTCTGTGATTGACTTCGGCCACTCGTAAACAACAGCCCCATGTGTTCCTTGATTGTTTACTGTGGCCATACACTGTGCCAGCCCTGGGGCTAGGACAGCTGGAGAGGGTGATGATGATGTAATTTTATGACAATGGGTGCTAAAAGGGATTGTATCAATATTCACAGAATCCTAGCCTAATGTATAGCTTGTACTGGACAGCAGAGAAGCATGGACCTTACTGCTGTGCAGTGGGGAGCTTATTCAGAGACTTGACTGTGCAGAAGCACCTGTGCCCCAAATAGGCAGGTTGCTAAACTTGTCATGTATGTAGTCTTTGCATTACTGTTGTAGTTACCTTGTAGCTCATGAAGAAGAACACCAAACCACAATAGCTGATGGGAAGAAAGGATTTATTTTAGCTAACCGTCTTGAGGAGAAGCTTCAGGATGGCAGGGAAAGGATGTTAGAGCTGAGGCTAGACATCATTTCTGGTCACAGCAGCTGGCAGAAAGCAAGAAAATGAGCTGAGCCTTGGCAAGGGGAAGCTGGGCTATAACACCCAAAGCCCACACTCAGCAACACACCACCTCCAGCAAAGCTCCACCTTCCAGCTGGGGACAAAGCATTCTAAACACATGAGCTTATGGGGAACACCACCACTGTTACCCAACTTTAAAATCCTTATGACCACATTCTAAGGTAGTACTGTTAGTATTCTCAGGAACTCAAACTTATTTTGATACTTAAAATAAAAATATAGCTTATATTTTTACAATAAATACATATAGTCTATACTGAGTATTTTTGTGTCCATTGGTAACCAGAAAACCTAGAGTTAATTCTGTCCCTCACATAAGAGTTCATTCTGGCTCCACAGGCAAGTCACTGGCTTGATCATCTCCTTTGGGGGGTCTGTGGAGCTTTGGCTGGCAAAACCTGTTAATCATCGGCTTAGCATCTGTCAGTTGCTTGAGTTTATACAGAAAGAACTAGAAAAGGAAATCTTAATGTATTTTTCGAAATGCTAGCAGCTTGATTTATGAGTCTGCTATTTCTTTCTCTCTTTTCCCTCTTTTAAAATAACAGATCTATTGAGATATAATTCTCATACCACATAGTTCATCCACTTAAAATATACAGTTCATAGTACTTGAGAGGCTGAGGCAGAAGGATCATTGCAGTGTTAAGGCAAAGCTTGGTCTACATAGTGAATTCCAGGCCAGCCAGAACTATATACTGATAACCTGCCTCAAAAAAAAAAAAAGGAGCCAAGCATGGTGGTACATACCTTTAATCCCTATACTTGGGAGGCAAAGGTAGGAGGCTTGCTGTGAGTTTGAGGCCAGCCTGGCACTACAGGATGCCAGGTCAGTGTGGGCTGGAGTGAGATCCTATCTTGAAAAAACAAATAAAAAACAAAAATCAAAACAAAAAAAGGGGGGCTGGAGAGATGGCTCAGTGGTAAAAGTGGCTTGTTTGCAAAGCCTGTCAACCTGGGTTCAATTCTCCAGTACGCACATAAAGCCAGATGCACAAAATGGTGCATGCATCTGAAGTTCATTTGTAGTGGCAGGAGGCCTTGGTGTGCCCATACTCACTCTGTCTTTCTCTTTCAAATAAATAAATAAAATATTTTTAAAGCAAAATTTTAAAACACAAAAGTATATAGTTCAGTGGGTTTTAGTATAATTGTGGTTGTGCAAACATCTGTACCATTTTCCTCATTACCTTGAGTAGCAACCCTTAGACATGTCTGCTTTTCAAGGTGATCACATGGGCTGTGGAGATGAGGATAGCCTGTTCCTTCCTGTCTGGGGGGGGGGGGGGTCCCTGCTTAGCCCTTGCTGGTGTCTTGCATAGCCTCTCTAGTCTCTCTGTTCAGAATTGTGCTGAGTGAAGCCTGCTCCTTCCTTCTGTTCCAGTGGGAGCTGGAGTCTTTTGCTGTTTTTGTTTGTTTGTTTTGTTTTTCCGAGGTAGGATTTCACTCTAGCCTAGGCTGACCTGGAATTCACTCTGTAGTCTCAGGGTGGCCTCGAACTCACGGCGATCCTCCTACCTCTGCCTCCCAACTGCTGGGATTAAAGGCGTGCGCCACCACAGCTGGCTTTGTATTTTTTTTTATAAGCGAGAGAAAGAGAGAGAATTGGCATGCCAGGGCCTCCAGCCACTGAAATCGAACTTCAGACATGTGTGCCATCTTGTGCACATGTGCGACCTTGTGCATTTAGCTTATGTGGGATCTGGAGAGTAGAACATTGGTCCTTAGGATTTGCAGGCAAGTCCCTTAACTGCTAAACTATCTGTCCAGCCCCTTTGGCTGTTTTTAACATAGTTCTTCTTTGGTGTTCATTTTCAGAATTATGTTATTCAGTAATTAGCCTCAGTATCTACCTGAGTATCCTAGCTTCTTTTTTTCTTTCTAAGCTAGATTTATTTTCTTTTTTTTTTTAAATTTTTGTTTGTTTTATTTATTTATTTGAGAGCGACAGAGAGAAGGAGGCAGAGAGAGAGAGAAACAGAGAGAGAATGGGCACGGCAGAGCCTCCAGCCTCCGCAAACGAACTCCAGATGCGTGTGCCCCCTTGTGCATCTGGCTAACGTGGGTCCTGGGGAACTGAGCCTCGAACCGGGGTCCTTAGGCTTCACAGGCAAGCGCTTAACCGCTAAGCCATCTCTCCAGCCCTAGATTTCTTTTTTTAAAAAAATTATTTTTATTTGAGACAGAAAGAGAGGGAGAGAAAAAGAGAGAGAATGGGTGTGCCAGAGCCTCTAGCCAGTGCAAACGAACTCCAGACACATGTGCTAGCTACCTTGTGCATCTGGCTTATGTGGGACCTGGAGAATTGAACCTGAGTCCTTAAGCTTTGCAGGCAAGTGCCTTAACCACTAAGCCATCTCTCCACCCCCTGGCTCCTTTGTAATCCAGTTTCTCATGGCTATCCAAAGACAAATGCTTCCTTTGGGATTTGCCTGCCAGTTGCCACGCCATCAGTGTTGATTTCAGAACTGACCTTGAGTGAGGATCTGGAAAGAGACCTCAGCAGAGTTCCCCAGACTGCCATAGTGATCCACTTCCCACCTGGATTGGTATGGGTCCTGAGGGATTCTGGAAGGTTAAGAACATTCAGTGTTGTACAGTTGGTTTGGGGGATTTTTTTTTAGCTCCAAGTACAAACTTTATTTCTATTAGAAGGATGTTGATAATAATTATAACAGTAAAACAAAATGAAGGAAAGGGGGTTCTGAGGCCTCAGTCCTAATTGGTCAGTGTCCAGCATGGCCCTTGTTGGGGTTAGCAGCGCTTATTCTCTCCTTTAGAGGGCAGTGAAAACAAGTCACACTTCCCCTTAGGAACAGAAGGTAGTGGTGCCCAATTTGGAGGAAGTAGTTTGAATGGCTTCAAAGAATGTTCATAGCTTAGGGCCTGGGTGACTTGTCCAAAAAATTCAGAACTTTTATGGATGATGATAAGTCCCCAGTTCTTCTCATCACTCCAAAGGGAGGGGAAGCACTGAACCCTATTCCCTCCCACAGTTGTGTTCTCCCTGCTGAAGGAATCTCTGGTTCCCATCATATAAGCATGACTTTTCAAAATCACAACACCAGCTTTCATAGTCATTCACACTATCACAGTCCCAGGCTCACAGCTTCACCTGTTTGTACTGCTACCTGAGCTCAGTCCTACCTGTTACTTTATAACACACAACATCTGCAGATGAACTGGAATATCCTCTCATTCCAGAGCCTTGAGCTATTCAGAGTCAGAAGCTGGAAACATTCCACTTGGTGATTGTCACAGAATAGCCTCTTCTGTGCCCAAGTCCTGAGATTTTTCTTGTCCAGGCTTCCTCCTCCAATGCATCAGGTACCAGTTAAGACAGGAGGAATTTGTGTATGATTTGAGGGAGTACTCTCTTAGCAACACATGACCACTGAAAAACATGACCACTTAGACCTTGGTGGCCTGACTTTTGTCAGCAACCTAAGAGGAAGTAGCTTTGGAGGGTGAGGAAGAATTATCAGATTACATAAATTGTGATTGAGGTTAGGATCTTGTTTTTAAAATCCTAATTACTTTAGCAATGGCCTATTGGCCATTGATCAGAATAAAATGAAACATATTCGGGACTTATGTTTTGAACACAAGGTGTAATGATGCTTACATTTCATTTATAGGAGTGGGAAGGAATTTATCATACCAAAAAGAAAAACGGAGATAATTTACAACAAAATGTGAAGATAATACCTGTCGTTGGGCAGGGTGGGTAAGTGGAAAAAAAAAAACCCAGCTTCAGTCAGCATTCCACGATTTGAATTTGTCTTGAGTAAATAAGCTCAGAAGTGTAAAAGGCTCATAGCAAGCTCGTTTCTTATCCGATGCGCTTCCAGGGTGGTGCCTTCCATCTGCAGCTCACAGCCATCAGACATGGGACATTCTTGTTTGTGCGGTGTGTGTATCCAAGAGACTACAATGTTTAAATTAGAATGTCATTTTTTTCAAAGCTGAACGCTAATAATGCTAACTGGTAGGCGCCTTTTGTTTAAAAGATTTTTATCTAATTGGATGTAGTTATTTCTGCAAAGCCTGTCATATTAGAGAAAAATATTTTGAATACTAATAATTATGAAAAGTTTTGCTTATGTAAAAGGTATGATTTCAGATTGGAGATGAGTTTATATTAGATGCCTAAAATTTTCAGACAGTTTGTCTTGGAACCTAATAATAATTAAGGGAAGTAGAAAATTCTAAAGATGAATTGTAGAATACCCAGCAGTAAAATATATAACTATTATAAGTAATGATCATGGAAAGTTAGATTCTAAGGAGAAACCTTATGATATAATGTTAAATGCAAAAAGCAAAATATAAAGCCAGACCTAGTGTATGGTCACAGTAACGAACAGAAGGGAGAAAAGAGCAGGAAGAACGGCCTTGATTGTTTTAGGAACTGCTTCATGATAGATGTCACTTCATTTCATCCTAAGTATGGTTTTGTGAGGTTGGCCCTGTGATGTCACCACTTTACAGATGAGGAAACTGAGGCTTAGAGAGGTGTGGTTTCTGGGTCCAGCCCTGGTTGTTGTTTGTGCTGGTGCCTGGTGCAGCCCTCAGCGCTGACTGCACAGCTCATGTGCGATGTCATCAGGCTTTGCTACCAGTTGGCAGTTGCCTCAGGGAGGCAGATCTGTGGAGCCCTCTGTTCTAATTCTTTCCTCTTTCATGTCCTTTCCAGATTTTTTTGTGATAACTGTGTAAGGATTTGACTATGGGGTAGGATAAAAAAGTGAAGAAACAATAAATGGGAAGAGTCAGCAGCTTCTGAGTTCAGCCTTCATTGCTTTGTTTTGGACTCTGGCTAACCAAAGCCAGCAAGAACCTTGACCCCCTGTGGCCTATGGCTGTTTCCATAAGCAGACTAGAACTTAAAGAAGAGCATCAGTGTAAAGGGTCAAAATGACATGCAGGGAAACTAAAGGTTCTTGTTTGGTTAACATACAGTACATTTTTTAAAAGCATATGAACTCTTGGTCTATTGTGATAATTGGAGAAGTGATTGCTGAAGTCACTTCTCCACAGACACCAGAGGATGTTTACAAACTCTTGTTCATGTATTGGTGGCCTTGGCTTAAAAAAAAAAAAAAGACTAAATGCTCTCAAAGCATTTTGTGAAAGGGAGGTGCTCTTTTCATAATGAAAGATTAACTTTGTATCTGTCAGACTATAGTTAGGAGAAAAATGATGCATTGTTTTTTACTTACAGAAAAATTAGACACTATGTGTCCCTTATCACAGTGTGCAATGGCAACAATAAGGTAGGTAAAGAAAGCCCTGGGACACAGACATTCCCCAGCAACATTTCCAGGCAGTCAGAACTAATACCTTGTAATTTTTTTTTTAGGCTGAAAAAATACCTGAATGTGCTGTGCTATCTGACAGTCTAACAGGTATGTTTTATACTCATCCTTTGGGTTGAGTTTGGTGTGGGAAAACCCATAGGTCCTTACTTTGATTGGCTGCCTGGTACAGTGGTGGGACCCTTTGTTTTTCTAGTATCAGATCAACCCACGGTGGCTTGAGTTAAGGGACTAAGTACTTGTGGGCATCTTGATAGGCGCCCTAGGGTGTATCTGAGCCTATGGAGAGACCTGGTGGACTCCAGTGCATGACTTATATGAAGATGTGTTGAATGAATGATTTTATAACCTGGCCTTTGCATTAAGAGGCAAACAGGGACCTGGAGAGATTGATCAGTGGTTAAAGGCACTTGCCTTCAAAGCCTGATAGTCTGGGTTCAATTCCCCAGTACCCTTGTAAAGCTAGACGTACATAGTGGCACATGTATCTGTAGTTTATTTGGAATAATAGCAAGAGGCCCTGGCATGCCCATTTCTTCTCTCTCTCTCTCTCTCTCTCTCCCTCTCTCTCTCTCTCTCTCCTTGCAAACAAAATAAAAGTGAAAATGTAAAAAAGAGAGACAGACAGGGAACACCATAGTACTTTAGCAAGGGTATTTCCACCTGCCTTGACAGTCACTACTGCCACTCTCCAGGGAGTGCCCCTCAGACTTGCCTCATCTCATGTCTGTGTTGCTGTAACGACTTCTCTGGCCTGGAGTTGCAATTTCATGGCTTCAGCAAGCCGCCTCCTGATCTGGTCCTCAGGGTGAGGGGTAGACTAATGGTGCAGAGTTTTCACAGGGACCTTGACTACTCTGCCAAGCCCATGAATTACAGTCTCCTGAGAGCAGACTTTGTTTCCATCCTCTTATTTCTATTGGTGATGTACTTCCCACCATGACAGAACAGCTCATTCATTCAGTCTAGAGATATTTACTGTGTCTTTCGGACTATTTACCATTGCAAGGTACTGTGCTGTTTGTTTAAATGAGTTCTTAGAGTGACCCAAAAAGGACTTGTATAGATGAGTTTGTCCAGGTAAGAAAACTGTCAGGCTACATAATTTGCCCAAAATACTCAGGAAGAAAGTGACACACATAGATGGACCTTGAATCTATAAGGACTAACTCCAGAGCTTTGAGGCACATGCTAGGACAGCTGCTGTAGGTACTCTAAGAGCAGTCAGCTTTAATCTGGGAAGAGAAGGTGCAGCAAGTGATGAGACATGGTCAGAGGGATGGGGCCATGTGGCTCACAGGAAAAGAGAACTTTTCCAGATAGGGAGAGGCAGAGTTGAATGAGAAGAAGGGTGTGGAAGGAAACATTTCAGCAATGAAAATAGGCAGAGAAGAGGGAAAGTCCAGGGTGTGTTCCAGAAAGAACACGTATTAAATGTAGACTGGCATAAAGGGTCAGCAGGGATAGAAGCCTGGATTAATCATGATCCTTAAAGGCCAGGTGGGAAATTAGACTTTTCATCCATATGCAGAGGGAGGGATTCTCTTGAAGATTTCTGACCAAGTGAGCAGTATGAAGACCTCTGAACTCTAAGAAGCTCTTGATTATGTTTGTAACACACTTTGCATAGAAGAATTCACAACATTGGCACTTAAATTGTGGTTGAAAGGAATAATGTGATGTCAGTAGGAAGAGAGAGAGAGGACTAATATAATGGTATGAAACCAGAGAGAGGAAAGAAGAAACAGTCAAAAAAAAAGTGCTTTCTCGGGCTGGAGAGATGGCTTAGCAGTTAAGTGCCTGCCTGTGAAGCCTAAGGACCCTGGTTCGAGGCTCAATTCCCCAGGACCTACGTCAGCCAGATGCACAAGGGGGCACACATGTCTGGAGTTCGTTTGCAGTGGCTAGAGGCCCTGGTGCGCCCATTCTCACTCTCTCTCTCTCTCTCTCTCTCTCTCTCTTTCTCTGTCTGTCGCTCTCAAATAAAATAATAAAAATAAACCAAAAAATATTTTTTAAAAAAAGTGCTTTCTGGCCTGATGTAATTAATGGTGAATATCTTAATCCCAGCACTTGGGAGGCAGAACTTGGGAGGCAGAGGTAGGAGGATTGCTGTGAGTTCCAGGCTACCCTGAGACTACATGGTGGATTCTAGGTCAGCCTGGGCTAGAGTGAGATTTTACCTCAGGGGGGAAAAAGGTTATTTCTGAGCCAGAACTGGGAAAGATAAATGTGGACTGCTTTACCTATGAGGTCCTAGTGAACCATTAGGTGAGTTTGTTTATTCATTCCTCCATTTGTTCCTGTACAAGTCTATATTGAGCATTTGGGCATTGGTTCCTGGTCTCTGCAAAGAGGTAAGGACTAGAGATCCAGGAGTGTTGGATCCAGCAAAGGATCAACAAGTAGCACAGATATGGAACTGCTGCGATGGAGCCCAGGGACATAAAGGGAAATAGGAACTTTGAGGTTACCATGGAAGAGAATAGCAGGAAAAGGGAGCGGAGGGGTGAGGCAAGTTCCTGGAGACCACCTGCGTCAGAGAAGGAGGAAGCTGAGCAGAGATGGGGGTCAGAAGAAGGGGAGTCTGGACTCTGTCACTACAGCAGCTGAGGGCAGGGCAGAGCTGCAGACTCTGGCTTCCCATGGAGAGCGCCTGCAAACAGTGGAGGTACAGGTGCAGAGAAAGGTGAAGCAGAAGCCAAGCTGCAGGGGTTCGAGGAGTCAGAGGAGAAGTGGCAGACCTGGCCTATTATGGCACGAGTTTTATGCTGCAAGCTCACAGTTTGGTTTAGTGGTGGTGGTTTATGTGTTTTAGTTCTTTAGTATAGCCATGTGAAGTGGGCATGACTGTCTTCAACACTCCTGTGCCACAGAAGAAACTGGGTCAGAATTAGGTAAATGGAATCCTAGAGTTGGGCAGCCAAGAAATGACAAAGCTGGGCCTGGGTGCCATTGTCAGTCACAGGAAGGGTTAGACAAGGAGGAATCTCCCAGTGGCACTGTGCACAGCATTTGCTCATTGTACTTGAGCCATATACACTTAGCAGCTGTAGCCATCACCTAGCTGAGCCATGCACCCAACCATCTGCATTCTCATGTCAACAAAACAGCTGTGTGCTTGAAGACCTCAGGAGGCTGTGTTGCCTTCAGAGGGCAGATGGGTCTATCATAGGCCATGACCAACAGATCAGTTCTTAAGCAGAAATGGAGTTTATTGAAAAGAAGTAGAGTAGCTTATAGATTGGATAAAAGAACTCAAGCACCAGTTTGGGAAGTGGGGCACAAAGTATAGGAAGCTGGGCAGCTGCCCCTACTACTTTGGGCACGTTACAGAAGCAGTATGGTTGGGTACCACTTTCATCACCACTGAGCTTTGGCTGTCACTGGCTCTTGTGAGGCCCAGATCTGGGGTAGTTCTTTCTTGCTTTACTTTCTTCAGTGCAGACTCTGAGGAGAAGTCATATTTGGTTGGGCCTAGGTCACCTGCCTACTCCTTTGTTGCCTGGCTGTATAGTGAAGGAGACTCTGGCCTCCTCCCTTCTATAGAGGGAAGCCCTGGAACTCTCCGGGTAAGGGTAAGGAGGTTCAGAGTCTTCACATCTAGAAAAATAATAAAGTACCAGCATATAATCCCCTTTTCCTGGCCAGTGTGTCATTTCAGATGAAGATGTGACTCACTAAAAACACAGAATAATTGTTGTAATAATAGGTCATTCTATAAACCTTGACTTTTCCAGCTTTAGGACACCGAAATGAACATGGGCTCACTGTCTGATGGAAGTGATCTACATATACTGTAATGTGCAGCAGTACCATACTGGGGAAGCGGGGACACTTCCAGATGATGGTGGTTGAGCAGGTGTCTAGAAGAGAGGAGTCAGGAGGAGGAGCACACACACAGGGAGGCAGGCCAGCAAGGAAGGTTGAGGGAGACTACTCAAGTAAGTGAGAAGGATCAGGTCTTGTAGTTGTGGTGACAGTATAACAACTAAAGAAAGAGAAAAGCAGTGAAGAAACTGTATTGAGGAGTTGTTGTGGTTACCTTCACATTACTGGATAGACAAACATCTGACCAGAAGCACCTTATGGGGAAAAGGGGTTTATTTCAGGATTATAGACTCCAAAGGAAACACCATCAGTGGTGGAAGAAGCTGCCTCAGTCCATGGGTCATAGCAGAGAGACACCACCAAACAGCCGGCATGGGCAGCCAGAGTTCCAGCACGCTCTGACCACACCTTAGAGCTGGACTTAAGATCTGCTCCCTCCTCCACCCCTACCCCCACCCTCAGTGATGAACCCTCCAACAGGCTGCTGGAGACTTAAATTGCAAGCTTAATCAAAAATGCCACAGGCTATAGGGGAACATACATTCACATTTAAAGCACCACAGGCCAGGTGTTCCTTAGGAGTAATCAGGAGGCACTTGTGTACTGTGATGAGGAAAGGAAAAGGATTAGAGGGTAACATTAAGGCCTGTGGTCTGGCCCCTGGATAGTGCTGATTAAAGTGATAAGTGCATACAAGGCCATGAGAAGAAGCACAGGGAAAGGATAAATTTAGATTTGAAGTTAATACATCTGAAGTGCTTGGAGTATTCTAGTGGTGATGTCTGGTAGTATATGGAGGCAGGTAAAACTCTGGGCCCTACACCAACTCTCAAAGTGGCAGGAAGACCATGAACTGCGAGTGGAACCTGACAGTGACAGAGTGTGTAAGGGATGGACAAGGGAGCACTGGGGAGCAGGATGTAGGAGTCATTGCTTAGTGCAATCATGATGTATGTGGCAGGCTTCTTTGTTTCTGCTTAGGAGTATATCACATGATGCTACAGAGAGGAGAGTGCAAAGAGTATAAGAATGGGAAGAATAGTTACATGACAAGCTTTTCTTCAGGCAGTATAGAGTGAGGCCTAGGCCTCAGGGTAATTCACAGGTCTTTTCAAGAGCTCCCAGGATTGAGACAATTGAAGTAGACCTTTCAATTCTCTGAAGAGACACAGAGACTCTTCTCTATCTAAAGATAGAGAGCCCTTTTTCTGGGGCTATAGAAAGGCACAAGGACCAGCAGGAAGGCATTGCACACAGGCCTACACTGCTGAGAGTTCCCAAGCATGTACTCTAATAGCCTTTGGAGTCCCAGCACAGTAAGTTGTAGGTAAGTCAGGTAAGGTACTTGGCTTCAGCTTTCTGATATCTAACTGAGCTCCTGCTTGCAGGCTACAGGTTCATGCATTCAGAGGAAGCTGCTATGTGAAGGATGCTGACTGTCTACCATCTCTCGCATTGCCCCTACTGCTTCTCCAAGGTTCCTTGGATTGTCCCAGCAGGCCACAGAAATGCTGCTAATGTGTCTGAAAAGAGGGCAGAGTTTAAGGATCTTATCTTACAGAATAGGAAATTAAGAGCTGAAACTTAAAGTCGCAGGTGGTACTGAGCCCAAGCCCTGGTCATGGGCCTGTTTGGCTCTTTGTCCATTGATAGGCCTGATATTATATCAAATCAGTCTGCTAACTGTTGTGTACCCACTAGGTACAAGATCCTCTAAAGCCTTAGACTGGTGCTTCTTCAAGAACTAGGATTCTCTTTGGGATGTGAACCTCACACCACTTCATTCAACCCCTAGATATGCCCTGAGGGCTACATCTAAGAGCCAGGCTCTGCCCTGTGGCTCATGCCTTTCATCCCAGTACTTGGGAAGCTGAGATAGGAGGGTCTGTGGATCTGTGTGAGTTCAAGGCCAGCCTGGACAGAGCAAGTTCTAGGACAACCTGGGCTAGAATGAGACCCTGTAGACTAAAAACAACAACAACAAATAGCAAAAAGAGGCAGGCCCTGGGGCATAGAGTCAAGGCATACATGGCCCATCTCCACCTGCTGGGTGAAAATATATAATCACCTATAAAGTACTACCTATAAAGTATAAAATACAGTGGGAGCAGCAATCCTAACATGGCTTTGGGGTGGGGGTGGGGCAGCAGAATCTAATATTTACACAGAGATAAAAACATTGTACTATTTTTATGAAATCACTTTATAATACTTCAGTAGGGCTAGAGAGATGGCTTAGCAGTTAAGGCACTTGCCTGCAAAGCCTAAGGACCCAGGTTCAATTCCCTAGTACCCACATAAGCCAGATGCACAAGGTGGTGCATGTGTCTGGAGTTCGTTTGTAGTGGTTGGACACCCCTGTGTGCCCATTCTCTCTCTATGTGCCCCTCCCTCTCATAAGTAAATAAATGAAATTGGGCTGGAGAAATGGCTTAGTGGTTAAGGTACTTGCCTGTTAAGCCTAAGGACCCAGGTTTGACTCCCCAGAATCCATGTAAGCCAGATTCACAAGGTGGCACATGCATCTGGGGTTCATTTGCAATGGCTAGAGGCCCTGATGCATATGTGTGCTCTCTTTCATTCTCTGTCTCTAATAAATAAAAATAAATATTTATAAAAAATAAAATTTAAAAAAATACCTCAGTAGAAATTAAAACTGCTTCCTCTTCCAGTGTCACCACAGCACCATCCTGATAATGTGTTTCTTTTTGCATCTTTCCAACCATACTCAACTCCAGCACCTCCATGTTAACATTCTTGCTATAATTCTGTTGACCTGTCACTGATTTTTCACTACACAATCCCTTGTTGAGAATATGTACCGTATCTTACTCATTGTCACATCCCTAATGCTGGATGTGTTAGTCAATTTTCCATAATTTGTAACAAAATAGCTGAGATAACTAGCTTATAAAGAGAAAAGATGCTGGGTGTGGTGGCACACACCTTCAATCCCAACATTGGGAGGCAGAGGTAGGAGGATCACTGTGAGTTCAAGGCCACATAGTAAATTCCAGGTCAGCCTGGGCTGACTAAAAAAAAAAAAAAAAAAAAAAAAAAAAAGAAAGGAAGAAAAGAAAAGGAAAAAGAAAGAAAAAAGAAGAAGAGTTATTTTGGCTCACAGTTTTAGAGATCCCAGTCCATTATCAATTGGCCTTCTTGCTTTGGGTTCATAGTGGGAGCACATGGCAAACAAAACCACTACATTTTGGCCAGGGAGCTAAATAGAGGAAAAGGAAGGGATGAAGGGTTCACTATCCCCTTGTGGGCATACTCCAGATGACCTGAAAACCTCTCATTGGGCCCCTTCCCTTAAATGGATGCTTTATTAACCCTGTGCCCTGGTACTCACCTCTCAGAGACAACCATTAGAAAACATTCAGGGGACAAATAAGAAAGTGTGACATTTACATCCCAAAGAACACCATCATAGGAGCCTTTGAGGGATATTCAAGATCTACATTATAGCACCAGTCGTAGGTGCTGTCACAGGGTGGATGATGTTCAGTGAATGTTGAATGAATGAAAGAAAGTCAAACCAGTAAGTTCATAACCTAACATACTGGACAGCTGTGTGGATATGAGTCATATGAAGCTCCAAAAAAGTAGAGACACTTGGGACCACATATGGTTTGGAGGAGTGCCATTTGAAGGAGAGGATATACTGTCACATCACAGACTGGAGGAGCAGGTGTCAAGGCTGCTCCAGAGATGTGGGCATAACAGTTGTGCAGGCAAGCACACATAGTAAAGACCAGTGAGAAACAGAAGGCAGGCTGTTTCAGCAGAACACACTTGCCCTTGGAAGCCAGAAGGGTTTTGAGCAGGAGAGAGTCTGAGTGGGTTTACTGAGCGTCTGCTATGTGCTAGGTCTGGTGCTCATCACCTAGAAAAGACTGTCCTGCTCTCAGGGTTCTCACAGGCAAGGCAGACTAGAAAACATGTTATCCCACATGCTAAGGTGGTGTGGAGAACATAAGGGAAGGTTTCCCAAAGTTCAGGGTACCAGAAAAGCATTTTACCAGGTAACGGAGTTAGCCATAGAAAGGAGACAATATGAGAAAGGCACATTCCCAAGTAAGCAGGTTATACCAATGGGAAGGCTGTAGGAAGCACTGAGATCTTTGAAGGAGGATTGTTGACTGAGAAGAGGAAGGGGACTACTGATAGAGCCTTTTAGAAACCAGTTTGGAAACATCAGGAGGCTGAGAAAGAGGAAAGGAAACCATCCAAGAAAGGAATAGTATGAGGGAAGAAAAACCTGGAGAGCATGGATTCTGCAAACAGAAGTGTCTGGAGAGGGATTAGTCAATAAGACCTGACTGTGGACCTGCACAGTTAGCAACAAGGAGGTCATCACACCTTTGCAAGTTCACATAAATGCCCATGGAGAAGAGACTGGCTTATGTTGGGTCAGGAAGCAAGGGGCAGAGGTTGAGGGTGAGGCTCAGTGATACAGTGCTTGCCTAGCATACTTAAGATTTCATCCCCAGCACCACACACACAGGGGGAAGGGGTGAAGAAACTTTTCCATGGTTCACAGATGCACATGGGACCTGCACTGGGGGTTTATGCTGTGGCAAATATAAAAGGGTCAGATGAGCACACAGAATGACACGAAGTGAGACTGAGAAGCTCACACATCCTAGGAAGAGCTGACCTGAGGAGCCTGCCCTGCCATGCCCTGTGCTCATCTGCTGGTTGATTCCCAACTTCCTTGTCTGTCAGATGAGGATATGAGTTGCTGCTCATGAAGCCTCCAGCACCAGGCATTCAGCAAATACAGAGGAGGGGCAGGAAGGAAGATCAGGCTTGCTTTGTCAGTGATAGTCATGGGACAGGGGCTAGACAGGAGTCAGATAACATTTGTTTGGAGCTTAGGATAGCAGTGATGTCCTTTACTGAAAGGAAAGGGAGAAAGGTGTTTTTTTTAAGCTTTTTATTTTTATTTAATAGAGACTGAGAGTGAGAATGGGCATGCCAGGGCCTCTAGCCCCTGCAAACAAACTCCAGATGCATGCACCACCATGTACATCTGGCTTACGTGGGACCTGGAGAATCGAACCTGGGTCCTTAGGCTTCGCAGGCATGCGCTTTAACCGTTAAGCCATCTCTTCCAGTCCTAAAGTGTTTTTATAATATACCCCAAACTGTGCCCCGCCCTCCATCCTAGAAAAGAGAACATTCACTAAAGATGTTGCAGAGAAAATAAATAAGTGGAAATAAATAAGCACATTTTTTTTCTCATTTGGGTCAGAGTTAATGGGGATGAGAATTTTCCCCATATTGGATTCGAATATATGGAAATGTAGCAAGAGAACTCCTGAGGCCATTTCTGCTTGTTGTTAGTCTATGTTTTGGGAAATCTTTTGGGAAAGAATGTTTATAGTCTACTTCTGTGCCTGGTGCTGATTTTTGTAGCATCTTAAATGGCATATTTTAGTCTCTAAATTTGCATTTTTTGATTAAGCTTGATTTCCTTTGCTGATATGCTGTTAACATCTCTGTGAAGAGATGATTTATAACTTAATTGTTTCCACAGATAGTCAGTCAAGCAAACATAAAGACATGAGGAAAGGCTCACTGGACATCAAAGCTGTTACCTCTCGAACAAGTGAAGGTGAGTGACAGACGGGAGAGAAGAAAAGATCATGTAGGCCTTGAACACATGTCCCTGCAGCCTCTCACCTCTGGTCACTGTGCATTATGCATGCATGGGAAGGGAAGGACCCTTTAAGAACCAGTGTCCCACCCTACTGCCTTCTACATCAGTGGACTCCATTCGGAGCCTTTAAATGGACTTGAGAATGAGAACAAAGCAACAAGGCAAAGCAGCAGGTAGTAGGTATTCTGTATGATTTTCTAAACCCCAACAGCAGATGGCATCAATTAATCTGTTGTAATCATGAGTACCACATCTGGCAGTTCTGAAAGACAGACTTTGCAGTTTACCATAGAAGTTTACCTTTGGGAGGTGTAAGTTTGATTTGGAGATTGAGAGCGACTTACAATTTTGGGAGAGTGTTTTGGGATGGGTCTCACTCTAATCTAGGCTGGCCTCCAACTCATAGTATTTCTTTTACCTTAGCCTCCTGAGTGATGAGATTACATGGGTTAGCCACTGTCCAGATGAAATACAATGTTTTTGAGTCAAGTCTCATATAACAGGTTGGCCTAGAACTCCTTATGTAGCCAAGGATGACCTTAAACTTCTCCTGATTCTCCCAAATGCTAGGATTACAGGTGGGTGCCACCTTGCCCAGCCAAAATACAATTTTTAAGATCATGTAGATGCATGCTGAATGACCTACTTCTTTTTAATTTTTATTTTACTGATTTATTTGAGAGAGAGGTGGGGAGAGAGAGAAAGAGGCAGACAGAGAATGGGCACACCAGGGCCTCTAGCCACTGCAAATGAACTCCATATGTATGTGTCACCTTGTGCATCTGGCTTATGTGGGTCCTGGGGAACTGAACCTGGGTCCTTAGGCTTCACAGGCAAGTGCCATAACCACTAAACCTTCTCTCCAGCCGCCAACGTACTTCTTAATGTGATCATAATTGCTTATGATGTGGAGGAAAACATTGCTCTGGCTATGCAAGTTCTTTGGCGAAAGATGAATAGGGAAGGATATGGAGCTGGTTGTTACTCAGAAGGCAAAGCTTTTCAAGGCAGCATAGCTGAGATTTTATCTCCTCCCTTCCCTCACAGACTTTTAGGAGACTAATGTGACAGGCTATGTATTCCTTGTACCCAAGAGACTGTATGGATTATGTCCCTGCTATAAGGGCAGGTTAGAGTGATGACAGCAGGGAGCAGTATGGTCTCCTGGGGAGTAATATGGGCTTTGTTTCCAGGATGACTGGTTCAAGTTCTTCACCTACCTTCTGTGCAGCCTTGAGGAGAGATTTCTGTGCTTCCTTTGCCAGACTGACAAAATAGGGATAATTGTGCTGTCAGAAGATTGTGTGAGGTACCTGGGAGGGGTAGAAGCCCACTCAGTGTTAGCTTCCATCATCATCTTCACCATGCCCTCGTCATTATGTCGTCATAATCTTCTGCAGTCCTAGGGTAGTGCAGAGTAGGCATGAGGCTGCTTCTACCCAGAATGGTCACCACTCTGTAACTCCCATGATCCTTTGGATTCCCTGTGCGTTTATGTGATTTTTGTTTGTTTCTTTGTTCCAAGAGAAGGCTTTACTGATTTATGTATTTTTGATATATATTTTTACCTTGCTTTTGAAACAATTTTAAATTGAATTATAATTTAAATATGATACAGTTCAGATACCAAATGTTCTGTTCATTTTTATGGGTTTTAATTCTGTTTCATTGTTCTGATTATCTATGTTTGCACAAATAGCACAGTCTATCCTGTGATGTCACAGTAAGATGATGTCTGATAGAGAAGTTGTTCTTATTTGGTATCTTGGATGTTCTAGATCCTTTTCATTTCCATATAACACATCAGCTAATTAGTTTACACATGCACACACTTTTTTTTTAGATGCCTTGAATCTATAGGTCAGTTAATTTTGGGAAAATTGAAACCCCAATAATACTGAGACCTTCAAACCATGAACGTACTATATTTCCATTTATTTAGGTTTTCTGTTAGCAATACTTTGCATTTTAATTATAGAAATCTTTAAATTTTTTTCAGTACATTTATTCCTAGGTATTAATGTCCTTTAGCATATTTTAATGGTATTTTATTTCAGTTTTCAAATGTGTGTTGTTAGTTCATAAGAAATCTAATGTATTTGGGGCTGAAGAGATGGCTTAGTGGTTAAGGCTGTTGTCTGCAAAGCCTAAGGACCCAGATTTGATTCCCCAGGACCTATGTAAGCCAGATGCACAAGGTGGTACATATGCCTGGAGGCCCTGGTACACCTGTTTTCTCTCTCTCTCTCTCCCTCCCCCCCCTCCCTCCCTCCCTCTTTCTCTCACAAATAAATAAATAAAATATTTTAAAATATTTTTTTAAAAAATAAATCCAATATATTTTAATATACTGATCCTGTACTCAACAGCTTTCTAAAACAGTTTATTTAAGGGCACCCAGCTAGCCGAGTCAGTAGAGCATGAGACTCTTAAAAAATATTTATTTATGCCAGGTGTGGGTGGTGCACGCCCTTAATCCCAGCACTTGGTAGGATGATCGCCATGAGTTCAAGGGCACCCTGAGATTACATAGTGAATTCCAGGTCAGCCTGAGCTAGAGTGAAACCCTACCTCAAAAAGAAATTATTTATTTATTTGTGTATGTATTCATGTATGGGAATGCCAGGGTCTTTTGCTGCATCTGAAGTCTAGCTTTATGTGGGTGGCTGGGGAATTGAACCTGGGCTGGCAGGCTTTGCAACTACTAAGCCCCTCGATAGCTTTGATAGATTAACTGAATCTAAGTACAATAATATATTTGGGGGGGGTTCTCTGATTACATATGATAATCTTTGTATGTTTTATTTTTTCTTATCATTAGACTTAAACTTTTTGATATTTTCTAATTATTTATTTATTTATTTATTTTGTTTTTTCCAGGTAGGGTCTCACTGTAGCCCAGGCTGACCTGGAATTCACTCTGTATTCTCAGGGTGGCCTCGAACTCATGGCCTGGCTTCTAATTATTTTAAACTAAAATTTTTTTTAATTGATAAATTATTAATTATAAACTTTGCTATATGAACAGCTCACATATTGGTCATATTCTCATCAGGTTATACTGTTATATTCCTCTCTCCTGCCCCCATTCCACTGAGGGCCTTCCGCAGTGGGGTTATTTGTATTTACTGTGGGGTCACAATCTTGTTTTTAAATATTTTTATTTATTTGCAAGCAGAGAGAGAATTAGAATTAATAATGAATTCCAGATGTATGTGCCACTTTGTGCATCTGACTTTATGTGGGCACTGGGGAATTGAACCCAGGCCATCAGGCTTTGTAAGCAAGCACCTTTTAACTGCTGAGCCATCTCTCCAGCCCGAAAATAGTCATGTTATGATAGTGATAAAGTAGTGAGTTTTTTTTTTTTGTTGTTGTTGTTGGTTAGTAATTGCTGTATAAAATGGAAAGTTGCCAGCCATAGGCTAATCACCAAAATTAGGTTTAAGTCTTGTTGGTGCCCCCGGGCATGTTAAACTTAGATAGTATCTCTTTGGGCCTCTGTTTCTTCATGGCCACACAAGGCTAATGTATCATTCTGTTGAACGGTCTCTAGTAGTTTACGTCTTTACTAAGCATCATCTGTGACAGTAGAGTATTCATAGATACACAGGACTGTGTGGTCATTCTTTTTTTTTAAATTTATCTTAATTTTTTGTTTGAGAGAAAAAGAGGGAGGAGAAAGAGAGAGAGAATATGGGCCTGGTTATTCTTTTCTTGCCTATACATTGCCCAGACTTCTCCCACCTCAAAGAGCCATGTCTGTACAGGAGCAACAAATGTAACTAGTTTTATTTAAAGCCCAAGAGCTTCTGCCTGCCTCATTTAAGGTATTTAACTGATCAGCTTGCATCAGAAAAGAAGGAGAAGCAGAGGGGCCCTTGAAATACTTAACCAGAAATCCATTGATTCAGTTAATGGTGATGAAGTCATTGCGCCCCTCATGTGTGAGGGGGAGCCTGTGCAGCATCCTCTTCCAGACATGTTTCCTCCTGGAGAGCAGCAAGAGGAGTAATTGTAAAGCCTATTGTTATAGAGGTTGTGTGGCCTTGACTTGGCAGATTGTTTCCTGTTTTCTCTCTGGCCTGTGACATCATAAGCTCAGTCCATGGGGACATATGTGCATCCTAGAGGCTGTGAATGAAAGAGCAGAGCTGGTTATGCAGCAGCCAGGCTTGTCATATCAGAAGGAAGCTCCATAGCTGTGCACTTAGTCTCACACCTTCACTATGCAGCTGAGCACACTGAGGCCTGGGAAGGGAAGCTGTGAAGCCCTTGGAGGTCAAGACAGGTATACCAGGCTGTGCACATCCTGATTTCTCCCCTTTTTCCACAGCTTCTAGCCAAAGGCGACATTCCTCCATGGCTCGGATACATTCTATGATGATTGAGGCACCCATCACCAAGGTCAGTCAGTCTTCACTGGTCACAGGAGCCCCTTACTCTCCCATTGACAAGAAACAGTGGCCTGCAATCATAGGATTACTCTTAGAGTTGTATGGTGCTGCCTCCTCTGAAGAGATCGTGTGTGGAAGAACACTGTAACACTAGTGTAGTAACACAGAATGCACTATTTTGAGCTTGACTCTTGACTGCTTTTAGATTGCTTGTAAAGCTATAAAAGTCAAGTCTGTTCTTTCCCTGATGTAGATAATCAATATTATCAATGCTGCCCAAGAAAACAGTCCCGTACCTGTGACAGAAGCTTTGAACCGGGTGCTGGAAATTCTGAGAACCACTGAATTATATTCGCCACAGCTTGGAGCTGAGAATGATGATCCTCATGCCACTGACCTCGTGGAGGGCTTAATGTCTGTAAGTTTATTTGAGCAAGCTGCTGGCTATTTATCTGTTCTTATTTGTTTTCTCAGAGGTTATTTGTGTAAACAAGGTCCTGTGGAGAGGCGAGCAGTGAGCCATATGTAGGGCTCACTCAAGGCCAAAATTGCTCCACAGCCTGTTTAGCCACCCTGGAGCTGAGCTGTGATCACCTGCTGCTCATGTTGCAGGGAGCAGCAGGGGATGCTATTCTAGATAGGCCCTGGATCCAGTTCTCCTTTGTCACTTAGGATTTTTACAAGTCATTTATTTGGACAAAACATTTCCAGCTGTATAGAAGATTTTAAAAACTGGGGCAGAAGAAAAGAGATTACATACTTGAGGTAGAGGTGTTACTGAGTAGTAAAATACTTGTCTAGCTTTTTTTTTTTTTTTTTTCCTGAGGTAGGGTCTGTCTTTAGCCCAGGCTGACCTGGAATTCATTATATAGTCTCAGGGTGGCCTCAGACTCCTACTTCTGCCTCCCAAGTGCTGGGATGAAAGGTGTGCAGCATCATACCCAGCCTTGCCTAGCATTTGTAAGATCTTGAGTTCCATCCCCAGTACTTGTGGTGATAGGGGTAGGGTCAGTCTCAGACTGAATGCTACATGCCAAATTGCAAAACAAGAAGGGTTACTCCCATTTGGGTCCTTTAAAAGATTCTAGAACTACCTTCAGTCCTTCCCTGTCTGGGTAGCTTCACAGAAAAGAAGGCTTTAGAGACATGTTACTATGTAGATGGCACCTCCACTTATCTAGAATAGAGTCTCACAAGAGGACACAGATCACATCATGGCTGTCAGCTATTGTCTTGGTCAGAAATAAAATTCACTTCTCGGGGCTGGAGAGATGGCTTAGCAGTTAAGCGCTTACCTGTGAAGCCTAAGGACCCCGGTTCGAGGCTCAATTCTCCAGGACCCACGTTAGCCAGATGCACAAGGGGGCGCACATGTCTGGAGTTCGTTTGCAGTGGCTGGAGGCCCTAGCGTGCCTATTCTCTCTCCTTCTCTCTATCTGCCTCTTTCTTTCACTGCCTGTCACTCAAATAAATAAAATTTTTAAAAAATTCACTTCTCATCCAATTCCTAATTCCTGAAATTACTTGATTTCATAAAAATAAGGTTTGGGACAGTCTAAGTTCTAAAAGGTAGAGTGAGTGGTTCACAGTGATAACCTCTAAATCTGGGCTTTACTGTTGGAGGACAAAAGCACCCCTAACCTATAGGTCAAGAGTAAGCATAAGGCAGGAGGAGTGTCCTAGAGGTGATTAGATGAGAGTGTGAGAATGGAACAGAAGGCCTGGTAAGAGAGTTTTTGGGGAGCCCAAGAAAGCCACTTAAGAGATAAGAAAGTATTCATTGTTCCAAAGGAGAAGCTGAGGGAAGAGGGTGATGAGAAAATAGAGAAAGACTGAGAGCACAGGAGAGTTGTCCTAAGATACCAAAGTGTTCCTGGAATTCAGGCATGAATGCTGGGCTTTAGGGCTCCCTCTTAAACTCACTTCACTAGTGTCAATTCTGGTTGAACCCAGAACCAGATTGCTCAGCTCCTTGGGAAGTGACTGGATTCAAGACAGGACACAGTAATGGTCAGCTTGCTGGGCCTGGGGCAGCCCTGTAGTGAGCGGATGGGGAGGGCTGTCCTGGATTTTCCTCTGGGGCTGGCCACCTGGAGTTTACAAGGAGGAAAGAAGAGCTGTGACCTTTCTTTTTCTTATTTCCTTGGTTTTTACTAGGATGGCTTACGAAGATTATCAGGGAACGAATATATTCTTTCATCAAAAAGTGAGTTGTTTTTAATTTCTTCCATCATTACAATGTTACAGTCAAGGTTAAATAATGAAAATGGCTTTTCTCACTACTAAGAAGCTTCTGGGTATGCCATAAAGCATCAGAAATAAATAGCCATCCTGATGTAGTACTATCCTTCCTACAAAACAGTTAACCCTCTGTTAACGTTGTTCTCCAAACCACACCACCACAGACCCTCAGCAGGCTTCAAGTAGTACGATCACTCCCATCTCCCTTCATGATGTCCCACCTCGAATCGCCCTAGCCATGGAAAATGAAGAATATTGGGACTTTGACATTTTTGAACTGGAGGCTGCAACCCAAAAGAGGTGAGTCAAGCTAGAGTCTCAGGGCCTGGACGAGGACCCACCTGAAGAGTATGGGATTGTGCAGAGCTTTTTCCTGGGTGGAGGGGGATTCTGAGGAAGTAGTAGCAGGATGGTAAGTGGTTCTGAGTCTCTTGGGCCTGAGGTAGCATAGCTTGACCAAAATGGATGCAGCAGATTTTTGGAAGGTGTGAAACTGAGCAAGTGTCTTAACTTTTCCAAAGATCAGTGTTTTGTTTTGTTTTCCCCTGTGAAATGGGATGATATTGAGGTAATAGCAAAGAAGTCTGCTCAGAGGCTGGACCAAAATTGGTTAGAAACACACATTTAGGCATACTGATGCATGCCTTTAACCCCAGTATTTGGAAGTCAAAGGTAGGAGGATTGCTGTGAGTTCAAGGCTAGCCTGGGACTACTTAGTGAATTCCAGGTCATCCTGGGCTAGAGTGAGACCCTACCTCAATCTCTCTCTTTCTCTCTCTTCTCTCTCTCTTTCTTAAAAAGAGATTGTGGTGGTGCATGCCTTTAATCCCAGCTCTTGGGAGGTAGAGGTAGGATGATTACTGAGTTTAAGGCCACCCTGAGACTAGTGAATTCTAAGTCAGCCTGGGCTAGAGCAAGACCCTACCTCAAAAACAAAAATTTGAGGACAGGTGTGGTGGTGCATGCCTTTAATCCCAGCACTCGGGAGGCAGGGATAGGAGGATCACCATGAGTGTGAGGCCACCCTGAGACTACATCGTGAATTCCAGGTCAGCCTGAGCCAGAGTGAGACCCTACCTCAAAAAAAACAAAAAAAATAAAAATAAAAATAAAAATAAAAATAAAGTAGTTAAGGCATTTTATTGCAAAGTCTAAGGACCCAAGTTCAATTCCTCAGTACCCACATAAGCCAGATGCATAAGATGGTGCATCATGCACCTGGAGTTCGTTTACAGTGGCTAGAGGCCTTGGCATGCTTATTCTATCTATCTATCTGCCTCTTTCACTCCCTCTCAAATAAATAAATAATAATTTTTAAGTTTCTTTAAAAAAGAGAGATTGCATCATATTATCTTAGTTGCCATGTTGGCAGTCGGCACAGGGACACTCACACCCCCAGTCATGCTCATCCACTTATGATCGCACAATGGGTTTTTGTGTTTTGCTGAATGAGATCTGTTAGACAGGGTCATGACACACAGGATGAGGCATCCATAGCCAACACAGAGCTGCTGTCAGGGCTCAGGAGAGGTCTGCTTTTGGGCTTCCGAGGATTCATCAGGTTTTATCCTGTCTTGGGGAGCTGTCTCCATGGAGTCCTCAGCTTTGCTCTCCATGTTCACCTTCCAGTACATTTAATGTCCATGTGACCCAGACAGCCAAGTAGAGTGGAAAAGAATACGCCCTTAGCAACTGAGTCTCTGAGGACCTGGTTTGCATACCAGGGACATTATGTCCATGGGAATTCCATTAAGGCAGGTCAGGTTGAATCCTGTGTACACTTCTTCAACAGGGTCAGTTTCTTAGTCTTCCAAACCCAAAGATCTAGTAATCAAGGTGACTTCTCAAGGCCTTCCCCACTTGCTGGCACTTGGTCTCCTTCTCAGTGGAAACTACATCCGTCTCCAGATTATTGAGGTGAGCATGTATGTCAGTGTCTGACTCATATGCAGTTTGCAGTTATTTTCTAGGCAGGAAATCTGTCAAGTAACATATATGTCCAGCAAGTCCAAAGGAAAGGAGAGGATTCCAGGTGGCATAAGCTAACCCTGAAAAGGGGGTAATTTTGAGGATTCTACTAGCGCAAGTAAGAATTTGAATCAGAAAGGGTAGTATGACAAACCTCACCCCAGTGAATGGGGAAGTCCAAAAGGACTAAGACCAGAAGCTGTTCTATGGCCCCTGAAGGCAAGAAGTGGCTCCTGGCTACTCCATGGTTGGCTGCAAGAGGCCAGTGCTGCCGCAGTAGCTACTCTTGGCTGTCTGGTGTACTCTGTAGTCTGGCATGAATTTGCTTGTTAGGCCTGAACCTCTTAAGGCTTCTGCATATCAGTTCTTTGCATTGTTTTTTATTGAAGATGTTTTTCTCCGTAGGCCTTTGATTTATCTAGGTCTCAAAACATTTGCTCGTTTTGGAATCTGTGAATTCTTAAATTGCCCTGAGTCAACACTGAAATCATGGCTACAAATTATTGAAAGCAATTATCATTCGTCTAACCCCTACCATAATTCAACACATGCTGCGGATGTGCTTCACGCCACTGCCTATTTCCTCTCTAGGGAAAAAATAAAGGTAAGCCCACTTATGTGCTTCACGTTTAATAGCAATAGCAGTAGGGAAGTCTAGTGTTTCTGCCTCCACTGAGTAACAACAGGAAATGTGACCACTAAGGAATAATCCCCTCATATATGGAACTTGAGACATAAAGGAAGAAGTGTGAGAAATCGGGTGAGAGGCCACGCTGAAGCTCTTGAGGAATCAATATGTTAATCTGAGGCTATACCCTAGCCATTCCTTAAGAGTATAAGCAGCAAGGTATGGTTCCTGGGGAGAAAGCCAGCAAAAAAGACAGGGTTGTTTTGGTCTTTCACTCTGAGCCAGTAGACACATTCAACCTCTTTAGGACTCACTACTACTGTGCAAATAATTTTTAATTTTCAGTTACTTCAAAATTTGGCTCCTGACCCAGATGGACAAGTGAATTCTTCAGCCCCATAAATAATTTTCCAAATTTTCCACAAACCTTTTCAGAGCCTTGAGAGGGATAGAAAGCTTCTAGATCATTTTATCAAAATCATAAAACTCTGACATCAGCCTAACAAAACTAATATCAAAAGGGAGGAGGAAAACTGGGCATGGTGGTGCACATCTTTAATCCCAGCAGAGGTAGAAGGATCACTGTGAGTTCAAGGGCACCCTGAGACTACCTAGTGAATTCCAGGTCAGCCTATGCTAAGGAGAGACACTACCTTAAAAAATCGAAAATAAAAAAGGGGGGAAGATAGTAGAGCAAACTAGATCAATTAACATAAATGTATATCTTAAAATGATATCTTATTTAGCAATATTAGTTTCTGTTGGTCTGAGTCAAAGTCTCAGGCTATAGGCCTTTTTGGTAAAATGGGTTTGGAGGAAGGCTAGCTGTGGAGGTGACTCTTATCTGTTCAGGACTCCCTATATTCTTAACTTGTAAAACTAAGTATCAGAAAATACTCTCTAGTAACCATATGTAGAAATATCACTGCTTCGGGGTAGGAATGGGAAAGCAGGATTTGCTCACACAAGGTGCTTATTTAGATATCTGAGAAATTCTTACCTTGAAAAGTAAAGCAAGAGAGAAAATAAAGGCTTCCTTGCTTCAGTATCATACCCCAGCTTTCAAAAGATCTCTTGTTTTCAGGCAACTTTAGAACCAATTGATGAAGTTGCTGCCCTCATCGCAGCCACTATTCACGACGTGGATCACCCTGGGAAAACCAACTCTTTCCTTTGCAACGCAGGGAGTGAGCTAGCTGTTTTATACAATGACAATGCTGTACTGGAAAGCCACCATGCAGCCTTGGCCTTCCAGCTAACTCTTGGAGATGACAAATACAATATCTTTAAAAACATGGAGCGGTAAGAACAATGTCTGGGAAGTATGTTGATGGCTTTGTCTCTGTTTTATTTCTATAATGGCTTTATTGAAATATAATTTATATGGGCTGGAGAAGATGGCTTAGCAGTTAAGGTGCTTGCCTGCGAAGCCAAAGGATCCTGGTTATATTCCCCAGGATCCACATAAGCCAGATGTACTAAGTGGCCTATACATCTGCAGTTTGTTTGCAGTGGCTGAAGGCCCTGGCACACCCAGTCTTTCTCTACCTCTTTCTCTCTCTCTATCTCAATAAATAAATAAAATACATTTAAAAAACATTTAAGGGCTTTCGGTTAAGATGGCAGCGTAGGAACCACACCAAAGCAGCCTAGGGGAAAAAAAGTAAAAAAAAAAAAAAAAAAAACAGCAAAATACACACTTTTATTAAAAAGTGAGGTGTATAGGAAATTGAAAATGGCAGCGGAGAAGTAGGAGAGATCCAGAGCATCCAGAGCCCGCACAGTCCGGCAGAAGCAGCTCCAGCAGTGGTGGCACCAGGTCCGCAGGGCCTCAGCTGCCAGGCTCAGCTTGAGCCGCAGGAAAAGCCAGGTGAGGGGATTTTCCTCTCACACTGGAGCTCTCCACAAACTCAAGAAACGTGAAGGGAGAACGGTAGTGAACAACGGAGGAGCAGATCACAAGGTAGAAGAATACATGGACCAGTGAGAACACTAGAGCCAGCATCAGCAGCCTCCCCACCCCCACCACCAGTGCCCAGCTTCGGCAAACAGAGCAGCGATCCAGCGACCCAGTCAGCCTACTTGAACCCACAGCGTACCAAAGAGGGACCCAACCAGGAGTGCAGCATAACTGAGACCAAAATCATCCCAAAAGGAAACTGGGATTACACCAGGTCAGTACCCACCTGATAAACCTGGTATATAGGCCTGAACCAGAAGTGCTAATTGCACCTTCCATATCAGGGTAAATTATGTGTTAAATCTGATGGATGGTCAGATTTGCCATTCTTAAATAAGCTGTATTTTGGGCTTCTTATTTGTTGCTTCTTGATTTATAGTGGCTTTGTTTCCTCTTCTGTTATACATTAGGGAAGGGTCTCACCTGGTCACAAGCTGATTTGAAACCCTCAACAGACCAGAAATCTTAACCTCCTTGTTGTCAGGATTAAGGGAGTGTGTGGGGCACCACACAACCTAAGGGACAGACAGAGGATCTGGTTGTCATAATACCTACTCTTGGATAAATACTCTGTGCTGTTTTTCATTGAAAGTGTACATTGTTTAGTTAAATTTTAGAAACTATCTGTATTTGTTTCCACTCAGCCTACTGGAATACTCTCATAGCAGGCAAACCCAACACCTAGGGTCACTCTTGTAGATACTCTGAGAGTCTTGAGAGCCACACCTAGTGCCTTAAGCTCCTACCCTGAAGATATATAACATCAGATTGATTGATACATCTAATAATACCCAACTAACTAGAAAATCCAATCATTAAATAATCCAGGATGCAAAAATATATACATTATAACACAAAAAACACCAAAAATCAAGACAATATAAATCCACCAAAAAGTATTAATGCATCAGAAATGACCTCCAGTGAGAATAAATTAGAGGAAATGACTGAGAAAGATTTCATATGTTCAAAGAACTCAAAGAAGAAATCAAAGGAAGAAAAGAAGACACAGGATGCCAATTTAATGAAATAAAGAGGTCAATACTAGACATAAATAAGGAGATAGAAATAATAAATAAAAACCAGTTAGAATTATTAGCAATAAAGAACACAGTTAATGAAATTAAAAAAAAAAACTGTAGAAAATCTCACCAGTAGAATGGATGAAGGAGAGGACAGAATATCTAAGCTAGAAGACCAGGTGGCAGACCTAATACAGTCCAACAAAGAGAAAGACAAACTAATAGAAAAGTATGAATGGGAATCTCAAGATATTGGGGACACTATGAAAAGATCAAACATAAGAATTCAGGGCATAGTAGAAGGAGAAGAATTTCACTCCAAAGACATAGTAGGCATCTTCAACAAAATCATAGAAGAAAACTTCCCCCAAATTAGGAAAGAGGTGCCAATGCAGATACAGGAATCTTTTAGAACACCAGCCAGACAAAACCTGGAAAGAACCGCTCCTTGCCATATTATAATCACACTACCAAACACACAAACCAAAGAAAAAATATTGAAAGCTGTTAGAGAGAAAAATCAAGTTACCTACAAGGGCAATCCTATCAGGATTACAGCAGATTACTCAACAGAAACTTTAAAAGCCAGGAGGGTGTGGAGTGATGGATTCCAAGTCCTGAAAGATAACAACTGTCAACCAAGGTTACTTTATCCTGCAAAGCTATCCATTCAAATTGATGGAGAAATAAGGACATTCTACAACAAAAGCAGGCTAAAGGAGTATTTGAAGACAAAACCAGCTCTACAGAAAATACTTGAAAGAATCCTCTATGCTGAAGAGAAAGAAAAGCACACATATAAGGAACCTGGGAAAAATAAACAATACTCAAATACTAGTTAACACAAGAAAGCAAAGGTAAAACCGGAAGAACTACAAAAAAATGGCAAAAATACGGGCTGGAGAGATGGCTTAGTGGTTAAGCGCTTGCCTGTGAAGCCTAAGGACCCTGGTTTGAGGCTCATTTCCCCAGGACCCACGTTAGCCAGATGCACAAGGGGGCGCATGCGTCTGGAATTTGTCTGCAGTGGCTGGAGGCCCTGGCGTGCCCATTCTCTATCCCTCTCTCTATCTGCCTCTTTCTCTCTGTCTGTCGCTCTCAAATAAATAAATTTTTTTAAATGGCAAAAATAAATACACACCTTTCAATAATATCTCTTAACATCAACGGCCTCAATGCCCCAACCAAAAGACATAGGTTTGCAGACTGGGTTAAAAATCAAGATCCTTCAATTTGTTGCCTCCAAGAAACCCACCTTTCTACAAAGGATGGACACTATCTTAGGGTGAAATGTTGGAAAATGGTGTTTCAAGCAAATGGGCCTAGAAAACAAGCAGGGGTTGCTATCCTAATATCTGACAAGGTAGACTTCAGTCCAACATTAGTTAAGAAAGATCAGGAAGGTCACTTTATATTGATTAAAGGCACACTCCAACAGGAGGACATTACAATCCTAAACATATATGCACCTAACATGGGGGCCCCCAAATTCATCAAACAAATGCTGTTAGAACTAAGGTCACAGATAACACCAAAAAACATTTAAAAAAGAGAAAGAAATATAATTTATATCCTTTACATTTCACTATGTAGAGGGCATCAGACTGGCTTTAAGTATAGTCACAGAACTGTACAATCACCACCACATTCAATTTTAGAATAATTTCTATACCTGAACTTCAAATCTTCAAATAGTCCCTCCTCACCTCCCGCCTAGTTCTTTTAGTCCTAAGCAAGTGCTGATCCATCCCTCTATACACCTTTGTCATGGGGGTTGTACTCAGGGCCTTGAGCATGTTAGGCAAGCAAGTATTCTACCACTGAAGTACATCCTCAGCACCCCCTACTTTAAACTTTTTATTGACAAGTTCCATAACTATAGACAATAAACCATAATTCCTAACCCTCCACTCCTATTCCCCCCCCAATCCATCTTCCACTCAATCCCTTCTTCTTTCCAGTTAATCTCTCTCCTATTTTTTTTTTAATTTTTTTGTTGTTCATTTTTATTTATTTATTTGAGAGTGACAGAGAAAGAAAGAGTCAGATAGAGAGAGAGAGAGAATGGGCGCTCCAGGGCTTCCAGCCACTGCAAACAAACTCCAGACGCGTGCACCCCCTTGTGCATCTGGCTAACATGGGTCCTGGAGCACTGAGCCTCGAACCAGGGTCCTTAGGCTTCACAGGCAAGAGCTTAACCACTAACCACCACAAATGAACTCCAGACGCATGTGCCACCTTGTGCTTCTGGCTTACATGCCTTAAGTGCTAAGCCATCTCTCTAGCCCTAATTGTTTTTGTGTTTTGTTTTTTGTTCTAAGTTGCCCAGGTAGGTCAATGTATCTGCCTGGCAAACTCCTCCCTGCCTTATTGTTCCTGGTAAACTTCTTGCCTTTATCTGTTTACAAGTCATTCCTTTGGGGAATCCTTCCATGATCCCTCACACTAAGTTAAATTCTCTTTAATTTTTTAAAAATTTATCTATTTATTTACTTATTTGAGAGAAAGAGAGAATGGGTGTGCCAGAGCCTCTAGCCATCTCAAATGAACTCCAGACACTTGCACCACATTGTGCATCTGGCTTTATGTGGGTACTGGGGAATCAAGTCCGAGTCCTTTGGCTTTGCAGGCAAGCATCTTAATTGCTAAGCCATCTCTTCAGCCCCTAAACTCTCTTAATAACTTAGTATGGAGGGGTTTCTTAGCACATGTCACATTTATAAAAATAGATCTTTAGACTTCTGTCTGCTTTCCCCTTACTACTGATGTTGGCACTAACCCAGCATTTCCACATTTTTAAATTTTTTGTTAACTAATTTATATATTTGTGAAAGACAGAGAGAATGGGTACACCAAGGCCTGTAGCCACTGCAAACAAACTCTAGGTCCATGCTCTACCTTGTGCATCTGGCTTATGTGGGTACTGGGGAGTCGAACCTGGATCCTTAGGCTTCTCAGGCAAGTGCCTTAATTCTAAGCAATCTCTTCAGCCCCATTTCCACATTCTTTTAAAGTGTGACTTCCAATGGCATTAAACTTATAGCTGCAGTGCCCAGACATCCTGAATAACAGATTGTTTGCAATCTGGTCTGGGTAAGTAACTTATAGCAGCCTTTCATTTGTCATCTGAAACAGGAATGACTACCGGACACTGCGCCAGGGTATTATTGACATGGTCCTAGCCACAGAAATGACAAAGCACTTTGAACATGTCAACAAATTTATCAACAGCATCAACAAACCGTTGGCAGCACTAGAAGAAAATGAGGTAAAGGTAATTTACTCTAAGAGGACCAGAGTCTAGGCCTTCACACCTGTGTTATGAAGAACACACACTAGGAGATCTTGAGCCAGAGAGCTTCAGTGAGTGCACTGAATTGTTTTCCTTTTTAATTGTTGCTTTATTTTGTAAATTTTTATCTATTTTTTAAACTTCTTATTGACAGCTTCTATAAGTATAGACAGTAAACCATAATTCACACCCACCACCTCCCTTATTTCCCTCCTAAATCTACCCTCTACTGAATCCCTTCTTTCTAATTAGTCTCTTTTCTATTTTCATGTCAGTGTTTCTTCCTCCTCTTATAAAGGTCTTGTGTAGGTAGTGTCAAGCACTGTAAGGTCATGAATATCAAGGTCATTTTGTGTCTAAAAGACAGCATTGTTAGTAGTCCTGTACTTCCTTTGGCTCTTACATTCTTTTCACCACCTCTTCCCCAATGGACCAGAGCCTTGAAGGGTATGATAGAGATGCCTCGGTGCTAAACATTCCCCTGTTACTTCTCTGCTATGGTGAGTTTTGAGTCACCGCAGTGGTCACCACCATCTGAAAAGAGAAACTTCTCTAACCAAAAGTGAGAGAAACATTAATATATGGGCATAAACATAAGTGTTTAAAGGGCAGTTTGGTGGGCATAATATCCATTTACCCATTTACCAGACAATAGTAGTCATCTCTTCCCTAGGGCTTATGACCTCCCTAGCCATAGGCTGTTGACTAGGCTTTCAGTACCAGGCATGTATTCCCTCCAGTGGAGTGGCCCTCCAGTCCAATCAGAAGGCAGTTCATTTCCCCCATAACAGACATGCCACTATTGTACCAGTTGGCAAATTTGGCCTAGCTGGGCAGCTGTAAAGCTTGCAGGGTCCACTGCTGATTAACACCCTTGGTGACCTCTGTTTCCCAAAAGGGTAAATGCTGCAAAGCTCTTTCCAGCACTCTTAACAGCTAGTCAACAGGGAGGAGGCTTCCATCTCAGCTCCAGCTTGATTTCTCAGTGATCTGCAACCAAAGAATGTGGAGTCTTCAACAGTAGGGTCTTATCTAGTTCTGGTGGGCAACCAAGAGCATTGGCAATAGCCTATAATGTTTTGGAGGTGTCATGGGTCTCCCTAACCAACAACTTTCTGGAAGGTATCCCACCTCTGGCATTGAAATTTTTCTAATAACTTCTGGGTGCACCATTATCCACCTCTACTGGATACTTCTACCCAAACTTTTCTCTTTTTCTTTCTTTCTTTTTTTTTCAGGTATGGTCTCACTCTAGCCCAGGCTAACCTGAAACTCACTCTGTAGTCTCAGGCTGGCCTCAAACCCACAGCGATCCTTCTACCTGTGCCTCCTGGGTACTGGAATTAGAAGCGTGCGCTACCACACCCAGCAAATCCTCTCTTAAAAAGAACATAAATATTATTGGCTAACAAAGAAGTAGGTTTCCATATGGCTTATTCATAACATCTTAAATTTTGATTAACCCTCCTCACACCTTCCCTTTCCTCCATCCCATCTTATTTTATTTTTTAATATTTATTTGCAAGTAAAGAGAAAGAGAGAGAGCAAGTGATTATGGGCACTCCAGGGCCTTAAGCCACTGCAAATGAACTCCAGATGCATGCCTCATTTTGTGTATCTGGCTTTACATGGGTATTGAGGTGTTGAACCTAAGCATCTTTAACTGTTAAGCTATCTCCTCAGTACTTCCTTAAAATTTTTTAAAAAATATTTGAGAGAGAGAGGATGTCATGCCAGAGACTTTTGCCACTGTGAACAAAATCCAGACATGTGGATATGTGTACCACTGTGTACATCTGGCTTTACATGGGTACTGGGTAATCAAATCTGAGATGGCAGGCTTTATAAGCAAGTGCCTTTAACCACTGAGGCATCATTTTGCTCTCCCCCCCCCCTCTCTGGTTTTTTGAGGTAGGGTCTCACTCTAGCTCAGGCTGACCTGGAATTACTATGTAGTCTCAGGGTGGCCTCGAACTCACAGTTATCCTACCTCTGCCTCCTGAGTGCTGGGATTAAAGGCATGTGCCACCATGCCTGGCTTTCTCTCTCTCTCTTTCTTTCTTTCTTTCTTTCTTTCTTTCTTTCTTTCTTTCTTTCTTTCTTTCTTTCTTTCATAGGTTCTCACTGTGAGGCCCAGGCAAGTCTGGAACTCACAATCATTAGTACCTGAGCTCACTCTCCCTAGTGCTGGGATTACACGTGTGAGCCACCATACTCAGCTGAATTTGGTTTTCATTTAGCCTGGTGTGGTGGCTCATGCCTTTAAGACCAGCACTCTGGAGGCTGAGATAGGAGGATTGCAGAGAGTTCCAGCCTTGCCTGAGACCCTACCTCAAAAGACAAACAGAAAAATCATCTAAAGTGTAAAAAAATGGTAGGAAAAAATAGGACATGCAAATAGATGTAGACATTTTTTATACAGTGGGCCATTCCCTTGCCCTGTATCACACATACCCTCTTCCCTCCACTTGGGCGTTCTAGGGCCAATTGGAGCCATTGAGGTCTCTTGTCAGCCACTGGCTAGTGGGCACTCTCCATGGTAGCAGAAGCTGTCCTTGCAGAAAAGTAGGTTGAAAAGGACCCTATATTGGGGTTGCAGCAGTGACCGTATTGTTGCCCTCCTTTCTGGATTTGAGACATTAAACCTCTGGCTAGAAAGGAGACCCTCGCTGTGACATCCTAGTTCTACATCACCACCTTGCTTATGAAATGGGGATGGCAAGCCTCAAGGTGTAGACAGGACTCATAGGCATGGCACCTGCTAGTGTTTCATTATACCAGATCCACTGTGTGCAGCCTTTATGTTCATCAAGCCTCGCCGTGAGGCCCACAGATCTACCCCTGTCCCTCCCTGTCTCCCGTCACAATCCTTAGATGTTTGACACACACAAGGATGACTTACTTCTCAGGCTTAGATCACAACTGCTATACTTCTAACTCTATTTTACTTCTGCAATTTGTTTGGCTGTGGCCTTTGGCTACTGACTCACTGTCCTTCTAGTATACTAGCCTTGACCCTTACTCCCATTGAACATGATGTGGAGCCTGTGGAAAACTCTGCTTCCTCACCCTTCTCCCAGTGTGTCAGCCTGCCCCACTCTGCACCACCTTTCCAAGGGACAGCTACTGCAGAAGCACCCTATCCAGCCTCTTTTATTGTCTTCTTCCTGTCATCTTGGGTATTGCTATTTGTCACTACCTTTGGCTAGACCCATGACACCACATACCTGGTTTTCTCCATCAGTTTGTGGCTGTCCAAAGCTGAGGTAAATTCTCTGCTCAGCATGACAGTCTGTTGTTCATCTCTGTGGTCACTACCTGGAAGTCGTTAACCAGTGAGTCAATGCAGAGACAATGCCATAGGAGATGATAGTTTGCAGGTTGGAAGTGCTGAACTGGAGTCACTGGGAGGGTCGGCAGGAGGCTGGGCAGTAGTGGAAAGCAGGAGCTTGAAGACCCCAGGGCAGCTGTAGTGTTGCAGTCATCCTGTACTCTGCAGAAGACTGAGCAGCTTCGTCTCTGGAGCCCACCTGCCCATCTGTCCCCTGGGGATGGGTCTGTCCTCCTCCTTAGACTGTTCTTGTACACTAAAATCACATGATGCCTCCTTTGGAAGGCTGCTCCAGAGTGAGGAGACTTGCTTGCTGGGATCCTTGTCATTGCTCTTGCCCTGCCACTCTCTCTTCCTGCAGCAAGCAGAAGGCCTGTTACCTATTGAGTCTCCATTCTGGGGGCTCCTTGTGAAAGACACAGCATCAGAGAGGGAGAAGTCAGGGACTCAGGGTAGGTCTTCCATCCTGATTATGGCCCAGCTTTGGATGAATTACCTCACTCTTAATTCCAGTGCCCTCGTTTGTAAAATGTACTAGTAATGATACTTTCCATGGTTCCCACAGGATCTTTTTGTCAGTGCAGACCCAAAGATAAGTTCTTTGTGTCCTTGTATATAACAGATTTTAGGGCAGAATGAGGAACTATCACCACATCTGACACAGTCTGGGTTCACTGAAAGCTGATTCCCAAAGCACCTGTCACAAGGAGGGATTGAGAACTGGTCTGTAAGAAGAAGGGAACCTAATGGACCAGACAACCCCTTTCTTAGTGTATATTGATTTTTAATAAATATCTTAAAAAGATAAAAATAGCTTTTGAGTGCTATCCAATGGGCAAAAAGAGAGTAAAGCCTAAAGGAAAGGTAACCATAAGAAAGATTTACAGTTAAAATAAAGAAAAAAAAAAGGCAAAGAAGCTGGGCATGGAGGCACCTGCCTTTAATACCAGCACTCAGGGGGCAGAGGTAGGAGGAAGGAAGGAAGGAAGGAAGGAAGGAAGGAAGGAAGGAAGGAAGGAAGGAAGGAAGGAAGGAAGGAAAAGAAAGAAAAAGGCAAAAAGGAGAAGGGCAGAGCAGCCACCCCCCAGGGCTGCCCTCTAGGTCTGTGTCTTGCTGAACTCACTGGGCCTTGATTTCCTCCTGCTATGGTAAAAGGCCAAGCTCAGTGCTCAAAGCATCTCCTGCACTGTCTTATGAGACTCTTAATTTGTAGATCTGACTAGAGCCTTGCTGTGTGCACAGGACCCCAGCAGTAAGAGGGCTTAGCACAGAGTGCCCCTACTGATTGCTTTGCGTTCTACTCGTGGTTCAGGAAACTGCCAAGGACCAGGCAGCCATAGACACTATGCTCAAGACTCCAGAGAATCGGGCTCTCATCAAGCGGATGATGATTAAGTGTAGTGATGTGTCCAACCCCTGCCGGCCCCTGGAGTACTGCATTGAGTGGGCTGCCCGCATTTCAGAAGAGTATTTTTCCCAGGTAAGAAGCTGCCTCTTACATCTCCTGCTACACATGCACACAGACAGGGACCACGAGCTGATAGACTTAAAACAAAGAAACAGAACTCTGAAATTCTTCCCTTGAAGAACATTTCTTGCATTACACATTTACTGATAATGAATTCTGTTTATCTGAAATTGTGTCCATTTTGTCTTCAATCTTGCAGGACATCTTTGCTTGATATGGAATCTGGGTTGACAGGTTTCTCCTAAAAGCACTTTAAGGAAGCTAACGGTCCTTCATAGTCTCTTGGACAAAAAGGAAATAAATTGGACAAGTTTCTCCAGATTTGGTAGAGGATATATGTACATAGATTTAAGAAGCCCAGTGAGGCTTAAGGTGTAGTTCAGTAAAAGAACACTTGCCCAGAATTCACAAAGCTCTGAGTTTGAGCCCCAGCACCTAAAAAAAAAAAAAAAAAAAAAAAAAAAAAAAAAAAGCACAGTGAGGGTTAGCCCCTGTGAGGTATGCCATAGTCAAATAGCCATAGCATTTTTTTTTTCTTTTTTGGTTTTTCGAGTAGGGTTTCACTCTAGCCCAGGCTGACCTGGAATTCACTACGTAGTCTCAGGGTGGCCTTGAATTCATGGTAATCCTCCTACCTCTGCCTCCTGAGTGCTGGGACTAAAGGCATGCACCACCACGCCCAGCTCATTTTTTAAAATGATTTATCTGTTTGTGGGCAGAGAGGTAGAGAATAGGCATGCCAGGGCCTCTTGCTGTTGTAAATAAATTCCAGATGCATGTGCCACTTTGTGCATCTGTCTTTACATGGATACTAGGGAATTGAACCCAGCCATTAGGCTTTTCAAGCAAGTGCCTTAACCGCCAAACTATCTCTCTAGCCCTTAATAGAATTTCTTTTTTGAGGCAGCATCTCACTGTAGCCCAGGCTGACCTAGAACTCATTATGTAGCCCATGCTGGCCTCAAAATCATGATAATCCTCCTACCTCAGCCTCCCAAGTGCTGGGATTAAAGGTGTACACCAAAGATTTAAGAAAAAAAATCTTGAAATCATAAAAAAAAACACATGTCTTACAAGAAAAAAAAAAATCACATTCTCATGTTTTCTGACTTTCTGTCAGAAACTTTGAAGGCCAGAAGACACTGAACATCATCTTTAAACTGCTATTAGAAGAAAACTATCAACCCAGACTTCTATATCCAGTGAGAATATCCTTCAAGAATCAGGGCAAGATAAGCACATTCTCAGATAAGGAACACTAACTGAATTCATTACCAGTGAACCTACAATACAGGAAATGCTAAAGGAAGTTCTTAAGACTGAAAGGAAGTGTTCACAGATGCAAACCTGGATCTTCAAGAAGGAATAAAAAGCACCAAAAATGGTAAATATCTCTGCAGCTATGCAAGAGTTACTTGTTCTCTACATTTTTTCTGTACTAAATACATAGGATTACTTTAAGAAAAGCTTTTCACATTGCAGTGTAGGTTCCGTGGTCTGTGTAACTATAAGGTACATGACAGCTGTAACAGAACAGCTAGAGAAGAAATTGTCGTACATGGTTCTGAGGCTTAAACATTTGACATGAATGTTATACTAACTCAAGTTAAACAAGAAGGATTCATATTATAACCCTATAGCAGTCATCATAGTTTAATAGCTAATAGACCAATTTTAATAGACGTCAAAAATATACTAAAGTAATACGGCCTTGATTTAATTCCTCAGTACCCATGTAAAGCCAGATGCACAAAGTGGCACATGTGTCTAGAGTTTGCAGTGGCAGGAGTCCCTGGCTTTCTTATGCTCACTCTCTTTCAGCCTGTCTGTCTCTCTTTCTTCCTCTCAACTAAACAAATAAAAATAAATTAATTAAAAGTCAGTTGTATTTTAACGTTTTTTTTTTTTTTTAATTTACTAGAGAGAGAGGGAGAGAGAGAATGGGCATGCAAGGGCCTCCATCCACTGCAAATGAACTCCTGACGCATGTGCCCTCTTGTGTATCTGGCTTATGTGGGGCCTGGGGAATCAAACTGAGGTCCTTTGGTTTTGCAGCCACATGCCTTAACTGCTAAGCCATCTCTCCAGCCCCAGTTGTATTTTATATACCAGCAGTAAGCAATAAGAAAAATGATAGCAAAAACAGTTCTGAGCCAAGCATGGTGGCACACTCCTTTAATCCCAGCACTTGGGAGGCAGAGGTATGAGGATCACCATGAGTTTGAGGCTACCCTGAGGCCACATAGTGAATTCCAGGCCACCCTGGGCTAGTGTGAGACACTACCTTGCGAAACAAAAAAAAGACACACACATACACACAGTCCTATTTACAATAGCAATAAAAAGCAAAAATTTACTTCCAATAGATGACCAGACCTTACAAAACATTACTGAAAATTTAAGGAACACTTGCATAAATTGGGAACTACCCTGCAATCAAGCTCTCCCCAGGTCATATATCCTTTCAACACAGTGCCATCCAGTCCAGCAGGGGATTTTTTGTTTTGTTCAGTTTGTTTGTTTGTTGAAACTTGACAAATGAGTCTGAATTACACACGAAAATGTGAAGGACCTTGAATAAGCAAAAGCAAACTTGAAGAACAAAGTTGGTATGCTTATGGTATTTGGCCTCAAAACTTCCAGTAATGAAAATAGTATAGTACTGGCATAAAGATAAACAGTTCTGAGCTGAGCATGGTGGCGCACACCTTTAATCCCAGCACTGAGAGGTAGAGGTAGGCAGATCACCATGAATTTGAGGCCACCCTGAGACTAGCCTGGGCTACAGCGAGACCCTATCTCAAAAACGAAAAAGAAAATTGATAAATACAGTTGTGGAACAGAATAGAAACAGACCACATTCATACAGGCATAGGGAAAGTAAAATTTTTTCTGCAAGTGGCATTGGGACGCAAAAAGAACCCCAGCTCCTCCTGCCTCACACCACAGGGCACTCTCACTTCCCAGGAGGTCACAGGCATGACTAGAAAAGCTAAAGCCTTAAAGCTTTTACAGCAACCACAGCAGAATAGCACAAGCTTAGAAATGGGTGAAGATTCCTTAAGCACAGTTAGCAAGGGCCATAAAAAGAAAATGTAAGAAATTAGATATCATCAAAATTAAAAAAAAAAATTGCTCAACCAAACACAGCTAAGAAAATGAGTAAGCAGGCCTTACTTATATCTGATTTCTGACAAAGGACTATATCCAGAGCATATAAAGAAATGCACCACAGTAGCAAGACAAGCTACCCAGTTAGAAGTGAGTAAATACTACAAAAGGTAATATGAATGCCTAGTTAGTACATGAAAAAGTGCCTTACTTCATCAGGGGAATTCAATTAAAGTCACAATGAACTGCCACCACATATCAGCAGAATGGCCTAAAGTTGAAAACACTGAGGTCAGACATGGTGGCACATACCTGCAACCCCAGCACTTGGGAGGTGGAAGCAGGAGGGTCAGGAGTTCAGCATCATTCTCAACTACACAGTCAGCATGAGACCCTGTCTCAACAAAACACAAGCAAGCACGCAATAAATGGAAAGAAGGAAGAAAAAGGAAAGAAAACCCCTGACACCACCAAATGCTGGTTAAGATGCAAGGCAACTGGACTTGAGATACTACTAAAAGGTGTGTAAAACACAGCAGCCAGTTTGGTAAGCTAATGAGCATATTTGGTTTTTTGTAGTAAAAATTACCATTTTAGCCAGGTGTGGTGGCACATGCCTTTAATCCCAGTGCTCAGGAGGCAGGGGTAGGAGGATTGCTGTGAGTTCAAGGTCAGCCTAAGACTATAGAGTGAGTTCCAGGTAGCTTGGGCTAGAATGACACCCTACCTCGAAAAGCAAAAAAAAAAAACCTTTTATTTTTCTTTTCTTTTTGAGACAGTATCATCATGTAACATAGCTTAGTTTGGCCTTGAACTCAGTTTTCCTGTCTTTGCTTCCCAAGTGATTATAGGTATGTGCCACTATTTCCCTGCACCTCTCTCTTTCTCTCTCTCTCTCTCTCTCTCTCTCTCTCTCTCTCTCTCTCTCTCTCTTGAGACAGGGCCTTTTGTATCCCAGCCTGGCCTCAAACTTCCTATGGGGCTGAATGACTTGGAGCTTCTGACCCTCTTACCATCACCTCCCTGGTGCTGGTGTTTCAGATGTGCACCATGTCTGGGCTACTGAGAGCCTCGTACATGCTAGACAAACATTCAGCCAACTGAGTATCCCAAGCCCCACTACCACCACCTCTTGGGAGGATGGTAGAGTCTCTGTAGCACAGGCTGGCCTGGAACTCACTGTGATCCTCCTGCCTCAGCTTTCTGACTACTGAGATTACTGGTATAAACCACCACACTTTACTTCTTTACTTCTTTACTCACCTACTGACCCATCCTTGCATTCGAGAAATTCTGCAGCAGGGTCATCCATCCTTTTGACATTATGATCTGATGTTGTCACCCACATATATGGGCTGCAGGTTGGAGACACTTGTTACACAGTCATGTAGAATCCTTTTACTATGTTGAATTTGTACTAGTACTTTGTTCAGGATTTTTTTTTAAGTTTTTTTGAGGTAGGGTCTCACTCTAGCCCAGGCTGACCTGGAATTCACTATTTAGTCTCCAGCTGGCTTCAAACTCACAGCGATCCTCCTACCTCTGCCTCCCAAGTGCTGGGATTAAAGGTGTGCGCCACCACGCCCAGCCTATGATTTTATTAAAATCAATATCCACAGAGATATTGGTCAGTGGTTTTATTTTCTATCTGTGTTTTTATATGGGTTTGCTATTAGGCTAATACTAGATGAGCTAGGAAGTGTTAGTTCTTCAATTCTTTTGGAAAGAATTTGAGAACTATTGGCGTTAAATCCATAAATGTTGGGTGGACTCCCAGTGAAGCATCTGTCCCTGACTTTTCTTTGTTGAGAGATTTTATTACTGCTACATCTCCTTCCTTGTACTTATTCAGAGTATTTCTAGTAACAATCCAACAAGCGCTGAGAAGCAGCCACTGGACCGGGCACATCTAATCTGTGGCCCACTGGTTATATCCAGTTTATGATCACAATGAATGTGGCCTGACACAGAATCAGAAACTTACTTAAAACAGTGTAACATTTTTTTTGCTATTTTTTATAACTCAATCAAACAGTTCTCAAGCGTTAACTTTTGCAACATAACATTATCATCTACAACATCAAAAAGTTAGATGTACCTGTAAGCTCTTCCCTGACAGACAGGTGTGTTTCACTTGTGGCCCCACTGTGAGGCACATCAGGCAGTTATGGGTGGGAGGATGACCAAACACTGATAGGCAGCCTCTAGACTCTTACCTGAGGAACTTGAGTGAGGAGCTTCCAGCAGTTGAAAATGTCTGGATTGAATTGGGGTTCCCCAAGCATCCTCACTCTGAGAACAGCTCGGTGTCTGCCAGAAATGGCTTGCTTGACTAATTCTGCACTGGTTGCTCTGGAGATGCTGTCTGTGGGTGAAGCTGCTCCAAGGTGGGCCAAGTTAGATGCTGGAGTCCTGAGATCACAAAGTGTTCTGCTTTGCAGACTGATGAAGAGAAGGAGAAGAATTTGCCTGTGGTGATGCCAGTTTTTGACAGAAACACCTGCAGCATCCCCAAGTCTCAGATCTCTTTCATTGACTACTTCATCACAGCCATGTTTGATGCCTGGGATGGTAAGGAACCTTCTAGCATGTCTCCTTTAAGGAGAAAATATATATTAAATAGTAACTGGTGTGTGGGGCTTAGACCTTCAAGGTGGAATTAGAAGAAAGAAGATATCCTAAATGCCCCACCCTAAAGGTAGAGAGTTGAACTTAGAGTCACAGGCTAGCAGTAGAAGGGCCTGGATGCAAGCCCAGTGTTTCTGCGTGAGCTGCTTACCATCTGCTATCCCTAGCTGTACTCAGGCCCCACTTGGTCTGTACACCCCAAGCTTGGGATGGTTTCTGGGCATGGCATTCTCCTTTGGCCATTTGACTTCCAGGTTGGGTCAGCGAGCCTGTCAAATAAAAGCTATCAAGAGGATCCCTAGGCTACTTCTCCTCCCCCATCTCCTTGTGTCAACCCCGAGGGCTGGAGGAGCTCCAGGACACACACTTGAGGTTCAGGGAGACAGTGCAGGTGCTATGGCTGAGAAAGGTTTCCTTGTGCTCCAGCCCCTGGTGTTTACCCTGGTCTCCTTGATACGCCAACACCGACACCCTTCTTGCCTCCTTTTTTTATTTGTTTGTTTTCAAGGTAGGTCTCACTCTAGCCCAGGCTGACATGAAACTCACTCTGTAGTTCTAGGCTGGCCTCAAATTCACACTGATCCTCCTACCTCTGCCTCCCAAGTTTCTGGGATTAAAGGTGTGCAACACCATGCCCGGCTGGCCTTCTTTCTTAACATGCTATCATTAGAAAGCATAAACTCAGGCTCAGGGCTGCATCTGAGAGATAGAAGCTTCCCTAAGTATGTACAAGGCCTGGATTCCATCCTGTTAAAGAGAAAAAAAGGAAGACTAAACCATAAAGGAGGACTGTGAAAGGATGTCCCATTTGTGTGTATGTCTCTCTCTCCCTCTCTCTTTTCTTTCTCTCTCTCTCCAGCCTTTGTGGACCTGCCTGACCTAATGCAGCACCTGGACAACAACTTCAAGTACTGGAAAGGACTGGATGAAAAGAACCTGCGGAGCCTCCGACCCCCTCCAGAATAGTGTGGGGCACTCACTGGGCCCAGAGGTTTTCTCCTGTTCATATTTCCCCAGTACAGCCCAGAGCTTCTCAGCCCTTTCAGTATTAGGCAGACCCATTCCCTCATCTGCAGAGCCTGTGACAGGAAGCACATAGGGACCAACCTTTCTGTGGCCACCATCCAATGCCATAGTGCAAGCCTGCTGCAGAGGCTCTTCAGAAAGGCACCCCAAACCCCAGAATTGCATCAGCTTTGTGTCACCACAGGCCTGGGGCCCCACAGAGCTGTCAGCGGCACTGTAAAGCAGCAGTCCTCCCAGTGTCCTGCAGCACTTCCCAGAGCCGAGGCCGTGAGATCTGCAGCCGCTGTGCTCACACCCGGGAACACTACTGAAAGTGACCTCTCCCAAAATGGAGAAGCAAAGGAGACACAAATTTCTAGCTTGATTGTTATCAATTATTAAATATTTTATTTATTTTATTCAATATTTTCTATGAGTTTAAAAACACTTCAAAGCCAAAGCCAACTTCAAATGCCATGACCAAATTCACATGATTCATATTCATTCATTAAATACACGTGACTTGGTGTACAGACTTATTTTCATAATGTACATTTAAAATATAAAAGGATACATTTTTACTGCACTATAGAAGTATTTGTGTTTGTAAGACTCTTTTCTGTGATGTTAATTGGAAAAAGCTGTTTCCCTGGTGGGTCTCAGTGTAGAGAGCTAACAGAGAAGGTGGCTTCTATTGTCCAGAACCTCGGCGCTAAAACATGCCAGTAATCTGGTGCATTTGAAGGCTATTCCTTGGAGGAAAAATTACAATGTCACCATTTTTCCTAAAATTTTTAACAGAATTTCTAAAAGTCTGCCTTATTTTATACTGTTTCTAAAAATATGCCCTATAAAAACAAAGAGCAAACATGGAAAATTTAATGATTAACATTTTATAGTCACCATGTTTTTGTCTGTCGTGGGAATCTTTGATTCTAGAAATTTGTAAAAGTTCTATATCTTCACATTTTGAATAAGCATAATATTATAAAAGTGACACTTGATGATATGTCAAAATTTTAGTTTCATTTTAAACTTGTATTTTCTTCCAGATAAAAAATGAAATTAAACTATTTGTTTTTAAGATTGTTTATTGCCAGTTTTTGGAATTTTCTCTAAGAGAACTCATAATCTTTCTAAATAAAGTGCATACTTTCATTAATAGAACATATCACTAACTAAATGACCTGGTGCCCCATTCAGATAAGTCAGGTCACTATGGAGAACTAATAAGACAAGGCCTGTAGGGTTTCTAGTGAAACAAAGATTCCTTTATCCTAGGATCAAACATTTGTATAAGATAACTGAGCTGGGGCTGGAGAGATGGCTCAGTGGTTAAAGGCACTTGCTTGCCATATGCGCAAATTTAAAAAAAAAAAAAGGTAACTGAGCTAGATAGACTATTTCTATATTTTTTTTCTTTCCCAGGTGCTAGGATAAAGGAAATTAAAAACACAACTTTAGCCACCATGAGGTGAGAAACAGCAAAGTATATAATATATGGAATTTTTACCACAGAAAATCTAATAATAGAGACAATCTGAGAATTTAAATGAATATGCTTAACATAATTGAGGAGATTATAGAAGCAAAAGGAATACAAAGTTATCCAAGATTTTTTTTTAAGGTAGGGTCTTGCTCTAACCCAGTCTGACCTGGAATTCACTATGTAGTCTCAGGGTGGCCTTGAACTTGTGATCCTCCTACTTCTGCCTCGCAAATGCTGGGATTAAAGGCATGCACCACCATGCCCCTTCAAGATATTTTTAAAAATAGATATGAAAAAGGACCAAATGAAACATTCTAGTGGTAAGAATATAGTGAGAGAGGGTTCCTCGGAGCGCGCACTGGCGTTCTGGGCGCAGTTTGGCGTGGAGCGCGGAGGCGACGTGCTCGCGCCGTTCCGTGGAGGCGTTCGCGTCCGGGCTCGGAGCGGCGGCCGGCGGGACTTCGGTGGCGGCACAGCCAGCTTTCTCGCAGGGACCCAGGGCTGCGCCGCAGCCTGAGCCGGCCTCACCATGTTGGTGCTGTTCGAGACGTCGGTGGGCTACGCCATCTTTAAGGTTCTAAATGAGAAGAAACTTCAAGAGGTTGATAGTTTGTGGAAGGAATTTGAAACCCCAGAGAAAGCTAATAAAATAGTAAAGCTAAAACATTTTGAGAAATTTCAGGATACAGCAGAAGCATTAGCAGCATTCACAGCTCTGATGGAGGGCAAAATCAATAAACAGCTGAAAAAAGTTCTGAAGAAAATAGTTAAAGAAGCCCATGAACCTCTGGCTGTAGCTGATGCTAAACTGGGAGGGGTCATAAAGGAAAAGTTGAATCTCAGTTGTATCCATAGTCCTGTTGTCAATGAACTTATGAGAGGAATTCGATCACAGATGGATGGTTTAAATCCCTGGGGTAGAGCCACGCGAAATGACAGCCATGTGCCTTGGTTTGGCCCACAGCCTGTCACGATACAGATTGAAATTTAGTGCTGATAAAGTAGACACGATGATTGTTCAGGCAATTTCCTTACTAGATGACTTGGATAAAGAACTAAACAACTACATTATGCGGTGTAGGGAGTGGTATGGCTGGCACTTTCCTGAATTAGGAAAAATCATTTCAGATAACTTGACATACTGCAAGTGTTTACAGAAAGTAGGCGATAGGAAGAACTATGCCTCTGCCACACTTTCTGAATTTCTACCAGAGGAAGTGGAAGCAGAAGTCAAAGCAGCTGCCGAGATATCTATGGGAACAGAAGTTTCTGAAGAAGATATTTGCAACATTCTACATCTGTGTACCCAGGTGATTGAAATCTCCGAATATAGAACACAGTTGTATGAATATCTACAAAATCGTATGATGGCCATCGCACCTAATGTCACAGTCATGGTTGGAGAATTAGTAGGAGCACGGCTCATTGCTCATGCAGGTTCTCTTTTGAATTTGGCCAAGCATGCAGCCTCTACAGTTCAGATTCTTGGAGCTGAAAAGGCACTCTTTAGAGCCCTCAAATCTAGACGAGATACTCCTAAATATGGTCTAATTTATCATGCTTCACTTGTGGGCCAGACATCTCCCAAAAACAAAGGAAAGATTTCTCGAATGCTGGCAGCCAAAACTGTGTTGGCTATCCGTTATGATGCCTTTGGTGAGGATTCCAGTTCTGCAATGGGAGTTGAGAACAGAGCCAAGTTAGAGGCCAGACTGAGAACTTTGGAGGACAGAGGGATAAGAAAAATAAGTGGAACAGGAAAGGCATTAGCAAAAGCAGAAAAGTACGAACACAAAAGTGAAGTGAAGACCTATGATCCTTCTGGTGACTCCACACTTCCAACTTACTCTAAAAAACGCAAAATAGAAGAAGTAGACACAGAGGGTGAAGTTACTGAAAAGAAAGCCAAAAAGGCCAAGATTAAAATTAAAGCTGAAGAAGTGGAAGAAGAGGAAGAGGAAGAAGAAAAAGTAGTAAATGTTGAAGAGGAGACATCTGTAAAGAAGAAGAAAAAGAAGGATAAAAAGAAACACATTAAAGAAGAGCCATTGTCTGAGGAAGAGCCATGTACCAGCACAGCACTTCCCAGTCCAGAGAAGAAGAAGAAAAAGAAAAAAAAGAAAGACAATGAGGACTAATGGAATTTTGTCACCTGGACACATGCTTTGAGATTCAGTTGGGAGCATGTCAGAAATGCTCTCCAAAATAATCAAGGGCAGGTTGAATCCAACAGTGATTACCACATAGCTTTTCAAACCTTTTTGTGTCTTAACTTCAGCTGTTAACCTTAGAGCATTTGATATACAAATAAAAGTATTTTCTTTGTAAAAAAAAAAAAAGAATATAGTGAGAGAACTAAAAATAAAAGGACACAAATATCTAGAGAGAATTTGTAAATTGGAAAACAACAGAGTCACTTAAAACACAACAGAAGCTAGGCATGGTAACACCCTCCAGTGAAAAACAAACAAACAAACAGCAGAGACAAAAAATTGAAAATATGAAAAAGGCTAAAATATGGAAATAGAATGAAGGAGTTGCACTTGTGCCTAGCCAGTAGATCCATGAGAGACAGTAGATTTAGAGAGGCACTGTTAGCCAAGGCAGTGTGAAAGTCCACCATGATTTGACAGACATCATCCTCAGATTTCAAATGTTCCAAGCTATACAAGCAAAAGAAAATTGATATATATAGTATACAGAGAACTGAGAGAACTAAACAAGCCAGGGTGGTGGCATGCGCCCTTAATGCTAGCTCTCAGAGGCAGAGGTAGGAGGATCACTATGAGTTTGAGGCCAGCCTGAGGCTACACAGTGAATTCCAGATTAGCCTGGGCTAGCGTGTAATCCTACCTCAGAAAAATAAAATGAGATAAACTGAACAGAGAGTTCTTGAGAGAAGAAATAGAGATGGTTCATGAATATGTTTTTTTAAATATTTTTATATCTAAGGAGAGAGAGACAAAATGGTTATTCAGGGTCTCTTGCCACTGCAGACAAACTGCAGATGCATGCAACACATTGTGCATCTGGCTTTACAGGGTACTGGGGAATCAAACCCAGGCCAGCAGACTTTGCAAACAAGTGCCTTTAACCACTGAGCTATCTCCCCATCCCTAGTTCTTGACTATTGTAAACTGTTCAACCTCATCAGCCACCAGGGAAATGCAAGTTTAAATTACTTTGAGATTCCATTTCACTCCAGTAAAGATAACTATAATCAAGTAAACAAATGCCAACAAATGCTGGCAACAATGTGGATAAAGAGGAATCCTTACTCACTGTTGGTAGGATTGTAAAGTAGAATAGCCACTATGGAAAACTGTGAGGTTCCTCAAAAAACTAAAACTAGAACTGCCATGATTCAGCTATACCACCCTTGAGTGTATGTCATAAGGATCCTATATCCTACCACAGAGACACCTGCACATCCATGTTCATTGCTGCTCTGTGCACAATAGTAAGGCAACTGAATCAGCCTAGATGTCTGTCAGCTGAAGACTGGATAATGACGATGTGGAACATGTACACAATGGAATTTTATTTGCTGTAGTTAAAAATGATACTGCTCTGGAGAGTGTCAGTGGATAAAGTGTTTGCTGCTGTAGCCTTGCTACCCAAATTTGATGCCCAGGCCTCACATAAAAATCTGGAAGGTGGGCTGGAAAGATGGCGTAGCGGTTAAGACACATACCTGCAAAGCCTAAGGACCCAGGTTCGATTCTTCAGGTCCCATATAAGCCAGATGCACATGGTGGTGCATGTGTCTGGAGTTTGTTTGCAGTGGCTAGAGGACCTGGTGTGCCCATTCTCACTTTCTATCTCTCTCTCTCTCTCTCTCTTTCTCTCTCTCTCTCTCTCTCTCTCTCTCTCACACACACACACACACACATAAATTAATAACTAAAAATAAAATATTTTTTTAAAAAACCTGGAAGGGGGCTGGAGAGATGGCTTAGCGGTTAAGCGCTTGCCTATGAAGCCTAAGAACCCTGGTTCAAGGCTCAATTCCCCAGGACCCACGTTAGCCAGATGCACAAGGGGGCGCACACATCTGGAGTTCGTTTACAGAGGCTGGAAGCTCTGGCGCGCCCATTCTCTCTCTCTCTCTGCCTCCTTCTCTCTGTCGCTTTCAAATAAATAAATAAACAAAAAAATTAAAAAAAAAAACCTGGAAGGTATGGTAGACTTCTGTAATTCCAAAATGCTGCTGGAAAAAATGGGAGGCAGGGACAGGAGAATGTTTTAGAAACTGGTGACAAGCTCAGCAAAAGAAAAACAGTGAAATCCAGGTATGGTGGCACACACCTTTAATCCCAGCACTCAGGAAGCAGAGGTAGGAAGATTGCCATGGGTTTGAGAACACCCTGAGACTACATAGTGAGTTCCAGGTCTGCCTGGGCTAGAGTAAAACCCTACCTCAAAAAAAAAAAAAAAAAGAAAAAAGAAAAAGAAAGAAAGAAAGAAATCCTGCCTGGAATAAAGTAGGAGGTGGGCACAGTAGTCCTCCGACCTCCACATGTGTGCTTTGGAACCCATACACCCACATACGTACACTCAGAAAAAAAAATGGTAAAATTGGAAAAATTGGTGGAACTGGAAATATATTAAGTAAGACAGACTTAGACAGACACCACATACCCTCCTATATGTAGATCTCAGTTTGTAATTTTTATATATGTATGTCTATGCGGGAGTACGTGTGTAGAGCCAGGAAACTAGGAAAGGGGCCCATGAGAGGGGAACTTGAGGCTTTAAGGGGGAGGAGTGGGAAGGCACTAAAACACATGTGACATGAAAGTGGAAGGAGAAATACTGGTGGTGGAAGGGTATAATTTGGAATGGGAGAGATGGGGAAAGAAGGGGACTGGATGGTAGGTTCCATCAAACCTATCTAGGTAAGATGGTGGCATAGTAGCCATGCCAAAGCAGCCGGGGGGCGGGGGGGGTTGCAGAAAAATAGACTCTTCTACTGAAAAGTGAAGGTGCATAAGGAATTATCAATCACAGCAGAGAAGCGGAAACCAGCCAGAATCGGCTCCCGCTGCAGCACCTGGTCTGTGTGCCCACCTGGCCCGCCCTGCCTGAGTCTCGGGAACAGAAACCAGTGGAAGGGACTTTTCCACTCATACCAACCTCCTCACAGAAGTCCAGAAACCTGAAGAAGACAGCAGGGTCCAGCTGAGCAGCTGCTGAAGGAGATCACAAAGGAGGCCAGCTGAGCAGCTCCAACGCAGCTCCAGGCACCCTGCACAGCCTCCCTTACCCCAGTCGCCAATGTTGTGAATCACCGGAAAACTCATCCACCCTCCAGCCACACAGCATCCAGCACAGCGAATCATAACACCAGATCCAGCGACCTAAGCAGCCTAGCCAAGTACACAGCACAAACAGGAAGGGACCAAGGTGGGCACTCAGTATAGGTGAGATTGGAAGCCATCCCAGAAGGTAACAGGGCCTACTTACACAAAACCAGGTACATAGGCCTGCACTGGAAGTGCTAATCTCACCTTTAGAGCAGGCTATGTGTTAGATTTGATGGATGTATTCTTGGGTTTCTTTACCGTTCTCAAATAAGCTATATTTTGGTGTTGACTATTGCTGCCTTTGACATTTCCTGATTCATAGGACCTTTGTCTTTTTCTTCTGTCATTTTTGGGGGCAGAGTCTCACTTGCCCCAAGCTGACCTGGAACCCATTTCAGACCAGAAATCTCAGCCTCGCAGTTGAGAAGATTAAGAGTGTGGGGCAACACACACCCTTACAGATTTTGACTTTATCAGATTAACTGTTTGTTTTAAGACCCACTCTTGCATAAATACTCCATGCTGATTTTTATTGAATGTGTATATTGCTCAGTTGAATTTTAGAATGTGCCAGTAATTTGCTCCACCCAGCCTACCAGAATACTTGCATAGCAGGCAAACTGAACACCTAGAGTCACTTCTGCTGTTACTCACAGAGTAGTATAAGAGCCACACCAGGTACCTTAAGTTCCTACCCTGAAGATTTATACATTTAAGAATACTGCAGATTGCCAGGCATGGTGGTGCACACCTTTAATCCCAGCACTCGGGAGGCAGAGGTAGGAGGATCACCATGAGTTCAAGGCCACCCTAAGACTACATAGTGAATTCCAGGTCAGCCTGAGCTAGAGTGAAACTCTACCTCAAAAAAAAAAAAAAAAAAAAGAATACTGCAGATAATTAGAAAACCCAAGCCAAAAAAAAAAACAAAAAAACAAAAAAAAACGGGGGGCTGGAGGGATGGCTTCATGGTTAAGGTGCTTGCCCGTGAAGCCTAAGGACCTATGTTCAAGTTTCCAGATCCCACATTAGCCAGACACACACAGGCAAAGCAAGCACAAGGTCTCACATGCCCACTAGGTGGTGCAAGTGTCTGGAGTTCAATTTCAGTGACTAAGGCCCTGTAGCACCAATTTTCTCTCTCTCTCTCTCTCTCTGACTCTAAAAACAAAAAGAGAGAGAAATAAGAAAGAAAGGAAGGAAGGGGCTGGGTGTGGTGGCACACACCTTTAATCCCAGCACTCAGAAGGCAGAGGTAAGAGGATCACTGTGAGTTTGAGGCCACCCTGAGACTACATAGTGAATTCCAGGTCAGCCTGAGGTAGAGTGAAATCCTACCTAACAAAAAAAGAAAGAAAGAAGGAAATCCCAAGCATCAAATGAAGCTACAAAAATATCTACGTTATATTACAAGAAACTCCAAAATAAAGACAATAAAATTCCACCAAAAATTATAAACCCATCAGAAATGACCTGATCGATTTTTCCTTCAGCGAGACTGATTTAGATGAAATGTCTATCAAAGAATTCAAAAAAAAATTATTATATGTACAAAGAAATCAAAGAAGAAATAAGAGGACTCAAAGAAGAAAACAAACTCCTGAAGAAATACTAAGAGAACAGAGGAAACCAACTTAATGAAATAAAGAGGTCAGTACAAGATGTGAGTAGGGAAATAAAAATAATGAAAAAATACCAATCAAGTATACTAGAAATGAAAAACAGAGTAAGTGAAATAGAAAACTCTGTAAAAAGTCTCATCAGTAGAATGGACCAAGGATAGGACACATTATCTAAACTAGAAGGCACAGTGGCAGATCTAATACAGTCCAACAAAGACAAACTAATAGGAAGGTAGAAATGGGAATTTCAAAATATTTGGGACACTATGAAGAGATCAAACATAAGAATCAGCATATAGTAGGAGAAGAATTTCACTCCAAAGGCATAGTAGTTATTTTCAAAAAAATCATAAAAGTAACCCCCCCTCAACCAATAGGGAAAGAGATGCCAATACAGATACAAGAAGCCTTTAGAATGGCAGCCAAATCAGGAAAGAACCTCTCATTGCCATAATTAAACTACTAAACACACAAAACAAAGAAAATATATTGAAAGCAGTTAGAAAACCCAAGTCACATAGAGGCAAGCCCACCAGGATAACAACAGCTCAACACAAACTTTAAAAGCCAGAAGGGATTGGAATGATGTATTCCAAGTTCTCAAAGACAACTGTCAATCAAGATTATTTGATCCAATAAAACTATGTATCCAAATTTACAGGAAATAAGGATATTTCACAACAAAAACAGGCTAAGGGAATATATGACCACTAAACCAACTCTACAGAAAATACCTGAAAGGATCCTTCATGCTGAAGAGAAAGAAAAGCATAAGGAAACAGGAAAAAAATAAACCATACTCAAATAATAGTTAATACAGAGAGTAAAGAAAACAACAGGAAGAACTACAAAAAAAGAAGAAATGGCAAGAATAAATGCATATCTTTCAATAATAACAATATCAGTGGCCTTGATGCCCCAACCAAAAGACATAGGCTTGCAGACTGGATTAAAAGGCAGGATCCTTCTATTTGTTGCCTCCAAGAAATTCACCTTTCAATAAAAGATAGTCACTATATTAGGGTGAAAGGCTGGAAAATGATATTTCAAGAAAATGGGCCTAGAAAACAAACAGGTGTTGCTATTTTAATATCTGACAGGATAGACTTCAAACTAACATTAGTTAGGAAAGATAAAGGTCACTTTGTATTGATTAAGGAACAATCCAACAGGAGGACATTACAATTCTAAACATATATGCACCTAACATGGGGGCTTCCAATTTCATCAAACAAACACTATTAGAGTTAAGGTCTCAGATAACACCAAACACATTTGTAATGGGTGACTTCAACACCCCACTCTCATCAATTGATAGGTCATCCCAGCAAAAAATAAACAGAGAAGAGCTGGAGAGATGACTTAGCAGTTAAGGCATTTGCCTGCAAAGCCCAAGAACTCATGTTTGAAGCTCCAGGTCCCATGTAAGCCAGACACACAGTGACGAAAGTGGGCAATGTCGTACATGTGCACAAGGGGGTGCACGTGTCTGGAGTTCGTTCGTAGACATTGAAGGCCCTGTCATGCCCATTCTCTCCCTCTCTCTCTCTTAAATTTAAAAATAAATAAATAAACAAAAGGAGCATCTGGATTAATGAGGTCATAGAGCAAATGGACCTAGTAGATATCTATAGAACCTTCTATCCAAATGCTGCAGAATACACATTCTTTTTAGTAGCACATGGAACGTTCTCTAAAATACACCATATATTAGGTCACAAAGCAAATCTTAACAAATAGAAGAAAATAAAAATCAATAGCAATAAAAGCTATAGAGCATATACAAAATTATGGACTTAAGCAGTACACTACTAAATAATGACTGGGTCAATGAAGAAATTAAGAAGGACATAAAAAAATTTCATAGAATCAAATGATAATGAGAACACGACATACCAGAACCTATGGGGCACAATGAAGGCATTCCTAGGGAAGAAATTTATAGATTTAAGTGCCCAGATTAAGAAATTAGAGGGCTAGGCTGGAGAGATGGTTTAGCAGTTAAGTTGCTTGCCTGCCAAGCCTGAGGTCCCATGTTCTACTCTCCAGGTCCCACATAAACCAGATGTACAAGGTGATGCAAGTGCATAAGATCACACATGTGCATAAGATGATACACACATCTGTAGTTCAGTTGCAGTGGCTGGAAGCCCTGGTGTGCTAATTCTCCCTCTCTCTCTCTCTCATTCTTTCTCATAAGTTTTTTTTTTTAATTAGAGGTCCAGAGAGATGGTTTAGTAGTTGAGGTGCTTGCCTGCTGCAGTAGACAGCTTCATGTCACTGAGATGAACTTCAAAACCAGGTACAGTTATGGAGAAAAGTATATTTATTGAAGCTCACAGATCCAGGGGAAGTTCCAATAATGGCAGAAGAAGTTGGCTCCCTCTTAAAGGACCAAGCAGAGAGAGAGAAGCCCCAAGCCAAAAAAAAAAAAAAAAAGCCACACCAAACACAAGCATTCTTAGGAATTCCAGGCAGAACTCAGGCATTTTGCATATCTTTGGGCTGAAATTCCAGAGCTAACACCAACACCTTAGGGTTGAACCCCAGGGTCCACCCAGCGACACTTCCTCCTGCCAAATAGGTGGAAATGTAAGAAGCTTCAATAAACTCCTGAATCTCTGGGTGGGGGGGGGGCATCTATTCAAACTACCACACCTGCAAAGCAAAAGGACCCAGGTTTGAATCCCCAGGACCCACATAAGCCAGATGCACCAGGTGGCACATGTGTCTGGAGTTTGTTTGCAGCTACTGGAGGCCCTGGGGTACCCATACTTTCTCTCTATCTGCCTCTTCTCTCTCTCAAGTAAATAAATAAAAATTTTAAAACTGAAAAAAGAAAAATAAATTAGAAAGGTTGCAAGTAAACAACTTAATGCTTCACCTTAAGGCCTTTGAAAAAGAATAACAAGGCAAACCAAAATCAGTAGATGGGAAGAAATTGAAGGGTTAATAGCCTTTCCTGAAAACTAGAGGGAACTAAAGAGTTAATAACTAACCTTAAGATGAGAAAGACATAAAGAATGGAGACATCTAGTCCTCCCTAGTCAATTCTGCTAAAGATCCTATTCTGAGTGAATAACTTCGATGCCTTATCTGCTTCCCTTGGACCTGCAGCTGATTCGGCCTGTTTGCCTTGGGACCCTCCTTATAAGTTTGAACCCCAGCCTGGCTCAGGGCTTCAGCCTTCATCTTGCAGGAAGGCTGCTGCCCCACACTGTACCTCTCAATAAACAGTCTGTCTGTAGAGATCAAGTCCTGTGTTCTTTCTTGCTTTTCTCCTACACTTCCCTTACATTTTGATGACTCAGATCCCTTCAGGGCTTTTGGGCTGCACACCCTCCCCTTTTATTTCCCTCTCCCCTTCCCCACCTCCCTGCTAGTGTCCCACTCCTTCGGGAGTATGGACCCTCACCAAGCTCACTATTTGGACTAAATGGTCACCAGTCTGACCTGAGACCTCTGGTCTTTGGTGGCTTTTGTCTACGTGAGCAATGCAAGTTCTGTTCGGGCTCACAACTCAGGGAGCTTTATTGGTGCTCTGTGTAAACCCAGCTTGATACCAGGCAGCTTTCTCCTCTTTTCCCTCTCACTCTGACCCTCGGATTATGTGAGCTTGGTGGCTCATCTGTGGAGACTGAGGAGTTCTGGCCAGGCCTACTCCCTGGTGAATGTCCAAAATCCCTCTCTGAGTTCAGCTGAGTCACCGACAGCCCTTTGGGTAACCCACTGGGTCAGATCTCTCTCTCCTTCTCCCTCCCCTTTCCCACCAGACTTTTGAACTCCAGATAAGAGGCCTCTTACCCTATGATCCACTGCATCCACACCCTCATCAGATTACAGCTTCAGGATAAGGTATTCAGTCTCCGTCTGTGGTGAATGTGCTCCGCCTCAGACCTTAGAAACTCTGGGAGTTTCTCACTTTTTGGTCCGTGGATGATTGGAGATTTCAGGAGCCTCCCATGTGTCATTCCACCGGACACCCCAAGCATTATGAATGTGAGGACGCTCCCTTCTAAATCTTGGGTTTCATTTGCCTTCCCTAAGTCTGGGAGACATCCCTGCTGGTGGGACTGGCCACTCTAGTCCGTGTCCTCCAAAATGGTCTCTAAGTTATCTGTTCCAAAACACACTCCACTGGCATGTCTCAAGGCTAATTTAAAGGAGCTCAAACTTCCCAAGCTCTTGCCTGCCAAATTACTCCAATTCTCTATCCAAATTTGGCCATAATATTGTCTAAACAATGGCCAATGCTGGGCTAAATTTGATATTGTAGATTTCAACAGTTTCATTAGTTTTGATGACATGGCAAAAGGTAAGCAAGGTTCCCTCCCCTGCTCCTGCCCTTCCTAAAACTACATCTCACACACAGTTCTGTCAGCCAGCCATGACTTGCCAGGGTCTCTCCCTTTCACACCAAATTCAAGCCATCTTACTAAATCAAATACAAACCCTGCCCTCTTTAAAAAAAGAAAAAGAAAAAGAAAAGAAAAGAAAGGAAAGGAGAAGAGAAGAGAAAAGAAAAGAAAAGAAAAAAGAAAAGAAAAGAGAAGAGAAGAGAAGAAAAGAAAAGAAAAGAAAAGAAAAGAAAGAAAAGAAAAGAGAAGAGAAGAGAAGAGAAGAGAAGAAAAGAAAAGAAAAGAAAAGAAAAACAACTCCTGTCTTTACTGGGCCTCTTTAAATTTCTCTTTCCTTGTTTTTCCCCTTTCCTGCCAGAGAAAAACCTGCAGGGGAGGCGGGACAATCACAGTAAACCAGCAACTACCTCACAGCTAGATAAAATAAACAGACACAGGCACTTAGGGAGGTCCTTGCCTGTGGCTAACAGCCAGTAGAAAAAAGAAGTCAGTTTCAAAATTCAAACTAAGGACAGCTATTGCCCTGTTGCTATTGGTGGCTGTCTGTCCCAGGCCCAAATCCCAATCCCATACAGTTTCTGGTGTCCACCCTATCTCTTTCTCCTTGCATCATGATAAATTGCTTGAAAATTCCAGCTCCTCTGGGCTCTCAAAACTCCCGGATGGTTGGAACAGATCTCCATTAGCCGGATAGAATAATTCACGTGCCCTACCTCTGACCATCGAGAGGCCATTTGCCATAGCCACTGCATTTTAGCCCAAAGAGGGAGTAAGCCTTCGTCTGTCTTGTGCTCGGAGGACTGCCCTGAAAGCCTCCAGTCAAAATGCCTGCTTGCCTTTTGAACTCCCTGTCCTTCTTCCAGGAGGTCTCCAACTCTGTCTTCAGATCAGGGACTCCTGATCCTCAGAAAGGTGACCCCGCACTTCTCACCCCTCTATGGGTTCCCAAATTTCCAAAACTCCACTGGCCTCCCTGCTGGGTTGTCTCCTGACCAATCTTAAAATGACACAATTGGCTTCCAAATTCTTTTTTTTTTTTTTTTTTTTGGTAGGGTCTCACTCTGGTTCGAATTAACTACGTAGTCTCAGGGTGGCCTCGAACTCATGGCAATCCTCCTACCTCTGCCTCCCGAGTGCTGGGATTAAAGGCACGAGCCACCAAGCCCAGCTCTAAATTCTTAAAGATCTTGATAACTTCATAAACTGAATTGGCAACTGACTCTATTCTTTTACCCATGATCTCTTCTCTATCAGTTATGCTGTCCGACCCAGGCCCTCCTGGAGAACAATCTTCCTTCCACCCCATTCCTATTAATGACCCACTCTTCCTTAGCCCAAGAAGATGACCTCAAGCCCTCCTTTACTGTGCCACTACAAATGACAATCTAATCCTAAACTGCAGTTGTTTGCTTAACCTGTTTCTGTTCAAAGTACAGTTATAAAACTGGCCTTTAAAAATGGCCTCCAGCCCATTCCCCAGACTTCACTGATTTCCTGGTGCCTCTTGTTCTACCTTGAAGTTTCCTAACATGATTTGCTTTTCCCGAGAAATCTGCATCTATGATCAACAGGCACATAGTGAGAAGGGGGCTCTGTTCTCTCCTCTGTGGAACTTCCTTTACCCGTCATAAACAGTGGCCACACAAATTGTCCTTTATGGCTCCAGGTAGAATCAATAGGACCTCCTCATCAACTCCACACCTTCCCAGAGGGCATGCAGGCCTCTCCCACATGTTAGAGTCCCCCCCCCCCCCCGCCCGCCCCCACAAAAAAAAAGGTAAACTAAAATCTTCAGAAAAAGACATCTTTTTATGTTTAATGTTCTTTGTCATATGTAAATTCATGGTCACTAATTGTTCCAGTGCTTATGGTCATTAAGTATTCTGATGATTATAGATACATTTTAAGATAATGTTAAATTGCTAAAATTTGGTTTATGATACATTTCTGACTTATGCTTGTTCATGCTTATTACACGATCATATTCCAGGGTTTGATCCTATCTCTGACAATGTCTTCTGAATGTTTATGAATTAAATCTTTAGAGAAATGATTGATTTAGGTTTACTGACAAAACACAAACATATTGATATGTTTCACCTATATTTATCAATATTAAGATATGGTATACATGCTTTCTGTTGAATAAAATTATTTTTAAAATGTTATTATATTTCTAATATTCTGAGCCTATATCAGTCTAGATGGAGTATAATCAATGTATCTATGAAAATGTGTGGATACACCTAAGACTTTCAATAAAACAACAAATATTGCACTACCCTCTTCTGAAACTGCTACAAGGAAGATTCCTTTATGATAGCTAATAGATAACAAAAATTCTATAACAATTTACAACTAAAGATAAACAAATAGGAACTGACTCCAGGCGTGTAAAAGGGCCAGTATGTATCTCAGGAGACAGTAACCTCTCTTATTTGACAGAAAGGAATGTCTTAACCCTCATAGCCCATAAATCTGTTTCCTCTACAAGCACAGGAAAATTCAAACAGAGGATTGTCAAGGTTGTGAAACTCTAGCACAATCAGTGTTTGGGAACTCCATACATGAAAGCTTCAGTGAAAGCTCTCTCCCTCTCTCTGAAGTAAATTCTGCCTAAAAGTGTGTCTTCAGTTAAAGTATTTTCAGTTAAGATGGGTTAATATAAAAAGTTGTTTTTCTGTACTTCTCTTGCCTTAATTGTTTATCTAATTCAAACTTAACTCTCTATAATCAGTTGATAAAATTTAGTTATAGTGCCACATCTTATATTGATATAAAATTGGGGTTAGCAGATGACAGAAAGAAGCCATTCTGCATGCATTTCAATGGGAGAAAGAGAAATCACCAGTGGAAATACACAGTAGACACTGCAAGCCTTATATTTGGCCAGCCAGGCCAAATGAGCCAACGGGTGCAATAGTGGCACGTCTGTCATGGTGGAAACCAACTGCCCTCCAATTGGACTGGAGGCCCGCTCCATGGGAGGGAATACATCCCTGATACTGAAAACCTACAACAGGGGTAGTCATGAGCCCTAGGGGTGTAACATCTGCTGTTGTCTGGCTAAATGTACATACTATGCTCACCAAACTGCCCAGTAAGCACTATAAAACACTCAAGCGAGAAATTGCAGAAGACACTAGGAAATGGAAAAACATCCCTTTTTCCTGGATTGGAAGAATCAATATTGTGAAAATGGTAATCTTACCAAAAGCAATCTACACATTTAATGCAATCCCCATCAAAATTCCAATGGCATTCTTCACAGAAATAGAAAAACCAATCCAAAAATTCATTTGGAATCACAAAAAACCTCGAATATCTAAAATAATACTGAGCAAAAAAATAAGGTGGGTGGTATCACCATACCTGATTTTAACCTATACTACAGAGCCATAGTAACAAAAACAGCATGGTGCTGGCACAAAAGCAGACATGTAGATCAATGGAACAGAGTAGAGGACCCAGATATAAGTCCAGGTAGCTATAGCCACCTGATATTCGATAAAAATGCCAAAAATACTCATTGGAGAAAAGACAGCCTCTTCAGCAAATGGTGCTGGGAAAATTGGACGTGTATCTGTAGAAGGATGAAAATAGATTCTTCTCTCTCACCGTGCACAAGAATTAAGTTCAAATGGACTAACGACCTTAACATCAGACCTGAAACTCTGAAATTGCTAGAGGAAAAAGTATGGGAAACCCTTCAACATATTGGTTTTGGCAAGGACTTTCTGAATATAACCACAGTTGCTCAGGCAATAAAACCACAGATTAACCACTGGGACCTCATGAAATTACAAAGATTTTGTACTGCAAAGGACACTGTGACTAAAGCAAAGAGGCAACCTACAGAATGGGAAAAAATCTTTGCCAGCTATATATCTGATACAGGATTAATATCTAGGATATACAAAGAACTCAAAAAGTTAAATAATAAGAAATCAAACAAGCCAATTAAAAAACGGGCTATGGAGCTAATTAGAGAGTTCTCAAAAGAAGAAATACGGATGGCATATAAGCATCTAAAAAAAATGTTCACCATCCCTAGTCATCAGGGAAATGCAGATTAAAACTACATTGAGATTCCATCTCACTCCTGTCAGATTGGCTACCACCATGAAAACAAATGATCATAAATGCTGGCAGGGATGTGGAAAAAGAAGAACCCTTCTACACTGTTGGTGGGAATGCAATCTGGTCCAGCCATTGTGGAAATCAGTGTGGAGGTTCCTAAGACAGCTAAAAATTGATCTACCATATGACCCAGCTATAGCACTCCTAGGCATATATCCTAAGGACTCATCCCATGCAGGGAGCCACATCTAGTCCCCACCACTAGATGTCGCTGGCACTGCAGGAAACCACATCTACCTCGTGGCGTTTAACTTCATTTTACGACAGTGCTTTCGCGCCGAACGTATTCAAGGTACGCGCATGCGCTTGACGCAACCTGTCCTGAGCCTATCCCGTGGCGCCTGGTGGTGACAGGCGGGTGAGCAGCCAATCAGTAGGTGCCTTCTTGCCCATCCCCCTATAAAAGTAGCTGCACATCCCGCCCCCGCGTCCTTCTCCATCCGCTCTCCTGTTAACCAAGAGCTCTCCAATAAAGTGTGATCAAGAAGGATCCTCGTGTGGTGATTGTTCTTTCCCGCTGGTCGGGGGGGCTCGCCGCAAACTGGTGCCGAAAGTCCCGGGACGCTGGGAGCCTTGTGGTCACCAGGCGAAGGACCAAAGGAGGATTCAGAACTTGACACACGGAGAGGAAGGTACCGGTAAGTCATTCTTTTTCTTTTCTTTTCTTTTCTGTGTCTCAGTCATGTCCGTGTCTGAGGGCCTCGCTGTTCTTGCTGTTTTCGGTTTGTTTTGTCTGGGTCTTTCTATTGTTTTGCGTTTGTTTCTATCTTGCCTAGTCTGTTGATTGCCTGGACCGGTTAAACCCGCGGTAGACAACGCGGCTCTGGTCCTTGGAGCCTCGAGTCAGATAAATCCTCGATAGCTAACGTGGGGCTGGCTGTTAGTTTTATTTCCAGCCTTCCAGCTCGTGATGGGCAATACATCGAGTGCCCGGCATTCTCCCATTGATTTTACTCAGCCTATAAAGGAAGTTTTGAAACAACGTGATCTAAAGGTCTCTAATGCCACTATTAAAAAGATTGTTAAAGACATTGATGCTGCGGCTCCATGGTTTGCGGCGTCCGGAGATCTCTCATTGCCCTCATGGGAAAAGCTGGGTAAAGACCTTGAGGCGGCTAGGGAGGAGGGTCACTTAGGTCGAGGTACCCTCCCTTTCTGGAGGATGATACATTCTTGTTTACGTTCTGGAAGCCACCCGGACCCACTTCAGGAGGGCCGGAGACGGCTCAGACAACATCAGGATAGTTTGTCAGAATCTGATGCAAGTGGGGATAGCAAACCCAGATTATATAAGGAAGTACAGGAAAAAAGGGCCAGTCAGTTCCCGGGAGGAGTTCCCAATGTGGCCAGTCATTTCAAGGAAAAGGTTCCCTGCCATGTAGAGGAGAAGGCACCCCCGTTAGAAGAGAGTAATGAGGGCTCCGGCTGTAAGCACAGGAGGGGTGAGGACTTCCCTAGGGCCCCGCCGCAGCAGGGGGCTGTGGGGTTATATCCTTCCCTACAGCCGCTGCGACACCTGAGTATACGAGATGATCACGGCAGTAGTTCTGCTTCTGATCAGGAGGACTCCAGTGGGACAGAGGGACAGGATTTAGAGGAGGCAGCTTTACATTGTGCTCAGGATACTCAGTTTGTGGGCAGGCGTGTCTGCCCTCCCGCGGTTAGGGGGAGGAGTGCCTTAAAAGAGGAAGTTGGTATTCGAAACCGAGCACCACCTAGTGCTCTGCCACGCCCTCATGTTCCCCCCCCCCCCTATGTCCCAGCCGAGGATCGCTGCCATTTTGTTAAGCCGCAGACGTGGTCCCGCCTGGCCTCCGCTTTCCCGGTTTTTTTGAATACCACTGCCAATCAAAGAGGCTGGGAGCCAATCCCCTATACGGAACTTAAAGATTTAGTTCAGGCCTGCAAAGACTTTGGACCCACTGCTGACTATTCACTTATGCTGCTTCGCAGACTCACGCAGCGCACCCTTACTCCTGGTGATTGGTTAGATTTAGCCCGGGCTTGCCTAACGAGGGGGCAATATTTGGATTTCAGATCACTGATTTCTGATAAAGCCCAAGAACAAGCTAGGCAGAATATTATGAAAGGGGACTGGGACTGGACTTCTGATATGCTTCTGGGGACTGGTCCCTTTCTTACAGATCAACTTAATTTTCATCCAGACGTGTATATCCAAATTAATAATATTCATTATCAGGCATGGAAGGAGCTCCACAATAAGGGAGAGGCCGCAGGACAGTTGACTAAGATTGTTCAGGGCCCTACCGAGCCATTTTCTGATTTCTCAGCTAGAATGTTGGAAGTGGCAGAAAAGACAATTGGCCTTGCTGACCACAACATGCCGTTTATACAACAGCTAATATTTGAACAGGCCACTAAGGAGTGCAAAAAGGCTATACAATCAGTAAGAAGGGGAACATTGGATGACTGGCTCAAAGTCTGTCGTGAGATAGGGGGTCCTCTGTCTAATGCAGGATTAGCAGCAGCGGTCATAGCTGCCGCTAAGGCTCAACGGACAGGGACTCAAAAGGGCTGTTTCCGATGTGGTCAATTGGGACATTTTAAACGCCAATGTCCTCAAGCGGATGGCCCAGCCCCTGTCCGAGATGCGGGACCGGCACAGCGCCCCCCTGGGACTTGTCCTAGATGTAAGAAGGGAAAACACTGGGCTAATGAATGTAGATCTGTGAGGGATATTAATGGTCTGCCCCTCCCCCCTCTTTCAAGTAATCAGGACCAAAAAAACGGGGGGAAGGGCCCACGTCCCCAGGGCCCACAAATCTATGGGGCAATGCAGACACCTCAGGTCCCGGTGACTGTGGCGCCAGGTCCCCCGCTGCCTCAGCCCGGAGAGCAACATCGGGCTCCGCAGGCCTGGACCTCTGTGCCACCTCCGGATTGGTCTTAACTCCGGAAATGGGCGTGCAAATCCTGGACACAGATGTGTCTGGCCCGCTAGCGAGAGATACGGTGGGCCTTCTTTTGGGGCGCTCCTCCTCTACTTTAAAGGGTCTCATAGTCTTCCCCGGTGTTATCGATCCAGATTATACAGGTGTAATTAAAATTCTTTGTCATTCCCCCTATGGGGCAGTGTCAGTGGCCCCTGGGGACCGTATTGCCCAATTGCTGATTTTGCCTTCTAACCATTCTCTATTTCCTGCACTAGATAAGGAAAGGGGTGACAAGAGCCTTGGGTCTACCGGTGTGGACTTGACCTGCTTGTCTTTGGAGTTGGATCAAAGACCCCTTCTGCGCCTGACCATAGAAGGAAGAGAATTCTCAGGACTGGTGGATACTGGGGCAGATAAAAGTATAATAAAATTGGATTCTTGGCCAAAAGCCTGGCCCTTGCAGAGATCAGCTCAGATCTTGCAAGGCTTAGGGTTTGCTAAAACACCACATATGAGTGCAAAGGAGTTAACATGGACCACTACAGAGGGTCAAAAGGGAAAAATCCAACCTTTTGTGTTGGATGTTCCCATTAATTTATGGGGAAGAGATATTCAGACCCAGATGAATCTCCGCTTGACCAATGAGTATTCAGAAGCTAGTAAAAATATGATGAAAATTCAGGGCTTTGTTCCAGGCTCAGGTCTAGGGAAGCACCTTCAAGGGCGACCTCAGCCCATCATCCCGGAGGAGAAGCTGGATCGCTTTGGGTTGGGTTTTTCTTAGGGACCACTGAAAATTCTGCTTCCAATTTTGAACAGGTGCCCATACCCTGGATGACTTATAAGCCAGTGTGGGTTCCTCAGTGGCCCCTCTCACAGGAAAAACTGGAAGCAGCCCAGAGGTTAATTGAGGAACAATTGCAGTTAGGCCACCTGGAGCCCTCTATTTCCCCTTGGAACACACCTATATTTGTGATTAAAAAGTCCTCTGGAAAGTGGCGATTATTACATGATTTGAGGGCTGTCAATGCTCAAATGCAGGTCCTGGGCCCAGTTCAGAGGGGCCTGCCAGCGCTTTCTGCTCTCCCCAGGGAATGGCCAGTGATGGTTTTAGATATTAAAGACTGTTTTTTCTCCATACCCCTTTGCCCTCAGGACAGAGAGCGTTTTGCTTTCACATTACCAGCTGTAAATCATGAGAAGCCTGATGCCCGCTTTCAGTGGCGTGTGTTGCCACAAGGGATGTCCAACAGTCCCACTATGTGCCAGCTTTATGTAGACTCAGTGTTATTTGTAGTAAGACAACAGTTCCCCTCTTTACGTATGATCCACTATATGGATGATATCCTACTCACAGCCCCTACCTTAGATGTTTTGCATGTCTCCTTTCAGGAGGTCGTCAAGGCATTGGAACATAAGGGTCTTTTTATTGCCCCAGAGAAGGTCCAGCAAACGGATTCAGTAAATTTCCTTGGGTCCGTTATTGGCCTTCAGTCTGTGAAACCTCAAAAAATTTGCATCCGTACCTCCCACTTGCATACATTAAATGATTTTCAAAAACTTTTGGGGGACATTAATTGGTTGCGAGGTTTTCTCCATGTCCCCCGTGCAGATTTGTTACCATTGTTTTCCATTTTGGAGGGTGATCCTGAGATTACCTCTCCTCGTGTGCTCACTGAGCCAGCTCGTCAAGCCTTAAGCAAAATAGAAAAGGCCCTTATGAAGGCACAGCTTAAACGCTTTGACCCTTCTAGTCCACTTCTTCTCTGTATCCTAAAAACAAGGGATGTCCCCACGGGAGTGTTATGGCAGGACGGCCCTCTTTTGTGGATTCATGGACATTCCTTGGGAGCTCGTACCCTGCAGTACTTCCCACAGTTGGTTGCCCAACAGGCTTGTTTGGGTTTGAAATTGTGCCTAACTCATTTTGCAAAGTTGCCTGATAAGCTTATCATCCCCTATACTAAGGAACAAGTAGAGACTCTATCCGGTACGGTTGATGAATGGAGCATTCTTATGTGTGCTTTTCCAAATCCTATAGATAACCATTACCCAAAAAGCCCCATTCTGTCCTTCGTGGAAAAAAATTTAGTCTATTTTCCCCGGGTCACATCAAAGGGCCCTTTGCCCTCAGCCCCTGCCATTTTCACTGATGGCTCAAAAACAGGTCGCGGAGCTTATATGGTTCAGGGCTCAGAACCTGTGGTGAAGTTCTATAGGCCTGACTCTCCCCAAATTGTGGAATGCATGATTGTCTTGGAGGTGTTTCAGACTTTTGGTAGTCCCTTTAATTTGTTCACAGACTCACAGTATGTGGCTAATGCAGTTGTTGGACTGGAAATTGCTGCCTCTATTCGTTCTGCTAGTCCTGTCTCAAACATTCTTTCTCAAATTCAATCTCTCATTTGGCAACGCTCCTCCCCCTTCTATGTTACCCATGTTCGTGCTCACTCCTTGCTACCAGGACCTATATCTCAAGCAAATGACTTGGTAGACAAAGCCACGCGGATGACCATGTTAGCCATGAGTAGTCCTAAAGATATGGCCACCGAGTTCCATAGACTGTATCATGTTCCTGCTAACACCTTAAGAAAGACCTTTGCCATTTCTAGGTCCGAGGCACGTGATATTGTTAAGGCTTGTCAATCCTGTGTCACTTTCCTGCCTTCTCCACATGTGGGTGTGAACCCACGGGGCCTAAGACCTGGTGATCTTTGGCAGATGGATGTTACTCATGTCTTGGAATTTGGCAAGCTTAAATACCTGCACGTCTCGGTGGATACTTGCTCAGGAATCATACATGCTTCTCCTCTTGCAGGGGAAAAGGTTACTCATGTAAAAACTCATTGTTTGGAAGCCTGGGCGTCTTGGGGAAAACCGCGACGCCTAAAGACTGACAATGGCCCTGCTTATGCTTCCTCTGGCTTTCGTGCCTTCTGTGCCCAGATGCAGGTTGCCCACACTACTGGCCTACCTTACAACCCACAAGGCCAAGGTATTGTGGAGAGAGCAAATAAAAGTTTAAAAGCTATCCTTTTTAAACAACGAAGGGGGATAGCGGAGAATGCAACCCCCAAGGAGAGAGTCTCTCTAGCACTCTATACCCTTAATTTTTTAGTTTTGGATGTTCATGATAGGTCTGCAGCAGACAGACATTGCCACCAGGGGGCACAAGCACATCCGGAACTGGTCATGTGGAAGGATGTGTTGGATAATAAATGGAAGGGACCGGATCCTGCTTTGGTAAGATCCAGGGGAGCTGTTTGTGTCTTTCCACAGGACCAGGAATCGCCACATTGGGTCCCGGCCCGGCTAGTCAAGACGCTGACATCAACTCCAGAGGAGAGTCCAGGGGACGAGGATGGCCATCCAAGTACGAGTGCCAAAGATCCTGTGGATGCTGATCCTTATGTGCCTGGAGACTAGTAGAGGAGAATTGCGCTGGGGCATCCTGTCTGTTTTCCCCAAGCCCCTGCCCGTTCACCACACAGCGAGAGTCCTTCCTCGGTTCTTCACTACTCAGCAAGGTCTCAATCTCCCTACGGTTGTTAAAGACCTGACCCTTGCCCCCCTGGGGGAGGCTCGACACTTCAAGGAAAGTGGAAGTCTCTGCTTTACTCTCGCCCGTGAACGTGACTCTTGTATACAACTGGAGATGCAGGCATTTTCTTGGTTTAGGGGGAACAGGAGATGGGGCCCAGAATCTACCTTTCGGAACTCGTCCCACAAAGCTTATAGTTACCCCTTCTCAGAAGAGGTGATATGGCTCAATGGTACCTTTTTTCGTGGCCAGAGAGGTACTGTGACTCTGCCTCAACCACGCCTGGCACCTCACTGTATGGGAACTTATGAAGGGGACCTTTGGCCATGGACGGAATGCCAGTCCAGTACTGTGGGCTGGGCAGATGTGGGACGGACCTTTACTTATTCCCCGAATATGAAAGGGCCTTTTCCTTTACAGTTGTCGTGGACGGAGGGACCATTTCTACAGGATAGTACTATGAACCCATTTTCAAAGTGGGTTCTGTGTGGGGTTAATGGTAGCTGCACAGATATGACACCCTTTGTTTTATTATGGGGGGGGACAGTTGCCCGTAATAATGTGTCTGGAGTAGTCCATGAGCTACTATTCCTGAGCGAATCCCTTGAATGGAGATATGGGAGAGTGCTCGGGGGTGTCACCCGGATAGGAAAATACCTAGGAAAAAATGCCTCTTATGCCCCCACCCCGGTGTGTGTCCATCCACCATTCATGTTTGTCCTTAGTAACTTTTCTTTCAGCAATTGTTCTAATGCTTCTTGTTATTTGTCCCAATGTTGGGACGCAACACTCTATCACAGAGCCATGGTACTTAGGGTCCCCCGTTGGGTCCCCGTGCCTGTAGAGGCTCCTAGTACATTGTCTTTGTTCAGGCATAAGAGAGATTTTGGAATTACGGCCGCTGTTATTGCTGCGGTGGCGGCTGCTGCTGCCGCAGCTACAGCCGCTGGTGTAGCCATGGCTTCTTCCGTTCAAACCGCCTCTACCTTAAATACCTTGGCTTCTTCCACAGCTGCCGCCTTAGACACACAATCAAATTTAAATTCCCAACTCAAAGGTGGCATTATGATCCTAAATCAAAGGGTGGACCTAGTTCAGGAGCAAATTGATGTTCTTTGGCAAATCGCTCAGTTGGGATGTGAATGGAAACTTAATGCCTTATGTATCACTAGTGTTCAATATGAAAACTTTACAAGGGCAGCAAATCTGTCAAAGCAACTGTCCTTGTACTTGGCAGGGAATTGGTCCCTAGATTTTGATGCGGAATTGGAAGAACTAAGACAAGCTATTGTTATGATCAATTCCACGCGAGTGGACCTTAGCCTGGCTGAGGGTTTTACCTCTTGGCTTTCCTCTGCCTTTTCCTTCTTCAAGGAGTGGGTAGGGGTAGGGATGTTTGCAGTTTGCTGCCTTGGGGGCTGTGCGCTGTGCCTCTGGTTGATTTGTCGCCTGCAAGCCCAGACCAGGCAGGACAAGGTAGTTATTTCTCAAGCACTGGCCGCTTTGGAGTGTGGATCCTCCCCCCAGATTTGGCTGTCGGCCCTAAAGAGCACCTAGTTTCCCCTGGCCCTTGCACCCTTAGGGCCTGAAGTGCCCATTGCACAAGGAGGAGCAGAGGGTTGGTGTTGGGAACACGACATTCATTGGCGCTCAGGCTGCGAGACAAAGTACTGCACATGAGGTATGCTCTTAGCAGCCTCATGGAGGGCATGTTTGATTGCATATGGGTTGGTACCGACATCCCATCTCTGAGAAAAGGTACCGGACGGGTGAGGCACCAGCCTGGCTGGCCACCTGGCCTGGGGTCTTCACAATGTCCTTTTGTTTATCAGAGATCAAACCTCTACCTTCACCTGCTGCGCTTTATAATAGAAAGGGGGAACTGCAGGGAGCCACATCTAGTCCCCACCACTAGATGTCGCTGGCACTGCAGGAAACCACATCTACCTCGTGGCGTTTAACTTCATTTTACGACAGTGCTTTCGCGCCAAACGTATTCAAGGTACGCGCATGCGCTTGACGCAACCTGTCCTGAGCCTATCCCGTGGCGCCTGGTGGTGACAGGCGGGTGAGCAGCCAATCAGTAGGTGCCTTCTTGCCCATCCCCCTATAAAAGTAGCTGCACATCCCGCCCCCGCGTCCTTCTCCATCCGCTCTCCTGTTAACCAAGAGCTCTCCAATAAAGTGTGATCAAGAAGGATCCTCGTGTGGTGATTGTTCTTTCCCGCTGGTCGGGGGGGCTCGCCGCAATCCCATTTTCTTAGAAGTACGTGCTCAACCATGTTTATTGCAGCTCAATTCATAATAGCTGGGAAATGGAACCAGCCTAGATGTCCCTCAACTGATGAGTGCATAATGAAGATGTGGCACATTTATACACTGGAGTTCTACTCAGCGGTAAAGAAAAATGAAGTTATGAAATTTGCCGGAAAATGGATGGATCTGCAAAGGATTATACTAAGTGAGGTAACACAGGCTCAGAAAGCCAAGCGCTGCATGTTCTCTCTCATATGTGGATCCTAGCTACAGATGATTGGGCTTCTGTGTGGGAAGGAAAAAACTCAGTACCAGAGGCCAGTAAGTTAAAAAGGAGATATAAAGGGAAGAGAAAGGAAGGGAGGAGGGTACTTAATAGGTTGGTATTGTATATATGTAAGTAGAAGAATAGATTAATGGGGGTGAAAAGGCCCAAAATGAGGTCAGGGGAAGAGATTGAGTAAAGGAAAGGTGGAGGGAGGGCTAATCAAAATCTAAGAGGATACAAATAAATCATATGGAATCCCCCGGTTTTGGACAATGAAACACTCAGGAGCCATAGATCGTTGTTAGAAAAATTTCAGTGCCAGGGATGGGATACCTCCAGTGAGTTGTTGGCCAGGGAGGTCCCTGATGCCCTCAAAACATTATAGGCCATTGCTGAGGCCCTTGGTTTCCCACCAGGAAGAGATGATAAGACCCTATTGCTGAAGACTCCACATACTTGGGTGGCCAGGCCACTGAGAAATCCTGCTGGAACTGAGCTGATAACCTCCTCCATGTAGACCAGCTGACAGAAAGCTGGAAGAAGCCATTCTACATGTAGTTCAATGGGAGAAAGAGATACCACCAGTGAAGATACTCAACAGTGGACACTGCAAGCCTTATATTTGGCCAGCTAGGCCAAATGAGCCAACGGATGCAATAGTGGCACGTCTGTCATGGTGGAAACCAACTGCCCTCCAATTGGACTGGAGGCCCACTCCATGGGAGGGAATACATCCCTGATACTGAAAACTTAAAACAGGGGTAGTCATGAGCCCTAGGGGTGTAACATCTGCTGCTGTCTGGCTAACTGTATGTATTATGCTTATCAAACTGCCCAGTAAGCACTTCTCTTAATATTTATACCCTTATATTAATGCTACTCTCACTTTGGGCAGAGAATCTTCTCTTTTCAGATGGCAGTGACCTTGAGATGACTCAGAAGGTATCATCGTGCTGGAAAGAAGTGACTGGTGTACTGAGTAACATCTTGATCACACCTTCCAAGGCTTAGCATCTAATGAGGAAGAGGTGGTGGAAAGAATGTAAGAGCCAAAGGAAGGGTAGGAGTCCTTACAATGCACTCCCTCCAGACATAAAATGGCCTGGATATCCATGACCTCACAGTGCCTGACACTACCTACACAAGACCATCATAAGAGGAGGAAAAGATCATGACATCAAAATAAAAGAGAGACTGATTGAGATGGGGAGGGGATATGATGGAGAATGGAATTTCAAAGGGGAAAGTGGGGGGAGGGAGGGTATTACCATGGGATATTTTTTATAATCATGGAAAATGTTAATAAAAATTGAGAAAAAGTATATAAAAATACAGAATAAAATAAAATCAACAGAAAAAAAGAATCAAATCCAAATGAATCAAAGACCTTATATATCAGATTTGAATCTCATAAATGGCTAGAGGAAAAAGTAGAGGAAACCATTCAACATATTGGCATACGCAAATGACTTTCTGAATATAACGTCAGTTGCTCAGGAAATAAAATCACTAATCAACCACTGGTTTAACTCCAGGTCAGCCTGGGCTAGAGTGAGACCCTACCTCGGACAAACCAAAACTAAAGTTTCTCAAGGTTGGGGCTGGAGAAGTGGTTCAGTTTTGTAAAGCTCAAGTCACATAAACGTGAGGACCAGAGTTCAGATCCTGAGCACCCAGATAAATGTCAGGTAGTAGTGTGCCCCTGTAATAACAGCCCTTAGGAAGTGGAGATGGGATCCCCAGGGCAATCTGGCTAGCCAGACTAGCTGAATCAGTCAGCTCTGGGTTCAGCAAAAGATCCTGTGTCAGGACTAAGTGTGGTGGTGCACCTTTAATCTCAGCATTTGGGAGGCTGAAGTAGGAGGATCTATGTAAATTCAAGGCCAGCCTGAGATTACATAGTGAATTCCAGGTCACCTTGGGCTAGAGTGGGATCCTATGTCAAAACAAAAAAAAAAGGCTGGAGCCGGGCGTGGTGGCGCACGCCTTTAATCCCAGTACTCGGGAGGCAGAGGTAGGAGGATCACCGTGAGTTCGAGGCCACCCTGAGACTACATAGAGAATTCCAGGTCAGCCTGAGCTAAAGTGAGACCCTACCTTGAAAAACCAAAAAAAAAAAAAAAAAAAAAAAAGGCTGGAGAACTGGAGAGCTGGAGAGATGGCTTAGCAGTTCAGGCACTTTCCTGCAAACCCAAAGGACCCAGGTTCGATTCCTCAGGACTCATGTAAGCCAGATGCACAAGGTGGTGCACGCATCTGGAGTTCCTTTGCAGTGGCTGGAGGCCCTGGCGCGCCCATACTCTCTCTTCCTCTCCCTCTCTCTGTATCTCTCTACTTGCAAACAAATAAAAATTTTGTTGTCGTTTTTTGAGGTATGGCCCCTCCCAGTGACACACTTCCTCCAGCAAGGCTCCACTTCCCAAAGGCTGACCTGGAATTCACTATGTAGTCTCAAGGTGGTTTCAAAGTCATGGCGATCCTCCTACATCTGCCTCCCAAGTGCTGAGATTAAAGGTATGTGCCACCACGCCTGGCTTAAATTATATATATTGCAAAATTTAAAGGATACAAAGGACTCTTAAAACTCAGATTGCTTTCCTGTTGCTGATTTCAATGCTGTATTTCCTCATCAAAGGAGCTATACAATCGTACAGTTGACAAGCAAGCACACAAACAGCGTACCACATTATTTGTCAAGAAAATGCCAATTAAAACAAAGACGTACCACAACATACATGTTGGAATGGCCAAAATTATAACTGGTGACACCAAATGCTGACACAGATGTAGAGCACCAGAAACTCTCATCCACTGCTGGCAGAAATGCAAGGTGACGTGGCCATGTTGAAAGATAATTTGGCAGTTTCTTCAAAACCTAAACAAAGCTAAGCATGCTGGCTCAAACCTATAATCTCAGCCCTTGGGGATGAGGTAAGAGGATCATGATGACTTTAAGGCCACCCTGGACAAGAGAGTGAGTTCCAAGTCTGCCTGGGCTAGAATGAGACCCTATCTCAAAAAAAAAAAAAAACAGGTCTGGAGAGATGGCTTAGCAGTTAAGGTGCTTGCCTGCGAAGCCTAAGGACCCATGTACAATCTCTCTCCAGATCCCACATAAGCCAGATGCACAAAAGGTAAAGTAAGTGCAAGGTTGCACATGCCCATTAGCTGGTGCAAGCATCTGGAGTTTGATTGCAGTGGCTGAGGCCCTGGTATACCAATTCTCTCTCTCTAAAACACACACACACACACACACACACACACACACACACACACACACACACACAAAACAGGGCTAGAGAGATAGCCCAGCAGCTAAAGGTGCTTTCTTGCAAAGCCTGGTGGCCTGGGTTCAATTCCCCAGTATTCATGTAAAGCCAGATGTGCAAAGATGACATATGCATCTGGAGTTTGTTTACAGTAGCAGGAGGTCCTGGTGTGCCCATACTCTCTTCCTGCCTGTCTCTTTCTCTTTCACTCTCAAATAAATTATATATATATATATATATATTTAAAACAGGAAGGGGGGGGCCCTGGGGAGATAGCTCAGCAGTTGAGAGGGCTTACTGTTTAAATTTAGGGCTTCTTTGGCCAGAGATTGCCAAGTTCAATCCCTCAAAGCCCCTGTGAAAAGTTTGGTATGGCAAAAAAGAAATTTGGTGTGGCCATGCATGTCTGTAACCCCAGTTCACAGCGGATGGAGACCAGAGGATTGTGGAGGATCATTGGGGCTCACTGACCAATAGCAGCTCCGTGTTGAGGGAGAGACCACATCTAAAGGAAATAACAGATCAGTGATGAGGACAGCTCATGGTCTTCTCTTGGCTTCTGCCCATGTGCACACACACATGCTGTCATAGTCACCTTCTCATTGCTGGACAAACACCTGACCAGAAGCAGCTTATGGAGGAAAGGGTTCATTTCAGGCTTACAGGGTCCAGGGGGAGTTCTATCATGGCTGGCTCACTTCAGTCCGCAGCAGAGAGAGAGCAGACAGCACTAGAAAGCACCAACAGCCGGAACTTAGACTGGCTCTCAACATACCCAGTAGGGCTAGACTCAAGATCTGCCCCCATGACATGCTTGCTCCTGCGGGGCTCGTCCTTAAAGGAGGATGTTTAATCTTAATCAAAAATGCCTGAGTTGGGCTGGAGAGATGGCTTAATGGCTAAGGCATTTGCCTGTGAAGACAAAAGGACCCAGGACCCAAATAAGCCAGATGCACAAGATGGTGCATGCATCTCTGTGTGTGTGTGTGCACAATACAGAAAACTAAACAATATTTTTGTTTGTTTGTTTTTTGAGGTAGGGTCTCTCTCTGGTCCAGGCTGATCTGGAATTAACTATGTAGTCTCAGGGTAGCCTCAAACTCATGGAGATCCTCCTACCTCCGCCTCCCCGGTGCTGGGATTAAAGGCGTGTGCCACCACGCCTAGCTAATATTCTTATGAGAAGATCCAGCAAGTGTGCTCCTTGAAATTTACCCAGAGGGCTGAAATTTGACATTCACATAAAGATCTTCATGTGGACATGTAGGCAGCTCTGCTTGTAACTGCCAAACTTAGAAGCAACCGAGATGTCCCTCTGTGGGTGAATCGATAAACTGGTTCAGCCAGACAATGGAGCTTTTATTCAGTGCTAAAAAGAAATGAACTATGAAACTATGAAGAGAGGGAGAAATCTTCAGTGCACATTTCTATGTGAAGGAAGCCACGCTGGCTGGGCATGTGGCAGCGCACGCCTTTAATCCCAGCACTTGGGAGGCAGAGGTAGGAGGATCGCTGTGAGATTAAGGCCACCCTGAGATTACTTAATGAATTCCAGGTCAGCCTGGGCTACAGCGAGACCCTACACCTGAAAAAAAATAAATAAAAGAAGCCAAGCTGAACAGGCTGCACAATGTGATTCCAAGTATACAACATTCTGGAAAAGTAAAATTATGGGAGAGCAAAACAGCCCACACCAAGAGTTGCTGGGAGGCAGGAACAGGAATGAATAAGGCTAGGTAGAGTGCAGGAAAATACTCTGTATGTATGATGTTATGGTGGTGGACACATGCCATTCAACATTTATTGTTATGGTCTGAATGTGGAATGTCCCCCCAGGCTCATGTTTTGAGCATTTGGTCCCCAGATGGTGGTAGTGTTTTGGGAGGTTATAGAAACTTGAGACGTGAGGTCTAGCTGGTGGGCATAGGACACCAGGAGCAGAACTTTAAACATTCTACTCACCTCTGATTCTAATGCAGAGGTCTCTGTTCCTTGCCAAGATGTAAGGAGCCCTAGCTTCACACTCCTGCCACCGGAGAGACACTGCCATGCTTTCTTCATTCTGCAACCATGAGTGAACACTAGCTTTTTCCCTCGATTGTTGCTTCAGGTATTTGATCACAGTGACACATTTACCAAGGCTTACAAGACAGGTAATATCATGAGTGACCCCTACTGTAAATGATGGGCTTTGGGTGAGTCAGATGTATTGATGTAGCCTTACCAATTGTACCACTCCAGAAGAGCTGTTAGTGGGAGAGGTCTGTTGTGTGGTAGCAGCAGATCTATAAGAATTCTTTGTATTTTTCTCTCACTTTTCAAATATTTTGTTTTAGAGAAAGCGCACCCGGGAGAGAATTGGTATGGCAAGGCCTGAGCCACCACAATCGAATTCCAGATGCTTGTACCACCCAGTGGGCTTCTGCGACCTTGCACTTGCCTCACCTTTGTGCATCTGGCTTGCGTGGGATCTGGAGAGTAGAACATGGGTCCTTAGGCTTCCCAGGCAAGCACCTTAACTGCTAAGCCATCTCTCCAGCCCCCTTATCTCACTTTTGATGTGAACATAAAATTCCTTCCTCCCATATGGTCTCAAGATGGGGAGATGTCTCAGTGGATAAACTGCTTGCTGTATGTGAGAATCAAAGTTCAGATCCCAGGGTGAGTGTGGTGGTTCATTCATCATCACAGTGATCTAGAGTTGGAGACAGGATACCCAAGGCAAACTTATTAGCTAGACTAGCCAAACCTGAAAGTGCTGGGTTCAAGGGAGAGCCCCTTGTCTCAATAAACTCAGTTGAGAGCAATCAAGGCAGATATCTGAAGCCAACCTCTGGCCTCCACATACATGTACACACATGTGCATATGTACCTGCACTCATATGAACACACACACACATATACAAACACACACATAAACATACAAGCACACATATACAGATACATGCAAAAATTAAGTAAAATAAAAATAGTCTTTTAAGCAATAACTTGTGGACCATAAAAAATGAGATTTTTGGCTAGAGAGATTGCTTAGTGGTTAAGGCACTTGCCTGCAAAGCCAAAGGACCAAGGTTCAATTCCCCAGGACCCACGTAAGACAGATGCACAAGGTGATGCATGCATCTGGAGTTTGTTTGCAGTGGCTAGAGATCCTGGTGGGTCCATTCTCTCTCTGTATCTGCCTCTTTCTTTCTATCTCTCAAATAAATAAAAAAATATGAAAATGTATTACAAATAAAATATTTCTTAAAATGAAATAAAGAATGAGATTCTTGAGCTGGAGAGGTGGCTCAGCAGTTAAAGCATTTGCTTGAAATGCCTGAGGGCCCAGGTTTGATTTCCCAGTACCCACATAAATCCAGATGCACAAAGTGGAGCATGTGTCTGGAGTTCATTATCAGTGACTTGAGGCCCTAGTACACCCATCCCCCCATTTTTCTCTCTATAAATAAATTTTTTTTTTTTTAAAAAAAAAAAGGAGATTCTTTGGGCTGGTGCGATGGCTCTGCAGTTAAAGGCACTTGCTTGTAATGCCTGCTGGCCTGGGTTTGATTCCCTAGTATGTAGGTAAAGCCAGTTGCACAATGTGGCTCATGTGCCTGGAGTTTGTTTACAGTGGCAAGAGGCCCTTGTATGCCTATTCTCTCTGACTCTCTCTCTCTCAAATAAATAAATACAATTTTTTTCTTTTTTACAATAAAAATTTTATTTAGGTTTGGTCAGTACAGGTAAGATATACTGGAGTCACAGAGCAATATGCATTAACAGGATACAACAGTTCATAAAAACTTAGTAACTATGCACACAAATTTCTTAAACATTCAGTCATCTAAAGATAAATGCACAGATGTATGGTGGGAAAAACTGTATCTAACACTGAAACTACTACAGGACTCTATCAACAAGTCCAACTTTTTTAGTAATAAAGCTACTGTACTGGGCAAACTTGGCAGTCATAAACCCACATCTACTCTAACAAGTCTGAATGGCGCAGAAGTATAGAACAGCATGGGTAAGAGTGCTCAGCGCGGCACAGGCTCTAGATGGACACAGATTTATACAGACATCATTGTGTTATACTTTAAGGAAAGAGTTCCATTTACAACTTCACATTAACTCATATAAAAATAACTTGACCCTACACAAAATGTCCTTTTAGCAACAAAGTAATTAACTGTTACAATTTTCAAATTTGCAGAGGTATTGAAGCAATAAAAAAGGAGAAAAAGAACCAAACAAAACAAAAACACACCCACAAAAAGGCAAGTTGTGACAAAAGTATGCATCAATTATCTGCACAGTATCCTCTCCCAAATTAAATGACACTGTATAAAAATTTGCTGGAAAAATATTACAAAACTGAACCCTGTACATTTACACTCGAGTCCAAGCCATTCTGAATGTGCCGGGAACCCACAGTTCGGTTACCTTTCCCACTCACTGCTTTCTCCTCTTGAGGGTCATGATTGGAGTCTGTGTCACTTGAGTGATGTGTGAGAGAGTTTTCACTGCCCGTGGGAGAGTCTACACTTTCATACCCCGCACTGAGTGGGTTTACGTAACTACTACCTCCTCTGCCAGTTCTCGCCTCCGAGCTGTTGGAGGCCTTCTTACCATTCCCTGGAGAAGAAGGAAAGTCATCCTCAGTTGTGTTCCCCTCCCTGTGAAATCCAGACCCAGACGTCCTCTGCCGGGAGTTGCTGCCGTTACTTGGTCCATTTGCCAGACGGCTGCAGTCTTTGCTTGTGGCTTCTGCCTGATCTACAGGTTCAGAAGACGTAGTCCTGCTGGTACTTGGGGCAGAGGCTTGAGACTGCTGCTGTTGGTACTGAGCCAGTTGCTGGCACGTCTCCTTCAGTTGCTGCTGAAGAACTAGAATGGTGCTCTGCATACCCTCTACCTCTTCATCAAGTTGAATGATGAAGTCATTCAGTTCATCCTGGCTGCTTTTGAGCTCCTCACTGTACTTCTTCTGCAAAGCCAGCTCTGCTTCAAGCTGTGCAATGCGGCCCTGTGACAGCTGCCTTCTGAGCTCTGGTTCTCCTGGATAAGCATTCGACACTTCGCCATTAACTTCTTGCCTGTTTGGCTTATTTGAGTTTTGACCCAGGTTGTTCAGCAATCATGAAGTCCACAGTCTTATTGGCAAAACTGATATACAGTGTCTCTAAGTCACTATGCTCAAGGTTAAGAGCGATGCATATTCCGTTTGGACATTTTACTGGAATTTTACATGTTCAATTCATGATTTAAAACCTCTAGGTTTTCAATCCTCCAAACTGTCTGAAGACACAGTGTGCCACAGACTTAAGACTTCTGCTTCTCCCTCTATTTTCTTCAAACAGAAACATTTCTCAAGTGTCTACATGTTCTAGAAGGGGAATTTTTCGGAGGTGGCCTCTTCTTCGGAATAGTCCGACGACATCAGGCCTCTGAAGCAAGGGGAAGGGGAAGATAAAAAAGCTGAAACACAAGGTTCATCTGGTAAGTTTTACATTAACCATTACAAGCTGGACAGTGGAAGAATGTGGCTTTTTGGCTCAAAAAGTCTGAGTCTTGGTGTGGAGACGAGTACTTGGCTGTCCCACCACAGCTTTCTCGAGGTGGGGCTGTCAGGGAAGTCTTGACTGGGGAGTGTGATGTGTTTACCTATCAGGCGTAAACTTCCAGGCACTCAGTTCATTTTGGGCTTGTTCCAGTTTGTCTTTAGTCTGTTCCAGTTCACCTTTCATTTTGAGGAAAAAGAAGTTGATCGCTGGGTCTACCATTGTTGATCTCAGTTGGGCAACACTCGGCTGCTGGACTTGCTTGAGATACTGGATTTGAGTAGTACACTCTTGCATCTCCTGCTCCTTGGTTGCTAGCCGCATTACCAGGATGTTCTCCCTGCGTGCAGACTCTTGCTGTTGTTGCTTTAGTTTTTCTTCAGACTCCCTTAGACCAGTGACATCATTTGAGTTAAGATCTGTGTACTTGCCCTCCAAAGCTTGAACATATGCTTCATACTCTTTCCATCTTAGAATTAACTCATCCCGGGCCATAATTTTGAAGTCTGTCTCACTCAGCCGAACCTTTTTGGGAAGAGGTTCTTCGTTGGTCATCTTGAATTCTCGCTCTCCAGACCGAAGCCGCGCAGGCGCGGACGCTCACGTAGGCCGAGGCCGCCAGCCCCGCCGCGCTGCTCCCGCCGCAGCCCCGCCGCTCCCCTTTATCTGCGGCTCTCGCAGCCACCATAAATACAATTTTTTAAAAGAATGAGATTACTCATAAAAAGAAATTATCAGGTATATTGCTAAGTGGGGGAAGCACTTGTTTAAAGGCTAAGCTCCACACCTCCAGATATGCAGGCAAGACAAACAACACAGGTCGCCTGTGGAAGGAAATGGTGATCAGGGAACTGAGAGGAGGGAGACTTTTCTCTGTGCATTTGTTTTTCCTTTTGAATTTTGAACAGTGCTTCTGAGGAAGAGAAAAGGTGTAAATAAAAGAACAGGCATACCTCACTTTTTGGATGAGTTCATTTAATACAAATGTCACTTTCATCAAAATTACTCCAGGAATTTATCATGAGTCTCAATTGCAAAGAGAATGTAATCTAGGCCATTTAACCTAAAGTCCCTGTAGTGAAGGTTGGCTATAATCACAATGTTTATTTAGCCTTTATCCCTAGTTCCCAAGCTGAGCCCCTAAATCCTTTACAAGTTCATAAGTAACAGGATAACAGCAATGTCTTTTATTATTATTATTATTATTATTATTATTTGGGAGGAAGAGAGAAAGACAGACACAGACAGATAGAGAAAGATTGAACAGGTGTGCCAGGGCCTCTAGCCGCTGCAAACAAACTCCAGACACATGTGCCACCTTGTACATCTGGCTTTTGTGGTTCCAGAGGAAATGGACCTGGGTTCTTTGGCTTTGCAGGCAAGTGCTTTGACTACTAAGCAATCTCTCTAGCCAGGAGCATCTTTGTTCTAACAAGGAGGATCTTTGGTGGGGATATGGGGCTGGTCACCAGAAATAGTCATCCATGGTTAGAGGGACGGGACTTTTAACATTATGCCTGACCTGGGAGAGGAAAGAGGAGATGAGGATTGAGTTGGTTACCGAAGTTCTATATGGTTCAATCTCGCATGCCTTGATGAGAGGGGTGTGAGTGGTTCTGGTGGATGAACACATCAGAGCTGGTGGGGGCTCCATAGCCTCCCCATACTTTGTCCCTGTGGTAGTTTGAATGGCTTCCCCCCAATATATTCAGGATTTTATTAAAGTTTGTAATTTAGATCTGCAGACACCTGTCTGGAGGAGTTGTCTCTGTGGGTGGATCCTAGGGTCCAGCCCAAAAGTGTGGGGTAGATTTGGAAGTCCAGTCTAAAGATGTGCAAAGTGCCTGAGCTTTGCCTAGAGTTTAAGAAGTATGCTTGGTGACCTTGGGATGACTCAAAAGGTATCATAGTGCTGGAAAGAAGTAACTGGAGTACTGAGTAACATCTCAGTCACAACTTCCAAGGCTCAGGGTCTAATGTGGAAGAGGTGGTGGAAAGAATGTAAGAGCCAAAGGAAGGGTAGGACTCCTTACAACGTGCTCCCTCCAGACATAAAATGGCCTGGATATCCATGACCTCATAGTGCCTGACACTACCTACACAAGACCATCATAAGAGGAAGAAAAGATCATGACAACAAAATAAAAGAGAGACTGATTGAGATGGAGAGGGGATATGATAGAGAATGGAATTTCAAAGGTGAAAGTGGGGGGAGGGAGAGAGGTTATTACCATGGGATACTTTTTATAATCATGGAATGTTAATAGAAATTGAGGGAAAAAAAAGAAGTATGCTTGGTTGCTTGTGGTGGTTCGTGATTTTTCTCTCTCTGCTTGGACCTGTGAAAGCGAGCCAGCTTCTTCTGCAATTATGGAATTTCCCTTAGATCTATAAGCTTCAAATAGATTTCTTTCTTCCAGTAACTGTGCTTAGTTTGGAGTTTCATCCTAGCAATGTAAGGCTGTCTACTGCAGAATTGATACCAGGAGTGGGGTGAAATGAATCTGACCATGTGGAATTTGGTCTTTTGGAACGTGTATGCTGGAGGAATGGGAAACTTGGGGCTTGAAACTGACGATGCCTTCTAGAGTGGTACGCTAAGTATTATGGACTACTCTTGTGAACGTTTAAAAATGCTAAATGCAGAGAAAATTGTATTTGGAGGCTTGGCCTATGAACTTTCTAAAGGGAAGGAAGGATTGCAGAGGACTTTGTTGGAACTGGGCTACTGGTATCAGGGATGGTTGTGTTCTGCTGCCCAGGCCCAGAAAGTTTAATCAAGATTAAATTTTTAATGGGCTGATGGGCTTCGCTAAAGATATAGGACTTAGAGAATTAATATTTTAAGTTGGAAAATTCAAGCAAGTTTCAAATTTATTGGCACAGAGACTGGTTTTAGCTTACTAAAGCTGCTATTGTCAAACACATTAGCAATCTTAAGGAAGATGGCCCAACTACTTAACATTAATACAACGGAAAGGATGCTTGAAGAAAGACTACGACAGAAAAGCAAGTTGTTTTAGAAAGAATTGACTGCAAAAAGAACCTGGTCTTCAAGGTCATCATTTATTTCAACCCTGAATTAAAAATATAGCTATGTCCAGTTCAGCTGGTATTGACTTCAGAAACATGAAAAATGCATGGGGTGGCCATAAAGTACACACAGTTTCAGGAGCTGCTGCAGAGATGCAGCATAAAGGCTGGGCGTGATGACCCTCATGAATAGCCTGGGAAAGCCATTGGAAGATGAACCAGGGTTTGCATGGAGACCCAAGGATGTTTTGGTTATATCAGGACTATGCAATGGCTACCATGGAGGCTGTTGGCTTGGGATGGAAGTTCTCCCCTGGCTATTCAGCCCAGCTGGAGGGGCAGAATTGGAAAATCTGGAGACTGTCAGTCACTGGTTTTGATATCACACTTGAACTGCAGAAGTTTCATGCTTGCTTGATGGTTGTTGAGTTTATATTGTTCCAGTCTTTTCATGTTATGCCTTATAGCAGTTGAAAATGTTTACTATCTATGCCTTTATATGTTGAAAGTATATAACTTGTTTTGATTTTACAGGACTCATAGCTAAGAGACCATCTTAAATCTCAGATGAGACTTAGGACTTTGGAACTATGTTATGTTGCTAAAGACTGTGGGGACCTTTGAATTTGACAATATACAATGTGAGATGATTATGAATCTATTGGAGGCCAGGGGCAGAATGTAGTAATTTGAATGGATGGTCCCCAATATATTCAGGATTTTTATTAAGGTTTGTAATTTAGATCTGCAGCCACCTGGTTGGAGGTGGTATCACTGTGGGTGAATCCTAGGGTCCAGCCCTAAGGTGTGGGGGTGGATTTGGAATTCCAGTCTAAAGTTATGCAAAGTGCCTGAGCTTTGCCAGGGAGTTCCATAAGTGTGCCTGTTTGCTTGTGGTTTCTCTCTCTGCTTGGACCTGTGAAAACAGGCCAGCTTCTTCTACCATTATGGAGCTTCCCCTGGATCTGTAAGCTTCAAATACATTTCTTCCTCCCATAACTATACCTGGCTTGGAGGTTCATCCCAGCAACATAAGGCTTGTCTACTACAGCCCCCATCCCTCTACTTATTATGCTCTGTGAGTTCTTCTTATTGGAAATTAAGCAAAGGGTGCTTTTGAGTTCTGCAAGCCATTTAGGAAATTGTCAGGCTTAACCAGTGGGCTGTAGAAGCCCCAGACTGAGAAGACTTCCTGGGGTGTAACTGAGCCCTTTACCCACAGGGTCTGCACTGACTCCTGGCAGTTAGTATCAGGGTGGAATTGAACTACAGGTCACCCCGCTGAAGTCTGGAGAACTGGAGAAGTAGCTGGCATCGATGGAAACCCCACCCCCACAAATTTGATGCCACAAACGTGTGTGAAAGCAGTTCAGAGAAGGAAAGTCAAGGAATCCTGGAAATGAAGAATAAAGAGACAGCTGCCCTAAGGCATGGAAACGTTGTAAAGATGCCATGATTCCTCAGTCAAGCTCTGGACCATGTCTAGGTGAATAAATAGAACTGAACAGACCCCAGAAATGCACCAAAACATGAGCCAGCTGGGCATAGTGGCACATGCCTTTAATCCCAGTGTAATGGGGTGCTAAGGGTCCAGGAAAGTCCTTGCATCCCAAAGCCTAGGTTCGTTTCTAATTTCAATCAAAGAATTGAATAAAAAGAAGACTGAGAAGCATAATTATTAAATTATTGCATTTACTGAGGGAACTACAGAGCCAAGAAAAGGCACTCACATGGCTAGAGATCCTGTGTGAAGGGCCTAGAAAAAAGCATGTAAAGAAAGAGTAAAGAGAGTTCAAGGAGCTCCTGCTATGTGGGGAGCTGGAGGGGATAAAGAATCCATGCGGAGAGTAAGAGCTGGGGGCCCTCCTGGCTGGCTTGGCCCAGGCCAGGCTGAGGGATAAACTCACCCACAGCTGGAAGTTCCCAAGTGGTCAGAGAGCCTGCCCTCCCCTTGCAAAGGTATTTATGACCATAGGGTGGTGGGCTGTCCTCCAGCTCAGGTGAACCAGAGGGTCAGCTGGTTGGTTTGGGCTGTCTCTGGAAGAGGTTAGGTCTGGTGCCAGGTTCCAGGGGCTGAACTTGACCAACCACAATGTTTAAATCTTATGAAAGACCTCCTTCCCAGGAGGGGTTCTGGCTGTTTGTGGAAAAATAGGTCTGGGGCACTAGACAAGAGATAAGAAATCAGATAGTCTTTGATGTCTAGCAAGTGCAAATTTTTCTGCCCTTTTTACCTTCAGGGGTTCAGTCACCCTAACTGTACCCACCTCTCACCAGCACTTGGAAGGCAGAGGTAGGAGCCCCTGTGGGATGTTAGGAGCACAGTGTGGCTGGTTGGATAGTGAAAGTAAAGCTGAGGCAGCCAGCCCCAAGGTGGTCGCTATATGCAAAGCAGCCAACCCTAAAGTGGTTATCAGCGGCACAGAATGGGACTAGGACTGCCACCAGGTAAAAAGCCAAGAGTTTCAGATGCTAGCTGTCAGTGGACACAGTGAACGTTTTGACGGCCGCAGTGTTGATACCTGCCACTAGAATCCTGAGCAGCCCGCGAGAACCCCCGGAGATCACTCAGGACCAAGTGTCTCACTGGTGAACTGCCTTGGGATTAGGTCAGGAGAAGGAAGAGAGTTGTTGAATGCTGAGAGTGTGAATAAATGATGTCAGTGTTATAAGGGACTCCCAAGCTCCTGATTGCTTGCAACATGGGAGTGGGGTTTAGGGGGTTCTCCCCTTGTTTGAGAAACAAGGGGGAGACTCACCAGAACCTGAAGATTCACAAGTGATGAATGGGCCTCCAAGAAAAGTTGCCCTCCCCTGGTAGATATGTTTATAACCCTTTGGTGGTGGGTCCTACCTTCCAGTTCAGGTAACCCAGAGAGACAGCCAATCGGTCTGGGCTAGGGCTGTCTCAGGAAGAGGCTAGCCATGATGCCATTCTGGGGGTTCAACTTGGCCAACCAATGTCAGGATTAGATTTAAATCCTAGAAAAGAAGATGTCCTTCCCAGGAGAAGCCCAGGTTGTTTGTGGAAAAACAGATGTAGGGAAGGAATAAGAAGTCAGATTATACTTTGTTCTCTAACAAAGTGGAGATTGCAAGGATATCTTCGGGGGTCCAGTGACCTTAACTGCCAAACAAAGCTATCTGGCTCCCTCTTAGTAGAAAACTTGCCTAGAGTGCATGAGACCCCAGTATGTAAAACAAAACTACACATGCACACAGGAACCCACACATGACCACAGCTGATAGTTTACCTCGCTGGAGATGCTTACTCAATAGATGGTATTGGGATGTCTGTGCAGCTATCTGGGAAATAAATTTTTGTGGATCTGTTGTAGTTATTTATTTTAATTATTTGAGAGAGAGAGAGAGAGAGAGATAGAAAGAGAGAATGGGCATGCTAGGGCTTCCAGCCACTGCAAACGAACTCTAGATGCATGTGCTACTTTGTGCATCTGGCTTTATGTGGGTACTGGGGAATTGAACCTGGGTCCTTTGGCTTTGCTGGCAAATGCTGTAACTGCTAAGGCATCTCCACCCTGGGTTTGTTTTATTAAATTTTTAAATTTTTTTTGTTTTTTTTTAAGGTAGGGTTTCACTCTAGTCCAGGCTGACCTGGAATTCACTATGTAATTCCAGGATGGCCTTGAACTCATGGGGATCCTCCTACTTCTGCCTGCTAGGATTAAAGGCATGCAGCACCATTCCCGGCTTGGGTTTGGTTTTTTTGATAGGGTCTCACTATTATCTCAGCTTACTTCAAACTCTCAATTCTGCTTCAGACGTCTCCTGAGTAGTAGAGTTATAGGCATATGCTATTATGGACAATAAATTAGTATGCTAGGGGCTTGGAAATAGCTCAGTGGTTAAGGCGTTTGCTGTGAAGCATAAGGGCCCCAGTTTGATTCCCCAGGGCCCATGTAAGCCAGATGCACAAGGGGGTTCATGCGTCTGGACTTTGTTTGTAGTGGCTAGAGGCCCTAGCATGCCCATTCTCTCTTTCTCTCTGCCTTTTCCTCCCTCTATTTCTCTCAAATAAATAAAATAAAATAATTAGTATGCTAATGCTTTATAAGTGAAAAACAGAAAAAGATTATCATCTCAGAGTGGAAAATGGCATGACATAAGCACATATTTCCTAGAAAAAATATTATTTTACCTAATTTAAAAGAAACAAGGGAAACCAGGTGTGGTGTCACACGCCTTAAATCCCAGCACTCTGGAGGACAGAAGCAGGAGGATCACTGTGAGTTTGAGGCCAGTCTGGAACTACAGAGAGAGTTTTAGGTCAGCCTGGGCTAGAATGAGATCCTACCTCAAAAAAAGGGGGGTGGTGGCTGGAGAGATAGCTTAATAGTTGAGGTGCTTAACTGTGAAACCTAGGAACCCAGGTTCAATTCCCTAGTACCCACATAAGCCAGATGCACAAGGCGGCACATGCATCTGGAGTTCATTTGCCATGGTTAGAGGCCCTGGCTCATCCATTCTGTCTTTCTATCTGCCTCTTTCTCTCTCTCTCTCAAATAAATTTAAAACAATTTTTTTTCCCAGTTTTTGACGTAGGGTCTCACTCTAGCTCAGGCTGACCTAGTCTCAGGGTGCCCTTGAACTCACGGTGATCATCCTACTTCTGTCTCCCAAGTGCTGGGATTAAAGTCATGAGCCACCATGCCTGGTGAAATAAACATTTTAAATAGCTAAAAGAATGACTGAGAGATTAGAAATAGCCATCATGCCCAGCAAGTGACTGTTAAGAAAACTCTAGTGTGGGCTGGAGAGATGGCTTAGTGGTTAAGGCGTTTGCCTGCAAAGTCAAAGGATCCTGGTTTGACTCTCCAGGTCCCATGTAAGCCAGATGCACACAGGGACGCATGCATCTGGAGTTTGTTTGCAGTGGCTGGAGGCCCTAGTGTGCCCTTTCTCTCTCTCTCTCTGTCTCCCCCCCTTCTCTCTCTCTCAAATAAATAAGATATATTAAAAAAAAAAAAAACTTTAGTGAGTTCCTGATGGAGTTCTTTGCAGGCACTAAAAGTAATGACTTGGGGGTCCATTCACAGAAATGGGGAGCCCTTGCGATTGTGTATATTGAAAGCACCTGTGGACCACACATAAGGGGATGCCCCATCTGAACTCGAAGAGACATACTTGTTACATTGCTTCTCTTTAGAGGATGGGATTTTAGGTGAGTTATTTCCTGTTTTGTGCTTTTCTTAAACCATAATACATCGAAGTCCTTTTGCAGTGAGAAAGGCCGAGGGTCTAAAATTGGAATAACAGAGAACACAATGAGTCACATCACCAGGAAGTGCTGGAGACATGGCTGATTTTTTTTAGGGGAGGTGACCAGACCAGGCTGAGTGAGGCTTGTGGTCAGCCAGGAAGAGAAGCCTCCCTGGAAATGGACGCTGGGCCCTAGGAGGTGTCTCACTCCCTCCAGGGATGTGGTATGTGTTAGGTCAGGACAAAATGGAGTTGCAGCAGGAGGGCAACAGAGACATAAGGAAGTGGGTCATCCACTTTCCTCAAGGAACCACCCAGCCCTCATCCCTTCCTTGCCTAACAATGCCCCAGGTCTTGGTTTCCTGCCCCCTTATCTCTCAGGACACCTGGTCACTGTTCTGGTCTCACACCCTAGCTATTTGAAATGGAAAGAACAAGGGAGTTCTTCACCCTTCCTCACCTTCCCCCCACTGAAGAACTCTACATAGCCCACTATCTGTAATCTCAAAGTTGACTGCTCCACTCTTGAGAGTCAGTCCTGGCAGCTTGTGACCCCCCTCCCCCAAAATAAAAGCTTCCATCTTTGCCTCAGAGTGGTCTCCATGGACTGGGTCACTCTGGAACCTTAACAGTATGAGCCTGGAAAGAGCTGCACCCTGGTCCATGTGGCAGCTGTGGAGGAGGTCCAGTTTCTGGAACCTCCTAGAGCTGGAAATTTCCCACCTCTAGCATGGGCGTCCTCCCAGGGGACTCTGAGATCCCACTTGAGAGGTACAAGGGTGCATGAGCTCCTCTAGTATGTCCCCAGGAACAGAGAGGCACACAGTGAAACTTTTTTTTTTTTTTTTGAGGTAGGGTCTCACTCTAGCCCAGGCTGACCTGGAATTCACGATGTAATCTTAGGGTGGCCTTGAACTCATGGTGATCCTCCTACCTCTGCCTGCCGAGTGCTGGGATTAAAGGCCTGCGTCACCAGGTCCGGCTCTCAAATAGAAATTTCTAGAGAAATTCAAAGGTTTGTGTGTCCACCTCAATTAGGCTGAGCTTTCCATACTGGAGAGAGAAAAGGTGGAGGAAAAGAAGGAAGAAGTTTCACACCCCAGTTTTCTTCACAGAAATAGCTGGATGTAGAAGAAGGGGTTTGTGAGTCATAAGAAAGCCTTTTCCCCATTGGGAGCAGCAACAATGGGATGGGGAATATGAACTCCACCAGCTCGCACAAGCTCAGGAAGACGCTGAATCAACTGTCATCCCGCTATACCAAGAGGAAACCTCATACCGCTCTGGACTATCACGTCTATGGTAATATACCCGCTATGCTATCACGTCTATGGTAATATACCCGCTACGCCGAGAGGAACCTTCACACCGCTCTGGACCATCATATAACCGCTATGCTATCATGTCTATGGTAATATACCCGCTATGCCAAAAGGAACCTTCACACCGCTCTGGACCATCACGTCTATGGTAATATACCCTTTCACTCCACTTAGATGGTCTTGAGTCATAAAAGAAAGCACAGCCCCTAGTCATCACTGTCCAAAGGGGTCCACAACCTAGCAGCCTTGATATCACCAGGAACTAGCCCGAAAGATGCATTTCGTGGGCTTCTGTTTGCTTGAGGGAGAAGCTGGTTCTACAAAGAAACAGGACCTGCAAGGAGCTATTTCCACAAATCACCCTTCCTGTTTCCTCCTACCCCACTTGACCACTATCTCCAGCCCCACCAGCCAGGTCCCATTCTCAGCTCCGGGAGGCGGGCCTGTTTGATCTAGAAGGGAGAAGGCACATTCAGCTGTCAGGAAGCAATAGACCTCTCACAGGGGTCAAGAACAACACTGGGGCAATTGCTTCCATTCAACAAGACTTTTCCAGAACAAATGTATTTGGATCCAGGTGTGGTGGCTCATGTCTTTAATCTCAGCAGTCTGTAAGGGCAGAGGTAGGATAGCTGTGAGTTTGAGGCCACCCTGAGACTGCATAGTGAATTCCAGGTCAGCCTCGACTAGAGCAAGACCTACCTAAAAAATAAATAAATAAATAAAATAAAATAAATAAAACATGACAATGTATAAAATGCAGTGAAAGCATTGCTTAGAGAATTTATAGCTGGATTACATATTAAAAAAGGAAAACGCCTCAAATCAACAGCATACCTCAGTAAATTGGAAGTATAAACTAAATCTCCTAGCATAGTGAAGACAATAATAAACATTATAGGGTTGGGGATATGACTCCATAGGAGACCATTTGCCTAGCATGTACGAATCCTTGGGTTTAGTAGCAGAAATAAGTAAAAAACAGAGAACTGAACAAAACCAAAAACTGTTTTTTTCCAAGGTAGGGTCTCACTCTAGCCCAGGCTGAACTGGAACTCACTTTGTAGTCCCAGGCTGGCCTTGAACTCACAGTGATCCTCCTACCTCTGCCTCCCCAAGTGCTGGGATTAAAGGCATGGGCTACCATGCCCAGCAGATGACCAAAAGATATTGTTTGAAAAGATGATAAAGACCAAGGTAAGATGATCATGGTGAGTTTGAGACCAGCATGGACTACATAGTAAATTCCAGGTCGTTCTGGGTTAGAGTGAGACTCTACCTCACAAAAAACCAAAAATGAGTAAGGTGGAGAGTAACTGAGGGAGACACTCAACATTGACCCCTGGCCTCTACATACACATGTACCAACACATACAAACGTGTGCACACCACACACACACAAATGCATACACACATGTACACAACACATACATACCTTAAAAAAACCAAAAACGTTCTGTAAAATGTTTTAAAAATAATTTTATTTTTATTTATTGGGGAGGGGAGCTATGTAGAGAGAATGGATGCACCAGGGCCTCCAGCTGCTGCAAAGGAACTCCAGATGCATGCACTACCTTGTGTATCTGGCTTTACGTGCATCCTGGGGAACTGAACCTGGGTCCTTTGTTTTTGCAGGCAAGTGCCTTAACTGCTAAGCCATCTCTCCAGTCCTATTTTGGTGACATCATTTTTTTCCCTATCATGCAGGGTCTTGTGTAGGTAACATCAGCCAGTGTGAGGTCATGAGTGCCACGGCCACTTTGTGTCTAGAAGACAGTATTGTAAGCATCCCTCCCCTTCCTTTGACAATTACATTCTTTCTGCCCCCTCTTTCACAATGGTCCGTGGAGGGTGTGACAGAGATGTCTCATTTAGTGTTGAACACACCACTGTCACTTCTCCTGAGTGGTCACCACTATCTGAAAAGAGAAGCTTCTCTAACCAAAAGTGAGAATAGCATTAATATTTGGGAAGAAATTCTTGTCTTGGGCAGTAGCAGGACGCTTGCTTAGCAGGTATGGGGGATGGATCTTCCCTGGAGACATGCAAATAAACCCTGGAGGTTGACTTCCTCCCTATTTCTAAATTTCTAATGTTTCTTTACTGAAAATTAATTTGTACTTTTTGAACAGATTTATATCTTCTCAGTACCCTCACTGAGTTAAAAAAAATTTTAGTCAGGGTTTGATAGTGCACACCTTTAATTCCAGCACTCAGGAGAGCTGAGGTAGGAGGTTCCATGTGAGTTCAAAGCCAGCTTGGGGTTAGAGTGAGACTACCTCAGGGAAAAACAACAACAACAAAAAAACTTAAGCTTGTGTTCATTTTCTGTTTCTATTTCATTTTTGTTTGCTGAAAACAACGAAGGACTACATAGGAAACAAATTATTACCTGCAAGTTTCTGGAGCACTTTTGAGTGTTCAAGAAGCAGACTGTCCTTTAAAGGTGACGGCTGGACAACCCACTTTGTGCCAAGAGCTCCTGTCAGCACAGGCTCTGGGACACCACAGGAGGGGCCAGCTTTGCCTGCAAGGTCCATGGAGGTTGTAATGAAAGTCATCAAGTGTGTGGTTCCACTGAAGGAACTGAGACCTGGAGGTTGGCTCTGCTAGGGCATGGCTAACAGCTGCCTCATGAGGCCCCATGTGGCAGCCAAGTCCCTCCTCCTCCTCCTAATGCCCCACCCAGAACCTAAATTACCCAGTGCTGGCACAGGAGCAAGGAGACAACACTGCCACCTCGTGGAAATGTGGGGCAAGTATCCTGGCATCTAATGTCTCCCCAGAACACAAGTATGTATGTAGAAGGCAAGATTTTCTGAGGGTGCACTAACAAATGTAGACAGAGGGTGAGGGTGGCTGTAAATACATGGGTTAGAAGAATCATAGATGCCAAACTCTAGGCACAGTATTGAACAGGTTATATATATTTATTTTTTTTTAGTTTTTGCTCATTTTGAGAGTGAGAAAGGCAGATAATGGGCAGGCCAGGGCCTCCAGCCACTGAAAACGAACTCCAGATGCGTGCGCCCCCTTTGTGCATCTGGGGAATTGAGCCTTGAACTAGGGTCCTTAGGATTCACAGGCAAGAGCTTAAAGGCTAAGCCATCTCTCTACAGCCCAGGATATATTTTTAAAATTTATTGAGAGAAAATGGGCACACCAGCCATTGCAAATAAACTCCAGATACATGCATCACCCTGTGCCTCTGGTTTATGGGGTACTGGGGAATCAAACCTGGGTCCTTTAGACTTCACAGGCAAGCACCTGAACTGCTAAGCCACCTCTCCAGCCCTTAAACACATTTAAGTTCCTCAAATTAAAAAAAATATTTACTGTTTTGCAAGCAGGAGGGGGCACCAGGGCCTCTAGCCATTGCAGACTCCAGACACGTGGCCCCTTTGTACATCTGGCTTACATGGGTCCTGGGGAACCGAGCCTAGATCCTTTTTAACTGCCATATCTCCAGCCTTTTAATTATTTTTATTTTTAATAGTACATGTGACATTGCATGCTTGCATCATTGTGCGTCTGGTTTATGTGGGACCTGGAGATTTGGACAGGACTTCTTGGTAATAAACAGTCAAGTGCCTTAATAGCAAAGCCACCTCTCTAGCCCTCCCCCTTTTTGAGTCAGATAGAAAGATCTCCTTGAGTTTCACAGCCTGGGACTAAAGATACACACCTATAAAACAGGGAGGCATGAGGATTATAAATCCTTGGTAATCTGAGGCCTGCCTGAGGCATATGTGATCCTGCTCCCCCACCCACCAGTTATTTCTTGAGGCAGAGTCTCAATCTATAGCCCCAGGGTGGCTGTAGAGCGAGACCGTGCCTCATGTAAGTTCAGGGCAACCCTCAGTCTGCAGAATACTAAGGTTAAAGGTATGCACCACACTGGCTCCCAGCCCAACTTTTTGTACCTACTTGACAAATGAGTGAGCCCCTTAATAGTTTTGAAGCCAGCCTGACTTTTCACCCCTGTCAAGGATCTGACAGCCTGGGTTACCAACAGCTCCTTATGTCTGACCTTTGGCACCACCAGTAGGCTGCCAACCTCTGCAACACGCAGGTTGCAGTCAGCTAGCTGCTTCCCTTATGTGGCATCCTAGTTCTCAACCCATTTATTCTAGGGCTGGGGCTCAGTGGTGAAGCACCTAAAATTCACAAAGACCTAGGAGGCATGCCTAGTGCCAAAGAAAACAACTACATCCAAGTGCCAGTGTGACACTGGGCAGACACACTACCCCTTAAGTTCGAGACTAGTATACACGAAGACACCATTGTCCTCGAGATGTGGGCAGGCTGGCTTAAAATTCTGCACACTGGGGAAAGACTCGAGGGGAGCAGCTGCCAGCAAAGTAGCTTTCTAAGCTTTGTCCCAAGGCCTCTGGGACCTTTCCAAACCCTACACTTTTGCACATGGCATACACCAACCCTGTTCTCCCAGTAAGCTCCTATGTCAAGAACTCCATCCCTCAGCCAACCCATACCCACCAGCACAGATGAGACAGGCAAGTCATTCCCAGATTTATTGAAAATATTACAGAATAGCAGAAAACATTTAAACAGCTCCGCGTGGTGTTTTGAAATTCATCCCCACTGTAGGCTGCGTGACCTGCAGGTTGGAGAGACTGCCAAAGTCCTGGAAGAACAAACGGAATGACAAAGAGTTAACCCGTGCTCAGCCCCAGCACCACTGCCAGACTGAAGGGCCTCTCCAAGGCAGCCACGCCTCCCCACGAATGACTCCCCCCCCCCACCTGCCAGTCCCTTTGCTCTAAAGCTTCTCCATTTTAGCACAGGTCACGGGGTACCGTTCTGGGCATGTAGTAAGCACAGCCGCATCCTCTAGCTGTGACCAGTCAAATTGGGCTTAATGCTCATCATCTTTTGAAAAAACCTATCCCTTTCAAAATACAATCTGCCGACCACACCATGATCCCACAAACTAGATTAAATGTACTCAGAAAAAAATCTGTGTTGAACATGTATACTTTCTTGCCATTATTCCCCAAATACAGCTTATCAAGTAATCTACAAAGGACTTGTCCTTTCCGGGATAATCTAAGGATAAAACACACAGCAAAGAATGTAAGCAATGCAAACACACCCTGAAATTTGCTATTTTTTGGTGGTGGAAACAAATCTAAGAGTACTGAGACACTACGTATCAGTCACTGGGTTTCCAAGGATCACTAAGCCAATCAGGATCTGGGGAGGACTGTGTACAAGGTAACGAGTGGAAAGAGGAGCAGGGCACATCAGGTCTTGTCCCTAAGCAAGCTGATTTCAAAAGCCTATTTACAAGATAAACACTATAGCTGCACTGTTTCTGCGTATGAAGCAACGTATAAATAGAGTACTTTGTTCAAGCACTAGTGGCATGCCAGACTCAAGAGGGAGAGAAAAGATGAATGTGCATGCCAGGGTCTCGAGCCACTGCAAATGGCTCCCATGCCTCTTTGTGCATCTGGTATGTCACAGTTACTGGGGAATCGAACCCAGGTTGTTAGGCTCTGCAGGCAAGCGCCTTAACTGCTGAACCGTTTCTCCAGCCCCCACAACCATTTTAAAAGAATAGTTAAAAACTCACCAAAAGCTTCAGCATTTCCTTAGTGTCAGGATCCACCTCAATGATCTCCTGATCCAAGGCTGAGACCTAAAAGTAAAGGAAGTAGGTTTAAATTATCAGTTTCTAGCTGGGCGTGGTGGTGTACGCCTTTAATCCCAGCATTTGGGAAGCAGAGGTAGGAGGATCGCCCTGAGTTTGAGGCCAGCCTGAGACTACATAGTGAATTCCAGGTCAGCCTAGGCTAGAGTGAGACCCTACCTCGAAAATGAGAAATCAGTTTCCACCTTTCTTGCCCCCACTTTTTAAGGTAGGGTCTTGATTATTGATGTTTCTGTCTCTGCCTCCAAGCACAGAATTCACAGGTGCGTGCTACATGAGTCTCCCCCCCACTTTACTAAATTGATTCTGTTACATTGGGTGTTCAGAGGCCTATCATGTGAAAAACAAGTGGGTTTAACCTGGTCCTGATGGAGCAAGAAGAGGCCAACGGGCAGATTAAGGCATCCACAGGTGATTAAGGGGAGTAAATGAGACCTTCTCAGACTCAGCTGAGGAAGGAGCCTTTGGGAATCAGTTCCCCCGTATTCTCAGGAGCCCCTGACCACTTGGACATGAGCGAAGGAGAGCTCTAGAGAAAATAACCCAGAAAGCTTACCTCAGGAACATAGTTATCTCTCCTCTCTCTCTCTTCTTCCTGTAGCTTGATGGAGATTCCTCTCACTGGACCTCTCTGAATCCGCTTCATCAGATGCGTGACATAGCTGAAAGTACACATGCCCAAGGGGAACACATGTCAACTGCTCACCAGTATCCAGACAATCTGGACACATGAACACCAGGTTTGGCATTTAGTCGTTTTCTACAGTAAGAAAGGAGAGGACTGACTCACTAAGAAAAGAACTTCTCATACAGAGGTCCGCTAAAGCACCGCGGTGGTCCCTTTAGTTTCTCCTGCTACTTAAACCCTCCTTCAACCCCCCCCCCCCACGCAGCTTAGCATCTATACTTTGGGCCTTACTGTGTAGTTACGACTCTTCCAGACCTGTGTCCACCAGCTTTGGGAGGAACATGGCAACAGGTACAGAACCAACCAAGCCTAAGACCAGAGCTCTGCCTTCAGCTACCGTAACAGCCTGTCCGCGGCCTCCACTCACCCTGCTATCTTGTTGCGGAGCTTCTTGCTGGGAATGATGGCGATCTCCTCGCACACGCGCTTGTTGGTGTGGAAGTCATTGCCCAGGCGCGTGTAGTACTTCTCGATGATGACCCGGGCCGCTTTCTTCACGGTCTTCGTGCGCACGCGGCCCTGAGAGTGGGGAACACACAGTCACTGCGGAGCCGGCTCCGACCCGCGGGCCCGGCGTTCGGAGCGCGCAGAGACGGGTCCGGGCGGAAGCCCGAGGCCTCCGCCGCTCCAAGCTGACAGGGTTCCACGTCGGCCAGGCCTAGAAACTCTCGCTGCCGGCCGGTGGCCCCGCCAAGCAGAGGATGGAGGGCGATTGAGGGGGATGGAGGTCTCCGACCGGATCACCTACCATGTTGGCGGGTCCTAGGAAAAGAGGAAACAGGAAGCACAAGAGAGGCCTATAAAGCGCAGGCCCAGAGAGCCACTTCCGCCCAGCCCCGGCCGCGCGGAGTTGGCTGGCGCACCACAGCGACCCCTGTCGGAGCGGGGCGGAAAAGGAGGTGGCGCGCCGTGCCGTGGGCTGAGCAGCGAATCTCTGCACCTGCAGGGTGGACGTCGGGGTGTGTGGGGAGGTGTCCCTCCCGAGGTTTCTGTGCGTTCTACTGCTTGGGATGGTTGGAAGCTCTGTCTTAGCCCTTCAGTGTGCTCTAGACTAGGAGGGGTGTGCAGCACCTACGCGAAGGAGCGAAGGGGAGGCGTCGAGGCCTTGGGAAGGCAGTAAATTCGTGCAATGGCAAGGTAAGGCAGTAGGGGGAGGCATCTCCCCCTGACCTGCACTCAGGCCATGGCATGCGTGGGTCAGGGGGAGATGGGGACACGTGTTGAGACACGGCGGGGCGGTGGGGGGCAGTCTTCTTTTTCTTTTGGGTGTCAGCTCAAACATCACCTTATCAGAGGGGCCTCCCATCAGGTCTGTGCCCCGTTTTTTTGAGGTAGGGTTTCACTCTAGTCCAGGCTGACCTAGAATTCACTTTGTAGTTTCAGGCTGGCCTTGAATTCACAGCTATCCTCCTACCTCAGCCTTCCAAGTGCTGGGATTAAAAGGCGTGCACCATCACACCAAACCCAATTTTGTTTTAAAACTGCACTTACATGGTGGTGAATACATTTAATCCCAGCACTGGGGAGGTTCCTGAAGTAAGAGGTTGAGCAAGACGCTATCTTGAAAAAACAAAACAAAACAAAACAAAAAACTGCACTTATTTCTTAGCACATCACATAACCTGTTTTCTCAACTAGGACTGAACTTGAAGGAGGTAAGGACTATTATGCCCAGCTAACCTCCAGTGCTTAAACAGTGATTGGCTCACAATAGGCCCTTAAACGTTTACATTTCAGTTCTGTAGTGTTCCCAACAGTGGAAGGCACTTTCTCCACCACTCAGCTTTTTTAGTAAGTTCCTGCCACAGGCTGTTCACATTGCCCTCATCAGCTTAGGGGGGGCCCTTGCCCCTTTCCTCCAGCTCTGCTCCCTGGGTTGGAGTTCTAGGCCCGGTACTTCAGTTAAGGAAAGCCTGCACTGGCCGGGTTGGATGGATTAAATGTGGGGTGGGGGCGAGGTGGTGCTTCATCCCTCAGGACATCTGTGCCACTGACTTCCATATGGAAGGGTGAAGGGCAGAAAGTCCTCTCACCCAGAAAGTAGCTCTTGGAGAAGAGACAAGAGAGGTGTCATATCTATGGAACCGGAGAGAGATCAACGGGTCAGAATCTTCAGAGAATTGCAGTAAATTTCCAATGAAGTAGCCACCGGGCCCCAAATGGAAAACTGGCCCACACAGACTTACATGAGCCGACTCTCTCACACTGTCCACTAGTGAAGCTTTTGCATCTCACAGAAAGAATGCTTCAGTGGTAGGATTCCTTCCACTCAGACTAAATTGGAGTCTCCAAACTGATCAGTCTAACAGGCTAGTTCAAAACTTCTCTACCTGAAAAAAGCATCAGTAGACATGTCACAAACCACCAGAGCTGTCAGAGTCGAGTCCAGTGTAAGGGCTCTCTGAAGAAAACAGCAAATTCTGTGCTTCAGCACAGATGAGTCCAACAGAATGAGAAGCCTCCCAAAGAAGCTACTTGCCAGAGCTCAGGAAAGCAAGAGGCTCCTGACACACCCAGACAGTTGTGCCTCTGGAATTTTCAGTGCTCCATTTAGAGGATGTGAGGAATCCTAAGAAATGTTTACTATGTAGTCTCAGGGTGTCTTTGAACTCAATGATCCTCCTAAGTGTTGAGACTAAAAGGCGTGTGCCACCACACCTGGCCTTACTTTTCAAGACACAGTGTCACAACTAAACCTAGAGCTCACTGATTTGGCTAGTGAGCTCCAGTGGTTAGATTACAGGAATGTACTGCCATGCCCAGCATTCTTACATGGGAACTGAGGAGCTGAAGTCAGGTCCTCATGTTTGCAAGGCAAACACTTTACCCACTGAACCATCCCCCTGCCCCAGGTTTCTTGTTTGTATGCTAAAGGCACTCAATTCCACAGTATATTTGGCCCTAGAAGTGACCAAATATTATTTGTAGGGGTAAGTCTCCCACATGGTTCTACCATCATCCTGGGCTGGAATCCCACCACAGATTCCAAAGCATTGTTTTTTTTTTTTTTTTTTTAAAGATATTATTTGTGTGTGTGGTATGCCAAGGTCTTTTGCTACTGCAAACAAATTCCAGACATGAGCATCGCTTTTTGAGTGTAGCTTTACGTGGGTACTGAGGAACTGAATGCAGGCAGGCAGGCTCTGCAAGCAAGCCAACCCCTTTAACTGCTGAGCCATCTCCCCAGCCCAGAAGAGTTTTTCTTTGGAATCTGGTTAGCCCATTGCTGCTTGCTTCCATACCGCAGACACACAGAAACAAAACAAAACAAAAACAAGTTCTGCTGCAACGTGTTTATTATGTGCCAAAAAAACTACACCACAGCTTACTCCACACATCTGTAGGAGAGTGCAGTCTTGCCTGCATATACTACAATGAGGTAGAGACTTCACACACAGCTTCACAAAGCCCACAGAGTAGCTGGGATATGCAACAATGCAACATCAGCTCAGCAGGAGGGAGGAGAGGGGTTATGACACTGGTTCTTTGGCACACAGCTTCCCTAAGAGGGGCAAGTAGTAATTAAAAAGAAAACATTAAAAGGAAAGAGTCAAGTTTTCAAATTCCAGTAGCATTTTAGTCAACTGCAATTGTTGATTCGTACATTCCTCAAATAAAAGATAAAAGAAATGGTACTTGCCTCCTCTAAGAGAAAGGGCTCCTGTGAGCCTTCATCTGCCCCCACCAGAAAAGCAGCCCTTTTTTTTTAAGCTCTGTTACAAAAGAAAAAAGTCCTGTGACTGTGATTAAAAACTTCTATCAACCCTCCCCCCCCCCAACATAAGTGCAACTTAAGAAGGTGCAATAAACCATTTAAAACTATATACAGCAGCTGCTCAAACACCGTTTTTCCCGGTCCAGTTTCAAATAAAACATTTTTTTTTTTCTTGGTTGCAAATGCTTTGATTCACAACAGTGAGAAACAGTGACCAGCAGTCCCCCAGACACAAATTTGTTATAATGTTAAAAGCTGCCAGGAAAAAAAAAGTCTCTTGTTCCAAACGACTTAAAAACTGTTTTTAAGGAGTGTAAAAAGGAACCGGTAAAAACCCTCGAGCGTAAAATATGAAATATGATTTGGTTTAAATGAAGAGCAAAGTCTCCTTGTTTACAGTAAAAAACACCAGCTGAACACTCAATTTATGCCGTTCAGGTGGGGGTTAAATAAATGGAAAGGCACTGTATGGCAACTGCAAGAATGAGACCAATGAGACCTGCGCATCACCACCATCAGCATTGCAAAGAATGGAAAGACCGCTTTAATAAATAAACCTAGATGTAGGCATCTGTGTCAATACCTTCTGGACACTTTTTTTTTCTTTTTTTTTTTGCTTTTCATCTGCAAAATGAAGAACTAAAATCTGGGAAAACTAGAGTCGCTTGGAAGGTGAGCCAGAGGGTCCTTGCTCTGGTGCACCCCCTGAAAACAAAACCTGACAAAACTCATTGTGCATTAATTAGTGCAGAAACAAAGATTCAGCAAGTGCAAAGGTGATTACAATTTTCCCTTGTCCTTGGGAAGCCAGCTCCCTGGGCACCAGGGGCAGGGTGGTACAGGCTGCCGCCTGACCTGCCAGCCTTGGGCGCCACAGGCCATGGGGCAAGGCCAGCTTCTCTAGCTGGAGTCTCGGTTCTTCTGGTTCCGCATCAAAGGGCTGTGGTGGCGCAGGCCTTCCATGCTGTGCCGCCAGTGCCAGCAGCTCCTGCAGAAGTACTTGAAGCAGACCTGGGTTAGGGAAACAGAGAGAGGTCACACCGATGCTGGCACCAGACATAAGGGAACTTCTGCCTTGCTCTGCTTTAAGAGAAAATGAGGGGCTGGAGAGATGGGTTAGCGGTTAAGGTGCTTGCCTGTGAAGTGTAAGGACCCCAGTTTGATTCTCCATGTCCCACGTAAGCCAGATGCACAAGGGGGCAACATGTGTCTGGAGTTTGTTTGCAGTGGCTGGAGGCCCTGGCACGCCCATTCTCTACCCCCCCCCCCAGTCTCAAATAAATAAAAAGTTTAAAAAAATCAGAGAACCCCGGCTTCTTCTGTGATGCTAAGACATGGTCTCTTGGGAGCCCTCTCATCCCACCAGGGCTGACCAACCATGGTGAATCCAGTCTTGTTTCAATGAGTGCCTTCCATAAACATTTAGCTTCCCTCATTCCTCTCCGCACTATAACTGTTCTCATTTTCTCTGCCCTTCTCACCTCCTAAAGAGCAGTTTATCACATGGTTACTAACATAGGAGAACATTGGAAGAGCTAACTAGGGAACCTGGAAGTTCAGGAGAGATGATTGGGCAGCCAAGAGAGCTTGTCTCTCTGGTAAGGGTCAATTTATAACCTTTTCAGGTTTAAGTGAGCCAGAGAGACAGCTGACAGGTCTGGGCTAAAGGCTGGCTCAGGAAGAGACCAGCCATGATGCCAAATTCTAGGGGCTGAACTTGACCTACCACAATGCCAGGATTCGATTCAAATTCTAGGAAAGGGGACCTCAGATCTAGGTAACCCCTTTAGTCAAGAGATAAGGAGAGGAGAGATCCTTCTCTGATCTCTAATAAAGTGGAGACTGGACTTAAGGACATTCCTGCCTTTACTTTTGGGGGCCCAGCCACCCGAACTGCCTCAGGTTAACCCCATATGTAGTATACCTATGACTGCTATTCCCTCCTCTGTATTCTTAGACATCACAAGCTATCTCAGAGTGAGTGAGTGCATGGGGCCTCCTGCCCCTGCAAATGAACTCCAGATGCGTGTGTCACTTTGTGCATATGGCTTTACTGGGGAACAGAACTCAGGCCATCAGGCTTTGCTAGTAAGCACCTTTAACTGCTAAGCCATCACTCCAGCCCTATCTCAGCAACCCTTAACATTCAATGTCACAAAAATGGCTTAATTTTTAATTAAGGTAGGTACTTCACAGACATATCCAGTGCCCGGGGCACTCACCTGATCTCGACAGAAGAAAGGACCAGGCTGAGAACTGCAGATATGACACAGAGAATCCTCTAGGTAGGGGTCAATCTGAACCTGCAGAAAAGCAACAGGAGGATGAAATAGCTCTTCTCACCAGGAGGCCAGATGGACTGTAAGGGCACATTACTGGCTCCATAGTAATACAGGATATTATTTTTAAAATACTTTTATTTATTTGCAAGCAGAGTGGGTGAGAGGGAGGGAGGGAGGGAAGGAGAGAGAGATAGAGGAAAAATGGGAGTACCAGGGCATCTTGCCACTGCTAATTAACTCCAGGAACATGCACCACTTTGTGCATCTAGCTTTACGTGGGTACTGGGGGTTTGAACCTGGTCAGGCTTTGCAAGCAAGCACCATTAACGGTTGAGCCATCTCTCCAGACCAGGATATTTGTTTTAAAGGAGAATAGACAGGATTATGGGCCAGGGCCTAACAGGAATCTTAGAAAAGAGCCTCACACCACAAAGAGATTAAGGCTGGCTGCCTCTAGGAATCAACCACATATTTTACCTTGCTGCCTGCCCTTCTCAGTAAACTGAACTCCAGTCCTCTAACAGCAGCAGGCTTGATGCAGGTAAGGTGGGACAAGGGGAAGTCAGACTGCTCAGCAATGCCAGACAAACACCACAGAAAAGGAAGGCACCCCTCCCACACACTCAGGCAGCTAAACAGTTTCGGTTTCTCCCTCCTGAGTCCACAAAGACAAAGGCCCACCTGAACATAATTCATTAATTCTGCAGTTTGGCTCGCTTCCCTCATATCAGGCCTACCCTGGGTCCACCCAATTCTCAGAGTAAGCATAAACCAGCCCACTCACCTTCTTGGTAAACTTGGTGGTTTTGATCTCCACAAAAGCAGCACTGACCGCTTTCAGGTAACTACGCTGGTTATTGAAAGTCACACGACCAGACCCTAGGAAAAACAAGCATGAACTTACCTTCTAGCCAAATTCTAAATTCTCTTCAACATTCAGGGAACCCTTTTCTATACCAGTGCTGTTTGACAGAAACATAATGAATTCTAATTTTGTGGTAGCCACATAAAAAATAAAAACTGTGGAATAATTTTTTTTGAGGTAGGGTCTCGTTATAGCCCAGGCTGACCTGGAATTAACTATGTAGTCTCAAGCTGGTCTTGAACTCATAGCAGTCCTCCTTTCTCTGCCTCCCTAGTGCTGGGATTAAAGGCATGCACCACCATGCCCAGCAGCAGAGAGAGAATGGGCACACCAGTGCCTCTAGCCACTGCAAATGAACTTCACATGCCATGTGTCACTTTGTGCACCTGGCTTTACAAGGGTACTGATCTGGGGAATCAAATCTTAGTTGTTAGGCTTTGTGGGCAAGTGCCTTAATCACTGAACCATCTCCCTAGCCCAAAACTGTTTTATTTAACCCATGTGTCCATATATATATGTTTATTTTATTATTTTTTTCTGAGGTAGGGTCTCACTCCAGCTCAGGCTGACATGGAATTCACTGTGTAGTCTCAGGGTGACCTTGAACTCACAGTGATCCTCCTACCTCTGCCTTCTGAGTGCTGGAATTAAAGGTGCGTGCCACCATGCCTGGTTCCAAAATATTTAAAATGTGGTAAAAGCCACATTTTTCTAATAACTACCACACTGGACAGTGTAATTATAGACTATTTTGGTATAAACCATTCAGGAAAGAGGGGAGAAAGGGGCTCTTCCAGTACAGATATATAAGTAAGGATAAAGGGTTCAGGGTAGAACCAAGACACAGACGAAACACTTCTGAAGGGTAGGCATAGCAGCCAAACTCCTCCTGGCCCCAGGGATACTCTGGAGAACTAGCTGGAGAGCCAGAAGAAGCCCCATCCTGCCAAGTGCCACCTCCACTCCTCCAGCCTCTGAAGTCCTTGTTCTCAATCTGCAGCAGGCACTGATGAGCACAAAGTGCTCCTTCCTGACCAGATTCGGTGTGGGTGGGCAGACTAGGAATCTGGGTAGGTGGGTTAGCCACATCTTGATCAGGCTCTGCTCCACTTCCAAACCCAGCTACTGATACTATTTTATCTATGGAACTGACCTTTCTCAGAGGGGCAGATCAAAACCCAGTGGTCAGGCCTACAGACTTCTCTTTCTCTGGGGCAGCTCAAGCCATGATTGCAGTTTCTTGATGTGCTCAGAAAGCCCTCCTTCGACCTGACCTCATCTCTGATCTTATACACCACCAGAACTTTTGAAGAACATTTTATATAAAAAAAAACAACTGGGCAAGTTCAGGAAATTATGGTCTTTTACTGCAATATATTACCTGTGGTTTGTTCCAAACTGGTTTGGCTGTGAACTTTGAGTTTCCAACAAAGTTCTTTCCTCATTCTCACCAATCATATCTTAGAGCCCGTATTTTTTTCCCTGCATGGGAAGTAGGAGTAGAAGGGACCAGGTAACTTGTCTGGGGAAAGATGCTATGCCATTTGTATATGCTGATCTGCAAACCTGGGTCAGGCGTCTCTCTTCACTCCCAAAGGGAAGTACACCACAATCTTGATCTACTCCCAGGGGGCACCAAGCTTTCCCACACAGAAGTAGGACACTCACCAATGGGATACTTGTGCTTATCTGTGTCAATCCCAGCATACACCACTCCACCAAATAGGTCATTCAAGATGGCAGCCAGAGCCTCAGCATTGAGCATCCCATGCAAAGCACCGACAAACACCGTCCTGCTGGGGTCTAGCCTCTGAGATGGGCTCCGAACAAAGTTGCTGTCAGCCAAGACCCAGGGGATTACCTGTACCTGGAAACCCCGAAAGATATATCAGCAGTGTCAGAGTTACAGATAGAGAGGCTTCTGTACGGCAGGGAACATGTGCTGGAGATGCTACAGCTGGGGCTGCTGAAGCCCAGGCAGGGGAAAGGCATCATCACCTACCCAATGTAGATGGTGTAAGTAAACAGTAGACTAATATTCACCCTGGAGAATAAGCCAAAGAGATACAAGTTTATGTGCCTAGGGACTCAGAATGCCAACTAAGGGCCATGGACACTGGTGGACAGAACATGAATTCTCAAGAAAGAAACAGAGTTCTTGAGAAAGGAAAGATTCACAGAAAAATTAAAAGCTAGGATTCTACAGGATAGAGAAGGGAGAATGTTTTTATTTGTGAGACAATTACTGGTCTAATGTAGGCACTAGAAGACTTTTTGCCTGGAACAATGGGGGGGGGGGGAGAAAGAGAAAGAAAGAAAGAAAAGAAAAGAAAAGAAAAGAAAAGAAAAGAAAAGATGGAAAGTCATGCGGACACCTAAGGTGATACAGAGCAGGAGCTAACCATGTCCTTTGCCTCTGAATGCCCTAACTCTAGAATGAGACCTGGTATAACAGGCAGAGGAATCTGTAATGAAGTGAGATAACAGCTAGTATTTTTGAAAGATGAAGTCTGTGAATATCTTAAAATGTTTTGAAGCAGGAAGAGATCTGAGGCAGAAACCAAAGAAATTAAAACTCGTTTAAAGGTTAGGTGATTAAGACCTGGACAAGGCTGGTGGCAATGGGCAGAGAGTGGGCCAATGATATTCTTCAACAAAAGCCTGTGAAGTCAGACTGCATTGAGCATGGTGGGCAAGCAAGCAAGAATCATTACTTCCCTCCCACTTCATTAAGAGTTAAAAGGGTTTTCTAAAAATGCAATTGGGAAGATAGTGGTGTATTTATAGTGGGACTTCTTGCCTCAGCAGGAATGCTTTCTGTCATCTACATATCCTTAACTTCAAGAAATAAATGCAGTGCCACTATACTCCAATTGCCTAGACACAGAAAGGACACCTACTAACTCACCTCCTTGCAGCGCATCCTTCGGCTGGACATCTTGAAGTAATATTCACTCAGGCCATCTGGGCTCAGTGGGTCATGAGAGCAAGCCTGAAGCAAGGCCCGGACAGACTTCTCTAGTTCAAACACCAGATACACATACCCTGTTCCCAATGAGAAGAAAAGATGCCTTAACATCCCTCATATGGCTACTCCTCCACCCTGGCTTTACAGCAATGAGTTCCTTCCAAGGGAGGAGACTTCAAATACACACGTGTGTGTGGTGCTGGGAATTGAACCCAGGGCATTGTGCATGCTAGGCAAACACTATCACTGAGATGAATTACCAGCCCCCCAATATATATATATTATGTATGTATGTATATTTTTTGAGGTAGGGTCTCTGTAGTCCAGGCTGCCCTGGAATTCACTATGTAGTCTCAGGGTGGCCTCAAACTCATGGATATCCTTCTACCTCTGCCTCCCAAGTGCTTGGATTAAAGGTATGTGCCATATGCCCAGATTTTTTTTTCTTTTTTTTCTTTTTTCTTTTTTCTTTTTTTTTTTTTTGAGATAGGGCTTTTTTGCAGTCCAGGCTGCCCTGAAATTCACTATATAGTCTCAGGCTGGTGTCAAACTCATAGCAATCCTACCTACCCCAAATACATTTTTGTTCTCCTGGAAAAGCCTTGTTGAAGCAAATGCTATGCCTATGCCCAGGTCAGGAGAGAGATCTACACCATCCCCCATTCTGGTAAGGGAAGAACTGTCAAGTTGGGGAAGAAAACCCCACCAGTACCACAAAGCTCTGTCCCAGAATACAGAACATGCTCAGGTCAGAGCCAGGGAGGATGGCAGATTTATGGTCAGTTTGCCAGGGAACGCAGGTATTGCTTTAAAAGCCTAATTAAACCATTGGTTCAGTTCAGTAAAGATGGGGCAGAGTGAAAATAGCACCTGCTCCTTTCTATAGGGAAGGGATCTCATTTCAGAACCAGTGAGGAATCAGATGCAGGGTTCTTGTTCCTGCCAACTCCAAAGGGAATCTCAGAATTAGGACAAGCAACAACGTAACTGGGCAGCAAAGGTAGACAAGGGAAAGCTCTCCAAACACTTTATTAGAGAGGGAAGACATTTCTGGGATTCATGTTTGGAGGGAAGTGCACAAGGAAGGGGTACAGAGGCAGTTCCCACTGCAATGTAAGACTAGACATTAACTCAGAGGAAGCAAAGGGATGTGCAAAGTAGAAAAGGAACTATGCTTAGAGTGCCCACACCATTTTTACCAGCATGCGTCTGTGACATCCCAGCACCATGTGGTGCAGTTACATATTAGGGAAGGGGAAAAAAAAGTTCCTACCATGTCTTTATTACCTTTAGGCATATTACCTTTGGGAGGACACCGGGGGTGCTTGCCATCCTTACCAGGCCATTCCACACTTAGAGAGCCAAAAACACGGAAGGTGTTAACCAGTCCAGCTGCAAAGATGGGGAAGAACAGCAGAAGCTAAGATGCAGTCCACCCAAGAAGGGCACACATGCACAATCACTAGTACTCTCCCCACAGGCTCACTGTTCTGACACACAACCCAGAACTAACCCCACAGTCTAATGCATAAGCAGCAGACACAGAAGCACTATGGGAGCACTGGTCTGCTCAACTGCTCCACCCTGTGCTAAGGCAGAGGTTCAGGATCTGGCCTGGAGCCCAGAATTCATGCTCTTGAATGACATGCCACACCTTCAGTTGTTGTAGTAGGTCTCTGAGGTAGCTCACCTTCCGTAATATCCCAAGGAACACCTCCAAGAAACACCTTGCAAGAATAGATGGGATTCTTATAGTTCCGGGGAGGAAGCTGGCCACTCCAGGTACAGGTAGCTTCATTCACAGCTTTGGTAGGAGACAAAGAGAGAAATAAGGAGTCAAATTACTACCTTCCTTAGGATGAACTTTGTCAGGAAGACATAAACTGACCACAATTCCAATTTGGCTTCCTGGGAGAATATCCACGACTATTCAGAAAGATAAGACACATTGGGGGCTGGAGAGATGGCTCAATGGGTAAAAGTGCCTGCTGTGCACAAGGAGATGAGTTTTATCCCCACATCCATGTGAAAAAAAAAATCAGATGTCAGGCTGGGTGTGGTGGCACACACCTTTAGTCCAGCACTCAGGAGGCAGAAGGAGGAGGATCACTGTAATTTTGAGGCCAGCCTGAGACTCTACTTCGAAAAACGAAAACAGAAAAAGTCAGATGGGGCTGCACATGCCTGTAAGCCCCAATGCTCACTGGGGTAGAGACAGGAAGATCACTGGGCCTTGCTGGTCAGTCAGCCTAACAGAAAAACAGCATGAGCTGGTCACTAAGAGACCATTTCTTTTTCTTTAAAATATTTTATTTTTGCTTATTTATGAGAGAGAGTGCAAAAGTGAGAGGATGGGCGCTGCAAACCAACTCCAGATGCATGTGCCACCCTGTACATCTGGCTTACGTAGTGTTCTGGGGAATCAAACTTGGTCCTTAGGCTTCACAGACAAGTGCCTAAACTGTTAAGCCATTTCTTTCTCTTTCTTTTTTTTTTTTTTTTTTTGTTTTTTTAGTTTTTCGAGGTAGGGCCTCACTTAAGCCATTTCTACAGCTGTTCTTTTTTCTTTTTTTTTTAATTTTATCTTAGAGATAGTGAGAGACAGAGGGAGAGAGAGAATTGGTGTGCCAGGGCCTCAGTCACTACAATCGAACTCCAGATGCCTGCATCACATAGTGAGCATGTGTGACCTTGCACTTGCCTCACCTTTGTGCATCTGGCTCTACGTGGGATCTGGAGAGTCAAACATGGGTCCTTAGGCTTGGCAGGCAAGTAAGTACCTTGACCATTAAGTCATCTCTCCATCCCTCTTTCTTTTTTTAAAAAAATATTTTTATTTATTTGAGAGAGGGGCAGATACATAGAGAATGGGCACACCAGGGTCTCCTGCAGCTGCAAACCCCAGATGTGTGCCACTTTGTGTATCTGGTTGTACACGGGTACTGGAGAATCAAACCAAGGCTGTCAAGCATTGCAAGCAAGTGCTTTTAACCACCGAGCCACCTCTCTAGTCCAAGAGGCCATTTCTTTTTTCCTTGAGGTAGGGTCTTGCTGTAGCCCAGGCTGACCTATAATTCACTATGTAGTCTCAGGGTGGTCTCAAACTCATGGTAATCCTCCTAACTCTGCCTCCTGAGTGCTGGGATTAAAGGTGTGCACCACTATACTGGCTCAAGAGACCATTTCTTAAGGAAACAAGATAGAAGAGTGACAGAAGAGGATATCTGACATACTCTGGTTTCCACACACATGTGCAGGGGGTGTGAATATCTGCATAATCATATACATGCAAACATACACCACACATACTGCACATGCCAAAAAAAGATATCTTACCAAACTCCTCAGCTAATTCGATAATCCTACTTCATTAGTCCTGTTTCTAATAAAACTGAAAGGAATACCAGATGTATAGGGTAAAAATTCATGACTGCTGGGCCTGCTGGCACACACCTTTAATCCCAGCACTTGGAAGGCAGAGATAGGAGGATTGCCAAAAATTCAACACCCCGAGACAACATAGTGAATTCCAGGTCATCCTGGGCTAGCGCAAGACCCTACCTTGAAAAACTTGATAACAAAAATTATATATATATATCTCATAAGCTACTTCCAATTATATAACTGATATGCTAAGCACAAAGCAGTTTTATATTGCTGTGTGTGTGTGTGCGTGTGTATATATATATATATATGCGCGCGCGCACACACACACACACACACACATTTATTTATTTATTTATTTTAGTTTTGTTTTTCAAGGTAGGGTCTCACTCCAGTTCAAGTTGGACCTGGAATTCACTATGTAGTCTCATGGTGGCCTCGAAATCTCAATGATCCTCCTACCTCTGCCTCCTGAGTGCTGGGATTAAAGGCATGTGCCACCACATCTGGCTTATATTGCTATTTTTTTTATAGTACTAAGTATAAATACCTGAGAGTAAACAGAGACATTTCATTTATAATGTCCTACAGGTCCAAATAGGCTTTCATCTCTAAGTTCAAAGAGGAATACTGTTTGCCTAGTTTGGCTCTGAATACATCAACCACAGAACTTAGGACACTGCCAATAAAAACCACCATTAGGGCTTTAGAGAGAGAGAGAGCTTAGTGGTCAAGGAGCTTGCCTGAGAAGCCTAAGGACCCATGTTCAACTCTCCAGGTCCCACGTAAGCCAGACACACAAAGGTGAGGCAAGTGCAAGGTCGCACATGCCGACTAGGTGGTGCAAGCATCTTTAGTGGCTGAGGCCCTGGTGAACCAATTCCCCCCTTCCCCAAAATAAAAATAAACAAACAAAAACCACCATTAAAGCCGGGTGTGGTGACATACACCTTTAATCCCAGCACTTGGGAGGCAAAGGTAGGAGGATCACCATGAGTTTGAGGCCACCCTGAGACTACACAGTAAATTCCAGAACAGCCTGGGCTAGAGTGAAACCCTACCTCAAAAAACCAAAATCAAACAAAAAAGCCACCATTAAAACTCAACAAGATAGGAATGCTACAACTGTTTCCAAAGTCAGAACTATAACCTACAACTACCAGAAGCTATTCTCAACAAGCACCTGAACAGACACAGAGCTTTCCTTGCTGGCACATTTTATGATAAAAAAATTTGCTCCCAAGCCCTCAGATTCCTAACTGTGCCAACCCAAATATGTGAAAAGGCCCTTCCTGCTGTGCGGGAATGGAACTTTCTGATTAGCCTGTCCCCATTTCTAGAGGTCCATTCTTGGTAACCAATTCAACCTTTTCACACCAGACTGACCTGGGTTAGGACTTGCTAGTCCTTATCTATTTTATTCTCGTCCGTAAGCATGAAGTCAGACATGCAGTGAAAGAAATTATCATTTTCACTCAGGATAAGGATATAAAGACCACTACCTAAAAGCCACAGGCCTAATGTATTGTTACAGCAAGAAACTAGACACTGTCAGTAAAATGTTATGACAAACACAGAAGTTAATATAATGGCCTACTTTGAAGCAAGGTAATGTCATTCCAAATGATGACACAACAGAAAGCAGTAAGATGGGCTGCCAAAACCGTTAGGTGACTAGGGCACTAGCACTGTTAGGGTAGAGTTAGATTTAGACTAGTGCTATGAATAGAAAGACAAACTGAAGGCTATGGAACAAATGTAACAGAGAAACATTCATTTAGTAATCAACTGCTGACCTCAGAATAGTGACTATGTCTCTGAAACATGGCATATATAGCTCATACTTCTAGGCATTGAAGTAAGATAAAAAGCAGATTTAATACAGAACCTAAAGGGTTCCTAAGAAGTCAGGGCACTTGGTGACATCTTGTACCTCTAGGGGTATTCAACCTGTGGCCTGAAGCTGCCTGTGGCCTAATACAAAATCATAAACTTATCTAAAACTTTATAAAAACTTGTGATTTTTTCTGTAACTCAGTTGCATGGTTTCATTGCAATGACATGAAAAGTAAACAGGTATATACTTTTGCAAACCACAGGCAGAAAGTTAGTTACCTTCAATCATTTACTATACAGCTTAAGACAATTCTTCATCTAATGTGTCTCAGAGAAGCCAAAAGGTTGGGCATCCCCTGAGGATTAAAGCCTACAAATGGATCACCCACCCTGAGTACATATGAATATAATTATCAGAAAGCCTGAGGTCATAAAGCCCCAAAATGAGTTGTGACAGTGGGGAGGCAGATGCAATTCCAGGCATTATTTCCAGGCCTTCTCTTGTGGATACTTATGAAAGAATCAAAACAAGGGTAGTACACAGCCATCTCCATGGATACCCATAGTAAGAGATGGAGCTAACCCCATATACTGTGGCACAGCCAGTGTATAAGGTTATTTGCCTCTTTATTTTCAGCCTGAAAGCTGTCCCTTATTCCACACAACAATGTTTTAAAAAATATTTTATTTATGAGAGAAAGAAATGGGCACGTCAGAGCCTCCAGCCACTGCAAACAAATTCCAGACACATGTGCCACCTTGTGCATCTGGCTTACATGGGTCCTGGAGAATTGAACCTGGGTCCTTAGGCTTCGCAGGCAAATGCCTCAACCGCTAAGCCATCTCTCTAGCACCCAACAGATGGTTTTTAAAGATCTGAAGACTTTACCATACATCTAGAGCTTCTTCTAGAGTTAGAGTTCACAGTAAACAAAGGTCACTGTTCTGTTTCAGAATGAGGTCTCATGCCCCATATAACTAAGCCACACTCACCTGCAGCCTGCCGGTGTAGTCTGGCTTCTCTCTCGATGCTGAAAGGGTCTTTGGGAGCTTCGAGGAGGTCCCAGGATGGCCATACAGAAGCTCCTGGCCATCTTTTTGAAGCACTGGTTGGGGAGGGAGTAACTGCAGCAAGAGCAGCTTGTTCTTGGTCCATTCGGGACCCAACTCCCATCTTTAAAGGGTCTCTGGGGCCACCCCCTGTCAGAGACAGGAAGGGCAGAGGAGGAGAAATGCGAAGGCTTGACTAGGGAAGGAAAAAGGAAGACACAGGTTTTTAAAGGACAGTTTTGCTATAAAGTAATAATCACAACAGAAATTATTAAAGTACCCAACATACTTATCATTTAGTAGGTATCATTTTTAGTGTGTGTACGCATCTGGGCACATGTGTATGTGGAGGTGCTTATGCACCAGTGTGTGCATGGAGGCCAGGGGATGACATTAGGTGTTCTAGTCAGTCACTTTTCACCTATCTTTTGGAACATAGTTCTCTCACTGAACCTAGAGCTCACCGATTTGGCTATAGTAGCTAGCCAGAGAGCCCTAGGAATCTGCCTGTTTCCATTTTCCCAGTGCTGAGATTAAAAGTAGGTAGCCCTACAGCCAGCATTTTATGTGGTGCTGGAGACCCACACTCAGGTCCTCATGCACTTTACCTGCTGAGCCACTTCCCCAGGTCCTACTCAGTATTTCTTTTAGTCTTCTTCCTACTCTTTTTTTGTTTTTGAGGTAGGGTCTCACTCTAGCCCAGGCTGACCTGGAATTCACTATATAGTCTCAGGGTGGCCTCAAACTCATGGTCATCTTCCTACCTCTGCTTCCCAAGTGCTGGGATTAATTTGCCATCACACCCTACCTATTCCTATTCATTTTTAAGGCTAGTTATAGGTTATACTGTAAATAGATTCTCCATCTCTTCATGTAGATGTTGCCAGATAGTTTTCATCAGCATTTTAATAACTTTTTATTGACAACCTTCCATAACCATTTTTAATCAATTTATCACATTTTATTTAGGAAACCAGCTACAGCTAAGTGACTCATCCCCCAAGTGGTTGTTGTTTTGAGACAGTCTCAATATGTTCCCTACCTAGGCCTCAAACTCTTGCTCCTTCTGTTGTCTCAGTCTCCCGTCTCCCAAGTGGCTGGGATTACAGGTGTGCATCACCATATCCAGCATTGCTAAACATTTACAGGTTCTTCAAGTTTTCATATTCACAAATAAGATGTAGTTTATGTTTTATTTGGTCAGATTCCTAGAAGTAGAATACCAAAATACTTTCTGTTCTATCACAAATGTCTGGGGACATGAGTTTTACTATATAACCTGGATGAGGCTTTAAGTGTTAAATATATATATATATATATATATATATATATATATATATATATATATATATCAAGATTTGGCGATGATATTTTCTGAAAATTCAAAAACTGTCTTATTTCCTCTTCTGTAAGTGTTAGCCTTCCAGGAAATTCTGAAGTAGGATATATGAGAAAGTTCTCTTAGTCAGTCATGAGGTAAACTGCCAAGATGAGTTGTAGCTAAAGCAGTCTAAACATAATACACACATATGTATGACTGTGTGACCTATAGATTAGAGAAGTAAAGAGATCTGCTTGTGGTTGGCCTTCTAGAAACCTAGTCTGAACAGAAAAATCAATGGGAATACCAATGCTGGCTTTTACTGTCTAAGACAGGCTGGAAGAAGATAGGGTGGGCTCTAGAAGTCACGAATGAAAAACTATGAAAATAAAAGCAAGAAAATGAGCTGTCTTACTCATTAAATATTCAGCTCAAGGGTTTTGGTAATAGAAAACTGAGGGTCAGATGACACCTAAAATTGTATTTTATTTCAGGAAGATGTCTCATTGCCAATCCCTCATGAACTCAGTTCTGTCTCCTAAATATACTGTCTATTCTATTCTATTTTTTTTTTCGAGGTAGGGTTTCACTCTAGCCCAGGCTGACCTGGAATTAACTGTGTAGTCTCAGGGTGGCCTCGAACTCATGGCGATCCACCTACCTCTGCCTCCCGGGTGCTGGGATTAAAGGCATGCGCCACCACACCAAGTTTGTCTATCTATTCTTATGTATCATCCCTACTATCTATCTTCTTCATCTATTCTAATCCATTTGATAACTCTACTTAGCATGGAGACTGTACATGTTATACATGGCTATAGGTAAGGAACATGAGATGTATAAATTTTGTGACAACTTCAGACTGTAAGATGGCATGGGTTAGTGCAAAAGTACAGGAACTAGAGTCACTATTTAAAATCTTGCTAATTACTGTTATTTGTTAAGTCATCAGTTGTAAACTCTAAGATATTATACACAGAGGTATATAAATGATAACTGTTTAAAGGCTAAACAGCCTTGTACTTCAATAAACAGAATACATCTAAGGCCTCAATATTTACTTTCAAAATTAACTGTTTTCCAACAGCTCTTAGAATAACATGTAAAAAAGACAGTCCCTAACCCAGGATGTATTGTTCATGGGTATTCAAAGGACCCTTGATTCTGTTGAGGATGAATAGCTCTACAGAGGGGCCCAGCGGTTTCCGGTTTCCAATCCTCCCACTGGCCCACCTCCCAGCCTCCATCAATGGGCAGGCACACTATTTCAAGCTCTAAGACAGATACAACATCTTCCTTTCCTTTTGACACACAGACAACTCTGCCTCCATGCTCCCCCTCCCCTCTTGTGAATGTGTTACATACAATCAAATCTGAGAGATGATCTGATCCAGAGCTGAAGCCACTCGTGTCTGAGTCAGAGGGGCTGCTTGAACGGGAATCTAGGATGGGCCGGGTGTCCAGGCGGGATCCTCTAACTGAGGATGTTGGAAACTTGTCCAAGTCAGACCCAAGAGGATCCAGAGGCAGGAAGCTCAAGGGGGTTTTTCCTAGGACATTCCCCAGTGGGTTTTGGAGCATGCTCAATACTAGGATGACAAAAAACAAACAAACAAAAAAAGGACCTCTTAGTTTTTTGTGTTTTTTTTTTTTTTTTTCCCAGATAAGAGCCATTTTCTTCCACAGTCACCCAAGGCAGAACCCTTGGTTCTGTTGAGGATGAATGGTTCTACAGAGGGGCTCAGTGGTTTCCACTCCTCCCATTGCCCCACCTCCTAGAAACACAGTATAATGTATACATAACCAACCACTTTAGAGACCTGGTCACCAAAGCCCCTGTAGAGAAAGTTATAGAATGACTGAAAAGCATAGTTGCTTCTATTAACTCAACAGTAAATCTCCTGCTTCCTGTCATCAGGCTTAAAGGTCAGTATCAGCATGTGGGAAACTTGGTCACAGCTGCTTTGACTGTCTAGATACCTGCAGCACAGTGAGGTAACCTAAACTCTACTCCTTTACTGTGTGCCAGTGTGTTGATTACAGCTCCACTTTTCTAATGCCATACTGATAAAACATAGAATTGCATACAACACACTGGAAGTCTAGTATAGCATAAGCATGTCACTCACTCCATTTGAGTTTCACTTATGCAAGCTTCTCACATAAGATTTTCTATGCAGCCCTCATTTGAAATATTTGGGAAGTAAGCAGAATGCCCTTGTGAAGTCCACTATCCAACAAACTAAGTTGCGATGAAATCTTAGACCTGTGGGTGACTGTGAGCCCTAGCCTCCTCTGCTTCTCTGAGCTTCCACTTTCTTCTCACAGGCCTTTTGGGTGGAATATAAACTATTTCAAGCAGTCACTTTTAACTGCTGAGCCATCTCCTCAACCCTAAGGTATTTCATAACATTACTAGGAGGGTTCAATAATCAGACAGCAGATGTAAAGTGCTCAGTAAAGAATGCGCAGTGCACGCGCACACACACGAATATCATCAGATGTGGTGGAGCATGTCCGTAAACTCAGCTACTTGGGAGGCTGAGACAGGAGAATTGTGAGTTCCAAGACAGACTGAACTATGTATCTAGATCTTGACTATGTATGTATGTATGTATGTATATGTATGTATGTATGTATATGTATGTGTATACACACACACACACACATGATATATATATATATCAAGAAGGGCTGGAGGAATGGCTTAGTGGTTAAGGCACTTGCCTGCAAAGCCAAAGGACTCAGGTTTACTTCCCCAGGACCCATGTAAGCTAGATGCACAACAAGGTAGTGCATGTGTCTGGTGTTTATTTGCAGCAGCTGTAGGACCCAGTGAACCCAATCTCTCTCTCTCTCTCTTTATCTCTTTCTCTCTCAAATAAATATTTTTTAAAAATTAAGAAAACAAAAGAGAGAAGGAAGAAGAGAAAGCAAGAGAGGGAAGGTTCCCCACTCCACACTTGGTCTCATGGAAATGAGGGACCTGGGTGAACCACATCCTCCCATCTACCATGGTGAAAAGTAAAAGGGCTTTGCCATGGAAAGATGGACATACTTAGCCTCCAATGGAAGCCTTAATTTGATACAAACAGTGGCTATCTAACTAGATCCACTTCAGTTTTAATAATTCCATGAAAATATAAGCTACCCTGAGCTGGTTGCCTACCAAGCCTCCAAATGGCAGGAATAAACCTCTCCAATTCTTAAATCAAAGTCAAAGCATACTCTCAGGGTTCCAGAAACACTGACATTCATGACAGAACATATGCACAAGATCCAAAGCATCTGTTACCATGGAATTAGACCTGCCCACTCTCCTCAGGCATATGACCTCCCCTTCCAGATAAAGACATAGTAGGTGTATGTATCCTTAACTTTTTCATTTCTAACACAGGGGATATTATGGATGAATTTATCCAATTATTATTCTATAATGTCAAAATGCTTTAATAAAAATCAGTTCCTCTATATCTTGGCCAATATCTGTATCATTAGTCTTAATTTTATTTTATACTATTTTACTTTTTAAGGAAATATTCTTTTACCTAGGCCTTTTAAAGTAGTTTTCAAACACTAAGTCTTAATTATATGCTGGAACTAAATGTCTCAAGATGTTTAAATTCTGATGCTCATCACTAATAATCCTTGACATATTTCTCAAGTAATCCTTATTAAGCCCCTGCCTGAAATAAACAGAAAATTAAAATATCAGAGCCCAGTTTTGGAGAGGGCAGGACATGTGCAGACTCGCTAGCGTTTCCTCCTTGCTGCTGTAAAAGCCTGGCCTAACAACATTGTGAAGCACAGATGGTATGCAGCAGTCTTTAAAATCCTACCAATGCCCCAGCGGGCCTCTTCTTCCTTTACATTTAACAAAGAGATGCTTAGGGTGGTGAACAATAAGACAACAATCAAGTAACAAGAAGCTTTGACATCCAGGTTAAAGAATTTTAAAAATTTATTTATTTATTTGAGAAAGAGGCACAGGCAGAGAGAGAGAGACAGAGACAGACAGACAGACAGACAGACAGACACACACACACACACACACACACACACACACACACAGAGAGAGAGAGAGAGAGAGAGAGAGAGAGAGAGAGAGAGAGAGAGAGAATGGGCACACCAGGGCCTCCAGCCACTGCAAACAAATTCCAGATGCATGTGCCACCTTGTGCATCTGGCTTATGTGGGTCCTGGGGAATTGAACCAACGTCCTTTGACTTTGAAGGCAAGTGCCTTAACCACTAAGCCATACCTCCAGTCCAGGTTAAAGAATTTTGATATTATCCTGAAGATAACTGAAAGACACTGAAGAGATAGTCTAAAAAACTGCTGAGGGTGGCAGAGGAGGCTGGCCAGAGAAAGTAAAGATGGACAGCAGTATCTAGCTAGCATTCAACTAAGAGGGCTATGGCACACTTAAAATTGGGCTTACAGCACTTTGTCCAACAGAACTAAGGTAGCTCTGGATGGCTAGTGATTATTTTTCCTCATGGGAGTAGGAAAAAGAACGTAACAGAAGCGATGAAGACAGCAAAAGGGGAGCTAAAGAGTGCATCATATGTTACAGGCTAAGGAAAGAAGCCTGTTAGTAAGGGTTGGGAGCAGAGAAATGGAGAGGCAGCTAGTTCTGTAGGCTGACACCTCTAAGAGAAATGCAAAAGGAAAGAGAAGGAATTAAGATTTCTGATGAGGGCAAGGTCCAGGATATGGAAGCAGGATATAGGCGGCTGAAGTGGAATGTGTGAAGTCAAACACTAGAGAGGTATCCATACACACATTAGTGATAGTTGTGATGGGGCTTAAAATAAAATAGTAAGAACTGAAATCATCAGATGGGAAAGGACTGGGAAATAGGTAAGGAGGAACAAAGAGAATGACTCTGAGGTAGACGAGGCTGGGGCAGTGAGTAGGCTCCACCTAGCAAAGCAACACCTTAAAGAAAAGTCTTCAGCTAACAGACATTGGGAGAAAAACAAGATCAGGGACAGCTTGTTAATACTGGAAAAGGAGACTTTCAAGTGGCACAGCAGAGAGCTCTGGGAGCTGTCGAGGGTGACATATGTGAACTGAAGTTCCCAGGAAAAAAATCATACCTGTGCTCAAGATTCTATAAGGCTGATTAATTAATTGTAATTCTGAGATCATGGTCAGCTGGAACATTACAAGTACAGAGGCAAAATATGTTGGGCTAATTTTAGCCCCCCTTTCATAGCCATTTATTGCCCACCTCTGTGTTTGACCTAACATCCTTGTGATTATCAGGTAAAATCCGTTTTGGAATGTACAAACAGACCCATCTCATCCATCAGCCCAAAGGCTAAGAATGCCATTAGGTAACACCTGAGGTCTATAGCTGAGACTTCCTTGCTTTGCTGTAACCCATCTACCTACAATTTCCACCGATTTATTTTAATTATTTTATTTTAATTATTTTATTTTTTTTATATTTATTTTATTTTATTATTTTATTTTATTTTATTTTTTTGATAGGGTCTCACTCTAACCCAAACTGATCTGAAATTCACTATGTAGTCCCAGGCTGGCCTCAAACTCACGGCAATCTTTCTACCTCTGCCTTCCAAATGCTGGGATTAAAGGCTTGTGCCACCATACCCAGCCACCATAATTTATGACTCTCTTGTGTTTTGTTATTATAAAAACCAAGCTGATCTGGAATTCACTATGTAGTAGTCCCAGGCTGGCCTTGGAAACTCATGGCAATCTTTCTACCTCTCCCTCTGGAGTGCTGGGATTAAATGTTTGTGCCACCACACCCGGCCACCTTAATTTATGACTCTCTTGTGTTTTGTTATTATAAAAACCTTCATGGGGCTGGGGAAGTGGCTTAGTGATTAAGGCATTTGTCTGCGAAGCCTAAAGACCCCGGTTCAATTCCCCAGGACCCATGTAAGCCAAATGCACAAGGGGACTCATGCATCTGGAGTTTGTCTGCAGTGGCTGGAGGCCCTGGTGCACCCATTCTCTTTCGCTCTGCCTCTTCCCCTACCCCCACCCTCCAAATAAAATAAAAAAAGAAAAAATAAGTCTTTGCAAAAAAAAAAAAAAAAAAAAGAAAAAATAAATCTTTGTGAAACTATTACTGTGTTAGGACATGGCATCTGAGGTAACCTGAATCTGTGTTCCTGGACCATAGTCACTCATATTTGTTGTAGAATAAGCTTTCTTATTCCTGTTTTAGTGAGAGCTTTGCTTTCTGCATTGATACACACCATAGAACAGTATGCATAACAATGCCCAAGAGAGGATATTGGCTCACAGGGATAATATCTGAGGGCCCCAAGGAGGACAAAGAGAAATGATGAGAACTATACTTTTACCTAAGAAAGGTGTTATTGGGCTGACTAAATAAGCAACATGGTAGCCAGTATAGACAACCTCATGTTTTCACATCAGTTTGTATACTGGGTACCTCAGACAACATGCCAACTCTACTGTGCCTATAAAAAGATGGAGGCTTTGTCAAACTCTTACGCCAATGACAGAAATTATGTCTACAGCAATCCTTTACTATGGTAATAAGCTTATCTAAATGGAAAATGGCATGAAAACCCACACTGATCACTAATGAGCTCCATTTCCTCAAGAACTGACAGGACCTGGCCAGTCATCTACTATATATACATATACATATATATGTATGTATGTATGTATATATATATGTATGTAGTATGTATGTGTATACACACACACACACACGTATATGTATGTTTTTTTCGAGGTAGGGTCTCACTCTAGCCCAGGATGACCTGGGATTCACTCTGTATTCTGAGTGGCCTCGAACTCACAGCAATCCTCCTACCTCTGCCTCCCTAGTGCTGGGATTCAAGACATGTGCCACCACACCTGGCCCAGTCACCTATTTTATAATCTGACCACATTCAGTCAGGTTTCTTCCATTTGTCTAACATCTAGCACATGCCATAAGCACTTTGGATAAATATAAATTTTTCACCAAGTCCTAAAGATATTATTACCCAATCTTAACAAAGGAAACTGGTTCAGAGGGCAGTTGATGTATATGAGTAACAGTGTGGGATCTGATTCTATCCAATTTTAAGCTTTATTTTCTGTAAAGCATCATTTACTAGCTACTTTAAAAAATTAGATCTACTTGTGTTCATGTTCTTGTAACATCTACATTTTGTTCAAATTATTTAATACCTTCAACTACAGATGAACAATCTCACCGACTATAAGTAGCAGGGAATCTAATGCACTGTCTCAAAACTTAGCTATGGCCTTGCCACTGTAGGAACTCATTAAAGATCCACCTTAAGGCTGGAGAGATGGCTTAGTGGTTAAGTCACTTGCCTGTGAAGCCTAAGAACCCATATTCAACTCTCCAGATAATACATAAGCCAGACGCACAAGGTGACACAAAGTGATGCATGTGTCTGAGTTTGACTGCAATGGCTGGAGGTCCTGGAGTGCCAGTTCTCTCTCTCACTCTCTCATAAAAAATAAAATCCAAGAGAAAGAAAGGGAGGAGGGCTTTTATTAGGTTGGTATTGTATATATGTAAGTAGAAAGATTGAGATGGGGAGGGGATATGATGGAGAATGGAATTTCAAAGGGGGAAGTGAGGGGAGGGTAATATCATGGGATATTTTTATAATCATGGAAAATATTAATAAAAATTGAGAAAAAAATAAAAATAAAATAAAATCCACCTTAGATCCCATTGTAGACCTGAATCAGAATTTTAATGATATTTCCCAGTAGATCTGTGTATACATTAAATTTTGAGCAACTCCAATGTAGAAAACCTAAGCTTGCTATTTTAAGTTTCAAGTTTAAAAAATTTATTATTATTACTATTTTATACCAAGGCCTCTTGCTGCAGCAGACAAATGTTTGCGCCACTTTTTACATCTAGCTCATGTGGGCAGCTTGGGAACTGAACTCAGACTGGCAGGCTTTGCAAGCAAGTGCCTTTAACCACTGAGTCATTTGCCCAGCCCCCACTTTTTAAAAAATATATTTTATTTATTTGAGAGCGAGCGAGAGAGAATATGAATATGAATGGGTGTGTCAGGTCCTTCAGCCACTGCAAACAAACTCCAGATGCATGCGCCCCCCCCCCCTTTGTGCATCTGGCTTATATGGGTCCTGGAGAATTGAAAGGGGATCCTTTGGTTTTGCAGGCAAATGCCTTAACCACTAAGCCATCTCTCTGGACACCCCACTTTAAGTTTCTAATCACTCCCCTTACCACATTCAAACAGCTTTCATATATAATCATTTCTCTTAAAGGCAAATACAGCTTTTACAGCACAAAGACGACTAAAGCTCAAGGGATGGAGGAGCTCACCAAATGAAACCAATGTGGCTATGCAGGACATTTCCCAGGGCATTCGATTTCTGAAGACATTGGGTGGGGCTAGAGGGAGAAGTAGAAAAATAAGGAACAACAAAGATATAAAGAGTGACATGGGGAAGCCAGGCGTGGTGGCGCACGCCTTTTAATCCCAGCACTCGGGAGGCAGAGGTAGGTGGATTGCCGAGATTTCAAGGCCACCCTGAGACTACATAGTGAATTCCAGGTCAGCCTGAGCCAGAGTGAGACCCTACCTAGAAAAACCAAAAAAAATTAAAAATAAAAAAAAGTGACATGGGGGCTCAGGAGATGCCTCAGGGGTTAAAGGTGATTGCTTGCAAAATCCTGGTTCAATTGCTTAGTACCTACTTAAAAGCCAGATATACCAAGTGTCACATAAAACTGGAGTTCCTCTGCAGCAGCAGGAGGCCTTGAGCACCCAATACTCACTTGTGCTGAGACCCAAACACACACACACATTTACAAGAGACATGGAATATAATAATACTTTCAGGAAAGGTAATGGCCAAAACCAACAGAATACACTGTAAAGACCATTTAAGACAGTCACAGGACTTAGTAAGCTCATACTGAAGGGAAACATGGGAGCTAGGGACTGTTTGGGTAGATACATATTGAGAGAATGCAAAGAAAATGCCACAAAAGACAATTATTGTATCACCTGAAAAAATTAGGAGTATAAAATCATAGTTTAATAAGAGAATATCAATTTTTAATGATCTTAAGTTCATAACTGTTTTGTTATATATAAATGAAATATCACTTACGATGGGCATGGTGGCACACACCTTTAATCCTAGCACTTTGGAGGTAGAGGTAGAAGGATCACTTTGAGGGGGTTCCAGGTCAGCCAGGGCTAGAGTGAGACCATGCCTCAAAAAAAAAAAAAAAAAAAAAAAAAAAAAAACCCCAAGAAAATTACATTTTTAACATTTCTAACAGTTCAGAGAAACCTATATTACATACAAATATATGGACAATTTACAGCTGATAAGTAAAGCAAATGGGACAGAATGTCAACAATGGGAGAATTTGGATAAAGCTGCTTTGAGATTTCTTTCAGCCCCATAGAATTAGCCAAGTTTCTGGAAACTGTGACCCAGTCAGATGCCCTACAGTCCTGACTGTTGCTCTATAGCCCAACCTGGCAGAGGGTTCCAGTTCATTAATGCCACCTCAGAAAACAAGAGACCAAATCAGCAATGATATTTTTAGATGATTGTTAACTTTCTCTACTTTCACCCTTCTATGCCAGCTCCTGTGGTTTTAAGCTGAGTCACTGTTGGAACTTTCTGAAGCGTCCTAGGAGTATAGTAGCATCTAGATCTGATGGCAGTACTGGCAAAGGCAGCAGGGCCTGGCACTGGATGCCTGTATTACAAGACATCCTTCCAAGCTTGAGCTCTTCTGAAGTGGGATTAGTTCTGGATACCATCATCAAACACTTGTTACCTACTAGACTAGGGCCGCTTTTTCCAGCCTAAGATATATGGCTGTGTATCTGATCCTCAGGTTGCTTGTAGAGAATTTACCTGAAGGTACAGGGGCAAGAAAGGGAGAAAGCAACACTGAAAACAGACCCTTTACTTGTGACTCCAAATCTGTGAATCTATGATAACCTCAGCTCAAGTGGTGACCTTCTAAGTATGGACTCTTTGGATGACCCTGGATCTCTTGGGTCCAAGGTAGTCTACCAGACACAGTGCTCTTTACCTTAGTGCACTCCCACTCTTGATCCATTACCTACAGAGATAATGTACTCAAGTACTATGGGAAGTGTGGTGTTTTGAATCATGTCCCCCATAAACTCATGTGTTCTAGATGCTTGGTCCCCAGTTGATAGCAACTTTGGAGATGGAGCCTTGCTGGAGGAAGTGTGTTTCTGGGGGTGGAACTTGAGGTTTATTAAGCCCTAGCTTGTATTAGTTCGGCTCACTTTCTTGCTGCTGTTTTCTGCCTGCTGTGGCAAGGAGGTGATAGCCAGCCTCTACCTGTGCCATGCTTTCCCCTGCCATCACGAAGATTCCCCTCAAGACTATGAGCAAAAATAAATTCCTCCCACCAGCTGCTTTTGTTTGGGTGTTGTTTTGTCCCAGCAGCAAGAAGGTAACTACAATAGAAAATTAGTACCCAGACTGGGGTTGCTGCTTCTAGAAATCCAACTGTGTAGTTTTTGATCTTTTGGAATTTACTTGTGGGAGGAATGTGGAAGGATTTGAAACCTTGGCCTAGGAGATGCCTTATAGTGCTGTAAGTAGAGTTTGACAGACCATTCTGGTCAGATGAAAGATGTAAATGCAGAAAATTGTAGACTATGAGGTTTGTCTTATCAGGGGAAGAGAACTTGTCCAGACTAAGTTAGAGGCAGTTTGTGCAACACACTAGCTGTGTTCTGCCTATGTCCTAAGAACTTGAGCAAGGTTGAGTTTAGAAGAAATGGACTGGTGTGAACAGATGGATATAGCACAGAAAGAAATGAAAGTTTTGAGCTAGAGACTACAGTCTGCTTCAGCCACAATTGTTTGAGAGATTATCATCATTGAGTTTGGTCCAGCTGTTCTGCACTGGGACAGCAGGAAGAATCTTTCGAAAGTAGGGGAGCAGAATACTGAGTTTTCTTGTTCTTCAAAGTCAGCTATAATTTCCCCCTGGATTAACAAATTTGGTAGCTGGAGAGATGGAATTGGAATCCCAGAGACTTCATCACTGGTTTCAGATGACAGACTTGAAGCTACAGGATTTGATTGTTGCCTTGCTTGTTTCAGATCTTGTATTGCAAAATCTTTCCTTGACATGCTGTCTTTTGTGGTGTGAATGTTTACTCTGTGTTATTATTATGAGTTTTAGACTATAGGGATGCTTGGACAGTGTTGGGATTGATTTATGGGGAATTGTGTTTTGGGTATTTTTTTCTCCTTGAGGTAGGGTTTCACTCTAGCCCAGGATGACCTGGAATTCACTATGTAGTCTCAGGTTTGCCTCAAACTCATAGTGATCCTTTTACCTCAGCCTCCAAAGTGCTAGTATTTAAGGCATGTGCCACCACACCCGGCTTATGGGGACTTTTAGGAGAGATGGTTCAGTGGTTAAGGTGCTTGCCTGCGAAGCCTAATGACTGGGATTTGATTCCCCAATACCCATGTAAAGCTAGATGCACAAAGTGGCATGCATTTGGAGTTCATTTGCAATGGCTAGAGGCCCTGGCGCACCCAATTCTCTCTCTCTTCCACCTTCCCTCTCTTTGCTTACAAATATTTAAAGATTGAGATGTTCATGAGTTTATGGGGGCCAGAGGCACAATGTGGTGGTTTGAATCACGTCCCCCATAAACTCATGTATTTTGAATGCTTGAATCCCAGCTGGGGGCAACTTTGGAGACAAAGCCTTGCTGGGGGAGGTGTGTTGCTGGGGGTAGACCTTGAGGTTTATTAGTGAACAAAACTAACATTGCCAAGCTAGGGCTCTCTTGTTGCTGTTTTCTACCTGCTGTGGCAAGGTGGCCTCTGCTTGTGCCATGCTTTCCCATGCCATCATCAAGCTTCTCCTTGACATTGTAAGCAAAAATAAACCATTTCCTGCCATCAGCTGCTTTTGGTCAGGTGTTATATCCCAGAAACAAGAAGGTGACTACAACAGTAAGGTCAGCACATGCCCAATGATCTCAATCTCATTCTCACACAGGAGGCACCTACTGTTACACTGCTTCCCACGTTTTCTCTTCTTTCTTCACTGGAAACTGTTCCCAAATAAGTGACCTAACTCCATAAAAAAACTCATGCTCCAGTGTTTGATAAGATCTGTGTAAGTCAATTGTCATGTCCTAGAACTTACTAGGATCACGAGACTCTTTAAGAATCTGGCCATCTGATCAATGCAAGAAAGAGGCATAATGGTAGAAAAACATTATTGGAAATAAGCAGCTAAAAATACCCAGAAAATAGCCAGGTGTGGTGGTGCATGACTTTAATCCCAGCACTTGGGAGGCAGAAGTAGGAGGATTGCTGTGAGTTGGAGGCCACCCTGAGAATACACAGTGAATTCCAGACTAGAGTAAGACCCTACCTTGAAAAAAACACCAAACAAACCAACCAGAAAAAAATGGGGGATATAGCTCAGTGGCATAACATTTGGGTAGAATGCTCTGGGTTTCATCCCCAGTATTGCAATAAACTAAAAACCAAACCAAAAAGAAAAACAAGAAACAGAATGGCTTAACACTCACCATTCATTCAACAAACATTTAGCAAATTGCCCTGAATCAGGCAGTGTGCTACATGCTGAATATATAGTATTGGAGACTTGGGAATTTAGGCAAATTTACATGATAACTTAGTTGAGCCCAGGAAGTCCATATTCTATGCAGAAGAGACCTAAGTTTATTTTAAAAACGGTTCCAAAAAAGAATTTGGAAGAGGCTGGAGGTCAGATCCAAAATGCTGAAGACTCCCCTTATCATCTCAGGCTCATCTAACCTGTGGGGAACCTACAAATGACACAACACAAGGAATACTCCATCCACTGGTTAACAGTTAGGGTAGAAACTAGACAGGGAGAATGAGTTAATTCCATGAGACTCCTAAAACAGAGTAGACCGGATGTATCCTCTGACATCCTTATGCTAAGCATCTGGCTTGTCCACCTGACTTCTGTACAAAATATTCATTAGGAGTCCTTATTTCCAGGTCCCTCAAAGTACATTTTAATAGTCACTACTCTCTTCTGTTGAGTAATGCTGCACAGGAAGAAGTCACAAGAGAAAAGGCAAAAAGAAAATTCCAGTGGGTGGTACAGCTGATGAACTGAGACTGAGGGGTAGGAACTTTTTGGTGAGTACTCTCGACTTCAGAGACCTCATCAAGGGAGCCCAACACTTCTATCTGAATATCTCCTGCACTTCATGTGAGATATCTAAGTCTTCTTGTCTAACATATTACAATTATGGTTATAGGAATATAGGCTAAACAGGAAGTATGGAAGTTTTAGAAACAAAGAGGCCAGGGTTGGAATGCTGGGTTTGCCAGTAGTTATACCACTTTTGTGACTTTGCAACTTCCATGAGCATTTTTCCTTATCTGTTCAAGCATTAAAATCATGTGATTTACTCAGCATAAAAAGTAATCAATAAGTGGTAGCTATTAGTTATTCCATTTTCCATCTAAGAATACTGAGGACAGCCTCCACATCCCTACTGTTTCCATTATAGAACTTAAGATAACCAAGCAGGACAAGGCTAGCCATGGTTATATGCCATTGGGGGTCTTCAAGAAAAGTACGCTTTCGAGGTACAGTCTCACTTTAGATCAAGCTGACCTGGAATTCACTATGCAGTCTCAGGGTGGCCTCGAACTCATGGTGATCCTACCTCTGCCTCCCTAGTGCTGGGATTAAAGGCATGCACCACCAGGCCCAGCTGAAAAGTATGCTTTTAACATTCATCTTGCTTGAAATTCTTCCTCCCCAGTAAGGGGTAAGGACTACAAGGGAAGGATCACACAAAGTACCACATTCAAACCTATGCTGACCTTATAGGCACAGCTCTCAAAAAAGCTTTTAAAAACAAACAACAAACCTATATAGCAGAAGCACTTTGGCCCCTTATGAATGTTCTCCATGTGCCATCTCATGCTGTGAACTCAATGAAAGATTGTTCCAATGGCAAAAAAAGAAAAAAGAAAAAAGAAAAAAGAAAAAAAAAATCCTTAGGGGCGAAACAGACGTCTCAATCAGAGCAATTATTGTGCTGTATTTGGTATATTTATCATCTATTTTTTCTTAGCAGTTATGGAGATCTCTTTTTAAAAAAGTATTTATTTAAAGAGAGAGAGAAGATAGAGGGGGGAAGGGAGATACTATAAACAGGCATACCAGGGTCTTTTACCACTGCAAACGAACTCCAGATGCATTTGCCACTTTGTGCATCTGATTTCGTGTGGGCTTTGGGTGATCAAACCTGGGCCAGCAGCCTTTGTGAGCAAGTGCCTTTAATCACTGCACCATCTCCCCAGTTTTATCATGGAGATTCCTTTTTAAAAATATTTTGTATTTATTTATGTGAGAAAGAGAGAGAGAGAGAAAATCAATGAGAATGTTAGGGCCTCCATCCACTGCTTACGAACTCCAGATGCATGTGCCAACTTGTGCATCTGGCTTACATGGGTCCTGAGGACTCAAACCTGGGTCCTTTGGCCTTTTAGGCAAGCACCTTAACCACTAAGGCATCTCTCCAGCCCATAGAGATTCTTAATGCCAACAAATTTACCCTATATACTGACAAACCACCTTCAGTGCTCCCAATGCAATGCCTGGCATATAACTAGTGTTTGATGTCTGCTGAATGAATGAATTTAGCTATCTGAAGTCAAGAGCCCTGCCCTTCAACCTGGCTTACCACACTGCCAAATATTTAAAGAGTGACAGAAGATAGTCAGATGTGAAGCTGTAACTTCCTGGGCAGCATCACCAAACCAGAATCCAAGCAATAAGCTTGCACCTGGGTTTCACACAGGGACAACAGGATATTGGGATGTCTACAAGGACAGCTCCCAAATTTCCTGAAGCTTCTGAATTATCTCCTTCCTTTGTGGAAAAACAGAGTGAGTTAGATTTCAGATGGGGAGGCAATGTAGGTACTGGAATGTGGGTTGCATGTTCTCATATTGCTGGCGAGGGTGCACGATCTGGCACTGCAGCTGGCTAGTGGGAGAGCAGCATCCTACTCTAAGTAGGCAGCGCCCTTATGTGGGCTTTCAGAGAAGGCCCAGAACTCAGGGAAAGGAGATGGCTACTACTACCAGCTCCACAAACCAAGGACAAGATGGAAACTAAAGACACGTGTGTGTTCTTAACTGTCAGAAAGGAAGAAATACCCATGCTAATCTTGCCCTCAACAAATTCATAGCACTGGGCTGTCTTGGATCCTTATGAATTCTAAGGCTCAGGCTGCATCCCTTCCCTAATCCACAAAATCATGTAATATTTATCACTAAAGTGCTTGAGATGGAAAGTGAAGAAAAACATCCCTTCTTCAGAGACAAATAGCTACAAGATCAAGTTTTTTAAGTGGTGGGAAAGCTGGTAAAATTATGACTGGATCCAAGTAGTCTTTCTTTTATGAGACAGATTCTTGCCCCCTTACCGTAGTCTCCTCAGTAGCTGGAGTCATAGGCGCATACTACCATAGCCAAACTAGTTTTTACAGCCTAATTCCACCATTAATTTTTAGGCCAGGCTCTCTAAGCCCTAAGCTAGACATAACTGAATTTCTATTGGCCCAAAGCAGTATTTTAGAAGCTACCTTTGTCGCTAAGAGAAGTAAGAACCAAAGAAGGGCAACACCTCCATTTGATGACAGCACAAGTTAGACACTGATGACCACACACAGGTACCCATCTCCTGTGTAAGCTCTTCTGTCTTTTGCTCAGGTCCTGTGGGCGTGAGGATAGGATAAAATTGGCTTCAAAGAATATACAAAAGAAAGTACTGTGGCCTTTAAGGCAAGGTCCAGTAAAAGGACATTAACTAGTGATGCCTTACTTCCTGGCCTGGGGGAATAGAGCACATATTTTCCAGAAAAGCTTGAGTCAGCTGAAGGACAGTACTTCAAGAGGTCTCCACCTTAACCTGCAGGTAGTTAATTAAGGCAAGTTCCTCCAAATACACAACCCAATTTAAAAAAATTTAACCTTCCTTCTCTAAGTGGGATTTTACCAAAACAAATGGACATTAAAATGCCTAACAGACAAGAATCCCAGGCTCTGCAAAGCATTCTAAAAAAAGACCTGCGGCAAACAGGGTGGAGGCCAGCAGTACCTTGCTACCATGACTGTTGGGTCCTAGACCAGGGAAGTAGGAAAGGTCAGGTGGTTCTCAGTGTAACTTCACTGTCAGCATCAACAGCAAATGGCTGCACCCCAGAACCCTTGCTTTCTGTTTTCCTATAAAGTCTGTTGCCTATTGCCTCTCAACCTTTTGACTAAAATGTATATATCTGTTCTGATCTGTTTAAAATCTGCTGCCAACATTTGTTATTATAAAGGAAAATATGTAGGCTTCAAGTATTATTGTAGCATTTAAGTTTCATTTCTTCCTGAACACTCTTAAGACTTGTATCTATCTGGTCAACCTTTTCCTGAGTAAAAGAGCAAAATAAACAGAAAACAAGAAGGTCTGAGCAAATGCAATTCAAAGGTTCAAGAAGTCCCTTCAATTCACCCCCCAACAAATTCTACCAAGCAGACAAGGAATCCTAAAGGGGAGTGGCTCTTCTTTCATCTATCTAGTTGAGAGAGAGAGAGAGAGAGAGAGAGAGAGAGAGAGGGAGGGAGGGAGGGAGAAAAAATAAAGAATATGAATATGAGAGTGAATACAGAAAAAAAAGGGCCTCTGAAACTGGGAGTTACCCCACCCTGCGCTTACCCTGCCTACTACCTTTCTAGGATCAATGTTTTTAACCTTATGTTAAGGCAATTCCAACATTTAAGCGTTACTCAGCTTCATCTGAGGTTAAAATCCTTCCTTTCCTTTCCCTTCCCATGACTCAGGGACCACTCAACCTTCACATATAGCTCCTTAGTTTTAAGAGCTACTAAGAAACAGAAGCTAGTTACATAGTAATCAGCCCCTTAAATCCCCTCCCCCACATAAAAGTGTTTTGCTTCATCATCTCTAGACAGGCCTGGGCACCAGGGGTTTGGCTGGCTCATTTCTGCATAAGGCTATAACCTTGGGGACTTTTCTCAGGGCCACCCCAAGTGTAAACTAGTATCTCCAGGGAATTTATCAGGGTAAGGGGAAAGCTATGCTCATCTTTAGGAGCTGCCATCTGTCCTGCCACACTCACAGCTACCATTTCCATTTCTTGCAAAACAGCTCCATGTTGTGTGAAGGTGGGGGGGGGGGTGATACAAAGGGGAATGGAACAACTGTTGCTTTGCTCACCACCCCATGCGTCCCCTCCCCCAGCCACCTAATTTTCTGGCACTCACCCGAATGTGTGCTGCTCTGGGCTGAGGAATCTGAGTCCTGAGTGCTCCAGGGTCGGTCCCAGCCGGTCAGACTGAGGGACTGCAGGCCAAGGCACAAGTCATTTGCATCTGGGAGGCCACGGGAAGATTCTTGCGCAGAGGTGGGGAAAAGCATCCTGCTTGTAACTGCTTCTTCCGAGTCCTGGAAGTCTGCTTTGGACAGGAGGATAGCAGAAACCCCAGAGTTAAGGGCTGTTTTTTCCTAACACTATCAACAATAAATATCACTAATAGTTTCCCCAGGTTCAGGGGCCAGATATCCAAGCTGGCTCAATGTGCAGCAGCTGCCTCTGTACTTTTGGGGGCGTTGGAGCAAGCAAGAGCAGTTGCCACATAGCCCCCTCCCCACACACCCCTATCCCGTCTGCATTACAGACTGGGCAGCATGTGATCAGGCTGCTGATGCTTCCCGCTGCCAGTGACATCAGCCGGCTGAGCTCTGCGATACAGCAGCGGCATCATCCCTCACAGATCGGGGGAGGAGCAGGAGGGGACAACAACAGGGAGGAGACTTGCCTCCCAGGGAAAAGACAGCACAAGAGCTACTTGGAATAGTCGGGTGCAGTGCTGCTAAGTCAGGGTTGCAAGGCAGCCCCCTCCCGTCTCCAGCAATGGTGGCCAGGCTGCCCTCAGGCAAGACTGAAGTCCTCTCTGCTGACAGGGAAGCTAAAACCAAAGCAGTGGACTGTCTGCTTGTGCAGCTCTGCCCTCCTGCCCTCCCTGTCCCTCCCTCTGCTCTCCACCCCCAAACCCAAAAACACTCTAGTCCTGGACTCCCTCCAGCTGCTGGCTCAAGCCCTGGCTTTGCAGCCTAATGCAAAGCTTCACAATCCTGCTGGCAAGTGCTCCAAGTGGCCCCTGAGCAGCACCCTGACACAGCAGTGTTTGCCCCTGAGGAATGGGATAACCTTCAGAGAAACAGTACACTTGGACCCTGAGGAATAACACCTGGTGCTCCAGGCTTGTCTGAGAACGGCTCATCACAGGAAAAGGGGTCAGCTTTGGTAAAAGGGAGGGAGAGTTACCAGGCTGTTTCAGGTACATCTCACAGGGCATGGCCCACAAGCCACACACCAGAGTGATACCTGCTGTCACTAGGAAAATCCGTGTTCCTAAGCTCCATAACACCAACAGGATGGGAATCAGACCCAAGGACCCAGCTCTTCTCCCTCTAGCAACTAAAGGCACTGACTGAGGCAGTGTCTGACAGACCACAACAAGTCAAACAGTCTCAGAAACTCCTCTAATACCCAGAAGTCCCTGCTCAGGGGCTCACATCACCCTGCTCTATCAGTACTATTTCTCCTTTCAGGAGTCCTTGGGCGATCCGGGCCTCTGTAAGCATCACTAATACCCTTAATTGCCGTAATTTCTCTCAGAGGTGACTGCCCAGAACCAAGAACCTACTTCAGTCAGTGAACTCCTCACAGCTCCAGCAACAAAGTGTAGTAAAGTCCAACTTTTAGAGCTTCTGTCATTTCCTCTTTACCATCATCTCCTTCTGAATCAGTCCTTTTTCAACATGGACCCCCACACACTAGGCTTCTTCCTCATAAGGGATAAGGGTAGGGCAACAGTCACACCTGCACCAGGCAGACAGCACTCCATCTGCCTGTTCTCTGTTGCAAGGAGAAGCAAGTAGATGTGGAAAGCACGTGCACCTGGGACCTCCCAGGGCAGAGTCTGAACTAGGCAAGAGAGAGATGGGCTAGTGCTGTTAGTCACAGGAACATCTAAGTCAGAGCAGCATATCCTGAGTATACTCAGACACAGATTCTGGAGGGGAACAGTCTGTGGGAGGGGCTCCTCCCTTCAGAGGATTTTTTTTTAAAGCTTTGCTGCTGTGTCATCGCTCCATGATTTTCCTGTCTGGCTGTAGACACTCTGCTTGCTCCCTGTCTGTGTCTGTCAAAGCTGTGTTGTCACCACTGTACAGACTGAGCAAAAACTCACCCATATTGGACCTGGCCCTATCCTATTCTCTCCTACTTCTGCCTATGTCCACCCTTCCCCCTAGCAAATAATATGCTTTCAGATTAATCCAAATTTTAATTACAAAATAAAATTCTTCCTTTCAAAACAACTACAACACTTGGGCTGGAGAGATAGCTCAGCAGTTAAGGCGCTTGCCTGCAAAGACAAAGGACCCAGGTTCGACTCCCCAGGACCCACGTAAGCCAGATGCACAAGGGGGCACATGCTTCTGGAGTTCATCTGAAGTGGCTGGAGGCCCTGGTGCACCCATTCTCTCTCTCTCCCCCCTCCCTCTTTCAAGTAAATAAATAAAAATAAAATATTTAAACAAAACACACAAACATAAAAACCCAAACTACACTTAAGTAACTATTTCCACCTAAACTAGGAATGCACAGAATCCTATCTACCCTAAACTAAAGGCATCTTGCCAGCATCTATTGTTCAAAAGTAGCCATTCTCTCTGTACCTTTAAAATCTGAGCAAATGTATATATACTGTACCCCAAGCCAAGAGAATTGAATAGGCTATGTTCTTGTTACTCAGTGTGACAGACTAGTAATATCAGCATCACCAGGAGCCCATTTGAAATCCTAAATTCCAGGCCATACTTGAGACTTATGGAATCGAGTAGCATTTCAGAAAGATTCTCAGTTGATATATGTGCACATGGAAGTCCGAGCAGTACTGATCAACAGAACTAGAACCTTCCACCCTGAAATGTAAAATCACCCAAGGACTTATTGGCCACATGCACCCAGAACCTGGTGAGCTACCTATGGCACAATTCTACTTTCACCTCAGAAACCTCACTTCACACGTCAGTTTTAGCTTTAGCCACACACTAATTCACATAAAGGTTTTTACTACCACTGTAGGATAAAACAAAAACAAAAACAGTGGAGGCCATACTATTAAACTTTGGTAGGGGAGTCTGGGAATCAGGTAGCTTCGGCATCTCATAGATCTTGCTTTGCTCACCAGATCTGCGAACATGTGACTTCATCACTATTTGATCTTTCTGAGTATCTTTTTACCTGTAAAGGAGCAATAGCACCTACCCTTTCAGGTGTTTGAAAGACAAAGCATTTTATGCTTGAAAGAGAAAAGAGGCAAGTACAGTACTATGGCTAAAAGTGTCAATAGAAACCGTGAGACATACTAGAAGGCATGGCCACTATATCCTCATTTAGCTTAAAAAAATAAATAAATAAAGCTGCCTTTTTAAATGCTCCCTGAATCCATTCTCTTTAAACTTACCCATTCTGCTCCACAGAGAAGCAGTCAACATGGGCTACCATGCACAGTGTCAAAGGGCCTAATGAGCAAAGGTTAACTTACTTTTCAGGTTTGTATTGCTGGTAGAAATCACCTAACCAAAAGCAGCTTTTTTGGGGGGGGAGAACAAGGGTTTATTTTGGCTTACAAGCTCGAGGGGGAAGCTCCATCATGGCAGGGGAAGACGATGGCATGAGCAGAGGGTGGACATCACCCCCTGGCCAACATAAGGTGGACAACAGCAAAAGGAGAGTGTGCCAAACACTAGCAAAGGGGGAGATGGTTATAACACCCATAAGCCTGCCCCCAACAATACACTGCCTCCAGGAGGCATTAATTCCCAAATCTCCATCAGCTGGGAACCTAGCATTCAGAACACCTAAGTTTATGGGGGACACCTGAATCAAACCACCACATTCTACCTCTGGCCCCCATAAAGTGATAACCATACATGATGTAAAATGCCATGCATTCATCCAACTTTAAAAGTTCCCATAGTTTTTATCAATTTCAATGATGTTCATACATCCCCATAATCCAAGGTCTTTTAGCTGAGCCATAATATCAAAAAATAACCTCAAAAAACCCACCATATTGGCACAGAATAAACATTCACCCTGCAAAAGATGGCATCGGGCATAACAAAGAAATATTCAGTCAATACAAGATTTAAAACAACCAGGGCAAACATCAAACTCTGTAGATTCAAGTCCAACAACTCTAGACAGCAACCTAACCAGCAACAAGTCTCTGGAATTCCAATTCCACCCCTCCAGCTAGGCTACTCACAGTCCTGGAAAATTTCATGGGGCCGGCAGCTTTCCTTAGCAGCCATCTCGTGGTCCTGGCATCTCCACTGCCCTTGGAGGGATATGGTACAGAAAAAAAATGAAATCTTTGGGCCTAAAACTGCAAATTGTTTGAGAAATTACAACCACTGAGATTGGGCCAGCTGACCTTCACTGGGGCAACAGGAAGAATGTAGGCTCTTTTGAAGGGGCCTGAGTGCTCAAGGAGTGTCCTGTTCTTCAAAGTTTGCTTTATTCCCCCCGGATTAACAAATTGGCACCCTACCTGGTATTATGGAGTATAAAAATTCAGGAAAGAGAAAGTCATTGAGTTTGCAACGTGGTCTTGTGTTTTGGAAATGGCCATGGGCAGTGTGAAGCAGGTTTGCTGGATGACGGCATGGAGACCCCATGGAGCCAAAAGGATGAACCCGTAGATTGCAGTGGAGATGCCGGGACCACAAGATGGCTGCTAAGGAAAGCTGTTTCCCTTTGAAAATACATGGGTACTGGAGAATTGAACCTGGGTCCTTAGGCTTTGCAGGTAAGTGCCTTAACCTCTAAGCCATCTCTCCAGCCTGTTATTCTTTTTTTTTTTTTTTTTAAAGGTAGGGTCTTACTCTAGCTCAGGCTGACCTGGAATTCACTACGTAGTCTCACGGTGGCCTTGAACTCATGGCGATCCTCCTACCTCTGCCTCCCAAATGCTGAGATTAAAGGCATGTGCTACCACAGCCTATTGAATATTCTTTTTTGTTTTTTTCAAGGTAGGGTTTCACTCTAGCTCAGGCTGACCTGGAATTTACTATGTAGTTTCAGGGTGGCCTTGAACTTGTGGAGATCCTCCTACCTCTGCCTCCCGAGTGCTGGGATTAAAGGCGTAGACCATCATGACTGGCTAGTTGAATATTCTTTATTCAGATGGACAATCCTGATAAATGAACTTGGAAACTACACTTAATATTTGAGGGTAGCAGGCCAGACACCAACAAGACAAAATCTGTTGCCTCTTGACATTTTTTCCCCCCTCACTTTGTGTGTGTAAGCATGTTCACATAAGGGGTGGAGACCAGGGGTTGACACTGGGTGTGATCCTCCTCTAATACTCTCCACTTTACTTATGGAGACAGTCAGTCTGTCATGTGACTCCAGAACCTGCTGACTCAGTCTAGCTAGCCAGTTTGCTCCGGAGATCCCTTGTCTCTGCCTCCTGAATACTGAGATACAGACAGACCACCATGCCCACCTGGCAGTAAGGTGGGTGCTGGGGAACCTAACTCCAGTCCTCACAGTTGTGGGGCAAGCACTTTATTCATAAAGCCATCTCCTGTGCTCCTGTTTCTCATTTTCAACAAGCATACCATGCTAGTCTGTATAGCAACCACACTGAGTTCTTTTTTTTTTTTTTTTTTTTTGAGGTAGGGTTTCACTCGAGTCCAGGCTGACCTGGAATTCACTCTGTATTCTCAGGGTGGCCTCAAACTCACAGCAATCCTCCTATCTCCACACTGAGTTCTTTAACCAATCTCTGCTCCATTTCTAATTTCAGTCTCTGGAAATAACAAAGACAAGACATTGAGTCATTTGTCTACATAAGATTCTTCAATTGACTGACTTTGCAGTGAGGTGAGATTAAAATTAGTGTTTATGGTAGTTTCTGGGTGTGTAAATATGATTATGTGTATGCATGTACATACACATGCCACAGTGCATGTGTGGAGGTAAGGACAACTAACAGTTTTTGGATTGGTCTTCACGTTCCACCTTTGTTGTTCATAAGCTTTGGGGAAATTCTCAAAGTGGGAGTCTCAACTCACCTTCCTGCTGCAGGTACACTGGGAACTGCAGAAGCCTGATGTAGCTTCTGGCTTTTACATGGGGTCTAAAGGTCTGAACTCTGATACTCAACATTGCACATCAAGATCCCCAGCTCTGATGGTTCTTATTGATCATTTAAATAGTATAGTTTGATCATAATGACCTCGGGTTGCCTGTTACCTTCTTTGTTTTCCCCTCCCCCAGGCCCCTTGCACTGAACCTCCTTCTCATTTTTATTCTTTTGGTTTGAGATAGGGTCTTGCTATAGCCCAGGCTGACCTCGAACTCATGGCAATCCTCCTACCTTTGCTTCTTGAGTGCTAAGATTAAAGGCTAAACCTCCTCTTCTTTCCCATTAGTCCCTTTTCTACTTTTGGCTTTTTTTTTTTTTTTTTTTGGTAGTCTTCTACTATCCACGATATGATTGTTCTTAAAACTAGCAAGCCATGGGGTTGGAGAGATGGCTTAGCAGTCAAAGGTGCTTGCCTGCAAAACTTAAGGACCCAGGTTCGATTGCCCAGTACCCACATGAGCCAGATGCACAAGGTGGTCTCGAGTTTGTTTGCAGTGACTAGAGGGCCCGGCGCACCAATTCTCTCTCTCTCTCTCCCTCAAATCAATAAAATATATTTTAAAACTAGCAAGCCAATAGAGTAGCATTTCTAAGAATTTTGTTTAAGACTAGCTCTCCCCATGTAGCCCAGGCTGGCCCTGAGCCTCAGCTTGCTGGAGTTACAGGTATGTATCACCTTCCTGGGGCCAGAATTTGCATTTTTAAAGAATATTTTTATTATCTGTAAGCAGAGAGAGAGAGGGAGACAGACAGAATGGGCATGCCAGGGTCTCTAGTGGTTGCAAATGAACTCCATATGCATGTGCCACTTTGTACATCTGGCTTTATATAGGTACTGGGGAACTGAACTCAGGTCATTAGGTTTTGCAGGTAAGTGCCTTAAACTCTGAGCCAGCTCTCTAGCTTTCTAACAAACTCCTAGGTGGTATCAGTACTATTGCCCTGCTGACCTGTTTGAGCAGTCAAGGCTCAACATAGTCACATTCTAAATTAGTTCTTTTTTTAAGCTTTCTACCCCCAAATCTCTCTTCTAGGTAATCTGCCCCATCCTTACTCAGCATTCCCTTCTTCACTGTATCCACTCTGCCAAACAATCACCGTCATGGTTCCCTGTTACCTCTCAGATCAAAAACCAATCTTCAGGTCTTGGCTAACTTTTTAACCTTCTCTCACATTATTCACCAAACATAAAAGGCTAAATGTGAGTTAATCACAAACCTTTAGAAGTTTATACTCTAGAAAAGGAGTTATTGTTAATCTAAGTGTTTATAAGTGGAACACTTCAAAAGACAAACAAAGGCTGGGGAGAGAGTTCAGCTGGTAAAGTATTGCTTACAAAAAGCAAGTACAGCCACCTGAGTTTAGATTCCCAGAACCCAAGCAAATCTTGGGCATCTGTAATCTCAGCTCTCCTACAGGGAGATGAGGACCGGAGAATCTCAGCTCACATGCCAGCCTGGCTTTTGAAGCTATAAACAAGAGACCTTGCCTCAAATAAGACTGGGGCAAGGACCTACACTTGAGGTTGTTTTTTGCCTTCCACATTTATACCCCACTCTGTCACTCATTCTCTCTCTCACACACACATCATGCACATATGAAGATGGTAGTATTATTTATATAAAAATAGAATAAAAAGGTAATGCAGGTTAGAATAGTCAAGGGGTACTGCCTAACAATTTTAACTGGTTACTATGCTATATTCTTAAGGTATAATAATTAACATTAAGTATAATTAGGAATAACAAATAACATTGAATTATTTTAATCTTGACTGCTTTTAATAATCTTCAAATTTGTATATTATTGCTAACTGGTCCCTAACAGTTCTTAAATATTCACAGATTTAGATTTTACTTTTTAAAACAGTATTGATTTGGGAGAGGGAAGAGAGGAGGAACAGAGGGAAGGAGGAAGAGAAAGAGAAAATGGGTACACCAGGGCCTCCTGTTGCTGCAAATGAACTCCAGACACATTCACATGCTCTACTTTATCTGGCTTGATGTAGGCATTGGTGAATTGCATCAGGCTTTGCAAGCAGTACTTTTAACCACTAAGCCATCTCTTCAGCCCTCAATTTTACTTTTTAAATAAAAGTCCAGAAATAAATGATGTTTCAAAGACAGTGCTGCTTGAAGTAGTTGAAACACCAGCATTTGGGGGCACAGTAGGTAATAGCAACTGCCGCAAGCCTGTAATGGACTACATTGATAGTCAATTTGAGGCCTGCCTAAATGCAGAATCTTGAGTGACTAGAAGGTTAGATACCTGGTAATAGGGTATGAAGTGACTTATACTTCATTACTCCTTGAGGACATGGACTTATATGGGTATTGAGTTTAAGAAACATTTAAATGAAAAATTGAGTATCACTTATTGTCAAAGCAGACATGCTACCACTGGAGAAACAACAACTTAAAAGATGAATAATGAAATAATTAAATATAAATTGAAGTGTTTTCTCTCATAAAATGCAGAAGTTATAAAGCCATCCAGGGCCTGAATATGAGTTTCTAAAATGCTATGAATAAGCTTGTTAAAAGATAATACTATTCCTACTATGCCTACTACTGTAACAGGTAAACACTGAAGTTAATGAAAAAAGGGTCACAGAGGCAGTGTAGTGTCTTTAGGGTAGTACTAAGGATAAAATGGTAAATACTGTGACTTTACAATTATATGAAATATACTCATGGGGCTGGACAGATGGCTCAGCAGTTAAACACACTTGCTTGCAAAGCCTAAGAGTTTGGGTTTGATTCCCCAGTACCCACACAAAGCCAGATACATCTGAAGTTTGTTTGCAGTGGCAGGAGGCCCTGGTGAGTACATACATATTCTCTCTCTCTCTCTGCTTGTAAATAAATGAATAAAAATTAGAAAAAATAACTGATGGGTTGGAGAGATGGTTTAGTGGTTAAGGCACTTGCCTGCAAAGCCTAAGGACGCAGGTTCAATTCCCCAGTACCCATGTAAGCAAGATGCACAAGGTGGTCCATGTGTCTGGAGTTCGTTTGTAGTGGCTGTAGGCCCTGGTGTGCCCATTCTCTCTCTCTCAAATAGATAAACTTAAAAAAATTAAATTTAAAAAAACTTTTAAAGAAAAAATAACTGATGGAGGCTGAAGCTGCATTCCAACAGTACCATGAGCAAATGAAAAAGAATTTGGAAACACAGCAAATAGAAGAAAATGTAGTCTGAGAATGAAATAGCAAACTGGGAGACTTGACAACATATTTTTGAACAACAGAACTCTGAGAATCTTGGAAAATAAACAAGGAAGGGAGGGTCCTTTAAACTCCATTGACTAGTACTCACATAATACTTGCAAATATGGCATCTCATCTTACACATCAGTATTTGTTTAATCTGTTTGGCCAATTTTCACTAGTTAAAAAAATTTTCACTGGTGTTATTCATAATAATGAATTTAACAGCATCATAAAAATTATTTTGTTGTTGATCTTGGAGATTAAGATGCCTTCAATTATCTAGGGTGTTGTATACTTAGCTAACACTTCTTAATGCCATTCAATATTCCCTTGTTTTAAAATTAAACAAATGTCTTCAATTTAATGCAAAAAAATATTTTACTGTTGTATAACCATGTTCTGGTAGTTTGTTTACAGGTCATTCCAAAGTAAAAGGACTGTAGAAGGCTTTTATTTGGGATAAATTGCCATAATGTGATGCAAACTATACTTCTGTATAACACAAAGGTTCAATTCAATGCAGCATGTGCAGTAATGTAATTTAGTCTAACACAACTGACCTTATTTTTCACATTTGCATTGTTTAAAGATAGAAATAAAAAAAAAAACTCCCTATGTTTACAGTGTTCCTAGAACTTTTGTTTTTGAGAGAGAGAGCGAGTGAGTGAGTGAGCGAGCACGTGCGCACGCACACTAGTGCCTCAGCCACTGCAATCTAACTCCAGATGCTCACACCACCTAATGGGCATGTGTGACCTTGCACTTGCCTCACCTTTGTGCATCTGGCTTATGTGAGATCTAGAAAGTCGAACATGGGTCCTTAGGCTTCGCAGGCAAGCACCTTAACCACTAAGCCATCTCTCCATCCCCCGAGAACTTTTTTTGTAACAATACTTTGTTTAACTGTGTTGGATCCTTTAATTATGTATTTTTCTCATTTCCAACTCTCCTTAGAATCTCAATTGCTCCATATTTGTAGTAACATTTAATTTAGATCTTTTCCATATACTGGTCCTAGTAAGAGAAAATATAGTACCTTTCATATAATAATAGCCAACAAGAAAACTACTTTAACTCTCTTTTTTATATTTTATGATTAGTAGCAGGAGAAAATGCATTTATAGATTATTTCTAGGCAAAAAAGCCATTCTGTTTCTATTTACATGCCATTTATTTTACTAAAATGAGATCATAGACTTCTGAAGACAAAAAGTCACTATTCTGAATTCAGCAGTATTTGTATATTATATCTCTACGTTTTTTGTTTTTTGTTTTTTGTTTGTTTTGGTTTGCTGTATTAAAAAATCATGGAGGACCTCAGAAGTTAAGGTGCTTGCCTGCAGAGCCTAATGACCTGAGTTCAATTCCCTACTTAAAGCAAGATGAACAAACTGGCACATGCAGCTGGAGACCATTTGCAGTGGCTGGAGGTCTTGGTGCACCCCTTCTCTCTCTCTCTGCTTGAAAATAAACAAAAAGGTTTTTCTTTTTTAAAGAAGAGAAAAAGAGCTGGGCATGGTGGCATATGCCTTTAATCCCAGCACTTGGGAGGTGGAGGTAGGAGGCTACCCTGAGACTACATAGCGAATTCCAGGTCAGGCTGGGCTAGAATGAAATCCTACCACAAACAAACAAAGTAAGTCACAAAACGAAGGCTGGAGAGATTGCTTAGTGGTTAAGGCTCTAGCCTGCAAAGCCTAAGAACCCAGGCTCAATTCCCCAGTACCCACATAAGTCAGATGCACATGGTGGCAAATGAATCTGGAGTCTGTATGCAGTGGCTAGAGGCTCTGGCATACCCACTGTCTCTTTTTTTCTCTCAAATATTTTTTTCTTTTCAATTTTTTTAAATTAGCTTCCATGATTGTAAACAGTATCCCATGGTAATGCCCCCCCCCCCCACTTTCCCCTTTGAAACTCCATTCTCTATCATAGCCTCTCCTCCTCTCAATCAGTCTCTCTTTTATTTTGAGGTCATGATCTTTTCCAACTGTTATGATGGTCTAATGTAGGCAGTGTCAGGCACTGTGAGGTCATGGATATCCAGGCCATTTTGTGTCTGGGGGGAGCACATTGTTGTAAGGAGTCCTACCCTTCCTTTGGCTGTTACATTCTTTCTGCCACCTCTGAGCCTTGCAAGGTGTGATAGTCTGTCAAATATTTTTATTTATTTATGAGAAAGAGGGGGGAGGGAGAAAATGGACATGCCAGGGCCTCTAGCCACTGCAAACAAACTGCAGATGCATGTACTCCCTTGTGCATCAGGCTAATGTGGGTCCTGTGGAATCAAACCTGGGTCCTTTGGCTTTGCAGGCAAACGCCTTAACCATCAAGCCATCCCTCCAGACCTCTCTCAAATAAATAAATGAAAAAAAAATTTTTAAAGTCACAAAATGAACACATACTAAAGGTTTGATACTTTTTTTTTGGGGGGGGGTTGCCAAGGGATAGCTTTACTGGTAAAGTATTTGCTTCACTGGGTTGGGAAGCTGGCTTAGTGGTCAAAGGCACTTGTTTATAAAGCCTGTTGCCTGGGTTCAATTCCCCAGCCACCCACATAAAACTGGATAGGTGTTAATTTATGGTGGTAAAGTATATGCCTCATAAAAACCCAAGTTTGATCCACATAACTCATGTAAAAGTACTGTGTGGTGGCACGTGTTGGTAATCCTAGCACTAGGAGACAGGCTTGCTGACTAGTCAGTCTAGTCTAATTGGTGAGCTTCAAGCCAATGAAAGACCCGGTCTCAACAAAAGGGGTATGATGATCACACATACACACATGTACCTGCTTAAACACGTGCACCTGTACACATAGTAAAAATTTATTTCCAAGCTGGAGGAGATGGTGTAGCAGTTAAGTCACTTGCCAGTAAAGTCAAAGGACCCAGTTTCAATTTCTCAGTATACATGTAAAGCCGAATGCAAAAGGTAGCACATGCATTTGGAGTTTGTTTGCAGTGGTTAGAGGGCCTAGCATACCCATTTCCTCTGCTTCTCTCTATCAAATAAATAAAATATTTTAAAAAGTTATTTCAGAGCAGAAGAAATGGCTTAGCGATTAAGGCACTTGCCTGCAAAGGCAAAGGACCCAGGTTCGATTACTCAGGACCCATGTAAGCCAAATGCACAAGGTGGGGCAGGTGTCTGGAGTTTGTTTGCAGTGGTTGGAAGCCCTGGTGTGCCCATTCTATCTCTCAAATAAATAAATAAATTTTTAAAAGAGTTATTTCCTATCAAATTAATATTCACAGTGTGATCACAAAATAATGTCTGTCATCAAGCAATTTATTAACAAATGGTGGTGAGAAATGAACCATGACTCCAGCCTTATAGCATATACAAATATTAATAGGAATCTAAAAGACCTACAAGTAAATAAAAATGTAACTATGAAACTTCTCTAGGGACTATCTTTGCAACTTGGTAGGGAGAAGCAAAAAAAAATTTTATCGTGTAGTGCTAGAGGTCAAAGCCAGGACCTCACACATTCGGCAAGCTCTACCCTACTCCTAGCCCAGAGATTTCCTACTAAGACAGAGAATAGACTGAACATTAGAGAAAATTTTGGTAAATTAAATGTTATCAAAATCAAAAATCTCTTTCTCTGTCACTCTCAAATGAATAAAAATAAACAAGAAAACAATTTTTAAAAAAGGGGGTTGGAAAGACGGCTTAGCGGTTACACGCTTGCCTGTGAAGCCTAAGGACCCAGGTTCAAGATTCAATTTCCCAGGTCCCATGTAAGCCAGATGCACAAGGGGGCACATGCATCTGGAGTTCATTTGCAGTGGCTGGGGGCCCTGGTGCACCCATTGTCTCTCTATCTGCCTCTTTCTCTCTCTGTCTGTCACTCTCAAATAAGTAAATAAAAATAAAAATTTCTTAAAATTAAAATCAGTCAGATGTGGTGGCACATGCCTTTAATCCCAGCACTTGGAGGCAGAGGCAGGTGGATTGCCATGAGTTTGAGGCCACCCTGAGACTACATAGTCAATTCCAGGCCAGCCTGGGCTAGAGTGAGACCTTACCTCAAAAAACAAAAAACTAAAATTAAAATCTACCAGGTGTGGTGGCACACACCTTTTATCCCAGCATTCAAGAAGCAGAGTTAGGAGGATCGCTGCAAGTTCAAGGCCAGCCTAAGGCTAGAGGGAGAGCCTGCCATGGAAAAAAAAATTAAAATCTGCTGCTCAAGACATTATTAATAACTAGGCAAGCTACAAAGTGTGAGGTAATAATTCTGTTGACAGATGACTACTATGTGTGCTACAGGAGAAATTATAACAAATAAGATAAATTCCCAATTTTTAAAAATATTTCTTTTAATTTATTAGAGGGCTGGAGAGATGGCTTAGTGGTTAAAGCACTTGCCTGCGAAACCTAAGGACCCATGTTCAACTCCATGTTAGCCAGATGCAAAGGTGAGGCAAACGCAAGATTGCACATGCCCACTAGGTGGCGCAAGATTCTGGAGTTCGATTACAGTGGCTGAGGCCCTGGAGCCAATTTGTGCGCTCTCTAAAATAAAATTAAAAATATGTTTTTTGGGCTGGAGAGATGGCTTAGCGGTTGAGTGCTTGCCTGTGGACCCCGGTTCGAGGTTCGACTCCCCAGGACCCACGTTAGCCAGATGCACAAGGGGGCGCACGCATCTGGAGTTCGTTTGCAGTGGCTGGAGGCCCTGGCGCGCCCATTCTTTCTCCCTCTCTCTATCTGCCTCTTTCTCTCTGTCAGTTGCTCTCAAATAAATAAATAAAAATAACAAAAAAAATTTTTTTGAATGTTTTTAAAAATTTATTAGCAAGCGAGAGAGGGGGAGAGTGGGGGAGGGGTCTAGAGAGTGGGGGAGGGGTCTAGAGAGAGTGAGGGGGAGAGTGGGGGAGGGGGAGAGTGGAGGAGGGGAGAGAGTATGAGGGGGAGAGAGTATGAGGGGGAGAGTGTTGGGAGGGGGAGAGTGGGGAGAGTGTTGGGAGGGGGAGAGTGGGGGAGGGGTCTAGAGCGTGTGTGAGGGGGAGAAGGGGAGGGGTCTAGAGAGTGAGGGGAGAGAGTGTGAGGGGGGAGAGTGTGAGGGGGAGAGTGGGGGAGGGGTCTAGAGAGAGTATGAGGGGGGAGAGTGGGGAAGGGGAGAGAATGTGTGTGCCAGGGCCTCTAGCCACTACCAATGAACTCCAGAGGCATGAGCTACCTTGTGCATCTGACTTATGTGGGTTCTAGGGAACTGAACCTGGGTCCTTAGGCTTTACAGGCAAGTGTCTTAACTGCTAAGCCATCTCTCCAGCCCAAATTCCTAATTTTTAAAAATATTTTTGTTTGAGAGTTAGATACACACACACATACATATATGTAGAGAGAATGGGAATTCCAGGACCTCCAGCCACTGCAAATAAACTCAAGATGCACCTTGTGCATCTGGCTTTTACATGAGTACTGGGGAATCAATCCCGAGTCCTTTGGTTTTGCAGGCAAGCACCTTAGGCGCTAAGCCACCCTCCTTCCCCCAAGTTTTTAAAAATGGCACAAAATATAAAAAGCCCTTCAGAATGATAAATAGCATCTTGGTATACTTCCAAGAAACTGAGTTAATTCAATTTCTGACATGACTAGGTAATGAATCTCATTATAAATTGGCTGTTTTCCAGTTCCTTCTTTTTAAAAAATACGAAGGTGAAGTAAATCAACTATCATACCATTAGATGACTAGAAGTAACAAGGCTGGAGAGATGGCTTAGCAGTTAAGTGTGCAGCTCCCACACAAGCATGAGGGTCTGAGGAGGCCTGAGACTGTCTGAGCTAAAATTTCCAAATCCCCCATAAACAGTTGGGCCTGGCCATACACACCTGTAACCTTAGTCCTGCAAAGAAGCCAAGACCTCAGCATCGTTGGAGTCTTGTAAGCTCCACAATCAGTAAAAAGACTTTGGCTCAAAGTGAGAGCATGCGGAAGAGCAATGGAGTAGGCCACTGTAGGGAAGCGTATCCCCACCCCACAGGAGAGTGTATGGGGCACCATACCACACAAAGAGAAACAATCAGTGACTCAATTCTGCATAGAACTCAGTTCAAAAAAAAAAAAAAACAAGTGACAATACTTCATTCCCCTGACTTACTCTGTATGCACAAGTTTACTCATAGCACAAAACCTACATTATAAAAAACAAAAAATTGAAATATATTTAGTGTTGAAAATCCTGAGTCATTCCAATAATAAGCAAGCCATCTTAAAATTACATGTTTTTTTTTTTTTTTTTTTTCAAGGTAGGGTTGGGCTCTAGCCCAGGCTGACCTGGAATTCACTCAGTAGTCTCAGGGTGGCCTTGAACTCACAATCCTCCTACCTCTGCCTCTCACCTGCTGGGATTAAAGGTGTGTGCCACCATGCCCACAACATGAGCTTTTTTAAAAAGTGCATTGCTTGTTTCATTAAGAAACAAACAATTAAAAATTTTTGTACCAAAATTTCTAACATTTATATTGATATAATGATTAAGGCAGTTCACTGTCATAACAATCTATAATACTTACAGCCTAAAGACATATAGTCATTTAAAATGTCAGGTTAAGTACTTTAGTACTTTTTTATAGTTAAGAATGATATGAGATCATCAAAAGACAACCATAAGCTATTACAATAGGATGAAACTATGGGAGAAGCTGGGTGTGGTAGTGCATACCTTTAATCACAGCACTCAGGAGAGGCAGAGGTAAGAGGATTGTGGTGAGCTGGAGGCCAGTCTGGGACTATACAGTGAGTTCCAGGTCAGCCTAGGCTAGAGGGAGACCCTATCACAAGAAAAAATAAACCTATGGAGAAACAGATGAAAAATTCAAGTAGAAGAGAGTAAGAATAACAAATTTTCCACTAGGCAGGTGTGTAGCTAATGCAGTTAATCCCAGCACTTAGGAGGCTGAGGTAGGGGAATGGCTATGAGTATAAGGTCAACCTGGGCTACAGAGTGAATTCCAGGTCAGCCTGAGCTACAGTAAGACAATGCCTCAAAAAAACAAACAAAAACAACCCAAAGACAACAGCAGCAGCAGCAACAACAACCCTTACTACTGTTAAAGAACTAGTTTCCTTCATTTTTTTTTCTTTTCAGGCAAGCTCAACAGACTGCCTTTTTTTTTTTTTTTTTTTTTTGGTTTTTCGAGGTAGGGTTTCACTCTAGCTTAGGCTGACCTGGAATTCACTATGGAGTCTCAGGGTGGCCTCGAACTCATGGAAATCCTCCTACCTCTGCCTCCCGAGTGCTGGGATTACAGGCGTGTGCCACCACGCCCGGCCCCAGACTGGACTTTTTAGAACACTTTTTAAATATTTATTGGGGGGGGGCAGCTAGAGAGAAAGAGAATGGGCACACCAGGGCCTCTAGCCACTGCAAACGAACTCCAGACACATGCGTCACCTTGTGCATCTGGCTCACATGGGTCCTGGGGAATTGAATTTAGGCTTTGCAGGCAAATGTCTTAACCATTTAAGCCATTTCCCCAGCCCTAGCCTTTTTTTTTTCAATGTGTGTGTGTGAGAGAGAGAATTGGCATGTCAGAGCCTCCAGCCACTGTAATCAGATTCCCAACATGTGTGCCACCTTGTATGCATGTGCAACCTTGAGCATTTGCATCACTTTATGTGTCTGACTTACATGGGACCTGGAGAGTTGAACATGGGTCCTTTGGCTTCACAGGCAAGCACCTTAATCACTAAGCTGTCTCTCCATATTTTTAAATGTATTAGAGATCAAACTCAGGCCTCACACATGCTAAGCATATACTTTACCACTGAGCTATACCTCCAACCCCTACATATTCTTAAACTGAAGATGGGTTTCAATCTATTGCTACAAATACAAATAAATTTACTTATGGAAATAGAAATACCAAGTTAAATGTGCAAGGGGTGTATTACAATTTTTACTGTGATAATACATACACAACATAAAGTTATCACTTTAACCATTTTTAAATGTACAATTCACATTTTGAATTACTATCACAACCACTTACCTACAGAACCTTTTAGTCCATGCTTAAACTCTGTATCACTGAACACTAATCTGCTATTAACCTCTCTCTGCAAGCCCCTGGTAGCTGTTATTTTATTTTCTACTTCTATACTGGGGATGTCATATAAGTGGAAATCATATATTATTTATCCTTTTTGTCTGGCTTAGCACAATGTCTTCAAGTCTCATCCATGCTGTAGCACGTATTAAAACTGCTTTTCACTGGAGCTGAGCTAATAAAACCTCCTCTGTGTAGACCAGCTGACAGAAAGCTGGAAAAAACTGTGCTAAATGCAGCTCTGTGGCAGAGAAAGAACTCATTAGAGGAGATAAACGACAGTGGACACTGTAAGCTTTAACTCTGGCCAAATGAGCCAATGAGTGCAATAGTGGCATGTCCATTATGGCGGAAACCAACCGCTCTCTGATTGGACTGAAGGTCTACTCCATGGGAAGGAATACATGCCTAATACTGAAAAACCTATGACAGGGGAAGTCATGAGCCCTGGAGGTGTAATGCCTGCTGGGATCTGACTAAATGCATATGTTATGCTCACCAAACTGCCCAGTAAGCACTTCTCTTAATATTCATACTCATTTATTTTTGCTACTCTCACTTTTGGTTGGAGAAGCTTCTCTTTTCAGATGATGGTGACCTCTGGGATGATTCAAAAGATACCATAGTGCTGAGAAAAAGTGACAGAGGAGTGCTCAGCACTGAAACATCTCTATCACATCTTCCAAGTCTCAAGGTCTACTGCAGAAGAGGTTGCGGAAAGAATGTAAGTACCAAAGGAAGGATAAGGCTCTTTACGACACACTCTTCCAGACACAAAATGGCCTGGATATCCATGACCTTGCAGTGCCTGGAACTACCTACACAAGATCAGTATAATAGGAGGAAAAGATGATGACATCAAAATAAAAGAGAGCCTGATGGAGAGGGGGAGGGGATATGATGGAGAGTGGAGTTGTGAAGGGGAAAGTGGGAGGGGGGAATTATGGTTTATTGCTTGTAATTATCAAAGTTGTCAATCATAAAAAATAAAGAAAAATATTAAAATATTTTTAAATGCCTTTCATGTTGGAGAGATTGCTTAGTGGTTAAGGCACTTGCCTGCAAAGCCTAAGGAGATGGGTTTGATTCCCCAGGACCCATGTAAGCCAGATGCACATGGTGGTGCATGCGTCTGGAGTTTGTTTGCCCTGGCTGGAGGCGCCTGTGTGTGCGCATGCTCTCTCTCTGCCCCTCTCCCAAATAAATAAAATAATTTTTTAAAGAACTGCTTTTCTTGGGCTGGGGAGATGGCTCAGCAATTAAAAATGCTTGCTTCCAAAGCCTGACAACCCAGGTTCAATTCCTCAGTACCCAAAGCCAGATGCACAAAGTGCTGCATGAATCTGGAATTTGTATGCAGCAGCAGGATGCTCTGGTTCTCACTCTTAATAACTAATGCCTTTCTTTTTAAGGCTGATAATATTCACTGTGTGAATATTACCTTTTGCTAGCCATTCATGTGCAGGTGGTCACTTATTTTGGCTATCGCGAATAGTGCTATCATGCACATTTATGTACTAATGTGTGTTCATTTCCCTGCTTTCAGTTCTCTGCAGCATACACCTAGAAGCTGGATGATGTGGTGATTCTGTTTAGTGTTAAAGCCAGCACCATACTATTCTCTGCAGTAACTGCAAGCATATTATATTCCCACCAGCAATGGAAAAGTGTTCCAATTTCCACACATCTTTGTCAACTATTTACCTTTTGGGGTTCTTAATGATTTATAATGTCCATCCTAATGGGTATTAATTGGTACCTAATTGAAGGGGTATGTTTTTAAAAACCAATAGGTTGTATGTCACTCTTTGAAGATACTTAGAATGTCATTTATAAGTCTCCAAGATCATGTTGAAAATAAAATCTCCCCCATGACTGTTTTTTGTTGAACTTCTTTTTTTCTTCCTTATACCATTCAAGTGGTCAAAAGGCACATAGCACATTCTTGAAGATTCTACCTCACTGGTCATAGGTGGGTGTACTAGTCCATTTTGTTGTTACTGTAATGAAATTCTTGAGGCTGATTACTTTATAAAGGAAAGAGGTTTATTTGGCTCACAGTTCTGGTGGTTCAAAGACATGGCAGTGGCTTGGCTCTTGTGAGACCTCTCGGTGAATCCTGTCATGGTTTAAGAGTATAGAAAGGAAAGAACATGTAACAAGGTTGTGAACTGGAGCAAAGAAGGGGTAGACTCATAACAACCTTCTCAGAATTAATTCAGAGTTCCATAAGGACTTTCTTAATCTCTTTTGGAAGCCATGTCCTCTATAAACCTAATGATCATTTCCAAGGACCCATCTTTTTTTTTTTTTTTTTTTTTTGGTTTTTCTAGGTAGGGTCTCACTCTGGCTCAGGCTGACTTGGAATTCACTATGTAGTCTCAGGGTAGCCTTGAACTCACGGTGATCCTCCCACCTCTGCCTCCCGAGTGCTGGGATTAAAGGCGTGTGCCACCACACCCATCTTTTAAAACTCCTTCCACGTCAAGCCAGATAAAATGAGTTACCTCTCAGCACTCAGGAGGCAGAGGAGCATGAGGAGTTCAAGATCATTCTCAGGACATGGCTTGTTCAAGGTCAGTCTGAGCTATGTACATGGAAGACCCTATTCCCAAAAGACAAAGAAAAAGGAAGGAAGCAGAGAAGGAAGGGAGGAAAGGTAGGAAGAAGAGAGGGAGAGAAAAAAAATATCCTGCCATATCCTAATATTAATATACTAAGGACCAAGCTTCTAATCCATAAACCTTTGGGAGACACCATATCCAAGAAAGAACAACCATTCCCATAACTACAGAGACTGTTTTCAATATGAGCATAACACAAGCAAAACTAGTAGAGATTTCTTCCTTCAATTTTTTTTCTAAATATATATAGTGGAAAAAGAATCTTCTTCTGACTGCTTGTAATGCCAGTGGGTACAAGTACATCCCATTTTTCAGACAGCAGGCAAATCTGCAAAAGAAAATTAAGCCCACATTGGGAAGAAGAAAAAAAAAAAACAGTCCTGAAAAAATTAGATTCAGCATCTCTAGCTTTTCTGTGGCTCCTTTCTAGTCTGAAAACTATGTATCAGGAGACTTCTGTAAAGTAAACTCTCATTGGTTTGATCATTTGCAATTAAGAGTCATTCAGGCCACTAACAAGTATTGGCCAACCAAGTAGTGACTATGTGTAGGTAAGGCTCTCTGGGACAAAATCTACACTGACCTAGTATCAGATGACAAAATCTCAAGTAAAAGGACCAGAACTCAAAAGACCACCTGGTCAAATCCTGCCTTATTAGAAAGCAAACAAGGCCCAAAGTGGGGTACAGGCAGAATCCAAATCTTGAACTATTGGTCCAACAAATCCAGGGAACAAAATACCCCTCTATTTGCTACTCTGGGACGCTTCCTAGGTCCAGGTCTATACTCCCTTATGTCCATTAAGACCTGTTTACAGTAAGTTATCACTGGATTTTCTCTTCTTTACTTAGGTCCTCATGAAGCTTGGTATTAAAACCATCCCATTTCACTAGGAATTCAATTCTTAACACCAGTTTTTTCCCTCCCCCTACTCTCCCCACAATTCTCCACTTATCCTACAAAAAGTTGATTTTACATTCTGGTGTTTCCAAGATTTCACTGTCATATGTATGCACTTATTACTTTATTTATTTATTTTGGTCTTCCGAGGTAGGGTCTCACTCTAGCTGAGGATGGCTTTGAACTCACAGTGATTCTCACACCTCTGCCTCCCAAGTGTTGGGATTAAAGGCATGCACAACCATGCCTTGCTGTTATTATTTATTTTATTTTATTTATTTAGAGACAGAGACAGAGAGAGAATGAATATGAGAATGAGAATGGGCACATCAGGGCCTCTAGCCACTGCAAATGGACTGCAGACTCATGTACCACCTTGTGCATCTGCTTTACAAGGGACTTGGGGAATCGAACCTGGGTCCTTATGCTTCGCCTTTACTGCTAAGTCATCTCTCCAGCCCAACTTACTATTTTTGAAGGTAACAATTTTACTTCCTTGAGGATAGCAAAAAGGAAGCTTGCTAATTTAAGGCCAGCTTCAAGTTAGCTGTCTCATAAGTCACATCCCTCCCACTTTTTTTGTTTTTGTTTTTTGTTTTTCAAGGTAGGGATTCATTCTAGTCCAGGCTGACCTGGAATTCACTATGTAGTCTTAGGGTGGCCTCAAACTCACGGTGATTCTCCTACCTCTGCCTCCCAAGTGCTAGGATTAAAGGCATGCACTAAGTAGTGAGCTAAAAGCTCTTTATATGGCTACAACTTGTTGACTAGAGAGATTTAGGCTCGTTACTCCTGTTTTTTATTATTAGGATCATCTGCTGAAATAAAGCTCAGTGCTAAGGCAATGTAGAAGGGAAATACTGCCACACTTTTACTTCAACAACATAATCATCCTCCTCCAGAGAGAAGGAACATCCTTCTTAGATGCCCTCAGATGTCACCCATAATCAATTTGGATCAACATAGTGCCTTTCGAAATCTCAGATGCCCAGTCACTTATCTGCCACTCAAGAATGCCTCTCAGCAGCAGTATATGACATTTACAGGCTCTCAGTTGACCATTTAGCAAAATAAGGAAAAAGTTTCCATACATATGCCTTGAGGACACACTAATCTAACATCTGAGCTGAGACTAATTGGGGGTAGTGGTAAATACAGCACCATGCCAGGATTGTAGTTGAAACATTCAATAACTGGATCAGATCGCAATTATTATGACTCCAGAGTCTATGTTATGGGGATTACAATAGTAACTCTTACCATCTAAGAAGGTTTTTTCACTCATTAAAATCTTCATTTCAAGGTATTTTTCTAGGTTTCTCCAAGACAACTTATTTCTTATCCAATTTATATTTATTTCATAAGGTGCTGCTAAGGAGCATAGAATATCTTTTCATTTAAACTTCTAGCTGCTATTATTAGTATGAGAAAAAGCTATTCTTGGCCAGATGTGGTAGCTCATGCCTTTAATCCCAGCACTTGGGAGGCAGAGGTAGGAGGATCACTGTGAGTTCAAGACCACCCTGAGACTATACAGTGAATTCCAGGTCAGCCTGGTCTAGAGCCTGACCCTACCTCAAAAAAAAAAAAAAAAAATCTGAAAAAGTTATTCTTGTTTTATACTCATTGTGTGTCTTGTCCTGGATGTTTGTTTTATATCTGGTTTCTTCTTAGTTGTAATAATTTATTGGTTTTTTAAACTCTGTAAGAATGTTGTTAGAGCTTTTCCAAAAATACAGTAAGTTGGGACTGGAGAGATGGTTCAGCAATTAAGGTGCTTGCCTTCAAGCCTAAATGACCCAGGTTCGATTCCCTAGTATCCACATAAAGCCAGATGCACAAAGAGGTGCATGCATCTGGAGTTTGCAGCAGCTGGAGGCCCTGGCATACCCATTTTCTCTCTCTGCTTGCACAGAAATAAAATATTTTAAAAATACAGTAAATTATAGAGCATTAAAATTGGGAAAAGCTCTGGAGGGGGAGATAGCTCAGTTGGTAAAGTTCTTGTCTTACAAGCAGGATTGCCTTAGTTTGATCCCCAGCAATCATGTAAAAAAGTTGGACGTGGTGGTGAGCAGCACATGTAATACCAGCACTGGGGAAACAGAGACAGAAGGATTTCCTGGGCGATCACTGGCCAACCAGTCTAGCCTACCTGGTGAGCTCCAGGCCAATAACAGACCTTGTCTTAAAAAAAAAAAGGTAGTCAATGTTCTTGAGAAATGACATGAGTTTGTCCTTGTGGCCCCCACATACAATGTGCACACCTTTAATCCCAGCACTGCTGCAGAGGTAGAAGGATCATTGAGTTGAAGGCTAGCTTAAGACTACAAAGTGAATTCCACATCATCCTCAGCTAGAGTGAGACCATACCTTGAAAACCAAAACCAAAACAAAACAAACCAAAAAAGAGGTAAAGGCCAGGTGTGGTGGTGCATGCCTTTAATCCCAGTACTCGGGAGGCAGAGGTAGAGGATCACTGTGAGTTCAAGGACCGCCTAAGACTACATAGCGAATTCCAGGTCAGCCTGGGCTAGAGCGAGACACTACCTTGAAGACCCCCCTCCCCGGCCCTCTGGCCAAAAAGCAGGTAAAGTATCTATCTACATATGAAATTCAGCACACACACAAAAATGAAATTATTTCTGACTGTGAGAAGACACAATCAAGTGTGCACTTGGTGGCAGAGCTCTGTCACTCAGCAGATGGGGATGATACCATAAAGACCAAGGCTTTTAGACATGGAATGAAACATCAGCTTTTACTTTTATAAGTGAGAAAAAAAGAAAACTTATTTTTATGTCTAAGAGAAATGAGGTAACTTATAATCATCACCATGATTTTCAAAACAACTCCAAGGAGAAGGAAGACATCATGACTATGTCATAGAACTAGCCTCAAAAGAAGTAGAGCCTTTTAGCCAAGGTCATACTGCTAGTGCTCAGTTCTCGTTATAATCTAGCCATGTCCTTCTTCCTCATGCCCTTTGAAGAATTTTATTAAGCTTCATTTTATTAAAACAAATTAAAGCAATATACAAATATGTGTCGAGGAGAAAAGTTCACTTTCCTATCTTTACAGTAGTTCATCCTAAATTCTACTTATCACTGAATTAACCACTTAAGTGATACTCCTTTTGTACCATTTTTTCTATGCATCTTTTACAACATAGCTCCTATCCAACTTTTAAGTTCTACCGATGTGACAGGTTAAAAAAAAATTTAGCGAGTCTTCTGTTTGGCATTAGGAAGGAAACAGGGTAGAGGAAAAACATCTGAAGTTCTTGCTTTTGTGGATTTACAAGCTAGCAGTAGAAACAAAGAAAATCATACAAATGATAAACTAAAACATGAGTAAAGTGTTAGGAAGGGACATGACATCATAAAAGTACATGAAGGATTCCTAGCCTAAAGTGTAATGATGGTTAAACTTTCCCCAGGAAAACATGCTTTTTCAGTTATCTTGTTAATTTAATTTAAAATGTCCTTGATTATCAAAATAAATGGTTGAAACATGTTTTTTCCCCAACAGAATAAAAACAGTCAGTAGCTATAAGCTTTCAGCTTAACATTATGTGCCCTCTTTTCTTCAACAAATTCTAATCCCACATATAGGCGAAAAATGAATGAATACGCCCAAGATGAATACCCCTAAATTATTTAATTACTTTTTCTATGCACTAGATAAGATTTAAAGTAGCTTAAACTGCAGTATTATTTATAGAGGCCCTTAGTATATTGGCTTTACTAAACCAATTGTTTTTCTCTGGGTTTTATTTTTATTTATTTATTTATTTTTGATGTAGGGTCTCACTCTAGCCCAGGATGACCTGTAACTCACTCTGTAGACCCCAGGCTAGCCTTGAACTCATGGCTATCCTGACTTTGCTTCCCAAATGCTGGGATAGTCAGATTGCTGGTGGAAACCAAAATTCAATTAATCTATATAAAACTGAATCTAATAGTTTGCAGGCCTCATTGTTTGTATTCATCAAGAAAGAAAAAATAAGGACCCACAGGTCCCAGCAAGCTTTACAGCTTTGTCTAAATTTGGATGCACCTCTGCACAAACACCTTTAAACTTCGGCATACAGAACTATACAAGTGTGAATTCATGATGATTACTATTCCTAGGCAGCATTTACATTTCAAAAATTTGAAAGTTGTCAGTAAAGGATACTACTATATATATGTTTATATACTATTATAAGCCTGCTTTACAGCATTTTTCCAAGGTAACAATTAACTGAAAACAATCTGCCTACCTTCTCTTAACTTCCCCAGTGGAAGCAATTACAATTGTCTTTAAAGCATTTAGTTTTTCAGAGGACCTGGTAGTCTTTCTGTCTTAATGGAATTAAACATGGGCAAAGATTTAAGATAACTAATAGCTTTTTAAAAAGTTGTTCTAGAGTCGGGCGTGGTGGCACACACTTTTAATCCCAGCATTCGGGAGGCAGAGGTAGGAGGATCGCCGTGAGTTCGAGGCCACCCTGAGACTACATAGGTAATTCCAGGTCAGCCTGGACCAGAGTGAGACCCTATCTCGAAAAAAAAAAAAAAAAAAAAAAAAAAGTTCTATTTCTCTGATGGCTAGGGGGGAACATATTCTTTTCTTTTTGATTAAAAAAAAATCATTTGTTTGCAAGGACACAGAGAGAGAAATGAATATATGAATGGGCATACCAGGGCCTCCAGACACTGTAAACAAACTCCAGATGCATGTGCCACCTTGTGCATCTGGCTTTATGTGGGTACTGGGTAACTGAACTTGGTTAGCTAAGCTTGGTAGGCAAGCACAGTAATAGCCAAGCCATCTCTCCAGCCCTGAGGTTTTTTTTTTGTTGTTGTTGTTGTTTTGTTTTTGTGAGGTAGGGTCTCACTATAGCCCAGGCTGGGGGCTAGAGAGATGGCTTAGTGGCAAAGGTGCTTGCCTGCTGTTGGTAGTTTGAATAGATGGCCCCCAATATATTCAGTTGTTTATTTGTTTGTAGTTTGCATCTGCTGCCACCTGGCTAGAGGCAGCGTCACTGGGTGGATCTTAAGGTGTGATGGTGGGTTTCAGATTTCAATCTAAAGATATGCAAAGTGTGCCTAGCTGGAGTTCCTGAAGTGAGCTGTGCTATTTGGCTTTTGGCTTTTTGGCTTGTGCTTCTTTCTCTCTCTGCTTGGTCCTGTGAAAGCAGGCCAGCTTCTTCTGCCATTATGGAACTTCCCCTGGATCTGTAAGCTTCAATAAATCCCTTCCTCCATAACTGTGCCTGATCTGGAAGTTCATCTCAGCGAACCTGAAGCTCTCTGCTACACCTGCAAAGCCAAAGAATCTAGGTTTGATTACCCAGTACCCTATCGAGATGGTGCATGCGTCTGGAGTTTGTTTGCAGTGGCTAAAGGCCCTTCCATGCCCATTCTCTCCCTCCCTCCCTCTCAAATAAATGAATAAAAATGTAAATATTAGCCAGGTTTAGAGGCACATGCTTTTAATTCCAGCACACTTGTAAAGCAGAGGTAGGAGGATCCCTGTGAGTTCAAGACCACCCTGAGACAACACAGTAAATTCTAGGTCAGCCTGGACTAGAGTAAGACTACATCAACAAACAAAACAAGGGCTGGAGAGATGGCTTAGCAGTTAAGGCTTTCCTGCAAAGCCAAAGGACCGTGACCGTGGTTCAATTCCCCAGGACCCGCGTAAGCCAGATGCACAAGGTGGCACATGCAACTGGAGTTTGTGTGCAGTGGCTGGAAGCCCTGGTGTGCCCATTCTCTAATAAATAAATAAATAAATATAGATTTTAAAAACAACAAAACAAAACAAACAAACAAACAAAAACCCCAAGAAAACTTAAAACTGTTCAACATAGTAACTGCACTGTAAGATTCTCTCCTAGGGCTAGGGCTTGGTTCTGTGGTAAAGTACTCACCATGCAGGAGGACTTTAGCAGTACCTCTCTTCCCCTTAAATATCTCCAAAATCTTCATAAATGTTAAGACAGATTTGCTTATAGAGACATTTGTCACAATGCTATTCATTTTGAAAAGAAAATGGAATTATTTTCCTCAAAATGATAGATGACTTTAACCATCCAAACCCAACCCAAGACCTTGCTGTCTTGCTCTGCCTATAATACCGTTACTCTGGTTTAAGACTAGTCTCTAGTTGGCCATAGTGGGATACACTTATAATCCCAGCACCTGGGAGGTTAAGGCAGGAGCATCATGAGCTGAGGCCAGGCTGGGTAAATAGTGAGACTATCTCAAACAAACAAACAAACAAACAAACAAAAAAACCCAGTTTTCATATGATTGGCTACGTATCGTTCAGGGATTTGGCTTAAATGTCAGTTTCTCAGATAGAGGTGTTCCATAAATTATCTCCCACCCCACATTCAAACTGGAGGAGGATAGGAGAAAGATATCTTTTAAAAAGGCAGTTTCAAGCCAGGTATGGTGGCGCATGCCTTTAATTCCAGCACTCGGGAGGTAGAGGTAGAGGTAGGAGAATCGCCATAAGTTCAAAGCCACGCTGAGACTGCATAGTGAAATTTCAGGTCAGCCTGAGCTGAATGAGACCTTACCTCAAAAATAAATAAATAAATAAAAGGCAGTTTCAGTTAGAAATTGAGGCCCAGAGAGAACCAGGAGATCCCACCTTGCCCTGACATAGGAATGGAACTCGAGTCTGAGACTGACCTACAGCACCCCCTGCTGTCCACAGTCTAGCACATTCTCTAAATAAAACAGACCAGGTGGGCTGGCCCTGGGGTCCATCCTCCAAATCTTACACACCAATCAGGTCTTCCCCTTATAATACCTGAATCTGATGCTATAAAGGCTGCAGCCTTCTGGTCCCTCCCCCTCTTGTGACTAGACCCTCTGGGTGTGTTTGTGTGTCTCTCTCTGGATTCCCTCTCATTTCTGCTTGGGTACACGTGAAAGGAAACAGAATATTGCTTCTTCCTCTGGATGGTTTCTCTGCCTCTGCTTTATAGTTTGGGGTAACTTCTCACTTTAATTACATGACATGATTTTCCTCAGGTCTCTAAATCTACTACATGTGTTTCTACATACTGTTAGTACATATACTACATATATATTTTACTACATATTTTCCTTACTCTCTTAGGATATACCACATGGTGCTGTCTCTAACTCTAAGCCTATTACCTGTGTAATTATTCTAAATGCGAGTTAACCACGAATATAACTCTTCCTTACTTATTTCTCCTCTGAATCTCCTGGATTCTCTTTTGATATTTTCTCTCTGATATTCTTCCTTAAGTCACCACCATTTGCCCTTATAACTTTCTTCCATGGGGAAACTCAGGGTGGATGCTATGGATGTTTCTTCTAAATCTCCCTACACAAGCTCCTAAATACTCTCTTCCACGTGTTTATTCCCTAAAAACTGCAATTTCCTTTAAATGGATCTCAGACTATGCTATGTTTTCCACATGTTTAGCCTCCCTTCCTGACCTCAATCTCCTTTAAATAAACCCCACAATTTGTGATTTCCCCAAAATAAGTTTAATAACATCATTTATCCTTCTTGAGTCTATCTTTATTCTTTTTTTTTTTTTTTTTTCGGTTTTTCGAGGTAGGGTCTCGCTCTAGCCCAGGCTGACCTGGAATTCACTATGGAGTCTCAGGGTGGCCTCAAACTCTCGGAGATCCTCCTGCCTCTGCCTCCCGACTGCTGGGATTAAAGGCGTGCGCCACCACGCCTGGCTCCATCTTTATTCTTTATTAAAGATAGAGAAGAACCCAAAAGCTGGGGTACATAATTCTTGGAGACCTCCTCCTGAGCCCCAAAATTCTGCACCAAAATGATGTAACCACTCATCCTCTATCCCAGTCATTTCTAATTCTGTTCTATTGTTTAGTTTTCAAATTACTTGGCATAATCTGAAAGGTATTATTTGTGCTACTCCCCACCACCCTTCTGTAGTTACACACATTCTATTCATAGCTTTTCCACAGGAGAGCAGATGCTGTGTAATCTGTTCACATCTGGATTCACAGCCCCCAGAACAGTTTGATTAGTACATTTCAACTAATGAACTGTCTCTTCATGTGTGTTTTTAAAGCGTGATTGTTAGTCTCATTTTTAAGAGCCCTGTAATTTAAGAAAGTTAATCTTCTGCCATGCATTATAAATATTGTTTCCTCTTTAGTCACATCTATATCCATATATATTATATAATTCAAAGTCAGGGATGGTAATTCATTCCTATAGTTCCAGATACTTGGGAAGCAGAGGTAGGAGAACCTCTATGATTCTGCATCAGCTTGGAAACACTGTGAAACACCATCTCAACAACACCTCTCCTCACTGCCAAATACATATACAGAGCTGGGAAGATTGCTCACTGGTTAAAGCCACTTGCTTGCAAAGCCTGCTGGCCTGGGTTCAATTTCTAAGCCACCCACATAAAGCACACACACGCAAACAAATTGCTTTTAGCCCCTGCCCCCACACAAATTATACAATGCAGTGGTTTTTAGTACATCCAGAGTTGGATAACATTATTTTTTTCACTTTTTTTTTTATCTTTTGTTTTTTCTAAGTAGGGTTTCACTCTAGCCCCCAGTGACCTGGAATTTACTATGTAGTCTCAGGGTGGCTTCGAACTCACAGTGGTCCTCCTACCTCTGCCCCACAAGTGCTGGGATTAAAGGTGTGTGACACCACATCTGGCTTGTATAACATTAAGTTTTAATTTTGTATGTGTCATAGCATGTATGTGGAAACTAGATGACCCACAAGCTTCAGATTCTCATGGCTTTGTCTCCCATTGTCATACTGAGGCTTTGCAAGCAAGTGTCTTTAATCCTGGGGCCATCTTTCCAGCCCCATTATAAGATTAAATTTTAGAACATTCTGTCATCGCCAAAAAGAACTCTGTAGTAACCATTCTTATTTTCCTACAATTATTCCTATTCCTAGGAAGCCACTAACCAACTTAACTTTCTATGATTTGCCTATATTCACATAAATGGAACTATATGGCATGTGGCCTTTTTTTTTTTTTTAAAGACATTGGCAAACTAATGAGTTTACTGGGTTTAAGGAGTATGGGTGAGGGATTATTCACAGAAGCATCCATCACCAGAAATCATGTAGCTCTGCTGGTTGAAGTGTCTCCTCTCCTGACAGAAGTTACTGCTTACATAACTTTTGGAAAGGGGCCTTGTCAATCTTAGAAGTTTCAAGAACCTCCTGAGACTTTGTGAGTTGTTTACTTCCTGACCCTTGTAAGTTTCATTTACTTCCTGAGTCTTACTATGTTTCAATAAGGATATTGCTAAACTACAAAGATATAACAATGAAAAAGCTGAGAGCAGTGGTGCACGCCTTTAATCCCAGCACTCAGGAGGCAGAGGTAGGAGGACTGTCATGAGTTCAAGGCCAGTCTGGGACTAGCCCAGTGGTTAAAGTTACTAGTTAACAAACTTGTTAGCCAAGTTTCAATTCCCCAGCCACCCATATAAAGCCAGAAGGAAAAAGTGCATGCATCTGGCATGTGCTTGTGGTAGGAAGGGAACCTGGTATACCCATACATCTACATGTAAACCCATACACACATAAATAAATAAAAACATTTCTTCAAAATGAGTTTGAGGCCAGCCTAGGCTGCATGAGAGTCTGTCTCAACATTTTAAAAGTGTAATGTGTACATCCTCTACTCAACAGTATGGCCAGAAATTAAGCATGGTGAAGAAATCAAACAAGCAAGTAAAAATGTGCATACAATAACTTACTGTAGTAGTGTTTGTAACAAAAATTTAGAAAGTTAGATACCCATCTAAAAATCACTGTTAAATAAAATGAAATAATACATTAATATAAAAATGCTGGGCTTTTAAATGGGTTGTAAAATAATGTCTCTCTCTCTCTCTTTCCCTCCACCCTCTAAGTTCAGGAGCAGAGGAAACCAACTAAGTATCTTTGCCTACTTTGGACCATTTGGCTCTGGCTCACAAGGTGAGAATGAACTGTGGCTCTTAACCATGTTGTACGGCAAGGGACAAATAGGTAGATGCATATTTATAAAATGACCCAATGTGATGAGAAATAAGGAAGACTGAAATTAGGCCACTGTCATGGCAGAAACTAAAAGGGCCAGAATGGCATATTAATCTTTAGATATTTATAGGTACTCCTAGATATTTTATATTCTACATTCTATCCTTGGTTTTGCAGTCATTTAACTTTACTTAACTTGATCTCATTTTCCTGGTTATAAATAAGCCAGTTCATCAGAATAATAATGTCTATAATTCTTTCAAAGTTTACATTTGCATAATAGGCATTATGAAAAACAAATAAAAAGTGATTTTGTGCCTGGTATAGTGGCACATGCCTTTAATCCCAGCATTCAGGAAGCAGAAGTAGGAGGACCACAGTGATTTTGAGGCCAGCCTGGGAATACAGAGTGAGTTCCAGGTCAGGCTGGGCTAAAGTGAGACCCTGCCTCAAGGAAAAAAAGAAAAAGAAAAATTTGATTTTGTATATAAACTGAATTCGACATACCTCTAGATCAAATAATTATTTGTAAATTAGTTCTGGCCTTTAGAAGAGAGATCTGAGAGTCAGTAGAATCTAGATGGTGTATGAAGCCATAGGAATAGATGAGATCATTCAAGGAAGAACTAAGCAACTAAGAATAGTGAGCATTAGAATTTAAAAGTGAGCCAGGCATGGTGGCGCACACCTTTACTCCCAGCGCTCAGGAGGCAGAGGTAGGAGGATTGCCATGAGCTCGAAGCCACCCTGAAAATACATAGTGAATTTTAGGTCATCTTGGGCTAGAGTGAGACCCTACCTCAACACCCCCCCCCCCAAAAAAAAAGGGCTGGGGTCGCCGGGCGTGGTGGCGCATGCCTTTAATCCCAGCACTCGGGAGGCAGAGATAGGAGGATTGCCGTGAGTTCGAGGCCACCCTGAGACTCCATAGTGAATTCCAGGTCAGCCTGGGCTAGAGTGAAACCCTACCTCGAAAAACCAAAAAAAAAAAAAAAAAAAAAAAAGGGCTGGGGAAATGGCTTAGTAGTTAAGGCATTTGCCTGCAAAGCCTAAGGACCCTGGTTTGATTCCACAGGACCCACATAAGCCAGATGCACAAGAGGACGCCTGCATCTGGAGTTTGCTTGCAGTGGCTAGAGGCCCTGGTGTGCCCATTCTTTCTCTGTCAAATAAATAAAATATTTAAAAAACCCAACAACAACAACAACAACAAAAAAGCTGAGCATGGTGGAGCATGCCTTTAATCCAGCACTTGGGAGGCAGAGGTAAGAGGATGCTGCGAGTTCAGGGCCAGCCTGGGCTAGAGTGAGACTCTGCTTAAAAGAAAAAGAGCCCTAAGTTCACCAATTGAGACATAGTGATTATTAACTATTCAACACCCATGATTTCAAACTGTGTCCTTTTGCATAGTACTAAGTATAATTTTCTGTAACAAGAAATCAGATGATATTTAAAGCAAAATTGCACTATCATTCATGCTGTCACAAGTAATATAAAGCAAAATTTTACAAGCACATTTTTTTCTTCAAAACTGAAGTCTAACAATGGTGTACCCAGACACCATAGATTTTCAGTGCCAGGAATGGAATACCAGTGAGTTGTTGGCAAGGGAGGTCCCTGATTACAAAGCATTGCTGAGGCTCTTGATTTCCTATCAGGAATAGATGGTAAGACTCTATTGTTGAAGACTCCAAATGCTTGGGCTGCAAGGTTGCTGAGAAGTCTTGCTGGAGTTGAGCTGAAAACCTCTTCTGTATAGACCAGCTGATAGAAAGCTGGAAAAAGCTACACTGCATGCAGTTCCATAGAAGAGTAGGAAATCACCAGTGGAGATAAACAACATTGGACACTGCAAGCCTAAGTTTGGTCAGCCAGGCCAAATGAGTCAATGGGTGCAATAGTGCCATGTCTGTTATGGGGGAAACCAACAGCTCTCTAATTGGACTGGAGGCCCGCTCTATGGGAGGGAATACACATGCCTGATACCAAAAAACCTTTGATGGGGTTAGTCATGAGCCCTAGGGGTATAATGCCTACTCACCAAACTGCCTGGTAAGCATTTTTCTTGACATTCATACCCATATATTAATGCTGCTCTCACTTTTGGTTGTGAAGGTGAAGTGGAGCTGGGAGGGAATCATCATAGCTTATTGTCTATAATTATGAACATTGTCAATAATAAACATTTTAAAAATTTGAAGTCTTGAGTAACTTGGTATATCGCTCACTAGTCTTTATATTTATTCTGCCTTTCTGCTCTGCTCTCCTAAATTTCTCATTCATAGAGAATATATGCCTGCTCCACTAAGCTGCATACAGAATATACTATTGCCTAGAACTCATTTTGTAGCTTAGAACTAGCCTGAAGTCACAGTGATCCTCCTGCCTTGGCCCGAGTCCTAGGATTTATAGGTGTGAGCCAAGTATGTGGGCTTTTTTAAAAGCCTGTTTTACTTAGCATAATAATATTTTCTTTCTTTCTTTCTTTTTTTTTTTTTTTTTTTTTTGGTTTTCTGACGTAGGTTCTCACTCTAGCCCTAGCTGACCTGGAATTCACTATGGAGTCTCAGGGTGGCCTTGAACTCACGGTGATCCTCCTACCTCTGCCTCCCGAGTGCTGGGATTAAAGACGCGCACCACTACGCCTGGCTACCATAATATTTTCAAGGTGTATATATGTTATAGCATTTAATCAGGACCTCATTCCTTTTATTGCTGAATAATATTCCATGGTGACAACATTTTGTTTATTCACTCTTCAGTTGATAAGACATCTGAGCTGTTCTACATTGGGAAGGATATGCATAAGGCTATTTTAAGCTGGATAGACAGCTCAGTGAGTAAAGCTCTTGATGTCCAAGCATGAGAACTGTGGTGATTTGATTCTGGTGTCCCCCATAAACTTAGGTGCTCTGAATGCTAGGTTCCCAGCTGATGGGGATTTGGGAATTAATGCCTCCTGGAGGCAGAGCATTGTTGGGGATGGGCTTATGGGTATTACAGCCAGTTTCCCCTTGCGAGTGTTTGGCATACTCTCCTGCTGGTATTGTCCACCTTATGTTGGACAGTGATGTCCACCTTTTGTTCATGCCATTGTTTTCCCCTACCATCATGGAACTTCCCCTTGAGTCTATAAGCCAAAATAAACCTTTTTCCCACAAGCTCCTCTTGGTCGGGTGATTTCTGCCAGCAATGTGAACCTGACTACAACAGTAAAGTTGGTACCGAGAGTAGCATTGCTGCTAGACACCTGACTGTGTGGCTTTGGCCTTTTGGGGCTGATTTTCAAGAGGAATGTGGAAGGATTTGAAACCTTGGCCTAAGAGATGCCTTGCAGTGCTATAAGTACAGCTTGATGGACTATTCTGGTCAGAGTTGAAAGACCTGAATACAGTATGAACTATGGACTGTGAGGTCTGGCTTGTGAGGATGAGAAAGAGTTTTCCCCAGACCGGCTAGAAGCAGTTTGTGTGAAAGACCTGCTGTTATACCTGTATCCTGAGAACTTGGGCAGGGTTGCTTTGTGTAGAAATGGACTGGTATGAGCAGAGGGATATGGCACAGAAAAAATGAAATATTTGGGCTGAAACTGCTGCCTGTTCATCTGCAATTGTATGAGATTAAAACCATTGAGATTTGGCCAGCTGACCTGCACTGGGACAACAGAAAGAATGCAGTACTTTGAAGGTCCTGCATGCTGAAGGAGTGTCCTGTTCTTCAAAGTCTGCTTTATTCCCCCCTGGATGAACAAACTGGCACCCCACCTGCTATTATGGAGTATTAAATGCAGGAAAGAGAGGGTCACTGAATTTGCAACATAGTCTTGTGTTTTGGAAATGACCATGGGTAGTGTGGAGCAGGTCTGCTGGATTGCCTGCATGGAGACCCAAGGAAGCTGTGGGTGGCAGTGGAGATGATGGGACCATGAGATGGCTGCTAAGGAGAGCTGCCGGTCCCAAATGACTTTTTCCAGGACTCTGAGTAGCCTAGCTGGAGGGGCAGGATTGGAACTCCAGAGACTTGTTGCTAGTTAGAATTATTGAACTTGGAGATTTGTCACTCAGTAGAGTTGTTGGACTTGTAGCTACAGAGTTGATGTTCACATGGTTTAAATGTTGTATTGGTTGAACATTTCTTTGTTATGCCCAATGCCATCTATTGCAGTATAAATGTTTATTCTGTGCCGCTATGGGTTTGGGGGGATTTTTTTCAATTATGGCTCAGTTAAGAGACCTTGGATTATGGGGATGTTTGAACATCACAGGTGCTGATAAAACTATGGGGACTTTTAGAATGCATTATATTATATATCGTGTATGGTTAGCAGTTTATGTGGGCTGGGGTCAGAATGTGGTGGTTTGATTCCAATGTCCCCCATAAATTTAGGTGTTCTGAATGCTAGGTTCCCAGATCATAGAGACCTGGGAACTAACACCTCCTGGAGGTAGTTGGGGGCAGGCTTATGGGTATTATAGCCAGTTTCCCAATGCCAGTGTTTGACACACTCTCCTGTTGCTGTTGTTCACCTTATGCTGGCCAGAGGGGGTGATGTCCACCCTTTGCTCATGCCATCTTTTCCCCTGCCATCATGGAGATTCCCCTCGAGTCTGTAAGCCAAAATAAACACTTTTCCCCCACAAGCTCCTCTTGGTCAGGTGATTTCTGCCAGCAATGCCAACCTGACTGCAACAAGAACCAAAGTTCAGGTCCTCAGAACCCACTTAAAGCCATAGCACATGTGCATCTTCATGGGCACAATTATACATAAGATCATCTAAAAATACTGCTGTATACACAGCCTAGGTGGGTAACCAATGGCTCTCTGATTAGCTTTGAAATCCACTTGGTGGAAAGGAACCCCTAGCTTGAACTGGGAACCAAATCAGAATCTTATGGAGAAAAAGATTATGGACTCCAATGAGAAGCTCCCACTAGTCTTTGGCCAAAAGTGAGCTAAAACTAGCAAAATCTCTCTAATAATTCTTATCTCCTTTAACCTATCCTGATCTCACTCTCCATTGCAGAATCTGTTTTTCTTTTTCAGAAAGCAGCAAAAACTGAGGACAACCAAAGTCTATCAACAAGACAAGGACAAGATGGCTGATTCCCTGGTAGGAGATGAACCAAGCCTAGCATAGTAGCCAGGGCCCAGGTGAAACCACAGAAGAACTGGTGAGATGAGCAAGAGTGCTGCTTCCATGGCGAGGTTAACAACCTGGGTCAGGGTGATGGAAACAGACACCGAGAATATTCAAAATGCACCAAAACAGAAACCCAGAATCTGCTGAGAGCTCACCACTAATGTAGACTTAGTGCACACCCACAAAGGCTCGTGAAATTTTGCAGAAGAGGGGGAGAAAAGAATGTTAAGAGCCACAGGGTGGGGGGGAATATCCAAAGACATTGATTCTCCCCAAATGACTGACTGCTGCTCTCACAATTCATAACCCACAACCCCATAAGTGAATATCAGCAATCCCACTAAGGGGGCCCTCAGTGGAGTGGGGACAGGGAGGAGAGAAATGATGTATTCATACAATGTTTCTACTTAATAAAAATAAATAAAATGCTGCTATAAATATCTATTCATTAGAAGTTTTATAATAATTTTTTGTTTTTTTTGAAATGTTGGGTACTAAATCTGGTACTTCACATGTGCTAGGCAAGCATTCCTATTGCTGAGCTACACCCCTAGCCCTTGAGTCTATACTTTTATTTCTCTTAAAATATATATTTATGAGTTGATTTCTGGGTCATATGGTAACATGATTGACTTTTTCAATAGTGCCAAACTGTTTTCTAAAGTAGCTTCAACATTTCACATTTGCAAGATGTGAGAGTTCCAGTTTTATACATTCTGATCAGTCATTGTTGTAAACTGTATTTTTAAAAATGGTAGGTAGTGCTGGAGAAATGGTTTAGCAGTTAAGGCACTTGCCTGCAAAGCCTAAGGACCCAGGCTTGATTTTCCAGAACCCATGTAAGCCAGATGCACACAGTGGCACATACATCTGGAGTTTGTTTGCAGTGGCTAGAGGCCCTGGTGCGCCCATATTCTCTCTCTCAAATAAATATTAAGAAATAAAAAATGGTAGTCATTCTACTGGGCATGAAGAGATTCAACTGTTTTAAGAATAGGGCCATCTGAACAAAAAAGGATAATTGCGATGGTTCCAGACATATCAATCACATGAAATCTATGAGTTTATGATATCCTGAAAAAAAAAACTTGCCGGTCAGCTTTAGAGAAATCAGCTCAATATTATGAAAAAGTAAATAAAATTCACAAAGTATTCAATTGCCTTTCCTAAGTGTCTAATGTGAAAGTTAATCAAGCAGTTGGTAAAACTTACTCTTATAAAAGTACCCCAGGACAGTTAATAAATGAAGGAGAGAATAAGGAACTTGTTGGCAGCTTCTAATATATTAATGCATCTGTGGAAGTCCCCATTGCCTGCTGGCACTTCACAGAAGTGGCCAGTATCCTCTATGAAGTATTCTTCCCAAAAAGTCAAACCTAAGTCTACTGAAACCTCTAAGTATAACTATCAGCTCATCGAAAAATCAGGGGGTAGAGCAACATACTAAGTATTTCCATGGGAAAACAGCAGTCAGTAAAATGTATACTGTAGCTACGTCTCCAGGACAATGAGGATTTTCTCAACAAATAAACTATAAGAGGAGGAAAAGAAATAGACGAAGCAATTGTAGACTCAAAGCAACTTGAGAAATATCCAATAATCACAGTGTAGACATTTACCTGCCTCACAAGAATTCCAAACCAAGTGAGACTCATTCCCACTCAAGCCCTTAAGAACTACCAACTCAATACCAGCAAGTATGTGCCAAAATTCGGACTCATTTGTACTCCTGACAGCACACTAGTCTCATCCAATTCATTTAAATTAGACCTTTCTTGTTGGTTCTTTTCTCCTTTTTTTGAGACAAAGTCTGACTACGTTGGTCTCTAAACCCTAGGGCTCAAGTGTTCCTCTTCCCTCAGCATCCAGCATAGCTGAGATCACAGACATCTACCTTAGGGATTTTTGTATCTCCTAAAAAACAAATCCCAATTATATGCTAATACTTAACATGACCATGTCTAATAATAGAGGAACAACAAAAGACAAATATACTAATTTGAAATGTAAAATTAACCTGACATAAGCAGAATAATATATCCAACACCTGCTCAGGATGCTGTTTGTTAATAAGTGTACATGCACATTTAACAAAGAAGAACATGTGTTGCACAAAAAACAAATCTTGAGAAAATTATTAAGGACTGAAATAATATGGAGGAGACTAGAAAGTTTCAAATACCTTTTTATTTAAGGCAGGATCTCTCTAGCCTAGGCTAACCTCAAATTCATGGAAATCCTCCTGTCTCAGCCTCCCAAGTACTGGGATTAAAGGCATACAACACCATAAAATACTTTTTCAGTCAACAAGATAACCAATAAACATTAAAAAATATTTTCAGAGGGCTGGAGAGATGACTTAGCAGTTAAGGCATTTACCTGAAAGGCCAAAGAACACCAGTTTGATTCCCTAGGACCTATGTAAAAGCCAGATGCTCAAGGAGGCGCATGTGTCTGGTGTTTGTCTGCAGTAGCTGGAAGTCCTGGCATGCCCATTCTCTTTCTCTCTCTCTCAAACGAATAAATAAAATATATTTAAATCAAATATTTTCAGAGCCAAGAGTGGTAACACATGGCTTTACTCTCAGCACTTGGGATATAGGAAGATCACTGTGAGTTCAAGGTTAGCCTGAAACTACAAAGTGAGTTCCAGGTTAGCCTGGCCTAGAGTGAGACCCTACCTCAAAAAAAAAAAAAAAAAAAGAAAGAAAGAAAGAAACAAACAAACAAACAAACAAACAAATTCAGGTTGGGGAAATGGCTCAGTTGTTAAAAGCACTTGCTTGCAAAGCCTGAGGTCTGGGTTCAATTCCCCAGGACCCATGTAAAGCCAGATGCACAGTGGTACATCCAAATGGAGTTCGCTGGCAATGGCATGAGGCTCTAGAGTGCCATTTGTTCATTTTCATTCTCATTATCTCTCTGCTTGCAAATAAATTTTTTTTTGTCCTTTTTTTTTGGGGGGGGGTGATTTTGAGGTAGAGTCTCACCCTAGCCCAGGCTGGCCTTGAACTCATGGCGATCCTCCTACCTCTGCTTCCCAACTGCTGGGATTAAAGGCATGAGCTGCTACGTCCAGCTGCAAATAAGTAAATATTAAAAAAGAAAATATTTTCAACTGGGAACTGAGGGATAGGAGTTTGACTCCACAGTAGAGCACTTGCCTATCATGCATAAAAAGCCCAGGGTTCAGTCCCCAGCACCACAAAAAAAAAAAAAAAATATATATATATATATATATATATATATATATATATATATTTTTTTTCTGCTAAATAGTAATTTAAAAGACTTCACAATGTATAGAACATACTTACAGGTAAAGTTAAAATCTTCAGTACAGTTACTGGGAAGATTAAAAATAAATCATCAGGGTGATTTCAGAGAAACAGCAGGGTAAAAATCTACAAAAATTCTTCCCTAAAAGCAAGAAAATACTGGCAAAAACTGTCAGAATCAACTTTTCAGAACTCTAGAAATTAAATGCAAGTTTCAGTAATGTGGACAAATATCTAAAAAATAACATAAATCTGAATTCTAGTAAGACTAGCATGCTGTATATGGTCTACACACACATGTAAGTAAATAAATAAAAAACAGAGATTATACCCTTTTAACCCCTCGCCCAGTCCCATTTACCTGGGGTCCTCCTCAGTGAGGTTATGGGATTGACTGTGGGGTCATGAAGGCCTCAGTGTCAGTCCCTGTGGGATAATGGTGCGAGGGTGCCTCAGAGTATTCCTACCAATCTGTGGCTCTTAAAATCTTTCTGCCCCCTCTTCCACAATGTTCCCAGAGCCATGGTAGGCCTGCTGGCACTCTGATTTAGTGTTGTATTCTTTGTAGCCTCTGGATTTCTGATCTTTTAATTTATACACATCCATCCTCCTTCTCCCTAGCTCAGGTTTTCCCTGGAAAACCAACATCTTCTGATCACTGTGAAAACTAACCACTTTGCTGCTACTGGGGTGAGCCAAGCTGCTGAAGCTCAAGACCTATCCTGGAGAGCTAGCACTAACTGACTTGACTTGCAATGCTGACCTGTCTCACAGCTCACCTACTTTGATTATTCTCCAAGAGAAGCTTGTCTAAAACACAATTACTGAGGCTGGAGAGGTTGCTAAATGGTTAAAGGTGTTTGCCTGTAAAGCCTGAAGGCCCATGTTTAATTCCCCAGTCATATGTAAAAGTGGCACATGTATCTGGAGTTTGATTGCAGTGGTAGGACACCCTGCCATGCCCATTCCCTCCCACCTCCATTCTCTTTCTCTCTGCTTACTAAAAAATTAAAAAAAAAAAAACATTTTAGGGCTGGAGAGATGGCGTAGCAGTTAAGGCACTTGCCTGCAAAGCCTAAGGACCCAGGTTCGATTCCCTAGAACCCATGTAAGCCATATGCACAAAGTGGTGCATGTTTCTAGAGTTTGTATACAGTGGCTGGATGCCCTGGCAAGTACATTATCTCTCTCTTCCTCTCTCTCTTAAATAAATAAATAAAAATGCTTAAAAAATATTTTTAAATTACTAGAACCGTGGATGCCTGAGATAGTAGATAAAAGTTTAGGGAAAGAATAGGTCAATCAGTTGGGCGTGGTGGCGCACGCCTTTAATCCCAGCACTCAGGAGGCAGAGGTAGGAGGATCGCCGTGAGTTCGAGGCCACCCTGAGAATGCAGAGTGAATCCAGGTCAGCCTGAGCTAGAGTGAGACCCTACCTCGAAAAAAAAAAAAAAAAAGAATAGGTCAATCTACAAAATGGAAAAGTGAGGAGTAAGAAACTATAGGAGGGCTGGAGGAATGGCTTAGTGGTTAAGGAATTTGCTTACAAAGCCAAAAGACCCAGGTTTGATTCCCCAGGACCCACGTTAGCCAGATGCACAAGGGGGCACATGCATCTGGAGTTCATTTGCAGTGGCTGGAGGTCTTGGCGCGCCCATTCTCTCCTCCCTCTCTCTCTCTCTCTCTCTCTGTCAAATAAATGAATAAATAAAAATATTTTTTTTTAAAAAGAAGCTACAGGAGACTTTCAAAAGCTTAATTTTAATATATTCTTGAGAAAACTTTTAAGATTTCACTTCTGGTTAATCTTGAGGCTATATATAAGCACAAAGTAAAGACAACTGGAGAGTTATAAGCTGTCTGGCTAAGCATGGAAAGTATGTTAGGCTTCTTGGCAAAAATGGGAAGACTTACTGGTTCCAGCAATGTAGGATGGTCTCTGCCCAGTCATTAGCTGCTTACTAAAACATCCATCCATTATATAACCACAAACCCAAGTGGAGACTTCAGCGGCCTCACATAAAGAAAAAACTCTATAGAATTATTTGAGAGAAATCACTGAAGAAAAACAAATAGCAGTTAGCCGGGCATGGTGGCGAGCACCTTTAATCTCAGCACTTAGGAGGCAGAGAAGGATTGCCATGAATTCGAGGCCACCCTGAGACTACATAATGAATTCCAGGTCAGCCTGAGCTACAGTGAGACCCTACCTCAGAAAAACAAAATAACAGTAACTTTTTCTTTTGGAGAAAGTATAATTTATTTTCAGGTGGCTTCGCATCAGAAGCCAGAAGGCAATAGGATAACATATTCAAAGTATTAAAAAAAAAAAAAAACCACTCATGGGGCTAGAGAGATGGCTTAGCGGTTAAGGTTAAGGCCTGCAAAGCCAAAGGACCCAGGTTCAATTCCCCAGGACCCATGTAAGCCAGATGCACAAGGTGGCACCTGCATCTGGAATTCATTTGCAGTGGCTGGATGCTCTGGCGCTCCCATTCTCTCTCTCTCCTGCCCCCTCACCTTCTCTTCTGACTCTTTCTCTCTCAAATAAAAATAAACACTCATATTTTTTTCTTTTGGCTTATGTGAAAGTTTACTGGGTTATGTAAATTAGCAATCTAAGCCACGGCTAGATTTACAGATGAAGTCATCCTCAGAAATGTTTATCAGACACAACCAAAAAATAAAGTTATATACCAATTTTTCCTGAAGAACATAGACGGGAAAATTCTCAATAAAATACTTGCAAACCAAATTCAAGAATACATCAAGAAGATCATAAACCATGATCAAGTGGGCTTCATTCCACAGAAGCAGGGATGGTTCAACCTATGAAAATCAATAAATGTAGTATATCACATAAACAGACTCAAGGAAAGACATAAATCATATGATCATCTCAATTTATGCAGAAAGAATTCGACAAACTCCAACATCTCTTTCATGGAGAACCTATGGATGAAAGGAACATAGCTTAATAAAGCCATATATGACAAATCTTTAGCCAACATTATGCTAAATGGAGAATGCAAAGCATTCCCACTAAGATCAAAGACAAAACAAGGATATTCACTCTCTCCACTCCTATTCAACATAATCCTTGAAGTCTTAGCTATAAAGCAATAAGAGAAAGAAACAAGAGACGCACAAATAGGAAAGGATAGAGAAATAGGAAAGGATAAAGTTAAAGTATTATTTCAGATGATGTGATTTTATACATAAGACAACCTAAATATTCCACCAGAAGACTCCTAGCGCAAATGAATGATTTCAGCAAAGCAGTAGGATAGAAAATTAACATAAATCAGTAGTTTTCTTATATATCATAATAAATATAATGGAAAAGAAATCAGGAAAACAATTTCATTCATAATGGCCTCAAAAAAAAAAAAAAAACCAACTCCTTGGACTTAAACAAAAAAGTGAAATACCTGTATGATAAAAACTTTGAAACACTGAAAAAAGGGAAATTGAAGGAGACACTAGGAGATAGAAAGACCACTGGAAGATTTAACAATGGCCATCCTACTGAAAACAATCTACAAATTCAGTGTACTCCCAATCAAACTTCCAGCACCATTCTTCATAGAAATAGAAAAAAATAATCCTAAATTTCAATATAGAAGCACAAACGACCCCAAAGAGTCAAAACAATCTTGAGCAAAAATACTGCAGGGTAATTACAAGCTAATCTCTAAAGTTCATGAACATAAAAAGGTAACATGTACAAATCATATTTAGCAATACACTGAAGTCCATTATGAACAACTTGGGTTTACTACAGGGATACAAAGCTAGTTTTACTTTAGTATTCTTTCCTGAATGTCATTCCCCCATTTATAGGATAAAGTATGAAAGTCAAATGAATAAACAGAAAAAAATTAAAATTATCTAAATTTCATCACTGGGAATGGTAGTGTAAACCTGTAATACCAGCACACAGAAGGCTGGAATAGGAAGATTGCCAAGAGTTCAAGGCCAGCCTGGGCTACACATGAGTTTCAGGCTAGCATGGGTTATCAAAGCAAGCCAAACAAACAAAAATCATGATTCTCTAAAATTCTTCCAGCAACTCTGAAAATAGTTTGCTTAATCATTCAAAGAATAGCCACAAAACAGTATACACATAAAATGCTGAGACACTCAATCCTCTCCCCAAGACTACAAGAGATGCTGGCTACTAACACAGTTAACTTTTTACTAAGCTGAGACAACTTACTTGTGGAAAAAGTGTGACAAAAAAGGAAAACTGACCAAAAAGAATGGAAATTATCATACTATGCCAACAACATGGTTGTGCATGTAGGAAACCCAAAACAACCTATAAAGAATCAGGTGTCAGTATTTATAATTTAGCAAAGTCACTGAATACAGTATCAATGTACAAAATGCTTTTCTTTCTATATACTAGCAAACAACCAGTAAATGAGTTTTAAATGTCATATACAACATTAACCAAAAGAAAAATCCAAAGGAACACACAAACATCTTTTATTTCCTTAAAAAGGGCAATGTTTAAGTATGAAATGAAAATACTAACTATAAAGAACTGACTTTTATATAAATTATTGAATTTGGAATTACCTTAAAATGAAGAACTTATATTCAACAAAAGACAACATTAAATGACTAAAAAGGCAAGCCAAAAAAGTGGAAGAGTAACTGTTTATATGAAATAAAGGATTCCACTCCAAAATCAATTGGATATTTCCACAAAACTGATTCACACAGTATGAGAACTTACAAAGGACCTGCATAAGCACACTGGAGAGTAAGATTTGGAACAGCCATTAAAGATCTGAAAATGAGCCAAACACAGTGGCTTATGTCTTAATCTCAGCACTCAGGAGGCTCAAGTGGTAGGAGAATCACTGTGAGTTTGAGTCCAGCCTAGGCTACACAGTGAGTTCCAGATCAGTTAAAAAAAAAACAATTAAAAAAACCCACAAACCCTGAATGAAAATGTTCAATATAAGTAAAAATCAGGAAAATACAAAATTAAAACCACAATATGGCTGGTTATGTTGGCACATGCCCACAATCTCAGCACTTGGGAGGCTGAGGCAGTAACAGAAATAGAAGTTCAAAGCCAGCCAGTATTGACTTTATGGGACACCATATCCAAAAAAAAAAAAAAAAAAAAAAAAACCAAAGAAATAACAGTACCAAAATCATAATGTGGTATTATTACACTCCACAAAATAGCTACTTGAAAAAGACAGACAGCTGGTAAGGATGTGAGGCAGCTGGCACTACTAGTGGGAATGAAACTGGGTTATCCTCTTTGGGAAAAGTGGTGTCATCAATTTAATAATTTTCCTACCAAAAACATTCTTCTCTAGGATATACACTAGATAATTTGTGTACTAGGACTCATATACAACAATGTTTGCAGCACCACTGTTTAACAGTCAAAAACCTAAATGTCAAACACCAGAACTGAGAAATTGTGAATTATTTCATGACATTATAGAGTTATGAATCTAAACAGACTACAACATGCGCAAGTGTCCTAAACAAACTGGCCACAACAGAAAAAATACAGCATGGAATAAAGTTCAAAACAAATATTTTAGGGATATACACATGAGTTAAAACACATGGAGAAAAACACAGGAAGATCACACACACACAGGCAAGATAAGATGTGTTCACTAGAGGAAACATGGGGAATTTCTGGGGTACTTGGCAAGGTCCTGTTTCTTGACCTGAATAGTGGCTATATGGGTGCTTAATGTAGCTTTCCTTCCTCTCTCCCTCGACCCCTTTTTTTCCGAAGTAGGGTCTCCCTCTAGCCCAGGCGGACCTGGAATTCACTATGTACTCTACAGCTGGCCTCAAACTCACAGCAATCCTCCTACCTGTACCTTGAGTACTAGGATTAAAGGGATATGCCACCACACCTGGGAATGTATATTTTCTTAGACTACAGTTGCTTATGTGATTTTCTGAATATATGTGTGATGCTATGTTTAACAATTTAGAAAAGAAAAACTAGTTCAAGAATGAAACAAAAACAAATGTACTCTAAGAAATCAGAAAATTACTAAAATTTAAGTAAGCAATGATTGTATAAACATGTATACACATACAAAAGAAACTGCAACTAAAATTCTAGATGTATTTCATGCATTTATTGGGCACAATTTATATGAACATAAAATTAAGTCCTCTTCACGCTTTGGCACCATATTTTTAAAAATTTTTAATTATTTATTAAGATGGAGAGAAAGAGAGGGAGCGAGAAAGAGAAGGGGAGAAGCGGCATGTCAGGACTCCAGCCACTGCAAATGGACTACAAATGCATGCACCACCATGTGCATCTGGCCTATCTAGGTACTGGAGAATCAATCAAACCTGGGTCCTTAGGCTTCACAGGCAAGCACCTTAACCTGCTAAGCCATCTCTTCAGCCCCACTATTTTTGAAGCTTTAATTAATTATTAATTTATTCAGTGATACCCATACCATCCATCAGACTCTCTTCTAAAGTTCAAGAATCCAGGGATATTTTAAATCTGGTCCTCGAATATCCTTAGGGAACTTTAGTCTAAACAAAGCTACTAATTTCAACTTTAACTACATGATCCAAGCAATGCTCTCACAACTGCAGTTTCTGTACACTCACACATTATGATCTCTATCACCTTAAGTCACTAAGTATAGCTATATGAATTTTAAGTATTCACTATAAAGAGCCAAGCTTCATAAAACCCCCATAACCAGGTTATACTACTATTCCCTGTTTTGTAGTTCAGGAAAATTTAAACTCAGTTTGCCGCAGTCAAAGCCAACAATGAGCAAAGCAGAATTTGTTTGCAGGTCATAAATGTCAGAGGCTGTATCATACCTTGTGCAGGTTTGTTATGAAATGGGCAAACCAACAGTGTTTTCAAAACTGTTTCTTCTCTTCTCCGTTTTGAGAATACATGTATTTATATGTTGTTATTATATATTAATTATCACACAGGGTGTGATATCACATAAAGTTGGTATGTGAAAGAAAGAGCCAAGAAGGACCTTGTTCAATACCAGATTCAGACTGACTATGGAACATGGGAGACAGGAGAATGTGAGAAGGTTTTCAGAGATGACAACCAAGCCACCCTTGCATAAGAACAGGATATTTCTAGGTAGGCAGTATCCAAACCAGTTGTCATCTCTGTAGCAAAAGAGTATTCCTTTAGCCTGGAGAAATGACTCAGAGGTTAAAGTGCTTGCTTGCAAAGCCCAAGGACTGGGGTTGGATTCCTCGGTACCCACGAAAGCTAGATGCACAAGATGGTGCATGTGTCTGGAGTTTGTTTGTAGTAGCTAGAGGCCCTGACCTGCCCATTCTCATTCTCTCTTTCAAATAAATAAATAAGAGTATTCCTTAAATAAGTTTATCTAAGCCAGTATTGAATGATACACACAGAATATCAAGAAATAAATCAGTCACAACAGGATTTAAGAACAAACCCTGAGACATAGCCTAAGAATATTCTTCTGGAATGATTGCTAATCATATATATTAAACAGACTCATAAATGCAGAAAAATTATAATATGAACAAAACCAAAATTAAGTTGGATTTATACCCATGAGGTTGAAATTCAAAAGCACGACAATCAATACCTAGTATCCAAAAGAATGTGGATGAAAACTGGCATGATATCCTAGCAGGGCCAGACCTGGTGGTACACGTCTCTATTTCCAGCTACTCAGGTGATTGAGGCAGGGGAATAACAAGTTCAAGGCTTGCCTGGTGTTGCAGTCAGGTTTGCATTGATGGAAGAAATCCCCTGACCAAGATCAGCTTTTGGAGAGAAAAAGGGTTTATTTTGGTTTATAGACTCAAAGTGAAGCTCCAGATGGCAGGGGGAAAGGACAGCATGAGCGGAGGGTGGACATCCCCCCCCCCCCAGCCAACATATGGTAGAAGATAGCAACAAGAGAGTGTGCCAAACACTGGCAAGGTAGAAAATAGCAACAGGAGAGTGTGTCAAACACTGGCAAGGGGAAATTGGCTATAATATCCATAAGCTGGCCCCCACCATACACCACCTCTAGGAGGCGTTAGTTCCCAAATCTCCACCAGCTGGGAACCTAGCATTCAGAACACAGCTAAGTTTTTGGGGAACACCAGAATCAAACCAACACATTCTGCCCCTGGCCTCCATAAACTGACAACCATCCATGATATAAAATGCAATGCATTCATCCAACTTTAAAAGTTGTCATTTTTTTAATCAATCGTAATGATGTTCAAACATCCCCATAATCCAAGGTTTTAAAAAAAATTTATTTTATTTATTTCACAGAGAAAGAAAAAGAAAGAGAGAGAGAGAGAGAGAGAATGGGCATACCAGGGCCTCCAGACACTTGCGCCCCCTCACCTTGTGCATCTGGCTAACATGGGTCCTGGGGAATCGAACCTGAGTCCTTTGGCTTTGCAAACAAATGCCTTAACTGATAAGCCATCCCTCTAGCCCAATCCAAGGTCTTTTAACTAAGCCATAATACAAAACAACAACAACAAAAACATAATAGTACAGAACAAACATTCACACTGCTAAAGAAATATTCAACCAATACAAGATTTAAACAGGGCAAACATCAAACTCTGTAGCTTCAAGTCCAACAACTCTAGTCAGTGACAAGGCTCCAAGTCTGATAATTCTAACCAGCCCCTCCAGCTATGCTACTCAGTGTCCTGGAAAACTCTGGGCCAGCAGCTCAATTTAGCAGCCATCTCATGGTTCTAGCATCTCCACTGCAACCCACGGCTCCATCCTCACAGCTCCACCAGGCCTCCATGCAGGCAATCCAGCATATCTTCTCCACATTGCCCATGACCATTTCCAAAACACAAGACCATATTGCAATTTCAATGACTTTCTCTTTCCTGCATTTTTTATACTCTAATACCAGGTGGGGTGACACTTTGTTCATCCAGGGGAAATAAAGCAGACTTTGTAGAACAGGACACTCTTTCAGCATGCAGGCCCCTTCAAAATCCTGCATTCTTTCTGTTGTCCCAGCACAGATCAGCTGAACAAATCTCAATGGTTGTAATCTCTCATATAATAGTAGCTGAATAGGCAGCATTTTTGGCCCAAAGATTTCATTTTTTTTTTTCTGTGCCATTTCCCTCTTCTCATACCAGTCCATTTCTACGCAAAGCACAAGTTCTCAGGACACCGGCAAAACAGCAAGCCTCACACAAACTGCTTCTAGCCAAACCTCATAGTCCATGTTTTTTTTTGTTGTTTTTTGTTTTTTTTTTTCTGAAGTAGGGTCTCACTCTAGTCCAGGGTGACCTGGAATTCACTATGTAGTCTCAGACTGGCCTTGAATTCATGGTGATCCTCCTACCTCTGCCTCCCTAGTACTGGGATTAAAGGTATTAAGACCACACCCAGCATACAGTTTATAGTTCTTATTGCATTCAGGTCTTTCAAATCTGACCAGAATAGTCCATCAAGCTGTACTTATAGCACTACAAGGTGTCTCTTAGGCCAATGTTTCAAATACTTCCACATTCCTCTTGAAAATCAGCTCCAAAAGGTCAAAGTCACACAGTTAGGTATCTAGCAGCAGCACCATTCTCAGTAGTATTAACTTTACTGTTGCAGTCAGGTGTCTATCAGCAATCCCACTCCTCTGGTACCAACACTACTGCTGCAGTCAGGTTTGCATTGCTGCAGAATTCACCTGACCAAGAGCAGCTTTTGGGGAAAAAGGGTTTATTTTGACTTACAGACTTTAGGGGAAGCTCCATGATGGCAAGGGAAAATGATGGCATGAGAAGAGGGTGGACATCACCCCTTGACCAACATAAGGTGGACAATAGCAACAGGACAGTGTGCCAAACACTGACAAGGGGAAACTGGCTATAATATCTGTAAGCCCGCCCCCAACAATACACTACCTCCAGGAGGTGTTAATTCCCAAATCTCCATTGGCTGGGAACCTAGCATTCAGAACACCTAAGTTTATGGGGGACATCTAAATTAAACTACGACACCTGGGTTACAAGGCTAGTTCAAGGCCAGCATGGACAACCTTGAATTAAAGTAAAAAATAGAAAAAGGGCTGAAGATATATAAGGCTCTAGGGTCAATCTTTAATAGCAAAAAAAAAAAAAATGCAATAAATAAATGCTGGAAGAATTGTACACTAGTTAATTCTCCTTGAAAAAGCAGTTGGAATCTTCAACTTTAAAGTTATAGCAAATACATAATTCAAACTAACTCCTTTTATATGTACACAAGTACATGCAACAAAATTCCACTTATAGTAGTAAAAAACAATGAGAATAAGTCTAATTATATTCCAGAAGTATCACATACTTATGTAAAATATTACTACATAACTAAAATGTATTTATTTGACTTAAAAATACAAACATGTTGGCACACACCTTTAATCCCAGCACTCAGGAGGCAGAGCTAGGAGGATCACAGTGAGTCTGAGGCCACCCTGACACTACAGAGTGAATTCCAGGTCATTTTGAGCTAGAGTGAGACCCTACCTCAAGAAAACAAAAAAAAGTATGATGATACATGCAAAAAAATAAATGCTGTGAGATTATGTATGTTGTACTGTGTGTGCAAAGTTAAAATACATGATTATTAAGTTCTGGTAATATTTTATGTCTTGGTTTGAGCTTTGGTCACATGCTGTCTTTGCTTTGTAATGTTATACAGATTTTATACAAATGTGCATGTACGTATGTGCACACACATTTTTTAGTGCTGCTGGTAATCAAACTCAGAGCTTTCACATGCTAGGCAAAAACTAGGCAACATCCCTGGATCCCTACTTGTATACATCACTACTTTCTTAGATGTGCATCTTATGTATGAAATAGGTTTTTACATGCAAAATTTTATTTATGGACATATGTATAAGTATGGAATCCAACAGGAAAGAAATATACCAACTTTAGGAGAGTTGTGACCACTAGAAGAATGAGTAAGGGAAAGAGGAGACTTTAGTGCACAAATTTTATTTGATGCTTATGTTGCCTGGAAAAGAGATCTGAATCAAACATTAAGACCTTAACATGTGTTAAAGGTAGGTTGTAGGCATATAAGTATAATTTTGAATTATTTTAAATATTTTGAAGTAACCCTATAAAAGCAATACAGGGGCTGGAGAGATGGCTTAGCGGTTAAGGCACTTGCCTGCAAAGCCTAATGACTGGAGTTCAATTCCCCAGTGTGCACGTAAAGCCAGATGCACAAAGTGGTGCATGCATCTGAAGTTCGTTTGCAACGGCCAGAGGCCCTGGTGCACTCAATCTCATTCTCTGTCTGCTTGCAAATAAATAAATAAATAATTTTTAAGAGCATGTCAACAAGGTTCCCAAAACAAGGCTTCTGTCAAAGCACTTGATTATCCTCCTGAGGTAAAAGTTAAGACCCTATTGTTGAAGAAACCACATTCTGCCAATGCAGAACATTGAGATATCCAGCTGAGTCTGGAAGGAAGCCAAAGCCCAGATGGTTAGCCCATATAGTGCTGAAAAGCAATATATGAGCTGCTGAGGGAAAATTGCCAACAATGTTGTGAGCAGGAGACAATGTTATTATATGAAAGCAACCAACCTGACAAGATGAACACACCGGTACAATAGCGGCACACAGCCTACGTGGGTAACCAATGGCTCTCTGGCTATGAGATCTGCTCTGTGGAAAGGAACCCAAAACTGGAACTGGAGACCAAGTCAAAATCCTATGGACACCAAGTTTATGGGCTCCAATGAGAAGCTCCCACTAGTTTTTGGCCAAAAGTGAGGCTAAACCCAGGAATGCTTATCCCCTGTAACTTATCCTGATCTCAGTCTCCATTGCAGAATCTGTTTTTCTTTTTCATAAAACAGCAAAAACTGAGGACAACCAAAGTCTATCAACAAGACAAGGATAAGATGGCTGACTCCCTAGCAGGAGATGAACCAAGGTGAAACCACAGAGGAACTGGCAAAATGAGCAAGAGTGCTGCTTCCATGGCGAGCCTGACAACCTGGGTCAGGGTGATGGATACAGACACTGATGATATTCAAAATGCACCAAAACAGAAACCCAGAATCTGCCGAAAGCTCACCACTAATGTAGACTTAGAGCACACCCACAAAGGCAGGTGAAATTTTGCAGAAAAGGGGGAGAAAAGAATGTTAAGAGCCACAGGGTGGGAAGGAATATCAAAAGGCACTGCCCCCCCCATTACTGACTGCTGCTTTCACAACCCATAACCTACAACTCCATGGTGAATACCCCAGCAATCCCACTCAGGAGGACCCTCAGTGGTGTTGGGGCAGGGAGGAGAGAGATGAATTGTATGGACATATCATATGTTGGTACCAAGCTCCTACTTAATAAAATTAAAAATCACCAATTAAATAGAGAAAAATAAGAGCAATACAGAAACTTAAATCCTTCTATTCAGAGGTAATTATTTTAAAATGTTAATAGCTTTACTGAGGCATTAAGTGACCTAGTAGTGCATTTAAACTGTACAATTTGGTATGTCTCAATCTATATATACATAAATCATGAAATCACTATCACCATCAAGAACTAATGAACATACCCAGATCCCAAATGTTTTCTTCATGTCCTTTCCTGAACCCTTTCTAGGCCATTTCTGCCCAGTCCACCCAGCCAACCACTGATTTGCTACCACCACAGGTTAGTTGGCATTTTCTGAAATTCGGTGCAAATGTAATTACATACAGTACATACTTTCTTTCACTAAGCATAATTATTCTGAAATTTGCCCTGTTGCATGCAGCCACAGTTCACTCTTCATTTATGGAGTAGTATTCCTCTGTATGGACATATAAAAGTCTGTCTATTCATTTACTTTTTGGACATCTGGGTTGTTCCCAGTATGGGACTATAAACATATGTGCACAAGTCTGTATATAGTTATACACTTTTATTTCTTCTAAGTGCATCCTAACTACTAAAAGATTCCAACATGAACAAAAACAAGAAAAGCCTGAGAAACTAACACAGACTAAAAGAGCCTAAGAAGACATAATACTAAGTATGATTCACTTGCTAGGAACTTGGTGTAGAAAAAGGCTAGGAAAAATCAAAGAAACTTGGTGACTACAGTAACAATATTAGTTCATTAGGTACAGAAACTTCACCCTACTAATGTTAAGAAGTTGGCAAGGAAAATATGGTGCAAGGTATATAGTTACATTCTATTTTTTCTCTCCCCTTTTTTGTTGACAGGGTCTTTGTAACTACTACTCCTTTTTTTTTTTTTTTTTTTTTTTTTTTGAGATAGGGTCTCACAGTGTAGCCCAAGCTAGCCTTGAATTCATGGCAATCAACCTGTTTCAGCCTCCCAAGTACTGGGATTGCAAGTATGAGCCATGACACCTGGTTTCATCTTTGTAATTTATATAAATCAAAAACTATTCTAAAATAAGAATTTATCTTAAAAATACCTATGTGTGGCCGGGTGTGGTGGCACATACCTTTAATACCAGCACTCAGGAGGCAGAGGTAGGAGGACTGCCGTGAGTTCAAGGCCACCCTGAGACTCCATAGTGAATTCCAGGTCAGCCTGGGCTAGAGCAAGACCCTACCTCGAAAAAAAACAAAACAAAACAAAAAAACCTATGTGCATGAAAGGACATACCTATTGTTTCAAACAAGATCAGCAAAATCAGATTTTCTACTTCCTGTAAGAAACTGATAGCTCTTTGAATCCATTCTCTTCATGTACCTTCCAAACTGCGTAAACATCAACAAAAGTAATGTAACAACTCACATTTCCTAATTACAGAATATTTAGGAGACAGAATATTAGAACTTCATTTGCATGTAATGCCTTAAATCTGCCTACTCAGTTTTGGAGCCCACATTGGGAGACTTTTGGGCAGCAGAAAACAGAAAGTGACCTTAACTATAATTTACAACAGCATAAAATACCCACAAAAACCTAGAGATCAAGCCTAAATACAAATGTACACGATTTCTACAAAACATGGAGAAAAATTAATGATGACCTGATGAACAAAAAGATACCAGCTTCATGGACTGGGAGCTGATTAAGTTGATCTATAAAGTTATATGAAAATGCAAAAATACAAAAAAGTGAAGAATCAGACAGGACAAGGCTGAAGAACCTCACCATTAACTAGGAAAACCTTTCTGTTAAGTAATACAAGGAGAGAATAATAGATTAGTAAGTGAGAAAGTATGCAGAATAGATGTGCACATATATAATGGACACCTGAGTTGATGAGAAAGATAACATGGTGGATTTTCCCAGCCACTCAAGAGGCCGAGGCAGAAGGATCAGAAGTTCAAGGACAGCATAGGCTACAGAGTGAGTTTAAGATCAGCTAGGTCAATTTATTCAGACCCTAACTCAAAATTTACAAAGGAGAACTGTGGCTATAACTCAGAGGTAAAACACTTCCCTATCATATACAAAGTCCTCAGTTCAGTCCCAGGCCCCCTCTTTCTCATACACATACACATGTTCCCTTTACTTTCCCTCCCAAATAGTGCTGGATCAACTGGCTTTCAATACAGAATAAAATGAATCTGAACACTGTAACCTTGCACAAAACTAAATTCCAGGTGGGCTATAGATCTAAGCATAAAAGGGGAAAAATGTTTTTGAAATGATGCTCATGGACTGGAAGAATTAATATTGTGGAAATGGCTATACTATTAAAAGCATCCTACAAATTCAATGCAATCACCATCAAAATTCCAATATAGGGGGTTCCTGCTTGCTGCAGCTCATGTTTACTGCTTTTTAGTTGCTATTTAGTTGTTTCTGTTTGGATCGGGGAAAGGGAGCCAGCTTCTTCAGCTACTGATGGAACTTGCCCCTTGGATCTGTAAGCTGAAATAAATTCTGTTCCTCTCATTAAAAAAAAAAAAAAAAAAATTCCAGGGGCTAGGGAAATGGCTTAGGGGTTAAGGCATTTGCCTGTGAAGCCTAAGGACCACGGTTCGATTCCCCAGGACCCATGTAAGCCAGATGCACAAGGAGGCACATGCATCTGGAGTTTGTCTTCAGTGGCTAGAGGCCCTGGCGCACCCATTCTTTCTATCTGCCTCTTTCTCTCTTCTCTCTCTAAAAAATAAATAAAAATACATTAGAATTATTCCAGCCAGACATGGTGGCACACACCTTTAATCCCAGCACTTGGGAGGCAGAGGTAGGAGGATGGCTATGGGTTTGAGGCCAATTTGAGACTACACAGTGAATTCCATGTCAGCCTGGGTTAGAGGGAGACATACTGTGGTGGTTTGAATAGAATAGATGGCCCCCAATATATTCAGTTCCTTATTGTTTGTAGTTTGCATTCTGCAGCCACCTGGCTGGAGGCAACATCACTGGGTGGATCTTTAGGTGTGGTGGTAGGTTTCAGATTTCAATCTAAAGATATGCAAAGTGTGCCTAGCTGGAGTTCCTGAAGTGTGCTGTGTGGCTTTTGGCTTTTGGGATTGTACTTCTCTGTCTGCTTGGGCCTGTGAAGGCAGGCCAGCTTCTTCTGCCATTTATGGAACTTCCCCTGGATCCGTAAGTGTCAATAAATATCCCTTCCTCCATAACTGTGCCTGGTCTGGAAGTTCATCTCAGTGAACCTGAAGCTGTCTGCTACTCATACCCTACCTTGAAAAACAAAACAAATTTCCAATATAGAGCCAGGTGTAGCAATGAATGCTTTGAATCCCAGCACCCAGAAGACAGAGGTAAGAGGATCGCTGTGAGTTCAAGGCCAGTCTAGACTGGTCTAGACCATCCGCTTCAAAAAACAAAACAAAAAAATTCCAATACCATCCCAACTCAGCTCACTCTACCCATTTCTGTCATTCTGACGTGAAAGTGTGATGCCTTCCTGCCTGCTCTTGCCATGTTCTCCTTCATGCAACATAATGAATCTTTCCCTTGAAACTGTAAGTTGGAAATAAACCTTTTCCTTCCATAAATAATTTCTGCAGGTGGTTCTGTCCCAGCAATGAGAAGGTAACTGCTACACTCATGATTTATCTTTTATATAATTTTTGGGAAGTTTGCAGAGATAAGAACATAGTACAAAGGTTTGGTGGTGCTTATCTGTGCCTTCCGGTACAATTTTGTTTTTGTTTTTTGAGATAGAGTCTTACTCTAGCCCAGGCTGACCTGGAATTCATCACTATGTAGTCTCAGGGTGGCCTTGAACTCACGGCAATCCTCCTACCTCTACCTCCTAAGTGCTGAGATTAAAGGTGTGTGCCACCATGCCCAGCCCTGGTACAATTTAATTGAAATAAAATATTTTTAGAAATATATTTATATGTGTAAATGCAAGCACGCATGCACACACTCGTGCGTGGGGTAGGGGAGAGGGAAAGAATGGGTGCACCAGGGCCCCTTGCCACTGTAAACGAATTCCAGATGCATGCATCACTTTGTGTCTGGCTTTACATGGTTAGTAAGGAATTGAACCCAAATTGCAACCAAGTGCCTTTAACCACTGAACCATCTCCCAGCCCAATTTAATAGAAATAAATTCTATAGATGACACACAAAAGTTTATTTTAAAAAAAATGTTTTTGGGCCAGAGAGATGGCTTAGCGGTCAAAGCGCTTGCCTGTGAAGCCTAAGGACCCAGGTTTGATTCCCAAGTACCCATGTAAGCCAGACTCACAAGGGGCCACATGCATTTGGAGTTTATTTGCAGTGGCTGGAGGCCCTGGCACATCCATTCTCTCCCTTTCTTTCTCTCTCTTTCTCTCTCACACACACAATAAATAAAATAAATATATATATAGTAGGCACTATTCCCGTGTCACATGAACTATTAGTCCATATTGTGATGTGTTGGAGTGTAAAATACACACTGAATTTTGAAGTCATAGTACTAACGAAAGATATAGCTTACTAATAAATTTTTTAGATTGACTGCATGTTGATATGGCAATGCACTGCATTTGTTCAATTATATCCAACTATTTTTCCTTTAACATTCTTTATGTAGCTACCACAAAATCTCTAACATGTCTCATATTTTATTTCTTTTTTGGGCTGCTGTAGCCTTGTCTATGCTAGGTAAGCACTGTACTACTGAGCTACACACTCAGTCCTTGGTATTGTTTTTGTTTAGAGTTTTTGAGACAGTACCATAATATTTAGCTCATTCTGGCCTTGTACTGGCTACATAGCCCAGGCCATCCTCAAATTCACAACCTCTCCCCCAGCGACCCCCCCCCCCCCCCGCCTACATCTCCTTAGTGCTGGGATCACAGGCCTACACCACCACACCTTGCTTCACATTACATTTCTCTATATAAATACTCCTGTTATTTTCATCTTGTCCTTTCTTATCCAATCTTCTTACATATCACAAAATTGATTTCTATATTCTAATCACAGGCAGTCTCCATCCAAAGGGATCCTAATCCTTAAAGCAAACCATAAAATGGGCAAGTACTGTCAGAACTCATTGTCTTTCTCCCATAGCTTCCCAAGAAGACCTCCCCCACACATTGCTTAGAAGCAGTTCTATGCACAAGCCTAGTGCTTCCAACTTTCCAAAGCAAAATCACCTGACAAATGGTCATGAATTCCTCGGTTTGTGGGTGTTGTGCAGACTTTACTGAAGTCCAGAGAATTGTCCAATATGGCATTTATCCTTCGAAAGATATTGGCATTGCTACAAGTGGAGAGTGCTGGAACTTCCTGGTTGTCCCAACAATCTTTTATCTTTCTCGCTTCTTCTTCCTAGATATAGAGAAAACATGATCAGGTTTTGTACATTCATACAGAATGATAGACTTCACAGCCCCCTCAACTCAATAGATGAATTAGAAAAAGGAACAAGGGACTTGAGTTTCTTGCCTGCATATTAAAACACTCAATGAGTATTTGCTATGAACAAAGTACTGGGAGTTGTGAGAGTACCAACTAAAATATAAAGATTCTCTGGTCACTCCTAATATAATGGCATACATAAAAGTATTAGCATGACATAGTGTCACAGTAAGCTTCACGTTGCTTGGATGAACCTTCAGAGCAGACAAAGTTTACAGAGGAATGGAATTTATTGAAGCTTACAGACCCAAGGGAAGTTCCATAATGACAGAAGAAGCTGGCCCCTTTATATAGATCCATGCAGACAGAAAAGCAACCACCACCAGCACCACAAAGCCAGCACACTCCAGGAACCCCAGACAGAGCTCAAGCACTCTGCATATCTTAGGCTGGAATTCAGACCCACCCCGAATAAACCTCAGGGCTAGACCCTAGTATCTAACCACAGTGACACCTCCTCCAGCCTGGCAGCTAGAGATCTAAAGCTTTAAGACATTCCTGATTTGCTGGAGGACATCCATTCAAACTACCACACATGGTAAGAGTAACATGAGATTTAGAACCAGACAGACTTGTTCAAATCTTGAGGTATATCCAACATATTGGAATATTTTAAGCACAAAGAAACGTAGTGCTAAGACATTCTACAACATGGATAAACCTCAAAAACATGCTAAGTTGGAGCCAGTCACAAAAGACAGCATTACATAAGCCCATATACATGAAACACCCCACATAAAAAAAAAATCTACAGATTACTTTTCTAGAGCTGGGTCAGAAATAAGGGTGTGTTGGCTGGTAACTTGCAAGGTTTCTTTCTGAAGTGATATGTAATATATTTTAAAACTCCATGACCAGACCTGATGGTACAGGTCTATAATCCTAGCTACTTGGAAAGTTGAGGCAGGAAGATCATGAATTCAAAGCCAGTCTAGACCATTTAGTAAGACCCTACCTCAACATAAAAAGCAGAGAGGCAGGGAGTTTGCTTAGTGGTAGAGCATTGCCTAACATGCTGAAGGCCTGGGGCTAACACATTTCTACTTATGAGCATGAGGAGATGTGTAAAATATCACTGAAAAAAAGGAAAACTCCTAGACATCCAATCATGAACTGAACCTTATGTAAAAATGATTATGGTGTTCTTTAACTTGTAAATATAACATCACCATCTACTGGTACCAAGGCAGCCACCCAGCCAGTGTTGTTCTTCACTCAAGTCCTTAGCTTTTCACATTCAAGACCTTAGGTTGTAAGCATTGAAACACTGGTTGACAGAATGAATTTTCTTTTTTGTTACTTTGTTTCTGAGATAGGATCTCATATAGACCAAGATGACCTTGAATTACCGATTCTCCTGCTTCTACCTTCCAAGTGCTGGGATTACAGGTGTGAAGCATTATGTCTAGCTCACTTGCCCATCCTTCCTTTCTTTTCTCTCTCCTTTCTCTCCTCCCTTCCTTTTTTTGGAGACTGAGTTTCAGACAAGGGTTCATATTATAGCCCAGGATAGCCTGGAACTCACTATGGAGCCCAGGGTCCCTCAATCTCATAGCAGTCCTCCTGCTTTAGCTTCCCAAATGTTGGATTACAGATATGAGCCATCATGCTCAGCTGATAAGAATGAATTTTATAATACATAGGAATATATATATATAGGAATTTTATAATATATAGGAAATCTCCTATAGGAGTATTTCATCATTCCTAGTTATTTCAGGAAAAAAAACTAACAGCAGATCAAGCATGGACAGTAGCTAGCACTATTTTAGAGCTGGCTCATTAAAAGAAAACAGAACAGCCCAGTGTCCCTTTGTTTAACATATTAAGATCCAGCATGACATGACCAAATGCTTTTACAGTTTTACCGAATGTTTTGTTTAAATTTATGACAAAGAGAGGGGGAAGAGGGGAGAGAGGGAAGGATAAAATATGATATGCCAGGGCATCTTGCCATTGCAAAGAACTCCAGATATAAGTGCCACTTTGTGCATCTGGCTTTATGTGGGTACTGGGGACTTGAACACAGGCCATCAGGCTTTGTGTGCAAATGCCTTTAACCACTGAACTATCTTCCCAGTCCATAGTTTTACCAACTCTTAAACAGAGAAACTTGAATCCTACTTCAGTCTCAAGTTCTTAAAAAGACTGTGTCCTTTGCAATCTGTGAGGATAATAAGAATACTCAGTTCAGCAAGGCCGTTTCCCAATCCCTACTGAAAGACATAACTAATCAGGCCCTTTTCACAACTATGTTTCCAAGATGATATTCAAACTTCCCTCAGGTAACTTCACAAAGATTGCAAGATGCAAGCAAGCCTTTACAATCTGCAGATCTTAGGGCTAAACGCTTCTTGCATTTATTGACTGCCTGATGCCGACAGGCAACACACCAAGGGGTGAGACAGAGATTCAATCAAAATAAAGTTTTAAAGCTTGGACAAGGAACTAAGGCCTGATTGTGTTGTTAATGACCACAACACGTTTCAACATGCTGTAAATATGCACTGTCCTCTAAATCTAGGTGGTTGGAGGGAGAGAATGTGCGCAGGAGTGGGGTAAGGAGGGCATATGAAGAACACAGAAAGCAATGAGGCATTATCAAAAGTACCTCAGTATGGTAAAGCATTAGCTAGAAGAGACAGGACAGGCCTCGTACACTGAGTTAAGGAATTAGCAGTGCCTTCTAAATCAGAAATTACCAAACTTTTAAGATCCCTTTATAATGGTACCAAATAACCTAATTTTTATGTACTCCAAGTACTATAAATGTGGAGTCCCTACATTTTGGCCACATCTGAAGCAAGTAAATGACGACTATATGTAAGTCTTAGACTAACAGCAAGTACAGGAGACATGAAGGCCTCTGAGAAAAATGTGACAACAGCTTAAGGAACACATGCAGACTTGGGGAGGTCTTCTAGGAGAAATTCATTCCTCAGGAGAAATGCCTAAAATACTTACTATTTCAAGTAGCCTTAAAAATAATCTAATTTTGGACTGTCTGGTCATCCTGCCCTATTCCTAATCCAATTTGGAAAATTCATCATAATCCCAAATAGGCAAATGTCACCTGCCATGTCTCTCCTCTTCTCTGTGTATCCCAATCATAGATCTAGTTCAAGGTGATGTGTTCTTAGAGTAAGTCAATGAGGTGTTTAATTTATACCATAAACAACATGCTTTATCAATAAATACTAATGTTTGCCTTGAATGACCAAATTGAAGGGGCAGACAACATTGTCAGATGCAGAGCAGTTCTACCACTTTTCTTATTTGAACAATATAGTGATCATACTATCTCTCTAGAGTGTGACTATACATAGAGTATTACCATAGTGTCTGACACATAAATGTGCTGAGCAAACTAATGCTAGTAGTAGTAGTAGTACACCTTGAGTCTGAGGCAACTACAGGGATCTTTCAAGAAAAGATCTATGTGCTCATTAAATAATAAAAATATATTAATAAAGGGCTAAGGCAATTTTCTTTGAGGACCCCAGGTCCTTCTATGCCTGGGTCCCCGTAATTCTTCCTCCTTTTACTCATTTGACTTCAGAAGCCTAATTAAAAAATACTAAAGACATGATACAAATACAGCTACCTAAAACCTGAATCTACTATAAAAGTGATAGATTAATTCTTATGAACACATCAGTTAAATGAACTGCTTCTCATTTTCATAATGGAAGCCCACTGTCTACTCTCCTTGATTTTGTGTAGTCTACCTTAACTTGGTCAATATATAGTTCCAAGTTCAGAACAATTTCTTAATATAAGGAAAAATTTTTTCTTTATAGTCAACTATTGCCTGATAGCTTCCCCTATTTTGAGTTTATTGTGTTGTAAACATGGGATCACTTGCAAGCCTTTTGTTGTTGTTGTTGTTATCCTTAAGTTGGTCTTTTACTATGGACAGAAAAATAGCCTTTAAGAGACAGACTTAGAAATTGTGAATTTTAGCTGGGTTGGTGGCACATGCCTTTAATTCCAGCACTGGGGAGGCAGAGGTAGGACTGCTGTGAGTTGAGGCCAGTCAGGGACTACATAGTGAATTCTAGGTCAGTCTGGGCTCCAGTGAGACCCTATCTTGAAAAAACAAACAAACACTGTAAACCTTAAGGTTATTAAAATCAGGAGTCACAGACTGAAGAGACTGCTCAGTGGTTAAGTCACTTGCCTTCAGAACATAGCAACCTGAGTTTGATTCCTCATTACCCATGTAAAACCAGATGCACAAAGTGGCACATGCATCTGTTCGCAGCAGCTGGAGGACCTGGTGCACCCATTCTCTCCCTCTCCTCTCTCTCACTGCTTGGAAATAAATAATAATATAAAAATTTTAAAATATCAGGGGTCAACATTAAGAATTATTTGCTAATAATACAAGAAAAAAATAGTAACTCTTTCAAGTTTAAAGCTGATGGTACAGCAAAACACAGCCTCAAAATAAAACCAGTTCTGCCTACCTTCCTACATGGTAACGGAATGGTTCATGAGGAATCTCTACCAGCACAGTTATTTTACTTCAGGCCCCAATTTTCTCAACAGATGAGTTGACACTCCCACAGTGCAACTATGGTTCCCTACAGCTGTGATCACCACCAAATTGAGACTAAAAAAAAAATTTCTTTTTACATAACAAAAGAACCCTCCTTCCCCAAAATGCGAGTCAGTACTTCAAAAAATAAAAAGACCAGCACAAACTTTGCAGTATAAACACTAGGTCTATCACCTATGTATTATCCTGAGCCTTCATTAGTTAAGATATAAAAAGGGGTGACACTTACTTTGCAGACTTTATAGTAATTATAAATTAAGTGCCAGGAAACACACAACAAATAATTAATAGCAGATGTCCAGTTCCAGAGGTGACAGTGTTGGTACTCAAATATGCTTTTAACGTATTCACCCTAGCCACCTTCACCAAGAAAATTTATTTACTTGCTTTAGCATAAGTGGGGTCTGTTTTTACATCTATGACTTGAAATTAGTACTCATGGCTCTTTAAAATTTTGTTCAGGGCTGAAGAGGTGGCTTAGCAGTTAAGGTGTTTGCTTGCAAAGCCTAAGGAATCAGGTCCAATTCCCTAGTACCCACATAAAGCCAGATACACAAGGTGGCACATTTGTCTGGATTTTGTTTGCAGTGGCTAGAGGCCCTGGTGTGCCCATTCTCTCTATATGTCTCTCTCTCTTAAATAAATAAAATTAGATTTAAAAATTGTTTAGAGGCAGGTTCTCACACCTTAGGCTGTCCTAGCACTCATGGTCCTCCTACCTCTACAGCCTTAGCACTGGGATTATAGGCATTCACCATTCTATGTGGCTAAAAATCTATATGGATATGTTTGCTCAAAAATATTCCCAAAGGGCTTGAGAGATGGCTTAGTGGTTAGACACTTGCCTGTGAAGCCTAAGGACCCTGGTTCAAGGTTCGACTCCCCAGGACCCACGTTAGCCAGATGCACAAGGGGCACACGCATCTAGAGTTTGTTTGTAGTGGCTGAAGGCCCTGGCATGCCCATTCTCTCTCTCTCTATCTGCCTCTTTCTCTCTGTGTCGCTCTCAAATAAATAAATAAAAATAAACAAAAAATTTAAAAAAATTCCCAAAGTTGGTATTTGTATGGCAGAACAAACATAGAATTGCCTCATTGGAACACTTTGGATTTGCCTTTAGGTGTTACACTCTATAGGCTCAGCTTAGTGATGGCCATTCCCAAGTCAAAATCCTCAAGTCAATCCTACCATTTCTGGATTTTAAATGGTTTGCTTTCAATCAACACAATGTCAATATGAGATGCCTTAAAGACTAGTGTTAATCATCTATGAATTTGTCAAAAATCCAGTTGAGAGATACAAGACTGTCTGAAGGATATACAGTTTACTCCTCCAGATGGGATTGTTTTGGTGTGTGCATGCATGCATGATGTGTATGTTCTTGTGTATTGGTGCAAGTACACATGTAGAAATCAGAGGACAATCTCAAGTGTCAGTCCTCACCTGCCACTTTGAGGCAGGGTCTCCCATTGTTCACCACTGGGTAATCCAGACTAGCTGACCTGTGAGCTTTGAAGGATTCTACTATCCCTGACTCCTGTCTCACTGTAGGCAGGCTGGGATTACAGACATGTGCTACCGAGTCTAGCTCTGGATTCTGGGGATTTGAAGTCAGGTATTCATGCTTGCATGACACTGAGCCGTCCACTGAGCCATCTCCCATTCCCCTGATGGATTTTTTTTTAATTTATTCATTCATTTGCAAAGAGAGAAGGGGAAGAGGGAATGGGCAGCCAGAGCCTCCTGCCACTGTAAACAAACTCCAGATGTATGTGCCACTTTGTGTATCTGGCTTTATGTGACTACTGGGTAACTGAGCCCAGGCCTATCAGGCCTTCCGAACAAGCACCTTTAACTCCTGAGTCATCTCTTTAGCTCCTCCTGATGGAGTTTTAAACCCACGGATTAGAATGTTGTAAGCCTCCTGCAAAATTGTGCTTGCACTTTTTCCAGGGAATAAGAATTTTTCCATTTAATTAAATATTTTTAGCTAAAAGCATTGGTCTTGAACACTTAAGACTTTTTTTTTTTAAACTGAGCCAGAGCAACAGGAAATAATATACTTAGATGTTCCCAAAGACCTAGTTCTTCTGAGATGCACTTTGGTGATTGTCCTTAGTTTAATAATAAAAATATAGTTGAACAACACCTCTGTAATATTTATACTCAGATTTTGATCATATTTTTACTATAATTTTGAGCAGCCCTTATATGAATGCTCTCACAGAAAAATATCATTTGTATGACCGATTGGAAAATGCTAGTTTCCCATGAGTAACTAGCATGCTTTCTAGTGAAAGCATGCTAATATAGGACTGGGAAGATGGCTCAGATAGCACAACCATGAGGATCTGAGTTTGGATTCCCAGCACCCACATAAAATGCCAGGTGTGGTAATGGACGCCTATCATAACAGCGCTGGATAGAAAGAGACAGGGAATCCCTGAGGCTCTCTGGCTTACTAGTCTAGCGGAATCAATGACTCCTATGATAAGTGAGAGACTCTGTCTCCAAGAATAGGAAAGAAGACAGCTCTGACATTCACATGTACACAAGTACACTCATACACCCCCAACACGTGTACCCACACACATAGGAGTACACACATTTGTACATCTTCCATACACTTACAAAAGAATGCAAATCTAGCCACATTTCTGTTTGCTTAAGTCATTAAGCTACTCAATGCCAAATTTTCTGGCTGAACTTTGCTGACTATAATGATGAATGGATAACCAAGATATCATATATCTACACGATGGAATTCTACTCAGCAGTAAGAAAAAAAATGACACAATGAAATTTGTAGAAAAATGGTCAAACTTGGAGTAGATCATTCTAAGTGAACTCACACAATCACAGAAAGACAACCATTGCATGGTCTCACTCATCTGTGGTTCCTAACCTGGACCAGCCTGAGTTGCTGACACAACTAAATGGCATCTCGAGGTCTGTACAATGGGGGAGGGGTAGGGCTTGGGGGAATGGGAAGGGTGGGGGAAACACAAAACTGAACCCAAACTGAACTGGTACCATAGAACCCTATATCCTGGAAGTTAGACTAAAAGGTGGAACACTCAAGAGGACCTTAGGGGGAATACCTGAATCGAAGGGCCCTGGAGAGGGTGAGATGAAACCTAACCTTAAATTTCTCCTGTTTCTCTTTTTTCTTTTCCCTTGGCACTGGCCTATAATTCCCTGTACCAGGATGTAGTTTACATCCACAGTGAGCTATTGATCAAAGAGACCTAGTAGTAGATCTCCCAAAACAAACAGGACAGACTTCTGTCACAGCACTTGATTACCCACCAGAGGTTAATGGTAAGACCCTACTGCTGAAGACACCATATGCTGTTGGCACGGACCATAGAGAAACCTGGTTGGAATCAGGAAGAGAGCCAGTTCCCAGACAATTAGCCCATCTAGTGCTGGAAGGTGCTGCATGAACTACTGGGAGAAAGTGGCCAACATATGTCCAAGCAACTCAAAGACTAAGTGACTGTGAGGCAAACAACCTGACGTGATGCTCACACAAGTGCAATACTGGCACACAGCCATGGTGGGTAACCAACTGCTCTTGGACTGGCTAGCAGATTTGCTCAACAAAAAGCAAACCATATCTGGAACTGGGAAACAAGTCAGTATCATATCCAGACAATGATTCTGCTTTCCATTGTCAAGCTCCCACTAATCTTGGGCTATCAGAGGGTCTGCACCATTTAAATTCTCTCTAAATTAATAATGGCTATCCCATTTAACCTGTGCTGACTTCACTCTCCATTGGAGAATCTGCTTCTCTTTTTCAGACAGAAGCTGGGCCTGAGGAGATAAACGACCCAGTGCACTCCACCCCATCCCCAGCTGAAACCAGGAATTGGGGAAATAAGAAAGAGAGCTGCTGTCTTAATGAATCTGATATCAGCACAAGGGTGAAGGAGGTAGACACCGGGGACACTCAACACCTACCAAACCAGACATCTGGATGCTCCTAAGTGCCCATCACTGAAGTAGACTTAAAATGCTCCCAGCATGGCTCAGGGAATTTTGCACAAGAGGGGGCTGAAAGATTGTTAGAGCCCAAGTTGGGAATTTTGCACACAGACATTGCCTCTCCCCCATAACTGACTGCTGCCCCCATAATGCAGGACCCACACAATCCCCATGGGGTTAACCGGCATCCCCAACAAGGAAGGCCTCTTCAGAAAAGAGGCAGGGAGGAGGGAAAGGATGGTACCAACATGTGTTGTTTACATACTAAATATGTACATACCTAATAAAAATTTTAAAAAGAAATGCTTGTTAGGGGCTGGAGAGATGGCTCAGCAGTTAAGGCACTTGTCTGGAAAGCCCTAAAGCCCAGGTTTAACTTCCTAGTACCCATGTACAGCCAGATGCACAAAGTGGCATATGTATCTGGAGTTTGTTTCCAGTGGCTAGAGGCCCTGGTGTACCCATTCTATCTGCCTCTCTTGCTCTCTGTGCTTGTACACAACAAAGAAAATATTTAAAAATAAAAAAGAAGTGTTTCTTGGGCTGAGGACCAGAATTTGGATCACCAGCACCCATAGAAATCCTGGGTAGGTGTGGCAGCTGTCTTAATCACAGTGCAGGAGGAATAGGTGAGGAATTCCTAGGGTAAGCTGGCTAACTAGACTAGCTGAATAGGCAAGCTCTGGACTCAAGTGACTGACCTTGCCTCAGTAAAAATAAAGAGAGAGCTGAAGAGATGGCCCAGCAGTTACCTGTGCCTTCTGTGCAAAAGCCAGAGCCTGAGGAGGCTTGCAACTGCCAGAGTTCAAATCTCTAGGACCCTCATAAACAGCTGGGCTTGGCCACATATGTCTGTAACCCCAGATCTGCAAAGGGGAGCAAAGATCAGTGAATTTGCCCAAGGATAGGAGAAAGGCTGTCAGTTCCAGGTCAGTTTGGGCTAGAGTGAAACCCTGCCTCAAATAATGAAAAGTAGAGTGGGGAGGGGAGGGGAGGGGAGGGGAGAGAAGATGCTAAACACTTGCTGCACAAGTGTAGTTACAATCCCCCAGAACCCATGTAGAGCCAGACACAGTAACACCCATCTATAATCCTATGGTGAGATGGGAGGCAAAATCAGGAGACTCTCCAAAAGCTCACAGGCTAGCTAGATTGGTGAATGCAGAAGTGAATGAGAACTTGCCTCATAAGATAGAAAACAAAGGACTGACATTTTTGGTCCTCTGATCTCCACACGCATGCCATAGCACATGCATGCCCAAATGCACATGGACACATTACATATATACCTACAAAACACACACACACACACACACACAGAGAGAGAGAGAGAGAGAGAGAGAGAGAGAGAGATTTTAAAAAGAGAAAGGAAATGCTTTATTTTTAACTTTCTCCTATGGCCAAATACAAGGAATAAAAATGTATTAAGTTGGTTCTTAAGAAACTAATATTCTACCACCTTCTTAACCAAGAAAATGGCAATTTCACATAGCTCAATCTACTTATTTCATGAATACTGGAAAACTGCAGATTAGACATTGAGATCACAGACATGAATAAATTCTGTCTCAGGAGAATTCTCTAAATGGGGTAAATAAATTCAGTTAGGCCAGTGGAGAACAAGGAAAGCACAAATTGCTATGGAAGAAGAAAGGAGTAAATTGAACTGTCAGGAATTGTTTCACAATTAAAAACTGCTAAGCAGAATTTCAGTAAGGCATAAGAAAGAACATAACAGAACAAACACACAGATAGAAAACAGAACAAAATTTTTAAAAACAGCAGGGAGTGGTGGCTGACGCTTTTAATACTATCATTTAGGAAGCTGAGGTAGGAAGATAACTGAGCTGGAGGCCAAGTTGGGGTATAGAGCAAGTTCCATGTCAGCCTAGGTTGAATAATACTCTGCCTCAAAAACCCAGGCTGGAGAGATGGCTCAATGGTTAACAATTTCTTGTGCAAGTAGGAGGGCCAAAGGAGACTTGAGACACCAACTGGAGTCCTATCCCCAGGACCCACATAAGCAGTTGGGTGTGGCCACACATGGCTTTAATCCCAGTCCTGAGGGGAACAGAGACAGGACAATCAACTAGGCCCAAAGAAAACAACCAACCAAACAGCATGTTCCAAGATCAGTAAGAGATTCTGGCTCAAGTAAGAACAGGTGGAAGACTGATGGAGAGGGACCACTCAGCATTCTTCTCTGGCCACCACTACAGCAGGCGAGCACATCTGAGCGTGTGGGGTGCTGCACAGACACACATCCTCCCCTCCCCCACAGACATGTTCCAATATGCCTAGACCAGGAATTTCACCAGAATTAAAGGAGACCAGGCTGTAGATTCTTATCTTTTTCATAAGAAAGAAAGTGAATCTATCCCCAGATACCAGATATCCTCTCTTCTTCATGACCTAGCTTTCTTCTATTCTCTGCTGGTTTCTTCCTCTTAGTGCTCAAGTAGACTCTCTCGCCTTAAAATACCTTCCTTGTGGCAGCTAGAACATGACAATTTGAATGCATGGCCCCATAGACTCAGGTGTTTTATTAAAACTGAGCTTGCAACTTGAACCTCTAGCAGGCAGATCCCTGCTACTGGGGCATGTCACTTGGGGAGGGGATCTTAAAAAGAGTCTATCCCTAAGGTGTGAGGAAAACAGTTTGGAGCTTTGGCTTTTTTTTTTTTTTTTTTTTTTTTTTTTGTGGTGCTGGCTGTTGGTGGTGTCTCTCTACCTGGAACTACGGAAGTGACCCAGCTTCTTCTGCCATTGATGGTATTCCCCTGGAATTTGTAACCCTGAAATAAACCCTTTCCTCCCATAGGCTGTTTGTGGTTGGGTGTCTGTCCTAGCAATAAAAAGCTGACTGCAACACTCCCCATCCACTGTAATCTTTCTTTTGCTCTATTACCAACCTTCTAGAAAGTTTTCTATCTTTATTTAACCTCCATTCATCCTGCCAGAATGCTGTTACAAGACACTATGGAACTCCTAGATTAATGAGTTCATAGTTGCCAAACCCAACCAAGACCATCCCCAACTACTCTCCAATGAATCCAGGAATCACTTTCTATTGGTTCTCCCTTCTCTGGTTACTCTTAAGTTTCCATAGGGGTATATCTACTGCCTAGTATTCTTTCAACTCTATTTACTCAATATGGGAAAGTACATATAATTTTCAGGATAGGCAAGATAATAGTAATAGAATGTTTGAACACCGAGACTGCTCAAGTTCCAGATATTGACAGCACATAGTCTCTATAACTATAGCTCCTGTCAGCACTTACTAGTCACTGTCAGCTATATCCTTTAGGATTTGGTAAACTGTAAGGCTGCCTACAACCTATATCTTAACAGCACCCAGCATAACATCTGTTGCTGCTACAGGTACACAATACATGTATTATATGAAAACTAAATCCATATCACACTCCACTTCTATCATAGGTACTTTTGACACCTCAACCATAACCCCCATAGAAAGTAATGTCTCCTTTCTTAAGCTTTAGAAAATAATAGGTTAAGAGCCGGGTGTGGTGGCACACACCTCTAATCCCAGCACTCAGGAGGCAGAGGTAGGAGGATAGCCATGAAGGCCACCCCAAGACTACATAGTGAAATCCAGGTCATCTTGAGCTAGAGAGAGACCCTACCTCAAAGGAAAAATTTAAAAAAAAAGATCAGGCTATTCACTAATTTTTTTATGAGAGAGAGAGAGAATTGGCATGCCAGGGCCTCCAGCCACTAAAATCAAACACCAGTCACAAGCGCCTCTTTGTGTGCTTGTGTCACCTGGAGTGCCTGGCTTAGTTGGGACCTTCAGAGTTGAACATGGGTCCTTAGGCTTTGCACACAAGTGCCTTAACCACTAAGTCATCTCTCCAACCCTCACTAATTAATTCTCTTTTTCTTTTTGAGGTAGGGTTTATATAATCTCAGGGTGGATCACCGTGAGTTCGAGGCCTTCCTGAGACTACATAGTGAATTCCACGTCAGCCTGGACTAGAGTTAAACCCTACCTCGAAAAAAAAAAAAAGTCATTTATAAAAATTTAGGAGCCAGATATGGTGGTGCACACGTTTAATCCCAGTACTCGGAAGATAGAGGTAGGAGGACTGCCATGAGTTCAAGGCCACCCTGAGACTACAGAGTGAATTCCAGGTCAGTCTGAGCTAGAGTGACACACTACCTTGAAAAACCATAAAATAAAATAAAATAAAATAATTGGGTTTTAAATTTTGACCAAAGACAATTTCTCAACAAAAATAAGACTGCTGGAGAGATGGCTCACCAGTTAAGGCACTTGCCTGCAAAAACCTAATGACTGCAGTTAGATACCCTAGTACCTATGTAAAGCCACATGCACAAAGTGGTGTGTGTATCTGAAGTTCGGCTAGAGGCCCTAACACGCCCATATTCTATCTGTCTCCCTGCTTGCAAATAAATGAACATATATAAGACTACAGTGTTGTGTTAGAGCTGTTCCTTGCCCTGGTCTTCATCTCCTCTCTAAGTGTTTCTCAAGATGCCTGATGCTAAAAGGAGTTTAAAGTCTGGAATCTCAATATGAGTCCTAGTGCTCTATTATCTAGGCAACTTTGATCAAGATTTTAAATTTCTCATTTATAACATGAGAATGACAGTCTCAAACTCCTTTCAGTATCAAAAAACAGTGAATGTTCTAAGAGATAACTGAACACCTAGGTTCTATTTTTGCCCTCCTCAAGATGATACAGCTTCTATTGCTATCCTTCTCTCTCCAGTTAGCAAAGGAGTATCCTGCCTATGCAAAGAGCAGTTTTGAAATCCATCTATACTCACATCCTCATGAGCTCTTGATTACTTATCCCTGCCATACTTTTCACTTCTGTGTGTCAACAGGACCTCCCATGTTTAAACTATTCCTTAACTCCATACTCTCTTCTAGTCATCAGCCTGCTTTTCTATGGCTTCTCTACAGTGAAACAAACCCACTGTCTCTACTGATTCACCCTTGTTCATCTCTTTAATCCTTGAAATCAGGCATTGGATGTCTCTTTCTTTCCTATACATGTTATTCTGAAATTTTTTACATCACTATGTGTACCAAATCCATAGAGGAGTTTCTTGAGCCTTTCAGGAGGTTTCCAACCTGCTTAGATGGTACTGTTAGTGAGTAGATAATATACTATTCAATATAACTAGTTATGAGAAAAGAAAACCACTTCTATATGATGAATTTCAAACATTTTGGTCTCAGGACTATTTACACTCCCAGCATTACTAAGGATCTCAAGAGCCTTGATGCAATCATGCTTATCAACATTTACTCATTAGAACTTTTTTTCTGAGGCTGGGGAAGACAGCTCTGTGGTTAAAAGTGCTTGACTGCAAAATCTGGCAACTTGAATTCAATCCTCCTCAGCACCTACATAAAGCTGGTTCCAAAGTGGCACATTTACCTGTGATCCCAATGCACCTACAACAATGGAAGGTAGAGCAAGAAGAACCTGAAGCTTATGGGCCAGCCAGATTGGCTTTAGTTTGCAGTAGCAAGAGACCCTGACTCGAAGGTGAAAGAAAAGCAGACACCTCATGGTTATCCTCTGACTTCCATAGGCAGGGGCAAGTGTGATGCGCTCACACACACACCTTAAAAACAGTAACAAATATTAGTGAAGAATGGTATCCTTTCCAACTCTTTTTTAATAGGTAGTTTAATAGAAGCTAGCTAGATTTTCTTATCTTGTTCTGTGTTTAATCTGTTGCCCTATGTTTTTTGGTTGAAGTTTATGAAGAAAATTCATCTCCAATTAGTAATTAGAAAGAGGAATATTTTCAGTTAATAGTGACTATTCCTCTCTGATACTGTACCCAATCTATGTGTTTGGTAAGTACTGGTTCACCAAGTCCTGCAGATATCTCAAGTATTGACACAACTTGCTGACGCAACACATACTACTTTAATCAGGAGTCCTTAAGCATATTGGAGATATCAACTAAGTATTTTCCAAAAACTCTAATTTCTTCTGAGCTCAAAATTTATCACTGGCAACAAACACTGTCAATTAATTTTTTAATGTAGTGACTGGCCTACTCCACTCACTTTCAAGAATGTATATGTCAAATTCCCTAAGTTGAATAACCATAGTTTACCAAGTGTTCTGTTTCAAGTAAGAAAAGATGTTCATGAATGGAAAAAAAAAAAAAGAACTCAATCAAAGAAGTACTTTTGACAGTCATTGTCCTTAGATATGAAGTGAACATGCTCTCCATTAGCTTCCCATTTGTCACAATATAAACTCAAGATTTAATAAACATTTTTAATGCATCCTCACATCTGTATGTGAAACTGGCTTTTGAGGGGAATGTGTAGAATGACTATACAAGGATGGATATTGTGACTTAGTGGCAGTGTTATGATTCCTGCTAAGTTTCCTATAGCACCCTCACCACTTTTGTACCATAAGTGCAAATGCCAATACAATTTCAAAAGCAACTGATGGAGCCAGGTGTGGTGTCATGCACCTATAACCACAGCACTTTGGAGGAAGGAGGACAAGTTTGATGCCAGTTTGGGCTACCTAGTAAATTCTAGGCTAACCTGGGCTATGAGATCCTATCTCAAAGGAAAGAAAAAGAAACTGTTGTAATTATGAAATACTGTTGACTGTGGAGACCTTCAAAGGTCCACAGACCTAGCTTTGAAAACAACTGTCACGAAGGCCAAGTCCCTTAGCCATAACAAAAAAATCTCTTCAGGGTCTAGCTTCAGGCTGGTGACCAAGTTACAGCCCTTCTAATTACTCCTATTTTTAATCCTATTTTAACTGAGGGATAATGAATATACAGTAAGGACACTAGCATACAATAAATCTTCACATGTTTTTACACACCATCAGTACCACACACATCAAGAGCACTTTTACAGTCTGTAGCTTCTGTGCCCTTTCCCATGCTCTAAACTCAATTTTTAAGTTCCACCCTCTCCCCTCAGCCCCTCAGAACTTACCAGACTTTTTTCCTTCTTATGTTATTATTAGCATGTTATATATATATTGTTATATATGTTATATATAATGGATCCCATTAACCACTCAGACTTGTGTTGTCACCAATTAGTTTTGTCTATTTTTTATTTTATTTTTATTTATTTGATAGAGAAAGAGGGAGAATGAGAGAATGGGCGAGCCAGGGCCTCCAGGCACTGCAAACAAACTCCAGATGCGTGCGCCCCCTTGTGCATCTGGCTAACGTGGGTCCTGGGGAATCAAACCTTGGTCCTTTGGCTTTTCAGGCAAACACCTTAAGCACTAAGGCATCCCTCCAGAACATTTTGTCTATTTTTGAATGTCTTATGAATGAAGTTGTGTAACAGGTGCTCCTTTTCCCTCCACTTACTATGTGAGATCATTATCACTTCCTCCTTCCACTCCTCTTTTCCCCAATACGAGGAACTGAACACAGGGGCCTGTGACAAACAAGTGCTATACCACTGCGCTACATCCCCAGTCCTTTAAAAAATATTTGGGACAGTGCTGGAGGGATGGCTTAGAGGTTAAGGCGCTTGCCTGCAAAGCCAAAGGACCCAGGTTCAATTCCCCAGGGCCCACGTTAGCCAGATGCACAAGGGGGCACACACATCTGGAGTTCATTTTCAGTGGCTGGAGGCCCTCGCACCCATTCTCACTCTCCCTCTCTCTCTGACTCAAATAAATAAAAAATAAAAATATTTTTTTAAATGTGGGACAATGTCTCACTAAGTTATCCAGGCTGTTCTCAAACTTACAAATATACAGCTTCAGTTTAGGATTACAGGTGTGTACCACCATGCCCAGCTAGTATGAGAGTTTTACATGCAGTAGCTTTTTATTACTGTATAGTATATTATCAGATGTGGTTATATCACAATTTGTATTCCTACTTACAAGTATGCAGAAACAATAGTCTTCTGGCTGGCATATGGGACCTTGGATTTTGAAAATTCACCATTCCTATTATTGAGTTACCACTCCTAAACTGGACAAACAATGGTTTATGCCAAATACCCAATTCCTCCCTGAACTATGGAAACCTGGTACATTCTAGGCAGACACCTAGCTGACTAGGCCAAGACAACCAACCAAAACCTTATAAGCACATGCTCTGTGCATTAAGGGTTCTATCAAGCTTCCCTAGCTGGCAACCCTACTAAGCTTATTTTGGTAAAGTGGCCACTGTCATGAGAAAACAAGAAAATAATAATGGCAATATTTGGGTCTCCAAGCATTGTATTACAATTAGTTCATGGACTCTTGTTTTTTGTATATGCGAAATTGTTCCTAGTTCAAACTTAAAACCTCAAATCCTGAAATGACTAGGTGGCTGAGAGCTTTGACATGAGGATAAATACAACTGATGACTGAGTATCTTGAGAATGTGAACACAGAAAGGAACCATGAAAAGGCTCTCATCCAGAATTTATTCCCTGGTTTGGGAGATACAGTAACCACTGGTCAGAGGAATGTCTAGGGCACAATGAGAACACTAGTGTGGTAAGGCTCCAAAAAGTGTCAGGTGTGAGTACATGAGAATAGTTGAGAAGGATGGTTTTGAAAAAGTGGATTGAAAATATTTGTGTAAAGGAATGGAGAAGGAATGGAGAACAAAGAATAGGCTCACATCAAGCTTTATAGTTATAGGCGCTAGAAAGAAGTTTCCAAAGGGAAGTTTCCAAAAATATGCTTACCTAGTATTGTCTGTGTGTGTGTGTGTGTGTTTGTTTTTCGAGGTAGGCTGACTTGAAACTCACTCTGTAGTCCCAGGCTGTCCTTGAACTCACAGCGATCCTCTGACCTCTGCCTCCTGAGTGCTAGGATTAAAGGTATGTGCCACCACGCCTGGCCCTAGTACCCTTCTGTAAGAGCCTCTATAGTGGGGAAGAAATAAAAATACCCAAATCAATTGCCTAGAAAGGGCAATACAGCCTCAAATTGGAAAAATAAAATAAAATAAAAGTCTAATTTGGTGAAGGAATAAGATTCAAATTAGTTTGAAGAAAAAAGGGAAGAAACTTTTTAAACCAGAAACGTGCTGGATTTAACATGCATCACACGGACAGATGCACAGATCGTGAGAAAAACCTGGGGTAAAAGCACTTAGTCTATTTGATCATATAGAGAAGTAGTACAGCTACAGGAAAACACTGGCTTCCATATATATACAAGCACAGGAATGAACCAAGAGGCTGTACCCTAGGGAATATAACATTGATGGGGAAAAGGAAGCCTAAAAGTGCCAAGACAAGATGAATCATATAGAAAAGAAGTAGGAATCCAGTGTCTTATGAATTAAGAAGAAATTAAGTAAAATGAGATGAGAGGTCAACAAAGAAGTCAAGATACACAAATTCTTGAAGTAGCACTAGGACAGAAGAAATGACAGTTCTATTTCTAGCTCTATCACTCATTCACTGCCCAACATTTAAACAATCAATTTTCATTCTAAGCTTAATTCTACTTTATCCACTGAAAAAAGTCAAAAATTGTAACCTTGGCTTGGTGTCAACTTCAAATTACACCCAAGAGACAAAGCTCTAACACCCTTTGAGCTTCAAAACAATCCCAAGATTACAGTTTTAATTAAAAAAAAAAAAATGGACCCAGGGGAAAGGGCCAACTCAGGAGACAGATGGTATCAGAGCCAAAACCAGGAGTATACCCCAAAATGCCAGGTATAATAGTAAGAGATTAAGTGTTCTGTCAAAAAACACACACGCACACACACCCTCTACCTGTCCTTCAAGATAATTGCTCTCTTCCAAAGCTACTCTCACACCCTTACCAAAGACTGTAGTTATGCTAAATCCAGTCAGAGAGTACTATTCCAGCATAGTATGTTGGCCAAGAATAAAGACACCAGTAACATTCTTAGTCAAGATACTCCTAGACTCAAGAATGACCCATTTTTAGCATGCAAAACAATCTGGAGACCTGCCCTTCTGGAGATTCTCCAATTACTTCAAGGGAAACCAGCAAAAAATACCTTAAAAAAATCAAAACAGTTTTAACTTGCTGTAACCTAAAAGGGTTGCACTTCAACCATAGAGAAATTCTGAAAGAGGTGGAATTCAAAGTAACTCTTGTCTAAATATTTTCCTGAATTATTTAAGCAAAGCTCAGCCTATTTAGTCAGGAACACCCCCAACCCTTACTTAAAAACTCATTATGTATAAGGCAACAAAATAATCCCAAACAAGCCTTTTTAAATCCCAGCAACAAAAGATACTAGAAATTTTATCTACAATGTCTTACTTTTTAAATGTAAAATTTAGGTATTAATTTTTCACAGGAAGTCAGATAATTTTCCTTTAAAAATATGTAATACAAATAATGTATCTTTTAGTTCAATCTTTTCATCCCATGTACTATAATTGAGAAATGCTTTATTTGGTGGTCTTCAACATAAAAACTTCCAGCACGTGGAATCTGTGCTTATAGAAGATGCGAATCTCACATCAAGCAGGTTTAACTAAAAACATATGGCAACAATGACAGAAAAAAAAAGGGTATTTCTAAAGCTGCAATGTGGTGGGCAAAGGAGGTGGAGTTGGTGGCATCCAAAGGCTTAATAATTAAAACACTGAAAGGGTTCAATAGGTAATTTCGGGGTTTAAATCAACAACAGATAAAAGCCAAATTATTTAGGTAACCTATTCTATCCCTAACCTTTGGTGAATTCTCCCCAAAGTCAATTCAGTTTAGACCCTTTGTGAAAAACAGATTTACAGACAAGATGAGATTAGCACAGCTCTTCCATAGCAGAGAAAATAATTTACTGTTTGATTCCTTGGTTCTTTTGGTTGCATCCACTAGGTACGGAAAATAATGGTCTAAACATTGACACCTGGGTTGGATGTCTACTCTTGCCCAATTTCAAGCCAATGAATTTTCCCTTTAAACAAGACATAATTTTTAGAGAATGGTCAATTATCTAAGGGACCTGAGACCAGTGAATGAGAAAGCTTCCACACACAACATAGCAATAAAACATAGAAAGACACAAGCTAAGAGAACTTTAATCTATACTCCTCAGGCCCACCCACTGCCCTCTGCTCCCCAATCTGCCAACACTCAGCTCAGACAGTATAGCTTGGCTGGTAAAGCTTGATAAAGAGACTAAAGACAAGTAACATTTTAAAGTTTCTATCTTTACTAAAACTTTTCAAGCCACAGGCAAAAAATCTACTTTCCTTGTATTTCAGTTTGTATTCTTACAGGAAAAAAAAAAAAATCCACTTGGCAAAGGCTTTGAATATACACTCTTTACTCCATTAAGTCCTTAGGCGTAAGATACAAAAATCAAATGCTCACAGCTCTTTCACATCTGCTAAGCATGGCTATGTATAATGCTGAGACTGAGGCTCTAAGCTTTACCCAGAATTAAAACCTTAGCCTTTCATTCCCCAGCCCTTTTATGACCTATAACCTGGGAGACAGATTATCCTTGTAGATTTTACCACATACTGCTTTAAAGAAAAAAAAAAAAAAACTCACAATTGCTCAGGAGGCTGAGTTAAAAAAAAAGCCAGGCTAGGCTACATAAGGAGATCCTGTCTCAAAAAAGGAAACAATTGTATTAATTTTTCCTGGTAATATGAGAGGCATCATTATGGAAGTTTTAGCAAAGACAGAAAAAGTGAGATTAATCTCCATTCTACTCTTATGGGTATTTTAAAACAATTGTATAATTTTAAATTTGCCTTGCCGCTGAAGGAAAAAGTTATTGAATTTTAGCTATGTTGAAAAAAAAAAAAGGTCTTTTGTGCAGAGGGTCCAGAGGATCACTCCCACAGTGGGAGGAGCCTACTTTCTCCAGACTTTTAGCTGTCAGGACCATCTAACTGCTCTGACACACATCATGGAATAGTAGACACAGCACATTCCTTCAGGCATCAATCGTGCTGCACTAATAATGCTCAGAAGACCCACACTGACTTATACAGTAATAGGACATTTCTTCCACTACAGTTAAGGTTCACCCTGTAGCCCACAGCCAATCACCCTTTAAAAAAAAGAGATTTTATTTGGGAGAAACAGAGAAACAAGCAGATGGAGAGGGGGGGGAGGGAAGGAGAGGGAGAGAGAGAGAGAATGGGTGCACCAGGGACACCAGCTACTGCAAACGAATTCCAGATGCCTGCACCCCCTTGTGCATCGTGGGTCCTGGGGAATCGAACCTGGGTCCTTTGGCTTTGCAGGCAAGTACCTTAACCACTAAGTCATCTCTCTAACCCCAACCACCCTATTCTACACCATACTTGACATACCAGAACAAAAATAATGTAATAGGTTGGGCTAAGGTATCAAAAAAACATAATAACATCCCTTAATAGTTTGTAATTTGCTGGGCATGGTGGTGCACACCTTTAATCCTAGCACTGGGGAGGCAGAGGTAAGAGGATCACTGTAAGTGTGAGGCCAACCTGAGACTACACAGTAAATTCCAGGTCAGCCTGGGCTAGAGCAAGACCCTACCTCCAAAATCCCAAAAGTAAAAAAATTAAATTAAAATAAGGCGGCTGTAACTTGATACTTCAGTCTGTTTTCCTCATCTGCAAAATGAGTTAAATCTATAGGGATTCCCAACTAGTTTTTTGATCCCCCAAGCACTGATTTTGATTGACTCCCACGTTAAAGACACAATATATTTGATCCATTTTGTGTTTAAATGTTTTATTGCTGCATTTTTAAAAGCCAGCGGATTCATCGAAATAGGAATTAAGTCAAAGACCCATCAACTCTTGGGCCTGAAAATTTGCCAATGCTCAATTAATGAATGCTTGCTTTAGAGCAGCATTAACTCTATAGGTCAGCAGGCCCCTTTCTTCCTCCCTCCTCCTTTATTTATGTTACCCCCAAGCTCCTTTTGGGCTTACAACTCATTTTAAGGATTAAAAACAAAATAAATAGCTTGTACCTAGTGCAAATACTGGGGCAGCCCTTACCATCAGTTCCCTTGTAAACAAGTCTAGTGTTGAGCTTAGAGTCATAACTTTATCCTCTGCCTCATGGATAATTAAATGCACCACAACAGTCTAGTTACCTGTATAGTAAAAGAAAAGACCTTAAAGCTACTCCTAACTGCAATCTTTGAACCTATCAGCGCTTTAACCTACTGTCTGTTTTCCAGGCTGGCAGTCACCTTCCATACTGGGAAACCAGAGAGTTGTCTGTAAGACAGGCACTGGGAAGAGGAAGGCAAGTATTTTTATTCAAGGCTGGCTTACCTATATGGTAGTCAGCTTTCTATAAACAGAGGTTACACTTTTCAGACCAGTGTAACTTTGAGAAAAGACAGAACAACAAAAGTAATATAATAAAATACAACACCACCCAAACTCTACAGCAACCTATTCTGGGAGTATAGATTAGCTCCAGGCAAGCCCCAAGAGGAAGGATAAAATTTCATTGTTGAGTGCTCCGAATAGCCTGGAGCCCCAGTGGGATCAAAAGCCAATAGCACATCCTTTTTCTACCAACCTTCACGAAAACAAACCAGCAAAACAATTGCCAACTTGCATTTCTGAGGTTTTATTCTGCCTATTTGGAGTTCTATTATTATTTTTTAAACCCAACGTGTGTCCCCCTAGACTCAAAACAGCACAGGAGCCTGAGGGTGAATTACCCTAACTACACACTCTCCAAGCTAGCACAAGTGGACCCGGTCACCTAAGAGTGGTCAGGAGGCTACAGGCGCACGTGCCTTCCAGACCACCCAATCCTACCCTCTTGCCTTGGCTCCAGCAAATGACGCACAGCAGTTTACTCAGGTGCCAGAAGAGAGTGGGGAAGGCAGCACGGTAGCCAGGGAGACCAAAGGAAGCAGTTGCCAGAGAAGGGGGGTGGGGGGGGGGCGGGATGCCACCTTCATTTGATCCGGGCCTGGAGGCCACGGAGGGGGAAGGGAAGGCCTGAGGCAAGTGAGCACCTCCACGACCAGCACCGTGGAGGCCATTCTGGGTCTCGGTAGTGACTTCAGCCTTTTCCCACGGAGTTCACTCGTCTCCGAGGGACAGCACAGTGCTAGCGGGGTACACAGCCTGCAAAGGAGCCCCGGGGCCCACTACAAAGTAAGACGCGTGGACGCACGAGGCCGCGTGCATTCTCTCCCTCTCTCGTCCTCTCGGGCCATTTTGCAAGGACCTTGGCCTCGCCTGGCACGACACCATTCTAGAAAGACGGCCCCGTCATCACGGTGGACCGGCCTGCAGAGGAAGCGGCGCAGGAAGCAAAGGGGGCCGGGAGCAACGACGAACCACCCAAGGATAGATAAAGACGGTCCCCGGCGGCGTGGGCCCACGGGGTGGTGGTGGTGTGGGGGGGGGGCGCGCTTGGCCAAGTCAGCCAGCCGTCTGGGCCCCGGGGTGGGGGCGGGGAGCGGCCCCCGTCCATCCTCCCCTCCCCCGCTCCAAAACCCGAGGCCGCGGCTGGAGACCCCACGCGAACCCACCCGCAACACCGTGACCCCCCTCACCCCTGGCGTCCCCAAAGTTCAGGCACCTGGACTAGTCGGCTGAGATAAGCCGAGACACAGCGGCAAGGCCACATGAGCGCGTCAGGGCGGGGGGCCACGGGGGAGGCCAGGAGGGGAAAAGGCGGAAGCCGGCGGCGGCGGCGGCGGCGGCGGCGAGGCGTGGGCCGGCCTCCACGCCGTGCGCCCCCTCGCGGGCCGCGCCCCCCGGGGAGCCCAGGCTCCCTCCGCCCAGGGGTCACGTGTCGGGACTCCCCTCACCTGGCCCCGCGCGCCCTCACGCCTCCAGAACCAATCGAACGTGTGAAGCCACGTGACTTCCCGGGGCTCCCAAGGCGAGCGTGGCGTGCGGCGACGACCACGACGACGACCAGGAGCAGCAAGAGGAGGCTCGGGGTCCCTCTGCCTTAAAGGAGCCGCGCCGCCCATGTAAGGTGTCTTGGCCACCCGCGACGCCTCCCCGCCCGGGTTTCCCGTCCCTGCCTCCCGCCGGATGCTAACGCGACTCGCAGGGGGCGGGAACTTCCAGCGGCGGCTTCTCCGGCTCTCACGTGCTGAGACGACGACGACGACGACGGCGGCGGCGGCGAGAGCAGCGACGCGAGGAAGTGTTCCGGGCGCCGCCGGAGGCCCCTTCCGTCCGGGCGGCTCCTGTCTGGACCTACGTTCGGGAGCACGGGGGGAGGGGAGTCTGCAGGGCAGCTCCGAGAGGCTCCGGCGACCGCCGCAACTCTTCCACCGCCCCCCCCCGCCCCGCCCCAGGAGGGCCGCGGCGCCTTTAAGCCCAAAGGCCCTGAGTCACGAGGAAGCTCCCGGCTCCGCCACTCCGTCCGTCCGTCACCCCACCAACCCGTCCACGAGGCCCCCCACGACCGCGGGCATGTGACGCCCCGCGCCCCGCCCGGGACGCGCGCACGGGGGAGGGAAGGCGAGACTGCGCGCGGACCGTTAGCCGCTGCGGCGGCGGCGGCGGAGGCGTGGGGACCGCGGCCCGGCCCGGCCCCGCCCAGGCGGCTCTTACCAGAGGGAACGCCATGGGGCCCGGCGTGGCCCTGCTGGACTGACGCGTCCGGGGACGGGTGCGCCGGCCGGGCGAGCGGTACACCGGCGCGGCGAAGGACGCGCGCACACGTGGACACTCTTTTATTTTTTTAATTCCCCCCCCCGCTTTTTTTTTTTGCAGCGAGCTGCTCCCTCGCCGCTCAGCAACCTATCCCCCCCCCCCCCGCGGCGGCTTTTATAAAGCTCGGCGGAGCCGCCCGCCGGCCGGATGAGCAACACCTGTGACGGCCCCGCCCGGCCTCGGCCCCGCCCCGCCCCCACCGCCCTCTCCGCGGGCCTTTCCAGCCGTCCAGACCCGAGCGTCCACCGCCCACCCGCAGCCGCGACCCAGCCAGCGTGGGGCGGGCTCTGCGGCTGGAGACACTTGCTGGCCACGAGCCACTCCTGGAAGACCAAAGGTCCCATGGCCTGAGCGCGTCACTCACCTAATGGACTCTCTTGCCAAGTCACGCTTTCTCTCCTCCCTCTCCCCCCCCCCCCCCCCCCCGGCATCAGTTTCCCCTTCGTGCAGTTGAAAGTGAAGCGACCCGCGCCAACGAGGTGTTTGCGCAATAAAACCGTTGTGGGCACAACCCGGTCCTCTTCCAGGGCCCTCTCCCGGGATGACGAGCCTGCTGCCTTGCAAGCCCCGGTGGGGTCCGCACCCTTAGTCCCCACCCCCGGACTCCCCGGGGTGACGAGCTCTCACCACTTTCCTAGACCCCCACTGCGTCGCGAGCTGCAAAGAGGAGCGCTGGCGTCTTGGGATTCCGGAAAGTTCCGAAGACAGCGGGGATCCTCTTTGGATTGCAATTCCACTGGGAAACCGCTGCAGACGCTCCTGCCAGATAGGCTAGGGAGCGTCACGGAGAAGGTTGGGGGGCAACAGATCGCTGTGGGCCTGACTAGTTTGCAAAGGCGTCACCGGCTAGCTGGGGCTGGAGGGGCCGGAAGCCCAAGCGAGCGCAGAGGCGGAGATGGCATTCCAGGCGAGAGACCAAGGGAAGGCGGAGAGGGAGGATTGACCGGACCGAGGCTAATGCGTCCTGATGCCACTGGAGGGAAGCCTGGGCCCAGTTTGAAAAAAAGCTTATTTTCATTTATTTTTGCAGCTAGCTGGAAACTAGTCAAGAATGGAAGCTGTCAGGTCCCTTTAAAGTGTTACTGGACATTTACTAGAGGTTGGAAATAAGGGACTGGAGGGGGTAAGAAAGGGACCAGAGTTTATTGAGCATTACTATTTTATGTTTTCTTATCATGCTATTTATTAAGCACTTCTTATACTCAAAACAGATGAGGAAGATGTGGCTGCCACACCTGCCTAGCAGGCTGGTGAGGCTGACCTAGATCTAAAGGCCAAGCGGATGAAGGCAAGTAACTAGGCTTCTGCCCAGGGTGATGGAAAGAAAGGAAGTCCGTGGCCTTGGTCTAGTGTTTCTGAAGGATTGATTGAGGTGGGGTGGAGAAGGAAAGGGCAGATGCTAGCTAGAGTCAGCGTCCAGAGGAAGCTGAGTGACAAGAGCTGGCTAGTCTGCATGCAGCCAGAGGCACTGCCATGGGCTGCCGTCATGAGTACAAGAGGGTCATGACTATAAGAGAGAGCTAGGCAGGAACAGCTTCCCTGGGACACAAGCTTCTCGCCCCCCCCCCCCCAGCAGCCCACCCTCAAGCCCCATCCTGGCCAGCAAGCAACATAGTTCAGCTGCTACAGATGTCATATATTTTGTTTTCTCCGCATTTTAAAGGCGTGCCACACTCAGTTGCCTACAGCACAGGAAATAGGTGAGGGTGCATGAGAGGCTCTGAAGGTCTGAGGCACATCTGAAAGGGCTGCTTTACTTCCAGGCATAGTGGTTCACGCTTGTAATCCCAACATTTAAGAGGCTGAGACAGGAGGATGGCCTAAAGTTACAGGCCATCTAAGACTACAGTGTGAGACCCTGCCTCATAACTAAATAAATAACTGGATGATGTTAGCTGGTAAGTGCCAGATATATCTTCCAAGAAAACCTGGAAATAACAGAATTTTTTTAAAAAAATGAAATCTTTAATGTGAATGTCAAATACAAGGGCATCATTCAGGTCACTGACTGCCAATTTGTGATCCCTCACATCCGGGCCACTTCCCTGACTCCAAAGCTCTAAGCAAGATAAGAATCTAAAAGCTGGAAAAGTGCCCAAGGGAATGAGTATCTGGGAACACTTTCAAATGTCCAAGCTCACTGACTGTATGAAAGCAACTTGCAAAAGAATTTCTGCTGCTTAAATTGGTCTCCCTAAACTTTTTGCAGGAGGTAAGAATAGCTCACCCTTCCTGAGCACTTAAATGTGCTTAGCATAGGTGTTTTCCCTATGTTAACTTATTTTGCAAAAGAAGAAACAAGTTAAAAGAAATTAAGTAACATTCAGGAGGCTGCAGGAAGATTGCAAGTTTAAGGCCAGTTTGGGCTACAAAATAAGTTGAAGGCTAGCCTGAACAATTTAGTAAGACTCTAACTCAAACGAAGAGGACTGGAGCTATAGCTGAGTCGTAAAGCAGCTGTCCAGCATGCAGAAGACTCTAGGTTCAATACCTAGTACCTTAAAAAAAAAGTAGTTAAGGTGTATATGTTGGCACAGGCCTTTAATCCCAGCACTTGGGAGGCAGAGGTAGGAGGATCACTGTGAGTTCCCCAGCTGGGAGTACACAGTAAATGACAGGTCAGCCAGGAATAGAGAAAGACCCTACCTTGAAAAAAACAAAAAGAGAGTATTTAAATCACTTGCCCACAGCCCCAGACTAGCAGTACCAAAGCAAGGACTCAAACCCACAGGCTTTTGGTTTCATAGCCTGATGATAAAACTTGTAGTACTCCTACTCACCTCCCTGGTTTTGTTTGTTTGTTTGTTTGTTTGTTTTAGGGTCTCACTATGTGGGCCAGACCAGCCTTGAACTTCTGGACCTGCTGCCTTAGCCCCTGAAAACCACATGCTTATTTTATTCCAGCACCTTCTTGTGTGTACTTGAAGGCACTTACTGCTGATGGTATGGGGAAAGGTAAAGGAGTCCCGATGTAGCCATAACCCCACATCCCCTGTAGATGATTCCTGGCTCCTTGGGTATTTTAGGCTAGACCCGTAGGTCATGCAGAAAGCACAGTCTGAGATAATAAAAATGTTCTCCTCTAGGCCTAGTGGCACAGATCTATAATTCCAGCATTTGGGAGGTAGAGGCAAGATTTAAAGTCCAAGACCAAGCTGGACTACCTGGTGAGACCCTATCTCAATCCAAAACATAAATGGCTAGGGGTTTCCCTAGATTGTCCCTCTGGGGATCCCTCTCAGAAAGAGAGGGCCCTTAGCTTGAGAGTTTTCTTGCTTTACTTCTTTTATTTCTGTGCTGTCTTTTGGGGGCTATTTTTATTTTTATTTTTATTTTTTTTTGAGATAGGGTCTAACTCTAGCCAGGCTGATGGAATTCACTATGTTGATTCAGGGTGGCCTCAAACACAGTGATCTTCCTACCTCTGATTCCTGAGAGCTGGGATTAAAAGTGTGCACCATCACGCCCAGTTCTCTTCTGTCTTAAAAATAAATCTTTAATAATTTACTTTTAAATAAAAAAACAGGAGGGCTGGAGAGATGGTTTAGCAGTTAAGGCACTTGCCTGCAAAGCCTAAAGACCCAGGTTCGATTTTCCCAATACCCATGTAAGTCAGGTACACATGGTGGCTCATGCATCTGAAGTTCATTTGCAGTGGTTAGAGGTCCTTGTACCCATTCTCTCTATCTGCCTTTCCTCCCTCTCTCTCTCTCTCTCTGAAGTAAAATATTTAAAAACTAAGTGACTAAGTGACTAGCCACCATACATAGGGGAGGAGTAGGAAAGTGGAAAGAGCAAAGATACCATATATGGGGGATAGGAAAGTGGTAGGGGCAGAGATATTAAATAACTTGGCCAAGTCCTCACAGCTGGTCACTGGCAGAAGTGGCAGGAACAAACAGACAGCATTATCCATTCTCCCAGTCAACAAACATCCATTGAGTCCAGCAATGCCTGGCACTGTCTCTGCAGTCAAGCTTCAGACTTACAATACAGGTTTAAGTGTAACTTATAGTCAGCTTAATTTAAGTACATGTAGTAAGGGTACAGGTGGGACCATACCTATAGTTTTCTCCATGCTCACATATAAAAGCACGAACACAATAGGCAGAAAGTGAAAAAGAAGCAAGGAGAGTACTGGGAGAAAATGATGTCCTGTTTGTAAAAATCAGAAGGGAAAGATCACTTAGGAACACAAGACCTCAAGGACAAGTACACACAAATTCTTTGATCAAGTTTCACCAAACTCTATAGAAGAAACCCTGTTCCTCCCTCATTCCCCCCTTCTCTCATCTCCCCTCTTCTTTCTCACTGTCTTTAAGTGAGACAAGAGACAATGGATCAGCTCCACATTTCATCATACATAAATGTAAATTTTAAATGAGTTTAAAATATAAATATGAAAAGGTTTTTAAAGAATTTGTTTTGTTTTTGTTTTTGCAAGTCTGAGTCTTACCTCTAGCCCAGGCTGACTTGGAAATCATTCTGTAGCCCCAAGGCTGGCATCGAACTCATGACAGTCTCTCTACCTCAGCCTCCTGAGTGCTGGGACTAAAGGCACATGCCACCACACTTGGCTTGCTTTTCCAAGAATTTTTAAGATGAATAACAGAACAATTCTTTTTTTGGAGAAAATTGTTTTTAAAACAAGTTCTAGCCACGAGGCCCAGGCTGGCCTTGAACTTAAATGCTCCTTCTTCTACCTCCCATATGTTGGGATTATAGGTCAATGCCACCAGGCTTAGTAGGAAAACATTTTTATTATGTTATCCTATAGATGAACTTTGTAAATTAGAGAGCTCAGAATCCTAACCAATAGACCACCAGGGAGTGTCTACTTTGTAAATTAGAAACAATAAGAGCCAGTTATAAAGAATGTTGATAAACTTGACAACATTGGAATTAAGAACTTTATTAAATATTTAAAACTTCTAAAGGCAAGCCATACACTGAAAGATATTTACAATACATATGTCTTCAAAGACCTAAGATATCTTAGATATCTAAGAATTTGTAAAGTCAATGAGAAAAAAAGACAACTTCATTGAAAAGTGCAGAAGATGGGAACAGGCAAATGACCAATACACTGATCAACAGAGACATACCAAGGGAATGCAAAGGAAGCCATAATGAGAGGTGAATTCATACTCCTCAAGTGGTTAAAATGAAAGGCTCACTGTAGGGCCTGGGGAGATGGCTCCACTGGTAAAACACTTGCTGCACAAGCATGAAGACCCAAGTTCAAATCCCCAAAAGCCACGTGAATGCCACATGGGCATAACAGCTGTGCTCAAGAGGTGTACACACGGAATCCCTGGGTTGAACTGGTTAGATAGACTAGCTGAATCAGTGAGCTCTGAGTTCAAATGAGGGGCCCTGTCTCTGTAAATCAGGTATACTGTGATCTAGAATGACACTAGTGGCAGCTTGAATGTGCCCCCTTCCCCCCCAGACTCAAGTATTTGAGTACTTTATCCCTAGTTAGTGGCACTGTTTGGGAATGCTTTGAAACCCTCAAGAGGTAGGGCCTTGCTAGAGGAAGTGGGTCATTGGGGGCGAGCCTTGAAGTGCTATAGCTAGGACCAACTGGCTTTCTCCTCCTCATTCCTCCTTGCTGATGTGAAGATGTGACCCACATGCTGCCTGCTCAAACCTTCCATGCCTTCCCCCCCCCAAATGAACACTTTCCCTCAAAACTAAGCCAAAAATAAATCCTTTTCTTCCTGAAGATGCTTCTGTTCAAGTATTTTGTCCCCAAAATGAGAAAGTAACTGATGAGAAAGTAACCTGATTTTAAACTCTGGTTTCCACATGTGCACACCTAGACACACACGTACTACACATGTGAGCATACATACACAACATATCACACACACACAATTACTATTCCCATAGCAGAATCACTATCAATGATAATATAAACTGGTTCAGCCACTTTCACATGTGTTTTTATTAATTTTTCTTTTTTTATATTGAATCTCTTTATTTTTTTATTTATTTTTTCTTTCAAGTGTTTTTTTATTTTTTTATTTTATTTTTTTCTTTATTAGTTTAATTTTTCTTTTTTTTTTTTTTTTGAGATAGGGTCTCACTCTAGCCCAGGCTGACTTGAAATTCACTATATAGTCTCAGGGTGGCCTTGAACTCACAGTGATCCACCTACCTCTGCCTCCTGAATGATGGGATTAAAGGTGTATGTCACCACACCTAGCTTTAATTTATTTTTTATTTTTTCTATTTTTCAAATTTTCATATATAAGGTATTTGGATAATATTTGCCACTTATTAGCCTTTATTATGCCTCTTTTACTCCTAGTGAACCGTTTTTCCCTCTTTTTGTCTTTTTGTGACACACTGAGTTAGAGTTGCTTGCGTAAGCATGGATGAAGGTTATTTACTGGAGCATGGGCAGTTTGCCAGTGGCTACACCACTGAAGAAAATGACTCACTGCCCCTCAGTAACCTTTTTTTTTTTTTTTTTTTTGAGATAGCATCCACTCTGTATCCCAGACTGGCCTCAAGCTTGTGGCAATCCTCCTGTCTCTGCTTCCTATTCAGGAGGACTTACATGCACACACAGCTTAATTTTTACACTGTGCTCATATGGAGCTATACATAGAGTAAACAAATCCAAAGTATACAGGTCAGTGCCTTCTTTCCTACTGATTCACCCAGGAAGCCACCGTTCATATCAAGACATAGAATCTGTCCACTCTCACAGGGTTCCATCACATTCCTTCCCCTTTGTGCCTTGTTGAGGTAACTGAGTTTCTTACTGTTTTCAACACAGTTTTGTTTGGCTTGATCCAACATTCGTGCAAGTAATGGCTTCTGTCACCAATACGTATGTGGTACTAAATATTATTCCATTGTCTGGATATACCATAATTTCTTTCTCTGTTCTCCTACTGGTTGACATTTGGATTGTTTCCAGTGTGGGGGCCATTATAAATAAAGCTACTATAAACATCCTTCATGTGAAATACTCTGGTATCATCCAGTTAAGGGGAAGAAGTGTAAATAATGCAGCAATAACACTTAAGAAAATAAGGCACATGTTTCAAGAGGCATGAGTGAAAATGCCTCAGCTGTTTTAGTTGCAAAAAAAAAAAACCAATAACAACCTTCTCACCAACAGTGGAGTGGATCAAAGAAATGTGGTATAATCATACAATGAAACTTCCATATATGTATGAAACAGTAAGTGAGACACACACACATATGCATGTAAAACTAAATGAAGCAAAGCCAAACATCAACGTGACTCAAATGATACTGAGTGATGAAAGTAAGGTGCAGAAGGATACACACTCTGAAATGTCATTTGTATACACTTTTAAATCATTTATTGTTTATTTTGAGAGATAGAATGTGGCAGGGATAGGGGAAGAGAGCAGAGAGAAAGAGGCAGAGGGAGAGAGAGTATGGGCACACCAGGGTGCTGCTGCAAATGAACTGTACATGCATGTGCCACTTTGTGCACCTGTCTTTAAGTGGGTACTGGGAAATTGAACCCAGGCCATCAGGCTTTGCAAACAAGTGCCTTTAACCACTGAGAAATCTCTCTAGTCCTGTATACAAGTTTAAAAGGAGCAGAATTACTGCTATTACAAAGTATGTTGTGTTCAGGAACATCTTTGTCTATACTATACTTTGTCTATACTAAAAATGCCAAAAATGGATAGCATTGATAATGAGAAAATCCAGGTAAGCATGGGAAGGAAAGAGCTTGTTAAACGGGGCTGGTGGGGAAGATAAAGTGGATTCGTGAGTACTTTAGTGTTGCTCTTGCTGTATGCCCCAGACTGGCCTAGAACTCACAATCTTCCTGAGGATTGGAATTACATGTACGCACCACCACACCTGGCCTATTTTATTCTTTAATCTTGTAAAATACAGCTTTTTATACAAGAGAAATCCAGATGTGGTGACACAAACCTGGAATCCCAGTACTAAGAAGACTAAGGAGGGAAGACTGAAAGCTTGAAGCCAGCCTGGGCTGCATCGTGGAGACACTGTCTCCGACAAATGAATAAACAAGGGATGGGAGTGATTAAGGCCAATGAAATGCTGGTAAATGGCAATTGGCTGCAGGAGGGAGCAGTACTTTGTAGTCTTCCCATGTTTTCACAGTCTCCAGAAAGTGCAGTTGGTCTCATGAACAGTGAGCCAGCTCCACCCAGCACAGCACTAGCTGAGGGAGCAAAGTGCTATGGAAGCCTAATGCTCAGGCTCCCTCTGGGGACCTTCCCAATGCTCTACGCGAGGAGAGGAAAGCTGGATTGTATTAGTTGTCTACTGCTGGTCAGTAAACAAGAAAGAGATACTTGAACAGCAGGTATTTATCATCTCACAATTCCTTAGCCGGGTGGTTGTGGATCACCACCTCTTGTGACTGCACTCAGGCTAGTCATGACTACAAGCATTTGAAGCTATGCCTGGGACTGGAGGACTGGCTTCCATGCTCATTCCAGTGGGTGCTGGGAAAAGCCTCCATTCCTTTCATTGCTCAAGATGGGGCAGCTAGCTTTTTAAAAGTTATTTTTTGCACTTTTGGTATTTTTATACATGTGCATAATGTACTTTGATCTTATTTTCCAAGTTGCCCTTTCTTATTCTCCCCCTCCCATTAACACCCTTCTTCCTCCATTAAATCCTCATCTTAATTTCATGCCCCCCCTTCTTTTTACCCATTGAATTAAATGAGAGTTGCTTGCATGATCATGTGTACAAAGTTACTTACTGGGTAATGGGCAATGGGCAGTGGCCACAGTACTGATGGCCCTCACTCCTCCCCTCCTAGCAACCATAGTCAAAGCAGCTGGCTGGCACTCTCCAGAGGAGAGAGGGGCCAGGCGAGGGAGAGAGCTTGAGTGAGCATGTGACAGCCTTTTTAAACCTAATTTCAGACATGGCATTGCCAATAGTGGTACTCTATTGTTCACACACACCAATCCTGATAAACTGGGGTAAGAATGATGCAAGTATACAAATAGTAGGAAGCAGAGATCATGGGAGCCATCTTGGGGGTTGGCCATCACACCGACCCCAGTTGATAGTAAGTGCAGAATTTAAAGGCCCTCAAGGAAGTCTCTATTGGTTTGTGTTCAGTTTTCTTAGAAAACAACCTCTGCCCTCTGTCAACAGCTGAATCAGAAGCAAAAGTGAGACTAAGTCTAGAATCAGTTCCCACCTCAGACAAAACAGTGACAAAAACAGTGATCCCAGAGAGACTCTGGGGCCCTGAAGCTGCAGCTCTGGCTGCTCTCAGGTGCCACGGTGCCCAGCAAGTCCCTGGAGCCACAGGCAGGCCGTCCCCTGGTACTCCCTTTGTTCTCCCCCTGACAAGAGGGCCACCACACCTGTTTCATCCTTGCACTACTGAACAGAAGGGCTTATGCACATTTAAGTGACAAGGATTTTTGGGGGGGGGCTGTGGCCAAGGAAGTACAACCTTGGTTATGTGAGATCAGGGGCTTTGGCATTACCTGCCAAGCTATCTATTCCTGCAGGCTGTTCCCCATAATCTAATTAATCAAAATGTTCTGAGAAAAAAGTGTTCCAGGATAATAGCAAGCTTGGGTAACACTGTGAGTTCTATTCCCACTGGGCAGAGAGGACTAGTCATAATCCACATTTGAATAGTCAAGACTGGAAGGCTGAAGGGAAATAATCATATCTCATTTAAATAAATGATTCTGCCTAAATTTATTTGATCAAAACTTCAATATTTTCCTGGCCGAACACATGGTAGTGAGGCCCTCTTACTTCTGTTGCTCACTCAGCTTGTTTCCTCATTAGAAGAGCTATCAAGGAGGGCCACCAAGTTTGCCATTGGCATGGAGGCTCTAATCCTCATGACTCTGTCTCCTGTCTCAGCACTGACAGCTGCTGGCATCTTGTAGGAATGCATACTCTCAGGCATCACTCAAGACCTAGTGACCAGAATCTGCAGGTTAGCAAGAGCTCTGGGAGACTGGGGAAGGGAAGTTTGAGAAGCATGGCTGTATATCTTCTTTCTCCTCTAAGATGGCCAGTTGGGTCATCTTTTGGGTTTAGGGGAAGAGTGGTGATGGGGGGGATCCCATGTCCTATATCCAGATACAATTAACATACTTTGAACTGCACATCTATATTTGGGGAATTCCTTTCTTCAAAAGGGCCCATGAGGAAACCAAAGAAAGCTGCCAGCCACCAAAGACTTGCTTCTGCTCAGACTTAGAAAAAAAAAACTAAGGATTTGAGAAAGGGGGAATTTTTGGAGACAGGGGCTCATATAGCCCAGGCTATCCTCAAACATACTATGTTGCTGAGGTTAACCTTGAATGTCTGATGCTTCTGCCATCACCTCCAAAATGCTGGGATTACTGGTGTGTCTCACCACACCTGGAGAAGACCAAAGAACTGTCAAAGCTCGACCTACCTGTGCCTTTGCAGATACGTCTTCCATAGAGTTAGACTCCTGGCCTGGAGATGGTCACGTTAGAGATTTAACTTGTCTCCCCTGAGAGTCAGTCATAAACACAATCAACCTTAGCATCCCTGCCTCCAACCCCTTAGAAGGACAGATAAGCCAGCAGCTAAGGAGAAGATATTTTATTGAGATTGTGCTACATAAATAGCTACATAAAGCTGGGGGTGGGGTCTGATGCTGAAGGAAGCAGCCGCTGCCTCCCTCAGCAAAGGTCACTCAGGCTGGAAGAGGTCACTAGGAAGCAGACAGCCCCATGCTATCTGGCATAAGGACAGTACCAGGAAGGAGGGAAAACATGGAAGGTGGGGAGATCTGTGAGCAGAAGTCATAAGTGAAGACCAAAGAGGTCGCAGTGCTTGGGAGTCACTGGGTCAGAGCTTGTATCACATCCTTCACCAGCATGGTGCCAATCACCATCTTCTCACTGTTGACAGTCAACTGGGCGGCTCCAGCTGGCCGGGCATCCAGAGTCAGCAGGACCAGACTCCCACTGGTCAGTGTCCTCCCTGCAAACCTGAGGTGAGAGCAGAGGAAGGGATGGGAAGATAGCTTCTGAGGGTGACTGTGTTTGCAAGTGACTCAGCCCTGGTGCTTAAGGCCTCTCCTTCAAACTGGGCCCCACAAAAGCCCCTCTACTACACTAGTACCTGTACTCATCAGATGTCCCACAAGGGACCCGACCCAGGTTTGCAGTGGCAGTCACTTTCTGCACCACGATGTGGTCACTCCGACAAGCATCTGGTAGCGTGAGTTTCTCTGTGATCTCATTCATGCCTGTCAGCTTTGCTGTGGGCAGACATCCCCCCAACCCAGGGATGAGAGGTTAGAGACTGTAGCAGACACAGAGATCAGCATTTGTGTCACCTAGCTAACCACTGAGTTCTCCCCAGCTGGACACATAAGAATCCCCCTTCTCAGCCTTCTCCTCAGCCTGCCCTCCCTCTGAAGCTCCCCCATTCTTCCCCCCTTCACAGAACTGACATCCCTCACCTTCTTCTATGCCCTCCATTCTCGGCCAATGACATTGTCTCACCACTGTTCTTTCACTCTCTTCATGTTCAAGTCTACCCATTCAAGTGTGTGTGTGTGTGTATGCACATGTGTATGTGTGCATGTGGAGGGCCAGAAGACAGCCTAAGGTGTCATTCTTCATTGGCGCTCAAACGACATGCTTTCTTTTTTTTCTTTTTTTTGAGGTAGGGTCTTCCATTGGTCTAGAGCTTGCCAAGTAGGAACTAGGCTGGCTGGCCAGTAAGCTCCAGTATTCCACCTGTCTTTTCTTCCCCAGCACTGGATTACAAGCGCACCACCACATCTGGTTTTTTGGATATGGTGTCTGGGGAAGTAATTCAGATCCCCATGCTTACAAGGCAAACACTTTACTGACTGAGCTATCTTCCCCAGTCCAAGTTTACCCATTTCTAAAAAATCCTTTCTATGGGCTGGAGAGATGGCATAGTGGTTAAGGTGTTTGCCTGCAAAGCCAAAGGACCTCTGTTCAATTCTCCAGGACCCATGTAAGCCAGATGCACAAGGGGGCGCATGCATCTGGAGTTTGTTTGCAGTGGTTGGAAGCCCTGGTGTACCCATTCTCTCTCTCTCTCCCCCTCATTCCTTCTCTCAAATAAATAAAAATTTTTAAAAAATTTTAATCCTTTCTAAAAGGGACAGCCTTTTTCATGCCAATGTCCTAGTTCTCTCCCTATTCATAGCCAAAGTTCTCAAAGAGGACTGAAGCCAAAGTATCCCTCAATCCCCTCTAAGTGGCCCGTCCCTCTGTAATAGTAACCTGCTCTCCCTGGGGTTGACCATGACCTCCAGTATGCATGATCTGAAGGACTTTGGTCACTGTGGACTACAGGCTACTCCAAAGCACCTTCCTGCCTTGCCATCTCTCCTAGTTCTCCATAAGGGGAACCTCTCCTCTCTGCTCCCTTCTTTTTCTTCTATAGAATGCAGGTTTTCCTCAAGGTTCTATCCTTGGCTTCTTATGCCCCCACCCCCACCTGCCACCACTTTTGTGTGCCAGGGTGATATCACACTCACAGCTTCTATTGGCACATCTATGCTTGTGACTCCAGCCTCCAAGTGTTTTCTGGGAACACACCCACAAATTCAATCAATTCTGACACCTCCTGAACCTCCCAAATGCAGTTCAAACTCAGCTTTCTCCAGACCAGCTGGGATCTCCCTTCCTTGCCTCTGCTGTTCTTTCTTCTAGACCAGGGATCTGGCAAATTACAACCTGCTGGCTAATTTAGCTTACCACCCAAATGGGCCTGCATTGGTTTTCATATTATTTTTTAAACATTGAGGGGGAAAATTCCAGGGATTAGTATTTCACGATACATGAAAATTAAATGAAATTGTCTACTAATAAGTTATCATTAGAACACAGTCACACTTTCATTTACATCTTGTGTGTGGCTGTTTTGTGTCACAATAGCAGAGCTAATTGTAACAGAGACCACATGACCCTAAAAGCCTGAAATATTTACTTTGTGACCCATTACAGAAGCATTCACCTCCTGCTCTAGATGAAGGGCACCACTCATTTCCTTACCATTCAAGCCAGAAATTCTAGAGTTAGCCTGCATTTCTCCATCTCAGGGCAACTATCCTAAGCTTCCCTCTTTCTTTTTCTTTTTTTTTTTTAAAGTGCATTTTATTTATTTGAGAGAGAGTGAAAGAAGCAGAGAGAAAGGGAGAGAGAGAGATTGAGAACATGGGTGTGCCAGGGCCTCTTTCTAGCCACTGCAAACGAACTCTAGACACATGCGCCCCCTTGTGCATCTGGCTTATCTAGGTACAGGGGGACCAAACCTGGGTCCTTAGGCTTCACAGGCAATTGCCTTACCCACTAAGCCATCTCTCCAGCCCAGGCTTCCTTATTTCTAAGCTTTTCCACACCCAGCCCCAAGCCCTTCATGCCCTTTGTCATGGCTCTGATCCTAGCTTCACCATTTCTCACCACATTTATTGCACTGACCTGATACCCAGTCACAGAATTTAGCCCAGAGCACACACCATTAAATTAAAGCCATGACTTGTGAAGCCCCATATCTCCTCTGATGCAAGGTGACCCCACAGGCTCTCAAATCTTAGCTGAGTGTTGTCAGATTGCTCTTTCTGAAGTAGAGGTCTGACCTTTCCCTTTCCTCCAGTGACTCTTCCAACTGCTAGGAAATGAAGCCTAAGGTCATCCTCTCATCTCTAATGATGGGGTTGGACCCCTCCCAGCTCTGAAATGCTAGGACTGTACGGTGAAGCCCTGTGAGTATTAGATGAATGGTGCTGGGCTCTTCCAACTCACCACAGGAAGCACTCACCCTGCTCCTTCTTGAACTCATTCTCACTCATGAACACAGGGGCCATCAGTTCCCCAACAGGTGGCTGAATAGAGACGTAGAACTGTTGGGTTTGGGTGCTGGGAAGAGTGGAGACAGGAATGTAAGAGAGGCTGTCATCTCTCTCATCACCTGATTCCCTCAGCTTGAAACAGGATGTGAAGAAGGTAGCAGAATGAAGTAAGATCTGTGGGCTGGGGGTGGCAGCTAGACCCACAGAACTTCTGATGCAGCCCCATCTACTTCCCGTCTTTGATTCTCTCAGATCCTGCCACTGTCTAGCCCACCCTCTCACCCCCCCACTTCCGTGAGTTGGGCACATACCACAGCTGGAAGTTGGCCGCCTGGGTGGAGTCACAGAAATTAATGCCCATCACAGCAGTGGTGGATTCTCCAGGTGCCAGGGACTCTGAATGACGTGAAAAAGGGTAAGTGGAGGGCAGACCCTATCGCTTGATTGGCCTGAAACCCAGTCTGGACCTAGCCTCCCTCCTCTAACTGAGAAGACCAGCCATTCATGGAATCCTGACTTTCTGGGCTCCTTGAAATGTCCCTGGCTTCCTTCTGAAGTGCAGACTCCCTTCCTCCACCACTCTCAGCTCTCTAAGTCAGTCTTGAAGCAAACAGGTCTGAATCTTCTGCTTAGGTACTTCCTTGCCCTGACATTGACCTGCTTCATTACTAGTCTATCTTGTCTACCAGAAGGTGCTGGAGGGAAACAGGGAAGTCACATCCTCAGATACTAGATGCCATCTCTGTGTCCCCATAGTGGGGAAATTAGTTTGGCCCAAAGAGGGGGCCAGCAAGCACAGAAAGACTAACTGCCCAGAATCCTCCTCTTCCACCCGTCCAAGACCCTTCCATACCAATTTCAGGAAATTCTTGGATGCTGATGCCAGCAGGCAGTTTGGAGGTGCCCATATGGAGCCCCTTAATGGGAGTTTCAGAGCTGTTAGAGAAGTAGATATGCACAGACACCATGCGAGGATCCCCAGAGAAAGGCTGGCGGCTGAAGGCATAGTCCACCTGCCAGCCCCTCACCAGCTACTCGGTGCAGCAGCTCCTGCCTCCCGATGCTCGACACTGGACTCAGCAGCTAGAGTGGAGAGGGAAGGAAGTACAGAAATGAGTAGGAAGAACAGCTGGTGTCAGTCTTGTCTCACCGAGGGTCATCCTGCAACCATGACTCAAAGATATCCCCTCTATCATACCTCTTCCCATCACAGACCCACACCACAGGACGCAAACTAGTACTGGGTCCCTGTCTCAACTCAGTCCCTCCCTTACCCAACTCACCGAGGGCACTAGAGAAGTGTCTGTGAGTGTCAAGCCCTCCAGGTCAGCAGCCAGACTGGTGGACACAACCGTGGAGGGAGACACGGGCTGTACACTGGGAGGGGTGACTGGGGGTGAGACAAAGATTACTAAGATGAGGAAGAGGCAAAGTGGAGTTTGGGGGTTAAGCAGGGCGCCAGGGCTCAAGGAGCAAGCTCTCAGCACCATGGACAGCGAGTTAAGCTGTCAGGCCACATCTAATCCCAGACTTTAGCAACCATGCCTAGAACTCCCAGAAACCTTCCAAAACCTTCCTCCCCCGTGGCCTCTACCACCCATACTCACAGTCCTCTAGGTCAAGGAGGGAGATCTCCTTGGCTGCCGGGGCACTTTTGCCGCTGGGAGGCTGAAAGAGCAAAGAGGGGTGGGTATGAGGAAGGAGTTGGCCTGCTCTGAGTTGGTGAGAGGCACCGTAACTGATTCTGAATGTGGAAAGATTTCTGGGCTGGAGGGGCCCGGCAAAGTCCTCACTGTTTTCTTCCTCCAGGAGGCAGGCTCCACCTGCTCCTGCTCCGAAGCTGACGTCATCTCCGACTCCGAGGAGCTGCTGCTGGAATCGCTGCCCTCGTCTGAGGACACGCCTTCTCTATGTCCTTCCAGCACCTTCCTCTTTGTCTTCTTCTTCTCCTCACCTTCCTCCTCACTCTGTTCACTAGAGGACAGTGGACAAGTCAGTCCACAGGTCCAGTCTAAACACCCCACCCTTGTCTCATGGAAGAGCAAGGGAAACCCCAAAAGTGGCAGTGAGAGTGGTTCATGCCAGCTCAGGTCCCAAACCCCTGATGGCTTCTCCTCACATTTCCAGTAGGTCTCCAAGACCTCCCGCAGACAATCATCATGGGGGCTAACCAGTGGGCATATAGGCACCCAGCACTTTGTGGGCAGCTCAGAGCCTCCCAAAGACTGGCTATTTCTTTTTCAGAGCCCCACAAACCACCTGGCTAGGGGCCCTCTTACCTCTCACTTCCTCCTCCTTTCTCCTCATCCTGGTCTTCATTGTCTGACTCACTGCTGGATTCCCCAGAGCCACTCTCGCTGCTGCTCTTACTGTCTGACTCACTTTCAGACTCGGGCTCTGTGGGAGGAACCATGTCAGGCCTCCCCCCTCATGTCAGGTCCCACCCCCAACATGGGTAAACATCTTTTATGTGTAGGCCCCCTCCCTCGTGTGAAGGTCTCCCTAGGTCCAAGGCAGTTGCTTGGGTTCCCATCTTCAGACTCAGCACTGAAGCCTTAAACCCCCTCTGACCCACCCTAACCCCAGATGCCAACTAGAACTGGCAAGAACATAGAAGGTCCCACATGAACAGGTGTTATCATTACACAGCTAACCCCCCCCCATACCTTACAATGGATTGTTGAATGCACAGACACACAGGCAGTAACTCACAAGCAAGTGCACACCCTTGGTCATGGACCATATAGACACACACAGGGTCTCCCCAACTACACAGGCACACTGAAGGCCCCAGCTCTCCCTCTCTCCTCACCACTATCTGCAGACTCAGTGGGGCCAGACTCCCCCTCAGAGTCTGAGTAGAAGGGCTTTTCTTTCTCCTTCCTCTTCTCCCGATTTGAGCACTTGGTCCACTCAGGTACCTGGAGATGGAATGGGTAGGGGGTCATTTCCTCACAGTTGGAGGAAGGGGAAGAAATGTGCAAGCCCTTTGTACCTTTCACCACAAATCTCTTCTTGGTCCCCTACTTGGCCCTGTCCCCAAAATGGAATAATGGACAGGAGTACAGTCCACAGAGGGAGAGGGGACAGGTCACTGGCGGGGCAGCACACAGCTGTGGAGGAAAGGCACACGGGAGGGGAGGAAGGAAGGAGAGCACACGGCACACAGAGGGGACCTCAGTGTATTCGCCTAACAGGCCCACGTGGGTCTCAATAAGGGAGAGGTCTTCTTCCTGTGTGTAGGGAGGACATCAGGAGGGCCGGGACAATACTTTTAGGGCTCCCTGCTGCTACCCTCCACCCCAGCCTGTGCAAACGCACTCAGAACCACTGACCTCTACGTTACGCACGGACGGGTCTGGGGCTTCCTCTGGCCAGTCTGGGAGCTCCTGGTAGCCTGTGGCCTTTGCATTGAGCAGGTGGGATAGTGAGCCCAACTGGAAGTGGTCCCGATCTGGAGACAGGCTTAGCAGTCAGGCTAGCAGTGGCAATGAACAAATGCCCTGGGAGCTGTTTGCTTGATTGGGGCTGGGTGCGGGCTCTGACTGGGACTCCTAGCTGGGCAGGGAAGGTAGACGAATGTGTCCCCTGATGAGCCCTGTGCCCTGGCCACATGTCAGACCCACATGCTAGTAAGACAAGTCATCCACTATGGTCAGGGCAGGGCCTAAAAAATGGGATAAGGTGGGAGGAGAGACACTCTGCTCAGAGACGCTGCTGGCCTGTCAGCTCAGGTCTCTATGAGGAGGGCAAAGTGTAAATGTCATGTAACTCCCAGGCACAGCCAGGCTTGGGAGGGAGGCCAAGGGGGGACAAGGTGCATGGGAGGCTGGTCAGGTTGGTCCTCAAGGGGAGAAGACAGGTCTGGTTGTCCTCTGGACTCGGGCACAGGTGAGCAGTTAGGATCAGAGGGGGAGGGGGTCAAGGATGCAGTAGACAAATGGTGTAAGAGGGCAACACCTAGACCTGAGTGAGGACAGCATCAGGGCAGGGACGGCCTGCTGTCCTATTTCCTGGGACATTTCCACAGCATCCCCACCCCCAACCTCCCAATTCCTGAGGTCCAGAGAAGAGAAGAATGCAAAAGTACCCAAGAAAGCCAGGCTCTGGCTTTGGTTACCAGGGCCAGAGAGCCAAGTGAAGGCTCCTCCCCTCCCAGGCCAGGCTCATGAGCAGATGTGAAGTTGAAGGCCAGGGTCAGGGCTTGGGCTGATCAAGTGGCTGAACCTAGTGCTGGCAAACACATCCTCAGAACTGCTAAAATGCACACCTCTCCTCTGCATGTTGTTTCACTGCCTGCCTTCCTGGGTCCTTGGTATTTAACATCTTGACCTAGAATCCCAAGCCTGCTTGGGAAGGCGATGGAAAGGGAGAGAAAGGTATCAGAAGCCCCGTGTGACAGGGAGGTGAGGTGATGCCAGCTGTGTTGTAGGCGCAGACTGCGGGTGTGTGTGTGGGGGGGGGGGTAGAGTGATCAGAGGCCAGGGCTGGAATTTCCCCAGTTCTATCTATAGAAGCCTGGTGCCGGGGACCTGGCAACTTCCTGCCCTCCTCCAGGGAAGTTATCCTGATACTTGCTCCCACCTTTAAATGACGATTCCAAGACAGGCGCTGGCTTAGGGGCCAGGAAGAGCTTCTTGGCATGGCGGCTAAGGGAACCACCCTGCTCTGAAGGGACGATGAGCTGCCGGGTGAAGCGGGCTCGATCACGGATGTCATAGTTCTGGTCATATTTGGCCAGACTCAGCACATACTGAGTCAGAAGCTTGGTCTGAGGGAAGAAGAGTATGTGGTTCAGCAGCCTGCTGAGGGTAGAGACCCAGGAGGCGTGTAACTAGCTTTGTTCAGCCAATGTTTCCGGGCAGAATTTTCTCTCCCGCCTAGACACACAACAAGTTGCCCTTGCCCAACTTCCTCCCCACCTGCCATGACTCCAGGCTCCTCTCATGTTTCCTCTCATCCCTCCGCGTGGGACTCCTACACCAACTGTGACAACTGCCTTGGGTCAACAAGAGCTGGCCCTCTCCCCTCTCTTGACCCTGAACTCCATTCCTCTGATTTGTGATAGAGGATAGTTAACCTCTTTCCTCTGAGGTGGCAAGATGAGTGGAGGACTAGAACATTTTGCTGCACCTCATGATTTCCAGGCTCTGGCATTCCTGGAGAATCCAGACAACAAAAGGGGAGGGGTGGGAAGAAGGAGTCCCTTTGGCAGTAACTATGAACCCACAGAGCAGATTCTGAGAAGCCCATGGGTCTTGGAGACCTCAGTCTTTCCCTAAAAGATTATTTTTGAAAATATTTTTATTATTTGTGTGTGTATGAGAGAGAGAGAGAGAGAGAAAGGGGAAGGTAGGGAGAGAGAGAGAGGGAGAGAGGCAGACACAGTGAGTATGACTATACCAGGGCCTACTGTCGCTGCAAAAGCCACTTTGTTGCATCTGGCTTTACATGTGTACTGAGAATCAAACCTGGGCCTGTCAGGCTTTGCAAACAAGTGTCTTTAACCACCAAGCCATCTCTCTAGCTCATCCCGGAAAGATTCTAGCAAGATGAAGTTGGCTGACGTCAACATGGAGTCCACAGTTCACAGTCAAGGTAGCTATATCCGAGGACCTAAAGTCTGAAATACTGCCCAACTCAACACTGTGACAGTGGTAGTAGCCATCATGCATCTGAGGTGAAGTCCTGTGCCAGGCGCTCCTCACTCTCCTGTCATCTCTACAGGCCCTCTGCCTTACATTGCAGAGAAGCATGGCTTCTTCCAGGTTGAGGAACTCATAGGTGCTACACCAGACCTGGACCACCACCCTCACTGCTTATGTGCTGACAAAATGGGACTTCCCTGGCCCAGGTTTCCATGTGTCCATCTCCTGTAACCAAGATCAAAATCACCAGGTAGGGCTAGAGAGATTGCTTAGTGGTTAAGGCACTTGCCTGCGAAGCCTAAGGATCCAGGTTCAATTCCCCAGGACCCATATAAGCCAGATGCACAAGGTGGTGCATGCAACTGGAGTTCATTTTGCAATGGCTAGAGGCCTTGATGCACCAATTCTCTATCTATCTGCTTCTTTCTTTCTCTCTCATAAATAAATAAACAAATAAATAAAATATGTTTTAAAATAACCACCAGGTAGCCAATAACCAGAGAGCTTGGGAATAAAGGCAGTAGCTGGACAGAGCCTGAAACTCACTCTGGTCTTCCTGAGATCTATGATGACATAACATAACATCCAGCCTTGAACATGACTGACCTAGCTACCCCAGTGGGCTATGAAACAGGAGTGTCTGAGGGGCAGAGCCCTCTAGATCATATGTGTCTAATCTATGGCCCATGGGCCACATGCATCCCAGGATAGCTATAAGTGCAGTCCAATATATTTGTAGATCATATCATATTGCAACGTCAAATGGCTGGACACCCCTGATCTAGATGCTAACCAGAATTAGAGAGCTTTTGTGGTGGAACTGTCCCACATCATTTTAGTGACCCCTATGGCTCTAATTCTGCCTACTATACGTCCCCTAAGGACTTTGATGGCCTCACATTTGGTTCAGTCCTTTCCAGCACTGGTGACCCTTCCAGTCACATACTCTCTTAATGCAATAGCTTCAGAAACATAATCACAAGATGGCATCACAATTGACTTTACTGTGGACCTTCCTCTCCCCTGGCCAGATACCATCTGACCAGCCAAAGCTCGTAGACACCTTATCAACATATTTTGCTATTAATAGGCTGCTGACCACCCCCTTTTAGTTTAGGACAGCATCTTCCACAGACTTCCCAGTTGGCTGGTCACAGATTCTCTCCTCTCACCTCTTTCTAGAAAGAACTGTTCAGGGTTTGGATCCATCTGTCTACAGCCCTAACCCCATGTCAACAAACACACTGCAAGACCTACCTATAACAGTCCATGACCCTTCTCCAGCCCAAGGAGTCATTTCCTATACCTTTTCCTATCCATTTTGTACCCTAGGACTTCACCTCATCTACCCAGGGTATTCTGGAATTATGTGTTGCTCAGGAAGACCTGTGAGCCATGCTTCAGTGCACCAAGAATAGAGTGAGACTCCCACTAACAAATGGACTGCAGGTACCAGGGAAGAATGCTAACTAGGGACACTGACTTCCTCTTAATAACCTATGTCAACATTCCTGCTAACTTGCAACCAGCCACTTGGTAAATCATGCTGATAAAACTATTCAAAAAAATTTAAATGACATCTTCCCTTTAAACACTACACAACAATAAATTCCAAATAGATGGAACAGACAGACTTTAAGGTTCTGCCTGCTTCCTAGTGTATGTGCCTTTGTGTAATCCTCTCATCTTGCTGGGAACAAGGTCCAAGACTTCTGAATGTGCCAAAGATGATAGGATCAAATTCTGTCTTTCTAGTATTTGTCCCTTGTGGCTTAGAAATAAATGGCTCACAGGCTGGAGGGATGGCTTAGTGGTTAAGGGGTTTGCCTGCAAAGCCAAAGGACCCAGGTTTGATTCCCCAGGATGCACGTTAGCTAGATGCACAAGGGAGCACATGCATCTGGAGTTCGTTTACACTGGCTGGAGGCCCTGGTGCACCTATTCTCTCTCTCTCTCTCCAACCCTCCCTCCCTCCCTCCCTCTCTCTGTCAAATAAATAAATAAATAAAATAAATGGCTCGTGCAGAAGGAGTCAAGAAAACCTTTAAAAACTGACAGAGTCCTCAGCTGACAGCCAGCAAGAAGCCAGAGTCCAGCCCTACAACCACAGGAACCCTGTCAGCATCATAGCTGAGAAGTCACCCCACCACCACCAGAGACTTGAGGTGAAAATCCAGCCATGATTGACACCTCGACAGCAGATTTGCATAAGGCCCAACTAAGTCATACTGGATTCTTGACCCTTGAAAACTGTGAAAAAATGTCTTTTATACTAAGTCAATAAGCAGAAAGTAATTTATTATGAAACTGTGGAAAATTAATACAATGCATTAAAAATGTGACAACAGGGCTGGAGAGATGGCTTAGCAGCTAAGGTGTTTGCCTGCCAAGCCAAAGTATCCTGGTTCAATTCTCTAGTACCCACGTAAGCCAGATGCACAAGGTGGCACACGCATCTGGAGTTCGTTTGTAATGGCTGGAGACCCTGGCGTGCCCATTCTCTTTCTCTCTCTCTGCCTCTTTCTCTCTCAAATAAATAAATATATTTTTAAAAAAGAATACAGATTTTTTAAAAAATGTCACAACAGAAAAAATCTGGGAGGAAATGAAGTGAAAAACATAATTGATATGTGAATGTTAATTAGTCTTGCTAGAGGGATAGGGATGTAGTTTAGTGGTATAGCACTTGCTGTACCCTAGCATGGACAAAGCCCTGGGATCCATCAATAGCAGTGAAAACACACACACACACTCAGACAAACAAAAACAAAAAAACCTTTAAATGGGCTGGGGGAATGGCTTAGCAGCTAAGGCACTTGCCCACAAAGCCAAAGAACCCAGGTTCAATTCTCCAGGACCTACATAAGCCAGACACACAAGGTGGCGCATGTGTCTGGAGTTCATCTGCAGTGGTTGGAGGCCCTAGCATGCCAACATTCATTCATTCTCTCTCTCTCTCTCTCTCTTTCTCTCAAATAAAATATTTAAAAAAAACTTTCAAAACAGAAAAGCACTGAAAAATACAAATGAAAAGATTAAAATAGTGAACAATTCACAAATGTACAACTTCTGGATGGTGTTATATAAACACACACAAAAAACCTTTTTTTTAAAGTACCAGGATTAAAGATGTGTGCCACAGCTGGGTGTGGTGGTGCACGCCTTTAATCCCAGCGCTCGGGAGGCAGAGGTAGGAGTGTCACCATGAGTTCAAGGCCACCCTGAGACTAGAGAGTGAATTCCAGGTCAGCCTGGACCAGAGTGAGACCCTACCTCAAAACAAACAAACAAAAATCACCAAAAATGATGTGTGCCACAACGTTTGGCTACAAAAACTGTTTTTTGCTTGTTTTTGTATTTTTGTTTTTCGAGGAAGGGTTTCATTCTAGCCTAGGCTGACCTGGAATTTACTATGTAGTCTCAGGGTAGCCTGGAACTCATGATGATCTTCCTACCTACCTTCTAAGTGCTGGGATTAAAGGCGTGCGCCACCATGCCTGGCCCAAAAATTCATTTTTAAAAAATATTTTATTTAGTTACTTGTTTGAGAGGGAAAGAGGCAGATAGATTCACTAGGACCTCCAGCCACTGCAAATGAACTCCAGATACATGCGCCATCTTGTGCACCTGGCTTTATGTGGGTACTGGGGAATCAAACCTGAGTTCTTTGGCTTTGCAAGCAAGCGTCTTACCTACTAAGCCATCTCTCCAGCCTCCAAAAACTCATTTTAATATATTTTATTATTCATTTGACAGAGAAGGAGGGAAGGAGGGAGGGAAAGAGAGAGAGAATGGGTGCACCAGGGCCTCCAGCCACTGCAAATGAACTCCAGACATGTGTGCCCCCTTGTGCATCTGGCTAACATGGGTCCTGGGGAATTGAACCTGGGTCCTTTGGCTTTGCAGGCAAATGCCTTAACAACTAAGCCATCCCTCAAGCCCCCAAAACTCATTTTTAAAGTTCAGAAAGACAAGCTGTTTCTAAGTGGACACTTAGAAGGCTGAGAAGATCATGAGTTTAAAACCAGCCTGGGCTACAAAACCAAAACAAAACAAAACAAAAAACCTAAGTCAGAGGCATGATAATTTAAATTTATTAATTAGTATTTTCCCAAATGTTCTGTGATGAGCTCCTTTATAAAACACACGCATATACAAATTTTCTTTTAGGTCTGTAGATTTTACATGGGTCCACTGTAGAAGCAGCAAGAAGAGCAGCTGTAGTCCCTCTGTGTCTTGGGAGGCCCTCCACTCCCACATCTAACCTGCATAGAAAAATCACACTCACCTGCCAAGAGCATTCCAGGCCGTTGCTCCACCTGCTGCACCCAGGTGGCTGCAATACCACCTTCGTTACCCACCCTCAAGCCTCTGACTCTATCTCTTGCACCTTTATGGTCTATGGTCACAGAATCTGATTATCTGTGGTCAATAGAAGGGTACATTGTCATCTCCTTTGGTCTCACCCTGGGCTGGGATCTGACCTGTAGTAAGGAAATAACTAGGATTTCTGTGGCCTTGCAGCAAGGCCTAGACTGTCGCTCATTGTCCAGGATGCAGAAAGCATCACTACTGATTTTCAAGGACACCATGTATATATTCAAACTACTTCCCCCCAGTATAGAAGAATCACTGCTCTCAGCTGTCTCCCAGAAAGGCTGGAAAGGACAAAAGTTCTCTGTATTAAATCAAAGAGTGGTTCTAGGCCTGCAAAAGACCCACCTTAAGGTGAAGCATGGGTTGGGGGGGACGTCAAAGACATCTGCCAGAAAAACACACGTTAGGTGCCCTGATTGTGTTGGGACCCCTTGCATCTTGCCTAATTTTTAAAACTTATACAAGCCCAGAGTAGTAGTGCATGCCTTTAATCCCTGCACCTGGGAGGCAGAGGTAGGATTATCATAGAGAGTTCGAGGCCGCCTGAGACTACATAGTGAATTCCAGGTCAGCCTGGGCTAGAGTGAGACCCTACATCAAAAATAATAATAATAGGGCTGGAGAGATGGCTCAGCGGTTAAGCGCTTGCCTGTGAAGCCTAAGGACCCTCGGTTCGAGGGTCAATTCCCCAGGACCCATGTTAGCCAGATGCACAAGGGGGCGCACGTGTCTGGAGTTCGTTTACAGTGGCTGGAGGCCCTGGCGTGCCCATTCTCTCTCTCTCTCTCTGCCTCTTTCTCTGTCTGTCACTTTCAAATAAATAATTAAAAATAAAAACAAAAAATTAAAAAAAATAAAAACATAAACACATTTGTGTATTATGAAGGTGCTTATCACAGAACACCTGGGGGATGCCACAGGGGGTGGCTACCTGGACCGACAGCTTACTGTGCTAGCCCTAACTACAGCTCTGATTGCTCGGTTTAAAATGTTGGTTTCTGCTGGGCGTGGTGTCGCATGCCTTTAATCCCAGCACTCAGGATGCAGAGGTAGGAGGATCACCATGAGTTCAAGGCCACCCTGAGACTACATAGTGAATTTCAGGTCAGCCTGAGCTACAGTGAGATCCTACCTCAAAAAACAAAACAAAAACAAAAAAGTTGGTTTCTGCGCTTGCTTGTGCGCTCTCTCTCTCTCTCTCTCCCTCCCTCCCTCCCCCCTCTCTCTCCTATTTGGCTATGAGCATTTGGAAGCCAAAAAATACTCCCCACACACTGCCATATCCCCAGGACATAGCTAAGTGGCAGACAAATAAACATTCATGAAATACGCACGTTAAATAAATGAACAAATGCACATGTAGTTAACAGTAATGACTACTAGGAGCCTAACACTTGGTGGCCCTGACTCTACAGCGTAAGTTCCTGGGGGCTCACAGCTAACCATTATGAATCAAAGGAGCCAATGAAGAAGCCAAGTGCCACCACCCTCATGACAGTGACAACTGTCATGTGGGCAGCAGGCAGGCACAAGCTTATGAAAATAAGGCGACCTCAGGACCTTGGCTTAGTCCTGGGCATGCCAGACTCCTTCCTACCTGGATAGCTCACTGACTACACTGCTTCATCTTTTTTTTAAAATTAATTAATTTATTTGAGAGAGAGATGGAGGGAGAAAAAGAGAAAAAAAAAATGAAGAGAATGGGTATGCCAGGGCCTCTTGCCATTGCAAACGAACCCCAGAGGCACACATCACTTAGTACATCTGGCTTTACGTGGGTACTGGAGAACTGAACCCAAGTCATCAGGCTTTGCAAGCAAGCACCTTTAACTGCTGAACCACATCTCCAGCCCTTTGCTTCATCTCTTCTGCTGTTCCTTTGGGTGCTGGGGATTGAAACCAGAGCTTCGTCTATGCTACGTACATGCTCTACTACTGAGCGACACCACTGGCACTCCTCCCTCTTTTATTCAAGTGTTCTCCCAGCATGTTCTGTCCTTCCATCTGAACAAGACATTATACAAACATTTGTCCACTAACTGGAGGCTCCACCATGCTGGTTTCTCTAACCTCTTCCTGCCTGACTCCTGACAAGCGCCCCAGCACTTGGGGAACTTGCCTGCCCCAGTTTGAATCCCTGGGCTCACTCTAGCTTCTGTGAATCAAGGGAGTCAACGAAGATACCAAGTGCTGTGATCCAAAGACTACCATAGAATGGTGAAAGGCTGCTCAGGCCTGGCTTCGACGTGCAGTCTCTAGGCTACAGCCCTGCTGCATAGCCCATCCATTCCACCTAGATATTTTGCCTTAAGGATCTGCAGACTTTCTGTGAAGAGCTAGAGAGTACTTTGGGTTTTATGGGACACAAATACTGTTTCAAGTAGTCGGCCCTGCTACTGTAGCATAAATGCAGCCACAGGCAATATGTAAATGCATGTGCTCCAGTAAAACTTTATTTATAGGGCTAGACAGATGGCTTAAGGTTAAGACACTTGCCTGCAAAGCCAAAGGACCCAGGTTCAATTCCCGAGGACCCACATAAGCCAGATGCACAAGGTGACACATGCATCTGGAGTTTGTTTGCAGTGGCAAAAGGCTCTGGTGCGCCTAGTCTCTCTCTCTCTGCCTATTTCTCTCTCAAATAAATAAAAAAAAAACTTTAAAAATCTCAAAAAAACTTTATAGAAACAAGCAACAAGGGCTGGAGAGATGGCTTAGCAGTTAAAGCACTTGCCTGCAAAGCCTAAGGACTCATTGGACTCTCCAAGTCCCACGTAAACCAGAGGCACAAACATGCAGTGTGCAAGGTTGCACATGTGCAGAAGGGGGTGAACATATCTGGAGTTTGATTGTAACAGCTGGAGACCCTTGCACACCAATTCTCTCTCTCTCTCTCTTTCTCTTGCATAAAAAGGCCAATATGTTGGCTTACCTCAAAAAATATATGAATGAATGAATGAATGAATAAATAAATAAATAAACAAGCAACAAGCCAGGCATAGTGCTGCATGCCTTTTAATCCCAGCACTCAGGAGGCAGAGGTAGGAGGATTGCTGTGAATTTGAGGCCACCCTGAGACTACATAGTGAATTCCAGGTCAGCCTCTAGACTCTACTTTGAAAAAATCACACACACACAAATAAAAATAAATAAAATAAAATAAAAACAAGCAACAGGCCAGTATAGCCCATGGGCAATCATTTGCCACTCCCTGTGTTGCTGAACCTTCCTGTTGTTTGGTTGTCAATACCTTGAAAAGTTCTATGTATCATACTTTACTCTTAGAATTTACTGGAGCCATCTCAGGGGACGCCAGACACCCAAAGACTCTTAGCATCATGATAGTCCAGCCTACTTGAATGACAACCTTGGCTGTGGTATCCCTTTTAATTTGGACATGAGGCGTCCCCCATCTGTGCAGAATCTTTGCCCTGGCACAAACTGGTCAGGCATCATCAAACCTTGGGGAGAAGCACAGTCCATGTCCTCTGGGATGCATCTTCTCCCATCACTGCCTGTCACCCGGTGCCCTCTTCCTTATCCCCAATCAACAGTGGGCTCCACAGCCCCAGTGTTCTGAAGGTGACAGATAATGACACTCTTATTGGCAGGCATGAACTCATAGCCTCACAGGAGAGCCTTGTTGATGGTGACCATGCTCCAGAATAAATGTGGATACCAGGATAGCATTGTTTACTGGGCAGACCAGCCACCTGTCTAGACTCCCCCTTTTCAGAAAGAATCCAGTCTTCCTGGGGTTGGTCAAGAGAATACTGCCAAGCAACATTGTTGGGGATCAGAGCACGCTGGTGGGGACAATTCACTCTTTACCTGCTTGGAGTTGGTCAGGTAGAGCTTGGCTGCCAGGTTGATGATCTGCAGCTTGACAATGTCCTCCTCTGCTGTGAATGACTTGGCCATTTTCCTCAGGACATCAGGTGCAATCCTGGGCACATGTTCACAGTACTCTCCAATGAGCCATAGGATACTGGCTCGTGCCATGGGCACCTGTGAGGGACAGGTAGGGCTAAGGGAAGCATGGCAAAGTGGGTGGGACATAGACTGCCAGGGAAATAGCACTTATCCATCTGTGCTGGCCAGAACTTTGAGGGACAGCTAAGAGTTGTAGTAAAGGCTGTGGATCCCAGTAAGATGTCCCAATGAGGGAGGAAGATCTTGGGCAACAAGCTTATGGTTGCACAGTCCAGTCTCTCTCCTTTTTAAAAATTTTTTTAGTTTATTTTTTATTTATTTGAGAGCAAGAGAGAGAGAAAGAGGCAGAGAGAGAGAGAGAGACAGAGAGAGAGAGAGAGAATGGGCATGCTAGGGCCTCCAGCCACTGCAAACGAACTCCAGATGCGTGCGCCCCCTTGTGCATCTGGCTAACGTGGGTCCTGGGGAATCGAGCCTCTAACCAGGGTGCTTAGGCTTCACAGGCAAGTGCTTAACCACTAAACCATCTCTCCAGTCCCAGTCTCTCTCCTTTTACATGAAGCTTTCTCACAGCTCACTCAGGAGGCTTGGAAGTTGATTCTGAGAAGACTAAAGCATTTAAGTACCTGGGTCTTAAGACCGCAGGGACAGTGATGGGGCTGGGGAACACGCGGCTGCTCCCTCACCTGGATGTTGTCTGTGAGCTTGGCCAAGTGTTTGATGATCTCCCCGTGCTGTGCTGGCTGCATCTGCAGCAGTTTCTTAATGACCACCACAGACTCTGCGACCACAAGCTCTAGGGAACAAGGACAGGTGTGTGGGTACCAAGGCAGTCACATGGCCACACATTAGGTAGACAGACACACCTGCAATAACCCGGGCCCCTGGCTCTCTTCTTCAACCCCCTGCACCACTTCAGTAGCCCTCCAGGTGTAGAAACGCCTGGCTGCTAACTGAAGCGGATAAACCAATGGACATGCGTTGAACCTAGATGGCCAGGGAGATAACTATTTGCCAGCAAAGTCCACACAGAGACAGTGAGGGTGGACACTTCCAAGGGCAAACACTGACCATCACGGTTGGACAGAAGCTGCACCAGACCGTTGAGGCAGGTGTCACGGACCCGGCCTATGTTTGTTGCACAGCGTCCAATGGCCTGGATCGTGGCTGCCACAAAGTCCTTGTCCATGCTGCGAATGTAGGTCTGCGGGGCATCACAACACAGTGACACTCAGTAGGCAGTAACCCCACAGTGAGTCTGTAGGCTTGAGTGTGTCCTTCAGGAACACTGTGACCCCTTCATTTTATGACTCATTATGTTATAACACAGACTAAGTCTTGGGAGAGAGTGACATCTCCAACCCACATCCAGAGCGATTCCTCAGCCCAAAGCCAGCAAAAGCACTGGCAGGGAGACCCATGTAATAGTTTCTCCAGTGCTGGGCTCTTAGAGAAGATGAGCCTCACTAGGCACAAGGATCTGCAGGGCACCGCTCATGGGACCCACTGACTGGGGATTTCCCCGTGGCTTGTACCTGGAATTCCCGTAGCACAGTGGGGATGTTGGTCTCATTGGCCAGGTTGGTCAGCACTTCCAGCTACAGGGAGGAGTGAAGAGGCAGAAAGTGGGCGGGGTGGCCAGCAGGCTTTCATGTCAGATATACTTGACAGACCAGGAAACGATGCTCAGGACAGCTCTGAGCATGCTTACAGTGATGAGGGAATACCAGATCATGGAAGTCCTAATAGAGTTCCTGACAGTATGCTTCAAGCATGATTGTGTCATCTCCCACCTCCACAGAAAACTATGGCTTTAGGAGACCAAGGTCTTTACCATGGCCTTGTAAATTCTTGAATCATACGACCACTTTCCCCTTCACTGCTATAACCCAGTCACACACCCCTTCCTGCTGCAAGGGCTTTGCAAGTGATATTCTATCTGCGTGAAGCAGTTTTTTCCCATTTCTGTCTCTGAATTTATCTACATAGATATTCTCAAGCCTCAGCTCAAATGCCATGTTCTCAGAGAAATTTTTCTTCTTCTTCTTTTTTATTTATTTATTTGAGAGACAGAGTCAGAGAGAGAGAAAGAGAGAATGGGTGCACCAGGGCCTCCAGCCACTGCAAACAAACTCCAGATGCATGTGCCACCTTGTGCATCTGGCTTATGTGGGTCCTGGGGAATCGAACCTGGGTCCTTTGGCTTTGCAGGCAAACACCTTAACCACTAAGCAATCCCTCCAGCCCTCTTCTTTTTTAAAAAAATTTTGACTTATTTGAGAGAGACAGAAGGATATGGAGAGAGTGGGCATGCCACAGCCTCTAGCTGCTGCAAACAAACTCCAGATGCATATGCCACCTTGTGCATCTGGCTTATGTGGGTCCTGGAGAATCAAACCTGGGTCCTTTGGCTTTGCAGGCAAATGCCTTAACCAGCCTAGCCATCTCTCCAGCCCCAAAACTTTCTTGAAACAACTGATGTGGCTCCCTATGTTTTATCTCTCTCCCTCCTCTCTCTCTCTCTCCACCATTCTTGCTAAATTTCATAATGATTTTTACATATGTCTTATGATTAGCTGTTTCATGTCTCCACCTGCATCCAACTAGACTGCATGTTCCACAAGGCAGGGGTCCTGATGAGTCTGCTCCATCTTGAATTCCTAAATCTAGCCAGGAACCTGGTATGTAGTAGATGTGCCAAAGGATTAGGCGAGTTAGCTAGCTACTAAGTGAGATCACTCAATATAATGAAGCAACAGAGTAGGAGTGGTATGAAAGTACAGAATACTGACCTTTTTCCTGTTGGTATATGTTTTCCCCAAAGCCCGAGGGGACAGGTATGTGAGAGACAGAAAACTGAGTGGGAAAATCATGGGAAAAGTCAGCAGTGTTATGTGACCTCGGGGTAGTGGCATACTTCGTCACTTCTTGGAGTGTCTACTTCTATTTTTTCAATACAAACTGGAGGTAATGTACATTTCCTGGGTGGTTATGAAAATCAAGTGTTTCTGTGAAGCATAGCTAGACCATACCAGACAAAGGTCAGCCTGCCACCTGAGTAAACACCTCCCTCTAGAGCAGCTGGGGTTCAGCCCCAGAAAGAGGCAGGCATTAATGTGACCAGCAGCAGTTACCGGCTGTTATGTGACTCAGGTGGGGAAGGCTCAGGGGCCATGTGTACCGTGTCCACCACTCACCTTCAGGATCTTGATCTGGGTGGGATCCGTGGACCTGATGTAAAAGCTCTTCAGGTAGGGCTCAAACATACCCTGGCAAGAGAGTAGGTGGAGGGCTCTCCATCACAGTGCCAGGCCTACGTCTCTCTCTTCCAGTGCCACCCGCCTGTCAGAGCGCAGGGCCCTCATTCCCTCTCCAAGTCTCCCCTCCACCTCAGATCTGACTTGCTCTTTCTTCAGGGGGCATCTCCCACCCCGATGGCCACTCAGGATGCAGGCCTTGCTGCTGCTTTGTGTTTGGAGGTTTCACCCTCCCCATGCCTGCACAGGTAGGGCAACCCTTCATCTTACTGTACAACCACCACCCTCAATCCCAACAGCTTCCGCACAGCCCTCAGGAGTGGGAGTCACATGCTCACCCTGCGCTTGATAGACATGGTAGCCACATTCTGGAGCACTACGTACTGCACCTCACTGTGGGGAGAACTGATCAGAGACCCTGGACATCTCCCACGGCGCCAGGGCCAGGTCACGGGAAGACGCGGAGGGAGGAGAAAACCCAGGAGGAAGGCAGGCTGTAGCCAGTGTGGGACCCGGCAGGCTTGGGATGAGGAGGGTGTGGGGCTACAGCTGGGGTTAGGGCTCCGAGGGGCTCAGCAGCTGGGGCCGGGGCGAGGTTTTGCACACCTGTGGCTGCGCAGCAGGCGCACGAGCGCCTTGGCAATGACGCCGACCTCCGCCTTGGGAGCCAGGTGGAAGTACAGCTGCGCCACCGCCATGACCACAGCTGCACTGCGGCTCTGCAGCAGCGGCTTCGTGTTGCGCAACAGCAGCCTGTGGTCGGGGTCCATGACGTAGGGCTTTCGGGCTGGAAGAGCTGCAGTCGCCGCCTCCTCCGAGCCGGGGCCTTTGGCCTCGTCCTCCTCCGAGCCATAGAAGGCCTTCTCAGGGTTCTCCTCCAGCAGGGATTCCTGGAGGGGAGATGCCTGGACCCGTGGGCACCGTCCCCAGGGGACGTCCCTCCCCCTGCCCCTGCCCCTGCCCGGAGTCTTGGCGCTCACGTTCTGCGTGGGGCTCAGGAACTGCGTGCGGGCATAGCGCGTGAGCATGCTGATGATGACCACCTGGCCCCACTCCTCCACGTCGATGAGCAGGTTGCAGAGCTTCCGGTAGTTTTTGTGAATCAGGTCGATGCGCTCGGGGCAGACCTCCTCAAAGGCCATCACCACACTGCCTGCCACCAGCTGGGGAATCAACACAAGAGGGGGTGAAGGGGAACTGTAGAAGGATTTGGCTCCGCCCCTGGCTGGTCCCTTCCCACCTTTGGCCCCTGGGTGCCCATCCTGTACGCACTGTGGTCTTATCTGCCAGGAGCTTTTCAATGACTTCTATCAGTTGGTCCTTCTGGTCAGAATCCAAACTGTGGGAGAAACAGTTGGCAAGACTTTGTTCCTTCTTGTCCCCAGTCTCCCCGGTAGCTGCCCCAGCCCTGCCCAGCTCCTGCACACACGCTTTCATGAAGAGGCATGAGTCCCCACCACTGGCCTCCATCTCTGTTGCCTAAACTGTCCTGTACCAGGGAAGAGGCAGCCTGCGAGGACTGGGGACACACCTGTAGAGTTTGGGGATGGCATGGGCAGCTGTTTTCCGAACGTAGGGTGACATGTCCGAGGCGGCTTCCTTGATGGCTAGCATCATGATGGGCACGATGATGGGTACGCGGATGCTAGAGAGGACACGGAGGGCACTGGCACGAATCAACTGGTTGGGATCCTAAGGGTGGAGGTGGAGATAGAGGTCTGAGAGGGCACTGGGTCTCCTATCGCGTCTCCTAACTGGAGGCTGGCTCACCTGCCAGTGCTGGATACCTGGGGGAGTACTGCTTGGGTGTCTTGACTCTTGGCTCTGGCTGTGAAACCTGACACCTGAAGAGGTGTGGAAAGGGGCAGCTTTGCTTTCAGAAAAGAGTAAAAACTTCAGAACCCTGGAAGCGAACTTCCTATTCCTTAGGGGTGCAGAAGTCTGAGGTGACTTCCAGAAAATGCAAACTAATCTCTCTTCCAAAGAATGCACCCTCCCAGCAACTCAGTGAAGGCTGCTCTTCTTCCACAGTGACAAAACCAGAGTAGGTGTGTCGGCCTTTGCTCTGCTCAGACCGATCCCATGCACACCGGGTAAGAGCATGCACTATACAGGCGGCTGCTCTAAATATCTGCTAATCCTGGGGAATGGTAGACGATGACAGAGGAGCTAGAACACTGAAGAAATTTAGATGTGTCCAAAGTAAAGAAAAATCCTAGGCTACATTAGAGGTGAAAGTGATAGTAATCCCTGGCAAAAATTATGGAATTCATGTTAAATGGGTGGTTTAGAAGTATTTGTTATGTTGGAGCTTGTATTTTCTTAGACAGATTATATCATGGCAACCACTTAAACAGGGCAGATGATCATACTCATAAAAAATTGCTTTCATTTTTGGGAAGACGACCAGGCTGGTAGATGTCAGTACTATGTGTTTTGATTTCAGCAAGGTGTTCCCAAGACTCACAGCATTGCTCATCACCGCTTTTGACAGGAGCCTTTTCTTTCACCTAATTTTTTTATGAGCAGAATTAAGGCCTATTTTATCTCTGCATCACCCATAGCTCTTTGCACAGGAAGGGTGTTAAATTCTTTTTCTTGCTATTAAGTTCTAATAAGATAGGTAAATGTTGACTGTACAGTTGGGTGGGTATACAACTTGGTAAAACATAGTTGGAAAAGGTTTATTAATAGATCAGTGCTGGGGTTGGAGAGATGGCTTAGAGGTTAAGGTGCTTGCCTGTGGATGGTAGTCCCTATCACTGGAGATGACATCTCAGAGATGTTCTGCAGCAAAGGACAGATAGGTCAGCTGCCTATTTATTTATTTGTTCATTTATTTAGTGGGTGTATGTGTGTGTGTATGTGTGCAGGTGCATGTATGTGCACATGCATGTGGAAGCCAGAGGTTGATGTCTGGTGTCTTACTTGATCATTCTCCATGTTACTTTTTTGTTTGTTTGTTTTTGTTTTTCAAAGTAGGGTCTCACTCTAGCTCAGGCTGTCCTAGAATGCATAATGTAGTCTCAGGGTGGCCTCGAACTCATGGTGATCCTCTTACCTCTGCCTCCCAAGTGCTGGGATTAAAGGCGTGTGCCACCACACCCAGCTTCTCCATGTTACTTTTTGAGACAGGGTCTCTCAGTGAACCCAGAGCTCACAAATTGGGCTAGATAAATTAGTCAAAAACCCCAAGGATCTTCCCATCTCCACCTACCCAGTGCTGGGATTACAAGCTCACACTGCTATCCCCAGCATGCTATGTGGGGGCTGGGGATCTAAGCTCAGGTCCTCATGCTTGTGTGGCAAGCACTTTATCCATTGAGCCATATTCCCAATTTCAGGCACCTAATTTTTGGAGGGTACCTAATTTTTAAATAAAAATTTATTGAGCATAGTCATGCCCACTTGTTTATGTAAAATTGAATAGGTCAGTGATTGCAGTATGGCCTGCAAAACCTAAAGTAAATACCATTTAGCACTTTACAGAATGCTTGCTGACAATTACTCCAGAGAAATTACTGCACTGAGTTGGACTAAATGAGCCCAAAGGCAGATTGTAAGAACTGCAGAAGAATGTGAAATTTGTGCCAAAATCTCATCAGTTTTTTGCATGTATGTACATGTGTGTTGCTCACATGGGTGGCTGCACATATATGTGCATGCATGAGGAGGTCAGAGATTGATGTTGGTGTCTTCCCCAATGGCTCTCCACTTTACTTACTGACGCAAGAGCTCTCACTTGAACCCAGAGCTTGTTCATCTGGTTAATTTGAAGGTTTTTTTTTTTTTTTTGTGTGTGTGTGTGTGTGTGTGTGTGTGTGGCAATTGTTAGTAGGATTGTTTCTCTGCTATCTTCTTCAGCAGGTTTAGTATTGGTAAATAGAAAGAATATGGGGTTTTGTATGCTAATTTTGTATCCTGCCACTTAGCTGGAGGTGCTTATCAGCTCTAAGAGTTATTGGCGGAATCTTTAGGGCCTTTAGTGCATGGAATCCTATCACCTGCAAATAAAAATACTTTCACCTTTTTATATTAAAGTGGCTCTGTCTCTTGCATATGCCTCTCTCATTATGTGATACCCTCTGCCACCTTGGGACTCTGAACAGCAAGAAGATCTTCACCAGGTACAACTCATCAGCCCGGGATCTCCCAGCCTCCAGAACTGTGAGCTGAGTAAATTCTGATTTATTTATTTATTTTTACAACTTATTCAATCAGTATAATTCAGTTATAACCACAAAAATTGGATAATGACACAGCCATTACCACAGGTTCCTCAGAGGTAGAGAGACAGAGGCCCTTGGGCCACAGTTCACACTTTCATGTCCCTTCTAAGCCTGGCCTCTTCCCCCTGAGGTCCAGCCAGTCCTCTCCATTCCCCTGACTTGACCTTCCCCACTTTTGCAGAGAGGCACAGGTCTCCAGAACCGTTTCCATGCTCATGGCCTCTCCTTGGGCCACTGCTCCCACAAAGTTCCAAGGAAGCTCAGACTGCAGGGACACTTCTGACCTTTAGACCACGTTGGAAGGTGGAGATGGACAGAAGGGCCAAGTCTTGCTGCTCCTCTGCGTATCGTACCAGGTACACGTAGACAAGCTTCTTTACCTAGGGGAGAGCAGGTGTCTCAGCAGGAGGGTGCCTAGCAGAGACTGGTACCTTTAGTTCCCAGGATGCTATCACTGCCCCTTCCAGCTATAGTCCATGGAGTTAAATTCTTCCAAAAGAGGACAGTATCACTAGAGTGTGTCCCGAGTCCTTTACTTTTTATCCAGTGTCATCTGGACCAGAGAGAGACCTGAGCAGATTCAGCCCCCAGAGGCTGAATCATGTCCTTCCTTATTCCCAGCCCAGCTTGAATTGAGTCCTGGTTGGTGGGGATGGAAAACCCCTTGGTGAGTGGTGCTCACCTCTATGTTCTTACAGGCCACATTCTTTACCACTGCTGGAAACAGATCTGAGGCGTTCTTCCCCCTGGCGATCATCTGGGGGGGGGGGAGGCAAACACAGGGAGAAGGAGGGAGGAAGCAAAGTACAGATTTAGGCAAGGCCTGAGACACCCAGCAGTAAGGACACTCAGCATCTCCCATGCCCACTCCCCCTCTCACCGCCACAATCCTCTTCATGGCCTCCAATTTGAGGGAATCCTTGTTGGTGTCCAGCATCTCTTTCAGGTCATCGTGCCTGGTGGAAGGCAGGAGAGGTCAGCTGGGTAGGAGGCCGGGTGTCAATCATCAGGGTCCACTCAGGGAGAAGGCTCAGGCAAGTCCAGACCAGAGAGCAACCAGAGCCAGAGGGAAAGGGGAAAGATTATGGGACTCAAGGTGTTGGGAGAAGCATGTGGGCAGCAAATGTTATGGGTTAAATTTTGTCTCCCCACTATCAAAAGAGAAGATGGGGCTGGAGTGATGGTTCAGTGGCTAAGGCACTTGCCTGCAAAGTGCCTTATGACTAATGACCCAGGTTCAATTCCCCAGCATCCACATAAAGCCAGATGCATGAAGAGGTATATGCACCTGGAGTTCGTTGCAGCAGCTGGAGGCCCTGGCACACCCATTCTCATTCCCTATGTCTCCCTCTGTCTCACCTTGCAAATAAATAAACTATTTAAAAAGATAAGATGTTGAATTTTTAACCCCTAGTCTCAAAATAGGACCCTACATGGAAATAGGTTTATCAAAGATATGACAGATGCTCCTTGATTCACAATGGTGTTGTGTCACCATAAACATAGTATTAAATGAACATATCAAGTTGAAAATGCATTTAATACACCTTAGCTACCAAACATCATAACTTAGCCTCACCTGTCTCAAATGTGCAGAGAACACTCTGACCACCTTTTAAATTTTTATTTTACTTTTTTGGTTTTTCAAGATAGGGTGTCAGTCTAGCCCAGGCTGACCTGGAATTCACCCTGTATTCTCAGAGTGGCCTCGAACTCATGGCAATCCTCCTACCTCTGCCTCCCAAGTGCTGGGATTAAAGGTATACGCCACCACACCTGACCATCTTTCTTATTTTTACGACGCCTGACCATACTTTTTAATTTTTACGAGAGAAAGGGCAAGTTGGCACATCAGAGCCACTAGCCACTGCAGTTGAACTCAGATGTGCATGCCACCTTGTGCATGTGTATGATCTTGTGTGCATATGTCACCTTGTACATCTGGTTTATGTGGTTTCTGGGGAGTTGAACCTGGGTCCTTAGGCTTCACAGGCAAGTGCCTTAGCCACTAAGCCATCTCTCCAGCCCTGAACACTGACATTAGTCAATAATTGGACACAGCATGAAAGTGCCACAGTGCATATTGCTAGCTTTGGAAAGGATCAAAACTCAAAATACTTTCTACTCAATGCAGATCATTTTCACACCATTAAGCAGTCAAAAGTTTTTAGGCTGAACGAACCATCATAAGTAAAAGGATCACCTGTACTTTAAGCTAAATGAGGTCATACCATAGTGGGGTGGGCCCTAGTCCAATATGTCTCCTGTCTTGTTTTTTAATTCATTTCAATTCATTCATCTGTTTATTTGAGTTAGGGCCTTACTATGTAGCCCAGTTACCTCCAGCCTCAGCCCTATGATCCTCCTGTTTCAGCCTCCCAAGTGCTTGGATTACTGCCATGCACCACTATACCCCATTGCTCTGGTACTGCCATTCAAAGAGAGACCCAAGGAAAACATGATGTGAAGACAGACTATTGGAGATTTTAATCTAAAAGCTGAGGAATATCAAAGATTGCCACCAAGCCACCAGAATCAAGGAAGGGAAAGGAAGGATTCCCTTATGGGCTTCACACCAGGGCAGGGCCCTACCTATCCCTTGACTTCAGATGTTTGGTCTCTAGGACTGTGAGACAATACGTTTCAATGCTTTGGAGGGCTGAGGATACAGCTCAGTTGGTAGATTTTCCTAGCTGCAAGAAGCCCTGGGCTCCATCCCAAGCACTACATAAACAGGATGCAGTGACATATCCCAGTAATCTGGAGGTAGAGGCAGGAGAACCAGAAGTTCAAGGTAGTCCTCGCCTACAGAGTGAGTTTGATGCCAGCGTGGGCTACGTGAAACCTGTCTAAAAAAATAAATGAATTTTTCAGGCTTGGGAGATGGCTCAGTTAGTAAAGCACTTGCTTTACTGAGTTCAGATCCCTAGCACCCTACTTAAAAGGCCAAGCACAGTGGCACCTACCTGCAATTCCAGCACTGGGGAGGCAGAGACAGGAGGATCCATAGAGCCTACTGGCTAGCCAGCCTAGCCAAATTGGTGAGCTCCAGGGTCAGTGACAGAGCAACTGAGGAAGACAACTAGCATGCATGTGCATGCACACACACACACACACACACACACACACACACACTTTCTATTGTTCTAAGCAATCCACATCCTGGTGTTTTGTTTTAGCAACAATCAGAACATAATGCAGCCAGGAACAGAGAGCCAGGGACAAAAGAAGAGCTTAGGGTGGGAAGGCAGGGACCTTTCTCAGAAGACAAAACTAGCTGGATGGATAAGAAGAACCAGCACAGAGAAAGTGGATATCAAAGCAAGGATAGGATGTGCTTGCTCCATATCCAGTGTGTTTGTAGGTACTGAACTCACAGACTAACTAAACTGATTCTAAAGACTGGATAGGTCCCATAGATGACACAGATGCTCTCATATCAAAGGCCAGGCCTAAAGCCAGGCATGATGGCACATGACTAATCCAAGCACTCAGGAGATAGAAGCTGGAGGAGTGTAAGTTCAAGGTCATCCTCAACTACGCAGCAAGTTTGTAGCCAGTCTGGCAGACATGAGACCCTGTCTCAAACATACAAACAAGCAAAAGGGCTAGACCTGCCTGCCATTCTTCAATAGCCATTCAAGTAAGTTATTGTACCTTAATGGGAAAAGTCAATGAGTTCTTGAATAAATAGATTTTTAGCACTTGGCCAAGGAAGATGAAGGTAGTGGCTAAACCAGTACACCAATTTTATGCAATGTCCATTGGCCTTTCAAAAGGAATCTTGTGCAGACTTTGTAAAGTAACAGAAAAATTTATCTGGGAATAAAATATAAGTAGGCAAAACCTCCAAACATGACTCACGCTTGAATTCCCAGCCTCTGGGAGATAGAGGAATGAAGATCAGGAGTTTAAAGAATTCCTTGGTTACCTAGCAAGTTTGAAGTCAACATAGGCTGCATGAGCTCTTGTCTTTGAAACAAAAAATCCACGGGGGCTAGAGAGATGGCTTAGTGGTTAAGGCACATGCCTGAAAAGCCTAAGGACTCATGTTTGACTCTCCAGGTCCCACTTAAGACAGACACAGTGATGCAAGTGCACAAGGTCACACATGCACACAAGGGGGCGCATGCACCTGGAGTTCAACTGCAGTGGCTAGAGGCCCTGGTGCACAAATTCTGTCTCTCTCTTTCTCTCTTTGTCTCGCTCTCTCTCATAGAAAAGGCAGTCTGTTGGATTTGCATCAAAACAACAACAACAACAACAAAAATCCATAGGCTAGAGGGATGGCTTAGCGGTTAAGGCACTTGCTGGCAGAGCCGAAGGACTCAGTGTTCGATTCCCCAGTACCCCTATAAAGCTGGATGTACAAGGTGGCACATGAGTCTGGTGGAGTTTGTTTGCCAAGGATAGAGGCTTTGGTGTGCCCTCTCTCTCTCTCTCTCTCTCTCTCTGCCTCTTTCTTTCTCACTCTCAAATAAATAAATAAATCCAAAGAATATTGTTGGGAAAAGAAAAAAATTTGACAAACTCATCCTACTAGACATCAAAACATTTTTTAAAAAGCATGAAAACTGGATGTGGTGATTCACACCTTTAGTCCCAGTACTCGGGAGGATGAGGTAGGAGGACCACCTTTATGGAGGCCAGCTTGGGCTACAGAGTGAGCTCCAGGACAGCTTGGGCTAGAGTGAGACCCTGTGTGTGTAGGGGGAGGAGGGAACAGAGAACAACAATAAAAGGAGCATGAAAGTGATAAAAGCAATATGAAACCAGGTTAATAATAAAAATCAAAGGTCAAGGGGAGAAGCTTCATCAAAAGATCTAAGTTGAGCCAGGCGTGGTGGCGCATACCTTTAACCCCAGCACTCAGGAGGCAGAGGTAGGAGGATCACCATGAGTTCAAGGCCACCCTGAGACGATGTAGTGAATTCCAGTTCAGCGTGGGCTAGAATAAGACCCTACCTCGAAAAAAAAAGTTCTAAGTTAAAACATTTGGACAAATAGCTCATCGATGAGAGAAAGAATCTATTTTCTGTCAAATAAATGCTGTGGGAAAAATGTTATACTGCAAAGCAGTAACTTGTATACCTATTTCACACCCAAATAAATCCCACACTTGTTTCATAAAATTTTTAAATCATTTTATTTATTTGGAAGAGTGTGTGTGTGAGTGAGAGAGAGAGAGAGAGAGGGAGAATGGGCATACCAGGGCCTCTAGCCACTGCAAAAGAACTCCACATGCATGCACCACCTTGTGCAACTGGCTTTATGTGGGTACTGGGGAATCGAACCTGGGTCCTTAAGTTTTGCAGGCAGGTATTATTAACCACTGAGCCACCTCTCTAGCCCCCAATAAATTATTTTTAAAAATATTTTATTTTTGTTTATTTATTTGACAGAGAGAAAGAGGGAGAAAGAGTGGGGGAGAGAGAGAATGGGCGTGCCAGGGCTTCAGCCACTGCAAACAAACTTCACACGCATGTGCCCCCTTGTGCATCTGGCTAACATGGATCCTGGGGAATCGAACCTGGGTTTTTGGCTTTGCAGACAAACACCTTAACTGTTAAGCCATCCTTCCAGCCCCAATAAATTATTTTTAAATATGGAAGGAGGAAATCTTATTTTCAAGGTTATAAAGTCACCAGTAACAAGATGGCTAGTTTTATTTTTTTTAACATTGATATATAAAAACTAAATTCAAGGGAATAAATGGGCTGGGGAGATGGCTCAGTGGTTAAAGGCACTTTTTGGAAAACTTTCCAGCCCAGATTCAGTTTCCTAGCCACCCAGCAAAGCTGAACAGGCATTTGTTGGCAGTGACAAAGAGACCCTGGCATGCCCATACACACACACACGTGCACACACACACACACACAAACACACACTCAAAGAAATATATATTTTTTAAAGAAAATAGCCAGGTGTGGTGGCTCACAATTTTAATTGCAGCACTCGGGAGGCTGAGGTAGGAGAATCATTAGTTTGAGGCCAGTCTGGGCTACAGAGTGAGTTCCAGATTAGCATGGGCTACAGTGAAATCCTACCTCAAAAACAAAACAAAACAACAACCAAGAAAATAGCTGGAGCGCAGCTCAGTAGTAGAGTGCTTGCTTAGCGTGCACAAGGTCTGAGGTTAAATAAAGGGAACCAAGCATGCTGGCACACGTCTCTAACACTCAGGTGGCAGGCAGAGGTAGGGCAGAGTGAGTTCCAGGTCAGCCTGGACTAGAGTGAAACCATACCTAAAAACAAACAAAAAAAAAAAAAAAAAAATGGGGCTGGGGAGATGGCCCAGCAGTTAAAGGCATTTGCTTGTAGAGTCTGTAGGCTGGGTTCAATTCTCCATTTCCCAGGTAAAGCCAGACTGCACAAAGCAGCACATGTTTTCTTGCAGTGGCAAGAAGCCCATGCATACCCACATACATAAAACACCACAGACACATATCCACAACCCCAGAGAAGCACACACAAATTTGGCATACCCCTTTAATTCCCAGCACTGGGGAGGCAGAGGTGGGAGGATTGCCATGAATTCAATGCCACCCTAAGACAACATAGTAAATTCCAAGTCAGCCTACACTAGAGTGAGACCCTACCTCAAATAAATAAATAAACATACATCCACCTTCCACGTGTCACATCCTACCTAGACACACTTCACGTACATACCCACAAATACATACTATAAAAGGCCTCTCCACATTACCCAGCATCTTCCTATATAGACATGCATGCCCTACACAGACACAGACGTCCCACATGTGGTCCCACAGTCATTTACGCCATAGCCATATCTAGCACATATACAACTTTGACAAAAGTTGGCCACTCCAGTCTCAATTACCAAAGTGGCTGGCACATTCCTCCTATTCAATATAGGTGAGGGTAAATTTAGGCCTGTAAGATAAAAGACTTCTAGCCTTAGGGCTCCTCTGACATTCTTCTGAGGGCTCATGGGTGGGGAGGGAGGGTCTTCACTGGCCTGCAATGGGAGGGACAGAGTGGGATCAGTCTCCTTTAACTCAGGGTGTTCTCTAGAGGTGAGGCTCTCACACCTGGGTGTCCTTGCCACACCTACAAATGCCACAGGCCTCTGTTAAATTCACACACCCCAGGGCATTCCACCCAGGCAATCCAGAGCATACATTTCAGGCCCAACAGAAGGGAGGGAGTGGTGGGTATCAAGCAGAGAGCAAGCAGGATTGAGCATCAGATGTCCACTGACCCAGACAAGGCCTCCTGGGGTAAGATGGACCTTGTCCCTCTTCCTCCTCATTTCCCTTACTCCCACCTACCTCAGTTCCCAAGGGGCAGAGACAGAGAAAGGGACAGCAACACCTGAGGCCATGAAACATTCATCTCCCACAGGTGGATCCCCTTACACAGCCTCACTCTGACCTGACCCCTGATCTGGCCTGAGGACTCTTCTGGCCACAGCTGGAGTTCTCCAGGGGGTAAGATATGGTGCTGGGGTCAGACACATTCATTTCTCTAATGTCTTACAGCCCTCCCTCCCCTTACTACCCAGGTTCCAGTCCACTAGCCAGGGAGAAGATGGTCAGACATGGTTTGTGCTTTATCCTGTTGCCGTATCTTATCCCTGAACCCACTCCAGCCACGGCCTGAGGAAGAGAGTGGGTCAAAGTAAAACCAAAATCTTTGACTATTTAACTGTCCTCCTTCCCTTAGAGCCTCCAGTGAGTTAAGCTCCTTATCTCCCCAATACATACTCTCCACCCTGTATGTGTTCTGTGATCTCTATCCACTAAGCTTGGACTGTAACTACCAGCCCATTGCTCCTCCACCTGAGGAGCTAAGACTTTAAGGGACTAGGCTAACAGTGGCAGCCACCCATTCTATGGGCTTTATGGCTATCTGAGGGGAGGAGAGTCCTGGGGGTCCCTCTTTACCTTAGTGGCTGGCTCTGGTTCTGGCCTTGGCCAGTCTCTGGGCAAAGTCCTTCCAGAGATGCTTCTTGGGCTGTGTCTTCCTCAGGAGCCTGCAGCCATCGTAGTTCCTCAGGCTGCAGGGCCTGGTACCAGGGTGGAGGCCCACCTTCAGGGCCTAGCACAGGACTGGTAGCCTCCTGATCGGCCCCTCTGGCCCCTGGCCTCACCATGGCCCCTGGGAGCTGTAGGAATCGCTGCATTGGGCATCGGGTCCAGCTCCAGGAGAGGACTGAGCTTGCCAGTGAGCTGTGACTGCCTGTCACTGTCACCAGATGACCCGCCCCGAAACTCAGTAACCAGACACTGCCCAGGAAGGAGGCTCTGGTTTCTTCCTCAGAGACAAGGCCACAGGAGGGACAAGGTAGGGGACTGGGGACTAGGCCGGAGGACTAAGCCCACACTAGTTTCTGGGCAGAAGACAAGGGAGGAATGGCTATTTCTCCTCCAATACAATAGCTACAAGAGGACCCTAAGTTTTTTCAGAACTGCTTCTCCCCAGAAATCTCACACATTCTTTTTTTTTTTTTTTTTCTTCATTTTTATTTATTTATTTGAGAGTGACAGAGAGAGGAAGAGGCAGATAGAGAAAGAGAGAGAGAGAATGGGCACGCCAGGGCTTCCAGCCACTGCAAACGAACTCCAGACACGTGCACCCCCTTGTGCATCTGGCTAATGTGGGTCCTGGAGAATCAAACCTCGAACTGGGGTCCTTAGGCTTCACAGGCAAGCACTTAACCACTAAGCCATCTCTCCAGCCCACACTTTCTTACTCATTTAGCTCAGTCTTTTAATCCTCACAGGCCCTTCCACTGTTAGTTTGTGATAATTAAACATTTATTTATTTTTTTCAAGGTAGGGTCTTGCTCTAGCCCAGACTGATCTGGAATTCACTATGGAGTCTCAGGGTGGCCTCGAACTCAGCAATCTTCCTACCTCTGCCTCCCTAGTGCTGGGATTAAAAGTGCGTGCCACCATGCCCAGATGCCCGGCTGTGATAGTTAATCTTGATTGTCAATTTGGCGGGATCTAGAATCACCTAGGAATAAACCTCTGGGCTTGCCTGTGAGGGAGTTTAGGTGGGAAGACCACCCTAAGTGTGGGTGGCACCATTTCATGGGCAGAGGTCCTGGACTGAATAAAGAAGAGAAAGCAAGTGGAGCACCTGCATTCGTCTCTCTGCCTCAAGACTGCAGATGCAGTAAGACCAGCTCCTTGTGCACCTGCTGCGGGATGTCTCCCATCTTGATGGACTCTCCGCTCAAACTGTGAGTCAAACAAACCTTCCTTGCTTTTATCAGGTACTTGATGACAGCAATAAGAAAAGTAACTAATAAGGCTGGAGAAATGGCTTAGCTGTTAAGGTGCTTGCCTGCAGAGCCAAAGGACCAAGGTTCAATTCCCCAGGATCCATGTAAGCCAGATGCACAAGGTAGCACATGACATGTGTCTGGAGTTCATTTGCAGCAGCTAGAGGTCCTGGTGCACCCCTCCCCTCTCTTTCTGCCTCTTTCTCTCTCTCTCAAATAAATAAATAAAAAGCAAAAGTAACTAAAACATAGTTCCTTGATGATTTCCTTTCTGTCAGCTTTCTCTGACCTGTCTCCTCCCTGCCAGGCCCCAGTCCACCCCCCCCCACAGCGCTCACATTCTTGGCCCTTCTATCCATGCCAGGTAGAATGAGAAGTTGACTTTGTCAGCCAGTTGTCTCAAATTTATTTTCTTGCTTGACTTGACCTTAATGGGTATTGATAAACTGTCCACTCTTTCCCTGAAGTTGCCTTTTTTTTTTTTTTTTTGTGAGACAGGGTCTGGTCTTGAGCTCACTATATAGCTCAGGCAACTCTTGAACTAATAACAATGCTCCTGCCTCAGTCTTGAGCCCTGGGATTATAAGTATGAGCTAAAACACCCAAATGCATTTTATTTTCTTCTCGCCTTTTGGTTCATTTAAAAAATATTTCATTTTTTTAAATTTATTTGAGAGGGAAAGAGAAAGAGGGAGGGGGGAGAGAGAGAGAGAATATATGGGCATGGCAGGGTTTCCAGCTGCTGCAAAGGAACTCCAAATGCACAAGCCACCTTATGCATCTGGCTTATGTGGGTCCTGGGGAATCAAACCTGGGTCCTTTGGCATTGCAGGCAAGCGCTTTAACCTCTAAGCAATCTCTCCAACCCTACATTCATTTTTTTTTTCTCAGTTCTTAAAACAATTCTCCCTACTCTCCTCTGGTCAGCCCTAATGGTGGTTAGGGTCAGACTGTGTCCTGTTACCTTTTTGCCTTCTGTGCCTTTAATTAAAACATAAGAGAACAATCTCCTCATCTCTCTAATCATAACCCTAGAACCTAAACACTAACATCCAGCTAGATGCTAGACTTGAACAGCTCTGAGTCTACCATCTCAGCGTGTTCAAAGTAGAGATTGCCATTAGTTTCTACAAATTGCTTGTAACATTTTTACTTCTAATTGTACTAAATAGAGCCATTTATATAGTTGCAGGAGACAGAACCCTGAGTATCAACCTCAACTTCTTTCTCCTAGTCACTCTTTCTTACCCTTCCTCCCATATCTAATCATTAAATTATGCTTCTACCTAAGTAGTCCTTAAGTCCTCGTCTCCTGCCCTAATCTAGGCCAAGACTTCTTAAACTTTCCATTTAGCACTCCTTTCCACTCAAGAACTTTTTATATGACTCCAGGCATATAGGTATATAAAATAGGTATTCAAATCAAGCATTAACTAATAATAAATCATAAAGAATTTTTTTTAAATTTTTTGTTTATTTATTTGACAGCGACAGCGAGAAGGAGACAGAGAGAGAGAGAATGGGTGTGGCAGAGCTTCCAGCCTCTGTAAACGAACTCCAGATGCGTGCGCCCCCTTGTGCATCTGGCTAACGTGGGTCCTGGGGAATTGAGCCTCGAACCAGGGTCCTTAGGCTTCACAGGCAAGCACTTAACCACTAAGCAATCTCTCCAGCCCAAGAAATTTATTTTAAAATAACTTTTTGTGGTTTTTCAAGGTAGGGTCTCACTCTAGCCCAGGCTAACCTGGCACTCACTCTGTAGTCCCAGGCTGGTCTTTAACAGTGATCTTCCTACCTCTGCCTATAAGATAAAGAGGGGCTTACCAGGTGGGCAAGGCCTTCTTAGCTGCTCATCTCTCCTGCCACCTGAAACTCAAGATCCCTGATTCTGGTAAGCCCTCTCCCATCTCAGCCCAGTGGGGTTGGATTGGGGGGTTCTTTTCATTGACTCTCTTGTAAGCTATGGAACCCTTTCTAACTGACTTCTTAGCTTTTTTCCTAATGTGAATGAGAAAGGCTTATATCCTTTGGCTCCACCTCCCGTGTGTGTGTGTGTGTGTGTGTGTGTGTGTGTGTGTTCCTTTCAGCTCTTGCCCTTTTTCTATTTCCCTAGAAATCGCCACCATTCCAGCCTTTCTCTAGATACCAATTTTCTCAAATAAATCTTATAATTTAACCTTTTCAGAATCTGTTTCCTCAATTCTTCTTTTTATTTTTTATTTTTTGGTTTTTCGAGGTAGGGTCTCAGTCTAGCCCAGGCTGACGTGGAATTCACTATGTAATCTCAGGGTGGCCTCGAACTCACAGTGATCCACCTACCTCTGCCTCCCAAGTGCTGGGATTAAAGGTGTGCGCCACCATGCCCGGCTCTGTTTCCTCAATTCTTTGTTGAAATGGACAAGAATCTAAGGTTTTGAGATTCACGAGCCAGGGAAAGAACTTCCCTGTTGCCTGGAATCCCATTATAAACCCACATAAAAATCTGGGCTTGGCCACACACATCTATAACTCCATTGTGGAATGCAGAGACCAGAGAATGACTAGGACTCACTGACAGAGAACAACTCCAGGTTGAGGGAGAGACCCTGTCTTAAGCAATGTGTGGATTGGCAAGAGAAGGAAACTGATGTTCTCCTCTGGCCTCCACATGCATATGCATGGGGCATGCACATCTGTACACACATGTATATACCACATGTCAAATACATGCCACACATATACTCTACACACACATGAACACACACAGTGACAGTTATCTTCTCGTTGCTGGGACAAAACACCCAACCAGAAGTAGCTTATAGGAAGGAAGGACTTATTTCACCTTATAGTCTTAAAGGGAAGTTTCATCAGGGGGGAAAGCATAGAAGGCCTGAACAGGAAGCCTGGGTCACATCTCCACATCAGTGGGAAGGAAGGAGTCTAAGCAAGCTAGCTCCAAACAACCAGTAGGCTGGACTAATACACCTCAAGGTCCACCCTCAGTGACACTCCTCCTCCAGCAGGGCTCTACCTCCTTCCCAAATTGCCATGAGCTGGAGACCAAGCATTCAAAACACATGAGCCTGGGGCTGAAGAGATGGCTTAGAGGTTAAGGTGCTTGCCTGCAAAGCCAAAGAACCTAGGTTCAATTCCCTAGGACCCATGTAAAGGTGGTGCATGCATCTGGAGTTTGTTTGTGGTGTCTGGAGGCCCCGGTGTGCCTGTTCTCTCTCTCTCTCTCTCTCAAATAGTTAAAAATATTTTTTAAAAACACATGAGCCTATGGGGGACATTTTATTCAAACCATAACACAAACAGACACACACTCAGCAAGCAGTTAGGTATGCTCCCCACATAAGCATGAGGGCCTGAGACCACCAGATTTTGAATCCCCAGAACCGACATAAAAACAGCTGGATGTGGTCACATGTGTAACCTCAGTCCTGTAGGGTGGCATAGTCTGGAGAATCACTGGGTGGGGGGGAGAGAGAGCAGAAAACTTATGTACAGTTCAAAGCACTATACTTCGTAACACAATAATCTTGAACCTGAACTGAGGCTGTTTCAGGCAATTCATTGGCAATGCTTGGTGAGACGGCATGCATGGTACAAAGTGGGTATGTCATGCTTTTCAGAAGCAAAGCTGCTGTGAAGTTTCAGGACACAACATTGGGTCAGCTGCTAGAAACACTTTACACTCATCACACGTTTGTTTTTAGCTAATTTTTGGTCCTTATGCATCCAGAAGCAGTTTTAAAAGTATTTAATTAATTTATTTATTTAAGAGTGAGAGAGGCAGATAGAGAGAGAATGGGCGTGCCAGGGCCTCTAGCGACTGCAAACAAACTCCAGACACAGGAGCCACCTTGTGCATCTGGTTTATGTAGGTACTGGGGAATTGAACCTGGGTCTTTAGGCTTCACAAGCAAGTGCCTTAACTGCTAGTCCATCCCTCCAACCCAGAAACATTTTATTGTTGATACATTTTTGTGACTCCCCCACCCCCATATCGAGTTACTGGGACCTCTGTGGGCTCAGAACCCAAAAGTTAAGAAGCTTTCGTGAGGTCATCCTCAAGTCCTACCAGTTGACTCCAGTGCCTCTTTCCCCTATCTCTTGGTCAATCAAGCCAGCACACTTTCAACCTCTTCTCCACCACCCAACCGTGACCCAACTAAACTGCAAATCTGGCGCTTGTACCTGCTGACAACCCTCAGCTGCCTCCATGCTCATTTCTGGTCACTCACGTGACTTGTACAATGATTGTGATCACACTGTTCTATCGCTAGCAGCATCTTTAACCTGGCTGTTCTTCGTAATCATACCCCAATCTTTTTTTTTTCTTTTTAGAGCAAGCAGTCAGAAGTCGAATTAGAGCAAGCAAGCAAGGAAGAATGCACTCTTTACAGCAGGCCAAGAGCAGCAGCAGTGGCCCACACTTCAATCTTTGTGCAAGCAACCTTCCTCCCTGTAGGCAACAGCCCCACACTTTGCTCCCCCACCTCTTACACTAGATCGTCACTGACTGCTTCACCTGTGCTCCCCTCTGGAGCAATATGAGAGCAAGGACGGTCACCTCCTGCTCTATGGCTGTATTATGTGACTATCGCAGGCCCCTACACAGTAGTCCTTTAACAAATGCTTGTTGCTGGATTTATGAACGAATGAACGAGTCAAAGGTGAGGGTGCTGAACAACCATATCCAAGTAAGGTTGAATCCCAGGACAGTGTGGGGGATGGGGGAAATGAATTTGTTGGCAAGAGTCAATGTCTAGTCTACATGGCTCAAACTCAAGTTGTTGTACACAGACCACCCCCCTCCTGCACTTTATTTTTTGTCGTTTTGGTTTCTCCTGGAAGGCAGGAAAAACACCGGGGCCGGGCAGCCCATCCCCCACAGTGCCCCGGGGTCTCCCCGAGGCCCGAGGCGGTCGGGGCGCTGTCCATGGTGCCGCGCCCCGGCCCTCGCTCACCGTTTGTAGTCGGAGGAGAAGATGCCTCCGCTCGCCGGGTCGTGGCCATACTCGGGCTCCCCGGGGCCGGCCGAACCGCCCTTGTCTTCGCTGTAGGCCGGAGCGACCGACATGGGGAGGAGCTGCGCCGGGGAGCGGAGGGGCACGGAGGAAAGGCGTGCAGGCCCGGCGCTGCAGAACGGCAATCTGCGCGGCAGCGGCGGCGGCGGCTGCGCGCGGGCTCGGCCGTCAATCAGAGCCGCTAGCCGAGGTTCTTAAAGGAGCCGGAGCCGGCGCCTGCGGAGCGCTGCGGGCGGGGCCGGGGAGGGGCCACCGCGGTGCCCCGCCCCCACGCCCTCGGCATTCCCCCCTCCCCCTCCCACACCCGCTGAGCGGCTGCTGGCCTGAGGATGGAACGCCCGTCATCCCCACCCCGGACTCCCGCCCCCCCCCCCGACCTGTAGGGGCGGCTCCCACACTCCTGCAGTGGAGGGAGGAGGGTGCTGAAAGGCAGGCTGCACCCGCAGGCACACGACCTCCGGGGAGGGTCCACCGAGCTAGAACACTCCGGAGGGTGCCTTTCCTACTTCCTTTTCTACACAATCTAAGGCCTGCCTGTTAAGTAGACATCATGTCGGAGGACACAGAATTGGCCTGGGAGCACCGAGGAACCCTTAGAAGGCAGCCTGGGAGTTGGGGGTCAGAGAGATGAAAGATGGAGTAGAGAGAACAACGAACATGCTAATGAAATTTTGGAAGTACTTTAATGGTGCTTTCTGAAATCCCATCTGGCCCATCTAAGAGGGCTCAAGGTCACATTTAGTACAGGGTTTGGTCCATGTCCATTGACACCTAGGAAGGGAGAAGGAACAGACTAGGTTAGGGTCTGGTGTTACCACCAGGTCTCCTGGATCATGTGATCCAAGGAAGGGTCAGAAAGGAGGGAGTCATGCTGGGGACATTGGGCTTGCAGCTACCCTGACCAGGTGTTGGGCATCAGGTTGGATGGCTATGGTCGCTTGGGTGAGCTTAGAGAATGGAAGAGTTCCTGAGAGCTGAGTCTTGACCTCTAGATTAGGATCTAAAGACAGAACTGGAGGGCTGGTTGAAAACGAGTGGGGCCCAGAGAGGTGTAGTTTGGCCCCCACAAGTTTTTCTTGTGGGAAAGGGAAATAATGTGGCTGGACCAGGATGGGAGGTCTGGAATCGCACCTGGCTTGAAGATTGGCAGATTGAAATGAGTCGGACCTGTGAACTTGGGCCTGAGTACAACGTGGGCCCAAAAGGGTTTCAACAAGTCGTGTAAACCTATTTAGTTCTAGGGCCTTCGGGGCTGCCAAAGAAGACCTTGAGTTTGGAGGAAGGTGGCTTAAGTAGGGAGGGCAAGGAGTGCGTTTGAACAGGAGCGTTTTGCTCTGGGCAGCCCTCACCGAATCTATGCCCAGCAGGTGCAGGGCAAAGTGCACGCAGTTGCTGCGCACCGGGTGGTAGAGAGGCGGGTCGGCGTTCATCGCTTCTCGCACGCGCAGCGCCAGGACAGTGGGGTCCACGCCGCCGCGCCTGCGCAGCACGCGCCAGAGGTGGCGCGAGCGCTGCAGCGAGCGCTGGCCCTGTTTGGATACCACGCCTTCCAAGGACTTCAGAAACGTTTGCGGTCCGTGATGGCCGGGAACCTTGCCTGTGGGGTGGGAGGTGGGGGTTGGGGTAAGGGTCGCCGACAGGACACAAGTCAGAGCCAGATGAGTGAGGGCCTGTGCCCAGTTAACCCCACACGCGCAATTCCCTGAGCTCCAAGTGTCCACCCCTCCACCCTCGGAGACCTACACCTCCAACCCAGGACTACACTCGCTCTCGTGGGTGAGGCAAGTTGGCCTGGGCAAGCTTCATTCGCTCACCCTCAAAGTGGATGATCTCGCCATTGCCGCAGTAAACGCCCACGTGGGCCCCACACCACTTTGCTTGGGGGGACAGTAACTTGAAGAGGAAGAGGTCTCCGGGCTTGGGCTCATCTGCTTCCAACTCCACCACCTCAAAGTTCTGAGCCATGTACACTTCGGAGAGGAAGAAATTAAGAGTACTGGCTGCTCCCTTAATGACCTAGGAGGAGAGTAGGAGCAGATGGCAGGGTTGTGTGCCCAAGTCAGAGTAGAGGCTGGGTCATCCCACTGACCAGAAAGCAGAAGACCGGGCTCAGGGTTGCATCTCAGGCAGAATGACTTTACTGCCCCATATGTGCCCCTTCCCTGTCCTTAAGGGATTCTGAAGCCTGAAAGTCACAGATATACTCAGCCCTGAGCCACCCTTGAGAACCCCATAGTGTCCAGCAGTTGGAACCTTCTCCCCACGTATAGTTAGCTTCTCATCTCAAAATCCAGTTACTCTTTTCTCTTCCCCTCTCCCTGCTCCAAGATCTCCTTTCTCAGCAGGCTTAGAAGCAACACAGGGCTCTGGGTGTGTGCTGGTACCTTGTTTGAGCAGTAGACCTGAAGAAACAGAAAAGCCTGGGTGAGATCTGGACCCAGGGCAGATCCTTCCCAAGTCCAACAACTTCATCAGCAATGCACAGTTCTGTAATATAGGAACACTATCCCTATTTTGGGATAAGGAGACTGAGATTCATCTAACTTTGCCAGGAGTGCAAGGCTAATGAGTACTACTTGACTCTACCCTGTGCCCCTTGTACTAAACATCAGTCATGTGTTTTTCCTGTACTCGGAAGTGCAAAGGCTAGTTTAATTTTCTCCCGTCTTTACGGGAACAAGGTTTAGGGTATTTGGGAGGATGGACATGGTGTGCTTAAGCTTTTGGCCTCAGAACCTGGAAAAAAAAGGCATGGTAGGGCCTATTGAGGCACTGATAAAGGACTTGGGAGCAGCAAGTGACCCACTACACCAGGTCTCTAGGCATATTTGTGGCAAAGGGAGATGGACTCCAGCAGTTGTGACATAGGTGGGAAGAACTCAGATACAGATAGAAATGAGGAGATGCCCAAGACCACATTGTGGAATGACAGCCACTGTGTAGCTTTCTGTGTCTTGCTCTTTTTTTTTGTTTTGTTTTTCGAGGTAGGGAGGTAGGGTCTTGCTCTAGCCCAGGCTGACCTGGAATTCACTACGTGGTCTCAGGGTGGCCTCAAACTCACAGTGATCTTCCAACCTCTGCCTCTCGAGTGCTGGGACTAAAGGCATGAGCCACCACACCCAGCCTCATTTTCATTTTGTTTGTTGTTTGAGACAGGATCTTACTAGGTAGCTCAGGTTTGAAATTGTGATCCTCCTGTATTGGCATCCCAAGGACTAAGCTTTTATTTTTTTGAGGTAGAATCTCACTCTGGCCCAGGCTGATCTGGAACTCACACTGATCCTCCTACCTCTACCTCTTGAGTGCTGGGATTAAAGGGCATGTGCCACTATACCTCGCTTGTCTCTCATTCTTGATTCATTCTCCTTTTCCCTCCTAATCCCTAGTCCATAATATTCTCTGTTATTGCTGACTGAGTTTGATTATTTTTATTTTTTTATTTATTTACATGAGAGAGAGGCAGAAAGGGGGGGGGAACGGCATGCCAGGGCCTCTAGCCACTGCAAATGAACTTCAGACGCTTGCACCACCTTGTGCATCTGGCTTACATGGGTCCTGGGGAATCGAACGTGGGCCCTTTGGCTTTGCAGGCAAGTGCTTTACCTGCTAAGACATCTCTCCAGCCCTCAGTTTGATTTTTTGACTGGATACTGTGGAAGACAGGTGACCATCTCATCCTAGTCTGTCTAAGACTTTATTTTTTTTTTAGGTTTTCAAGGTAAGGTCTCACTGTAGCTCAGGCTGACCTGGAATTCACTATGTAGTCTCAGGGTGGCCTCAAACTCATGGCAATCCTCCTACCTATGCCTCCCAAGAACTGGGATTAAGGGCATGCGCCACCACACCCGACTAGACTTTACATGTTTTAGAATTGAAAGACATGCACCTCCAGAAACCAGGAAAAGTTGAAAAGTTAGTCACCCTAGGCCTGCTTTGCACTTCTTACATCCTCATTAGACCACAGAGAAAACACCATCATGAACAGCCCTTTGATCTTGGGTCATGCTCTCTACCATCCACCAGGTAGGAAAGGCACCTTACTTCCTGCTTGCCTCTTGTCCCATACCCACTGAGTCAAGCAGAAGTCACATCTCTGGAAGAGAGTTAACAATCCTCCTGGCACCTGTTGAGGCAGCAGGCACCCAGGCTGGGGAGGAGATAGGGTGAGCCGAGGACTTCTACTCCAATTACCTGGGAAGTGAAGCTCATCTAGGGAGAGAAAAACCAGTCATCACCACGTGACCCTCCCCCAGCCCGCCACTGTGTGTTGGGACAAGGTTGTGCCCGTAAATCTGCACTAGATTGCTAGTCACGGACTGAGAGACCTCGTCATGGCCATGTCACCTCTCTCTATGGAACATCAAAAAGTTCTGGGGCTGGGGAGATGGCTCAGCGGTTAATGGTGCTTGCTTGCAAAGCCTAATGACCCTGGTTTGATTCCCTACTACATAAAACCAGATGCAAGAAGTGGCACATGTGTGTAGAGTTCATTTGCAGCTGCAAGAAGCCCTGGCATGTCCTTTCTCTCTCCCACCGTCTCTCTCCTCACAAATAAATAAAACTTTTTAGCAAGTTGGTTCCTCCCTCCAGGCCTCCACTTCCTCATCTGTGAATTGGAGGCAGTAGGGTTGAGCATCACAGGACGACTGTGCTGTACTGGGAGCTCTTTGTGAGCTGGAGAAGGCAAGAGGGCAGCATGGGTCTGGCTGGCTCCTGAGCATGCAGATTTGGATGCCAAGAGGAGGGGTTGGGAAGGACACATCTTTCCCAGTTCAGAGGAGAAGAACAATGGGTCTCCAGAGGCTGATGGCCTCCCTGTGACCCCTGCCCCACAGCTCAAAGGGAATCACTCAGATGGAAAGGCCCAGACTCTCCCTGGGAAAGTACCCGTGATGGTTGGGGCACTTTGACTACTGTCAGCTGGGCCCCTGGCTTTGAGTCGGGGTCTGGGTGACAAGATGCCCCTTTACATGTGGATCCAGGCCCACAGGTGGTGGTGCTCCAACTATAATTATAATAGCTAAAAGCTAAGCGGAAACCCTCTGTTAGCCCTCCAACGTCACGGAGACACTGTTGTCGCCACTGCAAATGAACTCCAGATGCATGCATCACTCTGTTCTTCTGGCTTTGCTGGGGAATCAAGCCTGGGTCCTTAGGCTATGTAGGCAAGTGCCTTAACCGCTAAGCCATCTCTCTAGCCCAATCATTATAGATGGGGGAAGCAAGCTTGGGGAGGTTGCTAAGATGGCAACTAGTAAGTGGAAGAACAAAGTTTCAAGTATGGAAGTTTAGCTCTAGTTCCTGGGTCCTTAACCACGGTAGAGGACTGTATTTCACATGTATTTCCCCAGACCCTGCCACCAGGAAGTACCAGCTCTGTTTCCTTTCTGACTGGAAGAAGGGGCCACTCTTCCATTAGGCTTTTATTTAGTCAAGCTAAGAAGCAACACCCTGAAGCCATAGACACCCACAGAACAGAAAAAACTAAACCTAGGGAACAGGGCCTAACAATAGTACCCACCCCACTGGGGAGAAAGCAGTGTGTGTGTGGGGGGAGGGGGGAATCCCTGTGACTTGATTTTGAGCCTGTCGCACCCCCACCAGCCACCTTCAGCCAGAACAAGGTCAGAGTCCTCTACTGGTGCAGAGGAAGCAGCCCGCCGCCTCGGCCCTTCCTTCTTCTCCTTTCAGAGCCCTCAGTCCCTCTTCCTTCTCACCCCAGTGATCCCACCTGAATCGGACACCCTCTCCCCGTAAGCCCAAGCAGCTTACCTTGTAGTGACCACGCTCCACACCTGGTGAGATGATCGTCCTCTGTGGCCAAAGCAAAGAGGACAAATCACTCATGGCTCTGGCATATAAAAGGCCAAGCAGGAAGTCCTGAGGACTTATATTGAGCATCACTGCCCAAGCCAGTCTGACAGCAGTAGCAGCAAAAGAGTTCACTCCCTCCTCCTCCTGTAGCCCTAGGGACAGGCAAGAAGCCAGGGCCTGAAGCTGGGGTCCACGTGGGTTAAATGCTGCCCTCTCCCCACTTCTCCAAGTGTCTGGTGCTACTCCAGCCCTGCCATTTGTAAGCTCAGTGCCCTTCACTAGTGTCTGGCATTCTACTGTGAGCAGAAAACAAGAGTGGGAATTCAATCCTGTGAATGTGTTGAGGTTTGCTTCATGCTCTGTACTGGTGGACATATTTTACACACGAGCAAATGAGGTATTTTGCACTCAGGACCTTAATGAGGTCAAGGTGGGTGACACCTTGGCTGTATTGGCTTTAGTTTGTATGCAGCTTCCTGACAGTTAAGAGAAGAGTATTAAAACTTCCAATTGTAGTTGTGGACTTGTCTAGTTCTCCCTTTAATGCTATCAAATTTTTGCTCGGTGGATTTTGAAACTCTTTTATATGTAGAACTATTTTATGACTGTCATGTCTTTCTGATGACATTTTCTCATTACGAATGTTCCTCCTCTCTGCTAATGCTTGCTTTGAAGTCTTACTAATTGCAACTATATCTTTTTCATTCTTCTTATTACAATTTACTTCCAATCTGTTTAAGTCTTTATAATTGGCTTTGAGATGGGACCTCACTTCCTAGGCTAGCCTAGAACCCATGGGCTCAAGTGATCCTCCTACCTCAGCCTCTTGAGGACCTGGGACTATAGGGCATAGCACAGAACATGGCTTTATACCATTGTATTTAAAGCACATTTCTTGTAATAAAATGTAGTTTAATCTTGCTTTCTAATTTTTTTTGAGGTCTCACTCTAGCCCATGCTTACCAGGAACCCATTTGGTAGTCCAGGCAAAACATTATTATGTGTTGCTTAAAACAGTCCTATTTGTTTTAGAGAAAAGAAAAAAAAAAGTCTTTTGCGTTTACCCAGATACTCAATTATTTATGGTCCTCCTTTGGCACTTTTGAAACTCTGATACTGTTTTCTTTTAGAATAAAAATTCCTTTCAGCATTTCATGTGGTACAAATCCACTGATGATGAATTCTCAGTTTTCTTTTTATCTGAAAACACTTTTCTTTTCAATCACCCTACCCTGTTAGACATAGAATTCTGGTTTAATGTTCGTTTGCTTATGGCCCTTTAGAGACTTTTCTTCAGTGTCTTTCTTCATCATTTCCAGTGAGAAGCTTCTCTGCATGTCCTCTTTCCTTTGGCTATTCTCCAGGTTTGCTCCTTATCTTTGCTTTCAGAAGTTTGACTGTCATGTGCCCAGCAGTAATTTTTTTTTTCATTTTTATCTTGTTATATCATAATTCCTGAAGATTTTGAAGGTTTTGTCTTTTACTTTTTTACAGCCATCCTCCTACCTTACCCTTCCGAGTGCTGGGACTACAGGTGTTCATTATGTCTTTTGCCTTTTAGCTCTTCATATAATTTGGTCCCATGTCTTTTGCTTTTTATTTGGTTTTAATTTTGGTTTTTTGAGGTAGGGTCTCACTCTAGCCCAGGCTGATCTGGAATTCACTATGTAGTCTCAGGGTGGCCTCGAACTCATAGTGATCCTCCTACCTCTGCCTCCCAAGTGCTGGGATTAAAGGCGTGCGCCACCATGACTGGTTCTCTTCATATATTTATGTCCATGTTCTTTCTCCTCTTCTAAAACTCTAGTTGATGCTATCACCTTGATATTGTTTAACATTTCATTTTCTTCAGAGCCATACATATGTCTCTGAATTTCTTTGAATTAATTTCTCTTTCTTTCTTCCTCTTTTTTTTTTTTTTTTTTTTGGTGTGTGGGCATATATTGGTGTACACATGTTTATGTGTATGGATGTAGGCCTATATGTGCCATGGACCTCATGAGAAGGTCAGAGGACAGCCTTCAATAGCTGGTCCTTGACTTTTGCTTCGTTCTTGTTGTTCATCACTCTGTCTGCCAGGCTGGCTGGCCTGTGAGCCTCTAGCAGAGTCTCTTGTCTCTGCCTCCCTTCTACCTCAGGCAGGCAGGGATTACAGACTCCCGGGCTATAATCCCAGGCTTTCCATGGGTTCTGGGGATCTGAACTCAGGTCATCATGCTTGCTTGGCAAGTGCTTATCTACCAAGCCATTTCTCTAGCCCCATTTCCCCTTTCTTTTTTAAAAATCTATTTAAAATTTTTTTATTTATTTATAAGAGTCAGAGAGAGGGAGAGAGAGAAGAGAGAGAGCTTGAGAGCGAGAGAGTGAGTGAAAGTGATAATGGGCACGCCAGGGCTTCCAGCCACTGCAAATGAACTCCAGACGCATGTGCCACCTTGTGCATCTGGCTAACGTGGGTCCTCGGGAATTGAACCTGGGCCCTGGGCAAGTGCCTTAACTGCTAAGCCATCCCTCCAGCCCTACCCTTTCTTTTCTTAATTCATTCATTCATTCATTTGAGAGAGAGAGAAAGACGTAGATAGAGATGGAGAGAATGGGAGAGCCAAGGCCTCTAACCACTGCAAACATACTCCAGATGCATGCACCACCTTGTGCATCTGGCTTGCGTTGGTACTGACTGGGTAATTGAACCTGGGTCCTTAGGCTTCACCGGCAAGCACCTTAACCACTAAGCCATCTTTCCAACCCTCTTTCTTGTTTTATTGCCACCACTTGACCAGATATACATTTCTGCAGTAACCACTACTCACTGTAAAAAGAAGCTTCTCTTGCCTGTGAAGCCTGGAGACTCATGTTAGGCTCTCCAGGTCCCACATAAGCCGGATGTACAAAGTGATGCAAGTGCACAAGGTTGCACATGCGTACAAGGGGGATGCATGCATCTAGAGTTTGATTGCAGTGGCTGGAGGTCCTGGTGCACCAATTCTCTCTCACACTCTCTCTCTTGCATAAAAAAAGCTAATCTGTTGGACTTTCCTCAAAAAAAAAAAAGAAGAAGAAGAAGAAGTAAAAGAAGCGTCTCTGGCCAAGGCTGAGAGCAGCAGTACAGCACCAATCTATGGGCATAAACATAAATACTTAACTTTGCCTAGCACATCATGTCCAGTTAACAAAACAATAGTTGCTTCCCCACTACAGCCTATGACCTTCCTGCCATGGGCTTTTGACCAGGTTTACAGTACTAGACATGAGTTTCCTCCTATAGACTTGGCCTCAAATCTAATTAGGGCAGTTGGTGACTACCATAACAGTCATGCCACCATAGCACCAATATACGCACCCTATCTGGCAGGTTGGTAGTTTGAATTTGAATATAAAAGGTCCCCCATTTTCATGTAGATTTTTTTTGAGGTAGGGTTTCACACTAGCCCAGGCTGACCTGGAATTCACTGTTGTAGTCTCAGAATGGCCTTGAACTCACATCTATCCTCCTACCTCTGCCTCCCAAGTACTGGGATCAAAGGCATGCGCTACCACACCCAGTTCATGTATTTTTGATTTAGCATCATACTTAATCCCCAGTTTGTAGACCCTTAGGGAGGTGGAGCCTTGCTGGAGAAGGTATGTCGCTGGGGGTGGGCCTTGAAGTTTATTAGTCCACCTCCACTGAGTGTTCAGAGCTCACACTGGCTGCTTCCTCCCTGTTGATAGGTGATGTGACACTCACCTGTTTGTCCCTGCCATGTCATTATGAAGCTTGCCCTCAAAACTAAGCCATAAACTGTTTCTGGTTGTTCTGTTGTTTTGTCCCAGCAGTGAGAAGGTGACCTGCTATAGTAGTGTAGCATGTAGAGTCAACAGCTGAGTAAGACTGTTAGTGACAATTCTCCCCAGCAGCCTGCATAGCACCTTCTGGCACTATTAAAGCTAGCCAGCAGGGAGGAAGCTTACAGCTTGGTTTCTCTAGGTCTTGAAACCAAAGCATGTGGTGACTTCATCAATAGGATTTTACCACCTACTTCTACTGGGAAACCAAAAGCAACAGTAATAGCATATATTGTTTGGCAGGACTCAGAGGCCTCCTTAACCAACAACACCTAGAGAAGTGGCCCACCCTGTCATTAAGATTGCCATTTAATAACATGACTTTTGAGGGGAGCAGCATCTATGCATATAGGGAGCATCAGGGCTTCTAGCCTGTACAAATGAATGCCAGACGCATGTGCCACCATGTGCATCTGCCTTACAGAGGTACTGGGGAATTGAATCTGGTTCTTAGGCTTCACAGGCAAGTGCCTTAACCACTAAGCCATCTCTCTAGCCCCTTGAATTATATTTTTAATCAACTTACAAAGTAGTAGATTTCTTTATGGCCTTTTCATACATCCTTACTTTTGGTTGACCCTACCCCTACCCATCCGTGTGTGTGTGTTCTGTATATGAGAGGAAGCATATTCTTTGTCCTGTACTTTTGACCACTTAACTATAATATTTTATGGAATATGTCTTCTCTGGTAATGTCTATTTGAGGTTTTAAGTGCTTTCCTGCAGTTCTTTTTTCCAAGATTTGGGACATTTTTCTGTTACTACTTTATTACATAGGTCTGCTATGTCAGCCTGTAGCTCTCCTCTCTCTCTGGTATGCCAAGAAGGCAGATACTGATTGTGTGTGTGTGTGTGTGTGTGTGTGTATGTTCTTCCTTCTTGTGGCAAAATACCCAAGGGTAAACAGCTTAAGGGGTAAAAGCATTTTATTTTGACCTGGGGTTTCAGAGGTCAAGTGGCTCCATTGTAGTAGGGCCTATGGTGGAAGAACATCTCATGGTAGAAGGGTTTAGCAGCACAGAGCTACTCCCCTGTGGAAGCTGAGAGAAGAAGTAAGGGGGAAGGGACAAGATTTTTTTGGTCTATTTTGAGGCTTTCTTATTGATTTGTTTTTCTGTTGTTTTCAATGTGTATGTGTGTGGAATACACGTGTGTGTATATATGCATGTCCATTGTGTGCAGGTGCACATGGGTGCTTGTGTGTGTGGAGGTTGAGATTGAGTCAGGTGTTTTCCTGAATTGTTCTCAACCTTATTTTTTTCTTTAAAAAATATTTTATTTTATTTATTTATTTGAGAGAGAGAAAGAAGCAGATAGAGCAAGAGAGAGAGAGAGAGAGAGAGAGAGAGAGAGAATGGGCACACCAGGGCCTCTAGCCTTGCAAACGAATTCCAGGTACCATGCTCCACCTTGTGCATCTAGTTTACGTGGGTCCTGGGGAATTGAACCTGGGTCCTTTGGCTTTGCAGGCAAGAGCCTTAACGGCTAAGCCATCTCTCCGGCCCAGTTTTTTGTTTGTTTGTTTGTTTGTTTTGTTTTTTCTGAGACAAGTTCTTTCACTGAACCTGCAGCTTGCCAATTGAACTAGTTTATCTGGCCAGCAAATCAAGGGTCCTCCTGCTTCCTCCTCCCCAGCGCTGGGATTATAGACACACACACACTGCAACACCTGGCTGTTATGTAAGGGTTGAGTGTCCGAGCTCACGTCCCCATGATTGTGCAGTGAACACTTTATCAACTGAATTATCTCCCTAACCCCTCAGTTTAGGTGTTTGATATCTGACTTATTGAGCTAATAAATTCCTGTTGTTTAAGTCATTCAAGTCTATAGTAACTTTTTACAACAGCTCTTAAACCAATACAAAATTAGTACAGAGAGGGCTGGGTAGAACACTTGCATATCATATGCAAGACCATGAGTTCAATCTCCAGTTATGGAAAAATCAACAAAAATAAGAACTTAGTACAAGAGTGGGATGTCTATCCAACACTGATGAGGGCATTAGCTAGTACAGTAAAAGAAGAAAAACAAATAGAAGGCAAAACAAATAGAAGACCTCATCCTCCAGAGCCTTCACTCTAACTGTACCACCACTTCATAGAGAAAGGAGACAGGACTGGAGAGATGGCTTAGCAGTTAGGGCACTTGCCTGCAAAACCAAAGGACCCAGGTTCAACTCCCCAGGACCCATGTAAGTCAGAAGCACAAGGTTGCACACATGTCTGGAGTTTGTTTGCAGTGGCTAGAGGCCCTGACACACCCATTCTCTCTATCTCTCTCTCTGCCTCTCTGTCTCTCTCTCTCTCTCTCTCTCAAATAAGTAAATAAAAATAACGTATTCAAAAAGAAAGGAGACAGATGTAAGCATCTTAAATTCTGCCCCTTGCACCAAGAACACCTTCATAATAGAGCAGATTCTCTGGATTTGTAAGAATGGTTTTTCTCCACACGGATTTTCTCTTAGATATTGAAGCCTAGGTTCTTCAACATAGGAAGTGAATTTAGACCAATGCTTAGTCTAAAAGTAAAGTGATTATAAGTAGTATTGATACCAGTATTCTAAGTCAGAATATAAATGTCATTGCCAGGCTTTATAGGAACAACTTGATTTTATAGGTAGGAAGAGAGAAATGGATGAAGTTATCAATTCAAGGTCGTATAGCCCAGGTCTGCTTGATTTCAAAGTCTCTGTGCTTTAATGACTATCTTGTCACAGTTAGTTCAACCTGCAGTGCCACAGGACACAGAATAAATCAGTGAATCTTTTGCTCTCTCCTTATGGGATTCTTACCTTGAAAGCAAGAGTGGGTATTAATTTATAGGCTGGAACTGGAATGAATCAAATGAAAAACTTGTCCTTGGTATAAAATTTCAGATGGTACAAAAAAACCACTCAGGAGCTAGAGAGATGTCTTAGTGGTTAAGGCACTGGCCTGAAAAGCCTAAGGACCCAGGTTTCGATTCCCCAGTACCCACATAAGCCAGATGCACAAGGTGACACATGCATCTGGAGTTTGTTTGCAGTGGCTAGAGGCCCTGGCAGGCCCATTCTCTCTCTCTCTCTCTCTCTCTCTCTCAAATAAATAAAATAAAGTCTTTAAGCCGGGCGTGGTGGCGCACGCCTTTAATCCCAGCACTTGGGAGGCAGAGGTAGGAGGATCGCTGTGAGTTCGAGGCCACCCTGAGACTCCATAGTGAATTCCAGGTCAGCCTGGGCTACAGTGAGACCCTACCTCGAAAAACCAAAAAATAAAAAAATAAAAATAAAATAAAATAAAATAAAGTCTTTAAAAAAACAGTAATTAAGATTAAATTAATTAAGTAATTAAGGCAAAGTGCTTAGTGCTTACAATTCTAGGACTAAGAATGCAGAGGCAAGAAAATGGCCACAAGTTTGAGGCCAGCTCCATCCACATAGCAAGTTTCCATCCAGGCAGGGCTGCATAGCTATACCCTGTCCAAAAAAATATAACAGATAAATAATAATTTCATATACTATTTAAAAATTAAAGTAATATAAAGTAATGCATGATGGACAAAATAGTATGATTTTTGGTGTTGGGGTGTATGCACATGTATGTGCAGATGCAAGTGCACACAAGCAGAAGCCAGAGCAGCATGTCAGGTGTTCTTGTCTACTGCCACTTTTCCACGTTATTTCCTGAAGACATTCTCTCCCTGAAACGTCAGCTCCTGTTTTGCTAGACTGGCTAGTCAGTGAGCCCCAGTGATCTTCCTTGCCTCCTACTCCCACAGCACTGGGATTATAGGGATGTGTGGCCAAGCCCAGCTTTCTGTGTGGGTACTGAGGATCAAACTCAGGTCCTCATGCTCTGTTCTTACCCACAGGGCCATCTCCTCTGCTCCCAATTGGTATAATTTTAAATAAATGTCAGTTCTGTGCAGAGCTATGTGAAAGCCTAAGAAAAGAAAAGAAAAAAAAAGCATGTCCCTTCCATGGCAACCAATTCATCAGTATCTCCAGCATCTGCTTCTCTACCGATGTCATTTACGATGGGGAGAATTGCCATGTGTTATCGTTTTTCTTAACCAAGAGATGCTCCTAAACAATTTTGATTTGAAATTGGAATATATTTCTGTATAAATAAAATAGGTAAACTTTAAAACATCATGGAATTGGGCGTACTGATGTGCACCTGTAATTCCAGTACTTGGAGGCTAAGACAGGATGATCCTAGGTCAGGAACAGCCTGGTCTATGTGGCAAGGCCCTGTCTCCAAAAACAAACTGGAGCTGGAAAGATGGCTCAGTAGTTAAAGGTGCTGGCTTGCAAAGCCTGCCGACCCTGGTTCCATTCCCCCATACCCATGTAAAGCCAGATGTACAAAGCAGCACATGTGTCTGGAGTTCGTTTGCAGTGGCAGATCCTGGTGCCCCCAAACTCACACTCTCCACCCCCACCCCCCGCCGCCACATCTCTGTCTGCCTCTTTGTTTCTCAAATAAATAAATGAAGTTAAATACAAACAAACAGAAATACCGTGTTTTGATACATCTACTTTTTAGTTTTCAAAAAAAAGTTCGGGGCTGGGGAGATGGCTCAGTGTGTAAGAGTGCTTGCTAAGCAAAATGAGAGCCAGGGAGGGCCCTGTGTTCAGTCCCCAGCACCCACATAAAAAGCCAGGCGTAACCATGCATGCCTATAACTCTAGTCCTATGCATAATGAGATTGGGGGTGGGGTGCCAATGAGAGAATTGCTGGGGCTCACTGGCCAGCCAATCTGACTGACAAAATGGCAGCTCCAGGTTTAGTGAGACTCCTTTCCAAGAAAATGCTGACCAATAGAGGACACCTGATGTTCTCTCCTGTCCCCTGCATACATTATACGTACACACCACAATATACCACACATACTATACATATACACACACACCACAATTTTTTAAAACTACTTTAATGTTCTGAAGAAATTTTACTTACTAAAAACTGCATTAAAGCATGAGTGATACACACTCTTTTCCTTTGCCGCAGAATGTAATGTGAAGACACAGCTTATTGATTTGGCGCTATAGGACTAACTAACTGCAAAACGGATTCTTAGTGTTAACTTGCTCTATGAGATTGGGTGTGAACTGGAAAAAAAAACACTTCTTAGTATACATTATTTTCCCATTTTGCAGATACCAGAAACTATTAAAACAGGTTCAATAACTGCCCAAGTTTCAGCCTCTGCTAGGTGGTGAAGCTGAGACTTGAGTTGAGGTTATGTCATTCTAGACTGTGTTATAAGGTCTCCACTATGTACTATTAATAGACTTGATTAGCTAATAATCTGGTTTTCTTTCTTGTCCATGGCCCACTAATATATATATATATATATATATATATATATATATATATATATATATATGGCTTTGTTTTTTGTTCTGTGGGGGACAGGGTCTCATGTAAGTCTGTAAATCTACTGGCCTTGATCTTACTAAGTAGCCACAGCTAGATTCAGCTTCTACCTCAATGGTCCTGGGATTACAGAAGTGCACCATCATGCCTAATTTTTTTTTATAGATTTTTATAGAACATCTCATGAGGCTCAAATATTTTGGTAAAGCACTTTATATACTATGGACAGAATCTGATCCACCCTGTAGTCTCCTTAGAAGTGAGTGAAGATTTTTAACCCATAGAAAAATACTTGAAATTAGATACATGTTTTAGACACTAGTGACCAGTGCAAAAGATAATAGAAACAGACTTGTTCTTAAGGGTGGATCAGTGAGGACAAATGAACAAATGACAATGTGTTAACTAAGACAGTGGCAGGAGGAAGAAAGGGGAAGGAACAGAAAGAGACTGACACTTGATAATTCTTTTAAATGGGTTACCTCCAGGCATCCTTACTCTTCCTTTCCAACTGAAGTAGGTTAAGGATTAAAGTTTCTTCTACCCCAGCCCTCCATGAATATCCACTGGTAAACAATGCTGCCTCATATTCTTATCAAATGCTATAATGCTGATTTATTCAATATACCCCAACCATTGAACTTGACGGGTAACAACACAAAGGAACCCACTGTTGGTCCTGTTAAGAGAGCAGAATATCCAATTCTGTGAAGGTTTAGTCCTTGATGGTTACAGGTTAAGCCTCTTTTCTCACCTCTACTTAGGGCCAATCTGAGAGAATACATACATTCTAATCTTGGGCTCCAAGATCAGCAGGAAGTAGGATCACTCCCTGTCCAAGCCCAGGACACCTGGATATCCTGATAAGACCTTTGGCTAGTTGCCTAGGAAACTCCTTGTATGGTATCAGCCAGCAGCCTTCACACAGCTCATCCCCCTGTGACCCACACCTCTTCCTGCCACTACATAGATCACCTGACTCTAAGTGCTGGAATGAACATTCCTAGGCAGTAGCAGCAACCTTTGAACCCACTGATCCCCTTAGGACCCTCTTCCCACTCTCTCTCAACTGCTTATAAAAACTCAGTCCCTGGACAAATAAAGGAGCTGTTCTCTGAAGCTGTCTCCCAGGTGTTTCTTCCCGTCACACTCATGGCCACACAAGACCCTGCTCCACAGTTGCCTGGATGCCCCTAGGGGAGCCAGGGACCCCACATATGTGTATATGTGTCAGTGCAGGCACCTGCATGCCACAGCATGCATGTGAGGTCAGAGAACAATTTTCGGGTGTTGGTCCTCACCTTCCACCTCCACTGAGGCAAGGTGTCTCGTTCTCATCATTGTTCTCCAGGCTAGCTGGCATCTCTAAGCTACCAGGGAATTTCCCTGTCTCCATCTTCCAACTAACCACCATTGTGCTGAGATTAAAGTATCTGCCATAGATTCTGGCTTTTTAGGTGGGCTTGGGGCATCGGAGCTCAAGTACTCGGGCTTGTGTTGCAAACATTTTATCCACTGAGCCATCTCCCCAGCCCCTAAATTTTGGGCAGTTTTTATTTTTTTATTTTTTGAAAGAGGGTCTCCTGTAGCCAGCTCAGGCTGGTCTTGAACTTGCTATATAACTGAGGATGACCTTGGATTCCTGATCCTCCTGCCTCCACCTCCCAAGTGCTGGCATTACAGGAATGTGCTACCATGCCTAGGTCAGATAGGTTCTTTAAATATATGAGCCAATGAATACTCCACTGACTTGTCCAGATGACCCCTCAGAAGCTCTGTCCTGGGCTGGAGAGATGGCTTAGCTGTTAGGCGCTTGCCTGTGAAGCCTAAGGACCCCGGTTCGAGGCTCAATTCCCCAGGACCCACGTTAGCCAGATGCACAAGGGGGCGCACACATCTGGAGTTCGTTTACAGAGGCTGGAAGCTCTGGCATGCCCATTCTCTCCCTCCCTCTCTCTCTCTCTCTCTCTCTCTCTCTCTCTCTGCCTCCTTCTCTCTGTCGCCTCTCAAATAAATAAATAAACAAACAAAAATTTTTAAAAAGAAAAAAAGAAGCTCTGTCCTCTGCGGGACACTGTCCTGGAAACTAGATGCCTTGATCTTGCTGGATGCTCAGCTCCAGCTCTTCAATTTAGTGAGCCTGTTGAGGTCTGCTGCATTCTCCTTTTCTATATTATTTCTTGGAAACTGTTCAATGACAGTAAACTAGAGCAACCTCAGAGCTCCTCTCACATTTCCTTCTTAGAGATCATTGTTCTCGTTGCCTCATAGTATCTTGAAAATTGTTTCATATATCTTGTTCTTTTCATTGTTATTTTAGGTAGGTGGATAAAGCGAATTGCTGGTACTACATCTTGACCAGAAGCAAAACCCCATGTGTATTGTAATTCCTCACTCAATAATATGCACAGTGTACCAGGTAGTTGACTGTGACAATCAAGGCAGCTTTTATTACAGACAATTTAGTAGTGAGAACAAAGGACCCATTAAGGAAAGTATTACAACCTTACGTATGAAGTTCAAATCAAGATTAATAAAGAGGGATTAGTTTACGACACATAAGTGTCAAAGAGGAGATATTTAAACAAGGGCTTGAAGATAATGAAGAGTCCTTGAGGGGAAGACCTTGAATAAGACTGAACTCTGACCATGGTACCTGGTAGCTACATAGAAATATTCCTTAGTTTCATTCAAAGTGACAAAATCTGGATGAAAGGCAAAGAATTGAAAGTGTGAGTATGGCCTGGGAGGGTGGCTCAGTGGTAGAATTCTTGCCTAGCATGCACGAAGCCCCAAGTTCAATACCCAGGACTACAAAAAACAAACAAAAGTGTAAGTACTAAAAAGAATTTCTATAAGAATGTAATGACTTAAAAATCAAATCAGCACAGGTCTGTATTCCCCCGTGTGTGTGTGTGTGTGTGTGTGTGTGTGTGTGTGTGTGTATGGCATTGGAGGGGGGTAGCACTGAGGGAGTAAGATTATGAGTTTGAGGCCTGCCTGGGCTATACAAACAAACAAACAAAACAAAACAAAACAGAATCAAAACAACATACACACAGATTCTTTCTACAATATCACTTTGCTCATATCACCTTCCTCCATTTAGAAATACAATTGTTTCTGACTAACAGCAGCTTTTAAGTCTACAAAGTCCAAGGCACACATCACAATGAAGTCTCTCCATTTTCTTTTACTTTCTTCTTTTTTTCCTCTCCTTCCTTCCTTCTTTCTTCTTCTTCTTTTTTTTTTTTCTGAGGTGGGATCTTACTCTAGTCCAGGCTGACCTAGAACTCACTATGCAGTCTCAGGGTGGCCTCAAACTCACGGTGATCCACCTACCTCTGCCTCCCAAGTGCTGGAATTAAAGGCGTGCACTACCACACCCAGCCTTCTTTCTTTCTTTTAAGTAGGATCTCACTCTAGTCCAGGCTGACCTGTAATTCACTATGTAGTCTCAGGCTGGCCTCAAACTCACAGCAATCCTCCTACCTCTGCCTCCTGAGTGCTGGGATTAAAGGCATGTGCTACCATGTCTGGCCTCCATTTTCTTTTTTTTTTTTTTTAATATTCTTTTATTTATTTACTTGAGAGAGAGGCAGATAGAATATAGATGATAGATAGATAGATAGATTATATGAAGAGAGAATGGGAGTATTGGGCCTTCAGCCACTGCAAATGAACTCCAGATGCATGTGCCACCTTGTGCATCTGGCTTATGTGGGTCCTGGAGAATTAAACCTCAGTTCTTTGGCTTTGCAGGGAAGTGCCTTAACCACTAAGCCATCTCTCCAGCCCTCCATTTTCTTTCTTCCTTAAAAAATTTTAATTTATTTATTTATTTGAGAGGGAGAGAGAGACAGACAGACAAACAGACAAAGGAGGAAAAACAGAGTGAGTATAGGTGCACCAGAGCCTGTCCACCACTGCAAATGAACTCCAGATGCATGTGCCACTTTGTGCATCTGACTTTATGTGGGTTCTGCAGAATCAAATTCAGGTCATCATACTTTGCAAGCAAGTGCCTTTAATCATTGAGCCATTCCTCCACCCCATTTTCTGTTGTGGGTTCTTGCTCTTCCCTCATGGGTCATGCTTCACCAGTGCAATGCACTCACTCAGCCTGTCTTCTAGACTTTGAGATGTTGGTTCCTTCTCATGGTGTCTATGTACTTAATTGTCATTCATCTGGCAAAGTTCAGCATCAAATGAGTAGTTTGCAATTGCCTTGCCACCCACTACTACTTAGAACATAACTCAACTGCAGCATAGTCACAGGGCATTGAAACCATTCCCAAGTTTTCTGAAAGTGAGCTCAGTCATTTTTATATCCTGCACTTTCACACAAGTATCTTTTAAAATTATTTCTTTATTTGCAAATGGGGTGGAGGGGGTAGAGAGAAGTGAGAGGCTGGGAGAGGCCGAGAATAGGCATGCCAGGGCCTCTAGCCATTCACACTTTGTGCATCTGACTTTACACCAGAACTGGGAAATTGAACCCCAGTCATTAAGCTTTGCAGGCAAGCACCTTAACGACTGAGCCATATCTCAAGCCCCACAAAGGAGATCTTGATGAGTGTTTGGCACATGAATAAATGAAATGTAAGTGGGCTAATATAATAGGACCATTTTCCACATATAAAAGTATGTCTTTAGGGCTGGAGAGATGGCTTAGTGGTTAAGCGCTTGCCTGTGAAGCCTAAGGACCCCGGTTCGAGGCTCAACTCCCCAGGACCCACGTTAGCCAGATGCACAAGGGGGCGCATGCATCTGGAGTTCGTTTGCAGTGGCTGGAGGCCCTGGCGCGCCCATTCTCTCTCCTTCTCTCTATCTGCCTCTTTCTCTCTCTGTCTGTCGCTCTCAAATAAATAAATAAAAATAACAACAACAAAAATAAAATAAAAATAAGTATGTCTTTAGCAGCAACATCTGCAATGGAAATGGGTCAAAAGATTTTAAAACTTATGTTTATAAACAGTTTAGCATTTGGGAAGAGCAATTCTTGAATTTCTTAATGAGTTCTCTTGAAAGAAATGATGAGAAAGTAACATATCAGTTTAAGTAAAGATGTCCTTTTAAAAATATCTTATTTGGGGTTGGAGAGATGGCTTAGCAATTAAGCACTTGCCTGTGAAGCCTAAGGACCCTGGTTCAAGGTTCAATTCCCCAGTACCTATGTAAGCCAGATGCACAAGGTAATGTGTGCATCTGGAGTTTGTTTTCAGTGACTGGAGGCCCTAGCACACCCACTCTCCTTCTCTCTCTCTCTCTCTCTCTTAAATAAATTTTTAAAATCTTAAAAAAAGAAAAAAAGAAAAAATAACTAAGCAGCATCCTACAGAGATATTTGTAATATTATACCCAATGGCTATATTAAATCTCTAAGACAATAAGAACAACCATGCATTCCATTTCATCAGATCCAAGATGGGATCACCTGTAAGTATACCATGAGTTTATGTACCAGTAAGAAGGACAGCATCTTCAAGCCTGGTGTGGAAGTATACACCTTTAATCCCAGCACTTGAGAGGCAGAGTTAGGAGAATCACCGTGAGTTGGAGGCCACCCTGATCGAGACCCTACCTTGAAAAAAAAAAGCCGTGTGTGTGTGTTTATAGAATTTCAAATATCTCAATGTTTGGAACATTCTGGGTGATCAATTTTACAAAAGCACTTTTGCAGTTTATCATCCATTATACATGGCACTCATGTATCACCCAAAAGACCGCCTTTTAGAAAACAAGTGTGTGTGTGTCGGGGGGTTGGGGGGGCTGGAGAGATAGCTTAGCGGTTAAGCTGCTTTCCTGCAAAGCCAAGGGACCCAGGTATGATTCCCAAGGACCCACGTAAGCCAGATGCACAAGGTGGCTCATGCATCTGGAGTTTGTTTTCAGTGGCTGGAGGCCCTGGCATGCCTGTTCTTGTAAGGAAAGTATTAGAGCAAAGCAAAAGAGAGTAACAAACTTGATCTCTACAGGCAGACTGTTTATTGAAAGAAATGGCAAGGGACAACAGCCTTCCAGTAGGATGAAGGCTGAATCATTGAGCTAGGCTGGAGTTCAAGCTTATAAGGCGGATCCTAAGAAAAACAGACTGTACCAGCTACAGGTGCAAGGAAAGTAGATAAGTAGATAAGATAACTGTAGTTATTTGTATTCTTACTCAGAATAAGCTTTTTCAAAGTTTTCTGAATTAAGGGAAGTTTATCAATAAGGGGAGTTGTCAGACCTGTCAAGTCTGCTTCTTTATGACCTAGTCTTAAGGATAGTTATTAACGCTTTAGTTCCCTGTGGTTTTCAGGGAAAGCTATTAACCTTCAGTTCTCACTCTGTCTCTCAATCTCCCTCTCCCTCCCTCTCTCTCTCTCTCTCTCTCTCTCTCTCTCTTCCTCTTCCTCTCCCTCTCCCTCTTTCTCTACTAAAGAAGAACCAAGCGAGGGGCTGGAGAGATGGCTAGTAGCCTTCCCTGAAAACTAGAGGGAACTAAAGAGTTAATAACTATCCCTAAAGCTCGTGGGCAATAAAGAAGCCACAGAGGCATTATGCCTCATTAAGATTGACACCTTCCCTGATTGATGTACTCCCCTTAGCCCAGATGGCCTTGAAGGACCAGAAACTATCTGAGTATACTTCTTTAGACATTCCTGGCTGAAGAAGCTTATTCTGAACAAGGACACAAATAGCTACAGTTTTCTTATCAACCGCATCTGGTAAATCTGTTTCTTAGGATCCTCCATATAGGTTTGAACCCCAGCCTGGCTCAATGCTTCAGCCTGCCCCTCACTGTTCCTCTCAATAAGCAGTCTGTAGAGATCAAGTCCGGTGTTCTCTTTTGCTTTTCTCTTACACTTTCCTTACATTTGGTGCCGTGACTTGGATCTGAGCCCTCTGGGGATTTGGGGCCACACACCCTCCCCTTCTCTTTCCCTCTCCTCCTCTCTACATCCCTGCCAATGTTTCACTCCCTCAGGAGCACAAAAACTCACTGTGCTCACTACGCTGAACTAAACAGCTGCCTGTGACCTGAAACCTCCAGTCTTTCCAGCTTCATACTAGGGGACTTCTTTTTTCTTCTTTTCACCCTCTCCCACAGGACTCCAGAGTAGAGGCCATGTGATCTACAACATCCACACCCTTATCCATCACAGCCTTCAGGACAAGGTACTTACTCTCAGTCTGTGGCAGAGGCGCCTCATCTCAGACCTTGGAAACTCCTGGATTTTCTCACTTTTTGGTCCATGGATGATCAGAGGCTCCATGAGCCTTCTATGTATTGCTCCACTGGACACCCTAGGCATTATGAGTGTGGGGACGCTCCCTCCTAATCCTTGGGTTTCATTGGCCTTCCTTAAGCCTGGGAGAAGTCCCTGGTGGCAGGATTGGCCACTCTAGTCCTCCAAAATGAGCTCTAAAATATCTGTTCCAAAAGATATTTCATTGGCATGTCTCAAAGCTAATTTAATAGAGTGTGGACTCTGAGCTCCTACCTACCAAATTACTCCAACTCTCTATTCAAATTTGGCCACAATATTCTCTAAACTATGGCCACCACTGGCCTAAATTTGGTACTTTGGATTTCAACATTCTCATTGGTAACTTTCTCCAGTGACATAGCACAATAAATGCCATGGCAAATGGTATACGAGGTTCCCTCCCATGCTCCTGCCCCTTCTAAAATCTATCTCTCATGCAGTTCTCTGTCAGCTGGCCATGACTTGCCAGGGTCTCTCCCTCTCATACCAAATTCAAGCTATCTCACTAAATCAAATACAAACCTTGCCTCTCAAAGAGACTCCTGTCTTTACTTGGCTTCTTTAACTTCTTCTACATATAAATATCTAATTTTTCTCTCCTTGCTAAAAGTTAAAAATCACAATATAGGTTCTAGGGTTTAAATCACAATATAGTTTCTAAGGTTTTTTTTTTTTTCCTTTCTTTTCCCTTCCCCCTTGTTTTCTTTTTTAATGTTTTATTTTTACTTATTTATTTATTTGACAGAGAAAGAGGGAGAGAATGGGTGTGCCAGAGCTTCCAGCCACTGCAAACAAACTCCAGACGTGTGCACCCCCTTGTGCATCTGGCTAACATTGGTCCTGAGGAATTGAACTTGGGTCCTTTGGCTTTGCAGGCAAACATGTTAGCCACTAAGCCATCCCTCCACCCCCTCCCCTTCTTTTCATTATAAGCTGTCAGGTACTGCTAGGCACTGGCTGGAGCCTTCAGGAGACAGGTCTGAGCTGCTAGGCATGCCTAAGGGCCCCAGGGCTACAGGAGGCCACTCCCTCTCCAAGTGTGGCACACCTGAACTTAGGCTTTGCCCATAACCCTGTGACCTTGGCCAGTTGCCTGGGAACTTATGTGGTATCAGCCAGCAAGCTTTGCACAGCCCACCCCCTGCAGCCCATACCCAATACCTTTTCCCCACCATTGCTTAGGTGCTGTAATGTATGTCCCCATATGCTGGCCATCAGCAAGCAACCTTGTACATCCAATCCCCTTAAGACCCAGGTCTCTTCCCACTCTGTCACAACTGCTTGTAAACGCATTTCCCTGACAAACAAACGAGCTGTTCACTGAGACTGCCTCCCAAAAGTGGTTCTTTCATCGTGCTCACGACCACTCAAGACCCTGCTCTCCATAGATGCCTGGATGCCTTCAGGGAATCATGCCCCTGAGGATCCAGGGACCCACAATAAGCCACCAAAGAAAAAGTGTCAGCTTTAAATTCAAACCACTGGCTGTTGCCCTGTTAAGATTAAGTCCTTGAAGCCAGGCGTGGTGACACACGCCTTTAATCCCAGCACTCGCGAGGCAGAGGTAGGAAGATCGCCGTGAGTTCAAGGCTACCCTGAGAATACATAGTGAATTCCAGGTCAGCCTGGGCCAGAGTGAGACCCTACCTTGAAAAAACAAAACAAAACACACAAAAAAAAGATTAAGTCCTCACCAATTTAAAACATAACTAAAATCTTGAAAAGGATGTCTCTCCATGTTTTGTGCTTCCATGTCTAATGTTGGCCAACCATATCATGTCATATGTTCTGTTTCATGTAATCTGTCTTTATGTATGACTAAATTCATGATCATTAATTATTACAGTGCTTATGGTCATTAAATGTTCTGATGTTCATATATTTTAAGATGATGTTAAATTATTAAAACCAGGTTTACAATATATTTAAAATAATTAACCTTTGTTTTTGACAACATGATTGTTCATGCTTAGTACAATAATAGGCATATTTGTATACCAAATTCTAATCCTGCTTCTACAGAAAGATGTGTTTTTATATCAGAAAAGACTTTGTAAGGTAAAAGATTGTTGTAAGGTATGTTATTAAAAGGATATGAAAGTGATATAAAAAGGTTGTGGGATTTAAACTGAAAATGGCTTAAGTTGCCTGTGGTAAAATGGGTTAACTTAAAGGTTTTCATTCTCCATATTTTTCTCACCTCAATTTTTCATGTGATTCAGACTTTACTCGTTGTAATAAGTTAATAAATGTATTTATATTGCCACGTCTCAAGTCAAAGTTAAAATTGAGCTATACCTATATTCCTTACTATTAAACTCTGACTACTAAAAAACTAACTAAATGTTTAACAAAATCAAGATTCATTTTAATGAGTTTTTGTTTGTTTATTTAAATCTTATCTAAATGTAACATAAATGTCAAAAATATAAAATTAATATAACTGACATTCTAAATTTTTTTTTAATGCAGTAAAGCCTACGAGGACTGCTGACCCAGGGAAGACAATCAGAATTTAGACAGTCTACTAATAATTAACCATAGGGGCAAAAAAACCATAAAACCAGACGATGAAAGTTTTTGTTGGTAATTATAAGATGAACTGACTCAGGAAGATAATCTGGAGAAGAAACTTTAAATGTTGGTAAATGTTTGATGAAAAAGATTGTCACAGAGTGGTTACATAGATTGTAAGGTAAAAGTATGTAGAGGAAGGTATGAGTAAAGTATGTGGATGAAGGGATGAGTAAGCTTAAACAGAAGGTTAAAGACAAAGTTGATTAAATCTTAAAGTACTTGATCAGATTACAGACTCCTTGAGATATATAAGATGACTATTAACCTAGGGCTTATATCAAAGGATGTAACAAAGGATGGCCCTGGCTTGTAGCAAGATGCTATGGTGTTCCAGTTGCAAACTTAAAAGCTTTAACTCGGGCTGGAGAGATGGCTTAGCGGTTAAGCGCTTGCCTGTGAAGCCTAAGGACCCTGGTTCGAGGCTGGATTCCCCAGGACCCACATTAGCCAGATGCACAAGGGGCCCACATACGTCTGGAGTTTGTTTGCAGTGGCTGGAGGCCCTGGCGCACCCATTCTCTCTCTCTGTCTCTATCTGCCTCTTCCTCTCTCTGTCTGTCACTCTCAAATAAATAAAAAAATTAAAAAAAAAACTTTAACTCATTGATATTAATCTGGTCATGATAATGGTTGTGAAAGACTGGCATTAATGTTCTCAACCAAGTTTATTATATTCCTCTACTTATCAACCTTTTGCTATTTAATAAAATTATTATATCTTTAAAAAAACACTGTAACCTCAAGATGGTTCCTGTCTTGTTCATGCTGTTTTACTGGGTGATACCATTCAACCTTCAATATAACCTTTGTGTCACCTGTAAATGTCATGTCACATGCAAGAAAACTCATACATGGAAAATAACCAGATCATAATGGCTAATAGATTTGATATGATCTAGGTGTTTCTTTCCTAAAGGCCCTGATAAGTATCACTCTCCTAAAGAGCCGCCTCCTTGCCTGTTAATAAGACTGACATGTAATAATAGTCTACTATGTACATAAACTACAAAATAAAGTTTGACAAATGGAAAACTAAAAACTGAAACTCCAAAAAGCCACATCTGTGTAACTAAGACGTCAATGATGGACTACAAATGATTGTGGAGAAGTAAATGTTACCAATCCAGAGCCAATAACATTTTGGGTGTATTAGCCTTTTTAATAGTCAATAATATTATTTCTCTACATGTGACCCAACATCTCCCTATGACCAGCTAAGATATCTATTGCTATAAGTTAAGAAATCTCACAGCTCTGCTCCCTTCAAGTTAAACCTATCCTGTCTCTGACATGTACTTTATTCCCCAGATTATGATAATATTCACTCTCCTTTGTTCCTTGCATACTCACATGCCTTAATAAATTCCTCCAAGACAAAATACATGTCTTCACTTCATAGTGAGTCACTGAATTCTTCAAGGCCACTGAATATCAGCCCCTGAGCATCCAACTTCCCAGAACTGTGAGGGACACCTCGAGAGATCTACTGCCTCCCAGCAGGAAGTAGTTCAAGAGCTCTTCACCCCCATTCCAACCCATGCAGTCCACCCCTAAGTGCCCCACTCATGCCCAGTTCTCCCCAATCTTTTCTATCCTTCCAGAGTCTGCACTGAAGGGTTAATAGCCTTCCCTGAAAACTAGAGGGAACTAGAGAGTTAATAACTATCACTAAAGCTCACTGGCAATAAAGAAGCCACAGAGGTATTTGGCCTCATTAAGCCCAACGCCATCCCTGATTGATGTATACTCCCCTTAGCCCAGGTGGCCTTGAAGGACCAGAGACCATCTGAGTATCCTTCCTTGGACATTCCTGCCTGAAGAAATCTATTCTGAACAGGGACACAAACAGCCACAGTTTTCTTATCAATTGCACCTGGTACAGTCTGTTTCTTAGGATCCTCCTTTTAAGTTTGAACCCCAGCCTAGCTCAGTGCTTCAGCCTTCATCCCACAGGAAGGCTGCTGCTCCTCTCTGTTCCTCTCAATAAACAGTCTGTAGAGATCAAGTCCAGTGTTCTCTTTTGCTTTTCTCATACACTTTCCTTACAATGGCTTAGCGGTTAAGGTATTTGTCAGCAAAGTCTAAGGACTGAGGTTCAATTCCCCAGTTGTTAGGAGCACTAGTAATAGTTAAAAAAAAAAAAAAAGGAGGCACTCACCTAGCAATGATGACACCACCATGGCAACCAGAGACCAGCTGTGCCCCGATATATGAATGAGCTAACCCTAAGGTGGCTATCGGTGACTAGAGTGACTGAGGAGAAAATGGGTATAAAATCCCCAGCAAAAGCTCAGAACTGAGTCACTCAACTCAGTGAGACAGACTATATGTCCCTCTTTGTGTTGTTACCCACTGGAAGGGGAAGGAGTGGCCCATCAGGGAAGAGCAGACAAAGGAGGGTTGACTCAGATGTCCCATGGACCAAGTCACAGGTGAGCTGCTTCAGGCTAGGCAGAGGCTGAGAGGATAGGAAAATAGAGACATTGATCTAATTAATGTGTGAAGAGTGAATAAAGTGTGGTAATTAAATTGACATAATCCACCTCTGGACTACTTAATTCCAACACTAGTACAATACCAGTACACACGTAAAGCCAGATGCACAAGGTGGCACATGCATCTGGAGTTTGTTTGCAGTGGCTGGAGGACCTGGTGCTCCCATTTGTTCTTTCTCTCTCTATCTGCCTCTCTCTCTGTCTCTCTGTCTCTCTCTCTCTCAAATAAATAAGTAAAATATATATTTTAAAAATAGTGACATGAGATCTTTAAGCAGAAAAGGAGGCTATGGAATACCTCAGAGATATGGAATATATTCAGAGAAATATGGACTATCTGGATAGAATATTTCTGCCAAAATAGACAAGCAATCAGTAGCAGGCAGCATCTTTATAGACTAGAAGAGATGCAGGAGTTTAGAGGGAGGAAGACTTCTCACTCATTCCTCTTGTACCCTTTGGCATTATTGTCCCACATGCGTGTATTACCTTCAAATAATAAAATAATTTTAAAATGACAATAATCAGGCTGGGCATGGTGGCATACACCTTTAATCCCAGCACTTGGGAGGCAGAGGTAGGAAGATCACCATGAGCTCGAGGCCACCTTGAGACGACAGTGAATTCCAGGTCAGCCTGGGCTAGAGTGAGACCCTACCTCGAAAAACTTAAAAAAAAAAAAAAAAGAACAATGACATAACAGTGCCTCGTGCCAGGCCTCTTGCTGAGGCAACAAAGATGAAATGCTGTGTAGAAGTGCTGGCTCCAAGTGTCTGTCCTACTCCGTCTACCCATCAAGGTAGCTTGTCATTCATGCTCTCAGTTACACCATCCGTGACAATGACAAGGAGAGATCTGCAGGAGCTGTGCAAGGATCAAGCGAAAGCATTTGAAGCAGGTTGTAAACAGAGGACCTTCAGAGACACAGGATCACTGTAGCTGAATTCTTGGAGCTGGGGGACAGTCTGGGATAGAGAAAGTGATAATCGCTGAATTCACTCATGTGAAAAAATGTGACAGTATCATGCTGGTGCCCTAACAAGTCCTGTTAACTATCACTTGTTAAGAAATCCTGAGTAACATATCAGGCCCATTTTCTAGGCCATGATTCCTCAAAGCAGGGACTATGCTTTAACCTTTTTGTTTGTTTTTTGAAGCACTGTCTCATTCTAGTCCAGGCCTGAAACTCTATAGTCTAAGCTAGACTCAAACTCTGCCTCAGCCTCCTGAATGCTGGAATTAAATGTGTGGGACATCACACCCAGCCTTACTTGGTGATTTCATAGTCCTAATTTAAATATAGACAAATATGCTTATATTTTCTGTACAAACTGGCATTTTATAGTTCATTGAAGAACTTCTCTAGGTTAAGTTTTTTTTCTGACTTTTTCCCCAAAAAGCTTTAGTTTCATATAAAATTATGTATGGTAAGTGATGGGGGACCCAATTTCATTTTTCCATTCAATTTGATAACTAATTGTCCTAGGCCCAGTCATTAAATAACTGTTCCTTTCCTTACTGATCTTCAATGTCTCCTCAATTATGCTGAAGTGTCCGTATGAACAGATCTGTTTCTTTAACCTGTAATTTGTTCTATTGGCTAGTAGTTTACCTAATATTGCACCATTACCATGCTATTTTAATATTGTTATAGTGAGACTAGACCATTGGTAGAATAAATCCTCTTATATTATTCTTCAAGACCGGAGGGCTGGGGAGATTCCTCAGTCAGTAAGGTGCTTGCCTTGCTGTCATGAAGACCTTAGTTCCATCTCTTGAATCTACATTTTTTAAACACATTTTGTTTTTACTTATTTATTAGGAAAAGGGAGGGAATGAGAGAAAGAGAGAATGGGCACACCAGGGCCTTCTAGCCACTGCAAATGAACTCCAAATGCATGTGCCACCGTGTGCATCAGGCTTATGTGGGATCTGGAGAATCGAACCTGGGTCCTTAGGCTTCACTGGCAAGCACCTTAACCACTAAGCCAGATCTCTAGCCCCTACATTTTGTTTTAGAGGTAGTGTCACACTCTAGCCTAGGCTGACCTGGAATTACTATGTAGTCTCAGGCTGGCCTCGAACGTGCTGAGTTCAAAGGTATACAGCACCACAGACAGCTGAATGACCCCACTTTTCTTTTGGTTTGGTCGAGGTAGGGTCTCACTCAGGGTGGCCTCAGACTCACAGCGATCCTCCTACCTCTGCCTCCTGAGTGCTGAGATTAAAGGTGTGAGCCACCATGCTCACCCTGAACCCACATTTAAAAAAGAAGAAAAGAAGGAGAAGAAGAAGAAGAGGAGGAGGAGGAGGAGGAGGAAGAAGGAGAAGAAAGCTGGGTATGGTTATATGCATTTGTAATCCCAGCACTGGGGAGGTGAAGACAGGCAAGTGTCTGAGGCTCACTAGACAGTCAACTTAGCCTACTTGGAGTTTCAGGCTAGTGACAGACCCTGTTTGTTTGTTTTTTGTTTTTTTTTTGGATAGGGTCTCACTTTCTAGCCCAGGCTGACCTGGAATTCACTATGTAGTCTCAGTGTGGCCTTGAGCTCATAGCCATCCACCTACCTCTACTTAAATTAAAGGCATGTGCCACCACATCAGCTGTTTTTTATTATTATTAGTTATGGACATACTCAGTATGTAAACAGCATGTGTTGCTACCATCCTTTTCTTCATCCCTGCCCCCCTCCTCTTCTTTGGGGATGCTGGTCATCCCCATGGGGATTGTGGGTTGTGCATTGTGGGAGCAGCCATCAGTTATGGTGAAGAAGCAATGTCTGTGTGCATAATGTCCCAACTTGTGTCTCTAACAATCTTTCCGCCCCACTCTCCACGAAATTCCCTGAGCCATGTTGGGTGTGTTTTAAGTCTACTTTGGTGATGGACACTTAGGAGCATCTAGATGTCTGGTTTGATAGGTGTTCAGTGTCCTCAGTGTCTACCGCCTTCACCCTCGTGCTGATATCAGATTCAATAAGAAAGCAGCACTCTTGCTCATTTCCCCAATTCCTCTATGGTTTCAGCTGGGGCTGAGGTGGAGTGCACTGGGTTGTTTATCTCCTCAGGTCCCACTTCTGTCTGAAAAAGAGAAGGATTCTCCAACAGAGAGTGAATTAAGCACAGGTTAAATGGGATAACCACTATTAGTTTAGAGAGAATTTAATGGGTGTAGACCCTCTTATAGCCCAAGATTAGTGGGACCTTGATATTGGAAAGCAAACTCATTATCTGGATATGATTCTGACTTGTTTTCCAGTTCCAGATATGGGTTCCTTTCCACTGAGCGGATCTGTTAGCCAATCCAAGGAAGTTGGTTACCCACCATGGCTGTGTGCCACTATTGCACTTGTGTGAGCATCATGTCAGGTTGTTTGCTTCTGAGTAGCTTAGACCTCAAGTTGCTTGGACAGATGTTGGCCACTTTCCCCCAGTAGCTCATGTAACACCTTCTGGCACTAGATGGGCTATCTGGAGACTGGCTCTATTCCAGATTCCACTTAGGTCTCTCCATGTTCTGTGCCAACAGCATATGGTGTTTTCAGCAGTAGGGTCTTACCATTAGCCTCTGGTGGGTAATCAAGTACTCCGACAGAAGTCTGTCTTGTTTTGGGAAACCTTTTGGATTTCTGATCAATAGCTCATTGTGGGTGTTAATCGCATCCTGGTACTGGGTGTTACAGGCCAGTGCCAAGGGAAAAGAAAGAAAAAAAAAGAAAGAAAATAGGAAAAATAAAGGAAAAAGAAAGAAAGAAACATGAGAAATTTAAAGTTAGGCTTCATCTCACCCTCTCCAGGGGCCATCTGATTCAGGTGCTCCCTCTAAGGTCCTGTTGGGGGTACAACCTTTTAGTCTGTCTTCCAGATTATAAGATTCTATGGTACCAGTTCCATTTGGGTTCAGTTTTGTGCCCCCTCTACTCACCCTTACCCTCCCATCAAGCCCTGCCCTCCCTATTGTCCAGGCCTCGAGATGCCTATTAGGTATGTCACCATCTCGGGCTAATCCAGGTTAGGAGCAGCAAATAAGTGAGACCATGTGACAATTATCTTTCTGTGATTGTGTGAGTTCGCTGAGAATGATCTGTTCTAAGTTTAACCATTTTTCTACAAATTTCATTGTGTCATTTTTTTTCTAACTGCTGAGTAGAAGTCCATTGTATAGATATACCACATCTTGGTTATCCATTCATCCAATGATGGGCAAGGTGCCTGGGTTGATTCCAGCTCTTAGCTATTATGAATTGAGCAGCTATAAACATGGTTGAGCAAATATCTCTGCCCTGAGGCATGGAGCTTTTAGGGTAAATGCCCAGTAAGGGAATAACTGTGTCTGTTGGTAGTCAACCTTTTTAGGAGTCTCCATATTGATTTCCATAGTGTTTGTACCAACTTACATTCCCACCAACAGAGAATGAGGGTTCCTATTACTCTACTTGCTTGTTTTTTTAAGGTTTAGAGTGTCTTTGTAATGACACCCAAGGTTGTCCTCTGTTTTACCTGCACAAGCTCATGTACACACACACACACACACCCCTGTCTTAGCTATTCTTGGCCCTTTGCTCATCTATATACAGTTAAGCATCCCAAGTTGTTTGATTTTTATTATAATAAAAAATTTTAGGGCTGGAGGGATTGCTTAGTGGTTAAGGCATTTGCCTGCAAAGCCAAAGAACCCAGGTTCGATTCCCCAGGTCCCACGTTAGCCAGATGCACATGGTGGTACATGCATCTGGAGTTCATTTGCAGTGGCTGGAAGCCCTGGCACACTCATCTCATTCTCTCTCTCTCTCTTTCTCTCTCTCCTCTCTCTCTCTCTCTCTCTCTCTCTCTTTCTTCTCTCTCCCTCTTTCTCTGTCAAAATAATAAAAATAAAATATTTTTAAAAATTATATTCTGAAAAACTTGAGAATTAGCGCTAGCTCACAGTATCTACTCTTATCCCCTCACTATGTTACATTTTGTGTCTATGTGTGTGCCCATGCATGTGGAGGCCAGAGGTCAAAACTGGCTCATTTATGATGCAATATGTTAAATTCCTCTTCTGTTTGTGTTTTCTGTTTTTTTTTTTTTTTTTTTGAGGTAGGGTCTCACTCTAGCCCAGGCTGACCTGGAATTCACTATGTAGTCTCAGGCTGGCCTTGAAGTCAGTGATCCTCCTACCTCTGCCTTCTGAGTGCTGGGATTAAAGACGTGTCACCACACCCAGCTTCCTCTTCTGTTTGTTGAACAATTTGTACCCTCTTGGGTCCGTTCTGCACCATAAGGTCCCCTTTATTACTTGCTATTGGTTTCCTTCAAATTTTGCCTCTCTCTCTCTCTCAAGACAGGGGCTCACTCTATAGCCTGAGGTATCCCAGGTTGGTATAAAACTCACGGTTTACTTCAGGCTGGTCTCAAACTTGTGCCATAACTCCTGCCTCAGCCATAGAATGCTGGGATTATTGGTATCAGGTCCCACACCAGGCTTCTAGAAAGGCTGGCCTTGAACATTTAAGAAAGCTTGCATAGGCCTGGAGAGATGGCTCAGTGGTTAAGGTACTTGCCTGCAAAGCCAAAGGACCTAGGGTCAATTCCCCAGGACCCATATGAGCTAGATGTCCAAGGTGGCACATGCGTCTGGAGTTTGTTTGCAGTGGCTGGAGGCCCTGGTGTGCTCATTCTCTCTCTCTCTCTCTCTCTCTCTCTCTCTCTCTCTCAAATAAATAGGAACTAATTTAAAAAAAAAGAAAGCTTGCATAAAAACAAAGACCAGCCTGATGTGGTGGTACACATCTGTAATCTCAGCACTCAGAGGGTGGAAGAAGGGGGATCAGGAGTTCAAGGCCAGTTTCAGCTATGTAGTGAGTTTGAGGGGAGACTGGGTCACGTAAGACCGTCCGAAAACACCACAATAACAGAAACAAAGCAGACCTGCAGGTAGCTGGCCGAGTTTCCTCTGCTGATGTGATTTGATTTTCCCATCTGGCTTATCTCTGGAAATAGGAAGGATGAAGTCAACTTTGCACACATTTGTGTCAACTGGGAGACTTCTCTTAGGGAGCATGGGCAACAGTCAGGAAGGAGGGCTTCCCCAAATACCCAAGTGTGAAGTTTACCTGCACTGGAAACTGGAGCCTCCTAAGGAAGATCATTTCTTAGGGGACAGCCAGTCCTTTGTGGCCAAGGACAACCTCAGTGTCATCCTCAGGAACACTGGTCACCTTTTTTGACAGTCTTTTGTTGGCCTGGAGCATTGCCAATTAGGCTAGATTGGGTGGCCAGTAGCCTCGAGGTCCTCCTGTCTCTGCCTTCCCAGTCCTGGGATTTACAAGCTCATGATACCATACCACAATATTTTTATTTATTTACTTGAGAGGGAAACATAGAAAGAGAAGACAGAAGAAGAATGAATATGGGCATGCTAGGGCCTCTTCCACTGCAAGTAAACTCCAGAAGCATGTCCACTTTGGGCATCTGGTTTTATATGGGTCCTAGGGAATTGAACCAGGGCCATCAGGCTTTGCAAGTGCCTTTAACAGCTGAGCCATCTCTCCAGCGCACACCAGGAATTTTTATGTGGGTTCTAGGGATCACTCAGGTCCTCTGCTTGTAAGGAAACCACATTACCGACCAGCCCTAATTGATTATTCCCTGTGATTTTGGGCCCCATTTCTACTCCCCATGTGTTCTGTTTGTCCAGAGTTTCTTGAAAGAACTTGGAAAAAGAAACACTTCACATCTGGTAAGGTCTTCCCTGTGATAAGTTCCAGGTTGTTGCTTTCTTTAATCCAGTTCATCTTCTAAGAGTTCCCATGTCCATTTCCACTGTGGGAAAAACAATCAGATCAGGATCCAAGTCAGAATTCCAAGTGCAGCTCAAGAGGAGAGGAAACCTGAAGAGGAGACTCACCATAACTCTTCATGGTGCATTTGTATGTTGAGGATATTTACAGCCTATATTTAACACCATTGAACATTCCCTGAGTTATAAGTGAATGATCATCCTTACCCAAAATTCCAAGTAGATTTTCATTCAGGATGGTCCAATCTCTTCTCCTTTGTAGTTATATTTATTTATAAGTTAATTCTTCTATATTCTATAATTCTCATGCTTCTTTTGTCAGACTGGCTAATTCAGATCAGTTTCTCAAAATAAAATTCCTTCTAAATAGTCCAGCCTTGAGTTTCTTAAATGTTTTTTATTTTTATTTATTTATTTCTTTGACAGAGAAAGAGGGAGAGAGAGAGAATGGGCACAACAGGGCCTCCAGCTACTGCAAACAAACTCCAGACATGTGCGCCCCCTTGTGCATCTGGCTTAGGTGGGTCCTTTGGCTTTGCAGGCAAATGCTTTAACCACTAAGCCATCCCTCCAGCCCTCAAGCCTTGAGTTTCTTGACCTGAAACTGTTGCAGTGAACAAACCAGGTTCTCTGTTGGGTCTTGGAGTTGAGTGGGCAGACTGGCATTCCACTGTGTTTGTTGCTGTTTTGTGGTACTGAGGATTGAACCTAGGGCTATGCACATGCTAGATGAAGTAGTTACTTTCTTGTTGCTCAGACAAAATTCCTAACCAGAAGCAGCTTAACTTAATAAAGGGTTTATTTTGGCTTATAGTTTGAAGTGAAAATCCGTCCTGACAGGGAAGGCATGACACTGGTCACCTTCATTTCACAGTGAGGAAGCAGAGTGTGATGCGTGTTGGTTCAGCTAGCTCTCCCCTTTCATAGCTTATGCTTTTTATACCTTTGCACTTTAAAAAAAAATATTCATCAATTTGAGAGAGGGAGAGAGAAAAGGAGAGAGAAGGGAAGGGAACTGAAGGGAAGGGAAAAGATGACCCTGAGGAAATAGTTGATTTAGGGGACAGGAGAGAATAGGTACATATATGCACACAAATACAATGAGGAAACTACCTCCTTAAAACAATGATAAGGGTGCTGGAGAGTTGGCTCAGCCATTAAAGGCACTTGCTCACAAAGCCTGACTGTCTGAGTTCAATTCCCCAGTCCACATGTAAAGCCAGATGCACAAGGTGGTACATGCATTTGGAATTCATAACAGTGGCAGGAGGCCCTGTTGTGCCCATTCATTATCTCTCTTAAATAAATAAATGATTTTTAGAAAATGATTAAAAAGAGACAAAATGAATCAGGAAACTCAATTTTGAATTAATAGACATTCTAGAGGAAGAAACGAAATAGTGAATGAAAGTGGAGGCAGGGAAAAAAAACCAAAACCATTTCTCAGAGTTGAAGGCCAGGTCTTCAGATATAGAGTTTACTGATCCCTCAGGAGCTGAAAACAGAGACATTAGAACCCTCATACATTGCTAGAGAGGAGGGGAAGTAACGTGGATAGCTGGGCATAGTAACTCACACCTACAGTAACAGCACTATGTAGGAGAATCACTGTGACTTCAAGGACAACCTGTGGACACAGAGTGAGTTGCAGGTCAGCCTGGGCAAGAGGACTTACCTCAAAACACGAAAAAAAAAAAAACTGGGGGGATGGATCCCCAGAATGTTAAATGTTGAACTATCACGTGACTCAGCAACTCCTTTCTAGTCATATTTGCCAAAGAATTGAAAACAGATGCTCAAAACAAATACATAAGATACACGTGTGATCAAACAACACTTATAGGAAAACAAGTGAGACAAACAAGTCAATTGGCTACACCCTAGGGAGTCAGCTGCTCCGTTAGTCACAGCTTAACTAGTTAATTGTTTACAGCCTAATTAGCTATCTGGCTCCAGGACCTTCTGTAACCAGCCTCAGCTGTGTTACTGTGATTAAAACTGTATTGGTTTGGTACGTTGGGTCCAAGGCAGGTGCCCACTTCAAATGCATAGCCTCCTATAAAAATGTTATTTAGTACTATGTAAATTGCGTTTGCAAAGAGCTCCCGTGTGAGTGGAAAATCCCCTCACCTGGCTTTTCCTGCGACTCAAGCCAAGCCTGGCCACTGTGGCCCCGCGGGACTGGCTGCACAGCTGCTGGAGCCGCTTCTGCCTGCCTGTGTGGGCGCTGGATCTCTCCTACTTCTCTGCTGCAGTTTTAACTTCTTATACACCTCGCTTTTTAGTAAAAGTGTGTATTTTGCTGGTTTTTTTTTTTTTTTTTTTTTTTTTTTTTTTGGCTTTTTCTTCCCTAGGCTGCTTTGGCTTGGTTCCTATGCTGCCATCTTAACCGGAAGTGCCCAAGTACTATGTAAATTGCATTGAATCAGATTGGCCAGGACCTTAGTGTAGACAGAAGAAATAACAGAACGGTAGGGTATTCCAACATTAGAGGTCAGCAGAAAAGGAGAATTCAACAAACGAAACTAAACAAGGCGGCCAGCGAGGGAAGATACCAACCGGAAGAATGTGATGTTCTGGAAACAACCAAAGAGAATGACAAGATGTGAGATCAGCTTGCTCTTTAAAGGACCAAGTGGTACTAGGAGGTGGCATGAGACCATGAGACCATGGCATCGTTCATTGGGATACAAAAGAGATTATGCGATGCACACCAGAAGGGTTTCAGGAATAGGAATGAAAATCTAATGGAAGTGGGTTAAACATGGAGCAGAAGATGAGAAAATAAAAAAATGAATATAGTCAATTTCATGGAAAATTCTGTAAATGAAAGTGAAAAAAAAAATAGGGGCTGCAGAGATGGCTTAGCTGTTAAGGCGTTTGCCTGCAAAGCCAAAGGATCCCAGTTAGATTCTCCAGGACCCACATAAGCCAGATGCACAAGGGAGCACATGCATCTGGAGTTTGTTTGCAGTAGCTGGAGGCCCTGGAGCACCCATTCTCTCACTCTCTCTGCCTCTTTCTCTCTCTCAAATAAATAAAATATATTTTTAAAAATAGGACTAGGGAGATGTTACAGCAGTTAAAAGTTACTTGTTTGCAAAGCCTGATGGTCCAGGTTCAATTCTGCAGTACCTACATAAAGCCAGATGCACAAAGGGTCTCGTGATTGTGGAGTTTATTTGCAGTGGTAGGAGGCCCTAGTGTGCTCATGTTCTCTCTCTCTCTGTTTGACAAATAAATATTTTATATCTTATTTTATTTATGAGAGTGAGAGAGAGAGAGAGAGAGAGAATGGGCACATGGACACACCAAGGCCTCTAGCCACTGCAAATGAAATCCAGATGCATGCACCACAATGTATATTTGGATTATGTGGGTTTGGGGAAATAGAACCTGGGTCCCTAGGCTTCCCAGAAAAGCACCTTAACCACTAACCATCTCTCCAGCCCACAAAAATACTTTTTAAAGTGGAAAAATAGAGTGGTGAGCTGCAATAGGTATTGGGTTAAGGAAGGTATTTTTTTTTTAAATAATGGCAGTTATTTGAAACTACCCATAAGATGATAGGAAACATCCAATAGAGAGCGGGAAATGACAATTTAAAAAAGAGAGAGATAGGATGACAGGGTCACAGTCAGTCCTTGATGGGATAGAAGAGATAGATTCTACTTCACAAGTGGAGGGCTTGTGTATAAACAAGAGCTTTGACTGCACACTAACAGGAGGGAAAATATGTGGGGACAAGATTCAGTAAGATGTGTAAATAGGGGTGAAGGGAAGACTGAGAACATGGAATTATCTTCCAACTGATTCTATTTTATTGGGGAGAAGTGAGGTGGTGCATGGAATTCTGGAGAGGAAGGAGTAAAATGTTCTCCCAACAGAGAGATTGATAGAAAAAAAAATATATTGTGGGCTGGAGAGATAGCATAGCAGTTAAGGCATTTGTCTGAAAAGCCAAAAGACCTCAATTTGAGTCCCCAGGACCCACATAAACCAGATGCTCAAGGTGGTGCATGTATCTGGAGTTCATTTGCAGTGGCTGGAGGCCCCCTGGTGTGCTCATTCTCGCTGTCTGCCTCTTTGTCTCTCTCAAATAAATAAATAAATTTTTAAAAAAGAATGTATTATGTCCCACCTTAAGCTTGTTTTTTTTTTTTTTAAAAAAAATATATTGTAATGCTTGCAGGAGAAATCACACCTTTGTCACATCGAAGCCTTCAGCTCTAGTCCCTATACACCTTCCCATCAATGATTACTTCCTTTGGGCTCTTAAAGAGTTTTCCTTCATTTTCCCTTTTTTTGAGGAAGGGGTCTTGGTAGAGCCTAGGATGACCTGAAATTCCCCATGTAGTCTCAGAGTGGCCTCGAACTCACAGTGATCCTCCTACTTCTGCCTCCCAAGTGCTGGGATTAAAGGCGTGTGCTACCATGCTGGGCAGAGTAATAAGTTTTCTTCATATAGATTTCCATCTCTTCTAATTCAACAGCAATGGTTGGGTGATGCTTTCCTCCAGGATGTTAAGAAGAATAGAAAGATTTTCCTTTTTTTTCCTTTTTTGGGGGGTTTTCGAGGTAGGGTCTCACTCTGGTCCAGACTGACCTCAGGATGGCCTTGAACTCACAGTGATCTTACCTCTGCCTCCCGAGTGCTGGGATTAAAGGCGTGCGCCACCACGCCCGGTTTAGAAAATTTTTCTTACATTTCTTACATTTAGCTTACCCATAACTGTGGGCTAACTCCACAATGCATGACCCATATACCTCAACAAGGAGGGGAGGGGGTAGGTCATGGATGAGCCTAATAATGGTACCAAACTGACTGTATTTGCTGAATACAGAACTGACTAATAAAGAAAAAATAAAAAATAAATAAAAAATTAAAAAAAGAGAGTACTAGCTTTCAGTTTACAATAATTTATTTTAACCAGAAAAATGTATATAGATGTTTCTAGAATGGGAAAGGGAAAAGGAAAACTAGTAAATTTAAAGCAATAATGTAATATTTGTCTTTCTTATTTTACGCCTTTTGCAAAGCTCAGAGTATTGGATTTTTCAAGCATATTTGCATAAAGTAAAACTTTGTCCTCTCTAAAAAAAAAAAAGAAAGAAAGAAAAAAAGAAAAATTTTCTTTTAAGCCAGATGGCTCACACCTTTAATCCCAGCACTTGGTAGGCTGAGGCAGGAGGATTATAGTTAGAGGCCATTCCATTCTGAGCTAGGGTGAGTTCCAGATAATCCGGACTGACGTTAAAGCTAGCCTTAAAAAAAATAAAAATTTGCTTCTAGTACCACAGTTGGAAAGGCATGATATAGGGTCAAGGGAGGTGGTCAGTTCTCAATGAGAGTTCATGAAGAATAGAAAGATGTCCAGGCATCTTAGTAGGCACACCCACACCTACTAGAGAACTCCCAGGTGTAGCTGTTTGAGTCTCAGGGAGGTCCTAACTAGTTAGAGGCTACTTGATCTGGCTGCTGAGTCTTCTTGATCTTCCCCTTTTCTCTGAGAAATGCACCTGAAAGAGGAGAGCTGAGTGATGGGTGCAAACTACCAACTTGTTCTAAGAACATATAAAAAGGTGAAATATAGTCTACCATTCCCTTCTGTTTCACTGACCACTCATAATTACCAGAACCAAATGTTTAGAGCAGCAGAGCTTTAACTACTCTACATGACATTTCATGCCATGTGTCCCTATTTGTGTGATAACATGTTAAGCCATCATTAGCTACCTCAGAATTTTTGGTGTCAACACAAATGTTCTGGACTCTTGGGCCTTTTTTTTTTTTTTTTTTCTTTTTTGGTTTTTTGAGGTAGGGTCTTGCTCTAGCCCAGGCTGAACTGGAATTCACTATGTAGTTTCTGGGTGGCCTTGAACTCATGGGGATCCTCCTACCTCTGCCTCCTAAGTGCTGGGATTAAAGGCATGCACCACCACACCCTGCTTTGTGTCTTCTTTAAAAAAAAAAATTATTTATTTATTTGTTAGAGAAAGAAAAAGGCACATAGAGAAAGAGAGAGAGAGAGAGAATGGGCACACCAGGGCCTCTAGCCACTGTAAATGAACTCCAGATGCATGTGTACCTTGTGCATCTGGCTTTATGTGTATCCTGGGGAATCGAACTGGTGTCCTTTGGTTTTGCTGGCAAGAGCCCTTTTGTGTCCTCTTAATGTCTAACATTGATATATTGAAAATAACAAGATACACCTTACACCTAGGAGGCTGAAGCAGGAGGATTACTATCCAGCCTGGACTACTACGTGAAACCCTGTCTAAAAATACAGAAGACACAAAAATATGTATTCCTAGTCTATCCCTTTGCTGCCTTCAAGTGCACAGTAGTCCTGTCTCATCTGCAATATTGCTTTTTTGCAATTTCAGTTACCTACAACTAACAGCAATCTACAAGTATTACATGGAAAATTTCAGAAGTAAGCGATTAACACGTTTTAAGTTCCATGCCATTTTGAGTAGCATGGTGAAATCTCACACTATTCTGCTTTCTAACTGGCATGTGACTCACACCAGGAAACAGATGCAGCAGTATCTAAGCCATTACCAACACAGATATTACACCTGGGCATGGTGGCATACACCTGTCACCCCAGCACTTGGGAGATGGACAAAAGAGGGTCAGGAATTCAAGGTCAGTTTAGCTACATTGAGAACTCAAGGCCAACCTGGGCTAATGAGACCCTTTATTAAGACAAAATAAAACAATAACAAAAATACATATCATACTAGGCAAGAGAAAATGCCTAATAAGGAATGGGCAGATGGCGGGTCCAAAAGCATTGTCTTTTCCTTGTTGTCTTAGGTAGGTAGTACCACTAGTGGGTGTGTTCTCTGGACTTCTACACCGGGGCAACTTCTGGAGAAGCTTATATTTTAGGCTGAGCCCTGTTAGTTCCACCCCGGGATTTCACAGGAGCCACTGGGGGGGTGTGAGAGCAGAGTAGTCATGCTGAAAGCTGAGCTTCATGGGGCAGTGCTGGAATGAAGGGAAGACAGGAGTTTGCACTGGTTTTTAGCTAGAGAGATGGCAGCATTTTGGTTGGTGTTCTTTTTTTTTTTTTTTTTTTTTTTCTATGTTAGTGATTTCCTAGAACTGAAACAGAGGGATATAAAAGGCCAGCAACAAAGGGGTGAGCTATGAAAACACAGGCAGAGGAAACAGAAGAAAGGATTGGTAAGGCTAACATTATGTAAGAGGATACTGGCTAAATGTAAGCTGGAAGCGCTAAACAAGATAAAAAGAAACTTATGTAAGGCATAATTCATGAAAATAGGGCCGTCATAGTTCTGTATTAACCACAGATAGACTAACTACATACATGAAGAACCTGTTTCGGAAATACAAGGAAAACTAATTTAAAGCACACTGAAGTTACAAATTATAGAATTAGATTGATCTAAAAAATATGTAGGGAGTTGAATTCTAAAGTTAATACACCCAAACACTAAACCCAATAAACCTGATGCAATAGAAAAATTTAACTATAGGGCTGGAGAGATGGCTCTGTGGATAAGGTGCTTGCCTACAAAGTCCAAGACCCCAGGTTTGATTCCCCAGCACCCATGTAAAGCCAGATGCACAAGGTGATGCATGTGTTTGGAGTTCCTTTACAATAGCTAGAGGTCCTGTCATACCCATTCTCTTTATCTGCCTCTCTCTTTCAAATAAATAAATTAAATTAAAAAGAAAATTATAATTAGGAATAGAAAATATGTTTTATGATCATGATGTATTATTGGCCCCATATCTGATGAAACGAATTTTTTTTTTTTGAGGTAGGGTTTCACTCCAGCCCAGGCTGACCTGGAATTCACTATGCAGTCTTAGGTTGGCCTTGAACTCATGGCAATCCTCCTACCGCTGGCTCCCGGGTGCTGGGATTAAAGGTGTGTGCCACCACACCCGATATAAAGAAAATTTTAATTAAAAGTACAGAAAGCTGGGGATATAGCTCACTGGTTAAAAGGTGCTTTCCTGAAAAGCCTGCTGGCCTGAGTTCAATTCTCCAATACCCAAGGCAAGCCAGTTGCAAAACGTTGTGCTTGCATTTGCAGTGGCAAGAGGCCCTGGTGCCCCCCCCCCACACACACATGCAAATAAATAGGGATTAGGGAGATGGTTCAGTCATTAAAAGTACTTGCTTGCAAAAGCCTATCAGCCTAGGTTTGACCCATTTTCAAATTCCCAGTACCAATATAAAGCTAGATACATAAAGTGGTGCATGCATCTGGAGTGTGTTTGCAATGGCAAGAGGCCCTGGTGTGTCCATTCCCTCCCTCCCTCACATATAAATAAATATGTTAAGATAAATAAATCTTTTATAAATAAATTTTTAAATGTATTTTTAAAGTACAGAATTCTCAGATCATAAAGATATAAATTAAGGGCTGAAGAGTTGGCTTAGTGGTTAAAGGCATTTGCTTGCAAAACCTGACAGCCTGGGTTCAATTCCCCAGATAGCTAGATGCATGGGATTAAAGACATGTGCCACCATGCCCAGCTATATGCAATTTTTATGTATAGCAAAAAAATAAAAGCTAGGTGTGGGGGCCATTATGCTAGCACTTGGGAGGTAGACAGGAGGATCAGGAGTTCAAGGCCAGCCTGAGATACATAGCAAGTTCAAGACTAGTCTGTAGAACTACCCTTGTAGACCCTGTCACAAATGAACAAACAGACACACAAAAAAGCCCACCCCAAAATCCACACAAAATGGAATATTCAAGAACCATGGAACAACTACAAATGATGCTATATAACATCAGTACTAGTGTAGGAGAGAAATAAAGGAACAGAAAAAAAGTCTTTCATATTGTTTGAACCATTAATAACTTGATAATTTCCTCCAAATAATGACAGACACCAAACTATGGATCTAAGGTCAGATAACACTGAGCAGAATCAATGCCAAAACAAACAGGTTTGCAATGAGGCATATGTTTTACAAGGATAAAGAAAAATCCTGCAAAAATGCAGAGGAAGGGTTGGAGAGATGGCTTAGTGGTTAAGTTGCTTGCCTGTTAAGGCTAAGGACCCATGTTTGACTCTCCAGATTCCAAGTAAACCAGATGCACAAGATGTCACAAGCGTGCAAGGCTTCACATGCGCACAAGATGGCACATACATCTGGAGTTTGATTGCAGTGGCTGGAGGCCCTGGCACACCTATTCACCTCCCCCCCATAAGCATAAAATTTTTTTTAAAAGAGTCTATTAAAAATGCAGAGGAGGGCTGGAGAAATAGCTTGGCGGTTGAGAGCTTGCCTGTGAAGCCCAAGGACCCCTGTTCAAGGCTCGATTCTCCAGGACCCACGTTAGCCAGATGCACAAGGGGGCGCACGCGTCTGGAGTTTGTTTGCAGCGGCTGGAGGCCCTGGCGTGCCCATTCTCTCTCTCTCGTCTCTTTCTCTCTCTGTCACTCTCAAATAAAAATAAACAAACAAAAAAATTTTAAAAACCATACATTTAAAAAAAATTAAAAAATGAAAAAAAATGCAGAGGACCAAATACTTTATAAAGTACAAGGTTAAGAACCACATGCAAGTTTTCTTCAGAAACCATGCAAGCCAAGAGGGAATGAATTGAAATGTTTCTTGTAAATTTAGAGAATTAAAAAGAGGGTGAAATGCAAATCAATGCAGATATATTCAAGATTGACTATGACATATTGATACTTGCCAAATCTCTTGTGTAGTCATAAGAATCTGGGGAACAGAATTAGAAAACTATGGAGCTTTTTTTTTTTTCCAATTTGGAAAAGCTATGTGTATAAGCAACTTTCTCTAGATATCTTATTAGTTCACGTTTTAACTCCTCTTGCAAGAAGGCCATTTCTCTAAGGCATTTATTGAAGCCTCCTGGTTGCACAAAACTGTACTGGATGCTATAGAGGGAAATAGCTATGGCCTCCCCTTCCCAGGGTGATGATGAGGGTTGATCTAGTGTGGGACAGGAGCAAGGAGGAAAAGGACTAACATATTCTAATGCTGGATTTCATAACCTATGGCTTCGAGTCTGATAAACATGGTAATCATACAGATGGAGAGGACTTTTATATAATCCTCATCCCAACTCTGAGAACTTTTTATTATTTTTTTTTTAAGTAGGGTCTCACACTAGCCCAGGCTGACCTGGAATTCACTATGTAGTCTCAGGTTTGCCTCAAACTCAATGGCAATCTTCCTACCTCTGCCTCCTGAGTGCTGGGATTAAAGGCTTGAGGACATTTTTGTTCAGCTTTGCCTTCTGTGATCTATATTATGAAGGTATTGTGTTTTTTTTTTCATGTTTCAAATAAATGTTATATAATAATAATGCATAGTTGGTTTTATCTTTTGAAATTATTTGAGAGAGAAAAAGACAGAGAGACAGAAAGAAAGAAAGAAAGAAAGAAAGAAAGAAAGAAAGAAAGAAAGAAAGGACGAACGGAAGGAAGAAAGGAAGAAAGAAAGAATGAATATGGGCACACTAGGACCTCCTACCACTGCAAATGAACTCCAGAAACATGTGCCACTTTGTGCATCTGCCTTTATGCGGGCACTGAGGAATTGAACCCAGGCCATCATGCTTTGCAGGCAAGCACCTTTAACTATTGAGCTGTGGGTCCCTGAATCCTTGAGGCCGCAGTTCCCTGAAGGCATCCAGGCAACCGTAGAGAGCAGGGTTTTGAGTGGCTGTGAGCACGACGGGATACACAAACCCGGGAGAAGACTTCAGAGAGTAGTTCCATTTATTCAATAGGGAAACGGGTTTATAAACAGTTGAGAGTGGGAAGAGGGTCCTAAGGGGATTGGTGGGTTCAAAGGTTGCGAGCCAATGCATAGGAATGTCCATTCCAGCACATAGGGAGAGAGTCAGGTGATCTACATAGTGGCGGGAAGAGGGTTGCAGGGGGATGGACTGTGTGAAGGCTGCTGGCTGACACTATATAAGGAATTTCCTAGGCAACTGGCCGAAGGTCACAGGGCTATGAGTGAAGCCTAAGTCTCAGGATGTCCAGGTGTCCTGGGCTGGGGGGAGTGGCCTCCTATAGCCCAGGGGATAAGGGCCCTTAGCCATGCCTGCAGCTCAGGCCCTTTTCCTGAAGGCTCCAGCCTGTGCCTGGCAGTGCCCAGCACCAAGCCACCTCTTCAGCCCTGGCCTTGCTTTTTCCAAGATGTCATAGATGTCACCCCAAATAATGTGATATACTTTCTCCACCTGTTCCCTCAGCCTCACTCCCATACATTGAGAATAACTGACTCAACTCATTCTTCCTCATTTATATCTGAGACTTGGTTTCCTTGGCTGCAAAGTGTGAGAGAATAATATGGGGAGTAAAGGGACTTCAGAGTATAAATGAAATAAGATTGGCCTTAAGCTGATGATTGCTACAGACATGTGTAGCCCACCCACCTGTTTACATGGATGCTGGGGAATCAAACTCAAGGCAAATCAAGTCCTCTCAGAACCTCATGTTTGCATGGAAAGTACTCCCACTGAGCCATCTCCACAACCCGACAGATGGTATAATCTATGGTATGGGCTGAGGAGAGTTCAATGGATAAAGTGCTTGCCATTCAAGTATAAGTACCCAAGTACAGATCCCTAAAATCCATAAAAAGCCAGATACTGTTGAGCAAGAATCTGTAATTCCTGAGTACTTACAGTGAGAAGTGAGGTTGGAGACAAGAGACTTTCCTTGAAGCCCATAGGCCAGCTAGCGTGGTAAACACAGTGGTGAATGAGATATCCTGCCTCAAACAAGGTGAGAGGCAAGGATCCACATCTAAAGTTGTCCTCTGATCTCCACACATGTTATGGCATGTGTGTGTCACACTCACACACATGAACATACACATACCCCCAAAACTACAATATCATCATGTAAGATAGTTTTAAAACTTCATCCTTTATTGAACCTTGAGAGAAGAAATAACTTAAATTATTATAATTTTTTTCACACCATATAATAGCAATCTGGTATAACTTTAAATACCTTAATTTAATTAATATAGTAGACCTGTGGGCCCATATACAAACCTTGTTCCTAGGAGAAAGAATATTAATAAATGGAGCATAATAGTGCATTAAAAGAATAAAATACTCTGCTCAAAGAGTTATTTGTAAAGATCTTATTAGTATTTTAATAGGCACTGTATCAAGTATTTTTTTCCTTTTTATGGTGTGGTAGTTTGATTTAGGTGTCCCCCATAAACTTAGGTGTTCTGAATGTTAGGTTCCTAGCTGATGGAGATTTGGGAATTAATGCCTCATGGAGGTGGTGTATTGTTGGGGGTGGGCTTATGGGTGTTATATCCAGTTCCCCATGCCAGTGTTTGGCACACTCTCCTGTAGTTATTTTCCACCTTATGTTGCCCAGGGGGTGATGTCTATCCTCTGCTCATGTCGTTGTTTTCCCTGACATCATGGAGCTTCCTCTTGAGTCTGTAAGCCAAAATAAACCTCTTTTTCCCAGAAGCTGCTCTTGGTTGGGAGATTTCTACCAGCAATGTGAACCAGACTGCAACAGTAAAGTGGTACCAAGGAGTGGGATTGCTGCTAGACACCTGACTCTGTGGCTTTGGCCTTTTGGAGCTAATTTTCAAGAAGAATGTGGAAGGATTTGAAACCTTGGCCTAAGAGATGCATTGCAGTGCTGTAAGTACAGCTTGATGGACTATTCTGGTCAGAGTTGAAAGACCTGAATGCAGTAAGAACTATGGACTGTGAGGTTTGGCTTATGAGGGTGAGAAAGAGCTTTGCTTGGACTGGGCTAGCAGTTTGTGTGAGAAGCTTGCTCTTATGCCCATGTCCTGAGAAGTTGTGCAGGGTTGCTTTGCATAGAAATGAACTGGTGTGAGCAGAGGGATATGGCACAGAAAGAAATCTTTAGGCCGAAACTGCTGCCCATTCAGCTGCAATTGAGAGATTACAACCTTTGAGATTGGGCCAGCTGACCTGAATTGGGACAACAGGAAGAATGTAGACTCTTTTGAAGACGCATGAGTGCTCAAAGTGTCCTGTTCTTCAAAGTCTGCTTTATTCCCCCCTGGATTAACAAATTGGCACCCTATCTTGTATTGTGGAGTATGAGAAATGCAGGAAAGAGAGGGTCATTGAGTTTGCAACATGGTCTTGTGTTTTGGAAATGACCATGGGCAGTGTGAAGCAAGTTTGCTGGTTGCCTGCATGGAGACCCGATGGAGGCATGAGGATGGACCGTGGATTGCAGTGGAGACCCAGTGGAGATGCCAGGACCACAAGATGGCTGCTAAGGAAAGCTGCTGGCCCCAATGAAGTTTTCCAGGACTGTGAGTAGCCTAGTTGGAGGGGTGGAATTTAAATGCCAGAGACTTGTTGCTGGCTAGAATTATTGGACTTGGAGATTTATCACTAACTAGAGTTGTTGGACTTGAAGCTACAGCATTTAATGTTTGCCCTGGCTATTTTAAATCTTATATTGGTTGACTATTTCTTTGTTATGCCCAATGCCATCTTTTGCAGTGTGAATATTTATTCTGTGCCATTATGGGTTTTTTGAGGTTATTTTTTGGTATTATGGCTCAGTTAAAAGATCTTGGACTATGGGGATGCATGAACATCATTGGAATTGATAAAAAGTATGAGGATTTTTAAAGTTAGATGAATGCATTGCATTTTACATCATGTATGGTTATCAGTTTATGGGGGCCGGGGGCGGAATGTGGCGGTTTGATTCAGGTGTTCCCCATGAACTTAGGTGGTCTGAATGCTAGGTTCCCAGCTGATGGAGATTTGGGAATTAACGCCTCATGGAGGTGGTGTATTGTTGGGGGTGGGCTTATGGGTGCTATAGCCAGTTTCCCCATGCCAGTGTTTGGCACACTCTCCTGTTGCTATTGTCCACCTTATGTTGGCCAGGGGGTGATGTCCACCGTCTGCTCATGCCATCACTTTCCCTGCCATCGTGGAGCTTCCTCGAGTCTGTAAGCCAAAATAAACCTCTTTTTCCCAGATGCTGCTCTTGGTTGGATGTTTTCTACCAGCAATGCGAACCTAACTGCAACATATGGTGTGGTGTCTGTGCAGGTATATGTGTTGGTATGGACATGTAAGTGTGCATGCACATATGTGCGTGTGGAGGCTAGAGGTTGATGCTGGGTGTCTTCTGGGATTGTGTTGTCTTTATTTACTGAGGTGTGAGTCCTGTGCTTGCCAATTCAGCTAGTCTAGCTAGCCAGCTTGTCCCAGAAATCCCATGTCTAACCTAAACTTATGTGGGTCCTGGGGATCTGAACTCTTTTTCTCATACCTGCATGGCAAGTGCTTCATCCACTGCTCCATCTGCCTACCCACCTCAAACATTTCATTAATTTGCAATAGACTGATACTTTGAAAGCACTGAGCTTTCCCATTTCATACCATCTTTCAATATTCTACAATTCATATATAATATTTCATATTTCCTTGAAATCTGCTATATCAGTTGTTCAGTGCATTCATGGGTACTTCATTTTGACACCTTTGGATGTATTCTTTTTTTAGCCTATTTTGTTACTGCCATATAAGAAAGACACAAAAAATTTTCATGTATGTGTGTGTGTGTCTAGGCACGAGTATGCCATGGTGCATGTGTAGAGTGGAGAAGACAACTTCATAGTCAGTCCTTGCCTTTCCATCTCAGTTGAGGCAGGGTTCCTTTCTCTAGATCTACTCTGCTGTTCTTTGCTGTGCTGGCTGAGGGCTTCTGGGAAATTCTGTTTCCACCACCCATCTCACTGTCATTGTGCTGAGACTGCAGAAGCCCTTTGTGCATAAGGTCTGGGGACCCAAACTCTTGGCACCACACTTGCTTGCACAGAGAGTGCTTTTAGCCATTAAATCCATCACTTTTGCCCCTTTCCAAGCTTTTGTAAGTCAAAGCATATACTGGATTTAAGAATTTGTTGTTGAGAGCTGGGCATGGTGGCACACGCCTTTAATCCCAGCACTTGGGAGGCAGAGGTAGGAGGACTGCTGTAAGTTCAAGGCCACCCTGAGAGTACGTAGTGAATTCCAGGTCAGCCTGGGCTAAAGCAAGACCCTACCTCGAAAAAACAAAACAACAAGAAAGAATTGTTGTTGAGATAAACATGTAGAATTAAACCTGTAAATTAATATAATGACTCAGTAATAAATTTTCTAATGTCACTTAATTTCTGGGATAGGCCATTTCTTGTTCTAGATAGATTGTAATATGGATTTGCTGATTTTCTTGCAGCCTTGTGTTTAGGGTTTTGGTACAATTTTCTCTTTTTCTTTTTCTTTTTTTGAGGCAAGTCCAACAGACTGCTTTTTTTTTTTTTTTTTTTTTAATGAAAGAGACAGAGACAGAGAGCGAGGGAGAGGGAGAGGGAGAGAAATGGTATGCCCGGGGCCTCCAGCAACTGCAATTGAACTTATGGGCCCCCTTGAGCGGGTGTGTGACCTTGTGCTTTTGTGTCAATGTGTGTTTGGCTTACATGGGACCTGGAGAGTTGAACATGAATCCTTAGGCTTTATAGGCAAGTGCCTTAACTGCTTAGCCCTCTCTCAAGCCCTAATTTTCGCTTCTTTAGCTTTGCTAGGTTTTGGTATTGGCACATTAATGCTATAGAGTGATTTGAGCACTCTCCTACACCACGCTGGGACACAATATCCGTAACAGCAGAACAAGCAAAATAAAGCAGGTTTGGCTCAAACTGGTAACCAATTACTCTTCAAAGCATAACTCCTCTGATGACACATTGGTTTGCTCCTAGTTTCATATAGAGAATAGAATCCAAACATCTTAGCGTGCATGTAAGATACTTTGTGTTTTAACCTACTTTTAAGTCTAACCCATGTTTCCTGTATTTTGTTCCTTTTGCTTAAATTTTTTAACTCTGTAATGCCACATTCAATCCTACCCCTTTCAATGGCCCAAACCTTCTCAGATCCAAATGAACTGTTTGAATCCATGTGTTCTATAGCTATTTGTCAGCTTTTGGTTTGCCCATTCTTAAGAACTCTACACAGTTGCACTGGGTTGGCTAGTGTCACTGGCAAGAAGTCGTTCCTGAAATATCACAATGTGATCTTACTTGGAAATATACGGTCATTGCACATAAAAGTGGTTGTGAGCAGATCATAAGCACGGTGGGCTTATTATCTATTAGGACAAATGTTTTTATAATTAGAAACAGAGAACACTGAGGGAGTGGAGTGATATGGTACACATTAATGAATGCTGGCCATCATCAGAAGGGGACAACAGAGGCAGCATGACTCTGCCACACGTTGAATCCACACTCCTAAGAGTCCAGAAGCAAAAGGAAAAATCTGTTGTTCTAAGCCGCCCAGTGAGTGATATTTTTCTGGGACATCCCCAGAAAAGCAACGCCTACTTGATAGCTACCTGATAGCTCCAAGAGGGCCACGCCCCTGGCAGAAGCCAGCCTCAAGGAGGCTCCCTGTCTCTTCGATGAAGATGCTGGCACTGCCAGCAATAAATAGTGAGAACGTCCGTGACTCCGTGCTGTACAGCCAATACGGCTCCCTCTACGGTGGCCCAAAGGTGCCAAGCCACGGAGCTCGAAAGCAGCCCAGTACAAGGCTAGGGGCCAATGGTGCTTAAGCTGGAGCGAGGGCAGCCAGGGGGCCGGAGTCGTTCATTCCCTGGCGGATACGGGCGAGGGAAGCGGGGAACAGCGGGGACAAGACGACTCAAGCCGCCCTCAGGTCCCGCCATCACCGCCAGACCCTCTCTGCGTTCCCGACAGCAAGGACGAGCGGCTCCGTGAGTGCCCGGAGCCCCTCCGGCCCCAGCCGCAGCAGGAGACGTCCATCGTGGATTTGCGTGGGGGCGGGACTTCCTCCCTACGCGCAGGAAACCGGAAGGGGGCGTCTTTCCGCCGGAAGGAGAAAGGATGCCGGGGCTCTGATGGTCGGCTACGTGTGTCGCTCCGGGTCAGGCCAGTCTTTGGTCACCGGCTGGGGCAGGTGACATGGTGTCCCTGGAGGTAGCGAATGGGGGAAGAGAGAGAGAGAGAGGCATCGGGTGCCTGTCGTTGGGGACCGGAGCCTCGTTCCTGGTTCTCCAACCTCCGGAAACGTGAGGAGCTGCGGGGAGGTTAGAGGGGGAGGAGAAACGCTCTCGTGCAGACCAAAGTTTAGTTCAAACTAAAGCATATGGGAGCTTAGCCGGTAAGGCGCTCGCCTGCAAAGTCAAAGGACCCAGGTTTGATTCCCCAGGACCCACGTAAGCCAGATGCACAAAGTGGCGTAAGTGTTTGGAGTTCGTTTGCAGTGTGGCTGGAAGTCCTGGTGTGCCCATTATTTATCCATCTGTCTGTCCCTCATTTCTCTCTCAAATAAATAATAAAATATTTAAAATAAAACATACAGTGTCACATAGATGGTAAATATGGACCCGTACAGCAGCGGTGACTCCTGCTTGCTGCAGCAGCAACCTTCCGCGTTTTAAATGAACACATAGGAAGTTGATTATTTAAAAACTAGGTGCAGCCGGGCGTGGTGACGCACGTCTTTAATCCCAGCACTCGGGAGGCAGAGGTAGGAGGATTGCTGTGAGTTCAAGGCCACCCTGAGACTCCATAGTAAATTCCAGGTCAGCCTGGGCTAGAGTGAGACCCTACCTCGAAAAACCAAAAAATAATAATAATAATAAAATAAATAAAAAATAAAAACTAGGTGCTATCGTCGAGGGTGGAGAGTTGAGTGAAGAAGGCGTTGAAGTGTGTTTTGGTACAATGTAAATCTACCAAAGGCGCAAAATCATGTGCCAAGTGTTAGAAGTGTGTCAGACATCTACATTTTTGATACTGTGTGGATGGAGATGTGTGTACCATGTCACTTCTGTCATTTCCCATGTGACATATAGAATAACAAGTGTGAAGATGCAGTTTTCATGGCCGGTTATGGGCCTTTACATAGAAAGACTTGGGGATTATTAAATAAAGTAAGAGCTCCTCCCCAGAAAACTTACGGGCCGCTACTTTATCTAAGCTCTCACTGACTTTGCTGTAAAACTTTGCTGTAAAAACGCTCACAAATTTATCCAAAACTATATGAGAGACCATCTATAAAGCATCTATAAAGCTGCAAGCTGCCTGTAAGTCTAGGCGAGATGCTGGAGAGTTCACTGCAGTCAGATCTGCTGTCTTTCTATGTAAACATTTGATATTTGTGCAGTTTTAAGTGTCTTTTGTATTATTGCTGTAGTCTTTCCCATGGAAACCTGATGAAGAGTGGCAAGTCAATGAAGCCAGTAAGGGAGCCTAAGCAGTCCAGAAAACACACTGCATTAGCAAATACTGAGTAACTGTTAGCGTCACATGTGGGAAGTCTTAGTACTGAAGAACTTATTCAACTTGATGTTCATTGTAAGGGAGCCATATACCCTTTATTAAAAATTTTCAAATGTTTTTGGTCTCCAGACACCCTTAAAATGGTTGAAGACTTAAGCCAGACATGGTGGCTCACACCTTTAATCCTAGCACTCAGGAGGCCGAGGTAGGAGGACCACCTTGAGTTTGAGACCAGCCTGGGTTGGAGTGCCTCAAAAAACAAACAGGAGCCTGGCATGGTGGTGCACACCTTTAATCCCAGCACTCGAGAGGCAGAGGTGGGAGAATCGCAGTGAGTTCAAGGCCATCCTGACACTACATAGTGAATTCCAAGTCATCCTGACCTAGAGTGAAACCTTACCTTGAAAAACAAAAACAAAAAAAAAAATAAAACAAAACAAAACAAATAGGGCTGGAGAGATGGCTTAGCTTTAAGGTGTTTGCCTGTGTGTGTGTGGGGGGGTGGCTATTTATTTATTTATTTATTTGAGAGAGTCAAGTCAGAGAGACAGAGACAGAATGAGCGTGCCAGGGTCTCCAGCCACTGCAAACAAACTCCATACGCAGGCACCACCTTGTACATCTGACTTAGGTGGGTCCAGGGGAATTGAACCTGGGTCCTTAGGCTTTTCAGGCAAACGCCTTAGCCACTAAGCCATCCCTCCAGCCCAGGATTCATGTTCGATTTGCAAGTACCCACATAAGCCAGATGCACAAGATAGCCCATGCATTTGGAGATCGTTTGCCATGGCTAGAGGCTGTAGCATACCAATTCTCTCTCTCTCTTTCTCTCAAATAAGCAAATTAAATATTGTTAAACAAACAAAAAACCCTATTATTGAGGACTCAGGCTTCTTCTGGATAAATATCAGTATTGATTTTAGACAATAAAATAATTTATTTATTTTTATTTATTTGAGAAAGAGAGGGAGAGAATGGGTGCACCCAGGACTTCCAGCCACTGCAAACACATCAGATATATGTGCCCCCTTGTGCATCTGGCTTATGTAGGTCCTGGGGAATTGAACCTGGGTGCTTTGGCTTTGCAGGCAAGTGCCTTAACCTATAAGCCATCTCTCCAACCCAGTAAATATATTTTTCAAAAAAAGAAAATAGTTTTGATCTCATTAATCCATGAAAGGCCTTCAGTGGTTCCCACAGGAATCACATTTTAAGAATAACTTGCCAGGCCTGGTGGTGCAGGTCTGAAATAGAAACTTCTTAGAAAGCTGTAGCAGAAGGATATCAAGTTCAAGAACTATCTGGGTAACTTAGCAAGACCTTGTCCCCAAATAAAAAATATTAAATGGTTGGTCATACAACTCAGTAGTAGAGTACTTGCTTAATATGCACAAGGCTCTATGTTCAGTCACAAAATTGTGTTAATGCAAATGTTTCTGTTTTTGAGTTTATAGACAAATGATTGCTGTTGTGATTGTTACATGGGCAGAAATCTCATCTGCAAATGTAATGACAAATGCAGTCCTAAATCTCTTAACGTGCATGTTGTACTTCTGACTTGCGGACTGCATGTGTCCAAGGGTGGCGGAGAGTGCAGCCCAACACATTTGTAGATGGCAATGTTAGCTTGCACTCCTGCTAGAAGCTGTGTAATTCTAGACACAGGAACACAAAGTAGCTGTACATTTTGTGTTTAACCCTGTTGCTCCCCCAGTGTTAGGGCTTGAAACCAGAACCTCCTACATAGCACATTAGGCAAGTGCTGCACCACTGAACTACACCCCAGCCTCCATTCCTTTTTTTGTCCTCAACCAGTGGTTTAGACCAACTCCTAGAGAACCAAAGGCTCAGAAGAGAAGATTCTTACCAATTCATTGCATTTGGACCTGGACAAGTGACAGGCAGTTTTCTTTTCTGTTCATTCTCTTATCCAGTTAGCTCTGGCTTATCTACCTGTGACCAGCAATATGTTATACCCTCCATCTACCACTTCCTTTTGTCTTCCAGAACACTCATGATCTTTCAGTTACTAACTATACAAAAACATACGCAGCTTTAATGTAAATAGGTAAATGATGTTTAAGATGTCTTAAATTGGGCTGGGACATATCTCTGGTAGGGTGTCTAGTGTGGGGAAGGCTCTTGGGTTAAGTCCCAAACTTCAGTATTAGGAATGGGGGGCTGGATGTGGTGGCACATGCCTTTAATCCCAGCATTGGGGAGGCAGAGGTAGGAGGGTTGCCATGAGTTTGGGGCCACCTTGAGATTACATAGTGAATTCCAGGTAAGCCTGGGCTAGAGCAAGACCCTATCTATCTCACAAAAAAAAAAAAAAGGCTGAAGAGATGGCTTAGCAGTTAAGGCCTTTGCTGGCAAAGCCAAAGGATCCCAATTCAATTCCCCAGGACTCACATAAGCCAGATGCACAAGGGGTGCATGCATCCGGAGTTCATTTGTAGTGGCTGGAGGCCCTGGCATGCCCATTCTCTCTCTCTTTACCCCTTTCTCTCTCAAATAAATAAAAAATATATATATTTAAAAAGAAGGAGGGGAGAGGGAGAGTGGAAAGGAGAAACCAGGAAATCTTAGTAGAAATGCTTGGCTAGTTAAATGTTATTTTTGAGAATTGGCCTGAGGTCTTTTGAAGGGCTGGGAACATATATATGTATCTGATTTAACATAATCTAATGCCGGATCCCACTATCTGAAAATTTTAGCCATCACATTTTTAGAAAAGGATGAGATTTCAATAATAGGTGCTTCCATTTGACTTCTACCTACAGAGAATACATACATTTGACCAAAGTTGTTTGGGGGAGGACTGTTGTTAGTTATTTAGTTACTTAAATTGTTGCTTTATGTCACTTGTGAGGGAGTCTACTAAAATGGTTTTTGTTTTTTGAGGCAGGCTTTGTAGCTCAGGTTGACCTGGAACACTGTAACCCAGGCTGGCCTGAACTCATGGCGATACTCCTACCTCAGCCTCCTCAGTGCTGGCATTAAAAGTATGCCTCACCATGCCTGGCTGTTAGAATGATTTTTAGAGACATTTGGTAAGGAATCTGTAAATCACAAGTGATCTTTAAAAGTCTCTGTTTGTCATTGCCTTCAACAGGATTTAACTTCCTCTATAAAAGTCTGAAATTCTAAAACCAGCATATAGCCAAATAGTCATGTTGTGCTATAAATGCCAAGTTAAACTTAGTGGGCAAGGAGACAACTTTCACACACCAGCCTCTAAGGATTATAAACCAAAATGGTGATTCAGAATGCTTAAAAAACGCATAGATCTTTGGGCTATCTTAAGAGTTGTCAAACTATAGGTATTGAATGGGAATGACAAAGTTTTTATGCCATAATGGGAGGAATATTCTAAATCACATCCATTTCCTTTCTTCCCCCATATTCTACATCTTTTCTCACATCCTTTTCTACTTTTTTTAAAAAAAAGGACTTTAATTTTTATTTATTTATTTATTTATTTGAGAAAGTGAGAGAGAAAGGCGGAGAGAGAGAGAGAAAGGGGGTGGTAGGGCCTCCAGCCACTGGAAATGAACTCCAGACTCATGCGCCACCTTGTGCATCTGGCTTCTGTGGGTCCTGGGGAATTGAACCAAGGTCCTTTGGCTTTGCAGGCATACACCTAAATCACTAAGCCATCTCTCCAGCCCTTTTCTACTTTTTAAAAAAGTATTTTATTTTTATTTATTTATTTGACAGAAAAAGAGGGAGAGAGAGAGGATGAGAATGGGCACACCAGGACCTCCAGCCACTGCAAACGAACTCCAGATGCATGTGTGCCCTTGTGCATCTGGCTAATGTGGGTCCTGGAGAATTGAACCTGGATTCTTTGGCTTTGCAGGCAAATGCCTTAAACACTAAGCCATCCCTCCAGCCCCTTTTCTACTTTTTGAAAAGATTTTGTTTATTTATTTGAGAGAGAGAGATTGGTGTGCCAGGGCCTCTCACTACTGCAAATGAACTCCAGATGCATGTGCCACCTTGTGCATCTGGTTTACATGGGTCCTGGGGAATCGAACCTGCATTCTTTGGCTTTGCAGGCAAGTGCCTTAAGTGCTAAACCATCTCTCTAACCCTCACTTTTTTTTTTTTTTTTTAAGGTAGGGTCTTGATCTACCCAGGCTGACCTGGAATTCACTGTGTCGTCTCAGGCTGGCCTTGAACTCACAGCTGTCCTACCTCAGCCTCCCAAGTGCTGGGATTAAAGGCATGTGCCACAATGCCCATCCACCTTCTGATTTTTCATAGAGTAGAAGTCACCACAGTGCTGTTACTGTTGAGACTCAGTAGATCCCCTCAGGTGTATAATCACCGAGATCACTGGTCCATATTTTCAGCCTTCTCATCCCCCACGCTCACATGGATTTGAAAGCTGCTTTGGTTACTAATGAAGTGTTTTTCTTTTGATTTTCAAGATAATTTGATGTATCATTTCTCTTTTCAGGTATAAGAGCTTCCTGAAAACAGAAAGCAGTTGTTTCCATATTCTCATCATTCAGAGATTGTGCAGGCACATGCCTGCCTTTGACCTGCTTATATCAAGTGGAGCCAACACAAGTCAGTGGTTGCCATATCACCACTTAAGTATTCTAACGGGTGTGTACGTGGCACATAACTCCCTTGGGAGAGGGAGGACTTTTGAGTTTTATAGGCATTAAGTGGAAAATAGAGGCAATGCACTCTGGGTGCCTTAGGAATCTGTGGCTGGCTTATAAAGTGAGTATCCTACAACTTTTTCCAGAGTGCTCTCCTTCTTTTCTTTTCTTTTCTTTTTCTTTTTCTTTTTTTTTTTTCGAGGTAGGGTCTCATTCTAGCCCAGGCTGACCTGGAATTCACTATGTAGTCTCAAGGTGGCCTCAAACTCCCAGCAATCCTCTTACCTCTGCCTCCCGGGTACTGGGATTAAAGGCGTGCATCACCACGCCCGGCTTTATTTTCAAATAGTGCTTCTTTTTTCCTGCTTCTCTTCTCTCAGGTGCATGTTTGGAATGTAGAAGGAAGCAGGATAGTAGGATGACAAAATGATAAACAGTGTTATAAACAATATACATCATTTCATTGTATTTCTAAAAGTGTCTATTAAAATGGGCAACTGGGAAACCCAGTTTGGTTGGCTGGGTACTTTCTCAGTGAGTGGATTACATTCTTTTCCCTAAAGATTTGATTTAAAGTTTGATTTTAAAGTCATCTCAAATTCTCTTGAAAGAAAATATCCACATTTATGCTTAGGAATGAGAATTGGGTAGAGAACAAGATTTTTTTCTTTCTTTTTTTTTGCTTATGTAACAAAATCTTTACTTACTGTATTGCAAAGGAAGGATGAAACACAATAGAGCAGAGAAATATAGTAATAGATGGGTTGGATTCACTGATCCTACTCCTTGGGAAATGAAGACATATATCTCAGTTGGCGAGAGCAAGATTTTAATTTAAGTTCATACTACAAAACATTTTTTTGAGCCAGGTGTGGTGGCACATACCTTTAATCCCAGCTATTGGGAGGCAGCGGTAGGAGGACTGCTGTGAGTTGAGGTCAGTTAGGGACTACAGAGTGAGTTTCAGGTCAGCCTGGGCTAGAACGGGTCTCTACCTCCAAAAGACAAAAAAAAAAAAAAATTGGCTGAATGATTAAATATTGTGTGCATCAGGTATAAGCTACTTAATTCTCACAATTCAAATGAGAGTTTAATTCCACCAAGCTTTGAGTAAGTAAAAACAGCAGAAAATGCTAATTCTGTCAAAGGCTAGGAAAATGAAGGCAAAGCATTCCATCTGTGAGTTAAGCCTCATTGATTTCCAGGATTAGTGATAGAAGAAAACAGGCAGTGACATGGGGGGACACAGTATACCTGACAAAAACCAGCCTCATGCAGCAGCAGCTCTTCTAACTTAGGGGCAGTTGTGCCCAAGGCACACTCCGTGACAGATATGGCAGATGTGGCAGGCTGTGGTTGTCTTTCCAAATCACAAACTCTTACCTTATACTTAGTGCAGTTGACCATTGGTTGTGGTGCAGGAAGTTTTAATATCTTAACATTTTAAGAACAATGGCTTTGCATTTTTGTTTCTGAGACTAGGTTTCACTCTGTAACCTAGGCTGGCCTCAAACTCATAGCAGTCCATTGGTCTCAGCTTCCTGAATGCTAGGATTACAGGTATGGGCCATCATGCTCAGCTTTTTAATTTTTGGGGGCAGGGTCTTACATAGCACATGCTAACCTTGAACTTGCTATATAGCTGAGGAAGTCATTGAACTGATCTTGCCTCCGCCTTTCAAAGGCTGTGCTTGGCTTAGGAACTAGTTTAAATGCTGGGTTTGGTCATATTTTTCTGGAGACTTAGAAAAGAGAGTCCTTGAAGTCAAGCTGACTCTTAACTTTTAGCCTCCTAGATGAAAAGGTGGATAGAACAGGTCTTGTTTGCAAAATAAATTCAAGGCCTACTTATCTACCAACAGCCATTACCCGCTTCCTATTGTCTTACTACAGGAAAAAGTTATAAATTTGTAGATAAGAAAGGTGGGGAAAGCCATAATGAACATTTGAAGGTCGTACTCTACTAATTGATAGGGAGGTAACTAGAAATTGGACAGGTAGTTTTGGAAAGGTGAGGAGAGAACCTTTCCTGTAGTGCCGGCTTGTAGAGTCCAAAAAGTTTAGTACCTGACCCTTCTTGGGTAGAGAGCCATTTATATATTATCACATCACAGGGAATTGCTGTAGGCAGCTTCCAGTATGTGAGTAAGGTGATAATTTGAACACACTTGGAGGTTGGGAAGTATTAAGAATTCCCACCTGGATGTGCATTTGTTCTGTTTTGTGCTGATGACCAAGCACATGCATACATGTCTGACCCAGCAGGAAGCCAGGTATTAAGCACAGCACTTTTCTGCCAGCTGTTGGGCTCACACTTGTAATCCCAGTACTCAGGAAGATGAGGCAAGAAGATTGCTCAGAACTCAAGGTCAGCCTGAGCTACAGAGTGAGACCTTGTCACAAAAAAGGAAAGAAAAACAAAACAAAAAAACACACACATACAAACCATTTTTCTAAATAAAAAGCTATTTAATTTGCCAGGTGTGGTGGTGCACACCTTTAGTCCCAGCACTCGGGAGGCAGAAGTAGGAGCATCTCCATGAGTTCGAGGCCACCCTGAGACTACATAGTGAATTCCAGGTCAGCCTGAGCTAGAATGAGACACTACCTCAAAAAATAAAAAAAAAATATTTAAAGCTATTTAATTTACCAGAAACCAATGTCATTTTGTTTCCCAAGTTGTTAACCAACTTGCCCATACTCTAAGAAGAGTGCTGCAAGTTCTCGGTAGTCTGATTCTGTATTGCCAGTTTCCACTAAGATTCCGTGGTTGCTTTGGATGCTCTCTTTTCCTGCTGTTAGGGTGGGGAGCCAACACCAACACTTCTGGAATGCCTTGCCCAAGAGTTAGACAGCGATCTAGGGACAGCTGAGAGAAGAGCAGATACTAGTATCATTTGGTTTATCTGCCCAGGATCAGGGATTAGGTCTACAATTGTCTCATTTTTAAAAATCTTTTTCTGTTTTGTTTTTTAACAGATTTATCAGCAGGTTGGAGGTGAACATGCCATGAGGTAAACCCTGTCCATCCCTTTTTGAAATTTAGTTTCACCAGACTGTACATGTATTTTAAGGACCTGGAATATTCTCACACACAAAAAAAGTTTTTTTTTTTATTTTTGAAAAAGATGAGAAAAATATTTAACCAATCCAATCCTTCTTTATAATTAATAACTGTGATGTTTGAAGTTGGTCATCTGCCTTGTTTAAATTAAGTGGATTTTAAATGTCTTAAGATGGTTCTGATTTTTTTTCTTGGCAAATAAAAATTTAGTAAAATCTTGTAGATGTTGAGTCTTTCGCTATTTACTCATGTTCATATATATATATGACATACTCCATAAAGCCCACTAGAACCCTGAATTCAAACTTGCACTGCTATGATCCATTCTCAGTACTTTCTATCTCAGCAGGAGAGAACACTTACAAATATATGTGTGTATATGCTGCTAGTTTGAGACATTTCTACTTTTACATCTGCTGTACCTCCCTTATTTCAGGGTAAGAGACCCAGCTTGGTAGGGCAGAGATGTGTGTGACAGACTATTAAATTGTCTGATAAGGATTAATTCAGAGTACAGTAGGAATTGAGGGTTTGTCAAGGTGTCAGACTTTGAGTGTGCTGGAAAACAGGAAAGTTTGTAACCTCTTAAGAGAAGGCTATTTCCCTTTAACAAAACTCTGTATGATAAGAGCCAGGCGTGGTGGCACATGCCTTTAATCCCAACACCAACACTCGAGGCAGAGGTAGGATCACCAGGAGTTGGAGGCCTCCCTGAGACTACATAGGGAATTCTAGGTCAGTGGGCTAGAGTGAAAACCTACCTCAAAAAACAAACAAACAAAAAACCTCTGTATGATGAGGTCTGAGATCAGGGCATACTGGTGTTTAGAGAGGGATCACGGGCATGGTACTGATTTGTCTCAGATTGTTTGAGAAATGGAGTTCTCACTCTGCAGCTTGATTCCTAAGCGTTGCCAGTGCTGTGTGCAGAGCGATTGGAAATGTGAACTAGAAAACCAGGCATGTAGCAGCTGATAGACCTGGGCACTGAGGTCACCGAGTGCCATGGACCATGAGGCAGGATACCAGTTCTTGGTTTCAAATCTGTTCTTGACATTACATGGCAATTCCTAGAATCAGTTGCAAATAATATCTGCATCCACCTCCAGCCCTTCTCAACACACGAGGAGAACGCCCTATTCATGTGGCCGCATGCATAGGTGTGTGGCAGTAAGTAGTACTCCACTGAGAGACAGTGCCCTATTTACTGTTCCTTTATAAGGTTCCCCTTAAGATTGTCTTCCTCCCCTGCCATAGGTCCTTTGGTATAGTTTTAAAAGATCCCTGCCATTTTTCCCATCAAGAGAGGATGAGAGGCCGATGAGCAGTGGTTAGAGGAAGAAGATACTCATTTACTCAGCTTGTTTCAGGGGTGTACCCATTAACATGCTGGACTCTGAAAGTAATGAACACACGCTGTCTCCCCCTTCATGGGATTGGTGTAACATTACAGAGTGGTGTCAGTACTCTGAAGGAGAGGACAGGGTGGTAGAAAGAGTGAACACTGGGAGGGACCTCAACAGGGTGCTTCCAGCTCTTGGGAAACAGTGTTAAAGGCATTGAGAGGGCACATTACTTTCCCATTTTCTTTAGAGCGCTTCTCACCTCCTCACATCCATTCTTGGTTTCTAAGGAAATGTTGTAACTACAGCAGCTCTTCTCCCTCTCCTAAGCTCCACAGGATATAGTACATATACACAGACATGTGCAGTTTGGCTCTGTGAGGGCCCTTTGAATTTATTGAGCCTGACCCCTCATTCTATAACTCAGTTTGTGGCTCCCCTAGCATCACCCAGGTAGCAGTACAGAGGACTGGAGCCCACATCAGGTGAAATGGGTGGCAGCTCAACAGCCTACCAGTAACATGAGCCACAACTTATATACAGGATGCAGGATGACAGATCAAGTTCAGCCAGCTGAGGTAGAGTGACCGAGGGGTAGGACCACAAGAGAGACTGGAAATTGGACAGCAGCAGGATCTAAAAGAAAGTGACATGCTTTGGCATTGAAATACCATTGTATATCTTCAGACACCCAGGCTTTTCCAAAGAAAAGCAGGGATGTACAAATTGGTGGAACTGACAACTGAATGTGTATAGATGCTGAGAAATATCCATGTTGAAAAATGACAATTTGGAATTTTCATAGTCTAACAGTATGCCAATCTTCTTGGGTGGAACTGTTATTCTAATATCTGGAGTTGTCCTGTTGTGCAGAAATTCATACTGATGCCTGAAAATTAAAATAATTTATACAACAAAACTTTAGAAATTCTGTCCATGGCCGCCCCCCCCAAAAAAAAACTTTAGAAATTCTGTAGTGTAGTTTACATAGTTTTTTCATTATTTTTACTCATACTCCTATTTTTTTTATATTAAATAACTACCAAGGTAGCACATCATTTCCAAAACTAATCCCCACCTCTTTCCTAACACTTTTCCCAAGAAACACAGTTTCTAACTCTTCTTCACCTAAAAATTTTATGTATAGAATCATAAACTTAGATTGCATAAAAATTAGCTCAGGAGCTGGAGAGATGGCCTGGCAGTTAAGATGTTTGCCTATAAAGCCTAATAACCCAGGTTCAGTTCCCCAGTAACCATGTAAAGCCAGATGCACAAGGTGGTGCATGTATCTGGAGTTTGTTAGCAGAAGCTGGAGGTCCTGGTGTGCCCATTCATATTCTCTCTCCCTCCCACACTCTCCCCCTCTCTCTCTTCTTGCAAACAAATAAATAAATGTATAACATATTTTTAAAAATTAGCTCAGAAACAAAAAACACACACTCTAAACCAGTGTGCAGATTGTTTGTAATAAAGATACTCAAAACAGGGAGCCCTGTGGTCTTTCTTGTAAAATGGGCTTTTTGTTATAATTGCCGAGGAACATCCAGTCCTTACCTGTTATCAGGCCTGTCAGTTCAGGCTTGAATAGTTCTAACACCCTTTACACTGAGTATCCTGAGTGCTGTGGGAAACCTGAAGCTAGCTACAGGCCTGTCCTGTGACCTAGACGCTGAAGCTTTCTTGTGTGTGTGCCAGCACGTTGGTTTAGACTCCTGGATAAGCACTTGACAACCAGTTAGGTGTGTCAGCAAGACAATCTTTCACCATCTCAGTTCACCATATCTCCTCTCAGCTTCAGCTACCAGGTGTTAAATGAGTTCTTTCTCTACCTTCCCTTGCTCTACCAATGGACTTCTAAGATCATGGACCCAAAATCAACTCCACGGCAGGCTTTGTCCTCATCCTCCATTTTCTCTCTCCCTCCCAACACCCCCATCTCTCCCTGCCCCCCACCCTCTCTTCTATCTTTGATTTTTAAAAAAATTATTTATTGGGGAGAGAGAGAAAGAGAGGCGCATACCAGGGCCTCCAGTCACTGCAAACAGACTGGACGCATGCACCACCTTGTGTATCTGGCCTACGGGGGTCCTAGGAAATCGAACCTGGGTCCTTTGGCTTTGCTGGCAAGCGCCTTAAGTGCTAAGTCATCTCTCTATCCCTGCTCTTTCTTTTTTAAGGAAGTGGTTGACAAGAACCCTTGAGGTACCTGAATGTTTTCTGAACATAATGTGAGCCTTAGGTATTGTTAGTGAAAAACCTCTTGCTTGCACAGCCTAGCCTTGGGTGTCTAGATCTGACTTTACCTTGCTGAGGCATAGGTGTGCCTCATACACCAGGACAGGCAGTTGGCTCCCAGGTCTTCCTGCTTAGGGACGTCTTCAAAGGCCACACCAACGGTGTAGTCCAGCTGCTCCTCCACCTCCACCTCCCAGTAATGGCGCCCTCGGACCGGAATTAGATTTCCCATGACGGCAACACACCTGGTTTTAGAAAGTAGACGCAGGCTGAGAATGGCATTCTGGTAGAGAGCTTGCCTAGCATGCCCAACACCATAGGTTCTGTCCCCAGCACCAGGGAGCATGCCCCAAGCTTGGCTGATGCTAACGATCAGAAGAGGAATATCACACCGCTTGGCAGTGGAGGAGGTGACACAAACCTGCAGAAGAGATTCTTTTGGTTCTTAAAGAAGCTTGTGGTTTTTCTAGTAATTATAGAAGTTTGACTCATTCACAAAAGAGTCAGGGGTTGAAAACTCACAGTGAGGCCTGGAGAGATTGCTCAGCAGTTAAGGTGCTTGCCTACAAAGCCTAACAAGCCAGGTTTGATTCTCCTGTACCCACATAAAGCCAGATGCACAATGTGGAACATGTATCTGGAGTTCGTTTGCAATAGCTAGAGACCCTGGCATGCCCATTCTTTCTTTATATGCCTCGCTCTCTCTCTCTCTCTCTCTCTCAAATAAATGAATACTTAAATAAAATAAATTTAAAACTTTTTCTTGATAAACTCCAGCTTTGCTTCATGACATCTGTGACATAAACCAAGAATTCCAGCTTTCCCTGGGTGGAGGGAGGGCTGGCAGCATGGAGCTGACACTGGGAGAGCCGTTTTTTCTTCCTTGGAAGATCCTCTGGACTTAAAAATCAACCTTCCAAGAATTCTTTTTGTCCTGGCTGTCAGGAAGCAGAGTGCCATGTTTATTGTTTAATCCTAGATAGATACAGTCCTTGAAGTTAACCAATCTGTCCTTTTAATCCTACTGCTTTTCTTTTTCTACCTCAGTATCATATATTTGCCTCTTATTTTAAGCTTTTGTATGTCTTTGGAGAAAGAAGGATGGTATAAATAAATCAGTCAACACTGAGGAGAGGGAACTGGAGAGCTAGACAGACAGCATTTTGGGTGATCCCCCCACCCTCACAGCTCATGCATAAGTGCATAGGTGGTGTTAAGATCGGCCTGCTCTGCTACTGGCCTTCCCTCAGGAGCTGTGGGAGCAACACAGGGAAGCTGCGGCTGCACTTTGAACGCCCCTTTGTGGTTAAGTATCCTTGAAGCTCCAGTTAAGTTTGTCCTGCTATATCAGAAACTAAGGCTCCAGGGCACATTCCCTAGTCACCAGACATACATTAATGAAGGGTTTGTATCCTGAATTCACTATCATAGCATTTCTTTTTTAAAAATATTTTATTTGTTTATTTGAGAGAGAGAGAGACAGAATGGGTGTGCCAGGGCCTATAGCCACTGCAACCAAACTCCAGATGCATGCACCACCATGTGCATCTGGCTTACATGGGTACTGGGGAATTGAACCTGGGTCCTTAGCCTTCATAGGCAAGTGCCTTAACTGCTAAGCCATCTCTTCAGCCCTATAATAGCATTTCTATTGTGGTTTTGAACCCCAGAGGATCCTGAATGAAATACTCTGGAAGGGAGGTCTCTACCACCATGTTTGGGGAGAGAAAGGGGTCAGCTTACCCAATAAATATACCTCTTCCTCATAAATTTTCGTAAAACTTAAAGGTCCACAACACAGGAGCCATCGCTGCTAGCCACCCCCTTCAGGACGGTCAGCGTCACTCTCTGGAGGGCATACTGTTCCTTGCTAAGTAAACTGCCTAAACTGCTTCTTTTTGCTAATTTTTTTTTCCCATGGATAAGACAAGACCTGAGGGCTGGAGAGATTGCTTAGTGGTTAAGGCGCCTGCCAGCAAAGGCAAAGGACCCAGGTTTGATTCCCTAGTACCCATGTAAAGCAAGATGCACGAGGTGGAACATGCATGTGGAGTTAGTTGCAGTGGCTAGAGGCACTGGTGTGCCCATTTCCTCTCTCTCTCTCAAATATATAATTTTTTTAAAATTTTTGTTTATTTTTATTTATTTGACAGCGACAGAGAGAGAAAGGGAGAGAGAGAGAATGGGCGCGCCAGGGCTTCCACCCACTGCAAACGAACTCCAGACGCATGTGCCCCTTTGTGCATCTGGCTAACGTGGGTCCTGGGGAATCGAGCCTTGAACCGGGGTCCTTAGGCTTCACAGGCAAGCGCTTAACTGCTAAGCCATCTCTCCAGCCCTAATTTTTGTTTTTAAAGACAAAGCTGAGAAGAAACTTTCACAGGTCAAACAGGACAAAGCACTACTAGACAGCCTGGGCATATCCCATGGCTCTTCTAGCCTGGGACCTGGCTTCCCTAAGGGCCACCACAGCCCCCGCTTCTCTGAGCTTCTCCCCTCCAGCTGCATTTATTTGTCATAACCCAATTTGCCCTGAATAACAGCATTGTTAGATAAGTGCCCAGAATGTCCCAGCGAGTGTCAGTCCAGTACCTGGTAAACTGGGTCTTGTTGGGTGGTGGCTCTCGTTGGAAGATTCTCCTTTTGTTTCGAACAACTGTCAACCCGTCTTCAGAAATGGTCAGCCATGGGTGGCAGGTGTCCTTGTTCAGGTGAAAGTAGCTTCCTGTGAAGGGAGGAAACATTCCTAAGACCCCAGCAAGCTGTTTTATGTCTTTTGCCACACAGCCTTGAGGCACTACCCCTGCAGGTGGCCTTCCTCCAAGGGGTACACAGAAGCCCACCCTGGCCGTCGTAACTGACCTGTGAATAGGGATGACAGGTACCATGCGCGGGGCAGTGCTTGTGTGACTAGCACCGAGCTAAGTAAGTAATTTTCAGTCTTATCTCCTTCAGTATTTTTGGGTATGCCTAGAAACGGTGTTACTGTTTCCATTGTACATGAAGAAATTAAGGTAAAGGTGGTAAAAAAAAAAAAAAGTAATAATAATCTGCTGGCAAATGATAGAACTTTCACCCCACTGGTTCTGGAGGCTGTGCTCTTAACTCCCGGGCTATGAATGTCTGTGCCTGAGTGAGAACTTTCGACCTCCTTGCCTAGGAAAACAGAGTTGAGGGAATCCTTTTGGTGGTTTTTGTTTTGAGTCGGGGTTTCTCACTGTTGCCCAGGCTGGCCTGGAACACATTATATAGCCCAAGCTTCAACTTGCAGCGATCTTCCTGTCTCAGTCTCTGGAGTGCTGGGATTACAGGCGTGACCCACCACAACCAGCTCAGGGAATTTTTAGAAAAATATTTATTTGCGGGCTGGAGACATGGCTTAGCAGTTAAGTGCTTGCCTGTGAAGCCTAGGGACCCTGGTTCTAGGCTCGGTTCCCCAGGACCCACGTTAGCCAGATGCACAAGGGGGCGCACGCGTCTGGAGTTCGTTTGCAGTGGCTGGAGGCCCTGGCGTGCCCATTCTCTCTCTCTCTCTCTCTCTATCTGCCTCTTTCTCTCTCTGTCACTCTCAAATAAATAAATAAATAAAAATGAACAAAAAAATATGTGCAAGCAGTGAGAGATAGAGAAGATGGACAGACAGAGAGAGTGGATGTCTCCCTCTGTCTTTCTCTCTCTGCTTGCAAATAAACAAATGAGAATATTAAAAACACCAAGTCAACACAGAAACTTAGGAGTGCCAGACAACAGAAGGACAGCCTCGGCTCAGAGAAAAGGAAACGGGAATCCTAACCCCAGCAGCATTCCTTTTCAGCTCTTCCATGTCAGGTGCCCGTGGAACTTGATGTTCCTATCTATGTGCAAGGAATATAAATGCGGGCTACTCACAGACCTCTCTTCCTGCCATTGGAAATGGGGACAAAGGGACACAGCGTGTCTCAGTGAAAGGTCCCGGCAAGGGAAGTTTGTGCCCCAACCCTGGTCAGGCTTCCTGCTTCTGCAGCTAACCTGCATGTGACCACCGACCCCCCACCCCCGCCCCAGCCGGCCTGAGCTGGCTTGCTTTTGGAAGAGCCACCTGGCTCTGGGGCACCTGGGCAAAGTTCAAGTTGTAGAGCCAAAGCAGGACAGGATCCCAGATGGGTGGATGTTTCTTATGAGGTGTCTGCTAACTCAGGACTTGGACGTGGGACATGACAGTTCTCTGACATGACAATGGCAGATGAGAAGGGATGTGGGTGCTTGGGAGGAGGGTCAAAGTCAGCCTCTGGCTGGGGAATTGCTTGGGCTGATAGCAGGAGCAGGGAGGTGGCTGTGGCCACTGGCAGTTCTTGGGAGTTTCATAAAGACCATGTTCCACATCGGGTGTGGTGACTCATGCCTGTAATCTCCAGCACTTGGGAGGCTGAGGCAGGAGGATCACCAACCTGACAAGTTAGTAAATCCAGGCCAGCCCGGGCTACAGAGTAAGACTGTCTCAAAAAAAACACCCCAAAATTTGTCAGATAAGAGATGTCTGGGCCACCAGATGCAGTGGGCCAAGCCTCTGGGCCCCTGAAGGGCATGGAGAAAAATCTCAAGTTCAAATGATTCCTTAGCTAACCCATTTGCTCTGTGACCTGGGTCTTCAGTCTCTGCCTGTACAATGACCGCCCGAGAGCCCCTTCCAGGCCTGACCTCCACGCATCCACATCTGCATATAGTCCTCTGTTTTCTAAAGTGTTACCAGCACTGGGTCTGCCACAAAGTGGCCACATTAGGTTCCGGGGCGTGTGGCAGAGCCAGACCTGTGGTGTGGACAGTGGCGGGCTCACTCCTGGCACTGGGGCCTCCCATGTTGAGGGCTCGCACGTAGATGGTGTAACTGTGCCTGGGCTGCAGCTGTATCAGGGACTCGCAGGTCGGGATGCCCACCACAGATCTAGGCAAGGAAGCAGAGCTCAGTCAGCCTGGGCCTAAGCATCATCATCCCCTTCACTCCCGCAGGACTCTCCTGGGACCCACAGCAGCACAGCTGTTAGTACTGGCTGACCGTGGTGCGCCTCCCATGGCCCGTGGCCCACTTTCCTCAGCTGTGTGTGGCTGTCTCCCAAACTCCTCACCGGGGTTTCCCAGGAACCTGGCACCACGACTGATATGTGTACTGGGTGTGTGTGCATCCTGTGACTCCTCTGACTGTTAAGACCATAAACTCCCTGATGGCTGACGACCACTAAGCATAGCTCCGTGCTGGGCCAAGGAAGACTCTCCGTGTGTGTTTCCGAATGTATGACTGACCAGAACCGGAGGGGCCCATGGTGCTCTGCTGTAGACTAGAAGCACCCATGGGTTCTGGAGGCCATGGCATCAGCCTTCATCTGCTCATGAAGGCCTCCCACACTCAAGCAATCCGGGCAGAAAGGGGCCTTCCAGTCTCTCAGACAGCCATCTGAGGCAGATGGCATCTTTGTATGTTGAGCCAGTCTCCCTTGTTGGTCCTCGTGTCTTCCTCTCTCTTCTCCTGATGTCAGCCATGTTGTTCCCTACCTTCCTGTAGCACATCCAGCACACCCTTGCCCAGGTCTGTGCCCATGCAGCCCTTGTCCTGTCCTGTGAGCAGTCTACTCATCTAAAAAATAATTTAATTAATTTATTTCTTTGAGAGAGAGAGAGAGAGGCATATGTAGAGAGAGAGAATGGGCACACCAGGGCCTCCAGCCACTACAAATGAACTCTAGACATATGAGCCAATTTGTGCACATGTGGATAGTGGGGAATCGAACCTGGGTCCTGAGAACTTCACAGGCAAGTGACTCAACTGCTAAGTCATCTCTCAGCCCTCATTTTTAAATTTTATTTTGTTTATTTACTTACACACATACAGAAACAAACAAACACACACATGTGCATCTCTTGTGGCTGCAAACAAATACATCGGTGGCTGCTGGCTGGGGAATTGAACCTCAGGGTGGCAGGCTTTGCAATCAAGTGCCTTTAACTGCTGAGCCCACTACCCAGGCCCCCAGGAGTCATTTCTTTTCTTTTTTAAATATTTTGTTTTTATTTTTACTTATTTATTCGAGAGAATGAGGCAGAGGAAGAGAGAGAGAGAGAATGGGTGGGCCAGGTCATCCAGCCACTGCAAACGAACTCCAGATGCATGAGCTACCTTGGGCATCTGGCTTATGTGTGTCCTGGGGAATCAAACCGAGCTCCTTTGGCTTTGCAGACAAGTGTCTTAACCACTAAGCCATCTCTCTAGCCCCCTCGGAGTCATTTGACCCACTTCTCTCACAGGAGCACCCTTTACCCAGAGCTATCAGGCTCAGTCCCTCCTGTCCTGGACCCTATCCCAAGCACACTCCATCTCTGCCATCAGTCTTTCATATATATATATATATATATTTTTTTTTTCTTTCAGTTTTTCAACGTAGGGTCTCACTCTAGCCCAGGCTGACCTGGAATTCACTATGGAGTCTCAAGGTAGCCTCGAACTCATGGTGGTCCTCCTACCTCTGCCTCCTGAGCGCTGGGATTAAAGGCGTGTGCCACCACGCCTGGCTCATTATATCTATTTTTCCTTCCCTGTTGTGTGTAGTATACCTGTTTCTTGCCTGTTTTCTTTACTGGACTTCCAGTTCCATGAGGGCAAAATACATCTTTCTAGTTTCCCAATATTACCTATATATCACTAATTGGTGTATGAATGAAAAGAAAATCTTTTTGTGGTGGGGTGAGATAGGATCTCATGTAATTCAGGCTAGCTTCGAACTTGCTATGTAGTTGACGATAACCTGGAATTCCGATCCTCCTACGTTTATTTGGTATTAAACCTAGGATTACAGACATATATCACCATACCCAGCTTTTTTTTTCCTTCCTTCCTTCTTCTTTCTTTTCTCACTCTTTCTTTTTTCAACAAAGTTTCACTCTATAGTCCAGGCAATCCTCCTGCCTGGAGAGGTGTAACTGAACACTGACAGAACAGGTATGGGCTACCATGCCTGGCTGAAAAGGAAATCTTAACATTAAAAAAAAAACAAGCATGAAGCTTTATTAATTACTTAGTAATCATTCACTGTCAATAATAGCATTCTAGTTACTTGTCATGAAAACTAAGCAACCGAATTAAGTTCCTGCAGGATGCAGGGCTTGGTAGCACACACTTTTAACCCCTGCACTTGGGAGGCCAAGGTAGGAGGGTTGCCATGAGTTCAAGGCCAGCCTGAGACTACAGAGGTTAGCCTGAGTTAGACCAAAACCCTTCCTCAAAACCTTCCCCCACAAAAATAAAGATTCCTGCATGTCACAAATTCTGACCTTGTCTTCACACTCTATAAGCAGCCCTATGGAGGCCCTCAAGACTCACTCAGTTACCCCTGAGGCCTCTGGCGTTTCCGCCTGGGTCAGCTCCACTGTGTAGGAGTCCACAGGATTCAGGTTCCCAGACTCCCAGCAGATGAGCGCAGCCTCTTCACAGCTCCTTATTGCTTTTCTTTTTATAATGGGGGGCGAAGGGGCTAAATGCAGAAGGGAGAGACCAGCAATCATTATGTTCACTTCCAGTCATTTTGTTCAGAGCCGTGAACAAACACCACATTCACCCCCCTTCTTCCTCCATTAGAAAGATTCAGTGCTACAAAAAGCACCAGACTCCCATGTCCCCTTGAACGAATGCCCGGCTACAGAAGACAAAGAGCCCCATTACCTGTCATGTACACTGCATGCTCACTGGAGGGGCTGGGGCCAGTTCTGTTCTGAGCTATGACCCAAAATTCATACTGGGTATTTGGCTCAAGGTTTCTCACTGAGCAATATGTTTCTTTGACGGTCATGGTAAACTCTGGGGAGGATAAAAGACAAGAATTCAACCCTTGGGGCTGGAGAGTTAGCTCAGGGGTTAAAGGGGCTTGCTTTCAAAGCCTGATGGCCAGGGGTCCGATTCTCCAGTATCCATGTAAAGGCAGATGCACAAGGTGGCACCTATGTTTGGAGTTTTTTTGCAGTGGCAGGAAGCCCTGGCATGCTCATACCTACTCTCTCTGTGCCTGCCCTTTCTCTCTCTCTGAAACATATACTTGGTTTTTCGAGGCAGAGTCTCACTCTAGCCCAGGCTGACCTGGAATTTGCTATGTAGTCTCAGGCTGGCCTCAAACTCAGTGATCTTCCTACCTCTGCCTCCCGAGTGCTGGGATTAAAGGCATGCCCCACCATTTATAAAAATATTTTTAAGAAAAGAATTCAACCCTTGAAATAGTCCAGTGCTTTATTGCACTGAGTATCACTACTGAAGGCAACAATACTGCCTGCACATTCTTCCCTTCCTTGTAGGCACCACCCTCTGCATTAGGCTTTGTTGTTGCTACTGTTAACAGAATTGTCTCTCTTGGGATGGAGAGATGGCTCAATGGTTAGGTGTGCTTCCCACACAAGCAGGAGGACCTGAGTGGACCTGAGTTCAAATCTCCAGATCCCATGGAAACAGCTGGCCTTGGTCATGCGGCCCTGTAATCCAAGTCCCTCAGAGGAGCAGAGAGACCAGAGAATCATCAGAGCCCTGCAAGCTCTGGAATTAGTAAAAGGGGACTCCGGCTCAAAACAAGACCAGTCAGAGTAGTGATGGAGCCGTTCACTTGCTGCCACTGGGAGGGGGGAGGAAGAGAGAGAAAGAGAGAGAGTCCTTGATTCTGGGCTTACGTTGATGACAGGCTTTGGCAGGGGAATCAATGACAAACAGAGGCATAGGCTTGGAACACAAAGGCTTGCCCCCTTGCTGAGAGGAATGCTTCTCCTACATGTGCAAGACCATTAGGCCCTATGCAAGGGCCAGAGCTGAATTGTCCATCTAGCTAATCCATAGGGTTATAAGAAACAGTAAATGTCTATTATTTTCAGCCACTAAGTTGAGGGGAGGAAGCAAAAATTGATACAAAGCCATACATGATGGTGCATACCTGAAATCTCATCACTAGGGAAGTTGAGCCAGGAGGATTGCCAAGAAATGGAGGCCAGCCTGAGCTTGCAGTAGGACTTTGTCTCAAAAAATTAATCAGGGCTGGAGGGACGGCTTAGCGGTTAAGGCACTTGCCTGAAAAGCCTGAGGACCCAGGTTCAATTCCCCAGTACCCACTTAAGCCAATGCACAAGGTGGCGCATGCATCTGGAGTTTGTTTGCAGTGGCTAGAGGCCCTGGAGTGCCCTTTTTTTTTTCTCTCTCTCTCTCTCTACCACTTTTTCCCAAAATAAATAAATAAAATTAATCAAACAAACAAACAAAACAACAGCAACAACAAAACTAACTGATTCAACTCCACGCCTCCCCAGAATCTTGTGAGGCAGCAGTAACTTGTTAATGTACCCTTTTCTGCACCCAACAAAGGTAGAAACTGATGCCATGGACGACTCCGACCTGACCTCAAGATGCTCGTCAGCCAGGTCCCAACTTGCATTTCTAGGTCTTTCCACCTTGCTCATCCGCCTGCCTCCCATTCCCAGGTCACACAGGATGTCCCAGGTCACACAGCATCATGGGTAGGGCAGGGCCTGGGCTTTTGAGAGGTGGGACTTGTTCCCCTGGGCCCGTGGGTGCGTGCCCTGGCACAGCCTCACCTGCTCGGTCCTTCCCGGCAGGACCATCCTGCACTGGCCTGTAAGACAGCAGATAGCTCTCCACAGTGTCATCGGAATACAAGCTCCAGCACACCCGACAGAGGAACCTGTGGCTGAGTTGGGGGCCTGGGGGTTTATCACTGGAGCACAGGGAGCTAGAGAAAGAAAAGAGAAAACAACAAAAAATGAGGAGCCATATATGGAGGAATGGGATGGGAATAGTCCCTTTTAAGGGCCACTGGTCTTCCAATAAATCTATGTCCAGAGTGGACAAGGAGGACCGGAATGCAGAGCCCATCAACGTGAGCCCCAGGAATAGAGTACTGCTCCCACTTGGGCAAATGCAGATGAGCTTGGGGGGCAGTGTTGGCTAGTGGGGTCTCAGACCGGGTATGATCTGCGTGTCCTGGCCCTGGTTGTGTGTCCTCTCATGACATCTGAAGAGACAGGACAGCCAGGCTTGCAGAATTGCTGCCCCCCCCAACCCAGAGTGAGTAAAGAAAAGGAGCCTTCAGCATGGGTGCCCTTAGGGGTGGGTGGGTGGGAAGCTGACGACTGTCTCCCACACTACAGGAGGGAGCTTTGGAGTGGCCAAGCTGCTAGTCAGACCATCTTCTGGTTTTCAGCTGTACGTTAATACATCCGTTTCCTCCACCCGTGCTCTCAGTCTCATGTAGGATCAAGAAGAAAAGCAAATAGTGCTTCTCTATCCTGTCCTGGCAGTGCCTCTCTTCACCCAGGCTTCAAAGAGCATTAATGAAGCCTGGCGTGGTGGTGCATGCCTTTAATCCCAGCACTCGGGATTAAAGGGGTAGAAGGATCATCCTGAGTTTGAGGCCACCCTGAGACTACATAGTGAATTCCAGGTCAGCCTGGGCCAGAGTGAGACTCTACCTCGAAAAACAAAACAACAACAACAAAAGAGCATTAATGGGAGGTTGTGTAACAAAAGTCTTCTGCAGAAGGAAAAAGCACAATCATTTCTTTCATATAAGCTATTTGTTGTTTCAACAAAGAAGTAATTTTGGTTTTGCTGAACCTTTAGCTTGTAATTTTTTTTTTTAAAAAGGAAATTGCTGTTAGTTATTTGTGGCAGAGTCACTGAGTTGTGAAACACCACCATAGATGAGCTTCAGGACATTGTCATCACCCTGATGAGGTTCCTCATTGTCCTTTTCCAGTCAGTCCCTAACGCAGCCCAAGGCAACTGTTAATGTGTTCTCTGTATGGATTTGCCATTTCTATCTAGATGCTTTATATAAATGCAATCATAGGTTTTAAAAAAAACCTAGATATTGCCATGCATGCCTAAAACCCTTGTGCTGAGGGGGATGGAGACAGGAGAATTGATGGGATTCCCTAGTCAGCTGGTCTAAACATAAAATAGGGAGCTCCAGATTCAGTGAGAGGTTGTCTCAGGGAAAGAAGACAGAAGAGCAAGAATATTTTCCTCTGGCCTCTTGCATACGTGCATACAAGTGTGTGCATTTGGTCACACATACATACATACACCACCCACATACATATACCACACACTACTACTATGCACACACACACACAGAGAAAGAGAGAGAGAGAGAGAGAGAGAGAGAACAACAACAGAAAAGAAAAGAATAAGAAGGGCTGGAGAGATGGCTTAGTGGTTATGGCACTTGACTGTGAAGCCTAAGGACCCATGTTTGACTTTCCTGATCCCACATAGGCAAGACATACAAGGTGATGCATTTGATTGCAGTGGCTGGAGGCCCTGGCACACCAATTTTTTTTCTTCCTCTCTCACACACACATAAAAAAGAATAAGAAAACCTAAACTAGGGCTAGAGAGATGGCTCAGTGGCTAAGGTGCTTACCTGCCAAGTCTTAGGACCGAGGTTCCATTCCTCAGTACCTACATAAGCCAGATGCACAAAGTAGCACATGTGTCTGGAGTTCAGTGGCTTAAGGCCCTGGTGTGCCCATTTTCTCTGTATCTGCCTCTTTCTCTCTCTCTTTTTCAAACAAAAAAACTAGAATATTAAAAAAGAAAGAAAAGCTAAACTAAAAAGGTAAAAGATTTTTGTGCACTAAAAATTATGACACTGATGAAAGAAATTAAAGCTGATCCAAATAAATGGAAAGACACCCTGGATTCATGTGTTGGAAGAATACTGTTAAAATGTTCATACTACCCAAAGCAAACATTATCAAAAGCACAATAGCAGGCTGGAGAGATGGCTTAGCAGTTAAGCGCTTGCCTGTGAAGCCTAAGGACCCTGGTTTGAGGCTCATTTCCCCAGGTCCCATGTTAGCCAGATGCACAAGGGGGCGCACTCTGGAATTCGTTTGCAGTAGCCGGAAGTCCTGGCGCGCTCATTCTCTCCCTCTCTCTCTCTCTCTCTCTCTCTCTCTCTCTCTCTCTGTCGCTCTCAAATAAATAAATAAAAAATCCTTTTAAAAAAAGCACAATAGCATTTTTCTGTGTTTGAGACATCATATCACTCTGTAGCCTGGACTGGCCTGAAACTCAGAGCAATCTTTCTGCCTCACCCTCCCAAGTGCTGAGATTACAGGCATGAATCATCACGTCAGGCTTTATTTTACAGAAATATAGAAAATAAAAATCAGGGGCTGGAGAGATGGCTTAGTGGTTAAGCTGTTTGCCTTCAAAGCCTAAGGACCCAGGTTTGATTCCCCAAAACCCATGTAAGCCAGATGCACAAGGTGGTGCATGTGTCTGGAGTTCGTTTGCAGTGGCTAGTGGCCCTGGCAACCCATTTTCTCTCTGTCAATAAATAAATGAAATTAAAAAAAAATAAAATTCAGGAGCTGGAGAGATTGCTAAGTGGTTAGGGCACTTGCCTGCAAAGCCTAATGACTTGGGTTCAATTCCCCAGTACCCAAATAAAGCCAGATACACAAAGTGGAGTATGTATCTGGAGTTCGTTTGTAGTGGCTTGAAGTCCTGGTTCTCTTTCTCTCTCTCTCTCTGCTTGCAAACAAACAAAACATTAAAAAAATAAAATTCATATAGATCCACACACAAACACCCTAAATTTCCCAAGTGCATCACATTTCCTGGCATCAACATATGTAAAGAAGGGAAAGTAATCAAAACAGTATGGTGCTGCTAGAAAGACAGACACATCGGCCAAAAGGATAGAACCATGAATCCAGAGTGTATGTGTGCATGGTCTCTGGTGTCTGAAAAAGAACACAAAATGGTGTTATTTGAGGCAAGCTTTCACTGTAGTTCAGGCTGATGTGAAAATACTATAGCCTAGGCTAGACTCAAACTCATCACAGTCTCCGTATGGAGTGAGCGCTGGGATTAAAGGCCCAGCTTGTACAAAAGGTAGCCTTTTTTCAACAAATGGTGTTGGAAGAACGGGACAAGCATGTGCAAAACAATGAAACTTGACGGGTCTGTTGTATGGAAAAATTACTCTGCGTTGAAAGCAGTGAACAACTTTGTCAGCTTTTATCAAAAGCAGCTGGGACAACGCCCAGGAGAAGGCGTGGGGCGGGTCCTGAGCTCCCAGGCAATGCTTGTGCCCGCTGTATACGATAATGCCCTAGGTCTCGTGTCGTCATGGGGAGATATAAGAGGGGAAAAGAATCAAGGAACAATGAGCTCCATCGAAGTGCTTTCTTTGGAGTGTCCATGCTCTGTAAGTAAGCCCTCACCCTGAGTGTGAGGGTGGGGCACCCACTGGGGTCATCCGACGTGGTAAGCCCCGCAGAAGTTCCGCTTTGGGGTCTTGTGCTCTGTGAGTAAGCCCTCACCCCCAGACTGAGGGACGAGCCTCTGCGGGGATAGTGCTGACTTAGTGAGCCGCACGGAGGCGGATTTTTTGGGGTCGTCACGCCCCATAAGTAAACTATCACGCAGAGAGCGAAGGAAGAGCATCTGTGGCCTAATCCTCACATAGCGAGCTCAGGCCAACCTTCTTTGGAGTCTCCGAGCTCTGTGAGTAAGCCCTCACCCCAAGACTGACATAGTGAGCCCCGTTGAAGAGGCTTTTTTGGAGTGCCCATGCTCTGGGATTAGGCCCTCACCCTGCGGCTGGGGCAGGAGCATCCGCAGGGGCAGTCCTACGATTGTGAGCCTGCAGCTGCTCTGTGCTCTCTGTACTCCTGGTCAGGAACCAGGAGCTCCTTGAAGTGGCCATGAGGAAGTTGTGATTCAGGATATGATGAGACTCCTCTGTGGTTGGCTGCTCTGGGGTGCCCATGCTCTGTAAGTAAGCCCTGACCCTGTGGGTGAAGGAGGAGCATCTGAGGAGTAATCTTGACACAGGGAGCCCCATCAAAGCAGCTGCTTTGGGGGTTCCATGTTCCTGTAAATAACACCCTATCCTGTAAGTCTGTAAGTAAACCCCAATAAACTCATTGATTCACCAAACTGGTATTGGTACAATTGTACTTTTTGGTCTGCCATCTGAACCCTAACTGGGGATGAAGACATGTGTTTGATTCCCGCCGCCCCCCGCCCCCCCCCCGCCCCCTGTTTTCCACAACAGGTCTTATATCATACTCAAATAACTCGCAAGATGGCTCAGTGGATAAAGCCCTTGCTATGCAACTCTGAGTTCCCAAGCTTGGATCCCCAGGCCCCATGTAAAAACCTGGAAGCTGTGGATGACTTCTGTAATCCTAGTGTGCCTATGGCATGAAGGAAGGTGAAGACAGAATTTTTCCGGAATGGAGCAGTGAAGGAGGGATCCTGCCTTCAAATGGAAGGTGAGGTCTGACCTGAAAGTTGTTTGCTGACCAACACACACACTCTAAATGACTGAATATTAAGAAGCTTTAAAAATTGATTAAAGATTTGAACACAAGACCTAAAACTATAAAACTCCCTAAGGAAAAAAGGAAAATCTTCTTGTCAATTGTGCATTTGGAATACTTTCTTGGATTTCACATCAAAACAAAAATAAAATGAATATTATACCAAACTAAAAAGCATCTCACTACAAAGGAGACAATCTATGGAGTGCAGAGAGAAATTGTGACCAGGAGAAACTATTTGTATACCGACTACCTGATAAGAGATATTCATACCTGACATTCAAAATATGTAAGAATCTTCTATAGCTAAATAGCAAACCAACCAATAAAACATAACTTCTTTAAAGGTGAGAAAATGGGTACATGCCTTTAATCCCAGCACTTGGGAGGCAGAGGTAGGAGGATCACTGTGAGTTTCAGACCACCCCGAGACTACAGAGTGAATTCCAGGTTAGCCTGGGCTAGAGTGAAGCTCTACCTTGAAAAAAGAAAAAGAGAAAGAGAAAATGACTTAGATATTTGCCTAAAGACAACATGCACATGGTCACCAAGTATATGAACAGGTGTTCAGCACTATCAATCATGAGGGAAATGGAGGTCAAAACCATGAGAGTCAAGGGTGGTCCAACAGTAGTGCACTTGACTAGTGTACAGAGTTCCTGAGTTCAATTCCCATCAACACATACATAGCTCATAAAGTGGTGAATGTCTGTCATCCTAGCACCTGAGAGGCTGAGGCTATAGGATCACTGTAAGCTTAAAGTCAGCCTGGACTACATAACAAAACCCCAAAAGATATCCTCTCATACCTGCTAGAATGGCTATGATCAGAAAGCAAAAGATAACAAGTGTTGGTAACGATCCAGAGACTAGTAACCCAAACATGTTGCTGGTGGAAATATAATTTTTACAGCCACCATGAGAAATAGTTTGTGGGTCTACAAAAATTGAATTGGAACTGCCCAGTGCTTGTAGTGTAAACTACTGAGGAGGTCTAGACAGGAGGATTACTTGAACTCAGTAGTTCAAGGCCAGCTTTGACTACATAGTGAGTTACCCATCTCTAAAAAAAAATAAGAGAGAGGCTGGAGAGATGGCTTAGTAGTTAAGGTACTTACCTGCAAAGGCAAAAATACCCAGGTTTGATTCCCCAGGACCCACGTAAGCCAGATGCACAAGGTGACACATGCATTTGGTGTTCGTTTGCAGTGGCTAGAGGCCCTGGTGTACCCATTCTTCCTCTTTCTGTCTCTGCTTGCAAATACATAAATAAATTAAATTTGAAATATTTTTAAAAGCAATATGAGGGGCTAGAGAGATAGCTTAGCGGTTAAGGCGCTTTCCTGTGAAGCCTCAGGACACATGTTCGACTTTCCAGGTCCCACGTAAGTCAGATGCACAAAGTGATGCAAGTGTGCAAGATTGCATATGTGTACAAGAGGGTGTATGCATCTGGAATTCAATTGCAGTGGCTAGATGTCATGGCATGCCAATTCTCTCTTTCTCATTCTCACTCTTTCTCTCTCATATATAAAAGGCCAGTCTGGGGCTGGAGGGATAGCTTAGTGGTTAAGGCGCATGCCTGCGAAGCCTAAGGGCCCAGGTTCAATTCCCCAGGACCCACGTAAGCCAGATGCACATGGTGGTGCATGCATCTAGAGTTCATTTGAAGTGGCTGGAGCCCCTGGCTTGCCCATTTTCTCTCTCTCTCTCTTTCTTCCCCTCCCTCCCTCTCTGTCTCTAATAAATAAAATAAAAATAAATATTTTTTTTAATGCCAGTCTGTTGGGCTTGCCTCAAAAAAATAAAAAGACATGGGGACAACCTATATGTCAGTCAATTCATGAATGGATAAAGAAACTGGTACATCTATGCAACTGAATGTCATTTGTGCCCACATGAAAGAGCCTAAAGAGCAGTATGCTAGGTGAAACAAACCACTCACAGCAAGACACACACTTTATGATTCCATTTCCATGGGGAACTAAGGTCAAACTCCCAGAAGCAAAAAGCAGAATGGTGGTTGCCAAGGGCTGGGGGAAGAAGAAATGGGGATCTGTTGCTCAATAATAGTATAAGGATTTACTTATGCAATGTAAAGAAGTTCTGTAGACATACTGCATAACACAATACCTATTGCTAACAATACGACATTATAAGCTTTAAAATATAGTGAGAGGGTAGATGTTGTTCTTTTTATTTTACTTTTTAAAATATTTTATTTACTTATTAAAAGAGAAAGAGAGAGAGGCAGAGAGAAAGAGAATGGGCACACCAAGGCCTCTAGTCACTGCAAACAAACTCCAGACACATGTGCCACCTTGTGCATCTAGCTTATGAAGGTATTGGGGAATCAAATCTGGGTCCTTAGGCTTTGCAGACAAGCACCTTAATGGCTGAGCCATCTCCCCAGCCTAAGACGTGGTTCTTAACGCACACATGCACACACACATGTGGAAATCTGAGCTGTTGTGGAGATGCACGGGACACATACACACCTGGAACAGTGTTGATGGAATCCATCAGCTGCTCCACGTCAGAGAAGTCCAAGGTCTGGTCTTCAAACTCAGGCTGTGTGGAGAGTTCCACGTCTGTTTTTGTTTTCAGGAATTTACCGAGTCTGTTGGTATAAAAATGCATGGATGGTGGTACATTCCTTTAGCAGTTGCCTTCTCATTGCTAGGACAAAACACTTGACCAGAGGCAGCATATGGGGGAAGGAATGGGTTTACTCTAGCATACAGTTTCAAGGAGATGTTTCCTCGTGGTGGAGAAAGCATGACAGCCTTGAGCAGGAAAGCTGACACATCTCTACAGCAGCAGGAAGGAAGTAGTCCAAGTGAGCTAGCCAGCACTGGCCAGTAGGCTGGACGATCACGTCCCAAGGCACACCTCAGTGACACACCTCTTTCAGCAAGGCTCCACCTTCCCAAGGTAGAGAAGATAAGACCACCAACAAGCTATATAATTCAAAGGGAAGCTCCTAGTGATTCACTTCCTTCAACTATGCCCTGTCTCCTAATTTCTACCACCTCCCAATAGTGCCATGAAATTATAATCCATCCAGGATTAACTAAGTGACGAAGTCAGAGCTCCACTGATCCAGTCATTTCCCCAAGCCCCTCCTCTGAGCATAGCTGCCTTGGGAAGCAAGCCTTTTAGGGAACACTTCCTATCCAAACCATCACAGTCACCAGTGGGATGAATGGGATTGATTTGAGTCTTCCAGGGGCAAGGGGAAGGGTAGGACATGGTGTGAAGGTTAGCAGAAGAGCATGCATTAACAAGCACACATTTTCACAGCATCTCTCAGGGGCTCTTGTGGAAGCTTTGCCCCTACATCACCCTGTTCTAACAGGTACCCAGGGTTCAGTCTTTGGGAACTTCCTTTCCACATGGCCAAGTGCCCTCAAATTGCTGCCCTGGGGCTAGGAGATGACTCAATGGATAAAGTGCTGGCTGCACAAGCATGAGGACCTGAGTTCAGATCCCTGCACCCACATAAAAGCCAGCTATGGCATGTGCCTGGGATCCCAGTGCTGGGGATGTGGAGACAAAATGATCCCCAAGGCTCTCTGGCTAGCTCATCTAGCCACGTCAGTGAGCTCTAGGTTCTGTGAGAGACCCTGCATCAAACAATACAGCGGCAGGCTGGAGAGATGGCTTGGCAGTTAAGGCACTTGCTTGCAAAGCCTAAGGACCCAGGTTCGATTTCCCAGAACCCACGTAAACATGGTGGCACATGTTTCTGGTCTGGAGGTCATTTGCAGTGCCTAGAGGCCCTGGAACGTCCATTCTTTCTCTTTCAAGCAAATAAATAAAGTGAACATTTAAAAAAAAAATACAGTGGGGAGCAACTGGGGAAGAAGTGCATGTGCACTCCCACCACACATGTGTCCACACAGACAAACACACCTGCACACAAAACACACACACATACACATGCGACAAAAGTTACTGCCCTGGGAGCTCTAGGTCTTCTTGCACCTGCTTCCTGGCAGTCACAAGGGTTCTAAGTGGCAAAGGCAGAATTTGAAACCAGCTCTATTTTTGCCAAAATCCATGTGCTTAGCCCTTGTTATTAAGTTCCTATTTTCACATTGCTTTATAGATATTGTCTTATTACGTTTTCACCAAACTACCCCTGTTTGTAAAGAAAAAAGCTAGGGCCTTCCAATGGCTGGATTGGACCTAGTTAAGGTCACAGGGCTCTTGTGCTTCTGACTCTAAAACGAGCACACTTTCTACAGCCATACACAGCAGGTGTGAGGACAGCTAGACGTTGGGCACACTCCTCAGGGATCAGTTCCTCCCAGGGAAACAAGGAGCTTGTGCAGGACACCAGCCTGTCTGCAGACTTGATGGGCTCCACCATATACATGCCCTTCCAGCACACAGATTCAAAGATTCGACACCAGAGGGCCCTCCTGACCCCGCACTGTCATAGGATCACAGAAACTCAAAGACCCTGTGGAACTGAATCTAGAGGTGAAAAGAACAGAAAAATAAAGTACGGAAAGACAGAAGTATTACCTGTCAGCCATCGCCACTGCATCCTAAGAGAAGAGAAAAGGAGAAAACATTAAACTGATTTCGGAAAATAATTTTTTCAAACTATCTAGTCAATAAACATTTTTTAACCTGGAAATTAGAAAAAGGGGAAAAAACTCATCTGTATCTCCCCTAAAAATACCACCCCCACACATGTGGAATTTTCTTCTACAGTACTGCACTTCCACATCAACAGCATGGAAGTGCTTCTCACGTCATCTGTGGCCTTTAGGACCACTGTTAAGACTGCAAGCAGTTTGTGGTATGAAGATGTCACTGTTTACAGAATGGCTCCTCTACTGTAGAACATTGTGTCCACCTTTTTCATCATTAGTAATGGCTAGGAGCGCCTTCCTCTGACTCCTCCTCGGCACTCTGGATTGTGTCTCTGAGACACGGTGGATATGGGCCCACTGACACGGATGTACCAGTGATGGTGGTTCTCGTGGTACCTGTCAGATTGCTCCCCACCTTTACCCACAGGTCTTTTATTTGAAGCACAGCAGGAGGGCAGTGTCATTGGACTTCGAAGGGCAACTGTGGTCTTGGACAATGAAGGATCATACTTGGCATCCAGGAGGATTTTGGAGGTTGAAGGGCCAACCCTCCCCCACCTCCTGGGCACCATATCTGCCCTGTACTCTTGTGGGACCCTACAATGCAAAAGGACCCTCGCTTCGACTGAGGAGAAATTCCTGCAGCCCAGCTACATGGAGCTGTCATATTTAATATGATTTGTAGAAAATCAAGAAATGGATTTTTTTTTTGAGGTAGGGTCTCACTGTAGCTCAGGCTGACCTGGCACTCACTCTATAGTCCTAGGCTGGCTTCAGCTCACAGTGATCCTCCTACCTCTGCCTCCTAAGTGCTGTTATTAAAGGCATGCACCACCATACAGCTAAGAAATGGATTTTTGGCATACATATAAAGTTATGAATCAAGAGTAACAATTGCTATCCTTGTAACTGGAAAATTTAAAGTGACTTTTTAGCCTGAACCACTTTCTATCCAAAGTTCCAAGAGGCCATCTAAGGTGACCAGAAGACTCTCAGGGCAGTCTTTGCTCAGCTTTGAATGAGGGCTGGGGAGGTGGTTAAGGTGCTTGCCTGCAAAGCCTAAGAACCAGGGTTCAATTCCCCAGTACCCATGTAGAGCCAGAGGCACTAGGTGACACATGTGTCTGGAGTTCGTTTGCAGTGGCTGTAGGCCCTGGTGTGCCTATTCCCTCTTTCTATCTGCTCCCCTCTCTCAAATAAATGAATAAGTAAAATTAAGAACAAAAGAATGAGGAGAGAGAGGAAGAAAGCCTGGGGTACCTTAGCAGTGGTAGAGGGAAAGGACCAGTTGTGTGTGAGCTGACAGATGGAGTGACAGCTTCCCATCGTGAACATCCCGTGGAATCAAATGGATGCTGACCATAAAGGTGAACTCTGACACCTCCCCGAGGAGAGAGGGCAAGATGACCGCCCCTGGCTGAACCTGCCATTTCAGTTCATGGCTTCATTTCCTCACTGACCTTTAAGAAATCAACCTTCTCCTCATGACACATCTCCTCTATGGTTTCCATCAGTTCTTTACAGGTGTCAAGGTTCTCTCCACAGCTGACCAGTTGTCCATATAAGGCTTCCAGCTTTTCTTTCTTTTTCTTGCCTAAAGCTTGAATTTTTTCTTCATACTTTTGAGCAAGCATTTCTAAGATCTCATTGTAATGTGACTCAAAGTTTTGCTCTTGCCTTCCAAAATTCTCCTGTAAGACATAGGACCTCAGTTATTTTAGTGCATGCACTGTGCTGACTATAATCAGAGGGTATTCATGCCTCACTTTGTCTTATCTCTTATCAGGCTGCTGGAGTGGGTGCTGGGGAAGGCAGAACAGGGGAGTCTCCATTCTAGATTCCCTCTACCACCATAAATAATCTTAACAGAAAACATTGCCATCTTTTCTTTCTTTTTTCTTTTCTTTTCTCCTTTCTTCTTTCTTTCTTTCTTTTTTTTTTTTTTTTTTTTTTGAGGTGTGGTCTTGCTCTAGCCCAGGCTGACCTGGAATTCACTACGTAGTGTTAGGCTGGACTCAAACTCACAGCAACCCTACCTCAGCCTCCCAAGTGCTGGAATTAAAGGCATGCGCCACCACACTGGCCAACACTGCTGTCTTTTATGGCAGCATTTTATAATCCTCTCCTCAGTTTAGTTATTCTATTACCATGACAACTGGCCAGGGAGTTCATTAATGACAAGTCAGCTTGGTACTAGAAATTATGACCTCAAGTAGAAACGTTTGCCCTGAGAGGTTTCCAGCTGTCATTCGTTCCTGAACTCTCTCACTTCTACCTCACAATGCTCATCCTTACTTCCTGATGCTTGGATCATATAAACACCAGAGGTACTTCAATTAGGATCATGCCAGTCAGGGGAAAAGGTGAAGGGAAGATGAGGGTTGTATCCAAGGAAATGAAGGAAGCAGGAAGTATATTCTTAATCTGGTACCTATAGTATTTATTTATTTTTTTAATTTCAAAAGAATTTCTTATGTTTATTTACTTATTTGACAAAAAGAAGAGAGAGAGAGAGAGAGAGAATCTAGCCCTAAGCAAAACAGTGCAGATGAACAAAGGGAACAATGAGGGGGGAGGTGGCAAAAGGAACGGTAGGGCACTCAGTGTACAACATATACCTAAGTGAACGTCCTCATGTAACAAACACCACCACGAATAGTGAGCATACACAAGGAAAACATTCAAAGGGAAAACCCCTGTGCGACAGTCTACACCTGACTGAATGCAGTCACTTGGTTGGTACCCCAAGGGCCACCCCTGAGACCCCAGAGAGCAAAGCAACAACATGGAAGCCTGCTCTATCTGATTTTGTCAGTACACCAGATAGTACCCAAGGGAGTCTCGGTGTGAGCCCAGAAAAGAGGGAGAAAAAAAAATAGACCAAACCAACCTAAAACAAACAAACAAAATGCCACGAAGTGACTTTCGTTCAAATAAAAGAAACATGTAATTGGCAGTTTGGTGGGAAAGTTTCTGCCTTATTTATTCGTACATGTCTAACACTCCTGCTCTGAAACATGCCACGCTGTGGGGCTGACTCAGGCACAGAACAGCCCGCCTCTCCGCCCAGAGGACATAGCACAGGAGGGGACACTGACCAGTGATCAGTGTCCCTGTAGGTTCTCAGGGCCCACAGGAGGTTCAGGGAAGGCTGAGGGGAGGAGGCAGTGGTGACACCTCACGTTCTTTTGTAAAATGTTATTATTTGGAGTACACACACATCCATATGCTGGGATTGCAGAAGACCACCACAACTTCCAGCTTGTTTTTGTTTTTTTTTTTTTGGTTTTTCAAGGTAGGGTCTCGTTCTAGCTCAGGCTGACCTGGCATTCACTGTGTCATCTCAGGGTGGCCTCGAACTCGTGGCGATTCTCCTACCTCTGCCTCCCAAGTGTGCCACCATGCCTGGCCAACTTCCACTTTTACTTGGGGTCTGGGGATCTGAACTCAGGTACTCGGAGCTGTATGGTATGCATTTTATCCACTGAGCCATCTCCCCAGCCCCGAGCCTTCACATTCTAAGAAACAGGCTCTCTAGCTCATTAGTAACAGCTATTCGACATGGCCACTGAAGGGAGCCATGTGTGTCTGATAGGGTGAGCGAGTGGTTCTTACCTCCACAGTGATGAACACCTCTTCCAGGTGACTAGCAAAATTTTCCATCTCGATAATCTGCTGTTCCAATTTGAACATGTTTTTGTGAATTTCATCCTGCAACAGAGTCGCACAAAGAAGGTGTTAAGTCCATACTGGCTTTGTTTGTTTGTCTGGTTCTGGTTTTTAGAGATAGGGTCTCGCTCTATCCCAGGCTGACCTGGAATTTACTATGTAGTCTCAGGGTGGCCTCGAACTCATGGCAATCCTCCTAACTTTGCCTTTCAAGTGCTGGGATTAAAGGCGTGCACCACCACGCCCAGCTCCGTCCCTTTATTTATTTATTTTTTTGTTACTTTTTATTTATTTTATTTGAGAGAGACAGAGAGAGAAAGAGGCAGAGAGAGAGAGAGAGAGAGAGACAGAATGGGCGCGCCAGAGCCTCCAGCCACTGCAAATGAACTCCATAAGCGTGTGTCCCTTGTGCATCTGGCTAACGTGGGTCCTGGGGAATCGAGCCTCGAACCGGAGTCCTTAGGCTTCACAGGCAAGCACTTAACCGCTAAACCATTTCTCCAGCCCTCCCTCCCTTTTATAAAAAAAGATTTATTTTTAAAATTTATTTATTAGAGACAAAGAGAAAGAGAGAGCGAGAATGGGTGCACCCGGGCCTCTAGCCACTGCAAACGAACTCCAGATGTATGCACCACCATGTGCATCTGGCTTATGTGGGATCCTGGAGGAGCAAACCTGGGTCTTTAGGCTTTCGCCCCATCCAGTCTCTAGTAAAGGGTATTTCTGAGTTATGCCCCGCACACCAACTTGAGACACAGACCTTGCTGTGAGGACAGAGACGTTACCTTGGCGCTCTCCAGTGCCTTACTGAGCGGGGTCACTTCGTGCCCCCTGTGTTTGTCACTCTCCTTCTCCACAGCTCTTATTGGAGTTTTGCAAGTGACACAGAAGTTGTCAGCAGGTTCTTCCTCGTCCTCCTCCTCCGGGATGACGTAACATTCGTACTCCTCGCTGGCACGACCATGTGTGTACCTATAGGCTTCCCGCAAGTCCTGGCACTGGCCAGCCAAGCCTCGCCCCCCATAGGCCAGGTCCTCAGCCTCTGCTGCCTCGCTACCAAGCCGCCAGTCTCTCTGCTCCCTGGCAGGGTCTTGCCTCGTCATCCCATAAGGAGGGTACCCTAAGGCCCCCATTCTGTGTTCATCGTCAAACTCGTCTCCTAACTCATGGTCATCTTCAAGTCCGTATAAATGGACAAGTTCATCCACTTCCTCTTGGAGGTGTCTTTGAGCCCTGTCTTCCCCGACCCTTCCTGGTTTGTTGCTCGTTTCAGCTTGGACTACTTCTCTCCTAGTTCTGGTGTCTTCTCCTGGGAAGATCTGCAGCCTTTCTTCAGAGTCATACAGATCCATGTGGTAAAAATGGAAGTCTCTGGGGACGGTCAGTTCCTCCTCAGCTTCCTCCTCCATTTGTGCAAGAACAATCCAGGACAGTCAGTGGTGAGTAACTCTGGCTCCTAGGACACAAGAAAATGAGATCCTTTAAATGTACTGTATAATTCACATAATTCACTTTTCTACATTTTTGTTGAGAATTTTATTTAATTTTTTGTGTTTGTGGTATGCATACATGTCTGTGTTAGTATGTGAGTGGACATGTGTGAATAGGTGCATGTGCACATCTGTGTGCACGTATGTGGAGACCAGAGTCAACCGTGAGCGTTATCTTCAGGTATACCACCAAGCTCTTTTGAGACAGGAGCTCTCATTGGTTTGGAGTTCACTAATTAAATCAGACTGAGTGGCCAGTAAGTTCCAAAGATCCATCTGGCTCTGCCTTCATTACCCGAGGATTACGAGCAGACACCACCACCACACCAGCATTTACATGGATGCACTGGGTGCAGCTCAGATTCTCCTGCTTACAAGGCAGGTGCTTTACTTATTGGACATCGGACTATCTCCCCAGACCCCAACGTTCACATTGTTAATCCCTGCACTCCTCTTCTTAAACCTTAAGAAAAAAAAATCCTAAATGCAAGAAGCTTTTATTTCCATATAAAAATATCCACCACAGGGCTGGAAAGATGGCTTACTGGTTTTACGTGCAAAGCCTAAGGACCCAGGTTCAACTCCCCAGTACCCACATAAGCCAGATGCACAAGGTAGCACATAAGTCTGGAGTTCGTTTGCAGTAGCTGGAGGCCCTGGCACACACCTATTTCCATTCTCTCTCCCCCTCTCTCTTGCTCAAATAAATAAAAACTTAAGTGGGGCATGGTGGCGCACGCCTTTAATCCCAGCACTGGGGAGGCAGAGGTAGGAGAATCACTGTGAGTTCAAGGCCACCTTGAAACTACATAGTGAATTCCAGGTCAGCCTGAGCTAGAGTGAGACCTTACCTCGAAAAAGAAATTTTTTAAATAAAAAAAAATTTTTTTAAATATCCATCACAAAAAGTTCAATAGCAAAAAGATTTTTATAAAAGCTGAATATTAGGAGAGTAGTGCAGAAAACTAGGAATCTGTACACTGTTATAGGATACAAAGTAGCCTTCAGAGCACCTTGGAGAAAGTCTTAGGATATTTGGTTAAATAACCAGGTTTTTCATTAGATATAAAGTATGTACTGGCAGGGTGTGGCTATGGATGCCTGCAATCTCATTTTAGGAGAGGAAGGCAGGTGGTTCAGAAGTTCAAGGCCAGGCTGGACTACATGAGACACTGTCTCAGAGAAAACAAACAACAAAAAGTAATAAAAATCCAATTATTTTATATGCTAACTTAAAACTTAATAAAAAATTAAAATAGGATGTCAGCTATATTAATGGAGCTATATAAAATCTACAACATTTTAATAGTAATAAATAGTTGTAACTATTACTTTCTTTTTTTAATATTTATTTGAGAGTGACAGAGAGAAAGAGGCAGATAGATAGATAGAGAGAGAGAGAGAGCTACAGAGAGAGAGAGAGAGAGAGAAAGAATGGGCGGGCCAGGGCCTCCAGCCACTGCAAACGAACTCCAGACACGTGCGCCCCCTTGTGCATCTGGCTAACGTGGGTCCTGGGGAATCGAGCCTCGAACCAGGGTCCTTAGGCTTCACAGGCAAAGCGCTTAACCGCTAAGCCATCACTCCAGCCCTAACTATTACCTTCTTAAAAAATATTTTATTTATTTATTTGAGAGAGAGAGAGAGAGGTAGATAGAGAGAGAATGGGCACGCCAGGGCCTCTAGCCACTATAAACGAACTCCAGATGCACATGCCACCTTGTGCATCTGGGTTACATAGGTAGTGGAGCACTGAACCTGGGTTCTTATGCCTCGTAGGCAAGCACCTTAACCGCTAAGCCATCTCTCCAGCCCCCGAGTACTACTTTTTCAGTATTGCCTTATTCCCTTTCACCCATGCAGACATTATCCTCACCCTTCGTACAGATGAAGAAACTAAACTCCAAAAGGCATTGAGTAACCCAAGAGGGTGTCTTGGACAAGGTTACATGGTAAATAGTTGAGCTAGGATTTGAGCATAGCTTGTGTGGTGGCCAGGAGACAGATTCTAAACACAGGGAACATAAATGACAGAGGTTTCAGTTGGCCTCTGAAATCTATTGCACATTGCCTAGAGGATGCAATGCCCACAGTCAGCTGCACCCAATAACAAAGTACATAATTCAGTTATTGTTAGTATTTCTACATACATATGTGATGATTTCCATAGTTGATTTTTAAAATATTTCACCTCATAAAAAAGAAGCCTTAGGGGCTGGGGAGATGGCTCAGTGGATAAGAGCACTTGCCACACAAATATTAGGGCTTGAGAGGGCCTAAGGCAGCCTGCGTTTTGTCTGTGTAAAAAGCTGGGCATGGCCAAGCATACCTGTAACTCCAGCCCTGTGGGAAACATAGAAGAATCGCCGGGGCTTACTAGCCAGCCAGTCTATCTGAAAAGGGCAGCTCTGAGTTCAGTGAGAGACTTTGTCTCAATGATGTGATATGGAAAGCAATAAAGAAGACACCTGACACATTGTCCTCTGGCCTGTGCACAGGAACACACTTCATACACACGTGCATGTGCACATGCATGAGCGCATGCACATACACACTGCTTTGCTACATCCTACCAGCTTCGAGATGTTTTACCTTCATTTTTAGTCATCTCAAAGTATTTTGAGACTGGGTCTCATGTACATCCCACACTGGCCTAAAATTCATTTTGTAGCCATAGATGACCTTGAACTTCTGGTCCTTCTGCTTCTACCTGGGATTACAGGCATGTGCCACCATACCTGGTTTATGTGGTACTGGGGACTGAACCCAGGACTTTGAATTATATCCCCAGCTCTTCAAAGTAACTTTTTTTTTTTTTTTTTTTGAGGCAGGGTCTCACTCTCTAGCCCAGGCTGACCTGGAATTCACTAAATAGTCTCAGGGTGGCCTCGAACTCGCTGGTGATCCTCCTACCTCTGCCTCCAGAGTGCTGGGATGAAAGGCGTGCGTCACCATGCCCAGGCCAGATGTGCTATTCTTAAAAATGCTCTCGATGCCCTTGAAAAGAGCTGCTTGTGATGTTGAGTGGAATGCTCCCCAGCTGACTGTAAGGCATTTTCTTCCAAGCATGGTAGTACACACATGTAATCTAAGCGCCCAGAAAGCCGAGGCAACAGGGTTGTAGGTCAGAGATGAGCTTCAGTAACACAGCAAGGCTCTCAAAAAGTCAGTAAGAAAAGACATTTCCTATGAAATCAAGAAACATTAAGCTACAACAGGAGAGTAACAGCAAAGTAAGGAAGGGAATTCTTAAGGATACCCAAGGCAATGGGGAAGTTCTTAACAAAGGACAACCTGACAGGGATTCGGAAATCATTGAAGAACTTATGATCACAGCCCACACTATGGTAAGTACGTTCGCTGAATGTTGGTGTCCACAGCTGATCCACAGTTGCTGGACAGGCAAGAAAAAAACACATGGAGACCCAGGCCAGCCAAGGCTGACTGACAGCTGAGCAGAGGGAACTGGAATCCCTGCTATAGGCAGGTACATTAGAAAGGCCAAGGAAGGGGCTGATCAGACTGCCTAAGAGACTATAGGCTATAATCACCTTGATGGCCTATTCTCACCTGGACCCTCATAAACCACACAAGATAATCAATAGTGGCCATTTTAAGCCTTCAAGCTTTGGTACAATCTGTTATATGATAAAACACGCATGATTCCAGCCTAAAAAAGACCTACTTTCTACCTGCCTTTCCCCTTGTGCTACCATTGCCCCCTCTCCTTGGTTCATGCTCAGGCTCCTTCAATGAGTGGTATTGAATTTACGGGTCTTCAGATTGTGGCTCATGCTCACAAGACTTTCCAAAGGGAACATGTGCATGGGTAGTTTGAAGAGTTGTCAGTTTCAGATCATCTTATATTTAATCTTCCCCAGAGTTGCTTTGCCTGGGAACAAGTTAGCGTTTGAGGCCTTACACAAATTCTTTTTTCCCAAAAGCCTTTCTTCTCTTTATTATAAAAATAAAGATACTTCTTTTTCATTATGAATATTACATTGCACAGTGAGATATCATTGCTTTGGAATTTAGAAAACCTCCAGAGGACTAAATAAAAGGAAATTTGATGTCAATTTGGTGTCAATACTGAGAGAGTGAGTGACATTAATGAACGGGTAAGAACATTTTTCCAACTTAAGTGGTTTCCAGTTCTTTGCATCCAACAAAATTGCAAGAGGATCTAATCAAGTTGTCAGCTGATATAACATTAGAAATGAATTTTCATGATAGGATATTATATAATTTTGACATACATTTCAGAAAGAATTTAAAGAATGTAGTGACATTGCTAGAAATTGCTTCCTTTCCCATCTACTCATATAGGTGAGCAAGATCACTCCGTGTTTACATCAACAAAGTAAAAACAGGAAGACAACTCACTCTAGTTCCTGTTGTATTCTAGAATGTGTAGTCTTCAACCATGGATATGAGGTTTTTTTTTTTTTTTTTTTTTTTCCTAAAGAAAGTCTTATTCACTGCATTAAGAGGTACATTTTTTAAAATAATTACCAAAATGTGTAATGTATACATGCTGTTTTGTTTATATTTGACTAAAATTATATTGGTAACTTGATTCAGAAGAAAAAAGAGCTTAACATTTAGAAACTTAAGATTTTTAAGGAAATAAGAAAATCTCATGTCATATATGTGTATTTTTAAGTGTTTTTTTGTGTGTATGTCTACGTGTGCAAACATGCATGGGCATGTATACCATGGCAAGTGTGTGGAGGTCAGAGAACAAGTTCAAGACATAGGTGCTCCACCTTGAGACAGGGTTTCTTGTCACTACAAATGAACTCCAAACTTAGCTCGTCCATGACCTGTGGATTCTCCTATCTGCTATTTTTGTAGGCACATTGGGATCACAGACACATGTTCCACTTTGCATCCAGCTTTACACGGGCCCTGGGGAATTGAATCCAGGCTAGCAGGCTTTGTAAGCAAGTGACTTTAGCTGCTGAGGCATCACCCCAGCCCTGCTTGTGTATCTTCTTGTACAGAAGAATCATGATAATCAATAAATGACTTTGTAATCTTAGAAAACATTGTTAGTACAAAGTTCTGTTAACTTGTGAAATGGAAATACATGTTCAAAAAGAAAGAACAATATAAAATTTCTAATGTTACAGATGAGCTTTGTTTTACATTTTTAAACAATATGTTATCAAATTGAAGTACCATGAGTTCTTTGAATACATTTTAAAAGTTATGAAATGGGCTGAGGAAATGTCTCAGAGGTTAGAGTCACTTGTACGCAAAGTTTGTTGGCCCAGGTTCAACTTCTCAGTACCCACAGAAAGCCAAATGTAAAAGGTGGCACAAGTGTTTGGTGTTTGCAGTATCAAGAAGCCCTTGTGTAACACACACACACACATAAATAAATAAATTAATTAAATTAAAATATTTTTAGAAGCAAGCGTGGTTGTGCATGCCTTTAATCCCAGCACTCAGGAGCCTGAGATAAGAGCCTGGGCTAGAGCAAAACCCTACCCCAATAAAAACAAAATAAAAGCTTTTAGAGCTGGGCGTGGTGGCGCACGCCTTTAATCCCAGCACTTGGGAGGCAGAGGTAGGAGGATCTCCATGAGTTCGAGGCCACCCTGAGACTATATAGCGAATTCCAGGTTAGCCTGAGCTAGAGTGAGACTCTACCTTGAAAAACAACAAAAAACGTTTTTGGAAAATAAGTTAAAAAACAAAAGGTTATGAAATAATTTTATTTGAAAACATGAACATTTATGATAGACCATAAAGCATATCTTTCCAAATATTTTACATTTTTAAAAATAATACCTTTATTAAGATATAGTTTACAGCCAGGCATGGTGGTACACACATTTAATACCAACACTTGAGAGGCAGAGATAGGAGGATCACTGTGAGTTCAAGGCCAGCCTGGTCCTACAGAGTGAGTTCTATGTCATCCTGGGCTACAAAAAGATATAATATTTATACCATAAAGTTCACTGTTTTCATTATACAGTTAGTAGTTTTTAGTATATTTGTAGAGTTATGCACCTGCCAACAGTATGTAGTTCCAGAACATTATTTTGATGCAAGACAGACTGCCCTTTTTTTATATGTGAGATAGTGAGATTGAGACTGACAGGGGTGAAGAGACAGAGAGAGAGAGACAGAGAGATTGAATTGACACACCAGGGCCTCTAGCCACTGAAATTGAACTGCAGCTGTGTTTGCCACCTTGTGAGCATGTGCAACCTTGCGTACTTGCATCACTTTGTGTGTCTGGCTTATGTGGGACCTGGAGAGTCAAACATGGGTCCTTAGGCTTTGCAGGCAAGTACCTTAACCGCTAAGCCATCTCTCCAGCCCTCTAGAACATTTTTGTTGTGTAAGATTGATGCATATCCAGGTGTGGTGGCTCATGCCTGTAATCTCAGCACTCAGAAGGCACATATAGGAGGATTACCCAGGAATTTGAGGATAGCCTGGACTATCAAGTGAGTTTCAAGTCAGCCTGGATACAGTATTGGACTGTATCCAAAAGCTCCCCTCAAAAAGAAATAATTGATGTACAAGTTGCCAGCTCCACTCTGTCCTGGCCTGAGCTAACCTGGCCCACCTGCAGGGCCTGGTCACTTCCCTGGCTGGGAGACGAGATAAATGAAAGGTAGGCTTCCAGAGGCAGCAGCATCAAGCAAGTGGCTCCAGGCATCTGGACCAGTATTTTACCTCTGCAGCATCTCCCTCCTGGAGTCCTGGCTCTGGTCCCATATGCTAAAATCAGTTTCTCTCTGTAGCTCTAGTAACACTCCTGAGTGCCGTCATCTAGGCAGAAACCTTCCTCAAAAACATCTTGTCCCCCACAGTCCATGAGCCCAGTAGCCCTTGCATGTGGGTGTCCCTGCCAAACTCTCAACAAAGGCAGTCAGAAGTATAGTCTAGGGCTGGAGAGATGGCTTAGCGGCTAAGCGCTTGCCTGTGAAGCTTAAGGACCCTAGTTCGAGGCTCGATTCCCCAGGACCCACCTTAGCCAGATGCACAAGAGGGTGCACGTGCCTGGAGTTCATTTGCAGTGGCTGGAGGTCCTGGTGGGTCCATTTTCTCTCTCTCTCTCTTTCTCTGCCTCTTTCTCTCTTTGTCTGTTGCTCTCAAATAAATAAATAAAAAGTAACAAAAAAATTTTAAAAATGAAGTATAGTTTACTATCTTTTTTTTTTTTTTTTGAGGTAGCATCTCACTGTAGGCCAGACTGACCTGGAATTAGTCTCAAGGTGGCCTCAAACTCACATCGATCCTCCCACCTCTGCCTCCCATGTGCTGGTATTAAAGGCTTGCGCCACCACACCCAGCTAAAAAGTCTGCCATGTTGAATTCCAGGGGGTGACCCCATCACTGGCAAGTCTCAACTGCCCTGGATCCCAGGCACCCTCATTCCCTAGCTCCCAGTCTACAATCTCTACAGGACCTCTGTGTTCCTTCTGAGTCATCTCAGTGTCCTCCATTTCAGTCCCACCCTAGGCCTTGGCTTAGGCTGCTTTCTGTTGAGAGCGCCCCCTTCCCCTCACTATTGCCCCTGTCCACCTACCCGCTCCACCCAGCCAGTGCCCGCCTTACTCTCCATTAGGATTAGCCTTCCTACTGTCCATAATTATGTGACACCTGCTCTCTTGAGCACTGACTCATAAATATGAATTTTGGATCTGCACCCCGAATCTTCCAGATAACCTTTCTTCTGTCCCCAAGGCCACTGCCCTCTCCATTCAGACAGTCCTGGGTTTGCTTTATGTCTCTACTGTTACCCGTGTGATGTTAGAAAAAAAACAAAACCACAACTGTAGGTTTCGCTTTCATGGACTATAAAACAGTTTTTTTTTTTCTATAAAGTGTCTACCTGATAAGGTTGATATGTAGATACAATAACGTATGTAAAATATTTAATATAGTACATGGCTCGAAGTAAGTCCTCACCAAATGTTAAATTGTTACTATCATCATCATTATTTGGACCAGAATCTCCCAGTTTAGAAGCCTCCTACCTCACTCTGGAGGATGGAAGAGAAAGGCCATTGTGGCTACAGAAATGTGGAATAATCGGTAACCACTGGGAGAACATTTGGCCCTTGAAAGCAGCTGATGATGGGAAGCAATGCTGAGGCAGAGCCAGCCTCAGAAGCAGGCACAGACTCTGGCTATGAAGGTCTCTGTTCCCTCCACTCGAAAGTCCCTGCGGCCTAGGCAGAGATATACGGTGTTCTAGGGGTAGAAGGTCCCTAACCCAGTCTCCCGATTCTAGCACTGACACCTTCAACTATCTCCTTCCAGCTGCTTGACAGAACCAGAATTTGGGCAAGAAAAAAAAAAAAAAAAAAAAAAAAAAAAACACCACTGTTGACAAATTGCCATTTTAGAAAGTATGAAATGAAGACTTGAGAAGCAAAGTAACAAATCATGGTATATAATGCACATATTGGGTAGATTGTCATAAAGGGACAGCTAAAAGCAACATTAACAACAACAACAAAAAACAAAAAAGATGCTTGCTTATGTCTTATAAGTGAGGTATGTCCTTTGTTTTTGTTTGTTTATTTTGAGATAGGGTCTCATTCTGGCCCATTCTGACCTGGAATTCACTATGTAGTCTCAGGTTAGCCTCAAACTCATAGTGATCCTTCTAACCTGTGCCTCCCAAGTGCTGGGATTAAGGACCTGTGCCACTATGCCCAGCTCAAAAAAAATTTTTTTCCATAGATTTTTATTTTATTTTACTGATTTGGGAGAGCGAAAGAGAAAGAGGCATGTATATATGTATATATATATATATATATATATATATATAGAGAGAGAGAGAGAGAGAGAGAGAGAGAGAGAGAATGGGCATGCCAGGGCCTCTAGCCATTGCAAACTCCAGACACATGCGCTGCCATGTGCATCTGGCTTATGTGGGAACTGGGGAATCAAACCTGGGTCCTTAGGCTTCATAGGTAAGTGCCTTAACCACTATGCCATCTCTCCAACCCTTATGGTTTTTGTTGTTGCTGTTGTTTGATTTCTTTTGGTTTTCCGAGGTAGGGTCTCACACTAGCTCAGGCTGACCTGGAATTCACTATGTAGTCTCAGGGTGGCCTTGAACTCTCCGCGATCCTCCTACCTCTGCCTCCCGAGTGCTGGGATTAAAGGTGTGTGCCACCATGCCCGGCTCCAACCCTTATTTTTAATTTGATTTAATTTTAATTAAAAAGTCTCCCTCAAAATGTTCTTTTAAAAACTTTTAGTGGGTCATAGGCACATCTGAGAATCTACTGAAACCTTTATTTAACTTCCTACAGGGGTGGGGTGGGCATAAAGGCGGGGATAGCACTTTGCATAGAATTACAGTGCTCTTCCTTGAAGCCTCTAGCAGTTCTAAAGTACAGCCGAAGAAACTCTGCTTTTAAGTAATAGTTTTACAGCAATACAAAATGGTTCTAATCAGTTTCATAGGTATAGCCCAGTCTTGAAAGCTTTCCTCAGGAAGAAGCTGTCTGCATAACACATGAAAAGTAGTAACAAAGCTGTTTTTCAGTAAATTGATGAAATTATTATCTATCAGCTAGCACAGGCAGATTAATACAAAAGTATGTCAACTCAATACTTACTGTATCCAGATGAACTCCAAACTGTTTTAGTATGTGGGCCTGGTACTAAAAACATGCTAACAACATGCTGTAAGACTCAACAGCCCCTCCCTACTTTAATGAGAGCTTTTCATGCCTTGTACCAACATCATGTTGGGAATTCCTGTGAACTCAAGAAGGCCCGGAAAACACTGATACTGTCAGGAACAACTGAAACCTGTGCAATTCACACACCATCCCTTCCCGGCTACAGGAAAGATACTGCATTAACATACTGGATTTGTGCTGGGAGTTTCTGATAACACCGATTGCATTAGAGTATTACACTTACCCCAAAACTTGCCTGCTGTAAGCACCCACAAATTCTTCTTTTAACTCAGAGGACCTGGGTTTTTTTTTTTTGCTGAAAAACTGAATCTGTGTTCAGCAGGCTTCCCTTCCTGGTGACCTCTGCATGCCCCACTGGCTGGTCCTGCCTAGTCTACCCCAGGATTCAGCAAGTGGGGTGCTAAAGCTGGATGGTAATATGAGCTGGCTCCTGCTGCAAATAGCAACAGGCCTGCCCTGATTGAAAGCCCAAATATAGCTCTGCCAGGGCTGTCTTGTCACTTCTCAGTGCTCAAGTGTCACTGGGAGAGGTCATATGTTATACTGAGTTACTTCTTTTTTTTTGTTTTGTTTTTTTTTTTTTTTTTTTTGAGGTAAGGTCTCGCTCTAGCTCAGGCTGACCTGGAATTCATTATGTAGTCTCAGGATGGCCTTGAACTCATGGCGATCCTCCTACCTCTGCCTCCCGAGTGCTGGGATTAAAGGTGTGCACCACCACACCTGGCGAATTACTTCTTTTTTACTGCTGGAGTTGAAACCTGGAACCAAGATGGCTGGCTATGTGTAGAGGGGGTATGGCCATCACAGGGCAAAAGGGAGATGTCTGACAGTCCAGGGCTTTCCCAAAATGCGTGTGTGTGTGTGTGTGTGTGTTTCCAAGGTAGAGTTTCACTCTAGCCTAGGTTGTCCTGGAACTCACTCTGTAGCTCCAGGCTGGCCTTGAAGTCACAGCAATCCTCCTACCTCAGCCTCCAGAACACTAGGATTACAGGTGTGCACCACCATGCTAGTTCCAAAGTGCTTTAAGTGAGCCCAACTCCAGATGTAATCAAAGGCAGGTCTTTTCTCTCCCATCATCCTTCATAGTGTGCTCAAGGTGGGAGCTCTTCCTCTTTCTAGCAGATCCAGCCAGCCTATGACTTCTGTTCCCTCTCAGGTAACTCAGTAATTGAATGCCCAGTTCTCCACATTCATCCAAATGCCAAACCTGGTTTATCGAATATCAACATCTTCTCTCCTCCTCATCTTAAACCTCTTTAGCAGGAAGCTAAAGGGACAGTCAGGTGGGCCTATCATCCCCACGGTATACCTAGAGCTGTGGGTTGGATGCCAGGGCAGGAGCCCCAAATGATAAGGTGGCTCTATTTGAGTAGCAGCTACAAGAAGTGCTATTTTTGCACTGGGGACCTGGAAGAGTCTTAGCTCTGATTCTCTCATCTCTATACAATCTTATTTTGGAGATCCCTTTCCTGACTCACAGTTTCATTCTGTAAAAACAACAACAACAAAACCCCCACAAAATATTAGAAAGGCTAAAACAGTATAAAACAGAGTAGAAAAGACATGTGAACCATGGCTCAGGGATTTTGCGGAAGAGGAGGCAGAAAAGATTGTAAGAGCCACAGGTTGAGACATCATGCCCAGAGGCATACCCTCCCCCCAAAACAACTGACTGCTGCTCCCAAAGTGCTAAACCACAACCCCACAGGGAATACCTGCAACCCCGCTGAGGAGCGGCCCCAGGCGAATGGGGGCAGGGACGGGGGGGAAAAGAGGGTACCAGCACATGATGTATCCATACAAAATATGTTGTTAATAATAAAGAAAAATAGTAAACAAACAAACAAAGAAAAGAAAACCAGGCCTTGAGAGATGGCTCAGCAGTTAAAGCGCTTGCCTGCAGGGCCTAATGACCTGATTTCAATTTCCCAGTACCCATAGAAAGCCAGATTCACAAGGTGGCACATGCTTTTGGAGTCTGTTTGCAGTGGCTGGAAGTCCTGGCATGCCCATTCTGTCTTCTATATCTCTCTGCTTGCAAATAAATAAAAAAATTAAAAAAGTTACTGTGGCATAATGATAAACTAAGATAAAATGGAAAAAAGACATGGTGAGAAAGAATACACACACAAAAAAGATATTTAAAACATGAATTTAGGGGCTGGGGAAATCGCTAAGTTGGTAAAGTACTTGATGTGCAAGAATGAAGAGCTGAGTTCGATCCTCAGTATCCACATAAAATGTGAAGAAGGGGCTGGAGAGATGGCTTAGTGGTTAAGGCGCTTGCCTGTGAAGCCTAAGGACCCATGTTCCACTCTCCAGTCCTATGTAAGGGAGATACACAAGGTGATGCAAGTGTGCAAGGTCGCATTTGTGCACAAAATGGTACACGCACCTGTAGTTTGATTGCAGTGGCCGGAGGCCCTGGCACGCCAATTGTCTCTCTCTCTTTCTCTCTCTCATAAAAAATAATAAAAATGCGAGGAAGTAGTGGCATGTGCCTGTGATTTTAACACTGGGGAGGCAGAGACAAAGGATCCCTGGGGCTTGCTGGCCAGCTAGTCTAGCTGAATTGGTGAGTTTGAGACATGGTAACTAAGGAAGACATTCAATGTCATCCTCTGGCCTCTACACAAGCTGGTTTCCACACATGCATTCCCACCTACTTACACTGCCCTTACAAAAACATATTTAGGGCTAGAGAGATGGCTTAGCAGTTAAGGTGCTTGCCCGTGAATCCTAAGGACCCAGGTTCGATTCCCCAGTACCCACGTAAGCCAGATGCATATGGTGGCGCATGTGTCTGGAGTTTGTTTGCAGTGGCTACAGTCCCTGGCGTGCCCATTCTCTCTGTATATATCTGCCTCTTCTACTCTCTCTCACATAAATAAATAAAATATTGAAAACCACTAAAAATATGAGTAAATCATATTAGTGAAAATGATGTGTTAAAAATAGTTCTGGGGGCTGGGGAGATGGCTCAGTGGGTAGAGTGCTTGCCATGCCAGTGTGAGGACCTGAGTTTAGATCCCTAGCACCCAGGTAAAGCATGCAGAGGTAGCCGCAGTGGGAGCATCTGTAATCTCAGGGTGCCCAGGGCAAGAAGGGAGGTGGAGACAGGAAAGTACCTGCATACATATGGCCCAGCTAGCCTGGTGAATGCGGCGGAAAATGACAAGGGCCTCTGCGTCAATGGAATGTGGGGACCAACATCTGAATCATCCTCTGACTTCTTCCACGTGTACACCGTGACATGTACACGCCCACACTCACACACGAATGCTCTCACACACATATGAAAATGAAAATGAAAATATTTCTGGGGAAAATAGACCACTTTGGCTAAAAGATGACCTTAGCGACATTGGGAGGGTCTGAGAGCAAGGCATCTAGCTTCCTTCCAGGCAGGCAACTTCACATGACCTTCTGACTGGCCAGGTATGTGAAGGTCATGTTCAGAGTGGAGAGATGCCCTTTAACTCTGGGCTGGCTCTCTGTTCTTCGTTTGATTTTCATTTTGTTTTGGCCAGTTAGCCTCAGGAACAATAGTAAGTTCTAGTTCTGGACATTTTCACTCTCCACAGCTCCTCTCTGCCTCCCCGCTGGCCAGTGGGGTACATCTTGGTTTATCCTGTTTCCTAGGCAGACCAGTGTGTCTTGGTCCTGGTTGGTAAACACATCAGCTATGCCCCACAACTCCACCCCTATATGCAAACAGGATGTCCTCATATTAATACTGGAGTTTTAGGACAAGAGCCTCAGCAGTTCAGCCACCCATCGCAATAGTCAGAGAAAGGAGTAGTGGTGGGCTGGAGAGATGGCTCAGTGGTTTAGGTGCATGCCTGCGAAGCCTAAGGATCCAGGTCCCATGTAAGCCAGATGCACATGGTGGCGCCTGCATCTGGATTTTGTTTGCAGTGGCTGGAAGCCCTGGCGCGCCCATTCTCTCTCTCTCTCTCCCCCTCTCTTTCTGTCTCCAATAAATAAAAATAAAATCTTTAAAAAATAAAAAAAGTAGTAGTGGTAAAGGTCAGAGAAGGGAGATTTAATCAATGTGTCCACACTGGGAACTCCATGACTCCAAATCTGTCTTTAGGGCAAACGAGAATTTTAGGTTTAAATGGGAGAAGAATTGGGGCAAGAGTCAAAAGATACTCATAACTAGGAGCTGTAGAGATGACTCAGCAGTTAAAGGTGCTTGCTTGCAAAGCATGATGGCCCAGTACCCATGTAATGCCAGATGCACAAAGTTGTACATGTGTCTGGAGTTCATTTGCAGTGGCAGGGGTCCCTGGTGCACCCATACTCATTTATTTTTTCTCTGTCTTTCAGATAAAAATAATATCAGGTCAGGTGTGGTGGTCTGTGCAATTAACCCCAGCTGTTGGTAGACAGAGGTAGGAAGATCACCATGAGTTTGAGGCCACCCTGAGACTACATAGTGAATTCTTGGTTGGCCTGTGCTCAAGAAAGACCCTACTTCAAAACTCTACCCCCACCCAAAAAAAATAGAGGTACTTATAATTAGAAAGCCTTGGTTAAGGTATGGCCTGGTTGATCATATCTCAAGGTGTTAACAAGATATTACTACTTTCATCTTTAAAAAAATTTTTTTTGTTATTTTTTTATTCATTTGAGAACGACAGACAGAGAGAAAGAGGCAGATGGACAGAGAATGGGTGCACCAGGGCCTCCAGCCACTGAAGATGAACTTCAGATGCATGCGGCCCCTTGTGCATCTGGCTTATGTGGGTCCTGGGGAACTGAGCCTCGAACCGGGGTCCTTAGGTTTCACAGGCAAGCACTTAAATGCTAAGCCATCTCTCCAGCCCTGCTTTCATCTTTTGAGGGGAGCAATGTGCTTCCCACAAGACGATTTCCCATGCTCAGGGGTCAGCCTCAGCATCATGGACAATTGCCCTCTCTGGATCTGTGTGTGTGTGTGTATGAGGGAGTGACCTGTCCTTCATTTCTTGGTATTGTAAAGGTGTGTGTGGATCATTGATGCTGCTCCTGGAGTCCAAGATGTGGCATCAATGATCCACACACACCCTGCAGGCTGAAGATACTAAGTGGAGACCTTCAGACTTTTCTGTTGGAGTCATGTGGGCCCAAGTGAGTGATGAAGGAATTTTAGGATTCCTCACCAATGCACTAATATATGCCAACATACAAATATGATAAAGGAATTTGGGGTTCCTTTACCAATGCATCAATATAAGCCAACATACTGATAATTTTAGAGTGTCCCTGGATTCTTGTTTTTTGAATTCAAAGAATTGAAACCCAAGGACCAGAGGGCAATGTTAAGACAGATTTTGAGATTAAGAGAAAGAAAGAGGAACTGGGGGGATTGCTCAGTGGTTAAAGGCAGTTGCTTGAAAAGCCTGATGGCTTGGGTTCAATTCCCCAGAACCCATATAGCCAAATGCGCAAAGTGACCCATGTGTCTGGAGTTTGTTTGCAGCAGCACTAGGCCCTGCTGTGTCCATTCTCTATCATTCTGTTTGCAAGTAAATAAATAGAAGATCTTTAAAAAATATGTTATTTATCTATTTGAGAGAGAAAGAGGCAGATATATATATATATATATATATGCAGAGAGAGAGAGAGAGAGAGAGAGAATGGGCATGTCAGGGCCTCTAGCCACTGCAAACAAACTCCAGACGCATGTGGCCCCTTGTGCATCTGGCTTCTGTGGTTCCTGGAGAATCAAACCTGAATCCTTAGGCTCCTCAGGCAAGTACCTTAACCGCTAAGCCATTTCCTCAGCGCTAGAAAATGTTTTTAAAAAGAAAGAGAAGGAGAGAGTATAAAGAGCTCCTTCCATGAGAAGGTAGGAGAGGAGTAAAGTCTATGGTACAGGGAGCTCCTGCCCGTGAGAAGGCAAGAGTGGAGTAAAGCCCAGAATTTAAGGAGGAAAGAGTACAGAAACTCCTGCTTGTGAGAAGGCAGAAGTGGGGTGAAGCCCACCTAGAAACCCAAATTGGGGTCATTTAGGTTCTGAATGGGAGCTAAGCTAACCTGCCATGACACCAAGTTTTGGGGGCTGAGCTAACCAGCCACAGTGCCAATTCAGGTTTAATCCTTCTAGGAATCTTAATTTTAGGAAAGGAAAATTCCTTCCTAGGGAGAGACTCAGTTGAGTTTATGGAAAAACAAATCTATGGCTGAAGACATGGCTCAGTCGTTAAAGGTGCTTGCTTGCAAAGCCTGAAGGCCCAGGTTCGATTCCCCAGTACCTATGTAAAGTCAGATGCACAAAGTGGTGCATATGTCTGGAGTTCCTTGGCCCTGGCTCTACACTGTCTGCATTTTTTCTCTCAAATAAATATAAAAATTTAAAAAAAAAATCTAAGGAACTCCTTTAAGCAGCAAGTTATAAGGGAGAAGCTGTATCCTCCTCTGACCTCTAGCAAAGTGGAGACTGCAAGAGCAGGCACAAGAACATTCTCTGCTTTGATTTGGACGGGAGGGGGGAGGCTGTTACCCTGAACTGCCTCACGAGGAAACGCTTTTTAGAAAAAGCAGTCTCTAAGTGCTTGTATAAAACCTTGGTTGAGAAGCTACCAGTGGTCAGGTGGTCTTGGGTAACATTAGTTTATATGTATCTTTAAAAAAAAAAACTTGGGTGTGTATGATATATTTGCCCAAATGCCACACCCCGCCCCCTCTGTTCCTCCTTGCCTTTCACCTTGTTTGAAGCAGGGTCTCTTGTTAGCTGCTGTGTACACCCGGCTAGCTGGGCCTCCGCTTCCGAGGGTTCCCGTCTCCTACTCGCCGTCTGCTAGGAGACTGAGGACGCAGCCTCCTCTGTGCGTGGCTTTAGGTAAATTGTGAGGTTCCAAACTCAGGTCCTCATGCTTGTGCAACAAGTGCTTTTTGACCCAGGCCCCCAGCCCCTAGTGTGTGTATTTCCTTACCTTGGGAAGGGAAGTTGGAACATAGGTTGGATTTAAACATGCTGATGGGTTTAAACATGTTTATAAATACACGAGACAAGATGCTGAAAGCAGAAATTATCTCCCTTTCACCTGGCTCCCTAAAATACTGGCAACACGGTAGACACTCAATATAAACCTTGTTGAACTGACAATAAATGCATTTGTTGCTTTCGACCCCAGTGCTTGGAGGCCCTCAATAAATATTGATTTTTCTTAAATTAACGCTTGATAGCCACGGCCCATTTGTGACACTGCAGGGTAAGGAACCCGATGAACGAGGATGGAGTCAGTGGAGTCGCTGTCCTCACCGCAGGGTAGCAAGCCAAGACGTCAAGTCACCCCATTAAATATCTTGCCGATGTCAATCAAGTGCGTGCAAAGGCAGAAACTGTGCGAGGCGTGCGGAGTCCTTTTCAAGTTCCGGACTCTGGACCAGATGGATTTCTGAGTCCGGGTCACAGTAGACTTTTGTTTTTGTTTTTGTTTTTTCATTGGTCGCCGCGGGCCCTCCTTTTCTGTCACCCAACCAATCCGGGACAGTCCCGCAAGACAGCCCCACAGAGCCAGGGGGCGGGAGGCGCCGGGGCGCTGCCGGGAATTAGTCTCCAGGTTAAAGAAAAGGAAGAAAATGTCGCTGCCGGGCCGGGCCGGGGTGAGCCTGGAGGCCGGGCTCTGCTGGCCGCCCGGAGCCCTGGAGCTCGAGCAGCCCGACAGCCTGGAGGGCTGGGTGCCGCTGCGCGAGGACCTCTTCGCCGAGCCCGAGCGACACCAGCTGCGCTTCCTCGTGGCCTGGAACGACGCCGAGGGCCTGTTCGCCGTCACCTGTCACGACCGCACGGCGCAGCGGCGGCGCGGCCGGCCCGAGCGGGAACCGGAGCCGGAGCCCCAGGCCGCCGCGGCGCCGCCCAGCTGGGCCGGCCTGCTCTCGGCCGCCGGGCTCCGCGGCGCGCACCGGCAGCTGGCGGCACTCTGGCCGCCCCTGGAGCGCTGCCTGCCCCCGCTGCCGCCCGAGCTGGACGCGGCCGGGCCGGCCCGGGGACGTGGGGCGCGGGCTGTGGGCGCTCGTGTGGCCCACGCGCCGGGGCCCCGGCGAGGCGGCGCTGCAGGAGCTGTGCCGGCAGCTGGAGCGGTACCTGGCTCTGGCGGCCGACGGCTGCGGCGGCCTCACCGTACGCGACGCGCTCTTCCCGGCGCTGGGCGACGCGGCCGACTGCGAGGGTCTGCGCGAGTTCCGCGAGAGGACGCTGCGCGCGCGCCTGGAGCGGGCCGGAGCGCGGCTGCGGCAGGTAACGCCGCGGCCCTGCGCGCCCCCGCCGGCGCTGTCCCCGGGGCTGATAATTTTTATTATTATTTATTATTTATTTATTTGCAAGGAGAAGTGGGGAGAGGGAGAGAGAAACGCCGCTGCAAACGAACTCCAGATGCATCTGGCTTTACTTGGGATACTGGGGAATGGAACCTGGGCCTTTAGACGTTGCAAGCAAGTGCCTTAACTGCTGAGTCATCTTTCCAGCCCCTCCCATTATTATTCTTATTACTATTTTCTGAAGGACAGGATCTCATGCTGTAGTCCAGGCTGGCATTTTATTAGTGGCTATGCTCCTGCCTCAGCCTACCAAATGGTGGGCTTACAGGCAGGCACCGCCATTCTCAGCTTAGCTCACAGTTAGTTTATTTGCAGTTGTGAACCAAATAAACCCTTAACCTTTGCCCTGAAGAGAGTGGCAGAGCAGGATGATGTGATTGGGAAAGGCCAGACACATTGGAAGCAAAGCTGAAAACAGTGCATGCGCATAGGAGAAGATAAAATGAACCCAAATGAAGCAATTCCGGGTTCTCTAAGGAGAATCAGGAATGGAGACAAAATGTTTTGCAGGATCAAGTGGCTTTCAGAAAATAGGATTTTATTTTTTCAGCCTACAGGAAGTGAGCTGTATTCATTAAATTGGAATGGCAGCAAGAGGGCACTTTTAATCTTGGAAAGAGGCAGTAGTTCATTTCATTTCTGAAGGGTAAACAAGCAAAGTTTTATTAAAAGTGAAAGGAAAGGAAAGCTCTCCGTGACAGAGAGGGGTCCTGGGGAAATGGGTGGCCTGTAATTCATTTATTGAGTGGCAAGCTTCCAGAGCATAAGGGGGAATTCACAAAGGACTGAGGAGGACGTATGACTTACAGAGCAGTCATTTCCTGAGGAGAGCTGAGAGGTGCTTCATTCTGTCCCTGGACATATCCTCTTGCTTTTTCTCATTATGGGCTATTATTAACCAATAATTTTCCTATGCATTCTTATGAAGAAGGAATTCAGTCACATTTGCAGTTTTTATTTATTGGTTTTTTGAGGTAGGGTTTCACTCTAGCCCAGGCTAACCTGGAATTCACTATGTACTCTCAGAGTGCCCTTGAACTCGCTGGTGATCCTCCTACCTCTGCCTCCTGAGTTGTGGGATTAAAGGTGTGTGCTACCACACCTGGCTTCATTGCAGTATTTTAATTGCTGTACATCAGCTCAAGTTTAATATAGAGTAAGTTTTTTAAGCTAAAATGGTTTTATGAGATGAGTCTCTTAGTGAGGTCTTTTTTGTTGGTTTTGATACAGGTCTCACCCTGTAGCTCAGGCTGGCCTCAAACTCCTAGAAATCCTCCACCAGGCCCAGCGCATTATTCTGTGTGTTGTATGTAACATTTACACACCTACTTCTCTTGTGCTGTTTTCACTATGAGGAACTACAAAGAATTTTCAAGCCAGCTGGTTTATGGCCTTAAGTTGATATTTTTGTACCAAATTTGGTTATTTATTTATCTTCGTAGTAGTGGGGATTGAACCTTGGGCCTGTTGCATGCTAGGCAAGCTTTCTACCATTGAGCTATATCCCCAGCTGTCTTTATTTTAAGACAGAACCTCAGTAGGTTGCCCAGACTGGCTATGAACTCTGTAGCCCAGGCAGGCCTACTCTCATCCATCACTACTGTCTTCTCACTCTACAGTCCAGACTCCACCACCTCATTCCATTTCTCGAACTTGCCTTGCTTTGTATATCCTTTGGTTCTTTCTTTCTTCCTTTCTTCCTTCCTTCCTTCCTTCCTTTCTTTCTTCCTTTCTCTCTCTCTCTCTTTCTTTCTTTCCTTTTTTCAAGGTAGGGTCTCACTCTAGCCCAGGCTGATCTGGAATTCACTATGTACTGTCAGGCTGGCCTCATATACACAGTGATCTTCCTAACTGTCCCTCCCGAGTGCTAGAATTAAAGGTGTGTGCCACCATGCCGGACTGTTTTGGTCATTTCTTGAAGTACTCTTCTTCCAGAAAAGTCTTCCCTCCAGCTTGGCTAAATCAGTGGTGCCCTTTTATGCTGTGTCTCTTCAGGAAACCTTCTGGCTCCAAGGGTGACTCAGGGCCCTGCACTTATCCAAAGCAAGGCCTTATCTTGCTGCCCTAGCCTCCCAAAGTAGCTGGAATTGCAGGCCTGTCTCACCTCCTGCCTTAACTTGCCAAAATAGCTGAATTTGACACCAGATCTAGCTCAACTTTGGCTCTAGACCCTTGATTTCTCATAGAAAAGTGGTGTCTTCTTATACTCTACGTACTGCATATGTAGTTATTATTGGAAAAGTTATGTTTTTTCCCAAATTGAAGTTCATTCCTAGGTACTTATAGTGCTGGTATAGTTCATACTCAGCTAAGTAGTCACACTGGTGTAATTCACCTGTTTTTCTGGAACTTAAAAAAACAAAACAGAGTGGAGAGGGGAAATACAAAGCAAACCGTGTCCATGGAAGTGTATGTGGTTTCTCTCTCTCTCTTTTTGAGACATAGTCTTTTGCTGAGCCCAAGACTCATCGATTTGGCTAGACTTGCTAGTCACCCAATTCCAGGGATCCTCCTGTCTCTGCCGCTCCAGTGGTGTGATTACAGGTGTATGCCATCACAACTGGAAGTTTATATGGGTGCTGAGATCCAAACTTATAGCCTCATGCTTATATGCAAGCCATTTACCCACTGGGCCATTTCTCCAACCCCGCCCTTCCTCCCTCCCTTTCTCCTTCTCTCCCTCCCTTCATTTCTGCTTGTGTGTCATGTGATATGTCCATGTGGTCTTGTGTGCATATGTGTGTGTGTGTGTGTGTGTGTGTGATGTGTGCATATATATGTATATGCTCTTGTGGCACTCTATGCACTCACCTGCAGCGGGGCACACTCACCTGTGGTGGCTAGAACTGAACATCAGGTGCCCCCCCCATAGCTCTACTGCCTGCTCTTATTTGAGCTAGAATCTCTTATTGATCCCAGAGCTTGCCTTTTTGTGTGTGTGCGCACTCTGGCAATTCTTGGGTCTTTGCCCCTCAAGGGACTGTGGCCATATCAAGCTGTTTATGTGGGAGTGAGTGAGTGAACTGGAGTGGTCTCTGAGGCCTCCTCCGTCCCTTTTGCTTACATAGGAAGTGCTCCTAACTGCTGAGCCATTTCTCCAGACCTCTTTTGTTGAGACAGAGCCTTGCTATGTAGACTAGGCTGACCTGGAACTCACTGTTTAGCAAGCTGGCTTCAAACTTATAGCAACCCTTCTGCCTCAGCCTTCTGAGTATGGGGATTATAGTCATGAGCCACCATACCCGGCTAAGTCTTCCTATTATTAAATAGTCTTTAAAAACAGCGTCAGATGACTGTGGGAATACTCTTCCATGTACATTCCATAATTTGTTGAACCACTTTGATTTTATTGGGAATTTTGGTTGGAGGACAATAACATTTTATGTTTGATCAGTATTTCAATTTGACATATTAAAGTTTAGAACATTAAGTTTTGTTTGGTAAGATTTTTAAAATACTGTCCAAGATTGGCACTTTATCAACATTTTGTCTTCCAGGTGCTTCAAGGACATGGAAAAGCCAACACCATGGTAGCATTAATGAAAGTTTATCAAGAGGAAGATGAAGCATATCAGGAATTAGTTACCATGGCAACCATGTTCTTCCAGTATTTACTGCAGCCATTTAGGGATATGCGAGAAGTTGCAACTTTATGTAAGCTTCACATTTTGGTATGTTTCCTATTCTTATTAGACTTACTACCTGTTATATATTACTTCTTTACTCACATTTAAGGCTCAATCTGCATTTTCATTTTTATATTGAGACAGTATTGTGGAGATATATATTTCTTTTTTTGAGAAAATGTCTCATATAGTCCCATGCTGGTTTTGAACTCACTATGCAGCCGACCTTGAACTCTTTATCATCTTGCCTCAATCTACACATTATGGAAGTGTAGGCATTTGCCACCATCCCTGATTTTGAACATATATATATATATATATATATATATATATATATATATATATATATTGTTGTTGTTGTTGTTTTTCAAGGTAGGGTCTCACTGTAGGTCAGGCTGACCTGAAATTCACTATGTAATCTCAAGGTGGCCTTGAACTCACAGTGGTCCTCCTACCTCTGCCTCCCGAGTGCTGGGATTAAAGGCGTGCGCCACCACGCCTGGCTTTGAACTTATATTTAACTTAGTTTTAAAAGTTGGGACCGACAGTGCTGTTCCATGATAGAGCATGTGCTTAGTATGTGCAAGGACCTGGACTGACCCAGCACCAAAAAATTCTGCCTCCCCCCCCCAGAAAAAAAAAAAAACAAGAAAAACCCCACCAAAACAAAATAAAATGAGCCAGGCCTGATGGCACAGGCCTGTAATTTTAGCTACTCAGCAGGCTGAAGAAGGAAGATGGAAGTTCAAGGGCTACCTGGGCCACAGCAAAAGTGCAAGACCAACCTGGGTAACGTAGAGAGACCCTATCTCAAAATAAAGAATAAAAAAGGATTTAGAGTTAGAGCTAGTAGATAGAGCACTTGCCAAGCATGTTGGAGCCCTTCATTCCCCAGCTTCTCTGCCAAAAAAGGGGATGGGGGAAATGGATTAAAAGTAATTTTGGTCATCTCCTCTATACCTTAAGAATTCTGTACATTTTAAAATGTTAAACACTGTTTTGCTGATGTATTGTTTATAATGGGATGTATTTTTACTTTAGCCTATTTTCTTCTTTTAATTTGTATTTTATTCGTGTGTGTGTGTGTTGTGTGTGTGTGTGTGCGCGCACGCGTGTGCTAAGACCACTTGCTGCTACAAATAAATAGATGTTTGCACTGAGTCCAGCATACCTTGATGTCTTGGGAATCGAACCCAGGCTACTAGGCTTTGCAAGCAAGTGACTTTAATCACTGAGCCGTCTTCCCAGCCCTTCTTTAGCGTCTTTTTTGTTTTGGTTTTCTGAGGTAGGGTCTCACACTAGCTCAGGCTGACCTGGAATTCACTATGTAGTCTCAGGGTGGCCTCTAATTCACAGCGATCCTCCTACCTCTGCCTCCTGAGTGCTGGGATTAAAGGCGTGTGCCTCCACATCCGGCCTTATTTTTTGTCTTTAAGGACATATACAGATTTCTCAGAAATGGATAAAAATTGAAATGCATGACCATGGATAGTAATTCAGTAATTTAAATTGTAGTAAACACTTTTATCATTCTGATTTCATTGAGTGTGACTCTATATAGACAAATTATTAACATCACTGACTTGTGTCTAAACAGCAATCAGAAGATGTCCAGAGAGATTTCTGGTCTTTTTCTTTGCATGTGTATGTGTATGGGGTATGTGTATGTGTGGAAGCCAGAGGTCTGTGTTGGGTATTGTCCTCAGTCACTCTTCCACCTGTTTTTTTTTTTTTTTTTTTTTTTTTTTTGAGATGAGGTCTCTCAATGAACTAAGGGTGCACCGATTCAGCTAGACTATCTAGCTAGCAAGTCCTAGGGTTTCTTCCCGTCTCTGCCTCCCCAGCATTGGGATTACTAGGTGTGTGCTACCATGCTCTGCTTTTACATACGTTCTGGAGATCTGAGCTCATGTTCTCATGTAAGCACTTGACCAACTGACCCATCTTTTCCACACATTGTCTTGACCTTGGCTAGGTTATTGTATTGTAAAAACAGTGCCATGCTGCTCCTGTTTGTGGGTAAAGATGTTCTGTTCACTGTTTTATAAATGTTTTTGGCATGTGTGTATTTGGTACGGTGTGTGTGATGTGTGGTGTATGTCCTGCGTGTGTAGATGCATGTGCCCAATGTGGATGCCTGCATAGGCCAGAAAACGTTGGTGTCCTCTTATTACTCATCCGTGTATTTCCTCAAGATGAGGTCTCTCTCTTAATCTAGAGCTGCTGTCCTTCAAGGAGCCCCTGTGATTCTGTGATCCTTGGCCTCTACAGATGGGGTTACACACGTATATGGCCACACCCAGCTTTTTATGTGCTTTCTGGGAAATCAAACTTGGAGGTCTCCAACCCAAGAGGCCCTCATGCTTAAGCAGCAAACACCCTTAACTGTTGGGCCATCTTTCCAATCCCTGTTCACTATTGTAAATGTCTGCTGTTTAGAGTCGTGTGTGTGTGTGTGTGTGTGTGTGTGTGTGTGTGTGTTTTAAGGAACAGTTTTATTAACCACACAAGTATAGTGTACAGTTCAGCTTGTTTTTAAAATATATTCAGAGCTGTGTAACCACCACCTCTCTAATTCTAGCACATTTTTTACTCCAGAAAGGAACTCCATGTCCAGCTATTCCCCATTTCCTTCAAGCCTAGGAAAGCCCTAATCTACTTTCTGTGTCTCTGGATTGGCCCGTTCTGGAGATCTCATATAAATGGAACTATATGCTACGTGGTCCTTTGTGACCTGCTTTCGTATGTAGCATGTTTTCAAGGATCACACTGTAACACTTATCAGGCCTTTATTTTTTAACTTAATGAATAATATTCATTATAAGGATATACCACAGTTTATTCATCCATTGATGGACACTTGGGTTGCTTCCACTTTTTGGCTATCATTAATAGTACTATTACGAACATTTGTATATAGATTTCTGTGTGGACTTTTCCCTTTTGATGTGTGTGGTGTGTGCATGTGTGTGTGCATGTTTGTATGTGTGTAGGAACATGTGTATGTGTGGGGGCATATGCAAGTGTGTGTGAGTGCATGTAGAGGCTAGAGATTGACAGAATCAGTCATTCTCTACTTTATTTACTGAGATAAGGTCTCTCATTTAAACCCAGAGATTGCTGCTGCTGCTAGTCTAACTGGCCATCTTGCCTAGTTTCCCCTTGTCTTTGCCTCTCAAGTGCTAGGGTTATAGTGGGCTGCCACACCCTACCTGGTAATGGGTGGTGGCGATCTGAACTTTGGTCCTCACACTTGAGTGGCAAGCACTTTATCCACTAAGCAGCACCACCCCCCCCCCCTTTTATTTGGTTTGGTTTTTTGAGGTAGGGTTTTACTCTAGCCCAGGAATTCACTATGTATTCTCAGGCTGGCCTTGAACTCATGGCGATCCTCATACCTCTGTCTCCCAAGTGCTGCTATTAAAGCTGTGCACTGCTATGCCTGGCCCTTTTTAATTTTTCTTAAAGATATATTTTTTAATTTATTTATTTTCTTATTTGAAGTCAGAGAAGAGAGACAGACACAGAGAGATGGGCACACCAGGGCCTCTAGCCACTACAAATGAAGTCTAGACACATGCACCACATTGTGCATATGGCTTATGTGTGTACTGGGGAGTTGAACCTGGGTCCTTAGGCTTTGCAGACAAGTGCCTGAACTGCTAAGCCATCTGTCCAGCCCTCTGCTTTTTTTGAGATAGGTTCTTATTCTAGACCATGCTGACCTGGAATTTACTCTATACTCCCAGGCTGGCTTTGAACTCACAGCAATCCTCTTAGACCTTTGCCTTTTGAGAGTTGGGATTAAAGGCATGCCCCACCATGCCTAGCCCTGCCTTTCTTTTATTAATGAATGAATGAATGTGCCAGAGCCTCTTGCCAATGCAAACAAACTCCAGATGCATGTGCCACTTTCGGAATCTGGCTTTACATGGGTACTGGGGAATTGAACTCAGACTGGTAGGCTTTGCAAGCAGGCACGTTTAACCACTGAGCTATCTCTCCTGCTGTCTTCTTTTTTTCTTTTGTTAAAAAATATTTTTTTTGTTTGTTTTTTTGAGGTAGGGTCTCACTGTAGCTCAGGCTGACCTGGAATTCAGTATGTAGTCTCATGGAGGCCTTAAACTTATGTTGATCCTCCTCTGCCTCCCAAGTGCTGGGATTAAAGACATGTGCCACCACGTCCAGCTAAAAAATATTTTTATTTTTAATTATCTATTAGAGAGAGAGAGAGAGAGAGAGAAGCAGATAGAGACAGAAGGGCATACCAGGGCCTTTAGCTACTGCAAACAAACTCCAGACACATGTGCCACCTTGTGCATCTGGCTTACGTGGGCACTGGGGAATCAAATCTGGGTCCTGGCTTCACAGGCAAGTGCCTTAACCACTAAGCCATCTCTCCAGCCCCTTTTTTCTTTTTTGAGTGAGGTTCTCACTATGTAGCCCAGGCTGGCCTATGACTTGCAGTATTTCTCTTGCCTCAGCTTCTGTATGTTGGGATTTCAGTATGAGCCCACAAATTTGACTTAGTTGTTTTCATTTCTCTGTTGTGTACACCGAGGAGTGGAATTGCTGGGTTACATGATAACTTAATGCTTAACTTGTTCTATTTGTTTATTTTTAAACTTCTTATTGACAACTTCTATAAATATAAATAATACACCATGATCATAATCCCCTCCTACCATCTTCCCTTTCCCTCAGCCCCCCCCCCCCCCCCACTGAAACCCTCATTTCCAACTACTCTTCTATTTTGGTATCTTTTTTTCCCCCTCCTATTATACAGGTCTTGTGTAGCTAGAATCAGCCACTGAAAGGTCATTACTATCTAGGTCACTTTGTGTCTGAAGACAGTATTACAAAGCACTCCTCCCTATCCTTTGGCTCTTACATTTTTTTCTGCCCCCTCTTCCACAGTGGGACCTGAGCCTTGGAGGGTGTGATAGTGATGTCTAGTATTAAACACTCCACTGACACTTTTCAGCCCTTTGGTGAGTTTTGAGTCATTCCAGTGGTCGTTGCCATCTAAAAGAAGAAGCTTCTCTAACCAAAAGTGAGGGAACATTAATATATGGGGCTAAACATAAGTGTTTAGAGGAAAGTTTAGTGGGCGTAATATATGCATTTAGCCAGACAACAGTAGTAGTTTTCCCGCTAGGACTTCTGATCTCTGCAGCCATAGGCTTTTGATTAGGTTTGCAGTACCAGGCAAGAATTCCCTCTTATGGAGCAGTCCTTAAGTCCAATCAGAAAGCAGTAGGGTTCACCCATAACAGACATGCCACTATTACACCAGTTGGTAAATTTGGCCTGGCTGACTAGCCATAAAGTTTACAGGTTTTCCTGCTGGTTAAAATTATTGATTACTTTTCTCCCCCAACAGGCTGTCTAGATCTGTCCAGCATCCTGACAGCTAGTCAACAGGAAGGAGGCTTCCAGCTCAGCTCCAATTTAATTTCCCAGTGTCCTGTAGCTCAAGCATGTGGAGTCTTCAGTAATAGGATCTTACCATCTAGTTCTGGTTGAAAACCAAGAGCCTTGGTAATAGCCTGTAATGTTTTAGGAGCATCAGGGGCCTCCTTGACCAAACCAGGGCTATCCCAACCCTGGCACTGAAATCTTCTTGTAAGAATCTATGGCTTTTGGATACAGCATTATCTACCCCCACAGGGTACTTATGCCCAGATTCTTGCTTTATAAACATATATATTATTAGCTAGCAAAGAAGTAGGTTTCCATTGGCTTATTCATAACATCTTCAGTTTTTTTTTTTTTTTCAGTTTTTCGAAGTAGGGTCTCACTCTAGCCCAGGCTGGCCTGGAATTCACTGTAGTCTCAGAGTGGCCTCAAACTCATGGTGATCCTCCTACCTCTGCCTCCCGAGTGCTGGGATTAAAAGTGTGTGCCACCACGCCTGGCCTCATCTTCAGTTTTGATTAACCCTCCTCCCACACCCTCTTCTCCTCAGTCCTTCCCCTGAACCTACTTTTGTTAAATTGTTTTTGAGACAGGCTCTTTCAACATAGTCCTAATTGGCCTGGCGCTCACTATGTGACCCAGGCTGGCCTTGAACTCACTGCATTCCTTTATCCTGAACCTCCCAAGTGCTAGAATTATATGTGCCAGCATTCCTGTCTCCGATGTTTGTTCTCTTTCTTTTTTTATTCCAGCTATCCTCATGGGTGTGAAGGGGTATTTCATTGTAGTTTTATTCGCATTTCTCTGATGGCCAACGTGACTATACAATATCACCGAACCATGCTTTGTAGAAGGAATTAGATGCCAGATGACATAGTAGTGCATGTCTTAATTTCAGTTGTTATAACAGTGTACTGACAACTGGACAATAGGATTTTTTTCCCCCATACTTCTGGTGACTGAAATCCAAGTTCAAGGTGCTAATAGGTCTGCTATCTGATGAGGGCTGGCTTGCCAGTGTTTAGGTGGGGTCTTGCTGTGTCCTTTCATCATGATGCGCTCGGAGATCTTATGCCTACTTTCCTTTTCATAACCTACAAGGGCTCTAAACCCCCACGCACATGACCTAACACCAGTATCCTCAAGGACTTAGGTTCAACATAGGAACTTTGGAGGACATAGATATTTAGTCCATAGGAGTGAACATCATGATCCTGAATATGCAGATTTGAATATCTTTTGGGTATTGCATTTTTCCTTTAGAAAAGTTTGATGCTATTGAAAAGCTTTGTGTCATATTCCTCAAAGAAACGGCAGCAACGCTTAGGTGCTGTGGACCCGACCTGTGTGAGTGCCAAAGCCCACGGCTCTCAGTTAAATAATGTGTTGATAATGACATGTAGCAGCCCTGCTCTCTGGGAACAGTCATTCTGGTAACGCAGAGTGAAGTTAGGTACTTTTCCCGTCCGCCCCAGAGTACACCTTTGTCTTCCAAGTGGCACCCAGCTTTGAGAACACTCACTCAGTAAAGAACCCACCAGCCAGCTTCCTTTCAGCTTCCTCGTGGCTCTACATCACTGGCTCTTCTTTCCGTAGAAGTCCCTGGACGAGGATATACTGGGCCCTAAAAGGGTACTTGCCCTGCAGGAGGAGGCCAGAGAATGGACCAGGCGGGCTGAAGATGCCATTGTCTCTATTCAAGATATCACTGTGAATTATTTCAAGGAAACAGTGACAGCATTAACAGGTGACACTAAAAAATACTATGCTAGAATATTTGTGATTTTTATGTTACTCAAAAACCAGTTGAGGGCTGGAGAGATGGCTTCATGGTTAAGCGCTTGCCTGTGAAGCCTAAGGACCCCGGTTCGAGGCTCGACTCCCCAGGACCCACGTTAGCCAGATGCACAAGGGGGCGCACGCGTCTGGAGTTCGTTTGCATGGCTGGAGGCCCTGGGGCACCCATTCTCTCTCCCTCTCTCTATCTGCCTCTTTCTCTCTGTCTGTCGCTCTCAAATAAATTAATAAAAATAACAAAAAAAATTAAAAAAAAAACAGTTGAGTGCTTCTGAAGCTCTAGGTGTATTTGCCAGGTGCTGGGAATTCAGTGTAAGGCTAGGCATAAAGGAGGAATGAGGGCAGAGAAGCCCATGGCGTGTGCTCGTCCAGCACGTGGAAAATGACAGTGGCAAGAAGCGACCCTGAAGAAGAGAGACATGGGGCTGGGAGAGAGACTGAGCCTGATGAGGGTGGCCAGAGACCCCAGAGAGCTTGCGCTTGCCTCGGTAGCTAAAGGGTACAAGGAAGTGAAGGGACAGAAAGTGAGGGGAGAGCGTTTGGGGTACAAGAAATAGAATTTGGAACGCTCTCCAGCTTGAGGTAGCTTGACAAAGCTAAGAAACCTAAGGAAAGCCCATGGGCTAGTCCTAGAGCGTGCGGGAGAGCATGTTGTGAGGGAGAATGCTGGCCAGACAGACAGGGATGAGACCAGGTAGCGGCTTGTGGGTGGGTGAAAGACTTTTAACTAATCTTAAGTTATTGTTCATAAAAACCTCAAAAAGGACACAACCTCATGTTTGTCAATCCATTTCTTAAGTTACAAGACATTTATGAAATGGAAAATTATGTGACTATTAAGCATGACATTGTATTTTACTTTTTATTTTTCACTTCTTTTTTTTTGAGGTAGTGTCTCACTCTAGCCCAGGCTGGCCTAGAACTCATAGCAGTCCTCTTACTTCTGCCTCCAGAGTGCTGGGATTAAAGGTGTATGCCACCATACCTGGCTAAGAATGACTTCTAATATATATATATATTTTTTTTCTTTTGAGGCAGGCTGGCCCCAAACACACTGATTCTCCTCTCTCAACCTCCCAAGGGCTAGTGTTAAAGGCACGAGCCACCACGCCTGGATTCGATGCCTTTTAAAATGAATGGTAGGCATTCCTACGGTATTCAGTGGAACAAGTAAGATACAAAGTACAATGGTGACCTTAGGTCTTTTGGTAAAACTATATAAGCCCATCTGTCTAGCTAGCCACAGAAAGAGTCTGGACAAAATGTTAGCAACAGTTGTCATGAGCTTTCATTGTCTTTTGTGTTGGGGGGGGAGGGGGAGTGCCACTGTGCATGTGTGGAAGTCAGAGAGCAACTTTCCAGGATTGGTCCTTGCCTCACACCTAGTTGGAGGGGCCATGTCTTGTTCTCATTGTTCACCACCGTCTTCTCCAGGCCAGCAGGTTGCAAGCTTCTAGAAATTCTCCTGTCTCTACCTTCTGTCTCGTTCAAGGCTCGCTAGGATTACAGAAGGCTGCCATGGCTTGTGGCTTTTACTTGGGGTCTAGAGATAAAAGAACTCAGCTGCTACTTGTGCTTGCACACCACTGAGCATATCTCCCCCGTCTCTTGTCCTATTTTTCATGGAATAGATAAAATTTTATATCAGGGCTGCAGGACCCACGTAAGACGCACAAGGTGGCACATGCGTCTGGAGTTCGTTTGCAGAGGCTGAAGGCCCTGGGTCATCCATTCTCTCTCTCTCTTTCCCCCTTCTTTCTCTCTCTCAAATAAATAAAAATAAAATGACCACATATTACTCGTGTGACAATAAAATTGTTACAACAAGGCCTGGTGTGGTGGCGCATACCTTTAATCCCAGCACTCGGGAGGCAGAGGTAGGAGGATCGCTGTGAGTTCGAGGCCACCCTGGAAATACATAATGAATTCTAGGTTAGCCTGGACTAGAGTGAGACCCTACCTTGAAAAACTAAAACAAACAAACAAAAAACACTTTTTTGGAGGCAGGATTTCACTCTAGCCCAGGTTGATTGGGAACTCATTCTGTGGCCCAGACTAGCTTTGAACTCACTGTGACCCTCCTACCTCAGCCTCTTGAGTCCTGGGATTATTGATGTGAGCCACCATGCCCAGAAGATATTTTTTGAAAACAACAGGAAGTAATAAAGAAAGTGTTAACTCAAGATTAATTCTGAGCTCTTTAATGAGTTGTGATTCTATTTTATTAATTAAAATCCATCAGGAATGCAGAAACAAATGGAACAGGATGGGAAGAGATTTGGCCAGGCTGCGTGGGCCACAGCCACTCCCAGATTAGAAAAACTCAAACTCATGTTAGCTCGGGAGACTCTGCAACTCTTGAGAACCAGAGAGTTGTGTTTAAATCACAAAAAAGCTGAAATCCAGAGAAAGGTAAGACGGATAAATGTAACTGTTTAAAAGTATATCTTTGTTTTAAATAGTACCACTCTTCATTCACCCCAACACAAGATAAGGCTTTAGAGACTCCAGGGCTGGGCTATGACATTTTCCTTCTTGGCTTCCTAGGTGTTTCTGAACTATAGTACAGGTTCATTTTATAACCCTGAGCTCAGGACAGAAGTGGGTGATAACACTTTAAGAATTAATTCTCATTATTGTTTTCGGCAGTGCCGGGGACTGAAGCCAGGCCGTTGCGCGTGCTAAGCAGGGCTCCAACTCTGAGCTGCATCCCTGGCACCAGCATCTCTTTAGGATAATCCAAAGGATGCTTCATCCTAGCATCGTGGTCACTTAAATTATTTCCTGTCATCTCAGGACCTTAATGTAGAACATTGGCAATGTCTGGCTTAGATTAGGCCGTGTGTAAGAAGGTGCCAGAGACAGAGCAGCAGCACAGTTCTTCTGCAGGCTTCAAGTCCAGGATCAAGGAGCCTTCAGATCGAGTGGCCCTCTGCCTGGCTTGTGGGTGACATCTTGCTGCGTGCTCACAGGGCCTCTTCCCAGGCTGTGTCCATGGAGAAAGTACTTACAAGAGGCCCATTCCCACCACGAGGGCACTAACTTCTTGAGGTCATCTAAGCCTCCCAAGACCCCTCCCCCAATTCTGTCACATTGGGGCTTAGAGCTCTAATGCACAAGTTTTGGGATAGCATGTGTTCAATCCATAAAACTGTCTCATTGCCATTTATGTTACTTCGAATTAAATGTCTCACTAATTTCAAGGGTGAAATTAAGTATTTCTAGTAAACACTGAATAAGGCATTTTTGTCTCATTTGATGGGATGAAAAGTGTTTTTTTCTATTTCCTTTCTTACAAATTTAGTAAATAAATTTAGAAAATAGCCAGAATGTTTCTAAAATTTGCTCTTAACATACTAATTAATTTATTCTTTTTTTCTGTAAAAATAAGGTAGAAGATCTTCCAGAACAAGAAAAAAATATAGATGTTGTAGACGAGTTAGAAATCCAATATTATGAAGTTCAATTGGAATTATATGAAGTTAAATTTGATATATTGAAAAATGAAGAAATACTTCTGACTACACAGTTGGACTCTATCAAAAGACTTATAAAAGGTAAAATTTATGCTTTTGTAAAAGTAAGTTATTTAAATTACATGTTTGAGGAAATAAAGACCAATAATCAGTTACCTCTTATAAATTGCCTGAACATCTATTGTCTTCGCCTCCTGTCAGTATTTTTATTATTCAAATAATGTGTTCATTGTTAAACATACAACAAAACACAGAAAGAAAACCTCTTACCCATGGTACTTAGTAGAAATAATTTGCTGTATAACTTTGTAGGTTTTTAAAAATATACTAGTTATGTGTAAATGAATTATCAGCTTTTAAAACCAGAACTATATGTCCTATTCAGTGACATCACTTTTACTTAACACATAACCATCTAATCATTTAAGTAACAAAACATCGAAATTTTACTGGCTGCATAGTATTCCATTTCACAGGCAACCTGAAGTTCCAATCTCTCAGTCCCTTAAAGAGCAGTTAGCAGAGCATTTCCTTTACACATGTCTGTGTGTGTGTAGGACAGATTACTGGAAACTTATGAACTAAATTTCTAAAGATAAAATTGGCTAAAGGGCAATATTAGTTTATATTTCAACATGTATCTGTTAAAACAGCATGAAAACAATATTTTTTTAATATTGCATTTACCTAATTTATTTCCAAGTTTTAAAAAAATATTATTTATTTATTTATTTGAGAGAGAGAGAGGGAGGGAGGAAGAGGGAGAGAATGGGTGCTCCAGGGCCTCCAGCCACTGCAAACGAACTCCAGATGCATGTGCCACCTTGTGCTTCTGGCTTACGTGGGTCTTGGGGAATTGAACCTGGTCCTTTGGCTTTGTAGGCAAGTACCTTAACTGCTGAATCATTCCTCCAGACCCAAAACAATAATCTTTGATACATTTTTCTCACTTCTATTATTTTCTGCCTTCTGAATTTCATGACAGTCCCCTAGAGAGTCTGTACAAAATGTTATGTCCAGCAGCAGGATATAAGAGCCTATCTTCCAATTCTTACGCCATTATCATTTAAGCTTTTGGTTGGTTAGTAATAGAAAAAACAGCATCTTGTAATTTTTATTTATTTAATTATGAATGATACTGAACACAATTTTACATGTTTAGTGGCAATTTATATTAATGAGCTGCCTGTTCATGATCTATGCCTAATTTTCTTTGGAATATTTACTTTTTTCCATTTTTCTTTTCTTTTTTATAAAACAGTTATGTAAGCTGGGTATTGGGGAATTGAACCCAGGCTAGCGGGCTTTGCAAGCAAGTGCCTTTAACCAAAGAGCTATCTCTCCAGGCCCCAGTTTTCTTTCTTTCTTTTGTAATAGTCTCAGTATGTAGCTTTGACTGGTTTCAAACTTACTGCAATCCTCATTCCTTTGCCTCTGGAGTGCTGGGAGTGTAGGTGGGCACCGCCATGTCTTGAGTGCTGGGAGTGTAGGTGGGCACCATCTCACCTTGAGTACTGGGAGTATAGGTGGGCACCATCTCACCTTGAGTACTGGGAGTGTAGGTGGGCACCTCCATGCCTTGAGTGCTGGGAGTGTAGGTGGGCACCGCCATGCCTTGAGTGCTGGGAGTGTAGGTGGGCACCTCCATGCCTTGAGTGCTGGGAGTGTAGGTGGGCACCGCCATGCCTTGAGTGCTGGGAGTGTAGGTGGGCACCTCCATGCCTTGAGTGCTGGGAGTGTAGGTGGGCACCGCCATGCCTTGAGTGCTGGGAGTGTAGGTGGGCACCGCCATGCCTTGAGTTCTGGGAGTGTAGGTGGGCACTGCCATGCCTTGAGTACTGGGAGTGTAGGTGGGCACCATCTCACCTTGAGTGCTGGGAGTGTAGGTGGGCACCGCCACACCTTGAGTGCTGGGAGTGTAGGTGGGCACCGCCATGCCTTGAGTGCTGGGAGTGTAGGTGGGCACCATCTCACCTTGAGTGCTGGGAGTGTAGGTGGGCACCATCTCACCTTGAGTGCTGGGAGTGTAGGTGGGTACCATCTCACCTTGAGTGCTGGGAGTGTAGGTGGGCACCATCTCACCTTGAGTGCTGGGAGTGTAGGTGGGCACCATCTCACCTTGAGTGCTGGGAGTGTAGGTGGGCACCATCTCACCTTGAGTGCTGGGAGTGTAGGTGGGCACCATCTCACCTTGAGTGCTGGGAGTGTAGGTGGGTACCACCACACCTTGTATTGTTTTTCTCTGGATCATTGATTTTTTTTTTTTTTTGGTGTGTATGTGTGTGCTGTGCTTGCATCTGTGTGGGTGCATGAGCATACGCATCCATATGGATGCCAGAGGTTAACACTGGGCATCTTTCTTGATTGCTTTCTACCTTATTTGTTGAGATGGCGTCTCACTTGAACTCAGAACTTGCCCATGTGGTTAGTGCAGCTAGCCAGCTTGCCCTGGGATCCCATCTCCACCTCCCAAGTGCTGGGATTACAGGTAGGCTGCCATGTTTGCTAGTCATTGGCATTTATGTGGGTGCCAAGGGTCCACACTCAGGTCTTCATGCTCGCACAGCAAGCACTTTACTAACTGAACCATCTCCCAGACCCCCTTTTTTTTCTTGTACAAAAGAATGGTTTTTATATGACACTTTCTTTCTTTTTTTCCTTTGGTTTTTTAGGTAGAATCTCACTCTAGCTCAGGCTGACCTGGAATTCACTCTCTGTAGTCTCAGGGTGGCCTCGAACTCACTGCAATCCTCCTACCTCTGCCTCCTGAGCACTGGTATTAAAGGCGTGCACCACCACACCTGGCCATTTTCTTTTTTAAAAATCTTTTTTTACTTATTTATTAGAGAGAGAGAGAATGGGTACACCTGGGTCCTTTGGCTTCGCAGACAAGTGTCTTGACCACTAAGCTGTCTCTTCAGCTCTTATATGACATTTTCGTACCTCTGTATCATTGTGCTTTGTTTATATTTGCCATTCTCATCACCCCTTTTGTCCTCTCAGCTTCTTCTTCCTTCCCCCCCAAATACTTCCCCTTCTGCTATCACATCTGACACACACACACACACACACACACACACACACACGCTTAGTTCTTTTATTTTTAGTTTTTGGAGACCGGGTCTCATGAGCCTGGGCTGGCCTTGAACTCATTATGTAGCCAAGGATGACCTTGAATTCCTGATTCCTTTGCATCCACTTCCCAAGTGCTGGGACTCTATGAGCACTGCTGCATTTACACCCAGATTCTGCATAGGAGAAAACACATGCAATATTTGCCTTGATTTCTTGAGTATTTACTTTCCATATTAAAGGTTTTATTCAGCTGTCATATTGAGTTGGGCATTAAGCTTTCCTTCCCTAATTATTAAGTAGTCCCAGTCACTGAGTTACAAACATGTTCTCGTACTGCTTTGAGTGGCATGTCTCACAGCCAGCATTCTACGGCTTTGGTCTGAGTTCTTTTCTTCCACTCTCCTGGGAGTGCCTTCTGGGTTGGCCTCCACACAGTCCCTGTGCTTAGTAAGCACATCCTATCATCTGGTAAGGCAAGTACCCCTCGTTACTTTGCTTCTCACTACTCTCACTTCTTTATTCTTCCAGATGAACTTTAGAATCACTTTGGCAAGTTTAAAACAAACAAACAAAAAAGTCATTGGAATTTTGATTGGGATTGTGCTTAACATTAGCAATTACTTTGGGGAGAGTTGCCATCTGCAATTTTGAATCTTCCCACCCAAGATCATGGTAGGTTTCATCACTTATTTAAATCTTTTTTGGTTTATTTTTATTTATTTATTTGAGAGTGACAGAGAAAGAAAGAGGCAGAGAGAGAGAGAGAGAGAGAGAGAGAGAGAATGGGTGCACCAGGGCCTCCAGCCACTGCAAACAAACTCCAGACTCCTGTGCCCCCTTGTGCATCTGGCTAATGTGAGTTCTGGGGAATTGAGCCTCGAACCGGGGTCGTTAGGCTTCACAGGCAAGCGCTTAGCTGCTAAGCCATCTCTCCAGCCCTTAAATTTTTTTTTTGCCCCTAAATTTCCTCCAAGTTTAATAATTTTCCTCTTGCAGATCCTGAACATTTTTAGTCAAATCCTAGGCTTTTAGAATATTTATAGTAGTATTTGATCACAAGCATTTTACATGCTTGGGGAGAAATATAAAAAAATTAATCTGGAATGATGCATGCCAAGTTGTTCATGATGTTTTCCTCTGAGAATGATACTCAGAAGGTTTGGGGAAGGAGGAAGAAAATTTCACTTTTTATTTTATGCACTTCTGTAGGATTTGAACTTGTTATAAGCATGTATTTTTAAAACAATATGTCATCAAGATTAAATGAGGCACTATCATGCTGTACATCTGCCTCTGGAGGGCATTTTGGCATAAAGAACTCTGAATTAGCTGGGTGTGGTGGTACACACCTTTAATACCAGCACTCAGGAGGCAGAGGTAGGAGGATTGCCATGAGTTCAAGGCCACCCTGAGACTATATAGTGAATTCCAGGTCAACCTGGGCTAAAGCAAGCCCTTACCTTGAAAACCCAAGAAAAGAGAGAAAGAGAGAGAGAGAGAGAGAGGGAGAATGAACCCTGTATATTCATTTGCTCAGGAAACAACAAGATGTGCACACAAAAATTCACACACAGAGGTGTTTTTCATAATGAAACTGGAAATAAACATTTTAACAGCAAAGAATACTATGTGGCCATTAAAATTATATTTCTATCACATGGAAAATGTTCTCTTAGAACTCTGTTGACGTATATAGTTGTATGAGAACTCTGTGTTAATGTACATACTTAATAGTGGTTTTCTCTGGTGATGTAATTACACATGATCTTTACTTTTGTTATATTTAGACACAGCATTTTTCTAGTAAAACATGCTTAAGAAAATCATGAATACTTTTAGAGAAACAGGATGAAGTAGTGTACTACGACCCGTGTGAAAGTCCTGAGGAGCTGAAAGTCATGGCTTGCGGTGCAAAGGAGCTGCCGAGCAGCGAGGACGCGGAGGTGAGAGCGCTCAGCCGGCAGTGCCGGCAGCTGGAGGCCCAGCGGGGCCGCATCTGTGCCAGGAGAGCCTACCTCAGGAACAGAAAGGCAAGTAGAAGGCTTTCATTCCTTTCCCGGGGCTTCTTCTCTTATGAAAAGAGAAAAGGTATTTACACATAAGCAATTAAATTTTGTGTACTATGATAGATAACTATGGCTACAGTTAAATATGTTTCATTTATTTATTTACTGCTGTTATGTTTTTATTATTGGCATTTTAAAGACATGAAAATTGTGACTTCTTTTTTCTTAGTATTGGGGATTGAATCCAGGGCCTTGTACATGCTAGGCAAGTGCTCTGCCACTGAGCACCTCTTTCTCTTATTTTGAGACAGGGTCTTCCTAAGTTGCTCAGGCTGGCCTCAAACTTGAGATCCTCTTGACTCAGCTGTGACTGTTCCGTTCCATGCAAATATAAAGATTTGAAGATTCTCTTAGAACAGGCTCTTTGCAAGTCTGTGAATAAGAACCACAGCTCTGGGCTTAGTTGCTGTTCCCCAGATGGTGTGAAGGTTCACGGACACCTGCCCTTTGCTCTGCATTTCAGAAAGCCCGTGGGTGCTGGGCCAGTGTCCTTTGGCACTCTTACACTGAGGTGAGATGGAATGAGGCCTTTTTGTTGACAGGAGAGCTGTGCCTTCTTATAGCCTAACCCAGAGCCTTAACCTTCATTCTCCAGATATCATTTTTTCCCTTCCTCCGTCTAAAAGCTCTCACCACTGACTTCTGGAAAGCCTGGAATTGGGGAGTCACCAGGTTAACAGGATGGGAGTTGAGGTCAGGCTCAAGCCCAGCTTGGGTTGAAATCACAGCTTGGCCATTTGGTAAACATGTGACCATAAGCAAATCCAAAAATCTTTTTAAGTTCACTTTTTTCATCTGTTAAGAGGATAATCATAGTAATGATACAAACCTCATAGTTTAGTATGTGAATAAAATGGCACTGAGTCTCAGACCTAAAACATGCTCAGTACATGTTAGTGTTTTTACTGTCTCATTTTCCATACATGAAGGCTTATGGTGAGTTGGTACGCACAGGTGAAGTATAGTTTTGAACATCATTTTCCAGCATCTGTAGGTTGATGTTTATAACATGATGAAACACAATCACATTAGAACAAATTGTTGGCATGCTTCATCTTTCAAAACACCCCACTGGGAAAGAATTAGTCCTGTAGGCACCAGTCAGCTCTGGTCCCATGACTGTGGAGGAGGTGCATGACCAAGTGACCCTGGAGACTGATACTGAGTGCCTCACCCTAGAGCCCACTCCAGTACTTCTTAAACATCTCCTGCTGTGTATGGCCTGTGGTATTAAAAACCATATAGGTGCCTGGAGAGATGGCTTAGCTGTAAAGGAGCTTGCCTGTGAAGCCTAAGGACCCAGGTTCAACTCCCCAGAACCTATGTAAGCCAGATGCACAAGGTGATGCGTGAGCACAACGTCACACATGCGCACAAGGTGGCGCACACCTCTGGAGGTCAATTGCAGTGGCTGGAGGCTCTGGCACACCAGTTCTCTCTCGCTTTCGCTGTCTCATTAAAATACATACATATATATATATATATATATATATATATATATATATGACTTCTGTTATTCCATCAGGATTATTGCAAAGAAAATCATCGGCTCAGACTGCAGCAGGCTAATGAAAGCATACGACATTTTCACCAGCATCATAGTATTCAGATGGTGAGTAGCTGAGGGAAAAATGCTTATATTTGCATAATGTGAAACTCTGGCCTAAACCTGTGGAAAAACAAGTTCCTCTGCCCCAACCGGCAGCTGTCTGCCCTGCTTCTCCAGTTCTAAGCACAGATGAGGGGTGGCTATGTTGGGTGGGTGTGTTAGGTTTGCTCCTTTCTCTGTTAAGAAACAGATGACTAGAATTCCAAGCAGTTTACAAATAAACGTTTGCTTAACTACAGAAAAGAGACAAGATAAAAGAAGAGGAGCAAAAGAAAAAAGAATGGATAAACCAAGAACGCCAAAAAACCCTTCAACGATTGAAAGCCTATAGAGAGGTAAGTTCTAGAAATAATCACGTCACCTCTTTTTTTCTGGGCAGACAAATAAGTATCACCCAACCTAGGACACAGGATAAAGTGTTATGAACAGATAACTCTGAATATGAAATGTTTAAAAACACTATTGTTTGCGGTATGTCAATAAAGAACAAAAAATTGGTATAACACTGTTTCAAATCCACAACATAAAGCAGCTGGATTGTTTTTCTTTCATTAAAAAAAATTTTGTACTTATTTGAGAGAAAGAGAGAGACCCAGAGAGTAAGTGAGTGTGGGCACACCAGGACCTCCAGCCATTGCAAACGAACTCCAGATGCATGCGCCACTTTGTGCATCTGGCTTTATGTGGGTACTGGGGAATTGAACCTGGGCTGTCAGGTCAGGCTTTATAAGCAAGTGTCTTTAGCCACTGAACCATTTCCCTAGCCCCCATTTATTTATTTATTTATTGAGACAGAGACTTACTATACAGCCCAGGCTGGCCTTGAACTCACAGTCGTCTTACTTCAGCCTTCTATGCTGGATTGAGGTGTGCCCCATGCTTGGCTACCTGTTTGGGTTTCTGCTCTTCTTTCTGAATGGTGCTTACTGTGCCCTCTAGGATTTGGTCTGGCAGAAAACATTGAAAATAGTTTAACTGCCCTCCATATTAGCTGGGTTTTCTCGTGTTTATAATAAATCTTTGAAATATCACCAAGAAAAAGCAATGTGATCTGAGTGACATAAGTGCAATGAAAACGCTATTAAAGGTATACAGGGTTGGTTTTTCTTTCTTTGTAAGGTCTGTTTCTTTTCTTTCGTTTTTTGAGACAGGGTCTTACTTTGTAGCTAAGGATTGCCTGTAACCCCCAGCAATCCTCCTGACTCAGCCTCCTGAGGAGCTGGGACTACAGGTGTGAGCCATCACAACCTGCTAGGGTTGGGTTTTCTATTTTGTCTTAAGTAAATTCAGATTGAAGAATATAATTGAATTTATCAACTAACCTAGACCTGCTCTCATTCCCATTCCTGGGCATGAATGCCAGTGGGCAAGATAAACTAAAGGGCAGCTGCGTGAATCTCAAGGATTGTAGTGACAAAGCAGAGAACTGGCTGGTTCCTGCTGTCACCAAGAGGGTGTCCACAGAGTGGAATCTGGCAGCACAGCCCTGACTCAGGCAGATCAGGGAGCCGGCTGGCAAGGCAGATAATGGGCCTTTTAAACATGGGCAGTGTGAAGATGGAAGAGAGATTACAGTGACAGAATCAGTCTCCGGAGTGCCCAACAAGCCAGAACAGTGAGCTGCAGATCTAACTAGTTGACCTGAAATTGGGATTCATCACTGTTTTTAGTTCAAAAAAGCCTCTATGAAGGCGACTACTCATGGAGAGTGGTAAGAGGAAGGTGCCTAAGTGGATGAACTTGGGGGAAGGACCTCGAACAATCTAGCAACTGGTAAGAGTCCTATGTAATGAAAGATCTGCAAGGTCTGGGCCTTGCTGTCATTCTTATGCTGTTTACCCCAAAGAAAAAGACTATCAGGGAAGATGGATGGGCTCCGAGTTCATCACAAATTGCATGATGTGTTTTAGGATTATGTTGTACCCCTTTTTTGTTAGTTTACTCAAGTCAGATTCTGTTTTTGAGAAACACGTCTTGTGTTTTGTTGGCTGACCTGTGCTTTCTTTAACACCCCAGCAGTTTCCTGAAGGCCTATGGGTTAGTTTGTTTGCTTTTTATCAAACTAGTATCCGAAAGATCAGAACTTTGCAAACTTGGATTTTTTTTAAATTATGAAATTTACTCCAAGCCTAAAAGTTAGAGAAAAAAATATCCATTCAGAGCTGGAGCTGCACCTCAGCGGCAGAGCACTTGCCTAGCGTGCACAAGGCCATGGGTTTGAGCTCCAGCCCCCTCCCCCCGCACACGTGGTCATGCATGCATGTGCACACTAAGGCTTGCTGGGAATGGTGGCACATATGTGTCATCCCAGCACTTGGGAGATGAAGGCAAGAGGATCAGGAGTTCAAGGGCATCCTTAGCTACAGAGTGAACTGGAAATTAACCTACATTACTTGAGACCCTGTCTCAAAAAAAAAAAAAAAAATCAAGAAATAGCCAGTCCCTTTGATATTTACTCTGCTGATGACTTTCATAATTTTTTTTACATGTTTATAGCCCGAATCCTTCTTTTATATCCTAGTATTTCCATTTGACACTGTATTTCATTTTTCTAATGTCTCAAACTTTGCACTATTCATGATTTTTTTTATGCTTAAAGGGTCATGCTTTAATAGGTTTGCCATCATTTTTTTCAACAAACTTCCTATTTTTGGCATTTCAAGTTCCTGATTTTTTATACTAAAAATGTTATATGAATATAAAGAAGGGTAGGACTCCTTACAATGTGCTCCTCCAGACACAAAATGGCCTGGATATCCATGACCTCACAGTGCTTGACATTACCTACACAAGACCATCATAATAGGAGGAAAAGATCATGACATCAAAATAAAAGAGAGACTGATTGAGATGGGGAGGGGATATGATGGAGAGTGGAGTTTCAAAGGGGAAAATGGGGGGGGGAGGGCATTATCATAGGATATTGTTTACAATCATGGAAGTTGTTAATCAAAAATAATAAATAAATTAAAAAAATAAATATATCCTTTCTCATCTTCATCTTATTACTGAGAAAGTAATACTTCGTCACTTGGGCAAAGAACATAGGTTGGTTTTTCTTCTTCACTATGTAGCCATGTCCAGTGAAATGTTTATTTTTTTATTTTTTGAGATAGGGTTTCACTGTAGCTCAGGTTGACCTGGAATTCACTATGTAGTCTCAGGGTGGCCTTGAACTCATGGTAATCCTGCTACTTCTGCCTCCCGAATGCTGGGATTAAAGGTGTGCGCCACCACGACCACCTGAAATGTTTATTTTTTAGTTCATGAAAATAGATTTAGAAACAAGTATGTCTGTGAAGGTGACCAGGAGCTGTTCTGTGAGTTAGGCCATTCTATGTATATGTTAGTGTGTATTTAGATTTATTTATAAGCAATTTGAGCACTTTGATAGTCTGCATTTGTGGCAGGTTTCTCACAACAGCTTTTCATTTGCAGAAAAGTCCAGCTCAGTCTATGCTGAAAGCGGCTCCAAGTCTGCCAGGCGGATGCTCCCGGAAGACATCCTCAGCAGTCAACCCAGCCTCCAGCAAAGCCAGAAGTGCTCCTCACTTACCTGAAGTTAGGAATGTGAAAACCCCCGAGCTCCAAGACTGCCCTCGAGATAGTCCTGTCCAGGTTTTTGTTCCCCTTGATGACCAGACAAGCTCCAGGTCTAATGAAGAACTGTCACAGCTTGCCCCCGAACTTCCTCTCCCTCCGCCTCCTCCGCCTCCTCCGCCTCCCCCACCGCCCCCTCTGCCTGCTCTGTCCTCATCCACTCAAGCTGCCACTCATCAGAACTTGGGCCTCAGGCTTTCAGCACCGGAGGACCAGCCATGTTCTCTAATGTGTGAGGCCCCTGCTGAAAGACACCGTGACAGCTTGGCAAGTTTTCAGGGTCCAGGTGAGCCGCTGGGATTGTGCTCGGCTCCCTATGAGGCTGTTAAGCGGAAGAGTTCTAGCTTTAGAAGCCATCAGCTTCAAATCAGAATCTTTTCCAAAATTCTGTAGTCTTAAAATATCCCAGTATCTGTTGCCTTGAGTTATTATTTGTATTGCAGTTATACAGGCAAAATTTGAGCTTGACAAATGCTAACTCAGCCAAAAAAAACCCCAAACCTCTGTACATTCCCTGATCACATGGCATGGCATTTCTGAAGCTGTTAAAGAACCAGTCTAGTTCAGTTTTCCACGGACTTCAGCATGGGCTCGAGTCCTGGCAGTATTCTTTCAGAGTGGCCTTAAGTGATGCTTACTGTGTACCTCTCGGTCCTTTACAGAGCTAGATTGTATTTAGAGGAGACTACTGCTTGGAAATTATTGTAAAGATATGTTAGCTAACATGTAGGTTCTTACTGACAGAAAAAAGTGGACCACATTTTGTCTTCACATCAAATTCACTCAAATGTTTTGTTTAGTGAGAACTTCAGTTCTCCTGCACAGTTCTGATTATGACTTTAGATAATGCCTATTGAAAAGACTGCCTTAAACCTGCCAAGACTCAGGCCTGTTGCGTTGGGGTGAGGAGATGGGGTAAACCTTAGTAAAATGCTTTGCTCTTGTCTCCCGTGCTCAGAGCCAACTTCCTACTAGGATAGGAATGTGAGTGAAGCGCACGTCAGGCTTGCACACTGGCTCTGGTGTCACTATCCAGAAGAAGGTACAAATGAAGATGCCCGCACGATTAGGTGGAGAAAGATCAGCCTCTCTGTGCGCTTTGTAACATCCTGTAATTGGCAGTGAGAGCTGGTGTGTCTGTGCCTAGATTAGAGTTTGGATACGGCAGATCTGGGGGTGGGTATGACCAGCACAGGGTTTTTTTTTTTTTGTTTTTAAATATTTTATTTATTTATTTTCAAGCAGAGAGAGAGAGAGAGTGCACATACCAGGGCTTTCAGCTGCTGCAAATGAATTCCAGATGCATGTGCCACTTGATGCATCTGGCTTTACGTGGGTACTGGAGAATTGAACTCTGGTCCTTAGGCTTTGCAGGCAAGCACCTTAACCACTTCACAATTTCTCCAGCCCACCAGCCTGTTTTATGCACACAGTTTTGGGGAGTTCTGTTTAAATCACAAAACACTGCTTTATCACATTGGAAAGTAGAAAGTGTATATTAGAATCAGAGAAGCTTTTGATTGTGAAACTTGTCTTATTACTCCTAGAAGGGATTTGTCATTAGGTAAATGTTTAAATCCAAAACAAAACAGATCTTTTTTTTTTTTCAGTCATAGCATGCCCCTTCGATCCCCAACTGGTAATGACTGTTAATTTTTAAAGGTTACCTGGAAGAAGCTGGAATTAGTCACAATCATGTCCCTCTGTCCAGCTGGTGATGAAAGATTTCACCCCCTCAGGGTCTCAAGGTGTCAGAGTGAAAAATAGCTTCTTAGCAGCACTTTGAAACTGTGAGCTAATTTGTGTTTTGACAGCATTTCACACCCTCGAAAATAGAGCATGTAGCCACCTCAAGGTAAGGTAGGTAGAATTAAACGCACTGTGTACAGGAAGATGTGCCAGCGCCTCCCCCACCTTCATTGAGCAACTGATTAGCACTTCACTTTAAGCCTTTCCGTGTGTGGAAACCTACTGGCTTTATTGCCAGAGAATGAGTCATCACTGACTAATCCAAGGCTGAAGTTAGAGAACACCAGAGTAAATTCTTAAGACTCGTTCTTAAGTGGAAAAGGAAGATGGAGATGGAATTTAGAGGGGGCTAAGTTATGCCCAGCAGGTCAGACTGTCTCCATCCTAGGCATCCATAATACTTTAGGGTGTCTTAAAAAAAAACCCCATCCCAACAAAAGGTGTGTATGACTGTGCTGTGAGTCACCATGGATTTGAAGTAGTCAGTGGGAAGTCAGTAGTCAAGATAAAAACATTGGCCATTAAACTATCCTAGATTCATTCAAGCAGGGTGCTTATTGATCCAGCAGGTAATCAAACCACTGTTGACTGGCTTAGCGGAATGTATTTGTTTAAGGCATGACATTAACTGGTGTGTTTTCCGGAAGCCTTGTCCTTGGTAATGTTCACCCTGTGTGCTCAATTTCAGGACCTATGGATGAAGTATTGGCTTCTCTAAGGCAAGGCAGAGCCTCTCTCCGGAAAGTAGAAGTGCCCACCCTGCCCCCTCCTCGCATGCCAGTCAATGAGCAAGTTCTGGCTGCTATCAGGCAGGGGGTCCAGCTGAAGAAAGTGCATCCGGACTCTGGTGTGGCCTCCAGCAAGAAGCCCCCCAGTGACCTGGAAAGGAGCATCAGGGCAGCGCTGCAAAGAATCAAGAGAGTGTCCGCCGACTCAGACGAGGACAGCGACGATCAGAGCCCTGGCGAGTGGGATCGCTAAGGTCTTTCCAGATGACGTAGGCAGACAGGCCACATCACCACTTAACACCTCAGAAGATCAGCAAGGCTTTGCACAAGACACGGTAGCTTTGAGGCTGTGGCTCTAAAGACGACAGAGTAGAGACACAGTGACTGTCACGCACGAACACGTAAGTGGACGTGAGTGTCCCTGGCATGAAGAACAGTACCTACCTAATGTGTGCCGGGGGCTCTAGAATCATGGCCTGACGCTGAAGGAAGTTTACGGCTGGCCAGCAGTCCATTAGACTACCGACTATGTCCTCCTGTGTGTATGGAATAGCGACTTCTCAGATTTAGGGGCTTGAATGTGACCTTTATAATCAGAATAAATTACTTATATTTTAAATATTTAAATGAAATTTATTTTGTATATGAAACACTTTGTAAACTAATAATAAACAACTATTTATAACACATCCATGTGCAAGGAAGTGGAAACACAGTATTTGACACACTGTAGAAGGAAAGCCTTCCTCTCCTAGGTGGGTTTAGTCTTCAGTCTTATTGGATTACACTTCAAGACCAAACCAATCTAGATTGAATGTTGCTGTGGACGTGAGGGGGTGGAAGTAGTGGTTTTAAGTTACTATGATCAGGAAATTTTTGTGTATATTGGGGCAATTTTTCTTATTAACAATGAATAAATTAATAAATGTGATAAAATCCAAAAAAAGAAAGAATGGGTCAAAGTGCCCAGGACAGAGCATTGCGGGGCCAGTGCAAACAGAATAGGACAGGGGAAAGAAAGGAAGAGTCTAAGAGGTTAGACGAGAACTGGTTAGGAAAATCAGGGTTTCCCAGGCCTGCCATCTGTGACCCTCAACAAAGACTGTCAGTGGTAAGAGTGGCCAAGGAGTCTTTTTTTTTTTTTTTTTTTTTGCAATGGATGGTCTGGTGTTGTGTTGCAATCAGGTTCGCATTGCTGGCAGAAATCACCCGACCAAGAACAGCTTGTAGGAAAAAAAGGGTTTATTTTGGCTTTCAGACTCGGGGTGGAAGCTCCATCATGGCAGGGGAAAACAAAGGCATGAGCAGAGGGTGGACATCACCCCCTGGCCAACATAAGGTGGATAATAGCAACAGGAGAGTGTGCCAATCACTGGCAAGGGAAAACTGGCTATAACACCCATAAGCCCGCCCCCAACAATACACTGCCTCCAGGAGGTGTAAATTCCCAAATCTCCATCAGCTGGGAACCTAGCATTTACAACACCTAAGTTTATGAGGGACACCTGAATCAAACCATCACCTTCCACCCTTGGCCCCCATAAAATAACCATACATGATATAAAATGCAATGCATTTAGTCCAACTTCAAAAGTCATCATAGTTTTTAATCAATCCTAATGATGTTAAAATATCTGCATAATCCAAGGTCTTTTAACTGAGCCATAAGACCAAAAAAATCCCCCCAAAACCCACCCATAATGGCACAGAATAAACACTCATACTGCAAAAGATAGCATTGGGAATAGTAAAGAAATATTCAACCAGTAAAGATTTAAACAGGGCAAACATCAAACTCTGTAGCTCCAAGTCCAACAACTCTAGTGACTGACAAATCTCCAAGACTGATAATTCTAACCAGCAACAAGTCTCTGGAGTTCCAATTCTGCCCCTCCAGCTAGGCTACTCACAGTCCTGGAAAACTTTATCCAGGGCAGGCAGCTCTCCTTACCAGCCATCTCGTGGTCCCAGCATCTCCACTGGGTCTCCACTGCAACCCACGGTTCATCATGGCTCCATCGGGTCTCCATGCAGGCAGTCCTTAGCAGACCTGCTTCACACTGCCCATGGCTGTTTCCAAAACACAAGACTGTATTACAAATTCAATGACCCTCACTTTCCTTCATTTCTAATACTCCATAGTACCAGCTGGGGTGCCAATTTGTTAATCCAGGGGGGAATAAAGGAGACTTTGAAGAACAGGATACTCTTTTAGCTGGCCCAATCTCAATGGTTGTAATCTCTCATACAATTGCAGCTGAACGAGCAGAAGTTTCGGCCCAAAGATTTCATTTTTTTCTGTGCCATATCCCTCTGCTCACACCAGTCCATTACACACTGCAACCCTGCACAAGTTCTCAGGACACAGGAATGACAGCAAGCCTCTCACACTAACTGCTTCTAGCCTAGTCTAAGCAAAGCTCTTTCTCACCCTCATAAGCCAAACCTCACAGTCCATAGTTCTTACTACATTCAGGTCTTTCAGCTCTGACCAGAATAGTCTATCAAATAGCACTTACAACACTGCAAGGCTTCTCTTAGGCCAAGGTTTCAAATCCTTCCACATTCCTCTTGAAAATCAGCTCCAAAAGGCCAGAGCTACATAGTCAGGTGTCTAGCAGCAAATGACACCACTGCTTGGTACCAACTTTACAGACTTGAGAAGAAGCTCCATGGTGGCAAGGGAAAATGATGGCATGAACAGAGAGTGGACGTCACCCCCTGGCCAACATAAAGTGGACAATAGCAACAGGAGAGTGTGCCAAGCTCTGGCAAGGGGAAACTGGCTATAACACCCAGAAGCCCGCCCCCAACAATACACTGCCTCTAGGAGACGTTAATTCCCAAATCTCCATCAGCTGGGAACCTAGCATTTAGAATGCCTAAGTTTATGGAGGACACCTGAATTAAACCACCACATGTTGTATGTAAATACATACCTGGCTTATGTAATAGTTTCTTCACCTTAAAGCACTCCCACGCTGCAGCCTGCTGGCCTCAGACAGGAGCCGGTGCAGAGGGGGCTTAAGCAGCCAAGAACACAGCTGCACAGTGACTTCTGCGCACAGGGCATCAGCGCAAGTCCCCTGTTCCAGGCGCACGGGAGAGGGAGGTATAGCTGGAGAAGGGGACAGAGGACGTCTCCAAAGACTTGGGTTCCATCCCTAGGGAACATGAAAGCCCTCCCAGCAAAGACTAGCCTTTGAAACCCAGAATTGCATAAGCTCGGTACAACTGCACTTAAAATAGAAATTAAGTTAAATGAAGGAAAAACAGAGGTTGTATTTCTTTCATTCCTGAGCCGAGGGCTGGGATTCATGCCTCCTACACATTGGGAAAAGGTGGTTCTGTGCCTGGCACAGATTTTGCCATGTAAATAGCCTGTTGAAACAGCTCTGGAAAAAAAAAAAAAATCTGTTCTAGTAGGATGAGTCTCTGAGATTAGCTTTTTCTCCAGTAGCCAGGCAACAAGAATGAATTTTCACCACATTCTACAGGAAGCTAGCACCTGCCCAAGAACCGCTCTTTGTGGGCTGAGAAAGGCGGTAGTGTGGCACTTTGAGGCAGAATATGACCAGCTGAAGGGCAGGGGCAGGCACCTTTGTGCAGGAGGCTGCCCCAGAGCAGGAACTGGAAATGACAGCATGCTCCAAAACTCATTCTCTTCCAAAGACTGCGCGATGTTTCCCCCAGGTTGCCACTTTCGGTCTATGTGATAGTGGCCACAGAGGACATCAGCCTACGGGAGGACATTGAGGACTTCCAAAATACCTTGTTAAGGCACAAAGGGCTGCTGGAAGATTCTTGGCAGCTTACAAACACACACAAACATTTTACTGAATTATGTATTTCTACATAAACAACTCTATTACAACAAAGCCAGGTAAAACAAAGGTATACAAGTGTTCAAGGAAACTATTTCCCTAAATCTAAAAGGCTCATTTGCCAAATAACAGCAAACAGGGACACACAAAGCAAGAACTGTCAGATACATAAGAGAGATGGAAAAACAGCGAGCAGTGGGAACAATCTTTTCTTAGTCTTTAATTGAATCAAGTAAGTAAAAATTAAAAATCCATAATAGTATACTTAGCAAGGTCAAATTAATACATATAGATTGAATATTGGTGCCTTCAGAGAAATACTTTTTTCCATTTCCCCGGGGATCTTCATTAAAACCAAAAAATTATTAGGTCCGAACAAAACATCAATAAACTCCAAAATGCAGAAATTGTACAGGCCATACCCTCTTTGACAACAAGGCAGTAAAACTAGAAGTTTGTATACATGTTAAAAACAACAGCATATCAAACCACCTGGAAATCTAAAAGTATAATTTAAAATAACTCTTCAGTAAAAAATAAAGTCAAATCTGAAATTATAAATTATTTATGACATTGAATCATACATATAAAGATATATTTAGAGGAAAAGCCGTAGCCTTACAATGCTAGTTACTGATCTTTTATTAAGCAAGAAAAAGTTAAAATGGCATTTGCCTTGAAAAAGTTGCAATAAAGGTAGAAATAAAAGCAAAAATAAGAAAAATTAACATAATAGAACAGAAAATTAAGTTATGAATCCCAGAGTTGGTTCTTTGAAAAAAATTAATAAAAAGTAAACTAATTTTTGAGAAATAATCAGAAAAAATGGAAAGCGTAGGTGTACAAAATCAAGGAGGAAGAATAATGTAACTCTGTGCCAACAATTTGGACAATCTTAACAAAAGAATTATTTGGGGAATTTTAAATTGCCAAAAATCTCACAGAGTAGGAAGGAAGTTTGAAGAAGTTAATGAGCATGAAAAAAATTTGAGTTATCAAAGGATTATTTCTTTAAAAGGCACTAGACTTGGACAGTTTTACACATGTTATAAAAATTTTAAAGAGCAAGAAATTCTAAATATTATTTGAACTATTTCAGGGCATAGAAAAAGATACAGAAAACTTCCCAAGATCTTTTTTGGGGGGAAGTTAACATAAAAATACTTGACAAAGACAGCAGAAAAATTACAACTATCCATCAAAATTCAAAAAATAAAGTGAGCTAACCAATTCCAAAAGAGTATTTCTCATTGTAAAGCTCTTATTTTTATTATACAAGTAATACAAGTTGTCATAGAAAAATCAGAAAGCACAGAAAAGAAACAAAATAAAAATCTACCATGGGCCAGCCAATCACAAATAACCACTGTTAACATTGAAAAGAGATGCAAATTAAATGAATAATGTACCTTGACCATATCAAAGTTCTGTAGAAATGTAGAGAGGGCTTAACATTGGAACATCTACTACCATGACTCATACTAGAGAAAAGAATTTCATCAGCTTGACAGATGTGACAAGTCATTGAATAAAGTCACATCCACCTCTGATAAAAATTAACAAACCATAAACAGAAGGGCACTTGAATATCTTACTAAGAATCAAAGCTATACTTTTTAGAAACACTAGAAATATCTTGAGAAAAATATATAAAGAAGTATGTGTAAGATCAGCACAACTCTATACGCATTATTTACCCTTGTTCTAAAAGTGGTTAGTGGGGTAAGAATGAAAACTATGTAGATAAAATCACTATCAACGTCAAGAACCCAAGGAAGGCAAAAGAAATTAACAGCAAAACCATCAGAGTGAAAAGAATTCAGTAACTGACTGGCTATAAATCAAACAATCACCAGGTTAAATAAATGAGTATACAACCACACACTACTCTTATGCAGATGTAAAAATGAGGTAGATTGATGCTTACTGAAGATATCCAAGATCTATTGCTAAGTGAAAAATTCAAGGAGCAGAAGAGCTGTGTCATACTGTCAAAATGATAAAACAGACTTTTTTGGGGAAAACTGAAGAACATATAGTAAAAGCTGTTTATCTTTGGACAGAAAGACTTTCTTTGGACAGAAAGAACTTTCACTTTATATGTTTTTTTTCACATTTAAATTTAAATAACTTTTATTAGTGTCTTAAATTAGAAAACCAAGGGATTAGATTTTCATTAAACAGTGTAGTCGTACACATATATGCTAAAAATACACAAATGGAAAAATGTTTCATTTGTGACAATTACCACAACTAAAAAATTATCTTTATTAGAAAAAACAGACTGAGGGAAATGAAACTGAATATTACAAATTTTCCAAAATGAAAGGGAAAGCACTATAAAATGTTAATTCTATTATAATACATAAATTATATATAATTCAATTTCTAATCCTTTAAAACATTAAAAATGGCTCCTGGATTTGTTTTGGAAACATAAACATGCAAAGTATACTAGAAATTTTATTTAAAAGTTTGATTAATGGGTCATTGAGCCTAAAGTTATGGTAGCCAAAACAGTGTGGTACCAATGCTAGAATATTCAGGAAGATAACAGACTACACTAGAAAGTTCCAAAGCACATTTATAACAGCATCTTTACTGGAGACATCTAACAGGAGGACTGGGTAAGTAGTAAGAATGTAATTTGATATTAGTAGAGAGAGGATAGTTCTCCCCAAAACAATGTTGGTGCAGTTTAGAAAATGAATTCCAAATAGAACAGATTTTTTTTTAAGACAAGGTCTCAGGTAGCTTAGGCTAGCTGTCAACTTGCTATGTAGCTGATATGGGCCTTGAATTTTTGTTTTTTGTTTTTTGTTTTTTGTTTCCCCAGGCTGACCTGGAATTCACTATGTAGTCTCAGGGTGGCCTTGAACTCACGGTGATCCTCCTACCTCTGCCTCCCAAGTGCTGGGATTAAAGGTGTGTGCCACCATGCTCTGCTCAATGCCTTGAATTCTTGATCCTTCTTTCTCCACCTTCTAAGTGCTGGGATTACAGGCATTTGTTTATAGGCATACAGTTTAGTTCAGCAATTTAACTGTTTAACTAATATATATAAATTTGACATTGATGAATTAGATGGAGGGATTTAAAAATCATGACAGCAAGGATAGTCACCATAAAAGAAAAGATAGATTTGACTAAAAATAATTTTTAATGTCTAAATTTTTTTAATTTTAATTTTTTAGCAGTGTGCATTCAAGAGAGAGAGAGAGAGAGAGAATGTGTGTGTGTGTGTGGGCAGGCCAGCGCCTCTTGACACTATAAATGAACTCCAGACACACGCACCACTTTATGTTTCTGATGTTATATGGGTACTGCAGAATAAAACCCTGGGCCAGCAGGTTTTGTAAGCAAGTGCATTTAACTGCTGAGTCATCTCCCCAGCCCTTCCAAAGATTTTTCTAAACGCCATATACACAACTTAAATTCTTTAAAAAAAATTGTTTTTTAGAGAGAGAGAACCTCAGCCACTGCAATCAAACTCCAGATGCTTGCGCCACCTAGTGGGCATATGCGACCTTGCACTTGCCTCATCTTTTGTGCATCTGGCTTATGTGGGATCTGCAGAGTTGAACATGGGTCCTTAGGCTTCGCAGACAAGCGTCTTAACTGCTGAGCCATCTATCTAGCCCCTAAATTATTTTTATTTATTTATTTATTTGAGAGAGAAAGAGAAAGGGGCAGATCGAGAGAGAGAGAGAGAGAGAGGCAGATTGAGAGAGTGTGTGTGAATGGGTGTGCCAGGGCCTCTAGCCACTGCAAACAAACACCAGATGTATGCGCCACCTTGTGCACCAAGTTTTACATGGGCACTGGGGAACTGAACCTAGATCCTTGGACTTTTTGCAGGTAAGTGCCTTGACTGCTAAGCCATCTCTCCAGCCCTTAAATTCTTTATATTTGTGAAAAAATACCTCATAGAAATCAATGAGACCATTGTATATGATGGCATAAACCTGTAATACCAACACATCTCGGAGACCGAGGCAGGAGGAATGCCACAATTTCAAGGCCAGTGTGGTTTATACAGTGAATTCTAGGCTATACAGGACTATTTAGTGAAACCCTGTCAAAAAATAAAGAGAGAAGGAGGAGGAGAAAAAGAAAAAGAAAAAATGAATATGAAGACTAGATATATTATGAGAAAAACTAGCCAATGCTAAACAGAAAAACTATAAAGATTTTTGCTAATGAGGGCTATGTTTTAATCAAAGTTTCCATTTTTAAAACTCTTGCTTCTATGGTAATGACAGGATTCAGAGAGGGTAGGATACTCTCACACATTGCTAGTGTGGATATAATTCAGTGTCATCTTTCTGAAAGGAACTTTGAAGCAATATGTATTTAAAATCCTAACAATGAGCATGCCTTTTTTATTAGAAAATAGGGATCTGTTAGGCTACAGTAAAAAGGTTACTCTGAAATCCCAGTGGTGTATCACTGAAGTTTTTTTTTTAATTTGTTTATTTTTATTTATTTGAGAGCAACAGATAAAGAGGCACAGAGACAGACAGAATGTGCTCAGCAGGGCCTCCAGCCACTGCAAACGAACTCCAGATGCATGCGCCACCTTAAGCATCTGGCTTACGTGGGTACTGGGGAGTCGAGCTTTGAACCAGGGTCCTCAGGCTTCACAAGCAAGTGCTTAACCGCTAAGCCATCTCTCCAGCCCCCATTGAAGGTTTATTCTTTAGTCATGCTACATGTCTATGGAGGCTGGTGGGTGAGGGTAAGGGGAGCTGTTTCATCTGTCATTCAGGGACCCCAACTATGAGAAGTTCTCCTGGGATGTCACCATGTGCTAATGCACAGGAGCACAGATGCTGAAGCCATGCACATGGGCAGTTTACAGCTACAGTTTCATGTGTTGCTTCTGCTCACACCTCATTGGCCCGAGTCAGTCACGAGACCCTGAATGACGGGCTACACAGAGCTTGGCATACCCAGGAAGGAAAGGAGCCAGGGAGATGGAAGAATCACAGAATTCCAATTTCAGAAACCTACCTTAAATAAATATTCTGAAAAGTTTACAAAAATGTCAGAACAATTTTATCATGTCCTGAACTAGAACCGTAGAAAACTGAAAACAGCTTAAATACCCAAGGTACAACCTATGTCACTGTTAAAAAGGAGGTAATTACATAGTTACTGATAGAGAAATTTATAAATAGTATTGAAAGGAAAAAAAGAAAAACAAGTTTCAGAACAGTATGTTTAACATGATTATACTTCATGGAAAAAGTCACAAAGCAAACGCAGAATCATGGGGAAAAAAATCTAAACAGATATATACCAAAATGTTAACAGTGGTTATAATCAGATGGTGTAACAGGTGATTTTTTTTTTCTTTGCACTTATCTTTAGGTTTTTTTTTTTTAAGGTATATATTTCTCACCAAAAAAAGCATTTAAAAAGAAATGAAATGATACTCGTAGATGAGTTTGCTAACCTAACCACATTTATCATTAAACTCTTATAGCTGATGTAAGACGGTCTGCTGTCACATCATGAGCCACTGCTACAGTGGATCTAGTCAGGGCTTCCTACTAACAGTGGCACCTGAGGGTGGACACAGCAACGCGGCTCTGACAGCTGCGTAGTATTGGTCCTGCCAATCACCTGCCGAAATGCATGAGCGTGGACCCTGCGGCGTGGCCCGGGAGACCCCTCTGCAGCAAGGGCTTCACTGACAAAGAGAGCAGGACACTGTACAATTCCACAAAAAAGCAGAAGACCCACAAATTCTTCTTGTAGAAGCTCCAGAACATACACCACCACCAGAAATGGCTAAAAAGACGTCTCTTAGGTATACAGATTTTTTTTTTAATATATATAAACATGGAACACTTCACAAATTTGCGTGTCATCCTTGTGCAGGGGCCATGCTAATCTCCTCTGGTATACAGATTTTTTCAAATTGAATTCTTCCAAGTTGTTTTTCCTGCTTTGCTTGCTTCCTCCCTCTAACACACACACACACACACACACACACACACACACACACACACGCACCCCTAAGCTCACCAGAACATTTCATCCAGCTCAAAATTCAAAATTCTTGTCACAGTCACCTTCTTGCCAGGTCTGTACTCTTGAGATAGGTGTAAGGAAAAGACATGTATATAACACACATTTTTACTCAGAACTACCACTCCATGCCGTCACACCCACTGTCCCCAGAATACAGACTGTGTTTTTTTGGGGGGTGGGGTTGGGGGGGAGTCATGTACTCAAAAATCAGAGTCCATTTAAACTGTGCATATTATTTATAGGATTATGCACATTAATTTGCAAGCTGCTAGTTTATATCACAAGTGCTTCAGAACCCAGTGATGCCTCCATGAGGTAAAGAATTGTAGCTTCTAGAAGGGTGGATGGTACAAGCAACCCACTTTCATTATTAGAGAGAGCAGTGTCTGGCTCCCAAAAGGCCGCCTCTCCTTCTGAGTGCCTACACTAGCTCAGGTCACAGTTGCCTTATTTCCAAGGGGGCACCTGGCCACTGCTAGGTCCCACCATAAGGTCTGTGACATGCTGGGGTTGGGTTTCATCCAAAGCTGCCCCTGGTTCCTATAGGAAAGACTTCTCTATAGAAAAGCAGCCCCAGATGGGCAGGTCATGCTGCTTCTGGGCACCAAGTTACCTGTATAATGTACGACCATTCCTTTGATGCCTCTCATCAAAGGCGGTACGTGCTTGCCAGGCACCTGCCCGTCACCTTCATGAAGACTATGCCCATGGAGCCTGCAGGTCAGAGAATGGCTGTGCTGTGGACAGTCTTCCGTACATACAAGGATGCAACCTGCTGCAGGCACTAAGCAAGTTTGTCCTCGTCTCCTGGCCTGGTCACTTCCTGGCCAGAATGCTGCTTATGTCTCTACAGTCTTAGACCTTCTGCCTCTTTAAAAATATTTTTATTTATTTGAGAGAAAGAGACAGATAGAGACAGCAACTATGGGCTACTGCAAATGAACTACAGATATACATGCCACTTCATGCATCTGGCTTTATGTGAATACTGGGGTCGTTGAACCTGGACCATTAGGCTTTGCTGGCGTGCACCTTTGACAGCTAAGCCATCTCTCCAGTCACTCCCCCTCCCCCGCTTCTGCCTCTTTTAAGCAGACTACTCTGATCCATTGAAGCTATCAGCTTAAGGCCAAAATGTATACTTTGTGCCCATCAAAGTGCCTTCTAGATGTGTGTGCTTATTCATTGACTAATGTTCCCACTTTTGGTTAGGAAGCTTCTTTGTGCAGATGGTGGTGACAACTTGGGAGACCCAGGGGCTCGTCAAGATGATGAGAAGTGACGCTTGAGTGTCCAGTACTGAACGAGACATCTCTAGCACACCTGCCAGGGCCCAGGGAACTTTGTGGAGGAGGTGGCAGAAAGAACGTGAGTGCTTGTCTCACCATTTGCCAGAGAAATTCCTGTTTGGAGATGACTGTGGATACTACTCAAGACTCACGAAAGTGCTGAGAACAAGAGGCTCTTGAGAGCTCAGTGCTACACAAGACATCTGTATCACACCCTCTGAGGCTCAGGGAACATCCCAGAAAAGGGGGTGAAAAGAACGTAAGAGTCAGGGGTAGGGAGGAGAACTTTGGGACACTATGCCCTGGACATGCAGAGACTGGTGCATTCACGGCCTCACAGTGGAGGTCACTACTTCCATAAGACCTGATGACAGATGAAGGAAAAATAAAAAAAGAATCATAATAGAAGAGAGACTACATGGAAAGAGAAACAGGTCCATTGAAATTGGGTTGAGGAAATGGGTACTAATGAGGGTGATGGGAAGGGAGATCAAATTATAGTAAGTTCATGGGTTAAAAGTCTCAAGAAATACTGGGGAAAAAGAACTCAACACCAGTCTGTGATCTACTGAACTGATCCCTCAGAGCACAGACATTATTGTAACTAATAGTCTCTTGGAGAGATTGTTATAAACCAGAATCACTCAGAAATGAAACTTGGGCTGGAGAGATGGCTCAGCAGTTAAAGCACTTGCCTACAATGCCTAATGATCCAAGTTCAATTCCCCAGTACCTGCGTAAAGTCAGATACCCAAAATGGCACATGCATCCGGAGTTCATTTGCAGTGGCTAGAGGCCCTGGTGCACCCATTTTCTCTCTCTCTCCCCTCTCTCTGCTTGAAAATAAATCAATAAATGAAATTCATTATTCATAATAAACATAAGTATAATTTTGCCTCACTCCTCTAAGTTGTTGTCTGTTGTGGACACACATCAAAATAATACAGTTTCAACGTGCTTTTAGTAGTATACAAGGGAATATTTTTTTCTTCTTGGAACCCAAGGGTCACCAAAGGTTCATAGAGAAACAGTGAACCAAGGTCTGGAAGACCTGGACGCAGAGCCCACACTGCTTCTGGTCACAGCTGGGTGGCCCTGGGTAAGCCACTCTAATTCCTGTCACTAACAACCTCTGCCCAGGTCTCTCACCCAATTAAGCCTAGACTGGAGAGCAACAGCACCTGAGCGGATACACCTGAGGGCCACCCAGGATCGGAGGTCTAGTGTGGGATCTGCTTCTCCTTCCCCTCCAGGCCCGGACCACAGTCTCCCAATCTGTCCCTCTAGGGGCTTCACATCCCCCAGGCACCGGGAAGATGTCCTCTCTCCTCACCAGCCCCTGCTTAGAAATGCATCTACTTGGGTCTTGACTGGAATGAGAGTTACTTGAAGGATCATCATGGCTAAAGGGTTCTGAGTTCTACCTCATGTTTTTTAGGCCTCATGCGAATGGCTGCAGAATAAAAAGACAAAGTACAGCCAGTCGTGGAGATGCCCCAAACCTGAAGCACTCACAATGCAGTGCTGGTTCTCCAACCAGCACAGCGGTGCAGCGGCTGGGAAGAGCATCTCCTGCCCCTCCTGCGCACGGCTCGAGGGCTAGAGGCTGTAATGCACAAGGGCATGCCATATGTCTCCAGTGAATGCTGGGCAATTTCAGGGGGTCATTTTCACTGTATAAGGTCCACCTTTCACAGTGCCAGATACTGCAGACAGGGCCAGCCCCTTGTTGACTGCCCAGGTGGTTACTGAGCATTATTTTTCTTAAAAGAAAGCAAATGAAAAAAAAAAAAAAACTGAACTAAACTAAGGTCTTTAGAGAAGAACAAGGGGAATGGAAAGTTCAGTGCTTTCATGTGTGTGCTTTGACTATGGACCCCATCTATCCCTTCAGAGGAGTCTCTAACCTTCCCGGCCGCGCCCATTTTAGGCCTGGTTGAGCCCAACAGCACAAGGACTCTTAAGTTTCCCACTTACTGGGCTACAACATGTCTGCTAAACTCTTGGATGATAGATGACCAGGGGTCACGGGTTTCAATACCACAGCAGCCCAACATGGTAATGACGTTAAGCTTTCTACATTTCCATTTGTAACAGTTTCTGAAGTCACCGTCATGGGAACACACATGTGGCTTTTAGCGACTATCCTCGTAGGACTATGTCACCGGATCATTCTCCAGTCAGCCAGGATGGCTCCTTCTACATTAATAAGTCACCTGCAGGTAGAGATGACAGTCATCTGAAGCCTGGAGGTGAGGGATCCCAGTGGTCTCCTGCTACTGGGAAGCCATGTGCCTGGGCTGCTGATAGAAGATGGGCCAGGCCGGCCTGAGAAGAGTTCCCTTTACCTGATGATGCTGGCCCACAGCTGGCCTAGCTCTTTGCTCTCCTGGCACGCCAGCAGAGAGCTGCTGCTGTCTGTCCTGAGAACTACCAGGAGCTGTGGAGAAAGGCCAGGCCAGCAGTGCCCTAGGCTGAATCACCCCAGGGCTGACCACACTTGCCATTTCCTGAAAGCCTGTGCTCTTGAGGTTCCCCCTCAGCCTGTGGGGGCTCTCCTAATGTACCTTGGTCCTCCAGATCACGAGCCTTCCCTCTTCTTCAATCCCAAACACGGCTTCCTTGAGCTGAGACTGCTCAGCTCGGGCAAAGAGAGCTGAAGAAATCACCCCAGGGCCTGGGTCACATACATGTGGACCCCACTCTTCCGGATGTGCTCTCGTTTGTTTAGTTGGCAGGAAGAATTCCTAACCCTGTGTGAAAATGTTCTTAGAGGGAAAGTCTGTTAGGTGGCTCTTGGAGGAGAAAGGGGCCACCAAGGCCTCCCCTGCCCAAGGCATTTAGAAACATGGAGGACTAGGGACTCAAAACATTTTGACATGCACAGGCAGTCTCCCCTAATGGATACCAGTGACACTTGGATGCACACCGGCCCCACTAAGAAGTTCTATGGGAGAGGAGCAGTTTATGGCTCCAGTCCCTTCCTTAGCAGGAACTGAGAAAGGCAAGAGGCAGACGTAGGTAAAGCTTCTCTGTGTCGCGGCCAGGACACGTCAGCGGCGCAGCTTTCTCATCCTCATGGGCCTTTAGGATGTTTTTTCAGTTGTCTAAACCCATCATTGGCTTTAAGCCTCATTCCCGAGGTCTGCATGCCCAGCTAGTGTCCTCAAATCCTCAAACTACAGGCCTCCCTTCCTAGAGAAGAAGTGGGTCCCAGCATAATGGTCTCCAAGGACAGAGAATCTTGGCTGGGCTCTTAGGGATGAGTGTCCACAGACCAGGCACTGATGGTCCCTCCCCCATTTCGCCCTCCCTGCCTCCAGTTCCACCAGAGCCATCCCTGGATTTGACCACAGTTAACTGCTTTCATTCCTAATAACTCCCCAGCACAACAAAGATGATGTATCGTTTGACTGGGGTCCGAATTCTGATGTGGGGTTTGATTAAAACGCTAAATTCTGTTTATATGTTTAATTGAACAAATGTTTATTAAAGCACCTATTTTGTGCCTAGCACTGTGCTAGGCACCCTCACTGCATGCCGCTCCCACAGCACAAGCATCTGCTCAGAAATTAAAACCCAAGAGAAGGAACATTGTCGCAACCATACAAACTGGGGGACGATGGGACCTAGTGGATGCAAGTATCCCCATGCCAGCAAATGCATCCACTAGATTCTTGTTACCATTCTTCAGATAAGTCTCGACTTCAAAGCATCCAAATTGTTACAGAGAGATGTTCCCTCCACCTGCCCATGGACAGTCACATACTCTGAATGCTACTCAATAAGAGGAGTGCACTGGCCTATTGTAAAAGATATTGATATCTGGATTAGAAAATACTGTTTTTTCCCAGTTAATAGGGTTGCAACAGCCCTTAAAGAAAGATATAAACATCCCTGCCCTGACTGCGTAAACGTTTAAGGTAGACCAAGTTCTGGATTCCTGAGTCGTAAGCTTCCAGTTGTCCACAGCCTCACAAGGCCAAAGAAGTGAGAGATTTCTGTTCTGGAGAGGAGTGAGTGGACGGCACAACTGGTTTGGAAACACGACAAAACGCACCTGCATTTACAGAAGCATCGCGAACGGGACAATGTCCTAGTCCTGCTTGTGTCACATACACTCTGGGGACTCGCCCATAAGACCCCGCTCCCCGATCCTAGTTGTCTGTGCCCAGCTTGGACAGGCCGCGGCGGAAGTCATGGAGGTCGTCAATCTTCCCATCCAGTACCTCCAGGAAGCTCTTCAACTCCCCCTTCAGGTGGCGCTGGCGGAATTTACTCTCTTCAATGTCCGTCTTTAGAGACCGCACTTTGTCTTCCAAGTTTTGATTGTCTCTTTCTGCCGCCTGAAAGAACCAAAGTGAGAAGAATCTGGAGGACTTGTGTGGTGGTGCCAATCACATGTTCCCCATAAACTCGTGTGTCCTGAATGCATGGTCCCCAGCTGGCGGCAATTTGGGAGACAGAACTTTGTTGGAAGTGGTGTGTTGTTGGGGTCAGGCTTCTAGCCAGCTACCCCTTTCCAGAGATTGGCTCACTGTCCTGCTGCTATTTTCTACCTGCTGTGGAAGAGGTGATGTCCAGCCTCCGTTCATGCCATGTTTTCTCCTGCCATCATGGAGTTTCCGCTTGAGACTGTAAGCCAAATAATTCCTTTCCTCCTATCAGCTGCTTTTGGTCCAGTGCCTCATCCCACCAATGAGAAGACAGCTACATCAGAAAACTGGTACCAGGAGTGGGTGGAATGGGGTGGGTTGAATATAATGTCCCCATAGCCTCAGGTGTTTGTCATTGGGCTTTCTTCCAAGTCCCCACCTTGTGGAGATTTGGGAGGTGGAGCCCTGCTGGAGATAGTGTGTCACCAGGGGTGACCTTGGATGGAGTCTAGCCTACTGTGTGTTCAGAGTCAGCTCATGCCTGCTGGTGTGTGTTGTCTCTCTGTTATGGGTGTGTGATGAAGTGAGCCAGCCTTTTCTGCTATGATAAACCTTCCCCTGGAAACTATAAGGCCTGAAATAAACCCTTTCCTTCTATAATCTGCTTCTGGTCAGATGTTTATCCAGCAAGAAGGTAACTGAAAAACCTGTGACTGATAAAGCCATCCTGAAACCACCTAGAGCCCAACCAGACTTCCACAAGACTGTGACCATCATGTCAGAAAGGGGACCATGGGAATCTTGGGGGTGCCTCTCCTTTCCTGTTGATTCTCCAGCAGAAGGCTAACAGGCTGAGTAGGTGACCAACAGCTGGTCTGAAAATCCCAAGTAGCAGCCAGGAATGAAGAAGGAAGAGTCCTGCCTAAAGAAGCTTCTCAAAGGGCCCAGCGGAGAAATTCTGAAATTCCAGCTTCAGCGTTGGTCAGCAGAAGCTACCTTTTAGTTACATTGTGAGAAAGAACCATAATAAATGGGAAATGGAAGTGGCTTGTTTCCCTGGTTCTATGGGGTTCCATAGGGGGCCTGATCATGTCAGTAACTTGGGGTCATGCAGTCGGTACAACCTCTGATGCCATCACCAGAGAGATAGTCTGCAGTGCCAGGCCTCTCACCAGTCAATCGTGGCATACCTAAGTATGTAAGACACATATTCGCTGCAGGACATTAGATGAACCTTAAACCTTGAACTCTAAGTGCCACATAAGAGCTTTATTTTGTGGGCATATACTGGGACATTCTTGAACATGTGCCCAAGACGCAGTGACAACACAGTCTTGGGGTTGTATATAACTCAATAAAGTGTTCTGTGTGGGTTGAAGAAGGTTACTTTAAGGACCAGAAAGTTGAGGCCATCAAGGAAGTCCTACTCATGGTCACTACTTAAAGTCCCAGGCGGGGGAGTGGCCGATGTAGACTCATACCCTGACCCGATGTTCCCAGACCACCCATCTGCACCACTTTCGCTGTCTTCGTGGTTCTGTAGGATTTTTCTGTGGGTGAGAAAAGTAGCCTGTGCCATGGATATGCACAAACCTCTTTCATGTAAGTGGAAAAACTCAAAGACCAGCACTGCTGAGGCATCCCTTAGGGGTACTCTGCAAGGCATGTAATCACCACCAGGTTTTTATAATTTTTTTAAAAAAGCCTCTCTTGGTGATTCTAGGTGTGAAAATGAGAGGAAGTGATAGATAGATAGCATGCAAATTGCCTTCTCATCTAAGCCAGGCCACAGGTGCCCTTCCCTTACCTCTAACTTCTCAGAGACATATTCACACTCTGACATGAGCTGAGGTATGATTTCACTTTGTTTTCGGAGATCTTTCAACTCCTACAGGAGACAGAAATTCAAAATGGAACATGAAAGCAAATCACATAAGACTGTTCTCTTGAAATCACCAACGCGTGTATCTGCTATTGGAGGCTGTCCTGTCAGCACTGGGTGATGCCAAGGGAGAGCATATTAAATCAGCACATGAAACCCACACCCCACCATTAAAAAGGCATGTGTTTTCATGATTTCTGTTGTGTGGAGGGCAAAGCTGAGGCCTAGTGAGGTCTGGTAACTTTTTCATGTCTCTAGTGAGTATGTCCTTAACTGTTCTGCCTCCCAGAATATACATGACCTGGAGCTCTAGCTGCGTTAATAGCAGGATTCATCTTCTAACAGCACATGATCCGGAAGAGGGTCCAGGCATCTTGTGAAATGTTCAACTCACTCTTGATTGCGTGAGTGACCATCGGATACAATGCAGAGGCTACAGGGCGGCACGGTGAGGCCTTTGTCTGGGGAACCTGCGCCGTGACTTGACTCCTCTATCCTGGTGTCCAGGGCATCTGCCAGGACCAGCCACGTGCTCTAAGCCACCTACTATGTCCCACACTGTCCAGAGGACACCAAGGTCCCAGCTCAGAACCCTGACGCTCACCGTCTCCTTTTCTCGGAGCTCCGACTCCAGCTCCTCGATTCTCCTCTTCAGCTGGGTGTTCTTCTCCTTCTCCCTGTTTACCTCGCCACACTTTGCTTCCAGCTCCTCAATCTTTAACAAACACCACAATTAACGCAGGGATGATAGTTGACAGGCCACTAAACAAGAATTTGCCTAAGCTATTTTATGCTTTCTTTTAAAATAAAACATAGCTCCCCGACTTACTCATTTTCCTGTGAGAGGGCTTCATGCAGCTCCCAGGGGCCTGTTTGCCCCTGCTTGTACAGCATGCCCTAGTTAATCCCAGCAGGGCCAATAAGTCCTGAAACTTGGCCTGAGCTGGTTCTCTCTTATGGCCATGTGCGAGTAGGTCTAGGTTTACTTTAAGGATTTGCCACAGGCCAGATGTTCCTTGAATCGATCTGCTTCTCCCAAGAATGGTTTTTATATCATGTTCATCATGCTCTGAATCCAAAGGGCTTAAGAAGATAGAGTAGGGCTGGAGAGATGGCTTAGCAATTAAGGTTCTTGCCTGTGAAGCCTAAGGACCCATGTTCCACTCTCCAGAGCCCATATAAGCCAGACACACAAAGGTGAGGCAAGTGCAAGGTTGAACATGCCCACTAGGTGGCGCAAGCATCTAGAGTTAGAGTGCAGTGGCTGAGGCCCTGGTGTGCCAATTCTCTCTCTCTCTCTCTTTCTCTATCTAAAAATTGGAAGAAGAAAAAAGAAAGAAAAGACAGAGTAGGACACAACACTGTAGGAAGAGGCAACCAAGTAGGAAGCCATGACATTTCAACTACCACACAGCAAGTGGCTTCTCCTACCGAGGCCCACAGGAGGGGCCTAGCCAGAGGGCCTCTTCTTCAAGGCTGAATGAAAAACCCCCAGCACTGCTTTCTCCCTCCTTCCTGGGCCTGCCTGTGAAAAGGGTTGCCCCAGTGGAATGACAGTGAGGAGTTCTGACAGTGTGACATTTCCATGTGATGCTCAGCAGTTCATGGAGACTAAAATATATGTGCAGAGGAGAGGGCAGGAACAAAGCCAAGGCATGATCTAAGAGCATGACGGGTCCCCACAAGCAGGCAGCACCAGCCACTGACACGAAGGTCAACAGTGACAAGGGTGGTCACTATGCAGAACACTCCTCAGTGGTAGACCACATCAACCCTCAGGATCCAAACCCCCAGCCCAACAGCTACTGGCGATCCCACCAACTGCCCTCTTCAGCTTGGAAAGCAAGCTCCTGATACATCCCACCTAAGGATATCCACACTGCCCCCAAGGGAGTCGGCTCTGGGTGACATTATGTGCACTCCCTAGCACTGCCTTTGGCTGTCATCCTTAGATCAGAGTGAGAAACTGAGCTTTTGAAAAGGGGGGGGGGAAGGACAATTGATCCCCCTGGCAGGCAGATCTGCCAGGCCTTGGACAGGAACATGCAAAGTCAGCAACTGGCCTGGTGCCCTGTCAGCAAATTCAGGCGATAGAAGAAAAAAGAAAAAAGACACAAGGCATTATAAAGGAAGGGGATGAGAGAGAGAGAGGGAGAGAGGACGAGTGAGCTGGTCCACAGTGGCTCTGTCCATGCAGGCCAGGGAAGGTGACATGCATGGACCAAGGGACAGAGAACACTAACATAATTGTGACAATGTTCTCCATAATCCCGCAGCTAGCAGCAGTCTTGGAAGCTTGCTGGGCTCAAGCTGAAGGGCTGATGGGTTGATGTCGTAACACAGTCAACACAGAAACCTGAAATCCTGAAGAGAGGTGTCTCTAAATACTCCCAAACTACCTGATAAACTTGGAGAAACTGTAGAATAAGAATGACTAATTACAGGGAAGCTTCAAGAAAAATATGGAGAAGTATTTCAATGCTGAGACTTCAAAGTGGGAAAACAGAGGGTGTCCCGTAGTGGCCAGTACCCACCTTTTTCTTCTCTTCCACTCTCACTTCCAAACTTAAGGGTTTCAGAAATGACGATTGCGTAGAAGCAGGACTTATGAGCAAATAAGCGCCTCCCATTTCCTGCATCAATTTTCTCACACCCTCCAGACCCCTTGCCCCCACTGAGCCTCAGCAATGCCAAGGGAGCCCACCTACAGCAAAAGGCCAGCCCAAGGGGAGGATGGAGGGAGTCCTCGAGAGGGACAGGACTGCACTCACCAGTCCATTTATCTTCTCCTTAGCAAGGGGTATTGCAAATCACTAATTTACATGATTAAATTCCTGCTTCCAAAGGCAGGGAGATGGAAGACTCATCACAGGGGGGTTACGAAGTCTTCCTTCTGCCCATGGGGATGAGGGCGGTGAGAAGGTGGCAAAGAAGGAGAGAGATAAAAGGCCTTCAGAGGACCCCTCAGCCATTCTGCGCTCTAGCCGGCCAGCCCCTTGCTCCCGTTGGACATGCTGTTCTCTGGAGCCCACCTTGTTGCGAAGCCGGTCGTTCTCATCTCGGCAAATGGAGAACTGCCTTTTCCACTGCTCGACACTGGCCGCCGACTCCTGCAGTGCTGTGGTCAGCCGGGCATTGCTCTCCCGCAGGGTCTGCAGCTCAATCTCCCACTTCTTCACATTGGCAGCACTGTGGGGCAGGGGACAGGCAATGGCAGAGATGGAGGGTGCTGCTCATTGACTGCACCTCCATCTGCCGGTGAAGTGCTCTCTGCCATCCCTCGGCCTAGCCCAAGGGAAGCCCACACTCTCATCCACCAGCCAGCTCACCTGACTGGTGAGCCTGGCTGTACCAACCAACTGCTATGAAGGACAGGAATTTCTCTGTAGTATGAACAGGTCATTTTGCCCAGTTATTTATTTATTTATTTTTGAGGTAGCGTCTTGCTCTAACCCAAGCTGATCTGGAATTCACTATGTAGTCTCAGGGTGGCCTTGAACTCACAGCAATCCACCCATATCTGCCTCCAGAGTGCTGGGATTAAAGGCGTGCACCACCACCATGCTGGGATATATGGCCTTAGAATGGAAGAGAATTCCTCTTCCTCCTCTTCTTTTTTGGTAGTATTGGGGATCGAACCCAGGGTCTTGGGCATACTAGTCAAACAGTCTACCACTCAATTACAATGAGTTCTTAGCAAATAAGAAATAAAGCTAAGAAGGCAGGCTATAGGGTATGGTAAAGAACCCTCCCTCCCCGCTGAACCCCTGCCATGGAATTCTCTCAGGCCCCCTTCATTTCTGGAACGAATCTCATGGGCAGGGTGACCATGGGGCTCTTTGAGAGTCTAGTGAGAACACCTCCGACCCATGCTACAGAGCAGCTGTTCCCCTCAGGCTGTAACACTGTCTGGTAGGAGAGGGAGGCTGGCAAAGTTTATATATTCATAAAACTCACAAATATCATAAAACTAGTAAGACTCACAGGTCCCCCTGGGGTGTGTAAGTGGGACACGATTGCTGGGGAGAGGCGATTTCTGTGGAGCTGCCTGAAAGGTGGGCAGGGATCTCCAGTGATGCAGCTCTTGTGAGTCACCACCCACCCTGTGACGGGCTGTCGAGTGATGTAGCTCCCTGAGTCCCACATGCTCCTGTAAGTAACCTCTCACTCACACTCCCCCACAAATAATTGGTTTAGCAAGCCAGACTTAGATGGAATCTTTTTTTTTTTTTTTTGCCCTTTTCATTTGGGATGAATAGAAATATTCCCTGGGGAGGGGAGGTGCAACACATACACAGAATCACAATCCTCACGGGGCTCATGGGGGATAACGGCTCCACTATGACTTCTGCCTCCTCAGACCCTCGAAGGAATCCAGATCCCAGAGCCAAGGGCTCAAGGACCGAAGAGACGGGGACTGGGAATCCTTTCCCTGTGAGTGGAACTGAGTTCTTGACCTGGGTGTGTGGGAGGGAGTCCTCAATGAAACATGTTACCTTAGGGGCATAAGGGCTGTGGGACTCTCTTCCCTCCTCCAAAAAGCATCCTGTCTTACCACTGATGTGTTTAGTTAGGAAGAAGTTTAAAACAGGAGCCAGGTTCTCCTCAGTCTTTGCTTACCCCACGCACTGTCTGTGTGTGCATGCATGTGCAAGTGCATTATTTTCTGAGACCAGATCTCATGCTGAACCTAGAGCTCACTGATTTGGCTGGACTAGCCTGGCTAGCAAGCCCTCTCCAGGACTGGGATTACAGGCACAAACTGCCATGTCCAGCTTTGATCACAGTCAGGTCTCTGCTGCGTGGCGAGCACTTTTTTCCACTGAGCCATCTCCCCAGCTCCAAGCTGTCCTCTTTTGACTCTCTTTCATTTCTTTGCCCTGGGATCCACATTATCTGTGGTACTGTATGAGACCTAAGGTGACAGCACAGAATTGCACAGGAAAAGCCCATAGAAAGTTTCTCCCTGGCTGAGTCCTTTCTCTTTCCTCTTTTTATCTTATCTTATTTTTTATCTATTTGAGAGAGGGGGGAGAGGAGAGAGAGAGAATTGGTATACCAGGGCCTCTAGCCATTGTAAATGAACTCCAGACACATGTGCCACCATGTGCATCTAGCTTACATGGGTGCTGGGGAGTTGAACCTGGGTCCCTAGGCTTTGCAGACAAGCACCTTAACCACTGAGCCATCTCTCTAGCCCCTGAGTCCTTTTGCTAAAGACCTTTTTATTATTTTTTAAAATTAAAACTAAAGGCAACTATATCTGAATAATTCATTAGCTTTCTGCTCATACCTTCAAGAATTTATTAGTATGACTGGAAAACACATGATTTCAGTTTCAAATGTCACACACTGAAAAATCGGTAAAATGTTATCTGATTAATTTTAGGGGTCATGACTGAGGATTACGCTGATTTAGGGAAATGGGTTCACGCCTATTTCTGCAACTCACGTTTTCATTGAACTTGGATTTGAAAAACATTTATTTTTAGGGCTGAAACATTGTCATCCAGGCAGCTCGCTGTGACTTAACCAAAAATAGTCCTCACAACTGCCTGGGAAAGTAAGAAAGGTGACTGGTCAGTTTTGTCTTTGAAGTATCTGACAAAGAGCACGGGTCCAGAGGTGGGCGGTGGATCTGAAAGTCTCAAGTGATTTTTTAGAATTTTTAGGTTAGGTCACAGAAATCGAGCTCCTGACACCAGCCAGGCTGCTGAGTTGGGCCAATGGGTGTCAGCTCTTTTGGGGGGGCTCTAGGTGGGGATGTGGCTGGCTGGAAAGACCTCACCTGCAACCTTGGGTGAAAGGGAGGCAGTGTAGGGTGATGGAAAGATGTGCTTTTTGAGATGTGTCCTTAGGGAGGGAGTCACTCTACCCCCTGTGGTCTCAGTTTCATTGTCTCTATGAGCTGGGAATTCAGAAATTGGGGATGAGTCCTAAGAGAACACAACTTGAGGGCGGCTTCTTAGCCACAAAGAAGAGGCTCACAGAGCCCCTGGCAGAGGGATTCTGAAGGCTCCGAACCTCAAGGACAAGAAATACAAGTACAGCTCCTGCCATCGTTAAAAATTTATATCTTTATCTCAGCATGGGGATCATGTTAATGTATAGATCTATTTAGGGGAAACTGATACCTTACAAACTATGCCACTTCCCCCTAGAATGCCATCTATGTTTGCAGTGAAGGATATGCCACTGGCTCTCATCTCATCATTATATAGCATCTACATGTATTTGAGGTCACACTATCTGCAAAAATATGCACAATTATGTGCTGACTATAAATGAGCCTTTTTAAGGTTAAAAAAAAAAAAGAATATAGCTGTTTGTTAAATATTCATTTGTGGTCCTCAAAAATCAAAAGTTTGGTTCATGTAGCCAGGCATGGTAGTGCACGTCTGTAATCCCAGCACTTATGAGATGAAGGAAGGAGGGTCAGGAGTTCAAGGTCATCCTCAGCTACAGAGAGAATTTGAGGCTAGCCTGGGCTACAACAGACCTTGCCTCAAAACAGCTAATGTCTGCTCTATGCATATTCTGTACATTTCTTGTCACGTTTATTCCTATGTATTTTATGGTTCCATTTCATATTATAAAGGAAATATCTTCCAATATTATCCTATCTTTTTGTATTATGAATACTATTGATTTTTGTGTGGTTTCATATTAAAGTTTCTTACATTTTATTATGTTTTTCTCTTTTTTTAAAAATGTACTGATTATTTATTTGTGAGGAGAGAGAGAATAGGTGCACCAAGGTCTCTTGCCACTGCAAACAAACTCCAGACACATGTGCCACTTTATGTATCTGGCTAAACGTGGGTACTGGGGAACTGAACCCAGGCTGCCAGGTTTTGCAAGCAAGCACCTTTAACGACAGAACCATCTCCTCTTTATATGCTTTTCTTGAATGTTTAAAACTCAATCTTGTCACATATTAGTAAGTAATAAATGGTTGGAGATGGCTCCATAGTTAAAGGTGTTTGCTGGCAAAGCCTCCGGGCCCACGTCCCATTCTCCAGTACCCACATACCCTTTCTCTCTCTCTCTCTCTCTCAAATAACAAGTAAATAATTTTTTAAAGCACAATCATAGGAGAATAACATATGCTCTCACATACATACTCATACAATTTCATCCTCATACACACTTTCGCACACAAATACACTCCCATAGACTGACTGATGCTGGCTGGCCAGGCAGAGTAAAGTGGTGAAGCCAGTCTGTCTTCCTCTAACCAGGAGGTAAGCCCCAGTCTTCTCTCTCACTTCTCCGAAACGCTGGAGTCTGGATTTGAACTGGGCCTCACCTCTGTGTCAAAGCAGTCTTCAGCTTGTCGTTCTCAGACTTGAGGTGTACGTCGGCGGGACCTGCGTGTGAGGCCTTTTCATCGTCAGTTCCATTGACGCTGGATGCCTGAGTGGAAGATGGGGTTTCACGCCCAGATTCCTGGCCAAAGTGAATTATCTTCACACGTTACTGCTTGTCCTCACATTGGCAGCAAGTTAGGCATAATGAGAAACTGTGTGTTTGTGAGTGTGGACAAAACCGACTTATCAACCAGAACACAGCAGCAAGCACTCCCGGTAGAAAGGCTACTAAGGACTATCAGTAACGAAAGGCCTTGACTGCTCCACACGGAGTCCTGATGTCTGAGCACTTTACTGACCACAGAACACCTGCAGCCACTGCTCAGGGCCTTTTGAATTTTTTTATTTGACCTTTACATTCCTGGTTCTGGTTCTGGTTCTCCATGTTCAATTCCTACCAAGCTTGAACATCTGGTCCCCCTAAGTACTGCAGAGATAAAAGCTATAGTCAACAAAGGATTGTTACATAAACAACAAAGAAGAGGGCTGGAGAGATGGCTTAGCGGTTAAGCGCTTGCTTGTGAGGCCTAATGACCCGGTTTGAGGCTCGATTCCCCAGGATCCACATTAGCCAGATCCACAAGGAGGTGCATGCGTCTGGAGTTTGTTTTCAGTGGCTGGAGGCCCTGGCATGCCCATTCTCTCTCTGTGTTGCTCTATCTGCCTCTTTTTCTCTGTCTGTTGCTCTCCAAAAAAAAAAAAAAAAGAACAAAGAAGAGTGAAGAACAATGAATGAGGATGGAGAAAAAGTACTACAAGCTGAGTCAACTTATAGGTCCTGGGGCTATGGAGAAGTGGATCAATTTTCCATTCAAAACCCAAGAGCCAGAGATGGTTGCGGCTCCACTCCCACTTAGCACTCATACGAATATCCTGAAGTGGTTTTTGTAATAAGCCAAACTACGAGGAGGTGACATCTCATCTAGCCTTGGATCAGATCTCAGAAAGATCTTATTCAGCCTCCAATAAGCATAAAGGCAAATAAAGGGCATCAAGGGAATGATGTACGAATCTGACGTACTTAAATTTTTGCATTGCAAAACAGAAGTCATAAACAAAATTAAAATGCAAACAAAAACCTGGGGAAAATATGTACAGCAGATATTAAAAAATGAAATTTTAATACCTTTACCATGCTGAAAAACTCTTAGGAGTCTGCATATTTTAGAGTTACCTAATGTAATATTTATGGATGAATTAAGATATCTAGGATTTGCTTTAAAGTGTGGGGCAAACATAAAACAACTGGGCATAAATTTCTAATTGCTAAAGCTTACCAACGGGCACTTCGAGGTTTATTATACAGTTCTGTCTACTTCTGTACATTTAAAATTTTTTCCATGTTAAAATATATGTAAAGCCCTTATAAATCAACACATAGACACCTAAACTTCTGAAAACAAGAAAAAAAGATAGACTACTGGTAATAACTAAGGAAGAAATGTATACAATCAATAAGCATAGTTGATGTCACTAGGTACACAAAACAGAAAAAGCCAATGAGATACATTTTTCATCTGTCAAATCAACAAAGCTTTCTTAGTGAGGTGTGGGAAGGAAAAAGCCTTACTCACTGCTGGTGGGAGTTGGGTCTGTACACTGTGGTAGGCTAAGAGCACAGCATACCTCAAGACTTTGAAAATGCCCACACCTTCAACCTATGCTTCCATTTCTAGAATTTATCCTGTAAAAGCCATCAAATGCACAAAGATGGGAGGGAAGGTTCATCATAATGTTATTTATATTAGTTATAGAAAAATAGGGGAAAAAAGCCCCAGATGTCCCAAATTATAAATTATAAGAGTTAAGAGAATAAATCATCATACAAACAAACTGGAATTGTTTAGCCACTGAGACCGATTTGAAAGAATAATCAAAATCCAGAGGCAATGATCATGGCTTAATTTTTTTTTTTTAGCTTGCTGGTACTGTTTAATAATGGACCAGCAATTTCTACTAAACAGGACCTCTCAGAAGTCCTTTTTGCATTGCACCACCCAGCCCCCTTAATTTTTTTAAAGAAAGGAGTAATAGACAAAAATATCCTGGAAAGCTACATTAAAAAGATACATTTCAGGGCTGGAGAGATGCTTTAATGGTTGAGGGGCTGCCTGCAAAGCCAAAGGACCCTGGTTTGACTCCCTCTCTCGCTTTCTCCCTCCCTCTCAAATAAATAAATAAATAAAATATTTTTTTAAAAGATACATTTCACCAGGCATGGTGGTGCACTTCTTTAATCCTAGCACTGGGGAGGCAGAAGTAGGAGAATCACTGTGAGTTCAAGGCCAACCTGGGACTACAAAGTGAATTTCAGGTCAGCCTAGGCCGGAGTGAGATCCTATTGTGGAAAAAAAAAAAAAGATACATTTCAAAATAGCACTGAAGTACCTGAAAGTGATGATAGAGATTGTGGCTCTGCTGTTGCTCTGTGGTGCTAGGGTTTGAACCCAGGGCCCTGCGCATGTCTAGCGTGCACACTACCACTGAGCTACAGCCCCAGCCCGAGAGCAAGTGATGCTTATTTCCTTCTTCATACTGTGGCATGTTTTATTCTTACAATAAATCTGTCCTGCTTTCATGATAACAAAACCCCATATCAAGTGTTGTTTGTAATTCAGCTGTGTAAATCTTCAACTATTTGGAGAACTTGCTCAAAGTGTTCATTTCCTAAAAGTTCAGGAAAATACGCAGCTGACTGCTAAGATAAAAATGTACAGTACCAAGGGAAATCTCAGGAAGGCTAAACAAACACGAAAGCATAGAGACAGAAACCCATTTCTACATAATTCATCTATACATAGAATATACTCTTATTGTGCACATTTCATTTTTAAGGTTTATGTTTTGGGGGGTAATCTTAAAACAAAACCTCATATAGAGAAATACAGATTTTTAAAATTTTTTGTTTATTTGCAAGCAGAGAGAGAGAGGAGATAGACAGAGAAAGAATGGGCGCACCAGGGCCTCTAGCCACTGCAAACAAACTCCAGATGCATGTGCCCCCTTGTGCATCTGGCTTACGTGGGTCCTGGGGAATTGAACCTTTGGCTTTGCAGGCAAGTGCCTTAAACACTAAGCCATCTCTCCAGCCCCCAGATGATGTTTAAGTTTAAAGATGCCACTATAAAATGTGGTATTGAGCCAAAGACAATGTATAGAACTCTTCAGACTGAGGGCCATTTCTGTAGGTTAAAAATGTCCATACTTTCAACCTATATACCACCATTTCAATAATCGTTCCTGTATAGCTACTCAAGGAGATTACTTAGTAATTAGTGTACTAAATTAACAATATCACTTTGGTCTAGTTAGAAGGCTCAGGAGATTTCTGGTTCATCTGAAACACAACATGCATTCATTTCTATAAATTCACCTGGAATAATCTTTTCTACAGTGAGCTCAGGACAAGGTATAGAAACATAACTCAAGACACACCTAGGTTCTCCTTGGTGAAACCTCCCAGCTACCAACTGCTGCACGCAGGGTTCCTGCTGGCTTCCTCCCACCCTCTGAGCACTGGGGGCTGAGTCAGCTCCGACCCTGGGTTCAGCGATGCCGACGTTTCTCCTCTGCTGGCGTCCTTTTCGGGGCTCTAGCTTTTACTGTCCACTCCTTGTTGCTTCAAAATGCACCCAAGGCTTTCGCTAGTGTGTCCGCAAGGCTCGTGGTCAAGCCCAGAGTGTTAAGTATGATTGTGTCAGATGCCCAGTCTTCCTGGTTCTCTTCCTTGGAGCCATTCTGTATGCCCATCCCCTCCTCATCTGCCCCTTGACTTCCCAGCTGCTCTGCCTTCAACAGCCTCCTGACAAATTTCCTACCCATAGTTACCCCTTAAGTACCTCTCCACCTCATGTCAACTCCAGATCAACTCATGTATATAGCACCTCCAAGGTCTGATAACTACCAATTAATCAAATAGCGAATAAACACTGATGAATTCCAGGTCTTTCACAGTAACTCCAAGCATACTTCAATACTTCCTAGTTAGCTGCACGAGCAGATACTCCTGGCTGTCCGGCTAGAATATTATGCCTGTTCCCAATCTCATCAGCTCCCGGAGTCTCTCTTTCCTTATCCCAACGTATAAAATGGTCAAGCCTTCACTCCTCAATGCAGACATCAGGTATGATAGTTTTTATTAATTTTCTTTAAATCTCAGGTTAACACGAGTCCTTTATATAGCCAATCAGCACACTTCTAGACAGACAGACTACATTTCTGGCAAAGCTAGATCTCTTTGGGCTAAGACAGAGCTGAGGAAATACCATCTTCCGTGTGACTCTTGTTAAAACAGGGAGAGAGGCTCGAGGCGTTCAGATATTAAGTTTTCCCTCTAGCAGCTATGAGGAGCCTGCGTCCTACATACAGACCTTCCAGCACAGTAATGAAGTATGCAGCCTGCCACTGACCTTTAAGACATCGCCTGCCCTTGAACTTGCTGGGGTGCAAGTTTAGAAAGCTCAGCCCTGCTGAAGTCTAGTGTGCTCTTTTCTCGCTTTCCTTCTTACTCTCTCTCTTTTGGCATTTGTGTGGATGTGGACATTCACATGCCATGATACACATGGAGGTAAGAAGATAATTTGGGGCTATTGGTCCTCGTATTGCACGCTGTTTGAGGCAAGGACTTGGTCTCTCTCTCTCCTTTCCCTCTCATTTCCATTGTTCACTGCTCACTACTCACCAGGCTAGCTGGTCTACAAGATTCTGAGAAATTCTCTTTGTCTCCCATCAGCCATCAACATGCTGGTATTACAGAGCCCAACACGGATCTGAAACCATGTGCTCAGGCTTGAATAGTAAGCACTTTATCCCCCAAGCCATCTCCCCAGCCTTGGTGTGCCTTTTCTGCTAATATAGATATCATGGCATTAAGCAAGTCTGCTTCCATTCTTTTTTTTTGGGGGGGGGGATGGGGCAATGTCAGGGATTGAACCCAGGGCCTTGAGCCTGCTAGGCAAGCAAACTACATCCTTAGCCCTTACCACTGACCTTTAAACATAATGACTACAGAAGTTTTTCAGGGGCTGGGGACAGGTAGCTCTAATCTCATCAGTCATTTTCTGTCAAAACTGCAATATCACATCTTGAGAAATTCAAGAGACTCATAAAAACATGTCACGACCATCTCACTGTGAGTAGGCTAAGCATTGAAAATGTCTTCAAAGTGTCCTCCTGCTGAAATCCCCTACTTCTTGCTAGCAGCGGCACAGGGTGAGGAGCCCGGCCACTGAGCAAACTCAGATTTATTTCATGGACGAATCACTTACCTGGGAATGATGACTTGAGGTCTCGATTTTCTCCTGGGATGTGTCTCGAGCGAGCTTGGCAGCTTCCTTAACCTCCTGGAATTTCTCTGCAAACTGAACACGAAGCATAGCTATTAGGATTTATGTTAATCTTATTCATGACCAATACTCAGGACCTATCTTTATTATTATTTTGTATCCATTTTAAGCCAATAAATTCTGTACAAATCCAGAATAATTCTGTCTAAGATTAAAAAGAAATGAAGATAAGAAATTTCTTTTTTTTTTTCTCTCTCTTCTTCAGTAAATACTATTGTCCAACGTCAGACCTGAACTAGTTTCAAAGCTACTGATTCTAGTTTGGTGGCATATCTAAGAAAGAACACATTAAGCCCTCAAGTTAACAGAAACATACAAAAGCAGCCCAAGAAATACAGCTGTACCACAGAAGAATCCATGGAAAAAATTCACAAACTCTATTGAAAAAAATCCTTTTAAAAATTATTTAAGCTGGGCATGGTGGTGCACGCCTTTCATCGCAGCCCTTGGGAGGCAGAGGTAAGTGGATCGCTATGAGTCTGAGGCCACCCTGAGATTACATAGTGAATTCCAGGTCAGCCTGAGATAGAGTGAGACCCTACCTCAAAAGAAAATTAATTTTTGAGAGACAGAGAAAGAGAGAGAGGGAGAGGGAGAGAATGGGCATGCCAGGACCTTTCAGCCGCTATGAAAGAACTCCAGACATATGCAGCCCCTGTGCGCATGTGTGACATTGGACGCTTGGGTCACTTTTCATCTGACTACATGGGACTTGGGAGATTTGAACATGCATTCTTAGGCTTCACAGGCAAGGGCCTTAACCACTAAGTCATCTCTTCAGTCGAAATCCTTTTTTTAAACAAGTAAATGAATATCATGAAATGACATTTTTATAAATGAATAAATGAAATATAAATGAACGGCATGAAAAATGAAAACAAGGCTTGGTATGGTGGTACACACCTGTAATTCTCGCATTTGGGTGGCTAAGGCTGGAGGACTGAAAGTTCAAGACTAGCCTGTGCTACATTAAAAAGTTTCAGGGAAATCTAGCATACATGAGACTCTGCCCCCCCCCAAAACCCTAACCAACCAAACCAATAAATAAATAAATAACAAGACAGGCACCTAAAACTTGGGGGAGTTTTAAAAGCTTAAGGTACAAAACAGTAAATTAAATAGCCTGTGATCGGATGCTTAATCATCATGTAATTTGTTTTGAAGTACTTCATCAAAAGAGATAAAGGCTGAGCATGGTGGCACATACTTTAATCCCAGCACTGGGGAGGTAGAGGTAGAAGGATCACCATGAGTTCAAGGCCACCCTGAGATTACATAGTGAATTCCAGGTCAACCGGGCCTAGAGCAAGACCCTACCTTGAGAAAACAAAAGCAAAATTGAAAAAGAGAGAGATGAAGATTCCTGGCAAAGTGGTAATGTCCTGGGTAATCTTCATTTTCAGTCTGACTGGATTTGGAATCACCTAGGGTGCACACTTGTAAGCACGTCTGTGAGGGCTTTTCCAAAGAGGTTTAATTAAGGAGGGAAGACCCATCCTGAATGTGAGCCCATTGGTTGGGGTCTGGGACTGAGTGAAAAGGGAAAAAGAAGCAAGCCAGCTGAGCTTCAGCATTCATTTCTCTGCTTCCCAACTGTAGACGCAACGTGACCAGCTGCCTTGCACTCCTGTCACCATGCTTTCCCCAGCATGGTACCCTGAAACCATGAGCCAGAATCAGCCCTTTCTTCTTTCTTTCTTTCTTTCTTTCTTTCTTTTTTTTTTTTTTTTTTTTTTTTTGGTTTTTCGAGGTAGGGTCTCACTCTAGCCCAGGCTGACCTGGAATTCACTATGGAGTCTCAGGGTGGCCTCGAACTCACGGCAATCCTCCTACCTCTGCCTCCCGAGTGCTGGGATTAAAGCCGTGCGCCACCACGCCCGGCACCCCTTCCTTTCTTAAGTTGCTTTTGTTGGGTAATTTTGTCATATCAACCAGATAGTTAACTATGAAATGTATGTGATATGTATAAGGTGCTCATTTTTCTATACTTCCTTCTTTTCAGTAATGTTTTAAGACTTCCATAATTTAAAGAATCATAAAATCCCAGGGCAACCAAATCAATTCCTGTCTCACAGTCACTGACTGACAAGAGAACTGAGTTTAATGAGCAGATATGTTGTTCGAAACAGAGGACGCTGGTGACAGACAATGCTGCCCCTGCAAGCTTTCTAACAAAGCCACACCCTGGGGCCTCAGATTTGGCCACTGACAAGCTGTCAGAGGAAAACCACATGACCTGAGATTAAAACATGGCAGGCTCCATAAAGACGGCTCACACCTTGCCACTTTTGGGACCCTTGGTGGCAGCAAAGTCCTTGCTTCTCCTTCTGGAATGCTGCCTTGCCCCAGTCAGAAAGTGGGCTCTGGGTTGGTTTGCATGCCCTACCCGCTGAGAAAGGAAGCAGGTCAAAGACTGGGTTCCCACCCTCAGAGAAAGTCTTAAGTCTGTGGAGGATCTTGTATACATTCAAACAGGCACAAATCAAAAAGAAAATGTCAGGGGGAAAAAGCCTAGGAGTAATAAAATAAGTGAAATAGGAAAAGCCTTATCAGATGTTTTAAATAAATGCTCATGTAGTGGCTCGTGCTTGCAATGCCAGCATTTGGAAGGCTGAGGCAGGAGGATTGTTGAGTTTGAGGCCAGCTTGTACTACACAATGAGTTCCTAGCTAGCCTGAGCTACAATGTGAGATCCTATCTCAAAAAACCCTAAACAAGACAGGTGTGGTGGCACACACCTTTAATCCCAGCATTCAGGAGGCAGAGGTAGGAGGATTGCTGTGAGTTCGAAGCCACCCCGAGACTACACCTCGGTCAGCCTGGGCTAGAGCAAGACCCTACCTCAAAAAAGGGGGGAGCTGGAGAGGTGGCTTAGTGGTTAAGGTACTTGCCTGCAAGGCCAAAGAACCCAGGTTCGAGTCCCCAGGACCCATGTAAACCAGATGCATAAGGTGGCTCATGTATCTGGAGTTCATTTGCAGTGGCTGGATGCCCTGGCATGTCCATTCTCTCTCTCTCTCTCTCTGCCTCTTTCTGTCTCTCAGATAAATAAATAAAAATAAAAATCTTTTATTTTTTTAAAAATAAAAAACCTAAACAAACCTGTGACTAGCTCAATTATGACCTGTTGGGGTGACTCAAGGGTAGAAAGAAAGAAGAGAGAAAGGAAGGAAGGAAGGAAGGAAGGAAGGAAGGAAGGAAGGAAGGAAGGAAGGAAGGGAGGGACAGAAAGAAAGAGAGAGAAAGGAGGGAGGGAGGGAATGAAAGAGAGGAGAGAGAGAGAGAAACAGACACAGGCGATAAAGTGAAAGGTGGGATTCAGTGGCCTATAGGCTCTGATGGAGGCGCTGCAGCCCCGCCTAACCAGCGCTGGTTTATTTTATACACAAGCTAGAAAGCTTCACACATTATCAGCTAAGTTTGAGTTTTCTTCCAAACATGGGGAAAAAAAAATCACAAGGTGGGGGGTAGTGGCCAAGTGATACAGGAACAAGGAAGCTATAGTCTGGTGTTCTGCATGCAGTGTTCTCTGCACAGGGTCAGGCTTGCATAAACAACCCAGAAGGAGGCTGGAGGGATGGCTCAGTGGTTAAGGCACTGTGTAACCTAGGCACCCAGGTTCGACTCCCCAGAACCCACGTAAGCCAGATGCACAAGGTGGTGCGTGCATCTGGAGTTTGTTTGCAGTGGCTAGAGGCCCTGGCATGCTCATTCTCTCTCCCTCCCAATCTCTCTCTCTCTCTCTCTCTCTCTTCCTCTCTTTCTCCCTCCCTTTCTCTGTAATAAATAGATAAATAAAAAATTTTAAAAAAAACAGAAGGAGAAAGTAAGGAGTTGCTGTGCCCCACTCGGGTCTCTGACGGTTCACCTGGAGGTAGACGTGGCTGTGCCTATGTCAATGGCTCCTACTGGCTGTGGCTCTGCCCCGTGCAGGGTTCTTCTCCTGAACGCAGAGTTTCATCACATGCAGCTCTCTATACAAACCTGGATAGGTGTTATTGCCAGATGCATAGTGGGGCATAAAAAGAGAGAGAGAGAGAGAGAGAAAAAGAACTGGTCCCAACCATCTAGACAAAAATTAGCTTATAGCAAAAGGAGAGTCATAACTTGATGGAAAAGGTTACTCAAAATATAATTGAGATAATTGTGGTTAATTGGGGAGAAGGAACTTGAATCCGTCCCACAAATCAGTGGCATGACAAAGTGCCGAGGTGTTAAAGGCATAGGTATGAAAAAGAAGGCCAGCCTTAAAAAAAAACAAACCTGGGTGCAAACAGAATTGAACATTTATCAAACTACTGCTTGAGGGGTGGGAGGGTAATTATCTAAACTCGGGAGAAATGAAAGAAAATCACAAAAGTGACAGGTTTGACTATGTAACACTTTAAAGCTCTTGAATATAAAAGGAAAAAAAAAAAAACCTCTAACTCACAAGGAACGCAACAGCCTAGGGAAAATCTCTATAGCTAGGCTTGGACAACAGAAAAAGGACCATTGGTTTCTATAGAAAGAGTTTGTACAAGATGAAAAGGAAACTACAAAAATGCCAATACATAAATAGCAAAAATTCATGACTAAGAAATATAATAACCTAACAACCTATAAGAAAAATTGTTCTGCCTTGCTGGAAATGTAAATCAAAATAATGAGGTGCCATTCTTTGTCTACTAACTTAGCACGCTAAATATAATCATAAACCCCGGTGCTGGCAAGATTGTTCTGGTAGCATGTTTTGGTACAGCACCACTGAGAAGCAATTTGGAAGTATGTACTGTGAGTGACAAAAACATTCATACCTACTGACTTGGTGATATTACTTCTGGGAAAGTATGCTGTGAAAATAATTGAGGCTATGAAAAAAAAAAGCCTTTAATATAATGATCATAATCCCAGCATTATCTACAAGCTGGAAGCTATCCAGAGCCCTGTGGGAAGGATGGGAGAACACTTCCCCTCATAGCCTCCAACTATCTGAAGAATGGCACCAGTTATGAGAGTCACCAGACAATTATCCTCTAGTGAAGATACCCTGCAGGTCTAAAGTTTTATTATTTCTCCATTATTATATTAAAAAGAGCACATATGCTCGCAAATTTAGAAAATATAGTTTAGAAAAATATTTTTTTTAAGTTATGGTCCCATCACCCAGAGATGAGCCCTAACCACACCAACTCGCTGTGTTTCTCTGCCTGTGTATATGCATTCATCACACATACTTCTCCTAACAACTGGATGGCATTATACGTATTATTTTATAGCCTCTTTTGAAATTAATAATATGGCATTAATACTTCAAAGTAATTGTAAGATCTTCTGTACCACCTTAATTGCTGTATGATGTAACCTTGAAGGACATGTTGGGCTGTTAACGAATCTCCTTCTGTAGGAGTGTTAGCTCATTCTCTCTCTCTTTCTCTGAAGCTACTGCAAGAAAAATTCCTGTAGTGGCATCTCTGCACTCAGTCACAATTATTTCCTTACAATATGTTCCTGTAAATTAAACTCATAGATCAAAGGATACTCAAACTATAAAGGCTTCAGAAATGTGCCAAATTATCATGTTCTTGCTTATTGAGGTCATTTTCTACATTTGCAAAGTCGTATAATTTTAATCAAAATCATCATCATTAACATTATGAAAAATGAAACTGTGTGATTTTATGTGTGGACCCTTCCTTCCTTAGCCTTGATAAACGAAGAACTGCACAAACCCTACATTCCCCCCACCGGCTTTCCTCTCAGCTTAACAGAATTTCAAACTTGTCTCGAACACGAAAGGGAATGAGAACTGGTCCAGGATGATCATGACAACTGATTTTCCTTTGTTTGTTTATTTCTGGAGGGCTGGGCTGGGGACCCAGAGCCGACAGTGAGACTTAAGAAGAAGCCTGCCACAGCAGTTTCCAAGGTAAGTGTTGGAAACCGTCTTTCTGCTTCTTCCCTCTTGCTATGAATATAGGCGTGAGGATACAGTTTGAGAAGCCATCTTATCTCCACGAGGCAACACCATGTAGAATTCTCAGACCCAGCATCATGGATCCAGCAGCACAAGAGCCTGCCTTAGGACTTCTCTCGAACTCCGTTATGTTTGATCACTGTGACTACATTTTCTACTTGCAGTCAAGAGTTTTGTAACTAAAGCATATCAGAAGAATGCTGGTGGTGGTTCAGGAGAATGGTCCAGTGAGTAAGAGTGCCCTGAGTTCAATCACCAGTGCCTGTAAAAGGCTGGCCATGGCTGTGCGTGCATACTGCAGCCCCAGTGCTGAGGCGGGTGGAGGCAGGAGGATCACTGGGGTGCTCTGGCCAACCAGCCTGACCCCAAGCCCCCAGATTCAGCTTCTGTGAGAGAATCTGTGTTAAGGAAAAAAAAAAAAAAAAAAACACAGGGAGGACAACCAGCACACTCGGGCCTCTTCACAATTGCACATGGGTCATGCATAGCTACACACACACACACACACACACACACACACACACACACAATATAGATTAAAAAAGAATGACAGCTGCAGTTTAAAAAATAGGTCCTAGCCAGGCGTGGTGGCGCACGCCTTTAATCCCAGTACTGCAGAGGCTGAGAAAGGAGGATCACCATGAGTTCGAGGCCAGCCTGAGACTACATAGTGAATTCCAGGTCAGCCTGGGCTAGTGCAAGACCCTACCTTAAAAAACTAAACTAAACTAAAAAAATAAAATAGGGCTGGAGAAATGGCTTAGAGGTTAAGGCCCCTTTGCCTGCAAAGCCAAAGGACCTTGGTTTAATTCCCCAGGACCACGTGAGCCAGATGCACAAGGGGTGCATGCATCTGGAATTCGTTTGCCGTGGCTGGAGGCCCTAGTGGGCTCATTCTCTCTCTCTCTGCCTTTCTCCCTCTCTCTCTCTCTCTCTCACACACACATGAATAAATAAATAAAATATATTTAAAATTTTTTAAAAATAAAATAGATCCTTTAGGCAGGAGACATGAAGGCAGGAGAGTCGGCCATATTCTTCTCACTATAATGGTTAATAGAGTGAGCACAGGGAAGGAACTACTGCAAGTCACAGAGAGAACCTGGGCTGAGACGGGCCCACCAGGGGAGCACAGGCACCCCCATCCTGGGCTGCTCCCTGCTGGTGGCAGAAAGTGTTTTCTTCTGTTTGTGATGAATGAGATGAAGCCAGACTCACACAGTGGCAAGCAGCTTGAGGTCAGATGCAAGGAAGGAGGCAAACTGTAATCACCAGCTCACTCTTCTATCTTGCTCTCTGGCCTTTGTCTCTTAGATCCTTTCCACCGTTCCTCAGTAGGTGGAGGTATTATGTCTTCTCCAGTGGGTGGACAGATGAGTCCCTGATTGCTTCTGGGAATACACAGCTCCCGTTATTTGTGGAAAACCCATCGAAAGGGCAGGAACCTTATCTGCAATACTTCCTGGGCTGTGGTTGCGAAGTGGTTCTTATAATGAGAGCTGTTAAGATCAAGGTGGCTATTTTCCTTCTAGGGGTTGGGAACAGAAGTACATATAAAGTGGTCTTAAATGAAAGCGTCCCCACCGGCGATCCTTTCCCCAGCCCAGTGTCTGATTACCTGATCCCCCTGCAGGTCTGTGGGTGGCTGCTGTGGGAGGTCAGGAATACTCAGCCACAGCTCTCCCTCAGCACATGCCTTGGGAACCCTTGAGGCCCGAGTTCCTTCTGTGCTAGCTAATTGCCACTTGTCAAGACTGCCAGCCTCAATCCATGGCAATTTATCAGTGTGTGGTTAATCGTTTCCTTCAAAGAGAAGGGGGAAAGTTGATTGAAAATATTTTGGACAAAGGAGACATCTGAGAGCTTATTTGAGAAGTCTCCGTGACAATGGCAGGTCACAGACAGCGCTGAGACTGCAGCCCTGCTGGAGACAGAGTGACGCAGGAAGACAGGACACTCCTCCTTAATGATAGGACATGTTCTTCTGTCTGGGAGAAATTAGAAGTGGCCGCACTTGGAGATAGGCACAGTGCAAGGTCTCTTCAGTTCGCAGAGGCACAAAGAATTGGACTTTCACAATTTGTTCTAGTTTTTCTTTGGAGTTCTCCTTCCGATTCTTTTCCTGGTAGCCCTCCCTTTTATCTGCCCTCACCACTTTGACTCCTCCACAGACTGAAGAAATTGTTCCAGGCAGCTATGAGTGCTTCTCTTGAACCATATCCTGAGCTTCAGGGGAAAGCCTGAGGACCTGACCTTGTGTGTGGGGGTATGAGGAAGGTACAGGCGGTCGGGCCCTGGGTAAGAGGGTCCTCCCACCACTCCTCTCCTGACCAGGCACCTCTTCAGGTGGGAAACCACACGCACACTGCCCACTTCAGACAGAGGCTACCACTACTCACTTCTTCTAGTCACCACCACACCTGCCTCTACTTTCCACAAATTCTATCTGCCCTCACAACACCTGCTCCTCTTCTCCATTTCAGAAAAGGGAGTTGCCATGATCTACTCATAATAACCCTAGATTCTTGGTCTCCCTCACTTGCTCACCAGAGTTCTGCCGATTTAAAAAATTTCTCCAGTCCTCACTCAAATCTTTATCAGCTCTACCCTGAACTAAAACAATCTGACTTCATGACAGAAGAATAAAAGAACCTACCTGAAATAAAAATCCAATCACCTTCCTTCTGGGTTAAAAATCCTTCCCAAGTCACAGGATAAAGTTTGAAAGCGCCAGCATGCCCCACAAGGCCTTCTAAAGGCTGGCCTGTAGCCACCAGGCCTAGGCCAAATCAGGGACCCTCTGCGGTGTGTCTACAGATTCCCTCATGCAGCAAGTGTCACATTTGCTGTTCCTGCTAGTGGGAGAACAATGTGACCCCCCTGGGGGCATGTCTTAGAACATCAGGCCCAGGAGCAGAGCAGAGGTTGCCTGGACTTAGATCTACACTGTACCCTAGAAAATGGTCAAGACCAGAGGGTAGGGAGTAGGAAGAAACAAAGGTGGCCAATAAGTGCTGAAGTGGTTTGGGAAATAGCAATGTTAGTGGACTCGAATGTAACCAGAACCTGAAAATAGTCATGTTCCTCACAAACGCCCCACAGGAGTCCTCACTCTCCACAGCAAAAGAGAATCCTTGAAGCTAGGTGACAGGAAAAGTTCTATGGGTGCCAGGAACACACCTGACAGCCTGACACTTGCTCAAAGGACCTATGGACACTTTGGCCATGGTGCCAGGGGAAAACATCACACTGCTTCAAGAAGACACACTTTTAGCTGGGTGTGGTAGCCTATGCCCTTAATCCCAGCACTTGGGAGGCTGAGGTAGGAGCACTGCTGTGAGTTCAAGGCCAACCTGAGATTAACTCCAGCTCAGCCTGGGCTAGAGTGAAACCCTACCTCAGAAAAAAAAAAAAAAAAGAAAAGAAAAAAAAGGGGCAGATGGAGAGATGGCTTAGTGGTTAAGGGTCTTGCCTGCGAAGCCTAAGGATCCAGGTTCGATTCCCCAGCACCCACATAAACCAGATACACAAGATGGCAATGCATCTGGAGTTTGCAGTGGCTGAAGGCCCTGGTATGCCTATTCTTTCTCTCTCTCTCTCTCTCTCTCAAAATAAGTAAATAAGCCAGGCGTGATGGTGCACACCTTTAATCCCAGCACTCGGGAGGCAGAGGTACGAGGATCGCCTGAGTTCGAGGCCACCCTGAGACTACATAGTGAATTCCAGGTCAGCCTGGACTAGAGTGAGACCCTACCTCAAAAAAAAAAAAAAAGTAAATAAATAAATTTTTTTTTTAAAAAAAAGAAGACACAGTCCTATTCTCCATAGCTGCCCCTGATTCCCAGCCCTGTGGCATGTCCACTGTCAACAGTGCCCACTCTGAGCATCACAGTACTGAATGATCAGCTGGCTCCCCTAGGAAGCTGGCTGTCATGCTGGGCCATTTCCTCCAGAAGCACAGTGACTTATCTTTACCAGAAGAGACTCTTCTGGAGACTTGCTAAGCATCTGTCGGCCGTATCACCCACACCTTTGTCTAGAGCTTTCTGTAGTTCGCCACACTGCTGCAGACCAAGGGAATCTGCAGACAATGCACCTCTCTGGGAGTGCCTTGAAGCAAGAGTCTAATGGACCTTCCGGTCCTGCAGAGCAGCAGGCTGGGCAAGTCCGGCAGCGGTGGGAGGAGAGTGGAGAGGATCCGTCCTATCATTACAGTGACCTGGCGCATTAGTCATTTTTCTCTTTGCTGTGACCAAACCCCTGACAAGAAGCAACTTTTAAGGGAGGAAGGGCTTGTTTTGGCTTACAGCTTCAGAAAAGGTTCGGTCCACCATGGTGGGGAAGGCATGGTAGCAGGAGCCTGCGGCAGCTGGTCACATGACGTTTGCAGCAAAGAGTGGACAGGAAGTGGGGTTGTGTTATAAAGCTGCAAAACTTCAAAGCCCACCCCTAGTGACCCACCTCCTCCAGCAAGGCTCTGCCTCCAAAAGGCCTCACGAGCTTCCAAAACAGAGCTAGGGATCAGGTGCTCCAACACGCGGGGGACATTTCACACTCAAACCACAATGCTTTCTTCCTGCCCCACCTCTGGACCTGGTCATCTGGGGGCTTTCACCCCAGGTGGCCTGACAGGTACAATTCTCAGAGAGCCACCAGGCCAGCTGGAGCGTCTCTGGTTCCTTAAGGTGCAGAACCCTCGTGGAGTGCTTTGCATGCAGAGGAGGCCCACCTGTGGGTGGCTTCATGGGAGTTTATTTGTGACTGGGTGACCAAGTCTGCAGGATGGGCCTTATGAGACAAGAGCGATGTGAGGGAGGGTGCAAATTAGCAAGCCCCGTCAGGGTGGCTTCCTGACTCACCCTGACTCCCCCTTCTCTATGAATCATGCTCAGCACACATGGGAACCCAAGCAACTGAATGTCAATTCCCTAGGAATCTGGGATTTCATGTCATACCACCTGGGAACAGCCGCCCCTGCCCCCATCCCAGGACCCTCAGTGTGCACCATGTCGGAGGGCAGTGGCCCAGCTACTCAATCAGATGATGAAGGCAGCTGTTGCAGTCAGGTCCACATTGCTGGTAGAAATCACCCAACCAAGAGCAGCTTGTGGGAATAAAGAGGTTTATTTTGGCTTACAGGCTTGAGAGGGAAGCCCCATGATGACAGGGAAAGCAATGAGCAGAGGGTGGACATCACCCCCTGGCCAACATAACGTGGACAATAGCAACAGGAGAGGGTGCCAAACACTGGCAAGGGGAGACTGGCTATAAAACCCATAAGCCTGCCCCCAACAATACACTGCCTCCAGGATGCGTTAATTCCCAAATCTCCATCAACTAAAGCATGCCCAACCCACAGTGGACCACATCTGACCCAGGACAGCTATGAATGAAGCCCAACACAAAACTGTAAACTTACTTAAAATGTTGAGATTTTTGTTTTGGTTTTGAGACAGTATCTCACTCTAGCCCAGGGTGACCTGGATCTCACTCTGTAGTCCCAGGCTGGCCTCGAACTCATGGTGATCCTCCTACCTCAGCCTCCTGAGTGCTGGAATTACAAGGATGTGTCACCACACCTGGATCCATTATGAGATTTATTTTTACCTTTTCTTTTTGGAATTTGATTTTGTTGTTCTTGTACATGAACTTTGTGGATAACAATGTCATGTGACAATGTCAACAGATTAGACATGTCCGGGAGAATAACAACTCCTGGAGCCATGCCTCTGGAAGCCAACTTGGCTCCAGCCCCAGCCTACCTAAACTTCCAGCTCTCCCTTGATTCCATGAAATATTCTGATAGTCTCCTAATAAATTCCAGTACCATATAAATTACTCTATATTACCTGCTTTTGTTTTGTTTGTTTGTTTTTTTTTTGAGGTAGGGTCTCATGCTAGCTCAGGCTGTCCTGGAATTCACTAAGTAGTCTTAGGCAGACCTTGAACTCATAGCAATCCTTCTACCTCTGTCTCTTGAGTGCTGGAATTAAAGGCATGCGCCACCATGCCCAGCCCCAGTATTACTGTCAACCCAAAAAGTATTCACACCTACATAGGGCTTTTCTATCATCCTAAAAAGAAATCTGGGCTGGAGAGAGATGGCTTGTGGTTAAGGCACTTACCTGCAAAGCCTAAGGATTCACGTTCAACTCACCAGGTCCCATGTAAGCCAGACACACAGTGATGCAAATGCACAAAGTTGTACATGCACACAAGGGGCACATGCATCTGGAGTTCAATTGCAGTGGCTACAGGCCCTAGAATGCTAAGTCTCTCTCTCTCTCTCACTCTCACATTAAAAAATAAAGGCAGTCTGTTGGGCTTACCTCAAAAAAAAAAAAAAAAAAAAAAAAAAAAAAGAAAGAAAGAAAAACAGAAACTTATACTCCCCTAAGAGACTTTCAGCCCTTCAAACGGCTGAGTGGGGAGGTTTGGAGCCCGTCAATTTGTTCCCTCAGTTGCCCCAGGGCTGTGGTCAGCTGTGATCTGCTCATTAACACTTTCCTATAGCAAAATCCTTGGATAATTGAAACTATGAATCCTCTGGGGGAGGGGGAGCAACACCCTCTCCATTATGTGACATTCTAAGAGGTACAAGGGTCTCTAGGTTAAGAACACCCATTATTCGTCACCTTATCCCTTCTCTCTGAGAGCTCTGAACAGAGTGACTAACGCTGATGGCTGACGAGGACAAACTGTGCCAACCTTTAAAAGACGTAAGGAGCTTATTTCATCAAGATGCGCAGCGCTTGGCAACAGGAATATGGCTTCTTCATGGGGATCACTAGGGCAACAATCAACCCTCCAACAAAGGTCTGAAAATACAGCCAACGTGACTTAAACAAAGAAGCTGGCTCCTCTGACTGCCCACTGACTGTGCTGGGCACAAGCAGCAGTGACCAGCACCCGAGGCCATGAAGGGCTGGCCTCGCTCCTTCCTTAGGCTGCAGTCTCAGGATCCCCCATACAGCATCTGTTGGAGATGATCTTCCCTTCCTCCATCCGCCACTCCATTTTCAAGGGACCTAGCATTTCAACCAGGGCTCCTGCTTGAGCAGGCCCGTGATGCCAGAGGGCAAAACAGGAAACGGGGGAGGAGCCCTGCTCATCCACAGCGCCACTCCATCTCTCAGCAATTTCTGAATGCAAGTGGCATCTGACGAGGTACCCACTGTACTGCTCCAAGGACCACCTACCTTTGTCAGCTGCTGCTCAGAGGAGAATCCCAAACCAAACACCGTGTTTGCTCTGCTGTCGGCCCACTGCCCAAACTTCTGAGAGGTTTTGGTGAAAGTCATATTTGGGGTGATTGTGCTGTTTATGATCACCTGTAAGAAAAGAGCATACAGGAAGAATGTAAACACTGAACGAGACCCCCCAATGCTCCTCAAAACATCGTCTGGGAGAACCAATGGCCACAGCAAGCTTCCTCTGCCCTCTTATATTTGGCCCTAAGTTGTGCTCACACATCCATGCATAGATGTACAACAATGAAAAGCATCAATTTCAGATACTTAACAATAGTCAGCCTAAAATAAGATCTCCTGCATTACCAATGGGAAACAGATCTCCTGCTATTTACTGTCCCAACGTTGCCAAGCGTAATGGCTAGCCACGCACACCGTCTCAGAAACTGCCCTACACACCTTTCCCCTGCACTCCAGAGTCTAGCCAGAACCATTTAGATTTTCCACCAGCAATTGTTGTAACAAGGGGAAAGAAAAGGTGCTCTCCAGTCAGGATAGTTTCGAAGAGGTTGATTTAGAAAGAGACCAGTTAAAGGAAGAAGGGATGGAGAGGCTACAGATCATGAAAGGAGGGGTCATGTGGAGCAGGCTGCTCTGAAAAGGGAGGTGACATTCTGGTGACAGTAACTGCCAGCAAATGTGTCCCTACAAGATACCTTCCAGTGAGTTGTTGGCTAGGGAGGTCCCTGTTGCCTCTAAAACATTACTGGCTATCACCAAGGCCCTTGGTTTCCCACAAGTAACAGATGGTAAGACCCTATTGCTGAAGACTTCACATGCCTGGGTAGCAAGGTCACTGAGAAATCAAACTGGTGCTGAGCTGAAACCTTCTCCCTGTAGACTAGCCAAACTGAAAGCTGGAAAAAGCTGCACTGTATGCAGTCCTATGGGAGACAGAGTCATCAGTGGTGAAAACAGTGGAAACTGGAAGCCTCAAGTGTGGCCAGACAGGCCAAATGACTGAACGGGTGCAATAGTGGCATGTCTGCTCTGGGAGAAACCAACTGCTCTCTAACTGGACTGGAGGCCCGCTCTATGGGAGGGAATACATGGGTGGTACTGAAAACACAATCAAAAGCCTATGGCAGGGGAGATCATGAGCCTTAGGGGTATAAAGCCTGCTCTTGTCTGGATAAATGCTTATATTACTCTCACCAAACTGCCCTGAAAGCACTTAATGTTCATATTCATATATTAATGCTACTCTCACTTTTGGTTAGAGAGGCTTCTCTTTTCAGTTAGCAGCAACCACTGGCATTACCCAGAAGGCAACATAGTGCTGAGAAGAAGGGACAGAGGAGTGCCCAGCACTGGAACATCTCTATCACACCCTCCAAGGCTCAGGGTCCATTGCAGAAGAGGTGGTGGAAAGAATATAAGAGCCAAAGGAAGGGTACCACTCCTTATAATGCAACTGTCCAGACAGAATTTGTCCTCAATATTCATTACCTTGCAGTTCCTAGCAATACCTTCACAAGACCCTCATAATAGGAGAAAAAAAATGATGACATCAAAATAAAAGAGAGACTATTGGAGAGAGGGAGGGGATATGATGGAGAGCAGAGTTGTGAAGGGGAAAGTGGGGAAGAGAAGGGAAATATCATGGTTTATTGTCTGTAAGTATAGAAGTTGTCAATAAAATTTTTTTAAAGTGTCCCTACAAGATGGAAGCCATGAACTTGGGTTCGATTCTCCAGTACCCATGTAAAGCCAGATGCACAAGGTGATGCATGCATCTGGAGTTCGTTTGCAGTGGCTAGAGGCCCTAGCACGTCCATTCTCTCTCTCTAGCTGCCTCACTCCTCTCCAAATAAATAAATAAAATATTTAAAATGTTTTCAAAATACTAGCAAGTGGTTTTAAAAGGTAGGTATAGTGAATGAACTCACAAAACATTGATTAGTTGATTTCAAGAGCAAAAGCAATTTCTCCTGCTTGGAGGCTATTCAGCTTCATAAGCTTGTGAACTCATCACTTTTAGGGAAATTCTCAGCTATTCTTTTCCACATAGATTGTTTCTGCCCCACTGTCTCTCCTTGCTTCTCTTTCTAGGACTCTAATTACACATATACAGACCTGTTGAGAATGTCTAGTATTTTTTACACTCACCAATTATCATCATCCCTCTCGTTCTTGTCTTTCTGCTTCAATTTGGGTATTTTTTTTATTCATCTAGTTTCTGGCTCAATCTGCTATTAAATCTATTGAAACCATTCAGTACTTAAAAAAATATTTTATTGCCAGGCGTGGTGGTGCACGCCTTTAATCCCAGCACTTGGGAGGCAGAGGTAGGAGGATTGCCATGAGTTTGAGGCCACCCTGAGACTACATAGTGAATTCCAGGTCAGCCTGGGCTAGAGTGAGACCCTACCTCGAAAAACCAAAACAATAATAATAAATACTACTGGGCTGGAGAGATGGCTTAGTGATTAAGGCACTTGCCTGCAAAGCCAAAGGGCCTGGGTTTGATTCCCCAGTACCTATGTAAGCCAGATGCACAAGGTGGCACATGCATCTGGAGTTCATTTGCAGTGGCTGGAAGCCCTGGCACACCCATTGTCTGTCTCTTTCTCTCTCTCTGCCTCTTTCCCTCTCTCAAATAAAAATAAAATAAAATAATATTTTATTTGTTAGAAAGAGAGAGAGAGAGAGAGAGATGTATTTTTGACAGGGTCTCATGTAGACCAGACTGGCCTCAAACTCACTATGTAGTTGAGGAGGACCTTGAACTCCTGATCCTCCTTCCTCTACCTCCCAAGTGCTGATATTACAAACCTATGCTACCACATAAGAGCTAGCAAATCTTAAAGGGACAATCGGCCATGTGTCTGGAGTCACTCAAGTCTCCCATTTTGTCACTCAAGATATGTGATCACAACAACTCTGCCGGTGTCTGTCTGCCTGCAGCAGCCCTGGGGAGCCAGGCTGTTTGTGGTGCTGCCTCCAACTGCCCTGCTAACAAGGTGCCTAGGTGGTCAGTGTTTGTTCCCTACTCCCTCTGGGGCGTCTGTGTCTTTGTGTGGTTGAGAACATTCGGCAACGCTTTGCTTTCTACACACTGAAATCTGAAGAAAACTTTGCCATGTCTCTCAGAATTGCACAGTGGCAACTCTTAGACTCTGGGACAGACTTGGAATTGAGCGAATGTCTTGGGATTGGAGAGTCAGACATGGTGAGGCCTCTCAACTCTCCACTTTTGTGAGTTTAGCCTGTGTCATTGCTAAGTGCTGTGCTGATTGCTCTTTTCTCCCATTATATGTTTCTGTCTTCCACAGCCAAACCCTAACCTTTGGCCTACACCCAGAATTGGCAGAGGCTCCCAGGACAGAGGCTGCTCATCTCAGCTCCGAGTGGTCCACAGCTCTCTGGGCTTTTGATCTCTGTAGTCCTCATAATTTCTATTGTTCTTTGATGCCTTTAAATCATATATGTGGGTCTGGGAATACAACTCACTGGTAGAATGGTTTCCCACATGTGTGAGGCTCTCAATTCAATCCCCAGCACTGCCAAAAAGTTTACACGTATCTTATTTTTCCCTACTTGTAACCAGAGGGAACACTGGCTTGCTGGAAGCAATATACTTTACCCAGAAGCAAAGTGCTGAATCTGCAGAAGTTCAGAGATGCAACTCACTATGCGTCTCAAGTAACGTCATTCTAGAATGTTTATGGGAAGCACGCAGTCTTTTGTAAGATTGCTGCTTATGTCAATTAAACAAAACTAGAGGCTCCGACATGCCAGTCTAACTTGTTGGTGTGGCTTCACGCTTAGCTACTCACTGTCCAAGTCCTCTAACATCCTCTATACTTACTCAAGGCAGTGATTCCAGACCATTAGCCACCTGCCCATCACTTGCCTTTCTCCTACAACATACAACGTATGACATACAGGGCAAGGCAGACAGATAGAGAGCAGAGAGGTATCAGATCACAGCACACTGCTTACACCCACCAACTGCTTATCTTACCTCATTCCTTCCTGTCTCAGGTCCCATGTCTTTGCCTCCAACCCCGCACACCTGTGCTATGCAGTCCCCACGGAAGGCCCAGAGTTAACAAAAGGTTTGCTCACCCTTGGGATACAAAGTGCTGGCCTTCTAGAACTCATGAGGATTTTGCAGAGGGCAGTAACAAGCCTTCTCTGCTGGGGACTTGCTTTTAGCCTGGCTCACTATAGCTATGCTCCCCAGCACCTGCACCAAGGTGCCAGCACTCACTGAATACAGCCTAGAGAATCCCACAAGCTGAAGGTCAGCCAAGAGGGAGAAAAATGAGTGCCACGTTTTGTCATGCTGCTCAGCACGGCAATTCTTGGCTCCCTGGCAGGCTCTACAATGTCCTAGCTGGCTCCTAACATATTACCCAAGGTTCTGGAACTTCCTACATCTGCAAGGAAGGAAGAAAGAGGGGTAGAGAGGAGAAAAGGTAAGAACAACTATCATTTGCCACTATGACATCCTTCTACCTTGTCACAATCACCTGAGGTAGATGCTCTGAACCACGTCACAGTCACAGCAGTAAGCCCATCCCTACGTGAGTGAGACAGCTGGCTGGCTCCCCTCACCAGAAACACACAGCATCGACTTCCACAAAAGCAGCACGAGGACTGGAGAGGTGGCTTAGTGGTTAAGGTATTTGTCTATGAAGCCCAAGGACCCAGGTAAATTTCCCCAGGACTCATGTAAGCCAGATGCACAAGGTAGCACATGTATCTGGAGTTTGTTTACAGTGGTCGGAGGCCTCGGCATGCCCATTGTCTCTCTCTCTCTCTCTCTCTTGAAAAATATAAAAAAAAGTAGCACGAGTGACATCCCCACAACCATGTTGTCAGAAGCGCTCAACCTTAGAATCTTCTTCCTTCACTAATATGAGAATTAACTAAGATTAAGACCTCTAGACCATTTGTACCAACAGAAGAAGACAGTACAGCGTGCTCCTTTTACGCATGTTCCTGTCCAGGTCCCCACACCTTTTGTGGATGCTATTTGTACCTGGAAGGTCTGCATTTCTCCTGGAGGCTCTAACTCAGTTTGGCCTTCACCCTCCTTAGGCATGAATGAATGAATGAGTGAAACAAAATAAACACATTATGAAAAGAACTTCTGCTTAAAAAAAAAAACAATTTTTTTTTTTTTTTTTTTGAGACAGGGTTTTGCTATGCAGCCCAGACTGGTCTTGAATCCAAGATTGTCCTTCCTCAGTCTCCCAAGGGCTGAGTTTACAAGTGCATACCACCATATCCAACTGAAAAGACGTTTTGTCTGCTGTGAGTCTGCAATGGTGAGTGCCCCGTGCAGATGGGTGGTGTGGCAGCTTGAATCAGATACACTCCATAAACTCGTGTGTTTTGAAGACTTGGTCTTCGGCCGGTCGCAATTTGCGAAGTGGAGCCTTGGTGGAGGAGGTCTGTTGCTGGGGACAGGCTCCGGTGTGTTGTAGCCCAGCTTCCCCCCGGCCAGAGCTCAGCTCGTTCATTCTTACAGTTATCTTCCATGTGTTGAGGTAAGCTGCAATGTCAGGCCTCTGTTCTACCATCACGAAGCTTCCCCTAGAGACTATGCCAAAAAAAAAAAAAAAAAGAAAGAAAAAAGAAAAGAAACTCTTTCCTCCCATCAGCTACTTTAAAAAATGTTTTATTGATTGACTGATTGATGGATGGACAGATGGATTTACAAGGAGAGAGGTAGAGTGGGACAGGGAGGGTACTCATGCCAGGGCCTCCTGCTACTGCAAATGAACTCCAGATGCATGTGCCACTTTGCACACATGGCTTCATGTGAGCACTGGGAAACTTAACAGGCTATCAGGCTTTGCAAGCAAGCCTCTTTCACTGCTTGGCAATCTCTTCAGCATCCCCCATTAGCTGCTTTTGGTCAGGCATTTTGTCTCAGCAATGCAAAAGTAGCTACCACAGGTGGTCAGGAAAGACATGCTGAGGTTAGGGACAGCGAGGAGAACTTGAGAGCCTGAGGGAAGCTTAGTTCTGGGCAAGTGACTGAAACTTGTTCTTGAGGACTGGAAATAATTGAGGTACAAGGGTCGAAGGACATTAAAATTGTACAATCACTAGTTTCACTAGTGATGTGGAAACTGCATCACCATTATTACATACACTCACCACATTCAAAACCTAACAGGTGGAGGGTTGGGGAGATGGCTCAGTGTGTAAGAGCACTTGCTGCACAAGCATGAACACCTGAGAGGGCCTGTTCACCCTCAGGTTGATCCCCAGCACTCAAGCCAACAGCTGCGCATGGTCACATAAGCCTGTGACCTCAGTCCTATGAGGACAGAGACAGAAGAACCGCTGGGGCTTCATGGTCAGCTAGTCTGACCGACCAAAAGCGTTCTCTGCTGGATTCTGCATGCATATGCACAGGGCACGTGCATCGGTGCCACACACACACGTGTACACACCACACATACCACACCGAACCCACATTTGCGCACGTACACACGAGTGCACACACACGCGCGCGCACACACACACAATGTCAGAGGATACCAAAAGTTTGGGCAGGTGTATGGTGCACTAAGAGTCAACCCATTAGAAAAATAATGTGGCTTCCTTTCCAGTGGAGCTTCGAAAGCACTTCCCTAACACCTAGCAATGCCACTTGTAAGCACCTGCCTAGAAGAAACCTTTGCATAGCGGACACATGGATGCTAAACACGCACAAGCACACTCACAGTAGTGTTTGCAAGGTGGCATTCACCACCAGAAGAATGGACACACACACATACACACACACTGTGGTAGGTTCATAACAAAATGCTATCTGGCAGGAAAATTAACCAAGACTACAGGCACGAACATGGATTTGGCACGGAAATGTAACGTCGCTGGCTTTACCCTGCTCCTGCCTTCTCATGGACAGGAGCTCGCTGTATTCTGTCCTCCTTCCTTCTCTCCAGGTGGGATTCTCAAACCCCCTCTCAGCTCCTCGGGCAAGAGCTCTACATTTCTTCCTGAAGTTCTAGACTTCCCCATTTCTGGGAAACCACTCCTCCCCCTTAGGCATGAGCTCTGCCTCCCTTTCTTCTCTTAAATTCTATATATAATTTAATAAATGAATTTTTTAAAAAATGAATTATGAAACTTAATTAAAAAGGAGGGACTCCAGTATGAATCTATTTATATAAGAATTTAAAACAGGTAAAATTATTATTTAGGGCAGGGGTCAGCACACTATAGTCCTCAGGCCAAATCCTGACAATAGCCTGCTTTTGTAAACCATATTTTACTGGAATGCAGCTATGATTATTTATTTATATACTGATCTATGACTATTTTCTTGCTACAAAAGAAAAACAGAATATCAGAGTCCATAAAAAATGTACTCTTTGGGAGCTGGTGAGATAGTTCAGCAGTTAAAGGGGCTTGCCTGCAAAGCTTCCTGGCCTGGGTTGAATTCTCTGGCCATTCACATAAAGCCAGACCCCAAAAGTGGCACAAGCATTTCATTTACAGTGGCAAGAGTGGCAAGTGTATATGTGCCCTTTACCACAAGCAAATAAATAAATAAATAAAAATTTCTCTCTGATCCTTAGAGAAAAAGCTTGCCAACCTCTGATTTAGTAGTTTAAGAAATGAAGTAAAAAAAAAAAAAAAAAAAACTATAGACGGGAACACCTAATACAAATTTTCAGGAGTAGGGATCTCTTAATGTGTGGTGGAGGATTATATAATTAGAGATAACAAAAAGATTTCTGAAGTAAAGTATTCAGCTTAAAATGACTCAGCCTGATTCTTTGACTTTACTATGGTGTAAAAGTGATTCATATTTAGTAGAAACCATGCTTCAAATTTTGATTTTTCTTTTCTTTTTTTTTAGGTCCTAGAGCTGGAACTCTGTGCACTAAGCATGCTAGGCAAGGGCTCTAGCACTGAGCCACAGCCAAACCCCTGGTTCGTGTCTTCCCATAGTGCCATATGCAGCTGCAGTGGGCCACAAGCAGCCATGCAGTCACCCATGCAGCTACGCTAGCACCTCCAGTAGCTTAATGTCTTCAGTGCATTTTCAAGCTATGTTATTTTCAATTTATGATGGGTTTGCTGGGCTGGAAGTCAAGGATATTTGTACTAGCAAATGATCTACCTCAACTGAGTGGGGGACCCTCCCCCTTCACAAGCTGCTCTTGGTCAGCTGTTTTCTGCCAGCAACGTGAGGTTGTGTTGTGGGCTCAGGCAGGCTGGCTGGTCAGTGGGTGGCTGCTCTGATCGCCTGTGTCGGGTGCTGGGTAGGTCCGCCCCCTTCCCCAGGTCTCTGGTGCTTGCTGGCACTTGTGCTGGCAGTGGGGGAGCGGAGGCTGTGGATCGTGGCTGAAGTTCTCCTGCTGGTCCTCGCGATCCTCTTCCTCACGAGCCGCTCTGTTGGTCCCTGCTGTCCTCCCTTCTTGAGTTTGCGAGGAGGAGGCCGGTGTGAGTGGAGAATCTCCTCACCTGGTTCTTCCTGCGGCTGTAGCCACGCAGTCCTGGTTCCCCCGCTGCTGGAGCCACCTCTGCCTGCTTCTGTGGACTCTAGTCGCTCTGAGTCTCCCCTACTTCTCTGTTGCAGTTGATAGTTTCTTTTTTTTTAATCTTTTTTATTATTATTATTTGAGAGTGACAGAGAGAGAAAGAGGCAGATAGAGAGAATGGGCACGCCAGGGCCTCCACCCACTGCGAACGAACTCCAGACGCGTGCCGTGCACCCTCTTGTGCATCTGGCTATCGCGGGTCCTGGGGAATAGAGCCTCGAACTGGGGTCCTTAGGCTTCACAGGCAAGCGCTTAACCACTAAGCCATCTCTCCAGACCAGTTGATAGTTTCTTTTTTTTTAATTTTGTTTGTTTGTTTATTTATTTGAGAGCGACAGAGAGAAGGAGGCAGAGAGAGAGAGAGAGAGAGAGAGAGAGAGAGAGAGAGAATGGGCGCGCCAGAGCTTCCAGCCTCTGTAAACGAACTCCAGATGCGTGCACCCCCTTGTGCATCCGGCTAACATGGGTCCTGGGGAATTGAGCCTCGAACCGGGGTCCTTAGGCTTCACAGGCAAGCGCTTAACCACTAAGCCATCTCTCCAGCCCAGTTGATAGTTTCTTATACACTTCACTTTTTAGTAGAAGAGTGTATTTTGCTGGTGTTTTTTTTTTTTTTGTTTTGTTTTGTTTTGCTTTTTTTCCCCGTAGGCTGCTTTGGCATGGTTCCTACTCCACCATCGTAACAGGAAGTCCTAACTCTAACAACAGTGAAAACTGGTACCAAGAAGTGGTATCATTGCTGCTTGATACCTGACTGAGTGGCGCTGGCCTTTTGGAGCTGATTTTCAAGAGGAATGTGCAGGGATTTGAAACCTTGGCCTAAGAGGTGCCTTGCAGTGCTGTAAGTACAGCTTGATATACCATTCTGGTCAGAGTTGAAAGACGTGAATGTAGTAAGAACTATGGACTGTGAGGTTTGGCTTAGAAGGGTGAGAAAGAGCTTTGCCTGGAGTGGGCTAAAAACAGTATTGTGAGAGGCTTACTGTTATGCCTGTGTCGTGAGAACTTGTGCAGGGTGGAACTGCATAAAAATGGACTGATGTGGGGAGAGGGATATGGCACAGAAAAAAAAGCTTGAGCCAAAACTTCCACCAGTTCAGTTGCAATTGTTTAAGAGATTACAACCATTGAGACTGGGCCAGCTGGCCTGCACTGGGACAACAGGAAGAATGCAAATCTTTGGAAGGGGCCTGAACGTTGAAGGAGTGTCCCATTCTCCATAGTCTGCTTTATTGCCCCCTAGATTAACAACTTGGCAGCCCACCTGGTATTATGGAGTATAAGAAATGCAAGAAACAAAGGTCATTGAAATTGTAACATGGTTTTGTGTTTTGGAAATGGCCATGGTCAATGTGAAGCAGCCTTGTTGGATTACCCATGGTGAGGCTCAATGGAGCCATGAGGATGAACTGTGGGATGTAGTAGAGACCCAGTGGAGCTGCCAGGACTCTGGGATGGATGCCAATGAGAGCCACCGGCACCGGATGAAGTTTTCTGGGACTGTGAGTAGCCTAGATGGAGGGGCGGAATTGGAGCTCCAGGAACTTGTTAGAATGATGAGATTTGGAGACTACAGACCTTGATGTTTGCCCTGGTTGTTTTAAATCTTGTGTTGGTTGAGTATTTTTTTGCTACGCCCAATGCCATCTTTTGCAGTGTGAATGTTTATTCTGTGCCATTATGTTCTTTGTGTGTACGCGCGCATGTGTGTGTATGCACACGCACGTGTGTACATGTGCATACATGCATGTGCTTTGGTATTATGGCTCAGTTAAAGATCTTGGACTATGGGCTGAAGAAGATTGCTTAGTGGTTAAGGCATTTGCCAGCAAAGCCAAAGGACCCTGGTTCAATTCTCCAGGACCCACATAGCCAGATGCACAAGGAGGCACATGCATCTGGAGTGCATTTGCAGTGGCTGGAGGTCCTGGTGCACCCATTCTCTCTCTCTCAAATAAATAAATACAATATATTTTAAATAAAAGATCTTGGACTATGGGGATGTTTGAACATCACTGGGATTGATTAAAACCAGGGGGACTTTTAAAGTTGGACCGAATGCATTGCATTTTACATGGATGGTTATCAGTTTATGGGGACCAGGGGCAGAATGTGCTGGTTTGATTCAGGTGTCTCCTATAAACTTCTGTATTCTCAATACTGGGTTCCCCAGCTGGTGGCAATTTGGGAATTGGATCCTCCTGGAGGCAGTGTATTGTTGGGGGCAGACTTATGGGTATTATAGCCAGCTTCCAACGTTTGGCACACTCTCCTGCTGCTGTTGTCCACCCAGTGTTGGCAAGGAGATGACATCCACCCTCTGCTCATGCCATCGTTTTCTCCTGCCATCATGGAGCTTCCCCTCAAGCCTGTAAGCCTTTTCCTCCACAAGCCACTCTTGTTTGGGTGTTTTCTGACAGCAACTTGAAATGGACCATAACAGGTAAAATTGGCACTTTATTATTAGCCATTAAATGGTCAGAAATAACTGTTACACAGACCTCTAACTGCAGTAATCGGAGAGGGCCATCTTCAGGGTGAGCACAGATGTGTGGGAAGAGCTGGCAGTGCCCTTCCAGCACACAGAGACAATGCAAAGTCACACCGGGGACAGAGGAAGTGACTGAACGTGTAGATTCTAGTCTCAGAGGAGAAGTGGGACTCAAGCAGACTGTTGGGTGAGCAAGGAAGGGGGTCACAGAAGTGTAGAAAGTGTAGAAAGTCACATAGAGGGAGGGAACAAAAGATGGAAAGAAGCTCGAGGCAGGCAGGAGCTGATGCCAGGAAGAGAAAGAGCGGGTGATGAGACATAGATGGGGACCGGAGGAGGAATGAAGGCCAGGAGTGAGAGTGGAGGAGGCGGATGTGCTCACAGTCAAGGTGAAACCATGCCTCCTGGGGCCAGGGGAAGAAAAAGCTGGGGGAGAAACCAGAACTGAGCTAGGAAGAGAGGTTAACCCGTAAAGCATCCTGGCACAAGCTTTAACACGGCTGCCATCTCTGGTCTGCGCCTGCCTTTCTCGTGCCTTCTCTCAGGACCGGGCTCTGGTTGAGCACTGGAATACTGGGATCAAGTTTTCTGAAGATTCACGAGATGCTTGTGACTGAGAGCTTAGAAGAAACCCTTCTTGGGAGAAGACACGCCCAAATTCAGGGAGCTAGAAGGTAGAAGAACATAGCAGTTTGCCATAAGAGGCTACAACAAGCTAGAACAACCAAAAGATACTGCCTGTGTACAAGGTGGACTAGTGAGATGCTTTTGTCTTGTCTTCTTTTAACCACACAGAGAGAAAGCAAAGAAAGTGAGCTTGTGGAAAACCTACTGTGTGGTAGAAATCTTCCAGATGCCTACTCTCTGTTTAACTTATTTTTAAAAACATTTTATCCATTTATTATGAGAGAAAGTAATAGGCAGTTAGAGAGAGAGAAAGAAAGAGAGAGAGAGAGAATGGCTGTGCCAGGGCCTCTAGCAACTGCAAAACTTCAGATGCATGTACACCTTGTGCATCTGGCTTTATGTGGGAACTGGGGAATCAAACCCGGGTCCTTAGGTTTTGCAGGCAAGTGCCTTCACGGCTGAGCCATCTCTCCAGCCCCACCTGCTTACTCTCTTAATAGAAGGGTCTCTATATTTATTCAAAGGAGGAAACTACCACAGGGGGTGCACAACTGGGACCAGATTGTGTTCTTGAAAGCACTTTCCCATTTGCAAACAAGTCAGGGTTTCAGACGCTTCAATCCTCTGAACTGCCACGATTAGGCAGGACTTGCGACACAGCAGGTGCTGTTAAATGTTTGTAGAACAAATGACCTGTAAGGTCTCTTCCAATATAGGTTTGCTGTGATCCTATAAATAACCGGGAGACAAGGGCAGATGAGTCACTTGGGGCACCTGGGAGAAGCACCTGCCCCGGGCAAACCCCGTCTGCAGGCTCCTCATGAGGACAGCAGTGATTAACTCCGTCCACAGAGAGCGCCAGCAGCACAGTGAAATGGAGGCCACAATAGCTCAATCAACGAATGCTCTGGAGATGGAGTTTCTTTATAATAGAGTTGGCTGTTCTGCCCAAAACTCACCACAAATCATCCGGCTGTTGGCATGAGCCACCTGGCTCATGGTAGTACTCTGAGAAGCTGGGCGTTGCCCTGGTGTGGCCCCCATCTGTCCACTGTCTGCAAACAAGGTGAACCTTCCCCGGCTCTCCCTTGGTGGTTGGCCACTCTCCTGTGCACCCAGCATGCCTGCGACAGGCCTGAGTTCATCTCCGTTCGCTCCCCCACCCACTTCCGTGGTGGTGCTGCCCGTTCTGGCTTGGTGCTGAGACTCCAAAGACAAGCCAGGTATGCCTCCACCCCAATCCTACCTGCAAAGGGTCATTCACCAGGCAGCGCCACACACAGACACGGGTCCCCGTCATCCTCCGGGGCTTGGGTGGTACTGAGTTCATGTTCACAACAGGTTCCCATCAGGTCACGTCTTTAGGCAATTGTAGAACAGCCACGTGTGGGCTGGGGTGATGGCTCATCAGTTAAAGGCACTTGCTTACAAAGCCTCCTCGCCTGGGTTTGATTCCCTAGTACCCATGTAAAGCCAGATGCATAAAGTGGCACGTGCACCTGGAGTTCATTTGCAGTGGTGGGAGACCTTGGTGTGCTCATTCTCACGTTCTCATTCATTCTCACTCTCTTTCTCAGCAAAAAAAAAAAAAAATTAAAAAAAATGAGGGCTTGGAGAGATGGCTTAGCGGTTAAGCACTTGCCTGTGAAGCCTATGGACCTCAGTTCGAGGCTCGATTCCCCAGAACCCACGTTAGCCAGATGCACAAGGGGGTGCATGCACCTGGAGTTCATTTGCAGTGGCTGGAAGCCCTGGCGCACCTATTCTCTCTCTCTCTCTCTCTCTCTCTCTATCTATCTATCTATCTCCTCTTTCTCTCTCTGTCGCTCTCAAATAAATAAATAAAAATAAACAAAAAATATGAATAGCCACATGACATACTGGTGTTGAAGAAAGAAAAAGTACATGTTTCAAGAACAATGAAGGCCAGGTTAGCACCAGATCTTCCCATGTTGAGCAGCAGCAATTGCTCTGAAGCTCATGAGGCCCTCAGGCCATGAGGCAATGGGGGAGGGGCGCAGTCAGCCCAGCACGCTGCACCCTGCTGCAACACACGGGACAGAAGACAGGTGATCCAGATTAGGGCTCTATCAGTGGGCAAAGAGGTGGTACCAGGCAGTGGCAATAGCTGCTATGGCTCTGAGATCATGTCTTCACAGCCCACGTGACCTTGGAAGCTGGGGGCACAGAATCCCATCCAGACCTGCCCTGTGCATTACACTCACTGCTGCTCCCTCAGTCAGGAGACGCTGCAGCAGGACTGGGCGGTGCTGAAACCACATCCAGTGCTTGTTCTGAGTTCTAGTTCTCCAGGCAAACCTGCCCTTAGCCCAGCCGCTGAGTACCAGAGATCATAATTAAATGCGTTAAGTCTACCACTTCCCAGGCCTTCTGCCACCTTTGCAGAATGAGACTCTGCCACAGCTCTCTGCTTCAGTGATGAAGCAGGAACTCTAGTGGGCTCTACAAACACCAGGTAACCAGGGCCCATGGCGCGGAGGGGACCTGAGAGCCTCTGGCTCAATCTTTGAATTTCTGTGGCATCCCATGGCTGTGGTTTGCAATTCCTACTTCTTAAGTGCCTCAATCTGATGGACCCCCCACCACCACCACCACTGAGCCTGAGTTAGCTCTACTTTGCAGCTAGTGCATTAGCCCAACTTCCTACACCCGTTTGACTGCTCAGAGCCATCCCTGCTGGCTTGGGCTCTACCACACTGCCACAGCTTGCAGGAACAGCAGAACCATAATGACACAGTGGCTGACAATGACAAATTACTAAAAGCCTAGCTAATAAGACCAACCCACTTGATCTAAGAATGCTGTTTTATCTGCAGTTAAGCCCAATATATCCTTGGATAACTCAACTGACAAAGTGCAAACCCATCTAAGGATGTCAGATATACTGACAGAATTTACAGATAAAAGAAAGCAGGTCAGCTCAATTCTCCCTACCCCTGTCAGAACATTCTGGAAAGAATCCAAGCAATTCCAGCTCAGATGCCCAGAGAAAAGAAGTGGTAATTACAACTGCAGCATCACCATGTCTCCCAGAAGTAAAAAAAAAAAGTAAAATAAATAAAATTTTAGGGCTAGGGAGATGGCTCAGTGAATAAAATTGCTCACTACTCAAGCCTGAGTACCTGAACTTGAGCCTCCTCAGACCCAACATAAAAAGCTATGTCAGGACTGGAGGGATGGCTTAGTGGTTGAGGCATTTGCCTGCAAAGCCAAAGGACCCAGGTTCGATTCCCCAGGACCCACGTTAGCCAGATGCACAAGGGGGCGCACTGTCTGGAGTTCATTTGCAGTGGCTGGAGGCCCTGGAGCACCCATTCTCTCTCTCTCCCACGCTCTTTCTCTGTCAATTAAATAATTTTTTTTTTTTTTTTAAAAAAAGCTATGGCAGGCTTCTGTAATCCTAGCACTCTGACGATGAGATGGGAGAATAAGTCCCCCAAAGCTCTTGGTGAGGGCAGCAAAAAGAACAACAGAGCAAGATCTAGAGAAACTCTGCCTCAAGAGGTGGACTAGCAAGGATGCACCAGAAAGTTGTCTTCTGACTTCCACACACACCATGCCCACACTCACACATATACACATGGACACAAACACACGCATGCACGCATACACACTTTTTTAAAAATAAAAATGTTAAATCGCTCTTTAGATATACACTCATTAGAAATGAGGCAGCTGTCTATTATGTGGAAGGCACTGGCATACTTCCTTACTACTGGCCACATACCCCCATGCTCTATCATCTCAATTGCTTAGTTGAGAAAACTACTTATTGAGTCTCTTAATATATTCACTAGGCAGGGACCACATACCCCACCATCCCTCCCCGCAGGACGGGTGTCAGAAAATGCTCCTCTGGCAGTTGGCCAAGGAGAGCCCTGCATCGACCCAAGTCAGAATGGGGCCGGGCACTGACATCAGTTTGACACTTCTCCCCAGCAATGTGAACTCAGGCTGGCCCCTAACTCTGCTTAGACCTTGGCTATAAATTGAGAGCTTCTGGGCTCCCTTGCTGAGTAGGAGGAAAGGTTGTAGCAACTGGAAGAGAAAGCGGACCATGAGGCCAAATAACCCTCACCTGCAGGCACCATGGTGCTGCCAGTACAAAGGAGGCACTGAGAGAACAAGTGGAGTGCTGTCTGGTCAGGGGGCACCAGCAGGCTATCAGGCCTTACCTGGGAGATCTTCTAATGGAAACTTCCCCATGCTTTCTACTCTTGGTACGTGGAGGGGGATGCTACTGCCCACCTCCCATCTCCGCTACTTTCTACTGCCTAGGAAAGCTGGACTAGAGGCAGAATGGAGGACATACTGAAGATAGTAGCTGAAGAAGACAACCAAGACGGCTTATAGCAAGGGTCCAAGCATGACTGTGCTAAAATAATACTTAAGTTTTAGAAGAAAACAGAAGACATCTATGTGAGATGCCTCAAAGGTAATTTTACAAGCTTCAAAAAGACATGCCTCTGTCTTGTTTTGTTGGGAAATAAAAGTGGAGAACTGGTTTAGATGTAAATGGGAACTTCAAGTTCAAACACATTGAATTTCAGGTCACAGTATGGAAAAATAGCCAACACAATGGATGCAGACTAAAGATGGAGAGGGGACTCTAAAGCAGGTTTATTTATTTTTGGAGACTTGGTGGTACTTCTGCTGGTATCCCTTCATTCTGCTTCCAGAATAATGTGAAAAAAAAAAACATGCAGAAAATCAGCAGAATAATTAAAGTACCAGGGTGTGTGTGTGGTATTTAAAGAAATACTAAGCTGGGCATGATAGTACATGCTTACAATTCTAGCACTTGGGAGGCTAAGGCAAGAGGAAGCTGTGAGTTCAAGGTCAGCCTAGACTCCAATAGTAACACTCTTCTAAAAAAAAAAAAAAGATAAGCAAGAAATCCTCCAAAATTATTTAACAAAATTCTGGTCTAGTAATATCAGGATCAGACTAGAGGTATGGCCAATATTTGTAAGAGTGCGGTTAAGTTAGCATTCTCGTACATGGTGCTATTAAGAACCTTTTTGAAAATCAATATGGCAAACGCACTCAGAGCCATATGGTGCTAATAGCATGACCTATAATATTACTTCTAGAAATCCACTCTGAGGAACTATTTCAAAGGTATGTGTGGTGGTTTGATTCAGGTGTCCCCCATAAACTTAGGTGTTCTGAATGCTAGGTTCCTAGGTGATGGAGATTTGGGAATTAACACCTCCTGGAGGGAGTGTATTGTTGGGAACAGGCTTATGGGTATTATAGCGAACTCCCCCTTGCTGGTGTTTGGCACACTCTCCTGTTCCTGTTGTCTACCTGTGTGTGGGCCAGGGGGTGATGTCCACCTTCTGCTCATGCCATTGTTTTCCCTGCCATCGTGGAGCTTCCCCTCAAGCCTATAAGCCAAAATAAACCTCTTTTTTTGCCACAAGCTGCTCTTGGTTGGGTGATTTCTACCAGCAATGTGAACCTGAGTGCAACAGTATGTAATAAACCACTGAGAATATATGGTATGCAGAAATGCTTAATATCTATAATAGCAAAAAATTGGATGTCGTAGTGGAGAAATTAAGAGTGCTATAGGCACTTGATGCAATCACACAGGCATTAAAATGCTAGTTACGAAGACAGTGTGGTTACAGGGAAATCTCTTTTATTCATTTGCTATGATTTTAAGTAGAAAAGAGCAAGGTATGCGATTACACAGACATTATGTTTATGATGTCTGTGTTAAGAGGGCACGATCTGGGGTACTTTCCCCTTCATTTTCCGTGTGTATCATATTGCTTTGCATTAAGAGTAAGTGTGAGAATGTTCCACTCAGCCGGGGCATTAGTACCTTGGCTCCGTCGACACTGATGATCCGATAGCTGTTCCGGGTGACATCGTAGAAGTAGGAAACGGTGACGGCCTGCTTACTCGCAGGCACCCAGTTCTTCTTGGTGCTGGGGTCAATCTGGAAGACATGCGCTCGGGTGGTGAAGATGGGCTGTTCTCTGCAACAGGACAGATGTGCACTGAGTTGATGGAACTTGACCGAATGCATAATTTATCATTTCTAGGCCACCCACTGCCCCGAGAGAATTTTAAATAGCTTATTGGCAAAGATACATATGCATGAGAACAATTAAAATAAGAACGGAGGAAAGGAGATACCAGTGAGGAGTTTCTGTAACCCACACTCCATTTAGCTGTGACTACCCCGAGGCTGCTGGGCAATTGGCCTAATGAGCTATTTGCTTGGAATGCAACTCCTTGTTGAGTTTTTACATCTTGTCAAGTGTCCTATTCTTTTTCTCGCATCCTTTGGGCATTTTGGGGAGGCAGCTCATCTTTAGGATTTAACAAATTTATTTTAGGGGATTCAGTAACAATTTTAGGATTTTGCAACCCACTTACAGCTTAACATTATATTTCTTGTAAGCACCTCTCAAGTTTGCAGCATTTTTTTTTTTTGAATGACAGAATTGTTTTACAACCTTGGAAGACTCTCCTTGGTTAACTTTTGTGAACCACTTAAGGATTTTACAACTTGACAAAGCCTTAAAGTTTTATGTAGATGTTCCATGTAAAACCTTTCGAGGTTTAGGTAAAATTCATCAATTCCATCTCTTCTGCTAGTCTTGTTCTATACCATTTCTGTCTTTTTCACTCCACCAACACACCTACATGCTCTTCATGTGATTGCTAACCAAATTAGAATATTATCTGTGTTTCTTTTTGTTTAGAAGAGATTTAATTAGATCCTGACAATAGGCAGTAATGACTGGGACAGATGAATCAAAACCATAAGACAATTCACTGCATGGCCATATTTTCAAGTATCTGCTTACCAAAGCAATACAAATTGAGACACGGACTCATCACAAAATCTGCTTTTTGAAGAAAAGCTCTGTTAGCAAAGTGCCTCACACATCCTTTTAAGTGTTCAAAATATGAGAAAAATAGAAAAAAATCACCATCATGTAAAAATAAATTCCCAAGACGGTTAAGTACTGATGAGAAATACAAAATTAAATCAGAAAGCTTAAATTTGTCTAGTCAAATGAATTTTTTTAAATGTTGACAATGTCAACAGATATCATTAAAAAAATAGGACACCCAGTGGACACAACAGCTCAGAAGGGAAAGTGAGTTTGCACACACTCTCTCTCTCTCTATCAATCTCTTTCTCCCTCTCCAAGGAATAGTTCAGACACAGCTGTCTCTGAACACCACCTCACTACAGAAGACTCAATACTGGAAACAAAACCCCGGAGGGGAAACGTTTTCCCTAGAAAAACAGTTTACATTTGAGCCTCGTAAACTGTTAATACCATGGATAGCAACACAGAGGCTGGCTTCTTGAAAGACATGCTACTATAATGTGACTTCAGTAGAGCTGCTTCTAGAGGCCACTGTTCGAAAGGAACAGCCAGAGATTACCATTCCCTGCTCCTTCTAGAACCCAGGAAGCCTGAGAAGCAGGCTGTGGATTACTCGTGCCCTTTCCCTCAACAACCCCCAACTGCATCCATGCTCCCAGAGGCTATGTGACCAGCTGCGGAGCAAAAGGAAGACCCTCACTAGACCGTCTTATATCTGTTGTCAAGAGGCCAGGCTGCGGGCAGCGTGTGCACATGAATACAAGCCTCATCATGAAGTCCACACCGGGGAAGCCTGACATCTGGATGGCCCAGCTGTGCCGCTGACAGCCCAGCACCATATTTTTCTAATCATCTAAATACAACACTGTATAGAAACACGCTTCCTCACACAACGTTCTCCTGCATGTGTAAGAGGAAGGAGCGACTTGAACGGTTGGCACTACAGAGTGATTTCAGAGAATGAAATCACACTAAAAATCTCTGCCTTGCTCTCTCATAGCACTGAATGTAGCCCAAAGGCTAGAGCAGAGTCCTTGTCAGGGAAGACGCCCTGCTTTCCAATCTTCCCGTTCCCCGAGGAAGAGGCACCAGGTCTGGGGCAAGCATGCTTCGACCAGTTCCTTACAGCTTCATGATGGCAATCAGCTGGGAACCTACTGAAAATACCAGCTCCCAGGTCCACCCAGCCCCCCTGGAGCCTGGCTCTCCAGGAGAGTGGTCTGGGGAGCTCTGCTTCTAAGCAGCCTAAAGGAGCGGAGGTGACACTCTCCTTCCTTTGGAAAACCATGCAGGACACCCTTCCCAGAGCTGGTATCCCTCACTCAGAATGACGTAGCCAACTGTCCATGACACAGCTCTGGGGGCCGAAAACAGGTTCTCCGGATGGGAAGGGTTGGGAAGGAGAGGCACTCAGGTAAGGAAGGAGAATGAAGAAGGTGGGCCGGCAACTTGTGTGGCCCAGGCAAGGGTCTTCTGGTTCCTTCAGGTCTTCAGGAGAGAGCAGCAAAGAAAGCAGGTGTGGAGGGAGATGCAGCCGCGGGCAGACCAGATGGCAGAGCTTTCTGACTAGGCAAAAGCCAAAGCAGCCTCCCGCCTGCGCTGGCATGACTTAGGGCAAGGGGAACGCAAAGGCCTCCTTCTTCAGGTTTGCCTTCTCAGCTCTGGACATGGGCCGAAGCCTCCTTGGGTTGGCCTCAGGACCCCAACCCAAACTGCAGAGACTTGAGGAGGCATGAGGGCTCCTCTGGATACACCCTTGGCCACCATGGCCAGGCCTTCAGTGGGGCAAGTGGCCGCTCCACACAGAAACGCAGGAAGGTTACTGTCAGGCCTCCCTTCTGCCCCTCTCGCAGGATGGTCTCACTCAACCTGGAGCTACGGCCTCAGATTCTGCAGTCCTGAGGCCCCCTGGCCAACAGGGAGGACGTGCGCAGCCAGTTTGGCGGCATCTCTGTGCCTAGCAAACCAACCACAGGACTGGGATTTCCACATGAATGACCACATCTGAGGGCACCCAGGACTTTCATGCTGTTCTTCGGAAATCCAAAAAGTCTAATGTTATTTCAAGAAAAGCAAAAGTAAAATAAAATAAAAAGGCAAGGATGAAAAGCACAGCCAGTGGCTGACATTTACTGAGGGCTCACCATTCTTTCTGCAGTTCCACACGTGATCTCTCATTTAGGATTATGACAATCCTATGGGGAAGGTGCTGTACAGGTAGGGAAACGGGCTCAGAGAAGCCAGGTAACCTGCCTGGATCACACGGTAAATGCCACAGCTGAGGCTTTCTGTGAGTTCTAAGTGGCATGAGAGCTTCTCTTAACCATCACGTTTAATAGCAGATGAAACAAGAGCAGCTGCAGTATAGAGCTCCTAATGCGGCTCCCAATGTCATCTCCTCCCCTTGAACGTGGGTGGACCTGGGACTGGCCTTTTCTTCCTTCCTCGGACACAGGATCACCCTAATGTAGCTCAACTCCAACTCATGACCCTTCCACCTCAGCCTCCCAAGTGCTATGATTAATGAAAGGTGTATACTAGCACACTTGGCACTGCGACTTGCTTTTAACCCATAAAATATAGCAAAGGTTACACAGAACCATGACTTCCCAGCAGACTCTCTCTTTCAGCCTTCTCTTGCTGGCTTTGAGGAAGAGAGTCCATACTGCAAGGGACTGACGGCACTCCAGCCAGCAATCAGAGAACTGAGGTTCAATCTGCCCGGAGGAACTGAATTCTGCCAAGACACTGTGTGAGCAATGGGGCAGATCTTTATGCAACGGGGCCCTCCCACGGGGTTCCAGCCCCAACTAACACCTTGATTACAGTCTTATAGGAGACCCTGACACACAGGACTGCACCCAACTAATCCACAGATTCCTGACCCACAGAAATATGGCTGTCTTAAACTGCTTTTGTGTCAGCTTGTTACACAGCAATACACTGTACTTCATAGAAAGTTTAGACCACATCACAGAGATGGAAACAGCCTCATCATGTCACGCTCCCAACATCACTACTGAGTGGACAGCGTCATCCGCACAGCTAAGGGTTACAAGATGACTACATGCAACAGAGCCTGACATCTCTGAAGGCAAAAATCAGAGGCCTTTTTAATTCCAAGGGACAGACTCCAGCTCTGAAAGACACACTGTGCCTCACTTGAGAAAGTGAAAGAGATGAAACTAGGCCACAGGAGTCAGTTCCTCTAAGTGTGCAAATCAGTATAAGTAGAGACAACAGACCTCAGAACTTTGCAACCCAGGAGGCCACATTTCCTTCCCAGCAGGGAGGAGAGGAAAGGTGTGTGTAACAGAACAGAAACTACCTTCATATCCAATTTCATTGTCCTTTCCTTGGTGTTCAGTGCACAGGGAGTATATTTCAAATATACTCCCATCCCTTCTTCATTGCTTTAAATAGAAAGCAGATGTTTCCGGATGGCAGAACGCTTCTTTAGGCAACAACATAACCTACTGTTCCCTTGCATAGTCTTTTAAGAGCTGAATAAACACCAATTGCTGTTCATTGAACACATTTTGGAACCTGACAGTAATTGTCCCCAAGAATAATTAGACACTTTGTGCAACATATGTATATTTGGAATATGAAAACTACTCGGCAGAGACCACTCCTGCTTTGAACGATTTCTGGCTCCATGTGAAATAATTCTGCAAAGAACTGGCATGACTACTTTTTGAAGAAAAAAAGAAACAAAAATGAGGTTTTCAACTTGTCATAATCCCTCACTTGCTCAATGCCAGGCTATTTTCTGACACAAATCTATAAAACCTCATGGTTCTTATGCTTCCTACTTTCATTTGATTTGAATTTTTAAAAAAATCATTCCAACAGGGCTGGAGAGATGGCTTAGCAGTTACAGAGCTTGCCTGCAAAGCCTAAGTACCCATGTTTGACTCTCCAGATCCCATGTAAGCCAGATGCACAAAGGTGAGGCAAGCACAAGGTTGCACATGCCCACTAGGTGGCGCAAGCAGCTGGAGTTCGATTTCAGTGGCTGAGGCCCTGGTGTGCCAATTCTCTCTCTCTCTCTCTCTCTCTGTCGGTCTCTTGCTCTAAAAAAATTTTTAAAGTTATTTCAACATTATTTTACACCTATTTAAACATATTTCAAAATCTCATACGGTGTCCTAATTAGTCTTGAATGTTTGGCCCCCTCAAATAGCATGCATGTGGCACCAAGGGAAAAGGTTCCCCCCTCCTAATCCTAGATGGGTACAAGGGCTCAGGCCCTACCATCAAAGACTTCCCAGTTCCTTCCCTCACAGGGCAGGCTCTAAGCTTTGGGATGACCAGTAGGCTCTTGACCACCTGCCCTGCCCACCCTCTCACCAAATGAGCTTCTGCTGCTTTCTTTTAGAACTTTAGTTGTTTGGGGAGGCCTGAGGGGTGGGGGAGCCCAAACTCTGGGCCTCACACATGTTAAGTGAGCAACCTATCACTGAGCTACCTCCCCAGCCCTTCCTCCAGCACTTCTGAATTATTTACATGTTCATGCCAATACCCATGGCCATAGCTGGGCCAAAAATTTTCTTCCCCTTGCTGGCCAGAAATGTCAAATCCTGCCGTAGCATCCTGTGAGGTCTGATGTACGCATCACTATTTTCTCTGTTGTGTTTTTATAGTGCCTAGGGCTTCTGGCTGCATGCTAGATAACCCTCCACTACTATGCTATGCCTCCCCACGCCACCCTCTCAGGACACAAGCAAGGTCCAGAAGTATGGGCTCATCTGGCCCCTTGCCAGCACTCCAGATGGCCAATAGGCTTCTGGCCAGTGGGGCCAAATCCTAGGAGCCCAGACAGAAAACAGGAGATTCAGACAGAAGTTTCATCTCACACATTCTTTCATGAAGGAAATCTAATTCATAAGCATACTGTGGTTCTACTTTCATAAAAATCCAAATACAAAGGTTATCGTTATTTGTAGAAATGATTGCGTATATGAATAATACAATTAGGTAGGTGGCAAGGTGTAAACTCACCAATTAAAAAAAATATAAATGGTCTTCTTATATATATAAACAATCAAACAGAAATTATAATGAATTTAATGAATGTTTTAAAAATTCTATTTAGAGTAGCAACCAAAAAGGATGCAATGTCTAGGAATCTATTTTAAAATGGTGCGAGATTGGTCTGGAGAGGAAGCTTAGCAGTTAAGGCACTTACTTATGAAGCCTAAGGAGCCATGTTTGACTCCCCAGATACCACGTGAGCCAGACGAACAAAGTGACACATGCTCCAGGTGGCACAAACACACAAAGCGGCACATAAATCTGGAGTTCGATTACACTGGCTGGAGGCCCCGGTGTGCCAATTCTCTCTCTTCAAAAACCTTCAAGGCACACAAAAGGCACTCTGGGGACTGGGGAGATGACAAAGTAGATAAAGCGCTTATTATCCCCAGAACCCACATAAAGGTCTGTCTGTGGCCCTAGTGTGTCTGTGACAAGATGCGAGGCGGAGATTGGGGAATCCTCAGAAGGTCACGGGTTAAGCTGCTTGGCAATGCAACAGTGAGCAATGTGAAATCCTGGCTCCACAAGGTGGAAGTCAGTCTTCAGACCAATGCTTGAAGTTGTTCTCTAGCTTCACATGCATACATGGTGTAGCAGACAGCTTTGGGTTCACTGAGATGAATTTCCAGACTAGGCACAGTTATGGAGGAAGGGATATTTATTGAAGCTTACAGATCCAGGGGAAGTTCCATAAATGGCAGAAGCTGGCCTGCCTTCACAGGTCTAAGCAGGCAGGGAGAAGGACAAGCCTCCAGCTAAAAGCCACAGCACACTTCAAGAACTCCAGCTAGGCACACTTTGCATATCTTTAGATTGAAATCTGAAACCCACCACCACACCTAAAGATCCACCCAGTGACACTGCCTCCAGCCAGGTGGCTAAAGATGCAAACTACAAACTAATAAACAACTGAATATATTGGGGGCCATCTATTCAAACTACCACACCATGGCACGTGTGCCCTGCATTCACACACGCTCATACACACACATGCATATACACCAAAGAACCCAGAAAGATTAAATAAATCGTACCCTGTTCTTAAGTGAGAACATCAATATGAAAATGGTAACTGCCCCTAAACTAATATATAACTTTAATACAATGAAAATAGTAGCAGGATTATTTTTTGAACAAGATAAAATCATTCATATAGAAAATTCAATACATGAACAGAAGAAACATCTGAAAATGAAGAGCGGTGGGGAGATTTAGCTGTATCAAATATTGAAATAAATTATAACATTAATAACAAATAAAAAGGAAAAGTGTTAACAAATCCATATGCTTGGAGAATTTATACCTATCAGATCTGAGCCAGAAGTCTATCTGCCTGCTATCCTGAGCCCTTTTAAGTGGACCACAGCTGCCTTCTTGTATTAAAGCTATTTTCACCTGCCCTTAAAATGCCCAATTATGGCACCTCCCAAGTTAGAGGTTTCATAGAAGAAACATTTGCCATAAATCCTCCTCATTCGCGGACTAGAGTTTCCTCTTTTGGGTCATATTTATACCATGAAACCGAACAGACAAGCACCCCTGATGAACACTGACAGGATTTATTAATGATGTGACTTATTCCTTAGAGTGCCTGATGGTGTTTAAGAAGCTTTCAACACACATTCTCCTGTAGTGATATGGGTCTAATTAAGTTTCACAGACCCGAGCTGCCCCAACGAGGCCATCCGATCCATTCCCTGCTGCTATGAAGAGGTGGAAGGGCCCAGAGCAGTAAGAGACGATCTAGACAGTCAGTAGGAAGGAGGCAGAGTTGTAGAGGAGCAAAGCCCAGATAGAAGGCAAGTATTTTCATGGGTGGAAGCGAGGCTTCTCCAAGGACGCGTGGGTGTAAAGAGATTCCGGGGAGGGGAAGGGAAGGGTGAGTCTTATCAAGGACAGAGAGACAAGAGAGAAAATAAAACTGGCAAAACTGCAGTGCTGTCCCATGTGCAAATGGCAGCCCTCAGCCCCTGCGTGGACAGCTCTTCCACCTCCACACAGACCACAGACTAGCATATCTGCTAGGGCTACTTTGCAACTGTGGGAGGGAATGGAAGGAGATGAGGCCTGAGGACAGGCCACATTCGACAGCCTTGGAGCCTGGGTACCATGCTAAGGAAATCAGTTTTTATCTTAGGGCCAACATCTTTCAGCTGTGCTCTGTGAAAAATTTACATCAAAGTAACTTTTCCTTCCAAACACATTCCAAAAAATACATATGCAGGGAAAAATGTTAAGTGCGTTTGGATAGCTGTTCCAATAATTATGCAATATTACCTTTAAGCAGTTGTACTCTCAACACAAGACTGCCAGGAAAATAACACGGGGGCTGCATGACACACGAGTCGGCCACGTGAGCTGCGCAGAGGCGTGTAACCGCCACTTATCAACTAGCCAAGACACCAAGGGACCAGTGTGTCCTGCTGTCCCCAGAAGGCATCTTGTCTTAGGATTTTAGCACATGTTCATTTTATTCTGTAGATATCGTAGTGGACATTGATGCATAAGAATTCATTATACCTCAACCCATGGTGAGCAGAGGAAGTTTTAAATAATGAAGCAGTTTCATGATTCACATACTATGAATCCCACAAGCCAAGAATTGGAAAATATCCAAGTAATGATTTCTAAAAAAGCAGGTGGTAGATTGCCAGAGTCACGACGATTAATGATTTCTGGGACAGCCTAATTCAAGAGAGTGCAAAATCTTGCTGAAGGAACAGTTTGTGTTCTTCCTCTTGCTACAACACATCTATGCATGCAGACTTTCATATTATACGACAATGAGACAAAATAGGGAAGACTGTATGCCGTACCTGATAGGAGACTGTGACTTGGCAACATGATTTCTAACCTTACCAAAGATTTTTTTTTAAATAGAGAGTCTGAGAAAATGATGTTCTCAATTTTAAATGTCAAAAGATTTTGTATTCATGTACAACAAAAATGAAATTAGATGTTTGACTACTCAGGTACTCTTCTTGATAAAGAAGAAATAACTTTCTTTGATGTTTTATTCTGTTACAATTAAAGAGTACTTACAAATAAATATGAACAATTTATAGCAATAAATTCATCAGTGAGATCCAATCCTGCTGCCCACTGCCCACGTTGACCTCAGAGTATGTTAAATCTTAATATTTCAAAATGGTCTGGGTATGTAATTCTGTGTGTCATCCCAGCACCTGGGAGGCAGAGGCAGGAGGATCACTAGAGGTTCAAGGCCAACTTGGGCTACATGGCAAGTGAGTTCCAAGCCAGTTAGGGAGGGCTATGTAGCACAAGTTTGTCTCAAAAATCCAAAAATAAAGTTACATCAACTTTTTTTTTAAAGTTAGTAAATTGTTTCATGGTAAAATACATCCAGGAAATGTTGATTTGACAGACAAGGGACAAGTCTAGTAGATACTACTGAGGCACAATGTAGGAATGGAGAGATGAGTGACTCACTGCAGTCAGTGAGCTTTCAAAAGTGGCATTAGGGCTGGAGACATGGTTTAGCGGTTAAAGTTCTTGCCTACAAAGCCTAATGACCTGGGTTCAATTCCCCAGTACCCACGTAAAGGCAGGTGTACAAAGTGGAACATCTGGAGTTCAGCACACAAAAAACTTGGATGCCACCATTCCATTCTAACCAGTAATAAGATGAACAAGCTGAGCAATCAACAATGCTTCTTAGCTCCATATAGCCCTCAAACTGGAGAGACAGACAGAGAGACTCAGATAATCCCAACTCACCAGGACATACTGGAAATCCTGCCTGATGTAATAAGAAAAGGAAATAAAGGTGTGTAGATTAGGAGAGATTAAATAAATTTCTTTGTTTACAGATGACAGTGTAGTCTATATAGAACAATCAAAAAAAATAGACTTCTGGGAAAAATATGCCATTAAAGTAAGGTTACAGAATACAGAGTTCATACACAAATGCAATGCCTTTCCTATATACCAGCAGCAAACAATACAGGTTGGAACTAAAACCACATTATCATTTATAGTTACGAGGAGAAAAATAAGATCTAAATAGGATCGTAGGCTCTGCTGTTGAAACAAAAGGTCTTGTGCTGGATATTCAAGAGCAGAGCGCCAGCATCTGCTTAGCTCTAGTGAGAGCTCCAACGGCTGGACCACACATGGTGATGACATCATGTTGGGAGCACGTGGGAGAGGGAGAGAACATATGGTAAGATGGGAAGTTAGGGAGGGTTCCAGGAGACAGACTTGCTCTTTTACACTCACTTTCACCAGAACTAATTTCCTTCCACGGCAGTGCCTCTGAGAATCAAATCACCTTTCACTAGGCCCTAAGTTTCCAGCATATGAATACTTAGTCTACACACCCAAACTGAATCCAAACTATAGCAGAGACACATCCCATGTTCATGGATAGGGATACTCAGTATTAGCATGATCAGATATGAAGGTGAGCTGGCTGCCACATCTGTTACCCCATTGATCACCAGGGCTGAGTCAGCTGATCTTGCTGGCTAGACGGTATCTCCGTGTGCGTTCCTTCTCAATCTGTGTGCTTGGTCAAAGAGGATGACCGTTCTTTGGCCAAGGGTAAACCAGTAGCTGTGCTTCCCTGCTAGAACCTCCAAACAAGCTCTCAATATTAGCAAGAGGTCATGACATCCTTTCAAATGCAGATTCAATACAACCCAATCAAGATGTCAGCAAGTTATTTTGTAGATATTGAGAAACATACTGAAATTTAGAACATAGAGGCAAAAAATTAGCATCATCATCTTTTTAAATTTTTTTAAAAATTTTTAGTTTTATTTATTTATTTGGAGAGAGAGAAAGAGGCAGAGAGAGGGAGAGAGAAAACGGGCATGCCAGGGCCTCCAACCACTGCAAGCGAACTCCAGATGCATGGGCCCCCTTGTGCATCTGGCTTACGAGGGTCCTGGGGAATCGAACCGAGGTCCTTTGGCTTTGCAGGCAAATGCCTTAGTGGCTAAGCCATCTCTGCAGCCCCTATCATCATCATCTTTAAAACTTATTGCAGAGGCCCGGGGTATAGCTCAGTGGTGGGGCACATAAACTTGGAGGAAATATTTCCAAAGACTCATCTGATAAGAGATACCACTACATACCTATTAGGGCACATGAAAAATAGCGGCTCTGGAACCAGTGAGAGATTCCACTTCAAAGAAACTTACAGATGAGCCATGGAGGAGGAACACCTGTTCTCCTCTGGCTTCTGCATGTGCACATAGGATGAGCACATCTGTGCATGTGTGCACACACACATGTGAAATTACCATACACATGTAGATACCACACATGTATACGTCACACACACAAAAGTTCTCTGTATATTTTTATAATAATCCCTTATCAGATGAGTCAGCAAGGGCTTGGGCCTATAGGAACCCTCATTTATTGCTGTTGAAAATGCAAACTAGTACAGCCATGTTGAAAGACAGTTTGGCTAAACATTCTTTTACCTGTGATCTAATAATTGTGCTCCTCAGCACTTACCCAAGTGCATGGAAAACTGTCCACATAAAAACCTGAATATAGGGCTGGAGAGATGGCTTAGCAGTGAAGGTGCTTACCTGCGAAGCCTAAGAACGCTTGTTCCAATCTCCAGGTCACATATAGCCAGGCACAAAAGTGATGCAAGCATGCAATGCTGCATATGCACACAAGGGGGCGCGTGCATCTGGAGTTTGTTCACAACAGCTGAAAGGCCCTGGCACACCCATTCTCTCTCTCTCTCAAAAATAAAATAATTTTTAAAAAGGTTTATTTTAAAAAGCCTGAACATGGGTGTTTACTGCCATTCCATTCATAACTGTCAAGACTTGACAGCAACTAAGATATCCTTTAAGATGAGTGGATAGGAACTGGGTATGGTAATATACGTCTCGCAGTTTTAGAAGTAACTATAGGTAAAACCAGACTAAAAGCAAATGAGCTATCAAACTCTAAAAAGACATGGAGGAATCATCAATGTATATTATTAAGTGAAAGGAACCAATATGGAAAAAGCTATACAATGTATTATTCTAATGATCTGACATTCTGGAAAGTGCAAACCTATGGAGAACTGTAGAGGTAGCAAAAAGGTCAGTGATTGCCAGTGTGGATGGGGAGACAGGAATGGTAAGGCAGAGCACAGATGACTTTGAGGGCAGTGAAACTATTCTGTATGATTCTACAATGGTAAATAGTTATCAGTATTCATTTATCAAAACCCATAGGATAGAGGCCGGGGAGACGGCTTAATGGGTACAGTGCTTACCGCCCGAGTGTAAGGACCTGAGTTCAGATCCCCAACAACCATGTAAAGCCAGATACAGTGGTGCAAGCATCGGCAACCCCTGTACGCCTATGATGAGGTGGGTGGTAAGAGACAGGAGAATCTTTGTAAGCATTCATGTCAGCTAGCCTGGAACACACAGAAGCAGACAAGAAACGCTGTCTGTCTCAAACAAGGTAGAAGGCAAAGCCCGGCACTCAAGACTGCCCTCTGCTCCCCACACACACACTCACACACATGAGCACACACAGACGCACAGATTAAAACTCACAGGGGACTGGAGAGATGGCTTAGCATTTAAGGTGCTTGCTTGTGAAGTCTAAGGACCCAGGTGTGATTCGCCAGTACCCACGTAAGCCAAATGCACAAACTGTCACGTGGGTCTGGAGTTCATTTGCAGTGGCTAGAAGCCCTGGCAAGCCCATTCTCTCTCTCCCTCTCTCTCTCCCTCTCTCTCGCTCTCATAAATAAATAAATAATAACCCATAGGATGTCCACCACCAAGAGTACATCTTCATGGACATGGTAGACTTGAGGTGACATGGCCTGTCAGCGCAGCTTCACTGATTGTAACAGGAAGGTGATAATGAGTGCAAGAGTTACTGTTTTGACAGTGGTAATTTAAGGAAGGAAGGATTACTTTGGCTCGTGCAGATGACATGTCGACACGGGTATGAGACAGCTGGTTGTGTTTCATTGACAGACAGGAAAGAGAGAGAAGTGCATGCTAATGCTCAGCTTGCTTTCTTCTCATTCAGTCTGGGACCCCAGCCCATCGGTGGTGCCACCCTCATTTAAGGCGAGTCTCCCCTCCTCAGTAAAACCTCTCGGGAGACACCCTAACAGACACATCAACAGGTGTGTCTCTGAGTTGACTCTAAATCTAAGTTGACAATCAAGATTAACTCAGGGACAAGAGAGTGAGGGGTGGCCTAGGAGAACTCTCTGGACTTCATGCTCAATTTTTCTGAGAACCTAAATGCTTGAAGTCTGGATGACGAGCGTCCCCTAAAGTCATGCTACTTAGAGATGGTGGGACCTTTAGGAGGGGGGGCCTAGTGGGAGGCTGAAGAGAATTGGCCCTTCCTCTGTCTCTTTTGCTACCTTCCTGTGGGGTGAACAGTTTGCCACGTGTTCCTTCCTGCCATGGACATCCAACCCCACCAGTGCCGGAGCCCAATGCAACACTGCCATGCTGTGCACTCATGCACAGGGGCCACTAAAACTGAGATCCAAAATAAACAAACCTTTCCTATTTATAAGCTAACTGTCAGGTACTCTTCTGTAGAGTCAGAAAACACCGAAACTGCTCTAAAAAGTTAAATTAAAAAAAAAAAAGAAAATTATGACATCAAGAGAACTTGCTAAAGGTTCAGACATGGCATAAGCAGGCCATGCTGTAAACTGCAGCTGATGTGGTGGCGCCTGCAAACCCATTACCTCGGAGGGAGAGGCAGAAGGACTAGGATTTCAAGGACAGCCTTGGCTCCATAGCAAGTTTGAGGCCAGCCTGGGATACAACATAAAATAAAATAACCAGGCATGGTGGCACTAGCCTATACTCCCAGCAGGAGGCAAGAGGATCAGGAGTTCAAAGTCGTCTTCAGCTACATAAAAAGTGTGAGGCCAGCCTGGACTGACTACACGAGACCCTGTCTCAAAATATCAAAACAACAACAACAATTAAAAATTATAAACTGTTCTACATAACATTTAAAACTTCTGTACTCTTGTTTCTGTTCTTTCTAGAGTAAGTGGTGCTGAGTACGAGGACCCACGCCTGTAACCCCAACACTCAGGAAGCTGAGGCAGGAGAAGGGAGCTCCAGGCCAGCCTGAGCTAGAGCTTGAAACCTTGTCTCAAAAAAAGAAAAAAAGAAAGAAATCAAGAAAGAAAGGAATAATGGAGGAGCAGTCAGAAACCTGTAATGGTTGGTTTGCTCTAGGACACAGCCTGCTTTTGTGACCTGGGACGAGCCATTTCACTCTGTGAGGAGAGGTGTTAATTAGTTTAACCTCCTCAAAAGGTTTAAGATTGAATATGAGGTGGACATGGTAGCTCATGCCTGTCATTCCAGCTCTCTGGAGACTTGAGACAGGAAGTGCACGAGTTCAAGGTCAGCCTGAGTTACACGGTCATCTACAGGCCAGCCTGGGCTACACAATGAGACACTGTCTCGAAAAGATAAAACCAAACACAATGAGACAAAAAGAAATAGAGGTGATAATATGTATAAAACGCCCTTTCCATATTAATAGCAACCTGCTAATGAAATATCATATGTTAATTATAGTCAGGAGAAGTACTGCAGAGAATCTCTTTTAACCTTAGACAGCTGAACCTGCTCAAAGAATGGAGTTCCTCTACCTATTTTTACCAGAAATTAAGGAAATCTCCAAAAAGAGTAAGTACGTGCTTTTGTAACTTAATTTTTTTTTTCTGTTTAAAAATGTAGAAGTCTGGGGCTTTTTTTCTTTGACTAGCAAATGAGTAGGACTAATGTCAACAACTGGGTTTTTATGGCCCATTTTAAACCTGTTAGGTTCACTGGGCAAGGTGGATTCCAGTCCTAGTTCAACAAGACAACTCTTGCAAGAAATGGCTACCACCCTGAACTTGGGATTGGGAAGAAAGCTATTTTTGTTTTCCTTGGAATGGTACTTATTTAAAATTAGATTTGTATGGCGTGAAAAGGGCTGGCAACTTGCCAAGTCAATTATAAAAGGTGTGACACAAAACCAAAGGCACAGACATGCCTCACGACTGCTTATGTTTTCATTTATGCTATCACTACGCCTCTCGGGCAAGTGAATATTTTATGTGTGTGCACTCCAATAAAACTTTATTTATGATCCAGGCACGGCGGTGCACGCCTTTAATCCCAGCGCTTGGGAGGCTGAGGTAAGACGATTGATGTGAGTTTGAGACCAGCCTGAGACTAACTCCAGGTCAGCCTGGGCTACAGCAAGACCCTACCTTAAAAAAAAAAAAAAAAAAAAAAAAACACTTTAATTACAAAACAAGTGGCATGAATAGAGTGCCAGATTTAGCAGATTAAAATAAATACAGAATTTTGCCAGGTATGTTGGTGCATGCTTTTTCTTCCAGCACTCAGGAGGCAGAGGTGTGAGGACTGCTATGAGTTTGAGGCCAGTCTGGGACAACAGAGTGAGTTCCAGGTCAGCTTGGGCTAGACAGATAACCTACCTCAAAAAACAAAAAACCAAAAACCAAAAACCAAAAAAAAAAACCAAACAAACAACAACAAAAAAAAAACCTGAATTTCCAGCTATACTTACATTTCAGATAAACAATGAATAATTTTATAACTATTTAAGACATAATTCAGACACCATTAAATTCATCCTTTTTAAAAAATATTTTATTTATGAGAGAAAGAGTCACAGAGAGAGAGAGAGAGAGAGAGAGAGAGAATTTTTGCCACCACGGTCTCCAGCCACTGTAAACGAACTCCAGATTCATTTGCCACTTTGTGTATCTGGTTTCACGTGGGTACTGGGGAATCGAACCTGGGTCCTCTGGCTTTGCAGGCAAGTGCCTTAACCGTGAAGCCATCTCTCCAACCCAGATTCATCCTTTTAAGTCATGGAGTCCAGTGGCTTTCAGGTACAGAACTGCACAACCATAATCACTGCCCATTTGCGAGCACCTCCAAGCCCGTGTTCACCACCAGTCACCAAGCTTCTCCACTAATGCACTTTGTGACTTTGTAAAGTTGCCTGTTCTGAACATTTCATATAAATGAAACCAATCAACATGTAGACCTTTGTGCTGAATTTTTTTTTCCAGTGGTCATGTTTTCAAGGCTCAGCTATGATGTAACATGTGTCAGCACTTTATTATTATTTTTATCTGGCACGTGTGTGCAGCATATGATGATATGGTGTGTGTGTGTGTGTGATGTGTGTGTGTGTGTTATGTGTATTTATAGGTATGCACATGTGTGTGCAGTCTATATTTGTTTCCTAGAGATAAGTCTCTCACTGACTTTGGAGCTGCATTATTTTTTAAGTCAGACTGGCTGACCAGGAAGCCACAGCAATTCTCCTGCCTCTGTTCCGCACAGGACTGGGGTTATGTGTGTATGTGTGGTCATGCCCAGCTTTTTACGTGGGCGCTGAGGATCAGACTCAGGCCCTCTGAGGGACTCAGGCTTGGAAGGGAAGTGCTCTTACCCACTGAACCATTTCCCAACACCATGTCATTCTTTTAAAACCTTTTATTTTATTTGTTTGAGAGAGGGGGGGAATATAGACAGAGAGAAAGAGAGAGAACGGTCGCGCTAGGGCCTCCAGCCACTGCAAATGAACTCCAGACGCATGCGCCACCTTGTGCATCTGGCTTACGTGAGTCCTGGGGAATCAAACCTGAGTCCTTTGGCTTCGCAGGAAAGCACTTTAACCACTAAGCCATTTCTCTAACCCCACGTTATTTTTTGTAATGCCTGAATGACATCCCATTGTATGAATATGCCACATTTGTTTATCCATTTTTCAATTGATACATACTTGGGTTGTTTCCACATTTGGGCTGTTATCAATAATGATGCTATGAATATTCATGCACTAGGTTTATTGTGTAGTTCTTGGGTATATATCTAGGAGTAGAATTTCTGGGTGATTAATAACTATGCTTAGCTCTTTGAGGGACTGCTGGCTGATTTACAAAACAGCTGAACTATTTTGCCTTTCCACGAGCATTGTACCAGGGTTCTGACGTATCTGTTTTATACAGTGCTCTTAGTGGGTGTGGACTGAAGGCAAGGGATACCTAGCACACTGACAAAGGCAGTCACGTACCTAGTAAGGGTGACCCGAAACCCAACCAGGCAGTTAGCATGTGTGTTTGCCCTGGGCCCTCATTGCTGTTCTAGGGTAGCTGCTGTAAACGGGAGGGACCTTACCTCACAGTGCGCTGCTTATTGCAGAGTCCTTTATTAACAGGAGAATTTTTTAATATCTTTGAAGTTATTAGAAACAGGGAGAACTGGGGATGGAGAGGCAACAAGAGTTAGGAACCAGTGAAGCAAATGGTTTTTATGCCGTGTGAGCTTGGCAGAGATGTGCAAACTTGCAGAGGGCCTACAGGGCACATTTCAAAGACCAGGAAGTTGCCCTGCTTGGCTCTGCCATTCTCTACTTGTACGCAGTGACCTGGGCATAGGTAAAGCTCAGCTTCCCCGGACCCTGGGGAGGGGTGGTTATGAAAACCTCAGGGCCCAAGGAGAAGATCCATTTTTCTTACTGTGCCTCCCAGCTGCTCAAATTTTCCCAAGGAGGGCCGAGCTGTGTGGGGAAAAGAATGATGCCAGGTCCTTCTGAAACTGCCCCTGTGCGGCTGGACCTCCCCTGCTCCCCTAACCAGTGGGGCCCGTCAGCAGGGCCTGCCGTGGGAGCGACAACCCTTACCCCCACCACACCTGGCCTCTGTCATCTCATCATCTCATCCCAGCACCAACACGCTCTTGGGCCAGAGTTGTTTCTTGTAAGGCTCGGGGGTGACCAACGCAACCACTCTGAGGCAAAGATGAAAGCTTTTTATTCAGGAAAAACAGGAGCTGACACAGGGGCTGGCTCACACGAGCGGAGCACAGCCCACCTGAGATTCCAGATAGTGCGCTTTATAGGGCTTCTTCGGTTGGGGGAAGGTGAGGAAGAGAAAAGAACTCCTTTGTTCTTTACATTAGCCATTTCAGACAAGTGCCCTAACCACTAAGCCATATCTCCAGCCCACATTAGCCATTTCAAATAGCTACAGTGTGAGACCAGAGCAGTGAGGAGGTGACTTATGAGATAAGGGGGCAGGAAACAATGACCAAGGAGCACTGTTAGGCCAGGAAGGGATGTGGATAAGTCTCTGTCACCATCCCATTGTCCTTAGTGACTCCATTTTGGGAGCCTGTCCAGACCTAACATTTTTTCTTGGGTGGGGGGCGGTTCGAGGTAGGGTTTTGATGTAGTCTCAGGGTGGTCTCAAACTCATGGCAGTCCTCCTACCTCTGCCTCCTAAATTCTGGGATTAAAGGCGTGCACCACCATGCCAGGCTTTGAGCCATACTCTTTAAAGCAATAGAAGCCATTGCTCAGGAGGGAATTCCAGGTTCAGAGGGAGCTTCTGGCTCACACAGGAGTGACAGAGAAGAGCACGTGACATGGTGAGTAGATGGACTGACTGATGAGCAGATGGCCAGCCACACATTCAAGCTTTGCTCCCTGAGGAAATGCCGGCTGCAGTCCCTCTGGGAGGTCCCTTTCTCCACACCCACTACAAGGCAGAGTCCATCTGCCTGTCTGTCTGAGAACTCTGAAGTACCATCTCTTTCTGGTCATTTGTCCAAACAGTGTGCTAGGACTATGGAAAACAGTTTTGTGGTTTTAAAGAAGTTCAATGCACCTGCCTTTCCACTTTTAGATATAGACACACAAGAATGGAAAGTGGAGACTCAAACAGATATTTATGTGCTCGAGTTCAAAGCAGCACCACCAGTCACAACAGCCAGAAGCAAAAATGGCCCCAGTGTCCATCAATACATAAATAGATCAATGAAAATATGGTGCACAGAGTCCTTAAAAAGAAATGGGCTTTGTAGGCTGGGGAGACAGTTTAGGAGGTCAGAGTGCTTGATGCACAAGCAGGAAGGCCTGTGAGGGCCTGATTTGCTGTGAGTTTGATTCCCCAGCACCTATGTAAACAGCTGGGTGTGTCCACGCACTCCTGTAACCCCAGTGCTATAGGGAGTGAAAACGAGAAAATTACTGGGGATTGCAAAAATTGGAAGTTGCAGGTTCAGAGAGAGACTCTGCCTCAGAGAGCACTCAACATTCCCTTCTGCTTCACACATATGCACATGGGATACACATATCTGCCTTGTGTGTACCACACACACCACACATAGTATGCATGGACATGCAAAAATAAAATATATTATTAAAAATGAATGAATATCTGATACATGCTATAAACGTGAGCAAACCTTAAAAATACTGTGCTGACTAAAACAAACCACTCACAAAAGGACAAATATTCTATGAGTCCACTTATATGAATCAAATTCATAGAGACAAAGAATAGGGCTGGAGAGATGCCTTAGCGGGTTAAGGTGCTTGCCTGTGAAGCCCAAGGACCCATGTTTGACTCTCCAGATCATTCGTAAGCCAGACGTACAAGGTGACACATGTGCAAGCTTGCACATGTGCACAAGGTACGCATGTGTCTGGAGTTTGATTACAGTGGCTGGAGGCCCTGGTATGCCGATGCACTCTCTCTTTAAAAAAAAAAAAAAGGGCATGGACTGAAGAGACAGCTTACTGGTTAAAGGTGCTTGCCTACAAAGCCTAAGGACCCATGTTTATTCTCTAGACTCCACATGAGCCATACGCACAGGGTAACGCAGGCGTGCAAGGTCGCACATGCGCACAAGATAGCGCACTCATCTGGAGTTTGATTGCATTTGCTGGAGGCCCTGGTGTGTCAATTTTCTTTCTTGAGTGCACACTTTTTCTCATTAAAAAAATAATAATAATAAAATAAAACTTTTTTTAAAGACCAGTCTGTTGGGCTTGCCTCAAATAGAGATCCACAGGGCCGGGTCTGGGTCTATTGCTTTATAGGTACAAAGTTTCTCTGTAGTGTGATGAAGCAGCTCTGGGACTGGGACAATACTGAACAACATTGACCGAACTTGATGTCATTGAAATGTACTGAAAAAAAGTGATAAAAATAATAACTTTGCACTCTGTATATTTACAACAGCCATGTTCTGACTCCAGATGAGGTCAGGAATGGCTCTGGTTAGAGAGAAGTGGGGAAAGGGCAGCCTGGAAGAATATAAAGTACAGTATTAAAAGCTGGGCAAACGGGAGGAAAATGGGAGAGTGGAAACACAGTCTGGAAGTCTGGGAAGGCTGGAGTTTCTGAGAGGGCGTAGTCTGCAGGGGAGGAAGACTTGAAGGCACCTAGCAGGAGAAGAACAGGAGAGTGTCCAAAGAAACAGAATTGGCTACCAGTGTGACCTGACAAGTCTTCTCAGAGGTTAGGGTGTGGCTCAGTACAAGGTACTGGGTTCTGTTCCCAAAGCCAAGAAATTTACACCTCCTCAGAAAAAAAAAAATATGTGAATAAGATACTTTTCATCATCAAATTCAAGTTCAAAGCAAACAAAACTATGAGAAGCTCTGGAGATGTGGTCGCAAAGGAACATCACTGAAAAGCTACTTATTAAAAATAAAAATAAGGGAAGCCGGGCGTGGTAGCGCATGCCTTTATTCCCAGCACTGGGAAGCAGAGGCAGGAGGATCACTGTGAGTTCGAGGCTACCCTGAGACTCCATAGTGAATTCCAAGTCAGCCTGGGCCAGAGTGAGACCCTACCTTGAAAAACAAAATAAATAAATAAATAAAATAAAAATAAGGGGCTGGAGAGATGGCTTAGCAGTTAAGCACTTGCCTGTGAAGCCTAAGAGCCCCAGTTTGAGGCTTGACTCCCCAGGACCTACATTAGCCAGATGCACAAGAGGGCGCATGTGTCTGGAGTTCGTTTGCAGTGGCTGGAGGCTCTGGCGCGCCCATTCTCTCTCTCTCTCTCTCTCTCTCTGCCTTTTTCGCTCTGTCACTCTCAAATAAATAAATAAATAATTTAAAAAAATAAAAATAAGGCTGAGCATGGTAGCTCATGCCTTCAACCCCAGCACCCACGAGGCTGAGGTGGGAGGATCACCATGAGTTAAAGGCCAACCTGGTCTACATAGTAAGTTCCAGGCTATCCAGAGCTACATAGGGATCTTCTGTCTCCAGAGAGATGATAGATAGATAGATAGATAGATAGATAGATAGATAGATAGTAGATAGACAGATAGGTGGATGGATGATAGATCGAAGCAAAAGTAAACTCAGCAATAACCTACATAGGCCCAAAGTAGGTCAATGGTTACACAAAGTATATATATTCACACAAAAAATTCTAGTCTTCTAAAATGATAATAAATTTAAATGGGTATTGCCTCATATGGAAAGATATCCTTTTCTTCTTTACCCATTATGGGTTTTTTAATTTTTTGTTTTGTTTTGTTTTGGGTTTTTTTTCGGAGACATTGTCTCAGGAAGTCCAGGCTGGTCTTAAACTCAATATGTGGCTGACGGTGACCTTGATCTCATGATCCTCATATCCACCTCCCAAATACAGAGGTCATAGGCATGTGCCACCACATCTGGCCTACTATGTTTTTTTTAAATATTTTATTTATTTATTAGAGAGAGAGAAACATGCAGATAGAGAGAAAGAGAGAATGAGTCTGCCAGGGCCTCTAGCCACTGCAAATGAACTCCAGACATATATGCCACCTTGTACATCTGGCTTATATGGGTACTGGGGAATTGAACCTGGGTCCTTAGGCTTCACAGGCAAGCAAGCACCTTAACAGCTAAGCCATCTCCAAGAGCACCTACTATGTTTTTTTAAAAATAATTTTATTTATTTATTTTCAAGGGGAGAGGAAGAATGAGAGAATAAAGACAAAAATGGCAGGGCTATGATGGAGAATGGAATTTCAAAGGGGAAAGTGGGGGGAGAGAGGGTATTACCATGGGATACTTTTTATAATCATGGAAGATGTTAATAAAACTTGGAAAAAAAATGTCAGGACTTAGAGCTACTGCAAATGAACTCCAGACACATGTGCCACTTTGTGTATTTGGCTTTATGTGGGTACTGGAGAATTGAACCTAGGCCTTCAGGCTTTTAACCACTGAGCCATCTCTCTAGCCCCCACTACATTTTATTCTGTACTTCATCAATACAAAATGAGGTCACCAACAACTGCTAAGTCCAAAACTGGCTGCAACCTTCTCTGTCCTTTTTTTCTACCAAACAGAACTCACCAGACCTTAAAATATTTGAATATCATTTGATACCTACTGGCCTCAGAGAGAAAAAATAAAAATAAAACAGACACAAAACCTAAAATTCCGGGCTGGAGAGATGGCTTAGTGGTTAAGGCATTGGCCTATAAAGCCAAAGGACCCAAATTTGATTCCCCAGGACCCACGTAAGACAGAGATGTACAAGGGGGTGCATGCATCTGGAGTTCGTTTGCAATGGCTGGAGACCCTGGCGTGCCCATTCTCTCTCTTTCTCTCTCAAATAAATAAATAAAATATATTTTAAAAATATTTATTAAAAACCTAAAATTCCAAAATTAACCAAACTAGGATTTGGATTGTGAAGTGAAAAGAGCAGATTACAAATAACATCATACTCTGCTCCTGCCCTCACAAAGATGCTTACTAATATGTACTAACAAATATTTAGTATACAATTGCAAAGAAGAATGGTGCTGGGTACAAAGAATATCCAAGGAAATAAGACAGCAATGGCCTCTGTCTCAAAACCCTAACCCTATCTACCTGCCCATGTTTGAACACTTATGTACATGGGAAGGCATATGGAATGCTGACCATATAACAAGAGTTTTCTCTATAAAGAACAGATTTTAAAAATATATTTTTTGGGGCTGGAGAGATTGCTTAATGGTTAAGACTCTTGCCTGCAAAGCCAAAGGACCCAGGTTCAATTCCCCAGGACCCATATAAACCAGATGCACAGAGTGGCAGTGACTGGATGCCCTGGCATACCCATTCATTCTCTCTCTCTCGCTCTCTCTCTCTCTCTCTCCCTCTCTCTCTGCCTCTTTCTCCCTCTTTCAAATAAATAAATAAAAATAAAATTATATATATATATATATATATATATATATATATATATATTTAAGAGAGGGGAAGATGGGGAGAGAATGGGCACACCAGGGCTTCTAGCCACTGCAAATGAACTCCAGATGTACACACTACCTTGTGCATCTGGCTTACATGGGTACTAGAGAATCAAACCTGGATCCTTAGGCTTCACAGGCAAGTGCCTTAGCCACTAAGCAATCTCTACAGCCCAAGAACAGGTGTTTTGTATTTTTTATTTTTTTTAATGCATGCAAGGTCCACACAATGACCTTGCTGGAACATGAAACTGTCCAAACAAGGGAGAGGCCAGTCTCTGCTTCCCAAGCTAAAGACCACGTGCAAAACCACCTGTACCAGTAGAACAAGAGGACACATGCCCCCAAACGCCAGGGATGGCAGAGGGAGAGAGGTCAACTCTCTAAAGAACTACAGATGGGAGGAGCTAGACAAGGACTTGGCACCCAAAGAGCTGAGTAGACAACTTGCCCCTCAGTGTACCCAGGCAGTTTGTTCAGTATATCTGAACCACACACTACTCTGGAAAGAGCTGGGGCCCTTGTGTCTAGCTCTCATCCTGTTTTATTTCTACCTCACAGTTAATGCACTGGTTTCCATCCTAGGGGCCTATTTATGACCTTTCCTCCCCCACCCAGCCCCATTATTGAAAGATTTTGGACTTCGAGCAATACTTATGAAAGAAATGTTTATTTGTTTTCTCATTTCTTTCTTAAGATTGCCAAACGGCTTGCTTATCTACCAAGTGGCCTGAAGAATGCAGGTAAGCTAGTTACAGCTCAAGCAGCCAAAAGTAGAACAGCTGCCCTTTGTCTTGTGTGGGCACCTGTCCCAAACAGTGAACTAGTGTGGGCATCTGTCCCTGCTCTCCCGGGATCCTGGATGAAAACTGCCGGAGCGGCCATTCCTTTCACACCCAAGGACACCGGACATACGTAGGAAGGTGAAGCAAGGCAGGTCTCTGCCCCACAGGTACAGCAGCCAGCCCCAGAATGTGCTCAAGGAAGAAGTGATGTGCTCAGAATGTGCTATGCCAGGGACGCAGCACGTAAGGGAGAGTTCAGGAAGGAAGCCCAGTCTGTAAGAATCCGTCAGAGGCCGACGTGATGAGTTTACTTGACAAGGAGATAGTGTGTTGACCACCAGCAGCCCTTGATGTGTGGCAGCCCTGTGCATAAAGAAGGCCCAGAGTATTTGCTTAGCTATTATTTAGCCGGTCTTGGTGGTGCATACCTGTAATCCTGGTACTTGGGAGGGTGAGGCAGGAGGACTGTCACAAATTCAAGGTCATCCTATGATATATAGTAAGATCATGTCTCAAAAAAAACACAAGGCTGGAGAGATGGCTTAGCAGTTAAGACACTTGCATGCAAAGCCAAAGGACACAGGTACAATTCCCCAGGACCCATGTAAGCCAGATGCAAAAAGGGGCACATGCATCTAGAGTTCATTTGCAGTGGCTGGAGGCCCTGGCATACCCATATATTCTCTCTGTCTCTCTCTTTCTCTCTCTCAAATAAATAAATATAAGAAAATATTTTTTTAAAAAACAGCTGGATGTGGTGGCACATGCCTTTAATCCCAACACTAGGGAGGCAGAGGTAGGAGGATCACTGTGAGTTTGAGGCCAGCCTGGGACTATAGAGTGAATTCCAGGACAGCCTGGGCTAGAGTGATAGGGTGAGGCCCCACCTTGGAAACAAACAAACAAACAAACATGATTAGTTGCCTTTAACACATAATATAGAAGTTAACTAGTATTTACCTAGAAAGGCAAGACTCCATCCTATTATTTCCCACAATGTTAAGGGAAAGTCTAACCAGTCCTATCTGCCCCATAAGGACAGGTATGGTAGGCTGTAGCAAGGCCTCCTTCTGCTCATCAGGGTGCGAAACCTGCTGAGGCAGAACAGGTGAGTGTCGACCTGGCACCTGAGGGTGCATATTATTAGGCTGAGGTGGGTTCTGGCTCAGATATTGTAGCCAGAGATTTTAGCCATGGATCCTCTAGGGCAAGCCGATGCTGTCCTCGGAACAGTGTGATCTTGTTGGTACAGCGCCCATAAGCCAGGGGACAGGACACCACAGTGCTCAGATCCCCCTGCCGCTTGGGCCTCAATTCCCCATCCTACTCAAATATCAGAATCCGTCTTAGGCTTGCGGCCTAATAGGGTGTTGTAGACGGGGTGGGAAGAGGGGGGAGGGTATGGAGGGGGCTTGCTTCCCAGATTCTTCCCCATGTTCTTTCTCCACCACACTCAATTCCATAGCTACAAGGCCTCTCTCTCTCTCTGTATGATGAAAACGGAGTGCAAACATCAAGCCCAGGTGTCTCTTCGGAACCCCAAGATCACACCTTATCTCCCTGCGATTGCGGCTCATACCCAGCACAAGACAGCCATGTGCCCAGTCTCTGTCCTCTCCAGCATCCCAGGCCCTCAGCCTTTCTAGCAGTGGCTTCCCATGGGTCCAGGTGTGCTGAGACTGGTCCTGCAAATGCCTTCATAGTACACAGCTCTGTGGGATCCCATCTTACCATGCTCATAAGAGATTTGCACACTTTTATGCCAGTCAATTGCCTGGCAGATAACAGATTATCTGGAAGGGGTCTTGAAAAAGAAATGGCTTTTTCTTTTCCTTTTTAAATTTATTTTGAGAGAAAGAGAAAGAGGCAGAAAGAGAGAGAGAGAATGGGCATGTTAGGGCTTTCGGCCACTACAAACAAACTCCAGACACGTGCACCCCTTTGTGCGCACGTGCGACATTGTGCGCTTGCGTCACTGTGTGTCTGGCTATGTGGGACCTGGAGATTCAAACATAACTTCTTAGGCTTCACAGGCAAGCAAGTGCCTTAACCGCTTAGCCATCTCTCCAGCCTGAAATGGCTTTTTCTAACTTATACCAAGATGTTATATGTGCTTGGAGGACGTACCCCGTTGAGAAGGGAGTAGCCTCAACCCTGAGGGAACAGGGCAGGACCCAGGGGACAGGAGTGCCAGGGTTGGGGCTGAGAATAGTATTATCCACCTGCCCATGTGCTGTACAAATATTTTCCATGTGTCCATGACACTAGAAAGATTGGGAAACACTGACCTAGATTACAACAATAGCCTCCCTCTCTGTTTCTGGATCTTCTCTGTTGGCAGATAAACAACCTTACAGTTCTCCCATTCGTACTGTTAAGTCCGCATGTCTGTTCTACCCCAAATCCACTTCAGCCCACAGGCCCCACATAGTGAAGTGCCTCTGAGCTGCTCATCAATAAAGGACCAAGGACAGACTAGACTAATGGCTGGATGCCCAGCACAACTAGCTCAACCCACAAACCAAAAAAAAAGGTGGGAGGAACAGTCATTAGCTAAACCAATCAGGCACCTCCCTTCAGACTTCAGCTGTCACTTGTGCTCTTGGGGCCCTTCCCACTACACATAATTATACATCACGTTGGTTCAGTTCACCTCCACTCCCAACAAAGACACACTTCACGGGTCAAAATGACCCCAGATTCCAGCATGATTTATGACAGATCAACCAGATATTAACTGGAAAGTCCGGCACCAGGAAGAGTCAAGTCAGTCAGCTAACACAATGGAGCATTGTGTCACCATTTAAAAAAGAGAATGCTATTTGACTATATAACTATTGTTCCCTGCAGAGGCAAGAAGTGTGTCGGGATTAGAGTTCTTTCTGTGCAGTCCCAATGCCAAGAATGAGTACTCCTCAAGGTCAAAAGGAAGTATCTCCTTTCTAGCATGCTCCCGATTGTTCAAAAGCAGACAGTGTCTTCACGGACTCCCTATTTGGGCATGTGTTCGTGATAGTTTTAATGTTTGATGCTTTTCTATTGTCTCCTTTTTAAATATTTCATTTAATGACTTAATTTATTTATTAGAGAAAGAGAGAATGGGAGTGCCAGTACCTCTAGCCACTGCAAACAAACTCCAGATGCATGTGCCACCGTGTGCATCTGGTTTATGTGGGTTCTGGGGCATAGAGCCCGGGTCTTTAGGCTTTGCAGGCAAGTGCCTTAACTGCTAAGCCATCTCTCCAGCCCCTGTCTCCTTTTTGTAAAGAGAAAAGAAACAGCTCCTAAAACATTAGTGTCTTCTAGCATGTTGACTCTGCCTGCTGCCTGGAATCCAGTCTGGTCTCTGTCCCAAGGATAATAGTCATGGGGCCAGAGGCTTCCCGTTCTAATTGAGACTGATTGCTTCGTGGCACATTCACAGCCATCTGTTGGGGAGTTCTTTTCATTAGATTCCAAGAAGCCACTAACGCTTTTTGCCGGCGAACTGCCTCTTCCTTCATAGACTTCGCTCTTGTTTTGCTGGTCTTAATCCTCATGATAATTGGGAAGCCAACTTAAAGTCCCCGCATCTGAAGTGGCCTTCACTTCCCCTTGATTGGTTTGGCTATATGCATCCATTTCCTACAGCCCCAAAGCACCACAAGCTTGTTGGCTTAAAAACAACTGAAATTTATTCCCAAGCAGTTTTCGAAGCTACAAATCCAAAATCAATTTCGTTGGGTTGAAACCAAGGTGTTGGTAGGGCACTGCTCCTTCTAGAAGTTCTAGGGGAGGGAGACTCGAGCCCATCTTCTCCAGCCCTTAGAGCTGGCTCACTGACACATGGTCTTTCCCTTTATCCTCAACATCCGCTGCAAAGCATCTCCAAAATCTCTCTGTGGTCCTCACATCCCCTGCTGCCTTCTGTCTGGTGTGGTAAATTCTTTCTCAGTCTCTCCTCCATCACAGGGTTGAGTAACTCAGGATCATCTCCCTAGGCCAGAGTCCTTCACTTAATCACTTCAGCAAGCACTCTTCTTCCATATAAGGAAGCATTTACTGGCTTGGTTTTAGGACTGGTTATCTGGGCGGGAGGGGACACTTTTTTTGGCTACAAAAGACATAAAATAATTCAACAGATTAAAAATCTTATTTTCCCGTAGAAACCACTTACAGGTCCTTGCCTCACTCTTCTCACATACCCCTTGCCTGATGTGAAGTTCGTAGTGCCGGCTCCTCCTCTTCGACGGTGGACATCCTGTGCAGACTGAAGAAGACTTTATTCTAGAACACCACCCCATGCTCCCTGCTTGGGCTCAGTCATGGATGCCTGCTCATCCTTGTTTCCTCTAACAAGCACAGTGCTTCCAAGACCTCAAAAGAAACAGCAGCTGTAGCCCCGCTTCTCATTCCTCTTCTCCCTGCCCTGCGGGCTCAGTGCAGACCCAGTCTGGGGATCGTCAGAGGACTGGATTCCTCGCTTCACACTCTGACTTCCTCTTGCTTTAGTTCTGACATTGCCACACCTTCCCTTGCTTGCTGCCTTCCAGAAATGTGTTGCAATCTCTCAGCTACTGATAATTCCCTCCCATTCATTTTGCTGTGTTGGAATTATACTTCTCCTAATCTCTTTATTACCATTTTAATAGGTTCTGGAGAGAGAAGGTATAACTACATCGAAGCACCAAATCATCCACCTTGAACTCCAAGTTAATCGCATTAATTTTTCAGTTTTAACTTGCACGTGCTTAAAAGATAACCGACATTCTATTCTAAGTTCATAGGGTCCTGTCGGTGGGTGATCGTGGAGCCTGGCAGGTTTAGACTTAATTCCAGCTTGCCACACTGGCCGCATCTCCAACACACATGGCCCGTCTATGATGAGCACCTCTGCCTGCCACAGATCAGCCAGCACATGTTAAGGAACTGGAAAATTGTACGTGGGTTTCCACTTTCCAGGATTTTTTTTTAAAGCAAATTAGTTCTTCCCTATGATGCCAGAGACAGGCATTGTGCCACAAAAACCTTAAATCAAGTACTCTTCTACAGGTTCCATCAGCCCGAGAGAAGCTTTTTACTCAAAAGCAAAGACTGCATGATACATCCCTGCTTTACAAAAGCTCAAGTTTAAAAATAAACACAGGCATTTGAAGGAGCATAAAAATAGTTGGTCCCCGCATCTCTATAGAGCCCCCATGGCACTAGGTGTATGTTGGCTCAGAGGCCAAGTCCAACAGAAAGCCCTCATGGACCTCAAATAAGGAAGGAAAGAGGCCTTTGTGCACCTCATTCCTTTGTGTTACGCAGGGCCAGCCATGCCCCATCCACTCCAATCACAGGCATCCACCCTGTTGAGCTATTCATGAGCTATTCATAAATGGGTTGTGGAGACAGTCCCTGACCTGAAATCCGAGGCCTCACCCACCTTGGTCTCTACCTGCCTCTGTGGTCTCCTCCCCTTCAATCCCTGTTCTCAGCCTGCAGGTCCAACACAACAGAAGCTCCTGGCAGGTCATACCTCTGCCTTTCCAAGAGCTGTGCCCTCCCCAGGAATGTCTGTACCTCAAATCACACCCCACTGGTCAGAATCCTACCATTCTTCAAGGCCAAGTGCAAATTAGCTACTTCCTCCTTCAGAGCACCCAGCTCCACCTATCAGACTGGCGGTTCTCTCCCTGGAGCCCAGTTCTCTCTGTACTTCTTTCTTTGTATGTTATCCTGCCTTATCTTTGAGTAGCTATAGGTGACTCCCTCCCACAAAGACACAGGGCTTGGTAGACCCCATTAGGCAAGGATTAGGTCTTCCTTTCTGGGTCCCCCTGCAGCCCTTATGTAGAGGAAGTGCTTGAAGCTGTGGTCACAAGCCTTGAATGAAGCCAAGGTCCAGGGAGCTTAGAGGAACCAACTCCAAGCTAGAGGGACCCTGTGTAATTCCTCAAGTCAAAAAAGGTATTAGGACCTGAGAACCCCCCCCACACACACACTCCACAGCAGAACTGTTGGCTACTGTTTCTCTCCAAGACACACATCTGTAAGTGCACATATACAGGCAGATGGGCCTGCTGAGGTGTACTGCCTGACCCTCTGGGCTCCGAACAGCTGGTGTCCTGGTCTATGGCTTCCCCACCAGCAACCTGTTCCCTATGTCCTACACAAGTAACCTTTCCCAGTATACCCTGCCTGGCCTGAGAGAAGTTGGGAAGCATATCTCACTGGGATGAACTCACATTTGAGTGACAGCCAGATGGGACTAATAATACTGGATCTACTATGCCGGAGACGACAAGCATGTCATTTCAGGATCACGAGGAATCGAGTGCTGAAGAGCTGCATGACACAGTTCCAGCCCAGCTGTCGCTTCCTTGGAGTCCAATGTGGCCCCTCAATAGAAACATCTTTGGCTCTCTGTGTTACAGTTATCTATGGTTTTCTGTGCAATGTTTGTCTTTTTCTATCTTTCACATGGTGCACCAGTCTCTAAGTTTACTTTTCCAGCAAAAATTGATGTTAGTGAAGTGTTGGTCAATGTATCAGAAAGAAGCATACAATTGGAAAAATAAGAAAATGGGTCAGAAATAATTATTTTCCTCAAAGGCCTTAAAGAAAGTCAGGCATGGAATACAGTACACTGAGGAGGAAACAATGAACCTCCTGGAACAATGTAAAAATTGTTCTATGACTAAATTTTCTGAATGGTGGCAATTGCAGCAAACTATGACTCTTTACCAAGAATCCTTACAGGAAAAACAACGGAGGTCAGAAAGAGTTCAATCGGAGGGGACCAAAGTCTAAGTATTGGAGGGACGTAGAAAGGGGATAAATGGGTTTATTGGGTCAATGGTGGGAACCCCCATATTGTGGTTGTTCTGTCTCTAACCTTTAATATAGTAATTGAAAGTAGGGGCTCAGGAAACCGCAAGTGCTTGACCACACGTACATGGGGAAAGTGTGAAAATAGTTAATCATTGTAGGGGCCTGACGACTGTACTTGAGGTAAATAATTATGGGATTGTTTGATGTAAAGAAATAGCAAAGAGTTTCTATGAATTCTGTGGAACTGTACCTTTCTTGAAGTTTGCTCTTGCATGGCATGATCAGAAAATAAAAGACTGAGGTTAAGATCTGTGGCAGCAGAGAAAAAGAGAAAAAGAATAAAGAGGGGGAAAAAAAGGAAAAAGCAGAGAAAAAGAGAAAGCAGAGCAGAAAGAAAGAGATGGAGGAACTCAGCTGCCTTCAGCATTGGCCTGTCAGCTTGCACCAGAACTTGACTTCGAGTCGTTACTGCGCCGCTCCCTTTCACACCCCTCTTCGGGGACCCTCCTTCAAGCCAGGGCTGGACCCCGGCACTACTAGAACTCTTTCTTTTGGAAAAGGTTTGAGGCTCAACTTTTACCAGAACAAGACTGCTAACAGGAGGGCCCAGAGAGCTGGCCCCAGTCAAGCCCCAAACAGCTGGTGCTCATTCCTGTACACCAAGGACATGTCACCCATCTCTCCAAAGGGCCAGATGGCCTGTGCGTATAGACTTGACTCCACTTCATTTCTACCTCTTCCAAGCACCACACTTCAAGTTTCCACCCACAGATCTGCATCTGTCCAAGCACAGTTTATCTCAGGGCTTCAGGGCAATTGGTATTCCTCTCCTAAGAGGTCTGTCTTCTAAATAGGAAATGTCTTCCCATGGTCTTACAGCAATGCTGATATCCACCCCCACCCAGGTCTCAACAGTGCCCAGGAAAAGGTAGTTCATAGGGATTTTGATGTTTACTGGTCATCTGCAAGTGCTAGACACCATGCTGGCCCCCGGCATACACTTCACCTCACTTAGTCTTCCCAACAACCTTGAGATCAGCCCTGGTGTCTTCATTTTTTAAAAAATATATTTTATTATTTATTTATTTGAGAGAGAGAGAGAGAGACAGAGGTGGGGAAAGGCAGGTAGAGAGAGAGAGAGAGAGAGAGAGAGAGAGAATGGGCACACCAGGGCCTCCAGCCACTGCAAATGAACTCCAGATACATGTGCCTCCTTGTGCATCTGGCTTCCGTGGGACCTGGAAAATCGAACCGTGGTCCTAAGGCTTCGCAGGCAAATGCCTTAACCGCTAAGCCATTTCCTCAGCCTTGGTGTCTTCATTTTATAGAGGAAAATAGCAAAGAGAAAAAATGATTAAGTTAACTTGTCCAAGTCCATACACAGCCCAGTAAGTGATAGTGTCTGTGTCACCTAAGCCCAGTGTGATGCTTCAGGCTCTTAATATTTATTTACTTAAGAGAGAGAGAGAGAGAGAGAGAGAATGGGTACACCAGGGCCTCTAGCCACTGCAAACGAACTCCAGAGGCATGTACCACCTTGTACATCTGGCACTGCAGAATAGAACCTGGGTCTTTAGGCTTTGCAGGCAAGTGCCTCTAACTGCTGAGCCACCTCTCCAGCCCCTTCAGGCTTTCTTTCTATGTAATCTGCTGTGTAGATCACCAGTTATGTCCCACACATTGCCCCACCGACTCTCCTCCAGACCCTCTTGGATCTTTGCCTTTCGCCCACTACCTGGTTCAGGCTAAAGCTTTCCTAAAATACTAAGCTGTTCTCTGGGAGGAAAGGTTCATGGGATTAGGACCCGAGAGCCTCACTAGCAGCTCCTGGCTACTGCTTTCCTCTCGGGCACATGCATATAAATGCCAAAAGGAGTTACCCACAAAATCCTGGTCGTCTTTTCAGCAGACTGTCAGTCACTAGCCATCACTGCTACGTCAACTACCAACCCCTTCGTTTCTTACTGAGTTTTCACTCCTGAATCTCTGACTACCCTTGTTTTGATTCTTGGGGACTTCAGTACATACAAAGATGGTTTTTCCAACTGGCCTATTAGGTTTGAATTTCTCTTTTCTCTCCCTCAGTGTCTCTCTCTGTATCTGTCTCTATCTTTCTCTATCTCCCTCTCCTTCCCTTACTCAATCTCTCTCTCTCTCTCTCTCTCTCTCTCTCTCTGTGTGTGTGTGTGTGTGTGTGTGTGTGTGTTTCAACCTGTCTTGACCAGTAACCCCAACCTATCTACGATCTTCACTTCAAGGATCCCATTCTCTGAAACTGACACATATTATCCTAGTCGTCCAGGGTGCTACTACAACATACAAAGAGACTGGGTAGCTTACAATAGGCATTTCTCACAGTTCCCGAAGTTGGGAAGTCCAAGATGGAGATGGCAGCAGATCTGGTGTCTGGTGAGGGTCGACTTTCTGGCTCATAGCTGGCACCTTCAACAGCATTGAGCACAGTCTCGGGGGCTGTGTGTGTGTGACATAACCACTTCCTGAATGCTCTATCTTTTTTTTTTTTTAGGACATGTTCTTTTTTAATCCTATTTTAAAACTTTATTCACGAGAGAGAGAGAACACATGTATGGTGCACTGCTGCAAAAACTCCAAACACATGCATCTCTTTGGGCAACTGGCTTTAGGTGGATGCTGGGGAACTGAAACTGGGTTATAAGGCTTTGCGAGCAAGTGCCTTTAACTGCTGAGCCATCTCCCCAGCCCCAAATACTCTGCTTCTTAATAGCATCACGTTGGTGATTAGTTTGAACACAGGAATTTTGCAGGGATGCAAGCAACAATTCAGAGCATGGCACGTACAGGCCCCTCCGCAGCTCAGCCATGCTCCCAATCATGCACTCCTACATGCTTCTTGTTCCTCAACATGGTTTCCATCATCTCACATGAATGCCATGCATTTACGAATGCTCTCATTTCCTGGATGCCTCATGAACGTCAGCTTCATGAAGGCAGGAGTCCGTACCTGTCTGGTTCACTGACGATGCCAATACCAGGAACAGGTCCCAGATTAAAACTCACTGAAGGAATGAATTATAACACTTTTTGAAAGTTTCCAATTTTTCCTGGTATACCGTAAGGTCTACAAAGACAGGCCAAATCTTTGTCACCTCTAGGGGTACAAAGTTAAAAAAAAAAAAACAGCTGATTGAGTGAATGGCTGGAGGAATCAAATAGGATCTAAGGAGGGCATTGCTGGGCTCCACCTACCGTTTTTTTTTTGTTTTTTTTTTTTTTTAGTATTTTATTTATTTATTTATCTATTTGACAGAGAAAGAGGAAGAGGGAGAGAGAGAGAGAATGGGCACGCCAGGGCCTCTAGCCACTGCAAACGAACTCCAGATACGTGCGCCCCTTGTGCATCTGGCTAACGTGGGTCCTGGGGAATTGGACCTGATTCCTTTGGTTTTGCAGGCAAACGCCTTAACCGCTAAGCCATCCCTCCAGCCCAACCTACTGTTTTTAATAAGGGCAACCTCCACCTGGGCTGCTTGCATGCAGCTGTTTCTACTGGCTACCACTTTAACACAGGTGACCTAAATAATGCTATTGATTCTGATAAGCTCAAGCACATAACATCAGAGGCCCTTAAAACATCAGAGGTTTGAGCACATAGGTGGATTCTGCCTTGGCTGCCCAAATATTTGATCTCAAGGATGTGGGGAAAACTAATTTTATCTATTACCAAGAAAAGCTCCAGAGGCTACCTGAAAAATTTCATTTTAAAAACAGATTACTAAAAAGCCCTTAATCATGAACTTCCCCAGCAAAAGGCATTTAATGAGAGCCTGTCTAGGTTTCAGATCTTGACTTCAGTCTTTGATTCCTCACCAAGCTGCATTCGCCATTCACTAAGTTAATTTAGCCTGTGGTGGCTAAAAGACATGCTCTGGAAGAAAGGGCGTACAAATAAACAAACAATCAATTTTTGTAAAATGTGCAAAGAGAACCAAACTTCACTCCTTCAGTCAGTCTTAACCTCTCCAGGCTTGAAACCCCCACCTTCTATGGAGGACTGGGGAACCAATCCTGAACGCTCCATGCACCTGCCTGATCAAAATTCCCAACAAAGCAGGTGCAGCAGTGGGGGAGGGGCAGCTCTCAGAGACAAACAACATGAGGGATTACCAAAGTGTGGGCACAGAGGAATATGGGAAAGAGTCTGACTTGTGGCCAAACAGGAAAGCGAGCGGTGGCATCTTTGGAGGGCTCCTAACCAAGCTCTGTGTCAGGAGATGAGACACAGACCCACGGCTTTACTTGAGACTCAGATTCCTCCTGCACAGTGCCTTAATAAATGTGACAGTAACATGCAATCCAACAAGCCTGAAGACTGCAGTCATTCCGAGAACCTCTGCTGAAATCCGAGGAAAAGGACGAGGGAGAAGCTGGGAAACCGAGAGATGAGAAAGGGAAGATAGGCGAATAGCTCAAAAGAAGACTATAGGTGACTGATTCATTTTAAAACGGTGTTCCCACAATTTCCCTGAGGTACACTTCTGCCTTTTCTTTTAGATGTCCAGTTGGGGATGGGGATATGGGTAGCAGTGCTTGCTGTACAACCATGAGGAGCTGTGTTGGATCTCCAGCACCCATGAGAAAGAAAGCTGAGCATGGGGCTGGAGAGATGGCTCAGTGGTTAAGGTCCTTGCCTGCATAGCCTAACAACACAGGTTTGATTCCCCAGTACCCATGTAAATCCAGATGCACAAAGTATCACATGCATCTGGAGTTTGTAGCAGCTGGAGGCCCTGGAGTGCCCATTCTCACTCTGTCTCTCTCTCTGCTTGCAAATAAATAATTTTCTAAAAAATGACTGAGTATTGGGCTAGAGAGATGGATTAGTGGTTAAGGCATTTGCCTGGGAAACCTAAGGACCCAGGTTCGATTCCCCAGTACCCATGTAAGTCAGATGTACAAAGTGGCACATGCATCTGGAGTTCATCTGGAATGGCTGGAGGCCCTGGCACACCCATTCTCTCTCTCTCTCTCTCTCTCTCTCTCTCTCTTTCTGCTTCTTTCTCTCTCTAATAAATAAAATTTCAAAAAGTTAAAAAAACTGAGTATGTTCTCACATGCCCCAGGACTGAGACAGAAGGATCACTGGGGCTTGGCGGTCAGCCAGTGTAACAAGGAGCTCCAGGTTCAGTGAGAGACTGTCTCAGGGAAATAAGACTGAGAAGCAAATAAAAGAAGACTCCTAACATTTTCCTTTAGCATCCACATGAGCGTACATGAGGTGTACACATCTGCACATACATGTGCATATCACATGTACACATACACACCAAAATTGAAATTGAAATAAATAAAAAATAGACCTCTAATCATACTTTTAAAATACACAGAACTATGAAAGTCTTACAAAATTTGAATCTTAGAGTGACTCAGAGTTGGGCAAAATGTAAAGCCACCACCAGCTTCACTGTGTTCTCACTATGGGACTTGAACCAAACAGCTTAGCTTCTCGGAACTCATCCATGAAACTTGAGGCTGAAATGAAATCATGTATATATCGGGAGTTAATAAGTAGTAGCTCCCTCATCCTGACAGAACTCATTTTTCCACAGACCATGGAAGGTGCCATAATGACTTTTTTTTTTGGTTATTTTTTATTTTATTTTATTTATTTATTTGAGAGCGACAGACAGAGAGAAAAAGAGGCAGATAGAGAGAGAGAGAATGGGCGCGCCAGGGCTTCCAGCCACTACAAACGAACTCCAGACTGCGTGCGCCCCCTTGTGCATCTGGCTAACATGGGTCCTGGGGAGTTGAGCCTCGAACCGGGATACTTAGGCTTCACAGGCAAGTGCTTAACCGCTAAGCCATCTCTCCAGCCCCCATAATGACTTTGTGTCACAACCCTGTGCTTGTGCACCATCGCATTCTGTGGCCTCGGGGACAAAGATCTTGTGCAGCCCCAGGATGGGCAGGCAGTCAGGAAATGCTGGGACAATCCTGAAATGGCACCACTGCCCCAGAAGGAAGACTACGTGTTAGAAAATAAAGTGGCCTTCTCTTCACCTCACAGATTCTCCAGAAATGTCTACCAAGTAGAGAGAAGCCGGTGCTAAGTGCGTGGTGGCGAGGGGCACAGTCGCCTGGGGCCTGGGCCACAGTCATCTCACTGGACAGCCTGCAGCAATGGGGAAGACCATCCAAGAGCTCACAGGTCTGACACTCACAGCTCATACAGACAGCCCAGAGAAAAGCCCGCATTGGGACCCATGCCACCATCTCCTCTTGTGACATTTCCACATTTGCGCCAATTTCACCAAATACTTAAAAAGAAGCCACTTGAAGCTACACCCTTTTTTCGCTAGGAGGACAACCTCCTCGGGCCCCTAGCTGGCTCTGCCCTTGAGAGAGAGAATGGCTCCTGGGGCTACAGTGTGACCAGCCTGGGTCGATAACTGCCATACCCGGTGTTATCCACTTAATTATTTAAGGCAGAAGGCATTGTTTCCTTCACAGGGCAAAGCTTTCAGAGTATTTAAAATTCATGGGAGAAGCCAAGGAGTGGCTTTCTTTTTTAGCTCCCTCCCTTGAAGCAAATGATATGGCTTTCAGTCAAACCCCAATTCGTTTTCCAGAATATTCTACCCCTAAGTACAACTGCTTAAAAAAAAAAAAAAAGCAGCCAGGTATGGTGGAGCAAACCTGTAATCCCAGCACTCAGGAGGCTGACACACAGGAGGACTGCAGTGAGTTCAAAGTCAGCTTGGACTACATAATAAGTTTAAGCCAGCCTGGGAGACAGAGCCAAACTCTGTCTTAAAAGAATACAGGGGGCTGGAGGGATGGCTCAGCAGTAGGGGTGTTTGCCTGCAAAGCCAAAGGACCCAGGTTCGGTTCCCCAGGACCCACATTAGCCAGATGCACAAGGGAGCGCAAGCGTCTGGAGTTTGTCTCCAGTGGCTGGAGGCCCTGGCGAGCCCATTCTCTCTCCATCTCCCTGTCTCTATGTGTCTCTCTCTCCAACCCCCACTGTTCTCTGTTAAATAAATAAATAAATAAATAAATAAATAAATGAATAATACAGGGCTTGGAAGATAGCTCAGCAGTTAAAGGTGCTTGCTTGCAAAGCCTGCCAACCTGCATTTGATTCCCCACTAACCACATAACGCCAGTGGGAAGCACAAAGTGGCGCATGCATCTAGAGTTTGTCTGAAGTAGCAGGAGGCCCTGGTGCACCCACATTCATTCCTTCATTACCTCTTTTCTCTCTCTCTCTCACTGCAAATAAATTAATAAATAATATTTTTTAAAATACCAGCTAGAGTGAGACCCTACCTTAAAGAAAAACAAATAAATAAAAGCCGGGCATGGTGGCACATGCCTTTAATCCCAGTGCTCGGGAGGCAGTGGTAGGTGGATCACAATGAATTCGAGAGTACCCTGAGACTACATGGTGAATTCCAGGTCAGCCTGGACTAGAGCGAGACCCTACTTTGAAAAAACAAAATAATAATAATAATAATAATAATGATTTAAAAATAAATAAAGAGGAAAAAGAGATGCGAGAGCTTGAGAAAGAATCTATGATAAAGTCACACAGTGTTAATCATCAGTTGACCCCATGGTAGCCACCTTTAAATCTAGTGGTGCAGAGTCTGTTGGTGCTGAAATAAGGCAGAAGCCCTAACCACCATGGGGTACGCTGGGTGTGGGGTGGTGGTGAGGGGAGTCGCCTGGAAGAGATAAAGCTGTGCTTACCCCAGGCTTTGTGACCCCAACAACAGAGACTATCTAAGGAGGTAACCGAGGGCGCATGACGGCGAGCTCACCACCTTGGACAAGAGATGGGGGAGCTCTTCACAAAAGCAATGCCTAAAACGTTTTCATACTGCACAGAGGTTAGGTGAAGCCATAGACACGGAGGGCCACCCACTCCCTAAGACAATATTTAGCATTCTCACTCCAGAAAGGAAGCACAGGTAAGGTGTTCAGGGCCGCTGCCCAGAGCTGCATGCCAGGGTGACTACCGGGCTGCATGGCTGCAGGTGCTCAGCCCTCAGACGGCCTCTGAGGACCAGCGAAAGAAGACCACACCAAACTTGTTTATTCCTTGCCACAAAAACAGTTGTGGAGCCGGGCGTGGTGGCGCACGCCTTTAATCCCAGCACTCGGGAGGCAGAGGTAGGAGGATTGCCGTGAGTTCGAGGCCACCCTAAGACTCCATAGTGAATTCCAGGTCAGCCTGGGCTAGAGTGAGACCCTACCTCGAAAAACAACAACAACAACAAAAAAAAAAAAAAAAAAAAAAAAAACAGTTGTGGGCAAAGCTTTTGTCAGTACCAAGTCCAGCTGCTTCTGCCACCTCCCCATGCACCATGCATACCCGTTATGATGAATGTTCTCGGGCTCCCTGGATGACCACATGAAACCAAATGTATGCACCCTCCAGCTGACCTGAGTCCCACCAGCTGGGTGAGCATCAGCCAAGCCCCTTCCTCTACTGGCAGCTACAGGGAGATGGCTCTCTCCTGGCCCTACCCTCACATCCAAGTTCTCTTTCCTCTAGACCAAATATGCTTAGGTCCCTTATACGAGTACTGAAAATCTCTTTTGGGTCAAGGAACCCTTTGGAAATAGATTTAAAAAAAAAAACTATGGACACCTGTAGAAAAACATGCATATCCACAACTCTCATGTGGGAGTATATGAGACCTCACATTAAGAACCCGTCTTGGGCTGGAGAGATGGTTTAGTGGTTAAGGCACTTGCCTGCAAAGCCTAACGACCAGGTTTTGATTCCCCAGTACCCACGTAAGCCAGATGCACATGGTGGCCCATGTGTCTGGAGTTTATTTGCAGTGGTTAGAGACCCTGGCATGCCCTTTGTCTCTTTCTCTCTAATAAATAAATAAAAAATATTTTATTTTTTAAAGTTTAAAAATGACTTAAAAAAAAAAGAACTCCTCTTAACATCAGAGCACCTGTGACTACGCACGGGAAACCCTCACAAGACTGGGGCCCCTCCTGGAAGGGAGGAGGGAGCCCTGGCCTGGCCTTCCCACAAGCTGCATGAGCAGTTAGTAATTGCCGGAAAGGGAAAGGGCTCTTTAGTGATGCAGCTGCCAGTACAGTGCCCACTGCACTGCAGGAACCCCTCACCCGTGCTCCTGTAAGTAACTCCAGCGAGACTCATCCAGCTAGACTTGGGTGGAATCGTTTCTTTAGACTCTTGCTGGGGTAAACAGATGCTTGCTCCTCTCCCCAGGAGGAGCCATATGACAGAACCCCTCCTTCTAAGTAAGCATGCTCACAGAGCATGTGTCCGTATCACCTTGCTCTGCCTCTCCTCCAAAAGCCCTCTGGCCATCCTCACCTGGATGCCCTCTGACACCCAGAACGAAATCCAGCAGGGCCTGCTGCCTCACTGCTCTCTCCTATTTCAGTTGAAGTCCGCAGGGTCTGGACTGACTGCTGACTCAGGCATGGCTCACTATCCCTCTAACTCCCCACGTCCCTCCCATACTCATGACAGACCTGCCACACACAACCGCAGGGAGGGTCAACCAGCATCACTGGGCGTCCATCAACCCAGCAGTGCACATTCATCCGAGTTTGAGCCAGCTCTCCCTTCCTCTCTATTCTCCTAAGTCCCCATAGGCTCACTGAAAACCTTGGAAATCGGCCAGCACCAGCCACCCCGGCCAGAATATTCCCCTTCATGCCTTAACCGAAAACAGCTGGCCCCCGAGGACAAGCCTCGCCAAACATGCAGGCTGTTCTGTCCCTCTTGTCCTAACATGTGCAGAACACAGAGGCAGGCAGTTGGTGTGCCTGTGGATCCCTCCAAGGCCTGGAAGACCAGGCCATTCCAAGCACCTGCTTCTCACAGGCCCTCGCCGGCCTCCAAGTCACTTCCTGTCATTCACCAAAAGATTCATTCAGCCTCCTCCTCCTCCTCTTGTCAGCGTCTCCATTCACACAGATGATCCCAACACCCTGTGCCAGGCTCCTTGGGCTTCCGCAATGCCAGTGCCTTGATCCTCACGCCCCTTCAGTGACCTTCACCCACAGCCACATGCTGTGCTCCCTGTCACCTGGAAATGTGAACTGCCCACCTCCACTACTCATGGCTCATCCTCCTGGCTCGTTCACGTGGGCATTTCCCACCTCACAGAGGCCTCTGGTCGAAAGATTTAACCCTTCTCCACCAGCTGGGGGCTGGCCTCGCATTCCTCCTCAGATGGCCCACATCCACCCACGGTCCGCCACTGTGGGTGGATCCCAGGAGAAACCCTGCCTCCCAGCCTGGCAACACCCCACAACATGATGCAGCCTGCTCATATCCAAGCCACTTGGGCAAAACTGGGTGGATGAGTTTCACTTTAAGTTCATGTTCCCTGACCTCAAACTGTCATCTTAAACGGCCCACAGGCCTGTGTTTCTCCCACTCCCAAACAAGAACGTCTTCCTCCCCTCCTGCAGTTTCCTCCTCCCTGTGCTCTGCCCCTGCTCTCAGCCGATGACCAACCTCACACTTGTCAGAGAAGACAGGAGCCACAGACGGGACTCCTATATTTTCCCACCACACCTAAGCCTGCCTGCATCTCCCCCACAGTGACTGCCTTTCCAGGGGAAGATACCCTCCTCTCCCCTCCAAGGGATAGCAGCCCTTCCCTGGTCCTCTGAACGCTGAGCTTCTCATCTTCTCAAGGGCACAGCTCCTCTGTCCCCTGCCACGTGCATGACAGCTGTCCCATCACGAAGACCCTCTCCTTTCCGTTTTATGCCGTCGTCCTGTTTCTCACGTCACGGCCAGGTGTGGTGGTGTGCCCTGGAATCCCAGCACTCGAGAGGCTGAGATAGGAGGACCACTGTGACTCTGAGGCAAGCTTGGACTACAGTGACTTCCAGGTCAACGTGGACTAGAGTGAGGCCCTACTTCAAAAAAAAAAAAAAAAAAAGAACCATAAAATTTTTAAAAGTTCACTTCAAAAAAGAGGTCCATCCATCTTCACACAATTCTTCCCAGCAGCCCATGTGCCTTCCAGCCCACCTGCTTGACTCTGACTTGGCTCAGGTCTGGGCACCAGCAGCCACCTCTCAGGAGCACTGAACACCAATGCCTAAGTCCCTCTCATTGGTACGATTTTCCAGTGGCCACCGGTAGCTGTCCTCCTCCCTAGCCAGCCACTCCTCTTCCATCGTTTGCTAACTCCAGCCACCTAACAAATAAAGGATGGGCACTCCAGGCTCATTCTGAGCCCTCTCCTCTGCCTGGTCTTTCCTTGAGTGACCCTGTCCAATCGTCTCCTCCTTGCCCTCTGGGCTGAGCCTGGGTCACATAATCAGCTGCTTCCTTCCGGTTCCACTCGTGCTCCCAAAGAGAACATGGTGACACGGGACCCGGCTTCCTCTCTTCCCTCCTAATGCTCTCATCTAGGCTTTCCCACCTCTATTAGGAGCAAATCTCAAACTCCAGGGGTTCCTCTTTACTTCTCCCTGCCCCTACTTGCCACGCGTTATCCGTGCGAAAGTTCTACCAAACCATGAGAGGAAACTTCCGCCTTTCTCTGCCTCTCCTCTGACACCTTCCTAGCCTCAGCATTCACTCTGACCTCTGCAGTCACCTCACTTGAACTCTCCGCCTCTGTCAGCCCATTCTCCACAGAACACCAGCAAGGTTTTCCAGGAGTTTCATAAGGATCCCGTTGTAAGCCTTCAATCTTAGTCAGTTTTACTTGACCTCATCACACTTCAGTCCTTGCCACAGCTTCCAGGGTCCCACACAATTTCAGCGTGCTCTACTTCTCTCTCCAAGCCTGGACCGGGCTCCTTCCCTCGCTCGCTGCCATGCTGCCACGCTGGTGCCAGCTTCTCAAGCCTTCACTGCAGGTCGTGCACCTGCTCCTCCTTCCACCTGGGCACTCTGCTCTCTCCTCCACATGAGGTGGCTGCTTAAATGTCACCTCTTCAGAGATGCGGCTCATAACCACGTGCTCTAAAAGCCCCGGGCCCTGCTTCTTTCCCTCTGTCACTAAGCACAATTTGCAGAGATTTGATTAGTGGTTCCATTTATAGGGGATTGGGGAGCTGAGACCACAGGGACAAGCAGAGTCTTGCCTCCGTCGCTGGAATGTACATTTTAAGGGACAGGGGCCCTATCTGTTTTCTTCACCATTGATTACGTTTTGAAATAATATTCTGGATACACATTAAAATTTTAGCTTTCGGCTGGAGAGATGGCCCAGCAGTTAAGGTTCTTGCCTGCAAAGCCTAATGACCCTGGTCCAAGTCCCTAGTACCCACATAAAGCCAAATGCACAAAGTGGCCACATGCATCTGGAGTTTGTTTGCAGTGGCTAGCGGCCCTGGTGTGCCCATTCTCTCTGTGTGTCTCTTCTCTATGTCTCTTTCTCTTAGCAAATAAAATAAATTAATTTATTTTATTTTTATTCTTTTAATATTTTTTTGTTCATTTTTATTTATTTATTTGAGAGCAACAGACAGAGAGAGAAAGAGAGAGAGAAAGAGGCAGGTAAGAGAGAGAGAGAGAATGGGCACGCCAGGGCTTCCAGCCACTAGAAATGAACTCCAGACGCATGCGCCCCCTTGTGCATCTGGCTAATGTGGGTCCTGGGGAACCGAGCCTTGAACCAGGGTCCTTAGGCTTCACAGGCAAGCGCTTAACCACTAAGCTGTCTCTCCAGCCCAAAATAACTTAATTTTTTGAATTTAGCCTTATCTACCTCCTCAATTATTTTCAACATGGGTAAGAGAAAATTAAAATTACTTTCATGACTGTCACATTTCTACGGGAGAGCACTGGCTTGGTTAGCAAGGGTGAGCCCACCTCAGATTATACTGATCTGCTGACATAACACTTCGTATTTCAATAATTAAATTTTTTTATTTATTTATGCATGTGTGTATGGGTGTGACAGTATCTCTTGCCACTGAAAATGAATTCCAGACACATGTGCCAGGTTTTTTTTTTTTTTTTTTTTTTTGGAGGGGAAGGTCTGTCTTTACATGGGTGACTGGAGAATTGAACACAGGATGGCAGGCTTTGTAACCAGGCACCTTGAACAACTCCCCGGCCACTCTAATAAAACGCTTGATGTGGTAAACAATATAAAGGACTCACGCCTATAACCCTAGCACTTGGAGGCCAAGGTAGGAGGATTGCCATGAGTTCAAGGCCAACCTGAGCTACAACAGAGTGAGTTCCAGGCTATTTTGGGCTAAAATGAGACCCTGTATGTATGTATGTATGTATGTATGTATGTATATATGTATGGACACGAACCAAGTGTTCAAGGAAAACACAAAGGACAGACAGGTCAGGCTAGGTAATAGCATAGTGTGCTCAAAACATCAAGCTAATGAGGATAAAGACATGAATCATCACTACTTAGCCGGATGCCTACTGCGTACCTTATGTCAAGTATCCACTGCATGCTCAGATGTGAAGCCAACATTGGGATGACAGAAGATGTGTTCCAACATGGTCATACAGAAAACACCCTGCCAGCCCCCCCAGCGTGCCCGTGGATTCCCAGGCCGCTGTGAATGACACATCATGTACATATTCTTGTCTGCTTAAGACTCAATACTTCCCATCTCCAGCTCTCCTGAACTCGCTGAGAGGGAAACAAGGATTTGCTAGGGTTTGGCTTCTCCAACTGTCTCAATGTTGGGCTGTTATTAGGTTCAGTGAGTGGGCTGAGGGACAGCAATGTACAAAACCAATCAGCTGGGCTAGAGAGATGGCTTAGTGGTTAAGGCACTTGTTTGTGAAACCTAAGGACCCAGGTTTGATTCTGCAGTACCCACGTAAGCCAGATGCTCAAGGTGGCGCAGGCATTTGGAATTTGTTTCCAGGGGCTGGAGGTCCTGGGGCACCCATTCTTTCTCTCTCTCTCTCTCTCCCCTCCCTTCCTCCAATAAATAAATAAATAAAATATTTAAAAAAAACAACAATCAGTCTATCTTTCATGGTACACACACTAAGGTCACATGGTGTAAGGAGAGGGCAGATACACATCTGCCACCTCCACGGTGCCTCTCCTCCCAGGCCTAAGCTAACTTTCCACATCTGCACATTAATGTTCACTCCCCTCCAAGAGATTACCCGCTCCCATGGAGCAAGGAAATTCACTTCTCACAGAGGTTAATAAACTTACAGATCTCATTACTCAAAGAGGTCATGCCAGCAAGAATTTTAATGCATTTCTTTAAGGAAAAAAGTCTTGAAGAATATTAACGATGGAACAATGCCCGTCTACTGGGAGATGCAAGGGCAAAGAGGTGACCCATAGGGTGCAGCGGACTCTCCTTCACACAGTGTCCCCCACAGTATGCACAGTCTGAGCACAGTGACCACTACGTACCCACCAGCCTGCCTCTGCTCTTGCACCCAGATGGCTTGGCATGGTGGCAAGTCGCCTAGCTGCGGTTACCTTTACAAACTGACATTCTTCATTCTTCAAAGGGCCCCTGAAGGCTAATAAATCTGTGTTTGCCTCCTTTAACTCCATGCCCCAAACCCCTATGGCGGCTCTACCAACCCATCCCCTTTCTTCTTGATCTAGCCCCGTCCCTCAGATCGATTCCTTAGCTCGGTGTCATAATGCCTGTGGAGTAGAGCCCTTGCTAACATGTGTGAGGCCCTGGGTTCCATCCACAGCCCTGAGAGCTGAGTAGATGAGAAAACACAGAAAAATGTCTCCGGAGCTGTACTCTGGCTGGTCTCTGAGGAATGCCCCATGGTCTTTCAGGGGGTTCAGTCAGTCCTTCTAAACTCATTCTGCTTCCCGCCTGTCTCCAACCTCTCTGCTTCTCTTTCTCTGGTGTCTCTGGTCTCCCCTTTTCTTTGCCTTCAGCCTCCCAACACACTCTACTCACAGAACAAAAATCAACCTTAGCCAGGCATGATGGCACACACCTTCAGCCCCAGCGTACGGGAGGCAGAGCTAGGAGAACCACCCTGAGTTCAAGACCAGCCTGGTCTACAGAGTGAGTTCCAGGGTCAGCTTGGGCTAGAGTGAGACCCTACCTCAAAAAAGAAAAAAACAAATCAACAACAGGGCTGGAGAGAAGGCTTACCGGTTAATGTGCTTGTCTGCGAAGCCAAAGGACCTCGTACCCCAGGACCCACATAAGCCAAATGCACAAGGTGGCACATGCATCTGGAGTTTTTTTGCAGTGGTTGGAAGCCCTGGTGCGCCCATGCTCTCTATCTCTCTCTTTATCTCTCACTCTGCTTCTTTCCCTCTCTCAAATAAATAAATAAAAATAAAATATTTTTTAAAAATCAACAACAACAAGAAAACACCTTCCTTCTACCCTAACTCACCTTCAAGTTTAGCCGTTCTCCACTGTCTCACACATCCCTAAAGTGAATTCTGCTTGCGAATGGTTTGTGTTTTCCCACTTGACTGATGCTGCTCTCAAACTCATCAGTGCTCCAACACTCCCAATCCCCTCCTCTGAGCTTCTGGAAGCCTCTGGCCTTGTTAAGGACACTCCTCATCTCCAATGGCTCCTAAACCTCTCCTCCAGCCTTCATTTGGGTCTCATCACTTCTTCCTTTTGGCTGAGGTCATTTGCCAGAGTTCCATCGCCATCATCTTAACTCACTCTCCCGTGGTCAATCCAGCTCAGGCGCTGGCTCCTGAGTCTGTGTCTCACTCTAGCCCATGGCTGAGTTTCTATTTATAAAGGGCACTTGTGGGAAGCTGGCCAGAAGTAGAAATTCACCATACACACAATACTAAACTCACCATTTCCTCCTTAATGAACTGCCTCTTCTCCTGTGGTCCCAATGCCTGAGCACTACCACGATTAGCCACAGACTCTAGAAACATCCACACCTCTGGACACTCAGCTTCTCTCTCTTTCTCACCCCAGCAACCACAGGCTGTGAGTCCACCTCCCGTGTGACTTTCAGGAGGGCTCTGACCTCCAGAAAGTGTGCCTTAAGAACATGGGTTTTACTCTAGAACAGGCTCAAGCTTAATTCCCAACTTTGCCACTTCCTGGCTAAGAGCTTAAACTCTCTCGTATCCGGTTTCTTCAACTAAGAAAGTGAGGATTGCCTCAAGAATTAAATGAGATATAATGAGTGTACAGACAGCACGCCACATAGAGACACCATGTACTCATTAGACAACAGCTTTACTTGTGTCCAAATTTAGCAGCTATGTGGCAAAGACTCAGTCTTTCTACCTCTAGTCCCAGTGAGGTTCCCTAATAAGTGTTTTTCTTTCACTGTGCCGTGCGCATTCCTGGAGGCTGCCTCGCATCCACTGCAGAACCGAGCCGGGCTTGGGTAAGTCTCTGCTCTCCATACCCTCCCTCTCCATACCTTCTACTTGCAACATTCTTTGTTTAGACTGTGGCTCTTTCCTAGAACTTCTCTTTCTTTCCAACCTCTAACCTCTCCATCCTTCATCACTATCTCTAGAATCATTTCCCTAAAATAATTATGCTGCCCTTATTGCCCATAGACTAAAGTTCACACTATAGCATATTTCTGTCTCCCATAAACTGCCACCTCTTCTGCAAACCCATGTACACACGGTCCATGTCAGGCCTCAGCTGGGACACAACTAACTATTCCCTGCCCTCCAGCCTCACTCCTGACTGGCTCCCTGCCACTTACTGGATGAAGTCCCAATGCCTTCCCACAATGATCTCTCGCTCATGGCTTTTCTCCTTGTGCTTCGAGCCACTCACCTTGAACTTCAAGTTTTTTTCTTGCTCCCATGACCATAGCTAGCAAACATCAGAATATATGTTTTGACTTTATGACAACCTTACAATGTTGGCATTATTATTGTTCCCATTTCACAGAAGAAGAAATGGAAACTCAAAGAAGACACCATATCTTGCTTGACGATACACAGTTAGTGGCCAAGTTCCCTGTTCTCGACATCTCAGGGGCACCCTGTGCTTGAACACCCCGCTGTCTCACACAGTCTGCTTGGCAAACTCCTATTCATCCACCCTTCAAGACTCAGCTCGGTGGACACTGCTTCCAAGAACCCATTTCTAGCCAGGTATGGTGGCACGCGCCTTTAATCCCAGCACTCAGGAGGAAGAGGTAGGTGGATCACTGTGAGTTCGAGGCTAGCCTGAGACTACATAGTGAATTCTGGACTAGAGGAGTGAAACCCTACCTCGAAAAACCAAAAAGAAAAAAGAAAAAAAAAAGAAGCCATTTCTCACTCCTTGCAGAGTGGAGCAGTTTGTTTCATCCTTATTAATAGTTCAATAACAGGGCATATTGCATTGCACTAATTACCTTCTGGCTACCCATCATCCTCAGGAGGGGGCCACCCTGTTCTATCAACTTCTGTGTTCCTGGTGCCAGAAACACAGAAGACATTCAGCACCCAAGCGCTGGCCTTTGGTAAAAAGGTTAAGGGAGGAACCCAGGCTGATGAGCAGATGAAAGGTCATCAGAAAGGAGTACAGCAGGGACCGCGGAGATGAGAGATCCTGAAACCTACCCAAGACTCTCCTGGCCCTGGCACCACAGCGCCCCGTCCTGAAGCACCCTGCCTCGGGCCCTTGCACTGGCTGCTGATTCTGCCAGGACTACCCTTCCCTCAAGTACCTGTGTGTCTCACCCTCCTTCCTTCTGCTCTTTCATGCCTCCTTCTCAGTGAAACCTTCCAACAGGTTATCTAAAGTTCTACCTCAGCCACTGCTAGGTCATTTCCTTATCCTTTAGAGTAGTCTAATAAACTGGTGTCCTCCTCCTCCACCGGACCATAACCACCACAGGCAAAGGTGGCCGTGGCTGTGTTCCCACCACTTACAATAGTGCCTGGTACAAGGGCATGGTTTTCTGAAAGAACAAATAAATCAATACACAACTGATCAAATGAAGGATTCCCCAATAAGCAACACGAACCCCTAGTACAAACACACAAAAAGAGAGCAGCCCTTCATCTTTTGCCCACACTCCCACCTCCCTAGGCGAGCAGACTGGTTTTTTTCTTGGCATACATGGCCAGCTCATTGACCCCTGACTCAGTAGTACCTTCCTCCATCTGTATGACTCGAGGCTTAGCAATACAAGGCTTAGCAATACAAGGCTACACTTCAGAGGACAACTTTCATGCTGACCACCTGATGACAGGGAGCCACTCTGGTACTATTCTGGACTAGGAGAAGAGTGGTGGCTACACAGAGCCGCTGAGGATTCAGTGCACCTAAGAAGACAGAACACTCAACCCATGCTACCGCCTCCAGAAGGTTCCAAGAATTACCAGTCAACCCCAGAAGAAGAAATGGTGTTGCTACTAATAAACGTGGCCACCATTTACTGAGTGCTTATGTGTCAAGTATTATACTGATACTTTCCAAACATGGTGCTTTTTCTTTTTTTTAATCTTTACTTCACACACACACACACACACACACACACACACACACACACTTATTCCTCCTAGTGAACCTCTCTTACTCCCCCACACTAAAACCCTTCTTCTCAGCCGGGCGTGGTGGCGCACGCCTTTAATCCCAGCACTCGGGAGGCAGAGGTAGGAGGATCGCCGTGAGTTCGAGGCCACCCTGAGACTCCATAGTGAATTCCAGGTCAGCCTGAGCTAGAATGAGACCCTACCTCAGAAAACCAAAAAATAAAAAAAAAACCCTTCTTCTCAACTAATCCTTACTTCCTACTTTAATGCCCCCCCCCTTTTTGATCCACTGAGTTAAATTAGGGTTGCTTGCATAAGCATGGGTGGGAGTTGACTTACTGGAGTGTGGGTTAATTACCAGTGGTCCCATCATTGAAAAGCTTTACTCCTCCTCCTCTAGTGACTATTAGCTCTACTATGGGAGGTGTGAGTTATTATGAGCCCCTGCCCTGCCCTGTCCATGATGAAATGGTGACTGGATCAATCTTGTGCAAGAACCCACAGCTGCTTTAAGTTCATGAAGGTAACAGCCATGTCTTATCCAGAAGGCTGCATTCCACAGCACTCCTCCCCATCCTCTTGCTCTTACATCCTTTCCACCCCCGCTTCGGTGAGGGTCCTTGAGCCTCAGTTTAAATGTCCTGTTTAGGGCTGAGCACACAATAGTCACTTATTCTCAGCAATTTTGCCACCTCTACATTAACCACTGCCCATCGCAGAAAAAAAAAAAAATGTGAGCCAGAAGTGGTAACACACGCCTTTAATCCCAGCACTTGGGAGGCTGAGGTAAGAGGATCACCACGAGTTTGAGGCCACCCTGAGACTACAGAGTGAATTCCAGGTCAGCATGGAAAATCAGGAAACAAAACAAGACAAAACAAAAAACTCTGATCAAGGCTGAGATCAGCACTAATCTATGGAAATAGACATAAATATTGAGAAGACAGTTTGACATCTTCTCCATTTAACATAGACACAGCAATAGGTTCCCTCCTAAGGCCTATGTTCCTAGTCACAGGCTTTTGACCCCAAATCCCCTCCTGTGGAGTGGTCTCAAATCCAATCAGAAAGTGTTTGGCTATACCCATAATAGTCATGCCACTATTGTACCAGTGACACCTTGCCTGGAAGGGAGGTTGGAGACCACACAGGACCACAGCTGGGCAGGACTATTGATGACTTGTCTCCAGCAGCAGCTATGGATATAGCACCTTCCTGCACCATGAAAGCTCACCAGCAGGGGAGAAGCTTCCAGTTCAACTCTAGCTTGATTTCTCAGTCCTGCAACGGCAGTGTTACACATTTTGTATTTAACCATCTCAATCATTCAACAGATGAAAGACAGTGAGTTGGGACTAGGGTATAGCTCCGTGAAAGAGCATTTGCCTAGCAGGAGGGAGGAAAAGAAGAGGGAAGAAGAAGGGAGGGAAACACTTCTTAGAGAAATGAAATGACTTATCCAAGCTCCCACAGCCATGGTCACACCATGCCACCCAGCCCGGCCTAGCTGACAACTGGCCCTTCCTGGGAACAAGCTCATCACGGGTGAACCAGCTAAGGCTATCCCGAGTCCACCTGGGGGAGGCCGAGCCCTTCCTCAAACCATCAGTGTGCCTCCATCAGGAGCTCCTCCTCCTGCCCGGGGCCCACTGCATCCCTTTTCCCCAGGGGAACCTTCGCCATCAGTCCTCTCCCCCCAGGACCATGGCAACCAGAGCAGCCCTCCTTTCTCCATTTAGCTAAACAACTCCAATTAAAAGCCTGCCCAATTAAAGATCCCCAGAGGGCTCCGACGCATAGGCAACAGGGTCTCCAATATCCTTCACTAATTAGGTCCCCATGGACAGCCCCAACCCAGGACCCAGACACGATGCCCCCAGAGGTCAAGGTACCAAAGGGCAGGGCAAACAATGGGGTTAGCTCGAGCCCCCTGCGCAGCTGGGAGCCGGTCTGGCTGTGGCTCTCCCTTGGCCAGGAGGTAGCCAGGTACCAAAGGATTTCTTAATTCCTGGCTCAAGCTGACTCCTTTGCCTGAGAGCCATGCCTTATCCCCAAGCTTATTCACAAAGGCAGAGAGCCCATGGTCTCTAGTTTCTCAAAGGAATAATAAGTAGACTATCAAACAGGCTTGTGAATAATATTTTTTAAAAAAATAAAATAAAATTCTCTTGTCTTTGACAAATGTCTAAATGTGTTCCCCACAAGCATATTTTTATTCTAACAAGCTAATTTGCAGTACAATTTAAATAATTTCTACCAGAATGATACCATATGACTAATAGCACCTTGGTGGCAGAAGTATTGGTGACTTGATCGTGCACTGAGAAGCTTCCATCCTGCCTCTTCCCACACAGAACGCACCCTGCTAGGAGACTGGTGCGCGATGCCAGCTCTCACCTCCAAACCTATAAATATGCCTCGGGGGCTGTCTGCGTGCACACTACCTAGAAGACGGACGCACAGCAAGCAGGGTTCAAGCTGACGGGACCCGGGGATCAAAACCAGCGCACATCCCAAGCTCTTAGCTCCGACTCCCCGCCATGCATCTTTTTGCTCAATTTTATTAAGCCAAATGTATATTTCAAGATCAATTAGGTCAAGACTTGGTTCACCCAGGACTTCTGATGTTTTGAGACATCTCTTTCTTCTGTTGTAAATGATCTAGCTGCTTTGCATTTGACGGGAGCCAAAGGAAGTTTCGCATGTCAAATGGAAATGAGGGCCCCCCGCCCCGCCCCATGTGCCAAAGAAAAGTCCTTTTTCTAAGGTTTTTACATGCTTACCTAGGCTGAGGTGACCACTAAATTCACCCAAAGTGCATGCACCCCACCCCACCCCCGTGTATGTTTTGTGGTACTGGGAACCGAACCCAAGGCCTCACATATGTGAGTGAGACCTACACACATGCTCTGTCTGCCACTAAGCCATATCCCCGGCCCTTTTAAAATTTCTATTTATTCATTTAAGGGAGAGAATGGGTACGCAAGGCCTCTTGCCACACTGCACATGAACTCCAGACACACGCACCACTTGGTGCATCTAGCTTTCTGTGGGCCCTGGGGAATGGGACCTCTAATGACAGGCTTTGCAACCAAGCGCCTGCCACTGCTAAGCCGTCTCTCTAGCCCTCGCCCTTTTAACGAAAGCAGGGAATATAATGTTCTTCCTGTACACATGTCTGTTGTCAGTCTTCTCCCCAAGAGAATCCTCTTTGAAGAAAAGAAACACAAAACTACTTTGAAGCATTGGGAGGCTTTTTACGGAGCGGGGGGGCATGGGTGTTTATTGTCCCCTCCACGCTGTAAAGCAGGATTACTCTGTCCTGATATTTCCAAACAAGAAGAAACAATTGGAGCAGCTGGGGTCTCAATCTACCACCCACCCTTAGCAACAGCTATGAATCTTGCTGTTCTTACTAAGATTCACTAAGGAGCAGTGACTCACGCAAAACTACACAGGCTCCCCAAATTACCCAATGTTAATTCTGATCTTGGTCTCCGCTACCATCTATTTCCTTCGGTAATTCATCTAAAGCCAACAACCGCCTTAAGGCATTGTCAAAATGTCTTTTTTCAATATGCTACCTTGTCCTAGAAGGACTTAAGCAGATTTGCAAAAAGGCATTCAATTTTAGCAAAATGACAAGTTAGAGATAGGTGTGGATTTCAACGATGATGTATTTTTTATAGCTATTGGCATAGGAAGATGGCCACTCAAGGCATTTTAAGTTTCAAAAATGATGTTAAAAATAATGATATATAAGGTGATCCTGTCTTGTTAAAAAATGTTTTTCTCTTTGTAGACATAGACACAGAGGGTCACTTATACGTGGGGGGAAAGCCTGCAAAGACTTCCATCCTGCCTCCAAATGCTGATTGAGGCAATCCCTGAGGCGTGGGATGACAAGTCATTTTCACTTCTTCTTTATGCTATTTTTTTTTCTAGTATGAACATGTAATGTTTTTATAATTAGAAAGAAAGTAAAGTTATTTTCATTTTGTTTAAAAAAAAAAAAAGAAAAAGACCTCAGTAGATGAGGACGGGTAAAGGCAACTACAGGGTAAGGCCACAAAGTACAGCTAGAAAGAAAGTAATGAATGAGCTATGATGAATGTGCTAAGGGTTACCACACACTTGCCTGTAAGTTCCTCAGGACGCATTACAGAAGAGACCTGGTAATTTCCACAAATCACTGCATCTATTAGAAAAAAGCAAAACCCCTGCTCGGCTGGGGTACTCGTGCAAGCTGAAAAGCCCTAACAATCCTCAAGGACAGAGTGACAGATGCTCCCAATGTGAATGACGACATTTCCCAAAATAAAAGTCACCCTGAAACACATAATCTGGTCCTTGTTACCTCCCTGACCTCTTCACCTCCACTCTTCCTCTCACTTATTCTGCCACACCCGCCCCTTTACTGTTCGTTATTATGCCAGGCTTGCTCCTGCCTCAGGGCCTTTGCACTGGTTGTTGATTCTGCCAGGAATACTCTTCCCTCAAGTATCTATGTGTCTCACCCTTCTTCCTTCAAGTTTCTAATGCCTCCCTCTCAGTGAGGCTTTCCAACTGGTTACCTAAAATCTGTTCTACCTCAGTACCTTCTAGGCCACTTCCTTCTCCTTTTAGAATTGTCTAATAAACTGAATTTTAAAATATTTTTATTTTAGCCAGGCGTGGTAGCACACGCCTTTAATCCCAGCACTTGGGAGGCAGAGGTAGGAGAATCGCCATGAGTTCAAGGCCACCCTGAGACTCCATAGTGAATTCCAGGTCAGCCTGGGCTAGAGTGAGACCCTACCTCGAAAAACCAAAAAAAAAAAAAAAAAAGTTATTTTATGATTCATTTGAGAGAGAGAAAGAAGCAGAGAGAGAGAGAGAGAGAGAGAATGGGCACACCAGGGCCTCCAGCCACTGCAAACAAACTCCAGATGCATGTGCCACCTTGTGCATCTGGCTTATGTAGGCCCTGGGGAATCGAACTTGGGTCCTTTGGCTTTGCAGGCAAGCACATTAACTGCTAAGCCATCTCCCCAGCCCTAAACTGAACTTTATAACCAAAACAGGGCTGGAGAGATGGCTCAGGGTTTAAGATGCTTGTCTGTAAAACCTAATGACCCAGGTTCAATTCCCCAGTACCCACGTAAAGCCATATGCACAAAGTGGTGCATGCGTCTGGAGTTTATCTGCAGTGGTTAGAGGCCCTGGTGTGCCTACTCTCTCCCCACACACACACTTCTTTTTATCTCTATGCATGCAAATAAATAAATAAAATTTTATAACCAAAACAAAACAAAAATTAATCCAAAGATTTCTATTCACATTCATCCAATATACATTTAGTCAGTCCCTTCCACATTCTGCATCTTTTCCCAACTCAGACACTAACAGTGCTGACTCTAGAAGAATGCTCAGGGCCCTTTGGCACCTCCCCAGTGTGGCATCTTCCCTCGATTCTCCAAATAGAGGGGCATCCCACCACCGCCTCTTACATCCTTCAAGTTCTATTAACATTCTGATAACAGACACCGCAGTTAAACACAGCACAAGCAACTGCATATAGGGCTTATCTGCATTTTAAAAATGTATAAGGGCTGGAGGAATGGCTTAGCGGTTGAGGCATTTGCCTCCAAGGCCGAAGGACCCAGGTTCAATTCCCCAGGACCCACGTTAGCCAGATGCACAAGGGAGCGCACACGTCTGGAATTCGTTTGCAGTGGCTGGAGGCCCTGGAGCGCCCATTCTCAATCTCTCTCTCCCTCTTTCTCTGTCAAATAAAATAAATAAATAAAAATAAAATATGTTTAAAATATATAAGCCCCAGAGAGATAGGAGTGAAGTAGTAGGTCTGCTCTCTCTGGATCTCCAAGATCACTGGACAACTTCTTCATAGGTGGAGGGGTTTGACTGGACCTTAGTGAAGTTCAGAACAACCACATCGCGACCAAGGGAAGACAAGCGCACCTTCACAGAGCAGAACGATCCCATCCACGCTAGTGAACTCAGAACCTGAAGCAAAACCCTACATCTTGTAGAAGCGACATCGTTTGCTATGATTCTGGGGAAATGGAAAACCAAAGAAGGAAAGAACATCAAAAGAAAGCTAATCAGTATAGGTGACCGAAAGGCAGCCTGTGGTGTCAGATGACCAAGACTGTGACATTCATATGCTGTGAGATTATCTTGGCTGAACACAAGAAGTAAGTGTAAACTGAAGGCCAGGCCCGTGATACAGTAGATCTTATTTGTAAACACTGACAAAAATCATCTAAGAGTCACACAGCAGACAAGCTGGCTGTTCTGTGGGCCTTTTACAGAAGGATAAAAAGATAATTTACAACCCCAATACATGTGACAGCAGACAGCCTGAAAATTAACCCCATCACAATAAAAGCTAAATGGCTTGCTTTAGCATTAAAAGCAAACTGCATCCAAATGTGAGTCCTTTCTCTCTTGGCCCTGGTGGCTCCCAATTAAGGAAACTATATAAAAGGTAATCCAAAAATTATCACAACTTCCAGGCTAGCGTCCAAGCAAGGCTCCCACTACATGCAAACAGTAACTCAATCAGAAGATATTTAAGGAGGGCCCCTGAGGTCAGACATTGTGCTGTGTGTTGGGATACCAGTGAAAAGAGGAAAGGCTTTGGACACTGATACTGGAGGGGAACAGAGTAGAGATAAGGGTGACACAGCCCAGGTCATGGCAATCAACTGGGGGCTACAAAGGTGGGGCTATGCTAGACGTGTGGGAAAGAGTAGTCTGGAGTGGAGGTGCCTGGGAAGGGACCGAAGTCTGAAGGAAGAGAAGTTGAGAGTATTCCAGGCTTCCCAGAGCCCCAGGTCAGGCAAGAAGAGGAATGGAAGCCAGGAATCCACAGAATGTACTGAGGGACACTGGAGATGGGGCAGGGGCCAGAGCCTAGTCTGCTGAAGGGTGTTGAAGAAAGAGAGTGACGTGCTCTGATTCGCAATCATAAATGACAGTCACTTAGCTCCTGGGGGAAGAAGGAACTGGAGATAACCCAGAGTAGAAGCTGGAGGGCAGGTTAAGAAGTCTGTCCAGGGTGGAGGTGATGATGGCCAGGACTAAAGTGGACACTGTGATTATGGAGAGACTGTGCAAGCTCCGGATGTGTCCTGGAAATAGAACCCACAGGGTCAATGACAGCCTGGATGTGGGACGGGGAAGAAGACCAAAAATGACTCTTGTCAAATGGGTGGATAAATGGTGGGGCCACTGACTGGGATGGGAGTGGGGGCAGAAGACAGAGCTTCAGGGATGGACAAAAATGGGAAGCACTGAGAAAGGTCCGTGTTGGAAATAAAAACATTGGAGTCATCTTAGAGCTGGGGAGGTAGCCCAGAGGTTAAAGGCGCTAGCTTGCTAAGCCAACTGGCTGGGTTCAATTCCCTAGTGCCCACGTAAAGTCAGACGCACAACGTGGCACATGCATCTGCAATTCATTTACAGAGGCAAGGGACCCTGGAATGCCATATTCATTCTTTTTCTTTCTCTCTCCCTCAAATAATAACAGTATTTTTTACCAAAAAAAAAAAAAAGTAGCTATGTGGAGTGGTGAGAATAAGATGGGGGGAATGGGATAACATGACCTAGGATGGATGGACTGACAGAGCAAAGGAACCAGTGCCTAAGACACCCACCACTGGGAGTCAGACAAGGGAGCAATCAGCAGGGAAGCCGAACCAGAGCCATCAGGAAGGTAATGGAAGGCAGTGAGGTGTGGTGTCAGAGGAGTGGAGCTGTTTCAAGGACACGAGGGAGGAGCCCCAGTGAGGAATGCTACTCAGGGGTGAAGTAAGATGAGGGCAGAGACCTGGCAGTTTCGGTTCAGGAGTGGAAGGCAGGAGCCACAGTGCAGTGTGGTACACAAGCAAATGGTAGGAAAAGAAAAGAGGGTGGAAAGAGAGGTTTGACCTGTCTGAGGTTTCTACAGAAGGGGAACAGAGAAGTAGAACAGATTCAGGATGGAGGAGGGAGAGGCCAAACTGTACCGTCCACTAGCTACGTGCGGCTATGTGAATTTAAATTAAAAGGCAAGGTCCTCGGTCACACTGGCCACACTTCAAGTGTCCAGAAGCCTCACGGAGCTGGTGGCGGCTGTACCACACCGCGTAGATACAGTGCATCCCAGCACTGAGCTGGATAGTGCAGTGCTCCCACACTGACGCTGAGAGAACATTGGGAAGCAAAGGGGTCCCCTGAAAAGGTGGAAGGGGCTGGGTGGGAGAGACTACCCCAGAGGGAGTAGAACTCTGCTAGGACAGCAAGGGGGGACTGGCCATTCAGCAAGCAGGCAGGAAAGGCAAGGATGCCGCGACACACAGACCGTAAGGATGGTGGGAAGAGGAAGGCATGTGTTCCCCTGGTCAGCGGCTGCTATCTTTTCAATGAAAAAGCAGGCGGGGAGTGTGTAGAAAAGGGAGGCTGGAGGTCTGAACCGGCCAGGTATGAAAGTGCTGCCTTGGTGAACAACAGCCTCAACTCATTGGAGATATCACACGCTTGATGCACAGCACTTCACGGAGTGCACACCTAAGGTGGAAACGCATGCTTGTGGGGAGAGGTAGACTTGGTGGGTTTTCCCGTTTCCCTAAACCCTGGTCACATCTTCACAGCAGAGCCAGGACAAGGCTTTACCAGGGACCACAGCCAGGCTGGCTACAGGCTACCTCTCTTGGTTCTTCCCCTCCATCCTACACAACTCTCAGAAAGGATGGCAGTGTTTCTATTTTTGGTTAAAATGGCTCCCTCCATCCACTTCCTCTGCCTAAACTATTTATCCAGCTTTTAGCTCCCTCTCCATTTACAACCGTGGCTTGTACATTCACAGAAACTACACAAGAAGTAGGTATGTTAAAAACAGCAGGGGTAGGAAAGAGTTACAAATCAGCCCTTACCTATAAGGAGTGTGAGTAATATACATTTATTAGACGATATTAAAATTACATGAAAGACGTGGTCTGTGTTTAAACAAAATCCCCAAGCTACACCTCCCTGCTTTCCCACAAACAAAATATTTTTTTAAGCTTTTATGAGTAAACATTTTCATTTTCACAGATCTATTTGATCTCAACCACAGTTTCAATATTTGTTTTTGATCATGCAAGTGGGCTGGGTTGGTTTTGTGTCAGCTGATGGCATGTGTGTATGGAGACGGGAGGTGGGGGAGAACAGAGAGAGTTAAAATTACCAGATCCCTTTTATATTCCATCTTGAGACCTACATTTTCCAACTCCTTTCCAAAGATTTTTTTTTAAAGTATGAAATCTGAGATTCTCAAAGGTTCCCACTGCTGCTCAAAGATCACCTTTTTTTTTTTTTTTTTTTTTTTTAATGCACTGAAGGATGGCTAGAAATGTTACAGAAAAACTGCCCTCCCAGCTAGGGTACCCTTCTGGTTGCTGTCAGTATGGTGTCTCTTGTACAGACACCTTAAGCAAACTTCCTTGTCCAGCTCTGTCCCCCATCCTCAGCTCATGTCGGCCCACAGCCATCGTATCCCTCTGTCCCAACTTCTCTCTTAGACTGCCCCGGGTCTCCTCCAAATGCTTTGCCAACCCCACGGATGAAGGGCTTGCCAGATGTGCCTGGATCTAGGCACAATAAAGCCACTGTAAGGGCCAGTCAGGTTGCCAGGACAATCTTGCCCCTTTCCAAGTGCACCTTTGCCATTCAGATCCCACCCATCCCAAGCAGGAAAGCAAGGTCTCTAGCCCCATCACGCAGAAGTCACCGAGTTTTAGGAAAGACTGTTTGACGAATGCTGGGCTCAACAGCAAGGGGACAGAGTCACTCAGGTGCTCTGGCTCCCTAACCCATCAATGCCCACCATCAGGCAGTGGCCTAGCCTCTGCACATGACCACGCTTTAGGTGGCCCCCCCCTTCTTCAGATGCTTATCAGCTGTACGCCTGGAAGAAGTGACCAAACTACTTCAAGACTCAGTTTCCTCATCTGTGAGGCGAGCACAAAGGGTGCATTCCCTGCCTGTGAACGAGAAAGCACGCGGGTTGCTCTCACGTCGGGTGGATAGATGGATGTCAGGAGTTACTGTGTTCATAGGACAGCGGTTCCCTGACTCACAGCGCCTACTGTTCGGAGGAGGGAGAGACGCCGGGGGAGAAATCAATCCTGCCTTTTAAATTACTTTATAGACTCAGAAGCATTAGTCACTTCAACCGAGGATTCCAACTTCCCTCTCAAGCACACACGCACGGCTCAACGTCGGTTCCTTTAGCCGATTGTCCACCATCCTCAGCCATCTCCACGCTGCCTGCAAGTCCACTATTCCTACGCCCAAGGGGGTGGGGGGAGGCGGGCCATGACTGGGTGTGTTTCCCACCCAGGAAAACTTCGATTTCCATTTCGCTGGTCATTAAACCCAACCCTGGGGAACAAGCGAACTGCTTTCCACACTCCCAAGCCCAGGCCCTGGAGTTTGATGGCTCCAGCGACGAGGGAAGCCCGCGGGCCCCCCACCCCAGCCCACCCCAGCCCACCCCACCCCCGCGATGGCCCAGGGCGCTGGAGGCCAGGGGTCCCCCGCGCTCGCTCGGGCTGGCCGATCGGGGCAGGGCCTCGGTGTCGGGCTGGGGAGCCAGGCCGGGGCTTCGGGGTTCGCTCGGGGGCTCTCCGGCCGGAGGACGCGAGCGCTGGCTTGGCTCCGCATCCCCTCGGAGGGGATGGTTTGGGGGCGAGGTGGGCGGGGGGGGGGGAGGGTGTCTCGGGCTCACTCACCCCATCTCCGGCGCTGCTCGGACGGCCGCTCCGACGGGGCCCGTGGCGCTCGCTCTCCGCTCGCCGCGCGGCACATGCGGCGGCCCGTGTGCGCCCGGCTCAGCCCCGGCGCCGCTCCATCCCGCGGGCTGCGCGGCTCGTCTGCCGGTGCCGCGGCCGCCGCCAGGCGCGGGCGGGCGGGCGGGGAGGGAGGGAGGGCGGGCGCTGGGCGGCCGGGGGCTGGGCGGAGCCTCCCCTCCCGCCCTCCGGCCCGCTCCTTACGTAACCCCGGGGGCCCCCCGGGCCGCGGTCCTCCGAGAGGCTGGCGGGCGGGGGGGGGGGGGACCGCGGCGGCGGCTGCGTGTGCAGCGTCCCCCTTCCCAGACCCGCACCGCGGCGCCAGTCGCCGTCTTCCTCCCCGCAGCCCCCTCCTCCCCGTGGAGCCCAGCCTGGCACTGGCGCCCCCCTCCCCAGCCCACCCCGGCTCCGTGAGGACAACCCCCCCCCACAAGACATACAGAGCCTCGAGCATCCCGCCTGCTGGACTTGAACCCCCACTTGCAGCGGGAAGGGACTTAGCGACCACCTTTAAGTTTGCAGATGAGAAAATCGAGCTGGCCCCTGGAGGAGAAGTCCAAGGTCACATGTTGAGGTTAGAGCTCAGATCCCCAGCATGTGAGCTGGGCACGGCTAGGCATCCCCTTCCCCTTCTCCTCCACTTAAAACCCACCTTCGTCTTCCTGCCCAGTGCCAGTCTGCATGACCTTATAGTAGTACCAGGCTCATGAGAGCCAACTTGGCAGGGAGGAACCTATACCCCAAAGCAGGTGCTCGGGCTTCTTCCCTGGGCCGGGATCCCCTACGTAGAGGGTCACTGGTTTTAGGGAGTAAAGTCCTGAATGCCTACCAAAGGCCGGATCTGGCGACATGGGAATCTTCCTTCCCCTCTGGGCCTTCCACGGGATCATCTTATGCTGAGTGCACACTGCCCACAAGAGCCCAAGAGCCCAAGAGCCACATCTCCACAGGGTTTTAAAAAAAAAAAAAAAAAAGCCCAGGGACAAGCAAGTGGAGCAGGGCCACCACCCTGACCCTGACCTCATCTCTCTTGGGACAACTGTCACCTGCTGACCTCCACAGTCTCCTCACAGGAGCACCAGCCCCTTTCTAATCTGTGCTTCACACTGTGGCCAATAGTTTCTGAGCAGACAACTGTGGTCGTGTCACTTTCCTGAATTAAACCTCCCTCAGTGGCTGTCCTCCCGCTGTCCACTGGGTAGGGTGAGCCTGCCCAGTCCACAGTTGCCTCCGCCCTTTCCCCCTCCCGCTCTGCCCTGGCCCCTTTCACCCTGGCCAGCTGGCTATTCCCGCAGCCTCTGCAGGCGGCCGCTCGCTCTGTCTGGGAAGATCTACTCCCCCACCTCTCAGCCCAGCTCCCTTTTCTAGTTAAGTCCTAAGTCCTGCATGTTCTTCAGATCTCCTCGCTTCAACAGTCACTTCCTTCACCGAATGCGCTGGATGAGATCGAGCACTGCTTCGGTGCGTTTTCCTTCCTTCCTAGAGTTCCCCGTTAGTGGCATCCAGTGTGAATTTTACTGGTCTAGTGTGCCTCCCAGACAATCTACAAGCCCTCAGGAAACCTTGCCTTTATTGCCCACTATTGTAACCCCCACTACCTTGAACTGGACGTCAAAGTCCTCCACAAATGTTTGCTGAAAGAATAAGCAAATAGGCCAGGCCAGCCATACCTGCCCAACATTGGCCAGGGGCTGTGCGCACAGGCAAGTCTGTCTAGAGCCAAAGCTGATGAGCCCTCTGCCCTAGAGGAAGCACATCCTTCACACACTGAATTCCACAGACCAGAGCTAAGCCAAGGAGCTTGAGGGGAAGGTGTTGCTGATAGGATCTAGAAGAGGAGCCAGCAGAAGGGGGATAAAGAGCAGGGACCAGCTCTGGTGGATTAAGGGTACCAGCTGACAATAGTCTCCATGTGGAGGGGCCCAGTAGGGCTCCAAGCCCCGGATGGGAGTTTCCTTTCACTACACTGATGGAAAGGGCACACCCACATCACCTTGACAAGATGCAAGGAGAAGGCAGAACAGGTGGGGTGGTGAATCACCCTGGTTGTACAGTCAGAGGGAGGCAGGAGCATCTTGGAAGTGTGAGCCCATCTGAAGCTACGTGCTCTGTGACTAAACTGGGTGTCACTCTGGTACCCAAGACTTTCCCAGAGCGGAGCAAGGGGGAGTTAAGAGAGAAAGGATGGGTGCGTCAGACTCAAGATTTGGAAATAGATGTTCTTTATTTCCTCCGCCGTCTGGCAGCTATTCCTGGGGGGCAGGGGGGGGGACACATAGCCCTTACTCCTTTCCTTCAACCCTTTGACAACAGGCCAAGCTGGGTCATACAACTCAGAGTTTTTCCTGATAGCTCCATACTCACTGTCCTCCTCGCGAGCAGTCCTTATTGGCACTATCTCATCATCTTGCAATCTGCCCAAGAGGGGGACCACGTAATTTCTCTATCAGAGGCCCTCCACAGAAGCCAATGGAGGCACGTATTTTCTGTGGAAACTCTCCCCTGTCCTTGGTCTCCAGTGGCCCTTGTTGTCAAGGGAGATGATAGGTGAAATCTATGCTTTCAAGAAGTCTGAAGTGAAAAAACAGATTCTATGCCAGGTGGTGGTTGAAGTCAGGCAGAGGAGAGCCACTGAGTGTTAAGAGTAGCCAGACATGGGGACAAAGCTGAAGACGGAAGAGAGAGGCATGGCCCTGGAGAAGGCGGGAGAGGATGGGATCCAGGCCAAGGTACAGAGGAAGAGGTGCTGACCCGGGCAAGACAGGAACAGCTGAGAGAAAATGTGCCTGGTGGGCTGCTGTTTCTAAAGAAGCAAGGACATCTATTGAACGTGCCGGAGAGAGTAGATAGTCGAGTCCGTGCAAATGTGGAACACAGGTGCTGAGAGAACAAAGACTGGTGTCAGGACTGGGTTACCGTTGGAACCCAGCCAGCAGGGATGCTCTCCATTGTCTGGAACCCAGACCTTAGCCAGAACAAGTTCAGAGACTCGGGATGCTTGCCGCTCTGTGATGGCAGCAGAGGTTTCCAGAATCTGATCACCAACCATAGACAGTTGGTCTGAGGAGCATTCTGCATTCTCACTGGGCCAGATCACATAACCATGGATAACTCACCAGAGAACTGTATCCAAGCCAGGAAAACAAGAAAATGGAGTGCCGGGGCTGTAACTCAGTGGTAGAGTACTTGCCCAATGGGAATAAGGCCTTGAGTTCCATCCCTGACATCACAGCAAAAGAAAATAGAACAAGCTCCCTTGTGCCCTTCTTCTCTTTCATTGCCCACTAATTCTCCACGGCCCCCAGGCAGAGAAGCATCTTTCTGTCTGGCAGGGTAGCACTCCACTTCTCTCTAGCTTCTTGCCTCTCAAAAGCAACCTCCTAGGGATAGGGAGATAAGATGGCTCAGTGGGTGAAAAGTTTGCTTCACAAGCATGAGTACCTAGGTTTGGATCCACAGTACCCACATAAAGCTATAGCGAGCTTTGGTAACCCCAGCTCATCTAGGATGAAAAAGGGAGGTTGACAAAGGAGAATCTGTTAGAAGCTTGTGGCCAGCTAGCCTGGGGAACAGAACAATGAATGGAAAGCTTCATCAAATGACGTAGAAGGCAACGACCTACACCTTCATTGTTGTATCTCTCCCCACCCTGCCGCCACACATACCCAAATTAGTTCCTGGAGAAATGGCTAATCCTAAATCTGAAGGGGTGGGGGAGGGACACAAGATGAGTCTAGAACATCTTGTCATGCCAGAAATTGAGGAAGCACACAAAGACCATAGCTTGTAGCCAGGCTTGGTGGCTCACATCTGTAATCTCAGCACTTGAAAGGCAGAGATGAAAGTATCAAGGGGTTGGAGAGATAGCTTAGTGGTTAAGGCGCTTGCCTGCAAAGCAAAAGGACCCAGGTTTGATTCCCAGGACCCACATAAACCAGATGCTCAAGGTGGCACATGTGTCTGGAGTTTGTTTGCAGTGGCTGGAGGCCCTGGAACACTCATTCTCTCTCTCTCTGCCTCATGTTCTTTCTTTCTCTCTCTCTCTCTCTGTTAAGTAAATACAATTTTTTGTTCATTTTTATTTATTTATTTGAGAGTGACAGAGACAGAAAGAGGCAGATAGAGAGAGAGAGAGAGAGAATGGGCGTGCCGGGGCTTCCAGCCACTGCAACTGAACTCCAGATGCATGCGCCCCCTTGTGCATCTGGCTAACATAGGTCCTGGAGAATCGAGCCTCGAACAGGGGTCCTTAGGCTTCACAGGCAAGTGCTTAACCGCTAAGCCATCTCTCCAGCCCAGTAAATACATTTTTAAATAAAAGGATCACCACAAGTCTGGGATCATCCTGGGTTACATAGTGAATCTCAAGTCTGCTAAGCTGCACTGTGAGACCCTGTCTTATAAACAAACAGTAGGGCTGGAAAGGTGGCTCAGCAGCTAAAGGCACTTGTTCTGTAAGCCTTCCCATCAGAGTTCAAAATCCCAGCCCCATGTAAAACCTTATGCAAAGTGGCACATGCATCTATAATCCCAAAGCACCTATGGCGATGGGAGGTAGGCCAGTTAGGCTGGCTTTCCCAGCAAAACAATGAGAGATCTTGTCTCATAGAAGTTGGAAGGACAGGATCAATACCTCGAGGTTGTCCTCTCACCTCCACAGGCATGCATCTGCATGCACACACACTAAAAATTCTTAAATTTAAAAACAGACAAAAAAAAAAACCTGAAGCATACCAAAAAGACCCAGGAGTTACCTGAGAGAGTGCCCAATAAGACAATTTGAGAAATAAATAAATCTGTATATAATTATAATTCAAAATATAAAACATACACATGGCTGGGTGTGCTGGCACATGCTTGTAATCTCAACACTTGGAAAGCGAAACAGGAAGATCAAAACCAACCTGGTCCATGTATCAAGTTCCAGACTAGTCAGAGCTACACAGTGTGACCCGTCACACACACAAAAAGATACGCATGAATTAACAGTGAGATTAAATATCAAATCGAGTAGAGACAACTTTTTCTTACAGAATAATTTCAAACGCTATGTGTAGAGGGGAGTTTAGGATACAACCTCACCATTACCCCACCTCTGATTCACTTAAGGAGAGCAGGTCTTTGTGATTTGATTCCAAAGAATAGATTATGAAATGTGGAAATGGTACCATTACAGTAGAAAAGCCTTGTGGATACAATCCTGAGTGATTGATTAAGGTTCATATCACCTGTGATGTCATGTTCACATCACGTATGTCTCCTGATAGAGTACAATCAGAAGGACACTTCACTTCTGTGAAGCTTTTCTCCAATAACCTCAGTCTTATCATGAGAAATACTTCAGCCAAAGCCAATTTTTGAAATGTATATATATATATTTGAGAGAGACAGAGAGATAATGAGTATGGGTTCTCCAGGGCCTCCAGCCACTGTAAATGAACTGTAGATACACGCACCACTTTGAGCATGTAGCTTTACATGGGTACTGGGGAATCAAACCCAGCCCATCAGGCTTTGCAAGCAAGTGCCTTTAGCTGCTGAGCCATTTTACCAGCGCCAAAGACAAATTTTGAGAGATAGACTACAAAATAACTCACTAGTATTCCTCAAAGCTGTCGAGGTCATCAAGAACAAGAAAAGATGGGGGGGGGGCTGGAGAGATGGCTTAGTGGTAAAGGCTCTTGCCTACAAAGCCAAAAGACACAGGTTCAATTCCCCAGGACCCACATAAGCCAGATGTACAAGGTAGCACATGTATGTCTGGAGTTCATTTGCAGTGCACCCATTTTCTCTCTCTCTCTCTCTCTGTTGGCCTCTCTCTCTTTCTTTCAAATAAATAAACAAAAAATATATAAAATATTTTTAAAAAAGAAAGAAAAGATGGGAAGACCACCAAGAGCCTAAGGAGCATGATGGCTGAACTCAATGTGGTGACTGGATTAGGCCCTGGAACATGAAGAGAAACAGCTGAAACTTGGTAAGTTTAGAACTGGTGATAAAAATGCACCATTGCTGGTCTCTTCACTATGACAAGTATCCATGGTAATGTGAGATGTTAACAGTAGGAGAAACTAGGTGTAGGGATTATGGGAATACAACATACTCTATTTGCAAATTTCCCCTAAATCTAAAATTAGTCCAAAATAAAACATTCATCAAAGAAGAAATAGCCTTGGGAACATTCTATGTTCCAAGTCCTCAGTATATATTAGCCGTCAGCAGTATCAGAAAGGCAAACATGTTAAGCAGCAATTTAGGAGGCATCTGAGGATTTTAAAATGTTTGTAGGACTCCAAAAGCAAGCCATTGAAATCAATGATTCTCAATTTTTTTAAAAGCTGCAACCCAGTAAGAAATACACTTTACACTACAACTGGGCAAACACTTCAGCACTCTATGGCTTTATCTATATAAGTGGAAACAAGTTATACAAAATAAAACCATTCTTATTTACTCACCTGCAATGCATTCAGACATGTTTCATCCTATCTTTTTAAAAAATACTTATATTAAAAAATAAATTTATTGGTTATGGTGGCTGAGAGAGAGGCAGAGAGAAGGGGAGTGGGTGCATCCAGCCCAGAATAACTGTTTTTTAAAGATAGAATGAAACAGGGCTGGAGAAATGGCTTAGTGGTTAAGGTGCATTGCCTGCAAAGCCAAAGGACCTAGGTTCGATTCCCCAGGACCCACATAAGCCAGATGCACAAGGGGATGCACGTGTCTGGAGTTTGTTTGCAGCGGCTGGAGGCCCTGGCATGCTCATTCATATTCTCTCTCTGTGTCTGTCTCTCTTTCTCCTTCTTTCCCTCTTTCTCTGCCAAATAAATAAATAAAAAATTTAAAAGAAAACAGTTCTCACTACCTACTAAATTGATTTCAAAACCTGTGCTGACCGAGCAGCAACATTCACTGTGTGTCCTCCCTGCCAGTGTGATGACGTCACCACAGCTGCCTGCTCCTGCCATGCTTTCCTCCCCTTGACGGGCTCTGCCCTCTGGAAGTGTAAGCTGAAAAAGACCCTTCCTTCTTTAAAAACAAAAACCTGTAATCTGGTCTGGAGAGATGGCTCCATAGTTAATGGTAAAAGCCAGATGCACAAAGTGGTGCATATGGCTGGATTTTGTTTGCAGTGGCTAGTGGCCCTGGCACCCATACTCACTCTTTCCTGCTCTCTCTGCCTCTTTCTGACTCTCTCTATAATAAGTAAATAAAATATTTTTTTAAAAAACCTGTAATCTTTATGGAAGTTGTCAATAAAAAAAAAAAATTGTGATATGCCAGGCGTGGTGGCGCACACCTTTAATCCCAGCACTCGGTAGGAGGATCACCATGAGTTTGAGACCATCCTGAGACTACATAGTGAATTCCAGGTCAGCCTGGGCTAGAGTGAAACCCTACCTCAAAAAAAAAAACAAAAAAACCTGCAATCTATAGATATATATTTTTTTCTTTCAACAGCACAATTAGGCTCCCTGTATACATGCAGAATGTTGTTATTAGTGAGCTCAGGGTTCTGGTATTGCTGACGCAGGGATTTCAACCTTTCTTTTTTCTTCTAACCATGAAAGGTCAGTTCTCCCTACTGCATATGAAACAAATATCTTATGAAAATCATAAATTAATGTATAACCTATTATTATGCAAGTATTAGGTTATATTTTAAAGACAGAAAACATTTATTCTTTCAACAAGTACACCTACTATGTACCTTGCACCATGCTGGGCATTAGGGATAAAATGCTCAGAAAAACCCCACAGTCCTTCTGTTGTGGCACTATAAGATGATATGAAATATATTAATCAAATGATCTCATGGATATAAAAATTGTGATCTGTGCAAATAAATAAAGGGACCTAATTTAGGTTAAGAGTTTTTTTTTTAATTTAACCATTTTCAAAGTAGGGTCTCCCTCTAGCCCAGACTGACTTGGAATTCACTATGTAGTCTCAGGCTGGCCTTGAACTCAAAGTCATCCTCCTACCACAGCCTTCTGAGTGTTGGAATTAAAGGCATGTGCACCACCTCACCTAGAAATAATGGCCTCTTTCAAGACATTTCAGAGGCGGTCTGAAGACTATGAAGCATTAGGAAGGATTTGGGGTAAGAGTTCTCAGGTACAGGAAACTTCAAAATTCCTGGGTAGTAGAGAATTGGGACAATTTTATTTTTACATATTTATTTGAGTGAGAGAGAAAGAGATAGAGAAATAGGCAGGGAGAGAGAGAGAGAGAGAGAGAGAGAGTATGGGCACGCTGGGGCCTCCAGCCACTACAACCAAACTCCAGATATGTGAGCCTCCTTGTGCATCTGGTTTATGTGGGTCCTGAGGAATCAAACCTGGGTCCTTTGGCTTTGCAGGCAAGTTCCTTAGCCACTAAGCCATCTCTCCAGCCTGGGAATTGGTACAATTTTAAAGAAATGGAAGAGAGCCAGTGTGGTTAGAAGGAAGTGAGCCTAACAAAGCATGAGATGAGGCAGGAGAGGTGAGCAAGGACCCAAGGCGGGGCTAAGGATCTGGGATTTATTCAAGTGCAGTAAGAACCCACCAATGGCCTACACATGCAGTGATGTAATTTACATTTTTAAAATGTCATTCTGTCTTCTGAGAGGAGATAGGGGACAAGAGTAAAAGAATGGAAATCCCATAAGAGGCCCTGGAATAAATCCAGATCCCAACCCCAAAATATGATGGTTATCTATTTCAAAGATAGATTCCACAGGACATGGTGATGGCTTGAATGTGTATTAGACTATGAAACCCATAAAATAATCTGAGTTGTAGCTGCTTTGTGAGTATAATTATGTAAAAACTGGTGCATCTAGACAGTTCCTGGGCAAGGATGGCAGAGGATTTCCACGTGAAAGGAAAAGCATTGCACTCAGAGCTCACTGGGTGTTGGCTAACTCCGTGACCTTGGACAGTTTTCCTCTCTCAGAACCTCACTTCTTTCATCTCTTAATTGGGGATACATATTTCATTGGACTTTAGGAGTAGTGTATGTGATAATACTTGTAAAGTGCTTAGCTCAGCTCCTGGTATACAGTATATTCTTAATACATTATAGTTATTATTATCATTACTGGTCTGATGGCAGAAGTAAGGTAAAATTTGAATTATCTTAATGTGACTGAATAAAACAGCCACCATAACCAATAAAATTTTTTTGTTGTTTTTTTAGAGGTAGGGTCTCCCTTTAGCCCAGGCTGATCTAGAATTCACTATGTACTCTCAGGGTGGCCTCAAATTCACAGCAATCTTCCTACCTCTGCCTCCCGAGTGCTGTGATTAAAGGCATGCGCTACCATGCCTGGCCCTAGCCAGTACTTTTTAAAAAAAAATTTTTTTTATGTATTTGAGAGAGACAGAGTCAGACAGAGGGAGAGAGAGAGAAAGAGAGAAAGGGCATGCCAGGGCATCCAGCCACTGCAAACAAACTCCAGACGCATGCGCCATCTTGTGCATCTGGCTTATGTGGGTCCTGGGGAATAGAACCTAGGTCCTCTGGCTTTGCAGGCAAATGCTTTAACTGCTAAGCCATCTTGCCAGCCCCCCCTAGCCAATATTTTTTTAATGGACTAGAGCCAGTTTGAGTATTCTAGAATCAGGGCATACCATCTTATACTCCCTCCAACAAAACATTTTGTTCACCCATGTCCAGACCCTTGCATAGTTTCAGTACACCTCTGCAGGAACCTGGAAGTCGGAAACACGTGTGGGCTGACTCTTTAAGGGACCCTAGATCACTACTGGATCACCAGCCTCAAGCCCTTCAGTTTTCCAATCTAGCAGAACATCTATCTGTAGAAAGGTGAGCTGTAAACAGCTACCAACAGTTTCTACTGTCCTGTCCCTTTTGAAAAATTCATCTGTTCTAGATGCTTCCAGGGATTTTGATAGGATTTTTTTTTCATTTAATCTTAACTGCGAAGCTGTTCTGAGCTGGTCTGGGACCTCAGACAACTTAATCAGCAAAAGAAAATGTAACAAGGAGTGAAAAAAGTCCTGTGAGATATTGCCTCTGCCTGGAGGAGGCTCCCAACGGGTACACGTGAGCAGCTCTTAAAGGAGGTAGGAGAGGGAAGGCCATTTTCAGCAACAGACAAGCACACAGTAAAACGTGCGAGCATTGATAGGTGTGAAACATACAGGGATGGCAGGACTGTCCATGTGGATGGCTCAGTGGTGTATGGTGGAAAGGGGCCAGGGCTAAGAGGAAAATTGGCATTGCATTGTGATAGACAGGGTGTGATAAGAAGTTTGGACTTGAGCTGGAGAGATGGCTTAGCTGGTTAAGCACTTGCCTGCAAAGCCTGAGGACCCCGTTCGAGGCTCGATTCCCCAGGACCCACGTTAGCCAAATGCACAAGGGGGCGCATGCATCTGGAGTCCGTTTGCAGTGGCTGGAGGCCCTGGCACGCCCATTCTCTCTCTCTCTCTTTCTCTCTCTCTGTGCCTCTTTCTCTCTCTGTCACTCTCAAATAAATAAATAAAAACAAAAAAATTTTAAAAAAAAAAGAAGTTTGGACTCGATCTGCAGGCCACACACAAGAAGCTAGTGGAGGCTTTTGAAACAGAAAGATGGCCTGATCAGATTTGGGTCTTAAACCCTCTGGGTAGTAGTGGAGAAAACAGCCTACAGAGGCAGACACTGGAGGAAGGAGAAGCTTATTAGAGGGCTGGGAGATGGCTCAGTGGTTAAGCCGCTTGTCTGTGATGCCTAATGACTGGAGATCAATTCCCCCAGCACCCACGTAAAACCAGATGCACAAAGTGGTGCATGCATCATGTTCAAATGCAGTGGCTACCCTCTCCCCCACCCCTTGTAAATAAATAAACAAAATGTTTTTTTAAATTTTTTTGTTATTATTTATTTGAGAGTGACAGATAGAGAGAAAGAGGCAGATAGAGAGAGGGAGAGAGAATGGGCGCGCCAGGGCCTCCAGCCACTGCAAACGAACTCCAGACACGTGCGCCCCCTTGTGCATCTGGCTAACGTGGGTTCTGGGGAGTCGAGCCTTGAACCAGGGTCCTTAGGCTTCACAGGCAAGCGCTTAACTGCTAAGCCATCTCTCCAGCCCCCAAATATTTTTTAAAAGAGAAGCTTATTAGAAAGATCTAAAATGAGGGCTAAAGAGAGGGCTTGGCAGTTAAGGCACTTTCCTGAAAAGCCTAACAACCTGAGTTTGATTCCCCCATGTAAAGACAGATGTACAAAGTGGTGCACACATCTGGAGTTTGTTTGCAGTGGCTGGAGGCCCTTGTGTGCCCATTCTCTCTCTCTCTCTCTCTCTCTCTCTCTCTCTGTCAAGTGTGGTGGGGTACAATTTTAATCCCAGCATGTGAGAGGCTGAAGCAGAAGATTCACTATGAGCTTGAGGCCACCCTGAGACTACATAGTGAATTCCAGGTCAGCCTGGGCCAGAGCAAGACCCTACCTCGAACAACAACAACAACAAAGATCTACATGACATTGGCTTCAGCCAAGACCAGACAAGGAGAGGAGTCTGAGTCAGGTCCCAGTTCAGGTAGGAACCTGAGCCTAGAAGATACAGCTACTGGGAGGGGTAGGTCTTCCAACATTCCCTGTAACCTTGAGGAGAGGCTGCAGCTTGCTGTCTTCCTCCCAGCAGAAGTCCACTCTATGAGGCAAAAATAGAAATGACCATAGCAGCCCAGCCATCTGAAAGTGCCCACAGGGTCATTCAGGTCGTGCTGCCTAGATGCCCTGAGCTGTCATACTGATTGTCATCAGCACTGTTCCTTTTTTGGATGTGTAACCAGGTGAATCTCCTCTACTGGACCATGGTCTTCAAGAACAGGATCCCTCCCCTGGGTTATGTTTGTTTATTTTTCTCTATGTGGCCCTCATACCCAAACAAACTCTCTTCTGGGTTCCAGTCTCACATTCAAGTCTAGCAAGAAATGCATACATTCCCCAAACTGGTCAAACCAAAGTCTTAGATTCAAGTCACACCATGTCTGATTGGCTTGTCTTGAAGCACAGGCCTATTCCTGAGCCCATCACTGTGGCTGAGGGAATGAAGCATGCAAAATGTAGGGTGTGGAGGCAGGCCTCATACAGAGGATCGTGGTCTGGGAGTGCAACTATAGAAGACACCTGTAGGAAAATCAAGGAAATGGATACAGGGTGGTGCTTAAAAAAAATATCCAATGGGCTGGAGAGATGGCTTAGCAGTTAAGGCACTTGCCTACAAAGCCAAAGGACCCAGGTTCGACTCCCCAGGACCCACGTAAGCCAGATGCACAAGGGGGCGTACACATCTGGAGTTCATTTGCAGTGGCCGGAGGCCCTGGCATCACCCATTCTCTCTCTGTCTCTCTACCTGCCTATTTGTGTATCTCTCTCTCACTCTCTCTCAAATAAATAAATAAAAATAAAATTAAAAAGCTTGTAAAAAATATATCCAATGCCCACTATAAACAAATCAGCCATCCAGTTACCTGAGGTACTAGATGTTACGTAACCATGAAAACAACCGTTAGAGGCTAAATGTCAAGATTCGTTGCTCGCTGGAGGCCGTGGGGCCCACATTCTCTCTCGTTCTCTCTTGCCCTTCTCGCAGTCTGTCCTCTCAAATATAAATAATAAAATAATACAAAGCAAACACGAAACCACCAAAGTTGGCCTTAATCAGATTAAAATACTACTTCAAAGCAAACAACCTCTCAACTGGCGAAATTAAAATCACCCAGGACTCCACCTCTGGAGAGCATACTTGGTCTCGGTGGTGCCAGGGCGTCTCTACTCCTTTAAACTCCCCACGAGACGTCAACATGAAACGTCCTCTGAGGCCTCTGGTGTCCAATGAGAAACAGATAGTAGCCCCAGAACCCCCAGGAGTTTAGAAACTGATGAGTACAAAGAAACACATCCAGCTCATTGTCTGGGCTTTCCTGAGAGTCAGGGTTCTGAAGAAGAGCTAAGAAACACAAGGAACTAAGAGCTAAGAAATGCAAGGAAATCGAGAAGCCAACAAAACACAGCGCCTCCCGTGAGAAAGAACTCCTTCCGTATCTGCGCCCTCCGTCCATGAGGCACTAGAGCTCCGTGGGCCACGTGCCTTTGATTGGCAGCAACAGAACAGATAGGCACCTGTTTGCAAATCAGAAATAGCTGGGATGGATCAGGTATAAATGGGTGAGGCCAGAGATCTGGAACCAGCAGAGATGTCCATCAACAGATGACTGGATAAACAACATATGGTACATATACACAATGGAGTGAATTCGGCTACAAAAAGGACAAGTATGACATTTGCAAAAATGAATTGAACTGGACTCCATTATGCTGAGCAAAATAAGCCAGACTCAAATATCACATGTTTTCTCTCATATGTGGAATCTATGTTTAAATATATATAAATATAAATATATATATATGTATATATATATATATATATATATATGTGTGTGTGTGTGTGTGTGTGTTTGTGTGTGTATGCGTGTGTGTGTGTGTGTGTATGTGTGTGTAGAATATTAAGTAAAAGAGAATTATAAAAGGGGAGGAAAGGGTCTTAAAAGGAGGGGGAAAAGAAAGAGTGGAAGAGGGTATTGTGAAGGACAAATAAGAACAAAATATAATGATACATGTGTATAAAAATGTCATGATGGGGCTGGAGAGATGGCTTAGTGGTTAAGCGCTTGCCTGTGAAGCCTAAGGACCCTGGTTCGAGGCTCCATTCCCCAGGACCCACGTAAGCCAGATGCACAAGGGGGCGCATACATCTGGAGTGGCTGGAGACCCTGGCACACCCATTCTCTCTCCCCCTCTCTCTCTGCCGCTTTCTCTCTGTCTGTCTGTCACTCTCAACTAAATAAAATTTTAGAAAAACGTCATGATGAAGCTATGCTGAATTAAGAAGGTAGTGGAGTCATATATAGCTTGGAGGTTTCTGACTAGAGATGCTGGGTAGGGGGGATGGGTGTTATATGAGATCCAAGAAGGAAAGAAACAGTAATGAATCGCAGAGGTAATACAAAGGGGGAAATTTTGAATGGACAAGATGAGCTGTCCTTGGGTAGGGATGTAGCTCAATGGCAGGACACATACCCAGCATGCAGCAGGCCCTTGGCCTGACTATGGCACTGAAAGGAGGAGAAAGAAGAGGAGAGATAGGCAAAGTAGGAGAAAGAGGAAGAAGAGGAGGAAAGGAAATGTCCAGTAGGCAGCTAATTATTACAAAAGCCTTTCAGAAGGGAGACTTGGGAGCATTTAGACAGTATCTAAATGCTGGAAGAGAGTGTTACGTGAACACAGGTGGGGATGAGGAGGACACGTAGCCTGCTCTGGATGGGCTCACTGGCGAGGAAGGGCGTCTGAGAATGAAAGGGTGTTCGTTAGCATTTGAGGGAGCCATCGGTTTTAGGTATGGATCAATCCCCTTTCAGCTGACTTAGCTACATCAAATAGCAAACCTTTTAAAAAAAATCAAATGATTCTTTGCTAGCAAATGAAGGGCATACAAAACAACAAACAAACAAAAACCAGACAAATGAAAAATAGAAACGAACAGGCTTACAATTCATTTCAATGCAGCAAATATTTACTAAACGCCTACTATGTGCCAGATTAGCCACAGATGGCTTTGGCTGGCATGATTAGATTATCAGGCACACAGCCCCACACCCACTCTCTTCCCAACCCCATGTGGGAGACCTCTGGTTCTGGTTTCTAGAATCTGCCTCAGATGATGCTCAGCGGATCCACCAGTTGCTCTAAGCAAGGTCCTTGGCAAACCTGGGGTCCTTGAGATAGATAACATCTTTCCTGGAAGCCACCTATTTTACAGCAGCTGCTGGTCGGCTTTGCCTCTGTTCGTCTCATACAGTCCTGGCCTGGGCTGGGTTCCCCCATAATCCTTGGCTTCTGCTCTAAGGCCTACCTGTAGCCTAGCTCCTGTGGAGGGCAGAGAGGCATGGAAAAGAGCTGCTGGCCAGGAAAAGAGCCCCAGCAGGTGAGCCAGGCTTTTGACATTGTGACATGATGATGTCATCTATAAAGTTCACACTCAAGTACCATGCAATTGAGTTGCCAAAAAATTTGCAATAACGCTCATTTTAAATAAGTTCGTGATTTTGTGTCAGGCCACACTCATAGCTATCCTAGGCTGCATTTGGGGTGCAGGCAACATGCTGGGCACATTTGGAAGGAGCTGGCCGTTCCTACCCATCTCTCCAACAGTTAAAGCCATCACTATCCTCACTGTCACATAGGGACACAATACCAGAACAGTTCTTAGAAAATCATTTTGAACAAGACACATAGAGTAAAAGATTGAGTAACTCTTCGGTCACCGCCCACCCTCAGAGATCTCCCCTTTCACCATTTTCTCTGTGGATCTTTCTCCCCTCATGTGCCCAGGAAGCCCTTTCCACACTCAGGTTGGTCCAGAGCACTTGACTCTGGAGTTGATTTTGCAGTGGCTCCAGGCCCTGGTGTGCCCATTTTCCTCTCTCTCTCTCTCTCTCTCTCTCTCTCTCTCTCTCTCGGGCATTCAGGAGGCAGAGATAGGAAGATCACTATGAGTTTGAGGCCAGCCTGGGCTAGAGCAAGACCCTACCTTGGAAAACCAAACATACACACACACGCACACACGCACGCACGCACACATGCACGCACAAAGCTGAGATCTACTTAGAGATCCCTTTAAACTGACATGCTAAATTGCATTTACTGGTCTATCACTTTGTAAATGTCCTGATTCTTGGGTATTTTATCTTCTCCTGAAAAGTTTTTTAATTGTAGTAGAATATATACAACAAAATATTTACCAATTAAATCATTTAAGTATATAGTGATATTAAATAACTCACATTATTGTACAACCATTACACTACCCATCTTCAGAACTTTTTCATTAATCCCCAACCCAAACAAAGTTTTCTAAGGTGTCCAGGAAGTAGGGACATATTGATTTTTTTATTGCTATTTCTGTGCATACTATGTACTTGTTTTTGTCCATTTTTCTGTTGCTATGACAAAGTAACCAAGATTAAGAACTATGCAGCCACAGAAAAAAATGAAATTAGGAAATTTGCAGGGAAAATGGATGGATCTGGAAAGAATCACATTAGGTGAAGTGACTCAACTCAGAGCAAAGCTGCATGTTCTTGCTGATGCGTGGGTCTAGCTTGGAATATGTATGCATATGTACATATTAAGGGGGCAAATGTGAGTAAAACCTATAAAGATTAGAAGCAGAACCAAAAGTGGGTCTAAGGAGATGAGCTGGAATTGGGGGGAGGGATGGGCCAAAGGACGCATGTGCCACGTGCACAGGAGAGGAGACCCAGGCCAAAGGGGCATCGCGGGGAAGTGGAGGCGGGGCAGGAGGAGGGATGGGAACCAACAGAAACAAATTGTGTTTGAAAACACTAAAAACTAAAAAAAGAAATTAAGAGGAGGTCTATTTACCTCCCAGCACTAGAAGGCTAAGAATATGGTGCTGGCATCCAGGCCAAGCACTACCTTAGAAGTAGCAGGGGACTTAGCCAAGACTGTGGTGTGAGGGGTTCTGTCCGCCCCCTTTCTCTTCTTTAGCAAATACCATGTGAGGAGCATGTGGCTTTGATGCAGACATAGCAACCTGCTCCCAGGAGCACTGGTTCACTCTGTAAAGCCGGAAGTGATCCCTGCTGAGGTTGGAGTCTCTGACTTAGTCACTTCCCACTAGGCCCCACCTCTTAAAGGCCCCACCGCCTCTCAACAGTACCACACTGGGGATCAAGCTTCCAACATGAGAGCTTTTGGGGGGCACTAAGTCAAACTTTATCCAAACCACAACAATGTCCCATAAATAATCCTGGCTAAAGCTGAGCATGGTGGTATGCATCAGTAGTCACAGCAATGATGACTGATACACCTTAAATTTGAGACTAGCCTGAGAAACAGAGCAGAAAAAGCAGGGGCTGGGGAGATGGCTCAGCAGTTAAAAGTGCTTGCTTGCAAAGCCTTTTGACTTAGGTTTGAATCCCCAGTACCCACGTAAAGCCAGATGCACAAAGTGTTGCATGCATCTGGAGTTTGTTTGCAGTGGACAAAAATCTTTGCTAATTAGGGCTGGAGAGATGGCTTAGCAGTTAAGGAGCTTGCCTGCAAAGCCTAAGGACCCAGGTTTGATTCTCCAGGTTCCACATAAGCCAGATGCACAAGGTGGTGCATGCATCTGGAGTTCGTTTGCAGTGCCTAGAGGCCCTGGTGCACCCATTCTCACTCTGTCTCTCTCTTTCTCTCCCTCTCTCTGTCTCTAATAAATAAATAAAAATAGATCTTAAAAAAAATCTTCACTAATTAAAGTAGGTAAGAGCTTAATAGAAAAAAACATCAAAATGATACCAATATCAGTTCTTCAAACTAACTCTTCTAAAATTACTTATTTTTTATTTATTATTTTTTAGAGAAAGAGAGAATTGGCATGCCAGGGCCTCAGCCATTACACTCCAAGTCCAGACGCTTGCGCCACCTAGTGGGCATGTGCAGCCCTGCGCTTGCCTCACCTTTGTGCATCTGGCTTAAGTAGGATCTGGAAAGTCAAACATGGGTCCTCAGGCTTCGCAGGTAAGTGCCTTAACTGCTAAGCCATTTCTCCAGCCCCTAAAATTACTTATTGTTTTTAAAAATATTTTATTTATTTATTTGAGACAGAGAGAAATAAAGACAGAGACAATGTGCACACCAGGGCCTCTTGCCGCTGCAAATGAACTCCAGATGCATGTACCAGTTTTGTGAACCTGGCTTTACATGGGCACTAGGGGGAAAAAAACCCCAAACTATCAGGTTTTGCAAGCAAATGCCTTTAACTGCTGAGCCATCTCTCTAGCCCTAAAAATTATTTATTAAAGCCAGAAGGGAAAGACAGATCTAGGGAAAGGAACAAAACATTTATAAACTGGAGCCAACATCAGGCTAAACCCTGACCTTGTCCAGAGGGGCTAGTGCCCCCAAACAGCTAGGGAGCCCAGAATGAGGTCCTCATGCATCACCACCCCACCCTTGCAGCATCCCAAGCCAGGCTACAAAATTAGCCGACAGGAAATAAGAGCACTAGGAGGGATGCACAGAGCTCCTTCCCGCTGAGTAAGATCCCTGAACAGCCAGAGCCGTGTTTCCCCAACTTGCCTCATTATGTGATTCATTCAGGCATTTATTAAACATACTGATTCAGTACTTCTGGGGTAGGGTATAAGAAACTGCATGTTTAATAAGAGCCTGGAATGATTCTCATGAAAGGCAAGTTTAGCAAAGAATAAACAGGAGTGTTCCATAAGCAAGGAAGGGCTGAGTGAGCTGCTTGAGGCTGCAATGTAAAGGCTCACTCCAGCTTCTAGGAGCCATGGAGACCCCTGTGCTGCATTCACAAACCCTGGCAGGCCCACTGAGGCCCCAGATGCCTGTGTGACTTCTGGTTCTCTCTCCTCCACTCCATCTCCTCTACACAGAGCCAGAATCCTATTGCCTCTTCCTTCCACCTCTACCGCCCAAGGCCTGGGATGATCCCATGTGCTGGCAGCCTATCCCTTGGCTGGTTCCCTGCAGGAAATGATGACAATGAGCTATAGTCCTAATTTAGAACAAAAGAGCCATGTATTCATTGGCCAGGTATTAATTAGGGAACGGCTACAGATACCCGGTGACATCACATGCTACCTTTAGATCCAGCTGGATCAGTTCGTGGAAATAAGTTGTGAAGCTTTACAACTACCAAGTCTGAGGTCGGTGTTTATAGAAGGAGACACTGGGCATCAACTGTACCTGTCAGGACTTAAATTTCACCTTGGGGCCCTTCTGATACAAGCCAGGCCGATGGAACCTGGCTCATTCAGTCAAGACTGCTCCAGTGGGCCCCATGCCTTCACAGTGCACCCATAAGATGACTACTTCCTTCCCACAACCACCTCAGAGTGCACTGGGTCAGAAGCAAAACTGACTAGAGAATACTGTTTGGCCAAAGAGTCACAGGTTTGTTTGTTTGTTTGTTTTCCCCCTCTGTGGAGTCAGAAAGACTTTGCTGAAAGAAAAACACAATTTTTGAAATAGCCTGTTTATCCTCATTCCAGAGAGTTTACATGAGGCAGTGTTTTTACAGAATACTGAATATTTTTACAGAATTTTTACAGAATACTCATAACTTGTATGCATTAAAGATTCCATACCCCACAGGACTGGGAAATCTTGGGCTAAAAAAATGTGAAATAGAATTCTTTATTGCTTTTGTTGTTGTTGTTGTTTGTAGAATCTTTAATATGTCATTGTAGTCTTAGGAAACTCCCTGAAGTAAATACAATGTACCACATTGTTTTCAATTAAGTGAATTTATTAGCAATGAAATTATAAGTCATTTTCTGCAGAACACATTCCAGGAGATGTTGAAATGAAGAATACTATTATCAAGGGCTGGAGAGATAGCTCAGCAGCTAAGGCACTTGCCTGCAAAACCTAATAATCTAAGTTCAATTCCCTAGTACCCACATAAAGCCAAATGCACAAAGTGACGCATGCATCTGAAGTTCATTTGCAGCAACTAGGGGCCCTGGTGCATCCATTCTTCTCTCTCTCTCTCTCTCTGTTTGCAAATAAATAAGTAATATTTTTTAAGAAGAATACTATTATCAATAACCTCCTTGGTCTTTAAGAAACAAAAGTTGGGGCTGGAGAAATGGCTTAGTGATTAAGGCACTTGCCTACAAAGTCAAAGGACCCAGGTTCCATTCCCCAGAACCCACATAAGCCAGATGCACAAGGCGGCACATGTGTCCGGAGTTTGTTTTCAGTGGCTGAAGGTCCTGGTGTGCCCATTCTCTCTCTCACTCTCTCTCTTTACCTCTCTCTTTCATCTGCCTGTCTCTCTCAAATAAATTAAAGTTAATAATAAAATAAATAAAATTTTAAAAAGAAACAAAAGTTACCCTTTCCCTGACTTAGAGTAGGTATCTTCTCCGTCTTGGGGACTGTCCTCCATAGCTGTGTACTTCCTGGGGTTAAGTGAGCAGCTGTGTGGATGTTTATCTGGAACCCTCTTCTTATTAACTCCAGACACGTTCCCTGTGCTTCTGGTGCCTCACCTTCCCCATCTGTACAGGGCTGTGGTGAAGATTAAATAAATGTACTCATGGAATTACTATTTCTAATGATAGAAACGCTGTCTTCTGGAGTCCCACTTCTGGGTTTTATTTCTCATCAGACGAGCCAGTGATTGCTTTGAGAGTGTGCAGTGAACTTGGTATTGGGAGCATAGTTGAATCAGGTGCAAACAGAAGAAGAAGAAACTGAAGAAGGTCATTACCCGAGAGCTCAGAGCATCTGCGGAGCAGAGCCAGGCCTGGACGACCAGCCCAGGGTGAAGGGAAAAACTCATTAACATAGAAGGAAGAAAATAAAAGATGCCAGTCAATCTCAAAATCTGTTATTAAAATGCAGGCTTGGGCTGGAGAGATGGCTTGGTGGTTAAGGCGCTTGCCTGCAAAGCCTAAAGACCCAGGTTTGATTCACCAGGACACACATAAGCCAGATGCACAAGTGGGCGCACACATCTGGAGTTCGTTTGCAGTGGCTGGAGGCCCTGGTGCGCCCATTCTCTCTCTCTGTATCTGCCTCTTTCTCTCTCTCTCTGAAATAAATAAATAAATGTATTTTTTTTTAAATGTATGCTCATAGGGTTCAATGGCAGAGTGCCTGCCTAACATGTACCAGGCCCTGGGCTCTATCCACAGAACTGGGAAGAAAAAATAAAAGGAAAGAAAATGATGTTTATGTGTGTCAGTAAGTGCATTACAAACACACACATAAAAGAAAAATGTGGAGGAGGGGGAAAAAGGCTCAAATGTCATAATTTCTTTCAGACAGCATTAGCTGGCACCTGTGGTACCCATGTGGACTCCACTGCTGCCTGGCTGTCTCAGCAGGGTGGCAACCTTTGATAATAGTCTGGATGATGTGCAAGAGTGAATTTCATGTAGTTGGGCGTGGTGGTGCACGCCTTTAATCCCAGCACTCAGGAGGCAGAGGTAGGAGGATTGCTGTGAGTTTGAGGCCAGCCTCAGACTACATAGTGAATTCCAGGTCAGCCTGGGCTAGAGCAAGACCCTACCTCAAAATCAAAACAGGGCTGGAGAGATGGCTTAGCAGTTCAGGCATTTTCCTGGGAAGCCTAAGGACCCAGGTTGGATTCTCCTGGCCCCACGTAAACCAGATGCACATGGTGGAGCATGCATCTGGAGTTCATTTGCAGTGGCTAGAGGCCCTGGCTGGCTTGCTCGCTCTCTCTCAAATAAATAAATCAGAAAAAAAAAAAATTAAGTGAATTTCACTATGGAATCTCTAGCAGGGAAAGGAGAGTCATCCAGGACAGGGGTGAGGAAATGTCAGAATAGGAACCAAGAAAGAGGGCAGACACAGAGATTCTTCCTGTGAAGCCCCGGGCATCAATTGGAACATCCTGTCTGAATTCCAAGGGTCTCACTGACGTTTCACAGTAGACGTCACTGCCACACAGCAGTGAGGGCCACAGCAGGCAAAGGAGTTCCTCAGATACACTCTGGACAAAGTTTGTGTAGGAATGGAACTTTAAAAACCTCATGCCTGTGCTGGAGAGATGGCTTAACCCTTAAGGCACTTGCCTGTGAAGCCTGAGGACCCAGGTTCAAGTCACCAGGTCCCATGTAAACCATATGCACATGATGGCATATGCATCTGGAGTTCGTCTGCGGTGGCCAGAGGCCCTGGCATGCCCATTCTCTCTCTTTCTGTCTCCCTCCCTCTCTCTCTGTCTCAAATAAAAATAAATAAATAAATAATTAAAAAAAAAAAAAAACCTCCTGCCTCCTGCAGGCATCTTTAGATAAGAAACCTTAACTCCCTTGGGATCTCATGGGGGCTGAGAATGAATTGAGTGCTCAGCTCTGGGAAAAGTAGTTTGGTTTCTTTAAAAACCACAAAGCACTGAACTGGCCATTACTAGATTCCTGATCGCACAGCGGCTGTCACTACCTGCACAATATTGGGCCCATCAACATGTTGTCATAGGTGATGGAGGAGGGCAAAACAAGACTGCAAAACAGAAGAGGGACTCCTTGGGAAGAGGAGGGGATTCAGCAAAAGGGTATGGGGGAGAGGCACTAAAGAAATAACGGAGAGGGGCTTATGATCAAAATCCATTGTGGACATGTATGAAAATTGGCATTGAAAAACAAAACTCAGGCTGGAGAGATGGTTTAATGGTTAAAGTGCTTGCCTGCGAAGCCTAAGGACCCATGTTCCACTCTCCAGATCCCACCTCAGCCAGATGCACAAAGTTGAAGCAAGTGCAAGGTTGCACATGCCCACTAGGTGGCAGAAGCTTCTGGAGTTCGATTGTAGAAGCTGAGGCCCTGGAGCCAATTCCCTCTCTCTCTCTCTCTCTCTCTCTCTCTCTCTCTCTCTCTCTCTCTCTCTCTTCTCTCTCTCTGTCTCTCTCTGTCTCACTCACTCTCTCTAAAATAAATAAATAAACTTATGCCTGGTGTGGTGGTGCATGCCTTTAATCTCAGCACTTGGGAGGCAGAGGTAGGAGGATCACTATGAGTTCAAGGCCACCCTGAGACTATGTAAGTGAATTCCAGGTCAGCCTGGACTAGAGCTAGACCATACTTTAAAAAAAAAAAAAATGACAAAACCAAAACTGCAACAAAAGAAAACTTGCCAGATATGGTAGCACAAGCCTTTAATCCCAGAACTTGGGAGGCAGAGGTAGGAGGATCACTGTGAGTTTAAGGGTGAGACTAAAGAATGAGTTCCCAATCAGCCTTACCTAAAGTGAGATCCTACCTTGAAAAAACAAAAACCAAAACTCACAAAGCAGTAAATCGGAATTATATGTCTGTGACATGATCTGGGAAATTTGAACAGCACACTTTCATGGTATTAAGGAATAGTTTAAGTTTAGGAACAATAATGTAAATAAATTTTAAAATGATTCAGGTTGGGACTGGAGAGATGGCTCAGGGTTAAAGGGGCTTGAGAGCCTGGGTTAAATTCCCAGTACTGACTTAAAGTCAGATGCACAAAGTGGTACATTTATCTGGAGTTTTCTGCAGTGGCAAGAGGCCCTGGTGTTGTGCCCATTCTCTCTCTCTCTCTCTCTCTCTCTCTGTGTGTGTGTGTGTCTTTCTCTGCTTATAAATACATAAATATTTATAATTGGGTATTGTTAATTGGGTACGGTAGCACAGGCCTTTAAAGTCAGCACTTGGGAGGTTGAGGTAAAAGGATCACCATGAGTTCAATACCAGCCTGAGTCTAGAGTGAGGCCCTGCCTCAACAAACAACCAAAAAGCTGGGTGTGGTGGCCCACGCTTTTAATCCAGGCATTCAGGAGGCAGAGGCAGGTGGATTGTCACGAGTTCAAGGTCACCCTGAGACTACATAGTGAATTCCAGGTTAGCCTGGGCTAGAGTGAGACCTTACCTTGGAAAGCCAAAAACAAATAAATAAATAAAATCCCCCAAACAAAATGAAAACAGAAGTATTTACTGAAATATCGTCAGTTTGCTTCGAAGTAATCCAGTGGTGTGAGGAAGAAATGGGTTAAGGTAGAAATGAAGTTACAACTAGCCATGCATTGCTAAGTGTTAAAGCTGGGTTGTGGGTAAAAGTGGCTCACTATGATGTTCTTGTCTTATATACGTTTGGAGTTTTCCATCTAAAAGCTCCATAAAGAGTAGAGAATAAAGCAGGGTCTTAGGCATACCACCCTGAACGTGCCCCACCTCATCTGATCTCAGAAGTAAAGCAGCGTCGAACCTGGTTAGTACTGGGATGGGGAACAGAGAATTTCACAGTACACGCGCGGCATTTAATGTAAGCTTGTAAATAGAATATGCCTTGTATTCTTCCACTCACTCCTTCATATTATAGCAATATATACACCATCATGGTAAAATTCACCATTTTAACCGTTTTTAAGCATGAATTTCAATGGCACTTATATGCTATTCCATAATTGATCATTTTCCACTTACATCTGGGAGATGGTCTCATAATAACACAGGAACTCTTCCTTTTCATAGTGGCGTAGTGTCTGATTATTTTCGCCTTTGTCTACCACACTGTTTTAAGTGCTTTGAGCCTACAGGAATGAATAAAATACAGTCCTTTTCTCAAGCAGTGCAGTCTAAAATGTACTTTCTTTTGAGAAAGGGGTAACACGGGGATTTAGCATCAAGGCTGATCATAATATCAGCTACCTCTATGGCCAGATTATGAGCAAGGGAAAGGCAATATCTAAAATAAATGGCCTGGGGACTAGGGAGATCGCTCAGTGGTTAGGCGCTCTTGCTTGCAAAGCCTGCTGGCCAGAGTTCAATTCCCTAGCCACCCATGTAAAACTGGACAGGGGTTCATTTACAGCAGCAAGAAACCCTGGCATGCGCGCTCACGCACACACAACACACCAATCAATCAATCAATCAATCAATCAATAAATAAATGTCTTGAGGGGCTGGGACGCAGCTCAGTGGCAGAGTGTGTGCTTGGCATGTGCTGGGCCCTGGCTTCAATCTCCAGCACCTAGTTTTCTTTTCTAGCTAAGAAATAGTTACTTATTTGCAAGGACACAGAGAGAGAATGAGAATGGGAGCACAGGGCCTCTAGCTACTGCAAACAAACTCCAGACGTATGTGCCACTTTGTGCATCTGGCTTTACATGGGTACTGGAGAATTGAACCCTGGTTGTTAGGCTCTGCTGGCAAGCACCTTAACTGCTGAGCCATCTCTCCAGCACCTGGTTTTGTTTCTTTTTAACTTTCTTATTGACAACTTCCATAAGTATAAACAACAATCATAATCCCCTCCTACCACCCTGCCTATTGCCCCTCCCAAATCCCCCCTCCACTGAATCCCTTTTTCTTTCCATCTGGTCTCTTTTCTGTTCTGATGTCACCATTTTTCCCCCTTCTATTATGTAGGTCTTCTGCAGGGAGGGTCAGCCACTGTGAGGTCATGAATATCAAGGCCACTTTGTATCTGAAAGATGGTATGATAAGCACTCCTTCTCTTCCTTTGGCTCTTAAATTCGTTCTGCCACCTCTTCTGTAGTGTCCCTGAGCCTGATAGGGAGCACCTAATTTTTTTTTTAATGAAAAGGTGTAAGAACTATCAGGAGATTGGAAGCCACTGCTGGCAAAAGTGACCACAAATTGCTGCTTCTCTTCCACCTTACCAGGCATAATTGATCACATCACTTATTTCTACAATTTTCCAGACTGGAAAAGAGATTCTCATTGAGGAAATTTAGGAAATGTGTAGAGAAGCAGAAAAATTACTTGGTTGTAAGCACTTTAAAAAACTGCTGAAAACTATTACTGCATCAATACAATGCAACTTATTAAATGATCTCCCTATCCACTCCTGAATTTTAGAGATCTAAGAACAGAAGGTAGGTGTTTGTTTTCAGGCAATCAAGAGACATCTAAGCAAATACAGTGAATGGGACACAGGTAAGACTGGAGCCCAATATGTATATTTGAAAATTATCTATATGAAATTAAAGGCAGGTGCCGAATAAGCCGAGGGAAGACACGGGAGCTAGTTTGTTCAGTAGAGTGCTTGAGGACCTGAGCTTGGTCCCCAGACCCATGTTTTTAAAATAGCCAAGCGTGGTGCCAGACACTTGTAATCCTAGTGCTAGGCTCGAAAGATGAACAGATCTCTGGGGCTTAGTGGTCAGCCAGTTGAGTCTAATTAGGCAACTTCTAGGCCAGCAAGAGGCCCTATCACAAAAAATGGGTCTGAAGAAAGGCACACATGCACATGCATGTCCGCTTGCCATGAAAACATGAGAGAGAAGAGAGAGAGAGAGAGAGAGAGAGAGAAAGAGAGAAGAGAGAGAGTACGCCAACAGTTAAGGCATTAGGGATTACAGCAATTACTGATAACAAAAATACAAGAGCCCTGAAAACTAATTAGAGGAAGATTCACTTAAGTAGAATAACACCTTTGTTAGTGTGCGTTTTGAATAGTTTTTTTTTTTTTTGTACACAGTGTCACTCTGTAGCTCAAACTAGTCTGGAACTCACTGTGTGCCCCAGGTTGACCTCAAATTCCCAGAAATCCTCCTGCCTCAGCCTCTGGAGTCCTACAATCAGAGGTGTGAGCCACCATGCCTTGCTAGAATAGAACCTTTGTACCCTCAACACCCACCAAAGATACTGCGCAGGGCACGTGATACATTTGTTTAACTGAACATGGGAGCAGAAGAAGAGGAACCTCCAGTGTCTGAAGGGCAGGAGAGGACTGTTGCATGGAATAGCTGGAGACCTGGCCTCTCTGACCGAGGGGATGAAGCCTCTAGCATCTAGGTGGTAACTGAAGTTATGGGAATAGAGACACATTCATACGGAGAGATGGTGGAGTGAGGAGAGGGCCGGGGCAGCATCCTGAGCACCCCTGCTTCGGAAGATCAGTGTCATGGCCACTAAGAGAACTGAGCCAGTCCTCCTCAACCTCTAGCCAGAAATTCTTTGTGCCTGAGGCAGAAGAAGACAGAGTGGTCTGGAGGGTTTGGGGAGCTTTGGGGTCCAGCAAATGATTTGACAGTGCCTAAGGAGAGGCCTATGATTTAGAGACTGAGAAGGGGGCCCTGGTTTATCAACCAGGGATCTTATCACCGGGTTCTGGCAAACACACGGGACACTTCCTTTCCAAACAATGTAATTCTCACCTAAAATGGACCTGATAATGTGCCTCATACTATCCTCAAGGCTAAATTGGAAGCTACTGACTCATGCTTCTTTTTTCCGCCTTCAGTTCCGATCCCTGTTTCCCACACACGTAGGTAAATGACAGCACTGCTGTTCTTTCTCCTGGGCGTCTATTTCAGGGACAGGCGGTGGCCAGCCTACAGTTGTGTGTGCTGTTGTCACCTGTGGTGTAGCGCAGCCCTTTATAGCATTCCTTTCAAACGGAAAGGATAAGAGAACACAGAAGTGAATTACAGTGACATCTTGCTAGGTAAATTCTCTGAGCTGAGTTTCCTTTATGATCAAGCCCAGCCGTACAAGAAAGGAAACCCAAACAGAGGGCCTCACTGCCAGACTCGCCATGCAGCTTTGCACGGCGCCACTGCTCAGAAGCAGCCTTTAACCCAGCTAACACGTGGGTTAAAATGCTGCCAGCTCCCATCTGACCCAAAGTCACCCGAGATAAAAGTCTCGTCCTTGGAAAAATTCAATTCTGTTTGGCAAATATTTAGCAAGTACCAGCTATTTTTTTTTTTCCTAGAGCCTGTTCAGGGATGAAGAGATGGAAATCCAGCCTATGGGTCCCAGTAGCACCTAGGTATCTAGAAAGGATGGGCTCCTTCGACAGTTCTAACCTTCTACGGTGCACTGGACTGGTTCTTGCTTCAAACACCAGTGATTCCTGTCCTTCCCCTCAGACATTCTGAACCAGGTTGTGGGTATGGGATAGGGAGGAAGGGAAGAAGAGAAAGGGAGCCTTAAACTTCTCATCCCCATGTTTTCACCTCCCAAATGCTGGGGTCATAGGCATACACCCCCATGCCCATTTCATGGGGATTGAACCCAGGGCTTCATGCATGCTAGGCAAATAGTCAATCGAGTGGGCTATAGCCCCAGCCCACTTGATACCATTTTAAAAATAAATTGGGGTGGGGGGCTGGAGAGATGGCTTAGTGGTTAAGGTGCTTGCCTGCAAAGCCAAAGGACCCAGGTTCAATTCCCCAGGACCCACGTAAGCCAGATGGATGCACAAGGGGGCACATGCACCTGGAGTTCATTTGCAGTAGCTGGAGGCCCTGGCATACCCATTCTTTCTCTCTCTACCTGCCTATTTCTGTTTCTGTATCTCTCTCTCTCAAATAAATAAATAAAAATAAAATATTTTAAAATAAATTTTGGTGATTGTAGTACTAAAATCCCCTGCTCTAGTTGGCTATCTAACTTCTGTCTATGATTACTCTGTAGATGTAACTTTTTTTGGAGGTAGGGTCACTCTCTAGCCCAGGCTGACCTGGAATTCACTATATAGTCTCAGGCTGGCCTCAAACTCACAGAGATCCTCCTACCTCTGCCTTCCAAGTGCTGGTAGTTTCTACTGTGAAATAATTGAAAAAAAAATTCAGATAGATTTTAGAGGATTCCTAAAAGCCTGCTAAAACCAGGCCGGTCCTGGACCAGTATCTCAAAACTGCTTCTTGAGGAAGAAGAAAACTGATACGGGATGGAGGAGGGAACTAGCCATTATTGAGATTATGACTGTCATCTTGCCAAGGTGCACACTGGGGACTTGGTATACTCAAAGTTAGATGTCTAGACACTAAGATTTTAATCATTAACTCCTGGCCTGGAGGTTGTGTCTGCTGTGCCCTGACATCGTTACCTGGCCTTCACCCAAGTGCTTCAAGCACTTATCGTAGAGCCCAGTCCAGAGCTTTCCTTCTCCTTTCACTACTCCTCCTTTCCTCTATCCTTCCCTCCCTCTCTCCCTCTCTTTCTCTCTTCTCTCTCTCTGAAGATATAATTTACATACCACAAAATTCACCCATTATTAGTGGGCTCATGGTTTTTAGTAAACTTATGGACTTGTGCAGTGGGCATTAGAACATTTCATTACTCAAATCAGATCCCCCATACTCATTTCTAGTCAACCCCTCTCCTTTCCTTCTCCCCCCAACAAATCCAGCTCTGCTTTCGGTCTCTCACAGAGCTTCTCTTGTGGACCAAATGTTGGCCTTAACCATCCAGGAACTCCTACACCCATGCCTCAGCATGGACTGTCACCTAGTTACGAATATAAAAAGTTGTGCCAGGTGTGGGAGGCTAATTTACGAGAATTGACATGAGTTAAAGCTACAGAGTGAGTTCTAGGTCAATCTGGGCCAAACTGAGACCTTGGCTTGAAAAACGAACAAAAAGAATATAAACATCTGCATTCTTCAGTTTTATAATGTTGTGCCCATATGCCTTAGGAGGGTGTGGCCAGGCTGCCTATGGAAGCCACCCAAGTGCACCTATGTGAGAGTCCCTTAGGTTCTCAGTCCAGGGGTAGGGATGACTGTCTCCAGGACTGCCACAGCAGGAATTTCAAGTCCTTGAGTGGGTGTTAGACTAGTTAAGGTGGCCTCGTGAGTAACAAAATGGAGGTACAAGTGGCTTGGGGACATAATAGAGTGAACACACATTCCATATGTCTTGGACCTTCTGCTTCTTGTCTCACTTATGTCCTTTGAGTTGCTTTTGTCTTGCTTCAAGAATAAAACAAAAGTAACTATGAACTGAGTTCAAGTCGTCACTTGGACACTCCAAGTTCTGGATCAAGTGTCTAATATGGAAGCAAATGGATCTTGCTTTAGTCAGTGCCATAGAACATCTGCATTCTAATCTCTTATCACAGAGCAATCTGAACAAACCTGCTACACAGCTCCTAGTTCTCAGAACTACAGCTCAAACGTGTTCTATAGATTCCTTAGTATCCTTCCATGTCTAGAGCACAAGTTGTGGAAACTTCAAATTTCATTTCCCTTCTTGGCCTGTGTGACCTTGGGTAAGTTATCCATCATGTCTAAGCCTATATAGGCGGGCTATTGTGAGGATAAAAAGAGACGAGATAAACAGAAAGCTTTGCCTGGCACCTGGTGCCTGGTATGCTCAATAGTAGTGTCCAGGGCTTCAGATTTTGACATGACTATGGCAAAATGTTTGCACCAGAACCTTTCCCTATTAAAATTAGCCAAGGTCAGAGCATTTTCCTTTGTTTTGGAAAAGCAGTGAGGCACCAGCATTTGTTAATGCTTACAATGTAGGCTACAGAGAATAATCATCTCACTCCAGAACTCAAGAGACTGAGCCTTAGAAAAGCCTGTTGGGGGCTGGAAAGATGGCTTAGTGGTTAAGGAGCTTGCTTGCAAAGCCAAAGGACCCAGGTTTGATTTCCCAGAACCCATCTAAGCCAGATGCACAAGGTGACACATGCATCTGGAATTCATTTGCAGTGGCTCACCCATTCTCTCTCTCCCTCCCTCCCTCCCTCATTCTCTCTCAAATAAATAAATTAAAAATAAAACATTTTGAAAAATTTAAAGTCTGGTGGCCAAAGTTGTGCAGGTTTCTGCATCTAAAGCCAATGTCCTTTGCACCTAAAAACACTGAAGCACAAAAGCTCAGGACCAACCTGCCAGGGTGGAAAACAGTCTACATTCAACATCTAACGGGATATGCTGAAATCTGCCAAGCGCATTTCTCTAGGTGAGCCTGGATCACAGCTCACATTCCAAATGTGACAGGGATAGATCACACAAGGGCTCCTGGAGGGGACTTGGGAGGAAGGACTGATTAAGAGCTCCGAGTTGGCTTTTGGGGAAACGAAGTAGCAGCAGGTGGAGTCCTTTGAAGGATAGTCAACAGAAGAGCAGCCAATGTCCATCATCAACAATGTCGCTTTTCTGGCCATTTCTACACGGAGATGTGTGGGTTCTCTGTATAAGCTTGCTCAAGCCATCGCTTCCTTCAGTACAATCCTGCTCGTCAATTTCACTTTGCACTGATTTCTTCACCCTGACTGGAGACCCTCTATAGTTATGGCTCTGGTGGGAATTACCTTCTCCCAAACCCCATTAGGTTGCCAGTGAGCTATCTTATAACAATGCAAATGCCACATCATCACTGTTTCCTTGTTGACCCTTGGGTTGAGGACTGTGTTCTCCGTCTTCCACTTTTTCCTAGACTTCCATCAGAACAGACACAAAACATACGATAGATGACACAACTTTGTGTTTCGTTTACAAAGATGAGCACATTCGAGGGAAGCACTAAAGAAAAAAGTCATTTTGGCTACAGAGGAATGATGTGCTTAGTGCTCACAGCATATTTCTAGCCAGTGGGGTTTAGTCACGGAGAAGTTGTTCAACACCTCCCCGAGAAGCCCTCGCAGCACATGCATTATCAGAGGGAGCATATGGACCACAGCATCGGGCGCAAAGGGGGTGCTTGTGACACTTGGCTACCCAGTTTTGCTTATGTTCCCAAGCCTTTTGAAGGGGTCGCCCTCATTCTGACTCACTTTCTTAAATGTTTACCTTCATAGCTGCCAACTGTTTGAATTTGGGTTTCAACTGTTCTGACCATCTGCTCAGAGAGAACTTTTTAGATTATGTCACAGTGTTTGGAATCACAAATAATACAGTTTTGGAGTTAGAGGAGGCCTTGGAAATCAGCAAGTCTAAGCTCTTCATTCATATGCTCACAAATGCTGCTTCACTGCTCTGGCACTAGGTGCTGGAACTGCACAGACATCCATGACACACGGTCCCTGGACTCCTGGCACTTACCCTCTAGCAGGAAAGACGTCACTGGCAGGCTGGGGTGCTGGCTGAGTTGGTAAAGTGCTTACAGTGCAATCAGACCTGAGTTTTGATCTCTGGCTGGGTATGGTGGTGTGTAACTTTAATTTAATGCTGAGGTGGTGGAGACAGGAGGCTCCCTGGTACTTGCTAGCTGTCTTGTCTAGCTAAATCAATGAGCTTCAGGGGTGGTGAAAGACCATGTCTCAATGAGTAAAGGTGGACAGCCACCGAGAAAGACACCTGATGTCAATCCCTGAACTCCACTCACCCACACAAACATGCATACTACCATATACGTATACCACATACACATACATTTGCAAAAAAAAAAAAAAAATGTAATTGCCCAGCGCTCAGGAGGCAGAGGTAGGAGGATCTCCATGAGTTCAGGGCCACCCTGAGGCTACATAGTGAATTCCAGGTCAGCCTGAGCTAGAGTGAGACTCTATCTCAAAAAGAACACACACACACACACATATGCAATTGGCAATAAGAAATGCAACTTGAAGTTGCTGACGGTACAGTCGACTCCCTCTCAGAGCCCTAAAGACCTCTACTCAAGTGCAGCCAAGATCGTGACTTGCACAGTAGGAAAAAAATTTAGGATGAGTTAGACAGAGCAAAGCTGGTGAGTTTATGATTAAGCAGGAAGACAAGATATACTTGAAGAGAATCAAGCACGGGTACTAGGAAAGGAATGTCCCTGCGTGCCTCAGCAGTAGTTACCAGTGTGATTTGGGGACTTTGAAGCTATTTAGTCTGCAAGTAAGCTTAGGTAGTAGAGAAGTATGTGGTCGACAGCCATGCTACCCTGAATGCACACAATCTCGTGAGGGAAAGTATGTAGTGGTATAATTATTTTTCTTCTTCATAGAATTCTCTCCTTAAAGAAGAAACTTATTAAGTACATTATACAGGTTTACAGGTAGAGAGGGGGTAATTCTAATACTGAGGAAGCAAAGACAAGACGATCCTGATAGAGTTAAAAACATTCTTTCTCCCTCTTTCTCTGTCAAATAAATAAATAAATAAAATTTCAATAAAATAGGCCAGGTGTGGTTATGCACGCCTTTAATCCCAGAACTTGGGAGGCAGAGGTAGGAGAATCTCCATGAATTTGAGACCACCCTAAGACTACATAGTGAATTCCAGGTCAGCCTGGGCTAGAGTGATACCCTACCTTGAGAAACTAAAAGTAAAAGAAAAAAAAAAAGAAAAAGGGAAGGACAGAAGGGGAAGGAAAGGAAGAAGGAAGGGGAAAAAGAGAAAAAGAATTTTTACACATAGGTTACAAGGAGGTTGGACTTAAGGCATGGCTCATTGGCCATATTAAGGACGCCATTGGTGATGTTTCTCAGAGAGGGGAGTGTGATGCTTTTGTAGAGTGTCTGGTCAGTGATATTGACGTTCCTGGATGTCAGCCACTGAGAGTTGAAGATCAGAACCAAGGACAGTGATGGTGCTCTTTCCTTTCTTATGTCCCCTCTAACACCTAACTGGCTATGCTACCGTCAAAAATGTTCAGTAAAGGGGCTAGAGGGATGGCTTAGAGGTCAAGGTATTTGCCTGCAAAGCCAAAGGACCCAGGTTTAGTTCCCCAGGACCCACGTTAGCCAGATGCACAAGCGGGTGCACGTGACTGGAGTTTGTTTGCAGTGGCTGGAGGCCCTGGCGCACCCATTCTCTTTCCCTCTCCCTCTTTCTCTGTCAAATAAATAAATAAATAAAATTTCAATAAAGTAGGCCAGGTGTGGTTATGCACACCTTTAATCCCAGAATTTGGGAGATAGAGGTAGGAGGATCTCCATGAGTTTGAGCACCCTAAGACTACCTAGTGAATAGCTCAGCCTGGGCTAGAGTGATACCCTACCTTAAGAAACTAAAAGTAAATGAAAAAAAAAAAAAGAAAAAGGGAAGGACAGAAGGGGAAGGAAAGGAAGAAGGAAGGAGAGAAAGAGAAAAATGAAAATGATGTTGAATTTATGGTCTAGGAAGATGTAAACAAATCATAGCTATGATAAAATCATGAAAGAAGAAACAGGGATGGGGAGATGGCTTAGTGGTTGAAGTGCTTTCCTGAAAACCCAAAGGACCCAGTTTCTATTTCCCAGAACCCACGTTAGCCAGATGCACAAGGTAGCACATGCACCTGGAATTTGTTTGCAGTGGCTGGAGGTCCTGGTGGCCCATTCTCTCTCTCTTTCTTTCTCTCTATCCATCTATTATCTATCTATCTGCCTCTCTCTCTCTCTCTCTCTCTCTCTCTCTCTCTTTCAAATGAATTTAAATATAAAAAAAATTTTTAAAGCAAGAAAAAAAAGCTGGGTGTGGTGGTGCACGTCTTTAATCCCAGCACTCGGGGGGCAGAGGTAGGAGGATCACTGTGAGTTCAAGGCCACCTTGAGACTACATAGTGAATTCCAGGTCAGCCTGGGCCAGAGTGAGACCCTACCTCAAAAAATTAAAAAAAAAAATACTGGGATAGAGAGATGGCTCATCAGTTAAGGCACTTGCCTATAAAACCTAAGGACCTCAGTTCAATTCCCCAGTACCCATGTAAAGCCAGATGCACAAAGTGGAACATGCATCTGGAGTTCATTTTCAGTGTCTAGAGGCCCTGGTGCCCCATTCTCTCTCTCTCTCTCTCTCTCCTCTCTCTCCCTCCCTCCCTCCCTCTCTCTCTCTCTCTTTCTCTCTGCTTGCAAATAAATTAATTAAAATAAAACATTTAAAATGACTTATTTATTCATTTATTTAAGAGAGGGAGAGAGAGAGAGAAAGAGAGTATATGGGGGGGGGCATGCCAGGGCCTCCTGCCACTGTAAATGAATTTCAGATGCATGCACCACTTTGTGCATCTGGCTTTATGTGGGTATTGGAGACTAAAACCCAAGCCATCAGCCTTTGCAAGCAAGCACCTTTAACTGCTGAGCCATCTCTCTATCCCTAGAGCTAAATCTTGATGGACTATTCATTCTATATCCTAGAAGCAAGTATATATCAATACAGGGGTTGCAGATGGAGCTCAGTTGGTACAGGGCTCACCTGGCATGTGTGAGTCCCTGGGTTTGATTTCCAGCTATGTGGTCAGGGCAGAAATCACTGCAAGGAGAGATCAAGGCATAGATACAACCAAGTATGTGTTTCAAAAAATAACCTACTCTGAATTGACTGGTAGACACACATGACACGCTTGTATTATACTATCATTTCTGCATATTTCACAGTAATAAAGGAGAAGAGCATGACTGAATACAGGGATCAGTTAAATGCTACCATCATGTTCTGTGTGAGAAGTGATGAAGGCCAAAACTAAGTGTCACACATGTGCGTGCATGCACACGCACAAACAAAAAGAAAAGGAAGTACCAGAGCTGTGGGCCAACACAAGAGATGAACAGGAACTGAAGCTCACAGGGCCTGGAAAGGAACTAGGTCTATCTGGTGAGAAAAGGGAAGATTCCAGGCTGCCTGGTGAGCTCCTGGCACGGGTTAATGGAAGGAAGAATTCTTTGGAAAATGGAAACATAAGCAGATAAACAAGTTCAAGGAGAAAGATGAATGCACATTTAGACACCTACTGCAGACGCCTGTTGGATATCCAGATGGAAAGTTCTGGTAAGCAAGAGTATTTATGAGTCTGGAGCTTGGAAGTGATGGGTAGCTAGAGAGATCCGCAGTTGAGTCATCAGCTCAGGGGTGGAAGCTGACACCATAAAGGGACAGATAGGGACACCGGCCTTGAAAGCTACCGTGCGGCTATGTCCTCTGGGTTGGATGTAGTCATTGCCATCTTGAACCAGAGAAGCCATGAGCACTTTTACCAGATTCTTCCCAAGACTGGGGCGCATGAACAGGCAGTGGGATCCCACCATTCCCTGAGGGTCTATAGGCAGTTAGGAACTGCTTGGAGAGAGACACTTTGGTGGTGTAGCGACCCATAAATTGGCCATGATCCTATAACTAATCCCTCGTCCATGTGCTCTTGAAAGTAACCCCGATAAATTCATTGGCTCATGAAACTAGACTTGGGTGGAATTTATTTTTGGCCTATTATTGCCTTATCTATCTGGGGTGATTATAAATAGATTGCAAGGAAGAAAAGGGCAAGCAGAAGAACTCAACCAAGGACATAGAGGACTGTGTGTGTGTGTGTGTGTGTGTGTGTGTGTGTGTGTGCAGTGTTTTCTGTATATTATATTTGACATCTGTGACATGCTGTGACAAAATATCTGACAAAAGCAACTTCGGGAAGGACGGGTTTCTTTTGGCTCAATTTGGCCAGGAAGGCATGGCAGCAGGACTGTAAGGCAGCTGGTCACATTGCACCTACAGTCAGGAAGCTGAGAGAGATGTTGCCATGGTAATCGGTGAATTCTGGTGCTCCACTTGTCTTCAGGTCCGGGACCCTAGCACATTGGAATGGCACCACCCACACCCGTCAAACGTCCCTGGAAATGCCCTCACAGACATGCTCGGAGATTTGTTTCCTAGGCGACTCCATATCTTGTCAAGTTGACAATGAAGATTAACCATCACATCTTTTTATTCTGCTCTTTTGAGACAGTGTCTCCTGTACCCTCTAGTTTGGCTTCTAACTCACTATGTAGCCAAGGATGACCTTGAACTTCTGATCTTGCTTCTATCTCCCAAGGGCTGCGATTACAGAAATGTACTACCGTTCTCAGTTTTATATGATTATGAGGATTACACCTAAGGCCTTGTGCATGCTAGGCAAGCACTCTACCAACTGAGCTATGTCCTTATGTCAACCATCACATTATCTTTTTTTTATTTGGGGGCTGGGTGATTTGAGGTAAGGTCTCACTTTAGCCTAGGCTGACCTGAAACTCACTCTGTAGCTCCAGGATGGCCTTGAAATTCCCAGTGATCCTCCTACCTCAGCCTCCTGTTTGTTAAATAAACAAACAAATCTCTCCTGACAACTAATTACTTCCAGCACTCAGGAGGCTGAGGTAGGAGGATTGTCATGAGTTAAGGCCAGTCTGGGCTACAGAGTGAGTTCCAGGTCAGCCTGGGCTAGAATGAGATCCTGCTTAAAACACACACACACACACACACACACAGATCAAAAACAACAACAATAAAACTATTTCTATACTATAACGTAACCTTCATGAGATCAGGGTTTTAATCCTTGCTCATTGATATTCTCATGTCCTAGAATAGTGTCTAGCATACAATGTATACTCAAATAATAGGGTGGGGGGGCTGAGGAAATGGGTTATCAGTTAAGGCACTTGCCTGCAAAGCTTAAGAACTCAGGTTCAATTCCCCAGTACCCATGTAAGGCCAGATGCACAAGGTGGTGCATGCATCTGGGATTTGTTTGCAGTGGCTAGACGCCCTTGTATACCCATTCTCTTCCACCCCCCTTGCTCTGTCAAATAAATAAACTATTTTTAAAAAACCTACATTGAGTCAGGTATGGTGGTGCATGCCTTTAATGCTAGCCCTTGGGAGGCAGAGGTGGGAGGATTGCCATGAGTTTGAGGTCACCCTGAGACTACACAGTGAATTCGACGTCAGCCGGAGCTAGAGCGAGACCCTACCTCAAAAAAACAAAACAACAACAACAAAAAAACCCAAATCTGCATTGAGATTGCAGCTCAGCACAGTCAGAATGGCTATCAAGAAAACACACAGAAGCTGGGTGTGGTGGTGTACATCTTTAATCCCAGCACTCGGGAGGCAGAGGTAGGAAGATCGCCATGAGTTCGAGGCCACCCTCAGACTACAGAGTGATTTCAAGGTCAGCCTGAGCTAGAGTGAGACCCTACCTCAAAAAAGCAAAATAATAATAATAAATAAAATAAAAATAAAATGTTTGTCTTGTAAGCATGAGGACCTGAGTTCAATACCCAATACTCACCTGAAAATGCTGGGTGTGGTGACACCCACCAGCTGAAGAGGCAGAGACAGGTGAGCTCCAGGCCAGTGAGAGACCCTATCTCAAAAAAGGTTCCTAACATAGCTAAGGAACCACACCTGATGTTGTCTCTGACACACACACACACACACACACACACACACATACACACACCAGAGAGAAAGAGAGAGAAGGAATGAGAATTTCAGGATGAGTCACAGTGAGTAAGAAATGATGAGGAGGAAAGACACACATTTGAGGAGAGTCAAGTATGGGCATTAGGAGGGAAATAATGCACCTAAGGGCCTCAGCAATAGCTCTATTTGTGTCTTTGGGGTTTGGGAAGTTATATTGTTTAAAGGAGTCAATATATAACTAAGGTGGAGGAAGGAGAGGAAAATAATGTAGACAATTCATTTCCTCATCACAAGTTTTTTTTTTTCATAAATGAAATCATAGGTGATTATAAGGGTACTGGGCAGGCTTACTTTTGAGGAAGAAATGTAACAAAGACATGGATAAAAAGTTTTAAAAACAGGGATGGAGAGATGGGCTAATGGTTAAGGTGCTTTTCTGAAAAGCCAAAGGACCCAGGTTCAATTCCCCAGGACCCACATAAGCTAGATGCACAAGGTGACACATGCATCTGGAATTCATGTGCAGTGGCTGGAAGCCCTGCTGCACCCATTCCTTCTCTCTTTCTCTCTCTCTCCCTCTCTCAGTCTCTGTCTCTGTGTGTGTATGTGTCTGTCTGTCTGTCTCTTTCTCTCAAATACCTAATAAAATAAAATATATGTATAAAATTAAAACAAAAATTAAACACAGGTTGTAAAACAAACTAAGACATGGTTTTATCCATGAGCTATCTTAGTATTCTTTTTTTTTTTTTTAAGAAAGCTCAACAGACTGGTCTTTTTTTATGCGAGAGAAAGAGAGAGAGAGAGAGAGAATTGGCACACCAGGACCTCCAGCCACTGTAATCAAACTCCAGACATGTGTGCCACTTTACGTACATGTGCGACCTTGCGCACTTGTGTCACTTTGTGCATCTGGCTTACATGGGATCTAGAGAGTCAAAAATGGGTCCTTAGGCTTCTCAGGCAAGCAACTTAACTGCTAAGCCATCTCTCCAGCCTCGGCTTAGTACCCTTGTCTGTGATGTTTTGAGGAAGGAAGCATAGTGTCTGTGTACCACTTATGTGTAAGGCAGTTTCTAGTCAGCAAAAGATGTAAGTCAGATTCAAGTGGGTGAAGTGTTCTTTCCCTTTCCTGGGTGTTCTTAACCTTTTCCCACCTTTCTATCCTGCCTCATAGGGGACATTAAACTTCCTGATTTTTGAAATAGGGAAGGAGAAGGACAAAGAGTGAATGCCAGGCTTTTGAAGTACCACAGATTTCATCCTCTGTGCCCTACCACAGTTCTTTTTGTTTGTTTGTTTTTGGAGGTAGGGTCTTACACTAGCTCAGGCTGACCTGGAATTCATTATGTAGTCTCAGGGTGGCCTTGAACTCACAAGGATCCTCCTATCTCTGCCTCCCGAGTGCTGGGATTAAAGGTGTGCGCTACCATACCCAGCTCCGACCACAGTTTTTAATAATAGGTCTTTTAGGGCTGGAGAGATGATTTCACGGTTAAGGCACTTGCCTGCAAAGCCAAAGGACCCAGGTTCGATTCTCCAGGACCCACGTAAACTAGATGCACAAGGTGGCACATGCATTTGGAGTTCATTTGCAGTGGCTGGAGGCCCTGGTGCGCCCATTCTTTCTCTCACTCTGCCTCTTTCCCTCTCTCAAATAAATAAATTTTTAAAAAATAGGTCTTTTAAACAAAATGTGTAAGACCACTAGAAAAAACTAAATGTAATCCAATAAAACATTTTCATAGGGTTTCTATAGAAAAACCAGTTTCTTCAACAGTGGTGTGTGTGTGTGTGTGTGTGTAAATTTGAATTCCATGAGCCATTTGGATGTGGCTGCTTATAGTTGGCAGTGCAGCATGAGGAAAGAGTGACATGCCACTGTGGACTTCCTGCTTAGTGTGCCTTGTAAAATGGGCAAAAATGGTCCTGGGGGCCACAGAAGAGTATTTGTCTTTTTGTTGAAAAAAATGATGACTGTTAGGAAGTATGGAGAGAGGAAAGCTGACAGAGGGAGCCTCACTGTGCATTGCTGTTGTTTGTTGATGTCAAATGGAACTGGCAGGGAGAGGAAGAAGGAGTTTCTGGTTTTCTAGAAGACACCAGGAAGGAAGTAAATTGAGCTTCTAAACTGAAATGCTGTGTTGGAAGCTTCACTGGAATGTGTTGCAACTCAATGTAAATGAAGTGAACCTTTTCCATGGGGACTTCAGGGAGAATGCATTTTCCAGTTTACTAACAATTTTGTGTTATGTTGTTGTTGCTGGAGATTGTTTAAATAATTACATTTGAACACCCGGGGCATGGCAGCACACACCCAGCACTCAGGAGGCAGAGACACAGGATTACTGTGAATGGAATTCTACACAGCAGTAAGGAAAACACCAAAATAATGAAATTTTCAGGAAAATGGATGAAGTTTGAAAAAAATCATTCTAGGGCTGGAGAGATGGCTTAGTGAAACCTAAGGACCCAGGTTCAACTCCCCAGAACCCATGTAAGCCAGATGCACAAGGTGGCACATGCGTCTGGAGATCAATTTCAATGGCAGGAGGCCCTGGTGAGCCCATTCTCTCTCTCTCTCTCTCTCTCTCTCTCTCTAATAAATAAATGAAATATTTTTAAAAACAACAGTTATTAATGGTATTGAAGTCTTTTCTTTCTTTTTTAAAATATATTTTATTTATTTATTTATTTATTTGAGAAAGAGGCAGAGAGAAAGAGAGAGAGAGACAGAATGGGCACGCCAGGGCCTCCAGCCACTGCAAATGACCTCCAGATGCATGTGTTCCCTTGTGCATCTGGCTTACATGAGTCCTGGACAGTCAAACCGGGATCCTTTGGCTTTACAGGCAAACGCCTTAATTGCTAAGCCATCTCTCCAGTAGGGTCTCACTCTAGCCCAGGCTGACCTGGAATTCACTATGTAGTCTCAGGATGGCCTCGAACTCATGGCGATCCTCCTACCTCTGCCTCCCGAGTGCTGGGATTAAAGGCGTGCACCACCATGTCCAGTTCCAGCCCTATTTTTAAAAAAAAATCATTCTAAGCAATGTTATGCAGGCACAGAAAGATAAATGCCACATGTACTCTCTCATCTGCAGTACCTAAGTGGAATCAATTGGATATGAGTGCAAATTGTAGTAAGCATCAGGAATATAGGCATAAAACTAGAATGAGACCAGGAGAAAGAACTAGGGAGAGAGGAGAGGAGAGGAGTGGTTACCTGACAGGCTAGAAGAGGGACAGAACATAGGGGGTGGGAGGGGCTTGGAGGGGCAAGGGGTAGGGAAGATAGGGAAGGAATTACACAAAAGTTAAGACAACATGAATCAGTTCCATAGAAGTTCTCCTTTTGGCTGGTATTTTACAAGCTATGATCACCAATAAAGGGGGAGGGGGAACAGTCAGACAGAAGCGCCCTGAAGGAGGTGGAAAAACTTAACCTTAAAATCATGGAGTCTAGCCAGTAAATCCCAGGCCCAGGATTGAGTTACCCACACCCCATAGTGAGTTGTTGGCCAGGGAGACCCATGAGATCCCTAAAAGAATGTAGGCTATTGCCCAAACACTTGATTACCTGCCAAAGCTAAAAGGTAAGTCCCTATTGTTGAACACACTACAGGCTGTGGTCACAGGACATCAGAATATCACACTGGAACATAAATGGAAACTAGCTCCCTCCTGGCTAGCCCTCATAGTGCTGGAAGGCCCTATGGGGGGCCCATGGAGGACAATGGTCACTAGCAGCATGAATAAGCATGGGACTCTGCAGAGTATGAAATCAACCAGCCAGACAAGAAGTGCACGCTTGTGCAACAATGGCACACAGCCTCTGTGAGTAATAACTGTTCTCTCTTGAGGTCTGCTCAGTGAGAAAGAACTTACATCTGGTACTGGAAACCATGTTCAAAATCCCATGGTCAGGAAACTCATAGACTTCAGAGAGAAGCCTCCACTGCTCTCTGGAGAAGAAAAATGGGCTCGAACACCAAAATCTCTCAAATAACTTTGCATTCCTCTTTAGCCCAAGCTGCTCTCACTCTTGATCGGAGAATCTGTTTTACAGATGACAGAGAAAACAGAAGAGAACCAAGATCCATCAGTAAGACAAGAAAATAGCTGACTATTCACCAAAAGATGCGCCACCTTTACCATATATTCTAGGGTGTGGTGGTTTGATTCAGGTGTCCCCCATAAACTTCGGTGTTCTGAATGCTATGTTCCCAGCTGATGGAGATTTGGGAATTAACACTTACTGGAGGGAGTGTATTGTTGGGGACAGGCTTGTAGGTATTATAGCCAGTATCCCCTTGCCAGTGTTTGGCACGTTCTCCTGTTGCTATTGTCCACCTTATGTTGGCCAGGGGGTGATGTCCACCCTCTGCTCATGCCATCATTTTCCCCTGCCATCATGGAGCTTACCCTCAAGTCTGTAAGCCAAAATAAACCCTTTTTTTCCCACAAGCTGTTCTTGGTCAGGTGATTTCTGCTAGCAATGTGAACCTGACTGCAACACAGGGCCCAGGAGAAATTGTAGAGGACGTGGTGACATGAATACTGCTCTTACTGCTAGCCTGACAACCAGCTCCAGGGTGATGGTGACAGACACAGTGATCTATAAAAACTCATCAAAGCATAAATCCAGAGGCTACAGAGAACTCAACACTAAATAAGACTGTCAATAGGTCTGCCATGGCTTAGGGAACATTGCAGAAGAGGGGATGGAAAGATTGTAAGAGCCACAGAGTGGGCAGGAGAACCCTGAGGCATGGTCCCCCTGCTACCCCTGCAGGGATTGACTTGAAGCCTCCATTATTCTACAGTAAATACCATAACGCCACTCAGGAGGGTCCCCAGGGAAATGGGAGCAAGGCTAAGAGGACAAAAGAGTATAAACTGATATATATAAAATAAAATTTAAAAATTAAATAGACAGCTTAAAAATAGCAAAAAAGAATGTTTATTTTCATAGATACCATTTATACTTTCATTAAATTATTACAAAAAATTTTCCCCAGGTAGGTCTCACTCTAGGCCAGGCTGATCTGGAACTCACTTTATAGTTCCAGGCTGGTTTTGAACTCAGTAATCTTCTCCTACCTCTGCCTCCCAAGTGCTGGGATTGAAGGTGTGAGCCACCACACCTGGCTAGAATTTTTCTTTAGGCATTGTTGCAGTCATGTTCACATTGCTGGTAGAAATCACCCAACCAAGAGCAGCTTGTGGGAAAAGGAGGTTTATTTTGGCTTACAGACTTGAGGGGAAGCTCTACGATGGCAGGGGGAAACAATGGCATGAGCAGAGGGTGGACATCACCCTCTGGCCAACATAAGGAGGACAATAGCAACAGGAGAATGTGCCAAACACTGGCAAGGGGACACTGGCTATAATACCCATAAGCCCGCCCCCAACAATACACTGCCTCCAGGAGGCATTAATTCCCAAATTTCCATCAGCTGGGAACCTAGCATTGAACACCTGAATCAAACCATCACAGGCATATAACATACAACACAGGGACATCTTTCGGAAAGTTATGTTGAGAATAGGAATTCATATTCCTGAAAAAGATGTATCCTTGGAACTAGAGGTACATGCTTACCAAGAGCTTCTGCAGCATTATGGTTACAGAGAAGGGTGAGACTGTAATGCACCTGATAGCAGATGGAGAATAAAGTGTTGTCATGCTGTAACTCGAGTTGAACACTGAGTCTGCTCCTCAGTCTGACCCGGGAACACAACTGCAGTGTGTGGAACACAGAGGTGTTATCTACAGTTCAGATTTCAAAAAAGCCAAAACAATGTGTTACCACACTCTAATAATGTGGTAAGTACACACAACTGAAGGAATCATCATTTGAATTACCCAGTCACCTGGAGCTCTGGATAAAGACCTGCTGAGGCAAGGCAGCAAGCTTAGAAGAGACAGTTCAGCTGTACAGATGAGTTAGAATTGCAAGTTCAATAAACAAATAGTAGATTGTATATCAAAAAAGCCACTACCCCAGAAGCCATAGATTGTTAGAAAATTTTCAGTGCCAGGGATGGGATACCTTCCAATGAGTTGTTGGCCAGGGAGTTCCCTGTTGCCTCCAAAACATTATAGCCTATTGCCAAGGCCCTTGGTTTCCTGTGAGAAAGAGATGGTAAGACCCTATTGCTGAAGACTTCACATGCCTGAGCAGCAGAGTCAACGAGAAATCAAGCTGGTACTGAGCAGAAAACCTTCACTCTGTAGTCCAGCAAACTGAAAGCTGGAAAAAGCTGCACTGGGGCTGGAGAGATGGCTTAGTGGTTAAGCGCTTGCCTGTGAAGCCTAAGAACCATGGTTCAAGGCTCGATTCCCCAGGACCCACGTTAGCCAGATGCACAAGGGGGCGTACGCATCTGGAGTTTGTTTGCAGTGGCTGGAGGCCCTGGCGCGCCCAATCTTTGTCTCTCTCTCTCTATCTGCCTCTTTATCTCTCTGTCTGGTACTCTTAAATAAATAAATAAATAAATAAATAAATAATTTTTAAAAAGCTGCACTGTATGCAGCCTTATGGGAGAGAGAAGTCATCAGTGGTGAAAACTGGGCAGTGGAAGCCTCAAGTTTGGCCAGACAGGCCAAATGACTGAACAAGTGCAATAGTGGCATGTCTGCTCTGGAGGAAACCAACTGCTCTCTAATTGGACTGGAGGCCCACTCTATGGGAGGGAATACATGCCTGGTACTGAAAACCTAATCAAAAGCCTATGGCAGGGGAGGTCAAGAGCCTTAGGGGTATAAAGTCTGCTCTTGTCTGGATAAATGCATATATTACTCTAGCCAAATTGTCCTGAAAGCACTACACTTAATGTTCATACTCATATATTAATGCTACTCTCACTTCTGGTTAGAGAAGCTTCTCTTTTCAGATGGCGAGGACCAAAGAGGCAACACAGTGCTGAGAAGAAGGGATGGAGGAGTGTCCAGCACTGACTCATCTCTATCACACCCTCAAAGGCTCAGGGTCCATTGTGGAAGAGATGGCGGAAAGAATATAAGAGCCAAAGGAAGGGTACCACTCCTTACATACAACAGTGCAGATAGAAATTGGCCTCGATATCCAAGACCTCGCAGTGCCCAGCAATACCTACACAAGACCCTCATAATGGAGAAAAAGATGATGACATCAAATTAAAAGAGAGACTAATGGAGAAAGGGAGGGTATATGACAGAGAGAAGAGTTATGAAGGGGAAAGTGGGGGAGAGGAGGGAAATACCATGGTTTGTTGTCTGTAAGTATAGAAGTTGTCATTAAAAAATATATATTAAAAAAAAGCCACTACCTGCAACAAGATGGATTCAACTGTGTTTGAAAAATTAAAGTGTTTATCTTCCATTGAATATAGGCACATCATTACAGGAGGCAAAATGTTTCTGTTGCTATTGCTTTTTCAAAATATCTTATTTATTTATTTATTTATTTATTTGACAGAGAAAGAGGGGGGAGAGAGAGAGAATGGGCACGCCAGGGCCTCCAGCTACTGCAAACGAACTCCAAATGCATGCGCCCCTTGTGCATCTGGCTAATGTGGGTCCTGGGCAATCAAACCTGGGTCCTTTGGCTTTGTAGGCAAATGCCTTAACCACTAAGCCATCCCTCTAGCCCTGCTATTGCTTTTTGAGACAAGGTTTAGCTCTGTACACGAAGCTGGCTGTGAACTATTTAGTACAGGTTGGCCTTGAATTCATGGCAATTCTCCTGCCTCAGCATCCTGAGTGTTGGGATTACAGGCATGTACCCTAATAACCAGCTTGGTAAAATATTTTAAATTTTTTATTTTTAATTTATTTGTATATTTTAGAGAGAGGCTGATAGAGATGGAGAGAGAGAATGGGCACACCAAGGCCTTCAGCCACTGTAAATGAACTCCAGATGCATGTGCCACCTTGTGCATCTGGCTTATGTGGGTCCAGGAGACTCAAACCTGGGTCCTTTGGTTTTGCAAGCAAATGCTTTAACTGCTAAACCATATCTCCAGCTCTGGTAAAATATTTTAAATACACACACATGTTTACTATGTATGTGAATGTGTGTGAGTGCAGGCATGTGCATGGCATGGTGAGGTAAGAGACAACTTCGGATGTTGGTCCTTGTTTGAGGCAGTGTCTTTTATTGCTTATCTGTGTGTTCACTAAGCTAGGTGGCCCATGAGAGTCTCCTGTCTCTGGCTCCTTTCCTCTGTAGGGTGCTGGGATTACAGGTGCTAGTGCCACAGTGTCCAACTTTACATGGATTTTGGGGATTCTAGCTCAGGTCCTCATGCTTATGCAACAAGTGCTTTAATCCAGAGCCCTCTCCCCAGCCTTTTTACCATATCTTATTTTCTGATACACAAGTTAGATATCAGTTACTGTTATAGTCTTACTCTCCCCAGAAAGCATCCCTATTTTCTTCAAGAAAAACGATGGGATTGAGTTGATCATAATCTCAATGGCACAAGAAAACTAACCCTAGTGTCATTTTCTTTGTTACTTCGTATCTTTTTCAAACAGTACTCATTAAAAGACCTAGGAAATTAAAGCTTTCCTTTAAGCATTTAATGACATTAAACAAGGTATTTGACTTGTGTTGAATTTGTTAGATAATCAAATTAAGAGTATGAATATAAATATATCAGACTAGCCATATCCTTTATTCCAAATGCAATGATAAATGGCTTATTTCTTAGCCTCCCTAGTTTTTATGAATTTTTAAAAATCATTAAACCATTAACTCCCACCAAAACTAGCAAAAGCTATTTTCTGGTTTGTAGTTTTAATTAATTTCTTCCAGAGTAGTAATTAAATTGATACAGCATGCACATGCATTATTAAGTTAGGGGGTGGAAAGATAGGGTGTAGTATGCTTGGGTAGCTACAATTAAAAACAGTATTCAAGTTCCCATTTCATTTAGTTTATGTGTAGACAGGGCCGTGATGACATGATGGTGTAAATAATAATTTAGGATACTTGCCTTTTAAAGAGAAGCATAAATATTCATACAGCAAAGTATTTTCTGGTTCGAAGGATGTTCATTAGTGTGAGTTTTAGACTAATCTGTATTATCAAGGTAAATTAGAGAAGGCTATAGGTTATGTGCTTTCTAAATCATTTCTATGTTAAATGGTTGGTATTAAAAGTTTGTGATGACAGGAGGAAGAGGGACACTCTCAGAAACATCTAAAGAAGAAAATCTGCTCAAGTTTGTAAGCTGTGTTTGAGGAAAAGAAACTGAAAGTTTATTTTTTATGGTGTTATTATCATTATCATTATTATTATATTGTTGTTGTTGTTTGAGGTATGGTCTCACTCTAGCCCAGGCTGACCTGGAATTCACTCTGTAGTCTCAAGGTGGCCTCAAACTCATGGTGATCCTCCTACCTCTGACTCCCAAGGGCTGGGATTAAAGGGGTGCGCCACTACCCCAGTTTAGAATTACTATTTATAGGATTATTGGTGGCTCTCTCATGGCTACACCATATACCACACCAGCCCTCTTTAAAATGTTTGCTATTGTACCTACAACATCTTAATAGGTTGAAAATGTGAACGTTTTGCCATGCAGAAGAGGATCCGTGGTAGACACTGGCGTCGGCAATGGACGTATTGTGACTGCAGCTGCAGTGGGCGGGCTCACAGCTGCTGGCTATGAACTAAACCCATATCCGCTTTGGCATTCCAGGTGTCAGGACAGTGAGAAGGTGTGCATGGTTGTGCCAATTTTTTTTTTATTTCAGATTTGTGGAAGATATTTGAATTTTAGGATGTGCCAGTCGTGGCTTGTTGGTTCCCTTTCTCACAGTGGACATGGAACCACATGACTGGAGAGAAGACAGGTACCATATGGGATTGCCACATGCTTAGAGGGAAAAGAGGGCCTGAAAGCGGAGCATCTCCACTGAGCCATTTAAATAGAAGCTTTCTTTACTCCAAGTGCTCTTCTGCAAGGCGGATGGTCTTTTTTCATTCCGGAGAATTCCACCTGTGTCTTTAGGAATGGGGCGTGTTTTTCTTTGGTGTGGAATGAGAAGTTACTACTGCTTTCCGTAACATATATAGGATATAAACAGAAGTTAAAACAGGTAGATTTAAAAGATGCTTTTTTTCTTTTTTTGACACAGAGTCTCACTATGTGAAACTTGGGGCAATCCTCCTCCCTCAGACTCCCAAGTGCTGAGATTATAGGCATGAACTACCATGCCTGGCTAAAATCTGTTTTTAATTGAATATTCTAAATAAATATGTCTACTAACTTCACGTACTACGATGTGTGAAATTCAAGCTTAATGACCCAGGTTCAGTTCCCCAGTACCCACTTAAAGCCAGGTGCACAGTGGCACATACATCTGGAGTTTGTTTGCAGCAGCTAGAGGCCCTGGCATGCCCATTCTCTCTCTATGTGTGTGTGTCTCTTCTCTCTCTCTCTCTCTCTCTCTCTCCCTCTCTCTCTTTCTCTCTTTGCAAATAAATTTTTTTTTTAGAAAAATTAAGCTGGGTTTGGTGGCACATGCCTTTAATCCCAGTACTCAGGAGGCAGAAGTAGGAGGATCCTTGTGAGTTCAAGGCCAGCCTGGGACTACAGAGTATGTTCCAGGTCAGCCTGGGCTACAGTGAGATCCTCCTTCAACACCCCTCACAAAAAAAAAAAAAAAAAAAACTAAGTAAAAAAGGAATTCTGAAAAACAAAAACCAGTATTGTTTAATGCCACAGATGAGAAAAAAATGAGAAAAAATGATTTTTCTTGTGGTAGGATATCACTCTAGCCCAGGCTGACCTGGAACTTGCTCTGTATCTTCAAGATGGCCTCAAACTCACTGCACTTCTCCTACCTCAGACTCCCAAGTGCTGGGACTAAAGGTGTGCACCACCCCACTGGGCTATGAAATGAATGTTAAAAGGATTATGTATTATACAATGTTTGCAGTTTCCTTTAACTTTATTAATACTTAAGATTTGTCTCTTTGTGTGTGTGTTTATTTGTATGTGTGTGGGCACACGTGTGGAGGCCAGAGGTTGATGTCAGCTGTCTTCCTCAGTCACTCTCCAGCTTATTATTATTGTTTTTTCAGATAGAATCTCTCACTGAATCCAGAGCTCATCAATCTGATGGGACAAGCTAGGCAGCAATCCCTGGTGATTGACCCTGTCTCTGTCTCCCTAGTGCAAGAATTACAGGTACATACCACCCTACCCAGCATTTTATGTGGGTGCCAAGGATCTGAACTCAGGGTGTCATGTTTGTGCAACAAGCACTTGCTCACTGAGTAATCTCTCTAGCCCCAGATCTCTCTCTCTCTCTCTTTTTCCAAGGTAGGGTCTCATTCTAGCCCAGGCTGATCAGGAATTCACTATGCAGTTCCAGGCTCTCATCTTTTCTGTTCTTTATGACAAAATTAATTTTTCAGAGGATTCATAGCATTTATTTAAAAAATTGCCTCCCAGCTAGTGGGTTTACTGTATCTTATTGAATATATTGAACATATGTATGCATATACATGAATATGTTTGTAAATGGATGTCTGTAAGCATGCACACGTTTAACGTTTCTGAAATTGTGACATACCTTCCAAATGAAGTGATATTTTGGCTTAAAGTGGCACTTACATTTTGATGTAACCATGCATTACAATGGATAACATATTAGAACCCCAACCTGGCTGAGGTCCTCTCCCTGGCATGTTCTCCGCAGGCATGGGACAGTGGGTTACCACTACTGAATCTCGGTTTCTGAACTATCTCTGATCCTCCTCAGTAACTCTGAACCCAGAACTGGAGACCAATTTATAAAACTAAGTCGCCGGACACGTGGTGCATGCCTTTAATCACAGTACTCAAGAGGCAAAGTTAGGAGAATTGCAAAGAGTTCTAGGCCACCTGAGACTACAGAGTGAATTCCAGGTCAGCCTGAGCTAGAGTGAAACCCTACCTCGGGCAGGGCGGGGGGGGGGGGGGGGAGAAAGCACATGGTCTTCAGCTAGCAAATGTATTTGTTTTATACTCAAAGGAAAAGCTTATTCACAGAAGTTGCAGATTATTTCTACATGTCACTGCTCAATTTTATGAGCAGTCATTTATTTCTGAGACTGGCATGCTACCTATTGAGTTAACAAGGTACCTCAGCCATTTATTTACTATTTCTCATTTATGAGAAACAACTTGATTTATTTCTATCTTTGGGTTTTATTTATTTGTTTTGTGTGTGTATATAGTGTGTATGTGCATGGCCATGTGTGTGAATGTGGGTGTGCGCATGCTATGGCATGTGTTATGGAGGTCAGATAACCTTGGGTATTGGTACTGGCCTTACATGCTCTTTGACACAGCGTCTCCCATTCTTATTGCTACTCACCAGTCTAGCTGGCCTGTGAGTTTCGGAGAATTTCTCCTGTCTCCATCTCCCTTCTATTACATGGGTTCTGGAGATCCAAACCCAGGTTCTGGTAGTTGTGTGGCAAACACTTTATTCACTGAGCAATTTCCTTAGATCCATTCTTTCTGATTTTTTTCTTTGCTTTCTTTCTTTCTTTTTTTGTTTTTTGAGGTAGGGTTTCACTCTAGCCCAGGCTGACCTGGAATTCACTATGCAGTCTCAGGGTGGCCTTGAACTCACAGCAATCCTCCTACCTCTGCCTCCCAAATGCTGGGATTAAAGGTGTGCACCACCATGTCCGGCCTGATTTTTATTTTGTTTGAGACTGGGTTTCATATAGCCCAGATTGTCCTCAAGCTCACGACGTAACCAATACTGACCCTGAAATTCTGATCCTCCTGCCTCCAACTCCTCAGTGTCAAGACTGCTGTGAGTTTGAGGCCAGCCTGGAACTACAGATTGAGTTCCAGTTCAGCCTGGGCTAGAGTATGACCCTACCTTGACAAAAGCAACAACAAAATAAAGGGCAATCTTCTCATACAAACAGCAAGCCCAAATATAATAACTGACACTCTAAACAATGGCCCTTAGTTGCCAAGCTAAAACTAAATTATGGCCCAAGCACTCTGGTTATAATAGAAAAACACTAATTATAAAATTTATTTTTGTTTATTTTTATTTATTTATTAGAGAGCAACAGACAGAGAGAGAAAGAGGCAGACACAGAGAGAGAGAATGGGCACACCAGGGCTTCCAGCCACTGCAAATGAACGCCGGAGGCGTTCGCCGCCTTGTGCATCTGGCTAACTTGGGTCCTGGGGAATCCAGCCTCGAACCATGGTCCTTGGGCTTCACAGGCAAGCGTTTAACCGCTAAGCCATCTCTTCAGCCCACTTAAAAAGGTATTTTTATTTTTATTTTTATTTTATTTTTATTTTTATTTTATATTTTTGGTTTTTCAAGGTAGGGTCTCACTCTAGCCCAGGCTGACCTGGAATTCACTATGTAATCTCAGGGTGGCCTTGAACTATGGCGATCCTCCTACCTCTGCCTCCCAAGTGCTGGGATTAAAGATGTGTGCCACCACACCTGGCAAGTTTTCAATTTTTAATGTCTGTCTCAGTTATTTAGAAAATTCTGTCTTTGAACAGATTACTCCCTGATGTCAGAATAATACATAATAAGTAATAAGACACAATATGAGAAAACATAATCATAACTTCATTTGAAAATTTGAGAAATGGCTGGACTCTATAGAGTTTTTCAAGAAACTCCCAGGAGCCTAGGGGCTCCTATTGTCATATATGAATTAAAAAACAGAAATATATTCTTTTCTGAGCAAGTCCTCATTACTTATGAATAATGTCATGTTAGTTACAAGGTAGTATATAGTTCAGATTTGGAATGTTCTCCCAAAGCTATGTCAATGGCTTGACACCCAGAGTGTGGCACTATTGGGAGATGGTGGAAGCTTCACAAGGTGGAGCCTAGTGGGGGTCACCTTAAAGAGGCTGTTGGGACCCTGGCCCTTTCCAATCTCTCTCTCTTTACTCTCCTGCTTCCATGGGATAAAAGGTCTCGATTGTCACAGGTTCCCACCAAAAGCAATAGAGCCACATGATCATGGATTGAAACCACAAGTTATAATAAACCATTTCCCTTATTATCTCAGATACTTTGTTACAATAATGGGAAGCTAACACAGAGAGCAAAACTAACCTGGTATATAACAACCTCCTTCTGAATATCCTCCTTGACTCCTGATACTCAGTGAGGAACCATTTTTCTTTGTTGTTCAACTGTTAACTTGGTCCTCTTCGAATTTCATATATCCTATTCTTGCTTTCTATATTGCTTTCTATATTCTATATATATTCCTGAGGCATAGGCCTTGGTCTTCCGCTCTTCCTTATACTTTCTCCTTTACAAAGATCATGTACACCAATGATTTCCACTGTTGCTCTTCATGGATTACTCACACAATTACATATTTAGACATATCCTCTTTCTGAGCTTTAGTACTGTGTTTCTAATAACCTCTTAAAGATGTCCACTGCTGGCCAGGTGTGGTGGCACACACCTTTAATCCCAGCACTCGGGAGGCAGAGGTAGGAAGATCACCGTGAGTTCAAGGCCACCCTGAGACTACATAGTGAATTCCAGGTCAGCCTAGACTAGAGTGAGACACTGGGGGGGGGGGGGGGCGCGGAAATGTCCACTGTATAGTTCTGCAATCTCCAGTTTTACAAACTATCTGAGCTCTGAGATAATTTTTTTTTTTTAGCATAAAACAACCAAATATTCTTTTCAGTCCCAATGTCCAGGCTCAAAGAACTGGAATCGTCACTGCTTCCTACCCATCTTTTTCTCCCATCACCCACTCAGTAGAGATATTCGATTACTGCAACCTTGATCATGATACCTCTCTTACTACTTGACACCAAGACTGGCATTTCTTTCCATCAATGCTATCCTATGAACGTTTGTTAGACTGTTTTAAAGCATGGCAGGGACCATTCATAGTTCCATCATACTCCATTCCACAGATACTCTCTGAATGCTTACTTTATGCAAAGCACATTGTGATACACTCCAAAATGTAGCAGTGAATTAAACAAACATCTGTTTAAAGCTGGAGAGATGGCTTAGTGGTTAAGATGCTTGCCGGCAAAGCCAAAGGACCCAGGTTCAATTCCCCAGTACCCATGGAAAGCCAGTTACACAAGGTGGCGCATGCATCTGGAGTTCATTTGCAGTGGCTAGGAGGCCCTAGCATGCCCATGCTCCCTCTCTGTCTCTCTTCCTATCTTCCTCTCAAATAACAACATATTTTTAAAATCTTTTTAAAACGTCTGTGTACTGTCTAGTGGGGGTAAAACATGTACATACATAATTGTAACTCAAAGTTAGTGTTAACAGCACATGCATTCAGAACATATTATGGAAGTAAAAATTATTTTGATGGAGATGTCACCTTACAAAGTTTTATAGAATGGATAGAACTCAACATCTGAAGGTGATATGTGTGTGCCACGTGTGCATGAGCGAGGATGTAAGAATTCCAAACAGAAAGGGACATAGACAATCTAGAGAAATGTAATTTATGAAATACTTCACATTTACCATGGACAGAGGGAAAATGAAAAAGGAAGAGCCAAAAATGGGATTCGAATCCAGGTTAATAAATTTGGTGGGCTGGATGGATGGCTTAGCTGTTAAGGCATTTGCCTGCAAAGCCAAAGGACCAGGTTCGATTCCCCAGGACCCATGTTAGCCAGATGCACAAGGGGGTGCAGGTGTCTGGAGTTTGTCGGCAGTGGCTGGAGGCCCTGGTGTGCCCATTCTCTCTCTCTCTCCACCTCTTTGTCAAATAAATAAGTAAGTAAAAATAAATAAATAAATTTAGTGTTTACACCCAACAAGTCCCTACTGAATATTGTACTGGGGAATTGAACCTGGGTCCTTTGGCTTTGCAGGCAAACGTCTTAACTACTAAGCATCCTCAGCCCAGCCTGATCTGGAATTCACTTTGTAGTCTCAGGCTGAATGAGAAAGAGAGAGAGAGAGAGATAGTGATGCACCAGGGCCTCTAGCCACTGCAAATGAACCCAAATGCATGCACCACTAGGTGCATTTGGCTTTACCTGGGTACTGGGGGGAAATCCAACTCGGGTCGTTAGTTTTAATGGCAAGCACCTTAACTACTGAACCATTTCTCCATACCTGCCTCATAGCAGCTATGTATAAGATACGCTGGTAGGGGAGTAATTTTTGGAGAAAGGAAAATCCTGTATTTGCACTGTTCAGGGAGTGATGAGAACTTTGATTAGGTGAAGGCAACGGGTATGGAGCAGTGGGTGGATGTCAAAATTACGGCAGGGGCAGAATCCACAGAACTTCATAACTGAATGAAGCAATGAAATTTAGGTACTGAACCTTTCAACTTGTATTAAGAAAAAGGGTGCACAGTCTGGGAAACAATTTGGGAAGGAAAAGGCCATGTTATATTTGGGACACTGCGTTTCTGCACTGGCAAACATCAGAGAAGAAAGGATCAAAACTTGGAGGTAGCTGGAAACAGACGCTGAAGGAGATATTTCATTTGTTTGAGAGAGAGAGAGACAGAGACAGACAGATAGAATGGGCACGCCAGGTTCTCTAACCACTGCAAACGAACTCCAGACGCGTGCGCCACCACGTGCGTCTGGCTTACGTGGGTCCTGGGGAATCGAACCTGGGTCTTTAAGCTTCACAGGGAAGCACCTGAACCGCTAAGCCATCTCTCCAGCCCGATGGTGTGTTTTTGCAAACCTACTACCTAGGCCTGCTCCAGCACTGGGAGGTGTGGGGCACGGCTCGGGGAATCCTGTCCTTCCAGATTTCCCTTCCCGGCTCCCACCAGGGGGGCGTTAAAGGACAGCGACGTCTTTTTCCGTTCACCTAGCAGGAAGGCTGGAAGCGAAAACACCCCGCTGTCCCAACGCCGCCACGGCCCGGGAGTCGCGCCACGGTTCGAAAGGAGGGGCGTGGCAAAACGAAACAGCAACAAAAACCCGCAGCGAACTCTAGATGTCGCGAGACTTGACAAGCAGCGGCGGCTTTGGCGCCCCGGAAGCGGAAGTCGTGTAGTTGTGGGCTTCCTGCGGAACGCTGTCGGTTACCTTGGAGAGCGGCGTGGCGCTGAGCGTCTAAAGAGTCGGGTGCACGGTTCGTGGCGGATGAGACGCCCATCGGGGCCGGCGGGGGGAACGGGCGAGCGGGGCCGTGCGGCCCTGGAGGCGTTTCCGGCCCGCGCTGCGGTCCGCCCGGTGGGGGGACGCGCCGCCGCGCTCGGCCTCTCCCCGCACGCCGGCTCGTCGGAGCAGCGGCTCGCCTGAGCCCTGGTAAGCCTGGCTGCACCCGGAGACGGGGTGGCAAGCGCGGTTCTCATCCGAAGCTCTTTGTGGCTGCCCTCGTGGTGAATGAATAGCATAGTTGCAGTGCAGATTGAGCTGGCCTCTCGCCTTTGAGGTCTAGGGCCAAGTGTTGGAGCTTCTGACTTCAGTGTAAGCTAAGCGCCAGTTTCCTCTTTGGAAGTCCTTAGAGCACTTCTTTTGGATTAACTCGTCGTAGCCTTGGGGCCCGTTGGTTCCCAGTCCCATCCTACCCCACCCCCATCTTCCAAGTTTCCTCATCACCATTCAGATTTAAGTAGCCCCAACATCAAACAGTTTGGGTGCCTCCTTGGGGTAAATAAAACTTGCATTAATTAAAATTCGGTGTAAATTCCATTCTGGTGAATAAGATGGTATTTGTTTTGTGTGTTTGGTGGGGGGGAGAGGTTGAATAGCACGTTTTCTTTGCCTTAGGAATTTACTGCCCATCTAAATTAGGACTGGCTGGGGCTGGCCGAGAGATGGCTCAGCGGTTAAAGGTGCTTGCTTGTAAAGACTGCTGGCCTGCGTAAGATTCCCTGGTACCTACATACAGCCAGATGCACAAAGTGGCACATTCATCTGGAGTTTATTAGCAGTAGCAAGAGAACCTGGTGCACCATTCATATTCATTCATCCTCCCTCCCTCCCCCTTTCTCCCCTCCCTTGCAATTAAATAAATAATATTTGAATTAAAACTGGGCAATCCTTTCAGTGACTTGTGGTTCTTACAGAAACCTAGGCACTATTTTAATTAGGTGAATTAATTTTACTCTCATTTCTTGGGTTTGCTTATTGGATATTAGTTTTCCAATCACAGGCACGTTGAAAGTATGATCTATAAGGCATACCAAGAATAGTAGCCTGGAAGGTAGATCTAGATATTGTTTCTGTGTTTAAACAGTACCTCTGGTTTTATTTTGTTAGAATAAGGGTAGCATTATGAATGTTAAAATATTTGCATGTTTTGAGGAGTTTTGCTATAGTCCAATAAATCATCCTGTCGGAAGTTTTATTAGTTTAATTAGTACTGGAAGAAAAACAATTTGCAGGTGCAAGGAAAAGATTTGGTTTCAGTTTTTCAGCGTGATGCTTATTATGCCTCAAGTCATAAAATAGGTCTTAGGGGAATTGATTTTTTAATTTTTAAAAAAATTATTTATTATTTGAAGGGGAAGAGAGAAAGAGGCAGTCAGAAAGAGAGTGAGTATGGGTGCACCAGGGCCTCCTGACACTGCAAAGGAACTTCAGACTCAGGCATCATTTTGTGCTTCTGGCTTTACATGGGTACTGGGGACTAAGAGTCCTGGCTGGGCAGGCTTTATAAGCAAGCACATTTAACCCCTGATCCATCTCTGCAGCTCCCTTTTGTTTACTGTTTAAAAATTTATTTTTATTTATTTATGAAAGAGAGGAAGCAAGAGAGAGAAAATGGGCCATGCCAGGGCCTCCAGCCACTGCAAACGAACTCCAGACACATGCACCACCTTGTGCATCTAGCTTATGTTGGTTCTGGGGAGTGAGACCTGAATCCTTAGGCTTCGTAGGCAAGCACCTTAACCTCTAAGCCATCTCCAGCCCATCCCTTTTGTTTACTTAAAATTTTTTTTATTTACTTTATTTGAGATGGAGATAGAGCCAGAGAGAGAATGGGTGCATGAGGGCCTTTGGCCACTGCAAATGAACTCCAGACAAAATGCCACCTGGTGTATCTGGCTTTACATGGGTACCAGGGAATCAAACCTGGATCCTTTGGCTTTGCAGGCAAGCACCTTAATCACTAAGCCATCTCTCCAGCCCATCCCCTTTGTTTACTTTTGAGACAGTATCTCCTTGTGTGTCCCAAGCTGGTCTTATGCTCCTACACTGGATTGATCCTCCTTCCTCGGCCTCCTAGTGTATACTACAGGCATGGTCCACGTTTCCTTCTAGGTTTGAGCAGAAACATGGAGTTTGGGTTAGGAAAACTAGGGGATGGAAATGCTGATCAGTACTTGGGTAAGGAAGACTGGGAAGTGGGGGCTGTCTATATAATAATGCAAGGGATGCATGTGGAGGCCAGAGGACAATCTCTGGTAACTTCAGGAACCTGTCCACCTCCTATGAGACTCGGTTTCTCACTGGCCTGGAACTCACCAATTAGGCTCATGTGGCTGCTCAGCAGACCCATGTCTGTCTCTCTACCTCCCCAGTGTTGGATTACAGACTCAGACCACCACACCCAACATTTTTACGTGGGTTCTGGGGTTTGAACTTGGGTCTGCATACTTGAGAAGCAGACACTTTCCTGACTGAGCTATATCCCCAGCTCTGAGTGAAGACTGAAAAAAGGGAGCTCTTTGTACCTTGGTTTTCCCAAGGATTAGACCTTGTGCAATTTAAGCCAATTTTTTCCTGTATGTAGAGGACAGTCTGAAAATATGGTTGAAGAAATACTGTTATATTTTGCACATGGATGTGTTATATTGTGCATGTGGGTGTGATCATGCATGTGAAGGCCAGAGGACAACCTCAGTTATCTCCCTGAACCTGGAACTCATTTGTTTGACTATATTAGCAAGCCAGCAAGCCCCAGAGATCTGTCTCTACTTCTCCAGTGCTGGGATTACAGACATATGCTGTCATGTCTGACTTTTACATAGGTTCTAGGGATCTGAACTCACGTCTTCATGCTAGTGCAGCAAACATTTTACCACCTGAGCTCTAGGTTCCAAGAAATTTGCTTTTGAATGAATTTGCCTGGAAATCAGCTGATAGAGATTGCAATTTTTAGTGTTAGACAGTATCTTATTTGTTAGCAATAGTCGTAGTTTTTATTTCTCATGATCTGGAGTAAGAATATATTGGATACCTTTATATAAAATAGTTACCCTGAACATTAATAGCTGTGCATCTAAATGCCCTTCTGTTTTCATAGGTTGCCCAAGGTGGCTTTTTGCTTCGGCCGCCACAGTAGATGGGACTACAGGTGTAGTACTGCACCCGCCTTGCTGCCACTACTACCTCCTTCTTGTCCTCCTCTTCCCTTTCTGATTGTTTTTTGGAGTCACAGTCTTACTATGTAACCCAGGTTGGCCTCAAAATCAGTCCTTCTGGGTGCTGAGATTACAGGGGTTCACAGCTAATCACAGTTTTACCCAAACTTCTAGAAAGTTAGCCTACATTCAGTATAGAATTCTGATTCCTAATCTTCCGGTTACTTCTCCATCACTTGCTCTAAAATAATTACTTCCTAAATCCAGTTAATTCTCTTTGGTTATTTCTATCACTGGTTGATTTACTACTGCTGACCTCTTTTTTGTTTGTTTGTTTGTTTGTTTTTTGAAGTAGGGTCTTGCTCTAGCCCAGACTGACCTGGAATTAGTTTCAGGGTGGCCTTGAACTCACTGAGATCCTCCCACCTCTGCCTCCCAAGTGCTGGAATTAAAGGCGGACACTACCATGCCTGGCCTCACTGCTGGCCTCTTCCATCTTACTTTGTATGGTAATCTCTTCTGGTTGGTCTCCAATCTCTATGTGCATGTGTTCTCTTACTGCTTACTTATTGAATGTTCTTTAAAAGTTGATGTTTTTCCAGGGTTCTGTTCGTTGACATTGTTCTTCCTCCACATTCTCCCAAAAGAGTTTGATCTTTTCTTACAGCATTAACCACCAATAACATTAACTTATGTCTCCATATCTGTCTTTCATGTGTCTCTTACTCTGGGATAGTTAACTGAATTGACTGTCTTTTTGCATGTATGTACCGTAGCTCACTTCAGATTCATTGTATCATTTCCCACCTTTCTTACAGTTCTTATGGCACTATAATATGTCTTACTATTTGGCAAAAACCTTATTTTTCCTTTTCTCATATCTAGTTAATTAATTCTTCTTAGAATTCATTTAAAATGAATCCTCGGTGCCTACCTCAGACTAATCCTTCTGATTACTGCAGTTATCTGCCATTAGCTTAATCTCACTAATTTTATTTTATACTTAGTCATAAAAACAATCTTTCTAAAATAGGGGTTAGAGAGAGGCTTAGCAGTTAAGGCCTTTTGTCTGCAAAGCCAAAGGATCACAGTTTGACTCTCCAGGACCCACGTAAGCCAGATGCACAAGGAGGCGCATAGATCTGGAGTTCGTTTGCAGTGGCTGGAGGCCCTGGCGTGCCCATTTTTGCTCTCTCTCTCAATACATATATACATATATATGTACATATATATGTAATACATATTTTAAAAAGCAATCCTTCTAAAATACATTGGGGCTTTTGTGTTTGTTGGGACAGTATCTTACTATATGGCCCAGGCTGTCCTTGAATTTATGGTGCTCCTCCTTTCTCTGCCCCTGAGCACTGGGATTACAGGAATGTTCCAGTACACATGGCAGTAAATTGGATCTTGAGACTTCCCTTTTTTAGCCTCCTATAACTCCTTGTTGCCTGCCTGGGGGAAAAGAAAGAAAGAAAGGAGGGAGGGAGGGAAAAAAGATTATTTCCATTAAATGAAACATTTCCCACAATTTATTACCTCTTCAGCCTCATTTGTTGACATCTGTTCCTCCCTTTGCATTTACACATCTGTCTCTTCTACTAGAATGGGAACACTTTGTGGGTCAGAGTCATGCTACTTTACTGATACAGTTTAGCTAGCCCAGTGTAGTGAAGAAATGAACTGAAGGTCTAAAATTAGGTTAAAAACACACAGGGACTATTTGTAAATCCCCTGTCAAAAATTGTTCGCTTCTTGGTTTTTCATAATCTGAGAAGTTAGTGTTAATTTTAAAAAATTCTAACTGAGGTATCTTTAAAATTGTACAGAATTCCAAGATGAGTGATACTTCTGAAGCTGTTCCAAACTTTGAAGAGATGTTTGCAAGTAGATTCACAGAAGATGACAAAGAGTACCAGGAGTACTTGAAACGCCCTCCTGAATCTCCTCCAATCGTTGAGGAATGGAATAGCAGAGCTGGTGGGAATCAAAGAAATAGAGGCCACTGGTATGTATTACTGTAGGAGGCTGGATACAAATGGCGATCTGGAAGAGGACAGCTTTAATCTGCTTTCCCATAAAGCCAGTAAAAATAGTGACCAATGTTTTCAGTATGATGCACTTACTGCCTCATAACAGTGCCTGGCACATAGTAAGTACCGATAAATATTTGCTCTGATAAGTTCTTTTTAAGCCAGGCATGGTGGCACATGCCATAATCTCAGTGCTTGGGAGGGTGAGGCAAGAGTATTGTGACTTTGAGGTTAGCCTGGGCTATATAGTCAGACCCTATCTCAGAACAAATAGAAAATACATGTCCTTTTGCAGTCTAATATTTTCTTTGCAAATATACTTTTAAAACCAGAATCTTTGTGCTTGGTTTCATAAAGAACTTGATTTTCCTTTAGAAAGTTTCATGGAATGAAATGGAAATTCTTTGCAATAATTCAAAATAATTAACTAAACTGCCATACTAACTTTATACAATTGAATAGATTTCAGTATGATCCGTAACTCTCATGATGTGAGTTTATTGTTATTTGCCTCTTTCTCTGTAAAGGATATCTAGTATGATACTGGAAGGATGGTTTAAATCATAGGGAACTTTTGACTACCTGGTGCAATAGCATGCCATAGAAAAAAATGTTTTTTCACTCTCATTTACTGTATATTACATTTGAGAAATTTATGAACTGGATAGATTTCTCATGTGCAATTATTTAAGTTCAAATAAATTTAAAACCTTCTGTTTCATTTTTATAGGTTGCAAGACAACAGGCAGTTTAGAGGTAGGGATAACAGACGGGGATGGCCAAGTGACAACCGATCAAATCAGTGGCATGGAAGATCTTGGGGTAATAGTTACCCACAGCATAGGCAAGAACCTTACTATCCACAACAGTATGGACAATATGGTCACAACCAGCGGCCTCCATATGGTTACTATTGAAATGTCAGCAGCTTCTAACTACTTTGTTATAAACATGCTCAAAGCTTGTGTGTCATCTTTCATCATATTTTTGAGAATGGTTAATTTTTAGAACTTGAAATTTTAAAAAAATAAATCTTACTGAAGAGATGTGATTGTTTCTGGGAATAAATCTCCCCTATCCCCCTCTCCCAACTAAAAGGTGCACTGTATTGTATGGACTTCTACTTTATGTACTTCTTTGTTTCATGACTTAGTAGTGCTTTAAATTTGGTATATTTTCCTTGTTTGGCCTCTGGAAGTTCGGTCTTTAACACATAAATAAAACCTTAAAATAGAAAACCCTTGCTTTTACTTGTAAGATAAATAACCACATGCTCAGATGTGCTTATTTCTAAAGTTCTACAGAAGTTAGAACAGTCAATCCATGGGCTGTGTTTACTTATGGTGTCTATTATGTAACAGCAGCGGTTAAAAACTAAAACAACCATATTTCTTTTCACTTTTGTTATGTGACTATGACACTGTGATTACTTACTGTATAGGCATGAGTCAGACTCACAGTTAATTTGGTCTCACAGTTAATTTGGTCTCTGTAGAAAGAAATCAGAAATCAATGTGTAAAATAATGAAAAGACTCATTTTCAGTTTAGTATCTTGTTCTGGTGGTAAGTGGGATTAAGGGCACAGTTCGTTTTGTATAAATTTAAGCAGAGCAGGAAAGAAATTGACATGTTATACAAAAGGTTATAGTACTTATGCTGCATTGTGACTGTTAAAAATGTACATAATCCCCTCCTTTGTACATCCCTCTTGTAATCCTCTCCACTGAACCCCTCTTCTTTCCAACAAGTCCCTTTTCTTTTTGATGTCCTTTCCCCCCCCTCCATCAATAACATGTTGATGAACCCAATATTATGCAGGTCTTCTGCAGGTAAGAACAGCTACTGTGTGTGAGGTCATAAATGTATCAACCAGTTTGTGTCTGGAAGACTGTTCCAAAGCATGCCTCCCCATCCTTTGGTTCTTACATTCTTCTGTGACCTCTGCTATGGTCCTTGAGCCTTGGGAGGTGTGATAGAGATGTCTCAATGCTGAACACTATCACTTCTGAGCATTTTGACAAGTTTTGAGTCTCCCCAGCAGTCACCATCTGAAGAGAAACTTCTATAACCAAAAGTGAGAATGCACTAACATGGGCATAGCCATATACTCATTTAGAGGGCAGTTTGGTGGGTACAATCTATCCATTTAATCAAACAACAGTAGTAGGTTCCCCATTAGGTCTTAATGACCTTCTGGCCATAGGCTTTTGATCAGGTTTTCAGTATTAGGAATGACACCCATCCAACTGAACAGGCCTCAAGTCTTAATTAGCAGTTGGTTACCCCATAACAGACATGCTACTATTACGCTAGTCACATCTTGTATAGCTGGCCATTTGCGTGGCTTGCAGGGTACACTGCTGGTTAAGACTGCTCATTTTTTTCATGTAAGGCCAATCAATACTTAGGTGTACTTAACATAGCTCTGCCAGGTGTTAAAATATTTAAACACTGTTGGCAAACAATAGTATTTGCTTCTGAGGAACATTCCTTACTCCAACCCTCTTCCTTGAATCTGTAACTCTAGCTGGTGTCAAGAGCTAACAACACAAGATCATGCTGTAGTGCCAGTCAGCGCATGCCAGTTGGTCAATGCCAGTACCATATCAGTGACCCCTACTTTCAAAGTAGTCAGGTGATTGATTCTTAACTCTCCAGGTTACGTAGTATAATATCAAGACCTACCCTTTTTTTTTTAAGATTTTTTTTTTTAAGTTAAAAAAAATTATTAGAGAGAGAATGGGTGCACCAGGGTATACAACCACTGCAAATGAACTCCAACTTCATGCGCCACTTTGTGCATCTGGCTTACGTGGGTCCTGGGAAACTGAGCCTGGGTCCTTTGGCTTTGTAGGCAAATGCCTTAACCTCTAAGCCATCTCTTCAGCCCAAGACCTACCTTTATGTGACTGCATTGTTGCCTGCTCATAGAGAGAGGTACAGGGAAAAGTTTTACTATCTTAAGTTAAAATTTTATGTGTAAATCTCAGTGTGAATAACTGATTTATTACATCCTTTCCAATAACAACATTACCTGAGAGAATGGCTCTTCAAGAAGGGGGATGCAGGGAAGAGCTAGATCTGGATCAGAGAACCTGGGAAAGGCGACCTCAAGGGCAGAATAGGGAGCTAAGAAAAAAGGGAAATATAGGAAGCTAACTTTTAATTCCTTTGATCTGTGTTGAAACTTGCACTATTAGAATAGTACCCTTAAACTAAACCCTTTCCAATACATATGAAGAAAGAATAGAGTAACAAAAACCCAAATAGCTCATCTCACCAGATAAATGAGCTAACTGCCAAAACTTAGGAGTGAAGTTGGATAAATCATTTATAAAATTTGATTTGAATAAAACTTTTAATAACCACTAAAATAATTTTCAACAATGATCTATGTGGACAGGAAGTGACAGCACTATTGCATTTTTACACAGAGAAGTAGCAAAGGCACATATTTGGAAATTAATATAACCTTACAAAATCAACCCATATTAAGTAATTTAAAAAGACAAAATAACTGGGCTTGGTGGCACATGCCTTTAATCCCAGCACTGGGGAGGCAGAGGTAGGAGGATCTCCATGAGTTCAAGGCCACCCTGAGACTACATAGTGAATTCCAGGTCAGCTTGGGCTACAGCAAGACCCTACCTTGAAAAAAAAAATAGAATTAATTTCAAAGGGCCTACAGTAGTAACAGCATTGGGCATAAGGAGCCCTGGTTTCCAGTTCTGTCTTTAAAAGATACATGACCTTGAAAAACATCTCATAAAGTCTGAGATTATCAGCTCTATGTTATAAATGACCAAAGAAAGAGGACAGACTAGAATTGTGACCAATAAACCGTTAGGGGCAAAACACTGTTGAAGGGCTGGGAAGATGGCCAGTGATTAAGGGTGCTTGCAAAGCCTGCCAGCCTGGGTTCAATTCCCTAGCTGCCCGTGTAAAAGCCTGACACTTGTTTTATTTTTTATTAACAATTTCCACGATTGTAAACAGTATCCTATGGTAATGCCCTCCCTCCCTTCACTTTACCTTTTTAAACTCCACTCCTTCATACCCCTCCCCCTCTCAATCAGTCTTTTATTTTGATGTCATGATCTTTTTCCTCCTATTATGATGGTCTTGTGTGGGTAGTGTTAGGCACTGTGAGGTCATGGATATCCAGGCCATTTTGTGTCTGGAGGAGCACGTTGTAAGCAGTCCTGCCCTTCCTTTGGCTCTTACATTCCTGTTCGCAATGGAACCTGAGCCTTGGAAGGCTGACACTTTTTTTTTTTTTTTTAATTACATACAACAGGTTATACTCTTATCCCCTCACCCTTGCTCCCATTTTCCTGGAGCTCTCACTGAGGTTATGGTATTCACTGTGGGGTCATGAAGGCCTCAGTGAGTCCCTGTGGGGTAGCAGGGGAACTGTGTCTAAGGGTACTTGACCCACTCTGAAAGCCTGATGCTTTTGGTGGAAGTGTCTGGCATTTATTTGCCGCAGCAGGAAGCCTTCGCATGCCCCCTACACACAAATAAATAAAATGCGTTTTAAAATCTGCTGGATCAGTGAAAAGGGACTACTTGGTAAATTGTGATGCAGGGTGTTGATTGAAAAACATAGAGTAACACAGTAGATGAGCTGGGCCTGGTGGTAGTTGCCTGAAATCCCAGTAGTCAGGAGGCTGGGGCATGAGGATCACAAATTCCAGGCTGGTCTGGGCTCCTGAGTGAAATGCTGACTTCAAAACAAGATGAGAAAGGGCAGGAGACATTGAGTGCTAAGTATTTGTGGCTTTTTCCTCATGTAAATTGCAAAAGGAGAGCAAATTATATCCAGGAAGTAAAACACTTTACAAATGTGGAAGAAAGAGTGTAAAATTTTGAGCTAAAATTAGTAGCCCTTAATGTTTGGCTATTGGCACTAAAATTACAACATGCCATTCGATTACTGAACACATTCTGGCATTCCTTAAAGTGTCCAATAGACAAGGATGCTTTCCTTTTGAATGTTATCTGCATGAAGGAAAATATAGGGCATTGTGATAGAATTAAAAGTAATGAAATGTCAGGTCTCTTTTTTCCATAAGAACAGGGTTTTGCTATATTATTGTTACGGATACTTTTGCGTTGCTGGACAAACATCTGACCAGAAGCAGCTTATGGGAGGAAAGAAAGGGCTTCAGGTTTACAGAATCCAGAGAAAACACCAGTGGCAGAAGAAGCTGGCTCACTTCCATAGATCCAAGTAGAGAGACACTACCCAACAGCCAGCAAACATGAACAGTCAGAGCTCCCACTGCTCCGCACACACCTTAGGGCCAGACTACCAGATCTACCCATAGTGACACCTCCTCCAGGAGGGCTTTGCCTGCTGGAGACTCAAGTTGCAAGCTTAGTCAAAAATACCTAAAGCAGGGCTGGAGAGATGGCTTAGTGGTTAAGTGGGTCTGTTCTTGCATTTCAAAAAGGATTACACCTGAGCAACTGATAGTCACGTGGATGTTAGTTCAGACACAGAGGTGGGTAACAAATGACTATTAAGGGGCTAAAGGTAATTAGGCTCCGACTTGCAACATTCCATCTCTCTGTGATCACAGGAGCTTTATCCGTCCATTCAGCCTTGCTGGAAGTCAGTGCAGCAAATAGAGCTGCTTTCTGGGAACTTTAGTTCACAGTAATTTCAAATAAATGAGGTATCATATATAATAAACTATTCATTAAAAGCCTTAATTGGATTCTTTTTTTAGTATCTTGTATTTTAGCCAGAGAAGTGCCTGAGGTTTCCAATACCTAGAAGTGATGATATTTGAGGCGACAAATACTAATTACTCTTATTGTGTGTGTATACATATATATATATATATACACACACACACATATATATATAATCTAAAATTATACTATACCCTATAAATAAGTACACATTACAAAACAAACTTTAAAAATCATATGCATATGCACTTACAGCCCTGGACAAGGCACATACATAATGGATAGCTGACAATATCAAGCCGTGTTTACAGAGTTAGAGGGAGCCTTTCTGGGTTGACTTAGAAAGTTCAGATCACAGAGCTAGGATGTAGCTTAGTTGTTACAATGCTTGCCTGGCATGTATGAAGCCCTGGGTTTAATCCAGCACTGACTGCATAAGGAAGAAGGCCTGGGGTGGCGGCACACATCTTTTATCCCAGTATATGGGAGGCAGAGGGAGGAGGATCACCATGAGTTCAGGGCCACCCTGAGACTATATAGTGAATTCCAGGTCAGCCTGGGCTGTACTGAAACCCTAACTCAAAACCAAAAAACAAAAAACTCAGCTTGGGTTGCCTGAGACCCTGTCTCACAAGGAGGAGGCAGGGCACAGGGAGAGGAAAGGGAGAGGTTCAGTTCACAAATACCTCACCAACATCTTTGTGGGCTGGTGGACTAATTTAGTGGTGTTTTCAGTCCTGCTCTTGAGGGCACAGCGAGCCCCATGTATTAATTACCAGCTAGATTTTCTCTGGGTTTCAGTGACTTCTCCAGAGACAACTTCTGGGGAGGATGAGTTGATGATCTCATGGTTTTTTTCCACTGCCAGTGCCTTTAACTCCCCACAGCCTCCAGCCTGTGTCTGAATGAGGTAAACAAAGCTGTTCTCGTTGCTCAAGGCCAGAGCTTCGTTGTTTTCTATCTATTATTTTCATTTTAAAATTTCCTTAATTATGTACACTTTGTGAAAAAAACAAAATATAAATATTGAGGTAGTATAAAATAATCTGCACCCAAACTGTTGAATGTTTTTATTTCTTCGTCATGTCCACACAGTATGAATATAGGAATATGTAGATTGAGTGAAATAACATCATATATATCATAAAACTCCTTATATACAACAGTATTTAGTAAATGTCACTGCGGGTCATTATCAGAAGTTAAAAACGAATGATTTAAATGGTTTAATTTTAATAATATTCTATAATATGATTTTGCTATTCATTGATTCAGTGACTCTTCTGTCAGTAGATACTTGGAGTTTTTTGGATTTGCTTTGGTATATTTTTCTAATACTAACTGCTTTTTTTTTTTTTTTTTTTTAAGTAGGGTCTCACCCTAGCACTTGCTCTGTAGTCCTAGGCTGGTGTTAAACTCATAGAGATCCACCTACCTCTGCCTCCCAAGTGCTGGGATTATAATTGTATATGTAAATTTTTTTTTCTGAGGTAGGGTTTCACTCTAGCCCAGACTGACCTGGAACTCACTCTGTAGTCCCAGGCTGGCCTCGAACTCACAGCAATCAATCCTTTCAAGTACTGGAATTAAAGGTGTGCACCACCACACTAGGCTTGTTTATTTTATTTTATTTTTTTTGAGACAGGGTTTCATGTAGCCCAGGCAGTCCTGGAACTTGCTATGTAGTTGAAGATGACCTTGAATTTCTGACCCTCCTACCTTTGTCTCTTGGGTGCTGGGATCACACACATGTGCCACCACATGCAGCTTTATGAGGGGTAGGGATAGAACCCAGGGCTCTGTGCATGCTGGGCAAGCACTCTGCCAACCGAGCTGTATCTGCAGCCTTTTAGTTTTACTAAGCACTGAGACATTTTAAAAACACTAGCAATTTAATTCGCATCAGCAACATGCAAGTAGTGTGTGTGTGTGTGTGTGTGTCTGTCCTCCCTCCCTATGACTTCAAATTTTTGTCTGGTCACAAGCTTTTCAGTCTTTGAAATCAGAACTTTACTAGATAGTATTTCACTGCTGTCATTGTTAAACCTGGGACACTGCACCCTTCCTGTAAATTCATCATTTATTCTTATTTTCTCATGTCTAAATATTTGTTCCATTTCTCTGGTTCTCCTTCAGTACCCCAAATATGCATGTTTGGTTTTCTTTTGTGTAATTCCCAGAGCTGCCAGTTCCCTTGGCTCACACTGTCTTGCTCTCATGTTTTCAGCCTCTTCTCTTTTATGTTGTTTCCAACATGGCTGTTAATTCTTTCATGCTTTTCTTTTTCAATTCAGTTAGACACACTTCAAGTGCTGCATGGCTCCATGTGGTGAGCAGCCTGCATCCGTGGGGAGCGGCCAGCATTTGGATGGCACAGCTTCAGAAGAGGATTAGAGGCCTGTGCTTGGATTGCCCACTTGCTTCCTTATTCTCCAGCATTCCGATCCCTTGAGCTATCTCTGAGAACCTCTAAGGCTTTGAAACAACTTGAAAGCTACTTTTGATATTAAGACACATTATGAGTGATATGATTTCATGTAGACATGACCACAGAGTCTCTAAACTTTGTGAGACAGGGGTACAGTTAAGGTGACCGGACCCCTGAAGTTAAAAGAAAAAAAGTTTGTACTTGTTAGACATCGAAGATGATCTGACTTCTTTTTTTCTTTCTTTTCTTTTTTTTTGGTTTTTCGAGGTAGGGTCTCACTCTAACCCAGGCTGACCTGGAATTCACTATGTAGTCTCAGGGTGGCCTTGAACTACCTGAACTATTGGCGATCCTCCTACCTCTGCCTCCCGAGTGCTGGGATTAAAGGCTTGCGCCACCACGCCCGGCTTTGATCTGACTTCTTATCTCTTGCCTAGTTCCCTAGATCTGTTTTTCTACAAACAACCAGGACCCCTCCTGGGAGGGAGGTATTTCATAGGAAACATTGTGGTTGATCAAGTTCAGACCCTGAACTTGGTGTCAGGGCTGGCTGGCCCCGCCCTCAGTCTCCACGCAGGTCCTTCATCCCCTTCAGCTCCCCACATGGCAGGAGCTCCTTGAATTTTCTTTTCTCTCTGCAGTTTTTTCTCCTGGGCCCTCCACATGGGATCTCTAGCCACGTGGGTGCCTTTCCTTGGCAATGTACTTCCCTCAATAAATAAAATAATTTAATAACTATCCGTTTCAGTCTTTTTAATTCAATTTTTTGATTAAAATAAACCAAGAACTTGGGGTTCAAGGACTTTCCTTGACCCCTAGCACCCCGCTACATTTGCAACATTTGGGGATTCTCTGCTGCCCAAACTTGATGGATAAGAGGGAATAAGGAGGGACTAGGAAGATGGCTCAGTGGTTAAAGGCACTTACTTGCAAAGCCTGATGGTCCCAGTTCAATTCCCCATTACCCATTTAAAGCACAGATGCACAAAGTGACACATGCATCTGGAGTTTGTTTGCAGCAAGAGGTCCTGGCATGACCAAATACGCTCCCTCTCCCCCCCACCCTTTCTTTCTCTTTGCAAATAAGACTATTGTTCAAGAAAGGGAACTGGATGGACCTTGGGGATATAAACTGCTAAAACCTGTATTAGCTGAAGAAAGCCAATGAAGGTAGAGGTAGGTAGGTGGTCTTGTTATAGCTCAAAAACTAAAACTAAAACTAAAACTAAAAATAAGCTCCTGGCCAAGATGGATCATTGTCTCCAGTGTTGTCCCAGAAGGAACTGTGGTTAGTGATAAAATAGGTCCAGTCCCACAGCAGAAATGGGAGCTCCAGATGGTAATAGCTCCCTGACTCTGACCTTTATTTTCCTGGTTCTGGTCCCAAGGTCTGCAAGAAGCCTTCAGATAATAATGCTTGCAGAAGTTTCTCAAAGGGATAGAATGTACTCAGATCTCACTATGTGGCAGGTGTGTTTTTCACTCAAATAAGGTGTCAGCTCCTTGCCAATTGTCCAGCCCGATTCCATTTTCATTAATACTGACTAGATGGGATTTCTGCTGTCTCTACCATGGCATTCTTCTGAGACTCCTGAGTATCCAGCTGGTCCCCGGTTAACACCATCTGACTAAAGAACATCTCTGAAAAGGCAAGAAGAATCTGAGTGTAAGACTAGCAGTACAGAATGGACTTCTAAAAGCAATTGAGTTCCCTTCATTAAATTATGCATGACTTTCTGTTCTTGTATCATGGTGCCACCTGTTGGATGTAAACTGAAAGTCTAGTTTTTTGGTCACATGTATTAACAACCTCAATTGGGGCCATGGTAGATTCTAAAATTTTTATTCTGCATTTACAATTAAGGAACTATTTAAATCCATGAAAACTGTAAGATGAAAGGCAGCTGGGCTCACCGCCACCACACTGAAAACTGTAAGACGGAATGTGGGTAGTCCACAACCCAGAAAACTTCCTCCTAAAGCTTGTCTTGTTAGAGCTTTTGGAACCTTAAACACTGCAAAGGTGCCACCCACAGTCTCTGGACCTACATTCTCCAGAGAAGAATGAGGAATAGAATGACCCCCCCCACCCTGAATCAGATGTCCAAAATCTCTGCTCCTGCCTCCAGAGCAGAACGAGCTCAAGTTCAGTCAATGCACAGGTCCAACCCTGTAACAGAAATGGGACACCTAACTTACCATATTTTATCACGAGGGAAGTGAGAGATTACAGATGCATGGCTATAGTGTCACCATGACACTGACCATAACTGCATTTCAAACCTCAGTTATGGCCGCATCAAAGCAAAAGGGGGTGTAATCAGCACACTGGGCCGGGCTAGAATCATGCTATCTGAAAAGTGTTATGGAGGTTGAGTTTGTGTCCTTGTACTTTGGGTCTTCTTCAGTATTTTCTGGGGAAGATCAGGGTCCAGCTGAAGGAAGCAGCATAACTAGGTCAAAGTTCCCAAGCCTTCACTGCCATGTCACTAGTGGGAAAGAATGCTGAAGACGATCTTACCTGCAGAGGAGGGAGGAATAGTCTCTAGGCTAGTGTCTCATGTCAGCAATAGCTTCTGATGATGCTGTTACTGTGACTTACGTTTTTACTTGTTCCCTTGTGTAGAGACAGGTTTAACTAGTGTGGAACTCACTATGTAGCCCAGGCTGGCCTCAAGCTTTTGATCATCCTGTTTTAGCTTCCCCATCGCTGGGATTACAGGCCCCTGCCACCACACCCAATTTACTCATCCAAGTGCTGAGAAGATGGAACATGAGTGCTGAGCACCAAATGAGACATCCCTGTCACACCTGCCAAGGCTCAGGAACACTGTGGAAGAGGTGGTAGAGAATGTAAGAGCCAGAGGTTGGAGATGCCCTGGAGCACTGCCCTCCTGACGTGAAGTGGCCATGACATTCATGAGCTCACCGTGGCTGTCGGTGCCTGTACAATATTGGACCCGTCAATATATCATCATGGATGATGGGGTAAAAACTGACATCACAATAGAAGAGGGGACTAGTTGGAGAGAGGTCCAATGGAGTGGGGGTGAAGGAAGGAGGGAGGGAGGACAAAAGAAAGGAACTGGAGGGGACTATGATCAAAATACATATGCATACATGTATGAAAAGTCAGTAAGTTTTTAAAAGTTATTGGGGCAAATGTTTCCATGTTAAAATATAGCCACTTAAAGTTAAAGAGCACATGCCTATAGTCACAGAACTTGGGAAGCTGAGTTAGAAGAACTCAAGGCCAAGAGTTTAAGACCAGTTTGGGTCATGGATCAAGATTTCCATTCAGAGGGGAAAAAAATAGACTGTACTAGTGGAAAATGCTGATTCCTATCTAGCCTCTGTTTAATATAACTTATGATTCTTGTATCTACTTCTGTCTACTTACTTCTTTGCTTCAGAGTATGCTAACCCTGTCTCCAGCTCTGGGATGGGTCTTAATTGGCCTAAAATGATTAGGATGGCTTGTTTAGAAACATCATGACCTGATTTGGCCCGAGATATTAGGGGAGTTGAGCTTTGGGAAGACAAATAACTGAGCAGTCTCCTTCCTACTGGAGGAGACTGGATATGAAAGTTGGAGCCCCTGGTATTTTGCCTCTAGGAAGGAAGTGGCCTGGGGATGAAACTGGCATTACTAAAGCAGGGAAGGAAAGAGAGTGAGACCTTTATGCTATCACTGAGCTGCTGAGTCACACTGGTCCTTAAGCGCACCTCTCAACTTTCCAGGTGTGGGGGCATACTCAGCCCTTCACAGGTGAAGTCTGATGGAATGTGTTTGTTACCTAAGAAAGCATCCTGCAGTGAGCCACTTAAAAGGCACAAGTGAAGTGCCTTACCTTGTGGCACCCACTGGAAGTGTGGGAAAGGAAAGGGAAAAGCTCTTTTCCCCAGACTATGTGGAACAAGCACATTTAGAGGTAGTATGGAACAGCTCAGAAGGGCACGTTTTGAGCACTAGGCATGTTTTTTTTTTTTTTTTTTTTTTTTCCGAGGTAGGGTCTCACTCTAGCCCAGGCTGACCTGGAACTCACTATGGAGTCTCAGGGTAGCCTCGAACTCACGGCGATCCTCCTACCTCTGCCTCCCAAGTGCTGGGATTCAAGACATGCGCCACTACACCCGGCTTTAAGGCATGTTTTGTCAATTAAGGAGCATCGTGATCTTGGCTAGGTCTCCCAGTTCTTCTTGCCTTTGGTTCCTATCAGCAAAGTAAGAGACTGGCAAGTAGTTTCAAGCATTAAGAATTTTTATTATTGGTCTCTTTTGTGGCTTTATGTTTATTATTTTTAGCTTTTGTGTTTTTTTTTTTTAATTACTTATTTGCAAGTGGAGAGAGAGGTGGGGGAGGGATAGAGAAAGGGAGAATGCCAAGGCCTTTTGCCACTGCAAATGAACTCTAGATGCATGAGCCACTTTGTGTAGTTGGCTTTACATGGGTACTTGGAAATCAAACCCGGGCCATCAGGCTTTGCAAGCAGGTGCCTTTAACCACTGAGCTGTCTCTCAAACCCAGTTTGTGTGTTTTTAATGATTGTCTTCAGTACATTTTTCTCATGTACTTACTAGACAAAGTACACACTACAAATCGGCAAAGGTGATTAAGGTTTTTTTCTAAATTACTATAATTTGCCAGGTTGAGATGACACATGCCTGTAAACCCAGCTCTTGGGATGCTGGGGCAGGAGGATGTCCAGTTCAAGGATACATAGCAAGTTCTATATAATGAAACCCTGTCTCAAAAGAAACAAATCATATTACTTTAACTTATACCGATATGTAAAATGTACTTTTTTTTTCTCAGCTATAGATGTGATTTCTGTGTTTTATGGCCAGGGTCTCATTATCCTAGGCAGGCCTCCGGTTCTCTACGTAGCCAAGGATGACTTTAAACTTCTGATTCTCCTGCCTCTGCCTCCGAGTGCTGGGATTACAGTCACGCACCATAACGTCCAGCTTGCGTGCTGTGGAGATCAAACCCAGCACTTCATGCAAACTAGGCAAGCAGTCAGGCAACTAAGCGACATCCCCAACCCACAGGTATGGTTTCTGGTGGGCTTTCACAAATTCTGAAAATAACTTCCAGGTCATTTTCATTCTTTTAAGATCTGTGACGATTCATAAAAACTATGGGACTGAAGATGTACAAGTTAGCACTGAAGAAGTTCTAAAAAACTGACATTTTGCCTTGATTATTGAATTTTTCAGAAGATGCTCCTCATAGCTTTAAAAAGAAATACAGAAAACATGCTTGCACTAAAAACAGTTGTGAGGTATGCATGTGTTGTATATGTGTGTTTGTATGTAAACACTTGTTCATGTGTGTGGGTGCAAGTATGTGGTGTGTGCTTGTGCACTCGTGTGCACGTGCATGTGGAGGCCAGAGGTTGACAGAAATCCCAGGGATCCTCCCACCTCTGCCTTCCCAGCTCTGGGACTACAGGTGCAAGCCTCCATGCTCCGCTTCTACGAGGGTGCCGGGCATCCAAACTCATGCTCACTGAGCCATCTGCCCAGCCCCCACATTTCTTCATTTAAATAACCATCTTAAAATATAAGACTACACAGCAGCACAACACATTTTTTCGCTGTCACTTATAAAGTGGATTAGAATCTCCAGAATTCCAGAAACACCGTGGAGACATTGCCATCTTAAGCTTTAAATCAGGCTAAGCACATCTAACTAGGAGTGAAGTTGTCTTTCTGCAGGAGGAGATCTTGTGTCTCTCAACTTCCGCGTCAGAACTCCATCCCGGAATGCAAGGGGTTAATCGGTCATCTTGAACATCCTTCCCACATGTTTTGCTGCAATGCCACGAAATCAGAGTAATGTTTTTTAGGCTATTTGCAGTTAGGGATTTTAGAACCTGCATTCAATATTAGTCGGATTATATACATATATGTTCTGCACCTCCACCCATAAGTTTGTGCATTAAAATATACCTCCCCGTTTTGCAGCCTCTTTATTGCTAATAATTAAAAGAAAAGTAGTGCCAGCGTTGAGGAGATGGCTCAGTGGACAAGCATTTGCCATGAGGTAAACCTCATTTACCTGAGATTGGATCCCATGTAAATCTGGGTGCTCCAGCACTAGTGTCTGTATTCCCAGTGTGCCCACAGCAAGAAGGGAGATGCAGCTGGGAGAATTACCTGGAGGCTTGGAGGCTAGGCAGGCAGCAGTGAACAATGAAACGAGAGTCTGCCTTAAACAAGAATGACGAAGTTGTCTTTTGACCTCCACACGTGTGTGCACATGGCATCCGTGTGCCTGCACTCAACTCACATGTGTGCACACACATCACCACCCTCCACAGAAGTCCCTCAAGGAGGTACCCTGCATTTCTTGCCTTTATTTTTTTTCAGCTTCCTTTTTTAATTTCTCCAAGATCTCTTCTGGAGTTGTAGAGGCCAATAGCTTCACCACCTTTTCACGAGATTTACCACTCTGAACCAAAAAGAAAAAGACACACTAAACACTCTCAGCTTGACACCAACAGCAGACCTCTGCCGTCCACACTGCAGCCATGTTTGCGCAGGGAGGTCATGGGCGGCCTTTCCTAGTAGCTCAGTACACTTTCTCCTGGCCTTGTCTTCACACTACAAGCTTTCGCCTTTATGCTTCAATTTTTATAATAAAAGTTTGGCATTAAAATTTTAAAATGAGCCAGGTGTGGCAGTGCATGTCTTTAATCTCAGCACTCAGGAGGCAGAGGTAGGAGGTCTGCCATGAGTTTGAGGCCCGCCTGGGATTAGAGTGAGTTCTATGTCAACTTGGGCTAGAGTGAGACCCTGCCTCAAAAAAACCAAAGGAAAAAAAAATTCAAAATGAGCATTTACAATATTGTTTCTACTTTTGTTGTTGTTTTTGAAGACAAGTTTTCATGTATTTATTGTAGTCTAGGCTGGCATGGAACTTACTAGGTGGCTGAAGATGACCTTGAACTCCTGATCCTTCTGCCTCTACCTCCTAAGTGCTGAAATCATAGAAGCCTGCCACCATACCTGGCTAATATTCAAGTTTAAAGAAATTCTGTTGTTTAAATTAAAAATGAAGATAACTGGGCTGGAGAGATGACTCAGCAGTTAAGGTGCTTTTTTGCAAAGCTTAATGGCCTGGATTTGATTCCCCAGTACCCACATAAAGCCAGATACACAAAGTGGCACGTGCATGTGGAATTTGGTTGCAATGGCTGGAGGCCTTGGTATGCGCATTCTCTCTCTCTCTTCTCTTTACCTCTCTCTCTACTTGGACATAAATAAAAATATTTTTTAAAATGCAGATAATTGCTGGGCATGAAGGCACACCCCTCTAATCCCAGCACTCGGGAGGCAGAGGTAGGAGGACTCCGTGAGTTCGAGGCCACCCTAAGATTACATAGTGAATTCCAGGTCAGCCTGAGCCAGAATGAGACCCTACCTTGAAAAGACAAAACAAAACAAAATACTAAAAAATTAATTTAAAAATGCTAAAATAAATACAGATTTATTTCTTATTTATGTGTGTAGGTACACGTTTGTGCAGGTGTATTTGCATGTGGGGGCCGGAGTGGAGTCAAATGTCTTCACCTATCACTTGTCAGCCTTATTTTTATGAGACAGGGTCTCTCACTGAACTTGGAACTCGCTGACTCGGCCCCACCAGCTAGGATCCTCTTGTCTCCAGAGCTGGAAAGACAGGAATGTCCCACCAAGCCCAAGCCCTTTTCAGTATATGGTGGGAATCCAAACCCTGACCCTTCCGTTTCTGCTGCAAGCATTGTACTCAAGGCGCCATCTTCCCAGCCCAAAGTGTACGTTACAGGAGGACCCCTGGGTCTGCTGGTAGCACGCCTAGCTGAATTGGTGAGCTCTAGGCTCAGGGAGAAACTTTGTTCCAAAAAATCTGGTGGAGAGCAAAAGAGGGAGACACTTGACATTGGCCTTTGGCCAAGGGTACACCTGCATGTCCTTACACATATGAACATATATACATATACACACATAAAAAATAAATAATGTGCACTTTATAACACCTAAATATCAACAAGCTACTCTTATTTATACTGTTGCAAATTTCTGAAATTCCAGACAAAAGGTAGCCACATATCCAAGTGCTGTAATTTTACAGTAACTTACAACAATGCCAAAATGGATCTGTGTTCAAACACATCTATTAAAGAAGATAAGAGATTTTTAGAAAAGAAGAAAAGGAGGTGAGCAGTGGTGCATGCCTTTAGGCTCATTTCATAGCATGAGCACTAGCAGAACGTCAGACATAACCTGCCACAACTGGGGAATGTGAGGGAAGTGACATGACCAGGTAAGATTTGTAGGTGCAGTTTATTAATCAAGGACTTTAAATGCCATATAGATATGAACTACATGATGTAGCATGCATGCATGCATGTGTGTGTGTGTGTGTGTGTATCTGGCTCGGTCTTAGGTCTTATGGCTACAGATTCTATTTCAATATGTTTACAGTGATGCCCAGGTACCTGTACTTAGAACTTGTTCTCAGGTGATTTTGAAGTACAGAACCCTGGTATTAACTTCATATAAACCTATTTTCCTAATAAGCTCCCTCTAGTGAGCAGGGCCAACATGGAGGATCAGAAATACCTTGACTCTGGTTAACAACTTAAACCATTTGAGGTTTGTTTTAGTAAGTGAAGTCTTGAAGGAAGTGAGCAGGATTAACCTGATAACCTGACAGCACAGGAATGAAGTTAGAAAGAAGAGAATGGTGTAAATGAGGGCAACTAAGGAATATAAGTACTGTGAACCAGGAATATGGACTGTGGTAGTAGAGATGACAGAGACTGGAAGAATTCACAATTTTTGTGAATAAAATGAGTATGTGAGTTAACAAACTGGCTTTCCAAATTATTTGTAGAAGATACTTTATGAATTTTGATTAACATGTAATCAAAGGTATTTAAAGACAGAGATAGAGAGGAGGGAGGGAAGAAGGAAGGGAAATCTACCTTATCCAAAACCACATCACTCTTCCGGAGTTCTAAGACCTTGGAAAGATACCGACAGAGCTCCGCGTTCGCTTCTCCCTCTGAAGGAGGTGCTGCAATCGCTACGCTTATGGCTTCAGTCGTCAGATCTGGAATGAAATGGTGTTAACTTAACCTTAAAGTGTTCTTTTTCTTGGTGAAGTGAGAAGCTGTCAAAGACTTGCATTTGCCTGGCACAGTAGATTTTCAATTAGTAACTCCTGAACTACTGTTTAACCAAGTTTATGATTAAATTAACCATACTTTAGGAAATGTAGACATGATAAATATGCCTCTATAGTTACAGAAAATAGACCCACAAGGGAAAACTAATGATTATCCTATCTACTGACCAAGATGGACCTTGAGTCCTAGGGAACATCATGGATTTAGGCACATGGAAATTGGTGTCGATCTAACAGGAAAAGCTCCAAAAGGAGTTAGAGGACCTGGGCTTTAGCTCCTGCAATGCCACCAGACAGGGGCACTGATGACAGGCTGCTGACTGGATTGTACAGGGTTCAGGGTTTCATGTCAGGGAAAGAAGAGCATTAGGCTAGGTTCACCTCTCAGGTGACATGCATCTTGAATGGTTTTAACACTCAGAGTTTATTTAATATTTACGTAGCAATTACACACAATCCATAATTATAGGTCTTTACAAATGCTGACTTAAGCGTCTTAATTATTTAATACCATTATTAGACCCATTTTATAAATGAAGCTACTGGAATTAAAAAATGTGCTCTTCACTGTTACTAGGACAAGTGATGTGTTTACTTAAAGCAGCTTACAAATGAGCTTGACCTCATCCTGTGCCTGGGGTCACTCAGGCGTTTCTACACACACCCTGTGCAACCGCACAGCCACAGACTCCACAGCATGAGAAGGTGAAACTCTTCCCATCCTATTGCCACATCTCAGATGCACCATTTCGCACATTTTAACACCTTTGCAATCAAGATGTGTCTTAGATAGAAGAGTTTCATCGACGAGATTTTTTTTTTTTTTTCTTTAGGTACATAAACTGCTTGTGGGCGTCACAGTTGATTCTAGCTTAGATTTGGCTTGGAGAATGCTGTCTAAGGATGTTGTGGACAAGCAACGAACTAACATGGCCATTAGCATAAACCAGGCCTACCTACCACGCCAATTCTATAAAAATAGTTCGGAAGCCAGGTGTGGTGGCGCACACCTTTAATCCCAGCACTTGGGAGGCAGAGGTAGGAGAATCACTGTGAGTTCGAGGCCACCCTGAAACTAAAGAGTGAATTCCAGGTCAGCCTATGCTAGAGCAAGACCCTACCTTGAAAAAAAACACAAAAAAAAAGTTTAAAATCTAGACTTTTAAAATAGACAAGCCTCTAAATGTAGATGTGAAAACATATACGTGAAATATATAAAAACTGTCATGAAAAACTTATAAAAGGATAAACTGTCAATTAACAAGGCAAAGAAGAGCAGTGTTCACATATACCTGTTACAGCATTTTGTTTGGAGCCAGGCTTGGCATGTATGGCTATAGTGACACAACCTTTAGAATCAGTCGCCACAGGGCCTACAGGGGGAAGTGGTCTCTCTGGTTCCTTGCTTTGATTTTTACCCTAAAATGACAACACAATTTGACAGGTTACAAAATATTTTCCCACACAGTTGATTTGACCCACTGCCCTCCTTCCCCTTCACCAAACGAGGCCTGTCATTCATGTCCACGGATGATCACCTGGAGTGCTTTTCCCACAGCTCTCAAGACTCCGATCAGTTTTCCCATCAACCCCACAATGTTTGCTCTGTGTGTGTGAGATGCCTTGGAAGATGGCATGATGCTAGCTTCTGTATTTTAGTGCTAGCTCCTAGGCTTGCTTCCTAATTCCTGTTCTCAGAAGTAGGGACCATTTATTATTCATAATCGTATCACTGCAGCCTAAAGCTGTAAGAGTGTGTACTGGGAGGGCTGGAGGAGCAGTAGGTCCTTTTAAGAAGCACTTAAAGGCCTTGCTATGAACTCTTTATCCACTTACTAGGAAACTAAGCACCAGGGCATTCTGCAGGCAGTGAGGGTGTGAAAGTGAGTAAGGATACACAGTCCTTGCGGACTGGCCGGGCGTGGTGGCGCATGCCTTTAATCCCAGCACTCGGGAGGCAGAGGTAGGAGGATTGCCGTGAGTTCGAGGCCACCCTGAGACTACACAGTGAATTCCTGGCCAGCTTGGGCTCCTGAAAAAACAAAACAAGAAGTGGGGAGTGCTCGAGGGAGCCAAGACACATCATGCTAAGTGCACGGAGGTAGGCACCTCACATTAGCAAGCAGAGAAAAATTGACAGCCCAGCCTGGGCAGCAGGAGGCGTTGCCCGAGCCGGGAAAGGAGGGGTGGAGGCTGGCCATGCAAAGACGACAGGGAAGTCCTAGGTGTGTGTGTTGGGGGGCGGGGGCACGAGACCGCCGCCCGCACCCCGGAACTGAATGGCAACGATCGGCTGGTGGTGTCTTCCGCCCCGATGGATCCTGCTCCTCCTCCTCGCCCCGTCACCCTCCCTTCTCGCCGCCGCGCGACTTGCCACTGGCCTTGTTCGTCGAGCCGGCTTTCTTAGGCATCCCTGCCCCGGAACAGAGCCGAGCGGAGACCCGCACGCCAGGTCCCACTGCGCAGCGCAGCATCCCCCGCGCGGCCGGAAGAGCCTCGTGCGCCTGCGCGGGCGGCCCCGGCCGGTGCCTGCGCGTCCACGCCGCCCCCACAGCGCCCCCTCCCGGCCGCCTGCATCGCCGGCGCTGCGGGGAGTGCGGCCATCGTCCGTCCGTCAGCTGGGCGGAAGCGGTGGCACCTCTGTCTTTTCTTTCCTGGTTTTGGGGGGGAAGTAAGATCCTGCCCGTCCTCGGGGCTGGAGTACGGGTCCGGGATCCCCCTCGCTCCCCCCCCCCCCCCGCCGCAGTCCTCGCCTCTGCAGGCCGCCCTGCCGTGACCCTCGTGCAAGGCTTGGCCCTCGAGTCGATCCCGTCCACCAACAAGCCACTTTGTGCCGCACCATGTAAAAGGACAGTGTGGCACAGCAGCATGCGAAACTGGAGCCGACGGAGGCACGATCAGTTACGGAAGAGGTTGAAGCTAGGGGGACTGGCTCTGTCCGGTCCCCGAGAACTCTGAGACAGCCCCCCCCGTAGGAAGATCCGTCACCTCAACAGGACCAGCGTGACCGGTGGCATGCAGAGCTCGAGATTTTCCTTGGGAATCTTAGGGTACTGGAATGATCTGAGCTGGGACTACGGGGTCCGGGGGTGGGGGTGGGGTGGGGGGAGATTGAGTGAAGATGTCCAGGTTTGGGGCTGGCGGAATAGGGTTGAGGGTTTTAAGGAGGTTAAGTTTTGGGTGTGTTAAGTTTGAGATGATTGGAGACATTTGGAAAAGAAATATTGAGCTAATTCAGTATGTGTACCCGACACATCAGAGACTTGGGGTAGTGAGATTCTAGGGTCCTCTGAGAATGCATGGTAACTGTAAAGCCACAGAAACGGATCAGAGAAGGCTCAGAGAGCCCAGGACAGAGCCTGAAGAGAAGGGAGGAGCCACCCTAGGACACGGGCCAGAGGTAGTACAGTGTAATGGCATCTAAGGAAGGATGCTTCAAGACGGGTGTGGTCAAGTAATGAGTAAAACAAGAGTGTCCACAGCATCTGGAAAGTAGGTATGGCTGGTGATCCACACAGGAGCAGTTTCAGTGAAGGAGAACGATGGAAATAAGTGTAGAGAATACTTCAGACTTCACTGTCAAGGAGCAACACGTATTTGGAGAAGCACATGACTTGCGGGCCTTTGAGGAACGGTTAAGAGTTCTCTATTGAAACTTGCCCGTGGTCCTGGCAATCTTGGTGAGAAAAGGCCATGAAATCATCAAAGTCCCAATTTAGTCTTTTTTTTTTTCTTTTTCTTTTTCGAGGTGGGGTTTCACTGTAGCTCAGGTTGACCTGGAATTCACTATGTAGTTTCAGGTTGGCCTCCAGCTCACGGTGATCCTCCAATCTCTGCCTCCCAAGTGCTGGAATTAAAGGCGTGTGCTACCACACCCGGCCCAATATAGTTTTTCTTTCTTTCTTTCTTTTTTTTTACTTTGTTTTATTCCAGGTAGGGTCTCTCTCTAGCCCAGACTGAGACGCCTCCAACTCACAGTGATCCTCCCACCTCTGCCTCCAGAGTGCTGGGATTGAAGGCATGTGCCATCATGCCCAGGTCATATCTTTTTCCATTTTAATCATGTTTAATAGTTTGTGGCTGTCTGTGTTTTTAACATATTTTATGTGGATACATCATGTGTTGGTACCCTCTTTTCCCTCATCCTACCCCCATTCCATTGGGGATCCTCCTCAGTAGGATTGCAGGTATTGTGGTTTATAGGTTGTGGGATCAGCAGTTATTTTGGGGGGGAAGGAATGCCTCTGGGCATGATATCTCAACCTGTGGCTCTTACAATCTTTCTGTCCCCTCCTGCAAAATTTCCTGAGCCGTGGTGTGGGGGTTGAGCTCTGGATCTCTGCTTTGGTAAGTACTGAATATCCTCAGGGTCTGTCTCCTTCACCCTGGCACTGATTACCAGGTTCAGCGTGGAAGCAGCACTCATGCTCGTCTCTCCAATTCCTCTGTAGTTTCAGCTGTGGCTTGGCTCAAGTGCAAGGGGTAGTTTATCTCTTCGAGTCTTGCTACCTTTTGGAAAAGAACAGATTTCCACAAGCTCACCTTCTGAAGAACTGAGGGGCCCTTCAACCAGGAAGGCGGAAGCTCATATTTTTGATGCTGAGCTCCTGTTCTGCCATTGGACTACACCTAAGTTACATTGTTTTAAATGTCTGGGCTCAGCAGCTAGGAAGCTGGCAGTAAGCCAACCAGGCTGATCTGGGTACAGAGAAGCAGACCGTGGCTTAGCAAAGCAGCAAAGGGGAAATATCAAATCTGACCAGGTAGGGAAGGAAGTCAAGAAGATCGACAAAGGGGCTTCAGTATTTAGGGTTAGTAAGGTGAAATTGGAATGTGAGTACTGCAAACAGCATCATAGGTTGTGGTGATGTCAGAAACTACTGTTTCAAAGAGGGGGCGGAAAGATTGTTAAGAGCCAGCCACAAGTTGGGACATTATGCAGTGACATTGCCTCTTCCCCATAACTGACTGCTGCCCCCATAATGCATGACCCACAATTCCCATGGGGTTGACCTGCATCCCCAAAGAGGAGGGCCTCTTCGGAAAAGGGGCAGGGATGAGGGAAATGATACCAACATGTGTTGTTTACATACTAAGTATGCCCATATCTAATAAAAATAAATTTTAAAAAATTACTATTTCAGAGCAGCACCCATATAAAGCAAGATGCAACGTGGCACATGCACCAGTGATCTCAGCATGCCTATGGCGAATGGCAGGCAGGGCCAGAACTGGAAGCTCACAGGCCAGCTAGCCTGATGTTCCTTTGCAGTCTGGCAGGTTTTTCTTTTAATTTAAAATTTTTTATTAAAGAGAGGTACACAGAGAATGAGCACGCCAAGGCCTCCAGCCACTACATAAGAACTCGACGCATGTTCCACCTGTGCATCTGGCTTATGTGGGTCCTGGGAATCGAACCTGGGTCCTTAGGCTTTGCAGGCAAGTTCCATAACCATTAAGGCATCTCTCCAGCCCTGGCAGTTCTTTTACAGCAAGATACTGTCTCAAAGAAGGTGGGGCACAGAGACACTGAAGTTGTCCTCTGACCTACACACAGACCCCGTGGTTTGCACATGCATACATACATACATAAATTATTTTAAAAATCATTTTGGGCTGGAGAGATGGCTTATGAGGTTCAGGCACTTGCCTGCAAAGCCAAAGGACCCAGGTTCAATTCCCCAGGACCCAGGTAAGCCAGATGCACAAGGGGGCACACGCATCTGGAGTTCATTTGCAATGGCTGAAGGCCCTGGCATGCCTATTCTCTCTCTCCCTGCCTATTTCTCTCTCTCAAATAAATTTTTTTTTTTTTTTTTTTTTTTTGGTTTTTCGAGGTAGGGTCTCACTCTAGCCCAGGCTGACCTGGAATTCACTATGGAGTCTCAGGGTGGCCTCGAACTCACAGCGATCCTCCTACCTCTGCCTCCCGAGTGCTGGGATTAAAGGCGTGTGCCACCACACCCGGCTCAAATAAATATTTTTTTAAAAAATTATTTTACAGTCAGAGCAATTCCATCTGACAAGGCACATGGTGTGTGTGTGTGGTCATGAGAAGGAATGGCTGAAGGTTGCTGGAACTGGATGGAATGTTCACAGACACTGATGCCACTCAGTGTTAAGGCTTACAATGGAAGTGATCCATGTGTTGAATCACAATCCTATTTCCTTTTTTTGAAATCAGTTAAAACTTGAAGCACAAAGTAGAACCAGAATTATACTGCAGTCATTTATAAGTTTTAGATGGCATTCAAATAGCCTCAACTAGACCTTGTACAGTCAAAAGTGGAAACACTGGACATGGAGAATTATTGGTGGTGTCTGGGAAGTGGCTGGTGCTTTCCCCACAGGTGTACACTGTAGGATAAAAGGACTTCATCAAGTCAGCTGTGTCTGCCGTGGACCTGTGCTCCTGCAGGAGGCAGTGGGCAGAAATACCACGTGATAGGGAGGGAAAGAACAGGGACTGTAATCCACATGGCAGAAAACGTACTATGAATGTTTATGCTGATCCCATTTCATTTAAACCTTTGTCCAGTTTTAGAGTTGTTTAAAGCCTTCATCTTGTCTTAGTTTTGCCCAGGGAGGGATAAAAAGCATGTACTAAGAGTAAGTACTCGCCTAGCTCTATGGCTTCTGTCCCTCTAGTTTGGTTGTAATTCACAGGTTTTGAGTGTCAGAACTACACAAAGGGAAGAGGAACAATAAGCTTTAGACATTTAATGTACCACATTTGAAGACCTTACTCTTTAATGTCTCATGAGCTTGTTTATTCTCAGGTAGATTTTTTTTTTCCATTGAAATTTTACATCTACTTATGTGGACTTAATGAGTACTTTGAAAATGCACACAATCAATCTTAGTTGTTGAGTATGTACTAGACTATTACATTTCTAGAAAAAGAGCAGTGCACAGCAGGTACTCATTAGTCAAATGAATATCCATTTGGGTCTTTATAAAGTTTGAGAATGATTATAAATGTTATCTTCAACACAACACAGAATTTTCCTTACTTAGATGCCTGGAGGTTAGAAATGGGTTTACGCTACACCTAGCACCACTCATTAGCCTGGAAGAACCTTCTGTGCAGGTACTGTAATCATACCTCACACTGATGCCATGATAAACAAGAATGTATACAGAACACTCAATGCCAAGCTTGGACTCAGTCGTACTTGGGTCACTATGACTGATTTTTTAGTACTAGAGGGGGAACCCAGGTCCTGGCACATGCTAGGCAAATTGCCTACCATGTAGCAACATACCTAGCACAACACTATAATCAGTAAACAATTATGACTGTTAATTCTTCATTCCATTCTTTCTCCACATCCTAAGATTAAAATCAAGAAAAACCCATGATCTCAAAAACTAAGAAACAGCCAACAGCGCTTATAGTTCTTATGGATTGCTTTCAAGGAACAGAACAGCATTCTTATTTTGTGTTGCATTTTTTCATAAATTAAAAAAAAAGGCAAGTGACAAAAAATAAATAAAAAGAGAATTTATTATTTTAATTTCAAGTGATATCACAATGTCAGTAAGTGGTTCCATTTCTTATACCTTCCTTGGCTACATTCAGTTACAATTTCTTAGTTAAACACAAGGCATGTGAAATGCCCCAACTGTCTAGTTAGAAACACTCCCTTACCATGCCATACTTGTTAAGGAAGAAGTACTTTTCCTAACAGTTACTGCAGCATTTGCTAATCTTGAGTTAAGCAGAACCATATTCCACAGGTATTCCAGTTACTGAGGCTTATATCCCTAAGATCATGGCACCAGAGATGGAACAAAGCTCCCCTTTCCGCAGCAATTTCAAGAGCCCTTGGCCACTAACACATTACCCCACTAGTGACCTCCTTAAATAGACAAAGTATTGCTTTTGATGAAAATTTTTATGTCCTATTTAGAAAAATTCTTTTTAAGTTGATGCTTAAAAGAATTTTCCTTTTTAATCATTTTCCACAACTATCTAACATACCTTAAGCTTAATTACATAAAGTTTTTAAAGTAATCATTTCTTAGGGAAAATGTTGTTTCATTTGTATTTTAAAAACCTGCTTTATAAAAAAGTGTATAAATGTTAGTCTGCCATACATAGATCCACTTCTACCAGTCACATTAATGAAGTCACAAATATTAAATATATTTCTTAGATAGAAATGTGTACTTTGCAGGAGGAATGATTCTGTTGGATAGCTTTATTGTTAGAAATCTTAGTTTTTTATTCCATTTCTTGCTGTGTAGGATTATCACAATACTAAAGAGAAGGCTGTCTACCCAAGTGTCACTATCACATCAATCCTGGGAATTATGGGCAGCATCCACATGGTAGCATAGCACAGCAGAGCAGTGATCAAGAATATAGTTCTAGACCGTCCCTTTAGATCTGTTTATATCACATTATTGTGAACTTATACAAACAATTCACAGCTTTAAAATGGAACTATGCAACACACTGCTATACTATTATAAAATATCCTCTTCTGTAAATGCATTGAAAATCTTCTTAGGTATTTAATAGGCCTGTTTTTAGCATCATTCCAAATGCTAACAACCCCATATTTCAAAACTCCAAATACAAAGTCAGTTTCTTAATATTCTGATATTAGTTGAGCTAAAAGGAACTCTGTAGGAATACTGACCCATGTCACCTAACTTTCAAAATAAACAAAAAGAAAATCTGCTAAGTATAAGAATCTTTCAATTCCAAAACTATGAAAGACTGCGAGTCAGCTGATCTATGAAGATATTCAAGATGAAGCTGAAAAGGCTGTGCTTGTTTTTATACAATGAAACCAAATTTCCTTTTCCCCCAGGATTCCACGAAAATGGGAAAATCTGTCTTTAACTCATACAGAGATTTAAATCAGCATTTTTTTTCTTCCTCTAAGAAACTAAAATGTTTCTCATACTACAATCATAAATATTCATGACACTCAAGACTATTAGTGGCCAGTTGTTTATGCTGTTGAGGTTGGACTAAATGGCTGGAACACTAGCTTATATATAGAATATTATTTCTGGTATTTGTCCATCTTCTATTGAAGTGCCATTATTATTGCCAGGTGAACTGAAAAATAAGAAAACAGTCTTGCTTGCAGAAGGTGTTTCATGCACAACTTTCTTCAAGCCTTTTGTGCCATAGTGAGAATCTGGACCCTGAGTGAGAATAAAAGTTCATTAGCAATTGTCATTTAATAAGCACTCAAGTTAATGTGGTGTTATAATTAGACTAATGGTCTATAATATTCATTATGGCACCTGTATAAAATGTTAGATAGTCAGTGAAAAATGAAATTTTTGTTCAAAAATAATTGAACAGCGTCTAGAGTTCATCTATCATCAGAGTACAGTAAAAAGGTTTTCAGGAAATAAAATACCCTCTATAAAACACTCAATTTCCTATTCAGACAAAGGGTGGACAGTTCTTAGAAGAACTTTCAGAACAGAGCAGTGCTGAGCAGCACATCTTTCCCAAAGCAGAGGAATCCTTGACTTTTCTGTTCCCTTTTCCCTTTCCTACGGGCTCTACTGTCAGCAGCTCAGAGCTTCTAAGGTATGCTCCTGTAACATCTGAGAGGAAGCCATGAGCCTCCACAGTGAGCACAGCCCCTGGGGCTGCATGACTGACCTTGAGTGTTGCGCATGCTGTGTAGCACACGTTGGGCAGGATTTCGATAGGTTCTTTGAACATGACCCTGAATGTGTTAGCAGTCCCATCACAACTAAATCCAGTATCATTTTGTCCCAGGGTTTGTTTCTTCTCATATTCAATGATCTGTCATTTTTTAAAAGAGATATTCCATTTAAGTTAAACTGAAGCAAGATTTGTAAAAAAGAATATGAAGCCCTTTGAAACTGCAAAGTACTCATTTTCTGTGTTGAATTTTTCTCTATGTATCTCAAATTACCAAAGATGGATTCAAAGTATACTGTCAGAAAATGGCTGTGTAGCATGCATCACAGTATGGATGTCAAGTAACTGTGTCTTGGCTACAGAAGAAGAGGGGCTTCCATAAAAGATGTGCAGTTTAGTGTGTGGGCTTTAGAATATGTAGGTCTTAGAAGTCTGAGGGAAATTTATCTTTTCTCCTTCCTGGCCTATGTCTTATTTATAGGAAAATCCTAACCACCCCCCCCCCCAGCCTCTCCAGTTTCAATGTTATTTACTAAAATTATAATGGCTTTTTAAAAATACTTTATTTTTATTTATTTATTTGAGAGAGAGAGAGGGAAAGAGAGAGAGAGAATGGGCATGCCAGGGTCTCCAGCCTCACTGCAAATGAACTCCAGATGCATGTGTCACCTCATGTTTTTGGCTTATATGGATCCTGGGGAATCAAACCTGGGTCCTTTGGTTTTGTAGGCAAGTACCTTAACTGCTAAGCCATCTCTCCAGCCCTGAAATTATAATGGCTTTACGTGCATTGTCATGTTTGCAAATGTCTTTCAGTTTAGTTCTATCATCTGTGCAAAGCACTGTGTAGGGACACTGACGGCATGCTCCAAGAGTATGCAGACACGTGGGCAGTGCTGTTCACTGTGCAGATGAGAAAGTACTAAGAGGAGAGACACTGTCTGTTAAGGAGGGGGGAAGCTTCAGGGATGACAGTTTGAAAAGCAAGAGTCAGAGCTTCCCAGGTTATAAGAGAGAGGGTTTCCATGTGTGGGAAGAGCATGTGCAGAGGCAGCTCTGCCTTCACAAACCTGCCTTTCGGCAAACACTCCAGGAAACAGTAGTAGTGAGATAGGAAAAAGCCACCTATGTCACAAAAGGTCAGGACAGTGGTTCTTCTGTGAGGGAGAGTTGGGAAAACCACAAGAGGTTCTAGAAGTTGTAATTTCCTGTTCCTTGACCAGGCACTGATTACACTGATGTGTACAGATCATGAAGGCTGAGCCAGATGTAATGCTTATGAATACCAAGTATATACATCCGTTCACTTTCAAAACAGAGGTAATTCACTTATCTCCTATAAAACATAGATGAAAATCCCTCAAAACTACCAAAGCAGGGGCTTGAGAGATGGCTGAGGAGTTAAAGGCACTTGCTTGCAAAACTGATGGCACATTCATCTGGAGTTCATTTGCAGCAGCAGGAGGCCCTGGCACACCCAAACTCACCCTGTCTCTCTCAAATAAATGAATAAAAAGTTTTTTAAAAATACTAAGGCACTGAACAACAAAACAAGGTGTCATTAGCATATGAATTTATTTTCAACACCTCCTTGTTGCCATTACCCCAGTACTGTTGTCTCATGGGCTAAAGGAGTTGAGATGGAACAACGGGGTCTTTGATGAAAGTAACTGCAGTTACAGGAACATGCCGACTTTCCTTATTGGTCCTCAGAGCTAGTGGCAGTGGATGTGGTTGGCTGCAAAACCTTCCAAACCAACATGTCCTCCTTGCTATTGTGTAACAGGGCTCTGGCACTTTTCATCTGAGACTTGTTACTGAGCCAAAGCAGTGAAAGATGAGGCAGATCTCCGCAAAATAAGCACATGAAGATGTTGCACTCATGAACTTTCACAACAAAAATGCCATCTCTATCACTCCTACCCGCCACTTAAAAATACTATCAACTTTTCCTTCCATCACATGCCTCTGGGGTAAGTTCCCAGGGTGGGCCTTAAGGAAAAGCCCGCTAAGTGCTTGTAATAAAACTTGCCAATCACAAGGAAACATGATTTCGAGGATTTGGCATAATCAGTATGTCAGGGGCTGTAGCTACTTAGTTGGTAGATACCTGGTATTGAGACGTTTCCAACAAAAATGGGTCTTTACTGCAGCACAGTTAAAGCAAATACAACTGCTAAGTACAATGATTTGGAGTCAGACTGGCTTTGGATGGCCCTCATGGTGTGTTTCTAAAGATTGTGAAATATTAGTCAACACTTGGAAATATTTCACGTGAAATCTGGCTTCTTGGGATCCTTGGGCACTCATCTACACATTGCAACTATTGGCAGGAGTTAACTAATGACTGAACAATGTGTTCAACATCCTAACCATCAGGGAAATGAAAATTAAAACCACTCAGATGGATATCATCTCACCCCAGTCAGAATAGTTATCAAGAAAACTGACAATGGAGGACTGCGGAAATGGCTTAGTGGTTAACGGTGCTTGCTTGCAAAGCCTGCTATCACTGGTTCATTTCTCCAGCAACTACTTAAAGCCATATGAGCATCTGTTTGCAGCTGCAAGAGACCCTGGCACCCCACCACAAACACACCCTACCTCTACCTCCTGAGTGCTGATATTTAAGGTGTTTTATGAGGCTGGAGAGATGGCTTAGTGGTTAAGGCACTTGCCTGCAAAGCCAAAGGACCCAGGTTAATTTCCCCAGTACCCACATAAGCCAGATGGACAAGGCGGTGCATGCAGTGGCTGGAGGCATCAGCATGTCCATTCTCTTTTTTCCTTTCTCTCAAATAAATAAATAAAAATAAAACATTTTTTAAAGGCGTTTGTCACAAACACCTGACTCCCCCCCCTGCCTTTTTTTTTTTTTTTTTTTGCCCCTTCCACTTAAAAAAAAAAATACTTCAGGGCTGGAGAAATGGCTTAGCCATTAAGGTGCTTGCAAATAAATAAATAAATGAAAATATGAAAAAATTTAACAGATGTGTTCTCAAAAGAAATTTTACTATTAGGATATGCTTTTCAAAGAAGAGAAAACCCTAGTTTATTAGGAAGAATGGAGCAGGGGCTGGAGAGATGGCTCAGCAGTTGAGGTGCTTGCCTGCAAAGCCTAAGGACCAGGTTCGATTCCCTGGTACCCATATAAAACCAGATGCACAAGGTGGCACATGTATCTGGAGCTCGTTTGCAATGGCTGAAGGCCTTAGCATGACCATTATCTCTCCCTTTTTCAAATAAAAATAAATTTAAAAAAAACATTTTTTTTAAAAAAAGAATGGAGCAGAAGAGGTGTCTAATTTTCTTTCAGATTAGATTCTTGTGCCCTATCTGAAAGAGGTGAGGTTGAGCAGACCTAAAGAACAAGGTAGGCTGGGAGTGGCGGTCACACACACCTGTGATCCCAGGAGTGGGGAGGCAGAGTAGGAGGATGACAAGTTTAATACCAACCTGGGCTACATAATGAGTCCAAGGCCTGATTAGGCTACCAGGCAAGTCTAGCCTCAAATAGCAAACAAAAGAGGCAGCACCTGGTCAGATACTCTCGAGTCAAGAAAGTGCTCATTGTGGTTTCGAGTGAAAGTTTCAATACCTTTTAGGGTATTGAATCAAAGTACCACGCAAAGGGCAGAGGACATTTTAAGGCAATGTATAAGAGGTGTTTCCTGGTATAAAACAAGAGTTCCTGGCATAGATTGTTTTTAAAACAACCAGAGAACAGAAATTTCCATGCTTAAATTGCTATTGATTGACTCTTTCTGATCCCTCAGATATTTTGGACTTCTGTCAACACATTGTTTCACTGTATAATTATTGTTATATTCCCAGATGATAAATAATGGAGGAAAAGTGTACCTGTATATTCACTTGATAATCCGTGGGACCATGAATAGATCCATATAAGCCAAATCCAACTACAGAGATTCTTCTGTTAACTGTGAACCTGAGAGAAATGAGCCAGTTACAAAACCATGCAGACACTTCCTGAAGTGTTTACATTCAGAAGAGTACAGCTTTTCCAAAGTATTACCTATAATATCTAATTTTATTTATAAAAAGGAAAGTTGTCACAAATGACACCTTTAAAACTATTACCTTGTTTGCTTATAAAATTTTCTAGAGTAAATGAACTCAAAGAACCCTAAATACAACTCATTTTGTGTATTGTAAAAGGAACTTAACCTGAATAGTTTTGTTACAATGGTAATTTCTATGCTGTACTAATCCAAATCTCTTTGATGAACATGCTAGCTATTAAGACCAAAGTCCAGTATCCCAAACTAGGATAATCCATCAGTTCAATAAATACTTATTGAGGGCCTATCATACTTAGACATTGAATTTGGCTGGTAGGAAAATCATGGTTAACAAGATACTGTTTTTATCTATATTTCTTATAGCCTAACAGTTGACACTACCAAAAATGAACAAGATGAGAATAAATAAGAAGTTGCAGTAAAAGATTTGAAGGAAGAAGACTGGTAGATGGCTAGAAATAGGATCTAATTCACACTCGTGGATTTGAAGAAAGGTTCTATAAGATAATTGACAGGTTCAGTTTGGTCATAACAGTTAAGACACACTGATTTATTTTATATATAACATTAAATACACAGGCAACTTAAAAAGACTGTATAATCACAGATAATATGTGATGAAAGACAAGTAATTCTCAACGTTTTCAGTCACAATTTCAATGCTTCCACTGGCACACTGTCACAACTTTTGTGTACCTTCTTACATGCCAGGCCATGAATTTCAGTTCTTATGTGACTCACTTCCTTTAAATACCACAGAAGTCCTATTGCTATTTACCACCCTGATGTTTTATAGTTAAGAAATAAGCTTTAGCCAGATGTGATGGCATGTATCCATGGTTCAAGTTCCTCAGGAGGCTGAGCAGGAAGGCAACTTAAGATCACAAATTCAAGATCAGTTTGAACAGCACAGAGAAAGATGAGGAAGGGGAGAAAGGGCAAGGAAGAAAAGAAGGGAGGCTAGAATGCAGGAAAAGAAAGGAGGAAGTGTGGGAAGGAAGAAACAAATAAGCAAACTGTGGTTTAGAAAAATGGTATTGCCTAGTTTGAACCTGGAACACAGGTTTTGCTCCACTTGGATCACAAGCCCATGCTCTGGCTGGGGATGCACTCAAGGGTACAGAGCTGGCACGCACAAAGCCCGGATTTTACTCCAATACCAAGGGTGAGGGAAGCCCACTCCTAAGCCATGGCGTGCTCTACACCTGTATGGTAAGAGTAAGACTACTCTACCAAAAGAAAAATCAGAAAATGGTATGTACTTGATTACAGAGTGTGCTTAGCATGTTAAGGCCCTAGATTCAATCCTTAGCACAAAAGAAAAAAAAATCAGAAAATACAACTAAATGAGAAACAAATTGAGGCATCCATAAGTCTAAAGTTTACTTATATCACATTTTTTCTACAAAATATATACATTAGAAATCAGCATGAGAGCATTTTTTAAATCTCTTCTTCATGTGAAACAGCAGAAATTAATAGCTGATTCACCAACCAATCCTTTGTTGGACAGTCTAGGTTTTTTTTTTTTTTTTTTTTTGAGGTAGGGTCTCACTCTAGCTCAGGCTGACCTGGAATTCACTATGTAGTCTCAGGATGGCCTCAAACTCACAATCCTCCTACCTCTGCCTCCCAAGTGCTGGGTTCAAAGTTGTGCACCACCACGCCCGGCTTTCAGTTTTTAACTATATGATAATGCATGAGCTAGACCAAGACTGTCTTATAAAGTCTTTGCTGTTTCCTTTGAATAAATTACCAGAAATAGAACTGTTGTTAAAAATGAAAGGCACATTCTCAGGCGCTATAAGATTTACCAAACTGTTTCACAGAAAGGTAGCACTTTACACTCCATGAAGATAAAGGTCATTTTTATCTCACTCTTATCAACCACTGAGTATTTTAATTTCCTTTTGCCTTTCAGAAGCCAATGACTGACAAATTCTATTTACATCTGCTTACACAGGAGGTAAAGCTCTTGCTCATATGCTCACTGTCTACTGGATTTTCTTTTTGATGGTTTTTGCACATTTTTCTTTACCAGTGTGTCTGTTTTTAAAGTAGATTTGAAAGAGCACTTTATATAGATCATGGTTATTTAATGGTATGATGGCAATACCTGTTACAAAAAGTTTCAAATTTGTCACCTATCTTTTAACTTCATGGTGATTTTGGACAGGAAATGCTTAATTATTACTCCAAGTTCATAGAGGTCTGCATCATCTGATGTTCCAGCAACTTTCATGGTTTCAGTTTTGTTTAATAAGATTTTAATTTCTATGAATACTGGCACATGGTACACTTCCCAGTGGTTAATCAATCCTTCCCTCTGTCACTCTGAAGGCTCGTCTATGTTAGAATGGTTTCTGACCTCTAGTGTGCTCCATATGACAACACTAACTTCTTACTGATCCATAACACTTTGTCATATTGAATCTGCACTGCTCTTTTTAGAATTTATTCTTCTAGATTAGCTTTAAAATGATTTTTCCATCGCTTCTCGGCCTTTTGGCTAAGATCAAGTATAAACTGATTTTTCCAGGGTACTCCCTCTATCAAGAACATGTAACTTCTGAAAGGAGTTGCCTAAAATATACAGGTTCATTTGGAAGACACCGTCCCTACCTAAGTGTGGTTCAAGCTGAGGCTCTCTAGGTCTCCAGAATGCCACTACTTTATGATATTTGTTACTCTTGCAAATAGGCCTATTCACAGTGTCGCAGCGACGGTCTACAAAGTACTGTATGATCTACTACAATATAATAATATGCTATAATAGTGATATATAGCATTTAAGATGTTTTATGTACTTAATCACTGCATTTTTCCGTTTATAACTTAAATTTTTATTGTAGTGAACTTACATAAGATACACCATTTTAAAATGTTCAGGTAAGGAGCAATAAGTACACTGACATCATTGTACAACTGTCACTGTAATTTATGTCTTTAACTGAGTTTTTGTAACAGCAATAGATTCAAATATACCCTTTTAAGTGGCTATTGTTCTCTGTTATTAGTTCTAATAATTTTTTTTACCTGATCCTGAGGCTAAGATTGACTAGTTTTTCTGAAAGGAGCCCTACCTCCAAGCAGTCGAGAATGCTAGAATTCCTGGGGTGTACCTAACAAAGAATCCCAGTTAACTTCCAAGGGTCATGCTGGAAGTCATGAAGGTGAAAATTTCTTTATTAACTACAAGTTAGGATCCGACTTCCATTTCACTTGTAAGTCAAAAATGTTTAGTGCAACTTTGCACTGCCCCAACAACCTCTGTAGGAAAGCTGAAACAGGAAGGCAGAGTTTCAACCTGCCTGGAAACATGCTGGTCTGACCACTAAAGTCTTCAGGTGAAAACGACTAGGAAAGCTCCCTGAGTAATGATTTTGGAGTTATAAATAAATTTAAGCCAGCAAGCAGGTTCACAAATACAGAGCATGAATAAATGGAATTGACTGGACTATTTTCTTATCTAGACCTTTGAAATGTAAGATGTATATAACATGCCTATTCCTTGCAATTGAAGCCATCTTGTCATGTAGATGTATGCATGTGCTTTAATGGGCTATTTCCGTTTATCTTCTAGTGTCTTACTCAAAATTTAAACACTGAAGGGTTAATTTTATTGCCAGTTACATTTATTTCTGCATTACATTACAGCTGGAACATTTATAAAAAAAAACTGTATTGGGCTGGGGAGATGACTCAGCAGTTAAAGGCACTTGCTTGAAAAACAAGCTGGTCGGAGGTTTGATGCCTCAGTACCCACATAAAGCTAAATGCACAAAGTGGCACATGTTTATGGAGCTCCTCTGCACTGGCAAGAGGCACTGGTGTGCCCAATTGCTCTCCCTCTCTCTCTCTCTGCTCACAAGTAAATAAACAAATTTGTTTAAGATTATATCATTGTTGAAACTCAGCAAAGACATGGGGTACCCTAAACTTGAATTTCAATAGTTTCTTACTGTTAAAAGTATTCTAGACTATTATTCTAATCCCCTAACAGTTTCACCATACTCTTATCTATTAAAATTAATTACTTTCTTTTAGTAAATTACTGTGATGAGACATAATTACTACCATCCTTAATATTAAGCTCTTTTCCCAATCTCCAAATAAACTATTTGTTTATATAATTCAGTCTGTCAAGGTACTAGTATACTCAACATGCTAACATTGTATATAGATTTTTTTCTTCTCTATAGCGAAGTTGATCTAGAATATCATATATACTTGTGTGAGAGAGTGTATATGCACACGTGCAGGCCAGAGGACAGCCTCTGGTATCAACCTTAAGAACACCATCCACCTTTTTCTTTTCCAGACAGGTCTCTCTGACTTGTCCAATTCCTATATAAAAAATATGCTTCTTTTAATAATTAACCACAAAGTATTCTCTTCTTCCAATTTTCAAGGAAATTATCTATTCCTTGAATGTGTGATTAAAAACTCACCTGTAAAAACCTTGTGAATGCACAGTTCTTTGATAACTTTAAATTCCTCCCATGGTAATTGGTCTACTCAGGCTTTCTTCTTCAGTCAATTTTGATAATTTATATTTGCCTATAAAATGATCCATTCCACCAAGTTGTTCAATTTATTAAGCACAGAGGAAACCCAGAATTAAAGTAAAAATCTCATATGATATCCCCATTTTGATTTCTAAATTACTTTGCCAGAGGTTTGTTTCATTGCTATTTTAAGAAACCACCTCATGAATTTATCAGTTCTCCTATTTTAACTCACTAATTTCTTCATTTACCTATTTAATTTCTCTTAGGGTCCTTTCGGTACTCATTTTCTAATTATTTGGAGTAAATGCTTAAGTTATTTGTTTCCACTCTTATTTAATGAGCAGTTAATTATTACTTTTTGTATACACATCTGAACTTCTGTAAATTTTTACATGTAACATTCTTACTATGAATGGTTGGTTACTAGTCTACAAATGCACTTTAACTCAGTATTTTTTGGGGGAAGGGAGGAATTTCGAGGTAAGGTCCCACTCTAGCCCAGGCTGACCTGGAATTTACTCAGGGTGGCCTTGAACTCTCAGCGATCCTCCTATCTCTGCCTCTCAAGTGCTGTGATTAAAGGTTTGTGCCACCATAGCCGGCTAACTCAAGATTTTTAATGTGCCCTACTAAATACGAGTTCTACATAAATTGTTACATTTCAGCTTTACACTAAAGTGCTATTAAATAACTAGAAGTCCAAAAGGCGTAACTCATCAACACTGGTACTCATTCTATTTCAAAATTTAACCTAAAAATGTAGAGTAGAGCAAAGGAAAATTCTTCAGCAAGATGACATGTGTGTTTTTCATGATTCATTTTTTTTCTCCATTCAAAGCTTTTATAAATACTGGGGTATTCTCCATGCAACATCTATTCAAAGAAAAAAACTATCTAAACTTAGTAAGATTAAACTGGTTGAACGATGGCCTTAAACCATTAAAACTGATGCTCATCAACTGCGATCTAGAAGTTGGCTCAAAAGCAGCAGCATCCAAGTAAACATCATGTAACAGAAGGCCGAACCCAATTCTACCTTTTCGTTTTTCCTAAGGTCACCCTCACTCATAGTCCACTGAGGAGACCAGGATTTTTAATGACTTCTTGGCTTTTGTAATTCCCTTAAAAACAGAATTAAGCAAAATACAAAATAAAATGTTGGCTAATTCCTTCTCACATGAGGATAAAGGCCAACCACTAATTGCTACCTTCACAAACCCACTGAGCCCATACCCCGACAGGTACCTGATTCGATCACTTGTTCCACTGTAACCCCAACGGCTCTCCACGTGCTGGAATCTATTGATGCAGCATTCTTTTCCTCTGAGGCAGCACCGGGGTCGGTCAATGTATTCCACTCGGGGTTTAGGATTGACGGTAAAATGAAGAAAGAGGTTTACCACTTCACGATCTGACAAAATTCCAGATTGAGCAGGACCTGAAGAAGTAAAAATATCAACCTAGTAGATCTAACGTTAGCGTGTATTTGTAAGCTTTTAAAAAAATTACTTATTTGTTTTTTAGAGAGAGTGAGAGAGACAGAATTGGTATGCCAGGGTCTCAGCCACTGAAATACAACTCCAGACGCTTGTGCAACCTAGTGTGCATGTGCTACCTTGTGCTTGCCTCACTTTTGTACATCTGGCTTATGTTGGATCTGGAGAGAGATGGAACATGGGTCCTTAGGCTTCCCAGCAAACACTGAGCCACTAATCCATCTCCCCAGCCCAAGCTTTTTTTTTTAATAGCCAGGCATGGTGGCACACACCTTTATTTATTTGCAAGCAGAGAGAGATAGAAGAGAGACAGAGAGAATGGGCGCACCAGAGCCTCCAACCACTCGCTGCTCATGGACTCTAGATGCATGCACCACTTTGTGCATCTGGTGCTATGAGGATACTGGGGAAGTGAACTCAGGTCATTAGGCTCTGCAGACAAATGCCTTAACCATTGAGCCATCTCTCCAGCCCTATTTGTAAGCTTCAATCAACCTCATTTAGGTTAACCTAAAAAACTGTGTTAAAATCATTAAGTGAAAAGTTTAGATGAAACACTGATACACATGACATCTGGGTTTTGTTATTTACTTACTTCCTGAGTACTACAGACTTCTACTTAGAGCAAAGAGTCATTCTCTCTGCTGGAGAATGACCTCCAACTATAGTCACTTACTGTGAACCTTCCATTCTCCACCTACTCTCTAATTTGAACAAAGGAACATATTTAGAGATGGAAAGAAATGGAATAATACTTTACTTCTGAGGTGTAGAAGTTAGCAGAAGGCAAGTGCTAAGATTGGAAAAGCTATGGAAATAGGGTACCATATATGGCACAAGTTTCCCATTCATTTTCTAATTAGAGGGGGGGAAAAAAAAACAAATGCCTTAAACATTCAAAGTTAACACTGTTCTCTCATAAAAGATGACAGGAGGTCCCTTCTAAGACAATAAAAGCAACTGAAATAAGAGACTTTTGAAACTAGAAATTTTATTTAGGAAGCCAGAAAAATATCCTTCAAAACTGAAGGCAAAAGGCCGGGGCATGGTGGTGCATGCCTTTAATCCTAGCACTCGGGAGGCAGAGGTAGGAGGACTGCCATGAATTCAAGGCTACCCTGAGACTACATAGTGAATTCCAGGTCAGCCTGAGCTAGAGTGAGACCCTACCTCAAAAACAAAACAAACAAACAAACAAAAAAAAAACACGCACACACACACACACACAAATACTGAGGGCAAGATAAAGACGCTTACAGATGAAAGGAGTTCAGAGAATCTCACACCTAGACTACAACGATGGAAATGATGATAGACAGGGAACATGCAACTGGGGGAGAGAAGCCCCAGAAAGGGCAGATATACAGGTAAATCTAAATAATGATTTAAAAAATTTATTTTTTATTTATTTGAGAGAGAGAGAGAGAGAGAGAAGGAAGGGGAGAGGGAAAGGGAGAGAATGGGCACACTGGGGCCTCTAGCCACTGTAAACGAACTCCAGATGCATGCACCTTTGCATCTGGTTTACATGGGCTCTGGGGAATCAAACCTTGGTCCTTTGACTTTGCAGGCAAATGCCTTAACCGCTAAGTCATCTCCCCAGCCCTAATTGATTTTTAAAAATAACAGTAAGTGCTTGCCTTGCAAGCATGAAGGCCTGTGTTTTATCCCCTAGGTCCCAAATAAAAATGCCAGGTGTGGTGAGACATGCCTATAATCCTGGGGCTGGGACTTTGAAGACAGGAAGATCTCTGGAGCACTCTCTAACCATTCTAGCTGAAATAGTGAGATCCAGACAGCTGGATGATGTTCTGGCCTCCACATGCCCCAGCCACACCCAACACAAGCATGCATGCACATACTATACAAGTTGCAAATCATTGTTGTAAGACACAAGGACTAAGTAAGCAAAACCAATAATCAAAGAAAGGAAAGGAGAGCTGGAGTGTGGCTCCGTGGTAAAACGTGTTTGCCTAGCATGGACGAGGTTCTGGATGTCCTCAGCCACAAATAAAATAAAATAAAATAAAATAAAAAATAAAATAAAATACCTGAGCTGGAGCGATGGGTTAATAGTTAAGGCTTGCCTGCAAAGCCTAAGGACCAGAGTTTAATTCCCAGGTACTCACGGAAAGCCAGATGCACAAAATGGCACATGCATCTGTTCATTTGCAGTGGCTGGAGGTCCTGGTGAGCCCATTCTCTCTGTCTGTCTCTTCTCTTTTCTCTCTGCTCGCAAATAAATAAATAAATATAAAAAAAATCTTCAAAACCCTACTCAAATAAAAGGAGGAAATAATAAAAAATAGCAATAATATAGCAATTAACAAAATGGAACACATACTTTCAGCCAGAAGTTAGTTCTTACATAAATAAAATTAATAGATTTCTAACTTCTGTATGAGGCCATTCTGATAATTTCATTACAAGGAAGGAAAATTTGTCTAATTTGTCATGAGATAGCCATAAAAGTGCTAAAAACAAAACCAAAAGGTAAAACAAAATGAAACCCTATAAACTGAATCCAGGGATACATAGAAAAGACAATGCAAAATAAACTTACTTTGTGAAAGGAACCCAGGATGTTTCAATAGGAAAAGCAACTTCACTATACTTGTACTTCACCATATTAACAGAAAAATGGGACACTATTAAAAATAAACAATAAAGCTGGGCATGGTGGCACATGTCTTTAATCCCACCACTCGGGAGGCAGAGGTAGGAGGATCGCCAATAGTTCAAGGCCACCCTGAGACTACACAGTGAATTCCAGGTCAGCCTGAGCCAGTGTGAGACCCTACCTCAAAAAACAAAACAAAACAACAACCCCCCCTCGAAAAAAACAATAAAAATAACTTCCTCTTCAAAAAGGTGAGAGAGCTGGGTGTGGTGACACATACACCATAAGATGTGGAGGCAAGAAGATCAGGAGTTCAAGCTTATCCTAAACTACATAACAAGTTCAAGGCCAGACCAGGCTAGCTGGAATTCAGTCTCAAAAGAAGCAAAAGGAGGGACCAGGTAAGATTAAAAAAAGAAAAAAAAATTGGATAAATGAAAAACAAAGCAAATTGCAAGACAGTGAATGTAAATCCAATGATGTCAGAATTATTTCAGGTGTAAATAAACCAACTAGACCAAATAAAAAGCAGGGTTTTTTTTTGTTTGTTTTTTTTGTCAGGGTGTAGTGGCACACACCTTTAATCCCAGCACATAGGAGGCAGAGGTAGGAGGATGGTCATGAGTTGGAGGCCACCCTGAGACTACATAGTGAGTTTCAGGTCAGCCTGGCCTAGAATGAAACCCTACCTTGAAAAACAAAAAACGTTTTTGAGCTGGAGGAATGGCTCATTAGTTAAAAGATGCTTGCTTGCAAAGCCTGCCAGCCTGGGTTCAATTCCCCAGCACCTATGTAAAACCAGATGCACAAAGTTGCACATGTAGCTGGAGTTTGCAGTGGCTAGAGGTCTTGGCATGCCCACTCTCTCTCTCATTAATAAAAATATTTTAAAAATAAAAATGGATTTCAAAATATTGGTATGTTCCACATCTTTAACCAAAACTAGTACGAAATCATTATAAAAACCTACTCTGGGGCTGGAGAGATGGCTTAGCAGTTAAGGCGCTAGCCTGCAAAGCCAAGGGATCCAGGATTGATTACCCACGGCCTACGTAAGCCAGATGCACAAGGTGGCGCATGCTTCTGGAGTTTGTTTGCAGTGGCTATATGCCCTGGCTTACCCATTCTCTCTCTCCCCCTTTCTCTGCCTCTATCTCTCTCAAATAAATAAATAAATAAATAAATAAATAAATAAATAAATAAGGCTATTTTGTACGCTTTCTAAAAAAGTAATATGAAATATTAATATTTCAAATCAAATCTACAGTGATATATACTCTCATCTGTATATGACTATATATAGTGATATATATAGTCTCATACCTACTGACATAGCTAAAACTAAAACGGCTATGAAGTGCTGGTGAGATCGCTTAGCAATTAAGGCACTTGCCTGTAAAGCCTAAGCACCCAGGTTCAATTCCCAGGTACCAAGGTAAGCCAGCTGCTCGAGGTGGCACATGCGTCTAGAGTTTGTCTGTATTGGCTACAAGCCCTGGCACACTCATTCTATCTGCTCCTTTATCTCCCTCAAATATTTTTTGTTTGTTTTTGTTTTTAGTTTTTCAAGGTGGGGCTCTCACTGTAGCCCAGGCTGACCTGGAATTCACTCTGTAGTCTCAGGGTGGCTTTGAACTCATGGTGATCCTCCTACCTCTGCCTCCCGAGTGCTGGGATTAAAAGTGTGTGCCACCACGTCCCCGCTCAAATAAATATTTTTAAAAAGTGGCTATGAAAACTGACAATTACATTATATTGTATGTGAACAATGAGAACGGACTATAAATTGTCTTAACCTTGTTATTCAATCTGGACTATTACGACCACTTTGGGAATCTGACAGGATCAACATATGCACTCTATGACTTCCAATAAAAATGTTTACACATCTATACCAAGTGACATGAACATGTGTTTTTGATGACATCTCAAGAAACTGGAATCAAAATGTCCAACAACAGAAAAAAAGAAAAATCATATTACAACAGAATATTATAAAGCAACAAAAAAGAAAGGTTACCACCTCACACACCATGTGGATACATCTACTAGACACAATGATAAAACAAGGAAGCAATACACATGAGAATAATTATAGACATAAATATAAATATAGACAAAAAAAAAATAGAAGGCAGAAAGTTGTTCACTTGGAATGAGGGTTACTGACCTTGAGGGGCATGGCAACAGCATATATTTCTGGGACACATGGTCAAGTGTTGACCAAATGTGTTAGCTTTATTTGCTTATTTTACTATATAGATGTTATGTCCACATTTTAGAAGTTTATAAAAATTAAAAAAAACAAAAAACCTGATTCAGCAAAAAAGAAAAATTGGTCTGCAGAGATGGCTTAAAGGCACTTGCATGCAAAGCCTGACAGCCCAAGTTTGATTCCTTAGTGTCCACGTAATGCCAGATGCACCAATTACATCTGGAGTTTCTTTGCAATGACAAGAGGCCCTGGCACATCCTTACTCTCTTTTTCATCTCTCAAATAAACAAAAAAGAAAAAAAAATTACCAAAAAAAAAAATTACAATGCCAAGCTGGGCATGGTGGCACACGCCTTTAGTCCCAGTACTTGGGAGGCAGAGGTAGAAGGATCACCGTGAGCTCAAGGCTACCCTGAGACTACATAGTGAATTCCAGGTCAGCTTGGACTAGAGTGAAACCCAACCTTGGAGAAAAAAAAAAACAAACAACTAAAATGCCAAGGTGGGCATAGTGGTGTACACCTTTAATCCCAGCACTGGGGTGGCAGAGGCAGGGAGGACCACCATGAGTTCAAGTCCACCCTGCACTGCAGAGTGAGTTCCAGTTCAGCGTGGGCTAGAGTGAGACTAAAAAGACATAAATAATGTGAGGAAAAAATACAAATGGCCAATCAGCATAACAAAACGTAAGAATTTTCTTTCTTTTAAGTAAGCTTGGTCATCATTTAAAAGTATGTAACAAGCTGTGATGATAAGGGAACTGGTTATAATTGGTCATTACTGGTCACACACTTGAGATTCAAAACTAGATCTGTCTGATTTTAATCAGAAGTATCAGCCTTAAGAGTAAAAAACAAAAACCAAAACCTGTCTTTACAGCCTTGGAAAGGCACTACACCTCTTCCAGGGTCACTTCTCTAACCTATAAAATGTGGATGTTATCTTGAAGGGCTTTTACAAGAATCAAAGGAAATTATACACATATACTCATTGTGTAACTGGTACTTCATAAGTCAAAGTGTCTTTATCACTCTGGCCTAAGGGAGACTGGGAACAGGTTTTGTAGCAGTACAATTACAGCCTTACCTGCTGCAAACTCCTCAATGGTCATCAGTGGGAACCGGATCAAGGAAAGTGCTTTTCCTAGAACTTTCTGTTTGTTTCCAAAAGTCACAGGCAATTGTTGTCTCTGACATTCTGCTTCTGCCCAGCGCACAACAGCTCCAAAAAGCCGACTTTCTCGGATACTAAGCGTGTCTCTTTCTAGAACTGCACAGAGTGTATCTACAGATAAAATACAAAAATAAAAAGTATTTTTCTCTTTAACAAAGCCATACTGATAAACATGCTTTCAGCAGAAGACCAGGTTAGATATTATAGACCATAGTACTTCCAGGTGAGATGCTGGTTTAGAAGCTTCCTCCGTAAGAGAAGAATCAGGATGAAACAACAGACTATTTCTGCAAGATAAGCAGCTGAAGAAAAAAGAAACCTAGGTGAGATCTCTGCAAGGCAGCAGTCAGTCGGGAGCAGATGCCAAGTGGCATCCACTGGGATTAGCAGAAGCTGCCAGGGAAGTGCTCTCCCCTCCTAGACACAGTTGCCATGACAACAGAGAACTGGAGAGATTCTGACTAGGCTGCAGCGACATGATCACAGACTCGATACACCGATTACACTGTGGCAGCCAGAGCAGCGAAGGCCGCGGAGGCGGAGCAGCAGTGCAGTGCGGACGCCCAACGCTGAGATTCTCCCCACGGTCCTGTGCTGAACAGCCCGAGAAGGAATCACCCTGCCATGCCTGCGTAAGTGACAATACCAGGGGGACTGGGAAGCGCATGCTGAACATGATGCAGTCTTCGGCTAGACATAGCTAGGAAGAGAGTACCCAGTGACCAAGGTATTCACAAGGGTGGCTAGACCTTCCACATCCTCTCAGGCATGTAGGAGTCTCAGACCAAAGAATTTTGGCAGAAAATAAGTCCCTATAGAGAAATCCCTCTCAGCAAGGACATGTAACTTCACTTATTTTTTTAAATATGCATTTATTTATATTATTTGTTAGAGAGAGAGAAAGGGAAGGAGGGAGGGTGGGAGGAAAGGAGGAAGGGTGAGAGAATGGGTACATCAAGGCCTCTAGTCACTGCAAACAAACTCCAGATGCATGTGCCACCTTGTGCATCTGGCTTTGCGTGGGTACTGGGGAATTGAACATGGGTCCTTTGGCTTGCCAGCAAGCGCCTTAACCACTAAGCCATCTCTCCAGTCCAACTTCACCTATTTGAATTACTAAGACTAGCAGCCTTCCCTTCTACCTGCAGACTGCTACAAAATAGACCAGGAGGGAGAAAGCACATTCATCCCAACTAAGAAATACTGAGCGTGGGCTGGAGGGATGGCTTAGCCATTAAGGTGTTTGCCTGCAAAGCCAAAGGACCCAGGTTGGATTCCCCACGTTAGCCAAATGCACAAGGGGCGCACGTGTCTGGAGTTCGTTTGCAGTGGCTTGATGCCCTGGTGTGCCCATTCTCTTTCTCTCCCTGTTTCTCTGTCAAATAAATAAATAAGTAAAAACAAGTAAATTAAAAAAAAGAAATACTGAGCAAACATTCAGTTTACCACTTGCCTTACAAGAATGTTTGGACATAGCCTCTATATATGCATGCTATTTATTACGTAAACTTATATATTCCTAATAAGATTAATAATAAGCCACAGAAAAAGGTTCAAGTTAATCACAAAAATTTATGAAGTCTATAGTACAATTCATTCAGCAAATATTCATTCTGAAGCTTGAAGAGCTAGGCACCATTCTATGCACAGATGTATCATTGAACAGAAAGTTAAAAATTATTGCCATCATGGAGCTTAAATTCTATTGGGGAGAAAGAGCTTGAAGAGAAACAAGTAAGTTATAATATATTAGATGACACCTGTGGATAAAAATAGCAGGGTAGGGAGCCAGAAGTGCTGCTTAAAGTAAGAGGATCTGCAGAAGTGTCATGTTCCAAGGCTTGCATGAGATGAAGGAGTAGGCCAAACAAACACTTCGGAGAAATGATTCCAGAACTAACCCTGTGAATGCTCCCATGTGAAAGAATGTTTCGCATGTTAGAGAAGCGGCAGGGAGACTGGTATAGCAGAGGACTGAGGAGGAACCATGGAGGGGGTACATCATCACACAGCACTCTAGCTCATTTGTCCTGTACTCTGGGTAGAGAAACCCCTGGAGGGTTCTGAGATGTGACAGAATTGTTTGGGCTGTTGTGGATTTATTTGGAGCTTTTTTTTTTTTTTTTTTTTATTTGAGTCTTGGCTCAGGCTGGCCTCAAACTTGCTATCCTCCTGCCTTAGTCTCCTGAGTGGTGGGATTACAGGTGTGCACAGACACATCTAGCTATGGCTGTACTGAGAAAAGACTGTAATAGAGCCAAAAGTAACAGTCCAGGCCAGAGATAACTGGAAGACCAGGATACTTCCTAACAGATTGGGCATGGCATATGATAAGAGCCAAGGACATGGTAAAGTAAGCAGAGGGATATGGGAGGCATTAACTGACATGGGAAAGACTACAGGAGGAACAGGTGTTAAGATGGAGGAAAGATCTAACTTTATTTTATTTGTTTTTTATTTTTTTATTAAAAAAAATTTTTTTTGTTATTTATTTATTTCAGAGCGACAGACAGAGTGAGAAAGAGGCAGAGAGAGAGACACAGAGAGAATGGGCATGCCAGGACCTCCAGCCACTGCAAACGAACTCCAGATGCATGCGCCCCCTTGTGCATCTGGCTAACATGGGTCCTGGGGAGTTGAGCCTCGAACCGGGGTCCTTAGGCTTCACAGGCAAGCACTTAACCACTAAGCCATCTCTCTAGCCCTCTAACCTTATTTTAATCTGGGACATATTAACTATGAAATGCTTTGTGATATCCAAAATACATATGCCAGCCTATACCTTAGATCTTTAGTCAGACTCCCTTTTCTCTCATCATAGGAAAGATTAAATAAGTTTAGTCATTTTTGAGCACTTGCAGCCCAGAATGCAGTCAGTTCAAAAGAAATAGGTTTTAGAGGCCAACACACTAGAACACAATGATAAAATACAATCTAACAGCAACAAAGAGAAAATGTGCAAAAATTAGACATACAGGGCTGGAGAGATGGCTTAGGTTAAGGTGCGTGCCTGTGAAGCCTAACGACTCATGTTCAACTCTCCAGGTCCCAGGTAAGCCAGACATACAAGGTGATGCAAGGTCGCATGCACACAAGATGCTGCACACGTCTGGGTTGCAGTGACTAAAGGCTGTGGTGCGCCAATTTTCTCAATTTCTCTCTTGCATGCACGTGCACATTAAAAAAAAAAGGCCATTCTAGCCTGGCATGGTGATGCATGCATTTAATCCCAGCACTTAGGAGGCAGAGGTAGGAGGATCACTGAGAGTTCAAGGCCACTCTGAGACTACAAAGTGAATTACAGGTCAGCCTGGGACTGGAGTGAGACCCTGCCTCGAAATACCAAAAGAAAAAAAAAAATTAAAGCAGGGTGTGGTAGCACAAACCTTTAATCCTAGCACATGGTTAGGAGGGTCACCATGAATTCAAGGTCAGCCTGGAAGTAGAGTGAGTTCCAGGTTAGCACGCGCTGGAATAAGACCCTGCCTTGAAACAACATAAACCAAAACAACGGAAAAGCAATTAATGATTAACAGTCCCTAAATTTATCACTGTAAAGTAAGAGTGTGTGGTGGTTTTGTTGGGCCTTGAGAGGCCCGGACATGAGGCCTAGTGGAACTTCCTGAGCCTAGCTAAAGTTTGGCGACCTGACTCTGGCCAGCTATGACTCAGCAGGGCGCCAAATGGCCTCTGGCCTGCTACTTCTGGGTAGGAAGTTAAGAGTTCCCGCCCGTGTATATGCTTAGAACCAATCATCTCAAAAGTCGCATATGCTATTGGCCCTTACATCTCACCCCATCCTAAAATCCCTACCCTCGTTCTCAACGCTATATAAACACCTGCCGGTTACAATAAAGTGAGTTCCTGCTTCGACAAGACTCGGGGCTCGGTGGTTTGTTCCTGGCCGTCGACACCCACCCTCCTCCTCAACCCGTTGGGAGGAACCAGCGGGCCTGGTCCTTCCTCAGCACTACCTGCTGGGGGAGTCCGGCAAGTTTGATTCAGGTGTCCCCACCCCCCAATAAACTTAGGTGTTCTAAATGCTAGGTTCCCAGGTCTCCTGGAGGCAGTGTACTGTTGGGACAGGCTTATGGGTATTAATGCCAGTGTCCCCTTGCCAGTGTCCGGCACACTCCTGTTGCTAATGTCCATCTGAGGTTGGCCAGGGGGTGATGTCCGCCATCTGCTCATGCCATTTTTTTCCCCTGCCATCATGGAGCTTCCCCTTGAGTCTGTAAGCCAAAATAAACCTTTTTTTCCCAAAAGCTGCTCTTGGTCGGGTGATTTCTGCCAGCAATGTGAACCTGACTGCAACAGGGTATAATAATTTCAAGATATATCCTAAAACTGATCAGTTTTCACCGGTCCCACTTCTACCTCATAGTCCAAGCCACTGTCATCCCTGGACTCGACACACACAGATGTGTATAACCATACATACACACCACACACAACTGCAAAAGTAAAATATAAAAACAAAAAACTCTAGAAGTGTCTTTTTTCTTCCAGCGATCAAGAATTATCTCTAATTCCCAAAGTTTAACAAGTACACTTTAGGCAAACTGCCTATGAGATGGAAGTAAGATAGATGAATACACAGGTTTCCTATTGGCAGATGTGTTAAGAAATTATAGCTGAGAGGCTAATACCATAAAAACGCAACAGATTATGATTCATAAACATAATACGATACTGGATGTTATTCAAATCAGCAAATATTTACCAAGTATCTACTCTGCTAGACACCCACACTTCAAGATTCCTAGGCTCAAATGGCATGAATAATCTAAGAGCTATTTATAAAACAATTTCCAGGTGTAAGTCACTCAGACAAAGCCAGTATTATTTCACATGAGAGTAGACTGAAGAGCAAATGGAGCACAGACCAAGAATTAGGATTAGGCAATTCTTCATTAACAGCAACCGAGCTCCTAGACCCACCCACACCTTAGTATAGTGCAAGCAGCATATATAGTCTTTCCACATCACCGGGCAATAGACAGGAACACTCACAATGGAATGTTATAACAGAGGAACATATTCTGTGTCCTGGAAAAGGGTAGAGTGTTTAAGAAATGAGTCACTGCAATAGCATAAATTGAGTCAAGATGTTATTTTCTGAAAGGATCACTCTGGCTTACTGCGTGAGAACTACACAAGGTGAGAAAGAGAGGCCTAATTCTAGAGACAGCCAGTCATCTAGTTGGTCAACCTAAAATGAACATGTATTATGCTCTGTTCTCTTCAGTGCTGGAGATACAGTGGTAAATATCACAAAGTCCCTTGTCTTCAAGGAATTTATAGTGCAGGCAAGGAAAGCAGACAGTCAACACACATATGAAAACACAAACATCAGGGCTGGAGAGATGGCTCAGAGGTTAAAGACACTTGCTTCTAGGCTCCAGGTTTAATTCCCCAGCCACCCACATAAACTGGCATACCCATACACAAACATGCAAATAAATAAAAACAACTTTTTGGTTTTTTTTTTGTTTTTTGTTTTTTGAGGTAGGGTTTCACTCTAGCCCAGGCTGATGCAGAATTCACTCTGTAGTCTCAGGCTGGCCTCGAGCTCATGGCGAGCCTCCTACCTCTGCCTCTTGAGTGCTGGGATTAAAGGAGTGGACACCACGCCCAGCTAATAAAAACAATTTTCAAAAACATAAAAATCATTTTTTTGTTTTGTTTTTTTGAGGTAGGGTCTCACTCTAGCCCAGGCTGACCTGGAATTTACTATGTAGTCTCAGGGTGGCCTCGAACTCACAGCAATCCTCCTACCTCTGCCTCCCGAGTGGACTAGAAACAAATTGGCCATCTGCTCATAGAACACGTAACGCTGGAACTAATTTGCTCTTTTTGCTTTGTGAAGCTGGATAGGAAGATCTTTAGTTTGTTTCTCATTGTCTGTTATATTTATGTGTATTTAGTAAGACTGCAGTGCAACTCAGGCTATTTGCGACCTGCACAATACTTTGTGATGTTGAATTCTGAATTCATTTACTGAAAGATTTGCTTTCAGATTTGCCAGCATTTTAGTATATTATTTTATAAATAATTTCTGGGTAGGAATTGAATGCTGTTTTTTCTTTTCTTCTTCCTTTTTTCAAAGGTATGGTAGTTAAAATAAAAGCAAAAATTTTCAGTGTTGTGGGTTAGTGAACTTTTGCCTTATAGAGAAAAGAGTTTAATATATTCTAAAATGTTTTTCTAAAAATGAATATAATTTTAAATATTATATTTACTTGTATTTTGTTTTTGATATAGTCATACTCAGGCTGATTTCAAAGTTCCTAATATTTTCACAATTCAAAGTAAATTTGTTCTGCAAAAAAAAAAAAAAACCATAAACATATCTAGATAAGACTTTCAGATAGCATATGCATGAGGAAATGGAGCTGTTTAGTTAAGGAGGTCTGAGACAACCTGATTCAGATTTCATGTAACCTGAGCGCTAAGGGCAAGAACAGGTACGCATACAAAGATTCACAGGAAAGGATTCCAACCAGAAAGAGTAACAAATATAAAGGTCTAGAATATAAGTAATCTTGACCAATGTAAATGCAAGAGGAACAAGGGGAGAAATGTAGGCCACCCAGCCTATGTAGTAGTGACTGCTGTTTGTTTACCAAACACTGTCTCTCAGGATGTGACCATTCTGCATCTGTTAGCTCCCCTGGAAGTCAGGTGGGATCTTGTGACTGAAGTCTGAACCAAAGAAAAGGCCATAATAACAGTATAATTTCAGGGCCATGAACGAACTCCAGACACATGTGTCATTTAGTGCATCTGGCTTTATGTGAGCACTGCGGAAATCAAACCTGGACCAATAGGCTTTGCCAACAAGCACCTTTAATCACTGAGACATCCTTAGCCCAGTGTTTTTTCTTTTTATTTATAAAGATCATTCTAGCTGTTGTGCAGGACTATATGGAAGGTGAGGCTAGAATAGACTCTAGAGCTATCCAACTGAGAGAGAATAGCTGGCTGTAGATAGGTATTAGCAGCAGATGTGGTAAGAAATGGTCAGATGCAGGATATGGTTCCAAGGAGAATCATGGGCACTTGCTAAGATGGCATTGCATGTGGAGCACAAATGAAAATGAACAGTCAATAATAACCTCTGGGTGCTTAGCTTAAGCAATCCGATTTGTGGTGGTGCCATTAATGAAGACTAAAGAGCAGGGCGGCTGGTGCACACCTTTACTCCCAGCACTTGGGAGGCAGAGGTAAAAGAATCACTCTGAGTTCTAGGCCAGCCTGAGGCTACATAGTGAATTCCAGGTCAGCCTGTGCTAGAGCAAACCCTACCTTGAAAAACCAAAAAAGAAAAGAAAGACTAAAGAAGAAAATCATAAGAAAGGAGACCTAACAGAGTGAAGGGGATCTCTTTTGGCTGTTTTGTTTGGAATGACTACAAAATCTATAAACAAAAATGTCAAATAGACAAAGGAGCGTATCAATTTGGAACCCAGAAGCTAGGAACCAAAGGTACATGTTTTGGGTTTAGCACCATAAATACTTAAAGCCACAGGCCTGGATTAGTGCGCGCTCTCTCTCTCTTTTTTTCCCCTCCCGAGGTGGGGTCTCACTCTCTAGCCCAGGCTGACCTGGAATTCACCATGTAGTCTCAGGCTGGCCTCAAACTTTCAGTGATCCACCTATATCAGCCTGCTGAGTGTGTAAAATTGAAGGCGTGCACCACCACTTCTGGCTGGATTAGCTCTCTCTTGTCCTAGAAAACAAAATTCAAATCCTGCAGCTGGCACAATCTGCAGAACTTCCTGGTTCTTCTGCACACACTTCTTCATGTGGCGCCTCTTGCCGCCAGTGCTCTACTGCTCCTGCTCCTGCTCCTGCACTCTTCAAGGGTTCCTCTTTCTTTGACGTGGACGTGTGCACAGAAACGAGTGCCCATGAGCGTGCTCAAAGGCCAGGCAGATGTTCAGCGTGGAGCTCTATCACTTCTCTGCCTTATTTTCCTAAGACCGAGTTTCGTACTGAACCTGGAGATCACTGTTCTTTTTTGCAGTTAGAATGGCTAAGTGAGCCTTGCCCGGTGATCCTCCTGTCTTTAGCCCCATCAGCAGTGGGGTTACAGGCATGCGCAGCCACGTGCAGCTCTCTACATGATGGCTAGGGATCAAACTCGGGTCCTCATGCTTGTGCGACTAGCACTCTCACCCGAATGAGCCACTGTCCCGCAAGCATCAACTGTCATTTTTTTTGGTGCTGAGGATGAAACCCAGGGCCCGTATGCATGCTAGACCAGTGCTCTATCACCTAAGCCAAAGCTCCAGCCCAAGTGTCCGTAACTTAAGCCTCATATCAGAACCTCTTCCATCAAGATTTTCCTAACACAACTCAAATTCCATTATTACTCAAAGTTTAGTATCTCCATTTTGAGAAGTTACAAAGGAATTATTTTCCACCTATCTAATTTATTAATGTCATAAATCTTAATTTTCACATATTTTGTTCCTTAATGTCTCCAATTAGGTATTTCTTTAACAAGACAAATCACATTTTACCCTTATACTTATTTGCTATAATGCTCTGGTACAGTGCCATGGAGATGGTGAGCATACTAATTTCTTTGGCACCTTCTAAAAAGCAATGAAGTAAATTGGGACTTTTAGAATTTTCACCAAAATGAAAGAAAGCAGAATGCTTAGAAAGCAGATTTTAATCATTTGGAAAAACAACTAATTTAAATGCTGTTCTCCAACAAGGCTAACAAGTACTACTGTATTTAAAATGTACAAGTTTCGTTCACCAGGAACTTACCTATGTCAATATCAGTAAACCCTTCTGCACTTATTGCATCCATCGTGCTTTTGTCTATTGTGTCTAGACAAAGACTAGCAAGCTGAGGTTCATCAAATAATCGAGCCTAAACATAAAGAGACAGTTATCTTACTTTCATAGTTATTTCACCTTAAGGCTGTGCATATGCAAAGTTGATATTATAAATAGAATTGCTAATTATATAAAAACACCTTATATAACTATACTCGATATATTCTTCAAACTCTGCATTGTACAATTAGAAATGGAAAGTTAAGAATACAAAAGTTTTGCTAAATAATGAATTCACATTACCAATGACAATTTTGGTACTTTTCCATGTGTGTACACATGCGCGTACACATTTATATATAACAGCCTATTTTCTTAGGCATTATGTAATCTGATCCTTACCAAACCCTCTATAGAAGGCAGACATCCCATCTCTACATGAAAAAACGAGGTTCAGCGATATGTACTGTTTTACCTAAGATTATAAAGTAAATATACAACAGATTTTTCTTTTTTTTTTTTTTAACATTTCCTGTTGTGATTTGGGGGTGGGACAGGGTGAGGAGGGAAGAGAATACAAGAATGTTAGAGCATAATAGTTCTGTGAACCTTAGCAAAAATTAGGTCTAATATAGAAGAAAAACAAACCCACATTATAGAATGTTACACAATGACAGTGAATGATTTACAACTACAAACAATATGAATGAATCCCACAAACCTAATGATAAAGAAAAGAAACCTGAGTACACACATAATGGACAAAAGCAAGCATGTGATTTCTACTCAAGTTAAGTTCAGCTTTAAGTAGTTGAAGCAGGGCTGGGAAAATGGGTCAGTGGTTAAGTGCTTGCTCTGCAAGCATGAATATCCGAGTTTGGATCCCCAGGATCCAAGGTAAAAGCTGAGTGTGGCCATATGTACCTATAATCCTAGTGCCCAGGAGGTGGAGACAGCAGAATCCTTGGGGTTTGCTGGCTGTCTAGTCTATCCAAATCGGTGAGATGTAGGTTCAGAAGGTGGAAAGGCGGAGGGAGACATGACATCCACCTCTGCCCTCCACACGTAAGCTTTTATTCTAGCCTAGAATCAGTTTGGTTTCTATTTAACAGCATAGACATACATCAGTGCACAGAGATGCTCATGCAGGGCCGTGCAAAAATCTGCTGAGAATTCTGCCAATTAACTGCACCAGAAACGACACCCATAGCTTGGCATGACTGATAGCTCTTATTTAAGTTTACTTTAAAATTAAATGTATTCAATAATGCAGATAAAACTGAACAAATGCTCTCCTTATACACTGAACTTGTTTAATTTGCTTTGTTAAACTGTTAGTTTTAAATAATACAAATTATATCAATAGAATATTAATTATTTCCTTTAAAATTTATTTTGAGTTCTAAATTTATAGAAAAGTTAGGACAGGAAACTTTCACATATTCTTTACTCAGATTTACTTATCTAAAAGCCACCTGTGACTTTCCTCATTTACGTATTCTCTCTCCCTCCATACACACGCATGCATATGTGTACAGATCTACTTTCGGTAGAAGCAAGCCATTTGGAAGTAAGTTGCACACACTGTGGCCCTTTACCTTTGAGTTTCCTAAGAATAAGGATGTTACCTTAGATACATTCTGCAATTAACTTTGGCAAGTTCAACATAAATACGATATTTACCTAATTTGCAGTCTGCATTCCAGTTTTATTATTTGACCCAGTTAGGTATTTTTCCTTCTATATAAGATCCATTCTAGAATCATAATTCATGCATTTTTATGTTAGGAAATGTACATTTTTAAAGAATGAAAGCCTTATTTGCAGGTATTTTGACTGTCACACTCAACTGTATTTTCAGCTGGTATGCATGCAAAAAAGTAATCTTTCGTGCTGGGCGTGGTGGTGCACACCTTTAGTCCCAGCACTTGGGAGGCTGAGGTAGGAGGATCACTGTGAGTTTGAGGCCACTCTGACACTACATAGTGAATTCCAGGTCAGCCTGGGCTAGAGCGAGACCCTAACTTGAAAAAGCAAAGCAATAATGAGGATGATAATAATAATAATAATAAACAATCTTTCCAACTAGGAAAAGTAACTTTTTGTGAAAATTATTTTATTTCTAGTAGCAACTGTCAATGACACAGGCAACATACTGCTTTCTGTTGGATTCACTGCTGCTGCTCGGAGTACAATTTACTTTAGCGCTACTTCTGATAATACTTCACAGAAGTGGTCCCTATAAATCATGCAGGTAGAATAAATATGCTAGCATTATGCCATAGGCTCAACTGAGCAGGCTTACTTTAAAATCACTCGTATGACAGGAACTAGGAATTCAGATGACCCAGCTAAAGTTTTGATGTAATACTGGTTCTTGGGCCAACAAGATACTGAAAAATTACCCCCATCCCACGACATTGCTTAAATAACTCTTGCTAATCAAAATGTGGCCCAAAAACATTAGTATCATCTGAAAGCCTATTAGAAATGCAGACTCTCAGGCCCCAATCCCACATTGACTAAACCAGAATTTAATGCATTTTAATTGCCAAAACTCACTTTACTGCTTCTGATTTGCCTAAACTCTGGTGCATGTGTCTGGAGTTCCTTTGCAGTGGCTATAGGCTCTGGCATGCCCATTCTCTCTCTATCTGTCTCTTCCTCCCCCACCCCCCTTCTTTCTCATACAAACAAATAAAAAAATTGCAGGGCCAGGCGTGGTGGCGCACGCCTTTAATCCCAGCACTTGGGAGGCAGAGGTAGGAGGATCGCCATGAGTTCAAGGCCACCCTGAGACTCCATAATGAATTCTAGGTCAGCCTGGGCTACAGTGAGACCCCACCTCAAAAAACTACAACAAAAAAAAAATTGAATAAAGAATCTTCATGACTATCAACTTACTTACTAGATGTTTTTCACAAGCTTTGAAAAATGCAGGGACAAGCACTTATTAGTTATGGGCTTCAGTTACTTCTCTCAGCCTCCATGTCCTTCCCTCTCTTCCCTTTGGGATTGAAATGAGGACCTTCCACATGCCACATCCCAGCCCTCTTCAATTTCTTAGTTTCTTAACAGTGAGAAATAGTAAGCTTTGATTTTGCACATCAACACTTCATAAAGTGATTGGCAGAATTAAATGAATTGACACATATACAAAATGCCGAAAAGGTACAGGACATGCAACCACCACCTAATGTTTTGCTGCTGTTGCTGTTACTATTATTATTACCTTAGCATCTGGTATACACAGATTTCTGTAATTGGTAACAGAAAGATTTTTGTTTGATTTTTTTTTTTTTTTTAAGGCAGAGTCTCACTCTAGCTCAAGCTGACCCGGAGCTCATTCTATAGCCTAGGTTGGCCTGTAGCCTTGGAATTTAACTCAGGCTGGTAGGCTTTGCAAGCAAGCACCTTCAACTGTTGAGCCATCTTCTCAGCCTCAGACTTTCTTTTTTAAGGCACAAAACATTTTCTACTTGATAGAATGAACAATGAACTGGAAAAATGAGCTCTGGACCCAGACATCTCCTGCTATGAGATTTTAGATAGGCAGTTAATTGTTCAGATTTTAATTTCCTAATTGCCAAACAAGAGTTGACCTATGGGTCATCAGTCATTAATTCCAATACTAAAATTCAATAAGACGATATTGTGCTCTGTCTTGTTTCATAGGGCCTCAATATATTTCCCAGGCTGGTATCTAACTTCTGAGTGCAAAGTGATCTTCCTTCCTCAGCCTCCTCAGTGCTGGAACTACGGGCATGTGCCACAAACTGATTTTATCAATTCAGTATTTTAAAGCTGATTGATACAAAAGTATTACAACATTGTCTAAAAACAGAAATAATTTACTTTTATCTAAATAAGCTCAGATTACAAGCATTTATAAAAATGCTAAGTAATATATGCTAGGGACTAGTTAATGATCTTATAGCTGTGTTCAGTTCATAAAAATCAGACTGTATACTATGTGTACTTTTCTGTATGGACACTGTACTTAATGTAACAGAATGAGTGTTTCATATAAACCTACAATTCTAAGTGCTCCAGGAATACTTCAACAAGCTTCTGGATGAATGCACAAAGGTAAAAGTCAACCAATGCTGTGACCATCCAGGAATTGAATCCAGCAGAAATTGAGACCCAAGATGCCCAGGAACTTACACGGCATCACTGTCTCAATCAGGGCAGCACAATGGAGGTCCATCCCAACTCCGACCCTGAGTGGCTACCTAGCCTAGGGTCAGAACACCCTAGCGACGTAAGGTTTCAGCTTCTGCACCTCCAAGTCAGCATGCAACTCAGTCACATGTCTATTCTAAAATTTTACGATTTGGGCATATTTTCCCAAATGGTTATCACAGAAGTAACTTTATATACATTAATGACCTAGAAATCTCTAGGAAACACTAAATATCCACATGTAGTTATGCTTGAACTCAATTTAATCTACGATGGGATATACCTTAGCTACATTTACTTACCTGAGTAAGCAGCATGAATGCATTATCTGCCCTAAGATGTTTGGTGAGGAATTCCACACAATGTGCTTCCAAGGCTGGGACTGCATATTTCTTAGCAGTATAAAGAGTAGTCATAACTGTTTCTGGGCCAATCTGAACTTCATCTGAATATAGAAACCTGAAAAGCCATTGAAAAATACATGATCAACACTATTTTAGATGTTTTTAAACGTTAAACAACCCATTTATTTCTTAATAGCTGTGCCTTCCTATTCTGGGCACTTTTAAGCCTTCCATGGTTATTGAGAATTAGCACTATGACCACAACTTAGACAGCTAAGGCTTTGGAGGAGTAAACGGTTTAGTAATCCACTGGCCCTCCATGCCCGCAGGTTCCACATCTGTGGACTTAACTAAATGCAGATCAAAAGTCCCTGGAGTGGAGGGAAGTTGCTTGGGTTTGGGTCTATGCTATGATTTACTAGCAAATTGTTATTGTGTGATTATCCAGAGGAAAACAACAAACTCTTTACAGTGTTGCAGTGAGGATTAATGCAAGTCACATAAAGCATTTTCAACGAACTGGACAAAAAATTTGCCAGAGTAAATGTTAGTTAGCTTCACCCTTTTCTTCAAGCTCTCCTATTTTCCTCCCCAGCAACCACATGTTTAAGTTTCCAAGAGTCCCTGCTGTTTTTCTTTTTTCTCCACAGCATTATGTCTTACTTTTATGGATACCAAAACTTATTCAAGTTTCCAAGACACAAAAATTTTAAGTTTTCTTCTGTTCCCTGAATTCTATGTTTCCTTGATATTTAATGGTTCTGTTTATTTTTGCCATTCATATTTTGATTTTCCCTATCTGTCAAGTGTTCAGTGTCTCTAGATTTAGTATCCTAGGAGGTGGTCTCTTTTCTGTCAAAACAGTCTTGAAAATAGAAAGGCTGGCTTGAGAGATTTGAGACTATGGAAAGCTTTTTGCCTTAGAGTGGAAAACTAGCACTGAGGTCAAGGCCACCTCAATACCATTATGAGAAGAGCTTTACCCAGAGTCTAAAACCATACAGGCAGTTCCACTTGTTGCCAGGCCGTTTGCTCAACTGATTTACAGAAGTCCCTTTGGCTGTCATCAGCACCCACTTGAAGGATGGTCTGTAAGGAGGCTTAAAATTAATTTCTGTGTTTAGCACTATGTGGTCATTCTCACCATCTAACAACTCCTAGACTTTTCTGGGGCTCTGCCAGGAACAGTGGGTCCTCACTCCCCTGAAGCGTCTCCTGCTCTGGAATCTGGGCTCTAGATTCAGCCACTCTATTTTATCCAATAAGCTTCTAACGGCTTTGTCTGTTTTTTACACTTTCGCCAATCCAAACATTTCAACAAGCATAAGGCATATTTATATATTTTTCATACTTTATTTTTTTGTGTGGTTTTTGTTTTTCAAGGTAGGGTTTTTCTCTAGCCAAGGCTGACCTAGAATTCACTATGTAGTCTCAGGATGGCCTCAAACTCACGGCAATCCTCCTACCTCTGCCTCCAGAGAGCTGGGATTAAAGATGTGTGTCACCACACCCAGCCCATATTTTTTAAATATTTTATTAGTTATTTATTTGACAAAGAAAAAGGAGGAGAAAGAGAGAGAATGGGCGCACCAGGGCCTCCAGTCACTGCAAATGAACTCCAGACTTGTGTGCCCCCTCAAGCATCTGGCTAACGTGGGTCCTGGGGAATCGAACCTGGGTCTTTGGCTTTGTAGGCAAACGCCTTAACTGCTAAGCCATCCCTCCAGCCCCAGCCCATAATTCTTAATAGTTATTTTAAATGCTAAAGAGAGGCTAATTGTGTGCTTCCCTTTCCTCCCTACCTCCTCCCCATCTCTTTTTCCAGGTCTGGCTATGTAGCCCAGGCTGGCCTCTAACTCTGGGTCCCCCTGCCTCTGGCTTGAGTGCTGGAATTATAGGCTTATGCCACCTCATCAGGCTTCAATTCTCTCTTCTTAAACTTCTAGGCAAAATTGCTAGAGTTGCAAAACAGAGCAGAAATACAGGGGATTTATTATTGTTTGTCTCTGCATTTAGGGTAAATTTAAACTTGGAGACAAGTGCCATAAAGCATATGGTTCTATGAGAATCTAATTTGGGAGCACTAATTTAGAGATGTAGAAATCTTCATAGAAGAAGTCACACTTGAGCTGGGGAGATGGCTCACTGCTTAAAGGTGCCTGCTTGCAAAACCTGACAACCTGGCTCCAATTCCCCAGTACCCATGTAAAGCCGGATGCATAGAGTGGCACATGCATCTGGAGTTCCTTTACAGTGGCTAGAGGCTCTGGCTGCCCATTCTCTCTCTGTCCTGTCTGTCTCTGCTTGCAAATAAATCCATAAAAATATTTAAAAAATTAATAAATACACTTTTTAAAGTCACTCCTGAGAAACTTTTTTTTTGGGAGGGTGTAGGGTCTCTTTCTAGCCTAGGCTGACCTGGACTTCACTATGTAGTCTTAGGGTGGCCTCAAACTCACAGCAGCCTCCCAAGTGCTGGGATTAAAAAGGCATGCACCACCACAACCAATAAGAAAGGATTTAAAATATTAAAAGTGGGTGGGAAGAGCATTCCAGATACAAGAGAGAATTGTTTTTAGATTATTCTTCACATTAAAGTTGTTATTAATAAATTCCACTTTGTTAATATACTTTTAGCTTACGCCGAGGAACAAAGAAACATGTGTATCTAAAGCCACAGCCTGCAGACACTGTTCATCATGGTAATCCTTCTTTTATATCTACATAAGGAGACTACAACCATGACTCTTCACTTCTTTGCTGCTCTAATTATTAGAATGATACATTTCCTAAGCAGTGGGCTTATTTTTAATCTTAGAAACATCATGAATTATCACTGACCAAGCAATCAATCAAGTTTATATTTTATTTTAGCTTGCTGCTAAGATAATCAAAACGAAAGCTGTGGCTTGTGCATAACATCCTTTCAAAAAAATATTAGCCTTACTTTTAATCTACTTTAGTTTTTACCTTTGTGTTTCTTGAAAGACGTTTTAGACTCTTTGAGTGATCTAGTTAAAAATGAATCCTGGGCTATTAGGAGTAAGAAAAGGAACATTTTCCCCTACAGCACCAGGCAGCGTGGGCACATTTAAGTTTCAATAAATACATGTTAACAAACTAGGCAGTTTAGTATAGGTTTGTATGTAACAACAAGGAAGTTATCTTTCATTTTCAATAAGAAAGTTACTAAAAAGCCAGAATCATCTTGGCTCATATTTCAGTTATATGTGTTCTCTGCATTGTATTTACTCACCTTAATTTCTACATAGGAAAAGTAAGGCAAAAATTATAGAATATGAACAAAAACTTATTAAACACATTACCAAAATTCTTTGAATTTTAAAGTGATTACTTAAAGCTCTTATATATAACCATTATGGACAAGAGCACAGAAAAGTAATTGTCATCAAACTATTCCTGCTTTTCCCCCAAAGGTAGTTTTCTAAATAGATAAAAATTTATGCTACACTTTATTTAAGTAAACACTGTTTTGTTTTGTTGAGATAGAGTATCATGCAGCCAGCTCGCAGGCCTTGAACTCCTGACCTTCTGCCTCCACTTTCTCAGTGCTGGGATGACAGGCATGTGCCACTGTGCCTAGCTAATTATTATTATTTTTTTTAAAAAAAGGTTAAAGTGAAAACTTGATTTCAAATTAAAAAAAAAAAATCACAAGATCATGTCTGAGAACCTTTGCATCACATAATCGATCCATTCAACTTAGAAGCATTTCTAAGGGATGATATCAGGCATTATGATAGAAGCTAGAGCTATAAATATGAGCAAGATGGATTTGCCTATAAGAAGTAATGTCCTAACAATAACAGAAGTACCCATTAGGCACTAATATACAATAACTAATGGCTTAAGATGCCCTTAATAAATCATGCCTTACGCAGACCTAGTGCCTGGAAGCTGCTGCTACGGTGTTTTTTTGTGTCTAATAAAACAAGTTACTCTGCTAAAATGACAAATGGAGGCACACAGAGAGCACCTGAGACTCCATGAAAAATCCATCCCAGAATCCAAGTTCAACCTTGAGCAGACTCCAGCCCAGATGTTATCTGGACAACCACATGCCACAGGAGGCCAAGCAAACCACCCAGGTGATCCCAGGCAATCCACACAACTCTGAAGGATAATGAAAGGGCTGTTTAAAGCCACCAGGTGTTGGAGTGGTTTGTTTTAGGGCAACAGGTAACCAAAACATGCTATTAGAGATTAGAGGAGTTAGCACACACTTCTAGCTACAGGGAGAAAGAAGTGGTGCTTCATCAGAAAGATAAAGCCCAGCTGGAGAGATGGCTTAGTGGTTAAGGCACTTGCCTGCGAAGCCTAAGGACCCATGTTCGACTCTCCAAATCCCACGTAAACCAGATGCACAAAAGATGAGGCAAGTGTCTGGAGTTTGATTTCAGTAGCTGAGGTCTTGGTGCACCAATTCCCTCCCTCCCTCCCTCTCACTTAAAAAAAAAAAAGCCCAAAATGAGCTTAAGCACAGTAATTGCTGTCTTCTAGGCGGAAAGACTGCACAGTGGAAAGATATAGAGGCCTTAGAAGGCATGCATTAAAACAAGAAAAAGGGGCTGGAGAGATGGCTTAGTGGTTAAGCGCTTGCCTGTGAAACCTAAGGACTCTGGTTCAAGGCTCAATTCCCCAGGACCCATGTTAGCCAGATGCACAAGGGGGCGCATGCATCTGGAGTTCGTTTGCAGTGGCTGGAGGCCCTGGCACACCCATTCTCTCTCTTTACCCCTTTCTCTTTCTCTCTCAAATAAATAAATAATTTAAAAAAACAAGAAAAAGGTCACCAGTGGTTTTGGTTGGGAGTAGATGGAGGGGAAGGGGGAGAAAAGATCACATCACAAAGGCCTTGTGTATGCAGGTATTTAAGCTTCATCCTATAGACAAAAGAAGCCAATGAAATATTTAAGGCAATATGCTACTCCAGAAATGGTAACGGCGTGAGAAGTCTAGCCTGGTTGAAACTGCAGGAAAAACAAAACCATAACAAAAACAAAACAGAGGGCTGGAGAGATGGCTTAGTGGTTAAGGCACTTGCCTGAGAAGCCTAAGGACCCAGGTAAAGCCAGATGCACTAGGTGGCACATGCATCTGGAGTGCGTTCTGCCTTTCCCTCTCAAATAAATAAAATGAAAAATATTTTTAAAAAGAGTATAGAATTCTAAGGAATGGTGTGAAAATGAAAAACCTGTAGAATAGACTAGAATCACACTACAACCTGAGCAAGGCCACAAGTCACTTCCCCACTGACCCAAAGAATCACAATTAAGAATACATTAGTGCTTTTGTTGTTGTTGTTTTTGTTATTTTTTCAAGGTAGGGTCTTTCTCTAGCCCAGGCTGACCTGGAATTTACTATGTAGTCTCATGGTGGCCTCGAACTCATGGCGATCCTCCTACCTCTGCCTCCCGAGTGCTGGGATTAAAGGCGTGTGTCACCACACTCATCTATATTAGTGTTTTTTTAAGGCCCACCCCAGTTATCAATAGCTTTCATCTTGTCAAAACTCATCGTGAATTCAAGTCATTTTGCTTATCTCTTAATAGCATTTAACATAGTTGAGCACATTCTGTTGCTGACATAATTTTCCACTCCCTCCTTCTTCAGGGCATCTTTCCTCTGCCATTCAGACAGCTGCTGGCTTCACTTTATGCTCGTTTTCCTCTGCCACATCACTAGGTCCACAAGATTCCAGAAGACACTCTTCTCTAAACTGGAATCATATCTGCCTATTCTACATTCCTACTTGGGTATCTTGAAAATCCTTCTGGTTCTACCTTCAAAATATAACCAGAATTCGGACTGAGGAGATGGCTCAGCAGTTAAAAGCACTTGCTTGCCAAAGCCCGCCAGCCCAGGTCCGATTCCCCTGTACTTAGGTAAAACCACATGCACAGAGTGGTGCATGTATCTGGACTTGGTTTGCAGTGGCAGGAGGTGCTGGTATGCCCATGCTCACTTGTGCTCTTGCTCTCTCTCAAGGAAACAGACCACATACATACATACATACATACATACATACATACATACATATACACACATCTCCAGCATTCAACTATTTCTCACCTTGTCCACTGCTGCCTCCTTGGTAACTCAACATCATCTTCTCCTAACACTGCACAAGCCTCTTTCATGCTTCTTCCTGCTTACTAATTTACTTACTGTTTAATCTCCAATAAGGCCCAATTAGTTTAAATGTAAACACTGGGCTGGAGAAATGGCTTAGCAGCTGGCACTTGCCTGCGAAGCCTATGGACCCAGGTTCCATTCCCCAGTACCCATGTAAAACCAGATGCATAGGGTGGTGCATGTGTCTCTCTAAACAATAAATATTTTAAAATGTAAATACAGTCACTGCACTCCCCTGTTCAGAACCCTCCACATGCTTTCCTTCATGTCACAGATGAAACTCAAAAGTCCTTCCTTAGTCTCTTAAGCCTTGATCCTGCCTGGCCTTTTAAAAACCTCATCTTCTCCCACTCCCCTCTTACTCTGCTCATCACACTAGTTTACTCTTGCAATGCTTCCCATTGCTTAGAATACTCCTGCCCTCATGGCTTGATCATTTTTCTTCAAAACAGTCATGGATTGTTGACATTATATTATATTCTATCTTCCCCTTACTAGATTACTCACTTCATGAGGTAAAGGATGTTTTCTTGTTCCCTATACACTGAAAACAGGAACTGGATCAAGACATACAGTATTTGTCAAATGAACAATGGAAGAACATCATTTAAAGTCTAGAGTTCGTCGGGCATGGTTGCATACACCCTTAATCCCAGCACTCAGGAGGCAGAGATAGGAGGATCACCACAAGTTCGAGGCCAGTCTGAGACTATATGGTAAATTCCAGGTCAGTTTGGGCTAGAGTGAGACCCCACCTCAAAAAACCAAAATAATAAATTAAATAAAGGCCAGAGCTCAAAGAAAGCATATTCTTGGGCTGGAATGTTGGCTCAGCAGTTAAGGCGCTTGTCTGCAAAGCCTAACAACCTGGGTTCAATTCCCCAGTACCCATGTACTCTCCTTCCCGCTCTCTGTCTCTCTCTCCTACCCACATACTCTCTCCTTGCAAATAAATAATTTTTTTTAATTAAAGCAGTTCCTTCAGAGCTTGTTTGGAGATTCTAACAGGGGAGTGCAGCTCCTATTATAGCCTTGACCAAAGACCAGTCCTCCTTTATTGGGGGATGAGGGTGAGGTCGTCCTCTTCCTCTGACTGCGCAGCTTCAGGAGGGACGCCCATGGAGCGGTGAGGGAGGAAGGGGACACCCACCTAGACAGCCAGATCAGCCGATTCAACCCTGGCGATCAATGGGGTGACAGATGTTGCAGCCTGATTGCCCTCACATCTGAAAGCAGTTTCTTAAAGGGCTTCAAACCTAAGTTCATAAGCCTCTAAATACTGTTACCTAATTCAAGTCATGGTAACAATAAAAAATATGCCCCAGCTACCCTACTTTTCCAACTCAGCAAGAACTATCAGGTATCCTTTTGTCCCATGATTTTAGATTAAGTACAGTTTCTTTGTTTCATAGCCAGTCAACACCTAACCTTAAAAATTAGTCTAGATACCCACTTCAGGATGAATAGCGTGAGAATATATTCTAAAAATAGAAAATGAGAAGCTGGACTGTGATAAATTTCCATTAAGGACTAGCAGCTTCAGGGGAAAACATGAAATAGGTCTCCCCCTCCCCCACACGTCTATCTTAGCAATCTACCAAGGGTACCTAATATTTTCAGATCAGTGACTCAAATTTACCCAAGTGTAATTATCCTGTCCTTTATCCATTTATTAATGGAACCTTAGTATTAATTTGTAGCCTGTGAACATTATGTTTAAATTCTTACCTGTCTTTCTAATTGAGTTGTAAGCGTTTGTGGACTCTTGTGTTCTCCTGACCTGCCTGGTGTTGGCGTCAACATTACTCAAGACTCTGCTATTTTAAAAACACACTACTCAGTCAGTCCAAACCATCTTGGTATAATGAAACACACATGGTCTTCTGGGATCTGGCTCCATCACGCTGGACAAGTTACTTGATTTTTCTGGGCCTCGGTCCCATCAGTAAAATTAGGGTAAACAACACCTTAAACCTCTCTAACAAGACTGTTGTGATAAAAAGTCAGTAGCGCCACACTGCCATCACAATCCATTTAATACACTATCCTCAAGTCAAAAAAAAAAAAAAAAAAAAAAGGCAAACTCTCACACAAGTATTGGGGTCCAGCATTAAGCAAAATGTGACCTTGTCTGCAGAAAGGACGGGTTAGGTTAGCCACTTATTTTGTTACGGTTATTCACTTTCCCAGGCCTTGACGGCTCATTTGTGGTATAGAAAAACCTTAAGATCGGTCTTAAAAAAGATTTCTTCCACTGCCCTCCTTCAAACAAAAGCCATCCAGTCTTACCAGTGGGCACCAACCTGCCCGTCCTCGACTCTGACCACGGATCTAATGCAGAAGAAGCGTGGGCGCTCATTCCAGTACGGGAATGTGAAAGCGACACGAAACATTCACTACCACAACCGGCCGGGCCGACCTTCGGGAGCATCCCGCGGCCGGGCAGGGCAGGGCAGGGCAGCGAGGGTGGCCGGCGCCCGGCTCCAAGGTCACCGCGAGCGTCGGCGCAGGCCGGGCCCGGGCACTGCCCACCCACCGGCCGGCCGCTCACCTCAGCAGCGCCAGGAAGGCGGCGGGCTCCACGTCGGGCAGCTCGATCTCGGCCGACGTGGTGGCCATGCCGCCGTTGAACATGGCGTCGAAGACGGCGCTGCCGGCCGCCAGCACGAAGCGGTGGGCGGGGATGCGCTGCGGACCCCCGGGGGCGGCGGCGGCGGCTCCCCCGCGGCCCTTGCCGAGCACGAAGCGCACATCGCTGAGCAGCTCGGAGTTGAAGAGGAAGGCGAAGCGCTCCTTCAGCGACGCCTTGGTGGCCTGCCAGTTGTACAGCGGCTCCCGCTGCAGGGGGAGCAGCGGCCCCAGGGCCGACGGCGAGAGCGCGGGCACCGGCGCGGCCGGCGCTGGGCCTCCCAGCTCGGCCTCGGCCCCGGGCGGCACCTGCTCCCCGGCCGCGGCCGACCCGAGCGACGCCATCCTCCCGCTGCGAAGCTCGGGCTCAGGGAGACGGCGCCCGCCGCGCCGCCGCCGCCGCCATCCTCCAGCCGCCCCGGAGCCCGGGCACCGCCCCCCTGCCTTCCGGGAAAGGCGCTTCCGGCGGCCGCGGGGCCTCGGCACGCCCCGCCCCGCCCCGCGCGCCCGCGTCTCGGACACGCTCGCTGGAGCTCCGCGCTGCGGCCGGGGCCTCTCCGCACCCGCGCCGCCCCTCGGCTCTGACCGGCTCCCCTTGCCTCTTCCTCCCCGGAGCCTCTCCTCACCAGTGCCAGCGCACCCAGGGCGTGTGTGTGTGTGTGTGTGTGTGTGTGTGTGTGTGTACCAATGACAACACACCCAGGGCGTGTGTGTGTGTGTGTGTGTGTGTGTGTGTGTACCAATGACAATACACCCAGGGTGTGTGTGTGTTTACCAATGACAATACACCCAGGGTGTGTGTGTGTGTACCAATGACAATACACCCAGGGTGTGTGTGTGTGTGTGTGTGTGTACCAATGACAATACACCCAGGGTGTGTGTGTGTGTGTGTGTGTGTGTACCAATGACAACACACCTAGGGCGTGTGTATGTGTGTGTGTGTACCAATGACAACACACCCAGGGTGTGTGTGTGTATGTGTGTGTGTGTGTTTGTGTGTACCAATTCCAACACACCCAGGGTGTGTGTGTGTGTGTGTGTGTACCAATGACAACACACCCAGGGTGTGTGTGTGTGTGTGTGTGTACCAATGACAACACACCCTGTGTGTGTGTGTGTGTGTGTACCAATTCCAACACACCCAGGGTGTGTGAGTTTGTGTGTGTGTGTGAGACACCACCAGGGCCTCTCCCTGGAGAAATTATCATTATTTTTAAATTTTTATTTACTTTATATATTTGAAGAAGAGAGCGAATGGGAGCGCCAGGGCCTCCAGCCACTGCAAATAAACTCTAGATGCATTGCACCACCTTGTGCAGCTGGCTTACCATGGGTCCTGGGGAGTCGAACCCCAGTCCTTTGGCCTTGAAGGCAAGTGCATCAACCACTACGCAATCAAACCACTAAGCAATCTCTCCAGCCCTTATTATTATCGTTTCTGAGGCAAACTTTCGCTCCAACCCAGGCTGGCCTCGAACTCATAATGATCTTCCAATCTCAGCCTCCTGAGTGCTGGGATTAAAGGGGCGGCCCACCACATCTGCTCCTGGAGCAATAATTTCTCACCTTAAAGTGTAAGGGTGCTGGAAAGGGAACGGCCACTGGGCCTTACAGCCTTGTCCCTCGGTCTGGAGTGACATGAAACGGTGGTCCAGGTAGCCATCGCGCCTGTGAAAACCGCATTAGCAGAGCTGTATGTTTGGAGCTGTCCCCAGACCTCCAAGGTCCCCTGTGTTAGACCCAGAACGTCTTCATTTTTTGTACTCTTGATTGCCATTTTACAGGGCATGAGTTTCTACTTCCCAGGTGACCCAGGCCACCTATCTTAATTGTAAATACATTGTCATTTACCTGAAATGGCCCAAATCACCCGTGTAATTATCCTTTTCCTGCCCTTCAGACAAGAAGGAATGGCCTGCTTAACAAAAGAGCATAAATAAAGCAGCCAGGCATGGTGGCCCACGCCTTTAATCCCAGCACTCTGGAGGCAGAGGTAGGAGGATAGCTGTGAGTTTGAGGCAACCCTGAGACTACATAGTGAATTCCAGGTCAGCCTGGACCAGAGTGAGACCCGACCTCTAAAAACAAAAACAAACAAACAAACAAAAAAAGCACAAATAAAGGCAGACTCAGCGAGGAAAAAAAATGGAGTCAGGAGAATCTTGAAGCTCTTGGGCCAGCTAAGAGCATTCACAGCAGCAAACTAGAGACCCTGACTCAAACAGGGCGGAGGACTAGGACCTATACCTCAAGATTGACCTCCGACCTTTACACATGTGCCAGGCAAGGTGCATGCCCCTCCCACACACATACGAGTGAGAGGTGAAAGCCAGCTGAGTTGAAGGCCTTCCCTGCCATCATATACCACACCCTCACATGGTAAGCCAGAGTTTTACTCCTCTCTCCTGAGCTGTTTACTGTCAGATATTTCTCCACAACAATAAAAAAAAAAGTAGCTAATACACAGTCCATACTTAAGTGTCTCCGGTCATCTCAAAAAATTACCTTTTCATATACTCCTCCCCAGTGGAGGAGTGAATCAAGGTTCACATAGTCTCACAGGTTTTATTGACTTCTTTGAAAAGTCACACCATGTCCATGACTCATGGTTGAATTTGAGGTTAAACATTTATGGCAGAAACACCACAGACATGCTGCAACATGCTTCTTATTGTTTCACTTCGAAAGGTGCTTGATGTCCAGCTGGCGGTGAGGTGAATTGAATGTAAAATGCCCCCATAGACTCATGTGTTTGAATACTTAACCCCCAGTTGGTGGCACTGTTAAGAAAGGTTGTGGAACCTTTAGGAGGTGAAGCCATGCTGGAGGAAGTATATTAGTGAGACCAAGCTTTGTGGTGTTACAGCCAGGTCCTATGTGTGGGGCTTTTTAAAAATATTTTTGATATTTTGTTTATTTCTTTGAGAGAAAGAGAAAGAGGCAGATAGAATGGGCATGCCGTGGCCTCGAGCCACTGCAAACAAACTCCAGACACATGTACCTCCCTGTGCATCTGGCTTTACATGGGTATTGGGGAATCGAACCCAGGTTTTTAGGTTTTGCAAGCAAGTGCCCTAACCACTGGTCCATCTCTCCAGCCCGTATATGTGGTTTTTTCCATGCTCTACTTCCTCCATGCTGATGTCATGATGTAACACCAGCCCCCTGCTCTGCTGCCTTGCTTTCCCTGCCATGATGGACTCTACTTTTTGGAGCTCTAAGCAAAAATAAACGTTTCCCTTCTGCCGGGTAGGTTTTTTCTCATAACTAATGTGACTGATGATGCTAAGCCTGATAACTAGATAGCTTGGTGAAGGCTGTGGCTGCTAGATATCTCCATCATAAAGATATATTGATTCCTGTGTAAGCAATAACTAATTCATGGGGTGATACTTTAAGGCTCTTCTCTTCCTTAGCCTGTCCTCCAAAAACCTTTCAGTGGTTTTAGCATCTGTGATGGTTAATCTCAGTTGTCAGGATTTAGAATCACCATGGTAACAAATCTCTGGGCCTGTCTGTGAGGGATTTTCTAGATTAAGTTAACTGAGGTGAGAAGACACACTCCTTGGCTGCACAGCAAGAAGAAAGCTAGCGGAACATTCATCTCTCCGTGCTTCCTGACTCGCGACCTGCTGCTTCATGCTCCCATAGCTATGCCTTCCTAGTTACTGCATTAGGAATTGCAAAATGGGGATTTGTCTAATTTTGTAATTCTTTCTACGTCTAACAGGATTCTATAAAGAGCTTCCTTCCTTCTTCCTCCCCTGTTTCTATATTTTTGAGTACCACTGTGGATTCTTGGTTTCTTTTTTAAATACATTATAATAATTTATTACCCAAAATTAACCATTCTTTTAACCTCAATGGAAACTTAAAATTACCTATGCAAAAATAAGACAAGTCACATTATATTGTATGAAATAATGAAACTATGACTCAATAGCAAAAAAAAAAAAAAAAGAGAGAGAGAGAGAAAGAAAAACCCCAAAAAACAAACTTGGATGCTACATGTCAAAATTTATGGGCTGTACTTAAAGCTGAACTTGAAGCTAAAGCATAGCCAAAAGCACTGTCACTGCCAAACCAGAGAAAAGAAAAAACGAAGTAAATACTCCGACATCTGGCTATCCTATAGCATGTCCTCATCAAATATTTGTTGGACAGTCTCATCAAGGCATTAGAAATAAAACAAAATGTGGGCTGAAGAGATGGCTTAGTGGTAAGACCTTTTTTTGTGAAGCCTAAGGACCCAGGTTCAATTCCCCAGGGCCCATGTAAGCCAGATGCACAAGGTGGCACGTGCATCTGGAGTTTGTTTGCAGTGGGTAGAGGCCCTGGCATGCCTGTTCTCTCTCTCCCTCTCTGCCTTTCTCTCTCTCTCAAATAATAAATAATAAATAAATGATTGCTTTTAAAAAGAAAAAGCAAAATTAAGGAAAGCCGGAGATTACATCATATATACATATATATATATATATATATATATATATATATATATATACTTGAATTAAAAACTTTTAAAAAACATGTTTTCTTAGTTTCTAAGTTTCCTATAGAATTGGAAAACAAATTCAAATGTTTCTTTGAAACCAAAATAGAAACTATATTTTAAACTAGAAGTAAAAAAAAAAAGTGCATAACTTTCTCCCCCACAACAAAAATATCTAAGACTCATCCAGGATGCTAATAAAGAGCATTGGGCTGGGGAGATGGTTCAGTGGATAAAGCACTTGGCATGTAAACCTGAGTAACTGAGTTCAGATCCCCAGACCCCACACAAAAGATAGAAGCTCTGGTGGGCTTGTATAATTCCAGCATGGCTATGGTAAGCTAGGAGGTGGACACAGGAGAAGTTCTTGGAATCTCATAGACTAGGTAGCCTGGGGAAGCACAGTGGGGAGCAATGATAGCTAGAGACACTGCCTAAAGGAGATGGAAGGCAAAGACTGATACCCGAGAGTTGTCTTCTGGCCGGCACACACATGCCATGGCATGCATGCACCTACACTCAACAAAACAAAATAAATCTTAAAAAAGGATATGAGGGCTGGAGAGATGGCTTAGCGGTTAAGGCACTTGCCTGCAAAGCCTTAGGACCCAGGTTCAACTCTCCAGATCCCACATAAGCTAGATGCACAAAGGTAAGGCAAGAGCAATGTCACACATGCCCACTAGGTGGCAGAAGCATCTGGAGTTCGATTTCAGGGGCTGAGGCCCTGATGTACCAATTCTCTCCCTCAGTCTCTCTCTCTCTCTAAAAAAAAAAAAAAAAAATGAAAAAAGGGTGTGAGTTACTTAGCTTCATCTCTGGAGATTCCAATTCAGTAGTTCTGGGGTAAGGCCTGAGAATCTACATTTTAAGATGTACTCCAGGTTTTTTGATAAAGACCTTACATAGACTATATTCAGAATACTATACTAGCTAATTTAATGTGGGAGGCAGCTGAGAAAACATAGAATCAGACTTAACAAGATATTAAGTACACATAATTATGGATGTTTGAAAATATTAAAATCTGTATTACTAATGTTGAAAATATCAAGGAAATGTGATCATCTAGAAAACCTGGACAATTATCTATTACAGGACATTAAAACTTACAAAGTTGGGCTGTAGAGATGGCTTAGCAGTTAAGGCACTTGCCTGCAAAGCTAAATGACCCAGGTTTGATTCCCTCAAGATCCACATAAGCCAGATGCACATGGTAGCACATGTGTCTGGAGTTCATTTGCAGTGGCTGGAGGCCCTGGAGTGCCCACTGTCCCTCACTCTCTAGCTCTCTCTGTCTCTAATTAAATAAATAAATAAAAATCTTTTTTTTGTTGTTTGTTTGTTTTTTTGAAGTAGGGTCTCACTCTAGCCCAGGCTGACCTGGAATTCATTCTGAATTCTCAGGGTGGCCTCGAACTCACAGCAATCCTCCTACCTCTGCCTCTGGAGTGCTGGGATCAAAGGTGTGTGCCACCATGTCTGGCTTTAACAAAAATCTTTTAAAAATGACAAAAAAAAACCTTTAAAAGTTATAAAGAAAATCTGGTTCTGAATGTTACTTTTAGTTTAAAGAAAGTTGTAAAATAATGCATGCTTGTTGCAGAAATAAATAGATTTCTGGTTTCAGCCACAACTTGAATTCAAATAACTCCCACTGACAACTCTATAAGCATGAAAAAATAACCTTGAAGGTATTGTTAAAGAAGAAAAATATTCTGACACTTATTAAAACACTAAGAAAGGCTTTCTTCAAAACTGGTGCATTGGAGGCACGGGCACAAAAGAGAGAGATCTGATTCTGCCCTGAATTCAGCAGATAGCTGGGAACTTGCAACCAACAAGCTAGGTAAGGGGGTCAGTGATGGAAAATTACTGCGAGGAAACATGAAAGCTGGGGAGTGTCTTGCTCAACTGAAGTACTAGGATGCTTGCACGGATGGGGTTAGGCAGACCAAAGACAGGCAGGGACCATTGAAGCCTGGCTGAGAAGAGGGCTCAGGGGAATCTGACTAAAATACAGTCAAAGGGAGAATGTCAATATTATAGAACACTGAATACAGGTGAGGCCTGGGGGAGTAGAATTCTTAAGAGAACTGTGAGTCAGACCAGCTTTTACCCTGGGTAGTTTCTAGTTTGTTGCTTTTTCCTAAGCAAACAGAGACAGACTAAAGGCTGTTAAAGTGGTTGGAGGAAAAAGGAGGGAACTACAGAGAGATTTAGATCAGGCCAAATGTTACAAGAATGGAAAATTACCAGTATCCTTTGTAGTGGTTACTTTTTGGTTGTCATCCTGGCCGGATTTAGAATCACCATGGAAACAAAGCCCTGGTGATGTCTGTGAGGGATCTTCATGGTTAGGTTAGCTGAGGTGGGAGGATCCACCCTAAATCTTGCTGACACTATATTATAGGCTTGGATCCTCAACTGTATAAAAAGGGCAAGGCTGGCTTAGCATGTAGCATTCATTGCTCACATCCTGCTGATGTGATGCTGTGATGCTGGTTTCCTGTTCCTACAATGAATTCCTTGCCATGATGAACTCTCCCCTGAGGAACTGTATGCCAAAATAAACTCTCTCCTTCCCTAAGCTGCTTCTGTTGGGTATGTTGTCCTGACAACAAGAAAGTCACTGATACATCCCTGGTACATAGACGGGCAAATATCCTTAACAAACTATTAGCAAACCCCATCTCTAAACATATCAAACATGTTACATACCGTGAGCAAGAGGTATTGTCTCAGGACTCTAAGACTTAACATTTAAAACCATCCTTGAACACTGTAAGGAGTCCTACCCCTCCTTTGGCTCGTACATTCTTTCTGCCACCTCTTTCACAATGGACCCTGAGCCTTGGAAGGCGTGATAGAGATATTTCAGTGCTGAGCACTCCTCTGTCACTTCTTCTCAGCACCATGGTGCCTTGTGAGTTATCCCAAGGGCACTGCCATCTGAAAAGAGAAGGTTCTCTACCAAAAGTGAGAGTAGCATTAATATATGGGTATGAATGTTAAGAGAAGTGCTCTCGGACAGTTTGGTGAGCATAGTGTATACATTTAGCCAAACACCAGCAGACGTTACACCCCTAGGGCTCATGACTACCCTGTTGTAGGTTTTCAGTATCAGGGATGTATTCCCTTCCATGGAGTGGGCCTCCAGTCCAATTAGAGAGAAGTTGGTTTCCCCCATAACAGACATACCACTATTGCACCTGTTGGCTCATTTGGCCTGGCTGGACAAATTTAAGGCTTGTAATGTCCATTGTTGAGTATCTTTACTGATGATTTCTCTCTTTCTCACTGAACTGCATGCAGTATAGCTTTTTCCAGCTTTCTGCCAGCTGGTCTACATGGAGGAGGTTATCAGCTCAGTTCCAGCAGGATTTGTCAGTGGCCTTGCAGCCCAAGTATGTGGAGTCTTCAGCAATAGGGTCTTACCATCTATTCCTGGTGGGAAACCAAGGGCTCGGCAATGGCCTGTAATGTTTTCGGGGCATCAGGGACCTTCCTAGCCAACAACTCACTGGAAGGTATCCCATACCTGGAACTGAAAATTTTCTAGTAACAATCAATGGCTTCTGAGTATTCCATTGTCCAAAAAAGTAGGTTTCCATATGACTTATTAGATTTTTATTACCTCTCCCTCCACCTTTCCTTTAGTCAATCTCTTCCCCTGACCTCACTTTGGAAGAAATACATCTTTTTTTTTTTTTTTTTTTTTTTTTTTGGTTTTTTGAGGTAGGGTTTCACTCTAGCCCAGGCTGACCTGGAATTCACTATGGAGTCTCAGGGTGGCCTCGAACTCACGGCGATCCTCCTACCTCTGCCTCCCAAGTGCTGGGATTAAAGGCGTGCGCCACCACGCCCGGCTGGTAGAAATACATCTTGATGCACAAAAAAATCATTGAAAAATACCAAAGTTCTTAAATAGGAAACAGATCATATTAAAGGACTTCATACTGCTGATGAGGCAGTATTCCCTAAATTCATCTACATATTCAACAAAATCCTTCCCAAAATCTCTACTGGACTTTGACAAAAGCTTAAAGCCCAATCTTTTTTTTTTAAATTTCTTTTTCGTTTTTGTTTTTTCAAGGTAGGGTCTCGCTACAGCCCAGGCTGATATGGAATTCACTATATAGTCTCAGGCTGGCCTTGAACTCACAACGATCCTCTTACCTCTGCCTCCTGAGTTCTGGGATTAAAGGCATGTGCCACCACACCAGGCAACAATCCAAACTTTTACAGGGAATGAAAAGACCTCCCCCAACAGTCAAAATAACCTTGAAAAAGAAGAACAAAGCTGGAAAACTCATACTTTTTGATTTCAAAATTTAGTAATCATAACCAAATGTGCTGGCATGATGATAGTATGTTAGCTTTTTGTTATTGTTAGAAAATCCTTGAGACAACTTGCAAAGAGTAAATTTATTATTTTTGAAATACTCATACCTGTATCATAGATTTAGGATTAGATCCTGGTTTTATGGGTCTGATGCTTATGTAACTTATTTAAAAATATTTATTTGCATTATATTTATCTGAGACAGAGAGAGAGGGGGGGGAGGGAATGAATGAGTGTGCCAGGGCCACTTGTCATAGCAAATGACCTCCAGATGCATGTGTCACTGTGCATCTGGCTTTATGTGGGTATTGAGGAATTGAACTGGAACCAACAAACTTTGTGAGCAAGTGCTTTTAACCACTGAGATGCTTCCCCAACCCAAATTTTATATAACTTTTAAGAAATAAGAATGCAAAGTTGGATAAAAATCTGGGGTATATGCAAGCCGGGCGTGGTGGCGCATGCCTTTAATCCCAGCACTCAGGAGGCAGAGGTAGGAGGATCGCTGTGAGTTCGAGGCCAGCCTGAGACTACATAGTGAATTCCAGATCAGCCTGAGCCAGAATGAGACCCTACCTCGAAAAAGCAAAAAAAAAAAAAAAAAAAAAAAAAAGCATATATATGTATGTATATATATTATATTATAAATATATATTTATATTCATATTATATATACAAATATATATATAATATAAAATAAGGTGCTGGAGATATGGCTTAGTGTTTAAGGAACTTGCCTGCAAAGCCTAAAGGACCCAGGTTTGATTCCCCAGTACCCATGTAAGCCAGATGCACATGGTGGCACACACATCTGGAGTTCCTTTGCAGTGGCTAGAGGCCCTAGAGCGCCCATTCTCAAAAAAAAAAAAAAAAAATCTGGGGTATATGGTCTTTGTTGTACAAATCTTTCAAAGTTTCTGGCATGTTGGAAAGGGAGGAGGATTGAAGTAATGCCTGAAACACCTCTGTAATACATTTCTCCTGTTGCTGTGTCTCTTCATGCTTAAAATTTTTTGTTTTGTTTTGTTTTTGGTTTTTCGAGGTAGGGTCTCACTCTAGCCCAGGCTGACCTGGAATTCACTATGGAATCTCAGGGTGGCCTCGAACTCAAGGCGATCCTCCTACCTCTGCCTCCCGAGCGCTGGGATTAAAGGCGTGCACCACCACGCCCGGCTCATGATTAAAATTTTTTAAATAATCACTTCCTACAGGGAGAACAGAAAAAGCTATACAGAAGAATGCTCAGAAATTGTTTAGCGAAATGTCTTTGGCTTTCAAACTTACTGGTTTTCAAACTTATTTGGTTTTCAAACTTATTGGTAATGGGATGGCTCTGAAATCTAGGGAATCTTGATGTTTCTCTTCTGTGTGAGTTGTAACAGACATTTATAGTACAGATTTGTTTCCTTACAAACACAAGGATGCTGATGAATCCTATTTGGTGAGACTTATTTCAAAAAAAAGGTATAAGATGATAGTTTAAATCAATGAGTTGTCAAGAATATTACTGATGGCAGAAAACTGCATTTTGAACGAGTGTAAATAGAGCCGAGTTATCTATTTATACATTTGCACTTTGATGGATTGGAAGAATTTTTCTGCAGACCAGTTTCAGGTGCTATAAATTTTTAACCTTGTTTTTCTCAACTACTTGCATGCTCTATGGATGGGCCCCAGAGGATCCATTTATATTATTCAAAAATCCTGGCCCTATATCCTCCTGCCATGATGCTGGCTCAATCAGCACAGCAGGAGGCAGGAACATTCTAGGAAGCTCTTCCTAAAATATCATCTAACACAAGCGACTGGTAACCACATAAGAATATCCTACTAAATCTAAATAAATGTGCCCTTCACTCAGCTTCTTTTTTAGCCTGATGCTACTTTAATGACACAAGGAACTTGTCGTGGAAGATTTTTCTTTCATAAGCAGAAATCTTAACTAGCTGCTTTAAAATATCTTATTTTTCAAATTTTATTTTAAAATATAATATTATGTGAAGATGTTGCTAGAGCTAGAGTCTCTCCCAGGGTCTTAGACAAGGGCCCTGAGCTATAGCTTCATTCATTTCAAGATAATTGTGCCTCTGCAGAGAGATGATGTAAGGAATGAATGAAGTAATATATATATATTAAACAATCTAGCAATACAGTAAGTGCTCAACAAGGGCATCTATTATACATTAAATATAGATAAATACAGCAGACTAGGTAGTCCAGAAGGACACCTCACTGCAGACAGACCAGACAGAGAGATGGAATTAAGATTTCATATTAGCGAGGGACACTATGAAATTCTTTAGTAAAAATATTAGTATGTAAATATTTTTAACTTATTGGAGTTAGATTATGTACTATATACACATGAAAAATTCAACTATATAATTAAAAAAATGATGAGTGTGATGATGCATGCATGTGATCTCAGTACACAGGAGGCCGAGAAAGGAGGATCATGAGTTCAAGGCCATTCTGAGCCTGTCTCAGAGAAACAAAACAAATGGTAATGAAGAAAAAGAGAACAAAAAGAAGAAACTATCATTAAAGACTCAGGATAAAATTCAAATGGAAATTACCTGCTTTTGAGGCAGGAAATGCCTCTCTAAACATAATTCCAAATCCATAAAATAAAGATGTAAGCAAATGCGACCACATAAAACTGTTAAAGTGCCTAGAAATGGGCTGGAGAGGTGGCTTAGCGGTTAAGGCGCTTGCCTGGGAAGTCTAAGAACTCATGTTCAAATCTCCAGGTTCCACGTAGCCAGATGCACAGTGGCACAAGCACACAATGTCACACATGCACCACAAGGGGGTGCACACATCTGGAGTTCATTCGCAGCAGGCTGAAGGTCCTGGCACACCCATTCTCTCTCAAAAACAAAATAAAAAATTAAAAACTTCTAGAAATAAAGCACAATAAAAAGTATAAACTGAAAAGAATATTGAATTTAGATTACATAACAAAAAACATGTGTGGTGTGATGGTTAATCTGAATTATTAACTTTATTGAATCTGGTATCACCTAGGAGATGAATTTCTGGGACTATGTCCGTGAGGGATTCTCTATACTAGGTTAATCAAGGTGAGAGGAATGATCCTGGACTGAATAAAAAGCAGAAATGCAGCTGAGCACCAGCATTCATCTGTCTTTGCTTCCTAACTATGACTGAATGTGACCAGCTGATTCATACTCTTGCTTCCAGGCCTTCACTGCCTTGATGGACTAAATCCCCTCACCTCTAAGCCAAAACAAGCTCTTCCTCCATTAAATTGCTGGGATTAAAGGTTGTGTGCCACCACACTTGGCTTCCCCTAAGGTCTTTTTTTTTTTTTTTTTTCCTTTATCTGCAAGCAGAGAGAAACAGACACACAGAGAGAGATAGGGACAGAGAGAGAGAGAGAGGGAGAAAGACAGAGAGAGGGAGAGAAAGAAAGAGACAGAAAAAAAAAATGGGTGTGTCAGGGCTTCCAGCTACCGCAAACAAACTCCAGATATACGAGCTGGGCATGGTGGCACATGCTTTTATTTAATTCCAGCACTTGGGAGGCGGAGGTAGGAGGATTGCAGTGAGTTCGAGGCCACCCTGAGACTACATAGTAAATTCCAGGTCAGCCTGGCCTAGGAGACCCTACATTAAACAAAAATGAGGGCTGGAGAGATGGCTTAGTGGTTAAGGTGCTTGTCTGCAAAGCCAAAGGATCCAGGTTTGATTTCCCAGGACCCATGTAAGCCAGATGCAGAAGGTGGTACATGTGTCTGGAGTTGGTTTTCAGTGGCTAGAGGCTCTGGTGTGCCCATTCTCTGTCTCTCTCTCTGTCTCCTTCTGTGTTTATGAAATAAATAAAATAAAATTTTAAAAATTAAAAAAGAAAGAAAAAAAAACTCCAGATGTGAACTCCAGATATGTGTCCCACTTTGTACATCTGGCTTTATATGAGTCCTGGGGAATCAAATCTGGTTTATTAGGCTTTTCAGGCAAGTGCCTTAATCTCTGAGCCATCTCTCCAGCTCCCCATTTAAAAATATTTATTTGTAAGTAAAGAGAGAGAAAGAGAGAGAGAGAGAGAGAAAGAGAGAGAGAGGATGAACCAGGGTTATTGCCACTGCAGACAAAACTGCAGATGTACCCACCACTTTGTGCATCTGGTTTTGGGTACTGGGGCATCAACACCAAATGGTCATGCTTTGCAAGCAAGGGCCTTTGACTGCTGAGCCATCTCTTCAGCCTAAAAGACTAGAGTTTTTGTAAGTGACAATACTGTGAGATGCACTAAAAGTTTTAGTAGCTCCCAGGTATGCTCCAGCAGGGACATTAGCTCATGTCTATGTCATAAGATGCCATTTATTTCCTTGACTTCCTCTGAAATCCTGTTAGGCATCCCCTTGTCTTTGACTAAATGTAAGTTAACTCACTTCACACCCACTACACGGCGCTGGAGGTGAGCTGACAACAATGATTAGAGCACACAACTTGTCCTGAGGAGCTCACAATTCATCTGGAGGGGACAAGCCCACGGGGACCTGCCCAGCTAGAAACACGAACTTCTTTTGCTGGATCTCTTCACAAAAGAGCCAAGGCAGTTTGCCACACCCTGAACTAAATTCAGACTTCTTACAGCACGCTGCTTCCGTTATTTGCCATGGCTTTCTGGAATCCAGCCGAGGGAAGGTAACATATGCCACCACACGTGCTAGTTTATAATTAGAGCACACGCGAGGACTTGTAAGAAAAAGACCTATGGGCAGAAAAGCTTAGCCAAACTCTTGAAAAGGCAGTCTGGGGAAAGGGAGGAGGAAAGACATCTATTCTGGCAGATGAGTTAATCCCAGAGCAGAGAAGACATTTGAAAAGCCTAAATGGCAACCATCAGGACTTGGGGGTTACAAATAGAAATACAACAACAGGATTGTTGTATTTCAGGGAGGGCATGAAACCATAGCTGCGCCCTATGAAAGGATGAGAGTTGTGGGTATAAATAGAAGCCAAGGTCAAGAAGCCAAAGGCAGAGAAACGCTCACGTGTTCCGCAGAAACTGATAAGCATGTGAAATCGTATCCTCTGCTTTTAAGATTGCAATTCAGTTTGAGCTCCAGGGAAAGGTAACAGTGAGAAGAGCTCTAGCTTGCCCTCTCTGTGAATCTTAAGCTCTGCCTCCCCACCCCCAGCTTCTTTTAATGGCAGGAATGCATAGTTATCATATTTCTAAGATCTCTAAGCCCATTGGGGTTATTTTCTCCCCACACATCTCCTTTTCTCCAACTGAGAAGCAACACTTGAGAAACATGTGGTTGATCTGAGCCTTGAAAAACAATACTCTTCCCTGTCCAGGATGGGGGAGTTTCTTAAAAACCCCTTCCTGGGGGCTGTGGAGATGGTCGCACGGATAAAGTGCTTAGTGGGGACTGTAGTTCAGATCTCCAGCACCCACATGCATGCTGGGTGGGCATGGCAGGCCACCGGTAATTCCAGGGCAAGCCGGCCAGCCCAATCATTGAACTCCAGGGCTGAGAGACTCTGCCTCCATAAATAAAGTGGAGAGTGGTGGGGGAAGACACTCATTGTCAATCTTTGGTTTCTGCCACATGTGTGTGCACACACGTGTGCCCACATGCATACAAATATAAACACACGTATACCCCCCCCCACACACATTCTCAGGTATGGCCCTAGGGTTAGAAAAAGACACCCACATCCCCCCCACTAGGCTGGCCTCCATCCCCGACTTCTCACATTCTGCTCTCAGTGTTCAGATAGAGTGGAGCTGCCTGGCTTGCTTCTTTCACTGCCCAGTCAGTCCTCCTGTCTCCCCAGGCCACAGCAGGGCAGGCTTCCCTGAGAACCTCCCAGGCCCTCCTGCCTGTCCCACCCCTCTGTCTTGGGGCTTCTGTGCCCGCTGCCTGGGTCCGGTGAGTTCCTTGCTGGCTCTACCACCACCCCTAGATGCATTCACTTGCACGGTCTCTGCCCAGTGGCCCCCTGATGCGCAGCTGGTCTGCGACTCTTTCTCCACTTCTGAGAAATTCGCTTCTGTGCCTGCGACTCCGAGCTACAGACGGTCAAGCCTGTCTTCACTTTCTTCAAGAAGACGGTGGTGGGGGAGGGGGGAGCCCCTGAGCTATGAACTTGGAAGCCATGCACCTTTCTCTGCGTCTGTCAGACTTGTATAGAATTTTTTTTAAATTTTTTTGTTCATTTTTATTTATTTATGAGAGAGAGAGAGAGAAAGAGGTAGAGAGAGAGAAGGGGCATGCCATGGCCTCCAGCCACTGCAAACAAACTCCAGACGCAGCGTCCCCTTGTGCATCTGGCTAACGTGGGTCCTGGGGAATCGAGCCTCGAACAGGGGTCCTTAGGCTTCACAGGCAACTGCTTAACCGCTAAGCCATCTCTCCAGCCCCAGAATTTGTTTTTAAATGTTAGAAATTCAGTTTTCAAATTCTTGCAGTCTTCTGAATGATTAGTCCGGAGTTTTTCCTTGGGCGTTTGCCATTTTGCTTGTTTTTGTAATGGTGACAATGTTTTTGTACGAAATAATGTATTTTAATTCCCTCTTAAAAGTAGGAAACTTATCTTTCCTCATCAAGGTGACTGGGAAAAGCTTTGGAGGCCACGGAGAAGATGTGGTGTTCATGTCTGAGGTTTATTGATTTTCTTTAAATTTTTTAAAATTTATTTATTTTCAAGCAGTGAGGGGATGAGAATGTGTGCCCCAGAGTCTAGTGCCACTGCAAACGAACCCCAGACACATGCATCATTTTGCATAACTGGCTTTACATGGGTACTGGGGACTTAAACCTTGGCTGTCAGGTTTTGCAAGCAAGTGCTTTTAATGGCTGAGCCATCTCCCCAGTCTTATTTATTGTTTATTTTATTTTATTTTTTAGGTAGGGTCTCACTCTAGCCCAGGCTGACCTGGAAATACACTCTGTAGCCCAGGCTGGCCTCCAACTCATGGCGATCCTCCTACCTCAACCTCCCTAGTGCTGGGATTAAAGGTGTGTACACTACACCTAGCCTGAAACTCTTTTAGCTCCCAGGAATGGAGTCAGGAGCAGCTAGACTGCCACAGATCTGTGGGGCTGTGGTCAGGTGGCCCTCTTGCCTGGACCTCGTAGTCAGGGGTCAGATGAACAGTGTGGCAGTGAGTCAGTGGAGCTCAGGGGTCAGGGGAAGCCAGGGCGAGGCTGAGCCAGCTGGAAAGCAGCCCTCCGGCGGCGACCAAGAGAAACAAAACTGGGCTGCAGGTTAGAGCCTTGCTGAGGTCAGCTGTGGACACCGGAATACCAGGGTCAGGGCCAGTGTGTGCCAGCTATCACCAGTCTGCACATACCACAGGCCCAGTATGAGACCATGGGAGCTGAGTATCCCCACAGTATCCTGAGGTCACATGGGCGCCTTCCCAGAATACCCACCTGCCACGCCGGTACAGATGAGCTGGAGAGGAAGGTGGAATCTGAGAAACTGCCATTTTGCCTAGGAGACAGCCTCAGTCACAGGATTGGTTACCTTCCTGCCTTGGACTTACTGTACTGGAACAAATCAAAGTACCATTTTCCGAGTCACCTAGTAGGCGGAACCTGGAAAGACAAGGTCACTTTAGGTACATGGATTGTGTGAGTCCATTTCCCACTCCCCCCTTTGTTCATTTTCCCCTTGGTTTTGCCACCTTGAATGGTTGCTGAGAAAGTGGCTCATTCACTGTCAGCATCGCTCTAGATGTTGGAATGGGATTTGAGAAGGAAGCTCTTGGCACGGCTACCCTCCACACTGCCCTTTATCTATTAGTAAAACCATTTCACACTTTCTCTGACTCTTTCACTGGATCTACTCACCTAAGCACTCAGCATTTTGCTGGAGCCATCCGTAGTGTTCTTAGATGATAGGGAACGTTCCTTGATGTCATGCTTCTCCAACAGAGATAGGGTCACTCTTGGGCTGGAGAGATGGCTTAGCGGTTAAGGCACTTGCCTATGAAGCCGAAGGACCCACGTTCAATTCCCCAGTATCCATGTAAGCCAGATGCACAAGGTAGTGCACGAGTCTGGAGTTTGTTTGCAGTGGCTGGAGGCCCTGGTGCATTAATTTTCTTTCTCTTTCTCTAATAAAAATAAATAAATAAGAGCCACTCTTCCACACAGTCACATGGGAGCCTCACTCCAGCATCGAGGCATGGTTTTGAGTCTGTTTGCCAGACGGCAGTTGTCTCAGAGTGAGTCCTTGCTCTGGAGTATGTTGACGCTCACATCTCCTACCCCACAGCCTGAGACCAGCCACTTCTCCAAGGAGCTTTGGCTCCCTGTAATGGGTTATGAATTTAGAAACCAGAACCTGGCCTCCAGGGGAACTCATTTCTTCTCTGTTCATTATTGTTTCTGGGACTTTTCAACGGATGGAGCTGAAGTCAACAGTGTTAGGGGAGGAGCACATTTTAGAAAGTAAAAGAAAAAAAAAAAACTAATTTTTCATAGTAATTTTTCAGCTATTAATACTTACATTGCTTTTTTTTTTTTTCATGTGTGCTGGAAATTAAACCCAGGGTTGCACACAGGCCAAGCACATTCTTTTTTTTTTTTTTTTTTTTCCCGAGGTAGAGTCTCACTGTAGCCCAGGCTGACCTGGAACTCACTCTGTAGTCTCAGGGTGGCCTTGAATTCATAGTGATCCTCCTACCTCTGCCTCCCAAGTGCTGAGATTAAAGATGAATTGATAACCTGTTGTTTTCTAAATTAATTTTCATTCTTTATATTCATGTTTATATATTCTTCCCTTTGAAATCATTTGTCTAGAATAATTTACTCTTGACTCTTTGGATTTATTAGAGTAAAAGGCATGGAGCTGAGATGTCTCTGCTAAAATTATTTCATCAGGGACTATATGAATATACAAGGCCAGCTTCACAATTTTCAGGGCCCAGTGTGAAATGAAAATGTGGGACCTGGTTCAAAAATGCACGCCAAGCCAGACATAGCAGCGCACACCTTTAATCCCAGCACTTGTGAGGCAGAGATAGGAGGATCCCTGTGAGTTAGAGGCCAGCCTTAGACTACAGAGTAAGTTCTAGGACAGCCTGAGCTAGAGTGAGACTCAATCTTGAAAAAGACCAAAAAAAAAAAAAAATAAGGCTGGAGAGATGGCTTAGCAGTTAAGCGCTTGCCTGTGAAGCCTAAGGACCCCGGTTCGAGGCTCGATTCCCCAGGACCCACGTTAGCCAGATGCACAAGGGGGCACATGCGTCTGGAGTTCGCTTGCAGTGGCTGGAGGCCCTGGCGTGCCCATTCTCTCTCTCTGACTCTTTCTCTCTGTCTGTCGCTCTCAAATAAATAAATAATAATAATAATAAATTAAAATTAAAAACAAGAGAAAGAAAGAAAGAAAGAAGAGTGCCTTTGGACACAGGGACACTGTATGCAAGTGGACACGCATGTGTGTGCAAGTACTTGTGTGCGTATATATGTGGAGGCCAAAGGTTGATGATGATTGTCTTTCTTAATCACTATTCCCCTTATTTTTGTTTATTTTTATTTATTTATTTGAGAGCGACAGAGAGAGAAAGAGGGAGAGAGAGAGAGAGAGAGAGAGAGAGAGAGAGAGGGAGGAGAGAGAATGGGCCCACCAGGGCTTCCAGCCACTGCAAATGAACTCCAGATGCATGCGCCCCCTTGTGCATCTGGCTAACATGAGTCCTGAGGAATTGAGCCTTGAACCGGGGTCCTTGGACTTCACAGGCAAGCATTTAACCGCTAAGCCATCTCTCCAGCCCTGTTCCCCTTATTTTTGAGTCAGGTCTCTCAGTAAACCTGGAGCTCACTGATTTGGCAAGATAGGGTAGCCAGTAAGCCCTAGGGATTCTCCTCCTGTCAGCCTTGCCAGCGCTGGGATTATAGGTATGTGCCACCATGCCCAGCTTTTATATGGGAACAAGGGATCTGAATTCTGGTCCGTATGCTTGCGTAGTGAGCACTTTACTGACTGAGCCATCTCCATAGCCTCTAGTTTTTTTTTTTTTTTCTCTGAGATTTTATTATCCTTTCTAAAAATCTCTTGCCAAAGCCAAATTAATGAAGATTTATCCTTGTGTCTTCTTCTAAAACTTTAATAGTTTTAAGTATTACATTTAGGCCAGTGATCCACTTTGAGTTGATTTTTGTATATGGAATGAGGTGAAGGTCCACCTTCATGCTTTTTGTTTTTTCTTTCAAATTTGGAAACAGAGAGAGGGGGAGAGAGAGAGAGAAAGAGAGAGAGAGAGAGAGAGAGAGAGAATTGGCACAACAGGGTCTCTTGCCACTGCAAACAAACTCCAGATGCCTGAACCACTTTGTGTATCTGTCTTATGTTGGTACTGGAGAATTGAATCTGGGCCATTTGGCTTTGCAAGCAAGGGCCTTTAAGCACTGAGCCATCTCTTTGGCCCCACCTTTATTCTTTTTTTTTTTTTTTTTTTTTTTTTTAGTTTTTCGAGGTAAGGTCTCACTCTAGCCCAGGCTGACCTGGAATTCACTATGTAGTCTCAGGGTGGCCTTGAACTCATGGCAATCCTCTTACCTCTGCCTCCCAAGTGCTGGGATTAAAGGCGTGTGCCACCACGCCCGGTTTACCTTTATTCTTTTTTAAAAATTAAAAAAATTAAATTTATTTATATGAGAGAGAGAGAGAGAGAGACAGAATGGGCACACCAGGGCCTCTAGCCACTGCAAACGAACTCCAGGCACATGTGCCACCTTGTGCATCTGGCTTACATGGCACCTGGAGAATTGAACCTGGATCCTTAGGCTTCACAGGCAAGCACCTTAATGGCTAAGCCTTCTCTCCAGCCCTCCCACCCTTTATTCTTTAGCATGTGAATATCCATTTGGCTTATTACTATTTTCCCCACATTGAATGGACTTGGCACCCTTTGCTGAAAATCAATTGACCACAGATATTTGGATTTGTTTCTGGACTTTTAGTCTATTAATCTATATGTTTATCCTTGTGCCAATACCACACTGGTTTTGGTTTCTTTTTTTCTTTTTATTTATTTATTTGAGAGTGACAGAGAGAGAAAGAGGGAGAGAGAGAGAGAGAGAGAGAGAGAGAGAGAGAATGAGCACATGCCAGGGCCTCCAGCCACTGCAAATGAACTCCAGACACGTGCACCCCCTTGTGCATCTGGCTAACATGGGTCCTGGAGAATCAAGCCTCCAACCCGGGTCCTTAGGCTTCACAGGCAAGTGCTTAACCGCTAAGCCATCTCTCCAGACCTCTTTTCTTTCTTTATTATTTTTTTCTTTTTGAGGCAGCTTCTCACTTTAGACCAGACTCAGCTGTTACTCACTGTACAGTCGCCCTTGCTGGTCTTGAACTCCTGGTGATCCTCCTACCTCAGCTTCCCAAGTGCTGGGATTAAAGGCATGAAGCCACCATGTACAACAGTTTTCTTTTCTTTTTTCTTTTTCTTTTTCTTGCCTTCCCCTTCCTTCCTTCCTTCCTTCCTTCCTTCCTTCCTTCCTTCCTTCCTTCCTTTCTTTCTTTCTTTCTTTCTTTCTTTCTTTCTTTCTTTTTGAGGTAGGGTCTCACTCTAGCCCAGGCTGACCTGGAATTCACTGTGTAGTCTCAGGTTGGCCTCAAACTCAGTGATCCTCCCACCTTGGCCTCCCGAGTGCTGGGATTAAAGGCGTGCACCACCACGTCCAGCCCGGCAGTTTTCTTTCTTAAGATTGCTTTTGGTAGAACAGGGCCCCTTGAAGTCGAGTCTATGGGCAGTAATGCACATGTGTGAGTACATGAGGAGGCCAGAGGCCACCTTCACGTGATCCTCCTCAGGTGTACTGTCCACCTTTGTGTGTGTGGGGGTAGAGGGACAGGTTTCTCATTGGCATGGGGTTTGCCAATTAGGCTTCACTGCCTCTTAGTAAGTCCCAGGATCCTCCTGTCTCTGCCTTCCCAGTGCTGGAATTATAAACACATGCCACCATGCCCAGAATTTCTATATGGGTTCTGGGATTAAATTCCTATCCTCATACTTGTGAAACAAGCACCTTATTGACTAAGCTATTTTGCTCGCCCCAGAATTTCCATCTGAATAACAATATTAAGTCTTCAAATCCATGAACTCATGATGTCTTTCCATTTCTTTAGATATGTATTTTCTTTTAGCAATGTTTTATAGTTTTCAGTATGTAAATCTTGTACCTCCTTCACTGAATTTATTCCTAAGTATTCTAGTCTTTATGATGCTATTATAAATGGAATATTTAAAAAATATTTTCTGTTTGTTCATTGCTCATATGTGGAAATACTACAGATTTCTGTGTGTTGATCTTGTAGCCTTCAATTTGGTTAACTTCAGTAATATGCTCTAATATTTTCTTTTTTTAAGTTTTTTTTATTTTTATGAGAGAGAGAGAGAGAGAAAGAGAGAAAGAATGGGTGCTTCAGGGCCTTCAGCCACTGCAAATGAACTCCAGACACATGTGCTACCTTGTGCATCTGGCTTATGTGGGTCCTCGGGAATTGAACCTGGGTCCTTTGGTTTTGCAGGCAAGTACCATAACTGCTAAGCCATCTCTTCAGCCCTAATATTTTCTTTTTTAATTTTCAAAAATATTTTATTTATTTTCAAGGAGCAACAGGGCTTCCTGCTAGTTCAAATGAACTCCAGAAAGCCGGGCGTGGTGGCGCACGCCTTTAATCCCAGCACTTGAGAGGCAGAGGTAGGAGGATCGCCGAGAGTTCGAGGCCACCCTGAGACTATAGAGTGAATTCCAGGTCAGCCTGAGCTAGAGTGAGACCCTACCTCAAAATACCAAAAACAAAACAAACAAACAAACAAACAAAAAAAAAAAAACAAATGAACTCCAGATACATGTACCACATGGTGTATCTGGCTTCATGTGGGTACTTGGAATTGAATCCAGGCCAACAGCCTTTATAAGAGTTATTAACGACTGAGCCATCTCTCCAGCCCTCTAAATATTTTCTTTTTGTATATGTGTCTTCTTTGGGACTTTCTATATACAGGATCATATCATATGTGAATAAAGACAATTTTCTTTCTTTCTAATTTTTTTAACCTAAGTTTTTCTCTTTCTTTTCCTTTTTCTTTTCTTATCTTTCTTTTTCTTTCTTTTCTTCCCCTCTAATTACTCTGGCTTATGTGGGTCCTCAGGAATTGAACCTGAGTCCTTTGGTTTTGCAGGCAAGTACCTTAACTGCTAATTACTCTGGCTGGGAGTCTTAGAACAGTGCTGAATAGCAGTGGTGAAGGTTGGCATCTTTTTTCCTGAGTCTGAGAGCTTGTTTGGAGTTTGTGGCAGGAAAGCCCAGTACATGTGTCCCTGCAATCAATGAGGCCATCCCCTTTGAGCACATCCTTCAAGAGGGACACAGAGTGATGGTGAGGGAGGAGGAGACTATCTGCCTATCCAAGCCGATCAGCAAATCAGCCCAGGTGATCAATGACACCACAGGCGTCCCAGCCAGAGCATCTGTCCATCTGATGGCTCTGAGCTTGTAGTCTTTCACCATTGAGAATAATGTTAGCTGTAGGTTTTTCCATAAATGCTCTTTATCGTGTTGAGAGTCATTCCTTGCTATTCCTAGTCTGCTAAGCATTTTTCATTATAAAAGACTTAATTTCTAAGATCTCAAGACCAAGAATATTAAGGAGTGTGAGACCAGTTTGAAAACTACTGATGTGGTAGTTTGACTGTGAAATGTGTTTTGTCCCAGTAATAAGAAAGTAACTGCAATAGCTGACATAGAGTATTAGTTAAAAGGAAGGACTTTAAAGCCGTCATGGTGGCATACTCCTTTAACCCCAGCACTCAGGAAGGCTGAGGTGGCAGTTCAAGGCCAGCCTGGGTTACAAAGTGAGTTCCAGGTCAGCCTGGACTAGAGTAAGACCCTGCCTCAAAAACAAAAAATGAAGGAAAGAAGGAAGGAAGGAAAGAAAGAAAGGAAGGGCTTTGAAGTATTTTTTTTTTCTTATTGCAATGGGGCAACTTATTTGCTGTGTAACCTTGGCTAATTTACTTGACCTTTCCATACCCCATTTTCATTATTACAAAATAAGGAAAACAACACAATCTGTCTCAGCAGGTTAAGTAAAAACAGATTAATACATATCAGAAATATAAATGCTTAATAAATGTTAGTAATTACTTAAAACTGGGACCAATTTAAATACTAACTAATTTTTGGTAATTTCTTTTTTGGGGGGGTCCTTTCTTTTTGTTTGTTCTTTATTGATTGTTTTTATTTATTTGACAGAGAAAGAGGGAGAGAGAGAGAGAGAGAAAGAATGGGTACATGGCAGGGCCTCCAACCACTGCAAATGAACTCCAGACCTGTGCACCCCCTTGTGCAGCTGGCTAACGTGGGTCCTGGGGAATCAAACCTGGGTCCTTTGGCTTTGCAGACAAACGCCTTATCCACTAAGCCATCTCTCCAGACCCTCTGTTTGTTCTTTTGAGGGAGGGTCTCACTCTTGCCCAGGCTGACCTGGAACTCACTCTTTAGTTCCAGGCTAGCCTCAAACTTACAGTGATCCTCCTATCTCGGCCTCTGTAGTACATAGATCAAAGACATGTGCCACCACCCCCGGCTTAGGTATTTGTTTCTTTTTCTTTTTCTTTCTTTCTTTCTTTTTTTTTTTAAAGGAAAGCACCCACTATGCAGTCCAGACTGGCCTTGAATCCTTGATCTTCGTGCCTTAGTTTCTTTAAAAAAAGTTTTTTTTATTATTTTATTTGCAAGAAGAGGAAGAGAATGGGTGTCCCAGGGCTGTTTACACTGCAAACAAACTCCAGATGCATGCATCTGGCTTTGTGTGGGTGCTGGAGAATTGAGTCCTGGCCATCAGCCTTTGCAAGCAAGCACCTTTGCCTCTACGCAATCTCTCCTGCGCCTTGTTTAGCTTCCTCAGTGCTGGCGTTGCAGGCGTGCTTCTGTAATTTCTGCTGTTCAGATTTCTGTATTGTTATTACTTGTCTCTTCTTACTCTATTTTTTGTTTTTGAGGCAAGCCCAACAGACTGGCCTTTTTTTATGGGGGAGAGAGGGAGAGAAGGAAAGAGAGAGAGAGAGAGGGAGAGAGAATGGCCATGCTAGGGCCTCCAGCCACTGCACTTGAACTCCAGACTCATGCGCATCTGGCTTACATGGGACCTGGAGAGTTGAACATGAGTCCTTAGGCTTTTCAGGCCAGGGCCTTAACCACTAAGCAATCTCTCCAGCCCCTCTTGCTCTATTTTTATTGTCCAGTTGTACATTTATTATTAGCTGTCTCACAGCTAATTTTGATGCCATCACATATAAGATAAATAACTAAAATTAGTCCCATTCACGTTGTAAAAATAACATGAGGGCTCCGAGGACATTAAAGAGCTGGATTTATCTGTGCTACACGTTCAGAGTAAGCCATGGAGACAGCACGGTTGTTCTGATTGTGCCGCAGTGATATGAATGTGACCTTCCACGAAAAAGCATATCAGGGCCAGCAATGAAATGCAAAGTAGAAAGCTGGGTTTCAGAGTCCATATCTCTATAACACACGGCCTCTCAGGTTACAGGGAAATAAATATAGATCAGGCCGATAATGTGAACACATTTCATTTCGCTCTCCCCATCTCTACTTATTTCCCAGCCAACAGAAAGTAGATGAGCCCAAGGTTGCTTGTCTCTTTCTTGCCAGCTACACAAGCCCCCCTCCTTCTTTTCAAGTCTGATTTCTGATGGCACTTTAGTTCATCTCCTGCTGTCCCAAGAAACTCTGCCCATGCATTTTCTGTTAACTTTAACATCTCCATTGCCATGGCTCCCTTTCCTGATGTCTGTGAGTATGTCATTGTTCTCTGCCCCAGAAAAAAAATTCCCCAAACCTTGTTTCAACCTCCTGGTCTCTCTTTCTCTTCTTCCTTCCTACTAAGGTCTCTTTATTTCATGTCCTCGCACTTCTCAAGCCACCATTGACTGCCTTTGGCACCACCATGGCTCTAGGGCTACTGGTTGGCATCCTCCTAACTGCCAAACCCGGGGACTTTCCTCCTGCCATGAGATTCATCTTCTTGGGCAAGATGGTTGATATTCATTCCTTGGCATTTCCCTTGCCTGGGTTTTGAAGAACAAGTTTTATAATTTTTCATGCGATTTCTTTTTTTTTTTTTAATTTAGTAAACCCAATTTATTTACATTGTACACACTTTGCCATGTAGCTTACTGAGCTGGACTCAGTGTAAATAAGCAAAAAAGACAAGCACACTGCTATTTGAAAATGGCTTTATACAAGAGAAATTTGTTTAAGTGGTGAGTTAACTGCAACCCTAGAAATTGCTCTAGATAATTGAAAACAGATATAGATAATTTTAAAATGTACTTCTAAAGTTTAGGTAAGGAGGTTTTTTTTGTAAGTATAGGCATAGGTAAAATTAAAACTAGTTTTCTTAAATAATGTAGCTGGATAATATAGTTTTGATTCTTTATATGATTTTTAACCTTTGCTTTTAAAAATTCAATTAAATTTATTTATTGGAGAGAAAGAGAGAGAGAGAAAGGCAATAGAACAGGTGCACCAGGGCCTTCAGCCACTGCAAATGAACTTCAGATACATGTACCAACTTGTGCATCTGGCTTATGTGGGTCCTGGGGAATTGAACCTTGGTCCTTAGGATTTGCAGGCAAGCACCTTAACCACTAAGCAATGTCCCCAGCCCTAACCTTCATTTTGTAGTCTCCTATATCACAAGCCCCTTTTCCTGTCGCTCCAGAGCACTGTTATTGCCCATGGTTCTATCCTTGACTCACTACTTCCCACCCTCAAGCCACTTCATGTCGCATGATTTCAGCTAACGTTGGTGACCCCCAATCTACTCCAGCCCTGGTTAGATGTGGCATAATTCGTGCTTTGGATATCCCAATGTCTATGAGACACCTCTTATTGGTATTCCACAGACATGTCAAACTGAGCAGATCACATTTCCTCCCCTCAAAAGTCCTTCAATTCCTTATATAGTCAATTACTGCTACCTTGAAATTAATTCCTGGTACTGACCAATGTGTGGCCATCTGACTTTTGCTTATGGTCTCAGCAGTCAGTTATAACAATGTAACAGAACTACATAGCATATGTCATGTAATTGTGTTTATACAGAGGAAGGGGATCATTTGACTACACTCCTTGTCTCAGGAAATGGCTCCACCAACAGTCGGCCACATGCCCTGGTAGAAAGCCACCAAGCCGTGGTTGCTCTGCTGCTGTGCAGAGTCTAGGTGGGAGCTTCAGCAAGGTTTGAAGCCTCACTAAGCTTCTGTCTCCTCACTTGTCAAATGGACATGCTTATATTGCTACTTACCTATGTGGGGTGGCACAAGATTGATTGTTCTGACTCAAAATTCTTGGAGATTGAACCAGTACTGGCCTCTCCTAATACTTCAAAAGATACTGAGACCAGGGCCCAGTGTGCAGTCCAACAATGGAGTTCTGGCTTCGCCATCATAGTACAATGCACTCTGGCCCAGAAGGAACAAAACAGGTTTTTAAAATGTGCACTCAGGGCTCCACTTACAACAGTGGGTCAGGAAAACACTTTTATTCTCTAGCAATTACAAAGCTTTCCAATGTGCTAAGGCCCCTAAATACATGCATTACAAGCAGGTTTAGTTATATACTTTAGCCAGCTGTACACCAAGAGGTATTTAGGAGACTGACCTGGTCTTTTCTGTTTTTCATTGTTAACACTCTCTCTGGATGCCCCAACAATAGTCTACAGTCAGTCCTTATTTCCTAGGTTATAGAACCTGATTTCACTTAGGCGGTAATGCGTGCCAGAAAGGAGTGCCTGGAGCTGACTTTAGGAAAAGCCTTGGTTGTTCTTGAGCCTGCAAAGTTTAGTTTTTCTTTTTTTTTCTGCTGGTATTTGGTTTTGAACTGAGTATGGCATCAGTTCTTGCCAATGAGATGGAAATGTCTGGGAGCAGGCATTATGCAAAGGCTTGTAGTCTAGTTAAAGATAAAGTCCCAGAAAAGAAAGCTTCGTATTAGCAGGCTTAAAGGTGAAAATCCGACATGCTGAGGATGGAATAAGGAAGGAATAAAGAGGCTGTGGTGTTCTTAATGACATCCCTGAGCCCATGAAGCTCAAAAAGAATCTTTCTGAGGCTGGAGAGCTGGCTCAGCAGTTAAGGTGCTTGCCTGTAAAGCCTAACAACCTGAGTTCAATTCCCCAGTATCCACATAAAGGTAGATGCACAAAGTGGCTCATTCATCTGGAGTTCATCTGCAGTGGCTAGAGGTCCTGGTGTGCCCATTTCTTCTCTTTTTCTCTCTCACTGGCATGGTGGCATACGCCTTTAACCCCAGCACTCAGGAGGCAGAGGTAGGAGGATCGCTGTGAGTTCGAGGCCAGCCTGAGACTACATAGTGAATTCCAGGTCAGCCTGGGCTAGAGCGAGACCATACTTCAGACCTCGAATATTTCTCTAAGATTTTTATGTAATATTTTCAAATGTCTTTTTCCTTGATCCAGTGTGATTTACGTATTGTGGATTTTTTTTTTTTTTTTTGAGATAGAATCTCATGTAGCCCAGACTGGCCTTAAATTCACTAAGTAGCTGAAGATGACCTAGAATTTTTGGTCCTCTTGCCTCTACCTCCTGAGTGTCAGTAATGTGTGCGGTGCTGAGGATTGAACCCAGGGCCTCATGTATACTAGACAAACACTCTACTAAGTGAGGTACGATCCCAGGCCCCACTTACACATGTGGTTATCTGTAACACCATGTGTTCCTATGTGAAGCAGAACTGAGTAGTTTGAGAATGAAGATAGACACTGAGCCTGGCATGGTGGTGACCTCACAAACTCCTGTAATTCCAGCACTTGGGCAACTGGGACAGGAGGATAGTGTGCTACAGGTCAGCCTGACCTACCTTGCAAGGGAAGATAGATACGTAGATAGAGACTTAATATAAGGCATTAAGTGTATAATAGTGATTTATCTTACAGCCATTTCCCAATAGGTTTCTCCCTTTCTTTCCTAGTTTATGTTCTTGTTTGGGAAGCGTCACATACGAGTAAGTAGGAACCTAACTCAGGTTTCAGAGAAAAACCATCAAACATGATAGTACTTGATGTGTTTCAGTTCATTTTGGTTCCTTAATTCCCTTTCTCTGTCCCACTCCGGCTGCCACTCCTCAATTCCCTGATCCGTGCCATTCTCAGCCAATTAATCACCAAATTCTATGGCCCAGTCTCCAATTAGCCCCTTATTTCTGCTCCTGAAATAGCTGCCCAGCCCAGGGGCCCTTCATTACTTGCTGAAACGACTGTCCTGCTGTTCGCTGCTGGCCTCTTCCCACTTCCCTCACTGTCTGCATGACTTCTAGGGCCAGCTACTGAAATGGTCCAGCTGAGAATGACCCTCCTCTCATTAAACTTTTCATTTAGTCCTCTTGCCCTGGGGCATAGCTGGCAGGTTTTAGATTGGACCATTCCACATGCTTTTTTAAAAAAATATTTTAATTATTATTTGCAAACGGGAGGGGGGCAAGGGGGGGGGAGAGAGAGACAGATAGACAGAGAGAGACAGACAGAGAAAAAACCAGGGCCTCTTGCCACTGCCAATGAAGTCCAGATACATGTACCACTTCATGCATCTGGCTTTATGTGGCACTGGGGAACCGAACCAGGGCTGTCAGGCTTTTCAAGCAAGCACCTTTAACTGCTGACCCGTCTCTCCAGCCCCCACAAGCTTTTTGCATTCTACTCCTTGAGGATCACATTCTCTGACTTGCCTGTACCTTGGGGTTCAGGAGATGCTGCCTGCAAAGTATAGCATCTTGATATTTGAGACAGTGGCAGAAGCAGGAAAATCATTATCTTTCCCCCAACTCTGCTTCCCAGAAGTAGGTCATAAACCATTCTAGAACTGTCCTCCCTTGCCCTAGACACACCGAAGTGCTGAAAAGAATCTGAATGAACAGGTCTGGTTAAGTTCCTTCCCTCCGATCACTACCACAGAATGCTCCTCACTATCTACTTTTCATCCAAGGGCACCAAGATGCACAGTTTTTATATTTCTTTAACATTTATTTATTTATTTTTGAGGAAGGGAGAGAGAGGAAAAAGGGGGGGGCGAGAGAATGAGCACATCAGGGCCATCAGCTGCTGCAAATGCAAATGCATGTGTCACCTTGTGCATCTGGTTTATGTGGGAACTGGGGAATCGAACCCAGTTCCTTTGGCTTTGCAGGCAAGTGTCTTAACCACTAAGCCACCTCTCCAGCTCCTGCATTTCTTTAAGTTTTTATTTCTGAAGGCTGTGTCATGGAAAATTTATAGTAAACCAATTTGTATTATTTTCTCCTGCTTATTTGTCTTTTGTTTTCGGTGCTTCAGCCATGAACCTAGCGATGCTACAGTCAACTCTATTCGACACTGTTACTATTAGGCTTTCCAAACAACTATGATCACGACATATTTACATGCTTGATTCCCCTGTAGATGTGAAAGTGTTGGCAACTTACCCACAGTGCCTCGTACAGGAAGTAGCATGTTGTATTCACGTAATAAGTGTCCTTAGAGTTAATCACTATTAAATTTGATTGTTAAGGTAGAGATTCAGTTAGCTCTCTAGCACTAGCTGGTTTTAAAGTGTATGTTGATTTAATCTTCATGCTATATCTTCTTTCCCACTTCTCCTTTCTATTTCCTGCCTTTGGGTCATTTTTGCCAACACTAGAATCAAGGAAGTGAAGTGGTCAACCAGTGAGTGAGGAGCCAATGTGACAGTTAATATTCCCATACCCAGAATTCTTAGTGTCTGAGTATTTGTTATGCAAGATCCTGCAGCTAGAGTGTGTCAGATGAGTTTTCTGTTGTTGGGACACAACATCTAAGAAAATCAGCTTAAAGGAGAAGAGGTTTGTTTTGGCTCTGGTGCTTCTAGTCCTCGCGTGGGGAGGCAGAACATCATGGCAGGGAGCATGTGGTGGAGTGCAAAGTCACTCACCTTATAGCAGACTAAGTCAGTGAGAGAACAGAAAGGTGCCAGGGATAAGTGATTCCTTTCAGAGACAGCCCCCAGTGAGCTACTTCCTCCAGCCAAGCCTCACTTGCTATTAGCCCATTAAGTATGAACTCATCGGCGGCTTAGAGTTTTGAGGGAGAGTTCCATCATGACAGGGAAAGCGTGGCAGAGCAGACAGCCAGGGTGTTATATCTTGTCACATCAGCTGGGAGAAACCAGCAAGAGTGAGCTAGCCATGAACACCCCACGGGGCTGGATTTATGAACCTCAAGGCCAAGGCTCCACAGCTGGGGATCAAGTATGAGGCTTAATCACAAACACAGGAGAATATGGGGGACACTTTACATTTAAACCACCACATTCCTCCAAAAATAAAGAAAGAAAGAAGTAAAGGAAGAAAGAAAGAAGGAGAGAGAGAAAAAAAATAGAGAAAGGAAATGAATATATTACTGTTACTTCTTGGAATATTTTCTCTATTTTGCCTAATTAGAACAGGTCTCTGGATTATGCCCCCTTTAGTACTTCCTGTCCTTTGTTTTACTTACTCTTCATTCTGTGAGATGCCTTGATTATAGATCATCTGCTTGGTCTTTAGCTGTGTCTAATCTGTAATTACTTAGGCCACATATTGAATCTCATTTGTGTGTGTGTGTGCCACGCTGTGTGTATGGAGGTTGAAAGACAACTTTTGGGTTGATCCTTACTTTCTTCCTCATTTATGGCAGGATCTCCAGGCTACTTGTTCACAGGCTTCTGGACAATTCTCCTATCTTCACCTCTCATCTTGTTCTAGGTGTGCAGGGATCATAGAAACGCACCATAGCTTTTGGCTTTTATGTGGAGTCTGAGAAATTGAACTCAGGTATTCACGCTTGTACAGCAAGTAGTTTATTCATTGAGCCTCCCAAGAAACTTTTTAAAAGGAAATTTTGGTTTAGTTACTTGTATGCATGCTCACCCGAGTGAGAAAGGGTTAGAGAGAATGTGTATAGGTGCCCCAGGGCTCTTGCTGCTACAAATGAACTTCAGACACATGCACCACTTTGTGCACCATGGATACTACAAAGTCGGACCTGGGCCAGCAGGCTTTATGAGCAAGCACCTTTAACTGCTGAGCTATTTTTCCAACCCTTAAGAAAATTTGTTTTTGGTTCTTTGATTGTTCCTTTCCCATAGCACTACTTCCCACTCATCTAGAATATCTCAAATTATTTTGAAGACAGTGACTATGATTTTTATAGAGTATTCCTTTTTTGCTTAAGTTCTCTGTTTCCTCCAATGTTAACTTTCCTGTTGACCTTCTCTTTTCTGCTGTTGATTTTCTTATGTTTGACAATTCCTGAACAAAGGACTGTGGTGGTCTGTATGAAGATCATTCACAAGCGTCTTTGCAGATGTGTAGGGTCACTGTTAGGTATCCCCTTTGGCTGACAGCATTGTCTGAGGGTTCTGTGTAGCCTGGTGGGGTCTACCTAAGGCAAGATAGTTTTAGGAGATCTGGATGACAAATAAGCAAGTTGGATTCAGGATCCCCACAGTATGCCAAGTGGGCTTTCTTCTAGGGGATCAAACATGTTAACACTTCATATTGAGGCCTGCTTCATTCTGAGGTTTTAAACCCTTCACCAAACACTCTTTTGGCTTATTACCAAGAGTATAGGTCCTGACTGAGGAATGGCAAAGCCATTGCTTCTGGCTGTTACCAGGCTTTCCGGGGGAAAAGGACAGAGCATTTCAGCAGAGCTATCCTCAATATTGTTCTTTTTTAAAAAATATATATTTTTAAATTTTTTAAATTTTTATTTATTTGGCAGCAACAGACAGAGAGAGAAAGAGGCAGATAGAGTGAGAGAGAATGGGCACGCCAGGGCCTCTAGCCACTGCAAAAGAATTCCAGGTCCATGCGTACCCTCGTGCATCTGGCTAACGTGGGTCCTGGGGAATTGAGCCTCTAACCGGGGTCCTTAGGCTTCACAGGCAAGCGCTTAACCGCTAAGCCATCTCTCCAGCCCCTAAAAATTATTTTAATTAATTAATTTATTTATGAGAGAGAGGGGGGAGGGAGAGAATGGCATGCTAGGGCCTCCAGCCACTGCAGACAAACTCCAGATGCATGTGACACCTTGTCATCTGGCTTACATGGGGACTGGAGAATTGAACCTGGGCCCTTAGGCTTTTCACTCAAATGCCTTAAGCCATCTCTCCAGCCCCTCAGTGTTGATCTTGATGGGCCAGCCAGGACCACCTCCTACTCTGTGTTGACCCTGTCCTTGAACCTGCTCTTCATCTCCCTTGGGAGACATTTTGGTGTTTTGGGTTTAACTTCCTTCCTCCACCTCTCTGTTTCTTTCTTCCTTCCTCTCAAAACTGGGGATCATATAGTCCAAGCTGGTCTCAAACTTTCTATGTAGCAGACGGTGACCTTGAACTTCTAATCTTCTTGCCTCTACCTTCCACCAAGGGGGTGGGAGAGTGCTAGGATTAGAGGTGTGCCCCACCAAACACCCAGCTCTATATGTTGCTCTGGATCAAACCCAGGAAGTCATGCGCGCTAGGCTCGTGCTCTCCGCACTGAGTCACATCCCAGCCCCTCTTCTGCTCTTTCTTTATCACGGTTTTCTCTTTCAGATGGCCACTGCTGCATAGCAAACTGTTCCAAAATTTAGTGGCTTAAGACACCAAAACTGCATCATTTTTGTGAATTTCATGACCAAGAAATTTTGCTTCAGGTGGTATCAGTGTTTGGTGGGCTGGAAGGTTGAAAGCGACCTCTTCTCCATAGTCACTGTTGGTATTGGCTGGATCTTCCCTGTGGCTATCAGCCAGGGGCCTTGGTCCTCCTCCACGTGGTTATGGAAAGTTCCCTCAAGCATGGTAGCTGGGCTCCAAGCAAAAACCCGCTAATGCACCAATACTTACAGCCTCAGCACACATGTGTTTGTGTCACTTTAGGAGAAACAGGGTACATGGCCAAGCCTGAAGTCAAGTGGCACGGGAAGCATGGCTTAGTCCGCCTCCCCCAAATTACAGTCTCCTCAACGTTCTATGTCTTCTTCAAACAGAAGTACCCTTTCGCCCTCAAATATCATATTATTTTTGAGCCCTCAACTTCCCTCCCGTCAGCAATATGTAAACCAAAGCCCAGTGTGTGGAGTCTGAACACTTGTAGTCATCTTTGGTTTTGGTTTAGGCCTGGCTCCAGTTCACCTATTTTGTACAGAATGTCCAATTGCCACCTATTTTCTGACTTATCAGCATAGAACATTTCTTCTTTTTTTTTGCCACGTGTGATAACTTCATACTCCCTATTGCTTTGTTTGTATTAAAACATTCTTTCCTTCACTTCCTCCCTCCCCTGCTTCTTCTCTTCCTTCTTATTAGAAACAGGATCTTGCCAAGCATGGTGATGCACGCCTTTAATCCCAGCATTTGGGAGGCAGAGATAGGAGGATCGCTGTGAATTAATTCAAGGCCACTCTGAGACTAGAGTGAATTCCAGGTCAGCCCGGACTAGATCAAGACCCTACATCAAAACACCAAAAAAAAAAAAAAAAAAAAAGAAACAGGATCTCATGTAGCTCAGGCTAACCTCTATCCTGCTGTATACTGAAACTGTCCTTGAACTCCTGATCCTCCTGTGTCTACCTCCCAAGTGCTAGTATTACAAAAGCGTGCCAGACTTTAGAAACTGTCTTCTATGAAGAATTATTCTTAGAGTAGTTCTTGAAGGTTATTCATCAGTTCCCTTTGACCTGAGTTGGCAGACAAGTTCAGGGTGGCCTGTGAGAAGAAATTTGCCAGTGTGCCCTGTGGGGAAGGATCAGGAGGTGATGTCTCAACAGGAAAGAGTTCAGCGATCAGTTGGTGATGTCTGCCTTGGGCTTGGAACTGGAAGTGATAATGTGGGGGCCAGAAAGGTATCTTTTAATCCTTGTCCCCAGATACTATAAGATCTATCCATGAGCCTAGCCAAATCTTTAAAGAGTTAAAATTGCTTTGGCCAGTTGAGTATTCTGAGAGACACTTGGCAACATACCAATCACCTGCATGAGGATGTACCGAACAACTGTCCAGAATGTGACTCTATATTTACTGTAGGAATGTGGTTCAGAAAATACTATATGACATAGTGTTCCCTTCAAGAGGAGCTACAGGGAGTTCTGGGCAGCTGCTCTGTTTTTAATCTTATGGACACTGTAAACGTTACAAATGATTATGTTTTCCTTCTTGATCTGGTTGCTAGGAAACCAGGACAACATTACCGACCTCCTCTGGCAACTGCACAGGACCTTTGAAAACCACTTTACAAACTACCTTTCTCTCTCCATTCCATTCTCTTATTTTTCTTTTTTTCTACAACACTCTTTCTTGCTCCCTATTTTCCATACTCGCCTACTTTCTTTCTTCTTCTCTCTTTTCTCCTCTGAGGTTGACATTAATTGAGCATCTATTCTATGCCTGGCTGTGTGGTAGGGGCTAAGCAGAGCACCTTTATGCCCTGTAAGATCCATATTGATAATTGCAGCCTTCTCATGGTTGCTGAAAAGTTAGGGGGACCTATGAACTGAGAGATTCTTCTAGTAGTTTTTTTTTTTTTTTTTGGTGGGCAGCTGGGCTCTGCTCCCTTCATTAAATAGGACTCTTGTGACTGACTTACCCACTAAGGTACATGATTCTTGGCCTGATTTCTCTCAGCACGTTTGTTTTGCCTCTATAGATCTCATAGACCAACCTGTCTGATTGCCTCTTGCATGTTCATTTAGAGCATGTAATCGTTCATAAAAACACAAACTCGGGCTGGAGCAATGGCTGAGTGGTTAAGGCATTTGCATGCAAAGCCAAAAGACCCAGGTTCAATTCCCCAGGACCCACGTTAGCCAGATGCACAAGGAGGCACATGCGTCTGGAGTTTGTTTGCAGTGACTGGAGGTCCCGGCACGCCCATTTTCTCCCTCTCTCTCCCTTTTTCTCTGTCAAATAAATAAATAAAAATAAAATATTTTTAAAAACACCACAAACTCAGACCTGTTGTGGTGGAACACACCTTTAATCCCAGTACTCAGGAGGCAGAAATAGGAGGATTGCTGTGAGTTCCAAGGCCAGATGGGACTACATAGTGAATTCCAGGTCATCCTGGGCTAGATCGAGACTCTACCTCAAAAACAAAAACAAAAACCAAAAAACAGAAAAACATGCCAGGTGTGTAAGCCTCTAATCCAAGCACTGAGGAGGCAGAGGTAGGAGGATCACTATGAGTTTGAGCCACCCTGAGACTACAAAGTGAATTTTAGGCCAGCCAGGGCTAGAATGAGACCCTACCTAAAAAACAAAACACCACCACCAACAAGAAAACCAGAAAACACAAACTCAACTTTATTTTTCTTCTTGCAGTACTGGGGATGGAACCTAGGACATTGTGCATGCTGGTCAACCTTTATCAGAAAAATAAAAAGTAGAAAACTGGTCTGGGGAGGTTAGCTCAGTTGGTAGAGTGCTTGCCCATCACTCATAAAGCCTGGGCTTGAGCCCTGGCTCCTCATATTGTCTTGGTGGCACATACCGATAATCCCAGTACTCAGAAGGTGGAGGTGAGAAGATCAGAAGTTCAAGGTCTTCTTCAGCCATGTAGCAATTCTGAGTCCATCCTGGGCTACACGAGACTATCTCAATCAAAAACAAGCAAACAAACAAAATATAGAATCCTAAAAATAAAATGGAGCATGTGAAATGGGCAGGAAGAGAAGGTACCGGAGGCCGGGGAGACAGCTCCATTGGCCATGTGCATGCCTTCCAAGCCTAAGAGGTTGAGTTCGATCCCCAGTACCCACATAAATCTGGGTCTTTTGGCTTGTAATATGTAATATGCTTATAATTCCTGGAATGGTAAGACAGAGCCAGGCAGCTCTCTGGGGCTATCTACCCAGCCATCTTATGCTAATCGGTGAGTTCCAGGCTCATGAAACGCCTTGTCTCAAGAAGACAAGACTTGACAAGAAAAGAAAAGAAAGAAAAAGAAGTTGGACATTGCCCGAGAAATAACACAAAAATTGTTCCCTGGCCTCAACACACACACACACACACACACACACACACACACACACACACACAGTGAATGTGAGTGAAGGTGGATTGATTTCTGCTGTGCTTTTCTAAAGGTTCTTTTATCTGCATGACCTCATCTCCCACCAGTAAGTAGTAGACTAAGCTCCTTCTTCCCATTTGACCAAGTTCCTCCAAGTTCTGCTGTCATATCCTCTTCCTGGCAGAAACAGACCTGGTGAGGGGAGTCTTCAGTTTAATTCCTTACTAGTGGATTATTGAAATAACACTACAGAAACGTACAGCTCCCTATATTTCTGTTTTTCCTCCGGGAAGCTTGGAGTCAAATTTCATACTTGCTTATAGCTAAACTATTTAGCCTTCATGGCTTCTTTTTGTTTTGTTTTTTTGTTTTTCGAGGTAGGGTCTCACTGTAGCTCAGGCTGACCTGGAATTCACTATGTAGTCTCAGGGTGGCCTCGAACTCGCGGCGATCCTCCTACCTCTGCCTCCTGAGTGCTGGGATTAAAGGCGTGCGCCACCACGCCTGGCTTCTTCATGGCTTTTGCATCCACCTTTACATGGGTGCTGGGGATTTGAACTCTGATCATCAAGCTTACAGAAAAAGTGCCTTTAACTGCTGAGCCATCTCCTCTCTCACTTTTTAAAAATGAGCCACTTACTTCCCTGTATAGAGGAGAGGGATCCCTAAATGCCTTCTTAAAAAGCCCTATTTGACCCTCCTTTAAGCTTAACAACTACTGAGCTAATTGACTGGGACTCCAGACCTCCTGAGCAACGTGTCACCTGAGCAAGCCTGGGCTGTGTCCACGCAGCGTGCCACTGGTGGTGCTCTGCTGCTGGTGTGGACTGAAAGTCAAGAGACATGGCTACAAGTTTGCTCCTTTTTAAAAATTAATTAATTTATTTATTTGAGAACAACAGAGAAAGAGAGAGAGAGAGAATAGGCACGCCAGGGCCTCCAGCCACCGCAAACTAACTCCAGACACGTGCGCCCCCTTGTGCATCTGGCTAACGTGGGTCCTGGGGAATCGAGCCTTGAACCGGGGTCCTTAGGCTTCACAGGCAAGCGCTTAAGCGCTAAGCCATCTCTCCAGCCCCTGTGCCTGTTTTTTTTTTTTTGTTGTTGTTGTTATTGTTGCACTTTGCCTATTATCTTTGATTTCGCACCTTCTTCATCCATTCATGGTTCTGTATTCTTCTGAGCGTTGTTGTGAGGATACGGGGGGGGATGTCAGTGGAGTGGCTCTTCAGCCACAGTGTGTCAGAATTGGGATTCTATTTGCTGAGTTTATGACCTAACCAAAATCCCAGGGGAGGTTCCTGTGAAACAACCTTCCTAACCACTTATATTCTTGCCACTCATATTTTCAGCATCAAGAAAAAAAATGAAAACAGAAGTCAAATGTGTTTATCACAAATCTTAAAGTTTTGCCACAGTCTTGGGGTCCTTGTGGGATGTTGGATGTTTCTGCCATTCTGCACTCTACCAACTGATCTACATCCTCAGCTCCATCATTTTTTAAATATGTTAATTTATTTGTTTGTCCTTCTCAGGGACCCTCTTCCATACATTGGCTTCGTTGCCTCTTCTATGCTGATGACCCCCAAACTTGAGTCAGTAGCCTGTGCTCTCTTACTGGCACAAAATAGGACTCGCAGTTGCCTATGGGACAGTTGGAGTCTCATGGGTACTGAAAATCTAACATGTCCCAAATAGCTTATCTGTAGCCTCCTCCCACTCTGTCTAATTCCTTCCAGGATCTTTTACATCTGTTTCCTCCTCTTCCCCCTCATTGTGTGCCTTTGCTTCAGGTCCTATCATGTCTTGCCAGGACAAACTGTGGTAGCCTTCTAACTGGTCTTCCCGGTCTCGCCTCCAGTACTCACTCCATGGTTCACACGAGATGCTTTTAAAGATGTTCCTCCATCAAGTCAGCCCCTCCTTCCACTTACCAAACTTCAGTGGTGATCACCTCTGCATCTTCACCCTCCTCTCCTCTCCCCACCCCAACACCTCTGCATTTCCAACGGCAGCAAATTGCTTACAGTTTATGGCGTGACCTGCTTTGACACAGTTCAGTTTCTAACCTTGCTGTCCGCTTTGCTGGAAAACCCCCATCTCTTCCTGGTGTGCTTGGCCAGTTCTGCCTGCTCTTCAAGGCTGGTCTATCCTTAGCATCATCGCCTCCGTACCACACCATATACAACATGTCCCCCACAGTGCACTGCACGCACACACACACACACACACACACACACACACACACCATAGCATGCACACTTCCATACACACATGCCCTCTCCCAATTGAAATATTCCTATATGTAGTCTGGTAATTTTTCCCCCCAATCAAACATTTTAACAAGATCATCCTTGGGTATTAATGGTTATTTATTTATTTATTTATTTATTTTTATGACAGGGTCAAATTTAGCCCAGGTTGGCTTCAGACTTAATATATAGCCAAGGACGACCTTAAATCCTGATCCTACTGCCTCTGCATCCCAAGTGTGCGAATTACAGGTGTGCATCACCACATTCAGTTTTATGTGGTGCTGGGGGTCAAACCCAGGGCTATGTGCATGACAAGCAAGCACTCTACCAACTGATCTACATCCTCAGCTCCATCATTTTTTAAATATTTTAATTTATTTAGTTGAGAGAGAGAGAGAGAAAGAAAGAGAGTGAAAGAGAATGGGCCTCCAGCCACGGCAAATGAACTCCAGAAGCATGTGCATCTGGCTTACATGGGACCTGGGGAATCGAACCCGGGTCCTTTGGCTTCGCAGGCAAATGCTTTAACCGCTAAGCCATCTTCTCCAGCCCCTCGGCTGTGTTAATTTTAACAAATGTAATTTTGAGTTAAAAACAGAGTGTAGATGAGAAAAGGGAGAAGATGGTAATTGGATGGTAAACTGGGGTCTAGCAAAGTGAAGGAGCAGCTCGAGGCTCTAGAGAGAAGGATGGACCCATCAAGGCTTGGGTGGTGATGGAGAGTTGGGCTGGTCTAAGAGACTGTGGGGAGGAGAGAAGGTGTCCGGGAGGAGAGTGTAAGGAGGTGGTAAGGGTTAGGAGGCGTAGTGCAAGATGGTTTCAGCTGAGGAGACCTCTGAGAGAGACTTTGGATACACTGTGGTTTGTGCCAAGGCTTAAAAAATACTTTTGGAAAACAATTTTTTTTTTTTTTTTGCCTCCCAGGCGGTGCGCATCTAGGAGCTGGAGTTCGAGGCCGGGGAGCGGCAGCACACACACACACACACACACACATTATTTATTTATTTGTAAGCAGAGAGAGAGAGAGATAGAAGAGAGACTGACAGAGACAACAGGTACACCAGGGCCTCCAGCTACTGAAAACAAACTCCAGATGCATGGGTCACTTTGTACATCTGGTTTTGCGTGTAAACTGGGGAATCAAACTCTGGTCATTAGGCTTTGCAGGCAAGCCCCTTAACCGCTGAGCCGTCTCTCCAGAGGGCCAAGGCTTTTGTCATTCCCTGCTCAGAGTTGCAGAAGCCTTCAAGAAGAGAGCTGACTTTTGAGCAGTGGAGTGGCCCTGGACCAGGCCATTGTCTCTCTGACTCTAATGTCTAAAATGAGCCCAATGATCTCTTAAGCCCTGTCAGTGGTATGGACACTAAGAACATGTCTTCGTATCCCTCCAGTGCTTGAACTGCTTTAACTTTGACAGTCCCCTCCTTTTTCCTTCCTAGGCGGGAGTACGGGGCAATCCAGGCCTAATTCCAGGGCCACCTCCCGCCCTCCCCCGCCCCCGCCACCCCCCCTCAAAGTCTTAAATCATGGCCAGTTTTGATCAGAAAAGGAAGACAAAGCAGGAAGATTTCCTGAGACAGCAGCATGCTGAGCAGCGCAGGGCAAGCACTTCATGCGTGTATAAACTTTGCCAATCCCACAATGGAGCAGGGTTTTTGCCCTGTTTCCCAGGTGAGGAGTTTAAGTAACTTGACCAAGGTCAGAAGCCGGTGAGGGAAGCCAGCCAGGGTTTAAAAAAAAAAAAAGACAGGGATTTCCACTTGGCACACGTTTGGTTTGTGGCCCTTGATCACTGTTGGGTATGGTGGGGAGGGGGAGGGTTCCAAGGTTCCCGGAGCATCTGTCCCTCCGGGTCTCTGCGCGCGTCTCGCGGGCCTGCACGCTGACACCGGTCGGGTTCTGGCTCCACCCTCCGCCTGCCCCGCAGCTCAGCCCAGCGCCTCCCCACCCCCCACCCCCGCCAGGCTCGTCAGTGCCCCAGCTCCCGACCGTGCCCGGGGCGACCGGGGACCTGCGTCCTACTCTGGGCCGCCTCCTTCCCTCCGCGCGCGCGCGCGCGCCCGGCGGCACCGGTCCCCGGCGGAGGGCGTCACGGTTGCCAGCACCGAGCCCCGGCGCCCGTGGGCAGGGGCAGGGGCAGGGGCGGGGACGCCTCCCGAGAGCGCACCGCGGCGGGTGGAGGGGACGCTGTCCGGGCGCGCCGGGAAGGGCGGCGCGAGGGGCGCAGGAGACCCGGGTACGGGGAGCCCCGGCGCTCGCCATGCGGTGAAGGGCGAGCGGTGCGGCGGCGGCGATGAGTGCCTCTTCGGCCACCGGCGTGTTCGTGCTGTCCCTCTCGGCCATCCCGGTCACCTACATCTTCAACCACCTGGCGGCCCAGCAGGAGTGAGTGAGCGCACGGGGGTCCCGGCTCGGAGGCGGGGTGGTGGTGGTGGGGGGTGCGTCCCGTGGAGGATCGTCCGGATGGGATCCGGGTCCAGGGCTGGGAGGGAGGTGACGGGCTTGTGGCCGGCCCTGAGTCGGGGTGACCGCGGTCAGTACCGCAATGCTCCTTGTCCGCGAGGAGCCCAGGCGCCAGTGGGGAGCCCCGCTCGGCCATGCTCGCCTGCTTGCCCTCGCCCCGATCCCTTCCCATTTTCAAAGGAACGTTTCCTTGTATGGACTTTGACATACTTAATGTTTCTTAATTTTAGAAACTGTTGTGGGGTGACTAGCAGGATAGCGCTGGCTCTGGCCTGGCGTTGCCGCTAAGGGGATGGCCTGACCTCAGTTTTCTGGTCTGTCTAATGGACTGTATTTGCGCACTGTCGTAAGGACCCGGTGAGAACTGTCTGTGAAAGGGGCCTTGTGAGTGGAACCGAGGCTGGGCGCAGCCCGAACAGACGCTGAGCGGTTCAATGCTAAGGAAATGGGTGGGGCTGAAGGAGGCGGCTGGAGCTGTGGGTCCTGGGCTTGTCTCTCACTTCTCCAAAGGGATCACTGGCTGACACCCCCCCCCCGCCGACCCCATCCCCCCCGCCAACCGTGGGCAGCTGAATGCCTGGGCAGACAGTGGAAAGCCGCCAAGCCTCCACGCCTGTTGAAGTTGGTTACTGTCGGTGGGGAGGAGGAAGGAACCCGCTCTTTCGCCCAGCAGTTAGTGCTAAGGAAATTGCATCAGTGGTACCCTGAACCCCCTTCCCCCCACAGTCCTTCAGACACGGCGTAGGGGGAGGGCATGGTGAGGACAGTGCACACCCCGGTCAGTGCTGTGGTCACTTTATCCAGCACCCGTACTGAGCACTCACTTTCGGCACCGGCTGTGTCTGTCCTTGGACTGACCCAGCCTTTGGTGCATCTCCTGGAAGAAGTAACTCTGGACAGTCAGATGTCACGTGCCTATCAAGGGACAGTGCCAGGGGATCCTAGCTCCTAAAGTAGCATCACGTACAGTCCAGTGGACATTTATTGACCACTTCTGTGTGCTTAGGTCCCATTGCAGGTGTTGGGAACCTAGGTACACAGAGAGCAACACACGCTGTGAAGACAATGAAAGGGAGCGACTAGGAAGGGAGCTGGTGGGGGAAAGCTTCTGGGAGGTGGGAACACACCAGCTATGGCAGGATCTGGGGAACCGAGCCTTGGGGGGGGGTAGGGGAAAGGGTGAGTAGTGACCCGGAAGTAAGTGGATGGAGGAGGCACGTATTTGGAGGGAGAGCAGCTGAGGAAGGGCTGTGTGAGAGTAGAGATTAGAGGACGGACCCCAAAGTTTGTCTTCAGCCACTGGAAGATGAACCGGAACTGTGTTCTGCATCGCTGTGTGGTACTGATCACCCCGTCCAGCCCTGCAGTGAATAATCTTGAATAATTCTTTCTGTCCTTCTGCAGGTGAAAGTCCCACTGGTCCATGACTCCCCCATCTTCACCTTTTTTCCAGGACCTTGCTCTTGCCCTCCCCCCCCCAAAAAAAGCTTGGCGGCTTTCTAGTGTCTGTTCCATTCTTTCACTGCCCCCCCTGACATTGGTTCCCCCTGAGTTGGACAGTAGCAAAAGTTTTCTCTGGTCTGAGCCCCCTGCACATCTCTAACCCTAAGCCCCCACCCCAGCCCACTCGCAGGGCCTAAGCCACAGCTGGCCACCTTTGCTCCTCTACACCGGGTCTACCATCCTGTCCCAGGGGCTCTTCCCTCGGCCTTCCTCCTTCCTCTTCACTGTCCTTGCTGCTGACTCTCAATTTGATGGGTCCTCCCAGCCAGGGCCCTCTCTCTGCCGTGAGCCCTCTCAGCCCAGGCTTTACCTTTCCCACTCGAGCTGCATCCTGTGGTCAGAGCGCACTTTCCCAAGCTGCAGCTCTGATGTGTAGCAAGGTTTCAGTTAACGCTTAACTTTCTTAAACTTGAGCTTCCTTTCCCATCAGGGCTTTCCAAAACTCCGAGAAACAGGTGAAGCAGATAGAGGGGTTGCACAAAGGGTTGCGCACACACTCTCTCTTGTCATTCTCATCCAGACATCCATCAGTATGCATAAAAGGGCATCAAGAACTTCTCCCATTCCCCCAAAACTAACAACATTTTCATCCTTGAGTTAAGTTGTAGCTCTTTAACTGTCACCCGGAGCCCCTGTTAGACCTGCTTCCGCCTGCACTGAGCAGGTGCTACACTTGGCTGTCCCCAGAGGGTCTGCAGGGATGGGGTGGGAGGCAGCGATGACCTGCTACCCTAGTTTTCCTTTGCTCTTGGTCCTCCTCCAGAGGCAGGGGCCGTGAAAGAGAGGATGTCATGAACCACTTTACACTGCTGCCTTCTTGTACTCCAGCAGAGCCCCAGGCCTGAGAGTTTGCTGGCCCTTGATACCCACCGTCGCCTAGCAGCCAGCATTTACCTCAGGCTACTCATTATCGACAGCCTTGCAGCATATGGAGCACACCTAGCCACTTCCTTCCCCAGGAGAGGCCTCAGCCCGCCATCAGGCTTGTGACCCACAGCAGTTTCCTCGTTCTCTCACTGTGGGACCAAAATGGAGGGCTCTGGATCATCCACTGGTGTGCACGCCCAGAAACATCCATGTTTCACTTCTTTTTCAAAAAAATATTTTATTTATCAGAGAGAGAGAGAGAGAGAAAGAGAGACAGAGAGAGAGAGAATGAGAATGGGCACACGAGGGCCTGTAGCCACTGCAAACAAAGTCGCATGTGCTACCATGTGCATTTGGCTTATGTGGGTTCTGGGGAGTCCAACCTAGGTCTTTAGGCTTTGCAGGCAAGCGCCTCAACCACTAAGCCATCTCTCCAGCCCTTATTTCTATTTTTAATACTTTATTTCCAAGGAGAGAGGAAGGGAGGGAGAGAGAGAGAGAAGAGGAGAGAGAAAACGAGACTGGGTGTGCTAGGGACTCTAGCCACTGCAAACAAACTCCAGGTGTATGCAATACTTTGTGCAACTGGCTTTACGTGGGTACCAATGAACCCTGTTCATTAGGCATGCAGGCAAGTGTCTTAACTGCTACGCCATCTCTCCAGCCCCCCATCTTTTATTTCTAACCAGCATATAGACACAACCAACCTCTTTCTCATCACAGATGTGTTCCAGCCATCACTTCTTCCTACATCATCCATCCTTCTATCCTTTGCTCATCCTCTATCTGCCCGTCATCCATGCATTCACTCCCCCTCCCTCCATCCACCATTCTCTTCTTCTTTCCCAGGGGTATATGGTGAAGGATATCCTAGTGTTTGGGCTATGGTGTGGAGGGGTCTCGGCTGAGAAGTGGTGCTTACAGCAGCTCTAAGGGGCCCTGGATTGCTGCTGGGGTAGCAGGCCACGGAGCTCTTTGTGTAGAATGGAAGCCCTGTCAGTGCTGGGGAAATGGCGTGACCCTATGGGAGACATAGTCCAAAGTCCATGGTGACAGTCTTTTTATTAATCCGGTATCCCCAGAGCCCGCAACAGGCCTGCCTCATAGTGGAACACCATATGCTTGTCTCCCTCAAAGGTGTGTGTGGTCTGGCTCTCGTGGTGCCCAGTGTGAGGGTTTCTGGCTGGCCCAGAGGAAGTGGCAGACTTAATGGCTAGGCCTGTCAGCTGCCAGGGGGAGGGTTGGAGGAACGGGAAGGTTAAGGCAGCTGGCCAGCAGCCATATTAGGGGCTGGGGAAGGTGGGGAAGAGACAGAACCAGATGGCCATTATCTGTGCCCAGATACAGATGGAAGAGGAGAATGAAGACCTGGGGCTCTGTCCCCGAGTGTCACTGGCTGTATCAAGAGAGGTCAAAGTGCCGCAGATAAGCTGCCGTAAACTCTTCAGTGCTTGAGCTGAGGGGAGCGTTGGGGGGGGGGGGCGGGCAATGCCTTTAGTAGTCAGGAAATTCCAGGCACCATTGTGTTTGTTGTGATTAGTGACCACAGCCCTGTTTTTGGTCCTTACAGTTCCTGGACAATTGTAGGGGTTGCTGCCCTCATCCTGCTCCTGGTGGCCCTGTTGGCTCGAGTCCTTGTCAGAAGAAAACCACCCCGGGACCCACTATTCTATGGTAGGCCTCCTCCCAGAGAAACGGTTTGTATTCAGTCCGTAACAGTAACAGGGCCCTCAGGCACACATTCCTCCTGGGCTGTGATTGCCCCGAGTAATGGTAGCTGGAAGTGTGGCACTGTTCAGAACAAGGCCCTTCCTTCTCAGCTCTGGCCCCTCCCAGGCTGCTGCACCCACCTTTCAGGTAGGGTCCTGGTGGAGGATGGCTGCAGGGCCAGGAAACCTACTCTTTTGAGTCCCCAGTATGCTCTTAACTTCGGCAGCCACTGCAGTCCCTTGGCCTGCTGGTGAAATGTGCCATCCTTAGTGTGTACATTTGTGTAAAGAGGAAGACGGTGACACTTACCGCGAGGAGGTCGGACAAACATCAGTATTCGTTGGGGACTCAGATGAGACAAAGGAATGTGCATGTTAAATAAATGAAAATGACTGAGTACGTTGTGTGCTGGCTCGAAGTCCTTCAGCAATGTTGTTTTATTTAATCCTCACAGCAAATATCTATCTTCTTGTCGATGAAGCGAAGCTCAGAGATATTAGAAATGTGGGCTGGAGAGATGGCTTAGCGATCAAGGTGCTTGCCTGCAAAGTCAAAGGACCTCAGGGTTTGATTCCCCCCAGGACCCATGTAAGCCAGATGCACAAGGTGGCGCATGAGTCTGGAGTTTGTTTGCAGTCGCTAGAGGCCCTGGTGTGCCCATTCTCTATCGCTCTCAAATAAATAAATAAAATAAAATATTAAAAAAAATAGAAATGTGGTGAGGGTCATGGAGCTAGTGAGAACAACACTGACCCCCTTGTCATGACCGTGACCATGCCCTTGCCCTTCTATCAAGTGTGTTGTCTCAGGCAAAGCTCTGACTGGCCTTGGAGTACTTCCGGTGGCAGGTACTTTGCTGAGGCTTTGTTTGTTTGAATGAGGTAGGGTCTTGCTCTAGCCCAAGCTGGCCTGGGATTCACTATGTAGTCTCACGCTGGCGATCCTCCTACCTCTGCCTCCAGAGTGCCGGGATTAAAGGCATGTGCCACCACGTTCCCTGGCTTGCTGGGCATTTTATTTATGAAGTTTCTACTTTTGTTATGCTGATGTCAAACACTCCCACATCTCAGCATCTACAGCAATAGGCATCTCTTTTTCTTGCTCGCTGACTGTGGGTTGGCCGCTGCCCCTCTGCTTCAGGCTGTGGGCTAGAGTCGGAGCTGTTCCTCAGGTCTCCTCAGGGGACCGCAGAGCATGCCTCCCTCATGGCAGATCCAGAGCCGAGGGCCAAGGGAAGCAAGGGATGTCTCTAAGCCTTGGCTGGAGCTGACTACGTAAGGCCAAGCAAGCCGTCTGACCAGCCTATCATCAAAGGTGTGGGGAGAATTCTTTGCCCATGATGGGCTTCGACAAAGGTGGAAAGGGAAAGAATACTTATGTGACCAGTTTTTCCCAATTTACACATCAAATACTGAAGCTTAGAGAAATTAGGCTTAAGGTTTCATGTCTGGCTGGGACATGAGCTGGGCCTCTCTTTAGAGCCCAGGTCCTTTCTCCTGTCCCATTCCACCTGCTTAGATGTGGCCCCAGCTTACCCCCCAGGATGATCTCCTGCTGCACTCTTCTTCTTACTCCACACTTTACTCCCTACTCCTCAAGAAGGGACCCCCATTCTGAACCCTTCACCCTCTGTCCTTGACTCTGTTCCCACTTTGAGGACCCTGCAGCCTCCGGGTCAGGCATTGGGTCAGGCTTCTCAACCACTAGGTGACAGAGATCATATTGTCATCTCTAAGAGAGCATCTGACCCTCCATGAGTGTCAGCAGTCACTAGTGGATGATGTACCCAGTACCTCCTTTCTTGGAAGATGCATGGTGGCTAATGGTCCTGGAGGCAAAATGATACTGACAGCAGGCCTCCAAGGAGCCCAGGGAAGTACACACTGCAAGGGGGCACAGGGAGGCCTCACACTCCTTCCAGCTGAGGCTTTTCCACTCTTCTTTCTCACAGCTTTTCTATACTCACCACTGGAGTTTTCTTTTTCTTTTTTAAATATCTTATTTATTTATTGAGAGAGAAAGGCAGCTAGAGAGAGAAGAGAATGGGCACTCCAGGGTATCTAGCCACTGCAAACAAACTCCAGACACATGCGTACCTTGTGCATCTGGCTTTGTGTGGGTACTGGAGAACTGAACCTTGGTCCTTAGGCTTTGCAGGCAAGTGCCTTAACCGCCGAGCCATTTCTCTTACCCACCACCGGAATTTCCCACCATCCCTGCTGATTCCATAGTCTCAGACTCCAATTTGTCACAACTTGAAAATGTTGCTTCTATTTCAGATTTTGCGTGTGGCACGCACGTGTGTCTGCATGTTCACGTATGTGAGTGCACATGCAGCTGTGTGCGTGTGGAGGCCAGGGGAAAACTTCAGATGTTATCCTTAGGAGCTCCTTCTACCTCTTTTGCAGAGTCTCTCATTGGTCGGGGTCTCACCAAGTAGGCTAGACTGGCTGGCAGGTGTGTCCCGGGGAGTCTCCTTTTTCTGCCTCCCCAGCCCTGGGATTTCAGGCAGGCACTTCCATGCCTGGCATTTTACACAGGTTCTGGGGATCAAACTCAGGTTCTCAAGCGTTCAAGGCAAGCACTTTATCCACTGAGCTATCTCCCCAGCCCCGAAACCATAGTTTTCCTGACACACTTACATGTCCCGAACCTGATCGCCCACTGCACTGATGCCCAGCTCTGCTCCTCAGCTGTTGGTCACCTGTAGTTCTCCTCCCCCTTGCTGAGGCATTGTGGTGTCATGATAGGACAATGTGATGTCACAGTTGTGTTTTGTGATGATAATCAAGGCATTGTTATGTCACAGTGGGGTATTGTGGTAACACGATAGGGCATTGGGATGCCATAGTGGGTATTATGATGTCACAGGGACAAAATTGTGATGTCATAGGAATTTTGTTATGTCACAGTTGATTACTGTGATGTTCCATTTGGGCACGTGGTTGATACAGTTGTACACTGTAATGTCCTAATAGTATAATGTGATTATATAGTAGACATTTTTTCTCTAGCATGTTTTATTTCTTTCTCTCTCTCTCTCTCTCTCTGCCTCTTTTTTCTCTCTCTCAAATAAGTAAATTAAAATAAAAAAGTTATATAATCCCTTTTCAGTACCTTCCTTCTTCCCTCCTCACACACCCTTCCACTGAACCCCCTCTTATTTTCTACTATTCCCTCTTGTACTTTATTTATTTATATATTTTGGTTTTTTGAGGTAGGGTCTCGCTCTAGCCCAGGCTGACCTGGAATTCACTATGTAGTCTCAGGGTGGCCTCGAACTCACAAGAATCCTTTTATGTTTGCCTCCTGAGTACTGGGATTAAAGATGTGAGCCACCACACCTGGATTACTTTATTTTTAAAAACATTTTAAATTATTTGAGAGAGAGGAAGAGGGAGAGAGAGACAATGGGTATGTTAGGGCATCTTACTACTGCAAACAGATTCCAGATGCATGTGCCCCTTTGTGCATCTGGCTTGATATGGGTATTGGGTAATCAAACCCTGGCCCACAGGCTTTTCAGGCAAGCTCCTTTAACTGTTGAGCCATCTCCCCAGCCCTCTCTTCTACTTTAATGTCTTTTTTTACTAATAGTTTTAAGTCCATTTAGGAAAGTCTCACAACTGATAAGATTCTCTAAAAGGGGACATCTTTCCACCCTGAATATTTAGTTGCATTGCGTATGCATTTTAAAAACCTCTGCGGGCTGGGTATAGTGGTGCACGCCTTTAATCCCAGCACCCAGAAGGCAGAGGTAGGAGGATTGCTGTGAGTTCAAGGCCACCCTGAGACTACATAGTGAACTCCAGGTCAGCCTGGGGTAGTGAGAGACCCTACCTCAAAAAAAAAAAAAAAAAAAAAAAAAAAAACCTCTGGCCCTTTTCTTAAAGCCACACATTGTCACTTGCACATCAGTTACCTGTCTAAAGATCTCTAGGGTGGACTAGTTAAGATGTTGGACACTCTCTGAATTGATCTGTCTCATACATTAAGATGACTCTCTTAAGCCACCTTTTAAGTCATTCTCCTAAGCCCGGTGGTCACCTGTGTGCCTCTTTAGCCAGCTGGTTGCTGGCTTTGCTGCTGCTGCCAAGGTGGGCATCCACCTGAGGGAAGTGGAGGATGGTGGGGATGACTGACAGCATATTCTGGGATGCTGTCATTGTCTCCCTGAAGCATATTCCCTAAGTAAGGGGCAGAAACAGAGTGGTCCATGCAGGTAGGAGGAGGCCCCGCCGAGGGCCGCAGGAGCGCTCTCCGCAACATTCCGTGACGACTGGTGGATGCCCCAAGCTTCTTATCTGTCTCCTGCATCACTGTGTCTTCAGCATCGCCTCCTTTCTTCTAGTGTATGCAGTGTTTGGATTCACCAGCGTGGTGAACCTCATCATAGGACTGGAGCAAGACGGCATCATTGATGGGTTCATGACACACTACTTGAGAGAGGTAAGAGGTTGCACCTTGATCATGTGACTCCAACACAGGCCTCGGACATAGCATTTCTTCCTTTAGTGTTCTCATTTAGTGGAAGCAGGTCTCTTCCTATTCTAGGCTCGGACTCACATGACAAGTGAACCATGCAAGGCATTTTTGACCCTACCAGTCCTCCCTCACTCCTGAGGCATCTAGCTTGAAAATGAGTTTAGCGCTTGGGTAGCTGTTACTAGATTATGATCTCTGAAATCCCAAAGCAGTCTTAAATTTCTGTGATACTAAAGCTGGGCATGGTGGCTCATGCCTGAAACCCCAGCACTTAGGAGGCTGAGGTAGGAGAATTGAAGCCAGTCTGGGCTACATGTACTAGGACTCTATCTCAAAAAAAAAAAAAATTTGTGGGCTGGAGAGATGGCTTAGTGGTAAAGCGCTTGCCTGTCAAGCCAAAGGACCCCGGTTCGAGGCTCGGTTTCCCAGGACCCACGTTAGCCAGATGCACAATGGGCGCACGCGTCTGGACGTCCTTTGCAGTGGCTAGAGGCCCTGGTGTGCCCATTCTCTATCTATCTATCGGCCTCTTTCTCTCTCTGTCTGTCGCTCTCAAATAAATTTAAAAAAAATTAAAAAAATTTGCGAAGTATCAAACATAACTACATAAGTACCTAAATTATTTGATTATGATAATTAACACCCTTCTACCTAAAATAACACTTGAAGAAACTAGTCTTATTATATACTGAGCTGAATCCAGCCCCTGAAAGGTTAAGTAGTCAACTCAAGGTCACACAGTAAATGAACAGCAGAACTGAAAGTATATTCTCTCTCTGTTTCAAATAATGAGGAGCCTTGTATGTCACCCCAGGGGCTTACATGGCATACAGTCTATGAGGGGAGAGTTTGCACCAAGTAATAAGCTTGCAGGGAAGGGTCCCTTCCATGAGCTGGGACATCAGTACGGTTGCTTCTGCAAGGCCGGCAAGGGCATGACGGTGTCCGGAGGCAACGCAGGGGAAGCAGAGAGAGGGGGTGAGCCTCAGGGACTCTGCTTGCCTGGAATGAGTAGGGATTGGGGACCAGTTGGGTATGATCGGCGTGAAGGCCAAGAGGACGTTCGGATTCCTCTTTGGAGTTTGTTAGAACACTGGCCGTGTTAAGTCCGGTGCATAGGAGGACGGGTTAAGTTTTGCAGAGCGTTGTTGAAGCAGGTGCTGCCTCCCACCCTCGGGAGCTCACTGTCCAGTGCTGCGGGGGAACGGCACTGTCCTAGGTACGGTGCGAAGGCTCGCTATAGGCGCAGCTGAAAGGACTCCGGGCGGAGTCGCAAAGCCTGGCACTGGCAGAGCATGTCCGAGAGGCTAAGAGGAGCATGCGTTCTCAGGATGGAGCAGGGAAGGGAAAGGCATTCTATGGACACCTCAGATAAAGGTTTAGAAGGGGGGATAGCAGCGCTCTCACCCTTGAAGAGTCGAAGGCTTCATGTTGAGCTCATCTGGGGACCTGTGAAGTTGTGGGTGCTTAAAGGACACCTGGCAGATGTCACCGCCGGCTGGGCTGCTCAGGTCTTGATCTGTGAGGCCTGGTGCTGGCAGAGAAAATCAGGAGCCTTCTGAGTATAGCTGGTACCTGCAGTCTGAGAGGAGAGTTGCTTGAACGGGGAAACGATGAAGAGAAGTCAGAACTTTGGAGAATGTGGCCAGAAGAGGAAGAGCTTCTGAAGAGGAGCCCGGCGGTGGACAGAGGCAGGGCTCCGAGTCCAGGCAGAGCTCCGAGGCCAAGCAGAGGGAAGGGAAGAGCAGGGAAGCGGCGGCCTGGAGGGAAGGGGCTGGATCTGGTGAGGGTGGCAAGAATGGGGGCAGATGGGGCACAAGAAGGAAAGCTGGAGTATAGCTGTGGCGCGGTCTGGGGAGCCAGTTGCCATACAGAGGTGGGCCTTTGTCGCGCAGGCATTTGGGCTAGAGAAATGATAAGCCGCGAGGGAGGCTTATGACTCTTCGTCTGCGCTGGAGCGAGTGGACAGGAGGAAGGGACGGCAAGAGGAGCTTTGGGGAATGTAGCGGCGATCCACTGAGGCACTCTGGGCCTGATGAGGCTGTGACAAAGTGGGAGGGTTGCCTAGGGTGACGTCATTGAAGTCAAATTGCCAAAAGACTGCATAAGAGAGTAAGAAGTAAAGGGTGAGCCTGTGAGGGGGAGCTGGGGAAGTTGATGGTTTCACCATCAGTGTAGAGAGGCCGTGTGGGCGTTGGCCGGAGGGAGAAGGGGTGAGTTAGAGGTATTCGGGTGAGTCTAAAGGGCCTGTGGACCATCAAGTCAAAAGATGTCTGTCCAGCCCTCAGCAGAGGCCAGTGCCGGCTCTGAGAGCCAGGCGTGGTGGCATTACTGACCGGAGCCATGAACCGGGATGCAATTATCCAGCCAGAGCATGTCCGAGAGAACGGACATGGGCCAGGCATGGGTCTAGTCCAGGTTTGGTATTGTTTCCTCCTCCACTGTGGCTTTGATTTTGATTTGATTTCATTGGTGGGGAAACGACAGAACAGTCCTTGCCCCGGGGAAGCATGAAGTTTCAGAGAGTGCCTCGCTCGCTCTGCTGGCTGCTCACTCTTCCCTGTCGGGGGTGGGGGGTGGGGGGGAGGGCCTACGGCACTGGCACTTAAAGGAGACCCAGGAGGCGGGCCAGGGTGCACTCACATCGGGGAAGAAAGGAAGAGGAAGAAAGGAAGACAGGGCGGAGGCAGAACAGCTCTATACACCCTGCACAGCGTCCCGGAAACAGGACCACCTGAGTCCATAGTTTCTCACCTCATTTGTGTACACAAAACAAAACTGTCAGGTGGAATGACGGGTTGGCTGATGGGAACCCCACTTCAGTGCCGCCTGTCTGTGTGAAGAACTGGGACATGAGCACCTCTCCTATCCTCTGCCCAGACTGCCGTAGGGACGGCATGAATAATCACCACTAGCCAGTGGCTCTGGGGAGCTGGCTCTTCCCCAGCCACTTGTCTGGCCGTAGCCAAGCACCGGTAGGTACGGATTTGGCTTGGCTTCAGCGAGTTGGCCAGGACTGCCCACGTAGCCATCACTATCTGATGCCTTTGTGTTATTTTACAAACCTGTATCGAACCCCCATAGGCCAGTTACTCAGGCATTCTCTTACTTGACTCCAAGGCAGATCTTGGTTTTGGCCCCAAGGGTAAAGTTATATTCTCACATTCCCACCAACCAATTAGGAACAGTTTCATCTTAGTAGAGTAACACCAGTTAGTTCTGCTCTTTTTATTTGCCATATAGGTCTGGTGTTGTGCACTTAAATGCTTGAGTCGTATTTGAAGTAGATGTCTTTTTAATGCTTTCTTTAGGGTGAACCCTATCTGAACACTGCCTACGGACACATGATCTGCTACTGGGATGGCTCTGTTCATTACCTGATGTACCTGGTGATGGTGGCAGCCATAGCATGGGAGTAAGTTGATTGATTTGGTGTGTGGGCCTCCTTAGTAACCGATAAGGGCCGTGAGCATAGAGGCAAATACATAACCAGGTATGTCAGATGGGAGTGTGCATTGCATAGGTATGAGCTGGGTGTGGCTTTATTTTCCTTGTACCATTGCCTTTTTGAACATATCCCTTTGAATTGCTCCCCAACCATGGTGACAGCTCAGGCAGAGTGACACTTTAGTTTGTGGCTTTTTTTTTCTTTTTAAAATATATTTTTTTAAGAACCACCATTCACATATGCAATGTTCCCTGATTGTAATCTCCTCACGCAACCACCCTCCTTTGTCTTGCCTTCTGTGCCCCCCTCCACTACATCCCCCTTTTCCAATTGGCCCTTCTTCTATTTTGTCATCTTCCCCTCCGATTATGGTGTAGGTAGTGACAGCTACTGTGAAGACGTGTATGCAATGCCCACTTTGCGTCTGGAAGACAGCATGTCAAAGCACTCTGCTCCATTCTTTGGCTCTTAACATTCTTTCTACCACCTCTTCCACAAAGGTCCCTGAGCCTTGGAGGGTGTGACTTGAGAAGTCTCACTTAGTGCTGAACACTCCAGTGTCACCTCTTCTCAGTACTCTGATGTGTTTTGAGTCTCCCTAGTGGTCACTGCTGTCTAAAAATGAGAAGCTTCTCGAGCCACGCATGGTGGCGCACGCCTTTAATCCCAGCACTCGGGAGGCAGAGGTAGGAGGATCACTGTGAGTTCGAGGCCACCCTGAGACTACATAGTGAATTCCAGGTCAGCCTGGGCTGGAGTGAGATCCTATCTCAAAAAACCAAAAAAAAAAAAAAAAAGAAGCTTCTCTAACCAACAGTGAGGCATTAATATTTAGGCATAAACATAAATATTTAGAGAGCATAACATATCCATTTAGCCAAACAACACTAGCAGCTTCCCTACTAGAGCTATGACCTTCCCAGCCATAGGCTTTTGACTAGGTTTTCAGTACCTGGCAGGAATTCCCACATGTGAAGCTGATCTCAGGTCCAATCAGGGTCTGCTTATGTTTTCTAATAAGAACACTTGTATTTTTAGGAATCAAAGTACAGCAATTTCAATTCAAAGCCTCCATCTCTCTTCAGTGTAGAGTTTCAGTGTAGAGCTTGGAGCTGCACCTGGGCTTGGGGCTTGGTCATTCCCTTCAGAGCTGTGTGGCTGGATCCCCTGAGAGAGTGTGCGTCCTTGGGATGAAGTCTGCAGCAAGAGTTGCTGTTTTCTGGGTACTAGTACTCTCCGTCGTGAGGTGCTTACTGTGGCTTGTGGGCGCACGTGCGCTCTTTGGAGACTTCTGTGACAGGGGTCTTTGCATCATGCCACCAACCATTGCATCACACCCCAACCATTGTGGTGTACCCACAGCTTCTTTCTGTGTCAGAAAGGCAGTCTTTTTTTCTCTCAATTTTCACAATTTTACATATATATATATATATATATACATATATATGTACATATATATATACATATATATATATATTTATTTATTTATTTTGACCACTTACCTCTTATTCCCCCCCCCTTTTTTTTTTTTTGGTTTTTCGAGGTGGGGTCTCACTCTAGCCCAGGCTGACCTGGAATTCACTATGGAGTCTCAGGGTGGCCTCGAACTCAAGGCGATCCTCCTACCTCTGCCTCCCAAGTGCTGGGATTAAAGGCGTGCGCCACCACGCCCGGCCTCTTATCCCCCTTCGCACTAAATTGCTTCTTCATCCCATCTTCTTCCATTGTGTGGTGTGTGTGTGTGTGTGTGTGTGTGTGTGTGTGTGACAGAGAGAGAGAGACTGGCTCACTGAGTCTGATGACTAGGGTTGCTTACATGAGCATGGCTGGGGTTATTTAATAGAGTACAGACAATTTACCAGTGTTTACGCACCTCCTCCTCTTCCTCCTCCACCACCAACCATTACCTGTCAATAGCTACTCTGGGAGGAGTGGGGTCCTGTGAGCCCCTCCCCAGGATGGAATGTTGACTGGCTCAGTCTTGTGCAGGAAACCATAGTTTTTGTGAATTCATGAGTATAATAGCCATATCAAATCCAGAAGACAGCCCAGAAGGCACAGTCTTTTAGGAAGGATTCTTTGGAGAAGGTTCAAGGTGGCTGCTACCTTCCCCAGCCTCCACTTGGCTCTAAGTTAGAGAAAGTCACACGGTGCTTGCCCTTGGAAGGCTGAAACGCAGCTTCATCGGCTGTGCCCCCTTGCTCCCCATCATGCGTTCAAGGATAATCTATCTTCCTGAGACATCCTCATGGGGCTGGTCCATTCAGCTTGTGGGCTGAGGCAGGGCAGAAAACACCCAGTGCTCTCCACCTGTTTCCCTCAGAGCATCAACTTTCCGAGTCCTCACAGCCTCTGCTATGCAGTTGCTGGGTTATCAGTTGAAGGGACATTTTGCCATAGTTGACATTAGGGCAGATGCCTGATGGCTCCTTTAGAACACATGCCTCCACCCCTGGGGTTTTGGCCAGAACTCTGTGTTGCCACAGGAAGCCCTTTATAGCCTATTACTCGTACGCACAGTGATTTAAAATACGGGTCCAGTGTCTCGTCTCTGGATCTTCTTTCTCCTTGCATGCTGTGAGCTTCACACGCAACGGGAAAATGCAGAAGTCTGGTCACCGATGACGACGGTGCGGTTCTGCAGCAGATCAGGGTGGTAAGGGAAGGGTAATTTCCTAGTCAAAGGACACAAAGAAACCCCCATAGTATATCACGTGTGGAAATGGTCACTAGGGTGGTGCGCATTACTCGATTCAGTACATTTCTATTCACGTGCTCTGCTAGTTAGAATGAGAAACAATGATGACAACCGTCCTTTGGCCAATAGTATCCAAACACACATTGACCAAGCCAAGACTTTTGTTCTTCTTGTTATTACAGGGAAAGTTACAGAACCATTGGCTTATATTGGGTCGGATCCATTATAATGAGCATTGTGGTTTTTGTGCCTGGAAACATCGTAGGTAAGGCATTTTCATCTTAACATTCACTTCTTTTTTTTGTAGTAATGGGCTCTTTTAAGCAGGGAAGTCATTTTATAGCTTTATAATAGAGTGATTGGATGCCAACCTTATGAACACTATTTTGCAAGATTATTCCTCTACCCTTCTACGCTCTCACCTTTTCAGAAGTGCCCGAGAGAGCAGCTTGCAGCAGAGTGCCTTGAACAGTTAGGCGACTTTAATGTGCAAATGTTGTTTACAACTTTTTGTACTATACAGAACTCCTGACACACGAGGAAAACTTGTTAAGCACACTTGGAGATTAAGATTTTTGAAGGCTAAAGTAAAAGAGGTTATTGACACATGGAGAAAATTAGGATATATATATATGTGTGTATGTGTATGTGTGTGTGTGTGTGTGTGTGTGTGTATTTTCCAATATTGTATAGGTGAGACATTGATGTTAGTGAACATCTAATAGTTTTAAATTAACTTTTTTGGTTTCATCTTATACAACATATTGCCTGGTCCATAGCAAAATTTTAGATGATTTGAGGTGGGAGATATCTTAAATATTACTTGTACTTACATATGCTTGGGAAAACTTTTCACTTTATTTTTCTCTGTCTTTTAAATAGGGAAATATGGAACACGAATTTGCCCTGCCTTTTTCTTAAGCATACTATATACCTGTCTTCCTGTCTGGGCAGGTTTCAGAATCTATAATCAGCCATCAGAAAGTCAAAGTTATCCCACAAAGGTGATTTTAAATTCTTCTTTTATTATTATTATTATTATTATTATTGTTATTATTGCAAGAGAGACAGAGAAAGAGGGAAAGAGAGAGAGAGAATGGGTGTGCCAGGGCCTTTCAGCCACTGTGAACCAACTCCAGATACATGCATCCCTTTGTGCACATGCGTGACATTGTGCACTTGCGTCAATTTGCATCTGGCTATGCGGGACCTGGAGATTCAAACATACATTCATAGGCTTCACAGGCAAGCACCTGAACTGCTAAGCCATCTCTCCAGCCCTAATTTTCTTGTTTAAATGTAACCTTGTTCTCAAAGGACTATTGTTGCCTGGTCACTAAATTGCACTGTGCCTCCAAGGGGAAGAGCATTTGTGGGCATTGAATCTGACTGCTGAAGTGTAACATTTGTTGACATTTTTCTTAATGGGGTGGATGGTCTGCATTTACTTCTCTTAGCCAGGCCACACTTTTGGGAACATTCTGTGTCAGTGAACCTTGGCTCTTGTCACCCCATTCTGCACTAGTGTGCTAGGTGAATTCCAGTGTGTGACCTGCCTCAGTTGTTAATGGCTTGGATGAGAGCACATAGGCACCTCTTTAAGTGACACCAATGCATTTATTGTCCCAAGATGAGGCTGGGAGCCACTGCTGTTCAAGGTAATCCACAAAGCCATAGGGCCCAAGATATCTAGGCCAATGGACACTGGCTGCAGGACCTATTCACTGACCCCTCCTGTCCAGTCACAAGATGATTAAGGTAGTCTGGCTTGTACTCTGTTAAAGGCTTCATTTCTTCCTCTTTTATGAATATTAGTTCTGTGGGCAAGGTCATTTAAGCAAAACTATTATGTGAAAATATAAATGACTAGATAGACATAATTAATTATTCACTTTACAGAAACATTATTTTTTGTTTTGTTTTTAGAGGTAGGGTCTCACTGTAGCCCAGGCTGACCTGGACTTCACTATGTAATCTTAGGGTGGCCTCGAACTCACGGTGATCCTCCTACCTCTGCCTCCCAAGTGCTGGGATTCAAGGCGTGCGCCACCACGCCCGGCTTTACAGAAACATTTTAAGAGTAGAGTTCATTAAATAACTTTTTGGGAGTGCTAGGGATGGAGTCTGTGGCCACCTGCATGCTAAACAACTACTCTACCACTGAACTCTACCCCCAGCGCTAAAATACATTTTAGTTTACATTTGTATTTCTTTTGTAAATATTTAGATGTGCTGTGTAAACTCAAGCAAGCACACTGGCAGCTGGTACACTCTTACACAAATAGCAACCTCGTCAGCCCCTGCTTCATTGCTTTGAAAGGCCCTATGTCAGTGTGTGGGCAGTGTCCACACCTCTGATCTCAGCACTTGGGAGGCAGAATAGGAAGACTGTGAGTTTGGAGGCTGGCCTGGGCTACAAAGAGAGTTCTACGTCAGTCTCAGTGACACAGCGAGGCCCTATCTCAAAACCCCCACAAAACTATGTATGATGGGAAAAGGAACATCTCCATTATTAATAACAGGTGTATGGATTACTCTCTACAGTTTTATTTTTCAAATAAATGTATTTTACTTTTATAACCATGAAAATGTTATTTCAAGAAAAATAAATAGGAGCCAGGGAGATGGCTCAGTGGATAAAGTACTTGCCAAACAGTGTGAGGACCTGATTGTGACCCCCAGATTCCATGCAATGTCAGAGGCTGTGACAGGGCTTCTGCAGTCCCAGGACACCTAAGATGAGATGGGAGGTGGAGAGAGGAGAATTTTCCAGAGGCTCGCGAGCTCACTAGCCTGGTGCGTGCAGCAATGAACGAGATGAGCAAGAGATCCTGCCTCCGACAAGGCAGAGGAGAACTGACCCAGACAGTTGTCTTCGGGCTCCGACACTTGCACCATGGCATGATTGCACCTGTGTGTGTGCATGCACACAAACACACACACCCCAAAATAAAATGAAGAAAAACTATGGACTAGATCTTAGAAGGGCCCTTCAAGATCACTTGGTCCAATCCCTTCATTTACAGAAGAAACTAGAACTTGGGAATCTCTAAGTCCCGTGGTCAGTGGCCTAGGCTATGAATTGTGAATCTTCAATATTCTCACATCATGCCATTTAACGTTTAAGTGGACTTCGGGTTCTTCTGTGGGGCTGTTTTATAACGACAAACACTCTCTTAGGTTATTCAAGAAGCCCAAGCAAAGGACCTGCTGAGAAGACCGCTTGATTTAATGTTGGTTTTGTGTCTCCTCCTGGCAACTGGGTTCTGCCTGTTTAGAGGTTTGGTAAGTATAATATATCAAAGTGAATATGTATGCATGTCCACATATCAAATGACTTGTTAACCTGGAGCTTTGAACTGGCTTCCTGCCACTTCCCTCAGGCCTGCACCCTCAAGGGGCAGCTCATCCTGGGTTATTGATTACCACCTCCTTCAGGTCCTTAGGTCAAACTCTATCCAAAACTATTACCTTTTTCTTATTTTAGGACCCCAGAAAAATTACTTGTCAAATATCATTCTCTCAGCTTTGTGTTTTCAATTTAAATGTGAATAGTTTTTTGTTTTTTTTTTTTTCCCTGAGATAGGTTCTCACTCTAGCCCAGGCTGACCTGGAACTCACTCTGTAGTCCCAGGCTGCCTTTGAACTCACAGAGGTCCTCCTACCTCTGCCTCCTGAGTGCCAGGATTAAAGGCATATGCCACTATGTTTGGCTTAAATGTGAATATTTTTGGTTAGGGTTATTCCATGAGACCTCAGTACAGTGGTGGCACAGGGGTCATGCAGATGTTCTTAAGAGTGGGGATCATGGGAGTGAGGAAGAGGGCCTGACCAACAATTCACATTTATGTAGGGTTATTTGAATTTCTCACTGGCCAGGACAATGCTGAGTAAATCAACAGGTATGGAGTCTGATAAACATGAGGACACATGGCCTTTTAAGTTTTTTCTCTTTGCCCCTTTTCACTTTTATAGTGTCAAAGTTAAGAACAAGGTTTATAAGTTTTGGAGTTGGGATTCTGGTCATTTATTAGTTGTGTTGCCTTAGAAAAATGACCCAATCTCTTTGACCCACAGTTTTCTCCTCTGTAAAATACCAGTGCCCACCTTATAGTACGGGTTTTTAATTTTATTGCTATTTTTTATTTATGGGGGGGATTAATGTGGGCATGTCAGGGCCTCTAGCCATTACAAATGAACTCCAGATATGTGAGCCACCATGTGCATCTGGCTTACGTGGGTTCTGGAGACTCGAACTTGGGTCCTTAGGCTCCACAGTCAAGCCCTTTAACTGCTAAGCCATCTCTCCAGCCCTTATAGTACTGTTTTGAAGATGAAGATAATGGGCACCAACCTCCTGGTACAGGACCCTGTTCACGGAAAGTGCTGACTAAGCAAATGCTGTTACTAATCTTCACTAATCAGGGAGCCTTCCCAGTGAGCCAGTCTTACTAATTTCTTCTTAGCAGAAACACATTTGGGCAGCTCAGAATTAGTTTGGTTAATGATTATTTTGTTTTATAATCCACTTCAATTACAGTTACCATTCTAAACCTGTCAGTGTAAACTGATATAGCTAACCCATTACACTGAGGTTCTCTGGCTATAAAAAGAGGCTCTTCAGGAATCAGGGTGAGGTGGTGTTTTAAGAGTTGTCTCTCTGGGTGACCAGTTTATTCCTAGAGGAGTTGACTGAGATGATAAAAGACTCAGAAAAGGGAAGGGAGGAATGCAGAGGTGGATCAATGGTTAAGTATGCTTGCTTGAAAAGCCTGACAGCCCAGCTTTGATTCCCCAGTACCCATGTAAAGCCAGAGGCACAAAGTGGTGCACATATCTGGAATTGGTTTACAGTGACAAGAGGCCCTGGCACATCCTCATTGTCTATCTCTCTCTCTGTACAAATATATATATGTGTATATATATACATATATATATATATGGAGAGAGAGAGAGAGAGAGAGAAAGAGAGAAGAGAAGAAGGCCAAGTCAAAGTCCACAAGATGGGTCTTTGGCTGGTTTGCTATAATTTCCAAAATTCACACACCAGCACATAACGAAACCCAGCTCTATTTCTGCACAGCCTGATCCATTTTCCTTTTGCTTTTGCACCTGAGAGAAAGATGTGTTCATGTGTGGTGGGAGGGCTTTTGGGTAAGGGCCCATTTTTTTAAACCAACTCTGTCACTGGTCTATAATCTAAATGTATCTAGGTGGGACATTTCATTTATGGCCAATGACATAGGGAATGGTGCTTGAGGGAGGTAACTCAGAAGTGTGCCAAAGAGACACTTGTCTATTTCTATGGCCCAAAGTCTACTTTGCTGGGACCAAACCTGCTCTTTCAAAGTGGACAAACAAGAAAACCCTGCTTTCAAATTATTATTCCTAACTGCCCCCAAAGGAACGAGAGAGGAGTATGTTATTTACTTTTTATGTGTTTGTGTTTTGGTTTTTCTAGGTAGGGTCTCATTCTAGCCCAGGCTGACCTGAAATTCACTATGTAGTCTCAGGGTAGCCTCGAACTCACGGGGATCCTCCTACCTCTGCCTCCTGAGTGCTGGGATTCAAGGTATGCACCACCATGCCCGGCGAGTATGTTTTTTAAAAATATTTTATTTATTTGACCGGGGGGGGGGGCAGATAGAATGGGCACACCAGGGCCTCTAGCCACTACAAATGAACTCGAGATGCATGCACCATCTTGTGCATCTGGCTTTACGTGGCTACTGGGGAATCGAACTTGGGTCCTTTGACTTTGCAGGCAAGTGCCTTAACTGCTAAGCCACCCACCCAGCTCCGAGGATGCTAATTTTAAATCTTGCAAAGTCTAAAAAGATTAATTTGGTACAGAAATGTATTTTTCTTCCAGCGGGGACTGGTTGACTAGTCACTCCCAGGAAATGTGAAACTGGCTGTGCTTTGGCTAGCTAAACTTAAACTAGGAACGTCAGCAGAATGATTTGCAAGCAGAGAGCAGCAGCTTCCATTTCCTGCTCCACTATTAACTTTGGCTAAGTCCCTTTTGAGAGGTCTGCAGGCTTTCTGTTCTGTCCCTATCAGTGATGTGCCTGAAAGATGCAGAATAGCTTGTGACTAAACTTGGCACACTTCGCCTTATCAGCAAACCTAAGAACCAGACATGATTGTATAATGAATTTGTCATTTTTGTCCTTAGATTGCTTTGGATTGCCCAGCTGAGCTCTGCCGATTATACACACAATTTCAAGAGCCCTACCTGAAAGATCCTGCTGCTTATCCTAAAATTCAGGTCAAGTAGTTTCAAAGCCTAAGATGCTTGCCAAGTTAATTTTTTTCCCCTCTCTCTTTCAACTGGGAAAATGTGATTCTATGTAGAAAATAGAAATTAGCATTTTATCTTTGAAAATGTGAATCTTTTGTGCTTTTTGTTCAGGCCAGGCTGCTAATTTGCGATTATTTCTTTGTTCAATACAGATGCTGGCATACATGTTCTATTCTGTCCCTTACTTTGTGATTGCGCTTTATGGCTTAGTGGTCCCTGGATGTTCCTGGCTGCCTGACATAACGCTCATGCATGCTGGAGGTCTAGCTCAGGTACTAAGAATATCCTCTTTTGAGAAGGTTCATATGAAAATCTATTTTTCAGTGTTTTGGAGTGGGAAATAGTTTTCCAGTTTTTTCTTTAGGAAAAACAACAACAACAACAAAACAGATACCATGATACCATCTGGTAGCTGTGTCATCTAGTTATGCAGATGAGGAACCCAAGGTTAAAGGACATTCAGTTTATTCCCAAGGTCAGTGTTACAGGACTATTTCTTAACCTAGGAACATTAGGACTACTAAAAAGGAGTTGAGAGCTATAATCCTCAGGAAGTCTATCAAAATTAAGAGTTCAGAATGCTGCTGCTGCTGCTATATTGTGCGATACAGAACTACGGCAGACACTTTAATGTATTTTCTGCTTCTGGAGAGCTGGGCCTGCCATTCAGTTCCTCGTCCTGGCACCTAACCAGGGCCCTGCCTGACAGCCACTGCAGTGACCTGGGAACGAGGAGCGGTTCATCCAGAAACTGAGCATTATGCTTGCAGTGCAGGAATCATGGTGGCAAAAGGACACTAGAGTTTACAGGGCTGAAGAAGTTGTACCCGGTCCAACCCTTCACAGGCTGCTTGGATTACTATTCCTAGAAGATCTGATAGAGCAACCAGAAGACCTGATGCCTGAAGAAGCACTGGGCATCTCCTTTGCTCTTTCCTTTCTTGAACACTCAACCCCATCTTTTTTTTTTTTTTTTTCCCGAGGTAGGGTCTCACTATAGCCCAGGCTGACCTGGAATTCACTGTGTAGTCTCAGGGTGGCCTGAAACTCAGTGATCCTCCTACCTCTGCCTCCTGAGTGTATCACCATGCCCGGCCTCATCTTTTTTAAAAAGTCAATTAAAAAAATATTTGAGGGCTGGAGAAGATGGCTTAGCAGTTAAGGCGCTTGCCTGCGAAGCCTAAAGACCCAGGTTCGATTCTCCACGTCCCACATAAGCCAGATGCACATGGTGGCACATGCGTCTGGGGCTCGTTTGCAGTGGCTAGAGGCCCTGGTGTGCCCATTCTCACTCATTCTCTCTCTGTCTCAAATAGATAAATAAAAATAAATCAGAAAAAATATCTGCGAGAAAGAGAGGAAGAGAGAGAGAGAGAGGGAGAGAGGCAGATAGGGAGGGAGAGAGAGAGAATGGTCATACCAGGGCCTAGCCACTAGCCGCTGCAAACAAACTCCAGACACATGAGACACTATGTGCATCTGGCTTATGTGAGTACTAAGGAATTGAACCATCCTCCAGACCTTAATCCCATCTTTTTTAAAAAAAATTATTTTTATTAGATATGGACTTATTTAGTATGTAGACAACACATGTTGGTACATCCTTTCCCTCCTCCCTGCCCCTTTTCTGAAGAGGCCTACCTCGTTGGGTAATCCCATCTTTTCACATAAACTCCAAACGGACAACTTTGTTTCTTTAGGCTTAACTGTTCTGTAAAGTGGTGCCTGTGCCTGTAATCCCAACATGCCCACACCCACGGTAGGTGGAGTCAGGAGAATCTTGAAGTTTGTAGGCCAGCTAGTCTGGCCTTCACAGTAGCAAACAGGGGAAGTCTCAGACAAGGTGGAAGGAAAGGTCCAACACCCCACGGTTGTCCTCTGAACCTCCACGTATGTATGCTGTGGCAAGCACTTTACCATACACATACAATACACAAATAAGACTAGTTTCAAAAGTATATTTGTAAAGACAAAATTAATCTACAAAAGGAAGTATGTTTTCATGTTTGAGACAGGGTCTTGCTGTGTAGCCCAGGCTGGCCTTACACTCATGACCCTCTTGCCTCGACCTCCAGGATACTGGGATTTCTTGTACACTAGAGACCAAAGTGGAACTCTAGATCCTACCACTTCTGGGTTGTTATCTCTGCCAACAATATCTTTGCATCAAGCAGGTCAAGCCAAAACCCTGGAATAACTATACCATCCTCCCTCTCATTATCTCCATATAAGCCCATTTCTAGGTCAGACGTGTTTCAACTATTTTTCAGTCCACCTATGTCTTAGCTCCATTGCCACTACACTAGTGTAAGCTTCCATTAACTCATTTCATGCTTCCTGTTTTATTTGTCGTGTTGGTAAGGGTGGGGCTATGTGCTCTGCTGCAGTAATAAAAAACACACACTAGGACTGTGTTTTTGCTTATGCGAAGATCATATGGGATATTTTCAAGGGCCTGATCTGGTACCAACTAGCTATAGAGGCTCGTGAATGTCTGAGTGTCTCTGAAGCAATTAATGGTATGATGAATGCATAGAAATATCTTTGCAGGTGTTTTTAATTTTCATTTTATTTTATTTATTATTTATTTATTTATTTATTTATTTTGGTTTTACGAGGTAGGGTCTCACTTTAGTTCAGGCTGACCTGGAATTCACTATGTGGTCTCAGGGTGGCCTCGAACTCACAGTGATCCTCCTACCTCTGCCTCCTGAGTGCTGGGATTAAAGGCGTGCGCCACCACGCCCGGCTCTAATTTTCATTTTAAATTCCCATTTAAAGATGAGGAAGCTGAGGTCCAGGATAGCTTGATTAAGCTGCCCAGGGTCAGTGTCACAGCATCACTAAATGGCAGAATAGGGATAAGAAATCCCATAGGACTCCAAAGCCCATATTCTCCACTGCATTATCTCCTCTGGCAAACAACTAGCTATGGCGGTCTTACTAATTTCGAATGTGGCATGGAGGAGTTGGAGAACCATTGTGGGCTGAGCATGGCAGTGGGAGGCAGTGACATGGGAGCTGTGATCTGAGGGTGGAATGGGACTTTATTAGGTTGAGCTTCTCCAGATAATAGCATTTCGGTATGGGAGTGCAGGTCAAGTTACCCAGCTTTTGTTTACTTGGTCTGCTTCCCCTCCCGTTTTCTCCTGTACCCTCCAGGACACAGGACCTCATCCTCACCTCTCTTGCAAGCCAATCCAACAGCTGCTCACTATCTATGCTTTGCTTCAGTCGGGCCTCCTCTGCATGCCATGTTTTGGTTTGCCCTGAGCCTTCAGCCAAGATAGTATTCGTTGAGTGTCTTCAGCTAGGAGGCTGGCAAAGGTCTGATGTGGGAGCCAGTCAAGTTTCAGGATGACAGAACTAGGTAGGGTTAAGGACCAGACATGTGGAACAGAGCCATGTGGCTGACTTAGGCTTAGGAAGGGCACAGCCCATAGGCCATGGGTTTAGAGCCTATAGCAGTAAGACTAAGCCCAGACTCTGTGGATGAGGCTCAGTTTCTAAATGTGTGCCCGTGACTCCGCAGAAATCCTTGGGCGTATTCATCACTGCCCAGTTTGACAAGGTAGCCTGAAGCCACTCTTGCTACTGAGTGCCAAGACCCAGAGCCTCAGTCTTCGCCCAACTGAGGTGAGGAGTGGCATAATCTAAGACTTAGTGTCGTATGTCCTCCTAGCTCTTGGTTGGGCTTTATTATTTACTTATTCCTACTGTCAGCCTAAGCAAAATGTAGATGTGCCACAGCAAAACAACGCATATTACCAATGCTGATTTGTTCTGTATTGAGCAAATACAAAATTATGAAATGGGCTTGTTAATAATTCTGAGTAGAATGGCCTGTTAATATAGGTATAAAGGAATGCCTTAAAGAATATTTTTTGTATTCTGACAGTCACAAGACCATTGTTGTTGAACGTTTATTGAGCTCTAACAATGTGATAGATGCCACACAAAACATTAGACACAGTTCCTGCCCAGTGGGCTTACAATCTAAGGATATGAATCATTTTTTAATGTTGCCATGAGCTTACTGTTCATGAAAATGAGGTATTAACTGCACTACTCAGTGCAGGAAAGGGCCCACAGAATCAGACTTTTTAGGCAGGCTCCCTACACAAGTACACACAACTGTTCCTGTTACTTATTCTCTTTAAGTATGAGTGTCATTTTTTTTTCTGGTGATTTTGTGATGTGTACGACTGTTTATAAAGATAGAGCCACTAAACCCACATTTATGACAAAACCAGGGTTCAAAACTGGCCTCTAGTCCAGAAGAAAAGTCTAGTTATATATTCAGAAAAACAGCTATTCAAAATAGGTCCTAGGGAAAATACTGCCAGGAGCCAAGTTCCTGTTGAGAGTTCCTCGAATGTCTACAACAGCAGCTCCTCAAGGCAGTACCCAAAGTGCTATTTATTCTCAAGGACTTTTGTCCTTGGAGCCCAGAGAGGCAAAGACATTGCTGGGTCATTTGGGCATCTGGCCCAGGGAGTGTGTCTGAGGGCAGAGCCCTCTGAGTGCTCATGGATCACAATGCAGATAATCCACTTGTTGGTCCTTGTCAACATTTCAATCTCCAGAGAGGAGCAAAAATGTATTGGAGGTATCCAGAATATATCAGTAATTTGTAAAATTGTAGCCCATTAAAATATTGGCCATAGAAATTCATAAACACACTGCTTATAAAAGCTTGCCCTTGTCTTGTGATGATAAAGTCAAACGGTAATAGAGCTTTCATCTAACCACTTAGAATTAATTGACTTCACATGAAAGGAAATGGAAATATATTTAAAATGAATTATTTAGTGATTCATTCTTACACTTCTGTGTATTTAGATTGTACTTTAATCCCAGTGAACTAACAATTCACAACTAATTATATCTGAATTCCCAATTCTCCATCCTTTATTCATGTGTATCTTGAATTTCAGCAAGACAAGAACATACAGAATTGGGGTTTGCATTCTGCAATGAGGAAATATAGGAGCTTTAAATCCTGCTATGGCCTATACTATAGTTTTCCTCTGTGCTTAGTTAGTAAAAGTATCAAAAACAAACAACCCAAGTAAAATGCAGCCGGCACACTTATGAATGTCTAGGTGTATGAAAACAGAGGGAGGCCCTCACCTTTGCTGAAACTCAGATTATGCTGACAAGCTACAGTATGTGCCCGTGCGTCTATCTGTCATTTTATAAAGTAATCATACTCCTACCCACCATCAAGCTGTGAACAACTTTACCTTATAAAACAACCCTCAGTGTTAACAAACTGCATAAAACAAGTATAGGAGTCAATCGGAAAATGCGTGAGAGGGTTGAGGTCTTGCTCTCAGCAGTGAAAGACTGACAGGTGAAGCTGAGGTCCTTGGTGCTTCGCTTTAAATGGCCTGGAATGCTAAATGAACTTAGCTTCTTAAACGCAGGACTTCATTTTTATTGGAACACAGTTTGTAGGATTTCCAGAATTTAAGAAAAAAATAAAATGGAGCTTTTATTCAGATTTTTCTACTGAATAGAGTAACTAATGCTTGATATGGGTCAGTAGATAGATTAAAAAACACAACTGGCATGACAAAAACCACACTTAAGAAAGTATACTTTATTTGAATAGTTATATCAAGAATGGTCTTAAATTTAATGAAAGACCAATATATTAAGACTGTGGATCAAAGTTGCTGTGTCCGTGAGGCAGGTTTTGAGGGCACAGAAACGTGGTCTAAATGAGCCTCTCAGAATGCATTGATCCAAGAGAACACAGATTTCGTGCTTATCTACTCTTTGTTTTGTTTTGTTTTGTTTTAATGTAACAGGCTCAGTTCTCTCACATTGGTGCTTCCCTTCATGCGAGAACTGCTTATATCTACAGAGTCCCTGAAGAAGCGAAAATCCTTTTCTTAGCAATAAACGTAGCATATGGAGTTCTTCCTCAGCTCTTGGCCTATCGTTGTATCTACAAACCAGAGTTCTTCATAAAAACAAAGGCAGATGAAAAAGTGGAATAAAATTACACTTCATGTGCTTCCTCTTGAGATTACTGACTCATTATACTGGTACTACTATTTTGCCTCGCTCTGCTCCCTTCTCCACCCATGACTATTTAAGAAAGCACAGGTTCTTGTTTTGCATTGTATGTGTGAACAGCAAGAACAATGGTATTGAGTAGGTTAATTTTCCTTTTTTGAATGAAAATTGAAGAAGCAGTTTATTTAAAGAAATATATCACATTTATCTGTGAATAAATCTATCTCAACATTCTGTTGCACATATGAATGAAAACTACAATTCTAGTGCCTACAAATAGCATAAAAATGAAACTAGTCAGAATTGAATCTGGTCTATGCATATAAAACAATTCAAAACAAAAATCATAGGCTGGAGTATTATTTCTGCATATAAAATGTATATGCTTTATTTTCAACCTTAATATAAAAGGCAGATTAGAGTATTTTTAAATGCTGTTTGAAAAATGTCTTCCCAAGGAAAGTATATTATTTACTGCTGTTTCAAAATTGCTTTTACTAGAACTTTGTGTGAACCTAAATAGCTAACATGGTATAAGTCAACTTGCTCATTACCCTTAATGAGTAATTATTTTATTGGTGGCTGGCAATATTTTTATTGTATTTCTGTGTGTATTTTTAATAAAATTATTTTTGACCTTTTATGAAGACAAACCTTATTAAATTTGATACACTTTACATATATATTTTTCATGATAAATTTTGGCTTATTTAAGAAATCTGTTAAATGTTTCAATTCAAAATGTCATCTATATTCTCCTTATGCTTCAGAATGAGTAATGAAGAGGTCTTTTGATGAATTTCATTAATTTTAAAATAAAATATTCACAAATTTACAAGTGCCCTTTAAGGGAAAAGAACTGGATTAACATCCTGTCTCACAAAGAACTTTTCATATTTGGAATTATGCAGGTATAATAGAGAAAACTGTATTTTCTATATGACAGAAACAAAACAGAAACATAGCTGCCTCCTCAGTGTGCCTGCAGCGGCAAAGTGGACCGGTGCCTTCAGATCCTCAGCTCCCATCACCATCGTCATTACCAATGGCTCTCAGCTTTTAGGTCTTCTTACATTTTCTCTTCATGTTCATTAGCTCTACACCAAAGTAAGAAAACCCAAAGAAAATGGGATGCAAATTAATGCATGCATAGTATTATCATGTGAACTTAGGGTCACTGAGCTGGTAAGTACTTTCTCAGATGTGCAGGCAAATCATGTTGTCATTCCTTTCCAACCCTCCCAATGTTTTCAAATAACCTAAAATCCAGACAGAACCTAATTTTTTTTAAAAAAAGGAAAGAAAAAGAAAATCCTCACCTGCACTTGATTCTATTGTCAACTTGCTGTTAACAATTTTTGCTTTAATATATGAATAACATTAATACTTCACATTACATATATGAAGCCAAATTACACTAACTTAGTTGTTTACAACCTCAAATCTTACTCCCAGTACACATTCCAATAAATTTATTCTGTAAAAACAATACATTTTTTTTGTTTTTGATTTTTTTTACAGTAAACTTTTCAACTACAAACCTCGAATACGCGAAATATGTTTCAAGGACAAGCATAACAGGATTGATAAAACCCAAACTGACTAAATGTGTTTTCACACTATAAGCTGGCATAAAAATAAATAAAATTCTCTATTGTCACAATAGCAACAATCATGTACACATAGTAATGGTTTTCAGATGAATATTAACTATTCTAATTCTAGTTCCAAAAGAAAATGGTTTACTTAAAGGTTTATAGTTACGTCAATGCGCTGGCTGCTTTCCCACAGGGGCACTGCTGATTTCAGCCTTACAGTGTAAAGTGACCACCTCAAGTGATCAGCTCAAATTGAAATGGCATTGGGGGAAAAGTGAATCATTGCCTTTATTCTGGTATAACATAAAAGCCTCAACTACTGTCACTTTTTTAAACTCAGTTTGTGTACATCACATGAGTTTTGAGAAGTTCAAGTTGTTGACTAGCTGTTTCTAATATAGAAGAGAGATTGTACAATATGGTTAAACTCTACACACGGCCTCAAAACTGAAAGACAATTTAACTTCATCCTCAGTATACCAACATTATGTAACTAGGAATTGGTTCCTGGGTTCTGTTAGGGAGTAAACCCAATCCTTGAGTATTATATTGAGTGGTCATCTAAAAATGCTGATTAATATTTGAGTGTTTGGTGATGGTGGAGTAAAGGCAGGAAGAAGACTTTCTGCCTTGGTAAAGGATCCGAGACATGGAGAAGTCTGTGCAAAAATCTTGGTAATTCTTAGTGGTTAAGGGCAACTTCATGCAACCAAATAACATGAACTTAAATCAACCTTAAAAAAGGTTAAAATGTCTTTCCCAACAGAACAGAGAGGAATGTGGATAACGCGCACACAAACTAGGGTTCCATCAATGACGACAAGGACTATGTTGGTTCATATCAAATCCAAGAATATTACACAACCAAACATTTAACCTTCTTGTGGTCTCTCTTAATATGCAGCACTCATTACAGTAGTTAGGTCTGTAAAAAAAAAAAGAAAGAAAACAGGTCTTTAGAGGAGTTGGGATGCTAACGATGAAGCTACCATGCCTATGGTTGGCGTGTGTAACTGTTTCTGAGGGTCTGATCAGCGTTTCAGCAGGAACACTACTCGGCACAAACAGCTTCTGAGAGTTACTTATGCTTACGGCGAGTTACAGCCTGTTGTTAGTGTTCCATTCAACAAAAGGCCCCAAAGAGTAAACCGTCCACTCTGGCAGGACCGGGGGTGTTACAGGTGTGTGTTCTATGCAACTCAAGAACATGTTTACCACTGGGACATAGAAAACCACTGAAGAAATAGTTGCACTCTGTCTTGTGGGGACTGTGCCATCAGACAGGAAGGCAAGATGCACAAAACTTGGAGCGCACAGAGATCGTCTTCATGATATTCACAACTTCAACTACGTGAGGCACACGTGGCTTGGTGAAGTATAAGTTACCCAATTAATTTCTGATTTTGAACTTTTGCTTTGAAAAAATATAAAAGACGAAATAAAAGAAGCCGACGTTTGTTCTAAATGAGGCATACATGTGATAAAGGTAAATTATATTTTCATAAAAGAATTAAACTTTAATTTGGATTCAACCTTAAATTGTATCAGGCTATATTTCACCAAGGAAATGTTATTTTTTTCTTACTTAATCATTGACCTAAATAAATTAACCCCTCCTATATATGGTTATAATGGTATGAATGAGAAAAGGAACTTGGGCCCCTGATACGTTTTTTTTTTTCTTCTAAAAACAGTCTATCTCTCAGTTCCTTCACTAAGCAAAAGAACCTGTTTGTAAAGCACACCTATGTACACTTAAGTGGATGTTCTCACTTAACCAAAATCTACATAAGTATAGGACCTTTAAGGAAGGAAAAACTACTAAACCTATCATTTCTTCAAGATGGCAGAAATACATTTCTTAGCCTTCTCTGTCCCTACCAAAACGAGGAAGCTAATCTTAAAATATAAAATCACATCTAAAACCTGTGACCCAGGAAAATGCAGTGTCTGGTAACTCTTGATTATTACCGAATAAAGACATTAGATTTAAGATGATATTCAACCCTGGAAGGAAGAATCTACCATTTTTAATCAAAGAACCCTTCTCTAACAGTATCTTTTTATTTAGATTAATGTAAAAAGGAATACATCCTATGGTTACATGGTAGAAAACTAAAAGTTAACAACCACTCAGTCCATGTTAACAAGTATTTTGGGAACAGATCCAATAGTAGCCTCAGAATATTACTGATGTAAAAAAACAGAGTGACGGTGACTACAATGTTGCTACAACTACAAGAATATTCCTACTTTGAAATAAAATGCTGTCAAGTAGGTGGCTGCAGAAGCAAATTATTGTAAAATTTAAAAATTTCTGTCACCATCACTGTATTCACATCTACACACTTTAATTCATAATGGTATATATATAACCTAGACATGGCACTAAGTCAGTCCTGATGCTTGCTCTGCAAAAGCAGCTGAAATGTATGGTCATGCATCTCTACACTGCACAGAATCTATCTTGAGGCATCTGAGTGAGAGGTTCGTGGACCGACTCGGCAGTAGGACAGCAGGAAAGCAAAAGGTACCTAGAATATACTAGGCAGAAACCATGAGGCGGAACTTGTAAGGATTATTTTTTATGGAGTACCATTTTTATGTGAAAAATATGATATTCAATATGTCTATTAATATTTGGGTATTTGGTGAGTGGAACAGTTAGTTCTCAGAAGTACAAATGGCTAATAAGTAGGGGAAAATGTTCAGCATCCTTAGCCATCAGTGAAATGCAAATCAAAACTGAAATTCCATTTCACCCTAGTCAGAATGGCTGTATCAAGAAATTAAAAAAATAAACAACTAATGCAGGCAATGCTGCAAGTGTAAAGAGGAATCCATACCCACTGTTGGTATGAATGTAAATTAGTGCAGCCAGGATGAAAATCAGCAGTTTCTTCAAAACCTAAAAACAGAACTTCCATTGAACCTGCTATGCTACTCTTGGGTATATACACAAAGGAATCAAAGGCATCACACAATAGAGAAACTCACACACCCATGTTTACAGTAACATTATTCACAATAATGAAACTATGAATTTAGCTTGGGTGCCTACATCACAGGACACATGGATAAAGAAAATGTGGTGCATATACACAATGGAATGTTAGTCAGCAGGAAAATGGTTGGAAGTAGAAATCATTGTGGTAAGTGAAATAAACCAGACTCAGAAAAACAAACACCGCATTTTCTCTCCTACATAGACCTAGGTTTAAAGGATAAAAACATGAATGTAAAATGGGGCCTATTTGGGAAAAGGAAGGAGATGAGTGGGAGGGGGATGGGCACAAGATAGGAGCAAATACAATGAAGTATATTATACATGGATGAACATTTAATAAACACATTATTTTGTATAACTAATATACACTGATAAAAATCTGGGTATTTAGCATTTTGTAAAAAATAAAATAACTTACTAATTCATAGTAAATAACTGACAGTATTTGTTGCCAATCATAAAATTTGAACCTTTGGGCTGGAGAGATGGCTTAGCGGTTAAGTGCTTGCCTGTGAAGCCTAAGGACCCCGGTTCGAGGCTCAATTCCCCAGGACCCACGTTAGCCAGATGCACAAGGGGGCGCATGCATCTGGAGTTCGTTTACAGAGGCTGGAAGCTCTGGCGCGCCCATTCTCTCTCTCCCTCCTTCTCTCTGTCGCTCTCAAATAAATAAATAAATAAACAAAAAAAATTAAAAAAAATTTGAACCTTTAAGTGGAAATTATAATTTTGAATCTTTCATGATTTGACAGCTTCTCAACATTTAGAGGCTTCTGAAGAGAAGGTAGTGATAGTTCATGATTAAAAAGATAATAAAATAGGTAAGTATATGGAAGACCCAATTAAAATCAGTAAACAATTTCCAAACAAGTAAAAGCTATTTGAGGTACCAAAGAGTCCAACAGATTTTACTGTAACAGAGTATGAGAAGTTCAGATTCCAACTAACTTTTAAGATACTGCCACTTGTAACACAAGGAAGAAGAAAAAGGGCCACAAGTGGGAAAGGAAGAAGCCAAAGTACTTTTTGCAGCTGACATGGTCCTATATGTAAAAGTCCCCAGACTCCACCAGAAGACCCTTTTATCTATGAGCACTTTCAGCAAAGTAGCAGTACAGAAATCAGTAGCCTTACCATATCTCAACAGTGAACAGCATTTGGGAGGCAGAGGTAGGAGGATCACTGTGAGTTCCAGGCCAGCCTGAGACTACATAGTGAATAATAAAGAAATCAGGAAAACAAATCCCATTCACAATAGCTCCTAGAAAAATAAAATACCTGGGAATAAACCTACTCAAGTAGGTGGGAAGCTTTCACAGAGAGTTTAAGACAACAAGACCCTAGAAAATGAAGGGACCTACCCTGCTCATGGATTGGCAGAATCAATATTGTGAAAACGGGTATATAATCCAAAATGATGCATAGATTAAATCAAGTCCCACAAAAATCCCAACGACATTCTCCACAGAACTAGAAAGACAAAATCCTAAAGTTCAGATGAAAGAATAAAAGACCCCAAATAGCTAAAACAATCCTGATCAGAAAAAGCAATGCCAGAGGCATCACAACACCTGTTCTCAAACTATAAGTTATAGTAACAAATACAGACATATGAACTAATGGAATAGAACAGAGGGCCCAAAAATAGATGCATAGCAATGATTAGAATAAAGTATATTGTATAAAAATTCCATAATGGGGCTGGGGAGATGGTTGAGTGAATAAAGAGCTTGTGGTGTAAATGAGTTTGGATCCCCAGCCCCATATAAAAGCCAGAAGCTGTGGTGGGCTTTTGTAATCCCAGCATATCAACAGTGAATGAGAATGACAGACCCTGACTCAAAACAAGGTAAGTAACTTCCATATGCTTGCCATGGCACACACACAAGTCTACACTCACACATTATACATCAAAAAGGGGGGGGGCTGGAGAGATGGCTCAGTGGTTAAGGCACTTGCCTGCAAAGCCTAACAACCCAGGTTTGGTTCCCCAATACCCATGTATAGTCAGATGTACAAAGTGGTGGATGCATCTGGAATTCGTTTGCAGGGGCTAGGGGCTAGGGGCCCAGGTGAGCCCATTCTCTGTCTCTGAAAATAAAAAATAGATTAAAATAATTTTTGTTCATTTATTTATTTGAGAGCAACAGACACAGAAAGAGGCAGATATATATATATATATATATATATATATATATATATATAGAGAGAGAGAGAGAGAGAGAGAGAGAGAGAGAGGAGAATGGGTGCGCCAGGGCCCCAGGCAAACGAACTCCAGATGCATGCGCCCCCTTGTGCATCTGGCTAAAGTGGGTCCTGGGGAATCGAGCCTTGAATTGGGGTCCTTAGGCTTCACAGGCAAGCACTTAACCACTAAGCCACCTCTCCAACCCATAAAAAATATTTTTAAAAATGGTTAAAAAGAAAAAAGAAAATTCTAGGGGCTGGGGAGATGGCTCAGTAATTAAAGGGGGGACCCATGTAAAGCTAGATGCAAAGTGGTACGTGTCTGTGATCCTAAAGTGGCTGTGACTAGGGAAGGTACAGCCAGGAGAATCCGACGCTTGTGGGCCAGTTAGTCTGCCAGTCATTTACAGCATCAAGAGACCATGTCTCATAAAAGGTAGAGCAAGCTGGGTGTGGTGGTGCACACCTTGAATCCCAGCACACGGGAGGCACAGGTAGGAGGATAACTGAGAATTCAAGGCAAGCCTGAGAGTGCAGTAAATTCCAGGTCAGCCTGGGCTAGAGTGAGACCCTACTTCAAAAAAACAAAAGAAAACAAACAAACAAAATACAAACCAAACCAAACCAAAAAAAGGTAGAGCACAGACAACTTTCAAGTTTTCCTCAGATCTCCATATATGCACCGTGACATGCATACCCATACATATATGTGTATACACACCATATAAGTAAAATAAATAGGTAAATAAATACAATGCCATAATGAAGCCCATTATTTTTTAATATTGCAAAGTACAGTTTATTTTTATTTATTTATTTATTTTTATGATTTTTCTTTTTTTATTAGATATGGACATATTTTGTATGTAAACATCACATGTTGGTACCATCTTTTCCCTCCTTCCTGACCCTTTTCTGAAGAGGTCTTCCTCATTGGGGATGCAGGTCAACCCCATGGGGACTGTGGGTCATACATTACAGGGGCAGCAGTCAGTTATGGGGGAGAGGCAATGTCTCTGTGCAAAATGTCCCAACTTGTGTCTCTAACAATCTTTCCACCCCCTCTTGTGCAAAATTCCCTGAGCCATGCTGTGTGCATTTTAAGTCTACTTCAGTGATGGGAACTTAGGAGCATCTAGATGTCTGGTTTGGTAGGTGTTGAGTGCCCTCAGTATCTCTCTCCATCACTGAAACCCAATGATTTTTATGCAAACTTACAATTTTTAGGAAGACAATAAAATTTAAAAAGATCCTACCACTTAAAGAATTGGTATAATGTTAAACTGGCAAGCAAGCACCTTTAACCGTTCAGCTATCTCCCTAGCCCTATTCTTCATTTATTTATTTTTTGTTTTTTGTTTTTCGAGGTAGGGTCTCACTCTAGCCCAGGCTGACCTGGAATTCACTATGGAGTCTCAGGGTGGCCTCGAACTCACAGCAATCCTCCTACCTCTGCCTCCTGAGTGCTGGGATTAAAGGCATGCGCCACCACGCCTGGCTTCATTTATTTTTTTAAATGCAATTTCTTTATTTGAGAGAGAGAGAGAGAGAGAGAGAGAGAAAAGCAGGTAGGAAGAAAGAGAGAGAAATGGATGTTCCAGGGTTTCCAGTCACTGCAAACAAATGCCAGACACATGAGCCACATATTGCTTCTGACTTTACATGGGTACTGGGAAATCAAACCTGGGTTCTTTGGCTTTGCAGGCAAGTGCCTTAACTGCTAAGCCTCTCTTCAGCGCCTCTTCATCTCTTAATAGCCTCCTTGCTATCCCTACACCTCTTCCACTGGGAGAAAGCAGTTAGCCATTGGCAAACCTATATTCTCAATCTGGATTTCCAATATATTTCCCTTACTGCCCTTCTAATGCCTAGTTTTCCACTAGAGTAGTGCTGCTGCCTTCCCCATGACCTTTTCTCAAGTCACAGACCTTTTATCTTTCAAAGCTCCTGTAATGACACATCCTGGGTGCAGGGAAGGTATTCTTGAGCTTGTTAATATCTGTAAATCACTCTTCCTCCCTCTTGTGCCCCTTTCCCCTGCAGGAAATGTCTTCCCGGCTTTGCATCTTAAGAACTCCTTATTCCATTTATGATTTATAGATTCCCTGGATTATTTACCTTACCCCTTGAAGAAAATTTCAGCTCTGGCTAGTATCATAATTTCTTTCACATCAATAACAGTGCTGGTTTGATTCAGGTGTCCCCCATAAACTTAGGTGTTCTCAATGCTAGGTTCCCCAGCTGATGGCAATTGGAAATTAAAGCCTCCTGGAGGCAGTGTATTGTTGGGGCAGGCTTATGGGTGTTATAGCCCATTTTCCCTAGCTAGTGTTTGGCACACTCTTCTGTTCCTGTTGTCCACCTGATGTTGGCCAGGGGGTGATGTCCACCCTCTGCTCATGCTGTCGTTTTCCCCTGCCATTGTGGAGCTTCCCCTTGAGTCTGTAAGACAAAATAACTGCCCCCCCACCCCGCCCGCAAGCTGTTCTTGCTCGGGTGATTTCTGCCAGCAATGCAAACCTGACTGCAACAATATCCGTGTAGATAATTGGCCCAACACTATGGTATCTCAAGTACTTGGTATTCTCTTTTTTATAAAAAAAATTTAAAAATTTTATTTGAGAGAGCGGGGGGGGGGGGGGGGAGGGAGGGACAGAGAAAGAGAGAGAGAGAGAGTGAGGAGAATGAATGGTATTTTACCTTCTTTGTCACTGATTCTCATAGTTATTTCTTAGGAAAGTGTGATGGTTTGAATAGAATAGATGGCCCCCAATATATTCAGTTGTTTGTTTGTAGTTTGCATCTGTAGCCACCTGGCTGGAGTCAGTGCCATTGTGTGTGATGGTGGGTTTCAGATTTCAATCTAAAGATATGCAAAGTGTGCCTAGCTGGAGTTCCTGAAGTGTGCTGTGTGATGTTTTGGCTTGTACCTCTCTCTCTCTGCTTGGGCCTGTGAAGGCAGGCCAGCTTCCTCTGCCATTTATGGAACTTCCCCTGGATCTGTAAGCTTCAATAAATATCCCTTCCTCCATAACTGTACCTGGTCTGGAAGTTCATCTCAGTGAACCTGAAGCTGTCTGCTATAGAAAGTAATTTGCAGCTTCAGGGAATACTCTACATACTGTTTTAAGCCACTGTTTTGGAAACAATTATGGAAGCATTTTAGGTTATCATAAGAACATAAAGGGTTCCTACCTGCATTTAGTGGGCAGAGGACCATGGTTAACTGCCCTGTGATGTAAATAGTGCTTACAGGATAAAGACGTGTTCTGTCCAAAATATGAATAGCTACTATATTGTAATCTTTCCATAATTAGAATCAAACATCTTGCTTTCGATCACCATTTCTATTTTCAGTGTATTTCTTCTATTTACTCAACACTTCGATATTAAAAAAATCTAATGAGCTTATCTTTTCTTCATGTCCATTTTCACTCTTAACATATTTTTGTATTCTGTGATTATAATTGTTCTCCCCTACCCCCATACGCACCTCAGCTCCCTGGCCTTTAACCACCTTTACTGTAATTCTACCTAAATTCAATTCGATGTCCTCGCTGTTACTGCGTAATTGAGCATCGTGTGGATCAAAACATGCTATCGTCCTCACTGCTCTCTCTTCAAATTCGACTAGCCTCAAGTGGGTCCTCACTGCTGCCTTATAATTTTTACATTCATTTCTTATGTCCATTCACTCTTATTCTAAATGATCATTTTAGACTTCTTCCTCTTTGTGAGACATCAATACTTTCTCTTGTTCTCACTCAGTTGCTAACCTTGTTTCCTCATAAAGTAGAAGCAATCACATGAAGATTTTTACAAGATATCAGCCCAAGTACCTACTTACCTGCATCTGTGTTCAAACACTGCATTCCCTCCTGGAGGGAATCTGGAAACCCTCCTTCACAATGTGCACTTGATTTTATGCCTGCCTACCTTATGAGGAAAACTACTCCAGCGTTTTTATTACATTCATAATTTGTGACAATTCATCATTCTGATCATTCTTAAAGCATATGTGCTATATAAATTCTCTTATCAAGAAAAGGCCCCTCTTGATATTCTATCCCAGATTATGACAATTAAGTATCTGAAAATAATCTTAATATTAGGCTGTTAACCCTATGAAATGTAAATATATATGGCCAAATGACTATAATTAAGAGTACTGACAAAAAGAACAGAAGAGAGAAACCAGACAGACAGCCATGGCTATATGGCATGACAATACAAATGAGAAAAAAGGAAGAACTCTTCAACAAACTGGTTCAATAATGATGCTTAAAGAAGACAGAAAAACGTTGGCCATAAAAAGAAAAAAATTAACAGTTAACTTACAATATTAAGGAAGTATGCTTTTTAAAAACACCAGAAAGAAACTGAGTAGAAACATGAATTTATTAAGCAAGGCATATAACAATTTATGTTTGTATCCAGGATAGGCAAAGCCTTGCAAGTCAATAAGAAAAAAAAAAATCTAATGGGAGAATAGGTAAAAAACCAGAAATGAGCATTATGGAGAAGAAACATAAGTGGTTTATAAGCATAAAAAGCAGCTTGATTTTAATCACTATTCTGAGAATTTAAATTAACACTGTAATGATCATTTTATATCTATTACATTGGCAAAAACCAGAGTCTGGTTAAGTCCAAGTAATTACTGCTGGTGTGAATCTAAATTGGTCCAATTACTTAGAAGAATATACTGTAAAGTTCAGCATCATAAGCTCAAGACTCAACATTTTCAGTTCTAGTTACATACTCCAAGGAAATGTGAGCATGTGCCCTAGAAAACAAAATAAGAAGACTTCAGCAACGCAGTGCTGCCAAAAGCTGGAAATAACCCAAGTGCTCATTAATAGCAAAATGGATAGTGTGTGGTACACTCACATAACACACCATATGCTGTATAAACTGAAAGTTATACAGCAATGGAATGAGAAAAAACCCTGCTGCTACATACAACCAGATGAGGGAGTCTTACGAGTACAGTGTGCTCCATAATGCATGACCCACAATCCCCATGGGGTTGACCCGCATCCCCAACGAGGAAGGCCTCTTCAGAAAAGCGGCAGGGAGGCGGGAAAGGATGGTACCAACATGTGCTGTTCACATACAAAATATGTCCATATCTAATAAAAAAGAGTATAGTATGAAGAACATGTAAAGAGACAAGTTCTACTTGTTGGATTGAGTGATAGGGCAACTAGAATTCATTTCATAACTTTATATTATATGTATTCTTGCATATGTAACATATTTTAAACCAGATGAATAATAAAAGGATCCGTGGTTCTTACTAGCTGTGTGTCCTTTGGTCAATTTTTTTTGTTTTTTGAGGCAGGGTCTCACTCTAGCCCAGGCTGACCTGGAATTTATTACATAGTCTCAGACTCACAGCGATCCTCTCACTTCTGCCTCCTGAGTGCTTGGATTAAAGGCATTCCCCTCCACATCTGGCATGGTCTAGTATTTTAGCCTCACTTTCTCCAAGTCAAAAGTGGAAACAGGGCTGGAGAGATGGCTTAGCGGTTGAGCGCTTGCCTGTGAAGCCTAAGGACCCTGGTTCGAGGCTCGACTCCCCAGGACCCACATTAGCCAGATGCACAAGGGGGTGCACGCGTCTGGAGTTCGTTTGCAGTGGCTGGAGGCCCTGGCGCACCCATTCTCTCTCCCTCTCTCTATCTGCCTCTTTCTCTCTGTCTGTCGCTCTCAAATAAATAAATAAAAATAACAAAAAAATTAAAAAAAAAAGTGGAAACAGTGCTTCCACCTCAAGGTGTTGCTGTGAAGATTAATGAGACAATGCATGTGCACTGTAGTAATAGCACACAGCATATGATAGGCTGTGTCAGTATTTAGTGGCATGCTTTCTGAAGTGCTTTCATGATACTTAACTAGAAAACAGCAGTTGCAAAAATGAATGTACAGGACAGGAGATCCAGATCGGGAAGTCATTAGTAACATTCAAGTGTTGAAACTGAGGTGGTAAGATGGGAAACTGCCACAACAGAAGTGTAACAAGACAGGGTAAAGAATGAGTGCTCTAGAAGAGACTGAGGAGAACAGCAAAAGGAAGCAGAAGTAACTGGTGACTTTTATGGAAAGTCAGGAGACCAAGTGCCTAAGTGGTACTAAATGAAAATTAAAGGAGCTCCAGAGACCTTTGCAAGAGCAGTTTCAAAGAACTGCCTTAAAAAGACAGAAGATACAATAGGTTAAGCCATGAGTGGGAGGTGAAGAAATGAAGGTTGGGAGAAAACAGAACTCAAGGAGTTCAGAGATAAAGAAAATGGTGAAAAGGATAGAATATATGGTTGATGGGCAATATCTTTAACAGTAAGGGGACTCCAAACTGTTTATACAGAGGGGGAGGAGTCAGCTGAAAAGAAGAAAGATGTAAGTATAGGAGAGAAAGGGGACAAGTGATTTGGTATGTTGGAGGAGATAATAGGTTAATACTTAATTACTTGGAGGTATAGTTAAAATGCAAATTCTAATCAGAGTATAGGGTTATGAGGTAGTCCCAAGAATCTATACTTCTATCACGTTCCAAGTGATAAGGATGCTACTGGCCCACAGACCACATTCTGAGTATTATGGGAATAGAATAATTCTGTCACATATGCACATAAAAATGCATTTAATTATAATAAAATATATTAGGAGTTTTAGCTACATGATATTGAAGCTAAAATAGAAACAGCTGTGCCGAGTATCCCAGCCTTCAGTGATGGTGAGTAGTCACAAGTCCCTGGAAAAGCTTCAGGCAAAGGTAGTATCAGAAGAGTATTTACCAGGCAGATGTGGAAACAGACCCATAATGGTGACACATCCTGTGGTTCCAGCACTTGGGAGGCTGAGAATGAGACAAGAAGATCTGAGGCCAGCCTGGGCTACATAATGTGTTATGAGGCCAGGCAGGGATACATAGCAAGACCATGTCTTAAAAACAGAGAGGGAGAGATAAAGAGAGAGAGAGAGAGAGAGAGAGAGAGAGAGAGGAGAAGGGAAGGAGTGAGGGAGGGAGAGAGGAAGGAAGAGAGAAAAAGAGAGGAGAAGAGAGAGGAAGGCTAAGATTGACGAAAATAAGAGAATTAAAACTAGTACTTTGAGGGTAAGTATAGATAATTGAGATGAAGACTGAAGATTGACATGAATAAGCAAGTACTCAGCTGAAACCAAAGTGTAACAGAAGAGCAATAATGCATTTCGTGAACTTTGCTATTTGATTGACTGACTCATTGACGGCACTGTTGAGGATTGAAGCCAGGACCCTGTGCATGCTAGGCAACCACTCCATTTACTCAGCCACATCACCAGTCCTACAGGTTATTCTTTTGATGTGACATTGTCTAGCCCACACAGAGAAATCGCTCATGGAAAACATCTAGGTGCACATCTTGTCTTTACTACCACTTTCACAAATGTGGAATTGCCTGTAATGCCAAAGTTAACAGAAGCTAAGAAGAGTCTTCTAAGTGGAAAAAAAAAATCTGTTCCAAAAGGTATTTTAAATATCAGTATTGAAATACAGCTTGAATATTTAAACATTTAGATTCTTCATGGACACAATAAATTACATACTTCTCTGGGAAAGAAGCAACAATATGTAATACTCTATTCTGAATATACCATTAATTTTGTGATTAGAAGAAATAGAAATGTCAACTTTCATAATTTTAATAATTTGCAATCTACTTTAAAAATAGTGAAGTTGTTAAGGTTAGTTTTCAAAAGAATAAACCTATTAACAGAGTTTTAATTTGGCAGGGAGATGGAATTCTCACTTGGCTTTAATTTTTCTCTTATTTCTTTGGGAGACAGAGAGAAAGTATGGATCCACCCAGGGCCTCTTGTAGCTATAAACAAACTCTAGATGCATTCCCTACATTGTACATCTGGCTTTATGTGGGTACTGGAGAATTGAACCTGTGCCTGCAGGCATTGCAAGCAAGTGCCTTTAACCACTGTACCATCTCTCCAGTTCCTACCTGGATTAAAAAAATTATTTATTTATTTATTTATTTACGAGAGAGAGGGAGGAAGGGAGGGAGAGGGAGAGAGAATTGGCACACTAGGGCCTCTATCCACTGCAAATGAACTCCAGATGAATGTGCCACCTTGTTCATTTGACAGTATGTGGGCAATGGGCAATCAAACCTGTGTCCTTTGGCTTTGCAGGCAAGTGCCTTAACCGCTAAGCCATCTCTCCAGCCCCTGGCTTTCTTTTGTCCTTAGACTTGAAACAGCCAAGCATTCAACCACGCTTGATGAGTGGGTGGGTGGAGATTATATATATATATCAAACTGAAGATGTTTCCACTTACTAGCACAGTGTTTCCTAGTGTTCAGACATGGACACTGATCCTGAAATAAAATATCTTCTAGGTTAATATAAGATTAAAAGTTGTAAGCATGTCATCCTTACCCCTTCACTGGTTTTCTGCAAGTCTGAAGTCGTGTTTCTTGTGTCATTGCCGGCATCTCCACCCTCAGAGCTGCTTTTGTTTTCTTCTTCTTTGCAGTCTTTATCATCTTCATCTCCTGGAGATTTCCTGGACTGTTTAGAAGATTTCTAAATATTTAGAGAATTTAAGAATTATAATCAAAAGCAGAGATCCAAGCGTACAAGCATCAGAGATGCAGAATCAGCTGACTTGTGTGCAGTCTTTGTGGATCAGTAGCATACCTAGAGAAGATATGCAGTGTGCCTAGGCTGAGCTAGCTGAACTGGACAAATTATTGTCTCTCTCTGGTCCTTAGTTTAATGAGGTGGAAAGAAAGTAATTGTAGCTAGATGACCACCTAATGCTTTCAAGAAGTGTTAGACAAAAACTAAAAGATGAAGCTACTAAAATAATGAATAAACACAGCTGGGTTGGTACCACCTTAGGAAAACTATGAAGCTGGAAGGTACCTTCAAAGCCACATTGTCTTTCCCTATCACTTTATAGTAGTGGAAATCAAGGTCCAGAGAAACAAGGTGAACTTTCTAAACCAACAGATGGGTATTCAAGTTAGAATACCAGTTGAAGCTATCTGACTAAGATTATATATACAATACATGATGTATCCATATGAAATGTTGTTAATAATAATAACAACAACAATGGCAACTTCAAAAACTATATTCACAATTGGTCTTCTCGATATACCCAATGTTCTAAAATAGTGCTATCCAGTGGAAACATAATGCAAGTCACATGTACTTTTAACTAGCAGTCACATTTTTAAAAAAGCAATGTCTGAAGAAATTTAATGTTAGACTTAACTCAATAACTATTACTTCAATAAAAGAGTATAAACAGAAAGATCTTGACAAAGTTCTTGTACCTCAGCATGACAGAAACAAACTTAAAACTTTAACTATGGATAATAACTTAAGAATCCAAGGCTACACTGCTGAACCAGCCCATTTTCTTGTCACCTTGAATTTGAAATCAAGATTACCTCAGAGAAAGGTGACAATACAATTACTGTTGAGAGCAAGAGTTGCTTATCAGAACAGTATTAAACTGATATTTCTAACAGTGAAATATAGCATTCTAACATCTTTTTTCTTAGGAAATTTGAAGAATCTTCAATTAGCCTTCCAGAAATGGATTAGCAAACTGGAATTTCCTTATACAATACATTTTTTTAAATGCATAGAGAAAAATGTCTTTCAGTTATATGGCAGAATACATCCTCAGATTACTTCTATTTTTTTTTTTTTGGTTTTTCGAGGTAGGGTCTCACGCTAGCTCAGGCTGACCTGGAATCCACTACATAGTCTCAGGGTGGCCTCAAACTCTCTGAGATCCTCCTACCTCTGCTTCCCAAGTGCTAGGATTAAAGCCATGTGCCACCATGCCTGGCTTACTTCTATTTTTTAATAGACAATTTTCCTGTTATTTATTTATTTGAAAGAGAGAGAGAGAATTGGCAGGCCAGGACTTCCAGCCACTGAAAATGACCTCCAGATGCATGTGCCACCTTGTGCATCTGGCTTACGTGGGTCCTGGGGAATTGAACCTATGTCCTTTGGTTTTGCAGGCAAGTGCCTTAACTGCTAAGCCATCTACCCAGTCCTATCTCTATTTTCTTAACAGAAACTACCAACCAAGTTTAAAATGCCACTTTAAAATGCTGTCATTTTTCACTTTTTAGATAAAGGGAAAATAAAGATTTAATAATCCAAATGTAGATCTTATAAAGTTAAAAATCTATTATGACAATAGTAAAAGTAATCTTTTTTAATATATCTTAATAGTTGAAATATGTGCATGTCAGTATTGTAGATTTTATAGATTGTCAAAACAGAATTTAACAGTCTAATAAGCTTTTAGTATTTGTTTCTATGGCATTTCTTAGGTATATGCAACCACTAAATGCAAGACCTTAAGTAGAAATAATTTCTCCTACATATTCAATTGTGTGACAAACTCCACTGGCACCTTTATCTTGTTTTCAGTTTCTAGATGGTGAAGTCATCACTGTCTCCTATTTTAACTGTATTTCTGAAATACTGTACAACAAACCCAGTTTTTCACCTTGTAAATCTAGTTGTTTAAACCCTTCTATTACTGCTACATTTGGAGTAAGATCCAAATTCCATAAAATGGCTTATAGTCCTGCATTATTTAGCTTCTGCCTACCTCTCCCCTGTACTCAAGATTCTGTAGGGCACCTGCCTTCTTTCAGTTTGGGAACAGGCCCTTCCCTCAGTCAGTTTCACTGCCTTGTTCTGTTTCCTTTGGCACTGGTGGCTCTCTTCCCCTCCCCTTCTTTTAGATCATAGCATAAACCTCACCTTTAAAGAAAGGCTTGGCCACTTTTCTGTGTTCTCCTGCCCCCAATCATTTCCTTCACAGTCCTTTCACAAGTTATATTTTTTCCTCTTCTTTTTCTTTTCTTTTTTTTTGAGAAAGAGTTTCATGCTAGCCCAGGGTGACCTAGAACTCACTCTGTAGCCCCCTAGGCTACCCTTGAACTAAAAGAGATCAGATTTTTCTTTTTTTTCTTTTTTTTTTTTTTTGGTTTTTCGAGGTAGGGTTTCACTCTAGCCCAGGCTGACCTGGAATTCACTACGGAGTCTCAGGGTGGCCTTGAACTCATGGTGATCCTCCTACCTCTGCCTCCCGAGTGCTGGGATTAAAGGCGTGCGCCACCACGCCCGGCTGAGATCAGATTTTTCTACCTCAGCCTCCCAAGTGCTGGGACTAACAGCATGCAATACCATACTCAGCTTGTTATACTTTATTATTTATTGCAAGTTACAAGAGAGCAAAGATGGAGTTGGACTTGCTCATTACTGTACACTCTGTTCAGTGTCTGGAAGGGTTGATTATACACACCCTCCTTTGACTAAGAAGGTAATGTTTTCAGAACCAAGTCAGCCCAAGGAGCTAACAGCTGATATAGCTCTAACTCCTTAGCTAACTGTATCTATCCAGTACACTACTGTCTCTGAAGGCAGAGATGCCCCAGAATCTACTGTATTTTTATATGCCCAATAAGAAAATTAAAAATAAACTGAAAACATTTTTATTTCTGGTAGTGGCAGAGCTTCACACATACAGCCAAGTGTTCTATCACTAAACTACATTCCCAGCCCCATCTAAAAACTTTTAGTGACTACGCATGCAACATTAATAACAACAGAGAGTTTCTCAAAACCTTTGAAGTATAGGACTTTTTCCGTTTGGAGCCTTTTTCATTCTTTCTTTTGCCTTTTCCATCTTCTTCTACTCTATCCCCTTCTTCCTCACTGCTTGCATCTGCAGTATTTCCACCTTCCCCTTCAGTTTCTGAAGAACTTTGTTGCTGAATTGCCTAAGAAAAAATATTAGCTAATTACATTACAAAATAGCAATGATTGTAAAAAGAGTCAATCTGTGTTAGTATGAAGGAGATTATTTTAGTCTCTGGGTTTGTGTGTGTGGTGTATGCAGGTGCAGAAGAGGACATTGGATATCTGACTCTATTACTCTTCTACCTTACTTTACTTTCTTGAAAGTGTATCTCTCATTGAACCTGGAGCTTGCCAGTTTTTGGACAGACTGGCTGAACAGTGAGCCCCAGAAATCCTTCCTGACTCTGCCTCCATTAGTACTGGTGTTACAGGCATATGGGCACCATGACTTCTTATGTGAATGCTGGGGACTGAATTTACGTTATTATGCTGTGTAACAAGCACTATTTGCCTACTGAACCATCTCTCCAGCCCCTATTTTACTCTTAACATTTTCAAAGTAAAAGGCTGTGAGAGCAGAAAGCAATGGCCCATGCCAGTTACTCAGGAGGGTGAGGTAAGAGGGGACCTTTAGCAACACAGTGAAATCCTGACTAAATCAATCAACAGCTGCTAATCTTAAGTTTTCAGAGTTCACTTAATTTCAAATGCTTCTGGGCAAAAATCTTGTCTTTAATCCAAAATATATCAAAAGCCTCCAATGTTTTTGATCAAATGGAAGAATAGTAACTCTTAATATTAAGGACATATTGCAAAGATATGTAAAAGTTAAAAGCAAAGAAATAAAATGTAGCAAGTGATGATGATGATGTAAAACATTACCTGGTACCCAGTAAACTTCACTCCTGGGTTATTTTCAATTTCCCACAATCCTTCATTAAATCCTTTCCGTTTGTTTGACTTCCCAAACTTGTCTTTGTATTCCTTATATGGAAAAAGGTCTTTGGGACCTAGAAATGCACTGCAGAGATGTATCAGAAATAGAATTGATATGGTGACCTTCAGAGAGAAGATATTTTAAATAGCAGTATTGACTAAAGTGTCAAAGTATATTACAATAAATAAATTTAAAGAATAAACAGACCCTCTGAGTTAGGTACATATTATAAGATGTTTTAGAAACATACTTCATTATAAGATGTTTTAGAAACATACTTCAAGGCAATAAAAATGGCTGTCTGAGCACACGATCCAACAATCCTAGAATGCACAATTTTGATGTTTAATTCACCAATATGTTCTTGTTTTAAAATATATCTACTTTGACCTTTGAAATCACCATCTTAAATTAAGATTTATCTATGTTAATCTGATAGTGTATAAGGGTTTTGTAATTTTTTTTTTTTTTTTGGTTTTTTGAGGTAGGGTCTCACTTCAGTCCAGGCTGACCTGGAACTCACTATGTAGTTTCAGGGTGGCCTTGAACTCACGGTGATCCACCTACCTCTGCCTCCCAAGTGCTGGAATTAAAGGCATGTGCCACCATGCCCGGCCTCTTTAAAATTTTTAATACAAGTATAAACATTGGAATAAGAATGATTTTAATACCATATAGTACATTACAATGTTTATTCATTATTATTTCTATAAATTGGGCAATAAGCAAGAAAAAAAAAACAAAATCTTATTCATTTTAATTTTATTATAAATTAATCATATATATTAAAATAGCTAAATTTGGGGGCAGACTAACAGATGTAAAATCTCAAAACAGATTTATTTAGCATTATTAGCTATGTGCTTAATCTGCTAAATGAAATTGAAGGCTTAAATTTTGGCCAACAACCTTGAATCTTACATTTCAAACTAAGACTTATCTATTCAGTCAACAGATATTGGTTGGATATCCACATGTGTCAGGCTCTATCCCTAGGGTGCTGGGGACTCTACAGAAAAGAAGACATAGGCAACTCTGCCTTCATGGAACATGTATGTTGTACTGGTAGAATCACAAAATGGCAAATAAAATATATAGCTTATTTTTTTTTAAAGACAGAAGGACAGGAAGAACTGTGGATGATTTTTACAATTTCAGATACAAAGATCGGGTAAGATTTCAGCAAAAAGGGACCATCTAAGTAAAGAACTAAAGGAGGTGACAGAACAACCCATGCACTTCCCTGGAAAAGAACAGTACAAGTAGCTAAAGCAAAAGAAAGAACAGAAGCTCTGAGGTAGAAAAATGGCTGGAATGCCTGAGAACTACAAAGAGGCTGCTGTGGCGCAAATAAAACGAATGACAGAAGACCAAAATAAGATGAGGTGAAATAAGCAGGTTAGGGACACTGATTATGTAGGGCCTTTAAGGCCACTATGAAGGTGCTGAGTTAGAAGAGAAACCATTAAAAGTTTTAGAAGTGACAATTTATGTTTTTTAATAATACACTTGTTTATTTGCAATGGGGAAGAGAAAGTAAGAAAGAAAAAGAAGAGGAAGAGGAAGAAGCGGTGGAGGGGAGGAGAAGGGAGGGAAGGTAAATGGGCACACCAGGGCTCTTGACACTGCAAACAAACTCCAGATGCATGTGCCATTTTGTGCAACTGGCTTTATGTGGGTACTGGGAAATTGAGCCTTGTCCAGTAGGCTTTGCAAGCAAGCACCTTTAATTGCTGAGCCATCTCCCTAGCCCTAAGTTATACTTTAGTGACATCATTTTGGCTGCTGTGTTAGAAACTGACTTAAGGGTTAGGTACTAGGATACAAGCAGGGAGTATTTAGAAGGCTACTGAAGCAATGATAGTTGCTTGGACCAAGGCGTGAGCAGCATAGGTGGTAAAGTAGTAGTAGAACCCTGACTTTATTCTCAGGACGAAGCAAGGTTTGTCAATGGGTTGGAAATGGCACATGAAGACAAAAGGGTGAGCTTGAGCTTCAGAAGGAGAACTAATAAAAACAGAGCTAACATTTACTAAAATGGGAGAAGACGTGCTAGAGGACAAGATATGGGGGTGAAGAAGCTCAATGAAAGTGTTAGGTGTGAAATTCTAGTTAGACATTAAAGTGAAGATGTCAAGTATGGAGATGGCAAGATAACTAATTCTGGAGATGTGAGGAAATTATCAGCAGAGATGATATTGGAAGGTTTCAGACAAGAGGTTAATAGGTATTTATAGTTCATTTGTGGACTAGGTCTTAATAATTATCTCTGACATTGACCAGCTGGTTAAAAGATTGAAGTTAATTAAAAAATATACAAGAAACCTATCTGATCCCATAGCAACATGTTTGAAAAACCACCAGACCTTCCTGATTAATTGTGCAGTCTAAGTCACTAAATATCACTGAACCTAGAAGCAGTTTATAAGGTTATTAGAAAAATACGCCTCTAGGCATGTAGCACCAGTGGTAGTGCTTGCCTAGCATGTGTGAGGCTCTGGATTCAAGTCTCAGGGCTAAAAATATATCAAACTAAAGAATCTATTTACACTGGGCAGGGTGGCGCATGCCTATAATCTCAGCATTTAGGAGGTGGAGGCAGGAAGATTCAGAATTCAAAGTTATGGGCTGGGAAGATGGCTCAGCGATTAACAGTGCTTGCCATGCAGTATAAATGCCTGAGACATCTCATGTTCCACTCTGTAGCACCCATATAAAAAGCTGGGGATGACCATGGACAGCTATAATCCCAGTCCTGCAGGGGAAGGAGACCATGGAGAATCCATCACTAGGGTGCACTGACCTAAAATGGCAGCTCCAGGTTGAGTGAAAAACTTCATCTCAAGAAAATAGGCAGATGAGGGCTGAAGAGATGGCTTAGCAGTTAAGGCACTTGCCTGCAAAGCCAAAGGACCTTGGTTTAATTCTCCAGTACCCATGTAAGCCAGATGTACAAGGTGGTATATGCATCTGGAGTTTGTTTGCAGTAGCTGGAAGCATTGGCATGCTCATTCTCTCTCGCTCTCTTTCTCTCTCTCACTTAGCCTCTTTCCCTCTCTCAAATAAATAAATAAAAATAAAATATTTTTTAAAAAGAAAATAGGCAGACAAGTGAAAAGAGAATACCCAATGTTTTGTGTGCACAGGGCATATGCAGTTTCACATACATGTCAACCACTAAACCACACTACACACTACACACACACACACACACACACAGAGAGAGAGAGAGAGAGACGCCCCCCCTCCAAAAAAAGAGTTCAAATCAGCCTGAGCTACAGTATGCATGAAACCAACCTGGGATATATTAATAATACCCAGTCTTTGACAGGCAAATGGCCTTTGCCTATGGCTATTATATTTTCAGAGAAATTTGTCATAAACTATTACTCTGACTTTGACCTTCTTCAACTCATGACTATGCACAGTAACTGGACTGAGATGCTTACATTTTAACAATGCCAGAAAGTCTGAATAGATGGGTATACTTTTGATGTGTTAATATATGGGTTTCTTTATTTTTATTTGTTTATAATATCACCTTCAGGCTTATAAGAGGCACAGTTGGCTTCCACAGAGAACAGGGAGCATTTGCCTATGAATAAACAGCACATTTTTACTGTCATTCCCCAAGGACTTTAGTTAACAACTGGTCATGTTAGCTATGGTCAGCAAGAGTGACCCTTGAATTAACTCTTTTAAAGCAAGTTCTTATTTTTCATCAACAATCCTGGATTTTTTCCCCTATGGACTATAGAAAGATAATTTCATAAACAAAGTCCCACTCTCATTTGGCTAACTTTGTTGTATGTCTTATAAATCTTAAAGGGTAGGTCAGAAAATAAAATCTTTCAAAGCTACAATGCTTTAGGGATAATTTTTTTTCTTGGCACGCTTTCTTGAAAATTGTTCAGATTAAAATCAAGGAGATTATGTTATATGGAGAACTTGGGTCTCCAATTTTCCTGAGTATTGTGAACAGACGGGGGTAGTCTCAGATGGACCAAATACAGCCTTTCCCTTAAATTCTTTACCTTCCAATGTTCTCCCTCTCATTTTTTAATGTAATTGATTTTAATTCACTCAACAGCTATTTTGTAAGATAGCTACCAAGGGGCCACAGTGCATACAGAGGTAAGCAACACTGATATGATCTCTGTCTTCATGGAGAGGACATACATTAGCACTTGCTGGGTTGTATAATCTCAGGTTCAACCACACCCAATACTTAGAAACAGCTTAACAGAAACAATATTATGGCAAGTTTTTGGATGTTCATTCTCCAGACATTACAAAATCTGTCTCTGGATGATCAAACCAGAAAAAAAGTCACATATGTATTATATTATACTAATTCTTGTTAAAAATACCCTTATTGAGTCTTAAAATGATGCTATTGGTATATGTTAAAGGTACTATTAGAGACAGCTCTATTCAATCTTTTATACAATTCATTTCACATTATCAGTCATATGCCAGGTAGCAAGCTCCTTAAGGCACTTGAAAAATTTCAGTGGTTTACAAAATGCCTATAAAATACATGTTTATTAAGGAATGAAAGTTAGCATGTAATGTTAGTAAGTGGATAATTTTGTTACATACATTGGATTTATGATAAATTTGCTTTCTTGCCTTATTCCAAAAATGAAATCAGATCAGTTAGGCTGTTTTAAAGGAAAATCAGAACAATGCTATGCACATAAAATGAAGTAAATAAAGACATATACATGAAAAAGTACTATGTACTTATTACAAGTAAAGTATTTACTTCCAAGCTTTCTAGCAATCTCTCTTAAGAAAGAAAAGGTGATCAGCTGCATATGCCACAGTGTTTATTAGATAAAAATAGGGCTTGGAGTATAGCTTACTTGAAGAATGCTTGCCTAAAATGCTTGAGGTCCTGGTTTGATTCCAAGCAACAACAAAAGATAAAAACTAAAATAAGTCAGGGGACTAGAGAGATGGTTTAGTGGTTAAGGCACTTGCCTGTGAAGCCTAAGGACCCAGGTTTGATTCCCCAGTACCCACATAAGCCAGATGCATAAGGTGGCACATGCATCTGGAGTTCGTTTGCAATGGCTGGAGGTCCCGATGCGCCCATTCTTTCTCTCTCTGCCTGCCTCTTTCTCTCTCTCATAATAAATAAATAAATAATATTTAAAAAAATAAGCCAAACCCCAGAATAACAGAAAAAGATGCCTGAAAAAGGAACTTCCTGAAAGAAAAAAAAAAGTACTTCTCAAATAAAGAATGAGTTTTATTCTTGATCCTTCCAGACCAGAACCAGGAGGAAGATACCAGAGTGGTAGATAGCCAGCTAAGAAGGTTCCTGCAAACTCTGCTTATAATCAAATGAAATTCATAGCTTGTCAAGATTGCTAACTGTCCTACAGTGTCATGCTCTTCTTCCTTGACTTACACATTCTCCAAATTTTTAGCATGGCTCAGCTAGAGACTGTTTTCAAGCTTCCCTTGTAGTTAGGTGTGGTCAGTCACATGGCCAATTAAAAAGAAATTTTCTTGGCGCGCACACGTGTGTGTGTGTGTGTGTGTGTGTGTGTGTGTGTGTGTACATGTGTGAGTGTTATATAAGTATATGTGCCCATGCAGTGCCCTATGGGCTTGCCTGCAGTTGCTGGAGCAGAATGTTGGGTGTCAAGCTCCACTACCCTTCTGCCTGTTTTTACGTGAGCTGGAGTCTCTTATTGATCCTGGAACTTGCTACTCTTTGCGAGCTCTGGTGATTCTCAGGCCTCTGCTCCTGCATGGGATTGGATTTGCAAACATGTATGGCCATCCATGCCCAGCTGTTTATGTGGGCTTTGGGATGGAACTCCAGTCATCTGTTATGCCTCTTCAGGCCTTCATGTTGCACAGGAAGTGCTCACAACTGCTGAGCCTTCATCTCTAACCCATGATCAAGTTCTTGCCCGTGGAATGAATGCAAGTAGAAGCATTATATACAACTTGTCTTTTCCTTATAATGAATTCCAATTTCTTGTCCTTCAATTCTATTCTTGTTCCCTCTCCCTGAAGATCTACATGTGTAACTGAGGCAGGTTTATTTAATATATTTTATTTATTTATTTGAGAGACAGAAAGAGGCAGAGAGGGAAGGGGGAGAGAATGGGCACACCAGGGACTCCAGCAACTGCAAACAAACTCCAGATGCACGTGCCTCCTTGTGTATCTGGCTTACGTGGGTCCTGGAGAATCAAATTGGGATCTTTTGGTTTTGCAGGCAAACACCTTAACTGCTAAGCCATCTCTCCAGTCCTGAGGCAGGTTTATATATTCATTATTTATTTTTTTTTAAGGTAGGGTCTCGCTCCAGCCTAGGCTGACCTGGAATTCACTAGTCTCACTAGATGGCCTCCTACTCTTGGCGATCCTCCTACGTCTGCCTTCCAAGTGCTGGGATTGAAGGGATGTGCCACAATGTCTGGATATTTATTTATTTTTTAATAAGTAAACAGGGCTGAAGAGATGGCTTAGCGGTTAAGGCACTTGCCCGCAAAGCCTAAGGACCCATGTTCAACTCTCCAGATCCCACATAAGCCAGATGCACAAAGGTGAGGCAAGTGCAAGGTCGCAATGCCCACTAGGTGGCCAAGGGTGTGGAGTTTCATTGCAGTGTCTGAGGCCCTGGCACACCAATTCTCTCTCTCTCCCTCACATTCTCTCTAAAATAAAAAAAATTTAAAAAACAAGTAAAATAAGTAAACAAAGGGCTAGAGAGATGGCTCAGTGGTTAAAGTGCTTACTTGTAAAGCCTGATGGCCTGGGTTCTATTCCCCAGGTGCATAAAGTGGTGCATGTGTCTGCAGTTTGTTTGCAGTGGCATGAAGCCCTGGTGTGGCCATTCCCCCCATTCTCTTTCTCGCTCTTTGCAAATAAATAAATATTTATTTAAAATCCGTTATCCACTGTGCTCCATCTGCCTACCACTAAATTATTTAAAATAAATAAATATATTATTCCTATGTTATTTAAGCCTGTATGCTGATGAAAATAATTGGAAACCTTTAGAAAGGCAGTGTATGTGCTTTAAAAAGGTGGTACATTTATTTAAATTTAAAGAACCTGAGAGAACATATCTTTGGAAGGCAGCTATGCTCTCCATCACTATACACCAATGCACACGGGAACATACCTTTGTTCTGCTGAAAAGTGAATGAAAGAAACGTCATGGGGAAGAAATACACAAGAACCATAAAAGAAGTTACTGGGAATGGCAGGAGAACTACTCTAAGTCCTACACTCAAAATGTCCTAAAGGAGACTCCTTGTTGATAATCAACATTGAAACAGAAAAAGAAATGACATGCTTTTGGTCATCAAGACTTCTCATGTGACGGTTCAAGTATGAAATGCTCCTTCACAGGTTCATGTGTTTGAATATTTGGTCTCCAAATGGTGGTAATGTTGTGGGATGTTGTGGAACCCCAGAAGGTGGGATTACCTGGTTTGGAGGTAAATTACTAGACAGGCTTTGGCACATCTATCTACTCATGCTTTTGGTTGCCTATTCTTGTGTCCTGGTTTATCACCATGTGAATAAAGACTCACTGAACACATTCATGCTGACATGGGCTTCACCATGCCTTCCCTGCCAAGATGAACTGAAAGCCTCTTGAAACCATGAGCTCAAGTAAACTTTTCCTTTCCTAAGCTGTTTCTGCTAGGTATTTTGTTGCAGCAATGCAAAAGTAACTTGTGCACTTACATTAATAAAATGTATTATTAAGCTTGGTTACCTTTTCAATTGGTGTAGTTGCTTTAACAACATATAAAATATTATAGCTCACACATAAACAATATAATCTAGGAGTCAAATTAGAGCTTTTAAAACCTTGTCAACTTACGTTTCATGGGTACCAAAAAAGAAGATTGGATACTTATTTGCTGGAGGCTTCACAGCTCCCTCTGGGAGTTCATCAATCTATTAAAAACAAATTTAGTTATTAAATAGTTACTGGAAATACAATATCAATATTATTTTGATAATTTATTGCTAACTTAAAAATAAAATTCTTTTTAATTCTTGAAAATAATTCTAAAGGCAATATTTGGTCTATTACATTGAAGTAAAAGTGCAAATAAAATGATTATTCATAGGCAGGAACCAAAACCATTCATTTCCTTTGAAGAATCAAACTGGCATCCTTTGGCTTTGCAGGCAAACGCCTTAACCACTAAGCAACCTCTCCAGGCCCCAAACAAAAACTTTTGATTTTAGAAAAAGTAAACCAAGCTGGGCGTAGTGGCACATGCCTTTAATCCCGGCACTTGGGAGGCTGAGGTAGGAGGATCACTGTGAGTTTGAGGCCGGCCTGAGACTACACTGTGAATTCCAGGTCAGCCTGGATTAGAGGGAGACCCTACCTCAAAAACAAACAAACAAACGCAAACCAATAAAATATAGATGTACAGGGCATGAGGTTATTGTTAAAGAATGACTAGACAAACATCACTGCCTACTATCTGTTTGTTGAGGACTTTTCCTTCAGATAGTCATGTTCTCTAAGGACAGAACTAGTGAAACCTTTGACTAGGCAGAAAGAAAATGTCTATTCACTGTAAAGAGCTTCGGGTAGGAGTTTTCAGTGCTACACTTGGTTTGAATTTCTAAGAATCTTTATTTCTATCAACTTTCACCTTCCTATCTCCTCAGGGGAGATTCTTAGCTGATCCTCGTTTAGTAAAAATTTCCTATTTATAGGCAGATTTTACATAGTACAGTTTTTTGAGGTAGGGTCTCACTCTAGCCCAGGCTGACCTGGAGTTCACTATGTCATCTCAGGCTGGCCTCGAACTCACAGCAATCCTCCTACCCCTGCCTCCTAAGTGCTCAGATCATAGGCGTGAGCCACCACAGCCAGGACAGCACAGCACATTTTAATGGGGAGAATACACTTCTTTATTCTGTGCCTTCCCCACCTTCAGTTTTAATGGTGGGGCTGAGAAGATGGCGCCAGTGGTTAACAACACTTGCTTGTAAAACTTGTCAGCCCAGATTCAATTCCCCAGTCACCCACATAAAGCCAGATGTCCATTCATTTCCAGCAGCAAAAAACCCTAGTGTGCATGTGCACACACACGTGAATAAATAATTTAAAAAGAGCATATTATATTAAGTATATGGCCTAATATGTTTGAAAAAAAATTAAAGATGGCCATGCAAATTTTTTTTTTTCAAGGTAGGGTGTCACTCTAGCTCAGGCTGACCTGGAATTCACTCTGCATTCTCAGGGTGGCCTCGAACTCACGACGATCCTCCTACCTCTGCCTCCTGAGTACTGGGATTAAAGGCGTGCACCACCACACCCGGCCCATGCAAATTTTGATATTGGGGAATCCAGCTTATATACTTATGTCAATTTATACTTTTTAATTTTTGGTGTAAAAAATAAGACATTTGCTAATATAAAACATTACCATCTATTTATTCTCTTTATTCGAGTCTGATAAATAGATCTTCCCTAAGTGGGGCTTGTTTTTCCTTCTATTCTGTGTTAGGCCAGTCTCTTATAACAATTATATTGTTGGATTTTATTAGTCCAAATGAAAACCATAAATGTTAATAGTATAACATCTGGTTTTTTAAACACCCATATTCTCTTTATTTGTGTTTCTATTATGTAAATTATAACTGGAGTATCACATTTACAACTCTACAAGTACTTCAAATATTTCAAGAACCATATTAAAGTAGCATTTAAACAATATGAAGATATTTATTATAATCTGAAATGAGGTATTTAGTGGTTTCTACTCTGTTGTTTTCCTTCCCATTCTTTATTAATGTACTTTTTCTCTTCTTTATTATGCTCTACTGTTTGGTTTAATAAATTAGTGAAAAATCACTGTTCTTGCTAGAGACTTTGTTGGCAAATACTTTCAAAGAAAGGGCAGGAAGAAGGCACAGAACAGATGAAACAGGATGTCAATATGGTACTACAGTGTTAGTTTTAGCTGAAGATCCAAGATAATAGATAATACATCCAAAAAAAGAAGCCAATAACTACCATGCCAAACTTTGGAAAATGAAATTAAAACCCTTGTAACGTTTCTGAAGTTTAACAGTATGTGGACCTCTATATCTGCTGAGCAAATGTATGTAAACAGTTGATGTCAGATAAGTATATTCATGTTTCACATTCAGTTAGGTTTATCCCTCAAGTGAGCACTGCTAGCTCCTTGTGGATTTGACCACAAGAATTTGACATGACTTAAAATCTTTTTATTCATTTATTTGCAAGGAGGATGACAGAGAGAAGATGGATGAGAATGGGTACATCAGGGCCTCTTGCTGCTGCAAATGAACTCCAGATGCATGCATCACATTGTGCATCCGGCCTTACATGGGTACTGGGGAATCAAACCCAGGCACAAGGCTTTATAAGCTGCGTCTTTTACTACTGAGCCATCTCCCCAGCCCCTAAAATTCTTATCTTAGTTTTGTACAATTTGTTTTATAGCCCAAAACAAAGTGATAATTAAATACTGAAAGCTAAGATAGGAAAAGAACATGGAAATAGACATTAGTGAAGACCGTAAAATGACAATGATACTGTATATTTATGACAAATTTGTCTTTATTCTGTGAAATGTATTTCTGATCTATGTAAAGATTCTCCATCTAAGCCAGCACTGAAAGGAGAATAAATGGCATCAAAATATCCCATGTCCCAATTAACATTTTATTTTTAAAATTATGTGTTAGGGTTGTTGCTGTGATTCTCTTGTCACATCATGTATGTGTGTGTGTGCGTATGTGTATATGCATGCATAAATTGTACGTAAATGGGACATGTCATAAAAACTATTTTATCATGAAGATCCTATTTCTTTTCAAATTTTTATCATGTTAAGTGTGTGTGTGTGAGTGCGCCAGTTCATGTGTTGCCGGGCTCCGCCGGCGGGGGCAGGTAGTGCCGAGGGAAGGACCAGGCCTGCTGGTTCCTCCCAAGGGGTTGAGGAGGAGATGAGCGTCCGGCGACTCAGACCTCTCCTGGCCCCCGGAGAAAAACCACACTGAGTCGGGAGTCTTGTCGAAGCAGGAACTCGATTTATTGCTATGAGCAGTTGCCTATATAATGTTGGGGACGAAGGCAGGGGATTTTAGGATGGTGGGGAAAGGTAAGGGCCAATAATAAACTGTGACTATTGAAATAATAATTCTAACTCCCATGCGAAGTAGCAGGCAAGAAGCCATTAGGCGTCTTGGTGAGTCACGTCTGGCCAGAGGCAGATCACCAAACTTTAGCTAGGCTCAGGAAGTTCCACTAGGCCTCACACCTGGGCCTTTCAGAGCCCAACAATGTGTAAGTGTGTGTGGATGTGGATGTGCCACAGTGAGTGTATAGAGGTCAGGGGATAACCTTCAGTTTGGTTCTCATCGTCCACCTCATTTTGAGGTAGGGTCTCTTGCTGTTTATCACTCCCTTCCTGAACTTCCAAGAAATTCTTCTGTCTTGACTTCCCTTCTTGTGTACGGTGAGATTACAGATGTCCGCCATAGCTCTGGCTTTCTGGCTTTTAAGTGGGTTGAGATCCGAACTCAGGTACTCAAGAGTTGTGAGGCAAAAGTTTTATTCCCTGAGCCATCTCCCCAGCCCCCTTTTTCTCTTTAGGTAGAGACATGTTTGCTTACTTAGTACCAAGGAAATAGAGTCTTACTTTCATGACTTTCCGTAGATTGGCTCATCCCCAGGTATACACTACTTACAACAAAGTGCTTTCCTCCACATCTGTATACATAATCATAAACAAAGGTTTTATAGACAGAGGACTTTGGGGGGGGAAGAGTCTATAATGTCTATAATACACAAAAGTAATCATATTTTATAAGATTCTCTGCATCATGAAAAGTCTTTGAAACTGGTATGATCAAGCGGCACAGAGCTAATTAATTTGATTTTAATGGCTGTATAATAATCCAGTGATTGGAAACCTATAGTTTAACATTTCCCTGAGGGATGGGCATTGACCTTGTTTTCAGTGTTTTTGTTTTTTATTTATTTATTTATTTATTTTTTATTAGTCAGTTCTGTATTCAGCAAATACAGTCAGTTTGGTACCATTATTAGGCTCATCCGTGACCTACCCCCTCCCCTTGGCCCCTCCTTGTTGAGGTATACGGGTCATGCATTGTGGAGTTAGCCCACAGTTATGGGTAAGCTAAATGTCTCTGCATATCATGACCCAACATAAACATACATTTACGTATTGATGCTTAAATGAAATATATTGCTAGATGTGAGACTGTTGGATCATAGTTATTTTTCATTTAAATCGATATTACCAGACTGCTTTCCAAAAAGGATGCAATAAATCAAATTTCCACCAACGTATGAAAATGCGCCCCTTTCCCATATTTGACAGCATCAGTGCTATTGCTCGTTTAAATTTGCATTTCCCTGATGAATGGTGAGGTTCAGCACCTTCTCGTAGGGTTACTGGGTATGAGGATTTACCTTTCAGTGAATTGCCTATTCATATCATTGCTGTGCTTCTCTACAGAATTGTTTTTTTAAAAAAACTATTCTTTACCATCTGTTGACCTGCTATCCATAATTCCCACTGCACATGTATCTCCTTCCCTCCGTCCTGTGTCTTGGGAGACAGGCAGTTCTGAGTGGTGCAGCTCAGCACTGCCTGCTCTCATGGGCCTCCTCTCACAGCTTTTCTCCACTCACTCCTCACTGGTCTCAGCGATCCATGGCTTGAAATGCCGTCTGTACCATTGGAGTGTTGATGAGACTCACATTTCTGTCCCCAAACTCAGAACTTTCCTCTGAGCTTAAAATGCACATATTGAGTTATCTTAAAGGCATCTTAAGTTTAAGTTCTAAAACAACCTTGTGGCCTAACCTGCTTCCATGGGAGTACATGGCATCACAGTCTGTCCACTCAGCTGTTTCTACCAGACACCAGGAAAACATTATTGACTTAATCTCCACAGACACATCTTTTTCATTACTACACCTTTTCAATTATAACTCCTAAAATAACAATCACCTAGCTACTTTCCACATCCACTACTGTTTTTTCCCCTGCCCTCACTTACTCTATCAGCTAAGGCCTAAACTTCTATAAGTCTCCCAATGAGACCCTTTGCATCCAGTCTCCCCACTTCTGGCCCATCCCCAACTTGGCTCCCAGCAATTAGCTATTCAGTCCCTGAATATAAATGAGATTGTCAGGGCTAGGGAGGTGGCTCAGTAGGTAAAGTGCCTGCTTGCCATGCAAACACAACTACCTAAGTTTTTAGGATCCTCAGCACTCAAGTAAAATGATGGGTATGGAGGGCACACTTGTAACCCTCTCTGGGAATATGGAGACAGGAGGTTCTTCGGGGTGCTTATCCCCTTTTCCCCTCTCTTTCTACTCCCCCTCACACACACAGAGCATTATGTCAACATGCCACTCTCTTAACCTTGCTTCTCTGCCCACTGTTCTCATGGCCACATTAAATTACCTGTGATTTTGCTTGCTTATCCACATGCCTTCCTCTAAACTAAAATGTAATCATCATGAAGGCAAAAAACATTTCTATATTGTTCATTTTTAATCCCTAGCACCCAGGACAGTAGCAGAGCATTGGATTTTAGTATTATTTTATGCATGTGAGCACACACATGCAAATATAAATTAAAAAAGAAAAGTGTTATAATGTACATATTAATAGTTCATGCCAAGTCTAATTTAACCCTTTCCTTATATAAGCTTTTAGTTTTCCTAATTAAATCAGGATTTTTAACTGCCAAAACCAGTGTGATTGCCTTATTTCCTTTGACTTCCTCCTTTATCCCATGAAGGTAAGAAAAGACAGCATGGATTTTAGTAAAGCTCTTTCCATTAACTTGCCCTGTGGCTGAGAAAGTTGGTAAAAGGAAAATAAGAATACATTTTAATTTTCTCACCCTCTCCAAAATAACAACACTGGAAGTTGTCTTTACAGTTCAGAAAGTACTATCATTTAACTTTTAAAAAAAGATTCAAAATTGTCTGCAGAGAGGGAAGCAATGGAACAAAATGGAAAGGTAGGGTCATTCTGGATTTAATGATCGTGTGTGTGTGTGTGTGTCTATTTAGATGATATTGCATTACAGGGATTTTTCTCTGAATATTCTAGGTAAAAAAGAATATCCTCTCTGTGGTCCCTACCACCTGCGGGCATGCCCTATATTCCCTCAACTCTATCATCTCTGAAGGTCTTGGTGAGGTTTTGTACTTAAAAATCCTGCCTTCAGAACAGTGTCTAGAATGTAGGCACCCAGTGAATAGTTGACTAAGGGCTGTGGAGATGGCTAACTGGTTAAGAGTGTTTGGCATGCAAACAAGAATACCTGAGAGGGCCTAAGAGCACCAGAGTTCAATTCCCAAGCATCCACATAAAAAGATGGGCATGGCCACTTATCTGTAACCTCAGCCATGCAGAAGGAGGTGGAGACCAGAGAATTGCTGGGGCTTTCTGTCCCTCAGTGGCAGCTTCAGTCCAGGGAGAGACTCTCTTAAGGAAACATGCAGATGAGTCACAGAGGAGGACACCTAATGTTCTCTTCTGATCTCCATACTGGTGTGGTGCACGCAACCGCACATACATGTATATTTGTCACACATCCCATCATACACCATACTACATGCCCTACACATAAATATGCAAAAGAAGGATGAATAAGATTGCATTGCCAAAGGCAAAATACACAATGCACTGGAATAAAGTACAGGTATTGAAGCCAGGATTTCAATTTATCAATTACTATAATTATAATTGTGGAAGACACTTAAAATCTCTCTGGACTCTTCATCTCTAAAAGAGGAATAATAATACCTATCGCAGGGCTACTGTGCGGAAGAATGGCACCAAACCTCTAAATTAATGTTTCACATTTTCTCTTCCTAATTGTCCTTCTTAAGATAAGCTTACTTAAATCAGTTCCCTCATAATTTCTGTCCTTTGATTCCAGTTCTACCAATCTAACAGCAGCCAACTAATTATGTCTTTTTCCTAAGCTTTCCCTCTGGTTTAATTTTTTTCAACAATCTCCATTTTAGAGACAGGAACAGAACCCAGGGCAAATGGAGACTAACTTACCCAAGGTTGCAGCCAGCGAGTGGTCATTTAATATGAACCCACACCTCCCTGGCTGCAAAGCACATCCCATGTTTCCTACTTCTTCTTTCACTTGAGTCCAGCAACTATTTAAGATCACTATCACAGTCCTTATATCTTCTTCTCTGACCAAACATTCAACTCTGAATATCTCTTTATATGTTTTGTTTCTAAAATCCCTCACTGTTGAGAAGTCATTCTAATTTGTTGAGGTCTATCTGTGTGTATGGCTGTATTAATATGCGTGTATGGACATGTGTATCACTACACACGTGTGGAGGTCTGAGGACAGCCTCAGGTTAGTTGTCTTCTTCTGCCTTGCTTGAGACAGGTTCTCCTTTGTTTCTACCACTGGATGTGTGCCAGTCTAGCTGGCCATGAGCTTCCAGAGTCTCTTGGCTCTATCTAGCTGTTGGCATGTTGAGATCAAAGACCCATGCATCACTTTGTGTCTGGCTTTACATGGGTGCTGGGGAACTGAACTTGGGCCAGCAGGCTTGTAAGCAAGTACCCTTAATCACTGGACCATCTCCCTAGCACTAAATAACTTTTTTTTTTTCCAAGGTAGGGTCTTACTCTCTAGGCTAGGCTGACCTGGAACTCACTATGTAGTCACAGGGTGGCCTCAAACTCATGGCAATCCTCCTACCTCTGCCTCCTAAGGGCTGGGATTAAAGGTGTGCGCCACCACGCCCAGCTGGCTATTTTTTAAACATTTTTATTTATTTGCTTTTAAGGAGGGAGGGAGGGAGGGAGGGAGAGAGAGAGAGAGGGAAAAGAAGGAGGAGGAGGAAGAGGAGGAGGAAGAGGAGAAGGAAGAAGAGGAGGACCAGCAGCAGCAGCAGCAAAAAGAAGAAAGACAGAAGGAATAGGCACACCAGGGCCTCCAGGCACTGCAAATGAACTACAGATGCATGCACCACTTTGTGTAACTGGCTTTATGTGGGTACTGGGGAAGTGAACCCAGGTTGTTATGCTTTGCAGTCAAGCGCCTTAAATGCTGAGCCATCTCTCCAGACCCCAATTAACTATTTTTTAAAGGAGAATAAAAGCTTACAGACCTCTAGCTGATATATTTTATCATTAGTGATCTGAAACATATACAAATATATTAACAGGTATAAACTCCTTATGCTATAGTATCATTACAATTACACAACACACAAACCAAGATACAATCTATATATTAAATGGAAATAAAATCAACAGCAATAAAATATAATTAATAATATAAATTTAATCTTACTCTGCTGAAATTACATCCTGTTTACAACATAAATATGCCTCAGGTTCTTTTGAGTTTAGCATTGTCCTGAGCTGTGTGATGAATCAAACTCATACCACTTTTCTCCATGGAAACTACTACCAAGCTTCTACCTACGCACCCTGCCCTGACTTTATCAGGAAGTGCATGCGTGCATGCGTGTGTGTGTGCATGTGTGTGTGTAGAGGGGGCTGGGGTAAACAAAAAGGAGTATCTAAAATGATCTCAAGTCTTTTGACTTTGAGGTGAGTGCCTGAACAGCCGAGGCAAGACTATTTAGATGGGAAGAAGTAGTTCAGTTTTAACAATGAATCAGTAGTGCCTGGGGGACAGCTAAATGGATTTGTCTATTAGGTGAGTGAATTTATGATTTTGAAGCTCAGAATAGTGAGTTTGAGCCTACAACAGAGGTTTGAAGCTTTCAAGAAAAGAAACATGAACCAGGCGTGATGGCACACGCCTTTAATCCTAGCACTCAGGAGGCAGAGGTAGGAGTTCAAGGCTACCCTGAGACTACATTGTGAATTCTAGGTCAGCCTGGGATAGAGTGAAACCCTACTTGAAAAAAACAAAACAAAACAAAAAACAAACAAACAGAAAAGAAACACGAGAGAAAGCCAAAGAAAGAGAATTTTTACAATTCAAAAAAAAAGAATAGACAATGGTCTTTGGATTGGTAGAACAAAATGACCCCTGGGTGGTGTTTGGTGGTGGTGATGGGGGGGGGGTCAGCGGATGTAGTACAGCCAGTTATTTATACCGTTCAGCTACCAAGAGAAACAGAGCAGTGCAGGAACGGTGATAGATCATTTTCAGTGTATAATTAGAAGAGGAAAAGATGTTGTTTAAATTGGAGAATAAAAATTTTGTTTAGATTTTTGTTTGTTTTCGAGGTAGGGTATCACTCTAGCTCAGGCTGACCTGGAATTTACTGTGAATACTCAGGGTGGCCTTGAACTCATGGTGATCTCTGCCTCCCGCATGTGTCACCATGCCCAGCTTTAGATTTTTTTTTTTTTGCTCCTAGTACGTATTAATATTAGATGCCAGGAACAAAGCTCACATTTTAAAAATTGCTAAAGTGTTGGGGCTGGAGAGATGGCTTAGCGGTTAAGACACTTGCCTGCGAAGTCTAAGAACACATATTCAAGTCTCTAGGTCCCATATAGCCAGATGCCCAGTGATGCAAGTGTGCAATATCACACATGCACCCAAGGGGGCACATGTGTCTGGAGTTCATTCATAGCAGCTGAAAGGCCCTTGTGTGCCCATTCTTTCTCTCTCAAAAATAAATAAAATAAAATAAATTGTTAAATGTTGAATGGAAAAAAAGAAAAGGACAAGGCTAAACAGGAAAAGTGTCTTAATAAAGAGGATAAAGGATGAAGGAAAAAAACCTGCATTCTTTGAACACCTGTTAAGCTTCAGGCTCTTTATGTTCATAATCCTTGAAATGGTCCTGATTCTTTGTGGATGTATCCAAAAAGAGATTAGATCATTTGCTCAAAGTCAATGGCCTACTGAATGATGGTAGCAATTTGGCATCATCGGCTCACAAGGCTTTTGCTCTTCCATCACATATTACTGCCTTTCCAGGTAAAAGGCAGTAATGTGTTCTGCCAAATGTGTGCTCCTTTATAGCCCTCCAGCAGGGTAGAAAAAGTGAATGGAGGACAGGAGGGAGGAAAGGGAGAAAGACTTTCAAAGATACGAAGTTGTAGTTGAATTGTATTGGCACACATTTTATTATGATGTATGAAGGTAAAATAATTTGCTGGAAAAAATAGGGCAAAGGAATTAGACACCTACTAACATCTGAGAGGGATGTACAAGGAAGGATCCCTGGATAAATAAAAGTACTGTGAGCATTGCTGAAGACCTAGGTGAACTTAATTCCAGAGCAGCCCCAGTATACATGTCTATACTGGAGCAGGGAAGGTAGATATTAAGAAAGACCAGGAGGGCTGGAGAGATGGCTTAGCTGATAAGGTGCTTGCCTGTGAAGCTTAGGAACATATGTTCAAATCGCTAGGTCCCACGTAGTCAAATGCACAGTGACGCAAGTGTCTGGAGTTTGTTTGCAGCAGGCTGAAGGTCCTGCTGCACCCATTTTCTCTCTCTCTCTCTCTCTCTCTCTCAATAAATAAATAAATTTTTAAAAGAATGTTAAAAAAAGAAAGACTAGGGAAGTGTTTATAGGATAAACACATTAAAGTAAAAAGGAGATTGGCAAGAGAGCTATTTGAGTTATCATTTGGGGATCTAACATGAATAAGAAATAAAGCCCAGAATAGACTATCATACCAAGAGACAATGAGCAGGTCAAGCAAGGGCTCACCTGCAGCTTACCAATGCTACTGAGTGAAAAGCAATTCTACTAGTGCAAAGCAAGTTTTCTGTCACCGTCACCTGTTTCACTTCAACAAACCTCTCCAAGCACCTGTTCTTAAGCTGCTCTAGTTTTGGAATTTGTTTTTACAGTAATATAAAAATCAAGAACACATTTGTTCTGGGTTACCTGGTTCTTTGTAGTTAAATAATCTTTGCCCCAGATAAGTTTATCACACATGAAGAATGGAGACATGACATGACACTTCATAACTCTTATCCATCAGCATAGCAAAGGATAGGGCCAGTAAACAATAGAAGTAACAACAAAAGGCTGAGCTGGCGAATGAGCAGAATTCTTAACATCTGGTATAACACAAAAATTAACTTAGTTTTATCTCTTTTGTTCCATGCTGTTTCCATTCAGTACAGTGTGGTTGTGTTCTAGTAGAAATATACTAACTGTGTAAGTCGATCAGCCAGGTATGAGATAGAAAACTGTACCTACTATAACTTCAGAAATCTGTCTTTTCAGAAACTGAAGAATACCTTCCTATCAATCATCAGCACTAGGTTCTAAGACTACTGTATTTCACAGCAAGGAAATTAGACAGAAACTGACATAAACAGCAACATAGAAATTGTTAAAAACATGTTAGTCCCAAAGGCTTTACATCCACTTTAGAGGACACCATAAATTTGCCTTATAGATCTGTAAGTTTTCTGAACATAAAATCTCTTCTTACTTTGTCACTGATGGTCTGACACCTTCACAGATTAGACCTAAAAACCCAAGGTAACTCTAGAGCCTCAGAATCAGCCAGGGAACATATGTAGTCAAGGTTGCACAAAACTACATATATAGCAAATGTATAAATGTATTACCTTTAACAAGGCACATATGTGAAACCCTAACAGTTTCAAGACAGTTATGAATTTATTACAGTTCAAAAACTAGAAGGATCAAGAAAGATAAAAAGACCAGTAAGTATAGTTAGCCTTTTGAGATCAGGGAATTATTGGCCTGGATGGTTAAATGATCTAAAATAATATTACTTTAATACTGTGTGTGACTTTCATGTAAGACTGTGGCTGTACCAGAATAAAAGGCACAGGTTTGTTTACAAATCATCCTTACTTCAAAAACTCAACAACTATTCCACAGAAACACATACGACTCATACAGATGAAGAAAAATTACAGATGTCATTAGTACTAAGGTTGTTCTTCAGCATCGAGAAAGAAAGATCTAAAGTCGAGTTATTTTCTGACATTCCTGCCTACATAAAAATTTTACATCTTCTGTGAAACTTATTTTTAAATGTGCTAAGTACTACTGAACCAATCACCTAACAACATGCATCTTAAAACATATTTGGCATTAAAAACTGAGAAATTACTACTGTGTTATCAAGAATTGTCCATTCTCTGTGTAGGCAACCTTATTGCTATCACTGACTGTAGTATATTTTGAAAGCTGGACACCTCATTTCTAAGTAGTCTTAGAAACTATAATTAGCTCAATTCCAGCGATCAGACAGGAAGACTGGTTTATTCATAGGCCACTTTGTGCACCAGCATGGTCATTTATCTTACCTCCAAGTCCTGAAGCTATAGAGAACCTCTAGAAAGGGCCCATTTACACTTGAGATTCTTACAATGTCTCCACAATTCCTGGAATCTACAGTCAAACTGATTATTATGAAGCCGCAGGAAACTGCAGAAGCTCACACCCACCAAGCCACACAAGCATTTACTGAGACTTTACTAGGTTCCTTGAATTTACTATTTCTATTTTAATTGGGCTGAAAGGTTACCCACATACATGTCAGGGAAACACAGGAGCATGTTATCAGGAACATAGTAATGCAAACTCTATATAAGCAGTCAGTCTTAAGATTTAGCATCTAGGCTCTACTAAACCAGGAATCTCACCAGTACTCTACCTGATGATGTTCGCTCACACATACAGGTTCTTGGAACCTACATGCAAGCCAATACTATGCGATTACCTCACAATTGATTTTGGAGGATCTCTGCTTTCCCTAAATGTATGACTAATCTGTTAATTATTTTTATATTCTCTTAAATCAATGGGCTTTCAAAGCGCTACACACTAGAGAAAGACAGTATTGTCTACTAGAATAAAGGCTAGTTAAGACTGTCAGTTTCACGGCTGAAGGAAACCTGTTTGTCAATCTGCCTTCCTTCCTTCCTTCCTCTCTCTCCCTCCCTCCCTCTTTCTTTCTTTCTTTTCCTTTTCTTCCAAGGCAGGGTCTCACTGTAGTCCAGGCTGACCTGGAATTCACTATGTAGTCTCAGGGTGGCCTTGAACTCATGGTGATCCTCTTACCTCTGCCCCCCAATATATATTTATTATTTATTTGAGCAAGAAAGAGGGAGAGAGGATGGGTGAGCCAGGGCCTCCAGCTGCTACAAACAAACTCCAGACACATGCGCCAATTTGTACATATAGTTTACGTGGGTCCTGGGGAATTGAACCTGGGTCCTTTGGCTTTGCAGGCAAGTGCCTTACCTACTAAGCCATCTCTCTAGCCCCTTTCTTTTTTCTTTTTTCTCTTTCTTATAAATGCCAAATGCTTCCTCAGTCCTTCCACCTAATCTAATATCACATTTATCACACTGCTGTGGCATTCTTATAGTTAGGGTTTATCACATTTATTTGGGGCTGAAAATGTAGCACAGCTAGTAGAATACTTGCCTAGCATGCTCAAAGCCCTATATTAAATATCGAACACATAAACTACTCAGGGTGAGGAGGCAGGAGGATCAGAAGTTTAAGGCTATCCATGACTACATAGTGAGCTTGTTTGAAGCCAGCCTGGGATACATAAGACCCTATCTCAAAAGAAAATTACATTTATTACTTGTTTGCCCATGAGTGAATTTCTTAAGCTAAGTCTTAGGAATAGTATCTACCTTACAGTATTATTATTATATTTACTTTAACCTGTATCAAGACATATACATGTATGTAATACCTATCTATCTATCATCTATCTATTCAAATTAATTGTAATTAAAGAAATTCAGTTAAATACTTGAGTTCATTAAATTGAAAGATTTAATTTTTTTTTTTTTTTTTGGTGCTAAGGAATGAACCCAGGGTCATATACACTCTAGGCAATTTTTAAAACCTTTGAGTAATTTACTCTGAAAATGTGAAAAAATAGGTATTTTTTTTCTCAGTAAGCACGTAAGACAATCAAACCTTTCTGAAAGGCAACACATAATATAGAACCAAAGCTATAAAATGTGTACATGCCCCTTAACTCCAAAACAGAATTTCCAGAGACTTGTCTAAAGGAAGTAATGATCCAGCAAGGAGAATGTTTCTGAATCTTGTTTTGTAGTTTAACCTGGAAATAACTGAGAAGTGTTCTAATAAGGAAGTGATTATAATTTAGAATAGATATATACCATAAATTACCATAAAGATATCGCAAATGATGTTACAGAAATATATTTCTTGCCACTGAAATCTCGTGGGGAACAAAGGTTGTAGGGTGATATACAAAGTTATGTCCACACACATGTGACTTCTATAATTAATCTTATTTGCACAAAATTCTTACTCAGGAGGAATTAATATCTATAACATGAAAGCCAATCCTTTCATTTAAATATATTTTATTTATATGAGAGAAAGAGAGGAAAGAGAGAGAGAGAGAGAGAGACAGACAGACAGACAGAGACAGAATGGGCGCACCAGGGCCTCTAGCTACTGCAAACGAACTCCACATGCACATGCCACCTTGGGCCCCTGGCTTTACATGAGTAGGAGGGAACCAAACCTGGGTCCTTTAGCTTTGCAGGCAAGTGCCTTAACCAGTAAGCCATCTCTCCACCCCTTTCTTTTTTTTAAGTAGTTGAAAATAGATCAAATGGTTTATAGTATTAGCTGTTTTCAGTGAAAAGACCACTAGTAACTGGTGGGAACTCTTTATAGCCAGCACTCCTACTCTACAAACTATGGTAAAGGTCCAGCTTTTGGTATTTGTTAAAATGTCCAGTTGGTTGCAGACTGACATGTTTATAAAATACAGTGAAAATGACTTAATAGAAAAATGGAATCTAAAAGGCACATAAAATGTAAACCTTGATTTAAAAGCATTTGAAATTCACAAACATAAAGTTACTTCATCAAGTTAACTTTTCATATTTTTATTCTGTTTCTTTATCTACTTTATCAATGACAGCTGACAGCCTAGAAACCATGCTTTCAGTAGCACTGCTTGAAGTTTCAGGAAGCGATTTTGCCATGGACTATGCCAATAACTACACTAACAGACTGGATTCTGATCTAACTTTTGGAGACTTCTTGTGAAGAGAAAACTTTCTCCTATTACATTTACTAGCCTATAATGCTTTAATGTGAGTAGACATTTTCAATAAAGTTGTGTACAATTTTAAACTACTAGTAATTTCCCCAAAGAATCATATATAATCTCTTTTAGTAGAGACCTGGCTTCAGAAAATTAATGTACATATTAGCATTAAGAGATTAAGTTGCCTATTTGCTCTCAATTTAAGTAAGACAACCTGCCATTTTCTTGTCAAAGTCAATGTAATCCCTGAGGGGACAGTTGAGAGAGCCTGTGCTATTCCACTTAAAGAAAACTTCTTTGGACTGAGGCCAAAGTAATGAAGATTATAAACATTTTACTTTATATTGAGATGAAAAATCAACTTAAATTTCAAGTGATTCCCTGAAAATACGTACCCTGCTCTCCAGAAAGTTTCATAATCTAAAAATCTGTGAAAGAGTTGTGGATAAGAAGCTGGGAAGTCCCAAAAGTATTTATAGTAACAGAAGATACAAAAACATTATAATCATGTTTTAGAAGTGTCATGAATTTAATCTCTTGATAGAAAATACAAAATTGTGCCTAGCACTGTGCCTTACATAGTAACAGTTCAGGTCTCCAAGCTATACTGAATAGTCAGTAAAGTGAGATGCTTAGGTTCTAGCAAGTGAGAGGAGCTTGGACAGATGTAGACTTGATGAGCAGTGATTTAGTAAGAGGGAACAGAAGGCTGGAATACAATAAGCTACGAAGCTCAGCCAGAACTGAAAGGAGGCCAACAGAGAAAGTTACAAAGTAGTAAACTAAGTTTCTTTCTTCCTCTTTCCCCTTCCCCATCTCTTCCTTCCTCTCTCCCCTCTTTTCCAGTGCCAGGGATAGAACCTAGGGCCTCACATGGTAGGTGAGCACCACCAATGTGCTACATTTCCAGCAATAAATGTTTCTAAAATTAAGGGAAAAGGTAACTGAAAAGTAAAGATGGTGGTATCAAATCCATGTAAATACTCATATTAGATCCTTCTCCTTATTTTATATAAAATGTATGTGTGGTTTTCTGTTTGTTCCTATTTAAAGAGAGAGAGAGAGAGAGAGAGAGAGAGAGAGAGAAATTGGTGTGCCAGGGCTTCAGGCACTGAAATCGAACTCCAGACACTTGTACCACCTAGTGGACATATGCAACCTTGGGCTTGCCAGACCGCTGTCTGGCTTATGTGGGATCTGGACAGAAACTGAACATGGATCCTTAGGTTTCATAGGCAAGTGCCTTAACCGCTAAGCCATCTCTCCAGCCCTGTTTTTTTTGAGATAGGTCCTCATGTAGCTCAATTTGGCTTCAAATCTGCTATGTATCCAAGGATGACCTAGAACTCCCAAGTGTTGGGATCACAGGCATGCACTATTACCCCCAGCCTTAAAACATGTTTAAAATTAAGACAGAAGGGCTGAGGATGTAGCTCAGTGGTACAGTGCTTGCCTAGCATGCACAAGGCCCTGGGTTCAATACCCAGCACCACACAAAAAAATTAATGTGGAACTCAATTACACTGTAGTACACAAATCTAAAAGTGTAGCTTGATCCATGTTTACAAATGCACTCACCAGTCCACCACCACTCGATCAAATAGGACATTTCCTCCCAGTCATCCTCCCCTCTGCCCACGGCATACTGATTGCCATTGATCAGCTTTGCTTGTTTCTGAATGTTATGTAGTGGACCAGCACTGAATATGCTCTCATGTCTGGCTTCTTTCACTCGATCTTAGATTTTTGGGGGCATCAGTTGTATGCTCCTTTTTATTGCCAAGTAGTACCTTTTTATTATTTTATTTTATGAGAGAAAGAGAGAAAATGGGCAAACATCAGGACCTTCAGCCTGCTGCAAACCAATTCCAGATGCATGTACCCCCTTGTGTGCATGTGTGACATTGTGTGCTTGTGTCACTGTGCATCTGGCTATGTGGGACCTGGAGATTTGAACATTAAGTTCTTAGGCTTCGCAGGCAAGTGCCTCAACTGCTAAGCTAGGCTTTGCAAGCAAGTGCTTCAACTGCTAAGCTAGGCTTTGTAAGTAAGCGCCTCAACTGCTAAGCCAGCTCTTCACCCAAGCAGTGCTTTACTGTATGAATATACTACATACCCATTTATTCCACCATTAAGGAGGAGTTATTGCTTCTAATGCTGTATAAGTGAAGCTGCTATGCACAAGCACTCTTTTTTATATTTATATTTATTATTTTGAGAGAGTGAGAAAGAGGCAGATAGAGAGAGAGTGGGAGGGAGGGAAAGGGTGTGCTGGAGCCTCTAGCCACTGCAAACAAACTCCAAACGCATGTGCCATGTTGTGCATCTGGCTTATGTGGATAGTGCAGAATCGAACCTAGGTGCTTTGGCTTTGCAGGCAAGTGCTTTGACCTCTAAGCCATCTCACATGAGCACTCTTATACAGACCTTTTGGTTGACATAAACATTCACTGTTTTGTATATATGCCTACAACAGACTGCTAGTCGACAAGATAGTATGTGTTCAACATCAGTAGATGAAGCTAGACTTCTAAAGTTACTGTATCAATTTCTCATTTGCAATGTTTGAGAGTTCTAACTTAGCATTATATTTAATTTTTAAGAGATGGGGCTTCACTATGTTACCCAGGCTGGCCTTGAATTTCCCGTGTTAGTCTCCTGAATAATGTGACTATAGACATGTGACATTGTACGTGTAAATACCTTCATTTTGTATTGAACTTCCTGTATGAACATGTTCTGCCTCTGAGTAATGACTCTCAGTCCCTCATACAGTTTTTAAATTAAAACAAAACAAAACAAAAAACACCCTTCAGCTAAAGCATAAGAGTTTTGAGGCTTTCCTTTGTGGTGCCTTTGTTATTTTCACCTCTACCTATTGCAAGTAGAGGTAACATAAACAGAATGCTCACAAAGAAAACATACAAGATGACTCTAGGGAGTGAGAAATGCTTCTATTTTGTTTTTTTATTCTTTTGGATAAAAAATAAATTTCACTATTATTTAATATATACATGAATACTAACTAGTGCCCTTATTCAGATAGTTATGTTTATTCACCTTGGACTAACTGTGATTTATTACCATTTGGATATGCTTGATTGAACAGAGTTTTGGAATACCTAACTCAACTGGCTCTTGCCAAATGGACGAGTAGCTACAAGAGTCCTACAATGAAACTAACAAATATGAGCAAACAATAAAAAAAATGGCTCAACTGATGGTTTTGTTTTCAAAAAAATCTGAAGAGTAAAATCTATGATTATCTAACCAATCAGATCTTATTAGGAATAGGCCACAAATACTCCAAAAGACAAAACTTTAAAATATGGACTTAATTTTCCTGTGAGTATTTTGCCAATACATTTTAATATTTATTTGCACGTGTGTGTGTGTGTGTGTGTGTGTGTGTGTGTGTATGAGGATACCAGGGCCTCCTGCCACACCAGATGCTTGTACCACTTTTTGCATCTGGCTTATGTAGGTAGCTTGGGAATTAAACCTGGGCTAGCAGGACTTTGCAAGTGCCTTTAACCACTGAACCATCTTCCTAGACCTGCCAATAAAAACTTGAATCACAAATATTCCTTATCTTAGGTCATCCTTTTGGTTTCTTTGGGGGTTTATTTTATAATGGATATAAACAGTAGTACAAAATACAGACTATATAATTTTAAAGTAAATTTGTGTATATTAGGGATACACGGTCAAATTTTACCAACACGACACAATGAAGAGTTCAGATTCTCTTGTTTTAATATTAGTATTTCTTAGTGTTAAGCTAGTTAATACTTATGCATAGGAAGACTTTTATTTTTTAAAGCCATATACAATAAGGTATATTCCACAGAAATAGCTAGCTGCTACTTAATGCTAAAATAACACAGTAGGGGAGAAGGGAATCAAAACAGAACCAGGGAAGAGGTTCTTACCAGGAAGAGACATAAGGGAAATTTCCTGGTTACTGGTCCTAGTCTATATCTTGGCAGGTATTTTTATTACGCCCATGTCAGAATCAAGTAAATGCTACATTTAAGATAAGCTTCAGTCTACGTAAATTTTATCTCATGAGAAAAAAACAGAATCCATAAAAAAACACTAACATCTAGTTAATGACATGAATGTTGTCTAGGAGTAAATTTTAGTAATGCTTACAACTAACTTTGAAATGTATTAAAATAAGGTAGACTACAGTATAGATAGAGGGATAGACATAAATAGAGCAAACAGTAAAATTTATAGAATCTAGGTGACAGATACATGGATGTTCACTGTGTAACTCTCTCAACTTTTCTGTTTGCAATTTTTCATAAAATGCCGAGAAAAATAACACATCTATTAAAGAGCTCAAAATGACCAAAATTAATAATTTTAAATAGTGTAGTGATAGAAAGGCAAGTTAGAAATTCAAATAGGAAAAAGGTAGGAACACTCAAGCACCACTGCTTTGGGATATAGTAGCCCTTCCTTATCCTCAGGGTATGTTTCAAAATCCCTAGTGGATGCTAGAAATTGTGGATAGCACCAAATCCTACATATGCTATGTTTTTTCCTGTATATACATAACTATGATAAAGTTTAATTTGACATTAGGAAAAGTAAGAGATTAACAACAATAACGTAGAACAATTAAGAATATTTGTTGCAATAAGCTATTTAAATGTGGTCTTTTCCTCTGTGCTAAAATACACTATGGTACTATACTGTATTTTTGGACTATGGAAAGTGAAATTAGGGATAAGGGGACAGTACTATATTCTGTATGTAGTAAGAATTATCCCTGTTTTACAGACTAGCAAACTGAAATTAAAAAAAAAACAAAACAAAACTATATCCAGGGTCACAGAATGTGAAGCCTAGCCAAGAGCTGGATTCACCTTGATCAAATTCTGCATCCTCTTGATTCACATTCCCTACAAGGGCTGCTCTGGACCAATACATCTTTCTTAAGCATAGATCATGCCTATATGGGCCAGCTCTGACTGCTTGGAAGTTCCTTCTTGCAGTATGAACTAAAACCTGTATTTTCATGTTCTACTTGCTAGGTGTGATTCTTTGGGGTCCTATGGACTCTTCCTCACATGACTGGCCTTCATATCAAATGAAAATATGTGAAATCTGAATAAATAAGATCTCTTTTCCAGCTAGTATTTTAAAAATATTATCTAACAAAGTTACAGCTGGATATGCGATGGAGATTGGTGACTCATAAAGCTGAGATGAAAATGAGAACATAGTAGAAGCAAAGGTATGTAATCAAGAGTAGACTCCACACATCATACCACACATACTACACGCGTACAAAGATGACTCAAAACACTGTCTTCTAGCATTCACCTTTCCTTGAAAATTACATCTACAACCTGTGATTCATACAATATGTTGTTGTTGTCTTTGGTCTTAGGTTCTTTTCTTGAGAAGTTCATGTTAAATGTGACTAGACATAAGATTTTTTTTCTTGCATTTTTTAGTCTAAAAACCTGATATTCTTTCTCATGTTATTTTCCATTTTTGTGCATTGGTTTGTAATTATAACTTCTAGGAAACTTATGTACAATTAGGTACACATCTAGGAGTACTTTTATTTTACAAATTACCACAGGTGGCCAACCTGTATGAATAATATGTTAATGAAATTTTTAAGTCTATTTTCTTTTTGATGCTGAGAAAATATTTTTTCAAAGGCAAGATTATAAGGAATGAGCAACTCTGATGATTATCTTCAACCACCCCCCCCCCCGCAGGCTGACCTGGAACCCACTCTGTAGTCCCAGGCTGACCTCGAATTCACAGCAATCACCTGGCTTTGATGATAATCTTTAATTCACTTCTGATATGTATGTATATATGTACAACATTCTAAAGCTGTATTTTTCTATTTGATAAACACATACAAGGATTCCCCAAAGCCCTCCTAAAGTCACAAATCTTGCCCCTTTAAACAATATACACTATTATAGCAATAAAAATAAACAATAGTTTTACTTTGAAAACTTTGCCTTACTTAAGGACCCAGAGTTCAGACATGGAAAACTTATTTCACAGCCCAATGGAATCTGAATAAGACTGTTTTTTCCTCTTGATGTCTGAGGTTGTTAGTGTTGGAAGGAATCCTGGAGATGATTATAGTTGCAGGAATGGATGTGCAGGCGGTTCAAATGATTAGTCCATAACAGAGCCTGAACCACAGGACAACAGCAGGACCACCCCCCCCCAATTCCTGGCCCAGAGTCCTTTCCATTTTACAACACTGTCAAAAACAAGTGTTCAAAAAGTGATTATGTCCACCCATTACCTCAACTTCACTGAATTTTAGTGTGGTCAGTCATGATGTCACTTCCTACTGTGAATGAGTATATTTTTCCCCTTAGTCTTGCTATCTTCACTTCATTACGATACAGCAATTAGAGATTATACTAAATTCATACCAGTTCCCCCCTTATTACTGTTCTCAAGGATACCAACAGTCTCTAAAATGCCTTGACCTTCCTTTTCATTACATTTCTTATTTCACGTAGTCAATTGCCAACTATTACAAAATCAGGAATCAAAAGGATTTATTTTAAAACGTAGAGTGCACATGATAGTGTTGTGTCTCTTCCTCAAAGAGCCCGATAAAGATGTCCAATGCTATGCATTCTATGCTGATGCTTTCTAGAGAAAGCCCAGCGACAGCCTCGCTATTAAGGAAGAGAGACCTATTGTGGGTTGTGGTGCGAGGCCAAGAATAAGGTTCGGGATCCGACCTAAAACAAATATGGAGGTGAAAAGGCACAAGGAGCTTGCTGGACCCACTAGGGACAGGATATTTGGTGTCAGTGGAAAAGAACGATGGGTACCCAGGAAGCACGTACCCACCGGACAATGACAGGGCAGGCGGGGCAACCGGAATCCTGCTCAGGGAAAAACTCAACAAGTCTGGAAGATGAAGGATGAACTGCGAGATGGACGGATGCTGCCATGAGCCTCTCGCTGGCCTCTGGATGACCACTAGCCCTTTCCAGGATTTACCGCCACCAGCCTTTGCCGGTTTAGGGGGGGGACACACAGCCATTTGCTCTCTGCACACCCCCCCCACACACACACCTGCCTGGACGATCGCCCGGGACCCCTCGGGGGCGGGAAGCTGACACCCTCCACCCTGGGGACCGCTTCCCGGTCATCACGGGCTTCCCGGGAGGAAGGTGGCGTCGGGCCTGCCCGGCCGGACCCGCCTTCGAAAAGTGGGCGGCATGCATGGCCGCCCCGGTGGCCGGGAACCCTTCGCCTCGGCCGGGGCTGCTTCGTGCGCAGCGCCGCCGGGCGCCGTGGCCGTGGCGGGCCGGGCTCGAGGTGATGGGGAAAGGGGGCGGGCGCGCCATCATGAAGGGAAAATGGTGGGCGGGCGGGCCCGCGCCGCGCCGCGCCGCCGTACTCACCCGGGCGGGCCAGTGCGGGTAGCCCTTCATCTTGGCGAAGACCAGGTCGCCCGCTTTGTACTCGCGGGGCCTCGGACGCGCCATCCCGGCCGCTCTCCTTCCCGCTCGTCCTTGGTCTCTGCGAAGGAAAGATGCCCGGAGGCCGTCCCCTCCACCTCCGCGGGCCGACGGAGCGCGCTTCCCCCCACCCCGCGGGCCTGGACGCTCCGGTGAGACGAGGGGGGAAGCGGCGAGGTGGCGGCTGAGAGACGAGCGGGTGGGCGGAGTGGGGGGGGGAGGTGGTGGTGGTGGTTTGGGGGCGCAGCAGCAGCAGCAGCAGCAGCAGGCCGGGCAAATCACCGCCCGGCAGCGGGGGAGGGGTCCGGCCGCGCCGAGTCCCGCCGCCGAGCGCTGCTCACAGGCGCCGCGTCGCCAGCCTCATGCCGCTGCCGCCGCTGCCGCCGCGCCGCCGCCGCCGCTTCCCTGCCGAGCTGCTGGGCTCCGAGCGAGCGCCGGGCCTCCTCCGAATTCCTCCTCGGGCAGCGACCACAAACACGATCTTATTATTGTTCTCGCGCGCGCTCGGCATCCCACCCCTCCCGCCCCGCTTCCCTCCCCTGGAGCGCCGGCCGGTTAATTTCTAGGTCCACGGCCGGGTTTCCGCGGAGAAACCGCGCGCGCGCGCGCGCGTGCGTGCGTGTGGGTGTGTGTGATGTGCCGCCCGGCTGCTCGGAGGACGGACGGATGGGCGGGCAGGGCACACGGTGGGTGCGTCCTCCCGCCGCTGCAAAGCTCGTGCCGAGCTGGTAGAAGCGGCCCTACTCCGAGGAAGCCCGCTGCCTGCTCTCTTTTGTTCTTTGGCCGCGAGATGAGCTACAGCGGCACAGCCAATCACCACCGGCCGCCCCCTTCCTCCTGCTGGCGCCCCCCCCAGTCCTTGCCCACCTCCCGCGCGGACTGCACCCCAGCCTGGCTGGCTACCCACCCACGCCCCCGCCGGCTACTTTCGCGGGTGCTCTCTGGTGAGTAGGGCACAAAGGCACCCCAGACCTAGGGGACGGCCTTAAATGGGGACTCGCTGCTTAGGTACCTGGCTATTGGAAAGCGCTAGCTGACATCCTTGGGTTCTGGCCCCAGGTCTGCCTTCATAATGCTGTGACTCACCTGGGCCGGTTGCTTAACCCCAAGTCACACAGGGAGCATCCTCTTGGCCGATTGGCGCAGTCAGTTTCAGACATGGATGTAAGAGAAATCCAATGTCCATAGCGGTTTTGCTTCCCTATGTGTGGGTTTCGTAGGCCAACAATTTTTGGGGGGCAAGACTTACTACTCTGACAGGTCAGCTGTTTTCAATTCTTGGAACATTTTGCACCCATGTCTGGCTGGTGATTTCAGTAAGTGTACAATAAACTTGTGTCTTCACCTTTGTTTTACTGTGAATTCGCCTGTCTGCTTTCAAAAGACATTTTGCAAACAGGAACCTTAACAATATTCTGTTTGATGAGAAGTAAATAAAATAATTCGGTCTTTTCTGGGTCTGCCCACCGAATGAATGCTGTCTGTCATCATCTCAAACCTTCTTTAAGAGGTCTGCAAGTGCCGTTGTGGCCTGCACTTTGTTTCTAGGACAGTTCCAGTTTGTGGACCACTTTCTCCTAGGCTTTCCTGCCCTCTTCCTCTTCCCACTAAAGAAATAAGATATTTTTTCCAATTATCTGCCTCCCTCATTTGCCCTATAGAGTTGTGGGTTGATTTTTATTTATTTATTTATTTTTATTTTTTATTTTTGCTCTAGCCCAGGTTGACCTGGAATTCACTATGTAGTCTCAGGCTGGCTTCGAAATCACAGCCATCCTCCTACCTCATCTCCCCAGTGTTGGGATGAAAGGTGTGGTGGCAGAATTGTGTATTTTTTTTTTTTTTTTTGGTTTTTCGAGGTAGGGTTTCACTCTAGCCCAGGCTGACCTGGAATTCACTATGGAGTCTCAGGGTGGCCTCGAACTCATGGCGATCCTCCTACCTCTGCCTCCCGAGTGCTGGGATTAAAGGCATGCGCCACCACGCCCGGCTAGAATTGTGTATTTTAATGCAAAGCTTTCAGTGGGCCTCCAATAGTGGATTGTAAAATCTGTAGATATCTATGGATCGTCTTCTTTGTTCAGTGGTTGGATATTTACTTACTGGTGCATTTCCTTAGCATTGCATCTCATGATTCCTGTCTTCCACGCTTTCTTACCTGTCATACAAGTTCACCTCTTCATCTCTTCTCACTGGATTATTATTAGTCTAGGTCCCTTTGCCTCAGTTGTGATGATCTTGACGTTTTGTTTTGTTTTGTTTTTCTTCTAGAAATCATCTCACATCCATCGTAGGGATCTGAAGAACGCTTGCTGGATCCTTATGTCAAAGCCAAATCTTTCTAACAAGCTGCCAAAGTCCCAGGTGCCCAAAGCTGTAATGGTCCAATGGTGCTGTGGGCACAGTGTGATTATGGAGAGGGGAAGAGAACTGAGGGGAAAGTTGAAAGGCATGGGAGGAAGTGAAGCTGGGTGGGGAGTGACATGCTCATAGTATGTGTTTAGGCAGAGTATTCTGGTGGCCAGTATGGAGGTGGGTTTCATGGAAAGAGGTTGGAGCTGCGACCTCTGTTGAGGGGTTTCACCTGACTTATTGAGGGGAATGGATAGGAAGAAGGGGAACTAAAACCTGATTCCTTGGTTTCTGACATAAGCAACAGGATTAGTTTTAACACTCAGCAAGGTGAGGAAGTCCACAGAGAATGGAGAGTGTGGAGATCAGATCATGAGTGGGCTTTGGGTGTGGTGAGATTTCCATTTTGGGGTGAGTGAGATATTGGGTAGGCTTCTGAGAAGGTAGCAGAGCATAGTCAAGGCAGAATGTCGAGATTCAAGTGATACCGACATGCAAGTAGTGATGGAAACCATGACACAGGAGACTATAGAATGAGAAAAGTGGTGTCCAAGTTTGGAGACAGATAGCTCCAATATTTAAGGATCAGGTTAAAGAAAACAAAAGCATAGTATCACAGAAACCAGTAGCATTTCTAGAAGAAAGAAAAAGTCTGAGTTGATACCACAGGGAGAACAAATAAGCTCCTGAAAGAGATGGATCCATTGACTATGGTCAGTGGGAAGTCATTGGTGGCTTTGCTGGGAATTGTTTTATTGAATGGTGAGAAGAAACCAGAATGGCAGCTTGAGATGTTCGTGAGAGAAGCAAATACGGAGGCAGAAGTGCAAAAAACTCTCATTCCGAACAATGAAGAAACAGCAGTAAAAAAGCATGAAGGGAAGTTGATCTGTTGTGACTGTTTGGCTGGTATTTAGAGAGTTTATAAGGAGGAGAAGCTGCCAGGCAAGTGGTTCAAGACAGCCTAAAAGGGGATAATTGATGGAGTTTGGTTATTTTGAGAAGATGGGCATTTCTCCATCTAGACTTTGTTTTCAGTTGAGCCTGGTCTGACTGCTCAGTACCTATCATTTTGCCTGACTCTCCTGCCCTAACCAAGTCAGATGTAATAACACAGTTACACGGGATCCCCTATGGGCTGTCTCTGACTGATCATCAGGAGCCTCCTAATGTGCCTGGCTGAGAGCCCATCTGTCTCTGCAGCCAGGTTAGATGCAGACCACCTTGTCAACAACACCGCTGCTGGGGTGAGATATTGTCCCTGGCTTTCACTGAAGATCAAGTTTTCTGGCTGGTTTCTCCACTTTATACAAAGGACTGATGTGGTGGCTATTCTAGAACAAAGCTCTATTCAAGTATTTAACAGATAATGTGTAGCCCTTTAGAGATATCATCAGAAAAATACAAAAGAGCTTGGTGTATTTTCTTTTGGTCAGTGTGGTCTCAGGAGCTATTCTATTTGCTATATTAGCACTTGGAAGGCAGCGGCACGAGGATCAAGAATTCAAGGCCAGCCTTGCCTCGATAATGAGTTTGAGGCCAGCCTGGGATATACGAGACCTCTTTCAAAACCAAAACCAAATATGTAAAAGAACATATTAATTTTCTTTCTGAAACTTGGAAAGAAATCCATTCAAACATAGTAATAATATCAACATCCTTTCATAACTTTTAATTTTGTTCTTGAAATTCCCATGAGCCAAATACTTTTCCATACCTTTGGTTCCTTCCTCTATTTTGCCATACTTTTATCATCATACACATCCATACATCTTGCTTTTACCTTTCATTTCAGGAGGCAACATCCAAATGGAACTCTTAATAGTTCCTTTAAATCCTCCCAAATCCAACCATTCCAATTCTAAAATCTATTCCTTTGCCTAATATTGTATATAGGAATATATATGTGTGTGTATATATATATATATATCATATATATATAAAACATATATATATATAAAACATATATATATTTAAACCTTTTAAACACATAGCAAGTGCTCACTAAATGTTAGTTGATATTTTTGTTTTGCATATGCTGATGGGAAAAAAACCTATGAAAGGAAAAGACGACATTAGTCTGGCATGCATACACAATCAGCAGGTCAGAAGAGAGCTCTCTGAACCTTACTTTAGAGTCCATTTCTACTTTTGCCACTTGAAGTGCTCTTAAATGTCTCCACTTCAATTCCAGGGGAGCTGGTTTCACACCCCTTGAAAGAGAAGGGGCTATAAGAGATCCATATTGAAAGTCAAATAGAATAATACACTACTTGTGAGATAACTCTTACATGGAATGAGCCTTGGTAGCCGTTCTGGATTGGCAAAAGGTACCATAAAATCCACATGGGCATAATAGGAGAAGGTAGAGGTCCAAGGTTGGGGCCAGGTAGCATTTCTGAGCAGGGAGGGGTATCAGTAGCAACAATACCAAGTAAGAGAAGCAGAGAACACTTTCTTAATTATCTCAGAGACATGTCAGTTGTCTCAGAAGACACTGCTTGAGCCACCTGAGATTATCAAAGGTCCTGGGAATTCTGAGACTCTGAGCTCAAAAACTATTTCTATTGCTATCATTTCCATTCTGTGACAGACCGTGAAAGAAACTAGATCATTTTCATGAATTAGTGTCTACTTAGGTAGAAGGGATTCAGTTTGTAGAAGATATTAGAAGCTTGAATTTACACAATTGCCTACCATTTTTCCTAGTATGGTTCTCACGTTAGTGTGAATACTATTTCCTAGCATGCTGCCGAAAGAAGCAATAGGTCAAGGTATTAGTCACTTTACTCATTGCTGTGGCCAAAGACCTGACCAGAAGCAGCCTAAGGAAGGCAAGGGCTTATGTTGGCCTACAGCTACGAGGGGGCACATTCCGCCATGACAGGGAAGGCATGGCAGCAAGAGCAGGAAGCCAGCTAGGGCACATTTCCGCCACAGGGAGGAAGCAGAGAGTGATGAGTGCTGGTGCTCAGCCAGCTCTCTCTTTGTGTAAGTCCAGGACCCCAGCCCCTGGAATGGTGTTGCCCAGAGTTAAGGTGGATCTTCTCACCTCAACCTAATCAAGATAGTCAGTCCCTCACAGGCATCGCCAGAGGCTCCTCATTTCCTAGGTGATTCCAGGATCTGTCAAGCTGACAATCAATATGAACCATCACAGCCAGTATTAGCATTAATCTCGTCCTTCATTTATTCAACGGATAGTTGTTGAATGCTGGTATGTGCCAGTCATTGTTCTAGAGACCTGGGATCACAGATGGCAAGGAGAATGGGGAAGGAAGGAACCCCATGCCAGAAGAAGAAGTGGTGTAAGACTCTGGAGAGGCTACGATATGTAACGTTAAGCATCTCAGGGAGGATTGAAGAATGTGGCAAAAATAATATTTTGCTAGTCTAGGCCCAGACATGTAGAGGCCTAGAAGCTTTCCTTTCCACCCTCTTGGAGTCTTGATCCATCATCTAAAGAATTATGACTACCTTCCATGAGTTCAAGGCCAGCTTGAGGCTACATCGTAAATTCCAGGTCAGCCTGGGCTAGAGTGAGACCCTACCTCGAAAAACCGAAAAAAAACAAGAAAAAAAAAAAAAAAAGAATTATCACTACCTTGCTGGGGTGGAGAGGGAGCGAGCAATATGGAGGAAGATGGGTTTGATTGAATGAATACTGAAGAGACAAAATGATGGAGTAAAGAGCTCTATCAAGTCCCCAACTCTTTTAGTCCTCCTCGTTAAGAGGCTAGACATCCGGATGAAGCCATGTTGGATCCTCTAAACCCAGCTAAGCTACCTGAGGCCATGCTGTATGGTGAGACAGAAGCCAGCTACCCCCACTAAACCTTACTCAGACTACAGACTCATAAATAGGGTGACAGTGGTAGTTGTTCCATGCTGCAAAATATTGGGATGGATATTAATATAGAAAGATATTTCAAAAGCAAGGTTTAATAACAGATTAGATACACTGAAGACAGCCACGTGAAAGGTAAAAAGGGAAATAACTCTGACTGAAGTCCAGAGAGATAAAAGGGGTGGGGGGAAAGACAGAGGAAAGTGGTACAGTTATGGCAGCATGCTGCTGCTAGTGCTTGTAAGATACTCTTTTTCTGTCTGCAAGAAAGGAGTTTTCAAAAGTCTAATATGAAGTCCCAAATGATGAGTGAGAGAATGGGGGTAGAAGTAGGGTTTGAAGCAATGATGGCCAAGAGTTTCCAAAATAGAAGCCATTACTATGGATTGACTATTTGTTCACAGGTTGAAATTCAAGCTTTAATGTGATGGCGTTTGGAGATGAGGCCTCTGGGAGGTGATTAGGTCATGAAGACAGAGCCCTCATGATGGCCTTTATGAGAAGAGAAACGAGAAAGGGTCTGTTTCCAATCAAAGATGGTGTCTCCAAAGCAGGAAGAACACGATCACCACACGATCACCATGCCGTCGGACTTTCCAGCCTCCAGAAGTGTGACTAATGAACATGTGTTACTTAAGCTACCAGCCTACAGTGTTATTTTTGTTGTTTTTTTGTTTTTTTTTTTGAGGTAAGGTCTCACTCTAGTCCAAGCTGTCCTGGAATTCACTATGTAGTGTCAGGGTGGCCTTGAACTTATAGCAATCCTCCTACCTCGGCCTCCTGAGTGCTGGGATTAAAGGCGTGCACCACCATGCCTGGCTACAGTGTTTTTGTTATAGGCTGAGCTAGATATCAAGCTATGGATTTAAAAGAATGTAGAATACCAGTTATACTAAATATCAAGACAATTACTCTCAAGAACAGTATAATAAAATCACTGGAATATATGTACAAGAAAAAATATGGAAAAGACATGTAAAACCATATTATCTTCAGAGATACAGCCATAATAAGAGATGATTTATCAACAGAAGAAAATAGCTACCAGCCTAATATTCTAAATGAAGCAAGCTATCTTTCAAGCAAGGGAGAAATAAAAGACAATTTTGGAGAAATAGGAATCTAGAGACCTCACCAACAGCAGGCTTATACTAAGTGAAATCCTAATGAGAGCTAGTCACTAGTCAGGCAGAAAAAAAAAAAAATAGATGCTAAATAGAAGCAGGGTGATGTGTGAAGAAAGAAGGAACAATTGAGAGAATAAATATTTCAGTGAATCAAAATAAAAAGTAATTCAGCACCAAATGAAACATCTCTAACACACCCTCCAAGGAAGAAGTGGCAGAAAAAATACAAGAGCCAAAGGAAGGGAGGACTGCCTCTTCCAGACATAAAGAGGTCTTGATATTCATGACCTCTCAGTGACTGACACTACCGACATACAAATTGCATAGTCGGAGGAAAAATGACATCAAAGTAGAAGAGAGACTAGTTGGAAATAAGGGATTCAGTGGAAGGTTTGGGGGAGGGAGGAAGGATGGTGGGAGTGGGTTATGATCATGATATATTGTCTATACTCATGGAAGTTGTCAATAAAAAGTCTAAATAAATAAAAATAAAACTTGAATGTTAAAATTAGGTAGTGATCACTTGTTTCCACTATCTATGGAAAATAAGAATTCATAAGAGAGGGCTGGAGAGATGGTTTAGTGGTTAAGGCACTTGCCTACAAAGCCTGAGGACCCATGTCCCATCTCTCTCCAGATCCCACATAAGCCAGACATGCAAAGGTGAATCAAGCACAAGGTTGCACATGCACACTAGGTGGCACATCTGGAGTTTAACTACAGTGGCTGAGGCCCTGGTACACCAATTCTCTCTCTCTCTCTCGCTCTAAAAATATTCATAAGCTAGGCATGGTGGTACATACCTTTAATCCCAGCTCTTTGGAGGCAGAAGTATTAGGATCACCATGAGTTCAAGGCCACCCTGAGATTACATAATGAATTCCAGGTCAGCCTGGATTAGAGTGAAACCATACCTCGAAAAACTTAAAAAAAAATTATATATATATGAGGTACCGTGGACATTGTACTGAAACATAACCATGTTTTCTTTTGTACATACATTTTAGTGATTTTATGATAATATTCTTGATAGCAATTATCTTTTTTTAAATTTATTTTTATATTAATTTATTTATTTGAGAGCAACAAACAGATAAAGAGGCAGATAGAGAGAGAATGGGCATACCAGGGCCTCTAGCCACTGCAAATGAACTCCAGATACATGTGCTAACTTGTGCATCTGGCTTCTGTGGGTCCTGGGGAATTGAACCTTGAACTGGGGTCCTTAGGCTTCACAGGCAAGTTCATAACCGCTAAGCCATCTTTCCAGTCCCATGATTATCTTAATATTTATTTTAATTGGTATTCAATATACTTTTTAATTTTACTTATGTATCTATCTATTTGGGAGAAAGAGTGAGAGGGAATGGGCATTCCAGGAACTCTAGCCACTACAAACAAGCTCCAGACACATGTGCCACCATGTACATCTGGCTTACATGAGTTCTGGGAAGTCAAATCTGGGTCTTAGGTTTCACAGGCAAGCAGTTTAACCACTAAGCCATCTCTTCAGCCCTCAGCATATTTTTTAATCCATAGGTTGATATCTAGCTCAGCCTATGACAAAGTATGCCACAAATACATGCAATATTATACATCAAATGAGATTGGGATAAATGTAATAAAATGATCTACATTTCTAGATATGCAGAGTTGACAGAAGTACTAAGACATTACATTTTAATAAGTCAAAGATACATGTGATTTTTAGGCTAATCACTAAAGTAACAAGAAATTAATACTTAAAACTAATAAGATAATACATTCTCCAGAATGGGAAGAAATGACATAAAAAATACGTAGGATATGAAATAACTGCATGGAAGATTTAAATTCAAATATATGTGGTCACATTAAAGGTAAAAGAACAAATACTCTAATTATAATTAAAAGATTATCAGACTGAATCCAAAAGGCAATTTCATACTTCTTTTTGTTGTATGTATGTATGTGTGCTTGTGTGTGTGTGTGTGTATGCATGCCACAGTATGCATGTGGAGATCAGAGGATGACTTCAGGTGTTGGTCCTTGGTCCATCTCTTCCACCCTGTTTGAGGCAGGCTCTCTCACGTTCATGGTCCATTTAGCAGGCTAGCTGGCCCTCAGGCTTCCAGGAAATGCTCTTGTCTCTACCTCCCATCTCCCCATAGGTGTGCTGGGATTACAAATGCTGCCACAGCCTCAGGCTTTTACGTGGGGGCTGGAGATCTGAACTCAAGCACTCACACTTGCACCACAAGCACTTTATCCACTGAGCCATCTCCTCAGCCCCAGCTTCATACGTCTGACAAAGAGATAGCTTTTCTTCTTTTCCTTCCGTCCTTCCCTCCTTCCTTCCTTCTTTCTTTCTTTTTCTTGTTTTTTTTTTTTTTTTTTTTTGAGGTAGGGTCTCCCTCTAGACCAGGCTAGCCCTGGAATTCACTCTGTAGTCTCAGGGTGGCCTTGAATTCACAGTGATCCTCCTACCTCTGCCTCCTGAGTGCTGGGATTAAAGGTGTGTGCCACCACTAGTTTAAGGCCAGCTGGGGCTACATAAAAAGATCACATCTCAAGACGAACTAAGAGACAAACCACTGTTAGATATATGAACATTTGACCTCTGACACAATGGAACTTTGGAAATTGTATTCTCTTTTAAATAAATGGTCCAGAGTCAATAAGATATTCATACTTCCTCTATAAAACCTTGAATATTATATCATATGATATATTTAAAAATCCCTTCTGGTTATATTATTATTTTATGTGTAAAAATGTAAAAGAACAAGTTAATGATCTTTAGGAAGAAAAAACTTCCTAACATAGAACATGCTTCCATCAAAATAAACACCCACTGGGCTGGAGAGATGGCTTAGCAGTTAAGCTCTTGCCTGTGAAGCCTAAGGACCCTGGTTCGAGGCTCGATTCCCCAGGACCCACGTTAGCCAGATGCACAAGGGGGCGCATACATCTGGAGTTCGTTTGCAGTGGCTGGAAGCCCTGGCGCACCCATTCTCTCTCTCTCTCTCTCCCTTTCTCTCTCTCCCTCTCTCTCACTCTCTTTGTGTCACTCTCAAATAAATAAATAAAAATGAACAAAAAAATAAACACCCACTATCTATAGAGGAAAGGATTGTTGAGGTATACTACAATTCATAACTTTAGACAGTAAGCAAAAAGAAAAGCTATAGTGTGATAAAATGTGTGCAAGGTACATACATAAGCAACAAGGGGCTTACATCTAGACTATATGAAGAAATACATAATAAGAAAACTACAGCCCATGGGAGTATGACCAACACATGATATATTCATATATTAAAGTTCATAATCAATAAAAAATCAACTCAAAAGAAAGGTGAGTAAAGAATTTGAACAGATAGTTTATAAAAGATGTTAAACATAAGGCAAAGAAAAATGAAAAGGTTTTCAGATCACCAGTTATTAGGGAGCTGCACATTAGAATCACAGTAAAATATTACTACACTCTCACTAGAATGACTAAATTAAAAGCACGAATAGTACCAAGCATTGGCAAGGATTTGGAGTAATTGCATCTCTCTAGCACAGGAGTCATCTCCTATCCTCTCTCTTTGGGGGTATATTTCATACCCATAGTGGATGTCTGAAATTTGGATAATACTAAGCACTGTATGTCATGCAGTTTTTTCTACAAATACATATTTATGGCAAAGGTTAATTTATAAATTAGGCATGGTAAGAGATTAACAATAACAACTAAAACGAAAATAATTACAACATGCTGTGATTTAAGGTATTTAAACTTTAAATCATTTCTGAAATTTCCCATAAAAATTTTAGATCACATTGACTACAATAACTTAAAGTACAGACAACAATACTATGCATTAAGAAAGGATTTCTGGGCTGGAGAGATGGCTTAGCGGTTAAGCGCTTGCCTGTGAAGCCTAAGGACCCCGGTTCAAGGCTCGATTCCCCAGGACCCACGTTAGCCAGATGCACAAGGGGGCACACGCATCTGTAGTTCGTTTGCAGTGGCTGGAGGCCCTGGCGCTCCCATTCTCTCTCTCTCTCTCTCTCTCTCTCTTTTTTTTTTTTTGCCTCTGTTTCTCTCTCTCTCATTCAAATAATTAAATAGATAAAATATTTTTTAAAAAGAAAGGATTGCTGTACAACCAATTTGAAGTCAATTTGTCAGTGTTCATAATGTTGATGATACCTGCTACAGTTGAAAACAAAGTGATTTGCTCCTTAAGTTCATAAGTCTGAACATGTAAAACAGAAATCATGCACAACAGTTTTACCAAAGCATTATTCATAACAGCCGAATCATGAGAACAAGCTAGCTGTCTACCAATAACAGAAAGAATGAATACATTATGGGATAGTCAAATCATATAGAGTATGGGAATATGGGCAAATGACTGGTCTATGCAAAATCATGGGTTAATGTAATATAATGTTGAGCAACAATACAGACATATAAAAAAGAAACATCCTGTTTGAGTCCACTTACACCAAGTTCAAAATTTTCTGTAGCACTGCCAATCAGGAAAGTGGTTGAAATGGAACAGGGTACATTTGGGTGCTAAATAATGTTTATTTCTCATGAAGGGGCATCTACACAGGTATGTTCATTTTATGAGACTACATCAAGTGTCACACAAGATTTTCATCACTTTAGAATTGTTATGCTTGAATAAAGTTTATTTCAAAATAAAAACCTTTGTCGGGCTTTTGGAACATGTCTAAAAATTATGAACTTATGCCATCTAAGTATACATATATGTAATGTTTCTTTCCTTGAACAAGTCCCTAAAGTATGGAATGGATTTGTAGCATTCAACATGACTTTAGGAATGGAAAATAATTCTTAGAAAATATACAGAATTTTGCTCAGGTCCTTAAAGTTCTCTTACCAATAACAATTGAATTTATCAAAGGGAGAAGCTATTTTATTTACTTATGTATACTGAATACCTATCATCAAACTGACTCAGCTTTGGGCCAGGCAAGGCAACAAATAGGGCTCACCCACCATTCCAATCCCAAAGTACCTGGAACATTATACAAGAATTCAACCTGAAGCTACATGTAGGGTCAGTGAAAAAAATTCTGTCCTCAGCAGCGCTTCAAGAAGTAAGTCACATTCAGAGATCTTGGCTGATGAAGCAGAGCACTGGATTAAAAGCGTTGTTTGTCCAGGACCTCATGGTAGGAGCAAAAGGACATTAAGCTAATAATGGATATTATGAGAGAAACGTCAGTAGACAGATCTGTATAGTTGCTGTGGAAGAAGCAAATTTTTTCATTAATTTATTTTTATTAACAACTTCCATGATTGTAAACAATATCCCATGGTAATGCCCTCTCTCCCCCCACTTTCCCCTTTGAAACTCCATTCTCCATCATATCCCTTCCCCCTCTCAATCAGTCTCTCTTTTATTCTGATGTCATGATCTTTTACTTCCTATTATGATGGTCTTGTGTAGGTAGTGTCAGGCATTGTGAGGTCATGGATCTCCAGGCCATTTTGTGTCTGGAGGAGCATGTTGTAAGGAGTCCTACCCTTCCTTTGGCTCTTACATTCTTTCTGCCACCTCTTTCGCAATGGACCCTGAGCTTTGGAAGGTGTGATAGAAATATTTCAGTGCTGAGCACTCCTTTGTCAGTTTTTTTTTTTAGCACCATGATGCCTTCTGAGTCAAGAGAAGGTTCTCTAACCAAAAGTGAGAGTAGCATTCATATATGGGTATGAACATTAAGAGAAGTGCTTACTGGGCAGTTTGATAAGCAGTAGTATATACATTTAGCCAGACAGCAGCAGAAGTTACACCCCTAGGGTTCATGACTACCCCTGTTGTAGGTTTTCAGTATCAGGCCTCCCTCCCATGGAGCAGGCCTCCAGTCCAATTAGAGGGCAGTTGGTTTCCACCATGACAGATGTGCACTATTGTACCCATTGGCTCATTTGGCCTGGCTGGCCAAATATAAGGCTTTCAGTGTCCACTGCTGAGTAGAAGAAGTAAAATTTGATGGAAAGAAAAATATTAGTGAAGGGATGCTAACAATAAGTCAAAGTGAGATGGAAACAGAATCAAAACAATACTATACATCAACTTTTTCCAAACATGTTCCATGGAGAACTGTTCTTCCAGACATTCATAAACAAGCTCAAGCCTACTCTTCCTGCTTGAAGGCTCCAGGTCAAGAGTTTAAGTTGAGTCTGCATATTACATGAAAATAGTTAAAAGATGTAAATCAAGGAGACATATTGTTAGATAAAATGTATATTACCTACTTTAACATGCCTTCAAAATGCCACAACTAAGCCGGGTATGGTGGTGCATGCCTTTAATTCCAGCACTCGGGAGGCAGAGGTAGGAGGATCGCCACGAGTTCAAGGCCACCCTGAGACTACAGAGTGAATTCCAGGTCAGCCTGAGCTAGAGTGAGACCCTACCTCGGAACCCCCCCCCCCAAAAAAAGCCACAACATTAAAAATATCTAAGCAGCAGTCTTTATGCATCTGAAAGATAGAGTAAATCAAAGTTGATGATTTTAATAATTACTAAGCATACCTACGTGGGTGTAGTGGCGCATTGCTGTTATCCACCCAGCACTTGGAGTGGGTAGAGGCGAGAAGATTAGGAGCTCAAGTTCAACCATGGGTATCACCTATCAAAATGAGGCTATCTAGGACTACCTCATGAGATCTTGTAAAGAAGACAGACAAGGGCTGGAGAGATTGCATAGTGGTTAGGGCACTTGCCTGCAAAGCTAAAGGACCCAGGTTTGATTCCCCAGGACCCACATAAATCAGATGCACAAGGTGGTGTATGCATCTGGAGTTCATTTACAGCAGTTAGAAACCCTGGCGAGCTCATTCTCTCCCTCTTTCTCTCTCAAATAAATAAATAAATAAATAAATAAAATACTTTAAAAAAAAAAAGACAAAAATGGGAAGGGAAGAGGGGAGGGAGGGAAAAGAAAAACATATCTGGCAGCTCTGTTATGTTGCTGGTCCAATGATATTTGGGTGAGTAATAAAATAAGACCATACTATTATTAGTTGACTTTTTTTTTTTTTGAGGTAGTGTCTTGCTTTAGCCCAGGCTGACCTGGAATGTGCTATGTAATCTCAGTCTGGCCTCAAACTCACAGTGATCTTCCTACCTCTGCCTCCCAAGTGCTGGGATTAAAGGTGTGCACCACTATGCCCGGCTGCATACAATTATATTTTCACTGAACATTTACTTGCTTTCCTTCATCTCAACAAAATCAAGATTTATATAAATATGCATTTTATTGGCCAAATTAAGATTTATGTAACATGTATTTTATTGACAATAATGTAAATAAATATATGACTAATGTCTATAATACATTATTTCATTCTTCAGTGGTATTAATCAGCTATTCATCACCATAATGCCATAGGTGATACAGGCTACTTCTGAAGAAAGGGAGGTTTACTTAGCTCACAGCTTTGGATGTTCGAGCGCACAGTGCTGACATCAGCCAGGTTCTTGACTCTGACTCGTCATGATCCTGGCAGATAGCAATGGTGGGAGTGTAGAGAAGCAACAACCATGTGAACCAGGAGGGAGGAAGAAGGTGCAGAAGAAGGAACCTGGTATCTGTAATCCTTTGTGAGGGCACATCCCTCAGTGGCCTGGAGGTGGGCCTCCCATAAGTACGTCACCATGGACCTGCACCCTGGCAACCAAGTCTTTGATCATACTGCACACTTGGGAACACAAACCACATGCAAACCATAGCAGAGAATGTTTTTTGTTTATTATTTTATTTATTTATTTATTTGAAAGTGACAGACAGAGAAAGAGGCAGAGAGAGAGAGAGAGAATGGGCGCACCAGGGCCTCCAGACACTGCAAACGAACTCCAGATGCGTGCACCCCCTTGTGCATCTGGCTGACATGGGTCCTGGAGAATTGAGCCTCGAACCGGGGTCCTTAGGCTTCAGAGGCAAGCCCTTAACTGCTAAGCCATCTCTCCAGCCCAGGATTTTTTAAAAGTTCTTTCAGAATGAGGCACACTAGCACACACCTGCTTCTCCAGCTACTTGGTAGGCTGGGGTTGGAGGTCTGGGCCAGTTTGGAGAAGCTGTCTCTTAAAACAAAACAAAACAAAACAAAACAAAACAAAACAGAAAACTAAGAGGGCTAGAGAGATGGCTTAGCAGTTAAGGCAGTTGTCTGCGGAGCCTAAGGACACACGATTGATTCCCCAGTACCCACGTAAGCCAAATGCACAAAGTGGAGCATGTGACAAAGTGGAGCATGTGTCTGGAGTTCATTTGCAGTGGCGCACCCATTCTCTCTATCTGCCTCTCTCTCCCACCTCCTTGCCTCCTCCCTTCCTTCTTCTTTCTCTCAAATAAACAAATTAAATTAAATGTAAACAATTAAAAGGAAAAGATACTAAGAGAAAGGCTGAGGAGATAGCTCAGTGATTACAAGCACTTGCTATGCAAGCCTGACAACCAGAGTTCAGTTCCGCAGAGCCCTATGCCTGGATGCGTGGAGCAGCAGCAAGAGACTGGGAGGAAGTTGTACCATCTTTTCATTCTTTCCTTTTTATTTAAAAAAAAAGTATTTATTGGACTGGAGGGATGGCTTGGCAGTTAAGGTGCTTGCCGGTGACGCCTTAAGATCTTGGTTTGATTCCCCAGGACCCACATGAGCCAGATGCACAAGGTAGCTAGCACATGCATCTGGAGTTTGTTTGCCATGGCTGGAGGCCCTGGCGTGCCCATTCTTTCTCTATATCTGCCTCTCTCTCTCTCTCTTTCTCAAATAAATAAATAAAAACAAAGTATTTTATTTAGTTATTTATTTGAGAGACTGAGGCAGACACATACACACACACAGTGGGAGAGGGAGAGAGAGAGAGAGAGAGAGAGATAGAGAGAGAGTTTGAGCACACTAGGGCCCCTTGCCACTGCAAAGGATCTCCAGACGCATGGGCCACTTTGTGCATCTGGCTTTATGTGGGTATGGGGAAATCAAACCTGGGACTTTAGGCTTTGTAAGACAATGCCTTAACTGGTGAGCCATTTCTCCAGAGCCACTTTTTTTTTTTTTTTTTAAGGCAGGTGGCAAAGCCATTGAAATCTTTTTTTTTTTTTTTTTCCTATGTCCCACATGCCAGCTCCAATCTGCCCACTCCTGTTCCAGTCACATTTAGGGGATGAGACCCGGCTTTCCCTCCTATTTTTCATATTTTATTCTTTCTTTCTTTCCTTCCTACCTTCCCTCCCCTCCTTCCCTTCCTTCCTTTCTCCGTTCTTTCTTACTTTCCTTTATTTTTTCTTTCTCTCTCTCTCTCTTTCTTTCTTTGTCTTCCTTCTTCTCTTCCTCCTTTTCTCTCTTTCTCTTTCTTTCTTTTTTTCTGTTTGAGACAGATCTTTCTATGTATCCCAGGCCTCAAAAGTCAAAGTTGGGATGAAGAGATTGCTTAGTGGTTAAAGTGCTTACAATGCAAAGCCAAAGGACCCAGGTTTGATTCCCCAGGACCCACATAAACCAGATGCACAAAGTGGTGAATGCATCTGGAGTTTGTTTGCAGTGGCTAGAGGCCCTGGTGCACCCATTCTCATTCTCTCTTGCTCTTAAATAAAATAAATATTTAAAAATAGAGTCTTCTTATAAAAAAGTCTAACTTATGTTCTTCTTACTTCAGCCTCATGAGTGTTGGGATTATTGTTGTGTGCCTCAGTGTTGAGCCTGTTCTGGTGTCCTGGTGTTCTTTCTGGTATTGGAATATTACTCTTTGTCACATATTTTATGTGCATGGTTTTGATTTAGTAAAATAGTTTTCCCTAAAATTGAGTTTATGCTTTGAAAAGTGAAATTGATTTTTTTTTTTTGCTTGTATGTGTGGGTTTAATGTGGGGTGTGTGTGTGTGTGTGTGTGTGTGTGTGTTTTGTATGCACATGCATGTTCTCTTGCAGGCACGGGACAGCTGGAGCAGAATGCTGTGTGTCCACCTCCTTTGCTCTTCCCTTTCTCATTGTTAGTGGGAGTTTCTTATAGACACCAGAGCTTGCTGCTTTTCCAGTGGCGGGGTAGTGCTGGAAGGGTGGTGGGGTGTCCCTTGGTCTCTGCTTCCCTTTGCAGGACTGGGGTTACAGATGATCGAGGCTTCATCCAGCTGTTTTCATGGGATCTGAAGATTCAACTTCCGGTGGTTTCAGGCCCCCTCAGGTCCTCGTGCTTGCATGGGAAGGGCACTTAACCACTGAGCATCTCTCCAGCCCTGAAACTGCTTTTAAAGCAAGCTTTCACTAACAATGTTAGCACCAAGTGACAGTTCACAGCCACGAGCTGCGGATAGTACAAATTCAAATTTTATTTTCTTTGTTGAGCAAATACTATGATTTCATTTAAAGATTTTTTTGTTTTGTTTTCTGAAGTGGACATTTCAGATTTTGTGTAAATTAAACCTAATGCCTTAACCATATTTAGGTAGGATTAGTGATGGAGAATGGTTGTTAGGTTAAATTCACATCTTCATGAAATTGTTCCATCTTTGGGCAGACCTAGAGAATATTATATAACCTTTCAACTGCTTCATAAAAATGTCTGTAGGAAAAGATGAGGTCATGACTTCTATTATACATGGCCCCAAAGAGTGCTGCTGGATTTGAGGCCAAATTCTGGCTTATATACTCCAGTGTGTGTGTGTAGAATGTGTGCTGCGTATGCACATGTGTGTGCAGATGTGTTGGTCCTTGTGCGCTTGCTTGTGGAGACCAGAGTTATGCTTTGGGTGTCTTCCTCTACCTCTCTTCCTCCTCTCTCACTCTTCTATGTTGACTCTCACTGAAACTGGAACTGGCATTTTGGAGGCAGAGTGGCTGACTAGCAAGCCCCAGTGATTCTGTCCACATCTGTTTTTCTTACCTGGGTACTGGGGATTGAACTCAGGTCCTCATGTTTCCATAGAAAGTACTCTTACCTTCTGAGCTATCTCCTCAGTCCCTATAGACTCTTTATTAACTATGTCGGTACCTTTGAGGCTAACATTGCTTACATGAAATTAACAGACTTACTTAAATTTTAATTAAACCTTATATTGAAAAGTGTTTGCCTTTGAAGCATAAAATGTCCGTCTAGTTGCCATCACAAAGTATTGGCATCATATAGTACGTGGTTCATCTACACACTGATTCTAATTAGTGTTATAATACATTCTTCAGCCATCCTGAGTGACTGTTGGAGGATATTTTGCTAACTTGTGGTGTCAAGAAAAGGAAGGAAGAAAAGGAAGCTGGTCCTTACCAGAAAATAAGATATTTTGTTACATAAAGCTGTATTGTTTTCACACTGTCTGAGAGAAAGGATTTTGGCCTGTTAATTTTTCTCTTCTCTTACCTAAGCACTTCTCCCACTTTGATCTCTAGACTCCCAGCTGCTGGGATCATTCACATTGACAGCAGAGCCACCCACACACTTTCACTGTTTTAACATAATTTCCTCTGGCTTTGAGAAGGCAGGACAAGTGATATAGAACGGATTTTCTCTACATACTAGGAATGTATGTTACATGAGGGACCCAGGGAAAGTGTTCCCATTGTTAAGGTCTAAGACTGGTACAATAACATATGTACCAATACATAAGTATAGGAGAAAATAAATTTCCAATGTAGAGCAAAATAAATTTCACAGTCAAATTAGTTTTGGGAATGCTCAATTAAAGCACAGTTAAGGAATCTTTACTGCAGGGCTTCTCAGTCTCTAATATGTTAGAGAACCTAGCAAAAGGAGCACAAATCTAAGAAAATGGAATCCTTATAAAAGAGAAACAGAAGGCCGGGCGTGGTGGCGCATGCCTTTAATTCCAGCACTCAGGAGGCAGAGGTAGGAGGATCGCTGTGAGTTCGAGGCCACCCTAGGACTACATAGTGAATTCCAGGTCAGCCTGAGCTAGAGTGAGACCCTACCTCAAACAAACAAACAAACAAACAAAAAGAGAGACAGCGGGCTGGAGAGATGGCTTAGCGGTTAAGCGCTTGCTTGTGAAGCCTAAGGACCCCGGGTTTGAGGCTCGATTCCCCAGGACCCACGTTAGCCAGATGCACAAGGGGGCGCACGTGTCTGGAGTTCGTTTGCAGTGGCTGGAGGCCCTGGTGTGCCCATTCTCTCTCTCTCTCTCTCTCTCTGCCTCCTTCTCTCTGTCGCTCTCAAATAAATAAATAAAAATAAACAAAAAACAAAACAAACAAACAAAAAGAGAGACAGGGTATGTAGTTCTTCCAAATGGATTCACCCACAGAGCCTTTGTTGCTGGAATAGCTCACAGGACTAACATTCCAGGGAGCGGAATTGGGAAATGCTGCAGTAGTTCAGGGCACAGGTCTTTGCTTCACAGAGAACTGGAAAGAAGAGAGTCACGCAGTATGACTTTCCTCTGCTTACCTCTTTACAAACAAGCCAGAAAGCTCCCGAGAGAACTGTCCCTAGAATTTGGGCAAACCTATGAGAGAGAAGAGAGAGAGAGAGAGAGGGAGAGAGGGAGGGAGGGAGGGAGAGAGAGAGAGAGAGAGAGAGAGTGTGACATTTCTATCTCTGATTACGTGGCTGCCTTGTCACTTCCCTTGCTGGCCTTTCTCTCTGCTGTGAGGGCGAGGGAGAAGAGCTGTGTGGGAACAGCTGAGGACTGATCAGATGCAGAGGGGTCCCTGGCAACTTGCTCAAGGGCTCATGGGTGCCACAGACAACAGATGACATAAGGGAGACCGAGTCTTACAGGAATCCCCGCAGTGGAGAGGAGTGACAGAGACGTCTTACTAGTGTCTGGAGATCAGCATGAAGATGTCATCAAGTCTAATGGTATCATGTCCTAGCTCCTCACCCACAGCGGTGGTTAGAGTCAATACTGTCCTCACCATATCAACAATGAGCTAAGAGAAGCGTGTAACATGGAAGTCACAGTTACATCCCTCCTGTGCTGGACAGAGGAGAAGTCACCAGGAAGCGGTTGTCTTGCTGCTTCCATTCGATGATTATGTATTCTAGTCATGGGATGAGGTGGAGAGGGAGCTTTCAATCTTTTTCTTCTTAACAAATTGGTTTTTCCCAAATGCCTATACGGCTAAGGAAGAGATGTAAGTCATTCAAACAAGTGAGGAGTAAGAGAGGAAGTGGTGACAGGTTCTGAGACAAGGTGAAGTTTTCCTTTGCGCAACTGCAAAGAATTAGGGTAACCAAGGAGAGAACATATTCTGAGGAAAGAAAGAGGAAGAGCGTTGGGAATCAAGAAAGAGGTGGCGCAGGGTGTGATGGTGCACGCCTTTAATCCCAGCACTTGGAAGGCAGAGGTAGGAGGATCACCGAGAGTTTGAGGCCACCCTGAGACTACATAGTTGCTTCCAGGTCATCCTGGACCAGAGTGAGACCCTACCTTGAAAAACAAAAAACAAATAAACAAATAAACAAACAAAAAAAGAGGTGGCAAGAAACCAAAAGGAATGGAGAAACTGCAAGATGATGTAGAGAGAAGTAGAAAACAGATCTAGAATCCTGCCCTGGGTCCCAGGAGGAGGGGAATCTGACACTGCAGTGCAAGCAGACTGGCAGCTCTGCTCGCAGGAGGAACCCACAGGTCTCTTAAAACTTAAATCCAGTGTGGGAACCAGGCATGATGGATGACTCATACCTTACCTAACAGCAATCGGGAGGCTGAGGTAGGAGGACCACTGTGAGTTTAGGGCCAGTTTGGGCTACAGTGAGACACTACCTCAAAAAAATAGCCGGGCGTGGTGGTGCACGCCTTTAATCCCAGCACTCAGGAGGCAGAGGTAGGAGGATCGCCATGAGTTCAAGGCCACCCTGAGATGACAGAGTTAATTCCAGGTCAGCCTGGACCAGAGTGAGACCCTATCTCGAAAAAAAAAAAACAACAACAACAACAAAAAAAATCCAGTGGTGATTTCAAGAGACTGACAGCTCCTGCCTGGAAGGCTTAGCATTGGAGATGAAATCCATTGCCTCACTCCCCGTGGGTCATGTGCTCGAGCCAGGTGCCATCGGGACAGGGGATACTGGTGACTCAAAAATAAAGAACAGCCGGGCGTGGTGGCGCACGCCTTTTGTCCCAGCACTTGGGAGGCAGAGGTAGGAGGATCACTGTGAGTTCGAGGCCACCCTGAGACTACAGAGTGAATTCCAGGTCAGCCGGGGCTAGAGCGAGACCTTACCTCAAAAAAAAAAAAATTAAAAAAAAATTAAAAAAAAAGAACAATCACAATCCAGGGAGCCTGGGCACATGCTGTCACAGTGTCAGTAGAAGATGGCCATGTGAGACACTCATGGAGAGTGGATCTGCTGAGTTTGGGTATCAGTGCCTTGGTCTATGGAGAGCTCAGTGGTCAGTGGCCTTACCCTGTGTGAACACTAGATCCCCCTACCCTTGCATTACTTTTTTTAATGACCTTTGCATGCAAGCACTTTAAAACACTTTGAAGGCGTTGCCAGCAAGCACTTTAAAATATATATTTTATTTATTTATTTGAGAGAGAGAGAGAGAGAGAGAGAGAGAGAGAGGCAGATAGGAACCCAGACACATGCGCCACTTTGTGTGTCTGGCTTACGTGGGTCCTGGGGAATGGAACCTGGGTCCTTTGGCTTTGTAGGCAAGCACCTTAACTGCTAAGCCATCTCTCCAGCCCTTCCTGTGCATTATTAAGGAGATGAGAGTTCTGAGCCGTGGCTAGTGGACTGCTCAGCCTCAGGAGATGGCTTACCTGCCTTGTGTGGTTGCCCAGGCATGACAGATCACTCACTCTACAGTTCCCTCCTCCCATGGGGTGGTTTACTGCTAGGCTGGGTCCGGTGCTGTGCTGCGACAGTAGCCCTTGGTCTCCTCCTCCAGTGCATAACTCAGTTCTCCTCCCCCTTCTCTAATCTCCAACACACTTCCAGGACCCCTTCTGCTTGGATGATTGCCACCCACGGATACCGAAACTGGGAGGCCACTGGAGCTAGTGGGAAGCATCTATGGTGAATGAAGGCTTGACACTGACAACATACCCTTGACTGTTGGGCTCTCCACCTATATACCGCCCAGCCTGTAGAGGGAGAGCAGAGAAGAACCACAAGAGACTTCTAGTTATGACCCACTATCCACCCCAGATATAGAAGACTGCAATATTTTAGGACCTAGAAAGAAGTTTCTCCAACTCTCCGTTGTCTTCTTTGTCCTTGTTCTTCTTGCTACATTTTAGTATTGCTTTTACTTTTTTAATTTTAAAATCTTTCGTGGTTTTACTTTTATTCTTCTTATCTTGACTCAGTTCTATTCAGGAATATTTTCTTTAATTCCTGGTTAGGTTTTTGTTCTTTTCTATTACTCTTCCTCACATTCTTTTCCATTTCCATTTTCCTTTTCTTAGTAAATCTTACTTCTTTCCTCTTCAATTTTGCGGCCTCTTTATTATTGTTACTTTTACCTTAATTTTTTCCTATTTCTTTTTATTCACTAGGAACTTTGTATGGATCCATCATATGTTGGTACCATCATTTCCCTCCTCCCCGTCCCCATGCCATGGAGGACCCTTCTTATTGGGATTGTTGGTATTGGCCATGGTGTTGTAGGTTATGAGTTGTGAGAGAAGCGGTCATTGTAGAAGTGGGCAATGCCTCTGGCTATTCCCTCCTACCTTGTGGATCTTACATTCTTTCTGTCCCCTCTTCCACAAAATTCCCTGAGCTTGGTGGGTGTGTTTTAAGTCTATTTTAGCATTGAGCTCTCAGCAGCTTCTGGATTTCTGCTTTGGTATGTTTTGAGTATCCTCTGTGTCTGTCTCCATCACCCTGACCCAGGTTGTCATGCTCACCATGGAAGCAGCACTCTTGCTCATCTTACCTTAATACTTACCTTAATTTCAAACTTCATAGTTTCTTCTACATTTCTTTTGCCACTCACTCCCACCATGGCTATTGGAGGAATATCAGCAATTTTGATTGATTCTTATTATATTTCTGTAGCTGGATTGATTTGGTGTTCTCGCAGTTTGTTTTCTCCACTCTAAGAAGCACTGGGAATTGAGCCCTCAGTGGAAAGCTGCTCACTAAAAAGACCCTACAAGGGATATCCATCCTGAGATATACAACTTGTAGCATAGAAACACAAGAAATATGAAAAGGTAAGGAGGCAAGACTCCTCCAGAAGTTAATTGAGTTAATACTGAATCCAAATGATATTGAAATGGTTAAAATGCCAGACAAAGTTATCTACATAATCAAAGTAATTGCTATCAAAATTCCCATACCACAGAAATATAAAATGTTATTACAATTCATATGGAACTGGAAAACCTCAGTAGCCAAAGCAATTATGAATCCAAGATCAAAGCTGCACTTACCAGGTTCTAACTATATTACAAAGCTATCATAATTAAACCCTCATGGTCCTGACAAATAATAATAAAAACAAACATAGACACATTGACCAATGGAACAGAAAAGAAACCCCAGAAATGAACCTATATATATGCATTGTCAACTGATTTTTCCATAAAAATGTGAAGGATACACAACAGAGCAAGGGTATTGGGAAATGGCATATTCATATGCAGAAAACGACGTTGGACCCTTGTTTCATATTGCTGTAGACAGCCTCACATTGCTGGGATGGACTTCCAAATAGACACAGTTATGGAAGGAACAGGATTTGTTTGAAGCTTACAGATCCAGGGGAAGTTGCATAATGGTGAAAGAGGCTGGCCCCCTATCACAGATCCAAGCAGAGAGAAGAGCTACCAGCAGCCAGCAACACCAAATGCCACAACCACCAGGGCCCCAGGCAGAGCTCAGACTATTCTGCATACCTTTAGGCCAAAAATCCAATCTGCCCCCAGTGACACCTACTCCAGCCAGGTGGCTGGAAATCCAAATTTTAATAAATCACCTGCACCTATTGGGGGTCATACATTAAAATTACCACACACACCAGGTGTGGCGGTGCACGCCTTTAATTCCAGCACTTGAGAGGCAGAGGTAGGTGGATCACCATGGGCTTGAGGCCAGCCTGAGACTACACAGTGAATTCCAGGTCAGCCTGGGCTAGAGCAAGACCCTACCTTGAAAAACAACAACAACAAAAAAATATCAACCAAAAATTACCACACATATGACATATGAAAATTGAGACAAAATGGATTAAGTTCTTAAAGTATGCAGGGTCAGTAACTATAAAACCAATAGAAGAAAACAGGATGAAAACTCAAGACACTGATATGGGCAATGAACTTTTGGATTAAACACTAAAGGCAAGGTAACAGAGCAAAGAACAGAGTAAGGAAAAACCTGTGTACTGAAGGAGACCACAGTAGGAACAGGTAACACATACACTGGAAGAAAATATTCACAAGCTGTAAGCCTGACAAGAGGTGAATACCTAAGTCAATACGAAGAAAATAAAGGACCTAATTAAAAAATGGGCAAAGGGGCTGGAGAGATGGCTTAGTGGTTAAAGTGCTTGCCTACAAAGCCTAAGGACCCATGTTTGGTCTCTCTCCAGATCCCATGTAAGCCAGACACACAAAGGTGATGCAAACATAAGGTTGCACTTGCACACTAGGTGGCACAGATGGGGACTAAGTAAGAAACTTCATCGCAAACAGCTGAGGTTATGGCGACATTGCATTCAAAGCCACCACATTCCACCCCAGCCCAATAGACTCATGACCATCTCAATGCAAATTGCACTCAGTCCAACTTCAAAAGTTCCCATAGTATTTACTAATTTTAACACTGTTCAAAAGTCCGGTCTCCTCTGAGATTCATGAAGTCTCTTTCTTACCTGTGTTACATACTTCCAACACATAATGGCTCGAAGTAAACATTCCCATGGCAAAAAGAAGGCGTAACCAGGCAAGACTGGGCCAATGCAAGATCAATAACCAGCAGGCAAACATGAAACATCAGCAGTTCCAAGTCACACATCTGCAGCCAGTGACAAAGTCTCTGGAGTTTCAATTCTGTCCTTCCAGCATGGCTGCTCAGACTGGGGAAAACTCCGCCCTGAGCTGACAACTCTCCTTGGCAGTTATCCCACAGTCCTGGTATCTGCGTATTTCTCGGGTGTCCATTGCAACCCACAGGTCGTCTTCATAGCTCCCTACAAACGGCCTTCACTGGGTCTCCACACAGGGATTTCTACCCTGCTTCACGTTGCTGCTTTTTAGTGGTTCCTGGAACCGTGTACACTTCATAACCTTCTTTCCTGTATATCTCATGCTTCTAAAACTAGTACCAGACAGGCAGCATCGCCAAGCTTGTAAATGCAGGGGGAGTAAAGCATGACCTTATAGAGCAAGATACTTCCGTACCTGTCTTTCTTCAAATGCTTTCTTTTCAGAAGAATTTCCATTGTTACTAGCTTGAGCCTTCCATGGGTAGAGGCTTTAGGGCACCGTTATCATTGTCCCAATGCAAAGTAGTTGGCCCACTTTTGATGGTGGTAATCTCTGTAACAATTGTTGCTTAAATCTATAAGCAGTCTTAGTACTAATAACTTCAAACTTGCTTGAATTTTTCCTGTAATAAACTGTACATCTTTCATATCTTTCTGTTCTATACCTTCTCTCTGTGTAGGTATAAACATGCATATAGAGACAGTTCCATTTATAGTAATATAAAAACAGTTGATGGCTGGAGAGATAGCTCAGTGGTTAAGGGCACTTGCCAGCAAAGCCTATCAACCTGGGTCCAATTCTCCTGTACCCACATAAAAGCCAGATGCACAAAGTGGTGCATGCAATCTGGAGTTCGGTTGCAGCAGCTGGAAGCCCTGGTGCACTCGTTCTTTCTCTCTGTCTCTTTGGAAATAAATAAATAAACCATTAAAAAGAAAAAAAAAAAAGAGTTTAAGTGCCTGTTTGTGAAGAAGGATGGGAGTGAACTTGAGAGGCAGTAGGGGTCAGAGAATTCCCATGTTTATAAAGACAACACTGTCATTCAATAAGGGACAAATGGAAACCTTGTAAAATACAGAAAATTGGAGACAGCTGCATGGCAGGAGAAACGTAATATCCCAGTCCCCCCTCCTGGGGAGTAAAAGTGAAGGTCAGTCCAGACATTGACAATCCTGGCATCCCTCGCAGGCTTGCGACTTAATAGATAAGAGACCTGAAATCTGCACAGGAGCCTGACCTTGGAAAAGATATTTACTTCCTGTTTACCCTCAGGGTGCTGTAGCTGGGCTCCCTCATGAGAGAGGCCCTATTGTTTGAATTTAGACTGCTTTAGGGGTTCTGCATGCTCTCATCACTGGGGACCCGGGGTATATTGTACTTGTATTGGGTTCGCATCTGGCAGCCTCAGGAGACCTGGCTTAGTGGATTGCTGACACAAACATATTGAGAAGTGCTATGTGTAGACAGCTATGTGCAGGGAGCAGTGTTGCAACACAGAAGGGGGTGGAAGGTGCCAGGGTTCGGGAGCTTGCTCTCTGAGTCGGGGGGGGGGTGCAGCCAGTGTGGTGTCCTGTGGGGGTCAAGACCAAGGACAGTGGGCCCCAGCAGCTCTCTGATCCCTCTCCCGATGCCAAACATAAGTGCTTATCATGAGTAATGTGGAGAAAGACCTGTGAATGAATGTCCCCTGCTCTTCAACGCAGAGGAGCCCTGTAGCAGTTTCCACTATGCAGCTGTGCCTGCTCCCAAGGTACACAGCTGCTAGGCAGCTATTTCCTCCGAATCCAAGGGAGGTCTCTTCTCTCTGAATTGAAACATTTCAACCTGGAGGAAGAAGCCAAGGCTCTGAAACTTACAAGGCTCAGTAAGTTCCTGAATCTTACAAGATTCCTATGGCCCCTCTCCAAGGTTACAAAAGCAGTAACAATTGCAGGAGAGAGGAGGCTCTACCACCTGCTGAACTGTCTGCACCTCTTTCTGGGAACTCCAGATCTACTGCTGTTATGAGTCCTCACCCATGCTAGGCTTGGCTTTTCAGTGATGGTGATGAAGGTGCCTTTGAGCTGTGCTCCTGTAAGTAACCCCTCTTTCACACACCTGTAAGTAATTCCAATGAACTCGTTGGTTCACCAAGTTTGACTTTGGTGGAATCATTATTTTGGTCTATCGTTGGTTCCCCATCTGGGGCTAATCGATGTCTGTTGATGTCTCCTCAGGAGAAGTTAATGAAACAGCCTAAGAAGGGCCAGAGAGAAACTTTGGTGCTAGTCACATGGTACCTTCTGTGAGCACCTCATATATAGAAGGTAATGCCCCGTTGTGTTGGGGCTCAGTGGTTGTGTGTGAATCCCTGGCGCCTGTGCTGACACAGTCAAAGCTGCTTCCTGGTAGAAAGGCGTCTGCGTCCTGCCTCTCTGCTCAAGAATCCTATTATAATTCTGTAGAACAGAAGATCTTTGACAGCTTTTCATCTGACATAAGGCTAATATCCAGGAAAAAAAGAGCTAACAAACAACAAAAGCGATCCAATTAAAAGGTGGGCAAAAGATCTGAGTAGAAACTTCTAAAAAGGAGAAATACAAATGGCCAGTGAATATATGAAAAAAAAAATGCTTAGTATCACTAGTCATCAGAGAAATGCAAATCCAAAATGCAGTGAGAGAGATCCCATCTCACCTCACTTATAATGGCTATTATAAAAATAACTCAAAATGACACATGATGATGGAGCAGAGAAAAAGGTAGCCTTGTATGCTATTGGTGGGAGTAGAAATGAATTCAACAACTATGGAAAACAGTATGAAGGCTCCTGAAGACAATGACAAATAGAACTACCACTCTTTGTTTATATCTGAAGAATATGAAGCTAGCATATGAAAGAGGTGCCTACATGTCATGTATTTATTGTTACACCACACATACTAGCTAAGATGTGGAATCAGTCTAGGTGTGCATTAGCACATGAATAGATAAAATATGGTATATACACAATGGAGTATTAAACAGCCATAAAAGAACAAAATCCTGTCATTTGCAGCAAGATGGATGGAACTGAAGGACACGATGAACAAAATAAGCCAGATACATAGTATTGTGTGTTCTCTGTCATACATGGAAACTTAAAAATAAATCTGAGAGTAGAAGGATTACTAGGTACTGGAAAGAATGTCTAGGTGAGTGTGGTGGTTTGATTAGGTGTCCCCCATAAACTCAGGGGTTCTGAATGCTAGGTTCCCAGATGATGGAGATTTGGGAATTAACGCCTCCTGGAGACAGTGCATTGTTGGGGGCGAGCTTATGGGTATTATAGTCAGTTTCCCCTTGCCAGTGTTTGGCACACTCTCCTGTTGCTATGGTCCACCTTATGTTGGCCAGGGGATGATGTCCACCCTCTGCTCATGTCATCATTTTCCTTGCCATGATGGAGCTTCCCCTCTTGAGCCTATATACCAAAATAAACCTCTTTTTTCCCCCCACAAGCTGCTCTTGGTTGGGTAATTTCTTTTTTTTTTTTAATTTTTTGTTCATTTTTATTTATTTGAGAGTGACAGATAGAGAAAGAGGTAGATGGAGAGACAGAGAGAGAATGGGCACGCCAGGGCCTCTAGCCACTGCAAACGAACTCCAGACGCGTGTGCCCTCTTGTGCATCTGGCTAACGTGGGACCTGGAGAATCAAGCCTAGAACCGGGATCCTTAGGCTTCACAGGCAAGCGCTTAACCGCTAAGCCATCTCTCTAGCCCGGTTGGGTAATTTCTACCAGTAATATGAACCTGACTAATAATAATAATAAATAAAATGTGCCATATATGTATATGTATATATATATATATATATAATGGAATCATGTTTGGCCATGAATAAATGAATCCCAGGGCCAGAGAGATAGCTCAGCAGACAAGTGTGCTCATGCCATCATTTTCCCTGCCATCGTGGAGCTTCCCCTTGAGCCTGTAAGCCAAAATAAACATCTTTTCCCCACAAGCTGCTCTTGGTTGGGTGATTTCTACCAGCAATGTGAACCTGATTGCAACAGTTTGTAATTTAGAGCTGTAGCCACCCGGATGGAGGAGTTGTTACTGGGCAGATCTTAGGGTGCAGTCCGTGGTGGTGGATTTGGAATTCTAGTCTAAGAATATACAAAGTGCCTGAGTTCTGCCTGGAATTCCGAAGAGTGCTTGCTTGTGCTGGTGATGGTGTTGGCTTTTGTCTCTCTGCTTGGACCTGTGAAAACAGGCCAGCTTCTTGTGCCATTACGGAAATTCCCCTCTATCGTCAATAAATCCCTTCCTCCATAAATGTGCCTGGTCTGGAAGTTCATCTCAGCGACATGAGGCTGTCTACTACAAGCCCCAAAGGAATAAACAGATAATCTGCATGTCCTGGCAGAGCTGATCAGCACAGAGGTTTTAAGAGAACAGAGTCTGGAAACTGAAACTTTAAAAGTCCCACGAAGGGCTGGAGAGATGCTTAGTGGTTACGGCGTTTGTCTGCAAAGCCTAAGGACCCATGTTCCACTCTCCAGGTCCCACGTAAGCCAGATGCACAAAGTGACTCAAATGTGCAAGGTCATACATGCGCACAAGGTGGCACACGCATCTAGTGTTCAATCGCAATGGCTGGAGGCCCTGGTGTGCCAATTCTCTCTTTCAATCTTGCTCTCGCTCTCTCACATTAAAAAAACAACAACAACAACAAAAAAAAAACATGCAGACTCAATAAGAGGTCAGTTGGTGAGTCATTTTTCTCCTGGGCCCACACATACAAAGTAACATTCATTGTCTAACTCATCAGCCCACTTGGAGCCCACACACATTCAAAGTAACCAAATCCAATCCACCCAGACTTGATGCTTAATTTACAACCCCAAGGGCATCAGAGCCCTGCATCCAAATTGCTATGCAGTATCCTGTGAGAACTCCACCTGGTACGGCAGCTTTTCTGCTTTACTTTTTTCTTTTTTTCTTAAATAAAACCTGGCTTAATTTGCCCTCCCACTGTGCCTGAAACACCAATTTTCTCAAAGTGTTCACAAAATAGAAAGGAAGTGGTGGCTGGAGAGATGGTTCAGCCGTTAAAATGCTTATCCACAAAGCCTAACTACATGGGTTCAATTCCCCTGTACCCACATAAAACTGGACGCACAGAGGCACATGAATCTGGAGTTCATTTGCAGCAGATGGAGGCCCTGGCTGGCATGCTCATTCTCTCTCTCTGCTTTCAAACAAGTAAAAATATTTAAAAAAAAAAAATAGAAAGGGAAGGAACACTATCACACTTATTTTATGAAACTATTACCCTGATACCAAAATTGGTAAAGATACAACAACAACAACAAAAAAGAAAACTGCAGACTTATTTGCCTGATGAACATAGATGCAAAAATCCTCTACAAAATACTTAAAACAAAAATCAAGAATACATTGAGAAAATTATACACCATGACCAAGTTGGTTTCATCCCAGGGGTATAAATTCCTTGAGAAATTGGAAATAAATGGAACATGCCTTAAAATAGTGAAGGCTCACTAGGTGTGGTGGTGCACCCTTTAATCTCAGCACTCAGGAGGCAGAGTTAGGGGGATGACCATGAGTTCAAGGCCAGCCTGAGACTACATCGTGAATTCTAGGTCAGCCTGGACTAGAGTGAGACCCTACCTCAAAAAAACATAAAAAATTAGTAAAGGCTCTATTCCATTATATTCCACTGCCAAAGAAACATTAAGATTTTCATATAACTATAAAAGTAACTATTTAAAATTTTTTACTGGGGTGTGGTGGCAGAAACCTTTAATCCCAGCATTCAAGAGGCAGAGGTAGGAGGATCACTGTGAGTCTGAGGCCAGCGTGAGACTACATAGTGAAGTATAGGTCAGCCTGGGCTAGAAAAACCAAAAACAAAAAAAAAAAAAGACAGGAAGAAAGCTCAGTGATTAAAGATTCATATATATATAATTTATTTGAGAGAGAGAAAGAGGAAGAGGGATTGGGAGAGAGAGAGAGAGAGAGAGAGAGAGAGAGAGAGAGAGGGGAGGGAGAGAATGGGCACACAAGGTCCTCTAGCCGCTGCAAACTCCAGACACATGCACCACCTTGTGCAATTGGCTTATGTGGGTCCTGGGGAATTGAACCTAGGTTCTTTGGCTTTGCAGGCAAGTATTAACCACTAAGCAATCCCCAGTGATTAAAGATTCTTGCTTGCAATGCCTGTTGGCCTGGGTTCAATTCCTAAGCCACCTACATGAACCAAATACAAAAGTCTTATGTGCCCATACACACATACATGCACATACACATACACATGTATGCATGTGTAAATAAATAAAAATTTAAAAAATAAAGACACATTATACTGAATGAGAAAAAGCTTAAATGAAGCCGGGTGTGGTGGCACATGCTTTAATCCCAGCACTCGGGAGGCAGAGGTAGGAGGATCGCCATGAGTTTGAGGCCACCCTGAGACTCCATAGTGAATTCCAGGTCAGCCTGGGCTAGAGTGAGACCCTACCTCGAAAAAATGAAAAAAAGAAAAAAAGAAAAAGAGAAAGCTTAAATGAATGAGACAAGGGTGCCCACTATTTACAGTCTTGTTGCCTATGGTTCTTGAAGTCTTAGAGCAATAAAACAAGACATGGACATAAAAAAGGTAAAAATGGAAGGAAGAAATGAAACTATCTCCATTCATAAAGATATAATTCTATACTTAAGTGACCATACAGACTACCAGAAAACTCTTAGATTTAACAAACACTTTCAGTAAAGTTGCAGGGTACAAAATCAATACACAAAAGTTAGTAGCTTTCATATATTCCAACAGTGAACTTGCTGAGGAAGACATTAAAAAAAATATTCCACTCACCATAGCTTTAAAAAAAGTACTTAGGAAATAAGCCTTTCAAAGGATGTGAAAGACCTCTACAAAGAAAACCTTAAGGCGCTAAAAAGAGAGGGAGAGAGAGAGAGAGAGAGAGAGAGAAAAGAAATAAGATACCAGATATTACTGAGACCTTTCATATTCTTGGATTGGTAGAATCAATTTTTGTGAAAATGGCTATATTACCAGAAGTGACCTACAGGTTCAATGCAATTCCCATCAAAATTCCAATTATATTCTTCTCGGAACTAGACAAGACAATCCAACAATTCATATGGAAACACAAAACACATGCACAGGGGCTGGGGAGATGGCTCAGTGGTTAATGACACCCAGTGGCCTACGTTCAATTCCTCAGTACCCATGTAAAGTCGGGTGCAAAAAGAAAAACAAAAACAACCTGACAAAGTGTTTGGTATCTGCAGTGGCAGGAGATCCCAGCACACCAACGCACACACACGTGCACACATATGCACACATGAATAAATGAATAATTTTTTTTAAAAAAGATCATGCATAGACAAAGCAAACCTTAGCAGAAATAGCCCTGCTGGAGCTATCGCAATTCCTGACCTAACATTATACAGTAGAGCAAAAGTGACAAGGACACAATAGTGACACAAAATAGAGGCCTAGACCAATGGGACAGAATAGAGAATTCAGGACTAAAATCCATATAACCAAGTCACCTATTTTTTGATAAAAGCATCAAAAATATATACTGGGAAAAGAGCCTATTCAACGGAAGGTGCTGGCAAAACTGGTTATCCACCTGAGAAGAATTAAATTAAATCCACCCCTCTCACCCTGCACAAAGGTCAGTTCAAAATAGGTCAAAGACCTTAACATAATACCAGAAATGCTGCAAATACCACAAGAAAACATAAGCCATACACGGGAAGCTGTAGGTATAGGGAAGAAATTTCTGGTCTGGAACTCACATAGCACAGGAAATAGACTGGAGAATAAACAAATGAAACAATATTGTGCTCAGAAGCTATAGATTGCTATGAGAACAATGTCTGTGTCAGGGTTGGGATAACTTCCAGCAAGTTGTTGGCCAAGGAGTTCCCCTGACATCCCCCAAAACATTGCCAAGGCTCTTGGTTGCCCACCAGAACTAGATGGTAAGAACCTGTTGCTGAAGATACCACACGCTTGGGCTGCAGGTCACGGAGAAATCAAGCTGGAGCTGAGCTGGAAGCCTCCTTCCTATTAACTAGCTATCAAGATGCTGGAAAGAGCTAAGCAGCACACGGCCTTTGGGAGGAGAAAAGTCATCAGTGGTCTTAACCAGCAATGGACCTGTAAGCTTTACAGCTGGTCAGCCAGGGAAAATACCAGTTGGTGCAATGGAGGCATGTCTGTTTTTGGGGAAATGAACTGCTTTCAGATTGGATTTGAGGCCTGCTCCATGGGAGGGATTTCCTGCCTGGTACTGAAAACCTGGTCAAAAGCCCTAGGGAGGAAACTACTATTATTGTCTGGCTAAATTAATATATTCTGTCCACCAAACTGTCCTCTAAACACTTAGCTTATGCTTATATACTAATGTTACTTTCACTTTTGGCTAGAGAAGCTTCTCTTCTCAGATGGCGATGATCACTGGGGTAATTAAAAAACGGCCAGATGCTGAGAAAGTGACAGTGGAGTGAGAGTTCAGCACTAAGTGGGACATCTCTATCATGTCCTCCAAGGCCCAGGGACCATCGCAAAAGAGATGGCGGAAGGAATGTAAGAGCAAAAGGACGAGGAGGAATGCTGTAATTACAATACTGTCATTCAGACACAAAGTGGCCTTGATCTCTGACTTCACAGTGGTTGACACTACCTACACAAGACCTGCATGACAGGAGGAAAAAAAAATATGATGGCATCAAAATGGCAGAGAGACTAGTTGGAAAGAAGAAGGGATTCAGTGAAGGGGGATTTGGCAGTAGGAAAAGGGGAGTGTTGGGAGGGAATTATGATAATGGTATGTTGTCTATATTTATGGAAATTCTCAATACAAAATAAAAAATTAAACAAATCAGACTACATGAAATTAAGAAGTTTTTGCACACAAAGGAAATTATCAGTATAATAAACGGGGAGCCTACAGAACAAGGAAAACTGTTTGCCAGCTATGCCTCAGAGAGGAGGCTGGTACCTAGACTATAAAAAGAACAAAAAAATTAAACACCAAACTCCCTCTCAAACTGCTAGCAATCAGTGGGACCAATTGAATGGATAATACACAAAAGAAGAAACACAAATATTTAATAGCTATTGGGAAAAATAAGTTCCTTATCCTTACTCATCAGGGAAATGGAAATTAAAACCACTTTGAGAGTTCATCTTACCCTAGTCAGAACGGCTATCATCAAGAAAACTAATGACAACAAATGTTGGTGAAGTTGTGGGGGAAGCAGAACCCTAATTCACTGTTGGTGGAACTACAAATTAGTGCCAACAGTTAACATATGCAAATCAGTGGGGAGCTTTCTAAGATACCTAAAAATTGAACTACCACATGACCCAGCTATACCATTCCTGCATATATATCCCAAGGACTCGATTTCTAGTACAGATATGCGTGTACATCCACGTTCATCGTTGCTCTATTCAAAAATCAACCTAGATGCCCATCAACTGATGATTGGATAATTAAATCATGGTATATACTCACAATGAAATTTTACTTATTTGTAAATAAAAGTGAAGTTATGTAATTTGCAGGAAAATGGATGGAATTGGAGAAAAAAAAATATGTGCTAAGCGAGGTAACCCAATCCCAGAAAGACAAATGTTACATGTTCTCTTCCATATGTGGATCTTAACCTTTAATGTTTGTATGTGACAAAATAAGAGGATGTGAGAGTGAGTGTAGACTATGAACTGAGACAGGAAATCACAAAAGGAACAAGGAGTGATGAGAAAGTGTTGGGGGCAGGGTGGCAAAGGGAAATGTAGAGAAGCCATGGTGGGGACACAAGAAGAGAGGGGAAAGGGAAGAAGAGAAGGAAAGGGAAACAAAACCCAAAATTTGATTGAAAAAACGCCATAATGAAATCTAATTCTTGGTATGCTAATAAAAAATAAAAACATGCTGGGCGTGGTGGCGCATGCCTTTAATCCCAGCACTCGGGAGGCAGAGGTAGAAGGATCACCTTGAGTTCAAGGCCACCCTGAGACACCATAGTGAATTCCAGGTCAGCCTGGGCTAGACTGAGACCTTACCTCCAAAAACCAAAAAAAAAAAAAAAAAAAAAAAAAAAAAAGCAGGCTGGAGATATGGCTTAGTGGTTAAGGTGCTTGCCTGCAAAGCCAAAGGACCTAGGTTCAATTCCCCAGGACCCTGTAAACTAGATGCACAAGGTGACTCATGCATCTGGAGTTTGTTTGCAGGGGCTTAGAGATGACCTGGTGCACCCATTTTCTCTCTCCCTCTCTCTCTTTCTTTCTGTCAATTAATAAATAAATAAAAAGAAAATATTAAGAAAAAACAGACAATTTAACAAACAAATGTCTTCCTTTTAACAAAGGAAAATGATAGAAGGATATTTTCTCCTTTTTAAAAATTAAAAAATACCCACTTATGCATTTACTTATTTATTTGTGAAGGGAGAGAGAGAAGGAGGAGGAAAGAGAAAGAGAGAGAAATAGGATGGGAATGAATATGGATGTTGCAGGGTCTTTTGCTGCTGCAAATGAACTTCAGGTGCAGCACCACTTTGTGCATCTGGCTTAACATGGCTACTGGGGAATCGAATCCAGGGCCAGCCGCTTTGCAAGTAAGCACCTTCAACCACTGAGACATCTCAGCGCTCAGAGATCTTTTCTCTACTTTTGTCTTTTCCTGTTTTCATCAAACTTCCCTGTCCCTACTGTCAACAAATTTGAATTACTTTTGTATTTAGGAAAAAACAAATCCCCTAACAGCTAGGAAGAACGAACACCTTCTTATTGCTTCAGGTGCTTTGGTGGCCTGGATTCTAGGTCTGAGGGGCTCCCTCTTTGTTTAAAAAAACATCTGTGTGTTTACTTGTTTTTTGAAAACCCCAAACACTGTAGCCCTTCTTTCCTTCACTCTGTCCTTGAGGAAGCTGTGTGGGGCACCTTGCACCTTGGGTCCTGACCTGAGGCTATCCTTGTCCCTAGCAAGCAGAGCCCTTATCTGACAAGTTCTGGAAAAGCCACTGGGGTTTCAGCTATGGGAAATCGAGGTGGACCTGGAGAAAGACATCTGGCTCAGTCAAAGGCCCATGACTAAGTACCCAAAGAAGACTGTGGATCCAGAACCTCAATCGGCCCTTACCGCTTTCTGTAGTCTGGCTGGACAAGCAAGAAAGGTAGTGGTGCAGGACGGAATGACTTACACACAGGTACGCACAGATAGTAGAAATCAGAGCGCTGGAAGGACTTCAGAGACTACATACCGCATGGTAGGTAGGTCAGGAAGAGAGAGAAAGAGAAGAGTTGAGAGTGGAGGAGGAGGAGACGGGAGGAACTGGATCTAGCAGCAGAGAGAGCAGACAGACTGAGCAGACCACTCTCACCTCCTGTGTCCTTCCTCCTCAGCACAGAGGTCATGAGGGGTAGCAAGAGAAACCTGGGAACAGTCTCAGCTGTGTCCCTTCCTGAACCGACATTTTTGTGCAAGTCTGCCTGGCAGGGATGATGTGAACCTTAACTGCGTTAAGTTCTTGGTAAATTATTTGATCCTTTCCAAAAATAAATCATCCATCAATGCAATTTATTATTAATCATGAAACAGTGGTGTTGACTCAGTTTATCCCTGAATTCTGTGCCTGGGACCTCTCAAGTATATAACATTTAGAATTTTGTCTCATAACAATGGAGTTTCCCAGAAGCCATTACTGATTCAGTGAAAGAATTTCAGAGATTGAGTGCAGTCAGGGTGGTATGGCCATAGAAGTTCAACAGACCTAGTGATAATTTAAAATCAGTTATCCTTTTACAAACCAGACAGCTTTAAAAGCTCACTTTTTAACAGTTGGAAGTCATAGCTTCATAGGGTTTAAAGTTATACCAAACTTCACAGTGCTTAGAATTCAGAGTCAGTAATTATATCAGGTTCAAAATTTATTTTTATACAATGCTAGGAATTGAACTCAGGACCTCATATGGGCTAGGAAAGTGTTGTACCACTGAGCTACACCACAGCTGGTTGTTTAAAGTTTAATTAATTCATTAATTTGTGGGGGGAGGGAGAGAGAAAGGGTGTACCAGGGCCTCTAGCCACTATAAACAAACTCCAGATACATGTGCCACCTTGTGCATCTGGCTTATGTGGGTACTGGGGAATAGAGGCTGGGTCCTTTGGCTTTGCTGGCAAGCGCCTTAACCACTAAGCCATCTCTCCTGCCCATGTTTAGAGTTTAAATGTGAAATGTTGGAAATGTTTTTACAATGGGCTGGGCCAGTCTCCTCAAACAAAGTGCAGTCACATTAAATCTTACTGGCCTTCTCCAGTGAGGCTGTCTTTGAACTAGAACAAACATGGTATCTTCACAGTAGAGGCAGAGTAACCCTGGAGTCTGTAACAAGTTACTGAGCTTGTTAGGAAGTTCATTTCGGAGTGAGCCATTGTTATCACACAGTGGACAGCTGGATGGATGCAGCTCACTGTGGAACACAGGACACCCTCAGCCCTTACCATTTCCTGTAGCCCAGCTTGACATGCAGGGAAGGGAGTGGTAGATGAAGGGAAGAGTGACTTACACACAGGTAGGCTTGAATGGCAGAAATCAGAGAAAGCACTGGAAGGACTTCTCAGATTACCTACCACATAGTTTTCTGGAGGAAATTCTTAAGCAGCAGAATACAAAATGTTAAAATAACACAGATGGGGGCTGGAGAGATGGCTTAGAGGTTAAAGTGCTTGCCTGTGAAGCCTAAGGATCTGTGTTTGCCTCTCCAGATCCCACCTAAGCCAGATGCACAAAGGTGAGGCAGGCGCAAGGTTGCACATGCCCACTAGGTGGCGCAAGCATCTGGAGTTCAAGTGCAGTGGCTGAGACCCTGGTGCACCAACTCTCTCTCTCCCTCCCTCTCTCTGTGTGCTCTTTTTGTGTGTGATCAGTGTGAGTGTGGGTGTATATGTGCTATGGTGCAATGTAAAGGTCCTTGCCTTCCACCTTGTTTGGGATCAGGTCTCTTGTTTGCCACTGTGTTTGCTAGCTGGCCTGTGAGCTTCCAGGATTCTCTGGTCTCTGCCTCTCATCTGGCTGTGCACATGCTGGGATTGCAGATACTCATACTCATGTTATCACACCCAGCTCTGTGTATGTTTTGGGGATCTGAATTTGTCAATCCATGGCGTGGTGGTTTGAACATAAAATGCCCACCTTTAGTTCACGTGTATCAATACTTCATCCTTACCTGGTGGCACTGTTCTGGATGTGGAACCCCGAGGGGTTTGGGCTGGGTCTCATGTTCTCTACCTGCTTTCTGTGCAGAGACTTGGCTTATCACGCCTGCCATGCTTTCCCCTCATGATGGACTCTGGACTGTCACTGAATTAAGCCCTTTTCCATCCATAAGCTGCTTCTGATTGGGTATTTTGCCTCAGCAATGAGAAATCAAGTGCTTTTACTCATTGGTCCAGTTGTTACTTCAATACATTACTCAAGATGTTCACCACTTGTGTGTCAGAGGTTTCTGGAGCACTGTAAGCTAATGTAGGTACAGCGATGTGGGTTAGTATATTACATGCCTTGTCAACTTACAATATTTATCAGTACATAACCTTACTGTAAATCGAGGACCATGGCAAATAAAGCCAGATACTGGGAGGAGGGATTGAGAAGAGATTAGATAAAGGGCACCAAAGCAATCAGGTAGGAGGACTTAATTTTGATGATCTATAGTTTAGTCTACAGCAATGATGTATTTCAAACCAACGAAGATCCGCAACAGTCAGAAATGATTAACGTTTGAGGATTTTATCATTGCACTTTGTATACCTATATTGAATTATCATACTGTCCCCTAGATATCTACAATAATTATATATCAAAAAGCCCTCCCCTTGTGGTAGCTGCCCACTTGGCTGCTCCTCAGATCTTTTTTTTTTTTTTTCAAGGTAGGGTCTCATTCTGGCCCAGGCAGACCTGGAATTCACTATGTAGTCTCAGGGTGGCCTCGAACTCATGGTGATCCTCCTACCTCTGCCTCCCGAGTGCTGGGATTAAAGGTGTGCGCCACCACACCCAGCTCCTCACATCTTTTTTTGACTGTCCTTCCAGAGTGGCCTGTGAGGGACTTATGAAGAACACCTTAACATACAATGAAACCACCATGTCACAGATGGGGAGGGAGACAGTGTCCAGAGATGGAATATTTCCACAGTGAGGGATGTGGTGAGGTAGAAGACGGCTACAGCAGCCTGGGTCAGAAAGCAGGGACAGAAGTCCTTCCCACCAGTGTCATCCCTCTTCCCATGGACTGGGTGGAGATTTCAAGAGTCTATGGATTTGGCTTTTGTTTGAGGAAGGCAAATGCCAAATAGGGTGGTGAGGGGATCCCATGTAAGCCTGTCTCGGAGCTGGTGTTTCTCAGCGGAGGCTGATCATTCAGGGAACGTGTTTGCTTCTAAGCTACCCTTACAACTGGAGGACATGAACGGGGTCACGAGGGGACTTTCTAAACATGTTTCCCAAGCCTGAATGTAGGAATGTAGTAGAGATTCAGTAGTAATGACTTGCGCATTATTGCAGTAATGCAGAAATTCCAGCAGAGGGCACTACTCCCTAATAATCTGAAATACTAACCAGCATCAAAGATTGGAAAGCCACAAAGCTTCATAAAATATTTCTTGTGCCCTCAGTATTTCTAGTCCCCTTTAAAGCACAGCCACTATGATTAATTGAAATTTATTACTCAGACTAAGAAAGAAACGTCACTTTTTTTCATTTTTAGTCCTAGATTTTATATAGATACATAAAACATAAAATCACATATATGTGATATTATGTGATTGTATATATGATTCTATACAGACTACATATGTATGAATGGTGTGAAAGTAGGAGAGAGACTTTTCTGGGGAAGGAAGGGCACTAATGGAAGGTGGGAAGGAATGAGGGTCTACAGTTAAAGTACATACATTAAAAGAGTCCTTATGAAATACACTGTTTGGGGCACAAATATACATCATTAAAAATTACAAGAAAAACAAAAACTTATGTGGCACAGACTTTTAGTAAAGCATCAGGTGCTGTGACACGAGGGTCCTCCCTCCTTAACTCCCCTGTAGCTCATGTTTTAAAAAAACTATATGAGAGAGGGAGAGAGAGGGAGACAGAGGCACATGTCAGGGCCTCTTGCTGCTGCAAACTAACTTGACACCTGCACCACATTGTGCATCTGGCTTTATGTGGGTACTGAGGAATTGAACCCAGGCCAGCAGGCTTTGCAAGCAAGTGCCTTTAATTACTGAGCCATCTCCTAATCCCCCAGCTCAGCTTTTAATGAATAGTCAGAACACAGCTCTCAGAAGGAGTTGTAGGTGAGCAGGAGAAGGTGACGGGGCAGGACTGTCTGCTCGGAATGATACATCTGGTGTCCAGGTCCCCAGTCACCCACTTCTCTTCTCCCAGCACTGCCAGAGAGCTGAGGACAAGATTTCACTTCCCCAGGGGAAGAGACCCATGTCCAAAGGGTTGCTACCATGGGGTTTCCAGGTCCTCTGAGGAAATCTTACGGTCATAGTTGGAGCAAGGAGAGACAGAGAGACATTACCCAAGCCAGGCATCCACGCTACTCTCCCTCTGAGTGGGGCGAGAGGTAAAACCTTTTCCTTTTAGGAATGGTCTAGACCAGTGGTTCTCAACGGGGGGTTATCTTGTCACCACGTTCGTGAAGGAATATTTGACAAATGTATGGAGACATTTTTGGTTGTCAGAATTTTGGGGGTGCCATTGGCATTAGTGGGTAGAGTTTAGGGAAGCAGCTGAACATTCTAGTGCACCAGACAGCCCTACATGGGGCAGAATGAACTGGTCTAAAGCACCAATCAATAGTGCTGAGTTTGAAACGTGTGGTTTAGACTTGGGACTAGTACTTCTTAAACTGTGGTCCCCAGACGTAAGTATGTCACCATCACCGGGGGGCTTATTACAAATGTAGATCCTTGGGCCCTACCTCAGACCTACTAAACCAGAAGCTGGGAAAACACCTGTGTATTAATGTGCCTTTCAGATGACCTAATGCATGAGTAATCTGAGAACCTGTCTAGGGAATACACAACTTGAGGGTGCTAGTCTAACACTGTACTTTTTAGTTTGCTTATAGTCACCACAAAATTATTAAAATGTAGGTTTTGACTTAGTGTAGCTAGAATTTGCATTTCTTCCAAGTTCCAGGTGATGCTGTTAAGCTGGTCCAAGCCCATGTGTTGAAAATGACTCAAGATATTATCTCCAAATTTGCCTATATAAGACCTTAAGTGTCTGTTGACATTCTAGATTCCCAGGTGCCCCCAGACCCAACAGGGAGGACATCGCCAGAGGAAGGGTGGAGGGATATATTTTTTAATAGTGCCTTAGAAAACGCAATTATACAGGTCTGAAAACATTTGACTTCAGAGGGTAGGTTCAGAAATTATTGATTATTGACATCATCTCTGAGTCCCTCATGTCTAGAAGTTGCCAAGCAAGGCTGGGGTGAAACAGGGAGTTTCAGAGCTTTGAACCTCCCAGTGATCAAGCCACAACACAGGCAGATTGTGTCAGAGCCTCTGAAGGTGGGATGTGGTAAGCAGTGCTTTGTAAAGCCATGCAGGTGATTCTAATATGCAGCCACGTTTAAGAATCAGTGACCTTAGAAAGCAGTCTGGCAGTTCCTCAAACATACAGTTACCATATGACCAATTCCACTCCTCGATATATACCCAAGAGAACTGAAAACACGTTTTCACACAAAACCTTGTCTATGAATGTTCATAGCAGCACTATTCATAACAGCCATAAAGTAGAAACACCCCAATGTCCATCTGCTGATGAATGAACAAACAAATTAAAATAGATGGGTTAGAGCCACACCATGGGACATTACTTAGTGATAAGGAGGAGTGACATATGTTACAACGTGGATGGATCTTGAACACATGGAAGAGACCAGATGCAAAAGGCCACATTTTGTATGAATTCATTTCTATGAAGTATCAGAAATAAGCAAATCTGGGGTGAGGGAGATGGCTCAGCAGTGAAAGGCACATGCTTGCAAAGCCCGACAGCTCAGGTTCAGTTCCCCAGTACCCATGTAAAGCTAGATGCACAAAGTGGTGCATACATTGGAGTGTGGAGTTCATTTGCAGCAGCAGCAAGCCCTGGGGTGCCCCTGCTTATTCTCTCTTACTCTCTCCTTGCGAATGAATGAAAATAAGCAAGTCCACAGAAGCAAAAGTAAACTGGTAGCGGCTAGGGGCTGGTGGGAGTGGGAATTCAATGACTGAGTGCTTAATGGCCAGTTGTATTTTGGGTGATGAGATATTTTGTAACTAGGTAAGTGTGGAATACCATTGTGAATGTACTAAATGTCACCAAACGGCATCTTAAAATGGTCAAAATGGTACAATTTATGTCATGCAGATTTTATCTCAAACGCAAAAATTAAATGCCCTATAAACATTCTTAATAAAGTAACACTTTTAGAACACCAGGAAAAAATATACATAAATATTAGTTCAGCCAGTACTTTATGTTCAAAATAGGCAAAATGCTGTATCTAATACTCCCATGGTTTTGGACTCTTGGATAGGTTGGAGAGTAAGTGGCCTTTCAGAGTTCGGTTGGGATACACATGCTCAGAGCTGGCGAGAAACAAGTTTTCACCTGTGAGTTGAAATTTTATTCATTTGAAAGTTTATCTTCAGAATGAGGTTTGTGTTTTTCTGAGGCTCAGTGGCTAAGGGCAATTTTCTTCACGTGTTGGGTAGCGGCTCAGTTACTAATTTGAATGTAAGCAAAAGGATGGACCTGCAGACTGGACTTTAAGGGTGCTGTAGGCAATTGGCAACTAAGTTGAATTTATGTAGCCTCTTGCCTGTGGTGGGGAGTTTGAGAGTGCCCAGAGCCAAGGAAGAAAGGTCATTGGGAGGTCATGACCCTATGCCCTCAAGTGGGAGGAATACTAGCAAAAGAAATTGAAGATAGAATAGTGGAGAGATGGCTCAGAGGTTAAGGCACTTTCCTGAGAAGTCTAAGAACCCAGGTTTGATTCCCCAGTACCCACAAAAAGCCAGATGCACATGATGGTGCATTCATCTGGAGTTCACTTACAGTGGTTAGAGGCCCTGGTGTGCCTAATCTCTCCCTTAAGCTACCTCTCCCTCTCAGAAAATAAATTTTTAAAATGAAAAAAATATTGAAGATAGAATTTTATTCTAGCAATTCAGCCTGTACGACTTAAAAAAAAACTGTTTTATTCATTTATTTGTAATAGAAAGAGGGAGAGAGAGAATGAATATGGGCAGGCCAGGGCGTCTAGCCACTGCAAACAAACTCCACACCCATGCGCCACTTTTGCATCTGGCTTACATTGAGTACTGGGGAGTAGAACCTGTGACCTTAGGCTTTGCAGGCCAGCACCTTAACCACTAAGCCATCTCTCCAGTGCAGCTTGTGAGACTTTTTTGTTTGTTTTTGCTTTTGTATTTTCTTTTTTCTTTTCTTTTTTTTTTTTTTTTTTTCAAGGTAGGGTCTCACTCTAGCCCAGGCTGACTTGGAATTCACTATGGAGTCTCAGGGTGGCCTCGAACTCATGGCAATCTTCGTACCTCTGCCTCCCGAGTGCTGGGATTAAAGGCGTGCACCACCACTCCCGGAGCTTGTGAGACTTTTTAAAAGTTTGTTTTTGGTTTCATGCCTGCCTCCCTTGATGGACTGTAAACTTCACGGGGGCAGGGATCAGGCCCTGCTATATTTACCGCATGTATCCAGCAGTGCTTGGTGCTCAGTGCTCTGCTGGTGCATGCCCGAAGGCTACAATCAAGCCCTCTGGTGAGAGGCGAATGCTGACAGCAGGACTGCCACCCAGGCGGTAAGCACGGGGTAAGGCAAGTCTGTGAGAACAAGGTGCTCGTGCTATGCGTGAAGAGCTCAACCCTAAGGGGGAAGGAGTGGGAGGCGAAAGAGGCTTCCTGCAAATGGTGATTTTTCCGAGTTGATTCTCCAAAAAGGAGCATTGAATTTATTGGGCCAAAGACAGGAGAGCCAGTTCCTGTAGAGTTGGTGACATATGCAAGAAGCTACTGGAGGCTGATTAGGAGTCAGGCTGCTGAGGTTGGGGGCAGTCATGAAGGAGAGCCTGACCTTCTGGGCTTCTACCTTGAGGGCAGTGGGAAGCAGCTAGAAGTAGGGAGACCTGGTCAGATCTGTGTTGTAGAAATTACACGGGTTGCTCTTGAGAACAAACACAAGTAGGAGGTTACTGAAATAATTTTTTTTAGGGTTGCCTTGCTGAACAAAAATTGATCAGGGGCAGAGCCGGGCGTGGTGGCGCACACCTTGAATCCCAGCACTTGGGAGGCAGAGGTAAGGAGGATCGCTGTGAGTTCGAGGCCACCCTGAGAATACAGAGTGAATTCCATGTCAGCCTAGGCTAGAGTGAGACCCTACCTCGAAAAACCACCACCAGCAACAACAACAAAAATTGATCAGGGGTGTGAAGAAGTGAGGAAGATTTGAGTGTGTGGTAGATAGTTGCGTTGGGATTTGGTATTGATGATTATTGGGAGTGAGACCAAAGGAGAAATGCTAGGTAGTGATAACAAGACTTCAGCCTCATAGCTAGCATTTGCTGAGCACTGTGTATCAGACACTGTGTTGTGTGAGTCTTGTCACAACCTCGGATGCAGAAACCATTTCTTTTGTGTGTGCGTATGTCTACATGTGTACACGTAATATGGTGTGTGTGGTATGTGCACATGTATGTGCCCTTGTGGTGGTCTATAAGCTCATGTGTGGAGAGGGGTCACTCCCCCGTGGAGGCAGAAGTGGAACATCGGATGACCCACTCCATTGCTCTTCCACCTGCTCTTGTTTTGAGCCAGTCTCCTTATTACTAAATCCAGAGCTTGCAGGGCTCCAAAAACAAAATTTTTTTTTTCAAGGTAGGGACTCATTCTAGCCCAGGCTGACTTGGAATTCACTATGTAGTCTCAGGCTGACCTTGAACTCACAGCAATCCTCCTACCTCTGCCTCCCGAGTGCTGGGATTAAAGGCGTGTGTCACCACGCCTGGCTCCAAAGATTCTTGGGTCTCTGCTTCCTTGCTGGACTGGGGTTACAGGTCCATGTGGCAACAGCCTGTTGTTTTACATGGGATCTGGAGATTTGAACTCAGGCAGTCTTAGGGCCCCTCAGGCCCTCATGCTTGCAAAGGAAACACACTTAATCTGAGCCTCCTCTCAGCCATCATTTTTTTTTCTTCTCATGATACTGACGAGGAAACTGACTCAGAGAAACTGTTACTTCACCAAAGCCACAGGGTTAGAATATGGAGCAGTCAAGATCTGACCTTGGACAGTTGGGCTTGGAGATCCATGTTCTTAAGTATAGTTGACATTGCCCAAAGGTTGTAAGTGTGGGTTGGTGAAGATATACTTCCTTTCCAATGTGAGGAAACAGGAAGAAAATGATCCAGAGGAGGGGAAGTGAGGCACCATCTACAGCAGCAGCAAACTTGCATCTCTGTAGCAGTCCTTTGATATAAGCTCTGTGGTAGAGTCGTTTGGTATGGCTGGGTTATGTAGCTGTTCTATATCTAATTTTCTGAGAAACTTCCATACTGATTTTCATAATGGTTGTACTAGTTGGACTCCAAGTAGCAGCAAATAAGGGTTCCCCTCTCCCCACATCTTTGCCAGCATGTGTTACAAGATTTCTTGGTGCTAGCCACTTGACTGGGGTGAGATGCTATCTCAAAGCGTCCTTTTTAAAAAATTATTTTATTTATTTTAGAGAGAAGAGAGAGAGAATAGGGTTAGCAGAGCCTGTAGCCACTCCAAACAAACTCCAGATGCATGTGCCACCTTGTGCATCTGGCTTTACGTGGGTACTGGGGAAATTAACCCAGGTACTCAGGTTATGCAGGCAAGTGCCTTAACCACTAAGCCACCTCTGCAGCCCTCAGAGGGTTTTTATTTTCATTTCTATGATGGCTAGAGGTGTTGATCACTTTAACAATACTTACTGGCTCACTCTTTCTTTGTCTTGAAAACTGAAAGAAGCCTGGAGGATGAGTTATTATCTTCAGAAAGTAGAAACACTTCTTTTGAAACTTTTTGAGTCTGGAGGAAAGAGTAGGGTTGAACTCACCTTCCACAGGGCAACTTTAGAAAGGTGACATCTAGAAAGGAACTTCAGAAAGGTGACATTTGGCTACTGTGCTCTGAAACCACGGATGTATTTGTACCTGGGCATCCTTTGCTAGTGACTAAGCATGGCAGGAACACAATTCCCAGGAAACAAACCCACTCCTCAGACGGAGAGCTTCTGACATGGTTGACCTTGACTCAAGGATTCCCCGGTGTCCTAACTGAACCTTTTTAAAGACTGCGCAGCGGCCTTGGGCACCCAACCCTTTCTCTTCTCTCCTTCCCTCGGGGCACAACTGCACTACAGACACTGGCGTCCCTCCCTGCTTTCCATCTCTTCTATTTTACTCCAAGACATCGCTGTTAATGAAAGTCTTGTGTATTTTAGTCTGCTTTATGGAGAATCCAGACTTACATAACCACAAGTGGATAAAACCACAAAGACTGAGCCCAGGCAAATTTGAATGCCTCCATCATAGGTGTTGATTCTAGGGAAGACTACGATGGGTCTGAGTTGCGACAAAAATTAAGGGCAGGGGAGGATTCTGTTCACCTTCCCAAAGAGGTGTAAGGGCATACCCGACACAAGGAGGTCTAGACAGATGTGACCGCACAAGATGGACGTGAAGACGTCTACAGTAATGAGGGTGGGAGTGGGCAATCCAAAGGGATTCCCACTCAGTTATGTGGAAGGAGGTTGTGAGGCCAGTTCCAAGAGTACTGAGGATCGGTGACTTGAGATCTTGCAAACGGAGTTTTGGGAGAGCTGGTGTAGGCAAAGAAGGAGAATGCAGAGAACATATGTAAGGAAGGGAGGCTAGTGAGGAAAGAGGATGGGGAATAGCAGTGGAAGATACTGCACGGCGCTGTAAGCCTCAAATGGTCTTTTGAGTTCTACACAAGCTTTTGCAAAGCCATTAAAGGATTTGGGGTTGGGACACTACAAGATCTAATTTACATCTGAGAAAGAGCATTTTGGCTACTATAGGATATCAGAAGCAAAGGACGGGTTAGGAAGCTCCTGCAGTCACCCAGGAAAGAAATCGTATGGCTTAGAATAGGGGGAGGCTAGTGTAGATGCTGGCAGACCAGAAAGCTTCCCGCTAATGATTTCTTTTGCCTGTCAGCACATGAAAGGCATCTAATGTAAGAGGGGGCTGGACGTCTAGATGGACGCATGCTCTTAAATGTTCATAATGCACATGGGTTCTCTGGTGCTCACTGCTTGTCAGAAGTTAGCACTTCCCAGGAAAGCAAACAGTCTGGACATTGGGAATGTGTGGTTTTCAATTTCATCAGCTGACTCATACATAGCTCCCTGTACCTCATCTATAGGGAATGGCCAGATACTTCAATTAGGTCAGTTTAATTGGGACACAAGATTCACGAGGATAAGAAAAGTGAAGAAATTAAAAAAGCTACAAAAATTCAAATATAAAACTCTGCATATTTAAGAGAAGGCTTCCAGCAGTATAAAGCAGTCAAGCACAACCCCTGGACGGGCCAAAGCTGCACGTCACTGCATCCCTGTTCAGTGCCCACACCTCCCACTGCCAGCAGCCCAAGCTTCAGGTTACTGCACACTTGCTCGGTGCCCACCCCCCACACTGCTACCATGACCAAAGCTGCATGTCTCTGCATCACTGTTCAGTGCCCACCCCCAATGCCACCATGCCCAAAGCTATATGTTCACTGCACCCCACATTGCCATTATGCCCAAAAGGCAGGCTAAAGGGAGACAATAAAGAAGATAAAGTCAGCAGGGCGTGGTGGCACACACCTTTAATCCCAGAACTTGGGAGGCAGAGGTAGGAGGATCGCCGTGAGTTCAAGGCCACCCTGAGACTCCATAATGAATTCCAGGTCAGCCTGGGCTAGAGTGAGACCCTACCTCGAAAAACCAAAAAATAAAAAAAATAAAAAAAAAAGATAAAGTCAAGGTTAAAGATAAGTCACAGAGAAGATCCACAAGGTTGTCTGCTAATCATGTTTCTCCAAGGCCAGAGCCCAAGCCTAAAAAGTTAGCCCTACATAGAAGCGAGAGAAGGTACCCAAAGGGAAAAAGAGAAAAACTGATGTTGGCCAGAATGGGAATCACCCTGAAGAAAACAGATGCTGAAACAGAGCAGGCACAGCAAGCTGAAGGTGCTAGAGATGCCAGGACTGTGTGCATTTTTACTAACTATGCTTCTGTTGACTGTAGGGTTTGAAATACTGTTTTTTAATCAAGTTTTACAAAAATGAAAAATCTTGCTATTTTTTAATTATTTTAATGGGCATGACAGGGCCTCTAACCACTGCAAACAAACTCCAGATGCATGTGCCACCTTGTGCATCTGGCTTACATGGGTACTGGGGAACCGAACTGGGGCTGTAAGGCTTTGCAGGCAAGCACCTTATCCACTAAGCCATCTTTCCAGCCTTGCTGTTTTATAGTTAAAACGCTATGGATGTTAACACACAGAACACTTCATTGATGGAAGGCAACATGTATCACTAACAGACTATCTCCAGGGCTGGAGTGATGGGGCAATGCACCTTTCCCAGCTACTTTGGAAGGATTCCTCTTGGCCCCCAGGAGGAGGGATTCTCTTCTATTGATACAAGTAATCATCTTGGTACAAACATCTTGTGGTAAGGGAAAACTCAAAATTCTTTTTTAATGCCCTCCCGCTCTATCATCAACACAGATTTAATTCTCACAAAACCAGTGGCATTTTAGGAACCAACACTCTAAAATTGGTTTTGCCAGTGTGTCAGGTGATCTGGACTTCACAGTGACATCAGGATGGTGTTTTAGTTCTGAAAAGATTGTGGCTCTTCAGATTGGTAATTCTGCCATTTTCATTTCATTTCCTGAAAGTCAAGGTGAGCTCGTGATGAGTCATTACACAACACACTTACCATGAGGTGTCAGCCCTCACTTTGAACTCTCCGTGTTCAGAGTGTCTGCTGAAGACTTTACTGGGTTTCATAATGGCTTTGATTTTGGTAGTTCATTTAAGAAGGGAATTTGGAAGTTGCTGCATACTGTTAATGACTATCTGCCCATGTCCTGTGTGAAATATCATGCGTGTTTATGAAAAGTGCCTTTAATAAAGCTGGATACAGTTTGGCTTGGGAAAAAAGGCTGAAATGTCTCACTGCCTTCAATTTCAAGCATTAGCTCTGACTTATCTTTGACACTGTTTATGAAAAATCACATTGTGTGTTTTTCCTGAGAAAAGTTTAATGCGTGGCTCAGCCTCCCAATGAAGCAACCACTTCATTTTCTTTTTTTGAACTGATTGTAATCCACTTCGATGGAGCAGCAGGGAGAAGCCACTTTCCTTGCCTACCAGACCATGCTTGAGTTTTCCTTTCTGTCAAATTCACAGGGCGTACATTTGTATGTATGAGAAATGCACTCATAAAAGACACTCCATGTAGCAAAACCATTTTTATAAATATTTGCCTTTAAACAAAAGGAATGCCATATATTTTTATTAAATCATAGAAAATATTTGTATACAAATTTTCCTTTTGGGGAAAAACTAGAATATTAAACATCTGGGTAACAAAAACATTGAAAGGTATATCTCACCTTAAGCAGAGCAAAGCTGTAAGTAGCCATTAAAAAAAAAAAAAAGTTTAAATAATTGGTAATGGGTTGTTGGCATTTTACCTTTAAACCAGAGGAATAATACCTTTTACAATCCTCAATTTTCCTTAAGGATTTTTTTTAAATTAAATCAACATGAATTTAAAAGATAGTTAACATGAACTCTGAATACAAAATCAATTTCTTTTTAAGCTACATGGGTTTTTATGATACTGTAAATGCTGAATTTCAGGAGATGGTCTCATTCCACAGGGTTGATTAAATTTTCTACAATGGAAAATATGTATAACAGTGTGGAATATATCTCAGAATAAGTTAAATATTAAGACATATAGTATGGCAATAATGTCCTACTTTTCTTTCTACAAAATAAATTTCAAAGTTCACCCTAATCTTGACTATGTATGGATGGGTGAAGACGGAGGGGTCCAGTGACACTGAAGATGCCTAATGCCATCAAAACCACGTTCTCTACACACAGTGGCAGCATATGTACAGACAGATGGTTTTGACAGAATCACGCTTGCATTCGTTCCACAGGAGATCAGAATAAACAGACCCTGGAGCTCACCACAGGGACACGGGCAGTGGTTCCAAAGAGAAAGTTGTCCCTTGTTCTGCTTCCGAGCAGATATCCATGGGTAACAGTGACATGCCTGCACTCATACCAAATACTTACATAATACAAACACAAGTTAAATATTATCAAAATAATTTTAAATTAAATGGAAGACCACTACTTTTAAGTGCATGAAATATTTTCCCTCTAGCTTCTTAAATGTACCTTACAGACCGAGAACTAACAAGAACCATGTCAGAGGCCAACCAGCTTTCTCTAAGAACTCCCTGGAGCTACATGAGACTTCTGTGGGGAGAGAGCGACTGCCTACTCCAAATGGAGTGATGGTCTCGGAGAGTCATTTCCTTAAACCCAGGTCTGGGTTTCAGATTAAAAAGGGAACTGAAAATGACATTTTGGGGACTGATAGCTTCCCTACGGTGACCATCTTCTTTTCCAGGACACGTCTTCTCCGACACCTTAATACTGCAGGCCTCATGTGAAGCTGTCCCAGGTGCCTGATCGCCCACTGCTCATCTGCAGACCTGGAGCTCTCCGAAGGAACATGTAAACAAATCTGGGGAAAACGGCATTTCAGTGAGAAACCTCCTGAACTGAGACAAATAACAATAATAGGAAGGGTCACCGCAGCGCCAGCGCCCCACAGGGCTTGCCTTGGGCTTTTCCTGCCATAGCAAGCTGTACCGTGAGATCAAATCCTGCCTGCTTGACGAGATGTAGTACGAAACAGTCAGGCTACCTTGCTCTTTGGATTATCTTCTTCCTGAATTATGACACATACTTGTCAGAGTCTTTGGTTTGTTACTGGAGCTGACTTGGGGACGAGGCCAGGCTCTTGTGCAGGTTGGGGTTCTGACTGTGTCTGTTTCGGCTGCGAACCGATGAAAACATGGTGTTGCACCCTGGCACTTTGCACTTGTGGAGCTGGCGGAGGTGCACAGTTTTGTAGTGGGCCCTAAAGGTTCCTTTGTTACTGTATATCTTTTGGCAGAGATGACAGGTTATGGGTAAGCCAGAAGGCAGACTGGCAAGGCTCTGGTCAGCCTTCTCCATCAGGACACAGATGGGGTACTCGTCGTCCCCAGGGATGAGGCTCTGTCCTTCACAGTTCCCGTCACTGTCCTCCATGAGCACAGTGCCTTCTTCACTCACCCCGTCGGAGTCCCAGGAAGAGTGGCTGCTGCTCTCCGACTTCATACTTGAGGTAGTGCTCAAATCCAGGATGGTGCCCTCACTAGGGGGCCCTGAGTTGTAGCTCTCCAGGCTGGCACTGTGAACCTGGGTTATTGGATAGACCAGACTGCCCATCCCACTCGTTCCCTTGAAGATGACAGATGTCTGGGATGCTTGGGGTGTGAAGGCCATATCCTGATAGGCCTCCTTGCTGACATCTTTCAGGAGGTAAGCGGCACGAAAATGGTCTGCGTTGCTCTCCAGTGCTTCTTGGTGCAATACTTTTTGGTGGAGGGTTACATTTGAACTGTGTCTAAAAGAGTGAAAAGATGGTTAGAAATGAGTTAACTGCTGCTTAAAGTCATCGTTCTCAGCAAAAAGATTTGGAAGACACCAGGAAAAACCTGTGGTATGGGAGAGGTAATGGTAAATGTTAGGACCCTGTGAGCTGTACTGTGCTAGCCGGGTCTCTGTTTTTCACTACTTGTCAGAAGTTAGCCTTCACTAGGAAAGCCAGCAGCCTGGGCACTTCAATTTTCATCATTTGATTAACATGTAACTCTCCTGCTTTCATTCATAAGAGGATGGCTAGACTACTTCAGTTAGGTCAATTTTCATGAGATACTAGAACCAGATCCTGTGAAAGTGTCAGTAGTCATAAGCTACCAGAAGCTAAGCAGAGACTTTATTTCCACAAAATAGGAAATATTACCATCTTCAAATTGCACTGTGTGAATGGATACTGAGCACCTGAAATGACGGTCTTTTTGGTATGTTGAGTTAAATGTTGTTAAAACTTACCTTGCTTCTTTTTACCTTCATTCCTATGTTGTCCACATCTTCTTTTTTAACAATGTCAGCCTAGAGCATTTCTCTAGAAATTCTACAGGTACAGGTGAAAATCTGATCAGCATGAAAGTGCATGTGTGTGCATGCGCATGCGTGTATATATAGAGTTCAGTTCATATTTTCAGTGCGTGCGTGTGCATGCGTGTATATATAGAGTTCAGTTCATATTTGCAGTGTTTCAGAGTGTGTGTGTGTGTGTGTGTGTGTGTGTAGAGTTCAGCTCATATTTGCAGTGTTTCACTATGGGCCAGACAGAGGTTTTGCAAATACAGCAGTGTGAGCACACCACCAATCTTGCACCCAATGATTACTCCTAAAGGGCAGATAATGAGCATCCATTATGACATATGGTTTCCACTCAATGTTATCATTTGGATGTCGCTTGTAAATCAATGTTGCCCTTACTCAAAGATCCCCTCCTAACTTCTGAAAAACAACCAACCAATCAACCTAGCTCTTACCTAGGGGTAAAATATTAAAAGTAACAGAATGATCCCAAATAGGAAAAGCCTCTCCCAATGTAGATACTAGGGTCCAAGATAGGAAAAAAAAAAAAAAAACTCATAAAAAATTTAAGAATGAAATTTCTCTTCCAGTATCATGAGTTGTCTGTATGGGGAAGGCTTAATCATATTTCACAAAATGTATAAAATTTACTGTTCAATTCCTTTTATCCCCCAATGCATTTTTTTTCTGGACATAACAGAATTATACTTCCAGATCACCCACTGAGCAAGCAGCTCTTCAACTACGGCTCTGCCCTGTGATTATGCTAGTGCTCCGCATGGAAGGGGCTGGTATATGTCGGCAGAAAACCAGACAGGAGATTGACATATTGGTTCCAGTACACACAAGTGGTTAAAGAAGTCAGCTATTTACTGGAACCTGGAACAGAAAGGTCCTACACTACAACAAAGTAAATCCTTGGGCCTGTCCCAACTCCTGACTAGCCTGGGAATACTAGCTAACTCCGGGCTCCTCTTCCCCCTTCCCAAGTCTCAGGGGGGCTTGCTGCACTTCCTGGGGAGCCATGTCCCCCACCACCAGTGGGTACTATACACACAAACCCTCCGCCCATGTGCCAGGCCTTCTTCTCCCAGGACTCTAAAGATCCCGTGCCCACCGCCCTTTCTTTTACTTCAGCTTCCAGCCCCCAGTGCACCCTATCACCCTGGAGTCGATTCGGTTGAGACCAGCGGTTCTCTTGTGCTCTGGACAAGCCTAGCACTCCAGGATCCCTCTCAAAATCAGTATTTCATAACTAACCTTATTTGTTAGTGCAGTAGAGTTTCCCAAAAGTTATATAATATGTGACATTACCAGAGAATGAAGAGGCAGATGTGAGAATCCAGCTGTCTTCTACTAACAGGCATTAGAGACTTGCAAAAACATAAAATTAAGCCACCATCCCAATCTACTTGTTTCGGAAAATGTAGTTATTCTTCCCCATAAAATGTTATACTACTATGCAACATTTATAATCTTGTTGAAAAGTGATTTTTTTTTTCCAGGTTTACTTTCTAAGAGGGTGACTGTAGACAACTATAGCCCAAATAGAGAAAAACTCTTGTGGGTCCTTAGCTAACTGTTGGTAAAAGGGAGACTAAAACATTGTGTACTTGACAGTTCAAACATATCCACTTCTTCCAGGATGACATCCTTAACATGTGAAGGAGTTTGGCTAGGGAGTGTTCTTACCCTAATATGATTAGGGACCATTAGGTGGCCACAGCAGCCTGTAGTTCCCTCACTATAACTGTCCCAATATTCACCTTTTACTGGTCTGTCTTCTCCACTGTACCTACAGCCTTAGTGGGCAGGAATCGGGTCTCTAGCCCCCAATACAGAAGATTCTTAACAAATACTTGTTGCTAAAAGAGCATCCAAGTTTCTGCCCCAACCTCTTGCTGATGGGTCCTAGGAACTGCAGCTCGAAGAGGAAAGTCAGTTGCCCTAAGAACAACACGATTCTCAACTCTGACTTAGCTGAGGAGGTGGACCTGGGCCTATCCACAAAGTCCTACATAAATGCGGGTTTAGAACCCTAGCTTCTTAAATGTACCTTACAGACGAGAACTAACAAGAACCATGTCAGAGGCCAACCAGCTTTCTCTAAGAACTCCCTGGAGCTACATGAGACTTCTGTGGGGAGAGAGCGACTGGCCTACTCCAAATGGAGTGATGGTCTCGGAGAGTCATTTCCTTAAACCCAGGTCTGGGTTTCAGATTAAAAAGGGAACTGAAAATGACATTTTGGGGACTGATAGCTTCCCTACGGTGACCATCTTCTTTTCCAGGACACGTCTTCCCCGACACCTTAATACTGCAGGCCTCATGTGAAGCTGTCCCAGGTGCCTGATCGCCCACTGCTCATCTGCAGACCTGGAGCTCTCCGAAGGAACATGTAAACAAATCTGGGGAAAACGGCATTTCAGTGAGAAACCTCCTGAACTGAGACAAATAACAATAATAGGAAGGGTCACCCCAGCGCCAGCGTCCCACAGGGCTTGCCTTGGGCTTTTCCTGCCATAGCAAGCTGTACCGTGAGATCAAATCCTGCCTGCTTGATGAGACGTAGTACGAAACAGTCAGGCTACCTTGCTCTTTGGATTATCTTCTTCCTGAATTATGACACACACTTGTCAGAGTCTTTGGTTTGTTACTGGAGCTGACTCGGGGACGAGGCCAGGCTCTTGTGCAGGTTGGGGTTCTGACTGTGTCTGTTTCGGCTGCGAACCGATGAAAACATGGTGTTGCACCCTGGCACTTTGCACTTGTGGAGCTGGCGGAGGTGCACAGTTTTGTAGTGGGCCCTAAAGGTTCCTTTGTTACTGTATATCTTTTGGCAGAGATGACAGGTTATGGGTAAGCCAGAAGGCAGACTGGCAAGGCTCTGGTCAGCCTTCTCCATCAGGACACAGATGGGGTACTCGTCGTCCCCAGGGATGAGGCTCTGTCCTTCACAGTTCCCGTCACTGTCCTCCATGAGCACAGTGCCTTCTTCACTCACCCCGTCGGAGTCCCAGGAAGAGTGGCTGCTGCTCTCCGACTTCATACTTGAGGTAGTGCTCAAATCCAGGATGGTGCCCTCACTAGGGGGCCCAGAGTTGTAGCTCTCCAGGCTGGCACTGTGAACCTGGGTTATTGGATAGACCAGACTGCCCATCCCACTCGTTCCCTTGAAGATGACAGATGTCTGGGATGCTTGGGGTGTGAAGGCCATATCCTGATAGGCCTCCTTGCTGACATCTTTCAGGAGGTAAGCGGCACGAAAATGGTCTGCATTGCTCTCCAGTGCTTCTTGGTGCAATACTTTTTGGTGGAGGGTTACATTTGAACTGTGTCTAAAAGAGTGAAAAGATGGTTAGAAATGAGTTAACTGCTGCTTAAAGTCATCGTTCTCAGCAAAAAGATTTGGAAGACACCAGGAAAAACCTGTGGTATGGGAGAGGTAATGGTAAATGTTAGGACCCTGTGAGCTGTACTGTGCTAGCTGGGTCTCTGTTTTTCACTACTTGTCAGAAGTTAGCCTTCACTAGGAAAGCCAGCAGCCTGGGCACTTCAATTTTCATCATTTGATTAACATGTAACTCTCCTGCTTTCATTCATAAGAGGATGGCTAGACTACTTCAGTTAGGTCAATTTTCATGAGATACTAGAACCAGATCCTGTGAAAGTGTCAGTAGTCATAAGCTACAAGAAGCTAAGCAGAGACTTTATTTCCACAAAATAGGAAATATTACCATCTTCAAATTGCACTGTGTGAATGGATACTGAGCACCTGAAATGACGGTCTTTTTGGTATGTTGAGTTAAATGTTGTTAAAACTTACCTTGCTTCTTTTTACCTTCATTCCTATGTTGTCCACATCTTCTTTTTTAACAATGTCAGCCTACAGCATTTCTCTAGAAATTCTACAGGTACAGGTGAAAATCTGATCAGCATGAAAGTGCATGTGTGTGCATGCGCATGCGTGTATATATAGAGAGTTCAGTTCATATTTTCAGTGCATGCGTGTGCATGCATGTATATATAGAGTTCAGTTCATATTTGCAGTGTTTCAGAGTGTGTGTGTGTGTGTGTGTGTAGAGTTCAGCTCATATTTGCAGTGTTTCACTATGGGCCAGACAGAGGTTTTGCAAATACAGCAGTGTGAGCACACCACCAATCTTGCACCCAATGATTACTCCTAAAGGGCAGATAATGAGCATCCATTATGACATATGGTTTCCACTCAATGTTATCATTTGGATGTCGCTTGTAAATCAATGTTGCCCTTACTCAAAGATCCCCTCCTAACTTCTGAAAAACAACCAACCAATCAACCTAGCTCTTACCTAGGGGTAAAATATTAAAAGTAACAGAATGATCCCAAATAGGAAAAGCCTCTCCCAATGTAGATACTAGGGTCCAAGATAGGAAAAAAAAAAAAAACTCATAAAAAATTTAAGAATGAAATTTCTCTTCCAGTATCATGAGTTGTCTGTATGGGGAAGGCTTAATCATATTTCACAAAATGTATAAAATTTACTGTTCAATTCCTTTTATCCCCCAATGCATTTTTTTTCTGGACATAACAGAATTATACTTCCAGATCACCCACTGAGCAAGCAGCTCTTCAACTACGGCTCTGCCCTGTGATTATGCTAGTGCTCCGCATGGAAGGGGCTGGTATATGTCGGCAGAAAACCAGACAGCAGATTGACATATTGGTTCCAGTACACACAAGTGGTTAAAGAAGTCAGCTATTTACTGGAACCTGGAACAGAAAGGTCCTACACTACAACAAAGTAAATCCTTGGGCCTGTCCCAACTCCTGACTAGCCTGGGAATACTAGCTAACTCTGGGCTCCTCTTCCCCCTTCCCAAGTCTCAGGGGGGCTTGCTGCACTTCCTGGGGAGCCATGTCCCCCACCACCAGTGGGTACTATACACACAAACCCTCCGCCCATGTGCCAGGCCTTCTTCTCCCAGGACTCTAAAGATCCCGTGCCCACCGCCCTTTCTTTTACTTCAGCTTCCAGCCCCCAGTGCACCCTATCACCCTGGAGTCTATTCGGTTGAGACCAGCGGTTCTCTTGTGCTCTGGACAAGCCTAGCACTCCAGGATCCCTCTCAAAATCAGTATTTCATAACTAACCTTATTTGTTAGTGCAGTAGAGTTTCCCAAAAGTTATATAATATGTGACATTACCAGAGAATGAAGAGGCAGATGTGAGAATCCAGCTGTCTTCTACTAACAGGCATTAGAGACTTGCAAAAACATAAAATTAAGCCACCATCCCAATCTACTTGTTTCGGAAAATGTAGTTATTCTTCCCCATAAAATGTTATACTACTATGCAACATTTATAATCTTGTTGAAAAGTGATTTTTTTTTTTCCAGGTTTACTTTCTAAGAGGGTGACTGTAGACAACTATAGCCCAAATAGAGAAAAACTCTTGTGGGTCCTTAGCTAACTGTTGGTAAAAGGGAGACTAAAACATTGTGTACTTGACAGTTCAAACATATCCACTTCTTCCAGGATGACATCCTTAACATGTGAAGGAGTTTGGCTAGGGAGTGTTCTTACCCTAATATGATTAGGGACCATTAGGTGGCCACAGCAGCCTGTAGTTCCCTCACTATAACTGTCCCAATATTCACCTTTTACTGGTCTGTCTTCTCCACTGTACCTACAGCCTTAGTGGGCAGGAATCGGGTCTCTAGCCCCCAATACAGAAGATTCTTAACAAATACTTGTTGGCTAAAAGAGCATCCAAGTTTCTGCCCCAACCTCTTGCTGATGGGTCCTAGGAACTGCAGCTCGAAGAGGAAAGTCAGTTGCCCTAAGAACAACACGATTCTCAACTCTGACTTAGCTGAGGAGGTGGACCTGGGCCTATCCACAAAGTCCTACTTAAATGCGGGTTTAGAACCATAGATTTTAGGTAAAATGGATTCAAAGCTCCAGACTATTGGAAATTAAAAAAAAAAAAGTCATCTTGTTGTAGTCATATAGTCTTACCTAAAAATAGGTCAGAACATAAGAAAATACTGAATATATGAAAAAAATAGGTATGAGATGAAAAACTCTTGTCAGTCTAGTTTGTGTTCTAATTTAGTAGGTGTTGTAGGCTGGAATAGTTTCATAACTATCAAGGATCATCCAACTGATATGACTTCCTCCTCCTCATAACAACAGCTTATTCATAAGCAAACAGTCCTCTTCTTCAAGGATGGAGGAGAAGGACTGGTTCACTAATTAGGATACCCTAGTGGTTTGGTTTAACATCCTAGCAACAGAAACAGGAATTTTGACTAATATTGCCTGTGCCCTCTCTTTATTAAAGACAATGAGAGTGTTCTTACGAGCCCTATCCAGGAATGTGTGTGGGAGTCTTTACATTTTCACCCTCTTAACAAATTAGGCATTACAATTTGGACTAAGTTAGGGGTGGTGTTGAACTGCTTCAAGTCAAGCTTGTTTGAACAAATGTAGCCTTTTAATACCTAGTGAGCTGAGCCATTTAGCGCTGATAATACTGCATTCTGCCAGAGGGCTGAACCTTTTCCTTAAGCCTTCTGGTCATCTTTTGGCATGCCTGCTCTTTCATATGCTGGTGGGGAGGGTGACCCAGTGGTTAGTGATCAAGTGCATGAAGAAAAGCACAAGAAAGACAGAAACACTAGCACTGCACCCCTGGAGTGATTAGACAAGCTCTGGAAGTGCACACTTTGTAAACAGTTTGACTGTTTTATGAAAACCCAGCATCTTTAAACCATATCAAAGCTCCTAAAACAACCAATTATCTTTATTCTTTGACATCTTAATATTTAAAAAAAATCTTCATAAAGTTGTTATTTTTCCTTTTGGATGTATCTGTCTGACTAGAAACTAGAGAAAGTATTTCATTTGATGTACTTTATTTTATGCAATGAAAACTGTGCAAATTGTGAGGAACTACAGTGATACATTAAAAAAGCTTCTTCCTAGCCAGGCGTGGTGGTGCATACCTTTAATCCTAGCACTCGGGAGGTGGAGGTAGGAGGATCGCCGTGAGTTCAAGGCCACCCTGAGACTACATTGTGAGTTCCAGGTCAGCCTGGGCTAGAGTGTGAGACTCTACCTTGAAAAAGAAAAAAAAAAAAGCTTCTTCCTCCATCCTCTTCAAAAAGTTGTCTCCTACCCAAGCTGTTAACGTGAGGACTAGCATGATTCTTTATCCTGTACCTTTGGGGCCAGATATGTTTCTGAGTTCAGAATTCCTCAGACTTCATAAAGGCAGGATGAAACATACTATGAAATATTATATTCATGTCTGTATAATAAATCACTATTAATGAATCCATTAATAATTCATTGATACAAAATATAAATAAGACCCACAGAAAGGTAGACTGAAAAAAAGGTTTTACAAAAGGTCTCATTGCTTTTAAGGTCAGGTTTTGTAGCCAGATGACTTTTAGAACTGAAAATTCATCAATTTCCCCACAACAATCGTATTGTCTGAGAACTTACTAGAAATGCAAAGTCTCCGTTCTCACCCTTGACCTTATTAAAGCAGAAATCCTAGTGTTAGGGCCTAGAAGTCTTTTTTTTCACAACCCTTCTGGTGATTCTGATGCACATGGAGGTTTAAGAACTTCTGCCTTAGAAGAGGGAAGTGTCAACAGATGCCTTACCTGTCTCTGCTCCTGCGGGATGGGAACGTAGCCGTACACCCCTCCACTGTGCACGTGTGGGTTTCTTTGGCATGAGTATTCTTGTGATGAATTTTCATACTGCAAGCATTTTTAAAGGCCTTTTTACAGATGTCACACTGGAAGCGGTTCTCTTCCTTCTGGTTCTCCAATGCATGCTGCCCCAGGTGCTCCAGCTCTTTAGGCTCTTCAAGACAAGGGAAAGTCATTCCCCTGTTGGACAAGGCGCCGAGGAGTCCCCCGGCCAGCAGGCGCTGCTGCAGTTCCATGTAGTCAGAAAAGGGAATCTGGGACTCCACTCCGGGTGTGAAGTGGTGTTCACGGCCACCATCCTCAAGTTCTCTTGGCACCATGGTCAATGTTAACTTCTGCTCAGTCTCCCTCTGTGTGTGTGTGGCCTGCTCAAGGGTTCTGCTAATGGCTCCATGGGACTCAATCACATTTTCGAAATGGCAGGGCCTTTCTCCTTGAGGGAGGGGTTTTCCTAAGCTTCTTGCTTGTGCGTGCTGCTCCCCAGGTACTCTGTCTGACTGAGGACTGCAGGCCTCCGGCTCGTCGTCACTGACCACCTGCAAGGGCACATCTTCATCTGAGCTGGGATTTTGTCTCTTTTCATTAGCTATTTCCACAGCTTCCTTCTCTATTTTGATAGGCATACTGGACTTCCGGGATTTCTTCTTGGGGAGAATATCAAATGGCATGTCATTGGAAATCAGCTGCTCTGGGATTGAAGAGGACAAGAGAGGGAGAGAAGGCAGCATGCCAGGTGTGTTTGCCAGCTCGGCGGGAGTGGCTGGACTACGATAGAAAGGAAGGACTGGCTGCACTGTCTTTAGGTTAGGGAAAAGCACACCATTTTGCCCAATGCTTGAGAAAGTTGGTTGGCCTTTGGAATCCTCCAGGGAACCTGTATAGGCAGGGAGAGGCCCACAGTCTGGAGAAACCACTGTGAAACTGGGGCGCTTGTACGTCTCCGAGCTTGCCAGGCTCAGGCTATTCCTGAGATCTTTGTCGCGGTTATTTCTGTTCATTGGCATGTGCAGCCGAGGGTTGGGGTTGGCGCTGTGGCGATTCCGGCTCCTCAGGGAACTGAAGACCATGTTACACCCTTCAATGGTGCACTTGTGTTTGATCTTCAAGTGGACGGCATTGTAGTGGATCTTGAGGGTACCTTTGTCATAGAAAGTCTTCTCACATGCGGTACAGAACACTCGGCCCTTCTTTGTGCTAAGGCTGTTCCTCTCGGGCTTTACTTTGGCCTCGGGGGACAGCTGTGTCCTTTCAAGCTTAGTGACAATGCTGTATGAGCTGGAGTCACTTAAATGGGCACCGTCTTCTTTTTGAGTAACAGCATCGGGGCAGCTTAAACACTGCTCTTTTTCAACCTGAAATGATGTGGAAGTTAAGAAGCCGCTGTCAGAGAAAGGCCCGTGGATTTCCTGTTTGGGGTCCTCCTGGCTTTGGTCCTGACCCTGTTCCACCATGTACTGTTCAGGCAGTGACCCTATCAGTGCAGGAGGCAGAGGGTTGAAGAACTGGAAAGGCAGCATGAAAGTCATGTTGTTTATGAGATTCTCAAAAGGGTGTACGCTGCTGGGGTTTCCTTTGTCCACGGGAGTGGGAAGGCTAGAACTTCTGTGGCTGCAGCTCTCAATGAAAGCCCGGATGTCTACGTTTGCTGCAGAAGGCGGCATGATGATAGACTGTTCCTCTTTCTCTTGAACTGCCATGAGCTCAACGATGGACTTGGTCTCTCCAAAGCGAAGGAACTGCTGCAAGGTGGCCACCTCTTCCTCACTGGTCATGATGCTCCAGTGATCCAACACCTTCCCTGACGCATCCTAAATACAAAGCAGAATTTAAAAGGATGATCGATTTGCTCTACCCGACTCTTTTCTTTATAGAGGTGTCATGTGATCAGACTATAAGGTACCTGTGCATATATCAGAAAAATGTGCCCTCTGGAGGGTTTGCAGTTTAGCCTCGGCTCACCCCACCCACCCACCCGCTCTCCCACCCACTCTTCCAGGCCAGAAATTTCACGTATTGCACAGGCTGCACAAATGTAGGTAGTGACCCTACAGTTAGTCCTCAAACTCCAATCAGGGAAATTTGGTAATTATTTCTCATCTTATTTCAAACCAACTGCTTGTCATGTACCAGACATAACTGTTTTCCCCACTAAGATTAAAATATATACCATCTGAACTTCAATAATTTCTTTATCTAAAGCATACACTGGCCTAGATATGGCTCAAGTATTCATTTGCTACAAGTTTAATAATCTCCAAAGCATCTATCATCAAAAAAAAAAAAAAAAACCCCACACAAATGAACATGTATTGATCTATTGCCCATGTTCACAAAGCAGAGCTGCAATTACACTGGAGTGTTGGAGATCTTTCAAACTCTAGCAAGGCCTAACTTTTCCCAAAACTACAATAAATATTTTATCACAGAACATGTATTTGATGGCCTACTGAGATTTTTCACAGTGCATGTAAGAGTTTTGAAGATGACGAGGAATGTAACATCATAAATTTTTCATGCACTAGAGGTTCAAGGTAATCAATTCCATATTTTTAATCCTAACACTGGAAAGCAAGATTATTAGGATCATTAAATATTGATCTATGTCATAATGTAAAATCATAATGCTACTCTACATATAGCATTTTCTAGACAGCTGGGGGCACTGCACTAGATGTGTACAACATGATTCTAGGGAAAGATTGAAGGCTTTTGAGTCAGTCCAAAATGTGTCCAAATGCTGAGTCTTCCACATACTAGTTTGGAATAACTTTCAGCAGAGTCATAAAAAATTCTGAGCCTGTGGATTTTTAATTAAAAAAAAAAATAAGGGTAACATACCTACTTCAGCAGATTATTAGAAGAGCACTTTGGTTAATACATTTGGTTGCTATTCATATTTGTTTAATGATATGGTCAACTTAAGACTGAAATTTATATTAGACTTGAATTTTTTTAACTAAAGTCAGGTGATATATTGTAGTGTAGTGGTAAGACAAGAAACAAGAAGACAAGAAATGCTATAAATATATCTCAAATCCATGAAATAATTCATTTTAGGAAACAAGTTAGTGGCTTGAATCTTTGAATGGGAACCATGAGGCATGTTATGGAAAAAGAGGTTCAAGTACTCTTAAAACAGAAAAGGATAAAACAGAACAGAGCATTGTAGAAAAGAAAACGTAAGGGGGCCAAACGCAGCAAAGAGGGATGAGGAGAGGAAAGGGGTTGGGCAGAAAAAAATGGGGAGGAACAGGAATTAGAAGGAGAGAGGGAGAATGAGTAAGTGCATGCATGAACATAACAACGTCACACACGCGAAGGAAAGAGAATCGGCAACGCAATGGCAGAAGGCTTTAAATGACAAGTGAAGTAGCATCCATTTTTCAGTTATATGTTGTGTGTGGTTTTGGTTTGTAAGTTCCCCATCTGACTTCCAATTCTCAGTAAAATCTGACACATACTGCATCTTGGGCCAGTAGGTAGTTTGGGAATAATAAAAAAACATTGGAGGCAGCAGCCATCATGAGGCAAACAGTTCTCTGTGGAAGAAGTAGCTTAGTGAAAATCATGGAGAGAATATGCCATAGTCTTCCATATGGGAGTTACATGTCATGCCCACATAGTCTGAAGTTTCACAGATAGCTTAGGACAAGTATAGGATTCCCCTCAGAATAGGAATTAGGACCTTCAGTCATTAGAAAAAATATTAAAAGGAAGGATGACCATCAATTACTGAGGAAACCAGGTTACAGGGGTTACACGGGCACTCTGGGAGAACAGTGCCTGTGGTCACCGTACCTGTAGCACATATCCACGGATATAATCCTGAAGGGTCCAATCCAAGGCATGGAGAATCTGCAGAACCTCATCTTGCTTCAACACACTGAAGAGCCGGTCTAGTAGGATTTTCAGGCGAACAGGGATAGCCTGGGTCCCATACAACATGAGACTGCTAATGTCAAACACCACATTGGACTGGACAATTTCCACCTGGCTTGTTGGATACACGGGGGGAATCCTCAGCTTACTTAGAGCTGAAAAATCAAATAGAAGAAATATTGTTTAGAAAAGTTCTAGTTTTAGTAGGAAACACTGCATAGAAAGTAGTCTATGGCTAATCTCATCTGTTCCAACAGAAAAAAAAATTACGAATATGTAAATGACCCAAATCCTTAACAGTTACCAGGTTTCAAGCTATTCACAGGACCACATAAAATTGCCTGGGTTAAGACTTTTCTCTTTCTTGTGGCATCCCTAACGAGTGAAATTATTGCAAACAGTGAAGGGACAAAGGAAGGGGGAGGCAAAGGCAGTGGGTGTATAATCAAGAGAATAGACAATCAGGAAGCAGAGTTTGGAGGTTGAGAACCTCAGCGATCTGGATTCAGGCCCTAATAATCTGCTGCTTTGGAGCTGTGAGGCTTGACAAGTTAAGCAACCTGTCTGCGCAATGTAGCAGTTACCAGCCACAAGGCCATTTACACTTAGATTAAAATCAACATTAAATAAATTTAGAACTGCCATTCTTCAGTGGTACTAGTCACAATTCCAGTACTCAGCAGTTGTGAGTAGCCAGTGCAGGGCTGTCAGGGTGGCAATTGCATAAGCAGGATGCTCAGTTATAAATTTCAGATAAATCATCAATAAGGGATATAATTACATTAAAATATTTATTAGGTCACATTGAAGCTAAAAGAAAATTACAGGCTACTTATTAGCACAGAACACTTCTATCATTTTCAAATAAGCATTACTGGAGTATCAGTGTCTATGTCCTTAGCATGGGGTTAGGGAGATACACAAGCATTTAAAGCTATTAACCTGGCACATACTAGAAACATACTACTTAGCTTACTGGTCAGCTATCATTCTTAAGATAGGAAGTCAGCTTCTTAATAATTGTAAATTATTGAGAGAGAACACGACTGGCTAAGAGGGGAAAATAAAGTTACCATGAGCCACCCATCCGTGTCTGCACTGTTCACACTGACGATGGTTTATTTTCCCAGGTTTGAAACTTTGGCAACTACAGTTCAGAGTGCAGCCGATAGCCTGAAAAAGAGGAGAGCATGTGATGCACATAACCTGAGCACTGTGTGGAGAGCACACTGCATTTATGAAACAAAATGGATTCTCCACTCACTGGCATTCATTCAGCAATGCATACCGACTTTGGGCCGGTTAATATTTTATTTTTATTTATTTGACAGAGAAGAGGGAGAGAGAAAGAGAGAATGGGCGTGCAAAGCCACTGCAAACCAACTCCAGCCGCTTGCACCCCCTTGTGCAGCTGGCTAACATGGGTCCTGGGGAATCGAACCTGGGTCCTTTGGCTTAGCAGGTAAATGCTTTAACTGCTAAGCCATCCCTCCAGCCCTTTGGGCAGGTTAAAAGGTATATGTTGTACCTAAGAAAGGGGAGCAGCTGGACCAGCACTTGGGAGAACAGAACATCTACATAGTTATTTTGCATGTGATAATGGGCAAAAAAACCCAAAACATCAGGACTTGGCAGAAGATACCCTGTTCTGTTTTAAAGGGCATAGAAAAACTCAATAATCACATTTCCACCAAATCTCTAAGTCAACCAGAGCAGAAACTCTGAAAGACAGCATAGAGGCCATCTTGAAATACGTAAATGAATGAGCTGGGGGCTGGAGAGATGGATCAGTGGTTAAGGCACTTGCTTGCAAAGCTTAAGGACCCAGGTTTGATTCTCTAGTATCCACATCAGCCAGATGCACAAGGTAGTGCATGCTTCTGGAGTTCGTTTGTAATGGCTGTGTGTGTGTGTGTGTGTAGGTGTGCCCATTCTCTCTCTCTCTCTCTCTCTCTCTCTCTCTCTCTCAAATAAATAAACATATTTTTAAAACAAAAAAGAAAATGAACTGGACCAAGACTAATCCATGAAAGTTGTTACCCCTTTGCCTTTAAGATCTGGTAGAGGCTGAAAGTATAAATAGATTTGAGAACATGTTACGGCTGACTATACTGACAATATTCCCAGATTCAATGCTGGACCATGTGACTGTCAAATAAGCCCCATGCCGATGCTCCAGTTGCATGCTATAGTACCACATCTGGTGTGTATGTGTAATGTACAAAACATAGCAGAAACAGAAAACAGAGGTGTATGTGTCTAACAAAGTCCTGGTGTTAAGAGCAAAGTTTCTCTCAAATGTGCATACACACACATATGTATGGACATGAAGTTGTGCAAGATAGAAGCCTGAGGAATATAATCTATTATTAAAGCAAAAATGTTTCAAAGGATCTCTGCCAGTGGGCTTGCTGGGAAGAGCTTCTGGGTCAATTCTACGATTCCAAAGAGCTTGGACACTTGGGAGAGTGGGTTTGGAGGAGGAACGAAAATGCCTTACAAGTGTAGGCTTCAATTTCTAATCTGCCACTGGTGGGACGATGAGGCCTTGCGTGGAGGATAAAGAAGGGGAAGTCTGTCCCAGGATGTGGGGAGTTCACTCTAACGAGCATATAACCAGGCTTCTTCCAAAAATCTGTTGCTGGTAGGATGGTGAAATGCATAGTCACTTTAGAAAAGTCTTGACAGGTTCTTTAGAAGTCAAAGGTAGAGTTACTGTACGCCCCAGAAATTCCACTCCTAGTTAGACAGCCCAAAGAACTAAAAACACACATGTCCACCAAAAAACTTGTACATGAATGTTAATTATTCACAATCGCCACAAAGCGGACACAATGTCAATATCTATCAATAAATGAACAAACAGAATGCAATGCAGCTATGCAGTGGATTATTTATCTCAGAAAGGACGGGAGGCTTGACAAAAGCTATAAATGAGTGAGCCTCAAAATCGTGTTAGGTGAAAGAAGTCAGGTAGTGAAAGTCACTTATTAGCATTATTCGACTTCTGTGGAATGTCAAGAGAGGACCAATCCAGAGGTGGAATCAGTGACTCTGAGGAATCAGTTTGGGAACAGAAGTGACTACCAGTGGGTGTGGGTGGAGTGCTCTTTGTTTCTTCTTTTTTAAAAAATAATTTCATCTGGGTGTGGTGGGGCACACTGTTAACTCTAGCACCCAGGAGCAGAGGTAGGAGGACCACTGTGAGTTCAAAGCCAGGCTTGAGACTACAGAGTAAGTTCCAGGTCAGCCTGGGTTACAGTGAGACACCACCTTAAAAAAACAAAACAAAACAAAACAAAAACAAAATTTCATTGAGATATTATTTGCATAGTATATAACTCACCCATTCAGAGTACGTAATCCAGTGACTTTTAGAATAAAGTTGTGCATCCACCATCACAATCTTATCTTAAGACAATTTCATCATCTTCAGGCTAATAATGGACTTGTGTTTTTATTTCTCTTAAGTAAAATCCTAGAAATAGGACTGCTACTATCATCTACAGGCATAATTCATTTTATTTTATGTTGATTTACTGAGCTTTAAAAATATTACACTTTTTACATATTGAAAGTTAGCAGTACCCTGTGTTGAGCAAATACATTGGCACTATTTTTCCAATAGCTTAGATATACATATAGATAAAATTATCTACTTATTTATTTGATTTTTCAAGGTAGGATCTCACTGTAATTCAAGCTGTCTTGGAATTCAACTACGTAGTCTCAGGGTAGCCTTGAACTCTTGGAGATCTTCCTCCCTTTGCCTCCCAAGTGCTGGGATTAAAGACGTACACCACAACACCTGGTGGTTATTTATATTTTCAAGTAATACAGTATGCAGCAATTAAGGCATATGCATTTAAAAAACACAATGCTATTTCACACTTATTGACTACAGTTTGTGTAAACATAATATTTACATTTACAGGGAAACCAAAAGAACGTACAATTTGCTTTATGGTGTTGAATCCAACCCAAGGCATGCCTGTGGTAACTCTATGCTTGGTTTATTGAGGAACTGCCAGGCTGTTTTCTAAAGCAGTCCCTTCATTTTACATCCCTGCCAGCAATTAGGGCCCATTAACACATTTTTTCCAAGATAGGGTCTCAAGCAGCCCAGGCTGTGTTGAAAATCTGTAATACAGCTAAAGATGTCCTTGAACTCCTGATCTCCCTTGCCTCTCCCTCCTAAGTGCTAGAATTACAGGTTTGTGCCACCATGTTTGGATTTTTTTTTAAAGCCATCCATGTGAGTGTGAGTGGAATCTCATTATGGTTTTGATTTGTGTTTTGCTGATGATTAATGACTTAGCATATTTTCTGCATGTATTGGCTATCTGTGTATCTTCTTTGGAGAGATATCTATTCAGCTCTCTTGCCCACTTTTTAACTGGGTTGTCTTTTTAGATATTTTGCAGGTACAAGTCTGTTACCAGACATAAGACTTGCAAGTATTTTACTCGATTTTTTCTGTCTTAACTGTGTCCTTTTTATTTTATTTTTTAAAGAGAGTGAGTGAGCGGGAGAGAGACTGAGAGAGAATTGGCACTTTAGGGCCTCAGCCACTGAAATTGAACTCCAGATGCTTTCACCACCTAGTGGGCATATGCGACCTTGCCCTTGCCTCATCTTTGTGCACCTGGCTTAAATGAGATCTGGAGAGTTGAACATGGGTCCTTAGACTTTGCAGGCAAGTGCTTTAACCACTAAGCCATCTTCTCCAGCCCAACTGTGTACTTAATTTTTTTTAAATATTTACTTTATTTGAGGGGGAGAAAGAGAGATAAAGGGGCAGAAAGAAGAGAGAGTGGACATGCCAGGGCCTTCAGCCACTGCTAATGAACTCCAGATGCATGTGCCACATTGTGCATCTGGCTTATGTGGGTCCTGGGGAATCGAACCTGGGTCCTTTGGCTTTGCAGGCAAGCACCTTAACCACTAAACCATCCTTCTAAGCCCTTAACTATGTCCTTAAAGTACAAAAGTTTCAAATTTTAAGCAGGGTTTATTTTCTCGTTTAAAAGTGTTTTGTTTTTATTTATTTGTGGGGGGGGGGGCATGCCAGGGCCTCTAGCCTCTGCAAACTAACTCCAGAGCTATGTGCCACCTTGTGCATCTGGCTTACATGGGTACTGGGGAATCAAACTTGGGTCCCTAGGCTTTGCAGGCAAGCACCTTAATTGCTAAGCCATCTCTTCAGCCCCAGAGTTTCTTTCTGAGATGATGAAAATGGTTTACATTTAGATGGTAGTTGTGGTCACACAATCCCATTTATAAACACAGTGAAAGCTAGTGTATACTTTATAAATTGTACACTTTATAAAGTTGAATTTTATGGCACATGAAGCATATCTCAACAAAATGTTATTTAAAAATTGCCAACCCTGTTGATATAGAGGTGAAATTTTCCATGATTTAATTTCAGATGGGCCTGAGTAGAGAGAGTTGCACTTAGGCGGCTTTAGGTGAAGTAATACAGTTGTGTGCAGAAGATAGTAACAGCACTGCATAGTCTGTTTAAGAGAGTATTCAAAACCAGGAAACATGAGGAAGGTTTTGTTTTTGTGTTTATGCCATATAAAGATACTTCATGCAGTCACAACTCTATCCTGCTCGAACAAAGCATGCGATCTGCAGAGGTGCTATTCCCCAGGGATGTATAATGTACATGCACAAAAATATACATATATACTCTATGGTTGTGTGGAGGTGCAAATAGGAAAAATATTTTAAAATCTCATTAGGCATGGGAGATAATAAAAAAGATTGAAAATGCCAGAACTTATTTTGCCCTTTACATATACCTATTTTCACTTACAAATAAATTAAATACATGAACATATACATCTGTCTAGCTATACCTCATACATAATTATCATGAATGGAAAATAAAAAATGAAAGTGAATGATTTAACTTACATTACACATCATCAAAAAGAAAACTTAAAAAAGCACCATTATCTTATGTGGCATATCTAATATGTTGTCTAGCATCTCATACTTGGTTGGTCACAACCCTATGAATATGAGCTCACAGATGAAACAAACATTTGTATAATGCTAGCAGCTAACAAAACACTAAGTAATAAAAATCAAAATACTTCACAGTCTAGATTTTATAGATATGATTCTTAAAAAGAAAGTATTTCAAAAGACAGAAAATTTCTTCTGGATTATATCCCTCAAGAGGTCACTCCTTAAAAACATATAATTATAAGCAAACTCATATCTCATTACCCTGAAAATAAGACCTGTTTTAACCAGAGAAAAAGATGTCCTTGAGCACTTGCTTTCTCCAACCCCTGACAACTTTGCTCTAAAGGTTAGGTTCATGCACAATTCCAGGAAATGCTGTGTGATCCCGTCCCAGACTCAGAAGAGCAAAACCATACAGGGAACAATTCCAAGCACACTTCATAGGTTACGAGTGAAAATTACTTTCTTCGTCTCTCATCACCTGACTCAGGATTTCCAAGCTTTGGCACTACTGACATTTTAGGCTGGATGAATCTTTGTGGCTGTCATGTGCCTTATCCAGAGTCTGATAGCAGCTCTGGCTTCTGCCCACTATGTGTCAGTTATACCTTCTCAGACATTTCCAAATGCCCTGGGATCTATGTCATCCCTAGTTGAGACCACTGACCTAACCTGACCATTTAGTTTTTAACAGCTTCGAGTTTGTGGACAGAATTTCAGACAATTTTATCCCATAATTCCAATGTATGAATGATGATTTATAAGAAACAGTCATGCAGTTCTACACAAACCCATCTGAATAAGGTTTAATAAAGCTCATTAGACATCTATGGAAATAAATCTCAGGGTAATTATTTATTAACTAAAAAACTTAATTATTAAGATTCTTGGATCTTCTACCCATCTCAGAATCCCACAATGTTGTAAAATTATATCATCATTACTAAAGATAAATTAAAACTTCTAAAATGAAATCAAACCAAAAACATTTAATTACAGGACAAAGTGCCCATGTAAATCAAAATGGAAAACTATTAAAATTTTACATGTTTTCCTTTGGATTCCTAATACTTGTTCTCCTCTCCAGAAACATAAAGCAGATGACTACGGCATTCTGAACGCATCAGGACGTGATTATTGTTCCTGTGCACTCATCTTCAGCAGATCGTCCAGAACTTTTGTTAGTCACTTTGATATATTATGAATTGACATTTCAAGTTCTGGTTTGCCTTTTTGTAACTATCATTTGCTCGTTCACTCAGCTGAAAACCATTGACACAGCTAGTCTATGCTGGATTTGGTCATTTTCTGTATTAGGGTGGAAGGATGTGACCTAGATTTTAGACAGTCTAGGGAATCATTTGCTCTCCCAAACAAGTCTTCTGTGCTTCAGCTTGGTGAGAGGCTTCCACAAGCCTCTTGCCAGGGAGGCAGAGTGGAGTACAGCCACCATACTGGACAATGGAGATACAGAGTATTTCCATCATCACAGAAAGCCCTATAGGGTGAGCTTAAAGTTCAGTGGTGATATTAGCTATTACTTTTGACCTGGTAAGGTTCAAGTTTGATAGGTGAGTTCATTTAATCCTTACTGGTTTGCTGTGGGAAATTATTATTATTATTATTATTTTTTTTTTTTTTGGTTTTTCGAGGTAGGGTCTCACTCTAGCCCAGGCTGACCTGAAATTCACTATGGAGTCTCAGGGTGGCCTCGAACTCACGGCAATCCTCCTACCTCTGCCTCCCGAGTGCTGGGATTAAAGGCGTGCGCCACCACGCCCAGCTTGGGAAATTATTTTTAGGACACTTAAATTTATGGAAGATTTGTAACTTATTCAAGGCCACACAGTCAGCTTTACTGAGCATTTATTATCTGTGAGACAGTGCACATGTACTATGTCATTTCTTTCTCACAACCACCTAGGGGTGTATGCTACTATCCCCATTTTATAGATGAGGAAACTATGAAATTGCAGGGATGTGCTCAAATCTGAATACTAGGGGTGTGTTATAACATATCTTGAAATAACAGTAATTTATGCTAACTGCAGTTTCACTTAATCTCTACATCTTCCAGAATAAGACATTATCATATTCTCCAGATAAAGATGTTGCTTCTAACAAATATTTTCTGAGCATTTATGATCCAGGCATCAATAGATTGTTGAGGTTAAAGTGTTGAACAAAATTGATGAGATCCCTACCTCAGGGAACTTAAATTCTAGAATAGAAAATAAACATAAACAAGGTCATTTCAGAATAAGGTACGTGGTAGAAAAGACCTGAGCAGAAAGCTATGCTAACAATTTCTCTGATTGGCATGAAGGAGTAGGTATAGGAGTAAGAATCATTCAGATAGTGTCATCATCAAGGGCTCCAAGGAGGATGCATGAACTGCCTCCCAAGGAATCACAAGCAGTTGATCAGGTGAAGATCTGGGTAGGCAACATTTTAGGCTGAAGGCTGAGCAAGCACAAAGGTCCCAAGGTACAAAAGAGGCTGGGGTACTCAGGGAACAAAAAACGTTTATATTTTTGTATATCTAGTGTGTGTCTGTGTATCTATCTGAGTAGAGCTAGTGAAATTAATGGCAGAAAGATATGGTAAAGGGAGGCAACAGAGACCATTCTGCAAAGGACCTTGTGGGGCATGCCAAAGGCTAGACTTTGTTCTAATAGTGAGCTTCTTAAGAGGGCTAGTTGGTAAGAGGAAGGGGATTAGCAGGAGTAGAAGGGGAACAAGAGAGATTAATGCAGTATGACTATGATAAAAATACATACATGTATGAAAATGTCATACGGAAACCCATTATTATGTATAATTAATATATGCTAATCACAAAAGCTATGGAATGAGTATATGACTGTTATAAAAGACATCACTGGCAGCAAAGGTGGGGAGCCTGAGCTCCTCCCCCTCATCTCACTTAGACCTCTACTGAGAGGTAGTCATCCAGGACTGGTCTTGTCCTGTGCTTTACCACTAGTTAAGTCATATGACCTTCCTTTAGTTCCATGTATTGGCACCTGTGACTATAAGACCAGGCTGGACATCTGCTTTTGCTAACCTCACAGGCTTGATTTTAGCTATCTTAGTGGGACACACAGATGGAAAGTTGAAGAGATCAGTTAGCATAGACTGTTCTTGACACTATGCCCACATGTAGGTTCTCTGCATAGACAGAGTTACAAAAGATTATACAAGATAAAAATCTCAGTAAATTTTTTTCTACAATTTATCACTTCAGGAAGAGATGGTGACACAATTCTAATACCTATCAACTAGCACTGAGTCTGAAACATGGCAAATCCTCCGTTGTACTTAGAAAATACATGACTAATGAATCAGTGAGAGAGCTGAACCTTGTATAATGGTTGTAGATATTGATTTGGTTTCTTTTTTCTTGATAGGCCTTAAGAATTTTGGCTAGGTCTCATGACACAGGACTGGTAATTTAGCTACTTGAGAAGCTGAGGCAAGAGGATTACAGGCTCAAGGCTTGACTGTGCTACAAAGCCTGGGCAACTCAACAAAATCCGTCTCAAAGTAAGTGAAAAACAAAAAAGGGATTGGGAATATAGCTTAATGATAGAGTGCTTACTAAATGTCCAAGACATTAGGTTCAATACTTAGTGCTAAAGAAAACAAACAAACAAACAACAACAACAAAAAAACAACTTTCCAGTCTTCACTGGTGCTCAGATAGGCAGGTGACTGACTACCAGCTGCATAGTAGAAGTTTCTGGGTGGAGTAGCACAGAAAGATCCTCACAAATTCAAGCTGACTGAACCCTTCCTCCTCCTTGGAACAAGAGGATGATGGCTGGAGCTCAGAGACCAGTTTTGTGTCCACTAGTAGGTAGTCTTGAGGACATGTCCCAAGGATGGGAGAAGAAAGAATGATGACTATTTTGAAGCTGTTACTAGCAGCCAAATGCAGTTCCTCATTCATATACCAACCTTCCTATTGATTGTCGAGAGTGTCACAAAGAAAAAAAAAAAAGCACACAGAAAATATATTCCTGTTAGAGATTACTGAGACCAAGTTTAGAGTCTGTGGTCCTCTTAATTGTGAAATTCTAAGGCTCTGCCAAATTCCCAGTGGTTAGAATCATTGTCTCAAACATGAAATCGAAGATCCCAGGCTGCCAAACCACAACTCACTTTCCACAGGTCACCGAGCTTTAGAACAGAAAGACTTCAGGTTTTTGCAAGTTGTATTTTTAAATGATGAGTATAGATAACCGCTACTGACATGTTTGAGTCCTGGAAAGTTTCAGTGTTATATCAAAAACTGCCAATCAGAACCTATAAGGCAGGACACGTTTTTAAAGCTGCTGGGCCACCCTTGTCTGTAGGAGGAAAGCTTGATTTTTCTTCACCCGAAGTGAAATTGTCATTCTCACTCCCTCTGGGGCTGCAGAGCTGGCCTTCCTGGTTGAGCAGATCGCATCATGCAAAGGTAAGAGTTGTTCTCTGGAGTCCCTCTGCTTCTGCTTCTTACTTTCTATACCCCTCAATTTTATTAGAACCAGACATTTTATTTCCTACCTTTCTTCCTCACTTTTCATTAAGTTCTTTTGCTTTTTAAGTTCACAACTATTTTTCTCACATATGCAAACCCACAAAAGTACAACGAGGATTCTGAAAATGGTATCATCACTTGTCAGATGGGAAATAAGGGACAACTGGGAAGAAAGCACACAAGGTCCCTTTGCGTGAGGTCACTGATCTCTGGCCAACAGCACTGAACTGAAGCCTACCTGGCCTCACACGCACAGACTAGATGTTCAGCTCTTCAGCATCATGGTATCATCTTCCAGTAGTAGTTTAACAAATGACAACTTTTATTTTAAAAGTTGGGTTTAAAGCTTCAATCATTAGTGGGGACCACAATAATCCTATGGGTATAAAAATGAATAATCCCCAGTGTCTCTTGTACGAGAACACACAGCTTTATTGGGAAAAGTCACACACCTAGGATGATCAAAACCAACAGAGTAGGGAATATGATTGTTTAAAAATTAGCATCAGTCACTCACTATGAAAATCTCAGAATTTGAAATATACTCAAAACAAATACAAAAGTCATTGGCCACCTTTGTAGAATGCTAGGAACTTAACTAATTATTCTGACAACTATTCAACAAAGGGACAGAAACAAATATGCACCATTTTCTATACAACTTATATTTCAGGGTAACCAAATCATTGATGAGACAGATTATAAACATAAAGCAAATAAATGAAGAGCTAGTGTAAGTCCCCATTTCACAGCTCCCAATGAGAAAGACAATCCACCAGGCACCTGTGGATGGAAGGGCACGTACCGTCACACATCTGGTGTTCTTGGGGGGGGGGAGTTCAAACCTGTATCTAGTCAAGCTTCTTAATTCTCATTTAAGAAAATGTAAGGGACAAAGGAATATTTACATACCACAGAAAGGTAATCATTAAAATGCAAACTGGAGAGTACCCTAGGGTTAACTGACTTGGCGTTTTCAACAGATAATGGCCAGGAAAGAAAACTATAAATCTAGGGATTAAAAAAGACAATGCATACACTTGAATCCCAGTTTGAACAAAGCAATGGTAGTATAAAGCTTGTAAGACAATGGAAATTTAATGCCATTAAAGAGTTATAATAAAAAATAATCAATTTTTGGTGTGCTCTGTCATTGAGCAATGCCCCTAAACTATTTTTAAGGTATTCTGTGGTACAATGCCTTCTTGATTTTTTTCAGAGTCCTTTTATGTTTTAGAGCTATATGTTAAAGTATTTTTCAATTAAATCATATGATACTTTCAAAGTAATCTGGTATTGGTAGTAGTAAGGGATCTGGAATTGAGATGATAACTATGGAAGTTCCAAACACATAGCATGAAACTTCATTAAAACACTTCCAATTTTAATTGCTTGAAAATTTCTATAATATAAAATGAAAAAGTAAAATATGTCCAGACTCCTATTCTCTCCAAAATTTTAATTTGGGTAAGATGACAGAGAACAGTGTTACACAGAGGCCAGGGGAAGCCTGGGGGAGAAGGCAGGCACACTCTCCGTGGGCAGGTAATGCCATGGCTCTAGGCACACAGAAAGGCTCATTATGCCCATGTGAGTCAGGTCAAGGAGCCTGGGCCACAAAGCATAGGTTTCTGCTTGGGTAGTAAGAGCCAATCTTGAAAGGAAATTTTAGGGAGCTGGTGGGCTGACCAGATGGGCAGCAGGGGTTTTTCTGTTGAGTTTAAGGAGCAATTAAGATTCTGAAAAAGAAAAAAAAAAAAAGGATTCTGAAAAATAGGGAGATACTATTTAACAAGATCATGATTGAAGACCATAAGGGGATTTGGGGAGCTTCAGGAAGCAGTCAGTCAGCATTTGCAATGTAAAAGTGATACTATAAAGGAGAGTTGACCGAAAGCGGTATCTCACCGTAAGAAAGAGATGAAAGGAAGAGGCCAGAGACAAGGACATGGAGAAGGGTGCTACACAGGAAGATCAGGTGGAAAGTAAAGCCATGACAGGTGATAGACGTTGGGCTAAGTGTCTGTGAGCAACAAGTATGCGTGACACATTTGTAGTGCTCTTTTGCTGTTTAGTTCAAAGAGGGTGATGGGGAAAATACTTGTTCTTTTGATGTGTATAAATCAAAGCATAAATCCTATGCCAAAACAATTTAACATCTGTGCCTTTTTTCTTAAAATGATTACCCTTGGAAACTGAAAATGTGAAAAATTGTCGAAAACACACAAGTATTACCTTAGAAACCAAACTGAGTATTTTTTCTATAAGGAAATTTAAAAAATTATACATAAATAAAAATGGGATGGACATAATTTTTTTCCTTTCTAACCTATAGTTGGGTTACCTCAGAAGTAATCATCAGAAACCTGTAATAACAAAAGTCAAAAATATAGTAATGGTGTGTGACACGGAATCAGCCTGGGGGGAAAAAAACCAATATAGCAACACCAAGCAAGACCTTAGCTTTAGGATTTTAGTTATAGTAATCAGCTGTATAAGTAACGCAACTTTGTTATTAATGCTGACATACAATAGAGGTGAAAGTGTGAACATGTCTCAAAGTAAAATTCTGTAAACACTGTTAGGAACTTGATAAGAACTGTACTTTGAAAACTAACTTTTAAAATGAAGCTTACTTAGTTAAATATGCCATCCTGATCCCTGTCATAAAATCTGCTTGGTATATTATAAGTGCTAGAGTTGGAGGCATGAAAATTTGACTTTCATAAGAAATAATTCAAGAAAGAATCAGAGGGCTACAGGACCAGGGTAATGTTTCTGGAAGACAGTAAAGAACTGGAAAATCACTTTCATGTTTGAGTATATGGTAGGATCACACAATTTGCAAGAGGGGACAATCAAACCAATATAACTATATGGGAAAAAAATTTTTAAAGCCTAAATTAGAGTTCACTCGAGGTAATCATTTCCTTCTATACAGGTCTGTTGGGACCCAGTCTTCAAGACGTTTTATTTTCCTAACCTTTCCCATCCCATTAGAGGGGAGAAATTATGATCCCTCCTCAGGTAGAGATCTCCTGATTTGTTCGGATGGTTTACAATAACAAGTCTAGGTGTGGACAGGAACAAGGACAGCCTGCTTGCCCGTAACCATGTATGTCTGAGAAGGCTCCAGTTGGACTTTAGGAAAGCTGGGCTTCTTATACCTGCCTCCTCTGGCTAAACTAGATAAGTGTGTACAGAGAATGGTGCTATTGTGGAATCTTGGAAATTCCAGAATTAGGGGATACAGCCTTCAAAGAATGACAAGATAAGCAGGCAAAGATTTTCTGGTAGAAACTAATTTAAAAGGGAGAGAGAGAGAAAGAGAGAGAGAGAGAGAGAGAGAGACCCCTCAAAACTTCCTAGTTGCTAAGGTGTGGAGCCCTCTTATCTTTAACATCTCTTAGATAAGTCACCAACAACAAACAAATTAATAAAAGCCTGGTAGTGGTCCACTCAGAATAAGGTTATTTAAAAAGTACTGACTTCCTAAGTCTTGATCTTAGATATCAAGACAATAGGTGGCCCAGCACTAAGATTCTGCTATAGCTAGGTTATTTGTTTCTAGTGCTTTTTTAAGCAGGCTGTTCCTGACAAAAGTAACTCACTTTTAAATGACATCTGTAGGGGAGAAAATTTACCCTGAGGTGAAGTACACTCCTCCTGTAAGTAATTTACCTTGCAGAACCTTCAGGGCAACTCTCTTAATGGCCACCGTCAAAATAACTTCCAAAGCCATATACAGAAACTCAAAATCACTTTTGCGGGCCCCCTCCTTATGGTTTAATTTTACTGACAAACCGAACTTTTAGTATGTTCCCTTGTTTATATTTATTTCATGGCATTTGTAAATGACAAGTGTGTGTTTGAGAGAAAATTATTTGTTCAACAGGGAAAACTATATGCCTTTTCCCATGATAGAGTTGAGTCATCTCGCCAAGCTGATGACCCTGACGTACAGACTGTGACTATGGACCTGTGATGCAGGCCTAACTGCTACAAAGGGAAGATGTAATTAAAAAAAAAATCTTCTATCTATACCTCACATTTCTAAGGTGAACACTCCATGTCGATTACTATTTCTAATGTGAGTTATAACCACAGGAGATAGATCATTATTTCATATCCCAGTAGACATCAACAGCAACTTCAAACTAGTAACCATTTTCTCGCTGAGGGAAAAGCATGCCACGACATCACTACCAGTCTGAATGGGCTGCATGGGTATAGACAATATTACAAATTAAATTATGCAGATGTCTAAACGTAATTATGAGTTCCCAAGGTATGAGCCGTACACATGCTGAGTGAAGATTTCATCACCACTTGCTAGCACTTAACAGGAACATGTTCAACCAACAGTTAAACTGAAATTGTATCAGTTTCTGGGTAAAACTAATGCATGCAAACTTATTAGACAATCAGTCAAATATCTTTTGAACTATCTGGAAAGTATATCAAAAAGAATAGCTTTCAAAGTTCCTCACCGGAAGAGAGGCAGCTATATTTCCCCATCTATATGAAATCCAACATGATTTGTAACATTTGAAACAATGACCTTTTATATGATGTACAAAATTTTATTTTGACATATATATTTTTAATGATGTTTTAATAATGCGTATCGAGTTTGAGAAGGGGCAATTAAGATGGAAGCGTATTTATCACTAAACATAAGTCTTAACACATAAGCATCGATTTGCAAACTCAGCACCTAAGAAATCTGAAGATTTCATAAAATCTAACAGCATATTAAAGACAACAAGCAAAGAATGAAAGGACACCAAAACCAAAGGGAAAACATCTGCCAAATGCTGTTTTTTTTTTAAATTTACTTATATTGTCAAGCCCCCAAATCTTGTCATTTAGTGTGATTTTTTTTAATAAAACGATGTTGCTACATCTGCCCTGTGGCCACATGCAATAACACGTACGTTCTCATTCTCTCTCTCTGACAGGGATTCCCAGGACACCAGTGGGGCCTCTTTCAAGCCCCTTAAGTGTTAACAGCAGAGGCCTGGCTGCGACCAGGCGTCTGGCCCGACTTAAATGCCCTCATCTTCAGAGGTCTGCGGTGAGCCCCAGCCATAAAACTAGGGGACATTACTGAACCCCAGAGTGTCTGATCTTTCCCCGCAGCAACACACAACTTCACTCATACAATTAAGGTTCCTAGTTGGCATTCCATTTAACTGTCAAAACTCAAGCCGGTGGCAGCCCCGAAGCCACAAAGAGATGCCTTAAATGAGAAGAACATGTTTCTACACCGCATTTGAGAAAGTTTGGCTCCAAGCTATGCACTGATTAATATCAGATCTCCCTCACTCGCCTCTCCACAATCTTGTCACATCTGGCTGACAAATCCCCAGGAGCTTATCCAAAAGCCAGGCGGCCTGTGAGGCTCGGGGTCCCGGCGGCGGTGCCCCGGGGATCGGCAGGGAGGGGGAGGTGGGCAGTGGGGACCACGCAGCAACCTCTGCAGAGCTCCCGGGTCGCTTCAAGACACCGACGAAGCTGCGCTAGCTCCTGGGAGAGAGTCCCATCCTTCCAGACACCCAGAGGTAAACCATTCCCAAGTGGCCTGACACCGGGTCTGGCTTGCCGGTTGGCATCCAGGACGGGCTCCTCCTCCAAGTCCTAAGCGCTTTCGAAGGACGGGGACGCCTCAACTGTCCCACGCGCGACAAGCCTCGCGTGCACGTTGATGCAAACCTCCCCGCACCGTCTGCAAGCCTCCGCGGTCGGGCAGACCCGCCGGCTTTTGGTCCGCGTCTCTCTCTTTTTGTCCTTTTAAGAAGCATCAGTCCCCCGGGCGCATGACGCCCTCTCCGTGCCCCTCGCCCGTCCCGGGGCATCTCTCTGTCCTCCCGGCTCCTCGCTCAGTTCCCAGCGAAGTTTGCAAAGCGCAGCCAGCGCCCGGGCTTCCGAGTGGCCGCAGCCCCGCGGGGAGCAGCTCGAGCGACGGTCGGACCGTCCCAGGGGGAGGGCGCCGAGGCTCGTGGAGAGCTGCGGTGGGTGGGGAGCGCGCGGCGGCCCGGCCCGAACCGGGGGCGCAGGGGGACCCCGAGCCGCCCCGTCGGCCACTTGGCCCGCAGCGCAGGTGACCCCCCCCCGTCTCCGCCCTTCCCCTCCGCTCCGCCGGCGAGACAGGACCGGTGGGAGGTGGCCCCGCGCTCGCCGACAGCGCCTCGCTTACCTCGGCCATCCTGCGGCCGCGGCTGCTGCCGGGCCGGCGTGCCCGGCGCGTCTCCCGAGCCTCGACCGCCCCGCGTCCGCCCCGGCTCGGCGGGCGCCGCCGCATCCAAGCTCCCGGCCGTCGGGGGGCCCCGCCGGCGGCCAGGTGGGCGGCGTCTCCCTGGCCGGTTCTCTCTCTCTCTCTCTCTCTCTCTCTCTCTCTCTGTCTGTCCTCTCGCCCCGCGTGTGCCCGCACGCCCGCCCCGGAGCCCTGGGGGGGGGGTGGCCACCTCCGCCCCGCCCCGCCGCGCCCCGCCCCCTCCTCGGGGCCGCACGGGCCGCGGGCGCAGCTCGGCTCGGGCTCGGGGGCGACGCCTGCGGCGCGCGGTCCGTCCCGGGTCCCGCGCTGAGTCGCCGCAGCTGAGACGGGGCCGCCGCTCCCCCACCCCTCCCCGCCTCCCACCGCCTCCCGCGCGCGCCCAGCCCAGGAGACCTCGCGGGCCACGGAGGCCCCGGGGCGTGGGGAGGGGGCCGCGGAGGTGTCTGCCCACCCCCGCCGGGCTTGAAGGCACTTGTTGGGAGAAAGACAGACGTGTCCGTGTCTGCCTGTCTTCCCCCGGGAAGGGGGGTAAAAAAAAAAAAAAAAAAAATTAAAAAGAAACGCTCTGAAGTTCCTCTGGCTCTGCTGCTCTCAGGGGCTCATTCTGCCTCCCTAACCCACCCCGGGGACGCCTCGGGTCCCATCCCGGCCTAGGAAGAAGGCTGCACCCCCCACCCCCACCCACCCCAACTCTTCACTAACCAGAAAGTCTTGATTTCAAAGAAGTGTGGGGACTTGTCTCAGGACCTGGAGGCTTCCCTTAGAACTCAAACACCTCTCTCCCTGTCCCTTCCTTAGACTCAGTTAAAAATCCCAGTGTTAACCACTTTTTCCTGAGGCTGGTGACTTTGTGCTCTGAGCCTCAATTGTTAAAAAAAAAAAAAAAATGGGATTAGATTTTTCTCCTCCTCTTGGGATGATAAGGATAAAATGAAGTGTACTGCAATGCCAAGCAAGAGCTTGGCCCCTGGGAGCAAGAGGGGGGAGGGCCTGCTTCCTGGGTGTGGGGGGGGGGCGGTTTGCAGAGGACAAAAGTCCTTGAGCCCCAGGAGCAGGCAGAGATGACCCACAGCTGCTGAAGCAGGATCCAGCTTTTCCGTAGCTCTGGGCCAGGGCAGAGCCACAGCCGGGGGCGAATCTGGCCTTCTGGGCCCGCCCTACTTCAGTTTCCTGAAAGGATCCTCTGAACACTGCTTTGCGTGGCTGCTCCTGCTGCCGCCTCTCTCAATGCTCTGCACCTGCCTCGCTGGGCTGGTGGGCATCCTCGAACAGGAAGCATCCGCCCTTCCTCGCGCAGTCTGAAAGGCCAGGGACAATGAAGCGACTTGCAGTCCGTCAGACCGGGGGTCTGTCTGGCTCTGCAAGGCACGTGCTGACAAGCAGGCTTCCGAGGGGCAAAGGAGGGGAGTATGGCACAGTTTGAAAAAGAAAGTATGCGCGTCTGGCCTGCATGGGGTTCCGAGGGCCCTGCTGCCTCGGAAGGGTGGACATACATTTCTGAGAGTAAGGCCACATGAGTGCCCCTGGGGTTTTCCCTTCCTGGCAGGAATGGAATTGCCTGGCCTCATGTAACCAGCCTTGCTCCCTCAGATGGATGCTTTTTTTTCCCCCTCTTTTTTTCATATGGTTAACTCCATTATGAAACCTTGTCTTATTAATTCTCAAGCTAAGCTACTTCCCTTCTATCCCTCTGCCCCTCCCTCAGTTCACCCCACCCCACCCCAGCATTTAGGCCTTTCTTCTGGTTCTTCTCTCTGTTCTGGAGGTGGGTTGAGTGTTTCCTTCAACAAGGAATGTGGCTTCCTCTCAAACTTACCCTGACTGATCAAGCCTCCACTTTGCCTTCTTCTGCGCTCTTCTGTCTCCCCACGACCCCACCTAAGCACTTGTTTTTGTGTCTCTTATGCTTATTGCATTGTGTAGCCTCGTTGAGGTGTGGCAGTGTCTTAAATCCTTTGGCCACTACTCATCTCAGTGACTTCTGCACTGAGTTACTGTAGCAAAGAACGCTAGTTTTGGAGTTTGAGTGAACTGGGCACAGCCTGTTCTTAGCAATTGAAAATGGGTGGAGGAAGTTGGCTTTCTTGGCCTCCCTTTCCTCATCAATAAAAGCAGATACGAAACCTTGTCTCAGGCCAGGCTAACGGAGCTAACTAGAATAGCCTCTGCTCTCTTTTTATTCCCCTTTGTATTGTGCATTAGGCTGATTTTTTTTGATTAACCAAATTGGTTACAAGAGTCTTTTATTGTTTACAATAAGTACATATGCTTGTCATAAATACACCAAAGTGTCTAAGTTTGAGTGATGGCCCATTTAAATAACCTTTAATTTGTCCAATTGAAGGTCTGTATTCACTGCTACCAAATTTGTTTTTACTTTTATTTAAAAAAAATTTGAGGCAAGCGCAACAGACTGCTTTTTTTTTTTTTAATGCAAGGGTGAAGGAATGAGAGAGAGAATTGAAGCACCAGGGCCTCTAACCACTGCATCCGAACTCCAGACACGTGTGTCCCCTTGTGCATGTGTGCAACCTTGTGTGCTTGCATCACTGTGCATCTGGCTTACCTGGGACCTGGAGAGTTGAACATAAGTCGTCAGGCTTCGCAGGTCAGTGCCTTAACTGCTAAGCCATCTCTCCAGCCCCCCAAATTTGTTTTAGTAAAACATTCTACTTGCAGCCGATATTGGAATCAACTCTATTTGTGACACAAGTAAAATTTTAGCATTACATGAACATATGAAACAGACTGCCTCTCCCAAAATGTACCACATCCCACATATGGGGAATGAGGAAGTTTAGGTGAAAATTGCTAATTAATCTCCTGCAGGTTCCTCTAGAATCATGTACCTTATAGTACCATGTGACTTCCAAAATCACTTCTCACACTTATTTCATAGCTCTGATGGCCTAGTTTCTTCTCTGCCATTGCTTAGACACATGAAAGACACTGAAAGCAGAAACTGGCACACAGAAACACTTGTGAATGTAGACAAGAATGTGGTACCTACTGGCTAGATAAAATTCATACATACCATGTTCCTGTGCGTTTTCTGGTCAGCAGTGGGGTCCTGCATTGACTGTTTTGGCCTCAACTTCTTCATTTGGCAAATGAGGGCATCCCTGGAATACCACCCTACTCTCAAAATCCTCATCTTTTCCTTCTGTCCTTCTATGCCTTGTCATTTTCTTCTTGTGTCAAGTTTCTTAGCAACTAATAAAAATAAAGTATTTTCTCTAACTTTGCCAAGGATTAAAAAAAAAACCTTTACCAAAAAAGGTCAGAAAGGTACAAAATAAGAAAATTGCTGTGACCCAATCTTATAGAGGCAAGAATCAGTCTTTTGGGGACAAGGGACTTGTGTGGATTTCTCTGGTTCCCAGTGAGGCCTTTTCTTGGGGGAGGGGGAGTTGCTATAATTCCTTTTATCCAGCCCAGTGCCAAGGGGCTGGCTGGTTGAGTCGGGGGGCGGGGGGAAGCAGGGAGGATGGGGTCTGTAGGAACGGAGAGCCAATACCTGTCTAAAGTGGGCACTTATTACTCTGCTTGTCATCAGCTGGGAATGTGGGCTTAGTTTTGCCAAATTTCCTGAGTTTTCCAAAGAAGCTGGAATTGTTCTGATATTTCAAAGCCGGCAACCAATTCAAGTTTTTGATAAATATAGTGTGTGAGTCAAACAAAATATTTGCAAGCTGCGTCTGGCCAGTGTATCACTCATTTGTTCCTCTGCCATGTAGCAGTGACATCTTCTTGAGGCCTGGGCTTGTGTAGTACGTAGTAGGTGTGCAGTAAATATTTGCAGAGTGTCTATTGTTTGTGAAAGAGAGCAGTTCAGCCATCTGAATTCTACCAACTCTACCCAGAATCCTCAAAAGTCACAGTGAGATTAGACACAACGTAGTGGTGCTGGACTTGAGTCCACCAGAAAAAAAAAAAAAGCTTGTACACCTTTCCAATATTCATACCCTAAAAGACTCATTGAAAATTTTGAAACATATGCAATAGCCTCTTTTAGGAAAGTAATTCTCAGAGGCATTTTCTTCTGGGTTGGTAGGAAGGGGGAGGAGCAGATGACAAGTGAAAACTTAAAAAGAATTAAATATATTTTTAATTCTGGGAATTGTATTTCAAAAAAAAAAGAAAACCTCACCTTTTTAGCTAGGAGGTTTGGCCGTTAAGGACGGGAACACTGCATTATAGCAGGGCAGGCAGATCATCTGCCTAAAGAGGCAGCTGCCTCTCACCTGAGACCACCAGTTGCCCGGAGGAGGAGCCAGCCCTGGGGCTATTGGCAGGAGGACAGAGTGAGTGCCAAAGGGACAGGGCAGGCGAAGGCTTTAACGTGGGCAGAGGACTCTAGCCCTGTGGTGGCCTCTTCTGAGTCGCCCACATTCCTCTGAGGACAGTGTCGGGAAACACCAGGAGGCAAGAGTCACCTCCCGGCCTAGACACAGACACCTGGTGGCTTGCAGGTCTGGGCACATCTGAAGCTCTGCTTGGCGTTGGAGCCTGACTAAGCAGCACTTGGGCCAAGTGGGCCCCCCCACGTAGCTGCCTGCTGCTGGTGTGTGTGGGGGGGTGGCAGACTGGCCTGCCACAAGCCGGGTGCAGGTGTTGCAACTTCCCCTCTCCAGCTCCAGAGCTATTCACTGTGGAGAGGTGATGAGGCCATTCTAAAGGTGGTGCAGGGTTTTGGTGGCAGAGAGTTATTCCTGTCCTTCCACTTCTCCTCACACAAGACCTGGGGTTGAAAGTACCAAAGTGCCCCGCAGGACCTGCTACGCAGAGGCGAACACACTGTGCCTGGCACTGTGGGTTTTGGAGGCCAAGATTGCCAAATGTCTAGGCGGTGGAGGGAAGGGGCTGTCAACGAGGAAGTTGGATAAACAGAGTAGTAAATTCCAAAGTGAAAACAATCCCAGCCAGACCTAATACCAAGTGCCTCCCTCAATGCATCTGCCAGGCATTTGACTTGTGAGCACCAGTGGGCTTTTCTGCAACCAGGACCAAAAAAAAAAAAAAAAAGGAAAAAATACTCATTTCTAAAATGGACGAGTGGAGGATTCTTTTAATATAACACGTGGAAAAATATTGAAAATTTATTGATCATAAAGTTTGAATGTCTGAAGTATGTAAAGTTAGCTTTTCATTTAATCTGTCCTCAGCAGCCTTTAAACAGTCATACAGTCACATGACAGCTGTGGCCTGCCTTCCAGAGAGCTCATTCCCTCTCATCACAAGGCAGTGGGAGGAAACTACCCCCTTGCCCACCTTATTTAGTAGTCCAATTACATCTCCGAACACAAGGAGCTCTATTTCCAATTAATATGTACAAGCACTTAGGTTTTAAAAAATTCCTTAGATAGGCACTTTACAGATGAATTGATGAATTTGGGCTGAGTTTTATGAGGATAGAACACGTACTGCTTGGGGTGATTGGTGAACAGACATCAAGAAACTTCTAAGGTGCACATTATTTAAGGCACCTTGGAACATGGCATCTTCTGTATATTTAAAGTTCTGTTACTTAAGTAACCTTAAGGTGAAGAAGAAAAATATTTGGACGACCATAACTAATAATTCCAAATTAGGTCACATTCCTTTTGGAAATTGGGATAAAAGAGGGAAGATGGGCTACAGGAGAGAGTTTAAATGATCCACAATTACTTGAACTTTAAAAATGTTTCTTTGGAGGTCACAGTATGCTCTTAACAGAAGAGAGAATTATGGGTTAAAACAAATCTAAACAAACGTCCAAAGCCAGACATGTCTATACCCCTAGCATTCAGGAGGCTGAGGCAGAAGGATCATGAGTTGGGCTACATAAGTTCATGGTCAGACTGAGTAATACAGCGAAGACTCTGTTTCAAATAAGCAAACAAAACAAAAAAGCAAAAATGAAAAATCAAGCGTAGAGGAACTAGGGAGATAACAGTCTGTAAAGTGCTTGCCTTGCAAGTATGAGGATGTGAATTCAATCCCCAGTGCCCATATTAAAAAAGGGGCTGGGGCTGGAGAGATGGCTTAGCAGTTAAGGTGCTTGCCTGCAAAGCCAAAGGACCCAGGTTCGATTCCCCAGCATCCACGTAAGCCAGATGTACAAGGTGGCACAAGTGTCTGGAATTCGTTTGCAGGGCTAGAGGCCCTGGCATGCCATGCCCATTCTCTCTCTCTTTCTCTCTCCTTCTTTCTCTCTCAAATACATAAATATTTTTTTAAAACGTAATACAGTGAGTGGTGTGTGCTTTTATCCAGCCCTGGGGAAGTAGACAAAGCTGGATTCTTGGGCATTGCTGGTCAATCAGTCTAGCCTACTTGGCAAGCTCCAGACCAGTAAGAAACCTTGTCTCCAAAAAAAGGTGGAAAGACATTCAGGGTTGTTCTCTGGCCTCCACGTATATCACACAAGGGGACACACATGGATGTACACCCACACCTATGCACACAAAACAAGCTAGAGTAACACATTTTAAAAAATATTTTATTTTTATTTATTCATTTGAGAGAGAAAGATACAGAAATAGGCAGGTAGAGAGAGAGAGAGAATGGGCGCGCCAGGGCCACCAGCCACTGCAAACTGAACTCCAGATGTCTGCGCCCCCTTGTGCATCTGGCTTACATGGGCCTTGGGGAGTTGAAACTGGGTCCTTTGACTTTGCAGGCAAGCACCTTAACCGCTAAGCTATCTCTCCAGCCCGAGGAACACATTTTTTAAAAATAAAAACACCTCAAAATGTCTGACATGGCAGATTCAGAGGAAGTGGGTTCCTCTTACTAGAGGTTAGCTCTGAGAGTAAATAAAAATTAGTAATCCCGAACCTGCGTGAAGAGGGCTGTAGCAGGACTATGCGAGCTTGCAGCATTCCTGGTCTCCGCGTTCTTCCTCAACTGCAGTCCCACAGGTGACTGGCTCAGGTCATCCACACTTAAAGCAATTAGCACCAAGGTCTCTCCCTGGACCGAGGAATGGGCTCTGGGTGGCCCGTCCGCTGAAAGGTGAGGACCTTGGTGGGTTCGAGAAGCTGGGTTTTTCTTTCCCATAGGTTGAAGCAGGGCACTCGTGATCCCCTGTTGCTGCTGGCGCTCAGCTTGTGAACAACAAAGGAAAATCAGTTTAGGGATGAGGGGACCTGTGGACCTGAGTGGAGCTGAATTGTAGGGAAATTCAGCTGAAGCGCTGATTAAGCCATTCCTGAAGTCCTTGGCCTCTGTAGAAAAGTGAACAATTGAGTCACTTTTTTTTTTTTTTTTTTTTTTTAACCACTGAAGCCAGTTGAGATGGTTTTGACTCAATTTTTGTTTGAAAGCTTCTCGACTGATGTAGAAACTTACATTGAGTTTTGCTAGAAGATGATTTGGGGCCGAAGGATAAATGAAATGCCAAGTGTCCTCTGTCATAACAGTCTCTTGTTCGTCATTGGCACGTTTAGATGGCACTGGTGATAGGAGACTAGGGGATCCCTAGCACAGTCCCTCAATCTATAAACCAAGATCAGGTGAGGAGATTCTCCCAACCAAAGCTCCTCATCACATTCCCCTTAAGTGTGAGTAAAAAAATATCTTTCATAACGCACTGATAACACACTTGATTTTAGAAGAGAACTTCCTTGATTAGATTTTGAGATTGTGGAGGGGAGGGAGTGTTGATTTTTACTGTATCTAGTACAGCCCAGTGCTTTTCTGTACGCACAGTAGGTGCCTCATAAGTGAGGTCTTCACCTGAACATGTACAAATGAAGAGACTTAAACACACATTCACGACCCGCAGCCTCTTAAAACTACCTTCTTAAAAATGGCATAATGGAAGACTTCTAAAAATGTAATTGCTAACTGCACTTGGAAATCCACTTTGTCAAACTGTGGCTTCTAACACCTTGTCTCCAACACCAAATCAGTTGTGATACCGACATTACCCAGAGGTGTGGCTTTTAATCCTCAAATTACTACACAAGTTTTAACAGGCCAGCTTTGTCTGTCACCAGGGGTTTAGCAATTAACAAAATGCTACAACACTAATGGTTTATCAAAAAGCCAGTAAGCAAGTAAGAGACATATTACAGGAAACAGATCCGGAATGCTCATTGAGGGAATTCCTTCAAGGAGTGAGCACCCTGGTTCTCTGTTATGCTAGTCACCAAAGTTCAGGGTAGGCCAGAGATCCTGCATATGAAGGAAGTTGGATGTGCTTTGGAATGACTGTTGTAGGAATCACACACACCAGAGTTCATTTTCATGGCCATGGGTATCTTGCAACAGCCTTTGCTGCAAATACTATCGTAAAAGTCAGTGGTTTTCTTGAGTCCAAAACAAGGCACATAACAGCCAGTGAGTAACCTGTCAGTAATGTCCATGGTGACAGTTTTTGCTTTGTTCTGTGGGAGTGAAAGAAGCCGATTCAGGACACAGATTGCTCTCTGTGAGTGTTGGGGAAGGAAGGACTGCACACTCAAAGCAGGGAGTTCTCTTTATCTGAGGTAGTTGCCAAGTCTTAAATACTAAAATGTGTAGGTGGACTTGTGTAAGGAGAAGGTACTGATATCTCAAAGATAAGTTGGTAGAAGCCAAGAGAAAAGAGGCACTGGGTGATTTGACATAGATAGGCCTGCAAAAGTAACCTTCTTCAGAACCCCATTGTCCCCAGATCCTGACAGAAAGGTCCGAGACATCCCCAGGCTGGCATTTCTACAGAGCAGGCTTTCTGCCTGAACCTTTCCTCTCACTTTCTCTCATCAGGACACCCCTAATGGATTGCAGATGTCCCATTTTGTTAGAAGCACGTTTCAGATACATCTGCCCTTCTTGCTTTTATGCAAAAAACACCTGCAAATCTTTATCTTTGCTTAGATTTACCACACATTTGAAGCTTTGAAATTTTGGTCCAGTGGGAAAGAGGAACATGTCACCACCCTCCTTCTTAAGTTGAATTCCATAGCTGACAACAGCCTTTGGGGGAAGATGTTTTCATCTTCCTTAAGGATACTGGTAAGACTTTAACAGCCTCAGACCTATGCAGCGGAAAGCTAATTAATTTCTTTAATTCTACAGAGCTTGCGAAAAAAATCCTTAGTGATTATGGGTAGGCAGGTATTTTTTATGTGTGTGTGTATTTCTTCCTGATCTGAGTTTTAACAAAGAAAGTGAGATCATAGCACCAGGTAAGCGGAGAACAATGAAATGCTGGCAATCTAGTTAGGATATGGTTGCAGAACTGGCTTCCTTTAGTGTGCCTTGAAAATACATGTAGTATATTTCTTTCTTTCTTTCTTTCTTTCTTTTTCTTTTTTCTTTTTTTTTTTTGGTTTTTCGAGGTTGGGTCTTAAGAGACACTCAGAAAAGGAATACAAATTGGAAAGGAAGAGATCAAATTATCATTATTTGCAGATAATATGATTCTATACATAAAGGACCCTAAAGACTCTACCAGCAAACTGTTAGAGCTGATAAACACTTTTAGGGTCTCATTCTAGCTCAGGCTGACCTGGAATTCACTATGTAGTCTCAGGGTGGCCTCAGACTCATGGCGCTCTTCCTACCGCTGCCTCCCGAGTGCTGGGATTAAAGGTGTGCACCACCAGGCCCGGCTCATATTTCTTTTTTTAAATATTTTATTTTTATTTATTTATTTGACAGAAAGAGAGAGAGAGAGGGAGAGTAAGTGAGAGAATGGGCACACGGCCTCCAACCATTGCAAATGAACTCTAAATGCATATGCCACCTTATGCATCTGGCTTATGTGGGTCCTGGGGAATGGAACCTGGGTCCTTTGGCTTTGCAGGTAAGCATCTAACTGCTAAGCCACCCCCTAACCCCCATGTAGTATATTTCTGATAGGTGAGTAAATAAATCCCTCTAGGTCTCAAGGAACATTCTAATCACTTCCTTTATTCATTCAACATTAAAACATTTCACCCCATCTTCTCAAGATTGACAGATGACATTTAAGTAGTTGTGAGATAATAATAAACTCAAATAAAAATATAAATAAATAACAAGCTGTCTCTGGTAATGTTGGAAAGGAAATCCCATTCAATGTGGGTTTTATAAGGAGGCAGTAAGTTTTGGCTAACTGTATGCTAGACTTGTGGTTTTCAGTCATACACTTAACTTCTTGGGGACTCAATATTCTCATCTGGAAAATTATGGAGATAAATTACAGTGGAAGGTTATTCATCGTCCTTTTTCTACTTAACCACATCCTTGGAGACCCTACCTTAGTAATAACCTTCCTTTGTTGTATCCTCATCTAAGGGGGAAAACCCCACCCTTGTAGTGGACTGTTATAGAGACAGGCACCCTTCCCTTATTCTCTTGGTAGTCCTGTACAGACTTGAGTAGTCCTGTATGGACGCTACACTTGACCATGGAATTTGCTTTGGCTAAAATGTCACTAGCAAATGCGACACAAGCAGAGCGCACCCTCAAAGGTCATTCTTCTTTGGAGCCTAACCACCATTGTATGGAAGTCCATACTGTTTGATGGTGAGAGTAGCCACATGGAATAGGCCCACCAGTGAACTCTTTGGGAGAGAGGCCAGATGACCCACTAGCTAGAAGTGCACTCAAGAGTGGTCGCCAAAGAACCACTTACTTGATAGGATCCTGAGAAGTAATAAATCATTCTTTTAAGACATAAGCTCCAGAGTGATTTGTTATACAGCAGCAGATAACCAAACAACCCTAAGCCCTCCCCCTGCAACAAAATAATATCTCCCCTCTTTCCACTTTCCCTCCTTGTCCACGCCTTTTAAATTTGTTTTTTGCTTGTTTGTTTATTTATTTATTTGACAGCGACAGAGAGAAGGAGGCAGAGATGAGAGAGAGAGAGAGAGAGAGAGAGAGAGAGAGAGAGAATAGGCGTGCCAGAGCTTCCAGTCTCTGTAAACGAACTCCAGATGCGTGCACCCCCTTGTGCATCTGGCTAACGTGGGTCCTGGGGAATTGAGCCTCAAACCGGGGTCCTTAGGCTTCACAGGCAAGCGCTTAACCGCTAAGCCATCTCTCCAGCCCAAGCCTTTTGAAGTAGTTAGCATTTGCCACATGAATTCCTCAAGTTTTTAAATCTACTAGATGTCCTTCAGTCCTGGCCATTTCTTACCATACTGGTCTCGTGAACTGCTCCTTCCCCAATTTCTGTGACTCCTCAAACTCCTGATTCTCTTCATTCTTCTCTTAGCAGATATTTTCCATTTCCTCAATGGCCCCTTCTTCTCTTCCCTGCCATTTTCATATTCTTCAGGTTTGTCCTCGGTTATTTTTTTATACTTCACCCTGCCTGAGCGATCTCCTTTGCTGTATGATTTCAACCATTACCATATGTTGTTGATGATTCCTGAATCCAGGTGCTAGATATTAGTTTAGGCCCTGTGAACAAAATACAGTATGGAAAATAGGCCTACGCCTAAAGCTGTGGACCAATACATGTACAGCAACTTTCTGTAAGCACCAAACCGTCTCCTGTCTCCCGTGCCTTTAGTCTCACTCCTCTGCCCCAGAGTACTTCACCTGCTGCCCATTGCTCTCCACACCTCCCTTTTCAAGCACATGTGACTTCACAGGTCTTTCCATTCCCGTGATGGGCTGGGCACCCTCATCTCATGGCGACACTCTGACTATAGATTTCCTTTGTGCTTTACACATTTTAATTGCCCCTTAATGTGCTGCTCCCCATTAGCTATGGAGTTTCTTGAGGGCAAGGACCATTCTTACTAAATAGGCATCTCTCAGAGTTTACACGCGGTGCTCAGTGTACCCTCTTTACCTGGTAATGGGTGTTGGACAAGTGATTGTTGAAGGTCTGATTTGTAGATTCTGTTTTTAAGGTCCTGTGTGTTTCCATCCAAGTCGAGATTTATATATAATATTTTATTTATTTATTTGACATACACACACACACACACACACACACACACACACACAGAGAGAGAGAGAGAGAGAGAGAGAGAGAGAGAGGCAGATAGAAAAAAAAAGACATCCAGGGCCTCTAGCCACTATAAACTCTAGACACATGCATCACCATGTGCATCTGGCTTTACGTAGGTACTGGGTTCTTAGGCTTTCTAGGCAAGTACCTTAACCACCAAGCCACCTCTCCAGCCCTCATATTTATATTTTTAAAGGGTAATTGATCTATAATTGTGTAATGTAAGTCAAAGAAGTTTGGAGTCCACAGATATGTTTAGATTATTAAAATAACTGATAGCTTCCCATTTTCCTCAATGTTCTGGTAATGTTTTTCTAACATGAAAATTTCCTGTTCCTCTAAGATTTGACAGTATTTACCCATATTTCTGATTACCTGATGCTGGAGGTGGATTTTTAAAATGCTTTCTTACTTTCTTCTATTACTTTTCACAACTTTTCTATATCTTGCACTTTAAATTATTTTGTTTATTTTATTTATTTGAAAGAGAGAGAGGTAGATAGAAACAGATAGAGAGAGCATGGGTGCACCAGGGCCTCTAGCCACCACAAACAAACTCCAGATGCATGCGGCATCTTGTGTATCTGGTTTTACGTGGGTACTGAGGAATCAAACTTGGGTTCTTTGGCTTTGCAGGCAAGCGCCTTAACCACTAAGCCATATCTCCAGCCCTATTTTGTTTATTTTCTTTTATTTTGGATTTTCAAGGTAGGATCTCACTCTAGTCCAGGCTGACCTGGAATTCACTATGTAATCTCAGGGTGGCCTTGATCTTTTGGAGATCCTCCTACCTCTGCCTCCTCAGTGCTGGGATTAAAAGTGTGCAGCCTGGACTATTTTGTTTATTTTTAAGGAGGCATATTTATCTGATTGATATTTTTTGTTTGTTTGTTTGTTTTTGGTTTTTCCAGGTAGTGTCTCGATCTAGCCTAGGCTGACCTGGAATTCACTATGTAATCTCAGGTTGGCTTCGAACTCATGGCAATCCTCCTACCTCTGCCTCCCAAGTACTGGGATTAAAGGTGTGTGCCACCATGCCCAGCTCTAATTACTATTTTTTAATTTAAGAACAGTGTTATGTATAGCTATATAACTGAAAATATAGCTATCATTATATTTTTTCTCAATTCTCCTTTTTAAAATATATTTTTAAATTTTATTTTATTTATTTGCAAGAGAGAGAGAGAAAAATAGGAAGAGAGAAAGAGAGAGAGAATAGGTGCCCCAGGGCCTTCAGCCGCTACAAACAAACTCCAGATGCATGTGCCACCTTATGCATCTGGCTTATGTGGGTGCTGGAGAATCCAACCTGGCTCCTTTGGCTTTGTAGGCAAATGCCTTAACTGCTAAGCCATCTCTCCAGCCCTCATTTCTACTTTTGCTTTCTTCTTTTCTCTTAAACAGGGTTGCTATTATACCTGGGCATTGTCATGCAAACCTGTCATCCCAGCACTTGGAAGACTGAGGCAGGAGGACTGCAAGTTTGAGTTTACTGAGACCTTGTATGAAAATAGTTTGTGTTTCTGTTCATGAAGCATGATCTACTAACTATGCCTTAAAGTTATATTGTGCATACTTTCGAATTCTTTTTTTTTTTTTTTTTTTTTGGTGTGTATGTGTTAGGGCTATGGACTGGGGCTCTTAGAAGACTGCCTGGAGGGGACAATGGGCTGAAAATCCTAAGGTGTTTCTCTTTTGTTCTGTTCCCTTTTGTTACACTGACTATCCTGAGTTATAATTGCTTGCTTGTGATTTCTCGTTGACTAAATTAGCCTTGTTTACCATGGTGGCCCAGTAGACACTCAATAGATATTTGTTTTGAAACAAATGTGGGTTCCTTATCTTCTTCCATGGTACCTGGTCTAATAGTTATACTTGTTTGACTTCAGGGATTTCAAGGCATGTTTCTTAGCGTTCCTTTTGTATTTTCATACCGACATATGAAGTATATTACTCTTAGCTACTTGAAAGCTTGTCACTCTATTGTTGATTGAAGTCACAGTTTTCTTAAAACATCTTACTTAAAAAATGTTATAATCAGCTGGGTGTGGTGGCATATGCCTTTAATCCCAGCACTTGGGAGGCAGAGGTAGGAGGATTGCCATGAGTTCAAGGGCACCCTGAGACTACATAGTAAACTCCAGGTCATCCTGAGAGCTAGAGTGAGACCCTACCTCGAAAAAAAAAAAAAAAAGTTATAATCAAACTCATGTCTTTTGATTCATTTTCAAGGCAAAAATATATTTATATGATATAATCATTTAACAAGTATATTAGTTATATGTTTCCATATGACAAAGTATCGTAAAGTTGAGGTTTAAAATATCAGTCATGTTCTAGGATGTGTTCTGTGGCTTTGGGGTCTCTTTAAGTGTGTAATCAAGGTGTTGGCTAGGGCTGTCACAGGAGGATTCACTTCCAAGCTCACTCATGTGGCTGTTGGCAGGTGTCAAGTTCTGGCTGGCTATTGGTGGGAGATACCAGTTTCTTGCCACATGGGTGTATCTATATTGCAGCTCCCACATGGCAGTGGTTAGAGCTAAAAATGGAGAAGGACAGATGAAGAAAGTGAATGGAGCAAGACCAGAATCCTTTTGTAACCTAATCTGAGCAATGACATTCCATCATTTTTTTTTCTATAGTTTTAAATTTTTATTTATTTTTTATTTTAAAAATATTCTTTTTTAAAAAAAATATTTATTTTTATTTATTTATTTGAGAGCGAGAGTGAGCGAGCGAGTGAGAGAGAGACAGAGAGAGAATGGGCACACCAGGGCCTCCAGCCACTGCAAACGAACTCCAGACACGTGCGCCCCCTTGTGCATCTGGCTAACGTGGGTCCTGGGGAACTGAGCCTTGAACCGGGGTCCTTAGGCTTCACAGGCAAGCGCTTAACTGCTAAGCCATCTCTCCAGCCTATATTTTAAAAATATTCTTAAATTTTTATTTACTTATTTGAGAGAGAAAGACACACACACACACACACACAGAGGCAGATAGAGAGATAGAGAGATAATATGCACACCTGGACCTCTAGCCACTGCAAACAAACTCCAGATGCATGTTCCACCTTGTACATCTGGCTTTATGTAGGCACTAGGGCATCAAACCCAGCCTTTTGCAGAAGCGCCTTAACTGCTAAGCCATCTCTCCAGCCCCCTCTATCACTTTCTCTATATTTCATCTTAACCATTGGTTTCTTCTTGATGAAGAATATTTTGTACACTGGTCGCCTGTCAGGCCAATCCTGTTCTTCCCATCTGCTGTCTTCCTTTGCTTTCTTTTAAATATTTTAATGACTTATTTTACATTTGGTATATCATTCTTGGTACTGTCACTTACTTGAATGCATAGATTTTCTAGTAGTTTTCATTTGGTTAGTTTTCTTGCGTTCACCCTTTTATACTGACCTGTTCATTGATTGATATGCTGAATTCCCTTATCTCATTGGAAATATAAAACAGGTCTGTCTTCAAATTAACCTACTTCAGGAGGAAGGGTTTCCTTTGGGGGAAATCTTACATATACTTTTGTCCTGCAATGTTTTTCATAGGTCCTATATTTTTTCTTACTTTTGAGTTTGACCTTTTTTTTTTTCCTCTAAAAATCTTTGCTGTGTTTGTCTGGAAGACCTGAGAGAGTAGATCACTTAAAAAAACCCACATCCTGTGATTCATTTGAACATGGAGAGCTCTCCCTGGGACTAGTGCCAAAGGTTCAATCAAAAGCTGCCAATGGCTCCCTTAGGAAGTTCCTGGATCTGAAAATGAAGAATAGACCATGAATAGCTACAGGTTAGCTAATCTAAATCTTTCTTAGAATAAGACTGGAATATAAATCAATCAGCAGATGTAGGTCGCTCATCTTTCTTCTGTTGAATGGCTAAGCAAAGAGAATCTTGAAAAGACCAGCTCTTTCTTATTAATGCTAGTGAATTATTTCTTTGTTTTGGCTCATGTTTGGACATTTCTTCTATATCTTATGCCCCTTCAGGAAATGTCTAGTCTAAACTTAAAATCACTATTTAATCTATCAATATATTTCCCCTTATTTAAGCTCTTGGTCTTTCTTCATATCCCATTCCACCCCTTTGGGTTCATTTTTACTTCTTGCCTGAAGTAAGTTCTTTGGCAATCTTGAGTGAGGATCTGCAAATTGCAAATACCCTAAGATTTCATAAAGTTGAAAAGGCCTTGATTTTGTTCTTCAACATGAATGACAGTTTGGTTGTGTTAAGAATTTCCTTCTGCACATTGGTGGTATACCAGTAGAGGTTGCCTGGCTCCTAACATTGTTGATGAGTAGTCTGCTGTTACTCTAATCATAATTATATTGCTAATAATCTGCCTTGTATGTTACATGGCTTATTTTTCTATATCCTTAATTTTCTGAAGTTTTATAAGAAATGTGCCTAGGAACGATTTGTTTTCAGTTATCCCACTCAGCATTTTATATGCCCTTTCAATATGAAGAAAAGTTTCCAATCCACATTTCTTTGGCTATTGTTTGCCCTCATTTTCTTTTATCTTCTTACAACTACTCTTAGACTTATGTTAGAAGCCATTGCCCAGCATCTGGGTTTCTGAAATGAATTTCTATAATTGTTCTTTTCTTGAAAAATTATTTTACCTTTGATTCTTGGTAAATTCCTGATATATTTTTATTTCCAGTTCACTTTCTTCTTGTGTTCAAGGTAGAGGGTTATTTTTGCATTGATGGGCATATTGTCTGTTTCTAAAATTTATAATAAATTACTTTTCACATTATTTTATTCCTGCCTATTTTATTTCAAAACTTTATTTTTTTAAAGGTGGGGTCTTATTCTAGCCTAGGCTGACCTGGAATTTACTCTTTAGTCTCAGGGTGGTCTTGAACTCACTGTGGTTCTCCTACCTCAGCCTCCAGAGTTCTGGGATTAAAGGCACCACACCCAGCAAAACTTTATATGCTTTTATGGATGTTATTTCTTCATTTGTTTCTTTGAAGACCTTAAAATAGTTATTTTTGTGCCACTTTGAGAAAGCTCTCTTATTGTCATTTCATCTACAGTGAATTTATCTACTAATTGTTGGTTTAAAACTTCAAGACAGGGAAGACCAGACTTAAGGTCACTGAGATTACAATAGGACTCTTTTCCCTTGTATAGTCTGTGGAAAAAAAAAAAAAAAAAAAAAAAAAAAAACTACTGCCACCAGGACCTGTGGTTCTTTAAGTTGACACTTCCTAGGCATATTTACATCCAGGACCTGAGAAAAGTCATCACATTTCTCAGTGTTTGGCTCTGTGTTTATGATGATAGTAGCTTTAGATCCCCCAAAAGAACATATCAGTTCTGCCTATGAATTATGACCTTGTTTTTCAATAAACTTCCAGTCCCTCATGCTTATTTTCTTTCTGAGCATAAGTAGATATTATCGATGTTGTGTTTTAATATTGTGTGGTAGTTTGAATGAATGGCTCCCATTATATTGAGGATTTTATTACTGTTTGTAATTTAGACCTGCAGCCATGTGGCTGGAGGAGGTGTCACTGTGGGTGGATCCTAGGTCACAGCCCTAAGGTTTGGAGATAGATTTGGAATTCCAGTCTAAAGATATATATGCAAAATGCCTGAGTTCTGCCTGGTATTCCTGAAGTGTGCTTGACTGTGGTGCTGGGTGGTGGTTTGGGGCTTTTCTCTCTCTGCTTGAACCTGTGAAAGTGGGCCAACTTCGTCTGCCATTGTGGAACTTCCCTAGTATCTGTAATTTTCAAATAAATCCCCTCTTCCAAAACTGTGTCTGGTCTGAAAGTTCATCTCAGTGATGTGAGGCTATCTGCCACAAAATTGGTACCAGGAGTGGGGTTAAATGAATCTGGCCATATGGATTTTGGTCTTTTGGAACTTCTGTTTTGGAGGAATGGGCATGGACTTGGTACTTACAACTGAAGATGCCTTCTGGAGTGGTAAGCCAAGTATTATGGACTATTATGATAAGAATTTGAAAATGCTAAGTGCAGAGAAAATTGAACTTGGAGGCTTTGCTTTTGAACTTTCTAAGGGGAAGGAAATATTTCAGGAGACTTTGCTGGAACTTGGCTACTGGCATAGGGCTGTCTGTGTTCTGCTGCCCAGACCCAGAGAGTTTGATCAAGGTTAAATTTGCAATGGACTGATGTGCTTGGCTAAGGATATTGGACTGAGAGATTTAAGATTTAAGTTGGAAAATCTCAAGCAATTTAAAATTATAGACATTGAGACTTGTTTTAGGTTATTGAAGCTGCTATTGTTAAATACATTAGCAATCTTAAGGAAGATGGCCCAACTGCTTTACATTTAAAAAATGGAGAGCATGCCTGAGGAAAGAGTATTATAGAAATGCAAATTCTTTTGGAAAGAGTTGACTGGAGAAGAAACCTACTCTTCAAGGTTACAATTTATTCCCTCCGTGAATTAAGAATATGGCTGTGTCCTGCACACCTGGTATTGGTTTGGGAAGCATGAAAAGTGCATAGAACGGTCTTGAAGTGCACACATGGTTTCAGGAACTGCTGCTGAGACACAGCATATAGACAGGGAATAATGACCCTGATAGGCTGGCAAAGCCATTGGAAGATGGACCATGGTTTGCATGGAGACCTGAAGATGTTTTGGATATACAAGGACTGTGCAAGGGTTACCATGGAGCACTGCTGACCTGGGATGGAAGTTTTCCCTGGCTATTCAGACCAGCTGGAGGGGCAAAATTGGAAAATCTGGAGACTGTCAGTTACTGGTCATGATATCGGACTTGAACTGCAGATGTTTGATGTTTGTTTGATGGTTATTGAGTTTGTATTGTCCCACTCTTCTTGCTACGCCTTGTAACAGTTGAAAATGTTTACTCTGTGCCTTTATATGTTAAAGGTATATAACTTGTTTTGATTTTATAGGGCTCACAGCTAAGAGACTATCTTAAATCTCAGATGAGACTTAAATCTCAGATGAGACTTAGGACTTTGGAACTACCTTAAATTCATAAAAACTGTGAGGACCTTTGAATAATACAATTTACAATGTAGATGACTATCAATCCACTTGGGGCCAGGAGTAGAATGTGGTAGAATGGATTACCCCCAACATATTCAGGATTTTATTACAGTTTGTAATTTAGATCTGCAGCCACCTGGCTGGAGGAAGTGTCACTGTGGGTAGATCCTAGGTCACAGCCCTAAGGTGTGGAGGTATATTTGGAATTCTACTCTAAAGTTATGCAAAGTGCCTGAGTTCTGCCTTGTATTCCTGAAGTGTGCTTACTTGAGGTACTGGGTGGTGGCTTGGGACTTTTCTCTCTCTGATTGGACATGTGGAAGTGGGCCAGCTTCTTCTGCCATTGTGGAATTTCCCCTGGATCTGTAAATAACTTCATATAACTCCTTTCCTCCATAACTGTGGCTGGTCTGCAAGTATATCTCAGTGACGTGAGGCTGTCTGCCATATATTGTGGTTATCATCGTCAGGTATTTACATTTGGAAAGGGGCCCCAACTATGAACTTAGCTTTTGATATAAGTCCTGCTTCAACATGGGTAATTTCTACTAGAGATTTCCTATCAGTTTCATGTCTTTAAGTGTCTACATTTCCATAGGTGTTCCCATTTCCAATAGCAATTTAAAATTTTACTTCCAACAAGCATTATACTTGATTCTGTAACTATGAAGTCTTATTTTAATTACCTATGTTAAAATCAGCATAATAACATTATACATTATCCTCCCAGTGACTGCTTCTATCTAACCTTTAAATGAGTTATGAATTTCTTGACTGTGGAACTATGCCAAGGGACATGACCATGATACTAAGCAACTCCAGTGGATTATTTCCAGCTTACATTTTTCTTGTTTATACAGATTTGGTTGAGTCTTTCAAGCAGATATTACTGACGAATTTTCTCCTGTGCCAGTGGAGTGCTGGAGCCTGGGGCCAATGAAGTGTGCTCGATATGGGTCAATCAAGGCCCCTCTGCACCCAGGGAGGTTCTGGATCCCAGAGAACACATGTCATTCTGATGTGGTCACAGAACTGCATTTGTGTAATTGCCAGAACAAAATGGAAAGTAGGGGAAGATGGTATCTGTGTTGACGACCAGGGAAAGGATTTGAGGTGATGGTCAGTCAGCTTCTCTTTTCCACAGTTGCTACCGTGTAGTTATAACCTCTCTTCACTTTCCTCATCACAAACAGCACCTACACGTGCGCCTGCGTTGTGTTGCGAATGTATACGTGAGTGTATGTGTCCTCTTCTGTATTTAATATCTGTAACTACAAGGTTCTCAGAAAGTTGTCTTAGTTCCCTGCTGTTCACTTTAGGGGAAGGCCTCCTGTCCAGAGTTTCATATAAGATGCTAAGAGTATAGCTCTGAAGTGCACCAGGAAAGAAAAAGCCCTGGACTCAGATTAGGAGACGAACACACACTTCAGTGGAAATGAAGCTGAGGAACAAAGAGCTGCTTTCTGTTGGTTGGTTTGTTTGAACACAGGGTCTCACTACGGAGCCCAGGCTTCACATTCAAGCTCCTCCTGCCCACTCACCCTGCTGCATCCTGGCTTTGACAGCCTTTAGTGTCACGTGGCCAAGAGGACCGATCTTACCCACACAGCCTCAGATAGATCATGCCACAGAATGAATGATTCCTGGGAAGATGTGGGCAAAAGAAGAGCACTTTTACAATTCTCTCCCATTTTCTATTCTGGTGGTTTAAGCTAAGAAGAGTCAAATATAGAAATTCAGCAATACTTGCCATAATGTTTGTACCATATGTAGGACAGAGATGGGAATTCTATTAAGGTTTTTTTTTTTTTTTTTTTTTGTTTTGTTTTTTGAGGTAGGGTCTCACTCTAGCCCAGGCTAACCTGGAATTCGCTATGTAGTCTCAGGGTGGCCTCGAACTTACAGTGATCCTCCTACCTCTGCCTCCCGAGTGCTGGGATTAAAGGCGTGCGCCACTATGCCCGGCTCTATTAAGTTTTTACATGTATTTTAAGTTTATTTTTATGCATGCGTATGGGTGTACATATGGATGTCTGTGTGTGTGTGTGCATGAATGCATGCATGTCAAGACAAGAACCTCAGGTGTTCTTGCTCCACTTTGTTTCTAAGACACGGTGTCTCATTGGCCTGGACTCAGTAATTAGGCCAGACTGGATGGCCAGCAAGCTGCCTCAGGAATTCTCCTGTCTCCATCTCCTCAGTGTTGGGGTCATAAGCACGTGTAGACCACCACACCTGGCATTTTTATGTGGGTTCTGGGGATCACACTCAGGTCTTCATGATTCTGTCACAAACACTTTGTCACCCGAGGTATCTCCCTTGCCCTCCTATTAAGTTTTCTTTCCAGTTTTGTTAATTGTATAATAAAGGAGGTGCCAAGTGACTCTGCCTCAATACTTGTGCCTATGACAAGAATGCTCTCTGAATTCTTTTTTTCTGAGGTAGGGTCTCACTCTAGCCCAGGCTGACCTGTAATTCACTATGTAGTCTTGGGCTGGCCTCGAACTCACAGCAATCCTCCTACCTCTGCCTCCCAAGTGCTGGGATTAAAGGTGTGTGTCACCGTGCCCAGCATACTCTGATATTTTATTAAGTTCTAGTCTAGCCTACTCTGTCAGTTCCTTTTCCCCCTGTTTTTTTTTAATTACAACAATTCATTACACCAATTACTTATTAAAATCTTAACAATAGCATTCTTCAGTTATGTTCCTACCCTGCTAAAACATATAGTTTGGTAGCATTTTTGTAGCTAAAAAGAATAGTTCATGGGGCTGGAGAAATTGCTTAGTGGTTAAGCGCTTGCCTGTGAAGCCTAAGGACCCTGGTTCAAGGCTCGATTCCCCAGAACCCACATAAGCCAGATGCACAAGGGGGCGCACGCGTCTGGAGTTCATTTGCAGTGGCTGGAGGCCCTGGTGTGCCCATTCTCTCTCTCTCTATCTGTCTCTCTCTCTCTGTCTGTTGCCCTCAAATAAATAAATCAAAATAAACAAAAAAAATTAAAAAAGAATAGTTTATGCACTTTTTGTATATAATGTACATAAAATACATATCCACATTGTATAATTGTATGTTGTATACATTATATATATTGTATAATGTATAATAATTTTTATATTGTATAATAAATGCATCCGTTATATAAACAATTATGTATTCATTATTTACATGTATACATGATTATTCATTATGTAAACTTAATACTCTGTTATTTTTAAAAAACTTTTTAGTGACAACTTCCATAAATATAGACAATATACCATGATATCATCCCTTCCCATAACCCTCCCTTTTCTCCTTCATAAGTACCCCCTCCACTGAATCACTTCTTTCCAATTGGTCTCTCTTCTATTTGATATTATCTTTTTTCCCTCCTATTATGCAGGTCTTGTGTAGGCACCAGCAGGGCACTGTGAGCTTATGGATATTAAGGCCACTTTGTGTCAGAAAGATAGTGTTGTAATGCACTCCTCCCCTTCCTTTGGCTCTTGTGTTCTTTCCACCACCTCTTCTGCAATGGTCCCTGAGGGTATGAGGGTGTGATAGAGACTTCTCAATGCTGAACAGTCACTTCTCAGCACCTTGGTGAGTTTTGAGTCAATAGTAGTCACCACCATCTGAAAACAGAAACTTCTCTAACCAAAAGTAAGAGTAGCATTAATATATGGACATTTTTAGAGGGGAGTTTGGTGCTCACAATATACCCCTTTGGTTAGACAATAGTAGTAGATTCCCCTGTAGAGCTTATGATCTCCTCATCCATAGGCTTTTGATTAGGTTTTCAGTACCAGGAAAGAATTCCTTCTCATGGAGCGGGCCTCAAGTCCAGTCAGAGAGACGTTGGTTTTCCCCTATAACAGGGATATGCCACCATTGTGCCTGCTGGTATGTTTGGCCTGGTTTGCCAAATGTAAAGTTTGCAGGTCCACTGCTAGTTAACACTGTGAATGACTTTTCTCTCCCAACAGGCTGCGTAGCACTTTCCAGCATCCTGACAGCTAGTCAACAGGGAGGAGGCTTCCAGCTCAGCTCCACCTTCATTTCTGAGGGACCTACAGCCCTAGCATGTGGGGTTTTCAGCAATAGGGTCTTACCATCTAGTTCTGGTAGACAACCGTGAGCCTTGACAATAGCCTGTAATGTTTTAGGGGAACTAGAGACTTTCCTGGCCAACAACTCACCTCTTGGTACTGAAATTTTTTCTAATAACAATCTGTGGTTTCCAGGTACATCATTATCTACCTCCACAGGATACTTCTGCCCAAACTCTTTCTTTTTAAACATATACACTGTCAGCTTCTGAACAAGTAGGTTTCCATATGACTTATTCGTAACATTTTAAAGGTTACCTCCTTCTACCCCTTCTTATTTTAAGAGCCTTCTGATTTTAAGTCTGTAAATATCACCCAGGCCTAGTGGCTTAGACCTATAATCCTAGCTACTTGGGAGGCTTAACCAGGAAGATTGCAAGGTCAAGGCCTGCCTGCACTACAAAATGTGTTCAATGCTAGCCTGGGCAACTCGGCATGGCCCTGTTTCAAAATAAAAAGCCAAAAGAGCTGGGTCTGATGGCTCAGGCCTATAATCCCAGCTACTTGGGAGGCTGAGGCACCAGGATCACAAGTTCAAGGACTGCCTGGGCTATATAGCGTGTGTTCAAAAGCATTCTGGGTAACTTCATGAAATCTTGTTTCAAAGTGAAAAATAAAAATAGGGCTATGGGTGTAGTACAGGGTTAGGGTACATGCCTAGCCTGCACAGGACCCTGGGTTCAGTCCCTAATACTGTAAAGAAAAGCCATCAAATATCACTGAACAGATACAACAGAATATCATTCAGCTTTCAAAAGGAAGGAAATCCTGCCCCACGGTAAACATAGATAAACTTAAGGACATTATACTGGGTGAAATAAGTCACTCACAAAAAGGCAGGTATCACACGAGCGCTTATAGCAGCTGAATGCCCAGGGAGAGTCCAGAATGGTGATTGCCATTGTAGAAACGGGTGGAAGAATTGTGTAATGGGGTTAGGTGGGCATCGATAAAAGCATTACCATAGATTGTACAACAGTGTGAACTCACTGACCACTGATGAGCTGAACTCACAGGACTGGTTAAGATATCATGCATTTAGAACATTTTACCACAACTGAAATAAAATAAAACCCTAACACAGCGCAATGACATATCTTGACAGAGCAAACAGGCTTCTATGGGAACACAGCAGGGAGACCTGTGCCCAGTTAAGGCAGCACCCCCCCAACCCCCAGGAAGTAGCATGTAAAGCAGGACCTAAGGGGTGAGTTCAGTTAATCACTGAAGGTGTTGAGGGCCAGGGTTGAAGCACTTCTTGAGGACAAGGACTGTGAAGCCACTGCCCAGCCTTTATCAAACACTATGCAGGTTACCACAGACAAATAGCTTCCTGCTCCCAGTCTCTACCTACACACTGATGCCAGATTGATTTTTTTTTCTTTTCTTTTCACAACACCAACTGGATCATGTCACCCTCCCACCTTCCTGGCTAATCCTTCTAGAGCCCTTTTCACCTGGCCCCACCCTGGCTCTCCAGAGTCACTCTTCCGTTACTCCCCCGTGTGAACTCTTGCACTGGCCCTATCCCTCCATGGTTGTTTCTTGAACATACCTTATTAGCTCCTGCCTCAGCATCTTTGCTTATGTAATGTCTCCCCTCAGGAACACCCTCCCTCTTCTCCTCAGGCCCTGGTCCTGTTTGTTCCTTCAAGTACTCCCTTCCACTCCACAGGGACCGTTCCCTTTCTGGATCCTGCAACACATCATTTTACACTTGCTGTCTGGTCGCTTAATATCACCCCCTCCGTAACCCCACCACCACGCACACATTCCCAGGGAACCTCATCTTCCTCGTGTCTGAGTCCCTGAGTGCTTAGTGGCACATGCAAGGGGCTAACAACACGTGACACATACCAGGCATCCACTAGTAATGAGGCCTCATGATGAGCAGCTTATCCCTGGGCAGTGGTAGCTGGCAGAGCCGAGGCTGATGTCCACCAGGGAAGCAGCCTGTTTACCCTCAGCACTGCCCCCACCCCACCTCCAGCCCCATTCTATCTACTCCTGACATTCTTGAGCTGAGCATCTCCTCACCAGGCTCTCCAGATGCTTAACAGGATTATCTGCCTAGCAGGCACAGCCCTCCCAGAGCCAGCGACTCCATCCAGAGAGATGCAGGGGCTAGAAAAAGGCACAGAGGGGGCACATTTTCTTACAGCTCAAAGCTCTGAGACACATGGAAGATACACCTCGGGTGCTGGGGGCAGGGAATCAGGTGAAGGGCCTGCAGTGATTAAAAGCAAAGCCAGTGGCTTCACTGGGGAGAACAGCCGCTTCCTCCACCCCCCTCCCCCCCGCCCGGAGTTGTACAGAACTATTCTGTTGGCAAATGTAGCCTCTCGGCTGCACAGGAGTGGGAGCAGGAGAGGGAGGCGGTGCGAGTGGGGAAACCCACCTGGATGCCATCAGTCTTGCCAGAGTAAACAGAGCTGACAGGAGTGCTTGCCGGCAGCCTGGTACAGGTTAGGGGGGGGTCACCAAAGCGGCCCGGTGACCTGCCTGCCTTAAGGTAGAGACGCTCTGGAATCTGTCACAGAGGACAGAGCTGAAAGCTCATTCCTCCCGGAATGAACTCCGTTTCCTGGCATTCCACACAGTTGGGAGTGCACACACTTTAAAAATGTTCTCAAATGTAAATCCGAGCTGGGATCAAATGCAACTTTTGAAGCCAAACAAACAGAAAGATCTCCTCCCCAATCTCAGAGTAGGACCTGTGTGGTAGATGTCACTAGCCATAAAAATGATTTTTTGAAAAGCTCTTCCATTTTCTTGAACCTTGAGGGTTTAGAAGACATGGTTGTATTTATAATGACAAACCCACCACTAAATGATCTAAGCGTTTCCCACACAACAGCAGGATCACTTAAGCAAAGGTTCCTTGCTAAAAATCTCATTGTAATATGGAAAACAACCCTAACTATCCTGTAATAATATTGGAGATAGAAACCTCATTTTATGAGAACAAAAATCCCCAAAGACCCAATTCTTTTTGGCAAGTGCAAATGTGAACGAGATAGCTGTAGCATAATTAGTTCTTTTCAAGAGAGTCTTCTTAAAGTAGGAAAAAAAAACCGTGAATAAGAGTTTGAATAACCAAGAAGGTTTTTGAATTGGAAACCTAGAAATGTTCTCATTTTTACCTCCTTCAGCAGGTTCCGTGGGCCTGTTTTGTGCTTTGAACATGTGTTGGCACAAGATGTGAGGGTCACCAAACATTCAAGCTCATGGCCACAGTTCCCCAGCTCAAAAGATCCAAGTGGTACTGTGGAATGTTGAAGAGAAGCAGTCACCCAGTCACCATCTAAACCTGTCTGTGCTCTCCCAAGATGTCCTGCTGATTTGTTATGTGACCTTGGGCAAGTCACTTCACCAGCCCCTGTCTTGTTTCTTCACCTATAAAACAAAGATAGTAAAACCCTGGTGCCTCCCGGGTATTCCTGGCACTAATGAGGGCTCATAAAGTGCTTTGAGATCCTCAGGATGAAAGTCTCTTCAGAATAGTAAAGCTTGATTATTATGCTGCAAACATGACATTCCCAGGAAAACCTTGGTCAGACTCTTACCCCACCTCTCAGGAAAGATTTAATAGTGGAGAGTTGTCATAAGTTCTTAAAGGATGGAGACCTCCATTACAGCTACAAAATATGCTGCAGCAAACTAGTATATTAAGGGCTATTATCATGAATAATTAAGGCCAAGTTCCCCTTACAGATTAATGAACCATGTGTACGTTGCAATGCGGTGGATTTTCATTGTGGCTTTCCCCTAACCGGCTGATGTCACAAAATTCATTTATTCTCAGTGGATCCTCCAGTTTGCATAGATTAGCAGGTTTACTTCACATAATAGGTTGGCAAAGTAAACTTCTGAGGGCTACTTACATATCTACTCTAAGAAATATACCCAATTAGAGGCTTCTTCCCTTCTTAGCACAGAAGAAGAGGTTCATTAATGATAATGAGGGCCTGAACTACACCGGGCCCTAGGTTTGTAATTAATCTTGTACAGGCCTTCCCGCTTGAAAATATTGAAGAATATCAAAGTCATGAACATTGCTCCAGGCTAAAACTCATGCACGTGAAAAAAGGAAGGGCAGGCTCATGCACAGACATCTTGGCTGATCTTGGACAATGCTTCTGATGATACATTCACTTGAGAAGGCCCAGCCATAATTAGATCAAATGAAAAGCCTTGCGATAACTTGCCAAGATTGAATATTAAAATCTATAATTTCTGTATTCAATAGCATTCAAAAAGATGCCCAGGGTAAGGGACAGAGCATGGGGTTTAAAATGCATGGCTAAGAGGAATTAGAGACACTAATGCGTCTATATTCATGACTTAGGTTAGAAGTTTTCCCAATACAATTTTACATTAAATTTACACTTAAATACAAATACACCAAGTATTGGTGTTACATTGTATGCTCCTTTTCTGTGGTTGCTATCTCTTCCTATGGTCCCCCCGCCATGATGTCACCATTGGCATCAGCCAATGTAAGGTAATGATGAGCCAGTGTGGCTGTGACCATACTCAGTGAGACAAAAAGAGAACATGACCTTCTGATAAAGATAAGGCTCCCTTTCAGATTTGTGGAATGCTATTTGCAAAGAAAAAGGTGCTGGGTAACAGAAAAGGGATCGTGCCACCTTTGTAGCTGTCTTAGCAGCTGGGAAACTCATTTGCAACTGATGTGATGGTCAAAAAACAGAAAAAACAAAACAGAACAAAAAACCGAGGCTCACAACCATTAGGTCTGTAGCTAGCAGGATAAACCAAACGTCAAGGGAATCTGTGGTTCTTTTCCTACTCAAAGACAAGCTTTCTCAATGTCTGCTGTACATGGTGACCTCCATGCCTTTATTCAGCAAGTGCTGCCTAGGAAACTCCTATACACCCCTCCACATCAAGGTGGGAATATGCCTCACTCTGCGGAGCCTTCCTCCATAGTGTAGAGGCTGAGACAGGTACTTCCTCTGAAGTTTTCACAACTCTGTTTCTATCACCTACCATTCTGTATTTTATTTTCTCACAAGGATTGCAGTCTCTATTTATTTCTCCCCCCTGGGGCTCAAGCCCTCAAACACCAGGACCACATCTTAACCACTTTTGTTCTAACAGGAGCGTCATGAAAAAAATGTCTGGTGCTTACTACAAATCCATTCATTCTATGGCAAAGTACTGACCAATCAGACCAGACAATGGCTGTCAACCATTGTTAAGACTGTGTAAAATATGGCCCACCACCATCTGCGTGGCAGGTATGAATGCTGATTGAAATAAATTCAATGACAGCCTGAGTTACTGAGGACACCACGGGCTTATTATGAACATGGGAATAGGTGCCAGAATTTCCTATATTTAAAAAAATTGTTTTTCTTTAAAAAGAAACTATTTTAGAAAAAGCATGCATGAGAGAGAGAGAGAGAGAGAGAGAGAGAGAGAGAGGGAATTGGTGAGCCAGGGCCTCAGGCACTACAATCAAACTCCAGACGCTTGCGCCACCTAGTGAGCATGTGCGACCTTGCACTTGCCTCACCTTTGCATGTCTGGCCTACGTGGGACCTGGAGAGTAGAACATGGGTCCTTAGATTTCGCAGGCAAGCACCTTAACCACTAAGCCATCTCTCCAGCCCCATTTTCCTATCTTTAAAATTAGATGGTAGTAGTACCTTCTTCATGATGTTGCTATGACTCTACAGAAAATCAGATGAAGGAGTTTCTGCATTAGTATAATTGACTGTGCTGGTGGCCAGGTCACCTATAAAAGCTCTAGAAAAATAGTCCTAACCTCTCATCTCAGCAGAGGTCATTATCTCCCAAATCATCAGGAATGGTATGGGGAATTTGTTCTGGAGTCTAACAGAGAAGGTTGAATGTGAGAGTCTTGGTGAGGTCTCTTCCTTCAGGTGGGCCACCAGCAGGTAAAGGGAAGTAGCTAATTTGGAGACAAGCAGTAGCTGACGGAACACGCCTTGGCACCATAGTCCTTTGCTGCTTGACTTTCTCTGTGCTGGTCCTAGCATTTGACTACACAGTAGAATTTTCTCTGGTGCTTTCAAAGCCTCTCTTGCCAGGCCATGCCCCAGAGGCATTAAACTGTAGTCTCCAGGGTGGGCCCCAGGCATGGATATTTTTTAAAGTAGCCTTGGGTAATTCCAGTGGGGAGCCAAATTTCAGAACAGAGCCAAAAGCTCAGAAGTGTCAAGGGGTCATCGCACAGATGGCCACAAAGGCTGGGGGCTCATGTGGATGAGTCCGTAGAAGACACCAGGGAGCAGGGAAGACTGTGGTAAGCAGGAAAGCACGTGTCCCACTTAAGGGTTTCTAACTTTTAGAAATGAATTCACCATTGGATTCACCAAGCCAAAGGAAACACAGCTGGGCTCCGGATTCGGCTTATTTGGGCCATTGGTTTGCAAGTCTTGTCTGCGCTATATTAGTGCCTGAGAGGCTGGGGAAAGTTCTCGGAATAAGCCCGGGGCCCAGGAAGTCCTGCTGAAGTCATCAGCTTTGTGCTTCCTAAGGATTTTCCCCACATTCCACTCTTTTCCCCCTAGCCAATTCTCCACAGATGCTCCCTTGAATTGGCTTTATTTATTTCGCGTGCTTTTAAATCTCAGGTGCCTTCAAGATTCGTTTTTAAATGCCACCGTAGGACACGCCCGCGAAGGTTCAATTTCAACCTGGCAAAGAGTTTTTCGCGGCGATTACTGCTGACGCGGCTCCAGCTGAAGCTATTGTGCACATCCTGCTGCGTCAAGGGGCCGAGTAGAGCAGGTGAGCCAGCCGCTCTTTCCCGGGGCAAAGCGTCAAGTGCTCTAGGGAACGGATCTCCTTTCAAGACTCTCCTTGCCCCACGGAGCCCCTTTTCCTGGTAGAGAAGTTGCCATCGCACTTACTGCAGAGGCAGGCTGATACTTGGATTTCTTTAAGCCTCTCTCCTGACTCCCAGCCACTTGTCCCAAACACAGGCTCCACTTTGTTCCTTTAACATTCTTAGGGTTCAGAAGTCGTTGACTAAACTGGGTGTGGCCTGGACAAGGCTGAACGAGTCCTATCACATTTTCCTCCCAGCTCATCTCCACCCGTTATTAGTAAGTCATTCCCTCACTGAAGTGAGGCCTCAGCAAGGTCCTTATCGCCGGTCACGACAGTTGTCATCAGATTGTGCCTAGGTGAAGACGTCCTAAACTACATTTCCTCTTCCACTCCCCAAATTACCATAGAGGGAGCTAATACCTACCCGCTTCCCATCTGTGATACCTAAAGTTCTTTCTGTTGAATTGCTATTCCTCCATCAGCTTTACATTTTATCGAATGAAACTCCTCAGATCAATAACAATTGAAAACAAACCTCCTTCGGTGGTAATTTACATAATAAACGAGTGTATGTGGAAGGAATGAATAATGTCTCACTCTGGACCACGGGATGGTAGCAGACAGCATGTGATTCCATTTTCAGCTCGATGGAACATTTTTGAGCATCTGTTCTCATAGTGTCCGTCAGTCACTGTGTCAGAACTAGGAACAAAGATGAACAAGTAAGTTGCTGCCCTCAGGGAGCTCCCTGGAGAGTGGGGTGATCCAAGAGTGCTCACTGTGCCAGTGCCCTAACAAAGGGGTGTATGTACAGAGTGCTGTGGGAGCACAAGAAGGAAGTGACTAACTCTGCCTTGGGGCACTGGGAAAGTCTAAGAGAAGCTGGGACATCAGGGCTGGGCTTGAGACACTCCCTTTCCCAGCATGAGCTTGACTCCAAGTTTGGGGACAATGTCTTTCTCAGGTCCTTTTTCCCAGGCGCCTTCATGAGGACAAAAAAGGGCAGTCAGAGGTTTTAAAGCCCATTCCTTTTGCTCCCTCTTAGCAATACTCTCTTCTTCACCCATCACATGGAGGACCAAGCATCCCAGGGAAGGGGTGGGGGTCCTGGGTACTGAAGGTCGGACTCTAATAAAATGGTAGAAAATAAGACAAACTTGGAATGGTCAGGGGGTGGTCAGTGGTAGCGGCGCAGCTCACAAGGCCTCTCATCACTGACATTGCTTAGAATTATTTGTGTATGGAGATCAATGAAGGGCTGATAGGCTGGAGCTAGGGAGACGGATGACTCGGTGGATAAAGTGTTTGCTATGCCAGCATGAGGACCAGAGCTCGCATTCCCGGAACCCATGTGGACTGGGCTGAGCATAACAGCCCACCAGTGATCCCAGCGGTCAGGAGGCAGAGACGGGATCCTGGGGCAAGCTGGCTAATCAGCAAGCTCTGCGTTCAGTGAGAGACTCTGTCTCTCATCAAAGAAGACACCTGACATCCTGTGGCCTCCACGTGCTCGTGCGCATGCACATACACACATGTATAACCTCACACATATGTACCCCCACAGATGCGAACACCCATACACATGTGCACACACACCACACATGCATAGATACTAAAAAAAAAAAAAGATAGACTTTTAGCTAGTTCTTTTATTGTTTTTATAATTCTCTAAGGACAATGTGACCTGCTATTTCCTGTACCCAAGGTAGACTACTCCCACGTTCTCCACCCTATTTGTCACTGGCTGAATTCACTTTCTGAAAGTTCTAACAACACTGAAAGCTAAAACGCTGATTTTCAGGCTGGAGAGATGGCTTAGTGGTTAAGGCTCTGGCTGGCAAAGCCAAAGGACCTAGGTTCGAGTCCTCAGTACCCACGTAAAGCCAGATGCACAAAGTGGTGCATGCATCTGGAGTTCATTTGCAGTGGCTAGAGGCCCTGGCATGCCCATTCCCTACCCTCTTCTCTATCTGCTCCTTTCTCCAATAAATAAATAAAATTTTAAAAAGCTGATTTGGGTCATCTAGCAGGTTCTGATTTGCAATGCAGCAACTGGTGGGAAACAGTTCTTGATGTGCAAATTCTGACCTCCTTCTCAAGGATACAGTACCATGAAGGTTCGTCACACCCAGAGCCCAATGGTTTCCAGCTCTACCTTGCTCCCCAGATGTCAACCCATGGGCTAATGGATTGAGGAACAGGTAAGCAGACCAGGAATCCAAGGAACCTCACAGCTCCAGGATCAGGAGCAGAAGGTTCAAGACCCTTCTCTAGGGTCACTGTGACCCTCACAGGAAGAGTAATCTTTGCCTGGAGGAGGACAAGCTTTCCTTAATGACAATGGAGTGGCAACCCTCTGAACTCACACATACAGAGTTGATGTTAAAGACACTCTCAAGCCAGATCATTCAGTTACTTAATCTTTCTGTGCCTACATTCCTCATTCTACGATGGTGACACTTAGCTCAAAGGGTGGTGATTAGCATTAGATAATACATGCGAAATACCTTGAACAGAGCCTGGAAAGTAGTAAGTGAAAGATGAAGATTATCTATTATTGCGAGTGCAAATTGAGTCTCATTAAACTGGCTCATTTGATATTGTTGCTTGGTAATTTGGGGGGTCTCTGAATTCTATACAAGATATTTAGGGAAACAAAACTCTTTCTAGAAGCATCTTTTTCTTGATTTTTTTTTTTTTTCTAGGTAGAGACTCACTCTAGCCCAGGCTGACCTGGAATTCACCAAGTAGTCACAGGGTGGCCTTGAACTCACCTCAAGGTGCTTGGATTAAAGGCATGAGCTACCATACCCGGCTTATCTTTTCCTTGATATTGACAGGCTTCTTCAGGAACAGGGCATATTTGCTGGACAGAATCATGTACAATTATGGTAGGAAACCAATTTAAAGAATATTACTGCATGGGCTGGTGAGATGAGCCTAAGGACCCAGGTTTGATTCTCCAGAACCCACGTAAAGCCAGATGTACAAAGTAGCATAGGCATTTAGAGTTTGTTTGCCATGGCTAGAGGCCTTAGTATGCCCATTCTCTCTCTCTTTCTGCCTCTCTCTCTCTCTCTCATAAATAATCTTTTTTTAAAAAGAATATTACTGTAGGAATACAACAGAAAGAGTGGGGCTCTCTTGGCTGAAGCCCACTTTGTTCTGTGGTTTACAGCTGTGGTCCTGGTTTTTATTCTCTGTTCAATGCCATCTCAGAATATGAAGGGTCCCCCTCAATTACATGTTGCAGTATAATTTAAAGTGAAAAATACCCAATTATTTTCTTATTACAGAAACATTATATAGTACTTGTAGAAAAAAAGAACAGCTTAAAAAGAAGAAAAAAGATCCTTGTTTCTTCACCTGTAGACAGACACCCTCTGTTATGTATGAACACATAGCTATGATGGTTTAAATGTGAAATGTCCCCACAGCCTCCTGTGTTTTGAATACTTGGTCCCAGTTGGTGGCAGTTTGGGAAGGTTGTGGAGCCTTAGAAGGTGGAGCCTTGCTGCAGGAGGTATGTTGTTGAGGAGCGACCTTGAGGTTTAATAGTCCATTCATATGGGTGTTGAGAGTTTGTTTACTCAGGCTTCTTCCTTCCTGCTGATGTGAAGGCAGGTGATGCCGGGGCTGCTTCCTCTGCCATGTTTTCTCTGCCGTAAGGAAACTCCCCCTTGACACTACAAGCTGACACAACCCATTTCCTTCCATAAAATGCTTCTGGCTGGGTGTTCTGTCCCAGCAACAAGAAGGTAACTGTTCCAACAGCTTTCTGGGTGCTATATTACTTTCTAAGAATAATATTTTTGGTATTATATATTTTTAAAATTTATTTGGGAGAGGGAAAGAGATAGAGTGAGAGAGAGATTGAGAATGGGCGCGCCAGGGCTTCTAGCTGCTGCAAACGAACTCCAGATGCATGTGCCACCTTGTGCATCTGGCTTACATGGGTCCTGGGGGATCGAACTGAGGTCCTTTGGCTTTGCAGGAAAGTGCCTTAACCATTAAGCCATCTCTCCAGCCCCACTTTCTAAAAGTTTTTATGTATTTATGTATGTATGTATGTATGTATGTATGTATGTATGTATGTGTGGGCGCATGTGAAAGGGTCTCTTGCCACTGCAAATGGGTGCTTGTTCAGTTATTCATAGGTGTCTGGGGAATTGAATTTGGGCCATCAGGCTTTGCAAGCAATCACCTTTAACCACTGAAACATCTCCCCAGCTGTTTATCATTTTTTTTATTTTAGAGAGGAGGAGACAGACAGAGAGAGAGAGAAGGAAAGAGAGAGAAGTGGCATGCCAGGGCCTCAGCCACAACAATAGAAGTCCAGACCCTTGCACCACCTAATGGGCATGTGTGACCTTGCACTTGCCTCGCCTTTGTGCATCTGGCTTATGTGGGATCTGGAGAGTAGAACATGGGTCCTTAGGCTTCACAGGCAAGTGCCTTAAGTTCTAAGCCATCTCTCCAGCCCTGTTTTATCATTTTAAAAACAAAGGTTGGCTCACATTATTATTTTTTGATTGTGTGTGGGGGTTGGGGGTAGTGTGGTATGTGTGTGCAGTGTATACATGTGTGTGTGCCCATGAGGTGCCCCATGAGCTCACGGGTGGCTGGGTACACTTGCCTGTGGTGGCCAGAGTTGTACCGTCAAGTGTCGTGCTCCATCACTCTTGTTTGAGCTGGAGTCTCTCAACTGATCCCGGAACTTTTGTTCACAAGCTCTGGCAATTACTGGGCTATAGGATTGGGGTCCAGATACATGTGGCCATACTCAGCTGTTTATGTGGGTCCTGGTATTTGAACTCAGGCCACGTCTAGCCTTCATGCTTGCACAGGAAGTGCTCTTTACTGCTGAGCCATTTCTCTAGCCCAACTTATTATTTTCTAGCTTGTATTTTCTATGTAATAACACATTATGGGCATCTTTCTCTGGCAATAAGCTTTCAAAATCATTTTTAATGGCTAAATAGTATTTCATGTAATACATACCATCTTTTCACATTATTATTATTATTATTTCGATGTAGAGTCTCACTCTAGCTCAAGCTAACTTGGAGTTCACTATGTAGTCTCAGGCTGGCCTTGAACTCATGGTGATCTTCTGCCTATGCCTCCCAAGTGCTGGGATTAAAGGTGTGTGCCACCATGCCCAGCTTTTCACATTATTCTTATTTAACCCACAGTTCCTTTCCAACTTTCAAAATCTTTGAAAGGGCTGTTAGTCTACCACTTGGAAGATGATTATTTGGGGATATTCTTAACTACTTCCTTAGTGTAGATTTATGTAAGTGATATTGCCAAGTCCAAGATTATGTGTGCTTTAAAGGTTAGGGATACATGTAGCCAGATTGTCCTCCTGGACATCTTGATCATTGAAGATCTCACCTGTGAAAGACTACTTCAAACATCTTTGCTAATTTACTAGGCAAAAAGTTAAACTATGCTTTGATGGCCAATTAGATGAATATTTAAACCATGTTTTCTAGTTATGCATAATTCAGGTTTTTTTTTGTTGTTGTTCTTTTGGTTTTTCGAGGTAGGGTCTCACTCTAGCCTAGGCTGACCTGGAATTCACTATGGAGTCTCAGGGTGGCCTTGAACTCATGGCGATCCTCGTACCTCTGCCTCCCGAGTGCTGGGATTAAAGGCGTGCGCCACCACGCCCGGCTTAATTCAGGTTTTAATAACTACCTTTTCATATCTGAGAGTCCATCTTTCTGTAGAGGTGTCAAGCTGGATTTTTTTTTTTTTTGCATTAGTTTGTAAACCTGTAAAAGGGAGGTTATCAATGCTACTATATTTGCTGCAAGCCTTATTTTGTACTTTACTATTTACACTTCTAAGATTTTTTTTTCTTTTTTGGTTTTTCCAAGGTAGGATCTCACTGTAGCCCAGGTTGACCTGGAATTCAAGTCTCAGGCTGGCCTTGAACTCACAGTAACCTTCTACCTCAGCCTCTTGAGTGCTGGAATTAAAGGCATGAGCCACCATGCCCGGCATCAATTTTAAGATTTTTATTCATGAGTCAAAGTTATAATCTTTTCCCTTTAGTTTCAATCTTTAGTTATCACAGAGATATATAAAGAGCCTCATATTTTCTTCTGGTAATCTTTATGTTTTCATTTTAAAATTGAGATTTAATTTAAGTATTATAAAATTCTTAATTTTAGGGCTGAAGATTAACAGTTAAGGTGCTTGACTGCAAAGCCAAAGGACCCAGGTTCAATTCCCCAGGATCCACATAAGCCAGATGCACAGGCAGCTCATGCTTCTGGAGTTCGTTTGCAGTGGCTGGAGGCCCTAGCATGCCCATTCTCTCACTCTCTCTCAAATAAGTAAAAATAAAAATTAAAAAAAATCATTTTAGGGCTGGAGAGGTGGCTTAGCAGTTAAGGTGCTTGCCAGTGAAGTCTAAGGACCCAGGTTTGATATCCCAGGACCCACATAAGCCAGATGCACAAGGTGGTGCATGTGTTTGGAGTTTGTTTGCAGTGGCTGGAGGCCCTAGCAACCTATTCTCTTTCTCTCTATCTTCCCCTTTGTGTGTGCCTCTCTCTCTCAGATAAATAAGTAAAATATTTTAAAAATTCATTTAAAGTGTAAAATCTAGCAAATCTTAATATATTCAAAAGGTAGCTCAATCACCACCATGATCTAGTTATAAAATACCTTTGTCACTCCCCCAAAGGACTCCCATAGCCATCAGCACCACTCCTTATTCTTCCTTACTCCCAGCTCTTAAAGACCACTAATCTGCTTTGTGTCTCAATGGATTTGTCTAATTTGAATGATTCATATAAATTGAATGATATTATCTGTGACCTTTTATATCTGGCTTTTTTCACTTATTATTTCAAGGTTTATCCATGTTGTAGGATGAATCAATATTTAGTTCTTTTCATAGTTTCCATAGTATGGAATACAATATACTACATTTTGCTTTTCCATTCATTAACTATTGTAACTTCATAATACATTTTCTAGTGGGGAAGAGAGCATAGCAGTGTTATCTGGTCACTTGGTAAACATTTTTCAGGTCTCACTCCAGGCATCTGAATTACAACACCTGGGATGAAGCTTGACACTGTTTATTGTTTTAAATATTTTATTTATTTGAGAGAGAGCAAGAGAGGAAAAAAGAGGCAGAGGTTGGAGGGGAAGGGAGAGGGAGAGAGAGAATGGGTGTGTCAGGGCCTCTAGCCACTGCAAACCAATTCCACACGTATGTGCCACCTTGTGCATCTGCCTTTACGTAGGTCCTGGGGAATTGAACTTAAGCCCTTAGGGTTTTCAGGTAAGCACCTTAACTGCTGAGCCATCTATCTCTCTAGCCCAGTTGATACTCTTTTAACAAACCTGCTGCTGACCCTGGCCCACAGTTTTCTGAGCATCTCTGGTGTACTCACTGTTCTTCTCCAACATTTTTGGTGTTTCTAGATTATAAATTCCTCTAGCTAAAAAGTCTAGGGTACTGGGTTGTAAATCTAGGCTCTAATTTTATGAGCTGTAAGGTCTTCTCCAGGTGTGGTGGTCTCGGATTAATCCTAGCAGTTAGGAGGCTGGAGCAGGAAGATTGTGGGTTTGAGGACAGTCTGGGCTATATAGAGACTTCTAGGCTAGCATGGGCTGAGGCCCTGTCCTGGAAAATAGTTAAACTAAAGAATAAAAACAAAACAAAACAAGCAAGCAAGCAAACAAACAAACAAACAAACAAACAAAAAACAACCAGGGGCTGGAGAGATGACTTAGTGGTTAAGGCATTTGAATGGAAAGCCAAGGGATCCTGGTTTGATTCTCCAGGACCCACGTAAGCCAGATGCACAAGGGGGTGCATGCACCTGCAGTTTATTTGCAGTGGCTGGAAGCTCTGGCATGCCCTTTCTCTCCCTCTTTCTCTCTTCCTCTTTCTCTCTCTCAAAGAAACAAATAAATAAAATATATTAAAAAAAGAAAAAAAAAAAAACTAAAGTTGTCTTTTACCCACACGTTTTACATTGCTAGAAGCAATAGTTCAGACAGTATAAATTTTCTCTTGCTTTGTCTTACTTGCTCATAACTTTAATCTGGGGTGTTAGAGCCAGCTATTGTTGTTATTATTTTTCAATGCTGGAGATCAAACCTATGGCCTTGCATGTTGGCCAAGTGCTCTAACATTGAACTATATATACTCTTAGCTCTTATTATTTTTTATGAGGTATCATCTGTTCAAGAAAAATATGTTCACATTTATATCCAACTTTATTTAATGTAGAAACATTTAACTTTAGCTATTTTTAGAGATCAGTATATTTTCTCTTTTTTGCGATCTTATTTTTTTTAATTTCTGAATTATTATAAAGAATAAAAACTACAATTCCCAGACTACACTGCTCTGTTTTGTCCTTTGCTTTACATGTTTCATTCACATCTTGAAATATGTAGCATATGTCACCATGCATCTCCCCCCCCCCTCTGTTTTTGTTGATCTCAGGTCATTCCATGAGCTGCAAATGAAAGCTATGCATTCCTCTCTGGCTGTCTTATGTCTAAGGTCTGTTCAAGAGTTTTTACTTAAAAAAATGTTTTCAGCATTATGGGTTGAATGAAAAAGACTTCTCCCATGTGTTCATGATTAAAGCAAAGGCAGGCTGAGAGAGTATGTGTGGAGGTGTGGTGGCATCCATGATAGAATGGGCCCTTCACAACTGAGGTCTGATTGAGGAGAGAATCCTCTGTTCAGGGTTCAGGAAGCATGTTGGGTTAAAGACGACACTTGAACTGAAAGGGACAGAGACAGTACAGCATGAAGAGATCTTTGGGCTCTCAGAATGCTACTGGTGGAAAGCAATCTGAGATAACCACATGGCTGTAGATATCTTTCATAAGAAAAGGAAGAAAACCAGGCAGCAGAGCCAAGAGTCATGAAAAACAGGAGTGAACCCTAACCAGGTATCTAATGTCTGACAAACGGTATTTCGGAACTACTAGAAACCAGTGGTCCATTAGAAATAGATCACCGAGGGTCTGGGGAGATGACTCAGCTGTTAAACGTACTTTCTTGCAAAGCCAGAAGACCTGGGTTTAATTCCCCAGTACCCATATAAAGCCAGATGCCCCCTATGGTACACATATCTAGAATTCGTTTGCAGTGGCCAGAGGCCCTGGAGCACCCATATTCTCTCTCTCTCTCTCAACTAAATAAATAACTGAAAAATATTTTTTAAAAGAAATAAGCCACCGAGTCCTGACCACCGATTTCTGCAGGCCTCCGCTCTGTGAGCAGGAACATCTACAATGGTGGTCCGCTGCGGTTCAATGCCGCCTGCGAGGGGTGGCGGAAGCAGGTGCAGTCAGTGGTGAGCGGGCATCGCAGGCACAGGTGTTTCCATGGAGAGGGACTGTAGGCGCTTCGCTTGAGCAACTGCACCTGAGGGAACATAGCTGCACCTGAACTTGATTTAGATACGGGGATTCTGAGGTTCAGGCTGATGCTCTGCATTTGTTAGCCCTGAAAAGATACTGAGTATCTGGTTTTTTTTTTTTTTTGAAAAATTTAAAACTATTTTATTTTTATTAGTTTATTTGAGAGGCAGAGAAATAGGCAGATAGATAGAGGTGGAGATAGATGATAGATAGATAGAGAGAGAATGGGGGAGAGAGAGAATGGACACACCAGGACCTCCAGCGACTACTGCAAAAGTACTCCAGACACATGTGCCACCTTGTGCATCTGACTTTCGTAAGTCCTAGGGAATTGAACCTAGGTCCCTTGGCTTTGCAGGAAAGCACCTTAACCACTAAGCAATTTCTCCAGCCCCTGAGTTATCTTTTATAAGAGGAGAATGTAAACAATTTATGGTCAGAGGATGGACTTCTATGGTTTAAACAATACATCTACACATTCTTTGCATCTTCTTCCATCAAGAAGTGAGCTTTATGCGTTTAATTCCCCAGTGCCTATGTACAGCCAGATGCACAAAGTGGTACGTGCATCTGAAATTTGTTTATAGTGGCTAGAGGCATGCAAATAAATAATTTCTTTTTAAAACTGAGGTGGGCTTTAATTCTCTTTTACCTGAGTGTGGCCTGAGTTGAGTGCTCATTTATAATGAATGAATATGATAGTAAAAGATGGCATATGACACCTGAGATTTTCATGAAAGATGTTGTTTTCTTCTTTATATTCAGTGACGGTGAATCTTCATTGCCAACTTGATGGAATTTAGAATCACCATGGAAATATACTTCTGGGCATGGATATGAGGGGGTTTCCAAAACGGTTTCACAGAGCAGGGAAAAGCCACCCTGAATGTGGGCAACACCGTGCCGTAGTCTGGAGTCCCAGACTTATAAAAAGGAGACAGTGAGCTGGGCACCAGCATCCACTCTCTCTCTTCCTCACTGTGGACACATGTGGCCAGCCACCTAGGACTCCTGCTGCCCTTAGTTCCTTGCCGTGGTAGACTGTACCCTCAAATTATGGGTCAAAACCAACCCTTCCTTCAGTTCCTTTTGCCAGTTATGTTGGCACAGCAACAAGAAAAGAAGCGCCCATTCCTTTCACTTTCTGGGAAGCTGGCTGCCACGCTGTCAGGCAGCACTCTTAGGAGATCCATATGGGGTCGACTCAGGCCTCCGCCCATAGCCCTATGAGTGGAAGTGGATCCTATGGGCCCCGTGAAGCCTCCAGAGGACAATGGCAGCCCCTGGCAGCACTTTGACTACAGCCTCATGAGAGGTTAGTTGCTTAATTGGCCTAAATTCCTGACCCGTAATGTGCTAAATGTCTGTTATTTTAGCCACCATATTTTGTGGTAATTTGTTTTGGGACAATAGGTAATTATTACAGAGATACATTGTCTTTCTGGCAGAGCTTGATGCTTACCTTTTGACTCTAGACATGGATCAGTAAAAAAAAAAAAAAAAAAAAGATCCAGGACAGTCTCTTCAGAGTCATCACATGTGACAGGGCTCCTCTCAGAGAGGGGTACCCATAGCTAACGTGTAGCACAACACATCTTAACTGAAAAATCTGTGCAACCAGCGCTCAAGTCAAGCACAGTTCATGGGGTGTTCAGAGTCTCCCCTCTTCAAGGGGTCACCCCTCCAAGGGCAGCTTTTGTCTTGACTGCTAACAGCAAAGATTAGTGTACCTGGGTTTGTTCTTTACCTAAATGGAATCACACTCTTTTGTGTCTGACTTCTAATGCTCAACATTATGTTTATGAGATACATCCAAATTGTTGCATGTAGCTGTAGATTGCTCATTGTAATTACTCTGTAGTGTACTATTGTGTGAAATCCCACCATTTATTTATTATCCAGTCAACTAGTGATGGACATTTGGACGGTTTCCAGCTTGGGGCTATTACAAATTGTCTAACTATGAACATGTAAAGATTAGTTTTATGATAACTATGTCTAAAGATTGACAAATGAATATGCAAGTTAACTTCCCCAGTTTACCTTTCAGACAATGGCAGACATGGCAAAGAAGAAATTGAAAGCTGTAAAAATAATCAAAATAATTGTTCCCATTAACTAATCTGAATCACTTCTAAAAGACGGCACAAAAAGTTCCCATAGAAACTACCCATACCTGTTTATGCGCGGCCCATGCACAGTGTGCAAGGGTCTGGAGGAGAGCCTGGCCTTGTTCCCCAGGTGCATCCTCACAGCAAAGTAAGGACAGGGCAAGCTGCTGCATGCTGGGATGCAGAGCAGACCTCCACAAAAGTCCAGGGAATGCCTTCATCCCAGCAGTCCTGGGCGATCAAGGAGGGCTTCTTGGAGGGTGGAACTTAGATAAGATACATAGTAGATAAAATTGAGGATGAGGGGGACAATAGAGGAAAGTCACAGAGGTTGGCATTATTTATAGATAGATAATTCACCTTAAAAATGCATTGAAGAGGGCTGGAGAGATGGCTTAGTGGTTAAGGTTCTTGCCTGTAAAGCCGAAAGACCCAGGTTTGATCCCCCAGAACCCATGTAAGCCAGATGCACAAGGTGGCACATGCATCTGGAATTCATTTGCAGTGGCTGGAGGCTCTGGAACACCCATTCTCTCTATATATCTGCCTCTTTCTTTCTCTCTCAAATAAATAAATAAATAAAGTTAAAAAGTGTTTAAAAAATGCATTGAAGAATCTCAAAGGGGAAAACACATATCTTTATTCCAAGGTTCTCCCTACAAATATCCCAATTGTTAAAGAAGATGGCATTTCTTTTTTTTAAAAAAAATGTTTTTATTCTTATTTATTTATGTGAGAGAGAAAGAGAGGCAGAGAGAGACAGCGAGAGATAGAAAATGGGTGCACCCGGACCTCCAGGCACTGCAAACAAACTTCAGATACATGCACCACCCTGTGCAGCTGGCTTATGTGGGCACTGGGGAATCGAACCTGCGTCCTTAGGCATTGAGGCAAGCACCTTAACTACTAAGTCATCTCTCTAGCCCTGGCACTTTTTTTCTGCAGGAAAAAAAACTTCCCTTCAGATGGGGCTTTCTTCAGATGAAGTTTTCTTTTCACCTAAGCTTATTTTCTTAAAGATTAGAGTGACTGAAGCAGAGGCTTGATATATGGTAAAAGACACCATACTCATTCATCCACTGAATGAACCAAGGATAGTCCAGACAAAGCAATTCCAAACGATTACAAAAAGTCCTGAAGCCCACATAGAGTGGTCAGGAAATGGTTAAGCAGTGAATTCCTAGGACTACTTTCCACAGGAAGCTTGGTTAAAGTTGATGATATCTGCGTGGTGGGGGAGACATTTTCAAGTTGTTCTCAGCCTGGAATAGTTCTCTTCACCCCCAAAAAGCAGATGCTATGAAGCCTCCCTCATGGCTGCAGTGGTGATCAGAGGGGCAGACTGTTGAATGAACGAAGTATTTATGGACCACAATATGTCTGGAACAGACATACGCTGAGAGCCATGCAGTGGACACTTAGCATTGTATGTACCGGAACTCATGCCAAGTGTACAGGTGTGTGCAATAGCCAGTAGGTCAGAGCTATCCACAACTATATACATTGATCAAGCACACACACACACACACACACACACACACACGATCGATCATTCTGGCAGCTGTATAAGGAACATTGTGTAAGATTCAGCTCTCAATACAATGAAATGCTTGAATGAAAGACAAGCCCGATAGAGACTAAATAGGGCCATTTTTTTTATGCTGTCCTTGAAGTTTGTTCTGCCTCAGTGGATTTTTGGATACAACAATCTCTGCTTAGTGACCAGGCCTATCATGCAGGCTGGAGTGTTGGTAAGGGCTGCTCTGAGCTGAGACTGAAGGTTCATGACACCTCAACAAAGAATATCCCCACATGTTCCCTCTCAGGCTTTCTTCTGTCAAAACTAGACCAATCCTCAAAACTGTGAGACTGTGGAATGTCATTCTTCTAGAAATTCATATGTGTAGACAGTGAGCTTGACCACCAGGAAGCAGTAGGCCACCATTTTAATTTTAATTTTTTTATGAGAGAAACAGAGAGAGGAGAGAATTGGTGCACCTGGGCCCCCAGCCACTGTAACTGAACTCCAGATGCATGTGCCATCTTGTGTTCATGTGGGACCTTGTGCGCTTGCATCACCTTGTGCATCTAGCTTGTGTGGGATCTGGAGAGTCGAACCTAGGTCCTTAGGCTTCACAGGCAAGTGCCTTAACCGCTAAGCCATCTCTCCAGCCCAACAACCATTTTTGTACATCTCTTATTTCTGGGAGTTTTCAAAGTTACTTTGAAAGATGCAGCCCCGTCTCACCAAGTATTTAACTCACACCACACACTGTAGATGAAACAGCTGAGTCTAGTCTTATCCAGTGGTTTGGTCTTGTCTAAGCATTGTATTTTTCATATGGGAGACTGGAGACAGAGAATCCGTGGCCTAAGGGTTCTCTGAGGGTCTCGGCAGTACCTGAGCAACAGCAGCCCTGGTTCCTAATTCCTTTAGGTTCCTCCCATTAGCACCATTTCCTTTCCATGCCTAATACTTCTCACCCTTGACCCCTAAAACTCAACCAAAAATCCTTCCCAGCAGTGGCCTTCAAGTCAAAAAGTAAAAGTAGTTATTAGTTTCTCTGTTCAGAATGTTAATATGAAACAAAGACAGAGCTATTAAAGTCAGAAATGCCCTATGATATTTGCAAAATAAGCCAGATGTGGTGGCGCATGCCTTTAATCTGCCTTTAATCCCAGGCAGAGGTAGGAGGATCGCCGAGAATTCAAGGCCACCCCAAGACTACATAGTGAATTCCAGGTCAGCCTGGACTAGAGTGAGACCCTACCTCGAAAAAACAGAAATAAATAAAAAATAAAAATAAATTAATAAATAATATTAAATTAAAAAATAACTAAAATAAAAATTTGTGGCAATTCTTCAGAAAATAAAAATAAAAGCAGAATTTAAAGAGCCTGATATTCCAAAGCAGCTGTGTCCATGTTGCTGAGGTTACCGCACCTCAGGTTGGATCCTTGGAGCCATGACTTTGTAAGAGAGCAATTGGTTAGGTGAAATGGGGAACTGTGTCCACTTGCTCTAATGACAACAGCTGCCAAATTTAGATACAGGGCACTGGAAGACTTAGAAGGATTTAATCCTGTCTCCTGCAGCCTTTTCTCTTGGTATTTCCTAAGGACGGAGCAGGGCCTGCAGCAACTAGCTTTGTGTCTGACTAAGCGATTTTTTTTCTGGAGAAAAGCAAGCTGCAACTAGGGCCTCATTCCTGGATGTGTGTTAAGACCTGAGGAGAGGTATTAGCCAGGACGAGAGCTGGGTGCCCTTCAAAGAGGGGGTACTCTGAAAGCAGGTAGCTGGACATTTACAAATGCATGCCCTTGGCTGAAAGACACTAACAGGCTTCAGAGACAACAAATTCAGAGTTCTCCTCCATGGCTTAAGACAAAGTGTTTTCCTCTGAGAATATGTTCTTCCTCAATTGTGAAATGTTAGCTATGGGAAGAGAAGCCCTTATGTGCCGTAGGACATGGGTGTTAACAATTCAGCCAAAACTTGACCTCAGGTTCTCCATGCAAGCATGTGGCAATTTACATAGCTGCTGTTCTGGTGTGTACGGTGACATGTGTATTACACCAGTAAGACCCTAAAATACGAACACTCATTTTTTCTACTCTGTGGTGATAGAGGCTGCACATCTCTGTGTGTGGACTACCCACAGGAGAGGGGAGTTAGGGAACCTTCTGAAAAGTTGGGATTGTTTCATATTTTGGTCTGGATGATGACATAATAAGTGTGTTCATGCATAAAAACAGAGGCTGAGGTAGGAAGGCCACCTGAGCTCAGGAGTTTAAGGCCAGCCTGGGAAATATAGGGACACCCTTTCTCAAAAATAAATACAAATAAAGCCGGCCATGGTGGTGCATGCCTTTAATCCCAGTACTCGGGAGGCAGAGGTAGGATTGCCGAGAATTCGAGGCCACCCTGAGACTACATCGTGAATTCCTGGTCAGCCTGAGCTAGAGTGAGACCCTACCTCGAAAAACCAAAAAATAAAATAAATACAAATCAATAAGTAGGGATAAAAAGAAAAAGGTCACCAAAATATAAGACACACTCTTGAGATTTTTGCTTTTTTACTCTTTAAGTTATGCTTCTACAAAAAGAAAAAATAATAACAATTTTAAATGAGCTTTTCATTGTTTTGGTAAACCAGCAGTTCGGGAAGGGGGCATACATTTCCATAAACTAAACATGAGAAACTTATGTGATATTTCCAGCCATCTCTGGGTACTCTCTTATAATACCATTTGTACCAAGCTCTTTGCCTCATAAAACATGACCGGCTGACTTTTAAGGGTCAAAGATGATTTTTCTCCATCTGTCATTCTTGTCCGTGGCAAATGTGGACATGTCATTCGGAATGTAGCACGGAGGCCCTGATGAAATTAGAAAAGCATGTGGAGATAAAAATCACTCAGGGATGAATCCAGACACTTCCTGCCACTTGCCAGATGTCACAGAGCTGGAAGCCACCCTCCCGGGGGAAGTGATTCAGCCGGCCTCAGCCAGATGTGTAGGAAGCGCCTTGGACCTACATGCTAACACTGTCCCGATTGTGTGGAGCATATGCTTTCAGTCAAGAGTGAAGAGCGCAGGCAGGGCCACATGCCAGGAGTCTTTCAAGCATGGCCCACCAGTCAGCCTACAGCGCGATGCACTGATGCGTCCAGTCAGCAGATGTGTGTCACCACGACACAGGCCGGGGCTGGTTAAACGGTAACAGAGCTCAGTGACCTAATGCACACACTCAGCCCTTCCTGGGAACCTCGCGCCACGGTCGTCATGCTGTGGGATGCGTGTCAGCTTGATTCTGAGGCTGCCTGGAACATCTGCACTTAAGCTACACAAAGTGGCAGAAACGCCCTTTCCTGGACCCAGCATTTGTGTCAGACGCCTCAGTGAACTGCTCAGAGGCGGAGGTGCCATTTCAGTGCCCCTGGGATTCAGGGCAGTCTGGAATGCAACTGCATGATAGGTGGATTTGGGAAAATTTGTTTAGTGCCCAGCTCCATTCTGCTGGTGTGGTTTCTCAGGGGCTCCGGCTGCCTGTAGGCATGACCTTCTCTTTCCCCTAGAAAGCCTACTTGCCCCCCCCCCCTTTATAGGAAGAACTAAGGACTGAGTTTGTTCAAATGTTCTAAGCGCAGCTAGACAGACTTCGCAAGAGTTTTGCCTGCTCTGATGAGAGGGATATAACTGTGCGCGCATGCACACGCACATACCCACTTCTGTGAGAAGGAAGCAGGCAACCACATAATGCCATTTAGAGGGAGAGACAGACATGGAGACAGGGACAGAGATACCAAAGGGCAGCCCATACGTGCTTACAACTCCCTGGTTGGCCAAAAGCTGCAAATACTGCCCAGAGACTGAAGTCTGGTACGTTGTTCTTGTGGGTGGATACAGTTGGGCAGATGTAGAAACATTTCTCAGTAGCTGTTCTTACCAGTTGCTGAGAAACCTGGCTGTGGAGAGAGTTCTGTACCCCAGTGCTTTTAACTGAAGACCTCCCAGCTTCTGGAATCTACCAGTGCTACATAAGGACACCATCCACATGTAAGGCTGTCGTTTTTGGCAAAGGCACACACTTGTTCTCTTTCCATCTAGACACCAGGAAAGCCAAAACGATTTCAATCATCACCCCAACTCTTCAAAAACGACTGCCTTCCTGTCCATACAAAGATCTTCCTTTCTGTAATCACCGCTTTGCTTGCTTAAAAGCTGATCCTCAGAGTGGCGAGCGCACCAGAGGGGCTGCGTTACGCATGCCGTCTCTCTCTTTAGGTTATGGAGGTACAGATGCGGAGGCCTTGCGTCTCCACCTATCCTCAGACAGCCATCCCAGTGCCAGGCGCTCAAAGCTGTCGCCAAGGAGTTGGCCGCACTTCGTGTTTGTGGAGTGGATTCTGCTCGCCTGGCAGAGAGAGAGAGTTCTCAGGGCGAGCAGTGGTCACGATAATACATACCTGTGGCTCATCACCAGTCATTTACTTGGCTTTCGAATTTGTTTTTATGCTTACACTGGAATATGGGTCTGCCTAAGGCTGTGGGAATTCACAGCACTTTAGATAAACTAAATGATCTTCCCCTTAAACACCTGACTCAGACAGAACTGAAGGAGTTTTAGTCCCCTGCTCCACCACCCGCTCAGAAGCAGGCTGGATTCAGGGGCAAGAACCTGAGGCAAGGCTCTAGCCTGAGATCGGCTTCGCTGATCTCCTAGACTGAATACAAGCTTGGAAGCATTTCTGAAGTCTGCAAAGAGAAGGGTTCTAGTTAACCTTTCCTAGGCCCACACTCCCATGACTCCTAATGAGGCACTTTACACACACCCCCAACAAGTTCCTATTTTCTTCTCAGTATTCCAGATATCCTTTTCATCCTGTTAATAACAACAGACCTCTGTTTCATTTTCACATATGTGGCTTAAAATCGAATGTGTCAGAGTGGCGAGGCCTCAGTGTCCACTTGTTCAGTCCAACACTAATCTAGAGTTTGCTGTGGGGAGTAGGTTGCAGACCTGGTTGACAATCACATTCGGCTGACTAGTGAAGATTCCCCTTGAGAAACTGGATATCCTCATTCAATCAAAAGCCTTGACAGCAAGGACCATGACTTCCCAGAGAAGGAGGAGTTTTGCCTCATGATTGTATCGTAGAAATCTTGCCCGAGCTGCCAGGCTGACAGCCTGCCCTACGGATTTTAGACTTGCTAGTTCCCACAACAGTGTGAGCCAATTTCCTTAAATCTTAAATCTCTTAATACACATCCATACTCTCTCTCTCTCTCTCTCACACACACACACACTCTACTGGTTCTGTTTCTCTGGAGAACCCTGACAAATGGCACAGTTCCATTCCTATTTCCTCAGTTTATCTATTTCTTTACTTCCCAATACTGTCAGGCCTGAATTGACTTCTCCTGCTTCCATCCTGCACACAGCCCACCTTCTCTTTCTCTACATCCATATGCATCAGAAAGACTCAGTCTGGTTCTCCGGGGTGTCTGAGATCCACTTTTAGGAAACGTTGGTCAGCCCAGCCTCACCCCCAGGCTGAGCCATAAGTGGCCTTTTGGGGATCAGCCCCCACGTAGACCTGGCTATAAAGGATGTCCAGGGAGTCCAGGTAGTGATATACAGGCCCTGGTGGACATAGGATGGGACGAGGGCCCACAAGGGAAAGCCCAGTCAGGTGGCGCAAGTGCTTCTGGTTATCAATGAGTGTAATGAAGTAATCGGCCCCTGATGGAAGTTCCATTGTCTCACTGCCTTCCTCTGCTCAGAGCCTGCTGCCTTCCTAAAGGAGGGCCATTTCACATAAGTATTTATTTCAGAGCTGTACTCTGGGTTTACTTTTCTGCTTATTTGGTGGAAACTACTTAAATGGTCTGTTGTCTTCAGGGAAAAGGCCTCAAGAACTAAATATAAGGTGGGAAATTATGGGGAAAGTCAATGCCCGAGAAAATATACCATTTCTAAAATTCTCCTGGCCCAAGGGCAAGGGTTTTATTCTGTTTTGTTTCTCCAGCACCTAAACTAGCAACTAGTTCAGCACAGAAAAATCAATAAATATTCATTGAATGAACAAGAAGGATCCATTTGTGACAAAGGCCTTTCCATGGCCAGAAATCCTGGGGAATGGTTTTCTTAAAATCAACAACAACAACAACAAAAAGGATTTAAGGAGATAGCTTAGCAGTTGAAGGCACATGCTTGCAAAGCCTGACAGTCCTGGTTCAATTCCCCAGCCACCCATGAAAAGCTGGACTGGCATTCGTTCACTGCATCTAGCGATCTTGACCTGCCCACCCTCACACAAATAATTGTTTTTTTTTTTAAATAACAAGGAAAACAAAAATAAAAACTACATTCTTCCTCCATCCCAAATAAAGACCAAAAAAAAAAAAAAAAGCCCTCACACATTCCTCAAAGCATTAGTTCTCAGTTTTCTGAGGAAATAGTAATGACACATTTCTTATACCCAGGTCCTACATATGCCAAGCACTGAGCCTAAAACCCCTGGGACTTGAGCTGGTGAAAGAACACAGCTCCACCCTCAAGGAGCTCCCGTCCAATAGTAGACAGACAAGGGCCCTGATAATTACTACACAATGTGGTGAGTGTTCTCAGTCCTGGAGGGGGCTCCAGGAGCCAGGGAGGGAGTGACTAACTTCTCACTGCCTGGGGGCCTTCGGGAAAGCTGGGACTTGAAGCCTCAACAGGAGTTCACATGCCTGGCAAGGGGCTGGAGAGGGAAAGAGTCCAAATTCCACCTTGGACCATGGCTCCATCAGATTACACACGTAGCAGAGTTGCTGACAAGGAGCCAAATGGACAAGCAAAAGTTGGCTTTTCTTTTTCCCTTTACTCTTCTCTCCTCTTGAGAGAGATGTTAATGAACAGCAGTGGCCAAAAGGTAGGGAAGAGTAAGGAAAAAGAATCTGGATAATGGGCCAAATGGTCAACCTTCCCTGAATCAAGGGACCTTGGTCATACCGAGGTTGTCAAAGCCGAATGAGGGCTCACAACCACACGGCTTTTCCATCTCGGTCTTTGGAGGAAAACGCTCCATCGGTGGCAGCCTCTTGGTTTACCGCCTTGCAGGTCAGCCACTGGGGGCTGCTTCATCGGGATGGCTTGATAGTACAATAGACGGGGATTCTTAGGACAAAGAGTAACTGCTCTTGAGAGAGTGGGTGCTGCTAAAAACCTGTTGCCCGTTAATTGCTGTGGAGAGCAATATGCCAAGGTATCTTAATTCAAATCTTACCTCACCATCCTAGGGACCTTTTGTTGCTGTAAGGATGGTCCTCGGTTCCAAGAAGAAAATTAAAGGCTGCTCCTGAGGTGAGCACAGTCATTTGGATGAAAGAAAACACATGGTTGCATTTAGAGATCAGATCTCAACAAGACGGGGCACCACCTCCTGCCCAGAGAGGAACGGGCCACAGGATACAAAACTGGAATTTATGTGAGAATACCTTGCCCTTATTATAGCATCTCTAGCAGGCGATCTTGACACACATTTCTGCCACTAATTAGTTCTTGCATCTAATTGCCTTGGGTGCCCATTGTGTGTGCCCATTTTCCTGATGGAAGAGCTGACAAGGAGGACATAGGCAGAAAGCTGTTTCCAAAGGCAAATGATGCCATGTCTACTTAAATGTGTTTGGTCATGGCGAATTGGGCCTTTTATTTATTTATTTTTGCCTGAGGGCTCTCTTTGTTGCTGAGCTTAGAGTCTTGGCCCTCCAGGCTTTGGTTCTATCATCTGTCCCTGAATTTGGAATGGAAATAGCAAAGCCCCCACGGGAAGATGGCTGCTACCGAAGAGCAGTGTAGTGGTTGAGGGCCTGGTCTCCAGAGCCAGTGGGATCCACACTAACACTCTGACACTTAGCACCTGTGGGAACTTCTTCAGTAAGAGGCTGTGCCTCAGTTCCTTCAGCTCTAGCATGGATTTGATAGGAATAATTACTTTCTCTTAGACTCACCATGAGGATTAGCTGAGCATTTGTGCATGTTTGTATGTTTTGTTATTGTTTTTTTTTTTTTGTTTGTTTTTTTGAGGTAAGGTCTCACGCTAGCTCAGGCTAACCTGGAATTCACTATGTAGTCTCAGGGTGGCCTTGAACTCATGGCATGGCGATCCTCCCATCTTTGCCTTCCAAGTGCTGGGATTACAGGCATGTGCCACCACACTTGGCTTTTGTTATTGTTTATAAAAATATTTTTATTTATTTGCAAGGAGAGAGAGCGAGTGTGAACGTGTGTGAGAGAGCTGGCATGCAAGAGCCTCTAGCCACTGCAAATGAACTCCAGATGCATGTGGCACTTTATGCATCTGGCTCTAATGGGTGCTAGGGAACTGGACCTGGGTTGTTATACTTTGCCGGCAAGTGCCTGAACTGCTGAACCATATCTACAGTCCTGTTATTCTTGTTTTGAGACAAGGTCTCATGTAGCCCAAACTAGCCTTGGATTTGCTATGTTTCTGAGGATGATCTTGAACTCCTGATCTCCCTTCCTCTACTTTCAAGTGCTGGGAAGCTGCATATTTGTAAAGCTTTTGAGAGACTATTTGTCCCAGCATTAGAGTTAAGCATCAGTTTGATCTTGATGAACTTAATGACATTTATCTTAATTCTGAAATAAAACCAGCAATTTTGCCTGTCTCCTAATATTTATTTAATAATGAATATCATTTATGTAATTACATTTATAATGTTTTAGTACTTTTATTATTAATCAATTTGTGACCTTATTGCTATATTTGTAATTTGGTTTGCAATGTGCCTGTTTTTCATTCATTAACTCATTCAAATATACTTTGAAAGCAATGAGCCAATTCCCTTTAAAAAAAATCATATGTCATGCTGGGGAGATGGCTTGATGGGTAAGAGCGCTTGCTGCACAAGCATGAGGAACTGAGTTCAATCTCTAGTACTCACATAGAAAGCTAGGCACTGCCACATATGACTATAACCCCAGCCTGAGTTGGAGTAGAGACAGCAAGATCACTGAGGATTGCTGGTCAGCCAGTCTAACTGAAAAATGGCATGAGTGCCAGGTTCAGTGGGAAACCCTGTTTTAAAGAAATAAGGTAGAAAAACAATGCAAGAGGACATTGGATGTCCTCTGGCCTCCCACATGTGTGCACATTTGGTATATGCATCTGCACACACAGGCATATAACATACACATACATACACACATCCCATATGCTGCACACACACATACATACCCCAAATCATATGTCATAGGATAGTATTACATTCAGGTGTTACCTGAATTGATAACCAAAGCTTACTCACAACTAAGGAAGAGATCCAGGACTCCACATTCTAGGTTTCAGGAAACTGTGGCATGGTGATACTGGGGAACCTTATCAGCACCATCTGTTCCCCACTGGCTATGGCAGGGGGCTGGAAGAGAATTGAACTATCCTGGTGGCATAGTAAAAGGGGTTGCTTCTTTCTTTGAAGCTAAAGGAAGGAGCTCTCAGAGGAAACCCTGGTCAAGTTAGCAATATATGTGTTCTGTCAGCTTCTTGGCTTATCTAAAAACAAGCGAGCCCCTAGATTTAGTTTGCCGCATGAATACCCAGGGTGTGTCCATGGGGAGCCATGGGAAAAGTTGTATTGTTGGGGGTTGTGGTTAGAGAAGAACCAGAACCAATTTTCCTGTCATCTGGTCCCTGGCTTGGAGTTTGTCTTGGGGGGAATATAAAATGGATTATGGACATGTTCATTGGTATAGTGGTTGGATGTTGAGGAATAGGTTTGTTTAGGAGCTCAGGACTCCACTGAGTGGGGTTGGTGCCATGCAATAGGATTCTTGGGACTGCAAAAGAAAGATACAGGCCCAAACTCTAAAGGCATCACATGATCAGTGTTAGTACTGGGTAGTAGAGAATGTCTTCCTGCTGGGCCAAGTGGGAAGACAGCTGTCTTATTTCTCTCTCCATGCCCCAACATTGTCTCATTCTGGACATACAGAGGGACCTGGTAGGGCAAAGGGAAAGACCTCCAAAATTTCAGGCAGAATGAAAGAGAAGAAGAACTCTGAGCTGGGTATAATAATAACAAATTCTTTTTTTGTACTTTTTTAATGATGAAAGAGAGAGAGAGAGAGAGAGAAGAATGGAGCACCAGGGCCTCCAGCCACTGAAATCAAACTCCAGACACATGTGGTACCTTGAGCTCATGTATGACCTTGCATGCTTATGTCACCTTGTGCATCTGGCTTATGTGGGACCTGGAGAGTTGAATATGGGTTCTTAGGCTTTGCAGGCAAGTGCCTTAACTGCTAAGCTATCTCTCCAGCCCATAATAGAAAATCTTGTGTAGTGCTGACTTTGTGTGCCGGACACTATTATAACACTCTAATCATATCAATTTGCATGGCTACAGCATTGTTCCTCTGAGGTAGTTACTCTCACTATTTCTATTTTACCAAGGAAGAAGCTGGGAGCACAGTGCTTAAATAGCTTTATCAAAGCTGCCCACTATCAAGTGGCAGAGCTGGGAGTCTAGTCCAGACAGCTAGTTCAGAATATTTTTTAAAAAATATTTTTATTATTTACAAGCAGAGAGATAGAGAGAAGAGAGAAAGAATAGGTATGCAGGGTGAACTCCAGATGCATGCACCACTTTGTGTATCTGGTTTTATGTGGATACTGGGGAATCAATCTCAGGTCAATAGGCTTTGTAGGCAAGTGCCTTAACTTGCCATCTCTTCTGCCCCCAGTTCAAAATCTTTAGTTATTTGCTGCACAAGGTTTAATCTAGAGAATTGAAATAAGGCTATTCAAAACAACCATAAGATGACAATAAATATGAGAAAATACAAAGTAGCAAAGAAGTAATAGAACCTTCAAGAAATATTAAAGGATCTACAGTCTAACAGGAAGGTGTTAAGAGTTCACAGATTATAACTAATGGCAGATTTTAGATAAATAAAATGAGCACTTGTTTATCCCAGTGAGTTACGACTCATTGATAAACCACTTTCCCATAAACCTATTTCTTCCTACAAGCCTGCTGCAAGGTGGGTGCTGTTAATCTCATTTTACAGACAAGGTAACTGAGTTTCACAAGATCATACACCTACAAGTGGTAGAGTTAGATGTTTGAAATTGGTTCTTTTGACTTCAAAAGCTCCTATTGGGGCTGGAGAGATGGCTGGCTTAGTGGTTAAGGCGTTTACCTGTGAAGCTTAAGAACTCATGTTTAAATCTCCAGGTCCCATGTAAGCCAGACACACAGTGATCCAAGAGTGCAATGCCACACATACACACAAGGGGGCGCATGTGTCTAGAGTTTGTTTGCAGCAGTTTGAAGGCCCTGGCACGCCCATTCTCTCTCTCTCTCTCTGCCTCTTTCTCTTTATCTCTCAAATAATTAAAAAAAAAAAACCCAAACAAACTAATATTGAATCCCTTGAGTGCTACAAAGGACACCAATATGAAACCAGCTGGGTTTCTGCCATGTTTGGGGTCTAGTCATGTAGGAGAAGCCACAGTACTGAGCTATGAAGTAGGGGAAGAAGGGGGAAGACCAATGAGGCAGATGTGGCTGTGTGACGGACGTTTTGAGTGGGTGGAGGAATAAGAGATTATAAATTACACCTCCTCAAAGTAATCAGACAGGACAGGACTGAGGACATTACTGACATACTGTAAAGTAAAAAGGTGATGGCTTCCATTTTGAGCGTTTGTAGTATGGAACATAAAGGGGGGACTCATAGTGCTAGTTAAGCTAAACTTCATGGTTCCCATAGGAGAGGTAGAATCAACTCCACCTTATGGGGAAAAAAAAATTCAAGGCTCACAGACATTAAGTGACTTAGTTCTTTTCACCTCTGCCTCCCGAGTGCTGGGATTAAAGCCATGTGCCACCACACCTGGCTCTTTTCAAATTTTCTATGCTGAGCAGTCAGATAGTTGATCTGCTTGTCTATTAAATGCATTTGAAGCCACATATTTCCTTCCAAAGACAGCTTTAGTTGCATCTATGTATTGGGATGTCCTTTATTTGTTGTCACTTAGCCCAAAATATTTTACGATTTCTCTTATGATTTTTCTTTGATCTATGTCTTATTTTAGAAGTGTATGCCAGGTATAGTGCCTCACACACCTATAGTCTTATCACTTGGGCTGTGGAGCCAAGAGAATCCCTTGAGCTTAGGAGTTCAAGACCAACCTGAACAACATAGCGAGACCCTGCCTCAAAAAACAGCAACAAGGGGCTGGAGAAATGGCTTAGTGGTTAAAGCACTTACCTGCAAAGTCAAAGGACCCAGGTTCGTTTCCCTAGGACTCAGGTAAGCTAGATGCACAAGGGGGCACATGTGTCTGGAGTTCATTTGCAAAGGCTGGAGGCCCTGGCATGCCATTCTCTTTCTTTCTCTCTTAAATAAATAAAAACTATTAAAAAGCAGCAATGAGTACATTATTTAATATCTAACTATTTGAGGCTTTTTCTTATTTTTTTCTCATTGATGTGTGCATTATTTTTACCACAATCTTAAATCATATGCTGTATGATTTTAAATATTTTATTTTTATTTATGTATTTGAGAGAGAGAGAATGGGCACACCAGGGCCTCCAGCCACTGCAAACAAACTCCAGATGCATGTGCCACCTTGTGCATCTGGCTTACATGGGTCCTGGGGAATCGAACCTGGGTCCTTTTGTGTTGAAGGCAAGTAACTTAACTGCTAAGCAATCTCTCCAGCCTCTGTATAATTTTCAAACTCTAAAATTTGTTAAGACTTAATGTTTGGCCCAGTACCATCTGATCAACTTTGGAAACATGTTTCATGTCCACTTGAAAAGAATATACATCTTGCATTTATTAGGAGGGGGGAGAGGGGAAGAGATCAGGCAAGTATGTTTAAACTTCCCATATCACCACATACCCGTATTACTCCATCAGTTATCACTAGGAGAAGCATGTTAATATTTCTTATAAGGAGAAGGTGCACTTTAGACTTTGTATGTGCCTATTTCCAGGTTTCTGCTGTATTCCTATAGGCACAGTCCTTCCACAGCTCCAAGTGAAATTAAGGGTGTTTGTGATGACTCTTCTGTGAAGACGCCAGAATGTTTCTTTCTGTCCCTGGGTGACTGCTGCCTGCTTCTGAGCCACTCCTTCCTAGCTTCCTGCTGGCACACAGAGTTGACACAGTGAAGCTCCTCCCGCCTTACTGCCTTGGGTCTCCTAGACCCTGATGCCGCAGGTCTGCTGCCGGGACAGCTCTTGTCTGACAACTTTTATTTCCCCTGGTATTTACTTGATCCAGTTTCTCAAGTTGATTTTGGCATCTGTTGGCAACAAGCTAGCCTCCTTTGTTAGGAATGAAAAGTTTTTTTTTTTTTTTAAAAGATTTTTATTTTTATTTAATTATTTATTAGAGAGAGAGAAAGGGAGAAAGAGAAAATGGGTGCGCCAGGGCCTCTAGCCACTGTAAATGAACTCCAGACGCATGCTCCATGTGCATCTGGCTTATGTGGGACCTGGAGAATTGAACCTGGGTCCTTAGGCTTCATAGGCATATGCCTTAATCGCTAAGCCATCTCTCCAGCCCGTGAAGTTTTTTTTTTTTTTTTTTAAAGTGGACTTTTTATCATCTCTTTAGAAATACATGTAAGCCGGGTGTGATGGCACACACCTTTAATCCCAGCACTCTGGAGACACAGGTGGGAGGATTGCCATGAGTTCAAGGTCACCCTGAGAATACATTGTGAATTCCAGATCAGCCTGGGTTAGAGTGAGACCCTACAACAGAAACAAACAAACAAAAATAATAAATAAAAATAAATAAGTTACATGTGAGAACTTAAAATACACAAAGTGAGACAGAAGTTGGTCTGAGGTGGTAGGAAATGTCCTCTCTATGTGGTTTAACTGAGAGCCTATGCCACACTCCTGGCTTGCTCAGTGCATGTTGAGTGAGTGTCTTCCCTTGTGTCCTTCTACTCCAGTCTTTATCTCACAATGAGTGGTAATAGAGAAAAGTAAGTTAACTACCCATCATTTCATTCTTCCACATAAAAATACATTCCTGTTTTTATTTTTACTTTGGTTTACATACTCTTATATGCAGAAATGCTACTTATCATAATATATAATCATATATGTAATCATTACTTATGTGTATTTTTCACTCAGTATCAGTTTATGAAAATATTCTGCTAGTCTGTAAAATCTTATTTTTATTAACTATGTTACATAGTTTGAGCTACATTGAGCATTGTTTTCAAATGTTATATTTCAAACATATTATTGCAAAACTAAATAAGTTGTTAGTGCATCTACTTATTTGACAGTCTTTGTTTTTGAAATTGGCTGAAAATGGCCTTAAAATCTGCTTCTTGCCGGGCGTGGTGGCGCACGCCTTTAATCCCAGCACTCGGGAGGCAGAGGTAGGAGGATCGCTGAGAGTTCGAGGCCACCCTGAGACTACAGAGTAAATTCCAGGTCAGCCTGAGCTAGTGAGACCCTACCTCAAAAAACCAAAAAAAAAAAAAAAAAAAAAAAAAAAAATCTGCTTCTTACAGCCTTTTAAAAGTACAATTAAATCTGTCAACTTTTTCCCTCATGAGTTATTCTATTAGGAAAACAAACAACAAACCATAGTTGGATTCTTATATTTGCTGAGGATGTATTTTAGAGTTCTACATAGAAAAAAAAAATCTATATGATTATTGCACTAAGCCATACCAAGTATGGTAAGGAGGAGGCAGGGATCGGAAGGAAAGATGAAGTCACACTCTTGCCCTCAAGAGGCTTCCCCTCTTCAGACAGTGATGAGTTCTTTACACATAAGCAACTTGAACTGATACATCAAGAAAGGGAAACAGAATGGAAAAGGTCTTTTGGGGAAAACAAGACACAGTCACTCACTGCTTCGGTATTTGTGGGTGCTACTTCCATGATCCCCACTGAAACCAAAATCTCCGATGCTCAACTGCTTTATATAAAATGGCATAGTATTTTCATACAACCTATACACATTCTCCCATAGGCATTTTATGTTTAATTTTTTCTTCATTTCAGTTTCTTCTCATATGCTTTGAATCATGTCTAGATCACTCAACAATACTTAAATAAATGTAAATGTTATGCAAATATAGTTTTTCATTGCTCAGGGAATAATGACAAGAAAAAGTCTGACATGTTCAATGCAGATTCAATTTAAAAACGATTTCTTTTTCTTAATATTTATTTATTTGAGAGAGAGGAAGAGACAGAGAACGTGCACACTAGGGCCTCCAGCTGCTGCAAATGAACTCCAGAAGCATGTGCCACCTTGTGCATCTGGCTTATGAGCGTCTTGGGGAATCGAACCTGAGTCCTTGGGCTTTTTAGGCAAGTGACTTAACAGCTAAGCCACCTCTCCAGCCCTTAAAAGCTATTTCTATCAGTAGTTCATTGAATCTGCAAACATGTCGCCTGCAGATGCAGAGGGCCAGGTGTCAGTGTGCTTCCTACAAGGTCCTTCAAACTGGGGAGTGGCAGCTCACACAGGGATCAAGTAGCCCAAGAACAGCAAGAGAGGCAAGCGGGAAATGACAAGGGCTGGGGCGAAAATACAGCAAAGGAAATCGATCATTAGGTCAAATCTTTGTTTCCGTGTCCAATCACAATTCCTCTTCTTGGGCTGGGGAGATGGTTCCGTGGGTAAAGTACTTGCAGAGCAAGCGTGAGCACCCGAGTCTGAGTCTCCAGAACCCACGGAGATGCTGGGGCCAGGGGTGCATGCCTGCAATCCCAGCACTGGGGAGGCAAGGGCACGGAACCCCCCGGGGTTAACTGGCTAGCTGGCCTGACTGAATCTGTGAGCTCTAGGTTCAGCAAGAGACCTTGTCTGAGAGAAGAAAATGGTGAGCGATCTAGTAAGCTGTCCAAACGCCCATCGCCCATCTCTGGTTTCCACATATGCGGGTGCACAAATAACAAGCACACATAAACACATCCTACACACACATCCTACACAAGCATCCTACACACACACACACACACACACACACACACACACACACACACGAAAATCCTCTTCTCTAGGAATTGACATCAGTGAGGGATTGAGTGGAATGAGAATTGAGTGCTGTTAAGGATTTTTGGATTCTCATCTGGATCTCTTGTACTTATTCCAGACCTCCAGCTTCTCTCTCGGGGAAGACCATTCCTGTTTTTTCCTTTCTTTTGCAAGTTGGACTCTGTGAAAATAAATGTTTATTGCTTAAATTGGCACAGAGATCTATGAACATTTTCATTAGCCAGCTAATGAGAACTTCTGAATAAGTCTTTATTAAGAGAACTGAAGTTAAATATTAATTTAGATCAATGTTCTCAAGTTGCAGGTGGCTCCTTCAAGAACTTCATGATTATCAGCTTTGCTCCTCATGCTGGATGGAGGGAATCATATAGAAATCATCTGATGAAGCCGGGCGTGGTGGTGCACGCCTTTAATCCCAGCACTCGGGAGGCAGAGGTAGGAGGATCGCTGTGAGTTCGAGGCAACCCTGAGACTACATAGTGAATTCCAGGTCAGCCTGGGCTAGAGTGAGACCCTCCCTCAAAAAATAAAAAAGGGAAAAAGAAAAAAGAAATCATCTGATGACCACTGGTTACCATTATGAAATCTGAATTAAGACTTATGAGAGCATGGTGTCATTTATCTCTATGCTATTTATGAAGAAAATAAAATAAAATAAACACCACACTTTTAACCTTAAGGAGAACTATTGCTATTTTTTTTTTAACCATTCTTTTTTTTTTTTTTTGGTTTTTCGAGGTAGGGTCTCACTCTAGCTCAGGCTGACCTGGAATTCACTATGGAGTCTCAGGGTGGCCTCGAACTCACGGTGATCCTCCTAGCTCTGCCTCCTGAGTGCTGGGATTAAAGGCGTGCGCCACCATGCCCGGCTTAACCATTCTTAATTCTTGCTTCTTTCCCACTACTGTCCCATGTGTCTCCAAACTCCCTTCTGTGTCTACAGCCCACATTATCAGTTGATCCTGAGGATTTACACTTGAACCACAGTATGATCTTAGGGGCTTCCCACCATCACTTCCAGGCTCCCCAATCCACAGACTGTACATGTCTATGAGATGGAACCTATTTATTACTCTCACATCGCCTCTGCATTCTCTCACCCACACCTTCCATGTTAGAAACCCTGTGCTTTAAACATAAGTCTAGTTCTATGTTTTTCCCAATTTTTTTCCTGCTCACTGGCCACTGGCCACAATTACAGTCCCATTTTCATCCTCAGTTTTAAGCAACAACGGGTTCTCCTAGTGTCCACCTAACAGAAACATCATTGCGAAAATGTCCAGGTTGAGAATTCCTCTACCAGTATAACACATTACCTGAATGGTAGTCTTTTCCATATCCAAGGAGAAAAACCTAAGAAACAACTTGTAACTAGCTCCTTTCCCCAAATATTCCTAGATGTGAGATGTCTGGAAAGATTTTGTTAAAAGTAATAAAGATATGGTCTTAAAATGGCTCCAATCTTCTGGCAAGGAAAAACGTTTCTTAATGAAGCTCTGGTCTGGGCTCACATCAGACTATTTACATCACAAAAAATAGTACATGCTTGTTTATTATAAAAACAGTCACAAAACACAAAGTGTTTTCCAACTCCCTAAAGGTATTACTTTTCAAAGACCTTTAAGATTTGGGCTGGGGAGATGGCTCAGTGGGCAAAAGCGTGGCTCAAACACGAGCATCCATGTAAGACGCCAGGAGTGACCATGCCCACCTGTAACCTTAGAGTTGATGGGGATAGACGCAGGAGGATTCCGGGGACTTGCTGGCCAGTCTACCTCGCTGAAATGTGTCTAGTCACAGATTCAGTGAAAGACCCTGTCCCAAGGATATAAGGCAGAAGAGAGACACACATGAATATGCCATATGCACACACACCACACAGGCGTGCACACTACACATGCACACACACACACCACATACTACACATGAACACACACACCAGACATGCACACACTACAAAAGGTCTTTAGGACTCTCTTCTATGCATGTCTTAATATATATGCATCTCTGTATATAATATTTTAAAACAAAAAATAAAAAATGAGATGAAACCATACACATTATTGTATAATTTGCTTTATTTCTTCCACATGATTGATAGATATGTTTACAGACACTTCTTTCCACTTCAATTCTTATAGTAAGATCCCCTATAATTTTTCATATGCAGAGTATAATTATTGAACTTTCTTTGAATTACTGGACAATATCGTAAACAGTGCTACAAGCAATGGCTTTTAAACATTTGGGTTATTTACTTTTATTCTTATGTGATTATTTTCAAAGGAAAAGTAACCAGAAATAAAATTTCTGAATCTAAGAATATATGTTAGAGATTTTATGAGAATATGTACTGTACACATGCATAATCAGGTTTTTGTTTTTGCCAAGATAAATCTTTCTTTAAAATTTCATTTTTTCGGGCTGGAGGGATAGCTTAGCAATTAAAGCATTTGCTTGCAAAGCCAAAGGACCCTGGTTTGATTCCCCAGGACCCACGTAAGCCAGATGTACAAGGTGGCGCATATGTCTAGAGCTCATTTGTAGTGGCTGGAGGCCATGGCACACCCATTGTCTTTCTCTCTCAAATAAATAAGAATAAATATTTCTGTCCCTCAAATAAATAAAAAAATTAAAAAATTGCATTTTCTTGATCACTAGTGATTTTACATTTTTTCCTCACATTTGTCAGAAGCTTGTATTTCTCCTATAATTTTTAAAAATATATTTTATTTATTTACTTATTTGAAAAAGAAAGGAAGAAAAAGGCAGATAGAGAGAAAGATAATGGGCACACCAGATCTAGCAACTGCAAATGCACCACCTTGTACATATGGCTTACATGGGTACTGGGGAATTGAACCTGAGTTTTTAGGCTTCCCACACAAACACTTTAACCACTAAGCCATCTCTCCAGACCTAAATTATTTTCTTAGTATTTTTATTTATTTATTTGAGAGAGAGAAAGAGGAAGAAGAAGAGAGAGAGAGAGAGAGAGAGAGAGAGAGAGAGAGAGAGAGAATACGGGTACATCAGGGCCTCTAGCCACTGCAAGCAAACTCACAAGCCACATTATGCATCTGGCTTACACGGGTCCTGGGGAATTGAACCAACCTGGGTTCTTTGGCTTTGTAGGCAAACACCTTAACCACTAAGCAACCTTTCTATCCCTTCTATAAATTCTTAATTTTACTCTGCCAATTTTTCTATGGAGTTTGCATCTAACTGATTTGAATATGCTTAAATGTACTGGTTCAGTGGTTTTTTTTTTCTCTCTCTCTTTCACTCACTTTTTGAGACAAGGTCTCCTATGTAGCCCTGCCTGCCCCCACACTCACAATGTAGACCAGGATGGCTTTGAGGTTACAGTGCTCCTCTTGCCTCTGACTGCTGAGCCACCCGACCCTCTGTTCCAATGACTGGTAACCACAGGTGCACACTGGGATCATCCCAGGAACTTTAAAAAATTTTTTTGTTTATTTTTATTTATTTATTTGAGAGTGACAGACAGACAGAGAGAGAAAGAGGGAGAGAGAGAGAGAGAGAGAATGGGCACGCCAGGGCCTCCAGCCACTGCAAATGAACTCCAGACACCACCTTGTGCATCTGGCTTATGTGGGTCCTGGGGAATCGAGCCTCGAACCGGGGTCCTTAGGCTTCACAGGCAAGTGCTTAGCCAGCTAAGCCATCTCTCTAGCCCCCCCCCGGAACTTTTAATAACAGATGTCACCTTAAAAAAAATATTCAAATGGACTGTGATGAAGTGGAGTCATTAAGTCTTGAACTCTGTAAGTGTGCCTGGTAGGTAGCCAAGGTTGTAAATCACTGGTCCAGGTGGTCTAGATAGGAGTCAGTGGTTTAGTAAGGATGGAGGGCAAAGTCATAGGGAAGAAGAGGTCATGGAACCCAGAGACAGGGCGTTGGAAGATCTCTCTGCGTGTGTTTGTCTCAGCTCTTGCTGCCATAACAAAAATTCACAGGCTGGGTGGCTTTGACAACAGAAATTTATTTTCTCCCAGTTTTACAGGGCTGGCAAGTCCAAGATCAAGGTGCAACAGGGTTTAGCAGAAGTTTGTTGAGGGCTGTCTTCCTGGCAATTCTCACTGAGTTCTCACAAAGTAAACAAGGGCATCTCTGGGTCTCTCTTTCCTTACAAGGACTCTAATCCTTATGTGAGGACAATACAGGGATATTAATTCATGGCTTCATGTAAATTGAATCACTTCCCAAAGGACCCACCTCCCAGCACCATCACACTGGGGACTACCACCTTGATTCATGAATCGAGGGGGCACATGGGCATTCCGTGTGTGAGAGTGGGACCCTCTATTATGTCCTTATGCCATTGTGCTGGCGTTTGTAGGACTATCTCTTGTGATCATAAGGCCAGGGAAGCTTTGCTGCATTAAAGTTTTTAAGCTTTCGACCAAGATTGGGGTATCGTACTTCATTCTTGCCCCTTGTACTGTGTATTCAGTCTACTAAATTAAAATCGCAAGTTCAGAGGGTAGCCAGTTTGTAGGGTCTCATTCTTCAGTGGTTATCCCCAAGCCACACTTAGCACCAGACATTCATGGATAAAATTCTTTTCACTGTTTATTCTTAGCCCCCTTAATAGACCTATATGGTATCTAAAAGGGGGCATTGGGATAGACTCAGGTAAGAGCAACCATTTGTTTTATTTTATTTTAGAGAGAGACAGGGAAAGACGTAGAGAGAGAATGGGTGTATCAGAGCCTCTAGCCCTACAAACGAACTCCAGACGCATGCGTCACCTTGTGCATCTGGCTTACGTGGATACTGGGCAATCAATCTTGGGTTCTTTGGCTTTGCAGGCAAGCACCTTAACTGCTAAGCCATTTCTCCATCCCAAGCAACCAGGTTTGAACCAGATATGGATGCCCATGCCTCAGAAGTGCCAAAGATCCCCAGATCTAACAAGTGTTTTCAGAATTTGGCCCCAAATGTCACAGGCTAAAGGCAAAGAGGCCAAAAGCAGTAAAAATAAAAAGTGGTAGATACATGTTACATAGAAAATCAGAGCATGACCCTGGCCTAATCCTATGACCCACTTGCAGAGGGGGGACTGGGCTAGCACTGTCCTACCCAGGACTGCCTTTACCCCTTGGTGATGAAAGGCTCTCTCGCTTCACTTCCAGGCCAAAATGCCCTCAACCAAGAGACTACATCAATCCCGAACTCTGTATTTGTGATTGAATCATCCATGAACACAATAAGACCCCCATGAGCACCTTCTCCTACTTACAGTTCTTTGCTTTGCTATTAAATCCTTCAGTCAGGAGAAAGCATTGAAACAGTGAGGTCTGGCGTGCAGCCTCTACCTCTGTACCTCTGCCTTCAGCTCTAGCAATGCAGTATTTGCCAAGCAGTGACCCTGGTTGAAAGGGTTTTGCCCACAGTGGTATTCATAGTAAGAGTGGTGGTGGGCTGGAGAGACGTCTTAGTGGTTAAGGCACTTGCCTGTGAAGCCTAAGGAGCCAGATTCTATCCTCCAGGTCCCACGTAAGCCAGATACACAAGGTGGTGCATATGTCTGGAATTCATTTGTAGTGGCTAGAGGCCCTGGCGCACCCACTCTTTCTCTCTCCCTCCCTCTTTCTCTGTCTCAAATAAAAATAAAAATAAATTTTAAAAATTAGCAATAGAGCGGTGGCTTTTAAATATGAATAGTAAAACACAATATGTTTTGTTTGTGTGTATGTGTGGGTACAGATGCCCAGGTGCCACAGAACAGTGCGGAAGTCAAAGGACAACTCTAAGGTTGGTCTTTACCTGTTCACCTGACCTGAGGCAGGGCTTCTCACTGTGAATTCTGGCTCTGCTGTTCTTGGGGAAAAGTTCCTATCTCCACCTCCTGTCTCACTGTCAATGTGCTGGGATTACAGAAAAGCTCCTGGCTTTTTATGTGGGTCTAGGGATCCAACTCGGGTTCTCAGCTTGAGTTGTGAGTGCTTTCTCTGCTGAGCCATCTTCCCAGCCCTGAAGTACCCTATTTGTACATGACATATACTTCCGGACAATTTAATGGTAATTTGTGGTACCAAAATTAACCCCTCAATTACCCACTTTCCTTCTTCCTACAAATCCATGAGCATCTGCCATGTACAGTCACATGAGCAACCATCTTGGTTTGCCCAGTTCTCAATGAAATGGGGTCACCTGGACAGACCTTACATGATACATTGGGTCTTTAGTGGTAAACAAGTGAAAAACAAATAATTACAAGGGTTTCCACATTCAGGATTTTGAAAATAAAATTTACAGGAATGAGAGAAATCATCCTTTAATACATATGTGCTTTTCCACGAACACTCCTACATATGACTTTTTTTATTTATTTTTTTATTTTTTGGTTTTTCGAGGTAGGGTTTCACTCTAGCGCAGGCTGACCTGGAATTCACTATGGAGTCTCAGGGTGGCCTCGAACTCATGGCGATCCTTCCTACCTCTGCCTCCCGAGTGCTGGGATTAAAGGCGTGCGCCACCACGCCCGGCCTACATATGACTTTAAATGCAAACTTCCAGATCACATAGAAGTAGACACTACCTTTTAGTACATACTAAACCAAAACAAAAAAAAACTTAAACACAGAGAATTATGAAGTAACGATTAACAAAATGTGGAGTTGTGTCAAGGCGCTGAAATGGCTAGTTCCCATGATAAACACAGCATTTACTCAAGACCATGTTTATGACTTTAAACCATTCATTCATTCATCCCCCCAGCCCCCACAGTAGCTTGGAAATGTCTGTGTAAAGCATTACCTACCAAAAAAAAAAAAAAAAAAACTTCATATATCCCATATATCATCTCATTTAGCATTCACAGCCCCTTGCAGATAGGCAAAACTGATATTATTGTCTTAAGCTAATACTCTGAGAAAACTGAAGCTCAGGCAGATTAAATGGCTGGCATGGGATCACTCTGCCAGGAAGAGAAACAGCTCGGGTGCAACCCTTTGTCTCTGGGCTCTCACTGTCAACTCCTGCTCCCTGTCCTTTGCTATGCTGCAATGATATATCAATAGCAGACATGACAGGGGAGAGAGGGAAGAAGAGACTTCATTACATCACAATTCTGGGCAATGGGGCAAGGGAAAATTACACTACAAGAATTTGCTTTCTAGTGGAGAGTACCTTTTGGATATTCAGCACCATTGTTCTTAACATTAAGATCTCCTTCATTAGGTTCTGCCATATTCTATAAACAGTAATTTGTCCTCAAATGTTCCCAGGGCGAAATAGACACAGAACAGACACCTACCGAGTCCCTCTTCAGTATTCAGACTATACAGGACAAAAAAATAAATGAATAAAAAAGATTATGAATGCATAGTTTTCCCATGGGGACTTCTCAAACTAGATGAGACACCAGCAGCTGCATTTCAAGAGTGGTGTGAGGTCAGGAGAGAGGATGGTATCACTTCTAGAGAACACCATCAGAGCCTGAGAGGCATTGACAGTTCAGGCAACAGACCCCTTTGGGTAAAGGCATGGGTGTGAGGCATGGTAAAGAGTAATGGGCATTCTTAGAGCACAGTGACTTGCCAGTGTAGTTGGGAAGTTGACCCGAAGAAAGACCATCCTTGGGGGTTCTTGAGCACATCCAAATGCTTCACCTGGTGTTCCAACCTAGAGTTGTCTACACGCACACACACCCTCTGTTTGTGCAATCTTCCTTCTCCCAAGAAGCTACCTGAGGGGAACCATAGAATTATGTACCTGGCAGTTTTGAGAATAAAGGTAAACAAAGGGCAGACACAGCCTGAGGTCACAGGGTAAGCTGGTAATAACATCACGAATTCCTAAAGGGAAGGGTAGTCTGGCTGCAGCTGCTACGCCCACAGAGGAGGGGAGGGCATTTCCTCACATTCCAGCCCTTGGCCTCCATTTAATACGCTTTCCCAAGTAAGCAGCAGATCCGGTTGTGTGGGGATGGGGTCCTTCCATACAGCCAGGTTTGAGATCTCAGTCACGAGTGGAACTTATCAAGATTATTTCCTTCTCAGGTGCCCACGGGCATCTACAAATGACTGAAATTACAGACAAATAGGTTTCCTCCTATGGCAAATACTTCCTGAAATGGTTGCTGATTCAGTCTCCTCTTGGAAAATCATAACCTTTGGGGACTAAATTTGAGGGCATCTGTCAGGTGGAAATTCGAATCACCATGCACATGGTTGTAGCTCAGTGGTGGAGCACTATGCAGACGGCCCTGAGGCGGACCCCTGCCCCAACTACTGCAAAAGCAAACATGCAAGAAAGCTGAAAATGTGCACGTATTAAGTTTTGAGTAAGCTACTGTAGCACAGGAGTTCAGTAATGCAGCCCATGATAAACTGCTAACAAGTCTAATTTGTGTGTATGTGCATATATCTGTGTGTGAATATGTGGGTGTGGGTGTGGGTGTGTGTGCATGCACATATGGAGGCCAGAGGTTGACCTTGGCTATCTTCCTCAATTGATTCCCACCTTATTTCATTTTTCTTGCTTTTTAAATGTTTTATATGAAAGTACAATTTAAAAAAAAATTATTTATCTATTTATTTGAGAGTGACAGACAGAGAAAGAAAGAGGTAGGTAGATAGAGAGAGAATGGGCACACCAGGGCTTCCAGCCACTGCAAAAGAACTCCAGATGCATGCACCCTGTTGTGCATGTAGCTTATGTGGGTCCTGGGGAATCGAGCCTCGAACCGAGGTCCTTAAGCCATCTCTCTAGCCTGAAAGTACAATTTTTTGAGACTGTGGTTGTTTAAATATTTATTTAAGAGAGAGAGAGAGAGAGAGAGAGAGAGAGAGAGAGAGAATGTGCACCAGGGCCTCTGGCCACTGCAAACAAACTCCAGATGCATGTGCTACCACCATGTGCATCTGGCTTATGTGGGTTCTGGGGAATTGAACTTGGGTCCTTAGGCTTCGCAGGCAAGCGCCTTAAACATTAAGCCAGTTCTTCAGCCCTCCACCTTAATTTTTGAGGCAAGAGTTCCTCTCTGCGTCTAGAGCTCAAAGATTTGGTTACACTAGCTGACCAGCAAGCCCTAGGGATGGACACTCTTGTTTCCACCTCCCCTGCACTAAGATTATAGGCACACATTACAATGCCTAGCTGTGTACATAGATGCTGGGGATCTGAACTCAGGTTCTCATGTTTGTGTGGCAAAGCACTTTATTGACTGAACCATCTCCCCTCCCCAGCCCTAAGTCTAATACTTCATATGGAGACCAGATGCCAATGGCTCATGAGCACATTCCCTGCTTTGTCCCTATGTTAAATTGCTGGTTGAATCCCTTACTAATTCTAGTAAAAGTAACACAAATGATCCTAAGTCCTCTCCTGACTCAGCCTGGTCAGGGCTTTTGGTTGGATTGGAACACATTCCATGAACACTTTCATTCTGGTTTTCTTTCTTTCTTTCTTTCTTTCTTTCTTTCTTTCTTTCTTTCTTTCTTTCCTTCTAGTATTTTTTTATTTAATTAAATTAATTTATTTATTTGAGGGGGGCAAAAAGATAGAATGGGTCTAGAGAGATGGCTCAGCAGTTAAAGTGCTTGCTTGCAAAGCCTAATGATCTGGATTCAATTCCCCAGTACCTACGTAAAGCCAAATAAATGCACAAAGTGGTGCATGCATCTGGAGTTCATTTGCCCTGGTGTGCCCATTCTCTCTTTCCATCTCTCTCCTCTTTATTTGTTTGTTTATTTTTGAGGTAGGGTCTCACTCTAGCTTGGGCAGAATTGTTACTCACTCTGTAATTTCAGGCTGGCCTCGAACTCACAGCGATCTGACTATCTCTGCCTCACAAGGACTGGGATTAAAGGCGTGCACAACCATGCCCTTCTATCTCTTTCTGTTTGCAAATAAATTTTTTTTTTTTTTAAAGAGAGTCTGGGTGCACCAAGGCCTTTAGCCACTGAAAACGAACTCCAGACACATGCACTACCTTGTGTATCTGGCTTACTTGGGTACTGGGGAATTGAACCTGGGTCCTTGGGCTTTGAAGGCTAAGCCATCTTCCCAGCCTTCACTCTTGTTTTAACTGTGGTTCACAGGCTTTCCATGGTGGGAGGGGGGGGGGACCTTGGCATTTAAAAAAAATGTTTTATTTTTATTTATTTGAGAGAGACAGTCAGACAGAGGAAGAGAGAAGGAGAAAGAGAGAATGGGTGTGCCAGGACATCCAGCCACTGCAAACAAACTCCAGATACATGTGCCATCTTGTGCATCTGGCTTATGTGGTTTCTGGGGAATGGAACCTAGGTCCTTTGGCTTTGCAGGCAAGTGCCTTAACCGCTAAGCCATCTCTCCAGCCCCGGGACCTTGGCATTTTAAGAACATAAAGATTGTGTTCACACAGTCACCCGTTTGGCTCACTTCAAGTTCTTAGCTGCTCGGCAGAGGAAGCACCTTCCACGAAGGCTAGCTGCGCTCCAAGAGCCTGACTTGCCCAGTGACAAAGGCTGTCTGCCCTTCAGTAGTCCACCGTTCCCTTGTGACCCTTTGTGGGCCAGACAAGACCAAGGTGCTAATTCATGTCCCATGAGAGCCAGTTTCCCAGATTGGCCTCCCCAGACCCACAAGCCCCGATTTTTAAATCCCCCAACCACTTCTCATTAGATTTATTTGTTTTTCGCCTCGTCCTGCAATTTGAGTTAGCACACAGAATAATTAAAACCAAACCCTGCATTCATCCCCTCTCTCTGACTCATCAGCCTTTGCTCTGGCTCTGACAGCAGACCTTCGGCTGGTACACGGTCCACAGGGAGGAAGACAGGAGGGGGCCATGGGTCTGGCTTGGAGCCTCCCTGAGCAGCAAGTCCCCTCTTCCCTCCTCCACCCTGCTCCCCTCCGGTTGGGGCTCTCTTAAAGCAATCACGTCTTCTATGAAAGACAAGGCCTGTTGGGACATGACCCAGCCACAGAAGGTCCTCCAGGCAAGACTTCCCATAGACAATTTGGCCAAATTCATAAATTAAGTTGAAAATTTGATCCAGCTCGCTGCCAAGTGGGGCTAATTAATTTCTGTAGGGACTGATGAACAGGAAGTGCGCGATTCACATTATTTCATCAACAATTAATTCACTAAGCTCCGATTCATTAGTTTCCTGGCATCTGCCTTTCCTAAACAGTGTTGGGAAGGTGTTTGTGGAGGGAGCCTGGCTATTTTAAGCCTCTTGGAGAACACCGTGGGCTCAGCTGCCTCCCCAAGCAGGTGACTTCACCTTCCCGGGAGAGGACTCATTAGGAGTTGTTTGGCACCCCGGGAGAGAGGGGAGGAGGGAGGGGGCAGGCAGGCCTGGGTGGTGCACCATTTCTCCCTGGGACCTTCTGGAGCTTTGTGGCCTCCTTGGCAAGGGGAAGCAGCAACTGCCCTGGGCCCCACTTTAATCAGTGCTTCTGTAATGAGCCTCACCAGTGCCCCCAGGGCACTCCCAAGGACAAGAAGCGGGGAGGGATGGAATTCCAGTTGTGTCTACTCCAGGCTCGGCTCCCCCTCCCCCACCACGCCCCCAGGTCCCTTTGCCCTCCTTGGATCCTCTCCAATCATAGGGCACAAGGTCGCTAGGACAAAGCTCTTCGTGGGTCAGCCAGCCCCGTACTGTGTGTGATTTTGGGATACAATTAAAGAAGGCTTCCTCTTAGAGGAAGGACAATGTGAGTGGGATGTAACGGCAGGAATCTTTTTTATTTTGTCCTTGTCGTTACAACTTAATTCATAGCACAGGTCCTGAAAGAAAAGGGGGAAGGGAAGGACATAGGGGAAGAAACTTGAGTAGGAGCTACTCGCAGATAGGAGGAATGGGGGTAGAAAGGGTAGCTCAGAGCCCTGGATGGGCGTAATTAGCACATGTTAAATACTCCACAACTATAGGCATCCTTTTTTGGGGCTGAGAAGGACCCCTAGTAGCCCCGCAAGGACAGAGATCTGGCTAGGTCGCCTGGCCCCCTCCACCACAGAGAAGCTGGACTGGGAGATGCTGGCTTTGCTCCTTGGCAGTAGCCATACACTTGACATTCTCTCTGTTCATGAATTTCCTTTTTTTTTTTTTTTTTTCTAGTCTGGGCATGGTAAATTGTTACAGCTAAGGCAGGTCTTGGCCACATGGGCAGGAAGGTTAGAGCCCTTGATGACGGATGGCCTCAGTCTGAAGCCCTGACTTGTTGGGACCCTGTATCCCAGAGGGGAAGACACACACATGTGTCGCCCACCTGAGCTCTGTTCCCTTTTCATACCTGCCTGGGAGGTGTTAGAAACAGGATTTTCCCCAGACTCCAATACTGAAACATCTTACAAATAATAATAATAATAATAATAATAATAATAAATGTTAGATGTCAGCTGTCTTTCCACAATTGCAACTCCTAACAGGAAGAAGCTGCATTTTTTAAATAAATATTTTATTTGAGAGAGAGAGAGGGAGAGAGAGAGGGACAGAATGGGCACACCAGAGCCACTAGCCACTGCAAATGAACTCCAGATGCATGTGCCACCCTGTGCATCTGGCTTACGTGGGTTCTGGAGAGTCAAACATGGATCCTTAGGCTTCGCAGGCAAGTGCCTTAACCATTAAGCCATCTCTCCAGCCCAAGAAATTGCATTTTAAGTTAGAACGTTTCACTTAGGAAAGATTCTGGCTTGTTAGTCAACTCAACTTTGATGGCAACTTGGTCCTTTTTTTCTGTTCAACTCCAAAAGAAATTATGGAAGAGACGCGCAAACTGGGTAAGTGTACATTTGTGCAAAAAGCTGAATGAGGGCGCCAAGCAGGTATCAGAAAATTCCAAGGAAAATCTGTTAGAAGGAGTGAATGGTACAAAACGAAGACACCCATGTTCATTTTGGAACTCAGCTTCCTTAGAGTGTGGCAAGGTCTTGTGGTGGTTGTGAAACAGATCTGGGCATCTCAAACACCTTCTAATTTAGGGAGAGAAGACTCAAGTCTGGGGCTTCAGGTTTGGTCAGCAGGAAGCTGGGGGCATAGGAAGGAGCCTAATGAGGAAGGTGTGGTTTCTCCACCCAGTGGCCAACCACTGGACCCTGTATCAGAGAGAGGAGCACATGCCCATGTCGTCCACCTGAGCTCAGTTTCCCTTTCATACTCCCCTGGGAGGTGTCAGAAACAGGGTTTTCCCCAGACTCCAATTCTAAAAAATATTGCAAAAACAAATTGTTAGATGTCAGCTGTCTCCCCACAACTGCCAACTCCTACCAAGAAGTAGCTGCATTTTAAGTTGGAAACATTTAAATGGGAACATGTGCCCTGGAGGGAAAGTGGGCATATTGAGGGCCAGCGGGCCTGGCACAAAGGCAGCTTCACTCAGCCCCAGACCTCTGGTAGCTGAGGGTGGTGTGGGAGCTGCTAGCTAAGGTATGCAGTGGGGTGGGTGGGTGTAAGTGAGGAGGGCTGTTCCTGCCCCAAGGACAGGGTACTGGGTGAAGAATACGGAAACAAATGTCCAGCAAGCATGGTGACGCATGCCTGTCGTCCTAGCACTGGGGAGGCTGAGGCCAGGAGAATTTTTGAATTCAGGAAAACTTGGACTATATTGCAAGAGACCCTGTTTCCAACAAAACAAAGGAGGAACAGACAACAAAACAAAACCAAAAAGTAATGTCTAAAGGCAAGGATCTCTGCATACACTCAGGTAGTTGCATCAGGGAACTGTCTTGGGTTTAAAGATTAAATAAAAGACAAGTCAAGCAGCTGCACTGGTGTCAAGTGAGGCAGGAGTGGGGAGTCAAGAAGCATTAGACATACAGCATTTTTTTAAAAAAATAAGCTGTTAGGGGCCGGGGAGATGGCTTAGAGGTTAAAGGCGCTTGTTTGCTAAAGCCTTATGGCCTGGGTTCAACTCCTCAGGACTCACATAAAGCCAGATGCACAAAGTGGTGCATGCATCTGGATTTCCTTTGCAGTGGCAAGAGGCCTTGGTGTGCCCATGTGTTTTCTCTCTCTCTCTCTCTCATTGTCAAATAAATAAAATATTGAAAATAAACTTTTATGATAATAATTTGAGATAAAATTTACCTAACATAAAATGAACCATTTTGAAGTGGGCAATTCAATGACATTTAGTATAACATGTTGTCTAGTTCTAGAATCCCTTTACCTATTAAACAGTCCCTTCCCATCCCTGCCCTGTTCTTCACCAGCCTTGGGAACCCACAATTTGCTACCCATCTGTGCTGATTTGAATGAGGAATGTCCTCTGTGGGTTCTTGTAACTGAACACTTGGTCTCCAGGTGGTGGCACTGTTTTGGGGGTTGAGCCTTAGCTGGCAGTTTTTTGTTTTTTGAGGGTTGCAGCCTAGCCCTGTCTCCTGTCTTGTTCTCTGCATCCTAGTCAGCTCCTACCATGTGACCAGCCCACTAACATTCCCACAGATGTGGCTTGAGCCTCTCTTGCTGCTATGCCCTCTTCTCCATGATAAAGTCTCCAGAAACCATGAGCCAAAATAATCCTCCTTTAAGTTGCTTGTGTCAGGTATATTGCCACAGCACTGAGAAAAGTAATGAATACAACATCTCTATGGATTTATCAATTCTGAATATTTCATATAAATGTTGTCATTTACATGTGACCTTTTATGTCCGGCTTCTTTCATTTAGCATGATGTTTTGAAGTCCAACCAGTTAGCATAGCGTTTGTACCATGTTTCATTTTATGGTGGGATAACTATATTTATACTATAATTTGTATATTGATTCATTTATTGACAGACATATGAGCTGTTGTGAACAGTGCTGTTATGAACAGGGATGCACATATGTTTGTGTGCATATTGCTTTCAGTTCTTTTTGAGATTATACTTAAGAGTAGAACTAGGAGGTCACATAATAACTTTGGGCTTTGTTTTCTGAGGAATTTCCATAAGAAGCTGCAGCATTTACAATCTCATCAGCAGTACTTGAAAGTTCAGGGTTTCTCCACATCCTTGCTAATCTTTGTCATTTTCCATCTTTTTAAAAGAATTTTATTTTTATTCATTTATTTGAGAGAGGGGGAGAGAGATTGAGAGAGAGAGAGAGAGAGAGAGAGAGAGAGAGAATGGGCATGTCAGGGCTTCCAGCCATTGCAAACAAAATCCAGACACATGAGCCTCTTTGTGCTTCTGGCTTACGTGGGTCCTGGGGAATAGAACCTAGGTTCTTAGGCTTTACAGTCAAGCACCTTAACCACTAAGCCATCACTCTAGCCCCTCAGTATTATTTTTTAAAAATACTTTATTTTTATTTATATGACAGAGAAAGAGGGAGAGGGAGAGAGAGAGAGAGAGAATGGGTGTGCCAGGGCTTCCAGCCACTGCAAACAAACTCTATACGCATGCGCCTCCTTGTGCATCTGGCTTACATGGGTCCTTGGGAATCGAACTGACATACTTTGGCTTTGCAGGCAAGTGCCTTAACTGCTAAGCCATCTCTCCAGCCCATTTTCCATCTTTTTGATGAAAGCTATCTTAGTGGGTATAAAGTGGGTTTTGTTAAAATTAAGTTTTCATTTTTGAAGAGAGGTCAGAGGGAACAAATGTTAATATAACTTTTACTGAACTGAATGATGAGGAGTGCCCAAAGCGGGGGGGGGGGGTGTCATCTATTCCAAGAGTTATGGTGTGATGAGATAGTGACAGGAGCTAATATTTGTTAAAGATCCATAGCAGAAAGACAGAGTTCTAACTGCCTCAACCCCCTCTGAAAATCTGAGACAGCTTATTACTATTGTTATTATTATTATTATTATTACCACCCCGACTATCCCCATTCCGTAGATACAGAAATGGAGTCTCAGACAAGAAGTCCATGAATTTGCACAAGGTAGGAAAGTAAAGAAAAAAAAACACTTCTGAAAAATATTTACTATAAAAATCCATTTTATATAGCATCTTTATCCTTTCTATAAAATTCAGGAATGCTTTCAACAGAAGAAACCTGAATTAGGATGAAAGAAAACCTATGAAGGAAGCTGGATGATGTAATGATAAAATGATGTGATCCTAAAATGTTATGGTGGAATCTGAAGCTTTAAAAGCAGTAAAGAGCAGAATTAGTGCTGGACAAAACGAACATGGAATGCATTTGTTCATCTGCTGAAGGCAGGAGCAGGAGGGGGAGGGGACAATGTTAAGGTTTCGAAGGTTGGATGCCAGGCGCAGCGCGCGGTTCCCTCCTTGGAAACATTTACGCACTTTCATCTCCCTGGAAAGATCTGGACTGGACCTTGCCAAAAGAAAGGGGATCAAGCCAGATGACTTCTTTGCTCACTTTCCAGCCCTTCTGTTCTGCAAGTTTCTCCTCTGTTCAGTTGCACATATAGATCCCATCAACAGGGAGGGCAGAAGTCTAGGGATGCTGGAGGGGGTGGGCAGCGGGATTACCTTCTATTTATCTTGCTTCTATTAGAAAATGTAGTGCCTTTTCGCGTTCCTTGGTGTCCTTGCCTCCCTCACTCCCAGCCCATTGGTTTCTGATGTGTTTTCTTCCTCCGCCCCAGCGCCCAGGGTGGGCCTTGATCATTTTCAGCTCTCTTTCACTGTAGGATTTAAAGTTGAGCCACAGCAGCTGCCTTCTGACCCCAAGGAGAGATATCTTCTGAGAACAAAGTCAGCATGTTGGAGCAACAGAGCTGTGCTGAGTACTAACGATATTGCTTGACCCCCGCATTAAGCTGCGCTGACACTTAACCCCAGCTCAAGACCATCCAGTCATCAGAGCCAATAAGCATCCCTTAGCCAGCTGGACTTGAGGTTTCTGTCATAGTAATGAAAAGAGAGAGTTCTAACTGATGTAGTTTGGCGGAATAAGTCAGTGATGTAGTCTAAATAAAAGCCACTTAACTTCTCTGAGAATCTTATGGTGTTAGATATAGCATTGACATAAACGTCTGTGCTCACGAGAACATTTTTCATACGATACTTTTTGTGGCGGTGTGGTGTGTGTGCGCACGCACATGCGCGTGCTTGCATACGCACCTATTTGCATCCATGTGGAGGCCAGAGTAGAGGAGAGTCAGGTGTCTTCCTTTATCACTCTTCTGTATTCTGTCCTGGAGAGGAAGCCTCTCACTGAGTCTGGAGCTGCTGTTTTTTGGTCAGATTGGCTGACTAGCAAGCCTCATTGATTCTCCTCCATCCGGACCATCTCAAGAATCAGGTTAGACGTGTGTGGCCACACCTAGATTTTAACATGGGTGCTGTGGATTGAACTCAGGTCCCTATTACTATTACCCACTGAGCCATCTCCCCAGGCCTGTCTTTCTTTATAAGATACTTTTAAAGAACCTCCAATGAGCCAGTCTTGATGTAATCCCAGCACTTGAGAAGTAAAGGCATGAGGAACAAGGATCCAAGGTCATTCACAGCTAGCCTGAGCTACATGAAACATTCTCATAGAAACTAAAATAGCGTTGGAGAGATGGCTTAGTGGTTAAGCATTTGCCTGTGAAGCCTAAGGACCCCGGTTCGAGGCTCGATTTCCCAGTACTCATGTAAGCCAGATGCACAAGGTGGTGCATGCATTTGAAGTTTGTTTGCAGTGGCTGGAGGCCCTGGTGCACCCATTCTCTCTCTCTCTCTTTCTCTCTCTCTCTGCCTCTTCCTCTTTGTCTGTCTCTCTCAAATAAAGAAACAAAGAAAGAAAAAACAAATAATAAGTGAATAAGCAATAAATAAAGAGTAACTATCAATTAACTGTACATAAATGGCATGCATAGAGACACAGCCTCTTTATTCATGTGTGAGCTTAGCATTTTAATTTTTGCTTTAATAACCAGGTTATTGGCTACCATGCTCTCAAAGACCAAAGGAGATAGACTGGATGAGCTGAAGGTGAGACGACATGTTGCCCTGCCCCAGTGCAAACCTACGCATTCTGAAGATTAGCCTAAAAATGCTCCAGAATCCACAAGACATTCCGTTCTGTGTTAAGAGGGAAAGGACACAAGCGGAACCCACAGTTTTCCACCTATTTGATAACATTTCTCCTGTCTTGTGCTCAGTCCCCTACCTTCCTCTAGTTCCTTTCCCATGCTATCTGTTCACTTTCACAGCACCTACCGCTATCACTCATAAAATACTTCCCAATCTATTTATCTGTGGAATGTGACTCTTCCCTCCACAGTCAGGTCTCCAAGGCAGTACCAGCTTGGTTTCAGCATCTATCCTGTAGGGTGCCCTAATAACAGTTTTTTTTTTTTTTTTAAAAATGTGATTTGGGCTGGAGAAATGGCGTAGTGGTTAAGCGCTTGCCTGTGAAGCCCAAGGACCCCGGTTCGAGGCTCGATTCCCCAGGACCCACGTTAGCAAGATGCACAAGGGGGCGCACGCATCTGGAGTTCGTCCACAGAGGCTGGAAGCTCTGGCGCGCCCATTCTCTCTCTCTCTCTCTCTCTCTGCCTCCTTCTCTCTGTCGCTCTCAAATAAATAAATAAACAGAAAAAAATTTTTAAAAATGTGATTTAGGGCTGGAGGGATGGCTTAGCACTTAAGGCACTTGCCAGCAAAGCCAAGTGACCCAGGTTTGATTCCCCAGGACTCACGTAAGCCAGATGCACAAGATGACACATGCATCTGGAGTTTGTCTGCACTGGCTGGAGGCCCTGGTGTGCCCATTCATTCATTCACTCTCTCTCTCTCTCTCTCTCTCTCTCAGTCAAATAAATAAATAAATAAAATAATAAAAAATGTTATATGTGTGTGTGCGATGTGTGAATGCAGGTACACAATTGCCATGGCGTGTGTATGGATGTCAGAGGACAGCTTTGAATGTCGGTCTTGCTGTCCGTCACCTCCTTGGAGACACAGTTTCTCTCACTCATTCTCACTGTTGTCCTTTGGTGCACTTGCTGCAAGCCTGTAAGCTTCTGGAAAATGCTCCTGTGTCAGGTTCCCAGCTTGCCAGCAGCATGCTGGGATTGCAGAATCCCACCACAGCTTCTGGCTTTTTCTGTGGGCTTTGAAGATTGGACTTGGGTACTCGGTACCGAGCAGCAAGCACTTTAACCACTGAGCCATCGTCTCCCCAGGCTAACAGCAGAGTTCTCATTGAATGAACAAATGAATGTTGGAGTCAAGAGAAATGAAAGAGGGAGTTTCTGTAAAAACTACTGCTATTTTTGGGCTGGAGAGATGGCTGAGTGGTTAAGCGCTTGCCTGTGAAGCCTAAGGACCCTGTTTCGAGGCTCGATTCCCCAGGACCCACATTAGCCAGATGCACAAGGGGGCGCACGCGTCTGGAGTTCGTTTGCAGTGGCTGGAGGCCCTGGCGCGCCCATTCTCTCTCTCTATCTGCCTCTTCCTCTCTCTGTCTGTCACTCTCAAATAAATAAAATAAAAACAAAAGAAATTTAAAAAAAACTATTACTATTTTTACTGGAGATGTTTCTTTCTTTTAAAGCTTGTTCTTTAATAAAAGGTGGATGTTTTGACAACTGACTCTGATCACGTTTTTTTAGTCGAGGGGAGCCCAGTGGAAGGACAAGGAAGAAGAGCCTTGGTACTACCTGGAAGCTGGGTCTATGAGTTTATCTTTGGATGCAGAAATGGGCTATTTAGAGGAGGATAGATGGAAACTGTGTTGATTCTACTTCTGGAAGGGAACTTAGCAGCTATTGCCAGGAGTCGTGCAGGGAGTGGGTTCTGGTTGATGGTCAAGTTTTGATTTGGCGTAAAAGAGCATTACCACATCCATCTTAGAGTTTTCTAATTTGCCACTGCCCAGAGACCTTGCAGAACTATCAGGGTGGAGAAAGGGAAGCAAAGGCTATTTTTTTTGTAAAAGTCCTAAATAGATTCATCTTCAACAACAGTTAAGTAAACAATGCCTTATCCACTGAGAGAATATTCAAATACCTTATAATAGTGTAAGACGTGATTATGATACAGTTTTAAGTCCAGAAACAAAACACAAAAAGGAAAATAACCAAACAACAACCCGTCTCACTCCCCTGCCAAAAATCTCAGGATCAAAGTTGTAACTATAGACCAACCTTACACTGGGCTGATCACCGCCCTCCCTGGCCGGCCTGGCTTGCTGCCCAGCAGCATCTCCTATCACCCTTCCTCCCGAGGCCTCTGGCCTCTATTCGTCCTAAACTCACATTTCACTCACACATTCCCTCACTGCCACCCTTCTCCTCTCCTGGACAACCCCTCTGTATTCCTTTTCTCCCTGTAAATGTGTCTTCCTCTGTAGATCCATTTCTAAGTCCAGAGTCAGGAAAGTGGCCATTCCTCTAAACACAGGGTGTCTCTCCTCTGGGCTTCTGACTCTGGGAGGGTGGAAAAAGTCATTTCTTGCACTGCCCCTAGTGCCTAGCTCTGGGCCTCCATGGCCTAAATACGCTTGTGGGCTGCAGACTAGGAGTTACCCGTGCCTCCCAATGGGACAATTCATGTTGATTTTTATTACTTTCTTTCCATTTTTATTTTTTTAAAAAGTCATTTCTATAATCAACATGTATTACACAGTACAAAAGCAGAGGAATGATCTGCAGAGGCCATGGATATGGGCAGCATCTGTCACACTTTCTTCACAAAACTGAGGTTTCATCTACGTGTTTAGAGTTTTGGAGAAAAACAAACAAATGTACCTGAGAGTAATGAGGCCAGTGGGCTGGGTTGTGACATTATTACCCCATGGACTGCAGGGGCTTACCCCTGGCAGGGCCCAGGGTTTTTTTTTTTTTTTTTTTTAACTTTTCACAAAAATTTCTTTTCAACATCAAGGTATATATTTCGGAACACTTGACTGACAAAAGGTTTGGTCTACTATGGAATCCAGCCTTTTGACTGCATTTTTAGCAGTTCCTTCAGGATCTGGAGCAGAGTAATGCCTCTTAGGAAGTAGTCCCTAGTTCCTTGATACTAGTTTTAGGAATAAAGTTAATTTATGTTGATGCGAATTTATGTTGATCTTATGTTGATGTATTGTGCTTTTTTTTTTTTTTAAAGTTCTATTACTATTTTGAGGGGGCACGTTAGTGGCATATGTGGTATATAAGGTCCTAAGTTACTGCCTTATTTTTTTGAGAAAAGACCTCTCAACAAACCTAGAACTCACCAATTTGGCTAGAGTCACTAGCCAGTAAGCACTCATGTTCCTGTCTCTACCCCCACCCTAGAATTGGGATTATAGGTCCAGGCTCCTATGCCTGGCATTTTTACATGGGTGCTGGAAATCCCACACTCAGATCCTCATGCTTACAAGGCAAGCGCCTTACCCACTGAGCTACCTCCCCAGCCCTGTTTTGGGAACTTAGAGATCATGGCTGGAGAAAATTCCCCCTGACTTATAAACAGCAGTAGAGTTGGTTGGTTTAGACTCCATGTACCTATAGGGAAGATATAACAGGGACGCAGTCCTCCAGCCTATGGAAAAAAAAAAAAAAGAAGAAGAAGAAGAGGAGGAGGGAGGAAGGATAGAAAGGGAAATGGAAGGAAGAAGAGTGGAGAAGAGCAGAAAGGGTAGGAGATAAAAAGGAAGGAGCTTTCTAGGACTCTTAACAAATTCACAAAAGCCACACCCTCAACTTCATGCCCTGGAAACTTCCAAGAACTCTGCAGAGCTTTCCTCAGGGCAGTCTACAGGATGTGGCTACAACTCTAACACAGTCTTGAGCCTAATGAAGATCCCAAATCATCACATTATAGGGGTTTTCCACAGGGGCACATACTACCTTCCATGTTGCAAATATAAGCAACAAAACATCAAAACTAGGGCAAGCCTGTAGAGACCATCCAGCAAAGCCCATTGGGCCTTTCCCAAATCAAGAGGCTCAGTTATAGTGAGGGTAATGGGCCTGATACAAATTTCATAAAGGAGTAAAACTGTGATAGACAAGGGACAAACAGTCCAGAGCCCCAGTGCCTGGGCCAGAGCAACTGTCATTAAGGATCATGATGCCCAAAGGACAGAAAGGAAGGCAGAGGGGTAAGCCTTGTGTGTTAAGGCGAGTCCCATCAAAAATTCCTTTACAATTTTTTAATTGGTTCTCAAGAGTGATTATATTCAGTTATCTGAAATATTGACTTCTTGGCAAAGTTCCACTACCCAATGCTGCTGGACAGAAAAAGACCTCATGGGGCTGGAGACATAGCTTAGTTGTTATAAGGTGCTTGCCTGTGAAACCTAAGGACCCAGGTTTGATTCCCCAGTACCCACATAAGCCAGATGCACATGGTGGCACATGCCTCTGGAGTTCATTTGCAAGTGGCTAGAGGCCCTAGTGTACCCATTCTCTCTCTCTCTCTGTCAAATAGAAACAAACAAATAAATATTACAAAGAAAAAGAACTCATTAATGTTCTTTTTCCTTGCAGTTTACTGTGGCAAAATGAATTCAGGCCAGGCATGGTGGTGTATGCCTTTAATTCTAGTACTTCAGAGGCAGGGTAGGAGGATCACTGAGAGTTCAAAGTCAGCCTGAGACTACAGAAAGGAGTTCCAGATCAGCTTGGAGTAGGGTGATACTCTACCTCAAAAACAAACAAACAAACAAAAATAAAACCACCACAAACAAAAACAAAGAAGATGGATTCAGAACTCCTGGTGGCTCCCAGCAACACCACCACGACCACCACCACCACCACCCCCCCCCCACACACACACATCTTCACCATCCCACCGAGCAGACTGGATGCTCTGTGAAGGCAGGATTGGATTTGCTCATTGCTGCATAGTGCCTGGGGCAGTAGGTTTTCTGGATGAATGAGTAAATGAATGAACAAATGAATCAATCTCAAGCTTTCGTAGTGAGCTGTCTGATTTAACTTTCAACATAGCACGCCCATGTCTTGAGGCCAATTCTGAAAATCCGTATTGTTAGAAGCATTTGGTATGACAGGAAGCAATTAAACAAAACGTAAGCACGAGGGGACGGTTGTCAACACTTATTTTGATAACCAACAAACAATGTGGAAACTGCATTTTCCCCTGCATGCTGACAAGTGGAAATCAAAACAAACCTCAACACAAGAAGTACAACCCAGTAAGAAAGAGAAAAAAAAAAAAAATCAGGCGGAGAAGTGACCTTTCATTTTTTTTGATGCAAGATCTGCTCACGTGTAATTTTGTGGTTTCTTGCTAGATTATCTTTCCTCCATGGAAAACTTCTGAAATCAGTCTCCCACTTAGGCCCCCTTATTTAGGGCCTCTTAAAATTCAAGCCATTATTTCTCCTAATGAGCAAAATTTGGGGATATTATCCGACTCATCTGCATCTCCTGTGAGACGGCAAATTAACAGGACGCACCTCATGTCTAGACACCCACAGGTGTCATCTGAATCCCGATTTAAGCTGTTTACACCCCACATTGTTTTATTTACCCTTCAACATCAGGTCTCTGTTTAATTAAAATTGACTTTGGTCCTTCTGGCACACACAGCACAAACGTGGTTTTTCTGTTTTCCATTCCTCCTTTGCCTCTGTCTGCCCTAACCCAAGCACCTTGCCAGCCGTGACCCCCAGTTTGCCTTCTCCAGGGCTGGCTGGAGTGGAAAACCACAGGCCAGCGCCGAGGAAGCTCCCATGGACCAGCTCTGCCCAGAGCCAGCGCTGATCTTCCCCAGACGCTAAATCATAATCTTCGTGTTTTTCGTAGTTCACATTCTAGCCACAATTTCAACATCCCATCCCCGTGACATTAGGGAATGATAAATCAGCAGGCGGGACAGCTCCCCTGTACAGACTGGTACCAGCAGCCTGGCCCTGCCAACGCCCTCGCTTGCTCTGAGGCCAGGGTTAACCCTTTCCATCCGCCTGCTGCTACTGTGGCCAGCCCTGCCAGGCAGCTATTTTGAAAGACCAAATGGCTCTTCTTTCTTTTCTTTTGGAACCTTCCTTCTTTTCCCTCCTGGCTCTCCTCTCCTTGTTTGGCAGGTATAAGAGGACTTTAAGGAAAATGAAAATTTTGAACCACAAGTAATGGGAAAATACCACTCTCTTAAATGAGTAAGCATGCTGAAACCTTGCTTCTTCTTACCAGATATTACCAGAACAGGCTGAGGGAGAGGAACTGTGTGGAGAAATAGTTAACGTTGAATTTTATATTCTTATTTAAAAATAACTATATATGCTTTACACAATCAATTCCTCATTTTACCAGTGTAACTAAATAGCTTGGAATGTATATGTATACATGTGAGTATTTACAGATCTGTGGGAACTATGTGTGTTTTGCTGTGCTGGGGAATAAACTCAGGTCTCAGTGCCCGTGAGGCAAGCATTCTACCACTGAGCTAAATCCACGGCCTGGCTTCAGATGGATTTGTAGAATTATGCCACCATAGGCATTTTCTAATTTTAGAACATTTCTATCACCCTTCCCCCACAAAGCTCCTCAGTGTCCATTTGCAGTTCTTCTCCTTCCCCGCCCCCAGCCTCAGGTAACCACAGTATCTCTACCTTCCAGCTCTGTGGATTTGCCTTTTCTAGGCATTTTCTACAAATGGAATCATAGACTAGGTGGTCATTTGCATCTGGCTTCTTTCACGTAGTCTGATGTCTTTGAAGTTCAGCATTAGCTAATTGCTTCATTATCCAGAGTGGCCAAACTGTCCCAGAAGACCATCTACAAGCTGAGTGTGCTGTGGTCTATTCACAGCGCAATCATGCAACCCTGAAGTGGGGCGAGAACCCTGCCGAGGGTCTCGTTCTCAGGTGTGTATGTAGGTCGATGGGGACACATGCGGATACTAAGCCATAGTAGTTGGCTTTGCTTTAGAGAGAAAAATCCAAAATATGCGCTCCATCCACTATTAAAACAGATCCAGAGATCTGAGAAATTCAGGGTTTTAAAGCTCTCTCCTTTTAGGTTGTCTGATGAGGTGATTATATGTGTTGAAACTGAATATACATTTCATCTAAATTTTACATAGTGAAATGATATGCATATATGGAAGTACTTTATGTTAACAATGTACCTAATATTGTTATGTGCCCATAGATAGTCATATAGTTAGAATGAGTTTTTACACTGATATTTTATATTAAGTAATACATATCATTAGGGGAGAATGAGAAACTAAGACCCAGAAGGGGAGGTCAAAGACAAGCAAAAGGAAGAAAAGAGAGAGACGGGTTGGTTGAGTAACTGATGGGCAGTGTGTATATTATGTGTGAGACTGTGTATGGTATGTGATATGTGCTGTGTGTGATGCATGCTATATGTGGTATATGTGGAGTGTGTGACATGTGGTATGTTGTGTGTATGTGGTATATGGACTGTGTGTGTGTGGTGTATCATGTGTTGTGGGTAGATGGAGGGCATGAGAGAGAGAGAGAGAGAGAGAGACCTTGGCCCAGTTCTACTCGCAGAAGGTAGTGCTAACTTTGTTGTTTTTGGCCCCTCTTTTTGTTATTATTATTAACAACATATTTCAGATGGAAACATCATGTGTTGGTACCCTCTTTCCCTTCGCCCCTGCCCTCATTCTGTTGGGGACACTCCTCAGTGGGGTTGCAGGTGTTCCCCATGGGGTTGTGGGCTCCTCTTTTAAGCTTCCATTATGCCCTTATCCCTAACTTCCAATGCATTTCCTGACTGAAGGTTGGTTAGAGCCATGAAAGTGGTCTCAGCTGTACCCTGGAAGCACTTGGGGGGCAGGAAAATACACCCATGCTCAGGCTCAGTCCTGAATCAATTACATTAAAGCATTTGGAGGTAGGACTTGGATATATTTTTAAAAAGTCTCTCTAGGTCATTTGAATGGGGGGTGGGGCAGGGCTGGGAAGCAACCAGTCTATGTAAAGCAGTATTTATCAAACTTTATATATCTAAAATCCACCTGATGATTTTATTAAACTTGAAGATTCCAACTCAACAAATATAGGGCGAGGGCCTGAGACTCTCCTTTTGTGACAAGCTCTCAGGAATGCTGCTGCTGGTCCTCCTGAACTTCCTCTGAAAGGTGGAGAGAGGAACAGCACAGCTTTTCGTAATGCCCCTGACATGGGGTACTCCACTGTGTGCTTCTGAGGCTCCTAGTGTGGTCCCCAAACCAGCAGCATTAAGATCACCTGAGAACTGGCTAGAAAGATGAGTCCCCAGCCCCAGTCAGGATTAGTTAAATCAGAAACTCTGGGGGCAGGGCTCCGCAAGTTGTGGTTTAACAAGTCCCCCATCCTTACTTTCCTAAACATACCGTGCCTCTCTCTGCACACGGGTTCCTACTGTCTGACATCTGTTCTCATTGCCTACTGCTCCGTCTATAGCTTTTCATCAAATTCCTACATGCTTTCTGCTTAGTAGTGGTTTGGATTTTTTTCCTCTTCATATGTGTATGGGTTTTTATATTCTTGTTTTTTTTTTTTAAGACAATTTCATTATATAGCCCAGGCTGGCCTTGGACTCCTGATCCTCCTGCCTCAGCTTCCCAAGTACTGAAATTATTGGCAGGAACTAAAACACATGGTAAGTATTAACAGCTGATTCTCTAGAGCCTTGATTTTAGCATTTGCTGATTTCTGGGGCATAAGTATCACTGCCATGGACAGTGTCAAGCCATCGATGTGAAGACGCTGAAGGCAGAGAGATGGGAAGAGATGTACTTGTGAGTAGAGAAGGGCTCTTGCAGGCTGCTCCATTGCTTCATTGCTTCTATGCTAACCCTGCCTATCTGCGGGTTCGATGCTGAGCTCCTTGTTCCAGGTCATCCTTCCTGCCTTTCTCCATCACCTCAGGGAGATATGCATATACAAATTCCTTCGTACCTCTTTTACTGGATTGCTGAACCCTACCTGTGCTGTGACCATACATAACCACACCCACATATGCAACTGAACTTTTCCAAATGACAACTGACGACTGTATAATAGTGAGCTTTAGCTTAAAAAAGAAGAAAAGTTAGACTGAGCCAATAGAGGTATTATCTAGATATTTCTAGGTCTTGGGCGCATATCAGATTTCTCATGGTGGCCTTATGAATTAGAAGCACTGTTTTTTTTTTTATTTCAGAAGTATTCATGGGTCTAGAAGGCTTCAAAAGTGTCCTCACACAGGAGCGAGGGACCTAGGAGTCCACTGAGGAGGTCCTAGCTCCGCCGTAGACCTGGGCTCACTCTTCCCCCTCCTACACTCTCAGCTGTAGAGAAGGATGCTACCATACTTAGCTGTGAAAATCAAGTTTGTTTCTGGCTGCTAAATGATAACTTGGGCCTCCAAATGCTCTCCAAACTGAAAAGAAAGCATGAATCAGAAAAGTTTCCTCTATTAAAAGCAGGTTTCTATTTTCTAGCAAAGGGTTAAGTCTCTAATATACCTTACGAAGTCACAGGCTTGTCTTTGCATCTTGTCCTCCTTCCCCTGATGAATTGCCTGACACTTCCCTGATCCTACAGCTCTTTGCTTTCGAAATAACATTTGGTTTTGGTCACGGCAGAACCCCAGACTCGGCTGATTTAAGACCAGAAGGAATGTGACAGCAAATTTAAATACTTTCATATCTAGAAAAGCATGAGTCTTGAAATACAGATGTTAACATGAACAGTGTTGGCGCTTTATGCACAATAAAGCTTTCTTTAATCATCTGTGGTCAGTTACTACCTATCTCTCATTCTTTTTTGGAACTTCAAACCTTAGATTCAGTTATAATTTTCTGTTTTGCTAGATCATGGTAAGACAGAACTATAATTTCAGGGTTCAGATTTCAATGGATTAACTTCACTGTATAAACAATTAGGAAACTGATATGTTTTCTCTCATCTTGCATTTCAACGAGCATGGTGTTGATTGTGCAAAGGAGGCAGAATTCATCAGCGCATTGTGTTGCATTATTTTAAAAGACAAGTAACTGTCAGTACAAGAGATAATTTAAGAGAGACTCTTCAATAAGGCTTAAATATTTTTGGCAAGTGGGAGGTGAGAGTTCAGGGCTAACTATGCTATTTGCAATTCAACATATAAATTAGGATAATTGTTCTAAAAAATAGTTAAAGAAAGAGATGTGTTGATAAGTTTGAGCACTAATTAAGAGGCTTTTTAAGCCCGTGGTTTAATTTACCTCCAGATATTTTCCCATTTTGTTAGTTAACACTGACACAGGCCCATCTCCCCCACGATCATTTGTTTTATCCCTTCATTTAGTTTTACAACATGAGCTTTAACATTAGGTGAAAGGATAAAAATAAAATAATAGCTTTGAGTTTGAACAAGTAATTTCAGAGAAAAGACTCCCGTGTTTTTATTTGTCTGTTTAGCATGCCAAACTGAAACTATAACAACTCAATTAATTACTTTACCCACAAAACTCAGTTCCAGGTCCCTATAGTTCTCTTATTGGTGTGTCATTCTCCTAGGCTCAAATTCCAGGGGACTCTTCTTTTTTTCTCCCTCACATTCCACATCCAGACAATTGTTGAATCTCACCCACTGTGGCTCACAATGCGTCTAGAATATATCCTCTCTGTTTTTATTTGTTCTCAATTAGAGAGGGCATCATCATCACCTGGGGAGATTCACCAACATGTCCAATCCCAGGGCCTTCCTCCAGGTTTCTGATTCAGCATGTTTAATATGGGTCCTAAGAAAGCTTTATTTTGAACAAGGGAACTAGGTGACTTTAAGAACCTTTTGTAAGGAGGGGAGGTCTGAGAAGATGAGCAACAGGACTTAGCTTAACAAGTAGCCAGACCAGCAGGTGAGAACCCTGGATGGGAAGGAGTGAGGAGGCTAAGGAAGAGAGTGGTGGGGGAGGAAGCCCTAGGGACCACCATATTCATTGGGGCCCCACAGCCTCATTTAATAGCTATTCTTTAAAAAAAAAATTTCTTAAATCTCTATATGCTGTATATGCCCAAGTAGGCTCGGGCATGATGACAAGGCCATGGCTCCCAGGGGAATGGATGTCCCTTTCATAGTAGATTTCACAGAAGCAGTGGCTCTGTGTTTGCTGACACCTTTTGAGAACCACCATGATCTCAGGCACTCCTTCTACTCTGCTTTGTTGGGCTGACGACTGTCCTGGACCTCTTGACCATTTCAGAGTTCCTCTGGGCTGGCGAAGGAGGAAGACTGGGAGTCAAACTAATCATTCCCATAACCTTGCAATGTGTCAGGAGATTCATGTGTGCCCTTATCATTTGTGCGTTCTTATCTTGGTTATAAGTCAGGGTCACTGCGAGTTTCTAGACAGCATATGAAAGGGAAAGGCAATTGATCATTGAAGAAATAAAAGACCAGACTATACCCCCCAAAAAAAAAAAAAAAAAAAATTTCTTCATTTTTATTTATTCATTTGAGAGCAACAGAGATAGATAGATAGAGAGAGGGAGAGAGAGAGAGAGAGAATGGGCATGCCAGGGCCTCCAGCCACTGCAAATGAACTCCAGACACGTGCGCCCCCTTGTGCATCTGGTTAACGTAGGTCCTGGGGAATCGAGCCTCAAACCAGTGTCCTTAGGCTTCATAGGCAAGTGCTTAATGGCTAAGCCATTTCTCCAGCCTTCTTTATTTATTTATTTATTTATTTATTTATTTAAGAGAGTCAAAGAGAAAGACAGACAGACAGACAGACAGAGAGAATGGGCATGCCAGGGCCTCTAGTCACTGCAAACGAACTCCAGACATATGCGCCACCTTGTGCATCTGGCTTACGTGGGTCCTGGGGAATTGAACCTGGCTCCTTTGTCTTTGCAGGCAAATGTCTTAACCACTAAGCCATCCCTCCAGCTCCAATAGCTATTCTTTAAGCAGGTGACGAGTGAGGTGATTGTGAGTCTTCATGGAAAATGCTAGTTGGAAGCAAGAAATGAGGGTCAACAGCTGAGAAAGACCTGGGCTGGGTTTGAGCATTAGTCCTTTCGGAAGGAGTCGGCCCATGGAGATGAGAAGTGAGCCAAGATGGAACCCCGTTAAACAGAGACTGGGGAAGGGGGGCTAGCAAAACGGGAAAGAAAACCAAGAAAAGAGGAAAAGGTTGAGTGACTCACCATCCGCTGAGCATGTCCTGTGCTCTGAGCAGAGCGACAGTATGCTAACAGTTTTCTGAACTGAACAGACATGGCACCCAGGCTGGGGAAGATGAGAACTACCTGCGATGAGGCTGTGTGGGTCCCTGTGTGACCTTGGCCATGGCATCCCCAACAGAAGGGCAGTCGGCAGAACATGGTTGAGAAGGGACTCAGTGGTGCAATGTATAAAGACAGGAGTAAACCTCACTGGACATGGCAAGAAAGGGGATGAGAGGAAGCGAGGCAGAGGATGAATGTGAAGAGAGGAAATGATGACTCTTGAACTTTCTGTTCTACCTGTGGCACGTGGGTTTTGAATACCTGAGCTACTGAGAGAGAACTTGCCGCGCAGCTCTCCCGTCTCTGTGTTCATTCAGATTGTCCAAAATGTTGCCGCCTATTTTTCTTTTGTTAGAAACATTTCCTTTTAGGAAAAACCCTGATTAATATTATACTTTCTCCAAAGTGTTGGGTGTCTGCTTTCCTGACCCAAGGGGTTCCTGACCTGATATTGCCTGAGTACCAGGGTGTCACTGAATTTGTGCTGTCTCACAACAATGCCTCTTGTAGGTGTTCTTGTCTTCACTCCCCCAGGACAAAACTGACCTTCAACTTCCCTCAGCTGATAAGGAGTCCAGCTGGGAGCTAAGCCTAGCTCTGTCTGACTCAGCCAGTCCTTCTTCTTACCCACCCAGGCTGCTTATGCTTGGACTGGGCAAATTCCAAAACGACATAACCACTTCTCCCCAAAGTTCCTGACCTTTCTACATTCCAGACAGTTCTTCCTACTTGAGGTACAGTTTCTTCAAGTCACTTAAGCAAAGCCCTTGCAATTCTGCCCCAGCCTCCCCTCCTGCCTCCGCTCCTTCCACAAACCTCTTGGAATCCACTAGAGGAGCTGCCTGCCGCTCACCTCCCAGAACCACGTCTGCTCTGCCCTGCACCGTTCCATCTGCTGCCTCTGCCTCACAACGTGGAGGCATGCCCAGGCCAGCCTCGTGTGTGGTCCAGCAACTCGCTGGAGCCCCTTCCTGCTTAGAGAAATCTCATCAACTTAGCACCCTGGTCCAAGTGCTAGGCGCTGCGGTGGGTACTGGTATGGTATCTCATTTAAGCCACCCAGCTGCAACCTAGAGGCTGTCATCAGATTGCACAATGAAATAACTGCCTCAAAGCCGGGACGTGACTTCCAGGGACATCTGCCTGAGGGGGGCGCTAAAGTTTGGCCTCTACCCAGGTCTAGTTGCATTTTAAGACCATCTTATTATACCACCTGCCAGCAAAAGGATGAAGTCACAGCAGCAGACTTCTCTGGCTCAGAACCCGGCTGTTCTAGGAAGGGTGCAGACAGAAGTACCAGGGGAAGCGACTGGTCCAAAGAACATGTCACTACTTTGCATGTTTGGAGAGAGTTTTTATTTAAATGAGAAATCTTTTCAATCACATAATCCCAATAAGGTTTTTCCCTTAGCAGCAGGTGTCTTTGTGCCTCTCCACGTTAGTATTTAGCTGTTGAGAGAGTTAAAGAGTCCTTGCTTAGCATGCAGAAAGCCCTGGGTTTGATCCACCACATAAGCCAAGCGGCACAGACATGCCTGTGATTCTGCCCTTCAGGATGTGGAGGCAGGACAGATTAGGAGCTCAAAAGTCGTCCTTGCTGTCATAGCCAATCTGAGGATGGCCAGATAATGTCTCAAAAACAAACAAATAAACAAACAAAAAATTTTTTTCTTTCTGATTGGAGACATGATGGGTGCCTTCACAGCTAAGCACATTTATAGGAAGTACTAGACTGAAAGGCAGAAAATAAGCTTGAATTGAGGACAAGATCTGAAAACTGGAGGGGAAGAATGCAGTTGACCCCCAAAGATTCCCCTAAGTCTGATTCCTGCTAGAATTGGAACACAGCTGCACGGACCACAGCATCTGTAAGTGCCAAAGTGGAGGTGTAGCTTAAAGGAGATGAATAGGGGTATCATGTCTGTTGCTAGGGACAAGCCAGTGTCCTTGGTCCTAAAGACCCCCGTCTGTTGCACCCTCCACCTGCCAGGTATGCTGTTGCCAGACTCCTAGCATTCCTGCCAGCCTGGCTCCCATCCAGGAGGGCAAGTACTGTTCAGATCCTGCAGTATCTTAGCTGCTGGGGCAGGGGGTCAGAAGAAATCCTCCACTGCCTCCATCCACATTGCCATGGAGATGGGGTGGTGGGGCTGAGCCATGTCGTACCTGTGTCTAATAGAAAATAACCATGACGTCCTTCCGCTCCAGAATCCCTCTGTTTTTTATTGATTGATTTATTTTGCATGTATATGTGTGTTTGCACGTGTGTGGGAGGGTGCACATGCATGTGCAGGTTCTCATATGCCAAGACCAGAGGTCCATGGCCAGGTGTCTTCTTTGATTGCCCTCTACCTTATTTCTTGAGACAGGATCTCTCACTGAATTCTGGGCTCACCAATTTGACTAGAGTAGCAGGCCCTAGGGGCTCTTCCTGTCTGTACCTCCCCAGTACTGGGATCACAACTCAGGTTCTCATGCTTGTACAGAAAGCACATTACCGTTACTGACAAACCCATATTGCCAGCCCCTAGATTTTAAGTGGAAATCAGACTAAATTTATAAATTTAATAAAGCTCCCATGGGCTTTTTAAACATTTTATTTATTCTCAAATAGATAAGAGAGAGAGAGAGAGGAAGAATGGGTGCATCAGGGCCTCTAGCCACTGCAAATGAACCCCAGACACATGTGCCACATTGTGTATCTGGCTTATATGGGTACTGAGGAATCAAACTTGGCTCCTTAGGCTTTGCAGGCAAGTGCCTTAACCACTAAACCATCTCACTAGCCTGCCCATGGGCTTCCTTAAGGCTGAGAAAGAGTTCTTTGGAAATCCCCAAAGCTGTGCAGATTAAGACCCTTTAAAAATCCTAGGGCACCTCTTTTGCATTTGTTCTAGAGTCATGACTCCTAGCCAAACCTCCAGCCCCTGAGGTTTGGCCTATATGTCTAAGGTTCATGAGAGCCCAGTATGGGCTCAGGGATTCTATGAGTCCCTGACCTGAAGGTCCTAGGAGGACCTTCACCTGACTTCCCTTCCTAGCTGTATGGAATTCTGTCCCAGCAGCACGTGGTCTCAGGAGGTGCCATAAGAGTACACAGAGACTTGAAGGTTAACTGAAGGGGGAACTTCATTTATATGACCTTGGAGAAGTTGTCATTCAGGATGGGACTTTGTGCTGATGTAGCTATTTCAGCCACGTTCCTATAAGGAAGCCCAATAAACTCACTGGCTTGCCAAGCTAGGCTTTGGTGGAATCATCACTCTGGTTTGTTCTTGGTGGCCTGACTGGGGTGCACAGACATGAGTTCACATCTTCCCAGGAAAAGTTAACACAATGTTGTGTGAGCTTGCATATTAGATGCGTCTTCTTTCTTTCTTTTTTATTTTATTTTTTTGGTTTTTTGAGGTAGGGTCTCACTCTAGCCCAGGCTGACCTGGAATTCACTATGTAGTCTCAGGGTGGCCTCGAACTCACGGTGATCCTCCTACCTCTGCCTCCCGAGTACTGGGATTAAAGGTGTGTGCCACCACGCCCGGCTTGCATTTTCTTTCTTAAATATGCATGTTTTTGTCACGCGGATGCCCATGTGTACGATGGAGGCCAGAGGACAACTTTGCATATCATTTATAGAATGTCAACTGCCTTTCTTGAGGCAGGGTTTCTCACTGGCCTATAGCTCACCAATTAGGCTATACAAGCTAGTGAGCAAGTACCAGGGATCCTCCTATCTCTGACTCCCCAGCACTGGGATTAGAAGCATATACCACCACACCTGGCATTTGGGTAGCTGGGTACTTGGGATAGAACCCAGATTCTCATGCTTACAAGGCAAGCACTTAACTGACTGAGTTATCTCCCCAGATCTACTGGATCCATTTTTCCCCTCCATAACTATCATCAGATCCTCAAAGGATGCTTGGGCATCATGTGTCCTTGTGTTTCTGAGGCCCTGATCAGGTATAGCTATTTGAAGAGGGGAAAGAGGAATCTTTCCAAAGACTGCTGGATTTGAATACAGAGCAGGGTACTTTGCTGGCTTGTCTTTCTTCTACTGGAAGGTCACTGGGATGAGAATGATAGCCCAGGGAGCTTTTCGTAAGTGCATTGTCATAAACTGATTTTCCTTTTATTTTAGGGCTGAGGTTGGTGGTGGATAGTACAAAACCACCAGATGACTGGAGAACCACTTTGGCCCTTCACAACTGATCTTCTCTAAAGATCTTTCTACCCTGGATTTTTCTCCATTTATGGTTCCCCATTTATCTCCCAACCCTTAGCAAACTGATGTCTCCTCCTGCTTATCCTTCTGAAACCACCCCTCCCCCAGCTCAGTACTCACCGTGTCTTAAATATCCTTAAGATGCTTTTCAAGTCCTGCTCTACTTGAGTTGATTGTAATTCTTTATATGGACTTAAATAATTAATCTTCATCTATCTTAGTCAGAGCATACTTTGACTCTGTCTATGGCACTGTAAGTGACCATTAATATATTCTCTAGGAAAAAGCAAGGGATTTTAACCACAGATTCTGACACTGCTAAACAAGCTTGATATCAACATTTATCCCTGCCTCACATGTTGTTGAGGACCTACTGAGTGCCCATCACTGTGCTGGGTTTTTGTCTTGCAATGGTGGGCTGGCCTGAGTTACAAAGGTAGCTTTCTACACTGTACAGGAGATGAATGAGTGAGTGCCAAGAGCTCTTTAGAGAATCATTCTGTGGTTAGGATTTCAGCTGCTCCTACTAAAACTACATTATTCATCTGGGCTGGTCAAGGCTCCTTGGAGAGTTTGATCCTGCACAATGTTAAGACAGAGGGTACTTTCTCATTATACACACACACACACACACACCCCTTAGATTGCCTATCTGTACTATGTATGCTGCTAATCTCATCATTTTAACCTGAGTTTGCAATGACTGCCAGCTGTGTGTGTGTGTATGTATGTATATATCATGAATTTGATCCAAATACTAAAATAACCAGAAAATATAATACATTTGCATTTCTAAATTGCAAAGTTTCTAATCTGGCAAGGAGAGAAGGCTAGGTAGGCAGCCTTTACAGATCTGAGTTGGTACCCATGGGCCCACAGGATAACTCATCAAGGCAATAGCAGACAGAGAAAAAGTTTCCTTTACTTTGGAATTGCAGTTGAGTCAATGCACAGTTCAATCTTTTTTGTTTTTTTGTTTTTGTTTTCCGAGGTAGGGTCTCACTCTAGCTTAGGCTGACCTGGAACTCACTGTGTAGTCACAGGGTGGCCTTGAACTCATGGCAATCCTCCTACTTCTGCCTCCCGAGTGCTGGGATTAAAGGTGTGCGCCACCACACCTGGCTGCAGTTCAATCTTGAGAGAACCCAGGAGGCTGCCAACAAGAGTGGCCACCAGAGCAGGGTGTGGTGGCACACGCCTTTAATCCCAGCACTCGGGAGGCAGAGGTAGGAGGATCGCCATGAGCTCGATGCCATGCTGAGACTACATAGTGAGTTCCAGGTCAGTCTGGGCCAGAATGAGACCCTACCTCAAAAAAAAAAAAAAAAAAAAAAAAAAAAAGAGTGGCCACCACCCCGCAAGGCTCACTTAGAGGTGCAAGGACAGCTCTGCTGGAAGAGACTGTCCTCCTCCAGCCTTCAATAGAGGGGAAAGCACAAGAAGGCTGCTGGCCAGAAGCACAGTGTGGTACTTTCCTTTCCGCATGTGGAAGCAAAGGCGGTGCTATGCCAAAACCAAGTGATGGAGACTATGAAGAACCCCGATGAAGACATCAGGTTCTTGGCAAAGGGGGCTGCCTTCTGGAACCACTGTGGCTGAGCTGCAGAAACCTTAGGTGGTGAGTGTGCGAGGAAGCAGGCATGGAGGTGGCGAGAGTCCCCTGAAGGGGCATCCTGGGACTCTCGGAGCTCCAAGTGTTGTCCGTTAGTCTTTTCAGGTTCCATAAAGCCACGTTTCCAAGTCCTTCAGACCTGTAGATTCCCTTCTCTGGCCATCAGGCCTTCCCAGTTGACCGAGGGCCACACTATGCGGCTCCTGGCATGCATGCTAAGCGCAGTGTGAGCTCTGTAATGTGGTGGCCCTGACTGTGCGCAGGTTAAGAAGGAATAGTATACTTATTCACCAATGGCTTAATCTGAAATGCCACTCACCATTTACTTAGGCAGAAGTCAAGCGGCTGCAGGGTGAGGTCAGCTTAGCCATGCCATGGCAGTCACAGGCTCTTTCTGACTGGGCCATACTCCCATCCCAGCATGTTGGGATTTCCTCTGTTGCTTGACTCCTTGGGGTTACCAGAGAGCTGCTGCAGGTCCAGTTATCTTACTTTGGCACCAATAGCCCAAGGTAGGAGGAGAAAGCAGAGACAAACAGCTGTGTGTGTGTGTGTGTGTTTTACCTGTAAAGGCCTTTTGGTATCTCTGACTAAAACAAAGCACAGAACTCTGAATGCTTCAGGCCAACCCTCATGATGCTTGCTCTGAGGTCAAGAATACACTGGGGTTCTTTCATCCCTAAATAGGTTGGGTTGAGTGAAGACCAGAGCCCTGTGCACACACACGCAGGGGGCAGAGGAGAATGTTGGTGTCCTGTCTGTCGCTCATCAATGACTTTCCTTGAGTCTCTCCCTCAGGCTTAAATGGCAAAACCTCTTACCAGCTCCTATTTTCTTCTTTTGTATGTGTGTGTGTGTGTGTGTGTGTGTGTGCGTGTGTGTGGCACGTGCTCATGTATAAGGGTGCACATGTCTGCAGGTGCATATGGAAGCCGGAAGTCGATGTTGACTGTCTCCCCAATCTCTCTCTGCCTTATCTACTGAGGTAGGACCTCTCACATGAACCCAGGGGTCACTTAGTCAGCTACTCTAGCCAGTCAGTTTGCCCCAAGGATCCCCTCTCTCTGGCTCTTGAGCGCTGGAATTACAGGTGGATGCCAACCTGGCATGTGTAGCATTTATGTGAGTGCTGGGGATCTGAACTCCGGTCCTTACACCAGCCCTTTACCCATGGGACCATCTCCCCAGCCTCGCAGTGGCTTTCAACACTAACTTAGAGCACTGGTTCCTTCACAAATTCCTTCCTTTGTGCATTTACAGAAAGTCTGTGGGATGATTTCTACATGCCAAGATATTCACCAAATGCTAGAAATGCTGGTCAACCTCTGACACACTCAGGATTCTCTCTCAGCAGTATCTCCTTCTCCAGCCAGCCCTGACCAGCTCAGCCCCAGACTAGCCCTTTTGTCTCCTTGCATCTTGCTTGCCATCAAACACTGTTGATTGGCCCATTAAAACATTACACCATCAGCACACTGACTAGACTTTTGATAGAGTCCATTGATTCCTATGCTTCCTTTTTTTAAAAAAATTATTTACTGGAGAGAGAGAGAGAGAGAGAGAGAGAGAGAGAGAGAGAAAAGGAGGGAGCGAGAGGAAGGAGGGAGAGAGAGATAGTATGGACATGCCAGAGTCTCTTGTTTTCGCAAACAAACCCCAGATACATGCACCACATTGTGACTTCACCTGGGTTCTGAGGAAATGAACCCCATTCCAGCAAGACTTTCGGAATGCACCTTGAACTGCTGAGCCATCTCCCCAGGCCCTATACTTTCTTCTTATTGGTTCCTCTTTCATCCCGGAGGTGGCAATTTCAAAGGTGTCCCATCTCACAGACTCAGACCTATTCTTTTCATTAAATAGTTTCTATTTCCTTCCCAGGGCAAACAGAAGTCCTGTATGTAGTGGTGTTAGCTTTCTTCCCTCCACAGAGAGGCTGTGATGATAATTTTACCCTGTGCCATCCACAGTTACTCTCCTTGTCTCCCTCTTCAGCCCGTTAACTTCTCCAGTACCTAGCAAAGAACTCATCATTAACATTAATCAGGCATCTGGCCCAAGGCTGAGCATTTACATGAATTCTATCCATTTCAACCTTATAAAGAGGGGCATCATGTCCATTTGGTCTCCAGCTTGGCTAAGTTACGTGTCCTGTGTTACGTCATGGTGGGGCTGACACTTACGCTCAGATCTGCCCAGAATTTAGAGTCCTAGTGATGTCCCCTGGGGCCCACCCTGCCCTGCCCCTTGTGTGCTAATCCATAGCCTCTCCCTATACAACACTCTGGTGACATCTCATATGTCTGTTTTCTCCAGCAGGCTGGGAGTGTCTAGAGGCCATAGATTCTGTCTGACTCACAGTGCCCTCCCCAGCACCTGCTAATTCAGCTTCGTGCTAGAAGCCATGGATTGGGTTTTATTAACGACCAAAGAGCGGGAATGAATGCTAACTGTGGCCACAGGGTGGGAGAGCCAGGAACCTGCAACCAGTCCAGAAGCAACAGCCCCTCCCAAGAGCCTCTCCTCTCTCCTGGGTCTACAATTGAGTCCCAGGAGTGGTTACACCCTTTAGTACTTGCAACCCCGCCCTCCTCCCCGGCTCTGGCTAGCCCTGCTGTCGTTAATCGTTGAGGGTAAATTCCCACTCTGAGCATGTCCTGTAGAGGTGTGTGTGTGTGGGGGGGGAGGGTTCAAAGGCAAAGTGAGCCACACCTACTAAGAGAGGAGCCTCCCCCCCACCACCACCGTGTCACCTACAGGCACCTGCCCTGCCCTCCAGGCTGCCAGGCCACACCTTCTGTCCCTCTCCTCCCCCAGCATAGAGAGCCCACCCTGCCTCCAGTCCTGTTCCTAAATGTCCAAGGGGAGGGAATCACGAAGGTGAACTTGAGCTTGAGGGAGCAGATCTGAGCTTTGAGTTGCATAGTCACTTGGGAGTGGGGTCTGCGCCTGGGTTCCCCCAGGCACTCTGGAGGGCGCGCGGAGGAGGAAGGGTTGGACCAGTGCCAGCCTGACTGTACCGATCAATGTCCCCAGTCTGCAGGTTTTCTCTGGAGATGCTCAGAGCGCCCGGATGGGGAAGAGCCCCGTGGGCGGCGGCTTCTAGGGACCCAGGGCTGGCGACTGGCGTCTCGGATGAGCCCAGGGCAGAATGGCGCGCCCCAGCCGTGTCAGCATGAGGTCATCTTGCCACTAGGAATTTCCTGTCCCTTAAACACCAACCGGAGACATCCCGCCCTCTCTTCTCCAGTCCTTGGGCTCTGGAACTCACCAAATACCTCGGGCAGTCATTGCCAGGCAGCGCCAGGCCCTGCCCTTCAGGTCTCACCGCCGCCGCAGACGTGGCATAGGTAGTCACCCTTGTCAGCTGAAAGGGGGCCAGGTAGGTCCGCAGGCATGCTCTCTGTGCCAGGCAAGCCGGCTTTCCTGGGCAGTGGCCCCAAACACACCCCATCTTCTTTCCTTCCCTGCAGCGCTTGCCGCGGTTGTTGCAGAAGCCTCAAACTCTGGACAAACCGAGACCTGCTGTTGGGCAGAGGGTGCTGTGGAGGCCACCCCGCACCCCCACCCATGGGATGCACAGCCTCCTTTAAAGTGAGGCGGCTTCACCCAGCGAAACCCACAGCATTCGAAGATGCAATTAGGAGGTGAATCTTAAACCAAGAATGTGGGTATTCACCACAAAAATCTTCCTCTCTCTCTCCCAAAAGGCAGGTGATGATCAGAACCGACCGCTGTCTGCTGGGATGTGAGCAGGGGTGGAAGCTCCTGGGTGGACTTGGAGGTGGGGGCGCAGGGTGCGAGCGCACTGCGGGAACTCAGTTTCCTCTACTGTCACAGCTGGGAGAACGTATTCTGCTAAGTCTCCCTTTTCTGGTTAACAGGAGGAGGGAGGGGGTCTTGGTCAGTTTGGGGGCACCCTCTTAGTGACCCAAGCATCAAAGCATGACCGGAATAGTAGAGGGAGTCCTTTCTTCACATCTGGAAGAAGCTCAGCTGTCCTAGTATATGGCACCCTGGGCCCACAGGAAGGATGGCTACTGTGAGCTCCAGGACAGGGTGTTCTGGGGATGCATTCCGTTTGGGCAGGTTCCAGTGACCCCAGTGTCCAAGTCACCGTAGCAGAGAGGAGCCCTCAAGTGGCTGAAGGCCATGGATAGGGTCCAAGAAGGGGAGCACCTCTGTGTGACATGTCGCCTCCTTCCAGAAATAACTTGGCGAGGCTTGGAGAAAGTCAGAGATGGAGAACCGGTGAGTGGGTCAAAAGTCACGGAGGCAGGAATGGCACCTGATAAGGTGTCCTAAATGGTACTCAGGAGAGACCCAAGTAACCTGTACTACTTCACAAGGTGCTATTTTCTGCCACGTGTGACAGCACACACCTGCCATCCCCAAGCAGAGACAGGTGGGTCTCTGGGACTTGCTGGCCACCTGGTCTAGCCTAGGTGATGGGCTCCAAGCCAATGAAAGACACTGCTTGAAAAAAGAGAAAAAAAATCACAGTAAAAAAAAATGAAATAAACTTTAATACTATCAATTTAGGACAGATTTGAAAAATAATAAGAGTCATTGCAGATAAGCCACTATCTCATTCATTTTTGCTACTGAGTCAACTAAGTCAAATCATGTGAATAGTAATTTTGTATTCTGTAATAGCAAGAGTATGAAACTAAAGAAAGAAAAAAGAAAAAGAACATGATATTTCAGTCGTTGTATTTATAATTATTTTTAAAAATATTTTTATTTATTTGACACAGAAAGAGGGAGAGAGAGAGAGAGAGAGAGAGAGAATGGATGCACCAGGGCTTCTAGCCACTGCAAATGAATTCCAGCCACGTGCACCCCCTTGTGCATCTGGCTAACATGGGACCTAGGGAACTGAACCTGGGTCCTTTGGCTTTGCAGGCAAAAGCCTTAACTGCTAAGCCATCCCTCCATCCCAGTCCTTGTATTTTTTATTTATCTCTAAGGGTAATTCTTTTTTTTTTTTAAAGAAAAATAGCATTTATGGCCAGGCATGATGGCACATGACTTTAATCCCAACACTTGGGAGGCAGAGGTAGAAGTATCACCATGAGTTTGAGGCCACCCTGAGAATACATAGTAAATCCCAGGTCAGCTTGAGCTAGAATGAGACCCTGCCTGGAAAAAAAAATAGCATTTGCTATGTGTTTTTTTTTTAAATTAATTTTTACTTATTTATTTGAGAGGAGATAAACACACAGAGAAAGAGGCAGACAGAAAGAGAGTACGGGTGTGCCATGGTTTCCTGCCACTGCAAACAAACTCCAGATGCATGCATCATTTTGTGCATCTAACTTTATGTGGGTAGTGGGGAATCAATCCCAGACCATCAGGCTTTGCAAGCAATGGCCTTTAACTGCTGAGCCAACTTCCAAGCCTATTATGTGTCTTCTGATTACAATTCAGTACTTGTTTATGAAGAAAATTTGGGCAATATGAAGAAACTGAAAAAATAAAATAAAATGACTGGCTTCCCAAGGTAACCACTCTTTACATGATATATTATGTAGAGTGTTTTTAAATTGACATTATCCACTTAAAAGTATATCCTGAATCTTTTCACATGTCAATAAACACTCTCTTACATTATTTTTTAATGGTAGTTGAATATTCCTTTCTGTAGGTCTGCCAAAAATTATTTAACCAATCCTGTTAGACATTAAGGTTGCTTAGAACTTTTAGTTGTAAAGTAACTCTTTAAGCAGGCCTTTTAAACAACTCTGCTAATTCACAGAATGAATTTCTTAGATGAATTCTTAGGAAGCCAATGGCTGGTCAAATGGTTACACACTTTTTAAAGTGTTTGCTATAATACATACAAATTGCCCTAGGCAACATTGTTTAATTTGCACATCCCTCTACAATTTCTATTTCACTGACCCCTTGCCTATATTTAATATTCTCAGCTTTAAAAAATATGTTTATTTGGGCTGGAGAGATGGCTTAGTGGTTAAGTGCTTGCTTGTGAAGCCTCAGAATCCTGGTTTAAGGCTTGATTTCCCAGGACCCACGTAAGCCAGATGCACAAGGCGGCACACGCATCTGGAGTTCGTTTGCAGATGGAGGCCTTGATGTGTCTATTCTCACTCTCTCTCTGCCTCTTTCTCTCTCTGTTTGTCACTCTCAAATAAATAAAAAGAAACAAAATTTTTTTAAAAAGTTTATTTTTTTATAAGGTGAAAGAGAAAAAGAATGAATGAATACACCAGGGTCTCTTGCCACTGCAAATGAACCTCAGATGCATGTCACCGTGTGCACCTGGCTTTACATGGGGACTGTGGAATTGAACCTGGGCTGTCAGGCTTTGCAAGCAAGTGCCTTTAACCGCTGGGCCATGTTTTCACCCCAATTCTCTCAGCCTTTTTAACTTTTGGGGATGTTTACATTTCTTGATTATTAGTAAAGATAGAATAAAATTCGTTTCACTGTGTTCATCTTGTATAAATATCTTGTTCATATCATGTTATTTCATTGAATACTTACTGTGTCTTATTGTTTCCTAATATGCTCTACTTTCTCTGGTTTTCTGAAGCTTTATATGTACTATTATTGGACCTTGCTTATCAAGTTGTGAAAAATATATATATATATGCTCCATAGAAGTTTTAGATTTTTCTGTAGCAAAATTGTCAACCATTTTTGTTAGTTAAATCACAACATGTTTTCTCCATGGATCTGGGGAAATCGTGTGGTGGGTAGAGCACTTACCATGCAAGCATGAGGACCTGAGAGGCCTCTCATCCCAGGGCTGGGGAGGTGGAGAGAACAGGATCCCTGGGGCCTGCTGGCCAGCAAGTCTAGCTTAATCAGTAAACCAGGTTCAGTGAGAGACCCTGTCTAAGGAAAAAAAAAATAAGGTAAGTCTGGAGATACAGTTCAGTAGATAAAAATGTCTATGTTTTTCCCCTTTGATCAAAGCTGCTCTCACTCTTGGTTAGAGAACCTGCTTTCTGTAGAAAAGCAGTGGAGACAAGAGAGACTCAAGACTCATCATAATGACAAGACGAGAAAGTCAAGTGCCTAGCACAGGGCAAGTCACCTCTGTCACACCCATCACGGCCTAGGAAACACTACTGAGGAAGTGGCAATTTAACATGAGTGTTGCTCACACTACTAGCCAGAGAACCCCAGAGAACCTTCTCCCCAGAAATGGTGGCAGACACTGAGGACATTCAAAGCTCATCAAAGCAGAAAATAAGAGATTGCTGAGAGCTCAACACTAAAGGAAACTTTTAACACGCCCTCCAAGGCTCAGGGAATATTGCCAAAGAGGGGGCAGAAAGAACATAAGATCCACAGGGTGGGAAGGTGTTCTCTGAAGCACTGTCCTCCCCACAGGAACCAGCTGGTGCCTTCAGACCCCACAGTGATTACTGATATCCCACTGAGGAGGTCTTCAGGGGAATGAGGACAGGAGGTAGGGGATAAACAAGGACAATCCACTGGGAATATGGACAATTCTCAGTATATCCATATGTTAAAGTTCCCAATAAAATTATTTTTAAACGAGAATATTGAGGCTGCAGAGATGGCTTGGTGGTTAAGGCACTTACTTGCAAGCCTGATGGCCAGGTTCAAATCCCCAGTACCCACATAAAGCCAGATGGATGCACAAGGTGGCATGTGCATCTGGAGTTTGTTTGCAGTGGCAGGAGGCCCTGGTGTGCCCATTCTCTCTCTCTCTCCCCCCTCCCTGCATTCAAATATAATAAATGAAATTTTAAAAAGAATATTAACTAAAAAAATATAAGGTGGACAGTGATTGAGGAGGACACTTGGTGTTCCCCTCTAACCTCTACTCACACATACATATGTATGTGCATCTGTGTTTTCTTCATATCAAGAGTATAAGAACAATTTTCTGTTTTACCTCCGCTTTTCCCTCTATTTTTAAAAGGTTTTTAAATTTTTATTTATTTATTAGAGACAGAGAGAGGGAGAGAGAGAAGAGAGAAAGAAAGAGAGAGAGAGAGAGAAGGGGCACATCGGGGCCTCTAGCCACTGCAAGCAAACTCCAAATGCATGTGCTACCATGTGCCTGTGGCTTACAGGGGATCTGGAGAATCAAACCTGGGTCTTTAGGCTTCACAGGCAAGCAAGCGCCTTAACTGCTAAGCCATGTCTCCAGCCCCTCCCACCACTCAGTGTTTTTTCAACAGAATACACAGAGCATAAAACTTACCATCCTACTCATTTTAAGTGTACAGTCAGCATATTAGTTTTGGGTTTCGGTTTGGTTTTAGTGTGATCAAGCCTCACTGTATGGCTCAGGATACAAAATTTGCAATCCTCTCGCTTCCATCTCTCAAGTGCTTGGGTTAAAGTATGTACCACCATGCTGGTGTGAGCAGTACTTAAATCTATCCTTAATACTCTGCATCTGTCAACACTGTCATCTTTATATCTCTTCATTTTCTAGAACCAAAACTCCAAATGGTGTAAATAACAAGTTCTGTTCTCCTCCACTCCTTTATCTCTAGGATTTTGACTACTCTTAGACTACCTCATGACAGTGGAACCGCCCACTGTAGCTCTGTGACTGTCTCGCTTAATGTCTTTGAGGTACACACTCAACTTCCATTTCGATAATTTCCTCACTTAAACCTAAATCTTTGATTCTCCTTGCACTTATTTTGATGTCCAACATTAGGCAAGAACCCAATTAATTGTTTTCAACCATGTGGTCAATATTTTCAACATTGTTGATTGAGTCCTTTTCTCTTTTTTCCACGGTTTAAAATATGATTGCTTTAATTAATATTTTCTTAATTTTTATAACCACTTGCATTTCTTCTTCAATGAATGCCTATACGTGTCTTTTGTCTTCTACTGCTTCATCCAGCTCTTGTTGATTGGAAAGGGTACTTTATATATTGAAGCTGTAAATCCATTTTTGTTTATTTGTGTCACACATGTTTTTCCTCAGCTTTCCCTTTTAAGGATTAATTTTTATAGATTTTCTTTTGCCATACCGACGCTTTACAGTTTCTTTTGTCACATTAATCTTTTTGTTGTTGTTGCTGTTGTTTCAAGGCAGAGTCTAGCTCAGGCTGACCTGGAATTCACTGTGTATCTTCAGGCTTGACTCAAACATACAGCAGTCCTCCTACCTCAGCCTCCCAAGTACTGGGATTAAAGGTGAGTGCCACCACACCTGGCCACATTAATTTTTTGTGCATGGTTTCTGGATGGGTTGGTTATGCTTAGAAAACCCTTCCCCATGCCAAGATCATCATTGCCTATAGTTTGTTTCATTTTCTTCCTTCTTTTCTGTACCTTCAACTAATTTATCTATGTCAGTATGTTATATATTAAGTGAAAACTCCCACTATTATTTATTGAATAATCTCTTACTTTCTCATTTGAAATATTACCTTTATCATGGTCTAAATTCCTAGCATGTACCAGGTCTTGTTTTCTTGCCAGTATCCTGCCTCTGCTCAATTTTTTATTCTGAAATCACTTCCCTGTAAAACTCCAGTCCTGAATGAATTCATTTCTTCCCTTTCCCTCTCTTCCTCTCTGGCTGATGAGAGTTCCTGAGGAAATTCAATTCCGTTGGCTGGTGCTGCTCCAAATCTATGGTCTACCTCCTCTGGACCTTCAACTTGGCCCTGCTGTTCCCAGTTTCACAACAGCCATTCCAATCCCCTATCACATCACCTGCAAATAACTTCATTGTCTACCTGAAGAAAAAAAAAAAAAAGAAATTCTATTGGAATGTTCTCAACTTCCACCCATCTACCAACCTTCTCTCTGTGAAGCACCCATGTAGAGTGTTTACTCTGGGTCAGGGCTGTTAAGTACTTCACACAGGATTCATCTTTGTAAGAACCTACATAATAGACCCTATTTTGTCCTCAGACAGCAGGAAATTTGCCTAAAGTCTCATCACTCATAAATCCTAAAAATTAGGATTGGAGTCTTGATGGCCCTGATGGTGCCTTTGGACACCAATTTCTTCAGTGTTTCTCTCTGTGGCTCTTTTCAGGCCTGTCTTTTTTTTTAATGTATATGTGTGTGTGTATGAGGGTGTGTGCAAGTGTGTATGTATGCTTGTATGCATGTGGGCACACCTGTATGTGGAGAGCAGAAGTCAAAGGCAGGTATCTTCCTCAATCACTCTTCATCCTTTTTTTTTTTTTTTTTTTTTTTTGAAACAGGGTCTCTCACTTAACCTGGAGTTCACCAATTCAGCCAGACGAGTTGGCCAGCAAGCTTGGGATCCTTCTCTCCCCATCTCTTCAGCACTGGGATACCGGCGCATGCCACCGTGCTTAGCTTTGTATTACGTGGGTACTGGGGATCTGAACTCAGGTCCTTGTGCTTATGCAGCAACACCGTCTTCCAAGCCTCCCAGCCTTGCTGTGTTTTAATGGTCTGTTTTGTTGTTGTTTGTTTGTTTGTTAAGGCAAGATCTTACTCTAGTCAAGATTACCTGGAATTCACTGTGTAGCCCAGGCTAGCCTTTCATTCATAACAATCCTCCTACCTTTGGTGTCTGCCCCCAGAGAGAAGAGAGGTCCTTTCCTCTGGTGTGAGTGGACTCAATCTTTGTTCTCTGATGTGATGGGAAAATCATTCGCTTCTTCATCCGGTTAATTGTCCCATGAATACGTGAGCCTCTTCTATGTGCCAGGAACTATTCTAGGGACACAATGGGAAGCAAAACCAGGAGCGATCCCTGATTTCCTAAAACTAATGGGATTACTGGGACTGCTAGAGATTGACCAAGGAATCATACCACAGAACACAAAAACCATCACACAGCCATGGAGAGAACAATAGCTCTCCGAGGAGAGCCAGAAAAGGCTTGAGACTAGGGGTGAGGGTCTTAGGAGCCAACACTCCTGAGTGAATAGTGAGTTAATAAGATGAGACCCAAGCACAAGAGGGATTTTATTGGCCCCAGGCAGTGTGGTCAGGGTCTCATACACACTCAGTGAAAAGTAGGGAGGGGTTGGTAGGCAGTGCTTATAGACATGTGACCTCTCTTGGGTCTCCATCCAGGCTAAGTCCAGCCTATAGTCACTGGGTAATGATCTTGGGCCTTATTGTTATGAAAAGGAAGGAGGGTAGAGGTTAGGTCTATATGCAGAAGCACTATTGTTAACCGCAACTCTTCTGTCCTTCCAGGGATGGTATACCAAACTGATAGCACTTGACTCTAGGCTCTCTTGACTATCCAAATGTCCTCTCCCTAGCAATTGTTTACAACTTTGATAACCTTGGAGATGAAGGGCCTTATTATTTTTTAATTTTTCTTTATTTATTTGAGAGAGAGAGAAATAGGCAGGGAGAGATAGAGATGATAGAGAGGGAGAGAGAGTGAGAGAGAATGGGCACGGCAGGGCCTTCAGCCTCTGCAAATGAACTCCAGATGTGTGTGTCCCCCCTTGTGCAACTGGCTTACGTGGGTCCTGGGGAATTGAACCTGGGTCCTTTGGCTTTGCAGGCAAGTGCAGCCATCCCTCCAGCCCCCTTATTAATTTTATAGCTTTCCTTACCTTCCTCAGCCTTGTAAGTTTCATTAGCTTCCTGAATCTCCAGAGCCTTCATCCTGTTTTTAGGAGGGAATGTGTGCATTCGGAGGAAACAGCTTTATGACACGTTGCCATGGGAAGATGCCTTCATTTCAGCTCAGCTGGCCCAGTGGCAGAGAGTGAAGCGGTATCAGAACAGCCACTCCCCTGGCTGCGTCCAATAATGCCTCCCCCCACCCAACCTGGATTCCCACAGGAGGAGAACAGGACAGAGCCTCTGAATAGTTGGACAGCAAAGGAAGAGAAGAGTCTTGGATAGGATGCCAGGACCAACTTCAGTCCTCCCTCATTAGTCACCAGGAAGAGGCAGAGCTCCCAATTGGTCTATGCAGGAATAGCACAGAAACCTTGACAAGTACTGCTTTACAACACTCTTTGAGCCCCTGGGCAACTCTGTGTGTTGGTGGCCTATTGCCTCTGGGAGAGAATGAGAAGGAAGGAATGAAGGTGACTTCCCTGTGTCAGAGCTACACACTTGGAAGACACTGTCACAGAGGTAGATCTTAAATGCTTTATGTGGATACTGTTGGGAAGAGCATATAGATAACAGTAAAAAGAAAAGGTGGCGGGAGGGGCTGGAGGGATTGCTTAGTGGTTAAGGCGTTTGCCTGCAAAGCCAAAGGACCCAGGTTCGATTCCCCAGGACCCACGTAAGCCAGATGCACAAGGCGGTGCATGCATCTGGAGTTCTTTTGCAGTGGCTGGAGGCCCTGGTGTGCCATTCTCTCTCTCTCTCTCTCTCTCTCTCTCTCTCTCTAATAAATAAATAATAAAATAGTTTTTTATAAAGGCTGTCACTTTTGAGACCTTAAAGTGTGCTAAGCATCATGTTCAGTCATTAAGTTCTATATGGCTTTGGCTGTAAACAGGCAAGAAAGATAGGAGTGACACTAGAATTCAGCTGAAAATGGATGCTCAGGAGGAGCAATCTGGGTGAATTAGTGACTTTTCTTGTCACTGTGATAAAATACCTGACAAGAAGCAACTTAAGGGAGGAAGGATTTTTCTTGGCTCCCAAATGTGAAGATGTAGTCTATCGTGGAGAGGACAGCATGGAGATGGGAGTGGCCTGCAGCTGTGGCAGCAGAAGTGTGGGGCTGCTTGTTCACATATATGCAGACCCAGGAAGCAGAGGATAGAAAATGGAGCTGAACTCTAAACCTTAAACAGCCCCCCTCCAAGTGACCCACTTCCTTCAGATATAGCCCACCTTCCAAAGTTTCCTCTTGGTCTCAAAAAGACCAAGGGTTCAAACACTAGAGATTGTGGGGAACATTTTGCATCCAAACTATAACACCTCTGCTTAGATATTCTAATCAACTACTGTGAGGCTACAAGGGATTCTGGAGGTTGTCAGGCATGGCTCTGTAACACACAGGACACACAGGAATAAATAAAGTCTTCCGTGTGTGTATGTGTATGTATGTATATATGTATACACACCTGTGTACAGGCCAGAGATCAACATTGGGTGTCTTCCTTAATCACTCTCCACCTTATTTTTTGAGACAGGGTCTCTCTTTAAACTAGGGTTCATCTGGTCGGACTAGCTAGCCAACAAGAACTGAAGATTCTCTTGTCACCATCTCCTTAGCCCTGGAATTATAGTCACATGCAACCAGATGGTGCTGGGGATCTGAACTCAGGACTTCATGCTTGCAAGGCCAGCACTTCCCTGAATGAACCATCTTCCCAGCCCTAAAGGGTTCTCTTGAAGCTTTCTAGCTCTGTGTTTCACCATCCTGGGGCTTTTGAGCTTCTCTTTCATTTTGCATCGTTCCAGATGGAGCCCAGGGGTCCACTAGCTAACAGGCATTTCAATGTCTCTCCTTGTCTTGCTGCAGAAGCATTCTTCTCTAAAAAGAACCTTCCGGAGGATTCCTAGGAGCCAGCCCCACACTAGTTCCAGTTTGCAAATGTGGACTTGGGAAGCATGGGATGACTGAAGTTATCTAGACACCTCCCCTGCCACGACTGCTGAGGTCTCTGATAACCCCAGGATTCCCAGGGACCCCTGGAATTCTTTCTTGTAAGAAAAATACCCCCTCCGTGCTCTGGAGAAACTATGACCTGGTGTTTCTGGAACCGTACCAAGCACACTGAGGTTCAAATTCAGGTTCAGTATTCAGCTCTTCCTCACAGCCAGAGAAGATAAAAGATCCAGGATAGGAGGGGGAAATATCCACGTGGGCAGTGGGGCCTTTGCTTATCTTTATTTATTTTAAAAATGCTTATCTTGAATCTCAGAGCTTACATTTTTTTGAGTCTGCTGTGAGGTTCTGGCATGGACCCTGGTGTGTCAAATACGTGTAGTGAGGAGGCGACGTACTAGGGTGGAAAGTCATCATTAGGGCCGTGAGGGTAGGCTGTGGGCCTGCGGAGATTTTCATAAAAAATTGTGGCTGAATATACAAGCAAACAGTGCATTGCTACAACAGTGTCAAACACTGGGTATATAAATTTTTTTTCATTTGGCTTTTTGAGGTAGGGTCTCACTCTAGCCCAGGCTGACCTGGAATTCACTATATCATCTCAGGGTGGCCTTGAACTCACGGCAATCCTCTTACCTCTGCCTCCCAAGTGCTGGGAGTAAAGGCGTGTGCTATGGTTAAATGTTAAATACCATGCACTAACAGCCAGGCCTCTATGTCCTCTTGTCTGCTCCCCAGGTCCCAGTCAGTCCTTTATGTGACATGTGTTTTCTTGCGGGAGGGAGCATTCTTAACATCCACAGGGTCTGAACATCCATTTTAGCTGCTTGAATCTGAAGTTAGGTTCATAATGTGTTTGTTTGCTCAAGGGTCATCTTTGATAGGTATGCTTACCTTGCCAAAGAAATGTTTGCGGGTGTGCAATGTGCCCCAGAGGTCAACCAGCCCTTTCCCTTTTCCATAAAAGGAATCTCTGTTTAAGTTCTGCTCAAGGTGGAGAAATAGAAAGCCCAATTCAAAATGCCTCAAATAATGAAGGGATTTATTGACTCATAACCTGAAGACGAGAAGTGGTATGGTGGGTTTCACACCTGGTTTGATTCAACGGCTTAGTAAAGTAACGGAGAAAGTGTTCCTTTCTTTCTCTACATCAGAAGAACCTCACTTTCTTTCCAGACAAGTGAATCGGGTTACATGACCATCCGGGAATGACATAGGCTGAGTGGATCAGGCAACCACTATGGCGACGACCCGCATTGCATAGCGACTACGTGGTGGAGAGTGGGAGGAGCGGATACGGGTATTTCCACGTCCTCCCTGACAGCACTCGTACGCTCACCCGGCTTTGAGTCTCATGGATGGAAAGGACTTCACGCAGCAGCTCATGGAGCGTTAGTGACTGTGGCACCACCGTCCCTTCTTGCGTGAGACAGCAGTGGACTCAAACGCCTGCTACTTTCTCTGATGCCTCGTAGAGCCTGGTCAGGTCCTCCCTTGATGGCAGGCTTCTTCCTCCTGAGCAGAGGAGGTGAGAGAGAGGAGGCACTCGCTGTCCTTCCCTCAGTGCCTTCCTCAGGGCTGCAAATCAAGAAGGTCACTCTTGAGCCGGACATGCCTTTAATCCCAGCACTCAGGAGTCTTTGAGTTCGAGGCCATCCTGAGACTGCATAGTGAATTCCAGGTCAGCCTGGGCTAGAGCGAGACCCTACCTCAACCCCCCCCCCAAATAATAATAAATAAATAAATAAAAAAGGAATGTCACTCTTGGAGCACTGTCACAGTCCAGCAGCTGTGACAAGATGAATATTAATGTTATCCCCAAAGGGAAGGAAAAGGCCTTTAAGATGGTTCCTTCAGATCTCTGTACTTCCAGACCAGGCTGTCCCATTTGCATTTGGCATGGCTTGTTCGTTGCCAAGTTGGGATGGAGTTTCTCTCCCAGAGCCAGTTGAGGAGAAATGGGACCAAGGTGTGTTTAGAGATTATTAATTACCTCTGAAGGTCCAGTATTACCTGGCTTGGTTGCCTGTCTTATGGCTCATCCCAACTATCATGATATCAGGGATGGCAAGTCCTAACGTATCCCTTATTCCCATAGCCATACCAGATGATGCGAACATGCCACTTGAAATATAATGGTGCATGAGCGGGCTGGAAGTGTGGCTCCGCGGAAGATTGCTTATCTAACATGCTGGAGGCCCTGGGTTCAATCCCCAGCACCACCAAAAACAAAAAAAAGTGGTGGATGAAAATAATTATATGGATAGATTGTTACTCTATTCTTTACTGCTCTTGCCCTGTTCAAGCTTGTTTCATTAAAAGAAACGTACTGATTTCGTAACAGTGGTAACTACTAGACAGGAAGCTCTCAAGTGTTACGGCTTTGTGTCACAGCTGCTAGAAAGTGGGACATACCAGATGCTCAATAATTGTTGGAAGGGCAAGAGAACAGAATGAAAAGAAGAAATAGTAATTTCTTATTTAGCTTTTTACCATTTTACATATTTTTGTCTTTTAACATATAGCATAAACCTGTATGAAAGATTTAAGATAAAATAAAAAGTGAGCACTCTTATAGCTGGGAATTGCGGCACATCGCTGTTATTCCAACCCTACGGAAGCCGAAGCAGAAGGACTGTGTGCTCAAGGTCATTCTGGGCTATGTAGTAAGACCCTCTCTCAACAAACAAACAAACAAACACACCTGTAAAATGTGGAAACTCTTTAAATTGTTAAAAAGTGCCTGTCGGATGGAGAGATGGCTTAGCAGTTAGGTGCTTGCCTGCAAAGCCTAAGAACTCATGTTCGAATTTCCGAGTTCCACATAAGCCAGATGACAGAGATGCAAGTGGACAATGTCGCACATGCGCACAAGGGGGCGCACGCGTCTGGCGTTTGCAGCTGCTGAAGGCTCTGGCGTGCCCATTCTCTCTCTCTCAAATAAATAAAAAGGTGCCTTTCATCAATATTCATTTAATATTTTAAAATATATTTATTTATTTATTTGAGAGAGAGAGAGAGAGAGAGAGAGAGAGAGAGAGAGAATGGGCGCACCAGAGCCTCCAGCTGCTGCAGACGAACTCCATATGAATGCGCCACCTTGTGCATCTGGCTAACGTGGGTCCTGGGGAATCGAACCTGGGTCCTTCAGCTTTGCAGGCAAACGTCTTAACCGCTAAGCCATCTCTCCAGCCCCTCATTTAATATTTTTATGTAACTATTGCCCCTTGATATATTTTTCTTTTTTTTTAGGAATTCACAAAGTAAAAGCACCTGGCCTTCCTATCCCATTTTTCTACTCAATATCCCTGAAGATTTGCAAATAGAAAAAAAAAAAAAAATCAGTGCCAACTTCAGGAACTCTGCTGAGAACCCGGGGAGGGCTGGTTCTAAGCAATACTCTACTGGGCGGGATTAGCAGCTAATTCCTCTGGGCCTCGTGGTGTAAAACTACATTGAATGAGAAGCAGTCTTGGCACCCTCCACTGGTCCCACCCCATTGCTCTGCAGCAGGATTCACCAGGCCTCTCTTGGCAGTGTCTGGCCTCCACTTGCCAAGCAGCAATCCTGCCATCCTTCCCCAAGAGTGCCGAGGCAGGCAGGAAGATAGCCTGTTCAGTGGACCATGCCAGGGCAGGAGCATACAGGAGACAGCTCCATCTTTTTCCTTGAAGCCTCATGAACAAGCAGGTCTTGGCCTCCAAAAACACTGTTCTGCTTTTCCACCCCTGATTTTGGAAATGATATCCATACTTGCAGGATGCATTGCTTCTCAGCCATGCTGGACTGGGTGGGGGGAGGGAATCTTTGGAAACTGTCCAGAGGGAGGGGCTAGGGCTGCCTAGAACAGAGTGCAGGGAAACCCACTTTCAGCCTGGGCTTGGGAGGGAACCACAGGCAGCACTCATGGGGTGACAGATATTTATGAGAGGGAGAGTGGGAGGACAGGATGGCTCAGTGAGGGGCACTGGAATGAAATGGCCTTTTAGAATTGAGTTTTATTAGGAGAGTTGTATCACTTGCCACATGGGGCATGGTGGGGGGAGGAGGAGAGAAAGAAAGAGAGAGAGAGAGAAGAGGAGAGGAGAGGAGAAGAGAAGAGAGGGAGAGAAACCCAAAGAACAAAGTAACATGTCCTTTTTTTTATGGGTTTCTGGGGGAATGGAGCCAGTCTGGACATAAGGCTATGTGAGAGACGTCATGGAGTTAATGGAGGAAGAGTGGAAAATGAAGAGGGCTTCCGGGAGAGGGGCTGCTCTGTCCTGCCATGCGACTCCTGCTCTCAGGAAGGCACTAGATAAGACAGGGATAATCCAAGGCTGCCTTGGCTCAGGCAGCAGAGCCTCTTTAAAGTGAATGCACTTGTGTTCTAAACACAGGGCACAAGGGAGCTAGCTCTCCCTGGGGATGGAGAACATTCCATATACTCCCCTCCACCCCCTTGTGACACTGTTTGCTAAAGGAGACTGTTCCAGAAAAGAGGGTAGATGCTGTCACTTCACATATATGTTCTGAAGAAAGAATTCCAGACAAAAAAATAGTTCTGTTTTTGTGTTTTTAGTAAATGGAAAGCAATCGTTTTCTTTGTGGAAAAAAAAAAAAAAAGATGAGGTATGGAACGTAAGGAATGTCATGTTTGAAAACGTAATCCTTCAACCTGCAACGCTGACCCTCCTCAATCACGGCGCTCAAACGTGGGTTTCCAGGCAATGAGTTTGAGATGGGACCTGGGATTCTTCATCCCCAACAAGTTTCCACAGAAACTTAGAGGCGTATGCATTGGGGAGTGTGGGCCTAGCAGGCTTCGAAATAGCTCCATGAAGGAAGTTTTATTTCTGTTCCCATCTCTCAGCACCAAGATGGACAGCCAGCATCCCATAAGATACAGAAAGTATAGGGAGTGGAAGCCAATTGCTTTATATATTAACATCTAAAATAATTGTCTTTCCTACTGTCACACCGGTATATCGCTATATAGAGTTATGTATGTAAATCCATATATGTGTGTCTATGTATGCACGTGTATATATGTGTGTATACACACACACACACACACACACACACACACACACATATATATATATATATATCCACATACATACATATATATTTTGATTCAAATGCAAAGGAAATGAGGTTCTTGGACAGACTTTCTATTAAGAAACAAAATCTTTTCATCATGGTTTGATTAAAGGTAAGCCACTTTCTTTATCTAGATCCATCCACCAAACAGCTGGACAAACCCCAGTTTGGAAAATGATTGCCAAATGTGGTGGGATCTCCCTTGCCATGGTAGTTGTACGGTTTGGTTGGTATTCTGTGTCAGGGACAGATGGATGTTCGGGAAATTGCTTTGCTCCACTGAACATTGCAGAGCCTGGGACTTGTGCGTGATTATTACCCAAACCGCCGCTAATGAACGCTTTTCCAAATTATGACTCATTCCTCTGAGCTGACTCTTCACAACCTCTGCTTAGCTGTACCCGTCCTGATCACTCCTTTTGTCATCTGACTTGCAGACGGGTGCTGATCTCCTTTGATATACTGTACATGACATGCTAACAAACCCTTCTCTTTAATCAAAGGAATCAGACATATGCCACCGTCAGAAGTCGGGGTGGGGCGAACACGGAGCAGATGTGTTGCTGCAGGTCAGATGGAATGAGTGGATTTGGAACATACACTTGGCATAATCTTTAAAAAATCAACCCTGGGATCTAATTTTAAAATCAAACCCCACATTTTTCACAGGGCATAGACTTTGTAACCTGCAGCTTTTTTTTTTTTAAGCAAGAAAACAAAAGCCCAGAGATAACTTTTCATAAACCTACAAATGTATAGCCTTTGAATTTGGAAATTCTTGAGCTAGAGGGTCTCACTTTATTAGATATCTTAAAAAAAACATTCTACATTCAAATTCCAGAAATATAATATTTACATGCATATATCAGTATAAACCATGCATCAATGGATTTCAGAGCATCCTTACAAATACACATATACAACTTGCCTACACGTAACAATTTTTGCAGATCACACTGACAGCTGCATGCTCACAATTAGAGTGGAAATAAGTTAGCACTCTTTTTGAACAATCCCACAGGGCTGTTTTCTTTTAAAGGGGGAGAGGTGCTTAGAAAGATGGAATGATGGATGTGCTCAAGGAGTATTAGGATGAGATGCAGATGTTGAGCCAGAGGTGGACTAATGCTGGGGAAGGACCTTTTTGAGATGAAGATACCTGAGATGCCATGTCTGACACACCCACCTGTTCTCCCCACCCATTTCCTGTGGCTGAGGAAGGCCATGAGGTGGCTCTCTGGACCCCACTTCCCCCCAAATCTGACTGCTCTGAACCCACCAGTGCTGCCTTCTAGGCTTGTTCATTTAACCCCTCCCCCATCTTTCCCTGCTATGGTGGTTTGGGTGTAAATGGGCCCATAGCCTCAGGTGTTTTAGATTAAACTTCCTACTTAAGTCTCTAGCAGGCAGAACCCTGCTGGAGGAGGTGTGTCACTGGGGGTGGATTTTGAGTCCAACCCTAGGGGGATCTGGCTGTTGTCTATCTGCTATGGATGTATGATGAAGTGAGCCAGCTTTTCCCACCATGATGAAACTTCCCCTCGAATCTGTAAGACTGAAATAAACCCTTTCCTCCCATGAGGTGCTTCTGGTCGGGTGTTTGTCCAACAGTGAAATGCTGACTGCAACACCTGCACTGGCTTTCCTCAAGCCCTACCTGTCTGGGAAGATGACATCTGCCTCTTCCTGTCAATGTCAGTTCTAGGAAGGAAGAGACCAATCAGACTCCTCTTTTAGAATTTCTCTTCTTTACCTACAACCAGGCTCCTTGTTTTCATTATTCTAACATCTGGGAGATGAGGTGAGAAAATGGAAAGGCTATATTCCTTGTTTTATGCAGATTCAAAACCTAGATTCTGACATTTCCTGTGCAGGGAACTTGAAAGAGTCCTCTTTCTGGACCTCTTTGGTGACCTTATTATTCAATGTACATTAAGCTTTCACCAGACACCATGCATTATACTAGCTTGGGACACTGTGACAGTGAATAAGATACCATGTCTGCCCCTAACGGACTTAAAGGGCTTAGCAGGGGAGATGAAAATAACTAGGAAGTGAGTGAGAGGTGAGGGTGACAGTAGGATCAGGAGAGAAAACAAGGAAGTATGAAGGAGGCAAACCTACCTAGCCCCATCTTCTTGAAAGATGTGGTTTCTGGTGCGAATGGAGAGTGAGGACTGGGAAGAGGTAGGAAGGATGGGTGCATCAGACAGAGAGAACATGGGAACTCCAGGGACCTGCACCCCACTCTTTGTGGCTATAGCTTGAAGGTTTTGAAACAAATGAGAGCTTTGATTCTCCATTTCTCCACCCTCCTCATTCATTTCCTTAGTGGGTTCTGTGGCCCCACTTCCAAGTCATCCCAGAGCCTACCTCTTCCCCAAGTCCCCCCCCCCCCCAATTTACCTTCCTCCAGTTGGTTCTAATCCAAAAAAGCCAATACCTGGTTTCTTTTTTATTTTAAATATTTTATTTGCAGAGAGAGAAAAAGAGAGAGAGAGAGAGAGAGCAAACCAGGGCCTCCTGACGTTGCAAATGAACTTCAAACACATGTGCCACTTTGTGCATCTGGCTTTATGTGGGTACTGGATAATCAAACCTGAGTTGACAAGTTTTGTGATCAAGCGCCTTTAACTGCTGAGCCATTTCCCCAGCCCCAAACCCTGGTTTCTTTGGCCCATAGGAGAGATGATGTTGGCCTAACTGAAGCCATGGTCATAGGTGGAGAGAAAAGTGAGTCCATCTGAGTGCAGAGAAGACAGCAGATTCCCACACTGAGCTGGGCACTGGGAATGCTAAGTAGAGTGAAGGCAATCCGTACTCTCATGAAAACATGAGGACTGACCTGGCAAGCCTGGAGTTGTAGCATGTGCCGTGAAGGCCTTGCTCTGGTGCCCTGTCCCCGCTACAGTCAGAGCCTGTGATGAGAGGAGAGATCCTAGTGAGGAGCAGGAAAGGTGGTTCTGGAGCTGAACCCTCAGAATGAGTGACAGTCCACTTTGCTTAACTTGAAAGGATTGTACATTCTGGGCAGAGGACACAGCAGTGATGAGAGTGGGACCTGAGGGGCTGAGAGGGACAGGGAACGAGTGGGGTGGGAAGAAACCTTCTGGGACCTGACACAGAGCTGGAGAGGAGGGAAGAAGAAAATCAGTCTGGCTCCATTGGTGAGCTAGAAAGAATTCCATTTTCCTCCAAGTAGCAAGAAAAAGCCCTGAAGTGTGTTAAAGCAGGTGATGTGGTTTGGTGTGTGTGTGTGTGTGTGTGTGTGTGTGTGTGTGTGTGAATGTGTCTATATGGGAACACATATGCCATGGTTCACGGATGGAGCTCTGAGGACAATCCTGAGGACTTTGCCTTCTCCTCCCACTTTTGCTTGAGACAGGGTATTCCTTCTTGTTTTGTTTTTGCCGCCATTGTGTGCCAGTCTAGCTGGCCCACAAACTTCCAGCTCCTCTTAGCTCCTCCTCCCGTTGACATAGAACCATTGGGATTACAGATGCTGGCACCACATTGGGAGGGTGCTGGGGCATCACACATGGTCTAGAAGACTTGCAAACAAGTGCCTTTAACTGCTGGGCCATCTCCCCAGCCCTTAGTTCTTTGTTTCTAAGAAAAAAGTGAGCGGACCAACCTTGCCACACGAGAACATTTTCAGATCCCAAAATGATGACTTGCTGAGTGAAACACAATGTAGATTTCCAAATACTGATAGCATGACAAAACTTGTCTAAAATTGAAGAACATCCTGACAACTCAAAAAAGAAAATCCAAGCCAGGTGTGATGGTGCCACATCTGTAATCCCACCACTTGGGTGGCTGAGGCAGGAGGCTCATGAGTTTGAGGTAAGCCTGGGCTATATATAGTGAGATCTTATCTCAAAACAAAACAACAAGGGGCCGGAGAGATGGATTAGCAGTTAAGGTGCTTGCCGGCAAAGCCTAAGGACCCATGTTCAACTCTTCCAGCTCCCATGTAAGCCAGACTCACAGAGAGGCAAGTGCAAGTTTGCACATGCTCACTAGGTGGCGCAAGCATCTGGAGTTTGATTGCTGTGGCTGAGGCCCTGGTGTGCCAATTTTCTCTCTCTCTCTAAAATTAAAATGTTTAAAAATATAAAAAAAATTTCAAAAGTGTAAAAACAACAACAAAAAATGCCAATTGAAAAGTCAAGAGGCAGAGAAGGACGATGCTCCGTTCCTGCTATTCTCCACACAAGTCTTCTTGATGCTGCCTTTTCTGTTTGATAGTTGCTGGAGGAGGAATGAACTGGCCAGCATTTCTAGACTAGAAGGACAAACAAGCAAATGCCAACTCTCCATGCTTAATTACTTCGTTTGTTGATGAGGTGCCACCTAAAGCTTTAGAATGGGGTGAAGACCCAACCGTACTTGTACAAAAGCCACATTTTCCAGAAGACCACAGTCAATAGTGGGAACTGCCTGCTGGCAGGAAGCTTTTAAATTACTGAGACCATTAGACACAGCAGACGTGACTTGAGCAAACATCTTACAGTCAAACTACGAGAGGATAATGGAATCTGTGGAAGGAAGGATCAATGAGACATTGTAATTTGTGAATAGAGAGGTAGGCAGATGCTCCGGGAGACAGCTGGACATGGATTACACCTCACCTTGATTTTTGCAAAAGCTTTGAATGGGGAGCAAATAGACGGACTCTAAAGTGTAGCAGTTATGAAGTACCTGAAATCTTTCATACAATTTCATCTTAAGACAGTTGTTCTCAATCGCAGGTAAATTTTGCCCTGATATGGTACATCTGGAGTACCTAGAACCAGTTCAAACCCAATCAAATTGGTTCAACTTGTGCAGTTGAGGAGCAGAGGAAGCTTGGGCACTTCTGGCTTCCCGAACATAGAAGTCAGGGATGCTGGGAAACAGCCAACAGTGAGCAGAATCTTTCCATTTTCCATGGCAACAAAGGATTATCCAGCCTGGGTTGAGAAATACTGACATAAAAGCAAAACTCCACGAAAGACTTTTTTCAGGGAAAAAATTTACAACTCTTTGAAATGGGATGTGTTGCCTGCCGAATGAGGTTCAGCCTTTTAAGGAAGAGGGAAGAGCCGGAAGACAAAAGAAGAAAAGACTGGTGTGGGTGGGCAGTCCCTATACTTGAGTAATGTAGGTCACCTTGGTCACACTTTTTTTTTTTTTCTTTTTTAGCTTACTCTAAAAAAATCAGGTAGTTTTAAGAATCTTGACTGCACAGTAAGGAAAGATAATAACGCAGTAATAAAGTATCGGGGACTGGATCAATGGTTCAGTGGTTAAAGGCACTTGCTTTCAAAGCTGACAGCCTAGGTTTGATTCCCCAGTAGCCACCTAAAGCCAGACACACAAAGTAGCACATGTGTCTGGAGTTTGTCTGTAGTGTCAGGAGACCCTGGTGCACCCATGCTCTCCCTCCCTCTCTTCCTTCCTTCTCTCTCTCTCTCAAACAAATAAATAAATTTAAAAACTATTCAGAATGATGCTGCTGTTAATCATGGGAGCTACTGTAAGCCTCTTGGATCCAGGTTCATCGGCAGACTGGAAAAATGATAGGCACTGGCTCTGCTTTACCCAAATCCCAAGTCGTGCTGCTCAGAGTGTCCTATGCTACTGGAAGAGCTCACTGGTTTTCCTTTGGTTCAAGAGCCCAGATTAGACTTGTTAGAAGCCCACTCTTCCAACGTACCTACGGGCAACTCTTCTGGTACTTCTAGTTTTTGACTGTGTTTTTTGTTCCAGGAGAAGGACACTTAGCTGTGTGCACGGAGTAAATTAGGGTTTGGAATAGCATCCAGTCTTCTTTCAATTCAAACATAGGGTTAAGATTTTAGACACCCACAAACAATCTCTCCGATGTACTTGCCTTCTGTGTAATATTGGCTTATCCTTATCTGTCTGCTTAGCTCAGATGCGTCCGTATCTTTTAGGTCTGTTCTATGCCTGATTCTGAACTGGGTCTCTCTTGTGGTCTAGTCATATCAGCTAGAATCTTGTCTCTACCTTCTCCTTCTTTGGTTCTTTTCTCTCTTATCACAACAAACCTAAAACTCCAATCCTAAAATGCAGACACAACAGAAACACCCCTTCCGCCCAAATCAATAGTTCCTGAAGCCATATACCATGGCACATTGCATAGAGCTAGTGGGGTCAATGAAAAGATTAAAAGAGTTAACGACTTCAGAGCTTAAACTGATGCTTAGCATATGTGTGGCCAATAAATGTTAAGTAGTTACTGTTGTTTTAAAAGACTTCAGTGCTCCACATCAGTCCTTTCAACACATTTCTCTGTCCTTAGGTTTTTGCTGGCATGCTTGAGTCCAATGCTCTACTGCTGTTTAAAAAGTGTGTGTGTATGTGTGTGTGTGTGTGTTTATTAGTGTGCACAAGCATATGCACAGAGGCAGAGGACAATCTTGTGTCATCCTCAGGAAGTCTGTCCACGTTTTCTGTGCTAGAGACAAGATTTTGTGCTATACAATTGTCTTGAAGCTCTCCACTGCTCTACACTGGCTGGCTAGAAAGCCCCGTAGATCCTCCTGCCTCCACTTCCCAGGTAGCGCACAACTCAGTTTTTTTTTTTTTTTTTTTTTTTTTTAAATTTTAGCTGAGACAGCGAAAGAGGTGATTTCTTGCACACATGTTACACTTGGCCACAAATGAGAACAGAACTAGTCCCGAATGCCAGAGGTCCTGGTTAAAGCATCAACACCCTGACACCGCATGTTTACAGGGGCAGTCAGGTCCTCGCACATGTCCCCAGCGCACTGGCTGCTCTGTGTGTCTGTGTGTGTCGGGGGGGGTGTTCACACATGTGGTTATGTATGTGTGTGTATGTGCAGATGCATGCACTACGTGTACATGTGTGTGGGAGCCAGAGATCATCAGGCGCCCTGTTTGGTCACTCTTCTACCTTATTTCCGTGAAATGGAGTATTTCACCAAACCTGGATCTGCTGTTTGTATTTTTTAAAATATTTTATTGTTTATTTGAGAGAGGAAAAGAGGGAGAGAGAGGGGATGGGTGCACCTGGGCTTCCAGCCACTGCAAATAAACTCCAGATGCATGGGTCACCTTGTGCATCTGGCTTACGTGGGTCCTGGGGAATCAAACCTGGCTCCTTTGGCTTTGCAGGCAGGTGCCTTAACTGCTAAGCCATCTCTCCAGCTCGAGCTGTTGTTTTTAGATCAGAATTGCTGGCCAGCCAGCTCCAGCTGTTGTCCCGTCTCTGTAGCCACGCCTGCTTGTTTATTTGTTTGTTTTTACATGGGTTCTGGGGACCGAGAGTAGACCCTCATGCTTGCACAGCAAGTACTATTTCCCTGTGAGCATCTCTCCAGCTCTCAACTGCTTTGTATTTGGGGGGCATTTTGTCTAGTTACAAAACTTGAGTAACTTTTTCATTTCTTTTCTATCTTTGCAGACATTTCTCACGGTGTTGCTGTGGAGACATCTGAGTTCCCTCCAGTTGTCCCTTTCCTTCATCTCTTTATATGATTTGCTATCTGGGTCCCCATCAGAACCTTTCATGTAATCTAAGTTGATTCACTTTGGCTGGGTGTGTCTTGGTGTAGGTCATTCTTTATCAGTTTTTTCCCTTGGAGTCTTTGCATCTTGAGATTTGTGTCTTTGATGCAGACAAGGTATTTTCTCTAGTATCTTGACTTCCTATGTGTTTGGTTTTCTTTGCTTTCCATATCTGTGTTTCTTTAATAATTTAGATCTTATTTTTTTTTTCGAGGTAGGGTCTCACTCTGGTCCAGGCTGACCTGGAATTATCTATGTAGTCTCAGGGTGGCCTCGAACTCACAGCGATTCTCCCACCTCTGCCTCCCGAGTGCTGGGATTAAAGGCGTGTGCCACCACGCCCGGCTTAGATCTTACTTTTTATATTTAATTTTAAGTAGTTTCTTTAAGGCTATCCACATGAACATAATCATATTTTCAACCATGTTTTATATGGTTCTGGAATATTTCTATCATTTCTTTCTTTGGGTCGCTTAGTAGCTTTATATTCCTTTCTATTTTTATATCATCTCCATCTGAACTCCTCTATATCTTGCATCTATCTATTCTTTGAATCTATTTCTTTCAAGACAAGTCATCTTTTTTGGTAATTTTATTGAGATAATAGAGGATGGTTCCTGTAACCCTGCTTTTATATCTTTTGATTTCTCTTGTGATCTCTTCTAGTTTACTTAGCCTTTTTTTTTTTCTTCTTTGAGGCGGAGTCTCATACTATGTCCCAGGTTGGTTTGGAACTCTCCCTGTAGCCCTAACTTTAACTCATGGCAATCATCCTGCCCCAGCCTCCTGAGTACTGGGGTTATAGGTGTGGGCAACCATGCCCAGCTCTACTTTACCTTTTAAAGCAAAGATAAAGTTTATGTTTCATCTTTGAATGTGACTTTCTATTGAATGATGGTGGAATGTTTCAGAGTTTCCAGAATTTATATTTGATTTACTGATTGATTGCTCTTCTCGCTGACTGCCTTGGGCCAGCTCTCTCCCAGCTGTCAGCATTCTCCAGCATTCAGTAGTTTGCTGTCACTCACACATCACTTCAAGTCCCGGTTTCCTTCCTCTGTGAACTGACTACTTTAATGCCCACTTTTCTTCTAGAAATTCCATTTTAACAACTGGCTGAGTTATCAAGTTAGGGGATGGTGATGGTCCATGGCATTGAACTCTGTCTCCAAAAGATCTCAAAGCATCTTTCCACAACAGTGACACTGACTTTGGGGAAATACGCACCCCTCTCATTCAGAAGGGCTAGAAGGCTGTTGTAGTGGAGTATTGTCTAGTTGCTGGGACCCTTGTTGGCAAGAAACCTCAGCTGTCCACTCCCTTCGGAGTTGCTTCATCTGGAGAAAGTCACACTGTCAGTGTTGTACCTTCTTCTTCGAGAAGCTCATTTCTGATGTGTGGTTGGTGTGGAGACTTAGAGGTCTAGACCATCACTGGGGTATCTCTGGAGAGCCACCCCAGCTCCAGAGATTCCTGTGGGAAGCACTGAGGCCTTTGTTAAGACAACATTACAGTTCAGTACTATTCTTTGCCTACTCCTGTTTCTTGTCTCTCCCTTTCCATGGACACTGATCTCTCCATGGTGCTCCCTAAAATAAAAGGCCCCACATTTTTAATTGGATCTCAGATTCTGCTTCATGGAAACCCTCATGTCATGAGATGTGTTGGGTCTTGACATGACCTCCTGTCACCTTTCAGATTTCACTTAATGCTCAAATTTTTTTTCTCTATATTCCACACATTTGGAGGCATGAGAATGAAGTCAAAATGCTTTCATTCCTTACTATATTGAAAAAAAAAATCCATAGCCAAAAGAAATACTTTTAAATTATATATTACATTATACATTATTATATCATATATAGTATATCAGTATATTATATATATTAATTATATATATTATATATGTATTAATTATATATAATATTATATATTATATTAACTTTTATATTATTCCAGCTTGTTCATAGAAGTTGCAAAAATAATACAAATAACTTCCTCATAGACATATTTGATTATTACTGTTGTAACCATTTGAGAATAAAGAACAGACATTGGTCTCCTTATCTTTGAGTGTTTCACTATGTTTCACTAGAACCACGATATGATGTTCTCTTACATGATCAAGTGTAATGATCACAATGAGGAAATTCACACCAATAAAATACGATCTGTCAATCCATGGCATATATTCAGTATTGATATTTGTCATTTGTTAATACTTGCTTTTGGCCTAGAACTCAATCCAGGGACTTTCTTTTTTTTTGGTCATCATGAATCTTTTGTTTCTTTCACTGAATTCCTCAGTCTTTTTGTAACTTTTTTTTTTTGCATTTTGATACCTTGACACTTTGAAAACAGAGGATCAGCTCTTTCTCCAACAATCCCTTAACTTTTCATGAAGAAAGTCATTGAGAAATAAAAATTAAGTATGGTAATTGCTCTCTCACCACTATATATCCATATGTATACATAGGTCTATGCATTATAAACCATTCATACAGACACCTCTATTCCTATCAAACACTATAAGGCTTATTGTAGAATTGCCATTTCTACATTTGCAACTCTCTTCTTCATAAGTGAGAAATTGGGCTTCTATTATATGCAATAAATTTACTCATTTTTTCCATTCTAGTAAGCAGAAAGAGACTCTTGCATTGCTAACATATCCCACTATGAAAAACTAAACCTTGGGCTGGAGAGATGGCTTAGCACTTAAGCGCTTGCCTGTGAAGCCTAAGGACCCGGGTTTGAGGCTTGATTCCCCAGGACCCATGTTAGCCAGATGCACAAGGGGGAGCACGCATCTGGAGTTCATTTGCAGTGGCTGGAGGCCCTGGTGCACCCATTCTCTCTACCTGCCTCTTTCTCTCTCTGTCTGTCCCTCTCAAATAAATTAAAAAAAAACAAACAAAACTAAACCTAGCCAGGTGTGGTGGCACACACCTTTAATCCCAGCACTCGGGAGGCAGAGGTAGGAGGATCGCTGAGAGTTCGAGGCCACCCTGAGACTACATAGTGAATTCCAGGTCAGCCTGAGCTAGAATGAGACCCTACCTTAAAAAACCAAAAAAAAAAAAAAAAAACAACCAAACAAACAAAAAAACCCAACAACAACAACAACAACAACAACAAAACTATAAACTAAACCTACTATCTAGAATGCTTAAATTTAAAAGCATTTCATACCCAATACATGGGAGGGAATTTATGCCTAATACTGAAAACTTTGTCAAAAGCCTATGGCTGGGAGGGTCACAAACCCTAGGGGGCAAAGATAGTACTGTTGTTTGGCTCAATGGATGTATTATGTCCATCAAGTTACCCTCTAAATACTTAAATTTATACCTATATTTTAGTGCTGTGCTTATTTTGGTTATAGCAGTTTCTCTTTTCAGATGCAGTGACTACTGGAGAGACTCCAAACTCATCAAAGTGCTGAGAAGAAAGGACAGTTGAGCATTCAGCACTTATTGAGACATCTCTTGTCACACTTTCCAATGGCTCAGGGACTATAGTAGTCGAGGTGGTAGAAAGAACGTAAGAGCCAGAGGATGGAGAGGAGTGCTTTGTAATGTTGTCTTCCAGACCCGAAGTGGTCACTGTATTCATGACCTCACATCAGCTATCTTTACCTGCAATAAGACCTGTATAATATTGGGCCTATCAGCAGGTTGTTATGGGTGATGGAGGAGAGTAATAAAAAAGACATCACTATAGAAGAGGGAATAGTAGGAATGAAGAGATGGTTCAGGGGAGGGGCTGGACGAGAAGAGACTAATAACAGTATTGGGAGGGGATTATGTAAAATTTTTAAAATTTTTCATTTAAAAAAAGCATTTTTATTTTTCTAAGTAAAGTTTATATACAGTAGAATGCATAGATCTTAAATCCAGTGTAGATTTTGTCAATGGATCACATTCAACTATCATTATAAGCAAGATGTGAAATAGTCCATCAACCCACAAAGTTTCCTCACTCCTTCTGTTAGTAAATCCTTTGACCCAGAAGCAACTAATGTGCTGACCTCTATAAATTACTGTCATGACTTCTATCATCACAGATCAACTTTCTCTTGTTCTTGAACTTCATATAAGAGAAAAATACAGTATGTGTTCTTTTGTGCCTGGTTTCTGTACAACAAAATAATTTGGGTATTTATCCATGCTGTGGCATGTTATCTATCGTAACATTAATTTTCACTGCTGAGAAGTAACCATTAGTGAATATATTACTACTGTCCATTTTTGTTTTAATGAACATTTGAATGTTTTGGTTATTATTAATGAAGTTGTTATAAATATTTGTGTACAAATCTCTTCAAAGACAAGTATTTTATTTTTTTGAGTAAATATTCAGTACATAGGATGGTTGTGTGTTTAACTTCATGAAAAATTTCAAAGCAGTTTTTTTTTTATTTTTTATACTTAACAACTTGTATGATTGTAAACAATTTCCCATGGTAATTTCTTCTCTCCCCTCACTTTCCCCTTTGAACCTCCACTCTCCATCATATCCCTTCCCCCTCTCAATAAGTCTCTCTTTCATTTTGATATCATAATCTTTCCCTCCTATTATGATGGTCTTTTGTAGGTAGTGTCAGGCGCTGTGAGGTCATGGATATCCAGGGCATTTTGTGTCTGGAGGAGCACGTTGTAAGGAGCCCTACCCTTCGTTTGGATCTTACATTCTTTCCGTCACCTCTTCTGCAATGGATCCTGAGTCTTGGAAGGTGTGATAGTGATATTGCAGTGCTGAGCACTCCTCTGTCACTTCTTCTCAGCACCGTGATGCCTTTTGAGTCATCCCAAGGTCACTGTCTTTTATTTATTTATTTATTCTATTTATTTTAGAGAGAAAGAGAGTGAAAGAGGCAATACAGAGAGAATGGGCACACCAGGGCCTTTAGCCGTTGCAAACCAACTCCAGATACCTGCACCACCTTGTACATCTGGCTTACATGGGTTCTGGGGACTCGAACCTGGATCCTTTGGTCTTGCAGGCAAGTGCCTTAACCACCAAGCCATCTCTCCAGCCCTCAAACCATTTTTAAACTTGTGTCATTATATATCACTATCAGCAACGCACAAGAGCTCCAGTTGCTCCATATTTTTACTATTATTTGATGTTATAAGTTATTTAACTTGTAATCTTTCCAGTGGATTGAGATGATATCATATTGTGGCTTTAGCCTGCATTACCCTGTGACAAATGACACTGTGTATATTTTCATGTTCATTGTAGTCATTTATCTCTTATGAAATGTGTGTTCAAATGTTTTGTCTGTTTTTAATCAGAATATTTGCCTTTTCATTATAGATTTGGAGGAGTTCTCTAATATAAGTCTTGTGTCAGCTGTATGTCTGTTCCATATTTTCTTTCAGCCTGGGGTTCTCCCTTTCATTTTCTCAGTGGTGTATTTTGATGAGGAGATTCTTTATATGTGGATGATTTTGTTTATCGAATTTTTTTCTTTCATGTTCTGTGCCTTTCATATCTTTTGTAAGAAACCTTTGCTTATCCCTCTGCTTTGTCTGCTAGAAGCTGTATTACCTTAGCTTTTATGCTTGTATCCATAATCCATCTCAAATTAGTTTTGTGTTGGTATAGAATGAGGGTCAAGGTTAATTTTGTCCTACATATTTACCTCATTGTTTCAACTCCATTATTTTTTAAAATATTTTATTTATTTACTTACTTGAGAGAGTGACAGAGGAAGAGGCAGAGAGAAAGAGAGGGAATGGGCGCTCCAGGGCCTCCAGCCACTGCAAGTGATCTTCACACATGTGTGCCCCTTTGTGCATCTGGCTAAAGTGGGTCCTGGGGAATCGAACCTGGGTCTTTAGTCTTTGCAGGCAAATGCCTTAACCGCTAAGCCATCTCCCCAGCCCTCAACTCCATTATTTGATAGACTTCCCTTCTATTTCTACAATTGAGTAATGTTGGAACTTTGAAAATCAATTGACTTATTTCTGGACTCTCTATTAACCTATTTCTTGATTACACTGATACCACAGGTTCTTAATTACCGTAACTTTACAGTGAAACTTGAAATTAGGCAGTACGTGTCCTTAAGCTTTGTTCTTTTTCAAAATTGCTTTGGGTCATCTAGGTCCTTTGCATTTATACATATATTTTATAAGTAAGTCATCTGTTTCTATAACACATGAGACTTTTGGTATTAATCTATGAATTATTAAGTTAAAATATATATTCAGGGCTGGAGGGATGACTTATTGGTTAAGGTGCTTGCCTTTGAAGCCTAAGGACCCAGGTTCAATTCTTCAGGTCCCACGTAAACCAGATGTGAATGGTGGTGCAAACATCTGGAGTTTGTTTGCAGTGGCTGATGACCCTAGCTTGACAATTCTCTCTCTGTCTCTCTCCTCTCCCTGTCTAGTAAATAAATTAAAAGAAATAATGTATATTCAACCTGGTGTAGGCATAACTTAGACATTGACCTTTTGGTTTTCTCTCTCATGATATGTGTGTATGGAGTATTTGCATTGATTTTGGACATCTACATTCAGAAGGAAGTTCTTCACTTTATTTCCATTAAACTCAGGACCATAACTCCAGCTTGTAACAGTTGGCAGGGATCAGGAGTAGGGATGTGATGTGCATCAGTTGATTCTTGGGAGAGTAGGCCATGGAGATGGTGAGGAGAGAGGCCTGGGCTCCTCCGTACTTGTAGGCAGCTCAAGATACGGGTCTCCAGGATGTTGGTTCAATATGACTCATAGCACTGGCAAGAGAGAGTTGTTAGAAGTGGGGAGAGGCAACCAAAGCCAATGTAATCGGGTGAATGAGAGATAAATAGATTGCATAGGTCTGGGCTGAAGTGGCTGGTCATTTGAGAAAGATAGTAGGAATAATGGCCACCTTGGGCGGATATAGCCTGTGTAAATATTGTCCCAAAAGTAGCATATGTTCCTTTCAGGGCTGGGCTCAGACTTGGTGTGAAAACTAAGCATTCCTTCATTTCTCAGGGCTAGTCATTTTTTGTGGATATTTCGCTGTTGTAGAGAATATCAACAACAATGGCATAATCTAGAAATAGCTACCACTGATTGGACTGTACCCACTCAATATATTTCATTTTCCACCACAATCTTTTGGGACAGGTAATATTAGCTATAGCTTACCGATGAAGGAATCAAAGATTTGAATGGTGTAGTGGACTGGGACCCCATGGCTAGCCAACGGAAGAGCCTTGCTCTAACAGACCACATCTCCCAATCTCTCTGCCTAACATTGATCTATATTCACTTTAAATCTCACAGTCCTAATGCCCCTGAGACCTCATCATCCTGGGGGAAGCCCTGTTTATGTCTCATTTACCTTCTTGGCAACTCCTCTTCCCCATAAATCTAGAGCAAGGCCAGGGTGAGCTTCTCTGTCTGATTCTGTCTCCACTGTGCCTTAATTAGCCCAATGGAGATGGAACACCATGGCCATCAGGGCTGGAAATTAGGCTTGGGAAGTCCCTGGTGGTGTGTAGGCCATTATTACCCAGCCTGGGCTTGCTTCTGGGCTTTTAAGTGCATTAGAGCACTCTGCATTGACTTGACTGGCTGCTCTTGCTGGCTGACTTGTCAAATTACCTCTCATTTGTACAGCTCACCTGATGTTGTGGAAGCACTTTCCTGGCATTGGGAGCTCCCGGTTCATCCTGAGGGATTTGGGGACTGGGCCTAGTGTTACAGAAGGGGAAGCTGAACCCTGGGTGTATTCAGTAAGTGTATAGTTGGTCCCCTTCAAATGCCTAATGTGTGTAATTTGAAGTGATTTTTTTTTCACATTGCTAGATTTAAAACTCTGATCTGGCAGCTCAATGAACCACTGAGCGAGGCTGTGTTTGAAATTGATTTGTTATTGAATATGAGATCTGTAGACCCTGCAAAGGGATAACCTGGATCTTGGGGTGGCACCCATTATCTTGGGTTTCTGAGCTCATGGGCTAATGATCTAAAGTTTCACAGTTGTCCATATTAGTCTCGTGGAAATGTTACACCAGAGGTTGGACAAGAATGACAATAGAACCAAAACAGAACCATGATCTTATGACTCCATCTTAAATTGATCTCAATGAATGAGGAAAGGAGCTAGTTAGAAGGGGTGGGGCAACACATCTGTTCATGAGCTCATCTATCCATTCCTATACTCATTTCTTTTATACACATTGATTTTATAACTACTACATACTACGTTTAGTAGCTGACATGGACTTGGGATGGGGAATGTTTGGGTGGAATTTGAAAGAGATGTACAGCCAGGCAAAGCCAACTTCCCAGACATGGTTCAGACACAAAGAATTTCCAACAGGTAGAAACTTACATCAGAGCTTCTGTTTCCCAAGGCCACAGCAGAGATGCACTGAAAATGTGAAAACAATTGCTTTGACTTTCCCATCATCTCTACGATGGTGTCTCAGTCCCAAATAATAACATAGCAACAATGAGTTCCACATGTATGTACTATGAGGAACATGTGTGTTTTAAATCACGGTCTGTAGAAGCAGATGCTCCAGAAAGCAACATGCCCAGAGTTTGAGTTCAGACAGTGGTCTGTGGTCGACGAAGGTATTTTGGGACCTTGAATGTCATTCTGGATTTCGAGAGTCCCCTGGTCAGTGATTACTTCACCTGTCCATGCACTTAGCTCTGATGAGGATGACACTTTTGAAGGTCAAAGATTAAGAAATAATCAAGTTTGGCTGGGCTTGGTGGCTCATACCTATAATCTCAGAATGTGGGAGGTTGAGGTAGGAAGATCACCATAAATTCAGGGCCAGCCTGTGTAACAGAGTGAGTGTCAGGGCAGCCTGGGCTAGAATGAGACCCTACCTCAAAAAAAAATCAATGCAAAACCAAAAACACCTTAGAAACATACAATATATTTCAGCGTATGAACAGTAAGCCACAGTAAATTGCATGTTCTGAGTCAGAGAAAACCAAATTACACACTGTTTAATTTTTTGTGCCTTAATAGGGCCCAAAAGTTCAATAGTATTGTTGCTGGTCACATGACAAATAGAAGCTGATGATCTTTCTGTTTGTTTGTTTGTTTTTTTGAGGTAGGGTCTCACTCTAGTGCAGGCTGCCCTGGAATTCACTATGTAGTCTCAGGCTGGCCTTGAACTCACAGCAATCCCCCTATCTCTGCCTCCTGAGTGCTGGGATTAAAGGCATGCACCACTATGCCTGGCTGATCTTTTAACAGGATGACAATTTGTTAAATATTGTTATTAGGAAACTAAACAAATTAGGAAACTAAAATAATGTTATTAGGAAACTAAAGTCATTATTTTGAGATCTGTACATCTATAAATTCAAGAGAAGTCCTGTGCATAAATATCTGTTTCTTTTATCTAGACTTGCAGAACCCTTTAAAAGAAAACAGATTAAAATGATCAAGAAAAAATGAAAATACTGAACATTGCTGTTAAGAAGTGCAGTTTACCAGTTATTATAATTGAACATCAAAGGTGAATCTCTCAATTGTAACTATGCAACAAAAATTAAAGAAAGTGGATAAGCAGGCATTTTTTTAAAGTCAGAAAAAATGGTAAAGTCACTATTTTACTACCCAAAGTGTAAATTCTAAAGCAAAACTGTTAATTCTATAAAACATGTATGGAAAAAGCAGGTGCATAATGTGTGTTCAACAAAAAAAATCTTGTATTTTCTCATGTGTGGAAATGCATATGTTTTCTCAGTCTGGATATTGTCATTTTCATTTTTGTGTGAATTTTAAGAAAGAAATAGTGGAGCTGGAGACACTGCTTAGTGGTTAAGCACTTGCCTGCAAAGCCTAAGGACCCATGTTTGACTCTCCAGATCCCATGTAAGCCAGGCACACAAAGGTGAGGCAAGCACAAGGTCGCATATGTCCACTAGGTGGCGCAAGCATCTGGAGTTTGATTGTAGTGGCTGAGACCGTGGCACACCAATTCTTTCTCTCTCTGTCTTCATCTCTCTCTCTCATTCTTTCTAAACTAAAAAGTAAATAAAGTCTTAAAAAGAAAGAAATTGTGCCTACATGTTTCTCAACTAAATCTTTGCATTTAATAAAAATTAATTCTATTTTAAAACAAATAAACAACAAAAAAAATATCAAGTGGTAATTCTGGCTTGCTTTAAGTTACTTAGTTGCAGGCCTACCTTTGAACTTTGATTGGTTGGGAGAGGACGTTTGGGTATGTTTGAGCCAGTCACTCTACACCATCCTTCTGGGCTTGGTGACTGGTCCACTGATGGAGACTTGGCCCATTTTGGGACCAGTCAGAATCCTTCTTTGGAACACAAAATCTGCCAATGGCCTCATTTCCAGGAGAGAAGAAAGCCAACAGAAAGAATCAAGAAGGCAGGTTCCAGAGTAGTCCTCTGTCTACTGTGAGTCAAATAAATCTGTCACAGGCTGTGCTCATTAGTTAGGGCTACCAGAGCAAGTACCACAGTGGCTTAAAAACAGGAATTCATCTTCTCGCAGACATCAAGGCTGGAAGTATGACAACACATAGACAGGACTGGCTTCTCCAGCAGTGTCTCTCCATGTTGTGTCAATGGCTGTATGTTCCCCCTCTCCCCACTGTTTCTACATGGTTTCCTTCTGTGTATGTTTGTGTTCAAATTTCTCCTCACAAAGACACAAGTCATATTGGATTAGGACCCATGCTAGTAATCACATGTTGAGTCAGTTACCTTTTGAAATACCCTGACTCCCAAATACAGTTACATTCTGAGGTAGCAGAGACTAAGGTTTCTGACAACATTTGAGGAGGAACAACTCAGCTTATGACAATAGGCTAGTGATAAAGTACAGCATATAAGATCTTTCTACTTCTACCTATACCCCACCATTTCCTAGCACCACAGAGGATCCATGGCTGCTAGCAGTAATATCTTTTCTTCTTGGCTCTTTTTCTTCAGCTCTTGTGATCTTACAGTTAATAGACTCTTCTTCTACTAGAGATAGAAACTGATTACTTGTGATATAAATTGAAAATATTTTCCAAGTTTTCATTTCTTTAAAAAACAATAAAATCTGGGCTGGGTAGATGGCTTAGCACTTAAGGTGCTTGCTTGTAAAGCCAAAGGACCTTGGTTCGATTCCCCATTACCCATTTAAGCCAAATGCACAAGGTGGCACTTGTGTCTGGAGTTCGTTTGCAGTGGCTAGAGGCCTTGGAACACCCATTATCTCTCTCCATCTCTTTCTCTTTTTCTCTGCTTCTTTCTCTCTCTCTCTCAAATAAATAAATAATAATAAATATAATCTATGGGATGAAGGAATAGCTTAGTAGTTAAGGCACTTGTCTGTGAAGCTTAAGAACCCAGGTTTGATTCCCCAGTATCCATGTAAGCCAGATGCATAAGGTGGCGCATGTGTCTGGAGTTCATTGGCAGTGGCTAGAGGCCCTGGCACACCCATTCTCTCTCTACTCTATTTGCCTCACTCTCTCTCAAATAAATAAATAAACAAAATATTTAAATAAAGAAATATACAATCTAAAATAATCAGTTGTAAAATTGCAACTATGTATTACAGTACTTCTGGATTTAAAGAGATAGTTGAATTCTCTCTTGTGATAAATAAATAAACAAAATGGTTGAGACTGTAAGGGATTTGGGGGGTCAGTGGAGTCTGAGAAAGCCTGGTAAAGGAGAGGCATACCCAAATCAAGTAAGCCTCCCTGGGACATACGCTTCCCTTCTCTATGAATAAGTGTCCTCCCTGATTCTCTCTCTAGCTTCAAGTTCCTACCAAAAGTGTTCCTTCGAAAAAAAAAAAAAAAATAGCCCTAAATTCTGCAATGGCTCTGTGTGCTATTTGCTGTTCAGTAGCATATAGAAGCCTGGGGTGAGAGAGAGGGAGGAATGAATAAGAATGTAGTTAATTAGGAACCTGTCAGACTTCTCTTGCTTTTCATCAAAGTGGGGGTGGCCCTGTAACAGGAGTGGGGTGGGGAATGGAGCCCACTCTGGAAAATCATTAGTTGTCTGTCCAGTAGCGAGGTCGGGATTGTTAGATGTGAGCGAAACTGGCTGTGGTACAGAGCTCCGAGGAGAAATATTGATCCTCTCCCTAGTCTTCCCTGCTTCAAATGTTCTTTCCCGCTGGAAAGAAGTGGCATGGCTGATAAAAGAAGGGAAAAATGTCTCTATGTGGTATGAGTTTGTGTTTATGAAACTGTCCTTAAAACACACACACACACACACACACACACACACACACACACACACACGCTGGATTGTTGGTGTCTGCTATTGCCTCTTAAACAGTCCTTTGAGAGAGTTCTAGAGGCGTGTGTGTGTGTAGACAGACTCACAGTTCCTATGTAGCCAAGGATGATTTTTGAGCTCTAATCATCCTGTTCCCACCTCTCAAGTGCTATGATTACAAGCATACATCACTGTGCCAAATTTTTCTGATTAATATTTCAATCACCTCACATAATTACTGTTTCTGTATGGTGAGAACCATTGAGATTTACTCTCTTAGCAAATTTTAAGTATGTACTAGAGTATTTTTCACCACAGTCAATATGCCACACATTAGATCTCCAGAGTTTATAACATTTGAGTGATCTTGGGGCTACTAAGACTATGGGGACTCTGGGAGCTAGACTGAATGTATTCTGCATTATGAGATGGACATGAGCCTTTTAGGGGTCAGAGACACAATGTTATGGTTTGTGGAAATAAATGTATTTGTTTGTCCAGATGACAAGGAGTAGATTTATGATGATTAGTCTAGATTATCATCTTGATTGGATTGGGAGGTACCTAGAAGGTACCTGTGAGGCCTCTAGGGGAATATCCATGGGAAATATATCTCATCATGGAATGATCTCCTGTTTGATCACATGTTTCTGCTGCCATTATGCTCTGCTTCACCATGGTTCCAGAATCAATGAAACCAAGGACTAGGGACTGAAACCTCCGAAACTGTGAGCTGAAATAAATTGTTCTCTCTTTATTTATATCAAGTATTTTAAGACTTAGAAAGGTCTGAAAAGATAGCTTAGCAGTTAAGGCACTTGCCTGAAAAGCCTAAGGACCCAGGTTCGATTCCCCCGTACCCATGTAAGCCAGATGCAAGTTGGCACGCATCAAGTTCATTTGCAGTGGCTGGCAGCTTGGGTCCCTGGTGTGCCCCTTCTCTCTCTCTCTCTCTCTCTCTCTGTCTTTCTCTTAAATATATATATATATATATATATATATATATATATATATATATATATATATATACAACAATGTGTGTGTGTGTATGAATGACTTAGAGAGACTTTGTTTTAGAGAGGAAAAGGAAAGTACAGAGAGCTCCTGCCATATGGAAGGCAGGAGAGGGTAGGGAGCCCATGGGAGTAGGGTTAGGGTCACCATCTCAGCCCTGCAGCCAAGATGAGGGGGCTTACCAGAGCAGGACTTGAAAGTTCAGGAAAGGTGAAAATCCACAAACAGCCCTTGCCCACCTGGTAAGGATCTATTTAAAATCTCATTTGTAATCTATTTATAATCTTGGTCTTGTCTCAGGAAGGGGTCAGCACACCTGGGTGGGGATGAGAAACCTTATTGGATGAGACTGGATCAATGCTGAATTCCTGTTCTGCTGGAGCAGGCAGGTAGTATTACTTCTTTTCACCCCCTCTTTTGGGCCCTCTCCTGAATAATTCCCCCTTATTCCCTATGCCCTCTTTGAAAAGACACTCTATCTGCCGTTAGGGGAAAAGGGACAATAACTGTTCAGTTTGAAACTACTTCCAGCTGAATGGAGTTATAGAGTATGGTAGTTAGAATCTCTCCTAGTGAATCTAACCTAAAGGTCCAAGAGAGAAAACTGTGAGTCAGTCAGACATCCCATTGCCATCTGTATGTAGATTGTTTTGACCTGGTATTAAAATGATTGTAAATATTGGTGACATAAGTATTGGAGCCTATTTCAGAGACCAGGAAGGTTCACAGTGTGAGGTAGGAATGGCTGGTAGTCCTGTTAGAAGTGGTGAGTGACCAGCTCTTAACAGGTGATCAAGGAGCCAATATAGATGGAGTTAGATGGTTGTATGGCCATCTGAGTGTGAGCTGCCTGTAAATGAGCAGAGATAAAGTCAAAGCATAAATTGAGTAGACAAAGTCCAAAGATCAACAGAATAACTATGAAGATTGCAATAGGTATCATTTTTTCCCCACCATGAAAAACCTGAGATACATCAGAACTGCTCACTGAATGGCACAATAGTGTCTGACATGGTCTGACTCTGTTTCTATAAGTCTTATAAAGCAGATGAAACATTAGCAGAGTCATCAGGAGTATATACACAGCATTTAGCCTTGACAATGGCACATGTAACCACCCTTGGCTATCATGAGCATATCCAAAGCCATGAGATTTTTGTGCAATTGCCTTTCTCATCATTTGAACCTCAGAATTAATAAGGGAGAGTCCCTCAGCTGTGCCATTTAAAGCCTTTTGGGTATATTTAGCAAGAGTCTCTATGTGCCAGATGACATTTTCTAAGCCAAAAGATGGAATAAAAAATAGACTAAATGATCACACAAGTAAAAGACACTCCTAGTCCATCTGTGTTTTAGAACAGATAAATTGGCTGGGTGCTCTAAGGTTTCCACTTGGTTCTCTTGCATCCAAAGAAATCCCAGAGTGTACCTTTCAATCCATCTTGGGGGTAGCTATGGCCAAAGGTTAGTAGGACAATGCCACTGAGTGCCATTAGGAGCTACCCAACATACTTTTGGCCTCAGGACCAATTCAATAGCACCATTCTGATGGTTGGAGGGTAATGATGTTTTGGCATAAGTCTGAAGGGACCCATCATTCTTCTTGGCATAAGGGAAGCTCTTTTCTTAAGTGTAAATCAGGTATTTTGTCGCAGGGCTACAAAGTCTGATTAATAGTAGATCACACTTTTATATCCTCTAGATATTTAAAAAGAAGTGGGATTTCTGGGTCATGGGACAGTTTTGCTTTTAATTTTTTTGAGGAACTTCCCTTTTGTGTTTCATAATGGGTGTTCATATTCCCACCACTGATGGGCAAGAGTTCCTTTTCTCCACATCCTTGTCAATACTTAAACTTTTGACTTTTTCTGGTAATACCACCCTAACAGAGGTGAGGTGATAGTTATTGAGCTTTTGATTTGCATTTACATCAGTTATCCATTCTGCCTCTCGGCCCCTACCCAGCACTGTTGCTGTGCTTTCTGACACTGGAGCTGCACAGTATAACACACATGTAAAATACTAAACTGTGTTAGAATAGGGTTCCGGGGGGACTCTGGAGGACAAAGGATTTTTCTGCCCATTTCAGACATGCGTTCTGCTCTTGCTGCATCTGGGGATTTGTGCCACACTTTATGACACTTATCCCAGCACATTTCAGGGACACCCTAATGCCTGGCTTCTAGTGAATTCTGCTAATATTTCAGCCAGCTTCCCAGCAAGTCACTGGTGACCTGATAGGAGATATCTGATATCCCTATGAGTGTCTTCCCAGCAAGTCTACTCCACACTGTAGACTAGTTTTATTACTTGCCAATCCTGGACTCTGACTCCTTAGCAAACTTCTCCACTAATAAGCGGGTACACAATACCTCTCTGTTAGGGTCTGACAGATCAGTTCTCAGTGACTTTTCTACCCTTGTTCCTTGGGTACTTTCAGAACTAGATATTGTGATAGTTCTCTTTAATTACATTCCTGCATTAAACATGCACTATTATATTGTTCTATGGTGTCCTTTGGTTCACTATTTTTATTTATTTTTTTGAAAAAGAAAGAGGGAGGAAGGGAGGGAGGGAGAGAGAGAAAGAGAGAGAAAGAGAGAGAAGAGAGAGAGAGAGAGAGAATGGGTGTCTTTTTTCTTAAAGAGAGCCTCCCAAATTATAAAAGCTTTAGACCTCACATAACCTGGATCAGCTGCAGTGAGACTGGAAGGGGCTTAAAGAATGTGGATTATGGGCTGGAGGGATGGCTTAGAGTTTAAGACATTTGCTTGCAAAGCCAAAGGACCCAGGTTCGACTCCCCACAACCCACATAAGCCAGATGCACAAGGTGGAACATGCAGCTAGAGTTTGTTTGCAGTTGCTGGAGGCCCTGGCATGCCCATTCTGTCTGTCTCTCTCTCTATCTACATCTCTCTCTCAAATAAATGAAAATAAATAAAAAGTTTTAAAAGTGTATAAAATTATTTTTAAAAAGAATGTGGTTTATGTAAGTGGCTTCTTCAAGCTTTTCAAAAGCTGGTTCAGCTGTGGGCCTCTGGGATAATAATAGCTGATGGTTGTGCTATAGAATGTGGTTCTTATATGAGTCATAATGGTCACAGATCACCTCAAACATTTGTCACAAAATACACCACAAGGTATTTTAAGGAGAAATCTAATGAGAAAGCTTGATTCCGTGTGGGAGAAAAGACATGGCCAAAATGTGGAGAAAGTTGGAGGTAAAGTCTGGGCGAGAACTTGGGCCTCCTGACTCCAGCATTTGGTCAAGCTGTGAGTAGAACCGAAGCAGAAAAAGGAGAGTGGAGTCTCTGAGGTAAACCTAGAGCGGATCTTCTGCCTCAGCAATGACACATGCTATGCTTTGGATATGAAACCCTCCAAGTCTCATGTGGCCCCACGGCGTCAGTGCTCAGTGTGGTGCTTTAGAGGAAGTCATCAGGTTGTGAGAACTCTGATTTCATTACTGACTTAATCCACATGCAGTGGTAGTTGAATGGCCTGTGAGGAGGTGGTGTAAACTTTAGAATGTGACATCTACGGGAGGAAGTAGGTCACTGAGAGCATGTGGTGATAGGGTTTATTTTGTCCCTGAACCATTCCTTTCTCCTCTCCTCTCCCCTCCTCCCCTCCCTTCCCCTCCTCTCCTCTCTCCTCCTCCCCTCCCTTCCCCTCCCCTCCCCTCCTTCTTCTCCTCTCCTCTCCCCTCCTCCCCTCCCTTCCCCTCCTCTCCTCTCTCCTCCTCCCCTCCCTTCCCTCCTCTCCTCTCTCCTCCTCCCCTCCCTTCCCCTCTCCTCCCCTCCCTTCTTCTCCTCTCCTCTCCCCTCCTCCCCTCCCTTCCCCTCCTCTCCTCTCTCCTCCTCCCCTCCCTTCCCCTCCTCTCCTCTCTCCTCCTCCCCTCCCTTCCCCTCCTCTCCTCTCTCCTCCTCCCCTCCCTTCCCCTCTCCTCCCCTCCCTTCTTCTCCTCTCCTCTCCCCTCCTCCCCTCCCTTCCCCTCCTCTCCTCTCTCCTCCTCCCCTCCCTTCCCCTCCTCTCCTCTCTCCTCCTCCCCTCCCTTCCCCTCCCCTCCCCTCCCTTCTTCTCCTCTCCTCTCCCCTCCTCCCCTCCCTTCCCCTCCTCTCCTCTCTCCTCCTCCCCTCCCTTCCCCTCCTCTCCTCTCTCCTCCTCCCCTCCCTTCCCCTCTCCTCCCCTCCCTTCTTCTCCTCTCCTCTCCCCTCCTCTCCCCTCCTCTCCCCTCCTCTCCCCTCCCTTCTTCTCCTCTCCTCTCCCCTCCTCCCCTCCCTTCTTCTCCTCTCCCCTCCTCTCCCCTCCCTTCTTCTCCTCTCCTGTCCTCTCCCCTCCTCCCCTCCCTTCCCCTCCTCTCCTCTCCTCTCCCCTCCCTTCTTCTCCTCTCCTCTCCCCTCCTCCCCTCCCTTCCCCTCCTCTCCTCTCCCCTCCTCCCCTCCCTTCCCCCCTCTCCCTCTCCTCCCCTCCCCCTCCCTCTTCTCCTCTCCTCTCCCCTCCTCCCCTCCCTTCTTCTCCTCTCCCCTCCTCTCCCCTCCCTTCTTCTCCTCTCCTCTCCTCTCCCCTCCTCCCCTCCCTTCCCCTCCTCTCCCCTCCTCTCCCCTCCCTTCTTCTCCTCTCCTCTCCCCTCCTCCCCTCCCTTCTTCTCCTCTCCCTCCTCTCCCCTCCCTTCTTCTCCTCTCCTCTCCTCTCCCCTCCTCCCTCCCTTCCCTCCTCTCCCTCCTCTCCCCTCCCCTTCTTCCTCTCCTCTCCTCCTCCCCTCCCTCCCCTCCCTTCCCCTCCTCTCCCCTCCTCTCCCCTCCCTTCTTCTCCTCTCCTCTCCTCTCCCCTCCTCCCCTCCCTTCCCCTCCTCTCCCCTCCTCTCCCCTCCCTTCTTCTCCTCTCCTCTCCTCTCCCCTCCTCCCCTCCCTTCCCCTCCTCTCCCCTCCTCTCCCCTCCCTTCTTCTCCTCTCCTCTCCCCTCCTCCCCTCCCTTCTTCTCCTCTCCCCTCCTCTCCCCTCCCTTCTTCTCCTCTCCTCTCCTCTCCCCTCCTCCCCTCCCTTCCCCTCCTCTCCCCTCCTCTCACCCTCCCTTCTTCTCCTCTCCTCTCCCCTCCTCCCCTCCCTTCCCCTCCTCTCCTCTCCCCTCCTCTCCCCTCCCTTCTTCTCCTCTCCTCTCCCCTCCTCCCCTCCCTTCCCCTCCTCTCCTCTCCTCTCCCCTCCCTTCTTCCTCCTCTCCTCTCCCCTCCTCCCCTCCCTTCTTCTCCTCTCCCCTCCTCTCCCCTCCCTTTTCTCCTTCCTCTCCTCTCCCTCCTCCCCTCCCTTCCCCTCCTCTCCTCTCCTCTCCCCCTCCCTTCTTCTCTCTCCTCTGTCCCCTCCTCCCCTCCCTTCCCTCCTTCCCTCTCCCCTCCTCTCCCCTCCTTTTCTACTCTCCTCTCCCTCCTCCCCTCCTTCCACTCCTCTCCTCTCCTCTCCCTCCCTTCTTCTCCCTCTCCTCTCCCCTCCTCCCCTCCCTTTTCTCCTCTCCCCTCCTCTCCCCTCCCTTCTTCTCCCTCCTCTCCTCTCCCCTCACTCCCTCCCTTCCTCTCCTCTCCCTCCTCTACCCTCCCTTCTTCTCCTCTCCCTCCTCCCCTCCTCCACTCCCTTCCCCTCCTGTCCCCTCCTCTCCCCTCCTTCTTCTCCTCTCCTCTCCCCCTCCTCCCCTCCCTTCCCCTCCTCTCCCCTCCTCTCCCCCTCCTCTCCCCTCCCTTCTTCTCCTCTCCTCTCCCCTCCTCCCCTCCCTTCTTCTCCTCTCCTCTCCTCTCCCCTCCTCCCCTCCCTTCTTCTCCTCTCCTCTCCCTTCCTCTCCCTTCCTCTCCTCTCCTCCCCTCCCCTCCCTTCTTCTCCTCTCCTCTCCTCTTCTCTCTTCTCCTCCCCTCCCCACCCCTCCCCTCCCTTCTTCTCCTCTCCTCTCCTCTCCCCTCCCTTCTTCTCCTCTCCTCCCCTCCCCACCCCTCCCCTCCCTTCTTCTCCTCTCCTCTCCTCCCCTCCCCTCCCTTCTTCTCCTCTCCTCTCCTTCCCTCCCTTCTCCTCCTCTCCTCTCCTCTCCCCTCCCTTCTTCTCCTCTCCTCTCCTCTCCTCTCCTCTCCTCTCCTCTCCTCTCCTCTCCTCTCCTCTCCTCTCTTCTCTTCTCCTCTCTTTTCCTCTCCTCCCATCCTTGCCTCCTTCTTAGTCCGTTTCTTGTTTCCTGGCTGCTATGAGGTGCACAGCTTTGCTGCACCACACCCTCTCTGCCGACACGTTTACTTTTGCCACAGGCCCACAGCGGCCATGGACCGAATCCTGTGCAACTGTGAACCGAAACAAAGATTTCCTCCTCCTCAGTGGTTTATCGCAAGCGCTTTGTCATGGCGACAAGAAAGCTGACTAACACAGCAGGCTGCACAACTTGGTTTTGGCCTCCCTCAGAGAACCACTAGAAAAACTGGACCAGATATAATAAAATCTCCTCAAGTTCTCCTAGGCCCTCAGTGAGAGGCGGTGAAAAATGACAGCGTTAAGGTCTTGCAGACAAAGGAACCCCAACCGATGAGCACAGTATTCACAAATCTCTTTCTTCTTTGGGATGCTTGCAGGTTTCAGCACATTTGAGGAGAAAAGCGAAGCTCTTGACAGTTCAGCTCAGAAGTGAGGGTTGTGGCTGACATCCCCCACCTCCCTCCCTCACTCCCTCCCTCAATCAACCTGCCAATCGTCCCTGTCACTTTGACGTGAGGATCTCTCTGGAATCCCCTTCCCGGCTACCTCCCAGAACCACCCTGGCTTACTTTTCAATTGTCCCTTCCACCGCAGCCTCTCCAACCTGTTCTCCATGCCCGCGTTCTCCCTCCAACCCGCCAGAGGCTCTGGTTAAAGCGGGCGTTTGGCTTGGTTCATTTTCCCACGATTTCTCACTGTGTTTATGATTCAGAGCCAGATCTTTAACAGGATGCATAAAGTCCCGTGGTGTCTGTCTCTAGCTATTGCTTCAGCCGAATTCCATGCTTTTTCTGATTCTATGGTCGATGCTCTGGTTTCCTCTCAGTTCTGGGCCCTTCCCTGTCACAGGATCTTTGCTCATGCTTTGCTTCTGTCTAGAATTGTCTTTCTGATTCCCATTCCCTCCAGGTACCCTTGGAGTGGAGCATAGTATTGTCTTTCATCTAATCAGCTTTCCACCAGTTGCGGGGCATCTTGAAAGGCCTTTAATGGGGGTGGGGGGAGTGTCCAGAATTGGAGCGACATGTACTGAGTACCACAGTAGGTGCTTGCAATTGGCTTCCCCCTTTCCAGAAGTTATCTGCGCTTCTCTCCAGAAGCCAGTGGTTGCTACAGGCGAGTTGTCCGGGCTCACACCCTTGACCTGCACCCTGCTCAGACCTGAATTTCTGAGTCCTGTCTTGGGCTGAACAGTGTAAGAGGGCAAAATGTGACAGCAAGCTGGCTGGGTACACCTGTCATGGGAACGTTTTGGAAGTACATTAGGTGAGTCAAACATTCTCAGCTCTTTGTTCCACTAATGGGATCTGGTTCATTGTTAAAAGATTTAGAACAAGTACAAAATTGAGAACAGACTTCAAACCGGGCAAAGTTTTAGCTAATAAAAAATCTCTGTGAAAGTTCCCCTCTTTGAGAACTTGAGCTTGTGTTGGGGTACTGCTGCTTTCTTTAGTATGAGAGTCACACTGGGTCCATAAATTCTCTAAGGCCTGACCCAAATAGTTTCCTTTAAGTTAACCTGGGAACGAACGGGTAGCAGCTACTAGGGGTCAAGCAGGGAGGCAGGCAGGCTCACAGAAGGGAATGACTGGCCTGCCCGAACCTACAAGGTGGTCATGTATGTTCCTTGGGGAGTGTGGTGATTGGGCTTAAGGAGCTCTGGGATTTGGGGCTCACTGAGAACCTTTCTAGGACAACGACCAGCTGGGCTCCTTTCTAGAAGTGCTTCAGCCCTTTCTGACTAACCGCTTAGGTGAAAGAATCCTTTGAAATGGGAGAAGCATGGCTCCAGTATGAGAAGAGTGCCAACTCAGGGCAAGGTCATGGTGATTTCTAGGTGCCAGATTTTTCACTCTATCCTAAAGTTTCTCTAAGTCTACCGGGATCTGTTTCCCACTTGGGTGAGGAGCGTTAAACCACAGCCATTGGTTCATAGTCTGGGACTAGTCTTCTCCCATTTTCCCATGGCCATCTGTCTGGTAATAGTAGAGTGTGGTTTCAGGCCCCAGTCATTGTCCATACATGTGGCTGGCCCAGCTGTGCAGATTTTAATTAGAGAATTATGTGAAACAGTATTTTAAAAATATTTTATTTTTATCTGTTTGAGAGAGAAAGAGATACAGAACTATGCAGGGAGAGAGAGAGAGAGAGAGAGAATGGGCACACTAGGGCCTCCAGCCACTGCAAACAAACTCCAGACACATGCACCCCCTTGTGCATCTGGCTTACGTGGGTCCTGGGGAGTCGAACCTGGGTCTTTTGGCTTTGCAGGTAAGCACCTTAACCACTAAGCAATCTCTCCAGCCCTGTAATAGAATTTTGATGATTATCTAGCTCAATCCTGCTTTTTCAGCTTCAATGATTTCTTTCCTCTCTCTCTCTCTTTCTTTCTTTCTCTCTTCTTTTCTTTCTTTCTTCCTTTCCCTTCCCTCCCTACATATCCCTCTTTTTCTTCCTTCCTTCCTTCCTTCCTTCCTTCCTTCCTTCCTTCCTTCCTTCCTCTCTCTCTCTCCCTCACACTAACTCTGGAAATGCACACTATCTCACTAGCCTTCTTTATTTTGTAAATGTGTGTTTGTATGATATGTGGTATATGCATGTGTATGTGTGCACAGATGCACATCCCCCATGCACATGTATGGAGGCCAGAGGAAGACCCGGGGTAGGTGCCTTCCTCTAACACTGTATATTTCCTTGAAATGGAGTCTTCAGCCTGGAGCTGCCATTTTCGGCCAACTAGCCTCAGCGATTATCCGGTCTCCACTCCCCTCAGGACTGGGATTACAGACATGCATGGCCATGCCCAGCTGTTTATGTGGATGCTGGGGAATCATAATCCAGTGGTCTCAGACCCTCTCAGGCTCTCATGTTTAAGCAGCAAATGCTGTTATTTGTTGAGCCATCAAACTGCCCCCTACTTGTTTCATTTTTTTTTAAATTGAATACTGTTTTATTAACTTAGGGAAGAAATTATGCGTGATGTAAGAGCCAAGATCACTACATTACTGGGCCCACATGTACTGGAAACACACACACACACACACACACACACACACACACACACGTCAGTTATCCGATAGTTATAAACTGGTTTGTAATCACTTGTGGTTGGGTTTGCTTCTCTCACTAGAGTGAATCTCTGGAGCATTTTGTTCCTGGTATCTCCCTCATGCACTCCAATGCCTACCACAAAGTCAGCACTTAATACAGAACTCTTTTTTTTTCACAAGCTACATGTATTTATTCAAAATGTCATAAGGTCTCATACAATATACACTTATTCAAGAAACATACAAACTTTTCATAATATTTTCTATAGAACCCTGATGGCCACCAAATCTTTTTTTTTTTACATTTTTCTTTTTTATTGACAACTTCTATACTTACAGACAATAAACCATGGTATTTCCCTCCCCTCCCCCACTGTCCCTTCACAACTCTGCTCTCCGTCATATCCCCCTCCCTCTCTCCATTAGTCTCCCATTTAATTTGATGTCATCATCTTTTTCTCCTATCATGAGGGTCTTGCTTAGGTATTGCGAGGTCATGGATATTTAATGAGGAACACTTGAGTGAACAAACGAGTGACTCTGAACCCTTTTCTATGGGTCAGATTCCTTCTCTCAGCATAACTTACCGAAAATTCTCCACGGCCAGACTCACCAGCGTAGGTGATATTAGATGCCATTCCATTAGGGTAGCCATGCACTGAGGCTCATTTTGTTGAGGGATTGCATCCTCTTAACCTGAGCCTACTCTTCTTCTTTTGCATGTGGGTGTATGCTCATATACATATGGAGGTACCCATGCACATGTGCACATCTGTGTGTGGAGGCCGGAGATCCATGGCAGGTGTCTTCCTCGGTCATTCTACATCATGTTGTCTGAGTTGGGGTCTCTCACTGAATCCGGGGCTCACAGATTCAGTGAGACTGGCTATCCAGCTAGCCATAGGGATCTTCCCATTTCCACCTCCCCTGTGCTGGGATTACTGATGTCCATTGCAAGCCCAGCTTTTACATGGGTGCTGGAGATCCAAGCTCAGGTTCTCTTGCTTGTGAAGCAAGCAGTTTACCCAAGGAGCCATCTCCCCAGCCCCGAGCCTTCGCTTTAGCTTTCTCTTCCTGGGAACTATTTCCTGCTTCCTGAACATGCTTTCTCCAATGTTCCAATGCCATTCCTACCACCTGAGGCTTCTTACCCAATCAGTACATATGAAAAGATGTCTGGTATTCATGTATATTTACAGGTATGTGTGTCTGTGTGTGTGTGCAGATGAAAACTAAAATTTTGGCTTGTGCAACCAGGAAATGATATGTAATGTAACACAACCAAGTTTTGGAGAAGACAATGAGGTCATTAAAGACTTGTTATGTTTGAGGTGATACTGAAACATTTAAGTAGAATATATATATATATATATACATATATATATATATATATATTGTCTTACACATAGATTATAGCTCAAGAGATAATTTAGAGTATGACAGTATTAATCATAGTTAACTCTTCTGTAGTACTTATAAGAATTAAACATGAGTTGCTATTAATTTATTAATATTTTGATTATTATTCTGTTAATATTTTCTCAAGTCTCTTAATCCCTATAAAGTCTATGAGATGGAATCTCCAACTTACTATTGAAAAATAAGAAATGCTAACAATTTGTCTATCATCACAAGTAGACATATATACTTCACATTTACTAGCATATAAAAAAACAATTCATGCCCAGGGAATAGCTGAGAGTATCCCAAAGAACAAAAACGCAAAGTGAAGAGAATAGAGTAAAAGAAGGGTGAGGATGTTTTCTGGCTACATAGATATGTTGAGCCCTGCAAGGGGATTCATAAAGGTATATTTTTATGCCCATTGATTAATGCTGAAATACTGTAGGAGCTATGCAGACACACAGGCAAAAGGGACCCTTGGTAGAGATGGTAAAAAGATCGACTCCACTTCCTCCTTCTTCTTCCCTTCTTATTTCTGGCCTGAGTGAATTTTCCCACCAGCAGGCTGGCTTGGCAGGCTTTCTGGGCCCTGAGTAGTACTGGATGCAGCACAGACCAACTAGAGCCTTCACCTTCATGTAAGCTGACCAATCATGGGTGCGGGATGGGCGGGCTTCCCCTATGCAATAAAAGTTTAGTTCCCACCAGAACTGTGGATTTTTCCAGCTCTGGAAATCCCCTCCTCCCAAAGGAGCCTGTTCTTTGTATTTTCTTTCCCTCTTTCTCTGAAATAAACTTCTTTTAAACGCTTTCCTGGCTTTTAATTCTTTAATTGGCAGAGGAAATGAACCCAATAGACCTAGAGGGCATCAATGCTGTTCTCACTTTTGGTTAGACAACCTTTTTTCTATAGATGGTGGTGAATACTGGGGAGACTAAAGGCTCATCAAGGTGATGAAAAGAAAAGAAAGCCCAGTGCTTAGCACTGGATGAGTCATCTCTATCAGACCCAGGGAATATTGTGAAGGAGGTGGCCAAAAGGATATTAGTGATACTCTAACCAGCTAGAGAAGTTTCTCTATGGAGACGGTGGTAGACACTGAGGATACTCGAAGCTCAACAAAGTTGAAAACAAGAGGCTGTTGAGAGCTCAATGCACACAAAAAAGATACCTCTATTATCCCCTCTAAGGCTCAGGGAACATTGTAGAAGAGGCCCAGGAAAAAATTTAAGAGCCACAGGGTGGGAAGGAGCACTTTAGGAGTACTGTCCTCCCAGTATGAACTGACCTGGGCATTCACGAGCTCACTGTGATTGTAGTTACCCCCACAATGCCTGCACAATTCTGAGCCCATCCACACTTTGACACAGAGTATGGACCAGAAAAATGAGAAATCAAAACAGAAGAAGAGATGCTCAGCAGAATATGGATCAGGGAGGGAGACAAAAGAGGGTAATGCGATGAGAATATGATTGAGTGACAGTATGCTTATGTATTAAAATTCTCAATAGGAATGTTAAAAGAAAGAACAGTGAGGCATCCCAATTTCCCATTTGAAGAGCGAATAGATGAACAAGAGCTTGTATAGGAGCCTAGGAGCAGCCAGAGAAGAGGCAAGAAAATATGGGCTTAAAGAAAATGAACATTTCAAGAAACAGTTAGAAAACTTAGTAGACAAAAGGCATGGGGCTGGAGAGATGGCTTAGCAGTAAAGGTGCTTACCTGTGCTTCTAGGAACTCAGGTTTGACTCCCCAGAACCCACAAACGCCACATGAAAAAGGTGATACATGCACACAGGTGGCACATGCTCTCAAGGTGGAGCATATATCTGGAGTTTGTTTACAGTGGCTAAGGCCCTAGTGTGCCAATTTTCTTTTTCTCTCTCTTACACATGCTCTCTTTCTTTCTCGCATAAAAAAATTTAAAAACCAGAAAAAAAAGGCATGGAACAAGAGGGCTTGGGAGATGACATAGCTGGTAAACCTTGTCACACAAGCATGAGGAAAGTTCAGATCCTAGCACCAATGCCTGTAATCTCAGCACTGGGGAGGCAGACAGGGTGGCTCCCTGGGGCTGTCTAGCTATCTTGTAGGTGAGTTCTAAGATCAGTGGGAGAGACTCTGTTTCAAAAAAAAATAAGGTAAAGAGTTAATAGACAATAATCTCTGGCCTCTACATGCATGTACACACACATACACATGAACACATACACATATACACATAACTCACACATGCATACACCTGAAAAATAAAAGTATGGAACAAGGTAATAAAATTGAAACTAAACCAGTTGTGATAACTTTAAACATCAAACTAAATGTTAAACTACTTGTCAAAATATTGGTTCAACATGGAGAGACCTGGCTAGAATCTGGAAGAGAGAGCCAGTCCCTAGACAGTTATCTTGTCTAGTGCCAGAAGGTGCTACATGAGCTACTGGGGGAAAATGGCCAACATCTGTCAGAGCAACTTGAGGTCTATGCTACTTAGCAGCAAACAACCTGACATGATGCTCACCCAAGTGCAATAGTGGCACATAGCCATGGTGGGTAACCAACTGCTCTTGGACTGGCTAACAGATTCGCTCAGTGGAAAGGAACCCATAGCTGGAACTGGGAAACAAGTCAGAATCATATCCAAATAATGAGTTTGCTCAAATAATGAGTTTGTTCCCCAACATGCAGCTCCCACCAATCTTGAGCTACAAGAGGGCCTACACCTATTAAATTCTCTTTAAACTAACAATGGTTATGTCATTTAACCAGTATTGATTTCACTGTCCATTGGAGAATCTGCTTCTCTTTTTCAGATGGAACCAGGACCTGAGGAGAGAATTAGCCCATCACACTTCACCAGGGCACCAGCTAAAACTATAGAGTACTTAGAGAAACGAGCAAGAGTGCTGCTTTTTTGGTGAGCCTGATATCAGCAAAAGGGTGAAGGAGATAGACACAGAGAACACTCAACTCCTACCAAATCAGAGATCCAGGGACACAGAGGCTCCCAAGAGCCCATCACTGAAATAGACCTAAAACAAACCCAAAATGGCTCAGGGAAATTCATGGAAGAGGGGTTGGAAAGATCATTAGAGCTACAAGCTGGGACATTACACATTGCCTCTTCCCCATAACTGATGGCTACCTACAATGCACGACCCACAATTCCCATGGGGATAACTAGCATCCCCAGTAAAGATGGTCCCTTAGGAGGTGGGGACAGGGATGAGGGTAAGGATGGTACCAACATGTGCTATTTACATACTGACTATATCCATAACCAATAAAAAAAAATGGTTCAATACTTAAAATGCAATTTAGTGCTATGTCTAAGTCAAAAACCTATATTAAAATATTAATGAAAATTATGCCAGGAATTTAAAAAAAATGATCTGGACATCAAAATAGATTTAACTTAAAACCTTATTGATAGAATAAAAATAAAATTTTATATAAATATATGGTGTACTGTAATAAAGAGGTAAATCATAGAAGTCTGTGTATTAAATAATAGTTGGATAGAATCAGTAAATATTTTAAAGTAGCAGAAATGCAATTCACTAATTTTTGTTTAAAATTATTATCTTCCCAGAAGTTCCAAGTATAGTCTCTCCTGGCTTCTTATTGAAACATTTTGAAAATCAGAAATAAAAATTGAGAAAGAACACTCACCACAATATTGAGAAATAAAGGTGCAGAGAAACCCAGTAAGCAATGCTAAGAAAAAGATCATACCAGTGAGCGACAGAGCAATATTAAGAAGCAGCTGATGAGGACTGAGTAGTTGGAGTTTGTTGCAGTTACTTTTTTTGTTGCCGGGACAAACATCTGACCAGTAGCACCTTATGGGAGGACAGGGTTTACTTCAGGCTTACAGAATCCAGGGGAAGTTCCATCATAGTAGAAGAAACTGGCTCACTTCCATAGATCCAGAGCAGAAAGATACCACCAACAGCCAGCAAATACCAACAGAGTTCAAACGAGCTCTTTATACACCTTAGACCAAACTAAAAGATCCACCTCTAGTGATACCTTCTCCAGCAGGGATACTGGAGACTCAACTTGCAAGCTCAATTTTATTCAAAAATCTTTGAGGCTATGGGGGACAGACATTCACACTCAAAATACCACATTCTGCTCCTGGCCCCCATAGACTCATGATCATCCTACAATGTAAAATGCATTCAGTCTAACTTCAAAAGTCCCCATAGTCTTTACCAACTTTAACATTGTTCAAAATTCCAAAATTTCCTCTGAGATTTAGGACTGTCTTTTAACTGTGAGCCCTGTAAACTCAAAACACAAGTCACATACTTCCAACACATAACGGCACAGAGTAAACATTTCCATTGCTAAAAGGTATAACAAGGAGAGGTTAGATCAATGCTAATCAACAACCAATAGGTAAATATGAAGTTTCTGCTGTTCCTAGTCCAATATCTGTAACCAGTGATAAAGTCTCTGGGTTTCAATCCCACCTCTCCAGCTGGGCTGAGCAGCCCAGGGAAAATTCTATCTTAAGATAGATGTGCTCTATGACAGCCATTCTTCAGCCCGAGTACACCCAAAACATCTTTGGACATACACTGCAAGCCATGGTTCATCTTCACAGCTCTGTACAATGACCTTGCTTGGTCTCCACACAGGGATTTCAATCCTGCTTCACTTTTCCCAGAGGCCATTTGTAAAAAATAAAACTGGGGCTGGAGAGATGGTCTGGTGGTTAAGGCACATGCCTGTGAAGCCAAAGGACCCAGGTCCAATTCCCCAGGACCCATGTAAGCCAGATGCACAAGGTGAAATATGCATCTGGAGTTAGTTTGCAGCAGCTGGAGGCCCTAGTGTGCACGCTCTCTCTCTCTCAACAAATAAAATAAAATAATTTTTAAAAGTTTTTAAAAACTGTGTTGCAATCCAATGACCATTTCTTTCCAGCATTTGTTATACTCCATAATATCAGCGGGATATCAAATTTGTTAATCCAGGAGGGAATATATCTTGACCTTGAAGAGTAGCATACTCCTTTAGAATTCTTCCTTCAAGCCTCATTCTTGGAAAATAATTTGTATTCCTGGTCTGGAGAGATGGCTCAGCAGTTAAGATGCTTGCTTGAAAAGCATAGCAACTTGGGTCTGATTTCCCAGTACCTATGTGAAGCCAGATGCACAAGGTGTTTGCAGTTTGTTTGCAGTGGCTAGAGGGCATGGCATGTCCACATTCTCTCTCTCTTTCTCTGAAATGAATAATTAATTTAAAAAAGAATTTTTATTCCTACTCATTTGAGCTTTCCATGGTTCACCCTTAGGGCATAATTCCATTGTTGCAATGTAAAACAGTTGGCCCACCCTTAGTGGTGGCAATAAACTTAACAGTTGTAGCTTAAGTAACCTAAAAACAGTCTTTGTGCCAGTAACTTCAAACTTTCTTGAATTTTTTTCTTGTGATAAACCATACATCATTCTTACCTTTCTGTTCTATACCTTCCACCAAACATACCAGCCCATTATTTTCAAATTCAAACTTGAGCAAACTCTTAGGGCATGGGTAGAAAAATGCAGCCAGCCTTTTCCACCAGTAGCCCAGTTCCAATAAAGTTCGCTCTTTCCCTTTTAAAAGTTCAAAAGTCAAGTCTTTACCATCCACAATTCTCTCAGCATTTCAAGGATTATCCAGTCCAAAATACCAAATTCTTCCATATTCCTCCTGCAAACAAGTTCCAAAAGACGAAAATCCACATGATCATAGTCATTGTAACAATGACCCCACTTCTCATTACCAATTTTCTGTTGCAGTTACTTTTTGTTGCTGGGACAAACACCAGTCCAGAAGCAGCTGATGGGAGGAAAGGGTTTATTTTAGGCTTACATAATTCAGTCCATAGATTTAGAACAGAGAGACACCACCAGCAGCTAGCAAACACCAAGAGCCAGAGCTCAAGCTGGCTCTTTACATGCCTTGGGCTGGACTAAAAGATCCACTCCCAGTGACACCTCCTCCAGCAGGGATGTTGGAAACTCAAGTCGCAAATTCAGTCTTAATCAAAAATACCTCAGACTATGAGGGACACACATTCACATTCAAACCACCATAGAGTTCCAGAAAGGAGTATGTGTCTGAATCCATGTTCTGTGGTGGTAACAAAAGACTTGAGACTAGTCAGTTAAAAGGAAAACAGCTTTATTTACCTGACAGTTTTAGATGTTTAAGAGCATGGCAGAATATGATTGACTTCCAGTGAGGTGACATGTGTGAGAGACCAGATGGCTCAGTGGTTAAAGGTGCTTGTTTGCAAAGCCTGCTGGCTTGGGTTTGATTCCTCAGTACCCACATAAAGCCAGATGTACAAAGTGGTGCATATGTCTGGAGCTTGTTTACTGTGACAAGAGCTCCTGGCATACCCATTCTCTCTCTCTCTCTTGCAAATAAATGAATAAATAAATAAATAAATATATTTTTAAAGCTCACTATCACTGTTGTGGTTGCCCTGAAAAGCATCAATCACTCTTAAAGGCCCCAATGCCTCTCAACACTGTTGTGTTGGGGAGCAGATCTCAGCATGAACTTTTGTGGGGATGAGCCACCTATAAATCATGGCAAGAGAGAAAGAGATATTTGAAGCAAAAAATGGCAAAATGTTTTCAATTTGTTAAAAAATATAAAACCATGCAACAAAGCCCAGTGTTATGGATAGAATGTATCTCCTAAAGTGTTTATGTTTCCCCCACGCCAATCTAGTCAATTCTAGTACTCTTTTTCTCCTCATTGCATAAATCTTCATTTCCATTTGGGGTCATTTTCTTTCTGTCCAAGGACTTCCTTTCACATCTTTTGTGATGCAAGTCTGTTGGCAGTGAATTATCTCAGCTTTTCAGTGTGGGAAGGTTTTCATTCCACATATAGTTTAGAAACATATTTTTGCTATGGATAAAATTCAATGTTGACAGATTTCCATCAGCACTTTAAAGATGCCATCCATTTTCTACTGGTTTGCATATTTTCTGACCATTAGCTTATAATCTTTCTCCTCTTATAAAGATAATAAAATGTTCATTTCATTTCTGGCATGTTTTGATTGTTTTTGTTCTATTCTTTATGTTCAACAATTCAACTTTTTTTTTTTTTCGAGGTAGGGTTTCACTCTGGCCCAGGCTGACCTGGAATTCACTATGTAGTCTCAGGGTGGCCTCAAACTCATGGTGATCCTCCTACCTCTGCCTCCCAAGTGCTGAGATTAAAGGCGTGCACCGCCATGCCCAGTTTAACAATTTGACTTTTGATATGCCCCACTGTGCTTTTCTTTGTCCTGGTGAAGTTGGCCAAGTGTATCAGTCAAGTTAGGCTGCTATAACAAAGTACCATAGAACAGACAGCTTAAGGAATAGACATTTATTTCTCATTATTCTGGATGCCAGGAGGTCCAAGATAATGGAGCCTATAGATTTAATTTCTAGTGAGGGCCTCATTTTCCAATATAATTCACCATTTAGAGAAATACAGCAAAGGTATACTGTGGGGCTTATGTAAAGAAAAGGCATGAGCAAGGCGTGGCGGCACATTCCTGTGACTCCAGAACTTTGGAGGTTGAGGCTGCAAATCGAAACCCAGCATAGGCTATGTAGCAAGACCCTGTTGGCAATAAATCAATTTTTAAAAGTACGGAAATAGCTGGGTGTGGTGGCGCACACCTTTAATCCCAGCACTCGGGAGGCAGAGGTAGGAGGATTGCGGTGAGTTTGAGGCCACCCTGAGACTACAGAGTGAATGAATTCCAGGTCAGCCTGAGCTAGAGTGAGACCCTACCTTGAAAAAAAAAAAAGTACGGAAATAATAACACAAAGCACAAGTGGGGAAAACAGGAGTGCAGGAGTTTGAGTTTCATACGTAATATGATATAATTTAATATCATTTGTAGGTAGGCTGTGTGCTAGAGATGAATATTAGAAACATAAAGCAACTACTGAAAGAAAATAAAACAAAACACAACAAAGAGCTATAGTTAATTGACCTATGGTGGAAATAAAACATAATCTTACAAAGGTGCTAATTAACACAGCAGATTATGGGTAGGGGCTGGGGATGTAGCTCAGCAGTTAAGAGTACTTGCTGTGCAACCGTGAGGGCCTAAGAAGGCCTAGACTGTTGGGTGTGGCCACATATCTCTGAAACTCCAGTCTGGGGCTGTCTCCAGGGGGTGGATCAGAGAGTGGACTTGATGACAGCAGCTCCTGGTTAAGTGAGATGTTCTCCTCTGGACTCTTCCACATGCAAACCCACATTGAGTGCACTTGTGAATATACTACACACACATCACACTACATATGACACCAAACCTATTCTCCACACACACACACACACACACAAACCTCAATATGGTAAAAGAATAAAAAAGTAATGAAGAGGGCTGGAGAAATGGCTTAATGGTTAAGACACTTGCCTGCAAGGCCAAAGGACCCAGGTTCAATTCTCCAGGACCCACGTAAGCCAGATGCACAAGGGGGCGCATGCGTCTGGAGTTCACTTGCAGTGGCTGGAGGCCCTGGTGCACCCATTCTCTCTCTGTCCTCTCTCTCACACTGCCTATTTCTCTCTCCCTCTCTCTCAAATAAATAAACAAAAATAATTTTTTAAAGTAACAAAGAATGGATGAGAAAAATACAAAACAAATAGCAAGGTAATCAACTTAAACCTAGCCATAGCACTGCACATAGTCTAGGTAGTCTAATTAAAAGTCAGAGATTATTAGATCCCATTTAACAGAGGAAAGACTCAACTCTATATTATTTACAAGAACCTCTTTCTTTCTTCTTTTCTTTGGTAATTGTTTGTTTTATTTTGTCTTGAGACAGGGTCTTGCGTAGCCTAACCTTGCCAGGAACTGACTAGGTAGCTGATGACCTTAAACTCTTGACCCTCCTAATTCTACCTCCTAAATTCTGGGACAACAGATATGACTCATCATGCTCAGTCATGTTTTTTTGTTTGTTTGTTTGTTTTGTTTTTCGAGGTAGGGTCTCACTCTAGCCCAGGCTGACCTGGAATTCACTATGGAGTCTCAGGGTGGCCTCGAACTCACGGCGATCCTCCTACCTCTGCCTCCCGAGTTCTGGGATTAAAGGCGTGCGCCACCACGCCTAGGTTGTTTTTGTTTTTGAGACCAGGTCTCACTATGTGGCCCAGGCTGGGTTTGAACTCTAGATCCCAAGTTCTGGGATCATGGCTGTGTTATGCTTAGCAAGATACTACTTTAAAATAAAGACATGTACAGATTCAAACTAAAAAACAAAAAAAGCACTGAGTGCAAACACTAATTAAGCAATCTAAAAGCCCGCTTACACCCATGCAGGAGAAAGATGAGCACCACTTTGTCCATGAGTTTGTCACTCTCCTAGAAGTGACTTTAAAAAAAAAAAAAAGCTCTATTACACATTGAAGTTGCTCCCTGTTTCATGGTTCCTCCCTTGCACTTCCCCTTGGGAGGCACATGGGGGAAGAATCTTCTATATTGCAAAATAAAAGTTATTCCTGTCCTCAGTGGACACATACCAGTCCCAAAGCAGGTCCCTTCCAGCAGCTCTCACACACAGATGCCACTGCTGTCTCTAATCTGTTTCCCCTCACAGCACCATCGTCCCTTGGACAGCGTCTAGCTCCGTCCTTGAAAGCTGCCTTGTTTTGCAGCTGACTATAGATAGCTCTTGGCTCAGAGGTACTGGACATGAATGAGCATAGCAGGAACCTGTATCACAGTTCTGCAGTCCCAGGCAGCTGTGCCCTTGGAACTTGGAGGGCAGAATGGGGAGCCAAAGCACCAAGTCAGTAGGCTGGTCACATGTGTGGTCTCTGAAATCCTTATTCCTTGATGAAATCCGCACATCTGCTGGCAATTAGAAGGAGTGAAGCCATGTTCTTCTAACCCCTTCTAACCAAAAGCACGTACTCTCTTAATTCGTAAGAATGTTCAACAAATTCCGTTTCAAAAGGTAACTTACTTTTATTGAAGCAATCAATGTATATAATTTTTAAAGTCAAGTTACATTCCGTGGCTTTTAATAAAGCAGCCTTCTAGCTTTCCTGAATTTCTTTCTAGAATCTCCCCATAGCCACTCTCAGAAGAAATGCTCTAAATGCTTAAATTTTCACTCTTTTTTTTTTTGAAAAAAAAATTTTTTAATTGATTTATTTGGAAGCAGAGAGAGAAAAAGAGAATGAGAATGGATGCACCAGACCCTCCAGTCACTGCAAATGAACTCCAGAGGCATGTGCTAACTTGTGCATCTGGCTTCAGGTGGATACTGGGGAATGGAACTCAGGTCGTTAGGCTTTGGAGGCAAATGCCTTAACTGCTAAGCCATCTCTCCAGCCCTTAACTCTTTTTTTCGTAAACCTTGACATGTCTATCCAACATACTTACTCCACTGTTGTGGTTTGGATGAAAAATATCTCTGACAGGCTCCTCTGTGTGAACATCTAGTCCCGAGTTGGTGGTAGGATGTGGAACCTGTAGAAGGTGGAGTCTCACTAGAGGAAGTGGGGGCAGAACTTGACGTTCTGTCAGTAGGCCGTACTTCTGTCTGCTCCCATTTCCTGACTCTGGAACCAGCAAGTAAATCAACGTCCCTACTCTTCTACTACCATGTCTTCCCAGCCATGGGGGACTGTGTCCCTTCTTACACTGTGACCTTAAATAAACCCTACCATCCTTAATTTGCTTTTGTCAGATATTTTGTAAGCCAATGAGAAAAGTAGATAATACAACTGCTTTTTATACTTTGAGATTTAGAAATCACCCATTGACTTCTTTTGACAAATCCTGTTGTTTTGCTATCCACTGTGCACTTCATTAACCTACCCTCTCAACTGAATGATACCGTGGGTTTCAGCCAACATTTATTTTGCTGTTAATGTGATTAGGATCATGCAGGTACTGTCTGCAGCTAGAACATGTATTATGATTTTATTTCTCTTATCATGTCATTGAAATAATCACCTTTTTCTTCTTTACTTAGTTGTATACCAAGTAACTGTCATGGTAATTTAGCCCCAAACCTTCAGAAAGAACATGAACATCCCTCTTCTCAGTTACACACCGGGGTCACCTGGAACCATAAGTTGGGTAGTTTCGCTTGTGGACAGCCACGCGGTCTCAGGACTGAGAGTAGAGGTGTAGGAAGGGATCTTCTTCCTATTCACTGGCTTCCATGGTTCTCTCTTAGCCAGGTTTTTTCTAGAAAAGTCTACTATCTTCCGCAGAGGGAAGGAGAGTCACTCATCTAGCCATGTGGGCTGATGGAGCTTAGGACTTGGGACCCACTGGCTCCTTGTCCAAGTTTTAAACCAGTCCAGTTTTCAGCCATGCACTAGTGGGTGAATCCAACCTGTGGCTCCAGGGCTGTCTACATTTAGCTGAGGTGACTATGAATGCCATTCAACACAAAATTGTAAACTTACTTAAAATATTTATGAGATTTTTTTGATGACTTTTTCATAACATGATTGTGTGATTCTTTTGTAAATGACAACATCGTGCTGCAATGTCAAAGGCTGAACATGGGGCTGGAGAGATGGCTTCGAAGTTAAGGCCTTGCCTGCAAAGCCTAAGAACTCATGTTTGAATCTCCAGGTCCTGCATAAGCCAGATACAGTGACACAAGTACACAAGGTCATACATATGTACAAGGGGGTACATGCGTCTGGAGTTTGTTCGCAGTGGCTGAAGGCACTGGTGCACCCATTCTTTCTCTCTCTCTCTCTGCCTATTTCTCTCTCAAAATAAAAAAAAAAATTAAAAAGGTGGAGTCAGGAACATGCCTGAGCCCTGAACCATCCGAATCTCCTTTCTGTCCTCTCCCTTTATTTCTCTCTACAAGTGCCTGTGTCTTAATTCTGAAAATTTCATAGGCTTCTGGGCTTGGACCACTTTCTTTTGACCAATTTCCCACCTCCCTCTCCCCACTGCAGGCAATGAGATTTCTGCTTCCCCAGCTCAGCTTAGTCAGCACCATCCATTCAGCTGCTTTTCATTTCCACGCATTTGTTTGACATCCCATCTCATTCTCACCCTTCAGTCTTCATGTACGTGGTTGTGGGAAGAGAGGGAGGTAAAGTTATCTCTGGGTGCTGGAGAGATGGTTCAGTGGGCAAAGTGCTTGCACAAGGACCTGTGTTCACACCCCTAGCATCCATGTAAAAGAGCTGGGCGTGGTGGCATGTGCCCATAATCCCAGTGCAGGGGGATGGAGATGGAATCTCTTGGGCTCACTGGCTAACTAGTCTAGTGGCACTGATGAGCTCTAGATACAGCAAGAGACCCAGTGTCAAAGAATAAATGGAGAATAACTGAGGAAGACCCTCGACATTGACCTCTGGCCTCCAAACACACGTGTGAGCACACACACACACACACACACAGTGTATATACACATGCATAAAAAACTTCCCATGTGTTCCTTGTTTAAGTGAAAGCCTTCTCTAATCAATTCTTCCCTTCATTTTATAAGTCATGCAATCGATCTGTTTGGAGTTAAAGGTGGTGGGGAGGACCCTATTGTGTTCATCCTTACTGCTTGGAGAGTGATGAATTAGTAAGCCCTTTTCCAGGAGTCTTGAGCATGCTTTGTGGCCATTCATGTTTCTTTGTCTTCTTAGAAGCTCTGCTATGTCTGTCATCCAGGAACAGAAGTCATTACCCCAGGATCTTTTTCTTCCTACCTCCCACTCCCTATTACTCTATCCCTCTTCTCCCTAAAGTGGCAGTCCATAGCCATGGCATTGGCATGCATTACCAGTCTAAGGATTAGGCTTTTGGTATGGACTTCCCTGTGTTGCCCAGCCCCATTGATGGAAAGAGTAGGGGAGCTTCAGACCCAGGTGGAGGGGCGGGACTAGGCCATTATGGTCATCTGGCCTCCAGGTGGATTATCTGAAACATACCAGCTAGCTTGTACTGTTGGCATATCTCCTGTATTCCATTACTCTGAAGAGAGCCTGTCTTCTAAGACTAGCCTTAGATTATGAGCAGCCTTTTGAAAATCATCTTCACTTTGGATGACATAGGCTCTAGGAAGACAATGGAGAGGGGGAGGGAAATCATAAAGTAAAGATTTTAAAACTGAACAAATAATGTTGGATATATTCATCAGTATTTTATGCTACCCCCATATCTTTTTTTTTTCCAAATGAGCTTCTATTTTAGCTTTTGTCTTTTTTCCATCATAACCATTTGATCTGGACAAGCCTCACTAATTTGGCTTTGACCCTCTGAGTGCTGACATTTGCTGTGGTGTACCAAGTTCTATAAAAATCGAATTTTAAACAGTCAAATGGGGAAAGTACTTTAAAGATATAAATCCGATACATTTGGGCATAAATTCTAGGAATTTGTTGTTTAGACTAGAAACATAAAAATAAAATTGAATAGCTAATCGACATGATCAGAAGTAGAGGCAGCAGAAAGACATCCAAGGTTATCCAAAATATTTCCCAAAGAGTGGACAGGATTCCAGGGACACTTTCGCGGGCTGTGCTGTGGGCAAGGAAGCAATTCACTCTGGGGTCAAGTGCCCTTGGGAATCCCATAGATGTTGCGGGGCTGTGCATGGTCCTGAGAGCAGAGGGCACTGTAGCATGGGAATGAGAGCAGGTTACACAACTGTGGTGTTCAGGAAACTGCATCATTGAGGAAAGAGACCTTTTGGTTTTAAGGTAAACTGGGCCCTTCCTGGGCCCTATAGCAGGTTTGGACCCCCAGGTCATGTGATTCTGCTAGATACTTTATTTGGGTCTTGTGAAGGACAGAAAGCCAAGGCTTGGACTTGAGTCCAGTTTAAAGATGGGAAGGTTCTAGATAGTCAGAAACAAAAAATTCAACCAATTCAGTCCATTTCATTATTTGCAAAAACCTGAACATTTTAATTACCAGCCTCATGGAAAGTTAGATCCTATCCTGAAAATTAACTAAATGTAAAAGAAAAAGCAATGGTTAAGATTGTATAAAATACAAACTCCAATCCTAGTGGAGAACTTTCCCAGTGTCTTGGAGGGGTAGGAACAGGCTGAGATCCTTTTCCTGGAATCAAGGATCTTGGGAAATGAGTTGGGGCCAGGTCTAGCCTGTTCAGCTTGCGCTGCGAGTAGACAGGGTAGACCCCCTTAGGGAAACGGACACATGTGAGGACCAAAGAGAGGAGGTTAGCGACAAGGAGGAGAGAGGAGATGGGGCTCCTTTTCCTCAGAATCTGAGAGGGGAGAAAGGGGGAACAAGAGTTCCCAGATCACATTCAAATGAAGATGAGGGGGGGCTGGAGAGAGAGCCAACACCAGATGGATTTAATTTTCTATATAAAATCAGGTGAAGTCATCCCATGGTGGAGTGTGGAGTTGGGGGGGGGGGGGGCAAATCCAGAATGGAAAACAGGTGAGAACGGCTGGTTTTGATGTTTTGAGCTTTACATGCATTGCGTGGGGGTGGCCAGGATTAGGTAATTGGTGATTTGTTTTATTTTTAAACAGAAGTGAAGGACCAGCAAAGGAGAAAAGTCAAGGTATTTGTTCCTTGTCATTGAGAGCATTTTGATTTAATTCCCGTATTAACATCGCTGCTACGTCTTTCAAAGTTAGGAACTGTACAGATTTTCTTCTTGTATAGTGAAGAGTGCACATACACGAAGAATGCAGCGCAGGAGATTTTCTCAGCCCCTCTGGTGTTTCCTGCGCCCAGACTGAGAGGTAGTTAAGTCAGCCACACCCAGGGCTCAGGGGGCCCCTTCCAGTCTCGCCTGTCCCTCCCCAGGGAAACCTGTGTCCTGATTGCTAACAGCTTACATAGGTTTTGCTTAAAACTAAATGAACTTTAAAGTTAATCTGTTCCTGCTAGGAAAACCCACGGGTAAGGTCTTAAGTCATTTGTTTACCTCTCAGATGCTGAAGGGTGACGGAGTTCACTGGGTTCTGTCCCAGTGGCGGTATACGTTTGTACAGAGGTGAGCCAGGCAAACTTCACCTTCCAGAAGCTTGATCAAAGCGAGCTCAAAGAATGGCAGAGGGGCAGAGGAAGCATACCCTGATTGTGCCCTATCACTTGAGCTGCCATGGCCCGTGTTCCCCAGCATGGGTGCACAGAGGGTGTGCAGATGCGAGGAAGGGTCAGATATCAGGAAAAGGGAGGATGGGGCAGTGCCGATTGACTCAATGCATGCTTACCAAGGCTGTTTTTCTTTTTCTTTCTCCAGCTGAGCATGTATAAAGGCGAATAAAACCATAATTAACTATAATGAAGGAAGGGTCACAGAGCAGCACAAAGTACTCCAGTCTCCAAATATACTTTAGGTAATATCAAGGGAACGGTTCCATATTCCACTGAGCAGGAAAATGCTCTGGAAGGCATTAGTGGCTGGAATCACTGGACTCTCGCTTTTCAGAACACAAGAGATACTTCAGTCTATATGCTTTAATGCAAATGGTTGGATTTATCTCCACTGGCCTCACCCCAGCACACAGAGGGTAAATCAACAGATGTGTATTTAATGTATGAATCAGTGATTGGACCCTAGTGAATTTTAGAATAAAGGATTCCCAAGTGCATTACCTTTCAGCTCAATGTTTGTGCTTCTATGGCCAGAGCCTAAAAATTGGTTCAGTCATGTTTCACTGGGTGATACTTTGTACTGGTTACTTTTCTTATTGCTGTGACAAACAAACAAACAAACAAAAGCAACTTAAGGAAGGAAGGGTTTGTTTTGGCTCACAGTTTAAGAGAGGATACAGGCCATCATGGTGGCGGAAAGTGTGAGGCAGTTTGTCACATTGCATCCACAGTTAGGAAGCCAGCAGTGGACAGGAAATAGAGCTGGTCTATAAAACCACATGTCTCCTCCCGAGGCCCCCAGTGATCCACTTCTTCCAGGCATGCTCCCCCTCCTAAAGGTTTTGCCACCTTTCAAAACAGTGCCACCAGCTTGGGACAACATGTTTAGTCACGTGAATCAATGGAGGACATTCCACATTCAAACTGCAATGTTCTGACCCTAGCCCCCATAGGCTCATGATCATCTCATAATTCAAAATGCAGTCACTCCAACTTCAAAAGCTCTCATAGTCTTTCATAGTTCCAGTGCTATTCAAAAGTCTGAAGTCTCGGGCTGGAGAGATGGCTTAGTGGTTAAGTCACTTGCCTGCAAAGCCTAAGGACCCAGGTTCAATCCCCAAGAACCCAAATATGCCAGATGTACACAGTGGCGCATGCATCTGGAGTTTGTTTGCAGTGGCGAGAGGCCCTGACATGCCCATTTTTTCTCTATAATCTGCCTCTTTTTCTCCCTCTCTCTGGTAAATAAATAAATATTAAAATTTAAAAAGTGTAAAGTCTCTTCTAAGACTCAAGACAATGTCTTAACCAAAGCCCCTATAAAATAAGAAAAAGAAGCAATATATTCTAACATACAATGGCATAAAAGTAAACATTCCCCTTCAAAAATAAAGGAATGAGGGCATAGTTGGAAAGACCAGACCAAAGCAAGATCAAACTACAGTAGCAGGGCACACATATAATCTTGCAGCTCTATGCTTGACTTCTGGGGCTTGGGATGGAATCATGTGGAGACTGATAGACTTGTATAGCCGGGTTCTTTTAGCTCTGCCACCTATAGCACACGTAGCCTTTCTCTTGGATTATTCCACTCCATACCTGCAGCTTTCCTTACTGGGTGTCTCGTGGTTCTGGCATCTCCAAAATTCTGGGGCCTCCATTGCAACTTAGGCTTCATATTTCCAGTTTCATGCAGTGGCCTCTTGGGGCCTCTTGTCAGGGACTCCAGTACTACCATGCATTACTTGGTTTCAGTGGTCTTCTTAACCTTTGTCTTACTCCTGCATTTTTCATGCCTACAAGACTGGTTCTATGTGGGAAACGCTACCAAGCTCTATTGTCAACTGAAGTCTGATCCCCTTCTACCGCAGCTGGAGTGTTCTCTGTGCACCTTGACGGCTCAGTGTTGGAGAGCACTTTCTTTTTTTTTTTTTGGTTTTTCGAGGTAGGGTCTCACTCTAGCCCAGGCTGACCTGGAATTCACTATGGAGTCTCAGGGTGGCCTCGAACTCACGGCGATCCTCCTACCTCTGCCTCCCGAGTGCTGGGATTAAAGGCGTGCGCCACCACGCCCGACTATGAAAGCACTTTCCTAGGCAGGGAACCCCATTAGTAGTGCTCCCAGTTTAGCCTAAATCCCCTCAAATTATTTGCATTTTCATAAGTAGAAGCCTTTTTTTTTAACATTTTAAAAAATTTATTTGAGAAAGAGAGAGAATGTGTGCACCAGGGCCTTTAGCCACTGCAAATAAACTCCAGATGCATGCACCCCCTTGTGTAGCATTGTGTGCTTGTGTCACTGTGGGTATGGCTTACATGGGACCTGGAGATTTGAACCTGGGTCCTTTGGCTTTGCAGAAAAGCACCTTAACCACTAAGCCATCTCTGCAGCCCAAGTAGGAGTCTTTTATGCATGATGCTCTTGCTTTCAAGGCACATTTCCTATTGTCCCAGTGCGGAAGACTAGGTTTCTCTTTAATGATGTTAACCGTTCAAAACTTCCAGCTGCTTTCTCAGAGCCTGCACTGTTTGCAACTTTCAATTTACTTATGTGACTTTCCTCACCAAACTGCACACTTTCCATGTTCTCCTGTCCCACTTGCTGCCGTCTTTCAGTTTTGACCGGACAAAAGCAGTGAGCAATAAATGTGCCACAGTCTGAATGCTCTACTGTCTTGAAATTTTCTTCATCAAACAAGCAGTCCTTTACTTTTAAATTCAACCTCACATTCTCAGGAGATGAGCAGAATACAGTCAGATTCTTTTCCAGAATATAATAGGAATGGCTTCTAGTTCAGTTCCCGTTAGAGTCCTCATTTCTCTCTGAAAGCTCATGAGCTGGGTTTTGACTATCCACATTTCTCTCAACATTCTGGCCTTCCAAACCCTTGCCAGGACGGCCCATTAAGCTCTTACAGTATTCTAGGGCTTTGCTAGCCAAAAGAACCAAGTTTCTACATTCCTGTCTTCCAAACACCTAGGAACCACATGGTCAGGTTTTTCATAGCAACAAGACCACTCCTGATAATGATTTTCTGGATTGGTTATTTTTCTTATTACTGTGACAAAATACCTTACAGAAGTAACATAGGGAAGGAATGGTTTATGTTGGCTCACTGTGTAGGGATAGTCTATCATGGCAGGAAAGGCATGGTGGCAGAAGTGAGAGGCAGCTGGTCACATTGCTTTAGCAGTCAGGAAGCAGAGAGTAGACAGAAAGTGGGACCAGGTCATAGCTCCTCAAGGCCTGCCAACGCCCCAGCAACCCACTCTCTCCAGTGATGCTCTACCTTTTAAAGGTTACACACCTTTACAGAACAGTGCTACCAGCTGGAAACCAAGTATTTGATCACTTGGGGTCTATTTCACATTCAAACCACATGTTTGTGAACTTGTTCTCCTTATCTCTGACTTAGCCATGCATACCTGAAAGATTTGTCACGAGCTGCAAAATGGGTCTGTCACATCCCATGCATTCTGTACATCTTTTCCCTTGCACCTGGGCCACAGCACATAGCTGTAGGCTACCAGTTCCATACTTCACAAACAGAGGCATGTTCTGTTCTTTGGGCAAAATCTGTTAAATTCATGTTTAAACTCCTATTCCCATTTGGGTGGAGGTGATTGTGTTAGTCAACCTCTTGTTGCTGGGACAAAAAAAAACTTTGACCAGGAGAGTTTATTTTGGCTTACAGTTCCAGAGAATAGAGCCCATCACGGCAGAGAAAGTGTGGCAGGAGCAAGAGGGTGGTGGTATCACATCATCATATCGGCATCCCAGGAGGAAGTAGAGAGAGATGAATGCTAATGCTTAGTTTTCTCCTCTTTATACAGTCCAGGACCCCAACCCATGAAATGGTGCCACCTACGGGTAAGGTAGGCCTTCCCACTTTAGTTATCCTAGTCAAGATCATCCCTCCCAGTCACACCCAGAGGCAATTGTACCTAATCCCTCACAGATGGTTCTAGATCCTGTCAAATTGACAGTGTAAAGCATCACAACAATGACAAGTGATATTTACCAGCAGAGATGCTGGGCGACAAGAGAGAAAGTGGCAGCTAGGTGACCGAGGGACAGACATGCCTAGAACTTATCCGTTTTCCAGCTAGCCAGGTCAGCATCTGGGAGCTGCTGGCCACATGCATGCGCTAGTCATCTAGCAGGGGTGTGTGTGTGTGTGTGTGTGTGTGTGTGTGTGTGTGGGTGTGTTAGAGAGCTCTGTTGGGATCCCTGAGAAACTGGAGGAGTTGTTTACAGTTTTGCTATTAAAGGGCAGTCTTCAAACAGCATCAGCACCATAGGGAGCTTATTAGTAATGCGGACCCTCAGGCCTTTGGGACTTAGTGCAGACCCAGGAAAAACTGTCAAAATCAGTGCCCAGGGGATTCAGCTGCACAGGAACACTCATGAAGCCAGGGCTGCCCTAGGGCACAGGGGACTTACATTCAGAAGGGGGCATTTTTAAGTTCCCCTGTCTCACTTTGAGGTTCTTCACTGCCCTCTATGGGCCAAATCATAACAATGAACAAACTTTTAAAAATCCTGGAATGACATTATACATGCTTTTCTTTTTCTTGTGGGATTAGAGTCACACACAGCACTAGTGAGGGGTTCTTGAAGTGTTATGTGTTACCTGCCTTGTTTCCAACTCTTTTAGATAAAAGAACCTCACGTTTTTCTCACAAGGGCCCTGAAGAGAAGGAATTTGATGTCAACCTGGGGATGTATTTTTCTACAGCTCATAGAAGAATGAGTGGAGAATTTATACTTTTCAATGACCGGGCACATGCTTCTGTCTTAAAACTGAATCTCCATGTGACTTATTTAGAGTGTTTGTGGGATAGGTTTAGAAATACAGTCCTATAGGGCTGGAGAGATGGCTTAGCGGTTAAGCGCTTGCCTGTGAAGCCTAAGGACCCAGGTTCAAGGCTCGATTCCCCAGGACCCACGTTAGCCAGATGCACGAGGGAACGCACGTGTCTGGAGCTCGTTTCCAGTGGCTGGAGGCCCTGGTGTGCCTATTCTCTCTCTCTCTCTGCCTCTTTCTCTCTCTGTCACTCTCAAATAAATAAATAAAAAGTAACAAGAAAAAAAAAAAAGGAAATCCCTGACCAAGGGACCTCTCCCTTAAAAAAAAAAAAAAAAAAGAAAAGAAATACAGTCCTACAACAATGGACTCAGATCCCTGAGCATTGCTCTTTGCCGTGTTCATTTAGCATCTTTATAAGAAGAACCCGACCTTTTTGCCCAGGGGAACAAGTACCACAGGCACTCCTGCAGCATCAGCTCAGTTAGTTTCTGGAATGGAGACCGGAGGAAGACAGAGAGCAAGCGTGAACTGATGGGTTCTGGGTCCAGAACCTACCTGACCCAAAAGGGCACACAGACCATGCGTAGTAACAGAGTACAAGTATTTCGTGCACCTAAAGAAACTTCCCTCAGTTCTGCCACAGCTCTGGAGTCCATGTTATCAACCCCACAGTCTACTGGAAGAGCCAGGGTTCCCACACGATCAGGGACACAGTCCAGTGAGTTTGCTGTTCTCCGCCACAGCTGCTATGAACACCTGGTGTGATAGTTAAGGTGTTGTCAACTTGATCTGTTTAGTAATCCATAGGTTGCTTCTAGGAAGGATCAACTAAAGGAGGAAGTCTTTCCCCAAGGTTGAGCCCTTCCCCCAGAATGGGCGGCCCCGCCCAGAGGGGGACTTGATACAAAGGAGCTCTGGGAAAAAAGAGTTCCTTCCTTCCTTCCTGCTTCCTTCCATTTTGGCTGCCGGAGCTGCTTGCTACCTTCCAGCGTGGATTGAAGACCAGTGCGGACGAAAGACCAGCATCAACTGAAGACCCCAGTGGATTGAAACCCAGCGGCTCCTCAGGAAGCCTCCAGGCTTTCCGGCACCATCTGCAGTGCCGGGTCGGGACTGCTGAGGCATCTGGCCACGAGGACTGAGCAACTACCAGGTTCGGTGATTCTCGGGCCTGCAACTGCTATTGGACTACTGTAAGCTGATCTAATAAATCCCCTTTTAAAATAATTCATTCTAGCAGTTCTGTTCCTCGAGAGAACCCTGACTAATACACCTGGCCAGGGAGGCCCATGGGAAAACCCCGATTTCCTGAACGCCCTGACAGCTGTCTGTGAGGGCAGGGTGGCTAGTCCTGAGACCATAACCTCTGGCTGCGGAGCCATCCAGGGAAACCAGTGCTCATGAGGACACTGCCTCACTCATCTGAAATCTCCAACACGACAGCGGTGCCTCACCCTTCCCGGGCTTTGCTACTCCATCTGTTTTGTACCACCACCCCTCCTTAATCACCACCCCGACTTATGATTAAGTCACATCTGTTACTTCAGATCCTCGTCTACCTGTCACTTATTTATTCATTAAATGAAGATCTGTGTTTAGCAAGAAGCTCTGGGACTTCAGTGCTCTCCGGTGTGGGGCGTGTGGTAGTGGACAAGAAGGTCCGTGTCTTAACCTTGGGAGCTCTAACAGTAGCCACTAGCCAGTTTCACTGATTGAAATTCAGCAAAGTTAAAAACCAAGAGCCCCGGTTGTCTCCTTTTATGTCGTTGATAGTCACGGTAGACTCAGTGGCTACCAAGACTGGACAGAGAACGTTTTCTGCGAGTGATACTGGAGAGCTCAGACTTGGAGCTTTTATCCATTCTGGTAGTGGGAGAGAGATGACCGAGGCCTGGGCTTGAGATGGTTACAATAAGAACTGCAAATCGATAGCAACCTTCTTTTCTTTTGCTTGTGTGCTTGTGTATGTGGTATGTATGGGTGAATGTGTGTGCTTGTATGTGTGTGTGGGTGCATATGTATGTGGAGGTATATGAGCACATGTGTGTGGAGGCCAGAGTTGGTGTTAGCATCTTCCTTCTCTACCGTATTTATTTTTTATTTTGTGGTTTCTCAAGGTAGGGTCTCACTGTAGCCCAGGCTGACCTGGAATTCACTATGTGGTCTCAGGGTGGCCTTGAACTCATGGTGATCCTTCTACCTCTGCCTCCCGAGTGCTGGGATTAAAGGTGTGCGCCACCATGCTCTTCTCTCTCTACCTTATTTTGGAGATGGGTGTCTCACCCTGAGTCTGGAGATCACCAGATTCCACTAGACTAGCAAGCCAGCAAGTCCCAGTGATTCCCTATAAAAATAAAATACTAAAAGAAAAGGATGCGTGCCTCTGTGTCAGGCATGTACGTGGGTGCTGGGATTGAGACTGAAGTCCTCATGAAGGCTCGACAAGCACTTTACGCACTGAGCCATCTCCGCAGCCCCATTCAAGTGAACCACTGGGTCAAGGCTAAAAGTTCTGTGCTCCTAAAAACTTTGAACTAAGCTCACACCTGTAATTCCAACACCTGGGGAGGTTGGAGACAGGAAGATGAGGAGTTCAAGGCCATCCTCCCCTATGTGCCAAGTTCAAAGCCAGCCTGGGCTACTGAGACTATATCTCAAAAACAAAACAGGGGCTGGAGAGATGGCTTAGCGGTTAAGGCATTTGCCTGCAAAGCCAAAGGCTCCGGATCCTCTAGGACCCACGTAAGCCAGGTGCACAAGAGGGCGCATGCATCCGGAGTTCGTTTGCAGTGGCTGGAGGCCCTGACGCTTGCTCCCTCACGCTCTCGCTCTCTCTTTGCCTCATTCTCTCTCATAAATAAATAAATAAATAAATAAAATATTTAAAACAGAACAAAACGAAATGAAACAAACAAACAGCAACAAATCCCCCAGCAAACACCACCGCCTCCAACCTCTGAACTATAAACGACTTGAACCTAACCTCTGCTCACATGCCTAAGGTTCCGATTTACCCCGCCATTTCTCAATATTACCACAGGGTGGCAGCAGTAGCTTATGAGAACCATCTTTATGCCTCAACTCCCGGCACATAATGTGTGCATCTGTTTATTAGAAATGAAAAATGAGCCCTCTGAGGAAACTAAGGAAATTTGACATAGTACCTAAGCACTTAACAAAGGGTAATTATATTACAGCATGACCCAGAATTCAAAGTGAATGTTTATGGAGTTCAGAATAATGGAGCCCTGTATTACAGGCAGCTATACTGGGCATCCGCTAACTATCAATGCATTAGCCTTTACTGCTGAAAGTTGAGATGTTTCCCTTCTCTTAGTCCTCACTTTTAAATAAACTAAAATTCTTTAGTTTTTTTTTTCTCTTTACGTTTTAAAATGAAAGATCTTTCTGGTCTTTTCATGACTGATCAATTGATTTTCCCTCAACTTCATGTAGAACAATAAGTGAGGAAAATCTATACATTTGTTCCCATTTGTGATCTTTGCAAGTTCAAGGCAAGTTGCCATGTTCAACATCTGGGATTCATCATGCCTGTTCTGTTACCTCACTGATGGGCACACATCTTTCCCAGATGTGAAAAGAAAAAAAAAAAAAAAAGGTGGCGGTGGGGGTTATGAATTTACAACGAAAACAAAACAGTATCCAAGCTCTCAGAGCTATGCTGCAGCCAGACATGTGAAGACATTACGTGGAAGGAAGATTGCGTCTAGGGCACGTGGTAGATCAAAGCGCTGCCCTTTCATGCATGAGTGACCTGCGATATCTCTTGAGAAGGGAGTCTGGGTGAGAGGCTTTCTGCAGGAAAATGAGTCAAAGCTAGAAATTGAGAGGTCATGGTTAAACTAACATTTTAGAGCTAATTTAAGACATCGGTATTTGAATTCGGCTCTTCACTTGTGGCCAAGAACTGCAGTCTGGAACTTGAATTAGTTAGAGGTTGATTAGCATTTTCAGTGACATGAGATTCAACTTAAGGCACATGGAAGACACAAATCCATGTTTCTTTATCCACTCCAAAGTTCCCCACCTTTGTCTCCTCCATCCCATTAAATGACCAAGTGTCACTGGAGCAGGTAAAAGTGTACCATGCATAGACAGAACACCAGTTTACACTTAGAATTATTCAAATCCTATGACGCACTAATTTTATGCCTTTGGGTCTAGCCTAAGAACTAATATACCCTAATACAGAAAAAAACCCTTAATGTGAAAAATTAATGCATTAGTTAAATCATGCACATTTTGGAAACTTATATATATTTTTTATTTGAAAGTTATCAAATATAAATCATTATATATACACAATTAGTTTATTACTTATGATAATTGGTTTTCATGAAAATAATGTGAGCAGAGACCATACATATAAAACATACTCATGTCATTAGGAGAACAAAGAGGGGAAAAATGCTACTTTTAGTGATGAAGCTGTTGTTTGAAGTTTACAGGGAAAAAAAGGCTGTAAGAGAAAATATTGAGAGATTGTTTCAAATATAATTCCAAAAATCATTTTCCATTTTTTTCACTGTTGATAGCTTCCACAATTTTCTTTTTGTTGTGAAACAGAAAATATAAACTTATGATAACCTTGGTTTTGACTTTAAAGCAATTTCATAAACGTTTCATCTCAAGATTTCTTTTTAAATTTTCTTCTCATCATTATTTTTCAATCTTAAAACTAACAATCACCTTTCACCCCCATCTCAAATTGCTTCATTTGCTGTCTCAGACTAAAGAAACTTGAGGCTGTTCTCTGGCTTCCACACATATACTCACACACATGCATGTGCACCTGCACACACACACACACATGCCCACACACATACAAATATGCATCCACACGTACATGAACGCATCTACACACACATGTGCAGAAAAGCCCAGTGTACAAAAATCAATAACTCTTATGTCCATCACTAATGAACTTGCTTAGAATGAAATAAAACAATTCCATCACCGTAGTCTCAAAACTATGGGGTATGAATGTAACTAAGGGAGGCAAAAGATCTCTACAATGAAAATTACAAAACACTGAACCAAGCAGCTGAAGTAGACAGACATTATGAGACGAAAAGACCCTCCTTGTTCATAGACCAGCAGAATTAATAGTGGAAGTAGCCATGTCACCAAAAGCAACCTAAAAACCCAATGCATCAAAATTTTAATGACATTCTTTACGAAACTAGGAAAAAATATAATCCTGAAATTCATAAAGAATGAAAAAGGCCACCAGTAGCCAAAGCAATTCGGAGCAATAGCAGCAAAGCTGGAGGTATCAAAATACTTGGCCTCGCATCACACCGTCGAGGCACAGCTATGATAAGAGCAGCCTGGCGCTGCACAAAACGGATACTTAGACCAAGGAAACCAATCAGAGGAGCCTGAAACACACCTGCACATAGGTGGTAATCTGATTTCCCACAAAGGTGCCAAAACATATGTTGGAGAAGAGATAGTCTCACTAACAAATGGTGCTTATAAAACTGAAGATATGGGGGCTGGAGAGATGGCTTAGTGGTTCAGGTGTTTGCCTGCAAAAGCCAAAAAACCCAGGTTCGATCCCCAGGGTCCACGTAAGCCAGATGCACAAGAGGCTACACACATCTGGAGCTCATTTGCAGCGTAATCTCTCTCTCTCTCTACCTGCCTATTTCTCTCTCTCTCTTAAATAAATAAATGAAAATGAAAATAAACATTAAAAAACTGGAGATTCACATGTAGAAGACTGAAACTAGATCCTTATCTCTCTCTTCATTGTGGTCTGAATATGAAATATCACCGCATATTCATCTGTTGAACCTGCAATGTCCCCAGCCTGGCGGTACTAAATTGAGGTGGTGGAAGCTTTAGAAGGGAGATGTGGCTGGAGGAAGTAGGTAATCAAGGAGAGCTCTGAATGTTATTCCTGGTCCCTTTTCTCTCTCTCTCTCTCTCTCTCTCTCTCCTTCTCTCCATTCTGTCTGCTACGAGGAGTACACCCTCCTGCAATCCTCCTGTCACCACGATGTTCATCCTTGCTTCAGAACAAAAGTAAGAGAGCCAACTACAAACGAAACATTGAAACTGTGAGCCAAAATAAATCTTTCCTCCCTTAAGTCATTTTTCTCAGCTCTTGTCTCAGCAACAGAAAGTCTAGCATATTGTTGTAGAAAACCAACCAAAATGGATCAAAGAGCTTAACACCTGAAACTTTGAAACTACTATAGGAAAGCATAGGAGAAACACATCAGATCTATGCATGGGCCGTGCCTTTCTGCTTAGGACTCCAGTCAGTAATAGCATGCGAAATAAATGCCACTCTGCATCAAGCTAAAAAAGCTTCTGCACAATAAAGGATACAAAAACAATGAACAGAGTGAAAAGGCATCTTACAGAAATGGAGAAAATCTTTCATCTGACCAGGGACTGATACCAAGATATGTAAAAAACTAAAAGAATAAACACAGAAAGAATGATAATCCAGTAAATATATAGGTAACTGAACGAATATGACACTTTAAAAATATATTTTATCTGTTTATTATTTGAGAGAGAGAGATAGGAAAAGATAAAGAAGGAGAGAGATATTGTGGGTGTGCCAGGACTTTCTGCCACTGCAAAATGCACTCCAGATGCATGTGCAACCCTGTATATCTGTCTTTATGTGGGTACTGGGGAATTGAACCTGGGTCATCAGGCCTTGTAAACAAATGCCTTTAACCGCTGAGCAATCTCCCAAACTCTGAAATAAAACTTTTTAAAAGAAGTTCAAATGGGGGCTTCCATTCCCCAGTATCCATGTAAAGGCAGATGTACAAAGTGGAGTTCATTTACAGTGGCCATGCACATCTGTAGCCCCAGTCCTGGGGAGTGGGTAGAGACCGGAGAATCACTTAGCGCTTGCTGACCAAAAACAGCAGCTCCAGGTTGACAGACTCCATTTCAAGGAAACAGGAAGATGAGTGATAGAGCAGGCACCAGAAGTTCCCTCTGGACTCCACACGGATGTGATTCCATGTGTGCACGCACCACAATACTCTATGCACACACACACACACACACACACACACCACCACCACCACCACCACCACCATCACCACCCATCTTTAGTGACTTACTGCTGCTAGCTAGACCCCACCTCCTGCAGGTTCCACAGCTTCTCATCATAGCAACACTTGCTGGGGAGCAAGCATTCAAAACAACATCCTAAGCCAGGTGTGGTGGCGCACACCTTTAATCCCAGCACTCGCGAGTCAGAGGGAGAGGATCGCCGTGAGTTTGAGGCCACCCTGAGACTACGTAGTGAATTCCAGGTCAGCCTGGGCTAGAGCAAAACCCTACCTAAAAAAAAAAAAAAAAAAAAAAAAAAAAAAAAAAAAAAAAATCCAATGGGGGACATTTCAGTTAAATCTATACCTTACATTCTTGGCCTCCAAAGTCCTTTGAACTTCTCTTTCTTTTCTTTTCTTTTTTTTTTTTAAGGTAAGGTTTCACTCTAGTCCAGGCTGACCTGAAATTCACTATGTAGTCTTAGGGTGCTTTCGAACGCACTGCAATCCTCCTACCTCTGCTTCCCAAGTGCTGGGATTAAAGGCATGAACTATCAGACCTAGTCTTTGACCATCTCTTAATGCAAAATGTACTTAATACAATTTCAAGAGTCACCAGAGTTCTGAAGTTCCAACATTGTTCAAAGTCTCTCTTCAGGCTCAAGGCAATGTCTTACTTGTAGGTCCTTATGAAATCAAAAAGAAAGTTACATGTTATCAAAATGCACTGACACAGGGTGAACATTCCGGGGCTGGAGAGATGGCTTAGCTGTTAAGGCGCTTGCCTGTGAAGCCTAAGGACCCATGTTCAACTCTTCAGATCCCACCTTAGCCAGATGCCATGGTTGCACATGAGCACTAGGGGGCGCACACATCTGGAGTTTGATTACAGTGGCTGGATGCCCTGGCACGCCAGTGCACTCTCTCTCTCTCTCTCTCACTTGCTCGCTCTTGGGCTCACTTTCACTCTCACTCTCCTGCATGAAAAAAGACCAGTCTGTTGGGCTTGCCTCAAAACAAACAAACAAACAAAAAACCACAGTAACCATTCCTGTTCTAAAAGTGAGGTACAGAAGGATAGTTGGGAAGACTGGACCAGAGCAAGACCATGGCCCAGCAGAGCAAACTTGTGACTCCAGGGAGCTTCAGCTCCATGCGCAGTGTCTGGGGCACATAGTGTCACAATGAGGACTCCCAAGGGCTTAGTCAGTTCTACCTCTGTGACCTTGCATTTGCCAGTTCTCTTCTGGTTCTGCTTGGCACCTGAATCTCTTCTCAGCAGATGCCCCATATTGGTGGCATCCCCAACATCTTAGGGTCTCTTTTCCAACTTAGATTTCACCCTCATAGCTTCATCCACAGTTCCCTCGGGAACTTCTTTCAACTGCATCTGACCCTGCTAGATATTGTTTGGCCTCACAGCCTTTTCTTAAAAATCTTGGTGGAAGATCCCATGAACCCAGAATGCTTGCATTTGGCATTCTTGCAAAACAAGAACTACGTAAATGATTACAAGTTCTCGCTCTAGCTTGAGCAGTAGTGAGGGCCTTGAGGGTGGCCACAGCAGCCTCTGAGTGCCTGGGTGGCTGAACCCAGAGCTCCTTGTAAGTAGAGTACCCTGGGGCCACTGTCTGTAAGGAGAAACCTTTCACTTGACCTGCAGATGTACACCCTGGGCACCCTTCCTCGTGTGCTAGTGAAGAGTACTTCTTTTTTAAAATTTTAAATAATTTTTATTTTAGGGAGAGACAGATGGAGAGAGACAGACAGACAGAGAAAACTGGCCAGGGCCTTGGCTACTGTAATCAAACTCCAGATGCTTTTGCCACCTAATGGGCACATGTGACCTTGCCCTTGCCTTACCTTTGTGTGCCTGGCTTATGTGGGACCTGGAGAGTCCATCGTGAGCAAGTGTCTTAACCACTAAGTCATTTCTCCAGCCCCAAAGTACCTCTTTTAAATTATTTTACTTTATTTCAGTTGTTTTAGAGAGTGTATGTGTGAGAGAGAGTGAGAGACAAAGAGAGAATTGGTGTACCAGGGCCTCAGCCACTGAAATTGAACTCCAGACATGTGCACCACCTACTGCACACGTGCGACCATGGCATCTGGCATATGTGGGATCTGGAGAGTCAAAAATGGGTCCTTAGGCTTCTCAGGCAAGCGCCTTAACTGTTAAACCATCTCTCCAGCCCCAAAGTACTTCTTTTTAATGGTGCTAATTTCTTTCACAGTTATGACCTCTTTGCCTACAACTTTAAACCAACTTTTGTTTGTTTGTTTGTTTCTGGCCAACTGCACACCTTTATGCTTCACTGTTGGCTTCCAATTCTCACTGTGAACCTGACTAAAATCAGCCAACAATAGCCATGTCATAGCCTGAATGCAATGCTGTTGTGAAATTTCCTCCACCAAATAACCATTACCTTTGAATTCAGCTCCACTTAAAATGTCAGGGAATGGGGAAAATGCATGCAGACAAAGCCTTCACTGGAATGTCACATGGATGCCCCACAGTCCAACTCCTATCTGAAGTAGTATGAGAATACTATTTGCCAACTATGCTTCTACCAGCCCTCTGGGGCTCCAGACTTCTACCAGAGCCCTCCATCAAGCTCTGCTTGGACTTCTGTATAGCTTCTTTAGCCTGCGCCTCCACAGTCTTCCAAAGTCCTTCCTCAAATCGGTTCCAGGACTAAGAACTACATGGTCAGAGTTAGTCACAGAAGTGAGCCCACTTCTCTGGTACCATTTTGTTGTTTCAGTTACTTGTGTGTTACTGTGACTGTCAAAAAGGCAATTGAAGGGAGGATTTATTTTGGCCATAACTTCAGAGGTTGCCAGTTGGTCATGACGGGGGAAGGCATGTTGGGCAGCTCAGTTCATGGAGGCTGGAGCACGTAGTAGAGGGTGCTCCCATCTTGGCGAGCCAGGATGCAGGCAGCAAGGCCAGAACAGGGACTGGCTTATAACCTTCAAAGATCTGCCTCTGGTGACTTCCCTCAGATGAGCTCTACCTTCTGCACATTCCGTAGCCTCGCAGAATAGTACCACCAGCTGGGAAGAAAGTGTTTACCACATGAGCACAGAGGTGAAATTTTAGATTCAAACCATAGCAGCTATCATAAGATCCAGCTCTACTCCTGTGTATATACCTGTGTTGGTTTGATTCAGGTGTCTCCCGTAAAGTTAGATGTTCTGAATGGCAGGTTCCCAGCTGATGGAGATTTGGAAATTAATGCCTCCTGGAGGCAGTGTATTGTTGAGGTTAGGCTTATAGGTATTATAGCCAGTGTCTCTTTGCCAGTGTTTGGCACACTCTCCTGTTGCTGTGGTCCATCTGTTGTTGGCCAGGAGGTGGATGTCCACTCTCTGCTCATGCCATCGTTTCCTCCTGTCATGGAGCTTCCCCTCGAGGCTGTAAGCCAAAATAAACCATTTTTTTTCCCACAAGCTGCTCTTGGTCAGGTGATTTATGCCAGCAATGCAAGCCTGACTGCAACAGTAAGGTTGGTATTGAGGGCTGGGATTGCTGCTAGACACCTGACTGTGTGGCTTTGGCCTTTTGGAGCTGATTTTCAAGAGAAATGTGGAAGGATTTGAAACCTTGGCCTCAGAGATGCCTTGCAGTGCTTTAAGAACAGTTTGATGGACTATTCTCATCAGAGTTGAAAGACCTGAATGTAGTAAGAACTATGGACTGTGAGGTTTGGCTTATGGAGGTGAGAAAGAGTTTTGTCTGGACTGGGCTACAAGCAGTTTGTGTGAGAGGCTTGTTGTTATGGCAATGTTCTGAGAACTTGTGCAGGGTTGCTTTTCATGGAACTGGACTGGTATGAACAGAGGGATATGGCACAGAAATGAAATCTTTGGGCTGAAACTTCTGCCCATTCAGCTGCAATTATATGAGAGATTACGTTTGAGATTGGGCCAGCTGACCTACACTGGGGCAACAGGAAGAATGTACTCTTTTGAAGGGCCCTGACTGCTCAAGGAGTGTCCCATTCTTCAAAGTCTGCTTTATTCCCACCTGGCTTAACAAATTGGTACCCTACCTGGTATTATGGAGTATAAGAAATGCGGGAAAGAAAGGGTCATTGAATTTGAAACATGGCCTTGTGTTTTGGAAATGGCCATGGGCAGTGTGAAGTAGGTTTGCTGGATGACTGCATGGAGACCCGATGGAGCCATGAGGATGAATCATAGGTTGCAGTAGAGACTCAGTGGAGATGCCGGGACCATGAGATGGCTGCCAAGCAGAGCTGCTGGCCCTGGATGAAGTTTTCCAGGACTGTGAGTAGCCTAGCTGGAGGGGAAGAATTGGAACTCCAGAGACTTCTTGCTGGTTAGAATCACCAGACTTGGGGACTTTTCACTGACTAGAGCTGTTGGACTTGGAACTACAGAGTTTGATGTTTGCCCTGTTTAAAACTTGTATTGTTTAAATATTTCTTTGCTATGCTCAATGCCATTTTTTTGCAGTGTGAATGCTTATTCTGTGCCATTGTGTGTTTTTGGGGGGAGTTTTTGGTATTATGACTCAGTTAAAATAACTTGGATTACGGGATGTTTGAACATCACTGGGATTGTTAAAAGTACGGAGACTTTTAAAGTTGGACTGAATGCATTGTATTTTATATCATGTATGGTTATCAGTTTATGGGGGCCAGGGGTGGAATGTGGTGGTTTGATTCAGGTGTCCCCCATAAACTTAGGTGTTCTGAATGCTAGGTTCCCAGCTGGTGGAGATTTGGGAATTAACGCCTCCTGGAGGCAGAGTATTGTTGGGGGCAGGCTTATGGGTATTATAGCCAGTGTCCCCTTGCTAGTGTTTGGCACACTCTCCTGTTGCTGTGGTCCATCTGTTGTTGGCCAGGAGGTTGATGTTCACCATTTGCTCATGCAATAGTTGTACCCTGCCATCATGGAGCTTTGGTCTCATATCTATAAGCCAAAATAAACCATTTTATCCCACAAGCTGCTCTTGGTCAGGTGATTTCTGCCAGCAATGCGAACCTGACTGCAACAATACCTAAAGCAATCAATGTCAGCATGCAAAGGCAATACCTGCACACACTTTATTATAGCACTAGCCACACCAGCCAAGTCATAGAATCAGCCCAGATGCCCAGCAATGGATGATGAAGGGATTTAAAAAAAAAAAGGATACACAATGAAATATTATTCAGCCACAAATAGGAACAAAATTATATCACCTTCCATGGCTGAGAAAATGGCTAAGTGGGTACCAGTGCTTTCTGGGAAAGCTTGAGGACCTAGTTTGATCCCCAGATCTCACATGAAAAGCTGAACATGGTCGTGCACACCTATAACCTCAGTCCTGTGGCTGGGGCGGTGGGGGGGGCAGATACTGAAAAATCACTGGCGCTCATAGTCTGATGGACAAAGGAAACCTCAGCAGCTTCACACACATCCACACACACACAGGTGCACACACTGCACATACACACACCACACCCACACTCCAATACTATGCACACACCAGAAACCTTTCATGTTCAAAAAAAAATAAAATGGATGTAACCCTCGATTATCATATCAGGCAAAAGAAGCCAGACTCAGAAGAGTTTCACATGCCTCCCACATATTTGGAATCTGGATTAAAATAAAGTTGTTAGGGCTGGAGAGATGGCTTAGTGGTTAAGGTGCTTGCCTGCAAAGCCTAAGAACACATGTTTGAATCTCCAGGTCCCACATAAGCCAGATGCACAGTGATGCAAATGCACAATGTCGCACATGCGCACAAGGGGGCGCACACATCTGGAGTTCATCTGCAGTGGTTGAAGGCCCTGGTGCACCCATCCCCTGTCTCTCTGAAATAAATTTTAAAAAGTCATTAAAGCTGAAGGGGCCTATTAGGAAACAGGAAGAGGGGGAGGGAGGATAAGAGAGGGTAGTGGTGTGATATGATCAGTGTACATTAAATGCATGTAGGAGAACATCACTGAGGAATGTATTATTTTATACAATTATTTTAGATTAAAATAGAGGATCAATTAAGACATATCAAACAGATAAATACAAAACATTGGGATACAAATGTCGATGTAGTAAAGGTAAAAGAGCTACACATAGGACAAAACAGGCTCTTTTCTTCAGATGGAAGGGACAACCAACAAAGCTATGGCAACCATCAACACCTAGAGGCCATATGCCTTAGTGCCAAAGTATTTAAAGCAAACCCAAGTGTAGGCACCACAAACATAATCACAAATTTAGCAAAAGACTGTAGGATAGACTACCTTCTAGTCCTTGGCGAGTTAGTGGATAAATATTGTGGTAAAGAATGCTTGAACAATGTCAGAAAACTGGGTTTATGAGATAATGAGATGAAATTTTGTAGCGTTCAACAGCATGCTTCCTCCATCCCCCATTCCCTACAGGACTCTTTGCGCCCCTGCCCTACCCTCAGACAGATGTAAGTGACATGTGGCAGAACCAGACTCCAGGGACGCCATTACCCACCAGACTCCAAAGCTGGCCTAAGCACAGCACAAAGAAATGTGGGTGACCTAGCACAGCATGCCATGGGCCGGGAAGAGAAAGGGACAATCAGGGATAGGACCACAAGAATGAAGCTCAAGAAACCACTGAAACCCTTGTGAGATGTGGGCCATGGCTCCCGAGTGCCAGAGACAACCCCAGTGTCTCTTGTCATTGACCAAGAAGACCATCAAGTGCCCCCAAATGCGTTGTTTCAGAAAGATGCTTGTCTGTGCCTCCTCTCAGTCCCTATCCATGAGTTATTTCACCCCATGTAGACCACTCTGCTGAACAGTCAAAGACATCTCTATACCTTCTTCCTAAACTGAGGAGCCGTGGGATTTTGGGAGGCTGTGGGGGGTGCCATGAAGGAAAAGCCTTCAAGTGGCCAAGTTGGTTGAAGCTAGCATGAACTCTAAATCATCCTCTGAGATAGGAACTGTGGTAGAGCATCTATCCTGTTACAGACCAGTTGAAAAGTGGTGTGATAGCTATTATCTCAACCCTCTACAATACATAAAATTAACCTAATGGGTGTTAAGAAACCTTCAAGATGTATTATTTGACCATAATAGCACAAGACTAACATACAATTAAATGAATTAAAAAATATATATCAAGCCAGCTGGGAAAGACTCAAATTTTTTCCAGAATAACATTTCAACCAAAGAGAAAACAAAAACAAATAACCATAAATATATTTAGAGAACATCAGAGCATTTATATTGCTTAAGAAGAGAAGGCATAAGACCAAAGTCATAGCCAGGAATAAAAGCCATTTATTTATACCCGTTGGTTACAAAACAGGAAAATATAGAATAAACAACCGATTAAGAGATTACAGAGCCAGGCTTGGTGGCGCATGCCTTTAATCCCAGCACTCGGGAGGCAGAGGTAGGAGGATCGCCGTGAGTTCGAGGCCACCCTGAGACTCCATAGTGAATTCCAGGTCAGCCTGGGCTAGAGTGAGACCCTACCTCAAAAAACAAAAAAAAAAAAAAAAAAAAAAAACAAAAAAAAAAACAAAAAAAAAGAGAGAGATTACAGACTCCAAATTGAGTGGGCATTGGTTGCTGTTCCAGAGACTTGGTTTTACTTTTGTCTGCATAGCTTCGGGAGCGTCTTTCCTGTCCTGCTGAACTCCACCGTGATGAGAGACTTAGAGCCTGTTCACATCACCAGGCTGGCCAGTTAGATGTTGTCTCCTGGAACTTTGAAGCAGGAGTGAGGGTCAACAATGCTGGTCAAAGACACTGGGCCTTCATTCACTCTGTTCACCAAATCCGGAGCAAGCAGTGGGTTCAGCCCTCAGTTCCTTGCACGCGTTCATTTCCCTTACCTACTTCCCTACCCCTCCTGTGGATTCTGGGAGTTTCTGGATTTTAACACCCTTCTCCAGTCATTCTCTTCCAGCCTGTCAACTAGCATCAGTTTCCGTTGTCAATACCTGTGAGACCTGCCTAGTTTTCTAAGCAAAACAGAAAGGATGTAAAACATTAAGGAAAGAATTTAGCAAGAGAAAAATCTATGGTAATGAAGAGTGAATTTTAAAAACTGTTTTTAAAGATCTATTCAATTGCCAAGTTTACAGCGAGTCTACCACTTTAAAAAAGCTGAGAAAAATCCCCAAATAATTGTTTTGTTTGTTTGTTTGTTTATTTTTGTTTTTCAAGGTAGAGTTTCTCTCTAGTTCAGGCTGACCTGGAATTCACTATTTAGTCTCAGGGTGGCCTTGAACTCATGACGATCCTTCTACCTCTGCCTCCCGAGTGCTGGGATTAAGGGCGTGTACCACCATGCCTGGATTAATTTTTTTTAATCTATTTAATTTTATTTATTTGAGTGGGAGAGAGAGAAAGAAGGAGAGAGAGAGAGAGAGAGAACGAGAATGAATGGGCACACCAGGGCCTTTACCCACTGCAAACTCCAGGCACATGTTTCACCTTGTGCAACTGGTTTATGTGGTTCCTGGGAAATTGAACCTGGGTCCTTTGGCTTTGCAGGCAAGTGCCTTAAGCACTAAGTCATCTCTCCAGCCCCCTCCATATACTTTTATAAAGGAAAAATACATATGAAGGAAGACAAAGTTTCAAACTATGAGAAAAATTAATAACTCTACATTTGAATAAATTAAGGACATAACCAAAATACTAAAAGAAGGAAACTTGAATATGCTATTGTGATGGCTTATCTTCATTGTCATTGTCAACTTGACCAGACTTATACTGACTTAGAAGACACACTTCTGAATGTGCCTGTAAGGGATGTTTCTAGAGAGGTTGAACTGAGGAGGGAAGACCCACTCTGAATGCGGGTGGCACTATCCCATTGACTGGGATCACAGACTGAAAAAAAAGGGAAAACAGAAAAAGTGAACTGGACGTGAGCACTCACCTCACTGATGATGCAAAGTGACCAGCCACCTTCCACTCCTCCCACCACGCTCTCTGTGCCATGATGGGCTGCGCCCCTGTTCTGGTGGGACAGATGTCCCCCCCTCACTTACTGTAAGTTGCTTCTGTGTCTCTGGTTGTGTGTGCATATGCATGTAGTGTGTGTGGTGTGTGCTGTTGTGTGTGTAGATGTGCACACCCTGTGTGGGTACCTGCACAGGCCAGAGGAGAACGTCTGGTGTCTTCCCTTTATTGCTCATCCATGTGTTTCCTTGAGATGAAGTCTCTCACTGATTCCAGAATTTACCATTTTCATGAGCCCTAGCAATTTTCATGTCTCCATTCCCCACAGCACTGAGGTTACAGACATGCATGGTCATGCCCAGCTGTTTACATGTGAAGAATAAACTCAGTCTCAGGTCCCCTTAGGCCCTTGTGCTTGTGGAGCAAGTCTCTTACCTGCTGAGCCATCTCTCTAGCCCAAAGCACAGAGCCAGGTGTATGGGCAGTTCCTTTGAGCCTGTGCTATTTAAACTACTCTTGGCCATGGAGTAACTGGGCAGTTGAGTGCCATCTACAGAGCCATGGACTAATCCAGGACAAGGTAGAACCAGCATTCTTCAATCTCATTGAGTGGGGCTGGGACTGATGTTGAGGGATCATCTTGTCACGCTAATTCTGACCCAGCTGTCACCACCCTCATGCCTTTTGTCTCCGTCTGGTGTCAGCTATGCCTTGGCCAGCCAAGTCCAGAGTGTTAAGTCAATTCATACTCAGTAACCTATGTCCACTGAGTTCATGAATTTCTCCCGCAGAGGAAGAACACAGTTGACTCCACATTCTCCCAGCTACTGTGAGCAAATGGAGCCTTCTTGTCCCGTCTCACTAGCATGAAGTCAGAGATAAAGGCTCAGACTTGGCCGGGAGCCCAGAGATGATGGCCTGGAAGAGGCTGTGAGACTTCCTTGGTCCTGGAAAAACCCTAAAGCTCAGTGGACTCCAGGACCCAGGTGTGAACCACAAGTGTGCAAACAAGATGCTGGTGGCCACTCCACATGAGTCCTGGTGAGGGTTTTCTAAAGGTGAAAAGTGAATGGATCTGTCCAAGTACTTGATGACCCACCAAAGGTTAGTGGTAAGACCCTACTGCTGAAGACACCTTATGTGGTCGACACATAAAATGGAATGGCATGGCTGGAAGCAGGAAGAGAGTCAGTCCCCAGACAGTCAGCGCGTCTAGTGCCAGAAGGTGCTACATGGGCGACTGGGGGAAAATGACAATATGTGTCCAAGTAACTCATGGTCTAACCTACTTAGCAGCAAATAACCTGTTGTGATGCCCACACAAGTGCAATAGTGGCACACAGCCATGGTGAGGAACCAACTGCTCTTGATTCGGCTAACTGATCCCCTCAGTGGTATGGGACCCATAGCTGGAGCTGGGAAACAAGTCAGAACCATATCCAAACATAAGCCCACTCTCCATTATCAAGCTACCATCAACTGTGGGCTACAAGGGGGCCTACACCTATTAAATTCTCTATTAAAAAAGTAAGGGTTATCTCTTGTCCTGGTGCTAACTTACTCTCCGTTGGAGAATCTGTTTCTCTTTTTCAGATAGATGTAGATCCTAAGGAGAGAGCCACCCCATCAGACCTCAAAAGGGCCCCGGTTGAAACTAAGAAAAATTGGTGAAACAAGCAAGGGTGCCGTTTTCCTGATGAACTGGATACCAGCACAAGGGTGAAGATCAACACAGAGAAAAATCAACTCCTACCAAATCGGAGATCCAGAGCCTCAGAGGCCCCCAACACGTCATCAGTGAAGCAGACCAAAAATGAACCCAACATGGCTCAGGGAAATTTTGCGGAAGAGGGGGCGGAAAGAATGTCAGAGCCACATGTTGGGTCATGATATGCAGACATTTATCCTACCCATAACTGTGGGCTAACTCCACAATGCATGACCCATATACCTCAACAAGGAGGGGCCAAGGGGAAGGGGCAGGTCACGGATGAGCCTAATAATGGTACCAAACTGACTGTATTTGCTGAATACAAAACTAATTAATAAAAAAATAAAAATTAAAAAAAAGTGAATGGAGGCAGTGCTCATTTGCCTGTGAAGCACTGCTGGGAGCTTTGAAGGGCAGATGCAGGGAACACAGTAGACCCCTTGGTGATATGCTTCCATGGCCCCTAGATCTGTGCAAGGGAAGGCTGTGTGACACACTACGTAGGGGTTAAGGGGACCAGTCTGGAATTCCCATGTATTTAGGACACCTTGCAGACAGGGGGTCTTGGTGTAGTTGACAGTGGGCTCAGCTCACCAGGCAGACGAATATTTTATATATTCACCCTGAAGAGCATCACTGTCCACCCAATGTCCCCAGCTGGAAACAGCAATCACCCGGTTTCCTCATGGACAGGCTGTGAGGGGACAGCAAGGCCTTTCAGCCTGGGCTGGAGGCTAGAAGTCTTCTTGCCCACAGTCCACTTCCTCCCACCTAGCATTTCTGTCCTCCAGGCACATATCCCATATTCCTTTCCTAAACCTCATATCTATGAAAAATGTGCCCCGTGGGCCGGGGTGGGTGGCGGGAGATGGTGCCTGTGATTCCAGGCAGGTTTCCCACCAAATCCCAGAGGAGCCAGAGAGGTGACGATGTAGGTTCTGGGGTCCACAATAATCTCAAAGCCAGGCGCATCCCAACCCTGGCCCACAAGGAAGTCCTGTGAGTCTCTCCAGGATCCTAGTGACCTCCTCCCCTTCCCGCCGCCCCACATCCAGCTCCTCCCAGGCGGGTCGCTCCCAGCCTCTCAAGTCCTTCAGGTCTGTCTCCACGCAACAATGAGGCGTGGGCGGGCCCCAGCGGCCTCATTTGCATACCGCCGCGGTTTGGCCAATGGGCTGCGCCGGGGCTTGGGAACGCAGTGTTGCCATCGGCGTGCGCGCGTGTGACAGCGCTGGAGCCCGTGGCCGTGGCAGTGGCCGTGGCCGTCGGAGGCGGGCCCGGCGGAGGCCAGGCGCGCGGGGACCGCCCGGGGTGCCCGCTCCCCCAGCGCGTCGCGGCCGCGTGGCCCGGCGGAGCTCCGACATCACCCAGCTCCAGCCGGGCGCAGTCGCGATGTCGGTGGCCGGGTTGAAGAAGCAGTTCCACAAAGCCAGCCAGGTAGCGGAGGGAGGCGCACGCGGGGGATGGAGAGAGGCGGAGACCCTCCCCCGCCCCGAGAGGCCCGCGGGCGGGGGTCGGGGGTTGCTCGGGCTCCCGGAGGAGCCTCGCTCCGGCTGGGTTTCCTCCCGCGCAGGAGGGCGCCAGCGGGTGGAGGCCGCGCGCTCTCTGCTCCGCGTCGGCGTCTCCCCTCCCTCCCTGTCCCCCAAGTCCACGGTCCACGGTCCCCGGCGGTACCAAATTTGAGCGGCTCTGCGGAGGAGGAGGAGGAGAGCCGAGGTGGCGGGGTCAGGGGCGCCGGACACCCCGATGCTCGCGTGCTGGGAGGAGGCCACCCCCGGGGGGACCTCGACTCCACGAGGCCTCCCCCATGATGCCTCCGGGGGGATGTGGGGTGCCGGGGAGTATTTGGCGCCTTGGCTGGGCCCCGCTGCGCCCCCGCAGCGCCTCGGAGTGGACCTCGTCAGTCTGCTCGGGTTGAGGCTCTTCGATGCTGTAGTCTTTTGCCTTCTCAGTTGTCTTCCCTTGGGTCGGGCCCGCCGCGGTGGAGCACCAGAATCCTGCTCTCAAAGAGCAATGTGGTGGGAAGACCCCCTCCCCGCCCCCGCCGAGACAGACATGTAAACAAACCGTGCTAGACACACCTCCGCACGCGAGAGGATGGCAGATGACAGGAGAGGGGTGGGGGTGTCAGGGAAAGCGTCTCGGAGGAGGATACCTGCCATTTGGCAATTAAGTATGGAAGGAATTGTGGCTGTGGGAAGAGGAGAGGAAAGGCATTCTGAACAGAGGAAGCTGGAAAACTGGGAGACTTGAAGGTGTGTGTGTGTGTGTGTGTGTTGAGGAAAAACATTGCAGGCTCTTCTAGCCAATGGCAGAGTTCACATTGTAAAACCGTTCACCAGAACCCTGATATATGTTGGCCTGTCCACATCCCCTCCCCAGTCTCAATTTTGCTTGATTTTGCTGATGGACACATTGTACTTAGAATCCACTTGGTTATGAGGCCCCAGCCACACACCCATCCATCCTTGAATTACAGCTGGAATTAGAAGACTTCTAGCCTCCAGCCCAGGCTGAAAGGCCTTGCTGTCCCCTCACAGCCTGTCCATGAGGAAACCGGGTGATTGCTGTTTCCAGCTGGGGACATTGGGTGGACAGTGATGCTCTTCAGGGTGAAAGAAGGCCTGGAGGAGAGGCCAGTTGGGTGAAGGTAGACTCATCATTGGGTCCACAGCACCTTGAGGGGACATTGCCTTCTGCCCATTGTCCCTGAGACATTGTTACGATTGGCCTTTGCATATCCTCCCTGGGATCCAAAGATTGGAACTACTGATTTGGGAGAGTTTCAAAATATAAGTGCTGAGGAAAGTGAAAAGAGGCACAGTAGGATCTAAATGCAACCTCCAGGGAGTGGCCACATTTAGGGACAGTGTTTAACCTAGTACTTGATGAGTAGTGACTGCTCAATAAATATTTATTGAATGAGTGAAGTTTGGAAGTGGAGTAACACAGGAAGGGAAGAACTAATAGAATACGGGATGAGAGAGGCGCGGGATTTAAAGGCTCACAGTTAGCAAGTGCTTCTGCGTGTAACAGTGGACCAGTTGGCTTGGGTAGTCAGGAGGCCCCTGTGGTCAGGTCAGTGCCTGTGACACTGGCTTCCTTAGCTGAGTTTTTTCTTTTGCTGGGTATGAACTTCAAAGAAGCAAGTCTCAGCAATGGCCAAGACACGAGCCCTTGGGTGATTCAGTGGGCTGCTGACCACAAACCAGAATGAATGGTTGCAATCCTTGGAAGTTTCTGGCATTGCAGAAATATTATATTGGGATAGGTGACTTGGTTTAACTACTTACAATCAGTGAATTAAAGTGAATGGCAACTTTGAGAAGTCTAAGGGATGTAAGTTGGCATTGGCTTTGGGGCAGGTGCATGTCCTACTTGAGGACTAATTTATCATCCTTTCCTTTCTTTATTCCTCTTTTCCCTCTCCTTCCACTCTCCCCCTTTTTCTTTCCTGTCCTTTTCTTCTTTTTCTTTCTTTTGCATGAGGTTAAATAATTTCTCACTTCATTTGAAAAGAGGGACATCATAGAGTCTCTCAGGGCTTACCGACAGCATTTTATAGGTTAAAGTGCCTATTAGATACATTTTTAATTATTTTAGAAATCTGTTCTTTTCTTATCTTTTTTAAGACAGGGTCTTGTGTAACCCCAGCTGGACTCAAACCTGCTATATAGCTCAGGATGACCCTGAACTTTTGACCCTCCTATCTCCACCTTCCAAGTTGGTTTATGTGGTGCTGGGGATTGAACCCAGGTCTCCCTGCATGCTAGGAAAGCACTCTGCTAACCGAGCTGCATCTCCATCTCAAGTTCTAGAAGTCTTTCTAAGAAATCATGCAATGCAACAGACTTGCTGGAGAAATTAGGCTGGGTTGAATTTAGTAGGAGGGAACAGAGAAATAAAAAATACCAGATGTTCTCAAACAACATTGTAACAGCAGGTTTTAATTCATTCAGAACTTTCCCAGGGGCAGGGGAAGGGAGTCTTGGATGACACGAGTGGCTAATAATTCCCAGGGATTCAGGCCTGGCTCTTTGCCACTCATCAGCTTTGTGACTTTGGAACTGTGACTTGACCCATCTGGACCTTGCATTCCCCCCCCCCCCCCCCCGTGTAATGAATGAGAAGATTTAGAAGCCAAGTCCCTGTCCTAACCTTGATGGGTATAATGTTTGTAGAACTGTTTGAATATACTAAAAACCAAGTCCCTGTCCTAACCTTGATGGGTATAATGTTTGTAGAACTGTTTGAATATACTAAAAACCACTAGGTTATACAGTTCAATGGATCAGTTGTGGGGCATGTTATATCTCAACAAAATATAAATATATGGAGTTATGAATGTTCTGAAATTCTTAAGTAATTTACTCAAAGCATTTCAAAGACAACACGGGTCCATTTATTTATTTATTTTGTGTGCGTGCATGTATGTGTGCATGGGCATGACAAGATCCTTTGCTGCTGCAAATGAATGCCAGACACATGCATCCAGCTTTATGTGGGTGCCCCAGCCAGCAGGCTTTGCAAGTAAGCACCTTTCACTGCTGAGCCATCTCCCCAGCCCCACACTACAGATCTTTTCCAGATAAAGGAGTCAGAACAAATGCAAAGTGATTATTCTTCTGAACCATAGGGAGGGTAAAATGACTCATAACATCCCAGTTAACTTCTTATTTTCTAATATCTTATCTGCCATTGAGAAAAAAGATCCCTTTACTTTACAGCAAATGAACTATGGGCCCTAGAGACGGAGCATCATTTTTGGCAGCACATGGAAAACAACAGGAGGGAGGGTGCAATAAACTAAATTGACGAGAGTATAAGTTGTTGCTCCTAAAATTAAGTCCATGCTTTGCTTCAGCATTTGGTACTAGAACTCAGGTTTCTTGAGTTTGTCATTAAATACTTTTTAGTGTATTATTATTTATTAATTTATGTATTGATATTTTAGCTATTTACTTATTTATTTAAGAGAGAGAGAGAAAGGCAGGCAGATAGAGAGAAAGGGCATGCCAGGGCCTCTAGCAACTGCAAACAAACTCCAGATGCATGTGCCACATTGTGCCTCTGGTTTATGTGGGTACTAGGGAATCAAACTTGGGTCCTTAGGCTTCGCAGACAAGCACCTTAACCACTAAGCCATCTCTCCAGCCCTAGTTTTTAAATTTTTTTTTTTTTGAGGTAGGATATCACTCTAACCCAGGCTGACCTGGAATTAGTCTCAGGTTGGCCTCAAACTCACAGCAATCCTCCTATCTCAGCCTCCTAAGTGCTGGGATTAAAGGCATGCATCACTAAACTTGGCTTAACCTTTTATTGTTTTCTTTTAAAAATTAAAAAAATGTATATTTATTTATTTGCAAGCAGAAAGACAGATAGAGAGAAGAGAGACAAGACAGAGAATGGGTGCTTCAGGGCCTCTAGCCACTGCAAAAGAACTCCAGATGGCCTTATGTGGGTACTGCGTATTGAACCCAGGCCGTCAGGCTTTGCAAGTAGTGTCCTAAACCACTGAACTATCTCTCCAACCCCACTTTTAAAAAATCTTTTCAGAATTTAAAAATAGAACTGGGATGCAGGTTAGCCATTAGAAATAAACATATCTTAGAGATACCACTGTGGCTTTTTGCTAACACGGTGCCTGAGCAGTAAAGATGCGGTGCAATAATCACATTAGTGTTACCACTCACTGGTTTGTATTGGCTCTGCGCATTTCATAGTAATTTTTCTCGACAGTGGCTACTGTTGGTCAAGGAGGCTCAGACCCCAGTGGTGGCTGCCCTGGCTTGGACGTTGTCCCAATAGCCACATTCTTGCCATTGCAGGACCTTCTGGCCTCTTAGGCCCTTGTGCCACATTCCCATAAAAGTCTAGGGACAAATATTTCTTTTCCCTGCTGTCTAACTACCCAGTGATGACATCCTTGTGGGTTCCAGGTTAAACTGACTTCTTTTTCCCTTTATGGAGCAATGATCTCTAACCTTTGTCCTTTGACCTGGTTACACAGCAGGGAATGCAAAGCCCTCAACACAGCTTTTTGGTAGCATTCTCTCCTTTCTCTTTCAATGCATTAACTAGAAAAAGGATAAGTGGCCATAAGGGGCCCTGAAGTATTCCCTTGTAGACATTGTACAGGCTGGCCATTTATGAACAAATGCTCCAGAGAAAGATGTTCCTGGTAAATGATGAGAGTCTCCAGGGAGACAATGAATGTCTCTTGTTTCACTTTCATATTAGGAAGATAAAATGCACTTTGCACAATCCATAATGATTTATTTTTTCTCTTAAATGCATTGGGACATATTTTAAAATGAAACACTACTGCTTTCTTTCACATGGACTGCTTGACAACTTTACTTTTTAAGGTCAAGGTGCAAGGGTAGAAGTTTAAAACGAATTAGATTGGATTGCTTAATGTATGCAGGGTGTAATATAACCCAAATATCTCTTATCATTAGTATTTTTTGCTCTATAAAGTAAATGGAATGCAGGGTATCACATGGAATTTGATTTAGAAACACATTTGCAAGCAGAGATTTTCTTCCCATTATTTAAGATTAGCTTTTCAGCTTTACTAACAAATTGAATGTAAATTATATTTCCAAAGCTAAGTGTGTGTGGGGGTGTTGTTTGTGTATTTGGGGAAGTTATTAATGGCATGCTTTACCCAGAAAATAATACTGTCAGTAAACAGCAGTGACACACTGCTTTATTTGGCTAAATAACAGGTGAACATATTGTGGAGATAGTTCATTAGCCAAGTGTGGTTACTTAGATCCTGGCTTCAAGTGGAAACCTGGGAAGTGTTGGGATGCACAGGGAAGGGTTTGTGGAAATGCTATGCAGGAAAACAGGAAAGTATCTGGACTCCACTGTCGCACTTTCCAATCCATTGAATACTGGTGTCTTTCCTTTAGCAATGGATCTCTTCCCTTCCCTTCCCTTCCCTTCTCCTCCCTTCCCTTCCCTTCCCTTCCCTTCCCTTCCCTTCCCTTCCCTTCCCTTCCCTTCCCTTCCCTTCCTTTCCCTTCCTTTTCCTCCCTTCTCTCACTTTCCCACCCCTCCCCTCCCCTCTTTCTGCTCCTTCTCTCCCTCCCCTTCCTCCCTCCTTTCCTTCTGTCGGTTTCATGTAGCCCAGGCTTGTCTTAAACTATGTAGCTGGAGGTGATTTTGAATTTCTTCTGATCCTCCTGTCTCCATCTCCCAAGTACTGGGATTAACTGTCTTGCCACCATGCTCAGTTTAATGTACTGGGGATCAAGCTCAGGATGTCATGCGTGGTAGGCAAGCATTCTCCATCCCCAGCCCGCATTCTTATTACTGCTGTTATTTGAGACATGCCTTATGTAACCCAGGCTAGCCTTGAACTCACTATTAACTGGGGATGGCCTTGAATTTCCGGCCTTCCTGCCTGTATCTCCACATGCGGAGAGTACAGGTGTTGCCATCATGCCCGGATAATGGATAGGCCCTTCTCAAGTGCAGATGCTCACAGTGCTTTGCTCTGTGACCTTCTGTCAGTGGCAGAGCTGCCGCTGTTTCAGGCTGCATGACTTGGGTGCTCCCTGGTGAACCTGGTATCTCAGCCATAGCATGTTTTCCCATCTGCTGTTTCCTCCTTATGGGTCACACTTCATAAGTCCAAAGGGTCCCATTGGCTCAGACTTAATTGCTTCTCTGCTTCCCTTCATGTAACAACAGACAAAACATGTAGCTGGTCACTCCCCTGTGCCTCCATGTCCATCTCCTCTCGTTTTTTCAGGTGCTTTCCCCCTGTGCTCATGCCTCTCTTTGGCAGTATACATCTCTTCTGAGTCGTTTCCATCAGCAAGCAGATGCACTCTAGTAGTTTCTATCTTGCAGGAAGAAAGGAGGAAGCCCTTCCGTGGTAGAACTTCCGTGTTTCCTCTCCATTGCTCAGCATATTGAAGAAATGTATGTGCTTTCTCTGTTTTCTGTCACCATCCCTTTTCATCCCCTTCTAGTTGACTTTCTGCTTTGGTGCTTTGAGACCATACTTGCTTAGGTCTTGAATAGCCTCCAACTTTCCAAGTCTAATTGTTTGTTTCCCATCTGAATTCTCAGCAGCATTTGCTCAATGGACCATTGACTGAGTACAACACTTGGTCAGGTTACCTCTGGACTCGGTCCTCTTTGGTGGCTCCTTCTCATCCTCTTGACAGCTAAATCCTAGATGACCTCAGGGCTCTGTCTAAGACACTTCTTTTCTAGACTTTCATTCTTTCAAGGAAGCTTTCCTAGTCACACAGATTTAATACACACACACACACATATAAATTTCTAGCTCAGATCTTCCTCCTAAATACAGATATAAATGTGCCTGTGTTATCTTTCCTCTTAGGTATTCAGGGTTGAAGTGTCCAAACCAGACCTCTTAATTTTTTCTGTCCCAATGTGTTTCCTACAGTTGATCTCCAACATCTGCTCAATTGCTTTAGTAAAAGAAAACAAAACCTAAAACTCGCTCTTGACTTCTCCTTCTCATCATCACATCATCAGAGACCTTCTTCCTGGTTTGGCTTTGAACATGTACCCTTATTCCACTTACTGTTCTCCACCTCTGCTACTGCCACTCTGGTCTGGCCATCTTTCTTGTCTGTATTGCTGCAGCAGCTTCTAACTTGCTTGCAGATCTTTATGCGTCCTATCTACACTCTGTTCTTAACAGTGACCAAGCTGTTCTTTTAAAAATGTATCTCAAGCAAAACAAAGCATTGCAAATATAACACAATGGGAAGAGAAGAAAAGGAACTCATATATTGCTTGTGGGGATGTAACTTACCACAGCCATGTTGTAGAGAACAGTATGGTCTTTCCCCCAGAAACTTAAAAATAGAAATGTATTTCCAGCCATTCCATGCCTGAGTATGTATCCAGAGGGAATGAAAGCAGTATACCTAAGAGATATTTGCACACCCATGTTTTTTGGGGGGCATTAGTCACAGTAGATAAGATTGTAGTGTTAACTTAGTGCCCATTAATGTATGAATTGCTAAGGAAAATGTGACACACACAGTGGAATATTATCCAGCCATAAAGAGGAAATGAAATCCTGTCATTTGTAGGAAAAATGGATGGAACTATAAAACAATGTTGTGTTGAATAAGTCAGTTACAGAAAAACAACTGCTATATGGTCTGTCAGTGTAGAAGCAAAAAAAAAGTTGACTTAAACGTAGAATGGTGATAAGTAGAGGTTGGGAAAAGAGAGACAGGCAAAGAGAGCTTGGCTTTGACTAGTGTGTGCTGTATGGATATACTGAAACATCATCTAAAACCGATTGATATGTACAGTTAATACATGTTAACCGGAATAAAATATAAACAAAAGATGCACCTCAGGTCATGTTGTTTTCTGGCTAGTCTCTGGTGTCTTCTAGTGGCATTTAAAAATAAAGCCTAAAGCCAGGCGTGGTGGCGCATGTCTTTAATCCCAGCATTTAGGAGGCAGAGGTGGGAGGATTGCTGTGTGTTCGAGGCCACCCTGAGACTACATAGTGAATTCCAGGTCAGCCTGAGTCAGAGTGAGACCCTACTTCGAAAAACAAAACAAAACAAAACAAAACAAAAAAAAAAACCCAAAAAACCCCACAAAACCCTAAACTTCAAATGTCAGTCTCTGGTAACTTTCTTTGCTCTGATGTCTGTCTGGTATTGACATAGCTAGTCAGCTTTGTTTGGATTTCTCTCTGCCTGTATTGCATTACTTGAAGTTTGTTATTGGAGACTATGTAGTCAGGTCTTGTATTACTTTTCTGGACACTATGACAAAATACCTGACAGAGACAACCCAAGGAAAGAAAGGTTTATCTTGGCTCACAGTTTCAGAGGGATTTCTGTTTGCTGTAGGGGAAGGCATGGCAGTGGGAGTAGCTTAGTCTTGGAAGTGTGTGGTGGCAGTTGCTGACATGGTGCTGACTGGAAACCAGATATTGCTAGCACATCTAGCACATTCAGAGTTCCTGTCCCCTGCTGACCTATTTCCACCAGTGAAACTTAACCTTCCAGAGGCTCTGTAGCCTTCAAAATAAATAACACTACAAGGTGTTAAAACATGAACTTGTGGGGAATATATCAGATTTAAACTATAGCATGATTTTTAATCTACTCTGCCAGTCTGTCTTATAGTTTGTCTATTTAGACCAGTTACATTTAGTGTAATCATATATTAAGGTTAAAGGCTGTCATTTTATTTATTTTTAATGGTTGGCTCTGTTTTGTTTCCCTATTTATCATGCTTTTCTGTGTGTTAGTTGAAATTTATTTAAATTCAAATTTTGACATATGCGTTTTTGTATGGACCTTTTGGTATGGATTGGTAATTACTACTTCAGGTGTTATAGTACATGTAAATAACTCATCACAGTCCATTAGTGTTAAATATTTCCCTCTGTACATTTAGGAGCTCATTGAGCAGCATTATGATTTTTTTTTTTTTTTTTTTTTTTTTTTTTTTGGTTTTTCAAGGTAGGGTCTCACTCTAGCCCAGGCTGACCTGGAATTCACTATGTAGTCTCAGGGTGGCCTGGAACTCACGGTGATCCTCCTACCTCTGCCTCCCGAGTGCTGGGATTGAAGGCGTGTGCCACCACTCCCGGCCTGATTTGTGTTTTAATCATTAAAATAACTGAGAAAACTCAAGAGGATAAGGCGTCTATTTTGTCTATACTGAGATTCACTTATCATGCTTTTTCTTCCTGATGTTCCAAGTTGCCTTCTTTCATTGTTTCTTTTTTTATTTAGAGAAACTCCTTCAGCCATTCTATTAGGGTAGGTTTGCTGGTGACAGATTCCTTTAATTTTCCTTCATCCGTGAATGGTAGGATTTTTGTCTTGAGGGTTTCTTCTTTCTGTACCTGAAACTGCTGTGCTTTCTTCTGACTTCCAAAATGTTACATAATTAAATAAACAGGAGGCCATTATCCCAGGGTTGTAGATTGAATTCCTACCTAATGCATTTCATTGTTCCAACTTAATCCAAAATTTAACTTGAGTATAGCAAACATCAGAGTTTCAGCCAATCGCAAGCAAGCAACTGATCATACTGTGACTAAATAAGCAGGAGTTCTAGCTGGAGCCAATCAGATGACTCCTCCACCTTGCTTCTGTGTTCAGCCTGTAGAAGGGCAGAGGCTTGGAACCTCTTCTGGTTCTCAGTGCTGCTGGGTTGTTCCTGGATTCAAGTTTTCTTTTTTAGATATTTCTTTTTAAAAAATATTTTATTTTTATTTATTTATTTGAGAGAGAGAGGGAGAATGAGAATGGGTGTGCTAGGGCCTCCAGCCACTGAAAACAAACTCCAGACTTATGTGCCACCTTGTGCATCTGGTTTATGTGGATCCTGGGGAATCGAACCTGGGTCCTTGGCTTTGTGGGCAAGCACCTTAACTGCTAAGCTATCTCTCCTGCCCTCTTTTTTAGACATTTCTAATTAGTGCATATTAATTGTACAAAATAATGGGTTTCATTATGAGATTTTCCTACACATATATAATGTACTTTGAACATATTCACCAATCCTCTTCCTTTCCCAAATAGTCACTTTTACTTTCATGTCTTTTTCTTCGTTAAATCTAGCTTCTGTATATGAGAGAAGACACGAGGTAGTTGTGTTTTTTGAGTCAGACTTAAGTTCACTTAACACAATGACCTCTAGTTCTATTTTCTTGCAAAGGCCATCATTTCCTTCTTCTTTAAGACTGAATAAAATGTTGTGCCTATATAGCACATCTTTATCCATCTGTTGATGGACATCTAGGCTGGTTTCATGTCTTGACTAGTGTGAATAGTGCTGCAATAAACATAGGTGTGCAAGTATCTTTGTGGCATGCTGACTTTGGGTAAGTAGAGTGGTATAGCTGGATCCATATGGTAGTAGTTAGCTAATATTATTTTCTTAGGAACCCCCATACTCATTTCCAGACTAATTTACATTCCCACCAGCAGTGAATAAGGGTTTCTCCCCACTCATTCTTTTCAGAATTTGTTGTCATTTGTCTTCTAGATGATAGCCATCTTGAGTGGGGTAGCTGGAATCTAATTATAGTGTTGACTTACATTTCCCTAGTGGATAAGGATGAACATTTTTTTTTCAATTTATTGGCTATTTTTAGAAAGTTTTTTGTTTCTTCCTAATTATTTCAGGTGAGAACTCTGGTATACTTTGAGAGGTTAGGTTTCACTGCTGGTTCTGCTTTCAAGCTGTTTTTTCTGTGTCTTTAGTTTTCAGAAGTTTGATTGCGTCTTGATGTGATTTTTTTCCTCTCTCCTATTTGATGTTCACTTAGCTTCTTGCATCAGCATGTGTCTGTGTCTTTGGCCATTTCTTTGGGCTCTTTTCAGCCCTGAAACCTTCCTGTTCTTTTGGGGCTCTGATGACTTGAATGTTTAATGTTGTGTTGATGGTCTTCCATGCCCCTGAGTCTCTGTCTCCCTCACCTCAGTTGTTTTTCAATCTGTTGTTCAGATTTACATTGTCCTCTATTCCACGTTATGATTCTTAGTTTGCATACTGATTTTTAAATTCTGTCTGATATTTGAAAATTTCAATTTCAAGCTTTTCATTTAAATGTGTAGATTGATTTTGGCAAGATTAACATTTTCACAATATTGATTCTTCCAATCCAAGAACATGGGATGTCTTTCCATTTCCTAGTGTCTTCTGCAGTTTGGTTCATCTTCATGTTTTCTCACTGCTGAGACTTCATTTGCTTTTCATTTGTTTCAAGCTGTTGACAGTTGCTAGTTGGCCTCTTGAAAATCATTACATGTATTTATGTATTTGCTTATTTATGCACTTACTTTTGCTTATATGTGCATGTGTATTTGCCTGTATGTGTGCATATGTACATGTGTGCACATATGTGTGGAGGCTAAGGGACAACCTTGGGCATTATCTTCAGGAATGTTGGCTGTGAGCTTGAAGCTCGCCCATTGGGATAGCATGGCTAGTCAGTGAGCTCTCGGGCTCCTCCTGTTTCTACTTCACCAGTGCTAGGATGACAGGCATGCACTGCCATGCCTAGAATAATTATGTGGGTCCTTGTGCTTGCAAGGTGAGCACTTTTTCCACTGAGTTATGCCACAGCTCCCTCATTGTCATGTTCTTTTGGCTTGGTCAGTAAGTTTGTTGTCTTTATGAAAAAAATGTTTTAGCTCTCAGCAGCCCATTCCTGAGCTCTGATGAAGCTTGCTTTCTTTTGAGTGACCTGATCCTTCTTCTGGGCAAGGGACATTTTGGGATAATTCCACCTATTCTTCTTAACTTCTCTCTTGGGCTTCTTCTCATAGACTGGATTCTCTCTTATAGCAGCATGGGCTTGCTTTATTTAAAATTTATTTATGAGAGAGAGAGAGAGAGAGGGAGAGAGAGAGAGAGAGAGAGAATGGGCATGCCAGGGCTGCCAGCCATTGCAAATGAACTCCAGATGCATGTGCCACCTTGTACATCTGGCTTATGTGGGTCCTGGGGAATCAAACTGGGATTCCTAGGCTTTGCAGGCAAGCTCCTTAACCAGTAAGCCATCTCTGCAGCCCCACGTGGGCTTTCTTATACATCCCTCCATCATGTCTGTAGTGACGTCGTTCTTTATGAACAGAGAGAATTGTTTCTTGTACTCTTCTTCATCTTCTTCCATCAGGTAAAGCATATAATCTGCAACATTCTGACCCATGAGGTGCTTCAGGTATACTTCTGCATTGTCATATTTTTTATTTACTTAGTTATTTGAGAGAAAGAGGGAGGGAGGGAGGGAGGGAGAGAGAGAAAGAGAGAGAGAGAGAGGGAGGATGGGCACGCCAGGGCCTCCAGCCTCTGCAAATGAACTCCAGATGCATGCGCCCTCTTGTGCATCTGGCTTACATGGGTCCTGGAGAGTCAAACCAGGATCCTTTGACTTTGCAGGCAAAGGCCTTAACCACTAAGCCATCTCTCCAGTCCCATTGTCATAATTTTTAATGTTCTAATGGTTCTGTTATACTGGTGCTGACATTTGTTGATTATCTTTTCCCATTCAACTTCAGATCTTCCTGGTTCTTGGTATGACTGTTTTTTTTTTTCTCCAGTTGAAATCTGGGCATTTTGTGTATGATGAGACTCTGGATCTTATGCTGCTTTTATTTGATATTACTCTGATCAACAAGGGGATGACACTACCTTGTTACTTCCAGGAGGGGAGGGGCCTAAATTCACCCTCTGACTTCTGTTGGCTTTAAAAGTGGGGGTTCCCCTTTGTTGCTGAAGGGCATGAGAGTTCTGATGCTCCACAAAGCCCCTTCCGATGCCTCTCAGGCTAGAAGGGTGGAGGTACCTCACTACTGCTCCCCTCCAGCCTTGACTCTTCCCACAGAATGGGAAGCCCCATTACTGCTAGTGAGTAGATGTCCTGACTCTCCACTCAGCCTCCTTTGATGCCCGCTGCCCTGGTTTCAGGATGGGTGAGGATGATGGTGACTTGGAGCCTTAATCCCTGCTTCTAATACCCCCTATTGTTTGCCTTGATCCTCTTGGTTTTGGGGAGAGAGGTATTACAAAATCTAGATTTTACATGAAATTTCATAGTTTTGAAATATTGCTAATTAGGTTTCTAAAATGCTGTGAAGGTTAGAGACATGTGATGCATTCATGTGGCCCACTGCCAAATTGCTGGCACCCTTCCTTCAAAGTCATAGGCAAGTGTGCACTGACTGGTTCACCCACAGGCCACCTTTTTCTCAGGTTTGGAGATAATACCTGTGTGCCTGTAATGTTGCCAGTACTTGTTCAGGAGCTAAATCTGGTCTCTGCAGAGACAAGCTCTTGTCTTTTTGTGAGGGATGTTTCTGGAAACCTTGTGGGAAGGCAGATTGGATAGAAATGACCTAAGCATTTGCCCATATAAAGGAGCTTAGCTGGCATAATGTGGGGATGGTGGCATGCTAGGGATGAGGGCAGGGAGCTGTCAAGTCGTGATGCCAATTTGACACTGTTGAGTGGGCAGAGGAACAGAAGGCAGGCATTGACATGAGTGGGCAGTCTCACACGGCTATGCAAAAGCTGGTTAGAGATGAGTGGAGTTAGTGCTTTGGTTGAAGTGACCTAGTTGGGAATGTTTTGAGACCAATATGCAAGAATATCAAGGAATATTTTATCCCTTCCTGGGTAGCTCTGTTGAACATGCACGTCTCATAAGTAAAAGTGATATCTCTAAAGTTTAATGAACTTCCCATGATTCATGAAACTTGTTTTAAAAATATGAATCAACATTTTAACATTTATCCCTTCTGGATTTCTGTTCTTTAAGTTGGTGTCTTGAATAAAATAGTTTTTCCAAGAAAAGACAGTAGTTTCCTAGAATTCACAGTCACATCTCTTCAAAGGTTTATTGCTCATTAGATGGAGGAACATATTGGACCAGGAGTGAGGTTAGCATGAGTGCAGAAATTTCATAGAGTGAAAATATAATATAATTCTATGATTTTGGCCATGAATACCAAGAATCCAATTCATTAAAACCCAAGAATTTACTTGTTTATGTCTCTTGCTTTTCTGAAGTGGATGGAGGCCCAGTTTACATTGAAGGAATAGAGGTTGAAATGGGAACCATTGGGAAAATAAAAGGATCTCTCTCTTTGTCTTTTTGTTTTTGTCCCCAACTAGGCATTGTTAGCCAAGTATATTAAATGTGTCTTTCATCCCATGAGGTAAGGCTTTGTGATGCCAACCATGCAGGAACTGAACCTGTATTGATGTTGGGGCTGCTGGCCTGACCTGCATTTGATGCTGCTTATACAGCTCTGTGAATTGATTTGCTCATCTGGAAAGGGGATATACTAATATACTTACCCATTGGCTGTGAGGGCCAAATGAGAGGGAATATGGACCAGGGAGTTTGGAAGCCTGAAGCTCATTGTGATGGGAGGAACATGTATTATCTGGAAGACAATAGGAGTAGGGATTAGAAAAACTAGGTGTCTTGCCCTTGCACAAAAGTATGACTTTGGGAGAGGAACTTCATGTTCCTTTAGGTTTGATTGTCTCATCTCTCAATAGGGAGATAATGGGACCGATATCAGAGATGGTTCACAGGAGTTTTTGTTTATTGAGCACGTTTTGTTTGCACTATTTAGAATGGGTGCTTAAAAACTTAATCTTAACAACAGCCTACCTAGGTGCTTATTATTTTTATTATTTCAATAAATGATAACAAAAGAGAAACGTCAATAGCACTGGCTCAGTTGTTAAGAGCACCTCCTGTGCAAGCATGAGGGCCTGGGTTGGCATGAGAGGTCACTGGAGTTCAGTCTCTATGACCTACAGAAGCGACCATGGCAGCATGGCTGTGACCCTAGTCCCACAGGGGAGTGCAGATTGGAGAATCCCTGGGGTGCGTGAAAAGCTGCAAGCTCCCACATCAGTAAGAGACTGTGGCTCAAGTAAGAACAGGTGGAAGAGCAATGGAGCAGGACACCTGATTTTCTGATGGACACTACAGAAGAGCCCACCAGCTGCTGCAGGTGAGCACATTACATGCCACATCAGCACATACATGTGCATATAACAGACACACACACACACACAGCCTTTGAGAAGTTCCAGGACCAGTCTACTTTCTCTCTATGTTCTGCTTTTGGCTTGAGGTGTCTCACCCTCATATGTATCCATTGAGTGAGAGAGCCACAGTGGAAAAGGGAGGTTCTCTCAAGTTCACAGAACGTTCTTTTTCTCATCTTCCAGCAAAGGGCTCCACCGTTGCTGTTCTTTCAAGCATCGTGAATGTACAGGCTGATAAGATTATTCTGGTGCAGGACAGAGAGGAAAACTGTGTGATATTTTGTTAGCCATCATAATTGCTTTAAAAATGAGTCAGATCATTAAGAATCAAAGTTATTCTTGAACTTGTGTATTCATGCTCATTTTATTGTACGTACCAACTTTTGAGGCACTCCACAGGGCATATAGAAGTTCTGGGCGAGTGTTTGAATGACCAGCAGCTGGAGGCCCCCTGTCTCACTTACCTGTACCCCGGGGGTGGGGGGAGTGTGTGCGTCATGTATACATGCGTTCCTTTCTCTCTTTTCTCTAGTTCCCTGGGGCTGTTCTTGGCTTCCAGGCTGGCAGCCACCGCCTCGCCAGTAGTTATTACAGACCAGCAGGCCACACTATCCATCTCTTCTAGAATCTACCATATCCCTTCCTTCCTTGGCTATTTTTGTAGCTTTTTGTTCCAGTGACTCCTTACTTTGTCGTTTTCCTCCATCCACTCCACGTCCCGTGTGGATTCTATCTCTTAAACATTGCTCATATCCCCCCAACCCTGTCCATCCCCCACTAAGTGCCCATTTCACAGGGTCTGTGGCTCTTGTCTAACAGAAATTTATGTTGCCACCAACATAAATTTGATCTGTCATTCCCTGCCAGCGCTCACCATGGGGTGCCCCAGGCTTCATGGGTAGACTCTTTAATTAGATGCATGGGGCATTTCCACAGGGTCGCTCCAGCATGCTCTCCCTTTGCTCACAACCCCTCCAGCAGCCTTTGTGCTGTCTCCCCGCTCTGTCTCTTCTGCCTGGAAGCCTCCCTCCCGCTTGCCTCCAGGACTCCTCGCCCAGTGTAAGTGGTGCTTTGTACACTTTCTATTTTTCTCCCTAAATCTGCGACTCCCCTCTGTCCCCGAGCCTGGCACACAGATGGGTAACGACAATGCTTGTTGTACTGAAGTTGTTCTCATTACGTCTTTGGCTTTCCTACTCCACATTGCAAGCTGCTGCTCACACAGGGCTTCCGGAAACCCTTGCTGTGTAAATGAATGTGTACGCTCCCATTTTCTTCCCCCTCATGACTTTGAGCTCACAACTCTTACAGAAATCAGGTTTCTAGGCTCTCAATAGCTGAATCACTGGGACGTTGCACCAGAATTAAAAATTTCTTTATTGTATTAGTTTGTGGGTTACTCTAGAACCTACTTTCTTTCGATATTTGGCTTTTATAAAGAAACTATTAGGAGATAGGGATTCTAAAAAACTTATCTTCATATCCAGGAAAAATGGTTTGCAACTTAACCATTGCATGTGTGGCGATCAGTTGTAGTGATTTCCTTTGTGTTGCAGAGGTGCTGGGCAACGTGTTTTAGAGGCTGCTGGTCTCATTGAATCCTCACCATAACTGTGTCAGAGAGGCCCTGTGGCTATCCTCCTCCAGCAGAGGAGGGAATGGAGGCTTGGTAGGGTTAAATAGAACTCGTTCAAGGCCACACAGCTGTAAACTGCCCATCCCAAGACTCCAGGACAGGCCTGTGTGATTCCAAAGCCAGTGCTTTCCAGAGCACGATTCCCTGAGATGACTCTGCGGCTGTCCTGTGGCTTCTGTTGGATCCTTGTGTACGTGAGTAGCTTTCATTACTCACGTGAGCCAGGTGTCGCCTGCTTTTCTTTATTCTGTGGAATAGTCTGAATTAAAACAAGAGCTGGCAAACTACCATGTGGTGCAGTGTCTGATTCTTTGTTCAGCCTGTGAGCTCAGGAAGGCTTTTATTATTTTTTTTTTTGTAATGGCTGAAAATATGAAATAAATAAAACTATTTAAAAATTTTTAAGGGGCTAGAGAGATTGCTTAGCAGTTAAGGTGCTTGCCTGCAAAGCCTCAGGACCCAGGTTTGATCCCTGAGAACCCATGTAAGCCAGATGCACATGGTGGTGCGTGCATCTGGAGTTTGCAGTGGCTAGAGGTCCTGGCATGTCCATTCTCTCTCTCTTTCATAAATAAATAAAACAATGTTTTAAACAGAATATTTTGTAAACCACGATAGTTACATGAAGTTCAGTTGTCAGTGTCCACTGATAAAGTTTTATTGGATCATAATCATGTTCACTTGCTTATGCATTGTCTGTGGCTTTTTTTGCACTACATGGGCAGTTGAGTACTTGGGAGAAACATGCATTTCCTTGGTGGAAAGCCCTTTATAGAAAAGCATTTTTGGCTCTGTTCTGCACCCAGGAGGCCGAAGCTGGTGGCATATGTACAAGTCTAGGCCCTGGATAGAGCTAAAAACATTTTGTTTGCTATATTGTTAAGTTGTATGTTTTTTTGTTGTTTGTTTGTTTTTGAGACAAGGCTTACCCTGTAACCCAGGCTGACTTGGAACTTTCTATGTAGCCTAGGCTGGCCATGAGTTCATGGCAATCCTCTGGCCTTAGCTTCCCAAGTGCTGGGATGAGAGATGTGAGCCACCACTCCTGGCTCGTTCTAGGTATGTTGAAAGATCTGCTTTTGCCTATTAATCTGGATTCTCCCTGGAGATCCAGGAAGGGTTTGGACCTGGAACACATTATTACTCTGTAGGCCAAGTAACTTAAGCATCCCAAAGTCACTTCTGCTAGTGCCTCACTAGGCATCATACCCTGAACTCTTCCATCCAGATATTACCGTACAGAAGGGTGACCCCAGTCCTTTCGTGCGAAGCTCGGGAAATGTGTTTTGCTTAGAGGTTGTTGGCATTCTGTTGGGCGCCTCGTTACATTCCTCACCACGGAAACACAGCTTGCTCTCCTGTGACCACTCCTCTTCCATCATCTTTCCCTTCTTTTAAAAATTATTCCAACTTCATTTTGTCCTCTCCTTTGCTTCAGCTTGAAAGAGTCCTTATTTGCTGTTCCTGCCAGTTCTCTTCTTATTTTTTTTTTCCCCAGGGCTGACCAATGATTCTCGGGAGTGATGCCATCTTCCTGTTTATCTTTTCTCTATAGCATAGCTCTGATTACGTATGTGTATTTTAATTTGCAGGTCGTGTTCTGAGGGAACTGACTGTCATATCTCCTTGAGAAGACCATGGGCAGTGTTAGCCTCAGTTAACCTGAATCAATTTATGTAAGAGCTGTGGAATGAATGCTGTGGCTTCTGTCTGGCCAGGCTTGGATCATGCGTATATGTTCTACACACTTTGCGGAAATTTCATGTGACTCAGATGGGTATACTTGTGAGTTGCAATATGTACATCCTCAAATAAACATTTATTTTCCTAGGAAGACTCTGGGGGGTGGGATCTTTGGAAATGGAATTCAGCCCAAATAACCCTAAGTGAGAAATCCTTTGAATGGAACATTGGGAGACCAGCATGGATTTTTAGGGAACAAATGTTATTGAGGGTATTTAATTTGTTTCCCAGCATGAAAAGTCTCATGCACTGAGGTAAACTAAGGCCTTATTTATGTTTATTTTTTTTAATATGGCTACTTGCTTGCTCACTTAAGATTCTCTGGGGACATTTTGGACAGTGAGAATAGGTGGGTATGGGAGGTGGTGAGGGCCACCCAGCCATACCAGCTGGCATGGCTATCAGTAGGTGAGCGGAAAGTGAGTCCTGCCAGTTCACTCAACCAGCTGCTAAGGAGAAAGGCCCAGTCACTCCAAGAAGACAAGGCCTGGGGGAGCCCCCCAATTCTGGAAGCAGCTGGACTCATGGAGGACAACTTTTGGCTTTCCCCTGAGCAGGCAGAAGTTACAGACCAGCCATGGTTCAGTCGAAGGCCAGTGATGAGGGCCCAGCAGAGACTGCAGAGGAGTCAGTGTTTCTGCAGAAGGAGCCCAGAGCCCCAGACCTGGGGGAGGAGCGAGCACTGCTTGGCTCTTGCAAGGCACCGGGGATATTGGGGAAGTGTCTTTCAGTCTGCAAACTACCTGACAGGGCTGATGTATTTATGAAGCTCCTGCTGTGTTTGGCTCAGTTCTAACTTTCATGGTGTGTGGTAAGAATGAGACGTTACATATGCAAAGAATTTTCCACCTAAGAAGGTTATAATTAATGGTGGGTTTAATATGGTAGTCATTTGTCAGATAGGTGATTAACATAGTGTTTCAGAGTTGGTATTCAGAGTCAGAGAGAACTGGTTGGAGTCCAGCTCACCCATTGTAGTAGTTTGTGTTGGCAGACAAGTCCCTTCCCTTCTGCATGCCTCAGTCTCCCCTTCTGTCCAGTGGGACGAATAATACCTATGACATCTGGATTCACTCTGAGGATTAAATGAGTTAGTGCAGGTGAAGGGCTTAGCACAGGGCTCAGCACATAATAATTGTGCAATGCTAGCTAATACTTTCTCAGCTGATCTCCCAGCTGGGTCAGAAACAAACTTAGGTTCCCAAAACATTTTTAAAAAATTTTTTGAGATAGGATTTCGTGTTGCTCAGGCTAGCTTCCAGCTTGCCATATAGTCCAGGATAGCTTCAGACTTCTGATCCTTCTGTTTATACCTCTCCCAAGTGCTGGAATTACAGGTATGTGCCACCACACCTGGCTTTGTGCAGTGCCAGGCATCCAACCCAGCATTTTGTGCACGGCAGGAAAACCACTCTACCAACTGAGCTACTTCCTCAGTCCCTTGCTATTTTGAAAGGTGACCTTAAAACCAGAAGAGGAGTAGTGAAGGGAGTCAGGGAGAGAAAGAAGCTGATAAAAGTGTTCTGTCCCAGGCTGGAGATAAAGCTTAGTGGCGGAGCACTTGTCTAGCATGTGCAAGACCCTAGGTTCACTCCCCAGAGCCATCCTGCCACCCTAAAAATGTCCTGTTTGGTTAGTGACAATCTGGAAATTGGAGCACATTCTGAATGGGGCCTAGACACACCTTAGTGATGCCAGAACAAGGAGGCTAGGCCCTGATTACCAACTGCCCTAGACATCTTTGCCTGACCACTGTTGTCCTGTAACTGGCACCACCAGCTTCCTGGCACTTGGGCAAAAGTTGTTGGCTTAGAGTTGCAGGTGTTTGCAGTCAGCATTCTTGAACTTGTAGAGATGAGCCCTGTGGGACCACAGGCAGATGCTGATGGTATCTGCTTTCTGAGGTGGCTGAAATGGAATTCACCTTGGAAACACATTCACTGGGACATGCCATCTTGCCTGGAGTCGGCTTGTTCTTTGTTGATCATGGGAAATGGAGAATGGAAACATGTCAAAATTATTTCTGACATTATTATTATTTTTTATTTTTGGTTTTTTCGAGATAGGGTCTCACTCTAGCCCAGGCTGACCTGGAATTCACTGTGTAGTCTCAGGGTGGCCTTGAACTCACAGCAATCCTCCTACCTCTGCTTCCCGAGTGCTGGGATTAAAGGCATGCACCATCACTCCTGGCTGACATTATTTTTAGCATGTAATTTTGGGACCAGGGATGTGACAGTAGGAGAACAGGTGCCACTGAATTTGCAGTCACTTGCATTATGAAGCTGGTGCCCCACTTAAGCTGCCTCCGTACCGCTGCTCCTGCTATTTTGACAGTCCCTTGAGAAGTGGCTTCTTTATTTGTATTTGGCTTGATTTACATTAATTGCACCTATATGAAGGGCTTTAGAGACTAGAGGATTGTGATTTTTTTTTTTTTTTTTAGAAATAGATAGATAGAGAGAAAGAGAGAGAGAGGGAATTGGCTTACCAGGGCCTCAGCCACACAATTGAACTACAGATGCTTGTGCCATCTATTGTGCATGTGTGACCTTGCACTTGCATCACCTTTGTGCATCTGGCTAATATGGAATCTGGAGAGAGATTGAACATGGGTCCTTATGCTTTACAGACAAGTGCCTTAACCACTAAGCCATCTCTCCAGCCCAGGATTGTGATTTTTTTTTAAACTGACAACATCTCCTTTGATTTATGTGATCTTGGTTGCATTTGAAGGAAGCTATTCTTGTCACTTCTCTCTTACAGAACTGCTTGTGTTCTTGAACTTACTATTTTATGTTAAAGATACATTGTTTTGACTTGAAAGAAAAAATATTGCAAGAGGGCACTAGACTGACTTTGCAATCTGTTGGAGAGGGCTGTATTTAATTTTCTTATTTAAAGGGATCTCCTGGGCTGGAGGGATGGCTTAGCAGTTAAGGCGCTTGTCTGCAAAGCCAAAGGACCCAGGTTCAATTCCCCAGGACCCATGTTAGCCAGATGCACAAGGGGGTGCATGTGTCTGGAGTTCGTTTGCAGTGGCTGGAGGCCCTGGAGCGCCCATTCTCACTTTCGGTCTCTCTCTCTCCCCCTCTCTCTCTAACTCTAATAAATAAATAAAAATTTTTAAAAAATCTATATTAAAAACAGGGATCTCCCCAAAGATTATTTATGCCTCACTTGTTTGTCATTTTCTTAACAATACTGCGTATTACCCTTCTTTATAAGTCTGTAGCTGTTGTAGGTTGAAAACCATGTCTGATTTGTATCTATTGATTTCACCAATGCACCCTCAACCTAAATACCAAATGAAGCTAGATTCTCCAAAGATAATGCATTTATTTGGGAATGTACACTGCAGGGAGACTATGCCATAGTAAACTGTGTATTCAAGGAGTTTGGGTCAAAGGGAAGTTTTAAAAGGCAAATAAAGCAGATTACTTAAGTTGTTTTGAAACAATTATTCCTGGCTACAAAGATCAATAACAAAAGTGGCGTTAGCCCAAGTTGTGGGCAAATGTCCTTGAAGTATACTGTGTGTGAGGGTGCAGTGGCCTTGGAGCCAGGTGGAGTTCTGGCAGTGTCTTTGGTGGTAGTTTTTGTTATTAGGCATATGTGTCTAGATCCCCCCCTTCAGAACCTCCTGCTTTTAGTTTTTGCTGGAGTTTAACACAAACATGTCAGAGTGCTAAGCACGTGCATTTCTTTTTTTAAAAAAATTGTTTATTTTTATTTGTTTATTTGAGAGCGACAGACAGAGAGAAAGAGGCAGATATACAGAGAGAATGGGCGCGCCAGGGCCTCCAGCCACTGCGAACAAACTGCAGATGCGTGCGCCCCCTTGTGCATCTGGCTAACGTGGGTCCTGGGGAATCGAGATGTGAACCGGGGGGTCCTTAGGCTTCACAGGCAAGCGCTTAACTGCTAAGCCATCTCTCCAGCCCCGTGCATTTCTTTTATATACTACCCTTTGTGTATACATACATGCATGTGCGTGTGTGCACACATGTGTCGTGTATGTGGAGGCCAGATGTCAACATTAGGTGTCTCCCTCAATCTCTCTCTACCTTCTTTTTTTTTTTTTGAGATAGGGTCTCTCAGTGAACCTGAGCTCACTAGATTGGGCACAACTAGCTAGCTCCTGGCATCCCCTGTCTACCTCTGCAGTGCTGGGATTGTATGTGCAGGCTACCCACACTAAGCATTTTATGTGGGTGCTGGGGATCCAAACTCAGGTCCTTATGTTTATGGAACAAGCATTTTACTCCCATATTCATAGCATTGCCATTTGATGGTTTCCAATTTTTAAAATTTGACTGTCATTTTAAAATTTGCCTTCATCTATTAAGTATATCAGGTAGATCTGTCCATCATTACATAAGTTGAATGATTTATTGAGTTAATCATCTGTGGTTTTGGAACCTATTTTTGCATTGCATTGATTTTATGTTAGTGGTTTTTTTAAATTACAAATTACATCCATTGCTTTGGACACAGTCTAGAGTTTTTGTATTCTGCTGTTTTTGATCATTATGAAATTGTAATTATATATATATATCCCTCACAGGGTTTGTTCTCCACATTTCTTCTTCCTACCCTCTGGATCCTTATTAAGTGTTTTTTTTTTTTTTTGGCAAGCCCAACAGACTAGCCTTTTTGTTTTTTAATGAGGGAGGGGTGGGGAGAGAATTGGTGTGCCAGGGCCTCCAGCCACTATACTAGAACTCCTGACGCATTTGCCACTTTGTGCGCCTGTGCGACTTTGTGCACTTGTGTCACCTTGTGCATCTGGCTTACGTGGGATCTGGTTAAGGCAAGCACCTTAACCGCTAAGCCATCTCTCCAGCCCCTTGTTTAAGTTTTAAGAGACTTTTCTCAAATTTTTTTTTCTGACCCTGCTGACTCTGATTTGATTTTCCTTGATACACAAGCTGGCTTTTAGACACTCTTGTGTTTGTTCTTGCTGTTTGAGTCTCACATATGCCAGGCTGGCCTTGAACTCACTATCATGCTGGGAATGGCCTATTCCTGACCCTCCTGTGTCTGCCTCCAAAGAGCTGTGATTACAGGTATGCGCCACCCTGCCTGGTGTGCGATCTTGATTTTAGCCTGAGCAATTCTGCTCTCCCGTGGATAGAGTTCATGACCTCAGTCTGCCCTGCTTCCAGAGATGCAGTGCCATCAGGAAGCCACCCTGTGATAAGTGAGTGGTCTCTTCTTCCCTTACCTCCCAGGGGACTGTTTCTCCCGGGCATACTTACTGTGGCTTCTCAGCTTGATTCTCAGGTCGAAACTGCCAGACTGTCTTTGTCTGGTGGTTTTCTCTTGTGCTCTTGCAAGAAAGTGGCCTCTGTGTTTCTGGTTTCAGCCCGTCAACCCTGGTAGCGTGAGAAGAGAGAGGCTTAGGTTGGTAATTTAGCTTTCTCAAAGGAATGCTACAGGCACCATGGGAAACAGGGAGGCCTTGCCCTAGAACAGTGCTGCCAGGGTGACCTCTGACCTCATGGACATCTGGGGTCTGATCTGCCCCATGTGTCAGCCACTAGCTACACAGCTAGACAGAGCCTTTGAAATGCGCGTAGTGTGACTGACACGTAGTTTGATTTTTTTTTTTTTTTTGAGGCAGGGTCTCATTCTAGCCTAGGCTGACCTGGAGCTCACTCTGTAGTCCCAAGTTGGCCTCAAACTTTTTCTGCATTCCTCCTACCTCAGCATACTGAGTGCTGGGATTAAAGGCATGTGCCACCATATCCAGCTTCTAAATTAAAAAAAAAATCATTACTTAAATGACATGGGCTAGAGAGATGGCTTAGTGGTTAAGGCGCTAGCTTACAAAACCTAAGGACCCAGGTTTGACTCCCCAGTACCCATGTTAAGCCAGATACATAACATGGTATATGTATTTGGAGTTCGTTTGCATCGGCTAGAGGCCCTTGTGCACCCATTCTCTCTCTCTGCCTCTTTCTCATTTTCTCCTCTCAAATAATAAATAAAGTTAAGTAATGTGTACTGGATCACACATTGCGTCCAGATATCTTGTGTGCATTGTTTTAGCACTGTGTTCTGAGCCCCACATAGTAGGAACCCTAATATTTATTTGCAGATGTAAAAGAACAGAGGGAGGAAGTCTGGCAGGGGCTGGGCTGCTGGGCCAGTGGTTCCTTTTCTTTTGGTGTGTCTGCTCCAAGTCACAAGGGTTACCTTCACCTGGACTTATTGCAAGTGCTATTTGTAGGGGGACATCTGTGAGATTACCTCATCCACCCAATCTCTTTATTTATTATGCTATGATGTGTGCCAGTCTGACCAATGCCATCTACTAGTTCCTTAGGAGTTCCTGCCTGCTTTCCCTCTTCTAGGATTTTTCAAAACTGCTGCCAGGCAGTTGGGAGTTGCCCTATTTCCAAAGTCAGGCTATGTGTTGTCGAATTTTATAACCCTTTTGGACATTTAGGGAGAGCTTTGGTGCTAAGGAGGGAGGCAGGACTCAGTCATGTTTTGAGTCAGAAATCTTGTCACATTTCTATCTGTTTAAAGGGGCTTAAGATATCTGGATGGGAAAGTTTTCCTTTCCTTCAAGTCTTTTCTGCTGTTTATATCTTTCAGAATTGTAAAATGACTGCTTGAATTCTCTCCTGCCTTCTGCTTTAATTCCACTCAGGTGATAATATTACCTTCTGACTTAATATTTCCCTCACATTTGCCCTCCCCTTTCAGTGCAGCACTACAGTGACATTTTACTTATAGGATGTTGCAATATTTTATATTTTGCTGTCTCAGACTTCACATTGCTGGCAGAAAACAACCAACCAAGCAGCTTCTGGGAGGAAAGGGGTTATTTTGGCTTACAAACTCAAGGGGAAGCTCCATGATAGCATGGGGAAATGTGGCATGAGCAGAGGGTGGACATCACTTCTGGGTCAACATCAGGAAGACAACAGCAGCAGGAGAATGTACCAAAAAGTGGCAAGGGGAAGCTGGTTATAGCACCCATAAGCCTGCCTCCAACAACACACCTCCAACAAGGTACCAGTTCCCAAACTGTCACCAGCTTGGAATTAAGCATTCAGAACACATAAGTTTATGGGGGATACCTGAGTCACAGGCAATTTATGTGTGAGCCAGTTTTGATGGCCTTTACCTATGTGTGTGTATAGAGTACATGCATGCATTTGTGTGGGTAATGTGTGTGTGTGTGTATGTGTGTGTGTGGTCAGAAATCAACGTTGGGTTTCATCCTCAGCTGCTCTCCACATCTTTTCTTTGTTCTTTTAAAATATTTTATTTATTTATTTATTTATTTATTTATGAGAGAGAGAGAGACAGAGAAAGAGACAGAGAGAGAATTAGCATGGCAAGGCCTGTAGCCACTGCAAATGAACTCCAGAGGCATGCATCACCTTGTGCATCTTGACTTGCAGGGGTTCTGAGGAATTGAACCTAGGTCCTTAGGCTTCACAGGCAAGTGCCTTAACCTCTAAGCCATTTACCCAGCACCCTGCCTTCCTTTCTTTCTTCCTTCCTTCCTTCTTTACTTCCTTCCTCCCTTCCTCCCTCCCCCCTCTCTTTTTCTTTCTTCCTTTCTTTCTTGACAGAGTCTTTTGTTGAATATCAAGCTTGCCCATTCGGCTGACAAGCAACCCAGAAAATGGATCCACCTGTCTTTGCCTTCCCAGTGGGATTATAAGTGTATACAGCCATTCCTGAAATTTTATGTGGGTGCTGGGGATGGAACTCAGGTCCTCATGCTTATTGTGGCAAGGCTTTTACCCACTGAACTCTCTCTCCTGACTCTGTTGCCTATGAAGAATTTTAAACCATGGACTTATTGATGTACTGGTATGCCTGCTCACCTGCCATTTATCTTCCCTTAAACAGTTCTGCCTTTCCACTAGTGACTGCTTTTAATTTTATCTTGTACCTTTTATTGATAACAGTTATCTCATCTCTACTTTGAGCAATGGATCCAATAAGTTTTCCAAATTCCATATTAAACATTTATGAAATCTGCTTAAGTCAGGGAAAGAAATAACCTTTTCATTATTTTGGATAAGCAATCCGACACTGCTTTTTTTCCTTTCAGTCTGATTTTTTTGCTTATTTTACTACATCACTTTTTTTCCCACAGAATTATGGCAAGGTACTCTAATGTCATTCAAGTTATCATTTAATAAATAATTTTAATGATTTTTCACATCTCATTTTATAATCCTCATAAATTATTCTTACATTTATATTAAGCTGCCTGATGCTCACTTTGCCATTTTGAGTTCTTGTTTTTTCTTGCTGTGACTTGAAGCACATTTTCAAGCATGTTTTTAAAGAAGACTGGGCCATATGTTTTTTGAGACTGCATATTTAAAACTTATTCCTTTAGTTGTCTTCTGTTATAAACAGCAACATTTCAATAGTTTTGAGTCACAAGGTTTTAAAAAAATTTCAAAAAGATAGATGAGAGCCATCTATCTACTATCTATCAATTATCTATCTATCTATCTGTCTATCTATCTATCTATCATCTGTTATTTTTTTTTGCAGTGATTAGAATTTAACCTAGGAGTTCATGCATGCTAGCCAAGCACTCTGCCACTGAATTATAGTCCCAGGCCTCTTCTAACATCTCTTTTTTGTTGTTGTTTATTTAATTAATTTATTTATTTGAGAGTGACAGACAGAGAGAGAAAGAGGGAAGAGGGAGGGAGGGGGGGTAGAGAGAGAGAGAGAAAGAGTAAGAGAGAGAGAGAGGGAGAATGGGCGTGCCAGGGCCTCCAGCCACTGCAAATGAACTCCAGACACGTACACCCCCTTGTGCTTAACCTCTAAGCCATCTCTCCAGCCCTCCTCTAACATCTCTTATTGGGGAGAAAATATTGAGTATTGAGGTCATTATTATTTGCATTTTCTTTTTTTAAAAAAATTCTTATTTATTTGAGAGCGACAGACACAGAGAGAAAGAGGCAGATATATATAGAGAGAACGGGCGCGCCAGGGCCTCCAGCCACTGCAAACTAACTCCAGATGCGTGCGCCCCCTTGTGCATCTGGCTAACGTGGGTCCTGGGGAATTGAGCCTCGAACTGGGGTCCTTAGGCTTCACAGGCAAGCCCTTAACTGCTAAGCCATCTCTCCAGCCCTTATTTGCATTTTCTTACAGATTCATTCTTTCTCTGCCTCCCTCCTTCTTTCCCTACTATCATTTAATTCTTTTCTTGTTTGCTTGTTTGGGGGTCTTCCCATGCAACCTAGGCTGGCTGCAGATTCTCTATCCACCTACCTCAGCCCGCCCCAGTTCTGGGATCGTTGGTGCGTGCCACCATAACTGGTGCTCGTCACCTTTGAATTCTCACATGACACCTTTATTTATTCTTGGCATGAGAATGTCACCGTGTATAGTGTAAGGCCAGAATTGAACAGAGAGTCTCATTAATTTTGCTAATATATGACAAGCCATGCCAAACTGAAGTCTGATTTCATCTGGGGAGTTTTCTGCCAAATGCTGTTCACTGTCTCTGCACAGTTTTGTTTTTTTTTCTGGGGAATTGAAGTTATGCATGAGTTGGATGTTTGTCCTTTGTTACCTCATCTGTTCATTTAATTGCCTTAAAAACTTTGGGGAAGAATAGAGGTTATCTGATAAAAACTGTTACCTTCATGATTCTAATTTTGTTTTTAGGTCTTCTTGCCCTATTTCTGAAGGTATTTCTCCCTTTCACTGATTATTTTTTAGCATTATGCTTTATATTGAATCCACCTCTTGCTGCCTACCCAGTAAACAGTTTAATTATTAATTATATGTTGAACATATGAAACAGTGTCTGTGCCTGTACTCTCATGTGGGCCTGGCAGTTGCATGTACCTGTCCCCTGTCACATGGGTCTGGTGACTGTGAACGTTCTGCCATCTTTTCATCACGTTTTTTCTTGACATTTTTTTTTTTTTGGGGGTTTTCGAGGTAGGGTCTCACTCACTCTAGCCCAGGCTGACCTGGAATTCACTATGGAGTCTCAGGGTGGCCTCGAACTCACGACGATCCTCCTACCTCTGCCTCCCGAGTGCTGGGATTAAAGGCGTGCGCCACCACGCCCGGCTTTTCTTGACACTTTAAAAGAAATTTCATAACATTACATCCCTAAGTACTTGAATATATGCATCTAAAAATTAGTAGCATCTCCCTGCTTAGCTATGTTACCATTGTCAAGTTATGTCTTCCAGTGGCCATCTATCTTCCAATTCCCTAGTTCTCCCCACATATCTTTTATAACCGGCTAGTGCATACCGGGTTTCTTTTTATTTGTGACAAGGCTCCAGACCTTGAACTCGCTGTGTAGTGATAGATGATCTCGAACTTCTAATCTTCCTCTCTCTGCCTCCCCAGTGCTGGGATTATAGACATGTGCCATCACACCCAATTTATGCGATGCTAGGGATTGAACCTGGGACTTTGTGCATGGTTGGCAAGTACTCTACCATCATAGCTATGCAGTAGCCCCCTTTCTTTTTAACACATTTTTATTGTTCCTGGTATTGTTACTTGAGGTTTCTTTCACTAAGTATGCATTATACGTTGAACGTACACCCCTCATACTCCCAACCTCTCCCTTCTAACTCTTCCCCCAGTAATCCTCTTTGTTGCCATTGTTTGCTTTTACTTTCATATGTACATGCATGATTTTATGTAGCTATGTAAAAGCCCTGAACCAGGGCCTGGTGTGGTGGCACACGCCTTTAATCCCAGCGCTGAAGCAGTGAAGCCGTGAGTTCGAGGCCAGCCTGAGACTACATAGTGAATTCCAGGACAGCCTGGGCTAGAGAGAGACCCTACCTCAAAAAGAAAAAAAAATACTGAACCATGAGAGAAAACATATGGTATTTGTCTTTCCGAGATTGGCTTAATTTGTTTAATATGAGTGTCTCCTATTTCATCCATCTTTCTGCAGATAACTTTGTTCTTCTTTATGGCTGAAAATCCCCATTATATATGCATGTGTGTGTTATATGAAGCTTTTTCTTTATCTGCTTCTCTGTTTTTGGACACCTAGGTTGGCTCCGTAACGTAGCTACTGTGAATCGTGTTGCAGTAAGCACTGATGTGCAAGTTCCTCTGGGATATGTTGACTTGGAGTCCTTTGTCACTTGTTTCTTAAGTCTCCTTTTCAGTGGCAGACACTTGTAATCATAGCACTCAGGAAGCTGAGGCAGGAGGATCTCTGCACTGGCAACTATGAACCTGCTTCCGTCACTGAATTTACCTATTCTGGACCTTTCATATGAATGGAGTTGTATGAGATGGATCCTTTTCTGTCATGCTTCTTTTCCTTAGCATGCTTTTGAGATTCATCGGTGCTGCAGCACATGGCAGTATTGCCTGAATGATGTTCCAGAGTACGGCTACACCATGCTTTCTTTATCTGTGTCCCATTGATGGGCACTGGGAGCTTCCATCTTTGGCTGTGGAGGGTAGTGCTGTGGTGAAGGTGTGTTCTGGTTAGCTCAGGCTGCTATAACAAAATAATATGGTCTGGGTGGCTTTAGCAGGATTACTACTCACAGCTCTGAAAGCTGGGGAGCTTAAAATCAACGTGATAGTCGGTTTGGGTCCAGGTAGGACCTTCTTCCTGGCTTAGGGACAGCCACCTTCTCACTGTGTCCTTATATGATGGGAAGGAGGAAGAGGGGGAGGAGGAGGAGGAGGAGAAGAAGAGGAAGAAGAAGAAGAAGAAGAAGAAAGAGAGAGATAGAGAGAGAGACTGGCAGAGACAGAAACAGAGACACAGACTGAAATAGACTATGGACTCTTATTCAATACTCATCCCACCATGTAGGCCCCATTCTTGTCACTTCTTCTAGCCTAATTCCCTCCAAAAAGCTCCCTTCCACTTCCAGATGGCATCAAATTTGTGGCTAGGGCTTCAACATGTGAGTATGGGCATAAATAGTTCTTCTAGTCCTTGTGTACAAGTAATTGGGTTCCTGGTTTCAGTCATGTTGGGCATCCACCATGAGTGCAATCACAGAGTCATTCTTAAATTTCTTTTCATCTTGAAGGACTTTCCTTACCTCTGTTTTTCTTGCTTGCTTCTTTCTGTTCTTTCCCCACCCCTATCCTGGCATGGTTGTTGCCAGTCTGGTTGTCCCCCTTCTGGCTTGCTGTAGTTATTTCCTCATGTCCTGTTCTAGGATGTTCTTCTGTGCCTTACTGTCTTAAAGTTTGCCTACAGTGCTTTTATTTTCTCTGCCATCTCTTTCCCCCACTTGTTTGATATATTTGCCTTTTCTGTGTTTCTGTACATGGCCTATTTTGAGGGACTTTGTGCTCATGTCCTGTTGTGAATCTGAAGTACTTTCCAGTAATCTTTGCAGTAAATCTGCACACAAGGTTCTTTTGCTTATTCTGTTTTTAAAAATATTTTATTTTATTTATTTGTTTATTTGACAGAGAAAGAGGGAGAGAGAGAGAGAGAGAGGGAGAGAAAGAAAGAGAGAATGGGTACACCAGGGCCTCCAACCACTGCAAATGAACTCCAGACGCATGTGCCCCCTTGTGCATCTGGCTAACGTGGGTCCTGGAGAATCAAACCTGGGTCCTTTGGCTTTGCAGGCAAATGCCTTAACTGCTAAGCCATCACTACAGCCCTATTCTGTTTTTTTTTTAAATATTTATTTGAGACAAATAAAGAAGGAGAGAGAGAGAGAGAGGGCTTGCCAGTGTCTCCTGCCACTGTAAGGGAACTCCAGATGCATGCACCACTTTGTCCATCTGGTTTTACATGGCTACTGGGGAATTGAACCTTGTTCATAAGGCTTTGCAAGCAAGTGCCTTTAACCGCTGAGTGATCTCTTTCAGGCCTGCTCTTGCTCTTCAAAGAACTGTTTCCGTCCTTCATGTTTCAACTTTGACCATAGGCCCTCACTAATCTATGATTGGGGCAGATATTTGTGCATGGATGTGGCGCCCTGGGTGCTCACAGTGTCATCACTGATCCTGGCAAAGTCTTCATCTTGAGGAATTTTCCTTACCTTTATTTTTCTTTCTTTTCTGCTTCTTCTGAGTCAAAGGCCAGGAGCTTAGTGTCCCATGGGTGAGCCCTTCCTGTGGCACATTTCAGGCAGCTCTTTTGGGCTTGTAGCTTTGTCTTCCCTCTTCATTCATCCATTTCTGACAAGTGAGCAAATGGATGTTGGTCTTTGCTGTGGGTGGGATCTGAGGTGTCCTCCCAAAGACCCATGTGTTAAATCCCATGAGAGATGGCAGAACATTTCAGAAGCGGGAACTAGACTATAAAGATGCTCAGTGGTTAAGTGGGCTTCTTACACAAGCACGAGGGCCTGAAGGAGCCTGAGACGGCCTGAGTTCAAATCTTCAGAACCCATGTAAACGGCAGGTCCTGCCCATGTACAACTGTAACCCTAGTCCTGTGCTCCAGAATCAGTAAGACTCTATAACAAGGAAAAACAGGCAGGTGAGTGGTGGAGGGAGACATCGGCCATTGCAGGTGAGCACACATGGCACTGAATCAGCACCCACACATGTATAAGCCACACACACTTCCCAAACACCATGATATAAATGAACTTCCCTCTTCCATGTTCTGTGCCAATGATGTGATGCCTTGCCACTGTCCACAAAACAACAGGACCAACATCCTAACAGGAGGAGATTGGAGCCCTGGAAGAGTCTCCATGCCTGGCTCTGTAGACTCCCTTCCACTGTGGATCTCAGCTGTCTTCCCTCTCCTGTCTTTTTGCATGTTGGTTAATGTTGCCCCTTTACTGAATGTTCCCACTTGCTCATTGTTTATAGCCGAGCAGAGGTGTTAGCCCTACACACTGACCCAGTTTATTTCTGTGCTGTGCAGTGGTGAGTCAAGTGTGAGGGACACAGGGAAATCTTCAATATAGCCTGCTAAAAAATTATATTTCCTGATCAATCTAGTGGTTAGAAAGGCATTGGTGGCATGGAACTATACACTCTGGGTATAAATAAAGAAGAGGAGGTGCTCTGAAGATATATTGGAAATGAGTGCTCACTTCCCTTGGACAAGAAGTGAGATACTGCCTCTGTGACATCATATTGCCCATACATAACTTGGTCCAACCTCACACAGCCCAATATAAAAGCTGCCACTGGGTTTCTGTGTGTATGGGATAGCTCCTGCACACCAGGAAAACCAGTGCTGTCAACAACACAAGACCAATACTCTCTGGCCTTGGTTCACTTGCTGTGGTTACTCTAGCCTTTCCTGGGGAGACGTGCACAACTACACCTTCCAGATGAGCACTTACAGACCAAAGGAATGACTCCATTCTTAGCTTGGGGAACCAAAAAGTTTATCGGGCTTACTTGTAGGAGCATGGATGACGGTTACTCACAGGAACTTAGGGGACCTCAAACAGCTGTATCACTGAAAAGTCTCACCCAAGTATGGGTGTTTACCTCCTTGAAGCTACATAGCTGGAGTCCCCATTCAGTTAACCTTCTACTTCCTGGACACTATAGTCTAGCACTTTCTAGACACCATGTGTACAATTGGGGAAGAATTACATAGAGTTGGGAGGGGCGCAGGAGGGAGTGGCTGGAAACTTAGGTGGGAATCTAATGACCCTTCCCAGCCCTCTTTCTAGGGTGGAATCTCTACAGTCCTGGCTTTAGATCTTATGATTAATATCTCAATGGATGGTCACATCTGCTTTGATTTTAACATAGAAATGGCTGTATTATGCCTGAAGAGTGCCTTCTGCAGCACAGGTTCTTATCAGGAGGTTTTGAGTTATTAAGGCCATTTTCCCAAGGAGCAGTGTCATAAACATCTTAAGCCAGAAGATGAATAAATGGATGGCTGTTTTCCTGGGGTAATATGGAAAAACCAGCTATATACCTTACCTGGATGTCTCTTACCAGCGATGAATAGACTGGTGGTGGGGGAGGGTGTTGGAACAACAATCAACTGAACAACCATTATCAGAACAGAAGCCTCAGAAGAGGTTGTAGGCTTCAGTAACACAAGGTAGGAGGTGCTATATTAGCAACAAATGCTGATTAGCCAGAACTTGGTGTTTGCTGGGGAGAGTCTGGGACTGTGCCTAAGAGGCAGTTAAGACAGAAGTCCCTGTGTGTGTCAAGGGGCACGGACATAAATGGATGACTTCACAGTATGGCGACACGTGCAGTCACAAGAAGAAAAGGACCTCAACACTTGGCCGCAGTGAGACGCAGGCTCCTCGTAGTTGCGTTTTCATCTCAAGGCTTTTGTGATATCATTACTTGTTCACTATTAAAGGCAAGTGACAGTCACAGCCAGTCTGATCTCTTGAAGATGACATGTAGGCTGGGTCTGGGATAATGTTAAAGAAATTGGCATCACAGATCAAGAGGAACCCCTTTCCACCCGTGGCCAGCACAAGCCCCGAGCTCACAGTTCAGTAGTGTACTGAATGAGGGGCCAGACTGTGTGGACTCCAGTGTGGAGATACTAAATGGAAGTAACTGGGAAGGATGTTGGAACATTCAGTAGAAGACAAGTCTCCTTCCTCCACATACATAGCTAAATATCTTTACCTCATCAGCATTGCATGAAGTGATACTTCTAGTCTATATTGTTTTGGAATTTAATTTTATCATCCCTTCAAGAGTCCTGACCTGTTTCTCCAGCAAAGCAGATCTCTCAGGAGATGATGCAGATAATATTTAGAGGAGCTGGCTGAAATTCAAAATCAGAAACATTCATGGTGTTTGCAGTATTTCAGGAGGGCAGTTGTCAAGCAAGCCTTGAGTGTGAAAGGTGCTCCAAGGTGTGTGTGTGTGTGTGTGTGTGTGTGTGTGTGCACATGTGTGTGGTGGAGATGTAGCTGACATCTTCAGGTGTGTGTTCTAGAATCCTGCTGGAAAGCTGGCTATGGTCTTTGACAGAATCTAATTTGTCTAGCTTCCCTGGCATAGAAGAAAATGAACTAACAACCTAGCCAAGGAAAGGGGAGACAAACTTGCATCAAAGCAGGCAAGCCTTTGGTTGTTAGATCCTGTGCTTCTGAAGGGATGTAGTGGAAAGGCCGCAGTACGACTTAGTAGAATCTCATCTAAGCATGCTTCCACTTAGTTTATGGAGAGTGCGGAGGAGAGGGGGACACGGGAGCACACTCTGCCAGGCCTAGAGTGTGGAAATTCTGAAATACAGATGAAACAGTTCTTAGTAAATCAGTGGCAAAGAGAAAGAAATGTCAATGGAAGGAACTTTTAAGAAACTGGCATTTTCAGTTGATGCTCTGTTCGTATTCACTCCGCTTTTTCCTTTTTCTTTTCAGCATTGCAGATCAAAACCTCTTCTTATTGGAATTATTTTTTATTTTGTAACTGATTCATAAAAATTGCACATATTTATAAGGTTCCTTGTGATGTTTTGGCACATGTACATTTATCATTTCTTTTCTTATGATGGAAACATTCAATGTGTTCTCCCATAGCTTGAAAAAATAGTGGCATATTATGTCATGTCACTCCATAGTGAAATTGCATATCAGAATCATCTTCTTTATATCCACCAGTTTGTCTTCCTTGTCCTCACTCGCCCCAGCTTCTCCTAACTACCATTCTACTCTCAGCTTCTGTGAGGTCAACGTTGTTTGATTCCACATGCATAAGAACATGCTGTGCTGTCTTTCTGTATCGTTTTATTTCACTTGAAGACTTCCAGTTCCAGCCACTTTGTTACTTACATATGACAAGAATCCATCCTTTTATGGTTGAATAGTGTTCCGTGGTGTGAGCATACCACATTTCCTGTATCCATTCATCAGTAAATGGACATTTAAATTGTTTCTTTTTTTAAAAAAAATATTCATTTGCAAGGAGGGGGGAAATGTGCATGCCAGGACCTGCAGCCACTGAAAACAAACTCCAGATGCATGTGCCACCTTGTGCATCTGGCTTACATCAGTACTGGGGAATTGAACCTGGTCCTTAGGCTTTGTAGGCAAGTGCCTTAATCTCTAAGCTATCTCTCCAGTCCCCTGTTTCTATTATTTTTAAGTATTTTATTTTTATTTATTTATTTGAGAGAGGGAAAGAGGGAAGAGAGAGAGAGAGAGAATGGGCACACCAGGTTTTCCAACCATTGCAAATGAACTCCAGATGCATGTGCCACTTTGTGCATCTGGCTTACATGAGTACTGGGGAATCGAACCAAGGTCCTTTGGCCTTGCAGGCAAGCGTCTTAACCCCAAGCCTTCTCTCCAGCCCCACCCCCCCCGTTTCTGTTTTTTGACAGTTGTGAATATTGTACAATAAGCATGGTAGTGTAGGTGTCTCTTGCTATAGTGATTTCATTTCTTTTGGGTAATTATCCAGTAACTGGATCATCTGGTAGTTCTGATATATATTTGTCACAACCCTCCTACCTCTGAAGCTCGCCGGAAGCCATGTACTGGGACACCTTTGTCCTTCTGCCAAAGGCTCTATTCTGTTTCCATTAGTATTCATGGCAGTATAGCAGAGTAGTGGAGAATTCTTGTCTTGCAGGTATTCCTCAGTGATGGACAGGGAACTACTGGGGACACCCTCTCCATTGAGCAGACTCTCAGAGGTGCCTTACATTGTCACCAGAGCTGCCCAGAAGGACTCAGCTTCATTCGCTGTCAGTGGCAGCATCCCCCTCCCCACACTTTCCCTCTTTCCCTACAGTGTCATTGGGATCACCTCCCACATAATATTTCCACTGTGATCATCGCCTCAGGGGCTGTTTCTGGGAAACCAAACTAAGACACAGACGGTTCTATCCAGTATGACTTCTGAGCCTTCCAGGATCCTGATCCATAAGCTCCACCTGTCAAAAAACATTTTGAGTCTGATGCAGAAAAATGACCATGGCATTAAGGAACTTATTTTTTTCACTGTTTCTTAATGAGGGTAAAAACAGAGTACTCAGCTTTTGGAGATTCATTCTGAAGTATTTATTAATGAAGTGATACAATGTCTAGGATTTGCTTTAATATAATCCAACTGTGGTGTGGTAGAGGGCTCCCAAGGATAGCAGAGACTCCAGTGTAATAAAGTGGACAAAATTTAAATTGATGAAACTGGGTGCTGGATGCATGCTGGATTATTACATTGTTTTTTCTACTTCTATAGTATGCTCACAAGTTTTCATAGTAAAACATCAGAACAAAAGGAAACACACGGGTGCCCATCTGGTATCCCTCCTCTAAGGCAGGATTCAATGACCTTCTTCCAGACCTGGCAGTAGAACTTGCCAGCTTTGTCTTTGGTGCCTCAGCAGCTCAGCAGGTGAGTTCTCAGTATCTCTGCTGTTGGCCCTCCTACACGCTGGCAACTTTTGTGCCCCACGTTTACCCGAAAGTCAAGCCTCTGCATTTGGTGTCACTTAGACCTTGTTTCACTTTGAAATCTTAAATTCCACCATCTAATGAGCTTCTGCTCTGAAACTGACCCAGGCCTCTGGTCCTGTTGTAGCTCCTTTCCATCTGTAACCCCCCTACGTACTCATAACATGTCAGAACTACCAGGATGTGCAGGTGGGGAGGGGCAAGACCAGGACTGAATCAGGGTCAGGTAAGGTTGTGGGCTTTTTTTTTTTCCTTTAGAGAGTACTAGGCCACTTTAGTGTGATGTTCAGATGTGACTTTGACCCTTGGCCAGACTCATCAAGGGTGTTACAGAGGGGTACCAACAAACATAGCAAGGCTTTCATGGCTATAAGAGGAAGAATGGAAACCCTTTTCAGGGGAGAAGTGGTGGGAAGAATTCAGACCTCAGGGAGAAAGGGCTAAAGAAACTTGTCAAAACAGTTGCCAAATGGGCCAGACTTTTCCAGAAGAAAATGACAGTGTAATCAGGAAAGGGAGGCAGAATCCCAATTCTGGATACTGGGCACCAGGTGGCTTAGCGTGGGTCTGCCACTCAAGTATTCTAGGCTTCTGTGAGCAAGAGAAAAGGAAGAGTGCAGGCACCTCTGGGCTGGGTCCTGCTGGTTTTAGCCTTTGGAACACACAAGGGTGGCCACGGAGAACCCTCAGAGTGGAGATCTTTTCTGGTTTTTGTTCATTGGGAGATTCCAACTCTCTATATTCCTGATAACTGGGCTTTTCACTTCAATGAACTCTCTATGGAGAAGTCAGTCCCCTTGAGCCTACCTTGACCAAGAGCCATAGCTTCCTGACATAACCAGATTTTTTTGCATGTATACGGTGCATGTGTGTGTGTATGTTCTGTGTGTTCCTATGTGCATGGGTGCACGGGCATGTGTGTATGCACATATGGAGGACAGAAGTTGACATATATTATCTTCCTCTGTTCTCCACCTTAGTTATTTTATTTTATTTTAGAGAGAGAAAATTGGAGTGTCAGGGCCTCAGCCACTGAAATTGAACTCCAGACTCTTATGCCAGCTAGTGGGCATGTGTGACTTTGTGCTTGCTTCACCTTTGTGTGTCTGGCTTACGTGGGATCTGGAGAGGTGAACATGGGTCCTTAGGCTTCATAGGCAAGCACCTTAACTGCTAAGTCATCCCTCCAGTTCCACCTTAGTTTTTGAGGCAGTCTCTTGGTGAACTCATAGCTCATAAGTTTGGACAAACTAGTTGGCCAGTAAGAACCAGGGATCCTGCTCTCTCTGCCTCCCCAGAACTGGGATTTCAGGAGCTTGCCACCATGTCTGGCTTTTAAATGAATGCTGGATATCTGAACTCAGGTCCTTTATCCACTGAACCATCTCCCTCACTCCCCATACTCAGTTTTTAAAACATGTTTTATTTCTGTAATTATGACTTCATCATTTTTGTTTTAAGTGTAATATATATGTATATGCATATATGTGTGTATGTCTTTTTTGATTGTTTTGAGACAGGGTATTAAGTAGCTGGCCTTGAATGCACTTATGTAGCTGGGATTATCTTGAACTCTTTATCATCCTGTATCTCCAAATAATGAGCCACCATGTCCAGCTCCTTTTAAAAAATTTATTATTTATTTATTTGAGAGAGAGAGAAAGAGAAAGAGGCAGAGAAAGAGAATGGGTGCATCAGGGCCTCCAGCACTGCAAACAAACTCCAGACGCATGCGCCACCTTGTGCATCTGGCTTATGTCAGTACTGGGGAATTGAACCTGGGTCCTTAGACTTCACAGGTAAACACCTTAATTGCTAGCCATTTCTTCACCCTCCCCCCAATTTTTATTTATTTATTTGCAAGGAGAGAGAAAGAAAGAGAGAGAGAAGACAGGCACAGTAGGGCTATTGCAAACGAACTCCAAATGCATGTGCCGCTGTGCATTTGGCTTTATGTGGGTCCTGGGGAATTGAACCTGGGTCCTTAAGCTTTGCAAGCAAGTGCCTTAACCACTGAGCAATCATTCCAGCCCCTAGCTCCATTTTTGCTTTTGAAACCTCAGTTTCCAACCCAGTTGAAGCCTGGGCCTTTAAGGGTGGGCAGAGTTAGGATCCTAGCCCTGGCAGTGGAGGAGGGCAGGGGTCAGGGCTAGGGCGCCCCTCCCTTCCTCGGAAGATGCTGAGGGAGGGTGCAGGGAGTGTAGCTGGGGAGGCAGAGCTCTTACTCAGTAGATGATGTATTCCTGCCTTGACCTGCTCCCTTTGCTGCTAGAGGCTTTTCTGATGACGTGTTGGAGACCGTGCAGATGATGTTGAGGAGAATTTAGGTTGATCCCTCTGTGGCTGACGATCCTCCTTTTCCAGAATGGCAGCTTAGTCTCTCTTTGGATCTACCAGTAGTATATAATACAATAAGGTCTCTGTCCTTATTACTCACCTCTGAAGCTTCCTGGCCAGCCCCATGATTGCTCTGCTGCTCCTCACCCCAGCTCACACCTTCTTGTTAAGTCAGAGGAACCTCTGAGATCTTTTTACAAACCCTCTGAAGGCAATGGAGAACAGCGTTTCTTGAAGGCACCTCTAATCTTTGCAAGTGAGGATTTTGGGGTTCTGATGACTTGTCTCTGGAGAAAGTATCTGAGAAGGGAGGCAGATAGTAATGAAACCAGTCAATACTTACACAGCATAGTTACCAGCATGGAGAATGTTTTATTTGATTGAATCAGTCTTGTAACCATATGGAGTAGAAAACTCCATCTTCTAGACCAGGGATCTGAGGACCAGTGTGGTGTTGAATTGTCCCAGGTCACTTAGCTTTCTAGTTGGCAGATCCAGGGTTTGAACCTGGCCTTCCTGACCTAGGGTGTGCCAGGTTTCTCCTCTCCCCCCTGAAGCCCTCCTTTTCCTCTCTTCAGTCCTCTCCTTATATGAGCAGCAAGGTGTTAATGAGCACAGGAGCATTTTTGGTGTCTCTTGCTAAGTGAAGTACAGTGGCAGCTGGCACCATGCCTGACAGCAGGTTGGTGGCTCTGGGGGTGGGGTACTGCGAGCAAGCTCTTGGCCCTCCTCTTTGGACACCAGCTGTGCTTCTGGGTCAGTAGGAAAGTTCCACACAACTTTCTTTTTATCTAGCTCAACTGTGCTGACAGATCAGGCTCTCTTCCTGAAGCTGCTTTCCAAAGCTGGATATCTTAGGGCCTCTCTTCATCTCCTGCCTGTCCACATCCCATGCAGGGCAGCCCCCCCAAACCCCATCCTCCTTGTTCTTTCTGTTTCCTGTACACCTCAAGCCCAGGGGTGCCTGAGGCTTGCTGGTGAGAACCTTGCTGCGTGCTGATGATACACATCTGTGGCTCTGGCTTCAGGATCAGAATGTCCAGATCAGTTTTGTTCCAGAATGTCTACCTCTTCTCCTCTTCATGGTGGTTCTTGTAGACCCCCGGCAGCCCGGACACCCCTTAGCATCAGTCCTTGCTTCTCCTGTTCCTCTTCATTGTCAATCTTGTCCTTCCTGATACTTCATCAAACTTGCCTCTTGACATCCTCCAACTCTCTCTCCACAAGCCTCCTTCATCTCATCCTTGATTGCCAGGCTTACAAAGCACGTCTCATATTTCTTCTACTTTTTCCCATGTGTGAGTGTGTGTGTGTGCGCATGCGTGTGTGTGTGTTTATGGCATGCATGCATATGTATATATGTGTTCATACATATATGAACATATATATGGGCACATGCATGTGTGGGTGCACTTAACCCTTAGTTGCTCTCCACCTTCATCTTTGAGACAGGGTCTCTCACTGAAACTAGAATGCTGTAATTCGGCTAGACGAGATAGCCAGTGAGCTCCAGGTCTCCTCCTGCCTCAGCCTTCCCAATGCTGGGGTTACAGCTAGCTCACTTCCAGCTCAGGGCTAGGTTGACATCTCAGCCTCCTGACAGTGAAGTATGTGGTGTTCTCAGCAACGGGATCTTAGTGTCAACCAAGAGCATTGATCATGGCCTGTGTTTTGAGGGGCTTAGGAGCCTCCCTGATCAACTCCCTGGACGTTTCTTACTCCTAGAATGGAGATTTGCTTGCAGTGACCTATGACTTCTAAATGCAGCATTCTCAACCCCTGCAGACTACTTCTGTCCAAACTCTCCTTTAAAAAAGTTACATTTTGGGGGCTGGAGAGATGGCTCAGTGGCTAAGGATGCTTGCTTGCAAGGTCTGACAGCCTCGGGTTAATTCTCCAGTGCCCACATAAAGCTAGGTACACAAAATGGTTCATACATCTGGGGTTTGGTTGCAATAGCAGGAGGCCATGGGGCACCCATTTCTCTCTCTCATTCTCTTTCCCACCTTCCCTCCCTCCCTCTTTCTGCATTTGTAAATAAATAATAATAAAATAAAAATCACATTTTTAACTAGTTAAAGAACTCGGGCTCCATATGGCTTATTCACAAGGTCTTTACTTTTGTGTAACCTTCCTCCTGCTCTCTTCTCTCCTCCATCCTTCCTATGGCTAGAAATTGAAAACCCAGCCTTTGCTGGCAAGGAGCTGTGTCCTGGATTCTTCAGTTTTCAGCGCTACCTTCTCAGGTTAAACAAGCTGAGTGAGCTCAGTTGATCATCTGACTTCTCTGTGTCTCAGTTTCGGGAGAATAGGCATAACCTGTCTTGAAGGAAAGATGCAGTGATCACATTAGCTATCGAAAGCAAAACTCTTGGCAAATGGTTCAGTGTGTAGTAGCTCCGGCCAAACACTGTGTCTTGTTATTGCTGCCACAAGCCCGTGGCAGCCTTCATCACTAAGTGTCCTAAGCTGTTTCCTCTAGCATGTGCTAAGCACTCCTCCACACCCACAGGCCTGCAGGGTCTGCGGCCTAACTGCTCTGAGCTCGTTCTCTGTATGACTGCTTCAGGAGGAGGTTTCAGAGCTTATCTCCCCCCTTGTCACCTCCCTACCTCTGTTCTGTGCTCTCCTTCCTGCCCCCCCCCCCCCCGGGCCCTGGGCCATCTTCCACTGCTACTACAGGAATCTTCCTAAACTACAGATCTGGTTAGGTCACTACCAAAGTTCTTCAGTGACCCTTCATGATAAACCTGAACAAAAAAACTTTTAGAGGGAGTCTTGAATTCACTGTGTAGCTGAGAAAGACCTTGAACTTCTAATCTGACTCTTTTGTCTCTGCCTCCTGAATGCTGGGATCTAACCCAGGGTCTAACCCAGCGTTTAACCCAGGGTTTCCTGCATACCAGGCAAGCTGTCTACTAACTGAGCTACATCCTCAGCCCAAAGTTGTTCTAATATAGAAGCATTTATCAGTATTTTCCCATTTTCACTTTAACATGGCTGTGACAGTCAGTTTTGTTAATTGTTCCAATTATAGTTTCTGAATTTGAAATCATCTTTAGGTGATTTTAAACAAATGCACATTTACATGTTGGTTTTATTTGTATGGTTTCATTAAAAATATCATGATGTTAAAAAATGTTTTATTTGCTGGGCGTGGTGACGCACACCTTTAATCCCAGCACTCAGGAGGCAGAGAGAGGTAGGAGGATCACTGTGAGTTCAAGGCCACCCTGAGACTGCATAGTGAATTCCAGGTCAGCCTGGGTAGAGTGAGACCCTGCCTCAGAAAACCAAAAAAAAAAAAAAAAAAAAAAAGTTTTATTTAATGAATTTTCCCACTTTGGACTGTGGCTTTTCTTGCCATGTGCTTTTGAATTCTTTTATGTCCCTCAGCAATATTTTCTAGGTTTTATTTCAATGTCAGTCTAGCACATTTTTCATATCTATTCTAAGTCCTTAATGTTTGTTGTTAATGTTGTGGGTGGGCCCAGCAGAGCATGCTGGTTTTCGGGTCCCAGCTTCCTTACAGATCAGAGCTTCTGGGTGTGGAGGAGGACTAAGTCCTCTACTTCCTCTCGTCACCATCAGAGGTTTTGTGTAACGTCTCTAAAAACTAATTTCCCTTGGTGTTATTGCTGAGATTTGAAAACAAATCCTAATAAATACTTATTATTATTATTTTGGTTTTTCAAGGTAGGGTCTCACTCTAGCCCACGCTGCCTTGGAATTCACTATGTAGTCTCAGGCTGGCCTTGAACTCGCAGTAGTCCTCCTATCTCAGCCTCCCAAGTGCTGGGATTAAAGGTGTGTGCCACCAAGCCCGACTACTTTTTTTTGTTCATTATTTATTTATTTATTTGAGAATGACAGACAGAGAGAGGAAGAGGCAGATAGAGATAGAAAGAGAGAGGGGGGAAGAGAATGGGCACGCCAGGGCCTCCAGCCACTGCAAACGAAGTCCAGACGCGTGCGCCCCCTTGTGCATCTGGCTAATGTGGGTCCTGGGGAATCGAGTCTCGAACCGGGGTCCCTAGGCTTCACAGGCAAGCACTTAACTGCTAAGCCATCTCTCCAGCCCCCGACTACTTATTTTTAATTAATCATCTTTACTAATGTACCTTATTGTTTCTAATGTTTTTTTCTTTGTGATTCATCTTGAGTCTTACAGGTCCTTATTTATTCACATATGACCCATGCAGTGCCCACTGTGTACCAGATGAATTTCTAGGCTCTTAGTATGTATGAGTGAGCAAAACTGATGAATGTACCGATATGGTGAGCTCAGAAGTGATAAGAACTCTTGGAAGAAGAAAGTATGGGGGAAAGGGAAGCTGGATCAAGGGTTCTAGATGTGGGGCTGGGCAGTGGTGCAGGCCTCGTGGAGATGGAAGACTTTGCCATCGTGGAGCTTCCTCTTGAGCCTGTGCCAAAATAAACCCTTCCCTCCCACCACTGCCTTTGAGCCTGTGCTTTGTGCCAGCCATGAGAAGGTGACTGCAACAGGCAGCTTGCCTTGGAGTGAGTAGTGGGGGACACTCTCTCATACTTGAAGCTCAGGATCTAGAAGTACGTTCTTTTTAATTAATTATTTTAAACATATTTATTGGCCATATTCCCATTGGGTAGAAAGTGAATTTTTAAGAAACTTTTTTTACAAGGTAGGGTTTCACGCTAACTCAGGCTGGTCTGGAATTCACTATGTAGTCTGAAGCTGGCCTCAAACTCACTGTGACCCTCCTACCTCAGCCTCCCAAATGCTGGGATTAAGCGTTTTAATTGCCTACTTTCATAAATGTACATAATACTGTTTTGTTCTTAATCTCCTCCCACTACCTTCTTTTTTTGCTACCCCATTTCCCACTCTCCCACTGAACCCCTTCTTCCAATTATTCTCTCTTCTATTTTGATGTCTTTTGTGGGGTTTTAGCCCCCGCTCCTCATCCATGAAAGAGTGTTGATGAGCCCAAAGTTGAAGGCTCTTGTGCAGGTAGCTACAAGCGCTGTGAGGTCATGAGTATAACAGTCACTTCATGTCCAGAAGACAGTGTTCCAAAGCACTCCTCCCCATCTTCTGGCTCGTACCTTCTTTCTGTTTCTCTTCCACATGAGGAAGTTCATTTTGGGACAAGGGCCCTCCACCAACACTGGAGTGGGCCTGGGGGGTGCCAAGGATGTGTGGATTTCAGTCACAAATGGCTTTAGGGTTTCTGGATTCCCTTCCTATAAGCTCTCTATTCAGGAGATCAAAACCACTCAGAAATACATGACTCAACAAAGGGTGGTGGCGGGGGATGAAAACCTTTGATTTTTAAGGTAAGGCTTCATATTTTAAATCCAGTTCTATTGGTGTTATAAATGTTCACTGTTACAATTAACTGGTGGCACAGCATTGGTTCCTACTAAATTTAAGAACAATATTTGCCTACTCTTAAGAAGACGTTTATACTTACTGTTAAAGAAGGGAGCCAGGCTAGTGGCTCACGCCTGTCAGCCCAACACTTAGGAGACTGAGACAGGAAGGTTGCTGGGAGTTTGAAGCCAGCCTGAGCTACGTAGAAGCTGAGGTCTGGGAAAGAGGGGCCTTAAGCTGATATGCTATTTTTATACTGCTTCCTTAATTACTCACAAGTGTGAGTAATGCATGCATTGAGCTGTGGAATGTGGTATACATTACCCTGATGTTGCCTCGATGGGGTTTTCAGTTACTTTGTAGAGATTATTCTCCTTCCCCTCCCCATCTTCACAAAACCCAACTTAAATTACACTGTTTTGGAAAACTTTAACCAAAAACCACCGCTCAAATGCATTTGGTGTGGAGAGCACTATGATTCCTTTACTTGGTCCTTTTCTTGGGGCCCACACACTTTCACCATCTGTGTGGAGTGTGCCCTGGGCTTGGTTTAAATGAATATATTAATGTATGTGTTTGCTATCAATGCCTTGTGTTAAGGGAAAAACACAAGAGAGTGTCATAGAAGGATTGCAGTTTTTTTTTTTTTTTTTTTTTTTGTAGTACAAAGTGGTTTTTGTCACCGAGCACATGGGTCAGCATTGGACAGGATCGTGCGGCACGCATAGCGGTTGTGTCACATGGCTGTGCCTGGTGCGGAATACCTCATTCTGTATAGGAACGCAGCACTGCTTCATGTAGATAGAGCAGAAAGAATCTTTGCTTTATTCACATATGAATGAAGCATCTTTGTTCATGGAAAAGTGCCTCTTACTGTTTGGAAGCTCTATGAATTTTAAATTAAGCTCATAGCCCACTATATTATATCTTTTAGGGGAAAATGAGCTTTGCCTATACAAGTTTGAAATCTAATGCCTAATCTGATGGAATAAGTGATTTAAAAATTATTTATTTATTTGAGAGAGCAGGGGAGAGAGAGAGGCAGATATATATAGAGAGAATGGGCATGCCAGGGCTCCTAGCCACTGCAAACAAATTCCAGATGCATGCACCACTCTGTGCATCTGGCTTATGTGGAGGCTAGGGAATACAGTCTGGGTCCTTAGGCAAAACAGTCAAGTGTCTTTTTTTTTTTTTTTTTAATTTGAGAGCGACAGGCAGAGAGAGAGAGAGAGAGAGAGAGAGAGAAGGAGACAGAATGGGTGTGCCAGGGCCTCCAGCCACTGCAAACGAACTCCAGATGCGTGCGCCCCCTTGTGCATCTGGCTAACATGGGTTCTGGGGAATTGAGCCTCGAACCGGGGTCCTTAGGCTTCATGGGCAAGCGCTTAACCGCTAAGCCATCTCTCCAGCCCCTAAACAGTCAAGTGTCTTAACCACAAAACCATCTCTCTAGCCCAGAATAAATTATTTTTGTTTACGTATTTGATTATTATGTAAAAGACGGCATGTTTCAGTAACCGTCCTCTATCAGTGAATTGCTTTTGGCAAAATTGTATGTGTCAACTAAACACATTATACTTAGGATTTGAACGGCTTATAAGAAACTTTGAAAGTACAATGAGGGCTGAGGAGATGGCTCAGTGGGTAAAGTGCTTGTTCCACAGACCTGGGTTCTGATCCCCAGCACCCACATAAAATGTTAAGTGTAGAGGTATGCGCCTGTAAACCCAATGCCTGAGAGGCAGAGACAGGAGGATCCCTGGATAGCTTATGTAGCTGAATCTGTGTGCTCCAGGTTCAGTGAAAGACCCTGTCTCATAAAGATATGGTGGAGAAGTGATAGAAGACAGCTCATTTTGACCGCTGGTCTACACTCATGCTGTGCACCTGAACACACACACACACACACACACACACTCATGCCAAAAATACAGTGTAAACAAGTGTACTTTATCACAAACGGGGACATTGTAAATAGCTGTGGGGTATATTTGCATGTAAGCATACACGTGAAAAGACATGTGAAGCACTATTTTGATCTTCACTTTGAATGTTAAGCTTCCAGGCAGCCCAAGGGAAAAGAGAGAAGCCATTGGTGAATTCATTCTCTGGCTCTGCAAAGGATCATTTAAAACTTGCCCACGGGCTGGAGAGATGGCTTAGCGGTTAAGCGCTTGCCTATGAAGCCTAAGGACCCCGGTTCGAGGCTTGATTCCCCAGGACCCACGTTAGCCAGATGCACAAGGGGGCACACGTGTCTGGAGTTCGTTTTCAGTGGCTGGAGGCCCTGGCATGCCCATTCTCTCTCTCTCTGCCTCTCTCTGTCTGTCTCTCTCAAATAAATAAACAAAAAAAATTAAAAAAAAAAAACTTGCCCACCACCAAGCAATGTTACAACAGTTAGGCTTTCCCAACAGAAAACTGTTCAATCAGAAGAGTGGATTAAGCAAAATCCACTGTGGACCCTGACATGCTCATGTCTGAGCCTCAGGTCAGCTCTTTATACAGGAGGCCTCTTCTGCCAAGCTGCCTTTGAGTCTAGAGCACAGACAGGGCAGGCAGAGTGCCTGGCTGTCCCTTCTCACCACTGTGACATCTCTAGAGGGACTGTAGTCTTCTTTAGAGTGCTCAGTGATTCTTAGCAAGATGAGAAAAAAGTAACAAAAGGAAAAGTAAATATCTTTCTGTCCAAATTCACTTGATTTGGGGTGCATGTTCTTCCTGTAATTTGAGTATTAAAAGTTCTTTTGCAAAAGGAAACAACAATATCAGTTTTTAAATATTGTGTCTTTTAAAAATTGGAAATATGGGCTGGATTGATGGCTTAGCAGTTCAGACTTTTGCTCGCAAAGCCATAGGATCCCAGTTGGACTGTCCAGGACCCACGTAAGCCAGATGCACAAGGGGGGGCATGCATCTGGAGTTCATTTGCAAAGGTTGGAGGCCCTAGCATGTCCGTTCTCTCTCCTTCTCTCTCTTTCTCTCTCTCCCCCCTCTTTCTCTCAAATAAATAAAATATTTTTTAAAAAATTTAAAAATTGGAAATACTTTCTTTCATACTTACCTTTACTGTTGGTGTTTACTGCTGATAAAATCCCAACTTGAAAACCCTATTCTACAGTGCTTACAGTGCTTAAACCTCCATGCCAGCTGTTTGGTATGAGGATCACACTACTCTGGCTTTTGTCTCTCCCAATCTTGTGTGTGTGTGTGTGTGTGTGTATGTGTGTGTTCATCCCATCCCATACACCTAGACTCCCAAGAATCACACTGTCTATCTTCACCACCCCTGGACTTTGCACTGGTCTGGCATCCTGCTCTCTGTTTGCACAGCTACAAGCCCCAGGGTACAGGGCACGAGAGTGTTTTACACCTGGGACAATAGTGGCCCTACAGAGAGTGAGACATTGGGTAGGGGTTCACTTGTCACTAGTAACTTTGGTGGGTTCATTTGAGAAGGTCACCTGCAGAGGGCTGTAGTGGCCTTCACAGGTCCTCAAAGGGGATGGATACCACCTGCTAGATGAGGAGACCTGGCTTATCACTGTTTCTATCATTATTGGGATATGATTTTAAAAATTCTTCAGAAATTTGTGTGTTGAAGACCTTGGTGAGGTAGCAGATGGAGGGAGAAGTAGCTCTTGTGTAACCCAGGTGTTACAAGAGCTGTTAATGGTCAGATCCGGTGCCCTGGTAACCCTAGAAAGCGAGCCTGGGTTACCTCTCCTCAATGTGCCAATTAAAGAGAAAGTCATGGTGAAAAGCAGAAAAGGGAGGTTTTATTTATTTTTTATTATTATTTTTTTAATGTGGCCACATTGGGAAGAGGAGCAGAGAGGTATAATAATATCAAGTTCCTCGTTGGGGTCCTGATTTAAGGGTTAGGTTTAAATAGGCAAGACATATGCAAAACTAAGCAGTCCTAAATATGGGTGTGGTCACACCCATCATCATTGCTTGGGCCCTGGTCTCTTTGGTAAGATGAATTTCTGTTACAAGTTGTCAGCACTGTGTGGAGACTCCTTCTTGAAGATAATCCTTTCTGGCTGGCACCAAGACTCCAGTCTTTCCTTCTCCTGGCATGAGACTCCTAGAGGAATTCCAATTTCTTTCTTTTTTAAAAAAGTATATTTTATTTATTTATTAGAGAGAGAGAGAGAATGAGTGCACCAGGGCCTCCAACCACTGCAAACAAACTCCAGATGCATGCGCCCCCTTGTGCATCTGGCTTACGTGGGTCCTGGAGAATTGAACCAGGATCCTTTGGCTGTGCAGGCAAACACCTTAACCACTAAGCCATCTCTCCAGCCCTCCAATTTCTTAAGAGTTGAATGCCCCATAGTCTAATATAGCTGAAGAGAGTGGCCCCGCATCTCTTTAGAATCTCTTCATTCCTGCCAGGACAGTTACGTAGGTGTGTTGAAATTACATTAGCTCTTGAGTGTCTTGTGAGAGAGAGAGAGATGTAGGGAAGTTGAGTTTTAGAGAAGTCCTGTGGGGCAGCAGGAGCGAGGGACAGCGCTGACGGCCCGAGTCCACAGTCAGGAAGCAGAGACCCGTGCCTGCTGAGGCTCGGCTTTCTCTCCTTCACCTTCAGTCTGTGACACCTGCCCACGGAGGGAGGATATGAAAATGAACCCCTCTCTTTGTGCATCCAGGGAGGGATGTAGAATTTGTGCCATCCCACCTGGACACACCTACCCCAGGTTTCCCAGCCAATTGACCTGGGCTCAGAGGAGAAATCCACCCACCCCTGGGTAGGGTACACGCTTGAGAGAGATCTAATTGGCTGAGATGGCTAAACACTAAATCGTAGGACTGGCACAGGCAGGCAATCTGAGATAGGCGTGGCCAGCTGGGATAGGTGTGGCGAGGGTGTGACATCCTAAGGCCCCTCCCTTGAAGGGCCATCGTGATCCTACCTAGTTCAGGAAACTAAAACTGCCTATTATGGGGCCTCCCACACCACCCACAGTTAGGGAAGGTCTTCCTACATCAATTAACCTAATGTAGAAACTTCCTCACAGATACGCCCAGGGGTTTGTCTCCTAGGTGATTCTAGATCCAGTCAAGTTGGCAGTTAAGATCAAACAAGCCAGCTTCTCCGAGCTCTTTGATGATTTTCATTTTGAAACTGCCCTTCTTGTCAACCCATGTAAAGACCTGTGCTGAACAGCATTTGCTTTTGACACAGCCACCATGCCACAGCCTGTCAAAGTATTGAAGTTACTCCTGGTTCCAGAAGCTTCTCTGCTCTCCTGTGCCTGCTCCTCTCTCTCCTGCCAGCAGCCCATGACTTAGTGTAACCTGCACTCTGTCGGCCACCTACCCTGGCTGCCATTCCCTCCTCTCCCCGCCAGCCTCCTCCTGAGGAGTTGGTATTCTACCGAGTACTTTAAAGTACTCAGCAATGCCACAAGACAAGCTGCTAGCAATACTTTCTCTACTCACAGTTTTAAAAGGTTACATCTCTTTTCTAAACTTTCAGAATAGTTTGAAAAGAGTCTCTTTTCAAGATGTTTACAGGGGCTGGGGAGATGGGTCAGCGGATAAAGCACTTGCTGTGAGTACCTGAGTTTGGATATCTAGACCCCACCTATGGGCTTCTCTGATCCCAGCACACCTATAACAGGAAGAGAGGTGGAGACAGGAAAACCTGCCAGAACCCAGCCTGGTCAGTGGAATGGCCGAAACAATGGGAGATCTTGTCTCAAAGGAGGTGGAAGGTGAGAACTGACACCCAAAAGCTGCCCTCTGACCTTTACACGCATGCCATGGCACGGGCATCCTCGTCCTCTTAGGGGCTGTACTTTGTCTGCCGGGAAGCGCGTTGTCTCTGCTCAGTCTGTTTACAGGGCTTCTCTGCCTTGTCCCGCTGTGATGCACTAAGCATGACCCTGAGCGGGAGGCATGGCCTTGGAAGTGTCCTTGGGAAATTATTTAATCAAGATAGAACTACATCATGGTTTTGGCTGTTAAGCTTGTGGAATGTTAATTCCTTGGCAATAAAAAGGAACCCCGTTTTCTGGGGCTATGGCATGCAGACCATGGAGTAACATGACGTGGAATCAAGAGCTTTCATGATCTTGGTCAAACTCCTTTTTAGCCGAACTGTATGTAAACCCTCCACTGGTGAGCCACAGAGAATGTGCCATCCTCTGTCCCCAGATGTGCTCAACCTCTGCATCCTTAGGCGCTGCAGCAACTCAGGCCTTTCTTGCATCTGGGTGCACCCTTCCCCAGGCCTTAGACTCCAAGTGATTTCACACACCCCCTGTATTTCCTGCTCTGAGCTCCTCCCTCCTCTAGGCTTTAGTTTTTACTGCTTTTCATTTCATCTTTTTTTAAAATTTTATTTTATTTTATTTTTTTGTTTTTTTGAGGTAGGGTCTCACTCTAGCTCAGGGTGGCCTCGAACTCATGGCGGTTCTCCTACCTCTGCCTCCCGAGTGCTGGGATTAAAGGCGTGTGCAACCACACCTGGCTCATTTCATTTTTTATCTCTCTCTCTCCCTATATAAATCTCCTGACCTTGGGAACCTATGCTCATTTCTACTTCCTACCCAGCCCAGGGCCCTGTAGGTGCTCAGTGAAGTGACACTCAGTGGGAGTTTTCAGTCTGCCTCTCAGAGTAGCCTGAATAGATCATCAGTGACTAAGGACCGTACATGATGGCCATCGTAAGGGACTAGTCTCTACACATGAACGGGATGGACGCCAACCACAAAGCAGAGAACATCGATGGGGATGGAGGCTTGTGTCCTGCAGGGTATTTCAGTTCACTCTAATTAGGATACAAATGGAGAGGACAGTAGAAACCACGGATGCACCAGGGTCAGGCTCCGTCCTCCATTCCTCCCACTTGTGTGTTAGGAAGCCCGCTTCTCTGTGCTTTCTGCCATGGACAGATTGACAGGCTGCAGGTAGACTGTTGGTAAGAGGTTCAGGGGAAAAAGTCTCATGCCTAGAATTTGGGATAATGGAGACAGCCAGGTATGGCCTGAACTGTAATCCTAGTTCTGTAGGGAGCAGAGACTGGAGAGTTTCTGGGGCTCATGTGAATGGCAAGCTCAAGATTCAGTGAGACTTCATCGCAAGGAAGCAGGATGAATGATGGTGGGGGACATGTGGTGTTCTTTATTCTCTACACATGGGGCATGCACACCTGCACACAAACACACATGCATACACCACACGTTTCACATGCACACCACGCACACATACACATAGGCACACGCACACACACACACGTACCCACACTATACTACACACACACATAAATATCTTCCTTGAAAAGCATTTCCCTCTTGCAATTTAGTTCAGTTCACACCTTTTAAAAGATAAATTTCACCAGGAATACACAATGGAATGTTTAGGGGTCAACAGGGAATATATGCAATTTATTCTCTAAGTCTTTTAATGGAGAAAGGGTGGAAGGGAGACAGAGGAGAAGGACAGAGAGATCTAATAAAAGCAAATAAGTGACATTTAGCTAATCTGTTGACAACAGGGGTGGAGGAATGCAGAAGTCTCTAGAATCTCGGAAAGGCTCCTTAGAACCTCTAGAAGGACCTAGCCTGGCTAACGTATGGGTTTCAGCCATGAAATACTGATTGTAGACTTGGGACCTGCAGGACTGTCAGGACTAATATTTGTGTTGATGGAAGCCACCAAGTCTTCAGTAATTTATTATAGAAACCAGTGGACCAGCAGGCTGGGGAGTGGTCTACTGAGTAGTGCCAATGCGTGTGCTCTGGATCACAGTCATTAGCATTTCAAAGAATTGTCCCCAGGCCCAAATCAACTGTTGCTGCGTTTTACATAATTGATTGTGCCCAATTTTGGTCCCCAGCTTTGATCACTTGAATGACAAATGGATTTGGAATAAATTTTGATGTGGACCTAGCAGGTGGCGCTTTTAGATGATAGAGGAATGTTTTTCTGGAAAATATCTGATTTTAGGGAACAAGCTGTAGTCTTTGTCTTGGGATAAAGGGAAAAGGGGTGAGGGAAGAGGAGGAGGGAGGGATGGGAGCTAATTCCTACCAGGATTTCTCAAACCTTTTCCTAAAGGACTCCTTGTATTGACTTAAATTTAGTTTTGTTATATTACTTGAATATGTATAAGTATAAAACTAAATGTTAACTTGTGCTTACAGTTTTAAGACAATAATAAACCCCTAACTCAAATTAGATGCAAATAAAAATACAAACCCAGTAGAATTCCAACTAACACCATGGAGTTAATGTCACAGATAATATTTTCCTAAGTCTAAATTGGCTTTCTCAATGTGATTTCACACACTGGTAAAGTTCTGGTACATTATCTTTGTTTCAACTGAACTGTGTTTACTTTATGCGTATAAAATATTGTTCTGTTGGGCTGGAGAGATGGCTTAGCCCTTAAGGTCTTGACTGTGAAGCCTATGGACCCATGTTTGACTCTCCAGGTTCCATGTAAGCCAGACACAAGCGCTCAAGGTCGCACTTGTGTACAAGGTGGTGCACGTATCTGGAGTTCGATTACAGTGGCTGGAGGCCCTGGAGCACCATTTCTTCCCCCCCCCCCACATAAGAAAAAGGCCAGTCTCTTGGGCTTGCCTCAAAAAAATATATTGTTCTGTTGAAGGAGACACCTATATCACATTGATTAATTTTTCTACTAAGCACAGTTCTTAGGCTGTAATGCAAATATTCCATCAGTCTCATTTATGTACAAATTTAAAAAGACCAAGGCAAACCATAATGATTGTTGATACAGTGTTGGGGTCAAAGTCAGAATGGTGGTTACCAGCAAGGGGAGCGGGAGGTCATGTTGGAAGTTGTATATAGGGAGCTGCTCACTGACAGTGTTTCATGACCTGCGTATTAGTTTCTTTTATAGTTTTCTTTTGTTCTTTTTTTTTTTTTAAATCGTGTGTGTGAGAGAGAGAGAGAGACAGAGAGACGTGTGTATGTGTGTTCATGCCTGTGAGGGTGGGTGTGCATTGCCATGGCATGTGTACGGAGGACAGAGGACAAGTTTGGGTGTTGGTCCTGCCTTCTACCTTGTATGAGACAGAGTCTCTTGTCACCTCTGAAGAAACCAGGCTAGCCTTTAAGTTTCTGGGGCTTCTCATGTCTCCACCTCTCATCTGGCCATAGGATGCTGGGATTACAAATACGTACTTCTCTCTCTCCCAGATAAATAAATATTATATTTTTAAAGGCTGGAGAAGCCGGGTGTGGTGGTGCACACCTTTAATCCCTGTACTCAGGAGGCAGAAGTAGAAGGATCGTCATGAATTTGAGGCCACTCTGAGATTACATAGTGAATTCCAGGTCAGCCTGGGTTAGAGCAAGACCTTACCTCGAGAAAAAAAAAAAGGGGGACGCTGGGAGATGGCTCAGTGGTTAAAGGCACTTACTTGCAAAGCCTGATGACCCAGGTTTAATTCCCCAGTACTCAAATCCAGATAACAGAAAGTGGCACACATATCTGGAGTTCTTCTGCAGCAGCAGGAGGCCTTGGTATGCCCATAATCTCTGTCTTGCTGTCTGTCTCTCTCTCTCTCTCTCTGTCTTAAATAAATAAATATTTTAAAAACCCAAATATGTACTTCCACATATGGCCCTTATATGGTCCTCATACTTGTATGGCAAACACTTTATACCTTTATCCACCGAGACATCTCCCCAGACTCCTCTCCCTCTTTTCTTTTCAAGACGGGAACGCTGTATGTTTCTATGTAGCTCTGGTTAGCCCGGCACTCGCCAGTACTCACCAGTACTCACTGAGCCCAGGTTGGCTCAGACCCACAGCCATCCTCCTTTCATGGCTCACAAATGATGGGAGTGTAAGCATGTGCCAGCCTGCTTCAGTCCTGTTTTTCCTGTGCCATTGTTTAGGAACATAAGAGCGAATGCGCGGATTGTTGCATTGTATAAAGCAAGCCCTGATGTAATCCCACTGAGGACAAGAGACGGAACATTATTAGCATCATCAACCCCTGCACTGCCCTTTGTGGTTGTACTTTTTCCTCCTCCAAATCACTCCATCTTTCATAACCATTACTTACTAAAACCTAGGCAACTTACTGAATATCGCAAATTACTTTGTCTCTTTTTGAACTTACTGAAACAGGGCCATGTTGTATTATTTGCATATGATATCTTTCTATTCAGCACAAATTTGTATTTATTTATTTATTTGAGAGGGGAAGGAGGGGAGAGAGAGAGAGAGAGAGAGAGAGAGAGAGAGAGAGAGAGAAAGAGAGAGAATAGGTGTGCCAGGTCTTGTAGCTACTGCAAACAAACTCCAGATGCTTATACCACCTATGCACCTGGCTTTACATGGGTACTGGGGAATTGAACCTTTGTCCTTAGACTTTTCAGACAAGCACCTTAATTGCTGAGCCATCTCTCTAGTCCCAAGCATTAATTTTTTTAAAAAAATAATTATTTTATTTATTAATTTGAGAGAGAGAGATAAAGAAGCAGGCAGAGAATGTGTAAGTATGGGCACACTGGGGCCTCCAGCCACTGCAAATGAATTCTAACACATGTGCCACTTTATGCATCTGATTTAATGTGGATACTGGGGAATTCAACCCGGGCTGTTAGGCTTTGCAAGCAAGAGTATTTAACGAGTTAGCAATCTCTCCAGCCCAACATTAAGTTTTCAAGATCCATCTGTACTGTTCTTTGTAGCTGTAGTCTTGTTTTTATTTTATTGATTTATTAGAGACAGAGGGAGAGAAAGAGAGGGGAGGAGGGAGAGAATGGGCCCGCCAGGGCCTCTAGCCATTGCAGAAGAACTTCAGATGCCTGCACCACCATGTGCATCTGGCTTACATGGGACCTGGAGAATCAAACCTGGGTCTTTAGGCTTTGCAGGCAAGTGCCTTAACCACTAAGTCATCTCTCCAGCCCTGATTTTTATTATAGTGTACAATAATATATTGTAGTATATCACTGTATAACTGTACCATGATTTATTGATCCAGTCTTCTGTTGGTAGACTTCTGGGTTATTTTCAGGTTTTGTCTATTATAAATACTGAGCATCAACAGACTCCTACCATTTCCCAGAGAACACAGGCCTAGGAGTGGAACATATAGTGTGCGGTGCTGTGTAATTAATGTCACATTGCAAAATGGCTTTCCATGAGAATTTTCATATTAGATTGCATTTCCTCATTTTGAATGAGGCTGAGAGCCTTATCATATGTTGGTAATCTACATTTCCTCAGTTGTGAAAGGTTCATTCAACCTCTTTGCTCATTTTTTTTTCCTGTAGAGTTATCTGTATTATCATCTTGTAGGCTATATATATATTCTGGACATGTTTTTGTCATGATGTATGTCAATCTTTTGTTGCTTATTGCAAACGTTGTATTTTATTCTTTTAGTGGGATCTGTTGATTGATGGAAGTTTTTAATTTTAAAATAGTCACATTTGTGAGGTGCTGGGTATGTTAAATTTGGCTTGACTATAGAAATCATTTCGCTCTACGTATATCACAACACTACATTATAAACCTGAATGTATACAATAAAAATTAAGCAAAACACCCCAAACCACACAAATGTAGGCTAGAATTTCTTTTAACCTGTTAAATACTAAGCATTTGGGTAAATTTAGAATGGGAGAATTTAGATGCATGGATTGCTGGCCTAGAATTTTCTGCATGTCCGGCTGGCCTCTTGCTCAGGCTTCCCTTTCCTTTTATTGTCATTTATTCTTCCCATCACAGTTTGAACAGCATCCTTGGCAGAATCATTGCTGCTGTTTTGTGAGCACAGCTGTTCAGCACACGGAAACAGACAAAGGTGATTCCTCCTAAGTCAGGGTCGAGTGCGGCTAGAGAAGCCATGCTTGGTGTTTCACAGACACAATCCACATACATCGGCATTGAAAGGCTGAAAGAACAGAAATGGATGTTGCTAGCCTGAGATTGGTAACCCCAGGCTCGGGGCGCGTGGCGGCGACAAGAAAGAAGAGGTGGCCATCTTGGCTGTTCTTCCAGCCAGATGGGATGGGGGCAGCTGGGACTTGAATGACCCCGGAAACATCGTGGCACTTGTGCCAGAAGGCCAAGAGGAAGACTTTCCCATCTGCTCTTCCTCCTTCCTCTTTTCTATTCCGAACCAGGAGCCCATGGCAAGGATGCCTGAGAAAATGCAGGCTACAGGGTAGCATTGCTGAAGAGCGGGAGGCCATGGGGGTGGGGCTGGAGAGCAGTGAGTTAACAGTTAATGCAGCTTCTAAGTGGAAAACTGCCCAGATCCGAATATATCTTAATACTGTGAAAACTGCAGTGCCCACTTCATGGCCAGTTGACCCATGGGTGGTTGGGAGCACATGGCCAGTGAAAGGTACTTTGGGCAGCACATGCTAGGTTTTATATGTCTGACTGTTTTGCAAAGTCAAATGTAATTAATTTAATTTGAGATTTATGTGCATTATTGAGGACTCAGGGAGTCATAACATCTGTCTCACTTTAACCCCATTTCCTGTCACCTTGGGTAGAAAGTGACATGTAGGAGACAGGAAATTGAGAGAAGCTAGCACTGAGGGAAAGAGAAAGAGTGAATGAAGTAATGGGACATGCTGAATTGGGAGATCCTGAAGGCCGTTTAGATATGTGGAACTGGAACTCACAGGTGTGATTTGGGGCTACCAGTAACAATTCAGATGCTTGATGGCAAATGGCTCTGTTGAGAGGATGCCTCAGAGTGAGAAGAGGTTGAAAACTGGACCTTGCAGGACACCAACATTGTCCAAGTTAGAGAAGCCAGCAGAGGGGAAAATACCATCCTAACAGGAAGCTCCTCTTTTATTTATTTATGTGTTTGTTTGTTTTCGAGGTAGGGTCTCACTCTAGCTCAGGCTGACCGGAATTCACTGTGTAGTCTCAGGGTGGCCTTGAACTCATGGTGATCCTCTTACCTCTGCCTCCTGAGCACTGGGATTAAAGGCGAGCACCACCACGCCCGGCTTATTTTATTTTTTTATTTAGACAGGTTCTCACTCTAGCCTTGACTGAGCTAGAACTCATAGTGATTCCCCCTACCTCAACTTTCTATCTCAGCCTCCTGAGATGCTGGGAAGGCATGAGCTGTAAGCCTAGCTTCAGAAAGCTCCTCTTTTAGTCGGGCGTGGTGATGCACAACTTTAATCCCAGCACTCGGGAGGCAGAGGTAGGAGGATCGCCATGAGTTCAACGGCCACCCTGAGACTACCTAATGAGTTGCGGGTCAGCCTCGACTAAGAGGGAAACCCTACCTCAAAAAAAAAAAAAAAACAAACCAAAAAACAAAAAACAAACATCAACTCCTCTTTTGAGCAGATAATGACTTGAAATGTTCATCTCACCTGTTACTTACAGCTTAGCAGAATGTACCTGGAACAGTGATAAGTGTCAAGCCTGACACGTCCACAGGGACAGTATGCAACCTGTTCATCTCCCCTCCCTGCTGGTTTGACAGAAGACCAGGCCTTCGCTCACCCCATTTTGTGAAGTTAGTTGGGTCTGGCTTAGGCCTTTCTCATGCTCATGGTCCCAACTTAATTCCTTAATTCAGCCACTCCCTCCATTCTGGAATTGTGCATGATCAGAATTTCTTCCCTGCTTTGTCCACACAGCTGCTTTGAAAAGAGCAACGTGGCTAACCTCTCTGACATCATCATTTCAGTTTGACAAAGAAACAGAGAAATATAGGCAGGCTTTAAAATCTGCTCGAGATCAGCCTTTTCCTGTTTCCTATATTCAGTGAAAACCGTGGGCTGTTGGAAAAGCCTGCGTATCTGTTTCTAAATCCCAATTCCATATTCTTTGTTCCTTGGTCATGAAGGATGTGCCTCCTTGGTTTTGAAAAGAAATCAGAGAGATATAGGCCTTTAACTGTCACTTTCTGTTCAACTAGTTTTTTTAATAATAGCATTTTTATTTCTTTTAGCTTTCTGGTGTTTGTGTCTCATATGATTCTTGTAAAGTGACCCACACAAGATCATAAGTCATTGGCTTTGTCCTTTTGCTTATTTTGAACCATAATCACAGGCCGCTTTGTTCAGTGAATCACCCTGCTTTGTCTTTTCTGTTGTCATATGTGTGTACATGGTGAGTCACTCATTTTTACCCTCAACTTCACACAAGTGACAAAAGGAGCAACAAGCAGCTAAGAAGCTATTTTATTAAAATGATTAATTTCTTGCTCACCCCTAAATCATAGATCTGTTGAGCATTTTAAGAAAATCAGGTATACCCAAATCTGAATTTACATAACACATACATATTAATCATATTAATGGTGATCTCTTTGATTGTACTTTACCTGTAATATTTAATTTTCTTGATTTGCTCTTTTGTCTTAAAAAGAACATTTTCCAATTTAGTCATAATTTTAAATAACACATTCAATTTTAAAGGCATTGTTCCAGTTTAGTTAAATATATCTTACATCCTTTAGATTTTGCAAACCTTGCAGGTAGCACTGTGTTAAAGGTGATGTCTGCATCCACCCTCTTGTTTTAGCAAAGGATTCTTTGGTGATGCTTTAAATAGTTGAATTTAGTGAAGTATGTCTAAGATAAGTTTTGAGTGGTGAAAAGCAGATGGGCACATACTTTTCCAAGGACATCTCCTGTTGGGAAGTCCAGTTGAAGACTACTGAGCAAGGTCACTGACGCTTGCATGGGAAGAAAGAAAGCATGGCTTATTTCGCCTTTCCTTTCCCTTATCAGCACCTCAAAATAGACCAACAGTAATTTTATTGTTGCCATGTTTTCTGTTACAGTGTCAATGACATCTCATTTGCTTTTGGTCTTTAACCTTGAGATGAAATGACACCATGGGAACAAGTAAGTCCTTTGCAGGTTTTAGGCCCTATCAGGAGTTTGGAAGGGCAGACAGAGCTCTGGGGGGTCTGCTGCTTAGGAAGTGGTAGGGTTGGGTGCTGGGAGCAGGGTGTGGGGAAGAGACAGGGAGGGGGCTCAAATGTACCTCAAGACTGAGTTTTCTGTTTTAGAAATATTTTTATTTTTATTTCTTTATTGATTTGAGAGAGAGAGAAAGAGGCAGGGGGGAGAGAGAAAAGAGAGGAAGAGAGAGAGAATTGGCACACTAGGGCATCCAGCCACTGAAAATGAACTCCACGTGCATGTGCCCCTTTGTACATCTGGCTTACATGGGTCCTGGGGAATCGAACCTAGGTCCTTTGGCTTTGCAGGGAAGCACCTTAACCGCTAAACCATCTCTCCAGCCCTTTTTTTAAAAATAAAATTATTTTAATTTTTTATTTTAGAGAGAACGAGCAAGAGAGCTAGACAGATAGAATTGGCATGCCAGAGTCTCAGCCACTGGAATCAAACTCCAGATGCTTGTGCCACCTAGTTGGCATGAGCGACCTTGTGCTTGCCTCACTTTTGTGCGTGTGGCTTATGTGGGATCTGGAGAGTCAAACACGGGACCTTAGGCTTTGCTGACAAGCTCCTTAACTGCCAAGCCATCTCTCCAGCCCAAGACTGAGTTTTCTAATGTGGATTATCATGCTGAAGTCAGCCATCCCCAAGCTATCCCAAGCACCTGTAAGGCTTTTAAAACTTAACTTTTTTTTCCTCCTGTTCTTTATAGTTTCTGATGCTCTGTACTATTTGCAAGTCTCAAAATCTTGACACAGTTTCTTTAAGATGAAGAAGTATGTGTGATGTGTGTGTGCATGTTCATGTATGTGAAGGTGGGCACACATGCATTGCCCACGTGTGGAGGTCAGAGGACAACTCCGGTGTCGGTTTTCACCTTCCACCTTGTTTGAGGCAGGGCCTCTGGTTCATGTTCACCGCTGCGCTCACCAGGTGGTCTGGCCCTGGAGCTTCAGGCTGTTTCTCCTTCTCTGCCTCCCTTCTGGCCCTTGGCACACTGGGACTTCAGGTGCTAGTGCCACAGCGCCCAGCCGTACATGGGGTCTGAGGATCCGAGCTCAAGTGTGCGTGCTTGCACGGCGAACATTTTGTCCATCGAGCCATCTCCCCAGCCTTGAAGAAGTTTTTATCACTGTGTTACTTATTTTTCATTGGTGCACATTTATTGTATATAACACTGGGTTTCATGAAAGATGTTTTGAGACAAGTTAACTTAACAGTGGCCCTGAAGGCAAGGTGTGGTTTGAATCAGCCCTTTTTCTCACAAGCTTTAGTATCTACAAATTAATAAATTTGGCTATCTATTTTTAAAATATTTTATTTTTATTTATTTGAAAGAGAGACACAGAAATAGGCATGGAGAGAGAGAGAGAAGAGAGAGAGAGAGAGACAGAGACAGAGACAGAGACAGAGAGAGTGAGAAAGAATGGACACGCCAGGGCCTCTAGCCACTGCAGATGAACTCCAGATGCATGTGCCACCTGTGCATCTGGCTTATGTAGGTCCTGGGGAATTGAACCTGGGTCCTTTGGCTTTGTAGGCAAGTGCCTTAACTGCTAAGCCATCCCTCCAGACCATTTTTTAAAATATTTTATTTTTATTTAAAATTCGGTTATATTTTAAGTCCTAAATTATGTATTCTTTGTTGTTTTGTTATGAAGGCTGTGCCTTCTTACTTTTGAAGCATTTTTTAATAACAGGAGTTTTTTTTAATCTTCATAGTGTTATATTGCATAAGATTCTTGTACAGCAATCTAGACACAGTCCTGTCACAAATTTTGTGCTTAGTTCTAATTACTGACACAGGTTTGCTTTCTTCAATTAATCATCATGCTTTGTCTTTTCTATTATTTGCCATATGAAATTGTATTATGAGAAAAATCTTTTTTACCCTGTAACATCGCTGGAGGTTGCCAGACCCAGAGAGAGCACATAACTATTCCCTTAATTAAAAGGGGCATAGAAAATAGTACATCTAGCCCCACATACCTCTGCCAAATGTCTTAATACATTTTCTGTTGCTCTTTAAAATCTGAATGATCATAAATAAAGTTATTTATTTAAACTTACTATAAAAAAAGAGAATATAGCATACTGAAGAAAAAGCTCAGTGGGTAAAGTGTTTGCCTTGTGAGCATGAGGACCCGAGTTTAATCCCCAGTACTCACATGAGAAAGCCAGGCATAGTGTGCACTTGTAATCCCAACACTGGGGAGGTGGAGATCCTTGGATCTTGCTGGCCAGCTGGTCTAGACTATCTGGTGAGCTCCAGGCCAATAAGAGATCTTGTTTCAAAAAGAGATGGGTGGAATTCCTGAGGCTAACACAGTAGGTAGTCAGGTGCTGTACTGTTTGCTATGCATTGTAGTCGTTCTGAGGATGCAGGATGGGCACAGTAGATAAAGTCTTGCCCCTAAGGATCCCACAGGTCACTGGAGGAGGCTGACCTCAGAGCAAACTTCAGAGGAGGATGGTGAGCGCCGTGTTAGTGCTTGATGCATGAATGGAACTCAGTGAAGGAGGCAGGGATGGGGGATGGGGAGGGGAGATTCCCTACTAGGTTGGATAGGCAAGGTGTTCCTGTGACCTTGAGCTGAGCCTTGGAGCCTTATTAGTTACTTTTCTCATCACTGTGACAAAATACTCAACAGGAAGCAACTTAAGGGAGGAAGGGCTTGTTGTGGCTGAGAGTTCCAGAGGCTGAGACTCATCACGCAGGGAAGGCATGGTAGCAGGAGCACGAGGCAGCTGGTCACATTTACTCTGCCGTCAGGAAGCAGAGAGCGGTGAATGATGAGTACTGCAACTTCGCTGACTTTCTCCTTTTTATTCAGTCTGGGACCCCAGTCCATAGGAGGACTCCACCCACAGTTAAGGTGGGCGAAGCAGACAGCTTCAGGTTCCCTGAGATGGACTTCCAAACCAGGCACAGTTATGGAGGAGGGGATAGCTATTGAAGCTTACAGGTCCAGGAGAAGTTCCATAGTGGCAGAAGAAGCTGGCCTACTTTCACAGGTCCAAGCAGAGAGAGAGAAACCTCAAGCTAAAAGCCACACAGCACACTTCAGGAACAACAGGTGGAACTAGGCACTTTGCATATCTTTAGATTTGAATTAATTTCAAACCCACCACCACACCTTAAGATCCACCCAGTGACACCTCTTCCAGCCAGGTCACTGCAGATCCAAACTACAAACTAATAAAACACTTGAATATATTGTGGGCCATCTATTCAAACTACCACAGTGGGTCTTAACTCAATTAACCTAATGTAAACACTCCTTCACAGACATGCCTAAAGATTTGTCTGCTATGTGATTCTAGATCCAATCAAATTCCCCATTGAAATGAGTTATCACCTCAGGGATCTGCTAGGTGGGAAAGACCGGCTAGCTCAGCTCAGCATTACAAAGGTAGGGCAGCACAGGGTGATTCTGAGTGACCAAGAGCTCAGGAATGGAGGGGTGTGGATGCCTACAGGACAAGGGTAGAGAATGAGGCTGGAGACAGAACATGGGTTTTCTTGTAAGGACAGTGGGGAGTCACTGAATCATTTGGGGAATGACCTTAGTCAGTGGGTGTTTTTGAAGCTAATGACAGCAGTGTAGAGGGAACTGAGGAACCCAGGGAAGAGGCTGCCCCAGCAGTTGGGAAGGATGGAGGCCTGAACTGAGAGTGCATGTTCATGGGGATGGAGAAAGGAAAGGGAATTCAGATTTGTGTGGGATGTAAATAGGATAGAGAGAGAGAGAAGAGAGAGAGAGAGAGAGAGAGAGAGAGAGAGAGATTAGAGAGTTAGGGAGTTATGTAGCGCCTTTGTGAGACCAGAGGCTTTTACTCTAAGATAATGGTTATATCACCCTTTCTTTACCACTTGCAAGTTGTGACTTATTACTTTTTGTGATCAAAATTCTGTATTCTTTGCTGTTTTTTTCATGAACGACTCATCTTATTTTGAAAGACAAGACAACGAATCTGTGCCTCTCGCTTGTGACTTTCTGTTCAGCTAACGTTTTTTAATTTTTTTTTGTTTATTTTTTTGAGAATGACAGACAAAGAGAGAAAGAGGCAGATAGATAGTTAGATAGATAGATAGATAGATAGATAGATAGATAGATAGATAGATAGAGACAGAGAGAGAGAGAGAGAGAATGGGTGCACCAGGGCCTCCCGCCACTGCAAACGAACTCCAGACGCGTGCGCCCCCTTGTGCATCTGGCTAACATGGGTCCTAGGGAATTGAGCCTCGAACCGGGGTCCTTAGGCTTCACAGGCAAGCGCTTAACCACAGGCAAGCGCTTAACCGTTAAGCCATCTCTCCAGCCCCAGCTAACATTTTTAAATTATCCTTCTCTCCTCTTCTCTCTCTCTCTCTCTCTCTCTAGTCTCTCTTTCTCTCTCTCTCCCCCCTTAATATTTTATAGTGTCAGACTCTAGATTTTCTCAGCTGAGAAGTGATTCCATTAATTGAGAACAGAATAAAATCAGACAAGGGAAATGACTATAAATTTTGGGTTTGTGTGATCTTTGGAATATCCAAAGAAAATTTCCAGTAGGCAGTTAAGTATGGAGAATTTGAAATTTTGAAAGAAATTTTGGCTGAAGTAATGGATTTTCAAGTCAGTAGTATATATATAAGAGTTTTATAAATCCATGATAATACAATGGAAACATCCAGGGAGATTATTTAGGGTAAGGGATAGAGAAGGGCAAGGCTGTAACCTTGGTTAGAAGAAAATGAATTACAAAGGTCACTAAAAAGGGAGTTCGGGGAAAAGAGGCTAAGAAAAAGGACAATTTCAAGAAAAATGGTTAGTAGAGTCACAATGCCCCAAAGAGGGCATTTCATCTTGGAGCCAGATTTTATCCTGAGGATAGAAATCAGAAGGTCACAGAGGAAAGAGTTTACATGAAGCCAGAAGGTCTGGTGTATCAGTAAGGAGTGAGTTTGGCTGCAAGTAATAGAAACCCAACCCAACTGCCTTATTGATCTGGGCTTATTTTTCTGCAGCCTAAGACATCATGTTCAAGTTCCAAATGAGAAGATGGAAGAAGAGGAATATCTTCATGTTGAGAAACCAGTTTCTTAGATGCCCTCACCCCAACTAACTTCCACTTAGGTCTCATTGGTTTAATGACTTGTAGTAGTCACAAAATAGGGATGCTGGGGAAAGGGAATGTTCTGGCACCGTGATCCATTGCTTGGACTGGACACATCACCTTGTGGAACAAAATCTGTTAGCAAGGAAGAACAGAGTGGTCACTGAGTTTTCAGCTAAAAACATTGGCCTTACTTGGGTTGAGAAGTAAACTGGAAGTGAGACAATGGGGTGCTTTGTGCCTGGGTCTCCTTAGAAAGTAGTTCTGAGAGATACCTGCTGGAGAAAGTGTCAGCCAGAGGAGAATGTGGGGGAAATAATGGAAAGTTAACTTTTAGAATGTTAAAGGCATGTGTCATGTCAGAATTAATCTGAGTGAGAGGCTGAAGATGCATAGAGGATTCTACGCTTGGATGATGTTTGGAGACATGGGCTGGGCGAGGACTGTGCTCTGTATAAAGTGGCAAAAGGACATGTGTTCTGGGGAGATAGCTCAGAGGGTAAAATTCTTGTCTCACATGAAGACCTAAGTTCAGTTGCCTGTACCCATGCGAAAAAGCAAGCATGTTGGTAAGCACCTTGTAATTCCAGCACTGGAGAGGTAGAAACAGGCCGCTCCCTTGGGCTCACTAGCTAGCCAGTCTAGCCTAATTAGTGAGCTGTAGACCAGTAAGAGACCCTGTCTCAAAGAAGGTGGATGGTGTACCTAAAAAGTAACACCCGAGGTTGACTTCTGGTCTTCACATGCATGTGTACATGTGCATGCATACCTGCACACATGACCATACACACTCAGACCCACTTACAACTAAAAAAACACAGGACATTATGGATACAGGAGCCTTCTTAAGTAAGTGGGTTCTAGGAAAGAGCATAGGCAGAGATCAAAGATCTGGGAATTTAATATTTTAAAGCAGCACATGTTCAATGTCGTGTGTTCCAGTTTGAGGAGTATTGCTTTACATCACATAGCACAGATTCCATTCACTCAGAATTTCCACTGCCATGAGATCATCACAATTTGAGCACTGACTGAAGTTCATTTCCCCTTCTCTAGCTGGAGATGGTCACCAGGCAAGCCATTGCCTCAGGGAGGGTGTGTGGTCCTGCGAGAATCTCCGATCCCAGACCTTCTGGGCTTAGAGGGAGATGCAGGAGAAGAGAGTGGGCCAAGAAGTTTCTGCTTGCTGGGTGCCCATGCAAGATGGCTTTGATTTTCCTGGTTCTGGGAAGGTGGTCAGAGCTTACTTCCCTGCTGAGCCAACTAATGTGACCTCTGGGAAGTATTTGGGACACATTTCACATTTTCTGGTGGCATTAACCTTTTGTGGGATCTTCTTTGGGAGGACTGGGACTTCCCTTTTAGTGATTGACTTTGCCAGCCTTCCCCCTGCCTTGATGCTGGAGGTGGGGTACTCCTCAGTGGAGCAGACTCCCTCCCTCCTCCCTTCTTCCCTCCCTCCCTTCCTCACACCCAAGGTCTCTTTCATTGACTTGGGCCTCTGAACATTTGGACCTTTGCAGCTGCTTGCAGATGTTTTTATCCCTTTGGTCTGCAGATTTTTAAAAATTTACAGATCCACTGCCCTGCTTCAGAAGCTCAGTAGGGGTGCCATGAAGGCTAAACAAAACAAATGTGGAAATAAAACTCCTTCAACTTCATGAAGAAGAAATTATTTTTTTTCCAATAAAGATGAATTAAATTCAAGACGCTTGTAATTAGCTCTAAGTCCTAAAAACAAGAGATTAAGAACAATAGTTAAACATAAACCTCTCCCTTAGACTTGTTCTCAGCAACATTAACTGCTAGGAAACAGGAGAATTGTACTGTCTTCAGTGTAAAGAAATGGGAAGAGTCACATACATGTACTATGTTTGGCTTGGTGTATAGAAGACACTATTTTGTTGTTGTTATTAAATAGATGCCAAAATACAAAGTCTCTGTTATGGACATGTTTTCAGATAAATGTACATATTCAACTTACTATCATTTTTGTTAATGAAGTAAGTGCATATATATAAGTCTCAAAGGATGGAAAGAGGGCTCATATGGTGGTTCACATCTGTAATCTCAGTAGTCAGGAGGCATAGTCTGAGGGTTCCTGAGTTCAAGGCCAGCCTGGCCTACATAGCAAGTTCCAGGCCAGCCAAAGTTCATAGCATGAAAAAGATAGATGATAGAGTTGCCCCTGAATGATTATGTCAGGGAATAGAAAGGCCAATATTATAACAATATTTTAAATTTCATAGTTTTCATTATACTCTCAATTTTATAAAATTCCATCTATGTTACAAGAGTTATCCATGGTCAAGGATTGGTCATATATATTTTTTTCATTTAAAATGAGGGGTTTTGCTCATTCATTAAAAAGCAAATTCAGACATATCACTTGTGCTAGAACTGTCTTCAGACTGACGTTTACTCCTTAGGAAGGAGAAGGAATTTCCCCAGGTTGGCCAGATGGCTCAAGGAGAATGCGATGTATTTTTCTAGTCAAATTATTTGATGTTACTCAAAACTCACTATATCATCCCCCACTCTGATCTTTTGCACTCACCTAGGTAGGTACTTAAGACTTCCAATATCAGCCTTTGTCTGTGTAGGTGAGAGAGAGGGAACATAACACAGCAGAGCCTGCAACTAAGGGAAGAGTGTAACCCTTCAGTCTCCACGTGACCCTGCGTTCCCGTGTGGGTCTGTCTGTGGTCTGTCCCCGGGCACAAATAGTGCCCAGGAACTTAGGGTGGCACAAAGTGACGTTCCCCAGTAACATACTTCCACAGACGCTGCGTCAGCCACACAGGGTCTTCTATAGAGAAGCCTCTGGCAGCCCGCGATTTGCTCTGAAAGGATTCAAGCCCCAAATGCCAGTTCGAATCAAACTTTTATAAAGGTCAGACTTAAAGAGAAGCTTGTAACCATGGATCTTTGGCTTCGGTGTATGTTGGCAAGCCTCTAAAGGAACATAACAAATTTATGGGGCAGATACCAACCTCATCCATCAGTCCACATTGAAAACTTTCAAACAAAGATACAAATGGAGACTAGGGAATCGTCCAACCCTGCTGTGTGTGAACTGCAAGAACCCTTTGTGACCAGGTGCCTCTGGGTACTCTTTCTGGGAAAAGGGAAAAATAAATGGCCAAGATGCTATCAGAGACCTGCATTCATAGCCCTTAATTTCTGGGTGTGATGGCTGAGTGGGATTAGCTTCAGTACGGATTGGGACATGTCCTACTATTGGAACCTCTTCTTCCAAGGTCATCCCATAGTCAGAATCAGCCCCTACGAGAAGCCTGCATCGGGCCTGGCAGTCTTTCCTGATGTTTTAGACAGGGCATCCCGAAGAAGTTGGAGCAGCCTCAGTTGCGAGGAGCTACAATCAGACTTCTTTCTGCTTCTTATCCCATGTTCTTTTGTTGAGAAATTTCCTTTCATCTGTCTTCCCAACAAGCAATTCTGATTTGAGATTTGCCACTCAATTGAATTTCACTTTTTTTTTTAAAAAAAATGGTGTTCCTCCTCTTAAAAAAAAAAAAAACAAAAACGAGAACTTTAATATATGAACATATTGCAAATTGGTCATATTCCCACCAGGTTATACTCTTATGTCTCCTCTCTCCCACTCCCATTCTACAGAGGGCCCTCCTCAGTGGGGTCCACAGTAGTAATAACTGTGGGGTCATGAATGAATTAGTTAGCCTTGGGGGACATGCTTCAGAGTAGTCCCACCCTGTGGCTCTGAGCTTTGGAGGGTGCATTAGAAGTCTCCTCTAGTGCTAAGCTCTCAGCAGCCTCTTATTTTCTGCTTTGGTGAGTTTTGAGTCTCTTCACTGTCTACCACCATCTCCCTAGGGGAGGTTGTCAGGCTAGCAGTGAGGGTAGCGCTCATATAAAATCCACACTTCCTCTGGTGTTTCCTGGGACCAGGTGGGTGTGATAGGGATGACTTGTCTCATGCTAGGCAGTTGGATTTCTTTTCGTTGTGATGGGTCTTGGGTCTCCCCAGTATTTGTTGCCATCTGTAAGAAGCAGATTCTCTAGCCAAGAGTGACAGAGCAGCATGGCTCAAAAGAGATAAGCATGGACAGCTAGAAGACTTTTTGTTTGTTTGTTTGTTTATTCATTTGAGAGTGACAGAGAGAAGGAGGGAGAGAGAGAGAGAGAGAGAGAGAATGGGCGCGCCAGGGCTTCCAGCCACTGCAAATGAACTCCAGATGTGTGCGCCCCCTTGTGCATCTGGCTAACGTGGGTCCTGGGGAATCGAGCCTCGAACCGGGGTCCTTAGGCTTCACAGGCAAGCGCTTAACCGCTAAGCCATCTCTCCAGCCCAGCTAGAAGACTTTTTGATGGACATAGTTCTCCTTTCAGCCAAAAAAACAGTGGAAGCTTCCCACTAGGGCATGGAGATCCCACCCTGTAACCTGTGTGCCGCTGTTACACTGGTGGGTATTTCTTGACTGACTGGCTGATTTTGTAGCTTGCAGAACCCACTGCTTGTTCACATGTTGGTGACTTTTTCTCCCCCGGCAGTTTGATTAGCACTTTCCAGCACCATGACAGCTAGCCAGCAGGTTGCTTCCACCTTAGGGCTAGCTTGATCTCTCAGTGTGGTGTTTTTAGCAATAATGTCTTAATTGTTTAGTTCTGGTGGAGTTCCCCCTATTTTGATGGCTCTTTTCTTTTTTTTTAGAGTAGACCTTTCTTATTTTATGTCTATAATATTTTCTTAAATATGTCTGTGGGCAGGGAGAATGAAAACTTTTACAAGTTCCCCTCTGCTCAGGTTGTATCTGTTTCCTTTAGATCTTTTAAAGCTCCTCTTTGACACATTTTCTCATGTTCCCAGTTTTCCTCAGATTTCTGTGATTCCTGCCTGTCAGTCTGTCAAGATAAAGGACTAGGTTCAGAGCTGTGGGTGCCTGGGGGTAGGTTTTGTCCATTTGCTGAACAGTCTTCCCTTTTTCCTGGAAAGACTGAGCGTGTGGGATAGTGGTCAGCGGGCTTTGCTCCTGGGCACTTCTGCCCCTCCGTGTTTCTCATATCTGTTGGGATGTCTGGGAAAATATATTTTCTTGGATCTTGACACTCCTTTTGGGCCCACTCAGCTCTGACTTGAGGCACAGGCCACAGGTCAGAAACAAACACCCCTGTTGTTGTTGTTTAGGATAATATTAATGTCTGATATTTAACGAGGCTTTCTGTGAGATACTGTTCTAAATGCTTGCCATACATTAAGCTTTATGAAGCAGAAACTCTTATAACTGACAGTTTGCATATGAGGAAATGGAGGTACAGAGCATTTTAGTAATTTCCCCAGAGTTACTTCTCCACTTAGCAGTGGAGTGGAGACTTGAATCAAAATGCAGCTGTAGACTTTGCCTTTGGGTATAGAGCAGGGATATGGGGATGGGATGGAAGAGCATCACTGATCCTTCTTGCTTTCCGTGTGGTTTCCTTGAACAGTCCTCTGACTGCTTCATAGGGCTCACTCGCTCTCTTTTTGTCTCCGTGATTTTCCTTGTATTGGCTTTTATCTTGGAAACAGTTTTCTACCATGTGTCTATTGGCCATCTCTTTCCTCAGTTCTCTGTTCCCATCTGCTCTTCGTCTTCTAGGAATTTCACACTATCTGTGATTTGCTGTTGGCACCCTTTGTGGTTGTGTAGTCCTGTTGTGGGTGGGTCGTATGCCTCTCTACACATTTAGAAGTCTACTTAAAGACACGTGGCAGAACAGAGAAGTATATAAGTGACCACCATCTTGATTTAATTTCTGCAGTATTTACTCTATGCACTTTATCTACTTACTTACTTGTGGTAGGATTACTTATTTTCTTTTGTCATGCTGTGGCCATTATTAAACCCACAGACATAATATCATAGCACCTGAGATTTTTGGTTTTGCATATAGATAATTAGACTTCCTATGGTTTAGTTATGATTCTGCTGCTCAGAGTGGCCCAGACATGGAGTGTCAGGTACAAGTGTTATTCTGCTGTTCAGCAGAGGAGGAAGTGGACCAGCATTGCTTGCTTTCTTTTCTTTTAGAAAATAAGAATAAGTCATATATATATGTATATGTATATATATATACATATATATACATACACACACACACACACATATAGCATTAAAAATGCTGAATGTGAAAGAACACCCCCTTGAGGGGGAGTCTTTCCCCAGGAAGAGACCCTAAAAACCCAGAGATCAGTCTGAGACCACGAGATGCAAACAGCAAGAGGCTTTATTGTGGGTACTGGTGCACCGGGGCTCGACACGGAGTCCTCACGCAGGAGGGGTGAAGAGCCCCCAGCAGCCGGGAGGTAGGGGTTTTAAAGGGAAAAACCACAAACATGCAGAAATATCTCAAACATGTTTTAGTTTAGGGACTTTTTAGACGTCATCAGGCAGTCACCTCGGCCGTGCCGTGTCGTGTTATCTTGACCTTGGGCAGGGAGCTCAGGATGTCTCCTCGGCCGTGTTATCTTAACCTCGGCAGGGAGTTAGGGCCCCTGCAGTTAGGCATTGGGCTTTCCAGAGAGCGGAGGCTTCTCAGAGATTAGGTATGTACAGGTTTTTAAGGCAACGGTCGGTACTTCAGTTAACTATTTCCTTACCTGAGCCCGGGCAGCTGGTTGTAGAAAGTCACATACAATGTGCCTTATGTTAAGCAAGCGATTGTACAGAAGCCAAAGAAGCAGGTTAGATGTATTTATTAGTGTAGCAGCGGTCTAGCCGGGGTTTTTTATTTTCCCATTTTTTTTTAGCATTGAGTGAAATCTTTTACTCAAACCAGATTATGGGATTTTAGTTTTTTGCTGTTGCAGTCTCTGATATTGCTGTGTCAGAACAAAAGTCTGGATGACTGACAGCCTGTCTTTTATGAATTGGACCAGCCGATTTAGAATGCATGGCCCGAACAGGAGTATTAAAAGGAAAATTATTAGAGGTCCCATCAAGGTGGAGATTAAAGTTGTAAACCAGGGAGATTTATTAAACCACCCTTTGAACCATCCCTGTTGGGATTTAAATAACTTTTGTCTTTGTTTGAGTCTTTCCCTAAGTTTTGTCATGTTATCTCTTACCAATTTAGTATGATCGGCGTAGAAGCAGCATTTTTCTTTTAGGGCTGTACATAATCCCCCCTCCTTCAAAAACAGCATATCTAAACCTCTTTTATTTTGAAGGACTACCTCCGAGAGGGAGGTGAGTGACTTTTCAAGGGCACTGATTGATTCCTCTAGGGCCTTGATATCAGCATGTATAGCTATTTGCAGCTGCCGAAACTGATTGGTTTCTATGAGGGCTGAGGTTCCTGTCCCTATCCCGGCAGCTATTCCCCCCATAGTAATACCCCCCAAGAGTATGGCCATGGTCAAGGTGACGGGTTCTCTTTTGTACCTAGATTTGTCCTCAAATTGGCTATAGATATAATCAGGTTTATGGTAAGTAATTTTGGGCCATAATTTTATTAGTACACAATAATCTGATGTCGCATTGAGTACTGAGGCTGAGACACAAGGGGTTAACCCAGTACTACATGCCCAATAAGTTCCGCTGGGGGCGGCCAAGTAGTAGGAACCAGTGGATACTTTTATTGTGAGGTTACATAGGGCCTGATGGGTTTTAGGGACTGTCCCTAAGCAAAGTCCCTTTTCAGAAACTTCTGACAGGGTTAATCCGTGTTGGGGACTGGAGATGCAACTAGGGGAAACTGAAGTCTGATTGGAGTAATTACCCAGGACAGCTACTCCTTTATAATAAGGGGGTCTTGAAATTAGGCATAACCAGCAGTCTGTGGTTTTGTCTGGGCTGGTGAGATTGAGAGCCAGATATGCCCCTTGAATCAGGCCTATTAGTCTGTCTCCTGTCCCAGGAGAGGGAGGGGGTACGTCAGTGTTAGAAGGGGTTTTTAGGGTAGGGAGGGGAGTTACGGGTTTAATTTGTTCTGGCAGAGAGGGAGGCTTCTCAGAGGGGGACTTTTGTTCTGGCAGGGAGGGAGGCCTTTGTTGTGGCACCACCTTGTTAGGTCCTATAGAGTGGGTCATTGCCTGGACCTTAAGTTTAATTTTAAAAGTCAGTCCCTTGCCTATCCGATACCATTGGAGTCCCCAGGTATACCCTTTTTGTCAGCCAGTGGCCTTCTTTCCTGAGTCTGTAAAGTCAATGTGAAGGGGTAAGCAGGTACCATTTACATATTGAAAGTTTCTCCAGTTTTTTTTAGTGGATTCTTTTCCATATTCCCCCTTATAATTGTTTGGCCACCATTTTTTGGGGGGTTTATTTCAACCTCTGGTGACCTTGATTTTATCCCAGCTAGAGTGGGGCTTCCAGTAGGCATCTCCTGTTGTCTCACATCCCCAGGCCGCACAAAAAGTTTTTTTATATCCCCCACAGCGATATGCTTTGGCCCTGCTTCTGTCATCTCTGGGGCATAGGAAAAAGTCTGCTCCTGTCAATATACATCGTCTTGTCGGGGAGGAACACCCTTTTATGGCTATACCCCCCGAGGTGGACCTCATTGTTTTTTTTAACTTTTTGGGGTCTGCATTAGCGATATCCCATGAATCCATGCCTGCAGCTAATTGGCAAAAGTCAGGTGTTAGAGTAGGCCACCAGGTATTGAATGTGTGATTTTTTTGGATTTCCCAAACAATTTCACCCGTTTGAGATTGAATCTGCCAAGTCAAGGTATGTACCTGGTGGGGACTCTGGTTTTTAGTTGCCCTGCCTATAGGTAGCAGGGCCCACCACACCAAGATTAGGAGTTCCCATCTCCATGAACAAGTCTTAACTTTAAGGGGTTTTGGGTGTGTTGGATTTTCCATGTTGGACCGGTGGTTGGTTTTGTCCCTTTAGGCGTATGAGCCGCTTTGACGTGGGATGTGTGGATCCAAGCTGCAATTCCGTCGACTTTTAGCGCCGTTGGGGTGGTCAGGAGGACAGTGTAGGGACCCTTTCACCGAGGTTCTAAGTTCTTAGTCTGGTGTCGGCGGACCCAGACAGTATCCCCGACCTGGAAGGGGTGTGGCAGTACCGGCTGGTTCAGTTGTTCGCGATAAGCTGCTGTAAGGGGTTTCCAGACTTCTCTCTGCACGATCTGCAGGGCCTGCAAATGAGCTTGCAGAGAGGGACTGTTAGCAAAATCAGCAATGTCTGGATCAAAAAAATTTATAAATGGGGGTGGTGCCCCATAAAGTATTTCAAAAGGAGTGAGTCCATGGGGGCCTGGTGTGTTGTGGGCCCTATATAGAGCTAACGGAAGGAGGAGCACCCAGTCCTTAGAGCCAGTTGTAAGCGTTAATTTGGATAAAGTTTCTTTAATTGTTTTATTTATGTGTTCTACCTGTCCTGAACTTTGGGGTCTATAAGCACAGTGTAATTTCCAATCGATCCCCAATAGCTTAGCCACCAACTGACTTACCTGGGAGACGAAGGCGGGCCCGTTATCTGTGCCTAGGACCTGGGGCATTCCGTACCTGGGGAAGATTTTTTTTAGAAGCTTTTTAGTTACTATTTTGGCAGTTTTATGTTTGGTGGGGAAAGCTTTTACCCACCCTGAAAAAGTATCCACGAACACCAGTAGATACTTGTATCCATATAGTCCGGGTTTGACCTCAGTGAAATTTATTTCCCAATGTACCCCCGGCCGGTGTCCCCGCATCCGAACCCCAGTTTCAATCTTAGTTTTTCCTGCATTTATTTGGGCGCAGGCTGCGCATTTATCAGTTATCTTTTGTAGGGCCTTGTCTCTGTTCAGGAGGTAGGGACCAGCTTTACTGTGTTTTAATAGGGTTTTTATCTTTTTTGGTCTCAAATGGGTCAATTTATGTAAATACTTGATTAGTTCATAGGTATCTCGTATTGGCAGAATAAGTCATATATATATGTATATGTATATATATATACACATATATATACATACACACACACACACATATATATAGCATTAAAATGCTGAATGTAAGACTCATTAGACATATTTTATTGAAGCAAAGCATACACACAGGGAACAACAGACTTACATGTGCATATCTTGATATATTTTAGCAAGTGGTGAGTCCGTGTAACCAGCTCAAGATACAGGTACTACCGAAGGCTCCCTGATTACCCTAACTTAAGAGCAACCATTACACTCACTTCTGTCATTGAATATGAGTATGCTTTACTTTTGAGTTTACATGAATGGAATAATGCTGCATGCTCTCTTTTATTTTTGAGCCTTATATCATTAGAATCACATATAGATATATTTTGTTCAATGTTTTATCTGAAATTTATCCATGCCGTATATTTCATTGCTCTTGTTAATTACTATATAGGTGTTAACTTACAGAAATCGCAACAATACATTTGTTCATTCTGTTGCAATAGTTGTTTGAGTCACTTCTAGTTTTTAGCTATTTTGAATAATGCTGCTTGTACATACAACTTGGTGTACACATGTAGGGATTTCTTTTTTTTAATATTTTACTTTTATTTATTTGACAGAGAAAGAGGGGGAGAGAGAGAGAGACAGAGAATGGGCATGCCATGGCCTCCAGCCACTGCAAACGACCTCCAGACACGTGTGCCCCCTTGTGCATCTAGCTTACATGGGTCCTGGGGAATCGAGCCTAGGTCCTTTGGCTTTGCAGGCAAATGCCTTAACTGCTAATCCATTCCTCCAGCCCACATGTAGGGTTTTCTTATCAGTGTGTACCTAAAAGGAAGTTTCTGAGTCATACAGTATGGCTGTTTATATATTCAGCTTTAGAAGAAACTGCCAAGCTGTTTTCCAAAGTATCTATGACCATCTATACTACCAATAGTGTGTGAGTATTCCAGTCGCTTCATTAATCTTGGAAAACACTTGCACTGACTTTGTACTGACTGTCATCGTTTTAAAATAGTACTACCCATCTGATAGTAATGTAGTGGTATCTCATCAGGAATGGATTTTTGTACTTCAACAATAATAATGCGAAAATATTTTCATATGCTTATTGGCCATCTGGATATTGTCGTCGCGCATTTGGGCTGTTACAACAAAAATGCCATAGCCTGAGTGCCTTAAACAGCAGATATCTGTTTCTCATAGTTCTGCAGACTGTGGAGTCCGTAAAGAAGGCATATTCAGTGTCTGGTGAGTACCTGATTCAGTGACTCACGAGGACCTGCTTCATAGTTCAGAGATGGCCATATCTCTCCCTGCACGTTTGTGGTTGAAGAAGTAAGAGAGTTCTCTAGGGCCTCCTTTGTGAGAATAGTCATCCCATTCACAGGGTTCTATGAAGGTAGAACCTAATCACCTCCCAAAGATCCCACATCCTAATCCTATCACATTGGGGATTTCAATATACAAATTTTGGAAGATGCTTAGCTTTCCAAGTAGCTGGGAATACAAACATATGCCCATGTATTAACTCTAGTCTTTTTAAAAAAATTCATCTTTACTCCTGTAGTAGTTTTGGTTATCTATTATTTTATGACTGTTTAAACAGCAATCCTCAATATTACAGTGTACATTTCTTTCTGTAGCGGTGGGGCCTACATTTAATTAGTACTTGATCACTTCTGAGCCATAGAAGACCTTACAATTTAACACTACTCTCTTAGTGATGACTTGTCTGTATTATTTGCATGTTTTAAAATCACCCATGATATTATGATCATTTGACTGTAAGTGTTCTTTTATCTTTCCAGTGTTCTTCATTTCTTTCCACATTTCTTTTTTCCATCTGGGATATTCTTCCTTTATTATTATTTTTCTCTCTTTTTTTAATTAGTTTTATACTCAGTGCATACAGTCAAGTTGGTACCACCGTTAGCATCCTTCCTGTCTTCCCCCCTCCATGGGGCCCTCCTCTTTGGGGAATATGGGTCATGCGTTGTGGGGTTAGCCATCAGATTTGGGTAGGAGGCAATGTCTCTGTGTATCATGATCCAACGTGTGGCTCTGACATTCTTTCCGCTCCCTCTTCTGCAAATTCCCCTGAGCCATGTTGGTTTCATTTTAGGTCTGCTTCAGTGATGAGGTCTTGGGAGCCTCTGTATCTCTGGATATCTGGTTTGGTAGGAATTGAGTGTTCTTTGTGTCTATCTCCTTCACCCTTGTGCTGATATCAGGTTCACCAAGAAAGCAGCACTCTTGCTCATTTCCCCAGTTACTCGTAGTTTCAGCTGGGGCTCTTTTGAGGTGTGATGGGCTGATTTTCTCCTTACGATCTGCATCCATCTGAAAAAGAGAAGAAAATTCTCCAACGTGAAGTAAAGTTAGCACCAGATAAACGGGATAACCATTTCTTTTTTATTTTTTGTTAGAGAGGATTTAATAGGTGTAGGCCCTCTTGTAGCCCACGATTGGTGGGAGCTTAGTAATTGGGAGCAGGCTCATTTTTGGATATGATTCTGACTTGTTCTTCTTTTATTTGGACAACTCCTATTTTTTTTTAAATATTTTAGGGCTGGAGAGATGACTTAGTGGTTAAGGCGTTTGCCTGCAAAGCCAAAGGGCCCAGGTTCAATTCTCTAGATCCCACATAAGCCAGATGCACAAGGTGGCACATGCATTTGGAGTTCATTTGCAGTGGCTGGAGGCCCTGACATGTCCATTTTCTCTCTTTCTTTCTCTCTCTCTCTCCCTATGTCTTTCTCTCAAATAAAAAAAAAATGAAGTATTTAAAATTTTTTCATTTATTTCCTTATTTAGAGAGAGGGGAGGGGACAGAGAGAGAGAGAATCAGTGTGTCAGGGCCTCCAGCTATTGAAAATGAACTCCAGATGCATGTACCACCTTGTGCATCTGGTTTTCGTAGGTACTGGGGAGTCAAACCTGAATCCTTAGGCTACACAGGCAAGCGCCTTAACCACTAAGCCAACTCTCCAGCCCTGAAGAACTCCTTTTGGTAATTCTTTTGCTTTGCTTTGTGCCTGCTGGTGAGGCTTTCTTCCAGTTCTTTTTTTTTTTTTTGTATAAGTATTCTTCCAATTTGATTTTCACTGCTGAAGTATAATTTTTCTGCCAGCACTTTAAAGATAAGAATTCCTTAAGGGTCTTATAGCCTCCATGATTTCTGTTGCAACATCAGCTAACAATCATTTTGACTTTCTGAATACCAATGTGTACTTTTCTCTTTTTTTAAGTATTTCTCTTTGCCTTTTGTCTTTAGCAGTTTGACTGGGAAGTGCCTGATACACTGTTCTTCAAATGCTGCTTGGACATGAAGAAACTTCAGTCTATAGATTGATGTCTTTTTATATCTAGTAATTCTTCCTCGTCCCTTCAAACACTTGTTCTCTTTTTTATGTCCTCTTCATCTGGAACTCTTAAGATACATGGGTGCTGGACATTTTTTATGACACTGAGATATGTTTATAATGCTTTTTTGTGTGTTTTGATACTTGTTCCCCTTCATATGTTAATTTGGATACTTTGTGTTCACCTGTCTTTTAGTTAATATATTATCTTGCCTTCAGTATCTGGTTATTATTAAGATATTCTTTTGAATTCTTAGAGTTGTTGAATTTTTCATCTAGAATGTTCCTTTTTATGTTTCAAAGTTTATTTTTGTAAACATTGATGTTGTCACTGTTTTCTTGGACATATTTGTCACTAATATGTTAAAGGTCAACTCTGTTGTCAATGCTGGGATTGCCTGTTGGATTTTCTGTTATTTTCTTACTTTTCTTTGGTTTGGTTCATTCTCCTGATATGCAAAGTGAGTTTGTAATTTCCATGGCAGGTATTGTTTATGAAGAATTGCAGTAGCTGTTGATGATGTATCTTTCTCAGAGATGATCTTTGTTTATCTGGGTAAAAGTTGGTAATCTTTATATCCCTTACAATGATTCAAGTTTCTGTTTTAGGCTTGATGAGATATTCTCTCTGTCCCTCCTTTCCTCTTTGCTTCCTTCCCTTATTCCCTCCCTCCCTCCTTTCCTTTTTCTGGGCTATTTTTATATTTAATTTATTAATTGAGAGAGAGGAGAGAGAGAAAGAAAGATGTAGACACACAGAGAGAGGTTATGGGCACACCAGGGCCTCCTGCCACTGCAAATGGACTTTCAGATGCATGTGCCACTTTATGTATCTGGCTTTAAATGGGTGTTGGAGAGTCAAACCCAGGTCTTCAGGCTTTGCAGGAAAGCGCCTTTAACCAGGGAGTCATCGTTCCAGCTCCCCTCTCTGGGTTTTTAAGACAGTGTGTTATGTAGCTCACCCTGGCCTCGGGACTCCCTACGTGGCTAAGGACGTCCTTGAGGTCCTGATTCACCTGCCTCCATCTTCCATGTCTGACATGTCCAGTGTGCACAACCATGTCTAGCTTGTGTCTCTTCCTAGCCTGTAACTTGGAGCATTAGGCCTTCAGTGATGGAGTCAAATCTTGGAGTGTTTCCTATGGTGACTCACTGGACAACTCTAAGCTTCAGTTTTGGTCTCTTGATCACTGTGATATTGCAAACATGTCTACCTACATCTTTAGCCTTGTAACAGTGTCTTGGTGCTATTTTCTTAAAGTCTTACCTTATATGTTGGGAAGGAATTGCCAAAAATACCGAGAGAAAATGGAGCATAGCCTGTCGGGTTTAGTTCTTTGTCTTCCCCAGAAATTTGGCCTCTCAGATCCTGGTTTCCTTGGTTACCGTGTGTTCTGATTTTCCTCGTCCACGGCACACTGAGATGGCTACAAGTTCCAGGCGGCTTCCACTTTCTGTCTTGTGCTTTGCAAGACAGAACATTCTCCCAAAGGAGGAAACCCCTCCGAACTCCTGACTGCCTCGGCGCGTCTTCTTTCCTTCTGATTTGAGTTTTTCGCATTAGGGCTGCCTCTGCTGCTCTGCTCGGATGTGGTCAGCGACACTTAAAAATCTGAAGCGCTCACCAAAATTAAAAAAAAAAAATCTGAAGCGCTCACCAAAATTAAAAAAAAAATATCTGAAGCACTCACCAAAATTAAAAAAAAAAAAAAATCTGAAGCATTCACATCCACTCTTCACTCATCCCTGTTGTTGAAGGCTATTTGTATATAAAGTTGAGTCGTGCTGTGCTTTCCAAAGTGATCAAAGCAGAGCATGTCTGCTTAGTGGTTGAAAGCAAGATGCCTGTAGAGAGGGTGAATGCCTGGGTGTAGGGCTTCTCACGGTGTGTTCCTCAGAACATGGCTCCTTGGAGATGGTCTTCATGTCGTGTAGCGCACATGAGTGTGGGCAGTGCTCCATCTAATAATGTGTACCCTTTGGAGATCCGTAAGTGCTCATTTGCATTTTAAAGCCCCTCTGAGTGTTTTTGGACAGGAATGTTTCTCCTGTGCTTCTCAGTTCATATGGCTAAGAGCTACTCCCTTTGCCTGCCCCTTCCTGCCCACGGCAATGTTCAGTGGCACACACATTGGAAAATGCTGTTTAGGAGCAATTTCTAAAAGCCTGAGGGAGACATTTTGATTTTTCTGAGATTTTGGCTTTATTGCTGTTTAATTTCTGGCTTCATATAAGGGAAGAAGATGGAGAAAGCCCAGGTGTCTTTGAAAATATATTTATGGGGCTAGGAGCAAGCTCAGTGGGTAAGAGCACTTGCTGCATTAGCATGAGGACCTGAGTTTGGATTCCCAGCACCAAAGGTGGCCATACATGTCGATAACCAGTCCCAGGACTGGAGGGGCAAAGACAGAAGGATCACTGGGGCTTGCTGGTCAGCCAGCCTAGCCAAGAAACAGGCACATCTAGGGTTGGTAAGCAACCTGTCTCAAGGAAATGAGGTGGAAGAGTGACAGAGGACAACTGAGTCCTCCTCTGGCCTCTGCATGGGTGTGCACAGGCAATAGGTACATACACACACACACACACACACACACACAGAGAGAGAGAGAGAGAGAGAGAGAGAGAGAGAGGATATTTACCCAAGAGGGGCAGCCAAGGCTGTGGTAACATTTACCACTAGAAACCAACCACATTTAGGTGAAAAGCCCATTGCGCAGCTTCAGGCTCCTGAAGTACCTTTCCTTCACAGTCTGCCGCTGCTCGCTTGTACACTTTAGAACCATTTTTTGTTGTTTTCTCATTACTGATCCTATTGGAACTGCACGTAGGGGTTAGACAGGGATCTTACCTGAAGATAGCACAGGGCCTCCTGAGACAGGTCTAACTGGCAGCACAAATGCTCTTTTCCACTTGGGAAGGGTCACGGGAGCCACAAATTTGTGTTTTATATTTACAACTCTTGTCTAGTTGAACCTAGTATGGGCACTTGATTTGTGATTGGGAAACTGAACTGGTGAGCTGAAGAAGGTGGAATTTCGATATTGACGGTCAGCCTGTCTCTACATACAGTATGTGCCTCTTGTCACCTCCTCATAGATCTCCCTGATCTCCTGGTTCTTCTCTGAGAGTCCTCTTGACCAGTGGAACCTGAGATCTGGTCCTGTCATTCAGCTGCCTACAGATTTAGAGCTGCTCTTGATCTTGTTCAGCTTGTGTGTCTGACCCTTCTCTTTTTTATTTTCTATTAGGTATGGACATATTTAGCATGTAAACAACGCATGTTGGTACCATCCTTTCCCTCCTCCCTGCCCCTTTTTGAAGAGGCCTTCCTCGTTGGGGATGCAGTGACCCTTCTCTTTTGTGGCTGGTCTTTTTTTGTGTTTGTCACCCTTGCTGAAGTGTTATACTCTGTTTCATTACTCTCTATATTCATATTATGCATTTGCCTATGCTTCTCCCTGCCAGAAAGGCCACCTGTCTCCAGGTGAATGTCATATGACTTTCTACGCTCTCTTCTGGAACTTTTCTCATATTAACTCATGTAACTTGTTTTCTTCCATGTGTTTTCTAGTGGGAAGTTCTGTATCTCTCTGCTGTGGAAGTGTGTGTCTCTCGTGTTGTGGCAATGTCTTAATCTTAGTACTTCTAACAAACTACATTGTTACAAATGGTAGACTTCCTACCTTTGGAAATTAGATGTTTCACAATTAGACCAGGTCACACTAAGGTGAAGGTCTTTTTTCCCCCTGTACTTAAGGTAAATACCGGCTTTCAAATAAAGCTCTTCTCCTTGTTTTCTTTTTTTTTTTTTAATGGTTTATTTATTTTTGAGAGAAAGAGGGAGGGAATGAGAGAGAGAGAGAGGATATGAATGGGCATGTCAAGGCCATTAGCCACTGCAAACAGACTCCAGATGCATGAGTCACTTTGTGCATCTGGCTTACATGGGTCCTGGAGAATTGAACCTGGGTCCTTTGGATTTTTAGGGAAGCACCTTAGCCATTAAGCCATCTCTCCAGCCCATTTCCTTGTTTTCTTGAGGCAGAGTCACTCACTGAACATGGGGCTTGCCATTTTTCAGTTAGGTTAGTTAACCAGCCGGCCCCGATGATCCACTTGTCTCCATCTCCTTCAGTGCTGGGGCTACAGGCATGTGTGGCCATATCCAGCTTTTTTTTTGTTTGTTTGTTTTTGTACTGGGTATCATGTTCAGGTCCTCATGCTTGTCCAGCAAGTGCGCATACTCAATGAGCCATCTCCCCCACTCTATATGCATTTGTTTAGTAATACCTAAAGTTACAGCCATTTATTAGCTCCTGAACACAGAAGATCTTTCCCCTTCCCTATTCCTTAGTATTGCTTCAGGTTTTAATTTTGTCTTTGTATAAGCGTAAATATATTGGTTCTTGCTTTTGTGCTTGTTTTTAGTCAGTAGTCTATTTACCACCATAGTTCATCAATTTCAACTGTCACTAGTGTTTCTTATGTTCCATACTTTCCTTTTGATTCAGTTTTTATTCCCTTAATAGTGCTTCAGCATTTGCTTCATTAGAGGCTGTGATGGTTGAGCGTGTCTTCAGTCTTGTTTCTTTCTTAAGCTTAACTGTATCAGGAGACATAAAATTCTGGATTTTCCATAAAAACACTCAAGAAAGAATCAGAGGAGGACTTGAGAAGATGGAAAGTCCTCCCATGCTCTTGGACAGATAGAATTAATATTGTGAAAATGGCAATTCTACCAAAAACAATATACAGATTTAATGTGATTACCAATAAAAATACCAGCATCATTCTTCACAGAGATAAAAAAAAAAGATCTCAAAATTTATATGTAATGGCAGAAGACCTCAGATATCCAAACATATCCCATAAAGAAAGAAAAAAACCCACCTCTGGCGGTATCACCACACCTGATCTAAAGCTGTATTACAAAGCAATAGTGACCAAACAGCATGGTATTGTAGTAAAAACAGAAACATATACCAGTGGAACAGAATGGAAGACTCAGACCTTAGGTCAAGTAGCTACAGCTGCTTGGTCTTTGACAAAGGTGCCAATAATGTAGACGGGAGAAAAAGATAGCATCTTCAGCAAATGGTGTTTGACAAATTGGATGGCCATATGTAGAAAAATGAAATTAGGCCTACTCATTTTGCCATACACAAAAATCAAGTCCAAATGGATTAAAGACCTCAATATAAGACCTGGAACTCTTCAACTACTGGAACAAAAAAGATAGGAGGCACTGTCCGTGATATAGGACTAGGAAAAGACTTCCTGAACAAAGCCCCAGTAACCCAGAAATTAAACAAGGACTCAACCAATGAGATCTCATGAAGCTAAAAAGCTTTTGCACAGACAAACATACCATAAGCAGAGCCAATAGATTACCCACTGAATGGGAGAAAATCTTTGCCAGCAATACCACTGACAGAAACCTAATATCTAGAATCTACAAAGAACTCAAAAAGTAAACAATAAAAAAACCAAACAACCTACTCCAAAAGTGGGGAAGAGAATTAAATAGAAAGTTCTCAGAGGAAGAATTACAAATGGCTAACGCACACTTAAGAAAGTGTTCAACATCCCTAACCATTAGGGAAATGCAAATTAAAACAACTATGAGATTTCACCTTACCCCAGTAAGGATAGCAAACATTAAAAAGTCAAATAAAAACAAATGTTGGTGTGGATGTGGAGAAATAAGAACACTCATTCACTATTGGTGGAAATGTAACCTGGTACAACCACTATGGAAATCAATATGGAGACTCCTGAAAAGGATGAATATAGAGTTACCAACTGACCCTATTATTCCCTTACTGAGCATTTACCCTAAAAGTTCCGCATCTCACTTCATAGATATTTGTTCAACCATGTTTATAGCTGCTCAATTCATAGTGCCCATCATTAGATGAATAGATAACCAAGATGTGGTATATCTACACAATGGAATTCTACTCAGCAGTAAGAAAAAATTGACACAATGAAATTTGTTGAAAAACGATAGAACTTGAAACAGATCATTCTATGTGAACTCACACAATCACAGAAAGACAATCATCACATGGTCTCACTCATCTGCAGTGCCTAACCTGGATCAGCCTGAGTTGGTGACATACCTGGATAGCATCTTGATGCTTGGACAGTAGAGAGGGTAGGGCTTGAGGGAAGGGGAAAGGTCGGGGTGAGGGACACAAAACTGAGCCCAAATTGAACTGGTATCATAAAATCCTATATCCTGGAAGTTAGACTAAAAGGTGAAACCCTCAAGAAGACCTTAGGGGGAACACCTTAATCAAAGTGCCCTGGAGAGGTGAGATGAAATCTAACCTTAAATTTCCCCTGTTTCTCTGTCTTTTTTTTTCCTTTTCCCTTGGCTCTGGCCTGCAATTCCCTGTACCAGGATGTGGTCTACATCCACAATAAACTGTTGAGCAGAGAGATCTACTAGATCTCCCAAAACAAACAAGACAGACTTCTATCAGAGCACTTGATTACACACCAGAGGTTAATGGTAAGACCCTGTCGCTGCAGACACCATATGCTGTCGGCATGGACCATGGAGAGACCTGGTTGGAATCTAGAAGAGAGCCAGTCCACAGACAATTAGACCATCTAGTGCTGGAAGGTGCTTCATGAGCTGCCAGGGGAAAATGGCCAACATCTGTCCACGAAACTCAAAATTTAAATGACTCTGAAGCAAACAGCCTGATGTGATGCTCACAAAAGTGCAATAGTGCCACACAGCCATGGTGGGTAACCAACTGCTCTTGGATTGGCCAACAGATCCACTCAGTGGAAAGGAAACCTTATCTGGAACTGGGAAACAAGTCAGAATCATATCCAGATAATGATTCTGCTTTCCATTGTCAAGCTCCCACTAATCTTGGGCTACAAAAGGGTCTACACCCTTTAAGTTCTCTCTAAATTAATGATGGTTATCCCATTTAACCTGTTCTGACTTCAGTCTCCACTGGAGAATCTGGTTCTCTTTTTCAGACAGGAGCTGGACCTGAGGAGATAAACGACCCAGTGCACTCCACCCCAGCCCCAGCTAAAACCACAGAGGAACTGGGAAAATGAGCAGGAGTGCTGCTTTCTTAGTCAATTTGATATCAGCACATGGGTGAAGGAGATAGATACTGAGGGCACTCAACACCTACCAAACCAGAGATCTGGAGGCTCCGGAGTGCCCATCACTGAAGTAGACTTAAAATGCTTCCAGCATGGCTCAGGGAATTTTGTGGAAGAGGAGCCAGAAAGATTGTTAGAGCCACAAGTTAGCACATTTTGCACAGAGTCATTGCCTCCCCCCCATAACTGACTGATGCCCCCATAATGCATGACCCACAATACCCATGGAGTTGGCCTGCATCCCCAATGAGGAAGGCCTCTTCAGAAAAGAGGCAGGGAGCATGGAAAGGGTGGTACAAATATGTATTGTTTACATACTAAATATGTCCATACCTAGTAAAAATAATTTTCCACAACAAAAAATAAAATAAAATATTCTGGGTTTTCATTTGTTCAAAGCCCTTTGAAGCCATCTCTATTGTCTCCCAGCAGCAGCTGATGCCACAGAGAATCTGCTGTTGATCTTACTGTTGCTTTGCCTGTTGTTGCAACTCCTGTGACAGTTTTGGAAATTTTTATTTTTTACTTATTTAGTTGCAAGCAGAAGGGGACAGGGAGAAAGAAAGACACACACACACAGAGACAGAGAGAGAGAGAGAGAGAGAGAGAGAGAGAGAGAGAGAGAGAGAGAGAGAGAGAGAGAGAGAATGGCCACACCGGGGCCTGTTTCCACTGCAAACTAACTCCAGATGCATATGCCACTTTTTGTGCATTTGGCTTTACGTAGGTACTGAGGAAAGGATCCTAAGTTGTCAAGCTCTGCCAGCAAGTGCCTTTAATCACTGAGCTACCTCTCCAGTCCCCAGAAATTTATATTTTTGAGATCTTGATGTGCCTAGGTATGTATTGATATTTATCTTACTTGGTAACTTGAGTTCATTTCCAAATTGTGGACTGATACTTTTGTGTAATGACAACAGGAAAAGAATGTTGTGCTTATTCTCCAAATATTGAATTTCCTATGTTCTCTTTTTTTCTGAAGTGCTCATCAGATATATTTTAGAGTTTCACTTGTTCTCCATCTTTATTAGCTGACATCTCATCAGAAAATAAATTGCTTTGTTCTTTCTTGTGGTTTTTTCTTTGGATAAGTCCCTTAATAATACTTCCCAAGTTATCAATTCTGTCCTGACTCTGCTGAATCTGGAGTTCATCCCATTTATTTTCTTACTTTTCATGGCTGTGCACTCTTTTGTTTTATAATACTTCTGATTTTTAAAAATATATCTTTAAAGTTTAATTTATAAATTCATAAATTTGGATTTATGTAGTTATCTTGATCAGAGCAAGGCTTGAGCATTTATATTTAACTTCCAGTACAGTATCCCTCTAGTGAGGCCAGGCAGGGGCCTACTGGGGGTCCCATCTATCTTCTTCATCTCTGTACACAGAGTATCTAGCATGGTGTTCTACCATAGACGCCGCTCAGTGAACCATGCTGTTAAATGAAGTATTGAATACAGTCAGTGGCTTGAACAGCTGGTAGCATATATGTATTTCTACTTACCGTTTCAGAATACTGTCACTGGAAAAGTCATGGTCACAAGCCTTACCTGTGACTCCCACTGAAAACAAAACTACTTGTCATCTCTTTCCCAATAAGAAATACTGTCACTGGAAAAGTCATGGTCACAAGCCTTACCTGTGACTCCCACTGAAAACAAAACTACTTGTCATCTCTTTCCCAATAAGAAAGGAATGTGAATCTCACTCATTTCTCTAATTCTATTTATTTGCTTTTAATTTATTTAAGACAAGGAGAGGAGAGAAAGAGAGAATGGGTGTGCCAGGTCCTCTGGCTGTTGCAAATGAACTCCAGATGCATGCTGTACTCTGTGTATCTGGCTCTGGTGGGTACTGGGGAATCGTACTTGTGCCTTTAGGCTTTGCAAGCAAGTGCCTTGAACTACTGAGCCACACTGTAGCCCTTTGTTGTTTTTTTTAAAATTTAGCAAGCGCTCGTGTGTGTGTGTGTGTGTGTGTGTGTGTGTGTGTGTATGCGTGTGTGTGTGTGTGCGTGTGTATGGGACACCAGGGCTTCTTGCTGCTGCAGGCAAACTTCATATGCATGTGCCACTTTGTGCATTTGGTTTTACATGTGTACTGGGGAATCAAACCGAGGCCAGCAGTCTTTGTAAGCAAGCACATTTAAACTCTGAGCAATCTTCCACTTTGAAAAAAGATATATTCTTTCTTTCTATGAGGCATATGCTTTCCTAACAAATGTCCTAAACAAATGATGACAAATCCAGCCTCAGGAGACTCAGGTCTACCTCTCAGATCTGAATGGATTTTCAAATAGTCAAAAACAGGAACCTGTGCATAGACTTCTGTGGTTCCAACAGTCACAGGACATTTTAACCATCCATATCAATCAGCTGTTGCTGCATAACACACCACCCCCAAACAGTGACTTCAAACAAAACCATTTATCGGGTTGGCTGGTTTGTGGGTCAGCGTTTTGGGCTGGGTGCGTTGGGTGGGTCACCTGATGTGGGCTGAGTGTCTTTACCTGTTGGCTGTCAGCTGCCATGTGTGGTGGGGGAAGGTGGTGGTGTGATGTGGCTTATCTCTGTCCCATGTGGGGTTTCATTCTCCAACAAGGGAGCCCAGGCTAATCCTCAGGGAACTGGTTATAGTAGGTCTCAGAGAGTGAGCAGAAATATCTATTAAGCATACTTATGAGGTATGTGTAAAGCCCAAACCCAGCACTCCCACAGTGTGGCTTAAACACTCCATTTTATTTGCCAAAGCAAATGGAGATGGTATCATAGACCCTGCTTGCCCAGGGGAGGGTGGTGCGTCCAAGCCTTGCACGGTTTTTTGTAACAAAATATGGAGCGAAAGGTTATGTCACATTTATTAGATTCTCAGTACCTGGGAGGATTTGACTACTCACCAGCACTAATAACATTGTTTGAAACTGCTTGGTGTGGAGCGATGCCATGGTGGTTCTTTTGAAGGTGTTGCCTCAGAACAAGGCATTGGGATGAATCTGTCCTGACTTCTGGCATCAGAGAGGATGAAAAGTGGGAGCCCTTCATCAAGTGTCTCAGTTAGCTGTTCTTAAGGAACAAACCTTTCCAGGTTGTATGTGTGAGGATTCCTTAGAGGAATAGCACTGGCAGAATGAATATGTATTAATAAGAGGATCTATTAGATTAGCTTGCAGATTATGGGCTGAGCAGTCCAACAATAGCTGTCTGCAGACTGGAGAACCCAAACCCCAGTAGGTGCACAGTCCACAAGGCTGGATGCCTCAGCAGTCCTAATCTGCCTGTGAAGGCTTGGAAGATGCCTGGAGAGCTGCCGGTCTTCGGTTCACATGGGAAGGCTGATGTCTGTCTGAGGTTGGCAGCCACAGGGGAGATAGACGCCCACACCAGCAAACAGCACAGGAAGCCCAGCCAAAGAGCCGGTGTTCCCTCCGAGCTGCTTTATATGTAGTCCCCCACTGTAGAAGGGCGCCCCCCCTCCACATCAGTCCTTCCTGCAAACACCCTCCCAGACCTGCCCAAGGGGCATGTCTCTTACTTGACTCCTAGTCTGATCAAGTTGACAACAGAGCTTAACCCGTCCCACGGGATCTAGTGGTTTCATGGACGTAGGCTGTCAGGGGCTAGCAGATGAGACTGGTCTCAGCCTGGCTGTGGTGTGTTTCTTCTGGCTGGCTCCGATTCTGGGCAGTGATAGGCTGACGTGATGGAGGAGAGGGTAATGTGTTCACAGGGCAGTAGAGGGCTTCAGGAGAGCCAGTGACACACACAGGGTCTCTACTAGGTAGGCCAGGTTCTGTATGGTCAAACCAAAACACAAACCCAGTCTGATAGGTGGGGGGATAGGTTCCAGGGAGGGTGGGGACTGCTGGCTGTTGTTGTAATCTTTGTTCTCTTCAGAAGCCCCTCATCATATCTCTAATTTAAGTGAAACACTGTCGCCACTCATGCCCCCTATTAGACTGCAATACGGTGTATGCAGCAGCAGCAGTGTAAGTAGTAGGAGATATCCATGCGTGCATTTAAGACAGCCAGCACTCCTTTCATCATCAATTGATGGCATCCACGTTGCTACTGATCTTATATTCATATTAATATTTTACATCCATAAATAAATTATGCTGATACGCTTTCTAAAGAAAATGCTTTAACATACTTCTTCTTCTTCTAATCCATTTTTTGTTAGTGAAGCCAAACCCACTGGGGCTGGAGTTACTTTTCTCGAACTGCATGTGTCACGACTTCCCACGCCGCCCTCCGGCTGGGCTTTGTGTGGTCTGTGGCCCTGCCTTCCTTTAGGGCTCATTTTCTTCTGCTCTCCCTTGAGCACTGATATTTACAGCTAAATGAAATTCCTTGCTGCTCTTGAGAGCATTTACTTAACACCAGTGGCCCCTAGTTGTATGGGGACACTTTTGGTCATCACAGTGGTGTGTGTGTTTGTGTGTCTACGTGCCTGCTATTGGCATTCAGTGAACCAAGACCAGAGGTGGCGCTGAACATTTTCCAGTGCACAGACAGCCCCACGACCGAGGACAATCTGGTCTAAATATCAACGGTGCTCAGGTTGAGAAACCTCTCCTTCCTATCCCTGCTTCTAGGTTTTCTCCATATGCCTCATCCTAGACCTTTCCCTCAACCCCTCAGTGTGGCATGCTGAAATGTCTCCTGTCCCTAAAAAGCAAGCTGAAATGCCAAGTGTTCTAGGAAACAGGACCTGATGACCCGCCTCCAGCACTGTGGGATTTAAAGTACTTTGCAAGCATCATGGAAGCCTGCCATGGTGGTGAATGTATGATGTGTAATGTGTTTTTCAAGCTGTTACTGCTCCTGCCTTACATTTTTTTTAATTTTTTAATGTTTTGTTTGTTTATTTCTTTGAAAGCGACAGAGAGGAGGGAGGGGGAGAGAGAGAGAGAGAGAGAGAGAGAGAGAGAGAGAGAGAGAATGGGCACGCCAGGGCTTCCAGCCACTGCAAACGAACTCCAGATGTGTGGGCCCCCTTGTGCATCTGGCTAACGTGGGTCCTGGGGAATCGAGCCTCGAACCGGGGTCCTTAGGCTTCACAGGCAAGCGCCTAACTGCTGAGCCACCTCTCCAGCCCACTGGGCTTACATTTTAAATGATCATTGTTTACACTGCTAACTTGCCGAAGGTGTATTGGCCACAAGGATGCTGATCTATCCCTGCTCACACTGGAACTGCTGCGTGGTTGAGGTTGATGCTGAGCAGGTGCATGATAAAGCTTGAGCTAGTGAGGAATGCCCCCCATGCTCTTACATATGGTTGCTCCTTCTGATAATATTCTTTCTTTAATTTTTTTGCTTATTTTAATTTATTTATTTGAGAGTGACAGACAGAAAGAGGCAGATAGAGAGAGAGAGAATGGGCACGCCAGGGCCTCCAGCCACTGCAAATGAACTCCAGCCACGTGTGCCCCCTTGTGCATCTGGCTAACGTGGGTCCTGGGGAATCGAGCCTCGAACTGGGGTCCTTAGGCTTCACAGGCAAGCGCTTAACCCCTAAGTCATCTCTCCAGCCCCTGATAATATTCTTAAAGGACTTTAAAAAAAAAACAACAAGTTAACTCCAAAATATCCTGTTTTTAATAATTTAAATAAAAACTGTGAAAAAATTGAACCTATGGAAATACCTTGTGTTTATTTTTTGCAGCTATTTAGTGAAAAAATAAGTGGTGCAGAAGGAACGAAACTGGACGACGAATTTCTGGATATGGAAAGGGTAAGAGCATTTTGAACGTGTAACCCACTAGAAATTAGCTGTCAATGAGACACGAAATCTACTGCTACTGTAAAGATGCTAGAGTGGGAAGATAGGATGTTTAAATACAGGGGTGCATGTGCCATCCAGAAGGCAGTATCTATGCTTCCAAGCTCAAGTCAGGTCCTGCGCTGAATCACATTCGGTTTAGGTGGCTTAGGAAGGAAAAGATGTGGCTAACTGGTTCCCTCTAGTGGCCAGAAGTCATAGTGCACAAAAGATAGGCCATCTTGGCAATTGACTCCCAAGACCAAAGCAATTGGCGCTATCTTTTGGAAAGAAAATGTTTCTGGGTCAAGATTTCTTCATTAAATAACACGGATTCATGTGTAGAAGACTAGGATACTGTTCTCATATATTTTTTTTATGTAGGGTCTCACTCTAGCCCAGGCTGACCTGGAATTTACTATCTAGTCTCAGGGTGGCCTTGAACTCAATGCCGATCCTCCTACCTCTACCTCCTGAGTGCTGGGATTAAAGGTGCGCACCACCACGCCTGGCTCTGTTCTCATATATTCTAACATCTGCACAGTACATAACATTTTGCCATTAGAACTGGCAGTGTGAATTCAGATAAGTGATTTTATCTTCTCTTAACTGTGATACAAAGATGATGATGATGATGATATTGTCCTGCTGACCTCACAGGCATGCGGTAAGAATGATGCAAGGCTTTAGTACATTTGGAATAGCTTAGAAAAGTATTAGCGATTTAGTTCATCGATGGTTATTTGTTGTATGCTCCAACTGAAGTTCGTGGAACCTCTCTCTTGCCGTTTACCCAGTCCGCTGTGTGGAGCAGCTTCAGTGGTGGCAGAACTGGGGCCACCAACAGTTCCTAAATTAGTTTCCTCTCAGGTCCTTGGAACGTAGTGTTGTTCTGTAATTAGACTCCCCAGGCCAGAGCAGAGTCCCCACCCTCAGGGGTGAGCACAGGCAGCTTGTGCAGGTGCAAGGATCGGAAGCACAGCCGAGGCCTGGGACAGAATTCCACTTAGCATACCTCGGCCCTGGCCGTCCTTCCTCCCAGGAGTTCCCTGTTCACTGCATGAGAGGTACTGAGTCTCTGGAAATGTGAGGAAAAGCTTCTCTTATTTTTGATTTTTAAAAACAATTTCTGCAAAGTAAAAACCATGGAAACATTTTCACACTCTTGACCTATCTGAAATTAATTTTAGTCTGTGTGCTACTGAAGCTAGCACAGTGAATCTTCTTCTTACCTTTTAAACCTCTAAAGATAGGATATGTAGCTTCTTTACCAACAAGGTGATTGAAATAAAATGTTCAATTCAAAAACATATGTCAGGACTTATGTTACTGGAGGCTTTAGGGTCAAAGCCTGGGCTCTGGCAGCTCTAGCAAGCTAGGCTTGGCCGTATGTTCAATTAAAGGGACAAGTAATGGTGAAAAGCAGGGAAAGATTCATTCAGTATGGCTGTGATGGGAAAAGGAACAACTAAGTGGTCCAGTGGCCGCCTCCTGCCCCCATGTGGCTGGCAGTGACATGAGGTTTAGGTTTCCATAGAGGGCAAGAGTCACGCGTAACCGCGCAGTCCTGGTCAAGGTGTGGTCCTGCCCATCCCAACCACCAGCCTCTTAGCTCCAGTCTGGCCCACAAGGTGGACTGACAAGCTGTCAACACTGTGTGGCATCTCTTCCTGGGAGACAGGTTTCTCCCCTGGGTGACACCAGAGCTTCAGCCTTTCCTTTCCCTTAGCATGAAAGTTCTGGGGAAATTCCAGTTCTTTGGGTCCTTTGCTTTAGTACTCCAGGGCCAAAGGGAGGGGAACATGTGTCTAAAGTATCTTCACAGTTGCAGTTTTAGCTCATGGACCGAGCTTTCTCTTGTTTACCCCATTTCTCCCTCCAAGAATTCCACGCAGTGGCAGAAGAATAAAAATAAAATCTATTATCTGTTTTGATAGCATAGAAAAGCACGTATTAGGTGATTAGAAACTGTAAGGACTTTCTGGTAGAGTTTGGGTAGGTAGTTTTAGACTCACCTAAAACCATGACACAGAAATGAGTAAGTTAACAGAAAAAAATAATCCATGACAGATGCCAACTCTACAGAAATAAAGGAGCCATAGCAACATCAAAGTAAACTTCATGCAATAGAGCTCTGAATGAAAAAGAGCTTTCCTAAAACATTATGAAATGGTCATGTCAATATAGTTTGTCAAGAAATTATAGTAGTTATGACTTGTTTTGTACCCTATAACACAGCATCTAAATTTGTAAGGTTAAAACTCTTAGAGATTAGGGACAGATTTAATTACAAACTGTCAAGAGAACCATGTTCTGGTGATGGAGATGTTTTAGAACTGGATTGTGATAATGACTGTACCTCTACAAATCTGTACAGAATTGTTTTAAATGAGTGATTTTTTCAGCCCATAAATTGTGCCTCAGCAAAGCTTTAAAGAAATCTTCATAAACACAAGGGGAACTGACAAGTCAGAATAGAATTCACATACCTCTCTCATAAAGTAACAGAACTGGCAATTATCAATAGGCTTGTGGAAGGCTTGCATGAAATATGGTTAATACCTTTGATTATAAGTACATATAGACAACTGCATTCTCCAAATGGAAAATACACATAATTTTCAAATTATTTTTAAACAGTCACAATAATCATTCATGTACCAGGCTACAGGGAAAAAAGTCAATAAGCTTTCCAAAATTAAAATCATACAGAACAAGAACTATAAGGAAGGTATAGCTTCCAAATTATGGATGTTTGGAAATTCAGAAACATATAAAATTACTTCTTATTATAAAGAAGAAATTAAATGCAAAATTATCCATTACTTACTGACAGAACTCTACATTCAAGAAATGTGGCATAAGGTTGGTTAACTCTTAAGTGCAGTTAATGGAAAATAAATGTTAGGAGATAGTGAATACATCATGAAATCTAAGAGTTTTCAATGAAAAGCCATAAGATGATGATAGAGATTTGGAGCAAGATAGCCTTCTTTTATAGATAGTTAGCAGGGACATGGGCCCAAAAGAACATGGCCGTCAAGTCTAAAAGGTGATTCCAGTCCCGTCCTAAACCTGACTCTTCAAGGTGGTGCTCAGGGCAGCCCTATTATTACTTTCTGGTTCTTTCTCCTTCTGGGGACTTTAAGTGGCTCATTTTCCCATGGTGAGAATCAACATTCCTTTGTCTAACACTTCAGCCTATCAGGAGCCCCTCATATACAATCAAAGTAACCAACCCAGGGCTGGAGAGATGGCTTAGCGGTTAAGCGCTTGCCTGTGAAGCCTAAGGACCCGGTTCAAGGCTTGATTCCCCAGGATCCACGTTAGCCAGATGCATAGGGGCGCACGCGTCTGGAGTTCGTTTGCAGTGGCTACAAGCCCTGGTGCGCCCACTCTCTTCTCTCTTTGCCTCTTTCTCTGTCACTCTCAAATAAATAAATAAAAATAAACAAAAAAAATTTTTAAAAAAGTAACCAACCCAATCCTATCCCAGCTTGATACCTAATTTACATCACGTGGCGATGAGCAACCCTGATCCACGTTACCATGTGGTCACCCACTCGGGACCCCTCCCAACTCAGGAGCTCTCTTGGCTAAAATAAACCGCGCTTAACTTGTACTCCTGCCTTGTGTGCACTTCTCAGTTCTTTGCTATAAATAAATTTTTAAAAAAAGACAATGAGCTCGAGAGTCACTGGCTTGGGGAGTTTTAGTAAGTATTAGGTATCTGGCACTCCAAACCCCTAAGCTGTGGTTCATAACCGAGAGAAGTTCCTTCCTTCCCAAAAGTGGCAGTCGTGGTAAATAACCAAGTATGACTGAAAGGAATGAAAGGGGGAAACACAAGTAAATTACCTTAAAGAAATATAAAGAGAATATAATCAAAGTTACAGAATCTTTCTTTTTTACTGAACACATGACTATAAACTGAACTAGTTCTGCTACTCAGTACTCTAGGTCAGGGGTTGTCTGAGGCAGCATGACACCTCATGGGAGGATGTCACTACTAAATGGAAATTCTAGATTTAATCAACTGGAAAACATGCCTCCGTACCACAGAGACTTTATAGGAATGATTTTTACCTCTCTGCCTTCCCCTGTTTTTCCTGATGATCTGCCAAAGATATTTACATAGCATTTTGTTAACCTGAATACACATGTGTGTGCACACAATAGTCCTAGTGATTCCTGGAGGGAGGCTTGGCTTTGTTTCTCTGTTTTTAAACTGTACAAGTTATTTCTTCAGAGTTCATTGTGCCTCTGTTTGCCAACATGTTTGGCTGTGTGTGTCCTTATTTCATTTTTCCTAATGACTAGAGAGTATTTCTTTACATGAGTGTTTCACAATTTCTCCAATCATTCTCCTGTTGCTTATAATTTGGGTTGTTTTCAGTTCTTCTTCTTTTTTTAATTTTAGAGAAAAAGTGAGAGAGAGAGGGACAGTGAGAGAATTGGTGCACCAGGGCCTCAGCCACTGCAATTGAACTCCAGACGCTTGTGCCACCTAGTGGGCATGTGTGACCTTGCACTTGCCTCACCTTTGTGCATCTGGCTTACGTGGGGTCTGGAGTGTTTAACACGTGTCCCTAGGCTTCACAAACAAGCACCTCAACTGCTAAGCCATCTCTCCAGCCCTTGTTTTTCAATTCTTTATAATATAAAATGGTCCAATAAGCTTTTTGTGCACATCACTGCCATTTGCTGCTGTGTTAGCATAATATAAGTCTCTGGCTGTATAACAGCAGGTGCCACATGTTAGATATTTTCACTTTGATCTCCGAAAGGTGGCATTAGCTGGTAGGAAATGGCCCACTATTATACACCCATGGCAAATATAATTGACTTTAAGATGCTTTTGTGAGTATAGTGGATGTAAATATCTCTCAAATGTACAGCTCTGAATGTTTTGTCAAATGATTTTAGACAGTTAGACTTTTCCCTCATTTCTAAGCTGTCGGCTTATGATCTTTTTCTTCTTCTTTTGTTGGTTTATGTATTGACTAATTTATTTTGAATGGGAATTCTGAACATCTTGGATTCTGGCCCTTTGCCTTTGACAGTCAGTTGTCTTCCCTTGTGCTACCACTTTTTGTCAAAATTCATGTACTATCTGACAGTGTTTCATTTTTAAATTTATTTTAAAAAAATATTTTATGTATATATTTGCAAGAAGACCTGGGGGTGGGGTGGGAGAATGGGCACACAAGGTCCCCCTGTGGAGTCAGAATTTTTGTCTTTTTACTTTTGACTACATAGAGTTTCAGGTCAAGTTCAGAGGCCTTTCCCACACCAACACTTTGAAATATTCTTCTCTATAACTTGTTGTGTTTACATAGTTAGGTCTATATTTTAAATCTTATGTTCAATGTGACCTTTGAATCTCATTGTATTACCAGTTTACCAAGTTATAACAAAAAAAAAGTTGAGATTGTGATGTGGTTTGAATTAACTTCACATGCTAATTTATGGCAGTATTTATATCTTTCCCAAACTGAATCATCTCATGTAAGAATGTGGTTTTCAAATAGTTATTGTGAATTTTCCTATGTTATTTGTCCCCTGTGACATTTTTTTTATTGCTCTAATGAATGGGAAGTCCTTTCCCTTTGCATTTTCTTTTCATTCTTTTAAAACTTTGCTTTTTTGACAATTGCATACATGTATACACTGTTATGAACATGCATATATCCCACTACTCTCTCCTGACCCTTTCTACTCCTGCTCATCTTCTTCTTCCTGTCACTGACCAGTGACCACTGAAGAGGATTATTCTTCCCCCAGCAACTATAGCTTTCGGGGAGGGATGAGGTCTCCTGAGCCTGTCCCCATCAGTGATGGAAGGTTTACTTGTCCCTGTCTTGTGCAGGTAACACAGCTTCTATGAGTGCATCAGTATAATGATATGTCATGTCTAGATGACAAAATTATACAGCTCTGCTCTCCCACCTCCAGCTCTTGCATTATTTCCTCCCCTTCTTCCTCCATGTTCCTGAAGGGTGACATAGATGTCCCATACTGAACTGAGCATTCAGTGGTCACTTATTTTCAGCACACTGTCCATTATTAATCTCTGCATTAAACATCATCCACTGCAGAAAAATCCTTTATTTTTTATAAGGTATTGATGATATAAAATAAAGTGATTGAATTGGCAAGTGTAACTTGATTGTTTATTCTCCTATTAGCTGTATGCTAATTAACAACTAGGAAGTCCAGGAATGGGATTGCAAAAGGAAAAATTCAATTTTAATGTGGCAGGGAAAACTTTGATGTTAATATTTTCTGGTGGTAGCATGAATGAATAGGATTACTTGAGTTATAATATAAGGCTTATGGTTCTGTTATTACTGAAGTAGCTTCTGATAGGACTCATTGTGATGGTGCCCTTATCTAAACATAGCAATTCCAATTCGCCCTACAGATGAAGAAAATGGAGCTCATGGGTCTCAGTAATGAGAATTCTCCAAGTCATGGAATCAATTCATAATGGTCCCATGTTCTCTAAATATTGCGTTCAAGTTCATTTTAATGTTAGAACAGTAAGGTAGTGTTCTCCAGTGTCCCTGGACTTACAACAAGTGAGAAGGGATTGCCTCTCCTCAGCATGTGGAAAATGTTCATTTGTATTAAGTCATCACTGTCCTATTAAAGGTCTTAAATTAATGAAAACTGCTTCTCTGTTCTGTGAATTCGTGTGAATTTTCTCTTTACTAACATTTCTCTATATTTTGTCTTGTTTTTTAAGAAAATAGATGTCACCAATAAAGCAGTTGCAGAAATTCTTTCAAAAGCCACAGAGTATCTCCAGCCGAATCCAGGTAACGTTAGAATTGTCTAAAACACCCGATAGGCTGTTTGTCTTCACAGATTCCAATGATGCGTTTCTTCTGTGCGCAAATACTGGAAATCAGTCTTTGAAAGTTTACTCTCCAGTGACAAAAGATAGTCTCCATGAGCCGTAGTTGAGAAGCAGCCCTCAGCTCTGTGAACCTTGGGTGATGCCGCTTGGATGGCATGTTGGTCTCTGCACAAGGTTGCCCCGAATGAACAGCTTTCTGGCATGCTTCAGACACCCTCGACACATTTTGTAACTGTTTTCTTATTTCATCTTTTTTTTTAAAAATATCTTCCATCCTGTTGTAAAGGGTCCTGTTCTTCTTTCTATCTTGTATATGAATATGAAAGTGGTCTCACATTATGTTTCAAATGCTGAAAAAGTGGGCCATAATTACATAAAAAATGATAAGAATAATATAAAAATTTAATCATCAGCTTCTCTTCATAACTTGAATCCCTGCGACCCCAAGCAGTGTAAGGGAGGTTATCTTAGATTGATGCGGGAACCGACTGAGGATGTCAGAGCCTTGTGCTCTGTGTATTTCCAAAGCCATTTTTTCTTGTTAGGGATTTGTTATTTGCATGGAGTAATTATGATTCCCTTAGTTGTAGGGATCAGCAGGGCCCTAGCCATCTGAAATTTGAGAAAGTGAAAATTTAAGTACATACATTTTATCAAATATATCCAGAGCAAACAGCAAGTGTGAAGTGCTTTAAAATTGGATGATGGTAATCCATTCCTTTTTCTGTGTATCAGCTCAAAAATATTACTAAGTGCCTCTTGTATACAAGGGGCTTTTGGGATGATGGAATACACAGACAGACTCTACCCTAAAGAGCTGACGATACAATGGGGTAGGGAAGCGTTGGCCAGCAGTGTTTGTACCCACTGGGCACAGGCCTCTGGTTATTCCTTAAGAAGGGGAGGGAGTCCTAACAGCCTCCAGGCCCATCTAACAGCCCTTACCCCTTTACACACAACACCTACTCTGATAGTGCGATAGGGCGACAGTTTGAGGTGTGTTGTGTGTTAGAACTGTGTGTGTGTAGTAAGTGTTGTGTCTTTGAGTATATTTATATGTGACAGGACATGACATCTTTAGGCCTGGGGGCTGGAGGCCATGGGCTTTGAGGCTGAAATTGGCAAGGTTCAAAAGGCTGGATTGTGAGTGTCTAAAAGCTCGCTATACATAGTACGGTGCATAGCCCAAAAGGATCTGCTCCTCTAGAAAGATTGCTAGAAACATAGAATCTTGGGCTCACCCCAGATCAACTGAGTCAGATTCTATATTTTAACAGAATCCCAAGATTATTTGTATACATTTAAAAGTTCATGAAGCACTAGTGTAGAGTACATTAAGCCAAGAGCCTCAAATACCATAACTAGAATCTCAAATCCTTAGCATGGTATTTAATTCACAGTCATACCTCCTTGTCCATAGATGATTTACATTTTTTCCTGACTTAGTTCCTTTCTTAGGACAAACCAGCCCAGTCCTTGTCTGCTTGCTTAAGAGTTCTCTCTCTGTATCCCTGAGAGTCCTTCCTGTGCTCTGGAAGGACATTGTTGTAGACAGCTCCACGCTGCTAGGATGAACCTCCAAACCAGACACAGGTTATGGGAGGAAGGGATTTATTGAAGCTTACAGATCCAGGGGGTGTTCCATTGATGGTGGAAGAAGCTGGTCCCTTTTCACAGATCCAAGCAGAGATCCACAACCACACACAGCACCACAAACAAGCACACAACCAACCTGCAATAGCTGGGTCCCCAGAGCTCACTCTGCATACCTCAGGCTGGAATTCAGATCCACCCCCAATAAGACCTTAGGCCTGTACCCCAGAGTCTGCCCACAGTGACACCTCCTCTAGCCAGGTGGCTGGAAATCCAAGTCACAAGCTTTTTTAAAAAATAGCTGAGTCTACTGAGGGACCTACATCTGAACTACCACAGGCATCTGTCAATCTTTCTCCAGCACCCCAACATCTTTCTCTTTCCCTGAACTTCTTCAGAGTCTGTTGTTACATTGTGCGTATTCTGCCTCTAAATAGCTAGGCTCTGAGCTGCCTGAAGCCAGCTGATGTCTTGAGTCTCCCTGGAGTCCTGGTGTCAGTACAGGGTATCTTCAGGGCTTGAGTTAGTAAGTACTCATTCCTCAGTTGGGGAGAGAAAAGAAAATGAGAAGCCATGACTTCTCATCTCCTCCAATAGAGAAAAGTTGCTGAGCTGGGCTACCGCTGTCCATGTTTACTCTGGTGGTATCTGTATCTGACCAGTTTTTCCTGCTAACCATGTTCATGATCTTGAATGTCCTCCATCCACATCAGTTCTTAGAAGCAGGGTGAGGCTGTAAAGGACTAACTGGCAACCTGACATGTCCACATCAGTGGTTCTAGTCTTAGTTTATACTTGGGCCCTGGCAAAAACGGTCTACACAGGTGCCACTGTTCAACTGCAACATGGTGGAAGCTTCCAGCATTGTAAAGTGTCTTGCTGTGGCTGCTCGTTATGACCACCAGCTGTTATTTGAAGACAGCGTGGACCATGACGTCCATGCTCCACCATGGCTGAGCCAATGTGTTGAGCACCCGCCTTGTAAAGACTCCAGAAAAATCATGGGTGAAAAGGAAACAGTTTACATGCAGTCATGGTGCACATTTGGTCTCTGGGCACCTCAGTTTCGGTAACTGTGTTTGTTAAATGTTATGTGATTGTTTCTCCACCTTGTAACTTTAAGGAATTACAAACGACAATGTTTTTAAGCATACAGAGCTAAGCTAGGAATGCTGAACACTGTTTCGAAGATCCGAGGGCAAGTGAAGACCACCGGCTACCCACAGACGGAAGGCCTCCTGGGGGATTGCATGCTGAAATACGGAAGGGAGCTTGGTGAAGAGTCTACCTTTGGTGAGTGTCCAAGATCACCTGGTGGGTATCCAAGATCACCTGGCATAACTGAGTGCCTCCTGGGTGGATCTTTGGTTGTACACGAAACGCTCAGCTTAGCAACCACATAGTGCATTCCAGGCCAGCCTGGGAACCATCAAGAGGCTCTGTCTCAAAAACAAAGCCAAAAACCATTATTCAGTTCTCCAAAGTGTAACATTACCCTTCAAAACAGTATAATATGGATGCTATTTCATCTCAAGTGTCAGTGGGAACTGGGTGGGCTACTTTTCGTATCCTAAAGGTGCATCCGTTGTGGGAACAGGTGAGATTGCCAGTAACAGAAGTTTCCTGAAGTCAGCTGTCCAGCCTTTGCTTCTAAATTATTCCTATATGGAGATAGGAAGTCCTTTCCTGCCCTGGGGACTCTTTCATGTCCAGTTCATGAGAAACAGATCATCACTTCCGACCCCACCACTCACTCTGCCACCAGAGTCTGGGTGTCTTATCATCAGTTCACTGAGGTGTGACAGAAGCTCTTGCAAACATGCCTCTTTCAAGATTCTGACCAGCATGTTCTGACAGTGGCCATCATCCTCCCTATAGGCTACATTCCCTCTCTCCAGACAAGATCAGTGCTGCTCAGTTCTGTGATGGGGTGGGGCTAAGGCTGGTCCGAAGATTCAAGGACATTCCTGCTATGCCCTGGCCACAGTAATAGGCCTGTGACAACGAGTTTGGTAGCTTCCCAGGAGTCTAGCCATGTAAAAGAACGTGGATGAAGGGAAAGAACTGAAGTCAGCAGAGCTCCAGGGACAGATGGACTTTGGGTGCTCTGAAGGAAGTCTCCAGAAGGGGTATTGGATGCTTTGTGGGTGAGGCCATGGCCCAGAACCTCTTAAATGCAGAAACTTAGCCCCACCCCATCACAGAACTGAGCAGCACTGATCTTGTCTGGAGAGAGGGAATGTAGCCTCTAGGGAGGATGATGGCCAGTGTCGGAAGTGCTGGTCGGAATCTTGAAAGAGGTGTGTTTGAAGGAGCTTCTGTCACACCTCAGTGAACTGACGATAAGACACCCAGACTCTGGTGGCAGAGTGAGTGGTGGGGTCAGAAGTGATGATCTGTTTCTCATGAACTGGACATGAAAGAGTCCCCAGGGCAGGAAAGGACTTCCTGTATCCATATAGGAACAATTCAGAAACAAATGCAGGATAGCTGAGTTCAGGAAACTTCTGTTCCCGGGTGTAGGTACATTCACAGTGGGTCAGGTTGGAATCTTGGCCAGCCTTTTCAGTAATGGTTTCCAGTTGTATTGTGCAAGGAACCGAACTAGTAAGTTTCCTTTTCCAAAAAGTGAGGCAAGTCGCACAGCACCCTTCCTGTGTGATAGGTAAGAGTTGCCCATGCCCTTGACTGGCAGGTGGCATGACTCGAAGGACATGCGCTTTCTTGCCTTTCAGGTCTTCAACACAAGGATGAAGAGGCCCAATCTCCATCTCATTACAAAGTCAATTAGTTAACCCCAAATATGGAAAAGAAAAGTTCAGCTGCCTGCAGTGTTTCTTCCTAGGGATGTCATGTAGAGAGAACCCTAGCCAACTCTCACTGTGCGCAGAACCAGGCACTGGGTTATGGTGACGATGCAGATTGCAGCAGATTAGCGAAGCCAACATGCCAGGGTTGTAGTCCTGCTAAAACGGTCTGCGGCTGCCCTGCACACAGGGCTTTGTTTTTTTTTTTTTTTTTTTAACCAGGGCAGACCTGGCCGCTGTCTTGCAGGATGCTGCTGGCACTTGCAAGCTGTCTTTGACCTCAGGGTGGGTCCTGAGCCTTCAAACCATTCTGAGGTGATGCAGGGAGTGTCCTCATACTGATCCCACAGCTAGACGCTGAGACGAAGTCTTATTTCCATTGTAATCTGTATTGGTTAATACTTAGCCCTGGTGAATGCATCCTTTCATTGTTTACAAGAGAGATCTTTATCCCTGAGTCTCTAAGGAACCCTTGGTGCCAGTTTCCACACATTACTGTCTTTCAAAAACAGAGCTTTATCTCCATCTAGCGGCCCAAACTGCAAGTGCTTTTGGCTTGTCAGCCTATTTTATTCTGGGTGGAGGGCCAGAGTACAGAAGAAGGTCAAGGGGACCATGTAGACAACGCAGTTTTCTTTTTCTCCATCTTTCTGAGTCAGAATACAAAGATCTTAGAGGGAGGAACTTATGCCGTCATCCACAGACTTTGGGGAAGTGACTGAATGTCGTTAATTGTGTTTTCTGCTCCAAGGCAATGCGCTGATAGAAGTCGGTGAATCCATGAAACTCATGGCCGAGGTGAAAGATTCTCTGGATATTAACGTGAAGCAGACTTTTATTGACCCACTGCAGCTGCTGCAAGACAAAGATTTAAGAGAGATTGGGGTGAGGCTTCAGACTGCCCTGTGCCTGGTGCTGCTTAAACTGACGCTTGCATTTCATGTCACAAGGCTTCTACGAGACCTGTGGGAACACGTCATCTTATTTGGGGGAGTGAAAAACCAATTCAGTTAGTTATTTGGACTCACTAGGAAGGGGCCCTAGGATCACGTAACCATGTCTGGAGGAGATGGGAGTATGGTGTGGTATACAAGCCACAGTTCTCCATTTTCCAAGTCTGCATCTTATTGGGACCAGCTAGCAACCAAGCTAAATATGCCCATTTCCGCAGCCATTTATCACATAACAGGATGACTCCATAGTTGTTTTCCCCACCTTTTGGTTTTCTTTCCCTGCCCCCTTTTCCCCTGGGGGTTCCCCGAGGAAGGAAAGGGGACAGGGTTGTTTTTTGACAAACCCCCCAAATTAAACCCTTAACCTCCCCCATTTTGAATTTAAACTTCCCCAGTTCAACGCCATCTTTAAAAAAAAAAAAAAAAAATTTTAATAAATTTACTTTTCAATTCATGGTTATGGGAAAATTGAATTCCAAAAGGGGCAAAATACAAAAATTTTCTTAAAGGGGGGCCAAACCCCTTTGAACAAAAAATTTTTAAAAAAGGTTTGTTTGGTATTTATTTTTCCGGGGAAAGAAATTTAAAAGGGGGGAAAGAGGGAGGAAATTTAAGGAATTCAGATTCCCGGGCAGGGGTAGAAAAAACCCAAGTGGGGGCAGAATAAAAACCTGAAGGCCCCCGGGCTAAAAAAAATGGTTAGGGTTGGGGTTTGTGTGAACCCCCAAAACCCGGGTTTTTTTTGATTTCTCCGTCTGTGCGATCTGGGTCAATGGTCTTGGTGGATCCTGAATTGTAATTGCAAGAAATGGGCGAAATACACTTATTCTTCAAAGTGACAATCCCTTGCAACAAAATATTTTTCTCAATAGCATGTTGTTGCTCAGCTTATGTTGCTCTAGAAACTGTAATTCTAAGCTGGAATCATAGATGATGGACAGTTAAGAATCTCAGACTCAGCCGGGCATGGTGGCTCACGCCTTTAATCCCAGTAGTCGGGAGGCAGAGATAGGAGGATCACCATGAGTTTGGGGCCACCCTAAGACTACATAGTGAATTCCAGGTCAGCCTGGGCTAGAGTGAGACCATACCTTATAAAACAAAACAAAACAAAACAACAACAACAACAACAAAAAGATCTCAGACTCAGGAGTCCTCTCATAGTCTTAGCTGTTCTCTGTGTATCTCAGCCTGTTCCACTTAACAGATGCTGTATATGGGAGGTAGAAAGAGGTTCATGGTTTTATTTGGATAACAGGTCATGTAAGAAAGGTGTTCCTAATCTTTAGACCTATCAGCTTTACTCACTTCATTTTATAGAAATCAGAACCTATAATTCTTTCTTTTAAAAATATTTTATTTATTTATTTGAGAGGCAGATAGTGAGAGAGTAGGCACACCAGGGCCTCTAGCCACTGCAGACTCCAGACACATCTACCACCTTGTGCGTCTGACCTTATCTGAGTACCAGGGAATTGAATCTGTATCCTTCGGCTTTGCAGGCAAGTGCCTTAACCTCTGAGCCATCTCTCCAGAATCAGTACGTCTTATTAAACAAATAGTTGGAGTTACCAATGTGCTAGTGGGACCATCATTCTTTATCTGTACTTTAGATATCAATTATCTTTCCTAATAGATATTTATTTGCATGTTATAATCTCTGAGGGGCCCCTACCTTATCCTGTAGTTATCTGCCCCACATTGTTTCTAACATGGGATCCCTCACTTGAACAAAAACTTGTGACAGGGAACTTAATACCACACATGAATATGTGAATGCTATTAATAGACAGCTTTAACTATTACACTGTTGTGTCTTAGTCAAGGGAATTTAATGTTGGTTAGAAATTTCTCCATTCAAAGGTTGCCTGTTACTATCTCTCTCCAATATTCATTGATAGCCTTTAATGAAATATATTTTATAATCATGTGGGAACTTTTGGGAAAATTCATGAACATCCTAGTAGATACTTGAAATATATATATTTTTATAGTTGACTTTGTAGAGAAGAATGCTAAATATCTATCATGTAACATATAATACTGCTAAAACGTGTCATTTTTTGTATAGTTAGTTTGGTTAGAAGTTATCTGTGCATTAATAGAGCTGAAGTGAAGGCATCCTATAAAGAATTGTGGAAAGGGTAGCTGAGCATGGGCACTGCATCCTGTGTTCCACACAGATTCTCATCTGTTCCCCACCCATCCACTTATTCAGCCATCTACCCATCCACTCATTCATCCATCTATCCAGTCACTCTCCATCCTTTTATTTGTCCATTCTGTGAACATCCTGAGGCTTAGCAGCCTCCAGCAGGAGCCAAGCACTACAGAGCAGAGAAGTGGATAAGTGTTTCTTGCCTGTCAAATTTAGGCTGAGAAAAATCAATGGCTTGTTTTCATGGAAATAATGAAAGATTGTGCGTGTGTGTGTGTGTGTGTGTGTGTGTGTGTGTGTGTGTGTGTCGGCACCACGGTGTTGGTGCAACAATTTGGTGAGGTGCTTCTTTTTCATTTCCAGCACCACCTGAAAAAGATGGAAGGCCGGCGCCTGGATTATGATTATAAAAAACGGCGAGTAGGTAAGATACCAGATGAAGAAATCAGACAAGCAGTAGAAAAATTTGAAGAGTCAAAGGAGTTGGCTGAAAGAAGCATGTTTAATTTTTTAGAAAACGATGTAAGTATTTAAACCAAACAGGATATCCTAATATAAATGAGTATAAAGCACTGTGCAGATATAACCATAATTGGCATGTGAAGAAGCTCTAAAACTATAATTTTTATGGAAGTTTCTAGAATGGTCTGTAACATTTCCTGTCTCAAAGATAATGCCAGATACACAGCAAGCCATGACTGAAGCCATAGACCTTGGGACATCTTGTTTATCCATTCATGTTCCAGAAGTGTCTGGAGTAGGCCTGGGGTGGTGGACTTTCCTTAGACGATGGTGCAGGAGCCTTTGTGTTGAGGACACAGCATGTGTGCTTCCAAGGTGCAGTTTTGCTAAGACTGAACAGCACTCTATGAGGCTGAAAATCTCTCTTACCCTCCTGCTCTGGGACGCTTCTGCTCATCAGAATGAACACTGGGGATATAAAGATACATTTTCAGCTGATTCATAATGTGCTTGTCAATTTGGCATCTGTGAAGGTCCAGGTCATACAACCTCCCCTTAAATGTTAACAGTTTGATGTGTGGTAATTCTTGTCATCATCTTTCTTTCATTTGTCCAAGTGAATTCAAATGAAATGGAATTAAAGGGGATGGGTGATTGTCAGTGGCAGGCTGGGGCCCTCTATCCTTTGCCTTGTTTATAAAGAATCCCTTAGCACATTTACTGCCTGAGTGGAGAGGTTACAACCCTTGCCTCCCTTTTGAGTGCCTATCCTCTGCCCAGCTCAGTGATGCCATGAGCCAACATTAGCTTTTGGACTCATTTGTTAAACACAAACCTGTGGGGACAAACCAGGAGATTTGTTTACCCTTATGTTGTACTTATAATGTTATTAAAGGTATACTGAGGTCTTATGAGTCAGGTCAAACAACAATGTAATGATTACTTTTCAGTTCATGGTATATGGGAGAATGCAATTCAAAACTGGCAACCATATCAGTTACTTTCTTATAGGTGGGCCAGAATCACTGATCAGAAGCAATTTATGGAAGAAAAAAGGTTTGATTTGGTATTTAGTTTCAAGGGAGTACATCATGTGGGGAGAAGCATGGCAGGAGTAGGAACTCAGCATTCTCTCTATAGACAGGAAGTAGAAAAAGAACAGCAAGTGGGGCTAGACTATAAAAACCTGAAGGCCCCGGGCTGGAGAGATGGCTTAGTGGTTAAGGCACTGCCTGTGAAGCCTAAGAACCCAGGTTTGATTCTCCAGGTCCCATGTAAGCCAGATGCACTTGGTGCCTCATGTATCTGGAGTTTGTTTGCAGAGGCTAGAGGCCCTGGTATGCCCATTTTCTCTCTCTTTTATTCCCTCTGTCTGTCTCAAATAAATAAAAACAAAGTGGAGCTGGGCGTGATAATGCATACCCTTAATCCCAGCACTCGGGAAGCAGAGGTAGGATTGCTGTGAGTTCGAGGCCAGCCTGAGACTACATAGTAAATTCCAGGGCAGCCTGGGCTAGAGTGAGGCCTTACCTCGAAAAAACAACAACAACAACAAAATCCTGCAGACCCACCTCCAGTGACTTACTTCCTCCAGCAAGGCTTCACCTCCTAAGGGTTCCACAGCCCTCCCAAACAGCACCACCAGCTGGAGATTAAGTACTCAAACACATGAGCCAATGGGGGACATTCATAGTCAAACCACTACAAAAATTTATTAAATTCTGGAAAATGAATTCTCTCACCTGGAGAGGTCTTGTGTTTATTAAACCACTGAAGACTGGAAGTTACATTCTATTACACTTCTTTTAATCAGTTCAGATTGTATATTTTATGGGAAATGGGAGGCAAGGTAAGAGTTTATTGTCTCTCATGATTCATTTTTCCTCTGGAAAAGAAATATGTATTTCTAAAATATTCATTTCATCCTAAATTTGCCCCCACATCATACACCAGGCATATTTGTTCTGTTTTGTTTCAGATTACCATATTTAATTTGTTTGAAATATTTAGGAAAAGTTTTTGAGGTACATGTATCCATACTCCTTAAAGCCACTGAACCAATTTTGCCTGCAGGCCTGTCACTGTGGGCTTTAACGTCAAGACTGTGGCTTGTGTCTCATGCCTTATTGTTGACCTTTGTACATGGACCTGCGAGATGGGATTTGAAAGTACTTTCATGGGTATAGTAGTTATCTTCTCATTGCTGGGACAACACACCCAAGCAAAAGCAGCTGCTGGGAGGAAAGGATTGGCTTCGTCTTACAGTCTTGAGGGGAAGCTTCATCATGGCAGTGAAAGGGTAGCCTTCGCAGGAAGTTCACTCACATCTTGTCATATATCTGGGTGGAAGTAGTCTAACTACTGGGTTTGGAGCTAGGCTAATAAACCTCAAGGTCTGCCCCCAACTACACACCTCCTCCATCAAGGCTCTAGCTCCCAAATGGCCACTACCTGGGGACTGAGTATGAGGCTTAATCATAAACACATGAGACTATGGGAGACATTTCATATTCAAACTATCACGATGGGTGAGGCCTCTCTTAGCATATCTGGCTGTGACACATGCCCCAGAAAACCTCAGTTTTATCCTCAGTAACAGTAAAAAGTTCAAGAAGTATCTACATGATAGTAATAAAGATACAGCGATTTGTCAGTTCTATGAGAGGAGCAAGTATTCTGTTTGTCACGGGTTGGGCCTGTCCTGGTAAAAATGGGACTTGTTTTTAGCATAAGCCCTGTTCAGGCATGTATGACTACAAGGTGCCCCCTGGAGGTTCTTGTGGGGAGTTGCCCTCTGATGAGTGGGGATACCACTGTGGCCTGTACTTCCTCCTATCCACAACTTCTGGGGTCCATACTTCTACCATACCAGGCAGGAAGCTCCAGCGGCCATCAGAAGCATCCCTATCATCTCTTCCAAACCCTTTGATATGAGCCCTAAAAATTTACCATTGAGCTGAGAAGAGACAAAGAAATATGATGGTGAGGTACTCATGATCTTCCTTCTCCTCCCTCCTCATGGCATCTCATGGTGAGTGCTCCTCACTCCCTTCTCCTCCCTCCTCATGGTGTCTCATGGTGAGTTGCTCCTGTCTCCCTTCTCCTCTGTGCTCATAGCATCTCATGGTGAGTGCTCCTCTGTCTTCTCCTCCATCCTCATGGAGTCTCATGGTGAGGTGCTCCTGTCTTCCTTCTCCTCCCTCCTCATGGCATCTCATTGTGAGGTGCTCCTGTCTCCCTTCTCCTCTGTGCTCATGGCATCTCATGGTGAGGTGCTCCTGTCTCCCTTCCCCACCCTCCTCATGGTGTCTCATGGTGAGGTGCCCCTGTCTCCCATCTCCTCCCTCCTCATGATGTCTCATGGTGAGGTGCTCCTCTCTCCCTTCTCCTCTGTCCTCATGGCGTCTCATGGTGAGGTGTTCCTGTCTCCCTTCCCCACCCTCCTCATGGTGTCTCATGGTGAGGTGCCCCTGTCTCCCTTCTCCTCCCTCCTCATGGTGTCTCATGGTGAGGTGCTCCTCTCTCCCTTCTCCTCTGTCCTCATGGCGTCTCATGGTGAGGTGTTCCTGTCTCCCTTCTCCTCCCTCCTCATGGTGTCTCATGGTGAGGTGCTCCTCTCTCCCTTCTCCTCTGTCCTCATGGCGTCTCATGGTGAGGTGTTCCTGTCTCCCTTCTTCTCCGTCCTCATGGAGTCTCATGGTGAGGTGCTCCTGTGCCCCTTCTCCTCCCCCCTCATGGCATCTCATGGTGAGGTGTTCCTGTCTTCCTCCTCTTCCCTGCTCATGGCGTCTCATGGTGAGGTGCTCCTCTCTCCCTTCTCCTCTCTCCTCAAGGCGTCTCATGGTGAGGTGCTTCTGTCTCCCTTCTCTTCCCTCCTCATGGCGTCTCATTGTGAGGTGCTCATCTCTCCCTTCTCCTCCGTCCTCTTGGCGTCTCATAGTGAGGTGCTCCCATCTTCCATTGCCTCCCTCTTCTTGGCGTCTCATGGTGAGGTGCTTCTGGTCTCCCACTTCGTTCATCCTCCATCTTCAGCTGCATGTTTGCAGATTCTTGTTACACTGGAGGAGTAGGTGATAAAGATTTTGGTGGAGATGATGAAAGTAATGACAAGACCATTTCATGAAAACCCCATGACAGAGGTTTAGTGGTGCTTTTGGAATTGGGAGGCCTTATTTCTGAGGGGAAAGTTTTGTCTTAGTGGGAAAACATAACAGGTATCTGGGTGTCACATCAGCAGGGAGGAAGCACTGAAAATGTCCTCTTGATCCACTAATACCCAGTGGACTCAAAGTCCTCCTCCAGTGACATATGTCTTCTAGCAAGGCTCCACCTCTGAAAGGGTCCACAACCTTCCCAAATTGCTACCAGCTGGAGACCAAGTATTCAAACACATGAACCGCTGGGCGTGGTGGTGCATGCCTTTAGTTCCAGCACTCAGGAGGCAGAGGTAGGAGGATCACCATGAGTTCGAGGCCACCCTGAGACTACATAGTGAATTCCAGGTCAGCCTGACTTACCTCGAAACAAAGAAACAAACAAAACCTACAACCGTGAACCTGTGAGGACACTTTGCCCAATACCCAACATGGAGAGCACCCTGAATTCTGATTCTGGTTTCGCATCTGCTTGGGTTCAGGCCCCTGGCAAGTCACTTAACCCAAAAAGTGTTAAACAAGTGGGCAACTGCATTTGGGAAATTCTTCAAAGTAAAAGTTGGAGAATGAAAATGTGAAGAATTATTACATTATACATGTTGTTAGTTAAATTGCCTTAATTCAGGCTTTTTTCAGACACTCTGCATAATGATTTTGATCCATTGAAAAAAATATATCTCTGTTTATGACTGGACTATTGAAATTCATGGGACATTTTCCTCCTGAATTTTCTAAGGAATCCTAAAAGAATATAAATCTCAGATGTCATAGAGCAAGAAATTACTTGGACTGTCACAGTTGAAATTGATGAGGGTCTTGGTGGGAGATGAGCCATTGTCGTTGTGAAAGTGGATGGCTTGTCATCTTCCAAAGATGTAGCTACACATGCCAAGTGTACCTTGGATTGCAGGCGTTTGGGTAGGGGTGATGACACCTCAGATTTTCTTCTCTGTCATTGTCATGGTCTTCAAAGTATGTGTCTGCTAGCCAGTCTGAGGAGGAGGAGGCTGAGTTAGAGGGGCCTCACTGTAGGCTGTATTTTTTGAGCCTCATTCCATCGAGTAAGCCCAAGTCCAGTGCAGTTGATCCACAATGCCTGTCTAATGGCTCTGTTTCCACTCAAGTGTCTCTGGGATCATCACAGCTCCTGGGGATTTCTAGTGGCTCTAAATCCATTATAGTTGAGGGCATCTTTGATTCACCTTAATCCCCAGGGCTAAGATACTTCCAACTGGTAACTATGCACTTGTTTGCAGCTAAAGAGTACAAATGTGTCCACCAGTAGCACACAGACACACCGGCTTTTATATAACATGCATAGTCTACTGTGGGGAAGAATTGAACCCATCATGTTCTGGTGGTATCCTCCCCAACACGAGCCCCAGAGAAGAACAAGGAGCCATAGGGTAGAGCTAAGGTAACAATCTGGACCAGAATGGACTTATTACCCTGCATGTTTAGTGCCTGTGAGTCTCAAGGCAATTCCCATCCCCCATAAATGGAGACCCAGGGCTATTGTATCATTAGATTTTTTTCTTGATTGAGAGTATGCCAAAGCTGTTTTATTTGTCTTCTGTGCCTCCTGTAACAACCACAAGAAGTGTGGATGAGGGAAACACAAATTTATTATTTTATAATCTGGAGGTCAGGAGTTCTAAAATCAAGGTGATTGCCTTCTTTCTGGGGCCTGAAGAGGAAGCGTCTGTTTCTTTACCCTTTCCAACCTCTAGAGGGCACCTGCGTCCCTTGGCCGCGTGGCTCCAGGCTTCCTCCTCCAGCTCAGCTAACAGCGAAACATCTTCGAATCTCTCACCCTGACTGCTGCATCACATGGTCTGCTCTAATTCTGTCCCTCCTTTCCTATTAGAAGGAGTCTTAAAAAATATTTGTTAGAAAGGGTCTCCTAGTACAGGTTGGCCTAGAATTTACTATGACCTTGAACTTCATTCAGATCCTCCTGCCTTCCAGCTCTCTTCAGTGCTGCTTTTACAGGCAGGTGCACCATGCCTCTTTGTGCAGTGCTGGGGATTGAATGCATGGCTTCATGCATGCTCAGGAAGGCACTTTAGGAACCGAGCCACATCTCTAGCCCTCAAGGAGTCTTGAGATTACAACGAGCCACACAGATAACCCACGATATCGCCCCATGTCAAGATCACCAGTTTAAACCTATCTGCAGAGTCCCTTTTGCTATCAAAGTAGCCTATTCACAGGCTTTCATCGGGAAGTGGAGGTCGTCTTCCCACCCGAGTCAACACGTTGAGTGGTACGGCTGAAGGAAGATACGTTTCACCTGGACAGGGTTTGCAGTCTTTCAAGGCCTTAATTTGTTGCATTATTTCAGTTCTGCCTTTTCTAGTTATCCAACTCCAACTCTGCCTTTGGAAGCAGCAGCCACCTGTGTAGATCCCCAACACACAGCTCAGTGGTTGTGGCCTGGGGATAGTGCAGAGGCTTCCATTTTCCTGACCATGACAAAAGACAATCCAGTCTTACTCTCAGCAAGAGCACTTTCCCTCTCAGTGAGACTTAATTTAATAACCTTCAGGATTTAACAGTGTGGACCTACCTGTGATGTGCAGGCACCAGGTATCACACCATTATTTCTGAAGCTTGAAATGGCTCTGGGGTCCGTCGCCTTTCCAAGGTCAGCCATCAAATGGATAGTTCCAGAAGTGTCTCGACATTGTGTAATCTTGGCCACATCAGATAGAATAGCTGGCCATTCAAAGACTCCACCCTCCACAATTTAACATGCATGTCAAGGAATATTCGCTTAGCTATCTTTCACTATTTCTTTAAAAATTGTAAAATGCCAAGCATAGTTCCAAGTCGACCATAAAATAAGACAAAGTAATATTACTAAAGACAGAGGTGGTACAGATTTGTATAAGCACTCAACCATAGCACTGGAAAGTCTGCCATGATCATGTCAGGCAATGGCCCTGGATATAGTTAAAAGTATGCATAAAAGCCAAAGAGATGAAATTTAAGAAATTCTTAGGATTTGGTAGGGGCCAGGCTGTCTTTGTTTTGTTTATTGGTTTTGGAAATTTAAGGCTATTGTTGCCTTTTAAGCCACAGAACGGGGGTAAAGGGAATACAGCGCAAGGGATTCCCTCAGTCACATGCTGATCGATTACATTTTGGCACAGGTTGCTCTTCTATATATCTTGGATGCACATTGAACACATATTTTAAACTAGTAAGAAAAGTAAAGGACAGGCGATTAACCATTTTGTTAGCATACATGAAAACGTTTGCTGGCAAGTCCTTGCTTGGTTAAGTAGGGTGAGAAGGGATGAATGAATAAATAAGCACGCTGGCTTTGCCCTGATGCTAATTAGAAAGCAATGCAGGAAAATGATGAATAGACTGTGAGGAAGCCTGAGAAGGGTGAGTTTGATTTGTGTCTTTGCTTGGATTTGGAGATTCGGGGATTCAGGCTATCGGTGCTCCACCCCCTTCAGCCCTTTGAGGTTTGCTTAGGAGGCGTAGGAAATGAACTTAATTAATTCTTCCTTCCCCTAACAGTCTTCATCCACACTGGGGAGCTGGGATGGTCTCGGGTTCTTACTCCCGAAGATTCTTTGTCCTCAAATCAAGCATCTCCAGAGCTTCTAGACTTCTCTTAACTAACATAGGTTTTAAAAAACAAACGTGGGCTGGAGAGATGGCTTAGCAGCTAAGGTGCCTGCCTGCAAAGCCTAAAGATCCATGGTCGACTCCCTAGATCTCACGTAAGCCAGACACGCTAGGTGATGCATGTGCAAGGTCGTGCATGCACACAAGGGGGCGCACGTGTCTGGAGTTCGATTGCAGTGGCTGGAGGCCCTGGCACACCAATATTCTCTCTTATAAAAAAAGTTTGTTTAAAAAAAATTCCACAGCACTAGGAAGGAGAAGGCAAAGAGGGTCAGAAGTTTGAGGCCAGTTTGGACTTCATGATACCCTGTATTAACACCCTGCCCTCCCCCCAACAAAATGATTCTAAGTTGGCCACTAATTTCATGAATGTGTGAATTTGTGGGGAAGAGTCATACCAGTGTCTTTCCTTTCTGTGGTATGCCTTGTGGAAACAATGTTTGTGCTCGTAGTGACCAAAACACAGGGTCCTAGCAGTTCTCTGCCCTGGAGCATGCATAGCTTCCACAAGACCCTTCTTCGAGAATGGCTTAATTTGGTTCTTGATTTGACTTAGCTAGAAAGTGTAGAGAGAGGCACTTCAACTAAGACATTTCACTTATTAAATATTGCTTTCATTTACAGTTGGAAAAGTTTGAAAGCATAGAAGTCTCTAAGGATACCATTACCTAGTTAGAAAAAGGAGGCATTTTGTTATGTCAAATTCATAATCACAAATAAAGTTGGTCATGTCATTCCAGCGCCTCTAGCTTTGTCCCTTGTCTGTATGACAAGAGGGCAGGGCCCCGAGATGGGGTGTAATGAAATGGATGAGGCCTGAGGGATTCCTGCAGAGCTGGGCTGCGGGGCTACTCTCTCTGGGCCTCGCGTAGGCTCTGGCCTCCATGGACTAATTTTGTACTTCTGTCGCAGGTAGAACAAGTCAGCCAGTTGGCTGTGTTTATAGAGGCAGCTTTAGACTATCACAGACAGTCCACAGATATCCTGCAGGAGCTGCAGAGCAAACTACAGCTACGGTAAGGGCTTAGCCTTCTTTCCAGCAATGGGCTGCAGAGCTCAAAACCATAGAAAGTACCCTCTGTCTGTCTGGGTCTTCTCCCCACTCTGTTCTGAATTTTCTTCAGCTGGTTTTAAGGTTGAATATGAGATGGGACTAAGATAATAAATGTGTGGCTTGTGACATTAGGACAGAAGTGGGAAAAGGGTTATCTTACGTCCTTTTTCTTTTCACTAAAGCTCCCTGTTTGTAACCTGTATTTAGGGCAAGCAAGTACTGTGGCTCACCTGTCTTAAAACTCAGCCCCTACAGCGTTCTTCTGCTTTGTTGCTGACTTGCGTAGGGTTTACCTCTGTTTCTGAGTGGGGATGGCTATGGTATATGCTCTGTCCTCCACATGGAAGGAGACGTGGAGAGTGAAATGATGCTCAGAAACTATGTAAATACCTGTGAAAATCACAAGGCTAATCCTATAAGGTACTGAAAGCATGAACAATACCTGCTGAGTGATCAAAGTAGGGTTGTACTCTGCCTTACAGCTTTCAGGATCAATGCATTTCTCTCTTTCTGAGAAGTGGTAATATAATTTATAATATACCTAAAAACCTTACAATCAAAATATTGGATTTAGGGCTAGAAAGGTGGCTGAGCAGTTAAGGTGCTTGCCTGCAAAGCCTAAGGACCCATGTTCAATTCTGCAGGTCCCACATAAGCTGGGTGCACAATGTGACACAAGCGCGTAAGGTCACATACTCACACAAGGCAGTGCACACTTGGAGTTCTATTACAGTGGCTGGAGGCTCTGGCATGCCAATGCTCTTTCTCTCTCCCTCTCTCTCTCTCTCTCTCTCTCTCTCTCTCTGTCTCTTGCTCTCACTCTCTTGCTTTCTTGCATGACAAAAAAAAAAAAAAAAGGCCGGTCTGTTGGACTTGCCTCAAAATAAATATTGGATTTTAAAAGTGCCCTATGTTTTGACTGGTCTTGATAACAGAAAGTTATTTTACATAAGTATGATAGTGAATACATTTGGAGGAATTTTGGCTTAAATCAGTGCTTCAATTACAGAAGGAAGATTGACTGTTTGGACTGTAAAGCATCCACTTCCATAGGCAGGTGGTTACCTGGGTGTTGTATGAGCAGATTCCCAGTTCTCTAGAAGAGGGGGTGGGAGAAAGCAGCTAGCTCTGGAGGGTGCCCACTTGCTAAGTGGCCCAGGGAGTTTATGAAGACAGGTAGTCTTCTTCAAGTTGAATTTCACTGATAAACTCAAATCTACATTTGAAGAACTGCGTATAAGGCACACCTTAACCCCTTTGGGCTCTTAGAAGTCAGCGTGTAAAATTGTTCCCTTCATGACACCACTAGGTTTGTTTGCTCATCCAAGCCGCATGAAGGTGCATTTGGAGGCCTTGCTGTCTGGCGCGGATGTCTGACTCAGCTTCCAATGTGTGTTACAGAATATCTGTTGCATCCAGCATCCCTAAGCGAGAATATAAGCCCAGGCCTGTGAAAAGGAGTTCTAGTGAGTTCAATGGGGTTTCCTCCACCTCCGCATCAAAGACAACAGGTAGGCTAACTGTCTGCTCTAAGTGTGCAAGAGTGCCCTTTGGTCAGGCACTTCTAGAAGCATTTAGTTCCTGCATGTTGCTGAGTCTTTTTTTGTGTGTGAATGAATGCACTGAGACCCTCCCTCACTTTGTGCAGTTGCTCTGTGATTCCCCTCTTTCTGTTTCCTACTTTTAGGTGTTTGTATCAAGTTTTGAAAAACAGCACCAGGAAGATTTCCAACATTTACCAATGCCTTCTAATGTTACAGATGACAGATCCAAGGCCTGAGAACCATCATTGCTATGTTGTCCCTTATAATTAAGCGACTTAACACTTTCAAAATATTTTACCACTTTTTAAAAAGTTTTAGTTAGCATTTGCTGAGCATCTGCGATGCCAGGAACAGTGTTGGGTCCTGCACCATTAGCTATTTATTTATTTACTTGTTTTTTGGTTTTTCAAGGTAGGGTCTCACTCTAGCCCAGGCTGACCTGGAATTCACTATGGTGTCTCAGGGTGGCCTCGAACTCATGGCAATTCTCCTACCTCTGCCTCCCAAGTGCTGGGATTAAAGGCATGCGCCACCACGCCCAGCTCCACTAACTTTTTTGTTGTTGTTCATTTTTTATTTATTTATTTGAGAGCGACAGACACAGAGAGAAAGGCAGATAGAGAGAAAGAGAGAATGGGTGCGCCAGGGCCTCCAGCCACTGCAAACGAACTCCAGACGCGTGTGCCCCCTTGTGCATCTGGCTAACATGGGTCCTGGGGAATCGAGCCTCAAACTGGGGTCCTTAGGCTTCACAGGCAAGCACTTAACCTCTAAGCCATCTCTCTAGCCCACCATTAACTTTTAATGATAAATGACACATTAGTACATTTTAGAACAGGAAACAGTCAAATGGTATGAATCTTCCTGTAGTCTGTTATGATTGCCATTTCCATCCTAGTCTCTCCACTAGACATAGCCACTGTTAAGGATTAATTATGGATATTGTTCTGTCTGTGTATGCAAAGATTTATAACACAACATGTATAACTTACATTTTGTCTGTTTTGTAAATGCAAGAACATCTTAGGCACATTGTTGTACAGTTTACTTTTCAAAATATGCCATTATTTCTTGTAGTTATTTTCATGACATACATATAGCTCTCTCCAATTATTTTTAACAACTCATTTTTTTTCATTATATGCATCACATTCCTATTAATTGGGACAGTGAATGAATGCCCTTTATTTGCCTCCATAGGTTCATGAGCAAGTCTTCTAGGAAGTGAAATTTTCAGTCAGAGGGAATGCACATTTTAAATATTTTTTTCTTTTTATTTATTTGAGAGAGAGAGAGAATGGATGCACCAGGGCCTTCAGCCACTGCCAACAAACTCCCGATGTGTGTGCCCCCTTGTGCACGCACATGTGCAGCCTTGTGCGCTTGCATCGTTGTGCGTCTGGCTTATGTAGCACCTGGAGAACCAACATGAGTTCTTAGGCTTCGAAGGCAAGCATCTTAATCGCTAAGCCATCTCTCCAGCCTGTGAATGCACATTTTAAATGACACATATTGCCATTTGGAGTGTCCCTCCAAAATGGCTTCATGTTGTCCAGTGTGTGAATTCTGGCCTTCTTATACTTGTGCCTTTAAACTTCAATTTCTGCCAAGTATTTTTGTATTAAAATGGTACTCAGTCTTAACTTTAGCCTTGCCACAATCACTAGTGAGATTAAACTTTTTTCCATTTTTTAGTTGGTTATTTGCATTTTCTTATGTCTGAGTTGAAGTAACTTTATCTGTGTGATTATAGGAATTTGTTACGTATAAGGGTATGAATAATTTACTCCTCCCAGTTTGTCACTTACTTGTAAACTTAATTTGGGAAGTGCTTTGTTGCTGTTATGTGCTTTCATAGTTCGCATCAACCAGGACTCTTAAAATGCCTGTCCCTTGCTTCCTACTGTTAATTGAGTAATTGTAATTAATTGTCTTGGCTTCCCAGGGAAATTGCAGTGGCAAGCTAGGCATCAGGGAAATGATGGTGTGTGGCTTCTCTTTCCTGGAACTTCCATTTCTATTCTCAAATATGCTTCAGCTCTTTTATTTTATTTTTAATCTATTTGTATGTATGTATATGATGTGTGTGTACAAGGATGAACATGTGCCATGCTATGCATGTGAGGATGAGAGAAGTGTCTCTTCTTTCCACCTACCTTCTTATGCCAGCCTCCACGTTATCCAGACGCTACCTTACACTGACATAGGTGTATTAGAGCACAGACACGTGAGCCACTTTGCATGCTGAAGAGGGTCGAACTTGCCTCAGCAGGCTGGCAAGCAAGCGGCTTTAACCACTGGACCATCTTCCCAGCCCTCCTGTGAGTTCTTTGAAAAGTCTCTCACTCGCCCTCTCTCTCTGACTCTCACTTTCTGTTCTTCTCTTTTCCTCCCTCTCTCTCTGCTGTCTCTCATACACAAAACACATCCCACCTCCTTCATGCTCTTTTCAAAATGTTTTCTAACAGTCCTTTGTAATTTCCTCCTGACCTACCATGCCACATGCATGGGTTGGGATAGATGAACAGTCATACAATAAAACAAAACTCTTCTTTTCCATGTCTTCTGTTTTTGTGAGTTCTTCTTGGTGGTCTTCAGCACATCAGAAAAAAAAAAAAAATCAAGCAGTTCTGAAGTGTCAGTTCAAAGTGCACTTTTGTGTTCTGTCACAGTGTAGCGTTGCAAGCACGAGCAGCGTTCGGCAGCAGCCCCGTGCTGCACAAGGCGTCAGTCCCGTTCCCCGGCTTCTTGAATCCTGGGCGCTGCCGCCTCATGCCATGAAGCCGGGTCATGCCATCCTCTAACTTTGGGGTTTGTTTTCAGAGTTGTTGGTTTTCCTAGCTCCTTTACATTTCCATATGAATTTTGGCATTAGCTGTTCGATTCATACAAACAGCCCATTCAGATTTTGGTTTTATTTGAGGTGATTTTACAGACCATTTTAGGGCAATTGCTGGCTTAATTATGCTGCGTGTTCAGATCCTGAGCACCATCTATTTTATTTTCTGTTTATTTACATCCTTAATGTTTTCATTAGTGTATTATTGCTTCCAGGATATAGGTTTTATATACTTTAAGCTGTCTCTAAATATTTAATATTTTAATATGACTATAAGCCACATTTCCATAAAATTCCCATTTCCAAAATCTTTCACTGTTAGGAACATTTTTTTTTCATTGCTAAAAATACAGTTTGGTAAATTAATTAGTTACTTAATCAAATAGAGAGAGAGATAGTATGAGTGAGCATAGGCATGCCAGGGCCTCTTGCTGATGTAAACAAACTCCAGATATATGCAGCACATTGTACATCTGGCTTTTATGTGGTTACTGGGTAATCAAACCTAGGCTATTAGGCTTTGCAAGCAAGCATCTTTGCAGCACCTAGCAATCTAGAAATACAAGTTTTTATATCAGATTTGCATTTCTCCAAGTTCTTTGATTTATTTATTAGTTCTAGTAGTTATTTTTCACAGCTTCTGTAGTTTTTCTATACATGATTATGTTATCTACACATAGTTTATTGGATGCCTGGAAATCGTGGCTTTTTTTTTTTTTTTTTTTTTTTTTTGCCCCTGTGCATTTGTCAGAGCCTCTAGGATCATGTTAAATAGAAATGGTTAGAGGGCTGGAGAGATGGCTTAGAGGTTAAGCGCTTGCCTGTGAAGCCTAAGGACCCCGGTTCGAGGCTCAATTCCCCAGGACCCACGTTAGCCAGATACACAAGGGGCCACACGCATCTGGAGTTCCTTTGCAGTGGCTGGAGGCCCTGGTGTGCCCATTCTCTTTCTCTCTCTCTCTGCCTCTTTCTCTCTCTGTCGCTCTTAAATAAATAAACAAAAAAAAATTTAAAAAAGAAATGGTGAGAGGTAGTGAACCTGCCTTGTCCCTGATCTTAGGGAAGAAACAGCCAGTTTTTCCTAATTTAAGTGTTCTGTTAGCTGTAGTTTTTTTTTAAATAGTTATAGTAACTTTTATTATTTTATAAGAATGTTGGCTTGCATCCTCCTTCCCTCCTTCCTTCTTTATGCTTTCTTATTTCTAGAATAGATATGTTTTATTATCAGATTGAGACAATTCCCTTAACTTTACTAAGAGGTTTTTTTTGGCATTTATTGAGATGATCTTTTTTTTTTTTTTTTAATTTGTGAGTTACTTTGAGCTAATTAAACCAATCTTGCATTCCTGAGATAAACTTTTTGTGGGGAAGGTTTTGTTTTTTGAAATAAACCTAATTTTATATAGTATTAGGTTTCTAGAAACATTCCTAAGTTGTCCAATATACTCTATCAAATTCCTGTATTATTAACATTTCATTCATATGGTAAACATATACATATATTATTAAAGTACCCATATTGATATAATATTATTAACTGAAGCCCATACCTTGCTCATATTTCTTCAGTTTTTACCTAATACTTCTTTTTCTAGGATCCCAACCAGTATACTACCTAACATTTAGTTGTCATGTCCCATTAGGCTATTATGGCTGTGACACTTGACAGTTTTGGGAAGTACTGTTTTGGGAAGTACTGTTTTGGGAAGTACTGTTTAGAAGTACTGTTTAATAGAAAGGCTAGGCCTCAGGTTAAAATACTTCTTTTGGCAAAAGTATCTGGCTTGAATTTAGCTAAACTGTGCATTTCCCATCATACTTATTTCATGGTTACGGTCCCTTTACAGCATTATAGTACTTGTTTACAATTTATGTGTTGATGTAATACTAAATTTAAAATTATTTGAATGAAATTTGCTTCATTAACATCATTAAGAGGGTCTATCCAGACTTCTTTTTGTATTAGTGTAACACTAGTTTCTGTTTTAAAAAAATACACAAAAAAACTAAGTACAACATACAGTAACATAAGATGTTCTCACTCACCCAGTGATCCAAGAGGATGGGTGGTTCTTAAGCATTGACTGACTCAGGGGCCCTGGATGCTGGAGTAGCTTCCAAGTTGCTGCCCTACTTGTAACTACTCCAATGAGGGGGAAAAGGAGAGAGAACAGAAATAATTTGCTTAAGCCAGCAAGGTAGAAATGGCACACTTACATTCCAGGAACATGAACTCAACTAAAACACTACACATAGTGACACTTAGGAAATGCAGTCCCTTGCTGATCGAACACTGTCCCCTGTTAATGGTGGTGCCTTAATTCATTCATACCTCAGACTGGGAAACTTATAAACAACAAAATGTATTATTTGCAGTTCTAGAGATTGACAAGTCTTCTGAGATCAAGTACTAGAATATTTGATGACTGGTGGGGCTTCATTCTTTTTAGATGGTATCTTATGCTGTTTTACACATGGTGGAAGGCCAGACAAGCTCCCTCTGGCCCCTTCGATAAGGGTCCTAATTCCATTCATAAGGGCTCTGTCCTATGACCTAATAACTTACTAAAGACCATAACCCACTGGGGATTAGCTTTCAATAGAATTTTAGGCACACACACACACACACACACACACACACACACAGACTAATATTTAAAGCCCAAAGATGAACACCATAAAATGGAGACATCAGGCACAAGTCCTTAACAATGACAGACTTGCTGAGCAGAAATCACAAGAACCCTTTGCTTTGGCAAGTGAAGAGCATTCCTTGACTAGACCCTGGTGCTGTCTCTCTAAGGTTTGTGTGTGGGAGGGGAATCCTCCTGTTGTCCTTCATCCCATGGGCCCCTAGCTGTGCTCTGTCAGAAAAGACACAGCTGAAGTCTGCTTGGGAAACTGCCTTCTTTGGTTTTTATTTTCTTTTTACCTTTTTTTTTCCCCTGAGACTTGGGTCTCACTCTAGCCCAGGCTGACCTGGAACTCACTCTGTAGTCCTGGGCTGGCTTTGAACTCACAGAGATCCTCCTACCTGTGCCTCCCAAGTGCTGGGATTGAAGGCATGTGCCACCATGTCTGGCTAAGCAGTTTCCCTCTTAGGGATTTGTGCTGTATGGCTCCATAGCGCTTAGTAAGCATGGAGTCTTACTGGTTGAACTAATCTCCGTGCTCTTGGAAGTTCTGTGTGTCCGTCATCATGTTGACGGGTCATAGACGTGGCTCTCAAGACTGCTTTACTTTTTCTTATCAGATCTGGCTTCCCTCTCAGCCTGTGGAGGTTACCATGAAGCCATGTGAATCAACAGACTGGACTGGAAGGGCAAATTTTAATCTAGATTTTGACATACAGCTAGTTTCTTTTGGTTCAGTGAGGTCTCTGAGAATTCTTTGAAAGAACAACCTGCTTATCTTCTGGTACTTGGGGTATAGAAGAAGATAGCTTTTTTAAGCACCTTTCCTCAATGGCTTTCTTCTTAGAAATGTACCCTAGAATTAACTTAAACGTGACATCTTGCATGCCTGTAAAGTATTTTCTAAAGAAACATAAAGTTGTATATGAGAATATCTTGATAGCCAATTATTTATTTATAGGTATTTGTCAATAGTAGGATGATTTGTTAAGTACATTTTGATATACAGATGAGATGATTTGTATCTACTTGAAGGCATTGGTATGTGGATTGTGTAGAAACATAAGTATAATGTAGCAAAGAAAGACAATCGTCAAAGGAGACTATGACTACAACATTGTAGACTTATCATCTACATGTGAACTAGGCTAAGTGGTCAGGTTCTGGACAGTATTTTTCTTAAGACTGAGTAGACAAAATGTATCCAGTCATGGAAAAAATTCAATGACATTGAAGAATAGGTATGATGCCTTCTTTAGAGGATTTTTGTCCTGCTATATTTTCATTTCCTCTGCCTTTCAGAAGCTCGCTTACTGCCTAACGTAAGGTTCGAGTATAATCCCATTTATCTGACTGCTGGGGATAACAGCCTGCTTTGTGAAGGACAGTCCCAATAGTCTGTTGCTTCAGTGGGATTTTTTTTTTTTTTTGGTAGTGCCTCCCTCTTAATCTCAAAATTTATGTTATTTGGATGAAAATTATAAGTTGCCTATATTTATGATTTTGATTTTCTATTTCTGTTGTAAAAACAAAATCTGTACTCTGAGTAAAGATGTTACTGTTAACCACTTCAAATTTCTGCTTAAAAAGAAGTTGAATATAAACTAAAACCTTTGTAAATCTACTCCCAGCCTCCACTTCTACTGTATCACCTTTGATAAAGCAGAACTTGGAAACCTTGGTCTTGGCAGTATTTGCTACCCTTCCAGATGGTACTCAAGCAAAGGGCTAGGATAGGATCCAGGGCTTCAACTCAAGATCCCAAAGCACCATTCACTTACTGGCTACAAGAGAGAACACAGCTTTCTGTGGTTTGAGTCTCTGGGACTGGCAGTGTAGAAAATATTGAGCTGTACAAAAGGGAAACATTTGAATTGTGAGGGAGGCTGTGTGGCATAGGGTCCTAGCTAGCATGGGATTAGGGAGGCTGTGTGGCATAGGGTCCTAGCTAGCATGGGATTAGGGAGGCTGTGTGGCATAGGGTCCTAGCTAGCATGGGATTAGGGAGGCTGTGTGGCATAGGGTCCTAGCTAGCATGGGATTAGGGAGGCTGTGTGGCATAGGGTCCTAGCTAGCATGGGATTAGGGAGGCTGTGTGGCATAGGGTCCTAGCTAGCATGGGATTAGGGAGGCTGTGTGGCATAGGGTCCTATCTAGCACGGGATTACGGAGGCTGTGTGGCATAGGGTCCTAGCTAGCATGGGATTAGGGTGGCTGTGTGGCATAGGGTCCTATCTAGCACGGGATTATGGAGGCTTTGTGACATAGGGTCCTAGCTAGCATGGGATTAGGGTGGCTGTGTGGCATAGGGTCCTAGCTAGCATGGTATTAGGGGGCTGTGTGGCATAGGGTCCTAGCTATCATGGGATTAGGGTGGCTGTGTGGCATAGGGTCCTAGCTAGCATGGGATTAGGGTGGCTGTGTGGCATAGGGTCCTAGCTATCATGGGATTAGGGTGGCTGTGTGGCATAGGGTCCTAGCCAGCATGGGATTAGGGAGGCTGTGTGGCATAGGGTCCTAGCTAGCATGGGATTAGGGAGGCTGTGTGGCATAGGGTCCTACCTAGCATGGGATTAGGGAGGCTGTGTGACATAGGGTCCTAGCTAGCATGGGATTAGGGGGCTGTGTGGCATAGGGTCCTAGATAGCATGGGATTAGGGAGGCTGTGTGACATAGGGTCCTAGCTATCATGGGATTAGGGAGGCTGTGTGGCATAGGGTCCTAGATAGCATGGGATTAGGGAGGCTGTGTGACATAGGGTCCTAGCTAGCATGGGATTAGGGAGGCTGTGTGGCATAGGGTCCTAGCTAGCATGGGATTACAGAGGCTGTGTGGCATAGGGTCCTAGCTATCATGGGATTAGGGTGGCTGTGTGGCATAGGGTCCTAGCCAGCATGGGATTAGGGAGGCTGTGTGACATAGGGTCCTAGCTATCATGGGATTAGGGAGGCTGTGTGGCATAGGGTCCTAGCTAGCATGGGATTAGGGAGGCTGTGTGGCATAGGGTCCTAGCTAACATGGGATTATGGAGGCTGTGTGGCATAGGGTCCTAGCTATCATGGGATTAGGGAGGCTGTGTGGCATAGGGTCCTAGCTATCATGGTATTAGGGAGGCTGTGTGGCATAGGGTCCTAGCTATCATGGTATTAGGGGGGCTGTGTGGCATAGGGTCCTAGATATCATGGTATTAGGGGGGCTGTGTGGCATAGTGTCCTAGATATCATGGGATTAGGGGGGCTGTGTGACATAGGGTCCTATCTAGCATGGGATTAGGGAGGCTGTGTGGCATAGGGTCCTATCTAGCACGGGATTAGGGAGGCTGTGTGGCATAGGGTCCTAGCTAGCATGGGATTAGGGGGCTGTGTGGCATAGGGTCCTAGCTATCATGGGATTAGGGTGGCTGTGTGGCATAGGGTCCTAGCTAGCACGGGATTATGGGGGCTGTGTGGCATAGGGTCCTAGCTAGCATGGGATTAGGTGGGCTGTGTGGCATAGGGTCCTAGCTAGCATGGGATTAGGGAGGCTGTGTGACATAGAGTCCTAGCTAGCATGGGATTAGGGAGGCTGTGTGGCATAGGGTCCTAGATAGCATGGGATTAGGGAGGCTTTGTGGCATAGGGTCCTAGCTATCATGGTATTAGGGAGGCTGTGCGGCATAGGGTCCTAGCCAGCATCGATTAGGGAGGCTGTGTGGCATAGGGTCCTAGCTAGCACAGGAGCGCCAACAGTTTGCTAGTTATTGTGTGACACTTTATACACATGCTTCATTTCACCCTCATAATACTGCAAGACAGTAATGATAAAATATAAAACCGTAATAAACAGCAAGACAACCGTAATCGCAGCTGTACCTAAACACCGGCTGTAGGGTTGATTTTTTTTTTTACTAGATCCATCCAGTTCTAAGGCTAATTGATCCCCATTCTACATATCAGTGGAAACTCAAAGAGAGCAAATGGGATTTCTGTAGGTAACAAGAGCCAGTAAGTAGCAGTGATGGAAACTTTTTCCCTTATAGCTCTTCACTTTCTTTTATTAAGAAGGCGTACTGGAGAATGTTCCCAGTGTTCAACAGCATTCCCACGATTTAAGACCACAGGGAGCGTATGGCCAGGTGAGGCAGCTGAGGACGTTGTGTGTGCATCTGGCTCGTGGGGGACAACTCTGATGGGTCAGGGAGTTCTGTCCTCACTCAGGCCATGGACGTCTGAGCTTTCGGTCCCTTCTTTCTTAGCCAGTAACGCAGTCCCTAGGCAGATTAAATTGTTAGCAAGTTGATGCTCAGCGAGGGTCACAGGTGAGAAGTCCTCTAGTGCCGCAGTGCCCTGTGTGCCACAGTCACCCTGTGCCTGTCCCAGCTGCTTCCTTAAAGTTTCCGTTGGCAGTAGCTTTGGGTCCCCTTGTCACGCGTCCAGCCTTGGGCTTCGTTGATTTGTAGGTGGAATTTTCAAGTGTAAAAGGGTCCTGTACCGTTTGTTTCTCAGGCACAGTTTCAAAAGAAAGCAGCACTTTATAGCCTGCATTAATGGGAAATTACTTTCCATTAGGGTTCTGAATGATTTGCCCATAATGTTTATAAAGGAAAGGAAAAATGTCAAGCATTTCACTAACAATTTAAAGCAAAGCTCTGAAGACTGTGCCAGAAATGAATTCCAAGAACATTTTCTTCATTATTTCTTCTTTCTAGAGAGAGAGGAAAAAAAATAAAGGAGTGAGAGACAGATGAAAGGATATAGGTCAATTAGGCAGAATGCATCATGGGACTGAGATGGAATCTTTGATAATGTCACCGCTAGGTAGTTCAGAGTGAATAAAATGAGTGAGCGTGGAGGAGGGGAATCACACCATGGAATGATGGAGTGAGCATGGAGTCCAAGTTCAGGCCCTGGCTAGGAGAACCGAGCGCCTGTCCAAGCCCGTGAGCTCAGGGTCAGGCTGCTTCTTTCGCTCAAGCTGCCCCTTTGTCCCCAAAGAGAAAAGGAGGCCAAGGCAAGTCCTTGAACTGAAACGTGTGCCTGGACAGTACCCAGAAAACTATGGATTCTGAAGAAAATAATGTAGAACTTGTGACCTGTGCTCAAGTGCCTCTCCCAACCCTGGGGCATTTACATCAGGCTCCAAGTTGTTACTTATTCTACTGCGAAAGGCTAGAGGGCAGGCTCTGTTTTACTTCTTGTAAAAATGGTTTATTTATTTGAGAGAGAGGGAGATTGAGAGAAAGAGGCAGATAGAAAGAACGGGCACACCAGGGCCTCCAGCCACTGCAAATGAACTCCAGATGCATGTGCCACCTTGGGCATCTGGTTTACACGAGTACTGGGGAATCAAACCTGGGTTCTTAGGCGTCACAGCAAAGTGCTTTAATCACTAAGCCATCTCTTCAGCCCAGTTTTACATTTTTTTTACTCTTATTTTACTTTTTATTTGAGAGAGATAGAGGTGCGGGGAGGGAGGGGACAGAGAGGATGAGCATGCAGGGTCTCCAACCACTGCAAACAAACTCTAGAAGCATGTGCCACGTTGTGCATTACATGCATGGGTCCTGGGGAATCGAACCTGGGTCCTTAGGTTTCGCAAGCAAGAACCTTAACTGATAAGCCGTTTCTCAAACCCATGTTTTACGTTTTTATGATTGTCTTTTTATTTTTATTTACTGAAACAAAATTGGAATTTATTGAATTTTTAACAAAAATTAAAGTACAGGCTTTGAGTGGGGGATGGGGTAGAGAGGAGCTTAAGCAAAGGACAGTATATACCTATGACATTAGTGTGGATATCTCAACAGAGAAGCATACAATTGAATGTCTTAATCTTAGACATAATGTGGTTTTATATATGAATATATATATATATATATATATATATATATATATATATAAAACTTTTCCACTGTAATTCCTGAAAGTTTCAATTAATGCAATGACAACTAAGGGTTAATGGGCTCCAGACTGAGATCTGCTTTAAACATGTAGAAAAGGCTGAGACTCCTTAACAAATGTGTCCTGCAGGCCTGTCAGAGTGAGGCAAAATAAATCTCTCCAATGACTTGTATGAAGACATTCTACCTCTCTTTAGGTATAAAAGAGACTTTTATAAATTTCTTGACACTTCAAAGGCTGCTCAGAAGTAATTTCTAGAGCCCAAGTCATTCCTCTTATTGGCTCAAAAATCTCTAGGATTACATTAGAAAATAAACATTTATTCAAAAGTGAAATGTGAAGTTTAAAAATTAAAGAAGACGCACACTTTGCTGGAGAAACACACACCTTTTTTTAGCCTAAATTTCCAAAGAGGAAATTAAAATCTCACAGAGCAGTGAGAACGGCGCCTGCTCACTTTGGTCACTCCTCCGTCTTCTCTCTTTCCCCCAGGCTGTCCACCGCTCTCATTTCTGTGAGCTCTCAGTCGTGGATCACACGTAGTGTCATAGCGAGGGAGACATAAACAAGAAAACAGAGGTTCTACCTTGTCATGGCACCTAGGACCTGTGCCAATTTGGGTGTCTTTCTCAACATCTCCGAGCTGCTTCTGAACGTGTCTGAATGTAGGCACTAGGCTTATAAACTCCAAGATATTTTCTAGCTCTAAATCCTGTGGCTGCAATATTTATCTCACTTTTTTAATTTATTTAATTTATTTTGAAAGAGAGAGAGAAAGAGACAGCTAGAGAGAGAGAGATTGAGAATGGGTGCACCAGGGCCTTCAGCCACTGTAAATGAACTCCAGATGCATGAGCCACCCTTGTGCATCTGGCTTACATGGGTCCTGGGGAATAGAACCTGGGTCCTTTGGCTTTGCAGGCAAACACCTTAACTGCTAAGCCATGTCTCCAGCCCTGCAATGTTTATCTTTTATGAGTACATAGCATTCTTAAAATTTAAGAAAGAAAGAAAGAAAGAAAGAAAGAAAGAAAGAAAGAAAGAAAGAAAGAAAGAAAGAAAGAAAGAAAGAAAGAAAGAAAGAAAGAAAGAAAGAAAGAAAGAAAGAAAGAAAGAAAGAAAGAAAGAAAGAAAGAAAGAAAGAAAGAAAGAAAGAAAGAAAGAAAGAAAGAAAGAAAGAAAGAAAGAAAGAAAGAAAGAAAGAAAGAAAGAAAGAAAGAAAGAAAGAAAGAAAGAAAGAAAGAAAGAAAGAAAGAAAGAAAGAAAGAAAGAAAGAAAGAAAGAAAGAAAGAAAGAAAGAAAGAAAGAAAGAAAGAAAGAAAGAAAGAAAGAAAGAAAGAAAGAAAGAAAGAAAGAAAGAAAGAAAGAAAGAAAGAAAGAAAGAAAGAAAGAAAGAAAGAAAGAAAGAAAGAAAGAAAGAAAGAAAGAAAGAAAGAAAGAAAGAAAGAAAGAAAGAAAGAAAGAAAGAAAGAAAGAAAGAAAGAAAGAAAGAAAGAAAGAAAGAAAGAAAGAAAGAAAGAAAGAAAGAAAGAAAGAAAGAAAGAAAGAAAGAAAGAAAGAAAGAAAGAAAGAAAGAAAGAAAGAAAGAAAGAAAGAAAGAAAGAAAGAAAGAAAGAAAGAAAGAAAGAAAGAAAGAAAGAAAGAAAGAAAGAAAGAAAGAAAGAAAGAAAGAAAGAAAGAAAGAAAGAAAGAAAGAAAGAAAGAAAGAAAGAAAGAAAGAAAGAAAGAAAGAAAGAAAGAAAGAAAGAAAGAAAGAAAGAAAGAAAGAAAGAAAGAAAGAAAGAAAGAAAGAAAGAAAGAAAGAAAGAAAGAAAGAAAGAAAGAAAGAAAGAAAGAAAGAAAGAAAGAAAGAAAGAAAGAAAGAAAGAAAGAAAGAAAGAAAGAAAGAAAGAAAGAAAGAAAGAAAGAAAGAAAGAAAGAAAGAAAGAAAGAAAGAAAGAAAGAAAGAAAGAAAGAAAGAAAGAAAGAAAGAAAGAAAGAAAGAAAGAAAGAAAGAAAGAAAGAAAGAAAGAAAGAAAGAAAGAAAGAAAGAAAGAAAGAAAGAAAGAAAGAAAGAAAGAAAGAAAGAAAGAAAGAAAGAAAGAAAGAAAGAAAGAAAGAAAGAAAGAAAGAAAGAAAGAAAGAAAGAAAGAAAGAAAGAAAGAAAGAAAGAAAGAAAGAAAGAAAGAAAGAAAGAAAGAAAGAAAGAAAGAAAGAAAGAAAGAAAGAAAGAAAGAAAGAAAGAAAGAAAGAAAGAAAGAAAGAAAGAAAGAAAGAAAGAAAGAAAGAAAGAAAGAAAGAAAGAAAGAAAGAAAGAAAGAAAGAAAGAAAGAAAGAAAGAAAGAAAGAAAGAAAGAAAGAAAGAAAGAAAGAAAGAAAGAAAGAAAGAAAGAAAGAAAGAAAGAAAGAAAGAAAGAAAGAAAGAAAGAAAGAAAGAAAGAAAGAAAGAAAGAAAGAAAGAAAGAAAGAAAGAAAGAAAGAAAGAAAGAAAGAAAGAAAGAAAGAAAGAAAGAAAGAAAGAAAGGTGAACTAGTCGAGCACTTGATAATTCCTATATTTAAAAAATGCTGTTAATGCTGGGCATTGTGGCGCACGCATTTAACCCCAGCACTCAGGAGGCAGAGGTAGGAGGATTGCCATGAGTTCGAGACCACCCTGAGACTAAATAGTTAATTTCAGGTCAGCCTGGACCAGTGTGAGACCCTACCTAAAAAAAAAAAAACAAAAACAAAAATACTGTTAAAATAAGTGCAAACTATGACTATGGTTGTTGGTCAGTAGCTCTTGGTATGGGAAAGAGTCTGAGGAGTCCTTTTTTGATTCCTGAGCTCAAGGTCACTTTGGAGAAAAAGGTTTCTCACTGAAGGGAATGGTTCCCTGGAGTTTTCTACATACAGGAGTTTCTGAAAGCCATATGACCTGATTTCTCACGTAGCAGTGGGGATTTTGATATTATGTAATCGAGACATCTTTGTCTTTATGTTATTTAAAATACTTCATGTCTTACGGTTTTCTCTATATTCTAGAATAACATATAATCTCAAAACTAAGAACTCAAATATCCAAATATTAATATGGTTATTACATTTTCTAAAAAATTGTGTAGAAGTTACTTGTTTCCAGGGATTACAAACAGTGCATCTGTGTAGCACAGTTCCACGGACACCGTCACTCTATAAGAATGATACCCCTGACTTGTCCATTGGGTACAGCTACGAGGGAAACCCCCGATTATGGAAATGAGAGACACAGGAAATGTGCCAGAAAGTCGCACAAGGCTGGTGGTAAACATCTGATACTAGGGCTGGGAAGATGACTCAGTGGTTAAAGGCGCATGCTTGCAAAGCCTGCTGGCCCAGGTTTCATTCTCCAGCACACATGTAGACAGGTAGAGAGCCACACACATAAAGTTGGCACATGTGTATAGTTTGTTTGCAGTAGCTGATACCCACATCATACAGGAACAAGAGGGAGAAGCCAAGCTGTAGCCAATCAGGAATCACTTGCCCTGCCTTTAGGGGTTGATGGGTAACCTACAGCATTTCCCCTTAGCAGAGAAATGAGAGCCCAAGATAGCCAACCTTTCTGAGTCTTAAAGAGAAACCTGAAATCAGAAGTTTATCCAAAGTCTCCACATTTTTCAGTATTGGTATCTAGTTCATGTTGCACAAAGAAAGAAGCAGGTCAAACCAGTGTCACCTGCTATTGCATAGCTATACCAGGGACCAAGGGACCAGAGAGCCACCACTAATGGCAGCGGTTGGTTTCTTTCCCACTCCTAGGTTTTGGAAGCTGGGGAATTGGTAAGACATCTTACAGACGTTGGACCTGGCTATAGTACAGGGGTCGCCCATTAGCAGTGTGCATAAATAAATGGGCTGTGGCCTCTGTGGCCTGTGTGTTAGCCATCTCAATAGACAAGTCTCTCCTCTGTCAGGTGGAGGCCACGAGCTCTGTTAAGGCCACATGGTACAGCCTATGTGGATGTGCAGGGTTAGGGGTAAGCTTAAAACAAATCACAGGCTTATTTTTATAGATTGTAATGATTAAAGTTGAGTTCCACCGACAAATAATTTTCATAACTCACTCTCTTAAGGGTAAATAGAGGGCTGTTATTTTTAGACAGACCATTTATAGACTCCACTCAGCTGCTTACCATGTAGCCGTGACAGACATTAGACTGAAAAATTTGCAGATAAGGAAATCAAGACCCAAAGGTGACATAACCCAGATCTAGGACCCAGAGACAACATGTTTCTGTCTTGTAAGTGCTTACCAATGGATACAAATTGCATTTTACATGGTGACATATACAGAAAGGAGTATTGTGTCTGAATCAGCTGAGGGGAAAATACTTGCATCAAAAACTGTACTGCAAAAGATTAGGAGATTATAAACTTTGGAGGGAGTTTAAACCAGGCGTGCTCCTTCTAAAGTAAAAGAAACGGTATGTTACAAGTTGAGCCTGACGCAGAACATATGCTTGATGAGAGTGAGAATGAGTCTGATTTCGGAATAAACTTAAGGGGCTGGCCATATAGCTCAGTGGTAGAGTGCTTGCCTAGCATGCATGAAACCCCAAGATCAATCCCCTACTCTGTGTACACTGGACTTGATGGTGCACCTTTGTAATCTAACTCCCAGGAAAACAGGAAGGAAGATAGAAAGTTAAGGGTCATCCTCGGCTGTTAAGGGCAGTCTGAATTAGAGACCATGTCTCAAGGGAAAAACAAAAGTAAGGGAAAAAGTTAAGGAGGAAAGAATAGAGGGAGAAGGAAAGAAAGGGAGAAAAGAGAAAGAAAGAAAGAAAGAAAGAAAGAAAGAAAGAAAGAAAGAAAGAAGAAAGAAAGAAAGAAAGAAAGAAAGGAAGAAAGAAAGGAAGGAAGAAGGAAAAAATGAAAGGAAGAGTGGGAAAGAAGAAACTTGAAAGTATTAAATCAGGTTTTTCCCTAACATGGTTAGGATATGAACTACTGAATCAGGTTTTATGGGTGTAGTCAAATCTCGGCGTGATGTTCTTCAGGAGCCAAAGCTTCCAGGACATTTGGGTCACATTCCTGATTGGAATTCTGACCCCCCAGGCACCATCCTCTTCACTCTAGCTGTCCTGGGAGTGGCTTATGTATTAAGAAAATACACCTGAGCTCTTAGACTCCAGGAAAGAAAGTTAATGGAAAACAAGCCCACCCAGCCAGGAGGGTGAAGAGGACTTTGGAATCAGAGGGAACCCCAATCCTAGCTCTGTCATTTTGTACTTCTGGGTCTCAGGTCTTTTTCTTTTTCCCAGTTAGAGTGGAGATCACGTCTCCCATTCACAGAACGCTAAAGATAAAATTAACTCCTGGGTATTAGAGGTGCTGGGCAGGGTACTTGCTACAGAGTAAGAGCCCACTGTTAATGCTACATAACTGGTTATCTGATTTCCCAGCCTACAGCAGACTGGAACCTGCAGATTAGAAAGGCCTGAGGGACTGCTTCGGGAAGGTCCACTGGCACAGGTTGCAACCCGGCTGCAAGGGAGGCGAGAGAAAACCTAGGAAAAAAAAAACAAAAAACAGGAGCAAAAAAAAAAATCTCAAAAGGCACAACAGTCTGGGGCATTTACTAAAAGACAAAGAACCTCTTCAGGTTAGTAGCTCTGGGAGACCCCACCTCATCCTGCACTGACAAGTGCTGCTAGCAGGCTGCGAATTCCTTCTTCTCTGCACTCCCTTTCCCCCAGGAGAGCAGGTGTGCACGAAGGGATCAAGTTTACCTTTCCGTGGGGGTGCTGCTTCTCAGTTGAAATCCCCACAGTCAAGGTCAGCAGAGGAGAGGAGGAAACGCCTATGGTGGTTTGCAAAATAACTCAAGTTGAAGTACGAGAGAGTTGTGACTTCTAGTTCCAGAGATGAAAGGACTCTTGTCCCACTGAGCATCCCTTCTGCCTTTATGTCCCTCAAGTTTAGATGTGGAAATAGATCCTTTCAGAACAGCTCCCAGGACCTGAATGGGGGGGGGGGTTGAGGAAGAGGGAGAGGTAAAATGAATGAGAAGGCCACTTTTTTCTGAGGCACTCTCCACATCCACCACCTGCAGTGGGAACTGTTTCAGCCTGAAGCCTTGAGGTGTAGGAAGGCAGGGCGGAGGTAAAGTCCCTGAAGGAAGCCATCCTTTGAGAGTGGGCAGGATTCTGCTAGAGGAGATGCTCATGGCCTCCCTGGGCCTGGGAGCTCCCTGAGAAGCTAAAGGTTCTTCCTTTCTCTTTCTTTTCTTTCCTTCTTTTCTTTACTTTCATTCTTTTCTTTCTTATGAGAGAGAGAGAAAGAGAGGCAGATAGAGAAAGCAACACAGAATGGGGGTACCAAGGCCTCCAGCCACTGCAAATGAACTCCAGATACATGCGCCACCTTGTGCATCTGGCTTACGTGGGTCCTGGGGAATCAAATCTGGGTCCTTAGGGTTTGTAGGGAAACACCTTAACCACTAAGCAATCTCTCCAGCCCTAAAGGCTCATTCTTAATCCAGCCAATGGGTTTGTCTTAGTAACGGAGAGGGGATAAACCCTCTTACTGACATTCAGAGACAGAGAGGCAAAGAGACGCACAGTGCAAATCCTGCACCCAGATGGAGGGCAAATCTCAGCACACAGAACATCTTCATGTTAAACTTCCGTTTCCCTGTCTCTTAAATTTGGGGAAAATTATGCCAGAGAATCAAGCCTGTTAATGTTTCTGAACAGTAGGGTTAACTATTGTTCCTGCACATAGCAAACTCTATCCTTGGAGAGGTCTGATTCTATCCCTGCAGCTGGCTGGATGAGGAGTTGGGGGACTGGATGGTCACCCCCTGAAAACAGTGTGCTCAGCATTGGTGTATGGTGAAATGGGAAGATGAGCACTGAGAAGAATTCTCTTGCAGTTAAAGTAAGAGGAGAAGCTCTGTTATCAGCAAGTGGACCGTAGTATCTGCCAGGAGGGAAGTGAACTTTATTTTGGGAAGACTATGGTTTCTATCCATATTGTATTGCTGATGGCATATTATCTAGTCATTGTAAAGCAGCTGTGAATAGAGGCTCTCTCGTGTTGTGGAACAGAGCTTGAATAATGAATAATTATCAGGGACACTCCTTTTCTCTGTTAAAAATCTCTCTCTCTCTCTTTCTGGTACTTTCACAAGAAAGACTGTTTGTCCCACCTTTGCTCTCATGGTACATTAAGGCCAGGTCTCAGGAGTCAGAGAATATAAACAGGGGCTCCTCAGAAATGGCAGCAGGGGCTGGGTCTGCTCAGCGGATGGCACAGGGGCCTGTGCGTCCACTGCCTTTTTCTACAGCACGTAGGTCTGCACTAACCGCTGAGGAGCTCATGTTCGTGTGCTAACTACCAAGTGTGAGAAAGCAGAGGGGATGAGGAGCAGCTCAGGGACAGGGACAAAGGGGATAGTCACTTCTCAACAGAGATGGGATGTTGGCTAAGGCTGGGAGAGGTGTGGGGTGGTGGGAAGCCAGGTGCTCAGGCACCTTCTGCACGCATGTGTTGAATGCTGTTTGACAGATCCCACTTAGGAAGTTTGTTTTGCCTGGACTTGGTTTACATACACGATGAGGTGGGTTCTTTCTGTCCAGGGAAGAGCCAGCCACTGACTCTCAGGTGGGTAAAAACATTCTTTCTTTCTAACTGAACTGAACTTGCTTTGAGCCTCCATTTGGACTAGCAGCGGAAACAACTTGATCTTTTTTCCATTTTTACTGTTGGCCAAAAAAAAAAAAAAAAAAAAGATGAATCTTTTTTCCATTTCTTCTAATGGAAAAAAAAAGTAATCTTGCCATCTCAAGGTAACCCAGTCTCTCCCAATGGAAAGCAGAGATGACCCATTTATAACTCACTGGATTCAAGACTTAAATGCGGTCGATCAAGACCTCAAATCCCCCATTAGAGCTGGTGGTTTTCTTCAGAGGTTCTCTCCTCACGGAGGAGCTGGGAGCCTTTTGGTGGCAGGTGAAGAGGCTTGCTTCCTCAGTGCTATTTCCTGTCATCACAGGCAGCCTGGACTGAGTTCTGCCAGTATCTTTGGTCCCAGATGCCCCTCAGGGTGGTCAGACAGACACATGTGTACCGAAGCCTCTGAGCCTGCATGCTGGTGGCCTCCGTCCCCTCAGCTCTTCCTTTTCCCTCTGCTGGCACTCAAGGGGATTTGTTCATAGTGCATGAGTGAGAAGGTGGCTACTTCAAGCCCCATCTGTGTTTCATTACATCACCCAGTCATTTCCCTTGACCCAGAACATTTTGGGAGCCTGCTTTCTCCCAGAATTCCAGTGAGAACTGTTAAGACCACCTGCCCCAGGTGAAATCTGGAGAACATTTTCACCTTCTCTCCCAGTGTCTCCTTTTGCTAGAGTCCATTCTCTTCTCGAATAGCTTTTGTCTTTTCTCAGAGCGGCAGGAATGGCTTGGAATAACATCTCCTGGCTATAAAGTCTTCATCCTCAGGTTCCTTGAAACCCAGATTCTCTCTTGTTCTTAAAATTTATAAAAATGTACAAGAGCCTGAAAACCTTGCCTCTCACAGTATTTCACAACTGACACAGCATTATTTTAGAACTTAAAACCAAACATGGACCATTTTACTCGTCTCTTTTCTCTGTGTCCCCTTGATGAAGGGAGGTCTTAGGTCATTTGGGTCAAGGGTCCAGGCCAGAATGACCCAGAATGAAAAATATATTGTGTGATATTTCAGAATATTATCCTGCCACAGGTATAATTCAGGAGGGCGGTGGTGCAAATTGACCAAGTGCCTGCAGTGCTGGGAATTGTGATTGGTTTGGGAACAATACAGGCGAGCTGAGGATATCCCTGGATATATGCCTTCCTTGAGTAAGGGAACTCCTATATGGAGGTCTCAGGAAAGGTGTCTTGTTTTGGAGGTATTTGCTAATGCAGTGCAATATGAGTGTTGATCTCTTTATCTCTCAGAATATCAAAGGGTATCCCTTTGATTCAAGAAGTGAAGCAATGTCTCTTCTGATTTGTTAAGTTTTGTTTACTATGTGTGTATGCATAGGATGGACATGTATGCCTACGTAGGTGGTTGGCTTAGACAAGTGTGTGCCTACCAGTTAGAATGTCATTACAGGTGGCTGATATAGTAGGTGAAAGGAAGCATGGACAGTTAGCCTCATAGTCAATGTGATAACCCACAAGTTATCTCAGCAGTGTCATAGATTATGTAGGAGGTGACAAAGAATGCGGTAGGTCATGATCTGGAGTCTGGAGCCCTGTTGCCTCATTACGGCTTGCCTGTCATCCCAAGGGTCAGGCTGTTGTGACCTCTTGGAGGTCACATTTCCACTCCTTATCAAAAGGGGCTGGGGTTCATGGAAGACTTCCAAACTCCCTTCTGGCATGAACTTTGGGTATTCTAGTAGTAGTCCATGTAGTTTGGCACTTGGATTCTCAGTTAAACTCTCTTAGTGGCCGATGCTGAGGGAATATGAATCCTTTCTATATGCCACATCTAAACAGTAAGGCTGACTGTGACTCGAGGCTCTAGTTGCCGTGGGCTTTCAGTATCCACGTCCCCCCAGGATAAGCACTGTGTGACCCAAGAAAAAATGAAAAATTCTCAGTTGGAAACACTCAATTCCCTAGTGCTCTGAAATCATTGAATGTTATTCTGTCCAAATTCAAAATAATGAAAGAAGCCCCAGTATTTAAATTCTTCTACTCAGTTTCCATCATTGTGACGGAAGGAATAAACAGACTTGAGCTGGGGTGCGGGCTCTCCTGGAAGGAGCCATCCAAATGCTAGAAACATCAAGGAGGTTCTAGAGGATAGTACACAGGTGGATCCAGATCCTAAGATGCTGATCTGCCTGTGAGTCACCTCCAGGGAAGGGAGGGGGCTGCTTCTTGGAGAGGAGGACGAGCGCTCGCCACCACCACTTTCCCTTTCCCAGCAGCTGAAACTTTTATTTTAAATATTTCATTTATTTATTCCAGAGAGGTGGGAGGAGGGGAGGGAGAAGAGAGGAAAGAACGGGGATGTCAGGACTTCTAGCCACTGCAAACAACAAGAGAGACCCTGTCTTAAACAAGATGGAAGGCTAGGACTTTCCTCTGACTTATGAATACATGTTGTGGCATGCACACACCCACACGTACACATACATATGCACACACAAAATAAAGTGGAGAGTGAGGAAGACACTCAATATCAACCCTTGTATGTCCATATGCACATGCACACACAAGTACCAACACATGTACAAACACATATGCACACCACATATACACGTGCAAAAAAATAGGAACTTGTTTTACTTGTTAACATTTATTTTAAAACTATATTTTTATTTTAAATTTATTTATTTATTTATTCATTCATTCATTCATTCATTTATTTAGATAATGGGTTCACCAGACCCTCTAGCCGCTGCAAACAAATTCCAGACGCATGTACCACCATGTGCATTTGGCCTATGTGGTTTCTGGGGCATTGAACCTGGGTCCTTATGCTTCTCAGGCAAGCACCTTAACTGCTAAGCCATCTCTCCAGCCCTAACCCTATATTTAATGTAGTATGGTATTATTACCAAATAAACTTTGGGGACAAAATAGAAAATCCCAAAGTAGATCCCAGGGCTCATGATAATTAAAAAATGACAAAGCTGGGAGTGGTGGTGCACACCGGAAATCCCAGCTTTCAGGATCTCTAGGAGTTTGAGGCCAGCCTGGGCTACATAGTGCACTTACCGCCAGCCTGGGGTACATGTGGAGATTTGGTTTCAAAAACAAAGACCAGAAGATAATTGTAAATGTAGTACTTGAACTCAATGGAGGGAAAAGGGTAATTTGTTAACTTATTGTTATAATGCTCAAATATTAATAAAAATAATAAATCCTTGCTTATTTTTGCCAGCATCTAAGTTGATTAAAATAAATGTTGTAATGTGAAAAATAAATGGATTAGATTTATGAGACTGGAGTATCAACTATGAATAAAAACCTCACCTTTCCTTCTGGGGCTGTTTAACCCTGCTGTTGTTACTCTGTGCTCTCAGAAGCAAACTTGCCCCATACTTGCCCAATTACCAATACATGCTGCAAAAGTGAAACCAACCAGGTGATACTCTGGGAATAAACAAACATGGCAGACAAAGGGCCACTGTTGGTAGTTATAAAAGGGCTTCTAAATTGTAAAAATAATGATAGAATAACAACTTTGGCATCTTGGAAAATTCATGCCCTATGGCCATCAAATCCCATTTTATATAGTTACCCTTATGAAAACAGTTCAGGTGTTTGTGTGCATACATGTAAATGTATGAACATGCTGCATCTTAGAGTTAGCTATGAAAGCCAAGAAAGAAAGAGAATGAAGGAAGAAAGGAAGAGAAAGAAGGATGGGGGAAAGAATGCAGGAAGGGAAGCAATGAGAAGAGGCAAGGAGAAGGGGAGGATAAGAGAAAGAGAAAAAAAGGAAGAATGGCCTCAAATGCCCAACAATAGATTAGACACGATCAGGCATGTTCAGGGTGGACAGGCCATAGAACGCAACCATAATGAAATCATGTTTCACTGAAGTAGTTGACAGTTGTCAGTAACTAGTAACCATGTTCACAACAGTACAAGAATACTCTTTCATGAAAGCAACTGTGTGTAAATAGAGTCACAGGGACACCTGGAACTCACAAGCTTCATGCTGGCTATCTCCAGTTAATGAGCCACAGCCAACTTTTCTTAATTTTGCATACACATTTTCTCTTCTTTTCTTTTACAGTTATCATGTTTTAGTTTTGGGGGTAAAATATTGCTGTGAGAACTCTTGGCTAGGTCTAACAACCTGAAGTCTGATCTGTGAATATTCTTATTCCTGCTGTGGCTTCTTACCTCTCGTCCTTGTCCTGCCCACTTCTCGTCTTCTGACCACCAGCAGCTCTTAGGAGGAGCTCTCTGACCACCTCTGCCCATGCCCGTTCCTCGGAGCTTCTGGCCATGTATGACATGCAACCTCAACTCTGTCTTAAATATTTCCCATGTACCAACCAGGCCTCACAAGGAAACTGTAAGCGTTCTGGGGACATAGCTGGAGCCTTGTGATCCATCCTTCCCCAAGGGTTCTAGAGCAAGCGGAGTGGCAGTTCCAAGGAAAGGGGCTCAGCGTGTGTCCTCTGGCTGGGAGGACTGAGGCGGCCAACCTCCGTTGCAAAGGGGTTAGTTAAGACAGCTGAATAGCTGAGGAGACAGAGACCACAAATAGCACCTACAGAGTAGTGGGAGCCAGCCTTGGGGTGAGCAGGGAGCTGAAGCCTGCTGGTCTCCTCAAACTTTCCCTACTTCCTGTCTCCCGGGATGAGCTGTGATGTTAATCTGTACTTTTTGTCTTCCCATCACGCGGACAGGTTCTAATGTTTCCGTGGACCAGCCCTGCTGCCGTGGTCTCTATGACTTTGAGCCAGAAAACCAAGGAGAATTAGGATTTAAAGAAGGGGACATCATTACATTAACCAATCAAATAGATGAAAACTGGTATGAAGGAATGCTACGTGGGGAATCTGGCTTCTTCCCCATTAATTATGTGGAAGTCATTGTGCCTTTACCTCGGTAAATGTGTCCTTTGGACATAATTTCGTAACTGAAATGAATTTGCGCCAGTGTTCTCTCAGTGTGGTGTTCTGTGACATCCTCGCTCTCTGACCAACTTAATGACTTTTGTATGTGTGTACTCTTTATAATGTATTTTGTATCAATTTAATTTGTATAAATGATTTCCTTGTCCTAGCTACATGAAAATAGTTTTCTTACTGTCCTAAAAAAGGTCATTGGTTAAATGTATGTGCTTCCTGTTGCTAAAAAATATATATATAAAAATATATATATACGGCACCCACTGCAGATATGTGAACAAATTGCCTGTCTAGTCCTTAGCTGCAATGGAATGCATCGTTTGCAACTAAGAAATGCTAAATAATTTGTTTCTTGACATTACATCTGATCTTTTCCTGGCCTTGTGTTTTAAGCTTCCCTGTGAACAGATCAATAAACGTGACATACTGTGTTGGCAAAAGGCTTTTGGTTATTTTTCATGTTGAATTGAGTTTTAAATGTGGACTTACAACCTCCAAATTCTTCTGTGTCCCGTGGGTTTTTTGAGCAAGTTCCATTGTGGATGTTCAGGAAGTAGCATGGTTAGGTTGAGCATCCGACAACATGGTCGCTTGGGTTTAGAGAACCTGCCACGGCCTTTGCTACAAGTATGTTCTTAACACTTGCTGTGTGGCCCAGTGGGGTCCACAGCAAACCGGTCACAGACAGAGACAGACAGTATTCCCCTTTGGCAGAGAAATAGAACCACGAACGGCCTACCCAGCATCAAACAACCAAGCCATGGTGGCGGCAGAGCTTGAACTCTGATTGTGCGACGCACCCCATCACACGTGTTCATCCAGCTCATTTGGAAGTGCACTGTTGCTCCTTGATGTTCACTTACATGTGTAAGTGTGGGGTGTGTGTGTGCACAGGGGTATGCATGTTTGTGTGGGAGGTGCATGTGCTGGTACACATGCATGTATATGCATGTACCTGTGGAGGCCATAGGTTGACAGATATTTGCCTCAGTCACTCTCCACCTTATTGAGACAGGGTTATTGCTTATCCCCACCTTACTCATTGGTAACCTCAATGACCTAAGTGACCTAAGCCAGATTTCCTAGTCTTCTACTAACTATCTACACATGTAAAACACACACACACACACACACACATATATCCCTTATCCCAAACAGTTGTACATTCAGTGTCTGTGATAAAATAATACTAATACTTAATATTTATGGATGTTTAATATATACCAGATACTCTCCTAAACATCTCACATGACCCTTGCTCCTTATGAACAACCTCTGAGGTTGACTTGATGTCCATTCTTCAGAAAATAGAACTAAGGGCAGACAAATTACGTCAGTCATCTGTGGTCACACAATTGGTTAAATGGTAGAACTGAGATTTTAACTCAAGACCCTTCCATGCCCATTCCCCCTAGAACGCCTCTTATGATATGTATTGGTCCACATAAATTTACAAAGTAGCCCCTTTTATGTTCCTTTTTTTTTTTTTTTTTTTTTGAGGTAGGGTCTTGCTGTAGCCCATGCTGACCTGGAATTTACAATGTAGTCTCAGGGTGCCCTCGAACTCACAGCGATCCTCTTACCTCTGCCTCCCGAGGGCTGGGATTAAAGGTGCGTGCCACCACAAGTGGCTACGCCTCATGTGTATTCTTCATCTACCACATGAAAAATTTACTGAATAAAAAGAGAAACCCAGGACATTTCTTGATGCCATAGTATATTTGATAACTTGTTTGGAAAATATACAGTAATTGAAGTTAATTGAAAGCTATAAAACAAATCAGCAATTTACACTAGATCACTTTAAAGCCATTAAAATAGGACTGTGCCAGCAGATACGACGACTCCTAAGAGGAGATAGGGTGACCGTGACCTGGCATGGCTATGTTTGTGGTTACAGCACCCCTTGCACTGGCTTGTAGTCCCATCTCCACTCAATGCCCACAGCTGGCTGGCAGATAGCATCTTTAGCCTGGTTCCTGGTACTGGGTTGATACCAACTGCTTCCAACCAACTGTTGGCGAGAACACTGCTTTGGGTTTATGTCTTAAGGCTCGCATAGTTTACCGATAGAAGTTCATTGTCCAACTTGCATCACCTCTTTTTTTTTAATTTTTAAAAATGTCACGAAGGGGGGCTGGAGAGATGGTTCAGCTGCTAAGATACTTGCCTACAAAGCCTGACAACCTGGGTTTGATTCCCCAGTACCCACATAGAGCCAGATGCACAAAGTGGTACATGCTTCTGGAGTGCATTTGCAGTGGCTAGAGGCCCTGGTGCACACTCATTTTCTCTTTCTCCCACCACCCCCTCTCTCTCCTTTCAAATAAATAAATAAAATATTTTTTTTTAATTTATGAAGGGCTGACCATGGTATAATTCAGTTTGGAGAATGCTTGTGCAGCAATCACAAAGCACTGGGTTTGATTCTCAGTACCGAATAAAATTAGGTGTGTTGGTACACCTCCAAATGCAACAGTCATAAGAATCAAAAATTTAAGGTCAGGCTGGAGAGATGGCTTTGCAGTTAAGGTGCCTGTGAAGCCAAAGGACCCAAGTTTGACTCCCTAGAACTCATGTAAGTCAGATGCACAAGGTGACATGTGTCTGGAGTTCAATTGCAGTGGTTAGAGGCCCCAATGCACCAATTCTCTCCCCCCTCTCTCTTGTTCTATCTCATGAAAACAATAAAAAAAAAATCAAGAATTTAAGGTAATCTTTGGCTATAAGTTCGAGGCCAGCCTTGGCTCTATGAAACCCTAACTTGAAAAAAAGAGAAAGTCATGTCACTTTTCCTTTAATGTAAAATATATCCATGGATTCAGGTAGCTCTATTTTTCTAATTATAAATGTAATAAAAATATATTGTTAGAAATATTCAGAATGCACATAAAATTATAGAAGAAAGTGAAAGTTGCCTTTTATTTTACAACCTTAAAATAATTATTATTGTCAAAATTCTCATTGTAGCCTTGCAGTCTTACGCAATTATATTATACTGATTCATATATGTACAAAACGGGTGTATGAATCATGATTTCACCTTTCCGTATGAATAATTATAAACCTAAGTTTTATTTGATTAACTATACATTGTGTAGGTGTGTCACTTATATAACTGCTCCAGCTGTTATATAGTCCCGGTTTCCCTATGTTATAGACAAGTTAATAATAAACATCTTTGTATATTAGGCCAATTATTTCATTATACATTTTAAGGTTTTTAAAAATATAATAAGGTCAAAAGAAAAAGTAAATTGAAAACAGATTTATTTAAATTTGGTGTATTAGTAACTATCTTTATTATAGTTCCTATACTTCCTTACTTCCTGAAGGTTGTACCTTTTTCTCGGAGCTGTATTTTTATACTGTTTTTGCATCATGTCTGTGTCAACTAGAGTTACCACAAAGAGTGTTTTATCATCCCCCTTTCTCAAAATCTTCACATTTTTTAATCTCTTGTCTTTAAGAACCATTCTAATAGGTGCATCACGGTACAGTTGTCTCCCCTATTTCCTATCACCAGCAGGAGGTATGCTAAATATCTTAGACCCACAGTGGAAGCCTTAAACCACAGAGTACTGAATGTTACACATACATGCATGCACACACACACACACACAATTTTTTCCTGTATGTACACCTATTTAACTGCCCTCTGAACTAAACACTTATCACTGTGTGGTGGGACAATAGAACTAGTACGATTTTCTTTTTCTGTCTTCACAATTTGGCAGAATTGCTTTTTAGTACAGATATTAAGTGCCACAGCACAGTCTTTTTCCCTTTATGAAGTTGAGAATTTTAATGTAAAGGACACTATAAAACTTATGTAAGGCCTAAGTTCCCACCATTACTACTCTTGCTCTTTGAGGGCGTTATTAAGCAAAATCAAGGCTACTTAAACACAAGCGCCACCACACCACAGCAGTAGATGCTGAGGCACTGTTAAGTGAATAGCAGGCAGGGAGCACATATAGCATGCTTACAGTGGACAAAGGGACAATTCATGTTTGGGATGATGGAACAAGACTGTGGAATATCTCAGCATGCTACTTGGAATGGGATGTAATTTAAAACTTAGGAACTATTTATTTTTGGAATTTTCCACTTCGTATTTTCAGGCCAACTTACCCATTGGAAATGATGGAAAGTGAAAGCCTAGATAATGGACACTACTGTCTCCCATTGTGGTTTTGATTTGCATTCTCCTGTTTGATGTTGAACACTTTTCTTACACCTCTTGAGCATATATATATATTATATATTCTTATTATATATATTCTTTGTAAAAATGTCTGACATCTTCACCCATTTTAAAATTAGATTGCTTTTACTATTTTGTGTTTTACTTTGGAGTTGTCTAAGTTCCTTATATGTTTTAGACATCTACTCTCCATAAGATATATGATTGGCAAGTGTTTTATTGCAATCTCCAGGTTGCTCTTCTGCTATGCTGCTGGCTTCCTGTGGTATGCAGAGTTTTGGTTTGATGTCATCCTATTTGTTTACTTTTCTATTATTGCCTGTGCCTTTTGGGGTCATATCCAAAAAATGATTAAGACAGATATCAATGAGCATTTCCAGTGTCTACTTTGGGGAGTTTTATTATCTTTCATCTTACATTTAGATTTTTGTCTATGTACTATATAATTTGAAGACAGGGAATGGGGATACTATTGGGGTTAAGCTATTGTCATGTGTGTAGGCTGATGGGGTTTAACACACACACACACACACACACACACACACACAGCCAAGCCTGCAAACATGCTGTTGCCCAGTTGCAGGGATCAGCCTTGGGTGTAAGTGGCTGTGGGTATGGGGTGGTATGGGGCTGTTTATGGGCATATGTGTAATAATTGTGCTCTCTGGGTCAAAAAACTTACAGGAGCAGCTATCTCTGGGGAGTAGGGATGGTAGCGTAAGCACATAGAGAAAGCATGGGATTAGGACCCTGGTCTGAGGAGACTGACAAGATCACTCCAGTGTTTCTATGGAGGAGGGCAGATAAGGGTGACAGGCCAAACACTCTGAGACTTGCAAGGCTCTTTTACCGGGATTAAAGGATGGACTAACTACAACATTAAAAGTCTGATAGCTCTGGGTGGCAAGATCAGTTTAGGCAACTTCTGGGAGAGAAGGAAAGACGTAGCGGGTCATATTCTACCAAGGCTGTTGTAGCAGTCAGCTTCAGGTTCGCTGAGATGAACTTTCAGACCAGGCGCAGTTATGGAGGAAGGCATTTATTGGAGCTTACAGATCCAGGGGAAGTTCCATAAAAGCAGAAGAAACTGGCCTGCTTTCACAGGCCCAAGCAGCGAGAGACAAGCACAAGCCTAAAAGCCACACAGCACAGCCCACTTCAGGAACTCCTGCTGGGTACACTTTGCATATCTTTAGATTGAAATCTGAAACCACCACACCTTAAGATCCATACAATGGCACTGATTCCAGCCAGGTGGCTAAAGATGCAAACTACAAACAAATAAACAACTGAATATATTGGGGGCCATCTATTCTATTCAAACCACCACAGCTGTTCGGCTGGATCCCCTGTTTGGAGCAACAGCCTATGATTATCACATTTATAGATTTGCATAGATAGAACCACCCTCAAATTCCACTTGATCATGGTGTATAGTCCTTCTAATGTGCTGTTAAGTTCAGTTAGCCAGGATTCTGTAGAGAATTTCTGCTCTTGTGTATGCTATGGATGTTGGCCAGGAATCACAGATCTCTGTTTCCCTTGGTTCCATCCACTGGGGAGCTCTTTCCTTCTTCTAATGGTGTCATATTTCCCCGGATTCTTCAAGTTCTCTTAAAGTGTTTGTAGCTGTCTTCACATTTGAAGAATCAGTCATCTCTGCCCTTCTTTACTGACTAACTTTGACAGAGAAGGACCTTAACCAATGAACCTAGCTAAAGATTTTGGGGTCTTTCAAGGCCCTTTGTATATATGTTCACAACTTCTTCCCTCATATGTGAAAAAGCTTAGGATTATAGATTTTTCTTGACCTACAACACCAGACCTGGTATTGAGACCCTCTTATTCATTTTCCTTAGACAGAAGCCTGAAATGTTCAAGGTTTCACACCTTCTTCCCAAGTCACCAGAGTCGAGGAAATAGAAGAGTTGCATCTGCTCTTGAGATCACTGCACTGTTTGTAGGAGCCTCTACAAGCCATGGCTGAGAAAACAGTTCCAACATTGCTTAAAAGTCTAAGTCCAAAGTCTCAAAGCAAACTCTTAGTTGTCAGGCTCTTTAAAAAAAAAATATCCCCAGGGCTGGAGAGATGGCTTAGTGATTAAGGTGCTTGCCTGCAAAGCCAAAGGACCCAGGTTTGATTCCCTAGTATCCACATAAGTCAAATGCACAAGATGGCTCATGCATTTGGAGTTTTTCTGTGGTAGCTGAAGGCCCTGGCGCACCCATTTTCTCTCTCTCCCTCTCAAATAAATAAATAAAAATAAAAATAAAATGTTTTTTAAAATCCTCAAACAAGTTACATACTTCCAATATACAATATGTTCTTGTACCATAAAGGCAGGAAGGGGGACAAAGATAGAGGGTGGGGATGCAGTAAGACCAGAACCTAGCAAGACAAGCATTAAATCTGGTGGCTACATGCTCTGTGGCATCCAGGGCTCCTGGCGCTGGGATGTGAGCTCCAGTGAGTTTGGGCTCCTGTGGTCTTACTGGCGGTAGCCCATATGGCCTCTTGGGCTGGCTGTTCACTGCCTGTGGCTTTCTTCAGAATATAGTCCACCACATTCCTGGCATCTCTGTCATCATGGAAGCCTTTACTATATCTTTGGCTTAATGCACATAGCTTTATGCATCACTCTTCCGGGGCTAGTCATAGGGAATCCAACCGTGCTACACATTTCCTGCCTTCTCTGGCTTTCCTCTGAAATCTGAGTAGAAGCCTCCATGAGTCTAGTGCTCTTGCATTCTGGATGCCTAAAAAACCCGAATCACAGGGATGATGCCTTGGTTTGCAGCCAGCTTGGAAAGTACCAGGCAATCTTGGATTGTGTATGCCTGGGTGGCTGAGCATGGTGAAATGAATCCTGGGAAAACAACTTCCTTGGTGGTCTTGAGCCAACAGGACACACCTGCAGGGAGCTGCAAGCAGTCGCCATTACAAGATGGCGCTGGCTTCCTGTCTGTGTTGAGGTATACAACTCCATATTAGGCAGTGCCTTGGCCCCAACCGTGTTCAAGGTAGGCGCATGTGCTTGACGCAACCTGTCCCGAGTCTATCCCGTGGCGCCTGGTGGTGACAAGCTGGTAGCAACCAATCAGTGGGCGCCTCGTTGTACTCCCCGCTATAAAAGCAGCTGCACATTCCGCCTCGTGCCTCTCGCCATCAACCTTTCTGTAAACCAAGAGCTCTCCAATAAAAGTGTGATCAAGAAGAATCTTCGTCTTGTGGTCGTTCTTCCCTGCGGGTCAGGGGGGCTCGCCGCACACACCAGTAGTGGTATTATCTTTTAAAGGCACAATCTTTTTAAGTGAATTTACTTTACTCTCATGAGTCTGAAATGGGTAACATCCCCATGAATCCTGAGATCAGATCGCTTCAAGGTTCCTTTTCCATTGTCCTAATGTAAAACATTAATGGAAACAAATCCCTTCAGAAACCAGGCCTTCCTCAGCCCCATCTTTACAGAAGCTTCTCGGATCCAGTTTCTCAGATCTTTCTTCTCTGTTTGCTCCAGATTCTCACAGTAAGTTTGCCTAAAGGTAACGAGCAACAACCCGGCTGCACATGGAGCCTGGGCTGCCTTAAAATTTCTTCTATCAGATTAGCTATTCCATCATTGTTTACCCCATCTTTCTACAAAGTTCCAGAGCACGGACAAAATATAGTCAAATTCTTTGCCACAATGTAACATAAGTGACCCCACATTCCTGTCAGCATTCTTGTCCTTTGACCTCCCACCATAATTTTCTATTCATCTCCGCTCATGGCATTCTAGGGCATCTTTATTCCTATCTCCATACTTTTCCAAATTCTTTTTACAAACGTTTAGTCCCTCAATCTTCTAAACTAGATGGTCAGGTAGTCACAGAAACAATCCCACTTAGCTCCTACCAATTTTCTGTGTTAGTTTCATTAGTGTAATAAATGCCAAAGAGAAACAATTTACAAGATGGACAGATCTACTTTGACTCATGGTTTCAGAAGTTTCAGTCCATGACTACTGGCCCCATGTGCTAGGCCTATGTGAGGCAGAACATTGTGCCAGAGAAGATACCGTGGAGCAGAGCTGTTCACCTCCTTGCAGCCAAGAAGCAGAGAGACAGAAAGGACATGACCGTGAAAGACACACCTCCGTTGGCTCACTTCCTCCAGTCAGGCCCCACCTCTTAAAGTTTCCACTACCTCCCAAAACAGCACTGCCATCTGGGGAGCAAAGACTTAACATATGAGTCTATGGGGGACATTTCATCGTCAAGTCATAACATGGATCCTCTGTTTTGGGGGCTGGACAAGACTGAAGTTGGTCTCCCAACAAGGGTGCTGCGGGCTGGAGGACATGGGCCTCACCTTGCTCTTCCTCATGCAGATGGAAGAACCACAGGCCAGGGCAGGAGGGTTGGGGGTTCTTTCAGCATGGACTTCTGCAAGAATGGGGCACAGGAATAATGCCAGAAAAGCTAGTCTCATTCTCCCTCGTCTTCCCTTCCCTTCCCTTCTTCCACTTCCAGACTTCTCACTCCACTTGGGTGCTAGAAACTCAGATAGATCACAGGACTCAGGCAGAAGCACTGTCATGTGGGTTACTGGCAAAATCCATGTTTCTGTGTGTGGGTGTGACAGCTGGAAACCCCTGCTCTGCCATCATATGACCCCAAAGCCTTAGTCATTAGAGCAACTGTTCATCTAATCTCTCGACTTTTCAAACATCACACAAACTACTCATGGTTGCCTGGCTGTTTCCATCTTTCCTAGTCCCCCAAATCCTTTCTTCTCTAAATCACTCCATACTATTTTAATAAGAAATGAATTTTAGCCGGGCGTGGCGGCGCACGCCTTTAATCCCTGCACTTGGGAGGCAGAGGTAGAAGTATCACCGTGAGTTCAAGGCTACCCTGAGACTCCCTAGTGAATTCCATGTCAGCCTGGGCTAGAGTGAGACCCTACCTTGAAAAAAAAATGATTTTTATTTACTCTCATTAAGTCCAATACGTAAGATTGGCTTTCTGGGATGACTACGGTAGCTGCAGTTCTAGTAACATAAACAAGATCTCACTATGGTCTAGGGTGTCATAGATGATAGTGAGGATAGGTTTGAGAGTGAGTAGAGAAATAGAATTGATAAGACAAGGTGAATGATTTCAAGCCAATTTCTTAAACTTTGGGTCACAACCCAATATGGGGATCATGTAACTGAATGTAAAGATTATGAAAAATTTGGCAACAGTAAAATGTCAAATGTTAATTCAGCTGGGCGTGGTGGCACACACCTTTAATCTCAGCACTCGGGAGGCAGAGGCAGGAGGATCACCGTGAGTTCAAGGCCGCCCTGAGACTACTTAGTGAATGATTTCCAGGTCAGCCTGGACTAGAGTCAGACCCACCTCGAAAAAACCAATAATAATAATAATAATTCAAAATCAAGCACATAATGAACCCTAGACATTTCTGAAAGTGCTTATCTATGCTGCATTATGCGACCTGATGACAGCCTTGGTTCTGAACACACAACATATGCACTTTCTCTACACATGTGTCACACCACGCAACAGCAATCAATGTCTGAAACACCTCAGCTCATACTTGAGAGTCACATGTTACAAGTTGCAGTGTTTCAGTCATTATGAAGTTACTGCTCTTGTATAAACCCAATTATTTAACTATAGAAAGCAAACATTTTCAATGTTTAATATCCTACCATCATTCCTCAGAGTGTAAGTATCAAATTAGAGCATTGTGTTAGAATGTTTGATTTGAAAAACTGAGTTGCATAAAAAATCATTAAATTTGAATTTTGGTTTGAGAGGGTAGAACTTTTTGTAAAGTCTTAAACATACGTTGGCAATTTACCTATTTATGTGAGGTGCATTCTTAGCACTGGCAAATTATAAAATCAAAATATCGATCAACTCTGGAAGATGTTGAAGATATTCTATGTCCCTCAGTGTCAAGGATTTAGCCAGGATTGTGTGAAAATAAGCATACCCATTTCATTTGTATGCAAATTTGCTTTAGTCTCTAATAATAGCTAAAAATTATATATATGTCAAGGATTTTTTAAGTTAGATATCTTTATGATTCATGATCAGCAAATATTTGATTTTTATATTTAGTTTATGTATCTATATACTCAAGGTTACCTAAAAGTTTTTATGTAAAAAGGGATCTTGAGTGGTTTAGAGTATTGTATCAAAGAGAGATAATCCATGATTTCTTAATTTCTTTTAAAAAATTGTTAGTATTTATTTGTATGTGTGTGTGCGTGTGTGTATGTGTACATGTGAGTGCAGGAATGTGTGTGTTATGACATGTGTGGAGGCCACAGGCCAATTTTTGGGTTTGTCTTCCCCTGAATACCTCATTTGAGGCAGAGTTTCCTGCTCTGGATTCCTGCTCTTGTGTTCTTGTGTGTGCCATGAGCTTCTGGAACATTCTCCTGTCTCCACCTCTGTCAGCATCTGCATGAATACAGGTGCTTGCCATAGTTCCAGGTTTTTACTTGGAGTTTTGGGATTGAAGTCAATTGCCCCAGCTCTGGCGTTTGAAGTTTGACCAAGATGGTAAGTGAGGGTGTCATTATGACGTGGGGCACAAAGGAAGACTATGTTGGATAGGAGAAGATGACAAAGACTTTGCTTGGGGTAGTTTGAGTTGGCAATGCCATTTGTTCCAGAATCAGGAAGACACTCCAGGCTGGAGATTCATGTTGGCTGCTCCCCAGTGTATGGTTGCTAGTTGAAATCATGGAAGGTGATGGTGTGGGTACTGTTTAACTACCATCTATCCCTATGTCTTAATCAAAAAAAGAATTGCTAAATTCTACCTGGCATGTATACAACTGTATAAACACCACAAACTTATTTCTTTTTCTCAAAAAAAAGAACAGAAAAGAAAGAAAAAGACTAAGAGGCAACCACCATAGTCCATGTCTAACTTCCCTAGGGCTTGGCATTGGCTCTTATGGCCCAATGGGTGTGGCTGACAGGATTTTTTTTTCCTCCTAGCTTTGTTCTCTTGTTCTTCTATCATGAACTTCAGCTTGAAAGATACACACAGAAGTACCCCCCCCCATGGATCCCCCAAGGCAAGTTTGACATTCAGTCCTACCTTGGGCCTCTGGCTAGCCATTGAATTAAGACTGAGACTCACTTGCATTCCCCATGAAATCACTAAATACGATTTTATTAAATGTGTGTCAGAATAGCATATTAATATTATTGTTAATTTCTTTTTTTTTTTTTTTTTGGCTTTTCGAGGCAGGGTCTCACTTTAGCTCAGGCTGACCAGGAATTCTCTATGTAGTCTCAGGGTGGCTTTGAACTCAAGGTGATCCTCCTACTTCTGTCTCCCAAGTGCTGGGATGAGAGTCGTGCACCACCATACCAGGCCTTTTTTTTTTTTTTTTTTTTTTTTTTTTTTTTTTGAGGTAGGGTTTTACTCTAGCTCAGGCTGACCTGGAATTCACTATGTAGTCTCAGGGTGGCCTCGAACTCAAGGTGATCCTCCTACCTCTGCACCCTGAGTGCTGGGATTAAAGGCATGTGCCTCCACGCCTGGCTATTGTTGGTTTTTAATAACTAAGAAAAGAATAAAATGCATAAAACAAAATAGCCCCAAATTCACATATGGGACCAAGAAAATTGAGAACAGAGTGGTCAGTGTTCTACAAAAATGGAAAACAGAAAATTGAAAATAAATTTTTAAAACTGGGGCTGGAGAGATGGCTCAGTGGTTAAGGTGCTTGCCTGCACAAACCCTAATGAGTTGGGCTTGATTCCCCAGGACCCACCTAAGCCAGATGCACAAAGTGGCACATGCAGCTGGAGTTTGTTTGCAGTGGCTAGAGGCCCTGGCGCACCCATTCATAGTCATTCTCTCATTCTCTCTCTCTCTCTCTCTCTCTCTCTCTCTCCTTGCAAATAAATAAATAAAAATATTTTAAAAACTGATACTGCTATATCAGGTTAGATAGAGACTTCTGATCCCAGAAAATGGTTTGGGCTCAAATCTTTTACTTAAACTGGCCATTTTCTACTGAAATTATCAACTACATGGTAGAAAATTCGTATGAGTCCTGGAAAGCCAGGGAATAAAACCATTACACAACAGTCTCTGGGTTGACAAGCCATAGTGGTTGGCTTTGGTGGTTTGGTATAAAGGCCTCCTGATGAAGGAAGGGAGTTGTGGGCTGTAAGCATCCTTTGACTGCCAGAAAGGGAAGACAGCCACTCTGATAATAGAAAGAAGGAAGAACAGCCAACACAAGGTTACCGTATTTTCTCCTTTGCCATCAAAGATAGGATTTGTTCTAGTATATGTGACAAATTTATTCATCATTTTCAGGATCAACCTCCCAGCCACTTATATTGTTGTTATTATTATTATTATTGGAGTTTTGAAGCAGGTCTCTCACTCTAGCCCAGGCTGACCTAGAATTCACTCTGTAGCCCAGACTAGCCTCAAGCTCAGGGATCCTCCTATCCTAGGTGCCCTAGAGCTGGGATTAAAGGTGACACCACACTTGGTTCATTTATTTTATTTATCTATCTCGTACATTATAGCTAAGGGTTTCAGTATAAGAACTCTTGGACGCATGACTTGCCAGCCTCAACCTTCCAATATCTCAAGCCACAGGCATGGGCCACCATGCCTAACTTACTTCGTTTGAAAGCACACATTTGAGGTTTTAGGTTACTTTGCACTGGAGAATACAAGGAAAATTGTGATATATTTTTTTACATGAAGATCATGTGCTTGCACTAGTTTTTAGTTCTCACTTGAAATCTTACCTTTCCTAAGAAATCTCTGACACTACGAAGGTGGAATTAGTTACTATCCTACCCTATGTGTTTATAGCATTGTTCTTACACCTCTTGAAATATTTATCACTCGGTTTCTCATCGCTGCAAGATGGGTGTTAACTATTTTCATGCCATTGTGTTTCTAAGACCTACTAGATGTCTGGCACAAGGTACATTTGTCAGTGAATATGCACTGTGTAAATACTACATTACAATATACTGGCCCTTAGGTCTAAAGTTGACTGAATGTGGATTCAGGGGTCTGAAATAAATAGCTTCTTCACACTCATCCACATAACATTTTTGCTTGAGTCTGTACAAGGATAAAAATGCATAATTGGCTATCAAAGTCCTCCCAAAGTCGTGCATTTTGCCAAATTTAATACATAGAAATGTTTTTATTGAACTTATATTTTTAAAAAAAAAGACCTTTCAACTATTCCTTTGTGGTGCTTCCAACTCAAATATTGCCAAGCTGAGAGCATAAGGAATACGTAGGGAAGCAGACTAAACAGGCAGTCTCATTTTGAGGTGCACAGTGAGTGGAAAGGCAACGCAGCGTCAGAGCACACGGTTTTGTGTACAACGCTCCTTGATGTGCTAGGGTAATGACCACGGTTCTTACTTTCTTCTCTTCTTCCCCCTCAAATTAATCATTTGTGGAGCCAAAATGGTGTGTTTGAGCTGTGTTTTAGACATGACCTTTTCAGAAAGCGAAGGATATCGACAGATGTTAATTTTGTTTGTCTAACGGGTGTACATGTAGTATGCTGCGTGCATGCGTGTGCGTGTGAGAGACAGCACGCATGCACGTGTGGTGTGTGCACACGTGTGTGCCACGGCATGTGCCTTGTGCAGGGGCTAAAGGAAGATGTCAGGCGTCTTCCTCTGACTGATCTTCTGTCTATACTCCTGTCTCTACCTTCCTTAACAGACGCTAGAGAGAAACTGCAGAAATAGAGGCTCAGCTCTAGCCTGGGTGCTTAGTGTGAGGCACTCCCCGGAGGCTGGCTCAAGAATCAGAAGTGCCCAAGGACAAATGAGACAGGAAGCTCTGCTGAGACCTTACAGCAGAGCCGCTCAAACACCCCCAGAAATGGTCCCCAGCTCCAGGCACCCTCATTGCCTTGCTCGGTGGCAGACCCAGGAGTCAGCTTCACGCAGCTGCCAGTGCTCACACATAATAGCTCTTTGAATTCTCCATTTCTTCTTGAATATTCATGTGACTTTTGCAATTGGTTCCATGCTACCTCGTGGCGGCTGGTTTTAGAATATGAATGATCTGAGAAGTGGTATAATCAGCCTAGCTGCTAAGAGCACGTGGTGTTTAAATCTTTCTGCTTCGGTGCTGTCTAATTGGTAACGGAATAAAATTTCTACCTGCTATGATTTGAAGGTAAAAACATCCCCCACAGGTTCATGCATTGATTGCATGGTTCCTGGCGAGTGGTGCTATTTTGGGAGGTGGTGGAAACTTTGGGAGGCAGAGGCTAGCTGGGGGAAGTAGGTTTTGGGGGAAGTAACCAGGATCCCTTTCGTTTGCTCTGCTTCCTGGCCCTCATGATGTAAACTGCTCTGCTCCATCGTGCCCCAGCCCTGCAACGACAGACTGGCACAGCCGAAGCCACCAGCCAACATGGATCTTCCCCTCCTTTTGGAAGTGTGTGTGTGTGAGACAGAGTGAGTGAGAGAGAAAAAGTGTGTGTATAAGGGCATGTCACAGGTGCCACAGCGCAATTATGGAGGCCAATCTTGGGTGTCGGTCCTTGTCTTTCACCTTGTTTGAGGCAGGGTCACTTGTCTGCTGTTGGCTGCGTATGCAAGCCTCTGATGATGCTCCTGTCTGCCTCCCACCTCACTGCGGAAGCGCTGGGATTACAGATGAGTGCTACTGCATCTGCCTTTACCCGGGTTCTGGGGAAACAAATCAGGTCTTCATGCTTGCGTGGCAGTGCGTTAACCACTAAGGCATCTCCCCAGCCCCCTTTCCTCCTCTTTAGTTGTTTATGCCAGAGATTTTTGTCACAGCCTAACAGGCCAAACTGATACACTACCTCATAGGCTGTTGGGTTGACTGAGTTAATACATGTTAAATGCTCCTGCTATGTCACTGATGTCCTGAGATGTGAATATGGGGTTATTCCTCTACTGGTGGTCTAGAGTGTACCCACCATGGGCACTCATCATTTGCAGACATCCCATTTTTTAAAAAATAATTTATTTGTTGGTAGGGCTGGGAGAGAGTGGGCACACCAGGGCCTCTAGCCATTGCAAATGAACTCCAGATACATTTGTCACCTTGTGTGTCTGGCTTATGTGGGTTCTGGGGACTTGAACCTGGCTCCTCAGGCTTCATGAGCAAGCACCTTAACTGCTAAGCCATCTCTCCAGCCCAGAATTCTCATCGCTGAATTTGCCTACTTGTAACCCCCGTCACCAATACATACAACACTTTCAAAGGCAGCAAAAGGATGATGAAAATTTTGAGTCACCTGATGTGCATATCCACAGGGAAGGTCCAACAAGGCAACCTTCCGCCTTCTTGTTGCAGCTCTTTTAAGAAATATTTTTCTTTATTTATATATTTGCAAGCAGAGAGATAGAAGAGAGAAGGAGAGAGAAGGAGAGAATGGAACAGGGGCCTCCAGCCACTGCAAATGAACTCCAGATGCATGTGCCACTGTGCATCTGGCTTTGTGTGGGTGCTGGGGAATGGAACCTGGGTTGTTAGGCTTTGCAGGCAAGCACCTTAACCGCTAATCCATCTCTCCAGCCCTTTTCCAGCTCTTATCCTGTAAGCCAGCATCCTAAAATACCTCTTTATTGTCAGTTTTCCACATTTTTTTGTTGTTGGTTTCACTGTTTTAAAATACCCTGGAACACAGTGTTGAACCACTGCCTGTCTGCTGTCTTTAAGGAGCAGGAGGTTGAGACGCGCTTTATGGGGAGCACCTGTAACAGCGCCCTCCGTCAGGCACTGGCTGGTGCTGGTGTCCCAGGCTCAGTGTCACCGAATCACCATGCCCTAAGTTAAGTCTCTCTTTACATAGAAGCACATACCATATAAGGCAGTGTGTCAACTGGCTGACCACAAGTTTGTCACTAGAGGTTTGTGGAACTTACTAACTTACTACGAGAAATGGGTCAGTATTCACAAAGGCATTGTCCACACCACTTTAACAGTGCATAACGATGCAACTGTATAGAGATGAGCTAGTCTTGGCCTAGCCCTGCCCTCCGTACTCTGAGCAGATACCTCCTCCTCTGCCTCATTTACTTTGACCTGTTCCTCTGCTCATTTCCCATAGAATTCCAACCATCTTCTCCGGAGGGAAGGAGTCCCACTGGCCAAAGGAGTCTAGCACCATAAGTAAAGGAAGAATAGACGAGGAAAAGCAGGCAGGGTCAGCTCTTCGAGGTGACTCTAACAGGATCTGGAATGTGCCAACCACGCACAAGGCACGACAGCAACTTTGGGCCCAGACCCTACGGAGCAACCAGATAAGCAGCTATAGGCTGCAGTCCTTGCTTCCCTGCTCACAGTGGTGAAGTTAGCTATCCCCCGAGGAATCTCAAATTTCTGGACGAAACGTGAGCACGCTAGGAACTACGGCCCCTGAGAAGACTGGTTACACACCAGCTTGGCAAACTAGTGTCACTCATGAAGACTGGTGGTCCTTAGGAGGAGACACAACGCTGCCCACCTTAAGATGACCACACTGGCCCTCGGCTTATGCTGCTGGGATGAAGCCAGGGCCCATATATTTTTTTCCCCCTTGATATCTCTTTATCTCCAGAAATCCACAGGGACCTCATCTCAGCACGCCACTGACATGGGCACCTCCATTTCAAATCCTAAGCTTAGGTTCTAAATGTTCTGGAGCTCACAGTCACCGCAGGCTTCTGCGCCCCTACTGGATTGCCTTAGGTCCCTGGCAACCAAAAGTCAAGGGACCCCCACAGGCGGCTGGCTAGGTGGGTCTGGGTTGGCACCTGAGGAAACAGAGACATATCGCAGTCCAGGAGCGGCTGCTGATCCGGTCTTCAGCCCTGCCTGTCCAAAAAAACCCGCCAAAGGCTTGCAGCACCAGCACGAGCCAGCGGTTCCGGGCAGATCTCTGCGGGGCCGCTGAGCCCGATTCCGCAGAGTCCGTGCTCCGGGGCCCCCCGGGGCCGGGTGGAGGCGGGGGCGGGGGGAAGCATGGGCATCCCCTCTCTGGCCCGTGGCGCAGCGGCCGCCTTTCCCCTGCGCGCCTGCCGCCGGTGGCGGCGGCGTCGGCAGCCCCGGCTCTTGGCATCAGGCCTGGCGGGCGGCCCAGGGCGAGGAGTGGCTTCCAGGAAGCGGGCGGCGGAGCGTTCCAGCCGAGTCTCGCCGTGGCCGCGGCCCCGCGCGCTTGCTCCGAGCGCCGGGTCTCTCCGCGTCCCCAGCGCCCCGAGCTGCAGTGCTAGGGCGCGACGGCGGCAAGGGCATCTGGGCGCGCCGTGCACTTGCCGGGGCGGGCGGCGGGAGGCGCAGGTGGCGGGCGGCGCGCGCCCTCCGCCCCTGGGCTGCGGCCAGCGCTGCGCTCCGCGCGCCCGGAGGGGCGGGAGAGGCGGGGCGGCCTGCGTCCCAGCCCCATTTAACTTCGCGGCGGCGGCGGCGGCGGCGGGCTGGAGGCCGGCGTCGGGGAAGGTCGGGGACCCGCGCTCCGCAGCACGAGACGGGGCGTAGTCGGGTGGCCGCTGCCCGCTCCCTCTCCGTGGCGCGCGACGAGCCCGCCCGGTGCAGGCTGCACCCAACAGACGCGGCTGCGGCGCGAGGAGGTGGGCTCTCCGTGCTGGGTGCGGGCACAACCCGTGGGGATCCGGGGGACGGGTTTCTCTCCGGGATGGTGAGACTGAGCGAGTTAGGGGGACAACCCCCTCCCCCGAGAGGGGGATCCTAAGCGGGATGCAGGATTTTCAGGTTGGGGAATGGGATGCTCCGCGCTTAGACACCTCCACCTCTGGGCAGGCGCACGCTCTGTCGGAGCGATTAGCAGTGTGGCTGCGGGCGAGGGGTACTCTAGATGATGGGGAAAGGGTTTTTTATTTTGGCAGAAAGCAAGCTGCTCTGCTGGAGGCTCGAAGCCTCGAACGTTCGAAGGTCCAAGGGTTTGGTCATCTATGCGGGAGCGTCCGGAGGGCTAAGGCGAGGTGGTGCTCGGGGGAGGGGACGGAGGCTGGGGGTGGCGGGCCGCTGGAGCGGCGACCGACCGCGAGGCCGGCGGGCCGCAGGTTGTCCCCGGTTGTCGCCCTGAGAGAGAGTGAGCCAGCCAGGGGGACTCGCGGTCCCAGGGCCCAGCCCTGGCCGCCTCCCTTCGGCCCGGAGTCGCCGCCTCAGGTCGGAAACAGCAGCACATTTGCGGATCGCATTAGGCCAGGCCCTTAATGCTTTCTCCAGATGGAGAGAAGCCACCGACCCGCCCCCGGACACCGGCTCCGCCAAGGCGCCCGCGAGGCGAAGCGCGAGGCGAGAGTGTGTGACCTCGGCTTTTCCAGTCTCCGCTCAAACTGATTTCCTTGTAAATTGTCAGGAGAACTCGGGAGGGAGAAAGAAGCTCTGGTCGTCCTCTTGCGCTCAGCCTGCCTGTGCTGGTTCGTCCTCACCTTGAGGAGATGGCGTTGGGCTGTGCCCTCCAGAACGCCTTGAGTTCAGCTCTCAGAGCTGCAGAGCTGGAAGCAGAGCTCATCCCATGCTGTGTTAGCGGGGCGCTGGTGTGTGTGTGTGTACGTGCGCGCGCGCGTGCGGGGGAAGCCTTGAGCTGTCTCAAGGCCAGCAGTCTAGTCCTGGACCACTACTATGTTGCTATGTGACTTTAGGCAGGTCACTTCCCTTTATGGGCTGATGTAGTTGGTGTGAGACTCAGTTTTGCCTCAAGGAGAGGAAACAGGTGCCCTAACCTTTGGCTCTATGCTGGCTTCCTGAGTCAGATGCCAGAAGCCACACCCTGGTGCTGACAAATGAGCTGGGGAGGTGACTGGTGCAGAGATGTCTCAACTTCTAAAAGGCTGGAGGTGTGATTTACTTACTAGCTGCAGGCGGGCCCAGCCCCCCCCCCTATCCTTGATGTGGACCCATCTTAAAAGGAGCACCCCTTTGTCTCCACTGGGCACCAGGCAGCCCGGTCTTGGATCAACAAAAGCCTTTGCCAGACACTGGGTTTCAGGGTCGCTCCCTCTGGTTTAAGTCACATCTACAGCCACGGAGGCCAGAGCTAGTTGGAAACCAACGCTTTTTTTTTTCCCCTCCTCTTTTGTAGGGTGCAAGTGAAATGTCCAGATCAGACCCCATGGCTTCCTGGACAAACCCCTGGTGGCTCCTGAGATGGCTGAGCCTCCTGGTCTCTGCCCTTCCACAGGTAATGGAGAGGGGTTGGGAATGCTGGGTGTTCTATTTAGGAGCATTAATCTAGACTATGTAAGATACAATAGGACCAGTGCTAATCCTGCACCAGAGAACCTCACGCTGATGGTTTTGTGGTTGGATTCGCCGTGAGGATAACACAAACACCTGGACGTCCTCCGTGAATCCAGCGCAGGGCGTCCATACCGCTGTGGACAGATACCACTTAGCAGCCATGACTCTGGGCTGGGGTGGATTTCGTCCTTACCAACTAGAATGGCCCTCTGAAAGCGCCCAGGGGAGGCTGGGCTTCTGGAGGTCAGGACCCAGTGGACTGGCAAAGCCGCATATTCGCACTTGCTTAGACGTTCAATAAGTACTGTGAATTTGCTGTCAACACATACCCCATGTTGTCTCTTTAGACTCGTGTGTTTTCCGTCTCACCTGGGAAGCTGAACAAATGCATTGCATTCTTAGTTGCCTAGTGGGCAGACTCAAAGGGGAGTAGCTGCCAGGCATGGTGGCACATGCCTTTAGTCCCAGCATTCTGGAGGCAGAGGTAGGAGGATCGCTGCAGCGAGTTCGAGGCCACCCTGAAACTACATACGGAATTCCAGGTCAGCCTACGCTAGAGAGAGGCCATACCTTGAGAAACAAACAAAAACAAAACAAAAAAAATCAGAGGGGAGTAGTTGGTATCACCTAGGAGACAATAGGGAGTAGTGGAGACAGTAGCAGAGAACCCCCCCCACCCCGCGTGCTCCTCTGTTAAGAATAGTCAGTTCAATTCCAGATGATCATAGCTAAGTGGGAATGGAAACCCCAGGTTGCCAGGTCTTAGGTTTCAAGATAGCTGGAACATCCGGATTTTGCATATAGTCTTCTGGTTTATAAAACAATCAAAGCCAGACAAATATGTTTGCAGCTAGATTCAGCCAAGAAGTGTGTGGCTGCAGATCTGAAAATTCAGGGAACATTTTAGTCACGACTGTGTCCTGAGGGTGGCTTCTAGGCTCATGCCATGTCTTGTGTGGATTAACAGAAAGCAGTGCTTCACCGAGGATGTCACTTCTCAGGCACATGGCTGTGGTCCTCACCCCCTTGTGGTCTTAGCAAACAGCCTAGTACTTAAAAGGACTTAGGAGTCGATCAAACAAACATGCATGCATGGATGAAAATCTATACCCCAGGTAAATGAATCAGATCTTCCCACCACTAGCTATAGTCTTCTGGACTTGGTGTCACTGAACCTACTCTCGTACTTCCTGTGGTTCATGCAGAACTGGTTAGTGAGGAACTTCTTCTTACCCATTATCCCATTTTACTGCTGTTTCTCCATGTTGTAATAGATACCTTTTGTTAGGAACAAAAAGGTTAAGTGGTCGTTTAAGGTTAGGGTGGTTTTAGGCTTTCTCTGGCCAGCACAGTGTGTGATGTTAGCATAAAGACCTGGAGATTTTCTCTTCGATCTCATCAAAGGATTTGAACGAGGGGCTATGAAAGCTTCAGAGATTTGTGTGTGGTCAGATGTGGCTGAGCAGCCCGGGCACAGAGTATGCTTTTGCCCGCCGTCACCCTATTATAGCATTTCGGTGTGCTTTGAGGGCGACAGTTGCCTGTTGTCCGCAGGCTGCATTTGAGCTGCTTGAATCACTGGGCCACCTCCCTTGGGTTTTTCCAGACCTGTGTGCCTGGGGCCAGTGCTGCTTGGTGCCGTGTGCACACAGGGCATGGAAGGGGATTCCAGTGAGGCGGTCTTCATCCTCCTGTCCACCCACCGTTCCAACCACAGTACCGTCATTGTGTGACCGTGTCACTCGCACATCGGCTTTCACACCTGCAGAGAGGGCCCAACAATGGCACCTACCTCACAGAACTGTTTGGAGGAGTTAATGCGCTGGGAAGTGGAAAAACTAAAGCACAAAATCACACAGTAACCAAGTTGACCACAAACGTCAACTCTTGCTGCTGCTCGTTAGCATCCATTTTCTGCTCTGGAGCTCCGAGGAGTTCTCCAGAGGCATCAGTGGAGGGGCGGTAATGCAGAGCAAGTGGGACTTGATCTTCTCAAAGGAGGGTCCTGTGGATGCGGGCACGAGTGGGCCAGTGTGGACATGGTTGCCGTGTGTGTGTGTGTGTGTGTGTGTGTGTGTGTGTGTGTTCTTTTTCCTCCTAAGCTCAGTCTGGACTTTACATAAAGTTGCCCGATTTTTTTTTTCCTGTTTTGGGTTTTTTCGAGGTGGGGTGTCCCTGTAGCCAAAGCTGACCTGGAATTCACTATGCAGTCTCAGGGTGGCCTCAAGCTCACGGTGATCCTCCTACCTCTGCCACAGAGTGCTGGGTGTGTGCCACCATACCTGGCATTCTTTTTTTTTTTCTAATTTTGTGATTTTTGTAATTTTTTTGTAATTTTTTTTTAATGAGGTAAGGGGTCCCTCAGTATTTCCCCCTTGCCTCGTAAGTGCTGCCACCTGGTGGAAGACTAACATGGTTGAGGCTGAGCTATAAGGAGCCTAGGCTGTTTCAGTCAATTAATAAAAATGAGATCTTGGGGCTGGAGAGATGGCTGAGTGGTTAAGGCACTCGCCTGTAAAGCCAAAGAACCCAGGTTTGACTCCCCAGTACCCACATAAGCCAGATGCACAAGGGGGCGCATACGTCTGCAGTTTGTAGTCAGTGGCTGGAGGCCCTGGCATACCATTCTCTCTCTGTCTCTCTCCCTGCCTATTTCTCTCTCTCTCTCTCAAATAAACAAAGAAAAATAAAAAAATAAAAATGAGATTTTCCTTATTCAGTCAGCTGAAACACAAGCTCTTCACTGACCACAGGTCACTGTGATAGGCAGCAAAACAAGGCATAAGGCGTGTGCATTCCTAGAGGGGCTCACAACTCGTCATGGAGACAGGAGAGAGGAGAGGCCTCCCTTCTTGCTCCAGGGGCCCTGAAAACTTCTTGTTGCCCTGGTCCTTTACTTAGAGATCCAGTTTTTCCAGAGAAGACATCAGCTGCCTTTACAACTCTTCCTGTAAGGGTTATTGTTTTACCATAGCATAAGGGACAAAATGGTGTGGAAGGTTCTGGGATGTGTGGTAGGATCTTTGGAATATGTCAGTGACTTAATGCCTACGTTAATAAATGCTTCTTTATAAGGCAAAAGAGACTTTGTCATGTGATTAGTGATTGTGATGTTGGGCAATTATCATAACTTTTCCTTTGTGTGTATGTATGTGTCGTATGTGCACATGTGATGTATGGATGCATGTTTGCAGTTGTGCATGCCAATGAACATGTGTGGGAAGTCAAAGGATGATGTTGGATGTCTTCCTCTACCACTGTTTTGCCTTATTTCCTTGAACAGGGTAGCTCACTAACCTGGACCTCATGCCATTTTATTTTATTTTTAAAAAATGTTTTATTTTATTAATTTATTTATTTGACAGAAAGAGAGAGAGAGAGAGAGAGAGAGAGAATGAGTATGGGTGCGCCAGGGACTCCAGCCACTGCAAACAAACTCCAGGCGTGTGCATCCCCTTGTGCATCTGTCTAACATGCCTTCTGGGGAATCAAACCTGGGTCCTTTGGCTTTGCAGGCAAATGCCTTAACCACTAAGCCATCCCTCCAGCCCCTGTTTTGTTTTCACTTATTCACTTATTTTGTCTAGAATGGCTGGCCAGTGAGCTCCAGTGATGTTCCTGTCTCTGCTCCTTTTAGTACTGGGGTTACCAGCATGTGCAGCCATGCCTGGCTTTTTACATGGTTGCTGGGGATTGAACTCAGGCCCTCATGCTTTCACAGCAAGTGCTGTTACCCTCTGAGCCATCTCCACCACCCTCCACATCATTTCTTATAAGTGAGACTCAAGGGAAGGCAGAAGTAGAGTAAGTAGGACAGATTCCCACAGAAACCAGAAATCAGTAATGCAGCCAGGAGCTAGGAATGCCAGCAATTTCTAGAAGTTGGTGAAGCAAGGAATGGATTCTTCATGGGGTCTTCAGAAACAACTGGCCTTAGTGGCACCTAATGTTTGTGTGCAGAAATGCATTCAGATTTCTGATTGGTAGAACTGAAGAAAAAAAAACAACAAAAGTAGAAACTTGCCTTGTCTTAAGGTGCTACATTTGTGATAACTGGTGGCAGCAGCAGGAGGCAGCTGATACCGTATTCCTAGGTGGGCTGTATTTCTTGGCCTCTCCCCATCGGCATCCTTTCTGCAGCCTCAATGACCCAAATACAATCGTAGGCGCTGAGGGGGTTGACATAGCCCAGAGCTGACATCACAGTGGAAGAAGTGCCATCTGCATGCTGGTGGCATCTCCCACGCTGCTTTTTATTTATTTATTTTTATTTGAGAGAGAGAGAGAGAGAGAGAGAGAGGGAGAGGTGGGGGGAGATTGGGGCGCCAGGTCAAACTCCAGATGCTTGCACCACCTAGTGGGCATGTGCAACCTTGCACTTGCCTCACCTTTGTGCATCTGGCTTACGTGGGATTTGCAGAGTGGAACATGGGTCCCTAGGCTTCATAGGCAAGCACCTTAACCGCTAAGCCATCTCTCCAGCCCCCAAGCTGCTTTTCACAATAGTCTTGTATTACATGACAGTCTCCCTACCCAAGTTTCCCCAGTGTCACATCATATTGCTGACACCCTTGTTCGTGTCAGTCACGGGTAGGAAGGCATTCCTGAATCAGTGTCCAGAGGACTTGCTCTGTAGAGTAATCAGCTCACAGTGTCCCTGACATGACACATAATGAACATTTAGGTCAACCTGATTTGGCAAACCTTGGTAATCATAGACTTGACATTTATGAGTATTGCTCTATCTTGGGTGGTCTGAAAGCTTCATGACCCATAAAGGTGTAGATTTCCTGGGAAGTTGCGGCTTGGTGACTTATAAATGCAGAGCCAATCATAGGTCCAAATGTGACTTTCCAAATTCTCTGAGTCCATCCCTTCAAGTGAAATCTTGCAATTCCAGTTCATTTACAAATCTTGGTTTCTAACTAAATTTAAATCTCATTTGCATTCCTGCTAGTCCAAGAATGAAGCATGGCTCCTGGTACCTGAGGTGGGAGAGAGCCAGGGGCTGTTCTCTTCTTTCCTGCCAGGGAATGGTGAGGGACTGATGGGGATTGTTTCTGAAATATGCCTTCCTTTTATTTCTTCTGGATCCAGCTTTCTTCCGGTATAAGACAAGGGGAAGGGAGGGGAACATGGTACTTCAGTGGGTTTCTCCATCAGAGAGTTGCCGCGGCCACTCCAAATTTCCCTGACTACTCTTCAGAGGGCTTCTTGAGACCTTCCCTATGACATGTGGCCCAGCACTGGCCTGCCACTTGCTGCCAGGGTCTTCTCACCTAGCAGGCAGCTTTTTGGATGAGGTACTGGCAGGACCCTGAACTTTGTCGTATTGTCTGTTTGATCCACAGAGAAGGCGTGTGCTTCACATGCTTGGAAGGCAGGATGCTGCAGTGAAGCTTCCTTCCCGTCTTGTCAGTTCCCTTCTAATTCTTCTCTCCTTATTCAGGGAGGCCTGGGAGCAACCAGCAGATTCATTGTCTAAGTAGATGCACATCTGGGGCATGTTTGCCCAACTCTCTGCAGTACTCCTAGCCTTTACAAGTTTTTGTCTTAGTCATCATTTTTACTTCCTTTTAAACATATATATATATATATGTATATATATATATATATGTATATATATTGCATATTTATTTATTTGTGAGGAGAGAGGGAGAGAAAGAGAGAATGTGAATACGAGCATGGGCACACCAGGGCCTTCTGTAACTGCAAACAAACTCCAGATGCACATGCCACTTTGTACTTCTGGCTTTATGTGGGTACTAGGGAATTTGATCCTGGGTCGTCCAGCTTTGCAAACAAGCACTTTTAACTATTGGGCCATCTCTCTAGCCCCCTTTGTATTTTTTTTTTTTATTTTGTGTGTGGCTAGTGTATATGTGTGTGTGTGTGTGTGTGTGGGCGTGCGCGCAGGTAAACATGTGTCCATCAGAGGACCCCTCAGGAGTCTGTCCTCGACTTTCACCTTGTTAGAGATGCTTTCTTCTGTTGGGTATGACCTACACCAGGCTAGCTGGTCTGCCAGCTTCTGCGGGATTCTCCCATTCTGCTGTGGCACTGTTGGGATACCAGGTGTACACTACTGCTTCCAGCTTTGCGAGCGCTCCGGAATGTGAGCTACTGTCCTCGTGTTTGAACAGAACAGCAAGCACATTCCCTCCGAGTGAGCTTCCCGGTTCCAGTCTTTCATTTCTGATGACTACATTCTATTGTCCTTAATTGATATCCCATCATGTTATCATTTTATTTGAATATTTGGGATGGTTTAGTCACCTGATTTACTGCTAACTACCTGTAATAATTATCTTATGCTCACATTCTAGCGCACTTTTTTGAGCATTTCTTTACCTTTGTTCTTCCTTTGTTAGACCATTAATACACTTTGTAGGCGTCCCCTTCTTCATTTGGTTTTATCTATTAGGGAGGGAGGGGAGAGAGAGAGAGAGAGAGAGAGAGAGAGAATGGGTTGCCAGGACCTCTAGCTACTGCAAATGAACTCAGACACATGCACTACTTGGTGTATCTGGCTTATGTGGGTACTGGGGAATCATACCTGGGTTCTTAGTCTTCACAGGCAAGTGCCTTAATCACTAAGCACTCTCTCCAGCCTTTCATTTGGTTTCAGCTCTGAGTTTCCCAGCACTTTCTGTGTCCCTTATCCCTGAGGTGATTTTGAATAAATATTCCAGTCTTTGTTGACACTGCTGGTGAATTGGAACAGAAAATCCCAACCTCGTCCTGGAAGCAGGCTCATTTGATTACCACACTCTGCCGAAAGCCTGGAGATGTGCGAGATGGAGTCATTGGATGGATGTCGTGAAAATCCAGAGGACGCTCTTGCCTTGCTTGTCACCACGGTGTCCCCACTCCTTTCTCTCTGCCTTCCTCAAGTGAACTTTTCATCTCCTGCTCATGTTTCAGCTCATCTATGACGCTTTTTCAATGTGATCCAACTCCAAAGCTCGACATGCCCAACTTCTTTGTTCTTTCACATGATCTCCTCAGACAGCCTCAGTCACTCCTCGGGTTTTCTCTGGAGGCCTCTCTCTGCCCCAGGGTTATCACACAGAGCCTCAGGTCTCATAACAATGCATCCTCTTAAATTTAAGCTTTTGATTTCTCTTCCAAGAGGATTTTACATGCACACATGCACGTATGTGTATGCATTCTAAAGTCATAACACATCCATTATTTCACATAAACTTTCGAATGTAAACATTAAAAAATAAAAGAGTCATGGTAATGCTGTTTTGGTTTTTCTTCTTTTTTAATACCTAAGAACCCTCCAGAATGAAAGGGACTTCTTCTATTAACTAGAGATCAATGCAGACGCAGATCATGTTCTTCCACATGTCCCTTCAACTTCAAACATTTCCCCAAACACAGACCTCACCCTTCTCTCTCTCAGTGCCTGGTTCCCCACTTGACTAGAATCTGACTGGTGCTCTAGATGTCCTGTTATCTTTTTGTCATGTACCCATTGGGCCTAAGCTCACATTTGTTCCTTCTTCCCTTGAGTTTTCATCGACACCATGCACTTTACAAGTAGGGGGCTTAGAAGCCGGAGACAGGAGATAAAGGAGAACGTGTGAATAAAGAAAGTTTGAGGCTACTCTAGGAAAGAGCTTGAAGAACTTGCTTTCACAGGGAGCAAGGAGGCCTGCGTGTGTTGATCGGGAGGTGATGGGAGACACCATTAGAGCAAGGAGGCCTGCGTGTGTTGATCGGGAGGTGATGGGAGACACCATTAGAGCAAGGAGGCCTGCATGTGTTGATCGGGAGGTGATGGGAGACACCTTTAGAGCAAGGAGGCCTGCGTGTGTTGATCAGGAGGCACCATTAGGACTGTTGCACCACTGGGAACACACTGGAATGGAAGATGCGAGGGAAACTCCTGGTATTAGTCCAACCTGGCAATGATCAGAACTCAAACTGCTTGTAGGAGTGATGGGCTATCAGTTATGTTGACAAGACAAGATACAGGCAGAAACCATTTAGAACTGGAGGGAACAGAATTTGGGAAGAAATTCCATGGGATTGAGAGAAAGGAAGCAATGAAAATTCCTTCAGACTTTGAACAAGGCTTAGTAGTAAAACACTGTAAGTTCATGCAGATCTTGGCAAATCACTGGTTAACTTTGAAGGACTAGACTTGTGGGATGATGTGGATTACAGAAGGTTGAGACATTGCAAAAAGGAAATGCATACTTTCTGAGAGGAAAATGGGATCCCAAGAAAGGTTTTTCTTAGCAAAATGTGCTTAAGTGTATGTGTACGCCAATAGGGAAGCTTATGGGAGAAAGTGAGAGATTAAAGATACAAGAGAAAAAAAAAAGCCCACAATTATATGTAATTGTTTCATCACAGGAAGAAACATAGGCAGTATCCCTCTATTGAATTACTAATGGTTCTTAAAGCACCAACATAACATCTTATGGAAACCACATTTCAAGGTTTATGATTGTGATCTCTCTCAGTTTATTTTTATAAAGATGCTAATTTCCATAAATAGCATGGAAGTATAAAGCAATTTCCTCTCCAAGTATTTTATGCAATTACTTTCTGGAATTTGTCAGGAGTGAACAGCTCCAGCCAACGTATGCTATAAATTATTGTGGCCAAATTCTCAGAAACCCATTTGTTCTCCAAGCTTTCATTTATAAATATAATAGAATTTTTCCTTGAAAATAATTTTAAAATGAGGACAAACTTTTATTAATGAAAGTAATTTACAGTACCAAGGGGCTCTGCATTCTCCTCACTTTGAAATTACCTTTTTTTTTTTCTGATTGAAAAACAACATCAACAAAATAGGTATTCATTACAAAAGTGTGAAAAATATTGGAGAGTACAAAGATAAAAATTAATGTTATCTTGAATTCTACTGTTAGTCTTTTACTGTAATGTATTTCTGATAGGTGCATCTTTATAGCGGTAATAATACTCGACTTTGTTAGCTATTTAAAAATTTTGAGCAATGTGAGTAATGTTTCCACTCGGAATTAAATATTTTACTCTCATACTACTTAATGCAGTTATAACATCTTATCATTTGAGTTTATTATGCTCTGTCATCTGGTTCTCTCTGCTTCACACTTAGACAGTCTCAGGGTTCAGCTGTTGCCAAGGTTGCTGCTGTAACTAACTGTCCTTGCAAGCCTATCTTTGCGTACATTATGTGATGTGAATAGGTTGCTAGAGAAATGTCCTTATTTCGACATAATTTTGAGGTTAAAGCCAAAAGGTAGTGATGGTAAACCACCCCTCACATATCAGCCAGGGCCCAGGTAAAACCACAGAGGAACTGGGGAGATGAGCAAGAGCGCTGCTTCCATGGCGAGCCTGACCACCTGCACCAAGATGGAGACAGACACCGAGGACACTCAACACATACCAAAGTGGAAATCCAGAAGCTCCTGAGAGCTTATCACGGATTTTGCCGAAGAGGGGGCAGAAAGATTGCAAGAGTCACAGGCTAGGATGTCATGCCCAGAGGCCCTGCCTTCCCCTAGTAACTGACTGCTGCTCTCAGAACACATAACCCACAACCCCTGGGGGAAAACCTGCAACCCCACGGAGGAGGAGCCTCAGTGGAATGGGGGAAGGGAGGAAAGAAAAGATACTACCAAGACATGATGTATCCATACAAAGTATATTCTTTTTTATTGTTTTTACTGTATTTTTTTAAATTTATTTGGGAGAGAGAGAGAGAGAGAATGAGGCAGAGAGAGGGAGAGAGAGAATGGCCACACCAGGGCCTCCAGATGCTGCAAATGGACTCCAGATGCATGCACCCCCCCCTTGTGCATCTGGCTTACATGGGTCCTGGGGAATTGAACCAAGGTCCTTTGGCTTTGCAGGCAAATGCCTTAACTGCTAAGCCATCTCTCCAGCCTTGAAAGTATATTCTTAATAATAATGAAAAGTTTGAGAAGTTTTAAGGTCTTTGATTTATACTATCAAAGTACCTTCTTGAAATTTTGCATCAATGTGTTTTATATCTTACAATAGTAAACAATATGAGATTAAGAATATTAGTGAAAAATTCTTTTGTTATTTTTGTTTATACTATTATTTTTTTCTTTGGAGACAAATTCACACTCTTTTGCCCAGGCTGGCCTCGAACTTATGGCACCACGTCTGCCTCAGCCTCTCAGGTGCTGGGATTATGGGCATGAGCCATCATTTCATGAGACTCTCCTTATGTATGTACATTTGCGTATGCATGTGTTGCATGTGTGTGTTTGTGTTTGTGTAGGTATACATGCATTTGTATGAGTGTATGTGTAGAGGCCAGATAACAACCTTGGTTGTCATTCTCAGGCACCATCCACCATTTTTTTTTTTTTTTTTGAGACAGAGTTTATCACTGGCCTGAAGCTTGCCAAGGAGAGTAGGCTGACTGGCCAGTGATCCCTAGGGATCTGTAGCAGACAGCTTCAGGTTCGCTGAGGTGAACTTCCAGACCAGACACAGTTATGGAGGAAGGGATATTTATTGAAGCCTACAGATCCAGGGGAAGTTCCATAAATGGCAGAAGAAGCTGGCCTGCCTTCACAGGACCAGGCGGAGAGAGAGAAGTACAAGCCTAAAGGTCAAAAGCCACAGCACACTTCAGGAACTCCAGCTAGGCACACTTTGCATATCTTTAGATTGAAATCTGAAACCCACCACCACACCTTAAGATCCACCCAGTGACATTGCCTCCAGTCAGGTGGCTACGGAATGCAAACTACAAGCAATAAAGATCTGAATATATTGGGGGCCATCTATTCAAACTACCACATTCTGCTCCTGGCCCCCAATAGATTTATAACCATTACACATTGTAAATTGTACTCAGTTCAATTTCAAAGGTCTCCACAGTCTTGACCAATTTAAGATATTAAGACCTGTAAAATCAAACAAGTTAAACACTTCTAACATATAAAGGCACAGAGTAAACATTTTCAACTGGTATAAGGCATAGCAAGGAGAGACTAAAACAATGCAAACTCAACCACCATCAAACAAACATCAAACTTCTGCAGTTCAAGTCCAGTACAACCAAAGACTGATAGTCTTCAGATTTTCCAATTCTGCCCCTCCAGCTGGGCAGAGTAGCCAAGGAACACTTCCATCTCAGGCCAACAGTGCGCTCTATGGCAGCGCTTGCATAGTCCTGGTATATACAAAACATCTTGAGGTCTTCATGCAAACCACGGTCCATCTTCCAAAGGCTTTTTCAGCCTATCAGGGCATCATGCCCTGCCTCATGCCACATCTCAGTAGCAGCTCCTAGAACCATGTGCAATTCATGACCACTCCTCACATTTTCCAAAGGCTCTTTCAGCCTATCAGGCCCTACCTCATGCCACATCTCAGCAGCAGCTCCTGGAAGCATGTGCAATTCATGACCACTCCTCACATTTTTCATGCTTCTGAAACCAATACCAGGTATGCAGGACACAGCCATATTCTTAATTCACAGACAAAATAAATCATAACCTTGAAAAGCATGTTCCTTCTCCAGTCAACTCTTTCCAAAAGTGTTTGCATTTCTATGATAGTCTTTCCTCAGGCATCCTTTCCATGGTAAAGCAATTGGACCATCTTCCTTTAAGATTGCTAATGTGTTTGACAATAGCAGATTCAGTAACCTAAAACCAGTCTCAGTGCCTGTATTTTAACTTGCTTGAGGTTTTCCAGCTTAAAATCTTAAATCTCTCAGTCCAATATCTTTACCCAAGCACATCAGTCCATTACAAATTTAACCTTGATTAAACTCTCTGGGCCTGGGCAGCAGGACGCAGCCAGCCCTTATGCCAGTAGCCCAGGTCCAACAAAGTCCTCTACAGTCTTTCCTTCCCCTTAGAAAGCTCATAAGCCAGGCCTCGAAGTTCAATATTGTCTGCACTTAACACTCTCAGACTCTCATCAGAATAGTCCATAAAACGGCTTACCACTCCCGAAGACGTCTTCATTTGCAAGCACCAAGTCCATGCCTATTCCTCCAAAACAAAGGCTCCAAAAGATCAACATCCACATAGTCAGGTTCATCTCAGCCCACTTCTTGGTACCAAGTTCTGTAGCAGAGAGCTTCAGGTTCGCTGAGGTGAACTTCCAGACCAGACACAGTTATGGAGGAAGGGATATTTATTGAAGCCTACAGATCCAGGGGAAGTTCCATAGTGGCAGAAGAAGCTGGCCTGCCTTCACAGGACCAGGAGGAGAGAGAGAAGTACAAGCCTAAAGGTCAAAAGCCACAGCACACTTCAGGAACTCCAGCTAGGCACACTTTGCATATCTTTAGATTGAAATCTGAAACCCACCACCACACCTTAAGATCCATACAATGGCATTGCCTCCAGCCAGGTGGCTACAGAATGCAAACTACAAGCAATAAAGAACTGAATATATTGGGGGCCATCTATTCAAACTATCACAGGATCCTCTTGTCTTTGCTTCCTTAGTGCTCAGATTATGTGTGTGCTACCATGCCTGATATCTTATCTGGTTTCTGGGCATTGAGTTCAGGTCTTCAGGCTGGTAAGGCAAGCACTTTCCCAACAGAATCATCTCTCCAGCCTCTAGTGAGATACTCTTAAAAATACTTTTGGGCCATTTGTATTACTGGTTTTATGTATTGTTTCCTTCAGGCATTAGAAACAGAAGAAAAATTCTCATTTTCATATTCATGCCCACTTCTCTACTAAGAGTTTGTTATTAATTTGTGTTTTTTAGCATCATACTCTAACCAAGTGAATTAACTGGCCAGATTAATTTGTGTTTTATATGCAGAGAGTATTAATCTTTTATCTTATATATTAAAATAATTTTTCTGGGCTGGAGAGATTGCTTAGCTATTAAGCACTTGCCTGTGAAGCCTAAGGACCCTGGTTCGAGGCTTGGTTCCCCAGGACCCACGTTAGCCAGATGCACAAGGGGTCACACGTGTCTGGAGTTCGTTTGCAGTGGCTGGAAGCCCTGGCACGCCCATTCTCTCTCTCTCTCCCTCTCTCTCTCTCTCTGCTTCTTTCTCTCTCTTCCTCTCTCTTTCTCTCTATCACTCTCAAATAAATAAATAAAAATGAACAAAAAATAATTTTTCCATTTGTCCAGTCACATAGTTTATTGTGGTTTTGATATACTGGTGCCTAAAGTTTTCAAGTAGACTACTCTGAATAGCTTTATTAAAAATTTTATGTATTTATTTATTTGAGGGAGAGAGAGAGAGATTATGGGTGCACCAGGGCTTCTAACCACTGCAAATGAACTCCAGGTGTATGTATCTGGCTTTACATGGGTACTGGGGTAACAAACCCAGAACATATGGCTTTGTAAGCAAGCACCTTTAAATGATCAGTCATCCCTAGGAGTCTCTTGACTTTTAAATTATCTGCCTTTGCATCATACATAAAAATAAAATACATAAATATACATAAAATACATTAAAATAGATAAAAATAATGTTATATTGAGAGAAAGTGCATGTACATATATATGTTTTCTTCTGGCCTTATGTTTCTTTAAAAATATTTCAGAACTTGTTTAATCATGTAATCTCTCTGTCTCTTCCTGAGCTAATTCAGACTCTTGAAGTCACCACACTCTCTAGTCTATGTAGTCTACTGTGACAATACCTCCCTTCTTTCTTATTGTTTTAATAATTCCAGGTCTTTATTTGGTTATATACCAAGAACAAAAATATCTTGATGTTTTAAATGGCATATGGCAATGGAGGAATAGCATTAGTTAAAATTATATAAAACAAACAACCAAAAAGAACAAGGTCTTTGTCCAATGAAACAAGGAAATAGCCTAAGCCTCCAAACATGATCCCTGAAGGAACGTTCCCAAGTTCTGGAGTGTCTGAATCTGTAAAGCTGAAGGCTGAAAGTGTCTGTCTGCTTAGGCTTAGTGCACGGCCATGGTTTCTCTTAGGGTGACTATCGTAGTTGTACCAATCTAATCAAACTCTGGTAAGGACAATAAGTGGATCTTGGAAGAAGTGGTTATTGTGTCCAGAGAGGCCCCATTTATCTTAGAACCAGAGGGGAGACCTTGTTAGAACTTTTCATTGTCTAGAGTGAACCTGCTGGAGGCTAACGCAAGTCAAAAGATTGGGTTAGGGGCTCTTTTGAGGTCTTCAGTGCCAAATGAAGGGACTACATGAATCTAGAGAAAAGAAAGTAACATGCATAGAGATAGGATAAACCAGATGCCACAGCAGAATTGAGATCATGGACTACTGTAGTTTATTCTCTGCTCTGCATTCTCCTGGTTCTTCAGCAAACAGCTAACTAATCATATTAGAAACAAAGATAACAAACACGATGGGACCAGCAACTGAGGACGTTCTAGACAGTATGGATGTCCTATAAGATGAAATGTAAAGACAAAAACATACAAATTGTTATAGAAAAATCAAAATAAAGAAGATATGCACAGTTAATATTTCTGGAAATGAGAAGAGAAAAAAATTAAACATAATAGAGAAGGACAACTTTCCTTATTCTTCAGCCTCTTGTAAATTGTGATTATGTATGCTTTTGGCATTATTATTAACGAGAAGTTTATGGCCTATCTTATTTTTCCCTTTGTACAGTCCTGTCATGACAGAAATTCTTTTAAAAATTTTTAAAAAATACTTTTTAATTTTATTTATTTGAGAGAGAGAGAGAGAGAAAATGGGCACGCTAGGGCCTCCAGCCCCTGCAAACAAACTTCAGACATATGCACCACCTTATGCATCTGGCTAACGTGGGTCTTGGGGAATTGAACCTGGGTCCTTTGGCTTTGCAGGCAAATGCCTTAACCACTAAGCAATCCCTTCAGCTCATGATATAAATTCTTTATCTCCAAGTCATATGTTTTCATCAGAACATGGTGGAAATAATTTCAATTTTATGCAGATTTTTGTATGTATGTCTATTTTGTGTGCATGTGTGTAGGTTGCATGCATGTGTGCAGGTATATGTGTACAGGTGTGTGTACATATGTGTGGAAGCCATAGGTTGACACTGGGTACCTTCCTTGATCATTTTTCATCTTATTTATTGAGAAAAGATCTTTTACCTGAACCCAGAGCTTACCCATTTGACTAGTCCATGGCCAGTGTGCTTGGGGATCATCTGTCTCCACCTCCTGAATGGTGGGTTGCAAGTGGGTTGTCATGCATGCTTAGCATTTATGTGGGTACTATTGATCTGAGCTCAGGTCCTCATGCCTGCACAGCAAGGGGTAATTTCTCAAGCCCCCATTATTTTTATTTATTTGAAAGAGGGAGGGAGAAAGAAAGAGAGAGAAAGAGACAGAGAGAGAGAGAGAGCATGTGCCACCTTGTGCATCTGGTTTACATGGGTCCTGGGGAATTGAATCTAGGTCCTTTGGCTTTGCAAGCAATCACCTTAACTGCTAAGCCAATGCTCCATCCCCCCATAATTATTTTTTGTTACTTTTTTTCATTTATGTATTTGAGAGCGACAGACAGAGAAAGAGGCAGAGAGAGAGAGAGAGAGAGAGAGAGAGAGAGAGAGAATGGGCATGCCAGGGCCTCCAGCCACTGCAAATGAACTCTAGATGCATGCGCCTCCTTGTGCATCTGGCTAACGTGGGTCCTGGGGAATCGAGCCTCCAACCAGGGTCCTTAGGCTTCACAGGCAAGTGCTTAACTGCTAAGCCATCTCTCCAGCCCCCATAATTATTTTTAATCATCATAAATGTGTTTTGTTTCAGAATTTTAAAAAAATTGCCACAGATAGTTTGTGTTTTTATCTATTTCTTACATTGTTTTAAGCTTGTTTGCTCTTGTTGTTGTCTCACTAGTGTTTCCTTTAAATTACCACATTTCTTTTTGTTGTTATTGACAGTACTTAAGATGGAACCCAGGGCCTCTAGCATGCTAAGCAAGAAATCTACCACTAAATGATTTCTTCAGCCCCCTTTTTTATTTACTCTTTAATTTGAGATTGGATCACACTAAGTTAACTAGGTTCGTCTTGAACTCAATTTGTAAGTCAGGCAGGCCTTGAAATTGTGATCCTCCCACTTCAACCTCCTGAGCAGCTGGGATTCCAGGCCTTCACCATGAAGCCTGTCTAAAATACCATATTTCTATCTGAGCTTTCACAAGAGAGATTAAGTGTTCCACAATTTATTTGGTACTGTTATCTTGAGGAATACAATATGCTTTGTGACCCAACTTTCTGTTGCTGTGACAAAATACTATAAAAATATCAGCGGAGGAAAAGTTTATGCTGGCTCATGTTTTCAGAGGTTTTAGTCCAAGGTCAACTGGCTTTTTGCTTTGAGCCTGTGGTGATACAGGATATTGTAGTGGTGGGAGGATATAGCAGAGAAGGCTGCTCACCTCATGGTAGCCAGGAAGCAGGGCAGAGGTGAGAACAAGATCTATCCCTTTAGGTCATGCCTCTAGTGACTTACTTCCTCTAATTAGACCCCAACTCCTGAAGATTCATTGCATTCCAATAATTCCATAAAGGTATGAATATGTCAGTAGATTAACTCATTGCTTCAATTAGAGCCTTCAGGATCCAATCACCTCTGGAAATCTTGTCTTTGATTTACTACATAGGGACCAAGCTTTCCACACACAAGGGGGGATTTCACATCCAAATCACATTAATTTTCTTAACTACATGAGAGAGAGAGAGAGAGAGAGAGAGAGGGAATTGGCATACCAGGGTCTCCAATCACCATATTCAAACCACAGATGTGTGTGCCACCTTGTGTGCATGTGCAAACTTGCACACTTGCATCACCTTGTGTGCCTGGCTTATGTGGGAGCTGAAGAGTTGAACATGGGTCCTTAGGCTTTGCAGGCAAGCGCCTTAACTGCTAAGCCATTGCTCCAGCCCTCTTTCTGTTTTTAAACATCTGTATGTATTGATCTTGTCTGGGATCTGTTCAGATAAGTGTTCATTATTTTTACTCTTTTGCAGGTATATGTGTGTGGTTTATGTGTCTGTGTATATGTGAGTTCATATGTGTGTGGGCATACAGGTTTGTTTGGGTGTGCATGCATGTGTGTGTGTTTGCATGTGTGGAAGCCAGAAGTTGAAGTATGATTTCCACATTATTTGTTGAGACAGTCTCTCATTGTACTCATAACTTATCAATTTAGCTAGTCTGGCTAGCTATTTTGCCCTGGGGATCTACCTGTCTCTGCCTCCTGAGCACTAGGTTACAGGCACATTCCATCATATCTGACGTTAGTGTGGGTTTGGGGCATTTGAATTCTGGTACTTATGCTTTATTGACTCAGCCACCTCCCCAGCCTTCCTCCTCTTTGTTTGTTTGCTTGTTTGTTTGTTTAAATGGAGTTCTTTTTCGTGTGTCTCTCATTTTCCTTCGACCAAGAGCCTGGGTCAAAGAATGTTCATCTTTCAGGATGGTGGAGATGCACCAGAACAAGCTCAAATGCTTGCAGGTCTTTCAAGCTTCTGCTGATGTCATGTCTGCTGCCATTACATAACGGACACCCTAGCCATGTGCCATGGAAGTTATCCTCACTTACCTTGAGGCCTTGAGCAAATCATGTGGCCAAGCTCAAATCACTGGGGCAAGGAAATCTGCTCCTCCCAGAGAGATTATGTGAAGAGAGATGACATGGTGAAGGGTAGTATTGAAATATTATTGAAAAATAGTCAAACCCATCATGTGACAGAGTTAGGCTTTCACTGAGGCAATATATTTCCAGGGATCCTTGTTTAATCACTCGCTACATTTGCAAGATTAAAAAAAATTTTTTAATATAATTTATTTATTTGCAAGCAGAGAAAGAGATAGAGAGAAGAGAGACAGAGAGAAAATGGGCATGCCAGGGCCTCTAGCCACTGCAAACAAACTTGAGACTCATGTGCCCCTTGTAAATCTAGGTTACATGGGTCCTAGAGAATCAAACCTGGGTCCTGTGGCTTCAGAGGCAAATGCCTTAACCGCTAAGCCATCTCTCCAGCCCTTGCTAATATTACTGGGTTTCAGAAGAATTGACAGCAATGAGGACCTGTCTCCAGGGCTGACTTTGTGATATACCATAGCTTTGCTTCATGAGACAGATTTCGTACAAGTGGAAACTTTGACACTTGCTTAACTATTTCACATACAACCTTAATACTAATACTAAAGCAATTCTGTAGCAGAAATCTAAATAGCAGTTTCTGTCCACCCACTAGATCAAGGTGTTATTTACATTTTTTTACTATGATCCTTGGGAAGAAATGCATTTTACCCCATGACCACATATGCAATTTTTCATATTATTAAAAGTTTCTGGAAATAATGCAGTTTTTATGAGTGATTCATTCTGATATTTACTTTTCTTTTCCATCCCATTTAATTCCAGTCCAAATGATTTCATGGAAAGAAAATAACCAATTAAGACCTCATCAGTTAATCTAATGGCTCACTAAGTGTGCTCTGTGAGCACTGTTTTAATTAATTAGTCTCATTCTTTGTTTACTTATGTGTGTGTTGTGATTAGCATCTTGTCACTAAGATTGTGGCACAGCCTCTGATTCTGGTGGGCTGTCATCTAGTGTAACTGCTGTTCTGGATGCTACCCTCCTTAGAGAACCACACATTGCCATTGGTGGATGAGGAATTCCCAGAATTCTTGGCCATCAAGGCTCTTCAATGCTATGTAGACAATCATCAATTTTACTTCTCTGACCTACCAATATAAGGAATCATATTAACAGGCTTTCTAATGTTGAATCATTCTTGTGTTCCTGGCATTAACTCCACTTGGCCCTTATATATTCTCAGTTTAATATTCAGCTGGATTTGGTTTGCAGGCTTTTTATTGAAAATTACTGTATCTGAATCCATAAGAAATTTAAGTTTGCACTATATTTTCCAGGATTTTTAATCAAGGTTTTTAGTAACTTCATAAAGCGAATTGAGACACTTTCTATAATTTTTCTTTTCTCAATCAATTTAGATAGCACAGAAATAAGCCATTCTTTGAAGGTTTGGAAGAACTAGCCAGTGCAAAGGATACAAGATATTTTGAGAGCGTTTTTTTTTTTTTAACCAATTACTTTTTTATACAGTCATTGGTTTACATGGGATTTCTTATGCTTCATAAATCAAGCTGGATAATTTTCATGTTCCTAGAGCCCTTTCATATCACCAGAAGTTAAATAACTGGTGGAACAGAACAGTGGAGAATATTACTCATTTTTCAACAATTTAAATTATTTTGCTATTGATTTCTGACTTACTCTTTAGATGATATGGTGTTAAGATTTTAATTTGGAAATACATGAGATAAGATTTTGTTTTATTTGTGCCCCAAAGGTGTTTGATAATTTATCATTTTCTTTTGTAAATTATGGAGTATTTGACAGTTGATTGCATTTTCTGATTTAGAGTGCATGGTTCTACTATCCTCATGGCTTTGTCATGGCAATCAGAGTAGGGAATGTGGTGTGGCTCACAGAGAAGTACATTTTATGCTCTTTGTGAAATGGTTCTGCTGAGTCAGTAATTTATGAAAAGAGACACCAGTATGTTAGAGTCTAGAATCAACGTGATAATGAAGGGAGGCGGGGTGTATGATCATTAGCTGAACTTGCTGGCACTGAGGAATGTCTGAAAGATGGGAGTATAGATGACTTTGGATTTTTGTTGGTGTCAAGGCATAGCCTGTGAATCCCTGTGAATTATTGTAACATTTGTTCTTCTCTGTGAGGTGGACAGATGGCCTAATATTTTGGGGCCTGGTGACTGAGGCAGGTGATGGGAAGAAACCAGCCTGAGTTTGAGAGACATGACTATCCTAGAGGAAGGATCGCCACTTGTTGGCAGTTGCTTGTTCAGGAAGACAGGACGGAGTCCATGGGAAGGACAAAGTGAAGCCAACTCAGTGCCCTGCAGTCCCTCAAACCACATTCCTTCCAGAGAAAACACTACACTCCGAGAAAGCCCAGCCACCTTCCCACCGGCCTGTAGTTACGGGGGCAATTGCAGCTAACTCTTCCTTCTGTTGCAGCTCTCTGATGGAACCCTCCGAGACCCCGGCTAGGAGTGCTGCCGAGCAGTCTGTCTTCTTAAGGCAGGTTTTCTGGACTTGGCTCTCAGAGGTAGCCAAGTGGCTTTGGGCTGATATTGGAGCTCTCTTTCCCATCCCTGGGAGGTCTAGCATGTGGCAGGCATCAGTGTTCACAGCTTTGGAGGTGGAGTACTTGTGCGGCATGTTCTATAAACACTTTCTGGGATGCATTAGCAGCTTCCATTGTCAGAGCCAGGAAAGCATTTCAGGGCACTAAGAAGGGAAGGAACACATGGAGTGGCTAGTGGCCATGTTCTGGTGGGCTCGTTTGTGAAGTGGGCTGTTTTCCTAGGTGTTTCCTACTGTGCATCTGGCCTATGAGTGCTGATGTCTGGTGAACCTTTACCAATGTATGTAGAACCAGTTACCTAAAAGATAACTGAAAACTTGTGCAGAGGGAGAAGAACCGCACCGCTATCATGAAATGTAGTCACCACTGTTGATTGCGTAGCTCACTGATAGAAGTAATGGATAAGTAACGAATAGGCACACATGCATACATGTGCTCACGCAGAGCAACACTGATGATATACTGATACAATTCTGGGCACATCCTCAGTGCAGAATCGTGAGTCTCTTGAGTTTAACAGGCCAGGCAGGCTCTGTTCGTCCCTTTATTGGTTTTATTCTGTGTAGTTTGCTGATCCACTGTGATGTCCATCACAGGACAGAGGATCTTGAGTAACCCCTTGGCTCCCAAGAAATTTCTTTGGTCAGCCTATCTAGTTGTGTCCTATATAGTTTTAACATTTTTTTTTTCCATTCTAGAAATAACCAAGGGAGGCTTGTCCTTTAAAAGACACATGGCACGCAGGACACAAGGCATTGAAAAAGACTGTCATATGGAAGTACTCACTGAGCTCAGAGCTCTGTTTTGTAATAAAAGACTAGAATTCACACATAATTTTGAGATTCAATTAGCAATTCCATTGATTGACAATCTCGGATGAGGCTAAGAAAGAAAGTGGCCTTAATGGAAACTAACATGAGCCTGAGGCTGGCAGTAGAGGCTCTAGTGGAGCCTCCCTTGTGTTCTGCGTTAGAATTCATAGATTCTCTGCTTTCCCCTTGCTTATAAGGTGGGTGTGTACAAAGAAGTCTTAGCTTCTTTGGCATGCTAGAATTCTCTGTATGGGATATGTGGTTTGTCAATATTTTCTTCTGCTCTGTAGCTTGAATTTTCGTTCTCTTGTTAGCTCTTTTGCAAACTGCAAGTTGTCAGTTTAGTGAAGGCCACCTGGTCATTTTAAAAACTATATGTCATAATTTTTTTGTGTGTGTCATGGCTAAGAATGCTTTGCCTAGCCCTGGATCATGAATATTTCTCTGTTGTCTTTTTAAAATGCTATCATCTTGGATTCATATTTATAAATAATTTAGAGTTCATTTTTAAGATGTGATGTTACATCAGAATATATTTTGGTATATGGATGCCCAGTTATGTCATCATCATTTGTTGGAAGGACTATGTGTTGTGGCTTGAATGTAAAATGTCCTCCCATAAGCTCTGTATGCTTGAACCCTTGCTCCACATCTGGTGGCACTTTTGAGAAGGTTGTGAAACCTTTAAGAGGAACCACGCTGGAAGAATTGGTAACTGGGGTCAGGCCTTAAAGTTTTATATCCTGACCCCACTTTAGGTTCACTCCCCGATTCCTGATGGTGGATGCAATGTGATTAGTCAACCACCTACTCCAGCTACCCTTCCTTCCCCACCGTAACGGAAGCTCTCCCTTAGAACTGTGTGCCAAAGTCAACCCTTTCTTCTCTTCAGGTGCATCTTGTCAGGCTTTTGGCCATAGCAATGAGAAAAGCAACTAATACACTGTCCTTCCTCTGTTGTATTACCTTACACCTTTGTCAAAATGACACCTTGAGGTCAAAAGCCAAAGATCAGCAACAAGAAAGGTGGTAGAGGAAGGGAGAGCATGCATGAATAGCAACATGAATCAATTCCATAGAAACCTTCTTTCATAATGTCACTCTACAAGTTATTATCTTCAATAAAGGCAAGGCAAGCCCAAACAGAAGAGCGCCATAAAAGGTGGAAAAACAATTACTCTAAAACCACGGGTGCTGGCTGGTAATTCCGTCTGTCTTGGTTTCAGGGAGTGTTTTTATGAATCAGTTTCTAGATGTTACTTTTGTTACCTTGATCCATGTGTCTGTCCTCAAATATCATACTGTCTTTATTACTGTGGCTATATAATAAGCCTTAAAACCAAACAGAGTTATTTTTCTTTATTATGTTTTGATAAATTTTCTAATTTGTTGATTTTTTTTTAAAAAAAGGTTGCATACATAGACCCGTCTCCCCTGCCACAATTCTGCTGAGGGTGTTCGGTGGGGTTATTGGTATTCATTGTGGGGACCAAGAGGCCTCAGTCAGTCTCTACAGAGAAGGGGGAAACATGTGTGTCAGGCTATTCTCATCCACGCTGAGGCTGTTACAGTCTTTCCACCCCCTCTTCTGTGATGCTCCCTGAGACTTGGTGGACAAGATAGAGATCTGATTTAGTGTTGAGTTCTCTATAGACTCTGGCTCTCTGTTTTTAAGAGATTAGAGTGACCATAGTCCCTGTCTGTTGCCATTTTCCTGGAACTGGTTTTCAGTCTTGCCTTGAGAGCAGTGTTTGTGTCACAGCTTCTCCTGTAATGACTTCTGGACCTGGGCAAATGAGATGGAGTGACCCATCTCCTGGTAGACAGTTGGCTGTCTCTATTCTGATGTATTAATGTATCCTTGTTCTCCCCTGTGTCCTCCTCTATCTATAAAATAGAACAGATCCTCCAACCAAAAGTGAGAACAGTTTGAATAAAAGGGGATAAGCCTAGTCTTTAGATGTGTATATCCATTCTTCTTACATAGAGAGGAGTAGAGTTTCTCTCTGGAGCCTATTGGTTTCCTGTTCTAGGGACTCTGTCTTGGTTTCAGGAGCCAGATATGAGTTTACCACCACTGAGCAGATCTCATGTCTAATACATGAGAAGTTGGTTGCCTACTTTGGCTGTATGCCACTATTACACAAGTGTATACATCTTGTGTGGCTGGTTAATTTTGTAACTGGCAGGATCTCCTGCTTAACCAGTCAGCAACTGTTATTCTCCACCATTATGAGGGCTAGTGGGGAAGGAACTATATTCCCTCTCAGTTCTAGTTCCAGCATGATCACTTGATGTCCTGTGGCTGCAGGTAGTGGTGTGTGGTGGTTTGAATAGAATAGATGGCCCCCAATATATTCAGTTGTAGTTTGCATCTCTAGCCATCTGGCTGGAGGCAATGCCATTGTGTGGATCTTAAGGTGTGGTGGTGGGTTTCAGATTTCAATCTGAAGATATGCAAAGTATGCCTAGCTGGAGTTCCTGAAGTGTGCTGTGGCTTTTGACCTTTAGGCTTGTACTGCTCTCTCTCTGCTTGGTCCTGCGAAGGCAGGCCAGTTTCTTCTGCCATTATGGAACTACCCCTAGATCTGTAAGCTTCAATAAATCCCTTCCTCCATAACTGTGCCTGGTCTGGAAGTTCATCTCAGCGAACCGGAAGCTGTCTGCTACAGAATTTGGTACCGAGGAGTGGGCTGAGATGTACCTGGCCATGTGCATGTTGATCTTTTGGAACCTTTGTTTTGGAGGAATAGGCATGGACTTGGTGCTTGCAACTGAAGATGTCTTCTGGAGTGGTAAGCCAAGTTTTATGGACTATTCTGATGAGAGTCTGCAAATGCTAAGTGCAGACAGCATTGAACTTCGAGGCTTGGCTTATGAGCTTTCTAAGGGGAAGGAAAGACTGCAGAGGACTTTGTTAGAACTGGGCTACTGGCATAAGGGCTGGCTGCGTCCTGCTGCCCAGGCCCAGAGTGTTTGATCAAGGTTAAATTTGTAATGTGCTTGGTTAGAGATATTGGACTGAGAGATTTAAGATTTTAAGCTGGAAAACCTCAAGCAAGTTAAAATTACAGGCACAGAGACTGGTTTTAGGTTACTGAATCTGCTATTGTCAAACACATTAGCAATCTTAAGGAAGATGTTCCAACTGCTTTACATTAAAACAATGGAAAGGATGCCTGAGGAAAGACTATCATAGAAATGCAAACACTTTTGGAAAGAGTTGACTGGAGAAGGAACCTGCTTTTCAAGGTTATGATTTATTTCATCTGTGAATTAAGAATATGGCTGTGTCCTGCACACCTGGTATTGGTTTCAGAAGCATAAAAAATGCATGGAGTGGCCGTGAATTGCACATGCTTCCAGGAGCCGCTGCTGAGATGCAGCATGAGGTAGGGCCTGATGCCCTGATAGGCTGAAAGAGCCTTTGGACAATGTGAGGAGTGGTCATGAATTGCACACGGTTCCAGGAGCTGCTGCTGAGATGTGGCATGAGACAGGGCATGATGCCCTGATAGGCTGAAAGAGCCTTTGGAAGATGGACAGTGGTTTGCATGAAGACCTGAAGATGTTTTATATATACCAGGACTGTGCAAGGGCTACCATAGAGCACACTGTTGGCCTGGGATGGAAGTGTTCCCCGGGTACTCTGCCCAGCTGGAGGGGCAGAATTGGAAAATCTGGAGACTGTCAGTCTTTGGTTGTATTGGACTTGGACTGCAGAAGTTTGATGTTTGTTTGATGGTGGTTGAGTTTGCATTGTTTTAGTCTCCCCTTGCTATGCCTTATACCAGTTGAAAATGTTTACTCTGTGCCTTTATATGTTAGAAGTGTTTAACTTGTTTGAGTTTATAGGTCTTCATATCTTAAATTGGTCAAGACTGTGGGGACCTTTGACATTGAACTGAGTACAATTTATTATGTGTGATGGTTATAAATCTATTGGGGGCCAGGGGCGGAATGTGGTGGTTTGAATAGAATAGATGGCCCCCAATATATTCAGTTGTAGTTTGCATCTCTAGCCATCTGGCTGGAGGCAATGCCATTGTGTGGATCTTAAGGTGTGGTGGTGGGTTTCAGATTTCAATCTGAAGATATGCAAAGTATGCCTAGCTGGAGTTCCTGAAGTGTGCTGTGGCTTTTGACCTTTAGGCTTGTACTGCTCTCTCTCTGCTTGGTCCTACGAAGGCAGGCCAGTTTCTTCTGCCATTATGGAACTACCCCTAGATCTGTAAGCTTCAATAAATCCCTTCCTCCATAACTGTGCCTGGTCTGGAAGTTCATCTCAGCGAACCGGAAGCTGTCTACATGGTGTCTTCAGTAATAAGGACTTACCATTTAGCTCTTTCAGGTAATCAAATGTTTTGGCAATAGCCTATGTTATTTTGGGGACCTTATGTCTTCCTGATCAACTCTAAACCCATGGTTTTAGAGTAATTGTTTCTCCACCTTTTATGGCGCTCTTCTGTTTGGGCTTGCCTTGCCCTTATTGAAGATAATGACTTGTAGAGTGACATCAGGAAAGAAGGTTTCTATCGAATTGATTCCTGTTGCTATTCGTGTATGCTCTCCCTTCCTCTACCACCTTCCTTTCTTTTTGCTGATCATTGGCTTGTTGTCCAGTAGCCCTTTCTCCTTTCACTTACTATTTCCCTTTTGTCACATCTCCATTCTAATGCCATGTCCATAGTGCAGATATTTATTATGGCTTACAATTAACTGATGCTGGACTAGGCTAGGAACTGCATATGAGAGACGCCATGTGTTGGTTTTCTTTCTGAGCCTGTCACATCACTCTGCATGATTTTTTCCAAGTCCCTCCATTTTCCTGCAAATTTGATTGTTTTATCTTTCCTTACTATTGAGTAGAATTCCATGGTCTGTATGTGCCACACCTTCATCACCCATTCATTTGTTGATGGGCATCTAGGCTGCTTCCAGTTTCTGGCTATTGTGAATAAAAATAAAATGGGCTGGGCATGGTGGTGCACGCCTTTAATCCCAGCACTTGGGAGGCAGAGGTAGGAGGATTGCCGGTGACTTTGAGGCCACCCTGAGATTGCATAGTGAATTTCAGGTCAGCCTGGGCTAGAGTGAGACCCTACCTTGAAAAACAAACAAACAAGCAACAACAACAACAACAACCAAAAGGTTAAGCAAGTGCCTCTGTAGTATATAGTACAGTCTTTAGGATATAGGCCCCAAACATGTATAGCTGGATCTAATGGTAGTTCTATTTTCAGCTCTTTGAAGAGTCTCCATACTGATTTCCATAGTAGCTGTACAAGTTTGCAATCTCACCAACAGTAGATGAGGGTTCCCCTTTCCCCACACCTTCTCCAGCATGTGTTGTCATTTGACTTTTTGATGGTTACCATTCTGACTGGAGTGAGACGGAGTCTCGTAGTAGTTTTAATTTGCATTTCTCTGATGATCAGAAATGTTGAACATCTCTTTAGGTGTTTTATGGTGATTTGTATTTCCTCCTTTGAGAACTCTCTGTTCAATTCCCTGCCGCAGTTTTTGAGTGGAGTGCTTGATTTTTTTTTTTTTGTCATGCAGTTTTTTTTTGAGTTTTTTTTGTAGATTCTAGATATTAAACCCTTGTTGGAGGTATTGCCAGTGAAAAATTTCTACTGTTCAGTAGGTTGTCTATTGACTCTGTTGATGGTTAGTTTATCTGTACAATAACCTTTCATTTTTATGAGATCCCAGTGGTTGAGTGTTTTCCTAATTCCCAGGGCCACTGGAGGCTTGTTCAGAACATCCTTCCTTATGCCTGTATCTTGGAGTGTTCTCCCTACCTTCTCTTCTAGTCAATTTAGAGTTTCAGTTCTTATGTTGATATCTTAATCCATTTGGAGTTGATTTTAGTGAGAGGTGAGAAGAAGGGGTCCAGCTTCAATCTTCTACATGTGGCTATCCAGTTTCTCCAGCACCATTTGTTGAAGATGCCATCTTTGCTCCAGTGAGTGCTTTTGACTGCTTTGTCAGTGATCAGGTAGCTGTAGTTACTCGAACTCATACCTGCATCTTCAGTTCTATTCCATAGATTGATGTGCCTGTTTCTATGCCAGCACCATACTGCTTATTACTACTGCCTTGCAGTATAACTTGAAATCAGGTGTGGTGATACCCACCAGAAGGGTTCCTTTTGCTGAGTATGTTTTTGGCTATCAGAGGCCTTTTGTGCTTCCGAATGGATTGTGAGGCTGTTTTTTCTCTAACTCTGTGAAGAATGTTGCTGGGGTTTTGATTGGAATTCCACTGAACTGGTATATTACTTTTGGTAAAATGGCCATTTTAACAATATTAATTCTTCCAGTCCATGAGCATGGAAGGTCATTCCATCTTCTCATGTCTTTCTCCAGTCTTTCTTTATTCTTACCTAAAGGTATCTAAACTATTCTAATTTCCTTTAAATTTCCATGTAATTTTTAATAAGCTTGTCTATAATATTCAAAAATTTGCTAGAAGTTAGAAAAGAATTTTGTTAAAGCAATGGACATCTTTACTATGTTGACTCTTCCAGTCCATGAGAATGATCTATCTCTTCATTAGTTAGATATAATTTTTTTTATTTTTATCTTTTTCATTATTGTAGAACCCTGAACATGTCTCATTAGATTTGCAGTTGAGTATTCCTGATGTGTGCAGTGAATGTCAGTGGTGAGGAGTGTTTCACACCATTTTTAACCATTTGGTAGCTAAGGCATAATTGGTTCTTGAATGGTTCAATTGTCACCTCCTCCCCTAACTCTGTACCCATAGATAAGATCCCTAGTTGGGCTGGAGAGATGCCTTAGTGGTTAAGGTGCTTGCTTATAAAGCCATAGGACCCAGGTGCAATTCCCCAGGACCCACATAAACCAGATGCACAAGGTGGCACATGTGTCTGGAGTTCATTTTCAGTGGTTGGAGGCCCTGGCATGCTCATTCTCTCTCTCACATAAAGTAAAATAAATAAAAAAGATCCCTTGGTAAACAATGCTCCTTATCACTGGGGATAGGAACAATATCTACTTATACTTATGTTGGGTTTTAATTAGATACTGGCTTCAAAATTATTTAAACAAAATAATCATGTCTTCCTTCAGATTCTTGAGGTCACTTTACTCTCTTGATATTATAAAGCCATTCTCTCTCTGTCACTGAATGCAATGCACATGTGGCCCTCCATGGCAAGTGCTGTGCTCTTCTCTCAGCTGTTAGCATATCTGATTAATACATAGTTTTCTGTTCAGCATCAGTTCTATGTCTAACCATTCCCATACCAGCAGGTGAGAGTGCTTTCTTACCTAATGAGTGATAGATAATTACCTCATTTACTAATAATGTTAGCTTTCTTTCTTCTTTTTAATCTGAATGCTTTTATTTTCTTGCCATATTGTGCTGGATAGCATTTGTAGTACTATGCTGAATAAGAATGACAAGACTGGATATTTTACCCTGCCCCTAGTCTGGGGGAGAAAATATTCACTCCTTCACTATGAAGTAATATGTTAGTTGTAGATCAATGTACTTTAGAAGTTGAGGAAGACCTGACTTACTGGTTTTTTAATAGATTTTTAAATTTGTAAATACTTTTTCTGCACCAATTGTATGATTAGATGATTTATCTTTATGATACTGTCTTGTTTTTCAAGAAGTAAACCAGCATTATATCTATGTAATAATATCTAGTTAGTTGTATAATTTTTTATATTGTTGAATTCTTATAGTATATTATTATGTTGCTGAATATTTTTGTAAGGATTTTTACATCTAAATTCAAGAGATAAATGTAACTATAGTTTCCTTTTTGTGTTGCCCTGTTATTTCCTGTTTCAATACTGTCTTTATAAGAGGATAAAGAATATTTATTGTCTCTTGTTTTCTAAAGACATTACATAAAATTGAAATTCTTTTTTTTTTTTTTTTTTTTTTTTTTTTCCGAGGTAGGGTCTCACTCTGGCTCAGGTTGACCTGGAATTTACTGTGTAGTCTCACGGTGGCCCCGAACTCTCGGCGATCCTCCTACCTCTGCCTCCCGAGTGCTGGGATTAAAGGCGTGCGCCACCACACCCGGCCGAAGTTCTTAAATGTGTTGTATGATCCCTAAGTGAAATCATATAAACCTAGGGATTTTTTTTGATAAGTTTGAAACTATAAACTAAATTTCCTTAATAGTGATATTTTCATTCATATTAAGTATTTTATATTGAATGATTTTGTTTTTTAGTTTCCATTTTTCAAAGGATTAATCCATTTCCTATAAATTATTGACTTTATCTATGCAGAGCTGTTTGGTATCTTTTTAATGGTTGTAGTAGCTGTAGTGATACCTGGTTTCATTTCTTATATTGATAACTTGTGTTATTTATAATTTGTTTATTTATGTGTTTGCTTGTGGTAGGATCTCGTTATGAAGCCCAGTCTCACATGGAATACAAGATCCTCCTGTCTCAGACTTCTGATTACTGGGATTACAGGCATGTGCCAGGATGCCTGCCTCTATATTTTAGTCTGTGTAGTCTGGTTAGTTATTTTCTTTTTAAGTTTATTGAGGTGTTTTTTAAAGTTAAAAAATAACAAGTTTCTATTTCACTGAACCTCTCTTGCTTTCTTCTTTCCAAAAGGTATTTCATTTATTTATGTGTGTGTGTGAGAGAGAGGAAGAGAAAGAGATAGTTAGATAGAAAGAGTGGATGTGCCACCTTGTGCATCTGGCTTACATGGGTACTGGGGAATCAAACCTGAGTCCTCAGACTTTGCAGGCAAGCACCTTAACCACTAAGCCATCTCTCCAGCCCTCTATTACTTCCTGAGTTCAGTGATTCTTTGTTCTTATCTTTATTATGGTCTTCCTTCTGACTACAGGTGTCCTCCACTTGAGATTTTTGGTTTATGACTTTTCTAACATGTATGTGTATGTGTGTGTAGTGTTATATGCATATGCATGTACAGATGTGTGTGCTCCAGGCTAGATGAGGGCACTGGGTATCCTCCTCTACTGCTCTTACTTCCCTTAGACAGAGTCTCTTACTCAACTTGGAGCCCACCAGTTTGTAGTTATACTGACCAAGGGATCCGCAGTGGTCCCCTTGTCTCTACACCCCTCAATACCAGTATTATGAGCATACATGGCTGTCGCTACCCTTCCCGTCCAGCAGAATAAGGCAACGGCAATCGGAACCCTTCTTGAAGCAGTTTATTCAGGAATCCTTTACATCTGGGTGTGGGGCCCCGATACCAAGCCCTCCTCCCTATAAATAGCCAGCCTAACCTAATCAGCAGCTGCCACGTGGGCATAGGCAACAGGGCGCAGCCAACCACCTGATGGTGATCTGATCTTACGTAGCGCTGTACATGCGCACTTTGCAGTGTGTATGAAGGGGAAGCAGGAAGTGATGCTTAGTCATGATACTTGGCAGCCAGCCCAGGCGCCATCTTGTAATGGCCGCCATACCCGCGGAGACTTGGCAGGAAGCCCGGGCGGCCTTGGGGCGGCGACCTTGGCAGGAAGCCCGGGCGGCCATCCACACCCGCTCTCCACACATGGCCACCCCTGACTCGTTACATGGTGCTGGGGATGGAACTCAGGTCTTCATTCTTGTGCATCAAGTGCTCTCCCCAGTTCCTGATTCTTCTAACTTTTGATGGTGTGAACATACAATGTAATGAAACCATATTTTGGATTTTGAAATTTTATCTTTTACTCAGACTAGTGGTCTGTGGTATGCAATCTCTGTGACACTGGGAAACAGTAGTGACCATAGCTTGTCAGCCACACTGTCGGGAGGGAAATGATTGGCGTTCTGCAGTGTACTCAGTTGTTAAGATGTGATGTGTGGTAGTTTCGGGGTATTAAGTGACTGTTCAACTTCCTGTGGAATCCCAATATAATCAAAGGGACACTTGCCTTTGCCTTCTTTTTTCTTTTTTTTCTGGGATCTGGATTTCAATTTTTGATTTAAAGTATTTTCTTTAAAAAAAAAAAACACTCTTAACCAAAAGAGCAAGAAACAGTCATTGTATTTTTATAATGCGAATTTATTGCTATAAATTTCTCTTTTTCAAACTAATTTTGCTATATTCCACAAAATTTCATGTTTTACATACATTTCCTATCATTGGTGTGTGTGTGTATGTGTGCTTGTGTTTAAATTTATTTTTTTGCCATAAGCTGAATATTTCTGTTCCCCTCTTAATAAGAAAAAAAAAAAAATCCTAACCTCTAAGGTGACAGCATTAGGAAATGAGACCTTTGGGAGAGACGATAAAGTCTTGAGGGTTGAGCATTCATGAATGAGATTAAGCCAACGGGAGCTGATTGGTGACTTCCACCCCATGCATGAAGCATAGTGAGAAAGTGCTATCTAGGAGGCAGAGAAAGAGGCAGGATCTGCCTGTTATATTACCACCTTGATCTTGGCCACCCAGCCTCCTGAACTCTGACACGTGACTTTCTGGTATTTATCAGCCATGCAGTTGATCCTTTGTTCCAGCGGCCAGGATGGACTGAGAGTCTCCCTTTTACCCGTGGATTCTTCAGAAGCCTGGTGTTCAGTTTCCAAGTGTTTGGACATTTTCCTCTTAGCTTTCTGTCACTGATTATTAGTTTGATTTTCTTGGGTCAGAGAATGAGTTTCATATGAACTCAGGGAGAATAATGTTCAGAGAAGACACTCTGTGTGATTTTAATTCTTTAGAATTTCTTGAGGTCTGTTTTATGTCCAAAATTATCATCTGTTTTGATATATGTTCTTTGGACACTTTTGAGAAAAATGTGTGTTTTGATGTTGTTGGGAGTATTCTTGAAATGTCAGTTAGACTTTGCTGGTGGTTGTAGTTTAGTTCTTCATATCTTTGCTAATTTTCTACCTACTATTCATCAAAATCTTGAGAGAAGTGATGAAATAAATATCATAATATAGGTAGTATAAGCCTGGTTTTAATTTTAATTTTTTTCAATTTTATTTATTGATTTGCAAGCATAGAGAGAGACAGAAAGAGAGAGAGAGAGAAAGAGAGAGGGAGAGAGAGAGAGGGAGGGAGAGAAGGGGCATGCCAGGGCTTCTAGCCACTGTAAATGAACTCCAGATGCTTGTGCCACTTTGTGCATGTTGACACATACTCACCGAGGATTCTTACATCTTGTTGATGGAATGTTTCTCTATAATTCTAGTTTTATTTACTCTGAATTTTACTTAGTCTGATATATTATTATAGTCGCCCCTTTTAAAAATTACTGTTACAGACTTCCGGTTAAGATGGCGGCGTAGGTACCACGCCAAAGCAGCCTAGGGGGGAAAAAGCAAAAAAAAAAAAAAAAAAAAACAGCAAAATACACACTTTTACTATAAAAAGTGAGGTGAATAGCAAGTTGAAACGGCAGCGGAGAAGTAGGTGAGATCCAGAGCATCCAGAGCCCACACAGGCCGGCAGAAGCAGCGCGGCGGCGGCCAGAAAGCCGCCAGGCTCGGTTTGAGCCGCAGGAAAAGCCAGGTGAGGGGATTTTCCACTCACACCGGAGCTCTCCATAAACTCAAGAAATGTGAAGGGAGAACGGCAGTGAACAACGGAGAAGCAGATCACAAGGTAGAAGAACACGTGGAACAGCGGACGAACTAGAGCAGCATCGGCAGTCTCCCCTCCCCCTACTGCCAGTGCCCGGCTCCAGCGAACAGAGCAGTGGTCCAGGGACCCGGCCACGCCAACTTGAACCGACAGCGGGACCCATGCAGGAGCAGAGGTAACTGGGATTACACCAGGAAGGGTCTCACCTGGTCACAAGCTGACTTGGAACCCTCAACAGATCAGAACTCTTAACCTCCTTGGTGTCAGGATTAAGGCTGTGGGTGGGGCACCACACACCCTAAGGGACAGTTAGAGGATCTGGTTGTCATAATACCTACTCTTGGATAAATATTCTGAGCTGCTTTTTATTGAAAGTGTACAATGTTTAATTGAATTTCAGAATCTATCTGTATTTGGTTCCACTCAGCCTACTTGAATACTCTCATAGCAGGCAAACCCAACACCTAGGGTCACTTTTGTAGATACTCTGAGAGTCTTGAGAGCCACACCTAATGCCTTAAGCTCTTTCCCTGAAGTTATATAACATCAGATTGACTGATACATCTAATAATACCCAGCTAACTAGAAAATCCAATCATTAAATAATCCAGGATGCAAAAATATATACATTATAACACAAGAAACACCAAAAATCAAGACAATATAAATCCACCAAAAAGTATTAATGCATCAGAAATGACTTCCAGTGAGAACGAGTTAGAGGAAATGCCTGAGAAAGATTTCAAAAGGATGATTATAAATATGTTCAAAGAAGCCAAAGAAGAAATCAAAGGAACCAAAGGGGAAACCAAAGGAATCAAAGAAAACACAGGACACCAATTTAATGAAATAAAGAGGTCAATACTAGACATAAATAAGGAAATAGAAATAATAAAGAAAAGCCAGTCAGAATTACTAGCAATGAAAAACACAGTTAATGAAATAAAAAACTCTGTAGAAAATCTCACCAGTAGAATGGATGAAGGAGAGGACAGAATATCTAAGCTAGAAGACCAGGTGGCAGATCTAATACAATCCAACAAAGAGAAAGACAAACTAATAGAAAAGTATGAGTGGGAATTTCAAGATATTCAGGACACTATGAAAAGATCAAACATAAGAATTCAGGGCATAGTAGAAGGAGAAGAATTTCACTCCAAAGGCATAGTAGGCATCTTCAACAAAATCATAGAAGAAAACTTCCCCCAAATTGGGAAAGAGGTGCCAATGCAGATACAGGAATCCTTTAGAACACCAGCCAGACAAAACCTGGAAAGAACCTCTCCTCACCATATTATAACTAAACTACCAAACACACAAACCAAAGAAAAAATATTGAAAGCAGTCAGAGAGAAAAATCAAGTTACCTACAAAGGCAAGCCTATCAGGATTACAGCAGATTACTCAACACAAACTTTAAAAGCCAGAAGGGCTTGGAGTGATGTATTCCAAGTCCTGAAAGATAACAACTGTCAAGCAAGGTTACTTTATCCTGCAAAATTATCCATTCAAATAGACTGAGAAATAAGCACATTACATGACAAAAGCAAGCTAAAGGAGTATTTGAAGACAAAACCAGCTCTACAGAAAATACTTGAAAGAATTCTCCATGCTGAAGAAAAAGAAAAGCACACATATAAGGAACCAGGAAAAAACAAACAATACTCAAATACTAATTAACACAAGACAGCAAAGGTAAAACCGGAAGAACTACAAAAAAATGGCAAAAATGAATACACATCTTTCAATATTATCTCTTAATATCAATGGCCTCAATGCCCCAACCAAAAGGCATTGGTTCACAGACTGGGTTAAAAAGCAGGATCCTTCACTTTGTTGCCTCCAAGAAACCCACCTTTCTACAAAGGATGGACACTATCTTAGGGTGAAAGGTTGGAAAACGGTGTTTCAGGCAAATGGACCTAGAAAATAAGCAGGGTTGCTATCCTAATATCTGACAAGGTAGACTTCAGTCCAACATTAGTTAAGAAAGATAAAGAAGGTCACTTTATATTGATTAAAGGCACCCTCCAACAGGAGGACATTACAATCCTAAACATATATGCACCTAACATGGGGCCTCCCAAATTCATCAAACAAATGCTATTAGAACTGAGGTCACAGATAACACCAAACACAGTGGTAGTGGATGACTTCAGCACCCCACTCTCATCAATTGACAGGTCATCCCGGGAAAAAATAAACAGAGAGGCCTCTGTACTAAATGAGGTCATAGAAGGAATGGACCTAACAGATATCTACAGGACATTTCATCCAAATGCTTTGGAATATACATTCTTTTCAGCAGCACATGGAATATTCTCTAAAATAGACCATATATTAGGACACAAAGCAAATCGTAACAAATACAGGAAAATTGAGATAATTCCTTGCATTCTGTCTGACCACAATGGAATCAAACTACAAATCAATAGCATGAAAGGCTACAGAGCATACACAAAATCATGGAAATTAAGCAACACACTACTAAATGATGAATGGGTCAATGAAGAAATCAAGAAGGAAATCAAAAAATTCATAGAGTCAAACGATAATGAGAACACAATATACCAAAATCTCTGGGACACAATGAAGGCAGTCCTAAGAGGTAAATTTATAGCTTTAAGTGCCTATATTAAGAAATTAGAAGGGTCACAAGTAAACGACATAATGCTTCACCTTAAAGCCTTGGAAAAAGAAGAACAAGGCAAACCAAAAATCAGTAGACAGGAAGAAATAATAAATATTAGGGCAGAAATTAATGAAATAGAAACCAAAAAAAAAAAAAAAAAAAAAAACAATCCAAAGAATCAATGAAACAAAGAATTGGTTCTTTGAAAGGATAAACAAGATTGACAAACCCTTAGCAATTCTGACCAAAAGAAAGAGAGAAGAGACACAAATTAATAAAATTAGAAACGAAAAAGGTAACATCACAACAGATGCCAGAGAAATTTAAAAAATCATAGGGACATACTATAAAAGCATATACTCCACAAACGATGAAAATCTGAAAGAAATGGACGATTTCCTTGATTTATATGACCTACCTAAATTAAATCAAGATGAGCTTAATCACTTAAATAGACCTATAACAAGTATGGAGATCCAAGCAGTTATCAAAAATCTCCCAACTAAAAAAAGCCCAAGCCCAGATGGATTCATTGCTGAATTTTACCAGACATTCAGGGAAGAACTAACACCATTGCTTCTTAAGCTTTTCCATAAAATAGAAAAAGAATCCTACCAAATTCCTTCTATGAAGCCAGCATTACCCTGATACCAAAACCAGGCAAATATAGAACAAAAAAAGAAAATTACAGACCAATCTCCCTCATGAACATAGATGCAAAAATTCTCAACAAAATATTGGCAAACAGAATACAGGAATATATGAGAAAGATCATTCACCCTGACCAAGTAGGCTTTATCCCAGAGATGCAGGGATGGTTCAACATATGCAAATCAATAAACGTAATACATTATATAAATGGACTGAAGGACAAAGATCATATGATCATCTCATTAGACGCAGAAAAAGTGTTTGACAAAATCCAACATCCCTTCATGATAAAAGTCCTACAGAGATTGGGAATAGAAGGAACATATCTCAATATAATAAAGGCTATTTATGACAAGCCTACAGCCAACATATTACTAAATGGGGAAAAACTGGAAGCTTTTTCACTAAAATCAGGAACAAGACAAGGGTGTCCACTGTCCCCACTTTTATTTAATATAGTATTGGAAGTCTTAGCCATAGCAGTAAGGCAAGAGACGCACATAAAAGGGATACAAATTGGAAAGGAAGAAATCAAGTTATCATTATTTGCAGGTGACATGATTCTATATATAAAGGACCCTAAAGACTACCAGCAAACTGTTAGAGATGATAAACACCTACAGCCATTTAGCAGGATACAAAATAAATACACAGAAATCAGTAGCATTCCTATATGCTAACAACAAACGCACAGAGGATGAAATCAGAGAATCACTCCCATTCACAATTGCATCAAAGAAAATAAAGTACCTTGGTGTAAACCTACCAAGGAAGTAAAGAATCTCTACAATGAAAACTATAAAATACTCAAGCGAGAAATTGTAGAAGACACTAGCAAATGGGAAAACATCCCTTGTTCCTGGATTGGAAGAATCAATGTTGTGAAAATGGCAATCTTACACCTTTAAGTAAAATGTGGAAATCTTAACTCAATTTAAACCCTCTTAGGCTTCTTTTTTTCCTTTAGTTTATTATTATTATTTTTTTCTTAAAAGGCAGAGTAAGAGAGAAAGATAGGGAGAGAATGAACATACCAGAGCCTCCTGCGTCTACAAAGGAACTCCAGATGCATGCACTACTTTGTGTATCTGTTTTTATTTGGGCTCTGGGGAATCTAACTAGGGCTACCAGGCTTTGCAAACAAGTACCTTTAACTACTGAGCCATCTCCCTAGCCCCCTTCTTTTAATATAGCCATCATAAATATATCAAACATGGCATCAGATGGCATGTTTTGTGTGTGTGTGTGTGTGTGTGTGTGTGTGTGTGTGTGTGTGTGTAGATGCGCATGCCCCATGCATTTGTGCAGAGGTCAGAGGAGAACAACACTTGGTGTCCTTCTGAACTTGAAGCAGCTGTTGATTTTCAGACTGCCTTACCAGTGAGACCCAGTAACTCTTTGGTCTTTGCTCCTCATAGGACTGGCATTATAGGCATATGTGGCTATGCCCAGATATTTGCATGGTTGTAGGGAATTGAACTCAGGGAGAATCAGGCCTGCTCAGGTCCTCATGCCTGTGTGACAAGCACTCTAGACTCACTTATCCACCTTCCTAGCCCCATGGCATAGTTTTTCAACTGCTAAACTTATTTTCAAGAAACTCCTACAGAGAATAATCTGTTATATTTACTCCTATTTCTGACATTGTGTTGTTTTATCTTTCATCTAGGAGTTGCCTGAAACCCTCTTCTATAATCATTTTAAGATTTAAGTTCATTTTAAGATTTATTATTTATTTATTTATTAGAGACAGAGAGAGGAAGAGAGAGATAGAGAGTGAGTGAGAATGGGTGTGCCAGGGCCTCCAGCCACTGAAAGTGAACTCCAGATGCACAAGTGCCACCTTGTGCATCTGGCTTACATGGGTCCTGAAGAATCAAACCTGGTTCCTTAGACTTCGCAGGCATGCACCTTAACCACGAAGCCATCTCTCCAGGCCGTGTTGTTTCTTTTTAAAACACTCGTTTTTCCTTTCCTAAGGGTAAGTTCTGGTGGCAAACTCTTAGTGTTCTTTCATTTAAGAATGTCGTGACTGTAGAAGATGTCTGTGCTGAATATAGATGTCTAAGTTGACAGTCTTTTCCTTTGAGCATTGGAAGCACCTTGTGAGGCCTCTCCCTGGTGTCTGTGACTTCAGGCAAGAACTCCAAATTGCCTTTCCCCACAGGTGATGTGTCATTTCCCTCGAACTCTTTTTTAGCTCTTTATTTATTCTAGATTTCATGTTTGTGATGTGTCCCCTTGTGCTTCTTTGCTTTTGGGCTTTTCTTCCAAGTATTCGACGGTTATGTCTTTAAATGTTACCTTCAGCCCTTTGCCTTTTTTCCTCTTTGAACTGTGATGACATGACAGTTACATCTTTTGCTGTCCCCCCCCCCCTACCGGTTCTTTCTGTCCTGGTGATTTTATTTTCAGTCTGTTTTCATTGATATTAGACGAATAACTTATCAGTCTTTCTTCAGGTTTACTTGTCTGTCATCTCAGTGTGCTGAGAAATTCCATCTTGGGAGGTTTTAAAACATTAACATGTTACATTTTCAGTTTTGTAATTTCTATGCAGTGCATTTATCTCTTATTTTCTATTCCTGCTTCCATTTGTTCCAAGAGTGTGACTGTCATGATGGTTACTTTAAAATTCTGTTTCCTTGGGCTGGAGAGATGGCTCGGTAGTTAAGACACTTTCCTACAAAGCCTAAGGATCCAGGTTCAATTCCGTAGTCGCCAGGTGCACAAGGTGGTACGTGCATTTAGAGTTTGTTTGCAGTGGCTAGAGGCCCTGCTGTGCCCATTCTGCCTCTCTCATGAACAATTTTAGCTTTCTTAATGTGTATGGTATGTGTGCATGTGCGTGCCTGCGCATATGCATGGAACGTTCTCCTGTCTGTGCCTCTCATCCTGCTGTCGGTGTGCTGGGATTGCAGAAGTATCCCATGGCTTTCAGCTCTGGCTTCATAAGAACGGTCTGGAGACCAAACTCAGTGACTCCGGCTTGAGTGACAAGCACTTTATCCACTAAACTGTCTCCCCAGGTCCCTGCTTTAAAATTCTTGCCAGATGCTTTGGACATCTTAGTTATTTCAGTATCAGCATTTGTTGATTGATTTACCTCATTCATATTATGGTTTTCCTAGCTCTTCTTAAGATGAGTGATTATAAAATTATACTCTAAATATGTGGGGAATTTTTATGAGCCTCTGGATCCTACTTGACTTCATTTAAAGCTATTTTCTATTTGACCAACTGATGGCTCTATTTAGATTTAGTGTGTAGGCCTTTGCTACTCTTGTGGGTTATAATTCTATTTTTTAAAACTTTGTTTAAGTAGTGCCTTACTCCGTAGCACAGGCTGAACTGGCCTCACTCTGTGGCCTAGGCTAGCCTCCATCACAGCAGTCCTCCTACCTCGGCCTCCCAAGTGCTGTAATTGAAGTCATGACACACGATACCCAGCTTGCAGATTGTAGTTGTAATGACAGTTAAATTTTAGACTCCTTGTCACCACTATTCTGGGCTGCTTCTTTCTTGTGCAATGATCTTCCCATTGAAGTTCACTTTTCAAACATTTTACAACTGTTTATTCTGCAGTTGTGTTTTTAAAAATGTTTTATTTATTTTTATTTATTTATTTGAGAGAGATATACACAGACAGTCAGAAAGACAGACAGAGGGAGAATGGGTGCTCCAGGGCCTACAGCTACTGCAAACGAACTCCAGATGCATGCACCACCTTGTGCATCTGGCGTAAGTAGCCTGGGGAATCGAACCGAGGTCCTTTGGCTTTGCAGGCAAGTTTTATTTATCTGCCTGTGATTTACATGCACATTTAAAAATTCATTTTCTGCAGCTCTCTCCTACACTCTGTCCTACAAAATTGTACTTTGGAGGGACAGGGGCACCCTACAACTGCTAGGCATGTGTCAAGCCTAGCCTCCTCATTTGGTCTAAGCAGATACGGTGCCATATGACTGCATTAGGGGTTATGTGCAAGAAGACCACCCCAGTCATTGGCAGCAAAGAAGTCCAGTCTTTCTTTTTGTAAAAAAAATATTTTATTTATTTATTTGAGAGAGAGAAAGAGTCAAAGAGGCATATATATAGAGAGAGAATGGGCATGCCAGGGTTTCTAGCCACTGCATATGAACTCCAGATGCATGCATCCCCTTGTGCATCTGGCTTATATGGGTACTGGAGAATTGAACTTGGGTCCTTAGGTTTCACAAGCAAGTACCTTAGCCACTAAGCTATCTCTCCAGCCCAAAGTCTACTAGTATTTCTGTTGTCCACTGGCTCTGCATGCTGTTGGCTATGGGGAGTTGTCCACAGTGATGGCTGGGGTAAAGTGGTGGTTGTCACAAAGGGCTTTTGTCCTGCTGAGGTGTCTCTGGGGATCCTGTGGCTAGAGTAAGCAGGATTACCCTTTTCTCCCCTTCTCAGTCCAAATGGTTGACATTTCTAGTTGCAAGGTTCTGTAGAACTTGAAATATGTGAATTATAACTGGCAAACTCAGAGAACCCACTGCTATAGTAGAGTGCCCTCAACCCTGAGGTTTCTCATCTGCTTTCTACCATTCAGATAGCCCTCCTGTGAGTGCACACTATGCTATGCTATGATCATATCCATGAATTATTTCTGGATTTTTTTCTTTTAATATTTTTAGACAGAATTTGCACAGGGGTGACTGAAACCATGACACATGTAGTCACAGATAGAGGGGGCTGCTGAACTGGCTGGTGTATTGAAAGAGGGAAGAACGTGGTGTCTTTTTATTGAACATTGGTGTTAAAGGGTAGCGAGATTCGGTGTTTGTTTATTGTACGGAGAAGTATGGCAGTGTGGTAGTGTAAATAATACTAATTGGTGTTTCTCTTGGCTTGGCCTGAATCATGCTGTGTTCTTCAAATTTTCCATCAGAGAGTAGATGTCATGTAAAAACTTTCCTACAAATGCTTGCTTTCTTAGAAGTGAGCTATGTTTGTTTTTTTGTTGTTGTTGTTGTTACAGAAATGTCTTGTTTATAACTCATAAAAAGATGCTACTCTACTCTGATTCGTTTCCCATTCACTTTTCTTCCTGGGTCACTGCACAGCCTGGTGTCAGGTGGCTCAACTGCCTAGTGATGGAGGCGAAAGGTCCAGGCAGGCCTTTAAAATGTGCCTGATCTTTTTCATAAGTTTATGAGAACAAGGAAACTCACTTGGAAATATTTGGACTTTGACCACAGATTCAATTTAAGGTATTGGCTCAATAAAAATAGTCATTCCTTTGAGCCAAGATGAAACAGCCATTAGTGGGGAGAATGAAAGGAGGCATTTGCTGGGACCTGTGTCGTGACCTTCAGGAGAGGTACTCTTTTGTGAAGAGTGTGGGTATGCGCCCACATTGAAGGCAGGCGGCACTTGCCCGTCTTAGTGTTTCTTCTACTTATCACCCCTCCTCTTGATACTTTTTCCACTTGTCCCTCTTGTTTGTAATCTTTGATATCCTTAGAGATTCAAGCCATTTACAAAGTCTTTCCCAATTCCCTCACTACCGGATTTTCCTCTCGTTGTATTCTACCTCGCACTGTGTTATTTCTCTTCATGGAAATTTCTTGACTCTCTCTCACTGGATGGGCTTCCCATCTGACTTTCGTCCTCACTCCTTGGTCTGGGTCAGCTGCGAGCCTCTCACACAGTCCAGGGCAGATGCATGGCGATGTGAGGACTCATTTGGAGACTGCTCTTTGTCCTGGAAGACGTTCAGATTGAATTGGCAGCGCTATCCTGTGCCTCAGGCATCTCTAGTGCTTGTTCAGATGACAGAGACCTACAGTCCTTCCACACGCATGTTGTCCCACTTTCAAAACCGGAACCTCACATGTAGGGACACTTATAAGTTGTCCCCCCCCCCCCATGTGGTAAGCTCTGTGTTTTGCCTGAGACATTTTAAAGGCCTGGCTTGCCCCATCTAACACCACAACTGTTTATCTGATTTCGACTGGATTCTTATTCTGCTTTTAGGAAAAATATTGAAAATTTCTCCCTAATTTAATGGTACATTAGACTGTATACAAATGTTCCAGGCTGTAAAGTTCATGGTTGTAGTCCATCCTCAGGGCTTCATAGTAGATTTGATGGTTAAGGCAAAGACCACTTGGTTATACTTTATCAAAAATGGCATTAAGGGGCTGGAGAGATGGCTTAGCGTTAAGCACTTGCCTGTGAAGCCTAAGGAACCTGGTTCGAGGCTCGATTCCCCAGGACCCACGTTAGCCAGATGCACAAGGGGGCACACGCGTCTGGAGTTTGTTTGCAGTGGCTGGAGGCCCTGGCACGCCCATTCTCTCTCTCTCTCTCTCTCTGCCTCTTACTTTCTCTGTCTGTTGCTCTCAAATAAATAAATAAAAATAAACAAAAAAATTTAAAAAATGGCATTAAGTTTATCTTTTGAGTATTCTTGTTTATGTCTTATAGCTATTCTACTTTTAAATATATATATATATATATATATATATATATAATTTTTATTTATTTATTTATTTGACAGAGAAAGGGGAGGGAGAGAGAGAGAATGGACGTACCAGGGCCTCCAGCCACTGCAAACAAACTCCAGATATGTGTGCCCCCTTGTGCATCTGGCTAATGTGGGTCCTGGGGAATCAAACCTGGGTCCTTTGGCTTTGCAGGCAAATGCCTTAACTGCTAAGCCATCCCTCCAGCCCACTAGTCTACTTTTGTGAAGTTGTTGAGTTTGCTAAAATTTCTTACTGCATTACTTTTTAATGCAAAGAATGGCTATGTAATTCTACTAAGAATTCTAGTAGATTAAATAACGATACACTCTCATGTCTACCTCTTAGCTGAGAAATGAAATACCATCAACACAAAGCCCTAAGTACATGCTCTGTTTTCTCTCCTTTGTGTCCTTAGTGGATATGTCTTTCTTGAATTTTGAATTTTCTGTTTTTGTTGTTGTTGTTGTTTTGTCAAGGTAGGGTCTCACCCAGGCTTTGGTCACTCTGTAGTTCCAGGCTGGCCTCGAACTCACAGCAATCCTCCTACCTCCGCCTCCTGAATGCCTCCTGAATGCAAGTGTGTGCCACCCCACAGGCAAATTTTGAGTTTATAATCCTCTCCTTTTTCTTACACATGTGCATGTCCCTAAATAAAATATGCACAGTTGTCGTGTACTTTACAAACTTTGTGGGATTGGAATTATAGTGTGAATGTTCTGCAACTTGCTGTTTTGCTCATCAATATATTAGTGAGATTCATCTGTATTATTAAACGTGCCTTTAATCTAGCCCCTCTCACTGTTAGTACTATGCTATTCCATGATATTAGGATATGTACACTCACTGTTTTTATTCTCCTCTTGGATACCTGAATTGTCTCCAGTCTTCTTTTGACAAACAATTCTTGTTCCTCTTTTGTGCATTAATTTCTCTAAGTTCTTTCCCTAGGAGTGGAAATGCTATGCACATCTTCAGCTTATTAATGGTTAATAACTAATGGTCAACTTATTGCAGAATTGATTGTGCAAAGCTATGGTACCAATTTCTAGTCTAACAACCATACTGTAGCAACCATACTGCCTCTTAACCCATGTGGTCAGGCTTCAGTTTTGATTTCATGTTCTACGATGGCATCTGGGATGCTGTAATCTGTATTTTCCTGACTGCTAGAGTAGTAGCCATCATTTCATGTTTCCTAGCATTTGGGATTCTATTTCTGTGGAACCATGAAGTTTTTTTTTAATTAAAAAATATTTTATTTTTATTTATTTATTTATTTGACAGAGAAAGAGGGAGGGAGAGAGAGAGAGAGAGAGAGAATGGGCGCATCAGGGCATCCAGCCACTGCAAACGAACTCTAGATGTGTGCGCCCCCTTGTGCATCTGGCTAACGTGGGTCCCAGGGAATCGAACCTGGGTCCTTTGGCTTTGCAGGCAAACGCCTTAACCGCTAAGCCATCCCTCCAGCCCCCATGAGGGTTTTTTGTTGTTATTTTTCTTTTTATTTGTGTTCAACATTAATACACTCATCTTTTTCTGCTTGATGCATCTTTCTTCTGTCTATGTTTTAACCTTCTATAGTGAAAAAAATGTCTGTTTGAAGGGGATGTAAAGTGCTTGCTGTGCAAGTGTGAGACACTGAATTTGTTCCACAGAATACATTTTTTTTAAAAGACAATTGTGGTGATATGCACTTGTCATCCAAGCCCTGTGGAGGCAGGGACAGGCGTATCTCTAGGACTCAGTGGCCACCAGTCTAGCCTACAAGGCCAATGAGAAATCCTGTCCATACAAGGTGGACATCTCCTGTGGAATAATACCTAAGGCTGTCTCCTCTGGAATCTACATGTATATGCATACATACATGTACATATGCATGTGTAGCACATGCACACAAGCACACACATTATTTGAATTTTTAAAAATATTTTTATTATTCTTATTTATATTTATGAGAGAGAGAGAGAATAGGTGTGCCAGGGTCTCTGCTCACTGCAGATGAACTCCAGACACATGCGCTACCTTGTACATCTGGCTCACGTGGGTCCTGGGGGATGGAACCTGGGTCCTTTGGCTTTGCAGGCAAGTGTCTTAACCATTAATCAATATCTCCAGCCCCATTGTTTGAATTTTAATGTAATCTCTCTAAAATATAGTTATAGAGAACAAGGATTTTGAAGCTGACTTGTCCACAGATGTATCCTAAGCACCTCATGTGTGGTAGATGGCAGTTATTCAAAAATATTTGCTGAATGAATGGATAGAGAATTACTCATCTTGTCTTTGATAGTTTGCCTTTCTGTGTGTCTTCTAAAAGAAATGACTTCTTAACTACGAATGCCACACAGATTTCCTCTTACATTTTATGCTAAATATTCAGTCTTGTTTCTTTCCAAAGGAAATTCATTCTGTACTCAATGTGGCCCTGTAAAGAGGAAATGAGTGAATTTTCCAACAAATTCTTTTACTTATTAGGTATTAGTCAGCCTGCTTTGCCTCTAGGGCCTCAGGTTTTTAATTCCTTGACTGAAAAGTAATAGAGATGATGTTGAGTGCTTTGCAAGCAGGCTTGAGATGACTTCAGATAAATAGTGCTAAGTGTGTAGCACGTATCCTGGCCTGCAGTGGACATTCAGTAATGTGCCTATTCCTATCTTCATCTTCACAGAGGACCCCAGGCAACAGTGAGGTATGGGGTATGACTCTGCCTTTCTCTGTCACTTCCTGGAATATGTGTAGAAACCCCACAAGGAGCTCTTTCCAGCTCCTTTCTGGCAGCTTGCTTTTCTTCTCTCTTCCTCCTTCTCCCTCCTGGTCTGGTCTCTTCCCCCCTAGCCTGAGCTTCTATGCTAAGTCCAGCAGCAGACACCTCTCTTTTACAACCTGTCACAGACCTCTGAGTAGATTGCAGGCAAGCCTTTGAGCAGAAGTGCCCTTTTGTGTTTTTGTTTTGTTTTGATTTTTCCTTTTGAATACCTACTAGGGCTGCTTTTAAATAAAGACATAGACTGGTTTCCTCACCTTGCAGTTTCTCCTATATACAATCAATTGATGTGGTACTTCTCTTTTTATAAGTTGTTTGAGACTAGCCTAACATACTGCCTTTTTTTTTATGTGAGAGTGAGAAAGAGAGAGAGAGGGGGGAGAGAGAGAGAGAGAGAGAGAGAGAGAGAGAGAGAGAGAGAATTGGTGCACCAGGGCCTCCAGCTACTGTAATTGAACTCTATACATGTGCACCACCTTGTGCACGTGTGTGACCTCACATGTTTGTGTTAGTCTGAGTCTGGCTTAAGTAGGACCTGGAGAATCAAACATGGGTCCTTAAGTTTTGTGGGCAAGCACCTTAACTGCTAAGCCATCTCTCCAACCCTCTTTTTTTATACTTAAAAAAATATACTTGTTTGAGAGAGAGAGAGAGAAAGAGGCAGAGAGAGAGAAAGAGAGAGAGAGAGAGAGAGAGAGAGAGAGAAAACACCAGGGCCTCTAGCTACTGCAAATGAACTCCAGATGCATGTACCACCTTGAGCATCTGGCTTATGTGGGTCCTGCGGAATCAAACCAAGGTCCTTTGGTTTTGCAGGCAAGCACCTTAACTGCTAAGCCATCTCTTCAGCCCTCTTTTTATACTTTTTAATGAGAATTTTTAATAGGTGAACATACTGTAATTTGATCATAATACCCTCCCATTACTGTTTCTTGTCTCCCTTCCTCATTCCTATTCCACTGAACCCCATCCTCTGTCCAAGTAGTCCTTCTTCTATTTTTATGTCTAATTACTCTTTTCTTGTGTGTCTATCTCCCCCATCTGCATCAAAATATGAAAGAGCTCAATATTGTGCATGTCTTATGATGGTAGTGACCTCCACTGTGAGGTCATGAATGCACTAGTCTGTTCATGTCAGGAGGATATAACCCTACATTACTCCTCCCCATCCTCTGCCCCTTACATTCTTTCTTCCCCCTCTTCTGTGATGTTCCCTTAGCTTTGGTCAGCATGATAAAAGGTATCTCCTTGAGTGCTGAGCTCTCAACAGCTTCTTGTTTTCATCACCTTGATGAATTTTGGAGTCTCGTCATTATCTATGACCAAAGTGCTGCACTAATGTTCTCCTCCCCCCACCTCCTTCACAATGTAGCCCGAGCCCCTGTGGGGTGTGGTGGAGGTGTCTCATCCAGTACTGAGCACAAGCACTCAAGTCTTACTACTTCTCATCACTTTGATGAGTCTTGGGTCTCCCAGGTATCACCACCATCTGTAAAAACAAGGTGCTCTGCCCAAAACTAAGAATATCACTAATCTATGGCTATAAATATAAGCATTTAGAGGGTAATTTGATGGATATGTATCCACTTAGCCAAAGAGAAAGGGTTGGCTTTCCCCCTGTGGGCCTGTGACATTCCAAGCCGCAGGCTTCTGACTCAGGTTGCAGTGCCGCTTTGAGTTCCCTCCCATGGAGCAGATCTCGAATCCAATCAGAAAGCAGCTGGTTACCCCCAAAACGATTTCACCACTGTCAAACCAGTGGGCGCATCTTGGGTGGCTGGCTGGTTGTGCTTGTGTAGTTTGCAGGATCCACTGCTGGCTAAGGCAGCAAATGCCTTTCCTCCCCCAGCAGCATACATGGCATTTTCCAGAACTCACCCCTGGTGCCTTGGTGGACTAATGACCCAGAGAGACATGTGGGCTGTGTAGGGCAGAAAGATGGGGGTCTTGATGAAATTAGGAACTTATCCTTGGCAGTGTGAGTGGTCTAGGGACCCAGAGAGATGCATGGGATGAATAGAGGAGAAAGCTGAGAGCTCTCATAGTTCTTTATTGTGAGTAGTGACCTGCTGGAACAGACAAACAGACTTGCAGTAACTATCAGACATCTACGATGCATAGGACATAGACACAGTTACACTGTTTGAACTATACTTAGACTGCAGGACTAAGAATGGGAACAACGGAAGATGTTTCATGTCTCAGGCTGCATTCAGCTTCGTGGTTGGAACGGCTGTTTTCTGGCTTCTTGGTTCAAGAATCAGATGGTTTAGATGTTCAAGTTAATTGAGGGGTTGGGATGTGTTAATTTGCTATGTTGAGTCTTGCTGTGAGTTTTCACACTGGCTTGTGGCTGTTAGCCATTTTCACTGGATCAGTTGATGGCGTGGGACTGTCTCTTAGGAGTTCAAAGCCAGGAACTCTTAGCAGTGATTCTCTCTGAAGTCTCTGCATCACTTTACTTGTCCCATCACACTTATCAAAGACCTGACAAGAGGTTAAGGAAGGAAAAGATTACTTTGATTCTCAGTTTGGCTCATAGTCGCTGGTGGGGAAGGCAAGGCAGCAGGAGGGTAAGGCTGCTTGCTCATGCACTATGCTTGCTCATGGGTGGATCAGGAAGCAGTGAAAAGGGAATCCTGGCACTTAGCTGGCTTTCTTCTTTTACCCTCAGCCCATAGCATAGCGCTGTCCACATTCAGGGTAGGCCTTCTTCCCTCTGCTAATCCTCTGTGGAAACATACTAACAGATACCTTCAAAGCTGCCTCGTTGACACCCTATGTGTTCCTAATGCAAACTAACCAGTACAGGCTTTTAAAAAATATTTTATTTATTTATTTGAGAATGAGGGGGGAGGCAGGAATATATATATATATATATATATATATATATATATATATATATATGTATATATGTGGAGAGAGAGAGAGAGAATGGCTGTGACAAGGCCTCTAGTCACTGCAAACAAACTCTAGATGCATGTACCACCATGTGCATCTGGCTTACGTGGGACCTGGCGAATCGAACCTGGGTCCTGTAGGCTTTGCAGGCAGTGCCTTATCTGCTAAGCCAAGCCATCTCTCCAGTTATCAAGTGTTTACTGTATGTTTTAAATTCACCTCAGTCCATCTAGGTCATGAATCTTGATAGCCTTGTGTGCCTAGTGGCTAGTTTGCAAGATGCTGCAGATCTGTGGGATTCCTTGGGAATAGATGTGGGGCCAGCTGCCTCATCTTCATGTCCCCATCATGTAGTCCACAGCCAGCTAATTTCCTCTGCCCTCTTGTTCTTGCCACAAGATGACCAGTGTAGAGTTTAGTCTTTTTTTTTTTTGGTTTTTCAAGGTAGGGTCTCACTGTAACTCAGGCTGACCTGGAATTCACTCTGCATTCTCAGGGTGGCCTCGAACTCACGGCAATCCTCCTACCTCTGCCTCCCGAGTGCTGGGATTAAAGGCATGCGCCACCACGCCCGGCAGAGTTTAGTCTTGATAGTTATGGTTTGAACATAAAATGTTAGCCACAGGCTCTTGGGTTTAAGCAATTGGTCCCCAGATGGTGACTATTCTGAGAGGATGTGGAACCTTCAGGAAGTGGAGTCTTGCTGGAGCAAGTGGGTCACTGAGAGTGGACCTTGAGCCAAAGCTCTCTTCCTGCCTGCTCTCTGCTTCCTGTTTCACCAGGAGGTGAGGAGTCCCAGCTACACCCTCCCGTCATGGAGCTACCTGTCACTATGCCTTTCATGCCATGATGAATTGATTCCCCTCAAACTGTGAGCCAAAAGCCCTTCCTGCCTCTTTCAGATGTGTCTTATTTGTACAATAGCAACAGAGGAGACAGAACTGGAACAAACATTGCATAGGTGTATTCTACTACCTACATAAACAGCTTTTTAACATTAGAAATGAACTGAGATTTTTCAAAGTGAAAATTCAGTGAAGGAGTTGAAGGAAATCCCAGTGGACAAAATATCATCTAATACAATGGAACGCACAAGCTGTATAGCATGAGGACAAGACTATTAATTGGAGATCAGTTTTAGCCTTGGGAGTCAAGGATTAGCAATAGTAGGAGAAAGGAATGGATGGAGAGAAGACAGTGGTGAAACAGTGATAGTGGGAAGTTGCCTTGAATGGAGAAGACTTGAAGGGGCTCAACAGGATTTGGGTAAGAATGCAGAGTTGCCTACTAAGACAAACACTATGTGGCACAACTTCCAACAAATACGAATGAAGATTAAAATAGTTTTAGAAGCCGGGCGTGGTGGTGCACGTCTTTAATCCCAGCACTTGGGAGGCAGAGGTAGGAGGATCGCTGTGAGTTCGAGGCCACCCTGAGACTACATAGTGAATTCCAGGTCAGCCTGGGCTAGAGTGAAACCCTACCCCCCTCCAAAAAAAGAAAAAAGAAAAGAAATTCTAGAGTTGCCACATTGTATTTTTTTATTCTTTTAATATTTTGTTTATTTATTAGAGAGATAGAGAGCATGTACCTGAGCCCCTTGCCACTGCAAATGAACTCCTCCAGAAGCATGAGCCACTTTGCACACCTGGCTTTATGTGGGTACTAGGAAGCTGAGCCCAGGGCATCGGGCTTTGCAAGCAAGTGCATTTAACCACAGAGCAATCTCTCTAGCCCCTATTTTTATTTGTAAACGTTTTTATATTAGAGAAAGGGAGAGAGGCATGCCAGTGCCTCCTGTTGCTGCAGACAAACTCCAGACACATGCACCACTTTGTGCATCTGGCTGACATGGGTACTAGGAAATCAAACCGCAGCCAGCAAGCTTTTCCAACAAGCACCTTTAACGGTTGAGCAATCTCTCCTGCCCCCATATTATATTATTTAAAATTTCATGTTCAATAAAACTTTACGGGACACATGAAGAAACAATAAAATATATGGCCATGCACGTGAAAATAAAAACAGTACCAGATGTGTCAGATAAATCAATTGATGATTACAAATAGGTTTGAAAATTCCAGATGGAAGAAAAATACTAATAGGAAAATAGATTGATAACAGACTTTTCTTTCACAGTTTTTCATTCTAGAAAGTGGTGGAAGAATTCATACACATATATATCTATACAAATTTTATGTGCATGTTTGTGTGTAGGGATGTACATGTGTGTGTGTGGGGGGGGGGGTGTATACACGTGCATGTGGAGGCCAAAGGACGACCTTGAGTGTTATGCCTTGGTACTATCTACCTGTTTTGAGATAGTGTCTCTCACTGGCCTGGAGCTATACACATACACAATATGATGTTTAAAGGAAGACGACCACGTGCATTTGTGTAGTGCCCACTTGTACGTCTATACAAGGTGGCCCAGGAATAATGATTTAATGCACACCTCCTATCCACACCCACCATGGGTCATGAGATGGGACATTATCAGTACTCCTGCAGCTTTTTGTGTCCTTTCCTCATTGCACCATTCTCTGCTTAGAAATAACTGTAGTAAAGGATAAACGTATCTTCCTTTACTTACCTGTAGCTTAGCCACATGAGCATGTATTCCTAAATAATATGTCATTTGCTACTTTCTTTTTTGGGATTCTATACAAACAAAATCACATGGTATCTGTTTTGCTTGGTGTTATAGGTTTAGATCTCATGTCTGGTGACTTGTGGAGCTGAGTTCATTCATTTTTTAAAAAATTTTTTTCTGTTCATTTTTACTTATTTATTTGAGAGTAAGAGAGAGAGAGAGAGAGAGAGAGAGAGAGAGGGAGGGAGAATGGGCACGCCAGAGCCTCCAGCCACTGTAAACAAACTCCAGACATGTGCACCCCCTTGTGCATCTGGCTAATTTGGGTCCTGGGGAACGGAGCCTCGAACCAGGGTCCTTAGGCTTCACAGGCAAGTGCTTAACCGCTAAGCCATCTCTCCAGCCTGAGTTCATTCATTTTTACTGCTCTGTAGTGTTCCTGGATATAAGTATACCACAGCATATTTCCCCATTCTACTATTTATGGTTTCTTTTTGTATAGTGTTAGATTTATTAAAATAGAAGTCCTGCATTTATTTGAACTGTTAGATTGATGTGTGATTTTTGTGTTATTTAGTTCTCAAGATTATGATAATCTCACAAAATGAATTACTGAATGACTTTTACCTTTTACTCTGCTCTGAAAGAACCTTTAAAAGATTAGAATTAAGCCCGGCATGGTGGCACATGCCTTTAATTCCAGCACTCAGGAAGCAGAGGTAAGAGGATCCTCATGAGTTCAATGCTACCCTGAGAATACATAGTGAATTTCAAGTCAGTCTGAGCTAGAGTAAGACCCTACCTTAAAAAACAAAAGCAACAACAACAAAAGATTAGAATTATTTATATTTTGGAGGTTGTGAAGCTCACTCTAAAATCATGTGGCTCTGTTTTGCTTCCCCCCCCCCTTTTCATGGGATGAATGTTAAATTCTGATTCCACTTTAATGGTCCAAGGACCATTGAGATCTTCTTCCCTCTTCCTTCTCCCTTCCGCTCTCCCTCCCTTCCTTCTTCCTTCCTTCTCCTTCCCTCCTTCCTGCCTTTTCTTTCTAGTCAGTTTTTATTTCGTCTCTCCAAATATTTCAAGTAGAGTGGGGCATTTCTTTTTTCACAGTCTGTGTTCTGAGTCACTAGTTATGGCTCATTTCCCTGTCTCCGTCATTGCTGGCACCATAATTTCTCCCCTGAAATAGTATCACTACCCTACCTAACCTCTCTGCCACAGTCTCACTGACCCTCTCATCTCCAGCTCCATAGTAATCATTTCCTTCTCTTACTGTCCTCCAGCTCTTCTCAAGGGTGAACTTGGATTTCATGATCTGCCTTACAGCCCCGCTTCAAGAGACAAGTGGTGTCTGCTTCCCCAAGCTCTCCTCTTGCCACTGCTCACACCGTGCTGGAGATCCATGCGCCATTCATTCAGCTTGTCTTATTCTCCTTTCCTTGCCAACATTATTCCAGAAGGTTCTATCCCTCCATTCTTCTCTCCTTTTCCCTGGATAATTTTCACTTGCTTTTTGTCTCCCCTCTTGATTGGCCAGTGCCTCAGTGGTGACTGTTGTGACACTGTCACGCACTGCAGAAAGCGTTCTCTTTTCCTCTCCACATGTGATCCATATCATATGGCTTCCCAGGCGCCTGTTTGTTTGCCCACACCCAAACCCAGATGGTGAGCAATTTGAGAGCACGGCATGTTGTATTCGGTGTCGTGGCTAGCATGGCATCTGCGTAGGAGAAGTGTTCAGCACAGGCCTGCATTAATGCTGAAACTGAAAACGTACTTTTGGTATTTGGGGAATACAGTAAGCATAGCACCATCACATATCAACACAGCCTCATTCAGTTTGAAGAACACTTTCATGTGCGTTGTACAGTCCTAGGAACTGTGTGAAGAGGAGTGGCCTTAGTTCTGTTTTACAGATAAGAAACTGAGCTCCTGGGAGGAAAGACATGCCTTGTCAACAGATATGAGCTGCCTCCCTATGAGTACAATACCTTCTTAGAAGCAGCAAGGGTAAGCAAGCTGAGCTCTTCAACCTCCCCTCTTTCCCCAAAGTTACTATATACTTTCCTTGTGTTGTTGAGCCTAGTGCAGCTGCATTGTATAGCCCCATGCATCCCATTAAGAAAATGGAATGACTTTCATTAAAGAAGATAGTAGAGTTTTACTTTTTGACTATTGAGTATTTTGTTTACCTAGGGGACTTAAATACTTTTTTTTTTTTTTTTTGAGGCAAGCCTAACAGACTGGCCTTTCTTTATGTGTATGAGAGAGAGAGAATTGGTGTGCTAGGACCTCCAGCCACTGCAATCGAACTCCAGATGCATGAACCCCCTTGTGTGCTTGTATAGCATTGCATACTTATGTCACTGTGTGTCTGGCTTATGTAGGACCTGGGGAGTCAAACATGAGTCCTTAGGCTTCACAGGCAAGTGCCTTAACTGCTAAGCCATCTCTTTAGCCCTTAAATTCTTTTTCTTTTCTTTTTTAGTTTTTTTGAGGTAAGGTCTCACTCTAGCCGAGGCTGACCTGGAATTCACTATGTAGTCTCAGGGTGGCCTCAAACTCATGGTGATCCTCCTACCTCTGCCTCCCGAGTGCTGGGATTAAAGGTGTGCACTGCCATGCCCAGCCCCTTAAATTCTTTTAATACTGTAAAGAAACAAAATTACCTTCTGCTTGCTCAGAGAAATTGTAGAGCTCATCCCGCTTGGTTTTCCACGTTTAGTGATGTGGAAAATAAGCCTTGGAGGTGTGAAGGGAGGCACAAACGTATATGGTCATTTTCTCCTGAAGGTAGGCTAGAGACTCCCAGGCTCCCATCTGCAACTGTATTCCCTTTATAAACTTGAACATCCATCACCAATTGTAACAGGTGTCTGGTGTCTTCAAGTTGGTCTAGTTTATGAATGTGATTTTCCATGTATCTGGACCATGGGCTGAAGTGAATCTGATGTTTATTTAAGATTTAAATCTAACTGACATTTTCACATCAAACAAATATGGAATGGTATAATGCTGTTTTAAATACCCAGAGGGAATTTATTTATAATTCCATACATCATTAAGAAATTAACATTATGCTTTAAAATTGTGTCAACTTAAACCCGTAGACCTGTATAATGTCTAACACACAACTTGGCTCAAGAACTATAGTTTGAAATCTTCCTCTTTTTTGTGTGAAACAAAGGATATGTTGTGAGACCAAAGATTGTATAATATTTTGTTTTAGACAAAAGATAGGATGTTACTGATTTATAGCTCTAATACAGCTTTCTTATCATTGGAACTGCAAGGATTGATATTTAAATCTTAATATTATAAAAGCATCACGTTTTATTTTTAGAAAGTCTTTCCTATTTTATGCTAAGCTCCAAGATTTTTGTGGTTTGTGAAAATTAGAGTGATGCTATTTTACACACGTAGCAAAAGCCACCCTGAGTTTGAACCACTGTCAAGCCCGTCGTCCTGCTTGTTTAGGAGTCCTGGAAGGCCTGAGTGTACACCCAGAAGTTTCGGCAGTTGCTCTGCTGCATTCACACTAAACACATCCTGCCCTGCTAACTTAACAAAACAAACCAGCTTGTGATGAATATAAATGTTTTTTCAGAGTATTGCAAACAGCCCATTTCTGTCTTCTTCTTCATTTGGAAGGCTACATTTTGAAAGCCTGCATGATTTCAGCCACACAGACAGAGTTATTTCCTGAAAGTATAAAAGCTGTAGGGGTGAGAAAGACCTTGAATAAACATGAATAAGTCCCCGATGGGTTTCTGGACTTTGTCAGGTTGGGTAGTGTCCCATTGCCAATTGGAGAGTTGTAACACACTTTTATTTATTTTTTTTTTTGGTACTAAATCACCACAGATTCATGCATGAGGGTCAGACACAGATTTGTGTGATACTCGGGCATGCTTACCCCAGTTGGCAACAAAACACCACACATGGGTAATAAATCATTTGTCCAGGAATGGGCATTCCTTGTCTGCATATGCTGCTCCTGTGTCATGAGGGTGAGGCCAGTGCCAGGCTGTGGCTGAGTGGGCATAAGCACAGCAGGCATGGCAGAGGGCATCCTTTACCCAGGAGGCTGGAGGCACAGGGGCCTCAGCCTGGGCAGGCTGTCCCAGGAGTTTGGTGCCAGGTAGGTGCTTGGGCCCTAGAGCAGAGAGACCCTACTGCTACAGGTGGAGCGGAGACTCCAGAGTCTGTGACCATCCAGCAAGAGTCCCACAGACTTGTAAACATCCTGGGACCGCCAATGAAAATGGCAAACACAGCTGTTGGCTTAGAAAAATCAGACAAAAATGTGACTAACTCACTTATACTTACCTACCCAAGCTACTTGAGCCTGCCTTGACCATTCTGTATACAACTACCACTGAGCCCCTGTCCCTCAGCCCTTCCTTTCCCACGTGATTTAATATACAGTTTACTTCTGTGTTGTGTCACTTCCTGTCACTCTAGTCAGAATGCATATTCCATGGGATCAGTGATTCTTGTCTGTTTTGTGGACTGATGAAATGTCAGTGTCAGAAACAGTACTGAATACGTGGGAGGGACTTAATGTTTTGTGGTTTTCTTTGTTGTTGTTGTTGTTTGTTTTTTTGAGACAGATTTTCACTCTGTATCCCAGGCTTTCCTAGAGCTCACTGAGTCACTTAAACTGGCCTCAAGCTCATAGTGATACTTATGCCTCATGCTTCCAAGTGCTGGGATTACAGGCACGGGCCTTCACACCCAGCTTTAATGAGCATATGTTGTCTGAGTCACCTAAGTACCCCAAGAATTACTTCGATACATCATGCTTTAAGGATCCTTTCCCCATCACTTTGGTAAAATAAAATAAAAAAACAACTTGCTTTTGCTTAATTTACAAAGCAAAGATACCTTTCCTTCTACCAGAGAGGTAACAAGGAGTGAAATAGGCTGGAGTCCCAGTGATTCTGAGGCAGGTGAGCTTTGGGGTTCTTCTGACTGCCTCCCACTGAGGTAGGCACATTGGGATTACAGACGTGTGTGCCACATGAGTCAGCTTTACATGGATTTTGGGGTTCTGAACTCTGGCTGTCAGGCTTATGAAACAATGATTCTAGTCACTGAGCCAATTCTCTAGCCCCTGGAGTATTTCTTTAATAAGACATCCTGGTCACAGAGTATAATATTCAATTTTTCCTTAAGGCGTTTTAAGGTAGACTTACTTCTTTGATGTGATATTTTGCTATTTGTGACCATTTCTAATAGGTTAGCTTACTTCAAAGTCTTGAAAAATGGGCTCCTAAATATGATTTTGGGGGACTCCTAATATGATTTTGTGGGACAAGCACCAGGGGAAGAGGATTGGTATTATGTGTGTTACAGAGAAAGGCCTTCTTTCCACTCCCATTGTGGAGTAACAGGCAGTGCCAGTGTGCTGCTCTGCCAGAGGCATGGGCTTCCTGAGGCAGAAGGAGCATTCAGACCTCAGCTACGCATGGCTTTGTAGGTGGCAGGAAAGACAGTAACTAGAGGTGGCTTCTGGGAAAGAATTATTGAAGGTTTTCTCTATATGAAGCCTGATGTTGAACACTAAAGTGTTAAGGAGCTAGAACAATAGGGAAGTTCTCTGTTCAAACTTTGTCCTTTTAGAGTACTGAAAGATGCAGGATGTTCCAGCAAGACCTTTTCACTGATTATTCTGGGCCCTGCTTACCAGGGCTGATGAAGGGCACGGGGGGGGGGGGTGTTATGAATGGAGAGAAAGAGATAGAGGAGAGGAGAGAGAGAGAGAGTCAGGCAGAGAGAGAGGATGAGAGACAGAGAGATAGAGAAAATACACTGGGTGGTTTTAATGACATTTATTATATCTAAATTCAGTTTGCTAGAGACCTAATGCAATGTATTCACATTCCAGGAAGGAACTTTTTCATTAGTTCTTTCTGAGTAAGGGCACCCTCAGGCCTACCCCACTTGGTCTGCTACTCACACTTCTTTTGAAAATGTGACCCAGAGAGAAGCTAAAGTATAGTATTTTTGGCCAAGATTTATACTCAGATATTATTCAAGATATTAGGCCCTTGAACTGAACTATATTATGAGAAGTTAGAATCCATTGATGGTAAATAAAGAGAATTTTAGATTCTTAGAATTTATTGTTATGTTAATATTCTGGTATTTTGAAACATGGTCTTGTTAGGAGCCCAGATAGGCTATGAACTTAGAGTTTTGTGCCCATTCTCCCAAGTGCTAGGATTATAGGCATATATCACCATCCCTGGCCCTAGAATTAAGTTTATAAAACTCAGAGTATGTAAAAATACTCTTGTCAATCTATCCTTCCAACTCTGATAAAGTAAATGATTCATCAAGAAGTATTTAGATACCAAGGACAAAAATAATATAATAATCACAGAACTATGAGATCCTACTTAAAAATGAAAATGGCTGAGCATGGTGACACATACCTTTCATCCCAGCACTTGGAGGCAGAGGTAGGAGGATCACTGTGAGTTCGAGGACACCCTGAGACTACATAGTGAATTCCAGGTCAGTGTGGGCTAGAGCGAGACCCTACCTCGAAACACCAAAACAAGCAAACAAAGAAACCCAACATGGTTTCTGTGATGGATTACCTCTAGCTATCAACTTGATAGGATTTAGACTGTCTATGGAAACAAATCTATATACAAGTCATATCTGTGAGGAATTTTCTAGACTAGGCTACTTGAGGTAGGAGGACCCATCATAACTGTGGGTGGCGCCATCCCTTGGGCTGAGTTCCTGCACTGTATAATAAAAAAGAGAAAGCTAGCTGAGCATTCAGCCTTCCTTTCTCTCTCTACTTCCTCCCCGCTGTATATGATGGCATGAGCTGGCTTCCTGCTCCTGCCAGGCTTTCCCTGCCACAGTGGACTCAACTCTTTGGATCTGTGGGCCGAAATAAACTCTTCCCTTCTCTCCATTGCTCCTGGGGAGTATTGTGTCCCAACAATGAAAAATTAACTGCTATAGTTTCCTTTCTAACCTTAGTTTGGAATAAAGGGCACATTGTAGGTTTTGGAGGAAAAAATGTGTGCTGGTACATTGAGTTCAAGTACTACTAGTTATCTTAATTTATTCTCTTGGACTCTTAAGAGGTACAAACTGTAAAGTGCCATGTGCCATGCTGGCCAGGAGTAGCAATGGCAAGAGGTTCTTAGAGAAAAATGCCTTGCACGCTCCTTTCTGGCTGCAAGCCTGGGATTCCTTCTCCCGCCCCTGAGAGGCACACGTCTGGAGTCGAGGAATACTATCTTTATAAAGGGACTTCCACTTATTGGTGGGCCCCAGCCTTCCGCCCAGAGGCTGATCTCTCTTCTGTTCAGTTTGGTGGCCATGATTGGAGATGGCATTGGCAGGTTACCTGTACATTGCTGTTCCTGACAATGACCTTGAAAGTCCTCCACGGAGTGTTAGCGTCAGGGTCCAGCAGTAGTGGCTCTGCCTTTGTCTTCTTGGTGTTTAGCCTTTGGCCCAGTCTTGCTGAGACCAGATCAGTTGGAAACCCAGTTCTCCCATCTAGCATCTTCATGTGTGCATGTGTGCGTGCGTGCATGCGCAGATATGAGCACCAGATGAAAAATATATTGCTTCCCTAATGACCACCATGGAGATGTCTGAAGTGAAGACTATAGTTGGGTTTATTCTCTGTCTGCCTGAAGATAGGGAAGGGCCAGGCTTCAGCCTGTTCCTGCTCAGGGTGTGCGTGGTGACAAGGGTCCAGATGGAGAGCATGCCTCCAGTTTGGGCAGACGTGAAGCAAGGGGACAGCAATGCATGTACACACATGGAGTCGGGATTCAAAGTAGTCCTGACAAGTTGCGGTGATGAGCCAGATGGAAGGAAGATGTGCACAACAGGATGTTGGACAGTCCAGCCTCAGCCCAGAGTGCAGGGACACTGTTTAACTGCATCCCGTGGGAAAAAGCTTTTGGGACCTTCCTCAACCACGTTTCTCTGGGTTCCTGGCATGGTAGTTGGCTGAGTTGATGCTCTGGAGAAAGATGGACATCCTACCTACAGGCCTCAGACTGAGCCAGAAATATTCAGACTGGCTTGTTGAATTTCAGTGGCAATTGCATTGTTTGTTTTAACTGCTGACCGCTTAACTTGGGAGGCATATTAAGATCCATTCTCCATGATGGGAATACCTCTTCTCCTCCACTTCTCTCTCTTCCCATGACACCATTCTGAGGAGAAAAAAGACCCAAAGTAGTATTTTCTATTATCTACTCTGTAGCCAACACACAGGCACAAACGACATGGAATAATTCCTGCATTTCTGATTCTCCAGAGCACCCCAACTTGGGTGGACTTTCTTTAATTCTGAAATAGTCTACCAAAAGATAAGCATCAGACCCTGCAAGGTAAGACTCAGTCTCACAGGACTGTTCCCTGCGCCATTCCCCCCCCCCAACTTCAGATCTGATCATAGGTTACATGTGCTTCTGACTTACCGGCTATGAATTGGGATTCAACTAACTGCTCCTCGGGGTGTGATGGTGAACTGGAGTGGCCCACAGAACTCAGGGAAACACTTGACTATGTCTACTAATTTTTTCATAAAGAATACAATAAAAAGCCTGGTGTGGTGGTACATGCCTGCAATCCCAACACACTGGGGGCACAGGATGATGATATCACTACAAATTTAAGGGCCATCTGATATGCCTAGCAAGTTCCAGCCCAGCCAGCACTCCATAATGAGACCCTGTCTCAAATAAGCCAAAAAGGCACAGAAAATAGGATATGACAGAGGATACAATGAATAGTCAGAGGAAGTGAACCACAAGTTGAAGTTTGGGGAAGAAGGAGGGTCCCAAGAGAAGGAAATAGGGTGCACCAGCCTCACACACTGCTGTTTTCTCCATGATCCCTGTCCTCCTGAGTTATTATGGAGGCTTCACTGTATGGGCATGGTTGATAACATCCCTGGCCATTGGTGTCAACCTCTTCCTCTTTCCTGAAGGTTGGAAGTCCCAATTACCCAACCCCACAGCTGATCCCAACCAGCCTCTGTTCTGTGCTTATCCAAGAACTAAGAAAGTGTCACCACATTAGAAAAAAAAAAAAAAGGTGCTTTTATCAGGAATTTACAATAGTCTTAGGAATTCTGTGTCTGGAACGAGGGTTAAAGATCAACTCTCAGAACAAAAATATAGCCCCCAACACCCCTATCTACAAACGTTTATGGAGCTCAGTGTCAGGAACTGCCCTCTGAGGCCAAATACATATTCTTTCTCTCACAATGTAAGTCATGCAAACCCAGCATTGGAAGTTATTCTTGGTCCTTTATAGAACATGGACAGAGGCCTAGAACACAGCCCTCTGGCCCTCTTGTTCTTTGTAGAGCCATCTCAAATTTACTTCCTCCTGCCAGAGTTACATCCTTCAGCTGGGGTGGGGGGTGGGAACACAGCTGTATCCCCAAGTCTCAGATTCGTAGTCCCTGGAGCTCATCCGGATTCCTCCTGCCTCCATCCCTAGTGACTCAACAGCTGTGGACAGTGGCTGATGGGATGATGTGCTTTGGCAAGTCCTCCTGCAGGCCCTGGCTCTGCGCCCTGGGAAGATCACACACTTCCTCTCTGGCCTCCCTCTCCTGCTTTCTCCAACTCTTGCTACTTAAGAGGCCCTGACCTTCTTGGTCACCCTATCGTATAAGAAGCCACATGTCACGGGAGTCTCTCTGACTGTTAGGAGGTCACCTCCCTTCCAGGGGTGGAAAGTCGAGTATGTGTTCTTTATGGTACTTACTGTGTGAAGACAGGAATGGACCCAACCATCTCTCCTTTATAAAGGAAGGTCCGGTTTTCCTAAGAATCTTACACACCCGGGAAAGAGGGAAATAGAACGGAGTTGATGTTTCCCTGGACATCTAGGATTTGTGTGTCCCTAATCGAATGATCTCACCTCCTGTATGACAAGAGGCTGATGGCACCCACTCCCAGGGAGTGACTACAAAGCTGAAGCTTTGAACCAAATCCTCGTTCTTAGCAGATGCTCCGGAGCCAGAGGTGTTCTTTTCAACCTTTCTTATCAAGGACTTTTTTTTTTTTTTAATCTGCCATATTAACAACTGGAGAAGCTGCTGCCTCCACGGAGAGAGGTGTGGGAGTGGGCTCCTCTCTAGTTTCTTCAGAATTTGCAATTCACACTTCGGGCCCTTGTCCTTTCTAGTTCCCACTTCTCAGGTGCTAGGATTCTATTGCGTGTGTGCGTGCGTGCGTACCTGCAAGAACAAGGACGGGGAGGATGATGACAGGGAAGATGCTGTTGTACGTACCTTGCTGGAGAACAACAGACCGTTTGCAGATAAGTTTGGCATCTGTAAAGTGCCTGGCTTCTGACAGGCTATTGCTTTGAGAAAGACTGAGCTCCCATCACTAAGAGATCTCAAGGAGAGAATGTGCTGCATCTGGAAGAATTGCAGAGGAAGTCAGTCGAAAGAAGGTCTCTTCTGGTACTGGTCTTTTCTTACCTGTAGGATGCCATAGAGCTCATCAAAATGCCACCCCAGGGTGGGCTATAGCTCAGGGGTAGAGCATTTGACTGTGAAATGTCACATCAGGGAGAGATGGCTTAGTGGTTTAAGCATTTGCCTGCAAAGGCTAAGGACCCAGGTTTGATTCTCCAGTACCCTGTGAGCCAGATACATAAGATGGCACATGCATCTGGAGTTCATTTGCAGTGGTTAGAAGCCCTGGCACACACCTATTCTCTCTCTCTCTCTTTCTCTCTCTCTCCATATATATATATATATATACATATATATATATACATACATATATGTATATATACATACATACATACATATATATCTGCCTCTCTCAAATAAATAAAATATTTTTAAAAGATGGCATCTCAAAATGTTGCCCCACTGTGGTGGCACAGTGTAACCTTTCTGCCTTCACCCCTCAAAGAGGGAAGAGGCTTAAGTCACACCTACCTGAGCTACAGAATCAACAGCTGATGGGCTGAAAATTTATCTAGGAGTGAGGATTTTTATAAAAGGACGTGAACACAAAATGTCCATTCTTATCCATAATCAGGGGTGCAAAATGTTGCTGTGGAGAGAATCTGGTGTAGCCCACCGAACAGTGGCCCTGAACACCCATGGCACTAGGGCTTAGCTATCAGCTCAGGTGAAACTGCCCACCAACCTGCCACCTGTTTACTCTGCTCACATCAAGCATTATACTAGGCTCCTATAGCAGGGCATCAAGACCCAGTGGAGTTCTATTCTCAAATTTAAGGATCTCCCTCCAAAATGTTGCACTAAAATGGGACTTGGAAGAGAGACAGAAGCCTAGTCTTTAAATGTTCCCAAATCTGAGTTAAATCAGAGGGGGGAGAAAAGCAAATTGGAGCTTGAGAAATATGTGTAGCTTTCTTCTTTTTTTTTTTAATGCTGTAGACGCACAGTGAATAAATACCCAGGTTCCCAAGAAGTATGCTATTCAAAAAAAGAGACAAAAGATTTTATCTTCCCCAGGATGAGGACAGGTCACTTTGCTTGGGAGGCAGGTGTGGGGGGAAGGGGGAGTTGCAGGTCTGCCTCAGCAGATGGGCAGTTGCCGAGGGTCCAGGAGGTAGTGCCAGATCTGAACAGTGAATGGGATGGAGGGAGTGTGGTAGGAAAGATGGGCGATCCTGGAACCAGTAGCATGGTGCCCCAGGGGTGAGTGGAGACCCAAAGTCAAATCCTCTGATACTATTTAGATCCTACCCTACTTCCTTTGTAAACTGAAGTTCCCAGAAAAATAAGCCACACCTGCCTATGTTAAAGATTCCACAAGACGTACTGACTGAGTAGAATTTTGTGATGGTGGAGAATTAAAATGTTACACACACACACACGCACGTAAGCATGGGCAAGAGAGATGGCTCAGCGGTTAAGGTGCTTTCCTACAAAGTATAACATCTCAAGTTCCATTACCCAGTACTCATGTAAAGCCAGATGCACAGTGGCATGTTGTGTCTGTAGTTTGTTTGCAGTGGCTGGAGTCACTGTTGTGCTCAGTTCTCTCTGTCTGTCTCCTCTCTCTCTGCTTGTAAATAAATAAATACATATTTTAAAAAGGAAAAAAAAATGTTACAGATCCTGATCTTGGGCTGTCTTTAACCCCTTTATAGCCATTCATTGCCTTCCTCTGTGTTAAATTAATAAACCACTAGCTTTTACCAACCCTCAATCTGAAGAATGTCATCAGACGGCATCTGAGACCGATGGCAGAGATGTCTCTGCTTCGCTGTAGCCTGCCTCCCTGAAGTTCCCACAGATGTATTTGGAAAATGCCTTGTTTATGTATTACCAGACCATGATCACTCACACTTGGCTGGGAATAGATGACCTCTCACTCCCTTTGGGGTCAGCGCTGTGTTTTGGGTTGGCACTTCTTGAGAGCTTTATTCTTGCTGTGGTCCCTTGTGGGCTCCATTGTCTCACTCTTACTTCTAGATTATTCCAGTAAGCAAGAAAACATAATCCACCTGCCAGGGCTGGGGATGTAGCTCGGTAGGTCGAGTTCTTGCCTATGTAAATTGTGCTTGGTGGTAGCTACCTGTAAACCCCAGCACTCAGGAAGAAGAAGCAGGAGGATCAGAAGTTCATGTTCATTCTTGGCTACATAACAGGTGTGAGGCTAGCCTAGGCTAAATGAGAGTCTATCTCAAAAAAAAAAATTCCACTTGTTACTCCACACTTCCCTAGCTCTTGCTCCAAGTCTACGTCACCCTCCATGGTGTGAGCTTCCTCTCCTCTCAGTCCCTCTTTAAATCTGCGCCCAGTGCCGGTGGCCCTGACGCTGCCCTGTGGCTACTCTTGTCAAGGTCAGCCGTGACCTCTCTATTGCCTGAGCCGGGCGGGGCGCGGGTTTGTTCAGTTTCCTCTTCCTCAACGTGTTGGCAGCATTCTCTTGGAGGCTGAATCCTCCTTCCATGATCCAGTATTTATAACATCCCTGTTTTATTTGAGCTGGTGGAGAGTTTAAATCTCTTTGGCTTACTTCTTTCCTTCTACTCAGTCTCAGGTGTTGGAATTATCGAGGGTGACAAGCACGCTCTCTTGTCAACCAAACCACTCTATAGGGAAAGGGCTTTCTGAGATAAGGGAAGAGCTGTGTGAGTGTGGTGTGTGTGTGTGTGTGTGTGTGTGTGTGTGTGTGTGTGTAAGTGATAACTTCCAAATCCCTGTCTTCAGGCTCCACACTTGCATACACAGCCCTCTATGGATATCGCAGATATTGCAAACTTAATAAAGTTAAGTAGCACTACCCGTGTGCCACCCTTCCCAACAGATCTGTTCCTGCTTTGGGGTTACCCATCCACCGTATTCTTTTACAGGTGGCTGCTCTAGCCAAACCCTATGGTGCTGATGAGGGGAAGAAGGGAGGGAAAGAATGGCGACTCTGGGCTGCTCTTCACTCTGGTCCTTCCTCCTCCTCCCACCCCAGTAGGTCTGGGGAATCCTGTGCATCTGCCTTGCTCCTTCTCATGGGGATGAGGATTTCAGTCAGGGAAAGGAAACACTATCCCTTCTTATGTGGGTTTCTATCACGGTCTCTGGCTGTTCTTTATGATTCCACCTGGCTTCTTGTGGTCAAATAGAAACAACCAGTTTCAAATCTCTCCTGCAGTTCTCCACTTCCTTGCCATCATCTATAAGGCTTTGGATGTTCTGGCTCTTGTGTCTTATCAGTTTAATGCCACATTCTGCCTGGTCTGTGCTGAATCTAGCCACAGTGACATCCTTTCCATGTTTCAAGCCCACTTAGTTCCTTACTAGGGCTTTTTAATTTTTATTTATTTACTTGAGAGAGAGGTGGAAGAGAGAGGGAAAGAGGGAGAAAGAGAGAGAGAAAGAGAGAAAGAGAAAGAAAGAAAGAGAGAGAGAGACAGAGAGAGGAGAGACAGAGAATGGCAGTGCCAGGCCCTTTAGAACTGAAGATGAACTCCAGATGTATGCACTGTCTTGTGCATCTGGCTTATGTGGGTTCTGGGGAATTGAACCTGGTTCCGTAGGCTTCATAGGCAAGCACCTTCACTGCTAAGCCATCTCTCCAGCCCCATACTTTTCCTAAAGTATTACCTTTAGGAAAGGAAATGGCCTTTTCAGGGATGCCTTTTCTGACCCTCTCTTTAAAACTCAGTAGCTTTCTCCCACCTGTTTATTTCCTTTATCACACTTAGAGCATCAGTTTTCTTGCTTATGTACTTCTCTTTTACTCTGTTTTTATTTAATATACCTTTTTCATGAATGTAGGGACCTCCTGTGCATAAATGTAAGTAGGGATCTTATCATTCTTGTTCCTTATCATTTCCATAGAACTCAGAACTGTGTCAGACATATAGGAGGCCCTAATAAATATGTGTTAAATGCATGGTCAACTAAACGTCAGTGCCACATTCAGGGGCTAACATGGCTCCTTGTCTTTGGACCTGTTATGTCTTTGCACACAGCTGACTGAGTTCCAGCTCTGGCTCAGCCTGGTTCCCTGATGACTGATGAGTCTTCGAACACTCAAAGCCTTAGTTTACCCATCACAAAATACGGATTTTGACTTAGATGATATACACAGGCTCTTTAGACTTTTCAAGTTATGTTTTCATGAACTCTGCAGCCAATAGAGCCAGGGAATAGTAATCTCATTTAACAAAAAAAATTAAATTTAGTTTAAAATGAATTTCATTAAGAAAAATCTCAAAATTCTTTTTTTTTTTTTTTTTTGACAGTCTTCTGCTAACTGGTCTAGTAGAGTTAGTGCTTCCATTCTCCTGGACAAAACTACTGGGTGCTGATACCTCTTTTCAAAGTTCACCATGTTCACATGGATGTTTCTGCCGCACTCCGGGAAGGAGACTTTTGAAGCGGCACAACTGTCACAGGGGTGCCTTGACTCCCCACTCGTCCTGCTTCAGAGAACAATCTTGGGAGAATAACACCTCTGACCTCTTCCTCCATTTCTTATTCCTTCCTTCCCAAGCAGGGGGCGTGCTCCCAGGTGGGGCATCATGATTCTTGATCTAAGTGTTTTTTTTTAATTTTTTTGTTTATTTTTATTTATTTATTAGAGAGCGGCAGACAGAGGGAGAAAGAAGCAGATGGAGAGAGAGAGAGAGAGAGAGAGAGAATGGATGCTCCAGGGCCTCCAGCTACTGCAAATGAACTCCAGACGTGTGCACTCCCTTGTGCCTCTGGCTAACGTGGGTCCTGGGGAATCAAGTCTCAAACCGGGGTCCTTAGGCTTCACAGGCAAGTGCTTAACCACTAAGCCATCTCTCTAGCCCTTGATCCAAGTGTTTTGGTTGGCTAGGTCTAAGCACTAGGAAGTCACTTCTTCCCCTGCTTCCTTCCTTGACTCCATCAAGGCAGAGATTCTGGAAAACTCTGCATCCTTCAGCTTCTCTGGGATGGGGCTGGGTGGCATAACGGTAGTGAGTGCACTGCCATCAGATCCAAGGCAGATTCCAGAGAAGCTGTCCTGACTTCCCAAAGACCCCCAACCTGTTTGGGCTTAGATGCAAATGTATGAGCTTTCCATAGACCAAATGGAGCTTTTCTGCAAAACTTGGATTTCACTGTGCTTTTATGAAAAAATACCAAAGGTTACGAGTCTCCAAGGCAGTATACTAAAATGGTTGAAGAGTGGTTATTTATTGTGAGTGGTGGGGATGATGGGTGACTTTTGTTGCCTTTTTAAATGGCCTGCATTTTCTAAAGTTCCTCTAAGGAGTGTGTGTTTCTGTTGTAGTGAGGGAAAACATTATTTCCCAATTTTTCACAAAAAAAAAAAAAAGAAAGAAAAAGGAAGAAAGCAAGGAAGGAAAGAAAAATCTAAAAGCATGCATTTGCAACATAAAACTTAAGCAGGCTAACTACTGTCAGGCTGAATTACTGGAGGACAGAAGGACGAGCAAGGGATAGCGGGCTGATGCCGGGGAAAGTTGACTTGAGATTGACCAGTGTTATACTCTGGTCTAAGAGTGCCTCAGCACCAGCGATGCCTCAAGTGCCTCACTTTGTTTCTTTCCAAGAGAAGACGCTTCTCTCTCTTTCTTCTTGGCACAGACTGTGGCGGCAGATTTGGTTAGATTGTTCTCTGTGGACGCTGCCTCTAGTGAACTTTTTACTGCTGCCTCATTTGTGACCAAGTTACCTTGCCTTGCAGACCCCGGCAGAGAAGTCTCCTGGAGCCTACTTCCTCCCCGAGTTTGCGCTTTCTCCGCAAGGAAGCTTCCTAGAGGATACCACCGGGGAGCAGTTCCTCACGTATCGCTATGATGACCAGGTAATAACACTGGAGAAGCACCTATCTTTGGCTTCAGTTGTCAATGGGCATAACACTGCACCTCAATGAGCACGGCTGGCGCAATAGACCGTTGACACCCTTGGAGGGTCTCAAGACCTCTGGCAGGCAGTGACTTCCTACACCTTGTACAGCTCTGGCTCTGCCTGGAATATTGGCTTATGGATCACTTTTGCTTATTTCTATCGGAAATAGATGATATTTTAGCTATCATTAAATTGCTACCCCATGTGTTGACATCATCCGAGGATTCTATTTTCTGATTGGGCATTGTTTCTTTGCCCTCTTAGCTTTGAATTCATTTCCTTTTGGAAGCATCGACAGTTTTATTCTCTAAGCCTATTTCTCAGACAGGAATAAACTGTGTATGCCTCTGTCTTTGGGTGCCTGTGTGTACATGTATGTGTTTATATGTACGTGTGTATGTTTTAAGCCACTTCATGAAGGCTAACCCAACCACACGTGGCTGGGCATTGATGGTTGCGATTCCTTACCAATCCTCATTTCTTACTGTTAACAGCATTTAAGATCACGCATGTCTTTGACATCACTCACAAATTGAAAACCAAGAGCATCAACTTTGCCGACTGGATAGGTTCGTAACTGAAAACCTGGCTATCTGGGGCAATAGAGTAAACTGTGGTGGAATTTAAAAGCACACAGGACCTCGGTAACTCAAGCCCAAGTGGAGGGGAAGAGTTGGGCACAGTCACCTTGTCATGGCTCACAATGGTGTGGAGGGCCCAGTGACTGAGGTCAGCTATAATGTCGTTAGCCATGGAGTCCAAGGCCAGCGCATTTTGGTCTTATTTAGGTAAAGTGTTCTTAGGCCATGGAAGACGTTATTAAGAAGGAGCGGCTCTGAGAAATGTAATCTGCCAGTTAGTAGAATGTAATGGCAGAAAGCAGGACATGGCTCCTGACTGACTCGTGGCTGACTGGAGCTCTGGGAGGACTGATAGTTTGCTGGTGAAGGCAGGCGAGTGGAGCAGGGTTGTAGGTGGAGAAACCTGTTGCCCAGGACTCTGTTTCTTTCTGCTCCTCATGGCTGCTAGGACTGACCTTCCCTCAGGAGGTTTAGCCCTGCATCTGAAGTTGGGGTAAGAGACAGGACTGTGACCCAGCAGGCTGCCTGGAGGCAGAGAGCTATATAGATTTTTGGGGTATGGGTTAGACAATATCAATTGTTTTACATGAAAAACTTCAACATTCAATAACTCCCCCAATTACTTGAGAAAAAACGAGTGCATTAATAGTAATATGCAAAATGGTTGAGTGTGCTAATTGTTTATTTATTTCACGGAGCCCAGCAATTTGGACTTGGTTACTGGTAGGGCCAAAATATCATTAATTTTCATTCTTCTTTTAGCTTTACTGGATTTTTAGAGAGTCCGTGTTTATGGATCCTTTCAATCAGAAACCAATGATCCAATAGTTTTTGTAAGTCTATCTGTGTGTGTGTGTGTGTGTGTGTGTTTGTGTATTTATGTGTATATTGTGTGTGTGTGGTATATGTATGTGTTTCTGGTATGTGTGTGTATGTATATATAAGGAGTGTGTGTATATACATGGTGTTTGTATGAGTATGTGTAGATGGTATGTGTATATGTATCAATTACTTTCTCATTGCAAAATATCCAACCAGAAGCAACTTAGAGAAGGGATGAGTTTATTTGGTCTATTTAGTTTCAGACAGTAGAGTCTATCGTGGTGGGGAAAACACAGCAGAAGCAGGAAGCTGACATCACATCACTCCATCAGCAGCGAGGAAGTAGAAAGAGAACAACAACAGGGTTAGGCTGTAACACCTACCCTCAGTGACACAGTTTCTGTGGCAAGGCTCCATCTCCTACAGGCCCCACAACCTTCCCAAACAGTGGGATAGCGAGTGTGCAAACACAACAGCCTGTGGGGGACATTTTACACTCAACCCACTGCACTGTGTGGAGGTCAGAGGACAACTTCTTGTGTTGGTCATTGTCTTTCCCTCTTGTTTGAGCAGGGTCTCGTGTTCTCTGCCATGTATGCCAGGCTAGCTGGCCCACAAGCTTCCTGGTATTCTCTTGTCTTTGCCTCTCATCTGGTCGTAGGCATTCTGGGATTGTTGTGTGCTTCTGAGTCCAGCTTTTTACATAGGTGCTGGGGATCCAAACTCAGGTCGTCATGTTTGCACAGCAAGCACTTTTACCTAGAGTCCTCTTTCCAGCCCTCCAACAGGTTTTCATATGAGAATTGCAGAGAAACCAATCGAGAAACAATAAAGAAGAAAGCAGGGTGTCTGGAAAATAGCTATGTATTTTATAATTAAAGTGTGGCTAATGCCTTCTCCAGGTTCCAGAGGCATATTATATTTAATATAATAACAATATAAAAAGCTAGAAAAGAAGGAAACTAGTCTCTGTTAGTTTTCTCAAAAGGTCTAAAGAAGATCTTAAAAGTGTGTGGCATGCTGGGGAAATTTTATCCTAGGAAATGTCGTTCCAGAACACCCCAGTGAATATCATTTGAAACCTTTTCGTGTTGCCTCCACAGTGTATTTCTTTTTAGGAAAAAGAATAAGGTCAAAGAAAACAAGCCAATAATAGCACCCAAAATTCTCTACAAACAGCAAGGGAAACAAGACTCTGTCCTAAACAAACTATCTCCTAAAAAAACATTAATATTTTATTTAATCATGTGGACACTGTTAGCCCATCCCTAAACCCTGATTCTCTTTCCTCTCAGGCATTTCTGGAAAGGTAGAGGCATCAAGTATGATACAACTCAAAAAAAAAAAAAAAAAAAAAAAACAGGGCTGGAGAGATGGCTTAGCAGTTAAGGCACTTGCCTGCCAAGCCAAAGGACTCATGTTTGATTCCCCAGTGCTCAAATAAAGTCAGATGCACAAGGTGGCACATGAGTCTGGAGTTCGTTTTCAGTGGCTAAAGGCCGTGGTATACCTATTCTCTCTCTCTCTCTCTCTCTCTCTCTCTCTCCGTCTGCTTCTCTATTTCTCAAGTAAATAAAGTATTTAAAAACAAAGCAAACCCTTTATCCTATAGCCATGTGACAAAACATTACAATCAATTAAGAACACAGGCTCTGGACTCACACCACTTTAGGTTCATGTTTGAATCCTAGCTTTGCCATTTCACTTGCTGTGAGACTTTGGACAAATTACTTTGCTTCTCTGAACCTTAGTTTTCTCCTCTGTGGAGGAGACATATTGATGGAATCTTCCAGATGGAGATGTTGTTCTGAGGACTTCAGCATGATCACTTATGCAGGTCTCCTCACACTGTTTAAGCACGTAGTTCAGCAATTGTTAAAACTAGTAATATGAGTGTTAAACTCTCAGCTCTGAGAATCTCAGACATGGTCACGCTAAAGGCAAGAGAGAAGCATAGTTTCCATTTACATCAGGGGACTGCATCACATTTTAAATTAAGTTATGTTGAGGAATAGCCCGCATAATATCAAATGTAGACATATTTGAATTGTGGAACGTGGTGAACTTTTAAATATTTTTGCACCTGTGGCACTGCTATGGAAGAAATAGAACATTGTTAGCACCCTGCAGGGCCTCAGCACCCTTTTCTAATCAACCTCTCATCCTATGAGGTCAGGTACTTCTGACTTCTGTCCCTGTTGCCTTTGCCTAGTGTTTTCATTTTAATTTCACCTAGATGGAATCTTAGGGCACATACTCACCTATGCCTGGCTTCTTTCAAGAGTCTTTGTGTCTGGGTGATTCGACCAAACCTTTGCTCCAACCTGACCAGGGTTTTCATGGTCCAACTGTCAGTTGTGTCTTTGGAACAGACTGTCACACTCTGGATCAAACTCCTGCAAACTGGGTGGCATGCCACATTACTTCCAAACAGAAACTTCCAGATTGCCCCTAGATTTTTTCAGGGCAATCGTTCCAGAGATTCCATACCTGAGGAAGTGGGGGTGGTGGCACACCTGTGGTGAGTGCAGCATCTCTGAGCAAGGCCACCCAGGCAGCCCTGTGCTGTCAGGTGGCTTGGGTACCCACCTGCTGAGTCAGCACGTGTGTGCCAGAGGTGGTTTGCTGTCACAGTAGCTGGACTCCAGGGGACAAAGTGAGGCTCGTTTCTAAAGTTGTTGGGACAGAAGTGGCTTCATGAAGCTCTTCCTCCCTATAAAAGGATGATTTGATAAAATAGGAAATAGGTGGATGATGTGTAGACATTGACGTTCTTAGACAACTCTCTCAGGAGTTTTGAAAGTATTTTATCCTGGGCACATTTTCACAAAGACCTTCAGGTCACTCTTCAAATGTCTCCTGGATTAGGTGCCTGGAAAACTAATAACTCAGGGGCCGGTAAAGCACAGCTGTGATGTCGGCTGCGTTTAATGAGACGCGTAAAAGCCACGCTGTGGGTTGGCTCAACCAGGCCTCCTCAGGCAGCCTTAGTCTTGCTTCAGCCTCTAATGAGCTTGTAATTTAACACAGTTATTTTACATCTCTTGTCCTCAGATTTCTTAACTATTTAACAAGCAAACACCAAAGCATGAGGGTTTTGCAATCAGCACTCATTCCACTCTCAAATAGTGTGTTTTTGAAACCACAAATTGAATAGTCCACGTTGCAGTGTTAATTGGATCATGTGATTACCAAGACAGGCATGCCAGCAAAGCAGTGGACTGTTACTTAGAGAATTATAGAATTCTACAGCTGGTGGAGACCTTGGCCCAGACACTTCATTTTATAAGTCAAGAACACAGAGACTGTGAATGTGCAAATGACTTACACAAGGACATCCAGATGGTTCCATGAAAAAGTAAAACCACTGAACTCCAAGCCCCAGTTGTGCCCTCCTACACTATCTTCAGCTGCCTCTCTCAGTATTGCCTAGAAAATTATATCCTTTCCTAAAAATCTTGATTCCATTGTTATGGTCATGGGAGCTTTGGGGTCCTTAATAAACCAAAAGGAATGGTTTCATATTAATGGATTGCTTTATTGGCTCAGACTGAGCAACTTCAAGAATATGGGGTTAGCTATGCTAAGAACATATAAGCACACCATCCCTTTCCAGTTTTTAATAAGAATCACAATGTTTTCAAAGTCTTAGCACAATGCAACTCAGTAGTTGAAATCAAAAGGGCACTGCCTCCCCATTGGTTAGGCACATCCTTGGAATGAAATCATTGCAGCACTTGGTAGCACTGGGCACACAAAGTAGATAGAAAGCAATAGTTTGGGGGACACTGGTTATGATGGGTGTGATCAAAACAGTTCTTACCATGGCTGGAGAGATGGCTTAGTGGTTAAGGCACTTGCTTGCAAAGCCTAAGGACTCATGTTTGACTCTCCATGACCCATATAAGCCAGATGCACAGTGATGCAAGCGCACAAGGTTGCACATGTGCACAAGGGGGCGCATGGGTCTGGAGTTCGATTGCAGTGGCTGGAGGCCCTGGCATGCCAATTTTCATTCTCTCTCTCACTCTCGCATAAAAAATAAAAAATAAATTTAAAAATTTTAAATGGTTATTACCAGCCAGTCTCCAGGGGAGATTCTTTTGTCATTCCTCATGGTGGTTTTGGAGTTTTGCCCACCAAAGACCTGCTTATAGCTGAGTGTCTATGCTGGGATGCAGTGTCTGGGGTTCTGTACAGAGCTTGTCTTCCCCTTCCCTGCTAAGGCAATGCTTGTGTGGCTCTGGGTCTCTCTTGCAGAAAGGGAGATGGTGAGGTCTTGCTTCATCCATACCTTACTTGTTTTGTGCTTCCTGGTAAGAGGAAATTGTTTTAAACTGTTGTAAACATTTTAGGTGCACATTCCCTCATTTTTCTTTGGTTCACATCACATCTATTTTAAGGGAAGGAAAATGTGGAAGGCATGTCACCCCACACTTGGTGGATTATGGCACTGGCCTTTTTCTGGTTGCTAGTCACAGTGACAGGCGACCTGGAAATTCTGCCTTGTCTGTTTCCTTGTGGTCAGTGAAGGGATCTACAATGTTGTATGTGCATGTTAGTAAAAGGTCAGCTTGATCACTTTTAGGCTATAAGCCTATAAGCCGGCCATCAAAAGTCACAGAGCTGGGCGTGGTGGCGCACGCCTTTAATCCCAGCACTTGTGAGGCAGAGGTAAGAGGATCGCTGTGAGTTTGAGGCCATCCTGAGACTCCATAGTGAATTCTAGGTCAGCCTGGGCTATAGTGAAACCCTACCTCGAAAAACCAAAATAAATAAATAAATAAATAAATAAATAATAAAAAAAAGACACAAAAGGCCAACAACATGAATTCTGAGCACACAGAGCAAAGCTAGGTGTTCAATTGATAGAGGGTTTTGTGTTTCCAAAAATTAACAAGGGATAAATCCCAGTAAAGTAAGCTTGGAGCCTTTTATAGGGAAACTACTTTTGTTTCACATTGGAGAACCTTTTAAAAATTGTTCTTCTTTCTCGGTCTGCCTCTCTCTCTCTCTGTCTCTCATAACTAACTAACTAAATAAATAAATAAAATATTCTTTTAATGCCAGGCGTGGTGGTGCATGCCTTTAATCCCAGCACTCAGGAGGCAGAGGTAGGAGGATTGCTGTGAGTTCAAGGCCACCCTGAGAGTGTATAGTGAATTCCAGGTCAGCCTGAGTGAGACCCTGCCTCGAAAACCCAAAAAATTATATATATTCTTTTAAAAAGAGGGCTAGAGAGATGGCTTAGCAGTTAAGGCACTTGCCAGCAAAGTTAAAGGACCCAGGTTTGATCCCCCAGTACCTATGCTAAGCCAGATGCACAAAGTGGCACATGCATCTGGAGTTTGTTAGAAGTGGCTAGAGGTCCTGGCAACCCATACTCTCTCTGTCTCTGCCTCTGTCTCTCTAAAATAAATAAATGATTTTTTTTTAAAAAAATCTGTCTTTATAGCTCCATATTCTCTTACTCTTACCTTGTAACTCTCCCCCCACCCCCCTGCTTCCACCCATCCCCTGTGGCTCCAGGGACAGAGCCTGTGACTAACTTAGCAGTCATGTTGTCTATTCTTGACCATGATCAAGTACATTCAAGATTATTTTCCAAATTTAAATGCCTTTAACTATGTCTTGCTCTCAATAAGCACTTGATTTTCAAATTCTTGGTGTCCTCGTTCCTCTCTCCTTCCCTCCCTGTCCTTTCCTTCTCTCCTTTACTGGACCTCACACCCCGGCCCTGAACATGCTGACCAAGTACTTGCCCACTGTCTCACATATCCCCAGTCCCTTTTTGAATTTTAATTTTGAGACAGGGACTCCTTGAACTAAAAGCAGGCCTTGAACTTATTGATGCTCCTGCCTTGGCCACCAACTAGCTAAAAGTAAAGACCTGCACCACCAAGCCCAGCATCTGCTTCTCTCTTCTGCTGATTTCTAACCCTTAAATTAACTACTAGGATCTCCTCCAACTTCCTTCCTCTTCACTTGAAGCAACCATCTTAATTTTAAAGTTTCAGTTACTTTCCTGAGGTTGCATCCAGGTTCTGGTGCAATTGAGTCTGTATTTGTAAACATCGGCATTACTGGCATCATAGACGGCTGACCTTTCTCCTTCCTTCCCTGGATGTCACTGACTGTCTGCTTCTGTGATGACTTATTTCAAAACGCCTGGCCAATTTGTATTTTATTGCCAGGGGTGCAGATGGCTGGATGTGTGGCCCTGACAGGCCCCCAGAATCGTAGCTTATCATATTTGAAAGGAACCTATTGATCAGGTGGGCAGACCAGGCTCGGTAGAGGAACTATGCCTTGTCCAAGATCCCACAGCCAGACATAGTGAAGCCAGGTGCCTGTTCTCTGCCCTTTCATTTAAGACATTTTTACATCTAATCTGTGGGCAGGAAAAGTATGAGAGAAATGTTTGAATGAATTTTTTAACTAGTAATAACAATAATATATTAATAATGAAGTCTTTGTGTAGTCTTGCTTCTAAACTTCTTTTGAATGTCATCTTTCTTAGGCTATTATGCCAGACCTAATCTTCCTTTTCCTTATTTGACTATTGATTTATGCATTCTTTCTAAGGAGAAGAAGTCTGTTTGCTGCAAGTACATCTTTCTCAAAGGAACTTCTTCCCAACTTTTCATGGATATCTTGGCCAGGAGCTTCCTTGTGGTTAAACTGTTGGCAGGCATCAGGAATATCACTTGAGATTTCCAAGTTATTTATGTAATAGTTTTTAGCTTGGAAAGTATCTAGCAACTTCTGAAATTTCTGGTAAAGGAAGATGGACGCAGCCCTAGGGTCTGCAGAGTCTTGCCATCTTTTTCACTGATCAAAGTGAACCCCTTTCGTGATCTTCACACAGAAGATTTTTCCATGTCATTCCTGGCCTGTGTGTATCATGTTTTACAGTACCAAGCCACTTAGGTTTGAGTAGCTCATTCTTTTGTTAGTGAGTAATCTTGGTCAAATATAGCTATTCTCCTTAAATATTCCAAAGATTTAACGATCTAACAAGAAAGCAAGCTTATGGTCTGCTCATAGAGAAGAACATTCTAATTGGAATAACATGTACTCCGTCCCAGCCCAGGCACACGGCAAACACACAAACATTGAACGTGTGATGTGTTGTTGTAATTGGCTTTGACCCATCTGAACTCTGAATTTCACTATCTTTAAGCTTTTCACAAATCAGTTATTTCTCAGGGATGAGTGAGTTAGTCTGTTAGTCTAACATCAATATCCAGCTCTTGGATTACGCTGACAATGCTCTTGTTTTGACAGTGATTTTTTTTTCTTCAGTTTTTCATTAAGTAGAAACTTTGTAGGGACACATCATGTGTTAGTACCATCATTTCCCTCTTCCTTGCCCATACTGAGGGGCTGCCTCAGTGGTACTGCTAGGACTGTGAGAGCAGCAGTCAGTCACTATGGGGGGCAATGCCTCTGGATGGTCCCTCCCACCCTGTGGCTCTTAGAATCTTTCCAACCCCTCTTATACAAAACCCCGCTGGGCCTTGGTGGGTACGTTTTCAATCTACTGTAGCGTTGAGCTCTTAGAAGCTTCTGGATTGCTGCTTTGGCACGTTTTGAGTATCCTCAGTGTCTTTCGCCACCACCCTGGTGCAAGTTGTCAGGCTCGCTGTGGAAGCAGTGCTCTTGCTCAGCTTGTCAATACTTCTGCAGTTTCACCTGGACCCTAGCTGATATGTGACGGATGGTTCATCTCCAGCCAGGGAGTCAGCTATCTTTTCTTGTCCTGTTCATAGATTTTTGGTTGCCCTCGGGTTTCACTGCCTTCTATAGAGAAAGAGATTCTGCAGTGGAGAGTGAGACCAGCATGAGTTAAAGGGGATAAGCATAGTTAATGACGAGAGAGTTTGATGAGTGTAGCCTCTCTCTTGGCCAAAGACTAGTCGGAACCTCTTATTTGAGTCCATTATCCTAAAGTCTATGGGATTCTGACTTGGCTCTCAGTTACAGCTATGGGTTCCTTTCCATTGAGTGGGTCTATTAGCCAATCAGAGAGCCACTGACTGCCTACTTAGGCTGTGTGCCACTATTGCACAGATGTGTGCATGTTGTCAGGTTGGTTGCATTCACATAGTAGGGTCCCCTGCTTGCTCACAATGCTGTTGGCCATTTCACTCCAGCAGCTCATGCATTGCTTTCTAGCACTATATTGGCTAACCTTCTGGAAACTGGCTTCCTTCCTGATTCCAGTCAGATCTCTTGATATTCTGCATGGGCAGCATGTGGTGTCTTCAGCAATAGGATCTGACCTTTTACCTCAGGGGGGGTAATCAAGTGCCTTGATAGAACCTTGTCTTGTTTTGGGGACCCTGTAGGTCTTTCTGACCAATAGCTCAATGTGGATTATAACCCAATTTCTGGTACTGGGAGTTACAAGCCAGAAGCAAGTGTTTTAGGCTTAGGCTTTATCCCACCCTCTCCAGAATCCTTCTTACCAGATGAAACCCCCTAATACTCCTAATGAGGGTGAGATCTTTTAGTCATTTATCCAGGAGGAAGGTTTCTGTGGCACTAGTCCATTTTGGGTTTGATTTTGTGTGTAACTCCCCTGCCCTCCCATTCCCCTCCCCCCATTTTATACTGCGTTTCTCATTTGAGGGTACTGGGTAGGTGGTAACATTCAAGATAATTTCAGTACTGTCCCATTACATTTATGATTGCTGAGACACAGGTCTTATCTGGATAGGCTCCCTTGCTTCCTGTCCCTAGAACATCCCTCCTCTCTGACATCAGGCCATTCCCTACTCAATGATTCTCTGAGTCTTCTAATACTTTGAAGACTAGGTAATGTTTTTCAGTAGTTATTTATTTGTGCACACACACACATGTGTGTGTGTCTCAAAGTTTCTTCCTTCCAGACATGTGCGCCACTTTGTGTGTCAGGCTTTATGTGGATAGTGGAGAATTGAACCTAGGCCTACAGGTTTTGCAAGCAAATGCGTTTACCACTGAACCATCTCTCCAGCTCCACAACTAGATTATTTTGAGCAACTCAGCTGTTAATCATTCACAGAACCAGAAGAATGTGACCTCTGTTCTCCACCATCTCCTCTTTGCAACTCTCTCTTCATGCTTTGTTCTGAGCCCTCTTGTTTTACCCTTTGGTGTTGACTTCCCATGTCATTCCTTCCATTGTTCTTTCATGATCAATAAATCCATATCCCAACTTCTCATTACCCGCTTCAGGCCTTGACCAGGTTTTTATCTCCTGGACACCACTCCTGCCTCAGTTCCTAGGCTTCATGAAGCTAAGTCAGGAGGTTGACCTTTCCTGAGATCCTGCTTCCTGGCCAGACTTCTTTCCTCTCAGTACTTCTCTTTGGAGGCTCATGTCACCCATCCAGATCACTGATCTGACTCTGTTTCCTTTAATGTCCTGCCACCATGATGGGGATGTTGAGGGATCATAGATAACCCAAGCTTCTAACCGTGCTCTTTGTTTCTGGATCTCCCTGGCTCCCTTGACTTTCCCTCATCCTGACTGCAGACACCCATCCCAACTGTTAAACTTGGACCTTGTCATGCTTCAGCTAACACTGCCATGGACGTGTCAGATTCCTTTAGCCTCTCTTGAAGTTAAGTGCCCCCTTTTTATTACCTCACATGCTCCCTCCTACTACCTATGTAGTCTCAGGGTGGCCTTGAACTCATGGTGATCCTCTTACCTGTGCTTCCTGAGTGCTGGGATTAAAGGCGTGCGCCACCACGCCCGACACATGTCTAGTTTTTGACCTCAAAGAGATGCTGAGTTCTGTTCTCCCTCAGTTTCTCTCAGGTGACCAGTTACTTTTTGGTATGTCTAGATGTTTGTTTCTGCTCTTATATGCTGGATTTCCTGGGGTGCTAGCTGAGTATAGCCTGATAAGTGGATATGTACAATTTATGGGCTTCTCTGATTCATGCTCAGATGGCCTTCTGAACTCTATATAAAAAGTCATCCAACCATGAACGCAGCCTCCCAGCAGTGAGAGAGCCTCACTATCACCTCTGATTGTTTCTGTTTCTTTACTTTGGCCACTGTCATCATCTCCTCCTACGAGGCAATTTTCTGCTACTGGGGGCATGCTTCTGTTAAATGAATGCCAGAGTTCTGTTCTTCTCAGACATAGCCAAGGGAGTGTGCTTTAAGATCAACAGAGATAAGTTGCTTTGCTGGTCAGGCAAGAGACAGCTATGCCAGGCGAGAAAAGATGTCCCCAAGTCTCTCCAAGCTCAACTTGGAAGGATTAGGTATAAAAGTAATAATGGAATTTTCCCCCATCACGAGGGATTTAAGGAATTATGTTTTGATTGGCTTTTTTAAAGTTTGGAAACATTTTCTTTCCTTTGGCCAATTCCAGCCTACATCACAAAAGTACAGACATAGTTTGCAAAGTGGCTCCTGGTGGCTAAGGCTTTGGGGAGCTCAGGTCACTCAGTGGATGCTTTGCTGTGCTCATTTTGGGGGTTTTAATACTCTGGATTGTGCTTCCTTGATTCTGGACTTTAGAGAGCTAAGAGGGATCTTGACAGTGCTTCCCAGTGGTGGGGAAAGTGGCCTTCTCTTCTGGGTGCTGGAGGTTAGGTTAAAAAAAAAAAAAGCTCAGCGGCATCCATTGTAACTGCTTCCTGCTTTAGTTACCTTTTGTAATACTTTTAATGTGAGCCTTAGGTGAACCACCGTGGTATGCCAGTGATCTGTTTTTCTAGGCTGAGACAGTCCCAGTTTTGATCTCACCTTCTGCCTTGGACTTTACTGTCCACTCTTGATCTGGGCTTTTCCAGTGAGGATCAGTGTGCTGAAGTCTGGGATCTTTTAACCACTGAGCTTGGTGAGACATCCCAGGGCACATGCAATACAGACATGTAGCTGTCAGACATGCTGCATTGGACCTTCTCTCTGCAGTGCCAGCCAGCAAATGTCTAGGCCATAAGTGAAGCTTCCGTGTCTCCTCTTCCTTCTTGTGGCTCTTCCTCCACTGTAGACATGACACAGCTTACTCCAGCATCTTTCTCTGCTTTGGCTCCCTGCGTCTCTCTCCTGAGATGCTATTTGACACTCATTCATCCTTCTGCTCAGTTGCTATTACTCTGATACTGTCCTTATCTTCACTTCCCACCACCAGATGAGACTTCTACTCCACCTAGGTGAGACAAGGCCCTTCTCTTCCTCTCTGTCCCTTCCCTTCTTTGTTTTTTTTTTTTTTTTGTCATAACTTTCATGGGTGGTGGTTGGATGTATGGCAACACTGCATTCAGTTCAGTTTCAGTTTCTGGTAGGAGTCTGGAAGACTTACAAAACCACAAATCCTATGGGCATATTGCATCATGAACTGTTTCAAGAAAAAACAAACCCAGGATTGAGTTTGGATCATCACCTTCTGTTGAGTCTCATGTCCCCAGAGTCAGTAGTGATAGCCTGGGACAGTGACTGATGACCTTTCATATTGCCTCTTCCCAGAAACCACTTCAGTTACAACCACCGTTCTGCACACGTTCAAACACACAGTTGTTTTGGACAGGATTCTGTTTCCAGCAGATAATGTGTGGTGGCTTCCATGAACATGTGTCACTTGTGTGAGAACTACCATCCGTAACATCTGCCTGCCTTCCCAAGCTGCATTTCACTCGTTGAGTATTTGCTTCCTCAAGTCTTCCATCATTGTCATTGGAATCACATTCATGCCCTCTCTGCTCAAGCACAGTGCTTATTTCCTTCAGTCACTTTCATTAGGCTCTGGGCCTCTTAAGGGCAAGGTCAATGTCTCTTCATCACCGTTGCCCAGATCATGTATAGCATAGGCACTGAGGACATATGCTTGTTCAAGAATATATCTTTTGCGGGGCGTGGTGGCGCATGCCTTTTATCCCAGCACTTGGGAGGCAGAGGTAGGAGGATCGCTGTGAGTTCAAGGCCACCCTGAGACTATATAGTGAATTCCAGGTCAGCCTGGGCTACAGTGAGACCCTACCTTGAAAAAACTAAAAACAAAAACAAACAAGGGTATATCATTTGGAGCTGAGGAGATGAGTCAGTTGAGTTGGTAATGTGCTTGTTGCACTAGTATGAGGGCCTGAGTTTCATGTCTAGCATATAAGAAGCCAGGCACAGCGGTACACACCTGTAATCTCAGAGGGATGGGGAAGAGGAGACAGGAAGATCTGTGGGTCTTTCTGGCCAGCGAGGCTAGACAATTGGTGATTTCCAGGTTCAGTGAGAGAACTTATCTAAATGAATAAGATGGAGAGCAATTGAGGAAGACACCTGATTTTACCTTTGGCCTCCACGCATGTGTTTGCACAGAAACAAACGTATACAAATCCATGCACACAACACACACACACACACACACACACACACACACACTGATTATTCTGTTTGTCAAGAATTTTAAGTAGGTTCTATTTCCTCCTTTGAAATCGTTCAGCTAGCAGGCTGTAGTCAAGCCCCACATGACTTAGCCGTAGTTTACTTGTCTTGATTTGCCCTTTTCTTCTCTTGGTGTGCCCTGGACTGTGTCCAAACAAGGCTTCAGTCCCCGCCCCTTCCCATGTGGCCTGTGTCAGGCCTGTGTATATAAAGCTCTTCAGAGAATGTCTGCATCTGAGTTTGAGGCTCTTTCTCCTCAGGAGCTGTCAAGGGAGGTGTTCTCCTGCATTTTGAAGAACCTTTGCTTATGGCTCCATGACTTTATCTGGTTCTGTAATCGTTTGCAAGGATGTCTTATTTATTTCTATTGCCATAGTGAAAACAATCTTAGTACCGGCCTGTGTGACTTTTCTACCTGCTCCTGTGGACACAGAGCAGCTACTTGCAAGACTTGAAGACATTCTAATTAAAACCTTATTTCTGAGTTCTCTTTTAAGAATAAATACATTTTTCCCCAAAATGGTTAATTATCCATTATCATAATAAAGATTTCATCTGATTTCTTTCTTGTATATGTGTAAGAGGTTCAATTTTTTACCCTCTATATACATGTGTGGGGAAATGAGATTCTTTCTTCCAAACATTAATAGTCCAAAGACTTGGTTGGAAAGTTCTTGGTTTCTTCATGCTGGCTGCTCTGCTTCCAATTCTCAACTTTTTTCCACATGACAGACCACCAAGGAGGAGACCATGTGGACACTCACAGACCATGTGGACAAGTCTCTTAATCTCTTCCCTTGGGATTTAATGCATACACGTTTTTAATTCTACAGAGTTTCAAATAGCTGTATAAGATTTTCTTCCTAACAAAGAAAACAAGATTTTTTAGCTTAATTCTTCCCTTTGTATTAGGCTTATTGGGTATTGAAATGTAATATATGTATATTAAGTAGAGCTATGATTTTTTGAAATATATATGAAACACAGCCATGCTCTATTTGAAGACCTACTTCTTTTTAAAAAATATTTTTATTTATTTATGAGAGAGAGAGAGAATGGGTACACCAGGGTCTCTAGCCACTGCAAACAAACTCCAGATGCATATGCCACCTTGTCCTTCTGGCTTATGTGGGGTATTGGGGCATTGAACCTGGGTACTTAGGCTTCTCAGGCAAGTGCCTTTAACCACTAAGCAATCCCTCCAGTCCTGAAGATTTACTTGTAAGCAGAATTGTCTCATGAAAGATTAGAATCTCATGAACTAAGAGACTTTTTTTTTTTTTTTTTTTTTTTTTTTTTAGTTTTTCAAGGTAGGGTCTCACTGTAGCCCAGGCTGACATGGAATTCACTATGTAGTTTCAGGGTGGCCTTGAACTCATGGCGATCCTCCTACCTCTGCCCCCTGAGTGCTGGGATTAAAGGCATGTGCCACCATGCCCAGCTTGAGAGACCTTTTCTGTTTGAAGTTCAATCAGATGGCACCAGGTGGTCTAAGAAGCAATAGTTTCTCCCACGGATGCCTGGGTCAGTATTGGCAGAAATTTCACAGGGGCCAGGCCTTGTCCGTGATGTTGATTTTAGCTGTGGTGATGTGCAGTAAGTAGTATTGCCTCCAGCTCCATACTGGAAACGAGAGGGGAGAGGGCTTTTTCTTTCTAAGACTAACACTACGGCTGCCCAGGAATAAGCATTCTTCATGTGTGAGAAGTTATGAAGTGGTGTCTGTGTGAGGTAATTACAGTTGACTCCTCCAAACACTCCCCTGTGTTTCCTTGGCAGTACAGATACTAAAATCAGCAACGTAAACAAAGATTAGAATGTCTCCTGGGCAGGGACGCTATGCCTTCTGTGAAGAGCCAACAAACAGGCAAGGTTGGTTGCAAGGATAGCAAGGCAAGAAGGTAAGGGACCAGCAAGTCAGGGAAGTCAAGCTCTGTTATGTACGCCTGTCATGTACCTGTGGCTTTGGGTATTTTTCAAGTGCTTTTCTTATTTGTAAAACAACATTAGATTTAAAAATCAAAACAAAAACAAGAACATTTATTGTGTTTTCCTGTTAATGGCATTGACCATAGAGAGATGAATTACTCCAACTGAATTTAACAGACATCCATTTGACTTTAGGTAGACATGTTGGAGGAGAAAACAAACTTTGAAGAAAATTACAGAGTGTTTTTTTATTATTTATTTGAGAGAGGGAGAGAGAGAGAAAGAGGTAGAAAGAGAGAGAATGGGTACTCCAGGGCATCTAGCCACTACAAACGGACTCCAGACACATGCGCCACCTTGTGTGTCATGTACTGGGACATAGTACCTGGCTTCTTAGTCTTCACAGACAAGCATCTTAACCACTAAGCTATCTCTTTAGCCCCCACATTATAGACTTTAGAGATTGCTGTGTGGGTGATACGGGATAAAACAAATGAACAATGCAAATGAGATAGTAACCCTTTACTGCAAAGTCCTAACAACACTGAGCAAATGACCAATTTAATGTTAGTGACAAGACTTGTGGGCCAGGGCCCCCAGCCACTACAATCAAACTCCAGACGCATGCACCACCTTGTGAGCATGTGTCACCTGGCTTATATGGGTTCTGGGGAGTCAAACCTGAGTCCTTAGGCTTTGTAGGCTAGCACCTTAACCACTAAGCAATCTCTCCAGTCCTCCCCCCCCCCCAACACTTCCTGCTTTGAAGGATCCAGAACTTCATGCAAGATGGCTTAGTCCAAGTTTGGGATGAAAACATGCAAAGTTAGCCTGGCTCATCATGTAATTAACAGGTGACAAAACAACTGTTAAGACTACTCTATTCAGTAGGATTCAGGAGCCAAACTGTATGACCTTGTGTAAGTGTAAAATCAGACGAGGTCACTCACATCCAGAGTGCTATGGCTCTAGTAATTCAGATAATTTGATCTTCAATTTAAAAAAATCAGGTTGCAGAGATGCCTCTGTGGGTAGGAATACTTGCTGTGCTCTGTGTAACCATGAGGTTCCATTTGCACCCAGGTAGAAAGCTGGACTTGGTCATGTATGCCGGGAACCTCAGACCCAAGGGAAGCAGAGACTCAAGAATCCCTGGTCTGGGGCTAGCTGGTCACCCAGTAACCAAACCTCAGCAGCTCCAGGTTGAGTGGGAGACTGTCTCAGGAGAAAAGGTGGAGGACTGACATAAGAGGATCCCTGACACTCTTCTGGTCTCCACATACACGCGCAGAGAGCATGTGCATCTGCACACACAGATGTTGACACTGTACACACACAGTATGCACCACACACACACACACACACACACACACAAAAACAAAGTAAACAATAAGAAGCCTAAACTGACTTAGGCATATGAAGTAGAGATTTAAGCACACTAAATATGCTTCAATCCCTAATTAAAATGATATTTAAATGAATTAGTTGATGTTGGTGGGTGGTAGAGAATCAACTCATTACATTGAAAATAAATGGAAAGAAAACACACAAAGGGCTGGAGAGATGGCTTAGTAAAGGCGTTTGCCTGCGAAGCCTAAGGACCCATGTTCGACTCTCCAAATCCCATATAAGCCAGATGGACAAAGTGACGCAAGTGTGCAAGGTCACACATGCACACAGGTGTCCCATGTGTCTGGAGTTTGAGTGCAGTGGCTGGAGGCCCTGGCATGCCAATTTTCTCTCTCTCTCTCTTTTTCTCTCTCTCTCTCTCTCTGTGATAAAAAAGAAAAGAAAAAACACAATTATTTATTCCACCTTTTCAATATGAAGTACATGCATGTGTGTGTGTGTGCGCGCGCACACACACACACACACACCATTGCATGACCAAGCAGTGGATGAAGCAAGCAAAAGATGAAGCAAAGAAACATTTCAGAACAATACTGATAGAAGAGCGTCTTCATTTTACTAATAAACCAACAGAACTCTGCATTGAGTCTCAATAGCTTCTCATATCACAAATTACATATGTCTTAAGGGAAGAGCACAATTCTATCTTGAAATAGCCTTGCTCTTCATTCTCCCCATCCCTCAAAAAGATCCAACTCCTTACTCATTTACAAGAGAAGCATATTAAACAAAGCCATCGGTTTGCAATCAACAAAATTCACACCAGGTGGAATTTTATAGACTGAATCATGGCTGCTTAAACTGGGTTGTGACCCCAGCTGGGATCATGTAACTAAATGCGAGGGTTGCAAAAAATGTGACAACTGTAAAAAAGGTTTCTGAACACATAATCAAACTGAGGAGCCTGGATATTTCTGGCAGGGTTCACCCACATTGCACCGTGTGACTTCACAGCAGCCTCGCGTTCTTACACACGGCCTGTGCCCTTTGCGTTGTGCCCACCCTCATGCCACAAAATGCCAGCCAGCGCTGCCTGAAGTATTTCTGCTCAGATTCCAGACTGCTGTGCAATGAATCATTTACTATACATACAACATTGTCTGCTTGGATAGAAACATAATAGTTTAATTACAGAAAACAAAGACTTGTAGTACTTTCCGACCATCATTCTTCAGCATGTGAGTATCACATTTCTTTCAGGACTGCGTTGTGTCAGAATGTTTGAGTTCTAAAACTCCTTTTGGAGTATCTGACTTGAGTGTCATAAAAAAGAAATCATTAAGTTAAGTGTGTCTTGGGATTAGGATAGCTTCCAACAATTTCTGAAACAACACTAAATATACTTTTGTACTATGAATATAATAATGGAAAAAGCTTAAGAAGCTTTAGACTAAATAACCCAGTGTCCTCAGCAAATAGTTACAAAGGAAGAAAGGGTGACTAGTTGTAAAACCAGAAAGGATCAAATGAGATTTAATAGATGTGTTAATTAATTGCAGTTGTTGGTTGGCCTTGTTTAAATCTGACTTAAGCAAACAAAATCAACAATAATACCATTTATGTTAAGAAAAGTGAAAAATATTTCACTTGTTCTTCTTAAGGTGTGAAAACACTATCGTGAATATATGTTAAAATATCTTATAAATATGTATGTACATAAACATGCATATATATGTGCAATGAATTATTTAGTATACATACAACATTTTCTACTTGTATAGAAACATAATAGTTTAATTACAGAAAACAAAGACTTGTAGTATTTTCTGACCACCGTTCTTCAGCATGTAAGTATTAAATTAGCTTAGTTTATTTTAGGATTGCATTGTGTTAGAATGTTTGATTTTTAAAACTCCTAGTGGAGTTTCTTGACTTGAGTTTCATAGAACACACACACACACACACACACACACACATGATATTGTATAATTTCTTTCATTTGCTTCAAAAGTAGGGGACTGTAGGCAGTAGAGAGTGTAAGATTGTCCTTTGGCTGCTAGTGGAGTTTTCTGATGGGCACATGCGGTTCATTATACTAGCCTATATTCCTTTAAAGTGTATTTAAAATCTTGTGTAAATAACAAGTAGTAGCAATGAAACACAAACAATATGAGAACAAAACAGAAAGAAAGGCCCGTGTTCCTGTGAACTGGGTAGGGTGACTCCAGGCGATCCGTGAGGAAGCGGCTGTGTGGACGGTCCCGGCTCTTCCTCAGGAGACATAACCAGTGAGTGATGAGGAGTTCCGTCAGGCTTTGTAAGAGCATCCGCGATCGTTCATGTTATCTGACAGTAGAATGTGTTTGTGAAGTTTTGGTTTAGAGGTTGGTGACAAAGATCTTTGCATTTTTAGCACATACAAAGTTAGGATGTGTCAGTGGGCATTCCAATCTGAAGAGCCATGTCAAACACCAAAATATTTTTATGAAAGAATGCATGTCCCACTGTTGGCACTGAGAGTGTTACCGCTAGCATATTTTACAAGTTGAGTCTATTTTGTGTTCTAACTTGAAGCAGCTTCATTTCCTGCCTTATTACAAGGCACTGCGCTTATAATACAAAATGTGTCCCCAATTCAACTCATTTTAAGACATGGATTTATAATGTCATGGATTCGGTGCAAACTTTTAACTGAAATACTTTAAAACATTTAAAGAAAACATTAAGCCTTAAACTATTCCACTGATAATTTTTAAGTTAAAAAATACTTCATTAAATTGCCAAATTTCATCATAAAATATTAAAATAAGAAATTATAAATAAGCGTTGTTTTCTGGGCTCAGATGATGATATAGGACAGCTTTTTCTTTCTGTGTAATCTTAGCAATTTTTATGAACTTTTTCTTGTACTTTGTTTTCAAGCAGCAAATATAATTTCTAAGTGAGTAGAACTGCCTTTACCTGGGATTGGAACAGTTTGGCAGAACTATAGGAAGTGGCCCTGAAATCCTATTTAGTCTGCCAGGTGTGCTCCTGCCATGGCTGTCTTCCGCAGTGCTCCACTGGGCTCAGCTCTTGCCACACAGCGCAGGAAACCTTGTTCCATCGGAAACTGGAAACCAGTGTTCCATCAGCAGTATCATTAAACACCTGGTGTGAGCGTTTAATGGCGCTGGACCATGCAGCCAGTCTTCCATCTTTGCTCAGGGAGAACGCTGAGGGTTCAGACTCAGAGGCCCCTCAGGAAAGGATTGGGGTGAGTAAGGTGTTTTTCCTCAAGGGTCTCTAAGTGACCCCTGTTCAACTCCTACTCAATTAAATCTGATTCCAGACAGAATAACCTCTTTAAGGAAGCATGCGCAGTGGGATATCATGGAGCCTATAAAAACGTTTCTTAGTTTGAGAGGCGGGGACTTCCAGCTCCTTAAACACTTTTAGATGTTGTCTCCGTCGAGCATAGATAGGTTTACAACCAGTAATACAAGAAACATAGAACACCACCTGATGGGTGGTTTTAAGAAGACACAAGTTTAGATTCAGGAAGACAGCCCAAGGGGAGGTGAGTGGCCTGAAAGAGATGAAAGGCAAAGATTCCAAAAGAGCTCAAGATGCAGTAGACGCCCCACACTCTGCATTCGGCAGAGAACCGAAGTTGTGAGAACCCACCCCGATAGTTCTGGTATAGGGAAAGAAAAGAGAAAGAAAATAGATGAGATGGCAAACTCTAGCTATTTTAGATAAGCTTTATAGATTTCGACTTACGAACTCACAAAACAGAGATGAGATCAAAGAGGAGAGAGGAAGAAATTAAATCAATGTTGTGGGCTGGAGAGATGGCTTAGTGGTTAAAGCATTTGCCTGCAAATCCAAAGGACCCTGGTTCGATTCCCCAAGACCCACATAATCCAGATGCACAAGGGGACACATGCATCTGGAGTTCATTTGCAGTGGCTGGAGGCCCTGCACATGCAATCTCTCCCCCCCCTCCACCGCCTCTTTCTCTCTCTCTCTCTCTCTCTCTCTCTCTCAGATAAATAAATAAAAATATAAAACTAAATAAATGTTATAAAATAGCTTTGACTTACTAAAGGCTTCTATGAAATAAGTTAAAGACTATCACTAAATATATATGCCACTTATAAAATGTGTTACCTTCTAATTCTTTAAAGTACTTATTAGCCTCTTAGAATTTCAAAAATTCAGAGAGAAAACAAAGCTAAGGTTTATAGAAGTTAAAACATCCTCTAAGTTTATGTGATCCAAATAAACATTAAGATATTTTTGTATGTGTGAATATTCATGTATATGCAAGTGTACATGCATGTGTGAGTGCACATGTGTACTCTTGGATGTGAAGACCAGAAGACAGCCATGGGTGTTGTTCCTCTTAGGTGCCACTTTTTTTGAGACAAGCCCTCTCACTGGTTTGGAATTTATCTAGTAGGCTACACTGGCCAGCAAGTCCCAGGGCCTCCAGAGTGCTGAGATTACAAGCATGTGCCCCCATTCCCAGCTTTTTTACATGGGTTCTGGGGATCAAATTCAGGTCTGTGTGCTTGCAACATAAGCACTTTACTAACTGCCCCAGAACACATTAAATATTTTAAATCGAAAAAATATGTAAGTAGTTAGAGAATTTAAAACACTCTGCTAAAGCACTTAATGATGAAAGAGAAAATGAAAATGTGGTTACAGACTATGTGAAAAAGAACAAAAGTGAGAATATATAAATTTATCATGTAGCTAAAATTTATATTAAACATAAAAATATAACATCAAATACTTTCAATAATTGTAAACTTTTACTATATTCAATAAGTGATATTATAACAATTGGTTTACTAGTTAGAGAAGTTAACTTAAATCTTTACCATATGCCAGAATACACTCCAGATGGGTTGAAGAGTAAAATAAAAATTGGACTAGATAGATAGATAGACAGACAGGTAGATAGATAGATAGATAGATAGATAGATAGATATGTGTGTGTGTCTATGCGTGTGTGTGTGTGTGTGTGTGTAAATGTTTCCCAAATTTCTGATCAAGAAGCTTAAAATATGTGGAAAGTGGGATGTATTAATGGGTACTTATTTACAGTGCTTAAAATGAATCTTTGTCAAAAATATTTAAGTGAAAGGCTAAAGTAAAATAACAAATAATCCAAATGGTGTTAAAAATGCTACATAAGATGTTTTGCAAACAGGTAAGAATTAGAGTAGATACAGAAAACTAATTTGCTCTTCTAAAAGTAAATCAAATAACTGAAAAATCATACTGAAAAATAATCTCATTTATAGTTAATAAAGTGTAAATCCAAGGAATGGGTGAGTAGCTTTTGCCTCTTATAGCAAAAATTTATAGCATTACTTTACGAAAGTGAAAGAAATTGAAAACCTAGTGTTAGTGGTTGTGAGTGATGGAAAATAATCAGACTTGTATGGTGCTGTTGAATATTAGTAAGTGTGCTACTTCTGGTAAAATACCTGAGAATTCCTTGATAGAATAAGTAAAAATGCTGTAAGCAAAATACACTGACATCATTAATGTAACACTTGAAAGCCAGATGTAATCTATGTATATAGTCATAAGAAAAATAGCTAATTATGAGAAGTATAAAATACAATCTCAACAGATTACATAATACTTTTGAAATATCATGAAGTGCTGACATGGGTTATTTTAAGTTTATTTTATTTTTATTTATTTATTTATTTAAGAGAGAGAGGCAGATAGATAGATAGAGACAGAAAAGGAGGGTAGGTGTGCCAGGGCCTCCACCCACTGAGAACAAACTCCAGATGCATGTGCTTCTTTCATGGAACCCACTTGTTTGGGGTTTTGCTTTTGTTGCCTAAGATGAGAACTTGGTGTCATGTTTGCAAAAAATTACTGTGAATGAGTTTTCTCCTAAGAATTTCACAGTGGTCTTAGTCATTAACATATCTTGGGTTGATTTTTGGATAAGACTTCAACTCTACCTGTTGTATTTTGGATATCTAATTTTCCCAACACCATTTATCAAAGAAACCATCCTTTCCTAATTATATATTCTTGGTGCACTTGTCAAAAATTAGTTGACTAGGGCTGGAGAGATGGCTTAGCGGTTAAGCGCTTGCCTGTGAAGCCTAAGGACCCCGGTTCAAGGCTCGATTCCCCAGGACCCACGTTAGCACAAGGGGGCACACGCATCTGGAGTTCGTTTGCAGTGGCTGGAAGCCCTGGCGAGCCCATTCTCTCTCTCTCTCTATCTGCCTCTCTCTCTCTCTGTCACTCTCAAATAAATAAATAAAAATGAACAAAAAAATTAAAATAAAATAAAATAAAATAAAAAAAATAAAAAATTAGTTGAATATATGTGTGGGTTTATTTTGGGCTGTATATTATGTTCCATTGTCCATCATGTCTGTTTGGATGCTGGTGCCATCCTGTTTTAGTTAGTGTAGGTCTGAAAAACAATATGAAATCAGAAAGTGTGATATCTGCAACTAACCTGATTAAAAAAGGGGGAAAATAGGCTGAGGATGAAGCTCAGTGGTAGAGAACTTGTTTAGCATGCACAAGGCCCTGGATTCAGTCCTAAGTACTGGTAATAATAATAATAATAATAATAATAATAATAAATAAATACCCTGTAACAATTTGTTTCCCAGTATGGGAGAGGCTGAGACAGGAGGATCTCTGGGTCTTGCTGACTAGCTAGTTTAGCTGAATTGGTGAGCTCCAGGTTCAGTAAAAGATCCTGCCTCCAAAAATAAAGTAGAAAATGTTTGAGTAAGACACCTGGGGTTGAGTTCTGGCCTATATGTACACACAAACATGTTCACACACAAACATGCACACACACACACACACACACACACACAAAGGAAATGGACTTTTTTCTTCTTTTTTTATTGTTATCTTTTCTAATTAACAACTTCCATGATTGTAAACAATATCCCATGGTAATGCTCTCCCTACCCCCACTTTCCCCTTTGAAACTCCATTCTCCATCATATCCCCTCCCCCTCTCAATCAGTCTCATATTTTGATGTCATCATCTTTTCCTCCTATTTTGATGGTCTTGTGTAGGTAGTGTTAAGGTCATGGATATCCAGGTCATTTTGTGTCTGGGGGGAGCACGTTGTAATGAATCCTACCCTTCCTTTGGCTCTTACATTCTTTCCGTCACCTCTTCTGCAATAGACCCTGAACCTTGGAAGGTGTGATAGAGATATTGCAGTACTAAGCACTCCTGTCACTTCTTTCCAACACCATGATGCCTTCTGAGTCAATCAAGGTCACTGCTATCTGAAAAGAGAAGGTTCTCTACCAAAAGTGAGAGTAGCATTAATATATGGGTATGAACATTAAGAGAAGTGCTTACTGGGCAGTTTGATAAGCATAGTATATACATTTAGCCAGACAGCAGCAGATGTTACACCCCTAGGGCTCATGACTACCCTTGTTATAAGTTCTCAGTATCAGGGTTGTATTCCCTCCCATGGAGCAGGCCTCCAGTCCAATTGGAGGGCAGTTGGTTTCCACTATGACAGACATGCCACTATTGCATCCGTTGGCTCATTTGGCTTGGCTGGCAAAAATTTAAGACTTGCAGTGTCCACTGTTGAGTATCTTCACTGGTGATTTCTCTCTCTCCTATGGAACTGCATGTAGAATGGCTTCTTCCAGCTTTCTGTCAGCTGGTCTACATGGAGGAGGTTATCAGCTCAGTTCCAGCAGGATTTCTCAGTGGCATTGCAGCTCAAGTATGTGGAGTCTTCAGCAATAGGGTCTTACCATCTATTTCTGATGGGAAACCAAGGACCTTAGTAATAGCCTGTAATGTCAGGGGCCTCCCTGGCCAACAACTCACTGGAAGGTATCCCACCCTTGGCACTGAAAATTTTCTAGTAACTATCTATATCTCCTGGGTGTTCCATTGTCAAAAAAGTAGGTTTCCAAATGATTTATTTATATCTTCTTAGGTTTTGATTAACCCTCCCTCCACCTTTCCTTTACTCAATATTTTCCCCTGACCTCACTTGGGCCTTTTCACCCTCATTAATCTACCCTTCTACTTACATATATACAATACCATCCTATTAAGTAGCCCCTCCCTTCCTTTTTCTTCCCTTTATATCTCTTTTCTAGCTTACTGGCCTTTGCTACTGAGTTTCTTTTTTCCTACTCACACAGAAGTCCAGTCACCTGTAGCTAGGATCCACATATGAAAATGGACATTTTTCAAATGAAGACATAGAAATTGTCAACTGGTATATGAAAATCTGCTCAATTCCATCAATCATCAGGAAATATTAAAGTCATGATGATTTATCACATTACTTGTTAGGGTATATATTATATATAAAAAAGGACATGAAAGCTGGGCATGGTGGTGCATGCCTTTAATCTTAGCACTTGGGAGGCAGAGGTAGGAGAATCGCCATGAATTCAAGACCACCCTGAGACTACATAGTGAGTTCCAGGTCAGCCTGGGCTTTAGTGAGACCTTACCTCAAAAAAAAAAAAAAAGTGACATGAAGTAATAATTGTTAGCAAGGGCAAAGAGAAAAAGGAACCCCAGAACTACTGATGGGAGTAGAAATGGGTAAGCCATGGTGGAAAACTATGGAAGCTCGTCAAGAAATTATAAACAGAAATACCATATAATCAAGCAGTCACATTTCTAGGGATACATACAAAGGAAATAAAATCATTGTCTCTAACACATATAATTCCTTATTCATTGCAGCATTATTCATTGTAGCCAGGACATTCAGCTTTAAAAAGGAAATTCTGCCATTTGTTACAGCATGAATATCATTGGAAGGCATTATGCTAAATGAAGTAAAGCAGGCACAAAAATTAAAAAAAAAAAACCACAACGTGAGGTCACTTGTATATGGGATGTAAAGCCTGCATTGTGACAGCCAGCAAAGGATGGTCCCCAAGCCAGGGACATGGAGGAACTGCAAGATGTTGGTCATAGGATATAGAGTTGCACTGGCTAGGGTGAACAGGCTGGAGGTTTAGTGTGGACCATGCAGAGGTAGTTTGGAATACGTGTAGTGGGCTGCAAATTTGCTGTGAGAGTAGCTTTCAGGTGCTGCCGTAGCCCCAGCAAGTAACCACGTGAGGAGATGGATATGTTCAATGACCCGGCTGTAGAGAGCATTTCACTAGGTACATACATATCCAAACATTGTGCATCTTAAATATATACAATTTCATTAAGAAAAAAAAATCACAACTAACTGACCAGTTGCTTTAGCAGTATTTGGTGGTCCCACAATCCTAAGCATCAAATGTTCTGAAATCATATTCTGAGTTTCTTGTTTAAAGGCTGAAATTTAGGTTATCTGTTTTAAAAGAATTAAACTGAAAATGGTTCTCTAAAGGGGCACGCTTCACTGCCTGGAAAATAATGAATTTCACTAATAGTGTCAGACAAATGAATCATCTCTGTATGTTTCTCTTTTTAAAAAAAATTTTTTTTTGTTACTTTTTATTTATTTATTTGAGAGCGACAGACAGAGAGAGAAAGAGGGAGAGGGAGAGAGAGAGAGAGAATGGGCACGCCAGGGCCTCCAGCCACTGCAAACAAACTCCAGACACGTGCGCCCCCTTGTGCATCTGGCTAACGTGGGTCCTGGGGAATCGAGCCTCGAACCGGGGTCCTTAGGCTTCACAGGCAAGCGCTTAACTGCTAAGCCATCTCTCCAGCCCTGTATGTTTCTCTTTATATCTCTCTCTCTCTGTCTGTCTCTGTATCCCCTCTTTGTATCCCCCCACACTCTTGATTTTTTGAGGCAGGATTTCATTCTATCCAAGGCTGATGTGAAACTCCCTGTATATCCTAGGCTGGCCTTGGACTTGCAGTGATCCTCCTACATTAGCCTCCTGAGTTCCGTGATTAAAGATGTGAGCCATCCCACTTGCATTTTCTCTCTTTAGCAGTGGGCTCCTTTGTCAAGCACACTGACACTTAAAGGAACAAATTAGAATGAATATTACTTCCTAAAGTTTTAATTTTCCCAGAAAATAATTATGTTCTGTTTGAATTATCATGGGAAATATTTTATTCTAGGATTTTTCTTTCACGTTTATTAATGAATTGGGATTACAAGAAATCATATACAACTGTGCTAGAAGCTGTATGAACCATGCTCAATTCTTCTTAACCAGGTGATTGCATTCCTTAAAACTATTATACTAATTCCCTTGATATTTCATGGATGTAGGATTTATTGAGCTTTTCTTGTTTTTGCTAGATTACCTTTCTACTTCTCAGGTAGTACAGAATTTTCATCACAACATTTCATCATGTGCTTGTTTCTCCCTCTTTGAGGTAGAGGGTCGACTTCGTTGAGGTAGAGGGTAGACTGCTCATTTAGGCCACCGTGTCACGCTGAATGTTATTCCTGTCAGACTACAGTGAGCACTGGTAACTGATATTGTCATAATGATATTGGTTCACAGAATCTGTCAAAGTGGGCTGCGTAAAAGTTATGCCTCTTGGAAAGAGCACAGTATTACATTGTATTGGGGAAACATAATTTTTAAGGAATTTCTGAGCTGGTATTTATTACAACCTGCCACATCATTTCAATTATTTTCGTGTTTCATTAAATTTATTATCTGGGTGTAATCACAAAAAAAAAAAGAGTGAGATGGGATATGTAAGGCAAAATGGCTCCTCCAACCTCCTGAACAAAAATGACCCAAACCATTCATTCAGTCAAGATAAGTCAAACACCTACCATGCGCCAGCCCTCGGGATAAAGTGAGTAATCAGACAGTTTCAGTTTTCAATCTGTTCACAGCCCATCCAGGGAGACAAACTGACACAAGCAAACTGTGTATGATGCCCGTCGTAGAGGCGCCGATGGAGATGACAGAAGTAGGGAGGAAGGCTGTCTTCTCAGGGTGAGAGACTTAGTCATGGGTGTCTACAAACTAGATACTGACCATGCCAGGGGGAAGACTGTGAGTCAAAGCTTTCAAAGTGATTGGAATTCTGGGGTTCATTGTCCTTGGACATTTTTGTGGCTGTACACATTACATGGATGGAATTTAATGAAATTTTTAACTCACCAGAGAAAGTCTGTGGGGCTAAGGGTTTGGAAAACAACTCGCTCTGTCTGTAATGTGTTACATGGGACTGCAAATCTTTCACATGATTGCGCCATACTTGTCTGGTGGCAGCAGTGTCAATGTCTGCAGAAACGAGTGTTGATTAAATTTACAGGGGGATGACTTTATTTAAAAACCTCCTCTAGTCTGTTGACAGCACTCATACTTCATAAAATAGGGTCTGTGATCCTGAATTTCATCTGAAGAAAAATTATTAATTTTGATGTCTATTTTGAATGGTTTAGATCACTTTTGTTTGGCTTGGCGCCCAGTAAAGCAGGGAAGTGACTTGAACATCAACCACAAAATGGCCAGGGACCCCTTCCCATTGGATAGACATCTGGAATGGTATATGAGACATAGACATTGCAGGCGGACATTTAATTAAAGCTTGGTATTTCTACTGGAGGGAAATGTGGTGAACTTCTCAGCATAAAGGGAATAGTGAGTCTCTGTGACCAAAGTTGTTAATTTTTTTTGTTTTATAATGATGCTTTACAGCTTGAAACATTTTAACTATAAAATATAATCTGCGAACTCATAGCAGCCCTAAATCCAGATAGTAATTTTTATAGCAAGAGTTTATGATACATCTGTGTGGGTTCTTTAAAAGGCAAAGTCTTCAACATATATTTTGCAAATTGAAAAAAATTAATAATTCTCTCTTGAGTCTTAGAATCTGAGTGAATACAGCACTGTAAAGATTTTATTAAATCACCTATTATGCTAATCAGGATTTGTAGACATTATTCCATAGTTAATGATGCTGGCAAGAATCATTATATATAAGAATATAAAATAATAACATTTGGTTAACTTTAAAAAAAAAAAAAAAAAAAACCTTCCTCTGCTTGCTGTCACAAAGTTGGTGTTGGCAAAACCAGGGAAGAGCCAGGCTTCCAGACAGGGTTGGGAGCCCAGGTTCTCTGTGTCTGGAAGTATGTGTGTGTGAGTTCCCTCACCAAATAAGCTGTCACTATTCGGTACCACAGCACCCCTGGGCCTGCTTTGCAATGGGCCTATGGCTCACCCTGCCATCTCAGGAGAGCCTAGCTGTTTCTGAGAGCCCGCGCTCTCCTGTGCGGGTTCTCCTGTGCTTGTGAACACCAACGCACGAAGGAATTGGAACGTTTCTCACCAGGTGTGCAAGCATAAGTCATCGTTGGAGCTGAGGAGGAGCGACTTTATTTCGCAGACCTCAGAGGATATTTGCCCAGCTTGTCCCGAGGGGCCACTCACACCTTGGGATGGTGGGTGAAGCTGGTGGAGGCCTCTTTTCTCTGGCAACCTCCTCTGAGTATAGGGAAGGCAAGAGTTCTCGTGCTGACATGGTATCTGGACTTCCCTTCTCATTGACCTCCATGGGAGAGTAAGGAGCCTGAACTCCCGATGTTGCTGTTGTGTGGACATTAGTGGATCTCATCGTCAATAAAACACTATCAGGCAGCCACCTGTGCAGGTGTTGCAGAGTAACAATTTTCATTTCTTAAAGTTACATACTTAAAGTATTAAGCAGGATAGGCTATAGAAAGCTAAAGACTCTTGATATAAAATAAACCAGAAATTGGTGACAAAGGACAGATAGGGTAAAGGAGTATCAGAAAGGCCAGAAATAAACTAAAATTAAAATACACAGTGCTCTCTACATATTCAGTGTAGGAAGGTAGGGGTACAGATTTGATTCTGAGCTTTCTAGAAACCAGCTTGGAGAAACAGTTGCACAATACATAGGGTCCAGGTGATAAATGAATAGTGCCTCTTTGGAGCAACACATCTATTCTTCATTTGAGAAGGAAATTTCTTTATTTGAGAAGGAAAAAGTTACTGACTTTAGTAGGCAAGCAGCCTTTAGTTCATACAGAATAGTGTGTTTAACTTTGGAAAAGAAGTATTTCAGTGCTAGATTTTCTTAACCTTGTTTACCAGATCCATATATAATGATTATTTTCTAGAAGCTTCTCCCACTAAGAGTCTCAGTCTTTCAATGAGTATTTATAAGGCCATTTTGCAGTCGGTGCGATTTTTGTGCATGTGTGTAATCTGTGCTGTGTGGAATGTGATGTCTGTGGTCTTTGCAGAGGTCCGCGCCATGTGTGTGTGCATATACGCCAGAGGAGAGCGTCAGGTGTCCCCTTGCATCAATCATCTCTGTGTTTCCTTGAAATGGAGTTTATTCTCTGAACCTGGATCTGCCAGTTTTTGCGAGCCCCAGTGATTCTACAATCACTGTCCTCCTGCGGGACTGGGGTTACAGTCACATGTGACCATGCCCACCTGCTTACATGGGTGCTACGGATCAAGCTCAGGCAGTCTCAGGCTCTCTCAAGCCCTCATGCTATTGACAAGCACCTTCACTTGCTGAGCCCCTCAATGAGAGACTTTTTATTTTTACTTTTTTATTTATTTTCTTTTTGGTTTTTCAAGGTAGGGTCTCACTCTAGCCCAGGCTGACCTGGAATTCACTAGGGAGTCTCAGGGTGGCCTCGTACTCTCGGCAATCCTTCTACCTCTGCCTCCCGAGTGCTGGGATTAAAGGCGTGCGCCACCACGCCCGGCTAGAGACTTTTTAAAAGATATTTTATTTTTATTTATTTGTTTGACAGAGAGAAAGAGGAAGAAAGAGAGGGAGAGAGAGAGAATGGGTACGCCAGGGCTCCAGCCACTGCAAACAAACTCCAGATGCACGTGCGCCCCCTTGTACATCTGGCTTACGTAGGTCCTGGGGAATCAAACCTGGGTCCTTTGGCTTTGCAGGCAAACTCCTTAACTTCTAAGCCATCCCTCCAGCCTGAGAGAGTTTTTAATATGCTAAAGCACATGTATGCCATAAAAAACCAATTACTTAAAGGTTTTTTTTATTTGCCTGTATGTTTTTTTGTGACTGAGTAATTTTTTATTTTTATTTTTGGTCAAACAGCTAATAAAAGAATAGGGCACTTAGTACTAGCCAGGTGTATCCACTACTAGTGGCAAGAAGGGAAGGCTCGTTTTAAGATATGGGTTTTAGGAGCCTTAGCTAAACAGAGGTTACCAAGAAGGTGTTAGAATGCCTCAGTCCCTCTTTGTATGACCCTGTTACAGAAGGGGTTTGGGAAGGCTATGCCTCTCACACACATACACCCAAGGAAGACATTCCTTTTGTTGTGCTTTGCGATAACCATTCTAAGGACAGAAGGAAACAAAGTTGACTGACATTAACATTAACATGCTATGCATTGCTAAAAGTAATAGCAGTAAAATTTTCTTTCACATTTTTTCCAGCCTACCATCTTGTGTTCACATAGGATAACACGGCCTTTCTACTCTTCAGCAGTGTTCTTGGGATTCTGTTGGTTTCTACCCACTCTGGCATGTAGACCCTCCTACATGAGTTGCTGTACCATGGGATATATAGAATATTTAGTGATTAGGGAATTATATTTTAAAATGAGGCCTGATGCTAGAACAGATAAAATAGCAAAAACTTTTACAAGGAATTTAAGACAAGGCATGGGACTTTGTGTAAAGGTGGACAATGAACAATTCTACACCCACTTCCATGGAAATTGCAAATCTTACCATGTGACCTCAAAATATATGAAGAATAACAACTCTATGATAGTCCTGGAAAAGAAGAAAAATGTTGTACCAACAAAGTAGAAATTCTGGAAAATATCTTAAAGATAAAAACAAGTAAGCAAGTATGATTGTGGTACATTTGCCCACAATATCCACAATGTAAGTGGCTTTGTGGGTGTGAAGCAAATGCCACTTATTATTGTATTTAAATTAAGTCTAGCTAATTCAATATTATATTCATGTTTTGGTTTTATATATTTGTATATATCAATAAATATGATGCTTGATGTAATTAATTATACATGACTTCAAATGTTCCTATAAATTTACAGAAAATTGTTAGTTTTGCTTCAGTGTGTAGTACTCAGTTTAAATACTTCGGGAATTTTGTAAAAAAAATGATGATATAAGGTTCAAGATTACGAATTCTTCCTTGGGTTTGTTTATTAGAACTAACCAATGTAAAGTATTTCTATAATTTAGAAAATATTTTCATTTATTTGAGAAAGAAAAGAGAGAGAGAGAGAGAGAGAGAGAGAGAGTACACTCATGGGTAGACTCAGGCCTCCTAGCACTGCAAAAGGACTCCAAATGCATATGCCACTTTGTGCATCTGAATTTAGGTGGGCACTGGGGAATTGAATCTAGGCTGGCAGGCTTTGCAAGCAAGAACCATTAACTGCTAAGTAATCTCCCCAACTCTATTTTTCATAATTAAAAACAAAGATATGGAGGAATTTTGGAGGAACATTGGCACACATAGTGACAAACCTTTGTGATGGCCATCCTGAAGTAAATTGGGATGTCAAAGTAAGAAGCACTGTATGCAAATGCTTTTAGCAGCTTCCTCTGTCTTTCCAGGAAGAGTCATATCCTCTCTTGAGAAATCCTAGTGCCCTAGGAAATTTTCCTGGCACCTTGATCCAGCTGGTAATCAGTGTCACCATCCCCTGGCAACTGAGTGCTTCAGTAGAAAGGGAAGACAACTCACACTTGGCATCATGGATCTTAAGCATCTGTTTCATGAAACCAGTTGGTACCCAGAGAAACAAAGCTCCCAAAAGAAAAAGAAGGATCATTTGAAAGGATGATTCCTGTTCTCAGGTGTTACAGTCAGGTTCCCTTTGCTGGCATAAATCACCCAACCAAGAGCAGATTTTGGAGAAAAAAAAAAAAAGGTTTATTTTGGCTTATGGACTCAAGGGAAAGCGCTATAATGTCAGGAAAAAATGATGACATAAGCAGAGGGTGGTCATCACCATCTGGCCAACATAAGGTGGACAATAGCAACAGGAGAGTGTGCCAAGCACTGGCATGGGAAAATGGGCTATAATACCCACAAGCCTGTCCCCCAACAATATACCACATCCAGGAGGCTTTAATTTCCAATTGCCATCAGCTGGGGAGACTAGCATTCAAAATACTAAATTTATGGAGGATACCTGAATCAAACCACCACATAGGAAATATTATGTTATAGAAAGGAAACTATGTGATTCTCTTTTGTTTCAATGCTTAACATCAAACACAGGACCTTGTGGATACTAGGCAGGCATTCTTATTATTGAGTTACATCCTCAGCCAGAAATATTTTGGTGATTAAAATTTTATTTCAAAATAGATTGACTGTTGGTACATACCTGTAATCCCAGTACTTGGGAGGCTGGGGAAGGAAGATCAGGAGTTGGAGGCCAGTCTGGCCTACACTTCACTCACAGAATACAGTGAAACAAAACAAAACTGAGAAATAAGAGGGATGTAGCTGAAGGTTATTTTATGGAAATAGACACTTCACCAAGTGATTCTTTAAGAACATAGTGTAAAAGGAATTAGAAATTGGAAGTATAGAAGAAAACAGAGACTTAGAGTGATAAGTTGTAAGTCATATGAGTAGTAGAGTACCATGAGAATGGAAGGAAAACTTCAATTAATAAACGTTTAAATAAAACCCCCAGATTTAACCTCATAAATCTTCAGATGTAAAGAGTCTAGAATGTGTCAGTGGAGATGAAAAAACAAGAACATATACATATCCAGACACAATGTGTTGAAATGAAAGAACTTTAAGAATCAAGGAGGAAACTCCAGACGCATCCATAATGCAAAAGGCAGATTCCCCTGCCTATGTTCTGCTGGTAGGATTGGCTTCAGACTCTTCATCAATATTACAAGATATTTTATTATTTATTATTACTCCGTATTATATGACAGCAGCACTAAAAGATCTGAGAAAACTAAGTTTTAATCTAGATTACTGAGCCCACTGCACCTGTTTTTTTTTTTCATATGTAGGAGCAAAGATTAAGAACAAGATTAATAATTGATCCAGGGTATACCTATGTGGTAGTTTGGGTAGATGGCCCCCGATATAGTCAATGTTTTATTAGTTTGTAGTTTGGATTTGCATCCACCTGGCTGGAGGAGGTGTCACTGGGTGGATCTTAAGGTGTGGTGGTGGGTTTGAAATTCCAATCTAAAGATATGTAAAGTGCCTAGTTCCACCTGGAGTTCCTGAAATGTGCTGTGTGGCTTTTTTGGCTTTGAGCTTGTGGCTTCTATCTCTCTGCTTGGTTCTATGAAAGCAGGCCAGCTTCTTTTGCCATTATGGAACTTCCCCTGGATCTGTAAGCTTCAATACATCCCTTCCTCCATAACTGTGCCTGGTCTGGAAGGTCATCTCAGTGAACCTGAAGCTGTTTGCTACAGAAAGTGGTACCAGAATGTGGGGTGAAATGAACCTGACCATGTGGATTTTGGTCTTTCGGAACTTTGGTTTTGTAGCAACAGGCATGGGCTTGGTGCTTGCAACTGAAGATGCCTTCTGGAGCTGTAAGCAGATTATTATGGACTATTCTTATGAGAGACTGGCTAATTGCAGAGAGTATTGAACCTCAAGGCTTGACTTATGAGCTTTCTAAGGGGAAGGAAAGACTGCAGAGGACTTTGTTGGAACTGTGCTATTGGCATAAGGGCTGATTGTGTTCTGCTGCCCAGTCCCAGAGAGTTTGATAAAGGTTAAGTTTGTAATGGACTGATGTGCTTGGCTAAAGATATTGGACTGAGAGATTTAAGATTTTAAGTTGGAAAACCTCAAACAAGTTAAAATTACAGACACTGAGACTGGTTTTAGGATACTGAAGCTGCTATTGTCAACACATTAGTAATCTTAAGGAAGATGGCCCAGTTGCTTTACATTAAGACAATGGGAAGGATGCCTGAGGAAAGACTATGATAGAAATGCAAACTCTTAACCAGGCGTGGTGGTGCACGCCTTTAATCCCAGCACTCGGGAGGCAGAGGTAGGAGGATCGCCATGAGTTCGAGGCCACCCTGAGACTACATAGTGAATTCCAGGTCAGCCTGGGCCAGAGTGAAACCCTACCTCAAAAAAAAAAAAAAAAAAAAAGAAAAGAAAAAAGAAATGCAAACTCGTAGCTGGGCATGATGGCACATGCATTTAATCCCAGCACTCAAGAGGCAGAGATAGGTGGATTGCCATGAGTTTGAGGGCACCCTGAGACTACCTAGTGAATTTTAGGTCAGCCTGAGGTAGCATGAAACTATACCTCAAAAAAAGAAAAAAGAAAAAAAAAGATGCAAACTCTTTTGGGAAAGAGTTGAGTGGAGAAGGAACCTGCTTTTCAAGGTTATGATTTATTTTATCCGTGAATGAAGAATATGGCTGTGTCCTGCATACCTGGTATTGGTTTTGAAAGCATGAAAAATGCGTGGAGTAGTCATGAAGTGCACATGGTTCCAGGATCCACTGCTGACATGTGGAATAAGGCAGGCTGTGATGCCCTGATAGGCTGGTAAAGTCATTGGAAGATGGACTGTGGTTTGTAAGGAGACCAAAGATATTTTGGATATACCAGGACTGTGCAAGGGCTACCATGGAGTGCTTTGTTGGCCTGGAATGGAAATGTTCCCTGGCTACTCTGCCCAGCTGGAGGGGTGGAATTGGAAAATCCAGAGACTGCCAGACACTGGTTATTTCGGACTTGAACTGCAGAAGGTTGATGTTTGCTTGATGGTGGTTGAGTTTGCATTGTTCTAGTCTCTGTTATGCTTTATACCAGTTGAAATGTTTACTCTTTGCCTTTATATGTTGACAGTATATAACTTGTTTGATTTTACAGGACTCACACCTAAGTGACAATCTGAAATCTCAGAGGAGACTTTGGAACTATCTTAAATTGGTAAAGACTGTGGGAACCTTTGAAATTAGACTGAATACAATTTATAATGTGAGATAGTTTTGAATCTATTGGGGGCTGGGGGCAGAATTAGTTTGGATAGATGGCCCCAATACATTTAGTGTTTTAGTTTGGATCTACAGCCACTTGGTTGGAGGAGGTGTCACTGTGTGGAACTTAAGGTGTGGTGGTGGGTATGAAATTCCAATCTAAAGATATGAAAAGTGCGTAGTTCCACCTGGAGTTCTTGAAGTGTGGTGTGTGGCTTTTGGCTTTTGGTCTTATGGCTTCTCTCTCTCTACTTGGACCTGTGAAGGCAGGTCATCTTACTCTGCCATTATGGAACTTCCCGTGGATCTGTAAGCTTCAATAAATCCCTTCCTCCACAACTGTGCCTGGTCTGGAAGTTCATCTCAATGAACCTGAAGCTGACTTCTACAACCTAGCTATGCAAAAGCAACAAAAACAAGAATTTAACAAAGAGGGAAAACACGAGACCCAACACATGGAGCAAGCCAGGAAACTAGTAAAATTTGAAGCTAAGTCTAATTAAAAAAAAAAAAAGTTTGACGAAGTAATACAATCACTGAGTTCTAATTTCAGAGTGTTCCCTATTCAGAAGGTCTCTCCCAGAGGAAGCCAATGTTACTAGTTGCCGAGTCACCTGTAGATATTTCATGTATCCACACACATGTTGTCTCTGTGTATGTATGTCACTTTTACTTTCCCAACTAACTAGATGGCAGTATATCATCTGTGCTTCTTGAACTTCCTAAAATTAATTCTTTTAAATATTTTTATTTATTATTTGCAAGCAGTAAAGTAGGGAAGAAGAGAGATAAATAGAAGAGAGAGAGACAGAGAGAGAGGGAGAGGGAGAGAGAATGGGTACACCAGGGCCTCTTGCTGCTGCAAACAAATTCCAGGTGCATGTGCTATTTTTGTGCATCTGACTTTATGTGGGTACTAGGGAATCACACCGTGGCAAGCAGGCTTTGCAAACAACCACCTCTAACTGGTGAGCCATATCCACCTCACTTAAAATTAATTTTAAATGAACATAAGCAATCAAAATGTGTTAAGATTCTGTTTCTTTTGCTTGAAGAAATTTATTTAAATTGTTTATTAACTGTCAAGCTAATTCAAATATGTAGCTTGAAAGAATGAACCGAGGGATATAATTTCCAGATACAAAAGGAAATAAAATCAAACAATGAAGAAAGTGTGATCAGTAGTTTGGGGAAATAGTTTAGACAGTGAAGTCCTTGTTGTGTAAGCATGAGGATCTGAATTTGAATCCCAGGACCCATGAAAAAAGGCCTAGCATGGTGCACACACTTTTTGTCCTAATGCTGGGGAGTGTGATATAGATGTCTCATTGGTGCTGAACACTCCACTGTCAGTTCCTGTAAGCACTTTGATGAGTTTTGAATCTAACCAAAAGTGTGAGTAGCATTAATATACGGGAATATACATAAGAATTTGAGGGGGCTGGAGAGATGGCTTAGCGGTTAAGCGCTTGCCTGTGAAGCCTAAGGACCCCGGTTCGAGGCTCAATTCCCCAGGACCCACGTTAGCCAGATGCACAAGGGGGCGCACGCATCTGGAGTTCGTTTACAGAGGCTGGAAGCTCTGGCGCGCCCATTCTCTCTCTCTGTCTCTCTGCCTCCTTCTCTCCGTCGCTCTCAAATAAATAAATAAATAAACAAAAAAAATTAAAAAAAAAAAAGAATTTGAGGGCAGTTTGTTGGGCATAATATATCCATTTAGCCAAACAACAACAGTAGTTTCCCTCCTAGGGCTTATGACCTCTCCAGCCATAGGCTTTTGGTTAGGTTTTCAGTATCAAGCATGAATTCCCTCTTGCAGAGCAGGCCTCAAATCCAATCAGAGAGCAGTTGTTTTTTTTTTGCCATAACGAACATGCTGCCATTGCACCAGTTGGCACATTTGCCCTGGCTTGCCAGCCATAAAATTTTCATCCACTGCTGCTTAAGACTGTGGATGAACTTTCTCCCCCAGCAGGCTGCGTAGCTCTTTTCAGCATCATGACAGCTAGTCAACAAAGGCTTCTAGCTCAGCTCCGGCTCGATTTCTGTGACCTACAGCTCAAGCCTGTGGTACCTTCAGCAATAGGGTCTTACTATCTAGTTCTGGTGGGCAACTAAGAGTGTTGGCAATAGCCTTTAATATTCTGGGACAACAGAAGCCTCTCTGACCAACAACTTGCTGGAAGGTATACCCCCTCTGGCACTGAAATTTTCTTGTAGCAATCTATGACTTCAGTGTATAACATTATCCACCACCACATAATACTTCTGCCCAATTCCAATTATTTTTTAAAGTAAAGCAAGGAGATGGGAAGAGAGCTCAGCAGATAAAACAGCTATGTGAGGAACAGAGTTCAGGTCCCCAGTATCCACATAATGCCAGGCAGGTGTGATGGCCCTGCTGCAATCCCACTGCTTAGGCAGTGGAAACAGGACAGGAGATGCCTGAGGCAAGGCGAATAGCTAGACTAACTTGACCAATTGTGAGCCACTGCCTCAGGAAATAAAGTAGAGAACAATCTAGAAGATTTCCAACATCAACCTGTATTGCCACATGCACGCATACACACACATCTGCATACACCCAACTGGATCCACATACATGTGAACACACATGTGCTTTGCATGTATACATTCCACACAAAGAAAATAAAGCAAAGTTAAATATGACATTCCCTTCCTTATCATCATGATAGAATAATTTTGAGGACTGTAATGCAACGTTTGTTATGGATTTTCTGTGAGGAAGTTAACTTCCCTGTAATTTTCTACTACATAGACACTAAAAAAAAATAATAATACATGCCAGCACTTATGGAAGTGGCAGGCTAGATTGGGTTTAGGAGGAGACTACCCAGCTGCACTGTAGGTCCTCTGGATATTAAATTTTGTTGGGAAGCACTGGGCTACCCTCTTGCCAGGACTCTCTGAGACCCCTGCAGCTGGGACCATTCCTGAAGTTTTCTGCTTCCCTGGTTTGCTTGCCTCTGCTGCCCATCTTTCATGTCTACTTTCCTCACTTGGAAAGTGTTAAAACATGGTTTCATTATTTGGTACCACAAAGCAGTCACAGTGTCCCCACTTTGGACTCTTTCGTCCCTGGCCTCAGTATGTTTTCCCAGTGGGAAACCATTAAGTTTCCTGTCAGGTACGTGGCTCCGTCTGGCCACGTGTGCAGGGGACAGTTGGATGCCAGGCCTCCCTCCATTTCAGAGCAGTCGTGAAAATGACTCTGGCTGGAGGGCACTCCCCTGGAGGACAAGGTAATTTCTCGTTCCTTTCCAGAACATGTCACAGAACTTAAAGTGTGCCTTCCGTCACTCGTGGTAGATTCTTGTTTACTTTTTTGTAAAAGTTTCTGCGATGCAGTTTTAATTCAAGTAAATCCGTATCTCCCAAGCATTCACTGTTCTCTGTGAGAAAGAAACCAGAGGGATCATTTTGCTTGGCTGCGTGAGGATGGAGGCGCGGCTCCTGTTTCAGAACGTGGGTCTTCTTAGATGGACCAGGGCAGCTCGGGTGGAGCCACCATTAGGTCTGGCAGGTCTAGACTCCCTGGCACCACTGTGGCTCTCAGCAAGTGTCTGCTTGGCGCCTTCAGGAGTCTTTTTGGCATGGAAGAAAGACCTTGTACAGCACTCCTCACATGTCATTCCCTTTAAACAAAACATTTCTTCTGCTTCCCTTTCTCTCCTGACTTCCTCTCTCACGTCTGAGAATAGAAAAGCAAACCTACTTTCCTTCCTTCTGCAGGTGTGAGCACAGAAATTGTCCTGGCCATTAACTCCATGCCTGTCATGTTGAGCCTATGAGGGTGGAGTGCTGTGCTCTCAGGGAGCTATTTAGCTGGTCGAGGAAGGAGAATGACATCTAAGCTGAAACAGGTAGTCACTCCACGGTTTGTTTACATCTTCATGACCAGCGTTGGACACTCACCATGCTCACCACGTGGTCCCAGTTCTTAGGTGTACGATCAAGTCTGAGCCATAGCAGGTGCTAGTGGTTTCACGTACATAAGCAATACTTAATGGGGCAGAGTGTTCATAGTAATGGGTAATAAATGAAATGACCTGCATATGACACAGAACTTCTGAAGAGGAGTGGTCCGAATGACAGTGAGGACAGCTGTCTCAGGGTAGAGAGTGTTGCCAGTTGAGTTTTCCTGGGAGGAGGCTGACGAGTTGAGCATGCAAATGGTAGGTGTTTCCTTGGGATTGACATGGGTGGAGGGAAGGGAAGGGGCAGAACAGGATGTGTGGGGTTGTGGGGTGGGAATTGGAGCTGTGGTGTAGAATCAGTAAAGATCATGTTGGCCCATTTACAAGAAAGTCTAAGCAAGTATGGGGCCTGTAGAGTTAGCCCTAGCTGGAGGAATATGGGCAAATCTTTATAGCTCTGCTTTGATTAGTCACTGGGTGTTTCCACAGTTTAAGAGAAGGCTGGTCACCGTCACCGTGCCTCTTACTGTTTTGCAGCAGGAGAAGAAGTGCCTCTTGCTGAAGGGCATTCTTAGGGGTTGGATTTAGGTTTTCCACTGGGCAGGAATGTGACTCTACGAGAGGTGCGGTCTAGCAGCTGAGTCAACCCTCCAATAGGCTGACGTGTGATAGTACACTTTTGCAGCAGGGGACACTGGAACCCCCTTGGAGGGGATTCTGGGGTGCACCTTAAGGAGAGTGGCTGAAGCCAACCCACACCCCACACCCAGTGGCCAGATCTGCAGTGAGCAACAGAACAACTGGACCACAGCAGCCCTGATGTTGGGGGCTGTAGCAGAAGGTGACGATGGAGGAGTTTGTAGGAGGTAGAGGGTCCTCACCTGAAAAGTAAAAGAATTTTAACTCTTTCCTGTCAACATTGGCACTTTGAGTGGTGAGTGGGTGTGACAGGTATGAAGTTATGTTTTAAAGGGGCATATCTGGCTTAGATATGTAGGAGAAAGGAAGTTTAAAGGATGTAAGGGAAGAAGACAGCTATGGACTAGTAACACGTGAAAGTGAAAGTAGTATCCAGGCCTGGAGGACAGTCCTGTGAGCCTAGACACTTCAGAGGCTGAGGCAGGAGGACTGCAAGTTCAAGACTTGCCTTAGCTATAGAGTTCAAGGCCATCCTGATCAACTTAGTGAAATTCTCTCTCAAAATGAAAAGTGAAAAAAAGAGATCTGGAGATGTAGCTCAGTGATAGGACATTTAGCTAGCATATGTAAGGCCCTTGGCTTAATCTTTAGTACTGGTTAAAGAAGAAGAAAAAAAAAGCAAGTGAATATTGTGGTTGGTGAAATGAGCCCTTGGTTTACAGTTGAAATAACCAATGTCCCATCCAAGCACTTCCTCTTGGACCAGCTTTATCATCTGTGGAAATGATTAGCTGAAAACTCCTTTCCAGCTCTCACGATTTGTGGATTTGTGATTCTATGTTAAAGTTATCTGTTCATTTGCATTCCTTAAATTGTGTCCTCAGGAAAGATGTTGAAGGCTGGCTTAGTGTAAAACCAGACTTCTGGAAACTTTGGTTTGGATATTTGTATGTTAATTGACTCCTCCACTCCAGTGGCCTTCCAAATCCCCATATTTCCACATAAATTTTGAAGCCAGTGGATTATGGATTCAAGCTGAACCAGAACTGTGTATCAGCTATTACAAGTCTTAAAATTTTGTTTCTTAATCAATTACAACATATCCGGTAACTTGACCCAGCTCCACAGAAGACAGAATTAGCTTTCCTTATTGCACAGAGATGGAATGTCTTCACATAAGCTTCTTCTTAAATAGTAATGAAAAGAAAATTAACACTGACAGTAAGAAATGAACCTGTTGGGGTCCAGACTCACTGAGGACTTGAGGAAGGTGTGTTTTCTTCCCATGTGGTTTCCGTGCCATAGTGTGTTATCAGGCCCATAATCAACAGCTAATGTAGGGAAAATAAAAACAAGATCCAAACAAGGGAGGCATGCTTACTGATCAGGACTCTGGTCTCTTTCTGTTTAGTGAATATTTGTTTAAAGAAAAAGAAAAATTTACTTATTTGAGAGAGAGAGACAGAGTGAATATGGACATGGCCGGGCCTTTTTGCACTGCAAATGAACTCTAGACACACGCACTACTTTGCACAACTAGCTTTACATAGGTATTGGGGAATCAAACCTGGGCTGTCAAGCTTTGTAAGTAAGGACCTTTAACCATGGAGCTATCTCTCCAGCCTTGTATTGGAGAACTTTTACTTTTTTAGTTCTTTGGTGTCTGTGTGTATAAGTGCACATGTGTATGCACGTATGTGGGGATGTGCGTGTGGAGGCCAATGACAACCTCAGGTGTTATCCTCAGATACATTTTCCACCCATTTTATTTTTGAGGCAAACCCAACAGACTGGCCATTTTTATGTGTGTGTGTGTGTGTGTGAGAGAGAGAGAGAGAGAGAGAGAGAGAATTAGCATGCCGGGGCCTCCAGCCACTTCAATCAAACTCCAGCCACGTACACACAATCTTGTGAGTATATGTGACCTTGATCACTTGTGTCACGTTGTGTGTCTGGCTTATGTGGGATCTGGAGAGTTGAATGAGTTGAACATGGGTTCTTAGGCTTTTCAGGCAAGTGCCTTAATTGCTAAGCCATCTCTTCAGACCTCCATCCATTTTTGAGACAAGGTCTCTCGTTGGCCTGGAGCCCACTGATTAAACAAGACTGGCTAGCCAGCAAGCACCAGGAATCCTCCTTTCTCTGCCCCTCTAGCACTGGGATTCCAGGTACACATCAGCATACCTGGCTTTTATGTGGGCTCTAGGGATCATGCCTGGGCTCTCGTGCTTGTGAGGCAAGGACTTTACTGCCTGTGCCATCTCTTCAGCCCCAGATTAGAGAAATTTTAAATCCTTGGCTTATTGACTCTAAAAATGACCTTTTCACCAGATCCCTTGATCATTTAGAATATTAAATCTCAAGATGTGCTTGTTAAATTAATTTATAACTTTCTGACATAAGAGACATCTAATCAGAATATGTATAAGGTGAAGGAAGACATGATATGCTAGCAGGTAAAGTCAGATGAAAACCCAAACTTTATGGAGGTTAAAGTCAGGTCAATAAGACAGACATTAACTCGCTAGTCGTGTGGTTGACTCTATAATTACAGACTGAAGCAGATGATGTTTCTCTGAGAAAGTGACTGTGCAGCTCAGAATGGAAGATTGAAAACATAGTAAACTAAGTTAACAAGGTGAACTTGTATTGTAGCTTTGAGGCACTGATGAATATTTCACGATTATGACAAACTTGATATTTAGATTATGATGGACAAAAATAAACACTGATATATAAACTTAACCAAGTGTTAAGTTAGGTTAGAAGCAAAGACAAATTTATGGTTGCTTTGACAGAGATGGATATGACACTGTTTGGAGTCTGTTGGGCAGTGGGCGTCATGACTAGGAAGTCCCTGGTCCACATAAGTCAAGCACATGGCAGAACAAATCAAGAACACATCTGTGAGTGTTCATACTTTTCACCAATACAGAATTTGTCCAGTGTTCCTGGGTGTTTTCCAGAAGGTGGGAATCTCTTTGAGAGATTCACTGTGTAGGGTTTGGAGACTGGTATGTACAGAAAACTGCTCATGAAACCTTTATGCATTGGTATGACATGGTTAATAAACACAAAGGTGAAACTTCAGAAATGATATTCTCTTTTGAGGGAGTACTTTCCATCCTGATTAAATACCTACTCCTTACTTATTATCTAACCCTAGATATAAGGAAACTGCCCATAGTAACCAGGTGAGAGAGATAAGAATCTACTCTCCTAATGAGAAACTTCACTGTTTTGGCAACAGATACCAACCTAGAATAGATTATTCCTTCTGTGAGAAGTAAAACTCAACAATAGTAGCACTAAAAATTTGAAAATTCTCTGTGTCATATCAGAAAATTGTAGACTTAGAAGGCAAAGAAAGGCTGGTAAGAAGGCACAGGAAGCAAATATATTTTAATTAACCTTTGTTTGGATATCAATTAAACTGAAAAAATATGGAGTGTCTGAAACAACAAAGTGAGTTGATAACCAGAGCATAACCAGAAGAGTATGAAACTCCCAAGATATAAAAATGAGTAATCATTGGAAAGAGGGATGCTGGTGCTTTGATTTGATTATTACATATTGTATGCATATACAGAGTTATCATAAAGTGCCCCTAAAGAGGCACAAATATTATGTCTCAATGAAAAACTGAAATAAACTTAAGGAAGGATTTAAACAAATGATGCAATAAGCGTTGAGATTACATTAGAGGCCATGTAGAACAAAGTTAACATTGTAGAAAGTGGAATCAGTGACATGGAATACAAAGAAATATAATTTCTGAGAAGAGAGGCTGAAGAGATGGCTTAGTGCTTAAGGCACTTGCCTATAAAGCCTAAGGACCCAGGTTTGATTCCCCAGTACCCATGTAAGCCAGATTCTCAAAATGTTGCATGTGTCTGATACTCATTTGCAGTGTCTGGAGTCCCTAGCACATCCCTTCTCACTCTCTCTCTCCCTCTCCCTCCCCTTCTCCCTCTCTTTCCCTCTAAAAATAAGTAAATAAATATAATAAAATAAATATTTGAAAAAAAATTCCTAGGGAGAGTAGATGCCTTTTTGTGTTTCCTCTAATTTCTTGATTCATTATTTTATCATGCTCATACTTCTTAATATAACCATATTTTCTTTTATTTTTAATACTTTACCATGTAAAACATAATTTGCTTGAATTTATTTTCTGATGGTTTTGAAAATTTTAATGTTCTCAAGAATTTAATACTGAGTATTTTCAAAATTTATTAAAGGTACATGTGGTAGTTTGAATGTATGTCTCCCACATAGACTCAGATGTTTATTAAAGCTTGTAACTTCGATGTGCAGCAGCCTGGCTGGAAGAAGTGTCACTGGATGGTGGGGTGGGGGGTGGTGGATCCTGGTGTCCAGCCCTAAGGTGTCTGGGGTTGGATCTGATGACCAGCCTAAAGGTACGCAGAGAAGTCTGAACTTCGCTGGCTTCTGGTCCCCTGATGTTTTGCTGTGGGGTTTGTGCCTGCTTGTGATGCTGTCAGGCTGGTGGTGGGTTTCTCTCTGCTCTGATCTGTGAAAGGGGGCCAGCCTCTTCCACCATCAGGGAACTTCCTCTGGATCTGTAAGCTTTGAATAAATCCCGTTTTTCTCATAGACTGTGTCTCCTTGGGAGTTCATCCCAGCAATGTGGAGCTGACTACAACAGTACAATTAAATTAAAAAATAACCGATTTAATGTATAGCTATATACCCACAGGTTTGTGTATTTACATAAACACACACATACATGTACACTCCCTTATCTTAACTGCCCTTTCAACTTTGTGACCACATTTATAACAATTACTACAGCACTTACCATCTCATTGGACAAAATACATGACCAAAATCTACTTATGGGAGGAAAGGATTTATTTATGCTTACAGTCTCAAGGGGATGTATCATCATGGCAGAGAGAACATGGCAGAACAGATATCAGGCTGGAGACTGGGCATTATATCTCCACATCCACAGAAAGGAAGTCTGCTGAGTGAGCTAGCTCTGAACACCTAGTGGGCTAGACTAATAAATGTCCAGGTCCATCCCCACTTTACACACCTTCTCCAGCAAGGTTCCATCTCCCAAAGGTTCCACAACTTTCCCAAATTGTTACCCGCTGTGAACCAAGTATTCAAAACACATGAGGCTATAGGGGACACTTCACATCAAACTACCACAGTTACTTATGCCACTGGTATCCAAAAGACATTTCTTTAATCATAGAAACTTTCTATATTTGTACTAATACAGTATCATTTAACCATGTTCATAACAAGTGTATAAAATGACTAGTTTAAATTCAAGTCAAATTTAAAGGTAGATAAAAATCTAGCTCACATGTTACAGCTCTCTAGAAGTTCTCTCTACATACAGTCAATGAGTTTAGAAATATTTCCTTTTTATGCTCCAAAATTATATATCATTGTGTCATATACTCACTATTTGGGTTTACCAAAGATTATTCGTCCATCCAGGCTTACCTCAAATGCCTCTTTTCCCAAGCATCCCAAGTATCTAGGGTGAAAGTCAATTTCCTTCCCTGTTCTATCAGTAATTAGTGCCTGATTCCCTTATTTTCCAACTATGTAACCAGATTTCAGAGGACAGTTATTCAAAGGGGTCCGATGAGTGTCAGTGAAGGGTTTAACTTTGCTTAACCTGAAAGATCCTGGTGAGCCACGTGGGCTATTGTTATCTAACCATGGCGACTCAGTTAACATTTTTAGTCAAGAAATTTGGATTCTTCTGTCAGCTCTGTTCGAGTCATTCTGCTACCAATCTCGGGGATGCAGAATTCCCTGTCCTGGGTTTCTCCCTTCACCTGGTGTGACACATCAGCCAGGGGTGTCCCAGAACACATGGTACCTCCAGCCCACCCCAGATTGAGAGGCAGGAGATGGAAACAAAATGCTGGCTTCTTTCTTGGCTTACTTTAGTAAATGTCAAATCATATTTCTTGTGGGAGTTTGTTTAGAGCCTATGCCCCTAAAATGTGGTCTGAGTAATATTCTTGATGAGTTGTTGGCACAAAACCTCATGTTTTTCTATGTGAAAATGGCTAACCATGAATGAAAATAAATCATGAAGAAAAGTCAAGAAAGAATTAAAAAACAAAAACCTTGGTATCATTAAACTTGAAAAACTATGCCTGTTTTTTTTCCTCCCCTTTGGAAAGAAAAGCCCATTGTGGATTGTCAAGTATGAATGCCTTGGATATGGTTTGAGGTATGTTGGAATTAGGAACTTCGTAAGAGTACTTTGTGGTTGCTAATGGAGGGCAAGAATGTGTAGAAAGCATTCGACAGAGTCTGCTTGGACATGGTGAAAAGCATTCTCTGTCTGGAGGGTCTCCTTCCCTCCTGTGTGACAAGCTAAGCGAAAGCTATGCGGTTTGCATTGTCATAACTTCATCTGAAGGCCGAAGATGGTGATGGTGTGTGGCTGTTGCATCGGTTTAGAAAAGATTTAAATCATTATGAGCGAAGAGGCTCGGGTGTGTGAACACGTACCCTTCTAGAATGGACTCCTCACCCTCACCACTTTTGACACTTTAGGGTACATAATTCTTAGTTGTGAAGGGGCTGTCCTGGAGGAAGTAGTATGTTTGTTAGAATCTCTAGCCACTATCAGTTAATTCTAGCAGCAACCTCCTTGTTCCAGTTGCCAAAAAAAAAAAATTGTCTCCAGACATCTCCAAGTGTTCCTCAGGGGACAAAACACCCAGCTGAGAAACACCATTTGAGAATGTTCGCCCACATGCGTAGGGCTGGAAGTTAATAATCTGTAGCATCTGGCTTCAGGCCTTGTTCCATCAGCCTTGAGATACCCCGAGGCAGTTTCCATAAATACTGCTCTCAAGGGTACCAGCCACCGGTGCAGATTTCTTGGCAGGCATTTGTCAGTGAGACACTGAATTGCCTTGTTTTTTTTTTAAGGCATCATAGGATGACCACTTGGACTTGAGTTGTATTGATTTATATATTAGAATAATTAAACACTTTAAAACATTAAACTTATTATTTGGTAAATCCAGCAATTCAGCAAAAGTATAAGGAAAACTATAAACCCATCTACCATCCCACTGTAGAAATTACCAGAAGTTTATATCTTCAGTATTCTAAATATTTTCACATATGTACAGGAATAAGACTTTGGACAGGGCAGATAGATACAGTTCTATAAAAATGCGACTATATGATGCATCCTCTTTAAAATTTAAATTATTTAATTTTGTGTGAATTTAATATGGAAATAAAGAGAAATTGAAGGATTTGCTGAACTTGAAATAAATGCTCCACCACAGTAGAATATATTATTTCCTCACAGATATCTCTAAGTGTATGACAAAGGATAATACAACATTAGTAGGTTGGAGTCATTTTGTTTTAAAATTTCATGTTTAAATCTTAATATTACTTCCCTTCCTTGAAGCTTTCTTCTATTCTCCTTATAATTTCTTTTTACTGTTTTTATTTTGAGAGAGAGGTGGGGGCAGAGAGAGAGAATGGGTGCACCAGGACCTTCAGCCTGCTGCAAATAAACTCCAGATGTGGCACCTCCTTGTGTGCATGTGTGATATTTTGTGCTTGTGCCACTGTGCGTCTGGCTATGTGGGACCCAGAGATGTGAACATGAGTTCTTAGGCTTTGCAGGCAAGCACCTTAACCACTAAGCCATCTCTCCAGTCCCTCCTTCTATTTAATTAGTCATTTTATATGTACTAATTTAATATAGGATATGCACTGTTCTATAACCCTAATTTTCCTGTGGTTTATTCAAGGTTTAGTATTTAAATGGATTAAGTGCTCACCACCAGTCTTTTTACATGACTTTTATAATCCTGTTTCTAAAAATTTGAATCATCTCCTGGATATTTGCATTTCATCACCAACTTTTAAAAGAAAGTTTCCATTTCCTGAGGGTTGCTTTTTTATATCTTTGAAAATGTTGGTGTTGCCTATATTCATGTGTGTGTGTGTGTGTGTGTGTGTGTGTGTGTGTTAAAATATACATGGCAAAGTTTACCATTTTAACCATTTTTATATCTTGGCTTTCTGGCATTATTACATTCACATTGTTGTGCAACTATCAGCATTATCCATATATAGAACTTGTTTTTCATCGTGCAAAATTGAAACTATTCCTATTAAACAAAAATTCTCAATTTTGGGGGCTGGGGAAATGGCTTAGTGGTTAAGGCATTTGCCTGTGAAGCCTAAGGACTCTGGTTTGAGTCCTCAGGACCCATGTAAGCCAGATGCACAAGAGGGCACATGCATCTGGAGTTTGTTTTCAGTGGCTAGAGGCCCTGGTGTGCCCATTCTCTTTTCTTCTCTATCTGCCTCTCTCTCTCTCTCTCTCTCTCTCTCATAAATAAGTAAATAAAGTTCTCCATTTTCTCTTCACCCCAACCCCTAGTGATCACTGTTCTACTGTATCTCTGGATGCAATGACTGTAGGTGCTTCCTATGTGGAGTCAGATGTATTTGTCCTTTTGTATGTGACTTCAAGAATCATCTATGTTATATCATGTGCTACAATTCATTCTTTTCAAAGCTGAATAATATTCTACTCTCTCTATATATACATATATGTGTGTGCAGATATCACATATTGCTTATTAATTCATTTGTTGATAGACATTTGGCTTTTTTCCTCCTTCTTTTGGCTATTGTAAATAATGCTTTTCTGAAAATGGGTATATAAATATCTATTTGAGTCTCTGCTTTCAATTTGGAAAGATTTGTGCTCAGAAGTGGAATTTCTGAATCATATGGTAATTACACGTTGAATCTTCTTACTTTGCTTGTACACGTGTGTGCGTGCGTGTGTGATGTGAGAGAGATGTGGTATGTGAGGGGCTGTATACATACGTATGTGACCTTGTATGCTCCATGCACTCTTCCATGATGGCTGGTGTGGACTACCAGCTGTCCTGTTTCATCAGTTTTCTGCCATTCTTATTTGAGCCTGTGTTGCTTGATTTTTTTTTTTTTTTTCCTCAGCTCAGGCAATTTTGGGTCTCTGTTCTCCTTGGGACAAAGGTTACAGAAGTGTGTGTCCATGCCCAGATATTTATATGGGTCCCGGGTATAGAGCTGGAGCAGCCTTTCAGACCTCCTCATATGTGCACAGGAAATACTCTTAACCACTGAGCCATCCCTCCAGCCCACACCTTGACTCATTTGAGGAGCCATCATACTCTTTCCATAATGGCTACACCTCACCAGCAGTGACCTCTGATCATGCTTCTTCTCTTTGTCCCTAAACCTAACTTCTTATTCAATAGTGTACTGCTTTTCAGTAGTTTCCTAGGTAGATGTGAAGTTTCTCAGGGTTTCATTCCACCCGGAGGACACATGCCCATTAAAATTGGGTAGCCACATTTATTTTAACTTATTGCCATGCTGTGATGCAAATCCTAAGTAGAATTTTCTTCTTTTGTTTTCCTCGGGAGTCACAAATTTAGATTTTTATGCAATATGTTGATTTGCTTAAATCTTATCTAAATAATTTCTTCAAAAAAATCTTTGGCATGATATTTTGTATATCAGATCTATAGGGAATGACCAATTTGTTACTTATTTATTTTTGGCTGTTTCTGAAGTGACTACTCTCTGCACTCATCTAGGACAGAAGGGCACTAGAATCCACCCCAAGGTGAATTTGGGGATGGCTGTGGAGCCTGAATGAGATCAGCATGTGCCACTTAACAATTATGCCTACGAGGCAGCCCTAGCACCTGCTGTCCCCCGCACGTGGTCAGTTGCCAGGTCCTGTTGGTTTCAGCACCTTCAGATATCACATTTGTGCCCTACTACTCTGAATGGATAATGTGACTGGCATCGAGTCTCGGCTCTGGGCTCTTGCATGCACTAGTTCAGTGGCCTTTCAGCTGCATTCTCTGAAGTGAGGTTCGGCTCAGTCCAACGTTGCCCACACTCCTGACTGCCAGAGGAATTTTTCCAAAACACAATCTGTCCAAGTCACTCCCTCTGCTTAAAAATTTTCCACTGAAGGGATAAATGACTATGCTGGAAGCTTCACTTTGCCCTCCACCTCTACTCTCCACCCTTCCCCACCCTGTGCTGCACCCACGGAGACACTAACCTGTGCCGACAGCATTAGCATCCCTTTATCCTCTAGCTCCTGGTGACTTTGGCCAGTGGGGAGCATCACAGGGGCTTGGAGAGGAGAAGTGAGGTGTGTCTGTTTCCTAGCTCTGTCTTTGGATTGCCTGGGATGTACTTTCACATCAAAGGTCTTAGCTCCCCCAGCAAGCCGTTTACACAGAAAGGCGGGAATTCTTGGATTCGTGGAGTCTGGCTGACTCCAGCCCAGGGTGCTGCCCAGCCCTTATGGTTTCCTCGTACAGTGTCCACTTCTTACTCAATAGCATGTTTGGAAAACGTCCCTCCAGGTCTGGGAGTGTAGTTGTAATGGCAGAAAGCTTGCCTAGCATGATCATGCCCATGGATTCAATCCCTTTGCTGCCAAAATAAACAAACACGTAAACATGTAAATAAAATGTGCCTTATGTACGTCTTGGAAAATGTCCTAATGGGGAGATAATGAGAAAAGTGTTGTGCTTAGAGTATGAGATATGGCATGAGCAGAAACTGTGAGAAATGGAGCTGGAGAATGCGGTAGAGCAGGCTATGGGAAGCTTAGAAGTGTGATACGTGTCCTGAGGAATTAGCAAAAGGGAAGTCCTCTAAAGGCATGGTAAGATAATCAGGGACCCACTGACTAGAAAGGCTAGAGCAAATCCCCGAGGGCCTAGACTCTCAGGGAAATGAGTTTTAGCAGAGGGTAGAATGGATGGAAGTATGGGGCATTTCTCCATAGCACCTACCATACTGCTTTGGAAACGTTGGTGTTTAATACATCCCGGTTGAACTGAATTGTTGAGTCTGTGTGACAGCTTGAGTGACATTTTTAAGTCATTTGTCAAATTCATATTTTTATACTTTTGTTGTTCGAGAACTTAAGGTAGTATTAACCTGAAAGAATGTATCTACTGTTAACAAAATCTAAGTGGTTTGGGATCTCCTCAAATAACCTTTGTGGGAACATTGGAATGAACCTTTATTTGATGTCTGGGAAGTAATATCCCACTGGAACTCATTTTATTTGGGGTTGTTTTTAATATGGAGCTGTTAATATAGCATTTCCAATAAGTGACCTTATATGTGAAGCCTGTGTTTAATTACTTACGTTTGAGCAAGACTGGTAGAACTGTACTAGTCATTATAAGTCATGGGTTTAAGAACTTGTCAGGGAAATACTTTATGATTTGATTTATGTCTGGTGATCCAAGAGGGTAAAGCAATACTTGAGACTTTATGAGATTGTGAACATACTTGCTTCTACAATCTTCTGGGTTTTTGCCAAGATTATATAATGAGTAAACAATATCATTTCTTAAATTTATCATCCAACATATTCCCTAGCTAGGACTTTACTTGGAAAATATGATTTCCTAGATCTTTACTCCTGATAGCTTAAAGCAAACAACAGAGTGCACACTGTTTATTTGAATGTTTTTATTGGTTTGCCTGTCTTTTTTTTTCTCTGTAAAACAAAAGAACTAGTGTTGTATTGCACATGCTAATCATATTCGTTGTATGATACTAGAAATTTGTGACTAGCAAAAAGAGAGAAGTCCATGTTTTTGTGATTTATTGACAGTTAAGAAATAAAGATGAGCAAAAAGGAAGAAACCATGTGAAACCCATCCTATAGGAGATGATAAGAGGGACGTGGTCATTGCAGAACTGCTGTGTTCTATAGAAAGGAGTGTCGCCTGCTCTGATAATCTGGGCTGTAAGAACAGCTCTCATTCTAGTATCTTCTTGCTCTGGATGTCTTGTGTCTCTTGCTCTTGACAGTTAAGAATTGGTTGACAGTAACTATGTCCTTTTACCTCTCTTCCCTGCTGCTCACAGACTTGAGAGCTGTTTGTCCTCCCAGGAAACCCAGCACAGAGCTTTGAACTTTGGTCTATGCGTATGTGGTGGGGGACAACCAGCGGAGGCATCTGAGCTCACAAATGCCCGCCAGTAATGCACATTCCTCACAAAATAACCTCGATAAGTGAAATATTCTCGAAAACCATTGTACTCCACTTGCAACAAAGGGGCAGGGGAAGGCTTCATTGAGATATCAAAACTATGTTGCAGTCAAGCAGATCCCAGCAGCAGATGGATGAGATCCAAGATGTGAAATGCTAGCTGTGAGTGATGATGGCTTGGCTGCTGTATTTGACTGGATTCCTGGTCAGGAAGGGAAGTAGAGTGTCAGTGGTGAAAACACACAGATGTCCATGAGGAAAACAGGATTTGTCTGGGACAAGTCACAAGGGGTTCTTCCTGGGCCCCTCATTCTTTGGATGTGCATGGTTTGCAAAGTCACAGTTGTTGACGCATAAAAACAGGACTGGGAACATTCACCCAAAGGGCTGTGGAGAAGTTTAGAGAAGATGAAAGGAAAGGGCTGGCCTGCAAGACTGTCTCCGTGCATAAACAGTGTCTTCTGTAGGGAGGGTGGTATGCTTCTGGCCTTTCTCCAGGTTTTACCACAGGGGCACAGAGTGACATGGTATGGGTGGAATTAAACTTAGATTGGTTCAGAAACCAGTTTACTTTATAACGTAGAATTCACATGGAGTTTAAATAATGACTTAAGACAGCATAAAGAGATGTTTCAAAAGGGGGGATTGGCAACACTGTTACCCAACTGATAAACATAGAAACTGTTCTATCTGGTTCACTAGGATGCCCAAGATGGAGCAGGTATCAGTCAGTTCTATTTTTATGGCCACTGGGGCTCAGGTCTGAGGTTGGTCACAGGGAGGTTGCTGCATCCTTCTCTCAGGAGGCCAGCCGCCACCACACAGCCCAGGAGCAGTCTCCACATGGCCTGACCCATTCCTCTCAATGGCTGTTTTCTTCTCTCCACAACTCTCTTCGGACATTTGACGAGAAAGTGATTGGTATGATTTCACATTCATATTGTGACGCCAAACTATGTTCACAGATCCTGTGTCCATTTAGTTGGCTGCATACTTGATCTTGTGGTCTGCTTTGTATTTTAACAAAAACAGAAATGTGCGTTAATGGAATTCTGTCCGATCAGGGAGATGGCCCAGCACGTTTATTAGTGACTTGGGTGAACACATGGATTCTACAAAGCTGAGCAGAGTGGCTCACAGATGGATGCTAGGATCAGGGTCCAGGCAGACCTCAACAAGCTGGTCTTCTGAGCCAAAAGCAACAAGAGGAGATTCACTGGTGATTAATGTTAAGTCTTACGTAAGCACCAATGGAAGACAGCTGTCTCTGCCATCATTGTTTGGGAAAAGACATTTTTATGAACAACAATTGCTCTCTTTTTATCACACATTCACCAGCTATATTTGTTGAGATTCTGTGTCATTTACTTTTTCTGTTATTATATTTAAATATTGTTTAGGTAATGACGGTCACTTCTGTTTAATTGATGAGTTTTTACAAATGTTAACAACTTATCTAAATAGCTGTAACCGTTATGTAATACTGCCTCTATTGGGAAGTCTAATAAATGTTGTAGCTGAAATAGGAAGAAAGAGGGAAGAGAGGGAGGGAGAAAGAGAGAGGGAAGGGATGAAAGAAGGGAAGGAAAGTAGAGAGGGAAGGAAGGAGGGAAGGAAGGAAGTTAAAAAGGGACAAAGGGAGAGAAGAAAGGAGAAAAAGAGCAGAATGAAGAGAGGAAAGAAGGGAGGGAAGGAGCAGGAAGGAATGAAGGGAGAGAAATTTCACTACAGAGACCTACTCATAGGGGCGGCATATCAGTCTATGGTCTTTTTTAAGTATGATGCTATGTTCTGTATACTACCTTTGAAGATTAAGCATTTGCAAGCTTAATTGTGCACAGAAGTAGAACATGCTTGTGAAATTGCTGGGAGAGCAGAAGGCATTTTGTGATGTTAGATTTTGGAGACTTTGGGAAAGGTCTAGAAGGATATTCACAGAAGCGGATCAGGACTCACTGTCAGCTGCTCTAGAGGGATGGAGATTCCAGGGAAGTATAAGGGAGAACAAAAGAGAGAGAGAGGGAGAAGTGGATAAAATCAGGGTCATTACTACAGGAAAATGGGCTGTGAGAATGTGACATGGGGGCTTCCAAGTGAAATCCAACCATCTTAATGGTAAAGGAGGGGAGAAAAGCTCAAGGACTCCCTGTTATGCCATTTCCTTTCTGCTTTCTAAAGGGGAAGAATATCTGATGGATCCAATCAGAAAAAACAAATACTTGCATTTTATAACATGCCTATTTTAATTATTTTAGAATCAAGACATTTTTTTTCTAAGTAAAGGTGGAGAAGTTATGGAAAGAAACCTGATTCTAACTATAAACATAATAGATGGGATGGTGGGAATAAAAACAAATTAAAGCAATATTGCAAAGAACTCTCAACTTTCATTTAAAATATATATGATGATGTTTTTCAACTTTTCACATTCAGCCTATTGGTATATCAAGTGACAAAATGAAAAATCAATTTCAGCTGTGTATATTTTAAACTTTTACCTAAATGATTTGGACTAACCCCACCTAAAAGTCCAGATGAATGCATTAAACTTGTTATTGTATTTTTATGAATTAAAATTTTATATTTTATGCTATGTTATAGACAGGTTGCAGTTATATTTGGTGACATTTAGGGCAGAAAATCGAACTGAACAGTGGTCTAATTAGAACAGTAAATAGTATGGGTTTAATTAGCTCCCATTCCTGATGACAGATTTGATCACTCGCCAGATATTTATCCTTTCCTTTTACTCAACTATGACTGAAACACTGCTCTATAGGACTGCTCATGGTGCTATAAATAGGTAGCTTGGCAAGAAGCCATCAGACCTGCTGACCGGTGAGACTTGAGTGAAAATTATTGGAAAACCCTTCTTTGCTTCCAGTCATTATTTTTTCATTTCAGTTTTGAAGGTCTTTTCTACAGATCCCTTTCTTAATTTAATTTTTTTTTTTTTTTGGCTGGATGAGGTCACTTGCTTAAGGGCTTAAGGAAACCTGTACAATATCTAACTCTGTCACATGTTGCACTTTATGACTGCGCCACGGTTCCCTTCAAAACCTTTACCATTCTCTAACTTATAATTTGCCTATTAAATTCTGTCTGACTTTAACTTTTCTAGAGGCCAAGAGGATGTGTTTTTCTTCTTCTTGCTTGTTTTTAATTTAAGGCAATATGGGTTTTATCTTTAGAAAGATGCTACAAGATGTAGAGAGACAAAAGTAAAAATCACGGGCATGAATCATGCCAAGTCCTTGCCCTCTCTCACTGCTGTCTCTATGCATGGACAAATTTACCTGTGCTAAGAATGATTTAGCCTTACATGTGTGTATTGTTATCTAATGATTGATTGCATTTTGCCCTAAAATGGTTTTAAGAAAGAAATCTCAAAAGCCATGAAAGTTCAGAGACTAATCATTTACCATTTTGGCGTATTTGTTTCAGACATATTTGTAGAGGTTAGGGGAAAATAAAACAAGCATTGCCATTCTTTTCATGACTTCCTTCAATGACTCTGGTTCCCAGTGCCCCCTCTTCTATTTTTGGAGGCAATTGGACATTTATTTTTGGTCTGTATACTTGTACTATTACTACATTTATGTGTGTTCATTAAACTGTAACTTTATCTAAAAGTAGGAAATATTTTGTGTGTTTACTTATGTTTTTTAAAAAAATATTTTATTTTTTATTTATTTGAGAGAGAGAGAGAGGGAGAGAATGGGCACACCAGGGCCTCCAGCTGCTGCAAATGAACTCTAGACGCATGTGCTACCTTGTGCATCTGGCTTATGTGGGTCCTGGGGAATTAAACCCAGCTCCTCTGGCTTTGCAGGCAAGTGCCTTAACCACTAAGCCTTCTCTCCAGCCTCTTACTTATGTTTTTATTTTGTGTGTGTGTGTTTGTGTGGTGTTCTTGTGTGTGTATATGTTCACATTTGTGTGTGCATGTGTATGTGAGGGCCAGAGGCTGACATAGGGTGTCTTTCTTGATTACTCTCCACCTTATCTATTGAGGTAGATTCTAACTGGAAACAAGATTCAGCTAGAATAGCCAGCCAGCTCACCCCTGGGATACCCTGTCCCTGCTTCCCAAGCACTGGGATTAATATGGGTCCTGGGAATCCAAACTCATGTCCTCATACTTGCACAGCAAACACCTTACCAACGGAGCCATCTCTCTGGCCCAATGTTTTACTTTAATGATATTAAAACTATCAGCCTTTCCCTTTATGTTTGTATGTTTGTGGATATGTATAGGATAGTCTTTCCTATGCCAACTCTATGTGATGGTCCATATCTATGTGATATAATTTTTCTCTTATTTTTTTGAGGTAGGGTCTCACTCTGGCTCAGGCTGACCTGGAATTAACTATGCAGTCTCAGGGTGGCCTTGAACTCATGGTGATCCTCCTACCTCTGCCTCCAGAGTTCTGGGATTAAGGGTGTGTGCCACCACACACAGCTCTAATGATTTTAATATTTTATTTTGTCGTATATCTGGATTTCATTTTGGCATGTTTTACATAAGTTTTAAAAATCATTAAATACTAGTATTTGGGAGACTGAGGCAAAATAATCATGAAGTGGAGATCATCTGAATTATATAGTGAGACCCTTTCTCAAAAAAAATCCACTTAATTTTTATTTATTTCTAATCTACTTTTGAACTATTATTAAAAATTTTAATAGATATGATCTAAGTGTTTATATGCATATATGAAAATGTAACAACAAAACTCATCACTTTGTATAATTAATATGCACTGATAATTTAAAAACTCATGAGAAAAAAAATTTGAGGGCTGGAGAGACATCTTAGCAATTAAGAAGCTTGCCTGCGATGCCTAAGGACCCATGTTGGACTCTTCAGATCCCACGTAAGCCAGATGCACAAAGGTGAGGCAAGCACAAGTTCACACAAACCCACTAGGTGGCACAAGCATCTGGGGTTCGATTGCAGTGGCTGAGGCCCTGGCACAAATTCTCTGTTTTGACCTCTCTTTCTCTGTCTCTCTAAGATAAAAAAATAAAATAAAAAATGATACATGTGATTACTTATTGCTGTCAATTTATACTTGAGGCAATTTCCCTTCTTTTACTTTTTTTTTTCTGTCAGTTTTTCAAGGTAGGATCTCGCTGTAGCCCAGGCTGACCTGGAATTCACTCTGTAGTCTCAGGGTGGCCTTGAAGTCAAGGCAATTGTCCTACCTCTGCCTCTCAAGTGCTGGGATTAAAGGTGCACACCACCACACCCAGCTTCCTTTTACTTTTTTAATTGTTAAAAATATATAAGATGCCTGGTATGGTGGTGCACGTCTTCAATCCCAGCACTTGGGAGGCAGAGGTAGGAGGATCTCCATGATTTTGAGGCCGCCCTGAGAATACATAGTGAGTTCCAGGTCAGCCTGGCCTAGAGTGAGACCCTACCTTGAAAAACCAACAAACCAACCAACCAAGCCAACCAAACAAACAAACTATGAGGAGATCTAATTCCTTAACAAGTTTGTAGCATACCATACAGTTTTGTTAACTGTAAACACAATGTTGAGCACCAGAGCTCAGTAAGTTCTCATGGTGCATGTCCATCCCCTGAACTTTCTGTCTCTGTTCCCAAATTCTGGAAGTCAGAGTTCTACTGGTCTCTTCAAAGAGTTGGACTACTGTAGATGCCTTATGTAAATAGAATTAGGCAGTATGTGACCTTCTATTTTGGATGATTTTTTTGTTGTTGTTGTTGTTTTTCACATCTAGACCTCAAGAAACGTTCGTTCTGATGAAGACAAAGATGGCAACTGGGACGCTTGGGGCGAGTGGAGTGACTGCTCCAGGACCTGCGGGGGAGGGGCCTCCTATTCTCTGCGGAGATGTCTGACTGGAAGGTCAGTGGTGCCTCAGAGCCCCTGTGTTGGGGGTGTCAGGGCCTCAGGGTTGAGAAGGAGGGGAGAAGACTTGGCTTTGGAATCTTTCATTATAGGGCTTAATATCTGCTATGAGTAAACATTAGTTGATCTCGAGTTACCATACGTAAGTAGAAGTGGGGCTCTTTGGAAGGGTATCGTGGTATCCTGTCCACATGATGTTCACAGGAGTCTGAGGAACCAGATACTTTGGCTTTGTGAAAGGGAAGGGCTGGCAAATTAAATCACTGGCTCAATGCTGTCAGAATTTGGTGCAAAAGGTTATGTTTTCTGGATTCCGTTCTTGAGAGACCACAGTTGTAATTCCCTTCCTGTTCACTTCTCCTTGATTAAGAAGGTAATGCGGGCTGGAGAGATGGCTTAGCGGTTAAGCGCTTGCCTGTGAAGCCTAAGGACCCCGGTTCGAGGCTCGACTCCCCAGGACCCACGTTAGCCAGATGCATAAGGGGGCGCACGCGTCTGGAGTTCATTTGCAGTGGCTGGAGGCCCTGGCGTGCCCATTCTCTCTCCCTCTCTCTATCTGCCTCTTTCTCTCTGTCGCTCTCAAATAAATAAATAAAAATAACAAAAAAAATTAAAAAAAAAAAAAGAAGGTAATGCGCGTTCTGTTTTCACCTTTTCGATATGTTTATGTTAAACGGTATTTGTGAAAATATAAGATGAGCTTATATTTATGTTTTAACCTTTTATTAACAACTCTCATAAATATAAGACAATTTACCATGATCATAATCTCCTCTCACCACTCTCCTTTTTCCTCTCCCAAATTCCTCCACTTTTAAGTCCTTTTCTTCTTTCCAACTACACTCTTTTCTATTTTGATGTCATCGTTTGTTTTCTTCCTGCTATGCAGGCCTTGTGTAAGTAGCATCAGCCACTGTGAGGTCAAGTATATCCAGGCCACTTTGTGTCTGGAAGACAGCATTGTAAGCACTCCTCCTTCTCCTTTGGCCCTTACATTCTTTCTGCCACCTCTTCAGCAATGGTCCCTGAGCCTTAGAGGGTGTGATAAAGATGTCTCACTTAGTGTGAACACTCCACTGTCACTTCTTCTTAGCACTTTGGTGAGTTTTGACTTCTCCCGGTGGTCACTGCCAAGATGAGCTCATTTTTAAAATCCCACATATCTTTAGTCAGCATACACTTACTGTTTTTGAGGTCATTGTTTTATGATACATTAAATAGTAATTCTGTCCTCAAGTTCTCTTGAAACAGCGCAAAACAAGACAAATGAGAGAGAGCACAGTGGCCTTTGAGAAGGAGGACTCACAGGTCCACCCCAGGAAGACGTGCCAAGGCTACTAGATGCACTGGAGAAGCATCCTCCAGAGCAAGTTCTGATACAGACCACTAACCTCAAGTAAATGACTAGACAACAGAACCCAGTTTTATAGGCAGGTGCCTCTCATTGCTATAGAGTGCATCATCCTTCAAGAGTTTCCTGGGCACCTGAAAAAAGGTTTTTCTTCAAGCCTGACTGCTGGCTATTTATTTATTTATTTATTTGCAAGCAGAGATTGAGAAAGAGAGAGAGAGAGAGAAAGGAGACAGAGAGATAATGGGCACTCCAGGGCCTCTAGCCACTGCAAATGAACTCCAGACCCATGTACCCCCTTGTGCATCTGGCTTATGTGGGTACTGGGGAATCGAACCTGGGTCCTTTGGCTTCACAGGAAAGCGCCTTAACCATTAAGTCATCTCTCCAGCCCCTGATCAGACACATGTAGAAGTGCTGCTGTGTCTTAGTGAGGGTCTATTTCGCCCATTGTGTTAGCTGTTCAGTGGACCATTTCTCTAGGAACGCACTCCCTTTAAGTCTTGCATTACTTGTTGATGATTTATTCCATTTTGTGTGTTTGCTTATTCATTATGGATGAAAATTCTGTTATTCAGATAATCTTTTCCTCTCTGTCCATTTTCTCTGCTTCCGAGAGATTTGTTACTGAAACTTAATTTCCAACTCTCTTGCAACATACTTCTCTCTCTCATAATTTTTGTTCCTTGATATTTTCCAGAACTTAGGAAACAAATGGGACAAGAAGCATGGTTCCCTGTTTTCAGTGGAAGACTCAGTTATCTCTCAGAGATTCTGTGTTACCTCTGGAGATAACAACACAGTCATTTGTTGCAGTATGGAACGGACTTGGGTCTAAGTAGTACAGATGTTACCCAGTGCTGATGTTTTTGACCTGAAATTTATTGCTCTTTCACAAGTATCTGAAGTATTACTTCTGCAGCCTTCGTTGAGTTCTGCAGAGTAAGCTGAATTGTTTCTAGGAACCCCTCTGTTGCATCAGGACTTAACATTCTTTGGTCTTTGAATAGCTCTGTTATTATTAAACAAAATGAATTTGTAATATAAAATTTGACCAAAGCCCAGATGCTTTTATTTGCATATGTGTGGGGTGGTATGTGTGCAGTTCGGTACATTCTGTGTGTGTGTGTGTGTGTGTGTGTGTGTGTGTGTAAGCTAGAAGAGAATGCCGGATGTCTTCCTCTCTCTCTCATCCATGTGAGAGCCTCTCATCAGAGCTGCCATTTTCAACCAGATTGGCTGACCATGTACAGTGAGTCCTAGCAATTCTCTGGTCTCAGCCTCCCACACATGACTTGGGTTTCAGGCATGTGTGGCCATGACCAGCTATTTACGTGGATGGTGATGAATCACTCAGACATTCTCAGACCCTGTCAGACCCCCATGCCTGTATCCATTGGGCCATATTCCCAGCCCCTTATTACCTCACTGACAAATTCCATCAAACATCTAAAGAAGATTTTACAAAGATTTATAGAATAGCTTCCATAAAATAAAAGAGGACACAATTTAGTTCATTTTATAAATGTATAAATGTACAAATGTATGACTTATACCAAAACCAGAGAAAGACTGTACAAAAAAATGAAAACTAAAGACCAATATATCTCAAGAGTACAAATGTAAAAATGATTAATCAAATATTATCAAATAGCATTCAGGACTATGTAAAAATAGTTGTATAGTTGTGCATTGCGAACAAGATAAGTTTAGTCCAGCACAGTAAGGCTGGCTCAGGATCTGAAAGTCAGTCAGCAAAGAGAAACATGCATAGTCCAAAATAATAGGATGAGCTACTCATAATCTTCAGATTGGGAAAAATTTTAAAGGTTTTTTTTTTTTTTTTTTCCTGGTGCTGGGGACCTGAACCCATGGCCTTGCGCTTGCTAGCCAAGTGTTCATCAACTGAGCTAAATCCCCAAGCTCAGAAAATTTAAAGTTTTAAAAGGCCAAACGCTGACCTATATGTTTGCAAAATGAGAACCTTCACACACTAAAGATGATGAAAGTGTAGTCTCTGTTTCAGAGCGGCCTGTCAGTGCTGTCCTTAGGGAGCCTGTGCATGCCCACAGTGGACCTGTCCACGTGGATGCATCGTCCACGGAAACTGAAGATCGTGCTTTGGTAACAGGACAGGAGCTCTCCCTTCAGAGCTACACATTTAAACTATAGTGTATATGTTGGAACCAGCTGAAATCTTCAACATCTAGAGAAATTCATGGGTTAAAAATAATTCAGGACTGCAGAGATGGCTTAGCAGTTAAGGTGCTTGCCTGCAAAGCCAAGGGACCCAGGTTTGATTTCCTAGCTCCCATGTAAGCCAGATGCACAAGGTGGCCCATACATCTGGAGTTCATTTGCAGTGGCTAGAGGACCTGGTGCACCCATTCTTTCTATCTGCCTCTTTCTCTCAACTAAATAAAAACAAAAAATATTAAATGTATATTAAAAAAATACTTCATAAGTTGTAGCTAAAAATTTAGTCTTCACAAATAAATGGTAAGATATTTACAAATTGGATTATAGTACAGTCATGACAGTGAGTTAAAGTTATATCTACCAACATGACAGGGAGGCCCTCAAAAACAATGCCCAGATGAAGAAAAATCCTATGAGAAAAGGCACCCGTGATCCCTTATCAAGTTGGACTCAAAACCTTAAGTTTCTACAGCATGAGACTTTATTCAGGCACCTCTTTTATTTATGAAGTACTATTTGTTTATCCTTCTCATGTTTTAAACTTACAATGTTTTCAAGACTTATATACTTTTTTAGGACTAGTGGTTCTATTTTAACTTCAAATCTTAGCCTGTATGCTAAAATTTGCTTTTAGGCTTTGGAACCTTTAAATTTGTTTTCTCCATGAATTCATCTAATGTGAGCACATACACAAGTCTGGAAAACATCAGAAGCTATAAGTCTATATGTGTGTATAAAATATGTGCATATATGTGTAATATGTATACATGTTATACATATATTTTCAAGTTGAGAGAATAGTATGTTCTCAAAGCATTTTCTCTTTTGAGCTTGGCAAGAGGCCAGGCCTGTTTCACATCCACTTGCTCCATGTCTAAGAAACAGACAGTCATGTCATTTTCTTGTCTAAAAATAGAATTTGATTCATTTGAGAGAAGTGTAGCAGGTTTTCAACTAATTCAAGCATTTCTGCTGCCCACCTTTTGGTCTTACTCATTCCCCACTCATTCCAGCATCAAGGACTTTCACTGCAGTTTTGGAAGTACGCTGAGATTTCAAGAAGGAAACGTATTTCCCTTGGAAGGCTTATCAGTTCGCTTTATCCTTGAACAGCCATAGAGATTTATTAAAACTTCATAAATATTGAGCACTTGTGGTCAGTTTTTCTTGGAAGAAGAATATGGATGTGATTACATATAAAACCAAACAAAAAGTCACCACAAGGCTTTTAGAGAACATGGCAGTGGTCTCTGTTATCAATGTGCCCCTTCAAAGGTGTGATTTAAGTAAGGGATGAGTGTGGCTATTGTGTTTGTTTATTTATTTTGGGATGAGTTATTTCAGATTTGATTACAGCTAAATTCTAGAGTCACCACAAACCAAGCACCAGCCAGAATGTCTCTTTCTCCTGCAGAAATTTGAGACTTGATACTCTAGACAAGTGCCAACCATGGGAAACAGGTTTAACTTAACTACTATTTTTAAAATTAATATATTTTTATTCTTCGAAACATAAGCTTCTCAGTCTTTATGACACTAGTGTTTGAGTCAATATGTCATCAAATGAATATAATAAATTATAGTGCTATATGCTCCAGGGAAATTTTATTAATGTTTTAAATGTATTCTCATGTGGAATCAACATGTGTTTTTTATATATTCATAAATTTATGACTTTAAAAATCTTTAGATTCAGGGTGCTATGAATGTTGTAATGGCTTGAAAATACATAATTGTGAAATGATGTTCTTGAATTTTCATATACTGTGGATAACCATTAGCCCTTGCATATATTAATTGCAATGATATTAAAATCTTGCAAGTATTTTTTTTTTTTTTGCAGCTCAGTTGGTTTGGGCCAAAGGAATTATTTCCAGAATAAGCTGGCAGGTTCCTGCTTGGGGAATTAGGACTCCCATGTCCTTAACTTTAAAATAACTTGCATTTCATTTTTATGCCTATTTCATAAAGTAGCCATTCATTTTCATACTAAAGTGTAACCAAAGCATGCCACATCAATAGTGGCGAGCCAGTGGGTTTAGTGTGTGTGAGATTGGATGATGTGAAACAGAGCGCTAAACATGGTGGCCAGATGGTCGAGTTTCAAAATTTTTACCACTGGTTTGTAAAGTGGTTGAATGCTAATGTCCTTATATCTTTATATTTATATTCTGGTACATAGTAGGTTCACCAGAGAGGTTATTGAAAAAGGAACAAGTTCAAACTACTGCTTTATAGCTTGACAATTCTGAAAACACAAGGTTTTGTTTTCCATATCACTTTGAGACAGTTTTAGTGGGATTTATAATGCAGATCTTTACCTTTCAGATTTAGAATTTTAGGTTCAGGATTCGAGTGAATGGCTCCTGGACATAGCAGGCAGCATAGGTCCAGACCATGATTATGTGGTCTTTGCAGCAAGCCTGAGATAGCCATGGGATATCACTGAGTAATGGTCTTTCTGTTTGATAATAAATTTCTTTTTATTAAGTTGTGTTTTTTTTTTCATGAATTAAAATGTGAAAGAAAATATCTCTGAAATTCTATTTTTTTTTCTAAAGCACTTTTAAAGAAATTAGCATTCCCTGTTGTTGCAGTCAGGTTCCCATTGCTGGTAGAAATCACCCAACCAAAAGCAGCTTGTGGAAAAAAAGAGGATTATTTTGGCTTACAGACTTGAGGGGGAAGCTCCATGATGGCAGGGGAAAATGATGGCATGAGCAAAGAGTGGACATCAGGTACAGGAGAGTGTGCCAAACACTGGCAAGGGGACACTGGCAGACATAAGCCCACCCCCAACAATACAGTGCCTCCAAGAGGCATTAATTCCCAAATCTCCATGAGCTGGGAATTTAGCATTCAGAACACCTAAGTTTATGGGGAACACCTGAATCAAACCACCACATTCTACCCCTGGCTCCCATAAACTGATATCTATACATTATATAAAATATAATACATTCATTCCAACTTTAAAAGTCCCCATAGTTTTTAGAAATACTTTATTTATTTATTTACTCACTTGACAGAGAAAGAGGGAGAGAGAGAGAGAGTGAATGAATGGGCACACCAGGGCCTCCAGCCACTGCAAACGAACTCCAGATGTGTGTGCCCCCTTGTGCATCTGGCTAACATGGATCCTAGGGAATTCAACCTGGGTCCTTTGGCTTTGCAGGCAAATGCCATAACCACTAAGTCATCCCTGCAGCCCAAACCCCATAGTTTTTATCAATCCTAATGATGTTCAAGCATCCCCATAATCCAAGGTCTTTTACCTCAGCCAAAATACCAAAAAAAAAAAATCCCCCCAAAACCTCATAATGGCACAGAATAAAACTCACACTGCAAAAGATGGCATTGGACATAGCAAAAAAATATTCAACCAATACAAGATTTAAACAGGGCAAACACCAAACTCTGTAGATCCAAGTCCAGCAGCTCTAGTCAGTGACAAGTCTCCAAGTCTGACAATTCTAACCAGCAACAAGTCTCTGGAGTTCTAATTCTGCCCCTCCAGCTAGTCTACTCTCAGTCCTGGAAAACTTCATTGGGGCTGGCAGCTTTCTTTAGCAGCCTTCTCATGGTCCCAGTGTCTCCACTGGGTCTCCATGGCAACCAATGGTTCATCCTCTCGGCTCCATTGGGTCTCCATGCAGGCATCCAGCAAACCTGCTTCACACTGCCCATTTCCAAAACACAAGACCATGTTGCAAATTCAATGGCTATATCTTTCCTGCATTTTTTACACTCCATAATACCAGGTAGGGGTACCAATTTTTTAATCCAGCAGGGAATAAAGCAGACTTTGAAGAATAGGGCACTCCTTGAGCACTCAGGTCCCTTCAAAAGAGTCTACATTCTACCTGTTGCCCCAATGCAGGTCAGCTGACCTCATCTCAAATGTTCTAATCTCTCATATAATTACAGCTGAACAGGCCAAAGTTTCATCCCAAAGATTTCATTTATATGCCATATCCCTCGACATACACCAGTCTGTTTCTATGCAGAGCAACACTGCACAAGTTCTCAGGACATGGGAATAACAGCAAGACTCTCACACAAACTGCTTCTAGCCCAGTCCAGGCAAAGCTCTTTCTCACCCTCATAAGTCAAACCTCACAGTCCATAGTTCTTACTGCATTCAAGACTTTCAACTCTGACCTTAATAGTCCATCCAACTGTACTTGCAACACTGCAAGGCATCTCTTAGGCCAGAAGTTCAAATCCTTCCACACTCCTCTTGAAAATCAGCTCCAAAAGCCAAAGCCACACAGTCAGGTGTCTAGCAGCAACCCCACTCCTGGTACCAATATTACCGTTGCTGTCAGGTTCACATTGCTGGTAGAAATCAACCAACCAAGAGCATACTATGGGGTAAAGAGGTTTATTTTGGCTTACAGGCTCTAGGGGAAGCACCATGATGACAGGGAAAATGATGGCATGAGCAGAGGGTGGACATCAGGTACAGGAGAGTATGCCAAACACTGGCAAGGGGACACTGGTAGACATAAGCCCTCCCCCAACAATACAATGCCTCTAAGAGGTGTGGGAACCTAGCATTCAGAACATCTATGTTTATGAGGGACACCTGAATCAAACCACCACACGTATAGTTCAAGAATTTTGGTATCTTGGTATTGTCAGTTCATATTTTCTCTGGAACAATTTCTTCTTAAATTTGCCTTTCTCTTTGAAATTAGAATCAAAAGCATTTAGGAGTAGAAGTCAGCATGGAAGAAAATTCTTTTGGATATCACTTCCCTGATCTAATAGTCACTTTTCCAAAATTAACAGAGTAATTTATAGTGCACTCTCACTTCTGCTGTTGCTTCTTTTGTCCACATGAAAAGGAAAATGAAGTAAGTCTTGAAAATCAATGCCCTTCCTTTCTTCCTTCCTTCTTTTTGTTTTTCAACAGGGTCTTCTTATGTAGCTCTGGTGCTGTGTGTAATCCCAGCACTTTGGAAACAAAGGCAGGGAAAATGATGAGTTCAAGGACAGACTGAACTACATAGCAAGTTCCAGCCAGCCAGGACAGCAAGGCAACACCCTGCCTCAAAAGACAAAATGTAACAAAAAGTGTGTCAGTCCAATCATATACAAAATAATCCTTAGAGGAAAATCTTAGTAATGCAGAGACATATCTGTAGGTTTCCTTGAAGCCCAGGATAGGGCCAAAGAAATCCACCAAATGTAGGAGGAAATCATGGGTACAAAGAGAGATGTGATGGGGGAGAAAGAAGGTGCACTAGCCTCAGGCTTATAGACATCCCTGAAACAACAGTGATAATCCAAGAGAAAGTCCAAGGAGACTCAGCAGCATTGGGAATTTTTTTAAAAAGCTTTCTTATTATAAATACATTAAATAGCTAGGCATGGTGGCGCATGCCTTTAATACCAGCATTTGAGAGGCAGAGGTAAGAGAATCACCGTGAGTTCGAGGCCACCCCTGAGACTACATAGTGAATTTCAGGTCAGCCTGGGCCAGAGTGAGACCCTATCTCGAAAAACCAAAAAAAAAAAAAAAAAAAAAAAAAAGTTAAATAAGTAAAATACAGATATGTTTTTCATTGTTCAGTATTCCATTCAAAGAAGGCCAGTCTTACCAGTCAAAATTGATGACTAGAAACACAGCTAGATGCATCCTGACTAGAATTTGCATTTCAAATGATAACAAAGCAAAGCAAAATCAAACACAAAATTATGGTTTTCCTGCCAGCATCCTAGTTTGGTACTTTTTGAACATTTCGAATCTGGTATAGTCTCATGAAGATTTAAACAAACTTCAATCATATACCCACAGCAAGTAAAAAGATGAGACTATGTATTCACAGAATATGAAGACTTAGTGGACCCTTGGCACCAGACAGCACATCATTTTCTCCTGCAGGAGTTTCTGAGTTGGCCCTGTAGTCAGGTGCCCTCATGGAGAACAATACAGCACATGTACCAGAGAACACAAAGACTTCTCTGCGAATCTCCATGTCAGTGGCCAGTGCAGCGTGTCACAGAATGGAGGAGAGGGATTGTGCAAACAGTCCACTCATCTCAGCTGTGCTGCGTTTTCTGCTTTTCTGTGTGGAATGCACAGGTTCAATAGTATGACAAGCATGTGTCCTGGTTGGAGAAACAGCCAATCTTGAGTTAAAAACCCCTCCATGAGAAAGGTGCTCCAAAAGGACTGAAATGGGTGGTCTGTGTTTTGATGCTTATCGTAAATGTGAACAAAACCAAAGATGTTCACTAAGGCTTTTATTTTTTTAATGTAAAGACGAGGTATGATGGAGCACCCCTGTAATCCTAGCAGTCAAGAGACAGAGGTAGGAGGATTAGAGTTCAAGGCCAGCCTGAGCTGTATGAGACCCTATTTCATAACAAAACCAAAGCAAAAAGCAGAGCAAAGCAAAATAAAACAAAACACAGGAAAACAAAAGCAGACTCAGCATGGATATTTACCTGAGAGAGATGGGAATTTACCATAACTGCACAAAACCTTTATATGAATATATATATATATATATATATATATATATATATATATATATATATATAACAGTATTTTTCATAATTGCCCAAACTAGAAACAAGTCAAATAAATATGCAGTTAGTGAATTAATAAGCAAACTGCTGTACCTAAACACAATGCAATATAGTTTTGCAGCTTAAAAGATGTAAACTAAGCCGGGCGTGGTGGCGCGTGCCTTTAATCCCAGCACTTGGGAGGCAGAGGTAGAAGGATTGTTGTGAGTTCAAGGCCACTCTGAGACTAAATAGTGAATTCACGTCAGCCTGAGCCAGAGTGAGACCCCACCTGGAAAAAAAAAAAAAAAGAAACAAAAAACAGATGTAAACTACTTGGGTTTGAGAAAGTGACTCAGCAGTTAAAAGCACTTATTTGCAAAGCCCATTGGCCCAGGCTTGATTCCCCAGCACCCAGTACGAGCCTGACAAACATTCCTTTGCAACAGCAAGAGGCCCTGAAACATGCACATACACGTGTGCAAGTAAATTTTTAAAATGTCAAAGATGTAAACTACTGATGTAGAGCTGTGCCATGTTGAAAAGAGGCAGTCTGAAGAAAAGAAAAAGAAAGAAAGAAAGAAAGAAAGAAGAAGAGCCAGTCTGTATTCTGGAAGAGGCAATATTATGGGAGCACAAAGCAAATTGGTGGTTGCCCAGAGTCAAGAGTGGGGAGTTGACCACAAAAGGGTAAGAGGAGGGCATCTATCAGTGCTGGAGCTTTAGATCAGGTATGGTGATGCCTCCAGAGGTATTTCTTTTGCTGAGGATATGTTTGGAAATGCGAGGCCTTCTGCCTTTCCATATGAAATTTGAGATCATTTTTTCTATCTCTGTGAAGAACACTGTAGGGATTTTAATTGGAATTGTATTAAATCTGTATATTGCCTTTGGTAGGATTGTCATCTTCACAATGTTAATTCTGCCTATCCAGGAACATGGGAGGTCTTTCCATTTTCTCAAGTCGGCCTCAATTTCTTTTTTGAGTGTTTTTATGTTTTCGTTGTATAGATCTTTCACTTCCTTGGTTAACGTTATTCCAAGGTATTTTATTATTTTTTTGTTGCTATTGAAAATGGGACTAATATAGTACTGGAAGTCCTAGCTCAAGCAATAAGACAGGAGAAGGAAATAAAGGGGATACAATTTGGAAAGGAAGAAGTTAAGTTAGCTTTATTCGCTGATGACATGATTATATATGTGAGAGACTCCATCCCAAAACTCCTGAAGGTGATTAACTCCTATAGCAAAGTAGCAGGATACAAAATCAATGCACAAAAATCAGTAGCCTTCCTTTATGCAAATGACAAAGATACAGAGAAAGAAATAAGGGACATAGTCCCATTTTCAATTGCAAAAATAAATAAATAAATAAATAAAATACCTCATCACTGCTTTTGCTTCTTTTGTAAGCAGTAAAAAGAGAATTACCAAAGAGTACCTGTAGGGTATGCTGCCAATTCTGTCATTATTTCATGTAAACTTATACCCCACCTTAAAATTTCTCTCCTTACGAAATTAAATATTTTCAACAACTACATTACTAGGCAATTGTATCGACATCAAAGCATCATAGCGTGTATTTACTCAAACGAATACGGCCTCATTGTCACTGGGTGGTACACTTTCACAGGACCACAGAGGCACCACTGGGTGATGCATGACTGGGAAATTGATTAACTTTGCTAGCAGCTAGAGGGACAACCAGTTGTAGGTCCTGAATACTGGACATCCAAGAAAACTGCCTCAATATTATTTTGTGGCATTTATTTACTGAGGCCAATGGTTGAAATACAATGAAACTGTTGCTTCAAGCAAATATCTAACAGAGAGTTATACTAACTAGAGAAAGGCAACTCTAATTAACTAACCAGCTAGCTCAGTTTGCTTAAGTAAGGAAGGAAAAGAAATTCTCTAGTGGAGTTGAGCTTTACAAATGTTCCTATGTGAAACTTTCCTCTTTTCCTCATAGTAAAAAAAACTGCCCCCTCCCACACTTCATATTAATTTTAGTGATTCTGTAGACCCCCAAGATAAGAACTGCATGTGAAGAATAAAGTTACTTACACATTGTGCTAATCAGCTAAAGAATTCACTCGATTTAATGGAATCCTCCCCTTTTTATTTTTGGCCCCACTAATCTTTGGAAGTTAGTTTCTTAGAATTCAAACTTTGAATCTTTGAGATAATGTGCAGTAGTAAAAATTTTATAGGGAACTTGTGCCTTGTTTTTGCATTCTTAAATGCTTTCCACCTCTATAAAATGGTTGTTTTCTTTCTTCCCTTTAGGAATTGTGAAGGGCAGAATATCCGATACAAGACATGCAGTAATCATGTAAGTCCCTGAATAAAATATGTAATCCAATATAATCATGTTTTAAATTATAACATTTAGTATACACTATAAAACTGATAGTCTCTTGGGCTCCTTTATGGAAAATTGGAATATTTGTGTAATTGACAACAGCTTATGGGTATCCAGTCATAGTACCTTTTGTAGGTCATTTCATATTTCTGATATCACCTGGTACATATTTATAATTTCTGACTTCAGAGAAGCAATACAGCACACCTGGAAGCTTCTTTAGGACTGAAAGTGCTTCTGGGTCATGATCTCCCTAACCTCCATAATGTCCCTGAGATGCAGGCCAGGGAAAAATGGTCATTTCTTCTATGCAAGCAAGGCCACACAAGACAACTACAGACCCACAGACCAGAACTGGCCAAATGAGGCCTCTAAGTCTGCAAACTGCCTATTCTGTTCACTGCAAACACTGTTCAGGTGACTCAGAGAATCAGACAGAAAGAAGGAATTGTACAAACCTTACTCTTTTATCTTACATTAGTCAAGACTGAAAAGAATTCGAATACTTTGCTTTGCAATTATAAAAATGTGAAATCAATAGATGGAACCAATCCTGTTTTTTGTTTTTGTTTTTGTTTTGTTTTTGTTTTTCCATGCAGAAAACTGTTCCTTCATTAGTGATCAAAATGACAGGGATTAGAAAGAAATTCTGAGAACCTGGAGAGCTCTTTTTTTTTTTTTTTTTTGGAAAGGAGCTTGGAAATGGCTCAAGCTTTCTTAGATGATGAAATGATTCTCCAGACGGCACGAGCTAAAGCACAGTAGCTTTTAACAACTCAGGAGCCCCAGAGTTGCTAACGTTATGCTTTAAACTAACAGCAGGCTGGACCTGACTATTCAGTTAGCAAATGTCATGGAAATGCAGGGGAAGGAACTGGGAGAGACAACTGAAGGGAAGTTAGAAATCCTTTGGGCCCGTCCATATGCTACTAGCTCAACTCAAGTGGGTCGTCAGGGTAAGGGAGAAACCTGCTTTAAAGAGGATGGGCTGCCACAGTTGTGTTTCAGGATTCTGCCCACCGCAGCAGAGCGTTCTAAATATCCCTGGCTCCAGGCACTCAAGGAAGCCTGGAGTGGCAGGGACATGCATTCAGAAGCCCACCCTTTGTGTGCAGGAGACCATGTTTGAGAAGGGTACAGGAAGCACATTGCCCTCCCTAAGAAATCTGGCTGTGGTTCAGTGGCTCTCTGGGTTCCCTGTTCCAACGGAGATGAGGCCTTGAGCTGAAAGATTAGGGAACAGAACATGCCTGTGTGTAGTGTGGTGGCTCCCAAGTGACTGCTGACTTAAGATTTGATTGGCACTCAGTCTATATCCTTACAGCCAGCGTCTGGCCTCCAGGCCTTAGGAAAGAATAATCCTTATCAGCACTCTATGGAGCCAATAGGAGTTTCCAGGAGAAACCATGCATATAAGCCAAGAGCTCTAATACCTGAATTCACTGACTACTCATGTTTTTTTTTTTTCTTTTACATTCTAGGGTTTATAGGATTAAAGTCACTGTTGGAAGAGGCAAGGGGAAAATATCTTTAAAATTATGTAGTATATCACTAGGTGGAAAGAGTGTCTTTTTTTTTTTGTAGTGTGGGCATATTTTTATGAGGCAATAGGTTCTTTGGTGGCTTTCCAGAAAAGATGACATTTGATGTGGCCCTTGAAGGAAACTTCATCCCATAGAGCCTATGAATAGCTAATTTCTGTTTTTCTTGGGGGTGTTCATCATTTCTTTTCTGTTTCCATTGCCATTGTGCTTACACCATATAAGAGCCACATCCTCCAGTATCAGTCTTCAGATGTCAGGGCCATCTCACATCACACTGTTCTTCCAAAACTGCCACCTTTTCTATGCCATTCCCCTGCGCGCACCCTCAGTGCTTAGGAACTTCCTTCACGTGCATCCGGGAACCTTTGGAAGTCGTCTGTACACTGCCTCACTCACCTCCCCTGCGTCACCCTTGCCCGACACGCTGAACATCAGCCTGGATGCTCCTACTGGCTTGCCTCAGACCCGCATGTTTGTGCAGAAAGTGCACCTAACCACTGAGCGATCACTCCAGCCCACTTCAATTGGTTCTCGGCACTCCTGTGGTTTTCCATATCCTGCCTTGTTTACATTACACTGTCCTGCAAGTCCCTCCTGAGATTTCACTTCCTCCCGATGTCTTATTTACTAACTCTAGCACCCTACAATGGTTTATTGTTCTACTAGACATTTTATCATTTGTTATCCAGCAGGATCACCAAATGTAACGGATACCATAATTGAGATAAAATAAAACAATATTAAATTTGCTTATAACTAAATAGTATTCCTTCTGGACCCCATTCACTGGCTCATTGGAGCGAAATTAACTCAATATCGAATCTGAACCAAAGCTAGATACAATGCTGCTATATAAACAGCTTCTTTTTTTAATATTATTTTCATTTTTTTCTCTATTTTGTTTTAGAGAGAGGGAGAGAGACAGAGAGGGAGACTTGGCATGCCAGAGCCTCAGCCACTGCAATCTAACTCCAGATGCTTGCGCCACCTAGTGGTCATGTGTGACCTTGCGCTTGCCTCACCTTTGTGCATCTGGCTAATGTGGGACCTGGAGAGTTGAACATGGGTCTTTGGGCTTCACAGTCAGCGCCTTAACGGCTAAGCCATCTCTCCAGCCCATAAACAGCTTCTTATATAATTGTCCATTTTGTATACAGTACCCTGCTGTTTAGATAATCTCCGTCCTTTGGTTATCCCACAGCTCACCCGTCCATCTCCACGCTTTAGGAAAATGAGCCCCTGCTTCCAGGATGGAAGTGTGAAATCACATCTTGCTGATCTAGGAGCTAGTCTTCACTCCATTGAATAGATTCTGTAATTTAACTCTTGGATAAAAGTTTAACTCCCTTCATCACAGTCCTACTGCAAATTCACAAATTCCAATGGTGTCTCACTTTCAGTGTGTTTCCTACATGTCGATGCATGTCCACCAAGAGAACAGGCTTGATGGGTGACTGTTGCATTCTACCCTTTTGTGTTATATGCGGCATGCGGCCAAGGGCAAAGCTCATAATGTATGTTTAATGAATGAATGTTGTCCTGAACTTGACTGTTAAGAAGAACTACATCTCAGGAAGAGGAAATTAGGAGAATGTTGATCATTCAAGTTTCTTAAATGTTGACAAGACTATTGAAGACCCAAGAAACCCTTGTTATCTTGAGCTGGCCTTTGCTAAGCTAGGCTGGGCAGATAGTTACTGAAAACATTTAGCTAGGTTCTCAGTATCCTCCACATTTACTAGAAAGCAGTGTCCACTAAACAGTCTAGTCTGCACTTCATAAACTTGGATGCCCAGCATTCTTCTGATTTTCTTTCCCTGAGATATATTTCTTTATAACAATTAAATTCAAGGCAGTATATGACCAGATGGGGAACAGAGTCCTCATCTCCTGAGGGAAAAACATCTAAATTTAATCATCTTCATATTTACTTGCTTCCATGGGCATGACCTGAGTTAATATTTAATGGGGCTTAGACAACAAAATTATCTACATGCTATAGGATTTTGGAATGTTTCACATCACAATACAACTAATCCCCAAGACAAGTTTGTTTAGTCTATTTGTTCACTCCTACTTCTAAAGTATTTCAGGCAGTGTACAAAAGCAAGAGCATACATACAGTTGTGTAACATTTGGGGGGGAGGATATGTAAAACTAATATCTATTCCCAGACTTACATGGTGCCAACAGCCCAAAGAGTGACTCAGTCCAGCTCACCTTGATGAGTAAAGTGAATTTACTAGGTGTTGCTTATAGAGTGGTCAGTGACTATGGACAGCTAAAACTTCCCTGAGCTCTCCAACTTCTCCCCACACTGATGTTATATGGCTCTAAGTTTACAGAAAAACTGATGTGAACTTGATTCTGGAGCACTACCTAGTCACGAAGCAGTGGTGGTGGTGGAGTCTGCAGACTCAAGCGACATAAAGAACAGACAAAGTCACTCTGGGAAAGTGACTGATCATGCGTAGTCTGCCTTTGCCCTTACCAGAGATCTGCCAGTGTTGGCAAACATTATCCAACTATAGTAAGGACGTCGTGTTGCTTTCTGGAATGTAGACTAGCTAAATGACAGTTTGCAGCAAGATGGAGTTTCTCTGGCCAGGATTTAAAGGACTAGTTTCATTGTAGCAGTAAATCACAAACTTAATGTAGTTAGAAAAGGGAGACATGAAAGAAACTTCCAAAATTATGGCTTAAAATTGATTAGTAACTATGTTTAGAAAAAAAATTAAGTTAAATTTTTACCTCATAGCATTCTTCAGACTAAATTTCAGATGAAACAAAGAGGGAGGAGGTACACTGTAAATAAGAAGCCACCTTTGGCTAATTATTGAGTTCCAGGATAACCAGGGATACAGAATAAGATCGTACTTCAAAACATAAATAAATAAAATAAAAAGAAAGAAAAAGCAAAAAGAAAAAAGGAAAAGAAAGAAAAAGGAAAACATAACACACAGAGAGACACATAAAAACAATAAGTAACTACAATTGTCAATCTGTAAAGGGGTAATAAAATGTGTTTATAATTTACCTGTCCTCCGGGAAGAGTAAGAAAAGATTTCTAGCCCATTGGAAAAAAAAAGGAATCTTAAACAGAAATATTAATGGAGCTGGCTACATAAAAATTTAAAAATTTTTGACTTCACAAAGTACCAAAACCAAAATATATGAGGAAAATAGTTCCAACATAAATGGCAAAATTTGATAGCTTCACTATGAACATTAATAGTCTTTATCTGCTAACAATGCTTTTAAACCAAACATTCCAATAGCAGACATAAAGCAAGAAAGTTTTGAAGGATTATTACCAAAAACACAAACATACAGGACTAGATATTCAACTTGAATAATAAAAAAGAGTATACAAATTAAAGCAGTGAAATCCTATTATACATTTCTGATTAGAAATGCCAAATTGGAAAGAAAAGTTGAGAAAGGCAACCTTTTTTTGTTTTGTTTTTTTCAAGGTAGGGTCTCACTGCAGCTCAGGCTGACCTGGAACCTCAGGGTGGCCTTGAACTCACAATGATACTCCTACCTCTGCCTCCCAAGGGCTGGGATTAAAGGTGTGCGCCACCACACCCGGCTTGAGAAAGGCACCTTTTAAAGCCCACTGATGATGATGATAATAATAATACCTTTTTAGACGGAAATTTGGCAATATTTGAATAGCTCATAAAACACGTACAAACTTAGGCTCAAAATTTTTATTTCTAGAAACTAAACCTTGGAAAATAATCAAGATTGGTATAAATATTGAAATACAAAAATGTTTGTAACATTTTTTAAAATAGAAACTATTTTCTAAAGTTATTAGAACGAACATTAATTATTTTCATAATAAGAAAAACATAAAATAGTATACATGAAGTTTGGATGAGTAAAAATTTGTCTCACTTAGCATCTAGCCTTGGAAATATCTAGAGGGAAGAGTCAGAGATTTAGCAAAAAAAAAAAAAAAAAAAAAACCTTGAGTCATCAATACTTGCATTTTTTATTATGAATGTTCCCCAGGGTACTGGGTACTAGGCTTTATGAGCTTTTGGGGAACATAATTTCTGACAGGTTAGTTGAAGGCAGGTGTTTGGTACCAGTGAAGAGCAGTGGGTGGCATCATGAGAAGGGTGAAACGCAATGAATTAAATAGTTACTGGCACAAAGGACAGACAGATTCTCACAAAACACAGCAGTTTGGTGCTAAAATAGGGACAACTGACCCTTCCCAACTCCTGGGAGATCACTAATACTCATGTTCCTACTGAAGACCTTGAATCCCCTTAAACATTTTTTTTTTCAAGGTAGGGTCTCACTCTAGCTCAGGCTGACCTGGAATTCACTCTGCATTCTCTTTTTTTTTTTTTTTTTTTTTTTTTTTTTGGTTTTTCTGGTTTTTCGAGGTAGGGTCTCACTCTAGCCCAGGCTGACCTGGAATTCACTATGGAGTCTCAGGGTGGCCTTGAACTCACGGCAATCCTCCTACCTCTGCCTCCCGAGTGCTGGGATTAAAGGCGTGCGCCACCACGCCCGGCCCCTTAAACATTTAACGGCCTTTAGTTTCCCTTGTTTAAGAAGAAAGAATCTGGGCTAGAGAGATGGCTTAGTGGTTAAGGCACTTGCCTGCAAACCCAAAGGACCCAGGTTCATTTCCCTACGACACACATGAGCCGGATGCACAAGGTGGTAGGTACATTCATCTGGCATTCGTTTGCAGTGGCTGGAGGCCCTACACTCCCATTCTCTCTCCCTCCCTCTCTCTCTTTCTCTCTGTCTCTAATAAATAAAAATAAATTATTTTTTAAAAGAAGAAGTGGGCTGGAGAGATGGCTTAGCTGTTAATGGCAGTTGCCTGCGAAGCCTAAGGGCCCATGTTCAACTCTTCACATCCCACATAAGCCAGACCTACAAAGGTGAGGCAAGCACAAGGTTGCACATGCCCACTAGGTGGTGTATGCGTCTGGAGTTCAATTGCAGGGGGTGAGGCCCTGGCACACCAATTCTCTCTCTCTTCCCTTGTGTCTTGCTTACTCTTGCTAAAAAATAAATAAAAATTAAAAAAAGATTGCTGTGCAGTGCATTTGTAAACTTTTATACAGGGCAAAATTTAGCACTTAAGTATTGTATACATTGGAGGGGGGAGTCCTGGATCAGAGTGACCACAGCAAATGAAATAATTTCCTGAGTAGGTCATCATTTCAGAGACTTAGGGGGAATCCCATAGCATAGACACAACTTATAATTTTACAAAGATAAAATATGGACTGGGAAAATGGCTCAGCAGTTAAAGCACTTGCTTGCAAAGCCTTGGTTCACTTCCCAAGCCACACACATAAGCTGGCAGCAGAAATTAGTGCAAGCATCTGGGGTTTGTTTGTCACAGTGAGAGGCCCTAGCGTGTAACCTTCCCATATACATCTGCAAATAAGAGAGAGAATGAGAGAGAGAGAGAGAGAGAGAGGGAGGGAGAGAGAAGGTAATGGAAAAATAAGGTAATTCCCAGGAGAGAGACAAGTGGGCTTGGTTCCAGGCAATCTGAGTAGCCTGCTCAGACCTTGTCACTGGCTCATGTGCACACGGCCCTGCATGTTGTTTACAGGACTGCCCTGCGGATGCTGAAGACTTCAGAGCTCAGCAGTGCTCAGCCTACAATGACGTGCAGTACCAGGGCCGTTATTATGAGTGGCTTCCACGATATAACGACCCTGCTGCCCCGTGCGCACTCAAGTGTCATGCGCGGGGACAGAACGTGGTAGTGGAGCTGGCCCCCAAAGTGTTGGATGGAACTCGGTGCAATGCTGACTCCCTGGACATGTGCATCAGTGGCATCTGCCAGGTAAGCTACACCTGCCACACATATCCTGGGTTCTGGGCCCAGATGTGTCATGCTCAGTCTTAGCAAAGAAATTCGGACTGTTCCAATGTCAAAATGCTGTAGAGAGGGTTACATGTCTTACTAGAGAATGTGAGGACTCAGGGAAAGGCTAGAATTCCAACCCCATTCTTTTCATCTCTGAACACTATTTTAGAACTGAATGTCTAGCATCCCAATTACGTTTGACTTGTTAGTGTGAATTCTGCCCAAGGATAACCAAAGGATTTCAGTCTATGACTTGCAATTCTTCGAGATCAGTGATACTCCCACTGGAGCATGCAAGCACGATCCCCAAAGGCATTGTGACAGTATGAAGTCCTCCCCATTCCCAGAATTTCTGGTTCAATAGGTCTGCAGGGGTGAGGCCCAAGACTTTGCCATTGATGGTCCTGTGATTACACAGAATACCAATACTTTGGTAGGGTAATACCAGTCTCTGGGAGCAAGGGCATGTTTACTGAGATGCTGCCAGCAAAAATGCACCTCAACAGGCATGTCGGGTACAAGCTGTGGTCGTGGAGCTAAGGCATAAGTTCCAGGGGGTTAGAGTGAGTGTGAGGTTTATAGGCTTCTGAGACAGAGTGTGCACTGCAGAAAAATGGTAGAATTCCACCTCTGTTCTTTTGATCTCTGAAGAATATTTTCAAAACAATGAGCATCTAGTATTTCATCTCCCCTGTTAGGCTCATGACAATAGCAGTCACCACACCAAGTGTGCAGCACAGCTGCCTACCAAGTGTCAGGCACTGCACAGAGCCTCAGACTTACCACATTTACAGACAGACAGACATACTTTGAACTTGCTCCTCAGACAAGCTTCAACTCTGTTCATCCTTCTGCTAGACAATAGCCTGCACTTGCTCATCTCAGCCTTTATCATTATTTTTAATGTTTAAATTTTATTTACCTTATTAATTATTTTAGTGAAAACGCAATAAGTTTCACTGTGACATTTTCATAAATGAGTTTCATTGTACTTCATATTCACCCCCTGCCACCCTCCCTTTCCCCATCCCTGTTGATCCCTTTCCTTTCCCAAATGGCTCCTCTAGATTTTATGTCAATAGATGATAGATAGATAGATAGATAGATAGATAGATAGAGTATATGAGAAGTAATATGCAATATTTGTCTTCTTCCCAGTTACCCTATTTTGTTCCTCCTTCTTCCTCCGTATAAGACTCCCTCTATCTAGTTCTCCTTTGACTTTCATTATATCCATATCTATCTATGTCTATGACCCTATCTATCTACATATATCCTAGATTCTGCACATGAGAGAAAATGTGCAATACTTGTCTTTTTGAATCTGGCTTATTTTGCTTAACATGATGATCTCAAGTTCTATCCACTTTCCTGCAAATTACGTAATTTTTCATTCTTTTTTGATGGTTGAATAAAACTCCACTGTGTGTATCTACCACACTTTCTTGCATGCGTGTGCTGATTCTGTAATTGGTTCTATGACTCAGCTTTTGTGAAAAGCTGGTATCTTCCCTTTCAACGCACACATCTGATCCATTGCTAAGTCCTGTCAAGTCTCCCTTCAAAGCCTGTGTTGAATCTGTCACTTCTAAGAACACTTGTAGGTACTCAAGAGAAAGATTAGAGGACAGTGGAGATTTCCCAGTCACACTCTGCTCCTACATATGTCCACCCTCCCCACTGCCAACATTCCCCACTTCAGTGGAGTGGTTGCCACAACTGATGACCCTACCTTGAGACATTGTCTCCTGAGTCAGTTGTTTGCATTTAGATTTCTAGTTGGCTATCTATCTATCTATATCTATATATCTATCTGTCATCCATCTATCTCTATGTCTTTTTCATTTTTGAGACAAGATCTTGCTATATAATCCATACTGCCCTCAAAATAACTTCTTATCCCAGGCTATCTTCAAACATACAATACTGCTACTTCAGCCTCTGGAGTGCTGGGATTCCTGGCATGCGTCATTATGCTGATTTAGGGTTTTCTTTTGATGATATACATTCTAGAGGTTTCGACATGTACATACCAACATGTATTCATTACAGGTACAATAGAGAGTAGTTTCACTCACCTCAAATCCTCTCTACTTTTTCTCTCTCTCTCCACCACTGGTCACCACTAAGCTTTTTGCTCTTTCTATAGTTTTACCTTTTCAGAGACTCATATAGTTGGAATCATATAGTATGTAGCCTTATCAAGTATTTAATTTATTTGAGAGAGACAGAGAATGGGCATGTCAGGGCCTCTTGCTGCTACAAATGAACTCCAGAACTCCAGGCTTATGCATCACTTTGTGTATCTGACTTTATGTGGGTACTAGGGATTTGAAGGTGGGCCATTAGGCTTTGCACACAAGCACCTTTAACAACTGAGCAATATCCAATCCATATGTAGCCTTTTCAAACTGGCTTCTTTTAGTGTGTGTGTGTGTGTGTGTGTGTGTGTGTGTGTGTAAGTGTAGAGGCCAAAGGTTGACATCAGTGTCTTCTTCAATCTGTCTCCACATTATTTACTGGGCTCTCACTTGAGCCCAGATTGTCTTGCAGGTCCCAGTCTCTACTTCCTAAGTGTTGGATTACAGGCAGGCTGTTGAACCCCTCCCCTTCCGTTTCCATGGATGCTGGGGGATCTGAACTCTGGTCCTCACATTAATGTCTCAGGCACTTTTATCCACTGAGCCATCCCCCAAGCCCTCTTCACTTTCATTTCTGATATTAGAATCTTGTTTATTTTCTCTTTACTTTATTAGTTTATCCAAAGGTTGATTATAAGACAAAAATGTTATTAATCTTTTTAGAAACCAGCATTTGGTATCATAATCTTTAGATTTCCCATCACTTCCAATGTGTTTTTTCCTCTAATTTTTGTTAGTTATTTTCTTCTGCTTAATTTGGATTTAACTCGCTTTGCTTTTTGAGTTTACTAAGGTGGAAGCTTAAATGTTTCGTGTTAGGTCTTTCTTCTTTATTCTTTTTTATCTTTTTAAAAAAAATTGAGAGAGAGAACAAGAGAGAGAGGGAGAGAAAGAGAGAGAGAGAGAATGGGTGTGCCAGGACCTGTAGCTGCTGCAAACTCCATATGCATACACCACTTTGTGCATCTGTCTTTATATGGGTACTGGGGAATAGAATCCTGGCCATTAGGCTTTGCAAGAGAGCACCTTAGTGGTTGAGCCATCTTTCCAGCCATATATATATATATATATATATATATATATATATATATATATATATATATAATTTCCCTTTATGCATGACTTTCATTGAATCCCATTCATGTTGCCAAGTTGCTTTCATTTTCATTGCATACAGTCTAGCTTTTACTTAGTCTTGAGACTTGTCCTTTGTCCATGTGTTATGCAGAAATAGGTTGCTTAGTCTTGCAGTTTTTCAGAAATTTCCAGCTGTCCTTCATTTTTATCTTTTTTTTTTTTTTTTTATCTCTCACGCTTGCTGCTGGCTACTTTTTCTCATCTTGAGAGTATCAACTTTTAACACCCGTAAAAGACGTTCTGTGATTGTCTCACCTAAAATAGCTCTCCTTATTTAAGCATAATGCCTGTTCGTTACACTGATAACATTTTATAATTCCATGTTTATTTTTGTGACTATTTGATTTATGATGGTCTTCCTCCTGGAGGACGTGGGTGCCTGCTGCTCACCCCTGCACCACCTGGTCCCCCAATTAAACAAACAGGTCCTTCTACTCACACACTCAGAGAATGTTTAAGTTTCTTGATCATTCTTTTATTTCTCTCTCAACCTCTAATCCTGAGTTTTCAAACTCAAGCTTGATGTTTCCCTGGGAACAACTCAGCATGTCCCTGAAAATAAGCCCACATAAACCAGAAGGTCTATATGCGTTAGGTATGCTGAGTGCCGTTCCTTTTCATTTCTACTTCAGTTCTGTAATTCTCAACAGTACTTTTCTGAAATTACATTACAGTCATTTACATGCAGGTGCCTGTGCTGTATCTCCCCTGTTTCATTCTTTAAAAAGAAAAAATCTAGTCATACTGCCACCTCTCTATCCCAAGGCTAGAGCCAGCCTCCTTAGCTGCTGTTGCAATCAGGTTCTCATTGCTGGAAGAAATCACCCAACCCAGAGCAGCTTTTGGGGAAAAAGGGATTTATTTTGGCTTATAGACTCAAGGGGGCGCTCCACAATGGCAGGGAAAATGATGGCATGAGCAGAGGGTGGACATCACCCCCTGTCCAACATAAGGTGGACAATAACAACAGGAGAATGTGCCAAACACTGGCAAGGGGAAACTGGCTATAACACCCATAAGCCCGCCCCAACAATACACTGCCTCCAGGAAGCGTTAGTTCCCAAATCTTCATCAGCTGGGAACCTAGCATTCAGAACACCTGAGTTGATGGGAGACACCTAATCAAACCACCACAGCTGCCTAGCAATTTCTGTCTCTTCGTCTCCTGCCATTGCTTCATCTTGTTTGATGCTTTCTGTTGGCAAATCTTCCCGCAGGTCAAAGCTTAGAGTGCCATTTTTGTAGGCCATATGCTGTCAGTGATTTCCTTCTATGGACACCTGCACACTTTTGCATTCTCCCACCACACAGTCATCGTCACCTTTCTATGGGAATATATTTGTTGTTTCCCAATACCTCATTAATGGAATGTATTTCTTTTTTCAAAATATTGTATTCATTTATTTTGAGAGAGAGGGAGAGAAGGAGTATGAGAGGAGAGAGAGAGACAGAGAGAGACAGAGACACACAGAGAGAGAATGGATGTACCAGGGCCTTTTGCATCTGTAAACTCCAGACATGTGTACCATTTTGTGCATCTGGCTCTACATAGGTAATGGGGAATCAAACCCTGCCAGGCAGGCTTTGTCAACAAGCACCTTTAATCGCTGAGCCATCTCCCTAGACTGGAATGCATTTCTTTTTAAAGTAACATGAATTTGTTATAATTAAAAACAATTTAGGGCTGGAGAAATGGCTTAGCGGTTAAGCGCTTGCCTGTGAAGCGTAAGGGCCCCGGTTCGAGGCTCGATTCTCCAGGACCCATGTTAGCCAGATGCACAAGGGGGCGCATGCGTCTGGAGTTCAGTTGCAGTGGGTGGAAGCCCTGGCGTGCCCATTCTCTCTCTCTCTCTATCTGCCTCTTTCTGTCTCAGTCACTCTCAAATAAATAAATAAAAATGAACAAAAAAGTGAAAAAAAAAAACAATTTAGAGCTGGGGAGATGACTTAGTGGTTAAGTGCTTACCTGTGAAGCCTAAGGACCCCTGTTTGAGGCTCTATTCCCCAGTACCCATGTAAGCCAGATACACAAGGTGGCGGATGCATCTGAAGTTCGTTTGCAGTGGCTGGAGGCCCTGATGCACCCATTCTCTCTGTCTCAACCCTATTTTGTGTTCCCTGTGTCTCCTGGTGCTCATGGGCCATGGATCCTTTCGGTTTGTTCCAGTAATTCCCAGCATTTGAAGTTTTCAGGAGAATGGTGGTTTTCAGTGCAGAATTAGCTCATCTCAAATGAGTGATTGCCATCATGTTTTCGTGATTCCAAGGGGGCAATCCCACTCTTTTTCAATTTATTTTTTATTTTAGACAGAGACTGAGGGAGAGAGAGACAGTTGGTGTGCCAGGGCCTCAGCCACTACAATTGAACTCCAGAGGCCTATGCCACCTAGTGGGCATGTGCAACCTTCTGCTTGCCTCGCCTTTGTGCATCTGACTTATGCGGGATCTGGAGAGTGAAACATGGGTCCGTAGGCTTTACAGGAAAGCACCTTATCCACTAAACCATCTCTCTAGCCTGCAATCCAACTCTAGAGCAGTAACAGGTAATATTAGTTGTTGAAAGCTAAGGACTTTTCTGACCAGGCTACCAGACTGAAAAGACTCAGGCGCTTCTCAGTTATATTCAATGTCCTTCTTTCCACAGGGTAATGTGTACGTAAATTCTGTTTTTTTTTCTGTACAATGTGGCCCTGGGCATCAGTAGGTGTTAAGGGAGAGCAAGCAAACTGTATGACTCACTCTTCTGGCCTCAGGACTACTGCAGTGAGCCCTGATGAGCATTTGGCACAGACTACAAACAAGTCTTGCAAGTGTGTTTATGATTTACTCATTTGAATGAACGTGTCACAAAGCTCTTGGGAACAGCACGCATGAGACAACCATACTCACCGAGTGGAATTTGCTTCTGTTTCTGAGATTTATCGGGCCAGATCTGCAGACCATTCTTATTTCTCATTTATATTTATTGAATTCTTTGACAACTGGGTAGATGAAGCTACATAGAATTCGTGACAAAAATAATAAATGACACTGGGTGCTTTCCGGGGATTTGCCATTGACCCATGCACCTTGCTTGTTAGCTCATCATCACCTGAGGAAGTAGGTTATAGAAAACATTCCTCTGCTTACAAGGGAAATGGTCATGATAGAAGCTAGGTAATTTCTCCAGAGTGCCTCGGTGTATTTGGGCTGCTAGGACAAACCACTACAGTATATCTGGCTCGTAAATAACAAGTTTATTTCTTACGATTCTAGAGGAAGGAAGTCCCAGATCAAAGCACTGGCAGATTTGCTGTTCAACGAGAAGCCACTTCCTGGCTCATGGATGGCTGTGTCCTCACTTGTTGGAAGGGACAAGGGAGGCCTCCAGGGCCTGTTTTCTAAGGGCACTAATCCCATTCTTGGGGTTCCGCCCTCATGACCTAATCACTTCCCAAAAGTCCCACCCAAAATATTATCACTTTGGAGATTATGCTCTCAGCACATTTGTATTTCAGGGGGAACACAGGAACTCATTTGCTTATACATAATTAGAGAATTACAGATTACATATAACTAGCTAAATGACAAAAAATTTGGGGCTAAGCATTCTAAGCTCAGAATCCAGTTTTCTTAGCTGTGGCACTAAGCTGATGATACCATGACTGTCCACCATGGGCTCATATCTTGGTGAGCTCAAGGCCAGAAGGCACTACCAGGAGATAAAAAGTTGGAGAAAGGCTTATTACCAAAAGCTGGTAATCTGAGCACTGAGGTTATTTCCAAATCAATGCTCTCCCCAAGGAAAGAAAGCACAGGACCTATACATTTCACAATTCATAAAGAAAGCTCACTGAAGGCAGGCACATTCCTGAGCATGCTCAGTTTACAGCGACAGTTCAAGAAGGAAAGAGGGCAGACACAGTTCTGCCATGGTCAACACAATTCTGCCATGGTCAGTTCAGTAGTAGAAGACAGTTTACCCTAGGTGGTCTGCAAGAGTGAGTCTGAGTATCTAGGTGACCTTGACTTGTTCTTTGTCAGGTTTTCCAGATTCTTTGCTAAAACCACAAGAAAGGTCAGGGATGGAGAGATGGCTTAGTGGTTAAGGTACTTACCTGTGAAGCCAAAGGAACCAGATTTGATTTCCCAGGACCCATATAAGCCAGATGCACAAGGTGGCACTTGCATCTGGAATTTGTTTTCAGCCGCTGGAGCCCCAGGCACACCCATTCTCTCTCTCTCTCTCTCTCTCTCTCTCTCTATCTATCTATCTATCTATCTCTCTGTATCTGCATCTCTCTTGCACTCTCAAATAAATAAAAAGAAAGAAAGATGGGGCTGGAGAAATGGCTTAGTGGTAAGACGTTTGCCTACAAAGCCAAAAGACCCAGGTTCGATTCTCCAGGACCCATGTAAGCCAGATGCACAAGGGGCACATGCATCTGGACTTCATTTTCAGTGGCTAGAGGCCCTGGCATGCCCATTCTCTCTGTGTCTGCTTCTCTTCTCTTCTCTTCTCTTCTCTCTCTTCTCTTCTCCTCTCTTCTCCTCTCCTCTCCTCTCCTCTCCTCTCCTCTCCTCTTCTCTTCTTTCTCTCTCTCTCTCCCCCTTCCTCCCTCCCCTTGCAAATAAATAAATAAAACTTTAAAAATAAAGAATAAAGAAAAAAGGTTAACTGTGGAGGCAGGTTAATGCCACCAAGGGTGCCTGCCTTACTTAACAGCTAATGATACTTTTTGTGCAGTTATTTTTCAGAAAACTGGATGTGATTCTGGTATAGAACATTCAATACATTAGGTGAATTACATATAGATAGCTCAGTATAGATTCAGACATAAATGTTGACATACAAGCATGCACATATGCACACACGCATTGCCCTGGAGAGAAACTGCTCGGGTCCAGACACAGCGAGTGATGGAAGTGATGGTGATTTGGAGAATCATGCTCATGGTGTCACTGGGAAGGGAACAAGGGAATATCAGCATGTCAGTGGTCTTATTTTATTTTTCATTTGGTGGTGTTTTGTCTTTTGTCAAGAGAAGCCAGATATCTGGATTTTGATATGAAACTTTCAATTATTCAAAAAAATTATCTTTCTGTCATAAGTGTTTTATGTAAAAATGATTAAATTGTACTCTGTGATTTATATACTAGGTTTCCCTACAGAAACCAACAATCCCCAAAGCCTAGTGGCTGAAAAAAATTAAAGGCTGCTTCTTGCTAATGCTATTGCCCAACATAGGTCATCAGGAGTCTCTGCTCCTGGGATGTGGAAGAGACCCAGGCCAAGGGAGGTTTCATTTGAGCACACTTCTTACATAGCTTCAATGACAAGAAAGAGACCATGAGAGTCTCATGCTGAACCTTAAACCTTACAGAAGTGACCTGGATCATTTGGGTTCATATTTCATTGACCAAAGATAGTCAGTGACTATAGGTGACTTCTAATGGGAGTTGAGAAAATACAATCCTTGTGTGGGCTGAGAGCACAACGAAATATTTGTGAATAGTCTTTTTGTTAAATTTCTCAAGGTAGGGTCTCACTCTAGCTCAGGCTAACCTGGAATTCACTATGTAGTCTCAGGGTGGCCTTGAACTCACCGTGATCCTCCTACCTCTGCCTCTCAAGTGCAGGGATTAAAGGCATGCATCACTAGACCCTGCCTATATATGAATATTCTTAATGACTACCATAACTTCATAAATTTTTATTTTTAAGCCAGAAATCCTAGAATTTCCTCTAATGTATAATCCAATTTTCAGAGATCTCAAACAGAAGTTCATTCAAAAACCTTGGTTGTTGAAGGATTAAATTTGATTTATCTGGAAAATTCACATTTTACCTAATTTGGATTTATGACACTTACTTAAACTCTATCTGTAGTAACTATGAAATATTCTTTGCTGAAGCTATGTTTATAGATGAATATGTCTTCCAAAAGCACTGCTCATATATTTAAAATTTTGTTTATACTACCCCCATCCTATAACTTTTAACTTGTCTCATCAACTATATTATAAGATAAAAATCTTGTCTTATTTATTTATTCTTGTAGTGTTTGGAATCATAGAAAATGATTATTTGCTTGATGCTAATACATTTGATATATTTATCAGTTAGCAGTTTATAAATCACTATAATTAGATACCTTGGCATTTAGAAATGTCACAGAAGTTGAAAACACTTCAGATAATATTTTAAAAGTTGCTTCTTAACCACAATTGTGGGCTATGAAAGCCAAACTTCAGTCTTCCCTCAATTTCAAGGGCTTATACTTTCTGGCTTATACTTGATGAATCACAAGGCAATCATACATTTTCAGATATCATCCTTCTGTGATATATTTTCACATGCTTTATTTGGCTGTAAGATTTGGATGACTTTTAACTTTAAAAAATTATGAAGCAAATACAAGTGATCAGGGAGGAATTCCGTTGCTCAAGAATTTGCAAGGCCCTAAACAGTCTTCAAAACAAGCCAATCCTTGCTCCTCAGCCCACACCCTTCCTGGATGATGAGAGAGAGAGGGAGAGCAAAAGTGAGCGCAGTTCTCATTCTCATGAAATGCAGAGTGCTCAGGGACAGTGACATGTGAGGACAGAGCTTGGCCCAGGAAGAATGTGTCTTTAATTTCATGGCATAATTATTCCCTTTGGAGAAAGTTGCATGAACACAAGTTACTCAGTGGTCAAATCTCAACCATGTAAGTATGTTTCCAGGATCAATCAGTCTTAAGCTATTCCACATGTACTTGTAAATATTCATATAGAGCCTTATCCTATGTAGGGATCTTTGCTGCCTATCTGTAGAGTAGAGGTAGGATAAGGCAGGGTATAGTGTTGAGATTCTGGCATTAGATGATCTGGATTTTAAACTATTACTGATACCATATACTAGCTGTGCCATGCTGGCAAGTCATTTAGCCTCAGTAAGATTGAGGGCCCTTATTTGTAAAATAAGGAGATAAAAGAGCTCACCTGTATCATACAACTATTATGAAGAAAAAAATGAAATACCATGGGCAGCGTTTATGGCATAATGCCAGGCACATGGTATGCGTTCGATAAAAAATATTTATTGCAATCTTTAAAGTCTTGTAATCCAAGTGAAAGAATCACAAAAGTCATTGGATCCAGCTACTCATACAATAGTTTATTATCTTCTATAGTTTTCCCACCAAAAAAAAAAAACTTTTGAGTTTTCAGACTTTCTCATATTGTACTAAATTATACTTAACCCAGTGCCTCTCAGCATCTACAGAACACATGTAGACCCTTTGTTCCTAACAGCCCTGTGTGAGTTTGAAAACGCCTCAGCACACAGACGATCCCTAAACTTCCTTGGAACAGTTCCTGCCTCTCCCTGAAACATTCATTTCATCTTTCTCCTTCCCTTCAACACCAAAATTCTGGAAAGAAAAGTCTCTAGATGTGGCCTGAACTTCCTCCAGTTCTATTTTCTCGTCAGCACCTGGGACATAGAGCTATTTGGCAGCTCCACCACCCACAGCATGGGGGCTTCCCCACGTCAAAAAAACAGAGTGAAAAATAATAAAATTGACCCACTTCCTGAATTCTTTATAATGATCCAGTCACCCAGGTTTCATGTGTATTTTCCCATTTAATCCTCTTCAGACCCTTTGTGAGGTACACGTTAGCACTCTTACCTCTGTTTTACTGTTGAGGAAATTAAGTCTGAATTGCCCAGCATTCTGCCCTTTGAAAGATGTGGGTGAGTCATATCTGAATATGACCATGTGCCTCTAAAGTTCCCACACTAAACATTAGATTTATAAATAAAGTTGGACAACTATGGGAGGTAGAAATAAATCATCAGCTCTTTCTGCCATCTTTCCGTGCGGCCATCATGGTGGATGCTCTCAAGAGCGTCAACAATGCTGCAAAAGAGAGGAGAACACCAGGTCCTTTTTAAGCCGTGCTCTAAACTCCTCATCCGGTTTCTAACTGTGATGGTGAAGCATGGTTACACTGGTGAGTTTGAAATCGTCGGTGATCACAGAGCTGGGAAGATTGTTGTGAACCTCACAGGCAGGTTAAACAAGTGTGCAGTGATCAGCCCCAGATGTGATGTACAACTCACAGACTTAGGAAAAAACGTCAGAATAGCTTGCTCCCATCCCGTTACTTTGGCCTCGTTGTACTGACCACCTCAGCTGGCATCATGGACCGTGAGGAAGCAAGACAAAAACCCCGGAGGGAGAATCCTGGGATTCTTTTCCTAAGGGTGTAAAGAAAACATACATATGAATAAAATGCCTCAGTGGACTCCAACAAAAATAGAAAGAAATCATCAGATCAATTAATATTATTGGATGCACATTATGTGAAAAACATGTTTGTAAAATAAACCACTTTTCATGTAAGGAAGATTTCAAGCTAGCAATAAACAACTCACGGTAGACAAAGATGACTCTATAAAACATATCTAAAGAAGGCATTGCTCCTATTCTTCCTCTTTAATATGGTTTATAATGTGGATAAAATTATATAGAGGTGGAACTCTAAGTGTAAGCATTGATAACAGTTGTTTTTTTTAAAGTACATGTAGATGTAAAGATGCAGAATGTGCTGGATACATGGATGTAGAAGACGGTGCATGGAGATGGTGTGGGCCAGGAGGATGCATAGCAGATGCAGGAGGAAATGAGAGGCTGGGACAACAGTAGGGATAGAGAGCAAAGGGGTAGGGAGAGGAGCTAGGGATGTAGTTGGTAGAGTGTTCGTTTAGCATGCATGAGGTCCTGGGTTCAACCCCCAGCGTGGCAGAAGCCCAGTGTGATGTTGCCCCCTGCAGTTGCAGCAGGGAAAGCAGAAATCTGTTCTGTACTGAGGTAATCCTCCAGTCCACAGGACTGCCTGGGCTACAGGGACTCTGTCTCAGTATAGGGTGCAGGGGGCCCAGGTGAGCAGAAAGTGGAAGAAGAAATGCCATCTATAACTTTTATATCCAGGAAAAATATCTGAATGTAATATAACTAAAAGGGAGTAAGGAGTGACAGTTTCAACTTTTCTTGTTTGGGCCGCCTTGCATAAGGATCAAACAAATGATACTAGACTCGAAGATCTTTCTATTTTATTTTTTAATTTATTTATTTGAGAGCAACACAGAGAAAGAAAGAGAGAGAACGGGTGCACCAGGGCCTCCAGCCACTGCAAACAAACTCCAGATAACATGCACCACCTTGTGCATCTGGCTTACGTGGGTACTGAGGAACTGAGCCTCGAACCCGGGATCCTTAGGCTTCACAGGCAAGCGCTTAGCCGCTAAGCCATCTCTCCAGCTTCGAAGATCTCCTATCATCCAGGTTTATAAAGCTCATAAAGACAGCCCAGGAATGTAAGCAGGATGACATGGTAAGCAAGGCACCTGACCCTCTCTTTCTTGTGCAGGCTGTAGGGTGTGACCGGCAGCTGGGCAGTAAGGCCAAGGAAGACAACTGTGGAGTGTGCGCAGGCGACGGCTCCACCTGCAGGCTGGTGCGTGGTCAGGCCAAGTCACACGTGTCTCCTGACCAAAGTAGGTCTCGAAACACAATTCTATGTTACCGTATAAAGCAAGATGGGCTGTAGAATGTTACCTGAATAACAAATTCCTACTGCTAAGCTTCTCTGATTGGAAATAACTTTGACCGGTTTTCTGGAAGGGAATTTCTTTCCAAAAAAAAATGTGTACAAAATTTTTGTTCCCATTATCTTTTTTAAAGGCTCCTTAGGTCTTTTGAAGCTTTACCAATACAAAGTGTTATTATTTTTAAACTATTTGGTGGTAAACTTTTAAATAGCTTTAAAAAGTATCTCTCAGGTAAACTGTGAGGCAATAATTCCTCTGTATTTCCTTCCTTTGATGTCTAAAGTGGTAGAAAATATCATAGTGCTTATTGCCTATATGCTTTTTAACTTCAATAACCTATTAGAGCCATTTATCCATTTGTAATTTTTTTTTATTAAGAACATTCTTTGTGTGGCTATCTCATCCCTGCTCTCTGACCCTATTCCACTGAGGACCCTCCTCAGTGGGGTTGCTGGTATTCCCCATAGGGTTGTGGATTGTACATTGTGGGAGCAGTAGTCAGTATTGGGGGGAGGCAATGCCTCTGGGCATGGCGTCTCAACCTGTGGCTCTTACAATCTTGGTGCTCCCCCTTCTGTGAAATTCCCTGAGCCTTGGTACTTAATATATCATGAATGTTACACCTGTATCTGTCATACCTATTTCAAATGTGATTTTCAGTTTGCCATTTGACTTTTATTTTTATAAAACCAATGTTTCTATGTTGTATTTATTAAGAAGTTTTTTTTTTTTCCTTCTCATTTCAGTCCTATCTGCCTTAGTTTAAATCCCTTAATTCCAGAGATCAACCCTATGTGTTCAAGACCAAGTAGTAAATATTTTGGGTTTTACACAGCATACAGTCTTTGTTCCCAACTACTCAGAACCACCACTGACAAGCAAAAGCACTCACAAACAAATGAGCATGGCTGTGTTCCAGTAAAATTTCATTTTAAAATATAAACTGCAGGCTGAATTTGGCCTTAAGGTTATGTCCCCTGCCTTGCGGGGGTGCACGTTTTCTGCCAATACTTTTATAGTTTTGTTTTTTACCTTTAAGTCTTATGTTTATCTGAATTTGCTGATGTAACTTATAAAGTTGGATCCTATTTATTTCTCAGTTGGAAAGAACATTATATAGGAAGGGGAAAAGGAAGGAGAGGAGGGAAGATCTTCCAAGCAGAAGAAACACTTAGCTCATGCATAGTATGACACTAGAGAAAGGCCTAGAATTTTATTTTTGTTAGCTTTGTTTTGTTTTTTAATTATTCCATTTATTTGTGAGAGAGAGAAAGAAGCAGAGAGAATGAGAGTACTAGGGCCCCTAATCAATGTAAATGAACTCTAGATGCATGCACCACCTTGTGCATTTGGCTAAGGTGGGTCTTCAGGAATCAAACCTGGGTCCTTAGGCTTCGCAGTCAAGTGCCTTAACTGCTAAGCCATCTCTCCAGCCCGATGTTTCGTGTCTTTTTTTTTTTTTTTGAGACAAGATATCACTATGTCGTTCCAGGGAGACCTCTAATTTCTGTGGCTCCTTCTGAAGCCTCCTGAGAGCTGGGATTATAGGCACATGCACGTCAGACAAGCCTGGCTTTGTTGAGGTCCTGTTTATATGTTGCTGAGTTTTTTTTTATTTTTATTTTTATTTTTTTTTTATTTTTCGAGGTAGGGTCTCACTCTAGCCCAGGCTGACCTGGAATTCACTATGGAGTCTCAGGGTGGCCTTGAACTACCTCTGCCTCCCAAGTGCTGGGATTAAAGGCGTGCACCACCATGCCCGGCTGTTGCTGAGTTTTGAAAGCTCATTGACTAGGGAGAAGGAAGACAGGGTGACTTTGGGGAGTCCACCATAAAAGCTCCCATTGGTGTGCTTGACATTTTAGGGTGAGTGGAGTCAGTAAGTCCACTTGGGCAGTGGAGTGACACAGATTTACTGATCACCTGTGTAGGGGGGCTGAAAGCAGGGAGTTCAAACAAGAGGCTTCTTTTCAACACTCACGGGTGCTTGGAGTAACGAGTCCTAGGTCTAAAGCAGCATAGCAGGAGAGGTTGAGGACAGGACCATTCGGAAAGGAAAGTATGTAGGAGGAAGAATTACCAAATCAGAGTTCATCAGTTGTTTGAGTAATAAAGGAAATGAATACTCAAGCTGGGATGAAGAAAGTTTTTTTAGCTTGAGCAGCTGGTTAGGTGTATTTGCTATCCTTTGGAGAAAAAAAGAATTCATGAAAAAAAAAGACACATATGAAGACAAAGTGCCCAGCTCCCTGGATTTTCCTTCTCTTAACAACTCATGGCCCCGTAGGAAGTCAATTATTTGGCACCCTTGTGAAGTCTTTAAACAGCTGCTGAGTGTATTTTGTTTGTGGCAGGAGAGTTGGTTTGAAACATCTCAGACCATGATGGCTGATGGCAAGTCACCCTTATTTGTGGTATTTTGTTATGCTTGTAAGTGCTTCACCCGAAGAGGGCATGTCACAGGTTATGTCCTGAGGAGTACCCAAGGTCAACTTATTTAGCCAGGGGAGAAGTGTCAGGTAATTCAGCTGCGAAGGGATGAAAAGTATGAGTAGGTTCAATATGGAGCTTAGCAAGAACAGAGCCAAAGAAGCAACAGAGTCAGAAATCTCAACAAGACAGCAGTGAACAGCCATGATAACTGCTCCTGTGAGGACAAATGGAATCCAGGCCCACACATTTCTTTGTGGCAATTTGAGGATTATTTGTGCCATTCACAAGAGAATTTTCAGGGCAAAAATGGAAAGCTGATTACAATGAGTTAAGGAGGGGAGAGAAGGTGAGAGTGGATAAAGAAAGGGATTTTCCCAGAAAGAGAGTAGATAGACCAGCACTGTGACAACAGCCAAGTAACCACACAGGCCGGGCTGGAGAACATGGTGGAAAATCATATGTGCCCCATCCCACCGGCTCTGATCAACTCTTAAGAGGTGGAGTTGGCCACAAAGAGTAAGGACTGCTGGAGACTTGTGTTTGTTCCTGGGGGACGAAGGAGATGGAGCTCACCGATGGGAGTAAAAGGTAGAGGAGCAGCTGTGAGGGTTACGTGGAAACCGTGATGTCACGGAGGGTTCAATGTAGGGTCTTCATGAAGCACGAGGCTCTGAATGGTGATACATCAATGAGGAATGCAAATGCTGAAAATCATCGAAAGCCCAGCTTGTGAACTTTGGAGCCATGAGTATCCTCCGACAAGAGGCCTGTAGTGTATTGCCGAGACTGAGGAGGGTGCTGTACACTGTTCAATGACATCATTCAGGATCTAGGCTCTTCTCTCCCCACATCCCAAGAGTGTGGCTTTTCTCTGTGTGGCTACAAAGTTGAACGGTTAGACAGCACGCACATATCCAAGGTAATAAGGAAGAAGATAATGGAAAAGGCATTTTTTTTTTCAATTCTGTGTCCTTTGTTCAGGAAAGGGTGTCCTCCCCAGGGACTTTTGTGTCATTGACCAGAATTACCCCATGTAACACAAGAAAGCCCTTAGGAGAGAGCACAAATGGGGGACATGACAGGCAGCTTGGTTCAGTGTGCTGGAAAGGTAAGGGCTGGCCTTACAAGGTTTGGAAAGTTCATCAAAGAAGACCTCATTTTATCGAGTTTCCGGAGAAATCAAACCTATTCTAATTGAGCCAGTTTAGCCCAGTGAATTTTCACTGTTTGGGGAAAACGTGGAGAGGAAACCCTGAGATGGCCACGGGCTAGAGTGTTGTGTTGGCCTGTCTTCATAGTGCCCGACTCTGGGGGAGACCCTGCCTCTCCTCTGCCTCTCTCCCTCCCCCTCACCTGCCTAGCTCCCTTTTCTCCCCTCATTTACTGTCAGCTTTTGGATGATAGATCCTTTTAAGAATCTACTGAAAGTTAAGTATTACCTCCCCAGGAAAATGCATGTGTAGTTATAAGCTCCAAATCTGTCACTTCGTTTTCCCTTCTTTTTTTGTGTGGTGGTTTGGGGTGGGAGAACTCTCAAACTCCTTATGCCCATTTGGGACATTCCAGGTTAAGAAGCTCTGAAATGTGTCATTTCTCTCTCTCTTTTTTTTTAAATCAATTTCTGCTAAGAAAGGGAGCTCTAGTGCTCAGACAGGGTGAGGGACACAGCAGGGACCGGCATCTCCTCGGGTCTAGGGCCACGTGCGAGACGCTAAGGCGGAAGGTGGCGGGGATTCCCGCCTGCATGAAAGCATGGTGTTTTATGCATTTGATTCTCATGATGGCCCCATCCCGGTTGTCGTGGCTCTGAAACTGGCCAGCGGAGGCAGGCTTGGCTGGGGTTTCCCTTAGGCCATATGGAAGCACTTCCCTGTAATCATGCTTTGTGTGAAAGAAATGTGGGAAATGAAGCCACGGCGCCCCCTGAGTGTGCATCTCAGCGGCCTGCAGGGTCCACGCAGCTCCTAAGTCCACACCTTGCCAAGCCGTCATTCCAACCTTCCCGGGGACTGTCCTTGAGTCAGGACACGGCAGTGAGATGCTGTTGGCACAGGCGTGCACTGGACAAAATGCAGGAGGCTGCACACAGGATGTCATTTCCATCACGCAGAGAGGCAGACACAAGGTAGAAGAGCCTGGAGCCAAAACCTTCGCTATGAGAAAAATCAGAAATGAATCCAGATATAACACACCAATTTCCTGTTCCGAGAGGAGAGGGGACCAGACCAACAACCAGCATAAGTAGCTTCGCATGTTGGAAAAGGGAACTGAAGGCCACTCAGATTTTTAAGAGAGAAAACTGGTGATCCTCACTATAAAGAATTTTTTATGTAAAATACATAAATAAATCGGCCTGGAGAGATAGCTCAGTCAGTAAAGTGCTTGCCTTGCAATCATGAGGACCTAAGTATGATCCCCAGAACTCAGAATGCAAAAGCTGGGCATGGGGCTGGAGAGATTGTTTAGTGCTGAAGGCTCTTGCCTGCAAAGCTTAAGAAAGCTTGTCCGAAATCTCCAGGTCCCACATATAGCCAGATGCAAAGTGACGCAAGCATGCAATGTCGCTCATGCACACAAGGGGGCGCACGCATCTGGAGTTCATTCACAGCGACTGAAAAAGGCCCTGGTGTGCCCATTCTCTCTCTCTCTCTCTCTCTCTCTCTCTCTCTCTCTCTCCCTCCCTCTCTCTGCCTCTCTCTAAATAAACAAATAAAGCCGGGCGTGGTGGCTCACACTTGGAATCCCAGTGCTGGGGAGGCAGAGGCAGGCAGAACCCTGAGGTTCCTTGGCCAGTCTAGCCTACTTGAGTTCTAGGCCAGTAGAAACCTCATGAAAGGTGGGCAGTGCCTGAGGAGCAATACCTGAGGTTGTTCTCTAGCACATACATGTGCATGTGAACTCGCATACATATGCATCCTCTGTACATGAAAACACACACGCACTCAGAAATTTTATCGAATAGTATTTTAATTGACTAATCCTAATTATACATATGTGTGGATTACAAGTGGTGTTTCGATATAGGCGTACAATGTGGGGAAGAATCAATCAAGTTTATTAAGATATGAACTTCAACAAAGAAGCAAACACATCTGTTTGGAGAATCTCAACGTGGCATTTCAGGGACTTAGATATACTTGTAAATTTGTCTCTTATTTTGATCTTATCCATGAAAGGGCAAAAGTTGCTTGGTGGCAACTAATCCTGCTGGGACACTGACAGCCAAGGCCCAGGGGCAACACCAGCTCCTGACTTGACTTGTGGCGCTGTGATATCCCCGCCCCGCCACATCTGTTGGTTCTTCTGATGCTGAATCCCAGGGTGGGTGGACTGTGAGGTTTGAGTTTTCCTCCTCATACACTGCTCATTCACTCTGATTGTCACTTCCAGTTAACCTACAAATTCAGCTTAATCCATGGCAAGGGAGAGTGAGTCAGAAATTAAGGATTTACTAAAGGTAAATGTTGTTTTTCTTCTTTCTTTCTTCGCGCGTCACCTTTTCTGTCTCCTTTTCACGTTCCTATGGCAAGGTTCTGATTGATCGTGCTCTCATACTCACTCTGGAGCTCTGGCTGGTAATGGAAGATTCAAACCAAAGACATTGCTGTATTCCGCGGGATGTCTCCTTCCACTCAGTTCATCGGGAAGACTGTGTGTCATGGAACAAAAAGCTTGGGGCTAGAAATCGAGAGCCAGTCATACCCGTTCTTGCCTGGCTCATTTGCATGGTTTTGCCTGCCTATTAGCCTTCTAATAGAGAGAGAAAAAGGAGAAAAATGACAAGTGGACCTTTGAGAAAGGAAGTAATAGATCGTTTTTCCATAGTGAGACAGAAGAGACCGTGAACGTCCGCTTCTTCGTGTCTTCACACTTACAGTACGAGCCATAGTCATTCCAAAGCCTGGCATCTGGCCTCTATGACATTTGCTGTCGTGTGTCCCTCACACACTAAGGTCCAATCACATTGATTTTGTAGAAGATTTTTAAATATTTTTATTTATATTTATTTATTTGAGAGAGAGAGAGAGAGAGAGAGAGAATGGGCATACCAGGGCCTCTAGCTGCTGCAAACAAACTACAGATGCTTGCACCACCTTGTGCATCTGGCTTTACATGGGTCCTCGGGAATCGAACCTGAATCCTTTGTCTTTGCAGGCAAATGCCTTGAGCACTAAGCAATCTCTCCAGCCTTGTCGAAGATTTTAGGACGCCAAGAGTACTTTCCCCCATGAGTCCTTGCATTGATCCATCTCTTGACCTAGAATATGCCTCCTCCTGTCTCTTAACATGACTGCCTAGTTCTCACCCTTGAGTTCAGGCCCCGTTTCAGGCAGGCTTGCTTTGTCCAGTCCTCCTGAAGCTGGTTCTTATTTATTTATTTAACAGAGAAAGAGGGACAGAGACAGAGAGAGAGAGAGATAAGATGGGCTCACCAGGGCTTCCAGCCACTGCAAACGAACTCCAGACATGTGCGCCCTCTTGTGCATCTGGCTAACGTGGGTGCTGGGGAATCAAACCTGGGTCCTTTGGCTTTGCAGGCTAATGCCTTAAAAGCTAAACCATCCTTCAAGCCCTGGTTCTTCTTTTTGTTTAGTTCCTGTGTAATCTTTATTGCAAAAGGAACTTCACCTTTTATTGGTTTAACTTGCCTCTCCCATTAGCAAAGCTTTGCAAGAGCAGGCACCCTGTGTATTGTGTTGTCCATTTTATTCCTAGTGCTGGTCCAGTACCAAGCACATCCTAGGAGCTCAGTTAACATGGAGCGAATGAGTGAGCACATCTGGCCAGGCATGGTTCTGCTTCCCATTATGATTTCAGTGGGGCTGGGTAGTGTTGTGCAATAGGCCTGGCCTGGATGCCAAAAACTGTTATAATAGCCTCAGCTTGGCTAGTAGCAGTCTGCAATCATAGGCAAGACGTTCAGCTGACTGGGGTCTTGGCTTTTCTCGGTTGCATAGTAAGGGTGTTAGCATGGGCAAGCTCTGAGACCTCTTATAGCTCTGGAATCTTTTAAGTATAACTGTAGTTTACCCCCCCCTTTTTTTAAATAGCCCTTAGAATTGAATGGAGGCTAGAGAAATGAGACCTAAGATCTTACATAAAGAAAAGACTTGACAGAGGTGGCTTTAAAAGGCCGAAGAAAGTTGTTTGTACCACAAAAGCAAGTTGGTGTGACATCCCCTCCTACATCCTGTGAACTTCCCCCTTGGTTATCTTTGTACGTACCGTTGTGGTTACCTGTGGATGAGAGGGTGTTTGTGGTATACTAACTCACTCCCTGACATGGGAGTTGCTATGGCCCTTTCACACCTCATCTACCACCCCACCTGGCTTCTGGTATGTCTCCAGTGAGAGGGTGTTGACCTGAACAGACAGAGCCCGCTTGAACCAACAACATCTCTACAGCAGCAGTTCCCAAGGACACTGAGTGAAACCCAGCCTGTTGGTAGCCAAACCCCGCAACTCCAAAAGTCACTCAGGAGACCTGACATCCACCAACCAAATGAAAGTTAGTTAATAATAACAGTTGCCAGGGCAGTAAAGATGGTGATGATGGTGATGATGATAATGATGATAATGGAGGTCTCACTCTGCCAGTTGTATGCTTGTTTTGCATAAGGTACCGGGCAAGCATTTTTTTTTTTCTGGGTGGTCTGATTTACTAAGATCACAAGCCTATCGGGCACACACAATTACATGTCCCCATTTGGTGAGTGGAGCACTTTGTTCAAGGTCTCACAGCTCATGAGCAGCCACGTGGCTTAACATCAGACCAAGCTATGCTCCAAAGAGAACTGGACTAGCACAGGGTGGAATGGGCACCAAGATTTATAGCACTGGGGACAAAGTAGAGTGGAATCAAGTAGGGCCTCAGCCAACCCACGCCTGTTTCTCCTTGGTGAAGCCCAGTTCCATGAGTCCTTACTCGGCATACAAGTCCTGATCACCTGGACAATCTGTGCCACCTTCTAATCCCCTATCCCTGCCCGAGAATTTCTGGGGGCAAGTCTGGGTAACTGTGAGTGTCAGCAGCCTGCACAGCTGATTTGGATGTGCCTCTGGTTAACACTGCTTTTCAGCCTCAACAAAGTCCCAAGGTGATGGACTATCTTAGTCCTGCCCGCCTCTCCGTTTCTCAGATTCAGCATGCGGGGGTGGAAAGAGGCACAGTAGCATGCCGAGGAACATCAGGACAGAACTTTGCTATTAGAGTCGCGTATCCCAGCCCTGTCCACTGCCTACTTGTTAAAAGCAAGCTGTGGAAGAGAGCAGCAGACATTTCACGTGGCTAGCTAGACACGCCGCTGGTTGTCTTGCTTTCTTCATGTAAGGACATTTTAATTTTAAGCCAGTAAATAAATATGCCTCCAGGTTCAGTGTGCATGCTTCTGCATTCATACAGGGGCCAGATCCGAAGGGCCTGTGTTTGCCGATTCAGCAGTGGTCAGGGAGGGGTGAAAGCGTGCGTGGCTGAGGGAAGGGTGGAGGGAGAGGAGCCAGCTTGCAGCTCGCTGCGGTTCTGCTCACCACGTCCAATCCCTTTGTATCCCTACTTAAAAATGCTATTCCCCTCCAACTTTCCCTCTTCCTGCTTCTCCCCGCCCCCCACCACCACATATTCCAGCTATTCTGATCTCTATCAGCAGAAAGTCATCTCCAGCTGCAGGCTCAGGACTTCCCTCTCTCCCGTTCTGCTCGGCCACCCATTGCATCCATGGTGACAGTCGAACTTGAAGCTAATTTGTTTACTGCAGTTGTGAAAAGTTGAAGCTCCCGTCCTACGAAGCAGAACAGAGGAGTTTGTCGTTAGTCTAAATGATGCCAGATGGCAATGGGCATATGAGGGCATTACCAAACACCATTTTCTTTCAGTTGGCAAAATCCTTCATATCTGTTATTTCATTGTAAAGGCAGACATTATTTGAAATTTTGCTACAAGGTTCAGTTATCTTCCTCCCTTTTTTTGTAAACAAAAATCTCATTTATTCCTTGGAAATGGTGTGTGTACACTTAGGTCAGAGAAAAAGGAATAAAGTGAAGGTTGAAAAAGTAACATGAACAATATTTGAGTGAAATTGCATTCAGTAAAAACAAATACAACCAAGATGAAAATAAAATCAAAACCCAAGAATAGAAAAGTGTAGATGTTGCTAACATGAGTCACTGAAACACTTCTTTTTGTGTTATCTTGGAATATACAGATATATGTATATATATATATATATATATGTATTATATATATATGTGTGTGTGTGTGTGTGTGTAGAGAGAGAGAGAGAGAGAGGGGAGAGAGAGAGGAGTTTGGTATGATTCTGTTGGATTTACTAGTGAAAATAAGCAACCTGATATAATTTGTCTAGGCTGAAACTGATGATATTGATTAGTTAATATTGTGGGTACAATTTCCTGTACAACGTTTTTATGTTTTTTTGTTGTTTATTTGGAACAAACTGTCATGCAGCTAAAGGTGTCCTTGAAATCCTGATCCTTCTTCCTCTACCTCCCAAGTGCTAGGGCTATAGATGTGTACCACCATGCAGGTCTATAATCCAAAGTAGGAAACTAGACATAGAAAAATTTGGGGGAATGGGCTGAAGAGATGGCTCAGCCAGTGAGTTGCTTACCATGAATGCATGAGGACCTGAGTTTGGATTTTCAGCATCCCATAAAAACCTGACATGTTGGTGCACACCTATCATCCAAGCACTGAAGAGGCACAGACAGGGAGTAGCTAGTCTAGCCAAATTAGTGAGCTCCAGATTCAGTGAGAAACACTGTCTCAAAAAACAAACAAACAATGTGAGCTGGGCATGGTGGTGCACACCTTTAATCCCAGCACTTGGGAGGCAGAGGGAGGAGAATCACCATGAGTTCGAGGCCAACATGAGACTACATAGTGAATCTGAGCTAGAGCGAGACCCTTCTCGAAAAACCAAAAAAAAAAAAAAAAAAAAAAAGGGTGGAACGTGATTAAGAAAGATACGCTACCTCAATGTACGGCCTGCACATGCATGTGTATGCATATGCATGCATATATACTCATAAATACGCGTGTACTCACACACATATGCACACACACACGCATGCACAACACACACATACACAAATACATATTTTTTGAAGTGACAAGAAGACCTGGAAGATGGCGCTATGAATAGCAATATTAAGGATAACAAAGAGAGGACTTGAAAAACTGTCCAGCATGAACCACTTGCCACCACCACCACTACCAAGAGATCCAGATGTTCCCAGATGTGGTCCTCTTATCATCAACACAAAAGAAGCAGTGTGGGACACGACAGAAGCCTATCCTCCCTCTGACATGCTTCCACCACTGGGCTCAGGAACGCTGGCGCACAGGGGATCTCACAGCAGCCTTGCAGGGGCCTGCAGCAGTATCTGCACTTTCGTGGTGGGAGGCTGCCAAGGCCTACGATCGATCGCCTGTTCCTGCAGTTCTTACACTTGCCCTTCCCTCAGCGTGGTGTCCAGTTCCAAGACAGCTCTAGAACCAGGCACAGTTTGCCAGGAGGCCTAGAAGCAGCCTGTTGAAACAGGCAGGATAAAGAAAGCACGGTAGCAGGGCGTAGACCAGCACTAGCAGTCTGTCAGGTGAAAAGAAGCAAAGATAAATACGTAATCTAAAATCAGTGATCTAAGAAGTCACATACCGCTGCACATGTTCTATCTGTCAATCAAACCTCAGTGGGATGGCTTGGATCCTAAATGTCTAACAAAGGCACATGAGCTGAAGGTTTGATCTCCAGGCTGGGATGCTATTGGGTGGGGTGACAGTGGAGCCTTTAGGGGGTGGGGCCACGTAATAAGAAGTCAGGTCATTGTTACAGTGACCTTGTCATTGCTGGGGCAAGTACCTGGTCAGAAACAGCTTGTGGGAGGAAAGGGTTTATTTCAGGCTTACAGATGCCAGGGAAAGCTTCATCATGGCGGAAGAACCTGGCTGTCTTCATACACCCACAGCAGAGAGGCAGAACAGCCAGAATTAAAGCTGGATCTACACGCCTAGTAGATCTGAGCTCAGGATCCTCGGTTCCTCGTGATCTACCTCCTCCAGCTGTGCTCTGACTGCTGAATATTTACATAGAGAGCTTCATTTTAATCAAAAATGCCTCAGGCTATGTGGAACATACATTCACATTCAAACCACCACAGTCATGGATCCCAACTTTTTTTTTTTGTTGCTTTTGTTTTTGATTTTCGAGGTAGGGTTTCACTCTAGTCCAGGCTGACCTGGAATTCACTATGTAGTCTCAAGGTGGCCTTGAACTCACAACAATCTTCCTACCTCTGCCTCCTGAGTGCTGGGATTAAAGGCATGCGCCACCACGCCTGGCCCAACTTTTTAAAAATATATTTTATCTATTCATCTATTTGAGAGAGAGAAAGAGGCAGGGGGGATGGGGTGCCAGGGCCTCCAGCCACTGCAAACAAACTCCAGATACACGTGCCTCCTTATGCATCTGACTTACGTGGGTCCTGGAGAATCAAACAGGAATCCTTTGGCTTTGGCAGGCAAACGCCTTAACTGCTAAGCCATCTCTCCAGCCCCCCAACTTTTTATCTTTTTGAGAAAGAATGTCACCATGTAGTCTGTGCTTGTCTCAAACTCACTAGCCACTATGTAGCCCAGACTGGCCTAGTGTTGAGATTATGCGCATATGCCACCCTGCCTTGCACTGGGACCTGATCTTGAGAAGGATTTTGGGACCCTGACATGCCTGCTTTCCAGTTGCCGTGGAGTGATCAGTTATATTTCACTATCCACTTCTCAGCATGACATTCTCCCTCACCACAGTCCTGGAGCAATAGGGTTCAGTGATCACAGACTGGATCCCCTGAAACCATGAGCCAAAGTAACTCTCTGTAAACAGTGACAGAAAGCTAACATACTTAGGTTCATAAGAAATGTTGAAAGACATGAGAGTGTTAGAGACCTTAGCGTACTTGCAACAATAAAAATTATATGTAGACTCTGTAATTGTGACATTGACAGGTATGTATTGAACACTGATATTGAGGGAAATGTACTTTATTTATGGAAATTTTATTATAAGAACTGATTATAAACTAGACCTGGTGGCACAGTCCTATAGTCTTCACTGCTTGGAGGCTGAGGCCTGAGGATTGCAAGTCCTAGGCCTGTTATACAGAGTGAGATTGAAACCAGCTTGTGCACCTTAGTGAGACCCCATCTTAAAATAAAAAGCAAAAAGAGCCTGCGGGTTTAGCTTCGTAGCAGAACACTTTCCCAGTATGCTGAAGGCCATAAGTTTAATTCTTAGTACAAAAAAAAAATGAAAAGTAAATAAATAAAAAGTGATTATATGTTAGGCTCCAAAGAGGATTGGAAAAAAATCCCAATAAAAACAGAAACCACTAGAAGAGACCTCGCCCTGCAGCTGCGCCCATCCGCGCCTTCTCCCTCCTGTTACAGCTCCTTTGCTTTCCAGGTTTAATTAATCCCTGCATCTGGGCCCTGCACTCAGGCCGCTTCCTCGGAGATCTCACTCCACCCATCAGCCCTTCTCCTTTCTCTTCTCTCCCCCATCAGGGCTGTCCATGATCAGGGCTCTCCCATCTCAAATGAAAGTATAATCTTTAAAAATGTGTGTATGTGCCTCAGTCTAATTGTGCACGCGTACAGTGATGTGAGTATATAAAACATGGGAAAAGCATTTTTACCCTATGTGTCTTTTTAACATACCCCATCTCCAGCCCCTGCCAAGCTCTCTCACTTCCCTCTGCTGCCAAGCTTTAGAGAGACTGTTGACACAGGCTACCTCGACTCGTTCATTCCTCAGCATCAGAGCCTCCCTACAGAGGCTGCTACTCGGCATTGGAAGCTGCTTTTCCAAAGCTCATGAACAATCTCTTTCCTGCTCCACCCAAAGGTACTTTGAGGCTCTCTTCTGTGGGGCACTTGAGACTTCTGGCCCTTTGCTCCCTCCTAAAACCCTCTGTCTCACCAGGGTTTGCACTTGGGATTGTTGAGAGCTTGAACTGTGCTGCTCCCTGCAGGTCAGAGAAGACGAAAGGATGCGTCTGCATCACGCCTCCTCCCCTACCCTGGACCACCTTGAATTTTCCCTCGCCCTGGGCCACTGCAACACAGCAACCCCGGAAGCACCCTCTGCTTCCACCCTGCGCTTCTGGGGCAGGATCCCTGTGGGTGGGCAAGGATCTGGGCTTTAGCAAGTTTCCCAGGTGATTCTAATGTAGGATCGAATGTTAAATTTATTTGTGTGTGTGTGTGCACGTGTGTGTATGTGTGATGAAATAGGGGACAGAGAGGAGAAGAAGGAATCTTAAGGGAGTTGGGACAGAGGACTAATAGAGAGTAATGGAAAACATGGGACATTACCTCAGAAGAGGTCAGCCAGGAGAAGAGGGGTAGAGAGATGAATAAGAACAAAGTATAACGACAAACATGTATGAAAATGCCATTATGAAACTCGTTACATTTTATTTTTAATTTATTGGTTTGTACTCATTGTAGACAGTATTCAGTTTTATAGAGATCATTTCTTTCAGGTATATCATAAATGTTTACTATATTCATCCTTCCTTTCTCCCTCTTGCTAATCTCCTTCCTTCCCATAGTGTCACTTCTACTTTCATCACACACACACACACACACACACACACACAGAGAGAGAGAGAGAGAGAGAGAGAGAGAGGAGAGAATTTTATGTATCTATATAAAATCTGGGATCCACAAATGAGAGAAACCATTCGATATTTGTCTTTCTGTGTCTGACTTATTTAAAATAATATACTGATCTCAAGTTGCACCCACTTTCCAGCAAATGACAATTTCATTCTTGTTTATGGCTGAATAAAGCTCCATTGTGTATATGTGCCACATATCTTTACCCACTCATCTGCTGATGGACACCTAGGTGATTCCACAGCATGGCTGCTGTGATCTAGTGCTGAAGGAAGCACGAATGTACAGGTATCTCTGTGGTATGTGGCCTGAGAATTGTTCAGGTATGTATCCAAGACTGGCATAGCTGGGTCATAAGGTAATTCTGTTTTTTAGGCTTTTAACCTCTGTTTGCTGGGACAAAACCAAAGCAGCATATGGAAGTAAAGGGTTTCTTTCCGGCTGTCTGTTCTGAGGGGAAGTTTTATTTACCATGGCGGGGGGAAAACGTGGCAGAACAGACAGCCGGGAATCACATCTCGACACATCAGCAGGAAGGAAGTTCTCTCAGCTGAGCACCAAATGGGTTGAACTAAGAAATCGCAACAGTCTTCCCCCAGTGACACACCTCCTCCAATAAGGCTCTACCTCCCATAGGCTCCAGACCCACCCCACATTACCACGGGCTGGGGACCAAGACTTCAAAACCCATGAACCTACAGGAGACATTTTTGGCTTTCAAGCCACAATAACCTCCATGCCAATTTTTTTTTTTTTTTTTTTTTTGGTTTTTTGAGGTAGGGTCTCACTCTAGCCCAGGCTGACCTGGAATTCACTCTGTATTCTCACGGTGACCTTGAACTCACGGCGATCCTCCTACCCCTGCCTCCCGAGTGCTGGGATTAAAGGCGTGTGCCAGTGACCAACCTGAAGGTTCCTTCTCCTCTCACATCTTATGTAAAAGTCTTCACTGTTAGCTTGGTATTTAGTATTTTGAGTTCTTCATATATTCTGCATATTAGTTTTCAGTCAGGTGTATAGTTGGCAAGGATTTTCTCTCATTCAGTAGGCTGTCTCTTCACATTATCTACAGTTTTCTTTGCTGTACAGAATTATACAATTCCATTTGCAAGATTTGATATAAATATTTTTTTTTCCTGAGCTGCTCAAGCCATTTTGAGAAAGCCATTACCTATGCCAATACACTTGAAGGGTTTTCTCAATACTTTCCTCTAACAATTTCAGAGGTTGACCTCATCCACTTGAGTTGATTTTTTTTTATGCAGAGTGAGAGAGATAAGGATTCCCTTTTCATCATACGGTGGCAGTGTATCAGTTACTTTCTTGTTTTGGGGACAAAATACTCAACTAGAATCAGCTTACTAGCTTATGGAAGGAATGAATTTATTTTGACTTATAACTCCAGAGGGTAGAGTCCATCAAGGCATTGAAGGCATGAGGAACAGGACACTGGTATGGTGTTGTATGGTCACATTAGTAGGGGAGAAGTAGACAGAGGGAGAACAGCAAGTGGGTCTGGGTTGTAACTCCTCAAGACCCACCCCCAGTGACACACTTCCTCTAGCAAGTCTCTACTTCCTAAAGGTTCTATTCAAACACATGAGTCTATGGGGAATATTTTACATGCAGCCCACCATAGCAAGGTAAGTGTTCTACACATGCATGGGCTCTTGAGAGGTGTTGCAGAATTGTTGTATGTGCTTGCACGTCTTGTTTTTATTCACTGAGGATATTTTGCCTGTCAGTACTCATGAGTTTCTCTTAGTTTTAAGACTGAGACAGAAGAGAATATAACATAATTTATGAAATCAGACCCATGTTAATGACCACATAGAAAATGACAAGGAAACCATGTTCTTATTTATATAATTTTAGTTTTTGAAGATATTGCTTATTTCCCCATATCCTTTCATTAGCTTCTTGACATTTTAATATTTTTCTGTAAACCATTTCCATTTATCCAGTTTTCCAATTGATTTGTATTTATTTTCCATACTCAATTGTATTCACCCTTACTCATGCTCACTTTGCTTTCTTCTCTTTATTCAAATTATCCTAGTCTAGAAGCTTCCTCACAGATGTTACCAGAGATTTGTCTTGTAAGTGATTGTAGATCCAGTCATGCCGACAATCAAGATTAACCATCCCATTAAGGAAATTTTCCATCTTTGACTTTTGATCTGTTTGTTTAATTTTCAGTTCAAATAAATTAATATTTTTGTTTTAATTTAAATTTAAAAATTTATTTTTGTGTCTATGTATGTGTGTATGGTCATGTGCATGCTATGGCACATGTGTGAATATCAGAGGACAACCACAAGGTGCTTTCACTGTTCTTCCACCTTCTTCGAGACAGGTTCTCTTGCCAATCCAAACGAACCCCAGTCTGGCTGGACTGTGAGTTTAGGGTTCTCCTGTTTGACCTCCCATTGTCATAGGCACATTGCAATCACAGATTCACCCGGAACTTTGTCTGGTCTATGTGTGTGTGCTGGGGAGGAGCATACTTGGGTCAGCAGGCTTTGAAAGCAAGCACTTTTAACCTCTGAGTCATCTCTCCATCCCCCCCCCCCTTTGATTTTTTTTTAAGGCATCTTTATGTCTCCAGGGAAATTTAAAATATTCTTTTTGTATGTCATATCCATTTTCAAAATAACTTCTTTATTTAGCATGCAAAATAATGAGTTCCATACTTGTATATTACTGTACTTTGCTCATATTGAACCTCCTTCATTACCAATGACCTCATGCAGCCTCAACATTAAACAACTACTTCTGATTGTTTTGGTCAAACTCTCCTGGGGACAAAACTGCTTTAACTGGGCAAGCACGGTTAGGTCAAATAAAGACAGCTTTGTGAGTGAGGGTTTCCAAGGAACCATGCACAGGACAAGGAATGACCACTGGGAACTGGGCTTTGAGGGAGCTCCAAACCCACCCCAGCTCCTGCAGAGTCTGGCAAGCCACTGGTTTTCTCTGTGATTGTGGTCTATTATTTTTGAGGTTACTATGGAGGGGGCGAGTAGGGAAGATAAAAATAAACAAGTTGATATATCATAATATGCGTTGTCCTCACTGTGTATTTTTCTTGAGTAATTCTTGAACAATTGCTACCCAAATTGTTGCAAGTCTTTGGTTAACTTCCAGGTATTTGGAATTGTTGATTAGTGCAATTTTTATTGTATTTTATTTTTTGTTTTTTTTTTTCAGAAATCCTTACTTATTTTTTTTTTAAACTTATCTGGAGATTGCCTTTGGTCTCCTAACTTTTACCAAAGTATAAACACTTTCTCTTCTTTCATCTTGAATTTTACTTATTGAAGAAAATTTTCATTTGCTGCATGCATTTTTCCATAGTCTACATTTTTAATATTGTATTTCAGTGGTGATTGAACATATCCTTTGTCCCTTCTACTTCTTTTAAATAGATGGCTAAATCCAAAGGCCTCATCAGATTTAGGTTTGCTGGATAAGAATTCTGTAGAACTAATGATTCAGGAATCTTGAAGTGCATGGGAACATTTCACAACAAACCACTACAATTAAACTCTTTGTACTATGTTAATATATTTCCTAATATTTAATCAGCCATTCAATGCGTAGAATATATTCTATTTAGCCATGTTGTATAATTCTTTTTTTTTTTTTTTTTTTTTTTTTTGGTTTTTCGAGGTAGGGTTTCACTCTAGCTCAGGCTGACCTGGAATTCACTATGGAGTCTCAGGGTGGCCTCGAACTCACGGCAATCCTCCTACCTCTGCCTCCCGAGTGCTGGGATTAAAGGCGTGCGCCACCACGCCCGGCTTTGTTGTATAATTCTTGATAGAGTTCTAGAACTGATGTGCTTATGGAAGTATTTTTTAATCTGCCATCATAATTAAAATTGGATCCATTATGTTTGTTTTTTGTGCTTTCTGTGTTTAGCGAGAGTATCAAAGTTATGCTTTTTTTAAAATAATTAATGGGAAAACTTTCAGTCTTTCTATTAGCTGGACTATAACTTTTATTTAAGGTCTGGCAAAACTCATTATTACTGTAATGAGTAAACCTTTACAATCCTCGTTTTTTTCCTTTTATTCATTATAAATTCATTTAGCTTTAACATTTTTATTTAAATTTCAGATTGAAATAAAATTATATGTTATAGCATATATTATATAGAAATACATCCTCATTATACAATTCATAAAGCATGAAGTCATGTTCTCCTAGTCACTCCAGATCTCACTGTCTGCCAGAGGTAATCACTGTCAATAATTTGGTAGAAACTCCTCCTTACATTAAAATGATTAAAGAATTGAAATTGGGCTGGAGGGGTGGCTTAGTGGTTAAGGCGTTTGCCTACAAAGCCAAAGGACCCAGGTTCAATTCCCCAGGACCCATGTTAGCCAGATACACAAGGGGGTGCACGCATCTGGAGTTTGTTTTCAGTGGCTGGAGGCCCTGGCATGACCATTCTCTCTCTCTCTCTCTCTCTCTCTCTCTCTCTCTCCCTCCCCCTCTCCCTCTCCCTATTTCTCTGTGAAGTAAATAAATAAGCAAAAATAAAATATTTTTTAAAAGTCCCCACAGTTTAAAAATAAAAAAAGAATTAAAATCCATTTCTTTCATCTAAGAATAGGTAATTCCGCAGTACTCTGCATTTATACATTCTCATGAATGTAGTTCTACATAATATAAAGTAACAATATATGTATATAACAGAATATGGTACATATTGCTGTAAATTACATATGTATGAGAATGCAGTACTGAAACACATTTCTGCCATGGAAATACACCATATGCATTTAAATTTTTTTAATATTTTATTTTTATTTATTTATTTGAGATATATATATATATATATATATATATATATATATATATATATATACAGAAATAGGCAGATAGAGAGAAAGAGAGAGACAATGGGCACCAGGGCCTCCAGCCACTGCAAACGAACTCTAGACGCATGAGCCCCCTTGTGTATCTGGCTAACGTGGGTACTGGGGAATCGAACCTGGATCCTTTGCCTTTGCAGACAAATGCCTTAACCGCTAAGCCATCCCTCCAGCCCACCATATGCATTTTTAATTTTGATAATATATAACGTATATTTTACCATTTTACCTTGTTCATGCATAGATCAGGGCAATTAAGTACATTCACTTTGTTATGGAACCATCATGACCGTCTCTAAAAGTTTTTCATCTTGCAAAGCAGAAAGTTTGTACTGGCGTAGCAAAAATAGCTTATTTCTGTCTTCCTGGTACCCCTAGTAACAATCATCCTACTTTCTATTTCTAAAGAATTGGCTGATTTGGGTACTCCTTATGAGTGTGAAGATGTAGCCTTTTATGATTTGCTTTTTTCTCTTAGTATAGTGTCTTTAGTGTATGTCCTTGTTGTAGCATGGGTCCGAATTCCCTTCTTTTCTAAGGCCAAATAACATTCAGCCGTAGTTGTATGCTATACTGAACAACACCCAAAAGGACCAGGATTTCCAGCAGTTAACCATCTAGGCCAGCTTTTCTGCTAGAACCAGAGAGTAAATGGTCTAACCTGGGCGTCTGCTGCTCAGTTCTGCCTTCATATTGATAAGGCTGCTGTGGCTGAATGAGAGAAGTAGGTTATGCACCGAGGGCCACAGTTTGAGGACCCTCATTGAAGCTCACAGAGGAAGCAAGGACAGTTGGCGTGGTAGGTCAGGGCACTTACTTTAACCTCTTCTTTAATGCTATTTGAACATGCATTTAAATAAAACCATGTGAGTATATTAATCTGCCTTTATACATCGTTGGTGCTTTCCAAGTTTTCTGACTATTTGATAGAGATGAAATATTGTCAGAACACTTGGCAAATGCCCCTGATTTTGATTGGCTTTCTCATTTTCACAGGTCTTTAGTGCATGTTTTATTTTCTTTTTGCTGTATTTCTCTTATATTCTTTCCTAGGAGAAGAAAATGTAATCGCTGTTCCTCTGGGAAGTCGCAGTGTGAGAATTACCATGAAAGGACCTGCCCATCTCTGTAAGTAGAATTTAATTTTAATATTTTTTGATATTACCTATAAGTCTGTTTAACAACAGACAAGTAAAAGCTTATTTCCTATGTTCAAAGTAGGTGGATCAACATCTCATGGAGTTCTGCTCATTCTTCTGAAATAGTTGGTATCTCTAGGAAAATTATCCATACCTTGCAATCTTCTGTTCTCATGCTCCAGTGGAAGATAGCAATGGAAGATGTCCCCCCAGGGGAAAGAGAATAAAGTTAGATATGAAACAAGGTGTTTGTACAAGGATATAAAGTTCTTCAGAAGTGTAGGACTAAACGTGAAACAGAACAAAGTTTAAAATACTGAGTCCCATCAATGCCCCTGGCTGATGGAAGGACAGGCTTTAGGCCAGTTCATCATGATCTCTAGCCCCATGGCACTGCAAGCTGATGCAGGCTTTCTGGAACACTGATATTAGCTGACCAGAACACAGTGGTGTTGTTTATTTGGTCAATGTCTGGTGGCATCTCCTTCCTTAATGCTTCTGATCTCTTCAATTCTGCCAGACCTAGGAATGCCAGTTTTTGGTTTTTTTTTTTTTCCTCCTTTTGTTCTTGTGATCTCAGGAAACACTTTTTAGTTGTATCCAGAAGAAAGTGGGTCAGCCAGACTGGGCCCTAGGCTGGAAGAAGCTACTGTGTTTAGCCAGCTCTGGCCATAAAGAGCACGCAACAGGATTAACTCCTATAAAGTCACACTTTCAAGGCCCACTGAGTCTAAAATGTTATGTAAGTGCCTTTTTTTTTTTCTTAGCCACTACCATCTTGGATTTTTAAATCATTAGAATTTCTCAGAGCCAGAAATATCTCATCCTTTTTTGCTAGTGTGTTGCATCCAAAACTAATAGTTTAGTCGCGAATGTCCTCTGAGGAAAATGTAAAATACAATATGTGTACACAAAAATATTTAAGGTTATCATCAGAGTAAATTTACATGGAAAGTAATTCTGTAGCACATTATGGTTAAAATACAGGAAACAAAGAAATGCTTTGTGACAATTAGTTGAGCAATTTTTGTGACAGCACTTTTTGTATGAACTATGCCTAAAAGAATAGCTGATTTTTTTAAATAAAATGACTAAAATGTTTACAACCTCACAACGCTCACTTCATTCAAGGTTTTCTCTAAATTGAAACATCAAAACTTTCTAAAACTTTCCTTTCCCAATGGCTTGAAAATCTTGAGGTCTTGAGGAGAGTAACTCTTCCTCTTAGAAATGCAACCCTGACGTTTGGAAACTGGGAAAAATTATTCAGAGCTAACATGGAGAATCATTTTAGTAATAATATTTTGAAATATAGTTTGGATTAAAAATATGCAGAGAACTGGCATGGTGATGTGTGCCTGTAATCCCAGGAGACCTAGTCAAGAGATCAGGTATTCAAGGCCAGCCTCAGCTACCTCATGAGTTTCAAACAAGCCTGATAAGTATCAGATCCTGTTTTTTTTTTTTTTTTTTTTAAATTAGGGACTGGGTAAATGGCTTAGCAGTTACAGCATTTGCCTGTGAAGCCTAAGGACCCAGGTTCGATTTCCCAGGACCCACATAAGCCACATGCACAAGGCAGCACATGTGTCTGGAGTTTGTCTGCAGTGGCTACAGGCCCTGGGGTGTCCATTCTGTCTTTCTCTCTATCGGTCTCTTTCTCTCTCATAAATAAATAAATATTTTTTTAAAAAAATTAAATAAGTAAATGGCTAAATATTCAGAGAAGTGTTACTTAAGCTACGTATCTGGTGGAAATGATACAGATGTCCATCAGTTGTTGAATTAATAAATAAAATGTGTCACATGTGAAATACTGTTTGTGACAAAACAAAAGGGGATGGCCTTCTAATACATGCTATAACATGGATGATCTCTGAAAACATCATGCCTCACTAAAAGAAATAAACCACAAAGAGCCACCTGGCCCTTGGCTCCATTTAGATGAAACAGGTAAAGCAGCAGAGCTGGAAAATAGGCGAATGCCTGGCTAAGCATGGGATTTCACACAGGGGTGGCCAACATGCTCTAAGCTTAGCCAGCAGTAAAGATGCTGAGCATAAAATCATGACAAAAAAGTATATTTCAGATAGGTAGATTTGGTGCTGGGAGTACAGCTCAACAGTAGAGTATTTGCCTAGCATGTGTAAGGCCCTGGGTTCAATACACAGCCCTGAAGAGACAGGCAATTAACTGGGCAAATTTTATGGCATGTAAATTGTAGCTCAAAAATATTTTAAAGACATTTAAAAATAGAGTATTCTAAAAGAACTATAGTTAACTCCCCAAAATCAGGTTCAATAGATTTTTGTTGTTGTGTTGAGACAGAGACTCACTCTGTAGCCTGGGCTGGCCTTTAACTTGCAGCAATCCTCCTGCCTCAGTCTTCTGAGTGCTGGGATTATTGGTATGAGACTATTTCCAGCTTCAAAAGTTTTTTTTTTTTTTTTTAGTTATGAAACCAGAATAAGCAAACAGTAAACAAGTAAACAATTTAAAAAGAGTAAAATAAACACTCTGTGGTAAAAAAAAAGCATTTACATAAACATATGCTGGCCTATGAAACGTAACCTTATACCCAAGACTGGCATCCTTCCACAGTGCCAGGGCTCAGGCATGTTCCCATTTTTCCAAAAGTGACAGATCTGTTGCTTGGAGTTTTTCCGCTTTTAAACTGTTTCACAGTTGGCTATGGAAACGTTTCTGAAAGATACCCTTTCCTGCCGATGACTGAGACTGGCTTCATTTGCAAAGGGTTTAGTTTACATGTCTGTATCTCTAAATACAGAAGGGGTTTTATTTTCTTGATTTACGTGATTGGGTTTTTCACATTTTTTATTAATAAAATAGATATTTCTAGCCGGGCGTGGTGGCGCATGCCTTTAATCCCAGCACTTGGGAGGCAGAGGTAGGAGGATCGCCATGAGTTCGAGGCCACCCTGAGACTCCATAGTGAATTCCAGGTCAGCCTGGGCTGGAGTGAGACCCTACCTCAAAAAACAAACAAACAAACAAAAAAAGTTATTTCTGAAATCAAGCTTCTTTTGCGGTATAAATTATTGTTTAAAACTCCCTACTAACACAACAAATGGCCGATAATTGAGAACTGAGAACATTCCATATCGTTAATTTCAAGTCTTTTGTGTTAGGAATATATTCAGTTATAGAATGTCTGACTTACACACTGCCTAGAGCTCTTTAGATCCTGAATTTTTAGCCCTGATCTAAGTCTTCTCACATTATTATAGGGAGCACATAGCCCCCAATTTTCCAGTAATGTATCCCTTCAAAAAATGGAAGCAGGGTCTGGCAAGATGGCTGTCAGGAAAGTGCTTGCTGAGAAAGTGTAAGGATATGAGTTATGATCCCCAAAACCCTGGTAAATTCTAAGGGGGGGGGTCACATGGCAGGCTGCCTGCAATCTCAGCTTTTGGGATGAAGAGACAGGGGGTCCCCAGGGCAAGCTTGGCTAGCTATACTAGCTTACTTGGCAAGTTGTGGCTTAAAGTGAGAGACCCCCACTTTTAAAGAAAAAGTGGACAGTGATTGAGGAAGCCACCCTGTGTTAACCTCTGGTCTCCATATGTGTATGAGCATGTATATGTGTGCACACACACAAACATGCATGTACACACACATGCACACCACATACATTACATGCAAAATATTGGAAACAATAAAACAGACCTGTAAAAGAAATTTAATTGTAGCAAACCTTCAGCATTTAATGTTTGAATGTGTTTGAATAACAATAAAACAAGATGCCCTAGACTAAAACCTCTATCAACTGGAAGAATATTCTTTTCCTTTGTGACCTGTCTGATGACTATAAATAGTGGTGTATAAATATAAGCATGGATGCTATAGAGAAAGACCAAAAGAAAGTGATGTTAAATAAACCAAGCCCATCCCATAACAGTGCAGCTCTGCTGTGGGCACAAACTTGAAGAATCATTACATCAGCTGTGCCAGTATCTCACTGCACTTTGACCTAACAGCCTTTCACGACCTTTAGAGTTTAAGCAGGTCTTTAAGTTACTTGACTCTGCTTCTCTTGAACGAAATCTAGACTGTTAATTTTCAGCATAAGTTCTTCAACCAGAAGCAGCTCCATGCGTACATTATCTTTCTAGTCATCATTTCTTCTAAATATAACAAGCATGGATTATAACTTTAGTGTGTGTATCTGTGTGTGCTGTATGTGGTGTGTATGCCTGTTTGCGTACACACTCTTGTGTGTCTGTGTCTGCAGAAGCCACAGGTAGATATTTGGGGTTTTCCTTGCTGTGCACCCTATTCTTTGAGACATGATGTCTTGATGACCCTGAAATCATTCAGCTAGACTAAGTAGCCAGTTTGCTGTGGGGGTCACCTGTCTCTGCTTCCCAAGCCCTGGAGTTCCAGGCGCACTCAGTATTTACTTGGTTGCTGGGGATCCGAATTCGGGCTTTCATGCTTGCGTGGCAAACACTTTAGCCACCGAGTCATACTCCTGCCCCGGATCACAGTATTTAAAGGTGCCATTATAAACTCGAGTTGCAAAGATTCGGGGATGGGGAAGGCCTTGATTCCTAATTCTAGTTTTTGCTGTTTGAGGCACTTGGTCTCCCTGTTCATGTCTCCCTTCCAGCACTACCAAGCCTGGAGAGGAGAAATAAGTTGGGCAGTGGGCATCAGGAAGAAAAAAAAAAGCCCACACATTCTCTTCATTAATAGTGGCCAGGGTGATTGTAGCCCCCGTTCTTCCTCATACCCTATATCTCCCGAATCCTTGCCACCTGCTGCGGTAGCCATGGAAGGTGCTGTGCAAACTCTGATACTGAAGGGACTGTCTGTGCCATGTGCACCAGCTACCATGCAGGCACTGGCACAACGTGGGGCTGCTGTAAATATGGGGAAGTGAGAAACAACGTCACGAAGCCAACCACAAGTTGGTACATCATTGGAATAACCCAATTCCTTTTCTGACACATACTTTCAAAGGCCTAAAAGTTAGCAAGAAACACATTTGTCACCATTGAAAAATAACAACTTTTGAAGAACGTGTCCTCTGCCTCACTGTGGACAGAGAGGTTTTGTTAATGCAAGTGATCAGAATTGTCTGTATACATATCTCTACCATCACCACGTCAGTGCGTGCGTGTGTGCGTGCGTGTGTGTGTGTGGTTTTTCATGCATGCATATTCATATGTGTGTGAGCACATGCATGTGGCGGCCAGAGTTCGGTGGTAGGTGTCTTCCTCAACCACTCCTTCACATCTTTGAGATGGAATCTCTCAGTGAATGCACTGGGACTCACTGATTCAGCTAGACTAGCTAGCCAGCAAATCTTGGAGATCATCCTATTTCTGCCTCCCCTAGGCTGGGACCACAGGCACACGCCCACGATGCCCAGCCTTGACATGGGTGCTGGGGAGCCAAACTCAGGTCCTTGTGCCTGTGCAGTAATTGGTTTACCCACTGAGCAATCTCTTAGTCCCCAATCACCACGGCACTCACTTGCTTTTGATTCTGCTGTGCATTTACACCACCCAAGTCAGAGCATCTGCTTCCTAACTCCTGCTATGCAATCAGTGTTTGCTCCTTAGCAATCTGGAAGCCTTTGGAAAGAACTGAAATAAAGCTCTGTCTTAATCTGCATACAGTTTCAATGGGGAAGAAGAATGGTTGGAGCAATTTACACAACCTTGAAAAATGGTTTTGAGCTTTTATATCCTTATCACTGAAAATCTTAAGCACTGTTGAAATAGGAGAATGACTCTCACAGTTCACACAAGATGCTGAAACTCAACTCCTAGAAATTGTGGCCTATAGTTTAGGGGATGGATGCCACAGCATCTGGATTGCCTTGCTCCCAGATCACCTTTTCAGAGTCTTACCACTTGTCCCTTGGTACTGCTTCCTGGTGAAACTTTGAAGTTTGTGCTGTAGAACTCATCAGTGGGAAAGCAATCATTTCCCCAATGTAGATGTGGAATCCATTGTCAATTACCTCAGCTTAATCCAATCATCTCAGACTGTGTGTTGGCCTAGAAACTTGATGTTTTGCATGGATTCATTTCAAATCACCAATTGCCAATTTCACTTTGTTTTTTTGTTTGTTTTTGATATTGGTTTTTTAAGCTAGGGTCTTGCTCTAGCCCAGGCTGACCTGGAATTCACTGTGTAGTCTCAGGTTGGCCTTGAACTCACAACGATCCTCCTACCTCTGCCTCCCAAGTGCTGGGATTAAAGACATGTGCCACCACGCCCAACTCACCAATTTCACTTTGTTATGATGTTGCCTTCATGCTGTCTGTTTCTATTGATTGATTGATTGGTTGGTTTATGAGAGAGACTAAAACAGAGAAAGAGAATGGACACACCAGGGCATCTAGCCCCTGCCAATGAACTCCAGACACATGTGCCATCTTGTGCATTGGGCTTATGTGTGTACTAGGGAATCGAACCTGGGTCCTTGGGCTTCACAAGCAAATGCCTTAACTTCTAAGCCATCTCTCCATCCCATTGTTTCTTTTTAAAACAAAACCTAATTCATACAGGCTTAATCTCACCATTTCCAAAAACCCAATGTGGTCATGGAAAGAAACCAGGGCCAAAGAGGCCTGGGGTTTTTGAATCATCACCCAATCTATTGTGCGACCACTAATGACTCTTCCAGATCAAGAGCACATGTCCAGCCTTTGAATTGTCCCAAAAGCATTCTCAGCCTGCTTGTCAAGGATAATCATGGATGTCTCCCAGTGCCTGAGATGCCATATGTCCTGCATCCCAGCAGCTGGTCTTGGGCAGAGGAAGGCCCAGCACATGCACACAGCCCACCAGCTATGGACTAGAACTCCCAGTGCTAAGAAGAAGACTTTTGATTCTGTTGAGTCCTTTGTTCCAAATTCCTAAAGACTGTTGCAATACCATCAGATCCAGTATAGGGTTCAAAGCAGAGCTATTGTGGGAGAATCATGCACTCGAAGTCTTTAATTTAGAAAGGAGCTAATGAAAAACTGAGGTAGTGAGTTAGAGAAGGAGGTGGGACCTGAAATGCAGGTGCATGGCACCCAACTAGTACATGTCACATTATTACCTCCCTCAAGCTCATATCAGACCTCAGACACTCATCAACATAAGTGAGAGAAAAAGAAATTATTAAATAAACTGTGGGCAAATAGGCTCCTATAGAAGATCATGAAAACAAGTATGATCGTATAAAAATTAGAATATAAGGATGACATAAGCCAGAAGGGCCTTTGTGACAATGGAATGGCTCTATATTTTGTTCATATTGCTATGTGATAAAACAACATTCAAATATATACACATTTTACTATCAGTTTCCTGGTTTGGCTATTTACCATAGGTTCATAAACACTGGTGAAGAGTAGATGAGATTACATAGGACTTCTCTTTACTATTTTTGTTATTTCCTGTGAGTCTGTAATTATTGCAAAAAAAAAGTTTTGAAAAAATAAAATAAGATTAGGGGCCAGAAAGATTGCTCAGTGGTTAAGGTGCTTTCCTGCAAAGCCAAAGAACCTGTGTTCAATCTCTCTCCAGATCCCATGTAAGCCAGACACACAAAAGTAAGGCAAGTACAAGGTCGTACGTGCCCACTAGGTGGTGCAAGCATCTGGAGTTCTATTGCAGAGGCTGAGGCCCTGGTACACCAATTCTCTCTCTTTCTTTGTCTCTCACTCTCTCACTTTCTCTAAAAATAGATTAATACTTCTGAACTGGTAATAAGTAAGAAAAATGGCTTTATTCACCAGTGCTTTTCACTACCAAATGAGAAGGCATAAAGAAAGATTTTCTCTTCCCCTTTAGTGTACATGGCCCCAAAGACTTGAGAAGACCTTTTGAGGTCAAACCACCTTTAAAAGAGCCTTATTATGGGCAACTAAAGATCTTACATAGCTATTCCACCCATGTAAATCAATGTTCATAAACAAAGTGGCTATTTTGATACTGTGTTGATAATAAAATGCCATTAAAATCATATGCCTTTGGGATAGTACTCACATTAAAATTTTCATTTTTTAATTTTAGTTATTGAATCAAAAACACTTCAAGGAAGCAGAGGAGAGCACAACTTCAACAGCCCTGGGGTCTTTGTTGTAGAAAATACAACCATTGAGTTTCAGAAGGGCTCAGAGAGGCAAACCTTTAAGATTCCAGGACCTCTAATGGCTGACTTCATCTTCAAGGTAGGAGGGTCACCATCATAATTATTTGATTTTTTAATGTGGTAAGTTTCTTCAGCAGGAAGCCATTGCTGATTATTTTCCTATGAGGCATGAATCAGTATTTCTATCTGAATAGTTCATTCTTGAAAACTGTTCCTCTGTGTCAAGTAGAAAGTCCTAAAATGTCAATAATCACTCTTACAGGGGAAAGCTTAATTCCACATTTATCCAGGATCTCTGACCAGTGTAAATCTTCAGATGGAGTTTTGTAGAGATGAGTAATAATTAAATACACCATCCTTGCTGAAAGAGCAGAGGACATAAAAGACCAAGGATCATCTGTCAGTCACCTTTGCCGGGGATTATCCCTGTCACCTTTGAGTATGTGGTCTTGCAGCAGCTGGTTCAAGATCAGAGAATTCCTTCTCTGGGTCTGCTCTCTGCGGAGCACAGTAATAGAACACATCATCTTCCTGGACCCCATGAACCTGTGTCCTGTTTCTAGGTAGACCTGAGCCATATTGCCTCTTGAAGAGGAATAAAGTTTTAGGGGCCAATCTACTCCCAAAATGACACGTGTGCAAACTCTTGTGATAACTTTGAAAATGCCCAAGAAATGAAAAGAAAATGATAGCTCGGGGGGTGATTTTTTTCCCCTCTCCCTTTTCAGAAAAATCATCCCAAAATGTAGGCAAAAAGAATAAAATTGCCCTAATTGCCAGTGATATTTTTATGTGTGAAAAAAAATGTATTAGTTAATTTCTCTTTGCTGTCACAAATTACTGACAAAAGCAACAGAAGGAAGGAAGGGAGGGAGGGAGGGAAGGGAGGAGAGGGGGAGAGAAGGGAGGGGAGGGGAGGAAGGAGGGGAGGAAGGAGGGCAGGAAGGAAGGGTAATTTGGGCTTGCAGTTCTCCATTACTGGGGGAAAGTCGTGGTGTCAAGAGCTTCAGGCAGCGGGTCACATGGCATCTGCAGTCAGGAATCAGAGAGAAGTGAATGCTGGTATCCAGCTTAACTTCTCCTTTTTATTCACTCTAGACCTCAGCTAATGGAATGGCATCACCCGCACTCAGGGTGGGTCTTTCCACTCCAATTAACCCAGTCTAGAAATTCCCTCCCAAGTAGTCCCATGGGTTTGTCTTCTAGGTGATTTTAGATCTTATCAATTTGATCCACCCTTTGTCTACCTGACACCCAAATATATCACTTTTAAGCCATTACATTTCACCTTTTGTCCCATATGACTGTGATCATCTCATAATGTAAATTGAATTCAACCCAACTTCAAATGCCCTCATAGTCTTTAGTAGTTCCAACACTGTTCGAAAATGTGACTCTGGTCTCTTCTGAGACTTAGACAATCTCTTAGTTGTGAGCCCCTATAACAAAAAAAAGTTACACACTTCTAACATACAAATGGCATGGAGTAAACATTCCTATTCCAAATGAGCAGAATGGGGGCATAGCAAGGAAATATTGAACTACAGAAAACTGAAACAGAGTTTCTTGGAATTTCATTGAACTTTTGCTCTCCATGTAGGTATCTGGGAGTGGAGATAGAATCGTCTGGTCTCCAAAGGGCTTGGCTGGCTCTGCACCTTCAGCTCTGTTGCCTGCAGCACATACAGCCTCTTTCTTGGGCCAGCGCCACTCCATAAACTCAGCTTTCCTCAACAGATGTTCCACGGTCCTGGTGTCTTTGACACCCTGGGGTTCCCACTGCTTTACCTTCAGGGATTCACACAATAGCCTTTAGGGCCTCCTTGAAGGGACTCCGGCCCTGCCACATTGCTTTGCCTCAGAGGCCTCTGGAACCATGACTCAAGCTTCCCCTTCCCCCCAAACCCTTACATCTAGAATGCCCACAAAACCAGTGGGTAAAACTTGCCAAGTTTTGCTGCCAGCTTGAGATGTAGCTTTGGCCTCCCATGGACTACGTTGCATCAGCCTCTGTGTTCCTTCCAAGTTGACCTTGGGGAAACACATCACAGCATGGTTGTTTTCAAGCGGGGAACCTCTCCCACGGCATTACCAGTTTAAGCTGTCTGCTTTCAAAGTAATTTGGGCTTTCACAAGATGCACTCTACTATGGGCAGGGTCTTGCCCTCAGACCACCTTTCCTGTGGTCCCAGTGCAGTGCAGGTGGTTTCTCTTTAGAGATGATGATCTTTTTTATTAATTACATCTGCTTTCTCATCATCAGGGTTGTCTACAACCTTAAACTCCCTCCTTTGCCCCACCAAATAGCGCCATGTTCATATCATTTTGCTCATTGGTTGCTCTTTCTCACTATAAACTTGGAGAATAATAGTGAACACTAACCATTACACAACCTGAATGCTATCCTGTTTAAGGTTTCCTCAGCCAAACAAATGAGCATGTGACTTTTGATTTCTTCCTCACTCGTGTTCTCAGGACACAGGCAGACGGTGACAAGGTTCTTTTCTAGAACATAACAAAGATGGCCTCCAACCCAGTTCCAGAAGAAGCCCTCTGAAACCTCATGAACCATGCCTCCACTGTCTGAATTTTTCTAGGCATTCTTGTCTTCTAAACTCTCACCAGAAAAAAAAAAAAAATCTCATTAATCTCTGCTTAGAGCATTCTAGATATATTTTTTTTAACCCAAAGTTCCAAGTTCTTCCACATTTCACCTGAAAACCAGTTCCAAAGGCCTAAGAACACATGGTCAGGTTTTATCAGAGATATGATCCCACATCTTGGTACCAATTTTCTGTATTAACTACTTTTCTTCTTGCTATAACAAAATTTCTGACAAAAGCAATTTAGGACAGTAAGAGTTCATTTTGACTCACAGTCATGGGGGAAAGTGAATGGTGGCAGGTTCTTGAGGCAGCTTGTTACATTGTATCCATAGTCAGGAACCAGAGAGAGGTGAATGCTGGTGCTCAGATCACTTTTACCTTTTTTATATATTTTATTTTTATTTATATGAGGGAGACAGAGAGAGAGAGAAAGAAAGAAGGAGAGAGAGATAGAGAGAGAGAGGCAGACAAAGAGACAGAATGGGCATGCCAGGGATTCCAGCCACTGCAAAAGAACTCCAGATTTATGTGCCACCTTTTGTATCTGGCTTACGTGGGTACTGGGGATTTGAACCTGGGTCTTTAGGCTTCTCAGGCAAATGCCTTAACCATTAAGCCATCTCTCCATCCCACTTTCTCCTTTTTATTCAGTCTTAGGCCCCATCCCATGTGGTCATGCTCCCCACATTCAGGGTAGTCCTTTGTACGTCAATTAACCCAATATAGAAACTTCCTCAGAGATTAGTCCAGAGGTGTATCTCCTAGGTGATTATAGATACTGTCACACTGATAATATTACCCATCACAAAATAACCCTGAAATATAAAAGAAAACTATTTGTGATCCACATATTGATTTGTCAAATTAATTTTATTGATTCATTGGTTGAGCTACCAAAGATATATGTGCAGCTGTACATTAAATTTACTAACTTACCTGGATTCCTCAGGACCATGTTTAGCCTTCAGTGTAACCAGCCAAGAGTCAGCCTGAACTGCTTTGCTTCATTTTTAACTCTGTGGATTTTTAAATGGTTAATACTACAAAATCAAGACGTTTTCTTAAAATATAAAAATAACAGATTGGGGCTGGAGAGTTGGCTTCGTACTTAAGGCACTTGCCTGCAAAGCCAGAGGACCCAGGTTCGATTCCCCAGGACCCACATAAGCCAGATGCAGAAGGTGGCACATGTATCCAGAGTTCGTTTGCAGTGGCTGGATGCCCTGGTGTGCTCTCTCTCTCTTCTCTTCTCTCTCTCTCAAATAAATAAGTTAAGTTAAATTAAATATTAAAGAAACAGAAAAAAAACAAAAAAGCAGCTTGTGGGAGAAAAAGGTTTATTAAAAAATGTAAACATAACACGTTGTTTTTTGGGGGGAGGATATCTGCCCAGGAGCTTTATAATATCAGAACAACAGTTGTCTACAGCGTGGGTAGCGACTTCCCTCTAGCCTGTGCCAACCCTCTCCGTTGCCGTGGTCCACATCGTTCCCTGTGGCATCACTAGGTTTGTAGGAGCTGATTCCTGTTGCCATTCATCCTGTGTCAGGTGTTTCTGTCATCTGCCTGGCTTCCAGAAATCTCCAAAGTTTATGAGCTCTGTGGGAGATTCTGAAGCATGGACCTGAAATCATTCTCGGACAGTCTCATGGTCCATTGTTATGACATGGATTCTCTACGCTAGTGCACTCATGTGCACACACACACACACCACACACACACACACGGTATACTGAGTACATTTTCTTTTGTAATTCTCTTTTAATTCACTAAGGATCTATATTGTTAAGTCACTATAGAGAGCTCTGATGGAGCCATTAGTATGACGATGGGATGGAGGATACCCTCAAAGATGAGTACAAGGTATCGAAGGACCCGTATGGATAGAGCTTGAAGATACATTGTTGTTACTGTGTACAAAAGCAAACGTACTCCAACTGTACATCTCTGTGAGCGTGTGTATGCATATGTGTATGTAATATGTGGAAGAATACAATAGCCACAGTGATAGGCTCCTGTATGCTTAATGGAAACAGCTTCTGTTTCGGTTATAGTTGACTCCTAAATTTTTCAAGTAAATAAGTAAAAATTATTTCAAATCTTTTTACCCAAATATGTACCCATCTCTTATTAGGGAACATTTTAACAGCATGTTGTCCATGGTCTGATTTAATAGTACTTTATTCTCCTGTCTCTGAATTCTGGCTCTTAGTCTGAATAAATAGTTCTGGATGTCAGTTTCAATGTCTGGAAAGCCTTTGGGCTCTTAAGACTGCAAAAGTTGTTTTAAAAATATATTTATCAAAGAGGGTGTTACACACAACTGACTCGTATGTAAACATAGCATCATTTTCAGGCCCGCAACCATTTTCTTTCATGCATGTGGTGTGCTTTGTGGGAGAGAATTTGGCAAAGTTGGAGGTTACTTACAATGAAGTAAGAATGACGCTGATGTTGTTTTTTCTTGACTTGAGAGGTTGTCCAAATAACGTGGGTTTCTAGGAAGTATTCTTTTTCATCAATCACTTCTCTTGGTTCAGAGTAGTGTAGTGTTGCCCAGCCTGGGTGTTGCTATGGTAAAGAATTGCTCATCTCTTCTCACAGCCGAGTAACGGCTGTGCTTGTATGGGGAGGAAGGTAAAGGCGTGGGTAATGTGATGAGTGCCACCTGTGTTTCACTGTTCCTCCTTCCTCTTGAGTCGGCTGAGAGCAGCCGATCTAAAAATGTCAAGCCTTCCAGAGGGTTCTGAGACAGGAAGATTTTATCACTTGCTGATGCTGAGGTATGTGGAAGCACAAGCCTTCATATAGTTTATGTCGTAGACCTCACAAAAATAGGCTTTTAGCAAATGGACTGTTTAAAACGATGATATTTTACATGTGAAGTATGTAGACATCAATGGTGTGTTAGATTGTGCTATTGTTGCTCTGGGCCAGAAATTAGCAATTTTACTGCACCATAAAGAAGGAAAAATTATTTTTTCTTCTATCCTTTAAGAAGCTCTGTTTTCATGGTTCGATTGTTCTAGTAAGTTGTGCCTTTTCTTCTTTACACGGGGTTTCTCAAGGTATAATCTTGCTTCCTGAAAATGGATTTCTCGTGATGGCTCCAGTCTAGCCCTGTTGCTGTGGGGCCTTGGAAAGTCAGGGACTGTGAAGTTTACTTTGCTCTTTCAACGTGCGCAGGTGGCCACCAGGGAGCAGTAGAGAGTCTTAAGCAAGTCAAGCTCTTAATGGGCATCTCTGACAGCATGATCTGCTAGCTACTTTCATCCCGTGGAAATTTACCTGACAGTGGCATTTGCCAGCAGAGGTTTGTGAATGTCAAGTTTATATGTCCCTGAAATGACCTAAGAAAATAAAATTAAATGGCTATGATTAAGATATGTCTTTTGTGGTTAATTTTAAACAGCTAGCACACTGCTTTTCCTCTAAAAACACTCATCTATCTTCAGGGGAAAGAAAAAAGGTTTTCTTCCTTGTGGCCTGAAATCTTCCTATGTCTGCCAGCCATCTTCTTGGGGAGTCATTTTTCTTCTATTCGGTTATTTTGTGTTGCTGTAGGAAAATATTTTCTTTTTGCTTTTCCAAACTAGTTTGCGGCCATGTGAGCGCTCCAGCTTCTGCCAACCTTAGCTCTGATGTTTTTTGTGCACTCTACCCAAAGTCTTGACTTCCTAAAAAACAAAACAAACAAACAAAAAAAACATGGCAGCATATCTAACTTATCCAAAAACAAGAGGATTAGAAGCTTCCTGTTTCCTTGAGAACATGATAAGGCCTTGCCATGTGGTACAAGCAGCAGCTAAATTCTTGTGTCCTCTGGTGCTTCTGAATGCAGCAGGACAGCTTTTGGGCCATGATCTGCATTGGTTTCCTGAGGCTGCTGAAACAAAATGCCATGGATGGTGTGGCTGTACAATAGAACTCAGTGACTCGGATCTGGAGACAAAATGGTCAAAATGAAGGTTACTGTGGAGCTCAATCCTTCTGTTCTGAGGCCCTCTCTCCCGTGCTCCTGCATCTCCAGCATTCTCCCTCCCCCTCCACACTAGCTTTCCTCTTCATGTCTGCCTCTGTATCCAACTTCCCATTCCCTAAGGACACGGTCATATTGGGCTAGGGCCCATCCTAATGACCACGTCTTAACAGGGTGATATCTACAGAGACGCTCTTTCCAAGTCAGATCATATTTTGAGATGCTGCAGACTAGGACTTCAGCATTGTCTCTTGGAGGACACAGTTCAGTGGGGAAGAGACTTACCCATTTCACCACTCCCCTCAATCCAGATCCCATCCCATCTCAAGCAGTAGCTGCTAATCAGAAGCCTGTGGAGTGGTGCATGTGATTCTGTGGTGTGTTCCAGCTTGCCATGAAATCTCAGCACTCAGGAGGCTGAGGCAGGAGGATTACAAATTTGAGGCTAATGTGAGATACATAGTGAGACTTGTTTCCATAAATGAATAACTTTGTTCAGATATGGTCATAATCATTACCAAAATGTATAGTCATGCCACATATATATATATACATATATATACACATATATATATGTATATATATTCTATGAATAGTTTTATGTTAAAATCTAATTCATAAATAATTTTAGGAATTATTTTGAAGTGGCTAAGTTGGGAAGCTGAATGCAAGTTTATTATTTTCCTAATCAAAAAGCCATACTGCTGTGAACGTCCACATATACTTTCCTTTTGCTATTCTGGGTGTACTTGGCTACTTCTGTTGCCACAGCAGTGTTATTTATGGTGGTGGCAGGTGGTAGTGGGATAATGACTAGGCTACTGTCAGCAGAATTACAAAGAGAAAGCATTAACATTCAACCTGCGATTATTGAAGATTATTATTGTCGTTTAGTTTGGATTGTAGTTTTGTTTTAAAATTCAAGCTTGGGCTGGGGAGATGGCTTAGCGGGTAAGATGCTTGCTTGCAAAGCCAATGGTTCCGATTCCCCAGGACCCACCTAAGCCAGATGCACAAGGTGGTGCATGCATCTGGAGTTCATTCGCTGTGGCTGAAGGCCCTGGCGCACCCATTTTCTCTCTGTCTGCCTCTTTCTCTCTCTCTTTCTAATAAATAAAATAAGTAAAGTCAAGCTTAGCGGTGGAAAGATAAGAAGTTTCTAAATTGACTTAGTTCCCATAACATTTCCTCCAGCATAGGTGGAGGATGCGCCTTCCCCAGGAAGGGCTGAGCTGTGGGCTCACAGACCTCGAGAGCGGGCGCCACAGCTGTGTCTCGTGAAGATGTGGAAAACCGGCCCCTGTGCCTGAGCGGATGTGGGTAGGAGACTCACAGGGGCGCTTGAGGGAAGAAAAGACAGTGAGCCCTGACTGCAGGCTCTCCACAGCAAGGAAACAGGCTAAGACACTTTCAAAGAGAGCCTGAGGCAGAAGAGAAGTGTTCACTCTATTTCTCACTTAGAATCTCAAAAGAAAAGCGCCTCATCGGGGTGACAGTCACCATCAGCGCCCCCCTGAGAGAGCTGCAGCTGAATGAAACAGTGGCCAGTGGAAGCTGTGTGTAGCTCCTCAGCAGTCTCCCCAGCTCCCACACGGTGTGGAAGACGTCTAGAAAACTCCATGTGTAGTTATCCCTCATTATCACCAGGGGATTGCTTCCTGGCCCCCTCTCAGGCACCAAAATGCTCGAGTCTTTTCTGTAAATTACCACAGCATTTGTAGGTAAGCTCAGCATATACGCCCCATGTGTCTTAAACCATCTCTGGAATGTTGACAACGTAAACACTACTAGTTGCATCATATTGTTGAGGGAAAATAATCAGAAACCCCTTTGTATATATATTCGGTATGGAAGCAAATTCATTTTTTAAAATATCTTTTATTTTATTTATTTGCAAGGAAAGAGAGAGAATGAATGGGGTTGCCAGGGCCTCTAGTCACACAAACTCCAGATGTATAGGCCTCTGTGCATCTGACTTTATGCAGGTACTGGGGAATTGAACCCAAGTCATTAGGCTTTGCAAGCTAGTACCACTTAACCACTTAGCCATCTCTCCAGCTCAGCAAGTTTTCTTTTCTTTTTTTTTTTTTTTTTTTTAGGTAAGGTCTCGCTCTAGCTTAGGGTAACCTGGAATTCACTGTGTAGTCTCAGGCTGGCCTTGAACTCACATCAGAGCGATCCTCCTATCTTTGCCTGCTGAATGCTGGGATTAAAGGCATGTGCCACCACACCTGGCAAATTCTTTTTATAACTATTTTCAGTGTAGAGGTGGTTGAATCCACAGATGTAGAGCCCACAGATAGAGGGTCATTATACTCTTGGATGACCAAGGGAGGCTGAGAGGATGACAAAAATGACCCTGTAGCTAGGAGGGCACGGCAGTTAGCCACGTGCCTCACTTTGTTCAGAAAGGCTCCACATGTGACAGTTGTGCTGGCTTCATAATGGCATCCTCTCCTTTCACCTGCAAAGGCATCTGGCTTGGCCCTTAAGCAGATGGCTTGCCTAGATAGAGTCCAGAGTCCACAGGGACTGAGTAGGAGTCCTGGCTACAGCACAAGACAACATGAACAGAGCACATGAGGAATGTGTGGGGCTGGTCAGCAGAGGAACGCACAGCCCTGGCCAGGGCTGACACCGTCGAGTTCTCCAACACTGAAAGTGTGGCAACTCCGTAGGCTAGGCCAAAGGGCTCACGTGTGTCGAGGGTGGAAAGAAGACCAACGGACAGCAGGCTTTCCCTCTTCCTCCACCTGGGTGAGACCCTAGGTGGACAAGTCCCCACAAAAATGAAATGTCTGATAAGAATTCTTTAAGTTATGGAATCAGACTGAGCTTCCAGGCTACATCTCAATCTAAATTGTTCCCTTTTGCCTCATCTATCAGGGGTCTTGTTAAGAAGGCAAAAAAAGCAAAAAAACAAAAACCCTCCTGTGATTGTCAAAGTCTGTTTTAACTCCATTGCTCAATCTCAAAAAACAAAAATAAAAACTCTGGGGACAAAAAGACCCTTGCAGGTTTAAAGAACTTGGCTCACTAAGGAACTCAGTAGCTGAGTGAGATCTTTATATTTTCAGTTAGTTTTTGTAAATTTGAAGGGAGCAATCTTATATCTCCCAGTTTTCCTTCTAAAATAATGTATGATGTCAGCATTCTTGAGTAAGTATTCAGATATAAGGTTCTTCCTGGGATTAAAATTCTCTGAAAAAGCTTAGTAGTTATCTGGTAATAACAGTGACTGTTTTCAAAGAAGAATGATACTACTGTACCACACTCTAAAGACATTTTTAAAAAATATTTTATTTTTATTTACTCGTTTGAGAGGCAGATAGAAGCAGAGAGAGAGACAGAGAGGAGAGAGAGAGAATAGGTGTGCCAGAGACTCCAGCCACTGCAAAAGAACTCCAGACATATGCACCACCTTGTGCATCTGGCACACATTGGCCCTGGGGAATTGAACCGAGGTCCTTTGGCTTTGCAGGCAAACACCTTAACTGCTAAGCCATCTCTCCAGCCCTAAAGACATTTTAATATATTTTCATATTAGTAGCCCTGTAAACATAAGTAAATCATGGGAAAAATTGTATCGCGACTTCATCAATATTATAGATCCAAACTATCAGTAGTTTTTTTGTTGTTTGGGAAAAATGAATGGATTGAATGATTTATTTTCAGATTCATCTTATTGCAAACAGTGTAGTTTGTAGAGTTTTATTAAAATATGCTATTAAAATGATCCTCTAAATGAATGTATATCAACAAAGAAAAGTTACATGACTTGTTCATTTAATTTGTTTCAGTTTGAAATGCAAAGCTGGTTTGAAGGCCTTAATATTTTCATTTTGGGGTGTGTGTGTGTGTGTTTGCGTATTTGCATGTGAGGGTGCATGAATGCATACATGGAGGTCAGAGGACGTTTGGGTCAGTCCTTACCCATCCAGCTCATTTGAGGCAGCGGCTCTTGCTCTGGATTCTCTCTCTGCTATTCTTTCTCATACTCCAGGAAATTCTCTTGTTTCCACCTTCCACTTCATGGTCAGCCTTAGTGTGCTGGCATCACAGAAGCCTGCCTTGGTTTCAGGCTTTTTAATGTGGGGTTCTGGGGGATCAAACTCAGGTGCTCCAGCTTCAGGGGCAAGCACTTTATCCACTAATCCATCTCCCTATCCCTAAAGCAGATTTTATTAATCGTGCGTTTTATTGTGTGAAGTTGGTGTTTCTGGCTTAGCAATGATGAATTCGTGGGATTATTTAAGTGTAGTGCTGAGGTGGCCACATGTGTGCTCGTGAACCCTTGTACAGTACCTCCTTCCTGTACAATGCAGAAACTTTTTTTTTCTTTTATAATACTCAATTTCTTTGCATTTTTTTTAAGAGTGTCTCATTTGTCCCAGGCTGACCTTGAACTTGCTGTATAGTTGTTCATGACCTTAACCTCCACCTCCTGAGTGTGAAGTGATAGTGGTACACTTCCACACCTGTCAGGCTCACTCAATTCCATGGTCATACAGCAGACCAGCTGTAGCAGTCAGCTTCAGGTTGCAAAGATGAACTTCCAGGCCAGGCGCAGTTATGGGAAGAAGAGATTTATTGAAACTTACAGATCCAGGGGAAGTTCCATAATGGCAGAAGAAGCTGACCTGCTTTCACCGATCCAAGCAGAGGGAGAAAAAAGCCACAAGCCACCACCAAAAAGCAAGCAAGCACACCGAGGCACTCCAAGCAAAACTCAGGCACTTGGCATATCTTTGGACTGGAATTCCAAATCCACCCCACACCTTAGGGATGGACCCTAGGATCTACCCACAGAGATACCTCCTCCAGCCAGGTGGCTGCAGATCTAAATTACAACTTTAATAAGATCCCGAATATATTGGGTGTCATCCACTCAAATTACCACACTGACTAACACTTTCTCTTCTATGCTTGCATGCTTGTGGGGGCTGTTCAATAGATTGCCTGACTATGGAAATCTCAGGAAACTATAGCCCCAGGGACTATATTTTCTTTCAATGTTTCTCTCACAATATAAAATGCAACATATTTTTTCTGCTAGCTGTAACAACCACAAAAACAAAATTACCAAGCCAACAAAATAATATAAAGCTCAGGGCAGGAATTCTTTTAGTACTTCTCCTTCAGACATGTTCATATTAATTCCTGCCACAGTCAGCCTCCTGTCACGGGGATGAACTTCCAAACCAGGCACAGTTATGGAGGGAGGGATTTATTGAAGCTTACAGATAGAGGGGAAGTTCCATAATGGCCCAAGAAGCTGGCCCACTTTCACAGGTCCAAGCAGAGAGAAAATCCTCCATCAACATAAGCAAGTACACTCAGGAACTCCAGGCAGGGCTCAAACCGCTCTGCATGTCTTAGGCTGGAATTCAGATCTGCCCCAGTAACACACACCTTAGGGCTGGACCCTAGGATCCACGCAGTTTCACCTTCTCCAACCAGGTGGCTGGAGATTTAAGTTACAAGCCTTAATAAATTCCTGAATGTACTGGGAGACATCCGTTCAAACTACCACCAATGCCTTTTATGCAGATAAGCGAAAAATGAGTGGAAACAAAGAATGCTGCTGCTTCAGGTACATTTGTAAAATAAAAACACATATAGGGGGCTAGAGAGATGGCTTAGCAGTTAAAGCACTTGCTTGCAAAGCTTGAGACCTGGATTCATTTCCTCGGTACCCACGTAAGATGTACAGAGTAGTGCATACCTCTGGGGTTCGTTTGCAGTGGCAATAGGACCTGAATATTCATTCATTCTTTTTCTCTTTCTCTCTCTCTCTCCCTTGCAAATACATGATTAAAAATATTTTTATAAATACATATAGGGGCTGAGGAGATGGCCTAGTGGGTAAAGTACTTGATGCACAAGCATGAGGATCTGAGTTCACATCCCAATACAAACTAAAATAATGGACATGGTGATTATGCCTATAATCCCAGTTCTGGGGATATGGAGATAAGCCTCAGACATGCCTGGCAAGGTACATTTACCTTTAAAATTATCAAATCTTCCTATAAATGGACCTTTCTATAATTATAAAACTATTTTCTTTGAGCACTTTGAAGATGTTCTGACTTTCATTAATTCTGTTAAGAAAACAGTTTGTTGCTTAAAAATAATGTGTTTTCTTTGTGTCTTAATGATTTATCTTTGGTTTTGATTTTCGTTATTAGACTGTATTGTAATTGGTAGCTTTGTTCAAATTGAAGTCCATAGTGTCTTATAAATTTATGATTAACCATAAATCATCCACAATCAGTTGTGAATGATTTTCATTCATTATCTTCAGATTAGCTTCTGTCCTACACTTTTCTCTATTTCTGGTAATATGTTATATTTTCTTTTGTTTTTTACATGAAGTGCCTAATTTCCACTATCTTTTTTTTATCTGTTATTTTACTGATTCTCAGCTCTGGTATGTCTAACTTAAGGGCTGACAAATTATGGCCAGCAAACCATTCATCTGTTTTTGTAAATAAAGTGTTAATAGAATATAGCTACACCCACTTATGTGTACATTGTTGCTAGTGATAACTGCTTTTGCACTACAGCCTCAGAGGTGACAAGTCGCAAGAGAGACTGTACAGCCTGAAAACTTAAGATGTCTAATATCTGTCTTCTTAAAAAGGATTTTCCCAGCTCCAGTCTAATTTGCTGTGATGATCCATTGAAATATTAGTTTAAATTATTACACTTATATCTCTGTTTATAGCGAGTGTCTATATTTTATCATTTAATTTCTTGAGCATTTTAGTCATAACGTCTCAGTCCAAATACTCTGACAGCAGAGCCCAGGGCAAAAGCTCTGTGCCAACACTGATGCTTTATGGCCATGGGAATAGCATGAGGTGTGTCTGGCTCCTCCAGCAGGGAAACCAGACATGAAGCCAAGGCTGGGATGGCAGAGGGTAGGAGTGAAATTTTAACCTTTCAAATCACCACCACTTAATGCCAATACCCAGATTTCCTGCAATGTTTGTAATAGCTTTAAAATTTTTTGCTGATGATTAAATTCTATTTCTTGCATGCTTGAGTATTCTTTAAGTCAGAATTGCATATTGCAGAGGGAAGATTGAAGATATAATATATGACTGTGTGTTTTTGCTTCTAGAAGGCAGCTAGGTTAGGAGCCAACCAACCAATCACCTTGATCCAGCAAGAAACCTAGCTTCATTGTCTTTGAAAGCTGCTCTATTACCAGTTTTCTTGTATTCCTGGGGCAGAGCTATCTGGGGACATAGCTGAGGGCCTGGGGTGTTTGTGAAGGTCCCTCACCTTGGCTGGCTTGGAGCTCTAGTTTTGCTCCCCCAGGCCTGACTAGTCTGCTGCCAGGACTGTGCCGCTTCCCAGCTCCCATCATCACTTGCAAACTAGAAAATGCCTGGAGGTGAACAGAGGGGCCAAATGTGACGCTCACCTTTCTGGACCCTTTTGGTGTCTGAGATATTATCCCTGCAAATCCCCTCCAGTACAATGCTTCTCTGATGACTTAATGCACATGTAAAAATATTTTATAGCGCATTTTCTCTTATTCTTTCTGAGAGGAGCCTTCGGAAACAAGATATTGTGCCACAGACAGAAACAAAACCCCTTCGCTGGGTTTTCTACCTCCACAAGCCACTGCTACAGACACCCTGCCATCACCTTAACCCTTCCCTGTAACTGCCTGGAACTTTTAAGCCATGTTGTAATTAAATCCACTAAATATTGATTTTTCACTTAACCCTTCTTAAAATTCTCTCATAACAAGTACTGATCTATTTCACATTGTTGTTTCTTACTTTTGACAACTTTCTTCTGTCCTTATGTTAGCTTTTGTTCAGGACATCCTATCAAGTTTTTTTTTTTTATGACATTTCAGGGCCTCTAGCCACTGCAAACACATGTGCCACCCTGTTCATCTGGCTTTACATGGGTACTGGGGAATTGAACCTGGGTCCTTTGGCTTTGCAGACAAGTGCCTTAATCACTAAGCCATCTTTCCAGCCCTAAAGATATCTTTATTTCACTGATTAATTACGTTTTCAAGTTTTTCTACAATGTGTACCTTTTTACAATTATAGTTGACAAATAAAAATTTGTATTTATAGGTGTATACATGGTATTTTGAAAATATGCACATTATGGAGTTGCTAGATAGAGAGAATTACCTCTCATCATTTTTCTGTGCTGAGGACAATTAAAAGCTACTTTCTTGGCAAATTTCAGATATAAAGTCTTGGACACCATGTGCGTGTCTGCATTTTTAGATCAGTCTTTCATTAACTTAACTAATGGTTTTTGTCTTTTTCACTTCATGCTGTTTTCTGGAAGCCTTCCTAACTCATTAGTTTTCTTCAACAGGGAAGAAACAGAAAATGTATGAAGAGAACTTGCTTCAATAAAATCACCTGAAATTGTACACATAGTCTTATGTGCAAATGCATCCCTTCCTCAGCAGTGACCCTCCTTTTTTTTTGTTGTTGTTGAGGTAGGGCCTTACACTAGCTCAGGCTGACCTGGAATTCACTATGTAGTCTCTCAGGGTGGCCCTCAAACTCAAGGCATTCCTCCTACTTCTGCCTCCCAAGTGCTGGGATTAAAGGTATACACCACTACGCCTGGCTCTGCCCCTCCCTTTTTTATATTTTTTTCATGAGAGATAGAGAAATAGAATTGTTGCACCAGGGCCTCCAGCCACTGCAATCAAACTCCAGATATGTTTGCCATCACATCATGTGTGCACGTGCAACCTTGTAGGCTTGTATCACCTTGTGTGTCTGGCTTATGTGGGACCTGAGAGTTGAACATGGGTCCTTAGGCTTCACAGTCAAACACCTTAACTGCTAACATCTCTCCAGCCCCTCCTCTAATGACTAAAATGTTCACATGTGAATGTAGTATTCTTGTGCTACCTCAGGTGAGTTTTCCCAGTCGTGCTTTTAGGAGGAAGGAGGACTTTTCGGAAGGGACTGCTTAAAGGTGCTATAATTCAAAGTGGAGGAATAGCTTAGTGGTTAATAAGGTGATTGCCTGCAATGCCTAACGACATGGGTTCAATTCCCCAGTACCCATGTAAAGCCAGAAGCACAAAGTGACTCATGTATCTGGAGTTCATTTGCAGTGGCTAGAGGCCCTCACACACCTATCCCCTTTCTCTCTCTGTCTGCTTGCAAATACAAGTAGGATTCCAGCTTTCTAACTGGCTGGTCTAGGCAAATCAGTGAGCTCTATATTCATGTAACAACTCTGTCTCAGAAAATAAGTTGGACAATGACTAAGGAAGACACCTGATTTTTCCTCTGGCCTCCACATGCATGCACCAATATGTGAGCCCACATGCCTGTGAACATGCATATACACATGCACACACACCACACACAACTACTCATGCAAAACTGTTAAGATTCCAAATATATTATTTGCATGTATGGAAAGTCATAATTAAACCCATTGCCTTGTACAATTAATATATACTAATGAAAAAATTAAATACTCTTTTCATAATATCAAAGCAAAGAATGATCGGGAAAAAAGTTTAAAAACTATAAGAATTCTAATTATATGATATGTTGTGAGCAAACCCAAATTGAATCTCAGTCTCTGTTGTCTTGGAAATTGGAATTGATGTTTTAGGAAGGAAAAATGTCAAATAAACAAAAGTCGTCTGCATGGAGTTTTGTGAATCTGTTCACAGACTTGGAATTATCTGGAAGGAAATGACTCCAGGGAGAGTTTGGAAGCTCATCAGAACCCCCATTTTTGACAAGTAGTAGGTGAAATGCTCACCTATCTGAAAGTCCCTGGAGTCTTCATGTGTTGTCACTTTTGGCACATGTGGGGTTGCATGGACGAGTGAAGAAGACAGGAAGAGCGGTGGCTCACCGTGTGCAATGTGTCCTCACCATTCTCTCTGTCCAGGCTAGGTACACTGTGGCCAAAGACAGCGTGGTCCAGTTCTTCTTTTACCAGCCCATCAGTCATCAGTGGAGACAGACTGACTTCTTTCCCTGCACTGTGACATGTGGAGGAGGTGAGACACTGACTTCGTTCACGATTCTGCCGCATTTGAAGTTAGAATTGACATGCATGTCTGTTTGAATGGGACCTCAAGATTGGTGTGGGAGTAACACATCTTCCTCAGCAATGCAGAGGAATACCCTAAGCGCTGAGCCGGGCTCTGGAATGAAAGTGAAAAGTGGATCTTCCCCATTACCAGTTAACTCTTTTGTTGTTGTTGTTTTAACTTGGGGTGATGGACCACTTGATCCTCATCCTCCAGCACTCATTCCTAGTGGAGCCCCAAACCTGCAGTGGCAGCAGCATCTGAGAGCCAACACTAGACATGCAAATCCTTGGGCCCACCTCAGACCTACTGAATGCTGCAGTCTGAGATCCATTTGGGGATGGGGTGGGCAAATGTTTCACAGGCCTTCCAGGGGTCATGCTACTCTGCATTTACATAGCAGAAGGAAGCAGCATCTTTGAATGCAGTTGTAGCCATATTAAGGTCTGCCCTTTTGGTTCACCTGTGTTACTCCTTTAAACAGACCTTTAAAAACCTTAACATATTTACCAGAAGAATTTAAATCTTACTACCTTAAGTGGAAAAGGATTTTCTTTTGTCATACATAGAGTACAATGACAGAAACAAATACAGTGTGAAAAGAACAGTGAATAGAAAATCTTCAGGGTCTTGCCAGCTGAAATATTCTCTCTGTTTACTTCAGTTTCTCCTGGATTTTGTCAAACATGATGAGCGTTCTTATGAAGCTAAAACTCCTTTAGATCTGAGTCAGTGACTCCTCACAGGCCCTCAGAGAACATATAACCATTTGAGCTGTCCTAAAGCTTACTGAGGGGAACCGTGTTTGGAGTAGAGACTGTGAGCTGGACTAACCCAGGCCTTAGAAATATTGTAGCCAACCCTTTTCTCTGAAATGTGCATGCCAGAGTTCACACCAAGAAGAAGTGTAGGGTCTGACAGTGTTGCTCAGTGGAAGAGTACTTGTGCACCATGTGCAAGCCCCAGGTTCTATCTCCATCACCAAAAGAAAAAGGCAGCCTGGCCTAGTGGGCTAAGAGGAATGTTGGAGTTTGAGCAACTTGACGCACTCAGTGGACTCTCTACTGATTACCCCTGAGACATCTTTGAGCTTCAGGTTCTTATCAGTAAACTGAACTCAGCTCCCCTTATAGCACATTGTACAGCAAGATGAGGTGGCATGTCTGGGAATGTACAGAAGTGTCTGGCGCTTTGTGAGCCCTTGGGGGATATTTGTTGTCAGAATCTAAATCTGGATCTTGTCTATAATGCCCCTTTGAAGAAGATCCTGGCTGTCCCTCTCCCTCCTGGCAATCTCAGTCATGCTAGTGTGGACAGTGTGGTGCAGACGTGACTCGGCAGTCCCAGACTAGAGCTCCCGAGTGAGTGGGGCACGCCTACAAATGCTGGATGTTGAATTCCACCTCCTTAGGCAGGTGGGTCAGAGCTCTAGGGAAGTCAGCAGTTTCTCATGGACCCCAAGGAGATAGTTTGGGGCTTTTTTTTTTTTTAAGTTCTCGCTTTGCACAGAAGCAGACAACCATCTCTTTTTAATTGATTTCTTACTCCTCTCACACAGTTCCTTCAGAGAGACACTTCCACTTGGACCTGTAAGATAAGACAAAAGCGAAGCTCACTACTCTGACAGGGATGTTTTACAGGAAGAGTCTACCTAGTTCAACTGATTACATTCTTGGAAGGGAGAAAGGCATTTCTCACATGCAGCTACCCACAGATAGTTAGTTAGTCCTTCTGGAACTATGGGTGTGCTCAGGGTACCTCAAGAGTGAGCTTGCACCACATGGAAGGGAAAGGCAGAGCAGACAGGCATTATGCTCTTCCAAGAGTGTCTGCCCTTTTCTGTGTGTGAGCAGGATCTCAATCCATTTGCTAACCAAAAAGAAAAAAAAAAAAAAAGGTTTGCTCTTATTAACCTCTAAATTGCAATAAAATTAAAGAGGAAAATGAATTCTCTCTCCTAAATTATAAACACCTGTATGTCCCTGTCTCCTCCTTTCAGAAGCATGTTTCCATTTTGGATAAAGATTTTCTCTTGGCTATAATCTCATTTGGTACTTGTTTAGGGGACGATAAAAATACACATATAAAACCCACAGGGAAAGCATGCCAAAAGCTAATTATATTAGTAATCAAATCTACATGATTTGTGTGAATGGCATTTCAGAGATTTTCTATGGTTATTGAAGAAAATTAGTTTGCTGGTCTCTAAGGCACCACAGGTACTGGAAGGACTTTCTGCTCTGGTCTCTGATTATCTACACGGAACACTTGAGGTGGTCTGGAGGCGGTGCTGGGATCACCACGGCTGTCTGAGATTGGAGTCTTTCTGGCAGAGGCTGGCACACAAGTAACATTTTATTGACACCATTTGGATTTTCATTCTTGCGGTTTTAGCCTTGCTTTTTATAATGTGTACCAGTCTGTCCTCTAGCTCAGCTTACATCCAAGCCATGCCTTGTAGAAAGATATCTAGCAGTTTCTAAAATCAGATTCCTCCCAGCAATTGGGACTTGAGGTTTATTTTTAGACCTTTAGACCAATCAGCAGAGATTGAGAGTTGAGCTTTATTTTTAAAAACATCTTTAGCTCATTATAACTTTGAAAAATCACCTTTTAGAAAAAAAAACAGTTAAAATGACATTTACTTAGTGAAGGAAGCCTGGAATCAGATCTCTCAAGGAAAGCAAAGCAAAGTGTCATGTTATGAGGTTTTTGTTTTTTATTATTTTTTACAGTATGCATTTGCTTGGAATGTTCACTTCCCTCAAAGAAAGACTGTACAAGTTGGATGTAATTAAATCAGGAGTAAGTGTCCACTTCTTCCCCTGTGGAAGTTTATGTGACAGCATTGGTGCAGGACTTAGGGATATGTATTTTTTTTCCTTCCTATACTACCATGCTTAATTCCACAGTTGGAAAGGTTGTTGGCATTGGAGGTGCCCTGCCTGGCCCAGGGCAGCAGATGAGTGAAATGTAGTGGATGAAATCATTGGAATATTGTGAAAGAAATATTCACCTCAGCAACAACCCAGCACAAAGGTGCAGCTCTCGAAAAACATACCATGGAGTGAAAAAAAAAAAAAGGGTAACATAGAACAAGATTTAAGATGTTATTGAAGATAGGGGTATAGCTCAATGATAGTATACTTCCCTAGCATGCTCAGAGCTCTAAGTTTGATTCTCAGCACCACAAATATGGCTTGACTTAGTTTATTTTACATATTGAATTATGATCATAATGCATAATAAAAATGTATATATTTAAAGACATCTAAAGAATAAATTAGAAGAGATGTCTGGGGAGCAGCAGAAGATTGGAATGGGAGCTGCAATAGGAGAACACAGGGAAATACAGGGATGTAAGAAGGAGGGGCTGTCATGGTACCTCAGTGACAAGGAGCACATGAGATAGTAAACTGTGGTCAATAAGGAAAACTACCCAAGTTCCAGACGTCTCCTAAAAGGAGTCAACTGGACCTTCTTAGTTACAAGTTCCAGGAGAGCCGACATCAGTTCAAGTATTTGTCGTGCGTTTTGGCCACAGATTTTAGGCATCTCAGAAGAACTTGTCAATCTGTTTTGTTTTTTTTTTTAAGTACAGATTTCCTGAACCTCAGTTGTAGTGCTTGTGGCCTAAATGGCCTATGAAGGGCCCTGGTGTATTGTAAAAACTCCCTGTTGATTCTGTTATATGGCCAGACTGGAAAAAAACAAAAACAAAAACAACCACTAAGATTTTAGAGAAAGCGTATGGCATATGCTACCCTTGCCAAGCAGATACAGAGCAGACCCGGTGCTCATCATTTCCTCTCCCATCCCTTTAGGTTATCAGCTCAACTCTGCTGAATGTGTGGACATCCGATTGAAGAGGGTGGTGCCTGACCACTACTGTCATTACTACCCTGAAAATGTCAAACCCAAACCAAAGCTGAAGGAGTGCAGCATGGATCCTTGCCCATCAAGGTTTGTGCAGTTGCCCACTTTCACTAACAGAAATAGATCCGTTTCAATCAGGATACATCAATCAGTCTCACAGGACAACTGGTTTCCGTTTCCTGACTCCTGAACATGCACCAGTGTCAGGTGTCCACACTCACACTTAGGATCACAGTTGGTAGGAAGTAGCTAACCTGGTCATTCTGGCTAGCTCACTCTGGTCATGGTAATGTGTGTCCATAAGCTCCTCATAAGAAACTTTTGTGAGCAATTCTTTTCTTTATTTTTATTCAGTAGAAACTTTGTATGGACACATCATGTGTTTGCGCCATCTTCCCCCCCCCAGTCCCATTCCATTGAGGGCCCTCCTTAGTGGGATTGCTGGTATTCACCATGGGGTTCTGGGTTATGAGTTGTGAGAGGAACAGTCTGTCATTGTGAGGGTAGCAATGCCTCTGGATATTCCTTCCCACCCTATGGCTCTTAAATTCTTTCCACTTCCTCTTCTACAAAATTCCCTAAGCCTTGATGGGTGTGTTTTAAGTATACTTTAGGGTTGAGCTCTTAAAATCTTCTGGATTTCTGCTTTGGTGAATTTTGAGTATCCCCACTGTCTATCTTCATTACCTGGCTCAGGTTCTCAGGCTCGCCATGTGTGGTGGTTTGATTCAGGTGTCCCCCATAAACTTAGGTGCTCTGAATGCTAGGTTCCCGGATGGAGATTTGAGAATTAATGCCACTTTGAGGCAGTGTATTCTTGGTGGTGGGCTTATAGGTATTATAGCCAGTTTTGCCTTGCCAGGGTTTGGCACACTCTCCTGTTGCTATTGTCCACCTTATGTTGGCAGAAGGGTGATGTCCATTCTCTGATCATGCCATCGTTTTCCCCTGCCATCATGGAGTTTGTAAGCCAAAACTAAACCCTTTTTCCCAAAAGCTGCTCTTGGTTGGGTGATTTTTGCTAGCAATGTGAACCTGACTGCAACAGTAAAGTTGTTACCAAGAGTGAGATTTCTGCTAGACACCTGACTGTGTAGCTTTAACGTTTTGGTGCTGATTTTCAAGAGGAATATGGAAGGATTTGAAACCTTGGCCTGAGAGATGCATTGCAGCGCTGCAAGTATAGCTTGATGGACTATTCTGGTCAGAGTTGAAAGACCTGAATGCAGTAAGAACTATGGACTATGAGGTTTGGCTTATGAGGGTGAGAAAGAGCTTTGTCTGGACTGGGCTAGAAGCAGTTTGTGTGAGAAGCTTGCTGTTATGCCCATGTCCTGAGAACTTATGCAGGGTTGCTCTTCATAGAAACAGACTGGTGTGTGCAGAGGAATATGGCACAGAAATTAGATCTTTGGGCTGAAACTTTGGCCTGTTCAGCTGCAATTATATGAGAGATTAAAACCTTTGAGACCAGGTCAGCTGACCTGCATTGGGGCAGCAGGAAGAATGTAGACTCTTTTTAAGGGGCATGAGTGCTCAAGGACTGTCCTGTTCTTCAAAGTCTGCTTTATTCCCCCCTGGATTAACAAATTGGCACCTTCCTGGTATTATGGAATATGAGAAATGCAGGAAAGAGAGGGTCATTGAATTTGCAACATAGTCTTGTGTTTTGCAAATGACCATGGGCAGTGTGAAGCAGGTTTGCTAGATGCCTGCATGGAGACCTGATGGAGCTGTGAGGAGGAACCGTGGGTTGCAGTGGAGAGCCAGTGGAGATGCTGGGACCATGAGATGGCTTCTAAGGAGAGCTGCCAGCCCCAGATGAGGTTTTCCAGGACTGTGAATAGCCTAGCTGGAGGGGCAGAATTGGAACTTGAGAGACTTGTTTCTGGTTAGAATTATTGGACTTGGAGATTTATCACTGGCTAGAGTTGTTGGACTTGGAGCTACAGAGTTTGATGTTTGCCCGGTTTAAATCTTGTATTAGTTGAATATTTCTTTGCTGTACCCAATGCCATCTTTTGCAGTGTGAATGTTTATTCTGTGTCATTATGAGTATTTTGGTTTATTTTTGGTATTAGGTCTCAGTTAAGAAGACTTTGTGCTGTGGGGATGTTTGAACATCATTGGGATTGATAAAACTATGGGGACTTTTAAAGTTGGATGAATGCATTTTATTTTACATCATGTATAGTTATCAGTTTATGGGGGCCAGGGGTGGAATGTGGTGGTTTGATTAAGGTGTCACCCATAAACTTAGGTGTTCTGAATGCTAGGTTCCCAGCTGATGGAGATTTGGGAATTAATGCCTCTTGGAGGGAGTATATTGTTGGGGGCAGGCTTATGGGTGTTATAGCCAGTTTCCCCTTGCCAGTGTTTGGCACACTCTACTGCTGCTATTGTCCACCTTATGTTGGCCAGGAGGTGATGTCCACCCTCTGCTCATGCCATCGTTTTCCCCTGTCATCATGGAGCTTCCCCTCGAGTCTATGAGCCAAAATAAATCCTTTTTCCCCCCCAAAGCTGCTCTTGGTTGGGTGATTTCTACCAGCAATGTGAACCTAACTGCAACACCATGGAAGCAGCCCTCTTGCTCAACTTGCCCTTTCCTCTGTGGTCTCACCTGGGCCCTGGCTGCTATACTAAGGGTGGCCCACCTGCTGCTAAGGAGTCAGCTGTCTTGTCTTTTTGATGAATTTTGGTTGTCCTGGGTTTTTGCTGTTTTCTGAAAAAGAAAAACAGATTCTCCAATGGTGAATGAGATCAGGATAGGTTAAAGGGGATAAACATTATTAATTTAGAGAGACTTTGATGAGCGTAGCCTCACTTTTGGCCAAAGACTAGTGGGAGCTTCTCATTGGAGTTCATAATTTTGGTCTCCGTAGGATTCTGACTTGGTTCCGAGTTCCAGATATGAGTTCCTTTCCACTGAATGGATCTCTTAGCTAGTAAGAGAGCCATTGGTTACCCACGTAGGCTGTGTGCTGCTATTTTACAGATGTGTGCATCTTGTTGGGCTTTATTTTGTTTTGTTTTTTTTTTTTTTTCATATAGCAGGGTCTCCTGCTTGCTCACAACATTGTTGGCTATTTTCACCCAGCAGCTCATGTAGCACTTTTCAGCACTATATGGGCTAACCTTCTGAGAGCTGACTTCTTTCCAGATTCAGCAGAATCTCTCAATGTTCTGTGTCAGCAGCATGTGGTGTCTTCAGCAATAGGATCTTACCTTTCCCTTAGGCAGGTAATCAAGTGCTTTGACAGAAGCCTGTCCTATTTGGGGAACCTTGTGGGTCTCTCCAATCAACAGCTCAATGTGGGTTGCAACCAATTTCTGGTACTGAGAGTTACAAACCAGGGCCAAATATCTTAGGCTTAGGCTTCTTCATACCCTCTTCAGGGCCCTTCCTATCTATCGATCCCTCCATGCTCCTATTGAGGGTTACATCTTTTAGTCTGCTGTCCCACAGGAAGGTTTCTATGGTACCAGTTCATTTTGGATTTGGTTTTGTGTACATCTCCTCCCATCCTCCCTTTCCCCTCACCCCAAACCTTTCTATCCCTCTCATCTGTCCCTCGAATTGTCTGTCAGGTGTGCTTGCAACTCAAAATATTGCAGTTTAGGATCCACAGGTGAGCGAGAACATGTGGCGTTTTTGTTTCTGTGCTTGTGTGAGTTCGCTTAGTATAATCTGATCTTACATATCCGTATATTCAAGATGTCTTTATCCAAGTACAGTGCATCTGCCAGCATCCAAGTGTAGCCCATCTGTCAGTCATGAATATCTTATACTCACTATTTTAGGCTTTAAACTGGGTCACCCATTACAACATGTTGACTTTTGAAGTGTTCACATTCAACTCAATATAAATAATGTATTGTGGAAGAAAGCAAAAAGTATTAATGCCAAGCCAAAAAAAAAAAAGTTAGGCATAAACTGTCCTATTGCATAATTTAGTACCTGCTGACTTGGATTGCCTGAGTACGTTTCCTGGCTTTCCTACAGTATCTTAAAATAACAGCCCAATATCAAGTTCCAGAATCCCACAACTACCTTCCAGCTGGCTAAGGCAACAGTGTGCAAGTAGGAAAGGAAGCCTTCTCTGAGTATTGCATTTCCTATCACCACATTGCCCATTTTTAATAATACTTGTTATTATTAGTAGTAGAGACCCTTAGCAAGGACAAATTCTAGGACAGTAAGTGATGTTCTGAAGATTCATCCAACATGACACCTTGTTAATAGCATTAGTATACTTTAGCCATTTAATGATGGTAAAAAGGAAAGGGTAGATTTATCTAATTTTCCTTTGGTTAATATGTTGCTCATTTGCTTTTTAATATTCATCATATTATCAATTTTACTATTTTCGTATTCATGTTTGTCAGCATTGCTCTGGAAAATTGAAGAGATACTAGCTAAACTTTGGCAAATGGCACATAATACTTGGCTTTCAATTTGAAACAGCTCTCTCTTGAAATGACAAGTCTGTGTTGGTCAATTAGCAACTGTGTTAAGTGATATAGGAATAATATCCTCACAATGACCTGTATTAGTCACTTACCAAGTTTCTGATTGATTTAGAAATGATATTCTCACTGTGGTTTTACTTGTAGTGATGGATTTAAAGAGATCATGCCCTACGACCACTTCCAACCTCTCCCTCGGTGAGTTAAGTATTTCCTTTTGCTTTCCTAATATACTCTAAATGGTTGGCAAGGACCTGTAACATCTGTAGCAGTACTCTGCTGTGTCCAACCAACAGTCACTGGCTCCTTGACAAGAGAATCAATGATAAGAAAGATAGGTTTTCTAAGAATTAGATGGAATGAGCTGCCTCTAATGGTGTTATTTCCCAGTGCTGGAGGTATCAAACATATTTTGAACTGCTGTGTATTTATAGAAGGAGTTAGTTAATGTACTGTAGTTAATAATCAGAAATCTACATCCCCTTTGACATCTAGATGATTAGTATTGTTTTTGTTCTGTTGTTTTGTTTGAGACAGGGCTACTTGTAGCCCAGCCTGGTCTTGAACTTACTGTGTAACCGAGGCTGGCCTTGAACTCATAATCCTTTTGCCTGCACTAACCAAGTGCTAAGATTTCAGACATGTGCCACAATTCCCACTTAATAATGTTCTTTCTGATATTCCCAATAATTTTATCCTTTAGTAATTTACAGGTGAGGCAGTTTAAGGAGCTTTTCACACTCTGTATTTGAATTAATTGAATTCTCACAATGACCCTCTGAAGGGTAACTAAGGCAGGTATACAATCCCTATTTGACAGAAACCCACAATCAGAGGAGATGATACATTCCTCATGACCACAGCTATGTGTGTCAGTTAAGATTAAAGTCTTATGACTTGCGTTCTTTCAACTGAGACATGACGTTATGACTTGAAGACATCCTTTTTGCAACCATTGTTGTAAACATGGATAAACAAGCAAACAACAAAATAACTAATGTGCTTTCACTTATTTGCTTTTGAGCTGGGAACATAATCCTTGGACAGCATGTTCTGTGTCCTGTGGAGGAGGGATCCAGAGACGGAGCTTCGTGTGTGTGGAGGAATCCATGCATGCAGAGATATTGCAAGTGGAAGAATGGAAGTGCATGTATGCGCCCAAGCCCAAGGTTATGCAGACTTGTAACCTGTTTGACTGCCCCAAGTGGATTGCCATGGAGTGGTCCCAGGTAAGATTTGGGAATTTTTAATTAAATATGAGTTTTTTAATACATATTTGTTATATGCCTGACACTATACAGAACATCATAAGATATGAAAATTATATGTAAATGTAGTCTGTATTCTGAAAGACCTCTGGAAGACAGGGGACAATGCAAGAGAGACCACAAGTGCCAATGTAGGTAAAGTTTGTTACTGTTAAGGACTATAGTACATCTGGAAGGAGCAGGTGCCAAAGCAAGCAATAAAGTCATTGCTAGGCTGGAGAAATGGCTTAGCGGTTAAGGCACTTGCCTGCAAAGCCTAAGGACCCATGTTCAACCCTCTAGATCCCATGTAAGCCAGATGCACAAAAGTGAGGCAAGTGCAAGTCACATATGCCCACTAGGTGGCACAAGCATCTGGAGTTCCATTACAATGGCTAAGGCCCTGGCATACCAGTTCTCTCCCTCTCTCTCTCTCTGTCTTGCTCTCGTTCTCTCTATAAAATTTAAAAAATCATTTAAAAAACGAAGTCATTGCTGCCATTGTAACACTTATCCCTCTTTGAAGAAATGTAGAATTTGAGCAAGTAAAAGCTTGTAGAGAACATTACTGTAGCTGTAGTCAAGCAGAAACAGGAATAAGCTGAAGCAATGAGAAGTTGAAAGAGGCCCTAATTTATTTACATGGAAGAGCGAATCCATGTTCTTCAGAACTGGAAGACTAAGGTGGAAAGGTTGACCTGACATTGGAAATGTGTCCTGATCCAGAAGTTATTAAAAAGCTACACAAAATTTTTAAACATTTTTATTTTTTGATTTGAGTGAGAGAGAGGGGCAGATAGAGAGTGTGCACTAGAGCCTTTAGCCACTGCAAACAAACTCCAGATGAATGTACCACCTTGTGCATTTGGATTTATGTGGGTACTGGATAATCAAACCTGGGTACTTAGGCTTCCCAGGCAAGCACCTTAGCCTCTAAGCCATCTCTCCAGCCCAATTTTTGAGACAAATAGTAAGTTTAAGTCAGTGAGGAAAAAAGCCAAACATCAGGAAAGACAAGAGGAAAGTGACTTACTTAGAAATCATTAAGGGAGGAAGGGAAAAAGGAATAGAAGGGAAACCTCCTCCCAGAGGTCGGATAAGATCTCATACCAGTCAGATTATCTTAGTTTAGGCTATTGAGAGAGTTGAGAAAATAAACCACCAGAACATATGAAGTGTAGTTGGGCTAGTCAAAAGTGAACCAACCACACGGGGCTGGAGAGATGGATCAATGGTTAAGGCACATGACTGTATAGCCTAATGGCCTGGGTCCAATTCCCCAGAACATATGTAAAGCCAAATGGTGCAAGATGGCACTTATATTTGAAGTTCATTTGCAGTGGTTGGAGGCCTTGGTGTGCCCATATTCTCTCTCTCTCCTCTCTCTCTCTCTCCTTGCAAATAAAATAAAATAAAATAAAATAAAATAAAATAAAATAAAATAAAATAAAAAGTGAGCCACACAGGTACTTGTATTGGATATCTGAGTGAGGCATATTGGACTCAAGTTTCTGTGCCTTTTTTATATGCTTGCTATTTTGTATGAGCACTAGTATTTAGCTAGTCATTTAGTGTGTCTGTTGACTGCCATGGTGGAAGTAAAGAAAACTTGTCTCTGCTTCCCAAAGCTTGGAGTCCAGTGCGCAGCTGCATGTAAACAGCCGTGATGCAGTGCGCCTGCGTGTTCATTAGTGGGGTTATGCATGTGGTACTGGGGCCGCAGGTAGAGGGATTCACTCTCCCAAAGGTGTCAGGAATGCTTCAGGAAAGAGGTAGGACTTGAAGTGGTGCTTGAAGATCCATGAGTTGGATAGGTGAAGATCTAATTTGTCTTTTATTTTCTAATTTTCATGAAGTTAATATCAAATTCCATCCATACTTTTAGGACAGTGGGGATAAAAAAAATTATTCACATTCTCTATAAAATAATTTTGGAAAATTAGTTATACTTTCTCATATATTTAAGTTGACATATATACTTTTACCATTAAGTTCAATTGGAAAGAATATCACATCTGATGTGTGGTGAATACAGACATTTTAAATTAATGTGTTATGGTATTTTTTTTTTTAAGAAAAAACTGTGTCCAGTGGAACTTAAATGCCAGGATGATATCTCTCCTTACCACCTTTCATGAATAACATAAAGACACTGTTTGATTTGCATATTTCTCCTCTTCAATTCACTTTTTCATCTACTTTATCTATATTTTTATCCTGAAGATAATATAATTTCATGCCTTAAAGCCTCTTTTTGCTCACACTGTTCTACTTCTCCCCCAAGAAACCATGTATAATAAACACAATTATTTCAGTTCCCAGTGTCCAGAAGGCTCAAAATAATTGAATGCTCATTCAGGAGCTGGAGAGATAGCTCAGCAACTAGAAGCACTTCTAGAGCAGGCATGAGGGTCTGATGGGGCCTGAGACAGCCCAAGTTTGATTCCCTAGCACCCGTATAAACATTTGGGCATGGCCGTACATCTGTGGGAGAGCAGAAACTAAAGAAGAGCTGGGGCTTTTAGAAATGGCAAACACTGGAATCAGTGAGTGAGACTGTCTCAAGGAAACATCACAGGGATGAGTGGTGGACACCTGATGTCCTCCCCTGGCCTCCACACGCAAATGCACAGGGCATGTGAATCTGTATTCACATGGGCATAGGGGACACCTGAATCAAACCACCACATTGGCTATTGAAGTGAAATGATGTTTATTTAGAATAAGAAAACGAATTACATCTTTAAAGCTGACAGCAACCCAACTGTGAATTCTGGGTTTGACCCTGACAATATGTCAGTACTGTAGGCATCCTTATCTGGAGGGGATGAGCTGAAACTCCAGAGCACACCAGTCTTATGTCACATATACCTACCTACCAGAAAGTCTAAGTTAAAAGTGAAGTATGGTAAGAGATTAATGAACAGCAGCAACTAATAAAATAGAACAGTTATAAAATATTGAAACAAAAGTTATGTAAATGTGTATATGGTTTATATCTGGAAGTTTCCATTTAATGTTTTTGGACTATGGCCCAACTGAAACCATAGAAGGTGAAACCATAGGCAAGGGGAGCTGCGGTGTTGTGACAACTGCAACACAGTGAGGCAAGGTAGGGGAAGGGGCAGGGCACATGGCATCTTCTCAATATTTCCGCAAGGCTCATGTTGGCTTCTCTATCAACAATGCAAGTTCAATGAAGAAAGCTAGACTCGGAAAGTCAAATGTTACGTGTTTTCCTTCATATGTGAAACCTACTTTTCAAATATATACCTGTAAATATATATATATGGATATATATCATATGTGACATGCAAGAAGAAGGAAGACTATTTGAGAAAGGAAGGTATGGGGGGGGGAGAGTAATAGGGAGTGAATAGGGAGAAAATACACAATACATTCGAATGAACATGTCTTCATGAAGCCTATCCCATGTGCAGTGAATATATGTTCAAAAAAGTTAAGTCCAATAGTAATTTTAAGAAGCAGGTATATGTGCATATGAACTGTCACACCTATGCAGATAAACTAGGGAGATTTTTATAAGACTTGAAAACACTCCATTAGAGACAAAAAAAAAAAAAAACTTCCCAATTGTAAACAGATAATTCAAATTAAGCACAAACACCACAAGAAGTCAGAAAGAGGTAGCACAGTGTTTTGATGACTTTAGTTGACCAAGATATCTCTAGCAGTTTTCTTCCACTGTTCCTCTGAAGGTTCTGTGATGGTCTTGTCACATGACAGCAGCTTTGACAAAACGCCACAAACAGCATAGACAGTTGACCCCTCTAGCTTTGACTGAAATTTAATGTTTTATATTCATAGTGTAAAATTTTTCAACTTCACAAATTGGGTAATACCATACAGAATTTTAATTCAGTGGGGCTGAGGGGATGGTTGACTCTGTAGAGTGCTTGCTGCTGAATTCAGATCCCCAGTATCCATGGAAAGTGCCCCACATGATGCCTGAAGCCTCTTTGGTGCCAGGGAGGTAAAAGGTGGAAACAGGGATTCCCTGGGGCTCAGTGTCTAGTTACTCAACTAGAATCAGTGACCTCAGCAAGAGACTCAAAGAATAATGTGTAGTCCAACTGAGGAAGGCCTCCAGTGTCAAACTCTGGCTTCCATGCACAGTCACACAAGTTCACATGCCCATACCCATACGCATACCACACACAATAAAGAAAGAAAAACTAATAACAAAACTTGAGAAGGCCTGAATCAAGTTTCTTGCATATTTGATTCAGAACAAAGTACGGTTTCAGAGCATTTTCCTGAATTGTGACCTCATTTGTAAATACTTTTCGAATTAAAAACTGGAAGGAGGCTGTGTGAGGGAGAGGCCTGAAACAGAATCATCCCAGTTCTTTTGTTTTTGTTTTTTTGAGGTAGGGTTTCACTCTAGCCCAGGCTGACCTGGAATTCACTGTGTAGTCTCAGGGTGGCCTCGAACTCACAGAGCTCCTCCTACTTCTGCCTCCCAAGTGCTGGGATTAAAGGCATGTGCCACCACGTCTGGCTCCATGCCAGTTCGTTATATACCCACTTCTTTATATAATGTTTAAGAAGAAGTCTTTGTGTTCCCGTGTTATAAAATAAGGACTTCGACACCAAAAACAAAGGGCTCTCACTGGCTTCTCCCTCCTCTTCCCAAAGTGCACGGTGACCTGCGGCCGTGGGCTGCGCTACCGAGTTGTCCTGTGCATTGACCACCGTGGGCAGCACGTGGGGGGCTGCAACCCGCAACTGAAGCTGCACATCAAAGAGGAATGTGTCATCCCTATCCCGTGCTATAAACCTAAAGGTAAGTGGGGAGGGCGTTTTGACTAAAATCAAATGTGGTCTTCCAGCTCCCATTTAGTATTGGGCCACCTCAACTTTCACCTGTTTTCTTCCCAAAAAATGGCCTTATTGACAGTTTTCAATAGGCCCAGATAAGGAAGTTGAACCTGGCAGGGAAACTGAGCCCCTGTTGATATGGTTTGCATAGAATAGTTCTTACCTGTCTAGGCTTTTCTGACATTTCATGGTGGGCATCAAAATAGGTGATGTAGGGCTGGGGAAATGGCTTAGCGGTTAAGGCACTTGCCTGTGAAGCCTAAGGACCCTGATTCGATTCCCCAGGACCTACATGAGCCAGATGCACAAGGGGGCACATACGTCTAGAATTCATTTGCAGTGGCAGGAGGCCCTGGCATGCCCATTCTCTTTTTCTCTCTATCTGCCTCTCTCTCTCTCTCTCTCTCTCTCTCTCTCTCATGAAAAAATAAAAAAAAAAAATTTAAATGTGATGCAGGGCTGGAGGGATGGCTTGGTGGTTAAGGCATTTGCCTACAAAGCCAAAGGACTCAGGTTCAATTCCCCAGGACCCACGTTAGCCAGATGCACAATGAGGTGCACGTGTCTAGAGTTCGTTTGCAATGGCTGGAGGTCCTGGCATGCCCATTCTCTCTCTCTCTCTCTCTCTCTCTTTCTCTCTCTCTCCTCTCTTTCTCTGTTAAATAAATAAATAATATTTTTTTAAAAATTAAAAATGTGATGCAGTCCCTGCCTCCAAGAAAAAGGAGTGGAAGGAGAAAGAAGGGAAGGAAAAGGAGGGAGTGCAGACTGCAAAAAGCACCAGACAAAGGAAGAAGTGGGGCTGGAGGCCCCTTTCTTTCCCACAGCTCTCGGTACCTGTCCACTAATGTGCTCCTTCTTAACAGAGGGACAGTGTCATCTTCATCACGTGTCACCGGGCATGGAATGAGTGAAGAGTTTCAGTTTCTAGCGGAGGTCTATGAGTGCATTTAGAATTTCTCCTGTAGTTCTTATGTTCCCCATGTTAATCAGCGAAAATTGATAGATAGCCATGGTTACCAAGCCCCTGGCATCACTTCTAAGATATTAGCTCCTCTCTACACATGACTGTTTCCATGTGCTTTAGTGAGACGCAACCAATCCTTATGGTGAGTAGCTTCCTTCTTAAAATGGACAAAGACTGTTTGCCTGTGTGCAAGGACTCTTCTTTGATACTTTAGAGAGGATGGTGAAAATTTCCTCATGAACTTGGTTCATTATCTGTACAGGTCGTCTCACAGTTCCTTAACCCACAAATTTGTTTGAGTAAGTCTATCTTGCAAAAAAAAAAAAAAAAATCACTGGTTTCTATGACAGGCATACACAGTCATTACAAAACCCCATTGGTGAAGCTTTGATTTTTTTTTTCTTCTGCCTTTAATGGTACTTCCACAGACATTTTCTTAGTGTTTGTAATTTCCATGAAGCAGCTCTGAGTTATTTTCTTTCTCGCCTCATAGCTAAATTATTTCTCTCCTCTTATCTATGGGGACTTCAAAGGACACAAAGGGGAACTAGCTGACTTTTTCATGAGCATGTAGTTGCTTATTTCCTACAACAGTGAAAATTTGGGTAAAACGTCATGCAGACTCATCCCCAACCTTATTAGGTTCCATGATATTTGCTTCTCTACTAAGTTCTGCATTCAGTGAGCAAGAATTTGTGGCAAAAGGATGCAATCTGATCTTGTTGAAGTAAGAGCTTTAGTAAGCAAAGAACAGAAATTGGTTTTGATTTATAAAAGTCATTGTTAAGTTTAACTTTGAGACCACATTCAACTGTATCATGGGGGTCATTTTGGTTGCATTTTTAATGTGTTAATTTAAAACAATGTCAAAATATTTTATTCATTCCAGAAGTGATTGTACTGTGCAACTGAAAAATATAACCTCTGTGTTAATAAAATCTCCAACCAATAATGAGCATGCATCCAGCTCCTTAATGATTGATAGCAATTACACTTATTGTTTATGTTCTGTTTCTCCCTCAGAAAAAAGTCCAGTAGAAGCTAAATTACCTTGGCTGAAACAAGCACAAGAACTAGAAGAAACCAGAATAGCAACAGAGGAACCAACGTGAGTCCAGGGATTTTTAGGGCATAATCAGAGCATAACCAGTTAACATGATATATGTAATTTTTGTACTCATTGGAGTTCAACGATACATTTAGTATCCAAATGACCTGGATTTACAGACTCCAGAGAGCATGAGCTGGCTAGAAGTTTTCTTGATTTCACAATTCAGCAGTCCGACTTTGGCAGTCTGTGTGAGAAGCACAGAAAAGAACAGTGTTCTTTAACTCAAAGCAGACCCCCTGTCCTCTTACGTGGAAGAGATCGGGGATAATTCCTAGATTAGCACATATTGCACACATTAGCACATATCACTGAACCAGGGACCATCCCCATACTATACAAATAAGCCAATTGTTCTAGAGTTAAATCATGGCCAATCTCTATACAACTGATGACCCTTGAGCACATGAGGGTGCCCAGGGTGATTACAAGGAGAAATCCCAGGGCTGATGTGGCACAGGGAGATATGAGCAGCCTGGTACTGTGTGTCCTAGAGCTGTAAACAACCACCGTTCACTATGCAACCTTACTTTTTAACTTTTTGTGTCTCATTCTTAGATGTATGTAAAGGGTAGCCCATTCCAATTTGAAATTCAATGGCTATTATCTACATATGACCTGATGAGGCTGGACCAACAGAAATGCAGACTCAAAGGCAAATCAAAGAAACATTCTTGGGGGCTGGAGGGATGGCTTAGTGATTAAGGCTTTTGCCTGCAAAACCAAAGGACCCAGGTTCAATTCCCCAGGACCCATGTTAGCCAGATGCACAAGGGGTGCACGCATCTGGACTTCATCTGCAATGGCTGGAGGCCCTGGTATGCCCATTCTTTCTCTCTCTTTCTCTCTCCCTCTCTCTCTCTCTCTCTCCCTCCCTCTTTCTCTGTCAAATAAATAAATAAATAAAATTTAAAAATTTAAAAAAAAAACAAACATTCTTGAGGCAGAGATAGACCAAGAAAGAGGGAGGATGCAAGGTTGCACTCTGTTTTCTAGCCCAGGAGTCTATCAGAACAGCAGCATCCGTGAGAGACTCACATAATTGGACAGGACAGCTGGTTCCACAGTGGACGGAGTGAGTCTGCAGTGCTGACAAGCTAGTTACAAGGAAAGAAATTCACAGATGTGACAGGAAAGAAATCCCAGCAGCCATCTGGCTCATTTCCCTCAGACATCAACCCCAGCTTCCTCCTTTATAAATAGAGGGAATGCAATGCAAGAAAAATAAGGCCCATGTAAGGGCTCAGCATTAACAGTGGCGATTCTCTGCTCTGATACGCATAATGTCATGAGTCCATTTCCCCACACCACAGCACCCTGGGTCTCTTCCTTAGAACCACTCGATCCCTTCAGCAGTGGTCAGAGTTCATTGCATTAAGACGCAACTCATTCTTGTACTGAACAGCCCAAGTTGCTTGTAAGATTGTTTTATCTTATTGTCCCACAAATAGTCTCCTTTTTGATTTCTGTTTTCCGAGACAGAAGAAGGCACATGTATGTTCAATCTCAGGTGGTAAGTTCTCCTAAGTTTCATGATCATGGTATCTCCCCTGCCAGGGAAATATAAGTTCTCATAACTGTAGAGAGAGCTGTCATGGATTCCAAGAGCTTTGCATTTTGCAAACTCATCAATCTTGCCTTCTTAGCTGGTTTCATGTGCTATTTTCATATCTCTTGCCAACCTCACGGCTGTTTGCAGACCACTCTCATTTGTCAGTGTCCCTCTTAACTATGGCCTAGCTCAGCAGTGGGCCCCAGGGGAGTGTGAATTACTTCCCTCTGACAAGGCACCATGCCTTCAGTGACGCTGGCCAAGAGCACTGGCACACCGCACTAAGAACACTCATACATTTTTTCATGAACAGGCCTGACAAGGACCACAGAAGGAACCGTAGATGCTGTGCAGGATGAAGGAGGCCAGAGAGATTGAATAAAGGGAGTTTGGGTCTCATGACAGAGGCTTAGAGATCTAGGGGAAGACTGGAAGAGGAGGAATGTGATGGAATAATATAGGGAACCTAGGAAGAGGTAAGACCTCCAGACCAGTTCACTATTGCACAGACCAAGAGAGGAAATGGCACAGGAGGGGTACACTGGCTAGGGTTCAAATCTCAGAGAAGGCCAGGGAAAAATGGTGAAGGATGAGGCAAAGTTGAGTATCTGATGACCAAGTCACTTTCAGTTCACTGTGGGATAGTACCATCCAAAGGGTAGAGAAGCAAGCATTGTAGAGATTTTAAGAAATAAATTTCCAACTATAAAGCCAATGTGATATCATGTATATGACTACTAAATGGAGGGATGAGGATGGATAGACAGGTAGGAAAGTGTGTGTGTGTGTGTGTTGCTGTTTTTTACTTGAAGTTAGAACAGTCTTAACATATTTAAAAGATCATAAGGATTTTAGACAAGAAAGTTAAAATTGCTTTGACTCTAAACTGTACAAGGAGAGCACTGGGCTAAATGCCTCCAGAGTTTTCTCCCAGCTCTGATCTAGGATCCTGTAGAGTAAGGGACCCACAGACAAAAGAGATCTGAGGGGCCTCTGAAGGGAATTTGCTATCCCTAAGGAAGAGCTAAATTCTCACCCAAGGGTTATGGGTCCTACCAGAATGTTTGGTTCTTAGAAGCAATTAGACAGCAATTGCTTACTTTCTGCATGGCCTCCTCTGGCTGGTAGAAGCCCAGAGTCACTGCCACTGATTTCTCATTATTTCCTTCTGTGTAAAATGTCACCTTCTGGACTGGCCCGACTATAGCTTCTAAAGTGTTCCTTGGTTCCAGCTCCATTCCCGCTGCCATCTTCAACTCACTTTCCTAGGACATCTGCAACAGTTTTCTAGCTTCTTCTTCTTCTCCTTCCCAGTCCCTGCATAGTCACCAAGCCAAGCTCAAGTGGGATTCTTTCTTTGCAGCATTAAAAGATTCAAACACTTCCGCATGCCCCCAGAGGTTTATACCTGTCCTCAAGGTACCCTGTTTCTGGCCACTGCCTTGCTTTGGCTTGAGTGAGGTCCTCAGCCATGCTGGCCCACAACAGGCTGCTGATGGCCCCCATGTCCTTCATCATCCTCCTGTCTCCATGGGAAATCCCTACCATCAGAGTTGTCCTGAAAATCATTTTTATTATAGAAAACTGCAAGCCTAGTAGAGCAACACAGTGAGCAGTGAACCCCACATGCTCATCACTGAGCATCCCCCAGTGAGCAACTCAAGGCCATTCTTGCTTTCTGTGGGCCACCAAAACCGCCCCAGCCTGCTGACCAGAGAATACATCGCTAACATTCATGCACGCAGCAGTGTACATTTCTGAGAGGGAATCAGGCTTAAAAAATAATGGCTTTTAAAAAAGGTCCTCACAGCACTGTTGTCAGACTTACCTGGACAATATTAAGATGGAATGAAGCCAGGATGGTGGCTCATGCCTATTATCTCAGTCCTCCGGAGGTTGAAGCAGGAGCATTGCTGTGAGTTCCAAGGCCAGTCTGTGCTATGGTATGAGATCCTTCCTCCAAAAGCCTCCCCAAACAAAACAAAGTGATTAGGGCTAGAGAGATGGCTTAGAGGTTAAGGGGCTTGCCTGCAAAGCCTAAGGACACATGTTCGACACTCCAGGTCCCACATAAACCAGACACACAGTGATGCAAGCACACTAGGTTGCACATGCGCACAAGGGTGCACATGTCTGGAGTTCGATTGCAGTGGCTGGAGGCCTTGACATGCCAATGCGCTCTCTCTCTCTCTCTCTCTCTCTCTCTCACACACACACACACACACATAGAGAGAGAGACATTAAAAAAATAAATAAAGTGATTATTTCAGAGTCAAACCTGCTGGGAGCGATGATCTATCGCCAACATTCTGCAGGGCAGGGGTATCAGTAATGTAAAACATTCATGTTAAAGTGTGGAGGTCAGTGGCACTAGAATATTTAACTTATTGTTCATCATCCCACACATACTAAACAGTAAGTCTGATTTTCTTTTTTTTTTTTTTTTTTTTTTTTGGTTTTTCGAGGTAGGGTCTCCCTCTAGCCCAGGCTGACCTGGAATTCACTATGGAGTCTCAGGGTGGCCTCGAACTCATGGGGATCCTCCTACCTCTGCCTCCCGAGTTCTGGGATTAAAGGCGTGCAGCACCATGCCCGGCAGTAAGTCTGATTTTCTACCCATCTAGACTCTGGTAATTTCTATGCTACTCTTTTTTTGTTTGTTTGTTTGTTTGTTTTCTGAGGTAGGGTTTCACTCTAGCCCAGGCTGACCTAGAATTCACTATGTAGTCTCAGGGTGGCCTTGAACTCACAGAGATCCTCCTACCTCTGCCTCCCAAGTGTTGGGATTGAGGGCGCGTGCCACTGTGCCTGGATTTATGCTACTTTTTGTCTCTGAGAATTTATTCAGCAGCATTTTGTTATTATTTTGAGACAGGGTTTTGCTGCGTAGCTTATACTGGCTTTGAGCTCAGTATGTAGCTCAGGCTGTCTTCAAATTCACAATCCCCCTGCCTTTGCCTCACAATTACTGAGATTATAAGTGTGCATGCACCACTATACCTGGTGGCACTAGCATTTTTAGCATGCACCCCAGGTCACTTTGGGGTAGGGGGGTGAATGCACATCTGGGAACAAGTAGGTCGGGTAGATAGACCCTAAAGTCCCTTGAAAGTTCGGAAAACACTATTTACACTAATGAATTAGAAGAGCGATTATGGGCAAGCTCTAGTTAGTGGCGCCCATAGTCATCCCACGTCTGCATTTCTATCAGCCCCCTCTTACTTTCCTGGGGTTCACCGCCCTTCACTGACAGAGCAAAGCTAATGAGCTCTTTACTACTGAAAGAGATCACACTTTCCCTGCTCTGTGGAGTCCTGAGCCTACAGCTCTTACTCTCTGGCCTTTTCCCTACTTCTAGCTTTCTCTCCCCCTGAGGTCTCTATGCAATGGTCCTGCATAATTCTTCCTGGCGGGCTGGTGTAAAGTTTATAGTTTCCTGCCACTTCTGACTCTATTCATTCCCTCAATTTCCAAACAAAACCACAACATATCTCAGCTTCCAGTTCATCCTTTTATTACCACTCTCTTTTGTGGTCTGGGATGCTTGCTTGCTGACAATGAGGGAGAGGAAGAGCCCAGCTGTATTTCAGATCCCTGGAGGCAAGCCTGCCAAGCCAGCCTGGAGAAGATAAATACTTCTGCTGCTGTGGTTTACCATGGCCCAAGCTCCAAATTTACACAGGGAGCGGATGTTCAAAAAGGCTTTTTGTTTTAATTGGGAAAATAAAAATTAAAGTATATGATGCTGAGCCAAGGGAGCTTCAGTTGTGACCTCTCTAGCTGTCAGCTACGGAATGTGCTCACGGTTGAAAGGACTCATCATTGTTTTGAGTTCCTCCCTGGAGTCCTCCTCCTCTCCACAGGCTTCTCAACACCTCACCGCGTTGCTACCCTCGCTCCCATTCTTTATATGTGGAAAACTAAAGAAATAGGACTCACTGAGGCATTTTGCATGTATTCTTCGCTGCTATTTTGGCTTCTCTATTTGTGGATATTGCATTTGCTAAAAACCAGATTGGGTTGTATTTCAGGAATCTGTTTTTCTAACCACTGCTAATACCAAGGGCTTCCTTTGAGCCAGACCATGTTCTAAATCTTCTGCAGGGATTAAGTTATTTAATTCTCACAATGATCCTATCAGGCGGTGCTGTTATCTTCATGTGAAGGCTGTGCAAGTGAACTCATAGAAGGATTCAGGAATTTTTCCAACATCTCAGAGCTATTCAGTGGTGGACTATGATTGGAAGGCAAGTTGAGCAAGTCCAATCCAAAACATACAATATTCAAACTGCTTCAAAACTTTGTAGGTTTTTGAGCACTGACATGATACCAACAGGTTGAAAATTCCAGACCTGATTTCACATGATAGGTTGTAGTTAAAATACAAACACGGAGCTGGGGAAATGGTTCAATAGAGGCACGTGCTTGCAAGCCTGCTGACCCAAGTGTGATTCTCCTCAACACCCATGTAAAGCTTGATGCAAAGTGCTGCGTGTGTCTATAATTCCAACCCACATGTGGAAATGGGAGGAAGAGCCAGGAGGTTCTGGAAAGCCCACAAATAGCAGGCACAGTAGTAAGAGAGACTGTCTGAAAAGTAGGTAGAAGGAGAGGAGAAACACCCCAAGGTTATCCTTTGACCTTGACCTATGCGCTGTGGCATTCGGGCAGCCATACACACGTATATATGCAAAACAAACATAAGCATACACACAAATACATAATAAAAATAAAAATTTTAAATGCAGACACACTAACAACATTACAGAAAATTATTTTCAGGCTTTGTGCATAAGATGTCTAAGGAACAAATTCTTTTTCTCAAACTTGGATCCTGTCCTCGATACTTCATTAGGTATATGCACATGTGCTCAATTAAAAAATAAATCTGGGGCTAGAGGTATTTCTTAGTGGTTAAGACACTTTCCTGCAAAGCCAAAGGACCCAGGTTCAATTCCCCAGGACCCATGTTAGCCAGATGCACAAAGGAGTGTACATTTTGAGTTCGCTGAGTTCGTTTGCAGTGGTTGGAAGCCCTGGTGCACCCATTCTCACTCTCACTGTCTCTCTCTCTCCCTCCCTCTCTCTATCTATCTATCCCTCTATCTCTTACTCTAATAAAGAAATAATTTAAAAAATCCAGACTGGAGGGATGGTTTAGTGGTCAAGGCATTTGGCTGCAAAGCCAAAGGACCCAGCTTCAATTCCCCAGGACCCACGCTAGCCAGATGCCCACGAGGCTGCACGCATCTGGAGTTCGTTTGCAGTGGCTGGAGGCCCTGGTGCACCTATTCTCTCTGTCCTTCTCTCCCTCTCCTCCCCCTTTCTCTGTCAAATAAATAAATAAATAAATAAATAGTCCAAAATCCAAAGTCCTTTCGGTGTTAAGCATTTTTGGTAAGAAAGAGTTAGCCTGTTCTAGAAAGAGCTTCGGTATCATATCAGGTGACATGAATTCAAGTCGCAACCATCCTAAATGACTGCACTGTGGTATGGTAAGGTCATAGCGTATTGCAATTATGTCACAGTATTATAAGATGACATTAGGTTAGGGATTACTTCCTGGAAGACATGGCATCTCAAAGTCCCAAAAGCATCAGAAGCACTGATAGCAGGTACTTGGAACAGTGGGTGTGTAGGCCAGTTGGCCCACATGTGCCTTGCTGGCTGTTGTGAGCTAGGTGTGAAGGGCCTTACGTGATGGAGGGAGCATGAATGTCAGCAAGGACACAACTGCCCAGGGAAGCGAAGTTTGGAGGTCTTCTGGGTTCCCTAGGCTCTTGTACTTTACCTGGGGGAGTAGCGCTTTCAGGATATTAACCAGGGGAGTTGTGACATCACTACTGGACTCTATGGTAAAGATCTCCGTGGTTGTCTGAAGTTTCTGGGTTTTTTTTTTTCTTTTTCTAATTATTCACCATAATAAACCAAAGCGCAGCAAATTTCAAGCTCTCTTAATTATCTCATTTGGACATCCTTACTAGGGTGGAATTTCAGGACCAGAAGCTAGGTACATTGAAAGCCTTTAATTTCTACTCAAATTTCCCTTCAGAAAATCACTGCTGATGTCTTTTGCTGCTGCAGTCCCAGTGCTCTCTCTCCTCCCACACTTTTGATAACATGGAGAAATTGTCTTTTAAAAAAAACAATCTGTCTTGTTAGTCATCTTTTTTCTGAACTTAGGTTCACTGGGGAATTTACACTGACACATGATATATAAAAATTAATTAAAATTTCTAAATTGAGAAATTGATTTTAATTTAAGGAATTAAAATTAATTTCTTTCCGAAGTATTCACTGAGAGTTGAATAATCTAAACTGCCAGCTTTGATATTAACTGCTCCGTTTGATAATGCCATCAAGGAGTGAAGTGACATGTCACTGCTAGGACCATATTGTTTCAATTATTTTATTAGTTTTGTACACGTATGTGTGAGGTGTGCATGCATGTGTTTATATGTGTTCGTTTGCATGTGGGTACATGAGTATATGTAGGTGCATGTGTGCGCATGTTGTGGCGGCCACAGGTTGATGGCCCGTGCCTTCATAAGTGACTGTCCACCTTAGGGTTTGAGACAGGGACTCTTGCTAAACCTAGAGCTCACCTCACTGATTTGGGTAGTCTAGCTAGCCAGCAGGCCCCGGTGATTCCATGTCTTCACCTCCCCAGCACTGGGATTACAGGTACATGCCACAATGCCCAGAATCTTACATGGGTTCTGGGACCCACACTCAGGTCCTCACACCTGTGCAGCAAGCAGTTTACCCACTAAGCCATCTCCCCAGCCCCAATTATCTTACCGTTTTATTAGTAGCAATTTTTTCCCTCTATCAGGCCATGCACGTACTCTGTAATTGTTATTTCTTTTTAAAATGTTCTGTCTTTCATAAGCTTTGGAATTGTGTTGAGTATCTGCCTCCCCCACTGCCTCAGAGGTTTGGGTCAGAGCTGCATCCATTTTGTAAGTTACCCGAGGGAGAATGAGCATCTCTGGTTTTGATCTTATGGTTCAGGGGTCTATGTTGTTCCTTCTAGTCCTCCAGATCTTTGGGATTTGAATATTTTCAGCATTTGTTAGCTTTAGTCATATCAGACTTGCAAGTTTTTATTAAAAGTTTGCAAGGTCACAGAATTTAGGCAATTATACTTTCTAAGCTTCATTTTTTTCTCATCTATAAAATCCAAAAGGTGGCAGCATCAGGGGCCCCCTTGCCCAAAAAATTGCTGGATAGTATCCCACCTCTGACAATGAAATTTTTCTAGTAACAATCTATGGATTCTGGGCACAACATTTATCCACCTCCATAGGCCCAAATTTCTCTTTTCTAACATTTATATTATTAACTAGTTAAGAAGTCGGTTTCTATATGGAAGAGGTAATGTAAAAATTATATTAAATAGTACATGTAAAATACTTAGTGTAGGGCCTAGCAGCTAACATTATATTAGCTTAATTCTAGGAAGAACAGTAATTTTAGAATAGGTATTTATATTTTCTATTTCTATATAATATACCCACTTGCAGTTATAGACTACTTTGTTGAATTCATTTTTTCCAAGTATTTTTAGTTAATTTTGCTATTTTTCATACCTAGCAGATTATCTTCAAAACCTGATACTTTTGTCTATTATGTTTATTATTTGGAGGAGTGATGTTTTGTTTTTTATTTTTTTTTATGAGACAAGGTCTCAATTGGAGGCTGGCCTGAACTTACGGTGCAGCCTCGGTTGACCCCAAATTCACCTCTCTGCTTCTGCCTTTCAAGTGCTGGGACTGCAGACATTTGTCATCACACCCAGACTCTTCATTTCCCTCCGTACTTGCACTTGTCTGTTTTGGCTTTCCATTTTATTTTTACCCTAAACTGCCATTTTCACTCTTTATTGACAACTGTTCTTTGTCTTCATAGATACAAGGTTTTCCCACATATTTAAAGCTAGAGTACTTCTCTAGAATAAATTCAGGTATTGTGAGATCTAGTGAGATGGCTGACAATTAAAGGCACTTGCTTGCCAAGCCTGCTGGCTCAGGTTCAGTTTCTTTGCATCCACATAAAACCAGATGCACAAAGTGGTGTATGTGTCTGGAGTTCATTTACATTGGCAAAAGGCCCTGGAACACCCATATAACCTCTCTCTCTCTCTCTCTCTCTCTCTCTCTCTCTCTAAATAAATATATATATATTTTTAATTTCAGGTATTGCTTTCCTTTCAATAATTTTGGTAGGCAGTTGGAGCTTTTAGAACATATTTTCAGATATTTGGGGGGGCATACGAAACTTTTATGCCCCTTTCACATTCTATTTCTTACATCCTTTTTTTTTCTTTTTCTTCTTTAGACAGGATCTCATGTATCCACAGTTACCCACAAACTACAATATAGCCCAGGCTGGCTTTGAACTCCTGATTCTCCTGCCTCCACTTCCCAAGTGCTGGAATTACAGGAATACACCACACCACCCAGCTCTTTCTTGTTTACTTAGGGACCAGTTATTTGTATTGATTCTCTTCCATTTCTTTAATGTGTGATTTTTAATAGCATTGTCTTAGAAGCACACTTTTCCTTCAAATGAAAACACTTGCACTTCTCCTCATAGAATATATTTCCAGACTGTTCATTCAGATCTTCTTGTTATAGAGACACATCCACACACATATGCATGCAATGTATGTAAACAGCCATACAGTCACACTCATATACTTTCATTTATTTCTCTACTAAGCCAGAGGTTTGGTTAATCTCCATGTTTTGACTTTTTAAATTTTTTAAAAATTTTTATTTATTTATTTGCAAGCAGAAAGAGAGAGAGAGAGAGAGAGAGAGAGAGAAGAGGAACAGATAGAAAGAATGGGTGCACCAAGGTCTCCAGCCACTGCAAATAAACTCCAGATGCATGCACCACTTTGTGCATCTGTATACATATAGATACTGGAGAATTGAACTTGGGTAGTTAGGCTTTGTAGGAAAGCGCCTTAACCACTAAGCCATCTCTCCAGCCCCATGTTCTGTCTTTTTGATCTCAGCTTCTATTTTATAGAATTGGTCTTTGAATTTTGTCATTAAATTTTCAATAGAAGTTGTAACCTTCTAAAATGAGTGCATGCAAGGATAAGAAACATTTTCTGTAAAGGCCTCATAGTAAATATTTTAGGCTTACCAGGCCAAATTTAGTCTTTGTCACAAATACCTAGCTCTGTCAAGTAGCAGAAAGCAGTCATAGGTGACAGATGGACAACTGAGTATGTCTCTGTCTCAAATAAGATTTTCATTATAAACTCTAAATTTTAAATTTTATGTAGTCTTCACATATCACAAATATTATCTTGTTTTATCTCCAATAATTTCATAATACAAAAATTATTCTTAGCTGAGCACAGTGGTGTGCACCTTTAATCCCAGCATTTGGGAGGCAGAAGTAGAAGGATCACAGTAGGATCACTGTGAGGAGAAGGCCAGCCTGAGATGACAACAAAGGGAATTCCAGGTCTGCCTGAGCTGGAGTGAAATTACCTCAAAAATAAATAAATAAATAAATAAATGAAATAAAAGCTATTCTTACCTGATGATCTGTGCACATACAGGCAGACCCCTAGCTTTGGCTTAAAAGCCACACTTCAATAACATTTGATTTAATGGGGAGTAATTCAAGATAAGAATTAAGTACTTCTTTTTAAGGTCAGTATGTGTAGAACCTTTTATGTTTCCAGGAGCACTCAGAAGTTCAGTGCGTTTTTATATAAAGAACGGAAGATTATCACAGTGCCATTCTCTGCAAACAGCATTTAAGTTATTCTACCATTTCACTCATAAATATTGTGGCAGTTCAATATTATTCCTCCTGATAGAAAGGATAAGCTCAAAAAGATGGATTAAATAAAGATTGATAAAAATATTCATATCATAAAAGAAATCAGAGTAGAAATTATTACTATATTATGGTTTGTTACTAAATCTTTTTAAAAATATTGTTTTACTCTGGTCTTAGCACAGAACTTTAATTTCAATTTGGATGCAAACATGGTGTGCCTTCAATAAAGAATTATTTCTGTTGTTTATAAGATTTGCAAACATGTCAACTGCATATCCGACAGTCATCAAAACCATCACATTCCAGCATGGAGCGCATGTGACATATGGGCCCTGTGCAATGATCCCTCCTCTGCTGACTCCCTGGTGTCCTGTAGATTCATTCCAGAACCCTGGTCAGCCTGCAGCACCACGTGTGGACCCGGAGTGCAGGCACGCGAGGTGAAGTGCCGAGTGCTGCTCACGTTCACGCAGACGGAGACCGAGCTCCCCGAGGAGGAGTGCGAGGGCCCCAAGCTGCCCACTGAGCGGCCATGCCTTCTTGAAGCCTGTGACCAGAGCCCTGGGTCCCAAGAGCGGAGTGTCTCTCTCCACGAGAAGGACAGCGAGATGACTTACGACTGGGAGTATGCTGGCTTTACTCCCTGCACTGCAACATGTTTGGGAGGTATTTGAACCCTTGCTAAGGGATGGCTGTGTGGTCTGTTGCTAATGGTTTTTGAGAAATGACCACATCTCATGAGACGTATATGCAAATTAGCAAAAGTCTAAAAGAGATGGATTCATTCAGTAACAAAACTATACTGTTTATTCCTTTTATGTTTTGGAGATATTATTTTGGAAAGGTAAAGATAAGGGCATTATAAAATGACTGAAAAAAAAAAAGCCTTTTGCCAAGAATCGCTTAACTGAGAAGGAAAGGGACTCAGTTGGTTAACAAGGAATAAGTAGGAAAATGCTGAATGGACAGAGGGATCTTTTGTAAAAATCTGTGTCACAGAAGGAGGCAGCATGGGATTGCCATGGCTGGTACAACTATCAGTCGAATGCCGCCCTCAGAAAATGTCTGTTTATATCTGCACACAGAGCCAGTAACCAGCATGGAGAGAACCCATCCCCACAATCAGTGTCTCTGTGTGCATGGGTGACATGCAGAGCCAGGAAACCCTGATAGGTTTAGGAGATAACTGTTATATAGCCAAGTGGCCCCTCTCAGGGGGAGAACTTGGCCTACGAATTATTTAAGCATGCTAGGATCCTAAAGGGAGTGAATGAGCAGAAAGCAGAAGCCTGGAGAGCTACTCTTCAGCCCTGTGGTTTCCCCAGGGGTCCAGGACCCCTGATGCTTCTCCTGTGACTCCTGGCTGTGCCTTCCAGCCAGCCGCACTGCAGTACAGTGCAGAGAACTCCGGGTCTGAGCTCCTGATGTCAGTCCCAGACAAAGGTGGGCAAACAAAAGGAGCCATTGCTAGAGCTGTGGGCTCAAGAGCCTTCTCCACTCCTCCTAGGGGTCTTGAGCTGGTTGCTTGGAACTCCCTAGCAGAGAGTGGAATTCATGGCCAAACTCTTGTGCCTGCAACCCCTCACTCTTGAGACTGAATTCTCCATCCTTTGCCATGCTTGTCTTTCTCCTTCCTATCTAATTCAGTCTCTAAATCCGCCTGTCCTCTGTTCTTTAACACTGCCAGTCTGGCACTGAGCCCAGGTAAAGCAGCATGTGCCCTACTCCAGGCTCAAGCAAAGGCACCGCTTTGCATACAGTGACCCATGGGGAATGTGGGGAAAGAAATCTTCCCTGAGCGGGGCGTAGTGCCTGCCGCATGCCTGGAAAGCCAGCACTCACACTCGGGAGTTAGGAGCACGGGATGGGAGATCAAGGTCATCCTTGGCTATATATGGAGGCCAGCCTGGGCCACATGGCACCCCTTAGCTGCCTCTAGTTCTCTCACCTTTCTTACTTGTTGCTTCCTAGGTGCTGGAAGCCCGTCCCAGCTAGCTGGGAATTTAACCTTTCTGGTTCACTTGGACCTGAAATACGTGTCCTGTTTCTTCCTTCCAGGGCACAGAGTCTCAGTTGCACCCAATTGAGACTGTCTTGTGTCTGTATCTTCCCCAAACTTAACGCCTATCTCTCCAAGTTAAGGACCCTGGATACCTCTTTTTATTTTTATTTTTTATCATGTCTTGGAAATCTTAACACGGCTATGCCCTTGGCAATTTAGCAAGTGGTTATTTCTCTTGATGTGTCCTACAAATGGTCAAAGTGAATAAAAATTGAATTGGCTCACTTCAGACTCATTTTAACATGCTCCCTAAGGAGATGTGTTCCTGACATGGTACATTAACAATCGCTCTTTTGCTCTCCAAATCTGTTCAAATCATGACAAGCCTCGAGCTATAGTTTTTTTCCATCTACTCTTGATATAATTGGTCACTTCCTGTCAGGCTCCAATGATGTTTATGATGCCCTTCATAAAGCCAAATGGCTTTCAACAACCCTTAATCTTTACCAGCTGTCTCCTCCACCACTTCCCGAAAATAGCTCACCTGTGTGGAGTGCTGACAAACGTGTGTGTTTGGTGAAGCGTGACACTATTGTTTGGGCTTATCTGGATCTATAACATTATGTGTCCCCACATTACCCAAGACTTTATAATAGTATGAAGTCTAGCATACTGGATAATCTTTTCAATATGATCCCAGACATATATATCTCCCTTAAAGTGTGTGTGTGCATGCGTACGTGTGTGTTATGAACTTGTCAATAACCCGGATCAAGTTTATCTAAACCATCAAAGGGAAATGCATTAAGTTATTTATTGGGACTTTTTCCACTCTTGGAGTCTTTGTTTCACATTGAACTGTTCCATTGACTTCTTGGTGGAGGCTTTGAGTGCATATGTGTATACAAATAAGTATACAGATGAAGGTGGTTCCAAAACGTGCTACCACTTAGAGATGTCCCATTAGTCTTGTTTGTTTAATTGCATTTTATGCTGTTTCAACAATGATGATGTCAGCTTATAACATTTCTCTGGGTATTTTCCAGTGACATGAGTGTATATATATTTTTAAAACCTCAGAAATGACATTTTGATAATAACACTGCAGAAGTCAGATGTGAAGGATGTAGCCTCATGCAACAAAAAGACTTTATTAGAAAAATTACACTGAATTTTTTTTTGGGGGGGGGGCTTCTGAGGTAGGATCTCACTCTAGCTCAGGCTGACCTGGACTATGTAGTCTCAGGGTGCCCTCAAACTCACAATTATCCTCTTACCTCTGCCTCCCGAGTGCTGGGATTAAAGGATATGCCATCATGCCCAGCTATACTGAAATTATAACACTTCACTATGTGTTCTAACTATATAAGTGTAATTTTCTAAATTTTGTTAGAATTATGATAACCTTATTTTAACATAATTTTTACCTTAGTATTTTAAAAAATCGTTATTTGATCAAACCTCCTGAAGTAAGAAGTGTCAAAATCACACTGTAGGACCAGCATGTGGGCTGGGAAATATTTTGTGGCCATCTTTGGAAAATGCCTCCTCTCCCAGTAAGTATCCCAAATCATATAGTAAATTTTAAATTCTTGCTTTAAGGCAAAAAGTATGTTGTGGGTGCTACATAATTCCATCCAAACTGCTTAGGGTGCTCTAGGGCCCAATTTAATCTCTTTGAAAAAAAAGTTCCAAAGTAGTCTGAATGTATTTTCTAAAGAACTTTGGTTACAAATTGAAATATATTTAAAATATGACTAAACCTGTATTAGATGAAAAAAAGGAATGAAACCTAGAAAGTGAGTATTCTGGGTTGGGCTGGGCTGGGCTGGGTTAATTCTGTGGTTAAAGGAATTTGCTTGCAAAGCCTGCCGGCCTTGGTTCAACTATCCCAGTATCTACATAAATCCAGATGCACAAAGCGGAGCATGAGTTCTGAGTTTGTTTTCAATGGCAAGAGGCCCTAGTGCTCCCGTATTCATTCTCTCTCTCCCCTCTCTTTCTGTTTCCCCCTCCTTTCCTTCCCTCTCTTTCTTTCTGTCTCTCTCAAATACATATAATAAAAATAAGGAAAATGAGCATTCTCCTATGAGTTCACTAAGAAAGTTTTATATATTCAATTTTTCAAATAAAAGCCCGAGTTATTAGGTTAGGACATGCCTTCTTGTATTTCAGGTTAGCAAGTGTTAATTTGAAAAAATTCTGGCAAGAAGCATGCAGACTTAAGACTTTATCTGCTATGGCAGTGAGCATAACACTGCAACTAAAGACAACAGAAGGAAATTTATTAGAAAGAATGGAACATCAAAACTGTAGGTTTTTATAAGACGTATTTTGTCCTATCCTATATTCTACAACTGTAAAATGGTTGGATTGAAATGTGGCATTTGGAAAAAGTGCCACAACCTTGTAACATAACGGAATGTGCATTCTGACATGAAACTGAATACATTTGCATATTTTAAACAGTGGAGTCATTTGATATTACAGTTTTTATTTGATTTTTGTCTAAAGTTTGATATGTATGTCATTAAATTCTAAATTCCCAATAATTCTTTTTTGTTTCAAGAGACAAGGACTAGTAGCTAAAGCATGAGCCTTTAGCTTAAATAGACTCGTTCGTCTGGCCTTAGAGGAGAAGTATGTCTATGAATGTTCACATTTGAACAAGAAACCACTCTGCTTTTGGAAGCCATAAGGCATTCTCAAATTCCTAGAGTGCAAAAGAGAGACAGGAGGCAGGGAATTTAATCTCCAATTTTGAATCTACCACTTTTTCTGTCTTAATTTCATTCAATTTTAATTCCTTTATTATTGCATTAATAAAATAGAACTAAAAATATCATTCATTTGTCCTCACATAGTTATTGTGGGCTCAAATAGTACAGTTGAAGGTATTTTCTATACCTTTGTGGCGGAAGACACTGCTTGGACTTTTGCTAGCAACAGAGACGTTACTACAGTGACAGTGTATAAGAACTTGAACCAGAGTAAAAACTTTGTACAATTGTACAGTGGGATTTAGTGCATATGCAGTGATCTGGAGAAAGTGTTGTTCTTTAGCAGTGGATGTAAAGTTTCCTCTTAGAGAAACGTAAATGGTGGGAAGTCCGCTTCTGGAATTCACTGGGGAGGATGCCGAGCTAAGTCTGAGGGCAGACCAGGGGTTGGATACTCCTAAATGTTTCCAAGTGTTTGGGGCATATGGAATAGAGGAACTGAATTTAGGGGTGAATGAAGGAATGTTGGGGTTGGGAGACTTCAGGTTTGCTCACAGATATTACTGAAATGCAGCCTCAAAGCTCCATGATACAGTCAAAAGGGCAGTGGCTAAACATACCAAGACCCAAGCCCCCGTGTGTTTCCTTCATAGAGTAAGTCATTCCACGTCATTTGCATTGTCTTTCTCTTTCCACCCTTCAGGCCACCAAGAAGCCATAGCAGTGTGCTTACACGTCCAGACACAACGGACAGTCAACGACAGCCTGTGTGACGTGGTCCACCGTCCACCAGCAATGAGCCAGACCTGTAACACAGAGCCCTGTCCACCTAGGTACATGTTGTCTTGTGTTCCCGGAATACATGCCACGGGAGGGTAACACCCTCTTCTCTCCACTGGGCATAGAGACTCGCAGGCTTACTGAGATGGGTCAGCTAGGCCCATTGCAGGCTCGGTTCTCTGCTCAAGTTGTGTGGAAGCCCCAATTTTTCTTGTGGGGACACTCAAAGGCAACCATGCTGAAGAGCCTTCCTCTTGAAGCTGACTTTCGTTTGCATCAAACTTCAGCTGACTGAAACTGGGTCAGCAGGTGTGTGCCCTCTCTGGTCCCTGAGGAGGTAGAAACCAGTCTAGGCTAATGGGTGAGCTCAAAACCAGTGAAAGACCCTGTCTTGTATAGTAAAGTTTCTACTTCCTCAGTGCTGACCGGCGTGTGGGCATGGCACCACACCTGGCATTTACATAGATGCTGGGGAATCTAACTCAGACCTTCATGCTTGTGAGCCAAGTACTATACTGACTGAGCAATCTCCCAAGCCTGTAAATTGTGTGCCGCAAAGTTAGACTCAAATTTTGGAGCATTTCTCAGTAAATGCTGTCTGGTCCAAAGTGGTGGAGCTGCTCCTGGCTTTCAGGCCTCTCCACCATCACCTTTCTCTGCACTAGCCACACCTCTTCCTGGAGAGATGACTAGAAAAGAAATATGGACTTTGTGCAGGCTTTGGTGACTACCCAGTGGTGAAGCAAGCGCAAAATCCTCACAGCCTTTAACCAAGAAGAGTCAAGAGAAGAAAATACGAACTAAAACACTGGGGTATTTTATCTCTGGCTTCATGCCTTTTTCCAGATTGGCACAAAGCTATTTTTCATCAGAGCTCCATCCTCTGTTTCTAGTCCAACTCTTTGACAAGGGAGGGTGAGGACAAAGCAGACAGGAGACAAACACATACACACACACACACACACAGAGAGAGAGAGAGAGAGAGAGAGAGAGAGAGAGAGAGAAGAGATGAGAAGCTGGCAAACAGCATCGATTTGCATATGTGCATATCAAGGGATGAAAAGAAGCTCTAAGGGCATTGACAAAATTCTCCATTTTATTTTTATAAAAAGAACCCTGTTATGTGTTTTTTTTTTCTCATTCATTCTAAAAGTTGTCAAATCGTTTTTCAGAGAAAAATGCCCAAATGCGAAGCAATTCACAATTTATTCTGTTTACTTAAAAATGAGTCCACATGGTTACCATTAGAGCCAAAATAAAACTATTTCATAGTTTTATTATTGTTATTTGTGTGTATGTGTGTGTGTGTGTGTGTGTATGTGTAGCATATGTGTGCCACAGCACACTTGTGGAGATCAGAGAACAAACTTGGGGTGTTTCTCTTCTCTTTCTACCTTGACACAGATTCTTTGTTACCTCTGCTGCTCATGAAGGTCGGGGTTCTCCTGGCTCCACCCCCCATTGCTCTAGCTATGTTGGGATTGTAGACAAGTGCAGCACTTTTATGTGGGCACTGAGGGGGTTTGAACTTGGATCCGCAGGCTTGCAAGCAAGCACCTTTAGCCACTGAGCAATGTCAACAGCCCTCTATTTCATAGTTTTTAAGGACAAACCCCAAGTCTAGCATATTTCCCCATTTTTTCCATGAAATTTGTATGCCTTTTTTTAGAGTGGATTCTTAGTGAGTGGCCTTTGCTGGTTCCAGTTTCTAATGAAACGTTTTTGTAATTTTTTAAACTACTTTTCGGTACTTTCTACATCTGTCCTCTTTGTTTCTAATGTGACTGACTGAATTCGGATGGTTTTACTTGAACGGTTAGTTTCACCGCTGTCTAAATGAACTCTGCCTCTGGCCTTTCTTGCTCGGACCCTTGTGCACGCATTAGGCTGAGTGTTGTTGACTTTCTAACTTTCAGAGTGACCCCATACATCCCCCACATAAAACCCTTCAGTGACTTTTCCCTTACCACATTGGAGATGCCTTCACACAGTGCTACAGACGAAGTGGCTGGAAGAACAGAAATTTCTCATCTCACAGATCTGCAGACACCAAGTCCAAAGCCACAGAGTCTGAGTGTCGGCTCCTGTGAGCCCGGGGAGGGTTCTTTCCCTTCTCTGCTAGCTCACAGCCCCTTGTGAGCTGTGGCTTATGAAGGACATTCTTCCTGTGGTTTTGGATCACTTTCCCTCAGTGTGTCTGTGTCCAGACTGCATAAAGATACCGCTCTGATTGGGTTAGGGCCACTCTAATGACTTCCTCTGAATTTGATCCTCTGTAAAAACTCTATTTGCAAGTCAGTTCGTAGTCACAGATAGTAGGAATTCTAACTTTGACATCTTTGTGGAAAAACAATTCAATTCATAGTAACCTAAAAATACCTCGTGATCCTGAATATAACTCAAAGCACATCTCCTGTGACCACTACCTTCAACCATCTCTCTTTATCTCTCTCTCTCTCTCTCTCTTTTCCTCCCTCCCCAGAGGAACTTGCTCAGCAACAATCCTCAGTTATCACTGTGACCCAGGCTTGCTCATGCCCACTCATAGGTCTGGACCTTGGCTTGTATTGATTCCTGTGCCCACAGCCCTTCTCCACTAAGACACCAGTTAATTCTCTCATTGACTCACTTCTCATTGGCAAAGTGAAAATCTACAGGATACAATATCATCCTCATCTCAGACACTTGGGAGAAAGGAATTCTTTTTTTTTTAATTTGTTTCTTGACAGCTTCTATACTTACAATAAACCATAATTCCCTCCCCTCCCCCGCTTTCTCCTTCACAACTCCATGGAGAGAGAGGAATTCTTAATGTTCCAAAGAGAGAAACAGTGGAGAGACATGAGGTAGATCTCCATGTCTTACTCTTGGTAATTTCTGGGAGAAAAATCTCTGGGCATAGTTTCTGAGTATGAAAACAGTGTTAGATTTTGGGATCCCCAAGGTCCTTTGACCTGCAATCTCCCCCTCCCTCGGGTGCTGCAATAGTGTTATGGCATTTAGGAGTACAGGGGTTCCCCATGGCCTGTGCATCCCAACTTTTAGGTTCTTATCCATTTTAACAAAGAATTGAAGAAACAGACTCTGGGGAGGGTAAATGTTGAATTATGAGGTTTATTTAGGGAGAATTGATATCCAGAGCAAAGCTACTCAAGCCAGAAGGGAATTCCCCTCCTTGCCTGGCTGGAAAGGGAGATGGGAGGATGGAGAGATAGGGAACTTGCCAGGGAAGGAACCCATGGGGAGGACTTGAACATGGGAAGGAAGAACACAGGAGCCTGGACCAAAAGATTCAAAAGAAGCACAACACGCACACACTTATACACACACACACCCTACACACTCATACACACACTCACACCAAGCAGAATATGGGAGCACAAGCCCTTCACCTTTATGTGGAAAAAAACTGAGAGATTAGACAGTAAAGGGCCCAAAGCTACAGGAAAATCGTACAATTTAACAAAGTGAGAAGGCATCCAAAACCAAGGCAGGAAAATGTCCCAACAGGATAGAAATTTCCTTCCCCTTTCTCAGCTTAGCTTCTTTTAAAGAAAACTTAGCTGGAAACAGGGAAGAGGCTGTATACACACTAGATACATAATTAATAACAAAAAAAGGAACCGAAAGTCAGAATCAGAAGAGTTTGGTACCAGGGGAATTCAGTCAACAGAGCCAAGAGACTGACTTCACACGTGGCAGACCCATTTATGTGGGACAGGCATCCAATTAGGGTGCACCTTGTCACCAGACTCAGCTGTATGAGGGAGAGACCTGATTGGTTCATGGACTCAAAGGGTAACACAGGAGAGGCCAGCCCACTCAGGTATGCTAGATTGAAAAAGAAGCAGGGAGCCCTGTGGCTGAGGAATGGTGTGTAGCCATCTGCATTAGATGGCGAGTTTTAACTCTGCTGGGGCAGACAGGGTGGCATCTCCTTGGGCCCTGTCTCTTAGTGGCCGCCTATAAAAAGCTACCTTGCTCCTGTTGCTCCTTCAATAGAACCCAGGACTTCATGAATTCTAGGCAATAATTTTCCACTGAGCCACTTCCCCAGTCCCATCCAATCTTTCATTCTGGGCTAGTGGTTTCCTGCTTTGCTTTCATCTTATATGGAGTCTTGACCTCACATGGGTATGAAGCCCTCTCTGTTTAGTGTCTGAAACCCACAATGAGTTGCAAACATCTTGTGTCAAACCTGCCAGCCATTAGAGTTTAGAAGCCCAGTGCACTGTGGTGTCACATGTTTCCCTCTGTGGCCACTGAGCTCACTGAGGACTGTAACTCACTGTCATTATTCAGCATGGAGAGTATCAGTCTGCCTATCACTAGTCTACTGGAAGACACCAGTTCAGTAAATTCATCCTCTCTACATGTGTACCGTATTCCCACCATGGTCAAGTAAAAAAAAAAAAAAGAAACTGTTAAGTCAAACCATTGTAAGTTGGGCACTGTCTGTGGTGTGACCTGGTTCATTCTAAGAATGGCAGTCCATTTGAACTGTCCAGGAGTTCGAAGCAGGCTGGGTTTAGTTTGCAGTGTGCTCCTTGCTGTAACCACGAAACCACAGAAAGACTTGACAGCAAGCCTGGAAAGTGTTTCTAGGCCTGCTGAGGAAAGCATGCTGGCGTGCTTGTTCAGTGCATCAGCCAGCGCATGGTCCCCTTCCCTGCTCACTGCCTGAGCAAGAGCTCTCACCCTCTCTTCCTCAGCAACTCCTGCCACAGAGCTTCCAAGCTGGAAAGAATAGAGCAGACAATATGTCTTGGCCACTCTGCAAAATTAAGAGTCTGTTTTTATATGTCAAAGGAAATACTATTCCTCATTTCAAAAGTTGCAAATTTAATAACCTTTTCGAAGATTGAGAGCTATGTTGGAGTCGATCCAGGAGAGACAAAGGTTTGATGCCAAAATAAAGGTAAGTTTACAAAAATGTTTTAGGTTCTAGAAACCAGTGGTGTAGGAATAACAGGAACAAGGGGATTGCGTAATATTTTCCATATAAATATTTACTGACTCCAAGGGCAATCGCAGTAAAATATCACCCCAGGGTGAAACTTACCAGTGAGATTGGGGTGGGCGGCCAGTGGATCTTTATTTACTCTAAGGCAAGTGCATTTGATGTATTAGCCTGGACTCTCTAACGTGGGGCGTTGTATGTTTATTTGCTCTTATGGGGTGACTCTGCATGTCTATCCTCTAACTGCTGAATGTCTGTTATTTTATGGAGTTTGCTTTTTCCAGGAGAGAGCCAGGAGTTTGTAGAAACATGCAGGGTTACATAATGGTTCCACTAGTCTAAGGGCAGGATTCAACATCATGAGGGACAGAAACAGGAAGGTAACAAGCAAGACCATTTCTTGAATTAAAACGAATCTGTGATTGGTTCATTGTCAGCTAATAAGAAACCGTTACTCACTTCCTGAGTTACAAATAGTTCCATCTCCAATTTCTTGTGACAGTAATTGATTATTCTCTCTACATACTTCTGGAAAGGTAATCATACTGAAGTCGTTCCCAATAATGTTTATGTGTCTAAGATGAATTGTAATCACAGTGAAACAGAAACCTTCCAAATAATAAGATAGACAATCAGATTACCATCAAAATATAATGGATATCTAGGTGTCGTTTTGTGACTTTTCTCATGTCCAAAGCTGTAGGAACTTGATATGATCGATTACAGTCTAATTGATAAACTTCCAGTTCTCAGGGTGGTGTCACTTTACATTCTGCTCTAGATATTGTATAAAAGTAGATATTGTATACAAAGAGAAATCAGGGCTGGAGAGATGGCTTAGTGGTTAAGGCCTTTGCCTGCAAAGCCAAAGGACCTCGGTTCGATTCCCCAGGACCCACGTAAGCCAGATGCACAAGGAGGAGGCACATGTATCTGGAGTTCATTTGCAGTGGCTGGAGGCCCTGGCATGCTAATTCTCTCTCTCCCTCCCTCTCTCTCTTTCTCTCTCTCTCTCTCTCTCTCTCTCATAAATAAATAAATAAATAAATAAATAAATAAAGAGAAATGAACATGACATAACAACATAAAACTCATGAAAGCAACTGCTCTTGGGAAGAAGTGGAAGTGTGAGATGGGGAGCGGAGCTGGTCCTGTGGTTCTTTGAGACCTGAGGCCCCAGTGCAGTTGTACCACATGCGAATCCAGTTCCTAAGGGATGAATCAAAGGGTAAATGGAGGGAGGGAGAGAGGGAAGGAAAGACGGAAGGAGGGAGGGAAGAAAGAGACACACAGAGAGAGAGAGAGACCCTCTTCCTTCAAATTATACTTAAAATTACAAAAAGTCTAATACTAACAAAAATAGTCAACACATTCAGCATGTGTAAATTGAATTTACTCATGATGAAATGAAAATGAAAAAACAATCCTAAAAGACTGGTTATTAGTATCTTTGGAGATATAAATTAATTAATATTATCCAAATAAAGAACTAGAAATTATGAAATAGAATCAGGAAGGAATGTTTTTAAGAGGTGAGTGCCTTAAAGAAACAATTAGAAAGCCTGAAAGAAAAAGAATAATTTGGCTGGGCGTGGTGGCACATGCCTTTAATCCCAGCAATTGGGAGGCAGAGGTAGGAGGATTGCCGTGAGTTTGAGGCCACCCTGAGACTACATGGTGAATACTGGGTTAGCCTGAGCTAGAGTGAAACCCTACCTTGAAAAACTAACAAAAACAAAAAAGAATAATTTGGGCTGGAGAGATTGTTTAGTGGTTAAGGCACTTGCCTGCGAAGTCTAAGCACCCAGGTTTGATTCCCTAGTACCCACATAAGCCAGATGCACAAGGTAGTGCATGCATATGGGATTCATTTGCAATGGTTAGAGGCTCTGGCATGCCCATTCTCTCCTCCCCCCCCCTCTCTCTGTGTGTGTGTGTGTGTGTGTGTGTCTTTCTCTCTCCCTCTCCATCTCTCTCTCTTTCCTCTGTCTAGTAAATAAATAAAATATTTTCAGCCGGGTATGGTGGCACACACCTAAAATCCCAGCATTGGGGAGGCAGCGGTAGGAGGATCACTGTAAGTTCGAGGCCAGCCTGAGACTACATAGGGAATTCCAAGTCAGCCTGGGATAGAGCAATATGGGAAGAATTGTTGCATTTCTCTGCTTTCTGTCACCATGAGGTGAGCAGCCTCTACCACATGCTCCAGCTGCCATGATGTCCCCTCACCTCCAGCCCACACGCAGTGGAGCCAGTCATTATAAACTAAAACCTCTGAAACCATGACAAAAAAAAAAAAAAAATGGATCCTATGTTCACAAGATTTCAAATGCAAATGAGGATGCTATTAGGAATTGTATCAGCGGCCATTTGAATGACCTGTGGCATAGAACTTATCTATATTCTGCCCATGCCCTGAGGCACTATGGAGGCAGAATTTAAAAGTGAAGGGCTGAGCTGGGTTTGGTGAGCCACACCTATCATCTCAGTGCTTGGGAAGCTGAAGTGGGGGCACTGTGAACTTGAAGCCAAGCTGGGATACACAGTAAGACTGTCTCTAATAAGCCAACCCAAATAAATAAATAATGCATACATACATACATACATGCCTTCTAATATATATTTTAAAAATTGAAATACAGATCTCTGCTTTTTAATTAAATAAAAGAAATTCTCAAGCCAAAACCAAATTGGAATGTGACTCTGGAGTGGACACCCAGTATTGAAGGCTGCGCCTCTGTGGAGACAATTGCCTATTCCACTAAACTAAACTTTTTGGCTTTATAGTTTTTGTCTGGCAGCACACAAGCTTCTGGACCTGAAGAAGGTTAAAAATGAGGTGGAGACACCATACAATGCCTGTCTCCTTCAGTGAAAAAGCAAATGAGGAAAAATAAATACCCATTCTTCTCCACCTACAGTGTTGTATGTTGGCTTTGACCCTGAAAGGAAGGGAGGAAAAGGCTCCTTGGCAATCTAAAACCGTCAAGTTGGCCGGGCATGGTGGTGCACGCCTTTAATCCCAGCACTCGGAAGGCAGAGGTAGGAGGATTGCTATGAGTTCGAGGCCACCCTGAGTCTACATAGTGAATTCCAGGTCAGACTGGGCTAGAGTGAGACCCTACCTCAAAAAAACAAAATAAATAAATAAATAAATAAATAAATACATTTTAAAACCTTTAAGTAAGCAGGGCAGTCAATAACATCAGCACTGGGGAGGCTGAGGCAAGAAGACTCAAGGCTAGCCAGGGCTGCTTATGCAGGAGGACATATGGGACCCTATCTCAAGAAAGAGGAAACATGAACAAATAAATTCCACAAGTGACTATTCCTGTTGCACAGTTTATATCTACTATGTGTGTTCCCCAAAATTAATTCACATTGGTCTTGACAGAAGCACTGTAAATCCTGTGAGGAAACCCTAGACCTTAAAATTCCCAGAAAGACCTGATGAACATGAGCTTGTAATGAAAAATCAAAGAACTCATGAAGAAACCCTCTGTGAGAGTAAGACAGGTGGGCTGGGGGAAGTCACACAGATTCACTGACAATGAAATTCCCAGGTACAGAATATAAAAATCAGATTTCTTAAAATACTTGTAAATATATTAGTGGGAAACTGAAAATCCATTGAGGAACAATAACTTTTTTTTAAAAAAGTACCTGGAAAGGGCTAGAGAGATGGCTCAGCAGTTAAAGGCACTTGCTTACAAAAGCCTGACGACTCTGGTCCTATTGCCCAGTACCCACGTAATGCCAGATGCACAAAGTTGCACATGCATCTGAAATTGTTTGCAGTGGCCAGAGGCCCTGGTGTGCCCATTTTCTACAATCCACTTTCTCTGTCTCTTTCTCAGTCTGTCTCTCTCAGATAAATAATAATTAGAAATATTTTTTTAATATCTGGAATTTTTTTCTAAAGAATCAAATATTAGGTTAAATCATATGGAATTTCTCACTTAAAAAGGGTAACCAAAAGGTAAGAGTGCTTTCACACAAGCATGAGAGCCTGCAGGGGCCGGAGCCAGCATGAGTTTGATCTCCAGCATCCAAGTCAGTGACAGGTTATGGCCACACACATGCCTGTAACCCCAGTCTTGAGCAGGGAGCGGAGGAAAACAGAAACAGGGGAATTGCTGGAGCTCTCTGGTCAGCCAGGTTTTTCAAACCAACAAGGCTGAGTTCAGTGAGAGGCTCTGCCTCAGAAATAAAGCCTAAGAGCCAAAGAAAGGAGACACTCCTCTGCCCTCTGCAAGTACGCACACAGGGCACGTGTACCTGCACACAGACCTGCATACACTATACATAGGCGCACCACACATACTGCACACACATACACCAAAAAGTATAGTTATTTAAAGCCAAGTCATAAGCTTCAACATAATAGCACGCCTAAAAGTTAGAAAAATCTAATTTGAATTTAAAAGTTACAGTACACAGTAAAGTGGAAGAGAGATATGAAGACATGTAGAAAAAAGCACAGAGAATTCTGAGGCTTGTATAGTATGCCCGTCGGCTAGGGATGAAGAGGAAGTAGGGAAAGAGGTTATCATTCATTATGATGCAAATACAGAGAGAACAATAGGATTAATATTCAAAGTAACAATAACTGCACTTCCAAATGAATGGAAAATATAAATCCTAAGAATCTGGAGTCACAACAAACCTTGAACAGAAAGATGAAAATATACACCCAGATATACTGTTGTTAAACCACAGAGAGCAAGACTCTGAGTATCAGTCCAGTGAAAAGATGTGCAAGAGGCAGCTTTCTTCTTATCAGCAATAACGAAATAATATCCTCAAACAGTTCAGTAAAAAAATAACTGCCCGCCCATAGTTTTAAACAATTTTTCAGGGATTTGATAAGAATGCTTTCTGATTTTTTTTAAAAAATTGTTTATTTTTATTTATTTATTTGAGAGTGACAGACATAGAGAGAAAGGCAGATATATATAGAGAGAATGGGTGCGCCAGGGCCTCCAGCCTCTGCAAACAAATTCCAGATGCGTGCGCCCCCTTGTGCATCTGGCTAACGTGGGTCCTGGGGAATCAAGCCTTGAACCAGGGTCCTTAGGCTTCACAGGCAAGCATTTGCTTTCCAATTTTAAGTGTTTCCTTATACAGCAGGGGTCAACAAACTATAGCGTTATTACAAGGCTGTGTGAAGATTGAATGAGTTAACACATGGAAGCATTTAATATAGAACTGGGCACATTGTATGGAAAAGACAGGGTTTTAGTTTGCTGAATTTCTATGAACTCCTCATTAACTTCCCCAAAAAATTTCATTACAAACTTACATCTAGTCAATGCCTCAGATTTGAAGACGGCCCTTCAAGTTCCCGATACCGAGCACTGGGGCTTTGCTTCCTCCCTCGCGGATTTATCCATTTTATTATGTTTCTGAAGAACCTAGTGCTTGCTTCGTCGCCTAGGTCATCCGTTTCTGCTCTCTGCTAATAGGTTCCTTTCTCCTACTTTCTTTAAATTTAGTTGCTGTCTGTGACCTCTTAAAATAGATACTTAGATTATTAATCTGTCTTCTTAAAATATGCATCTAAGGCTAGTGATTTTCTTCTAATCAGCTTCAGCTACTGCTATAGATTTTGATTTTTGAAATTTTTTTAAATTATTTATTTATTAGAGAGAGAGAGAGAGAGAGAGAGAGAGAGAGAGGAAGAGAAAATGAATGAATGAATGGGCACACTAGGGCCTCAGCCACTGAAAATGAATACCAGACACATGTGCTACCTTGTGCATCTGGCTTACATGAGTCCTGGGGAATCAAACCTGGGTCCTATGGCTTTTGCAGGCAAGTGCCTTAACCAATAAGCCATCCCTCCAGCCATTGAAATTTTTATTAACATGCTTTTAAAAAATGCCATCTAGCCAGGCATGGTGGCACATGCCTTTACTCGTAGCACTTGGGAGGTAGAGGTAGGAGGATCACTGTGAGTTCGAGGTCACCCTGAGACTACATAGTGAATTCCAGATCAGCCTGAGCTAGAGTGAGACCCTACCTCAAAAAAAAAAAAAGCCATATAATTTCCATTATGGTTTTTTCTGTTAATAATTTCATGTACAATTGTACAGGAATCTTTTTACACATGCTCATGGATAATTTAGAAGAGTATTACATTATTTCTAAATATTTGGAGATTGTCTAAGTTATGTACAGTGACCAGAAAATATACTGTGTTAAAAAATGAGCTCGGGCTGCAGTAGCAAAGAACCAACCATAAACAGTAGAACTTTATTTTCCTCTTATTTAGAAAAAAAGATTGGGACTAGACAGATGGCTCAGCAGTTAATGGTACTTGCTGGCAAAGCCTGATGGCCAGGGTTTGATTCCCCAATATCCATGTAAAGCCAGGTTCACAAAGTGGCACATGTGTCTGGAGTCCCCCCGCCCCCAGGAGCAAGGGGTCCTGACCTGCCCATTCTCTCTCTCTCTCTCCCTCTCTTCTCTCTCTCTCTCTCTCTTCCCTTACAAACAAATAAATAAATATACATATACATATATATATATATATATAATTAAACATATTTTATTTATTTGAGAGAGAGACAGAAAGAGGTAGAAAGAGTGCGAGAGAAAATGGGTGTGCCAGGGCCTCCATCCCCTGCAAACGAACTCTAGATTCATGTGCCTCCTTGTGCATCTGGCTTACGTGGGCCCTGGGGAATTGAACAGGGTCCTTTGGCTTTGCAGGCAAACATCTTAACCACTAAGCCATCTTCTCCAGCCCAAATATATTTTTTTGAAAAATGAAAGTTACGATTAGAGTTTGGTTTCTGGTAAGGACTGTCCTCCTGCGTTTTGGACAGCTAATTTCTCCCTGTGTCTTCACATGGTGGAGAGACACCAAGCTCTCTGGGGCCTTGTGGCACAGACATTTCTTATGTATGCATTTATAGGATTATAGTCTATAAGAATTATATGATCTATATTTCTTTTTTATTTTATTTTTTATTTTTTGAGGCAAGCCCAAGAGACTGGCCTTTTATTATGAGAGAGAGAGAGAGAGAGAGAGAGAGAGAGAGAGAATTGGCATGCTAGGGCCTCCAGCACCACTGTAATTGAACTCCAGATGCATGTGCCACCTTGTGTACATGTGTGACCTTGTGTATGCATCACCTTGTGCATCTGTCTGAGATCTGGGATCTGGTGAGTTGAACATGGGTACTTAGGCTTTGCAGGCAAGTGTCTTAACTGCTAAGACATCTCTCCAGGCCCGTATTTCTTCCTTAATAATAATATAAAAATGTACCATAGGGCTGGGGAGGAAGCTCCATAGTAGAGCACTTTTCTGGTGTGCAAGAAGACTTGGGCTCAGTTCTGAACACTGTAATAACACATACACGTACACTGTATTTTTATGCAATTACATCTATGTTAGTATTTAATGGCCACAAGTATTATACCATATGAATGGATGGATATATACTTTGTCCTTTAATGATTATACATTTAAATGATCTCTTTTCACTCGGTGAAATTTAATTTTTCCTTTTTTTCTATTTCAAACTACCCAGGGGCCAGAATCCTTTTATGTATATTTCAAGCCTTTTTAAATCATTTAGTCATGATGGATCTCTATGGCAACTAGTTAAGAATTCATATTCTCTAAAAATAAAATATAATACATAACTTTTCACCTATCAGATGGGCAAAAGCTTTTAAAAATGGTATTCCCCAGCTCACTATTAGAGCAGGCAAGAAGACATTCACATAAATAAGCTTCTTGTGGGGGTATAAGCTGACAGAATCTTTGTCAAAGAAACTTGGAAATATGGATTTGAAAGCAGCTGCCCTGGTTTTCATTTTTACAGATGTTCCATGAGAAAACCCGATTTTTCCAAGATCTTATTGGAAAGAAATCATATTATATATGTGTTGTAAATCTAATCCTAACATAAAAGAATTTTCTTAGGGATATTCCAAATAATGAATCCAGGTGCCCTGAAGATTTCCTGAAGTGTGTTTGTAAGCATTTAAAATTTCTCTTGACACCTACATAAATCATCTTTGCCTTGGGACTGTACTCTAAACCAAACCAAGATTTTATTTTTGATGGATGGTGGTGGCAGGGCAGGATAGGAAAGAAAAAAAAAAAAATCTGCTGCTTTTGACTCTGGGCTTTTCCAAAGAAGAAAGATCTTTATATACTTTCCTGGTGTTTCTTGCCTTTACATACAGTATTTCTGTATTTTAATTGCATTCATGGAAATGTGATAGCTGTGGAGTCTGCAGTCAGAGTATATGGTCTGAATGTTCAGAGAAAAGCTTGAAATCGCCCGTACTTACAGCAAGCATGTCGTCTCATCAGTTGGGCCATCTTTTCTCGCTTGGTTTTTGATACAGGTGGCACATGGACTCCTGGGGGCCCTGCTCAGCTACCTGTGGTGTCGGAATCCAGACCCGAGAGGTATACTGCCTGCATCCAGAGGAATCCCCAGCCCCTCCAGAAACATGTGGGGACGAAAAGCCCCATGCCTTACAAGCATGCAATCAGTTCGATTGCCCTCCCAGCTGGCATATTGAAGAGTGGCAGCAGGTAGGAAAGCCTGGAAACCCCATGGCTCACTACACTCGTGCTGGTGGGAGCCTTACATTGCACTGATACACTGTCTCTTGTTGTCTTAGTGTTCTAGGACATGTGGTGGAGGGACTCAGAACCGGAGAGTCACCTGCCGGCAGCTGTTAACGGATGGTAGCTTTTTAAATCTCTCTGATGAATTATGCCAAGGACCCAAGGCGTCCTCTCATAAGTCCTGTGCCAGAACAGACTGCCCTCCACAGCTGGCTGCAGGAAACTGGTCAAAGGTAGGGGTTATTATCAACCTCAAAGTCCCCTCTTTTCTCTTCCTCCTTCATCTCATTCTCTAAGTGTCTCTTGCACAGGATCAGGCTAAGGCTAAATGTAAAACACCTAGGGCTCTTTCTCTCAAAACCCTTTGGTGAGGGCAGGAGAGACAAGTCAGTGGATAAGTTGCCAGCCCCACAAGTGTGAGTACCTGAGTTTGCGTATCCAGAACCCACATAAAGCAAGGTGCTATAGCACTAGCATCTGTAATCCCAGTGCACATTGCTTAGGTGGTTACAAGTATGCAGAACAATGGTTTCAGAATTATAAACTGAGTGGTAAAGGAAGGCATGAGATAAAGGAAAGAGAATGTGCAAGTCCCTTGGGAATGGAAGAGTCAAGAGAATATAAAACTAAGAACTGTGACCAAATTGTTGACTACTACTTTTTAATACCAGAGACGACAGCAAGAAGCCCTGAACACTGAAGATGACAAATGCCTTAAAATAACACACTCCTGCAGTCTTCTTTCTCGAAAACATGCACGAGAGAGAGAGAGAGAGAGAGAGGACAGTCTGTTTAATTTATATAGGAGTGTTAGCTAACTCCAAAGATACCATAAGGTAAAAGTATCAAGAACAAAACAACATAGTAAGAAAATTGGCTTTGAAGCAAATGAAATTAAAACTTAATATTAAACATGAGCTAAAAGAGCCAGGTGTGGTGGCACATGCCTTTAATCCCAGCACTCAGGAGACAGAGGTAGGAGGATCACCAAGAGTTTGAGGCCACCCTGAGACTACATAGTGAGTTCCAGGTCAGCCTGAACTAGAGTGAGACCCTACCTTGAAAAACCAAAAAAAAAAAAAAAAAAAAAAAAAAAAGCTAAAAGAAACTAACAAAACTATGAAAATAAATTAAAAATATAAAATCTAAGAAATGAGATGAACAAAAACAGAGTGTTGTAAAGAGATAGGCAACAGGATTTATGAAAGAACTAGAAAACTAAGGGTAGATTCCCACAATGTAGTGTAACCTAGAAAGAACATGAGAATGGCTAGACACAAATAGTATAAAAAACTAGAAGTAATGGAAAGAGGAGAGTGAAAAGAATTAAATGAATACAAGGTATTCAAGTAAAAATGATAGAAAAATCTAATGAATGTAGAGACCTGGGAGAATGAAGATCATCATAATAATATAATAATAGAAGAGAACAAAATAAAAGACTCAAATTGCCATACTGAAAATGTATGTCCTGTACTTGGGAAACCTGGGTGTGATGATGATGATGATGAAAACTAGGAATTATCAATGTCAAGGTACATCTTCCTGACCAAGTAGGATTTAAAGATAAAGAAAAAGAATTGGAACATCTGAGCCAAAGGCTCAAGTTACTTAGAAAAAAAAAAATCATGCTGGCATCAGACTTCTCATTGATTCCATTCATCCTGAAATTCAGTAGAACAACATAATTAAGACACTGAAGGAACAAAAATGAGAGTGGCAGATTTTATACCCTGCCAAACTGACCTTCAAGTTTAAAAGGCATAAATAAGTAGTTACAGAGATGTAAGGACTCAAGATATATTGTTCCTACAAAGCCTTCCTGAATAATCTTCCGGTTTACAGTGAAACCATAGACGATGCATTGACATAAGATTGCTGTCTTGTAAGTAATCATTAAAGCACAGATTATGTCACTCCTTCCCAAGTCCTGAACATTCTGTTAGACCTCCATCCAGAAAAGGGGTTTATAAATGATGCTCCCCTGCAAAGTGGGGAGAGAAAGTCAAACACATGTGCATCATTGGACATGTCTTATAAGGAGTGTTTGTTGTTTAAACACTGTATTATATGAACACATGTAGCTCAGTGGTTGTTTACTAAAGAGTTGATATTTGAGGCTATGTAGATTTCTCAGTGGTTAAAGCCTGATCATCAGGGAGCTCAGACCCCCAGAGTCCATGTAAAGGCTGGATGCAAGTAGTGTATGCATCTGCAATCCCAACGCACCTATGACAATGAGCAGTGAGGTCAGAAAAATCCTAAAGCTCATGTGCCAGCTAATCTGGCATCCTCAATGGCAAACAAAGAGGCATTGTCTCCATGAAGGTAGAAAGTGAAGACCAATGGCTTAAGTTTATCCTCTGATTCCATATATGTGCTGGGCACACGCACATTCACACAGAAGTTGATGTTGATCTTTATTATGTGGGAAACTTTGATGTTCATTTAAGCTAACTTGTTAGAAAATGATAATTTGTAAAATGATGATTTTTAAAATGCCTATTCAAGATGGGTGTGGTGGCACATGCCTTTAATCCCAGCACTCGGGAGGTAGAGGTTAGAAGGATCAATTGCTGTGAGTTGGAGGCCAGCCTGAGACTACATAGTAAATTCCAGGTCAGCCTTGGCTACAGTGAGACCCTACCTCAGAAAACCAAAATAATAATAATAATAATAATAATAATAATAATAATAAACAAAAAAACTGTTCTACAGAGATTTTCTCTGTACTTAAAAATAGTGACTAGAACTGTCTGTTGTACATGACAATAAAAGCATTCTTTAAAATTCTACTCATCTCCTTTGGAACACGACAAAATAAACACAAGGAGAATGAATAAGAGGAATGCTCTATCTTCAATGAACAATGAAATGGCCACAATCCCAAACTATAAATCTTGAGACACAACCTGCCAAAGACTATAAAATAGCGACCAAACTGAGAGGGGAGGTTGACCGCTGACAAGTATTTCCCAGGCACTGAGCTGGACACAGATTTCTCCAGGAGTAAGTGTGGCTATCCTGAAAGGCCTATTCAAGAGGTTCTTTGATTACAAGTTCTACCAGATCAAGGATCATGAGCTGACCCTGAGAACAGAAAAGGAGACTGTCCCTACAGAACTGTGGGGGAGACAGAGCTGAAGTAGAAACCATATTTTATGGCTCCTTGCCAAAGAAGGATACTAGATATGAAGTGATGTGAAGAGAAAAGAGGAGGCAGTGATTGCTGGATGACAGTGAGCCACTTGAAAGCCTTTTTTCTTGGTTCTAGAAACAATTCAAAGGCTAACATCTGAATAGAATTGTTCATAAAGGAAATGAGCAATTTGGTGAGAGGGTGTTGAAAACAACTGATGCAAACTTGTGGCTTTTTCCCTGCCTCTTTTTTTCCTTAGTTGTTTTTTTTTAATTATTTTTATTTTGTTGACAACTTCTATACTTACAGACAATAAACCTTGATATTTCCCTCCCCTCCCCATTTTCCCCTTCGTAACTCTGCTCTCCATCATATCTCCCCCTGTCTCCATTTTAGTCTCTCTTTTATTTTGTGTGTCATCATCTTTTTCTCCTATTATGAGGGTCTTGTGAAGGTATTGCTAGGCACTGAGAGGTCATGGATATTGAGGCCAATTTCTGTTTGGACAGTTGCATTGTAAGGAGTGGTACCCTTCCTTTGACTCTTACATTCTTTCCAGCACCTCTTCCACAATGGACCCTGAACCTTGAGGGTGTGATAGAGACATTTCAGTGGTGAGCACTCCTCTGTCCCTTCTTCTCAGCACTATGTTGCCTTTTAGGTCATTCCAGTGGTCATGGATATCTAAAAAGAGAAGTTTCTCTAACCAGAAGTGAGAGCAACATTAACTTATGAATATGAATATTAAGTATAGTGCATTCAGGGAAGTTTGGTGAGAATAATATATACATTTAGCCAGACAAGAGCAGGCTTTATAACCCTAAGGCTCATGACCTCCTCTGCCTAAGGCTCATGACCTCCTCTGCCATAGGCTTTTGATTAGGTTTTCAGTACCAGGCATGTATTCCCTCCTGTAGAGTGGGCCTTCAGTTCAATTAGAGAGCAGTTGCTTTCTCCCAGAGCAGACATGCCTCTATTGCACTCATTCAGTCATTTGGCCTGTCTGGCCACACTTGAGGTTTCCAGTGTCCACTGTTTTCACCACTGATGACTTCTGTCTCCCATAGGGCTGCATTCAGTGCAGCTTTTTCCAGCTTTCAGTTAGCTGGTATGCAGGGAGAAGGTTTTCTGTTCAGCACCAGCTTGATTTCTCAGTGGCCTTGCCACTAAGGCATGTGAAGTCTTCAGCAATAGGGTCTTACCATCTGTTTCTCAAGGGAAACCAAGGGCCTTGGCAATAGCCTGTAATGTTTTGGAGGCAACAGGGACCTCCCTGGCCAACAACTCACTGGAAGGTATTCCATCCCTGGCACTGAAAATTTTCTAGTAACAATATGTGGCTTCTGGATGTGCCATTATTCAAAAAAAGTAGGTTTTCTTATATATTTCTCAGAATATCTTGAATTTTGATTGATCCTCCTCCCCTGCCCTTCTTTTACACAATTTCGTCCACTGGACTCACTTAGGCCTCTCTCCTCACTGTAATCGGTTCTTCTACTTTACCATCCCCTTAAGACCTTCCCTCTCTTCCCTCCCTTATAGCCTTTTTCTAGCTTACAGGCCTCTGCTACTGATTTTTTGGTTCCAGCTCACATACAAGTCTATACATTTGTAGCTACCAGTGGTTGCATTCAGAGCAACTACATGAAATATATGCATCAAAATTACAGGGAGAGAGGCTGGAGAGAATGTTTAATGGTTAAAGTTGCTTGCTTGCAAAGCCTCATGGCCCAAGTTTGAATCCCAAGTACCAACATAAATCTAGATACACAAAGTGATGTATGCATATCAAGTTTGTAATGGCAGAAGGTTCTGGAGCACTCATACTCACTCTTTCTGTCTGCCTCTCTCTCTCTCCCTCTCTCTCTCCATGTATATATATATATATATATATATATATATATATATATATATGTATAGATATAGATATAGATGTAGATATCGATATAGATATAGGTATATATATATAATCTTACACACACAGACACACATGAACAAAATATTTTAATAAAAAGTTACAGGGAGAAATGGGAGTAGAAAGAGGCAGTTGGTGTGCAGAATAAGACCCTAGTTCAAGAGTCACAAAACCAACCTCACAAGGTATTCACTCACCAGAGAAAATTCCAAATAGTTTCAATGTTCCCAAAGAAGACCCAACCATGATGCACAGGGAAAATGTGGAACAGTGGGAAGGAACAAACAGAAGACAAAAATAAAACCTAGCAGACCAAAAATTACATTACCAGCAACAATAACAACAACAATAAAAAAAAAGTCACTGAAAACTGGAGACAATGGCAAACAGGCTGGAATAAGTCACATAAAGTAATGTGGAAAGGAGCAAATATGTAAAATTGGCTAGTTTAGAGGCAATTATGCATATGGCAGGCAGGCAAAGAAGATCACACATAAGCCTCACTGGTGTTTGTTAAGAGTAAAACAAATGGAACATAAAAATGCTGAGATAAAATAAGGGATAATAGCTATCTTAATAAAGGCTTTTATTGGCACATCAGATGGTGAACCATATACCAAGGAAATATGACCTGAAAGGCAGTCTGCTTAGGTGCTAACTTACTCATAGATCCAGGCGCATAAAAAACAAACAGATTAACAATAAAAACCCCCTATCAGGCGCCACATTATCCCAGGGCTTTCAATGCCAGATGCTTGTGGAGTAGGACAGAAAGTGTGAGCTGCGGGATCTCTGTAGTGTGATTGCTGTTCATACAGCCAGGCAACAGAAGTTCACTCAGAGAACAATCTGCTAAGCATCCTTCAATGAATTAATTTTTTTATCACTTACTTATTTTTTGCATGTGTATGTGGTACATATATGTGAGTGAATATGTGTTTGTATGTGCAAGGTTGCATTATGTACAGGTTCACATGTATGTGAAGCCCAGGGGTCAATGTCAGGTGTCTTTTTCAATAGCTCTCTACTTTACAGACAGGGCTTCTCACTTTATTCAGAGCTCGCCAGTTTGACTAGACTAACTAGTAAGTCCTGGAGAATCCTCCTCCTCTCTGCTTCCCCAGCACTGGGATTATAGCTGCATGCCATAATGTTTAGAATTTACTTGAGTGCAGAGGAACCAAACTCAGGTCCTCATGCTTGCTCTGCTAACCATTACTAACTGACGCCTTCATACGCCTTCCTGAAAAACCTAGAGCGCCAGAGTAGAATGCAAAGGTGACTCAAAATGCAGATCCCAGGAACGCAGTGATCCTGGTGAAAACATGTATATATGGAAGAGGAGGGGTGATTTCATTTATGAACAAAATTAGGAGTAATCACTAACAACTAACACTGCAGAATAGAATTCAATACCAAAAATCTTGATATTATCTAAATAATATAATGAAAAAAATAACTGGGAATTTGGACAAGAGGGGTGGAACAAATTCCTTGTCCTGCTTAGCAAAAGTTTCCTGATACTCTCTTAAATCAAAATATGTCATTAAAAATAACTATCCAAATTGTTTTTTGTTTCTTTAATTTCTTTCGTAGTCTCATTGAAATTAATTATAGTAAAAAATAACCAGACCTTCAGCAAATCCTTTAATTTTATCTTTTTCTTACTAATATATAAAATTGCATTAAATTAAAGTTAAATTCCATATGTATATAGTGCTTATTAAGTATTAATGTTATTTAGTACATAGAACTATGGATAATTTTTAAAAAGCTTTTTGTAGTCACCAGCTTTACATTACTACAGCAATACTTGACAATTAATTTGTGAAGAAGAAACATTTATTTACCTCATGGTTTGTTTGGAAGTTTAAAGGCAGGGTAGCCTACATCATCAGTTCAGATCTGGAGAGAGTGATGAATAACAATGGTAGGCGAACTGATTAAAGCACAAACTAGGAAGCAAGGAGGTAGATGGAAAGGGTCCCCCAGTCCCTTTCACGAGTACATTTCCACTGACCTAAGAACCTCCCACTAGGCCCCACCTCTTAAAGGTACCTAGCAGTTTCCATTGGCGTCACCCTAGGAATCATGTCGTTACATTTGGGCTTTTGGAGATACTCAGATTACAAACAAGCCATACATTTTTAGATTTTATTGTGTTAACTGATACATAAAACTGTAGAAATGATATACCTACATGTGTGATAATGTACATATATGAATGAGGCACCATGTGAAATTTTGATACAGTATACACACTATAATGTTCAAACCAAGGTTAATATGTCAATCTCTCAATGTATGCCATTTCTTTATGGTGAAATGTACAGTCCATTATTGTTTTCTCTAATTAGCCTACTATACAGTAACACACCAGACCTTACTTGCTTCTATTTTTAACTTAGCACTAATTGATCAAACTTTCCCTATAACTCTTGCCTCCTCCCAAGACTCCTCAGGCTCTTGTAACTAACACCTGTGAGAACAACATTCTTATATTCCGCATATGACCGACATCATTTGCTACTTGTTTTTCTGATTCTGGTTCATTTCCCTTAACATAATGACCTCTGGTTTCATCCATGTTGTTACAGATGACAGGATTCTATGCATGGATATCACTCCACTGTATATATATACTACATTCTCCTTAACCATATCTCAGTGACAGATCCTTGCCTTGGGTTGTTTCCATCTCCTGGCTATTGTGACCAGTGTAAACATAGAGGGCAGACGTCTCTTCAACATACTGATTTCATTTCCTTTGGATAAATTTCCAGTGGTGGGGATTGTTGGAGCTAGTAGTTGTATGCTCTTATTTTTTTAAGACAACTTTCCATAAAGGCTGTACTAACGTACAGTCCCACCAGGCATGCATAGCCTCACCAGCACTTATCTTTCATCTTTCTGATGAAAATTATTCTTACTGGCATGGAGTGGGGAGTGAGACGCTATCTCATTGTATTTTGATTTGAATTTCCCCGGGGATGAGTAATCTTGAGCAGTTTTTCATGTACCCATCATTCATTTGTATGTCTTCTTTTAATAAATGTCTGTTTAGGTCTGTGACTCATTTATTAATTGGGCTGGGTGGGTTTTGCTATTGAGATTTTTGAGTTTCTATTCATTCCTCAGGAGTGCCATTCACATTTTCTGACATAAGGTCTCTCATTGGCCTACAGCTCACCAAATAGGCAAGACTGGCTGGCCAGTGAGCCCCCCAAATCCACCTTTCTCTGCCTTTCCAACACTTGGATTACAAGTACACACTATCATATCCCACATTTTAAATCTGGATTCCAGGGATTGAATTCAGATCCTCATGCCTATAAGGCAAGCACTTTACCCATTGATCTATCTCCCTAGACCTCAGTTTCTTATATATTCTGGGCATTAACCTATTGTCAAATGTGTAGTTTGCAATATTTTCTCCTATTTTGTAGGTTGTGTCTACTGTATGATTGCTTCCTTTGCTATGCAGAAGTTTTTGAGTTTGATGTAATCCTACTTGTCTATTTTTGTTGTTGTTACTTCTTATCTTTTGGGCATCATATCCAAAAAATTCTTAAGAATTCCGTTGTCCTAAAGTATGTGCTCCTTTATGTCTTCTTCTAGTAGCGTCATAGTTTTAAGCTTTACATTTTGAAATCTTTAATCTATTGTGAGTTGATTGTTTTATCTAGTGAGAAGTAAGGGTCTAGTTTCACTCTTACAGGTGCATACCTAATTTTCCTAGTACCATATAGTGAAAAAAAAATCCTTTCTCTAGTGCATGCTTTTAGCATCTTTGTTGAAAATAGCTAGCTGTAAATGCACAATTTACTTCTGTTTCAATTCTCTGGATGTCAGGTTTTATACTAAAACCATGCTACTTCAATTAATGTAGCTTTGAAGTCTGCTCTGATGTTGGAGGGTGCAATGCCCTTTTCCTTCTTGCTCAAGATTGCCTCGGCTAGTTGGGGTTTTTATGTTGTCATACAAACTTTAGGAGTTTTTTTCTAATCCTATGGAGAATGTTGTTGGCATTTTGAGGGGTCAACATTAAATTTTCAGGTCTTTAGTATTAATTCTCCTAATCCATGATCATGGATTTTTTCCATGTGTCCAATTCACTGATGTTTTATAGTTTGCATTATACAGATCTTTCACCTTTTGGCTGAAATTTACCGCTAGCTACTTTAGTTTTTGTAACTATAAGTAGGACTTGATTTCTGGTTCAGATAATTCACTATTAGTATATAGCAACACTATTAATTTTATATGTTGACTTTATACTCTTTTACTTATTTAGTATTATTTTACCATATAAACATATAGCAAAAAAAAAATAGTCATGATGTTTAACAAAAAGAAATACTGAATTCCACGGCAGTAAATTACTGTTAGTTAGTTATGATCTCAAAAAGAAGGGGATAAAGAAAGGAAGAAAATAAAGGAAGGGGGGGGGAGAAAAGGAAGGAAGAAGAAGGGTGGGAGAAGCCGGGAACAAAAGATACTCTCCAGATGGCAAACGATATTCAGGTCTAGGAAATGGCTTAGTTATTGGCACATCCGTAATTAGATGTTCCTCTTTCACTGATGGAGACTGTCTCTGCCTGCCGTCGCGTGGGCCTGCCTGCACATGCGCCATCTGACTTGCACAACTCTCATTGCAGTGCTCTGTCAGTTGTGGTGTTGGATCCCAGAGGAGAAAGCAGGTGTGTCAAAGGCTGACCGCCAAAGGCCGGCGCGTCCCCCTCAATGAGACGATGTGCAGGGGCCTGCCGAGGCTCCCTCTCATAAGATCTTGCCAGATGCCTGTGTGCAGTAGTAAGTATGCAACATCCAGGCTTCACCAGCCTTCTGTCCTGAAGTCTACCTTCTCCAATCCTCAGTATATCTCAAATCTGTGGGTAAAGCAAATCAAGCCAAATTCAGACTTGTTTTAAACAACAAATGGTAGAATGTGAAAGACCAAGATCCAGCTAATAATTTGTTTTTGTGTGTGTGTGTGTGTGTGTGTGTGTGTGTGTATACGCGCTCGCACACAAGGGGGCATTTGTGGTGGTTTGAATGGATGTCCCCCTATAGATTTAGTTTTAGTAAAGCTTTAAATCTCTAGCCACATAGCTGGAGGAGGTATCACTGGGGGCAGAACTTAGGGACCAGCCAAAGACGTGGGGGTGGACCCACAATTCTAATCTCACCATATGCAAAGTGCTTGAGTTCTGCCTGTGGTTCCCTGTGGTTTGGCTGCTGGTTTTTGTTCTTGCTTTTGGTGATGGGAGTTCTCTTTTTCACCATTATGGATCTCCCCTGGATCTGTTAGCTTCAAATAAATTCCCTTCTTCCATAAACTGTGCCTGGTTTGGAAGTTCCTCTCAGCACCTGAAGCTCACTACTACAGGCATGAACATGCTTAGACATATGTGTGCAGGTCAGAGAACAACCTGTGTTCTACTTACACCTTCTTTGAGACAGGCTGTCCTGTCACTGCCAACAAATGTCAGACTAGCTGGCCTGTGTTTTGGGATTACAGACCCAGGTACCACTTTGTGCCTGGCTTTACATGGGTGCTGGGGAAGATCAAGCTCACATCAACAACAGGCTTGGTAAGCAAGCGCCATTCCCTGCTAAGCCATCTGCCCAGCACCAAGAAAAGCCAATTTTGCAGAATGTCTGCTCACTTAACAAGTGCATCTTTGAGCCATCCTCAAGCAGATTCATATACTGTGCTTACCATGATTTCTTCCACTTAAGGAATTCATATGTGTGCCTTGTAGAAGTTAAGCTGAACTACTTCCTGGCTTACTTTGCCAAGAATGTATCTATATCTATTCCATCAAAAGTAGTAGAGCTAGCCGGACATGGTGGCACATGCCTTTAATCCCAGTACTTGGGAGGCAGAGGTAGGCAGATTGCCAAGAGTTCGAGACCACCCTGAGACTACATAGTGCATTCCAGGTCAGCCTGAGCTAGAGTGAGACCCTACCTCAGAAAACCAAAAGAAAAGAAAAAAGTAAAGCTGAGTAATTGAAGTTAATGCTTATATCATTTTGGCTCATGAGTTTTTGTAAAATATATTCCAATATTTTTTACTCCTGTGTAATTGGAAACCAGTAAGCATGAAAACATGAACTATCTTTGGCTTAAACAAATGGCAATTTGTATATCTCCTCAATTAATTATAAATAATTCATTTGCTATTACAAGTTAATATCATGATTTCATTATATACAAAGCTAATATGCATGTAACATTTGTCTGAATCTTCAGTATACATGAGAGGGCACATATACATGTACATAAATATGTAGTATGTGGAGGGTCACAACAAATGAAATCAGGGTTGTCACTACAGGGCTTGAAAATAGGCAGCAGAGAATTAGTGGGGAGTTGGGAATATGGACATTGAGAATAACAACTTCTGAGTCCACTTTCTGCTTTGTATTCTTACTATCTTTTTAAAAAAAAATCTGAGTTTGGTGGCACACATCTTTATGAGAGAGAGAATTGGCATGCCAGGGCCTCCAGCCACTGCAATTGAACTCCAGACATATGCACCGCCTTGTGCACATGTGCGACCTTGCACATGCATCACCTTGCGTGTCTGACTTACGTGGGACCTTGGGAGTTTAACATGGGTCCTTAGGCTTTGCAGGCAAGTGCCTTAACCACTCAGACATCTCTCCAGCCCCTTACCATCTTTATTCACCTATAAAATAGCATTCATTACCTCAGGTACCCTTGCTAAGTTTGCTATAGTAAAACCAAAATCAGAAATGAACTGTTCTTATTTCAATGCTGTATGTCTGTGCTCAGCTTACTGACAACTTCCCTGGAGAAACACAAAACAAAAGTTCAGTTAAAAAGCATCATTTGAGCTGGAGAGATGGCTTAGCAGTTAAGCGCTTGCCTGTGAAGCCCAAGGACCCTGGGTGCAAGGCTCGATTCCCCAAGATTCACGTTAGCCAGATGCACAAGGTGGCACACACGTCTGCAGTTTGTTTGCAGTGGCTGGAAGCCCTGGCGCACCCATTCTCTCTCTCTGCCTCTTTCTCTGTCTGTCACTCTCAAATAAATAAATAAAAAATAAACAAAACAAAATTTTTTAAGTATCATTTATTGAGTCTTAACATTAGGTGTTCCTTGTATTCACTATCTCACTATTCTCCACAATAACATTGGGAGTCACACATATCCTCATTTAGAGACAAGGAACGAAAGGCTGGAAACAACTGCGGCTGGCCTGAGACTCTGTGACTGCCAGTTGGACCATGTGACTTGGACAAGTCTGTCTGGCTCTGGAGCCTTCACTCTTAATTGCCATTATTTTCTGATTCATGGGTATTAACTCTCTCTACTGGCTCCAGCCCCAAATATCTTTGAGAACAAATTTTCAAAATCTTGATATTCTAAAAACTTGAGAGACCAAGTTTTAATGCTTCCTGGAGTTCAGGATGTCTGTGGCAAATGGCACGCTGCAGTGTTTGAATGTTTACCTTGGATGTCTACTTGAGCCCCTTACCTGTCTGATTGTCATCATTTCAACTAGACTGTAAGCTGCCTCAAGAATAATAAGAGAACGCCATGTGGGCATATATCACAGTGATTAAGACCCACAAGGTGGTATGGGTTGCATTTATAAATCATTGTGGCACACAGGGGAGAGAAAAGTAGAATTCCAAGATTTAAGGAGAAAAATGAAATAAGAATAAAAACCAATAAACAGTAATTTCTTTACCCCTTATCCCTAGCCTACCAAACATGTAGATCATAGGAGGAGGTGAGGACCAGAATGCATGCTCCCAGCAATAGCCAGGCCACCACCGGCTGGTCTCCACCCCTGCTGTGGCCTGGCCGTGGGCCTTCATGTCTGATGGATGGCCCTTGCATGGCCTGGCTTTAATAGACTCTCTCTGGGATTTTATGTGCATAGTCTTCTCTCCACTGCCTCATCCAGAGCCAGGTGATAAGCCAGAGCCTCCCGTCCCTGCTGGGTCCGTGTTTTCCCTGCTGTTCTCCAAAGCATGGCCCATGAATGGCTCTTGTCGGACCTTCCAAGGCTCCACATGAAAACCTATACGACACTCTCTACCTTTCTCTAGGATGCATCACCAGGTCCTGTCTTCGTCTACATTTGCCAACAAATGAGGCAACTGATGTCCTTGTTAATGACCTTTCTAATACCTCATATCCCCATTTCCCACCCTCACCAGGTTTAGTGAGCCATCACCATGGCATGGTAACACTTTAAACCTCCTTGTCACCAATACTTGGAGTAGGCTTTTCACTCTTGTGCCTTAGCCCCAAATCACTCCTGCTTACGTAGTTACTGCCTTGCTGTGGCTCTGGCCCTTCCATAAGCCCCTGTCATCTCCAACCTTCTGTTCTTGCAGCAATCAGTTCTCTTAGCAGACTCTTCCTAGTCTTTCACCTTATTGATCCTTCTGCCAGATCCATATGCTCTTCCTAGTCTTCACCCTGAGTGCCTGTCATCTCCAACCTTACTATGACTTTTAAGTGATTTTATTATTGGTTTTTGTTTGTTTAGTTTTCGGTTCCCTAACTTGATCTTATGAGAAATGTCACAGGAAATCATGTGACCTTGCTGATGAGACTGGGCCATGCTTGTGCCATCTGAAATAAGCTGGGTCATTGTGTAGGCCACCGTCCACTTCCCAAGAAAGCCCTAGAAATTCACCATGGCAGCTGTTTCCTAAGTACTGCACTGTCACCTCTCTACCAATTAACCTGTCTCCTGTTTCCCTAGGAACAGAGGGCTGGAATGGTATAATGACCTTCCATCATTCCTCTTTACTTCCCCTCGAATATTCTCACTTTCCTTCCCAAACTACAAATAGGTGGTCTTAACTCAGCTTCTCCCTCCATCATGGAAGAATCTGTAAATAGGAGAAGCCAGGCCCAACATTGCTATGGCTCCATTTTGAAATACCTGTCCTAACCAATATCTTGGGCTGATGTAAAAATTATGCTCTTTGAAAGGAGTGATTTTTTTTCTTTTTTCTTTTTTTTTTTTTGTGCTCTTCATTTTGACCACCTTGGGATGCAATGGTATCGAAGACAGGTGAGAAGAATTTCTCATACTCTTCCTAAACTGTGCAAGTCTCCATACAGGCCAGTTGCACCTCTGTTGCTTGTCCCTAAATATTCCCTGCAAATCACCTCAGACTTATCCCCTCATACAAATTTTTTGCTCTGCCTGTCTAATGACTTCTTGTTTTAGAAGAGCTATCCCTCTATCTTTCCTAATAAGTGTTCTCAGTTTTGTTTATGTCTGAAAGGAACTTGACATTTTGGCTAAGGTAACCCACTCAGGTTAAGAGGTCTTCTAGTACCTCCCATGTGACATTGAACGAGCCAATGTTTGTGACTCTCACTTACTTTGTGTGTAAAATAGAAATAGTGCTTATACCCAAGATTATGCTGAGAATCATGGATAGATGCTACAATGGACTAACAAACAGGGCCAGGCACAAACTGAAAGCTCAGCAATGTAAGTCATTTTGAATGTCATCACCTCCCTGTAATTCTTTCTACAGCTGTAAAAAGTGAAGTAAGTGTAATAGAGCAGCTTGTGTTGTGGCATGTGGCTAATTAGGGTACACACTTGTCTAGGGTAGGTACATAGTTCTTTAAGATGTTTTGTTTTATTTTCCATATTCCCAAATGCTTATAAAAATGAATTATAAACATGTTTTCCAAATAGATCATATATGCACTATCTTCAAATTACTATTAGAACTATGCCTTAATTTCCAATCAGACACTTAAAGAAAAGAAGCAGAAATGTACTGTTGGATTATGTATTTTTTTAAAGTATAGCTGCTGGATTTTAGGGTCCCTAAGTTTTGGTGAAGAAAAATTATAACACCCCCCCCCAAGGTACTGAGATAACAATAAAGGGGAAAGGGCCATCCTGGCAGGCACTCTGTGACAGAACTGTGAAGAACCCATGTCAGCCTCGTCCTGTGGTTATCACAAACCTGTTGTCTTCTCTGCAGACCTTAGTCTTGCTTTGCGCACTGGACCACGTGGTGGTTTAGCTCTACGGTCTTCACGTTTCTGGGACCTCGCAGGAACGTGGCTCCCCTGAAGCTTCCCTTTCCCTAGTCTTGTCAGCTCTGGCTGCTTCTAGTAATACCACCCAAGCCTCGAAACCAAGCTAGGCCCTGCACTGCCCCATCAGCACCCGTCTTGGGCTTGCATCACCACCTGGAGCATCCAAAGACATACATGTTTACATTTTCTTTCACATGTTCTTTCCCTTATCCACACAAGTGGAAGGCAGTAGCAGGGAAAGATTTGTAAAGGAGGAAACCTTGTTCGAGCTTCTGAGAGTCCCTGCTCACCAAGCCCACATGGGGAAACTGGAAAAAAAAAAAAAAAAAAAACAACGGAGCATCCCTCAAGGTAGAGGATGTCAAATGAAGTAGTAAGTCTGGGAACTCTAAAGGAGTTCCATAGGAAAAGAACCTAGGTCAAAGGTAGCTTATAACAGAAGAGAAAGTTGAGAAAGCAATTTCCTAGGGCTGGAATGTAGGTCCAAGATGTGTTGTAATAAGAGTGTGCTAAGGGAACGTAAGATGCATGCTAAGTGCCTTAGATTTTATACCAGAAGGAATATATATATCAGTCCATTTATGTTGACAGCTCTACCAGCTAGGAGTCTAGTGAAGGGATATGGCAATATCTAAGTGACAACGGAAGCAATAAGGAAGGTATGTAACAAAGTTTCAGATGTGTGATCCAAAACTTTTCTTTCTCTCCTTCTTTCTTCCTTTGTTTCTTTCTTTCTGTTGTGGTGTTTGTGCTATATACATCTGTGTGCCCTGGCTGCTCCCTGTGCGGTCACCTGTGGCAGGGGGAAGAAGGACGCTCACCTGCCACAGGAGGCACTTGCCTGTGGTGGCCAGAGCCGAATGTTGGGTGTCCTACTCCATCACTCTTCTGCCCTTTCTTATTTGAGCCAGGATCTCGTACTGTTACCTGAGCTTGCTTGGTTTTTTTTCTCCACAAGTCCGCCAATTTCCTCATATTGCTGCTCCCCTTTGCATGACTGGGGTTACAGACTTATGTGGCTACGCCCAGATGTTTCTGTGGGAATCTAAGGATTTGAATTCAGGAAGTTTCAGGCCCCCTCAGGCTCTCATGCTTAAGCAGGAAGTGAGATTAAGTGCTGAGCCATCTTTTCAGCCCCGTTGTCCAAATCTTGATGAATCTGTAGAATCAGGAGCTAAAGAACAGGGATACTGGTCGACCAGCTTTGGAAGTAGGCTGGTGATAGAGAAGAAGCAACCATCATTTGCTGTGTTTACCAATTTCCAAAATGTAAATACTGACACCATCACTGGTGCCCTCCTACCCATACATCATCATCAAACTCAGAGTGGGGAACAGATGTTACCAAACTCACTGAATTTTGGATGAACATGAATGGTCCTCTGGCTTCTGGCCTGAGGAAACTGGTGTAAGTTGATGTCATTCATTTATGGAATATAAGAAGGAGAGGATTATTGAGATGGGAGGAGCAAAATATATGTTTATATTATAAAGTTTTATTTATTTTTATAATACTGGGGTCAAACCCAGGGCCTTGTACATGTTAGGCAAGTGCTGTACTACTGAGCTACATCCCAGCCTAAATTATAATATCTTAAACTTGAATATTAGGAAGAAATTTCTGGTAGCCAGCAAACAATTAGTCCTGAAGCTCCAGAGAGAGAGAGAGAGAGAGAGAGAGAGAGAGAGAGAGAACTGAGATAGAAAAACTATAGTGGCATTAATCTAAAGGAGTTAATTAAAACTACAAGGTTGTGCAAGTAAAATATAGGGTGAGAACAGAAAATGGCCAAGTGTTAGTACCTGAGAGATAAAAACAGCCAGTAGGACACTGACAATAACAATGGCTAAAAGAACTAGAATTTTCGCAGGTTAGGTCAGAAAGACTTGTTCATGACGTTAGGGTGCTGTATACCTTATCATGATCAGGCAAGATTACTAAAGAGATGACAGTGGGTTTATTATGAGGTGACCATTGGTGGCCTTTCTTGAAGAGCTTTAGCGGGTTTCCAGGAGCCTGAAGTTGATTGAAAAATACAAGAGAAGTGAGTGGAAGCCATTCTTTCAGGTTGATCTGGAATATTCCATAGCTACAGGGTCTCAGGGGCTTCAAAAGTTACTTAGCAAGTTCCACCCACCACATTCCCTGTAGCCTCTGACCAGCTATCTTCAAAGAAGTTTGAAGAGAATCCAGAAGGAGAAAAAAAAATGCCCACATCCTTGATCCAGCTTCAAACAAGCTGGCCTTGGGTCTTCATACCTAGTGGGAAGAAGGGAGACTGGTGTCAGCAGAGCAGCCAGACTGAGGTCTGGATCCTAGGTCTCCAGCAGGGAATGAGGAAAGCTTAGAGGCTGGGACATGGCCAAAGCCCATTAGGGAGCCAAATGCTGGCAAGAACAAGTGTAAGTGTCCAGCCCAGATGGCAGGGGGCAGAAGCCTGCCATGACCCCAGGTCTTAGAGTCAGGGAAAACATACAACTAGAGTAGAGGCAGGACCAATAAGCAATGGGCTGAGGCAAGTGCAGTAAGAGTCATCTGGCACCTGCAACTGGCCTCCATGGCAGTGTGGCACAGACACCCAGAAGGAGACCGTGCAGTAGAAAGGCTCTCATCCTGTAGAAAAGCCAAAAGTGTGGCATTTCTCATATCGTGTAATAGTGGGAGAAGTGGAGGGATAGACTGGTACCTTCACAAAGCCCAGAAACCCACATTAGGGTTTTCCAGATGTAGGAGGGAGCAGTCACCTCAAATCAGACCAGTTATTTTCTGCATACCTCACTCCAGGCATCGTTCAGAAGGAACGCACAGGAAACTCAAGGGAGGAACTGGCTCAAGCTATGGAACCTGGCAGCTTGGCTGGACTCATGAGTTTCTGTCTCCAGTATTGAATGCCAGTCCACTCCCCAGAACACCTGCTAACTGAACTGCTCTGTACCCAGCGTGAGCAACTGCCAATATGAGCAGGGGGCCAGCTGGGGCTACACAGCCCACCTTCCATGATTGGGCAGCTGGATTTCGCTTGTGGCTCGCTGGCACTTGGAGGGGCTCTCCACCAAGGCTAAGCCCCATCTATGACCCGCAGGCTTCATGACCCACCCTGGAAGGAGTCAGCTCACCAATTCTGACTACCAGCGGACCTAAAGGCTGATGTGAGATCCTACGTCCACATTGGTTCCTTAACATCGGAATGCTTTGTGGGCCTTACACCAAGCCTTGCTTTATCCTCAACCTGAGCCATTCGGCTAGATAGTGCCCTGTGTGGGCTTCTGTACTATCTTCATGAGAACAGGCCCCTGCAGTGTTTGACCCCATCTGTAACTACCACTGCTATCCTGAAGTGATCTTTCTCCATGTATTCTTTAGTCTCATGAATTCAAGTGTCTGACTTGGTATTGTCCTTGAAGAGAGAGATTCTAAGCTATTCATGTGCCCATATACTTTTTAAAAAAATTATTTATTTATTTATTTATTTTGTTTTTTTGAGGTAGGGTCTCACTCTGGCCCAGGCTGACCTGGGATTCACTCTGTAGTCTCAGGGTGGCCTCGAACTCACAGTGATCCTCCTACCTCTGCCTCCTGAGTGCTGGGATTAAAGGCGCACGCCACCACACCTGGTCCATATATTATTTCTATTGTCCACCTGCAAGAGACCAGAGCATAGACAAATGCGATTTAAGAAAAATCCTATCTTGCCAAAAATGCGTCTGATGCTAAGATGAGGTAGAAGTGCTCCACTGTCTTGCTGAAGGCGCCACCAGGATGCTCAGACATGCACTTTCTTTGTTCCCCTTCCCTCCTCATCAGCTGCATCCTGTCAGATTGCTTTCAACAGAAGAAGTTGAGTCAAGAATGCCTTTTTCGGGCTGGAGGGATGGCTTAGTGGTTAAGGTGTTTGCCTGCAAAGCCAAAGGACCCAGGTTCGATTCCCCAAAAGCCCATGTTAGCCAGATGCACAAGGGGGCACATGTGCTTGGAGTTCGTTTGCAGTGGCTGGAGGCCCTGGCATGCCCATTCTCTCTCTCTCACTCTCTCTCTCTTTCTCTCTCTCTCTATTCTCTCTGTCAAATAAATAAATAAATAATAAAAAAATTTTTTAAGGAATGCTTTTTTTCTGCCACTTTGGTTAAATCCAGTGGTACGCTCCAGGACAATTGTCCTCAAACTTGCTGAGCATTTAGGTCTTCTGAAGAGCCTTTAAAATCGTGATGCCTTAACTGCACCAGGCAAATTAGAATTTCTGGGAGTAGCAGCCATGGCATGACAATGAGCAGCAGTATCTCTATTGCTGTGTGTTAGCTTCTGTGGAAGACTGGAATTCATGAGACAGGCATGGGTCAATCATTCTTCAGGCATAAAGTTTATAAAAGTCCTCAGGATGTGGGGTCTGAAGTGAAGCTTCAGCCCACCCAGGGAGAGAACGTGCTTTCTTTCAAGGTTCCCGAGGGTATGGGACAAGAGGTGTTATTCCATGAAGAAGGTGTTCCAAGTTCAGCTGACCTTACCAACTAGACCAGTCATTATATTTTTTGTGGTTTGGGCTGGAACAAGCGTTTGGAGAGCCCCAAGAACATTTTTGGATAAGGAATATCTGGAAACTTTTGTAGATCGATGTGCCCAGTTGACATATGATCTATGAGATGTGACAGTAGTCACTTGCCCTGCCTGAAGCCCTCTCCATGTAGGGCTTTGCTCTCTTGAAGGCTCATTTCCAGGAGGTCAGACTCCCTGCTTACATGATGTGGCACTGTCCTCATTAAGTATTTTGAGTATCATTAGCATCTGTAGTAATTATGGACTATAAACTCACTAGGAAATCTTCCATACTATTTTCCTGGTTTTGGTAAGTTTTGAGTCAGCACTAAGTTCAAAATTTTAGTTGTCAATCAATAGAAAAGTGTATATTTTTTGATTGGCTAGGACCAGACTTGCATCTTCTATGGACACTGTTACAGTCCCTATAAAGCAGGATGTGTGGCAGGTCATCCAGCATCTCTTATAGATGAGCTGAGGGAATGTTCTTGGGCAGAATGCAAGACCCGTCCTGAGCTCAACAGGCCTGAACTACTCATTGATCTTCATAAAATTTGCATGGCTATTTGTTGCGCATGTCCTTCTCCTGGCGAAATTATGGGTTTGTCTCCATTGTTACCTGGCCAACAACAGGTGGACAAGAGCAGCAGGAGAGTGTGCCAAACACTGACAAGAGGAATCTGGCTATAATACCCTTAAGCCCATCCTCAACAATACACTACCTCCAGGAGGCGTTAATTCCTAAAACTCCACCAGCTGGGAACCTAGCGTTCAGCATACTTAAGTTTATGGGGGACACCTGAATCAAACCACCACAGCATGCATCATCAAAGAGGAATCAGACTTCTTCCCCTCCCCAACCCCAGTCACCAGAGAATGCATTGAGCTGCCTCTCAGGTCAAAGAAGGGACAAAGTTGCTTCTCTCCTTTGCCCAGGAACAAATGGAGCTCAGTCCCTACTGTGAGTCCCTCTTCTTCTGGGATGCACCCCTTTTGCCATCTGGCCAGTGGTCACAGAGATCAAATTCGAGAGCCCACTGTGTGTGCCTGCTACTGGGCTGTAAATGCGTTGTGAACAGTCTGACTTAATTTCCACACCCCTCTAGTGGAAGTACCGACATTCACATTTGACAGATAAGAAGGAGGGAGACCCAGAGAAACCTACTGACAAATTCCATGAAGCAGAGCTGAGATCTTAATTCAGAATTACCTGACTTTAAAGGGCCTACCAACCTTTCCCTTTGAAAAAAAAAATTATTTTTTTTAAAATTAGCATGCAAAGTGTCAAATTTCCTTATAGTATTTTCATACATGCTCCGTTTTTGTTGATTGCTGCCCCTGCTGGCTCCTCAGCTCTTATATCCTGTCCTCCATCCCCACTAGAACCCTTCCAGTGTTCCCGCTTCCTCTTCTGATCATATGTGTTCTACCACCCTGCCCGCCCCTCCCCCTTAAGCCCTCTTTTCCCACTCTCATAGGCTCCTTCTAATTCCCTGGCTTCTACAGTACTCACTCCCCCATAAATACACATATATAAAAATTAGAAGCTAAGGTCCACATTTGATAAAGAACATGTGGTATCTGTCTTTCTGAATCTGAGTGACCTCACTTAACATAATATTTTCCAGTTCCATCATTTTTCCTGAAAATTTCGTAATTTCAGTTTTCTTTATGACCGAATAAAGTTCCATTATATATTTATACCACATTTTCATTATCAGTTCATCTGTTGATGGACATCCAGACTGATTTCATTTCCTTGCTGTTTTGAATAGAGCAGCTAGAGACATGGTGTGTGACTACCTCTGTGGTAGGATATAAATTCCTTCCGATGTATAACAAGGAGGGGCAGAGCCAGGCCATGTGGTAGTTCTTTATCAGCTTCTTGAGAAAGTTCCCCCATTTGTGATCATGTTCCACTTGCTTCCTCAGGCCCCCATGTGAGTGTAGCTGACATATTTGGGTTACAATCTGCAGCTTGCACACTCCATTCTCCTTTTCCGACCTTGAAATGTAGTCCTCTTTTGCCTCTTACCTCAGATTCAGTGGCCTTGTGGTCCAAGACAGATGAGCCAATTGGTTGAGGGCCAACATATCTGCAGCTTCTTAGTAAAAGAGACTGATATCCAGACACTGGAGATTTATGATACAAGCATAAGAACATTGTGCATAATAAATATCGCTCAGCTGCCAAAAGGACGATTCCCTCTATTTCATCCAATCATTTAACCTCATGCTTCTCCCAAACTGGAAATTCATGACATGATTTACCTATTTTTAAACAACGCATTCAGACTTACATTCTTCACTGCTAAAGTACTCGATAACTGAGGTTTACTCCAAAGAATGAGCGAAGATTGTTATTCATGCTTTCCTTTTCATGTGTTTTAAAAGACTGAAAAGATACATTAGTAGGCTTCTATCAATCAGCTTTGGAAGGTTACTGTCAAAAACTTTCATGTGAGTGGTTTCTTACATTGCTCTCTCTCTCGCTTTTCAGAAATGAAGCCGCAGACAAAGACAAAACTTGGGGAGCAGGGTCCCCAGATTCTCAGTGTCCAGAGAGTCTATATTCAGACAAGAGAAGAAAAGAGAATTAACCTGACCATTGGTAGTAGAGCTTATTTGCTGCCCAACACATCTGTGATTATCAAATGTCCAGTGCGAAGGTTCCAGAAATCTCTGATCCAGTGGGAGAAAGATGGCCATTGTCTGCAGAACTCCAAGCAACTTGGCATTACCAAATCAGGCTCGCTAAAAATCCACAGTCTTGCAGCCCCCCACATTGGTGTGTACCGGTGCATTGCTGGCTCCGCGCAGGAAACTGTAGTTCTCAAGCTCATTGGGACTGACAACCGACTCATTGCACACCCAACCCTCAAAGAACACACGCTGGAGTACCCCGGGGTAGAGCAAAATGAAGCCAATAGTTTGGGAGCCACGTGGCACAAGATGCGTAAGATGTGGAATAACAAAGATGAGCTTTACCTGCATGATGGTCAAATGAGTACCCAGCCTTTCTTGAGAGCGCTGTTGGGGCATTGCAGCAACCCTGCAGGAAATGCCCCGTCTTGGGAATTTAGGAATAAGCAGCTGGAGGCCGCAGTGAAGCAGGGCGCCTACAGCGTGGACACGGCCCAGTTCGATGAGCTGATCAGAAACATGAGTCAGCTCACGGACACGGGAGAGGCCAGCGATGACCTGGCATCCCAGGTGATATACCAGCTAGTGGCTGAGTTAGCCAAGGCGCAGCCAGTGCCCCTGCAATGGAGGGGCAACCAGGATGAGGTGTCTGTGACGGCTCAGCTCCAAGGGGAGACAGGAAGGGTGCCCCAAAGCTCCAAAGTGAAAAACTCAGGCAAGCTGACATTTAAGCCAAAAGAACCTATTCTCATGAGGCAAAACCAGCCCCCTTCTGTTTCATTTAACAAAACAATAAATGCAAGGATTGGAAATACAGTGTACATTACAAAAAAGACAGAGGTCATCAATATTCTCTGTGACCTTATTACCCCCAGTCAGGCCACGTACACATGGACCAAGGATGGAACATTGCTGCAACCCTCCACAAAGTAAGTAAAAAGAACAGTGTTCCTCTTTGTAGAACCTTCCTGCTGGTTCGTTTTCATGTACACATTTTCAAACTCCTTCTCCTAAGAATATGTTTTCAACTAAAAAGAGTCTGAAAAGTGTTAGGGCACCCTCTGAGGTTTTAAAACTGAACTCTCATGCCTTCCCAATGGCTCACGCCCTGGCAGGACAGAAGAATGAATGAGCTTACACATGTGTAGACTGTCCCTTTGTGTAGCACTTACTTCAAAATAAAAATCAATACATGGCTATTGAAAAAGTGAGCATATATGTCTTAATCTTATATCATGTTAAAATTGGAGATCAGAATTCATGGGGCTTTTCCATATATATCTAGGAGGTGGTTGCGTCCCCCTCAGGCTCACATCAGACCAGTGAGGTTTGCAGGTCTGACATCACCAGTGTTTCTTTGAGATCATTGCGAAACAGAGTCCCTGATGACTTCAAAACCTGTGCTTGAATAGCAAGCAGTAGGTACCGTGTAAAGACTGAGGATCTGAGGCGCTTTCCGTTGTCACACAGTAGTAGATGGTAAGGATCCATATTCTTTTGAGATGGTCAAGGCACAGTATTGTCACACTATACTGTGTGATCTCATCTATGCCAGAATAAATGTCATAGTTCATTCATTTTACAGAAGATCAGTAATCATATGAACTTCTGCTTTTGTTACTGTCTTCAAATCTTTCTGTATATTCACAAAGGACTATAAACACTGTGTTTTCTTTTAATTTGCATTTAAGACCTCAAATTCTCCCTTCCTTGCCTCTAGGGATAGTTGAGACAAACAAAACAATGAAGTTAGTTTGCAGACCACAAGGAACTGTCAAAACGTAAGTTTTATTTTTATCATGGCCTTCTGTGCCTTCAACAGCAGAAGAAATAAAGGCAGAATTCAGAGTTTTGATGAATACTAGGCTAAGGATTGAAAGAAAAAGAAACAAAAGATCTAGTTTTTGTATTTTGATCCTATAACTGAACACAATTACACAGTGAACTTTTGAAAGTGGAATAAACCTTAAAGGAAAACGTTCTCAAATTTTTTGCACTCAGGCTCCTTTAAGTGTAAAAAGAATTAAAAATCCAGAGCTTTTGTTAATGTGAGTTTTATTTTTTTATTAGAAATTAATCAAGAAACATTCAACCTTTTCTTAGTCCATTTAGAAAAAAAACAGTAAGCCCATTACATGCTCACATAAATATATTTTTGAACAATATAACAGTATCCCCAATTACTGATAACTGGTATTATTTTACCTCTTTACAAATCCTGTTGATGTCTGGCTTATGCATGTGTTATCACACTTTGTTTTAGCTGAATTATATGATGAAAAAAATTTACATCATATAGATATGTAACTTGGAGAAAAAGGGATCTTTTTATTTTCTTATTTATGAGTGTGGGAGAGAAGAGGCAGAGAGAGAGGGAGAAAGATAGAGAGAGAATGGGTGCACCAGGGCCTCTTGCCACTGCAAACAAACTCCAGACACATGCACAACCTTGTACATCTGGCTTATATGTGTTTTGGGAAATCAAACCTGGACCCTTAGGCTTCATAGGCAAGTGTCTTAACCACTAAGCCATCTCTCCATCCCCAGGAGGGAAAACTTTAATACCTGCTTCAAATCATTATATGCAATTTTCTTTAATACTACACTAGTAGAGTAAAATGATATACTACTTGAAATGAGGAATTTAAAGTTGTATGTATGAAATGTTCTCACTCTACCCAGTGAAAGGGACTGGTTGATCCTCTCCTTTGGCTAGGTTTTTCACCCTGATAGACTTCATCATATTATGCATTTGTAAAATACTGGCTTACTGAGTTGTACACCTCTCCCAAATATTGACATGTTTCATTATGTAACATACAATAAAAATATATTACTTAACATCACTACCAGAAAAAATCCTTAAAATTTAGTAAACTATCAAATTCATAGTGGTTAATGCTAGTTTTCCAAAATTCTATTTTCCACTTGAAAGCTTAAATTTTATTGTAGGCAAAGCATACTGTCAGTTATTGTAGTAGTCAGCCTCACGTTGCTAAGATGAACTTCCCACTCAGGCACAGGTATGGAGGAAGGGATATTTATTGAAGCTTACAGACTCGGGAGAAGTTCCATAATGGCAAAAGAAGTTGGCCCACTTTCACAGGTCTAAGCAAAGAGAGAAAATTACAAGTCACCAAAAAGCAAATATGCATACTTCTGGAAACTCCAGGCAAAGCTCAAGCACTTTGCATATCTTTAGACTGGAATTACAAATCCACCCCATACCTAGGCTAGACCCTAGGATCCACCCTCAGTGATACCTCCTCCAGACAGAAGGTTAAAGATATAAATTACAATCTTTAATAAACTCCTGAATATATTGGAGGTCATCCATTCAAACTACCACATTCCACCCCTGGCTACCAGTAGATTCATAACCATCTACATTGTAAATTGTATTCAGCCCAACTTCAAATTGTATTCAGCCCATACTCTTTTCCAACTTAAGATAGTTCCAAAGTCCTAAGTTTCATCTGAGATTTAAGATTGTCTCTTAGTTGTGAGTCCTGTAAAGTCAAGACAAGTTATACACCTTCATTATATAAAGTCATAGAGTAAACATTTTCAACTGCAATTAGGCATAAAAGTGAGATACTGGAACAATGCCAACTCAACAACTATCAAGCAAACATCAGACATCAACTTTGATATCATAACCAGTGACAGTCTCTGGGTTTTCCAATTCTGCCCCTCCAGCTGGGCTGAACAGCCAGGGAAAACTTCCATCCCAGGCCAACAACCTTCCATGGTAGCCCTTGTACAGTCCTGGTAGGTCCAAAACATCTTTGGGTCTCCATGGAAACCATGGTCTATCTTCCAGTGGCTTTTCCAGCATATTCATGGGGGTCGTTATACCCTGCCCATATGTTGTGTCTCAGCAGCAGCTCCTAAAACAGACCACTCCACACATTTTTCATGCTTCTGAAACCAATATCAGGTGTTCAGGACACAGCCATATTCTTAATTCAGGGACTAAATAAATCATAACCTTGAAAAATAGGTTCCTTCTCCAGTCAACTCTTTTCCAAAAGAGTTTGCATGTCTAACATAGTCTTTCCTTGGGCATTCTTTACGTTGTGTCAACGTAAAGTACTTGGGCCATCTTCCTTCCAAATGCTTAATGCACTTGACTATAGCAGTTTCTCAACCAATCTCTGTGTCAGTAATTTTTAAATTGCTTGAGTTTTTCCAATTTAAAACCCTAAATCTCTCAGTCCATTATAAATTTAATCTTGATCAAGCTCTCTGGCGTGGGCAGCAAAATGCTGCCAGCCCTTTTGCCAGTAACCCAGTTCCAGCAAAGTCCTCTGTAGTCTTTCATCCCCCTTAGAAAAATTCATAATCCAAGCTTCCAAATGCAATTCTATCTGCACCTAGCATTCTCAAACTCTCATCATAATAGTCCATAAAACTTGACTTACTGCTCCAGAAGGTGTCTTCAGTTGCAAGTACCACTCCATGTCCATTCCTCCAAAACAAAAGTTCCAAAAGACCAAAATCCACATGGTCAGATTCATCTCAGCCACACCCCACATTCTGGTACCAATCTGTAGTAGCCAGCTTACAGATCCAGGAGAAGTATAATGGATGAAGAAGCTGGCCCATTTTCACAAGTCCAAGCAGAGAGAGAAAAGCCACAAACCACCAAAAAGCAAATATTCACACTTCTGGAAACTCCAGGCAAAGCTCAAGCACTTTGCATATCTTTAGACTAGAATTCCAAATCCACCCCCACACCTGATCCTAGGATCCATCCACAATGATACCTCCTCCAGCCAGGACGCTACAGATATAGATTACAATCTTTAAAAAAAACTCCTAAATATATTGGGAGTCATCCATTCAAACTACCACAATTATTTTCCTTGAGTTGGCCAGACTACTTTGATTACTGCATGCTTTTACTCACAGTATCCAAGTCAAGATCAATATCAATATCATGTACAAAATAGGGTTGAAATTCAGTGAAACTAGAAAGTTTAACTTCTTCATTGAAAACATTTATAAGTGAAAATGGCCTTGTGTTTTCTAGCCCAGGGTCTCATCCAGCCAAGGTACCTGGGTGGCCCTTCCTGGCATGAAAAATGCATGTATGTCAATGATTCCAAGTCTCATTGTCTCTCTTGTGCTATTAAATTGAGGCTAATAAAACAAAGGAATAACTTGAGGATTACTAAGTCATAAAAACATGTGTATGCTTATTCATTTCTCTGTTCCTTATTAATAGGAATTTGACACTGAAAATCAAGCCCTACTGATAGTGAGGTTTGCTATAGTCCTTCTATTGTGAGAGTGTATCTGCCACTTTTGTGTATTTAATGTGTGTGTCTAGGGATCACATCCTCCTAGTACCTGTACTCTCTGCTATTACCCTGTTCTCTTCTAATCATTCCTAAGTTTAGTCACCTCAGGTTTCTGAGAACTCACTGTCTCACGCTCACTGTGCCAGGCACTGAGAATACACAGCTACAAATTAGATTTGGCATTTACTTTTGAAAAGATCTCAATCTAGTGGGATGAAATATGTTTCTTCAAATAAATATATGAACCAGAGAAGAAGAAGCCCCAAGGATGCAGGAGATAACCATAGGATTATGAGAGAAATTGTATGGACTCAGGGGTAGGTTGGAGTTTTCCAGAAAGGGAAAAGGCCATTTCAAATGAAGTGAACAACATTACAAAAGCTCGGGATGATGACAGATTATGAAATGCCATGGAAACAGGAGTTCATTATAGCTGGAGCACAGAATGAGTGACAGGAAATGAAATGACCCAGCAAACATATCTAGAGGCCAGAATAGTCTATACTAAGATCTATGAAGTGGGTTGGCCAATTATATAGGCAAGTGGTCCAGGTTTAGAAGCAGATTCATATATCTTTGAGAGTAAATAAAATTAAAGCAGGAACAAGTACACTTTCTCATTTCTCTGAACAAGTATGTAATTAGTAGGGATACACTTTATCAACTGTGAGTTTCAAACTTGTATTTACACTCAGCTTTTTAGGACTACCAGTATCTTCAAAACTAAGGAACTCATACAGTTTTTCCTTACTTCTTACCTGCATGCCCCAAATCCACTATAATTGCAACCTTCACACTGTCACTTCAGCTGACTTCTTCATGAGGTAGTAATGAAACAGTGACCAATATTGCAAAGTTGCCTTGTCCAGAGCTCACTAAGGGCTGGCACATAGTTAGAAAAAATTTGGGAAGAAAATGAGGGTTTAACATCCACCAAAGTAGTAGGTCTCTTGGTTTGGTTTTTGAAGTGTGGCAGGTTATTAGGGCTGGGGGGGCGGGGATGGCTCAGTCAGGGCTTACTCCACAAGCATGAGGACCTGAGTTCAAATCCTTGGTGCCCATGTAACTGCTGGGCATGGTGGTATGTACCTTTAATCCTGGCTCTCAAGAGGGAGAGATGGAGGAGGCTTGGGGCATGCTGTGTAGCTAGCGTCATTTAATTAATGAACTTTGGGTTCAATGGCAGATCCTGTCTCAATAAATAAGGTAGAGAGTAATAAAAGAAGACACCAATGTCAACGTCTGGCCTCCACATGCATACACACGCAGACATGAGCCCACATCCATATAAATACACGTGCCATGCATTGTACACACATAAACACGCAAAACAGGTGTGGTTAATTGAGCACCCAGGTCTATCCAGAAAACTTAATTCTCATGTAAAATGAGAGGCTGTCTGGATGTCATTTCACCTCTCATCTAGTTCTGATATATAAATATAAGGCAAGAGGCCAACCTTCTCCACCCTCTGGATCTGTACAGTTTTCTTCCTCTAGGCAGGGGCTCCAAAAGACCACCTTTGAGGATCCTAGCTGGGCTAAAGTCTGTAATTTTGCGTTCTTCATTCTCTGTAGCTTAGTATGACTCTATAGCCGTTACATATGTTACTTGAATGTGTCCTCATTTTAACTGTTCTACAGAATCACTTTGGATGAAATGGGGAGGATACAGATCCGGAATCCTACAAGAAAGGAGCAAGGAATATATGAATGCTCCGTAGCTGATCATCTTGGTTTGGATGTGGGAAGTTCATCTGTGCTATATGCAGGTAACACCCATGGGTAAAATCTAGTGTGTCTGATTTTTTTTCCTTTTCTTTTTTTTTATTTCCTTTTAAAAATTTTTTGAAATATTTTAATTTATTTATTTGAGACAGAGAGTGACACAGAGAGAGATAGAGAGAATGGCATGCCAGTGCCTTCAGCCATTGCAAACAAACTCCAGATGCATGTGCCACCTTGGGCATTTGGCTTATATGGTCTTGGGGAATTGAACCTGGGTCCTTTGGCTTTGCAGGCAAGTGCCTTAACTGCTAAGCCATCCCTCCAGCCCTCATTTTTTTTGAGGTAGGGTCTTGCTTTATCCCAGGTTGGCCTGGAATTCACTATGTAGTCTCAGGCTGGCCTTGAACTTACAGCAATCCTCCAACCTCTGCTTCCCTAGTGCTGGGATTAAAGGTGTGTACCACCATACCCAACTAGAGTGTCTGCTTTTAGCATGAGATACTAGCCCTCTAGAACTTGAATGTGACCTAGAGTGACCTAGAAGGCTTGTCCAAACACAGTCTTTCTGATTCTATACCAGAGCCCTGTCTTGGTAGGTTTGGGATGAATCTGAGACCTGATGTTTTTAACATGCTTATAAGTTATGCTTATATTCTGTAAACAGTTATTCTAAAGTTTATGTGCAAAAAAATTTGATAATTAACAAGGTAGAGTTTAGTTGGTGCTATTTTTCACCCTGTTTAAAGTTCCACCAGTCAAGGAAAGAGTATAACTATTTTCTAAACTTGTCCTATTCCTCCCAATTGGCATGAGTGCTGATCCTTAGTATACATGTTCATGGGGGCTGGACAATGCCGTTTTGATATCAAAATGTTTCATTATTTAGGAACATTTTAGCTGGTTAAGATGTATGTAATGCCTTCTTATGGCAAATTCATGTTCTGGGACTACAAATACACAAAAGAGCCATTCCTGAGCTCAGTACTCTAGTTTCTGCCCTCCATAGCTCAAATTAGCCAAGATGAGAATGGGGACAGCCTGAGGAGTTAGAATCCAGCCTTTGGTCATCTGTGTGGTGGGCACTTCTCATCTACTACTCCTTGATTTTTGAAAAGTGCTTAAGTTTATATGGATTGAAGATTCTGAGTGCTTGCTCTGGCTGCATTCCTAAGGCAGAGCCTGCCAGCCCTTGGTTTCTACCGGCTGTCCAGAAAACTCAATTCCATGGCTCTGCACTGCGGAGAATAGGAGAGCTCTCCTGCACCATGAATCTGCCCTTAAATCCATCTCCAAACAATCCTAGCTCCTGCTAGAGCTCACACAAGGTCCTCAGGAGCTGAGGAAAGAGCTGTGACTGCCCAAGACCTCTCCCTCCCAGCCAAAGAGTTCCTATCCTTACATTTCTCAAGATAGCCTTCCAACCAGCCTAGGCATTTTGGGAAAGAATATGGCATTTTGTTCCCCACACATGACTTTCTTAAGCGTCTCCCTAAGTCTACCAAGCTGTCTCGTCTAATATCTCTCACGAGTTAGTTCTGCATAGGTGATTCAATGGGTGAAGGAAATATGGCCTGGCACCTCAGAAGCTCATGTAATAAGGTTAAGAGCTGGAAAACGGACCATGGGAGAAGAGCACTGTCAAATGTTCTTTCTAGGAAGTTGCCTTTTCTGAGCCCCACGTGCTGTGAGAGACTCCTCTACAGCCAGCCTCTATCTCTAGCTCAACATCCTGCGTAGGCAGTGGAGGCTCCTGCCAGTCTGTGAGCACCTTGAGGGCAAGTGTGTGTGTCTTCTTATTCCATATTTCCTTTGTCCATCTCATACAAACTATGTACATCACAGATGGACGAAGTATGCTTGTTTCCTAACTGAATTAATGAGTTAATCCATTCACTAGGCATCAAAAGTTCAAAGGAGGGAACGTCCTTGAATGAATTCTTGACTGTGTAGCTTTCGTTCGTTTTAATTTTTTCCATATAAATTGCATGCAGTAATTTGTTATGCACAAACTGAAATGCCAAATTAGAACTTCTCAAACAGTTCCAATGCATTTGGAATAATTTCATATGGTGTCATAAATTGAGACTTTCTTCAATGTAGAGAGGTACAAATAATATTTTAAGCAGGTGTCTTTGAAGTTAATAGTCTTTCAATAATAACAGATTTTCTTTTGAAAGTTGAAATAAAAATATTGTAAATAATGTTAGAAGGGGCCTTTCTGAGCCATACGTTGGGGTGAGAAAATGGCTGTTGGAAGAGTCCTAAGAGATCTTTCAGTCCCTTACTGGGATCCCAATTAGAGCCCAGAGAGGAAAGATTAACTCCAGCACACACGCATATTGTTAGAAGAGACTCAGCAAGGGCTAGAGAGATTGCTCAGTGGTTAAAAGTGCTTCCTTAAAAATCTGACAGTCGGAGTTCAATTCCCCAGTGCCCACATAAAGCCAGATGCATGGTGTCACATGTGTCTGGAGGATGTTTGAAGCAGCAGGAGGTCCTGGAAAACCCATATTCTCTCTGTATGTATCTCTTTCTCTTCCTCTCTCTCCACCCCCCTTCTCTGCTTGCAAATATATAAATAAATTGTGGCCCCCTACCCACCTGTCTTTGTCAAGGACAGCTTCATTTAGCCTCTGAACCCTAGTTTTATTTTGGAATTGGTGTTTCAGCCTGGATTTGGCTCTAAAGAAAAACTATATCTGATTTTTTTTGTTGTTGTTGTTTTTGTTTTTGTTTTTCGAGGTAGGGTTGTACTCTAGCTCAGGCTGACCTGAAATTCACTCTGTAGTCTCAGGGGGACCTCGAACTCACGACCATCCTCCTACCTCTGCCTCTCGAGTGCTGGGATTAAAGGTGTGCACCACCACGCCTGGCTGTCTGATGTTTTGATGCCACATTTTTATTGAATAGGTCTTCTTGCACCTCCTTAGACATTGTTAAATTATATAATTAATAAAGATAGCACTTCTGATCTTGTCACTTCCACAGCATAGCACAGTGTGGAGTCTTAGAACACATGTGCACTGACTAGAACCTGGACTTATTGGCTCTGTGTGAGAAGGCTTTGAGAGGCTTCTCCACCCAGGACAATGTCTATCAAGGAATAAAAGGATGGATTGTGAACTTCCGCCTTCACATTCCTCCTTCTCTTAACGCTTGGTGTTTTGGCCTGCATCCACTATCCAAGGCTGCATATCAGAGACATTATCCCTGCTCTGTGGTACACTCTTTGCTTCTTCTGAAATGAATTGCTTATTTCTGAAATTCCCAGAGTATCTATTCTTAATTTTGTTTATGAAACCAAAGTATTCTCATAGTTCATTTATGGTCGTTGCAATGTATCATCATTGAATACCTCCATCCATGCATCCATGCCCCATCCATCAATCCATTCTTGCTGTATGTGCACATCCCCATGATAGACCATAAGGTATACAGAGACCACCACTGTCTTCTGCTTTCAATGAGCTCAATGATGTTTACCAGAGAGCAAGAGCCTCAGCCTAACACAGTTTCCTACTCCCTTTGAATTAAGAGGCACCTGTCATCTTGTCTATTGAAAGAAATGTCACCAAACCGGAGCATAACCATCTGTCCGTTGTAGTGGGAGGCATTGTGGAAGCAGCTCTTCAAGCAAATGTGACAATCCACTGTCCTGTCAAAGGTAAGCCTGAACATTCCCAGTGGGAGGCTCATGGCTGGCTGATTGCCAGGACATGACTTTTGGCATCATAGTGTTTCATACCTTAGCCTGATGGGCTCAACAATCTGATTTTCGGTAAATCTGCTGCAGGTCAAACTCTCAAATGTGAGCTCATGCTAGTTTGTGAGACCAATGTTCAAAGCAGAATGACACTTTTCTTATCTTCAGTGTGGACTGTGACTGCCATGCATATTGGAATGGCAAGGCCAGAGCACTCTGCCCATGTGAGAGAATCTAAAGCAAAGGGCAGTTTTCAGTCATGTGGCTGTGTAGTGACCATGAGTCTGAAAGAAGAGATTTGTTGGAAATTGTATTGTGTCTTCCAGCTATAGACCAAGGCTATGTTTGGCAAAGTCAGGTCTAAGGAGCAGAAATGTGACTGTCTTCTGTCCTGGACTGTCCTCTGGTGGGCTCCAAAAACCTGTATCTCAGCAGCTCTTCCTGCTGTGTTTACAACTGCAGGCAAACCTCCTCTCTAAAAAGACTATTTATTTACATGTGGTAGGGCCTTGCTCATACTAAGCAAGGCCTCTAGTGCTAGGCACATACCCAGCCATTTAGACTCATTTCTTCTTCAATAAAAGTAACACTTCTAGGACTGGAGAGATGGCTTAGCGGTTAAGGCGCTTGCCTGTGAAGCCTAAGGACCCATGTTCAGCTCTCCAGGTCCCACATAAGACAGACACACAAAGTGACACAAACATGCAAGGTCGCACATGCGCACAAGGGGCGCACGTGTCTGGAGTTCGAGGGCAGTGGCTGGAGGCCCTGGCAAGCCAATTCTCTCTCTTGCTCTCTTGAATTAAAAAAAAAAAAAATGCCAGTCTGCTGGGCTTGCCTCAAAACAAAAAAAAAAGTAACACTTCTAAGTCTGTGTTTGCTTAACTTGGGCTATTTGGTCCCATTAAGCCAGAGATTTTTTTTTAAGTTTTTATTTGTGTGTGTGTGTCTGTGTCTGTGTGCGTGTGTGTTTGTGTATGCCAGGGCCTCTTGACACTGCAAACAAATGCCAGGTGCCTGTACCTCATTATGCATCTGGCTTGCTGGCTTTACATGGGTGACTTAGGAATTGAACCCAGACCGCCAGGCTTTGCAAACAAGTTCCTTTAACCACTGAGCAGTCTTCCCAACCTTCAATCCAGGGATTGTCAAGTCGTGACTGGGCCTGTGATTCTCCAAACTGTAGATAAACAATATATTCTGCACACTTGTACATATTACAGTGGCTGGGGGCTGAAAGTGTTACATGATTATATGCCTAAAATTGAGATCTACTATTTTAAAGTGAATTTTGTATATGCCTTTAATTAAGTGTACATTGATGTCTATATTTATATGAACAACTATATTCCCCATATTTCCATGTATTAATGACAGACCTGTGGTTATAGCTGTGCTTGATGAATGTGGTCTGAGCTGAATCAATGAGTGTATTGGGGTAACTTATAGGAGCAAAGTATTGCTACAGGAGCATGGGCAAGGAATTGCTACAGGAGCTTGGGAAAGGTATTGCTACAGGAGCATGGGCAAGGTATTGCTACAGGAGCTTGGGAAAGGTATTGCTACAGGAGCATGGACAAGGTATTACTACAGGAGCTTGGGCAAGATATTACTACAGGAGCATGGGCAAGGTATTGCTACAGGAGCATGGGCAAGGTATTACTACAGGAGCTTGGACAAGGTATTACTAGAGGAGCATGGGCATGGTATTATTACAGGAGCTTGGGCAAGGTATTACTACAGGAGCAAGATATCACTACAGGAACGTGGGCAAGGTATTGCTACAGGAGTGTGGGCAACTCGGCAGTTGCTTCACCAAAAAGCCCACTCCATCTGGGTAGCAACTCACCATAGCTGAGTCCCTGGATCTCCCTGCACAGCACACAGGAGGTTCCACCAAAAAGTCTCCTCTGCCCACCAGCAGTGGCTCACTGCTTCAGTTTTGCTAGTGTCTTCTTCTTTCTCTCTTCATAGTTTTTAATGTGGGAGATATTTTGAAACACAAACATGGAAAGTATTCATTTTTTTAACTTTTTATTGACCACTTCCATAAATATATATACTATACCATGATCAGAATCCCCTCCTAATCACCTTCCCTTTTCCACCTCCAAATCTGTCCCTTCCACTGAATCCTTTCTTCTTTCCAACTAGTCTCCTATTTTGATGTCATCATTTTATCTCTCCAATTATGCAGGTCTTGTGTAGGTAGCATCAGCCACTGTGAGATCATGAAAATCAAGGCCACTTTATGTCTGGAAGGCAGCATTGTTAGCAGTCCTACCCTTCCTTTGGCTCTTACAGTCATTCTACCACCTCTTTGGCAATGGTCCCTGAGCTTTCGAGGGTGCTATAGGGTTGTGTTCCTTAGTGCCAGATTACTCCGCTGTCACTTGTTCCCAGCACTTTGGTGAGTTTTGAGTCACCCCTATGGTTACCGCCAGCTTCTTTAGTCGTATGCATCTCTCTCCAGGATGGAAGGTTTCAATTTAGAGGAAATATCTATAAAATGCCAGGATTGTTGAATTCTGAGTTCACAATAGAGGGCCAATACGGATAGTTTCTTGGGCCCAGGGTCTTACTTAGAGTCAGGGTAGACTGGTTTGGTCTGAAAAGGAGTGGATCAGGAGACTCACAAATTTCTTGAATCCAAGACTTTATTGTAATAGGAAGAAAGGGAGAAGGGAGAAAGATGGAGTTGCATGCACCTGAGAGCGGGGGGGATGGGAGAGGAGAAAGGGGGAGATGCCTATGTCTGGAACAAGAGAGCTGAAAGAGGGCCAGGAAAGGGGGTTATGGAGAGAGGAGATAAACTTCTTTGGAGAGAGGGTTCTTGGGTGATACGCAGAGGTAGGATTTGGGGAGGGGTGGCCTTCCCCCTCCTCTTAACCCCGGTGGTACTCTCCAATTATCATTCCAGGGGGAGCTCTCAGGGTCCCAGACCCAGAATAGCCAGGTTGAAAGGGAAAGAGAGGGGGATGGGCAGGGAGCTCTGGGACTCTAACAAGGGTGACTGCAGGAGCCTTTGCTGTTGAGCTGGGGCACAGTGAAGATGGATGTCGTGAAAGGACCCTGGATAGCACTGGCCCAGCTTCCAGCTTTCCCTCCCCTGTAATGATCACTTACTTGCTCGGCTTCCAGAGGCACACCTTTGGCTCCACGCACAGTGGAAATTTGCTAACCCCCGAGGTATTGGTTTTCACTCTCTGGAATCCCTGCAACGTTTGGCCTATGCAGACTCTTGACAAATCTCCCCAGCCTCCCAACTGGCTCCACCCACAAATATGTGAATTTCTGGCAAAAATACACCTACCGTTACAGAACAAGCCGGCGTTCTCTAGCCAGGACAAGGAGAAAAGCAGAACAGAACTATACACATGCCAAGCCACAAATGTCTAAAGTTTCCTCAGCCCTCCACCTGCAGAGAATTCTGAAAAATAGATCTGACTTCTATTAAGTGAAACCTCAATTTTTAACATTACTTCTTAATTCCTAACTTCCCCAGTCATTTTAAATCAGGCTTTCAGGATGAGGATCCATTCAAAGCACTGTGGTGTGTTCTTTGATAATCTCAAGGCAAGGACTATATTTGCTGGAGACTGTGTTTGTGAGTGAACTTTCCAGCAACGACCACTAAACTCATCGCAGGCTTGGTATCTTATCCAGGTCCAGTTAGAACATGACCCCTCCTGGGCCACCTCATACCATGTGCTATTATTGTACTGCTGGTGGAAAGCCTTCCCTGGCCCCCCTCTTCCTTCTCCTCCTCTTCCTCCATAAAGCTCAGAGTCAGGAGTGCTCCTCCCATCCATCCGTTAGCTCTTCTACGAATTGTCCCACTTGGTCTTTCTTTGCCTGGCAGTCACCCCTCATGGACTCGGACCACAGTAATTCATCCGGGACTCTTTCCATTTCAAAATAAACTTGCCACTAGAAGTGTCCACAATCATTTTGAGTTATGTGCCATTTTCAACAAACCTGTCTTGAACTTAGTGTTTTTGCATGAGCAGAAGCCATAGCTAGCTTAATTTTATTTGTAGAGACAGATGGTACAGTTGGTATGATCGAGGATCTGAAAACTTGGGTTTTTACAAGTGATTCTGTCACTATCTAGTGTATGACCATGGATGAGTCATGTATCTTTTATAACACATGAGTGCATGTGTATGTGCATTCATGTATGGGGGTGATGGTGCACTGAACATGTTTACATGTGTGTGTGGAGACCTGAGGGTAACTTTGGGCTTTACTCTTGAGGATGTCACCCACCGTTTCGAGACAGACTCTCTCATTGGCCTGGAGATCATCAATTAAACTAAGTAAGCTGGCCAGCAAGTCCTAGAGATCCTTGGGTTTCCACCACCCCATCCTGTGATTATAGGTGTATGCCACCATGCCTAGTGTTTCATTATGTATTTGTTTGTTTGTTTGTTTAGTGTGTGTGTGTGTGTGTGTGTGTGTGTGTGTGTATCTGGGAATTAAACTCAGGTCTTCATGATTTTGAGGCAAGTACTTTACCAATTAGCTATGTCCCCGGCCCAAGTCATGTATTTTTCTTACATTCCTCTGGTTTGAGAAGATTTAAATAGTTTTAGATAAACATGTCCCACATCTTGATTATATTGTTTTCTGTTTTGTTTTGTTTTTTATTTGGCTTTTTGAGATCAGTCTCACTCTAAACCCAGGCTGACCTTGAATTCACTATGTAGTCTCAAGCTGGCCTCAAAGTTATGGGGATCCTCCTAACTCTGCCTCCCAAGTGCTGGGATTAAAGGCTTGTGCCACCACACCCAGCTTTGGTTATATTCTTGTATCCTCAAAATATATAGCTCTATCTAGATGTCTAGATATCAACAGCAGTCCTGTGGTGGACAGCCCCACCTTGATTCTATGCATTGCTCTTCTAGTCTCTATTTCATTGATTTATGTCTTAGTCTTTGTTTTTTTGTGCCATCTGCTTTTTGGGGGACACAAGAGGAAGATGTCTTTGTGGAGAGATGTCTCAGTGGATCGAGCATTTGCATGCAACTCTGTGTATTTAAGTTTAGATTACCAGGCCCTGCATAAAAAAGCTAGAAGCTGTGATGGGCTTCTGTAGCCCCAGTGTACCTACAGTGAGAAAGGAGGCAAAAACAGAATTTCCCAGAAGTTCATAAGTATGACCACGGACAGGGAAAGACCCTGCCTCAAATGAGGTGGTAGGCAAGAAGCCATCCAAAAGCTGTTCTCTGACCTCCACACATATGCCTTTCACAATTGGGATGACAGTCACTTTCAGAAGATACATATTGTAAAATTTCAGAGGTTTTTCTCAAGCTGAGTGGGTTTCCTCAGAGTTAAAATGTTTAGGAAGGTACTTTAGAATTTTTTTGGTATCTTGCCAAATTATTGGGTTTCTTTTCAGTGTTTAGTAATGCCCCTCTCAGGAAAGAATCTCAAGAAAATATTTGTGGTGCAGCAGGATTATATGGTTAAATTCCTAAACATAGTTTCATCACTCCAAGAATTATTTCCTACCATTAACTATTGGTTTACATTATATATGGCAAATTTAATGATAGTGATTCTCAAATTTCTCTAAGTCACAAATCCTTTTGACCACAAAAGGAAAGACAATCTTTCCCTAAAATACATTTTCCTACATTTTTTACATATAATTTTCAGGAAAATAACAAATAAAATTTGAGGAGTATCCTGTTTTATGAACTGAATATTTTGAAGCTTTTGACCATATTCTAAATTAAGGCTAATTTGTTTTTCTTAAACTGGAATTTTTAAACATATACTCTCTTTTATACCCTACTTATCCTTTTGTTAAAAACACAAGGGCTAGAGAGATGGCTTAGCAATTAAGGCATTTGCCTGCAAAGAACTGTTGTTCGAGTCCCCAGGTCCCATATAGCCAGATGCATAGTGACACAAGTACACAATGTCACACATGTGCACAAGGAAGCACACACATCTGGAGTTTGTTTGCAGTGGCTAAAGGCCCTGGCATGTGGACTCTCTCTCTCTCTCTCTCTCAAAATTAATTAATTAGTTAATTAATTAAAAACACAATTAAAATCGTTGAAAGAAGTAAAACTGTAGCGGGAAATAAAATCTATTTAAAATATCTTTTTTTTTCACTCAAAAAACTCCCTCCCACTGTTTTCTGGATATCATAGAGAAATCTTCCCTGCTCTTCTCTTAACCCCCTATTTTGTTAAACAATCCACCCTAGGTGATTGGATGTTCTGTCCATCTTTTTAAAATTTTTTTTTAAATTTTCTGTTTATTTTTATTTATTTGAGAGTGACAGTCATAGAGAGAAAGAGGCAGATATATAGAGAGAATGGGTGCACCAGGGCCTCCAGCCACTGCAAACGAACTCCAGATGCGTACACCCCCTTGTGCATCTGGCTAACGTGGGTCCTGGGGAATTGAGCCTTGAACCAGGATCCTTAGGCTTCACAGACAAGCGCTTAGCCACTAAGCCATCTCTCCAGCCCATCTTTACATGCATTCAGTAAGCATCTACTAAGTTCAGTCTAGATTCCTTAGTGTGTAGAAATGAGTAAGATCTGATTTCTGCAGTTAGATCAACTGAGGAATTATAAACATTAAGGTGTTTATGTGTTATCAGTTAAGACTTCCAGAGAGTTAGAGAAGTTTTACAGAAGAAATGAATTGCAAGCAGGCCACTCATAGCAAAAGCAAAGGTCATTTTAATCTAAAAGCATATAAGAAAAAGTGTAGAAACGTGAGAGGGTCTGGCTTACTTCTGAAACCACAATCAGATCTGTGTGACTTAAAGCCCAGACTGTGAGAGGGTGTGGGAAGAGGTAAGTTTGGAGGTATACATTGGGACCAAATAGTGAAAGCCTTTTAACACCACAGTAAACCCTTGAACTTTATTTTAGTAGCCATGAAGAAGTTTTAATCAGGGTCAGAGTGTGAAACAACCTGTGTTTTAAAAAGAGAATAGAACTTTCTTTTTTATTTTTATTTTAGAGACAGCGAGGGGGGAGGGCAGCAGAGAGAATTGGTGCTCCAGGGCCTCAGCCACTGCAATTAAACTTCAGACACTTGCACCACCTAGTGGGCATGTGCGACCTTGCACTTGCCTCACCTTTGTGTGTCTCGCTTACATGGGATCTGAAGAGTCAAACATGGGTCCTTGGGCTTTGCAGGCAAGCACCTTAACTGATAAGCCATATCTCTAGCCCCCAAGCATAGAACTTTCAATAATGAGCAGTGAGCAAGAAAAGAAAATGATACATTGGAATCAACCATATTCATTTTAAGTGGGGTCAGTGATTACCTATTTTGGCTGAAAACCTGCCAATTGCTAAAGATACTGCATTAGGATCCCATTGCTCAGATTCATCTACGAGAGAACACATATGTCTGACATCTGGAAGTGAATGTTATTAACTGAGGAGATGGGATGCACCAGGCTAGGGCAGAGGTTTTTGCATATGAATGCTGAATATATCACTTTCTCCTTGCTGGAACAAAATACCTAACCAAAAGCAGCTTATGTCAGTTCACAGGGAAGTTTGAAGATGGTAGGGAAAGCACGGCAGGAGCAGGAAGCCTGGCATCACTTCTTCACGTCAGCAGAGCTGAATTCACAAGAGTAAACAGGGCTGGACTGTAACATCTCAGGGCCCACCCCCCGTGACACACTGCTTCCGGCAAGGCTTCACCTCCAAAGGTTCCACAACCTTTCCCAAACAGCACCATTAACTGGGGATTAAGTATTCAAACAAGCCTATGGGAGACATACCCCACTGAGTCTAGAATGGAGGGCAGGTACATCGTAGACAGAGGAGCATGAGCCAAGAGGCAGCTTGTCGGGAAAGAACATACTGAAAAACCATCAAAATTCATGAAAAACAGTAACTTCTGCACCTAACTCATGTCAGTTTGAACATTCTGTGAAGTGGATATTATCTTTGTTTTGTTCATGAGGAAATGGCCCAGACACATGCAGTTACTTGCCAGTGTTTCTATACCTAATCACTGTGTAAGGTTTGATTTAAAAACACAAGTCTGTTTGAGTCCAAAGGCACTGAGCAATGAAGGAAATACTGAATTGAGACAGTGGGGTGGGACGGACACCACAGGAACACATGAAAGGGGCGGTAGAACCTAGGAATTGCGGCAGCACAGGGACTGCACATCAGAGGCTCGGGTAATAAGCCAGCCCCCAATGCCAGCCGGAGAACTGTCCTCACTTGTCATATCTAGAATTCAGCTCAGTAATACCGAGAGTTGCCAGCCAATGGCAGGCCGAGGTTCCACCCACTGTGCTAAGGCAGACCCAGGCTGATGGAGGTCTCGCCTGGGCACATGTTTCCACCACACTGCAGAAGAGGGTAGAACATTGCACACTGTGCACTGTCTGCTCCACTTACCCCAAATCTCATCATGCTCATTTTTAGAAATATTTTATTTATTGGCTTATTTATTTGAGAAAGAGGCAGGGAGAAAGAGAGAATGAGTGTACCAGGGCCTCTAGCTACTGAAAACAAACTCCAGACGCATGCGACACCTGTGTATCTGGCCTACATGGGTACTGGGAATGAACCTGGGTCCTTAGGTTTCTCAGGCAAGCGCTTTAACTGGTAAGCCATCTCTCCAGCCCTTCATGCTCATTTTTAGCATGTTAAAGAGACTTGTTTCTGAAACATCAGCTGATTCTTTGAAGATCAACAGAGGCTCTATTCTGAATGCTCTTTGAGAGATGATGTGCTTAATATCAATCTTAATATCCCACTTGGAGAAAACATGGGTTCCTATACAATCAAGTAGAAAAGAAAATCTAGAATATGGTAGCTGGAATATGCAAAATGAAAACCAGAAGAGCTTTTTAGTCACCTATCAAAATTCAGGTCTGTTTCCAAAACCCCTTGTGTGTTTACATACACTGAGTCTCCTCACATCTTGAAACATTCAGACCACATCTACTGTCATCCAGTCCTATTGCGAACAACTCATCCACACATCCATCCCTCTCTTTGGTCCCACTGACACATTTCTCTGTCTTAAAAACTTAACATCCCCACATTGACATTCATTCTTTAATAGAGACAAACTGATCTGTAAGGTCTTAGACCTTCTTATCATATAACTCCACATTGTTTTCTCAGTTGTTCCTTATCCTCGTCATGACAATGCACACTTTTTCTGATGCACCATCATAAGACCAGTCATTAATCCAGTGATTTGCAAGCTATAGATTTCATGGAGTTTCATCAAAGACCTCAGTCTTCCCCTTCAACCCTACCTTTCCCTCTCCCTCTACACTGGGAGTCAATGGTTTATACCACGTGTTCAGTGTGACGTGTACAGTGACATGTGCGTAGGGCTACATGCATAGTGTCATGCACATAGTCCCATGAATATAGTGCCAGCTCATATTATTGTGTCTGATATGCATCAGCTCTTGAATTTGCATCTTCATTTCTCTAGGAACTGCTGGGAGCATTTTGGTATTGAGATAATACATAAAACCATGGCTATGGACACCCTCTAGCCATTAAATGAGACCCCAGGGAACAATATCCAACAGTTCATAGAACATGACTGACAGTTAGAGAGAACTGCCCAGTCCCTAGTGAAACAGAAGCCCAGTGTATGCAGCGGTCACATATGATTACACCAGGAAGAAGGTTGTGCAAGACATTCCTCCATGTCACAAAACAAACAAACAAACAAACATGTTTTAGGAGTCTTTGGAGAAAGACCTTTCAGTACAAAGCTAAGGAATAGTTGATATGACTCAGATGATTAACAGTTTGTTAATATCGTTTCTAGAGAAGAGAGAGTACTTCAACAGCTAGTCAACAGAATTCTCCAAATAGTAAAAGCTACAGGGCTTATATTTGGAATTTTAGATATAGTCTCGGGAAGGGTAAGCCTTTATATTCATAAAGGGCAAACGTTAACTCCAACGGGACATTTGTCAAGCTTCCTCTTCTGCGTAGACTGACCTCGCGGCTGAGACTGTGTTTTGTTCCAGTAGCTTTAGGATAATATCTCTGACACCAAAGCCGTGAACTCTTGTATCTTCATTTCTTTATTAGTGACAATTCCCTTTGCAGTAACCTTCAGTGTGCCTCTTATCTTATAAATAGACAGCATCATTGCTTCATGGTTCCCTGGGGGTAACTAATGGTAGTTTTAGAGCTTCATTGGTCCTGTGTAAGGAAAAATGCAGAACACTGTGTGAATATTGAGATGCTGGAGGAAACAAACAAATACCAAAAACATGCAAGGCTAATATGTATTTATGTAAAGCGTCAGCATCTTAGAGCAGTCTGCATAGACCAACGATTATATAATGTGGAATATTTCATGAGTCTTTCAAGGATGAAGGAAATTTGTTTCTAAACACTGACTATTTTAAAGACACCCTAGAGGTGCAAACTCTTTGCAACACATGTTTCACAGCCCTCTAGATCTGAACTTTTTTTTTCCACAACATTTGCTTTCCAAAAACGATTTCAGCATGGTGGAAACAAACTCTTGAATATTTCAGAGCTGTAAGTCTTGTGGGAAATAGCCTGTCTTTGAGGTTAGATAAATAAGTTTAAACTATTTCTGACATTTTATAGCTGTTTCAACAGAGCAAACATTTTGCAGTTTTGAAGGATCACAAAGAGCAGAATTGTGTCTAAGCTTCCTCTGGCTTCTTCAGTTCTTTGAAAATGTTTACACATGTATCAGTGCTCCTAGGTGCTGAATTCATGAGCAGGTTTCCTCAGCAGTGGGGACTTTGGCCTGTGCTTTTAATCTGAAAGCTTGCCATGTACTGTGTTACTTTACGATACTCTCAGCACTTGTAGAATATCACTAACTGCGATCTCAGCCTGCAGTTTGGATCCCACTGTGTTTGTCTCTGACCCCGATCAGTTCCAGAGTTTGGACATTCCAAAACCTTCTGGACCTACCTTCTCATGGTTCTCTGGAGTTTCTCCTGGCCTGGGCTTCATTGTGTTTGGCTCTTGTATTAACCTGTCTGGACTCTCTTCTGCCCTTTATCAATCAGGAGCAGAACTCAGCTTCTGAGCTGCTTCTCATTCCGCAAAAGAAGAGTCAATACCAGTCATTTGGAAAGTGTATTACGTAAAGCTGAGGGTGACGGCAAAGTTGACCCATCACCTGGCTGTCCCTGCCTCCCTCCAGGCTCTCCTCACTGCAAGTTCTTCCCCTGCTCTGCAGCTCTTACCCACAAAGACAGGGTTCAAACCCGCCCACATATTCTGATGGAAAAGACTTCACCCTCCTTAGAAAGCTTGGATTATACAGTACAAGACAGTTTCCCTGACCTATCACTTGTTCTATTCAATTTGCTTTAACAAGCCTTCTGCGTGTAGGTCACTGCTCTGGAACTCCTGAGGTAAGTGAATCTGGCTGAATTTTGCCTGGGGCTTTGTGCTAAGTCAGAAGTATTCATGTTAATAGACTGTTGGCGAAAGAAGCAGATTTCTCTGAGGTATCCTGCTCTCCCTTACACTTGTGAAAGCCAACTTCAGCATCCCAGCAAGGCTTTGATCCTAGCACCTAGAACAGCACTGACACATAGTGTAGACAACATCCTCACTGGATGGATGAACTCCCAATGAATCAAGGAGTGAGGGTATGCAGCTGACATGATCTGAGTAGGATTTGTGTCATACCTATCACCAGTGACGTTCAGGCAGACATGAGGAATGTAAAACAGCTAGGATCAGAAGAACTCATGATTAAAGGACCTGTTTGTTTTCTTTTTTTTAAGATAGAGAGACAGAGAGAGGGAGAGAGAATTGACATGCCAGGGGCTCAGCCACTTCAATCGAACTCCAGACTGTTGTGCCACCTAGTGGGCATGTGCAACCTTGCTCTTGCCTCACCTTTGTGCATCTGGCTAACGTGGGATCTGAAGAGTCAAACGCGGGTCCTTAGACTTCGCAGGCAAACACCTTAACCGTTAAGCCATATCTCCAGCCCTGAACCTGTTTTTTAAATTGTGTTTTGTTTCTAATTCTGTTGATCAATAAGTCCTGATGAGATGAATACCAGACTCCCAGAGCAAAGCATTCATACACTGATTCTAACAAGCCTAGCCCTGTATTTCAGATCCAGTAAGTGTAGAGTACCCGCAGAAAGCATTCTAACGTAAGTAGCAAGTTAAATTTACACATCTCTTGTGTATGTGTTGTGGAGTTCATAAAATATTTACTATTTATTTATTCATACTTTTTGAGACAGGGTTTTGTGTAACACAGGCTAGCCTCAAACTGGCTATGTAGCTAAGGCTGACTTTGAACTCCAGATACTCCTGCTTCTACCTCCCTAGTGCAAGGATTACAAGCATGCACACCATGCCTGGCTTCCCACGAAATATTTGAAGGTACTTCTGAAGTGATTTTCACATTTCCCCTTAAATATTTAAGGACTTATTTTTTCTTCTTAGCTTGTGTGGCCCTTTGTTAAATTACTGTAGATTCCAAAATATTAGTGTCTCAATACACGAAGACTATAGTCAGCTCTTTATTGCCTGCTGTATTTGAAAAATAAAATTGGCATGAATTACCAAAAGAAATAGTCACACTGATCTATCATTGGGATAGAATATGGTTTTCTTATTCCCTAACTCACACATTTATGCATTCAGCGAATATTCACAGCTCTGGTCTTTGCCAGGCACTGTGCTCATGACCTGCTTGGAAGACCTGAGGCTGATGCAGGGATACTGCTGAGCAAGAGCTTGCATTGCCGAGGCCGAGTAAGAAAAATGATTCCGTTAAAGTTATAACACATGAACAGGTGGACAGATGGATGGATTTATCTCACACATACTTCAGAGCTGAAACAGATCCCAAGAGATGATTTAATGTGAAGTTCTTAGTCTCTCTCTTGTCACTTCTGAGTGTTTTAGGAATTTTCAAGACCTCTGGGCCATTTTACATTCATTTCTGTGGCCTTTAGGTTAAAAAAACACAGATACCTGATTTGCCTTCTAATGTAAACATTTAAAACAATAATAAAGTATATAAATTGATACTAAATATCCACAGCACTTGAAGTAGGAATGTTGATCTGGATCTGTGAGGTGGGGAGGAATTTCCTATTAGAGCCCTGAGATACAGTGTTGCAGTTACATAGGAAAAAAGGAAAAGAAGGAAGAAAGGAAGGGAGGGAGGAAGGGAGAAAGGAACAGAAGAAAGAAGGGAGGGAAGAGGGAGGAAGAATAAATAATATGCATGCCTCAGACTTATTCAAAACATTAAATTCTACATTATACTATACTACATTAGGAAATAGCTAAGGAAAAAGTTACAGCACTTTATTCTGTATCTGGTTAAGCTATATTACTTGGTGACAAGAAATGATTTTTATTCGTTTAAAGATTCAAAAGCTATCCTACTCCCTGAACTAATTTTGTGGGGAAAAATACTGCAGGGTGCTCCACTGTCAGTTTAAAAATGAAATGCAATTAGAGTGCTATGAACATTAATCTCTGGTTGTCAACTTGACAGAATTTAGAATCATCATAGAAATAAATCTCTTGAAATGTCTGTTATGGATTTCCTAGATTAGGTTAATTGACGGGGGAAGACCTACCTAAATATGGGTGGTGTCATTCCCTGGGATAGGGGTCCTGGAATGGGTAAAAAGGAGAGTGCTACCTGAATACCAGGATTCATCTCTCTCCCCCTCTGCTTCCTGATTATGGGCTGAATGTGACCAGCTGCTTCAAGCTCCTGCTGCCATGCCTTCTCTACCATGGTGGACTGCTACCTCAAACTGTAAGCCAAAATAAACACTTCCTTCCCTCTGCTATTTCTGGTCAGGTCTTTGGCACAGCAACTTGGAAGTAACTAATACACATGTCAATCATGAAGACCGTGAGATATAAAGTAAACAATAAAAATTATTGAATAGCTCAAAGATAGAATTTACTTAACTTTTTGCCTCTGTATGTGTGTATAGAATGTATATATGTGTGTGTGTGTGCGTGCATATTTGTGTGTATAGGGGTGCATGCGTGTATGCAGTTTCATATATACACATGTGTGCTTGTGTGTGGAGGCCAAAAGATAACCTTAGGTAGCTTCATTGATCACTCTTCCACCTTAATTTTGAGACAGAGTCTGTCTCATTGAATCCAGAGCTTACTGGTTGGACTCAACTGGCTATTCAGCAAACCCCTGTCTTTACCTCCCCAGTGCTGGGATTACAGACACATGCCAATGCACCTAGCATTTTACATGGGTTCTGGGGTTTAGAACTCAGGCCCTCATATCTGTGCAGCAATCATTTTACTGACTGAGCAATCTTCCCAGTTTTGTAATGTTTTAAAAGCATTGCAGATTTCAAAGCCAACCTGAGCTAGATGATAACTTCTCTAACAAAACAAAACAAATGCCTCCAAGTAAGCTCTGAAACAAACTGCTAGAAGAAAACATAGGGGAGACACTTGGAGATATAGGTTCCTCTCCACCACATCGATACAACATAGGTAAAGACATTCTGAAAAAGACTTCAATAAGTGAGTACATAATAGCAATACTTGACTTATGGGTTTGTATAAAGATAAAAACTTCTAGACAACAAAGGATCACTAGGGTCCCCTAGAGTATTTTTCACACAACCAGCATAGTGAAGACACAGCCTACAGAATGGGTTGAAAATTTTTGCCAAATAAACGTCCAACAGGGGATAAGTATCTAGAATTTTATAAATAATTCCAAAAATTAAACACCAAATCTCCCACCAAGTCATCCAATCGATGAGTGGACTAATACATTAAACAAAAAATTCTCATAAGAAGTACAAATGGAGCTGGAGACATGGCTTAGCACTTAAGACACTTGCCTGCAAAGCCTAAGGACCCATGTTTGATTCCCCTGATCCCACATAAGCCAGACGCACAAAGGTGAAGCAAACATAAGGTTGCACATGATCACCAAGTGGCACAAGCATCTGGAGTTTGATTGCAGTGGCTGAGACCCTGGCGTGCCAATTTTCTCTCTCTCTCTCTCTCTCTTTCAAAAATTAAAGAAAAAAAAAAGAAGTACAAATGTCCAATAAATATTTGGGGAAATGTCCTACATCCGTAGCCACTAGAGAAATGAAAATTTAAAACTACACAGAGATTCAACCTCACTCCAGTCAGAATGGCCATCATCAGGAAGGATAACAAATGCTTGCAAGGATTCAGAGAATAATTTTAAAAAAAAACTTAGACATTGTTGGTAGGAATATTGATTCTGCCAGTATGAGAATCAGTATGAAAATTCCTCAAAAAACTAAAAATAGAACCACCATAGCACTCAGATATACCAGTCCTGGTGTATATCTGAAGGAATATGTCAGCATAGCACAGAGGTACTTGCAATTCTATGTTTTTATTGTGACCCTGTTCACAATAATCCAAGTTATAGAATCAATCTAGATGTTATTCAAACGATGAATGGATAAAGAAAATGTATACACTAAGAGTCGTATTCAATCATAAGTAAGAATAAAACCATGTCATTTGCAGGAAAATGAACGCAAGTGGAGATTACCATAGTAAGTGAAATAGGCCATACACAGCAAGAAAAATAACACATTTCTCTCTTATATATGGAAGCTAGATTTTAAAAAATTGAAAGACATAAAAATAGACCAGGTGTATTTGAGAAGAGAGGGGGGAAAGGGAGACAGAAGAAGGTACTGGTGGCTGAATCTGATCAAAGTAACTGATATATATATATGTGTGAAAATGTCATGATGAAACCTATTAAATCCATTGTTTTGCATAGTTAATAGTTACTAAAAAAAAAAAAATGGAGGTGAAGTCTGCCTTTCCTCTCTCCACCAACAAAAAAGAAAGAAGTTAGGAACAGTTTGCTAAATTAGGTTGTGACTGTGGATGCTTTTAAAAATATCTGCTCCAGGAAGATTTAAGAATTGATCTGCTTGAATGATGGGATTAGGGGTGAGTAATACAATATTTCTAAATTTTCTGTTTTTAAAAATCCATTTGAAAAGGAGATATGAAAGGAAGGGAGGAGGGTATTTATTAGGTTGGTATTGTATATATGTAAGTAGAAAGATTGAGATGGGGAGGGGATATGATGGAGAATGGAATTTCAAATGGAAAAGTGGGGAGGCGGGAGGGTACTACCATGAGATATATTTTATAATCATGAAAAATGTTAATAAAAATTGAGAATAAATAAATAAAAAGAAAAAAATTCATTTGAAAGAGAGAAATAGGTAGATGTGCATATTCTAGAGAATGGGCATGCTATGGCCATTAGCCACTGCAAATAAAGTCCAGACACATGTACCACCCTGTGCATCTGGCTTTACGTGAGTCCTCTGGAATCAAGCCTGGGTCCTTAATCGCTATGCCATCTCTCAAGCCCTAAAACAATATTTCCATTTAAAAATAAATAAATGAAATGAGCCAAATAGTCCACTCAAAGATTTTGAAACTTTCTTACAAGCTAGGAATAGAAGGGAATGTCTTTGAAATGATAAGTATTGGAAGCCAAAAGAAAGTATCATGTTTAAGGAAGAGAACTAGCAGTGTTATACTGGAAACAAGGTAACTATGACTGTTGTTTTAGACCATTGGAGCTGCTGTAGCAAAACTTTTGTTTGGGTAGCTTATAAGCCCCAGAAATTTATTTTTCTTGGTTATGGAGGTTGGGAAGTGCAAAATCAAGGCACCAGCAGATTCATTGTCTGGTGAGAGTCTTCTTCATGCCCATCTTCTCATGGTGGTAAAGACAGAAATCTCCCTAGAATCTTATAGTAAGGGCACTAATAACATTCTTGAGAATTCCATCTTCATGACATAATTCTGTATACCATTAAGCTATAATCTTTGGTGAAGAGGAAAAAACTCTTAGAAATTCAGGAGTCTGTAATCTATCCTACTCGTTGGGTAATGCAGATTACGTTTAAAAGTATGAATTTTTTTTTTTTTTTTGGTTTTTTTCGAGGTAGGGTCTCACTCTAGCCCAGGCTGACCTGGAATTCACTGTGGAGTCTCAGGGTGGCCTCGAACTCACGGCAATCCTCCTACCTCTGCCTCCCGAGTGCTGGGATTAAAGGCGTGCGCCACCACGCCCAGCAAAGTATGAAATTTTGTGGAGATGCAAATAGTCAGTTTATAGTATCTGCCATTGCAGTTATTACTCATTGTTCTAGAAACACCAAACTATAAAATAAGACAAGAAAAAGAAATCAGCAGTGTAAATGCCAGAAAGGAATAGATAAAATTGTTACCATATGAACATGATATGATTATTTACATTTCAAAGCACATAAGAAAATTAAATTTAAAACTACATAAGTCATCTAGTAAGATAACTAGAAATTAGGAAAACAGGTTATGACTTTTTCAAGTATCTGCAATAAATAACTATTATATAAATACACATATATTAAATCCTGCTTTGTTATGGCAACAGAACCCTTCAACAACCATAATATGCTTAGGAGTAAATTTACTGAGAATTGTACAAGTTCTTCTTCCTACATTATGCTTAAGAGAAGTTATGAATCAAACTACATATTTATGTATCTCAGCTTCTGTATTTAATAGTTGTGACCTTATGTAATCTTGACTTTTCTGTTTATATATTTGTAGAAGAAAAGACTAAAAATATACATGTGCATGTAATTAGCACCCCTTCTGGCTGTTTAGGGTCAGCCTAGCTTTTCCTGATGAGGTTTAAAACCAACCAATTATTAGTTTTCTATTTCTACTGTAACAAATTACCACAAATTTGGAGGATTAAAGCAACATTAATTTATTATCTCACAGTTCTGTATGGAAGTTAGTAGATTCTGAGTGTCACTGAGCTAATGATCTACTTAGAGTATGAAAGGTCAAGTGATGGTGTTGCTGAGGCTATATTCCTTTCTGGAGGCTCTAAGAATGCACCCGTTTCCAAACTCCTTCCAATTTGTGGTGGAATTCAACTCTGAGTCATTGCAAGATTAAAGCTCCACTTCCTTGTTCCGGTCACGGGGAAGCCTCTCTCAGCTGTAAGACACCACCTGCATCCCCTGGCTCATTATCCCCTTCTTCCAAATCAGCAGTAACTGTTCGCATTTGTCACGCATATTCAGTCTCTCCGCGTTCCTCCTCTGCCTGCCTCTCCTACTGCTTTCTTTGTTTTACATCTCTCTAACACTTCAGTTCTCCTCTTCTGATTCTCAGGGTTTGTGGGATTATATGAGTCCTTTGAGATAATCTGCCTATTTTCAGGTCAGCAGAATAATAAACTTAGTTATATCTTTAAAAAACAGATTATAATTATTTCATTGAGTAAATAGCAGAGAGAATCATGGGGTGGCATCTTTAGGACTCTACCTATGACACTCAGATCATGCAGTACCACAGAATTAAAGATGGAAAGCCCAAGACAGAATCTCAGATTTTAAGAACCTCTCATATAATCCTCAAACATAAGAAAATACCTCTTCTTAGTTCACATTCCTTTCACAGTGAAGGCTTCTGAGATCCAGTGTGACATCAAAAGTGACCAAACTTACAGAAAAGAATGAGAACGCTGCCCTCCTACCCAACACAGTGCCTTCCCCATTCCATTTCTCCTCCTGTTTGAGCAGGAATTGAGCCTTTTCCTTATCTTGAGTTTTGGGACAATATTTCAGTACAAGTATTAGTCTTTGGTTGCTGTGTATAGCTGTACACATTTCTAGATGGATGGTTTTCTCTAAAGCCACACAATAACTGCCCTACGAGGCTTTAATAACCAGCTGGGCACAGTGGACAGAACTGGACCTGAAGTTACAAGCTTACCAGCATCCTCAGCTGTGAGATGGAGCTAACAATGACCACCTCCCAGGAAAAGGGGATAACAGAATTAAAATGTCACCACATTCTTGGAACATGTCTTCTGCCTACGGTAAGGTGCTTTGCACATGACATGATAATGGTGACAATTTTTTTGTTGTTGTTTATAAAACCATTCCATGTTTTTAGATCACTTTGGAAGGAGAAGACATCCCCCAAGCCATCTACCCAATACCATCCCAGGCACCATCTGAGGCCCCACTCTTAAGAATCAAATGAGGGGTTGGAGAGATGGCTTAGCAGTTAAGGCGCTTGCCAGCAAAGCCCAAGGACCCCATGTTCCATCTCTCTCCAGATCCACTAAGCCAGACACAAAAGGACATGCAAGTGCGATGCCATATATGTACACTAGGTGGCGCAAACATCTGGCCTTCGATTGCAGTGGCTGAGGCCCTGGCATGACAATTCTCTCTCACGCTCTCTCTAAAAGAAATAATAGTAACAACAAGAATCAAATGAGATTTTTCTGTGTTTCAAATATATAGCTCAGCACAATGCTTAGACTTATCAAGATGGAGGGGAAGAAAGTCTTTCAGTCATTCATGTTCCCTTCTGTATCCAGGCTCCTGTGATTCTCCTTACAGTCTGCCCCACTGATCTCTACATAAAATTCAAACCGTCTTTTTGTTACCCAAGATTATCTGCCTTTACAAAAGAATTAATGAGGAAAGTCTGTTTCTCAGTAGATTGTGTAGTCTTCCTCAAGGAGGGGTGTTTCCATTGCATGGGCACACCAAGAAAGCTCGGTAGCTGATATTTTTATTTGCCAAAAGTCTTCCAGGTGATAGCACCATAGTGAGAATTCCTCTCTCTGCCTCCACCTACCCCAGCTTCAGTAACTCCTTCTTTCCAACCATTCTTTTCACTTTCCTGCTCAACTTCAAAATTCACTTCCTTCCCAGTGAGGAACAATAGTACTCTCATTAGTTCCTACCCCTTCATACTACATCAACTGATAAAGTGCTCCATGAACCAAAGGCCTTTGCTTATTTAGGATTTACCCATAAGGATTTCATTACAATAGAAACAGCCAGTTTTTCAATTACATATAACTAACCCATTTGCTGACTTGTGGTCAAAGCACTGGTAATTGTCACGTGGTTCTGTGGCCCTGTTCTTAAAGGAATTGCCATTGTCATGTTTGTTTTTGTTCCCAAGGTGTCCCTCAGCCTAATGTAACTTGGTTGAAGAGAGGATCTCTGAGTGACAATGTTTCCTTGCTTTTCAATGGATCCCTGTTGTTGCAGAATGTTTCCCTTGAGAATGAAGGAACCTACGTTTGCACAGCCACCAATGCTCTTGGGAAAGCAGTGGCAACATCTGTGCTCCACTTGCTGGGTAAGTGTCAGATTCTAGTTGCTCCTGGTGTGCCATCTGGAAGGTGTATAAAGTAGAGCCCAGTTCTTTCGGAGAGTGAATGAGATGAGTATCACACGGTTTTAGTCCTTTCTATCAGTGCCTGCTGAAAACACACACACTAAATTCTAACATCCTGCCATCCTAGTTTTTCTCTCTGAAGGGTGTGGATTTGGAAGCCACTCTTCTGCTAAAATCCTACACTGGTGCTGGAGATATTTCTTACTTTTAAGGCATTTACCTGCAAAGCCTAAGGACCCAGGTTTGATTCCCCAGTACCCATGTAAGCCAGATGCACAAGGTGGCACATGCTTCTAGAGTTCATTTGCAGTAGCTAGAGGCCAAGGTGTGCCTATTCTCTCTCTATATGTCTCTCTCTAATAAGTAAATAAAATATTAAAAAAGAAAACCTATGCTGCAACATGAAATTCTCTGACCAGAATTAAGTCCTTCATGTTCTGCCTGTATGAATCCTCCTGATGTTTCTGACCTCTATTCTATGAGAGTGCTGGGGAGATGGAGACAGAGACAGACAGACATCCAGTCAGACAGACTTACTCTTTCCCTCTTTGGAGCTCCTGAGTATATTGTTTTCCCAGTAAGAAATGCCCTGCCCTGCCTATATCAAATTGCCCCAACCATAGACCTCACTAAATTCCTACCTGGGTGAATCTTTTGCTGTTTTTGTTAAATCTCTTCTTTGTCTGGTCTCTACTTGGTACCTGACACACATTGCTCTCCTATTGTTTCCTCAACTAAATTGTTAGTCCTTCAAAGGTAGGGAGGGGGCATGCCTGATGTTTCTGTTTAAGTCCTAAGGAAACAATACAGCTTGAATCACACCAGTCTTTTGCACTTAGAATACTTTTCCATTTGGTTAGTAGGAATAACAGAGGAAGGAATATAGAGACCCTTCTGAAATTCCAAGGGACAGGATGTTAGACTGCTTTCCTTGGGGGGCGGGAGGGTATGGGAAACTCATGCCACTCTTAATCAACAAAAGGAGGTGCAAATTGCTAGGATTATAGAATTCAACAAATAATACCCCTCTTTCCCTCTAGAGCTTGTAGATAGTTGAGAGTTCATCACAGAAGGCAACTAGATGGTTATCAGAGAGTGTTCGTTATTCCTTTCTACATCTCCAGCATCTAACAGGTGTGAGTTAAATATGTATATCGTGAATGAGTGAAGTTAAGTCTCTGGAAGGACTAAGGTTGTAGTACAGGGTTCATGGGAAAGAGGGTCCTTCATGGCCTTTCTTGTCGACGGGTAAGAAAGCCATGAAGACGTGGGAGGTGGTGCCTCGGTTGAAGTTAGAATTGCTGTTATGCAAAATGTCTACGCTTTAAATTTAGTTTGGGTGTTTTAGATTTTTTTTTTTTTTTTTTGAGATAAGGTCTCTCTGTAAGGCTGAGGCTGATCTTAAACTCTTGATCCTGTGACCACAGCTTCTCAAGGTGCTGGAATATCAGGTGTGGGACACCATGCCCTGCTCAGAGGCTTTGATCATCAGTAATTCCCTGGTATTTAGAATAACGCCCATTTCATTGGGGAAACCTGAAGGTCACAGAGGAATTAGACTAGAGCCTGAATGTGTAGTCTGCTGTTGTCAGTGGTGTTTGGGGTACACCCATGGAGTCTCTGTGGGAACAAAGTGTCACACCTTCACATGGTGCTTCTCAAAGGACCTCTGTAATCACCTGAAACCATGGAGCACCGGAAATGTTGGCAGTTCATCTAGGCCAAAGGTCCGGAATGAGTTTTCTTTGCTCCCTGCAAAGCCCCAGGTGATTCCTCACTCCACCCTGTCCTCGGTCCTGAATCTTCATGGTTGGCTCAGCTCTGCCCAGCAGACCTCTTCTGTGTGAAATCCCCTCAAGCCAACCAGCTCACAACCTTGGCCACCTGTCTGAGGGATCAGATCACCACGCTCCTCAGGCTCCTTCACCCCACAAGCTCATGCTTCATAACCTTCCTCAAATCCCAGGCTCCTCACCATGTAAGCTCCCCTGTAGAACGTGGCTCATTCTCATGTTCCCAAGGCTCCTGTAGAGGAAGCAGAGGTCTGTCTGACCAATCTGTGTCCTCCTGTCCCTTTAGGACTAGTGATGAATACATTTTGTTTCATTTTGTAAGCTTGGTGCTGTAGTCAGGTTCGCACTGCTGGCAGAAAACACCCGACCAAGAGCAGCTTGTGGGGAAAAAGGTTTATTTTGGCTTACAGACTTAAGGGGACACTCCATGATTGCAGGGGAAAACAATGACATGAGCAGAGGGTGGACATTACCTCTTCACCAACATCAGGTGGACAACAGCAACAGGAGAGTATGATAAACACTGGCATGGGGAAACTGGCTATAAAAAAACCCATAAAGCCTGCTCCCAACAATACACTGGCTCCAGGAGACATTAATTCCCAAATCTCCATCAGCTGGGGACCTAGCATTCAGAACACCTAAGTTTATGGGGGACACCTGAATCAAACCATCACATTCTAATCTTGGAAACATAGACATACCACATGTTAGCACAGTGCATAATTCTAAACATTCTAAATACCCTTACACACACACACACACCCCTCCATAACTATATAAGCCTAAGCATACAGAGGCGTAGCATTTCAGTAGGAGAGCTGATTTCCTCCAGTAGTTGTCTTTAAAACACCCACATTGGGTAATGGGGAGATGGCTCCATAGATAAAATGCTTGCTGCACAACTCTGATTACCTGAGTTCAAATCCCCAGACTTCACGTAAAAGCTAGAATCTGTAGCAAGCTTCTTTAATCCCAGGCAGAGACAAGAGAATTTCCCAGAAGATCTCGAAAGGAGCAGTGAACAACAATGAGCGATCTTGCTTCAAAGTGAAAGGTGAGGACCGACCTGCAAGTTGTCCTCTGAACTCCACATGGGTGCTGCAACACACTCATATCCTCCCTCACACATACAAACACATGCACACACACACATGCCCCAAATAAATAAAATTAAAGGCCATATAAGGTGAAATGATTATGATGGAAAATTTACAACAACAGAACACTCAACCTAGGATGAGAATTGATGGTTTTAAATTGGTAAAAATGTGTCATATTTTGTTTTCTTAGAACGAAGAGGACCAGACAGTAAGACTGTATTTTCTAAGGCACAGAAAAAGCATTTTCTCCAGAGATCCAAGACCAGAAGCAGCAGCAATGACCCAACAGGAGAAACTCTGCCTCGAGGTCTGGAATTAACTATTTTGGGATTTCCTGCTTGTGAGGCATGTGCAAAGAGAAGGACTTAGCTGAAAGCATCTCTGTGTTTTTCACTTTGCATATGTAAAATCATTCCTAGGTATTGGCCCAGATTCCTTTTGTCTTGCCCCTCAGTCTTTAGCAGGTCAGTGGACTCCTTTCACAAAGAAGCGGTTTTTGAAAACCCTGCACTGAAGGAAGCTGACAAAGCTCTTATCACTAATATGCGTCATTATTTCTGATGACAGAAATATTGATTTTCCAGTTTCAAAACTATAGCCAAGTCAGTAAATCTTCACAGAAGGAAAGTTTGCTAAGAGTCATGGAACCGATTCTTTCATTTTTCTCCTCTCACACACAGACAAATGTCCTATACATACCAGCTTTGTTACCCATCAGTACTTGGTCAGAAGGACCTAATTTAAGTATTCCAAGTTGGCAAAGCTTTGCAGAAGGACAAAAGAGCAAGGCAGAAGTGAGAAAACCAGAGCTTCTATAGTCAGAGAAATCCTTAGTGATGGTTTTAGCTCAACAGTGGGTTGATGGTGACAGCAGGACACGCAGAAGCCACTGTTAAACCACACAGCTGTGTCATTTCGATGTTTAAATTTTGAGCGGTTCTTCCCAGCTGCAGAGCATATTGTACAGAATGTCACCCTGCAGGTAGGGACTCTGGGGGTGCAAGCTAAGACCCAACCGCCTGAGATGCAAGGAGAGTAGAGAGGGGAAAGTGTCAGGCTGTCAGTCTATGTTACTGATGCCATCACTATTTAGAGATAGTTGTATTTCTTCTCTTCTTTTAGACACAATGCTACTGTTACTACATGCACATTTGTCTAATCATTTGACATTCAGTGGTACTTGCTGAATGCTTGCTCTTTCTAGGGCTGAGAATTCTGAGGTGACTTTGTTACTGAGATGCTCACAGTCTAAGCAGGAGGCAGTCATGTCAACAGGTAGGCTGAGGCAGGGCAGCAAGTGTTGCCATAGGAACACATCCAAGGTGCAATGGTGACACTGAAGAAGGGGTGCTACTGCTTTCTGGAAATGTCATCTAAGTTTACATTGAGTCATGGTATTTGTTCTGGGCAGGAAAGGAAGGACATTCCAGTAAGAGAAAATTAGAGGGCCAGAGAGATGGCTTAGCGATCAAGGTGCTTGCCTGTGAAGCCTAAGAATTCATGTTCGAATCTCCAGGTCGCATATAAGCCAGATGCACAGTGACACAAGCACACAATGTCGCACATGTGCCACAAGGGAGCGCACATGTCTGGAGTTTGTTCACAGTAGCTGAAGGCCCTGGCACACCCATTTTCTCTCTCTCTCTCCCTCTTCCTCTTTCTCTCTCTCTGTCAAAAATAAATTTAAAAATGAGAAAGAATGTGAAAAAGACATGAAGAAGTATATGCCATTGGCATGAAGATCAAAAGAACTTCAACTGGATATTCATGGAACTAAGCTACTAGTGAAGGTCAAGCTTTTGTCACATTGAAACACTGGTTTTATTAGGATCACCTACATTATTCTACCACTGCATACACAGGCCCAGATGAGTACATGCAGAACTGTGTGTGCAAACATTCATATGTACACACTGTAGAGAATACCAGCCCTTCAGTGGATCCTTATGTTAGTATTTCAAAGATAATAATTTATTAGTCTAACCAGTATTGCTTCAGTAACCAAACTATAGCATTATTCTATCCTCATGATGAATAAGGTAATATTTATGGGCTTGACATTAAAATAGGAAAGATGGCAAGAAATAACTAAAGAAGTAAAAAATGTATATATTTCATCATTGTAAGTGTTAAGAAGGAAAAATTAGAGAGATGGGGTACATAATGCTTGCTGATGACCACTTCGGTGAAGATATTCACAGGCCTGTAGAGGAGAAGATCCTTGCGGCCCTTGATGGATGAGATGGAAACCCTTCATGCAGCCGGATGAGGAAGGAGCATTTCTGGCAAGGGAAGTGGTGCAAAGAGTGGACAATGAGTGAGCTGATGTGATCGAGGTACAGAAATAAGGGGCATGTAACTAGGATACAGGAGGGGAAGGAACAAGGATATAGATAAGTTTGGAGAACTGCTGAGAACCAACTCATCCAGGGCTTCAAGGGCAAGTTAAAGTCAATAGTTAAACTAAAAATGTGGGAGTATATTGAGGAGTCCCCTATGTGACTGTGAGGATATGATCTTTTCAAATGCAACTAGGAAAAAAAATATTGGCAGAGCATATTTCTAATGAGGAACTTAGACGTCAAACATGTGAAGAACACCTACAAGTTAACAGTGGACAGCAACCTCCACTACAAAACAGAGAACCAACACCTCAACAGACGCTTCGCCAAAACACACTGTACAGTTGGTATCCAGGGAACGCAGATCAAACCCCAGTGCGATACAATTTCAGAACTACTGGATCAAATTTCAGGAAGAATGTACAGCAATGCAAATAAAAGGGCAGAGAGAAGACCACTATGAAAAACTTCTGGAACTTTGTAATGAAGACAAATATCCACCTATCCAAGACTCAGATATTCCACTCTCAGGTCTTTATCCAAGCAGAATTGAAACATGCCCACACAAAGATTTGTACAAGAATGTCCAGTCCTGTTCATGGTAACTGTAGACAGGAAAATGAATGTTTAAAGACTTCAGTATTTTCGGGAATGGCATATTGCTCAGTAATAAGAGGATGAAGCACTAGTATGTACAATGGTATGAGTAAATCTCAAAGATATTACACTAAGTGAGGGAAGCCAAGTACAAAAGAGCATGTCACATGACAGTCTATGAGGAGGTGAAGCCCATGTATAGTGATAGAAAGGAACAAGAGATGGCCTGGAAGCAGATTTGATTGGAAACAGGCAAAATGAAACTTTTGGGTGTTGAGAATATTACATACATTGCTTGGATCATGGTTCTGTAAATTCATACAATTGTGAAAGTCATGAAACTGCACATCTGAGCATTTTATTGTATATGAATTATACTTTAATAAAAAACCCACATTTTTAAAGAAATGCACATGTGTCCTGCCCTGAGCTGTCAAAGTGTCCTTATGAAATGTGGCAGAATAGAGCCTTGGTGTTAGACACATGTGGGTTCCAGTCCAGCTAACAGGTAACAGACCTTGGCAAGTTGTTTAACTGCATTCAATTTCCATCTCTACAAATAACAATAAAAATATCTACCTCAAAGCAGGACTGGGAAGGGTAAATGAAAAATAGATTATAAAGTGTCTAACCCAGCACCTGATCACCTGGGAGGTTCTCAATACACAGGCATCTTAGGTATAATCTTGAGGGGCTGACTGAAAATATGCTTTATGGTTCTGTTCTGCAAATGATGCCATGGGCTATTTAAGAAAAAAAACTCAGAAAGAAAATGTGGAAAACAATAAGTTAAAGAAATTACCCCGCTATATGAGAGAGCCTGTGGACACAGCTGGTAACTATCAATTACTTGAGATTATTCTGGGGAAATCTGGCACTTTCTGTGATCATCCACAAAGCTGTCATCATCATGTCCTACCTCATCTTTTACCAAGTGTTGGCAGGGAAAGGAAACAAAAAAAAAAAAAAATACTGTGATTACTGGAGGTGGTTGGCTTTGTCTCTTATAAAAAGAAACATCTATTCTTACCTTTCCAGATGTCTCCGTAACAAATCACACAGTTTCTGCAAGTTTTGGTTAAGAACTAATGGAAAAATCGGATGGAACTCAAATGTATCTCCCACCTTACTGCATAATCCCTGCTCCCTGGTCCTCCTCCTGCTCAATTATCTTCTAACTCTCTGCCTGAACCTGCTTTTGGGAAATGAACCACGTCAGAGGATCTCCTGGAGGCTTTTCTCCCTGTCCTGTTGGCTCTGCTTGAAAAATGTGGAGAAAGGCCTCCTCTCCTTTCCTCCTCTCTCCTTCCTCTTCCCTCTCTCTCCGGATTTTCTGGCAGATCTAGGTGGCCTACAACGGCCTTCTCCAAGGCTGTGGTCCAAGGACCCCGTTCAGGCCACCATTTCCATCATTGATTACAATAGTTGAGGAAAGGACAATTTAAAGGCCCCCTTAAGACTATGCGATGGCCTTCGCTGTGTGTTGCTGCTTGAAACACCGTCAGACAGTAACCACAGAACAGGTGGTGGTGGTCCTTGGTCCATTGCTTCTCGGGCATCATAATTTCTTATTTGAGGTGGTCCTGATGTTTCATTTGCTTTGTGCAGAGCCTTTTTGGGAGCCTAGTAACTGGACACATTGTTCTGCCACGTGTGGCCCCTTGGGAGTGCGCATTCAGAGGCCCCATTGTGTGATGGCCAACGGACAGGAAGTGAATGAAGCCCTTTGTGATCCCTGGCAGAAGCCACTGGCTGGGTTTCAGCCCTGTAACACCCAGGACTGCCCTGCAAGGTAGGTGTAGTCCCTCTCTTATCTCATCAGTACACAGATTTCGTTGGTTCTGTTTTAAAAGAAATAGTAATTTGGTGCAATAGCTCAACAGTTAAAGTTTACTTAGCACTCAGTCTGTCCCAGGCATTCTGCTAAGTGCTTTATACTACTTGCTTCCCAGGAGCCTATGAGGTAGATGTGAGTTTCCTATTGTACAGATGGGAAAAGTCCCCTCCCAGACCTGCTTCCAGCACTATTGGCTCCTAAGACTCTGGGAGGCAGAGTTCATGGCTTTACCTGGGAGGTAATGAGGTGGTTTCAGGTGCCAGGGCCACTAGTTAAAAACACAGTGCCTTAGGCTTGACCCCTGGAAGTTCAACCATGAATAATTTTAGTATGTAATAGATGATACAAATCAGTAATTAGAAAAGAGCCCCAGCTTGTAACCTCTATCAAATCTGACCCATCGCAGTGCTCCAGACCTGTGACAGTATCCCAGACTGCACCCCCTCCCCCTTCCCCGCTTACTTCCATTAATGCATGTCCATTTCCAGTTACCGCCGGAATACGGGCTCTTCTCCTTTCTCACAGGGACAGTGGTAGCCTCGCGATTACTGTCTCCCTTCCTCTAGGACTGCCTTTATTCCATAAGAATACCCATCTGTTAAGACAAATTTATCAGGATGGTTCTCTGCTGAAAACCTTTCAATGCATTCTTTTTTTTGGGGGGGGGGCGGTGTTTCGAGGTAGGGTTTCACTCTAGTCCAGGCTGACCTAGAATTCACTATGTAGTCTCAGGGTGGTCTTGAACTCATGATGATGCTCTTACCTCTGCCCCCCAAGGGATTAAAGGTGTGCACCACCACACTCTTTCTTACTGTATTCTTAGAATTCTTAAGATAAAGGCTGACCCCTGGCCTTGTGGCTGAATCTGTCTTAGCCATCCTTTTATCCCCATTACCTAATACAGCAGAAGCTTCCAACCTTGGTGATGATGGGATACCTGGTAACTGACTGACTCAATGAGTGGAGGGCTTGCATTTCCTTCTTGTGTGGGAATTAAGCTACCTGCTGGTCTCACAGCTTGTCTCTCCCACCCCAGTTACCCAGTGTTCTTCTAATGCTGGTCTTTTTGGGTGTCTTTGTTGTGCTATTCTTTCCTGACTTAACACATATACACACATGTGTGCGCACGCATACACACACACACACACACACACACACACACACACTTGTCCACTCTCTTGGCATTTGGTTATTGTTATTTGTCTTCATATACCTCCATACATTTTCTGGGAACCTTATCTGACTTAGTGCTCAAGAATAAATGAGCTTCTGTGATAGAAATTGTAATATCTCTCATTGCTCTTACTGATCTGTCTGGCTCTCCCGCTATACTATGTATTCCATGGGAGGTAGTCTGGAGCACAACAATTTATTCCTAGCACTTAGCACAATGTCTGTTCCACCATACGCTCTCTAAATACTTGGGAAGATGAACGATTGCATAGCACAGAGCCTAAAAGAGACTTGACCAAATGGCACCAAAATTGAAAGCAGAAAAATAAACTAGCAAATAGATATTTTTGAGTTCAAATCTGTGAAGCAGACATTATTATAAACCCTATTTTCCAGATTAAGACATAAAGTAATACTGTTATATAGATCAGTGTTCATTCCAAATGCCCACACTACACCAGATCACCTGTGCCTTGGAGAAACATGAGAGGCAGAGTCACAGTGTAAACACAGCAGCTCCCTTGGGCCATGTTCTGAGTATTGCAGGCAGTCTAACTGCCATGTATTTAATGCCCACTATAACTTCTAAGTGGAAGATCTCACACTAAGTGTCACCCCAGGGAAAGCATCAAGCTTATCCTACAGTAAAGAAGGAATTTGACCCAAGAAATCTGCTCAATGTTAGTTTTTGATTTTCACAAAGTAGAGAGGAACCACATTGGGAAATTCCCTAACATCCTTGTTATTAAAAGTATTCCTTAGACTTTACACACTTTTAGAACAAGTATTGTCATATACTGTCATACCTGATAGGAGCAATAGAGTGCATCTCATCCTACAGATAGTGCCTCAAAGGTACATAACCTTAAATTTTCTGTGCCATAGCCCTTCTGATAATATGGAGAAGTGTCTTCTCTCCATCTGTCTCTCTGTCTGTGTGTGTGTGTGTGTGTGTGTGTGCACATGTGTAAACATGTGTGTTTATTTCTAGAACAAGCTTTTTTTTCATTATATTTTTTGTGGCTCTGGGGAATAAATTCAGAGCTTTTCTTTGCTCACACTAGACAAATGTTCTACCATTGAGCTACAATTGTGGCCCAAGGTTTTTAAAACTCATCAAATTAAAATATATTTGATTAGAGAGTAACCTAATTATATTGAAATGCATTTACTGGAACATTTTAATGTGTATGATGCTAGCAGATTTGCTTTTCTATCAACACGATAAACAGTAAAGTCCAGTTGCGCTTTTGTCTTGAAATGCTGGAAGTCAGAAGTGTATTGAGATATCTACCAAAACTGTAATGTGATAAGAAAACACCTATGATTGTTGTTGGTAATAAAGCCACAGCTCTCACCACCATCCCTGTAGTGTGTGGTGTGTGTCTTTACTGTTGAAAGAAAAACTAAATGTCATTCAGATTTCATGACTGAGTGTGCAGTGTCTTGGATGACCATGAACTTCAGAGTAAAAAATCTCTCTGCAGTGTCTCTGCAGTAGCTTGGGCATCTTTGATGGTAATGCACTTTGGAAGCTTTTAATCTCCAAGTTCAATGTCCTACAGATATTACTGCATGACCCTTAAGGTCAGATAAATCTAGAATCCACTCCCAGCTCTGTAGACAGGTTACTTGTATGGCTATAGCGAATTTATCTAATTTCCTACAAGAATGGAAAGAACATGGGAAGAGTTATGTAAAACAACATGTAAGTACTATTTAGAGGACACTGCACACTGATGATTTAGAAATATTTTGCTCCATTTGGTTTCAATGAATTTACATCTAACTTTTAAATTTTTTTAAATTTTATTTTACATTAGAGAGAGTGAAACAGAGAGACAGAGAGAAAGAGAGCATTGGCACACCAGGGCCTCAGTCACTACAGTCAAACTCCAGACACTCGCACCACCTAGTGGGCATGTGTGACCTTGTGCTTGCCTCACCTTTGTGTGTCTGGCTTATGTGGGATCTGGAGAGTCGATCATGGGTCCTTAGGCTTTGCAGGCAAGCACCTTAACCACTAAGCCATCTCTCCAGCCCACATCTAACTTTTTGCAGGGGAGGCAGAGGCAGGAGGATCCTGAATTCAAGTTCAGAGTGGCCCATGTAACAAAACCCTGTCTCAAAACAAACAAACAAACAAAAAACCCAGACAAACAAGAAAGGAAAAAATTCACCTTTTGGAAATTTCCACCTGATTTGGCCCTTTGGGACCACATAATGGCAGCTCTCCATTAACCTTCAGGTGGATCTACCCATCCCTATACTGGTCGTCTCCACATGGTGACGCTGAGGCTCCCTGAGAAAAGGAGAAAGGGAGGCGGGGAGTTATCTGTGCTGCCACCCCTTCCTGTAGAGACACCACTCCCCTGATGCCACCATGGGGTTCGAGTCAAAGTGTTCATACCCTTCCTTACTAAGGCCCTGTAGTTTTTGCTCCCAGGTGGTTCACGAGTGTGTGGTCAAAATGCTCTGTGTCTTGTGGTGAAGGATTTCACAGTCGGCAAGTGACGTGTAAGCAGACAAAAGCCAACGGGACTGTGCAGGTGGTGTCCCCAAGGGCATGCATCCCTGAAGACCGGCCTCTGGGGAGAAGACCATGTTCTCTTCGCCCCTGTGTCCAACAGGTCATCGATCCAGGGAGCCAGGTAACCTCGTGGGTTGACAGGACCAGCTATGATTGTCACTTCGTTACTAGTAAGCTTTTTATTAAATTTTTGGAGAAAACCTTATTGTTCTATATATATATATATATATATATATATATATATATATAATATATATATCCCTGACCTCAAAGTCTCCACTTGGAAATTACAGTGTCTCTGTCTTCCAGGGCAAAAGTGAGCCAAGTTTAGGACTCGTGAATGCAGTGACACAATGACAGAAGCTCCAAAATGGATCCCATGCAAGCAGTAGGAATAAGAACAGCCCTTAAAAAGAACCCTAATGCTATTTGTACAAAAATCTAAGAATTCCCATTCTAAATGCCACATTGAATGCAATTATAATAGCAAGAACACCTGTGATCCCAGCATTCAGGAGGTAGAGGCAGGAGAATCACAAGTTTCAGGCCAGCCTGGGCTACATAGTGAGTTCCAAGCCCACCTAGGATACTTAGAGAAATCCTGTCACAAAAAAATATGAAAAAAAATGCTTAGGAAAATTGTTTTCAATATATAGAAATGCATACAGAGAAAATATAACACATTGTTAAAACATAAATGAGAAGGACAAATAAGAGATCTATTATTTTGCTGAGTAGAAAATTTCAGTATGATATGAATTCATGCATGTAATACTATTCTAATTAAAATGGCAAAACATTTCTCTGGCACTTAATTCTGACATTTATTCTCAGAACAAAAAAGGATAAGTAACTTTTAGAAAAATAAATTATTGGAGGCATAGAGAAAGCCTTCATTATTCTATGTGGAGCATGATGCACAAATGTTATGAGCAAAATAGTTCATCATTAGGGTTGGAATAGGCACTGGATACAAAGTATAATTCCAGCATAGAAAGAGAACCATGTTATATGACTTTCGAGTTCAAGGGCAGTGAGTCAAGTATGAAGAGTGGTTTAAAATGAAATGAGATGTAAAATAAATAAATAAATAAATAAATAAAATGAGATGGTATAAAACTAAAGACAGATTTTTTTCAAAGAAATTAAAACCTAAATAGATAGAAGGATTCCCTATGTTCATGACATACCATTACCAACCACAAGTTACTCTAAATTTATTAAAGATTCACAGAATTCTCTACCAGAAATTGACAAACTGATCCTAAGAAATCATTTGAAAGTACAAATGATTCAGAGTAGCCAAAATAATTTTTGAAAGGAATAAGTTGAAGGATCCAAACTTTCTCATTTTGATTAGTGGCAATCAAGACAGTCTTTCTAGCACCAGAGAGGCATATGTAGCACTGACGTAGAATAGAATCCAAAAAGCAAACCAATTGATTAGCTGTAAGAGTGACAGGATCATTTGATGCAGAAAGAACAGATTAGATTGAGAAATGCTTAGGGCCTCAGTGAGGCACCTGTGAGTGACTCCACGAGGGCATTTCCAGGGAGGAATACCTGGGGATAAGGTTTGCCCTGAATGTGGAAAGCACTATCACATGGACTGGGGTCCCAGAATGAATAACAAGGGGGAAAGGAGAAAGCCAGCAGAGCTTTCTGATCCTCTGAATTGTGAGCAAATGCCTGCTGCCACGGCTGTGAACATGTGCCATTTCTGCCACCATGCCTTCCCTGCTCTTCTGGACCCCTAATACCTAAGCCAAAATAAGTCCTTCCTCTCTAAAGTCTCTCCTTGTCAGACATTTAGTCACAGCAATGAAAAAATTAACACATACATTTTTACTTGAGAACGTTATTGTATTGCCTGTTGGTCATATTCCCATAGGGTTATACTCTTATGTTCCCTCCCCCTGCTCCCATTCCACTGAGGGTCCTCCTCAGTGGAGTAATCAGATCTCGGTGTGGGATTGTGAATGCACAAGTCAGCTTCTGCTGGGGTGGGGGCAAGGCCTCAGAGTACCCTTTCCCACCATGTGGCTCTTACATTCTTTCTACCTTCTCTTCATGTTTTAAGTCTCCTTTAGTGTGTGCTTTCCATCACCTCTGGTTTTCTGCTTTGGTGAGTTTTTGAATCCCCTCAGTATCTACTGCCATCTCCCTGGAGATGGTTCTCAGGCTAGCAATGAGAGCAGTCCTCACATTTAATCTGCCACTTCCTCAGTAATGTTTATTGGGCCCTGACATATGTGATAGAGATGACTCATCTCATGCTAGGCAGTTGACTTTTTTTTTTAATCATACTGATGTGTCTTGAGCTCTCTGGTATTCACTACCATCTGTAAAAAGCAGATTTTCTAGCCAAGAGTGATAGCAGCATGGATCAAAGACAAAGACATTGAGAAGCCTTTCTTCCCCTTGGTTTTTCAAGGTAGGGTCTCGCTCTAGCCCAGGCTGACCTGAAATTCACAATGTAGTCTCAGGGTGGCCTTGAACTCACAGCAATACTGCCTTGGGCCTCCTTGCTAGTATTAAAGGCATGCACCACCACACCTGGCCAAGAAGATTTTAATGGGCATAGCCTCTCCCTTTAGGCAAAGAACAGTGGAAGCTTCACTCTAAGGTCTATGACCTTCCAAGGCATTGGTTTCTGAGTTGGTTCTTAGTAGCAGGTATGAATTTCCTCCTACTAAGTGGGTCTCATATCCAATCAGAGAGCAGTTGATTACTCTCATAGCCTGTGTACCACCATCTCACTTTCTAACAAATTCTGCAGGACAACCTATGTTCCACATACAAAAGCAGGAATTTAGACTCCCTGCTTATAAGATGCATATAAAGGACTGCCATGAAATGGATCAAAGACTTACATTTAAGAGCTAAAACTTTGAAATTCTTAGAAAATATACATACATCTTTACCCTTTAGGAAATGATTTGTATATAGCACAACCAAAATGCAAATTTAAGTGAAATCAAACATGGGTTAATTGGACTACATCAAAATTAGAACTTTTGTGCCACAAAAAATAGCATCAAGAAAGTAAACAGGGTACCCACAGGATGGAATGTATCTAAAAAAGGGACTTGCACTTAAAATATATTTTTAAAACCACAATTCAACAATCAAAACACAACTAACCCAATTATAATATGAAGGCTGTTAACAGACATCACTTGACTAAAGATATACAAGTGGCCAAGAAGCACATAAATGGATGTTCACCATTAGGGACACTCAAGTTAAAACCACATTGAAATACCACTTCCCAGACACTAGTATAGCATTAGTTTAAAAGGGCTACCTACACAAGATCATCATAAGAGGAGGAAAAGATCATGACATCAAAATAAAAGAGAAGGCTGGAGAGATGGCTTAGCGGTTAAGCGCTTGCCTGTGAAGCCTAAGCACCCCGGTTCAAGGCTCGATTCCCCAGGACCCACGTTAGCCAGATGCCCAAGGGGGCGCATGCATCTGGAGTTCGTTTGCAGTGGCTAGAAGCCCTGGCATGCCCACTCTCCTCTCTCTCTCTCTCTGCCTCTTTCTCTCTCTGTCACTCTCAAATAAATAAACAAATAAAAATAAAGAACAAAAAATTAAAATAAAATAAATAAAAGAGAGACTGATTGAGAGGGGAGGGGATATGATAGAGAGTGGAGTTTCAAAGGGGAAAGTGGGGGGAGGGAGGGACTACCATGAGATATTGTTTGCAATTATGGTAGTTGTCAATAAAAAAATTTTTAAGGGGTGGCAGCTGGAGAGGGACTTCACTCAGTAAAATATTTACCTTGTAAGCAGAATGACCAGAGTTTGACACTCCCTCCTCCAAGAATTCACATAAAAATAAGGCTATGGTGGTAGTGTGCACTTGTATTCACAGCACTGGGGAGGCAGAGGTAGGCGCTGTCCAGCCAGTCTAGTGTAACTGGTGAGCTCCAAGGCCAGTGAGAGCCCTGCCTCAAAAAATAAAAAAATAATAAAAAAAATAAAATTAAAAGGTGAACAGCTGGGTGTGGTGGCGCACGCCTTTAATCCCAGCACTTGGGAGGCAGAGGTAGGAGGATCACGGAGAGTTCGAGGCTACCCTGATATTACATAGTGAATTGCAGGTCAGCCTGAGCTAGAGTGAGACCATACCTCGAAAAAAAAAAAAAAAAAAAAGGTGAATAGCATTACTATGGGACAATACCTGAGGTTTCTCCCTGGCCTCTACATGCACACTCACACACATACCCTCCACACACAAGTACACACACACACACACACAGAGAGAGAGAGAGACACACATAGTACAAGTGATAGTAAGGATGAGGAGAACTGGGACCTTCAGGTGTCATAAGCTGGAATGGAATGGTATAGCCTCCCTGGAAAGCAGTCTGGCATGTCCTCAAGAGCTTAAACATGAAATATGTTATGACCCAATAATTCCACTGCTAAATGAATGTCTAAGAGCAATGAAAACACGTGTCCACACAAAACTTGCATGTGAATGTTTGTAGCATAATTACTCGTAATAACCAAACATCAGAAAGAGCACAAATTATAATACCCCATAATTAACGAGAAGGAGAGGCAACTGCTGAGTAGCTGAGCTGTGATATGTTCGAGGAACAGAATGCTAATTGGACTGCTAAAAGGAGTGAGGTACTGACACATTCTCCAATGTGGACAAGTCTTGAATCATTGTGGTAAGTGCAAGAATACAGACACAAGAGACCACGTATTTCATGATTCCATTTATGGGATGTGTCCAGGATTGGTAAATCTATACAGCAAAAAGTAGATTTGTAATTGTCTAGGCCTGGGAGGAAAGGGTGTGACTATGGAAGGTTTTTAGGTTTCTTTTGGAAGATGGTGATAATGTGCTAAAAGGGAGTATGATGTGGCAAATCTGAAAAACATTACATTGTATAAATTAAATGGCTAATTGCATGACAAGTGATTTATAGTTGGATGGAACTTAGCTAAAAATAAAAGATGATAGGAGAGAAACTGAGTAATGTAATAAGTAAAATCAGAGACTAAACTTAGAATATAGGGCACAAAATTCTGACCTGACTAATGAGCCAAGCTTAAATTAATTAACTGAACGTGAATAGAACCATCAGGATGTGAAAGGCATTTACTTTCTTGCATAAAATAATTATTAGGAAAAATTAATAGGCATTATGACTATATTGCTTTTCTTGTAATTGAACTCACCTTAGCACATGTGCCTCCATTTTTTTGCTCAGAGCAGAAAATCACTAAACTTGGCATTCACTTATGGTTTTAAATGTAGCCATTTTTGGACTTAAGCCCAATCAGTTCGGTATTTGTCCCATCCTTTTCCCTTCTCCCTTGAGGTGATCTACACTTCAGAGGAGAAAGAATGGCAGAAGGGTGGGTCTCTTCCTAGTGTAATCGTGGGCTATCTGTTTACAGAGCTGGGATCTGATCTCTCATGACTCCCAGTGGGGGCGATAGGTCCCTTGTCTTTGCCTCTCCCATCTCAGTATACACAGCGTGCGTGGGCACCCAGTGTTCACGTGGCGCTGTACTCTCGTTCTAGTGTCCTGCGCATTGCATGGGTCAAGCTGCGAGGATGCAGCAGCAGCAGCAGCAGCAGCGTCACAAGGCTTGTGGACACAACAGCTCTGCCTCTGACTGTGATGACAGAAGGAGGTACTGCCCCACCCCAGCCCAGAACGCAGCCTTCCCTTGCTCCTTAGGTGACTAGAGATGCCTGAAAATAGAATTATTCCTAGTTTCTGTCACTTCTCATAACTGAAAGTTCCTATCAGATGATCATTTCTTTAGTGCCATCCTCATTGATATTATATTTAAGTATGGCTAATACATGCTTTTTATAATTATAGTTATTTGGATGTGAAACACAAAGAGAAAGCATCTTAAAGGGAAAAAAAATCAATATTTTTCCTCTTTACATAAAGTTGGTGAAGCCTACTCATATTTCATTTAGATTTACAGATTAAAAATTTTCTAATGATTTCAGTGAAATACTTTATTCCTGTTAAGAAACTATGTGTGTGTTTTATGTATATGTGTATATGCATGTGTGTGCATGCCTCATTAGAGATCAGAGGACAATGTTGGGGTGCCAGCCCTTATTTTCCACCTTGTTTGAAATGGGGACTATCACTGTTTTTTTTGCTGCTACAAACTCCAGACTAGCAGGCCCATGAGCTTCGGGATCGTCCAGACTGTCTTCTAATGTAGTTAGTGCATTGGGATTACAGACGAACGTGCTGCTTGCCTCTGGCTTTGCGTGATCTGAACTCCCATTATCAGGCTTGTGTAGCAAGTGCTTTTAACCACGGAGCTATCTCCCCAGCCCTGGAAACTGTTTTGATTAGGTTAGGGGCGCTCTATCTTGCAAAGGGGCTTATACCCGAAGAGATTTTCTCCTGCAGAAAGGTCAGAGTGGGCAGATGGTGGTATCAAGTAGAACTTTGCTCATAAGAACACCTGGACTTCTAGCCTCCTACCTACTGACTTTACTGACCCCAGGATGGCACCCCTGAGAGAGGAGAGTGAGAGGGCCCCTGGAAGGTGTGCCTGCACAGGGGCTTTTCATCCTATCACTGTCTCTTTGTGGGCCCTTGGACTATGTCACTGCCTAAGTCTGCACACAGTGGAGTATCACCATCCATGTGAATTTTCAGTGGGAGTGTATTAATTAGTCAGCACTTAAGAAGCCCAGGTCATAGAAGATGTGCCACATCCAATTATTTCTTCCTCCCATGCATCCTGAATCCTGTTGGAAAAAAAAAAAAAAAGTGGGATGATCTTGGCTATTGGCTCGGTTACCATTCTGAGTCTCCAGTAAGGTTTGGCAATGAAGGGTAAGCTGTATTTCCTATTCCCACAGCATGACTTCAAGCCAGAGCCCTTGTCCTCAAGTGGAAAAAGTGCGCAGCAGCTGCCCTCATTCTCAGCAGACAACCTTGTTTCCTACTTTGTCGAGAAGACAGGGACCACACACAGCTGATGTGCGCCTCCCAGATGTTTTCCTTTGTAGTCACAATGACTTTTACACAACGCATGTATGGATGGAGCCTGGTATTTTAACATACTATACATAGTTTTCTGAAGCTTGCTTTTTTTTATTTTTTATTTTTTTTAATTTTTTTTGTTTATTTATTTAAGAGCGACAGAGAGAAGGAGGCAGAGAGAGAGAGAGAGAGAATGGGCGCGCCAGAGCTTCCAGCCTCTGTAAACAAACTCCAGATGCATGCGCCCCCTTGTGCATCTGGCTAACGTGGGTCCTGGGGAATTGAGCCTCGAACCAGGGTCCTTAGGTTTCACAGGCAAGCACTCAACCGCTAAGCCATCTCTCCAGCCCGAAGCTTGCTTCTTATACTTGTTGTGTTAGACAGTTTTCCATCTTAACACACATTGACTTTATTCTATTTCTGTATGGTATCTAATATACCATTATTTCTTTGCTGGTGGACAGTTGATTTTTTTTGGACATTTTGTTCTTTTCCAAAAGAGTGCTTCAGTAAACATCCTGGGATACATATATCTTATTTCTCAAATGAGAATTTTTATAGGTTAGTTATTTAGAAATGGAATTGAATGGGTTGGCAGGCTCATTTGTATATTACCAAATTACCATCATAATATCTGGGAAAATGGCTCAGTAGGTAAAGGTGCTGGCTTGCAAAGCCTGCTGATCCAGGTGTGATTCACAAGCCACTCACTTAAGCCTAACACAAAAAGTGGTGCAAGCATCTGGCTTTTGTTTGAAGTGGCAAGAAGCTGTGGTACATACACACACACACACACACACACACACACACACACACACATGTGCAAACAAATTAATTAAAAATTTAAAAATTTATAAACCACCAATATGAGAATTATCCCCATTTCATCACATAGATTGTCAGTCTGTTAAATTTTATTGTCAATCTCATGGGTAAGAATTCTATTTCCTGTGATCTGTGCTTTTCTGGTTACTTTTCAAAATGAGTTTGAGTTCCCTATGGTTTCTTTTAATCTTTCTTCCTTCTAGAGGCTTTACTTGTTTGTAGGAAGAAGATGACCAAAATCCTTAATGTGATCACACACTCAAGTCCACTATCCTACACAGCCTCCTCCAAATCTCACTCTTTCCCCTTCTCTCTGTATTTGTGTTCCAGCTACACCATCCTTATAAGGGTTCCAATTAAAGACAGTAAAATCAAGAGGCAGGAAAATGTAAGAGAAGAAAAGAAGGGATGGAACAATATATCAAGAGCTTCAGAATCTGATTACATGGGATTTTAGACAAAAATATATGGAAGTGAAATAAGTGGATTTGTTTTAAATAATGCAAGAAAAATTCCTAGAGCTATGTGTTGGGGAGAGGTCAAGCTACCTTTCATTTCCTTTCATGTCTATTTCCTGCTGGATTTGGCTGTTCTATTTTCATAATCTGGCATTTTCCTTTAGTGCTATTGCTTTTCTCAAATGTCAGATGGCTTATGAATGGGGGACTGAGTTGTTTACTAGACAGAGCTGATGAAGGATTCTTCTACAGTTTTATAGCCTCGTTTTCCTCACAGACATCTGCTGGATTGGTATGCTTGCTGGCTGTGGATTTACTGAAGGCGTATGTGGCCTTAGAACTCCCTTCAAAATACTTACAAGGAGGCCATGTTCAGGAGGGGAGATGCCCTAAGACCTCAGTAGGTGTGATAGGGTGTTTTATAGGAAATGACAATAAGGGCTGAGGTAGAGAATCAGGGTGGGTAGGCCGTATGCTGGCACCTTCTGTGGGCCCTGGAAAGGGCTTAGGAGGCATGGCCTCCATCAAGAAGGCTGTAGAGGGCCTGGGAATTGTCTGAATAGAATCAACCCAGACTTACAACAAGAGGAAACACGGGGACCTAAAGAAATGCTGAGGACACAGAAGGTCTGTTTCTCAAAGAGATTATTTCCAACCTTAACCAGAGGGTCAGAATCTTCTGGGAAAATTCTACAACATAACAGTTCAAGAGCCTCACCTCTGACTAATGGTATCAAAGCATCAGGAGGTTGCCCAGCACTTACATGTGATGAAAGCTGTCCACTCTGCCTGTTCCACATTGAGTAGGCCTGCTCTCACAATCCAAGGCTCCGTCTGGCTGGTGGTGAGTTAGTTGAAGCAGGGGTGGAATGAGAAGTTGAGAAAAGCTAGGACAGTCACTTCAAGATTTCTGCTGCCATTTCTACCTTCATATCTTATGTAGAGAACAACATGAGCCACAGTTGTAGTCATAGTGCTGGTGTCTGGACTCTGTCCATCTGGCTCTCCTGTCCCCATTTTAAGTCATTCTATCCCTGGTCTAGGAAGTGATGCATTTTGAGGGACCAACCTTTCCTTTCTTCCCTCCAGAATCTAAGCTGCCCTAGGCTTCAGCCTCCATGTTGGTTAACAGCGGGCTGGGCCTCTCATCCTTTTATGAAGATGGCCTTGCCCTCCACCTTAGCAGAGGAAATGGTTGTATTAGTAAAGGTCCTTCAGGCTGAAAACAGCAAAACTCAACTTGGAATGATTAATGCAAAGAGGACACTTGTGGAGAAGACAGGAGCACCTAACACTCTGTGTGAACAATTTAGTATCTCCTTGAGTAGATTCTTTGAATATTTGTCTGACCTTTTATAGTAGAAAGATAATTTCTGCTGTGGGAGATGACTGAGAAGTACTAAGTCAGCTCTGTAGGTCAAAGTGACTAGACTTCTGCCCCTTAAGTTTCATACCCACTGCAGACAACAAAAGCAGTTAACAGGACAACCCTCCCTGTCTCTTCTGTAGACCTTATGAACAGTTTGGTAGGATACTACTGTTTGGTAAGTAAACCCTTTGATGGAGTCTCCTCCTACTGGCTAATGAAAACATTGCATCCCACTATGTGTTAAGACTCCCTTAGAGTTCAGGTTATCACAGGATTCTTCAATTCTAATGTTGTTTCAGTATTTCTCATAGAGTTGTATGTCCTGATAATTAGGCTTTAATAAGAGATGCAAAAATATCTGTAAGAATCCAATGGGAAACTGCAGTCAGACTCAGGATAATTTAAAAAGTGGGAAGTCATCTTTGCTTTATTGTTTCTCCTCTGACCTCAGCTGTCTTTTGCTTCTGTTTTATTCTTGGATCTTTCTCTGACACATGTGGCAGACACTACTCTTCCAAGATTCAGATGTACGCATCTTATTCTAGCATCCTCCAGATTCCCAAGAGAAACCCAACTTCTGAACCAGCTCAAGTTAGAGTTCTTTCCCAGTCATCTATCTGTAAAGATGGAGTGAGATTTTCTGCTACCATGCAAACATATCTTCCTGGAAGATATGTGCTAAAGAACAAGGATAGAACCCCCAAAATGGGTCCACTAAAGTGTCTCTGTCCTTCAGGGTTGATATTCTGAACATCAGAGAGCACTGAGTTTATTTTTTTAATATTTATTTATTTATTTTATGTGTGTGTCAGAGAGAGAGTGTGTGTGTGTGAAAGAAAGAGAGAGAGAAAGAAAGAAAAAAGGTGTACCAGGGTCTCCAACCACTGCAAACAAACTCCAGATGAATGTGCCACCTTGTGCATCTGGCTTACATGGGTGCTAGGGAATAGAACCTGAGTCCTTAGGCTCCATAGGCAAACACCTTAACCACTAAGCCATCTCTTCAGCCCTTGAGTTTCCATTCTGTTTTAGAGGCAAGAAAACCAGGGATAAATCCCACTTCTCAAATAAATGGCTTTTGTAATCACTAAGGACACATCTGCATGTGGCCTAAACATGAATGTAAGCAAACTTTCCTTAGCAGACCACATTGCTCAAATACAAATTCCTGCTTATAGCAGAAGTTTTTCGGGGGTTATAAACAAAACTGTAGGAGTTGCCAACAAATTTGAAGTGGTTCATATGGTCCTTGTAGGAACTCTCTTCCATGTCTAAGTTGAGTTCCTCCAACTTACCAGGATAGTCAACTCTTGATATGTGCACACTGATTTGGTGCTGGAAGTCATGGGAACACATGTTTGGCCATGCCTCCCTTTTTCAGGTGATGGCGCAGCAGAGACCCGGCCCCAGGCAGTGGAGAATGTTGTCACTGTCATTGTAGATTGCATGGCAGAGAAGCAGGAGGCATATCTTAGATATTTATTTACTAGCTTATTTCTCACAGTATTGGGAATTGAACCCAGGGCCTTGTATATGCTAGGCAAGTGCTCTACCACTGAGCCACACCCAAAGCCCTTTTTCAATATTAAAAAAAAATGTAAGACAAGGTTGCTCAGGTTCCTTTGGTAGCTGAGACAGGCCTTGAACTTTTGATCCTTCTGTCTCAGCATCCCAAGTAGCTGAGATTACAGGTCTTACCACAAGGCCCAGCTCACATATCTTGGTTTTAGATGGAAGAATGCACCATCAGTGGAGGAGGAAATCCTTTCCCAGTGGCAGGGATGCCTTTGTAATAATGCCATATCCCATGATTTTTCCTGCCTAAACCAGAGTGTGAGCCCTCACATTGGCCTTCTCATGGGGCAGTGTTCTCACCTTGACTCACACTGTGGCAGTTTAGGGACTTTCTGGTTGCCCATCTGTGGTGGTTTGATTCAGGTGGCCCCCATAAACTTAGGTGTTCTGAATGATAGGTTCCCAGCTGATGGAGATTTGAGAATTAACACCTCCTAGAGGCAGTGTATCATTGAGGGTGGGCTTATGGTTGTTATAGCCAGTTTCCCCTTGCTAGTGTTTGGCACACTCTCCTGTTGCTGTTGTCCACCTTATGTTGGCCAGGGGGTGATGTCCACCCTCTGCTCATGCCATTGTTTTCCCCTGCCATCATGGAGCTTCCCTTGAGCCTATAAGCCAAAATAAACCTTTTTTCCCAAAAGCTGATCTTGGTTGGGTGATCTCTGCCAGCAACGTGAACCTAACTGCAATAGTAAAGTGGTATCAAGGAGTGGGATTGCTGCTAGACACCTGACTGTGTGGCTTTGGCCTTTTGGAGCTGATTTTTAAGAGGAAGGTGGAAGGATTTGAAACCTTGGCCTAAGAGATGCCTTGCAGTACTCTAAGTACAGCTTGATGGACTATTCTGGTCAGAGTTGAAAGACCTGAATGCAGTAAGAACTAGGGACTGTGAGGTTTGGCTTATGAGGGTGAGAAAGAGCTTTGCCTGGACTGGGCTAGAAGCAGTTTGTGTGAGAGGCTTGCTGTTATTCCCATGTCCTGAGAACTTATGCAGGGTTGCTTTGCATGGAAATGGACTGGTGTGAGCAGAGGAATACGGCACAGAAATGAAATATTTGGGCTGAAACTGCTGCCTGTTCAACTGCAATCGTATGAGAGATTGGGACAACAGGAAGAATGTAGACTCTTTTGAAGGGCCCTGAGTGCTCAAGGAGTGTCCTGTTTTTCAAAGTCTGCTTTATTCCCCCCTGGATTAACAAATTGGCACCTTACCTGGTATTATGGAGTATAAGAAATGCAGGAAAAAGAAGTTCATTGAATTTGCAACATGGTCTTGTGTTTTGGAAACAGTCACAGGCAGTGTGAAGCAGGTTTGCTGGATGCCTGCTTAGAGACTCCATGGAGCCATGAGGATGAACCATGGGTTGCAGTGAACACCCAGTGAGATTCTGGGACCATGAGATGGCTGCTAAGGAAAGCTGCCAGCCCTGAATGAAGTTTCCAGGACTGTGAGTAGCCTAGCTGTAGGGGCAGAATTGGAACTCTAGAGACTTGTTGCTGTTCAGAATTATCGGACTTGGAGATTTGTCACTGACTGGAGTTGTTGGACTTGGAGCTACAGAGTTTGATGTTTGCCCTGCTTAAATCTTGTATTGGTTGAATATGTCTTTGCTAGGTCTAATGCCATCTTTTGCAGTGTGAATGTTTATTCTGTGCCGTTATGGGTTTTGGGGGATTTTTTTTTTTGTATTATGGCTCCGTTAAAAGACCTTGGATTACGGGGATGTTTGAACATCATTAGACTTGATGGACTGAACGCATTGCACTTTACATCATGGATGGTTATCAGTTTATGGGTGTTGGGGTGAAATGTGGTGGTTTGATTCAGGTGTCCCCCATAAATTTAGGTGTTCTGAATGCTAGGTTCCCAGCTGATAGAGATTTGGGAATTAATACCTCCTGGAGGCAGTGTATTATTGGGGACAGGATTATGGGTATTATAGCCAGTCTCCTTTTTCCAGTGTTTGGCACACTCTCCTATTGCTGTTGTCCACCTTATGTTGGCAAAGGGGTGATGTCCACCTTCTGCTCATACCATTGTTTTCCCCTGCCATCATGGGGCTTCCCCTCAAGCTTATAAGCCAAAATAAACCCCTTTTGTCCTAAAAACTGCTCTTGGTCAGGTGATTTCTCCCAGCAATGTGAACCTAACTGCAACACCATCACACATTTCTGAACTTCTTTTTGACATTAAGCATGTATTTTACCCACTTCTACCTCTTCATACTCATGTACCTAACAGATAAAGTCTTACATGTTTATTGACTTATTCTAAGATAGGTCTTCTACTTTTCTTTCTATCATATATCTGTGTCAATTTCCAGAACCTTCGTGATACATCTACTGATAATGTAAGTAGACTGTAGGGTCATTCTCAACAGGTAAAAGTTTGTCTACATCCTAAAGTAATCTAATTATCTTTATTATGGTCGTGATTGTACCACTACTTTGCTTAGCCAACAATGAACTACACAAAGAAGTTTTCTGGGGAATAGGGGTTAAATGTCAGAACTTTACCACCTGGAATATATACTAGGGTAGAAGGCTTAAGTCCAGCAAGAAGTGATGTCAGAGCCAGGTGTGGTGGCGCACGCCTTTAATCCCAGCACTCGGGAGGCAGAGGTAGGAGGATCACTGCGAGTTCGAAGCCACCCTGAGAATACATAGTGAATTTCAGGTCAGCCTGGACCAGAGTGAGACCCTACCTGAAAAACACTGAAAAAAAAAAAAAAAAAGTAATATCATAGGACTGGAAAGGTGGCTCCGTAGCTAAAGGTGGTTATTTGCAAATCTGCTGGCTTGGGTTCAATTCTCAAGCCACCTGTGGACACAAAAAGTGCTGCAAGTGTCTGGTGCTCATTTGTAGCAGCAAGAGGCTCTGGCATGCACACATACATATGCACAGACACACAATAGCATACCACATCCCTATTTTCACCTTCATTTACCCCCCGTTTTACATTTCTTCCTTTTTTCCATCAGACCTGCCTTTAGAAGGAATTGCTCATCCGCGTCCTGTGATGTGTGTTGGCGTGCAGGCCCCTGGAAGCCCTGTACGGCGGCCTGTGGCAGGGGCTTCCAGTCTCGGAAAGTTGACTGTGTTCACACCAGGAGCTGCAAACCTGTGGCCGACAGACACTGTCTGCAGAAAAAGAAGCCAGCACCCTGGAGGCATTGTCTTGGGCCTTCCTGTGAGAGTACGTACCCCTCTCAGGTATCACCACTGCTCCTAGAAGCCTTGTCCACCTCACCTGTGTGTCCACCTCACCTGTGTCACATTTGAGAGGCCACATAATGGATGTGGTAGCTTGCGACATTAAGAGATTATCTCCTTCCTGTGGGCAGAAAACTTTTTTCTCTTTAAAAAAAAAAAACTTTTTATTGGGCTGGAGAAATAGCTTAGTGGTTAAGGTGCTTGCCTGAGAAGCCTAAGAACTCATGTTCAAATCTCCAGGTCCCGTGTAAGCCAGACATACAGTGACAAGCACATGTGTACAGGGGGGCACATGTGTCTGGAGTTCATTTACAGTGGCTGAAGGCCCTGACACACCCATTCTCTCTCTCTCTCTCTCAAAAAGTGAAAAACAAACTGTTTATTGATAACCTCTATTATACACAATGTATTCTGATCATAATCCCCTCCCACCACCCTCCTTTGTCTTTCCTCCTATCTCCTCCCTCCACTAAACCTCTTCCTCTTTCCAACTAGTTCCTAAAATGTAAGCGTTTTTGCCTTCATATTATGCAGGTCTTGAGTAGGTAGTGTCAGCCACTCTGAGGTCATGAATGCAATGGCCACTTTGTGTCTGGAAGACAACATTTCAAAGCACTTTCCCTATCCTTTGGCTCTTACATTCTTTCTTTCACCTCTTCTGCAATGGTACCTGAGCCTTGGAGGATGTGATAGAGATGCCTCTCGGCGCTAAACACTCCACTGTCACTTGTCAGCACTTTGATGGGTTTTGAGTCTCCTTAGCAGTCCCTGCCATCTGAAAACAGAAGCTTCTCTAACTAAAAGTGAGAGTAGCATTAATATATATGCATAAACAAATATATAGAAGGAAATTTGGTGGGCATCATATATCCATTTAGGGGCTGGAGAAATGACTGAGCAGTTAACGGAGCTTGCTTGCAAAGCCTGATGGCCTGGGTTAAATTTCCCAGTACCCACCTAAAGCCAGATACACAAAGTGTCACATGAATCTGAAGTTCATGTACAACAGCAAGAAGCCCTGGTGCATTCATTCCCCCTTTCTCTTTGCAAATAAATAGATAATATATATATTTTCTATTTATTTACAATAGTAGTAGTAGCCTCCCCCTGCCCCAGCTTATGACCTCCCTAGCCATAGGCTCTTGACCATGTGTTCAGTACCAGGTATGAATTCTCTCCCATGGAGATGATCTCAAATCCAATCAGAGAGCAGTTGCTTTCTTCTATAACAGACATGCCACCACTGCACCAGTTGGCACATGTTTTCTTGAGAGAATAGTTGAGTCAATAGGGTTCAGCCATATTGATTCTTGCCTTTTTTGGAAAAAAAAAACAATATTTGTTTGCTTATTTGCACATGTGTGTGTTGGCATGCATCAGTGTCTCTTCCCATTGTAAGGAAACCAAAATCTTGTGCCACTCACATCCAGTTTAACATGGGTGCTGGGGAATTGAACCCTGGCAGATAGGTTGCATACACAAGCACCTTTAATCACTGAGCAGTCTCCTTAACTATTCATTCTTGCCTTTCTGACAAGCACACCCTGCTAAGATCGAGTGGATGGGCTTGCATAGGTGAGAAAATATCCTGATAGGTTTAATTGTATGCTGTTTTTCTTGGGAGCAAGTCTCTAGCTTTCACAAGGTTTGCAAGGGGCACATAATAAGCCCTCAATCTCTAAGGAGCCATGTATTATGGATTCTTTTTCTTTTTTCTTTTTATTTTTTGTAGGAGAATGCACAGACACAAGTCACTACTGTATGTTCATAAAGCACCTTAACTTGTGCTCTCTGGTCCTCTACAAACAACGGTGCTGCCAGTCCTGCCAAGAAGGATAAACCTGTGGCGAGGTTGTGATGCTGCTGTGAGGATAAAAGAAGAATCTACAAGCTCTTTCCCCCATGTCTCTGATTCAAAAGCACATACTTCTTAGACTGTAGATTCCGTGATCAACTAGAGGGTGGTGCAGAAACAGCACTGCTCAAAACTTGTAAAGTGAAATTTTTCCCATGGTGGTTGTTATAATTCCGATTCCTAAAATTGATATATTCTAGTATTGACAAAAATCCTATAGCACCCACACCCTTGCTCTTGGGACCACATTGTGTCTACCTAATCAAGAATTCACGATGGTTGTGCACACAGCACCTGCTGTGATAGGTACGTAGACTTGCACAAAGACATCTGTCCTGAAGACTTGGAAGAGACAGAAATTGTTGGTTTCTCTGAAGTTGTAGATTTCCACATGTTTATAAGGTATTTACATTTTAAAGGCTCTGGCCAGTAGTTGTTCAGATTTTAGCACTAATGTCATTTTCATAGATCCTTCCTGGAATCTTCCTGGAAAGGCTTATCACACCCACTGAGCCAAGGACTCAGCAGGGATGACATCTTGTCCTGGCTCTTAAGAGCATCCAGGGAAGAAAACAGAGTATATATAACTGTCATTTTCACAACTGCAGAAATCTATCTGTGACCAAATGAGGCATCCTGGAAATCAAAAGAGAGGAAAAGTTAGTCTTTTCTACTGATTTTGAAGTATATTCAAAGCTTTCTTTTAAGAGCTGTGAATGAAACTTTTTCTGAGCACTATTCTCTTGCACACAAACAGAAAATCAAAGCCTTATTAGATCTAATTTATGCATAAAATAGTATTCCTGAGGATTTTTATGTTGTAAAGTTTATAAAGAATTTAATCTAAATAAGAAAACATGATAGTTAAAAGAATTGTTTATAGTAAATAATTGTCTTGAGCTGTTTTGTTTTGTTTTGTTTTGTTTTGTTCCCCAGTAAATTCAAAGTAAATTGGGGTTAGATTGAAAATTAGGATTAGGAGTTAGAATTAGGATTTGGGTTATGCTCTGGGGAAGAAAGGTTGGGTTAGTTTCAGAATAGAGCTAGGATTAGTGTAAGTAAATGAAATTAAGGCCAGAGTTGGCTTTAGGAGTTAGGGTTAGGGCCAGGTTAGGACAGGGTTGGGTCTATTGGGGCCACTGCTGGTGTTAGTGTAATAAAGGTTGCTGCTGAAGTTAGGTTCAGGCTAGCATTAAACTTTAAGTTTTAAAACTGATTTGGTTATAAAAATCTTTCCCTGGTATTTTACCAGTTATGGCTTTAGATGCCACACAGCCCCAAATAAGTGTCATGCTTCCTTCCTCAGTGTCCCAGCTGCTGTAAGCACGCTGCAGCCTCCTGGCAAGTGAACATGCCCGAGGCAGGCTGTGTTGGACCTAGTTTCCAGTGAACATGTGAACAGTGCATTTTGGCTTTGGATTTGTCTGTGGACCAGCTTGCTGAGTCTCTCAACCATATTCTGTACACAGATCTCTTGTTCTAACTCCAGCCTCGCCAACACTGGGATAAGCACTACTGTAGGTGGAGGGCTTGGTGGTGGGGAATGGATGGGGGAAGAGCAAAGATGACACACCAGGCCAGGAGTTGTTAATCATCAGTCGTGTTTGATTGTTGAAGGTTATTAAATTAAAAGAAAGATCATTTTGTAAAGTACTCCTTGTATATATTTATTATATGACTTAAAGGTGCAATATTTTATTTTGTACAGTGTGTAATAAAGACATGGGACATATATTTTTCTTACTAACAAAATTTCTTATTAAATTGCTTCACCTTTGTATTTAAGGTTAAAAATAACTGTTTTCCATTTTCTATTGTACTTTTGTCTCGTTAACATTCAAATGACATTCCTGTGTACTGTATTTTACTACTGTTTTTTTATATGAGAGTTAATGTTCCTCTTTTATGATCCTTAATTCAGAAATAAATTCATTTTGATTATTCAGTGGCATCCTTATAAATGTGGCTTTTTTGTGTTGTGGTTTTGGTAGTCTTTGGTATGATCACCTTGCCTGTCCCCTTATTAGTCCAGTAGCAACTTCAATGAATTTGATGCTTTGGATTGTCCATCTAAGTGTGGGTTACAAGAGTTTGAGATCACAATGAGTCACTCTAATTCCCTCATCCCAACCACTTACATCTTGTGAATCATATTTAAAGGAATATCAACAGGGGCTGGGAGATGGCTCATTTGGTAAAACACTTGCCACACATGGATTCCAGAACATGTATAAACACCAGATGTGGCCACACATGCCAGTAATCATAGCACTCAGGAGGTGGAGGCAGGTGAAGTCCCAGGGAAAGCTGGCAAGCTAGATGAGACAAATCAGCTCTGGGTTCATGCACAGAAATAGGTAGTTCATCTATGGAAAGCAAGGTGAACTAATACTCTTTTATTTATACATTTTAAACATTTTATTTACATTTATTTATTTATTTATTTATTTATTTGACAGAGAAAGAGAGAGAGAGAATGGGCGTGCCAGGGCCTCCAGCCACTGTAAACGAACTCCAGATGTGTGTACCCCTTGTGCAGCTGGCTAACGTGGGTCCTGAGGAACCAAACCTGGATCCTTTGGCTTTGCAGACAAATGCCTTAACTGCTAAGCCATCCCTAGAGCCCTTAGATTCACAGAAAAATTGAGTAGAAAGCACAGATTTCCAATATATACCTTGTTCTCAAAATTTGCATAAATATCCCCCTACTGCCAATATCCATCAGCAGAGTTCTCCATTTGTCATAAATTGTGAACTTACAGGGACACAGCACAGTAAATCAGAGTTGATGTTTCCTTTAGTATTCTTGGTGCTGCACATTCTGTGAAGTTGACAAATACATAATAACCTGTTTCCATGATTCTAGGATCATGCAGAGCATCTTTATTGCCCTAAAAATCCTCCTTGCACTAAGTATTCCTCTTTCCCGCTTTGAGCTCATTTATGGGAAAGGTGTATGATCTGTGTGTGGAGCTGCATTTCATTGAAACTATATGTCTAGTTTTCTCACCACCATTTGTTTAAAAGGCTATCTTTACTCCATCGTATTAGTTTACCTCATTTTTTCAAACATCGATTGACTGTATTCATGTGGGTCTATTTACAAGATTTTTTTTGTTCCATTAACCTAATGTCTATTATTTGTCAGTACTATAGTGTCTTTATTATTAATGTTGTAGTAAGTTTTGTGATCTAGTGGGGTCAGTTCTCCAGCTTGGTTTACTTTCAATATGGTTTTGACTAAGAAGGGTCTTTTGCCTCAATTTTCAAATCATTTTGTTAATATCCATAAAATAACTTGATAAGAACTTCATGGAGACTGTGTTGAACCTATAGATAAAGTTGGGAAGGATTACTATCTTGACAACACTAAGTGTTATAGTTACCTTCATGTTGCTGGTACAAAATACCTGACCAAAAGCAGCTGATGGGAGAAAAGGGTTTATTTTGTCCTACAGGGTTTTCTTGTGTTTTTTTATTTTAGTTTTTGAGGAGAAACTTCAGGATGGCAGGGAAAAGATGGTAGAACAGAGGCTGGACATGACCTCCTGGCCACAGCAGGTAGAAAATAGCAGCAAAAGAGAGTGACTTGAGCTCTGACAAGGGGAAACTGGCCATAACACACCTAAGTCTGTCCCCAGAATCACACCTCCCCTAGCAAGCCTCCACCTCTCAAATTGCCATGAGCTGAGGACCATGCATTCAAAATACGGGAATTTATGGGGGACATCTGACTCAAACTACCATCCTAAGTCTTTCTGTCCATTAATGTGGAATATCTCTAAATTTATTTAGATGTTCTTTCATCAGAGATTTGTAGATTTTGGGCAGGTAGCTCTTGTAGTATATATACTATTAAATTTATACCATTTGAGTGATACCAATATAACTACTATGGTTTTCAATTTTAAATTTGTTGTTAATTGCTGGCATATAGGAAAGAAATTGACATTTTTGGTGGTGCTAGGGATTAAATGTAATTTCAGCCATGCTAAGAAAGTGCTTTTCCACTAAACTTCAACCTCAGCTTGACAATGGACATTTGTATATTAACTGTGTGGGCGTCATTACTGAAATCACTTATTTCTTGTAGATTTATTTTAGTGTTTTTGAGGATTTTTTACATAAATTATCATGCAAAGATTTATTCCCCACCCCCACCCCAAGCTGTCTACATCCTTGCTTTTCTTAACTTATGACTTTAGCTTGGGCTTTTAGTACAGTGTTGGAAATGAGTAACAAAAGGTCATCTTGCCTTGCTTCTAATTTAATAGGAACACTTCAAGTTTCTCAGCATTAAACTTCTTGTTATCTGTAGGGTTCTTATTAGATATTCTATTATGATGAATAAGTTTCCCTCTATTCCTAGATTACTGAGGGTTTTTTTCAAAAAAATTTTTTATTAACAACTTCCATGATTATAAAAAATATCCTCCCTCCCCCCTTTCCCCTTTGAAACTCCATTCTCCATCATATCCCCTCCCTGAGGGTTTTATTTTAAATAAATGTTTAATTTTGGCAAATACTTTCTATGTCATATGTTGTTATGTCCCTGTAATTTTGTTAGCTTGTTGGTGTGAAGGATTAATAGAGTTTTGAATGTTAAAACACCCTTACACACATGAGAAATAATGGTGTATCATTTTCTTGTAGTATTTGTCTGGATAGGAGTTTAAAGAATAGTCCCCATTTTGTATGTAGCTAGTTACAGTCCCCAAAGGAATAAATATAATTTATCCTGGCATTGCCAATGAACACAGGGGTTGTAAGAGAAGGATCCAGTAAAGGAAGTCCAAAAGGCCCTGACTCATGTTGGGAGGCCAGCTGACCCACACATAAAAAGTAAGCAATCCTTTGTCTAACTACCATCCCCACCCTCCTCCATTCAAGTAGCTGATAGAATCTACCCTAATTTGATGCCTAATTTACATTCCCTAGGTATCACATCACCAACCAGTCAGAAGCCCCTACTACATTCAAAGTAACCAATCCAATGAACTCTAAGTTGATACTTAATAATACATCCCCACCCCCCCCTTCCAAGCCAGTGTGCAACTACCAACTCGGGAACCTTGCCAGCATGGGACTTTTTCTGCTTTACTCTTTCTTAATAAACCTTGTTTAATTTTCCATTCTTTGTGGATCTCAAGACAATGAACTCCAGAGACACTGGCTTAGGGAGCTTTAGTGACTCTTGAATGTTCTACTCTCTAACTCCTAAACTAAGTGTAAGGCACAAGTTTGACACAGAGAAGAAAGAAGGCAAGGAAAGGTGGTTGTGGTAAACACCTGCAGAGGGCTTTTCTGGCAGAGGATCCAGAGCACACATTCTGCTTACAACTGGGTGGTTACAGGACTCTTGGAGGAAAGAAGTGAGGTCCTGGGGACAGAAAATTTTCCACCTAGCCAATCCCATTAGAGGAGGAAATGGGAGTGGCTAATAATGATTCATTAGTAGGAAGGAAGTAGAGGTGGCTGCTATTAATCCCATTAGGAAGAAGAAAGTTGAGGATGGAAACTTGCAGTTTGGGGGGGGGGGGAAGCTAGATGATATCTAGTTCTGGGGATTTTCCATTTCAAGATGGAGCTCTTAGTGCCAACACTAAGAGCATTCCAAACCAAGAAAGGCTCCATTGCTCTCAAATCTTTGGAAATGTTCTATAATGTTTGGAAATGCTCTATCCACTGAAGGAGATTGCAGAGGTTGACATAATTTATTTTTAATCATTTAGTAGAATTAAACAGTGAGCACACCTGTGTCTGGTGCTCTCAGCTTTTAAAGAGACTCAATTATTGATTGAATTTCTTTCACAAACCCATTCAGATTCTTCTTTCTCTCTCCTTCCCTCCCTCCCTCCCTCCCTCCCTCTTTTTCTTTCTTTCTTTCTTTCTTTCTTTCTTTCTTTTTCTTTCTTTCTTTCTCTTTCCTTTCTTTCTTTCCTTCTCTCTTCTTTTCAAGGTAGGGTCTTGCTCTAGCCCAGGCTGACATGGAATTCACTATGTAGTCTCAGGCTGGCCTCGAACTAGCAGCAATCCTCCTACCTCAGTCTCTAGAGTGCTAGGATTATAGGCATGCACCACCATGCTATGCTCTATTTCATTTTTTAAAATTTCCTTAAAATCAATTTTATATTTATTTCATCTTTGTCTTTAAATATTTCATTCTGTATAAATATCTGACTGGTCTTGCTTTAGTTTTAATATTACTTCATTAGGTTCAATGATTATTCTGTATGTTCGTACATACATATTATTGTGTATACCCTAGTATACCTCTTAGACACAACCCATATATTCTTTCATTTCCTCCCTCCCTATCCCTTCTACATTTTATTTCTTTCTTCTTTTTAATATATTTTTATTTATTTATGTTCAGGCAGAGAGAGAAGAGAGACAGAGAGAGAATGGGTGCACCAGGGCCTCCAGCCACTGCAAACAAACTCCAGACACATGTGCCGCCCTGTGTGTCTGGCTTTACATGGGTACTGGGGAATCAAACCCGGGTTGTTAGGCTTTGCAGGCAAATGCCTTAACCACTAAGCCATCTCTCCAGCCTCTTCTTTTTTTTTAAGTAGAAACTTTGTATGGACACATCGTATGTTGGTACCATCATTTCTCTTCTCCCTAGCCCCCCCCCCCACTCCACTGAGAGCCCTCCTTAGTGGGATTGCTGGTATTCACCATGGAGTTATGAGCAGCAGTCAGTCAATGCTTCTGGATATTCCCACATGCCCTGTGGCTCTTACATTCTTCCTGTCCCCTCTTCCACAAAATTTCCTTAGCTTTGGTGGGTGTGCTTTAAGTCTACAGTAGGTGTTGAGCTCTTAGCAGCTTCTGGATTTCTGCTTTGGTGCGTTCTGAGTATCAGCGGGCCTGTCTCCATCACCTGGCCCAGGCTGTCAGGCTCGCAGTGGAAGCAGAACTCTTATTCATCTCATCTGTCCTGTGTGGCTTCATATAGGCCCTAGCTGCTGTGCAAGGGGTAGCTCCTTTCCTGCCAGGGAGTCAGCTATCCTTGTCTTGATAGATTTGGGTTGTCCTTGGTTCTTGCTACTTTCTAAAAAAGAAAAACAGATTCTCCAATGTAGAGTGAGATCAGGATAGGTTAAAGGGGATATTTTAGGGAGATTCTGACGGGTGTAGCATCACGTTTGGACAAAGATTAGTGGCAGCTACTTCATTGAATTCCATAATCTTGGTCACCATAGGATTCTGACTTGATGCTCAGTTCCAGTTAAGGGTTTCTTTAACTGGAGCAGATCTTGTAGCCAGAGAGCCACTGGTTACCCATCTAGGCTATGTGCCACCATTGCATGCATATGTACATCTTGTCAGGCTGGTGGTTTTCATTTACTAGTGTCCCCTGCTTGCTCACAATGTTGTTGGCCATTTTCCCCCAGCTGTTCAGGTAGCACTTTTTAGCACTATAGGGCTAACCATCTGGGAGCTGACTTCATTCCAGATACAGTAGGATCTCTCCATGTTCTGCATTGGCAGCATGCAGTGTCTTCAGTAATAAGGTCTTACTTTTTACCTCAGGTGGGAAATCAAGTTCTCTTGACAGAAACCTATCTTGTTTTGTGGAACTCATAAGTCTCTCTGATCAACAGCTCAACATGAATTATAACCAATTTCTGGTACTGGGAGTCACAATCCAGAGCCAAATGTTTTAGGGTTAGGCTTCATCCCACCCTCTCCAGGGCAGCTTCTTACCAGATGATCCCTCTACGCTTCTAGTGAGAGTTCTATCTTTTATTCTGTTATCCAGGAGGAAGGTTTCTATGGTTCGAATTCATTTTGGATTTGGTTTTATCTATATCTCCCTCCTCCTACCCATTTGCCTCCCGCTAAACTGTCCCATACCTCTTATCTGTCTCTCAAGTTGTCTATCAGGTACGTCTGTGGCTCAAGCTGTAGGAACCACAAATGAGGGAGAACATGTGGCATTTGTCTTTCTGTGCTTGTGTGAGTTCGCTTAGTATGCTCTGTTCCAAATCTGCCTATTTTCTTACAAATTTCATTGTATCATTTTTCCTTACTGCTGAGTAGAATTCCATTCTGTATATGTACCACATCTTCATTATCCAATCATCAAGCTATGGGCATCTGGGTTGATTCCAGTTCTTATCTATGGTGAATTGAGCAGCTATAAACATGGTTGGCTGATAAGCTCTATTTCTCTTTGTATGACTTTGGCTTCTTGCTTGCATGGTTTCTGAAGAAAAGTTAGATATAATTCATATCTTTACTTCTCTATAGGTTTTTTTTGTTTGTTTTTCGAGGTAGGGTTTCATTGTAGCCCAGGCTGACCTAGGATTCATTATGTAGTCTCAGAATGACCTCAAACTCACAGTGATTCTCCTACCTCTGCCTCTGCCTCCCAAGTGCTGGGATTAAAGGTGTGTACCACCACGCCTGGCTTCTTAAATTGGGTTATTTCAGTATTTTTTCTTTGATTTTCCTGTAGCTTGAAAACTATGTATCTATGTTAGAAGGATTTTGTTTTTTGTTTCTGTGTTTATGTTGCTCAGTGTTTTCTATAGACTTCCTGGATCTGAGGTGTGGTGTCTCACATTAATTTGGAGAACTCTTCAGCCATCACTGTTCCAAGTATTTCTGCTCTTTTCTCTGCGCAATTCCCATTTATGTGTATGTTACATCTTTTTGTAGTTATGTCACAGTTCTTGGAAATTCTGCTTCTTTAAAGTCCTTTTTTCTCTTTTGGTGATTTCCATGTTACAGTTTCAAGCTCAGAGATGGTTTCCTTAGGTGAATCCAGTTTACTAATGATCCTATCAAAGTTCAGTCTTCATTTAAAAAAAAATTATTTATTTGTAAGCAGAGAGAGAGAAGAGAGACAGACAGAGAAAGAATGGGCATGCCAGGGCCTCCAGCCACTGCAAATGAACTCCAGATGCATGTGCAAACACCTTAACAGTTTAGTCATTTCTCCAGCCCCAGTCTTCATTTTTGTTAGTTTTTTAAAATTTTATCTCTAGTATTTCTTTTTGTCATTTCTTAGAATTCCAGTCTCCCTGATTAATTTTTCACTGGTTGTTGTTGTTGCTTTATCAGTTAGAACCCTTAGCATAGCAATGATTGATTTTTTAAAAGATATTTTATTTATTTGAGAGAGAGATAGTGAAAGAGGGAATTAGTGTGCCAGGGTCTCACCACTGCAATTGAACTCCAGACACATGTGCCCCCTTGTGCACATGTGTGACCTTGCGTGCTTGCGTCACTTTGTGCTTCTGGCTTACGTGAGACCTGGCGAGTAGAACATGAGTCCCTTATGCTTCACAGGCAAGCGTCTTAACCATTAAGCCATCTCTCCAGCCCTAGATGATGGTCTTTACAATTTATATTATAGTAAGACTCTGTGGTAGTTTAATTGTTTTGGCAAATTTGGAGTGGTGCACCTATCACCAGTACTTATGTAACAGTTTTACCACCCACAAAATTCCCTTGTCCCGCTTCTTTGTGGTCCCATAGCTCCTGCTTCTGGCAACCATTCATCTTTTTTCTGTCCCTGTAGTTTTGTCTTTTCCAGAAATTCATACAAGTGGAGCCATGTAATCTGTAACCTTTGGGGTTTGGCTTCTTTCACTTTGCCAGTACATATTTACATTTCATGCAGGCTATGAGGTAAACCAATAGCCCATTTAATTAGCTCTTTATGAATAGATGTTTTCTGTTGTAACTCTAGAAAATTGATGATATCCTTTCTGTTAAGTATCTGTTTATAACTTTTGCCAATTTTGTGGTTTTGCCTAATGTTTCCATCGTGTTTGTATGAACCTTCTCACCGCATTTCCTTGTTAGCCAGTATAGTCCCATAATGAACATAAATAACAAAATCTTTTGGGGATACTGGAAAGGATGGCAAAATACACCTTGCCACCTTATACAGCAGCTGTTGAATTGTGTGTCATGTGTCATGTTATAGGTAGGTGGTGCAGGGATGGCTAATCAAAGTCCTCTGTGACAAAGTGAAAATCTGCTCTTTCCCTATAAAAGAGCATTGAGTCTACCAAGAATAAAAAAGCTAAACCAACAGCAAAAATAAAGAATCTTGATCATTTATTAGAGACTCTAATATCCTTTTTAAAAAAATAGTTTGACAGATAGATAGATAGATAGAGAGAAAGAGAGAGAGAGAGAGAGAGAGAGAGAGAGAGAGAGAGAATGGCACCCAGGGCCTCTAGCCACTGCAAATGACAAATGAATTCCAGACATGTGCCACCTTGTGCATCTGGCTTACATGGGTACTGAGGAATCAAACCTATGTCCTTAGGCTTCACAGGCAAGCACCTTAACCACTAAGCAATCTCTCCAGCCCTCTAATATTCTTTTAAAATGATGTTAGTGGCACACTTTCAAAAGATTTTTTTTGAAGTGCCAACTCTAAATGATTCAAGGTTCATCTTCCCCTTTGTTGGGTTTTAAGATCTTCTCGCTCCTTCCTGAGTAGTGAGTGATTCTTAGAGAGCCTTAGGTTGCACATTTGTGTAAAAGAAAGTTTGATTATCAAGAAGCTGTAGTGTGAAATTCCCAACCCTAACAGGTGGACACTGTTGTCCATTCTTCCAATAATAATTTAAAAAATTAAACTTTATGTTTTAGATCAGTTTTAGTTTTTTTTTAAACACACACACACAGTTAAACCGGGTGTGGTGGTGCATGCCTTTACTCCCAGCACTCTGGAGACAGAGAGGAGAGAATCTCCGTGAGTTCGAGCCCACCCTGAGATTACGTAGTGAGTTCCCAGTCAGCTTGGGCTAGAGTGAGACCCTACCTCGAAAAAACAGTGATGTATGCTACTAGCATTGTCTCAATATTTATTTATTAAAGGTCCAGGGTTTTATTCATTAAAAATAATAATAAATAAATTAAAACACATGCAAAATGAAGGGTTCCCATGCACATAATGCACAGCCTCTTTTACCATCATCTGCCACTAGAGTGGGACATTTCTTAAAATTTAAATAATCTACACCAACACATCAACACCCAAAAGCCAATAGCTGATCTTAGAAGTTCACTCTGGGTTTTCTCTGCCATTCTTTTGTAAGCTATAATGACTCTATTTCTAATTTCTGGAACAGTATTCACAGAGACAATGGAGAAATGGGATAGGATAGAGGAGGCAACTTCTATCAACTTTTCTCTCTAAGTTTCCCTCTTCATCAGATTCATCCAAGTTTAGCTAAGTTGAAACTCGTTCTGGTATCCGGCACATTTCCTGTTTCTAATGCTGGCTAAATGTATGAATGTGTTCCTGCATATGATTTCAAGGAGATCTGAGAAGGGGCTGACTTAGGGATTGCTATCTTTCTGTTTCTGTCACCTTGGAAGTCTTTTTAACTTATGCACAGATACTGATCCTCCTATACTTGTGTTTATACTATACCTTCCCACTTCTTTATCTGTCAAGTTTCTAAATTCCTACTTATTTTTCTAGATACAGCTCAGCCATAATCTCCTTAGGAGACTTTCTCAAATGTCCAAGCTAATGTCCTGAAGTATAGTCTGTTCTAATCTTATTTTTATTTTATTTATTGGAGAGAGAAAGAAAGAAAAGAAAAAAGAGAGAAAGGAAGAAAGAAATAGAGAAAGGAAGGAAGGAAGAAATAAAGGGAAAGAGCCAGATAGAGAGAATGGGTACACCAGGGCCTCTAGCCACTGTAAACCCATGAGCCACCTTGTGGGTCTGCTTATGTGGGTACTGAGGAATCAAACCTAGGTTCCTAGGCTTCACAGGCAAGTGCCTTAACCTCTAAACGACCTCTGCAGCCTCTAATCTCTAATCCCCATTTTTATACCTATTATATTGAGTGTTACAGAGGGACATATACCAACTCATCATTGTGTCCCAAGCAAAAGGCAAATTGCTTCAGGCAAGCATAGTAAGATGTCTTCTTCTTCTTTTTTTTAAAGAGAGAGAGAGAGAGAGAGAGAGAGAGAGAGAGAGAGAGAGAATGGGCATGCCAGGGCCTCCAGCCACTGCAAACAAATTCCAGATGCATGCACCCCCTTGTGCATCTGGCTTACGTGGGTCCTGGGGAATTGAACTGAGGTCCTTTGGCTTTGCAGGCAAGCGCCTTAACCATTAAGCCATCTCCACAGCCCCTGTAAGATGTCTTCTTAAGAGACCTTTGTCAAGAAAGATCACCTCCATAAAATTGCAGGGGAATTTGAGGACACACATTGAAATATAAGCCAAGAAGAAGAAAGTATTGTAATGGTACCCAATTTTTATTGCTATATATTTTTTATTTTATTTGTGTATGGGTGCAAGCATGCAGTTGAGAGGGAGTCAGGTAGCTTTGTTCAGCAGTTACGGGTGACTGGGTCCCTGAAAGTGTCCTTTGCAGTCTCCACTTTGCTGGAGATCAAATTTGATCTGACTTCTTATCTCTTCCCTGGATCTGTTTTTCCACAAACAACATGGGGCCCTCCTGGGAGGGATGTAGTCTTTCCAAGGATTTAATCCTAACATTGTGGTTGGTCAAGTTCAGGCCCCAGAATTTGGCATCATGGCTAGCCTCCTCCTGAGACAGCCCTTAGCTCAGGCCAATTGGCTGTTTCTCTGGCTCACCTGGACCAGAAGGTAGGGCCCTCCACCATACGGTTATAAATACGTTTATGAGGGGAGGGCACGCTCTCTCGGAAGTTTGACCACTCCTGAATCTCCAGGTTCTGGTGAGTTTCCCCTTGTCTTGGCCTGGCTGTGCTGAGACTAGGGAGGACCCCCTAATCCCTACTCCCACGTGGGCTCTCTACCCCCTCCTGTTCTCCACATGGCAGGAGCTTTTTGTACTTTATTTTCTTTCCTCTCTCTCTCTTTCTTTACCTTTCTTCCAGACCCACCTTGTGGGTGTATTCATTTTCCTTCCCTTGCTTCTGTACTTCCCTCAATTAATATAAAAATTTAATATTTATCCTTCTCATTGTTATTTTATCCAATTCTTTGGCTAGAAGTAGACATGAACCTGGGGTTTGGGGTTCAAAGACTTTCCCAAACCCTTAACACCCCATTTCTCAAAGGCATGCTTGGGAAAGTCAGAGGACCACCTCTTCTTTTACCTTATTGAGACAGGCTCTCTCACGTTTGTGCTCATGTTAGACTAGCTGGCCAGTGAGCTTCAGGTCTCCCCTGACTTCACTTCCCACTTCTGGAGGTGGGATTACAGAAATGGGTGCCACTATATGTCTTGTTTTTGTGGACTTTGGGGATCTAAGCTCTATTACTCAGGCTTGTGAAGCAAGGGTCTTTAAACACTGAGCAAGCTTCCAAGCCTTAAAATAATGTTTTCTATTTAAAATAAGGATATCTACTCATGTATAGGTTAATCTAGATAGGAATTTATTAAAAATATCTCTCACGGGCTGGAGGGATGGCTTAGCAGTTAAGGCGTTTGCCTGCAAAGCCAAAGGACCCAGGTTCAATTCCCCAGGACCCATGTTAGCCAGATGCACAAGGGGGCGCACGTGTCTGGAGTTTGTTTACAGTGGTTGGAGGCCCTGGCACACCCATTCTCTCTCTCTCTTTCTCTGTCAAATAAATAAGTAAATAAAAATAAAATATTTTAAAAAATATCTCTCACAAAGAAAACTGCACAGAAATGACTTCATGAAAATTCATTTTATTAATGATGCATAGAAATATTTTCAAGGACCATACTGTTCACAGAAAATGCAAATGTAGGAAATAACTTTCAATTAGAAATATTTGACCAAATATAATTCATTCTCAGTAAAATGTGTATTTTAAGAAATTATGAAGCTATTAAAGACTAAAATTCACTTTATGTTAAATCATTCTTTCACATTACAATCATGCATTTAAAACACTAGTTTTAATTCAGCAGGAAAGTTTTAGCATTCATATGTATAACATGCTGTTTCAGAATACCCAGCCAGCCTAGTCAGCAGAGCATTGGAGTCTTAACACAATTTCCATTTCCCTTGCCACCATGCTCCCTTCTCAGCACTTCTTTGCACATTGGAAATACTGAACAAGTTAGGCTACCTTACTGGTTCTGGCTGTGTTTCTGAGCAGAGAAACTGGAGGTAACCATTAGGTGCATTACCTACTTAAATTTACCCTATTTCCTCAGTGCTCCAAGTTCTACTAAAATGACTCTAGCACATATTTTTTATTTTCATTTATTTATTTATTTATTGGCTTTTTGAGGTAGGGTCTCACTCTAGCCCAGGCTGACCTGGAATTCACTATGGAGTCTCAGGGTGGCCTCGAACTCACGGCGATCCTCCTACCTCTACCTCCCAAGTGCTGGGATTAAAGGCGTGTACCACCATGCCCAGCTTTTCTAGCAGATAGTTCTTCCAGCTTTTCAAATAAAGTCATTTACAACAAGGTGTCCAATCTAAGTTCTCTTTCTCTCTAACAATTTCTATGGTGTGTATGAAGATGTAGAAGTCTTGAGACTTATCTCACAAATACACATTACTGACAAACTTAAAGCAATTTAGGTTTTACAATCCTTGCCACAGACTAGGAAATTAGTACTGAATATGTAGTTATCCTTACTTGAAAAGGCATAAGTAGGTACAAAAGGTAATTGAGTGATTTAGTAGCAATCCTTATCAGTTGTGCTGTTACTTTAAGGATTAAAATGTATTTTATGGGGCTGGAGAGATGGCTTAGTGGTTAAGCGCTTGCCTGTGAAGCCTAAGGACTCCGGTTCGAGGCTCGATTCCCCAGGATGCATGTTAACCAGATGCACAAGGGGGCGCATGCATCTGGAGTTTGTTTGCAGTGGCTGGAGGCCCTGGCACGCCCATTCTCTCTCTTTCTCTGCCACTTTCAAATAGATAAATAAAATAAAAATAAACAAAAAAATTTTAAAAAGTATTTTATGATTTGATGCATCTTATGATAGGGAGAACAAATGAAGTTAACAAGGTATATACACAAAGCCCTTGCTTACAGTGGTACAAGTAGAAATCAATGGTATTAGAACTTAAACTCCTCTCCTTTGGTTCCCAGTCCACAGAGCTTCTCCTTTTCATACCACAGTGAGTATTGTTACCGTAACTGGGGTGAGAAGCAGGACAGCATTCTCTACCACTACCATCCAAAACTTGACTTGCTTTATGCTATGGAGATATGTTAAGTGAAGAAAATTAATCCTATTTTTTTCAAGAGGAATCCATGTATCATCTTCAGTTTTTTTTCTAGATAGTTTTCACGTGATTGATAAATGATAGCTGATCTGTGAACAGCCATATAATTGCCAAAATTACAAACTGAAGCATAAATGATAATAGACTGAGGACAAGCTATCAAACAGTATGTTCTAATGGGAATGTATACTATTCAGTGTTCAGGAATGCCCGTTGAAGAAGGTTCTTGTCAAGAAGCTGAGGCGGGAGGACTGCAAGTTCCAGGCCAGCCTGGGCTACAAAGGCCTTGTCACACAAAAACAAAAATGACAAAAATATCAATATTGGTTAAACTATCAGTATAAAATAGATCTTAGGATTTTGATTTATAATACATTTCCTTGAAAATCTAAAAAAAAATCATTTGTTGTAGCTCTCATAATTTTTTCACTACAAGTTAGGTATTCTCTTAGAAAACCAGTATCTTGCTAACTTTCATTTAAGCATTATTTGAGGATTAAAAGGCTTTCACTGCAGGAGTGATCTTGCGAAAGAATTTATGACCTTGGGAATTTATATTTTCAAATATATAACCTGGAGGAGAGGGATAGCTGGCAGGGCAGATTTCCTGTTTCTTTGGTGTGTACTCTGTAGAGTACATGGTGACATCATCAAATGGAAGAGAACTCTTCAGGGCTGCATTTAAAGGTTTGCAACTCTCTGTTGGAACCAACTCATGTGGCACATAGTGAGATCTGAAAGTGCTCAAACCATCAAAATTTCCAGATGGGTTGGGAATCTGCTGCTGCTGTTTAATAAGTCCTTGACGACAACTTTCCCATGCTGGAAAATCTTCCTTCATGGTGCTTTTTCCTTGGAAAGGAAAATTGCTTTTTCTTCTTTGAGAAACTGGCCTGATAGGAGCAACACGGTTGGTCTGATAGGGAACATAGTCAAGATGGCTAGTGCTGTGTAACTGCATACTGCCTGCAGGAGGCACATACTCTGGCACTTTCTTGACCTCAGGCGGGGCGATTTCCCATGGTTGGAAACTTTCACGGAATTCAGTGCTGCCTTCAAATTGAGCACGTTGGGTCATCCTGGGAAAGGCAGGTCTGCAGAGTTTTGCAGTTTCACCAGCAAGACCCTGAAAGTCATTCCTGTGAGTTGTGAGATCCTCAAAAGGTTGATTAGTTGGCTTGTAAACTTCTTTTGGCCTCGCAACTTTGACTTCTAGCTGATGAGGAACGTAATCAAGGCGGTGACTAGTAGCACCACTGAAAGGGACTGTAGAGCACTTGACCACAGAGCAGGGCTTACAGCTCTGCCTAGGCTTTATCTCCTGAGGAACATAGTCATCTTGAAATGTAGTTGAATTTCCAAATTTTACAGTCGGGGGATGGTATGCTTGTTCTGGCTTACAAAGTTCACTTTTCTGAAATTCCCAAGATCTATAATCATCTTGAAAATTAAACAAACAAAACATTTTTAAATACTACATAAAACTGCCATCTTTTAAGAACTATAACTGATTTCACCCATTGCCAACCATCTTTTCCTTTTCTTTAGATATATTGGCACCAAGTATGAAATTTCTGATTCTCCTCAGATGTATTTTCCTGCGTTGACATCTTTTTCTAGCCATCTCCCTACTTTAGCATAATTAATTCTCCACTTCCAGATTAATCAGATTACATACAAAGAACTGGCACACATGAGCCTTCTTGTGGACAAAAAAAAACACACAGACTGTGTGGTAAGGACAGAGCTTAGGAGAACAAGGTATTTTTTACTGGCTAGGGTTTTCACTGTGACACACGAAAAGCTAAGGTAACTCATAAAATGCAGTGCTTAAAATCAATTCCAAGGAGAGGAAATTTCAACTCCATTATAATCTAGGAAGCCAATGGGACTCTTAAATAAAGACACAGGGGACTGAACTACTCAACATTCAGGCATTCCCAAGAGATACAGGGCCACCTAGAGGCCAGTGACATGAACTGAGATTGTTTTAAAAATGTTTAAGATTGAATGTAGAATTTAGAGACATCAGAGCTAAGACCTAAGTTAGAAGTTCAATACCTTAAGCCTAATTTATGCAGCTTACTTACACATAAATGGAAAAACGAAGTGTTTCTACTTCAAATAAAGGTTATTTAGGTTTTTCATTTGTAGGGAGAAAGGGATTAAGCTGAAAAATATAGTAAAACTGACTTCACCCCAAAACCACAAATTTCTAAATACCAAAAATTAATTTATAAGACAAGATTTTAACATACATGATAACATAATAGAATATTGACTAAAGTCTAGGCCATGATTACTGGAATAATAAGACCTTAAATATTTCCTGTGAAGTGAAAAATTCCTCAAAGTTATTCCCACTAGATTTTGAACTAAACGACAAAGCTTTGGATGTTTCAATGAGAGGAGAAATTTGATTCAAGAGCAGACAATCTGTAAGCTTCCAGAAACCTATGAAAAAATTGTGAAAAAAAATGAGCGAGATCAAGCAGTCTTGTTCTGTGACCCTAAAGCTGCAAACAAGAGCCAGTTGAAGAGTATAAAAGGATGTCATATGAAAGGATGTCATGAGGTAGAATAGCAGGGGTAAGGCAGGATAAGGTTCTATTCAAAGCAGACTTGTGAGAAGACAAACACATGTAAGCAGAGGAGGCCAGCCAGTAGGGCAGCAATCAGAGCAGGGGTCTGAAGGAAGTAAACGAGCTGCGAGAGAAGTCATGTTGGCATCAGAGTTAAGGGAGCTCTTCCCTCCAGCAATCGCAGTTCCTGATAGCTTTCCATTTCCCATGAAGCCTTACAACAATGTTTCTTATTCTTGAGGTATCATTGAAAAAAAAAAAAAACTCTGTTCTTTACAAACTAAAGTATAGAGTTATAACACTACTTTTTCAGTAGCTAAAAGGAAGTCAGAGATGATACTAATGGTTTTGTAGCTTGGCACATTCATACCTGGAAAGCCATTATTTTTCAAAATGACTGAGAGAAAAACACTTAGAGAATGAGCAGAAGAAAATATTTCTCTCTTACAAACCAACTTTGACTTTTAAAAAAGCAATAAAAATTTGGAGATCAAGAAAAGGTTTGATAGCACATATTAGGATATCACTTCTAGATGACTACATAAAATTGGTTTGTTTGCCTTTAAGATTCCACACCTCAGTAATATTCAATGGTCACCACAGAATAGGTGTTGGCAAACTTTGTTTTGTAATAGCCAGGTGGGAACGTTTTAGGTTTTGAGGCTTAAACATTAGTCCCTAAATATACAGTCCTGGTTGTAACTACTTTATTCTATCAATGCATTATGAAAGCAGTTATAAGCAGTATATATATGAATATATGTGCTTACATGTCAATGAAATTTTATTTACAAAGTCATAGTGGGTGGAACTTGGCCATAGCTTGCTTACCTTTGCCTTAAAGTATTTTTCAATGAATCAGTCTACCTTTAAGTAATATTATTCTGATTTACATATATAGTTGTGTACCACACTTTGTGATAGGGATATATTCTGAGAAATGAATCTTTACGGAACTGTTGCCATGTGAACATCAGAGTAAACACCAAGATGTCTATGGCATCTATGGTAGTTTGAATATATGACCCCCCAACATATTCAGTGTTTTGTTAGCGTGTAGTTTGGATCTGCAGCCACCTGGCTGGAGGCAATGTAACTGGGTGGATCTTAAGGTGTGGTGGTGGGTTTGAGATTTCAATCTAAAGATATGCAAACTGTGCTAGCTGGAATTCCTGAAGTGTGCTGTGCTGTGTGGCTTTTGGATTTTAGGCTTGTGCTTCTCTCTCTCTCTCTCTCTCTCTCTCTCTCTCTCTGTGTGTGTGTGTGTGTGTGTTTGGTCCTATGAAAGCAGGCCAGCTTCTTCTGCCATTATGGATCTGCAAGCTTCAATAAATATCTCTTCCTTCTGGTGCCTGGTCTGGAAGTTCATCTCAGCAAACCTCAATCTGTCTGCTACAGTATCACTAGGTCATATAATCATAGGGAGGGCCGGCCACTGTTATATATGCAGTCCACTGTTGACCAAATTATTCACACATGACTGTATTATAAGAACTAAGGCTCAGTACATTTCCAATACCTACCTCCCACCTATTATACTATTGTTCAACTTTTCTTTTTTTTTTTTTTTTTTTTTTGGTTTTTCGAGGTAGGGTCTCACTCTAGCCCAGGCTGACCTGGAATTCACTATGGAGTCTCAGGGTGGCCTCGAACTCACGGCAATCCTCCTACCTCTGCCTCCCAAGTGCTGGGATTAAAGGCGTGCGCCACCACGCCCGGCCTATTGTTCAACTTTTCTACTTGTTATAATCACATAAAATTGTTTCCGTTTTTGTTCCAGAAAAATGTATATTATTCACTATATTCCTGTCTAGGGATTTCATTTTTTTCATGTGGAACAAGGTTTTGTCATCTGATGATTCTGAATTTTCCTTCTCTGGAAGACTTTATCTATAAAAGATATTTTACTGAGATTAATTGCAGCTGAGGGATTCCCCCCCCCCATTCAGCATTTAGATTTAACTCCATTATCTTCTTGCTCACATTACTATGTATTTTCTTTTCCCTTCTGTGTTTAAGGTCATTTTGTTTAGACAAGGGTTCATGTAGCCCAGGCTGGTCTTGAAATTCCTGTACAGCTGAGGATGTCCTTGTTTTGGGGGAAATCTTTTCCTCTATGACATCAAACAATTCCATTTTGTTTTCTTTCTTGTCTTTTGGGGTGCCAAACACATGCATTAGGCCCATTTCAGAGTGCCCTCTTTTTGGGTGTTCTATACTGTGCTTTTCTGTTCCTCCTTGTTTTGGTTTAGGTGCTTCGCGTTGATCTGTCAACATATTATTGGACATTTAGATTGTGTCCATTTTGTGAATAATGCTGCAGTAATTATGGGGATACTCCCCTGTGGTAATTTTTAAGTATACGTCCTGAAGAGATATTGTTGGATCATACATTAGTTTTATTTTCATCTTCTTGAGAAAGTTCCTAAACTGTTTTCCATAATGTTTGTACCAATTTAACATTCCTATCAGTAGGAATACAAAGGTTCTTTTCCTCTTTCCCAACAAATATTATCTTTTTTTAATTTTAGCTTTTATTTTTAGAGAGCGAGAGAAAGGAGAGAGGAGAGAGAGAAAGGGAGAGATAGAGAACGAACTGTCATGCCAGGGCCTCAGTCACTGCAATAGCATTCCAGATGCTTGCGCCACCTAGTGGGGGGCATGTGTGACCTTGTGCTTGCCTCACCTTTGTGCATCTGGCTTATGTAGGATCTAAACAGTCAAACATGGGTTCTTAGGCTTTGCAGGCAAGCGCCTTAACCATTAAGCCATCTCTCCAGCCCAAGTATTATCTTTTTTTTTTTTTTACTGATGATCATAAAGAAGTGATATCTTAATTTTTTAAAAGATTTCATGTTTATTTATTTGAGACAGAGAGAGTGAGAGAAAAAGAGAGAGAGAATGGCGCACCAGGGACTCTAGCCACTGCAAACAAACTCCAGATGCATTCGCCACCATGTGCATCTGGCTTATGTGGGACCTCAAGAATCGAACTTGGGTCCTTAGGCTTTGCAGGCATGTGCCTTAACCACTAAGCCACCTCTCCAGCCTTATTTTTCAGTTTGCTTCTCCCTGATCTTGGTGATTTTGTATACCCTTTCATATACTTGTCCATCTATGTCTTCTTTGAAAGAATGTTTATTCAGATCCACTGGCAATTCTTAAAATCACATTGTATAGTTTCTTGGCTATTGAATTGTATTGATTTCTTATGGATTTTTGATTTAACTCCTTATCTGATACATGGTTTGCAAACATTTTCTCTCAATGTATATGTACCCTTTCATTTCTTGCTATATAGGAGCCTTTTATTGGATATAATCCCATTTATCTATTTTTGCTTTGTGGTCTGTGCTTTTGCCATTCTGCCTAAATAAATTGTCTCCAAGGTTAATGTTTTTGGCATTACATACTCTTATACTTGAAATATCCAGTCTTATATTTAAGTCTTTATGTTCAGTTACTTTTTGTGTGTAGCATGAAGATACAATTTCATACTGTATGTGGATATCCAGTTTTTCCAACACCATTTATTGAAGAGTCTATATTCTTTTTCCGTTGTGTATCTGTTAGATCCTCATATTAGTTGCCTGCATAGGCTTGAATATATTTTTTGTACTTTTGATTGTTTCATGGGTCTATGTGTCCATCCTTTTTCCAATACAACACTATTTTGAAATCAAACAGTGTAATGTTTCCAATTTTGTTCCTTCCAAAGATTTCTTTGGCTAGTAAGAGTCTTTTGTGGTTCCATAGAATTTTAGAGTTATTTTCTCTATTTCTGTTAAAAATAATGCTACTGGAATTTGATATGGATTGCATCCAACCTGCAAATTGCTTTTGTTATAGTATTTTAATGATATTAATTCTTCCAGTCTATGAACATAAAGCAGCTTTCCATTTATTTATGTCTTCTTCAATTTCTTTCATTGATATTTTATAGTTTTCAGTATATTGATCTTTTACCTTCTTGGTAAAATTGTAAAATTTCTACATGTCAGCAACCATTCTCCAATCTAGATCTATGTAATAATTCCAAATAACACAGTAACCTATTTTGACATGTACATTATATATATATATAGATAACTTCTAAGCTAAGGCTACTGGATACAGGTGCATTTATGTTTTTTAAAGCCTAATTTCCAGAATGTGAATGTTACTATTTTGCAGGGTTTTTCTCACTTTTCCAATGTCTTTTTTGTCTTCCCTTTACCTACAAACTCTTAGTTCTTATAGAAAAAACTAAAAGTAAGTATCAGAAAGCAGTAGCATTACACAGAATGATGCCTGAAAGCCTGGGAATATATGTATGTGTGCTGCATGTAGGTTGACAGCATCAGATGATGTTAGTATTGCTGTTAGTTTTTATAGATCTTATAAAGAAAAAGGAAAATCTTGTTTTTGCCACTGTGAATGCCAGACTAACTGGCTCCTAAGCTTTGGGACTCTTCTGACTCCTCTTCATTGCCACAGGTACATTGGGATTACAGAATACATGTGCTACTTGTGTCTAGCTTTATCTGGGTTCTGGGGATCCAAATCTGGTCATCAGGTTTGTGCAGGAAGTGCTTTTAATCAATTAGCCATTTCCCAAGTTCCTCATTATCTTTTATGTCAAATTTTGTATCAGTAAATCTGTATTTCATTAATTTCTTCATGCTATTTGATTATACTTGTTCACCATATTCAGGCTTCACAATTTATTCCTTTTATAGCATCTTATGTACTCAGTCTTAAAACCAGAAAGAACATATTTCCTGACTTCTCTAATAAGTAGCTTATAAATTACAGTACGTTATACCATGTACTTTACCTACCTATTAAACTGGTAAATATGAAACTTGAAGAAAAAGTATGTACTTAGCTATTACCTAATTGAAATTAAAATCAAATGAAATAAAAATCATTGCTTTGGTTTTAGATAGTATCAGCCTTACAAAAAGATTTTATATTAAACCATACCCATTCAGCTATTTCTCATGACTAATGGAAAGAATGTTAAGCCTATATATGTAATTATATTACTTATAAAAGAAATTATAGGATAGCAAACGTCAATATGACCTATTTTTAAATAAAGAACTCATCTCCAAAAGTAATACAGTGTTTCAAGATCACACAGGACTTTGGGAAGAAACTAGTCATACACTGCCCAGATTTTATCCTTCCAAGTATAATACAGTATATATACTGGTGGGATTAGTATTCTAACCCTTCCTCTACAGTGGAAGTCTTACCATCCATCATTGTGCATCAGGGAGGGATAAGCTTCTTTTATTCTGAGGGCCAGTATCAGGAATAATCTGTTACCCATGAAAGCTTTATCCTCTACCCTAACATTTCGGTTCTCCATCTACTAATTCTTTTGCTTTATAGGCTGGTTTTGAACTTGAATCAAGAAAAAAATTAGCATTCATTTGACCTTTTCAAAGACTTCACCATTCTCGATAGGGATAGGATTTTAACTCAATCTTGTCCATTGGTATACTTTGCTTTTAATGTTCTTTGAGTTACAACTCATTTAACCTCTCCATCAGGAGTTATTTATTTATTTACTTTTCCTATGCAATACTGTTTTGACCCAAAAGAAGAAAGTTCTTTCCTAAACCATGGAGGCTAAGTATGGCAATACACTAAAATTAGTTTAATTTTGATGTCAAAGCTAGAAGTTTCTTGATCCTTCATTTTCTCAATAACAAGTTACCTTTGTAAGTTGGGACAGTGTCCAGCTTTTCTTTTTTAACTTGTCGTCTTTCCACAGGCCGAACTATTGCCACTGGCTGCACTTCATAAGAATTAAAATCTTGTTTGTAGGTAGTACCAAGATCAATCTTCCCCTGCTTAGGCTTATATTCTTCTGGTATGTGGCGAGGCTGTTTGACTATTTCATAGGGACGGTAATCTGACCTGAAATATATATGTGTGAAACATTGTCTCACAAGTTCTTTCATTTCAGTTATTTCAGTACTGAAAACCTGTTTTATCATACCTAGAAAATCTCAATTTGATCTTAAGTGAATAAAATATACAAGTGATTAATTATTTTGTGCCTAATGTGGAAGATGTTTGTAAAAGATTTGATAAACTGTCAAATTTTTAAAGAAATATTCCCCATTTCCACTTTATCAAAATCCATATTCATTCTACATGGGCTGTGTTTAGGCACACTCCTTACGAAAGTCATGCTATCTTCCTGCTCACTGTTAAAATGATTGCTAACTCTGGTTTACAGGATGGATATGAATCTTACTCATATTTTGATCTTTCAGAAACTCGTGCCATGGATGTGAATTAAGTGGTAGCCTAGCTACCTTGGGCATTATATAAACATCATGTTATCAAGGTGGCACTGCAGACACTGAGATATGTGATGGAGTGGATAAAATCAGAGATTCTGGGTAACCAGACTGCCTGCATCCAAACCTTGGCTTTGTCATTAAATATCTGCATAGCCTTGGATAATTTAGTTAACCCATATATGCCCTATTTTTCTTATGAAGTGGGACTATAATATTATCCACCTCATAAAGGTTATTTTAGGGACATATACATGCTTAAAAGAGTGCTTGGATTATGGGAAGGACAGTATGTTAGCAATTAATATTCTTTATTTAAAATCTCTCATAGATTACTTTTTTCTTCTGGATTGTACTGACCATATTACTCTGATTAAACCTGTGTAAATTCTATTTGTTGCATATGTTCATAAGCTTCGAAAACAAAGCAAAATCTCACTAAATCCCTTCTCTTATTTATGATATAGCTTAAGACTGGTTGACTCCACTTTCTTAGCCTTTCAGCAACCTCTTCAATCCACTTCAGTCTGATGATTTCCATGTAATTATGTCCATCAGACATTTTCAGTCCCTATCTTACTTGACCTCTCCAATGGCAGCTGACATTATTGCCCACATACTCTACTTCCAGAGAAGTTTCCCTTCCAGCCTTCCTGATTATCTTTTCTCAGTTGCCTATACAGCTTTATCCACTTCTATTAAACCATTAGATAAATGCTGGAGGTCCTTTAGTCTTGAACCTACACTCTCTTCTTGTCTCATACTCATTCTTGAGGACAACCTTTCTAACTCTCACAGCTTCACTTGTTAGCTAGATAGAAAAGACTCTTAAATGTACACCTAAGCTTAGATATCTTTTCTGGGATCCATACCCATATCTAGATAGCCTTACTCAATGGCATCTCAAAACACAATATGCTCCAAACCAAACTCACTATTTTCCCACAATAAGTGTAGTCTTTCTGATTGTTCCTTATGTTAATGAACAGTACATCCAACTCTTCAACTCACAGTAAGAAACCTAAGTCTCACCCTTTATATCTCACTTCCCTCTTTTATCTAAAGATGTCATCAACTTTTGCCACCTAAATATGTTCAGGTTTGAAAGGGAAGTGTCTCCCACATGTCAATGTGTTTGAATACTTGGTCTCTAGCTGGTTGCATTGCTGAAAGAGTTATGGAACTTTCAGGAAATGGAGCCTGGATAGAGGAAATGGGTTGCTGGAGGGCAGGCCTTGAGAGTTACAGTCTGCTCAGGTTTGAGCTGGAGCTCTTTCTACTTCCTGGTTGGCACCATGTGGAAGCTGCTCCTGCAAGCTCTTGCTGGCATATATTTCCGACCATGATAGATTGACAGGCCCTGTTACTATGAGCCAAACTAAACATTTCTGCCTTTAAATTGCTTTTTTTTTTTCAGGTGCTTTGTAATTAATAGGGTATCTTTCAAATCTAACCACTTTTCTCCAACACCATCACCACCATAATATTCAAAGCTTTCATAACAGCTCGTTCAAATTGCTCTTATTAGTTCCTGAACTCATTTACCTATACCCAATTGAGTATTTCTTCAATTTATGCTCCACAGATAATTCTTTCACATGCAACTCTGATCTTACTCCAATTTTCTGAACCATTTTCTTATCTCCCTCCACATCACATGCATCAACAATAAGCAGAAAGGAACACTTGAGAGCTTTCTTATTGCTCTAAGAACCTAGACAGAACTGAACATGGCCAAAAGATTCTTCTACTTTCACTAGCCTCATATAGTGTACTTCCTCATACTCTATGCCTCTAGCTCAGAGTCTGAGAATTTCTGACTCTTTATGTTCCTTCCTTCTATATTCTACTCTCTGCCTATAATACACTTCCTTCTCCTCTTAATCCAGCTAACTACTTATCATTCTTTGAGTTTTAGCACATCTTTCTCATTTTCTTGATAAAGTTAAGGTCCAATTTTAGATGTTAAGATTCTTGTCACATAATTTAGCCATGGCTATAACTCATACTTATTTTAAATGATGTGTTGGATTGCTGTCTCCACTAGACCATTAAGAACAAAGATGACTTTTTGCTCATACTGTATCCTAGGTACCTAGCAAAGGACCTGATGCTTAACATGTATTTATTTAATGGGTGAATCATAGTAAAAGACACATACCTTTCTTCTTTAAGACATCTGAGTTGTCTTTGCTTCTCTCAAATACTTGCTATGGGGGAACAGGCCAAAATGCATTCAGGAAGCAAAGAAATCAGGGAGAGAAGGGCAGAGATAAAGCTTAGCAGGCTCAGATTATTTGATTAGTTAGGCAATAGAAAGTATAATTCCTGGGCAGGAGGTATAGCTCAGGTGGCAAAGTGTTTGCCTAGCATGCACAGATCCCCAGCACAGCATAAACCAGGCATGGTAGTGCATGAATGTCATCTCAGCACTTGGAAGGGTGGTGGATGTAGGAGGATTACAAGTTCAAGGTAATCCTGGGATATACAGTGTGTTTGAGACCAGCCTGGGATATATGTAACCCTATCTTATAAAACAAACAAACAAACAAAAAACATACTTTAAAGGAAATAAGTATTGGAAGCCAAACAGAGATGCAAAAACTAGATCAGAAACACATAATAATTGGGAAGCTGAGGCATTCCTCCAGGTGGCATTGAAGTAGAAAGGACATAAATTTGAGATATTTCAGTTGGCTAAAAAAAATAAATAGAACCTTTTATTTCCATTTTTAATTTATTTTTTTAGAGAGAGAGAGAGAAAGATAGAGAGAGAGAGAGAGAGAGAGAGAGAGCGGACCGGGGCCTCAGCCACTGCAATCAAACTCCAGACACTTGCATCACCTAGTGGGTATGTGCGACCTTACGCTTGCCTCACCTTTGTGCATCTAGCTTATGTGGGATCCAGAGAATGGAACATGGGTCCTTAGGCTTTGCAAGCAAGCACCTTAACAGCTAAGCCATCTCTCCAGCCCTTATTTCTGCTTTTTTTTTTTTTTTTGCCAGAGAACCTTGATTTTTAGCTTCCTGCTTTTCTTGTTTCTTGGATTAGTTCAACTTAAATCAAGTAGCTAGTTAAACTGAAATAATAAGAAAACCTTCTTAAGACCAGAGAGTTGGCTGAAAAATAAGCAAAAAAAAAAAAAAAGTTGCTTGATATTTACTTAAATGTAGTTATTCCTTCCATTTTACCACGGCACACTCGAAATTCTTGCTTGGGTTTAAGACTCTGAGGTGGAAGAACACTCCCATACTTTGGATATTTTTCCATATATTCAGTTGTGGGGTAAGGACACTCCAGAATTCTCATAAATCCTTGTGGTTCCATGTGGACAATGATGTCGCCTGTATAAACAAACAAACTGAAAACGTATTTTGCCTTAAGAAACATTTTGTGTGGTTTGTGAATTTTAATCAGAGCTCTCCAATGAACTTAGAACTTATAAACTTTAAAGCAGTTTTAACAGAAAAAGCTGTTTCCTCTACAATGATGCTTATAAAAATAATATAGTACATTCTTACATCATAAAACTAGTTTTGCTCAAAACAACTTAGTGTCTTCTGAACATAACTTTTCAGCTAATTTCTCAGCTAACCTAGATGAAACACTAACAAATGAACTTCTTAGTTGTCTTGTGCAAAGGTTTTATGCATTTGTTAGGTCTCACTTGTTACGTGTACTTACATATGATTCTGAACAGCTCCGAAAGGAAAGTGGCATGACATCGCATTCATTTTGTTTGGGAGTGTGGTAGATACAAAGAGGAGGCTGGGGTGGGCAGATGTTAGGCAGAAATACTGATATGCAAGGTGAAGTCCTGACTTAGTAGTTTCTTGACCTTGGCAGAAATGAGTGGTTCTAGAGTCTACAACACCTGTTTCAGTTTTCTTACTGTGGTAGATGTACTGGATCCCTGTGAAGTCTAGTTGTATGGTGATATTTTGGAGTATTTTCCTGGAAGTTTATTTTGAAAATAGTTTATTTTCAGTTCTTCCAAGTGAGATTTATATATATATCCAGAACAGATTATACTGCAAGTAAATATCTTGATCAGTATTGGTATGTGGCATATGACATTTTAATCAATAAAAAAAATCACATATACAATGATTATTCCTTTAAGTTTATATTACCTAGTAACATCATAGCCATCTTAGTTTATGGAAGTTTATGATGTTCATACAATGATTAAATTGCCTAACAATGATTTTTTTTCTGAAGTCAATATCTTTGTTTTAATTGATACATGACTGGATATCAGGTAAGTAAATCCTGGGAAGTTTAAAGATAATGAGGTTGACCTTTAGGTATAGTCATTGAAAGATGGTAAGATTGAAAGCAGCTTAAAAAGTGGGTCATAGTATGTTCTCGTTTTTAATTTTTTTTAATTTTTATTTATTTATTTGAGAGAGAGAGAGAATGAGCATGCCAGAGCCTTCAGCTGCTGCAAGTGAACTTCAGATGCTTGCACCAATTTATGCATCTGGCTTACATGGATCCTGGGGAATCAAACCTGGGTCCTTTTTTTTTTTTCCTGTGACTTTTTAAGGCAGGGTCTCACTCTAGCTCAGGCTGATCTGGAATTCACTACATAGTCACAGGGTGGCCTTGAAGTCACAGAAATCCTCCTACCTCTGCCTCCTGAGAGCTTGGATTAAAGGCATGTGCCACCACGCCTGGCTGAATCTGGGTCCTTTAGCACTGCAGGCAAGCGCCTTAATCACTAAGCCATCTCTCCAGCCCTGTCTTCATTTTTCAAAACTAAAACACTGGGTATGTACAGATCTTAAAGAATATTTATCTGTGCAAGAAAGGACTATGAGGATTTTCATGATATTGTAGATGTTTTCAGTTGTATAATCAGAGATTAAAACCCTTAAAGCAAAAAAACAAACACATCAAGATTCTGAAATTTAAGGTCAGTTTCTTAGATCTGTTAATATTTGGGACTGCAAGCCAGGAGGAAGGTTGGTAATACAATCCTACATATAGCTGGACCTTGAGAAAATGCGTATGTTCTGCAGATGCAATGGAACCAACTAACATACATAAAACCAACTGACCCTTGTGATGGTTAGTCTCTGCTTGTCAATTTAGAGGATTTAGAATCAACATGGGAAAATATCCTGGCATACCTGTTGGGGATTTTTTTAGATGTTTTTTAACTGTGGGTGGTGCAATCCCATAGACTTGGCTCCTGGACTGAGTAAAAAGGAGAAACCTAGCTAGGCAGTATTCATTCATTGCTCTGCTATGCTTCCTTGAAGTTGGACTGAATATGACCAGCTCCTTTCATGCTTTCTCACCATGATAGACTTCTCCTCAAAGCTGTGAGCCAAAAATAAACCCTTCCCTTCCTTAAAGCTGCTTCTGGTTGGTTATTTTGTTCCAGCCATGAGAAAGTAACTGATACAAACACCAAGGAAGAAAACAAGTATGTTGTTTGGTGGTTGCTGAACAGCATGAAGAACTGTCACATGGAAGAGTAGAAGATATCAAGAAACTCCTGGAAACTTTAAAGTCAGAAGAGTCACAAGACTCAGGACTATCAGCTAAAAATGAGGCTTTGGAAAGTGCTGAAACAATTTAGTTCCATGCAGGGTCTAAGAATTCTAGAAAAATCAGGAGCCTTCACAGATCATACATTTCTGTGGTGGTTTTAATCAGATATCTGTCATAAACTCATGTGTTCTGAATGCTTGAACCCCCAGCTGGTAGCAATTTGGAGATGGAGACTTGCTGGATGGGGTGTGTCACCAAGGGTGGACCTTGAGGTTTATTAGTCCCCAGTTTGCTATGGTTAGTTGGGCTCACTTGCCTACTGCTGTTGTCTACCTGATGTTGGCTAGGAGGTGATTTCCAGCCTCTGCTCTACCATCTTTTCCTTGCCATCATGAAGCTTCCCCTTAAGACTGACTGTAAGCCAAAATAAATATTTTTTCTATCAGCTGCTTTTTATTAGGTGCTCTGTGCCATCAATGAGAAGATAACTACAACAGAAAATTGGTACCAGAGGAGTGGGATCATTGTTGCTAAAAAAAAACTTGCTGGATTTTGGCCTCTTGGAACTGATTTATGGAAGAAATGTAGAAGGATTTTGAAACTTTGGCTAAGAGATGCCTTGCAGTACTCTAAGCAGACCTTGATAGACCATTCTGGTCAAAGTTTAAATACCTAGATGCAGAAAGAACTGTGGACTGTGAGGCTTGGTTTATGAGGGAGAAAAAAAAGAGCTCCGTCCAGACTGGGCTAGAAGCAGTTTGTGCAAGAGAGGTTCACTGCATTCTTCCCATGTCTTGAGATCTTGTTCTCCCCTGGATTAACAAATTTGATAGCCCACCTATATATATATATAACTATGAGAGTCTAACAAATACAGAAAAAGGACATTGGCTTTTAAATGTGGCTTGTTTTTTGGAAATGGCCACTGGGCAATGTGAGGCAGGCTTGTTGGAGTCCATATGTGGAGGCCTTACAGAGTTATAAGGGTGAACTGTAACAGTGGAGTTCTTTTGGAAGATACCAGTATGTGGGATGGCTGCCAGGAGAGGTGCTGCTTAGGATTATTACCCAGGCAGTGAGAAGCCCAGCAGTAGGGTTGGAATTAGAACCCTAATTTGTCACTGGTTAGAAATATTCAACTCAGAACTGTAGGAATTGATGTTTGCCTAGTTTGTTTTGGATTTTGCATTTTGGTTGGTTAAATCTTTCCTTGTAATGCCATCTTTTGCACCATGAAGTTTTATTCTGTTTCATTTTGGCTTTACAGCTCACAGTTGAGAGACTGTGGGGATGTTTGAACAGTGTTTAGATTGAAAAAATGATGGGGCCTTTTAAAGTTGGAATTAATGCATTGCATTTTACATTATAGATGGTCATCAGTTTATGGGAGCCAGGGGCAGAATGTGGCAATTAGAATCAGATGTCCCCTATAAATTCATGTGTTCTGAATGCTTTAATCCAAGCTGGTAGCAATATGGAAGGTACAGCCCTCTTGTAGCAGGTGTGTCACTGGAGGCAGGCCTTGATGTTTCTTAGACCCTAGTTCTCCAGTGTCAGTTGGGCTCACTCTCCTGCTGCTGTTTTCCACCTGCTGTTGCAGAGGTGATGTCCATCCTCTGCTTATGCTCATCTTTCCGCTGCCTTCATGAATCTTCTCTTTGAGACTATAAGCCAAAATAAGCCCCTTTTCCCCATAAGTTGCTTCTTGTTGGGTGTTTGTCTCAGCAACGAAAGGTAACTGCAACACGTCTTGAGGTTCTGATACAATGTCATACACTTATAATGTTTTGAAGTTGTCATTTTTATTGTTATGAGAGAAATGCATTGTAACCCATTATACAGTATGATAAGTTATAAAAGAAAGCAAAAGACTACCGTTCTAACATTTCCATTCCTTGGAAGAAAATTTTTTAATTTTTAATTTTTACTTTTGCTGGAGACTATATCTGCTAGCTTTGTTAAATTTTCCTTTCTTTTTGAAAGGCAACTAATGAAAGAAATTAAATCTATTTTCCCTAATAGAGCAAAGCAATTGTTTTTTAGTGTCCTAGGAGGGAAAAGAGGATGTAAAGGCTTAAATCTGATATGTTCTCCACAGGCTCATGCTTTTAGCCTTGTTCTCCAGCTGGTTGTACTGTTATGGGAGGCTGTGATACTTCTGTGAGGTGCAGCCTACCTGGAAGAACAAGTAGGTCACTGGAGGAATGCCTTTAAAGGTCAAATCCTGTCCCTTAATTCCAAGGGCTTTCCACTTCTTAGTCTACCAGGATGTGAATAGCCCTGCCTCATGTTCTAGGGCTAAGAACCATGTCTTCCCTGTCATGTTGGGCTGTATTTTCTGAAATAGTGAGCCAAAGTAAGTCTTCCCTTCTTTTGTAAATGTATCTCACACAGATAGTCATGGGAAAAAAGTAGAAGAAATAAGTAAAGATCTTTCCTCTCCCTTCTCAAAAATGAGGCAAAAGATGAGGGGGAAGGAGTTCTGAGACAGTGTCCTAGATACTCATCAGATTTCAAAAATGTTGGCTGACTGGAACCCTATTACAGAACTTCTCGCTTTGCCAAAGATTCATGTATCTCAATTGCAAGAATGAAAGTGGCAGAGGAACCACTTCTGAAGGAGGTATGTTAGCTTCAGCAAGGGACATTTCAGTGGAAATCATTAGTAATGTCCAAAGCTTAGAAAAGGATCTTCTCTTACATGGCAGTGCCTCAACTCTTTGAATCAATGTCTTTGAGGAAAGGGGAGCCCTCAACAAAATGAAGATTTAAGTTCTTAGCAGCTGGATGAAAAAGGGACTTAGTTTGGATATAAACTTAGATTAGAAAACAATTGCATTTTTTCTTGTATATCAGACTTTGCAAAAAGTTGCCTTTTGGAGTAAGAGTCTGTATTAGAGAACAAGAAGCTAGAAAAGGACTATGAAGGGAGAGTATAGAGGAGGATTGAAGAAGACAGGATAGTTGCTATATAAGTAGAGGAGCAGAATACTGGGGTGGAAAGATCTAAGGGGGTCAAGGGAGGGGGATGGGTGAGGAAGTGAGGAGACTTAGGAGTCTTACAGAACTAAAGATGATATGAATAAGTCATATGGAGACCCACTTCTTTGTTACATAATTAAAAATAAAATTTAAGGACTGGAGAGATGGCTTAGTGGTTAAGGTGCTTTCCTGGGAAGCCTAAGGACCCATATTTGACTGTCTAGGTCCAACATAAGCCTGATGCACAAGGTGATGCAAGCATGGTCACACATGTGCACAAGGTGGACATGCATCTGGATTTTGATTGCAGTGATTGCAGGCCCTGGCATGCCAATTCTCTTTCGCTCTCATCAAAAAATTAAATAAATAAAAAATAAAAATAAAATTCAAGGTTCTTAGAGAAGCCTCCCAGTGAGCTGCTGGTTAGGGATAGACCCACAGACCAATACAGGCTATTGTCAGTGCTCTTGGTCCCCATGAGATCTAGAATGTTAAGACCCTATTGCTGAAGACATCACATATGTTGTTGATTGCTAGATACTGTGAAATCCATCTGGTATTGTGCTAGAAGCCTCCTCCATGCTGGCCAGCTGCCAAAGTGCTGGAAAGTGCTATGCAGGTTGCTGGGGGGGGGGGGGGTCCATCAATAGTCTTAACCAGCAGGGGACCCTGTAAACCATACAACCAGCAAGCCAGGAAAGATGAGTGTACTAGTGCATTCATGGCAAGACTGTTATGGGGTAACCAACTGCTCTCTGATTGGATTTGAGGTTCACTCCACAGGAGGGAATTCATGTTTGGTACTGAAAACCTATCCAAAAGGGTATGGTTTGAAAGGTCATAGGTGCAAGGTAGAAGTCACTACTGTTGTTTTGCTAAATGGATATGCTGTACCCATCAAACTGCCATCTAATTACTTGTTTATGCTTATATCATAATGCTGCTGTCACTTTTGATCAGAGGTTTCTGATGGCAGTGAGACAAATGGGGGGACTTCTCAAAGTGCTCAGACGAAGTGAGTTAAACACTGAGCATTAAATGAGACATCTCTATCAAACCTGCGTGGTTTGGAACATATTCTGGATGTGACCTCATGGATGATTAAGGAATGCAGAGAGAGAAGGGGAAGGAAGAGGATGAACATGAGACAGACAGAGATATAAGACATCAAAATAGCAGAGGGGCTGGTTGAGGGAAGAAGGCCACTGGAAGGGATTGGAGGGATAAGAGAGAGTTATGGGAATAGACTATGACCAAAATAAACCATGGACATATATAAAGACTATCAATAAAAAGTTATCTTTTATATCTATAGGCAAACAATGTTTACTATGAAAGTGGAAGTCAAAATGTTTTCCACCAACATGTAGTGAGAAGGATTGCAAATACCGAAGGGTTGACATTATTTATTCTTATTTAGCAAATGATGATCTAATCCCTGAGTCAACAGCGACACTGTGTAAGGAGAAGACTATGTTGACAAGTGTTGGAAGGTTGTTAGGAAGGCCTTAAAGACCAATTCTGAGTTTTAGGGTGGGGACAAACTGCTTTTTCTGTCAGACAGATTCCATTGGAGCTCTGCATGGATGGGAATGAGAATATCAGGTCTGCTTGGGCGGAACGGAAAGCTGGAAATGAAAGAAAGTTTAGCACGGGTTGCAAACTGAAGACCCACCATACTGTTCTTGTAAATTAAATGACTGGGGGAGAGGGCACGAACTCTCCAGGTAGTAGCAGATTCCACCACTTACCAGCTATATAGACTACTTACCTGGCCCAGACATTATTATTATTATTATTTTTTCGAGGTAGGGTTTCACTCTAGCCCAGGCTGGCCTCGAACTCACGGGGATCCTCTTACCTCAGCCTCCCAAGTGCTGGGATTAAAGGCTCGCGCCACCACCACCAGGGCCGGCACGAAGAAAAGTTTTTACCCCAGGAGCCAGCGAGTAGAAAGACGGACACTGGTGGCGGGATAATGAGGGGGGGGGGCGCCCCGTGGGGGAACCCCGGGGCTCAGCTCTGTCCATGGCCGTTTCTTACCCGCAGGTGCAGATCTGACACAGGCACCAGCTCCTCATGCTCTCGGCTCGCAGAGGTTCCTCCGCGTTCGCCTCAGGCGTCTGCTGTTGTCAAGGCGACCGCGGGATCCAATCCGAGGGGGGGGAGGTGTGGGCGGACGCGCAGCGGCTTCCGGCGGCGTCCAGGACGCGCGCGGGTCAGAGGTCACGCGGCCGCCCGCCCCGCCCCCCGCGCGCGCGAGTTCCGGTCCGCTGTTCTCCGGGCGCTTCAGACGCGGCTGGTGCGCGGAGTCGGTGAGTCAGGCCCGCGGTGGTCGCCGGAGGAGGTGGGGGCGGAGAGGGCGTCGTGGGGACGGAGCTAGGGGAGAGTGGAGCCCGGGGCGGCCGGTTCTTGTTCGGAACCGGGACCGTCAGCGAGAACCCAGCCCGCGGACCCCGCCGAGTTCCTCTCGGGCGTGCAGGGCGAGGTGTTCCCTTCCCGGGGCGGAGAGGAATGGGAGAGGTACGAGTGCACCTGTTTGGGTCCTAAGCACGTGACCCGAAACTTCCTCGAGCGCTGCCAGTCACCCAGGTCTTTGCTTCGGCTGACGGCGAGCGAACTCTTGACGGAACGAGGGCTTTGCAGAAGGGCTGTGGAGGGGAAGAGAGATGGGTGCACCCTTCCTGTGGTGGTCCTTGGCCGGGAGTTTTGATCAGACATGCCTCAGCGAGGTGTCGTCGTTACGCCCAGTCCTCGGAGCTGGTGATTCATCTCACCGGCAGGACCGGAAGCGCCTGCAAACTCCCTAAGTACCTTCGGAGGACAGATACCATGACTTTCCAAGTGGACTTGGATCTGAGCTGCTAAGGGTTCCATGGCTTCTCAGTTTTAAGGGATTTGAGAAGACTTGTCGGCACCCTCCGGCATCTAAATCTAAATTTGGTGTGGTGGTTTAGCCCTGATCTCTTAGGTGCTTGTGCTGTTAGTAATACATGTCCAATTGATATTCACAGGAAATAAGTAACCATGGTGCTAAATAGTGTGGATAAGATGATTCAACTCCAAAAACACACTGCCAACATCAGGAATATCTGTATTTTGGCTCACGTTGACCATGGTAAGAATCTCTTTATAAATGGTTTTCATTAGCAAAGGAGGTGTGTATGAATTAGAGTGAAGCTCTGGGCAATGTAGAGTGATGCTTGCTAAGTATTTTTTTGTGATATCAAGCACGCTATAAAGTATTAGAAATAAAGGGGGTTAACTAGTTTAGTGATCAGCATTCTTCATAGTCACATTGTTTTTAAACTGGAACTTAAACTTTGTTAAAATATGAAAATGGAAATGACATATATTCTGCTATGTGATCCTGTTGAATTCATCAGATAGTTACTGAGCATCTGCTAAGTTCAAGGCGTTTTGTAAGGTTAATTAGGAGATAAGACATTTGTGAGTGGGGCCTCCTGCCTGCCTGCTGTTGAAGTTGTAGGGGTGAAGCAGGGCAATATGAGATACACGAGAAGTAATAGTCCATGCTATGGGTTGAGAAAACTAGAGTATCAGGAAGTCACAGGTGGGTTAAAAAAAAAAAAAAGGTGTAATATGGGCTGGAGAGATGGCTCAGCATTTAAGGCGCTTGCCTGCCAAGCCTAAGGAACTGAGTTCATTTCCCCAGTACCCATGTAAAGATAGATGTAGGAGGTGGCACATGCTTCTGGAGTTCGTTTGCAGCGGCTAAAGGCTCTGGGTCTCCCTTTCTGTCTTTCTCTGTCTCCCCCACTCTATCAAGTAAATGAATAAAACTTTTTAAAAAGTGCAACAGCACAATTAGTATCAGAGTTAACTTGTGAAGAGGGGCTTTAGATGACTGATGGGGACTGGTACTGCAAGGTGCAATGTGTCATCTGGGGACAAAGGAATTAAGTGTAGCCAAAGCCCAGTTCATGGATGTGTGAGATAGGGACAGATGTTACTATGACCCAATTACTTCTCTGTTTCAGAGCTCTTTCTGGGAGCCACAGCACAGTGATCAGAAGATCATGTAAAGGAAAGCCTAGTTACCATCGACAGAAAGGGAAGGGAGTAGTAGACAGGTGAAGAGGCAGGCTGGGTCCTGACTCCTAGAGCTCTTCATGCCCACTAGACTTGAGGATAAAGGGCTGTGTGCTCCTGTTCTGCAGTTAAAACAACCTAAACTCTCAAGCTTCTTTTTGAAGTTGCTGAGCCCTTTTGAGCTTCTGAATACAGTCTGTATAAAAGAGGATGGTAATTAAAATCCCTTGGCATGAAAATAGTCATTAACATTTTCATTAGGTTGTAAGGAGTCATTAGGGGAAAAAGTAGAGTAAAGGTGATATGTTCCAATAGTGAGTTAGATTAAACTTGTAAAAGTGCTTGGAAGGGATTAAAAGATAGAAGACTGTTGCCATTGCTGTGACAGCTGAGGGGAAGTGAGGATGGGAACTGAAAGATAATGGATCAGTTCATAGGTGAAGCCAACTGAGATTGAGTTGTACAAATCAGTGGCTCGCCTTCCTGGGTTTTTGTGATTGACTGCACACATCTGGAGGACATGAAAGTTTTGGTGTTTGTTTTGTTTTGCTTTGAGAATTAAATATTAGAAATTCAAGCCGGGCGTGGTGGCGCACGCCTTTAATCCCAGCACTCGGGAGGCAGAGGTAGGAGGATCGCCGGGAGTTCAAGGCCACCCTGAGACTCCATAGTGAATTCCAGGTCAGCCTAGACTAGTGAGACACTACCTCAAAAAAAAAAAAAAAAAAAAAAAAAAAAGAAAGAAAGAAAGAAATTCAGTAATGTGTATGTGTGTGTAACAAATAATTTTATTGGTACTCTCCTAGAAAGCCTATAATTCATTTATTCAACAACTAATTATTTAATATCTCCTGTATGCCAGACATTGTTCTTGTCTTAGGGATTCAGCCATGTATAAAGCAAAGTCCGTGCTGTCTAGGTCCTTACATTCTAGTGTGGTTTTTGCCATACTTAGAATGCATTCTACTTGATTGTGTGCCAGGAAAGTGATGTTCTATAATTATATGGGAACACATAATATCTATAAGGCAAGCTATTACAGATCTTTAGGGTTTGAACTATTACTCAGATTCTATATGGTTCACACAGTACAGAAAGAGCTGGTTTGAAGGAAAAACCCAGCCTTTGTTAAGCCAATCCAACTGTGAAAATTAAGTATGCCCATAATGCCATATGGATACTAGGTTAATGTATAATTGATTATCCAAAAGAATTTCTCTTGTAGGTAGATTCTAAGTTTAAGTTTGGATACTAGGTTGTATTGATGGCTACAATATAGCCCTTCACAGGCTATGTTATAAATGAACAAATGGGTTAGTTTCTTTGCTAAATGAGTTTAAACAGTTGAACAGTAAAGCAAACTTTGGCTAAGGTCATATGCATATGGCAGAAAATACTGTTCTATAGTTTCTTGATGTTTTACCCAGTATACCTTTCTGAGGTAAATTTTATTGTTGGCCTTTTGTCATTCTGAGCTTTTAGGGCTTTCATAAGTTTTTAAGTGGGATCACTACTGTGGAATATGGGATGATTGATAGAATAATTGTAATGGACTTATTAATTCCTTTTAGGATAAATTATATTAATTCATAGAAAAATTACCTTGTAAGGTTGGCCTCAGTTTAAGGAAATATCTGTGCTTAAGAAAGGTACCTGACCCGGGCTTGGTGGCGCACGCCTGGAGGCAGAGGTAGGATCACCATAAGTTTGAGGGCACCCTGAGAATACATAGTGAATTCCAGGTCAGCCTGAGCTAGAGTGAGACCCTACCTTGAAAAACAAAAACAAAAAAAAGGGTACCTGACAGCAGATGAGATTCATGAGCTCTATGGGAGGGGAGGATTATTTGCAGCACAGAGAGCTAGCACTTCCTTCTAGATTGAATACTGATCAAACATCTCTAAAACTTAAAATATTTCTATGTTTTTGTCTGTGTCATCTAGTAGGTAAATGAAAAATCTGTTAAACCAATTTTTATAACCAGATAGTGAATCTGTAGGAATAACTCATCCCCCAACCCCGTTTAAGGAAAAAGAAAACAGTTTTTAATTATGTTATTTTAACAGGAAAAACTACTCTTGCTGATTGTCTTATATCTAGTAATGGGATCATCTCCAGCCGTCTGGCAGGCAAGGTATGTCGTTTTATTTGATAAATACTTATAATGCACTTTTGTATTAGCTGTCTACAACACCATGATCCATTTGCTGTGTTGGTAACTTAAACAACTGTAAGAAACTGCTAAGCTACTAAGCAAGATAAAATAGATGTTGAGAACAGTTTATAGTGTTCTGTGTAGCTTTATATTAACCCAATATCATACAAGCACAAAGCTGAATTGCAACAAGTTAAAAATGTTATATGATGGTGCAAGGTTTCGCAGGTGGATATGTTACATTGTTTGAGGAAAAAACACAAGCCATCTTACCATGTAAGAGCTAATTTTGAGTGGAACTTTTGTGCAGAGGCTAGTGGGAGAGAAATGTGCTGATAAAATGCATCAGAGAAGAAATTGAAGGGTAAGCAAAGTATTCTGAACACTAAAGAAGTCTTAAGCCTGAGAATCGTGGTGAAAATAGTGTTTTAGGAAGTGAAAGAATTCTTTTCTAGCATGAGGTGAAATGGCTTGGAATAATTAGCTTTGCAGTAGAAAAGTAAAGAGATTTTTCTCTCTTTAATGAATCTAGGATATTATCAACAGGGCTTATCAAGTGATAAGGAATAGTGAGATGGCAAAACAGAGAAACAAAATTGAATCAGGATACCTAAAGATTAAAATTGGGAATTTGAGGCCATTTGTGTGGGGAGCTGGGCCAAGGTTGAATATTAAAAAAAGTGCTTGTAGCCTGGCATGGTGGTGCACGCCTTTAATCTCAGCACTGGGAAGGCAGAGGCAGGAGGATTGCCATGAGTTCAAGGCCACCCTGAGACTCCATAGTGAATTTCAGGTCAGTCTGGGCTAGAGTGAGACCCTACCTCAAAAAACCGAAAAAACAAAAAAAGGTGCTTTTATCCATCCAACTTAGGAAGTTAGAATTACAGTAACTGAAGTAAGATGATGAAGATAATTAGACATAAGTTATTGAAATAGAAAACAGACATTTTATAGGAAAGATCAGTAAAACCAAAATTGGGAATTAACACGTCTGAAAATTATGGCTACATGTGCTTTAATGTAAAGTGTAGACTTCAATTATGTATCAGTATTGTTTCACTGGTTGTTATAAACACCACACCACACCACACAGGAATAAAGATGCAAATAATGGGACAAACTGTTGGTAGGATGTTTCTGAGAACTACTATTTTCCAGTTTTTCTATAGACTTTTAAAAGCTCTAAAAATATAATGTCTACAAACTAAAATTACTAACAATATAGATAATTTATGATTATTGTGACTAAATTTTTCTTATTTTAAACTTTCATTGTTGAGGCATATTTGGTACTTTTGAACAGCTAATGTCTATATTTGTGGCTTAGTGTACTTAGTAATATAAAAACTGTAATATCACTAAAGAATAATTTCATAAATTAATAACAGTGCGGTAAATACAACTGGCAAGTATTAGCAAGATTTATCAATTTCAGAAAGGGGGCAGAAATAAATGATACTAGGAAAGAAAAATGCTATAGACATTTAAGTAATGATACGGTATAATGATAACTTCATGACAGTAAATTTAAGAGTGGTAAAACAGAAAATCATCTGGAAAATTAGAACATACTAAAGTGAAATCAAGAAAATATATAGAAAACTTAAGTAATTCTATAGCCATTTAAGACATTGAATTGGTTGACAAAACTCTTTCCACAAAGAAGCCTAAATGGCATAACTAGTTAAGTGTGCCTGTCTAGTTTAATTGCCTGTGATACCAAACAGTCAAGGAACAAATAATTTCAGATCTACTTGAACCAATCAGCAGCATGGGGGAAAATCTCAACAATAGGAAATGCTTGCCAGATCATATGAGTAGAAGAGTAATCTAATAGTCCAAAACTCTGTTAAAGGTAGTCTGAGACAGGAAAACTGTATGCCAACCTTAAAATACTGTATAAAAATTACTATTTTTATTAAAGAAACTAAATCCAGCATTATTTATAAAGAGAGTTCTGCCTGGAGAGATTGCTCAGTGGTTAAGAGTGTTTCCTAAGCAAGCTTGAGGGCCTGAGAATGCTCGAGTTCAATTCCCCAGAACCCACATGAACAGTTGGGCATGGCCATGCATATCTGTAACTCCAGTCCTCTGGGAAGCAGAGACTGGAGAATTGCTGGAGCTCAGAAAATAACAAGTGCTAGAATCAGAGAGACTCCATCTCAAGGAAACATGCAGGTGAATGATGGAGGTGGACAAAAGATGTCTTCTGTCCTCCACTCATACATGGGGGGATGTGCATCTGCCCCCAAATGTGCATATACCACACACATGTACATGCAAAAACAAAAAAGAGCATCATAACCAAATGAAATTACCTCAAGGAATTGGAGATTGATTTTAATGTGACCATACTAGTGGATTAAAGAAAAATAATCATTTTGGTATATGCAGAGGATCTGCAATAAAATTAAACATCTGTTGTGGTAAAACATCACAGAATAGTTTTAGAAAGTAGCTTCCATAATCTACTATGGAAACTCTGCATTTGAGATTGGATTTAACTAATAAAAACCCTCCAGTTAAGATTGGATTTAATGAAGTGTTGAAACTTTTCTGTTTAAATTCAAGAATAAAATAAGATAGGTTGTTGATTCTTTGTGCTCATTATGTTTCATAGCCAAAACTAGGGTTCAGTACTATTTCTTACCGGATGGCAAGACTTGTGAATGCATTGTAACCTGTGCTTTAGAATTGACTGCGGCATAAAATTGACTGATGGCTAGACACAGACATACACACATGTGAGAACTTGGTTTGGTGTAGAATTGGCATTTCAGATCTGTGGAGAAAAGATGACCTTCCCTAGAAATGTTCTTTGGGTAGTTGTTTTTCCCTGTGGGGAAAAAAAATATTAGACCTCTACTTCACGTCACACACAAAACCAAACTGCACACAGTTAAAATACCTGAAAAGCAGAACTGTTTTAACTTTTAGAAAATTACAATGGATAGCACTTCTGTAATCTTTCAGGGAATTTTCTTAAGACAATAAAGCATAAACATTTATATAAAAGGTTGATTAATTCATTTCCACTAAAATTAGTAACTTTTTATATCAGATATTCCAAAAAATGAAAAAAAAATTAAGCCTTGGAGCTAGGGGAAATATTAATGAACATATAACTGACAAAGGACTAATTTTAGAGACCGTTTATAACTCCAGTCAAAAACAAGCCTATAATACAACCAGTGGAAGGATGAAGAAAAATTTTATTCAAAAAACTTACAGAGGAATGGCAAAGGCCAAGTCAGGATAATAAATTAGTAAAAAGATACTCAGTCCCATTAACAGTTGAAGAAGTATCAATTTAAATGATGAAATATTTCTCATCTGATTTAGAAAACAAAGTCTGACAAAATGTTGTTGAGATTATGAAGAAATGAAAGTACTATTCCAGGGTTGAGTGTAGACCAGTACAACCACTTTGTCAAACAAATTAGTGTATATCTGGTAACAATGAAGATGTATAAATTTAATAATTCAGAAATTTCACTTTAGGTATAAGAGATATAATCCTAACTTAATCAGTTCAGGTATAGTTACCAAAAACAATGTGAGTTTACGTGTCCATCACCAGTAGACTGGATGAAGAAGTGTGGTAGACTTTTTACAGTAATGAAATTGAATGAATTATAGCTACAAACATCAATATGTTTGACTCAAGAATGTAATATTGAACAAAGAAAGAAAATAACATTTAGGGTGTGGTTTTATCTTAAAGGTTGCAATTATAAGTGACATTGACTCTTTTAGAAGTTTTAATGAAAGCAATGAAATGGTCAAGATAAAACTCATGATAGATCTCCTAGCACTGGAGACTTTGAAAATATACATAATTAGAAGCTACTATTCTTTATGCCTCATATCTGTTTGTAGCAACACAAGTGTTTAAAGACCCAGAGAAGAGTAACAAGTGAGAAGACCTAGAAAGAAGGCCTGTCCGAAGGTGTACAGGAAGGGAAACCAGCAGGGGAGTCTAAGGAGGAATAAGTGGTAAACTGCAAGACTTCAGCTTGGGAAGATTTCACATGATGTGAATACACATGTGCATAAAGGGTGATTGACAATATGATGTTGTTATGGAATCCAGAGAAGTGCAGAGTGAAAAGACCATTGTTTCCAGCCAGTGATGAGTGATATAGGAGTCTGGATTTGCCAAATGGGAATGGAAACCTTTCTGAAAACTAGGGAGTGAATGTGGGATGAATAAGTGTGGCAATCCCACATTACCAGGTGTCTTAAGGCTTTTGAGTAAAAGAAACAAGCATATACCAATTTAAGAATTTAAAAGAATTTTATAGTGGAGAGAAAGAAGGCAGGGCAGGAAGACAGGAAGGACTCTGGAGACAGGAAGGAGGATAGTGTATTCTAGGGCTGAAGAGCTTAAAGGCGTGGCACTTCAGTTAATGGAGCCAATGCTGATGTCCTTCAAAGCCTGGAAAATAAAATGCTGGGGCCTTATTTGTGGGCACTGAAGCTTTGTGAAAGATATCAACTAAATTTTTAATACTGTTCATATTTTCTATTGTATCCTTTTTTTTTTTAAAAAAAAAAGCATGTATTTAGAATTCTTCACTTTAGGAAAAAGCTTCTCAAGGCAGTAGAGATCTTGTCAATGAAACTACATCTGAATAGAAAAGGGTGACTCTTAAGATGGACAGAAGAATTACTCTAGATGAGTAATCTTTGTGACTCTTCTTATACTGTCCAGCCCTTCATGGTTGGAAATTGGATGAGCGAGAGATTGAAGGATATCTGAGGAGGGGAGGCAGAATTTGAATGCATTTGAGAGTCCCTAGTAGTAGTGCTTTTTTAGTCTTTGTCTGTGTTCCTCTCGACCATCTTCCCATCTCTAGCCTCTTACTACTTAAAAGAAAATTACAAACTATGTGTTTAAAACAAAATAGAATTCAACCCATTTTGATATTGCATTTTATTCATTGGGAAGTAAGGGTACTTCTCTTGCATTTTTCCAGTTAAGATACATGGACAGCAGAGAGGATGAGCAGATCCGAGGGATTACCATGAAATCCAGTGCCATTTCACTACATTATGCAACAGGTAAACCCATCTGCATTCTAACCACAAATAGTTTGCATCTTCCATGCCCCCTTTTTTTCTTATCTGAATTGATTGCATGTCTCAGTGTCTTTGTTTTATGTTCCATGTACTTCACTCTGGCGTCTCCATATGACCTGTTGTCAGTCAGGCTGTCCAGGCTTGGATGCAGATGGGCGCCTCTGGCTGGCTCGAGGGCAGAACTGGCCATTCACAGCTGCCTCTCTCCACCAGCTGATGGTGTGGATTGCTTCATGAGGAATGTCAGAGATAGGGCTTTGCTGGTTTTCCCTTAGGCCCCAGTTTCTACCTGGATCTTTCTTCTGCTCCATGACATGGATGTTAGATTTGCAGTATTAACTGTGGGTTACTGTCATCAGTACTAGCTTGCTATCCCCAACTATGGATGCCATTTTGATAATAGTAACACAGGAATTCCCTGAGAGAAACAGTCAAAAAATATGTGAGATGTATATTTACTGATAATCACCAAAAGTTTGTATTAATAAAAAAAAAATTCTGGCTGGCATCCAGCAGTTGGGAGTCAGAGGTAGGAGGATCGCTGTGAGTTTGAGGCCAGCCTGAGACTACATAGTGACTTCCAGGTCAGCCTGGACCAGAGTGAGACTCTACCTCATTAAAAAAAAAAAATCAATAACTTAAATGTTAATAAGAGATTGGCTAAATAGTCTGATATATCTGTGAAGTATTGTGTACCTCATACATGCTTAAATCTGTAGGCATTATATGGAAAAAATGATATGTTAAGACAGAAAATCAAATTGCAGAGTATTTTGTAAGATGTGAATGTGGTTTGGTAATAAAAACATGAATGTGGATAAAGGTTTCTGGAAGGATACATATTAAACCTTCACAGTAATTATCCCCAGAGACTGGATTATGTGAAATCTGTACCTTTCAAAATACTTATTATTGTACTGTTAGAAAACTTTATACAAGATGTATATTCTGTGTAGAAAACAATAAAGTTTTATTTCCCTGCTTGAGTAACCTGTGGTTCATCATGCACAGTGCCCTATCTCTGGCACTGTTGTCAAGGGATGTACTATGTGGGGTGTGGCTGTTTTCCTTGCCATCAGTCTTAAAAATATTTTTGTATCAAATAAGTTTTGAAACTTTCAGGCACATGGATTCCTAGTGTTTAATATTGAAAGTAACATTTCCTTTTTTAAAGTACTCACATCTTAAGGGGTTTATTCTTATTTATTGGAGGGTACACCAGGGCATCCAGTCACTTCAGACGAACTCCAGACACATGTACCACCTTGTGCATCTGGCTTATTTGGGTCCAGGGGAATCGAACCTGGGCCCTTTGGCTTTGCAGGCAAGAGCCTTAACTGCTAAGCATCACTCCGGCCTAAGAATAATCAACTTATTTTATTATAGGATATATCATAAAATACAGGAATGAAATAGGAATCACTGAATCTTACCACTAGTGTTGTTTTCAGTTTTTATGTTTAACCCAACAAGACTTTTGTGTGTGCAAATGTGCATGCATGGAAGTAAATATCTAACCTAAATTCCCCCAAATAGCTTATTATTCCAATACCAGTCAAGTAAGATTATTAAATATAAGGTTACGGTTCTTGACCTGTTGTTCATACGTCTTGGTAAGTGAGATGGTCTGAGTGGGAGTGTTGATGACTGGAGAGTAAATTTTGTCTTCCTACAGTGTATCTCCATCATCCTTACCATTAGAGCCAGCACCATTGATGGAGACCATGTGAGAAATAACTTTTATGCTTTTCTTTCTTTCTTTTTTTTTCTTTCTGTTTTTGTTTTTGTTTTTTCAAGGTAGGGTCTCACTCTAGCTCAGGCTGGCCTGGAATTTGCTGTGTAATCTCAGGGTGGCCCCAAACTTACAGCGATCCTCCTACCTCTGCCTCCCAAGTGCTGGGATTAGAGGCGTGTGCCACCACACCCAGCTGGGAAATTAATTTTTCAATATTTTAATATTTTTTAAAAATATTGGCAGCTTATTTGAACATTGAAGAATGCTGTGCATATTGACTTCAGTGGAAGAGTTGACAGGCTTTCACTTAGGACACTCAGGTATATAGGCTGCCTAGTAACTTTACGCAGGACACCTCAGATCCACCCAAGTTATGGCCTCTTATAGCTAGGATATACTCTAAATGGGGAGACAAAAGACAGCATCTTTCTGCAAAGAGGTCCCAGTGCAGGGGGACAGGTGCAGAATTTACACTCAAGATGGATTCAGCTCTGTGGCTGTCCAAAGGCTAGGCCACAAAGAACTCATGCCACCCAGATTCACGCAGGGCCAGCGTGTACTTTGTTCCACAGGCAGAAGTGCCCCTTTCCTCAGGCTGCCTGTGTGAGCATTTTTCTGTGGTCCTGATTATTGTATTCCTTTGGCCTGATTGTAGGAGGAAGGTTTCTCTTGTTTTACGTGACTGAAAGGTCATTTTTTTTTTTAATTCCTCTTAAGACAGTGACTGTTTTGCTTTGTGAAGCATTCAGTTGCTGCCAGGGTTGAGAAAGTAGGTGATGGGAAGTTTAATTCTGAGCTAGCTCTCAGGATGACTACTGAATTCCTACAGCAGCCCTCTGAGATAGTATCATCCTTACTTCACTTCTGTGCAAGATGGGGTTAAGAAATTTTGGACTGAGTAGTTTCCACAATATAGCAGCAGTCCTAGAAACCAAGAATTACATTTTCAGACCATTCACTTGGATCAAGAATCTGTTGGAAATCAGTCAGTCAGTTCAGGCCCCGTGCTGATTCTTCCTGGGGTCTCTCTTCCGACCACAGATTTTCTGGGATTACTTACGGACATTTTCATGTGGCCAGCATTACCCACATTCTTGTTGTCTTTGGTCATTACCCAAGATGTAAGTCGCATGATCAGCCCTCTCTTAATGGTCTCTTTGCCATATTTCTTTGTGATTCTAATAACCTTCCTCAACTTCCTACTACTCCCTTTCTTTCCAAAAAATATCTATAGAAATTCTAAGGCAAACACATCCCTGCATCCTCAGCATCTTTTTACTGACAGTCCCTCCCACTCCTGCCTCTCAGTGATGTATTTCTTTCTTGTTCTTGATGTCTCTGGTTTAGGACACAGGATTGTCTTGTCCTAATACTGGTTCCAAGATTAATTCTCCCATTCTTCCTTTAGACTCCTCCTTTCTAGACTTATGCCATCTAGTTTCTCACCTTTCTCAATACTGTGATCACCTGATTAGTGTCTCCATTCATTGATGACTTTGATGTTTGGCTCATAATTTTCCTTTTCATGTGATTCCTGCAAAGTGGCACTTAACCATCCCTGAGAACCACTTGTGTAGCTTTGCTTCTCGACAATAATGCCGATTATCTCTCTCCTTCCACTTATTGTCCTGGCCACTTTCTGAATTTCAGGATTACAGCTTTGGAGGTTTCAGTCTGGATTGGTTGCTTCCCCTGCTTTCGTGCTATGGTAGAGGAAGCTGTTCACTGGGATGTGAGAGAATGAGACCACAGTCCCACAGTTCCCTTAGAGGGTACTCCCCCAGTAACCTAAGACCTTCCACTGGACCCTGCCTCTTAAAAGTCTACCACCTCACAGTAGTGCCAAGCTGAGGGCAATGTCTTTAATGTATGGGCCGTTAGGAGGCCTTCTAGATACACACTGTAGCATGTCATTGTAGTTGATATGTAACTTGTTATCTTATTCATTGGTTTAAAATTTGCAAGAACAGTAGTAGTATTTCATGTGATGGAAACTTGCGGTCACTTGGTAGTTATTATATATCAGGTACATAATTGACATGTTTAAGGAATTTGGTTAGCAACACATCCTCAGATAACTTACAGTCCTGCTTATGTTCCTGTAATTTTATGGTTAGATCAGTATTCTTCTAATGTACTCAAAACATCAAAAGACATTTACTCAGTTCAGATCTTCACCCAAAACATGAGTTATCTCTTCTCTTAGGAAAATTTTCCCATGTCCTTCTTTAGTGGCGTCTTCACTGTTTTGGAGATGGAATACTGAATTCCTTACAGAAAGTTACTTTTCAGGAGAATCTCATTGTCAGGTGCTGGTGACAAGTGCGGCCCTTCTAAGAAACAATTATCTATGCCACTTTAAAGTAAGGGGCAGTGCCGAGGTTCTTTCCCCATAACTATTAGCAGAAATTGGGAGACTTCTGCCATAATTAACTTAGATCTTTCTACTTTTTTTTTTCTAGTTGCCTTGGAACATGTTTTGAAAAATAAATTATTGTTTAGCTTTTTAAAGATAAATTTTCTTACATGAAGAGAATTATTGGAACATGAGTTAATTTCATAATACTTGGGAAAACATATCAGAAATTTCTATACAGCAGGGATTAGTGTTTTCAAATTAGAAAGTCCCCTCCTTCCTCCTTGAATCTCACTTTTAACACTTACTTCGCAGAGTCAAGGATATCCAGCTAGACCCCAACTCTGGCTTTTCTAAAGGAAAAGAAAGTTCAAAATGGGAGAGAAATCTGTGTGTGGTGGCTCACATCTGTAATCTCAACAATCAGGACACTGAGGTGGGGATTGTGTTACCAATTGGAAAGGTCATTCAGCCTACTCATAAAGATTTTATTTGTAATTTCCATTAAAAATAAATACAGGGGGGCTGGCAAGATGGTTCAGTGGTTAAAGGTGCTTGCTTGTGAAGCCTAATGGCCTGGATTTGATTCCCCAGAATCCACATAAAGCCAGATGCTTAAAGTGGCACATGCACCTAGAGAGTTCATTACAATGGCAAGAAGCCCTGGCATGCCCATTCTCTCTTCCCTCTCAGTTAAATAAATAAATAAAGAGATTGGAGATGTAGTTCAGTTTGCAGAGTGCTGGAATGAAGTCCTGGGTTCAGTCCCCAGCACCTCATGAAACTGAATGTGGCTGCACATGCCTGTTACCATGCACTCAGGAGGTAGTATACAGGAGGATTAGAAGTTCAAGGCCATCCTTGGCAACATAGTGAGTTGGAAGCCAGCCTGAGCTGCATGAGACCATTTCTCAAAAAAAGGGGGGAAGTCTGGGGAGATTGTTTAGTGGTTAAAGGTGTTTACCTGCCAAGCCTATTGGCATGAGTTTGATTCCCCAGTATCCAGAAGCAGCAAGAGGCCCTGGCATGCCCATTCACATACTCATATACTTTCATAAACAAAAGTATTCTAAAAAATTAAAATGCATATGTATGTAATTTCTATTAGCAGTCAGTAATATAACATAACCCTCATGACATTTTTATTTATTTTTAAAAGTATATTTATTTACTTGAGAGAGAGAAAGAGGCAGACAGATAAAGAATGAATATGGGCATGCCAAGGACCTCCTTATCACTGCAAATGAACTCCAGACACGCTCTGCTTTGTGCATCTGGCTTTACTTGGGTACTGAGAAACTGAACACAGACCAAGTGCTGTTCACCAATGAGCCATCTCTCTAGCCCCATATTTTTTAACACACACACACACACTCACACACACACAGGTAGATTCAAGTAAACAAGTTTTTTAAGCAATTATTTGCATGGTGGTAGGGGTGCTTCAGGGTCACTTGCCACTGCAATTAAACTCCATGTACCTGTGCCTTTACCTGGTTGCTGTGGAACTGAACCTGGCCAGCAGGCTTTGCAAGCAAGTGCCTTTAACTGCTAAGCTATCTCCCTGGCCTGCAAACAAGTTTCAAAGCAGCAGAATGTGACTCATAGAACAGCTGTACTTAGGGAGTTTTTCTTCTCGGGTGGATGTGAGGCAACTTTTACTATACCTTACAATTTTAGTCTGAAGTTATGGAGAAAAGGTAAAGATGAAAACGGCATTTAAAGTGGAGCTGGAAGGCCTGGCTCTAAGTGCAGCTCTGCCTTTTCTCAGCTTTGTGGCTGACAGCACTTCCTCCTCACCATTTAATGCACTTGAGAAACTCCAGGTTTAACAGAGGCTGACAGGCTGTTTTATTACTGGGCTTCTTTGGATGTATGTGTGTGGTGAGCTACAAGGCTATCTGAGGTTCTCAAGTTTATTTCATTATATACTCTTTTTTTTTTTTTTTTCCTGGTTTTTCAAGGTAAGGCCTCACTGTAGCCCAGGCTGACCTGGAATTCACTATATAGTCTCAGGGTGGCCTCAAACTCATAGTGATCCTTCTGCCTCTACCTCCCGAGTGCTAGGATTAAAGGCACACCTGGCACACTCTTGTTTTTGAGAATGTAGATTTTTAGGTGGAAACACTTGATACCCTCCTATTTTAATTTGTCATCTCTGAATGAATTTCAGAGGGTCTAGAATTAGATGCATAATTAGGAAGCTATAGGTAGATACATGTTCATTTCTCTGATTGTTCTCTAAAAGGTTTGTTGTTCAAATAAAAGATAAATGCAGAAGATGCCTGAGATTTCTGTAGGAGTTTTTTTAGAATCTGAAAAACTTGACGGGACATCCAGTCTCTGAAGTTTCCGTCTCTAGGTCCAGGCATTATCACAGACAAAAGATGGCAAAACACTTGCCAATTTGCCCATCCTTAAGTCTGGAATTTGGCCAACAAATAAGCAAGCCTAGTTCCCCAGCTGTAAAATACAAAGGCATCTTAACACCTAAGAAAGAACTAAGACCATCAGATGTCCCTTGGCTTCTCATTGCTTCTCTTGAGAATGTGGGCAAATCTCTTACCTTTTGAGGGCTTTACAATGTTTATGCATTGAAGGTTAAGGCTAAGAAAATGCTTAGTAATTCCAAGGCTCTCAGCTTCTGCTTTTGTGTGATAGGACCCTGGACCATGCTAAACTTGGTCAGTTTTCTTTGGCTATTATTTTAGACCATGGTAGTTAGTCCAAGAGGGTGACTGGAACCAGTGCTGTGAGATGTGACAGTGAAAAGTTTCATTAAGACACAATGGGCCGTTTGTCCAGGGCCCTGGTTATTTAACAAGATTTTCTTTGAAAGTTGGTCATGATAAATTTGGGGTTATACTTAAAGGTATCTGAACATGAGACATAAAGAAATGAATTCAAATTCAAGAGTAAATGAGTCCAGGAGAATTTCTGGCAGCATTCATCTGTGTTGCAGTGTGTGATTTCACTGCAGCCTTGGTTCTTTTTGATCATACAACAATGTGCACTTGGCAACGTGCATGTCCTCATGCTACATGATGCCAACAAATGCTGCCTGAACCACCTCAGCTCAGATTAGACTATTGTGTGTTATAGAATGCAGCATTCTTTATTATGGAAATGATGCTTGTTCAAATTATGGAAACTTGATACAATATTTTCCTATCATAATTCTTCTGCATGGAAGCATCAAATCAGTGTATCATTTGGTTTGTATTGTTAAAATTCTTGACTTAAAAAATTGCTATTTGAGATGCTGACTTGAATTTCACTTAAAAAAAAAAAAAAGGAAGGAAGGAAGGTTCAATTAATTTGGACTTGGGGTTAAGACAAATTCTAAAATTTTCTGAGTTAGCCCTAATCATATTTCTGCCACATTGTGCACATTTATGTGAAATGGCTTTTATAGCATTTTGACAACTACAAAATTAAAATATTGGTCAATTCTGAAAAATGTTGAAGATGTATCAAATATTTAGCCAAGATTTAATTCTCTGTGTAAAAATAAACAAGCACATCCATCTTCTTAGTATGCAAATTTGTTTTTATCTTTAGTATATGGTACAATTATATGTATACCAAAGAAATATTTTTAAATAATTTATTTCTGTTTTATTATTAGTAGTAAATGTTTGATTGCTATACTTATTTCATAGATCTATATACTGAGGCAGTGTAAAAGTTTCTTAGCAGCAAAGGCATGAAGTGAAAGTCTAAAAAGCCATAACCCAGTGTTCTAACTCACTGTCAGTGGAATCTTGGTATGTGTGATGGGACTTATTGCCTGAGTGTAGTGGCTAGAGGTATGGTCTCTGAAGTTGGATGGGTTTGAACCTCTCAACTTTATTAAGGAGAGGGGTGAGGATGATAGGGTCTTGTCCTATAGGCCAGGTTGACCTGGAGCTTGCCTAGGCTGGCCTTGAACTAGTGATCCTCCTGACTTAGCTTCCTATGTATTGGGATTACAGACATGTGGCACCAGACCTGACCTTCTCTGCCATTTTGAATTGTATTTTCTTAAACAAGCTTAGAGAGTTGGGTTCTAGCATAATATTCATTAGAAAGGTGTTGAACGTTTCTGTGCTCTACTAACTTGATCTTTGAAGTAGGGCAAATAGCTCTTTGAAGTGGGGCTAATAATGGTAGCTACTACAGAGGGTTATTGTAAGTGAACATTATAGATGTAAAACAATTGCAGGCAGGCACAAATAGTTAATCCACAAACAAAACTCTGGTTGTGGTTGATGTTGTGTGCTGCTTTATGGATGTTATATCACCTTGGATGCAAGTCACTAACGTTCCATTCCAGGAAGAGAAAAAAAATATGTATATATATATATTTTTTTAAATGGTCCATAGAGTTTAACCTTAAGTCTTGTAATAATTCTTAAAAACATTGTGGTTTTAAATATGAAGAGGAGGAACAAAAGCAAACTATATATATCTGAACATTCAGTTACTTATTTAAATAATTATTTTTCCTTCAAAAGTTTTTTGTTTTTAAGTAATGACAGATGAGTGTGAGTGCATATTTTCCATTGCTGGTACCCACTTGGTTTGCTAGGTTGTGTCTGAATGTTAAGTCTCCATATCCTAGCTCACCAGTTCTGGTTTGCCTGGAACTGAGGGCTTTGATAGGATGTGTAAATTTTAATTACAAAACCAGACAAGTCAAGATTTGTTGTCAACTAGTGTAAGTTTAATACATTTGTTGGAAGTATTGAAGATAATATATATGATAGCATTTAACATACTGCTTAGCACATAACTGCTCCTTAAGGTTTTGTTAATTTTGTGAATTTTTATACAAAATTTAGGTTTTAGTCTATTGGTTGAGCAGACTCACACAATACCACTCCTTGAGAAATTATAGGGAGAATTTGGTCATCTGGTTTGTGTCTTAAATTGAGCCCATAGGCATTGGTTTCTTCTTTCATTCTCAGCTGACTAATCTGTAAAAGGAGAATAGTATTTGTTTCATAGTGGTAATGTTGTAAGGATTCAGCAGTGCATGCTTATACATTAAAAGTCTTTAGCACAATGCCAGGCACACATCAAGTGTTAGGATGTGATAACTATTTCAGTAATGAAGTTCATTAACATTTTATGTGGATTCTCTTTGGAGTCCATAGTTGTATCATGGGAAAAACAAAATGATAGCAGTTGATTGAGTTGACTGGTTCCTTTAGCTTTTTCAGTCTTGTCTTAGAAGCAGTCTTTCTTCTAGAACGCTTGAGAAAGAGTATTGCTTATCTGCACAGCTGATAATGTGTCCACATTTTTTTTTCAGGCAATGAAGAATACCTGATTAATTTGATAGACTCTCCAGGACATGTGGATTTCTCCTCAGAAGTATCAACAGCGGTTCGCATTTGTGATGGATGCATCATTGTGGTAGATGCGGTGGAAGGAGTGTGTCCACAGGTTAGATGTGTGTGACCTTCAGTGTTGTGATGTAAAAACATTTAGTAGCTAAAGAAAGAAGAGAAAGTGGAGAAACTTGATTACCATGTACTGCTGCTAAAAGTTGGTTTTATGTTTCACATTTTGTAATGTTCTAGTCTGTGATAAGGCTAAATCACCAAATTTTTAAAGAGATCTTAAAGAGGGTGGCCACATATATGTCCTCTTTGAAGGACTTAGAAAAAGGGATAAATGTTGATTTTGCGAGGATCTAGAGGTTTTATTCCCATGGAACAGGTTTCTAAATCATGAGAGGTTGTTGATAGCATAATTTTTCCCTAGCGAGGAGAAATTCTCTTCTCTTGGTGTCTCAGTTTATACTTCTGCCTACACTTACATGCATGCACATATACACATGGCACACACCCTCCTACTTGAGGAGTTCCTCGCTTACTCTTCCACACTCTTAATCCACTATTTCCAGTCATCTGTTTCCACCAAAGTTGAACAAAATTATCATTCAGGCCAGAGTCAACATGCAGCTCTAGTGGGGATGGAAGTGAGAAAAGCTGTTAATTAATTTTTTTACATAGATGCTTTATTATTGTGTATACACATTTTGTTAATAAACATAAATATGAAAAATAAAAGAAAAGACAAGTTACTCAAGTGGAAGAAATGTGGTATTCTAGGAAGATGCACTATGATTATCCTGTAGCCTCCCCTTTGTTCTCGGAGGCCACAGGTGTCTTGGCTTCAGGATTACAAACTTAGTCTAAGTAGTGTCTGAGGTATCTGACAGGATGGATGAAGTGAACGCACGCACCTGACTATAGCATAGCAGACTAGTGGTCATCTCACAGAGGTCACTTATGATAAGGGAGGGGCCAGAGGCTCCTGGAGAATATTTTATTTTTTGATATATATGATAGAACTGTGGTGGTTTGTTTTATAATTAACGTGACACATTTCCTCTAAACTCTTGTTTTTCTAAAATGTTATTTGTCCTTCTTACATAAATTGCCAAGTTCCATGAAGGCAAGCTGTGATGCTTTGATACTGTGCTGTGAATACTCTGTCTGACCAACCTAATCTGAGTTGTGAGAAAGGAGCAGGGTAATATATTGGTTATTAACTCAGACTTTCCTAATGTGTTGCAAATCAAGAGTTTTACATTTTTCTTTGTTTTTATCAGACACAGGCAGTTCTGCGACAAGCCTGGCTTGAAAACATTCGTCCCGTTTTAGTGATTAATAAGATTGATCGCTTGATTGTGGAACTTAAATTCACCCCACAAGAGGCCTATTCTCACCTCAAGAATATTTTAGAACAGGTATTGTCTTCTTCACTACTTTAAAAACTAGACTCAAAGTTTGTAAGAAAGTTACTGAGTTGAATTTAAGGTGATGTCGCAGAAAATTGCCTTTTTAAAAAGTGTTACTTAAGATTTCTGCTTGTGGGAGTCACCATATCTTGCAGTGGTGGCAGAACTGGCATGCTATCGGAATCCCTTCCATCTTCTGGAAACACCCTTTAGCATATAGCTTAAACAATAGACTGTCACATTTAAAACTCGGCTTAAAACTTTTTTCAAGGGTGGCCCAAGATTTTATTGGAATAAGGGAAAGAGAAAAGGTAGGGAGAAAGAAAAAGGGATGTATATATCTGGGAGTGGGGGAGAGACAGAGAGAAAAGAGGGGAGGAAAGAGAGGGGAGATGTAAGCACCTAGAGCAGGAGGCTGGAAACTATATTGCATTTAGATGAAAAATTTCCCTCGCATTTATTTGTTTATTCAGCAACCATCTGTATAGATATATGCCAAATAAATAAATTGTCAAATGTCTTTGATTTGCTAGGGCTGGTGACTATGAAGGTGTTCAGACCACAGTCCCTGTTTTCATAGAGTTCAGTGTAGTAAGAGAGACAAACAGTTGAAGAAACACTTGGAGAGCAACCACATATGAGCATGAGAACCACCTAATCCTGCCTGAGTGAATGGGGAAGAGACAGAGAGTCCCACAATGGAGCCTTAAGAGAGAGGAAAGGAAATGTTGGCTAGGTTGAGAATTAGAGGAAGGACATTTATAGGAAATAAAGCAAAATGTGCAAAATCCTGAAGGCAAGAGAAAGTATGGTATAGTATTTCCAAGGAAACTGTCCATCAGTACCTAAAGAATTAGAGACCATGTTAAGTAGTGACAAGAGGTGGCAAAAAGAAATGTAAAACTTAAATTCTAGTGAGCCATATAGGTGAGACATAGGAGTTTGAAATTCTTTAATTCAGAGATCAACTTGACTATATTTATTTGCCACAGACAGGGAAGGTAAAGATAGAGCAGTGAGAAAGAATGGTTGATAATCCATTTCTCTATGAATAGGCAAAAGTATAAACAGTATCTGTCCTCTGCACAATACTCTCTAGAAGTATTCCTACCCACAGTGAGTGGCAGGGGAGGGTCTAGCAATATCTATTAATGTAGACAGACTTAAAACAGATTAGTGTGTGGTAGCATGCAAAAATTCTGAGTGAGGTTCATTTTTTGCTTTGAGACAGGAAATAAAATTACTTAAATTTGAAATTAAAAAATTATGGGCATTACAGATTGGAAAGAAGACCTGAAGAATAATGAAATTTTCAAAAAACTAATATTGGGAATAAGAGAGTTGGCTAAATTGCAGAGGAAAATTTTGGAGTTTGGATTTTGTGAATTTTTTTTTAAATTTTACTTATTTGCAAACACAGAGAGAGGGAGAGAGAGAATGGGCATCTCAGAGCCTCCTGCCACTGTAAATGAACTCCAGATGCATGCACCACTTTGTGCATCGGACTTTTTGTGGGTTCTGGGGTATCAAACCTTAGCTTTCAGGCATTGCAAGCAAGCACCTTAACTGCTGAGCTATCTCTTCAGCCCCCTTATGAATTCTTATACCAGTCCCTAGAACATTTAAGTGATGACAAAAATTATCTATATGAAGCCTTAGTTTAGGAGCCTTAGTTTTGCTGGAATTTGAAAGGGTAGATGTGTGTGTGTGTGTGTGTGTGTGTGTGTGTGTGTGTGTGTTATGAATGTAACCTCCATTGGCCCTAAACTCTGACAATGATTTTAGCCTTAATGAAGGTTAAGACAGTGTGTCCCTACTCAGGTGTGTGCTCTGCCATGTGTGACACTCTGCCATTTCGCCATCTCTCCTAGATTAACGCACTTACAGGAACTCTTTTTACTTCTAAAGTCCTAGAAGAAAGAGCAGAAAGAGAGACAGAATCCCAAGTGAACACAACTTCTGAACAAGGCGATCAAGTGTATGACTGGAGCACAGGCTTGGAGGACGTGGATGACTCTCAGCTTTACTTCTCTCCAGAGCAAGGCAATGTGGTGTTTACCAGCGCGATAGATGGGTGGGGCTTTGGGTAAGTCTTTCTCAGTCTAAGTCTCTTTGTAGATAGTACATACCATTAACTTTTTAAAACTTTTGATAACTTATTGTCATACAGTTATGAGAAATAATGGAGTTTTTTCATACCCTTTGTTCAGATATCCTTACTTTCTTGTTGCTATGGTAAACTGCCTGAATAAGCTGGCTGTGGGGGCACATGCCTTTAATCCCAGCCCTTGGGAGGCAGAGGTAAGAGGATCACCATGAGTTAGTTCAAGGCCACCCTGAGACTACATAGTAAATTCCAGGTCAGCCTGGGCTAGAGTGAGACCCTACCTCAAAAAAACCAAAACAACAACAAAAATGCCTGAAAAGAAGCCACTTAAGGAAGAAAGGGTTTGTTTCAGCTTCAGTTCAAGGTTACAGTCCATCATGAGGGAGAAGGCATAGTCACAGGAGCTTGGGGCAGCTGGTCACATTCATTCCACAGTCAGTATGAGAATGATGAGTCCTAGTGCTCAACTAGCTTTCTCCTTTGTATCCAGTCCAGGACCCCAGATGGTGGGATGGTGCCATCCACAGTTATGGTGGGTCTTTTCTCCTAAATAGATCTAATCAAGATAATACCCCACTACGATGACCAGAGGCTAACCTAATACAGATAATCCTTCCAAGGCTTGTGCTGAAGCCTGCTGCTTAGGTGATTATATCCAATTGATAATGACTATAAACTATCACTCCTTCCCTGTCCCATGGTAACAGCCCATCTCATAGTAATATTGCATTCAGGCACTGCCATTGATACAGTCAAGTTCGAGAACGTTTTCATCATCACAAAGCTTCTACATGACACTTGCATAGCTATGTCTACTTTCTTCCTAACTCCAAGCCGAGTTTTCTTATGTATATGTAGATGCTACTTGTTTGTGCCTTGTAAATATTTTCTCCTGGTTAGTAGTTAGGCTTTTTATCTTCTTGATTGTGTCTTTTACCAAACAAAGTATTATTGTTTTAAGTTAAATAAATTTCAGCTTACTCTGTTTTTTTTTGTGATGGGCTTTTCTTTTTTAAAAAATGTTATTTTATTTATGTCTTTGAGAGAGAGACAGAGAGAAAATGTATGAAGCATGTCAGGGCCTCTTGCACTGTACAAGAACTCCAAATGCATGTGCCACTTTGTGCCGGCAGGCTTTGTAAGCAGGCACCTTTAACTGCTGAGCCTTCCCCCAGCCCAGCGAGTTTTCTTTCGGTGTAAAGTTGCCTGCCTCTGGAACCTGAAGATTTCCTTATTTTTTTTCCTAATAATTGTATGGTTTAGTTTTTTTTTTTTATTTTTTTATTTTTATTTTTTTACATTTATACCAGTGATTATTCATTGGAGGTTAAATTTGTACAAAGTGAGAGACTTAGGTTGAAACTTTTTTTTTTCTTTTTTTGTTTTGTTTGTTTGCCTATGGATGTCTAATTTCCTGAGCACCATTATTTGAAAAGCCTGTTCCTCTATTGACTTGTGTTGGTACCACTTGGCATATTTATACAGGTCAGCTTCTCAGTGCTATGGTTTGTTCGGTTTTCAAAATAATTTTATTGGGAACTTTAATACACAAATACATTGAAGGTTGGTCATGTTTCTACTGTACTCTAATGTCCCCTCTCCCCCAACCCTGTTCCTTTGAGGGTCCTTCTCAGTGATGTTACAGGTAATCACTGTGGAGTTGTGAATATACCATTCAGTCCCTATTTGGAGGCAATGCCTCAGAGTCCACCTTCCCATCCTGTGGCTCTTAACATTCTTTGTGTTCCATCTTCTGCAGTGTTCCCTGAGCCTTGGAGAGTGTGTTAATCTGAATATTAATTTAGAAAGAATTGATTTGTGTGTTATATTGAATCTTCTAATCTATGAATAGTCTGTCTTCTGATTTCTATATTCTTTGATATGTTTTACCATTGTAGTTTTTAGCTTATTAGTTAAATATTGAATATAAAAATTGAATATTGTTATATTCAAATCAAATTTTTCAATTTTGTGCAATTATAAATGGTAACATGTTCACAATTTGGGTGTTTACATATTTATTCCTAGTATGTAGAAATGTAATTAAATTTTTAAAAATTTTCCTCTTCTATACTATAACCTTGTTGAATTTTCTTATTCTAGGAATTTGGTATTTGCTATAAGACTATTATCATCTACACATAGGGAGTGTTGTATTTCTTCCTTTCTATATGTATTCACTTGTGTTGTCTGGTCTCATCTTATTGCTTTGGTTAGAATGTCCAAAACAACTTAAGGAAGAATGAAGAGGGTGGACATCTTTACCTCGTTCCCAATATCTTTATTTATTTATTTATTTATTTATTTATTTTTTTTTTTTTAGTTTTTTGAGGTTGGGTATCACTCTAGCCCAGGCTGACCTGGAATTCACTATGTGGACTCAGGAAGGCCTTGAACTCTTAGTGATCCTCCTACCTCTGCCTCCCCAGTGCTGGGATTAAAGGTGTGCGCCACCATGCTTGGTTCTCTTTAATTTTTTTTTTTTAATGTGGGAGAGAGAGAATGGGAATTGGCACGCTAGGGCCTTCAGCCACCACAGTTGAACTCCAGACACTTGCCCTTGCACGCTTGGTTCGCTGTGTGTCTGGCTCATCACGTGGGACCTGGAGAGTCAAACATAAGTCCATAGGCTTTGCAGGCAAGCGCCTTAACTGCTAATCCATCTCTCTAGCCCTTTTCTTAAGAGGAATACATTTATGTGTCACCAGGCATTGGCTACATAGTAGGTTCTAAGCCACATAAGCTATAGCCAGTCCCTCTCTCAGATACTAACAAAAAGAGAGTACAATGACATATAGTAATATTCAGTGCCAGACTTGTTAATTCCTAGTGAACCACAAGGTAGAGAGCTTTTCCTTAATATTTATTTTCATAATAATTGTTACATTTTGTGCTAATTTGAGTCTAAGTCTCACATATTGGAGATATTTACTGTGGCAGAGAAAAGAACAGGACTCTTGAATGTACACAGTAAAGGTGACATCTGTATCCTTCTAGATTTTACCATTTTTATGTATTATCAGTCATGAAGTGAATATTCACCGTGTTAGACAAAGTCACATGAAGAGATGGGCTAGTGCCTATTCTCACGAAGGTAATGTGTTAGTTCAGGAGGAGATGTTAGTGGAATGGAAGCACTGGGGACCTTGTTCTTCTACTTGTCCTCTGTAGTGTCAGTGGGTACATAACAGTTGACAGCTACACTGTCAAAACAAGGTAGAAAGGAGCACATTTTAAGAATTTAGGAAATAGTTTTTTGTTGCTCAATGGGACATGATTAAGAAGTGTGACTAGAAGTTGAACCTAAGTCTGCTTTCTGAATCTGACCTTTTATTTAATTTCAACCCGGGAAACTGATCTGGGTGAAAATACTTTGTGTGGGTTGCAGCAAGAACCTTAATTCCTGTTTTAGGTAAATGGAATGTTGGCCCCTGCCCTATAGAAAATGGACAGAGGAGGAGAAGGAACAATAAAAAGCCATTCCTCATAGGTATATTTGTGAACCAACATCAGAGAATCCTACAATTCATGTTAATCCACTGGGAAGCTTGGAAGGGAGAAGGCTATTGTGTGACTGTCATTTCACACAATGGAGTTGTCATTCTGGAACATAAGTGACAGATCAGTGAAGTTTGGAAAGATGGATATGTTTTACAGGGCTTATAAGAATCTAGTTTGAAATCATTCTGTAGAAGAAATCACAGTTTTAAGAACAGAGAAGCTACACTGGAAATTCAGTGTTTTAAGTTTATAACAAGCAAAATATGAAGACAGGTAACTGAATAAAAGCACCAAGCTATAATAGGGAAGAGGTCAATATGACTAAGCACATTTTGGAGTAAAGAATGAAATAAAGGTGAATGAAAAGGATTAAAAGCCAAATTTTGAAAACTTTCTATACTTGGTTATGGGGACACTTGTAAAGAATGGCCTGAGCACCAGGGCAAAAAACATAGTTTGTTGTTTAAATAAAATATTTTGTTATAAAAGTAATATATCTTATCTACAGAAAATTTGAAATGAAGGTAAAACTGCTCAGTCTCTAGTTGCATACCAGTTTTTTTTTTAAACCTTTTCTCTTATTTTTGTTTTTTGAGGTAGGGTCTCACTGTAGTCCACGCTGACCTGTAATTCACTATGTAGTCTCAGGGTGGCCTTGAACTCGCAGGGATTAAAGGTGTGCACCACCACGCCTGGCTCTCCATATGAGTTTTTGTGCATATTCTCTAAAAGAAAAGACATGCTGGTTCCACCTTCATTTTCTTATTTTTAATAGAAAGGTTGTGCTCTTATTTCTCTCCACTGTCCCAGTTCTGCTGAGGCTCTTCCTCAGTGGAGTTAACTGGTATTCATTGTGGGAACCAAGCAGCCTCCCAAGGTCTACCTATGAGAGTAGAAAACAGCAGGCAGCCACATGGACCTGAGTTCCCAAGCTCATTTTCCAACCTAATTTCTTCAGGGAGCCTTTTTCTTTAGGAGGGAGAGATAGGAGAGCTCCCTTCTCCCTTCAGCATTTATTTAATGGGAAAGCTACACGAGTCTTTGCAGAAAGATGAGACTTATGGAGGGGAAGAAGGTTTTCCTGTTTCAAAGAAACAAATATATATAGTAGCGCAATTAATAGTAATGATTTCATAGAACTAAAAATTTGGAAATTAAGAAGTACACCCAAAAATCTATGCTGAATAAATAATCTGTTGGGTCAAATTACCTAGTAACAAATTACATAGATTTACATAGTAGCAAATTACATAGAAAATAAAATAATGGACCTTGAGGAGAGTTTCAGGCATCTGCCTCCAAGTGTAATTTGGGTTTTGATCTCTGATTGGCTATTTTTTTCTGTCTCTGATCCCTTGGTGAGAAGGATCAGTGGATATTTACTTTCAGTAGTCTCTAGTGCTTGCCTTGCTGCTGAGCTGCTGCCTGATGCCCTGAGCAGATCTGATTTCTGCTATAATGGTTCACTTCCTCTCCTGCAACTTCTTAATATCACTAATGGGACTTAAGTTCATTGACATTAGCCCCTGGGTTTTAGTAGTGCCACATTGGCTGGCGTGTACAGAATTGTCTGCAGTATGCTAACATTGGATTCCTTCCTCAGTGAAGAAAATGGTAGGCTTCTTTCTTTTTCTCTTCTTTAAAATGTTTTTTTCTTCAGCTCCTAGCTTTGAATCTTTATATATTTGTGTTTATGTGGTAGTGATAGTGTATAGATCTGAAGGAATTAGAAAGGGACCCATGAAAGGGGAAAAAAGGAGATCTCAAGGGAGAGGGTTAAGGATGGTAATAGAACTTAAGTGATACAGAAGTGAGGAGAATGCTATGGGTCGAAGGGTAGAAACAGGAATGGGAGGCAGGGAGATGAGAGAGAATGGTGAAGGGAGCGTCAACTGAAACTACATGTATACACGTAGGTAGATACATCCATCCATCCCAGGAAATAAGAGTTCACAGCAAAACTGAGAAGAAGGTTCAGAATTGACAGGCACTCTTGATACCCACCCTGTATGTAGATTCACTTGTTAACACCCAAAGACCATAGTTGGAATTGCTTTTGGTGATGCATCTCATCTATTATCACTGTACTATATAGAATCATTTTACTGCCCAGGAAATATTTTGTGTCCTACCTATTCATTCCTGCCCCCTCTAGCCCCTGAAAATAACTAGTATTTTATTCTTCTCATAGTTTTACTTCCAAAATGCTTCATAGTTAAAATCAGCAGTATATAGCTTTTCCAGATTGGCTTCATTCACTTAGTAATATGCACTTAAGTTGCCTCTGTATTTTTGTGGCTTAATAGCTCATTTCTTCTTAGTGCTGAATCATAGCCCTGCCTGATTATACTACAGTTTATTTGCTTCTTTAAAAGGATGCCTTTTTAGTTTTCAAGTTGTAGCTCTTGTGAATTGAGCTGCTATAAACATCCATGTGCTGGTTTTTGCAAAGACATGTTTTCAGCTTATATAAATGCTTAAATACCATTGCTGCATCATACATGAATGTTTATATTTTAAAGAAACTGCCAAACCAAAAAAAAAAAAAAAAAAAAGAAACTGCCATACTGTCTTCCAGGGTGGCTGTACCCTTTTGCATTCCCACCAGCAGTGAATGGAATTTCTATTGTTTCATACCCTTGCCAGAATTTATTGGTGTCATTGTTCTGAATTTGGGGCATTCTTGTTTTTGTTTTTGTTTTTTATAGATGTGATCCATTGACCAGTTTTATTTTTTACAGCACATTAAAAAGTTTTTATTTTAATGTTTGTGTTCACATATGTGAATGCAGGCGTACGTATGTCACAGATATGTGCAGGTCTAAGGGCAACTTTATGGTCAGTCTTCATCTTCCATTCATTTTGAAGCACTCCTTTCATGAGCGTCTGGGAAACTTTTCCTGGCTCCACATCAGGCACACTGTAACCACGGGCACACTGGGATGGTAGATGCCTGCCATAGCGTCCAACTCTTACATGGGGTCTGGGCATCCAAATTCAAGTACTCAGAGTTGTGAGGCAGGCACTTTATTCACTGAGCCATCTCTCCAGCCCTGGATTTTGGTCATTCTAATAGGCATATGGTGCTGCATTTTTCTGATGACGTGTATACTTGTTTGTCACTTGTATGTCTGTACAGTGAGATTGCTGACATTTATTTTGTTGGTTCCTTCAGATTTTTCTGCATATATTATCCTGTCACCTGCAAAGAAAGTTTATTCCATCCTTCTTAATCATTAGTTTCATTCCCTTCCTCATTATATTAGTCTAGTTCCTAGTATGGTTTTGAAGAGGGGTGCTGAGAGTTCTTCTTGCCTCAACAGACATCTTTTAAGATACTGGTGGTACCTTGAGAGCTCCTGACTTGATCTTTGATGAAATACGCTGTTTCCTACAAAGATGCTATTTCCTAGGTTCTTTATCCAGAGTGTGCACTGCACCTTGTATGTTGATTGGCTGCTCTGCCATGGCTGGAGGCCATGGTGCTAGCTGATTTCTGTAGACTGATGAGAACTGAGTAAGTGTGCTTATGTTACTGCTTCTTCCAGGATGCTAATACTGAAACACGTTTTGTTAGGTGCCAGCTCTAGTTCATTTCCTTTGCGAATAGCCATCTATAGGAGCAAGTAACTACAGGAGTTAAGAGCTAGAGTAGGTTCTGTGGTTGGCAGATTGTGATGGGCAGCTGGCACCTCCCCTTACCTGGCCCTTCTTCTTTTTGTCTTGTTTCACTCCTGTGATATTAAGAAAAGGAGCTGTCACCTAGATTTTAATTCATATTAAAATAAAGTGTTAGACAAGGCCACAGGCATTGAAGTCACAATACTTAACTTTGAGTCCCAACGTCACTTGTTACCTATGTAATATCTTTGTGTGTCATTGTTCATTCTGTGAAATTGGAGAAATTTTGTAAGGTAGGTGAAGACATTAAGTTTAGTGATAATAACGTGTCAATAATTTTGAACAGCACTTGACATGGAAATAGTCAATTTTGAGTTGTATTCATTGTGGTTATAACATGAACTCTTGGTTTTCTTTCAGAATTGAGCATTTTGCCAAAATCTATAGTCAAAAAATTGGCATTAAAAAGGAAGTTCTTTTGAAAACCTTATGGGGAGATTATTATATAAATATGAAGGTTAAGAAGATTATGAAAGCTGACCAGGTAATGTGGCATATATCTCTTTTGATTATTGGTCACAGAAAGCTTGTATTATACCATCTTGAGTAGGAGCAACTCAGCTTTAATTAACACATGTGAGTTCATGAGGTACTTTATGCTCCATATAATTGCAAAAGGCATGTGCATGAGACTTATGTCCAAGTATTTTTTAAATATAGAGTTCCAAGTATTTAAATTCAGTGAGCAAGCCAGGTACAGTGGCATGTCCCTATGGTTCCAATTATTCAGGAGAATCACTTGACCCTATGAATTTGAGGCCAGCCTTAGCCACATAGTGAGTCTCCATCTCAAAAAAATAAATTACATAAATTATTTTATTTTTGTAAAGAATACCAAACTTCTCCAATCCTGGGCACTTGACACATACTTTGTGCGTTTGTCTGTCTCTTATGGGCGTTGTTGCACCACACTGGGCAAAGACCTATCTCCATGCTTCCCCTCCGTAGTACTGTGCATATGGAGGGATGCTGGACTACTTTGAGCAGAGCCTCAAAAGATACTTGTGTTGAAACTTCATTTTTTTTTAAAGTAAAATTGAGGATGCTGGAAATTTTATTCTCATTGAAAATCATACATTTCTTTTAGAAAGTGTTTGTAAGTATAAAATGACAGGGGAGAAAAAGTGAGAGGCCCACAATGATAATTATACAATTTACATTTCTTTGAATCTTTTTTGATGGATACATACATTCTTTAGTGGATATTATCCTGTTTAGCTAATGTGCTGCCTTTTTGCTTGATGTCACATCTCAAACCTTTTCCATTGTCATTACAAGCTTTTTATAAACAGTACATTTAAAACAGAGTTAGTGGGGTTAGGTGGGAGAGTGTGGTTTGAGAGTCAACATGGTGTTTGAATCTACCACAGACTGGCTTTGTGACTTTTGTCTTAGTTTTTCTTTTTTTGAAACTGAGATAATAACTCACCTCATAGAGTACTTAGGATAATTGTGAAATAATCCATGGAAATGCTTTACAACAGTGACTGTCATGTGTCACTTTCTTATTTTATTTTGAGAGGATACATTAACTTGAGTAATCTCCTAAGATTGGACATAGTGGGTTTTTTCATGTTTTTATATTGTAAGTGAAAAAGCTGTGATATTCTTTCTATCTGCCTCTCCCTCTCTCTCTCTCTCTCTTACAAATAATAAATTTTTAAAAGGCAGTACCAAAAACTGTAAAAAACTATCTTTGTACATAAATTTCTGTCTTTACGATGCCTTTCTTTAAACTAGGCATTCAAGACATTGGTTTATAATTTACTGATACTAATGTCAGTGGCTCATTAGAAAGATGGCATCAGTGTATAATGTGATAAACATCATAATGTTTAACAACTCCAAGTACTCTTGCTCTTAACTTCTTGTGTAGTTTTATATAATTCATAGACTTTATTTTTCCAGTCCTAGTGTACAGTTTTTAATATGTTCAAGAACATTTTATTTTTCCTCTGAAACATGTCAAATCCAAATCTGTGAGGAGAGCTCACCACACTTTATAAAGAGTGGTGTTTTTCAGCTTGGATGTTGTCTGTGTTTCTTTGATGGTAGTGGTGAGCCTACCACAGAGATATGTCCCCCAGTTGCTCACATTTTTTGACATCTTCTGATTCCTAGAGAAAGAGGATAGTGGCTTCTTGACTTTTTATGGCATCTTTAGAACTTCTTGCATCTCTACCATTAATTATTTTTGAGTAAAAATGAGCCATACTGATAGTTAAACAATGTTGAGAATGACTATGCATAAATGCCTGAAAAACTTAAGCTCCATATGTTCTTTTGTACAGGCCAAAGGAAAAAAACCTTTATTTGTACAGTTGATCCTGGAAAATATATGGAGTTTGTATGATGCTGTCTTGAAAAAGTAAGGCTGTTATAAAATTATTTCTCTTTGGGCAGTGTCATTTGCCTCACATTCCAGTGTGATGAGTCTCATAGAAAACTGAGCGGGATGGACAGTGGACCGAGCTTTCACTGATGAGCTGGTTAAAGGGCATGGAAACAATTTAAAGGAGCACATGCAAATCAAGCAAGAGTGACAGGAGGGATGGAACAGCAGGACGTTACAGGGTGCCCAGGTGATGAGATAGGAGGATGGAAAGTAACATTGACTTGTTTTTGTTTATTCTTACTTATTTATTTGAGAGTGACAGAGAGAGAAAGAGCACGCGAATGTATACACCAGGCCCTCCAACTACTGCAAACGAACTCCAGACGTGTGCGCCCCCTTGTGCATCTGGCTAACGTGGGTCCTGGGGAATTGAGCCTCGAACCGGGGTCCTTAGGCTTCACAGGCAAGCGCGTAACCACTAAGCCATCTCTCCAGCCCCGACTTTTTGTTTTTAAAAATAGTTTTAAAAAATAGTAATTACACTAGGAAAGATGCTTGATACCTACTTGCCTAATACAAGTGGAAAAGAAAGCTGGCTTTAGTAAATCTACCCTCTCTGTTATTCTAGAAGTAAAATCAGAATTTTTTTTAGCATTTGTTTGTAAAGCTGCTTTGCCTGTTGGCATAGTGTGCCGTTCAAGAGATTGTGGTTGGGTGCTTTATAATAACTTCTAAAGGTGTTCATTTAGGACTGTAAGAATAATAGAGCATCTGGAGGCACCGCTGTGGCACCATTCCTTTAATTATTTTTAGCTTTCTCTGAAAAAGTGTGCTGGGGGAAAATGTGCCAAATAACATTGAGCTCCTTTCCCTACTGCTTATTTATGTCGGTATGTTTTCTTCTAATCTTTACTATAGGGACAAAGAAAAAATTGATAAAATAGTGACCTCTTTAGGATTAAAAATTGGAGCCCGAGAGGCACGACATTCAGATCCTAAAGTCCAGATCAAAGCCATTTGCAGCCAGTGGCTGCCCATATCCCATGCTGTTCTCTGTATCCTTTATTTTAATGGTTTTTAATCAAATGGTATTGATATATTAAGAAAGGAAATTTTTATTTATTTATTTATTTGAGAGAGGGAGAGAGAGAGGCACACACAGAGAGAAACAGACAGACAGGGAGAATGGGCACACCAGGGCCTCCAGCCAGATGAATGCACCATCTTGTGCATCTGGCGTACGTGGATCCTGGGGAATCAAACTGAGGTCCTTTGACCTTGCCGGCAAGCGCCTTAACTGGTAAGCCATCTCTCCAGCCCAAGAAAGGAAATGTTTTGTTGGCAACCAGGTAATCCTCTGGAAATTGCATACTCCAATAGTATTCTACCTAAAAACTATGCAAAGTATCTTAAAAATTAATATGTTAATAGATATTAATACTGTATTCCTTTGTTATGCATGTGTATATGTCCTTCTGTGTATGATTCCATAAATAAACACATACACAAATGGCCTTGTCATTTGTTCTTGTACTCACACCCCCACTACACACACAAATATTTCCCTTGCACAACAGCATTTTGCTTAACTGGCTGGAAACCTGGCCAGTCTCTTAGACGCCTTCCTATTGTTTAGATGCGCATATGTGTGGAGCCCAGAAGACACACTTGGAGGTGTTATTCTCAAGAACATTGTCCACCTGCTGTTAAGACAAGGTCTGTCATTGACCTGGTGCTCACATTAGGCTAGACTGTTGGCCAGTGAGCTCCAGGGATCTTCCTGTGTTTGCCTCCCCAGATGTGGGATTGCAGGTGTGCCACCTCCCATGTCGAGAGGTTTACTTGGGTACTGAGCACTGAACTCGGATACTCATGCTTGAAAGGCAAGCACTTTACCAACTCAGCTATTTTGCAGCCCCTGAAGGTTCTTTTGAAAATTATGTTGTTATATAAAATAATAAGAATAGCTAATACAATGTATGACAAAAGAAAGTGCTTTTAATAAGACATACATGTGTAATTTATAATTTCCCAAAGGTTGTAGGTAGCCACCTTGCTGGAGTCTGTTGTCTTTACTTGTTTGATGGTAGTCAGTGAGGCTTTCAGACTGCAGAACCCTGTCTGAGGTTTAGAAGCAATGAACACCAGGCAGGTGTTTGTGTATTTTGAGATGTGAGTCAGAAAGCAGTGTTCCTTACAAGCCACACACATTTTCTGTATAGTGATACATAGTTACCTCAAATGTTGAGTGCAGACAGTGACTCTCTGCCTCAGCAGAGGACACTGGCTCAGAGTGTGGAATCCTTAACAACAGGCTTTAGCTATGATTTGTCAGAAACTACCCAGTCCTCTGGACATTACATCTGAACGAGTGGAGAGACTGATGTGCACAGGATCACAAACATTTGACACTCTGCCACCAGAAACTCAAGCCTTGAAAGCAGGTGAGGAAAGATGGATGGATTGGGATATGCTGTGTTGTTAACTGTCCTCACTTGAAGCTGCTTTAGACTATTTTGTTGAATACTACTTTAAAGAGGGGCCAGTTTATCCCAGTCCAGTTCCACAAATAAATACCTCCATAAGTGACCATTCTACCTGTTCTTGCCCCAGTGGCAAATGTTTCTCTTGCACTACAGCGTTTTGTTCAACCAGCTGGGTGGGCTGCCAGAGACTTGGACTCCTTCCTACTGCTCTGATCTCATTTCATGGTCACATTCTGCTTCATCCTCCTAAGTAGTCAGGCGTATGTTCCCTGGGCTGTGGTGTCACTTCCATGGCTGTGCCCTAGAGACTGGAAAACTGAGTCCAGAGGCTCTGCTGCTAAGAGCTGCTCTGTACACTCCCCTGAGAAGGGGAAGCTGCCATTCCTGACTGAAGGCACCATGACATTTGTCTGTATGTACCCACTGCTTACAATTTTCTTCCCATTCTATTGAAATTTTACATTCTCCCCAAACCAGTACCTGCCTTACTTGGGGTCACTATTTGCTTTTACTTCATTAAATCAAATGTCCAGTTTTCAATCTTCTGACTAGATTTGTCACTAGCATTTGACACAGTTGACCACTTCTCCCTCGTTAGAACACTTTTCTTCCTGACTTCCTGACACATGCTTGAACTCCTGTGTAGGTGCAGATAATGCATATTCTCTTGCCTCCACCTCTTGAGGGCTGGGTTTGCACGCTTGCCCACCATGCCTGATAATGCACCATGCCAGGGGTCAAACCCAGGACTTCATGAATGCTAGCAGGCACTTTTCCAACTGAGATATATTCTAAACAACTTAATTGCTCTCTAGAAAAATCTGATTTCTTAATAATGAGAAAAAGTGACATTTTTGTTTTCTGTCCTCTTAGCTTTTATGAAATGCGGAAGTGAGGATACTGCTCCAGTTATTATTTTTGTTTCCAAAATGTTTGCAGTTGATGCTAAGGCCTTGCCTCAGAATAAGCCAAGGTAAGGCAAAGAGGCACTTTGGGCTGGGCTAGTGAAATGGCTTATGATTGGGTTGGAAGGAAGTTGGGGTGTGGGTGGGAGGGGATGATACTGCCAGTCCTCCTCACCCGAAGTCTTCAAATTGAGCAAATGCCCAAGGTAACAGAATTTGTGCAGTAATATATCCTTTTGTCATATCTTTGTAAGGGGAAATTGTTGTGATCATATCTGGGATATTGCCCTTACCTGATAAAAACTTGAAAACTAATAATAGCTACAGTAACCAGAGTTAACTTTTGTTTAACATGTCAAGCAAAAGGTAGTGTAAGCCTGCTGTATCTTTAGTTCTGTCTACTGAAGGAGAGAGTGTGAATGTCTGATGAGCTGTTCTCTGTGTGGATTGTTTGTCTGCAGAGACAGTGGGTGTGGAGAGGGATTATATCTCAAGTTCAGTCTTCGGGACTTAATCCATTCTACACCGTCTACTTTCCATATGTGTTCTTCTTCCCATCACTCCTCTTCCCCTCCCCAACACACACTCCTTGTATCCTGGTTATCTCTGTGGAAGTCATTGCAGCAGCTTCTGAGCTCTTTACTCCACCCCAGCCTCTAATTTACAAGTACATTATTACCCAGCGTCAGAGTAATCTTTATAAGACTTACCTATGAAGATTAGCTCTCTGATTAGAAATTCCTAGTTATGCTCATTGCCTATAGTAGATAATTTCATTGTCACTCGGGAAAACAAACTTAAATTTTTTTTTAAATTTATTTATTTGAGAGAGAGAGAATGGGTGTGCCAGGGCCTCTAGTCACTGCAAACGAACCCTGACACATGTGCCACCTTGTGTATCTGGCTTACTTGAGTACTGGGAATTGAACCTAGGTCTTTAGGCTTTGCAGGCAAATGCTCCAACTGCTAAGCCATCTCTCCAGCCTGGGAAAACAAATTTTAATTTAATTAGTAATCTTGGTATAGATTAGAATATGCTAAATAATAATAATGATGAAGAGAAAAGTAAGAAAGGTGTTGTTGGGGTATCTACAAAGTCTAATGTGTATTTGTGTCTATTGTTTATATATATCAAATGGTAGTACTTGCTTTATTTATTGTGTATGTGTATTTGTGCACTTAAGTATGGGAACATGTGTGCTATGTCATACATGTGGAAGTCAGGGGATAATGTTTGGGTTGGTCCTCATCTTCTATTTAGTTTGAGGCAGCGTCATGTTCACTGATCTGTGAGCTTCCAGGAAGTTCTCCTGTTTCCTGCTCCCTCTTGTAGGCCCACTGGAATTACGGAAGCCCCTCATAGCTTCCTGCTTTGATGTGGTGTCTGGGGGTCTGGACTTAGGCTCTTAGAATTGCACAGTAAGCACTTCAGCCACTGAGCCATCTCCCAGCCTGAGTTTTTCTTTTTATAAAATGGAATTTTAAGTTACAATGAAGTAAAAATATTTGTCCATTTAAATAAATAATGAGTAAATAATGTGAAGGTATAGAAGAAAACATAAAGGTAATATGTGAGTGAATGAAGTATTAAAATCACCAGCCGAAAATTAAATTTGTCCCATCATAACTTGAACCCTCAAGCATATTTGATTAGATTTTTATCTTTCTGTTTCTCTGGTGCCTGTTAATGTCCCATCAGCATATTCCAAATCTTTTCTAATGTTATTCCTTATCTTAGGAAGTCTCTTCTTCAAATACAATTCTGCTTATTCTTCAAGAGAAAGGTTTCTTCTTGTTGGTTGTTATTTGTGTGTTTATTTGTGTGGTAGTTAATTCTTAGGTTCTCCCCTAGTGATTTGAATCTAGGAAGCTTCCATGATTTTGGGACCTGAGAACAAGGGAAGAAATTAATGTATTAATGAAAGATGTATGAAGAACAAAGAAATACACAAGTTAATAGACAAATAAGTGAGTTGCTAAATTAGTAAGATAGAAAGAAAAAAAATGGCTATGTAACAATGTATCTAGACTATTTTCACCAGCAATGGAGAAGGGCTCCTCTTTCTTTACACACTTGCCAGCATTTATTGTCATTTGATTTCTTGATGGTAGCCATTCTGACAAGAGAGAGAGAGATTCTCAAAATAGGGTTTTTTTTGTTTTATTTTGTTTTGTTTTTTTGAGGTAGGGTCTCACTGTAGTCCAGACTGACCTGGAACTCACTATGTAGTCTCAGGGTGGCCTCGAACTCACAGCGATCCACCTACCTCTGCCAAGTGCGAGTTCTTTGTATATTCTAGACATTAGTCCACTGTCACATGTATAACTGGAAAAGATTTTCTCCCATTCTGTTGGATGTCTCTTTGTGCTATTAACAGTGTGCTTTGCAATGCAAAAGCTTTTTAATTTTATGACATCCCAAGGATTGATGAGTGGTCTTACATTCTAAGTGATTGGGTTCTATTGAGAAAGTCCTTGCTTATGTCTGTATTTTGAAATGTTCTTTTTTTTTTTTTTTTTTTCCTAAAGCAGTCTCTGAGTTTCAGATCTGATGTTAAGGTCTTTGATTTATTTGGAGTCAGTTCTAATGCATGGAGAGAGATAAGAATCTATTTTACATTATAGTTAGCCAATTTTTCTAACACTATTTGTAAAGAGGTTGTCTTTTCTCCAGTGAATGTTTGGCCACTTTTGTCAAAAATCAGGGAGCTGTAGTCTCCTGGGTTTATATCTGGGTCCTCTATTCTGTTCCATTGATTTACATGTCTGTTTTTGTGCCAGTACCATGCTGTTAATGTTACTATGGATAAGCCAGGTATGGTGATGCCACCGGCCTTATTTTTGTTGCTTAGAATTGCTGTGGCTATTGGAGGGTTGTGTGTGTGTGTGTGTGTGTGTTTGCCTCCAAATGAATTTTAGGATTGTTTTTTCTATTTCAGAGAAGAATGTCATTGGTCTTTGATGAGGATTGCATTGAATCTATAGATTGCTTTTGGCACAATAGACATTTTGACAGTATTGATTCCCTGAACATGAAATATCTTTCCATTTCCTGCTGTACTTCGGTTTCTCTCTTGAGTGCTTTAAAGTTTTCATTGTAGAGATCCTTTACTTCCTTGACTAGATTTATTCCAAGGTTTTTTGTTTGTTTGTTTGTTTGAGGCAATTGTGAATGGGACTTTTCCCTGATTTCAGCCTTGCATGTTTGTTATTGGTATATAGGAAGGCTACTGCTGATTTCTGTGTGTTAGTTTTGTATCCTGCAACTTTGTTGAAAGCATTTATCAGTTCTAGCAATTTTCTGTTAGAGTATTAGGGTCTCTTATGTACAAAATTATATCATATGCAAATTTTGCATCATATGCATTTGCATCATATGCAAATAATGATGTTGCAGTCAAGTTAGCATTGCTGGCAGAAAACACCCAACCAAGAACAGCTTTTGGGAAAAAGGGGTTGATTTTGGCTTACAGACTTGAGGGAAAGCTCAACGATGGCAGGGGGAAATGATGGCATGAGCAGAGGATGGACATCACCTCCTGACCAACATCAGATGAGCAACAGAAGAGTGTGCCAAACACTGGCAAGAGGAAGCTGGCTATAACACTCCTAAGCCTGCCCCCAACAATACACCACCTCCAGGAGATGTCAATTCCCAAATCACCATTAGCTGGGAACCTAACATTTGGAACACTTATGTTTATGGGGGGACACCTGAATCAAACCACCACAAATGATAAGTTGGCTTCTTCCTTTCCTATTTGAATCCCTTTTATTTGTGTATATTGTCTTATTCCTGTAGCTAAGACTTCCAGCATGATAGTAAATAAAACTGGATAAAGTGGACACCCTTGTTTTATACCTGATTTTACTGAAATGCTTCAAGTTTTCTCCATTTACTACAATGTTGTCTATAGGTTTGTCACAAGTAACTGTCACTATGTTGAGGTATATTCCTTCTATTCTTTGAATAATTTTCTTAAAAAGTCATCGTATGTTAATATGTTTTTGGTAAAGCAATTAATCCTATTACATAAGATTGTTGGATGATTTTACTTTGTCCTCTGTTACTTAACAAGCATCAATTTCACACTTACTTTGTACACAACAGTGTTTTCAAATATATCTGGGCAAGGTCATTAGCATTGTCTTGTTCTTTCCTATCTTCTGGCTGATTTTTTTTTCATGTAACTTACTGCTTTTAAATTGGGGAAATACACCATTGGAGGTTTATCTGATAGCATTTTCATCTCTGCTCCATTAGATATTGTAAGGCAGGAGCAGCAGAATATTACTTTCTTGTAGTGTCATTTAGGATATGTGAAATGGTGATACATGATGAAGAGAGGAATTAAAGTGGCTAGTGAGATTCCCAAAGAGTCTTTAAGAGGTTCTCCAGACTTCATGAAAGACTGCCCTTTACTCACGGCTTAGCTTTTTGAAAGTGAAGTTTCTGTGTATGTATGGGTCTGTGTCAGGACTTTCTCTCCTGTTTTACTGGTCTTTTGGTTATCTTTGAGGCAGGGAACTGGCACCCAGGCTGTAGGTCAAGTCTTTACTTCTCCATCTTAAAGCTCACAATTGGCCGCAGCTCATTAAGTTTTATAGTATTCCCACAACACCACTTACTATGCCCTTACATATAACAATAGCTCTGCAGTGGAGAAGTGTTTAGTGTTTCAGTTTGACTTGTGAGGCCTTAGAAAAAGTGTGGTAATGTGTTTCAGGTCCTAGACAGAAGGAGGCTACAAAATTTCTTAAATCCAGGCCTGTATGGCTTCAGAATCTGCAGTTTTTCACTTCCTTGTAGAATCTGCCCTTCAGCAACCTGTGGCTTTTCAGTACCCACTCTATCTCTAGGCAGGCAGGCAGCTCTCCACCCTGTCAGTCCATTTTGCAGTCTGTGCTTTTTTTTTTTTTTTTTTTTTTTTTTAATTTTCACCTGGTAATAAAAGCCCATTAAGTACCATTCTCTTTGGAGTTTTCCATCTATTCTGCTCTGCTGTGTCCTTGCTTGGTAGGTTGCTTTTGTTCCTCCCTGAGAAACAACTTCTAGTAGTAGCAAGATGCCACTTCAGACTCATTTCTTTTCAGTTGCCTATCCCCTGTCATCAGAGCTACATGGAAGTGTGGTCACCATTGGTACTGACTGACTGCAGCCAGCCCCTCCACTAGCCTATTTTCAGAGATTGCCAGAGGCCATATCATGACCATTTTGTGTGTGGTATGTGTGTAGTGTGGTATATGATTATACAGTGTGTGTGTGCAGTTGTGTGCAAAAACCAGAGGAGAATATTGGGTGTCCTATCACCCTTCTGTGTTATTTCCTGGAGACATAGTCTTTCACTGTGCCAGAAACTTTAATTATTATTATTATTATTATTATTATTATTATTTTGTCAAACTTGCTAACCAGTGAGCTGTAGCAATTTCCCTCTTTCTGCCTCCAACAGGCATGTGTGGCCATATCCAGCTTTTTATCTGAGTTTGAACTTGGATCCTCTCAGGCCCTCATGCTTGACTAGCGAGTATTCTTACCCACTGAGCTATATATCTCCTCAGCCCCTGATAATTTTTAATTTGACCTTTTAGTCCTCTTGAATTGACAGTTCTCAGCCTGACCTTGAACCCTTCCTTGTGAGCCCTCTTTGTCTATTAAGACATTTTAAAAAATATTTTATTTTTACTTATTTATTTGAGAGAAAGAGATACAGAAATAGGTAGGTAGAGAGAGAGAGTGAGAAATGGGAGTGCCAGGGCCTCCAGCCACTGCAAATGAACTCCAGACTTGTGCACCCCCTTGTGCATCTGGCTAACATGGGTCCTGGGGAATCTAACCTGGGTCCTTTGGCCTTGCAGGCAAACGAGTTAACTGCTAAGCCATCCCTCCAGCCCTATGAAGACATTTTTTAACTGAATAAGAAAATCTCATTTCTCATAGAGCTCTTTTGCATTTTTCTCAGTGTTCCAAGTCCTTATGTTACTCATTCTCTTCCTTCTCCCTGTTAGCCTCTTCTAGAAATAATGAGTGTATATGTTATTGTACTTGGTATTGCATGGATCTAGGCACACTTGTTTTTGCTAGTTCATAAGTTTGGAGCCTCTAAGAATGGAGCATGGTCAGAAAGCATTGCCCTTTTATTGCTGTAGTGATAGGGAAGTTGGAGAAGTGTCTGCCTAGAAGAAGTTGGAACTGTAGTCATCTTAACCTGCAACACCTTCACTTGGCTGATTCCTGTCCTTGAAGAACTGAGAAGTGTTTGATGTGCTAGATGATAATGTATTTGTGACATCCTGCAGGCCTCTCACTCAAGAAGAAATTGCTCAGAGACGTGAACGTGCGAGACAAAGGCATGCAGAGAAGCTTGCGGCTGCACAGGGACAGGTCCCCCTGGAGTCCACAAAGGGTGGGGCTGCTCTGGAAACAAGTCCACAGGAAGAGTCAAAAGGTACAACTTTCCTAAGCAGGCTTTGGTGCAAAGTACTTGACATTTTGCTTAACTTGGTGCATTCAAGCCCTTAACCTTTTAGCTATCAATTTGATTTTTATGCTTGGACCAAATGTATATTCACCACTCCCTTTGTATGTAAGCATTTCCTGCATTGAAGAGAGCATTCTTGGCACTTACTATCCTTGTGTGTGTGGCAGGTGATGAGCCGGAAGTGGAGAGTGCAGCTCCTCACCCTGTGCCCCAGGAAGACAACAGTCAAGAGTCTTTCATTGCATTTGCTCGTGTATTCAGTGGTGTAGCTCGAAGAGGAAAGAAAATTTTTGTCTTGGGACCCAAGTACAGTCCTGTTGAGTTTTTGCAACGGGTAAGAGTTGGAATTAAAACACAAAGTATCTGTTAACTTTCATACTGGCTGGATTTGGTGATGTTATTGTAGGGAGATAAGTAGAAGGGCCACACTGAGTGGGTCCCTCTGTCACCTGTTGTGTCACTTTGGTAACATGTGGTATATGTGGCCCACTTAGTAGTATTTTAGAAACAATACCAGCATATGGGCCAACTTTTCAGGCTTTCTTTAATTCTGATGCTATTTTCCTCAAAGTAAGAATCACCTTGGGCTAGAAGAATGATCTGTTAGGGGAAGATGTTCTTGGATCCAAGGCAATGTTCTATCTTCAAGAAATTTGGAGATTCAAAACCTCAGTGGCCCAAGTCAAAGGTATGGAAACTGTTGTAGTCGGTTCCACATTGCTGGGATGAACATCCATACCAGGCACAGTTTAGGGAAGGAAGGGATTTATTTGAAGCTTATAGATCCAGGGGAAGTTCCATATTGGTGGAAGAAGCTGGCCCCCTTTCACAGGTCCAAGTAGAGAGACACCACCAAACACTCAGCATTACAAGCAAGCACAAACCTGGCAGCAGAACCCAGACTGCTCTGCATCATACCTTTTGCCCTGAAAATCAGACCTACCCCTAGTAACACCTTGGGCTTGGATCCTAGGATCCGCCCACAGTGACATCTCTCAGCCCGGCAGCTAGAAATCTAAGTTACAAGCTCCCCCCCCCCCCATTTTATTTGAGAGAGGGCAAGAAAATGGGTATGCCAGGGCCTCCAGAAGCTGCATATGAACTCCAGATGCATGCATCACCATGTGCATTTGCCTTACGTGGGTTCTAATGAATCAAACCTGGGTCCTTGGGCTTTTGTAGGCAAGAGCCTTAACCACTAAGCTATTTCTCTAGCCCCAAGTTACAAGCTTTAATAAAACATCTGAGTCTATTGGGGGACATACATTCAAACTACCACAGGAACCAAGCAGGTGATACCTGTCACCTGACTTGTCCAGGATTCTGGTCAGGAGGGTCTGAGAACAGATGGACAGCCTGCATGTAAAATGTCTGAGCCAGAGGGCTGAAAAGAGACCATAGGCCAGAACAAAAGACACATCCATTGTAATTAAACGGTAATGGTCATGGGGAGAGGGAGACACCAGATAGCCAGATGGTCAGTCAAGATAACAGGAACCAACTTGCTGGTATAAACCTGAAACCTGAGGAGCAGAAGCACCTGGCCACACAGAGGCAGCCTGTATGGAGGTGATCCAGGACAGGTGAAGAAGGGAGAGAGCAGCTGTGCCATCAGTTTCTTCTTGCCTAGAATGGACTCCATGAGCTTACGGGCTACTCCTGGAGACTCTGGTGCTGCATGGGAGTTAGGTGGGCCTTGGTAGGCTGTGGGAGCAAAATACAGCACTTGGTATTCAAAGGCTAATATATGAGAAGGTGAAAGTGCTCTGATGACATAAGTCTCCGTTTTTGACTACTGTAACATCATTTGGCTTGAACATAGTTGTCATCAGTTGCACTCAGGTATCTTTTATTATTTTTTTCTTTAAGCTGTCCAAATGATAAAAAGTTATTTCATGGCACACTGATTTAGTGGGCATTACAATTCCTGAGCACTCCAGTTTATCTTCTGTGAATAGTGTATCTTCAGTTGTTTATGTGTCAGGCAACCCAACAGAATGATACTATGAATCAGCATGACAATTTACTTCTTGTTTTTAATAGTGTGTGAATATAGGAGTGTCTGCCATGGTACATGGGTGGTGGCCAGAGGACAACCTCAAGTATCCCTCTCCCTTGTTTTGAGGCAGTCTCTCTTGTTCCTAGCTATATTCACCAGGGTAGCAGGCCTGTGTAAGCATCAGGATTCTCCAGTCTTCATCTCCCTTTCCTGTACTGGATTACAGATGCTTGCACTGTGCATGTGACTGTACATGGGTTCTGGTGATCTGAACTTGGCTTATGAAGCTTGCAGAGTGAACACTTTATCCACTGAGCCATCTCCCCAGCCCCCACAAATTATTTACTTTGTGGTCTGGGTATCATAAACCTTAATTCTAATCCTCTTCACACACAAAAAAGTATGAAGTATTTCAGACCTATTTGGATTTTCTGTTTGTCCTTTGTATTATTTTGTTGCTGACATATCGTAGATTAAAACACATTTGGCAGGTTGACAGAATACTCACTTTATCATCTCATAGTTTCTGAGCATTAGAGCCCAGCCTGGCTTAGCTGGCTATCCTCAGAGTATCAGCACTGTGGTCAGGATGTTGCTGGGCTGGTTACACTGGGGAAGATCTGCTTCTAAGAGCACAGGTTGCTGTTGGAACTCTTGTCTTTGCACCGAAAGGACTGAAGACCCCAGGTTCTTTTCTAGTGCTTCACATCCATAGCTCCTACAGGCCACCTCCAGTTTCTGGCCATGGGAACTAACTTAGCATTTTGGCTCATTTACTCAAGCCATGAAGACTATAGGATATATACTAGCAAGACTGAGTCGTATATGGTTTGTGTGATCAAGGAGTGACATCATCACTGCTGCTTATATCCCCGTTTAGAAGCAAGTCTCAGAACCATGCACATGTTGGAGGGGGGGAACCCCAGAGGCATGCACACTACCAACAAACTCAGGAGACTATATCTGTACTCTGTCTGCTATATCCTTTTCTCTCTAGTTTTAGAGTCTGTCTCTGTGATTCTAAAGAATATATTATTGCATTTGCATGTTTTGAGCTTTATATAAGTGGGACTCTTGCTATAGTTTTCTCCTTAAAATTCACTTTTTGTTAACATTGTAAGATTAATCTATATTAGTGTTTATGGCTATCATTCATTTCTTGTTCGCTTCTGTGTAGTGTTCTGTTACATAAATACATACACTGCTTGTCCTGCCACTGCCTATTTGGGTTGCTTTCATTTTTTGCTAAACAAATGCTACCTGGAAATGCTTTTGTACATATCTTCTTGTGTACATTTGTAAGAAATTCTGGGTAATATACTACAGTGGTGTTACCAGAGTAATCTTCATTTTAACAGGGTAATTGTAGCACTGGGCCTGTGAGTACCAAAGATGTGTTGTATGGTTGATTGAATTATTTTCTGGGTACCAAAATTTATAGAAAAGATATATTTCCTGAGTCTTCACACAGGCTCACCTTGAATTATTCAAGAACATATCTCCTTAAGAATAAATACAAAGTAGAGCAGTTTGTTACTCTTCTGTACTTGTACATATTTTTGCTACGTTTGTGTGTGTGTGCATATGTGCGCTCTGTCTTCTCATCAGTGCTCCTAATATTGTACCATATGTTCCATGCCAGAGTGACACATAGCATATAATAGCAAGTGTGTGGCTTTTTAGTTACTTCCATGTGTTTCAAGGCACTAGCAAAGTCCTTTCTGAATGCCTAAAGAAGATTAAATCACAGCAGAATAGGTGCGTGTTCTGATTCACGTAAATATGAGCAGGTAGACCTGGGAAGCAGCAGCAGCCGTGTTGTTGGGTCACAAAAGAGCATGTGTTTCTTAGCCTTAAAGCTATGACAAGTGGGAATTTAGACAGTTTTGATTTTTAGTATTTGAGGTTTTAGTTTTAATCTGTTCATTTTAGGTAAATATGCATTGACTATATTTTGTCTCACTAATGACTGAAACAACTTTACAGAGAATATTAATAACTTGTCTTCCACTGTTTGTCTCTGTCCAGGTTCCACTAGGCTTCTCAGCTCCACTTGAGGACCTCCCCCCAGTGCCGCACATGGCATCCTGTACCCTGGAGAACCTGTACCTTCTGATGGGAAAGGAGCTGGAGGAGTTAGAGGAGGTGCCCCCAGGAAATGTGCTGGGTAGGGTGCTGTTGGATACTATACCAACTCCATCCATCTAACATGCCACTTATGGCATTTTCGAAGGGAATAATGATCTTTTCTTTAGTATTTTTGTTGTCAAGTTGGTGTGTTTGAGTCAGTCACATGTGAGTCAGTTTGTAGCTCTAGTATAGATACTGCTTTGCTATTAATTTTTCTGCACATTGTTTCCCATGCCCTTAATATTTACTACTGGCTTGATTCTTGACCCTCCTATGCAAAATTTATTATTGGAAATACTTAGTGTCATTGTAAATTCAGGTTCCTCATAGGAACTAGGGTGTACCTCGGAAAGCTGTATTCCATCATACCCTTGAATTCTGAACAGTATGGTCATTTTCAGTTGTAGAAACTACTCAGTGACTGTTTAGACCAGAAATTTCTCTTTAGTGTTTAGAGAATAAGTCATTTGCTCCAGAACAACTTATAATTTGCCTGAATTTTATAGATCTTAATCAAAGATAATTGCCCAAACATTTTGCCATTCTTGCAGAAATAATGTTCTTTAATTTTTTTTTTTTTTTTATTTTGCATGAGCCGGACACACGGCTTTAATCCCAGCACTTGGGAGGCAGAGGTAAGAGGATTGCTGTGAATTTGTAGCCTGGGGTGAATTCCAGGTCACCCTGAGCTAGAGTGAGACCCTACCTCTAAAAACAAAGCAAAACAAAAAAGCCAGGTATAGTCATGCATGCTTTTAATCCCAGCACTCAGGAGGCAGAGGTAGAAGGATCACAATGAGTTTGAAGCCACCCTGAGACTACAGAGTGAATTCCACATCAGCCTGAGCTAGAGTGAAACCCTACCTCAAAAAACAAAAACAAAACAAAACAAAACAAAAAGTTTACATGAAATTGTAGAATTCATAGCTATTTCTCAGGTTTATCTAATTCCCTTCTACTGTCTTCTCAGTGTTATCCTACTAGCTTCATAATGTTACTTAATTCCCTTCCATCCTTTTGGAAGATACCTCTGAACTTTCACAACTGATAATAAATAGCTTTATGAGCTCCCATAATCAGCTTTATCAGAAAGAACACTGGAAGAGTGGAAAGAATCTTGCTTTATTCCTATGCTCTCCTTGGGGTTACTGTGTTGCTTAGACTCTTGAACTTGGTTTCTGAAGTGGAATATAAAAGATCTTACTTTGAGGGTCTGATAAGAGAAAAGGTACTCTTATGTGGATGGCTATTTAATATTGCTTTTCATTTAAAGCCCCATGTTTTGCTCTTTCCCAGTAGACGTAATAGGAACATAGCATGCATTAGTCTTTAGTTTTCTTCTTTCTGCTTCTGGGTCTGTAGATACTGTCCCTGATTTTTGTTATGTGTCACTAGAAGCATGGAAACCATTATGTTCCCATCTGCCTCTCAAGGCAACCTTGACTCTGCTATCTACTGTAGGAAACATTGTTTGCCAAAGATTTACCAATATAAAAATAGGCAGAGAGACACACCATTTTGGGGCAAAGTCGATTGAGAGAAAAAGTCAGGTGCATTTCCTGTAAGAATTAGGGCTATACTTAGCTGTTAGTCTTAAACTTCACTCACTAGGAAGCCCGATGTTAGATATTTATGGCTCCTGGGATGGTTCTCTTATGCCTTCCAAAAGCCAGCTTCTTTTTCTGTACCTACTGTACAAATCTTACCTTGTAGCCTTTGCCTCCATAGAACCAACACAGGAACTGTGTCTAAGAATCACATCCACAGTCTGCACAGGAAAAGGTTACAGGGGTCCGAACATTACATTAGTTTTATAATCACTATGTCCAAATACCCTGACAGCACCAATTTAAAGGAGATATTTATTTTGCTCTGGTCCATAGTCCTTAATCCCATTGATTCTGGTCCAGTGGTACAGCAGAACATCATGGTGGCAAGACTACACAGTTGAAGAGATTCTCCATCCCATGCAACCCAGGAATCAGAGCAGAGCAGGTCATGTCACGGTGTACAGGAGGCAGAGTAAAGCAGTGACAGGATAGTCCCCAAGGACTTGTCTCTTCCAGACAGACTTGATTTCTGTAGTGCTACCTGTTTTCAGTAATCTATTTAAATTTATTTATTTATTTATTTTGGTTTTTCAAGGTAGGTTCTCACTCTAGCCTACCTGGAATTCATTGTATAGTCTCAGGCTGGCCTCAGTTCACAACAATCCTCTTATCTTGGCCTGGGATTAAAGGCATGAACCACCATACCTGGCTCTATCTAAATTTTGAATTGATAAACCCACCTGATTTGTTATCTCTGGTATGCTTTACTAATCATTGAGGGAGATATATCTAAATCTAGTGAAGTTGATAATCATTCTTAACCACCACAGCCCATAGCCACCTAAAGGTATTAATGCTTCCTTTGGGGGAAAAGTACCTTCCCTAATGACCTCTGTATGTTTTCTTACTTTTCAAAATTTGTCATATATGGCCACCATAGCTGCAAGGGAGACTCAGGATTGATTGTTTATCCTTGCAGCTTCTGTAGTTAAGGGAAGGGGTAATAGAGTTGGGAATAGCTTTCAAATAACCACATCACCCTGCCCTCCCCCAGACCACCACCAACCACCCCATCTCCTTTTACCTGACAATGCCTGTGGCGCCTCTGATAGCATCCTGGTTCTTCACATTGGCAAGCAGGATACTTAAGAGAAGGATCATGAGTGTGACACTGCAGGACTTAGAGGCAAGCTACTACTTTTATCAGCCTTTTAGACTAACATACAGTAGTGCTTTCCAGTCTGCTTGAGTTCCCTGAAAAAGTAGAAAGAATGAGGATACCAATATTCTGCTCATAGTTTTGCCACTAACTAGTTGCACTGCCGTGATACCAACTACTTGTGGCCAATTGAGTAACCTTGCTGGGCCTTGAACTTTTCAAATGATTGAAACTAATTGCCTTAGTTACTTCCATTTCTTTTGGTAGAAATAGAAGATCTACAGTTAATTGTTTTTTAGAATGACTATGGATTCTCATGGATTCATTTATTTGTCATTTATCTAAAACTTGAAGGACAGAACCTTAAATAACAGTATCTTATACACATTTGATTATTGTAACTAACATATTACAAAACTATACAAAACAACAACAAAATTGAATTTCAAAGTTGTCATTACATTATAACAGGTTGGTATTCCAGTCAGAATGGAATAAGCTAAAAATTACTTATGTCATGGAAAATTCTCCCTTAAACATTAATATTCTATCTCCAATGTCACTTCTAACTTGTCAGTCTTGTGTTTTGTGAAGAAGAATTTTATTTCAGTCATTAGGTTATCTCTTCACCTAGGTTATTTCTTCAGAAGAAACATGTTTGAAAGGTCTCTTGGTTGGACTGATAACCCATTTGATTAGCTCCATCAGAACATCTTGAACTGATTTAGTAACTTGAGAGTCATAGAAAAACCTTCAGGAAAATTTCACTTGTTCATTGATTTAAAACCATGGGGCATATGTGAGTAGTAGCAAGTTTCATAAGCCAGGGTATTTAATAAAAACAACTCTTAAAGCTAGCAGTGAGTTTAATTCAGGGGTGAAGTAGGAGGCTGGGGAAGTTAGTGTTAAGGAGTGAGAAACAGAACCCAAGAAAAGGCAGCTGGCAGCTTAGAGCAGTGAAGACTTGTTTGAGAAAGCTGACTGAGACCAGATATGTAAGCATAAGTTTTTGTTGTTTGTTTATGAATTGGATGAAAAAGATAAGCTAGCTGACTTTGTCTGGAATAATCTTCATTATGAACCCCTTAAAGCCCAGTGGCTTAAAATGTGGGTCATTTATTTCTTAGGCATCTGTACTTTGAATATTGGTGTGGTGAGGTGCCTGTGTTATGTTGGTGTCTGGTGAGGGCCTTCCTTGGGGCTAAAGTCTAAAGAAGGGTCTTTCACTCAAATTGGAGGTTGTTGCTGCTTCTTGACTGGAACCTTGATTGGGAATGTAACTTAGGCCTTTCTGTACAGCTGTTTGGTTTCTGTCTATTGTGGTTTGCATATTCAGTGTCACTCACATGTTATCTGTTAAAATCTGGTCTCCAGTTGGTAGTGATAATTTAGGAGGTTGTGAAAACTTGAGTAGGTGGGGCCACACTGGAAGAAGTGGGTCACTGAAGGTTTGTCTTTGAAGGGTGAATCTTGCCTCAGCCATTCTTCTCTCTCTCTTTCTCTCTGCTTCCTTGCATAATGAGGTGAGCAGCCTGGGGCCCTCTCCATGCATTCACAATGTCATGATGTTCGGTTTCATCAGGGACCATGAATCAGTGAAGCTAAAGAGTATGGAATGAAATCTCTGAAACTGTAAGCGAAGATAAATAATTCCTCCCCTTAAGTTGTTTCTGTGAGGATTTAGTCCCAGCCACACAAAGCGGACTAATTAATAGAACATCCAAATAGGGAGAGCCAGGAGAGAACTACATCAGTTTTATGACCTATCCTCCATAGCCTTCAGCTCTGCTCCTGCCGCATTCATTTGTGAGAAGTGACTCACTAACAGAGGCACTTCTTCAAAGGAAGGGAACTAACTCACCGTTTTTTGGTTTCTTTTAACTTTACCTTTGAATAGGAAGCATTCTCAAAATATGTGAGCAATATTTTGAAATAACCACGCTTCCAAACATAGACCATTTTGCTTCCTTTTGCATTTAAATTTTTAAAAATTATTTATTTATTTAAGAGGGATAGAGAATGTATGTACCAGAGCCTCTAGCCATTGCAAACTCCATACACATGTGCCATCTTGTGCATCAGGCTTTTTGTGGCTACTGGGGAGTTGAACCTGTGTTCTTAGGCTTCACAAGCAAGTGCTTTACTGCTAAGCCATCTCTTCAGCCCTCCTTCTGCATTTTTATAGGACCATCACAGGACACAAATCACAAATTAAGACATGTTCATAGTGATCGGGGCAGGACTGTGAACTGTCTTTTTTACTTTGTTAACTTAGAGAAAAGGTCGTAATTCTTACTTAATAAGAAGATAGTGGAGAGAGATAGGACTGCTACCCATATGTTTTTCATCAGAAATGATGGAGCCAATAAATTTATCAAGTGCAGATGAAAATGTTTTTGCTGGAAGAGGAAATGAAAACATTATATAGCATTCTTGAACAATTCAGTATTAAGAAGTGAGAGTGTAAAGGAAAGTTCTTTTATTGACACTTGAAAATACAGATTTCACATTTAAACTCAGCTGTAACTCAGAAATTTGTATGTACTGATAAGTATGGAATAGATTTTGGAGTCTGGAAATAGTTGATTTCAAGTTTAAAAATTTTTAATTCTAACCTGATGCTTGCAAAGCTGGTATGGATGGGACCAAAGACCTCGCTGTGTTTAATACACAATAGCCTTTTGTTCAATTTCCCCACTGAAAATATCTCTAAAAATAAATGTTTGCTGCAGGCTTTTATTAAAATGTGAGGGGAAATTGAATTAGAATTCCAAATCCTTAGCCTTTTCATATGTTCTTTTGAATCTCTTCCATATGGCCAAACCTTTAAAGTTCAGGGACATATTCTGAGAGGAAACATGATATTCCTGTTTTCACGGCAAAAGGAAAATAGTAAATATTAGTCTTTTTCTGAGCAGATTTTAGTTCTGCCATGGTTGATTGTGAGGCTAGTAGGAAGTCAATATCAGTAATCAGTAATCAGTGTGAGTTGAATGAAATTTTGTTAATGTTTGTGTGTGTGTGTGTGTGTGTGTGAGAGAGAGAGAGAGAGAGAGAGAGAGATTCTATACATATGGAGTAATTTGAAAGTAAATTGTTTAAGTGTTTTATCAGCAAATTTGACTTGGTTTATTTGGAAAGGTGGTACTTTTGTAATGCTGTAAATATACTTACTTCAGAATTTTTAAATGTACATTAGTTATCAGCATGACCACTTAGAATTTTAATTTATTTATTTATTTATTTATTTATTTATTTATTTATTTATTTTGAGGTAGTGTCTCGCTGTAGCTCAGGCTGACCTGGAATTCACTCTGTAGTCTCAGGGTAGCCTTGAACTCAGGGTGATCCTCCTTCCCCTGCTTCCCAAGTGCTGAGATTAAAGGTGTGTGCCAGCATGCCCAACTCTTAGAATTTATTTTAATCATCAAATAACTAACAGCTTTCAGCAGTGGACTCTCTGAGGTACATAGCTGACCAACCAGACAAGATGTGCCCACTGGTGCAATAGTAGCTGATTGGATTTGAAGCCCACTCCATCGGAGGGAATTCATGTCTGAATCTGAATACCTAGTCATAAGACAGTGGCTGAGAAGGTTATAGGCTTTCATGTTAGCTCCAGAAAGATATGTCACCTTGTGCTGATATGTGACCTTGTGTGCTTGCACCACCTTTGTGAGTCTGGCTTATGTGGGACCTGGAGAGTTGAACATGGGTTCTTTGGCTTCACAGGGAAGTGCCTTAACCACTAAGCCATCTCTCCAGCCTTGATTCCGAAAAATTTTGGTATTGATAGCCATGACTTTGCCTGTCCCTGATTGGTTATCAATTTTGTAACTAAGTCTCATCTGTTGTTTTCTTTTTTTTAAATCTTTTATTTTTCAGAGAGAGAGAATGGGCATGTCATGGCCTCTAGCCACTGCAAATGAACTCCAGATGCATGAGCCCCCTTGTGCATCTGGCTTACGTGGGTCCTGGGGAATCAAACCTGGGTCCTTTACCTTTGTAAGCAAGTGCCTTAACCACTAAGCCATCTCTCCAGCCCCTCATCTGTTATTTTCCCACTTACGTTATTTATCCTATTCCTTGTGTCAGTATTCATGCTGTTATAGATAATAAAACTGTTTATCCTGGTCATTTGCATAAATACTTCATATTGTTATAATAATTATATCAACAGTTAGCATCTATCAGGGTATACTGTGTGCTAGAAACAGTTCTTAATATTTGGGAGTGATTGTCTTATTTACTCCCTGCCAAATGAAGTAAACATATTTTACATATGGGGAAATGAAGCTTAGAAAAGCTAGACAACTTTCCCATATTCTGTCATAGTTATTAGGAAAGCTGGCACACATTTACCTACTTATTTACCTGTAGTTATTTAATTTTTTGTTTCTATATTATTTGAGCTTTCTTCTTTTCATCTTAATCAGTCTTATTAATTTGTTTTGATGTTGTGTCTGTATGCCCTTAAAGAATTAAAGTCTTTTTTAAATATTCTATTTATTTATTGCAGAAAGAAAGAAAGGGGCAGATAGAAAGAGAGAATGGATGTACCAGGCAGGGCCTCCAGCCACTGCAAATGAACTCCAGGTACAGGTGCCACCCTGTCCATCTGGCTTATGTGGGTCCTGGGGATTTGAAGCTGGGTCCATAGGCTTGGCAGGCAAGTGCCTTAACTGCTAAGCCACCTCTCTAGCCCTAGAATTAAGTCTTTATATATTTAGCTTTTTTAGTTAATTTATGTATCTTTATTAAGTCTTATATCCTACTAATCAGATTACTTTACTTTTTATTTTTGAGTTAGATTTTTTTTTCAAACTAAAACTTGTACGGTCTGATCTTACTGTGACTTTGGTTAAACATCTTTAATTTAGCATATAACATTTTTTGTTAATATATTTTTATGTGTACCCTTATCCAACTCTTTCCAGTAGTAGTAGGTGGATTGCAGTTGCAAATTGTAGCTGTGATAAGCTTACAACCTTTAACCCTGGAAACCACTGGGCATGTTCTAGAAAGGCAAGCATTCTGTTCTGTGCTACCTCCTACTAGATTGTTGCTGGATACTTGATAAAGTACTTACCATGTGGGTAAAGTTGTTTTGTTTAATTCTCATTTTCACTGACTGAAATAGTTAGCTGTGGCCATGTGTCTTCTGAATAGCTAAATTAGATTAATACTGCTTCAAGTCCTAAGAAGTGCTTGTCTGCTGAGAAGCTCACCGCACTCTAGACCATATAGGGGTTTAATTTCCTCAAATCCAAGTAGTATGCACCTCTCTTTCATTCTTGTTTAACATGAGGTCTTACTATATGTAGCCCTAACTGGACTAAAACTTAGGAACCTTCTGCCTTGTCCTCCCAAGTACTGTAATTATAGTTGTGCACCACCATACCCATCTTCCTTTTTTACTATTTTGTAAATGATACAAAAGGAAGGTCAAAGAAGTTGTAATTGAAATAGTTTCTTTGAAGTTTGTTATTTAAAGAAATGAGCAAAATGGGTTGATAATAGTTTGAAGGAATAATTGTGTGTGTGTGTGTGTGTGTGTGTGTTCTCACTAGAATTGATTGAGCATGTTTATGCCAGTGAAAGGGAAAGATGAAGATGCAGTGAAAATGTTACACGATCAGTGATGGAAGGTATAATCTCCCCCAAGTGTGCAGTGCGGAAAACATTAACATCTCGTGAGAGAATAAAGAAGGATTGGCGCAAAGTGCCGTTTTGAAACATAGTAAATGCATGGAGAAGCAACTGTGAGCTGTTGCCAGCAGACCATTAGACTGTACTGAGTGGGATCAGCATGAGGCTGTAGAAAGAAGTGGAGATTTGAAGTCCAGCATGCATTACACAGGCATGGAAATTAAGACTGGCCTCAGTGGAGTGCCCATCAGGTGTGGTCTACAGGCTATTCTTAGACAGTTCAGAGCTTCCCAAGGGTGAGCTAGGAGGAATGCTACTGACACTTTCTTCTCTATAAGGGCTAGGCCCTCTTGCCTGCTAGTTGGGAGGGTGGGTACAGGTTCCCATGCCACAACAGTACAAACTGAGTAGCAGGCTTCTTGCAGGCTCTTCACTTCCACTGTGGTATTGGCCTGCATCTATTTTAGATGCAGTAGTTGAAGAAGTGAGTAGTTATACTTAGAACACTCACATGATAATGAATAGGACTCAGGTTATATTACTTTCTGAATTTTTTTTGAAAATACACTTGTATTTCATTGGCAAAGTTGCCAGGTCAACACTGGGCAGACCAGGGAGGCTAGACCCTTGCATGTAGCCGAACAAATGAGATCATAGCTGGCCAGATGTCAGGTATTTGGAAGTAAGAAAGAGAGGACAATAATGGTTTAAGGAAAAGCTAAGTTCTAAGAAACCTAAGGTGAACATATGATTTCTGTTCTTAGTAATTATACCATACCTCAGATGGAGAAATAGTTTGGCATTTGTAAATGACTTGTGAATGTTGGGAGAGTACTGTATACCCTTCTCCCTATAGTCTTATTAAAAGACAACCACCTTATTGCCATGCATATATTAAAGAGAGTTAAGGGCTGGAGAGATGGCTTAGCAGTTAAGGTATTTGCCTGCAAAGCCAAAGGACCCAGGTTCAATTCTCCAGGACCCACATAAGCCATATGCACAAGGTGGTCCATACATCTGGAGTTCATTTGCAGTGGCTGGAGGCCCTGGCACACCCTCTCTCTCTCCCTCTTTCGCTCTCAAATAAATAAGAAAAAGTAACATTTTTTAAAAATTAAAAAAATTAAGTCAGGAAATACCCTCTTATATGCATAAATTAATACAGTCCATTAGAGTGCAGTTTGACATTGTCAAGGATTTTAAAGGTCATCCTATGTTGAAAAATCATCCTTGGGAGTTAGTTTGGAGGAATAGATAGGAGACATGACTGTTGGGGAAGTGAACCCAGGTCATTAGACTTTGCAGGCAAGCACCTTAACCTTTGAGCCATCTCTCTGCTGATATGCTGACTATAATTATGAATTTTGAGTAATAGCACTATTATGAAAAATTTATACTTAATATTTTCAGAAAAGATAAAGGATGTGGCTTGAGAAAAGTGATGTTGGATAGTAAAGCATGTTTCTTTTATGATCTAAAACAGGTGAACATATGTGGCAGACATGTTATATGTGAAGTAGTTAGGAAATATATTTTTCAAATTACAATGAAATATTCTTTTATAATCATAAGGAGGACAAAAGTTTTTACATCTGGCAGTACCCTTTGTTGTAGATGAAACAGTTGAGATTCTAAAAATCATGTGATCCGAAAATGCAAACTTAAATCTATTCTCTGTGCATGTATGTGTGTCTTCATGTGTGTATGGGTATGCCTGCATGTTTGTGTGCATGCATGTGGCAGCCAGAGGACAACCTTGGGTGTCATTTCTCAGAAATGCCACCCACCCCTTTTTGAGAGTCTCTCATTGGCATGGAGCTTACCAAGTAGGCAACACTTGCTGCCTAGTAAGCCTAGGAATCCAACTGCTTTGTCCTCCCTGGCACTGTGATTACAAGTGCATACCAGTACACTCAGCTTTTAAGTGAGTTCTGGTCATTGAATTCAGGTGTTCATGTTTGCATGATCGGCACTTTACCAACTGAGCTATCTCCCCAGCCCAAGTATACTCTTAAAAAAGGAGACATGTGGGCTGGAGAGATGGCTTAGCGGTTAAGGCTCTGGCCTGGGAAGCCTAAGGACCCATGTCTGACAGTCCAGATCTCACATAAGCTAGACACACAAGGTGACACAAGCAGACAAGGTTGCACATGCCCACAAGATGGCATACATGTGTGGAGTTCAATTTCAGTGGCTGGAGGCCCTGGCATACCAATTCTCTCTCACTCTGTCTCTTTCACTCCTTTCTCTCTGATTAAAAAAAGGGGGGGGGAGACAAGTATGAGGATGTTGATGGTAGTAGCAGTATTTATGAAAGAAAAAAAACTAAAAATACCTGATATTAAGGCAGGTAATTAAATTCTGGTGTATTTATGAAGTAGAATGTCATAAACAAGTGAAGATGAACAATATTATCAATTTTGGTCAGTCTCACAAGTATACTGAATTTTAAAAAAAAGCCAGATATAGACCATCTATATAAAGGTTAAAAACATGTAACTATTGGGCTAGAGAGATGGCTCAGCAATTAAGGCACTTGCCTGCAAAGCATAAGTACCCAGGTTTGATTCCCCAGTACTCATGTAAAACCAGATGCACGTGGTGGCACATGCATCTTGAGTTCATTTTCAGTGACTAGAGCCCCTAGTGTACTTACTGTCTCTCTCTCTAAAATAAATAAATAAATAAATAAATAAATAAATAAATAAATAAATAAATAAATTTAAGTATTACATACTGCATAAGAACAGAATTACTTAGTTAAAAAAATGGATGTAGAGAAAGATAGTAAATTCAAGGTAATGAATACCTTGAGAGAAGTGATTAAAGGAGGAGTACATAAATATTTGTGACATTATATTTCTTCAGATGAGTAGGGAGCCTATGCTTATTTTTTTATATTTTAAATCTCATGTATATAAATAATTATAATGGATGACAGTGCTAGTGTCTTTTCTTGATCTTGCTAATATTTTCATGTGGAATTTATCCCACAGAACTGAGTGGGGAGATAGAGAGTATGTGATTGAAGACTGGAGAGATAGCTTAGTGGTTAAGGTGCTTGCCTGCAAAGCATAAGGACCCAGAATTGATTCTCTAGAACCCAGGTAAGCCAGACACACAAGGTGATGCATGCTCCCAAGGTGGCACAATGGCTAGAGGCTCTGGTGCACCAATTCTCTATCTCTTTCTCTCTCTCTCATAAAATAATAATAAAACAATAGCTTTAAAAAATAAAGTGTATGATTGAAAATAGGATATTGTGTGTTAAAATTTCAGCTCAGTTACTCTGAAGCATTGTAGCCTGGCTAGTACTTACCTAGCTTCCTCAGCTGCAAAAGGAGGATCAAGGATAGATTCAGTGGGACCTTATTTTGTTTCAGAAAATATCAAAAGGCAAAATGTTCATTAAGTGTCATAGTCATTGTTATGTATTTTCTTAGGAAATATTAGCATTAATGAATAGGCCTCCAAAATCACACATTAAAACATGACACATTTATTCATATATGAAGATTAATGAACTCTTTACGAACTTATAAAGCATGTCACTTATTTAAGAGTAACTGCATCTACTTTAAAAATTCCAACTGGTCCATTCAGAAGTGTATATATGTATGTATGTATGTATGTATGTATGTATGTATGTATGTATATATTTTTTGTTGTTGTTGTTTTGTTTTTTTTCCAGGTAGGCTGACCTGGAATTCACTGTATAGTTTCAGGGTGCCCTTGAACTCATGGTGATCCTCCTACCTCTGCCTCCCGAGTGCTGGGATTAAAGGCATGTGCCACCACGCCTGGCAGAAGTATATTCTTGAGGAGAGAACTCTGATTGTGTTAACTTCAGTTTGGCAGTCTTTTTTTTTTTTTTTCTTAAATTTTTTAACTGTTATTTATTTACTTGAGAGAGACTAGAGAGAATGGGCACACCAGGGCCTTCAGCTGCTACAAATGAACTCCAGATTTGTGTGCTACCTGTGTATCTGGCTTACATGGGTCCTGGGGGAATTGAACAACCTGGGGTCTTTTGGCTTTGCAGGCAAGCTCCTTAACCACCAAGCCATCCCTCCAGCCCCAGTTTGAAAGTCTTCCAATAACATGTCTAGGAAGGAAATCAGATATACTAGCTGGTGTTGACATTTCTGACCACCTTCTCATTGCTACTTTCTTTGAGAGAAAGCCTGAGACAGCAGTGGTTGGAAGAATTCTTTTTCCCTGAGTGGCAGCAGCAGAAGGAGAGTCTTGCTGCTCCGACATTTGGGATGGATGCTAAGGCAGGAACTGTGGCTTACAGGGTTGGAGGAGGCAGAGATCTTTTTGTTTGTTTTGTTTTGTTTTGTTTTTCTTAACTGAGAAGACTGTGTACATTTGCACACACAGAAAACAGTAGTAACTCTGTGGTCTGGCTTCTTGTCTTCGTGGCCACATGCCTGGTCAGCAAACCAGGAGATTAGTAAGGCAGATTCAGAGGGAGGGTGTGAATCATTATTTCTTGTGTTCCTCTTCTTTTGTAAAAAGTTACTAACCTTAAAAACTGGCATATAGTCTTCTAAAATGTTCCAGATAGAATACTCATAAATATCAAGACCACAAAATTTCACTGTAATTTGTTTCCTCAGAACACAAGGAGATGTATTGATGAATTTTTATAAACTGACATTTACAAGGAAAAATCACCCCTAGGATTATATTAAGAGAAGTAGGGATTAAAATACATCGTTATTTCCTTGGAACAAACTATATTGCATTGTTTTTAAAAGTAAGTTCCTTTTTTTTCAGCCTTATGTGGAGGCAGAGGACAGTCAGTTCACCTTTGATTAGGGAAGGAAATCTCTCTCCTTTGTAGATAAGCACCTAGGTTAGTTTCCTAACCCTTCACTCATTTGGAGGATGAGGGTAACTCAGGGACTGGGTCTTGTAAGTCTTCACACTTGATTGCTATTGTGTGTTCAGTATGTATTAGTTGAAAGGGTGAATCAGTTAACAGGATCACTTGGTTTAGGGGACAGAAACGTGAGCAGCCAGAAACTACTTGCTTAATGTTTGACATTTATTCAAAATTCTCTAGTGTGTAAAGAATGTAGAAATTTGAAGGACTTGTTTCTTTTTTTCTATATAGAAATGCTAGAATTTGGTAGTTAAGAGCAAAATCTTGTCTTGATATGAATGTTTCTCATTAAAAAAAAAATGAGTTAGGCTTTTTGGTTTTGTTTTGTTTGGTTTTGTTTTGTTTTGTTTTTTGAGGTAGGGTCTCACTGAAGCCCAGGCTGACCTAGAATTCACTGTGTAGTCCTCAGGTTGGCCTCGAACTCCCTGTGATCCTTTGATCCTTCTGCCTCTGCCTCCCAAGGGCTGGGATTAAAGGCATGTGCCTGTCTGTAGTTATGTTTGTTGTTGTTGTTATTGTTGTTTTGATTGAGCCAGGTCTCATACACCCCAGGTTAACCTGAAACTCTCTGTGTAGCAGATGCTAGCCTTGGCCTGATCATCCCACCTCTCCCTCCCAAGTGTTGGAATTATAGGCCTGTACCACTATGTCCAGCCAGTTGTATTTTAATGTGATAGTTATCTAATCTCCAGGGCCAAGGTGTACTTATTGGAAATTCTTTGCTTAATTCTAGTTGGCACTGAAACTAATGTTTCTCCCTCTCCTCTTTGTGTTCCCAGGTGCTCTGGGAGGCTCACAGCTACACTCTGGTGAAGTAGACAAGACTGCTCACTCTTGGAGATGGGACATTCTGAGTCTCCTTTAGCTTTTATCTGTGCGGTAGTCAACAAGAGAGTATGGTCTTAGGCTTTGTTAGCTCATGTCACCCCAGCAGCCTTTTGAAGCACCTTACTAGTCTCCTAAGCTAGGTGCTGCAAGGGGAAGGCAAAACTCACATGTTGTGGTCTAGAGTGTTAGTCTGCCCATGGTGGTAGTTTTGTAAGCCTTGGAGTGTCATGTAGAAGAATCTCAGGTTCACTGACACGTTCCTGTTTGGAGTTCCTTAAGTCTCCACCTTGTCTTTTGGCATTTGTGCTCTTTGGGTGTTTTCTGCTGTGTAATTCCCATGCACCAGGCTCAGCTCTTGCAGGACATGGACCAGGTAACCCATAAACTAAGTCAGATTGGTGTTTGTACAGATGCACAGCTATTAGCCAGCACATCTAAAGTCATTCTTTTGATCCCTTCCTTACAGTTTTGCTACCATTTTTTTCGTTATTCTCACAATTGCTTGTGCCAGGCACTGGGCTCAATTTCCATCACTGCAAAAGAAAGGAAAGAGAGAGAGAGAGAAAGGGAGGGAGGGAATCCTGCAAATAGTGTAGCTGTTGCTGGGCTATGCTTTTCACTCTGATGTACTTGTTAGGCACTTCTCTGGATTTTGATTATTGTGGTAATTCATTTTTTAACCTGGTTTTATCACAGCTAGTAAATATCTTGATAAGTTACGTCCCTATCAATGATTGCTACATGTGCTGTCAGCATAATACATAATCCTTCAGGCTTTTATGCACAAACATATTAATGTGTGTATGTGTATATATACATATCCTTCTTAACTTTTACCTATGCACAAACACCATGTATACATATGCTTCTATAATAGGAAATAATTTTTCTGCATGAATTTCTAAGTTCGCCTGAGAAGACTGCACATCTTTATATTATTGAGCTGTTCCTAATGACAGGGAGCTAATGAAGGGGCTATAACTTAAACCCTGCCTAACTTTATTATCACCCTAGTGCTATTCTTTAGGGGGAAAAGGTCACTCTCATTGTCATACAAGGATTTTTATTTTAATCTCTAGACCAGCTTTCTCAACTTGAACCATCAGGCATCATCCCAAACTCGTTTTTCCAAAGAGCTTCCCTCAACACAATGTCTGTCCTTGGCCTTCTTACTGCAGGGTTATTTGTGAAGCCCACAGCCTCTTATTTTTAACTTCTGGAGAGACCAACTGCTGTGATGGTGGCATGAATTAATTGTAGAGCACCCGGGTGGCGTTTAATGTAGTTTCATTTTTCAGAGGATCTGCATTTGGATGAGACCTTTTCCTATGCTGATGTACCCTTTCTCTAGTCCTTACCTTGAGATTTGTTAGAGTCATGGCTTTTGGGGATCATGGAAGGACTATAGACCATTTTGACAAGCTTTCCTTTCTTAGGGTCTAAAGCCTCTTTTAAAAAAGACAAGCCTTTTTTAGCTTAATTTTATAGCCTTGTTATTTGCTCATGTTCACTTATTTTGTGGTTATTATATTACCTATGGTTTTGTAGCGCTCACTAAGGCAGGTTTTTCATTTTAGGTTCTTAGTCTTTCAAGTTATTTCTAGGCCCTTCCCAGCTCTCATCCCAGCTCAGCAGCCAGTAGGATAACTAGCTGCGGACAAGAGGAACAGTGCCAGCTCTCCAGTCGGGGGAACCCCCAGCAAGGCCACTTTCATGGGGATTTCCAGTATGAGTCCACCCCATGGGAAAACAGCACAGAGTCGGATTATCTCTCACAGCTGGTTTTTTAAGAATTGTCTCCATAGTCCATGTCTTGGTTTCTCCTCCTACTTTTTTGGGTTGTCCCTCTGTTTTCAGTACCTCTTTGCCCTCTACTCTCTCTGTAGACTGTTTCACATGATGATCACAGAGCCAGAGGCATTTTGAAAAACAGGAATTTCAGCATCAGGAGATTGCAGAAGGCAGTCCTCATCCTGATGGGGTGCATAAAGGACCAGCTGTATGTGGCAGTGCCACCACAGAGGTCCAGAAAGGCTTTCTAGGGCCTGAGCAAGTCAGAAGCTCTGGCATCTGTGAAAGCCTCAGCTATAGTCTGTTTACTATGGCCCTGTTTGGGAGTGGAGGTTGAGGGACAGAGTCTAAGGTCCCATCCCCTCAGTGGATAATGGTGCAGACAGATATTCATAGTGGCCGGCAAGGTGCAGTATGAACACAGGAGGGCAGCCTTCTCCACAGATTTTCTGCACATCAGGAAAAGGAACAAAGATGGGTTGGCAGGAGCCTGTGCTGTCCTGGTCCACCTTGAAGATGTGTGGTTCGTGTTCCTATGCACATCAATCTGTTTGATGGGCAGTTGAATGCTGAGGAGATTGGGGCTTGCCAGGCTGAGGTTTTGGGAGCACTCTCAGGATTCCTCCATGTCAGTTCTATGAGCGTTTCCCTCACCTGGCCAGAACCAGCACATGGCAGACAGACTGCACTACTGGGGGCTTAGAAATGACTGTGTTGTTCATATAGAAAGCTGAGATTAGTCTAGCATGCCATTTCAACCTGAAAAATGATTTCAAAGCATTCACTTAAAAATTATTTTGGCCAATATTTTTTTCTTTTTCTTTCTTCCTCTATTCTCTTCCAAATACTAAAGGCACTGTTTCAGGTGCATATTTTCCCCCACTTTGGCTTGCTCTTCATCATAAAAAAAGGTTTTTGACTCCTTGTTGTTTCTAGCTGGTAAGAGCATTATTATGAAAATGCATGCGGCTTAGTGGGCAGTATAGCAGAATATAGGATATCGCTAATAATCCATCTCTCGTGCAGTTAGGAGCACATTGTCACTACTTCTGTTTTACATTGCCCAGATGACTCTTAATTTACAGCAGTTCAGCTCATAATTGTACTGATGACCATTTCAGAGGATTTAGGTCTGTGATTCAAGTGCAGAACTGAAAGGAAAATTTTTATTCCTTCACTGTTGTGAAAAAAATCTAAGTCCATGTGTTATTTGAGTCTAATGGCTAGGAGGAATCAGATATGCTATGAAAATCAAAAGTAAATTCTGTACTCCCCAGGGGTCGGCTGGGGTAGAAACAGGAATGGTTGTTTTGGTCTCATCAGAAGCAGCAATTAGTTGGTTTATTGCATAATAGATGTTTTCTTGAAAGCCACAAAGCCTTCCACTTTCTAAGTAGTTTATATAATGAACTTCATTGTATTTACATATTTTTATTGACTGATACTATTAGAATTGACACTTGTGCTAATGTATTTGAAAGTTGTTTTGAACATTTACCCAGCATTTATTTAGCACTTACTGCATTCATTGTGCCACTTTTTTTTAACCTTCAAAGTACACTTTAATGATGAGTTCATCATCTTCATTTTGCAGATGAAAACACCAAGACAGAGAATTTGCTGGCTCAACATATCACGCAGTCCCAACTATCCTGTACTAGCTATGCTTTGGTTTGTGCTCGGTTGTAGAGATGAGCTTACTTATGTTGTTAATCCTTTTCACTCTCTAGGATTAAAAAATGAAAATATATTGTAATCATTGTTGACATTCTACTTAGGAAACCTGGAATTTCATAGTTGTGTCTAGTCCCTGTAAGTGCGAACTCTCAGACCCAGAGAAGGGCTAGGTCTTCTCCAAGCTTGAGCAGCTGGTAGTGAGAATGGAGACTGCAACCCAGGTCTCTCCCTTGAGGGATAAAATCACTGTGAAGGTCAGAAAGAGAATGAACTGAGCTCAAAAGGATGAAGAAAGCTGAGGAGTTAACAAGTTGTACTTTCTGGAAAGAGACCCTGTGTGTGTGTGCGTGTGTGTGTGTGTGTATATATATATATTTTATTGCTGGGACAAAAAATCCTGACCAGAAGCAGCTTAAGGCAGAAGTTCATTTTGCTTAACAGTTCCAGTGGCTAGGGTCTATCATGGTGGGAAAACGTGGCAGGAACTGAAAGCTGTAAGTCACATCATCATCTGCAGAGAGGAGTGGGAGAGGAAGAGCGTGAGAATATATAGCATTCAGGATCAGGCTGTAACACCTCAAGGCCATCCTCATTGACACAGTACCTCCAGTAAGGCTCCACCTCTTAAAAGTTTCCACAGCCTTCCAGAACATCATCAGCTGAGGACTAAATATTCAAACACACAAAGCTATGGGTTTCATTTTACATTGAAACTACAACACCTTTCATGACATGTGGGCTTTTTTGTTGCTTTAAACCTTAGCCTTAGTATTCTACGTGCCTAACTACACTACATCTTCTACACTTCTCTTGTCTGAGTTGCCCAGTGGACACAGATCCAAGTCCTGCCTCCAGTGCCACCACCTTTATGAAACCTCCTATGGCTTCTTTAGACTGACAGTTTTTTGTTTTTCGTTTTTTAAAAGAAATTTCTCCTTTTATTTTAAGTTTAATTTTTATTTTATTTATTGGAGGGAGGGAGGGAGGAGGAGAGAAAGAGAGAATGGGTGCACTGGGCCTCTAGTCACTGCACATGTGCCATCATGTGCATCTGGCTTACATGGGACCTGGAGAATCGAATCTGGGTCCTTAGGCTTCGCAGGCAAGTGCCTTGACTGCTAAGCCTTCTTTCCAGCCCAAGACTGACAGGTTTTGCTTCTTCCTGAGTTCCAATACTTCTTTTAACGCCTTCCTTTCAAAACATTTATTCCAGTACATTGGGTTTTCAGTCCGTTTCTCTGAGATGCTGGAGCAAGAATTGACCTCCTTTGGGCATGTTTCTGCCATTGAGCCCAGGCTTTCTACACAAGAGTGCATGTGATGAGGACTCTTGTTCAAGTGTTAGTGAGTGAACAAATGATGACAGCTGTGGCTTTGCTGCTGGCCTCCCAAGTGTGTGCCTGGAGTCTGCAAGCTGGATGAGATGTCCTGACAGGAGTCACTAGTTTGCCATCATTTAGCTTCTATAGTATATAGAAGAAAGGGAATACTGCACAACAGGAAATCAGAAGAGGAACCTGGAGGGCTGGAAACTTGGATTTCTGGGATGTGCATCGGTTTGCATCTTCATTTTTTTCCTCACGGTCAGTATATTCACCAGGAATCCATTTCTCCTAGCTGCAACAAGCTTGGTAACAGGCAGCTAGGCCAGCACATATTCACGTGCATGTTTCCATGTGTATTTCATCGATTTGTGTATGTACTACTATACCCAGACACAGGGACTATGGTGCTATTTGTAGCCAAGTACCTCATAGTTTATGGGTAATATAACTTGGTCTTTCAAAGATGCTTCAAAATATTTTCACTCTTTGGAGCAACTGAGTGATTTATGGCTTTGAATTTGGTCCATTAAAGTCTAATTTCTATATAATTTTGATAGAGCTACAGTGTGTGTGTTTTTTCATAATTTCAAAAACAACCCTTATGCATCTAAAAAGTTTATAACTGAATATGTTAAACTTACATAGACGGGCCTGGTGACTCATGCCTATAATCTCAGCACTTGAGAGGCAGAGGCAGAAGGGTTAATATAATTTGAGTCCAGCTTAGTCTACATAGGAAGTTCCAGGCCAACTGGCACCACACAGTGGGACATTGTCTCAAAAAAAAAATTCCCAAACATTAGAAGGTGACTGTTTACTGGGGAAATATAGATAGTATGAATGCATTGATATTGAATTCTAAATGATGTAAAATATATTTCCCAAACCCACAAGATTATTACCAAATTAAAATTTATTTTGAAATGTAGTAGCTCTGTAGCTCTGCTCTTTGAATATATGTAGAAGTTTTTTGTGTATTCTGTTTAGTTTCCATTTTCTTCAGTGTGCTTCACTGATTTTTAATTTCTGAAAACAGTACATGAAAAAACTGAGAGGCAGGCTGGGAAGATAGTTCAGAGCTCAGTCAGTATAAAGTGCTTGCCTTGCAAGCATGTGAACTTGAGCTCTGTCTTTAGAACCCAAATATATGCGTGCACGCGCGTGTGTGTGTGTTTTAAAGGCCAATTGTGATGCATGCATGATTTGTAATCTCAGCACTGTGGAGGCAAAGACATGTTTTAAGGTTTACTGACCAGCTACTGTAATATAATTAGGCAAGTGCCAGGCAGTGAGAGACACTATCGCAAGAAAGAAGAAAGAAAGGAAGGAAAGGGTGGAGGGAGGGAGGGAAGGAAGGAGAAGAAAAGAAAAAGAAAAAAAGGATCTGAGTAACAATACCAAATGTATGTTATCCTCTGACCTTCACATGCACACATGTACCTGGACACACATGAACAAGCATACACACACACACACACACACACACACGCCAAAAGTAGGGAGAAAAGCTGAGAATTTGGACCCATTTGCTATGCCTGTCTTTTTTAGGAAGGCAACATATTTACATGGCTTGCCTGGGATGTCCTGGTTTCTGCCTGTTGTCTCTGAGAAGTTATTAATAGTGACCTTTCACTCTTGAAAACCCTGATTTGGATGATGAATTCTGTGTGGTCACTCTTGTTATGACTGATACGTTTTGTGTTTGTTTTAGTTTTTCAAGAACATTTTGACCGTGCTAATTCTCATTTTAGAAGGTATTTCCTATTTTTATTTCTATTAATAGCTGCCTTTTACATATAAGTCAACACCAAAATGTTATCCTTTGTATCTCAGTGTAAGACTTTGACTCTATAAATCCTTACACACTGACATCCTGGTTCTTTCTTGTGTCTATAAACAAAATGTAACTGCTCAAGGAATACTTGTGTAATGGGTTAGTAGTTTGGCTTTCTCAGAATGAAATATGGTCTCTTCTGGAACAGTATATGAACTTGCCAGGAAAGGGGACTGGGATTGAGTTGGGGCTCATCCAGTTTGTCCAGTAGTACTGACAAAACCCAAGTTTGGGAAAGAATCCAGTCACCCTGTTTGGTTAGTTAAGTGTTTCCCAAGTGGTTTTTCAGGAAACTGGTTTTCACTTGAGATTCTTCCTCTAAGGTTATGCAGCTGCTAAGCACAAAGGCTGAGGGGTTTCCAGTACCTACCAGAGACTGACCTGATTTGCCTGCTGTGGCTTCTACCAATGTTGATGCCAGTCCTATGTCCTGGAGCTAAAGAGGAAGACCTTGTAGTGTGGGATGGAACGCAGGAGACAGTAGTTTGAGAGACATGCACAGAATTCCTCAAAGAAGTTGAAGATTTTTATGGGAATATTCTGTTAACTGAGGTGTGCATTTCTAAAGAATAAGTTGTTGTCTTTATTCCAAGTAGGATAATTATAGACAGCCAGGTATATCCAGTAACAGTCAGTCAGTTCTGAGTCTTAAGTAGGGAAGAATGATCTTTTGTCACATTCGAGTTACAGAATATGGTTTCCACTCTGATAGGCCATTCATAATGCCTGATAAAGTGAGTCGTCTTACCTGGCCAAATTTTACCCCAGCTAAAGTGCCTCCAAGTTAGGGAAAATAAGGACACATCAACCATTGTTAATGTGCTGATACTTGGGAATAAACACTTTTGGTAATGAGAAAATGTCATTATGTTTCTCTTTTCAAAATATAAAAGTTACAACTTGGAATATATAAGGAATACTCTGGAAAAACTTAATTCAGATTTCCTATAAGCCTTAAATTACAACATCACTGTTTAGCACAATCTGTCATCTGATGGTATTCAATAAGCAGAAGTGGAGTCTAAATTTCTTTCTCTAGCAAGGCCCGTGTTAAGTGTATCTGATCATTAGATTCACTGTGGTCCATTTTTAGGAACCAATAATTTTGGGCCCAGTAATCCAACCACAGAACAATCCCAAGATGTTTCCTGTTTACAAAATTACATAAGTTGAAGGTTTTGTTTTAAAATTAATACCAATTATTGACACATTTAGCTAGCACATTTTATTTAATTTATTTTTAAAGTGAGAGACAATGAGAATTGGTACTCCAGGGCCTCAGCCACTGCATTTGAATTCGACACTTGGGGCACCTAGTGTGCATATGTGACCTTGTGCTTGCGTCACCTTTGTGTGTTGGCTTACTTGGGATCTGGAGAGAGATCAAACATGGGTCTTTAAGGATTTGTAGGCAAGTGCCCCAACCGCTAAACCATCTCTCCAGCCCACATTTTTATTTTTAACTTTTAAAAAATTTATTTATGAGAGAATGAATGGGTGAGCCATGGCTTCTGGTGAGCCATGGCTTCTAGTGAGCCGTGGCCTCTAGCTACTGCAAATGAACTTCAGATGCATGTGCCACCACGTAGGTACTGGAGAATCAAACCTGGGTCCTTAGGCTTTACAAGCAAGCCTTAACCACTAAGCCATTTCTCCAGCCCCACATTTTTATTTTTCTTTCACTTGGTACATTTCAAAAATAATGCATGCTTATTGCAAAAAAAATAAAAAATAAAATAAAATGCCAACAACAGAAACATTGTGAAGTTTCCTGATCTCTATGCCTATTCTCTGGCATTAGGCTAATATTAAGCCAGCCTGCCTGTGTCCTCGTGTAGTTTTCCTTATCCACATACCCTTGTGCACACTCTCCTTCTCTCTCCCTTTGCAGTATGAAAGTGGCATTGAGTTCAGCTCAACAGCTATGCATTGAGCTCATGCTCACACAGTGTCAAGAGGATTAGGGCTATGAGTGCATATAATCTCTGTCCTGGGGCAGTTTATCACATTCTGTTCTGACACATTTTCAGATTCATTACTGTTGTTAATCCCTTTATCAGTATGCAGGGCTTTCCAGTTCATGATGTTGGAAACCCAAATAAGGTAATGTTTGTTAAAACACTTAGCAAGCCCAAGGCAGTAAGCTGTGATTGTAGTCATTACTAATAATCGCTGTCTGTGAACAATCCTAGTTTTCTTCATTGCTAAAGAAGGATTTGTTTACTTAGGTTTGAGTTATGTCGTTGGGTCTCATCAATCTTTTGGTGTTTTTTTTTCTTGCCATATGTGTTTCTTATGGTTGTAGCATGCCCAACATCCTAGCCTTTGCTTCAGTAGCCTTAGTTGCAGAACACTTGCCTATCATTCATATATAGCACAAGACATGTTCCGTCTCCAGCACCACACACTCACATGCATGCACACACTTGCATGCACACGTGCACACACATACACACGCACACCACAAATTAGCTTGCGTATGTGTTTAAGCAATGCATTTTGTTTTTCATATTCTTTTTGTCCTTTTGATACAGTCTCATTCTGTAGCCTTGGCTGTCCTAAATTCACTATTTTGACTAGGCTGGTCTTGAACTCACCGTGATCTACTTGCCTCAGCCTCCTCAGTGCTGACATTACAGGCATGAGCCATCACTTTTGGCCATATTATTGGCTATATCTAGTAGATGAGAATGAAGTATAAATTTTACTTATTTGCAATGTAACATTTCTTCTGGTTTATATCCATGTTCATTGTTGTTGTGTTTATTTTTATCCTATTAATTAGTTACAGGCAAGAGATTTTAAATCAGCCATAAATTTAAAGTTTGTCTTTGTTAGAAAGACCATATACAACTCTTGAAAAGTTACATTTAAATTTGATTTTCTAATTTGCAACCTTCCAAAAAAGCAAGTACTGTGGCCTTGAGTGAACAACAGTGGCGCTTGACCAAACCAGGGTTTGTTTCCAGTCATGTGTGGATGGAGGGTGACTTGATTAAAATCAACTGGCCTGAAATGATTCCTGTAAGATGCCGAACTGAATCTGGATTTAAGCCTTACTGCTTTCTACTCTCTTCCAAGCACTGAGGAATTGTTGAAATGAGTGAGCTTGGAATTTCATATCCAAATGCATTTTTAATACCAGCACCTTATGTTTTCATAGCACTATGTGCTTTTTCAGAATGCTTTTATCCATAGTATTTGATCTGTCCAATCTGCTTTTAGCTTCTATATTTCAAAGGCCAGTAATGGTTAGGTTGGAAGTGATACCTATTAGAATAGTGACTTTGAAAATTTTGAAATCATTTCCAGGTGTTTTAGACAGGCTATGTTTAGATGGTGAAACTTCAAACTTTTTTTTCCTATAAAAGAAAACCCACTGCTTGCAGTTAGCTTAGAAATTAGCAGCTCTGAATATCTTAGGGTTTTGTTGTTGTTCTTTTTTGGTATTTTTCAGTGAATGTGTGGAACTTGCTGCTATTGAATAAGGTATGATATATAGGGAAAGCTTAAAAAAAAATAGCTGAGGAGTAAAGATGGGGGCAAAAACAACCCAGTTTTCCTTAATACCTAAGGTGATGGAAATCAGTCTTATTTATGACAGAATCCTCTCCCAGTTTAAACACACACACACACACACACACACACACACACACACATCAGTCTTATTTATGACAGAATCCTCTCCCAGTTTAAACACACACACACACACACACACACACACACACACTGGAGAGGCTGGAGAGATGGTTTAGCAGTTAAGGTGCTTGGCTATAAAGCTAAAGAACCCAGGTTTGATTCTCCAGGACCCACATAGGCCAGATGCACAAGGTGGTACATGTATCTGGAGTTCATTTGCAGTGGCTAGAGGCCCTGGAGATTCCATTTGATCTCCGCCCCTTGCCTCTTTCTCTCTCTTTCAAATAAATAAATAAAATATTTTAAAAACACACTATAGAGATGCAAACTAGGATGGAAAAATAAGTATAAGAAAATCAGAGAATACAAGAAAATTAGGGTAGTATATATTTTGGGGACTTTGTTGAGATTTTACTTCTAATTTAGGGAGGAATTTTTCTTTATTTTTAGTGCTGAGGCTCAAACCTAGAACTTTGAGCATGCTAAGCACATGTTGTACCTCAGAGCTATGCTCCAAGTCCTATCCATTTTTAAATGTCTCACGTGCATAAAAATGAAATGAAATAGTATGCATATACCTATATATGTTTGTATTACAGCATTATACATATAATGTATATATGTTTATATGTAAATATTGTGTACATGTATGTATAATAGACATACTATTAATATCATTGCTCATGTTACTGAAGACATGGGAAACAAAACATTACTTATAACAAAAATAACACTCCCTGTGGTGGAGGGATTGCTTAGTGGTTAAGGCTGCTGTTGCCTATGAAGCCAAAGGACCCATGTTCAACTCCCCAGGTCCCACGTAAGTCAGACGCACAAGGTGACACAAGTGTCCAAAGTTGCACATGCAGAGAAGGTGGCGCATGCATCTGGAGTTCAATTACAGTGAGTAGAGGCCCTGGCACACCAGTTTTCTCCCCCCCCCATAAAAAATTATACAATATAAAAACTAAAACTTACTGTTCTGATTCTGCTTGCTAGCCCTTTCTTATACCAAATGGATGGTTGCATGATCATCTGATTTAACCAAAATACCTAAGAAATTTATAGTGAATCTAAAGTTTCCCTTCTTTTTTTGTGGAAAATAAAGACATGAACAGATCTATACTATCAGGAACAATTCCTCACCACCCAATAAAGAAACACAGGTACTTCCCTCCCTAATTTCTTCCATGTGTTTATGTGTGTGCTGTGTGTGTCCACTGCTAACTTCCTCTGTAGGGTGGTGGAAAGTAGGTGACATTTTGCCAGCACTGTAAAAACTGCAAAAATTGCTTATTTACAATGATCTTCAAGGGACTTAAGAGTTCAAGGCTTTTAAACAGAAAACTTCTTATCACTTCAGGCTAAGGCTCCAGAGAACAGCACCCAAAAAGATTCCTTCTAAGACCCTAAGTATCTCAGATTGTAGTTATGGTCCTCCTCAGAGTGTTTCTTTCATGAAGATGTGGTCACATAAGATTGAGATGGAGTTGGAAAGTTCTTGTTTCAGGTTGTCATACGGTCCTAATGTGGTACAATGTGTCTGTGGTGATGGTGATGTGAAGCACAGAATTATGTATATGTATTGTTATGTATATTACATGATATTTAATGAGTGACTATGTCACTGGTTTACCCATTTTCTCTACTAGAGAGAGAGAGAGAAGGAATGTATATGTGATGTCTGACAGATAACACTGGTCCCATGAATGTGTGTGTAGAGGCTGACGAGAATAGCAGGTGTCTTTTTCTTATCACTCATCTGCACGTGGTGGACAGAGCTGCTGTCCATCAGCAAGCCATAGCAGTTCTCCATTCTCCACCCTCCATGGACTGAGGGTACAGACCTACATGGCCTTGCTCAGCTTCTTACGAGTCAAAATTGTCAGCCTTGGGGCTGGCAAGAAAACGCAGCTGTTTTTGCTTGCAAAGTCTGACAGCCCATGTTCCATTCTCCAGTACCCACATAAAGGTCGACACACAAAATATTTTGCAGGAGGCCCTGGCATACCTATTCTGTCTGTCTGACACACACACACACTCTCTCTATATATATATAGTAAGTAAATTTTTAAAAATTGGCAATCTCCAGCCCAAGTATGTCCCTCTATACTTAAGCAACAAACACTAAATGAATGAGCTATCTCCCGTTCTCATATACTATACTTTTATTATCACTTTAACATGCCCTACTATTTATTTAAAAATTAACTATAAGCTGGGTGTAGTAGCACACGCCTTTAATCCCAGCACTCCGGAGGCAGAGGTAGGAAGATCACCCTGTGTTCAAGGTCAGCCTGAGACTGCATAGTGAATTCCAGGTCAGCCTGAGCTGGAGTGAGACTGTACCTTGAAAAACAAAAACAAACAAAAAAAATTAACTATAAAACAGTGTGTCATGTTTACTTCTTATCTCAATTATGTCAAGAAGTTAGGTCTCTAGATTCGTGTATTTGAGCACCATGGTATGTACATAGTGACAGAATTACTAAAAGATTTATTTCTCAGAATGTGGCCATTAAGTAATGACAGCAGTTTCACCAGCATTAGGAGATATCATTTGGGGGCAGGTACAGCACTGCATTTTGCAGCAAAGTTTGCCTCACTCATCAGAGAGGATGAAAGTACTATGAAGATTGTAGACTAGCAAGGGACACAGGAGTGAGAGCAAAGCAGAGTGAGCATCAGCCTCCAGTGGTTGGGACAGAGCTCAGCCCTGGACAGTCTGATAGGCTCTGCAGCACATGGAGGGGAAAGCTGTCAGTTCACAGGAGCCTGTTGTTCAATTTTCATAAATGTTGCCAACTAGTTGTTGGAATGGGCCATTTTTGAAGACTAAATTATATACTTTCATTTTATTTCATTTTTTAAGACATGGTTTCCATGTTTCTGGCCATAACAAAGCACTCTGAAACCAGAACACTCAGTATTTGGAAATGATCGCTTCATGAGAGGGTGTTCTGCCTTGGGAGGAGGTCTGTTCTGTCCTGTATATAATGAGGGTATTACCTGTACTTGTATGTAAGTAGACAGTGTGCTGAGATTGGCTTCACTAGAGAGCCACACAGTGCAGTATTTTAGGCTGCAGTTCTTTCATTATGTCAGTATCCTTTTCCAAGTTGCCTTTACCTCCTGTGCTGTTTTTTATAGATATTAATTAAAGATGGGAAAGAGGCTGCCTGGGGGGGGGGATTTTAAAATTGGCAGAATAAAAATTCTATATACCAGAACTTACAGATACAGGTATAACTCCAAAACTAAGAATATGAAAATCTGGCCTTTGCTTTAGTGTAAGAAAAAATATCAACAATTTATTCCAGTGTGCAATTAAAAGAAGGAATGACAACCCCCTCCCCCATACACATACAGAGAAAAGGAAACTGTATTTAGAAAGAAAGGCAGCAAAAATTAAAATTTGGAACTGAAGCATAGATATGCTCATGTGTTAAGCAATTAGTGCAAACATGAGTTTCTCGCTGAGGAAAGAATGAAATAAATAGTAATGAAATAAACTAGTATTTGCAGAGATTTCAAATTTTTAAGACAACACTATGGACCTTTCAAGGCTAATTTTTTTATTTCTATGTCTACGTATACTTCTTGATTATCTAGATAAAACAAGGTTACAGAACTTTTTCCAGAATAGAGGTTCTGAATATGTTAGGAAGAACATACTGTGGTGGGGATTTACAGACCGTTTTCTCTCACTGAGATGTGCTTTGTGGACCATCTGAGGAAATAAAATTTCGTTATTTGTAGGATTTTTTATTCATTCAACTCTCAATTTGTTCTTCTCTCTCAATCTTGAGAAAAAAACCTAAATTATTTTTTATTTTTATGGTTGTTATGAGAATTTTTGTGTGTCAAGGGACCAGTGGCAGACTCAGATGAAGGAAAGGAGTTTATTTAGACTGACAGACTGACACCTGTATCTCTCCATTCCCTGGGTCTCCATATCTTCCCTAATCAAGACTTACCAAGAGCTTTAGGACCCTCTATAGAAGTAAGTGCCCAGTCGTCTCTTGAGATTTTTTGACCTGGAGGGGCTGGGGCCAAAATATTGGGTACCCTTTAACCCCAAAATCCTCATTGGTTTTGGTGTCTACATCTGGTTGGTAAGCAGCCAGGAGAGAAATGGAAATATAGAGGGTGTCTCCATCTTTTTTTTTTTTTTTTTTTTAGGCAAGGCTAACAGACTATATCAGACAGCTTCAGGTTCGCTGAGTTGAACTTCCAGACCAGGCACAGTTATGGAGGAAGGGGTAGTTATTGAAGCCTACAGATCCAGGGGAAGTTCCATAAATGGCAGAAGAAGCTGGCCTGCCTTCACAGGACCAAGCAGAGAGAGAGAAGTACAATCCCAAAAGCCAAAAGCCACACAGCACAGCACACTTCAGGAACTCCAGCTAGGCACCCTTTGCATATCTTTAGATTGAAATATGAAACCCACCACCACACCTAAAGATCCACCCCGTGACACTGCCTCCAGCCAGGTAGGCAGATGCAAACTACAAACAATAAAGAACTGAATATATTGGGGGCCATCTATTCTATTCAAACCACCACACAGACTGCCCCTCCTTTTTTATGAGAGGGAGCAAGAGTGAGAGACAAGAGAGGAATGAATTGGCACACCAGGGCTTCCAGCCACTGTAATCAAACTCCAAATGCATGTGCCGCCTTGTGGGACCTTGCACACTTGCATCACTGTGTGCGTCTGGCTCACGTGGGACCTGGAAGGACAAACATGGGTCCTCAGGCTTTGCAGATAAGTGCCTTAACCACTAAGCCATCTCTCCAGTCTGTACCTTTTGTCTTTAACAAAAAAGATCTAGTTAAAACATGGTCTTAAAAACCTTACCATTATTTAGTAACATTTATGGTACTTGACATGGTAAGCCATATCTGAAAGAATATATATGTTTTTTAACATTTGTAAGTATAGGCAAAACATGTTATCAGTCCTGGAAACAATTTTTATTAACAAAAATATAATTCCCTGATGAGAGCCACTGGTTTTGTTCCTGTGCATTATGAGGGGATATACTTTTAATCTTAAAGGTATTTCTAGGAGGGCAACCTGTTACCTCGGGGCAGTTAGTTAGCAGAAGTAACATATCATGGGTGTACACATGGATTGCTTCTCACAGTTAATTGGAAGGGCCATTGTTGTCAGTGCTAGAAGGCAGGCTGGATTCAAACTCTGGATATTTTTTTTTTAAATCTCTATTTCTTGTGCAATTCTTTACTGGCAGGTTCTACCACATCTGACAAAACCTTGTGAGTGTCAAGAATGTCCTGAGTTGCTTGAAGGCCCCAGAGAGTGAGCAAGAGATAATAGGCCTCCTCTCCTTTCCATTAATGCTGCAGTTCCTCTGACAAAACTGATCTTAAATATCTTATTAGTGTCTTGGCATAGTTGAACCCTGGAATTTAAGGTCTTATAGCTCTATCTGTCAGGAAATTGAGAAGCCTGGGGATCTAGTAGATGGCTCTGGGTCAGTTTTGGATAGCCTCAGTGGTGGGAAGGGGTTGGACATAGAACAACTCAGTCTGTTTCTTTCCCTTTTTGTAAAACAGGTCTAGCTGAAGAAGAGTGCCCTCACATGGGACACCAGGGCTTTCTTTTTTCTTTTCATTTTATCTTGAGGGTCTGTTGCCTAGTGTAAGGAAAACCAAGGTGACGTCCAGTTTCCTTTAGGAGAGAGTGGGTCCCCAGTGGAGCCCTAACATAAAATCATCACTCCCTTGTGAAACCTCCTCTTTAGGGGCACAGAGAAGGATGTTATTCACACATTGCGGAATCTGAGTACATTGTTTTATTAACAAACTCAAATCAAGCAATCTGTCAGAAATTAGGTTATTGTAATAAGCATTAAACCCATCTAAATATTTGAGCTTTTAATTGAGTCTGTAAGGCAATCTAAAATCAGAGATGAATTTTGGAATTTCATTTGTACTTTAAAATATCTGACTACTGTTGTAGCAGGTATAACCAAGCACTTTTGAGTTTAAAGATGAAAATCTAGAAAGCTGTCTTTAGTAACTTAGCATCATTTTTAAATACATCTATGTGCTTGTATACATTTTTTAGTGTCTTTAGTCTTTTTGTCTAAACTGGACTAGACACAGGCTTAATCCTGATGGAGAAATCTATAGCAGTTAATCTGATATACCTTGTTTAGGGTTACTTTGATTAACATAAACCAATTTTATGTCTCATTCTTATTACCTATGACTATTAAAACAGATAAAGCTTTGACCAGATATCTATTAATTGATGTTTAAATTACATTGTTTATAAATTACAGATTCTAGCATTATAACTTGGGGTTAACTCACTTTGACATAAGAGTTATTAATGGAGTACCTCAAATCTTGAGAAAGCACACACTTATCAGAAGATGGGGAGAGTTTCTTGTCTACCTAGGAACAAAGGTTACAGTGAGTAAAGTTAAATTATGTCTTTTATAAGGCCTAAGTTATAAGCACTCATGATCTTAGACAAGAGAGAAATTGAGTGAGAACCAAATTATAAACTGCTTGTCATTTTCGCTTTCGTCATCCAGAGGCAATAGGCCAGTTTGCCTAAAGACAAAGTGTGCATGATACATGGTTTTAAATATGCTTTGGTCTGAGTTGGGGGGGGGGGGTCAACCCATTTCTCAGCATCCAGCTTACCATGAATTTAGATAGTATGTCACAATTAGTATAATTTACATTACAGTGAGGTAGAAGCAATTATTAGCAAGTATCTCTAGCCATTGAACAAACCTCCCAATCCCTCCTTCAGCCTTTAGGACCCAACTTATTTTCTGTGCCTGTGTTGTGAGCTTCTTATCCAACTATGATCTTGTCATGCCACCATCCTCCGGCTGTTTGCCATTTAGCATGGGTCACAGCTTTCCTGTGTATGCACCCCACAGCATACAGTTTTATATGTGTCTCAGGTATGGTATGTGGTGTGTGCACAGGTGGAGGGTAGAAAGTGTGAGTCTCTCCCTCACTCAAGTGCTGCCTGGCCAGCCACCTTGTGGTGTCCTAACAGGTCTTACCTTATGCTGGGTCACCTCCTGCTGTGGGAGATGAGTGCCTGTGTTGGTGAAACACTTTCAGTGGAACCACAGGTTAGGATCCACTCAGATTCCCTGGCGCATTGCTGTGGAGCTATAGCTTTCAATCTCACATTCACACACAGTCATTCAGAGCTTAAAACAGTTGTTCCCTACTTGTTCCCTTTAACTTCCTGTCCTACTAGACCAGTACACTTTGGAATCCCTTTGAGGTTTAATTGCAGTCCCCTTTTCCTGCCTGGTCAGAGGCCGGTGCCACCTTGGAACCCCATGCAGACTTTGGGTACAACCTCCTGTGAGGGATTGGTCTGTGCGACTCTTGTCTATTTACCCCAGGGTTTGTATCTGTTCTGGACATCCCCTCTGGTCTCTCATCCCCTCAGGTCCCTCACTCACTTTACCTGGTGGGAGCTCCAACCTAAGGTCTTGCAGTCTTCTTTTGACTTCCTAGAAGGAGACCCCCATAACCCTTTGGGAGGGTGCACTTCTCTGTTTCAGGGGCCATAGGCGGGCTGCAGGGCCTGGGCACAGCAGCCCTTATGACCCGCTAGGCTGTAGCAGCACAATCTCACTGGGGTCTCCAGAAATGTTACAGGAATTTCTGGGTGTCAAGAGACCCGCAGCTGAGTCTAGTGAAAGAGAGGAAGTTCACTTATACCCGTGGACTGACGGCCCGATCTCCTCCATTGGTGTCAGCCCTGAAATCAAGTTTATTAGGGATTTTATAGTATAAGCAAGCATGGGTTACAATAGCACATACATGAAGCTTGAGTGAGCAGATTACAAAAGATTTACAAAAATGTAACAGTTTGGCAAATAGAAATTACAATGGAGTGTATGCGATAGTAAAAGTTAAGCCTGCAATAAACCATGAGGGGGTGAGGACACTAAACTGCAAGGGGCAAGGGCGTTTTCCCTAGCCTTTCACCTTTATTCCTTCTGATCTTATCCTGAGGAATTTTCACACCCCTGTAGCTGCTTCATTTCAGTAACTTTTCATGCTCCTGCATGGTTACATTATTTTTGTTGTAGATTTGGCTCCATTCAGCCAGCCACACTTTCAGTTGTCAACTTGTTTGGTAGTTACAGCCTCTCTATTGGAAATTGCTTCTACTTTGAAATGTAAGATACTGTCCCCACAAGGACTGAAGAGTATAGAATGCTGGAGAAACAGTTTAGTCAGCTCAAGAGAGTTCCTCAGCATGGCCAGTCTGCTCTTTATTTGTTTAGGAATCTGGCCTAGTTTGTCTCTGTGGTCGATGCCACTGGGAGGGTAGAGCTGGGTCCTGATTCGTGGTAAATTATGACTTACAGGGCTCTAGGAAAAGACACTATGTAGGTAAGCTCAGGAAACTGAGCTTAGTGGTCACATGTAAGCCCTATTGCAGGACCCTGCCTTTTTAGTCTTTGGGAAACTCTCTTGACACAAGTTAGCACTCTTACAGGTGCACAGCACCCGTCTGGTTTAACCTGACCTTACACGTAGGCTTATGCAGCCTCCCAGCCAAACGTTGTTTGCCATTCCACATCCTGTGTGTCTCAAGTCAACCGAAGGTGAATCTTCTCTTAAGACATGGATGGCTGTGACTATCTTAATAATTGTCAAGGCAGTAAAATACTTCAGTGAAAAAGATTATGAACCATTGACGATGTAATAGTAAGACTGGGCCACTATTTTTAGCCACTGTTCGTACATTGCTTCCCATCTCTTCCCACTTCTGAGTGCTCAGTGTACCTCAGTCCCATAGAAACTAAACCATTACCATGGGGATGAAGATGTGACTAGCCCCAGCTCCCCTTGATAGCTGGACCCTCCACTAATAACATGTGCTGCTCAGAGATTCTGCTCCAGGTAAGTAAGATAACCTGGCATTACTCTCCTAGGCAGACTTCCCTGCATTTCACACTTTTTATGGAGTCCTGTGCTTGGTTTTGTTTCAATGTTGCCTTCAATAACTAACTCCCTGAGAAATTTTAACAGCTGCCAACTGACCCTGCTCACAGACATTGAACACAAGGGCTATTGTAGACCCAGAGATGATAATCAAAACAGATCAACATTCAGTACTGCAGAGCTGCATAGCCCATTGCCTTGTCACACGTGCTTGGAACCTTTATCATTGCTTTTCTTTCACTCCTTCCATCAGATTTAGGGAGGATGGTGCAAGGGATCACCAAGCCTATTCTCATCAGGCCTCTAACCTAGAACAGGGACAAAGGAACCAGTGACAATTAGTAATAAAAGGTGCCTAAAATGCTATCTAACATTGCCCCCACCATCATTAAGAAGATTAACTGCAAAAAAGAGAGATTTGCGTGCTTTAAAAAGACAGAAAGAAAAGTTCACTGCCAAGTTTATATTTATTCCATGTGCTTGAAGAATTAAGCAGCTATACTCTGGGAAATGCTTTATTTGTGTTAGGAAAGGTTACAAAGTTTACAGTTAAGGATAGAATTATTAGAATATATGATTACCAACTTTATTTCTCCTCACATTTGAGAAGTTAATACTATTTGCTACTTAATATATCAAGATATCTATCACTAAACTCTCTGGACAAGTCCTTGGTTTATCTTGCTGTCTCTGTCCCACACAGCCTTGGAATCTGTGGGCTGTCACCTCCAAGATCCCTTTCCTGCTTGCTGATCCTTTCGCAGTGGAGCTTCTTGCTTTCTTTGTACCTGGTACCTTCTGAAAACACCAGATGCCAGACCCCTCTGACCTTAGTATATAGGAAGTTGGCTATCACTTCTCCCAGTTGTCTGCTGTTGCTTTCAGTGGCTGGTTGCTCTGGCAATTTCACCTGATTTCATACCACATTTGGCTCCCTGCCCTTCCTGCCTATAAAATGATTTACAGGCAGCTTGCCATGCTCTTTTGCCAAACTTGTCCTTTCTAATAGAATAACACTTCAGATTTGGGTGACCATTGTAGAAATCTATTATTCTGTGCTTCAGGAAAAAACCTGAGACTGAGTTAGCAGCTGCCTCAGACTGTTAGCTCACAGAAAACCTGTTGTCAACCACAAATTGAAGACCTGTTTATACAGTTAGCTACTTGGAAATGTACCTGTGGTGCAGATGATTTTTTTTAACCTGAACACAATGCTTTGTTAAATTTATACATGTGACAGGGAATTGGAATTTGTTGTGGTGGGAATGAAAACAAAAGTGTTGGGAAAATAGCAAGGTAGCCATGAAGTATTTCAGGCTAGGGAAAACTGGAGGCAGTGGTGGTGTCACAAAAGTGTGATTGGAATCTGACAGGAGAAAGCAGAGAAGAGGCTGGGGCCAGAGACATGGGTGGGTTCATTTGCCTACCTGAGAACTTGTATAGTGGGAGAGCTTCCTAACAAATGAGTGAATTCATGTCTTGGTCTGTGCATTAGGATTGCTGCCCTTCATCAGAGTAGTGGGCTCCCGAGACTATTCTCTTAGAATGTTATGAGAGATTGTCCACTGCAGGCAGGTTGCATAAAAGCAAATAGATTTCTGTGCACCTTCTGTTGTAGAGCTTAGTGTTGTAATGATTAATTGTGCTTTTCACTATTGCCACTGAGGATAATAAATCTGTTGTGTATCAGGTAACTAGTGTGTTTTTCCTCTCTACGTTCAAGTATAATCATAATAAAGTTTGTCTGAATAATCACTAAGGCTTTAAATATTATTTTCCTAGGGCTAGAGAGAAGGCCCAACAGTTAAAGGTGCTTGTTGCAAAACCTGATGGCCCAGGTTTAAGTCCTCAGTTCCCACCTAAAGCCAAATACACAAAATGACACATGCATCTGGAATTGTTTGCAGTGGTAGGAGGCCCTGGTATTCATTCTCTTCCTTTCTTTCCTTCTCTCTTTTTTACCTTGCAAATAAATAAATAAAATAAGTTTTAAAATTATTTTTTAGACTTGTAGGTAAATGCAGAAATAAAATTAACTTTCCTTTTTTTAATAATAATTTTTTTTTATTTATTTGAAAGGGAGAGAGAAAGAGGCAGATAGTTAGATGAGGGCCTCTAGCCACTGCAAACGAATTGTAGACACATGTGCCACCTTGTGTATCTATCTTACATGAGTCCAGGAGAATCAAACCTGGGTCCTTTGGCTTTGCAGGCAAGTGTAAACTGCTAAGCCATCTCTCCAGCCCAAGATTAGTTTTCTTCAATTTGATTGGCCACCCAGTGGTCATTTTGTCACAGTTAAATTTAGGACACTACTATATATTGACCTTTTGTGCATATGTGAGCCTCGGGCATCTGCCATCTCTGCCTTCCCAGTACCAAGGTACCACTATGAATGGCTTTATTTTTTTTAACTATTCTAGGTGATTCTATTTTTTTCTTCTGTGTTTTATTTGTTCTTCATACATATATGTAATATTTTGATCTCATAGAACCCCCATTATTCTCTCATCCCCCTTCCACCTCCTCTAAACCCCTTCTTCCCATCACATACTACTAGATACAGCATTGAATAATGATTCCTCTGCCGTAGCAACCATTAACTACTAGTAGCTCCTCCCCTATCCGACAGAATGGTAACTGGCCTGGTGTGAGTATAGGTGCACACATATCACAGTGCACATGTCCAGGTCAGAGGGCACCTCTCAAGTCACTGCTCATCTTTCCACCTCATTCGATGCAAGCTCTCTCTCTCTGCTGCTGTTACTCTGTGCTGCACTCATCATGAGCTTCTGGGAATGTCCTCTGACTCCACCTCTCATCTTGCTATCAGTGTACTGAGATTACAGAAGCCTGCCATGGCTTCCAGCTTTTTTTTTTTTTTTTAATGTGGAATATGGAATAAAACTTGGGTAGTTGGGCTTAAGCAGCAAGCCCTTTACCTACTGAGCCATCTCCCCAACCAGACTGACCCTGTCTTGTGCAGGTCTTGTTCAGTTGACCACAACTGCTTTGAGTTCATGAGTTTAATGGCCATGTCATGTCCAGGCCAGAGAGTTCACAGAACTGCTTCCTGCCCTCTAGCTCTTATTCCTGCCCCTGCTTTTGCATAGTTCCCTGAGCCTTGCAGGTATGGGGGAGTATGATATTGGTTCTCCCCTGAGAACTGTGGCCTCCTCAGCTATAGGTTTTTAACCTGCTTTACAGTATCAGTCATGAATTTCTTCTTGTAGAGCCTGTCTCATATCGGATCAGAAAACAGTTGGTTACACCCATAATAGTCATGACGCTATTGCACTAGTGGACATCTCTTACCTGGCAGCTGAGTATTTTAGCACATAGGACACACCACTGGGTTGAGCCAATAATGACTTTTCTCTCCCAGCAGCTTGCATAGCACCTACTGGTACTATGAAAGCTAGCCAGTAAGGAGGGGTTTCTAATTCATTTCCAGCTTGATTTCTCTACATTCTGCAACAAAAGGGCGTAGAGTATTCAGCAAGAGGGACTTGCTGTTCAGTTCTGGTGGGTAACCAAGGCCAATAGCAATACCTTGTATTGTTTGGGGGCCTCTGAGGCTTCCCTAGCCAACAACTCCTAAGAAGATATCCCACATCTGCAGCTGTGCTTTTCATTTATTAGATAACCTATGCCTTCTGTGAACAATGTTATCCATCTGCACCACTGTTCATTTTCTTATTTAGTTATATTTTGATTGGCTTATAAGGTAGATTTCCATATGGCTTTTTCTCCTGAGTTTTGATTAATCCTCCCAGCCCACTCCCTTCTTTCACTTATTCCCCTGCCTTCATCCCTGCTTAACCCTTTCTAGCTCCATATGTTCATCCTTTATGGAGGATGCTATATATGAATGGAAGGGAAATTTGCTGGCAGAATCATAGAACCCTAGATATTTATAGATGTGTAAAGTTTAAAGAAACTTTGAATACTGTTTTCTGCTCCACATTTTAAGAAGAATTTACTTTTAAAAATCAAAGCTGGCCCGGGCGAGGTGGCACACGCCTTTAATTCCAGAACTTGGGAGGCAGAGGTAGGAGGATCGCTGTGAGTTCGAGGCCACTTTGAGATTACATAGTGAATTCCAGAAACCCTACTTCGGGGGGGGGAAAAATGATTCTCTTTCTTTTTTTTTGAAATACGGGGGGTTGGGGGTTGAACTCAGGGCCTTACAAGCATGTTATCATTGAGTAACATATTTGACCTTTTATCATGTGGGTTTTTTTGTTTTATTTTTTTGTTTTATTTTGTGTTTTTGTTTTTCGAGGTAGGGTGTCACTGTAGCCCAGACTGACCTGGAATTCGTTATGGACTCCCAGGGTGCCCTTGAACTCACGGCAATCCTCCTGCCTCTGCCTCCTGAGTGCTGGGATTAAAGGCGTGTGCCACCATGCCCGGCTTATCATGTTTTTTTTTTTAATTTGAGTCAGAATCTTTTTAAGTTGCTCTTGCTGGTCTTGAACTTGCTAGTCAGTCTAGGTAGGATTTGAACCTATAATCCTCCTGCCTCAGTGTCTAGAGTGCTGGGATTAAAGATTTGCACTACCAAGCCAGATCTAGCCGATAATCTTCATAATTGGTCAGTTATAATTGGTCTGCCATAGAAGTCTTCTTATCTGTAGACGAGGATAAGCAGGCCTGTGTCTGAATAAGCAGGTCTGTATCCTTATGTTAAAAGAGGAAGAATGATTTCATTGCTAATATTTTACTCTACCTTGGTCCTTTTAAAATTGAAATTTATGAGAATCTTTCATTAGTACTGTATCTGGGAATTTGTTATCATAGTCAGATTTACCATGTTCATTTTGATGGCTAGATAAGCTGTGTGGCTGTAGCCCAGTTGTTTTGAACTGGCCTCTCCTAGTGGTCAGTTGCTCTGCCATAGCCGGGGAGGCTCCTCCTTCGGTGGCTTGATGCTGTGGGGGTGCTTCTGCTTCTTTGTTTGGCCAGTTCAGTGACTGTGTCACTTCAACATTTTACACAAAGGGGGTCACCCAGAAATAGCCATGGCCATGCTCCAGGTGCCTTCTTTGTGAATCCCCTTCTTCATTGGTGTCAATTAAAAAAAAAAATCATTATCCCTTACAAGATTTTTGGTATCTTGGCCTACAAAAACACATGCACAAGGTCATTATGGTAAATAATGTAGAAAATTTCAATTTGAAGGGACCTTATGTTGCTAATCTGTTTTGAAGGAATGTTTTCCATGATGTTAGATGAGATTTTTTTTTTCTGTATGTTGTTCAGCTTTAGCAGTGGTGAGTGGGAAGAGTAAAAGCAAAAACATGGAAAGTTTTGGTGACATGTTGGATATCAACAGTAGGATAGTATGTAGTGTTTGCCGGCGACTTGTTTTGTTTTCTGAAAAAAGTGAAGAATAAACCATAGAGTAGATTTCTAAACCCTTTTAAACACCTTAAAATGAAATGTTTAAAAGAACGAAACTATGGGTGAACCATAGCATGCCAAGAACCAGAAAGCAGAGAAGATTTGAAAGTAGCCAGGAGGAAGCAGCTTACATGTACTTAAAAAAAAAAAAATGATTTGGTTGCAGCTAGGGCATGTTCAGGACAATCATCAGTGTAAGGGCTTTGCAATGAAAACACATTATATTAGTCATTGGTTCATGTGGAAGTAAAAGACACAAGGAGACAAGCCATGTTTTCATATTCTCTCTCTCTCTCTCATACTAGTTTTTTCTTAAAGGCTCTAAAATGGTTTGCCTTTACTAATTGTAATTCTTGACATCTGTAACTTAAAAGTATTGAAAATATCCATGTGTCGGATAGCTTTTAAATACACTTTTAGTGGTGCACAGCATGCATGTAGAAAAGTGTGCAAATTTTGAATGGACAACCTGATGAATTCTCAAAAACCGAAGAGATGCCAGTATAATTAGCATCCACATCCAGAAGCTGAACCTGGGCAACTTCCCAGAAGGTGAGCTCTTGTCTAGTTCTTGCATTTTGCTCCCTTCACCCCAAGGTGGCGGCAGCTCCCCAGGCTTCTGACATCCTGGAGTAGATTTACCAGGCTTCTAAGCTTGATGTAAATGGATCATACAGGATGTTCTCTTGTACTGGTCTTATTTCACTTGTTTGTGAGATTCATCCATACACATGGAAGTTGTTTGTTCATTCTCATCACTGTATTATATGACTGCTACATTTTAGACATCTACTATTCTGTTGGTAGATATTTAAGTAATTCCCAATATTTGGCTATTATGAATACTGTTGTTTTAATATTTTATGCATTTCTTTTGATGAAAAAATATATACAGTTTTAGGACAGAAATTGCTGGGTCATAGATAGGCCAAGTTTAGTAAATGGGTAAATTTATGTTTCTGCCAGAAGTATCTTGAGAGTTCCAGTTGCTCCATATCTTTATCAACACTTTATTCTGCCCTTTTTTTCATTTCAGCTATTCATGGGTTTATGGATTAGTACTATATCAGTTCCTTGATAGTAAGAATAAACTTTTTGTTTAGTTACCAAACACTGATTTTTATTTATTTTGGAAAGCCTTTAAATTTTTTCCATTTCTTTTTCATTCCTGACTTTTTTGTATTGAATTGTATGCAGACTTTCTGGATTCTGCATAAAAGTTCCTGGTTAAAAAGATACTTTTTTCTTGCACTATGAGTTACTTTTCCGCTCTCTGAGGTGTCTTTTGATCAACAGAAATTTTTATTTTAATGTAAGGTCTTTTCAGTTCTTCTGTGGTTAATGCTTTGTGTGCCTATTCATGAAATCTTGGCTTAGTCCAAAGTTAGAAATGTTCCGTGTTAACTCTTCTAGAAGCTTTTGGGTTTCACTTAGCAGATCTACATCTGCAGCTGGGCCCAGTGAAAGGTGTGAGGTTCGTGGAGATTGCTTGCTCCTTCCAGCATAGCTGCCTAATTGTCTGAGACCCATCATCACATCCCCATTGCTTCTATTATGTGTCTTCTAATGTCGTTTTATTCCCCTCATTTCCTCAGTGACAGCTTTCTAAAAACAGTTCAGAAGTTCTTATACCTTGTGACTAATAACTTTTCATGGTAAAAATTGGAATTTTTATTTTATTTTTTGAAATTTCAGCCAATACTACCACTACTTCAGTTTGCAGTTTAGTTGTTTCATATTTTTATTTAAATATTTTCTGTTTTACCTAAGTGGCCTTCCAAATTCAGATTACTACTGTTCGAACAGTATTTTCACAGACCAGCCATCTTTACTTAGCCGGTTAGCCGGTCTCTAGGCTAAGTAAAGAAAAATGTGTGGGCTGGAGAGATGGCTTAGTGGTTAAGCGCTTGCCTGTGAAGCCTAAGGACCCCGGTTCAAGGCTCAACTCCCCAGGACCCATGTTAGCCAGATGCACAAGGGGGTGCACGCATCTGGAGTTCGTTCGCAGTGGCTGGAGGCCCTGGCGCGCCCATTCTCTCTGTGTCTCTCTCTCTGCCTCTTTCTCGCTCTGTCTGTTGCTCTCAAATAAATAAATAAAAATTAAAAAAAAAAAAAAAGAAAAATGTGTGCCTTGCATAAGTGTATTGAATCTGACATTTTACAAGAGGGTAACAAGTGAGGATGGCTCTGTCAGATTTGAATCCCTGTCTTTAGTTTTACTTACATCTGAGTCACCATTAATCTCAACCTCCAGTATAAGATCCCTTTGCTCTTTTTAAAGTCTGATTACTTTATACATATCAGCCAAGCTGTGTTTGTATATTAAGAATGAAAACCTGTAATGTAAAGTCTTAACAATATTTGCATTGATATTAATGTGAAAAACTCAACCTGAATTTCTGGTAGGTAAAAGAAAATGGTGACAGTTTCAATTTATTTCCAGTCCATAATGACAGAACTGCTTTGGAAGTTGCTGCTTCTCACTGGGAAGTAATGCCTTTACTGGAAATGGTACTGGTTTGAATTGAAATGATCTGTTTTGTTTAGCAAATAGTATTCTAATACAGTGGCTTTTCTCCTAGGAATGGCTTTCTTTAGTAGATTTTCATAGGGAGTAAGTGGTGTCTGTGCCAGGTTCCTATGCCCATCAAGATGCACATGCATGAGAGCATCCAGAGGGTCAAGCTTCGAGGCTCGGGGGTTGGAATAAGTAATCAGCAATGATGCGCCTGAGTTCTGAAAGGACCCCAGGAATGCTCAATGGGGACAGAGTTACAATTCAAAAGGAGCAAGCAGTTCTGGTGTGCTACTTCATGAGACAGTGACTATAGATAATAATGTAGGGTATATTTCAAAAAATAGAAGAATGGGCTGAAAAATTGCACTGTGAAAAGATGATAAATATTTAAGGAGATAGATTTTACCTGATTTAAATATCACACAAGGGCTGAAAAGATGGCTTAGTGGTTAAGGCGCTTGCTTGCAAAGCCTAAGAACCTGGGTCCAATTCTTCAGTACCCATGTAAAGCAAGATGCACGAAGTGGAGTTCACTTGCAATGGCTGGACAGCCTGCTGTGCCCATTCTCTCTATCTCTCTCTGCTTCAGTTCTTAAATATCACGTAGCATAAACATGTCAAAACATGGCGTGGTACTCCATTATATGTACTGTTTTTTATATAAGCTAAAATGTGAATTTTTAAATGCTCTAGTAAGTGTCAAGTAGCAAAATACAAGCAAATCTAATGTGAGCTTTCTATATTCTTCATCTCTGTCGCCCATTGGTCAACCCAACAACTGTTTTGAGTTAACCCCTCAAACAAATCACTGTTAGGTGAGATAAGACAGACCTTCTAACCTGATTGACTTTGAGGAAAATATTTACTGTTTTTTTTTTTTAAGTGCTCTATACTGGCATGGTAGCTCATACCCATAATCCCAGCATTCTGGAGGATGAGGCAGGAGGGTTGCAGTCTGGGCTAGAATGAGACTCTGACTAAGAAAACAACTTTAAAAATTGGATAATAATGATAATATTTTTTAAAGAAAGTTGACCAGTATGAATGGAGTGGCTATGGGTGGTACAGGCCCACACATAATGTTACAACAACATGCAAGTGGATGTGTAGATGGGGGTTAAAGATTCCACATAACCTCCAGTCTAAGGCTATTCATTGCTTCATGCTCAGGACCTTGATTAGCCTAAGAATCTGCCTACCAGGGCCCTATCAGATATGAACCCAAACCTCCCTCTGGACACAAGACATACAGAAATCCATGCTGGGCAGGCCAGAGGAGAGACTACAGTTTCAGTTTCTGGAACCCAAATTGCTGAATGCTAATGAAATCTCCAGCATAATTGCAGGATCTATTGCTCTGTGCTCATTCAAACAGTGCGAGCATTCAAACCTCAGAAGCATCAAAAGGGCTGTCTACTTTTAATTTATTTATGTGTAAAAAAAGAACACCATCATCAAAGTAGTACATTTGCTGAGACCATTTGTTTAAATGTATAAAACAAAGTAAAATGACGGTCATCTACAATTCTGCTGTTCAGTGATAACACCACTGACATTTTAAGGTGTCTTCAAACTCATTACATATATTAACATTTTATTATGTATCTATGCTCTGAGGTTATAATTTTGAAGTATAAACATTTTAAAAGATGAAAGACATACTTTTAAATGAACTCAGTACAAGCTAAAAAAATATGAAAAGGGTCAAAATCAATTGTGAGGCTGTGAGGCAGCAATCATTAACACTTTCTGAAAAACTTCAGCAAATAATTCATTGAACAACTATATATTCATCATATGCATTCAACTGATTCTGATGTTTTCCCAGGGTTGTGTCAACTTTTTTTAAAAATATGGACATATTTTGTATGTAAACATCACATGTTGGTACCATCCTTTCCTTCCTCCCTGCTCCTTTTCTGAAGAGGCCTTCCTCATTGGGGATACAGGTCAACCCCATGGGTGTTGCGGGTCATGCATTATGGGGCAGCAGTCAGTTATGCAGGAGAGGCAGTGTCTCTGTGCAAAATGTCCAGAGATAAGCGATCCAGTGCACTCCACCCCGGCCATAGCTGTCGACTCTTTATACCCAGTGTCACCTAACTTGAGCTTTGTCATATTTGTCATATCCTTTCCTTATCCCTGCAGGAGCTCCCACATACCTCAATAGTAGTCACTCTCTTAAAATTGATGTGTTTTCCTCTCCCTGTGCTTTAAAACTCACTTGCAACTTTATTTGCAACTTGAGTGGGTATCTGTAAAATATGTATATTTGATTTTTAAGCTTTCAGTAATATATTGTTGGTGACTTTGTATACTTTTGGTTTTTTCTTTCAAAGAAAAAGATAAGGTTTCACTCTAGCCCTGGCTGACCTGGAATTCACTATGTTGTTTCAGGCTGGCCTCAAACTTACAGCCGTCCTCCTACCTTGGCCTCCCAAGTACTGGAATTGAAGGTGTGTGCCACCATGCCTTGCTTACATTTTCTTATTCTACTATTCAATGTTTTCCACATTTTGTTGATTTTTTGAGGTAGGGTCTGTCCCCATGTTGCCTAGGCTGTTCTGTAATTCCTAATCCTTCTACCTCTACCTGTGTAGTGCTAGGATTACAGACATGTACCACCATGCACAGCTTCCAGAATTTTTTCTATGTTGAATCCATTGTATGAATTATATTATTATTAATTATCTCTTGGTGGATATGTGAGTTCACTTTCATTTTTCCCCAGTACTAGAAATAGAACCTAAAGTCTTGCACATATTAGGCAAGTGCTGTACCACTAAGCTATATCTCCAGACTTTTTACTTTATTCTTTTTACTTTGTTTTGAGACAGTCTCACTAAGCTGCCCAGGTCCCAGGCAGGCCTTGAACTTTTAATAGTAGCTGGAATGACAGGCCTGTACCACCAAGCCCTCCTCATTTCAGCTTTTTTTTTTTAAAGATTTTACTTTTATTTATTTGTTTATTAGAGACAGAAAGGAGAGAGAGAAAATGTGAGAATGGGTGCGCCAGGGCCTCTAGCCAGTGCAAACAAACTCCAGACGCATGTGTCACCATGTGCATCTGGCTTATGTTGGACCTGGAGAATAGAACCAGGGTCCTTAGGCTTCGTAGGCAAGTGTCTTAACCGCTAAGCCATCCCTCCAGCCCCTCTTTTCAGCTTTTTGCTGTTATAATCAATACTTGCATGAGCATCTTGAACGTATTTCTTATTCCCATGGAAGAATTTCTCTAAGAAGATGATTTTAACCCTATCAAACCCAAACTTTTTTTTTTTTTTTGCTTATTGGGTTTTTTTGTTTGTTTGTTTGTTTTTGAGGTAGAGTTTCACTGTAGTCCAGGCTGATCCTAGAATTCACTCTATAGTCTCAGGGTGGCCTCGAACTCATGGCAATTCTCCTACCTCTGCCTCCCAAGTGCTGGGGTTAAAGGCGTGTGCCACCACGCCCTGCTCCAAACTGGTTTTTATAGCTAGTCTAGAATCAGTTTTCTTCCCAGAAATAAAACTCAAAGATAAAATAATCTGCCTGCTTACCTAATTCCAAGCACACTAGCATGATTTTGCTGTAATGTAAAGGACAAATAAAAAGGAAGTAATTTGCAATAAAATGAAGTGCACTCTAGTATGCAAATGTTCTAGTGTGACTATATTAGAAGGCACAACTAATTCAGATACTTGCAGACACTCAGATTACGTGACAGTTACAGATGTAATTTGATAGAGATGTGTTGTATTGATGACTTATATGCCATGAGTGGCTGTTGGTAAAATAGCTATTTTCAGAACAGGTTCAGTCTTGCTTTGATTTACATAATAATTCAAAAATTCCTGAAAAATAGTATATATTAAACTGCAGAAACCAACTTTTATTAAAATGGAATTAGAGTTAGACAATCTAATTACCAGGTTTGTTCAGCATAGTACGTAAAAGTCTACAAAGGGACTAATTCCTTGTATGGGACATTTGCACACTTTACAAGGTACTGGCCCTTGCCCACTAAATGCCTGCCAGTAGTGGCTCCCACAGACGTGCCTTTAACTCACTGCCTTCACAGGTGGTGCTCATACTACAAAACCCTGCTCTGGAATTTCTGCCAGAAATCAAACTTGTGATCACAAAGCCTGTCTTTACCTTATTGAGCACTGCAGAATCAATCTTCCATGGGATTATAACGGTTTGTATTCCCAGCTACAGTACAAAAGCCCACTTCTCTGTACATAGCAGCCAACCTGGTTCAAACTTACACCACTTGTATTGGTGTGCAGTAGTATCTTTTTATTTGCTTTTACCTTGCTAATGAATCAAGACTCCACTTTGATTTTTTGTTTTTTACTCCCTGGGGCTTCATTTTCTTTTGTCCTTTTTTTTTTTCTTTTTTTTTTTGGTACACTTATGTTCTTTGCCCACATAACCATTGAGTTGCCAGTACCCCTTGACTGGCACTTTACCACAACTTTGCATGTACTCTTTGACTCATATTGGAACAGTTTATTTTGCAGCTTTGTTTGCAATATTTTTTGTTACAGAGGTTTTTTTAAATAATATAGTGAGATTTCTGAATCTTTAGCCTCATAGTATCATCATAAGATTTATATGTTCTATTTTTAGTTCACACTTAGATCTTTGTTCAATAGGAAATTTACTTGCTTAAGAGTGTGTGGCAGCAATGAGTTATTTCCCAGTTCATCAGCTAGTTGTCTCAGTGCTGTGTGCTGATGAGACCCTCCTGTCTGCCACCATGCCCTTCATCATCTACCTACCCCCATGTGTGTTGGTCTGTTTCTTTCTCTTCATTCGTTTCTATTGATCTTTCATCTGACAGACCACCATTTACTACCCTGTCTATGCGTTTTCCCCTGAAGTTGTGCTCCTTTCTCAAGAAAGGAGTCATGAGCTGACCCTTAACACTCTTCTTTAATCTGAGCCTCAGCAAACAGAAATAGCTCACGGTTGGAGATGCCCTTCTCTAGTGTCATTTCCTCATTCAGGTTTTCCTTGGCTTGTATTTCTTTGATCATTTCACTCAGCATCATTTTGCACCTGAGCTGGAGTTACCATTTCATGCAGAAGGGATTTGCTTCCTGTATCAATTGGAAATGTCGAAGGTTTAAAGGTAGAAGGAGTCAGGTTAAGATTTTCTGGACCTGTTTCTCCTCCTTTTCCCTCTGTCTAATTTTTGTCTTAAATTTCTAATATTGGTCTCAACTGTACTGTGTATTTTATAGTTCTTGCATGTTGGCCTTTGTGTATTCCTCAGTTTATTTAGGTTGTTCAAAGTGAAACACATCCTAAAGAATGTCACCCAAACCCTGGTTACTATGTACAGAGCTCGTAAATGTTGTGATTATAAATACAAATTTTCTGTAACCTTTAGGGTTTAGTCAGCAGTGTATATAAAATTTGTGCCATTCATATATACCAAATGTAAATTCAAACTTTGATGAACAAATGAATGTTAAAATAGCTCTTATGATCATTATACGTACCCCTGCAACTGCTGTAGTGCATTGCACAAGGTTAGAGCTGTAATTAGATTCAAATTCTACTGGTTCCACATAACATAACAAGCACACGTGTGGGCTAAACAAAAGTACTGATGGATATTGCAAGATCCCAGTGAAGTGGAAATACAGGGGTTGAAATATCTTTTCACTTGTATTTTAAGCTCCACGCTATTTCTCACAGTAAGGACTGCGGATTCTCACTTGGCCCTCTAGTGGTGCCATTTCCAGTACTTCCCATGCTCTCTGCATGGGTGTCTCCTTACCTTTATGTATCCATTTATCAAGGAAGCCTGGAAAGGTTCAATTTTCCTTCTTGTATTAAAAAATGGGTGTAGTCTTCCTATTATAACACTGGTCACATTGTATTCTACTCGCATGTTTACCTCCCTTTGTGCTCAGATTTTAAGTTCTGCGAGGACAAGACATGCTCATATTCATTTATTCATTGGAGAATCATTATAAAAGTACCTGATTTATGTTCCTGTCCTTGAAACTCATATCATTGAAAGACTAAACAAAAGTTGAATAAATATTAATTATATTCTTTGAACATAGCTTTCTAAGCTTTGATGCTTTGATACCAAATAGAAAATGTACTGCAAAGAAAACATCTGGAGGAAAATGTCGTTGTAGAGTTAAAATGTTCATTACATAATGCACATTATGTAATTTCATTTATATAATGAGCTGGAGTTGCTGTGTACTATTTCATATAGGTCCAAGAAATCATAACCTGACTCCTTCTACTTTTAAGTCCTAAATATTTCCAGCTGATACAAGAAATGATTCCCTTCTGGATAGAATGGCACATCCAGAACATTACATGAAGACTAATGTAAATGCGAGCAAAAACTTGTAGCCTAAAGAAATATTTTAAATTAGTAGTTTTATCTGTTTTGTTGTCCAAGCCAGAAATCTGGGTTTCATCCTTGTTTTTTTCCTGTTCTTCCCAACTTTACACCAACTAGCACAACTGATAGCTTCACCCCAGGTCTCTAATCCCATGCAGTCCACCATGTCCATAGCCTTCAGAATAAAGACTAGACTCTGACATTCGTCCCTCTGTCACCTGTCTCTTGACCTTCAGCCTTGCATTGGCTCATTCCCCACTGTGCTCTGTGCCTTGAGTGTTCTGAATTGCTAGGTCTAGGCCTTATCTCTGCTCTGACTGCAGCAGGAGTTTCCTCCTCGTCTTACATGACTGACTTGTCAGCCATTCAAGCTCTTTTTGTTCTAGTAGGAAACATTTTTAAGATAACTTTTTAAAATATTTTAATTAATTTATTTTTAACCTACGTATTTATTGAAGAGAGAGAGAGAATGGGTGTGCCGGGTCCTCTAACCACTACACAAAGAACTCCAGGTGTACGCACCACCTTGTGCATCTGGCTTTACTGGGAAATTGAACCTGGGTCCTTAGGCTTTGACGACAAGCGTAACTGCTAAGCCATCTCTCCAGCCCAATTTTTTTAAATTATTTTTTGTTTATTTTTATTTATTTATTTGAGAGAACAGAGAGAGAAAGAGGCAGAGAGAGAGAGAGAGAGAATGGGTGTGCCAGAGCCTCCAGCCACTGCAAACAAACTCCAGATGCGTGCACCCCCTTGTGCATCTGGCTAACGTGGGTCCTGGGGAATCGAGCCTCGAACTGGGGTCCTTAGGCTTCACAGGCAAGCGCCTAACCGCTAAGCCATCTCTCCAGCCCACCAGCCCAATTTTTAAGATTATCTTAATACATGACGTGCTACCTTCTTTATGTGGGCTAGCCTCTTTAGATATTTTTTGTCTTAGTATACCAAGAGAAAACTGAAAGGCTTTATTTTCTTCTGCCTTTTTACTTGCTTTTGGTACCATACTAGGCAGTATCAGGTGGTCAGCTCTGCCTTGGGTTCCCTCACTGTTCCAGTCCCCCATGCCAAAACTTGTTGGCCAAGCTCCATTGGATCAGTGTGTTTCCACGGGAATGGAGTTGGTCTGGCTCCCTATGATTATTTCTTGGGGCCTTGTGATGACACAATTACAATTCTTACTTTGTTCAGGACACCGATGGGTGACTTTCTCCCTGTTCTCAAATATAACCAAAAATAGCCAGTTAATGTTTAATTCTTTAAGATGTTAGTTTTTCGGCTTATTATTCTCTTCTGAAAAAGGGGCCTGCAAGTCTTGGTATAACTTGCTTTAAAATTATGATTAGTTTGTCTTTTCCTATGAGGAGAAAAAAATGGAGACATGGTGATGTCATTGTTGCAGGTGTTTTCCCCTGGGCCCCTCCTGTTTTAATGGACTTGCTTAGCATAATGAACCACTGGCTCTTCTGAAGGTCTCAGCTAACCTGTGTTTGGAGGTGCTGGGGAAGCAGACTTCAGAAAGGCTTACTTACATATATGTGTCTGCGTGCCCACCCACCTTCATGACAAGGGTTATGAAGTGTGTGGGTTCCCTGAATTCTTGGCAGTTGAATCAAAGAGCTGAATCTGAGTTTCAAGGAAATAGATGGGGGCAAATGACTTGGGTTTCTTTGATATCCAGAGATAGATTGCATAGAGCAAAAGGTGGCCTTCCACAACCAAGAACTGAACTTCAACAGTCTGAGGCATGTATACTTTAAAAACATCCTCATGGCCCTTCAAAGTAGTGCTCATTGCTCTCCCCCTGAGGCCTTGTGCAAGACCTTTTCGGTGAGGTTTAAAGGAATCCATTAATTCTGGCCTCAGCAGGCTCAGTGAGACAGGTTGAGGTTTCTGGGGTGAGAAGGTGTTAAAGCCAGTTTGAAACAACAGATTAAGCCAGAGGATTAACATAATTTCCCACCCATTTGAATTCCAATAATGTTTGTGTTTTAACATTGAGAGTTTTGTTTAAGAATCTAAATTTTCCTTAAGATGGTAATGCTGATTTCTATACAGACAGCTGTCTGGCTAAAAAGAAGTGTTAGTGTACTGTAATGGCTTTACCATTTTCCTGCCTACAGTATAACCTCATGCTAAATTGACTCAACTTGTGCAACGGGGTGGTGTTAAGAAAGGGAAAAAAAGTTTTGACAGCCAACCCATTTCTCAAGCTCTGTGAATATTGCTGAAAGATTTTTTTTTTTTTTTTGCTTTTGTTTTTCAAGGCAGGGTCTCATTCTAGTCCAGGATGACCTTGAACTCACTCTGTAGCCCCAGGCTGGCCTTAGACTCATGGTGATTCTCCTACCTCAGCCACCTGAGTGCTGAGATTAAAGGTAAGAACCACTATGCCCAGCTTAAAAGATTTTTAAAAATTTTTATTTATTTCTGGGTTTCTTCTTAAATGGAAATATTAGGGACAGCTTAGGGGAAAAATGGTCTTCTAGCATTTACAAAATAATTAATTTTTGATTAAGAAGACTGTATAGGGCCTCTGTGTGCAGTTGAAGAACTCAGCATTTAAAGGATGCTGTTAACTGTCACCTTGGTCTGTGAGATGCAGCTAATCTGCTGACTCACTGAGTTTCACCCCTGAAGCTAGAATTTTCGCTGCCCTATAAATTGCTTTCTCTCCATATGCCTCAATTTAACCAAATGCTTATTAAATATTAAAAAGTTACCTCCAGGCTGGAGAGATAGCTGAGCAGTTAAAGCACTTGTCTGCAAAGCCTGAGAACCCATGTTCAACTCTCCAGATCTCATGTAAGCCAGATGCACGGTGATATAGTTGCTCAAGGTGGCGCATGTGTCTGGAGTTTGACTGCGGTGGCTGGAGGCCCTTGGCAAGCCAGTTCTCTTCTAATCCCCCCATAAACAATTTACAATCAAAAGGGGGGGCTGGAGAGATGGCTTAGTGGTTAAGGCCCTTGCCTGTGAAACCAAAGGACCCAGGTTCAATTCCCTAGGATGTAAGCCAAACGCACAAGGTGGTGCATGTGTCTGGAGTTCATTTGCAGTGGCTGAAGGCCCTGGCATGCCCATTATCTCCCTCCTTTCCTCTCTCCCTCTTTCTCTCTTTCTCTCTCTCTCTCTCTCTCTGTGTCTCTCTTTCTCTCACAAATAAATAAATTAAATTTAAAAAGAAAAAAATTACAAAATAAAAAACCCGTACATCCTTTTTAATCTTGAAGCTTGGAAACAACTATAAGGGCTAAAATCAAATAGTGCCCACCATAAAATTGAAGTTTTTCCCATTGTCACAGTGCTGCCACTCAGAGGTTCTGAAATGATTCCCTGGAGGGAACATGTCCCTCCCTCACAAATCTCAGTGGACAAAAACTGGTAGGATTTGGTTTTGTTTTTGTTTTGAGACAAGATCTATGTAGCCCAAGCTGACTCAGACTCTCAATCCTCTTGTCTCAGCCTTGTGGATGAGATAAAGGTTTGCGCTAACATACCTGGGAAATTGTTATAATTTTGACTAAGCAAGTAAAATGAAAATCACATGATTTAAGTAGAAAAAATTAAGTGTAAGTGTGAAGGTGTGTGTCTACAGAAATTATTAAGTGTAAATGTAAAGGTGTGCGTCTAAAGGGAGCAAACAGAAGGGAACAAGGGCAGGGCTAGGGTGTTTGTGTGTATGCTGCTCTTTTCCAAAATTGAACTTTGTGGCATTATTTTTAAGACAAAAAGGTTGTTTCAAACTGTTTTGTATAAGTGCCAAGTTGTACACTTAACAGTTACCCTATAGCCTATCAAGAAGTTCTCAAAGTGATTTTAAGTCATTTTACTGTCATTTGCCCAGATAACCTTAATGGTACTTTTCCTGGGTTTCTAAATTGTATTTAAAAATAAATAAAACTGGTGAGACATGCTATTCAGGTAACAAAGGTCCTACCATCTTCAGAGCATTGTCTTTTCCATAAATTCTTTATCTTGGATAGAACTTTTGTGGTTGACTTTTTTCTTTTCTCCTTCTGGGGGAGTTTTAATCATGCTAACAGATCTCGGCATAGCTAAATAATGAGAGTAGATTTGGGAGCCAGAAGAACCAAGTGAAAATCGGAAGCTCAGAGGGGCAGTTCCAGTATGCTGACCACATGCAGTTTACAGCCCGGTGAGCTGGCATTCATCCGGGCACTGGAACCGGGTGCTATATGCACAGGAAGGAAACGCCTGCTGATCAGAGGTCAGAGCAGGATGAAGGAGGTTTGAAAGGGAATATTTACTGTGGGGTTTCCCTGAACCCTAACCTCACTGGAGATGGTGCTATTTCTAGTAGCCCTGCTGGAAACTTGGGCAGACCCAGATCTGTGAGATCATGGTGCTACTGTGAAGCAAACAGGAAGCTATAGCCAGAGTCCCAGGTGCTAGACCAACAGGTACACAGAGAGGTTCTCACACCCTGGATACTTTATCCAAAAAGGGTCATGAAAGGTCTGGAATGCATTCCCTAAGCCAAACAATTAAAGGAGCTATTGATATTTGGTATGAAGAACAAGGTTAAAATGTCTCACAGTTACCTTCAAAATCCAAAGGCCAGTGGTCAAAGTAGAACATCTTCTGAGAACCTTTGAATAACTGGAACAAGAACATTGTATGGAGGTGAGCAAGAACAGATTTTATCATAATACAAGGAATACTATTTTTCCTTACACTTGGATCTTTCAGTTTAATGAGGTAGTAAATTCTGGATGCACTCAGGTGAGGTATCAAAGGGAAGTTTTCTACAGATGTAGTCAGGCAACAGAAACCCTCTACAATGTCTTCACAGTGTGTGTCCAGAGCCTCTGCTTCCCCGGGCTGCCTGCTGGGTTGAGTGGCATCTCTCATCACGCTGCACTTTACATCAGCTGGTTAGCTGAACACAGCAGTGTTTCCTTTCTTTTCCATGGTGGTTTCTAAGCTCAGGAGGCAAAAGAAAGATGCAGATCAAAAATCCCTGTCCTTCCTGTGTCACCTTTCCTTAGAGCAAGTAACCTCTCCCGACTTAACCCTCCCAATCTTTGTGTTTTTAACACAGAGGCCAAAAAGTGATCCTTGAATGTGTTTTTTTAATGTGTTCTGAAATGTTATATTCATTCAAATTCTGGATGTGAGATTCAGAACACCCCTTCAGGTCTCTTAGGTGGATGCTGTCTCCGGTCCTGCCTGCCCAAGGATAACTTGTACCTTGTAGAATCTCGTGCATCCATGAGCCAGGAGCCTGGAATCAGGTGGCTGGAATTCTCTTTAAAACTAGAGTAGAATCAGGTCAGGAACTTAGTAGCAATCACCATGTAGGTCTCTAAATTCTTTTTGTCCATATGTGAGTACATTTGGTAAAAAGAGATTCGTATCTTTTGATTAATATATTCTTAAAAGCAATTTTGTACTGTAATTAGAAATAATCCTTCTGTACTTTTAAAAGTAATCTAATACTATCTAAGTTTGCTGGTTAAAAAAATATAAATAATTCCCTCCTTCCTTACCATATTTTGGAGCATTTGTCTCTGTAACATATTTAGTAGCTTTACACTGTTCCTTTTTTATTTTTTGTTTGTTTATTTGAAAGTGACAGACACAGAGAGAGAAACAGACAGACAGAGAGAATGGGGCCCAGGGTCTCCAGCCACTGCAAAGGAACTCCAGACGCGTGTGCCCCCTTATGCTTCTGGCTAACATGGGTCCTGGGGATTCAAACCTCGAACTGGGGTCTTTAGGCTTCTCAGGCAAGCGCTTAACCGCTAAGCCATCTCTGCAGCCCTACACTGTTACTCTTTCAAAATTATTTATTTGTCTTTTGGGTTTATTTATTTATTTGAGAGGGAAAGAGGGAGAGAGAAAAAGAAAAAGAATGGGCATGCCAGGGCCTCCAGCCACTACAAGTGAATTTTGGGCACATGCACCACCCTTTGCATCTGGCTTACTTGGATCCTGGGGAATCAAACTTGAGTCCTTTGGCTTTGCAGGAAACTGGTTTAACTGTTAAGCCATCTCTTCAGGCCTACACTATTGCTTTCCTAACTTCAGAATTTGTTGTCCTTTACTGACTTTCTGGGTCTTTTCCTTCCTGCAGGAATCGGAGGCCTTCAGGATTTCGTGCTGAAATCTGCAACTCTGTGTAGTGTGCCCTCCTGCCCACCATTTATTCCACTCAACTTTGAAGCCACCCCTATTGTGAGAGTTGCTGTTGAGCCAAAACACCCAAGTAAGATGCCCTTTTTTTGTTTTTAAAGCACGTGATGCTCACTACACTTTTAGCTAACATGTATGTATTATTTAGTTTCCCATGACTTGGTTAGCAGTAGGCTGTGAACTTTTATTGACAGGAGCAACCCTTCAAAGGGCATCCTACCTGTCTTAGGAATGTGCCATGGTTAAGTGCTCCTGCTGGCCGGGGAGAGCACCTTCTCGCTGATGGCTGAGGTGGGTTTGTCTGCATCCTCCACCATCTTGGCGCATGGTTGTTTGTAGCTCAGCCGAGATCATGTGCGGCATGACAGCTTCTGAGTGAAAATCTTCCCCAAGCTTCCTGTCCATCATCTGCCTCTTTTTTAAAAAATTTTTTTGTTTGTTTATTTATTTATTTGAGAGCGACAGAGAGAAGGAGGCAGACAGAGAGAGCTTCCAGCCTCTGTAAATGAACTCCAGATCTGGCTAACATGGGTCCTGGGGAATTGAGCCTCGAACTGGGGACCTTAGGCTTCACAGGCAAGCACTTAACCGCTAAGCCATCTCTCCAGCCCTGCCTCTTTTTTTTAATCCTTGCTGGAGTATCTGGACACTGAGCATTTCCTGTTTGCTTGGGAACTACTTCCTACCCCTTTCCCACTGGTTGTGTGATGCATGTCCCAGATCAGATAATAATGGATCCTTAGTTTTCAGCTTTTACCATTTGCCTAGCCAGCTCTTAAGTGTTGCATTTCTCTCCCTGGCCTTTCAGTGACTTCGCTGCTCCCAGCACTTAGTGGTGATTAGAAATGCAGCTCCAGACCTGCCTTAAGGGACCAGACAACAAATGTGTGGAAGGGCAGTTTTCTCATGAGCTATGGAATGGCCCCATTACGTCCACGCCTATGGATATTTCCTCTGCCGGAATCTGACACCTTCTAAAAACCCACCTCTTCTCCATTTCTGAGACCTACCCTTAGCCATTCAGGGTCCGTAGAACAAATGTTTGGAAGTCTACAACTCCTGAGATTGGAGCCTAGTCTTAGAAAAATAGTTACCTGCTTTGAGCCTCTAAGAGAAGAATTCTTTCTGGGCTGTCTCTGTAGAGTGGTGGTCAACCTTATTCTGTGGAAAGCTGCTTTTCTCTTTTGTTTAGGGGGGGGACAGGGTCCAGATCCTGACCCTTCATGGTTTTGTTCTTTTGTCCTGCTGTCTGGGCCAGCTATGGTCACTCTGCACTGCGCTGCACCTTGAGAAGCTCACAAAATACAGGGAAGCCTAGTTTTTATTTATTTATTTATTTATTTATTTATTTATGAGCGACAGAGTGAGAGAGAGGGAGAATAGGTACGCCAGGGCCTCCAGCCACTGCAAAGGAACTCCAGACGCCTGCGCCCCCTTGTGCATCTGGCTAGCGTGGGTACTGGGGGATCAGTCCTCGAACCAGGGTCCCTAGGCTTCACAGGAAGCACTTAACCACTAAGCCATCTCTCCAGCCCAGAAGCCTAGTTTTAAATTGTGACCTTAAAAACTTGGCAACCAAGGTTTACTCATTGATATTCCTAATATTTGCATAATTATTCTTACTGTGTTTTTCTTTATTGCATTTGCCTCTATATTATGAAAAATGCAAATAACAAATATTTGATAAGCTAATTTTTAATAGAAATGTGTTATTGCAGAAAGGCTGTTTTATTTAGATAGTACTTTGTTCTGTTACCCAAGCCAAGCGAAAAAGCCAATGCTATAAAGGGCAGCAGACCAGATTCTGCACAAATTTGGTTCTCAGAATAAAGATCCTCCTACCTGGCTTTCTTCATGGCCCACTGCAAACTCTCAGTACAATTTATTTCCTTTATTTTGCCCACAAATTAGGCAGTCTAATAAAAACAGTTATTTAGTGGTAGCCGTCTTGGAGCCAAAGTACATTGACTTATATTCCATTCATTGCATTTTGTGAGCTTTATAAAAACTAAAGTATCTGAAGGGGGAACACAATTTTCTTTATAATTTTTAAAGAACTACTTTTTCCCATTTATATGGTTTTTATTTGATTTACCATGCAGTTCTTGATGGTATTATTGGAATACCCCATTTGTTTGTTTGTTTGTTATTTAGTTTCTGGCTGTTAAACCAATTGCCTATGTTAGCATCTTATTTTATATTCAGAATGTCTGAGAAGGTTTCTTATCCTGCCTGTGAGCCATCCTGCCAAGGTATTTACTTTGTTTACTCTTTGTCCTAGTATCCTCTGCTCATTTTTACCTTGGAGCAATAACCCCTTTTTCCATGGCCCCTTATCTGATGACTGTTGAAATGTTCCACCCTCTTGTAGCAAGACCCAATAACCCTGCCCTGAGAAGCCCTGCATGGATTCATTGTTATTCCTGCGCATAGCTGCATATCTAGAACTTCATGGATTAATTCAGAACTCAGCCATTTACTCTTCTTGCAAAAAAGACAGATTCTCAGCATTTGCTCTGTTTCTTTATATTTTTACTTGTGTCGTGGGTGTGTATGCATGTGGTGCATATAAGTGTGGTGTATGCATACATATGTGCCCTTGCAGCACCCAGGTGCTTACCTGGAGTGGGGCTCACCTCTGGTGGTCCGATGAGAATGTTGGGTGTCCTACTCCATTGCTGTTCTGCCCATTTTTATTTAGAGCCATAATCTCTTAACTGATGCCAGCTCTTGCTGGGGTTGTTTGTTTGTGAATCCAGGCAATTCCCTGGTCTCTGTTCCCCTTTGCGGGGCTGGGGTTACAAGTGGGCATGGCTCTGCCCAGCTGTTTACCTGGGATCTGGACATTCTAACTTTGGTGGCTTCAGGCCCTCATGCTTGCATAAGAGGAACACTTAACTGCTGAGCCGTCTGTCCAAGCCCCCCCCCCCCATACACACACACACACACACACACACACTTTTTTTTTTTCCTAATTTCCCATTATTGGGAATAAAAGGTCATGGTGGCCGGCCTCTGCTGCCTGTACACAGGTTTTACTCAGTACTCTGCAGAAACCCACAAATGTCCCAAAACCATTATTAGTTTCTTCATTTTTATTAATCCTGCATGCATATAGCACACTATACTGTCACAATTCCCTTAGTTGGGAATTTGAAGACAATTTAGCCTAGAGTCTGTGTGTCAAGTGGTGACAGTTGTACATGCCTTGAGCTTCAGTTATCTAAAGGGTTAACTGTACTTTTGAGGAGTTCTCTGCATGTGAACTCTTGAGATGCTGCTGGCTGCCCTCAGTTCCCTCCACAAGGCCCCTCCCATGGACTTAAGTGTCCTGCAGCAAATGGCTTCAGCTGCTAGTTCAGAGATGGCCTTGGCAATCACACGTAACCACTTCTATAGTATTCTCTTGGTTACACAAGCCAGTCCTATTCAGTGTTGGAGGCCACTAGGCTTGGGTGGACTAGCAGGAAGCCATGATGATTGGGGCCACCTGGAAGGCTGGTTGCTACAATAGGCTTGCTTATTTTAACCTCTTGCCTTTGCACATTGTGCTGAGACTGTTCAAAGGTCTCCTAGGCTCCATTATTATAACACTTGATTTTGACAGTTATTACCTCTGTTACAGAGTCCCAGTAGAGAAATGGATCAGCAGTGGTTTATGTTACCCATTTTAGAACTACATTTATTAATAACACAAAGCTGTTGATGAAGTGCACATAATAAATATCTGTTTTCCTGATTCCAGTTGTTTTTATGTTACTTAGGAGTGTCGATTTCTGTTTCTGTGAGTGGACTATCCATTTGTAAGATTTTTAAAACAAGTGAGGAAAATCCCCTTCCAGATTTTAAAACATAAATTATTTATATTGCTTTTGGCCATTCTGTTTATCAATGAAAACATATTCAAATCCCCAATTTCAAAATGTTGTTTCCATGTTTCAAATTTCATTTAAAAAATCTTTTTCTTCCCTCATTGTTAAACTGTGACTTTTACCTCGAAGAGGTGGGTTTAAGTGTTCATATATGGAGATATATAGGTGTTAAGTTAGCTAATGGAAAGCTCAAAAAAAAAAAAAAAAAGGTTTTCCCTCATTGTTTCATCTTCCTGTACTCATTTATCACTGATCTCTTAGTAGGGATCCTTTAAAACCAGGTTTCTGGAAGGTCATGGTAGCTAACACTAAGAAATATCTGTAGATCCACATATAGAAACACAAGGAAGCTACAATACACTGAAAAGAAAGGGAAAAAGGTGCCTCTGTCAACCCTGCTTACAGCAAACTCTCTCTCCCTGTCTGGGGACTCACTACACCCATATGGCTTCTGGCCAATTGGTCTACGGGGGTGTACTGTCCACGCACAGAGCCTGGGCTCCAAGGCTGGCCAAGCAGCTTCGGTACCAGGTCTGCCACATTGTTGCTCTTAACTTTGAGTACAAGTTCCTGAGTGTCTCTCCAGATGTTTCCTCATCTACACAATGAGAGCATTAATCTACCTGCCTCACAGTTACTGGTGAGTGCATATAGGCAAAGTGCTTTTCTTCCACATTAACAGTAAGAATATAGTGCCAGTTATTATTAGAAGTTCTAATAGTCTCTCAGTATCCCTTAATTACCAAGCTGCTGTTAAGCCTTTTGTCCTTGCAGAAAGCTCCTGTGGTTTTGGTAAGTTTTGCATGTTGAAACTTAAGCACTGAAGACTTGCTAAGGCTTTTCTTCAAGTGTAGAAATCTAAGCAATATTGTATAAACATGCTCTTAGCATCAAAGTCAGTTCTTACTCAGCAGCTCAAGATTGCTTCTATCTACCTTGAGAGAAAGGCAGTACTTGAGTAGGTGGGAAGGGATGGAAAAGCAGCTAAACCCAAGGTGTGTATCGCAGTCCTCACCTGTACCCACAACTCTGTGAGCTATAGGGGAGAAGGAATCAGGTACTGAAGAAAGCACAAGAACAGAATGCAAAGGTATTTCCCTAGGGCAAGTAGCAACTTGGTAGAGATTATAATTCCATGCATTCTCTCAACCAGCTTCACAAATGTGTTTGGTTTACTTTGTTTTGGTTTGTTTCATACAGTATTGGGGATCAGAAATAGGGCTTCATGAATAATAGGCAAGCACTGTACCACTGAGCATACCTCCTACCCTGTTTTTACTTTTATTTTGAGACAGGATCTCCCTAAGTTGCCCAGGTTGGCTTTGAACGCACCCTTCACTCCATTGCCTGGACAGGTCTCAAATGTGCTATCATCCTGCCTTAGCTTCCCCAGTAGATGAAAATATGTCCCTATGCCACCCTGACATACAGATTGTCATTTTGGGGCTGGAGAGATGGCTTAGCGATTAAGGCACTTATCTGCGAAGCCTAAGGATCCAGGTTCGATTCTCCAGGTCCCACATAAGCCAGATCCACATGGTGGCGCATGCATCTGAATTTCTATTTCTGTGGCTAGAGGCCCTGGTGTGCCCATTCTCTCCCCCCGCCCCCATAAATAAATAAAGATAAATCTGAAAAAAAAATACTTGATATAATTTTTTTTAAATGATTGTTATCTTAATATGGAGTTCTAGCAAAGTTTCTTGACTACTACCTTAAATGCTTCTTTTGCTTATGTGGTGATTTTCTATGAACTATTTGAGGAAGTATTCTGTGACATTCCTAGGTTTGCAATATTTACTTTTATAATAAGACAAAGATGAACTCCTAGGCACCTTAATGGTAGTTTGCATCTGCTAAGAATTTGAAGACATGGTCTAAGTCAGCTTTGGTGTCCTAATTATAATTATAATCCAGTGAGTATCTTTTCTCTCTGTACCAATCAATTATAAGAAGGTGATTTTCTTATTATTTGGAAGAAAAATAAACCATTACTTAAAAATGGATCTCGTAGTTTTCCCACCAGCTGCCATTGACACTGTCTCGAGATTTTATTTGTTCTTAAGTCATCTTAAACAGTGCTGCCTTTTGTCGTTTTAGGTGAAATGCCTCAGCTTGTGAAAGGAATGAAGCTGTTAAACCAAGCGGACCCCTGTGTTCAGGTTTTAATTCAGGAGACAGGAGAGCACGTTTTAGTCACAGCCGGGGAAGTCCACCTTCAGCGATGCTTGGATGACTTAAGAGAAAGGTGAGACTAAAGTGTTAAGAGATACAGATTGATAGCTCCAAAACCAATGGAATGTTTCAGTGTTTCCGCAACTGCTCAAACTGATTTATTTTGGGAGAGAAATACAGTGGCCTTAACTCACACATGAGCTGTTATTGGATCACATTGTGCATGCATGTTCAGGTGCACATGTACATTTGTGTGAGCCTTCATGTACAGGCTTAAGGACAACCTCAAGTGTTGTTCCTTGGGTGCTGTCAACCTTTTCTTTTTTTCTTTTTTGCATTTGGATGTGTGTGTGGTGGGCATATATGTATGTAGGTAGACATACACATGTGTGCTTGTGCATGTTGGGGCAAAGGGTGGATATCAGTGTCTTCATTAATTGTTCTCCACCTTAATTGTATGAGACAGGGTCTCCTGTGGAACCAGTTTGGTTAAACTGCCTAACCTGTGAGCCTGAGGTTCTGTCTCTTGACTCCCCTGCTCTGGGATTACAGGTGTGTGTGCACCACGATTCCCAGCCTTTTGCATGGGTTCTGGGGATGTAAGCTCAAGTCTTCAGGCTTACAGGGCAAATATTTTGCCTACTTATACATCTTCCTAGCCCAGTCTACCTTTTATTTATTTATTTATTTATTTATTTATTTATTTATTTTGAGATGGTCTTTCACTGGTTTGAAAGTGAGCCCCATCCCCTATGTCTGTCTGTCTCCCCATTTCTGGAATTACAAGCACATTCTGCTATCATCTTTTTCTTTATACATGGGCTCTGAGGATTGAACTCAGGTTCTCGTGCTTGCAGGGCAAGCGTTTTACCAAAGGAACTATCTCCCAAGCCCCATAAATTTAAATTTTTAATAACTGAAAGCTGACATGCACTTCATTGAATAATTTGCATTTACCTTAAGTCTTAAAACAGTTTAATATACACCTATTTTAAACATATACACAATGCACAGCACATACCAGAGTTAACAGTTTTATTTTGTAAGTAAAGGTCATGAGTAGGGCATACTTCTTACTGATATGGACACTGCAATCTAACCCTTCTGAAAAAGTGTGTATTTTTGTATGTATGTCATTAAATGAGCATCCTAGATCACTTTTTATAAATTAACATTTTCCTTTGTTCTGTTGATAATGTCTGTTTATTATAAAAATAGAAAAATATAGTATACTGAAGAATTACTTGATTATATGCAGAAATAACAGTTACGACAGGTTTGTAAATCCTCTCAGCTCTGTGGGTACTCATGCATGTATAGCTGTCTGCATTCATAACCCTGGTTACTTGATTAGGATGAACTGCTAGAAGTGTTACTACTGACGCAAGAAGCACCTTCACTACCAAGATTTGAAAGTGCCCATGTTCTCACACTCTTGTCAACCTTGGCATATGATTCTTTTTTCAAAACTTCACTAGTCTGAAAAAATGTTGGTTGAAACATATCTATGTTTTTTTTAATGAAAAGCAGTTTTTCTGTATGTTGTTGCTATAAGTGTATACTAAGTATAGCACAGTGTTGGCACCTAATACATATGCAGAGACACACAGTAGGGCAGCTCCTAGGCCACACCCTTTCTGTGTGTTGGTGCAGACTCTCCTTCCACATAGGGAATGTTCCTGTGTCTTCTGCACTGTAAAATGCCATTGTAGCTTTTTCCTTTGTGTAGTGCTTGGATAATGTGAGCAGCACATTTAAAAGCAGGTCTTCCTTCTCTTTCTTTCTGCACCATAGTCTTGGAATTTCTGAAGCCCTAATATGTGTTGCTTATTGGGTACATCATGGGCTATGATATATTCAATAATAATACCTCTCAAAGGGTTTCTTAAAAAGCTTTGAAAGTTATTTTCTTTGTGTCTTTGAACTAAATTATTTCCCTCTTTGCACTTTACTTGCTGCCATGTTAAAATCCACATTAAATAATCTCACATTCTGAAGCTACTAACTCCTCTCAAAAAAATCATGCTTTGTGGTGCTTAAAATTATATTGCAAGTAATATTTTCCTCTCAGAGCCAAACTTACTTTAATATGGTCTCACTCTGGTCCAGGCTGACCTGGAATTAACTATATAGTCTCAGGGTGGTCTAGAACTCTCGTGATCCTCCTACCTCTGCCTCCCAGAGTGCAGGGATTAAAGGTGTGCACCACCATGCCTGGCTTATCTTTTTCTATCTCATAGTTTTCACTGTGGATACTTTTTAATATCAAAAAAAAAAAAACCAGCCAATGATGCTTGATAAGAGAAACTAGTTTTCTAGTACTGTCCTTTTAACAGGATACTAAAATAATATTAATAAATTTAAACACATTTTCATTCTGAGAACTAGTCTATGTAAAGCTTTATAGCAAATACTAATATCCCAAAACTAGACATAATTTAGAGTTACATTGAATGGAAACAATAAAAGCAATAACAAATCTTCTTTTGAGAAAGTATATACTGCTTTAATAATAAAACACTATACAAAATTGTTTTTTATAAACCAGATTTCTCTGTAATGCAGGCTGACCTTTATTCACAATCCTCCTGCCTTAGCCTCCCAGGTAAATGGATTACAGGTGTGTGCTGCCATGTGTGGCATTTCCTTATAAATTCTAAAGTGCTCCTTAATGGCCTTTCCTAAATGTTAAAGTTTCTGCAGGTACTACTTGCCACTCCCTCAAACCAAACCAAGCAATTTCCTTTGCCTTGTAGCATGGTGTGAAAGAGGAATATTCCCTGTCAGAATTCAAAGGTTACCTGGAGCCCAAAAAGAGAAGAATCTCCCTACCCCATATAGATGGGTAGGCAGCAGTGAAAACAGCTAGACCAAGTAGACAAATACATTGGCCCAGTCAAGCAGTATATAGTGACTATAGCAAGTGCTGCCTTTTTTTTTTTTTTTTTTTTTTTTTTTTTTTTTTTTTGTGGTAAGGTTTCACTTGAGCCCAGGCAGACCTGGAACTCACTCTGTAGTCCCAGGTTGGCCTCAAACTCAATGATCCTTCCTGTGCCTCCCAAGTGCTGTTAAAGGCATGTGCCACCACAACCAGCTTTTTAAAAATTTTATTTCTCTGTGTGTGTCTGTATGAGACTGTGTGCCATGGTGTACATGTGAAGGTCAGGGCAACTTTCAAATAGGTCAATTTCCACCTCATTTGAGGCAGAATCTCTCCGTGCTCACCTCTGAATTCTAGAAAATTCTCATATCTTAGTCGCCTTCTCCCTAGAGGCACACTAGAATTATAGAAGTGGCTATAGCAGCCAGCTTCTACCTGGGGCCTGGAATCTAAACTCAGGAACTCAGAGTTGTGAGGCAGGCACTTTATCCACTGACCCTTCTCCTCAGCGCAGGAACTGGGACTGCTTTGAACTCTGAGAAAGCTGGATCAGGTGGTGATCAGGTGGCAAAGGACCATTGCCTTCTTCAGTACCTCATTGTCATGTGAATATTTAAGGCATGTTCATGAAACATAAGAGGATTTTATTAACAGTTTTATGCTGCATCAGTTACCTTCTTATTGCAGAGACAAAAACCTTACAAATAGGAAGAAAGGGTTTGTTTCAGCATACAGTTCCAGGTTACAGCCCATCATGGCAGGAAAACTGTAACAGTGAGAAAGTGGAGCATTGAATGCTGCTGCTCAGCAGTTCTCTGCTGATATCCAGTCCAGGACCCTGTCCACAATTGAGTTGAGCCCTCCCACCTCAGCCTAATCCCTCATAGTTGATTCTGGGTCCTATCAAGTTGATAATCACACATGCTAATAAATATTAAAGGAAATGAATAAATTCCTGGAAAAATCTAACCAAACAAAAATAGAAGACCTGATAGTTTTATGTTATAGTTTGAATATGAAATATCCACCTTCCCCTGCAGAAGGCTTGGTGTGCAACTGGAGGTGCTTTTGAAAGGTGATTGACCTGTGAGGATGCATTGAACGATATGTGTTGTTCTTGTCAATCTCTTTGTCTCTGTCCCTCTCTCTTCCTGCCCCGCCCACTTCTTTCTGGCTACTGTGAGGTTATAGTTTCCTCCACTGTACCCACCACTACAATGTTCTATCTAAGCTCAGCCTCAAAAGAGGGGTCTCTAGAACTATAAGCTCTAATATGCCTTTTCTTAAAAGTTGTTTTCCCAGGTTTCTTGTCACTACAACAGAAAATATGTTCTATCTCTTAAAATTATCAAAGGAATTCAAAGTTGAAATGATAGTAAATTTTTTGACTAATGTAAATTTATCACAATAAAATAAAAAAGGAGAGAACTCATCTCAGTGGACAAACCAAAAAGCATTTGACAAAATGAGCATCTGTGCATGATCAAATTGCAAGTCATGAAGAAAAGACAACATTCTTATATTGGCAAAAGTTGTCTTCAGTAATAGCAAACATATGCTTATGATGTTTTTGGAAACTGTCTTTTGCTATTAGGAATAAAACAAATGGGCCACTATTAGAGGCTGTACCTAACATTGTATTGGAGGCACTCAGGATGCAGAGGTAAGAGGTCAGTGTGAGTTGAAGGCCAGCCTGGGACTATACAGAGTGAGTTCCAGCTGGAGTACAACCCTACCTTGGACAAAACAAAGAAACAAACAAAAAGAATATAGAATTAAATTGAATGACAAAATTAAAACTCCATCATTTGCATGTGCTATGGAATAGTACTTAAAAAAAATACAGAAAAATTTACTATTTTAATGATTCCCATCTAGCTAGATTAGAAGCAGTAATCTTCAAACTTGGAGTATGTGGGGGCTGGAGGGATGGCTTAATGGTTAAGGGATTTGCCTGCAAAGCCAAAGGACCCAGGTTCAATGCCCCAGCTCCCACATAAGCCAGACGCACAAGTGGCACATGCTCCTGGAGTTTGTTTGCAGGAGTTCGTGGCTGGAGGCCCTGACGTGCCATTCTTTCCCTCCCCCCCCCCCCCGCACTTGCAAATAAATAAATAAAAGTTATTTTTAAAAATCTGGGCTAGAGAGATGGCTTAGCAGTTAAGCACTTGCCTGTGAAGCCTAAGGACCTCGGTTCGAGACTCGATTCCCCAGGACCCACGTTAGCCAGATGCGCAAGGGGGCAAACGTGTCTGTAGTTCGTTTCCAGTGGCTGGAAGCCCTGGCACACCCATTCTCTCTGTCTCTCTCTCCCCCCCCCCCTTTGTCCGTCCCTCTCAAATAAATAAATAAATAAATTTTTTTAAAAATTTGAGTATGTATGTATGAGTATGTATGTGACTTTTCAAGTTAATTTGAAAAGTTGTGTGGAAAGCTAAGTCAAGGAATGTGGTATTGTCCTTTGTCTCACTTTAGGTGGTGTTGACCCAAGGAAGACAGATGAATGGGTGGCCCTGTAGAGCAGTGAGGGAAGAGGGAAGGACAGATCTTTCAGTGGTGCTTTTTACATTTAGGAAGAGTTAAATGTCCATGTAGAAAGAACTAAAGTCAACCCCTACTTCAAATCACACTCAGAAATGTATATACATGGGTTGTAGGTTAAAATGTGGCAAGCAAAACCTTCCTCCTGTCCAAAAGATGTTCTGAGAGTATCTGTAAGGCCTCAGTAGGGAAATGCTTCTGAAATTAATTAGGCACAAATGACAAAGACCTAATAGTCAACAGATACTATTAACAGACTAAGAGAGAAAGCATCAGGCTTCTCTTAACTTTTGCAATACTGGTAACATATGGGATCTACATCCTCATAAAGAACTCCTACAAATAATTGAGAAAAGCTACAATCAAAATGACAATAGTAGGGGCTTGGGAGATGGCTTGCCACAAAAGCATTAGGACCTGAATGAGATCCTCGGCACTCACATAAAAATCTGTTATTTATATAATTTAGGAGTGATGTCTCTATTACTTCTGTTGCTTCCAGGCCAGAGAAACTGTCAGAGTGCTTGGTCTCCGACTCCTAAGCACTTAGCAGATACATGGTAGGAAGCCCCGGGGAAATTGCTGTGATGCACTCCAAGCCTATTGCAGTTTTGTTTGTGTTTTAAAGTAACGGCATGCTCGTCGTTGCCAGGACTTAAAGAACCTCTGCTCCTGAGGTGCTTTGTAGGTTTGGCAACCATACAGGCAGTTCCACAGTGAGTAGTGGTTTAAATTAGTTGTATAAGTGATTCCTATAGGAAACGTACTACAACCTCAAAAGTTAGACAGACAAAATGATTCCCTAGGTTTCTTTTTGACTGTATAAGGGGATAAGAGGAGAACTATGTAGATGACTTACTTCATGTTCTAGGTATATGGGGATGCATATTCTCTAGGTAATGATAATTTAAAACCTTTTCTCATTTCTAAGATAGCTTTGGTACTTACATTCCCATTTTGTTGTTTTTAAGAATTAAACTGGAACCACATTTTTAGTCACATGAGCAATATAATGAATTATACATGTGTTCAGATTTATGCACATTGGAGATTCTAGGCTTACCTAAACTGAGGCTGGGAGTCGTATCTGTTTAAGGGGAGAAAATAAAAACAGTAATTTTCTTTCTTCCCAACCATCCTCATTCAAATAATTAGCCCATGAATTCGTGTCTACATCATTTAAACTTTTTGTCTGCTAAAAGACATTCTTCCCATTGGTCTCTTTGTATAACATAAGAAATTAATGAAAAGTAAATGGTTTTTAAAAGCCTATAACAATTTTTATAATATGTGAAATTTTATCACAATGCTGTTTTATTTTTGTCCAAAATATAGGCCAAGTGATTTCCTAACATACTAAATTTGTAAAGTTCAATGAAAGCAGGAGAGCTTTTCATAAGTTGAGGAGCTCTAGTGGGAATTTGGCTATTTTAAACAGAATGGTTTGTAATTTTAAAGTAATATTTCAGTAGCTTCTAAACAGAGTTATGAAAACAAATTTTGTACGAGTCCACGTATTTTAGAGTTATATGTTAGAAACATCAACATTTCACACTATTTCACTCATGCTTCTAACAAAAAGGATTTATCACTAGAATTATTTCTTAACAAACGAGACTCGGACTCTCAATATGAAAAATCATTTGCTTAAGAAAAAACTCTATTAGTTATTATTTTTGGCCAGCCAAGGTTAAAAAGGCCATTTATATTATTTCTAATGTGCTTTTTTAAATCAGTAGCCACTTTTTGTATCTGGCTTACATAGGTGACTTGGGACTCAAGCCTGTGTTGGCAGGCTTTACAAGCAAATCTTCCCAGCCTCTGTATTGAATTTTATTGAGCTGGTTTGACATTTTTAAAGATGCTTAACTAGAATACTTTATGTGACATTTGAATGTGTGTTATTTTATAATTTAATTATATTTTAACAGTTCTAAAGCAAATTAATTTTATATAACCTGTGATAAAAATCAGTTAGCATTGTGAATTTTTTTTCCTTAACATGCTGTTTAATCCAACTTTACACTATAGCATAATGGCTGAGTGTGTGGATTCTGAAGTTAGATCTAGATTTGGTTCCTAGGCTCTTCAGTCTAGCCATTTGGACGATATATTTAATTAATGTACCTAGTTTTTCTCTATACAAAGTAAGAATCGTATCAACACCTACTGAAGAAATAACACATGACAAACACTGAGCTCCAATGCCTCACTCATAATAAGTGTTCATCAAACAAAATACACATACACATATATTGTTTATTACTTTTCATTGTGATCTCATTTTTTGTTTCTGAATTCTTTGGTAAGATGGAATTCTAATTTTTGCATATACCGTAAGGTTTAAGTGTCAAAGTAATTTTAAAGAAGAACAATATCAGACCTGTGTTATATTTACTATATATAACATTGCAATAAGCAAATCCTTGAAAGTGGGAAATTTACTGGCCCCAGAGCCCTAACCTTTATTGAAAGTAACCTTTTTCACATTTTTTTTTCTATACATTATAGTTGTTTTGGGTTCTGTATTTCAAAATCAATTTGGATATTATTTTCAAGGAAAAAAGTCCATTTATAGGTTTTCTTCTGATACTTGGTACATTTTTACAAAATATTGAAAGAAATGGGAAATGAAATGTATTTCAAAATGTTTCAGTGTTTAGTTTCCTATTTTTCCCATTATCCTAAGAATCCATATAAGGTGTTTGTGTGTGTACACAAAAGCCATCATCTTCAGTCACCATGTCAGTTTCCAGACTCACCCCTGTGTGAACTTAACTCATAGGGAAGAAACCAAACCTCACATTGCATGGTAAGAAGGGCTTTCTGAATTTTGTGCCTGATTGAGGATCAAGCCCTGTGTTAGCCAGTATTGCAGTCACTACCCATGTGAAGCCGTGGGACCCACATAAGTATAGAAATCAAATGAAATTAAAAATGCAGTCCATTAAGCCAGGTGTGGTGGCACACACCTTTACTCCCAGCACTCGGGAGGCAGAGGTAGGAAAATCACCATGAGTTCAAGGCCACCCTGAGACTACATAGTGAATTCCAGGTCATCTTGGGCTAAAATGAGACCCTACCTTAAACAAACAAACAAACAAACAACAAAAAAAAAAAACATAAAACAAATCAGTCCAGTCCACTGATCACAATAGTCACATTTCAAATGCTCAACCATAGTATAACTATTTAAGTTTGGCAAGCCACATTTCAAGTGCTGTCATGATGATGATATGCAGAAAGCACATGTTAAAATACTAGTTGAGGCAATCTCCTGGGTTATGCTAGCCTCCCCACGAGCCTTATTGTCAGAGCAGAATCCATTGTGCAGCTCTGACTAGTCTTCTGAAAGCTTCTGGTTCTGTCTCTTCAGAGCTATAATCATTGGGCTTTTCTTCTCTAGACTCTTAGGTCAGCACATTTTATTTTAAAGAACTCATATGTCAAATCTTATTACAATATTTATTTTCCCTTCAAAATATTCTTACCTAAATAGATGGTTTATTTATCTTGAGAATGAACAGAGCCTGTGAAATTCCAGTACAAGCACAGAGCTCCCTGGAGGTATGTTCCCATTAGAGGTAGTCTTTTTTTCAGTGGGAAATGAAAACATTTTTGAATTGAGATATATGAATTACAGATCTTTCATAGTCAAATGATTTTTATGTTTCTGTGTTTTTGCACAATCTTCTGTGTAATGAAGCATTGATTATAATCATCTTTCATTTCCCTTGGATTTTTAGGTTTGCAAAGATTCACATCAGTGTATCTGAACCCATAATTCCTTTCAGAGAAACAATCACAAAACCCCCCAAAGTTGACATGGTCAATGAAGAAATAGGCAGACAACAAAAAGTTGCAGTCATACACCAAACAAAAGAAGATCAAAGCAGAGTCCCGGAAGGAATCCAAGTTGACTCTGATGGGCTAATCACTATAACAACTCCCAATAAACTTGCCACACTCAGTGTTCGAGCAATGCCCCTTCCAGAGGAAGTCACTCAGATTCTAGAAGAAAATAGCGATTTGATTCGTTCTCTGGAGCTGTTGACATCCTCTTTGAATGAGGGCCGAGATATACAAGTGATTCATCAGAAGACCCAAGAGAAAATTGGGGAATTCAAAGGAAAACTAGAGCAACACCTAACAGGGAGAAAATGGAGGAATGTTGTTGACCAGATCTGGTCATTTGGCCCAAGAAAATGCGGGCCCAACATACTAGTCAATAGAAGTGAAGATTTTCAGAACTCAGTGTGGACAGGCCCTGCTGGCAGAGATTCCAAAGAAGCCAGTAGGTTCCGAGATTTTGGCAATAGCATTGTGAGTGGCTTCCAATTAGCCACTCTCTCTGGTCCCATGTGTGAAGAGCCCCTCATGGGTGTCTGTTTTGTTCTGGAAAAATGGGACCTAAATATGGTGGAAGAACAAGGAGCAAGTGATCATTTGAATCAAGAACAGAGTGATCTGGCAGGAGACAGACAGGAACAAGATAAAGCCTGCCCCAGTGGAGGTGAAAACCAAGAGCAGCAAGATGGCCACTCAGAGCCCTTTGAAAAGAGGACTTCCCAGAAAGGAGAACCTCTGGTCCTCGACTGCTATGGACCCTTGTCAGGACAGCTAATTGCCACCATGAAAGAAGCCTGTCGCTATGCACTGCAGGTGAAACCCCAGCGCCTAGTGGCAGCCATGTACACATGTGATATCATGGCCACCAGTGACGTCCTTGGTAAGGAGGGGAGGTCGTAGACAAGAAGAGATGTCCTGAGTAACTGCAAAGTTTCCTAGATCTTAAACCCACGTAATATTTTGTTGATGTTATGTCATCTATTAATTTACTAAAGATTAAGATCTTTGAAAGCCATGCCTTACATATTAAAGAGAGAGCACATGCATGACCACTAAGTCTTCCATAACAAATGCCATCGTGTTTATAATGACAGGTCTGACCAATGACGATGTACCTCTCGTCTAACTGCCATACATTAATTACCACCCAGAGCTATGCAACAGTTTTTCCCCAGGTGTATAAACATATCATCCTGGGGAACCAAAGTCTGCCTTAACAGGACCAAAGAATAAGGTAGTGTTCTTGTACCCAGAACACAAAGGGCCATTGTGAATTCTGGGTCCTGAAAAGGGAAATCATTTGGTCTTTTAAAAAATTGTTTCACTGCTAACCATTATATCAAATCCATTCCTGGTTTTTTCTCTTTGGGAGAAGCAGCCATTGTGATCTCAGGAGACATGGATCCCTGGGCACAAAGTAGCTATGTTGATGTGTGGCCTGTGCTACTTCATTAAGATTTACTTTATTATGTTAAAGAAACAGGGAAATAATAGGAGAGTAGGTTATTATAAGTTACAAAGATTCAAGTGAGAACACGAACAGTGTGCTTCAAACAGTACCTGGGAGACAGTAGATCTCTTACTCTCTAGAGATCATGGAACTATTGATATATAGGATGGGAGTGGCCCAAGTATTGGTTTTCCTCTAGTCTCAAGGTCTTTTTTTTTTTTCAAGGTAGGGTCTTACTCTAGCTCAGGCTCACCTGAAATTCACTCTGTAGTCTCAGGGTGGCCTCAAACTCACTGTGATCCTCCTACTTCTGCCTCCCAAGTGCTAGGACTAAAGGCGTATGCCACGATGCCCGGCATAAGTCCCAAGGTCTTTTGAGTCAATATATGGTTAATTATATTCTAAGTAAGATTCTTTTGCTGATTAATTTGCAGAAGGAGAAATCTAAGCTTTTTTCTTTTTCCCCCCCCAAAAGAACTTAAACTTGCATCATAATGAAGTTTCCATGAGACAAACTCAGCATCTATAACAGCATTTTCAAAAATAGCTGGGCTAAATGAAGTTAGGTAGATTAGACACTAAGAATCCTGACTGCTAGTGTGCACTGTGAGGCAAGTCTCTAAGTGTGGGCTGAATACACACTGTTTTTCATACTCCCTGAATGCAGCATACCTATGAACACATCATGCAATCCATAGATTTGTTTGAAAAACACCTATCTAGACCATTCCTGGATATTAGTCTGCATTTCCATTACCGCCTTAAGGCATAGATGGAATTAAAATTAAGGAATCTTGATTCCTTCAAAATTTGAAGACCTCAGAGCTTAGTCTCCATTCTCCTTGCCCCTGGCAGATGCTCATAGCACATCTATTTGAATACTTCTGTCAATGGACACTCATCTGTGTTTTTGATTAGATGATGTCATTCCTTTATTGAGCCTAAACTCTGTCTCCTGTGAAGTCCAACCCAGTGTACTACCATCTCCTGTCATCCAGGTAGTAACATCTTATGTATTTGAAGAGAGCATTAGTTTCCTGTCTAGGAGAAATCTCTCCAGATCTACAGCTGTTGTCATGGTTTTGTGCCTTCCACCACTTTAGCTGCTATTCCTTAAACAATCATATTTCATTTGGTCGTCATTCCCCCATAAATAAGGAATCAGTATTTGAACATTGCCTGAGAGGTTACCCAGCCAGTACAGGACACAAACACACTTCCCTCCTTTGTAGGCACAGCAATCTTCCTTTAATACAGTTCAGAGACCACATCTTACTGTTAACTCATGTGCAAATTCAGTATCAGCCTCATTATGTCTTCCCACTCTGTTCCTCTAAAAGCAGGATCCACACTTTGGTGATTGCTTATGTAGTCTCATGAATTCCTATGTTTGCATTTTAATAATCTGAGTTTACCTAATTTTTGTTTTTAACTCTTATTGGCAACTTTCATAAATATAAATATCATGTGATTATAAACCGCTACTACCACCCTCCCTTTTTATTTTCTTGTAGTATATGTTATGTAATAAAGATTACAATAGCAAAAGAAAATATTTTAACGGCAAGGAAAATTTTAATATCAACATGCTGATTCCTTTTTCATTTTTTTTTTATGTGTTCCCTTGCCTGCATGAAGTAAATCAACAAGCAGTGACTCCTGTGTTTTGGTGAAATTATGTATGGTCCTTTATGTCTGTACTGTTGCCCTGATTACCAGCTCACCACTTAGATTAGAAAAAGAAAGCTTAGGGCTAGAGAGATGGCTTAGCAGTTAAGCGCTTGCCTGTGAAGCCTAAGGATTCCCGGTTCGAGGCTTGATTCCCCAGGACCCACGTTAGCCAGATGCACAAGGAGGCGCACGCGTCTGGAGTTCGTTTGCAGTGGCTGGAGGCCCTGGTGCGCCCATTTTCTCTCTCTCTATCTCTATCTCTCTCTGCCTCCTCCTCTCTCTGTCTGTCACTCTCAAATAAATAAATAAAAATAACAACAACCAAAAAAAGAAAAAGAAAAAGAAAGCTTAGTTTAGTCCAAGTTCGCATTATAACGTTTATGTTGTCTCCAAAGTTTTAGTATTTGTATAAATACGGTCAAAGGTCATAATGTTCTTTACAATCCAATGTTTTATCTTTAAAAAGTTCAGTCATCACTTACCTTTCAGTTGTAGTGTGATGTGTACTCTCCTAGCCATGCTTTCTCAAAAAGTTAAATTTCATTAGTGTCATAAGACATAATTCTGGAGACTTGAATTCACTCCTCGCCTGTGGACTGGCAGTGCTCTCACTCCCGTGCTGCCTCTGCTGCTGCTGTTTGCTCACGTGGCACCTCACTCAGGAGAGTGGAGCCAATCTCAAAGCTAGAGAAAGTGCCATCACCCCTACTGGTCCAGTTTGTGAACAGCTGACTTAGTTTGAAAGTGATGGAAAAGGCCCTTTTGCGCTGTCATGAGCTGTGGTTTGGTAGGTTTAGCTTCCTGGTCAGTACCCACTTCTTCCACCCACCATGCATGGACTCCTACCTAGAAGTGAGGCTGGGGAGGCTCTTCCTGTTACTTTCATTATGATCATTCAGTCATTCATAACTGATTCTTTTTTTCTTTTTACTCTGTATAGGTCTTTTATCCTTGAACGTGCTATTTCTTTGTTATTTTTTTCTTTTCCGTTTTATGTTCGAAATGATCTTCCTAAAATTTATTGCCCATGTAGACCTCTACACAGGATAGTAGGAGTACATTTCCTCCCAAATCACTATCAGTTTCCCCATTAAGCATTTTGAATGCCATTGCCTTCTACCCCTGAGCCGCATCCCTAGCTAGCCTCTCATCCTTTGTTTTCTGAGAAGACAGGTTTTCAGATAAATACATGAAAACAGAGGCAGCTGTGGGCATGTGCCAGGTTGAAATTCCCAGCAAACTGTTAAGCCACCCATATTTCCATTTTCTTATTTCTGTTAGGAAGTCACCAACTTGTCCCTACATGTGACCCAGTCCCCCTAGGACAGTGCCTCAAGACATGACTGCTCCTACTCTTACCTTCATGCTGGTACCCCTTACCTGGCCTCCATAAGCTGTTCTAACCCTTGTGCTGCACTGACCCTTGCGCTGGACAGATGCCTATCTTGACCCTGGCAGTGTTTGCTCTTCTAGTTTTGGAGAAAAGTATATAATTTTAAAGCCTTGCCTTATGGGCTTACATTCTGCTGTGCAAGGTCCTGTGTGGGATTGGTGAGAATAGTCAGTTCCAGTGTCACTGCTCAGCTTCCCTAGCATGTTTCCCTGAGACCAACTGGCTACCACCCCCCTGCCTTACAAAGAAGCTATGCTGCCTATCCTTCTGGATTCTTTTTACGTTTCTCCTCCTAAATTTGGTTTGAAGTGCTTACTTTCTGGAGAATCTCCTATGAGGTCTGTTTTCTCTTTCCTTTTGAGGGACTTTGAGGTATGATGCCTATTTCCCAAGTCCAGGGGCCATCAACAGAGTTTCTCTTTTTCTGTTTGACTTGGCAACTTCAATTAGAAAAAGAAAGGAAGAGACTTCTGTGTTTTTTTGTGTGTTTCTAAAGCCTTCTTGTGTTATGTCTGGATATTCAGAGATTTTCCAAGGTGACTTCATGCTATTTCTTTTAATTCCCCAGGGATCCACACAAGTTGATTTTAGCTCTTTGTTTAGCAAAATGAGTTTCTATGGTCTCTTTTTAAGATTTAATTCTTTTTGCACAGATTGTTAAAAAACAAATCCTTCTTTACATAGACAGAATTATATATGACCAAAATGAGAAATTTTGCAGGAAAAAAATCATCTCCAAATTAGTCTATCTTGAAGAAAAAAAAATCCCAAGAGAATGCCCTTCCTTACTTTTAAGTTATGCTTTTATAAAGGTGTGGCTCTTTGGTTGTTTTACTCATCATGAAAATTCCCTCTAATGGGCTTGTTTCGACATCACAGATGTTTTCATGGTTTTTTTTTACTTTGTCATGTGACCAGTGAATTATCACTTTCTGACCTATTAATCTCTGACAAAAAACACTTTTGGGCCTGGAGAGATGGCTTAGCAGTTAAGACGTGTGCTTGCAAAGCCAAAGGACCAAGCTTTGATACCCTAGGACCCACGTAAGCCAGATGCACAAGGTGGTCCATGTGTCTGGAGTTTGTTTGCAGCATGCCCATTCTCTCTGATTTACTCCTCTCTCTGTCTCTGTCTCAAATAAACAAATAAAAATTTAAAACACACACATACACTTTTGGGCTGGGGAGATGGCTTAGCAATTAAGGTACTTGCTTACGAAGCGTAAGGACCCAGGTTTGACTCCACAGAATCTACGTTAGCCACACGCACAAGGTGGTGCACATGTCTGGAGTTCAGTTGCAGTGGCTAGAGGCCCTGGTGCACCAATTCTGTCTTGCTTGCTCTTGCACACACTTTCTCATTAAAAAAGTATTTTGGGGGGAGGAGGCTGGAGAGATGGGTTAGTGGTTAAGCGCTTGCCTATTTAGCCTAAGTACCCCAGTTTGAGGCTCACTTCCCCAGGACCCACGTTAGCCAGATGCACAAGGGGGCTCATGTGTCTGGAGTTTGTTTGCAGTGGCTGGAGGCCCTGGTGCACCCATATTCATTCATTCTCTCTCTCTCTCTCTCTCTCTCTCTCTCTCTCTCTCTCTCTCCCTCCTTCCCTCTCTCCCTCTCTCCCTCTCTCCCTCTCTCCCCCTCTGCCTGTCACTCTCAAATAAATAAGTGATTTTTTTTTAAAGTACTTTTTTTCTCAGCAGTGGAGTGTGAATCCCAGTTCTGATTTTACCTACAGGAATAGGTGCTGACACTGTTAAAACATATGTACTTTAAGATGTCGGAAATATTCTTTGTGTTGCTGGGTACTTCCAAAACCCTTTTGTTTCTCTGCATTTGAGCCTCTTTTAACATTTGATAATGCTTCACAATTTTTTAACAAAGACTAATTGAGCTTCCTTTGCTTTTTCTTTGGCCAAGCATTAGTATCACTTTAAGAGATGACTTAAGACAAAATTTAATATAAACATTGGGCTGGAGAGATGGCTTAGTGGTTAAGCACTTGCCTGTGAAGCCTAGGGACCCTGGTTCAAGGCTCAATTCCCCAGGACCCACGTTAGCCAGATGCACAAGGGGGCGCACGTGTCTGGAGTTCGTTTGCAGTGGCTGGAGGCCCTGGTGCGCCCATTCTCTCTCCCCCTCCCTCTCTCTCTCTCTCTGTCTCTCTCTTCCTCTTTCTCTCTCTCTGTCACTCTCAAATAAATAAATAAAAATAAACAAAAAAAAGTTAAACATTGGGCTGGAGAGATGGCTTAGCAGACAGCGCTTGCCTATGTAGCCTGAGGACCCAGGTTCAATTCTCCCGTACCCACATAAGCCAGGCACATGCATCTGGAGTTTGTTTGCAGTGGCTGGAGTCCCTGCCTGATATGTCCATTCTCTCTATCTGCCTCTTTTCCCTTTCCTTCCCCCACTCAAATAAATAAAGTATTTTTCAAGAAATTAAACATAGTTAAATTCATAGTACACAAACAAGATTCTCTAGTCTTAGGAGAAGTTGGGATTAGCAAAGTGGCAAACAAGGTTGGGCTCTTGAAATGGGCTTGGCTGGATTGATCATTGCAAAGTCAGCCAGGATATTTGTTACCACAACACACTGAGGAATCTTATTCAGCCTGGAAAGTCTTTCCTGGTTTTTTGAGAACTGCTGCTCACTGTTCCCTGTCTGGTCCTGGATATTGGGCTGTGAACCCAAAATAGGACCAACACTCCTGCTTTATTGTCTTGTTGAGTTTTGGTCCTTTGCTAATTCTCTCAGATTATGCATTAGCCTGCCCACTTCATGTCAACTCTGAACTTGATTGTACTTTCTGCCTTCTTGGGTAAGACAAAGGCAATAAAAAGCGGTGTGCAGGTCTGGAGAGATGGCTTAGCAGTTAAGGCACTTGCCTACAAAGCCCAATACCCACATAAAGCCAGATGCACAAAGTGGCACATGCATCTAGAGTTCGTTTGCAGTGGCTAGAGGCCCTGGCATGTCCATTTTCTCCCTCCCTCCCCCTCTCTCTCTCTCTCTCTGCTTGCAAATTAATTAATAACATTTTTTAGAGTTGTATGCAGAGCCACTAGAGATCTCCTTGCATTGTGAAGTCATCTTGTTAATATCAGTTTCATCTAAACTTGTAGTAGTGGCCAGCCCACTCCCCTGTGTGTACAGCATGTTCTATCTGAGGTAGGAAATGTCCACCAAGGTCTGTGTATGTTTGAAAGTTGTCTGCACGTGTTAACCAGTAATAACAAAAATCACAAGATAAAAGGAATAAATCTTCCACCTTGAAAATCAACCTATTGTGTATGTGTGTCTGTGTGTGTGTGTAATTCAAGGCTTACCTTAATAGGACATTTTTGCCTAGCACTGACATTATGGTAGAAGTAATTTAATATTTTGCTTCTGTATGGTATTTAAACATGCTTCTATTTGGTCGCTCATAATTCATAGTTTTTATTTTAACCTCTGTAATTCCTATGAATTTGATGTGCTATAATTTCCCGACCTATCATCCCCAGTTTGAAAATTCAGCTTCCACTCTAAGACAAAACAATGCTGTGTCAACAGCTGCCTCTTCCTAAATTCAGAAAAAGGCCACAACATACCTTCTTTTGACTTCCAGCTTTAAATAGCATAGAATCTACAGACTATTTTTCTCTGGCACGTATGTGCTATGCATGTGTGCATGCATATTTGAATATGTGTGGGTGACCATATACATGTATGCACATGTCTGGAAGCCGGAAGTTAATATTAGATATCTTCTTCAATCATTAGTGTCCACCATATTTTGACACAAAGTCTCACTCAGAGCTTACTGATTCGGCTAGGCTAGCTAGCTCACAAGGCTTAGAGACCTTCCTGTCTCCACCTGTCTCCCAGGCACTGAGATTACATGCCCAGATTTTAACATGGGAGCTGGGAATTCTAATTCAGGTCCTGTACAGGATAATCTTTATTGCTGAATTAGAAAAAATTGTGAATGTGTCCTCTATAATAGTATTAAAAGAATGTTCAGGGGCTGGACAGATGGCTTAGCAGTTAAGGTGCATGCCTGCGAAGTCTTAAGGACCCACGTTCAATTCTCCAGGTCCCACATAAGCCAGATGCACATGGTGGCGTCTGAAGTTTATTTGCAGTGGCTAGAGGCCCTGGTGTGACCATTCTCTTATCTCTCTCTCCCTCTCTCTGTCTCAAATAAATGAATAAAAATAAATATTTTTTTAAAAAAAGAAGAATGTTCAGTGGAGCTTAAATGGAAACAGGTTTGAGCTTCAGGTATCAGACTTCACAGGGCAAGTTGTTTTTCAGTGGCTTGGAATCATGAAAGGAATTAGAATATGAAGTTGGACTATGACTGTATATTCTAGACTGAGGGAACCATGAGTCTGAGTAGAAAACCAGTAGTGTGCATTGAAGACTATGAGAGGCTTGCCTTGGTGGGGAAAGTGCACAAGTTGTGCTCTCAGGGCTTGGGCCCCTGGTGGTTATCAGAGCTGAGATCATGGGTTATCATCAAGCTCAGAGGGTCTTGAATGCAGGCTAAGAGGTGTTGAGCCTTGGGGCCAAGAAGATCCTTTGGTGAGCTAAGTGCTCGCCTTACAAGCATGAGGACTTGAGTTTGGTCCCCAGTTCCTACATAAATACCCTGAGAGGTCACATGCACCTGTAATCCCTGAACTAGGGAGGCTGAGACAGGTGGACCCCTGGGACTCACCAGGCAGTCTAATTGGTGAGCTCCAGGCCAACACAAGAAGTGAGCTTTGTTTCTGAGGATGACACCCAGGGTTGTCCTCTGGCCCCCATGCTCGCCCACACAACACATGCACACACAACACAACAAATGCACACGCACAAAGGGTGACACCCTGATCAAAGCTATTCCAATTAACTTTTTGTTGCCTGTTTTCCCCCTGAAAGTGTATGAACAAATAAAGGACCAGTCTGACACCCCTGCCCCAGTAAAGGAGTAGCTAGCTACGTATTTGCATTTAGGAGCCACAAGGTCAGAAACTCACAGATTTTCCAGTGCCAGCAGAGAGAGGGTTAGAGGATGACTGAATGCTTCCCAGCATTAGACACACACCTGTCACAGGAGCCAAGTGACTGGAAGTCTTAGGAGTGTTTCCATTGCTTGGTGATCCATCACCATGCATCAGTTTTAGGATGTAGTTTTAGTAGAATTAAAATTGAGTGGCTCAGAAGTACATGATTAATTATATTCAGTTCCAATTACAGTTATTGATCCTGGCTTCTAGGTTGGCCCCTGGAAGGAAGGAGCTGCCGGCTGCACAGCAGCAGCGGAGGGCTTGCCTTCATAAGCCCTCCGTCATGGCCTATTTGCTGCCCCAGTTCCCTTGTTTGCACAGACCACCTTAAAACTTTTCCTACAGTGAGATAACAAAGATAACTAGTTCACAGATACTGTTAAGGTAAGATTTTTTTTTATGTGTATTTGTCAGGCAAAGTATGCAGCAGAAAGGGAATTGCTGAAGGAGATAGTAGTTCTGCTGTTTCCAGAGCTTCTGGCACTGTTCTTGAAATAAGAATCAGAAAGTAGCTGCGACAGACTAGGAAATACAGGGCCTGTCCGACTAGAAATACAGGCCTTGAGAAGACAAGGCAAGAGCGCTGTCTTCAGATGGCTAGGAGGTTGACTCGTGGAAGAAGGATTAAGTGCGCCCCACATTGTAAAACTGGGACTTGTGGGTAGGAGCTTGAGAGGAATAGGGTTAAGGCTCTAGTTGTCTGGCTGTCAAAGCTGTGCAAAGATAGAGTTGCCAGGGAGGAAGTGGGTTTAGGGTATGTATGGAAAGTGTACATGACTCTTGCAGAACCTGCTAATCCTGAGGTGCAGAGATGACTGGGGCTGCAGAGAGATGGGGGGGGGCAGGCATTGTCTCTTACAGCGGGTCATGTTGTCTTCAATATGTTGAATTTAAAGAGAGAGATGTGGGGGGCAGGCATTGTCTTTTACAGCAGGTCATGTTGTCTTCACTATGTTGAATTTAAAAGGTAGTCAAGTTTCATAGTGGACACTGCAAATGTGGAAGAGGTTGGACAACATGTGAGAGGGCTAGCATAGGGATATTCTAAGGACTCTTGGCATAAAATGAATTTATACCACATAAATGATACATGAATTGGTTTCTGAGGTAAGAGTTTGTTCAAAGAATAGTATCAAACTTCAAAGAATGCTTATAGGAAGAAGTTAATTCTTTAAGAATTACTGAAATAAAAGGGATAATGGGGTCCAAGGGCCAGATGTGTACAGAGGGTTTGGCAGGGGATTACTCATCAGTAGTTTCATGTACCGTGGAGAATTCAGGTGGTTAAGGCTGCGAAAAAGGCATTGATTGGTTAGGAACACCAAGGAAACAGTTGGTGTGACCCAGAGCAGTACAAAGGACTTGGGTGTCTAAGAGGATAAGATTAGAAGCTGCCTGATTGAGAAATGGAGGTGAGTGGGTAAAGCCTTGTTAGCAAACAAAAGGAGAGGTAATGCCTTCCATCACTAATGGAAAGACCATTGTTTCCATTCTACCAGCAGGGGGAAACGTGAATCACAGATAAAAATGTGAGGCAGTGTAGCAGCATCCTCAGGTCCCAGGTTAAGAAACAAACTGGGGGTGGGGGGACTTGACTACACACCTTGGTACTATTTAGGAGAGAAGGTCAAGACGACTTTGGTGTCAGAAGAGACTTTACCTCTGACCAACTGCAGTGTTGTACATTTACATATGCATAGATCAGTTTTGTAATTAAAATTATTTTTTAAGTATTAGGTGAAAGGCAAGGCTTTAATGAGAGTGCCTGCTAGTTATAGCAAGTTCTTCAGACTCGGTGACTTTTAATTCATCTCTGTTCTTAAAGAATGTTCTGCTTACTAGTTGAAAGGATACTTGGAGCGCCTTCAGACTGCCATTCCTAGGGGAAGATGTGCCCCTCCTCATTGTATGGCTGAACTGCACCTAAAGACAAATTAATAAGTGTCCTCCAGTAGAAGTTGCTAGGATTCTTGTGATGTGGCACTAGAGATTGCTACCAGACATTAAAGATTCCAAACACTATTCGTCTCCAGGGGGATAAAACTCTCATACTCAAATCACTTAAATATTATCAGTTTAAGAAAAATATGAGCAAACGTTTACTAGATGTGGTTTGATTACTGTAAAAGTGCCACAGTGCCAGTTGCTTTCTTACTCAGCTCAAATAATCTGTCCTCATTATTGTTGTCATGCTAATATGACTGTAATTATTAGCATGCTTTCTATTTCTGGAGCCCCATCACACTCATCTCCTTGGATTTCATCACCAAAGATAACTCTACTTAGAATTTTACAAGTCCCCTGTTTTTCATGTTGTATAGTGGAAATTGCCTTTGGGAAACAGTTTGGGATGCTGTTATCTTTTATGTCTTAATTTTTTAAATTATGCCTCTTTAATAGCACTTAAATATACATGGTTCTTAGCCAGGCATGGTGGTGCATACCTTTAATCTCAGCACTCGGGAGGCAGACGTAGGAGGATCACTGCAAGTTCAAGGATACCTTGAGACTACATAGTGAATTCCAGGTCAACCTGGGCCATAATGAGACCCTACCTCAAAAAAACAAAACAAAAATATGTGTGTGTGTGTACACACACAGACACACACACACATGGTTCTTTAAACCAAATTACTAAGAAATTTAATCATCAGAGTATCATTACAGGGTATACAAAAAAATTATCTTTTGGTCAAATCATATGACCAGTCAATGACTCTCAAAGATTTTTGGCTTTGCAGGACGAGTTTATGCTGTCTTGTCGAAGCGTGAAGGTCGAGTTCTTCAAGAAGAAATGAAAGAAGGGACAGATATGTTCATCATCAAGGCTGTGCTGCCTGTGGCTGAAAGCTTTGGCTTTGCTGACGAAATTAGGAAGAGGACAAGTGGCCTGGCCAGCCCACAGCTGGTGTTCAGCCACTGGGAGGTAAGGCATGGTCCCCACCCATAGCTTCATCTTTGGACCTGCTTCTTACGGAAGAGGCAGAAATGAAAGAGAAATTAACTGTGTCCATTGGTGTTCAGGCAAATGGATATGAGAAAGCAGGTGGCTTGTTTCATCCAAACTGGTGACCCTTAAGGTTATGTGTGCCTAATGAACACGCATATATATGCATAATACAGTGTAAAAGTGAAGACACAGAAGTTAATCCTTTTCCCTGTTCTGAAGATACATATTAGGTTTCAAAAGAAAATTTAAAAACTAAATTTTTTTCAAGGTCAGGCTGAATTCCAATTCATTGTGTAGTATCAGCATGGCCTTGAACTCGTGGCACTCTTCCTACCTCTGCCTCCTGAGTGCTGGAAATAAAGATAAGTGCCACCACGCCAGGCTCAAAAATTTTTTGAAAGTAAAACTCCTTTGTACTCTTCCCTTCATGAGGCATGAGGAGAAATTACTCAGCCTCTGGAGGAGAATAGAATAGGCTCTCTTGTCAAGGGAAGCCGAAGTTAGGTCCTCTGTGGTCTTCTGCCATTCTGGAGACGGGGGTTCTGTGGCTCATCAGAGCTCTTCCTTGTGCATGGAGGTGAAGGCAGGTGGACAGGCAAGCATTACCTAACCACAGAGGAAGACTTAGCACATAGCCACTGCAGGGGAGAGGGGGGTTGTGAAAATACTGTTGTTTAATGGGATGGGGGATTTGTTATCAGGTAAAGGTACTTGCTTGCAAAGCCTGACAGCCCAGGTTCAATTCCCTAGTACCCATGTAAAGCCAAATGCACAAATGGGTGCATATGTTTGGAGTTCGTTTGCGTTTGCAGAAGGTCCTGGCATGCCCATATTCATACTCTTTTTCTCTCTGTCTCACTCTGTCAAATGAATATTTTTTTAAAGGAGATGTATGAAAAGGTTGTTTGGAGAAGGCAGTTTTGTCCTCCCTGTTTATAGAAATTCTTAGCAACTTCACACTCACCCCTACCATGAAGGCATGTGTTTTAGTGGAAGACAGCATTGTCAGGCAGACCTGGTTTCACGAAACCTGCCACTTATTTGGATAAACTGTGATAAGACTTCACCCCTGAGATAAGATACATCACATATGTCACCTTAAGTCCCCTGGTGTGAAGATTGTTTTCATGTTTACCATTCTCTCACTTTCTTCAGCCTGATGAGTTCCTCTTAAAGTATGCAAATTGTATTAGATTATAAGTAGGAATTAAGAGAAGGAAGGAAAGTTTAGCTCTTACCCAAGGAGACAGAAGGAGCTCCAGAAATTGGGGAAGCCCTTTTTCGAGAACACTCTAAACACCAAGCTTAAACTTAGATGATTAATGAAGAGTAAAAGTAATTGAGTAATAACTTTTTAATGAAATTTTTAATCAGGTGGATCAGCAGAGTAAAGAATGATTTGATTTTAGATGATTTGATTCCACAAGTTCCCATCACTGAGGAGAGTGAAATTCACAGCACTCAGCTGTGCTGCTGCTCCCCAAGAGACGGCACATCCTGGATGCCGGGTAGAGCCAAGGTTAATGTTGTGATTTGTCACATTTTCTTTGGATAGCACAAACTGTATTTTATTTTATTTTATTTTATTTTATTATTTTATTTTTATAGAGAGGGAGACAAAGGAGAGAGAGAATTGGCATGGCAGGGCCTTGGTCACTGTAGTTGAACTCCAGACGCTTGTGCCACCTAGTGGGCGTGTGCAACCTTGCACTTGCCTCATCGTGTATCTGGCTTAGGTGAGCTCTGGAGAGTTGAACCTGGATCCTTAGGTTACACAGACAAGCATCTTAACCACTAAACCATGTCTCCAGATCCGAACTATATTTTTCATAAGACTTTTCTATGAAATTTTTCTTTTATTCCGCATTTTTGGAAACTAAATGATGTTTTGATGGCTTCATCGCTTTTTATCTGGTAGCTGTTACTGTTGTATGTCATTATGTAAAAAACAGCCCTGAAACATGTAAGTTACTTACTAATACTCAGCTTACAGAAGTAATTTCCATTTATCTAAAATTCTAGCTTAGCAGCTTCTTTTTTTTTTTGTTTGTTTGTTTGTTTGTTTATTTGTTTGTTTTTTTGGCATCCAATTTGTACATAAAACACAAACCAGTGAAAAGTAGAAAAAAATGGATTTAAAAGGGCAACACCTGAAGATCAGGAACTCTGTAGTGTGGGTGCATTACTGGTGTTCCTAATGTAAACACCATTACACAGTCCTCCGTCACAGGTCCCAGTGCACAGGCATGTGATGACAAGGCAGTGATCTTCAGAATCAAGCAAGATTAGAGGTGGACACCTTCTTTGGTGCTGCCTTTTGAATTCAGGTTCTAAATATCTTACCAACAGCAAGTCATCCACACAAGGGTAGCCTTGATCAACACTGGCACAGAAAACAGGGTTACAATGTCTCTGAGCTCAACAAAGAAGGTGTTGAGAGTGTACAGCCCAGGGCTATCTGTAAATATAGGCTCAAAAGCGAGCATTCAGATGTGTTGACATTATCATTGGAATAATGATACATCTGAACTCATGTATTCATTATTTTTTTCTAAAGACCCCATCTTTGGTGGGAGTGAGGGGAGAGGGAGACAAGGTCTTATGAATCCCAAATTAATCTCAATTCATTGTAGCCAAAGCTGTTCTTGAGCTCCTTATTCTAATTCCACCTCTCAAGTGCTGGGACGTAGAGGCATGTATCACTATGCAAGGCAAAAGAGGGGGGAAAAAACTTACCATTTAGCACTGAATCTTTTACTTGAAAGAGATCTGATTGAGCCTTTTGAAAAAATCATAGAGGAAAGTTTTCCTTCATTTCCCACTTAGCAGATGTGTTATGTAGGAGAAGGGTAAGACTGTTCTGTTGGTGGTATCCAGAAATACAGTGGCTCATCCAGGCAGTCTCCTTGGACTCTCAAGGGGCAGTATAAGGCTGGCATGTGGCTTCGTGACAGCCAGTTATATATTCCCTTGCCTGTCTCATCGCCTCGCTTCCACAGACAGTCCAGAGTTGCTGTTCCACCTCCCCATCACATTCACGTTCCATCCAGCGGGATCCGCACTGGGGAAAGGGGCTCCCTTCTTCCATGTAATACATGCTGGGTCGTCTTCATACTGCTTCCTCCTCATGCCACTGTCTAGAAGCAATCACATGACCATATCTAATAAAGCCCCGCCTAACATCAAGGCTGGGAAATGTAGTCATGTCAGGAGTCAGTAAACTATAGGCCATTGTCTGTCTGGGTAAATATAATTTTATTCAAATGTGCTCATACCGACTCACATATTTTCTGTGACTATTTTCAAAAAGAGTTAAGTAGCTGGAACAAGATAATATTTACAAAGTCTCATCTGATTCTTAACATGAGTGTCCCTATGCTCCCTGAGCCTCCATGGCCACTGCTCTGTCACTACAGAAACAGGGACAACTAGTGTAGAAGCAGAAAGGTTTCACCAGTAGACAAGTCTCGTATCTGAAAGCCATGGTGGTTTTCACTTTCCTTTATCTCTCAATTTTTTTTCAAAAGCCTGAAATTGACCTCACAGGTACTAGTGTACCTGACTGTACAGATATTAGTATCTGGCTGAGCTGCAGCCTGTTATTAAAAACAAGTGTCTTAAATAATTTTAGAGGAAAAAAAAACTTGTCAAGAAAAGTTCTGTTCTGTTTTAATACCATCCTTCTGTCCTTGTCTTGCCACCTGTCACAGTCTTTTTTCCAAAGATTCGTATCTTTGGCAGTCTTAAAAACTACATTGTAATTAAATGTCATTGATCTGATATTTCTTGGCTGTCTGTTTTCCCCCCTAGTTAGGTTTAGAAATAACATGGTTGTTAAGATCTGGCTTCTCAATCTAAGACATTTTTTTCATTTGTATTCTTACACACCATATAATTTACAATCAAGAGCTTTTGAGAAAAAGTGCTTCAAAAAATAGAGAAAATAAAATTACAGGCATTTTCCATGAGGAAACCTTTGAAGTCAGCAATCTCATAATTTCTCTTTCTAAGTTTTACCCTTCTGTGCAAAGGGGAATAAAAGGAGCTAATAACAGGCATAGAAAGAAGACTGTTGCCAGCCAGCGCTGTTACACATGTATGTCAGCATGACCCCAAGATTCACACGTAATCCTGAGATCCCCCTGAGGAGGATATAAAGAGAAGAGCTCTCAGGAGCCTTATTTTGTAAATGATGCTCCCCACCTGCTGGCCATAATCACAGTGAAAATTGGGCACAACATTGAAATGCAACTCCCAGAGCTTTTCCTTGTAGGGTTTCATGTTTTGTTTTGGTTTGGTTTGTTTTGGTTTGTTTTGGTTTTGGTTTTTTGAGGTAGGGTCTCACTCCTCTAGCCCAGGCTGACCTGGAATTCACTCTGTATTGTCAGGGTGGCCTCGAACTCACATACTCGCAGCAATCCTCCTACCTCTGCCTCTCGAGTGCTGGGATTAAAGGTGTGCGCCAACATGCCTGCCTAGTTTTTTTTTTTTTTCTTTCTTTCTTTCTTTTTTTTTTTAAGCCTGAGAAAGCAATTTGCTCTTGGGTGTCTTCCTGTAAGACAGGTATCCTGTGGTATCACTTGCAGCTGTTGAGTTGGAAAAATGCATCTCATTTGAGGCAGGCCAGCTCTGGACAACCAGAGTGGACAGCCTTGTCATCCCCACTCCATCTCCATCATCCCTGCACTTGGAGTTTCCTTGGCATGTTAAGGCAAATGTGGAAGCGGTAAAGGTGAAAGCAGATAGCCCAGTCAGGTCAGCACACAGGGTATGCTCACCTGCAGCCAGATTGCTGAAAGCGCCCCCATGAGAACATGTCAGTGTGTGTAATCAGCAGTTCTGGGAGCCAACCTCAGATGTTTATGGTGGAACCCCAGCCAAAAAAAAAAAAGGACACTTTGTGAAACACATGAGTTTTATACTTTTGAAAGAAAGACCCTGGCCATAATTTTACCTGTTTGTGTTGGATGCCTTTCACCCTTCATTTATAGCTCTACAGCTTGTCACTTTTTTTGTTATGCATATGTGTAAATGTGGCCTAGCTGTACATCATGGTACACAATCACCCTGGGAGTGAAAGTCCCTATGCATTCTCCTTGGTTTCCTAAGCTCTCTTTCCCTTTGGTATGTATGTATGTATATGTACACCCTTACTATATGCTTGATAAATATATGATACCTAACAAATTACTGCATACCTGCCTTGATTGCAAAAAGTTCCATTACAAAAGTGACTATTCGTCCATATATTGAGCACAAGCGTGTGGAAACCAAAGGACAACTTAAGGGGTCTTTCACTGGCCTAGAGCTCACCAGGTAGGCTAGACTGGCTGGCCAGGAAGATCTATATCTTGTCTCTACTTCCTCAGGGCTAAGATTACATATGCATGCCACCACATCCAAAATGTTTGCATAGGTTCTAGGGATTGAACTCATCCACATGCATGTAAGAGAAGTACTTTTTAACAAATTTAAAATTTATTCATAGGGGTGAAGAGATGGCTTAGCAGTTAAGGCACTTGCCTGCAAAGCCAAAGGACCCAGGTTTGATTCCCCAGAACCCATGTAAGCAACATGCACAAGAGAGCACATGCATCTGGAGTTCGTTTGCAGTGGCTGGAGGCCCTAGTGCACCCATTCTCTTTCCTTCTGTCTGTCTCTCTCTCTCTTTATCTCTCTCTGTCTCTCTGTCCGTCCTCCCCCCCCCCCCCGCGCGCACCTGGTTCTCTCCCTCTCTCAAATAAATAAAATAAAATACAATAAAATAAAATAAATTTATGCATGGGCTAGAGAGATGGCTCAGTAGTTAAGGCACTTGCCTGCAAAGCCTAATGACCTAGGCTCTGTTCTTTAGTACCTACATACAGCCAAATGCACAAAGTGCCACATGTGTCCAGAGTCCATTTGCAGTAACTAGAGACCCTGGTGCACACTCATTCTCTCCCTGTCCCTCCCTCTCTCTCCCCTACTAATAAATAAGTTAAAATATATTTTTAAAATACAAGACAATAACTATATAGCATTTTCCTTCTTCCCAAGTCCCTGAACACCTGAACATGCAAATGAATTCTAGATGCCTGTGCCACTTTGTGCATCTGGCTTTACGTGGGTCCTGGGGAATCAAACCTGGGTCCTTAGGCTTTGCAGGTAAGCACCTGCACTGAGCCATCTCTCCAGCCCCCTTTTCTTTTAATGAGACAGAGCTGTGCTATGTAGCCCAAGCTGACCTTTGTCTACGATCCTCCTGCTTCAGTCTTCTGAGTACTGAGATTACGGGCATGTACCCACAATATATGGACGAATAGTCACTTTTGTAATGGAACTTTTTGCAATCAAGGCAGGTATGCAGTAATTTGTTAGGTATCATATATTTATCAAGCATATAGTAAGGGTGTACATATACATACATACATACCAAAGGGAAAGAGAGCTTAGGAAACCAAGGAGAATGCATAGGGACTTTCACTCCCAGGGTGATTGTGTACCATGATGTACAGCTAGGCCACAGTGGGCAAGTGTCCACCTCTCTGAAACTCGGGTATAGCCTGAACGTTAAATAAAGTGATAATTTATAAGTTCTATTTATAAGTTCTTAGAAGAATGGACTCGGGAAGTACTTGAGTAGTGGAGTGCTTATGTAGCATGCATAAGACCCAGGGTTTGGACCCAGCAGTACTTAATTCCTTAATTATCTAGTTAAATAAATGTTTAAAAAAAATTTTAAGACAAGGGAAATTTTAAAACCAGGCATGTCAGTACACTTTTGTAATTCCAGTGCTCCTGAGCAAAGGCCAGAGGACAAGCATTATCCCAGGAATTGTTTTGAAATTTATATCTGTCTGTCCATCCATCCACCCATCTATTTTTAAAAATATTTTATTTATTTATTTGAGAGATAGAGAAGAAGCAGCAAATAGAGGTAGACAGACAAGATGGGCATGCCAGGGCCTCTAGCCATTGCAAATGAACTACATTTTTGAGGCCAGCCTGAACTACTTAGTAAGTTTCAGATCAGTCTGAGCTACATAGTAAGACTCTGTCTCAAAAAATAGATGGGTCAGGCTGGAGAGATGGCTTAGTGGTTAAGGTGCTTGCCTGCAAAGCCTAAGGACCCAAATTCAGTTCCATAGTACTCACATGAACTAGATGCAGAAGGTGGTACATGCATCTAGAGTTCATTTGCAATGGCTAGAGGCCCTGGCATGCACATCTTGTCTGTCTATCTCTATTTGCCTCTTTTCTCTCTCTCTCTCTCTCTCTCTGAAATAAATAGATAAAATATTTTTAAAAATAGATGGGTGGATAGATGGACAGACAGATATAAATTTTAAAAAAATTCTTGGGGTAATGCTTGTACTTGGGCCCCAGTAAGTCTCGCTCCAAAAGAGTGGTCAAGGTTGAGCCTTGGGACACAGTATAACTTCCTAAGGGACACATAGTCAGTGAGTCACAGACAAGCGTGCAGTGAGAATGACCAAGGTTCTTTAAAATCAGATAAAAGTCCAGGCAGCAATGTCCTAGACTTCCAATATCAACATCCTCTTGAAGTACAGGAGCATGACATGGTATCCCATTGTGGTTTGGTTTGCATCCCCAGTGATGTGGGATATTGAGCAGCTTTTCATTTGCTTGTTGGTCATTTGTACCCTGTGTGTGTGTGTGTGTGTGTGTTGTTACGTATGCACACGTAGATGCCCTTACAGTATCCCATGTGTTTATCTGCAATGGCCAGAGTGGAAGGCTGGGTGTCCTGCCCCATTGCTTCGCTACCCATTCTTGTTTGAGCCAGAATCTCTTACTGATCCTGGAACTTGCTATTTTTTCGAAAGCTCTGACCATCCCTGGGTCATTGTTCTGCTAGAGGAGTTAGTTGCATGGCCATGCCCAGCTGTTTATGTGAGTCCTGAAGATTTGAACTCCTGTAGTCTCAGGCTCTCATGCTTGCACCGAAAGTGCACTAAACTGCTGAGCCATCTTTCCAGCCCCACTTATACGTCATCTTTGGAGAAATGTCTTTTTACGTCCTTGGCCCATTTCCTACAGGGTTGTTGAGAGCTTTTTATTGTCTTTTTTTGTCCAATTTGTAAGTTATTTTTTTTTCTGGAAATAACATGTCTATTAATTCACTTGTTCTCTTTGCAGTAGTCATCTATTAAATGTACCTACTGGGTCTCTCTATTTTTTTTTTTTTCTGTATTTCTAACTCCTTTTTATGGGTGCTGGCTATCCCTTTGTTTCTTTAAGGATTCTAAATGCACTCTCTCCAAGGCTCTCTTTGGAGAGCTGCTGTCTCTGCAGATGCTTAAGTCTCTCTGTCTTTTTCCTAGTGGTTATTTCCTGCCAAAGCAGCGTTTTCTCCTCAGTGAACTCTGTTGTGGGGCGGCTTTACTGCGACTTAGCTCAGAGCCGCCGCCTCTGCCCTCTGAGTGCCTGCTGGGGCTTGACTTTGTCCTCCGCAGCTCCCACCTCATGTTTCACAGCTCATGTCTCACCACACTCCTGATAGACATGGCTATCCAGGCTCCAGATAGAACATGTGCTCTAAGCCCTGTGCGTCTGGACACATCCTCGGCTCATCAAGAGCTGAACCCAGCTGGCCCACATCTCTCTCGGCTCCATGTAGGCTGCAGGGGGCCTTCCCCCTTTCTTACTCCAAAATTCCCTACCTGTCTACAGATATTTCCCCCATGTCTTCTTGGCCTTTGGCTAAAATCAAATTATAGAAATTTCCCCCCTTTGTGTTAAAGAGTGGCTATTTTTAAAACATTTTTCTTTCATTCTGAATTTTGAATTAAAAAGTATTAGAAGTTGTGACCATCCAAATTGAGTAATAAGGGCCAAGGGAGGGCAGTACTGAAAAGAGCAAGCATAGCAAGGATACTTCTCACTTTCCTTTTCCTAACGAAACTGATCTTGGAGAGCATGCTCTGTGTCTGCAGTCAAAACTGTATTCAAAATTATCACATAGACCCTGCAGGGCTCCATCTGTAGCCGGACCGCCCCTTCTCACACTTACCAAGCAGATGTACACTTGTGTTCAACACAGGCAGTCTGTCCTGTCCAGTCCTGGATGTTGGTCCCTTGGATATGGAGCTGAGAAAATCATGTCCATGCTCACCACTTCCTGGGACATGAAGACTTGGCTTCTAGCTTTCCCAGAGGCGCCGCTTCCCCTCTGACCAGTATGGCTTCCAGACTAACTCTTACCTTCTTTATGTTCTCCAAGCTTTACCCTTCTCCCTCTCCTTCGAAGAGGAAGCTCAGAGAAATTACTGTTGGCACACCTCCACTCAACTAGGCTTCCTCACCGTCAGGTGTAAACAGATGTGATCCCAGAGGAAGGCTGCCTGGGTCTGCCTCTGGCTAGACAAAATGTGGGTCACCTGCTCTGGTTCACCAGGTCATGCCACTGAATTTCAGGGCAAAAGTTCAGAATATCCAGAATGTACTCACGTATGTTGATCTGTGTGAAGACATACTGAGACACATCTTAGTCAGAGGGTAGATTTCTTACTGTTACTAATGATAGTATTTACTGTTTTGGTTTTGTTATGAAATGGCTCTGCATGAACACAGAGGGACATAGATGTTGTAAGTTCAGTTGTCCACAGCTCCTATGATGCTTCGTATTTGTATGTTAACATTCCTAGAAAGACAACTCTTCACTGTTGACTTGGTTTTTTTAAACCATAACTTAAGACATTTAAACATTTCCCTAACCTAGCACATTCTGTCACCTTCTTTTACAAGGTCATTCCCAGTGACCCCTTCTGGGTGCCAACTACTGAGGAGGAGTACCTGCACTTTGGGGAGAAGGCAGATTCTGAGAATCAGGCCCGGAAGTACATGAATGCAGTGCGGAAGCGGAAGGGTCTCTATGTGGAAGAAAAGATTGTGGAGCATGCAGAAAAGCAGAGAACACTCAGTAAAAATAAATAGCTAGTGCCATTGGTGAACTCTTTTCTTTTTAATAAATAACATGTATCATCAAGGGTCCAGTCTGGAGGTTTTCCTTTGGATACTTTATCCCTGTGTATTCGTTTTCAATAAACCTGATCTATATAAATATTCTGACGGTATTGTGGAGAGGGTATTTTCAAGATGCTTCTTAACTTGATTCTGGCTCAAGACAAGAAGCAACCATAAGTATTGTAATGGAGTTATTAAACCCTGTGCTGGGGATGTGATGCTCACTCCTCACAGGGGCCATGCCCCTGCCCAGAACAGCCACTCTGCACTCGCACTCTTCCATCTTCATGGTGCCACATACTAAGCACATCCTCCCTGTGGACATCACCGTCTAGCCCAGCATTTAGCTCATTTGGAGAGACCACGTACTGGAAAGCGCAGCTGCGTTTTGGTGAGGTAACCCGGTTCAGTTTACTGCTCATCCTGGCAATGTCGTCTAGCAAAACGGGAAGAAGGTTCCAAACACCTTTAGCCCTCTGCTTCATGCTTCTTGAGAAAGTGCACTGCTCCTTCCAAGTAAGTGTGAGTGAAAGGCTATGCCCTGAACCCCTTTCATTAAAAAAAAGAAAGACGTGTTTCCTTTTTGACCTTACTGAGAGGCTGTCAGCCGAGGTGCATAGGGTCACTGCCATGATCATGCACAATTTTCCTGAGTCATCTCAGCTGCCTCATTCAGAATTATCCCCATTTTAGGAACAAGTGCAATCAGTAAAAAAAAAAAGAAAAAAAAAAAAAGATCCTCTTAATTTTTTATGCTACATAGTAATCTTTATAGCCCCTCGTGAAGGATTCCTTATCATAGTATAAAATATCACACCCAATGTTATTGAAATACCCCTAATAGGTTTTCTTAATAACCTATGTCATTCTTAATAATGGTTATAGACATTTTATCTTCAATCTTCAGAGCCTTGGCATAGCTGGTCATGTCTAATTGACCTAGACTTTAGGGAAAGTGTGCCTAGATAATTAACTGTCTTTTAAATTTTAACTGATTGTGATATCTGAATTGATTTAGGAGAATTATATCATATATTGGTTTAATTGGACACTTGGATAAGGAAAGCCAGCACATTGATTTGTAAACAGCATCAGTCTGCCAGCTGTGTGCCATTATGTTCTCTTGCCCTCTACATTTTTATCAGCAGATTCTGCATGTAAGAGAAGAGGGGCTAGGGAGATTGCTGAGGGGTTAAAGGTGCTTCTCTACAAGCCTGCCGATTGGAGTTCAGATCCCCAGCACCCACGAAGCTGGATGCAAGAACGGTGTATGTATCTGTAATCCCAGCATGCCTGCAGAGGAAAGCAGTTAGAAGAGTCCACTCACAGGACAGCTAATCTTGCCTTCCCACAGCAAAAAAAAAGAAAAGAGACTGTGTTTCAAACACCCAAGGCTGTCCTCGTCTCCACATGCGGAGAGTGGCATCAACCAGAACAAGTTGGAGCTCTTTTGCAGTTCCTTTGGGTCCTACAGCAGGTCAGGGAAGCCACCAGTCAAGTTGGTAGAAGGCTGCTCTTCCTGCTCCACATTTGGAGGAGATTTGGAAGAGATACAATGGGCCACTCAGAGGCCAGTCAAGGGGTGTGGCTGATGTGCCACCTAACCTCCCTAGCTGCTTAATTTGTGGTAAGCCCTCAGTCCTTGAAGCCCTCTCCCTATCTGTAACTACAGAGCAAGGCTGCCTTGCTGTGTGTCCTCACACTATAGCTTCAGGGGAATATTCTATTCTCAGTGTTTTCGGCGGTTGCTTGTAAAGAGGCTTTAGAGGCAAGTAGGAAGGCTGGCCTGAGACCACAAAACCAGGATGCTCACTTCTGAAAGTTCTTGTCCCTGAGGTTCAGCGGCAGCTGTGCCTCTACTCAGGGCATGCCTAGGTAGCCCCAACCTGCTCCCTTTTCCCAGAGAGTTCTGGAGCACAGGAAATAAGGGAGGGGACAAGCTCTGAGACTCTCCTGGAAGACAGTGACAAGCCTTATCTGCTCCACTCTGCTTGGGAACCTAGGACGGGCCTACTCCTCAGGCAGAGTCTCGGCAGACCAGTGGGGAATTCTCTTGAGTTGTGACCCCAGGACAGTGCCTGTGCTGGAAAGAAGAAGGCAGGGGAGGCAACTTGCCCACTTGTGCTTTTTGTCTGTCTGTATATTATAATCAGTTGATCCTTGCACCTGTTGAAGTAAATAGGAATTAGTAAATAGTAAAATAGTTTAAAGTAAGGATAAGGACATTACTAAGGCCTGGTGAGAAGCCAAGGCTGCTCTCAGCCAGGCGCTGCTGTGCAGGCCTCACCATGGCCCCTGTCTCCCCAAGGGCAAGAGGGCTTTGAAAACCACAGTTCACAGGCAGCAAGGAGCTGCAGTCACGTGGACTGTAGCCTGTGCCTGGCTAGGTTGGGTCCAGCTGACCCTGGTGAACAGCAGAGGCCCTGCTCTAGCCAGTGAGTTGCCAAAAGCACTCATGATGAACAGGAAAGGACTAGTACTTTCTGGGAACACAACAATGGCCTTCCAGGCAGGGCGGGGATGTGGAATCTTCACAGTAGCTGAGCTGACCCTGCATGGCCTGGTTGGACACTGGGGATGACAGATAGATCAGAGATGACATGAGAGCTGATCTGGAAGACCTCACCTTCACATGTACCATCCTACCACCCTTGTAAGATTTCTGCCTATGAAAAAGCAAAAGAAGTGGGTGGCAGGGCTGGGAAGTCAGACCGCAAAGGACCCAAGAGGTGAGGGGAAATGTTTTAATAAGTTGCTCCCTCCTCAGTAACTTTTGGATCCTGTATTTGAGTTATTCACACATCCCTTTGTTTTCTACTGCTATCCAGAAGAGGGGGGAGAGACTAGATAATAGCACCCTACTTTTCTATTAAGAAACAGCTTCAATTACAGACCGCGGAGTTGAGTGAGTTTGACCTCCCCACGCCTGCATATGACTCTGGCTGGGAGAGTCAGTGCGCTCCAGTTCCTTCGCCTCATTGAGATAGAAATGTGACTGGAACATCCATTGAGTGTTGATCTGGGGGCTTTTGAGAAACTTTTCAGATGATTGTACCAGCAGAAAATAAAGGTAGGCTGCTGTTGAACCTCCTTGTCACACTAGTAGGCCCTACCAGAGCATCACCCTGAGCAGCCAGGAGAGACCAGTTTCTAGTAGCATCTGAATTCTAGGCCCTGGATATTGCAACTAATGAGGCAACAAATCCCTCCTCCCCTTCCCCCACCACACTTTGTTATTTCAATCTGGGTTGAGTTTGAATCACAAGCTATGGCAAATCCAGACCAATCTAACACCTTGGTTCATGTCATCCTCTTATTCAGAGACATCTGGTGGCTCCCTGTGTCCCCCTACCCTTACCTTGTCTCCTGTCCATCTTTCAAAGCTTGTCTCTCATGCAACCTACATTAGGATGTCACCTTCCTTGTGGCTACCCAAATGTGAACCTTGTGCCCATAATACTCATATCTCATATGCACCCAGCACACACATGTGCATACACACACACACACAAACTTTCATTTATTTATTTGAGAGAGACAGAGAGAGAATGGGCGCGCCAGGTCCTCCAGCTGCTGCAAATGAACTCCAGATACATGTACCACCTTGTGCATCTGGTTCATGTGGGTCCTGGGGAATTGAACCTGAGTCCTTTGGTGACTTTGCAGACAAGCCAAAGACAAGCACCTTAACAGCTAAGCCATCTCTCCACTCTCTCCGACCCTCATTTAGAAGTCTCTTGAAATAAAGGTTTTTCTGTTACTCTGTGCCTTATACACAGGTGCTCAGCAAACCCCACAGAAGTGTGCCTGACCTGAGGACTAGTGTACGTTTAGTGAGGTAGCACAATGAAGGGCACCTGTCCCCCTGCTCCCATCCCAGGCCTCCAGGATGCCACACAGTGAGGAAGTCACCATAGTAAAGCAGAAATCCTATAGGGCTGTGCTTCTGAAAGTGTGCTCCTCTACCCTCAGTAGCATTATCACCTGGAAGCTTGGTAAGATGCCCATTCTCAGCCCCAGCCTGGAACTCCCAAGTCAGGTGAAGACTGTGTGGCAAGCTGTGTTTTACAAGCTGGATCTGCTATGGAGATTCTCACACCCAGGTTTGAGCAACACTACCAAGAAGATTTAAATTTATGTTCATTTAAAATTATACATTTGGGGCTGGAGAGATGGTTTAGCAATTAAGGCATTTGCCTGCAAAGCCAAAGGACCCAGGTTCAATTCCCAGGACCCACATTAGCCAGATGCACAAGGGGGCGCATGTGCCTGGAGTTTATTTGCAGTGGCTGGAGGCCCTGGTGCATGCTCTTTCTCTCCCTCTTTCTCTGTCAAGTAAATAAATAATATTTTAAAAATTATGCATTTTGCTTCTTGAAATTTGTATGGATATTGTGACTTACAGATGAAAAATACATACTATTCATCTTTCAATGATTATAATGATTATTAATGTTAAGCAAAATTTTGCAAAGGTATCATTTGGATAACTTTTTTTTTTCTCTCTTTACAAGAGTTACAGACATTCTTCAGCCTTCTGGATGTTTGTGCTGTTATTTTAGGATTGGGATTCCCAAACTAAAGGTGAAAGGACAGAACAAACCAAAAAATAATAATAATAATGTAAGTTAAAGAAGAATGTGCAGTGTGCATTCTGGGTGGGACATGGACATAGGAGGGTGGCACTTGCCTTTCAAACCTAGCAAAGGCAAAGAGAAGGAGGAACAGAGCGTCCACAGCTCACAGATCTGGGGCACTTATAAATGTGCTTTTAAGGGGAAAGGATTGGATCAAACTGAAAAGGTTTGTTTGAACATTGGATTTAGATGTTTTATTTTTTTTTCATTTGTCCTAATTCAAGAAAGAAAGAAAGAAAGAAAGAAAGAAAGAAAGAAAGAAAGAAAGAAGGAAAGGACCTTATGAGATGCCTACCTGAGTTTCAGTCTCCTCTTTCTCTGTCCTTCCCTACCTCCCTCCCTAACTCCCTCTCTCCCTTGTTCCTTCTGCCCCTCCTTCCCCCTCTTCTTTCTCTCATTTTCCTCTCAGGAAGTGCCTACAGAAATCTGTGCTGGGAAACTTTTTCTGTTATATGTATCATATGAGATCATTGGATATGCACACTTCATTTTATTGGCCACCCTTTTCCAAGACATCACTAATGAAAACCACTTCACTGCAGAAGAAACCTGTTAGAGGTGAATTCATTTTGCCATTTTCAGAGGCTGTAGAGCATCTTTAAATTTGCCACACGTCACCCTTTAACCCTCCAAAATATGATTTTATATCTTAGGTGACGCTTGATGCAGAAAAAGTGGTTTTCTTTGGTCAAATACTTCTCTGAAAAAGGGCAACAATGCCCTGCAGTCTGAGACTCTTTAGTACTCTAGATTTTTCTGTCTGAGAATTAATTTCCTTCCTCAGAAAAGGTGGATCTGTAAGTCACCTTCCTGCTGGGAGCTGAGCTGCCAGACCAATGGGATCACTGGACAGTGTTAGCTTCTTCCTCCCACTGCCAACTATTTCAGAGGCTCTTGGGAGCCCCATGGAGTCTCCAGACCAAGATCGCTCTCTGCACACTTTTATGGGGTACTGCAGCCCTCCCAACCTGCTCCTTCTTCACTCTCACCTGCACCCCAGTCCTCTGCTAGTTACCACTGTTCTTTTGAGTCACACAGCTGCCAAAGCTATGTATGTAAATGTTTTGATATGTGTATGTGGTGTGCATGCATGTGGGGACGCATGTGTACACATACATTTGAACATTGGATGTCTTCAATCGTGTGTGTGTGTGTGTGTGTGTGTGTCCATGAGGACAAATGCAGGCACATGTGTGGAAGTCAGAAGACAACTTTGGACATCAGTCTTCGTCTTCCACCTTGTATGAGACAGGATTTCCCTGCAGCACTCACCAGGCTAGCTGACCCACAGCTTCTGGGCAGTTCTCCTGTCTCTGCCTCCCATCTTGTCATAGGTACTTTGAGACTACAAATGCTTGCCACAGCATCCAGCTTTTGGGTTCTGAACTCAGGTTCTCAACCTTACGTAGCAAACGCTTTTATCCACTGAGCCATCTCCCCAGGCCTCCACTTCATTTTTTTTTTTTTTTTTTTGAGACAGGGTCTCCCATTCACCTGGCCCTCATGGATTCAGGTAGACTGATTCAGCTAGCAAGCCCCAGGGAGCCCCCTGGATCCTGCCGGGCACTGGGATTATATGTGTGTGCATTTACATAGGTGCCAGGGATCCAAGCTCGGGTCTTCTTGCATGGCAAGCACTTTACTGACAGCCCTCCTGTGGGTCTTCTAAATCTTTTGGTTATGTGGGTGAAGTCACAAGACAGACAGTCTGTACTTGGGTTCCATGGAGTTCTGAGCTTCTTGGCACCCCGATTTCCACAGGACCCAGAGGTGGTAGAGGGAGGGTCCTCGGGGCTAAGCTTTGCTGGAGTCAGTAACTGTCTCCAGCTACACTCAAAAGTGTTGCTTTCTTCTGTCACTTAGACAATTGCGTTGGCACTTTTTTGCTATTTTCTCCTAGAAGGTTCCTTAGAATCCCCTGCAGATAGACTTTTGTAGATTCCAGCCCACCGATTTGTAAGACAAGCCCAAGCAAGTTGGAGCCTTAGCCATAAACAACCCCCAGTTTCCTAAACCAGAGCATCTTGAAGATGCCCGCAGGTTACAGTGACCTACAGCGCCAAGCCTAGATCTTACCCCCTAGAAAATCTGATTTAGTGAGCTTGACGTGTGGACTGGCCATCAAGAGACTCAATATTCTTCCATAGGTGACTATGATGAGCCACCACCGTGGACAGCCACTGTCCTGGACATATGTGCTCTTAGCACAGCCACCCTGTCAGGTGGGCTGTGTTCATGACCCAGCCACTCAGGAAAGGAAGCCGAAGCTGCAAGAGGTTGAGTGCCACCCCAAGATCCCCTACACAGTCTGCAAGTGGTGGGGTAGATGAGTTCCGCTCTACATAACAAAACCCAGGCAAGAAATTTGAACAAGCCAAGCCAGGCATGGTGGCACACCTCTGTAATCCAGCATTTGAGAGGCAGAGGCAGGATTACAAGTTCAAAACCAGCCTGGGCTGCAGATTGTCTCAAATCCAACCATCTGAAAACAAATAAAGGAAGTTTCAACAATGTGTTTTCTTTGTTCCTCTCACATAATAGAAGCTCAGGACAGCCTGTCCAAACAGATAAAGTGACCCCATAGCCATTGGGACCCCAGTTCCCTCTGTCTTCAGATGGACTGCCTTACACATGATCAGGTTTGCTCAGGATTAGGGTTACTATTGAGCCCTAGACTTCACACCCACGTTTGGAGTAGAAACAGCCAAAAGGTTGCCTTGAGATAGACAAGTTGTCCAGAAGCCCCAACCTCAGCTTATGTTGGCACCCCTAATGTCAGGGAGGCAATGTCTCCATTTAGGGCTCCATTTGTGGAGGAGAGGGTAGCATGACTATTAGAGAGAAGGGTCACCAAGAATCTCTGCCTTGTTGCTGTAGGTGCTAGCCCACATATGACTTCCGGGCCTTTGAAAATCAATCCCTGGGATTTAGTGATAGAAATTATTGTTTAAAAATGACAACTTGCAGCTAGTGTGTTTGGGATCCCATTGTTGGTTGAATGTCTGCTGTATTCAGTTCAGTCTGGCTTCTTTTCAGTGATCAAAATATTGTGAGAACCTGCCATGTGAACTGTGATGAGGAGTTTTGATTTCCAAAGCAGGAGTCGGTGGGGATTTCGGCATCAGCTCTAAACAGCTCTGCCATTTCGGCAGCTGCTGGCAAGAAGCCTCCACTGTCATTTTGTTAGATTTTAGTAGCAGCAGACATCACTGCTATTCCTGTTCTTTCTGTCGTGGAGGGTTCTGAGACTCCATACAGCCACTTCCTCTTTAACTCAAGACTCGCCCTCACCTAGCTTGTTGCCTCTGTGGTCCTCAATTGAGTGAAACTAGCCCACAACTCTAACTCTTCAGCCTCTTAGTGACAACACGGAGGGGTGCCCTGCTACTTGGCACCACCTGAGCCTCTGTTCTGCTGGTGAGCCCGCCTGCTCAGACCCCGTCTCAACTGCGCCTGTGGTTTCTGGCTCTCTGCTCCCCTCAGGTGGAGCTTGCGCCACTGATCCCACTGTCCCTGCTGGGCCACTGCTCTACCCCGTGCGACCGATCTCCTGAGTGCACATAGCTGCCAGTTCCAGCCACCGGACCCTATCAGAAAAATTCCAGAAAGGTTAGAGTCCCAAACAAGGTGTGACTCATCTATCACAGCTTCTAAAACTATGGGTTGTAACTCCATATGGGTCATGCAACTGAATGTGGAGGTCACAAAAAACTTGGCAGTAAAAGTTTTCTGGGAGCATAGCCACGAAAAATTGCTTCAAAACCAACCACAGAACGAATCCCTGGTGCTTCTGGTGGCACTCCCGTGCCGCACAGGGTGACGTCACTGCAGCCTTCCTTCTGAGCATGCAACATGTGCGCTTGGCACTTAGCATGGCATCATGCCACATAATGCCTATGAATGCTGTCTGAAATCCCTCTGCTCATATTAGAGATGACTGTATGTTATGAATTGCAGCATTGTTACTATACGTATAAAATTGTCTGTTCTTACAGAAACAATGGTTTTTGATCGTGGAAAACAAAGACTTTCCATATTTTCCTACCATCATTGTTCAGCATGTAAGTATCTTTGTGTTGTATGGTGTTAGAATTTCCATTTTTAAAATTGCTGTTTGAGTTGCTTCTTTGAGTTTCATACAAAAAAAAAAATCATTCAATGAGTTTTAGCTTGGAATGAAGACAATGTTAACAATTTCTGAAAGGACCTTAAACATATTTCTGCAATTTGTGAAGCAGAATTTTCAGCATTGATGATTATACAATCAAAATATAAAGGCTGGGGGCTGGAGAGATGGCTTGGCAGTTAAGGCACTTGCCTGCCAAGCCTAAGGACTGGTGTTCAACTCTCCAGATCCCACGTAAGCCAGACGCACAAAGGTGAGGCAAGCACAAGGTCTCACATGCCCACTAGGTGGCACAAGCTCCTGGAGTTGATTGCTTTTGACTGAGGACCTACCTGGCATGTCAATTCTCTCTCTCTCTCTAAAATTATACATACATACACATATATAACATATATATTGGGGTTGGAGAGAGATGAGTCAGTGGATAAAGTACTAGCCATTCAAGCATAGGTATCCAAGTTCAGAACACCTGACCCCTTGTGAAAAGCCAGATGCGCCGGGCGTGGTGGTCCACGCCTTTAATCCCAGCACCCAGGAGGCAGGAGGCAGAGGTAGGAGGATCGCTGAGAGTTCGAGGCCACCCTGAGACTACATAGTGAATTCCAGGTCAGCCTGAGCCAGAGTGAGACCCTACCTCAAAAAACCAAAAAAAAAAAAAAAAAAAAACCCAAAAACCAAAAAAAAAAAAAAAAGAAAAAAAAAGAAAGAAAGAAAGAAAGAAAAAAAAAAAAAGAAAAAACAAGAAAAGAAAAGCCAGATGCTTTGGCTGGCATTTGTAATCAGAGCCATGCCCAGGGTCAGAAGGAAGGTAGAGACAGGAGAATCTGCCAGAAGCTCAGAGCTTGCTGGCCTGGAAAATACAGCAGAGAGACTCTACTTCAAAAGAGGTGGAAAGACGGCTAGGGAGATTGCTTAGCGATTCAGGCACTTGCCTGCTGAGCCTAAGGACCCAGGGTTGACTCTCCAGGACCCACATAAGCCAGATGCATATGATGGCACATGCATCTGGAGTTCATTTGCAGTGGCTAGCGGCCCTGGCATACCCATATTCTACCTCTCATTCTCTTTTTGCTCTCTATCTCCCTCTCTTTCAATAAATAAGTAAAAAAAGAAAAAAAAAAAAAAAAAGGTAGAAATGAGAGACTCCTGAAAGCTGTCCCCTGACTGCCACACACATACAAACATGCTATCGCACATGTGTGCACCCCCCCACACACAGTACATACACCAAAACAGTCTATTGACTGAAAAACATTGAAGATGCTCTTCTATGTCTCACAGTATCAAAATACTCAGCCAAGAGTTAATTCTTGTTATAAAAATAAACAAGCTCCCCACCTCATGAGAATGCAAATTTTAATGCATTTGTATGTATGTGCATGTATATGTGTGTGTGAACACATGAGTGTGTGGATGCCTGTGCACCCATGTGTACCATGTGGACACATGCATGTGGAAGCCAGAAATCAATGTCAGGTGTATTCCTACATCACTCTCCACCTTATTTATTTTATTGTGAATTTTACTGTATGATTATATTGCATACTGGTCATGTTCCCAGTAAGTTATACTCTTATCTTCCTTCTCCCCAACCGTCATTCCCCTGAGGGCACTCCTTAGTGATATTGTCAGTATTCACTGTGGGGTCATGAATGAACCAATTGGTCTCTATGATCGGGGACAGTGCCTCAGGATACTCTTTTCCACCCTGTGGCTCTTACAATCTTTCCAACCCCTTTCCCCCAATGTTCCTGAGTCTTGAAGGACCTGTTCTAGGTCTATTTTAGTGTTTAGCTCTCTGAAGCCTCTAATCATCAGTGTTTCCCTCCATCTCCCTAAAGGAGGTTGTCAGGTTAGCAGTGAGAGTAGCACTCATATTTGATCTGTCAGTTTCTCTGTAGTGTTTCCTGGGCCCTGAAAAATGTGATAGAAATAACTCATCTCCTGCTAGACAATCAACTTTGTTTTCTTGTTGTAACGATGGATCTTGGGTCTCCCTGATATTCTACATCTGTCAAAGCAAGTTCTCTAACCAGGAGTGAGAATAACATGATCCAAGGGGACAAATGTATACATTTAGACTTTTAGAAAGGCATACCCTCTCTCTTTTTAGCTAAAGAATGGTGAGAGCTTCCCTCAAGAGTCTGCATTCTAAGTATGGCTTCTGACTTGCTTCTTTTACCCAGTATGAATTCCTTCCCTCTGAGAGGGCCTCATATCCAGTCAGAGAGCGTTTGATTATCCCCATGGCCTGTGTGCCACTACTGCACAAGTGTGGACATCTTGCCCACCTGGTTAATTTTGTAGCTTGCAGCATCCCTTGCTTGTTCATGGTGTTGGCGACCATTATCCCCCAGCATCTCGAATAGCACTTTCCAGCACTATAAAGACCAGAAAGCAGGGAGCTGGCTTCCTTCTCGGTTCCAACACAGTCTCTCCATGTCCTATAACCACAGCCTATGTTGCCTTCAGCAACAGCGTTTTCCCATTTAAAGCTGTCCACCTTAGTTTTTGAGATAGTGACTCTCACTGACCCTGAAGCTCACCAGTTTGGCTAGACTAGCTAGTTAGCAAGCCCCAAGAGTCAAGAGTCCCAGTGCTGAGATTACGAATACACATTACCACACTCGGCTCTTATGTGGGAGCTGGGGATCTGAACTCAGGACCACACACTTGCAGGCAAGCACTTTATCCATGGAACCACCTTCCTCAGGCCTTGAAACAAATGTCTTAATGATTTATTGTCAGTAAATTTCTATTTGCATACTCATTTCATATACCTATATGCCTGGGGTTTTGTAAAATTTTCTCAGACAAAAAGGGGCTGCACGCGGAAAAAGTTTGAGAAGCCCTGTTCTATATCGTAAAGAACATACGTAGGGGGTTTCTCTGTAATTTGTTGGAGAGATAAAAGTAAAGAAATGGGAGGGGAGGCAAGTAGTACTTATTAAGTCCCTGGTATTTGTCTGGACTGGGAAATTATTTTCTTGGCCTGGTTGCAGCTTGGTGTACGTATATTAATCACTTGCTAAAGGCACCTGATGCATGGCCATTTCCTGATGAAACTCCAAGGCAGGCTCTAGTGTTCACAGAGGATTTCAAGACTTGCTTGAGACTGAACAGTGTGGAAGTGACAGGGGTGAGATTCACATACAAGGCACAGAATCCTGCTTCCTCTAGGATAGAGACGGCATCAAGCCAGCATACTTGCAAATGGAGGAGGAAGTAAATTTGTTCAACTCCCATACTGCTTCCACAAGGAAGCAAGACGTGAGATATCAGGAGGCCTCACGCAGGGCCAGAGTTCCCTCAGGGAGACAGGACAAGCTCCTTCAGCTCATGTGGTGGCTTCTCCATGCCCAGCATTTGGAAATCAATGTCTGTCACCTCTAGGACCAGCCATGACCAGGGCAGTGGCCTGACTTGGGAGCAGATGAAACAAGTCTCCTGGAGAGGCAAGCAGCTCTGAGCAGAGCTGCACCCACCCACCCAGCTCCTTGGGTCAGAGTCACACAGTCCCAAATCTTCAAGGGGAATGTATCCTATACCTGAACCCACCTGGCCAGCTAACTAAAGCCACTCAAAGTTCCGAGAGGAGCTGAGTCACATCTACGAAAGCATGCTCTAGCCCGTGTCTAAGGAAATCGCACTCTTGCTCAAGGGTGCCGAGGCAGTGCCCCAAGGTCCTCACATGGAACCTGACTCCTGACCACAGAAGGCAGGTGCGAAGCAGGTCATCGTCTCTGACTGCAGCTCTTCTTTTTTTTTTTTTTTTTTTTTTTGGTTTTTCGAGGTAAGGTCTCACTCTAGCCTAGGCTGACCTGGAATTCACTATGGAGCCTCAGGGTGGCCTCGAACTCACGGCGATCCTCCTACCTCTGCCTCCCGAGTGCTGGGATTAAAGGCGTGCGCCACCACGCCCAGCTGACTGCAGCTCTTCTGCATTGCTTCCCCAGCAGTCTGTACCCACCAGACTTGGCCCCATGCAGGTCACTAATACTAATTTTGAGGTTCTTTATTGGTTGAGCAGACATAAAGTAAGACTCATATCATCATCAGATTTGAATATTTATGGTGCTTATAAGTTTAGTGGTCTATAAATTTTCTAGCAATACTTGTGTATGACTAAGCTGATCTGGGTTTTAATTCCAGCCATGAGAATCTGGACTTTATTTATTTATTTTTTTCAAGGTAGGGTTTCACTCTAGCCCAGGCTGAACTGGAATTCACTATGTAGTCTCAGGGTGGCCTCGAACTCACAGCGATCCTCCTACCCCTGCCTCCCGAGTGCTGTCATTAAAGGTGTGCGCTATCACTCCCGGCTAACCTGGACATTTTTTAAAGTATTTTATTCATTTATTTACTTAAAAGAGAGAGAGAGAGAGAGAGAGAGAGAGAGAGGCAGATAGAGAGAAAGAGAGAATTAGTATGCCAGGACCTCTAGCCACTGCAAACGAACTCCAGATACACTGCCCCCTTGTGCATCTGGCTTACGTGGGTCTTAGGGAATTGAACTGGGGTCCTTAGGCTTTGCAGGCAAGTGCCTTAACTGCTAAGCCATTTCCCCAGCACCTAAGCTGGACATTTTGTATAACTTCCCAGGCCTTCAGGGTCAGCCTCTATAAAAATGTAAATAATAGCAGTTACCAACGTCTAGTTCAAGTACTAGTGGTAGGGTTTAGTGAGATAGCACATGGAGCTCTTAGCACCATTTCTGGCACATAGCAAGTGCTCAGCCAGTGGGAGGGGAGCCAATAGTTAGTGCTAGAATAGAAAAACCACAGGCAAGGTAATGGCTTAGTGATAGAGTGCTGGCCATTTGTGGTGATCTGAATGTAAAAATGTCCCCGTAGCCTTATGAGTTTGTGATTAAGCTGGTGGAGCCTTTGGGAAGTGGAACCTTGCTGGAGGAGGTGTGTCATGGGGGTAGGCCTTAAGATTTGTTAGCCCAGCCCCACTAAGTATTGTAATACAGGCTCTCCAGTTCCTCTCTGCTGATGTGACAATGTGACACCCAGCTGTCTGCTCCTGCCATGCTCTCCCTGCCATGATGAATCTTCCCCTCAAAACTGTCAGCTGAAGTTCTTCCGTTCTTTCAATAAGCTGCTTCTTGTCGGATGGTTTGTCACTGCCATGAGAAATTAACTGCGGCACCATGCAGATGTGAGCATCCACATCCACGTTCAAAACCCAGCATCTACATCAAAAGCCTGCTGCGGTGACAGGCATTCACAACCCTAGCCACATCGATAGGTGAGGAGGGAGTCCAGACAGGAGAATCCACAGGAAGCTTTGGGGCCAACTAGCCTGGGGAAAACAGCGAGGAACAATGTGAGACCCTGCCTCAAAGGACGTGGAAAGGTGAGGACTGACATCCAAAATGTCCTCTGCCATATATCCGTCTGCACTTCCGTACATGAACAAGCACGCTTACACACACACACACATACACACACACGTGCACAAACGTGCACAAACGTGCACATGCACACACACACACACATACCCCATACACCAAAACAAAGAAAAACCACTTCTATCTCATTTTTGAGCTGGTTTTCTTGAATATTCACAAACATTATGTGTACTGAAGTCCATTCTCACTCCTAGTACAAATATATTTTTCAGTTGATTTTTTTCCCCTTCATTTCAGTTCGCTTATACATACCTGACTTGGATAGGGCTGGCATCTTTATTGATTCATTTCGATTGTGTCTTCTGTGTTTGCTTGAAGCCTGGGAAAATTGCTTTTCCCCACAGATCTCATGAATCGTTACTTAATGGTCTTTGTTCTGGTGGACAACATGATATGCAAGTGAGAAAGTGGCGGGTGGAGTTTGGAAATAGGACGTGCTGGTTCCTGGCCATGGTTTTCCCATGAACACACGGACATGCTCAGTATTCCCAGTGGCCACATTCCACAAAATGTCTGAGAATTAATCACCAGATGTGCACACCAGCTAATGATGAAGTCACCTGCCACGTATTTATGGATGGCCCCTGAGCTTGCTGTGGATCGGGTGATTCTGATGTGGCTTCAGTCCTCCCGGGGCACATGGCAGGAAGAGATGCCATGGTGGACCCTTTTTGTCCCCACTAGGTCCTGTGTGCGTGTCTCTCTGTAGCCCAGAGATCTGCCCTAGATCAGCTGAGGCCACCCTTTCCTCAGCTGTCTCCTGGGCTCAGCTAGCGGGAAGCACTGGCAGGAGATGGGGTTCAGAGATGAGAGAGGCTGGCAGCTGCCCTCAGATTCCATCCTCTGCAGTGAACCCATGTCACAGCTCCTGTCAGGTGACCCTGTTCTTATTCTAGCTATTACCTCTTCACCTTGACCCTAGCCCTTTGGGTAGCCAGAACTTCTGTCACATATTAGCTCTGGAGTGCATCTCCATTCTTGTTAGCGCCTCTTAATACTGCCTGCATCTTAAGTCGCCCCAGTTATTAAGGTCCCTTCAGCTACTCCTTGTAAGTGTGTCTGGCTAATAAGACATCGTTTGCACAATTGTGCCTTATTGGAGAATATCAACATACTACAACGCACAGGACAGCCCCAGGAGAAAGAATTACCCAGTTCCAAATGTCCAAGTGCTGAGATCACCTTCCTGATGGTTCCCCTCCCTCTAGCTTCACTCCTAAAAACATCCTTGGCCAGGCCACACCCAAGTATGTGCATGCAAATTCACATCTCTCATCGCCCAAGATGACAGTCCCAATTTCGCAGCTGTGCGCCCTGCCCTGCGTGTACAAGGGGGAAACATGGTTGCATTGAAGTTTCTTATAGGGCAATGAGCCAAGTAGGAAGGCTGGGAAGCTCAGTGGTAGGGAATAGAAGCCTCCTTTGAAGTCTCTCCAGCATTCACGCCTTGGGTTGTGAGGACCTCCTACCTCCAGTTTCATTTCTGTAGCTTTTCAAGTGTCTCCAGTTTGAGCATTTAGGAATGACCAGTTCTACACACCAAGAGAAGTGTGACGTTCCAAGAGAAGTCAGAGGCAGAGGGATTTTTTTTCCCCTCACTTGGTCATCAGGGACAGCTTGGTGGAGGGGAGGGGGTATGTGGTACATGAGAGTAGAACTGAGATGTGAGGAAGGATTGAGAGCAGCAGAGCCTGGGACACAGCCTGGGGACGAGAGCTCAGGTGAGGCTGGTGTAGAATGATGCTGATCAAAATGTGGTACCCAAAGTCAGCGGTGGCACACGCCTTTAATCCTGGCACTCGGGAGGCAGGAGTAAGAGGATTGCTGTGAGTTCGAGGCCTGCCTAAGACTACATACTGACTTCCAGGTCAGCCTGGGGTAGGATGAGACCCTATCTTGAAAAACAAAAAGGAAAAATAATGTGGTGCCCAGACCAGTGGCTTCTGCATCACCTGAAGATGCAAATGCAAGTCCTGCAGCCCAGCCCAGGCTCACTAGACCAAGAGAACCAAGTCCTCCAGATAGTGTGCGCAGGCTGGCTGGAGAGTCACTGGGGTAGAAAGAGCACTTTTGAGGCGAGACTCAAGCCGGGAGACAAAGCTGGAAAGGCATGCGGGGCAGGGCACACAGCTGACAAATTGGGACTGTCATCTTAGGTGGTGAGAGGCGTGAAGTGATGTGTGTGTACATGCGCACACCTGGACGCAGCCTAGGCAGGGATGCTTTTAGCTAGAGGGGCAGGGCTCATCAGGGAGGTGACCTCAGCAATGTGTATGTTTGGGACTGGGTCATTCTGTGTTATCAAGGTCAGCGTGTGCATTGTAATGTTTAGTAGCATCCCTGACCTCTACTTACTAGACCACAGAGGCCAAAGGCAGTGTTTCGGACGTTGTCACGCATCCATTACCCTAAGGCCTCTATTTTGGCCATGACCATGGGCTTGAGCACCTGTGATGGAGGCTGTGAAATCAGCCATGCTTCTTATTTATTTATTTATATTTTTTTACTTTTTATTGTTTTCTTTTCCTCTATTTTTTGTTAATTAGGAACTTTACTATGTGGACAGATCATGTGTTGGGTCCATTTCCCTTGTGTTATCCTCTTACGTATCCTTCCTTCCCTGTTCCCATTCCACTGAGGGCCCTCCTCAGTGGGGTTACTGGTATTCACCATGGGATCACAAATATATCAGTCAGCCTCTGTGGAGGGGCAATGCCTCGGGATATTCCTTCCCACGCTGTGGCTCTGACAGTCTCTTCTGCAATGGTCTCTGAGATTTGGGGTGGGGAGAGTGTTATAAGTTTACTACAGTGTTGAGCTCTCTGCAACTTCTGGATCTCTGCTTTGATGAATTTTGAGTGTCCTCATTGTGTATTGCCATGTCCCTGGAGCAGGTTGTCAGGATAGCAGTGAGCGCAGCACTCACATTTAAATCACTACTTCCTCTGTTGGTGTCACCTGTGCCCTGGCAGGTGTGCTAGAGGTGGCTCATCTCATACTAGGCAACTGACTGTCTTTTCTTGTCATATTGATGAGATATGGCTCTCCCTGACTTTTGCTGACACCTGTAAAAGCAAACAAACAAAACCAACTTTCCAACCAAGAGTGAGAGCAACATGGATTAAAGGGGATTAGCATAGTTGGTTAAGAGACATTTTGATGGGTGTATTCACTCTTTTTTAAATTTTTATTTATTTACTTATTTGTACAAAGAGAGAGTATGGGTGTGCCAGGGCTTTCAGCCACTACAAATGAACTCCAGATGCATGTGCCAGCTTGTGCATTTCTGGATTATGTGGGTCCTAGGGAATAGAACCTGGGTCCTTTGGCTTTGCCAGCAAGCACCTTAGCTGCTAAGCCATATCTCCAGCCTCATTCTTTTTTTTTTTTTTTTTTTTTTTTTGAGGCAAGCCTAACAGATTGGCCATTTTTATGAGAGGCAGCAAGAACAAGAACAAGAGAGAGAGAGAAAGAGAGAGAGAACTGGCATGCCAGGGCTTTCAGCCACTGTAATCAAACTCCAGACACATGAGCCACTTTGTGTGTATGTGTGACCTTATGCATGCATCACCTCGTGTGTCTGGCTTATGTGGGATCTGGGGCATCAAACATGGGTTCTTAGGCTTTGCAGGCAAGTGTCTTAACCACTAAACCATCTCTCCAGCCCTGTATTCACTCTTTATGGCCAAAGACTAGAGGGAGCTTCTCTCTGGAGAGTCTGTAACCATTATGTCCATAGGATTCTGACTTGATTTCAGTACCAGTTATGAGTTGTTTCCCACTGAGCAGGCCTCTTGCCCAACTAGAGAGCCATTGATTACCCACATAGGCTGTATGCCGCTATTGCACAAGTAAGTGTGTACATCTTCTCTAGCTGGTTGATTTTGTAGCTAGCAGGATTCCCAGCTTGTTCATACTGTGGGTGGCCACTATCCCTCAGCACCTGGCATAGTACTTTCCAGCACTATGAGGGACGTTAGCCATGCTTCTTGGCAAGTCTGCAATTAGAAGGTCACTTAGCATTTTCCTCTCTTCTTTGTCAAATACTGGATGGTGGCTGAGTCATCAGAAAAGTCATTAACCCTACAAGACCACAGGGAATCAATCAATAGATGAGCCAAACTGGTTCGATTATCAGTGTTGGTAGCTCCTGGGCCATGTTCTCCAACTCGTGTTCTTACTCATGAATGACTATCTCACGTGATGCTCTGTAGATGCCCATCAAGAGGCTAGAAGGGATTCAGCCTTTCTCACCGCCATCAGCATAGCTGGGAGCTGATGCGTAGTTAGCAGATGGCGCCTGATATGAGTCTGACTTCTGGGGAATATGGTTGTGTTGGGGCTTCCAGAGGACAGGAAGGAAGGTCTGAGACGCTCAGGGACAGAAGCCTCCCATGAAACCCTTCTAGCATTCGTGCTTTGGACTGTGAGTACTTCCTGCCTCCAGGCCGGTTCCTAGATTTTTATAAGTATCTCAAGTGAGAGTATTCAGGGCTAACCAATTATGTTAAATCTTACTGTCAGGTCAGAGATATTGTCCCTTTTAGAGGACAGATGTTAGTCCTATGGAGGCAAAGTAGAGCTGCTCCTGCGGTTATTTCTGACCCAGGTGGAGCAAGAGAATTAAGCTGGTAGCCTGGGCAGAATAGCAAGACCAAATGTACTCTGATTATGACTGTAATCTGTCCTGTGTCCTCTCTCAGCCCCAACGCTAGTAACCCAATTCACATCCACACTGTAGCAAGGCCTTGTCTCCAGTTAGAGACTTCCGCCCTTCCGTAGTTATCAAAGTAGGAATTTTCTTTGTCCGGAGAGCTTCTGCCATTGACTGTCTTCATCACCCACCACTGACTGGTTGGTGTTAATCAAAGAATTCCACCTGAAAAATCTCTTTCAGGGCCTCTTCATTCAAACCAGGTTAAAATACTTAGCACTTAAATGATAAAGTTCTAGAATGCTAAGGTGGAAATGTCCCTTAAAGAGCAACTTATCCCCCACACCATATTTTATAGATGGAGGCTAGATCTTTTGTTATCTTCAGGAAATGCTGTGAGGAATGAACACCTCTTTTGAGACAGGGTCTCTCACTAGCCTGAGTTTTCCAACTAGACTAGATTGGCTGACCCGTGAGCTCCAGGGGTCCTCCTGCCTCGGCATCCTCAGTGCTGGGATTATAAGCACATGCAGCCACGCCCTGAGCACAGTTACATGGACACTGGGGATCAAACTCGTGTCCTAACGCTTGCGACACAAGCACTTTAGCCACTGAGGTTTGTCCCCAGCCCCTGGACCTAGAGGTGTGTGAAGTCTGAAGCTCACAGTATTGACAGAGTTCCATTAAGAAAACAGTTACACATCAACTGATAACACACCTGCCGAGGCTCAGGGACTGTTTTGGAGAGGGGGGGGAGGATTGTAAGAGCCACAGGGCTGGTAGAAACAACCTGAGGCACAGCTCCCCCCAAAGACAGAGACCCTAATCAACCCCCCCCCCCCCCGTGAACACCAATAACCCTACTGAGGAGAGCTCTCTAGGAAATGGGGACTGGGGAGGGGACATACGACAACCTATGTTAAAAAAATACTTAATAAATTAAAAAAATAGAAAGTCTGGCTGACCTTGGGAAAGGCCTGGGCAAGTGAACTCTGAGACTACTTCATTAGCTTCCCCAGTCAGTCTGGCTTTCCCAGTCACAGGCTTCTATGGGGACAGTCATGTGTCCCATTCTGACGGTGACTCTGGTTCTACTGCTGGGTGGTGGAGGCCAGAGTCAGGCAGGCTGTCATCGGGATCTTGCTTTGTGTCTTCTAGCTGTGCCACCTCTGGAAGGTGACTTCAACTCATTGACCTTGGCCTCCTCTTCTGAAATTAAACTAGCCTTACTTATTGCACCAGTGTTCTAAAGGCTTGTGGTTTTAAACAGTCTTAGGAATGAATTCACAAGCACAAGGTCCTGAGTTTGTGCTCCCCAGTATTGGAGAGAAGGGGAGAGAGTGTGATAAGGAGAGGGAGAGAGGCAGAGACTACATATGACTCTATTTCCCTCTTGTACCTGCAAGGACAAAAGCAAAGGCTTTATATGGCCAAGAAGGGGAGGAGAGAGAGGGAGAAGAAAGAAGGAAGGAGAAAGAGAGAGAGAGAGACAGGGAAAGGAGGAAAGAAAGGAGGAAGATATAAAGGCCTTGTGATATTAAGGAGTTTCATGAGCTAAAGTTCTACTTCATTAGGTGTCATTTAACTTTGCTGCTTTTCTCCCCCCACTTGGGGAAAGTACACTTAACTAGGGGTTAGAAAATTCCTTTCCTTGTCTCGAGAGAGTTCTATGGCAACTGAGTGCTGTGCTGGGCTGGGCTGTGCTGTTGGGTGAGGAAGAGGGCTGGAGGCCTGCAGCACTCCTGGTGGAGGCTTTCAGAAAGGTGGGAGGAGGGTTAGGAACCCCCTCTTCTTTTGCCTCTCTGCATTCACTTTGCCCATACAGTGGAATTCTGATGTGAGCAAAGTAGGTTATGTCATCCCTCTGTGTGTTGTCTCTTTGGAGGACTCCATTCCCACAAGTGGGCAACTCCCCCAATTCCCAGATGTGCCCCTGCAAAGCAGCAGGGGAGGGTAGATGCTGGGTCCATGTGTGTGCCTTGGGGCTTGCTCTGTTGGCCCTGGCTATTCACCCCAGAGCGCTGGCGCTGGTGGAGCCACTGTAGTCCCTGGTGGCCAGGGCCAGGCTTTCGCACTCCGGAGGCTCCTGGTGACCCTTTTCACAGGACATCGAGCTCCGCTCCTGGCGCATACAGGCAGCAGCGCCTCCCTCCTACGGGCCAGTTACGATTGCTGCCTGCCCGGAGCTTCTGGGAGCTCAGTTGTGGGTCTGGATCTTCAACACAGCGGTAGTCTCACCTCTCACCCAGTCCCCAAGCACATATCATTGACACTTAAGAGTTTGACATAAAGGAAACTGACAAATCACTGAATTCATTCTCAAGTGCCTTAACCTTTTCGAAGACATTTGCATGTAAAATAGCTTTTTCGGTCCATCATCATTCATATGAACTCTTCCTAGGTGGTGGAATATCAGATGGAACAAAATGCAAAACCCAGATTTGTGGATGAAGATGATTCAGAGAACTGGGAAAAGGGGTCGGGGCAGGAGGCCAAGGCCTGCCCAAGATGGAGTCCTGTTTCCACAATGCCCTCCCTTCCTGAGCTTCAGGCCCTAAGATTCTCCTAGGGTCTTCCAGGCCTAACCCTAGCCAAGCCAGGTAACAGGTGGTGGACAGCAGAGTCAGGTGTCAGGAAGCAGGGCTGGTGGCACAGGGGGCATAGAAGCTGCTCACTGAGGCAGCCTGCCTGATAACAAGGTGGATATGGGCTTCTTAGAAGCTGGTCCTATGAATAGAGGAACAGAAAGGGGCCAGGGAAGGACGATACATTGAGGAGGGCCAATTCTTTTACAGCTACCAGAGTATGCACCTGAATAAATGCCTTGGTTCATCCCTCTCCAGCCAAACAACTGGGAATGTTCTGAGCCTTTACCTTAGCAGGATGTCAGTGATGGGTGGGCCACAGAGGAAGGTCATGTGGTGTGGCAAACCTACTCAAAACCATGCCATTTGCATTCCTGTTGTAAGTCTTTCAAACCAAATGAGCAAAAAGGCCTCTCACTGACCCCTTCACTGAATGGAGTTCTCAGCCTTCTGCCATTTTTCTGGGTCTTTTGTCCCTTCTCGTCTCTCTCTGTCATCCCCTTCCAAACTCAGCTCTAGATAGACATATGTGAATCCATAGAAGTGCTTGCAAGAACAAAAGAATCTTTTTAGAATAAGATGTGCCCCCTTGGGAAGACCTTAGATAACAAAGACATTTTCCTTTTTTTTACAGAATGGTTACGGGAAACTGAGCCACACAGAGGTGGCACCAGAGACAAAGAAGAAAATCAGAAAATTTATTCATGGGCTAGAGAAATGGCTTAGCAGTTAAGTCACTTGCCTGCAAAGCCTAAGGACTCGTGTTCAATTCTCCAAGTCCCACGTAAGCTAGACGCACAGTGACACAAGTGTGCAAGGTCACACATGTGCACAAGGGGCACCTGCGTCTGGAATTCTATTGCAGTGGTTGGAGGTCCTGGTGTGCCAATTCTCTCTCTTACTCTCTCTCATTTTTAAAAAAGGCAGTCTGTTGGGCTTGCCTCAAAACAAAAGAAAAAAGTAAAAATTTATTCATGTTGACTCAGGGAAATAACTTCCAAAGCCTGCATACTGAGCTCTGATAGCTCAGAGATTTTATAGACAGCATGGCAGGCAGTCTGACATCACCTCGAATTCTTTACACTATTGGTAGGTTACAAGTTTCTTACAGTTACATAATTTTGAGGCCCAAACAGAAAATTCCTTAGCAATAAGTCACTGATAAGAACGTAAATAGGGAGGAGACTCAGGGTCATGATGTCTCCCTGGTAAAGGCTTGTACAATTGAAACATGTTTGAGTATCATCTGGGTCTGGTTTCTTTGTTAAATTTCTTCTACTACAGAATCATGAAATGTACCCTGAATGCCTCACCTGGTATGTTAGATTGAGTATCCGTTACCAAGGCAGCTGTTGACTCAGATTGCTAACAGACTCCTTGTTCTGCCTCCCCTCACAGATTTGCCCATATTCCCACAACTTCCCACCTTCCTGCATCTGAGCCCTCCTTGTGCATGTGGTGACCTGCCCTCTCTCAGGTGAAACTGTTATAGAGACACATACATCTCCCCTTCCTCCTGTTCCTCCCCAGCTCCTTTTCTTTTTAATGGTGCTTTTGTTTAGGATAGTTTAGATTTAAGAGAAAATTGAGCAGCATACACAGAGAGCTCCCACATGCCTTCCTCTGTATCCTCACAAGTCCCCCCACCCATTATAAATATCTTACATGTCAGCATAGCATCTTAACTACAAAAGGGCAGCCAATACTAATCCACTATTATTAACATGCCTAGTTTATTCAGATTTCTTTAGTTTGTGCCTGATGTCTTATCTTCTGTGTATGGTCCCAACAAAACACCACACTGATTAGTCATCGATCTTTCTTGAGCTCCTCTTGGCTCTGACAGTTCCTCAAACTCACCTTGCTTTTAAAAATATGTTTATTTATTTATTTTCAAGCAGAGAGAGAGGCAGACAGAGAAAATGGGCACACCAGGGCCTCTAGCCGCTGCAAATGAACTCCAGATGCATGTGCCACTTTGTGCATCTGGCCTTATGTGGGTACTGGGGAATCACCCAGGTCGTTAAGCTTTGCAGGCAAGCTCCTTAACCACTAAGCCATCTCTCCAGCCTCCTCACCTTGTTTTTGATGGCCTTGTCAGGGTGAAGGCACTGGCTAGATGTTTTGTACGATGCCCCTCTATTGGAATTTATCTGATATTTTGCTTGAGATTAGTGGAATTGCAGGGTTTTTTTTTTTTTTTAAATGTCACAGGGGTGACATGTCACTTTCATCACATCACACTGATGGAACACACCATCAGCATGATTTATGAGTGGACCTTGTAACCTGGCTGAGGTGGTCTTGACTTGACTGTAGAGTTTCTCCGCGTCTCCTCTCTTGGAAGGAAGTCACTACACTAGTTTGCGGTGATGGTGGGTGTGATGCTCTCCCTGCTTGAAGAAGCAGCAACCACAGAAACGATTCTGCCCGAGAGAGAGATTTCTCTCTTCCCTCCCACTAACCAGCTTATTCAGTCGATCTGTTGATATCCATATAGACCTGTGGATACTGGTTTTATGCTTGGGTTTATAATTTACTTTATTGCTCAAAATAGTCTAATTTGACCATAAGAACTTTTTCTTTTTCTTTTCTTTTTTTTTTTTTTTTTGGTTTCTCAAGGTAGGGTCTCACTCTATCCCAGGCTGACCTGGATCTCACTATGGAGTCTCAGGGTGGCCTTGAACTCATGGTGATCCTCCTACCTCTGCCTCCCTGAGTGCTGGGATTAAAGGCATGTGCCACCATGCCCGGCTCATAAGAACTCTTTCAATTAGCCCCTTTTAATATGCCCTTTTAGTATACCTTGTGTGTGTGGTGTTTGTGTAATTTATACATGGAATGTGTATGTGATGTGTGTGATATGTGATGTGTGTATGTAATACACATGCTGTGAGGTGTGAGTTGGAGTGGATGAGATATGTGTTTGGGTGTGATGTGTGTGCAAGGTGTGAATTGCTCCGTATGGTGTGTGTGAAGCAATCATCCTCACCTGCTTTCTTAGAAGTGGTAGTCAATGCTGCCTTCGCTTCCACTCTACTCCTGGTTGTTCTGGGCCCTGTTCTCAAATCTCTTCTCACAAAGAACAAAATCCCCCGTACTATAGGAGGGCCAAGTGTACGGAGTCCTCTCCCTGGGTCACCTGGTGACAGCTAGTGGTCTTAGCTACACCAGTGTGTTTTTAGGAAGCCACTCTAGTCATCCTTCTCAAGAGACACCAACGAGTTTCATTTTATAGAGATTCCAGGAATTAGAGAATTGGGCGGGAACCACAGGGTGAGGAACTGGAGGGACAGGTCAAGGAACTCTGGCCTTGTTTGTGGGAGACGGAGACACCAGCCAACCTGGCGTGGAGAAAGCTGCTCGTGCCTCTGTGATGAGGACAGCCTCCATGTCTTTACCATGTCTCCCTCGTTTGACGCCCTCATCCATGCTGCTCAGGCACTGACAGCCCCTTAGCAGCTTAAGCCTCCAGCTGCATGGTGGAGAATGGGCAACAGGACAGCTGCGGCAACATAGGCAGCGTCCACGTAAGGGGTTTTGCCGCCCGGGCTGGTGCCATCAACAGGGAGGGGTGAACAGTGCTGAGTTCCAGCTGCTCACCTCAGACAGCTTCGGGTGGGTTTGCAACGACATTCAAGAACTGAAGGGCAGGGGAATCTCAGAAACCCAAACCACTTTATATTTAAATGTTCCAGTTGGGGATTTTTAAAAGGAACTTCTTTTTTTTTTTTTTTTAAATACAATGTTCACTTTGAATTAGGCAGATTTTTTTTTTCTTTTACGGAGTTGGCTGCCTCTGGACTTTAGAACAGAAAGCTTATCTAGTCTCTGCACTTAAGCCTGAAGCTTCACCAACTCTTCTGTAGATGCAAAAAAGGCAAGGTGGTAGGGGCAGAGCTCGTGGCTGTACCCTGTACACTGCTGCACCAGATCACAGGCATGCGACAAAGGACTCCATGAAAACCCAGAGTTGGGTCTTCTGATGGCCTCGGCCCGGGGCACTATAGAAGGCAAAGAGCTCTTGTCTCGCTCACCGTGGCAGGGGACCCCTCTGACCTGATGCAGCCCTCATCCTGCCTGCAAAGGGCTGCTCCATCCCGGGCATGACTCCTCCTCAGAGTTCCACCCCAGGAGAAGTGGACTGTGCTGGCAGAGAAGAAGAAAGACCAGGCTGGGAACGGGAAGTGTGGGTGAGGTGCTGAGCCCAAGGGGCCACCCCCAGGAGCCTGGCTTGTTACATGTGGGAATGAGGTCTCTCTGCCATCACGCCAACAGTCCTGGTTCCACGTTCTCCCCAGCCCCAGCAGAGCACCCGCCTTGGTGTGGCCGAGCTCTGGTGGGAAGAAGAGCTGTGTGTTTTTGAAGCTTGGTGTAAGAATAGCACTTCCTTCTGTGATACTTGTTCCATTACCACGCGGTCTCGAACTCTGGACCATGACTGACTGCTCCACATCGCCCCCAGGCGCTCGATTGAGTAACTTCATGAACAAGGAGGGAGTCTGGGGGGCCAGTGTGACGTGCTTTGCCCGCATGCGTGGTCTCGCTCAAACCCCACAGTCACCAGAAGAAGGTGGAATGATTACGCTCAATTTGCAGAAGGCAAAAACTGTGGCTGCAAGAGGTTTGTACTTATAGATCCAAATTCACACCTTGATTTGCCTCACACCAACTCCCTCCTTGGTCTGGGAACCTGGTCTCCTTTCCTTTACTAACTGGGGCGTTGAACTTGAGTAAGTTTCTGATTCACTTTGAGTGATTTGAAGGTGATTCCAGTACTCATCTGTCAGGGTATGCTGATGAAGTGTGTATAAAAGTTATTTACTGGGCTGGAGAGACGGCTTAGCGGTTAAGCGCTTGCCTGTGAAGCCTAAGGACCCCGGTTCAAGGCTCCGTTCCCCAGGACCCACGTTAGCCAGATGCACAAGGGGTCACACGCATCTGGAGTTCATTTGCAGTGACTAGAAGCCCTGGTGCTCCCATTCTCTCTCTCTCTCTCTCTACCTGCCTCTTTTTCGCTCTGTCTGTTGCTCTCAAATAAATAAATAAAAGTGAACAACAACAAAAAAATATTTAAAAAAAAAGTAACACCAGGACTTAGCAGGGCTGAGGCAGAAGGAGTTCAAGGTCATATCATAGAGAAATCTTATCACAAAACAAAATACCCCAACTTGCCTGCTGCAAAGGACGAGAGAACTATGTCCAGAGTTAAGGCTACCCTCCCTCTTTAGGGACTGTCATTCTTTGTAACAGCGTTTTGTGCTCATGAGTGGACACTTGTGTGTACTCATTATGGATACATCAACCCATTTTAATATCAGAGCTCTCAGGGCAGCGGAAGTGGCATTGTGCTGGTCCAACTTTCTCCACCTTTCGGGCCCGACACTCACAAGCTGGTGGCGGACAGACTCCGCTGGCCAACCTGCTAAACCTTGACTGGCCTGCCTCTGACCCCATCTTCCACATCAGTCCTTCCTCCTCAGTTGCTCCCTACTCCCTTGTGTAGCAATTTTCTCCAAGTTGAAGCATTCATTCCTGGAAGGAGGATAGAGGCTCAGAAGACTCAGGAAGATAAGAAGGTCAGAAAGTTGCAAGAGTCACAAGGATCCCCCCACCGGGGGCCATACACACACAAGGGAATATAAATAGCCAGCAGTTGCTGGCGAGGGGCAGACTTAAGCGGAACTGCCTGCCAGTTGTGAAGAGAGCTCCAGACATGCAGCTTTGTCACCCGTACTGGGCTGGGCTGGCTTTGGGTGATACAGTTGTCCATGTTCCTGGAAGTAACCCCGTGACCCCATTGGTTCAACAAGCTAGACAGGTGGCACTGTTTTCTTTTGTCCATCACGGGTGCCCATCTGGAGTGAAGCGATGTTTGCTCACATCTCAGGCAGAGCCACACACACCCGTGTCCTCCCTTCCCACTCTCCAGCAGTGTGGATCTCTCCCCTCTTCTCTAGTGCCATGACAAGTCTGGATTCAGGCTTTCCTTCCTGCCACAGATGACAACCACAATGGTGGCTGTCACCCATGGCCTACTGCCCTCCACCCATCCTACATATTTATAGCTCTCTCTGGCTTGGTGTCCACCAAGGTCCATCCCACCTGTTTACAGTTCCATTATCCCAGCCCCACAGCCCTTTCCAACCCATCCATCCTGCTCAGCCTCAGCTTGTACCAGTCCTCCATGGGCAGGCCAAGTTCAGGGAGCCCTGCATAAGCCTTGCTCCTATGTCTGTCTGCCTGGTTCACCCGCTGGACCCCACTTCCGGAGATCCCCCTTCAAGAAGGTCTGTACCGAGCAACCAGAGTACAGGCTTCTCCCTGAGTCTCTACCCGGCACTCTACCTCCCCACCGTACGGGGTCTTTGGAGGCTTAGTGGCCTCCTCAGGCCTGGAGAGGGACTGATTTGTTAAGAGCTAAGTGAATGAAGAGTTGTCACCACACCTGCAGCGATAGGCCCTGATTCTCAAAGCTATCCAGGGGTCTGGTTGGACCCCACTCACGATCCCTCGGTGCTACAGGTCCCCAGGGCCATCTGTGGTGTTCTACCTTCCTGTCACCTTCATGTCCCCAGTGTGCAGGTGACCCTGAGTAGCCGGGAGGAAGACACAAAGGTGAGTGGCGTTATTCTAATGGGAGGCAGGGGTGTGTTCTCTAAGGCTCTAGACCAGAATAGGCTGGTTGCCTGTATGCCTACCTTACTCTTGGGAAATCTCCACCCCCTCACCAACACTCAAAGAGCTAAGCTTGATATGCACTCCTTACTCAGATACAGAGGGGATCAGAGTGCTCCTCACTCACATTGGGTGAGAAAACATCAGCCATGTTCAAAATAAAAGAGAAAATGCATTTCTTGTGCATCTGGAGTCACAACCACACAGCACCACAGGGCTAGAAAGGGTGCAGCCCTCACAGAGAATTCTTCTTATAATAAATTGTTTACTATTACTAGTTTTCAGAGAGAGAGAGACAGAGAGAGACTGATGGAGCCTTTTGTGGCTCTGGATGGGCTTAGCTTAGAGGTCAGAGTGCCAGATGTTCAATGGTCACTAAAACTCCCCAAGCCAGTGGCTCTCAAGTTCTTGTCTTATGACTCATGAAGAATGACAAGTACAGACACAGCAGAAGAGTAGGTTCAACAAAGGTTTATTAGAAGGTAAAGCATAAAGTGAAAGTAAGGCAGAAAGTGAAAGTAAAGATGATCTCCTAGTGACTTGGATGGGGGGGGGATTTTTTTTGTTTTTTGGTTTTTTTTTTTTGTTTTTTCAAGGTAGGGTTTCACTCTAGCTCTGGCTGAGCTGAAATTCTCTATATAGTCTCAGGGTGGCCTTGAACTCACGGCAATCCTCCTACCTCTGCCTCCAGAGTGCTGGGATTAAAGGTGTGCACCACCACACCTGGCTGGGGGGGGGGCAGGATGTTTATATCCTTGGGTATGTAAATAAAGTATCAAGTCCAGGTGGATTGGAATGTAAATTAGGTATCAAGTTTGGGTTGATTGGACTGGTTACTTTGAGTATATGTGAAGGACTCTGATAGGCTGATAGACAGGACTGGTTACTTTGTATAGTCCAGCTGACATCCTGAGGAGTCAGCAGAAGTCAGGGCTTTTTTTGGATTTTAGTTCTCACACTTCTTTCTGGACCCATTACAAAATCTCTGTGCTCATTGGCTCTGTCAGACCATATAGACACCTGTTTATTCTTTTTGGACCTACAAACCCCGACTAGCTGCCTACAAAATGAGGCTACCTTACTCCTGATCCCTATGACTAGTAGCAGAAATTTCTTCTGAATCTCAGCCCAGAGTTATGAGGAATCCAACTGGTGGGGACAGGAAATGGGGCCTGGCCTGATGGTGTGGATAGAAATGTGAGTCTTATGGCATTAAGACAGACAAAGCCAACTTAGTAAAAGTCCTATCACTCAAGAGCCTTCTGGGAAAGTCCTGCCTTGAATGACTGAGTCCCTTCAAATTGTGATGACAGTTATGTCTCGAGACAGTTATGATTTTAACCATCTTGGAAGAGAAGTGATCCCCCTGGAAATGGAGTCCCTGAAGACAGAACTGCATCAGATTTATCTTGGCAAGGTCCATGGTGTGCTAGTTACCTTCCTAATATCGTCTCTCTCTTTCCTTACAAACAGAACCTCTGCATTATTGGGGTTTTCAGTAAAACCTACATTTCCTATTCATCTTGATCCATGAAATTACCAATGAAATCTAAGCAAAATTGGGGGAATGTTCCCGTAGAGCTGTTTGAAAGGAGGGTGCAGATGATAGTATCTCTTTTTGCCTTTTCCTCTTTTCCCTCGGCTGACTGGCATTTAGATATGATGGTTTGAGTTGCATGGTCTTGTTATAATAAAGTGAATAACTTGAATAACTTTAAGGATGGAATCCTGTTATGATTTGAATCTTAAATGTCCTCCACAGAATCATGTGGGAAACACATGGTCCTCAGCTGGGGCCATTGTTGGAAGAGGTTGTGGAATCTCTTCTTCCTATATTTGGAAATATTGTCTAGGTAGCAGAAGTGGGTTGCTAGGGGTGGGACTTGGGAAGTAATAACCACTTCTGTCCCAGGACAAGCTTTCTGCTCCCCAATCTGCTGACCTGTGAGCCAGCCATGCAGCAAACAGGCTACCATGGACCCAGCCACTTCATCTGCCATGACTTCCCTGCCATCATGGACCTTATGCTCCAGAACTGAGCCAAACAAACCTCCCCTCCCATCCCCTAGCTTCTTTCAGGTATTTTGTCCCAGCAGTGAGGAAGGTAATGAATAAAGAAAATTGATACCAAGAGTAGAGTGGGGCCATTTCTGTAATAAACCTGACCACATGACTCATCGGCATGTGGGGCCAGTTTGCAGGAAGAATGTGGAATAATTTGGAATTTCAAACTAGACAAGCCCTAGATAGTGTTAACCAAGCTCAAGGGGCCCATTCTGGTGATAGCTTAGAAGACAAGAATGCCAATAGAAATCTGGACAGGACTACAAGGTTTCAGAGGGGAACAAGGACACTTTCAGGAACCGGGCTAGAGGTTATTCACAATACATTCTGGCAAGTAATGTGACCATGCTCTGCTTGTGGTCTGAAAGCTTGAGTGAGGCTGACTTCAAAAGTAAAGGACTGATTAGTGGGCAGATGGAACTTCAAGACAGCATTACCTTCAAGCTGTGGCATGGTTGTGGCTGGCTGCTTGGTGTCATCCTGACGGTGAGAGTAAATGCAAAATGTGGAGCAGAAAGATTAAAAAAACAAAACATGCAAGCTGGGCATAGTGATGCACACCTTTAATCGCAGCACTCGGGAGGCCAAGGGAGGAAAACCACTGTGAGTTTGAGAGAGTGAGTTCCAGGTCAGCCTAGATTAGAGTGAAACCCTTCCTCAAAAAAGAACAACAACAAAAAAGATGAGAAACGTGTATTTTGGCACAGGAAGGAGAGTGAGCATGGTAAATATTGCAGAGGAGGCAGCTGTGGACAAAGTGGCTGTAAGTGCCAAAGAGATGAGTGCCACTAAAGAGAAACCTTCAGCAGTTGGCACCAAGGTAGTGGGAAAGTTACCTCAGGGACAAGACTGCACCCATTTAAGGCTCTAGGGCGTAAAACTTCAAGCTCACTTGAAAAGCTCATATAAAAGGAGAGTGGCTGAACAGAGAATGCCACAGCAGGACCCTATTTGAATAAGTCCACCTGTTGGAAATGGTCCCACAGTTTCAGCCGCTTAGGCAAGCAGAAGCCACCACAGCCTTGATGAAAAGGGGCCATGCTGTCACTTGAACTGGCAGCAAAATTTGGTACCACCCATGTGATACTGGCTCTGCAAGAGTTATGGGATCCTGTGGGTTTGTGTGAAGGAAACAGAAGAAAAAAGTTGGGAGTATTTATAGGGAGGCTCTGAGGGGCCAAAGGCAGCAACAACAATGAAGAGTAAGTTTCAGTGGAGACCCTGGAGTGTGGGAGATTCCAGGAGCATGGAGCATCTGCTCAGAAATGCTGCAGGCATTGTACAGAGCTACATCGAGACAGAGGCTAGATACGCTGCACAAATTAGGACCAGAGGGGCAGAAGCTACGCAAGCATGTTGAAGCTCCGATGATGGCACCATTTGCCCTCATTCAGGACACGGTGCTGCAGGGACTAATGTGTTCCCTGCCTTGGTCTAATCTTCCCTTGCCACGCCTCCATTCCTGTCTTTTGGAATGGGAATGTTTATGATATCGTGTATTGGAAATTTGTGATCATTGTTTATTTATTTTATAGGGACTCACAGTTAAAGAGTTTATCTTGAGTCTCATATGAGACCTTAGGCCTTTGACCAGTGTTGCAACTATGGAGAGTAAGACTGTTAGGACTTTGAGGAATCTTGAAGTTGACTGAATACATTTTGCATCATGAGATGGCCCTGGATCTGCTGGGGGAAGGAACTGGACTGAATGTGAAGTGCCCCTCCCGTATGCTCATGTGTTTGAACACTTGGATCTCAGCTGCTTGCATGGGTTTGGAAGGTTGTAGAACTTTTGAGACTGTGGCCTAACTAGCAGAAGTGTGTCTGTGGGGGGTCAGGCCTTTTAGGTAATATCTGCTTCTGATTCTGACCTGAGCTTCCTGCTTCCTAGTCTGCCAACATATAAAAGAATCCAAGCCACAGACTCCTGCCACCATGGCTATCTTGCCTCCCCGCCCCCATGGTGGACTGTCCCCTCTGCAACCAAAAGCCACAATAAACCTCTCCTCCCTTGAGGTTTTCCGTCTGGTATGTTGTCACAGAAACAAAGAAAGTAACTTAGAAAAGGCTGCCTGCTAAGAACATGGAAATGAAAGATAGGAGGTTTCTATTGAAATCAAAGAGTCACCTTGTCACTATTCCTCCCCTTGGGTTTGATGTTATGAGCATGAAACAAAAACTTTTATAGCTTATTAGATTTAAAACATTTCTTAGAGCAGCCAAAGGTAATAGCTCAGTAATGTATAGATGATGTGTCTGATCTGGCAATGAGCCCTTTAGACTCTGGGAAGTGAAAGATTGTCTTCCCAGTGCAAATTCCTATACTGACTTCTGTCCACTTGTTTTGTTTGTTTTGTTTTCTTGAGGTAGGGTCTCGCTCTAGCCCAGGCTGACCTGGAATTCACTATGGAGTCTCAAGCTGGCATTAAACTCACAGTGATCCTCCTACCTCTGCCTCCCGAGTGCTGGGATTAAAGTTGCGTGCTACCATGCCCTGCCGCCTTCCTTCCTTTGCTATCATTTCCTTTTAGACTTTCAAGCTCTCAAGCACCACTTTCTATTGTTCTTATTATGTTCCTCTAGTCATTTCCAGCTTGTTCCTTCTGATATGGTATTAGGATGGGTTATAGCTATTGTGCCCACATTAAAATAACAAACATCCGGAAGCTGGGCGTGGTGGCACGCGCCTTTAATCCCAGCACTCAGGAGGCAGAGGTAGGAGGAACGCCATGAGTTCGAGGCCACCCTGAGACTACATAGTGAATTCTAGGTCAGCCTGGGCTAGAGCAAGACCCTACCTTGAAAAAGCAAGAACAACACAACAACAACAACAACAAAACCAAACAGAAAGCTGGGCATGGTGGTGCATATGTGTACTGCCGACACTGAGGAGGCAGAGACAGGTAAATTCTGTGGGGTTTGCTGGTGACTTCCAAACCAGTGAAAAATCCTGTTATCCCCCAAAGCAGACAGGCCCTGAAGAGCTACATCCAGGGTTGACCTCTGACCTCTACCTGCAAGCACGTGTATGTGCACGTGTACCCACACACATGAACACACATACATACGAAACCTAACATCAGAGCTATGATTTTGTTAGGTTCAGGCAAGCTTCAGTAAACTGAGCTCTAGTTTATTTATTTTGACTGCTCAGAAACTCAGTTTTGGTAACATCTTAAAAATACATTTATTATTGTTAGTATTTTTGTTTTTTTGAGGTAGGGTCTCACTCTAGCTCAGGCTGACCTGGAATTCACTATGTAGTCTCAGGGTGGCCTTGAACTCATGGCGATCCTCCTACCCTAGCCTCCCGAGTGCTGGGATTAAAAGCGTGCACCACCACGCCCGGCTTGATAACATTTTTTAAAAAGTCACTTTTCTGTAGCCCTAGCGCTAAATATGTGAGAAGTTTGAATACTACGTTTCGAGTTTCTTAGTGCTGGGACACAAGGAAGTGAACATGTCACTAGGAAAGGACGCAGGTGTTTAGGCCATCATTCCTGCTGACACTGAAGGAGACAGTGTCCTAGGTGGCCAGTTGGGATATGGTTCCTGGCAGTCTTGTGTCTGCCCTTGAGTTACTTGGTGCTACTGGGCCTTCTGTTGCTGTCTTTCCAGATGCCAGGGTACCCTTAAAATGGTTTTCTCCTGTTCTGGCCCAGCGGAGCAGCAGCAATTCATTTTCCTTCCCCCCACAGTCCCACAGCAGTCGAGCACTGTGGAGCATCCCATCCTGCAGAAGCGATGCTGTGTGACCATCCCCCAGGAGTGCCATGCAGTGGCCAGCACTGTGCACTGGGTAACACCTACTGGTGCTCTGAGAGCTGATTGGCTGGAATGACTGGGGAGTCAGATCTAAGCTCTCGCTGGACTTGGCAGGTTAGAGCAGTGGCCGCTTTGAGACACTCTCTGTTTCTACTAAAGAGACGGCACTGGAAAGGAAAAAAAAAAGTGAAAAAAAAAAAGCAATGCAGGTACCATGGATGGTTCTAGAAAGGGGTCATCACCATATGGAAAGAGAAGGTTTGTATTTGAAAGTGATTAAATGGAAACATAGATGTGTCACATTTAGAAGACCCAATAATATGCAGTCTCAGAGTGTTCTTACTTTGGGGTGTTTTTAAAAATTTTTTTGGCATGTTCTTGCCTCACTTTTCTTCCTAGTGTAGTCCTGAGGCGCTAGGGAAGGAAGGGAAAACTGGGCTTGAGAGTAAGAGCAAGCAAACAAACAAACAAAAAGGAAAGTAAATAGCTGGGTGTGGTGGCACACACCTTTAATTCTAGCACTCAGTGAGGAAGAGGTAGGAGGACTGCTGTGCCATTGAGGCCACCCTGAGACTACATAGCAAGTTCCAGGTTAGCCTGGGCTAAAATGAAACCCTACTTCGAGAAACCAAATGAAAAGAAAAAGAAAAAGAGACAGAGAGTAAGAACAAGGTACATGTATGGCACACTTTCTACTGGGCACAGGGACAAGAGGGACCTTTGTGTTGTGCAGGAAGAACTGCAAGAGAGATATGTTGAGAGAAGTCCAAGTTTGAGGCACAGGTAATAAATGTGCTCAGTCACTCTAACATGGTGTATGTGCCGCAGGCATCAGGCCAGGGGGCCATGTGACCTTGGTTATATAACCAGTGACTCATCAGTGCCACAGTGCTAGATTCTGATGGCTCCTATATGCCTGCGCAGTTTCAGGAGACAGGTTCGGGGTCCAGTGTAGAAGTCTGGGGACCAGAAGAGAAAGGCATATCCACATGCATGTGTGCATACCACACACACACACACACACACACACACACACGCACACACCCCAGAAGAGAGAAACTGCAGGGTTCAGAGCTGTCAAACCTTTAGGGTCTTAGATATCTGAGGCCCCAGAGCTGTAACAGGGGCAGCCACCATCAAGGGTTGCAGAGCCCAATGCTTGTGCCCACCCATAAGCTACAAGGCTAGCTCCTTTCCAGAGCTGAGGGATCCTGACCCCCTAGGCCTACACAAGAGCCATAACACCTTTTAGAAAACTAACTTATTTGAGAAAGAGAGAGAGAGAGTGAGGGAGAGAGGCAGAGAGAGAATGGGCACTCCAGCCACTGCAAACTCACTCCAGATGCATGCTCCCCCTTGTGCATCTTGCTTACATGGGTACTGGGGAATTGAACCTGGTTCATTAGGCTTCACAGGCAAGAGCTTTAGTGGCTAAACCTGTCTCTCCAGCCCCAAGAGCTACAACACTTTTAACTCTAAGGACTCCAATGCCTGAGGCCTGCATGCCCGTGCTGGCTGTAACACTAGAAGCGGCTTCTGCCTGCCTGGCCCCTCCGGCCATGTCCAACGCAGAGCTGCCAAAGACCAGCACCCGAAGGGCTTCTCCTTGCCTGCCCTGGATTCTGTCTAGGGAGAGCTGAAGGATCCCAGACAGCTGATTGTCAACAATTTTACTTAATTTCAGGCCCATGACTTTGTATTTGTTTCATTTTTTTTATTTTTAGGTATTTATTTACAGAGCACGATGTATATATGTGTTGTGTGCGCATATGTATGTAGGTATGTATGCATGTGTATGCACACGCATGTGCATGCAACATCTGGTAACTTCCTTAATCACTCTCTACCTTATTCTTTGAGACAGGGTCTCTCACTGACTCCACCAGACTGGCTTGGCCAATACGCCCCAGAGATTCCCTTTTCCTACTTCCCAGTGCTGGATTACAGGGGCAAGTTGTCCTGCCTGGCTTTTACATGGGTGCCAGGGATCTGAACTCAGATCCTCATGCTTGCAGAGCAAGCACTTTACCAATGAAGCCTGTTCCCCAGCAACCTTCTTCATGTCTCTAGACAGGCTCTGGCTATTTAGCACAGGCTGGCCTTGAACTCATAATCCTCTTGCCTCAACCTCCTGAGGCATGCACTACTGGGCTGGCTATTTTTTTTATTTTTAAAATATGCTTTATTTTATTATTTATTTATTTGAGAGAGAGAAAAAGAGAGAGAGAAACAGAGAGAGAGAAAGAGAGAGAGAGAGAGAAATGGGTGTGCCAGGGCCTCCAAACGAACTCCAGGCACATGCACCATCTCATGCATCTGGCTTACGTGGGTACTGGAGAACTGAACCTGGGTCCTTGAGCTTTGCAGGCAAGCGTCCTAACCGCCAAGCCATTTCTCCAGCCCAGACTAAGTGTTTTTAACATTATAATTGTTGCCTTCTGATGAATTCATGGGCTCTGAAACCCTCGGGTGTCTGGGTTTTTTTTTTTTAATGTTATTTATTTATTTGAGAGAGAGACAGACAGAGAGAGAGAGAGAGAGAGAGAGAGAGAGAGAGAGAGAGAATATGGGCGTGCCCGGGCCTCCAGCTGCTGCAAACGAACTCCAGACTCATGTGCCACCTTGTGCATCTGGCTTACGTGGGTGCTAGGGAACCAAACCTGGGTCCTTTGGCTTTGCAGGCAAGTGCCTTAACTGACAAGCCATCCCTCCAGCTCCTGTTTTTTGTTTTTTTCCTTTTTTACAAACACAAAATCAGAGTGCTGTGTTTAAAGCTGCTGGCTGCACTCAGCGGGTTGAGACCCACCACCTCTGCGTCAGCTAGATGGGATTACCTGGTATCTGCGTTCTGCCCAGAGCAATCTAAGATGCTGAGAAGATTCTGAGACCATGGTTTCACCCTCCGGACAAGTTCTGCCCTTTGGAGTCCCTAGAGTTTTACTCCCACCTCTGCAGGAGCTATTTCTTCCCAGCACCAAGCCCTGGAGAACAGTTACTCTCTAAGTGTGGATGTCCCCTTGCATGTGTTCAGTTTAGGACTGTGGCCATCCTGGGCTTATGTGACATTTGTAGTAGAGCAGCATTCAGAGGATTTTTTTGTTGTTGTTGCTTTCTCCTGCATAAATAAAAATTGAAAAGGAAATCTTCCATTCACAGAAGCTGCTGCCTGGAAGGTCGTGAGCTGCCTTGAATTTTTATTAAGAACCCAGCTATCGCCCCAGGGGAGTTTTGATCCCACACATTCTACAGAGTCACCATTGCTTATTGTATCCAAAAAGGGAAAAAGAGAGATTTTGGCAGTATGTGAGCAGAACCATAACTGGCTAAAGGGGGCTGTCATCTCTGTGGTCAGGCGTCAGCCCTGAAGGAACCGACCTCTGGTGGGTGACAGATGAGTGGAGCTTAAGATCAAGCCTCGGGGACAAAAACACAGCACACTTAAAATGTCTGGCAAACATCACCCCACAAAGACTGTTATGGAACGAGCAGGACCGTGTGCTCCGCAAGGACTCTCCAGGCAGCCATCTGTGGTTAGCACATGCTCCTCACTGACCGTCTGCTTTTGGCTCCTTCCCAACCTTAAATAAATAAAGATGATTTACCATGGGAGGCAGGGGAGTTTCCCCTCATAAATCAAAAGTATAGAGTAATGGGAATACAATGAAAGGCGTATTGTCTGGGAAAGGAATGAACCCTGCCTGCCACCATGGGAGGAGAGTCTCTTCTTATAGTTTGTTCTCCAGAAGGTTCGAAACAGGGAGGGGGAGGGCTCCCTTCAACTTCATCTAGAATTCTTTCCCTCTCCTGTTAAAAGCAGTGTTCTGTGTGTGTGGGAATGAGTCAGCTCAAGCTATTGTAGTGTCATGACCCTCTTTGCAATGCACTCGAGTCCATCTAAGTGTGTGTGTGTGTGTGTGTGTGTGTGTGTGTGTGTGTGTGATAAAGATAAGGTTTTCCACGGAGCCAACACTATCCAAAGCACGTTCTATGATGACAGAAACATTCTGTAGCCGCCAGTCACATGCGGCCATTGGGCCCTTGAGCTATGGCCTGCGTGATGGAGGACCTGACTTCCAAATCACATTTGAATTCTACGAGCTTTAGCAGAAGTGGCCCCACGTGCTGGTGGCTACTGTGCTGGACAGTGCGGCTCCAGACCACGGGGCTGCCTGTGGTTTCGCAGCCTTTGCTCACCACACGTGCTCTCTCCCCTGCTCAACGGAAGTTCTCTAGGGAGCCCCCAGGTACCTTCTGAAGGCTTCCAGCCCGACAGAAGCCACAACTCCCAGAGCCACGTTACAGAGAACTTACAGTACTGCGGGGACAAAGGAAGTGCAAGGACAGGGCTCTGGTGCACTGTGGAAGTGCAGTAATGAGTGCGCTACGGAAGGTGGGGGAGGACATTTGTAAGGGCTTCCCAAAAGAGATGAGATTTAGTGATGTGGTTCAAGTCATGTATTTCTGAGATCCTGGACGTCTACACTCAGAAGGAATGACTGCTCTTGGACCTCAAGCTTGAGTACGCCTCAACCTTATCCTCAATGTGGCTTTCCATCAATTCCTGGCAACCACATCCAAAGAAAGAGCCATCCCTGTTTTGGTATCCTCCAGCCCCATTAGCCAATCAATCACCAAGCATTCAATTAGCCATCAGGAAACATGTTTGCGATGATGTATCAATGTTCCCAGAAACCTGTGGTAGCCATCGGAGGCACAGTGCCCTCATAAATCAGGGGACACAGGGCCCCAGGTCCTCAAGAGCCGAGGAAAGCAATGTGGGGGATTGGCAGCTCAGGCTTTCCTAGCAGGGTGTGGATAGGAAGCACTTCAAAGCAGACAGGAGCTCCAGATTGTTGAAGAGAAAAGTTTGTCTGTTCTTCTTGAATCAGATTTGATTAAAAAGCATAACTTTAGGAACAAGCATCTGAAGGACATTTAAGACAGACATGTTTGTGTACTGCCTAGCCTTCTGACTTCCTAGCAAACGCTAACATGGTCACAACTGTGGACTTAACAGTTTACTGCATGTTTTGCTTGAAATGGAAGAGCGGATTCCTGTCAACACCCCAATCGTCCTCTGGCAACACCTCCCCCTGCACCCTCAGCAAGACTCTTACCTTCCTCATTGCTTCTATGAATCTTAGATCACATTCTCTTCAGAACCTTTAGGTTTCTTGTCCTTTTACTGAGCTAGATGGGGTGAGTGAGTAAACAATGTAATTTGACATTGAAAATTAATAAGAGCATGCAACATTGAGAAGAAAGACTGGGACATCATCATTTTCAGAAGGCATAATTTCAGGCCCCATGTGATGCCACAGGAACATATTCAAAGATGCAACATAGATTCCTGTCAAGAAGAACTTCAAGAAAATTATTAAAAAGAACATTACATTGCTTTTGCAAATTCAACTAAAGTATTTTACTATGGGAATATAAAATGCTTCATAGGTTACTTGAATCTTTTTGTTTTTAGTATGAAATATTATATATACAACTGAAAAATATATACATATATAGTATATTAAGAATATTCAAAATAGCCAGGCATGGTGGCACACATGTTTAATCCCAGCACTTGGGAGTCAGAGGCAGGAGGGTCGCTGTGAGTTTGAGGCCATCCTGAGAACACACAGTGAATTCCAGGTCAGCCTGAGCTAGAGTGAGACCCTGTCTAGAAAAACAAAACAAAACATAAAAAAGAATATTCAAAATAAAATGAAAGAGTGCAGCATCCAGTTTGAGAAGCATAAACTTTTAAGGCTGGAGGGATGGCTTAGCCACTAAGGCATTTGCCTGCAAAGCCAAAGGACCCAGGTTGGACTCCCCAGGACCCACGTTAGCCAGATGCACAAGGGGGCGCACGCATCTGGAGTTCGTTTGCAGTGGCTGGAGGCACCAGAGATGGAAGCCAGCAGCGAACACATTCCTGACACCCAGGCACCAGGGCAGGAGACTGAGCAGCCCCAAGAGATCCAGGGAAAGTCCTGTGGTGAGCAGAGGGCTGGGAGCGGGAAGGCTGGAGTCCGGGCGTGTGTCCAGGAATCTACTCTGGGGAAATCTGTCATTTGCAGGGCCATGGAGAAGAAGGAAGCAGAGGGAATGGAGCCAGGGTCCAGGGCAAATTTAACAACAGATTTACTAAGATTAGGAGATCTACATGTTGAGCCGCGAATCAATGGGACGTAAAGAACTCACTCTGATTATGACAGTTAATCTCGACTGGATTGAGAAACACCTAGAAGACGAGCCAAGCACACCTCTCCATGCATCTGGGAGGGTGTTCCCTGATATTGTTTAAAGGGGGAAGATTGGCCCTGAATGTGGGAAATTCCATCCCATAGGCTGGGGACCCAGGAGGAAAAAATGGAGAAGCAGCAGCCCAGGGGGACACACACTCGACCTCCCATTCCAGGACGCCATGCTCTCCTTGCCATGAGGGCTGAAACCTCTGGAACCACAAGCTGAAATAAACCCACCTCGTCTCAAGTTGTTTGCTTACAGTGATGCAAAAGCAAGCACACCCATTTTTAGAGGAATATGAAAGGCTTTTTTGTTTGTTTGTTTCTTTTTTGAGGTAGGGTTTCACTCTAGCCCAGGCTGACCTGGAGTTCACTATGTGGTCTCAGGGTGGCCTGGAGCTCATGGTGATCCTCCTACCTCTGCATTCCAAGGCTGAAAGGCTTTAAATTTTGTTTTTACTTATTTATTTATTTATGAGAGGAGAGAAAGAGAGAGAAGCAGACAGAATGGGAGAGAGAGAACAGGCATGCCAGGGCCTCCAGCCACTGCAAATGAACTCCAGATGCATGTGCCACCTTGTGCATCTGGCTTACGTGGGTCCTGGGCAATTGAACCTGGGTCCTTTGGCTTTGCAGGGAAGTGTTGTAATTGCCAAACCATCCCTCTAGTCCAAAAGGTTTTTATTTTATTTTTTCTGTAGAAGATAGGTGAAGTTTATTCCAGAGTAATGTGAAACACCCTTAGGGACTTTTGTTCAAGATGGCAGCCTCCTAACCAGCTTCAGCTCCCAGGATAATAACAGGCAAGATCTGTGGTACTCCAGGTCAAGTAAGTCTTAGCAGACCTCCACTGGGCAGGCATAGAGGGGCACAGTTGGGAATCTACTGATTCTCACACACTCAGGTAGCCCAGTAGACCCTCAGGTCCTCCCAAACACTACTTGCCACAGTCGCCCCTGACTCCCTGACCAGAAGGTAGTGAGATGCGAGGAGATAAACCATCCCTTGAACCTCAGCCAAGGCCCAGGTGAAACCACAGAGGAAGTGGGGAGATGAGCAAGAGTGCTGCTTCCATAGTGAGCCTGACAATCAGATGCTGAGGATACTCAGTACATACTAAAGCAGGGATCCAGAGTGTCCTACAAGCTGACCACTGAAGCAGACGTAAAACACACCCACCAAAGCCCAGGGTGTGGAAGTGGGGCAGAAAGATTAGAAGAGCCACAGGCTGGGACATTATACTCAGAGCCACTGCCTCTTCCCCCAATAACTAACTCCTGCTCCCACAATGAATAACTCACAACCCCATGGGGAATACTAGCAACCCCATTGAGGAGGGCCTCCTGTGGAATGCGGGCAGGGAGGAGGGAAAAGATGGTATGTTCTTAACAACAAAGAAAAGAAAGAAAAAAAATTCCAAGTGGGAAGAGTAAAAAAAAAAAAAAAAAAAATACATAAAAGAAGAAGAAGAAGAAAAGGAAAAAAAGAAAAAAGAAAAAGAAATAAAGAAAAGAAACACTTTTAGAGTGAGAATGGACAACGGAAAGAAAGACCACTGTGCTGTCCAACATGTTCAGTATGTCTTTCTACTTGGAACATTACATTCTTTTTTAAAAAAGTATTTTATTTTTATTTATTTATTTGACAGAGAAAGACAGAGAGAGAGAGAGAATGGGCATGCCAGGGCCTCCAGCCACTGCAAACAAACTCCAGACGCATGCGTCCCCTTGTGCATCTGGCTAATGTAGGTCCTGGGGAATTGAACCTGGGTCCTTTGGCTTTGCAGGCAAATGCCTTAGCCACCAAGCTATCCCTCCAGCCCAGGAACATTACATTCTTAACATTACAGGAGAAAGGTAATAAAAGTCTTTTTACCAAAATCCAGATAAAGTCTGTTATGTAAAGTCTGTTATGTAATGTTATATAAGTATTGAATAGTCTTGTTAAAATGTTCATTATAGGCGACCTTGGCCAAATGGTAGAAGGGCATTCTGTACATCTTTGAACTTATCTGTAAGTTCAAAATTATTCCTAAGTTAAAGTTTTAAAGAATTAGGCAGAAGGCCAGTCACCAAGGAGGGACTACCTGTAGGAAGTAGACACATGTGTGATGTGGACAGCATAATTACAAACCACAGACGTTGGTCAGAGCTGGTTTCTGATCCTGGGTGCACCGGCCACTGCCTGCCATGATTGGAAATTCCTGTACTATTTTCTGCTCATGTTCTCATGGCTAAAATCATGACCCTAGCTATACGTATTACAGGGGGGCTCCTGGAGGAGCAAAGGCAAAGTGCTTTATCACAGTGCTGGCCCACAGTCAGAGCTCAGTAAAGGTGGCTTGGGGTTCTGGGGTGATGAGTCAGTGGGTAACGTGTTTGTTGCATAAGTATCAGGACCTGAGTTTGAATCCTGAGCAGCCCACGTAAAGGCTGAGTGTGGTGGTAATCCCAGTCCTGAGAGAAAGAGATAGAAAATCTCAGCCTTGCTGACCAGCTATAGTCCAACTGAACTGGTGAGATTTAGGTTCAAGGGAAGACCCTGTGTCAAAAATTAAGGTGTACTTTGTTTGTTTGTTTGTTTGTTTTGGTCTGACAGTGAAGCTGTAGTGGTCGTTGTGGCTCTCTGAGCTTCTCCATGCTGCCCAAGGGTGACAAAGAAAGATGCAGGAAAGTTGGCTAAGAAAAAGACCCAGTAAACAAGCCTGGAGGCCGGCCAAAAAGAAGTGAGCAAGCCTGGTGTGGGGGCGCAAGCCTTTTATCCCAGCACTCGGGAGGCAGAGGTACGAGTATTGCCATGGATTCCAGGCCAGCCTGAGATTACACAGTGAATTCCAGGTCGTCCTGGGCTAGAGTGAGACCCTACCTCAAAAAAAATAAATAAATAAATAAAATAAAATAAAAAAAGAGGAAGAAGAAGAAGAAAAAGAAAAAAAAGGAGGAGGAAGAGAAGGAGAAGTCATCCAAAGGCAGTTTGTGACAATTCAACAACCTAGTCCTATTTGACAAAGCTGCTTACAGCAAACTCTGTAAGGAAGTTGCCAGGTATAAGCTTATTACCCCAGCTGGGGTCTCTGAGAGACAAGACTCAAGGTTCCCTGGGCAGGGCAGCTCTTCAGAAGCTCCTTAGTAAAAGACTTATCAAACTGGTTATAAAGCACAGAAATACAAAGAGTAGAGATACCCCTGCTGCTGGTGAGGATGCATGGAATATGCTCAACTGACTGTGCATTTGGAAAGCTAAACTTTTATTAAGTCAAAAGGTCGAGCTCGGTTCCCCAGGACCCACATTAGCCAGATGCACAAGGGGCGCACGCGTCTGGAGTTCGTTGCAGTGGCTGGAGCCCTGGCGCGCCATTCTCTCTCCTCTCTCTGTCACTTTCAAATAAATAAATAAATAAATAAAATTAAAAAAACAACAAATTAGGGTGGAGAGTGATTAAGGAAGACATCCTACATCCACCTCTGGCCTCCACACACATGTGCCCTCACATCCACGCACATGCAGGCAAGGGTGACCTGAGCTCTTATTCTTGCAGTTGATCAAAGAATGCAGAGCAGTCTCATAAAATATATAGACTTCGGGCGGAGGAGCTTAGCGGTTAAGCACTTGCCTGTGAAGCCTAAGGACCCGTTCGAGTCATCCCAGGACCCCATTAGCCAATGCACAAGGGGCGCACGCATCTGGAGCTCATTTGCAGTGCTGGAGGCCCTGACGCGCCATTCTCTCGTCTCTCTCATCTCTCTCTCTCTCTCTCTCTGCCTCTTTCTCGCTCTGTCTGTCACTCTCAAATATATAAATAAAATAAAATAAATTTAAAAAAAAATAGACTTCCTTAAAAGACAGGAAAGTAGAAGGGGGACTGTTTGAGAAGATGGACAGGGTCCAGCAGGGGGAGAAGACAAGAGAAAGTAATAGGTAGGGGAGCTATGATTAAAGTACAAGTTACACATATATAAAATGTCAGAACTAAATTCATTGTTTTATTTGATGAATATAAGCCAATAAAAATTCTGAAAAAATAAAACCAATACATTAGAAAAGATTGTCTATGATTTAGAATAGGATGAAAAATTAAACATAGGATAAATTATTTAACAATATCACTAATAACAGGCTGTGTATTTCATAGTTTCAACTCATCAAAGCTATAGATGCTAGCAAAATTGTAAGATGCTAGCTAGAAAGTATAGGCTAATAAATAAACAATATGCAAAATGTAATAAATATAGCCCATTTGTCTAGCTATTCAGTAAGGTCTGTCTAAAGACAGTTATTGTTGTATTATGTCTGACACTGAAACAAAACCAAATTAAAGTTTGAAAGGAGGGAAGGGGTTAGGCAATGATGATTAGGCCAAGCTGCTCAAAGAATTGGAATGCAGACATTCATGTTGGTAAGTGTGACAAACCCACAGCCACACAGGGTAACGTCTGTGTGTGCGTAACATTAAAACGAATGCTGACAAAGGCTGGAGAGATGGCTCAGCAGTTAAGGCGCTTGTCTGCAAAGCCTAATGACCCGGGTTCAATTTCCCACTACCCACATGAAGACCATGCATCTGGAATCTGTTTGCAATGGCCTGAGGCCCTAACATGCCCACTCTCTCTCTCTCTCCTCTCTGTCTGCATGCAAATAAATAAATAAATATTTTTTTTTTTTAAAAAAAGAATGAATGCTAGCCGGGCGTGGTGGCGCATGCTTTTAATCCCAGCACTTGGGAGGCAGAGATAGGAGGATCGCTGTGAGTGTGAGGCCACCCTGAGACTACATAGTGAATTCCAGGTCAGCCTGGACTACCTCAAAACAAAAAAAAATGACTGCTGGCAAATGTGTAGACATCTGTACGCCCCAGTTGAGACTTGGATTGCACATTGCAGAGGTGAGAGCAGCTGCTGGGAGGGAGTGGGGCCGCGGAAGACAGTCACTTGGGGGAGGACCAGTGGTTCGTTGGCTCTTTCGGGTCACTCTACTCAGGAGTTAGTGACAGCAGCCTGGCACCAACCATGTGAAAACATATATTAAATATTGTGGTGGTTTGATCCAGGTGTCCCCCATAGGCTTAGGTGTTCTGAATATCATGTCCCCAGCTGATGGCAATTTGGGAATTAATACCTCCTGGAGGCAGTATATTGTTGGGGGCAGGCATATGGGTGTTATAGCCAGCTTCCTCTTGCCAGTGTTTGGCACACTCTCCTGTTGCTATTGCCCATCTGATGATGGCCAGAGGGTGATGTCCACCCTCTGCTCACACCATCGTTTTCCCCTGCCATCATGGAGCTTCCCTCACATCTATAAGCCAAAATGAACCTTTTTGTTTTTATTTTTTTCCACAAGCTGCTGTTGGTCGGGTGTTTTCTGCCAGCAATGTGAGTCTGACGGCAGCAGATATATTTGTCCTTCTCTGTCCCAGTCTGCTCAACCCCGAGCCCTCTCCTGTGTCCTCCCTTCTCCAGGTGCCAGCGCCCATCCCCAACAGGCACAGAACGTGTGCTTTGGTTACTCGTGGTGACAGCTGCTGCCTTTACTGAGCACCTGTAAAGTGCTCACTGGCTAGCCTAAGTGGTGAGCCAATGACAGGCTCTGTCTCAAAAAGAAGTGGACAGTGCTCCTGAAGATGGCACCTGAGGCTGGCTTCTGGCCTGCACATGCATGTGCACACAATACTACATCTGCATACATACATGAACCCACATACACTTTTACACACACACACACATACACACATGAACCCACATTTGTACACACACACAACACACATGAACCCACATATACACACACATAAAACACACATGAACCCACATATGTATACACACACACACAGATGTGCCCAAAAAAATTATTTTTGATTTTTTTGGGGGGGTTTTGAGGTACAGAATCTTGCTATGAAGCCCAGGCTGGTCTCATGGAGATCCTCCTGCCTCATCCTCCCAACCACTGGCGTGATAGATGTGAACAATGATACCCCAATGAGTTCTTACTTCTATCCAACAGCAGGGGAGTAAACAAGACCTCTTCAGAAAAGTGAGCTCTAACTAAGGCAAGAATAGGCTTAAAGACCCTAAGAACAGTGTTGTATGTCATCTCAAATCACCTTACTATGTAGTTCAAAATGTAACACAGCTGGGCGTGGTGGCACATGCCTTTAATCCTAGCACTTGGGAAGCAGAGGTAGCAGGATCACTGTGAGTTCGAGGCCAGCCTGAAACTGCAGAGTGAATTCTAGGTCAGCTTGGGCTAGAGCTAGAACCTACCTACTTCCAAAAAAAAAAAAAAAAAAAAAAAAAAAGAAAAGAAAAAAAAAAAGAAAAATAGTACCAAGCTCTCAAAGTAGTGAAAGAAAATTCAAAAATTCAGCAAACATGTAATTCCCTCCACTAACAAAATTATCTGATCTTGCGGGGGGTGGCTTAGTGGTTAAGGCACTTGCCTGCAAAGCCAAAGGACCCTGGTTCAATTCTCCAGTACCTTCGTAAGCCAGATGCACAAGGTGGCGCATGCGTCTGGAGTTTGTTTGTAGTGGCTGGAGGCCCTGACATGCCCATTCTCTCTCTCTCTATATATATATCTCAAATAAATAAATAAAATTTATTTTAAAAATTATATGCTCTCCTAAAATATTATCATCTTACTTGATAAGGAGTTTTGAGTATCCCTGCTCTACATGTTGCCTCTGTTTTTTACTGGGTGATTAAGCTGTAATTCTGTCTAAACTCTACTGGCCTTGTTGAGTGTGTCATGGAGGAAGATGAGATATCCCATAATGTCACTGCTGCCTAGACTGACAGGAAGGGACAGAGCTCTTTTCTTTCAATGAGGAACAAGCATTCCTTTTTCCATTCAAGAAATATTAGCACAGCACATTTACCTGAAAAGCCACGTGGGCTCTTGCCCTCAATTCTGCCCTACCTCCTTTGGTCGTAGGTCTGTGTCTCCCAAGACCGTGTCATGATCAGAGATGTCCCTTGAAGAGATGGGGAAGGGCCAAGCTTCCCAGTCTTGTTCTTCTAGATTGGGCATCCTGTCTCAGTTCACTTTTTTTCTATCCATAACATTTGGGAGTGACTCACGGGCAGGCCCCGAGACTCAGTTTCTGCATCTGTGAATACAGAGTCATGATATGTCTTCCCTGTGTCATGGGTTTCTGATAGTGCTTTTAAAATGCTTTCTCCTTCTCTTCTTTCTCCTCATCCTCTTCCTTCTCCTTTAGTTGTTCAATACCTATTCTTTTTCTCCTCATTTCTGTGTCATCTCAAGTATTCACCTGAACTTCATGATAATCAGAATGTGGGGGGGGGGGGAGATAGAGACAGCTGGCCCTGTCAGGAAGCCACGCCCTATGACAGCTGGGAAACACTTCCGATCTGGGTGGTTGGCTCTTTGCTTGCCCCATCTACAGGGCAGGAAAGGTGGAAAGGGCTCCAGTAGGAGGAAGCTGAGCAGAAACAGTGCCCTTCAATGGAAACAAGAGGGCATCTTATTCACCTGGCACCATGTCTCTGGGGGACTAGAGGGATGAGACCATGACATGCTGAACCAGGGAGAATGAGTAGAAGAGAAAGAGAAGGGCTGTCCACTCCTAGACAGAAATTCCTCAGAGGTTATCTTCCTTACATCTCCCGCCTCTTCATTTCTCCATGTGAAACCCCAGGATGCTGCCTTATGCCCTGCTGTTGCTCTGGACCTTCCTTCTCAGACTCACCAGCTCTCTTCCACCCAAGCCTCAGCATGTTGGAATCCTCTAATCTGCCTCTCCTCTTTCAAAGTTTCCTTCCCATGTGACCATCTACGCTCTAGCCTCCAATGCCACCCCCATCTCAGGTTTATGACTCCTTCTGTGACCTGTAGTCTATGTGACATCCAGAGAGCCTCCAAGAGGTAGGTACACAGGAGCAAAGAAAAAAGAGAGGAGTAACAAAATATGTGTGTTTCTGTGTGTGTCACAGTGGGTATATGCCTGTGTTTGTCTACGGCTGCCTATGTCATGCTTCTCTCTCTCTCTCTCTCTCTCTCTCTCTCTCTCTCTCTCTCTCTCTCTCTCTGTGTGTGTGTGTGTGTGTGTGGCTTCATTGTGGGGAGAAATGCATGCAATAAATAAGAAAGATCAAGAGTTGATACCTTCTATATAAAATAAAAATAGCCACAAGAAAGCATTAAGGCATCAAGAATTAATTAGAAGGCAAGAAGAAGTCCAAAATAAACTCTCCAAAGAGAAAATGCAATTAGTATACCAACCCAGTCAGATGCTCAGCTCAATAAGGGACCAGTGGAAATTAAATCCAGGGGCAGCAAGTCTGACTGCAGGTGGAGCAGAGGTGAGGAGGTAGTCACACTGCTGTAGCACAGGTAGAAACAATAGGCCTGTGACCACTTGCTGCTTCTGACCTAGTCATCACACAGGTCCCCCACGTCCTTAGAAAAAGTCAGAAAGCAAACTTTTTAGGACTTCTCTAAATAGAAAGAGAAGTAATCTTCGGTAAGTTCATTGACTTCTGTGACGGGAAGAAATGCTCACACAGTACTTGATACATACGCAGGTTCAGTCTCTCTTCCTGGCATGTCCAGATTCAGTAGCTCTGTGATGGTGCCCAGGAATCTGTGTTTTGTCTAGGCTCTTCGGGTCTTAACTTTAGATAAATTTGGAGCATATGGATTGAGAAGAAAGAATGAAACACCATCATGAGGTCATTACAACAGATGTTTACCAAGAAAATATAATTCTTGTGGAAAAAAAAGTACTTATAATGGGCTGGAGAGATGGCTCAGTGGTTAAGATGCTTGCTTGCAAAGCCTAAAAACTAGGTTCGATTCCCTAGTACCCATGGAAAGCCAGATGCACAAAGAGGCACATGCATCTGGAGTTCATTTGCAGTGGCAGGATGCCCTGGCGCATCCATTCTCTGTCTCTCTTCTCTCTCTCTCTGCTTGAAAATAAATAAATAAAAATATTTAAAAATACATTTCGATTCCCAAGAATGTCCAATACAATAGCAGGATATAAAAGTCTGCAGGGTGTGGCTGGGGAGATAACTCAGCTGGAAAAGTGCTCGTGCTGAAAGCGTCAGGACCTGAGCTCTGTCCCCAGAACCCACAGAAAAAAAAAGCTAGCCATAGCTGTACACATCTACAATCCCAGTGCTGAGGAAGCAGAGACAGCTGGTCTAACCCACTTGGTGAGCTCCAAGCCAGTGAGAAACCCTGTCTCAAAAAGGTGGATGTGGGCTGGAGAGATGGCTCAGCAGTTAAGGTGCTTGCCTACAAAGCCCTAAGGATGCAGGTTTGATTTCCCAGTACCCACATAAGCCAGATGCACAAGGTGGCGTATGCATCTGGAGTTCGTTTGCAGTGGCTAGAGGCCCTGATGTGCCTATTGTCTATATATCTGCCTGTCTTTCTCAAATAAATAAATGCTATTTAAAGAATGTGGATGTGGGCTGGATAGATGGCTTAGCAGTTAAGCGCTTGCCTGTGAAGCCTAAGAACCCTGGTTCAAGGCTCGATTCCCCAGGACCCACGTAAGCCAGATGCACAAGGGGGCGCACGCGTCTGGAGTTCGTTTGCAGTGGCTGGAAGCCCTGGCGCGCCCATTCTTAATCTCTCTCTCTCCCTCCTTCTCTCTGCCTGTTGCTCTCAAATAACTAAATAAAAATAAAGAAAGAAAGAAAGAAAGAAAGAAAGAAAGAAAAACAAAGGTGTGAACCACCAAGCCCAACCATTAAAAAAAAAAAAAAAAGAATGTGGATGTAATTCATGCCTGATACTGTAAACTTGATCAAAAGCTGGTGGCTAGGATGATCGTAGGCTCAGGAAGGGCACCTACTACTGTTATTATGCTAAATGGACAAATTGTCAAACCGTCTTCTACATACTCTTGTTTATAACCATAGGTTAGTGCTGCTCTCAACCTTGATTATAGAAGTTTCTTTTCGCAGTGGGAAGAGATAAATGTGGAGACACACTGCTAGTGAAAGTGATGAGAATAAGTAACTTGTGTGCCGTGCCCTCGACAGGACATCCACATCCATACGACCCACTCCAAGGCTCTGGGAATATCCTGGAATGGGGGTAACAAGAATGTAGTCTTCTGGACACTCATGTAGCTGTGGTATCCTGCAGAAGATTGAGCCCATCATCACTCCATTATGGATGGGGAAGGTCTCACGAGACCCCTGTTCATCCCGGAGCTATTGACAGTTAACAGTTGCTGGGGGAATCATGTTGGTGAAGCCACTGGTAAGTTGTCCATAGTCTCATGCAAGCAACCCTAATTTTACAAAGTGGTTCATAAAACAAAAAGACATGAAGTAGAAATAGGATTCGTCAGGGAGAAAAAGGGGTTTAGTGGGAGAGGGAGGGAGAAAAGATAGGAAAATGGGAGGTTGATATAATCAAAATATATTATAGAAATATATGAAATGTCAAAAGTCTTTTTAAAGGTGGATTGCACTGAGGAATGACACCTGAGGTGTCCTCTGCCCCCTCCCCCAACACAATCTGAGATGTGGTCTAGTCAAATAGTTATTAAGGAATTATTAGGTACCAGGCAATGGGAGCTAGGAGAAGAAAGCAGGCGCTATGTGTTCTTGTAGAACATACTCACTGCATGGTGACAGTGTCTTCCTGGGCTCAGAGCCTCTGGACACAAGTGATCATGACCCTATAGCGGCTTTGGAAAGAAGTGGGTTTAGGAGGAAGGAGAGTGTGCCATGGATTTGGAAAAAAGGAGGGAGAACAACAGAAACAGGGAGGCAGTTCATGGATGTCTACAGAAGAGTTCTGTGCAGGGAACAGAAAGATTTTTTTTAACGTGACTGCTGGACGTTTATAGACAGAGGTGCTGAAAGTCTGCCTGGCTGAGCAGCCCGTCTGGTCTGATGGACAAGGGACAGTGTTCGCTTCCCAAAGCTCATACCACAGGTCACAGGTCACAGAACATCCACCTCACCCAGGATCAGTACCAGTGTTGGGCCAGGTACAGGCTGGAGAGGGGATAAGGAGCCTTATGACTTACCTCTCACTCAAAAATGACTTCATATTTAGACTTAGGCTTAGTTCAACATGAGTCTATAAACACTGTCATGGAGATGCACCAGTAAAATTAAAAATAAGCTTATCTGGCATTTCTATGCATGTATGTCATAACTAAGCTGACTGCCTTTGATGCACTATGATATTTTAAATTTAAAATCCTATGCTTATCTGGAAACTAGCATAATTATAATTGGTTGACATAAACATTTAATATATATGATAATTTTTATAATTCTGTGTTGGCATTTCTCCCTTGTATTAACAAACCAGAATCTTCAAACATTCAACTCTGGGAGGTTATTCCAGGACTGGAATGCTGCTAGAATCCCCCAAACCCTAAACCTAAAGTTGATGCTTATTTCTTTAGGGCCATCCTGTGTTTTTGTTCTATGGTGTTAACTTGGTCCTTCCAACTTCTCAAGTTTGACAGGCTGTGAGGTTTCTGCTAAGGAGAGAGGCTGTTAACTAGAGGAGAGCCATGGAGTCCAGTCAGAATGTCTTATCAGGGCCCATCTCTGAAGGAACAGATCCCAGATGTAATCCAGCAGTGCCCTTGACCTGCTTAAGATATCTGGTCTCCATTCACTGGGGCACTTCCCACTGGAGTTTTTGGAAAGGAAGTTTATTGGTGTTTAAATAGTTGAGGCTCTGACACCTGCTAGTCATGCTCTGTGGGGAGCTAACCTGGTGACCCTGGCCCTGGATCCCCTTATATGCCACAAAGAAGATGCACTCAGAGATCTCTGAGGGCCACCACCACCCCAAACATTGGTAAGACTCATTTGTCCAATGGCAAAATAAAAGTCATACAGACCTTCCTAAGCTTCCAAGTTTTATTAGATACCATATGTTCTTATGACCACATCTGCCATTCCTCCAAACTCTTATTGTTCCCAGTAACATAATAATCCTGAAACATGAATCCGTATAGAAACAGCTACAGAGCCAGCATTGTCTCTACTGAGCCTATTAAGGAAATTTGTTTATATATATATTCACCATTCAAAATACATTGAAAAATCAGGAAGTAACCAAGTTGGATAAATTACTGGCAAGTTATTCAGCCCTCAGGCTGTGTGACAGAGGTGTCCGGTGCCCAATCAGGATCATCCCATTATAGTAACCTTCAAATGCAAATATACTTTCAGCTGATGGGACCTTAGGCAAGCTCATCTTGGAGTGAGAGATGCACTCAGAAGTGCATCTCTCACAGAATAACATTCTTGCAACCAAGTAGCCCCTTGCTTAGTCAAGCAGTAAGCCCCATCTTAAATGTTCTGTGCAAACTCAGAATGTGGAAACTTTAGTCAAACAAAGATCTCAGTAATGGGGTAGAAGGCAATGCATGGCTCAAGGCTTCAAGTTAAGTTCCCCTCTCCTATGTGTGATCTTCATCTAGAACTTGCCCTTAAACCTGAGCAAGAAGGACATTTTCCAGGTTTGTCCTTTAAAGGTCCAGGTCTGGCTCTTCCATAGGTGTGGCTGTCCTCTCTAGGGAAGAAGATTATAAGACCAAGGAAGTCAGCACTCAAAGTCAATGCTTCCTCATGTAAGGCCACTCTCTGGCCCCCAAGCTCCATTGCTGAGCTCATCCTTCTGAAGGCAGATGAATACAAAGGCTGTGTGGTGAAGAAAGGGAAGCTCTGTGCGTGGGGAGATGATCTGCAGAGCTGTGATGAGTGGCTGAGATGGACACCCACACACACTGTGACAGTTCTCCAAGAACAAGATAAGTGGCCAGAGGGACAGAAGGGGATGATGTGTGTTGTGCTGGTGGCTACCTCTTTCCATCCACACAGGCTTTGGTACAGAATTCTAAGAAGCTTAAGGAATCTAAATTTGAATCTAATCATGTAGGTTAAAAAATGGAACTGTAGGGCTGGAGGGATGGCTTAGCGGTTAAGATGTTTGCCTGAAAAGCCAAAGGACCTCGGCTCAATTCCCCAGGACCCACGTAAGCCCGATGCACAACGTGGCACATGAGTCTTGAGTTTGTTTGCAGTGGATGGAGGCCCTGGCTTGCCCATTCTCTCTCTCTCTCAAATAAATAAATAAAATATTTTTTAAGAAAAAATGGAAGTGTGTAGATATTAAGGTAGAAGGATAGAATATAATTTCTCTAAGACTTTGTTAGGGCTGGAGAGGTAGCTCAGTGGACAAAGTACCTGAGTTCAATCTCTTGACCCCACGTTAATTAAAAGCCAGAAGCCACTGGGCATCGTGGTGCATGCCTTTAATCCCAGCACCTGGGAGGCAGAAGTAGGTGGATTACTGGGAGTTCCAGGCCATTCTGAGACTACACAATGAATTCCAGGTCAGGCTGGCCTACAGTGAAACCCTACCTCGAAAAACCAAAAAAATAAAAAATAAAAGAAAAGGGCCAGAAGTGAAGCCATGGCAGGCTTCTGTCATCCCAGCATGGTGGCACTAATGGTGGAGACAGGAGGCAGAGACAGGAGAATTTCTGGAAGCTCAACGCAAATAACAGAACAAAGAATCCAGAGCAAAGGGCTTGCTTCAGCAGCACATATACTAAGAATCCAGAGCAGAAACCCAGCCTCAAATGAGATGAAAGTTAAGGACAAAACTGAAGTTGCCCTTTCATCTCCATATACGTGCCATGGCACATGCTCCCCCAACAAACATGTGCACACATGTTTGCACACAGATAAATAATTAAAAAAAAATAAAACTGTTAGCTTGATTGGTGTGATTGTTAATCATTTTCAACTTGATAGAATCTAGAGTCACCCAGGAGACAAATCCTTTGGCACATCTGTGAGGGAGTATCTAGATCAGGTTACATGGGGTTTCTACCTCATTTAACTGTATATGGCATCATTCCGTGGGTTGGGGTCCTGGACGGCTGTAGCAGACAGCTTCAGGTTCGCTGAGACGAACTTCCAGACCAGGCACAGTTATGGAGGAAGGGATTTATTGAAGCTTACAGATCCAGGGGAAGTTCCATAATGGCAGAAGAAGCTGGCCCTGCTTTCACAGGTCCAAGCAGAGAGAGAGAAGACACAGCCAAAAGCCAAAAGCCACACTGCACAGTGCACTTCAGGAACTCCAGATAGAACCAGGCAATTTGCATATCTTTACATTGGAATTTCAAATCCACCACCACACCTTAGGGCTGGACCCTAAGATCTGCCCAGTGATGCCTTCTTCAGCCAGGGGGCTGCAGATCCAAACTACAAACTAATAAAACACTGAATATATTGGGAGCCATCTATTCAAACTACCACATTCCACCCCTGGTCCCCAATAGATTCATAATCATCTCACATTGTACTCAGTCCAGTTTCAAAGGTCCCCACAGTCTTTGCCAACTTAAGATAGTTCCAACATCCCAAGTCTCCTCTGAGATTTAAGGTCATCTCTTAGTTGTGAGTCCTGTGAAATCAAACAAGTTATATACAGTTTCAACATATAAAGGCACAGAGTAAATAGTAAGACATAACAGGGGGAGATTAGAACAATGCAAACTCAACAACCATCAAGCAAACATCAAACTTCTGTAGTTCAAGTCCAATATAACCAGTCATTGGCAGTCTCCAGATTTTCCAATTCCACCCCTCCAACTGGGCTGAGCAGTTAGGGAAAACTTTCATCCCTAGCCAACAGCCTCCATGATAGCCCTTGCACAGTACTGATATATCCAAAACATCTTTAGGTCTCCATGCAAACCACGGTCTTCTAAAGGCTGTTCCAGCCAATTCATGAGGTTTATTACACCCTGCCTATATGCCACATCTCAGCAGTGGCTCCTGAAACTGTGTGCATTTCATGACCATTCCATGCATTTTTCATGCTTCTGAAACCAATACCAGGTGTGCAGGACACAGCCATGTTCTTAATTCAGGGGTGAAAAGCAGGTTCCTTATCCAATCAACTCTTTCCAAAAGAGTTTGCACTTCTATCATAGTCTTTCCTCAGGCATCATTTCCATTATTTTAATGTAAAGCAGTTGGGCCATCTTCCTTAAGAATGCTAATGTGTTTGACAATAGCAGCTTCAGCAACCTAAAACCAGTCTTGGTGCCTGTAATTGAAACTTGCTTGAGGTTTCCCAACTTAAAATCTTATTTATTTATTTATTTATTTATTTATTTGTTTATTTAAAAGAGAGAGAGAGATAGAAAGGGAGAGAGAATGGGTGTGCCAGGTCCTCTAGCCACTGAAAACAAACTCCAGACACATGTGCTACATTGTGCACCTGGCTTATGTAGATACAGAGGAATCGAATGTGGAACCTTAAGCTTCCCAGGCAAGCACTTCAACTGATTAACCATCTCTCCAGTCCCTTAAAATCTTGAATGTTTCAGTCTAATATCCTTAGCCAAGCATATCAGTCCATTATAAATTTAACCTTGTTCAAACTCTGGGCCTGGGTAGCAGAATGCAGCCAGCCCTTATGCCAGTAGCCCAGTTCCAACAAAGTCCTCTGCAGTCTTTCCTTCTCCTTAGAAAGCTCATAAGCCAAGCCTTGAAGTTCAATACTGTCTGCACTTAACACTCTAAACTCTCATCAGAATAGTCCATAAAACTCACCACTCCAGAAGGCACCTTTAGTTGCAAGCACCAAGTCCATGCCCATTTCTCCAAAACAAAAGTTCCAAAAGACCAAAATCCACATGGTGAGGTTCATCTCCCCCCATATTCTGGTACCAATTTCTGTAGTAGACAGCTTCAAGTTCGCTGAGATGAACTTCCAGACCAGGCACAGTTATGGAGGAGGGGATATTTATTGAAGCTCACAGATCCAGGGGAAGTTCCATAATGGCAGAAGAAGCTGGCCTGCTTTCACAGGCCCAAGCAGAGAGAGAGAGAGAAGACACAGCCAAAAGCCAAAACACCACATAGCACATTTCAGGAACTCCAGATGGAAGTGGCACTTTGCATATCTTTACATTGGAATTTCAAATCCACCACCACACCTTAGGGCTGGACCCTAAGATCTGCCCAGTGACCCGTCCTCCAGCCTGGTGGCTGCAGATCCAAACTACAAACTAATAAAACACTGAATATATTGGGGGCCATCTATTTTGCCTCCTGCTTCTGCTGCCATGCCTGCTTGCCATGCTGGACTGTGTTCCCAAGAAACACAAGCCAAATCACCTCTTTCTCCCTTAAGCTGCTTCCAGAAATTTGCCACAGCAACAAGGAAAAGAGCTGGCATAAGAGGTAAGGCTTAGATACTTAGACACGTAGCATAATGGTCTCCACTTGAGTGAGTTTATTTCGGGGGTATCTTCTGAGACAAGGGTCTCACTCGGGAACTCAGGCTGGCCTGAAACTTACTATGTAGTCCAGGCCAGCCTTGAACTTATGACACCCTCCTGCCTCAGCCTCCTGAATGCAGGGGTTCCAGCTCAGAGCCACCACACCTGGCTTTCACTTCAGCTCGCGCTCTGAGCTGAAGGCAGGAGGTGGTGTCGGCAGGCCTAAGCCCTGTAGCTCCTTCCTCCATCATGTAATGGCTGCTCGGTAGCTGCTGACTTGTGCAGCTCTTGGATTCTTTGAATGATGTCAGAGGAGGCTGCAACGATAATGAATGAAAGTAAGTTCTTCCCACAGAGGAGATTTTAGGTGACATCTGTTTGGTTGTAATGACAAAACCAACTCACATTGCCTTAAGCAGAAATAATAAATAAATAAATAATTCTCACATAAATAGATAAATAAATAAATAAATAAATAAATAGAAGCTTTTTTTTTTTCCCAGCAAAGGAAACAGTGAGTGAAAAACCTACAGAATGGGAGGACAACCTTGCTGGCTATATATCTGACAGAAGGTTAAATGTACAAAGAAGCTGGGCGTGGTGGCGCATGCCTTTAATCCCAGCACTCGGGAGGCAGAGGTAGGAGGATCGCCCTGAGCTCGAGGCCACTCTGAGACTACATAGTGAATTCCAGGTCAGCCTGGGCTAGAGTGAGACCCTACCTTGAAAAACCAAAAAAAAAAAAAAAAAAAAAAAAAAGAGCTCCCAAACCAAACAATAAGAACAATAAGAAATCAAACAACCTGATTGATAAATGGGCTAAAGAAATGAAGAGACAGTTCTCAAAAGATGAAGTTCAAATGGTCAGTAAATGTGCCAGGCGTGGTGGTGCACTCTTTTAATCCCAGCACTTGGAAGACTGAGGTAGGAGGATTGCTATGAGTTTGAAGCCAGCATAGGCTACAGAGTGAATTCCAGGTCAGCCTGAGCTAGAGTGAGATCCTGTCTTGAAAAACCAAACCAAACCAAAACCAACCAACCAACCAACTAACCAACCAAACAACCAAACAAACAACAAACCCTCCAAATGGTCAGTAAGCATGAACGTGTTCAACGTCACTATCTCTTGGAGAAATACAGATTTAAACTACATTGAGATTGTATCTCCCCAGCCAGGATGGCTAGCATTAAGAAAACAAATAACAAATGCTGGTGAGGATGTGGACAAAAGGAAACTCTTACACATTGCTGGTAGGCATGCAAATGAGCTCAGGCACTAGGGAAATCTGTATGGAAATTTCTACAAAAAAAAAAAAACTTAAAAATCTGACCCATCTGTACCACTCCTGGGTATTCGCCCCAAAGACTCCAAGTTAATGTATCACAGAGATACATCAGTACTGATGCAGTACTACTCACAATAGCTGAGTTATGGAAGCAAACTGGGTTTCCAAAAACAGAGGGAGGGACAAAGAAAATGGAGCATATATGCACGTGAATTTTTTTCAGCCATAAAGAAAAATGACATCACATCACTTGCAGGAAAATGGATGCGACTAGAGATAATCATATTAAGTCAACTAAACCAGTCCCAGAAAGACAAATATCACGATGCCTTTTCTCTCATTTGTGGTGTTTAGATTTTAAATGGATTTATAAAACCGTGTGCATAGGGTCTGGGGAGACAGCTCAGTCAGTAGGGTGCTTGTCATGCAAGCATGGTGCCTCATTTACCGGCTCAGTTTTAGGAATAAATACTGGACCAGAAGAAAAAGGTTCAATCTGGCTTAGGGTTGCCAGGGGACATTTTATCATGGTGGTGGCATGTGTTTGTAATCTCGGCATTGAGGAGAGGCAGGTGTATCCCTGGGGATCACTGGCCAGCTAATTGGTGAGCTTGGGGCCAATGAGTACCTTTGATGTCTCAAGAAAAGTAGAGGATGCTTAAGGTTTGACACCCAAGACTGTCCTCCTGCTTCCACATGCATGTACACATATGCACCCACAACACACATACACACACACACAGGCAAATCATGCATGTGTATATGACATGAAAGTAAAAGGGAAACTGCTTTGGGTAGCAAAAGGAGGGAAGAGAGATGAGAAAAAAGAGAGCAGGAGAGTGTTGAGGGGAATATGTTCATGTACGCTGTAACTCAGCAAATAAAAGAAAGAAAAGGGAAATGGGAAGAAAATGATTAGTTTGGTGTACTCACTTCAGACACAGCTATACTTAGTTACTTCTCAAACCATGTTGCCCAGTTTATAATTCTCTGCCTTTGTCAGTCATTTGTCTCTTTAATGGTGCATTGGAGACTCATGGCCAAGCTTGTGGGAACTTCCAGAATCCAGACATTATCCCCCAAAACTCCAATAACAGAAACTTTACGCTCCTGTTTTGGTTCTCTTAAAATCCTTTTGCAAATTTATACAGACCCTTCAATTTGCTCTTGTATATAGTAACATTTTGACAATCAGAAAACCAGAAGCACGAATTTTTTTGTTTCATCTTTTTCTTTTTAAGACAAACAAGGTTGGCTGCGTACTGTTTTCACTCATTGCTGTCATAGCCGAGTTGAGGCTGGATTCTCAAAGCTGTGTTTTAGCTCCCTGAACTAATCTGTCCTGAAAGAGAAGAAGCCAGCATTTACTTTTTGAGAGTAAACCTGTCTTAAAAGCACCAGGGGGACCAGTCTATTTGAAAGAACAATGCGGGTGAATGGAGCTCTAATAAGGGGACTCCAGCCTTGGGGCTTTGATGTAACTACTTCCCTCTGGGGTACCTTTGGCTTAGTGTCAAGATGGAGAGGTTCTTAATGATGGTGGCTCATCACTATCATCTAGGAAGCCCATATCCCTGGCCCGACTGAGGAGCTACAAGAGGACCCTGTGCCCTGGGAGCTGGGCACGTCCCTACGCCATACTGCAGTGAACTTCAGAGTCAGAACCATGCCTGGCAGACCTTACTTAAAAGCTCTGGTTTTTACAATCATCAAAACACATTGCTTTACGGGCTGGAGAGATGGCTTAGTGGTTAAGCGCTTGCCTGTGAAGCCTAAGGACCCCGGTTCGAGGCTCAATTCCCCAGGACCCACGTTAGCCAGATGCACAAAGGGGCGCGTGTGTCTGGAGTTTGTTTGGAGTGGCTGGAAGCCCTGGTGCACGCATTCTCTCTCTCTCTCTCTCTCTCTCTCTCTCTCTCTCTCTCTCTCTCTGTCGCTCTCAAATAAATAAATACATAAAATAAAATAAACACATTGCTTTAAACAACAACAACAAAAAAAGATGTGAGGCTGGACAGATGGCTCAGCGAGTAAGGTGCTTACCTGAGATGACTAAGAACCCAGGTTTGATTCCTCAGTGCTCACGTAAGCCAGATGCACAAGGTGGCGCATGTGTCTGGAATTCGTTTGCAGTGGCTGGAGGCCCTGGTGTATCCATTCTCTTTCTCTATCTGCTTCTTTCTCTCTCTCTCTCTTAGATAAGTAAATGGGTCACTTTTAGTGGAACCAGTTTGCTATATAGCATTATGAGACTTTCACTTCTGGAAAGAAAAAAGGAAGAACTGGGGCCAGGACTATTGCAAGGTGCAGGCTTTTCCTCAATCGTAGGGCCGAAGGTCGAAGGGGGAAGATTCCAGGGAATTAAATAACTCAATATTCAACCAAGTGACTCTTTAATTAACTTGTCATGTCAGACAATGAAGCTATTAGTGAGTGAGTATTTTTTAATTGAAAGTGGAAAAATGATTTGTTTTATATTTTCAAAATTATCTATAATAAGCACTGTTAATTTTATAATCAGAAAAAAAAAAGCCCTTGCAAAAATGTCTGACTATTTTCAGCTATTAAAAGGGATAGGCAGATGGTCCTACCCACAGCAGCTGTCTTGCCTCACCTGGTAGCTGGAGCCTGACAAAAATGAGCGCAGGCAATTCTGTTAACATGCAACTGTTCCCAGGAATTTTATCTACAAGTTGTTTATGTTATTGTATCGCTGGCATTTTCTTCAGTCTCATCTGCTACAGACCTCCATGTCCAGCTCAGAGTCCAACCACGAGGAACCAGTTTGTGGCCTCAGTCATCCTGCTTGCAAATGCAACATCCTTTCAGATTCCAACCAGAGAGCCAGAAAGTCATGGTTACATGACTCCCTTCTAATGTCTCTCCTGGAGACATCTCAGAGCCCACTTGAAAGAATCCAGGGCTCCACCTCCTGGGGACCTTTGGCCAGGCTCTCTGAACTACCATTGGAGAAGCTTGTGGATTGTATTAGTTTGTGTGTGTGTGTGTATATACCTCTCCACACCATTCACAGTAGTCTGCAGAAGCACCAGCTAAGCCAGTACTCACTGGGTGTGGTAGTTTGAACGTGATAGTGTAAATGTATGGATGGCCCCATAGACTCAAGTGTTTCATTAAAATTAAGCTTACAACTTAGGTCTTCAGCCTCCCAGTGGAGGAGGTGTCACCGAGAGCGGATCCTGGAGTCCGGCCCTCAGGTGTGTTTGGGGGCAGATCTGAAGTTCAGCTCAAAGGCGTGGAGAGAACAGTTTGAGATCTGTTGGCTCATGCTTGCTGCTTTTTGGTGCCTGCTGGCTTTTTATGACATCTCTCTGCTTGTATCTGTGAAAGGGATCCAGCTTCTTCTGCCATGGGTGGTGCTCTCCTGGATCCGCAAGCTTGGAATAAGTCCCTTCCTCCACTAAGCTGTGTGTGGTTGGATGTTCTCCTCACAGTGAAGAGCTGACTGCAACACCAGGGCGTGTTCTCACTTGACCTTCAAAGCAGCCCCACAAAGGTGGCTTTTATATTGCAGACAGTCCCTGCCTTATAGCGATACCTCTTTGTGACTTTTTGGTTTTATGACACTGTGAAGATTATATGCATTCAGTAGAAATTCTTATTTTGGATTTTGATTTTGATTCTTGATCTTTTCTGAGTCAGGCTATATGTGCTGTGCTCTTTAAGCTGGGTGTGGTGGCACACGCCTTTAGTTCCAGCACTCAGGAGACAGAGGAAGGAAGATTTCCGTGAGTTCAAGGCTACCCCAAGACCATGTAGTGAATTCCAGATCAGCCTGGGCTAGAGTGAGACCCTGCCTTGAAAACCAAACAAACAAAAATGTGCTATGCTCTTTCAATGCACCCTGCATCCCCTCAGTGGCCAGGAAATCACAAAGGGAACAACAATAGTCCACGGTGTTCTGTGTGGCTAAGCATCCAGGTTTGTAAATTAGGGTATAGGAGACCAAACATCCCTAACCTGACAATGTGAAATGCTCCAAACTTGAAAACTTTTAGAGGCTGACAGGTGAACTTCCACACATGACCTCATGTGACAGGATGCAGTTGAAATGCAGGTCCCCAAAAAGTACCTAAAATTGGGCTGGAGAGATGGCTTAGCAGTTAAGGCACTTCCTTGCAAAGCCAAAGGACCTCGGTTTGATTCCCCAGGACCCACGTAAACCAGATGCGCAAGGTGGCACATGCATCTGGAGTTTGTTTGCAGTGGCTGGAGGCCCTGGTGTACCCATTATCTCTCTCTCTCTTTCTCTTCCCCTCTCTAAAACAAATAAATAAATATAATATAATATTAAAAAGTACCTAAAATTACCTTTACATTATATGTTACAAAACACAAATGAATTTTGCGTTTAGACTTGAGTCCCATCCCCATGATACCTGAAGATATGCAAACATTCTCAAATCTGGAAAAATCAGGATGAGTTTTCCTGCCAATCCTATTAGATAAGGGTTACTCAACCTATACATGCATTTTAAACTCATTTTCAACTTAGCAGACGTGTTGGGATGGAGCCCATCCTAAGTCAAGGAGCACATGTAGCCTGACACGACTGGCTCAGGCATAGTAACTTGGCCAACTCGCAGCTCAAGTCTGGTACTTCTGTTTCTGCTCTTACCTGCCACGTCAACAAGTTTGAATCACAGATAGTCTTTTCATGCCTGCTTGGTGGATAATTATTGGAGGAATAGATAAACCTGCTTAGGGCCTGCAGATCCTACTCTAGGTGAACTGTTCCCTAAGGCCTTCCTTACCTGCCGAGCTGACTCATTCAAACACCCATGGACTCCAGCAACCAGCCACACAGCACACACAGGGGACCTGAGGTCACTTAAAAAAACTTTTGTCTTGACAAATTTCATCTATGCACATAATCTATGTATTTTGGTCATAATCCCCTCCCATTACCTTCTCCTGTCCCCAAACCTCTTCTCTTTCCAACCAATTCCTCCTATATTTTGATGTCTTTTTTTGTGCTCTCCTCCATCCAACACGAAGGCATGTTGATGGGCCCAGTATTGTGCAGGTAGTGACAACCACTGTGCGGTTCTGAATGCAATAGCCACTTTCATGACTTGAAGGCAGTGTTTCAAAATACCCCTCCCTGTTCTCTGGCTTTTCCCTTCTTTCCATTCCCTCCCTAGTGTTTCCTGGGCCTGAGAGGGGCTGATGTAGATGGCTCAGCACTGAGCACTGAACCGTCACATGTCCTCACCACTTGGATGAGTTTTGAGTCTCTGCAGTCATTGCCATCTGTATAAAGAAGCTTCTCTGACCAAATGTGAGAGCAGCCCTAAACAATGGACATAAACATAAATATTTAGAGGGCAATTTGATGGGTACAACCTATCCATTTAGCCCAACAGCAGTAGTAGCTTTCCTCTTGTGGCCTATGACCTCCTCAGCCATAGGGTTTTGATTAGGCTTTCAGTACCTGTGGAGTGGGCCTCAAGAAAAATCAGAGGGAAGTTAGATACCTCCATAATAGTCATGCCACTATTGCTCCAGTGGGCACATTTTGCCTGGCTAGTGGCACAAATGGTCCACTGCTGATTAAGACTGTTGATGACTTTTCTCCCCCAGTGCTCTGCATAACACTGTACTTTTTATGAGAGGGGGGGGGGAGGGAGATAGATAGGTAGCATATATATATATATATATATATATATATATATATATATATATATAGAGAGAGAGAGAGAGAGAGAGAGAGAGAGAGAGAGAGAAGGAGGGAGAGAATTGGCACACCAGGGCCTTTAGCCACTGCAATCAAACTCCAGATATGTGCACCACCTTGTGTACATGAATAACCTTGTGTGCATGCATCACCTTGTGCATCTGGCTTATGTGGGTTCTGGGGAGTCAAATCTGGGTCCTCAGGCTTCGCAGGCAAGCGCCTTAACCATTAAACCATCTCTCCAGCCCCATAGCACTTTTTCATTGTATGACAGCTAGGCTGCAAGGAGGAGGCTTCCAGCTCAGTTCCAGCTTGATGTCTCAGTGTCCTGATATTAAGCATGTGGTGTCTTCAGTAACTGAGTCTTACTGAGGCCATTTTGACAATAATAGAATCACGACAGGATGAGAGGCAAGCCTAAACACTATCTGTTGTATATGTCTTAGTTTACCTAGAAGTAACTATGACGCTATTCATTTACTTGAACTTAGTTTTGTTTTTCAGTACTTTTTTTTATTTTTGAGGGGGCAGGGTGAGAATGGGCAGGCCAGGGGCTTCAGCCTCTGCAAATGAACTCCAAAAGCATGAGCCCCCTTGTGCACATGTGCAACATTGGGTGCTTTCATCCCTGTGCATCTGGCATACGTGGGATCAGGATATTTGAACATGAGTTCTTAGGCTTCACAGGTAAGTGCCTTAACCGCTAAGCAATCCCTCCAGCCCTGTTTTTCAGTTTTTGAGACAGTCTGACTATGTAGCCTACTCTGACCTTGACCTCTCTCTCCATGCCCATGCCTCAGCCTTCCAGGTGCTGGGAAGCTACCAGGCCTGACTCAATGTGGTTGAGATTGTCGTCTTTTTATTTGAAAGAGAATTTAAAGCATTGACCTTCCTGACAGCATTAGAACAGGACAGTAGCTTTGGTAAAAGTATTAGACATCTGTGTTGAATTTACTTGTTGATCACTTGAGCATGGCTTTGTAAGAGAGCAATACCCTATTCTTAGGAAATGTGGAAGGAAAGGTTTAGGATTTAGAGAGCCATCATATACCTAGTTAATTCTCAGATGTTTCAGAAATTAAGAGCACCTGTGTGGTGTGTATATATGCTTGCACATATAGAAAGAGGGTAACTGGGAGGAGTATAGTAGAAGTCAATGAGAAAAATGGTTAACAATACAAGGTTCTGCATAGATGAGTTCCTTGCGTTATTCTTTTTTAAAAAAAATATTTTGTTTGGACTGGAGAAGATGGCTTAGCAGTTAAGGCATTTGCCTGCAAAGCCAAAGGATCCTGGTTTGATTCTCCAGGACCCACGTAAGCCAGATGCACAAGGAGGCACATGCCCTTAGGAACAGTAGGTCCTGCAGCTGCAGCATGCCCCCTCTGGATCACAGGGCTGTGTGGACAGTAGCATCTGTGTGACTATGAACTCTCCTGATGTGAGAGGGAACAGTTAAGGCTCTCTGTGGCCTGCCATCTGCTAGTCTCCTTCACCATAGCAACACCCTGCACTTCCATCTTGAGATCTTCTCACCTCAATGCCCGCTACTGAGCCTGAAAACGTCAGCTTGGAAGCGCTAGAACAATCGCCCCATAAACAGTATCAGGGCACCTTCTCTGTGACACTCTTTTATGTTAGGAACATGTGTAGATATTTGTTCCCTAGGAGAGGGGTGAGGCTCACTAAACTCAAAAGAGTTATAAGAACCCACCAAAAAAAAAAAGTTATAAGACTCATGAAGCCCCTTCAGGAGACACCTCCCTGGGGTTCTATGAGCAGCAAACAATTGCTGGGTAGAGGGGGCTTTCTAGTGAAGTTGCCTGCAAGTAGTTTTTTGTTTTTTTGTTTTTGCGAGGTAGGGTCTCACTCTAGCCTAGGCTGACCTATGGAATCTCAGGGTGGCCTCGAACTCACAGCCGCTGCCTCCCAGTGCTGGGATTAAAGGCATGCACCACCACGACCGGCTGAATTCTAAAGCACTTCTGGGAGTCTTAATTCTCGGTTCTACTCTAACCTTGACCAAACCAACTATGTCATTAATACTCCTTGCTTGCAGGACACTTGAGAAGCTTATTAAAAGCAAAATGAAAGAAAACAGAAAACAAAAAACAAAGCAAAAAAAAACCAGGCTTTTAAGATAAAAGATGCCCTGGAGATAAGATCGTCTCCCTCAGCCATTTTCTCAGTGTTTTTCAGCTCCGATTCTGTGGTGTTTTTTTTTTTTTTTCTCTCTCTCTCTCAAATCCTGCAAAGAAAGACAAGACTCTGCACCCTGAGAACAGCTTGTAGGTAATTGGGAGGAAATGCACCCCGGGTGGTTACAGGCAGGATGAACGTGGTGTGGGGGTGTACAGCAGACACAACCCGTCTACCAGGGGGCAGTGCCTTCCCGTAGCCACAGCCCCTGGCTCAGCCACATCTCCACGGCTACTCTGCAGTAGAGTGACACTCTGGTCAGGGCTGGGCACTTAACCCTGAGGAATTCCCGTTCCAACAGTGCCATCTAGCCAAGCCTAAGCAAGGAAGATGCAGGAAAGTGTGTGTGTGTGTGTGTGTGTGTGTGAGCGCGCGTGTACAAGTGTGTGCACCAAGCACAACTTACAAATTAAAGGTTTCCTGTGCTGGAGTGTTCCATACCAGAAGGAGAGACAGAGGGAAGACACCCTCAGGGAATGTTTACCTAATTATACAGATGCAATCATTCCTTTGGCAAGGTAAGTTTCATGGGAATTTACTCCTTACTAGAAACAATGAAAACCATTAGTGAAAAAAAAAAAAAAAGAATATAAGCTCAACTGGCAATAAGAAGTGATTTTTTTTCTTTGTACAGAGCTATTTTAAAATAAAATGCTGCATTTTCTTTGCCTAACCCACGTGCATTTAATAGTAGTTGTATGACGTTTCATTCAAACTGACTGTGGTTGCACGGAGCTGAGGCCACCCCCTCCCCCAGCTTTTTTGTAGACCCAGTTGCCTGGCTGAGTTTTTGTCTCCTGTGTTGATCGCTGCTCATACCCCATCCTTTGGGCATAGGTTTATCAGAAATCATTGAGTGCAGTGGAAATGGAAGAAAAGTAATGAAATACCAGGCGTCACTCATCACATCTGTCTTGTGTCTATATTTTGTGGCACAGGGACACGAGGCAGGACAATGAGTCTCTTCTCTGATCTTTGGCACCTCCCCCACCTTCTCTATCCCTAGGGAACCTAGGCCGGCATCAGGGTCTTCTGGTGAAACCCTCCACCTTTCTCAATTAGGTCAGTGGCTTTGTAGCACTGCAGGAAATTGTGTGACTTAAGTTTTTAGTAAGGTTTTACTGCAACAATGAAGTAGTAGTGGTGATGTAGGAGAAGTGGCTTCTGTGCTGGAAGGCAGCATCACCCAGTTCCAGTCAGCTGTATGAAATGCATTCGGTGAGGGTGTGTGTGTGTGCGTGCGTGCCCGCGTGCATGTGCATGCGTGTAAATATGGAAGGCCCCTGGCTTCAAGAGTAAAGCAGTTTTACATCCTTCCCTCTCTCAGCAGGAAACGTGAAATCAAAGGCAACCTACAAATCAACACATGCTTATCTCCTGGTGCCTTTGTGCCTGGGTGTAATTATGCATTTATTTGTGTGTGATCATTGTATGTCTGCTCACTGGGTCCTAAACTCTGCCAGAGCTTGCTTTCTTTTGCCCTGAACCCCATTGCCCAGTGTGTTGGTTTGATTCAGGTATCCCCCATAGACTTGAGTGTTCTGAATGAGGTAGTGTGTTGATGGGGGTGGGCTTATGGGTATTATAGCCAGCTCCCCCTTGCTGATGTTGGCCAGGGGGTGATGTCCACCCTCTGCTCATGCCATCGTTTTCCCTGTCATCTTGGAACTTCCCCCTCAAGCCTGTAAGCCAAAATAAACCTCTTTTCCCACAAGCTGCTCTTGGTTGGGTGATTTCTGCAAGCAAAGTGAACCTGACTGCAACAATAAAGTGGTACCAGAAGTGGGGTTGCTGTTAGACACCTGACTCTGTGGCTTTGGCCTTTTCGAGCTGATTTTTAAGAGGAATGTGGAAGGATTTGAAACCTTGCCTAACAGCTTGATGGACTATTCTGGTCAGAGTTGAAAGACCTGAATGCAGTTAAGAACTATGGACTGTGAGGTCTGGCTTCTGAGGGTGAGAAAGACCTTTGCTTGGACTGGGCTAGAGGCAGTTTGTGTGAAAAGCTTGCTGTTATGCCCGTGTCCCGAGAACTTGTGCAGGGTTGCATAAGTAGAAACAGACTGATGTGAGCAGAGGGATATGACACAGAAAGAAAAATCTTTGGGCGAATTGCTGCCCATTCAGCTGCAATTGAGAGAGTATAGCCTTTGAGATTGGGCCAGCTAACCTGCACTGAAGGGCCCTGAGTGCTCAAGGAGTGTCCTATTCTTCAAAGTCTGCTTTATTCCCCCCTGGATTAACAAACTGGCACCCTACCTGGTATTATGGAGTATAGGAAGTGCAGGAAAGAGACAGTCATTGAGTTTGCAACATGGTTTTGTGTTCTGAAAATGGTCATGGCCAGTGTGAAGCAGGTTTGCTGGATGCCTACATGGAGACCCCATGGGGCCATGAGGATGAACCATGGATTGCAGTGGAGAGACCCAGTAGAGATGCCAGGACCATGAGACAGGTGCTAAGGAAAGCTGCCGATCCTGGATGAAGTTTTCCACGACTGTGAGTAGCCTAGCTACAGGGGCGGAATTGGAATACCAGAGACTTGTTGCTGGTTAGAATTATCAGACTTGGAGATTTGTCATTGGTTAGAGTTGGACTTGGAGATGTAGAGTTTGATGTTTTCCCTGCTTAAATCATGTATTGCTTCAGTATTTTTTTTGCTATGCCCAATGCCATCTTTTGCAGTGTGAATGTTTATTTTGTGTCATTATGGGTTTTTTGAGGTTAATTTTTGGTTTTATGGCTAAGTTAAAAGTTCTTGGACTATGGGGATGTATGAACATGATTGGAATTGCTAAAACTATGGGGACTTTTAAAGTTGGATGAATATACTCCATTTTATATCATGTATGGCTATCAGTTTATGGGGGCCAGGGGTGGAATGTGGTGGCTTGATTCAGGTGTCCCCCTAAAACTTAAGTGTTCTGAATGCTAGGTTCCCAGCTGATAGAGATTTGGGAATGAACACCTCCAGGAGGCAGCGTATTGTTGGGGGTGGGCTTATGGGTGTTATAGCCAGCTCCCCCTTACTAGTGTTTGGCATACTGTCCTGTTCCTGTTGTCTACCTGATGTTGGCCAGGGGGTGATGCCCACCCTCTGCTCATGTCATTGTTTTCCCTGCCATCATGGAGCTTCCCCCTTGAGCCTATCAGCCAAAATAAACTTCTTTTATCCCATGAGCTGCTTGCTCTTGGTTGCGGGGTTTCTGCCAGCAATATGAACCTGACTGCAATACCCAGGTAGTGCTTGGAATGAAGGGTATTCTTTAAATATCCAAGTCTAGAAAGGAGGAGGGAAGAAGGATCAAAGGAATAAAAGGGAGGAATCAAGGAAAGAAATAGCAGAGGGAAGGGGCTGGGAAGATTGCTCGCGTTATGATTTCCGACACCCACATAAAGGCAGCCTGGAATCCCAGTGCACCTATAGCAAAGCAGGCAGGATCAGGAGACTTTCAAAGCTCAGCAGCTCAAGATCTAGCCAGCTACTCTGGCTTAGCCAGTGGCAAACAATAAGAGAGACCCTAACTCCAACAAGGTGGAAGGAGAGGACCAACATACCGAGGATGTTCACATGTATGTGTCCACACACACGCAACAAAAAGAAGTAATCCACGAAAAATGTTACACATAGAAAGATTCTCAACAGCCATCATATTCTGAAGTAGCCAGACTGACTTGTAATCTTTTCTTATATGTAAGTGAAGATAACAACACACTAATTTTAATACTTATTTCCTAACTCAGTCATCTGCACACATCATGTACTCATTTGCACACATACATGAATATGCCACACACATATGCATGTGTACACATGTGCAAAAATAGTTATAAAAAGCTGAGTACATTGGTGTATACCTGTAATCCCAGTGCTGGGGAGGCTGAGGCAGGAGGATCATGAGTTTAATGTCAGTAGGCCACACAGTGAGATCCTATCTCAGCAAACAAACAAACAAATAAGCAAATGAACTGTACATTGTGAGAACCAAGAATGTGCCATTATATAGTTGAAACATGTACAAAGATTAACAAGTTTGAATATTTCTCCATTCTTGAAATAATCACAGAAAACCCTCATCCCAACAGACCCTATTTTCCTGGCAAGATATCTGCCTAAATGAGCACTATTTATTCCTACTTTAAATTTTATGTTTTAAAATGTTTTATTTATTTGAGAGAGAGAGAGACAGACAGAGCGAGTGAGTATGAGCCAGGGCCTCCTGCCACAGTGGATGAACTCTGGACCCATGTGCCATTTTGTGCATCCGACTTTACATAGGCACTAGGGAATTGAACCCACGCTGTCAGGCTTTGCAAGCAAGTGCCTTTACCCACCGAGCCATCTCTCCAGTCCTAATTATTCCTACTTTATAGATGAGGACAAACAAAGCCCTGGAACTAAATGACTAGTTGAAAGTCAACAGATGATTGAAAAAAAAAAAAAAAAACTCTCAAAGTGCCAAAGTTGATGAAGTCAATCTGTTTACACAACTGACACAGGAAGCTTTTCCTAGGTGCAGTGTTGCATGGAGGCGAGATCACCATCCACTCGCAGCGCTGGGCTTCCGGAAGTCCTCTTAGTCCAGTTTGTCTTCCAGGGGTATCTACCCTTGTCATCCGTCCGCAGGTCCAACCTGCCTGTCCTCCAGCTTGTATCAATTTATATGAGGTAGGACTATCACCTCCTTCCAGGGACTATTGTCCTTTCCCAGTTGCCATTGTTTTGAGCCTCCATTTGCTTTTAGCTATGGGCACTTTCTCTTTTATTCTATCCATTATTGTCAGTATTCAGCATCTCACTTTCAGCCTCAGCTCTGAGGAGTAACATCAGCCACCTGTCTGGATGGAATTAGCTACTCGAGCATCTTTCTCTTGCGTGGTCATTTTGGTTTGGAGCCATTGTAATTCTGTCTTTTCCTGGATATAGTTAGTCTGTTTTAATAGCCCAACTGGGGTCTGGATTCTAGAATCCTAGTTCCAGCTCTTCCTAGAAATGTAGACTTGGAGCAGTTAGTTTATGTACTGGAAATACTCATACATACCTTAAGGATGTGTCTTGAGAGTTAAATAAGAAAAGTGTCTGTTTGCTATCCTATGCTAATAATGTACATTCTTTTCTTTTCCTTGGCCTGGAAGTCTCCCCAAGAGCAGCTAGCACAACTGTGGTGATAACTGCTTGGGACACCTGGAGACTGTTTCCTAATCCAGAGGCATTCTGTTTCCACAGAGGGAAAGCAGAGTGAGGAGGAAGGGCGAATGGCTGCTTTGTCTTTAGGCGTCCTGCAAGACTGCCAGACTGCTGGGTACCTTACTGTTAACTCCTTAGCCTCAGAAACAATTCTCTCAGGTTTGACTCCACCAATATTGACTCTCCGGTGGCCCTTACGGAACACAGAAGATGTTTACTAGAGGCAAGGTTTTCTTAAATGATAAAATAGCAGAACCTCACTGGAAGCCCTTAATTCAGACTCCTCCCCTCCCCCAGCTCCACAATTAATAAGCCTTTGACCTTGGGTGAGCCATTTCCTGCTCTGGCCTTCAGAGTGCTCACTGTCAAGTGAGAACCCTAAACATCCCAAGTCCAACCGCCTGTGGATTTCATCCGTTTTACAGATAGGGTTTCCATCTAAGCCTTTAGCAAGACAGCATTTAATTTTAACAAAAGCTTGAATTCCATGGTTCTATTTTACCTCTGCTCAGAAAGAAAAGGTGCCTTCTTGATGAGGATTGCAAACTTTGTCTCTATGAATTCCTGTGTATTGAGAGATTTTAAAATAATCTTGTTTTTTCTTCCATTTTTATTAAACAGAGGGCATCGACTGGGGATCTGGAGATTGAACCCTGGGGCCTCGTGCATACTAGGCAGCCACTCTACCTACTGAGCCACAAGCTACTTTTAATGGCCTATTTAATAAAAGTTAGGACACTTGCCCTCTCTGCTCTCATGGTTCCAAGAACTGTAATAAATATAAATATGTGCTAGGATGAACTTAAACTTTTTTTTCCTGCTCCTATTCATAGCAGGGATAGGATAGAGAATGCCTCTGATTTTTAATGCCTTTTAGCATTATTTATTTTTGAAGCTTTACTTTTATTTATTTGCAAGCAGAGAGAGATAGGAGACAGAGAGAATGGGTGTACCAAGGTCTCCAGCCACCTCCAATGACCTAGAGATGCATGTGCCACTTTGTGCATCTGGGGAATCGAACTCTGGTTGTTAGGCTTTGCAGGCAAGCACTTCAATGACTGAGCCATCTCTCCAGCCCACATTCCTTAATTTTTAAAACTAAGTGCATATTGCTTTTTAAAATTAATTGAATAAAAATTAAATCCAGAACTTAAAACATATAGAAAAGTAAAATGAAGATAAAAATCATGGTTTCACTATGTAAAGAATAACCCTCATTGAAATTTTGATGCATTTCTACTGATTGTTTCTAATATCTTTTAAAAATAGACATTTTGTGTGCTTTATGTCACAGACACATTAACAATACAGAGACAATGGGAAAAATACAAGAAAACAAAGTGTTTTCATAGCTGTGTTAGTTTGAATGTATGTCCCCCATTGACTCCGGTGTTAAAATTAAACTTGTAACTTGGATTGCCAGCCAGCTGCCTGGCTGGAGGAAGTGTGTCACTGGGGACTGATGCTGGAGTCCAGCCTTAAGGTGTTACTGGGAGGGGACCTGAATTCCAGCACAAAGGTGTGGAGGGTGGTGTGAGCTCTGACAAGGTCCCTGGTACTTGCTGCTTTTTGGTGTTTGCTGCCCACCAGCTTTCCTCTCTGCCTGGATCTGTGGGATTAAGCAGCTTTTTCCACCATTGATGGAACTTCCCCTTGGCAGAAATAAATCCTCTTCTCCCATAAAACTGTGTTTGGCTGGATGTTCATCCTAACAATGTAAAACTATCTACTACAATAGCCCTTCCCCTGTGTGACTGTTATAGTCCTGTGTGAGATTCAAGGCTGTATTTCCATTCCCAAGCTGAGGACCCATGGCTCAGAGCAGCAAGGAACTTATGGGTGGTCAAGAACATCGTCTCTGGTGCCACTTACCAGCTGTGTGGCCTTCGGGATAATAGTCCATCTTTGTTAGGTCTGAAGCTTGCATCATCTTGGAAGTTCTCCTCAAGAAAATGAATTTAAAACCTCACTCTTGAAAACGTTAGTGAAAAAAAAATACAAACCTGTGGAGAAATTTCCAGGACTCCTCCTAGAGACTTGGATGAGCTTGGAATTATGAGGCCCTTGAGCTAAAGCTCTGTGTTCTTGGAGGTAAATGTGCCTCTGCTAGGAGAAGGGACTAAGCTGATTTGTGTCTGTAAATGGGGATCCTAAAAGTCCTTGTCTCAGAGCAGTTATGAAAATTAACCATGACACCGTATTTTATAGCATTTGGTAAGCTGCCTGCCACATCATAAGCGTTTGATAAATATCACCTGTGATTACTAACTTTGTTCAAAGTCATACAGTTGTAGCTGGAGTCATTTGAACTGTTTCCTAGAGATTGAATTATTCATGCATGTACTTAAGGAAATTATGCCTTCAAGGCTATTCAGACTGGCTCATTCATTTAATAAGCAGGTATTGAGTTCCTAAGTAGATGCTATGCACTGCACAGAGCCCTGGTCTCAGTAATTTCTCACACCTCATTCACGGGGAACACAGCACAATTCTCCTCTCTTCTGGGGACTTTGCTGAGGACCTCAGGTGGATTCATGACTTTGTGCACTTAAGTCTTTTTTGTGTATCTGCTTTGGGCATGAACAAGGATCCAGAGAAGGGATCGCCCTCTCTTGACCAGCTTGCTCATTTCTGTACCAATGCCTTTATGTCCAATAATACTGAGTTGACTGAAAGTGAGACTGTTTACACACAAGTATTTTAGGTCCTTTACGCAAACTTCAGTTTGCAAAAGTAAGCAAGAGGTGCGCGAAATATTTTTGAGACCTTCAGAAATAAACACAAGGGTGTCTTACCGTTAATTTTATTTGCTTTTGTGTGATAATTTTAACCTTTTCTTAGTTCCTAGCAGGTGGAACTCTATCGCTAGATAATATCCTGCAAACTTTTCTCATAATAAAAAATATATAGCCACCTATGGCATGAAATTTAATTGGGGAGACACAAATAGATATCTATTCACCCCAGATAGGGCACAAACAGCAGACGAAAGTGTGATTACACCCAACTCAAACTTGGTGAAGCAGTGGGCTTATTGGGGTTACATACAGGAGCATGAATGACAGAATGCCACCAAACTCGCTTAAATTTGCAGGCAGCTCCGCCAGTTGAAGAGTCTCTCTGCCCAGCAGTTTTTTACTACTTCTACAGCCTTGGGGAGGGAGCCTTTGGAATCTTGTAAGTTTCAGGAGCTGTTTACCTCCTGAGTCCCAGGAGTCTCCCTCCTCCCTCCAGGAGGGAATGTTTCAATTCTGAGAAATTGCATACAATATATATCAAGAAGTCCTTATCAGGCAAAGTGAAGTTCTGGGTCCATTAACAGCCGGGAAGGTCTAATCAGAAGAAATTAGCCGGGTTAGAGTGTTGTTTATTTAAAACTGGAATCAGGCCTTTGGAGTTTTGTGATGTCTTCACTATTAAAAATATTAATTGGAAAATAAACATTATGTGGATTTTTAAATAAAATTTCTGGATTGCTGGGCTGGAGAGAGAGCTCAGTGGTTAAGGCGCTTGCCCTTAAAGCCTAAGGGTCTGGGGTTTGATTCCCCAGGACCCACGTAAAAGCCAGATGCACAAAGTGGGGCATATATCTGGAGTTTGTTTGCAGTGGCTGGAGGCCCTGGTGCGCCTATTCTCTCTGCTTGTAAATAAATAAAAGTATTTAAAAAAATAAAAATTTATGGATTGTTAATACTGTGAAGACAGGCAAGCATCTGAAGGCACCCTGGGCCTGGGTATAAGCAGGGAAGGTGCGGTGTTGACAAAAGGACACCCAAGTTTAGAACCCACAATCCTCCCTTAGACAGCCGCGCGGAAGGTGGATACCAGATTCATTTCATTGTTAACCCGACAGACCAGCTGGTACTGGGAACTGAGTTTTCAGGTCATAATCCCTGCCACACTGGTCACCTGCAGTGCTGTGTGATCTTCATAAGTTTCATTCAAGTGCGCCCATATGTGGACCTATTGGGCTTATCCATGAACCAAGGTCAGAGTTTCCTCTTTTCCTTCATATGGGGCAGGATGTATGATTTCATCCACTTATCACAGTTGCATGCAAGTACTGCTCCCACTTTCATCCAGCAGGGGAAGAGAAACAGTCAACATGACACTTTGGTGAAATGCTGCCTTCATGTTCCTGCAATGAGCCAGGGACCCCAGGGACTCCCGTGAAGCACCCAGCCCTCTAACTGCTAGCAATGTTCAGAAGTTACCCATCTGAAATCTTATCACAGCAGGTTCCGGAGGGAGAGAGCTTTGGTTAGTCTGTAAATATCTGTGGACCTACCCCAAGGACCCTGGGGAGAGGACCTCTATCCATCTAACTTTCACGTGCACACGCCTCTCAGCTTAGGAAAAACCTAACCTTCATCATCTTTGTTATTTAAAAAAACAGGAGTCTCAGTAGGCCCAAACTGGAGGCTATTAGATTGCTAAAAGAAAAAGAAAAAGAAAAAAAAAAAAACAGTACAGCCCAAAGCTAGCTGACCTGGAATTCACTATGGAGTCTAAGGGTGGCCTTGAACTCACGGCAATCCTCCTACCTCTGCCTCCCGAATGCTGGGATTAAAGGCGTGCGTCACCACGCCCGGCTTGCCTTGTTTATTTTTGAGACAAGATTCCACTGTACAGCCCAGGCTGGCTCCCAGACTCGTTACGAAGCCCAGGCTGGCCTGGAACTCAGCTGCAATCCTTCAGCCTGAGCCTCCCACTAGGTAAGGCTCCCTTCTGCATACAGGCCATGGCGGCAGGCAGGGCGCCCAGGGCCTCATTTGCTGCCTTCCCCAGTAGGAGTGCTTTAGCTTTGGGTCCTCAGTCCAGACAAGCTTCCTCAGGGGCACGCCCTCTTCGTTTCCCAACTCAACTGGACTGAGATCATAAATAGCAATTCCCTATGGGAGATTTAGGTCTAAGTACACCCATCGCTCCATTCGCTCACCTGCCAACCACCCCCCCCCACAACATTCTATTTTCAAGAAAAACACGCAGAGCTCGGGGAAGCTGACGTAAACATCCTGAGGAAATAGCCAGAACCACACACAAGTGACTTCTGAGCCTCGTTTCCCCCAGGGAAATAATCAGCACCTCTGCCCCCAGACAGCTCCAGGTGAGCCGCTAGGGACGGGATCGCCTCTCCAGCTCCATCTCTAGTAAAGGCGGCGCCGAACTCGGTCCCGACTCCAAAGTGCGCGCCCATCTATTGTCACATCTAACGCTCTCGGAACAAGCCCGGGAGGTGGGCAGGCCAGATGCAACATCCCTCACTTCGCGAGTGAAAAGCTGAAGTGCACAAAGCCCGCTCACCTTCTCGGGATGTCTCATATCTGCACCCCGATCCTGGGGCTCGCCCCCTAACAGGGTCTCCCGAGTAAACCAGTCTGCCGCAGGGACCCACGGCCCGGGAGGGAGGGGGGGGTGTCCTCCGTAGGCGTCCCGCCGTGCCGACCCTGGCTGGGTCGGGGAACTGGAGCGGCGCGGTCGGTGGGACAGCGCGCAGCGGGGCGCAGAAGAGCCCGGCGGCACCCGGAACAAAGGCGGGCGAGCGGGCAGGCGCGCGCGGGGCCGAGGGGGCGTCCTCCCTCCCTCCTCCCGGCCGGCGGAGGGAGATGCGCGCAGAGAGGCTCTGCACCCGCCCCAGCCCGCCCCTTCAAAGCCTCCTTTCTTCTTGCTCGCTCGCTTGTTCGCTCGCACTCGGAGGCTCCGCGGAGGAGCCGGGAGGGGGCGCAGTTGGCCTTGCGGGCCCCGTCGTACCCTCTCTCCCTTCGCCACCCAAGCCCGAGAAGCGCACAAAGAGCGGCGGGGCCCAGAGCGAGCGCACACCTCTCGGCCGGGCGGGGCGGGGCGGGGCGGGGCCGGTGCGCGCTCCGCGCTCGCTCCGCGTGCACTGCGCATGCCCGGCCGCGGGGAGGGGCGGAGCCGGGAGCGGCGCACGCCCGCGCCTCCCCGCTGGTGCCCAGGCCCGCGTTCCCGCGGAGGCGGCGCGGCACTAGTGCGCGTGTCAGAGCCCGCGGGGGGTCTCGGCCGATCGGGCGCACCGGGACCCTGGTGTTGGGCATTCCTGAGGTCGGCGGTCGGGTCAGGGACCCTCCCCAGCCCTGCGCTGCAGCCGACTTCTGGCTTTAGAAAAACCCTCGGTTTCCTGGGCCGCTCGGGCCAAGTGCTGCCCAAGGGGACAGAAACCCGGGCGCGCGCGCGCGCGAGGGCGCGCGTGGCAGTGTGGGCGGGCGTGTCCTTTGTGTCGCGTGCGCTCCCGCGCAGGTGGGCAGCCCGCGCCCAGGAGTCACTCAGCTCAATGGGCCCAGGGACCTCTCATCCCTGCTTCCGCCTGTCCAGGGTTCGGGGCTGCCTTTTAGGGGAGATGGCAGCCTCCCTTGAAGTGGCAGCGTTGGCTCCGGGGATGGCTTATTTAGGGAGCGGTAACGGGACTTTGTAAGGACCGCTCTTTTCGAGCCCGGTCGCCTGCGAGTTGGGCGCGTTTTCTTCTCCACCAGTCCAGGGAAGAGACTTGGGGACAGTGATGGTCCTCGCCCGATATAGGTACATCCAAGTGTCCCGAGCCTGCCAGTCCCGCATTAGACAACAAAGAGAGGCGTTCGCAGCGGCGGTGACGGGGGAGGGGCGCGGCCCGGAGGAGGACGGGGCGGGCTGCGGCGGGCGCGGGTTGGGGGTGGCGCTGGCTCTCCGCTCGCCCGGCCCCGGCCTCCGCCCGCCCATCAGCCCGGCGCGCGCCAATCGCCTCCCCCAGCGATAGTGTCAGTAGCATTGTAGTGTCAGCTCCCGCCGGTGACGTTGCGCCTCCCTCGTCCCCCTCCGGAGCCGTCTGGCTGCAGAGGCTCAGTCAAGAGGCGGGTAGGAGAGGAGGAAAAAGCGCTGAGTGAGGGCGGGCGGGCGGGCGGGCGGGAGGGAGGGAGTGGAGGAGCCGGGGAGGGGCTCCTTAAAGAAACGCTGCCGTCGCTCGCCTGCTCGCTTTGCGCTCGGCATTGTGGCCAGCCAGCCGGGCACTTGGGGGGCACGCGCGGCCGCCGCTCGAGCTCTGCCCCCACCCCAACCTCCCAGCAGATCTGGGGTGGGGACCCAAGCGGGGGCTCTTGCAGCCACCACTGCCCGGTGCGGGCTGCACGGGGCGACCCGCTCCTCCCGGCTCCGAGAAAGAAGCCACGGAGCCCTCCGCAGCCGGCCGGCCTCCCCGCCCCTGACCACCCGCTTCCCGGCTGCCTTTGTGACTGCAGCTTGTGGCGGCCTCGAGCCGAGGGCCGGCGGGGGCGCGGCGCGCACGGCGGAGCGATGCCCAGCTCGCTGTTTGCAGACCTGGAGCGCAACGGCAGCGGAGGGGGAGGCGGCGGTGGCGGCGGCGGCGGCGGCGGAGGAGGAGGCGGCGGCGGCGGCGGTAGCGGGGGAGAGACTCTGGATGACCAAAGAGCCCTGCAGCTCGCGCTCGACCAGCTCTCCCTGCTGGGGCTGGACAGTGACGAGGGCGCCTCTCTGTACGACAGCGAGCCGCGCAAGAAGAGCGTGAACATGACCGAGTGCGTGCCGGTACCCAGTTCCGAGCATGTTGCGGAGATCGTCGGGCGGCAAGGTGGGTCCGGCGGGGATGGGAAGAGGAGGGGTGTGTAGGGTCTCGGGCCACCCCCTCGCCGCTAGGGCGTGTGCCGGATCGCGATCTGCAGCGGCGGGGGAGCCTGAGGGAGGGAGGAAGAGCCGTGCGATGGGCCGGCGCTCCAGACAAAGAAAGTGCAGGCAGGCTGTCTCCCAGAACCGCTCTGCCGCCGCCGCTGGATGCACTTTCCCTCGCTAAAATCACTGCCTTCTTCCCTAGCGCCCCCCACCTAGTCTACCATGGGAATGATAATTTAAATATAAGATGCTGGGGGAGGGGGGGACTCTTGAGAGGTCCTTTGGGAGGGGGGAGGAGGAGGAGTGAGCATCCGATGGGAGGAGGATCGGGATTTCTGCAAAGCGGAATGGAGTCCACAGAAGGAACAATGGGTCCCGGGACCGCTCCCCCCCCAACACACACGCTAAGGGTTCGCGGTTTTGGCCCCCTCCCCGGAGACCCTTTTTGCTGTCTTCGAGGCAGACGGCGCACCCAGCTGGCTCCCTGCAGCATCCTCCCAAATGACTTTTCTGGGGTTCTTGGGTTTGGCTTGGGACGACTGCAGTCACCGGGGGAGGGCCTGGCAGCCAATGAGCTGTTCCTCGAACGCCTCGCGGGTGGAACCTGCTGTCCAGCCCGTGGCGTGGCTCAGGGTCAGCGAGGGAGACGCCCCCTTCCCTCCGGTCGCGTGTTCTGCCGTCCGGCTGACCTGGGCGCGGACTGTCCAGGATCTTTACGGTTACCCCGGGATAATGGGCGTGTCTGTCTCTCTCTCCCTCCTCCTCACCCTGGCTCCCAGGTTGTAAAATCAAAGCTCTGCGGGCAAAGACCAACACTTACATCAAGACCCCAGTTCGTGGGGAGGAGCCTGTCTTTGTTGTGACGGGCAGGAAGGAGGATGTGGCCATGGCTCGGAGGGAGATCATCTCCGCTGCGGAGCACTTCTCCATGATCCGCGCCTCGCGTAACAAGAACACTGCACTCAACGGCGCGGTTCCGGGGCCGCCCAACCTGCCCGGGCAGACCACCATCCAAGTGCGGGTGCCTTACCGTGTGGTGGGGCTCGTGGTGGGACCCAAGGGCGCCACTATCAAGCGCATCCAGCAACAGACTCACACATACATCGTGACACCTAGCCGCGACAAGGAACCTGTGTTCGAGGTGACCGGGATGCCTGAGAACGTGGACCGTGCTCGCGAGGAGATCGAAGCCCACATCGCGCTGCGCACCGGCGGCATCATCGAACTCACCGACGAGAACGACTTCCACGCCAATGGCACAGACGTGGGCTTTGATCTGCATCACGGGTCCGGCGGGTCCGGGCCAGGCAGCCTCTGGAGCAAGCCCACTCCCAGCATCACTCCTACCCCAGGGCGCAAGCCGTTTTCCAGCTACCGTAATGACAGCTCCAGCTCACTAGGCAGCGCGTCCACAGACTCTTACTTTGGTGGGGGGACCAGTGGCAGTGCAGCCGCCACCCCGCGCCTGGCGGACTACAGTCCCCCCAGCCCCGCTCTCAGCTTTGCTCACAACGGAAACAACAACAACAATGGCAATGGGTATGCCTACACAGCCGGGGAAGCCTCAGTGCCTTCCCCCGACGGCGGTCCTGAGCTGCAGCCCACCTTCGACCCAGCTCCAGCCCCCCCACCCGGAGCGCCCCTCCTCTGGGCCCAGTTCGAGCGGTCCCAGGGAGCTGGATCTGCAGCTCCAGTATCCTCTTCCTGTTCTTCCTCGGCATCTTCTTCGGCCTCGTCGTCCTCCGTGGTCTTTCCTGGTGGTGGTGCCAGCGCGCCCTCCAATGCCAACCTGGGGCTGCTGGTGCACCGCAGGCTGCACCCGGGCACTAGCTGCCCTCGCCTGTCTCCGCCCTTGCACATGGTCCCGGGGGCGGGTGAGCACCACTTGGCTCGCCGGGTACGCAGCGACCCGGGCGGAGGAGGCCTGGCCTATGCCACTTATGCCAACGGGCTGGGGGCGCAGCTCCCTGGCCTGCAGTCTTCGGACACCTCGGGCTCCTCGTCGTCATCCAGCTCCTCATCCAGCTCTTCCTCCTCTTCCTCCGGGCTGCGGCGCAAGGGCAGCCGCGACTGCTCAGTGTGCTTTGAAAGTGAAGTGATCGCCGCGCTGGTGCCCTGTGGCCACAACCTCTTTTGCATGGAGTGCGCCAATCGCATCTGCGAGAAGAGTGAGCCCGAGTGCCCCGTCTGCCACACCGCGGTCACTCAGGCCATCCGCATCTTTTCCTGAAGGCAGCTCGTGCCTGCGCGCGCCGGGCAGGGAAGGAGGGTCCACTCTCCAGGCCTACCCGCTCTGCCCGCCTCCGGTGCCCACCTCCTTCCACCCCATCGCCCCACACTCTGAGATCCGAGAGGAGCTTGGAAAGCTGTAGTGTCCGCTCATTTTTTTTTTTAAATGTAATTTTGAAACAAAGGAACTTGCCAGGATATCTGCGTCAAGAGTACTGTAGCCTGGGAAGCCTCCAAAACACCTGAATTGCATGCTCTATAAATAATAGGAACGGCGACATTCTAGTAATGATAGTTTTTACACTGTACTTAATAGGAAGCTTCCAAAAGAAAACCCCACGAGTTTTCCATTTTCTTAAAGTAGGAAAGAGATGAACAGTAATTATGATGAAGATGATAATAATAATGCTATGGGATGTGTGGACTGTTTCGTGTGTTTTCCTTTGGTGGGTGGGTTCCTACAACGCTGGTTAGAGTACACAAGTGGATCCTTTTTGAATGTTCGTGGAAGGAAGGGCCAGGAGTCCCTGTGCAACCAGGACCCTGCAGCTTTATTAAAGTTAAAACTGTAACATATCTCTTATATATTAAAAAAAAAACGTTTAAAAGTTTTAAAGAGAAATTGCATTAATACAGATTGAAGTATTTTATTCTTTTTTGACTTGAAAAATTATATTTCATATTGCAAAGATGTTTACAAGTATTTTAATTTAAGTTCAGTGAACTTTTTTTGTAGCTGGGTTAAATCTTTTTATTTTTAGTATGGCCTTATGGCAAAGAACACTGTATTATTTTAATAATCACACAGTTGTGACAGAATTACAAACCATAAAATGTGTAACGTTTTGAGCAGTATTCTGTTGGGATGGAGATTTTATAGGTTCAGACAAATCTTCTAGATCTGCTTCACCCAGCATATTTTCTATTCAGTGATATAAAGCATATTTTATTCTATATTATTACAAAAACGGAAATGTATAAACATGTCAAAAGGAACTGTTGATGCTTTCTAACATTTGTATAAATAGAATTCAGTGCAAGTTACAGAAATTCTGTTGCACCCTATAGTTTTAGTGTTTCTATTTTAATACATTTGTTTACCACTTGTTTATGTATATGTAGGTGATGTTACTTGAGCTTAAATGTACTTTACTGAGCAAAGTTTAAAAAACAAAGTATATTTTATTTTATGATAAAGGGCCTTTAACCTCATGGTCAAATACTAATATTATATTTGCTGAGACAAGATTTGAAATTGTATCAAGAGTTTTATTTTTCTGACATTTAAAGTTCTACATAATAAAGGTAAAACTTAAGTAATGGTGCTACTTCATTTTTTAAGTATTTCTATATAAATAAAATATTGAAGAAAACTTACGTTGTATGGTGACTTGATTTTTTTCTTTAGGCCTCTTGGAGTATAAAAATCATTTTTTAAATAATTTTGTTCTTTGTTTATTTCTATTTATTTATTTCAGAGTGACAGACAGACAGAAAAAGAGGCAGATAGATAGAGAATGGGCACGCCAGGGCCTCCAGCCACTGCAAACACACTCCAGACACCAGCGCCACCATGTGCATCTGGCTTCTGTGGGACCTGGAGAATCAAACCTGGGTCCTTGAGCTTCACAGGCAAGCGCTTAATGGCTAACCCATGTCTCCAGCCCGAGAATCACTTTTAAGTAACAGATTGAAATATAGAGCCGGGCATATGTATATTAATAGAACAGACCAGAGAGAGAGGCTAGCATTGTGTTTGGTTGGATGGATGTTCATGGATACAGTATGTATTATGTTGTATTTTTCATTAGTAATACTAGGCATAGTGCTTAGGGCTGGTGATAATTGGGGGTGGGCTAGGGATGTGTTTAATTTCTTTTAAAATTAGAAGACAAGTAAATGGAAATATTCAAAAGAAATGTTTGAATTTTCAGCCCACAAGACCTGATAATATTTAACCTGAAAACTAAGAAAATATTAAAAAGTGAAATGAATTTTATTGTCCACATGATTATTGATGAAGGAGCCCATCAAAATAAAGGGTTAGAGCTCAGGGAAGTCAGAGCCCTGCCCAATTTGGGGCCCTCACCATGGGGAGTTGAGGCCCCTGTGTTTGTGGGCTCCAATGGAGAAGTTGCACTCAGCACGGCAGGGAGTTTCCATTGAGGCCGCCTCCTTGATCTGAAGAAGGCAGAAAGGGATGGGAGCTTCTTGCTGAGGACCTTGCTGAGTTTGAGCTTAGGTTTTAATAGGCTTCTACTTGCAGGACAGGCTAATTGGTGTTGACAGGCTGTGGGTGTTAACTCTTTGTTGTTGCTCCAGGGAAGTATTTGTTTGCTATTGGCAGGCTAGCTACACCTGGGGCTGTGGAGCACTGTCAGGAGAAAGAGTAATTACTTGATCCGAACTTTTCACTTCTAGAGAATACTGGGGGATAACCAGACCCTGCCACCTGAATTTCCAGCCAACTCCTTGATTGACCTCTCCTGAACACTTATCTGACAGGAATGTGGTAGGCACATGATCTACCCTTAGCAGATGACTGTTAAAAGAGAAAGGCATAATATGTATTGACAGTTCCTTTTGGGCCCTTTGTGTTGATAGTTTTTGTCTGGAAACTTAGTCACTGCCTAAGAATAGTACCTGATTTGTTAGTTTTAAATCATGCCATGGACAGGCCTTTGGGGTGAGAGGACAGAAAGGAGCAGCGTTGCTTGGGCAATTTCTGGCATTGTCTTCAACTCTGGAAGGCTCCTAGGCTGCGTTTACCAACCCCCCCCCCCACCCTTTCTCTCAAGGACTGGGGAAGTTACCAAATCAAACTCTTCAGCTGTCTGGAAATGCCTAGAAAAGAACCAAGATTTTTTACATTGACTTTCTTCAGTAACGTAACTTTGCTGCCTCGAAAGAACGATTGTAAATATGCAAGGAAAAAGCAAAAGTCTCAACAGTTTCTCGCCCCCTATCACTGATAAAACTTCACTTAGGTTCATAAACTTCTTTGGAACATGAAAAATATCTGGAATTTGAGGCTCTTCACATTCTTGGATGGCCTGCATTTCTTTACAACGAGAAGGACCTCTTTGATAATAAGGCTTTTGGGAATATAGTTAGGATTCTTTTTATCTCTGTGTATGTGTGTATAGTGTGCATGTGTGTGTATGCATGTGCATATGTGTGTAGGCCATGTGCATAGCCATGTGTGAGCATATATGTGTGGAAGTCAAAGGTCAATGTTGGGTATCTACCTCAGTCACTCTCTGCCTTATCTTTAAAAAATATTTTTATTCATTTGCAAACAGAGAGAAAGAGAGAGAGAGATGAAGAGAATGGGTGTTCCAGGGCTTCCAGCTCCTGCAAAATGAACTCCAGATGTATATGCCACTTTGTACATCTGGCTTTAAGTGGGTACTGGGGAATTGAACCCACGTGGTTTTGCAAGCAAGTACCTTAACTGCTGAGCCATCTCTCCAGCCCTCCATCTTATTTTTTGAGACAGGGTCTCACAGCTAAACCTAGAGCTGACCAATTCCTAGATCAGTTAGCCAGCAAGTCCTAAGACCCTCCTGTCTCCACCTCCCCAGCCCTAGGGTTACAGGCACATTCCACCATGCCTGGCTTTTATGTTGGGGCTAGGGATCTGAACTCAAGTCCTCTGGGACTGGGGATCTGAACTCAGGTCCTCATGCTTGCCTGGCAAGCACTTTACCCACTGAACCTCTAGTTAGACTTCTTGAGATGAGAGATTGCTCTTCACCACGTTGACGCCTCTGTCACCAGCGGGGGGTATGGGCACATGCTAGTGATATTATATGGCAATAGCTTGTGGTGCGAATTAAGATTTGCTCCACCTTCCAGCGTCCCCAGGTGACTATGGGTATGCCACTGGCTGTGGAAGTGACAGTCCTTCAGCTGGTAACATGAGAGGTGCCACATTTATGTTGCCCATCCATCAGCAGCTTCCTGTTCTACTTTTATACCCCCTTTGAAATGAGCGTTTGGACAACAATCTACCACCACTAGCAAGCACCTCCTACCCTAGTGACTAGTCCCTGCTTTGTTCTTTATGTAGCATAATGCTTCTCAACAGGGGTGTTGTCACCCCCCCCCAACTTGGCATTTTCTGGACAGATTTTTGGTTATGATAGAACGGATAATTGCACTGGTGATTTAGAGGTCAGAGACACTGCTAAACATCCCACAGTGCCCAAGACAACTCCGTGACAAAGAGTGTTGTCCAAGCCAGTGGGTCTTCCCTGCTGTTCCTTCCCTGCCATGAATTTAGTGGCATTGTTTCAACCTACAGGCTGACCCATAGGTGTTCTGGTATTACTTGGTATTACTCAGTGTAGTTGAATTGTGTCAGAACCTTAGTGAGGAAGGTCAAGGCTGATGTCTGAGCACAGGTCACAACCAAGGAGCTCGCTTATTCAACAAAGTGTGGTAAAATGTACCCAGCTAACAGTACTGTTTCCATAGGTGGGTCAAAGCTCTTACATTCTCTTCTGGGATCCTTTCCCCAGCATGTGAGCAGGAAGCGCTAGGACTTACTGTGCCTTCTCTCCCAGTAAAATGTAAATACTCCAATCAGTGCCCCTAGACACAACATGGCTTCTCTCTCTTTCTCTTATCACATTCCTTATACCAGGGTACAAAATGAGTGGAGAAGTTCTCAAAGTTCTCCTCCTGGTATGTGTTGACAACTCTCTCTCTGTCCCTACTCCATAGGTTTCATTTTAACTACCAAAATTGGTTCTTGGGGAAACCTCTGATACCCGCATGGTGTGTGGGAGAATAGGCGCGCTTATACCGCTGGGTGCGTATGCATACGGAGGTCAGAACACAACTGCTCCATACCGTGCTTGTGTGGGTAAGCCTGCTCCCCAGCTCCCAATGCAGAAGTCTCCTCATTCCAAGAACTGTGAGCAAACTTGTCCTCTGTTGGTAGTTTTGACCCTGCGAGACACACATTAACTTCAGGTAGGAGTCGTCTTGAAAACTCTATAGGCTTAATGTTATTTGGAAAGATGGAAATTATGTTGGTCACACTTTTTTTTTTTCTTCTGAGATAAGCATCACCATAGCCCAGGCTGGTCTCAAATTTATAATCCTACCTCAACCTCCTGAATGCTGGGATCATAGTATGCCTGGTGTGCGTGGGTTTAGTCATGTTAAGAGGGTCATACCCTCCCTGTGAGGTACAAGGGCCCTTCTAAAGCTGAATCTGCTCCTTCTTTACACACCTCTTTTCTGCACTTGTCCACCAGCTGTGCTTCAGATGCTAACAAGTTTTTCCCCTCTGGGAGCATCAGCTTGCCTTCAAGAACTGGGCACTGCAGGAGAGTTAAGCCTCAGCCCCTGATTGGCCCAGTGAACATCGACGATGATTGATGGTTTCTGTAGTTCATTGAGCCCCTCACTCTGACCTAGGCTCTGTGGATAGAGGGGAGCCTACAATTCCCAAGATAAGGAAGCTGAGGTAGACAGGTAAGGTTTTTTTTTTTTTTTGGTTGCAGTTTTTTTGAGGTAGGGTCTTGCTCTAGCCCAGGCTGACCTGGAATTCACTATATAGTCTCAGGGTGGCCTCTAACTCAAGCAATCCTCCTACCTCTGCCTCCCAAGTGCTGGGATTAAAGGTGTGCACCATGTGCCTGGCTGCAAGGTGTTTTTTTTTAATATATCATTTATTTATGTATTTATTTTTATTTATGAGAAGGAGGGAGAAAGAGAGTGGGTGTGCTAGGGCCTCTAGCCATTGCAAATGACCTCCAGACTCATGCACCACCTTGTGCATCTGGCTTTCATGGGTACTGGGGAATCAAACCTGGGTCCTTAGGCTTCACAGGCCAGCACCTTGATGACTATGCCATCTCTTCAGCCCAATAGGTAAGTTTTATATGACTCATTATCAGACAGGAAACATTGGAATTAACTAGGATTTCGGCCACAGGTCTATCTAAATCTAAAGCTTTAATTTATATGTATGTATGCCAGGGCCTCTTGCTGCAAATGAACACCAGATGTTTGCACCACTTTTTTCAATCAGCTTATATGGGTGGTTAGGGAATTGAACTGGGGCCAGAAGGCTTTGTAAACAAGCATCTTTAACTGCTGAGCCATCTTCCCAGCCCTAGAAAATTGGCTTTAAAAAGGGGAATTTTCTGAAAAAGTGAGCACTCATTTGTAACAAAATAGAGGAACATGAGAATGATGCTTCTATCTTGGTGATCTTGATAATTGACTTGAAAAGGGACAAAGTCCTAGTTGCTTTCATGACCATGAAGATGAAGAGCATCTTGAGCTCTGTGTGTCTGGACTTCTCCATCTCTCTTTCTCTCTTTCTCTCTCTCCCCCTTTTGTGACCAGTTATGTTGGTTTGAATCAGATGTCCCCCCCACATACACTCATGTATTCTGAATGCTTGGTCCCAGCAGATTCTAACTTGGGAAGTGGAGCCTTGCTGGAGGAGATGTGTTGTTGAGAGGGCTTAGGGATGTTATAACCAATTCCCCCTTGTTAGGATTCAGTTCACATTCCTGCTACTGTTTTCCAGCTGCTGTGGCAGAGGTTAGGTCCAGCCTTGGTCTGTCATTCTTTCCATCATGAAGTTTTCCTTGAGACTGTAAACCAAAATAAAACCTCTCCTCTTATCAGCTGCTTTTGATGGGGTGCTTTGTCCTAGCAACTTGAAGGTAACTGCAACACGAAGTGAATAATCAACATTAAGCTTATTCTGTATTTTCCAGATTAAAAAAAATAACACTGGGCGTGAATAAAATGAACAGAGAATTCTCTCATTAAAATGTCACACGGACTCATCTACCCAATAAAAAGTAAAAGATACCAAACCATTGACTTGAAAGTGAAACACAGCCACTTGTTTAGACTCTAGAATACTAAACTCTTTGTTGTATTCCACCTCCCCCCGCCACTGTTTTAGTTTCCTAGGGCATGTATTAGAAGTGTAGGATATAGGCATAGCCTAACAATGGCCTCACCATGGTCCATACATCATGAGTCTTTGGTTCTGGTTCCAGAGGTATCACGCTTGTATGGGAGGCGTTGGTAAGAAAAATAGCAGTTTATTTGTGGAAAATAAGATGGCATCTACATTAATTATTTTTCTCAGCACTGCCACCAAATACCTGACAAGAAGCAACTTAAGGGAGGCAAGATTTACTTTGGTTCATGGCTTGAGAGGGTGCTGCTGTCCATCATGTTGGGTATGTGGCAAGAAGGGCGTGGTGGCAGGAGCCTCACATCTGGGCTTGCCAGGAAACAAAGACAAGATAGGAAGCTGATGAACTATAAACCTCAAAGCCCACCTCCCCAAATGACTTGCTTCCTCCCGATAGGTGCCATCAACCTCCCCAAATGGCTACCAGCTGCACACCAAGGTTTCAAATACATGAGTCTGTGGGGGACATCTCATAGTGTAGCCCTAACACTATCCTTAGTTTGAGAGTTATCACATGTGCTCAGCTCTTGTTTTTGGCTTATATGATACCTTGTACCTCTGTCCACTGTGACACATACCAGGGCCTATGATAGTTGCTCATTTACTGGTCCTTTCTCCCCATTGGGCTGAGGATGCCTTGAAAGCACAGGTCTTGCCCTCCCATCTCTGTCTCCAGTGTTTGACATGGCCTTGTCCACTGAGATGTTTGATACATACCTGACAATTTAGGGGACATTTTGCTTGAAATCAACCTACATGATCACAAATAGGGGGTTAGTTTTTGAAGTTTCTTAACTTCTGTACAATAGGATTTTAGCTGGTATAATGAAGGAGGGAGTTATCTTAATGTCTGTGAAGGTAAAATGAATGCAAATGATTTTTGCTGTTAAAAACACTTTTGGGCTGGAGAGGTAGCTCAGTGGTTAAAGGTGCTTGCTTGCAAAACCTGACAGCCTGGGTTTGATTCCTCAGTACCCATATAAAGCCAGATGCACAAAGTGGCATATGTATCTAGAGTTTGTATGCAGTGGTAGGTGCCTGGTGTGCCCATACTCACTCTTTCCCTAATGAATAAATAAAAATGTTTAAAGAATACTTTTATATGATTGAAAAATTTCTTTTAAGATGACCATGGTAGTCTTCATGGTGGGGCTCAGTGACCTTGTCTTCTGTAACTCCTCTTTGAATGTGGGTGGGATTTAGTGACTTTTATTTATTTTTTGAAATATTTTTATTTATTTATTTGAGAGAGAGTGAAAGAGAGAAAGAGCCAGACACAGAGAAAGAGAATGGGTGCACCAGGGCCTCCATCCACTGCAAACCAACTTCACACGCATGTGCCACCTTATGCATCTGGCTTACGTGGGTCTTGGGGAATTGAACCAAGGTCCTTTTGGCTCTGCAGGCAAGACCCTTAACTGTTAAGCCATCTGTCTGGCCCATAGCGACTTTTAAAGAACAGCATATGGCCACAGTGATCAGATGACACTCCAAGAACTGTTACAAAAGCAGGGACAATATTGTTTTGAGGCCAGGCCAGCTGGAGAGGGAGGCCTCTCTCTCTCAGAGGGAGGAATCTCTCTGCCTCTGGCTATTAGAAATTGAGGTTCTCACCAGGCATGGTGGTGCAGGCCTTTAATCCCAGCACTTGGGAAGCAGAGGTAGGTGGATCACTGTGAGTTCGAGGCCACCCTGAGACTACATAGTGAGTTTCAGGTCAGCCTGGACTAGAGTGAGACCTTACCTCGAAAAACCAAAAAAAAAAAAAAAAAAAAAAAAAAAAGAAATTGAGGTTCTCAGTCCAGTAGCCTACGAATCACTATGTAAGTGAACCCAAAGGTCCATGCTGGACCTTCAGCTAACATGCCTTCCCTCACCACTGTCTTGGCCACAGTCTAACAAAAGATCTTAAATCTGAGTCTCCCAGCTACACTCTAATTCCTGGCTCAGAAAAGTTGGGAGTTGGTATATGCTTATTGTTTAAACCTATAAATTTCAGGTACTTTGTTACACAGAAATGGAAAAGTAATAGATAAGAAATTAAGTATTAACAAAGTCATCCTCGGAGATGAGGATATGACCAGTATTTGGGGCAATGATTGATAGAAAACTGAGTCTGCTCTTAGTACTTGTGTAACTTGGGACACTTACTAATCTCCATGCTTGCTTTATCATCTACTGAATGGGTGTAAGACTAATGACATTTTTTTAAAGCGTTGCTCTAAGGAACATTTAGAATTATTAATGGCAGGTGGCAAGTATTCTGTTTGTCTTTAAGTTAATATATGTGCTGTATTCTTCATTTTATGTCCCCATGACCTCTATTTTCTTTTAACTGTGATTTTAGGTCAAAAAGAATTTTTTAAAAAATTGAAAGGAAGGAAGAAGTGACTGGAGTACTGAGTAACATCTCGATCACACTTTCCAAGGCTTAGGGTCTAATGTGGAAGAGGTGGCGGAAAGAATGTTAGAGCCAAAGGAAGGGTAGGACTCCTTACAACGTGCTCCCTCCAGACATAAAATGGCCTGGATATCCATGACCTCATAGTGCCTGACACTACCTACACAAGACCATCATAACAGGAGGAAAAGATCATGACATCAAAATAAAAGAGAGACTGATTGAGATGGGGAGGGGATATGATGGAGAATGGAATTTCAAAGGGGAAAGTGGCGGGAGGGAGGGTATTATCATGGGATACTTTTTATAATCATGGAAAATGTTAATAAAAATTGAGAAAAAAAATTGAAAGGAAGGAGGTATGAATGGTGTTGGCCTCTGTCATTGGTCAAATCTTTTGTATCAAAGCATTTTGATAAATAATATCTTTTTTATATGTGTGTGCTGGATTGAAGTCAGGGGAAGCTATGCCCAGAGGCCAGACAATATATATTCAAAAGCAATACCACAGTATTACTTAATGTATAGGATACATTAGGATACATTATTCTTTTCCAAGTGCCTTCATATAAATTATTCCAAGGAAACCCCATGAGATTGTGAGTAATGTGGATCCTTATTTTGCAGAAATGAATCTGATCTTGAATGCTTTGTTCAGCACGGAGTTGTTGTTAAAGACATTTGCAACTTTTAGAACATGTCCTGTGACAACAGACAGAAAAATTCTGTTTTCTACAAAATAGCCAGAAGTGATTCCAGTGAGTTATGAGTTCACTTTAATACCCAAACTTACCCCCACACCATGAATTTAGAGTCCAGTAAAACATACTTCTCATTAAAACTATGATAATGTTCCCTTATGTCCTCTTGATGACTCAGAAGGCATTTCAGAGCTATCATTATGAACACCAGAGAGTGTATTGCAAGAAAATTCCCACTTGAAATTTCTTGATAAACTGGACTATGATCTTTGGGGTTATTTACTACAGTCACCCTTTTTATGGCATACATCCTAGCTGGGTTAATTCAACCATCCTTTCTGTTTGGGGGCCCTATTGTTTATAGCCTCTGACTTCTTTGCTTTGAGACTTTGGGAAAAATTACTTTGTATTTTTCAGCCCGTTTTCTCAGTTGGGAAATTAGAAGGATGGGCTGATTTATTGTTTTGTAAACTAGTCCATGACATAAAACTTGGAGAAGATTATATATATATATATATATATATATATATGGAGAGAGAGAGGATATTATATATAAAATATGTTTTTGGGTCCAGCTATTGAAATTTTTATTCAATACTTTGGAATGAAGTCTGGGAACCTGCAATTTAAAATGTTCTCCCTATCTATCAACTGGAGTTGGTTAAAGATATAAATATGTATTTTATATGACTTTGTAGGCAGTTATAATGAAGCAGTTTAATTCACATTGATATTGAATAATCTTCAATATGTATTATAAAGTGGAAAAATTAGTTATAGTGTGTATGCTGTGTTGCATTGGGATTAAAGTTGTAAATGGGAAGGCTCAGGAGTGGCTCAGAGGCAAGCACAAGGTTGTACATGTCCACTAGGTGGCGCAAGCATCTGGAGTTCCATTGTAGTAGTTGAGGCCCTGGCGCAACAATTCTCTCTCTCTCTCTCTTTCTCTCTCGCTTGCTCTCTAAAAAATAAAAAAAAAAGACTATATAGAGAGACATGTATATAAGTATAATTATAGGCACAGAATACCTTTCTGGAAAACAGGGGTCAGGGGCCAGAGGGAGATCTACTTTTAACTGTTTTGTACTATTTGGATTTTTAAAAGATCTTTTTTTTTTTTTTTTTCAATTTTAGAGAGAGAGAGGGAGAGGGAGAATTGTTATGCCAGGGCCTCAGCCACTGCAATCGCATTCCTGATGCTTGTGCCACCTAGTGGGCATTTGCCACCTTGTGCTCTCCTCACCTTTGTGTGTCTGGCTTACATGGGATCTGGAGTGTGAAATATGGGTCCTTAGGCTTCACAGGCAAGTGCCTTAACTGCTAAGCCATCTCTTCAGCTCTATTTAGATCTTTTTTTTTCAAAATGTACATGTTACCTGTTCAAAAGAATTTTTCTTTGGCTGATAATGAGAAGTCAATGTTTATTCATGAATTCTGACAAATTTACCACCCTAATGTGGGATGTTGATGGCATGGGAGGCTGTCTGTATATATAAGTGCTCTGTGTCTTCCACACAGCTTTGCTTTGGAACTACTCTGAAAATCACATCTTTTTATGTAAAATAACCTAAGTGTTAGGCATGACCCACATGTATAATACTGTGTGAAAGCCAAATGCCGCATGTTCTCACTCATCTGCAGTTCCTAATGTGGATCAGCTTGAGTTTCTGGCATACCAGATAGGCAACATGAAGCCCAAACAATAGGGATAGAAGGGATTTGGGGGAGGGGAAGGGGAGAGTGGGGAGAAATAAACACAAAACTAAACCCAAAATGAACTGGTACCATAGAAACCTTTCTTCTTTAGGTAGACTGAAAGATACAACCCTTAACAGTATAGGAGGAGTGTTAGAAAAGAAGGGCCCTAGAGAGGGAAGAGAGTCAGTCCCCAGATAGCCCATCTAGTGCTGGGAAGTGCTACATGAGCTACTAGGGGAAAAGTGGCCAACAACAGTGTGAGCAAGCAGGGCTCTAAGCTACTCAGAAGCAACCAGCTCAGCCCTTACAGCTCAAAGTTAATTGTGCTGAGGATAATTAGGCCTGTCCATGAGGTGGAGGATGATAAAAAGGAAAAGGGAGGAAGTTGTAAGGACCTGTATTAGCTTCTCATAGTGGTGGTAAGAATACCTGACAAAACAACTTATGGGAGGAAAGATTCATTTTAGCTCACAATTTCAGGAGTAACCATCTATTGTGGCATGGGGTCAGGTGTGGGCGGGGGGTGGTCAGAGCAGTGCAGTTCACATCATGGTGGCCAGGTTGCTGGGAGAAAAGGAGAAACCAGGACAAGGTCCTCCAACCAGCCACCACTTCCCACCTTTCACCACCTTCCAATAATGCCATCATATGAATCTATCACGGGATTCATCCATTCATTAGGCCAGAGCCCTCAAGATCTAATTGCTTCTGGAAACACCATCATGCTTACTCCCAGAGGTGTGTTTTACTAATCTCCTAGGAACTTTTCAATCTAATCAAGTTGACAATTAGATTCCTCACTCCAGGACCTTAGAACATATTAGGTTGAACTAGAAAATTGCTGATTCTAGTCCATTATGACCTCTAATGACTTCACTCTTGGGAGGACCCTAGACAGTAGGAAGGAGTAGATGGACTGGGAGGGAGTGGATGAAATGAGATGTGTCATGGCTTCTTGGAATCTTGGGTCAGCGGTTCAAACAGTGCCTCTACTGATGTTGGCATCTCTTCCTTCATCCACCATCTTATTGAGGAATGTGGGGACCACAGGAGTTGCTTCTTATGCATTTTGTATGTATGTTTGCATGTGTAATGTGCTTGCATGCATGTTTGGATTGGTGTGGTCATTCTGTGTCTGGCTAGGTGCACATGCATGATTGTAAGTGTGCGTGTGGAGGCCGGAAGTAGCAAATTCTGTCGAAATCTATTGAGGATGACCAGAGACAAAATGAAGACACAGGGAGAAGCCAGCCATGTTCCAGCCAAGGAGAGGGACTTTGGACAGATACTTCCTACACAGTCCTCAGGGCGAAGTGATGATGCTCACACTTTGCTGGCAGGCCTCCGGAACTGAGAAGGGACATTTCTGAGATTTAAGATGCTCAGTCCCTGGTATTCTGTCAGCCCTGGCAGATGAGTACCAGAAGGTTTCCTACTGTGTGACTGTTCCACACACTCTAGATTTGCTACATGGCACAGCTATGTAGTCCCATATGTCTATGGCCTCCCTTCTATCTACCCCAATGTGGCCTCAGCCATCATCAAATATAAGCTAACATTTAGAAAAATCTTGGTAACTTAAGACAACTGTTCAGGGAGCTCATGGGGATAGCCACCAAATCATATTTAAGCTTAATGAGCCATTAAGAGCATGGAACCAACAGGGAGTTTCTCTGCACTTTGCCTCAGAGTTCTTAGCAAGGAGCAAGAATTTAGTTCCTCCCTCAGACACTGGGAGCCCATCTCTTCTTTAATAGTTTGGACTCAAGCTAGATCGTCCATGGCCATGAAGTCCTAGTAAAGACTCCATCTAATAATACAGCAAGGTCCTTGAGCAGTAAATTCAAAGCCCCCCCCCATTTACCATGTACTCAGTAGTCTCAAATTTCTCATAAAATTTCAACATATTTGAAAAGATTTTTTTTCCCTAAATAGGAAACCTAGATTAGTGGTTTCCATCTCTTCTTTGGAGTGGAATTTTTGGAATCTGGTTGGCACTTAGCCCTAAATGTGTATTAATGGATACTGAACTATTGAAATGAAATGTGTATGACATCAACACGTTGATGTGTGCACTCAAATGAAAGGGTGTGTGTATTTAAAATACTGCTAGAAAATGCACCATAAACTCATCCTAGCAACTGATTGTATTCACTATGTACAAACCCTGACAGAATCCAGCATATGATATGCTACTTAATATACTCGAGTAGTTATTAATACGGTGATAGTGTACTTATTTATTCTTATACTTCATTAGTATTCAGCCCGTGGTGGTTCTTTATCTCTGTCTCAGATATAATGTCTGGTGACTCTGAAAGTCAAAAATGCTCCCCATATGTGTACGTTCTGCTTACTGAGGTTCTGCGTGGGATGTCTGAAGGTTTGAGCTTTCTGTGGTGACCTCATTGGGGTTTTTGGTTTAGACACAGGGTCTCATGTAGCTCAGGCTGGCCTTGAACTTGTAGTCAAGGCTGATCTTGAACTTCTGATCCTTCTGCATCTATCTCATGAATGTAGGATTACAGGTGTGCCCACCACTCCTGGTGTGAATGGATCTCATAATAGGGAATGTTTCTCAGACATATTATTTAAATGAAGCTTCTCCATTATGCAGTGCTTTGAGCATTTGTTTGCTGTATTTTAACCCCTGTTCCATTCCCAACATCCTGTATTCAGTGTTCACAGCTGGAGAACATTTCCTGGTTTATGCACTTCCTGTCAGAGCTTGATTATTTGCATCTTATACATCTATTTGTAAACACACACACGCGTGCACACACACACATTTGCAATTAGGGCGTCACGTATCCTAGGCCCAGAACTCACTATGGAGCTGAAGATGACCTTGAATTTCTGATCCTCCTGCATCTGCCTTGCTAATGCTGAGGTTACAGGCATGCCCAGTTTGTGTGGTGCTGGGAATTAAATTCCAGTCTTTGTACGTGCTAGGCAAGCACTCTACTAACTGAGCTCCATCCCTGGCCAGACATCTATTGTTTAGCCATTTTTCCCTATTGACAAATAATTAAGCTTATTTCTAAATTCAATACTGAGAAAGGTTAAATGCATTAACTTTCAGAAATGTACTTGTTTTTACAAAGTGAAATTTGACCTACCACTTAGTTGTGTTAATATGTGTATAAATCAATAGTGGAAAATTTCTGTTAATCTTTCTAATTGTGTATTGGTTGGTTGAAATGATCATGCAAAAAACACATCTGGGGAGGTCTTAGAAACATGCTTAAGTGACACACTTATATATGTACACATGCATGTACACAAAGAGACACCATGTTAGACAAGCTTATTGAGGCTCTTTCATGATATTCCACTCTCCTGCATAGGCTTGTGTCATCTTTGCTCCTAAATGCATAGCTTGCCTAAGGATGTGGAAACAGATTTTAAAACACAGCATCAAAATAAGCCTAAAGCAGTTTGGAGAGATGGCTTAGTGGTTAAGGTATTTGCCTGTGAAGCCTAAGGACTCAGGTTCAGTTTGCCAGTATCTACGTAAGCCAGATGCACAAGGTAGCGTATGTGTCTGGAGTTAGTTTGCAGTGGCTGGAGGCCCTGGCTCTCCTGTTCTCTCTCTCTCTCTCTCTCTCTCAAATAAAATAAAATAAATCTTAAAACAGCAACAACAAAAATAAGCCTAAAGCAAATTTTTTCAACTTGCATGCAACTGACAGTCCTACTAAAGAGTAGGTCTTTGCCTTGGAGAGTGCGCTCATAGTGGATAGCTGCAGATGTGGTATTTAGGAGCTCATTATGTACATTGTCATTAATAAGCACAGCCTTGTGAGGTCCTCACCTAAAACTACCCCTGGACTGCAGAAGGCAGCTATCCCTGAATTGCTGGTACCCCTCATTCTCAGTGACTTTGGGGAACAGAGAATCCACCGGGCCTATGGATGGAACACAGTCTTCCAGTGCAAGTTCCATTCTCCTTTCGTATATCCATCCCAGTGTACCCACTGTCCTGAGTCTTTTCTTTTCTTCCTCTGTCCTTTTCCAAAGCAATCCAGACGTGTCCTCTTTGCTCAGCATGGACCATCTCTGTGTCTAGGCTTCTAAAAGTCCCTGTGGCTGCAAGAAAGTGTTGGATGAGGAAGTGTCTCCTAGTGAGGTATTTTTCTTCTCAGGTGACCACCTGTGAAACCCTTAGCACTTAGGCCACCACTGTGCACTAGGCGATGAGCCTGTGGTAGAGATGAAGGTTCTCCTTGCGGGCCTGCTAGTGAGTCATGCACTTTCAAGGCCTTGTCTTAGACATATCGAATGCTTGGTTTGCTTCCATCCTCTAAGAAGCCTAGGCTAAGGCGGAATGAGATATGCAAGATGTTTGTTGGAGGAAAGCTTTTTGGAGGATCAAGGGAAAAAAGAAGGCAGAAACAAGCCTTCAAACTGATGACCTATGAAGGGAAAAAGGGAAGGAGAGAGGCTGGTAGTGAGTTCCACAGCAAAATTTCCCTGTACAGAACCCCTGAAGGGGACAAGAATGTTTGGTTCATGGACCTTACATGAGTTTATATACTGCCTTGGAGCAGCCTGGGAAGATAGTGGGCTTGGCCTGAATGTTGCAGTAGATATCGACGTATGGCAGCTAGAGGTCACTAGCTGTCTTGTCATGTAGTTATCATCAGCTTGGACCATGGGCCTCACCTGGGTTTATATACTGACTGGGAGCAGCCTGAGAAAAGTATGGGCTTGGCCTGAATGTTGCAGTAGATATCAGAGTATGGCAGCTGGAGGCCACTAGCTGCCTAGACTTGCTGTCATATAGCTATTTACCATCAGGCATCTTGGAGCAAAATTGCTCTGATGGTTAACAGATCTTGGCTCTTAGTCATGGCAATGAAATAAGCAGAGCAATGTAGTGACAGCCCTGCCTGTGAGAAAGGCAATGGAGCTGTTAACACTCTCTAGTAGAAGAGAGTGGAGGGTCATGAGGCTCTCACTTGCAAGTTCAGCCACTGCTCTCTCCCGCCCACCACCTACATATAGATAAGAGAAGGGGGGTGATAGAATGCAAGAGGTGTAAAGTTGACTCGAGGTTGGGACTCTTCACTGGTGCAGCTCTCCTGAGTTGTTGCCCATGTTGGTGGGCTTTGCAGTGATGCAGCTGCTTTTGAGTCCCCTGTGCCCTCTAAGTAACTCCAATAAACCCATTGGTTTACTGAGCTGGACTTAACTATGATTGTTTCATTGGCCTGCTAGTTCCCTCTCTATCTGGGGTGAATAGACCTTCCTCCCTCCCTCCCTTTCTTTCTTCTTTCTCCCCCATTTTCCATCTTTCTTTAAGAGAGAGAGAGAGAGAGAGAGAGCAAGTATGGGCACACCAGGCCCTCTTGTTGCTGCAAACCAACTCCAGACACATGCACCACTTTGCGCCTCTGGCTTTACTTGCATACGGGGACTGCCAGCCTTTGAGAGCAAGTACCTTTAACTGCTTGCTGAGACATCTCTCCAACTGACATTTCTTCATGTCTCCCCAGGAAATGTCAGACAAGGATGCTTCGTTAGTATAAGGTGGAGTGGAGAACTTGTCCAAGGAAGATACATTTGCCAGCATTCTCCAGAGTAAAGAAACCGGTGTGGAGGTTTGTGATAGGAAGTTGGCTCATACGCTTGTGGAGGTTGAGAAGTGCCACAGTCACCATCAGTGAGCCGAAGAGCCAGCAAAGCAGATGGTGGAGTTCTGAGAACTAGAGGGGCTAATAGTGTAAACTCTGATCATGTCAGAAGACTGGTGTCTATGTAAGGTCAAAGAGAGTGGACTCCCTTTACATCATTCTTTTGTTCTATTCAGGCCTTCATTGCATGGAACAATGCCCATCTTAGCTTATTTGGGTTTCTGTAACAAAATAAATACTACAGGCTGGGTAACCCAAAAGCAATGTAAGCATAATGCTCACAATTCTGGCAGCTAGGACATCCAAGATCAAGGCACCAGCAGATTCAATGTCTGGTGAGGGCCATCTACTTCATAGATGACATCTTCTTGCTGTTTCCTTACAGGGTTAGAAGAGCAAATGGGGTCCTATGAGCTCCCTTGAGCCCTTTTTAATTACTTAATTAGTTAGTGAGAGAGAGACAGACAGACAGAGAGAACAGGCATGCCAGGGCCTCTAGCCACTGCAACAAATTTCAGATGCATGCACCACCTTATGCATCTGGCTTATGTGAGTACTGGGGAATTGAACCTGGGTCCTTAGGCCTCACAGGCAAGTGCCTTAACTGCTAAACCATCTCTTCAGCCCCCCTTAAGCCCCTTTTAGAAGGGTAGTAATCTTACATATGAAGGGGAGCCCTCAAGACAATCAGCTCTCCAAGGCCCAACCTCCTAATGGTGTCATTTTGTTGACTCCCACACCACTGACATGAACTCTGGAGGGACATGAATGTCCAGACCTTGGTAATTCCTATCCATGTTTGATAAGGCCCTGAACATAGGCTCAAATGCTGATCTCATCTAGAAATAGTGTCACAGGCACTCAGAAATAGAGTTTAATCTATGTACTATGTGTCCTAGGCAAATTGACACATGCAATTAACCATCACAGGAGGGAACAAGTAAAAGAGAATGGTGCAAAGAGTGTTGCGGTTACCTTCTTATTGCTGGAACAAAACATCTGACCAGAAGCAGCTTATGGGAGGAAAGGATTTTATTTCAGGCTATTGTTTCAAGGGGACATTTCATCATGGCAAGGGAAGCCTGGCACAAGCAGGAAGCTGGTTCCCACCTTGTCACATATCTGAGTGGAAGTGGTTGAAGTACTAGGCTTGGAGTGGTAACAATAAACCTCAGCCTGTGTGTCTCCCAGTGACACACCTCTTTCAGCAAGGCTCCACCTCCCAAGGGCTCCACCAGCTGGGGATTGAGTAAGAGGCTTAATCACAAACACATGAGGCTATGGAGGACACTTTGCATTTAAACTACCACAGGGTGTATGGTGGGGATTGGTGAGGAGGTTTTCCAGAGAAGCTTTGCTAGGTTTCATTTATCTATGGCCATGCAAGAGCACATTTCATATCACATATTATTATAAGGATGATGATGTAAAGTCAATGCACGAATGTTTACGTGAGTAAAAGACATGACTCAAAATTAGCAGAAACTGGTTCCTCTGTCATCTGTTCAGTCAGACCATGTGCAATGATCTGTTGTATAACAAAAGATGTCAGAAGAAGCCACTGCTTACATGACCCAATATGTGCAGAGGGAGGATTCTAAAACCTGTGTTCTCATTCTCAACTTTCTTTTTTTAAGATTGATTTTATTTATTTATTTATTAGAGGGAGGGAGAGAGAGAGAGAGAGAGAGAGAGAGAGAGAGAGAGAGAATGGGTACTTTAGATGCATGTGCCCTCTTGTGCATCTGGCTTATGTGGGGCCTGCAAAATTGAATCTGGTTCCTTAGGCTTCTCAGACATGCACCTTAACTGCTAAGCCAACTCTCCAGCCCTGTAAAATTTCTTTCTTTCTTTCTTTCTTTCTTTCTTTCTTTCTTTCTTTCTTTCTTTCTTTTTTTTTTAGAGAGACAGAGAGGGAGAATGGGCATACCAGGGCCTTTAGCCATTGCAAACGAACTCCAGATACATGCACCACCTTGTGTATCTGACTTATGTGGGTGCTGGGGAATCAAACAGGCAAGCACCTTAACCACTAAGCCATCTCTCCAGCCCCTGAAGCTCTGTTTTTGACACTTTCTCTTGCTCTTTGTTCTTCCAACCGCCTTCCTTTCCTCCTTTTTTTTCCTGATCAACACCCCTCACATCCTGCTGCCCGCCCTGGAAGACACCACAGTTGCACGTACACACTTTCGCAATCCTGTCTTCCTTTCGAGTTCCCTGAGCCATGTGTCGGACTAAGAAATTGGCTTGTGACTTCAAAGTTTTCAGATGCAATACATGTCAGTGATTTAACTCCACTCTAGAGGTTAATCTGAATTCTAGGACTTTGACTTGAGAGGAAAATGTTTAGAGGCAATTTCATTATTTTCAAGTCTTCAGATAGCCTGCTGTAACACTGTCAAGGGGAACACCTCTACATCATGAAATCTTGGAAGAGCCTCCACAGAAAGATAAGATGCAGTCTTGCTCTTTAAATAAATTTGCTGATGTAAAATACTTTAGCTCCAAACAGGTCAATATTTCTTCTGCTTCAACCACAGTGTCAGTAAGGAAACTCACATCTTGCTCTATGGAGATAAAACTGCATGATGAAGGTTTAGTCAAACAATATTTTTTCTAAGGTTGATAGGCAGTTTCATCCAAAATTCAACAAACATTAAAATAAAAATTGGGGCTGGGGAGATAACTCAGCAGTTTAAGTTGCTTGCTTGAAAAGTCTGCTGGCCTGGGTTCGAGTCCCTAGTACCAAAGTTAGGCCAGATGCACAATGTGGCACATGTACCTGAAGTTCATTTCTCTGGTGCACCTATTCTCTCTTTCAAATAAATAAAAATCTTTTAAAATAATTACATTGACAGATTCTCTACTACAAAATATTCTACAGTATATGTATGTATATATATGTATGTATTCCTTAAGCTGAGAAAACTCGAGTTATTGGCTATTATTGTCATTGGCCTACCTGAAATTGCATGCTATAATGGATATTTCCTTCCAAGACTTGGATTTAAATCTGGAGATCAGAGAAGGGCAAGCCTCTGGGGAGGGGGTGGGAAGAAGATGATGAGCTTTCATGGACTGTCAAGATGGAGGCAACTTTATGGATTCTTGAGACCAAAATCTTTGATGCCAAGTTTCTCGATATCTCCATTTTGGGCATGAGAGGCCAGGGAATTCTTGTCCGCTGGGGCTGCGCTGTGCATTGTGGGATGCTTGGGAGTATGCTTGGCCTGTGCCCATTGGATGGCAACAGCACTCTCCCTCCCAGGAAGACCAACCAAGAATGTCTTTAGACATTGGCAAATGTTTTCTGGAACACAAATGACCCCTGGCTCAGAATCTGAGCTTAGGTTGCAGACAGGGAAGGAGATCCTGAGACCTCCTGGGGATTTCTGAGTAGAAAAGGGTATTCTTGTCTGGATCCTCCCGGCAAATTCACCAAGCTCCAGAAAGTCCAGTGGGTAACCGAGGAAGGAGTCTCTCTTGAAGCAGTGCTTTGTCTGTAAAAAAAATGATCTTATAGCTGTACTTCTAGTTTTTTTTTAAAACTTGGAAAGCAGAGAGAGATAAAGGGAAGAGATACAGAGAGATATCATGGGCATGCTAGGGCTTCCAGCCACTGCAACCAAACTCCAGATGCATGTGCCACTTTGTGCATCTAGCTCTATGTGGGTACTGGAGAATTGAACATGCCTGGGTCTTTAGGCTTCGCAGGCAAGCACCTTTACCACCAAGTCAGCTCTCCAGTCCGTGCACTTCCAGTTTTGTGTGAGTGAGTTCATTAGGGATGCAGCGAGCAGAAGTAGAGGAGGAAATGGCAGGTAGCAGGTGAACTGAACATCAAGCCGGGCACTGAACAACATCCAGCAGAAGTGACAAGAACAGTCTTGCTGAAAAGTGGAAGAAACAAATGGCAAACACCAGATAAATAACTGGTCACCAGATAACAGAACGTCGGGTCAGGTGGGACAACATCTGCCGGAAACAAGTGTGGAAGCTCCATGGAAAAAAACAGCTTAAGTGAGCAGTTGAGAGTCTCGGGCAGGGGTTCTCTTCCTTGGGTGAGGCTTCCAATGATCTGTCTCCATGTAGGACTTTGTGCACCATGTGCTAAGTAGTAGTGACCTCTGCTTCACTCTTAAGATTTGGTCTGGGAAATGAAGTACCTGTCAGCTGTTCTAAAGGGAAACATACTTTCAATCCTTGGGCTGTTAACGTGCTAAGATGGGGAGATGTTGTTATCCTGTTCCTAGAGCCAGCTCTCTACAAACTGTAACCCACATGGCAATCTACCTATACAGCATAGTGCATCCAGCAGGCTGTACCTGTGAAACATCAGAAAAGCAGGCGGAGAATCCTAAAGGGAACAATAGCTGAAGGGAAAGTGGAGCCCTGTTTATGCCCACCAAGGAACCCCCTTTCCATACCATTCATCTTAATTAATTAATTTAACTGCATGAGCCTGTGCATGTAATGTATTATATGTGCATGCACACATAGGTATGCATGTGTGTGTGTATGTATGGATGGATGTGTGTATCTACGTATGGGCTGTGTGTGCCACAGCACACGTGTGGAGTTCAGGAGACAACCACCAGGTGTCCGTGCTCCTTTTCCAGTTTCTTTGAGGCAGGGTCTCTTGCCTACAAAGGAAATGTCAGTCTACTTGGCCAGTGAGCTTTCTCCTAGCTCTGCCTCCCATTGTTGTAGGCGTGTGGGGAGCACAGACACGCGTGCCGCTTTGTGTCTGTCATTACACTGATGCTGGGGAGGATACATCTTTCTAGAAGGTTTTGATTGAAAGTGCTTTGAACCGCTGAACCACTTCCCAGGCCCCAATTCACTCATCTTGCAGGGTGGGGGGGAGGGAACAACAACATTTATTTTTCAGCCAGTAAAAGTCATACAAATCCTTGGCCAGTTCCAAGCGTACCTTTGAAGATCAGACACGATTTGAAAGAGCTGAGCTTGTCCCTGATGAGAGGACAGACCCTGCGTGGTGACCCTGGCTGGACCAGAGGGTTACTACTGGTGGCTTCTTTTGCTGGGCCCGCTGCCGATAGAGAAGAGGAGGAAGCAAAGAAAGAAACACTCTGAGTCCCACAAGAGCAGTTGGGGGAGCAGAGGTAGCCGCTGCAAGGGTTGGCAACAGCTGGACAGACTGCCAACAACTAGGCTTGAAGGAAGAAAGGAAGCTGGGCTCTTATGATGAGACGGAAACCCTCCAACTCTGACAGGGAAATCAGTAGATGGGCATTTGGTCCTCTGTTTCAAGGCTCCGCATTGGAGACATTTGAATCTGTCACCCATCCCCCTTTCCCAGTTGACTGAGGAGAGCAGCTCTAGGGAGCTTGTGTTCTGGGAGGAGGCTTAGAACAATTGGCCTTAGAAGGTGATCTTAGGGGGCCACCTAGGGCTCAGGAAAAGAGCCCCGTGGAATCAGGGTCTTGCCTGGAAAGTAAAATCAGCACATGAGTGACAGCTCCTTATCGGTAGGGGTGGAAGGGTGGGTGGGGATTTTAGTGGGAAATGGATGTACGGGAGAGACCTTAGGAATATCAGCAAGAAGTGTGTGTGCACACCTGTGTATATGTGTCCATGCTTGTATGTGTGCATGTGTATTCCTGTGCCTGTGTACATGTGCATCTGTATGAATGTGTGTGTGTGTGTGTGTGTGTGTGTGAGAGAGAGAGAGAGAGAGAGAGAGAGAGAGAGAGAGGGTGTTTGTGTGTCAAAACTGACTTTCATCCCAATTCTCTGCAATGTAAAGACCCAGAAAAGTCACCAGGACAAGTGGAACCCTTCATTCAAACACCACCGTGTTACCCTGTCTTCCCAGCAACTTGCAAACAAGAGTGCAGTCTGTCTTCATAGAGTTTTGCAACAAGTTTAGGAGATCCTGTCACCCATACAAAAATTCAAGGTCACAGATTCCAAGGCTTGCTTTATTTATTTACTTATTTATTTCTTCGAAGGTATTTTTTAAATTGCCTTGCTCATACCTGCAGGAGAAAAAATATCCATTAAAATTTTAATCCCTGACAGAATGCCCAGTGTCCTGTAAAGGGGACTATGTGTAAGTCAAAAGATTGTGCTAGAATGGACCAAGTGACTCCTGGTAGGAAAATTTCTTAGGCTGAAGTCTTGGAGGAGAGAATGTGTGAGTCATCCTGTTCCCATTGCCCAGCACAGGGACTGGCAGAGAGAAAGCGACAGCATATGCTTGCAGATTGATCAGATGAATTAGTTAATTAATTAGGGGCCTGAATGCCTCTTAGCACATTGGAGCCTTGCTGGGATCCTTCAGTGTTCTCTGCAGTGGCTTCCCAGGCAGCTGGATTCCTCTCTCAGGGAACTCTACTGTGCTGGGGTGGGGTGGGGGTGTGATTCTGATGGTCTTTAGCTTCCGGCTCCAATTCTGATCATTCCCTGCCCACTGAGGTTCACGAGTCCACAGTAGGGAAGGCATTAAAGGCCAGGACCAGAGAGTCAGAGGAGCATGGATGGGCCCAGCCAGTCACAGGAAAGCCAAGAGACTGTGTGCCGAGCAGGAACAAAGGACAGGTCTCTCTTGAGGACTGGCTCCACAGCATCATCAGTGTCTCTGGGGTCTGCTTTGACTTTGTGTCCTTGGACTTCCTAAGCCAAGGAGCATCTAGGATGGGAAGGGTAAGACTTAGAACATTTTGTGGACTGGCCTTGAACTTAAAACTGTAGGCTCTTGATTAGTTCTGAGATGTGCTTTCCAGAATGGAGCAAGCTGACCTGGAAGGAACAGGGGAGGCTGGCTGGGCACTGGGGCAAGTTGATCATTTGGCTCTTAGAGAAGGGGATAGCTCCATGTGCCCTGTCCAATTGTCTCTAGTCTCACAAGTGGACAGAGAATACCCAGGGGACATCTGCTGAAGTTGTCTGAGGGACATGTAGCCAGAGCATCCTTTGTCCCACCCTGCTTCAGAAGGTTCTTCTCCATCAAGATAATTGTTTCCATCTTCTATCCTGAAATAAGACCTAGGGGTCGGCATGTGTGGGAAGAAAGCAGTAAAGAAGAAGTTCTTAGAGACTGTTCAGAGCAGACCACTTGCCTGGCATAGCCCACTCATTCACATGTAGCACATACTTACTGAAGGCTTAAGGCAAAACTGTCTTAAACACTCTTTATTTTGGCTATTTCTATAACTAGCAGCCAGAAGAGAATGATAAATTACAGTTTGGAGACATTTTTGTATACACATCATAGAACCAGCTGATTACCACATATATTTACTCTTCTTTGGGGGAATATATTAGACCATATTTCCAGTCCCTTTTGCAAAGAATGTGGCCATGAGATTGCATTCCAGCCAATCAAATATGAGTGAAAGGGATTTGCTTTGTTATAACAAGACATTCTACTTAAAAAATTATTTATATATTTGGAAGCAGAGACAGAGAGATTGAGAGAGAAAATGTGTGTGTGTGTGTGTGTGTGTGTGTATGCGTGTGTGTGTGTGAGGGAGAGAGAGAGAGAATATGAACACACCAGGGCCTCCAGCCACTGCAGGTGAACTCCAGATGCATGCACTTCTTTGTGCATCTGGCTTTATGGGTACTGGGAAATGGAACCCAGGTCATTAGGCTTTGCAGGCAAACACCTTAACCACTGAATAATCTCTCTAGCCCCCAAGACATTATTTTTGACATTTGTGATGGTTTATATTTACTACCAACTTGCAAGGATCTAGAGTTGCTTAGGAAATGAGTGTCTAGGTATGTCTATGAAGGATTATCTATGTTAAGTTAGCTTCTGGTCATGTCTATAAGAGATTCTCTGGATTAGGTTCACTGAGGTGGGAAGACCCACCTTAACTGTGGGCAGCACCATTCCATGGGCTGGGGTCCTGGACTGTATAAAAAAGGTGAGAGGGCTGGAGAGATGGCTTAGTGGTGCCTGCGAAGCCTAAGGACCCATGTTCGATCTCTCTCCAGATCCCACATAAGCCAGATGCACAAAGGTGACACAAGCACAAGGTCGCACATGCACACTAGGTGGTGCAAGCGACTGGAGTTTGATTTCAGTGGCTGAGGCCCTAATAAGTCAATTCTTTTTCTTGTTCTCACTCTCTCTCAAAAAAAAAAAAAAAAAAAAAAAAGGTGAGAGATGGCTGAACACCATCGTTCTCTGATTCCTCACTGTGGACTGCGTGTGACCAGCTGTTTCCAGCTCCTCCTTGTTTTCCCTACTGTGATGAGCCTTGGAATCATAAGCCAAAATAAACCCTTCTTCCCTTAAGCTCAGTTTTGTCAGGCATATTGTCCCAGCAATGAGAAAATTCACTAATACAACCGTTTCTTGCTCTAGTTTTGAAGATGGCAGGGTTCCAAGACAAAGGGATTCTGGGTTCCTGAACTGTCTCTGAGGAAGAGCTACTTGTAGAGCAGAAACACTATTTTGGATTCATATGTGCAGGAAATGAACTACAGGTTGAATATCCATTATCCAAAAGATGCTTATGACTAGAAGTGTTTCAGCTATCAGACAGCTTCAGAACTTGAGATATGTGCATATGTGACATGAGATCTCTTGGGGATGGAATCCAGTCTCAACACAAAATTCTCTCATGCTTCTGTTCGTCTCGTACACATCCTCCGAAGGTCACTTTACACATGGTTTTAGTGTTCCTGTGTTTTGAAAACAACACATGCCATAAAGTCAGGTATCGATTTTTTCCCTTGTAGTATCATGTTGGTGCTCAAAAACATTTGGATTTTGGAGCATTTTGGATTTGGGATATTCAGGTTAGGGATGTTCAGCTGTCATATTACACTGCGTTCTGTTATGCCACTAACACATGGTGGCTTACTTGCTTTCACATAGCTAGTGTTACTTTACCTAATTCAAAGACCTGGTACCTTGAAGTGGGGTGTTTCTACCCCAAATCCTAAAATACTGTACATAGCATTGGGTGACTTACCTGATAAGTCATAAGAAAAGTGCTATCCAATGATGGAAAGACGGAGACCCACGTTATACAGTGACAAAACATTTAGTAAAACTGACCACCTTGGGGGGGTGTGTGTACTGAGTTATTGTCCTGTGCACATAGACTGACTGGTATATTTGTGATCTCATAGTGACTACTGACAACCCCACTGCGGAGGACCCTCAGCAGGGGAGAGGGACCTGATGGTAATATGACCAATTTGAAATATGTTCATATATTAAGGTTCTTAATTGGCCAATTTCTTTCTTCTTTTAAAAAAATTTCGTTCATTTTTATTTATTTATTTGAGAGTGACAGAGAGAGAAAGAGAGAGAGAGAGAGAGAGAGAATGGGCACGCCAGGGCTTCCAGCCACTGCAAACGAACTCCAGACACGTGTGCCCCCTTGTGCATCTGGGTAACGTGGGTCCTGGAGAACCAAGCCTCGAACCTGGGTCCTCAGGCTTCACAGGCAAGAGCTTAACCACTAAACCATCTCTCTAGCCCTTAATTGGCCAATTTCTAAGCATGGTTGAAAGAAGACACTGCATGGAGAAAAGGCAAGGCTGTCACCAACACGTACAAGAAGAGAGGCCCAGGAAGGCTAGCAGCTAAGCACAGTGATTCAGTTCTGGGGTAGAGAGCAGGCTAATAATGGGGCCTTACGACCTGTTCTTTAGGTGGTCTCCAGGCAGTAGCCTTGTATACAGAGATGGAATGGCGCTGGAGAAGTAAGAAAGCCACCAGATTTGAAAATTACTCCTGACAGAGTTTACAGTATGAGTACTGAGACGTGGGGATTAGCTGGGAGGGAACCCATCATGGAAGTTGCTAAGTTTTTGGAAGAATTCTGTTGCCAAGCAAACCAGTATCCTATATCTAACAAACTTTTTGACTGTGGCTTAAAGCAATGCCTGCCCTCCAATCCTTGCACTGGAGAAGGGCATGTGCACTAGTGCCCACTTCAACAGTGAACTGGGAGGGTGATGGGCAAAGACACCCTCCCCACTAGGAGACTAGGGGTCGTATGCACAGTGGATCAGTGTGTCCCTTACAGGGTAGAATTCTAGGGAAGGGATTTTGCCCCAGGGCCAGAGGGAAGTCAATTTTATCATTGATTCGTTTTTTTTTTTTTTTTTTTGCCCCATTTTTGAAGTCTTCTTTAGGCTTCGCAGACAAGCCCCTTAACCCCCTTAACCACTAAACCATCTCTCCAGCCACGAATGAGATTTCTTCCTGTGACTTCTGTTCCTGCTTCACTGGTCGTATGTGTGAGGATAATCTTTCCATTTGGCTCACTGTTTTACTGTTTGCCAACCTTGTCCCCCCCCCCCGCCACAGGCCCTGGAGCAGGATTAGTTGGTTGCAGAGGCTGGTGTATGTGTGTTTCATGTGGTCCATGATGGGAGAAAGATGTGGTGCCCAGAAGAGCAGACTGGCAGACGCTGCCGATGGCTTACCAAGCCCATCTTCACTTTGAACGTTACGCTGCGCAGCATCTCTACCACAGGTGGTGGGAAGGTCACCAATGAATGAAGGTCACAGGTGCCCTAAAAGCCCTCCCATCCCCCAAATCCTCTCTTCCCCTCTATGAAAGCCACAAGGTGACTATCAAAGAACTGCAGGATGGCAGAAAGACACCTGACGACCCAGTGCACTCATGTGGACGTTGCATGAGAAACCATTCTCTGTTTGTTACTCTGTGGGACTTGGGGGTTCGACTCTTTCAGCGCCTGCTTCCTGATCTAACACCGCTTTAGAGGAAACGTGCACACCTTCACCAGTTCCCCTTCAGAAGCATCTTTCCTTTCATTCCCAAACAGATTCTCCCCCATTCTGTTACTTTGAAGAAAAGTGGGGAAAAAAAAAATCACTTGCCAGGGAATTGGGAGATTGAGCTCTAGTGCTTGTTCAGGAACTTTCTCTTGGCTGTGTGACTTGTAACACAGTTTATTCATTTGTCCCATTAGAGTGTCAATAAGTGACCTGACTATTTTACTAGCTAAGTATTTAATGTAAATAAAAAAAGGAAAAAAAAAATAAAAAGGAAGACCTTTCAAACTGCTCAGACTTTAAAAGTACTATGCAATCCTTCAGGTCTTATACTTGTTAAGAAAAAGGTCTTGGGCTGGAGAGATGGTTTAGTGGCTAAGGCACTTATCTGCAAAGCCAAAGGACCCAGGTTGGATTCCCCAGGACCCACGTAAGCCAGATGCACAAGGTAGCACGTGTGCCTGGAGTTTGTTTGCAGTGGCTGGAGGCCCTGGCATGCCCATTCTTGTTTCCCTTTTCTCTCTTAAATAAATTAAAAGGTATTTTTTGGAGCACACATAAACTTGCTTTATGTTTAAGAATAGAAAAATATTTAATCTCCTTTAGACTTATTTTGCCTATTATAACTGAGAGACGACCTTCTCCTCCTCCTTCTTCTTCTTCTTCTTCTTCTTCTTCTTCTTCTTCTTCTTCTTCTTCTTCTTCTTCTTCTTCTTCTTCTTCCTCTTCTCTCCCTCTCTCTCTCTCTCTCTCTCTCTCTCTCTCGTAGATTATGTTAGGAGGATTCAATGAAGCAATATGTGTAATGTGCCTGGGAGATAAATGGCCAACAATAGATTCTCAGTACATGGAAGTTTTGGAATGCCCAGTCTTTCTCTGCTCTGTCCCCTGTGGATGCTCATGGTGCCTGCTTATGTGGGGGAAGATACGGGGGGCACCATGATGCATCAAGGTCAATGTGGATTTAGAACAAACACTCAGTGTCTTTATCATCCCACCATCTCTTCTCTGCTGCTGTCACCTGGATGAGGAGACTCCCTTTCACTTCTACTCCTCACGTCTCTTTCAGCTTTTCTCCTGACTTTTTCTTCTTACCCATGCTTCCTATGTATATATTTTTTATAACCCACTGTCTCCTTTTCCTTCCATTGCTCCTATCTTGCCTGACCTCTTATTCTGCTCTGGCCTTTCTCCTTTCTTGTACTTCCTGGCCACTGGCCACTCTCAGAAATGCCCTTTCTCCTCCGTGCTCTGGGTGTGCTGTTGGTGACAGCATGGACTCTCACTTCTGCCTTTTCAGCACCGAGGTCCTATCCCTTCATAGAGGAGGTTGCCCTAGGGCAGGCAAAGGTGCTTAGGGAAGTGTAGTTTTGTTTTATGGGAATAAGAGTGAGTGAGTGAGAGAGAGACGGGGGGAGAGAATTGGAGTGCCAGGGCCTCCAGCTACAGCAATTGAACTCCAGACAGATGTGTACCACCTTGTGTACATGTGTGACCTTGCACTTGCATCACCTTGTGCGTCTAGCTTATGTGGGACCTGAGGAGTCAAACATGGGTCCTTAGGCTTCGCAAGAAAGTGCCTTAACCCCTGCACCACCTCTTCCGAGGTGTACTTTTATTTATGGTTGTGTGCAGCTGAGAGAGGAGGAGACACAGTAGTATTAATGAGCAATTCTTATAAGAACCTTAAGAAAAGTATTATTTGGAGTTAAGTAGAAATATTTTCCTTAAAAAGAGGTTCATTTTTTTTGTTCAAGCAAGATTTAATTTAGAAAAATCTTCTATTAATCAATAAAAATAAGACTCCATTTTGGTCATTCTTAGTGGCAATTATTTCTATATTTTATTACGCATAATTAGATAACAACATCAATGGCCACAGTTATTTGAAGACAGAGGTGAATAAGGTAGAGTCCTTGTCCTCAGCATCTCATAGTCTGTTTTATAAATCGGGTTCCAATTAAATTTAATTATCAGAGCTCTTTATGTCATACTTTATTGTACAGAGAAAATATAAAGGTTTTTTTTCCTGCTTAGTTTGTGATTCAGGGAAGACTGAAGATAAGAGAAAGTCATTCTCAGTTTCCTATTCTGCTATTAAGTAGCAATTAACTTTTAATTTTCTTTCTCCTGCAGCCTCTTAGCTCACTGTGACTGGGGTGAAATGGCAGTTTTATCATATCCACTGAAATACTTCCTCCATTTTACTCCACTTCCTTTTCATTCTTTAAAAATTTTATTTATTTGTGAGAGAGAAAGAGAGAGGGAGAGAACGGATGTACCACGGCCTCTAGCCACTGCAGACGAACTCCAGACGTGTGCGCCTCCTTGTGCATCTGGCTTACGTGGGTCCTGGAGAATCGAACCGGGATCCTCTGGCTTTATAGGCAAACGCCTTGACCTCTAAGCCCTTTCTCCAGCCCCACTTCCTTTTCATTTTGAATGAAACTCCGAAAGATAGAAAACAGGGGAAAGTCTGCTTCAGGGAAGAGGTGCTGTCTGAGCTATGGTCTGGGAAAATTTCTAGCAGGTGTAGTGGGGTAGGGGTACCGGAGTGAAGGGAAAGCCCGTGGGAAGGACATGGAGAAGCAATCTGGTTTGGAAGGCAGAAGAAGGACCCACAAGGCAGAAGTGGAATGCCATTCCTTGCAATCCTTTTCTTTTTTCTTTTTTTTTTTTTAGACTGGATTGCCAGCTGCTGAGTCACATATGGCTTCACCAAGCTGGCAGGAGCTGCAGCCCTGGGATGGGGCCAGAGCTCAGCTATACTGGGTGTCTGGGCATGAACAGCTAGTTCCCCCGGGGATAGACTGTAATCTCCATGAGGACAGGGGCAGTTGGAGTCTCTCACCACTAGATCCTCTGAGCCTTGTCTGCTGCATAATGCATATGCAGGATGTATTTATGGACTAACTATGAGGTCACTGAGTTTATAACATGTGCTTATCCCAGCCAGCCCATGGCAACCTCCACTGCCTTTTCTGTAGGTCTGTCACATTCACGCTGCTGGTTCCTGCAGCTCAGTCCTGATCAACCAGTTCTCTTGCACTTCTAAGGACACTGCATGGTCAAGAGAACAGGTGTCGCTTGCCATGTCACCCACCAACGCTGATGAAAACCTTGCATTTACTTCTGATTCCAAGTGACCTACATTTTCTTCCTCTTGAATGTAGAATGGGTAAGGTTCTTTCTTCTTATTTTTCTCCTCCTCTTCTTCCTCCTCTATATCCTCCCTCCCTCCCTCCCTCCCTCCCTCCCTCCCTCCCTCCCATCTTGCTCTTCCTCCTCCTCCTTCTGCACTTTCTAAACGGTCACAGTGATGTGTTGGGATGTGGACCATTTCTCAGTCACTCTGCCTCAGCACTTCAAGGGAAACTTTCAGTCTGAAGATCACTGTATCCTTCAGTGACAGGAGATTTTCTTTCCTTTTTGAACGGGTTTCTTTTGGTTCTAAATCATGTTTCTGGAATTTACGATTTGTTTGATCCTCTAGGTCTGGGCATGAAGCAACGAGTCTCTTTCACTTTTTACTTTCCTGTCCTTTTACTGAAAATTCAAAATGAGTTTTGGCAATCATATATTTAGTAGGCTGAAGTTTGATTTTATTTATTAGCTGTTGTTTTGTGACACTCCTACCAGAGGAGGACGTCACAGCAGAAATTTGTAAGCTTTTCCATAAGGAAGGGAATGAGCTGGGCTCTGGAACTTGCTGGTTAGTGGAGAGCATGGCTACTGTTACATGGCCAGCCACTCCTTGCTCCCCACCCGGCCAGGGATTGTTCTGGAGCATGTTGTTGTGGGGTCAAGGACAGGTTCAGCTGCCGAATCTCATGTGAGGAGGAGTTGGAGTAAAGGCTGTGTGTCTTGGATTCTTGGAGCCAAAACAAAAGAAAAAATATATTGGGAGATGTGGTAGCATCAAGTGTCAGCCAAGCTGAGAAAACTGGATGCCAAAAAAGATATGTGTAAGAAGAAAAGTAGGCCACACAGAGACAACAGTTGCTGAGGCCAACACAAGAGGCAGCTGGTCATCCTCAGTAAAGAAGGAGACAATGTCTACAGGGAATTCATCGAGACACTTTGTTCAGATACAGCAAATAATGAAGACAGGGATGTGTGTCTCTTTGGCTCACTTTCCATTCAATGACTTGAGGATATGTCAGTGTGTCCCTCGTCCACTCAGATGGCACCACCAGAATGGAGCTCTGGAGAAGATACACTGGGGAAAGACAAAATGTCTGATATAAGAGACTAGAATGGGTCCAGAGAGACTGTTCAATGGAGAAGGGTCAAATCTTTGTCTGTGGGCTGGCATCCTTGGGAAATCAAGAGTGAGCCACTGAGTACTGGAAGAAAGGGATAACTCTGACGAACATCAGGAGGCTAGCGAAAGCTCAGACTTAAGACAAGCTTGTTTGGGGAAGATGGTGGTGGAGTGTGGGCCATGGCATTTTTTGCAGGGTGAGGAACTGGAGAGGACAGAAGGGATGGGGCATGTTGGAAGCAGTGAGTAAAGTACTCATTGCCAGACATTTCTGTATTCTCTCTTGTAAGAAACTCACATGCAAACAAGAGTTCCAACCATAGAAAAGAGAAGGGCCCCCAGAGTAACTTCTCTTTATGCAAAAACAAAGCTTAAGGCAACTGAAGCCAGAGGAAATAGTTTTCAGGAGAGAATTTTATGGATTGTATTCTGAGTCACAGTGAATACATTAAGAAGAAGACAGCCAAAGATTAAATTCTAGGGATGAGAATGTTCCAGAATGACAGATAGTAGGAAAATATGCCAGTACAGTTTGATAAACGATTACAGTGATTAAGAAGTCAGTGAGAGTGCTAGAGAGATTGCTTAGTGGTTAAGGCCCGTGCCTGTGAAGCTTAAGGACCCAGGTTCGGTTCTTCAGGTCCCCTGTAGACCAGATGCACAAGAGGCGTATGTGCCTGGAGTTTGTTTGCAGTGGCTAGGGGCCATAGAGTGCCCATTCTCTCTCTTTCTGTCTCAAATAAAAATAAATAAAATAAAAAAAAGAAGCTGACAAGAAAAGAAATTGAATGGCTATGAAGTTTCTATGAGAAGCATCTAAAGACTGAAAAGAGATGCACAGTGAATGTGTTTCTCATTGCTGCAGTAACAAATGACCTACACTTAGTGGCTTAAACAGCAAAATATTACCATGTTGTAACTGGGGAGATCAGAAGTATTTAAAAAATTTTAAATTCATTATTTATTATTAAGGAGGTGCACACATGAGAGAGACTTCAGCTTTATGGCAGAGAGATAAGGATTGATAAGGAAAGCTCCCCCTGTGATTTGGGTATGGTTTATTCCCCAACATTGGAAGCTTGGTCCCCAGGGTGGCAGTATCAGGAGGTGGAAGTCCTTGGGTTGGCTAGGGAAATTTCCTTAGAAAGAGTTAAGGTGGTTCTTGTGGGACCCCTGGTAGTTCTTCTAGCCTCACCCAGTCTCTTTGGCTTCCTGGTTTGGAACATGGTATGTTCCTTTCACATGTGCTCCTACCGTCCTTCATAAGGTCCTCACCGGGGTCACGATGATACCCTTGGGTCTCCAGAACTATGAGTCATAGAAGCTTTTTCTTCATGTTCATATTTCATTATAGTCAAGAGAAATGCACTGATACAGCTCCAAGGAGGAAGAGGAGATGAAGCCAGAGGCAGAAGGGCAGGGAGCAGTACTGAGTGGGAGGAATGATACTGGAAGAAAGGCAGAGCCTTGATGCAAAAATGATATAATTTATAGTTAGCTGGAAAGAAGAAATAGCTTTCGCAGAGTTGGAGATGAGGGTCTCAGAAGAGGGTAGAATTAAGAATGGAAGCTAAAGGGAGTAGTGAGCAGTATGTGAGGGAGCAAATCACCTCTGTGGGGCAACTTCTCAGTGACTAGATCTTTCGATTCTATCTGCCATTTCTTTCAATGAGGTTGCAATCACAGCAAGGGCTCCCACAATCAATACTGCCCAGCTTCAAGCCACTCCTGGTTGTCATAAGTGAAAGAAGAGCTTGGGGGATTCAGAGGTAGCTTGTGGAAGATCTCATTTTAATGAGTTCTTTACTGAGTCTGTTCAATACTGTATTTTTACAGGAGTCAAGCTCCCCTTTAATGGCACTGACTGATTACCTCTAAACGAAATGGAGGTGATCATGCTTTGCTTTCCATTCTATCCTGAACCACTCACTTTTTCTAAAGGAAAGAACCCCAGAGGGCAGAGGTCCATGGCCAATCCAGCCTGCTAAGGAAGAGAATGATGGGTCAGAGAAGGGAGACTATACCTGGTACTTTCTCATCGAAAGGCTGGATGGAGGACATTTCTACCCACTGAATCAGTCTTCTGACTTTGGAAATGATCATGAACCATGCTGATTCTGTGAGGAGACAGTCTCCCAGAGGAAGAAGTCTTTCTGAGGAGGGGATACAGTATCTGACAGTAGACATATAAATAACTACAGTTAATCTTTCCTAGTAGCATTTTAATTTTTTTATTTTTTATGGGAGATAGATAGATAGATAGAGAATTGGCATGCCAGGGCTTCTAGCCACTGCCATCAAACTCCAGTCATATGAGCCACCTTATACACATGCATAACCTTGTGCACACATGTGACCTTGTACACATGCATCACCTTTTGCATCTGGCTTATGTGGGTTCTGGGGAGTTAAACCTGGGTCCTCAGGATTCTCAGGCAAGTGCCTTCAGCACTAAGCCATCTCTCCACGCCCTCAATAGCTTTATTAGGGCTCTCTGACCATCTCTGAGATTTGAACCTCCAAGACAAGCTTCCATGGATGCTTAAACAGGAAAACCAAGAATGTTTTTGGTATTTTTTGTTTGTTTTATTGAGACATGGTCTCATGTAGCCCAGGCTGGCTTTGTGCTCTTTATGTTGCTAAGGATGACCTTGAACTCCTGACTAATTTCTTGCCTGAAATTCCTTCAGTGTTGGAATTACAGATGTGGGTCACCTCTCCTGGCTTGGAAAGCCATGAGTGGAGAGGGAAGGCTCCTTGGGTCTCAGGAGTGGGACAAGTACGTGAGGCCTCTGGGTCTGAGTCTGGCTCGGATGGCTGGGAAAGGAAGCTCAAGACAGCACTGTAACATAGAGCTATGGCTCTGTGGGGTCCTGGAGTCACCAGGTTGGTGACTTCTTTCTGGTAGACGAGAGAGAGGGCGCCTCGGAAAAGTCACACAACTACATGGTGGCACTGTGCCTAATGAAGGGAGGCTAGCCTTCTAGAACAGAACATCTGTGACTCTGAGGCAAATTTTTGCTTTCAGAGTTAAAGACAAGAAAGTTTGGAAGGAGAGAGGAGGAAGGAAGAGTAGAACCTGTGGACCGGGGGGCCATGATAGCTGAAAAGTAAATGAAAGAGACCAGGATTCGCCAGGGTTGACTTGGTGGTCACACAAGGGGCAATTGGCCACATCATTCCCTATATATTTCTTCTTTAAGGCTACATCATTGTTTAATATGGTCTACTTCTTATAAGCAGGGGGAAGTGGGAAAGTGTATTTTCTAGTAGAGCTTATTCTGGACAGAACTGGGTAAAAGCACATTAGTTGTAATTATTCTTATGTTATACACTGCCATGTACTGACTACCCGACTGAGGGCTTAGTAAACACCATACAATTAGTTTTGGTAATTGAGAGTTAAAGGAACACAAGGTTTCCTATTGCAGGGGCCAGAAGTTAGACACATTGTAGCACCTGTCTCCTAGGACATCTGGAGGCAAACAGGAGAGCTGGGAGGGCCATATGGGAACTGGGCATTCAGGAAATAATCACAGTGTTTCAAAAACAAAACAACGCCAGCCTTTAACAGGGTAGTTTCTGTCTTGTTTTCAGTGGTGCTCCTCATTTCCAACCTTGATACCCTAGCTGTCAGAGAGGCCCCTTTGCTGTCAACTGTGAGCAGAGTTCAGTGGCACAGGGGTATTGTCTTCTGCAGCCTCTTCCTTCCAGCTGTGAGTTTCAGCAATTAAGCAATTAACTTTTTAAAACTTAAGCTTCTTTTCTTTTAAAAAAATATTTTATTTATAGCCAGGTGTGGTGGTGCATGCATTTAATCCCAAGCACTTGGGAGGCAGAGGTAGGAGGATCATCATAAGTTCGAGGCCACCCTGAGACTACATAGTGGAGTCCAGGTCAGCCTGAACTAGAGTGACACCCTACCTTGAAAAAAAAACCCCAAAATTTTATTTATTTATTCACTTGAGAGTGAGGAAAGAAGGAGGAGGAGGAAGAGGAGAAGGGATAGAAAGAGATAGAATGGGCATGCCAGTCTCTAGCCATTGTAATGAACTCCAGATGCAAGTGCCACCTTGTGCATCCGGCTTTATGTAGGTACTGGGGAATTGAACTCAGGTTTTTAGGCTTTGTGGGCATGTACCTTAATTGCTGATCCATCTCTCCAGTCCAAACTTAAGCTTCTTGATTTGTAAAGTATGAACCATAATAACGATCATTACTCTTTGTTATTTTTAGAAGTGGGATGCTATCTTCAAAGTTTCCTTCATGACTTTGACATAGTGGACAGAATGAGAGCAGGGGAAGAGGCAACTGGGTAGAGCAATTGATGGCCCAGTATGGAGAGTGGGAGGCTGGGTCAGGAAGCATCATATATGAACATCGTGTAGTGTGTGGGATTTGGCTTTTCTTTTCTTCTTGGTGTGTGTATGTGGTGTGTTCATGTGTGCATACATGCCTGTATGTGTCTGGAAGCATATGTATGTGTGTTTGTGTAGAGGCCAGAGATGGATGTCAGTTATCTTCCTCGATCACTTTCCACCTCATTTAAAAAATATTTTATTTATTTATTTGGAGAGAGAGAGAATGAGAATAAGCATGCCAGGGCATCCAGCCACTACAAACAAACTTCAGAATCATGTGCTACTTTGTGCATCTGGCTTATGTATGTCCTGGGAATTGAACCTGGATCCTTTGGGTTTGCAGGCAAGCACCTTAACTGCTAAGCCATCTCTCCAGCCCTCTCTACCTTATTTTTTTGAAGGTAAGTCCAACAGACTGGCCTAGCCCAGGCTGACCTGGAATTCACTATGTAGTATCAGGCTGGCCTTGAACTCATGGTGATCTTCTATCTCTGCTTCCTGAGTGATAGGATTAAAGGTGTGTGCCACCATGCCTGGCTTACTGGCCTTTTTCTATGAAAGAGAGTGAAAGAGAGAGGGAGAGAGAGAGAGAGAGAGAGAGAGAGAGAGAGAGAGAGAGAGATGGCATGCCAGGGCCTTTAGCCACTGTAATTTAATTCCAGATACGTGTGCCACCTTGTGCACATGTGTGACCTTGTGTATACTCACCTTGTGCAATTGGCTTATATAGGATCTGAGGAGTTGAACCTGGATCCTTAGACTTCACAGGCAAGCACCTTAACCACTAAGCCTCCAGTCCTCTCCACCGTATTTTCAAGACAGGGTCTCCCAGCGAACTGAGAGCTCACCCGTTCTGTTACATTACCTGTCCAACAAGCCATAGCGATTTCAGCTCCACATCCTCAGTGCTGTGATTTCAAGTGCTCGCCATCATGCCCGGCTTTTACGTGGGTTGAAGCTCAGGGACTGAACGCAGGTGGTCATGCCACAGCAAACACTTTACCCACTGACCATCTCCCCAGCCCTGGCTTTGGCTATTCCTAAGTAAAGGGGCTGATAGTACCAGATTTAGACTCTAAGTGTACTATTTTCAGCTTTATAGAGGTTGGATGTCAGGAGGGCAAGTTGAGAGGAAAAGGGACCAGAATCTTGGTAGTGGCAATTGGGAAGACAACCTGAGCATGGCACCATGATTGTCCTGTAAGTCCAAATCTGATTTTTAAAGCCACACCTCAGGAGAACTAGCCACTCATAGCAAACTCTGATGGGTTATGGAGTGCCTATGTGTGGAAAACTAGCAGCCCTGCACTCAAATTTCAGGTCTGTGATTGCTAATCTTGGCTGTCAACTTGACTGGAATGAAAGCTGCCCAGAGAACCATTAAAGCACACTGCTTGGAGTGTCTGTGAGGGTGTTTCCAGAGAAAGACTGGAGTGTGGGTCAGCTGACTGAATGGGAAGAGCAGCTGTATGTGGGTCACACCATCCATGATGCTGGGAGTCAGGATGGAATGGAAATGGAAGAAAAGGGAAGCTCACTTCACACATGCCCAACATTCTCTTTCTTTCCTGTTTTTTAAAAAGTCTTTCTTTTTTAAAAATTGCTTATTGATTGGCATTTAGAGACAGAGAGAGAGAGAAGAGACAGATGTATGCACCTATTTGTGTATCTGGCTTTATGCAGGTGCTATGGAATAGAACCCAGGTCATTCGGTTTTTCAGGCAAATGCCTTAACTGCTGAGCCATCTCTCCAACCCATGCTCAACATTTCTCGAATACATGCCAACTACACTGTCTACAGATGTCAGACGCAGCTTTCTTCAGCCCTTGACTGGAAGTTGTCCCAGCAATTCTCCTGAGGCTCTCAGGCTTGCAGCCTTGGCTTGGGCTGTACCATATGCCCCTCTTACCCCAAGGTCCACAGCTTCATGGACTGAGAAGCTAGTGTTTTCTCCGGCTGCTCAGTGGCAGGTGGCCACTGTGGGACTACTCAACCACTGATCATGTAAACCAATCCAATCAATCCATCTGTGTATGTGATCAGTTGATTCTGTTCCTCTGGAGAACTCCAAGTAATAGTATTTTCCCTTATGTGCTTACATTTTATGGGCTTACAGTTTTTTTTCTACCTGTACACAGTGGGACATGACTGTACTTTGCTCAGTCTTTAAAAGACAAAGACTTTAAATTAATAATGGAGGTCAGTGCACATGCTAAAGATAGACTGTTCAGAAATTCCTCAAGTATCTTGAACCTATGCCCTTACTAAACCTGTATAAATAGTCATAAACTACCACTCTTAAGCTATAAGGAAGGTTTCTCCAAATCCTGACCTAGGCCTCAGTGAAAAGCTCTGTATTAAATGAGTAAGTGTGCTAACCCATACCCACTCATAAAGGGTATGTACATGTATGACCTACACATCTAGGCCATTAGAAATTGCCCCTACATTTCATGTTAACATTAGCAGTTGCAGAGCATTAATTTGTACAATGACAGGTTGTGGAAAAGATGGGAAGGCGAAGAGAGAGAGTCCTTAGTAGAGTAGGCTACAAATGCTCAAACTTGAAAGACACCTGGGAGAGAGAGTTGATGTGATATGCACTGATTTATTTACAAGTCAGATAAAACAGCTGAAAATCCAAACAAAGCAAAACTTTGTTCCTTATAAGTAAAAAAAAAAAAAATTATTAGAGAGAGAGAGAGAGAGAGAGAGAGAAAAGGAAAGAATTGGTGCTCCAGGGCCTCAGCCACTGAAATAGAACCCCTGCGCCACCTAGTGGGCATGTGTGACCTTGTGTTTGCCTCACTTTTGTGTGTCTGGCTTACATAGGATCTGAAGAGTTGAACATGGGTCCTTAGGCTTCACAGGCAAGCACCTTAACTGCTAAGTCATCTCTCCAGTCCTATTTTTTTTTTTCTAAAGGGTAGAGTCATTCATGAGGCACGAGTTCTGTTATGTAGACATTGGCATTCAGTGAGCTCACAATCAACTTCAATTTCAAGGTATCTAGGACCTTCTGATTGTTACTTACTGATTTTCTAAAAGAAAGAAAATATAGCTACAGTTTCTGTGTTGTATCTATCTTCTCAAGTTCTTAGGATAAAATATGTCTCCCCCTCATCTTCCTATGATGATTAGTTAAATACCTACCTCATACCAGACAATAGATAAAAGGATTAACCATGAATAGAAGCGCTCCTGCCTCAGTAGTTTGATACTTTTTACTGATACTCATAGTAGCCTTCTGATGCAACACATGTCAGATACTGCATTAAAAATAAGCATTTATGGGCTGGAGAGATAGCTTAGCAATTAAGGAACTTGTCTGCAAAGCCAAAGAACCCAAGTTTGATTCCCTAGGACCCACATAAGACAGATGCACTAGGTGACACAAATATCTGGAGTTTGTTTGCAGTGGCTGCAGGCCCAGGTATGCCCATTCTCTCTCTTTCTGCCTCTCTCTCTCTCTCTCTGTTTCTTACTCTCTCTAAAACAAATGAATAAAAAAAAATTTAAAAATAAGCATTTAAGTGCTAAGTTAGAAAGATGGTAAAAATATTAACTCTTTAGAGCTCAAAAGCAAAAAACAATTCAGGAATTAATTATTAATGGTCAGGAAAAAAGAAACATTAAGGATTTAACTAAAATGACTTATAGAAATCAAGTGAAAATATAACTGAATTCTGGCTAGGATATAGCTCTGTGGCAGAGTGCTTGCCTAGCATACTTGAAACCTTGGGTTCTATTCCAAGCATTACAAAAAAATAAAAAAATAAAAAAATAAAAAAAATAAAAAGGAAGAAAGAAAAGAAAAGAAAAGCAGCAAGAAATAATAAAACAGAGAGGCATTCAGTTTGCATTAGACACAGATTCTATTTTTTTTTTTAAACCAACTACTGGGCACAAGTAGCATTAGTTGGGACATCATAGTTAAAGTATGGGAAAGGCCTAGGTCTGTCTTGGAGATTGGTGTTGAGTAACATGGGTCACAAGAGTATGTTACACATGTCTCTCAGCAACAGGTGAAACAAGTTTACCCCTCAGGATGTTCAAGAGTCAAACAGCCCATGAATAGGCTTGGTCTAATTTGTACACTTTAAACACTATTCCATGGCTACAGGACCCATGGGTCATCTGAGGAACCACGACATATGGGCATACACACTGAGCTCTGTGATAAGGGAAGTGGTCTGCATTCAGTCTCACTAGAACAGCAGTCACTGAGCAACTGAAATATGGCCATCATAGCTAATGGTTACTAGACTGGCCAATGTGGTGCTAGGCCTGTTAAGCAGGTCTCTACCTATTTTTAAGACTGGATGGAGTAAGCTCTCATTTTCTTACTGTAGTAAAATTAAGTTCAACATCAATCTCAAAACATCACTAAAAAGTCACATTCACTCAGAAATCAGAAACACTTCTAAAAAGTTTAGAAGTTAAAGAAGAAAACAGAATGGAAACCCAAATATATTTGGAATTAAACAAAACCAAAAATGGTATGTATCAGAATGCAGAGCTCAATTTGGTAGATGCAAATTTAGACCCTTAAATGTTTATATAAGAAACAAAAGTGTCTGGTGTGGTGGTGCATGTCTTTAATCCTAGCATTCAGGAGTCAGACTTGGAAGGGTCACTGTGAGTGAGTTCAAGGTCAGTCTGAGACTATATAGTGAATTCCAGGTCAGCCTGGGCTACAGCAAGAGACCTCATCTCAAAAACAACAAAAACAAAGGCTAAAAGTTAATTAATTCAATAGAAAATGAAAAACAAAGTCATTCACCAAAGCTGAGAGCCTGTGGGACATGCCTATAATTATACTACTTGACAGGCAGAGGCAGGAGGATTTGCTGTAAGTTCAAGGCCAACCTGGTCTATGTAGCCAGTTCCAAGCCAACTAGAGCTTAACAAGATCCTGTCTGAAAAAGCCCAAGACAAGACAAGAGAATAAACCTCTCCCGTTAAACCAAAATACAAACTGACCTCCAAAAAAGAAAACATTAAAAATAAAAACTATTTAACTAGGAGATAAAGAGACAATAGAGTTTGTTGTTTGAGATGGTTAATATTGTAGAAACCCTGGAAAGGTTGGCAGAGTAAATAGAAAGAGCTCAGTCAGATGAACACTACCGCATCCAAGGCAGGGACTGAAATCTTTGTGATGAGATACTATTATGGGAATGGGTATGATGGGTAACTATGTCCTACTTTTAAAAATGGACAACTTAAGTAAAATGGACAAATTTCTAGAAAACTAAGGCTATCAAAATTGATCCAAGAAAAAAGATAGAACATAATTGTCCTATAACCATCTATGACAGAAATCACTAATTTAAAATTTTCCTAGGCAAGAGAAGTAGAAAAAAGGACTTCAGCTAGGTTCTATTTAGGTCATGAACTCATGAACCAAAAGAGTAGAAAGCTGAGACCAGCCTCAGGTACAAGTGGCGGTATGTCATGAATCCTGTCCTCAGAAATGTTACATGACTTTAGAACTATATCTTAGAAAATATATTTACACACTTCACAGCACTTACTGATTAAAGCATAAAATAATATTATGTGATCATCTCAATTGATTCAAGAAAACCATGAATACACACATACACACACAGAATGGACTGGGAGCAAATTTGACAAAGAGAGGGGTAAAGTAAGGACATCTATTGTGCTCTTTATTAGGCAGTGTAAATCCTGGTGGTTGTGACAGTAATCTACATCGTCAACTTGACTGGGTTGGTAAGATGTTTCCAGAAAGGATCAAATGAGGGAAGAGGGAGGAATGCTCATTCTGAATGTGGGTGGCACCATTCCGTGGGCTGGGGCCTAGGGCTGAGTGAAAAGGAAGAGAGGAGAAAGCAGGCTGGGCACCTGCATTCATCTCTCTGCTTCCTGACTGGGGATGCGATGTGACAAGCTACCTCATGCTTCCACTGCCTTCTCCACCCTGATGGACTTGGCTCAAACCATGAGCCAAAATAAACCTTCCCTCCCTCCCTCCCTCATTCCTTCCCTTTCTTCCAAGTTGCTTCTGTCAGGTGTTTGGTCATAGCAACAAGAAAAGTAACTAGTAGATAGTCTAAATTCCTTTAAAGTTAATTGATAAGGACAGATGTCAAAATTTCCACTCTGATTCCTGCATTTCATATTCAGCTACCCGAGAATGAGGGGGAGGTCAAGGGACAGGTCTCTTAGGCATGTTACTTGAAATAAAGCAATAAACTTTTCCAAACACCTTTAAAAGCTTTCTTTTTTTTTTTTTAAAATTTTTTTGTTTTATTTTTATTTATTTATTTGAGAGTGACAGACAGAGAGAGAAAGAGGCAGAGAGAGAGAGAGACAGAGGGAGAGAGAATGGGCGCGCCAGGGCATCCAGCCACTGTAAACGAACTCCAGACGCGTGCGCCCCCTTGTGCATCTGGCTAACGTGGGTCCTGGAATCGAGCCTTGAACCAGGGTCCTTCGGCTTCACAGGCAAGCACTTAACCGCTAAGCCATCTCTCCAGCCCCTTTAAAAGCTTTCTAATTGATATTGTCATCTTACTATATTTTCAAAAGTCTGAGCTAGTTGAAGTTTATGTAGGGGAAGATCTTTGACCATAGAAATTTCAGAAGACCCTGAAATACTCCCCAGAAGACATGTGAGTCCAGAAGAAGGCACATGAGAGAGTGAATAGGCAATGTTCACAGGAGAAGAAAATGTTTGTAACACACAGAGCTGCCAAAGTCCCAGTATCTAAGATATATAAAGAACTCGTTTAAATCAATTAGCAATATGGGAGAAACACCAATGTCCTATCGACATATTAAAAGCCTTCCATCTCATTACTCATCGGAGAAATGAAAATAAAAACCACAATATTAACCACACATCATCATCCAATTGGCAGAAACTTGAAGCTTCCTAAGCCTCAGTGCCGGTAGGACCTTGAGTTACAGAAACTCACATATTTATTCTCCATGGGAGTGAAAATGTGCTGAACTAGTTGGGACAACCTGTTGGCAGTACTTAGCAGATCAATGCCATGTACATGCACCCCAGAAGGACATGACAAAATGTGTCACATATGTGAACCAAATGACATGTGTGAGGATATTCACGGAATCATTATTTATAATAGCCTCCAGATGAAACAAAAACTGTGATGCCCTTTAACAGTACAATGACTAAAGTGTATGGGGTTCAGCACTGTTTACCAATCTGATGCATGTGAATAATTGAGAATAGGATTTCTCTGTGTTGAATTATTTTTCTGTAGAAACACAGATGAGTGAATTCCAGCTTTGGTCAATGTCATGAACAAGTCTTTCAAACATGCACTGTTGTGATCCTGCTAGAGTATCAGCAGGACATTTTGGTAGACTGGTTCTTCTGGGAGTTTAGAAATGTCCCATGGTCTCATCCAGACAGCCAGCCCACTTTGGGGCCACAGTGTTAAGGTGGGAAGCATGAGATAGATACATGGAGGTTATGAAAGGAGTCTGGGAATAAAGGGTGCCTTTGGACCTAGGGGAACATCCAGACTTTGACATGAGGTCCATGGTCAAGACTGTAACTGAAGTTGGCGGGCCTTGAGCTATGGATTTCCGGACTTGGCTGTGGCTGAAAACAATAAGCTTTACTGATGAAAAATTCCAAGAGTCTGCATGGAGGTTTGTGGAGACCAGATGGAGCTACACTAACAGATTGACAGAATTCTGAGGGTCAAGGGATTGTGTTTGCCTGATCCTTGCTCCGGTATGTCTTGTAATATTTCCCTGGTCATTGTTATCGTAGCTGTTGCCAAGACAATTTGGCCCGAGTCACCCCAGAACTTCTCCAGCTTTGATCCCAGCTCTTCACTGTTGACAGTGTGTCCTGCTGTTGCCTCCATGGCCACATGAGTTTCCTAATAGTTTAATTTTTTTTAAGTGTGACAAGGTAGATATAAAATATCAAATGTTCTAGGTATAAAAGCAGTGCTGTTAAAGCATTATAGGTATCTATGGCTCCTGATGATAGAACATATTTCATTGAATTCACCCATTTCTATGGATCTAATATTTCCTGTGCACCATTAATCGCTCCCCTTCTCTAAATTCCAGACCCATGTTCATTGTCCACATGACTCATTGACTTTGTCATATGCTGGTTCTTCCTGTGTTGGCATATCAGCCCATCCACTTTGTGAAAAATGCTCCTCCCCTAGTTTTGCTTAGTTTATTAGCTAATGACCTCACCCTTCACCTGAGGTGCAAGAGATCTCCCTGCTTCTTGTTTCCTCATTCTACATACGCAGTCTACACACACATTCTTTTGGCCTTTCTTTTGACATTTATTTTCAATCCATTCTCTGCATAGCCCTTCTACTTGTTTTCTCAGAGAACACTCTGTGACGTCCTGTCTCTTAAACTTTGACATAAACTCTAGCAGGCTTTTGTCCATTCTCACAGATTTCAATCTGTTTGCAGACAGCATGCAGAGTGGTTTTCTATAGCATGTAACTCAGATGAAATATCTCAGCTAGAATCATGCTGTGCCTTCCCACTTCCCATTGCGCTTGGACAAGACACATCTTTTTCATTTCTATTTAAAAATTTTTCACTTTTATTTTAGAGTGAGAGAGAGAGTGTGTGTGTGTGTGTGTGTGTGTGTGTGAGAGAGAGAGAGAGAGAGAGAGAGAGAATTGGCATGCTAGGCCCTCAACCACTGCAGTAAAACGCCAGAAGATTGTATCACCTAGTGGGCATGAGTGACCTTGCACTTGCCTCACCTTTGTGCACCTGGCTTATGTGTGATCTGGAGAATAAAACATGGGTCCTTAGGCTTCGCAGGCAAGCACCTTAACTGCAAAGCCATCTTTCCAGCCCTCATTTCTGTTTCTATGATAAAGGGTTTCATATAGCCCAGGCTAGTCTTGAACTCTTTAGCTTGTCCCTGATTTCCAAGTGCTGGAATTACAGAGGATTCATATTTCTAGTCATATCTACCAGGACATGACCTGAGCACTGTCTACTTTTACAGCCTGCCTGCATTGCTCCTCTGGTTTATAACATTCAAGCAGCCAAGCTGGCTTCTTTTTATTTCTTTCTTTTTAAAATTATGATTATTTTTTATTAAGTTGACCCATCATATGTTGGTGCCATCATTTCCTTCCTCTCTGCCCCCACTCCACTGGGGGCTCTCAGTGGGATAGCTGGTATTCACTGTGGAGTTCTTTTTCTTTCTAAGGCACAGCACATTCATTTCTATTTTGGTTTTTCTTACTACCTGAAGAGCTGTTTTCCCCAGGTGACCACACACCTTTTTCCTTATCATCAATTGTATTACTTTTCAAATGTCACCTTCTCAAAGACATGTTGACTAATATGTCTAAAATAGCCCCTCCTTCCACCATTTGCCTCAGTCCCCTTATACATCATTTTCTTCCTAGCATGCACCATCTGAAATTTAATCATCACATTACTGAGTGTCTCGTTGAAAGATGATGAAGGGATTGGCAAGAATATAAAGCAAGGGAAGAAACACATGCAACAGAAAAGTTGGCTGAATCATATTCTTTCAACCAAACATTTCCAAGTCAACCACGAGTCAGGCACGGCACCAGAGGCCAGGGCTGGGAAGATCAAGTAGACATGGTCTTCATTCATGGTCTTCATGAATCGGAGTCTAGTGTGACAATAGATATTTTCAATAACTATTGGGGCACAGGAAATGAGCTCCATAGAGGATGGTAGAAAGAGTTTCAAACTTTAATGTGTAATTATATTTGGGGAAAAGGCATGAAAATTCTAGAGTTGACTTCTAGCTTTTGAGCTAGGAGAATAGTGGAGTCATCAGCCTATGACCAGTGAGAGATAAGGCTGTTCTCTGTTAAACTCTGATGCCTTCAGAAACTCCTTGTTATGCATAGTCAGTGTAAGTTATATTCAGGGCAAAGCTATTGGGAGAATGAAGGTTGGTACTGAGGTAACCCAGGCCCAGAAAGCCAAGCATCACATGTTCTCTCTCATATGTAGATCCTAGCTACAAATGATTGGACTTCTATGTGAGTAGGAATAAAACTCAGTAGCAGAGGCCAGTAAGATAAAAAGGATATATAAAGGGAATAGAAAGGAAGGGGGGTCTTAATAGGATGGCATTGTATACATGTAAGTAGAAGAACAGATTAATGGGGGTGAAAAGGCCTAAGTGAGGTCAGGGGAAGAGATTGAAAAAAGGAAAGGTGGAGGGATGGCTAATCAAAATCTAAGTGGAGGGCTGGAGAGATGACTTAGTAGTTACAGTGCTTGCCTGCAAAGCCAAAGGACCCAGGTTCAATTCCCCAGGACCCACATAAGCCAGATGCACATGGTAGCACATGCATCTGGAGTTTGTTGGCAGTGGCTAGAGGCCCTGATGTGCCCACTCTCTCTCTCTCTCTCTCTCTGCCTCTGTCCCTTATAAATAAATAAATAAATAAATAAATAAATAAATAAATACATAAATATTTTTTAAAAATCTAAGAGGATATAAATAAGTCACATGGAAACCTACTTTTTTGGACAATGGAACACTCACAAGCCATAGATTGTTCCTAGAAACTTTTCAGTGCCAGGGATGGGATACTTTCCAGTGAGTTGTTGGCCAGGGAGGTCCCTGACACCCCCAAAACATTACAGGCCATTGCTGAGGCCCTTAATTTCCCACCAGGAATAGATGATAAGACCCTAATGCTAAAGATTCCACATACTTGGGCTGCAAGGTCACTGAGAAATCCTGCTGGAGCTGAGCTGAAAACCTCTTCCATGTAGACCAGCTGACAGAAAGCTGGAAAAAGTCATGTTGCATGCAGTTCGATGGGAGAGAGAGAAATCAGGAGTGAAATATTCAACAGTGTACACTGGTGAGCCTTAAATTTGGCCAGCCAGGCCAAATGAGCCAACACGTGCAATAGTGGCATGTCTGTTATGGGGGAAACCAACCGGCGTGTAATTTGACTGGAGGCCCACTCCATGGGAAGGAATGCATCCCTGATACTGAAAACCTACAACAGGGGTAGTCATGAGCCCTAGGAGTATAATGTCTGCTGGTGTCTGGCTAAATGTATATACTATGCTCACCAAACTGTCCAGTAAGCACTTCTCTTAATGTTCATACCCATATATTAATGCTACACTCACTCCCCCCCCACACTCACTTTTTGTTAGAGAAGCTTCTCTTTTCAGATGGTAGTGACCTTGGGATGACTCAGAAGACACCATAGTGCTGAGAAGGAGTGACAGAGGAGTGCTCAGCATGGAAATATCTCTATCACACCTTCCAAGGCTCATGGTCCATTGCGGAAGAGGTGGCAGAAAGAATGTAAGAGCCAAAGGAGGGGTAGGTGTCCTTACAAGGTACTCCTCCAGACACAAAATGGCGTGGATATCCATGATCCCATAATGCCTGACACTACCTACACAAAACCATCATAACAGGAAGAAAGGATCATGACATCAAAATAAAAGAGAGACTGATTGAGAGGGGGAGGGGATATGATGGAGAGTGGTTTCAAAGGGGAAAGTGGGGGAGGGAGGGAATTGTTTACAATTATGGAAGATGTCAATAAAAAAAATTTAAAAATTAAAAAAAAAGAAGTTGTGGTCATGATGGTAATAGCAGAGGCCCTCCCAGGAAGACCTGAGATACTAAGAAGTTCTTTCTGGATCCAGACTTGCTGTTTTCCAGTTCATTTGTGTTCCTTTCCTGTCTGCACTGACCCACAGTGAGATAAGAACCAGTCCCACTCTCTGCAGTGTCCAGGAGCAGGAGCTGAATCACATGGGGAGCTTCGCCCATCCTCCTTTTCACGCTAGTTGTCTATTTCATTGAATGCTTTTGCTTTTGATCAGTTACTTTCTGAGATCCAGTGGATTTTGTATTCTGAGGATTCTAGTTGTGTAAGATAAGTGGAAACCCCCATACTTAGTACAGGGCATACACACATTAGCTGGGCTTCACTCGGACCCTAGGTTGCTGACATTTTCTAATGCATGTGTGTGTGTGTGTGTATGTGTGTAGTGTGGCGATCACAGGAAAGCCTTGGGCATCATCTTCAGGAGCATAGTTCATTTTTTTTCTTGACACAGGGTCTCTGATTGGCTTGGAGTTCACTACTTACGCTAGACCAGCTGGTCAGTGAGGCTCCTGTCTCCACTTCCCCAGCGCTGGGATTACAGACAAACACCACCTTGCTCAGCATTCCTCTGTGTGTTCTGGAGATCAACCTCAGATCCCCATGCATGCAGGGCAAGTACTTTACAAACTGAGCTATCTCCCTAGCTCTGCTGCTGACATTTTTATCTATGGCAATCTTGTGGGTGCATTGTTAGGTAACCAGTTTACCTCTACCTCCACGTCTAATGAAACTGGGCAAATAGGAGTAATGATTTTAACAGATAGTTTAGGCTTCATTTATGGTTCTTTATTCAAGCAAAACTCTGTCCTATTACTCTGTTCATTGCTGGTGATGATCTGAGCCAGTTTGCTTCATGATGCATGACTAGAACACAGCATGTTTTGGCCAAAACAATACTTATAATATCTCAGAAAATATTTAAATATGTCCCTCCATTAAGCAGAAAATCCAAGAGTGAGAGAGACAGATACTCTCTACTTTTCTCCACACCATCCATTTATAGCCTTAATTCATAAAGGAAAAAAATATGCTCACCACCTGCTAAAGAGGTGTGCAACCTGGCTTCTCAATGTTAAGTTTCTACATAATGAGCCAGAACTGCTCTGCCTTTCCAGGCTCTCATTGTGGGATTACTGTACCCTGAACCATGAAAGTTATGATTTAGTCCAAACACAGATTATTCTAGATTTTTGGCTTCCAAGGATATTTAACACTTGGTTGACCTTATTTGCTTATCCATTCAACACTAATGGCAATGGTCTCCAGAGGGATTCAGTTTTAGTGCAAAACATGACACACATGGGCTGGAGGGATGGCTTAGAGGTTAAGGTGCTTGCCTGTGAAGCTTAAGGACCCAGGTTCAATTCTCCAGACCCTACATAAGCCAGGTGCATGGGATGGCACAGGCATCTGGAATTCGTTTGCAGTGGCTTGAGGTCCTAGTGCACCCATTCTCTCTCTCTCCTTCTCTCTCCCCTTCTCTTTCTCTGTCTCTAATAAATGAAAAACAACATAAAATATTTTTCAAAAAAACATGACACACAGTATGCATCTTTAGCGCAAAATATGATAAACAGTGCATGCATCTTTAGTGCAAAAGATCACACACAATGCATGTGTCTTTAGTGTGAAACATGACACACACTGCATATGTCTTTAGTGTAAGACATGACACACAGTGCATATGTCTTTAGTGTAAGACATGACACACAGTGCATACATCTTTCTAAATATGCCTTTGTCCATGAGAAGACAATCTGTAGTAACAAAGTTCTGTTTAACAAGTGGCTTGAAAGCTAAAGATTGGCTAACAGATTTATAAAAGGTTATGTGACTATTAATTTCTATTGTCACCTTGCTCAGATAGGGGATCAGGTAGGAGCTACTTCTCTTGGGTGGCTCTGTGAGGGCATTTCTAGGAAGGAATAAATGTGAGAGAAAGACCTTCCCGCATAGTGGGCAGACTGTATCTAAAGAAGCTGTAGGAGAACGCAGTGCCTTTGTCCTGGCTGCAGGTACTACTTGTTGTAAGTGCATCTGCTCTGTTGCTGCTGTCCTTCACGGCTGGTGAGACCCAGCTTCATAAGCCTTCCCATGTGGACTTAAGACCAGTGGCTCTCCAGAACCTTCCAGGCCATCCCCTCAGTGTCAGATTGTGACTGCTGAGGCATCCAGCCTCGTGGACTGAGCCTGCAGACAACTATTGGTGGGACTGCCCTTCCTGCATCCTGTAAGCCAATCTACTAAATCCCTTTATCATATAGATCCATTCCATTGGTTCTCTTCCTGTAGAGAACCTTAACTAATACAGTATGTAAAAGGTTTAGGGCTCTGATGGATACCCCAAGATAATAGTTGAGGGAGACAGAGGCAGATGGGTGTCAGCAAAGATAAGGCTAGACAGTGGGAAAGTGGTAAGGACAGATTTCAATGTAGACATACTGTTTCATATAGAGAAAGGAGCCTGGCATGAACTTAACTAAGTTCCTATTTGTATGGAGGTGAATGGGTATTTTAAAGGGAAAATGAAGAGGTACAGAGGGGGTGCCCCATGGGGGCTTAGCAGAGACAGAGAAGTGAAAAACTTAGCAAAAGCAGGAAATGATGTGGGTCCTGATGAAACCCATCTAGTTAGTTAAGTGATGCTTATGTAAACAGGTCCCTACCCTGTCACCAAGATTGGAGACAGTGGCCCTGTCTTCAAGATAATGGTTGGAACAAACAGTAAGTTCTTTTGGCCACCTTGAGCTTTCTCTCAGGTGGATACTCTTAGCCACTTTAGGATGTGGTCTGGGACTTTTAGGATCTGTATTAGTGTTTGTTCAAGACTTTATAGGCTATCAGTGTGAGAAAGGAGCCTTTCCTCATGATTGGGACAAGCAGCAGGAGCAGGAGGGGCTTGAAAAAGCCCCCTGAATATAGCAGTAACCTCAATGGAATGAGGGCAGGGAGTCAGGGACATAACAGGATAATACAAAGGGAATGAGACCAACGCATGATTTTTTTTAACATACAACAAAGTTTCTAATTAATAAAAGTAACAAAAAAATATACAAAAGAAAGAACCTTCTGAATTTATAAAAAATACCAGGGCAATTTTCTTTCCAATGGCTTGCTGTCACTCCATGCATCTAGAGTGGGGAGCTCCCTCTGCGCTCTGCTCTCTGCCCTCTTTTTGAGAGCTGCTGTTGCTACTTGGTAGGTAGTAACAGGTAAGGGGGAGTGCTAGGCAGAGACTTTTGAATTTGAATTCTTTTTTTTTTTTGAGGCAAGCCCAACAGACTGGCCTTTTTTTATGAGAGGGAGAGAGAGAGAGAGAGTTAGGGGGGGGGAATTGGAATGTCAGGGCCTCTAGCCGCTGTAATCAGACTCCAGATGCCTGTGCCACCTTGTGTGCATGTGTGACCTCGCGCTTGCCTCGCCTTGTGCATCTGGCTTAGATGGTACCTGGATAGTCAAACATTGAGTCCTTAGCCTTGGCGGGCAAGTGCCATCTCTCTAGCCCAAACTTGAATTCTCGACAGGCTGACAGGCCCTCCTGATTGGTCCCTGTGATTTTCACCTAATTTGCATGACCAGTTAGGGCCTGTCTGTGTCTATATAAACTCCCACACTTAGCTCCTGCACCAGAGATACCCTACTCCAAGTGTGATCCAGTGGGCCTCCTCTTGGCTGGTCTCCCAAAACCTGCTAAAGACCTTGAGCTGTAACTCTCAACAAAACCTGTCTTGACTGGCATCCCCAGGCCTAACAAGAGTTAGAGCTGTCACCACCTTTGCCCTCCTGGTTGGCAAACCTGGGGCATTCAGGCTGTTGCGCTCCTGTTATGTTCCCTTGTAAACGCGTGCTCATGTTCAGGCTTCCTTGTCTGTCCGTTCCATGCTTTGGGTGGATAAATGAGGACCCGAGGAAACTGTTTCACCATGATTGCGGCCTAGTCTAGAAGACTAGCATGCTGGTGTATCACCAAAGGCCTCAGTTTACCTTTTCTCAATCCCGTGTGAGAAAAACAGAAGAGGAGAAAATGATGTAGGTAAAGGCACATGAATTTCACCATTATTTGTTCCTTCCTACCTGATAGTCCAAGGTTAGGAGCAGAAAAGATTGAATGTATATGTGAGGTGAAGAGATTCTCTTTTGAATTTTATTTATTTATTTACTTGCAAGCAGAGAGAGATAGAGAGGAGACAGACAGAGAGAGAATGGGTTCACCAGGGCCTCTGACCACTGCAAGCAAACTCCAGATGCATGCGTCCCCTTGTGCATCTGGCTTACGTGGATACTGGGAAATCGAACCTGGGTCCTTTGGCTTTGCAGGCAAACAGCTTAACCACTAAGCCATCTCTCCAGCCCAAGGTGAAGAGATTTTGATTTAGATCAAATTTTAGTTGAATGAGAAACTCTACTTCTCAAGTGACATTTCAAGGAAATGCCCTCATATACTCCCACCCGACATGCATACAGGCAGTTACTGTGTCTTACTGGTGACCCGGTCACAGGTGTGTTGTGTCCATCTCCTTGCTCATTCTCGATCTCCAGTTTCCATTACCAGTGCCTGGGATCTAGGCTGTTTCTCTATTGCTCCACACATGTCTTCCAACTGCTCTGCTTTATCCTTCACCCAGTGGGTATCCTCCGAGCAAATCTCACAGGGCAGGCCGTCCTGCCCACAGTCTTTAGTGACTTCTTTTCCACTTAGCACCAAGTCCAGTCTCCTCAGAATGGCATGCATGGTATTTTTCCGAGACCTGGTCCCAACCTACATTCCATACTGCCACTGTACCGTTTCCTGAAGACGGCTTGCTTCTTGCTTCCCACTTGAGCTCGTCTTCCCCCCTCTCTCCATTTCTCAGCCAGGTTTTCTTCTTAGCATATTAATCCTTTCTCCATCTGTCAAGCTGCACTCAGTTTCACAGCATGGAGCTGTCTCCTTGAAGCCCTCTTGGCTCTTCCAGTCTGAAGGGATCTTTGCCTATCCTGTGCTCCCATGGTTCTTCTCATTTTAGCTAATCATATCGCTGCTTAATTATTTACTCCTTTTCCTTACCTTCCTGGAGGAAAACATTTTGTTCATTTCATTATCTTCATAGAACCTGTCTTGCACATAGTGGGTGCTTAATTACCCATGCTCGCAAAATTAATTAAAAAGAGCAGAAAAGTCATTCTGCTCACAAGAAGTGTTTGTCCTCAGGATAGTTTGCTTCAGGAATAATATTACTCATCTTTTTAGTATGAGAATAAATTTTAATGCAGTTATAATTTAAAAATGAATTTTAGGTGACAACTTTGTGTTTTTAGTTACTCCAGGTATTACATTTCACCCTAAAATACTTGTTCTACAAAAGGGGATCATGTGAGATTGAGGCCAGTCCATATTTATAAGTGTCTAAAAAAAAAACAACAATAGTTGATAATTATAATTCTCTTGAATCAATATAATCAATTCTTTTGGAAAGCCCCAAAATTTAGACTTGAATATGATTCATGGACTGTTTATTATACAAAAATACTGAAATAATTATTGCATGAAGATATATCTGCAATCACTATATAATTATATAAAAGAATTCTTAGTTTTTATCTTCAATATGTCTTGAGTTAGAATAATTTGATATAATTTTGACATAAGTAAAAAATAGATTTTACTTGTGTCCAAATCTATTTAACAAAAGCTAAAAATGACTTCTCTCCATGCTGGTACTGGGAGGCTTTAATTGAAAACAGACGAGCAGATGTGTCCTGCATGCTCAGCATATGTGGAGAGGGAGCATGTTTTTAGAATGTGATCTGAGGCTGTGGTACCAGAGAACAATACATAATTCATCGCCATCACCATGTCCACAGAGCAGTCTCTGAAGCTTTTCCTTGGGCTTGAGCTGTCTTGGTTGCTTCAGAATTTTGGTGAGCAGATTGAGTGATAATTTTAGGCTTCTAAAATCAGTCTGTGTCCCCTCAGTCACATGATGTCATAAGCAGCTGGTGTTGCCTTGGCAACTTTACAGAATAAAAGTGCTGCTTTTGGTAAAACTTTGAGTCATGTGACCTCGCTCTGTAGCTGGGGAAGACGACACAAAATTATTACTTACTTCTGCACCAAAACAAACCTAGATTCACACAAAATTATTACTTACTTCTACATCAAAACAAACCCAGATTCACATGAGAGAAAAACAAACCCGGAACTCAAAGTCCTATGTGAATTAATTGTCAGTTTTGGCCAAGCTTGTTGGACTTTGTGATTTCAATGTGCTGTACTCCCTGTAATGCTTTGAGATTTCCCTCTTTTCCCTATGGGCCTCTCATGACCCAGGGAAGTACACTAATGTCTAAGAAGTCAACAAGGCTGGAAGGACAGTGCTAGGTAAAGCAACCCAGAGAAATCCTGGCTGCCTAGCATTCTAGCCACAGCTTTCTCGCTTTCTTGTGCTCCCAGGACGTAGGCTCCTCTTAGTGCCACTAAGTCTGTGTGTCACTTGGGAACGGTCCCATCCCCCTTGTGGTTGGTCAGGGCCCTTCTTGTTAGACAGAAATCTTACTGTGACGCATGCATGCTGTGATTTATCAAGTCCATGTTAATCATCTATAAAGGACAAGTAACCAAGGGTAATTATTCAGATGCCCATTTTACGTAGCTATTTAAAATGTCAAACTTCTTTTGTGTCTAGCTTTGTGTGTGTGTGTGTGTGTGTGTGTGTGTGATTAAAAGAATATTTGTAAATAAAAAATACTTAGGAATTAGAATAAATGTAACATACTTCTGTTATGCATGAGTCATTACTAAATATTATCTTGTAGAGATGTGAATAAACATCTGTTCACCCCAGGAAACTGACAACAGATCAGAGAAACAATTACACCTAAATCTAGGTTGGTGAACCAGTGCATTTATTGGGGTTATTTATAGGAACATGAGTGGGGGATTATTTGTAGGAGCATGGGTGACTCAAAGGCAGCTGTGTCACCAGAAAGCCTACCAAAGCATGAGTGACAAATCATGAAAGCTGCTTCCCTGGAGCTCCCTGAACAACTTGTAGGCACCTCCACCAAAGAGCATCTGCTCTCCTAAGAATTGTTTATTGCTTAGTTAGCCTTAGGGAAAGGACTTGTGAATCTTCTACATTTTATGAGTTTCTTGAACCTAGTAAGTTTTATGAGCTTCCAGAGCCCTGTGAGGCCCCTCCCCATTCTAGGAGGGAATGCTTTAAATCAGAGGAAATAGACGTATAATAGTGTGGCAGTGACAGATGGTGATATCCTATGGGTCATTGAGTGTGAGTGAAGGTGACCAATATTTCTCAAACTGGCCAAATCATCAGTAATACTGGACTGGGAAGAAGGCTTAGTAGGTAAAGCACTTGACATGCAAGTATGAAGATCTGAGTTAGGATCCCCAGCACCCACATAAAAGCTGGGCACAATGTCACACATCTATAATCCAAGCACTTGGGAAGTAGATTAGAGTAGGATCCCTCTGGCTTGCATCAGTCTAGACAAATCTATGAGCTCTGGGTTCAGCAAAAGACCTTGTCCTAAAAAAACAAGGTGAGGAGTTATTGAGAAAGACCCTGATGTGGTTTGAATGAAATATCCCCACTTAGTATTCATGTGTTTAGAATACTTGGTCCCCAGCTGGTAGTTTGGAAAAGTTGTGAGGTCTTTGGAAGGCAGAACTTTGCTGGAGGAGATGTGTCACTGGGGGAAGGCTTTGGGGTAATATAACCCAGGTCCAAGCCCATTTACAGTACTTCTTTTTTATTAAAACATTAATTTTAATTTTATTTTATGTATTTGAGAGAGAGAGAGAGACAGACAGAGAGACAGAGAGAATAGGCATACTAGGGCCTCCAGCCATCGCAATGAACCCCAGACAAACACGCCACCATGTGCATTTGGCTTACTTGAGTACTGGTGAGTCAATCCCAGATCCTTAGACTTTGCAGGCAAGTGCCTTAACTGCTAAGCCATCTCTGCAGCTCTAAACTACTTCTTTCATGCTGATGTGGACATGTGATCCAGGCTTCCTGCTCAGGCTGTTGTGCTTTCCCTGCCACGATGCAACTTCTCTTGGAAACTGTAAGCTGAAACAAGCCCTTTCTTCCAATGAGCTGCCAGCAGGTTGGGTGTTTTGTCCCAGCAATAAGAAGGTAACTACTACACATGTCAGGTTGTCCTGTGGCCTCCACATAAGCACACAATTGCATGTGCACCCTGTATGTAGGAGCCTATACATACATACATGTATACAGACATGTACATTACATACACAAACATGCAGAAAACAAGAAAAGTCTCATAAATTTATCATACATGGCATTTATTGTGCTGAAGTGCCTTCCTTCCATATCTAATTTTACCTAATGTGTTGAGAATTTTTATGATGAAAGTGTGATGTGTTCTGCCAAATGCTTTTTCTGTATCTTTTGACATGATGATAAGCTTTTTATCCTTCATTTTGTTAATGTGATGTATCATATTTATTGATTTGCACATGTTGAATCATTATTGCACCCAAGGGGTATATCTTTCTTGGTTATAGTATATTATCCATCTAACAGAATATTGAATTTTGTTGAGTACTTCTACCTCTGTGTTCATCCAGGTCATTACCCTATCGTCGTTTTGTTAACTGACCTCACCTGGCTTTGGCTTGCTGATAATTTTGAGCGTGTGAAATGCATTTGAAAATACTCCCTCCTCTTCAGTTTGTGGAGGAGTTTGAGAAGGATTGGCGTTGCTTATTATTTAAATGCTATAGAAAATTCACTTGGGGAGTCTGGGCTTTTCTTCAATAGAAGGTTTTTGGTTACTGATTCTATCTCCTCACTTGTTGATTCATTTCATTCATACTATTAAGAAAACATGGGCTGGAGAGATGGCTTAGCAGGTAAGGCACTTTCCTGCAAAGCCAAACAACCCAGGCTTGATTTCCCAGTACCCACGTAAAGCCTGAAGCACAAGGTGGCACATGTGTCCAGAGTTTGTTTGCAGTGGCTAGAATCCCTGGAACACCCATTCGCTCTCTCTATCTGCCTCTTTCCCTTCCCCCTATCAAATACTAATGAATAAATAAAATAAAAAATGTACTTCAAACTTTTAAAGAAAACATATTTAGGATTGACAAATGTACATCAATATCATTTTAATTCCTATATAATATCCAATTTCCAGAGTGACACTGCAATTACTTTGACAAACCCACATCTGAATATTCAAAGAATTGCCAGTCTTTCAGAATTATGAGATTTGTGTTCAAGTGCATGTATCACCTGACCAAATACCCTCTAACAGTAATGTCCCCCAAATCAGACTTGTAGGTCATATGCATTGCAAATATTTTGTTTCTTATTTATCTTTTAATTTTGTTTCTGAATATTTTTCCTTGACATGAGAAGTCTTAAAACTTTCATGTTCAAACTTTCCCTGAGATACAGACTTTAAAAGGCCTTATCTGCCCTGAGATTGCATGCATATCTTAAAGATTGTTTCATATATATATATATATATATATATATATATATATATATATATGGAGAGAGAGAGAGAGACAGAGAGACAGAGAGACAGGAAGAGGAAGGAGATAGATAGATAGATAGATAGATAGAGAGAGAGAGAGAGAGTTAGCCATTGTAAATGAACTCCAGACATGTGTGCCACCTTGTGTATCTTTCTTACATGAGGAATGGGGAATTGAACCTGGGACCTTAGGCTTTCTAGGCAAGTACCTTAACTGCTAAGCCATCTCTCTACCCCTTAAAGGTTTTTTCTAAGGTTCCATGGTATCATTTTTTATGATATCATTTTAAACATTTATGTATCTATATATGTATATATATACACATTTTTGTTGCTGTTTTCTGAGGTAGGGTCTCACTCTAGTCTAGGCTGACCTGGAACTCACTATATGTTCTCAGGGTGGCCTTGAATTCATCGAAATTTTCCTACCTCTGCCTCCCAAGTTCTGGAATTAAAGGTGTATGCCACCATGCCCAGCTTAATCTCCTATAGTGAAAGGAAATGATTTATTACCATTTACTTAAAGTTTTTTAAATCTCTTTTTATTTATTTATTTGTGTGTGTGTGTGTGTGTGTGTGTGTGTGTGTGCCAGGATATTTTGCTGCTTCAAACAAATGTTCATTTGGCTTTATGTTGGTGGCTGGGGACTTAACCTGGGCTGACAGACTTTGCAAGCAAGCGCCTTTACCAGCTGAAACATCTCCTTATGCTCTTTAAAAAACTTTAATATTGACTTTTATTTTAGTAATTCTTGTTTTGCATTTTATGTGCGTGTGTGTGTGTGTGTGTGTGTGTGTGTGTGAGAGAGAGAGAGAGAGAGAGAGAGAGAAATTGTTTGACTTTCTCCAATTCAAAGAACTTGGAAAGTGATTTAAAGGACTCCAAATTCAGATAAAGTATTTCTTATCAATAAATGATGACAAAACTTGCCTTTTTGATTTAAAGTTTTGTTTTCCTATTAAATTGTTTCATTGTTTTCATATATTTGAAATGTGTAAGAAAAACCTTATTTCTACTAAATGTTACAATTTCAACCTGTATTTCACCAATAATGGGATTCAAGAGGAAAATTACCCTGTTTGATTTCAGAAATCAAAACTAAAATACTCCTTTTTTTCCCTCCTAATTTTTTATCTAAAAGATACCTGAAGTTTCTTTTTTTTTTTTTTGGTGAGGGAATATCATTATTTTTTCTCTCAATTTTATTAACGTTTTCCATGATTATAAAAAATATCCCATGGTAATACCCTCCTTCCCCCCCTTTTTCCCTTTGAAATTCCATTCTCCATCATTTCCCCTCCCCATCTCAATCAGTTTCTCTTTTATTTGGTTGTCATGATCTTTTCCTCCTCTTATGATGGTCTTGTGCAGGTAGTGCCAGGCACTATGAGGTCATGAATATCCAGGCCATTTTATGTCTGGAGGGAGCATGTTGTAAGGAGTCCTACCCTTCCTTTGGCTCTTACATTCTTTCCGCCACCTCTTCCTCATTAGACCCTGAGCCTCGGAAGGTGTGATTGAGATGTTATTCAGTACTCCAGTCACTTCTTTCCAACACTATGATACCTTCTGAGTCGTCCCAAGGTCACTGCCATCTGAAAAGAGAAGATTCTGTACCCAAAGTGAGAGTAGCATTAATGTAAGGGTATAAATATTAAGAGAAGTGCTTACTGGGCAGTTTGATAAGCATAGTATATACATTTTTCCAGACAGCAGCAGATGTTACACCCCTAGGGCTCATGACTACCCCTGTTTTAAGTTTTCAGTATCAGGGATGTATACCCTACCATGGAGCGGGCCTCCAGTCCAATTAGAGGGCAGTTGGTTTCCACCATGACAGATGTGCCACTATTGTACCTGTTGGCTCATTTGGCCTGGCTGGCCAATTATAAGGCTTGCAGTGTCCACTGTTGAGTATCTTCACTGGTGGTATCTCTTTCTCCCATTGAACTGCATGTAGAATGGCTTCTTCTAGCTTTCTGTCAGCTGGTCTACATGGAGGAGGTTATCAGCTCAGTTCCAGCAGGATTTCTCAGTGGCCTTGCAACCCAACTATGTGGAGTCTTCAGCAATAGGGTCTTACCATCTATTCCTGGTGGGAAACCAAGGGCCTCGGCAATGGCCTATAATGTTTTGGGGGCATCAGGGACCTCCCTGGCCAACAACTCACTGGAAAGTATCCCATCCCTGGCTCTGAAAAGTTTCTAGCAATGATCTACAGCTCCTGAGTGTTCCATTGTCCAAAACCAGAGGATTCCATATAATTTTTTTTTTTTTTTTTTTTTTAGTTTTTCGAGGTAAGGTCTCACTCTAGTCCAGGCTGACCTGGAATTCACTATGTAGTCTCAGGGTGGCCTTGAACTCATGGCGATCCTCTTACCTCTGCCTCCCAGGTGCTGGGATTAAAGGCGTGCGCCACCACGCCCAGCTGATTCCATATAATTTATTTATATCTTCTTAGATTTTGATTAGCCCTCCCTCCACCTTTTCTTTACTCAATCTCTTCCCCCAACCTCACTTTGGGTCTTTTCACCCCTGTTAATCTATTCTTCTACTTACATATATACCATACCAACCTATTAAATACCCTCCTCCCTTCCTTTCTCTTCCCTTTATATCTCTTTTTTAGCTTACTGGCCTCTGCTAATGGGTTTTTTCCTTCTCACACAGAAGCCCAATCATCTGTAGCTAGAATCCACATATGAGAGAGAACATGCGGCGGCTTGCCTTTCTGAGCCTGTGTTACCTCACTTAGTATAATCCTTTGCAGATCCATCCATTTTCCTGCCAATTTCATAACTTCATTTTGCTTTACCGCTGAGTAGAACTCCATTGTATAAATGTGCCATATCTTCATTATCCACTCATCAGTTGAGGGACATCTAGGCTGGTTCCATTTCCCAGCTATTATGAATTGAGCTGCAATAAACATGGTTGAGCATGTACTTCTAAGGAAATGAGATGAGTCCTTAGGATATATGCCTAGGAGTGCTATAGTTGGGTCATATGGTAGATCAATCTTTAGCTGTTTTAGGAACCTCCACACTGATTTCCACAATGGCTCGACCAGATTGCATTCCCACCAACAGCGTAGAAGGGTTCCTCTTTTCCACATCCCTGCCAGCATTTATGATCATTTGGTTTCATGATGGTAGCCAATCTGACAGGAGTGAGATGGAATCTCAATGTAGTTTTAATCTGCATTTCCCTGATGACTAGGGATGTAGAACATTTTTTTAGATTCTTATACACCATCCATATTTCTTCTTCTGAGAACTGTCTTAGCTCCATAGCCCATTTTTTAATTGGCTTATTTGATTTCTTATTATTTAACCTTTTGAGTTCTTTGTATATCCTAGATATTAATCCTCTATCAGATATATAGCTGGCAAAGACTTTTTCCCATTCTGTATGTGCCTCTTTGCTTTATTCACAGTGTCCTTTGCAGTACAAAATCTTTGCAATTTCATGAGTTCCCAGTGGTTTTATTGCCTGAGCAATTGGGGCTATATTCAGAAAGTCTTTGCCAAGACCAATATGTTGAAGGGTTTCCCCTACTTTTTCCTCTAGCAGTTTCAGAGTTTCTGGTCTGATGTTAAGCTCTTTAATCCATTTGGACTTAATTCTTGTGCATAGAAAGAGAGAAGAATCTGTTTTCATCCTTCTACAGGTACATATCCAGTTTTCCCAACACCACTTGCTGAAGAGGCTGTCTTTGTCCAATGAATATTTTTGCCATTTTTATCAAATATCAGGTGGCTATAGCTACCTGGACTTACATCTGGATCCTCTGTTCTGTTCCATTGATCTACATGTCTGCTTTTGTGCCAGTACCATGCTGTTTTTGTTACTATGGCTCTGTAGTATAGGTCAAAATCAAGTATGGTGATACCACCCACTTATTTTTGTTGCTCAGTATTATTTTAGATATTCGAGGTTTTTTTGTGATTCCAAATGAATTTCTGGATTGTTTTTTTCTATTTCTGTGAAGAATGTCATTGGAATTTTGATGGGGATTGCATTAAATGTGTAGATTGCTTTTGGTAAGATTGCCATTTTCACAATATTGATTCTTCCAATCCAGGAACAAGGGATGTTTTTCCATTTCCTAGTGTCTTCTGCAATTTCTTGCTTGAATGTTTTATAGTTTTCATTGTAGAGATCCTTTACTTCCTTGGTTAGGTTTATTCCAAGGTACTTTATTTTCTTTGATGCAATTGTGAATGGGAGTGATTCTCTGATTTTATCCTCTGTGTGTTTGTTGTTAGCATATAGGAAGGTTACTGATTTCTGTGTATTTATTTTGTATCCTGCTACATGGCTGTAGGTGTTTATCAGCTCTAACAGATTGCTGGTAGAGTCTTTAGGGTCCTTTATATATAGAATCATGTCATCTGCAAATAATGATAACTTGATCTCTTCCTGTCCAATTTGTATACCTTTTATGTGTGTCTCTTGCCTTATTGCTATGGCTAAGACTTCTAGCACTATATTAAATAAAAGTGGGGACAGTGGACACCCTTGTCTTGTTCCTGATTTTAGTGGAAAAGCTTCTAGTTTTTCCCCATTTAGTAATATGTTGGTGGTAGGCTTGTCACAAATAGCCTTTATTATATTAAGATATGTTCCTTCTATTCCCAGTCTCTGTAGGACTTTTATCATGAAGGGATGTTGGATTTTGTCAAATGTTTGCTCTGCGTCTAATGAGATGATCATGTGATTTTTGTCCTTCAGTCCATTTGTATAATGTATTACATTTATCGATTTGCATATGTTGAACCATCCCTGCATCTCTGGGATGAAGCCTACTTGGTCAGGGTGAATGATCTTTCTGATATATTCTTGTATTCTGCTTGCCAATATTTTGTTGGGAATTTTTGCATCTATATTCATGAGGGAGATTGGTCTGTGAATTTTCTTTTTTTGTTCTGTCTTTGCCTGGTTTTTGTATCAGGGTGATGCTGGCTTCATAGAAGGAGTTTGGTAGAATTCCTTCTTTTTCTATTTCATGGAAAAGCTTAAGAAGCAGTGGTGTTAGTTCTTCCCTGAAGGTCTGGTAAAATTCAGCAGTGAATCCATCTGGGCCTTGGGCTTTTTTAGTTGGGAGATTTTTGATATCTGCTTGGATCTCCATGCTTGTTATAGGTCTATGTAAGTGATTAATCTCATCATGATTTAATTTAGGTAGGTCATATAAAGCAAGGAAATCATCCATTTCTTTCAGATTTTCATCGTTTGTGGAGTATATGCTTTTATAGTATGTCCCCATGATTTTTTAAATTTCTCTGGCATCTGTTGTGATGTTACATTTTTCATTTCTAATTTTATTAATTTGTTTCTCTTCTCTCTTTCTTTTGGTCAGATTTGCTAAGGGTTTATCAATCTTGTTTATCCTTTCAAAGAACCAACTCTTTGTTTCATTGATTCTTTGGATTGTTTTTTGTTTCTAATTCATTAATTTATGCCCTAATCTTTATTATTTCTTCCCGTCTACTGACTTTTGGTTTGCCTTGTTCTTTTTCCAAGGCTTTAAGGTGAAGCATTAGGTCATTTACTTGCAACCTTTCTAATTTCTTAATATAGGCACCTAAAGCTATAAATTTACCTCTTAGCACTGCCTTCATTGTGTCCCAGAGATTTTGGTATGTTGTGTTCTCATTATTGTTTGACTCTATAAATTTTTTGATTTCCTTCTTGATTTCTTCATTGACTCATTTCATCATTTAGTAGTGAGTTGTTTAATTTCCATGACTTTGTGTATGCTCTATAGCCGTTCTTGCTATTGATTTGTAGTTTGATTCCATTGTGGTCAGATAGAATGCAAGGAATTATTTCAATTTTCCTATATTTGTTAAGATTTGCTTTGTGTCCTAATATATGGTCTATTTTAGAGACTGTTCCATGTGCTGCTGAAAAGAATGCATATTCTACAACATTTGGATGAAATGTCCTGTAGATATCTGTTAGGTACATTGCTTCTATTACCTCATTTAGTCCAGATGCCTCTCTGTTATTTTTTTTCTGGGATGACCTGTCAATTGATGAGAGTGGGGTGTTGAAGTCACCCACTACCACTGTGTTTAGTGTTATCTGTGACCTTAGTTCTAATAACGTTTGTTTGATGAATTTGGGGGCCCCCATGTTAGGTGCATATATGTTTAAGATTGTAATGTCCTCCTGTTGGAGGGTGCCTTTAATCAATATAAAGTGGCCTTCCTTATCTTTCTTAACTAACGTTGGACTGAAGTTTGCCTTGTCAGATATTAGGATAGCAACCCCTGCTTGTTTTCTAGGTCCATTTGCTTGAAGTACCGTTTTCCAACCTTTCACCCTAAGATAGTGTCCATCCTTTGTAGAAAGGCGGGTTTCTTGGAGGCAACAAACTGAAGGATCCTGCTTTTTAACCCAGTCTGCAAACCTATGGCTTTTGGTTGAGGCATTGAGGCCATTGATATTAAGAGATATTATTGAAAGGTGTGTATTCATTTTTGCCATTGTTTTGTAGTTCTTCCGGTTTTACCTTTGCTCTCCTGTGTTAACTAGTATTTGAGTATTGTTTGTTTTTTCCAGGTTCCTTATATGTGTGCTTTTCTTTTTCTTCAGCTGTGGAGAATTCTTTCAAGTATTTTCTGTAGAGCTGGATTTGTCTTCAAAAACTCCTTTATCTTGCTTTTGTCATAGAATGTCCTTATTTCTCTGTCTATTTGAATGGATAGCTATGCAGGATATAGTAACCTTGGTTGACAGTTATTATCTTTCAGGACTTGGAATACATCACTCCATGCCCTTCTGGCTTTTAAAGTTTGTGTTGAGTAATCTGCTGTAATCCTGATAGGCTTGCCTTTGTAGGTAACTTGATTTTTCTCTCTGACTGCTTTCAATATTTTTTCTTTGGTTTGTGTGTTTGGTAGTTTGGTTATAATATGGTGAGGAGAGGTTCTTTCCAGGTTTTGTCTGGCTGGTGTTCTAAAGGATTCCTGTATCTGCATTGGCACCTCTTGCCCAATTTGGGGGACGTTTTCTTCTATGATTTTGTTGAAGATGCCTAGTATGCCTTTGGAGTGAAATTCTTCTCCTTCTACTGTGCCCTGAATTCTTATGTTTGATCTTTTCATAGTGTCCTGAATATCTTGAAATTCCCACTCATACTTTTCTATTAGTTTGTCTTTCTCTTTGTTGGATTGTATTAGATCTGCCACCTGGTCTTCTAGTTTAGATATTCTGTCCTCTCCTTCATCCATTCTACTGGTGAGATTTTCTACAGAGTTTTTTTATTTCATTAACTGTGTTCTTTATTGCTAGTAATTCTGACTGGCTTTTCTTTATTATTTCTATTTCCTTATTTATGTCTAGTATTGACCTCTTTATTTCATTAAATTGGTGTCCTGTGTTTTCTTTGATTCCTTTGGTTTCCCCTTTGATTCCTTTGATTTCTTCTTTGACTTCTTTGAACATATTTATAATCATTCTTTTGAAATCTTTCTCAGGCATTTCCTCTAACTTGTTCTCACTGGAGGTCATTTCTGATGCATTAATGCTTTTTGGTGGATTTATATTGTCCTGATTTTTGATGTTTCTTGTGTTGTATATATTTTTCCGTCCTGAATTATTTAATGATTGGATTTTCTAGTTAGCTGGGTATTACTAGATGTATCAGTCAATCTGATGTTATATATCTTCAGGGTAGGAGCTTAAGGCGCTAGGTGTGTCTTTCAAGACTCTTAGAGTATCTACCAAAGTGACTCTAGGTGTTAGGCTTGCCTGCTATGAGAGTATTCAAGTAGGCTGAGTGGAACCAAATACAGATAGTTTCTAAAATTTAACTAAACAATGTACGCTTTCAATGAGAAACAGTACAGAGTATTTATCCAAGAGTAGGTATTATGACAGCCAGATCCTCTGTCTGCCCTTTAGGCTGTGTGGTGCCTCACCTACTCCCTTAATCCTGACAACAAGAAGGTTAAGATTTCTGGTCTGTAGAGGGTTCCAATTCAGCCTGTGACCAGGTGAGACCCTTCCCTAATGTATAACAGAAGAGGAAACAAAGCCACTATAAATCAAGAAGCAACAAATTACAAGCCCAAAATGCAGCTTATTTAAGAATGGCAAATCTGAACATCCATCAGTTTTAACATATAATTTATCCTGATATGGAAGGTGCAATTAGCACTTTTGGTTCAGGCCTATATACCAGGTTTATTAGATGGGTAATCCCAGTTACCTTTTGGGATGATTTTGGTCTCTGCTCCTGCTTGAACACCACTATTGGTTCAAGTAGGCTTGGCCAGGTCCCTGGACCACTGCTCTGTTCCCTGGAGCTGGGCACTGGCAGTGGGGGAGGGGAGGCTGCCGATGCTGGCTCTAGTTCTCTCACTGTTCCATGTGTTCTTCTACCTTGTGATCTGCTCCTCTGTTGTTCACTGCTGTTCTCCCTTCACGTTTCTTGAGTTTGCGGAGAGCTCCGGTGTGGGTGGAAAATTCCCTCACCTGGCTTTTCCTGTGGCTCAAGCTGAGCCTGGCAGCTGTGGCCCTGTGGGCCTGGTGCCGCCACTGCTGGAGCTGCTTCTGCCGGACTGTGTGGGCTCTGGATGCTCTGGAGCTCTCCTACTTCTCCACTGCTGTTTCAATTTCCTATACACCTCACTTTTTAGTAAAAGTGTGTATTTTGCTTTTTTTTTTTTTTTTTGGCTTTTCCCCGCTAGGCTGCTTTGGCGTGGTACCTACGCTGCCATCTTAACCAGAAGTCCTCACCTGAAATTTTTTGATTGTGATTTTTTTAGTTTTTACATTCTATGAACTATTTTCTCTGATGGAATAATTTTGTCATTTAATTAACAATGAGATTTATGGCCAGTGTCGAGTCTCATTTCTGTTTATGCAGTTCCAGGTTCACTATTGCCTCATTTGTGATATAGCCTTCTCATTTCTCACTCACTCTCAGTCAGTTGGAAAATACCTTTGATGCTGTGTTCAAGAGGGTGTATTTCCAAGACCTTAAATGCCTCTAATGGCTTTCTTTTGGGTTGCAATGTGACATGACTGTTGTTGGGTGGCGTCATCTTACACTGAGAACTCTGCAGCTATGAAGTCATTGTTTTCTGGCAACTCTCTTGGAAAACACCAAGGCCTGTTTGCTTTTCCCTCCTCTCTCCTCCTATCCTCCCCATCCTGTTTCCTTTCCTCCCTTTGCCTATATACTTCCCTATTATTGTTTTTTAATTTCTGGCATTATTTTTTTTTTTCTTGTCTTATGAGACAGAGCCTTATGTAGTCCAGGCTGGCCTTGAACTCACTGTGTAGTCAAGGCTGGTCTTGAACTCCTGTTCCTTCTGACTCGACCTCCTTAATGTTGGATTGTAAGCATGTGCTATCCCACACAGTGTAATTTTTTTCCAGATGTGTTTATGGTGTAGTTCTTCTGAGTGACCTTGGCCTGAAATGCAGTGTGCTAGGCTCTATCCAATTCACTTGTACTTGTTGCCATTTCGTAAAACGTCCCATTTGTCCTTTCAACCCACCTTATCCAAGAAGCTATGAACCAAAATATCATGAGCCACTTACAGGGGAAGCTTTGAGACAAACTCCTGCTTTACTGTGCCCACCTTTCCCTCTGCTATGAAGACTGGATTTCCCCAGTTGATGGTGTTTCATCACAAATCTATGGTGTAAGCAAGAAATAAGCCTTCCCTGCTGTGACTCATTTTGGTTTTGGAGGCATTTGTTACCACAAAATACACAGCCAAGCAGACTCTGAGTAACAGACATGATAAATTTTTTGATTAGACAAACGTGTGTCTTTATTTTGCCAGGGCAACTGTCCTCCAATGTTTCAAGTTTGTAGACAGTGGAGGATCTCCCTCTTCTAGCATTTGCTTTTGTGGTATACCTTGGTAAATGTTTGTCATACTAGAAATTAAAAGTGATAAGTTAAAGATATTTAAGTCACTTATAAGCCCATTATGTCAACATAAATTATACATTTTATTAAACTGCATATTCCAAAATAAAATAAAACTGAATGAGGAAAGTGATACTGTATAGTTTTGCAAGTCTTCAAGAGGAGCTAAACACATCTGCTTTTTTCATCCACCTTATTGCATTATATGGTTTTGATTGAAATGCGAAAGGAAAATCTAGAGTCATGTAGCTATGTAATCAGCAGAAAATGGACATTTAAAAAACCTCTTTGTATGATTATAGATTTTTTTGATATTACATCAAAACTTGGTCAATGGTGGTTTCTTGAGGTGAGTTGTAGTGTGGACTGTGAAACATCACATTAAGGAATTGTTTGTGTTACAAACACAAGTCCCTCAGTCTTATGTTTGGGATGGATCCTTTGTAGCATGACACATAGGTTGTCTGATGTACTGAGTATGATAGATGTGGTATACATGACACATTTCTTTCTACTCTATTTAATAGACCACATTTGTAAATGTTACCATTATTTTACCAGAAAGGACTATGTGTATTAAAAATCTATCATATTCATGATGACAGATATATTCTTCAAAATTTGAATTTCCCCCCAAAGGCCAAATTTTATAATTGGTAAAAAAAAAGTGCTGTCATTTGTCCTTAAAGAAACAGATTAGCTTTATAATGGTTTGCATGTGTATATGATGCACATGTGTGTTCACATATGTTTGGGAGCGTGTGTATGTGCTGCTGTGTGTGAAGGCTGGAGGTGACATCACGTGCCTTCCTCAATCGCTCTCCACGTTTAGTGTCTCTCACTGAACCTCTAGCTCACAGACTTGGCTAGACTATCTAGCCAACAAGCCCTGTCTCTGCCTCCCTGATGCTGGGATTCAGGCGAAGGCCATTGTGTTTGGCTTTTATGTGGGGGCTGGGGATCTGAACCCAGGTCCTCCTGCTTGCACAACAAACACTTTCACCCATGGAGCCATCTCTGCAGCTGCTATTTTGTTTATTGGTTTATTTTAATCTTTGTGTATGTGTGTACCTGTGTGTGCGTGTGTGTGCGCAGGCATGTACATGCCACAACACATGTGTGGAGGTCAGAGGACACGCTCTCATGTCAGTCCTCACAGTCCACCCGTCTTGAGGCCATGCCATTTTCTTGTTCATGGCTGTACATACCAGGCTAGCTGACCTACAAGCTTCCAGGAAGTCTCTTGTCTCCATCTCCCACCTCACTGTAGGCACCCTAGAATTGCAGATGTGCGCTGCAGTGTCTGGCTTGATGTGGGTTCTGGGGATACAAACTCAGTTCCCCATGCTTGCCTGACAAGCACTTTATTGACCCAGCCATCACCCCAGCCCCTACTTTGCTTATGTTTAAGAAAAATGTCTGCCACGTGTTTATATCTGAATGAACAGAATCTGTGGGTTTACTCACTCAGGAAAAATGCTGTTTCATTAAAAAAAAGTGGCTGATCTCACTGACAACTCTCTTGGAGCAACCACTGTGCTGTGCCGTGTGGGGTAGTGACAGAGTAGAATAACCTACTCAAAGTTTACCAGCCTAAACAAACAATAATGATTTATTAACATTGTTTCTGCAGGCTAGGAGTCAGGGCTCAGCTGAGCTAGGTGGTTTTGTGCTAGAACACATCACAAAGCTGTATACAAGATGATGGCTGGGGTTACAGTCACCCCAAGTTGTGACCAGGGTAGGAAAATCCATGCTTTTTATTTGGGTGGGGGTGTTTCCAGGTAGGGTCTCACTCTAGTCCAGGCTGACCTGGAATTCACTATGTAGTCTCAGGGTGGCCTCAAACTCACAGTGATCCTCCTACCTCTGCCTCCCGAGTGCTGAGATTAAAGGCGTGCGCCACCACGCCCGGCTAAAATCCATGCTTTTGCGAGGACTCATTCACATGCTTGGTAGTCAGTGAAAACAATAGAGGGAGAGCTCGACTCATCTTGAGGGTGCCTCTTATGGGATTTCTCATGTGTCTTTATGACATTAAAGCTATGTCCCCAGAGGATGGGAGCTGAGAATGCACAATATCATCATGACTTAACCTTGGAAAGTTACACACCTTTTTCTGCTCTAGTCTGTTAGTTACGCAGGTCATCCACAGTCCTTGTAGGAAAAGCACTCAAGAGTGTGACCAGTAAAAGGGAATGCTGGGGGAGTCAAGGAGCCTGACTAGCATAGTGCACTTAACATTCAGAATATACAAGGCCATGTTTGCAAGGGCCAAGATGCTGTAGAATTCACATTTTCCTGGTCCAGCAAGGTCTTCAAGGAAGCTGTATAGAGACAAAGACTATAATGCTATGTGCATGGATTGATGCCACTGCTTGAATCAAGGTAAGAAACTAGAGTTTAGTCATCATTGCTTTCCCACACTCCCTGTATATACTAACACTGTATTAATGCCACTGTATTATTACGAAAATAGTGTTGATTTTGAAAAGTCTCTGAAAGTGTCCCTAGAGCCCTAAATATTTGTAGACAGAATTTTAAGAATTACAGATCTAAGAGAAAATCTTTTTAAAAAACCATATATTAGGTTATTATTTGTTTATCTATAATGGTATTGTACTGAGGAATTTCAGCACATGTGTCAGCACTATTTCACAGTATATATGATTTTATCTGTTACCATTTCAGTCTATTCACCACTTTCTTTTAAGGCTTGGAATTATTTTCTTGTTGGTGTTCACTAATTCAATGTTAAGTGCCATCAGTTTTGGCATTTACTGTTCCCAATGAGGAATTTTACTTTTTTTTTTTTTTCTGAGGTAGGGTCTCACCGTAGCTCAGGCTGACCTGGAATTCACTATGTAGTATCAGGGTGGCCTCGAACTCATGACAATCTGATCCTCCTACCTCTGCCTCTCGGGAGGGAGGGATTAAAGGCGTGTGCCACCACACCTGGCAGAATTTTACTTTTTAAAAAAGTATTTTTGTTTATTTGCAAGCAGAAGAGATAGAGAGAACAGACAGAGAGAATGGGCATGCCAGAACCTCCTGCCACGGCAAATAAACTCTGGATGCATATGCAATTTTGTGCATTTGACTTTACGTGGTATACTGGGGAATTGAACCCAGGTCATCAGGCTTTGCATGCAAGTGCCTTAATCATTAAGCCATCTCATCATCCTTTCTGTTTTAAACCCTCATTCAGTTAGTCCTTATACCACTTCTTCATCCTTCACCTCCCTGCTTCAACTCTGCTTTGTTGGAACACCTCAATCTTTTTTTCTGGGCAATATTGAACTTAGATTAACTTCTTGCTCAATATTACATATGCAATATAATTATACATATATAATATACATATATTTGCATATACAAAACACCCAGCATGCACTTTTGGGGTTTCCTCTCCACTCCCAGGAAGCTCACTTCCACATCAGATAGTGATGAGGTGGTGGTCATACTATTGGCCACTGTGAAGATGTACCTGTGTCACTGCCCAAGTTCAATTTTGTTACAGATGCCCTATCTTTAAATCTGACAATGGGAAAGAAAGAAGTTACCTCTCTCTCTCTCTCTTTTTCCAGGCTGCGCCAATTATGTGACAAAATCTGGCTTCCCTGTGAGGTAAATGGTAAAAGCATTTTCCTGGCTCCTTCTCTCTGCTTCTAGTTGTTGGAGATCCTTGGAGATTCCAGCATGGACATGCCTGGTAAGCCTTAGTTTTTATGTGTATGGCTGAGAACGGCAGGAGGAACCTTTTAGTTTTCAATATTTGCTCCTGAGTGAGCTGGCAAGATGGCGCAGTATGTGAGAGTGCTTACTGTGCAAGTAAGAGGACCCCAAGTTTGATCTCCAGCACCCACATAACAATCTAAGTGTGGTCACACACATCCCTGTAACCCCAGTGCTGGGGGGGTGGTGGAGAAAGGAGAATCAGCAATGGGTATTACCAAAACCCCATGAGCTCCAGGTTTGGCAAGAGAGCCAATAAGACAGAAAACTATTAGAGGGTGAGACCCACATCTTCCTCTGGCCTCCACATGCCTTTGCATGCATGCAGCTTGGGGCACACATATCTGCAGATACATGTGCACACATATGATTATAGCACATACAAATCCGAATTAATGCTACACACACACACACACACACACACACACACACACAAACACATAGATACAAATTTGCTTCTGAAAGAAGCTAAACAGTCTTAAGGTTTGTCTGGATGATAAAAAAAAAAAAAACAATGTAAAATAAGAGCTGGAGGGATGGCTTAGCAGCGAAGGCATTTGCCTGTAAGGCCAAAGGACCTAGATTCAATTCCCCAGGACCCACATTAGCCAGATGCACAAGGGGGGCACATGCGTCTGGAGTTCATTTGCAGATGCTGGAGGCCCTGGCGTGCCCATTCTCTCTCTCTCTTTCTCTGTCAAATAAATAAATAAAAATAAATATTTAAAAAGCAATGTAAAATAATTTGAAAAATTTAAATCATCACAGGTATTTTAACTACACATGTTTATAGGCTATAGCTTGATAATTTGATACATATGTACAATGTGTAATGATCAGTTCAGGTTCATTACCATTTCTGTCTACTTAAATATTTATCATTTCTTTGTGTTGGGAATTATAGCATATTTAAAAGTAGATGGAAGATTAGGACCTGCACCAATCATAAACTCAGAAAATAGTCTAGTGTAACACTTGAGGGATTTCATTTTTATTATTTTCTTTACTATCAGTTTTTAAAACTTAACTGTAATTATTGCACATGTACATTGTTGGACTGATTTTCAATAGAAGCTAACATAAGTGGTGCAATCTTTGCCAAATTGGCATTTTATGCTTTCTACTGGGGATTTTAAAGTTTTATAATGGTGGTTATAAGGCAGAGACTAAGGGGGTTGAAGAGAAGACAACTGATTTCTTCTCTATTACATAGATTTCTTTACAACTGACATGTTTTAGTGGATTATATAAAATGGTAACACATTTACAGCTATACTGAGATGTAATTCACATAATAGTATGGTTCTGATACTGTCTAGGGGTATTCGAGTCTTATTCCCTGCCAAATTAGAAGTTAATAGGCAGGAAAGTATTTTAAAAGAATAAAGTTTATTTCAGAGTAAGAGGTAAAGAAAGAGGAAAGAATGCCAGCGCCTCACAGGGTAGAGGGCTTCCAGAGCTAGAAAATACCCACAGTTCCTGCGGGAACTGAACCTTCATTGGAAGGGAAAAGCCCGCCCCTTCGTTGTGAGTGTGTGATTGGCTGGTTTCAGTGAAGGTGGGAGGCGCCAATTGGTTTACTGTTCATCCAGTACTGCACAGGTCTCAGGAAGCTGGTCAGGCTAGCCCACCAAGGCAGCATGGTGAACTGGAAAAATTCCTCCAGGCCAGGAACAAGGAGAAGCAATTGCCTCCAAGGGCTCTTTTCCTAATCTACTTACCCAGAAAGCTGTAGCTTTCAATAACTCAAAAGCTGTGCAGCCATCACCACAATTGATTTCAGACATCTGCATCACCTCAGAGGGAAACCCAATTTCCCTAATCACCCGGGCACCATTTCACTCCATAGCTCTCCCTGGACAACCGGTAACATACTTTATGTTTTTATTCTGAACTTTTTTACATAAGTGGAATTGTGAAATATGTCGCCTTTTGAGTCCTTTAAGACATCAGTGTAATAATTTCAAGATTCATCCAATTTGTAGTGTGGCTCATGACCTCATTGGGGAGGGGGAGGGCTGAACAGTATTCCATTGTATAGTATACATTTTGTTTATTAATTCAGGAGACGATGGAGACTGTTATTTGAATTGAATGATTGTTAGAAAAAATGTTGCTATGAATATTTATGTGTAAATTTCTGGCAGGACATATGGTTTTATTTTCTCTTGGATATTGTTTTTGTTCCCCTCAAAATTTGTATGTTGAAACCCAGTCATCATTGATATTAGGAGACAAAGCCTTTGAGAGCTAATTAAGTCATAAACACAGAGTCTTTGTGAGTGGGACCATTTCCTGTAAGTGAAACCCCAGAGAGATACACCTCTTACCTGTGAGTTTACAATGGAACATCAGCTGATCTTGAACAAGGAAATGGGCTTTTACCAGAGACCAAATCTGCAATGGTAGGGGTATGGGCCTCTCCACCTCGTCTATAATAGGTGTCCAAAGCAGACAGGGCTTGGAAATGGCCCCATAAGGCTGTTCTGTTTCATCATCCTGATGTCCAAGTCCCTCTCGATGGCAAGGGAAATAGCCACGAATTTGGTTGGAAACCCCTTTTGACAGCTTTTATTCTCCCTTCCGGGTTTGACAGACACTTAATTTGTACACACCCAGCCAACCAGAGCCCACATGAGCCTATATAAACCCCTGTGCAAAGCCTTTTGTGTGTGTGCCAGAACACCCACTCTTAGGTGCATCCTGCGGCCGCTGCAAGCTTTCACTTTTCTGGAAGACCCTGATCTCGGACTGCTCCCACTCTCGAGCCAGATCCGCTCTGCTCACGTTCACTCTACAGGGACCTCTTGTCCCCTCGCCAGCAGCAGATCCATTCTTGGCCTGAGATGTCACTTCCACCCTGTGCCCTCTCCCCTGGTATCCTGAGAGCTGTTAGGTCCACTTTCCACCTGTACTGGTTTTGGAAGAGTAACAAATGCAGGCAACAGCGGGTTATTGAATTGCAGCCATGTTCTGGAGATGGCCGCGGAGGCAAGGCGATGTGCAGCAGGGTTGAAGTGGGAAGCCACGGGATGGAGCTGTGAAGATGAAATGTGAGTTGCAGAAATCCCAGGATTTTTGGAGATACTAGGACTCCGGGACAGCTGCCAAGGACAGCTGCTGGCTTGGGTGGATTCTGCCTGGGGAAGCAAGCAGCACGGCTGGAGTTGTGCAGTTGCCCAAGTCTTTTGAAGTCCTGAGGATTTCATCATGAGTCCCAGGTGCCGGGCATGAAGCTGCAGGATTTGATGTTCGCCCTGATTTTTAACCACGTATTGGGGTCCCTTTTTTTGACTCACTCTGCCCCCATCTCCCCCTTCTGGGGTGGCAGTGTGAATGTTTATTCTGTGCTCTTGTGTGCCGGAATATGTGACTTGTATTCTGATTTGACAGGCCTCACCGCTTGCCTGATATATTTCTTTCCTAATTGGTGGGAACCTCGACCTCTTGTTGAGCCTTAGTTTTGGCAGCCTTGGAGGGCCACTGTCTCTCACACACACACTAGACCATTTCATATGTTCTAATTTTGTATGTTTGATCTTTTCCAAATATTTTCTTTAAATTTGTTCTAAATCTGTGCAGTTTGGTATAAATTAGACATCACGTTAGGGTGGTTTGGATTGTTTATTTTGAAGGTATGTGAGGGTCTCCTAGTAGACTGATGATAGACAAAAGATTGGTTCCTTTGTAAGTGTGGGCCAGCTGGCCTCCTGGTGAATTAGCATGAGTCAGGACTTTTGAAGTTTTGGTGGGTCAACATGAGTCAGGGCTTTTTGGATTTCAGCTTCCAGACTCTCTTCTCTTAAAACCTCCATTCATTGCCTCTGTTGGCATAAATGGATTTTCTGTTCATTTCCTTTGGGCCAGTAACTAGCTGCCTACGAAATGGGGGCCACCTCACTGATAATTCCTAGCAATTTCAGGGCTTAGTCAGGTAGTTCCTGATAAGTGTTGGAGACAGAGTATGTGCACCTCGTAGTATTTTGTTAGGTTAATAATTGAATTTTGCTACAAGAACAGATCAACTTGTCTGGAATGCATTTCAGGTTCCAAACATATACAATACTCATGAGGAAATCAAAAGGTAAATCTTCATTTATGAAAATTCAGAGGCAAAGGAAAATTTCAATTAATACATCTGTGAGATCAACAAAAGTCCTAGAATACTATAACTAATGTTCTGGAAGACTCTCTTCGGGTGTATACCTTGGAAAGACTGATTGCCAATGTGTGTGGGGAAGTGACTTGCTCAGGTCCTCCCAGCTGATGAATGTGAACCTGTTCCTTAATCTGTAAGCTTGTCTGAGTACTAAACAAAATATGGTTCCCACCTGCGTCATGCCTCGTTCTTTTTGGATAACATCCCTTGTTTGCCTTTAGGATATAAACATTTTAAAACAGGTTTTTAAAAACAGAGCTTTTGAAGTTTAACCCTTATACAAAAGAGAAACTTATTTCTTTAAATCTCTAATTTGGCTTTCTTTTTTTTTCAATCCATGTTCACCCACCCCCTCACAAAGAAACACTTGCTTAGCTATTTTCTCTGAATTGGAACATTCCCTCCTGGAGGGAAGAGGGAAGCTCTTAAAATTCAGGAAGTAAATGAAGCTTCCTAGCCTTCATCCCATTCCTCTCAAGCTTATACGAGCAGCAGTAATCTCTAGGGAGACTGGTTGCCCAAGCTACCTGCAAATTTGTGCTTCCTAAGTCACTACCCATGCTGGGGTGAGCAGCTGCCTTTGAGTCTCCCATGCTCCTGTAAGTAGCCCTCACCTGTATACCTGTAAGTAAGCCCAATAAACTCACCGGTTCACTAAGCTAGACTAGGGTTGAGTCATGCCTTTGGTCTGTCATCAGTGCGGTATCTAGGGTGAATAGACGTTTTATTCACGCCTACCCAGGAAAAGTCACAGAACACACTGAACGTACCATTCATGAGCATTCCTTTCCTCCTGCATTTAAAATGCCAAATCTAAAATAATCCTGAAAGTCTTGGTTGAGAATGAGTTTATGGCACTCATACATTCAAAGCTTAGCACCACTGTGAAACTTCCAGGCCCTTCCTCCCCTCTCCAGGGGAAATTCACATGCTTTCAGACCAAGTGCATTCTGTCTCTTCTAAATAGGGCATTTTGTCATTAAGTATTCATGACTTCATTTTTATTCATGTCAGCTGAGCTTTGTATTGCCCGGCCATTGTCTTTATTAACAGCAAAGTGGATGCGTTTATTTACACTTCGACAGAAAATGAACTGAAGTGCTCAGGTGGTCTGGATCAGGATCTCACCCGCCCTTCTTATCTCTGTGAGACTCAACACCCACCTAAAGCTGGCTTTGCCTCCTTTCAGACACAATTTCTGTAAAGTGCACGGATAGAACTGAACGATTTTTAAAATGAGATGAGGGCTGGAGAGATGGCTTAGTGGTTAAGGCACTTGCCTGCGAAGCCTAAGGACCCAGGTTCAATTCTCCAGGTCCCATGTTAGCCAGATGCACGTCGTGGCACATGTATCTGGAGTTTGTTTGCAGTGGCTAGAGGCCCTGGCGTGCCCATTCTCTCTTCCTCTGTCCCTCCGTATTTAATAAATAAATAAAATGATAAAAAATTTAAAAAATGAGATGAAGCTCAACTTGTGGTGCTTATAGTTTATAACTTTTTTTTTTTTGTAGGAAAAGCCAGTGTGTTTCGATGAGCATCTCTTGCACCCACAACTACAGTACATAAAAGAACTTTACTCGCAGCATTTTATGATGAAGAAAAATTAATAATTCTAATAATGAGATAACATGATCTTTTTTATAGAGCAGCAAATAAGTGACCACAGATAATAAAAAGGATGGATCATTTAAATTGCTATTTTAAAATGCAGCACAGTACCAGTTTGGAAATGATGCCAAGTAAATTTGGAAAGCCATGTTTATTCCTTAGGTGGATTTCCTAATTTTAAAACTCCCCTTTGTATCCTGTGTGAAATCCCATATGGAAAGAATTCAAGTAGTATAATACAGATAAAGTGAAATATTAATACATAAATTCTGAATTGTAAGAGATGAAGACAGTATATTTCTAACTTAAAAAAATACTGTTTAGAGAAATTAAGAAACAAAGAGATATCTTGGGTCATGTGGCTACGTGAGACAACGGCAGTGTTCAGGAATCGGGTTAACTCTTTGCTCCGTCTTTTGTGGTGGTTTGAACTGTTTTCCTCTTCGGTTTTATTCATTGTTACTGTGAGTCTGGCAGCCAGCCTCTTTTTGGTTTATAGGAATCACTTGACTTCTGGTGCTTGACACCCACACAACATACTGAAGGCATGGCTCAGCATGCGGAGGAGAAAAAGCAGGATTAACTCTCAGGTGAATGGGGAGGCCAAAACAGGGACATGCACTTAGGCTTCTGTCCTCCTTTATCGTCCACCCATCTTTCCATTCATGCACTCACCCACCCACTCACCTACGCAACAGCCATCAGGTGTCAGATTCCCATTCTTTGTGCCCGTTAATGCAGGTTGCCGTAATGAACAAGAGATGTGGTGGTGCCTTCAAGGGATTCCAGCGGTAAGGAGTAAGGGAGACAGGCATCTATCAGATTGTGAAACTATAAGATTGTTAGATGAGATTAGTGCTATGAAGGGAAAAAAATAACACTCTAGAGCAGTGATTCTTTTTTTCCCCTGAAAAAATGAATTTGGTCTAGGATCTGAAGAATGAGTAAGTATTAATTTGGTAAGGTCTGGGTATAAGGGATATTCTAGAGAAGAAGGGATAGAGAAGGGAAAAATATGGTCAACGTTATTGGAAGAACCATGTGATCAGAGCTCATAGAATAAGAAGGTCACAATGGAGAGTTAGAAGCAGTCCCTACTGAACCATGTAGGCTGTCATTAGGAATTTGGTGTTTATTCCAAAAGCAGTGGGGAGACCTGCAAGAGCTCAGGGGATCAGATTCACATTTTGAAATGGGCATTTTGGCTGTTACTTTAGGGAATATGTTGCAAATGTACACAAGGGGACCTGGGAAGACAGGTAGACCACAGCAGGCATTCCAGGAAGACATAATAGAAGCTTATGGAGGTAGGTAGTCATTCAGAAAGGGAGAGGATCAGTAGCTATTCAGAAACAAAGTGCTGTCAGCACTTAGCAGGGAGATGTTCCTGGCCTCACTATGTAGAAGGTGAACTTTACCACGTGTACGGGAGACTTTGTGTTGCTGTGATTTACCCGAGAGAAGCAGCTTAAAATGAAGAAGGATTCATTTTGGGTCATAGTTTCAAAGGTTTTAGCTCAAGGCCAGCTGGACTCATCCGTTGCTTCTGTGCCTGAGGCAAGGTATGCCACGCAGCAGAAGCACTTCCTCAAGGTGGCCAGGAAGCAGAGAACAAAAGGGCAGAGGACAAGATGTATCCTTCCAGTGCACACCTCTAGGGTCTCACTTCCTCTAGTGAGGTCCTACCTCCAAAATTTTCCATCACCTCCCCAAACAGCATCGTCAACTTGGAACCAAGCCTTCAACACATGAGCCATAATATAACATTTGCTAACACAGTGCCCACTAGTAATGAACGACCTTAACTACTCAGTTCATTACTTATTCATTTCTTGCACAGAACTAATAAAGTACAAGCCCTTAGAGTTCTTGTATACAGTAAGAGGTTTATAGATGTTGCTTGTAATGTCTATAGCACAGTGCCTGGGAGGTGATAAACAGAGGGCATATTTGCTATCTTATTGTTAGTTTAGATATTTACTGAGGAAAGGACTGTTGGCAGAGGACCAAGTATGAAAAAGAATCGGTCACGTGCTCAGTATTAGACACTCTGAATGGGCGTTCTCTTTCAGATACACAAGTGAGGACATACAGTGCATAATTAGGGTACATTTGAACTCCAAGAAGTACTCTGACACTGATAATGCTGCGTGTATTGAGGCTGCTCAAGGGAAGGACATGCTGATAAAAATGAGAGCAAGGGGGCTGGAGAGATGGCTTAGCTGTTAAGTGCTTGCCTGTGAAGCCTAAGGACCCTGGTTCGAGGCTCGACTCCCCAGGACCCACGTTAGCCAGATGCACAAGGGGGCGCTGCATATGGAGTTCGTTTGCAGTGGCTGGAGGCCCTGGCGTGCCCATTCTCTCTCCCTCTCTCTATCTGCCTCTTTCTCTCTCTGTCTGTTGCTCTCAAATAAATAAATAAAAATAACAAAAAAAAATGAGAGCAAGGCATTGAGGGGAAATAGAGTGGGTGTGTAGAGGAACAGCAGGTAGGAGAGCCACCGCCTAAGGACTTGCATCAGGAGAGTTATTTCAGCGTGTGGCACTACGAAAGGCCAGTGTAGAGTGGTCCACCACTGAAAGCTACTGAGATATGTTGCTAAGGGAAGGACTCATAACCTCCACTTGTTTTAAAATTGAGGCAGGATCGCACTATGTCACCCAGGCTATCTGGAAACATGCTTTGTGGCCTGGGCTGGCCTTGAACTTGTGGCGAATCTCTTTTCTCACCCTCCCGGGCACTGGGTGTAGCAGACAGCTTCAGGTTCACTGAGATGAACTTCCAGACCAGGCACAGTTATGGAGGAAGGGATATTTATTGAAGCTTACAGATCCAGGGGAAGTTCCATAATGGCAGAAGAAACCGGCCTGCCTTCACAGGACCAAGCAGAGAGAGAAGAAGGAGAAGCCTAAAAGCCAAAAGCCACAGCACACTTCAGGAACTCCTGCTAGGCATACTTTGCATATCTTTAGATTGGAATCTGAAACCCACCATCACACCTTAAGATCCACCCAGTGACACTGCCTCCAGCCAGGTGGCTGCAGGTGCAAACTGCAAACAATAAAAAACTGAATATATTGGGGGCCATCTATTCAAACCACCACACTGGGATTATAGGTGGTCAATACTATGACCAACTACATGGAGTTTATTTACAGCAGTGTTGGAATGATGAAGTTAAAATCAGCTATAGGAGGACTGAGAATAAAGAGAAGATGAGGGAACTGAGAAAATATATGCTGTGATAAAGCGGAGAGTTAACTAATCGAGTTCTTCCTGTGTGATAGAGGAACACAGGGTGTCTGGCTTGGTTTCTTCCACTTAGTTTGAAAATGAATGGTGTGCTTATGTGTTTTACTCAAGCACCGACTTACGGAGAATTCTGGTGAGTTGTCATCTTGTTCTAGCCTAGGAATATAAGAGATCTACAAGAATAGTATCTAAAGAAAACCAATTGGTTCTGGACCCGCACAATACCTGAAACCCCACCTCTTTCTAGAAAAGGTAAGATTCCTCTGGAGGTTTTTTTGCCTGCACACTATTCCTTCTGGCCTATTCTTTTGTCAGTCATACAGCTTCCCAGATGAAAAGTCACATTTTTCTTGGTTGGTGGAAATGCTATTGCTTAAATGACATTGGCCTGACACTGTGAAATCTCAGGGCTGAGAGTCTATGGAAGTCAGTACACTTTTACATCTATAACTTAACTATGACTGGGGTCTCATCTTTACATAGTATCAATGAAAAGAAAGTCTAAAGAATATTGTAACCAGAAACAACCAGTGTTTAATTCATCTGTTGAAAACTATGGAGAGGTGGTTTGGAGGATGGAGAGGGAGTGGTCTTAACATATGGCAAGACTTCTTAAAAGTCCCCTAAGCACTCTCCACACCTGTCAAACAAGGCTCAGTCCAAACTCTCCCCTTGACATTCTATCTCTTCTCTTGTAGTTGTCCCATTTATTCCCTGTTGAATGGAGATGCTTTGTCTCATGACCCTCCAGCTGCTGGACAACCCCTTGAGAAGCATGGCTTACCTCCCCTTTGAACAGCTTTTCTCTCAATAATCCACACTTCTGGGGCTGGAGAGATGGCTTAGCAGTTAAGGCACTTGCCTGCGAAGCCTAAAGACCCATGTTCAATTCCTCAGGACCCACGGAAGCCTGATGTACAAGGTGGCGCATGTGTCTGGAGTTTGTTTGCAGTGGCTGGGGGTCAAAGCACATCTGCTTCTCTGTCTCTTGCTCTCTCTCTCCAATAAATAAATAAATAAATAAAAATATTAAAAAATAATCCACACTTCTAACTAAATTCCTCAGGTTCAGATGAGTGAAATATTTACTCATTGGTTCCCATGTATGGAGACCTTCAATCTATTATCTTGAAGACCAGAACTCCTGTTCTATCCACCTGGAATGTGTAGGGCAGCATCCTACTTACAGGGAACAGTAGGGATAAAGAGGAATGAAAGGACAGTCTTGTGCTGTGTACTTGGCAGGGCCTTGCTACCATCCACTGACATGTCTCCAGTGGAGACTGGGACTCTGGCCAGGCTCCACCTTGTATCCCAGGTAGCCTGACCAACTCTAAGAACACCCCTTTTCTGGCTCAGGTCGGAGGCTCTAGAGGCACATCTGGATAGAAGTCATTTTCTCTCTACCCTGACGAATCAAGGATCTTGTTCTCCAGCTCACGTGTTTAGTCCCTTGAAGGTTTGGTCTAAGAACAGACAAGATTTACCACTCTTATGTATTCCAAGCACTGTTCTAGGCACCTCAACTTAACATCATACATATTAACAAGGTAGGTATTACCATGATGCAAGTTTTATTGACAGGCAGAGAGAGGCTAGGTGGCTAGCTGAACATCACTCAGCAAGTAGAGGATGGAGCCAGCACCTAAATTCAGGTACTCTGTCTCCAACATAAATGTAGACAAACCTCACTTTCCATCACTTCTCAAAGGAAAACTTGGCCATCACATAGGCATGAAGAGTCAAAATGAAGCAGACATAAAATGCGCATCATATGGATAAAGTAAGGAGGAGGTCCTATTCTTTTTTAGTTGATTAATTAATTCTTTATTAGAATGAGAGAGGGAGGAAAAGAGAGAGAGAGAGAGAGAGAGAGAGAGAAAGAAAGAGAAAGAGAAAGAGAAAGAGAGAGAATGGGCACACCAGGGCCTCTAGCCACTATAAACGAACTCCAGATGCATGCACCACCTTGTGCATCTGGCTTTACATGGGTACTAGGGAATTGAACCTGGGTCCTTTGTCTTTTACCAGCAAGTGCTTTAACTGTTAAGCCGTCTCTCCAGCCCAGGTGCTATTCTTGATGTGCATAGCACTTTGCATAGTCACGGGCACAATTAGCCCACAAGAGTTAAATGACTTGTTGGAAGTCACTGGAAGAATTGGCTATCACCTGGGATGAAGTGCCAGCCCCTTGGACTAGTCTCGTGACACACATGCCATCACATCTCTTTACAGAATGCTTAAATAAGCCATTCAACAAATGCCACCGAATCTTCCAAGCTTGTTTCTCAAGTTGTAAGAACAAATTGCTGTGGGCCCCACTGGGCCTGTAATTACTGTGGTCACTAACTGTAAACGTGCCATTTGGTTTTGTTGGTGCAAGCAGATAGTAGTGTGAAGGCTCGCTTGTATCCCTTTTAATATGTAAAGATTTTTCTGGGACTTAATACCACCAGAATGTCAGAAGAGTTAATGGCAGATGTGGTTGTGGAAACGTTCTGTATTTTTAGACAACCTTTAATTAAAACACTTTGTATGTCTCGGCGACCAAATCATATGCTGCCGCTTGAAGGCTGTCAGAAGGGGGAAAAGTATACAAAGCTTCTAAAAGCGGCTTCGCTTATTTTTATCTGGGGTGGAGTGGGGGAGCCTTTGCAGGGACACAGCTATCTCTTGCTTTCAAAATTATATGAATTTAGTACACAGGGGAAGTATGCAAATTAGCATAATCTGTTTAACTTCTAGAGGCACAGAAACCCGAGAGGTCAGTCTTAGATCAGCGAGCTTGCCCTGAGTGCTGTCAAAGGCTCCTGACCTAGAGGACCTTTATGAGAAGTTGATACAATTGCTCACTGCCATTAAGTAGCCAAACATGGGGTGATTTGCAAGGCTGCACTAATGCGCAGTCACACACCACTTGGATTGGGAGTGATATCAATGTGTCTGAAAGTGACTGTGTTAGAAGTCAAAAATAATATTTTTATTGCCAAGTAATGTACTCAACACAATTCCTTGCTACCTCCCCATTCCCAATTCCCCCACCCACTCAGTGGTGGTTTGAAAATGCAAATACATTCCTTGATAAGCTTTCCTTGAAGAGGTGGAGTCTCTGCCCTCCTTGTGAGTGTGAGAGAGCTTAAGGACTCATTTCTAATGACTGGGATGATGGTTGCCACTTCTGAGACAAGGTCACAGGAGGCATGAAGAAGTACTTGTCTCCTCTGGCCTGTTTTCTTATGGTTCACTCTCTCTGGGAGAAGTCAGCTGTTATGTCATATGGACAATCAAGAAGCACTATGGAAAGGACTTTGTGACATGGAGCTGAGGCCCCTGAACAACACAGGGCAGGATGGAGGCTCCTTGCTGACCTCAAACTTGGTGACTTAAAACAAACATGCATGGGCTTGCATGTTCTGTGGATCAGACACTTCAAAGTGACAAAACCAGGTGGCTCTGGTTCACAGTGACTTATGAGATGGTACACAACATGTCAGGAGGGATTTTGGTTATTTAAAGGCTGGACTGTCTTCTGACCTCACTCTAAGGCATCTAAGCTATTTGCATGATTGTGGGGAGGGGTCCTCACTTCTAGTTTGTCATAGGAAGGATGCTATTCACAAGCACATCTACTCAGCATGCCTGGTGAAAACGCAGCAGAAGTACCATTTCTCTCTGCATGCTTCCCCCAGATTAGTAAGTCAGCTCTGCCTCAAGAATTTATTAGAAAGGAGAAGGAGAAAAATTTGTAATTTGAAACCCAAGGCATGCTGAGGAAACCACACAAGAGGATGCTGTAGTTCTTTAAGCAGGAAGTGAGCTGAGCTGGGTTCACTACAATCACCAATGGAGCCTTAACATGGGTGGTGATGCCACTCCCCCCGTGGAAATTATCAGCATGTGGGTGATTAGTAGGCATGTGAGTATATGTGCTTGTGGGCAGCATCTATTATTCATGTGGGTGTTGAAATTGCAATCTAGGACCTTGTTATGTGACCATCTTTCTCATGAAAAACTAGAAATAAGGATTTCCCCAAATGGAAATAGCTTAGATACCTGGATCTACCATCTGGATGTTTGTGACAGGACTTCAGTGCCTGCAAAACTCCATGGGTAATAATAATGGTCCATCAAGTCTACAGACTCACTTGGAGGCATGTGGAAGGGCATAGCAAGAGAGCCAGTTCAGGATGGACCAGCCCCTGGGTACCCAGCTTGATGTTCCCCTGAGCCAGAGGGTGTATGGGCCACTTTGTGAGCTTGCCTTTTGCTCCTGGCTCCCCAGATCCCCGGCTACTGATTCTCAACCCCTGGCTCCCCTATGGTGAAGAGAGCATGCAAGTGGAGTGAGTGGATCTGATCTCCCAGCTCCCCAGGTACTCTTGATGCACTCCACAATCTGTGCATCTGTAGTTATAACTCCATCCTACTCCAATCTGGTTCACATTTAGCACAGAACACTCCCTGAAGATCCTACAAGGACAAATACTTGCATCCTACTTAATAAAATAAGACTTTTACCCTGAGATGGATAGAACACAATGAAAAAAAAAAACCAACAAAAGTCAGAAAACTGAGAGTGTCCATCAAGGGTGCCTAATCCCAGAATAGCAGCCTCCAATGGAAGCATTCAGAAAACAACAGAAATTGAATCCCAAAATTAAAACTCAACAAGCTATCCAACCCTGATCAAGTGTTGTTGAACTACCAACCCTGATCAAATGTTGTTGAACTAGAAGCAAACCATCAAAAAACCAACAATCACATAAATGAAATTGAGCAGAATCATCTCTTAGAGTACACAGCTTCTGTCACTAGACTTAATTTAATTGAAGAAAACCAGAGAGGCCTCAAAAGAGAGATAAATGAGTGAAGGTTTGTCAACAAATATAGGATTTCAATAACCAGCTGATTAAGCTTAATGAATACATCTTAAGCTGGGCATGGTGGCTGTAATCTCAGGACTTGGGAGGCAGAGGTAGGAGGATCAAGATGAGTTTGAGGTCACCCTGACTACAAAGTGAATTCCAGGTCAGCCTGGGCTAGAGTGAGACCTTACCTCAAAAAAAAACAAAACAAAAAGACATGTTAAAATGCAAGAATGAATTCTAGGAAGCATCAAGAAAATCAGACCAGACCTTAACCTGAAATTGTACCTCAAAAAAGATATGGACATGATGTACAAAAAGTACAACAGAAAACAAAAAATCAAATAGAGCCTTAAAACCATTTCTAGAGTCCCTACTAACAGAATCACTCTTGTGGAGGACAAAACTTCTGAGCTGGAAGACAAGACAGAAGATATTGATTGGGAGTCCAAAAATTTTGCTAAGTTCAAAAAATCATGTGAACAGAGTACAAGGGAACTGTGGTATATCCTAAAATGATAAACAGTCTGGATCATGGGTATATCAGAAAGGGAAGCTATCTAGGTCAGAGTCATAAAGTACATATTCAACAAAATTATTGAAAAAATTTCCCAATCTCACAAAAGAGAAGTCCACCCAGACACAATAAGCTCACAGGACACCAAACAGACAGGACCAAAGAAGAAACTCTCCAAGGCACATTATGGTTAAGATCTTAACAGTGAAAACAGAGAGTGCTAAAAGCAGCAAGAGTGAAACAACTTACTACATACAAAGGTGATTCCATCAGAATTACCTCAGATTTCACTGTGGAAACCCTGAAAACCAGAAGGGCATGGAATGGAGCATTTCAAAGTCTAAAATACTATGGCTTCCAACCCATACTACTATACCCAGAGAAAGTATAATAGATGGTGAAAGGAAAACTTTCTATAAAAAAGTCAGCTCTATGATTATATGAACACAAAGCTAAATCTATAGAGAAGATTTCAGGAAATACTCCAGACAGAAGAGTCAACTAATCTCAAGAGCCAACAAGAAGATCACAATAACCAAAACTAGACCAGGCTCAAAAAATTACAAAGCTGCAGAAACCACCCAACCCCATAAAGCACCCCATCATTGCAGAGATTAAATCCTCACAGTTATAACCTTAAATACTGAGTTTTAACTCACACATAAAAAATACAAGTTAATAAGGTGGATCAGAAAAACGGACCCTTCTGTCTTCTGTCTTTAAGAAACCCACCTCACCACTAAAAACAGACACCTCCTCAGGATGAAAGGATGGAAAATGATATTGCAAGCAAATGTAAATAAGAAACAAGCAGGTGTTGCTATATTAATATCTGATAAAATAGGCTTCAAACCAAAAGTAACCAAAAAGGACAAAGAAGGCCTCTTCTTACTCATCAAGGGAATGATCCAACATGAGAATATCACAATCATAAATCTATACATGCCAAACACACAAGTGCACCACAGCTTATAAAACAAAACCTACTTGACAACAAAAAAGAAATAAACACCAACATCATCATAGTTGGGGACTTCAGTACTTCTCTATCATCAATAGACAGATCATCCAAACAGAAAATCAACAGGAAACAATAGAGCTCAACACCACCATAGATCAACTAGACCTAGTAGACATCTACAGAACATTCCATCCTATTTCTACAGAATACACATTCTTCTCAGCAGCCCACAAAACCTTCCCCCAAATAGATCATATCTTAGGCCATAAAGCATGCCTCCATAAATTCAGGAAAATTGATGTAACTTCCTGCACCATATCAAATTACAATACTTTAAAGCTAGAACTTAACAACAAGAGACACACCAGAAATTTCATTAGCTCCTGGAGATGAAACAACACACTTTTAATCAATGAATGTGTTGTTGAAGAAATCAAAAAAGAAATTTTAAAATTTCTAGAATTGAATGATAAGGAAAAAACAACTTACCAAAACTTATGGGACACAATGAAGGCAGTCCTAAGGGGAAAATTCATAGTGCTAAATGAATTCCTAGACACATACCACCTACCAAAACTAAACTCAGAGCAGATTAATATCCTAAACAAACCTTTCAAATTCATCAATATTGAAGAGGTAATGACACTTCCCCAAAAAGAAAAGTCCAGGACTGGGTGGCTTCTTGCCTGAATTTTATCAAGCTTTCATTGAAGAACTGAAACCAATTTTTCTCCAACTATTTCACACAATTGGAGAATAGAGAATGTTCTGCTATTCCTTTTATGAAGCTGGCATCACCCTAATACAAGAACCAGACAGATACAACAAGAAAACTATATGCCTGTATCCCTGATGGACATGCAAAGAGCCTGAACAAAATACTTGCAAACTGAATTCAACAATACATCAAATGCATTATCTAACTGGATCAAGCAGGATTTAGTGCAGAGATGCAGGGATGGTTCAATATGTGGAAATTGGTCAGTGTAATACACCACATAGATAATCACAAGAACCACATGATTATTTCAGTAGATGCAGAGAATACCTTTGACAAAATACTACAGCACTTCATAATCAAAATGATGGAGAGACTAGATATGGAGGGTCTATATCTCAACACAATAAAAATTATATATAAATCACCTAAAGCCCAAATAGTACTCAATGGGGAAAGATTCAAGGAGTTCCAACTAAGATTGGGAAGAAGATAGGGGCACTCCCATGGCTCATCAATACAGTACTAGAAGTCCTATCCCTAGCAACAAAACAGGAGAAAGAAATAAAAGGAATACAAATTGGAAAGGACGAAGTCAAATTAGCCCTATTTGCAAGTAACATGATCCTATACATAAATGACCCCAAAGTCTCCACCTCAAAACTTCTAAAGGTGATTAATTTCTTTAGCAATATGGCAGGATACAAAATCAACACACAAAATCAGTAGCCTTTCTATAAGCAAAGGAGAAATATATATAGAAACAGAAATCTGTAAGGCTTTCCCATTTTGAATAGCTATAAAAGATCAAATACCTTGGAATAACACTAATGAAGGATATGAAAGACCTATACAATGAAAACACAAGAACACTAAACAAAGAAATTGAGAAGGACTTGAGAAGATGGGAAGGCCTCCTAAGCTCCTGGATAGGTAGAATTAACATTGTGAAAATGGCAATGGTACCAAAAGTAATATACAGATTTAATGTGATACCAACGAAAATAACTAGCATCATTCTTCACAGAGATAGAAAAATAATCTCAAAATTCATATAGAATGGCAGCAGATCTCAGATATCTAAACATATCCTCATTAAAAATAAACAAAACAAAACAAAACAAAACAAACCCCACCTCTGGAGGTATCATACCCAATCTGAAGCTATACTACAAAGCCATAGTAACAAAAACAGCATGGTATTTTCATAAAAACAGACATATAGACCAATGGAAAGAATTGAAGATCCAGCCCTTAGGTCAAGTAACTGCAGCTACTTGATCTTTGACAAAGGTGTCAATAACATACACTGGAGAAAAGACAGCATCTTCGACAAACAATGCTGGAAAAGTTGGCTAACCATGTGTATAACCACTATAGAAATCAATATGGAGATTCCTGGAAAAGATGGATAACCACCAACAGACCCAGTTATTCTCTTGCTGGGCATTTACCCTAAATGCTCCATGCTTCATTTCAGAGATATTTGCTCAACCATGTTTCTAGCTGCCTAATTCATAATAGCTAAGAACTGGAATCAATCCAGGTGCCCATCATTGGACGAATGGATAATGTATGGAACAATGACATTCTGCTCAGTGGTAAGAAAAAAACTATGCACTTAAACTTGTAGGAAAATGGATGGACTTAGAACACATCATACCCAACAAACACACAATCATAGAAAGACAAATGCCATATGTTCTCACTCATCTGTGGTTCTTCACCTGGATCAGCTTGAGTTGGTGGCATACCTGATAGACAACTTGAGGTTCAGATAATGGGGATGGAAGGGTTTTGGGGGAGAGGAAGGGAAGGTTGGGAGGAAATAAAAACTAAACCCAAAATGAGCTGTTATCATGGAAATCTTTCTCCTTCAAGGTAGACTGAAAGATTTAACCCTCAGCAGGAGTATAGGGGGAGCATCTGAAAAGAAGGGCCCTGGAGAGGGTGGGATGAAGCCTAACCTTAAAAATCTTGGCTCTGACCTGTAACTCATAGTGCCAGAAATCCTTACTACTCACATAGTGCTATTGATTAGAGAGATAAGGTTCTCAGCACAAGACAGGCTTCTGTCAAAGCACTTGATTATCTGTCAGAGGTAAAAGGTAAGACCCTATTGCTAAAGATACCATATGATGCTGACACAGAACACGGGAAAACCAGGCTGGAATGTGGAAGAGAGCCAGTCCCCAGACAGCCCTTCTAATTTTTTTGTTTATTTTTATTTATTTATTTGAGAGCAACAGGCATAGAGAGAAGAGGCAGATAGAGAGAGAATGGGCATGCCAGGGCCTCCAGCCACTGCAAACAAATCCAGACGCATGCTCCCCCTTGTGCATCTGGCTAATGTGGGTCCTGGGGAATCAGACCTTGAACCGGGGTCCTTAGGCTTCACTGGCAAGTGCTTAACCACTAAGCAATCTCTCCATCCCAGACAGCCCTTCTAATGCTGGAAAATGCTACATGAGCTTCTAGGGGAAAGTGGCCAACTCCCCCAATAACTGACTACTGCTCCCACACTGCACAAACCACACCCCATGGGGAATACCAGCAACCCCATTGAAGAGGGCCCCTCTGCGGAATGGAAAGAGGGAAAAGATGGTACCAACACATGATGTATTCATACAAAGTGTATTCAAAATAAAAAAGAGAACCAGTTCAGATATGAAGCATAGCAATGACCCTCAAAACCATGCAGCCTTGGATCTGGTACCTGATAGGTGAGGGAGTCTGTTAACTGTAGAGGTTGTTTCCCAGATAAAAGTGATTTACTTATTATTTATGAAGATCTAACCAAAATCAACCTTACAGGACTATATTGAGCAAATCTGAGCAATATACCATAGTCACCTCTCTGTAATGGCTTATATGCATCAACTACTCACACGAGCAGTCTATTGCCTCATTGCAGCTTTACCAAGCTCAAGAAGGCTTAATGGAGCTCCCATTGGCTTGCAGGACAAGAGGGCCCAGAGAGAGGCACCTCCTGATGGTGCATCCGGTCCTTGGGCAATGTGGGAAGGAGGAAGAGTACAAACACAAGCACAGAGCTTGGTGGCAATGGGAGAATGTGAGGTCAAAAGCGAGTCTTCACTAATCTTCCTGGAATTTAGAATGTCTCTAAGGAATGGCGGGGAAATTGGTAGACTAGGAAAGCTGGTTGAGTTGGTAAAGGACTTTGAGACTAGGCTAAGGAGTTTGGGTGTGTCTGTAGAAGCATGTGGAAACCACTGTAGGCTTTTGGGCAAGGAAGTGATGTTGCTTTTCTTTTGTTTTTGGTTTTTTGAGGTAGGGTCTCGCTGTAGCCTAGGCTGACCTGAAATTCACTCTGTATTCTCAAGGTGGCCTCGAACTCATAGCGATCCTCCTACCTCTGCCTCCCAAGTGCTGGGACTAAAGGCGTGTGCCCCCATGTCCGCCTTCATTGCTCTTCTTTTTTGCTGTGATAAATTATGTGATAAGGGCTGAATGGATGGCTTAGCGGTTAAGGCATTTGCCTGCAAAGCCAAAGGACCCAGGTTTGATTCCCCAGGACCCACGTTAGCCAGATACACAAGGGGCACACTTGTCTGGACTTCGTCTGCAATGGCTGGAGGCCCTGGCATGCCAATCCTCTCTCTCTCTCTCTTTCTCTAAATAAATAAATAATAAATAAAATTTTTAAAAAAATGTGAGAAGTCTCTTAAGGAAGGAAAATTTATTTTGGCTTACAGTTTGACAGAATATAGCCCATCATGGTGGAAAAGCATGGCAGAAAAGAACTGATATGTTATAATGACTATAGCTCTGAGGTCATTCTGATACAACAGATCTGAATTACAACTCTACCACTCACTAACTCTTCTAATTAAACTACCTGAATCTGAGTGGTTTTTTTTTCCATTTGTTTTACTATGAAAATCATATCCCAATTTAGTCCTGCAGGATTATGTGGTCACCAAATAGCTTCTGTGATAAAATATGTAAGATGACAGCTGATATATAATCTGCATTCAATTAATGTTGATGTCCTCTTCTTTATCAGGTGTTCAGAAATTGAAGCATTTCCTCTTTAATTACATGATATTCACCTTTTGGGCACCAGGGAAGTCAAGAGCAGGTGACTGGAGTGAAAGCAAATTATTATAGAAACATAATTTTGTGTTACTGTCGTAGTAGGTAAAATAATGGCCTCAAAGATGTCTGCGTTTCAATTCTCAGATTCTGTGAGAGTATCAGGTTGGGTGGCATTGGGGAGTGAAGGTTGGTGATGGAAGTAAGGCTGCTGATCAGCTATGTTCAGGTAGTGAGATTGCCCTGTGTTATCTGACCCATGGAGTCTCAGGGGCCTGCAGAATTGGGGAAGGAAATCAGGAGAGGCATTTGAAATGGCCCTTGAAAAGCAGAAAGAACCGAAGGAAGAAGGCAGCCTCTAGACCCTGAAAATAGGCAATGAAATAGTGTCTCAGCCTGAAGGATAGAGTAACTGTAACCTGGGGAAGGATGTGTCTCACTGATCTGCCTGGACCGGCCAGCATTTGCTGCATCTGTCCGTTGGGGCCAACTAAACCAGAGAGGCATTGTTCTTACAGCACTCTAGGGCCTCCTTAACAGAAGAGAGAGAGTGAACCCATTCTATGGAATAACTCTCTTCACTCCATTAAGAGTTAATTTCAATATAATTATCCTCAGTGTGTTTGCTGCATGGATGGGTCTGATGTTAACAGCTAAGGACTTCACAGGGGAACCAGGGGCAAGTTTAACCAGGTGTGGCTGTGGGAAATGGTCTCTCCTGAGACCCTTTTCGCTCTTCATTTTGAAAGAGCCAAGTATGAACAGTTCTTAGTCATTCAAGTGTTCCCTTCCCCATTTCACCATTTCCACATGCCAAGTGGTGTGTTTCAGAATGGATGCTGTATCTGAGCTTCAAGGCCAGTTCTCAGTCTTGTTATCTACAACAGCTCAAACCTCATTCCATCTACTGAGTTGTTACTGGCTATATTTTTCTTATACCTGAATCCATCTTGTTCTGAGTGTACTACAGCTAGATCCTGGTAAGTCCAAAATTTTGTGGAACTGAAGATTATTTTCTCTCTCCCCTTCAGTGTTCTGCCAAATCCTCACTCTGGCCATGCCTTTCCAGGACAGGCAGGTATCCCTGGTGTTGCCCCTCCTGATTGGTGCCTGGCTTTCTGCTTCAATTTGCATAACTGAAAGGAACCCAAGAACCACCAGAAAACATGTCCATGCACTGGACTGCAGTCTTTAGAAATGCCAACACCACTCTCCATGATGTTCCATGTACTGCTCTTCCTGGCTCCATCCGTCTGGCCTTTCTTTGTGCCACCACATGTGTCCTGCTAGAGGACTTGCTTGAGCTGTCACCGAAAATTGATTTCTAAGGCTCCTTGAGGTCTGTAGTCTATCACTGTGTTTGATCGCTACCGTGTCATCTCACCACTAGCCTTCTAACAAGAGGCAGGTGTCGAACTGTACCGTAGAGGTGAGGAGTCTAGCCTGAGCCTTCCGAGGCGGTGGTTCTGTGCGTGCTTGCCTGCTGTTAGAATTCACTGCCTGCGCATTGTTTTGATCGTGATTATGAAAACACTGGTGCTTCTCAATGTTTTCACAATCGCTGGATTCCAAGCAATAATATTTTCTCCAAGAATGTCATACCTCCTGCCAAAAGTCCAAATATTAAAAAAAAAGTCATAAATAGAAGAAAGTGAAGTAATTTAATCAGATGTCAGGGGAATGAAGAATTTTCATTATATATGGTTTTAATAAAAAGATGTGCTATTAGAATGTGAATTTTAAAAGTGTTAATAAAGAAAAGGACATACAGAATTTTCCACTGACCTTTGTTTAATAAAAAGTAGCCTCTGTCACTATTACATGGTTTTGACTTAAGGTGCGCACTTTTATTAACGCTTTATTTTTGTCTTCGCTTTCCTCTGTCTGGATCTGAGGAGGAGGTGAATTCAGATACCGTGGGGATGAGAATTCCAGCCTGACTTTGGTTCTGGGTAAAGGCTGAGATTTGTACATTACCTCTCCAAGATGGGGCTCATTCCCTCCCTTCTCTCCCCTTCCTTTTCTGCTTAACAGCACCGTGAGAGCAAGTGCACCTCTCATTTGGGGCTGGAAACCAAATTTTTTTCTTGTTTCCTCTTACCCAAGGCTGTAGCCTTTTATCATGGATAGCATGGGGTGAAGGCCTCTGTCTGACTCCTAACTTTGGAGTGATGTTAGATACTTATTTCTGACCCTTGGTCCTTAGCCCACCCAGGAGGTATTGAAAAAAGTAGTTCAGGCTGGAGAGACTGCTCAGTGGTTAAAGTTACGTGCTTTAAAGGCCTGATAGCTGAGGTCAATTCCCAGGTACCCACGTAAAGCCAGATGCACAAAGTGGTGCTTGAATCTGGAGTTCATTTGCTGTGGCATAAGGCCCTGGCATGTCCATTCTTACTCTCTCTGTGTCTTCCTCTTACTCTCTGTCTCTATCTCTCTGTCACAAATAAATAGCAAATAAAATTTAAATTTTTTTTGATTTTTTTTAAGACAAGAGAGAGAGAGAGAGAGAGGGAGAGAGAGAAAGCCAGTGAGCACACCAGGGCCTCTAGCCACTGCAAACCAACTCCAGACACATGTACCACCATGTGCATCTGGCTTATGTGGGACCTGGAGAATCAAACCTGGGTCCTTCGGCTTCCGTAGGCAAGTGCCTTAACTACCAAGCCATCTCTCCAGTCCCATAAAATATTTTTTTAAAAAGAAAAAAGTGGTACACTTCACCACAAAGGCAAATGGAGAACAAGGCGTGCATGATTATGCCACTGGTCTTGTTATTCTCCCCTTTGGTTTGTTAGTTCTGGGGTGAAAAGCGCCTATAGCTAAATGAGGACATGGGGTGGTAATGTCAGTAAAAGGAAGAAGGGACAGTGGATATGAAACTCGCTATGTGGATGATCCACTTGTGTCTCTTCAGAAGTTCTTTCAATCACACCTGTGAATTTGAGCTCATTTGGAAATCAAGTCTTTGCAGATGATTAAATTAAGATGAAGTCATTGGGGCTGGGGAGATGTCTGCTTGGGTAAGGCCCTTGCCTGCAAAGCCTAAGGGCCCAGGTTCTATTCCATAGTACCCATGTAAATCAGATGCACAAGGTGGTGCATGCATCTGGAGCTTATGTGCAGTGGCTAGAGACCCTAGTGTGACCATTCTATCTCATAAATAAGTAAGTAAGTAAATAAATAAATAATTTTAAAGATGAAGTCATTAGGGTGGGTCTTGATAAAGCCCAGCATCCTTAAAAAGTGGACAGAATTTATAATCAAAGCAAGATGTGCCTAGAGAGGAGAGGCTGCGAATGAAGAGAGAGAGAGAGAGAGAGAGAGAGAGAAATATATGCCCTCTCTAAGGCAGGGCTGTCTCTACCTATGCGAGCCCAGGAGGAAGTAGGGAGCAGATACCTGCTCACAGCCACCACGAGGAACCAGTCTTGATAACACCTGGCTTTCAGACACACAGTTCCCAGAGCTGACAAATAATTTCTCTAGGCAACGTAGGTTGGGGCACCTTGTTACATACAGCTGTCCCAGGAAACCAACACAAAGGCTCTAACACGAGAGACTAGGAGGGTGAGTGGGATTCTTGTAGGTGACTAGAGAAGAGGCTACCTTATGAAAGAAAAAAACAAAAACCATCTCCCCCAGGCACAGGGAGTGGCCATTCACATCCAAGCCACTTCCCAGAGTAACAGTGCATCACCAGCATGCAAGGGAAGGAGACAGGTGAGGCAGGCACGTGCTACTTTACTCTAAGGGCTATTGGAAGCAACTCAAGGCTTCCAGTGTATATGTGCATGTGGGTCACATGATCCTCGTTAGTGATATTTTAGTGGTGCATGCTTGCAGGAGTTTTGAGAGCTTGGTAAGCAGGCATGGATGAGGAAGAGAAGAAGGGCCCCTCACTTGGAGACTGCTTCTGCAGCAGTGCAGGCAGGGATGACAAGGGCCGGGACTTGAGGCGATGGCAGTGATGTTGGAGGGAGCAAATATGTGCGGCTATCAGCAGGACCTGGGCATTAATTGAATTAGGGAGCTGAGGGCGGTTGCTAGCTTGAGATCCCAAGGGAGGAATGGTGCCATTTAGAACCAAAGGAACACATGATTTTGGGGGATGGGGTGGATAAGCTGAATTCTGGGTGCCTTTGGGACAGTAGGAAGGAGTTAGCTGTTGGAGGTGTGGGAGTCAAAGGAAAATCACATCCAGGTGATTGAGGCCAGGAAGATGGATAGGCCAGTGAAAGAAAATGGAGTGGAAAGGAAAGAGCTGAGGCTGGAACCCTGGGGAATAACAATATTTAAGATTGGGTGTGTGTGGGGGGGGAGTAGGGGAAATAGTTCAGTGAGTAAAGTGTTTGCTGTGTAAGGATGAGAACCTAAATTTGGACCCTCAGCACCCGTGTGAAAGTTGGGCATGGTGATGCATGCCTGTACTCTCGGCACTAGGAAGGTGGAGACAGGAAAATCCCAAGGACTTGCCAGCTGCTATTCTAGTTCAACTGACAAGCTCCAGGTTCAGAGACTGTCTCAAAAAAATCAAGTGGAGCTGGGCATGGTAGTGCATGCCTTTAATCCAAGTATTCGGTTGTGGTGAGTTCAAGGCCAGCCTGAGACTACATAGTGAATTTCCAGTCAGCGTGGGCTAGAGCGAGACCCTACCTCAAGTATCAAAACAAAAACATAAATAAAAAAACTCAAGAAATCAAGTGGAGAGCAGTTGAGGAAGACACCCAGTGTTGACCTCTGGCACATGCACACACATGCATGCGCAGCTGCCCCCGCACATATGAATGTGCTACATACATGAATGTATAACACACACACACACACACACACACACACACACACACACGGGGGGGGGGGGCGGGAGATGGCTAACGAAAAAGAGCCTGAGAGGGAGTAGACCAGAAATAAAAACGCGGAAACATTAAGTGTGTACAATTATTATTTCTTAATTAAAGGAAAAAAAATTAAAAGTCATACGTTTAAATCACAAGACCTTGAAAAATAAAAATGAAAAGAGAAAAAGAGAGTGAGAGGGAGAGAGAAGGAAATGCAACAGAAAAAAAAAGCCAGTAGGCAAGAAAACTCAAAACTGACAAAACTGAATAGTTTGGAGGGTATTGGTGACTGGAATGAGGGCAGTTTCAGAGTGAAGGGGCAGAACAAGGGTGAGTGTGGAGAGAGTGTGGAAGGAGAAGACACACTGCCTTGTGTATGCTACTGTTTCAAGAATTCTGACTAGAAAGGGAAAGATAGAAAGGAAATGGGGCTGGAGAGATGGCTTAGCAGTTAAGCGTTTGCCTATGAAGCCTAAGGACCCCGGTTCGAGGCTCGATTTCCCAGGACCCACGTTAGCCAGATGCACAAGGGGGTGCACACGTCTGGAGTTCGTTTTCAGTGGCTGGAAGCCCTGGTGTGCCCATTCTCTCTCTCTCTCTCTGTCACTCTCAAATAAATAAATAAAAACAAACAAACAAACAAACAAAAAAGGAAATGCAAACTGGAGGGGATGAGGAGAGAACTCGTCTGTAGAAGGACGTGAGGTCAGTGTGGAGAGAAACAGGGTCCAGGAGCCTGGGGCAAGTGCAGATGGCACTCCCTACATCGCCCTTCTTCGGTGTGTGAACGAAAACAATCCCTAGTTAGGGCTAGTAAGTACTACATGCCCATCATCTGAGCTCGGGGGAAACTGAGGCAGGACGTTCAGGAGTTTAATACCAGCCTGGACTATGTAAGATGCTTTCTCAAAAACAAACAAACTTAAAAGAAAGCTAGAAACCGGTTCCCTCTCCTCACCTTTTACTATCATCACCACCACCATCATCATCATTTCATGTAAGTAAAATAGATTCCATTCACAGAGCATTTGTGGACAGGGTCAGTGAGAAATCCCGCTCTGAGAGGAACCCCTTCTGATTTGTGATTCTCCAAGTTGAGCACATCATCTTGAATAGCTGTTCACGTCTGCTGCAAGAAAAGAGCCCAAATGGCAGGGCAGGGCTGCCAGTGACACCGGGAGAATGAAGCGCCATTATGATCCGCGGGCATGTTCCCGATAATTACAGCGCTACAATGTAGCTGTCAGGATCTTGGCTTGGGAGAGAACAGCATTGTTTTGATAAATCCTTGACTCCGTGCATTGTGGCACATTGCTACCGCCTGTGCAGAACACCGTCCTGTTCTCTCGTGGATTACAGGGCTTTACAGAATGAGGGCTGACCTTGCAAAGCACAGACTTCAAATTCAACGCTTGACTTTTTTTTTTTTTTTTTAAGTCACCTCCAAACAAATTATTTAAATAGCGAGCAGTTAGTTTCAGAACAAGATAGCATGGATGGGAGGGCAGCCATTTTGCCTTCATCCTCATCTCTCTGCCGCACCTTGGATTTTCCAACGGAACAGGGAAGTGACGATTTCTTGAAGGCCTAAAACTTGTTAAGTGTCAAGCTAAGTGCATTCACCCGGGTTGTGATAAAGATTTCTTGATCTCATTGCATGTCAGGTGGAGAAGTGATGTCTCAGAGAAATTAGTGGACTATAAAGGAGAGAACAAAGGTTCAAACAGAGCTTAAGTTTCCCTCCATTTTCACTCCCCATCCCTTTGCCTCGCTCCGTAGCTTGAAAGTCAAGATCTGTGTAAAGTCTAGGGAAGGGCATGACACAGTGGAACAAGCTTCTTGTTCATGAACAGCAGTCTCCTGCAGAGAAGCAGAGAAGATTCTGGACATTATATGATTCAGGGAGAAAATGTGTGGCCGTGATGTTCATTGTACATCCTACAGAAATCAAGACAAAAGAGCGACCTATATGGTCTACTGTGGTCCGAATGACCTCTTATAAACAGTGAAACTGGAACTTGGCTTAGATGGAGAGATGGATACAGATGTAACAAGGCCATTTTACCCAGATAAACCCCTGAGGCAAATCCGAAGATAGGGTCTAGCTCTGTGAGAGGTAGAGGGGATTGGCTGGAGCACAGTGAAGGACTGACATAAATATTCGGTCAGGCCAACCAAGACTAGCTTAAACCCAACATGGCAGACAGCTGGAGCTGCTGCGGGGACCATTCCCCTTCCGTACACCTGCCTGTCCATCCACTGGGCCCACAAGCATGAAGCCTTCATGGGCTCGTGGAGGAGTGTGTTTGGAGGGGAGAAGTAAGCCCCCCAGTGCAGAGACTAGGATGAAGCTCTCAGAAGCACGCATGCATGGAACGGAAATGGAAAGATTCAAAAGAACAGAGCAAGTATTTTCTTATCTTGTCTATTGTACTTTACCATCCATTTTTTAGGGTTTACCTCGAAAGCCACCTCTTCCCACAGGCCCCTCTTACTGGCTGTGGTTTCTTAATCTTCAATTATGCTTAATGTTGAATGTGTTTCATCTTTTTAGCTGGACAATGAGCTTAGAGAGAGCACAGCATGTGTATAATTTGCAAGCCTATTTACCCAACAACTTATTTTTGAGTCTAATAAATAATCTTGAATAAATTAAGAGTAACATGCCTGGAAGAAGTATGCTAGTTGTTGGTTCAGAAATGTTTTGTTGGGTTGGATCCAGAGAGGGCAAGCTGTCTTGAGGTCCATCCTTATCATAGCCTCCCATGGACTTATGATCACAGCTAGACAAGGGGGACATAAACCTTATGTGAATGCTGTGACCAACACTGAATTGGTAGATTTATACTACTGAGAGCTCCATGCTTGGGGAGGAGTTGATAAACTGGGTGTGAACAGAACAGCAAGTCTAAGATGATCAGGGGAACAGTCCATAGGAGAACCCTGTGTCAATTATCTTTCTTGTTGCTGCGATCAAATACATGACCAGAATCAACTGAGGGGGGAAGGGTTTATTTTGACTTATAGTTTGAGGGGCATACAGCTCATAAAATGACAGGGAAGGCATAGTGGCAGGAGTGCACATCTGGGACTTCTCACTTCATTTCTTGACAAGAAACAGAGAGAGGACAGAAGTAGGGTTGGGCTATAAAACCAGGAGGGCTCACCCCCGCCCAGTCAGCCAGCCTCCACCTCCTAAAGGTTATGTAACCTTCCAAAATGGGACCATCAGCTAGGGACCAAGGGTTCAAACACACAAGCCTATGGGGGATGTTTCACATTCAAACCACAACAAGCCACCAGAGCACACTTGGAGGCATCAGAGCCTGGCATCTTGAGAACATGGATAACATCATTCATTCATTTCCTGCACCTCAACATCTTACCCCATGAATGCACCAAAGTGGCCCCTTGCACGGCACAGCTACGCTGTCAGCATGGGCACCGTGGAATGGAGACGACATGATGGCCTTGGCCCCATGAAGTTCATGGTGCAGCCCTCCGTGTGTCGGATTTGATGGCATCTGTGTGTGGCTTTCCCTAAGATGCCTCATCTCTGAATTTATACTTAGCTCACACACTTATAATTTCCTGTTTAATGACTGAAAAGTTGCAGGAGCGCATCTGCAGAGGTTAAAAATAAAAAAAAACAGGTAAAACAGGACAAAATGGCATCTCTCGGGGGCATCTCTCTCATTGTGCGTTTGTTTTATCTATTTAAGGTGTGCTATTGAAACCGTAATGGAGGGAACTGAACTTCTCAGTCACTAACCATCTGTCAAAATGGTGCACTCCAAACCCGAGATCACAGGGTTGGAATTTGCTAAGGAGGCATGTGCCATGCATTATTATAGTTATGTGACAACTTGGAAGCACCTCAGGAAATGTACATGACTCAGAATGATACTTCCTGTGTTTGTCTCAGCCAACATGCTTGCTTGCTTTTAATAGGCATGCAGCCCTGGAGAGGGCCCGCTTCACAATCTGAATGTCAGACCAGTTTCACGCATTATTCTTAAAAGTCGCTAATCCCGTGGATTTCACATTAGCAGATTTACATAACTCGATTCTGCTAAATGAATATGTCAGCTCATGCTGTTACAAAGCCCCTTTATCTGACAAGTGCACCTGTCAGTAGGTATCCTCTGTTTGCTCAATTGCAGATATTTTTTTCCTGAGGTCATCTGTTTTTCTTTGCAGGGTTAAAGGTTCCGTACAATTTTCCCTTCTCACTCCATCTGCAGAGGTTCCCAGCATGCCTGCAAATGAACACTGCAGGCTCTGTTTTAAAGTCTTAGGTGATTTCCCCCCCGGGGCATATACATTTACTTCTTAAGGTCTTGTAATTCACTTGAAAATGCACATTTACTCACACTAATAAAATTTTCTTCCAGCTATATATTTTCCTGCATTACATCATCTCATTAAGTACTAGAATCACTCAGTCTTGGATTTCCCCCAAAGATTGTGGGAAATTTGTGACTGGCTCCATGAAATGAGCTCTTATTCTGCCATGCTCTAAAAATAGATGCACCACACTGTAAAAACATATTGCAAGTGACTGAGATGAATGCCTTTCCTCTGTGTTCAGGAGCGATTAGACGATGGGGTGGGAAGGAGCCTCCAAGATCATCTGGGTGAGCCGTGTAGTTTATAGATGAGAAAATTAAGCCGCTGACAAGTGACATGATTTGCTCTCATGGTCCACAATGAGTCCTTGCAACTTCCAGCCATGGAACCCATGTCTTTGAATTTTCTCTTCCAAAGATACGATGTCCAACTGGAATGATTGGATGCTAAGTAAGTATGAAACCCGGAGTCCCTGGATGAAAATTCCAACTGGTTATATAGTGGCTGGATTGACCTTGAGAAATCTTAGCAGATGCATGTGTACTCATCTCTAAAATGGGTACAGTTGTTAGAGTCTCCTCATAGAGACTTTGTGATAAGTGGATGATATAGTCTATGCAAAGGTTGATCAATACAGTGTCTGCTGTATCTAGAAACCACTTGGTGGTTGACAGGTATTTTAGTATTTATAAATCTAGAAATAGGTATAAGATAAATAGGATGAAACAATCAGAGGAAAATTAATTGCTGTGTATAGACGGATCATGTGGAAGAAATATCATGCATGTGTAAATCTCACAGAAGTTTGTCCTGCCATTTTGAATTTGAGAAACCCTTGAAGCTACTCTCAAAATTACCTCATCCTGCAATTAGGGCAGGCTGCCACTAGGTGGCAGTGGTTTCTTAGTCATGGGTCTATGATTTTAGTCACCAAATGGGTAATAAAATGAGAGGAAATTGGAGTACAAGTTCTCATTCATATCCAGTTAAAAGTAGATCTCATCATCATCATCATCATCATCACATACCCATATTAACTACAACATTGCAATCGGAAGGCTTTTTAAGTCAGAAATATTTGGGTTTGAAATCCTTCTGCTGCCTGGATCAATTTGGGCTTGCCCTGTGTAACCAATACCCAGTTCAAGAAAGAACATCACAGGACCTACACTCACATTCCTTTCTCGTGCCTTTTTAGGACACATTATTCTTCTGAACTCAAGGTAGCACTACTATCATTTCTCTCACTACGAGCTTGTTTTTTATATTTTAACCGATAAGTGGAATCATGATGTACTTTTTGTGTCTGTCTTCTTCTGTTAATATACTTTGAGATTCATCAGTGTTGCTGTGTGGAACCGTAGTATACTCACTTTTCACTGGAATATATGCACAATGCCAGTATTTATCCAGTCTAGCATTGATGGACATCTGACTGTTAAATCATAATATTATGAATGTCCCCCCACTTCTCTTTTTTTGAGACAGGATCTGTATGCAGCCCAGGCTGGCCTCCAACTCACTATATAGTCATGATGAACTTCTGATACTCCTGCCTCTAGCTCCCAAGTGCTGGGGTTACAGGCCTCACATCACCACACGTAGGTTTAGGAATGTTCTAATGTGTTTGGAATATATTTCTTTTGGATATGTTTGCAGGAACTGGGCGGGTTCTGCAACAAGCACACACAGATTTAGTATACATTGCGAAACAGCTTTCTGATGTGATTATATTGGTTTATAATTTATCAGGTCTTTCTCTCCCTCCTTTCTGCCTTCCCCTCCCTTTCTTTCTCTCTCTTTCTCTGTCCTTCTTTCTCGAATGCCACTGCAAAGGCACTCCAGGTGCATGCATCATTTTGTGCATCTGGCTTTACATGGGTACTGGGGAATCGAACCCAGGCTGGCAGTCTTTGCAACAAAGCATGACTTTAGCCAGTGAGCAATGTTCCCAGCCCCAACTGCTATATTCTGGATGAAAGTCTGTTCTCTGTTAACTCTCTTTCTCCTACTGATGTCTCTTGATAAGTAGGAACTCTTTTTAAAATACTTTTATTATTTATTTATTTGAAAGAGAGAGGGGGAGAAAGGCAGAGAGAGGGAGGGAGACAACAGGAGCACCAGGGCCTTCAGCTGCTGCAAACAAAATCCAGATGCATGCTCCACCTCGTGCATCTGACTTTAAGTGGATCCTGAGGAATCAAACCTGGGTCCTTTAGCTTTGCAGGCAAGCACTTTAACCACCAAGCCACCTCTCCAGCCTTAGGAACTCTTAATTATAGAAGTACCATTTACCACTCTTTCCCTTTATGTTTATGTTTCCTATATGTGTATTTTAAAATAATAGATTATTACAAGGTTATAAACATGTAATCTATTGTGTTATTGAAATTTTATTGCTTTTCCTATTGCAATTGAGTCTATAATCCATGTGTAACTAGTTTTTGTTTATAATAAGAGGTGAAGATCATTTTTATTTTTCTGGATATCAGCCAGTACAGTTCCATGATAATAAAGACCATCCCATCTGCATGGTACTATGATGCTGTCTTGGTACAATTCATGTGACTTCCAGCTCAGTTCCACTATTTCCTTTGTCTGGTCCTGTGCCATGTCCACACAGTCTGAAGTACAGGAGCTTTATAAGGTTTGGAGCTACATGTCATTTATATTGTCCTTACTCATTAAGTTTATTTTTGAATGTTATTGCTCTTTTGTAGTCCCATATGAATTTTAGAATCATCTCATTGATATCTATAGGAAACTCTGATAAAACTTGTTTAAGATTACACTCAATCTACAGATTTATTCAGGTGTACTGACACCTGTAATTATGAAATTGTCAGATCTACAGACATAAGGTATAATTCCAATTATTGAGGTCATTGAAAATTCCTCTCAATAAATAACATGGTATTATTTTCTGTACAGAGATCTTTCACTTATTTATAGAGTGGCCAGATATTTCACCATGTCTATGATGTGATTTGTGTTCCCAATACTTCCCTCAATATTTTGAACTCTCATCTTTTTCTTATTTTACATTGACTAGGATTTCCAGAACAATACTGACTAGAAATGGTGATTAAGAGTCTCATGCTCAGGCTGGAGACATGGCTTAGTGGTGAAGGCACTTGCCTGCGAGGCCTAAGGACCCGTGTCTGACTCTCCAGATCTCACATAAGCCGGACACACAAAGGTGAGGCAAGTGCAAGCTCGCACATGCCTTTTAGGTGATGCAAACAGCTGGAGTTCAATTGCAGTGGCTGAGGCCCTGGCATGCCAATTCTCTCTCTCCTTCTGTCTCCCCCTATCTCTCTCTAAAATAAGAAAAAAAAAAAAAAAAAAAGAGAGTCTCATTCTCTACTGACTGAGCTAGCTGGGCTGCTCTCACAACTCTAGCCCATACATAACCCCATGGTGAACTTCAGCAATCCCACTGAGAAGGGCCCTCAGTGGAATGGGGGTAGGGAGGAGGGAAATGATTGTACCAACACATGATGTGTCCATACAAAGTATATACTTAATAAAATAAAGTTTAGAAAACACCCAGAGAAAAAAATATAAAAAGAAAAGAAATGGTTACATGGGGGCTGGAGTGATGGCTCAACTAATAACAGTGTTAGTTGTTCAAGCATTAAGGGCCTGAGAGAAGCTGAGACCACTTGAATTCACTTCCCCAGTACCCAGATTAAAAAGCTGGGCTGGGCATGGCCATGCAAACCAGCCAACCAAGCCCTGTGGGGGTGGAGACCAGAGAATTCCTGGGGCTCCATGATTGTTGGAAAACAGCGGCTTGGAGTTGAGTGAGAGACTCCATTGCAAGAAAATAAGCAAGTGAGCAAAAAGAAGACATTTGACTTTCTCCTCTGCCGTCACTACACACAGTCACAGGGCATGTATGTCTGCACCCACATGAATATACCATACCCTCATCACATCACACATACTTTGCACATAACACACACACACACACACATCATGAAACAAAGGTAATATGGTGTCTATCTTCAGTTAAGCATATGACTTTCAGTAACTTATCTTTAATTATGTTCAATGTACATTTATCTTATGGATTCCTTTTATCAGATTAAAGGAATTCCCCTTTCTTCCAAATTGGCTAAAAGTTCTTTTTTCTTTTAAATGAATGGGTGATCCATTTCCCAAATGTGTCTTTTTCTCACAAATTGAGAAAAATAGCTTTTGCTACGTTAATGTGAAGTTAGTGATCTACATCTGTTGATTTTTGAATGTTAAAACAATGTGGCATTACTAAAACAATTCCTGGAATAAATTTGACTTAATTGGGCCTTATTAATTTTCCTTTTTATATGTATTAATTTGTTAATGTTTTGGTTTTGATGTTTACATCTATGCTCTTGAGGGATATTGATTCATACTCTTCCACTCTTATGACAGACTTTTATCTTTAAGGTTCAAGGTCATCTTCAGCTACACAGCAAACTTGAAGCCTGGGAACACATGAGACCCTGTCTTAAAGATCACTGGGATGCAGCTTTAGAAGAGAGACCCATTGGAAGCAGAGGTAGAGGATTGCCATGAGTTCGAGGCCACTCTGAGACTCCATAGTGAATTTAAGGTTGGCCTGGGCTAGAGTGAGACCCTATCTTGAACCCCCCCCAAAAAAAGGAGCCCCATGGCATCTGACCTTGTTCCAGGCTGACTCTCCCCTAGTCTGCGGGACATCTTGCTATTGGTTCTCTACTTAATTCACATGTGGTTGAACCATATGTCACTAAAGTTAGGAAGTTTATGTTCAAAATCTGCCAGAGGTGCCCAAACTGCAGTTCTGCTCACAATGGCTGTCGCTCACACCAGCTTCCGCCTTGCTGTGGAAACTCCTGTCCTTAGTTAGATGCTACTTGGCCAAGCAGCACAAATGATGAACAGACTTGACTGAGGCAAAGACAATAGGAACAGCCTCAAGGAAGCATGTGGAAATCATAACTAGACAACTACTCCGCCCATCTCAATTTTATTTTATTTTATTTTTGATTGCAATACATTTTTTAGATTAATTTTTTTAGTTGAGCATACAGACTAATGGTTTCATCATGGCAACTTCATACATATGCCATCATTAAACTTTGTTCTCGTTTCTTCCCTTCCCCCACTGCCCGCCTCTGAGTTTCCCCATGTCACCCTCCGGATGGTTTCCTTTCTTCCCCATGTTAGTCATTCCTGTTTTCCCATTACCTGTATTCCAGAACTCTCTTTTTCTTTCTTCCATTAAGATCACTTCCTCCCTTCTCATGATCCCCCTTTGTGACCTTAAGCACACATATAAACACACACACACACACACACACACACACACACACACACACACACATTTTGAATCTAAGCCCCACATATGAGAGAAAACATGCAGCATTTGGCTTTTTGACTCTTGGCTTATTTCCCTAAACATGATGAATTCCAGTTGCATCATTTTCCTGCAGATGTCATGATTTCATTTTTCTTTATGGTTGCATAAAATTCCATCATGTGTATGCATCACATTGTCATTGTCTGTTCATTTGCTGGTGGACATTTAAGCTGGTTTCACTCCCTGGCTATTGTGAATATTGCAGCTATAGACATGGATTTGCAAGTATCTTTGGGTTAGACCTTAGAATCCTTTGGATAGTCTAGGAGTGGTAGAGCTGGGTCATAGGGTGGTTCTATTTTTGGCTTTGTGAGGAACCTCCATACTGATTCCCTTAGTGGCTGCACAAGTTGACATTGTCACCAGCAGTGTATAAGAGTTCCTCTCTGGAATTGGGGGGAAGGGCAAGAATGCAGCTTCCATGATGAGCCTGACAACCAGCACCAGGGGGAAGGAGACAAACCCAGAGGATACTCAACACCTACCAAAGCAGAGATCCAGAGGCTCCTAAGAGCTCATCACTGAAGTAGACTTAAAACTCACCCACCACGGCTCAGGGAATTTTGTGGAAGAGGGGGCAGAAAGATTGTAAACGGGCTGGAGAGATGGCTTAGCGGTTAAGCGCTTGCCTGGGAAGCCTAAGGACCCTGGTTCGAGGTCAATTCCCCAGGACCCACGTTAGCCAGATGCACAAGGGGGCACACGCGTCTGGAGTTCATTTGCAGTGGCTGGTGGCCCTGGTGCACCCATTCTCTCTCTCTCTCTCTTTCTCTCTATCCCTCTCTGCCTCTTTCTCTCTCTGTCTGTCACTCTCAAATAAATAAATAAAAATAACAACAACAACAACAAAATATTGTAAGAGCCACAGGTTGACACATCATGCCCAGAGACATTCCCTCCCCCCTCAAATAACTGACGGATGCTCCCACAATGCAAAAATGATAACCCTGTAGGAAATACCTACAACCCCAATGAGGAGGGCTGCCAGCAGAATAGGGGCAGGGATGAGGGAAAAGATGGTACCAACACATGATGTATCCATACTAAGTATGTCTGTAATAATAATAATAAAAAAGAGAGTTCCTGTCTCCCCACACCCTCACTAGTATTTGTCATTTATTTTCCTGATGATAACCCTATTGACTGGGGTGAAACAAAACCCAAATCACTGTTTGCTGACCTCTTGTATTTTTCCTTTTGAGAACTGTCTATTTAGTTCAGTTATCCATTTCAAATTTAGAACTGCTAGAAAGGGTCAAAAAAAAATCATAGCATGGATGAAATGTAATAGTTCCTTTCAAACACAGTGACACTCTTAAGTCTTTTTCTCTTTGGGGATCTTTATTTTGTTCACATGTTTGGGATGCCCTTACCTATTATAGAGTTGGAAAAAAAAAAAAGGCCCATGGTTTCATTAGTTTCATATTTCATTTTTACACTTATTTTAATACATTTTATAGAACATAATGGAAATCTAACTTCTTTTGAAGACCAAGGTATCAATCCAATTTTATGTTTTTCTAAAGGGTTTTTTTTTATGGTTTGATGTTGCTATTTTATATATTTAAGATATTTGTTTCCTTTGTTTTCCATTTACCATTTTAACAGAAATTTGGTTCAGACGGTGTGTAGAAAAGAAATGAGCTTTTCACTCCAAATTCCATATCACCAGCTACTGCTTCATGAGTTCCCAGAGGGCCTGTTCACCTGTCCTGATCCCGGGGCCTAAGAGCTTGTATTGCTTGTATGGCTTGTTCACACCCACCACCCCACAGGGTGCTTTGGAAACTTCCTTGTGGTGAGAGCATAAGAACTGTTATCCATCCACATTCTCACGCCCAGCAAATGGAAAGACCAAGGCCTTAGCCCTGGATCATATGTATTCTGTACTCCACCAAGCCGCCATCCTTGGCAGCCTTACACCAGTCTTGGGTTGCTCTCATTTGGCTGGCCATTTCTTATTCCTTCTCCTAATTCCTGTACACCGAAGCCTAGTTAGCCAACGATAATTCAATTAACCTTTAGGCTAACTTTCCTCCAAACAAAGAGATATTTATACAGCTAGCAGCACTTGGTAATTTTCTAGATTATCCGTGTTTCCTGTGCCACCCTTCATAGAACATTTGGGAGGTATTCTGTATGACTAAGGTCCTACGCTTAGTGCTGGGGACATAGAACTTAGTTCTGCTGGTACAAACAGAGATCTGGACTCCTTTTACGTGAGAGAGCCTGATTGCCCTCGTAGGGTGCTGTGGTCATTTGAATGTATGTCCCCATAGACTCGGGTGTTTTACTAAAGCTTGTAACTTGTTCCTCCAGCCACCTGGCTGGAGGAGGTGTCACGGGGGGTAGACCTGAATTCCAGCCCAAAGGTATGCAGAGATGTTTGAGTAGTCTGGGCTCTGAGGTCCTGCTTGCTGGGGTCTGTGCTTGCTGCTTTTGGTGTTTGCTGGCTGGTGGTGGTTTCTCTCTCTCTGCTTGGATTTATGAATGGGACCTGGCTTCTTGCACCATAATTGGAACTTCCCCTGGATCTGTAAGCTTGAAATAAATCCCTTCCTCCCATAAAGCGGTCTGACATGGAGGTTCATCCCGGCGATGTGAAGCTGACTGACTATAACAGGTGCTGTGGAGGAAACTGTCAAAGATGGAAAGAGGAACTTTTGCTGCTAGGAGTGACTGGGGTGGATAACCAGGGTTTCATCTGATGACATTGTTTGTACAATAAGTGAAAAAAAAGAGTCCTAATGTCATTGATCAGCAGCTGTCCTCTGCATGGGGAAGTTGGTCTGTCTGCAGTGGTGGCTCGTAGCCTAGTGCCGATTCTTATCAGAATCTTCTTCTGCCTCCTCTTCCTCCTCCTCCTTCTTCTTCTTTTTTTGTTTGTTTGTTTTTTCAAGGTAGGGTCTCACTCTAGCCCAGGCTGACCTGGAATTCACTATGTAGTCTCAGGGTGGCCTTGAACTCATGGCAATCCACCTACTGCTGCCTCCTGAGTGCTGGGATTAAAGGTGTGCACCACCATGCCTGGATTCAATTTCACATTTTAATAATATGGTTAAGACAAATTTAAGATGCAGAAAATGAATATAAAAAGTTATAAGATAGAAAATGTTTGTTCATTTTTGTTTTTGTTTTTGGAGGTAGGCTCTCACTCTAGCTTAGCTCAGGCTGACCTGGAATTCACTATGTAGTCTCAGGGTAGCCTCGAGCTCACAGCAATCCTCCTACCTCTGCGTCCCGAGTGCTGGGATTAAAGGCGTGCGCCACCCATTTGGAAACAAAGTGGGTGGGTGAAATGCCTGCTGTTGTGTTTAAGGGGCTGGTGGAATTGATCCCTGAGTGAGTTACGATTCTTTTGTTAAGAGATGACAGAAGACCCAAGTGAGATGGCTTAAACACAAAGCCCCAGTGCCTATGGCTCATGACACTGGACAGTGCAAGGGGAAGGAGTCAGTCCTCCACAGTTTCTCAGGGACTCCGGTTCCTCCCTCGTTCCTGCTTCACTTTGCACGGCCCACTTCTACTTCTAGGGAGCCTTTGTAGTGTTGGCAACATTTCCGTCACAGCTCCAGGTTTGGCCATAGAGCATCTTTTTCAAAATGTTCTCCATGCCTTTTTAGCAAAACCTCTCCTCATATCTCACTGGGACGCCTACTTATTGTAGATCCGTCTCTCACAAAACTAGGTGTTGATAATTTCCTGGGGTCTGGGAAATGAGATGACCCTGCCTAGATTAGGCCAATCAGGATGAAGCAGGAGACCGTGGCTGGGGCTTGTTTTATCCAAACCACAAGGGCATGGTCAAGGAGTTCACAGGTACCATTAGGATGGGGGACATATTCTGGATTGGGCTTAGAGCTCTTTCCATCCGGACACCAAGTAGGAGTGACACCTGGTAAGATAACAGTAATGACTTAAGTGCTGCCCCAAGGAACACTCCAGAAAGTAGTATTGAAAACTACCTTAAATTTTATGAGATTTCTTGTTTACGTCATGACTACTTTATCACAGACACATCTTGCATGCAAATAATTATGTCTGCTTTCCATGCTTGGGCGTGCACAAGAAGTATGTGCACATGCGCACACACAGCCTGCGCCCCAGCCTTCTCCACGCTCCAGGGACACATTGTGAGCTCAGTGCTACCAGGTACTCCTGAGAACTTCAGATAATACCGGTCAGTGGCCTGAAGTATGTTGATTACTACTCCAGTTTGTGGGTTGCAATGGCAGGAAACAAAAGGTTCCTATTTTCCCCTCACCCACCTCCCCCTTGTCCTTGTGTAAGTGGGAAAATAGAGGAGAGAGTGCAAATGCCAGTGCAGCTGGGAACCAGAAATTTTACTTAATAACTTGTGATAATCCAGGAGGAATTTCTGCTTCACAGAAATCAGTGATGCTCTGAGGCACAAAGTAAGGCCATTTGGGAGGAAATGAGGCCGGAGGGATTTCTTTCCCCATTTTAGAGTTTTTCTGTCTATCTCTGTCTTTTTCTCTATCTCACTTCACTGACTCCTGGCCTACAGTTCCCAAAAACGCTAACAGGGAGATAGGAATCTGGTGACAGAAAACATGTCTTTGACCAAGAAATAAGTAGAGATGGCTTCGAAGTAGAAAGATGACCAGGGCGGGATGCTTCCAAGGGCTTTGTACACTGCAGATCCTCCGAGAGTTGCTTGGAACTGGGCAGAGACAACTCGTTCAGCAGCGAAGAGGGAGGGAGGGAGGGAGAGATAGAGGGAGAGAGGGAGGAAGGGAGGGAAGGTTGCTGAGCACAGCACAGCCACACACACTTTTTATGAGCGAGTATCAAGTCTGAGATCTGTCCCTGATCAAAGGACGGAACATGGAAGAGAGAAACATGGGACTCCAGGAGCAGAGACTAGTGCTCTTTGGGGGAAAATGTTTATTAGAGGAAAGAGCAGAAGATTTTGGAAAACATCTGACTTGAACTCAATAAACTTCAGGAAGCCAAGGAGGAGAGGAAAACAGAATAGACTTTGATGAAAAAGGAGATTCATCATGATAGGGAAAGCTTTTAAGGAAACTAAAGTTTAATGACTTTTTAACTGGTTGATAACAGATCTGGATGTGAAACTTACAAAAAATGCACAGCATCTTACATTCCTTTCCAATTCATGTGGTTGCCAGAGCTGCTTCCACATCCTGTTCCCCTCCTACCTTTGGACAGATGTTTTCAGTAGTCCAAAATATATTTTAAAAGTGTGTATTTAGGCACTTTCAGTGAAAAGAACATTATAGATTTAGATTCGTTTTCTTCTCTAACTTGGCTTTTCAGAAAGAACTATCATCAGTTGTGCCATTAAAATTGCACCAGTTTTTAATAAATCTGGCCTCTTTAAATACAGTTGGCTTGTTTTCTTTGAAGCACATGGTGCATACTTTGCAGCTGTAAATAAGAATTTGACACACAACAGGGAAGGAGAGAATGCGTATCATAAGTGCAAAATGAAATTGTAGAATCAAAAGCAACATTAGCAGTGGCAAAGATGTCCTGTGGCCATACCACCCTGAATGTGCCCTATCGCATCTGATTTCCGAGGCTAAGCAGGGCTGGGCTTGGCTGTACTTGGATGTGAGAAATAGCAAAGAAGAAAGTTAACCCTGTAGACAATTTAGCCATGTAGAAATGTAGTGGGGGTGTCTCACAGCCTGGAGTTGAGGTTGTGGTTAATTGTGTTGTCGATTTGATTAGATTAGGAATGGTGTAAGAAACACATGTATTGGGCAGGTCTGTGAGAGTGTTTCCAGGAAGGACTGATGGAGGGAGGAAGACCTTCGCACCCTCTTAGTGTGGTGGACTACATACACAGAAGCTCCGAGAGAACACAGAGCCTTTCTTCAGGCTTCCTGTGCTACTTGCTGGTATGTGCATCTCCCCCATTGCTGCCCTTCATGGACATTGAAACCCAGTTCATCAGCCCTCTGATGGGCGGAAGCCCAGCAGCTCTCGAGAACTTCTTCAGGCCTTCCCTTCCAGACTGGGATTGCTGAGGCATCTAGCCTTGTGCTCTGTGCAGCTGCTGGGTTCTCGGACTCTCCAGACTACAGACAGGGATTGCTAGACTGCCCAACCCGTATCTGGGAAGGTGATCTACTACATCAATAATATGGAACCATTCTGTCAGTTCGATTTCTCTGGAGAGTCCTGCCTAATATAGGAATGGAAAGAAACAAAGGGAGTTAGTACTTCTTAGCCCTCATTTTAACCACAGTGGATCATTTTCAAGTTTTTCTTTTCATTTTTCTTTTTTTTTGTTTTTGTTTTTTTGGAGGTTGAGTCTCTCTCTCTACCCCAGGCTAACCTGGAACTCACTCTGTAATCACAGGCTGGTGTGGAACTCACAGCCATCTTCCTACCTTGGCCTCCAGAGTGCTGGGATAAAGGGAATGCACTATCACACCTGGATTCAACTTTTTTTCTTAAATGATTTTTTATTATTTGAGCATTTGAGCTATTTTTAAAACATTTCTTTTGGTTAAAACAATTCCTGATGTTGAATCAAACTGAGGAAGGCTCCCAAAACCCAGAACAAAAGTACAAAGAAATAAAAAGGCAAAGATGACAAGAAGTACGGTGTAATGTTGAATCAATGTCTATAGAGTGCTGGAGAGGAAAGAGAAGTAATAACAAGGCTACGGAGAACACGTGTCTGAACATGAAGGAATACTGAGTGGAATTGATAAAAGATGAGGGAAGGCTGTGGCCATTTGTATTGTGGTATTGTTAAACAGATATTTTGCTATCTAAGTCCCCATCTGAACAAATATTTAAATCTCAATCTCTCCCTCTCTGTCTTACACATACATATACATACATATATACACACACATATATCTGTCTATAGTTCAAGTAGGAGGGAAAGTCTATAGAAATTTATTTCTATTCATTTGTTATTATTTATTTTTATCTTCGAGAAGCTATACTTCTCTAAGAAATTTTAAATCATTTGAAAGGAAAAATCATATATTACCCCCAATTTCATATTAGCAAATTTTTTCTTTGGTGAAGGCATCCATGAGATCTTTTCTTTGCTGTTGCTTCTCTTGTGCTATGGGGTGAGTAGATAAAACTGAAGGGCTTCAGAATGTAAAAAAAACACACAAAAAAAACAACCTTTGAATTCTCTCAGAAATATCCACAAAACATTTATATTGCCCAAGAAATGAATCCGAACAGATAGAAGTGTGTTCTTGCAGTATGGAAGCATTGACTAGGAAAATTAGTGACATGTAAGTACTTTTATTGACTCTGAACCCTAAGCACAGCTAACAGAACAAACATAGTGTAAAATGTGCAATTTTATTTGACTAAGGTTTCTAAAAATTCTGAGTGTTAACAGGATGACAGGGTGGATGCGCAATGGAGTGGGACACCCAGTATTCTTCTAGTCTGACCACCATAGATGAGTAAGCCTCACTCTGCAGGTGAGAACATAGTACACCACATCACACCATACCCTCCCTCTTCCCACATACATCACATTACACAAACACATGCGTGTGCAAAAAAATCTTCCTGTACAATTAAGATAAATTTGAATATCTAAAAACTGGATTGATTTTTAAGAAAAATATAATCTTAATGAGAGGACATGGGGGCCTGGATCAATGACTTATTAAATGTGCAATAAAGCAAAGAATACATGGAAAATTTCCCTACTTACTTATCAATGGCCTTAGTAACAGAATTCATGTTGATATTCTTTCTTTACATAAAAATACTGAGGATTTAGTTCAGTGGTAGAGCACTTGCCTTGCAAGTGTGAAGGCCTGAGTTCCGTTGCCAGCCTACAAAAAAATATAGTACAAGTTGAGCAATGAAAATAAATAAGGGCTGGAGAGATGGTTTAGTGGTTAAGGCACTTGTCTGTGAAGCCTAAGGACCCAACTTCAACTCTTCAGAACCCACATAAGCCAGACACACAAGGTGACATGTGCACACAGGGTGAGCATGCATCTGGAGTTCGATTGTTGCGGCTAAAGGCCCCATCATGCCAATTCTCTCCCTCCTTCTCTCTCTCTCTCTCTGTCACACACACACACACACACATACACACACACACACATACACACACACACTGTCTGTCATAAAATAAAAAAGTCATTAAGATAACACCAGCAAATTGAGACCAATGTTTTATTAAATGAAGATGGATTTCATGATCAAATGAATATTTCAGGAATGCACTAATCATGTGATGCTAGAGATGTTTCACAATAATCTATATCCATAGGTTCAAAGAAACTCATTGGTCATAGCAAAAGTGGTATTTGTTATTAAATTCAGTGACTGATGAGTAATAATGAGTTGAGAAAGGAAAATCTGCCTCTACATTGTGACGTTTCTATCTTGATTTTTTCTCTCAAGCTGGATATTAAGTGCTCATGTCCAATGTCAGACCACTGCGTGGCGTGGCAGTTACGCAGAGTGAAGCTGCTGGGAGCACGACCCATGAGACTGTAGTGGAGACTTGGGATTTCATAGGAGAGTGACATGAGGTCCAGTTGCAGTGACACCTCCCATGAGCACTTGGCTCCATTACACCTGTGAGTACTGAGCAGGAAGACGGCAGAACTGTGATGCGGGCCACATCCACAGTGATGAGAGGAAAGAGGAAGTTGGAGAGGCTGCCCTTGGAGGTACCTCTGGAAAAGAGCTGTTATTAAGTGAGCTGTAATTGCGTTCCACAGGTAACTTAAAGTTAACAGCCTCCAAGAACAAAGTATATTTGAAGCATGGCTGCTTATTTATACATACCACTACTTAAATATGCAAAAGACATTTTCCATTAAAAATATCAGGCTGTACATCATATAGACAAAAAAAAAAATCCACAAAATATCTGTATACAGGTCAATGAATAATAAAGTGCACACCCACTGGGCCGCTCTCTAACTGAAGCAGATATTTCCAGCACTTCCATGCTGAGCCATGGTGTGAACTCAGTTACATCCCCACACTCTCCCATGGAGTACTCCATAATCCCAAGTTCATTGTCTTTTGGCCAAACTCTGACTCCATGGGTGTTAGTGTGCAGGCCACATGCTGTTCAGTGGCAATGACTGGCTGGGGGAAGGACACACAAGTCGATATGTTTCTGGGAGACAGGCCCTTCCTGGGCCAACTTGGCCACAAGGAATCTGTGTAAGCTTTCCTAGACTATACAATGCTCCACCTTGCTTCTCCTCAGGCTTTTCTCTGCCTTTGGGCTTCCATTGCAAGCTGAAGGCTTTAGACTTCCTTGAACGTGCCAGATCTTGGAAGCTAAGCACGGGTGGACCTGGTTAGTACTTGGATGGGAGACTTCTCTGTCGTGAGGCTTCTCTGTCTTGTTACCTCTCTCACCTTTCACAAGGCTGTTTTTTTCCTAAATAAAATCCTTGTGTGTGTGTTTCATCCTGGTTCTTAGAGGACTTGAGCTAAAAGTCACCCTTTTGTTTTATTTCTTTCTTATTTCCTTCTTTATTTTATTATTTCTTTGTTTGTGTGAGTATGCATGTCTAACGTGTGTGTGTAAATAAGCTTTGCCCTGGAGTTTGCCCTTGAGATGCCCCTATGCTCACCTGTGACGGGGGTCTCTAGCTTGTGGTGGCCCAAGTGGGATGTATGTTGCTCTTCTACCTGGTCTTGTTTTAAATCAGAGTCCCTGTTTTCACTGTTTCTGGACCTTGTGGTGTTCAGAGGATTCTCCTGTCTCTGCTCGCCCCACGGGATTGCGTTACAGCTGGTGTGGCCATGTCCAGTTGCTTATGAGCCAGCTGTTTACATGGGATCTGGAGATTTGAACCCAGGATGACTCAGCTCCCCTTAGGCATTCAAATCTGTGCAGGAAGCATACTTAACCATTGAGCAATCTCATCAGCCCCCTTTTTTATTCCTTTGGCTAAACACTTTCATTCTTGTATTTTCTCCCTTGTGCAATATCAGTGGTTTAAGTGCTATAATTTATTGAGCTCTTTGTCTGTGGATGGTAGGACCTAGTGTTTCTTTTTAAAATTTTACATTCTTTAACCAGAGGCTGGAAAACAATGTTCTGTGGACCAACCCTGTCTGATTGTATGTAATGGTCACTTCTCTTGTGAGAAAACACGTGGCAGAAGCAAGTTAAGGAAAGAAGGGTTTATTTTGCTCACAGTATTAGGGTACAGTCCATCATGGTGGGGGGGGGCATGGTGACAGGAGCTTGAGGCAGCTGGTCACACTGTAGCCAGAAAGCACCAGTGGTCAGCTGACTTCTTTTCCTTTTATGTTTAGTGCAGGATGACGGTAAGCCTATGGAATGATGCCATTCATATTCAGAGTGGGCCTTCCCTTTATGGAAACATCTTTGTAGACATGCCCAGAAGTGTGTCTCCTAGGTGATCCTAAGCCCATTCATGTTTACAGTAAAGGTTAACCATCACATTCCATATGGCCCACATCCGAAGAATGATTTCACATTTTCAAATGGTATGTGAATATATGACAGTCAATCTTGTTTGTAAGAAGTTCTTTGGAATGTAGCTATGCTCATTCCCTTCCATATTGTCTAACAGCTGCCTTCCTGCTATAAAGGCAGAATTGAGTGGTTGCTGGATGATCTCAAAGAACAAAGTATTTTTCATTTGGTATATACAGAAGAGGTTGCTGACTTCTGTAAAGAAATCTGTTATGAGCAACCTTGGACATTCCTCCTGGTGCATATAGGCGAGGATTACTTGAAAGAGAGACTTAGGAGAGAGAGAGAGAGAGAGAGAGAGGAATGTCTGGGCCCTGGTGTGCCCAGTCTCATTCTCTGCCTCTGCTTGCAAATAAGCAAATAAAAATATTTTAAAATAATTTATGACTTTCTTCTTTACTATCATTATTGTATTTATTGTGTCTTGATTAGCAGAAGTTCTCTCCTCATCTCCCTTCTCCTCCTCTATTCTCCCCTTTTCACCCTCTCTTCTCTTTGCTTCTGTTTTCTTTAGTAGTCATGACACTTGAGTTTAGGGCCTTGCACATGATAGCAAGGGTTTTATCACTGAGTTACATCTCTAGACCTTTTTTTATATAAGTTTTAAAAATTTATTTATTTATTTATTTGAAAGTGACAGACAGAGAAAGAGGCAGAGGGAGAGAGAGAGAGAGAGAGAGAGAGAGAGGGAGAGAGAGGGAGAGAGAGGGAGAGAGTGGGTGCACCAGGACATCCAGCCACTGCAAACAAAATCCAGACACGTGTGCCGCATTGTGCATCTGGCTAACGTGGGTCCTGGGGAATCGAGCCTCAAACTGGGGTCCTTAGGCTTCATTGGCAAGCTCTTAACCACTAAGCCATCTCTCCAGCCCTAGACACTTTTTAAAAATATTTTATTTATTAATTTGGTTTATTTGAGGGAGAGCGAAAGAGAATGGGTGTGCCAGGGCCTCTAGCCACTGCAGATGAGCTCCAGAAGCATGCACCACTTTGTGCATCTGGTTTATGTGGATACTGGGAAATTGAACCTAGATTCTTAGGTTTCCCAGGCAAGTGCCTTAACTGCAAAGTTATTTCTCTAGCCCTCATTTAGGTTTTTAAAAATCTCTTAGAAGGGTTGGACAGTTGGCTTAGCGGTTAAGGCACCTACTGCAAAGCCAAAGGACCCAGGTTCGATTGCCCAGTACCCATGTACAGCCAGATGTACAAAGTGGTGCATGATTCTGGAGTTTGTTTCCAGTGGCTGGAGCCCATGGTGTACCCATTCTGTATGTTTCTCTTCTCTCTCTTTCTCTCTCTCTCTCTCTCTCTCTCTCTCTCAATCTCTCTCTCTCTCTCTGCTTACACACAAGTAAATAAATAAAATATTAAAAAATAAAAAGTCTCTTTCTATAAAGTCTTGTACTTCATACCATCAAGGGCTTGCCCATCTTTTCTTTCTTGTTTTATTTTTTAGAGTTTTCACATTAATTGTTCCTTTCTATTGAACATAATTGGCCTTTTTCCCTTAAAGCAGTGAGTGTTAATTTATTATCATTTTAAAACTTTTCATTGACAACTTTCATGCAATGTACCCTGATCATAATGCCGTCCCACCACCCACCTTATCCTTGCTCCCCTATCTCCCCCCCCCACCACTGAACAGATGTTTCTTTCCAACTTGTCCCTCTTCTATTTTTATGTCATTTTTTTGCCCTCATATTATGCAGATCTGGTGCAGGTAGTGACAGCCACCATGAGGTCATAAACATATCAATCTTTCGCTTGGCTTGTTTCTAAATATTAGTATTTTTGTATATGCATCTGTATTTTCTATATCCTGTATATTTTTTGTTTATCTCCTCTTTTAACTTTTAGTACTTCTGTAATGCTTGGTTTTAGCTACCTTCTGTGAGGAGCAGAGAGGCGAATGTTTTTAGGAATAAGTTTTGTCTTTCCCATGCATTCCTGGTTGTCTTTGGCTGTGTGTTGGTCATTTCGTTTGAAACAACATGTGTAGGATCCAGAGTCTTCCGTTCATGTGCAAAACACTGAAATCACCAGTGTGCCTCTATATTACTGAGGAGTGGAAGCTTTTAGTCATGCCTTTAGTTTTAAAGCTTATTTTGTCTCATTCTACTTTTGGTTAGTAATTTTAGTTTCAAATTTTCTGTGTCCTTGCACTTAAAACACACCTCATGAACAATATGCAGCTTTGTCTATTAAGCGGACTTGTATGTATGTGTGCATATGTAATCACTCTCTTTTCTTTGGATCCTGAATCTGTTCTCCAGCCTTTTTGTGTGCACATCTCTACTACTCACCTTTCAAATCCCTCCGAGGCCCTCTCTAGATCACATAGAGCTTCCTGATGGGGGTCATCTAAAACCTGGGAATCCCTCACTCTGTGCCAGCTTCCCATATCCCCAGTAAATGTGCTTCATGCTAACTGTCTGGGATGGACAGCTTTCTCACGCCACGTTCATCTGAGGAAGCTGACCATGGCTCCGGCACTCTTGGGATCTTCCTCACAATCTGAAGGTTATGATCCTCTACCTTAGGTTTGACCCTGAGGGAAGCTGGTAAGTGTTCGGGCATCTTTGGCTCACCTCTTCTCCCACTCTAGTGGGCTAGAAGGGGTGGGGGTCAGCTCTTTCTATGGCACAAACTTCTCTACCTTCATGTCTAAGCTCCCCTGGCCATAGTTTACAGTAAAATTCTATTGTTTGCAAGTTGGCCAGGTTTGCCTGTGATTTGTAAACAAGAAGCATTTGGTGTTTCTTCCTATCCCCCCTTTTCTTTTAAATTTCAGAGCTTGGCTTTCAAAATCATGTTCCTGCTATAGCATCAAAGATTATATTTTTGTTTGTCTTTTCTGTAACAAGGTCAATAAATACAGATTGACATGTATACACGAGGAGAACACGAGCATAGTAACTAAAGGGCCCTTGATGTCAACTCGGTTCTGTGAAATGTCAGCATCTGGTTCCTATCTGTTCAAACTGAGGCTTTAACCAACGATGACGTCAACAAAATTAGCATGCCCCCGGCACGTGATGCGTGTGTTCAATAGGTACTAGGTACTATTTCGGGGTTTCTAAACCCCAGACAATGCCCTCGTTTTCAAGGTGAGGATGTATCTGTTTACTGCACGAAACATCAGATTTCACACTGACCTTTGGCTGGTGTTTTTCTCTAAATACCCAGTCCTAGGTACATTGAGAACCCACACTATGATTAGTGTCCCCTGTTTCTGCTAGCTGTCCACTCATTCCACATTATGATATATGTCAGTCCCATACTGAGGTGGGACAAGCATTGGTTCTTGCCCAAAGGAGACAAGCAAGGTGCTCAAATATTGTCACCTCTGTGACCAAATGCCAAGGTGGCCTGAAATTATTTCACGGAAAAGTGACCGTAAGGCTGGCCATGGTTGCCAGGCAGAACAAGCATGGAAGGACTTTCTAGGACGAAGAACTGTGTGGGGAAAAAAAAGCAAGGTGTTGAGACAGGAAAGGAGGGGTGGTGCCCTGGCCGACACTTGGACGTGCTTTTGAAGGCTGTCGCTGATACTCAGCCAGTTGCCATGGTACCAAGGAGAATAGTACTTGGTGGGAAGTTTTAAATTTTGGTGATTGACTGGCTCTTCTGATTGACCCCAAAATTTCACCTTATTTGCATGTACCAATCAAGGCCTGCTTTAAATATATTATATACATTAATATAATATTATATATATATATATATACATACATACATACATACATACATATAAGCTGCTGCCCTCAGTTCTGTGTACAGATCCATCAGATATCTGCCCTGCCTTGGGAGCCAGCCAGCTGAGACTTGCCCTGGCATTGCTGGGGCTTGAGCTGTCAGACCTAAAGACCCCAGAGCTGCTTTGATTGGGCCACTGGACCTGAGGCCTCTGGAGCTCTCCGCACTGAGGCACCTGCATCTGCTCCTGCCTCTGAGAGCCCCCTGGAGCTTGTTGTCCTTGGGGCGCGAGACTCTGAGAGCCCCCAGAACCCCTCATGCTCTGGATACTGGACTTGTTCCTGCCTCTGCAAGGCTGCTCCCCAGCTCCCCAACTCCCACTGGGCCCTCCTGGACTCTCTCCTGTCTGGACTCTTTCCTATCCATGTCACCTGTTGCTTTTGGCTTCTCTTTCAGAAGAGACCCTCACTGCTTGTGGTTCCTGATCCTGTGGGACCTGCTCCTGTTCTGGTGGTCCCAGTTCCTTCTTCCTTGCACCTTGACTGATATCCCGAAGCCTGTCTAGGATTCAGAGTTGTAATCCTTTTCATGTCCACCTGGACAGCAACCTGCCCCCCCGCCCACCCCTCAGCCACCACGAGTCAGAGCTAGAACGCTATTGTGCTTTCTCAGCTGCTGAGCAGCAGCCACCAGGGGTCCAGTATTTGTTCAAGCCATCATACTCCTGTGTAAACCAATCCTTATTTGTTCATTCTTCTCTGTCTGTCCATTCTTTTTTCTGGGTGGAGAGACAAGGACCATGAAATAAGAGCAGACCATTTCAGTGTGAAGTTAAAAACAGCAAGATTTCAGGAACCACAGCAGCTTGGTCATGTGCAGCCTTGGAACAGAGTGAGAGGTGGGGCTCAGGACCCTGTGGGCAGGGCCTGCGGAAGTGGCTGAGCTGTTCAAGCATCTGCTGTTCAAGTATGAACACCTGAGATCCCCAACCTCACACGAAAGCTCGAAGGTGTGGTGGGCTTCCATAATCCCAGTGGAAGTGGGCGAATTTCCCAGGAGCTTGGAGGGAGCACAGCAAAGCACAGCCGCAGTGGGAGTGAGAGAGAGAAGCCTCGCCTCAAAGCAGGTGGAAGGCAAGGAATGCTGACCAAGAAAGCTGTCCCCTGACCTCCACACACACACCGGAAAACAGAAGTAATATGGGCGAAATAGCTTTGTGAAAAGTTAACGAATCAGGATGTTATAAACTTTGTGAGCTGAGCCCAACATCAGCAATAGTGTTTTTACTCTAAAAATTGTGGAGAGGGACTGGAGGGATGACTTAGTGGTTAAGGCGCTTGCCCACAAAGCCAAAGGACCCAGGTTCAATTCCCTAGGACCCATGTAAGCCAGATGTACAAGGTTGCACATGCGTCTAGAGTTCGTTTGCAGTGGCTGGAGGCCCTGGTGCACCTATTCTCTCTGTCTGTCTCTCTCTCTCTCTGACTCTCTCTTTCTCTCAAATAAAAAGTAAAAATAAGGGCTGGGAGAGATGGCTTAGTGGTTAAGCACTAGCCTGTGAAGCCTAAGGACCCTGGTTCAAGGCTCGACTCCCCAAGACCCATGTTAGCCAGATGCACAAGGGGACGCATAAGTCTGGAGTTCGTTTGCAGTGGCTGGAGGCCCTGGCATGCCCATTCTCTCTCTATCTCTATCTCTATCTCTATCTCTATCTCTATCTCTATCTCTATCTCTCTCTATCTCTATCTGCCTCTTTCTGTCTGTCACTCTCAAATAAATAAATAAATATTTTTTAAAAATTTAAAAAAGTAAAAATAAAAAAGTTGTGGAGAATACATATATTATAAAAATTGCCATATCATCTCCTTTACTATGTGTAGTCCAACAGAGTTAGTTAGATACATTTGGATTAACACCATCCATGTCCTGAATTCTTCATTTTGCCAAACAGGCTTTATATTTACCTCACCTCCCCACAACACCTCCAGCAGCCCCTGCAATCACCACACTGTTTTTTTCTGTGTTTGTGGCTCTGACTGGTCAAAGTACCTCATATAGCTGGAATCAGAGATTTGCTGTCTCTTACTGGCTTGTCACGCAATGCTTAATGTCCTCAAGGCTTATTCATGATGAAGCATGTCAGAATTTCCTTTCTTTTTGAGCATGCATAATATTTATATATAGGCACATCATTTGCATCTCTTTTATGTGTTAATGAATGTTCAGGTAACTTCCACGGTAGGGTAGCATTATCAGTGTGCATAAAGCTGCTATCCCCATGAATACACATGTGTATCTAGTGTGGACGATGCTGCCATCCCCATGAATACACACGTGTATCTAGTGGGGATAATGCTGCTATCCCCATGAACACACGTGTATCTAGTGTGGATAATGCTGCTGTCTCCATGAAACACACGCGTATCTACTGTGGATAATGCTGCTGTCTCCATGAACACACGTGTATCTAGTGTGGATAATGCTGCCATCCCATGAACACATGTGTATCTAGTATGGATAATGCTGCCATCCCCATGAACACACGTGTATGTAGTGTGGATGATGCTGCCATCTCCATGAACACACACGTGTATCTAGTGTGGATGATGCTGCCATCCCCATGGACACACACGTGTATCTAGTGTGGACGATGCTGCCATCCCCATGAACACACATGTGTATCTAGTGTGGACGATGCTGCCATCCCCATGAACACACACGTGTATCTAGTGTGGACGATGCTGCCATCCCCATGAACACACACGTGTATCTAGTGTGGATAATGCTGCCATCCCAAGAACACACACGTGTACTAGTGTGGACGATGCTGCCATCCCCATGAACACACACGTGTATCTAGTGTGGATAATGCTGCCATCCCATGAACACACACGTGTATCTAGTGTGGACGATGCTGCCATCCCATGAACACACACGAGTATGTAGTGTGGACGATGCTGCCATCCCCATGAACACACACGTGTATCTCGTGTGGATAATGCTGCCATCCCCATGAACACACATGTGTATCTAGTGTGGACGATGCTGCCATCCCATGAACACACACGTGTATCTCGTGTGGACAATGCTGCCATCCCATGAACACACATGTGTATCTAGTGTGGACGATGCTGCCATCCCATGAACACACACGAGTATGTAGTGTGGATGATGCTGCCATCCCCATGAACACACACATGTATCTCGTGTGGATGATGCTGCCATTCCCATGAACACACACGTGTATCTAGTGTGGACGATGCTGCCATCCCCATGAACACACACGTGTATCTCGTGTGGATGATGCTGCCATTCCCATGAACACACACGTGTATCTAGTGTGGACGATGCTGCCATCCCATGAACACACACAAGTATGTAGTGTGGACGATGCTGCCATCCCCATGAACACACACGTGTATCTCGTGTGGATAATGCTGCCATCCCCATGAACACACATGTGTATCTAGTGTGGACGATGCTGCCATCCCCATGAACACACACGTGTATCTCGTGTGGACAATGCTGCCATCCCCATGAACACACATGTGTATCTAGTGTGGATAATGCTGCCATCCCCTGAACACACACATGTGTCTTCTATACTCCTTTCAGCGCCACTTGGTATCTACTCAGAAGTGGAAACGATGAATACCTGGTAACGTAGCTGCAAATTTGGAGGGTTTTTAAGTTTTCCTTGTGATTTTTTTTTTGTGATCTATTCATTGTTCAATGGTCCATTAATTTCCACAAATGTGTTAATCTTTCAGTTTTTCTTTTATTGATTGCTTATTTTACCTTCTTGTTGTCTGAGAAAATGCTATGTTTAATATCTATCTTTTCAACTCCGTTGAGGCTTAAGTTCTAGCCTATTACAGTGATGTTCCATGTGCATTTGGGAAAATGTATTTTCTATGGCTGTTGTGTAGAGTTTTCTATACATGTTTGTTAAATCTAATTCATTCATCAGGTTGTCCAAGTCCTCTATTTCTGTACACAACTTCTGTCTGGTTGTTTTACTTAATTTAAGACTAGGGTCCTGAAATCTCTTATCATAGAATTTGCTATTTCTCCTTTATTCTTGTCAACTTTTGTTTCATTCTTTTCTGGTCTGCTATTAAATGTGTAAATATTTATAATCATTATCTTAGCATATTGAAATTTAAAAATTTATTTATTTGTTTATTTGAGAGAGTGAGAGAGGGAGGGAGATAGAAAGAAGCAAATACACACACACACACAGAGAGAGAAAGAGAGAGAGAGAGAGAGAGAGAGAGAGTGGGTGCTCCAGGGCCTTCAATCATTGCAAATGAACTCCATATGCATGCACCACCTTGTGTATATGGCTTCCATGGTTCCTAGGGAATCAAACTTGGGTCATTTGGTTTTCCTGGCAAGCACCTTAACCACTAAGCATCTCTCTAGCCCAGAGACTTTTATTAATAGGGCATGTCCTCCATTGATTCTTGGAATCTTTTTAAATGTAAAGTCTATGTGTTGGATGTTACTATGTCTAACCCTGGCCTTTGTGATTATTGACGTGGAGTATCCTTTTCCATCCTTTCACTTTCAACTCATTTGTGTCTTTTTTTTGTTTGTTTGTTTTTTGTTTTTGTTTTCTGAGGTAGGGTTTCACTCTAGCCCAGGCTAACCTGGAATTCACTATGTCTCAGGGTGGCCTCGAACTCACGACGATCCTCCTACCTCTGCCTCCCGAGTGCTAGGATTAAAGGCGTGCGCCACCACTCCCGGCTTCATTTGTGTCTTTTGATCTAAAATGGTTCTTATGTAGACCAAACATAATTGGTCATGTTAAAATCTGTTCTGCCATCTCAGTCTTTTAGTTGAAAAGTCCATTTACATTTGAAGTAATTACTGGCAAGGAAGTGCTCCTGTCATTTTGATATTTGTTTGCTATATGACTTATCTCTCTGCCTCACTTCCTGCAGTACTCTTTTGTATTTAACTGGCTTTGGGTAGTGAAATATTTTGTTCTCATAATGACTTCCTTTTGTGTGTATTCTATAATTATTTTCTTTGTGGTTATTGTGGATCACGTTTGACATGTAAAATTACAATTATAATTTATACCAACTCAACTTCAATAACATATAATATGTCTATTCTGGGATGTAGTTGTAGCTCAGTACTAAAGCTCTAGCTTCTGAGGGAAGGTTTTGTCACATATAGGATTATTGGTTGACAGTGTTTTACTTTCACACTTTAAACAATTTATTTAATTATTTGTATGAGAGAAAGAGAGAGAGGGAGAGACAGAGAGAGAGAGAGAGGTCATATGGGCACACCAGAGGCTCCTGCCACTGCAAACAAACTCCAAACTCATGCACCACTTTGTGCCTCTGGCTTTACATGGTATTGGGGAATCAAACCCTGACCATCTGGCTTTGGCATCAAGTGCTTTTAACTGCTGAGCCATCTCCCCAGCCCTACTTTCACTTTTTTTTTTTCAAGGCAGGGTCTCACTTTAGCCCAGCCTGGCCTGGAATTCACTCTGTAGTCTCAGGGTGGCCTGGAACTCATGACGATCAATCCTCCTACCACTTTCTCCAGAGTGCTGGGATTAAAGGCATGTGCCACCACGCCCGGCTTTCCTATTTCTAATACTTCTAATATATAATCTCATTGCCTCCAGACCCCTATGATGCTGCTGAAAAATCTGCACATCGTTTTATTGCAAACCGCTGTATGTGATGACTTCTTTCTTGTTGCTTTCAGAATCTTATCTTCTGACAATTTGACTACTATATGTCTTGATGAAAGGTCTCTTTGAGTTTCTCATACTTAGAATTTATTGAGATTCCAAGATACTTATATTCCTGTCTTTCATCAAATTTGGGAAGTTCCTAGACATTAGATTTAAACAATCTCTCTGTTCCTTGTTTTTTATCTCCTTCTCGGGACTTGTACAACGCACATGTTGAGCCACTTTAAGGTGCTTTCCTGGTTCATTATCCTTCTTTATCTGTTTTCTTTCTGTTGCATAGACTCATTAATTTATATCATCCTATCTTCAAGTTTACTTATTATTTTTTCTGTCTCCTCCAATTTGCCTTTCAATCACTTTAGCAATTTTTTAAGAAAATTTATTTCAGTTCTAGAACTTTTTGTTTCCATTTGGATTTCTAAAAAGGAATGTATATGTGGGGGTTACATGTGTATGTGGGTGCTCCTATTTGTGTATGCTTGTGTGTGTGGAGGTCAGAGGACAGCCTTGGGTATTATTCCTCAGAAATACTGTCTACCTTTTTTTTTTTTTCCTTTTGGTTTTTCAAGATAGGGTCTCACTCTAGCTCAGGCTGACCTGAAATTCATTATGTAGTCTCAGGGTGGCTTTGAACTCATGGTGATCCTCCTACCTCTGTCTCCCAAGTGCTGGGATTAAAGGCATGTGCCACCACACCCGGTTTGTGTACCTTTTTTTTTTTTTTTTAAAGAAAAAATGCAGTCACTCATTGGCCTGGAGCTTGCCAGGTAGCCTGAGGTTGGCTGGCCACTGAACTCCAGGGATCCTCTCCAGTGCTGGGATTATAATCACGTGCCATCAAGCGCCATACTCTTCAGTTGGTACCGAGGACAGCACACAGGTCTCCATTCTGGTAAGGTAAGCTGTTTGAACTGAGCTCTCTTCCCAGCCTTCCATTAGGTTTTTCTCTCTATTTATGAATACTTCTCATTTTATTCACACACACATTATTTTCCTGACTTGTTACATATCTTCATCTAATTTTCGGAACATCTTTATGACTGTTTAAAGATTTTCTTTTTTCTTATTGGAATGCCATTTGGTCTTTCTTTTGGACAGTTTATATATATATTTTTTTCCTTTGGATGGGGTATTATTTCCTATTTCTATATATGTGCTATGATTTTTTTCTGTTGTTAATAAATGAAAAGTTCAATCTAATACTTGGTAGGTCTGGAAGTCAGTCAGTTTTCTCCCTTCCCTAGGATCTTTTTTTTCAAGGTAGGGTTTCACTCTAGCCCAGGTTTACCTGGAATTCACTATGTAGTTTCAGGGTGTCCTCGAACTCATGGTGATCCTCCTACCTCTGCCTTCCCAGTGCTGGGCTAAAAGGCGTGAGCTGCCACATCCGGCTCTTTTTTTTTTTGTTGTTGTTGTTAAGGGTTATCTTTGTGACAATGATGAGCCTAAAATGTCAACCTGAGGTACTCCTAGACCTTTTCTGAGACTCAATCTTTACGTGGATATATGAATGACTTTGTAATTTCTCATAAGTATGCATCTGATTTTCATTTATTTAAACTTACCATACAAGATAATAGGTTTCATTACACACACACACACACACACACACACACACACACGTGTATGTGTAACCTGCTTTTAGTCACCTCCTCACTGTTCTCCTCAGCCCTCTCCCTCCACCTTCGCTCATTGCTGTCCTTTCCCTCAAATATTTCCCCTTCTTCTTTCTTGAAATATTGAAATATATGTATCTTGATACTGGATATGAAATAAAATGTAATAGTTTATCTTTCTTCCTAGTGTCCTCTGTTGTTTCCTCTCCTGTTAGGTCTTTTCCCTCCACATTCATAGTCAATCTTCTATTTTCATGTCTCATATGAGTGTGTGTGTGTGTGTGTGTGTGTGCAAATCTAGAATTCACATATCAGAGAAGACATGTGATAGGCTTCTTTAAGTCTGGCTTGATTTTGTATGCACTACTCTATAACATCTGGCTTCTAAAGGGGAAAAGGAGAGCAGTTAAGGGAGGGGAAAACCACCAGTAATTTCAATTCTCTAGTGGCTGGCTGCGTTAACTAGAGAAGAAGGAGGGGCTTATATAATGATGAAGATGTCCACAGGTAAAAATGGTCATCCACCAAAGTGTCTGCACCTCTGTGTTCAGAACACAGACCCCAGTGTTTTGAAGACAGGGTCTCTATTACCCAGCCTGGCTTCTGGAAGCTGCTCCAGGAGTGTGTGGATTCCGGGGCTGGAGGGTGTGGAACGAGCAGGCCCTGCTGAGCCACGAGCTGAGGTGGACTGAAGCCACCTGCGCAGTCTGAAGTCGAGGCCTTCCCCTGGAAGATGCAAGTTATATCAGGCAGTCTGTCAGTGTCATTGTCTGGGTAGAGACAGGTTCCTGATGCTTCCCACTCCACCATCCTTTTAGAATTCAGAAAATAAATTTTGGTGCATTTTATCCATCAACTCTTGATTGCCATGTAGAGGGAAGTGATGTGAGATTGATCAGGGCAAGCTCAACGTGCTGAAGGGGATTTCTCTCTCTCTCATCTTCTTGATAACTGGTGTTTCATTCTGGCTTCTATGAAATTTTACAAAATAGTCGTCTTCTGACATTGGAGAGATTTTATTTGTAAGGATGAAAGCAGTCTGAGATGGAAGACATCATAATTAATTACCAATAAATACTGCAAAAGTCCTTTTTTAAACAACAACAACAAAAGCTGTTAAATTTTCCAATAGGATAGTCTATTTCTTTCAGACCATGTGGTTTTCCTTCCTCTTTGCAGTTTTTATGTTTAAAATCCAATTCTGAATCCTTAAAAAAGCCAGTGTGCCAATTCCCTCAAATCACTTATGCATTATTTTAAAATAGCAATTGCTTCCTCCCTTGGCTGTGAAAATTAGCCAAGCCCCTGTGCTTGGTTCTTTTTCCCACCAACAGAGGTGAGATGCAGGCTCTTGGTACCTGGAGAGCCCCTACATTGTGTGTGTGCATGCGTGTGTGTGTGTGTGTGTGTGTGTGTGTGAGAGAGAGAGAGAGAGAGAGAGAGAGAGAAAGAGAGAGAGAGAGAGAGAGAGAGAGAGAGACACCTTGAGCTCAGCCATTGTGGCTCATTAGCAGAAAAGAGAGAGAAGGTTTTGAGACTCAAGGTAGCTTTAAAAGCCTCATACCTTATAAAATCCAATTACTATTTAGAGTGAATGGTGATGTTAAATATAGTTGTTCCTCTATAAAAGGCATAAAAGCATCCCTTAATTGGAATTGAATGCAGGCTCCACAAAATGTGTCTTGATTAGAGAAGAAGAAAAAAAAAAACACAAATGAGACTAGTTATTTTAGTTTCTATAGTCTATTGATCTATATTTATATGTTTATGTATATGAATATCTACATACACCTATATTTGAAGATGTGTCCTTATAAATATGCCTATGTATATTTCTTATATAGGCCAGACAAGGGATGCTTCTAATGGAACTTTAATCAGCTGCTTTCTGACAAGTTTTAATCAGAGGAGAGGTGTTAACATGGCTCTGGTGTTTGCATTTCGTGCTTCTGTGAACATAAAGGTATCAAACCTCACATCTGAATCTTATGGGCTCTCTGTGTTGCTGTGGAGGGGCAAGAGGATTCCTATGTAACAAAAGGCCTCAAATCCCTTTTACTGAATGCTACACTAAGTCTTTTGTATGGTCCATTTCCCAAGGCAACCTTCCTCCTCCTTCCCTTCTTGTGCATGTTGGATGCTGTTTCCAAGAGCAGTAGCTTGAGAGTCAGCCGTGTTGCTAAGTGGATTGCTTTTCTTGGGACGAACATCTTCCTGGCGATGTCATCTAATTTTAGGCCGCAGGAGGTGGAAATGAGGCAGCAGACTCAGGCGGGAAGCAGGTGTCAGAGAATCTTCTTCGCACTCGGAAATGTAGCTCGGGGTGGCAGTGTGAGGATTTGTTGGCAGCAGGGAAGGTTAAGAAAGGCACAAATTCCCATCCAGACAGGCTTTGGAGCTCAACAGAGCCAGGCATGGGGCTGTATCCCAGGAAGTGGCAAGACATTTCGGCCCAAATCCCATAGGCCCAGGGAACCAGGGAGTCAGTCAACAAGTAGTTTTCCAGTGTCTGCATTAGTAGGCAAATGAAAGAAGAATATGGGAGGGACATGGCAAGAGAACTGGAGTGCTTTGTTTAACTTCAATTTATTTTTATAAGTTTAAGTATTTATGAGTCTGGATTGGAGACTACACTGGGTGTTTCTAATGAGCAGGACAAGGGCATCATGGAAACTTCTAAGAGTATCTCTTTGTTAAGAAACAGCACGTTGATATACTTTGAGGTGAAAAACCACCTGTAATTTGTTAGTCATATTGATTATAAGATGGATGTAGTGTCCACCGTACCAGGATGGTCACTAGTTTGTTTGATTGTTTTTTAGTGGATATTCCATGCACGTTTTCTAACATAATAATAGATGACTGTGCTAATAATTTGTTTGATTTTTTATTGAGTAGAAAGTTGTATAGACACATCACATATTAGTACTGTCATTTCCCTCCTCCCTGCTCCCACTCCGTTGATGGCCTTCCTCAGTGGGATTGCTGGTATGGAGAATACTAGTGGGGTTTCTCCTTTCTGCTCCTTCTAGGGCTCTTTCTCCTTCCTTGCTCACCTCCTCCGTGGGACCTCAATGTATATTGAGATGCTCCTGATGATTCAGGCCTTCCTCCCATCTTATGTTTCTTCCCAAGCATCAGCAATTCTTCAAAACATCAGAAGTGGGATTGGAGAGATTGCTTAGTGGTTGAGGTGCTTGCCTGCAAAGCCAAGGGTTCCACAAACCAGGTTCCATTCCCCAGTATTCCCATAAAGCCAGATGCACAAGATGATGCATGCATCTGGGGTTTGTTTGATGTGGTTGGAGGCCCTGGCATGCCCATTCTCTCTCTCTGTCTCTCTCTGCTTGCAAATAAATAAATAAAATAAGTAAAAAAAAAAAAACCCAAAAACATCATAAGTGGTAAAATAAGAAAAAGAGTGATACATTTTTTTTCTTTCTCTGTGAGACATTTATAAAAAAAAATCTTTCAGTGCATGTATATGTATGTGTGGGTACATGTGTTCATGTGAATGGGGGTGAACATGTATGTGTGGGGACTAGTACATATGTGCAAAGGCTGGAGGGCAATCTCAGATGTTCCTTAGGTGCCATTCCACATTTTGTGACTCATGTTCTCTCACTGGCCTGGAACTTGCCAACTGGGTTAGACTGGCTGGCCAGCAAACACCAGCAGTCCTACCTGCCTCCACCTTCCCAGCACCGGGATTACAATTGTGCATCAGCATTCCTGGCTTTTTTACATGGGTTCTGGGGATCAAATTCAGGTCCTCGTACTTGGAAGGCAAGCACTTTACCAAAAGAGCCATCGCTCCAGCCCTCTTCTGGTTCTTTAATTGCCTAATAAGATAATACCAGTTCATTAGAATAGATTCAGAAATGATGGACAAATGAGAAAAATGTTTGCTTGTAACTCCACTCTCACGATTACTGTGAAAACATGAGTCTAGAACCGTTGCAGCCTGAGTTCTGACCCTCAGAACCATCCAACCCTTAGACTTCACATGGATTCACTTAGAGTTAAGTGAAGAGTCTTCATGTGTGGGCATGGTGTGGGCATCTCTTTCAAACTGGAGGATCAGCTCTTGAGTCAAGGAAGAGTTCATTTCCCTTTTGGGTTCAACTACTTGTCAACTAGGACTCATGCACACTGGCAATGAATTCTTTAACACATCCCAAATCCAACTATTGATTTTTCTTCCTAAGCGTGTTCTTCTATTAAGTGTCTCACTTAATGCATTCACTACCCATCCTGTGATACAAACCAAGTACCAGCTGACATTTCTCACACTGCCTCTCATCCCCACGACCATCCACGAGCAGCCTCACTTCCTTATCATCTCTCCCATACTCATTTCTCTCCATTTCCACGGAATGGAGAGATTCCTGGTCACTATCTTTTACCTGGACCACTAGATAGTCTTGTGACTGGTTTAGCCAGCCTCATTGAACACGAAGCCACTGTCTACCCTGTTGCCAGAATGTTTTGTCAATGCAAATTCCATCCACATCCTCCTCATCGTCATGTCCTACACAATCCTCCAGAGACTGTCCACTTTTCTTGGGGGAGTGTGAACTGCCACAACACAGCCTTTGAGCCCTCCCCACCATGACTGAATCCATTTCTGTCTCATACCACACATCTCCTTTTTATTTGCTGCATTTTTTTTTTCGAGGTAGGGTCTCGCTCTAGCCCAGGTTGACCTGGAATTCACTATATAGTCTCAGGGTGGCCTTGAACTCACAGCGATGCTCCAACCTCTGCCTCCAGAATACTGGGATTAAAGGCATGCACCACCATGCCCGGCTATTGCATTATTTTCCCTCCTAGCATGCAAAGATCTTGTAACCTTATTAGTTCCATATTTTTAATTATTAAATTATAACCTTCATACATATACATAATATACCTGATAATAATCCCTTCCACTCCTCTCCTTGGTCCTCCTTAGCTGTGTTTGTTTATGTCAGCTTTAAAACAAATTTTTTAAAAATATTTTATTTATTTATTGGAGAGAGAGAGACAGGGACAAAGAGAGAGAGAGAGAGAGAGAGAGAGAGAGAGAGAGAGAGAATAGTTATGTCAGGGACTCCAGTCACAGTAAATGAACTCCAGACACATGTGCCATCCTGTGCATCTGGCTTACATGAGTACTGGGGACTCGAACCTGTCCTTAGGCTTCACAGGCAAGTGCCTTAACCACTAAGCCATCTCTCCATCCCTTATGTCAATTTTTGATTGGCACTATGGTTAAATCTGTCATATTTTTTTCTAGTCTTCATAAAAATGCTTTCCTCATCCCAAGATTATACTACTATTTCCTTATATTTTTCATGTAACTTTGATTTTTATATCTGACTGATTATACTACATGTGTTTGCTTCTTTATACGATGCTTGTGTGTATGGGTGTGAGTATCCCGTGGTGTGGTGTGGAGGTCAGAGGACAATCTTAGGTGTTGGTCCTCTCCTTCTTCCTTGGTTGAGACAGCATCTTTCTTGTTATTTTGCTTCTGGGAAGGCCCGATTACCCAGCTCAGGAGCTCTGGGATTCTACTGACTCTGCCTCCCACTGCCTTAGGCACATTGGGATCACAGACATGTGTGCTACTTTTGTGTCCAGCTTTACAGGGGTGATGGGGATTTGAACTCTGGTAGCAGGCTTCCAGAGCAAAGCACTTTTAACCACTGGGTTACTTTTTTCTAGCCCTACTATCTTTAGTTTTATGAATAATGCAAAACAAGGCGAATCCTTGTACTTTTCCAAATAAATGGACACTTTTTCTATATGGCATTTTCTATTTCATCTTCCCCCTCTATTCCTCTTACTCTCCACGAAATAGCATGAACTAAGTTCCCTTATGGATGTGTTTCTGGAGTCAGGATTTTGCTTATCTGATCATTTTGCTTTTCTCTGTTCACAACAACCACTCCTATGGATTTATAATATATATTTTTAATTCTAATAGAGATGATTCTGCCAATTGTGCCTGCTTTAAGTCTATTCATCATCCATGTGCACAGATATCCATGGGTCCACATCTGCCAGTGCAACCAATGAAAGCTGAAAATATCTTTTAGAATAGGCGGGGCTGGGGACGTAGGTCGGGTGGCAGAGTGCTTGCTGAGCATGCAGGAGGCTCGGGGCTGAACTCCTAGCTCCCTAATTGAGGGGCACAGGCTGAATTTAGGGAAGACCAATCTCTGGAACTTTCCTATCCACAGGCAGGCAAACTGCTTCTAGGAACAAAGCCTGGGAAATAGAACTAACTCCCATCAAGGAGTGGGCCAAATGCCTCTAGCAGCAGCCTGGGGTAAAAGAAAATGAAAAGAAGTTTAGTTTAAGCCATTACTAAGACCCTTGTATCTGCTGCCACCATTGCTCTGATATCACTGTGGCTGTAGCTTCCGATGCGTACAGGTACTCACTGGCATTTTTACTGAACAGCCCCAAACCAATATACATGAACAAGTAGTTCATTGCATGAGCAAAGGGTAAGGAGCTTTTGACTTTCGATAATCCTTAAATATTTGTTAAAGGAAGGGATTTGGGGTGTGACCTGCTGGACTGTACTGATCCAGAAAACACACACACACACACACACACACACACACACACACACACACATTCACTCACTCTGATCACAAGAGCCATCAAGTTAAACCCACCAGTTGCTTTCAATAAACCTGTGGACCCATAGTTACTGACCCCGTTATCTTCAATGCCATGGTCAGCACTTCTTACGCATGTGTGTTTGCTCTGAGTTGAGATTCCAACCAGGTCACTGAGGGAAAGAGCACAGCTTAAGATGAGTCAGCATCTCTCAACATTGCTTGTCAATATTGGTCATCTGTGCTGCTCAGGTCAAAGGGGCAGCAAGACAGAGGAAACCTAGCTAGTCACATTGCTTTAACTGTGTGGATTACATAGTTGAAGATGAACTTTTCTAGGGTGAGTTACAAGTAAGGAATTTAGCATCACATAGCAATAGTCTCATAAAAGCTATATGTAAGGCCCATAAAAATATTCCTGCAGTTCTTTACCGTAGTTCATTCCCACATTTCATTCTTATAGTTCATTCCCACAGTTTGTTCTTACAGTCCATCGCCACATGCAGAAGTACGTAAACCAGGCATGGTAGTGCACACCCGGAATCCCAGCACCCAGGAAGTGGAGGCAGGAGGACCAGAAGTTCAAGGCCATACTTGATTACATGATGGATTTGAGGTCAGCATAGGCTACATGAGATCTTGTCTCAAAAAAAAAAAAAAAAAAAAAAAGACATCTGTATTGAACATGGACTGACTTCTTGTCTTATCCCCCAACAATGCAGGGCAGTGTCATTCACATAGCAACTATGCAGTAGTTGGCATCATAAATAATATAGAAGTTATTTTAAATATATGGGAAATATACATGATTTATATACAAATATGAATGTGTTTTCCCTAAAATCTTGAGCATTCATGGATTTTGGTATCCATGGGCAGTATTGGAATCAAATCCCAGTGGATACCAGGGGCCAATTGTTGTTTTTTTTTCTACTATAAATTTTAAATTTCTATAGACACCTAGAAAATAGTCAAATAACTATCAAATTCTATGCTGTATTCTGTGATGCTTTCTTTTGGATTGAACTGAGCTTGAGGATTAATCAGGGAGATAAACCAATTGGTAATTAATCTGGGAGATAAACTAATTAATAACTAATCTGGGAGCTAAACTGCCACCTTCAGAATGTCTCTTCCTCTCCAAGCACATGCAGTAGATTTGTAGTCTTCATGAAAGTCTTGCATGGTTCTAATTCAGTGTCAGTTTTGCATATTTATACTCCTGAATATTTCTACTTCTGTTGCTTTTGGGGAGGCAATCTGTTATACCTCCAGTGTAATTATGGCTTGTACATGAAACAGAACTGAGGTTTTGTTTGTCATCTGATATTAGTCCAATATTTGTTAGCTTATCACTAACGTCGATAGTTTGTAACTGGGTTAGTATGCTGTGTGTCACTATAACAGAATACCATAGTGTGGGAAGCTTATAAATAGGAATGTATTTGTTCACATTTATATGTGTGAATTGGCTCTGGGGGCCAAGAAGTCTCTGGTGAGAACCTTCTTGCTGCACCATTGCATGTCAGAAAGAGAAGAAGCAAAGAGACAGCCCCCGCTCCTGCAAGCCCCTTTATTGAGGTATCATGTCTTCACATGGGAACAGTGCTTTCATGGTCTAATCACTGAAAGTCTCCATCTCCAAATATCATTGCATTTCACATCAGTTTGGGAAGGAACAAACCGTCCAACCATAGCTGTCGCTTCTCCTTGAATTGCTTTAGACAACTTTACACAGTGCTTAATCCAGTAAGCCAGAGAACCCAGGTGCAAACTGACCAAGGCCAAGCAGGTAGTCAGGCTGTAGGTGATTCCTAGCCTCTGTCTTGTCCCTTCTCAGGAAAGGGACACTGGCAGGGGTCTTTGCTGTCAGCCAGCATTCCTGCCTTTAGCCTGCTGAGAAGACCTCTGAGTGATTCTGATTCTAGTTACAGCGAGAGGTTCCTGCCGCAGTTCACAGCAGGCCCCTCCCTGTTTCCGGGCTTACCTCTTCCTCTGGGAGGTACAGTGGCTATTTCTGGTCATCCCAGAAAGCTTCCAGCTGGGTCTGTCTTCTCTAACTTTTCCAAGGCTCCATAGGCCATGAGCAAGCTGGTTTTTGGCTTCAGGATTTAGATGACAGGACCAGACCCTGACTGGATGGGGCAGGAAGAGGGGGAGTCACTAGGGCTGTGAAATCGTTGCCAGCATCAGGCCAGCTGTGGCTCATCAGCTGGAAAGCTAACTGGAGGCTCCCTGGGGGCTGAGCCCTGGAGTGCTATGGAACAGAGGCGGTGCCAGCTCCTGGCAGGCAGCCAGATGGCAATAAGACCCAGCTTGGCCCTGCAGGGCCCCCACACCTGGTGCTGGGACTTGTCATAGGATGATGGGAGGCCACAGCTGGAAGGATCTTCAGTGACCACATGGCCAGTGGGTTTCAAACCCCTTAACACCAGTGAGAACTTTTTTTTTTTTTCAAATGAAATTGCAAGCAGTAAAAAACAAAAGAGAGAACTATTAGTGGCAGAGTTTCCTCAAAGCCTCCTCACTCCTTGATGGCTCTGGAGTAGTCTGAGCCATGCTCATCTATTGAACTACCTACCAGCTGTGTAGTGGAAGACTGAGCACCAAGGGTGGGATTGATGCCTATAGGGCTGGGTCAGACTCCACAGCTCAGGCTCTCTGACTTCCAGTGTGGTCCAGAGGACCAAGGCCACGAAGGAAAGTGTCTAGGAGAGCTTCCTGAATGTCCTGAGGTACTCCAGAGAACCCCTACCTAGTTACCCGGAGATTCTGGGCAATAGGAGGGAGGTAGCGAGGTCCTTTCTGCAGGAAGTGACCCGTTTAGAGCTTCAAGCCAAGACCCGAAGGTAACTGTGAACTCATGGGGCCAGGAGGCCTTTCTGTGCCTATGTCCATCCCTATAAAGAGTAGGAGTGAGACTGTTAAGGTCAGGGCTCCTCCTGGTCATGCTGTTGGAAGAGGAGAGCAACAGACTTTTGAGTCTGATATAAAGTTAGAGGAGAAGGGTGACAGATGGATGATTTCAAGTGGTTGAACTGGGCTCCCCTGTTCCCTCTCAAAGAGAATCTAGAAGAATGTAGTTCACTCACCAAACAAAGGAGAAAGGGACAAGAGCTACCCATGGCTGATGGGGACCATGTTTCTGGAATGTTCTCAGCTTTGCTGACAGAAAAGAGTCAGGATATGCAGGAGTCTAGACATCACATAACACTCAAGCCTTGCCCTTACAGTACTAGTGTTCAGGTTTTACCCAACTTCATGGGTTCCTGGACTTCAGCTCAGCTGTGCACTTCTGTGGGCCTCAGACTTACTGCTAACCTGCAGCACGTCACAGCCAGGGCTTTGCCTAGCTGCAAACAGGCTCATTCCGGCTGGGTGATTCCGATTTGCACTGGATCAGTTACTTAGTTTTAACCCACTGACTTGTACTGTACGGCATGGGCTTTATGTTGCTGAAGGTCTGCAAGGTTTTTTTTTTTTTTTTTTTTTCTTGTTTCTGCTTCTTCAAATAAAACTCACATCATCATCCAACCTGGCATCTCTGTTCACTTTTGCCTGGTGTGCGTCCTAGAAACATTCTTCAAGGGGTACCTAGTGCTTTCTCCAGGCTGTAACACAGGGGCCCAGGATGAACTTTTCATAGTCCATCCTAACTTTAACTAACTAAACCATGTTAAGCTTTTATCAGGGCACACCTCTTTCCACACTAGCCTGGCTGCATCTACTGAGCTGACAGAGAGTGGTGCTCTAAGCCTGGGCTCTGGCACAGCCTAAACTGATTCGTGCTGAGTGATCTGGGGGTAAGAAATGACTTTTCTGAGTGTCACTTTCATTATCTGGGAATAAGGTAGCAGAGAAAGTTCCTGCAAGATGCTCAGTTGACCTTGGCTGTGGAGGGTGGTGTGAACCTAAGAATGGACAGAATGAGGGAATCTGCATGGTGTTGGGCTAGAACTGAGAACATGATGGGGGGGGGGGTGTGAAAAGGTGTCTACCTTTTAGCAAAAACAAACAACTGAATGAACTTTTGTAGCTTTCCTCTTAGGAGACAAGCCGAGGACAAATGGGGCAGAGGGACTCAGGGAACTGGGACAGAAGGAGGCCCAAACAGGGCAGGTTGGCATCACCTCACTTCCCAGGGCTTCCTTCCAGTAGAGATCTCTGCGTTGTCAGCAGGGCTCCTGCAACCTGTCCCCAATGACCCTCCCTCTTCCTAGACAGTCCCTGGGATTTGCCCTACTTGTGAGTCATACAACTGCTGCCCTGAGAACTCAGGGCTCAGAGCTAGCTACAAGGCTTAGGAGCCAGGGGCTATGTGGGAATCAGGTGTCACTCACTGTACAGCATTTGGGCCCTACTGCAGCTTGATAAACTTATGGGACAGCATGGGCAGGCGTTTGATGGTGATGCCTGGAAATGGGTTACCTGAGGCTTCTCTGACTGTACTGCAACTTGTAATGAAGACATTGTGAAGTAGTTTAAGTGGGGAGAGAGAGAGAGGAGATGGAGATCACTAAACCCTAGCAAATCCTCATGAATTCTGTTATCCGATTCCTTAAACCTTAAAAAAAAAAAAGCATGTTCGGGGGTCATCAGGTGTCAAGAGGGGACTCTTTGCTACAATACAGCTTCACAGGAGCCCCAGAGCTGGTGCTGTCTAAAGCTACTGCCCACTGTGTTCAGTCTGCTGACGAGAATGATGGTCACCTCCCAGTGAGTTCTCATGCTGAAGGAGCAGTGTGCCTATGTGCTCTTGGTCAATCTTCAGTGCAGCCGTGAAGGGCAGATAACGTGATCATCTCTATGCGACAGAAGAGGAAATAGACCCAGTGAGCCAAGGAGACTTACCCCCGCCAAGCAGGACTCTCCCTGCTTCCCAAACACAGCAGGGAAGAAAGGTGCCCACACAACGCAATGCCCATTTTCTTCCGGACATGGTCCGCCCTCGCTTCTTTGGTATTGTAACAGAAACACAGGGTTGGATTTCCCCATTACCTTATACCGGCACTCAGCAAGGCAGGGGTCCCACAGCCTACCTTCCGTCCTTTTCCGTCTTTGCCTTTTCCTCCTATTGCTTTTCTCCTTTGATTATCTCCACTTAGTTCTTAAGCCTTCAGTGAGGCCCTTCTGAGGCTACAAGCCACTTTTATGTGTTCTGCACTTGGACTGAGCTCAAGTTATGGGGGGAAAAAAATCCCCGACCATGATGCTCTGCATCTTCGCTTTTGGTGCCCTGGTCCACATTTCTGTCTATAATGAGTCTCTGCCTTTTGTCTCCATGGAGGACTTAATTGCGTCTCATGCTGGAAAGAATGCCAGTGCACTTTGCTGAAACCATGCAGAATCATCCAAGAATGATCTGCTAATTTCTTCCAAACTATCATTTATTTATTTGCCTAATTTTCCCTTTCATGATGGTGAAAGGGTAGAGAGGGGGAACAAGAGGGAGAGTTTGTTAACTCAGATTTATTTACCATTTCCAGGACCTTTCCCAGCCCTCCCTCAAGCCTTAGAAATTCCTATAGAACATTCTGCTTAGCTATTCATCTCCCTTTCATTGTAAACCTAGATTCTTCTCTTAGGACATGTGCATCAAGCCTGGGGTCAGGGGAAGAACAAGCTCAGGCCAGAACATGCTGACTAGGGATCAGGGGAGGAGGGAAGTGGGGCTCAGGGCTGAACCCCCACGTTACAGAGCAGGCTTGCTACCCTAGGCCAGGTCCTTGTAGGAGCCTAGAGGAATGCCTTAGTTTCTTTCAAAAGTGGGAGGAAGAAAATGATGATAAACTCAGGTGGGACTTGCCTTTACATCAATGCAAGTGTAAAATGTCATGCTTTGGATTGTTTTATGGGAGAAGGGCCTTGAAGACAGAGGCACCAAAGCCCCCTACTGTAATGCCACCCACTCATGTCATTTTTCCCATTGCTTTCTCCACTCTCCCTTCCTTCCTTCTTTCCTGCCTTCCCTCCCTCCTTCCCTCCTTTTTTCTCTCTTTCTTTGATATAAGTCCGTATTTGGTTTCTAGATAGGCAGTGTTAACCAGTCTAGCTAGATGGGCAGTTGGTTGACCTCTGGCAGGTCACCTGCACCATACGGCTGTGTAGCCTTGCATCGTCTGGCATTGGTATCTGTTAGGGTTTAGACATAAAGTGTCCCTCACAGGTTCATGGATTGCAGCACTTGGTTTCCAGAAGGTGGAGCTGTTTCAGGAGGTTGTAGGGCAGAGCTGGAGGAAGCGGGATTCTGGGGAGGGAGTTGAGGTTTATAGCTTCACTTCCTGTCCTCTCTTTGTATTTTCTGGTCTGCGGAAAAGTAGAGTCCCAGCCAGCCACGCACTCCCACAACCATGAATTCTGCTCTGCCTTCCCCTCCACGAGGTACTGCGTCCTCAAAATGAGAGCCAGAATAAATCCTTCCTTCCTTAGGTTGTGTGTAAAGCACTAGGTCACAATGAGCACCACAACTAATACAGCATTGAATTAACCTGTTTCTTCTCCCCTAACTGAAACAAAGCCTTAAAAAAAATTACCAAGTCAAACAACAGAAAGGAAATGTAAAATAAAGTATCATAGTAAATGTTAATATATATTTGAAAATGCTTTCATTATACATGACTATAATTATAGTATATAGTATAATTATATACAACATATAATGGTACCTTGAACGAAAGCAGTTGCAAAATGAAAGGGAGAGAGGGAAAGGCTAGGGAAGGGTAGGAAGCCAAGCAAGCAGGGGTTATCTTCATGGAAGGGCAGTCCCCACCCTTCTCCCTGGTCATCTGGGACCTCTTAAGGTCTGGGCTTTCTACAACTGATCCTGACAAACACCGATTCAGCCCAGACTTGACCTTGTGTTTGAGGCAAGACTCAGGTGTGCAGAAGGCTGGGGCCCTTATCCAATCCTCAGGGCTTGTTACCGGCAGAGCCCATCCTGGCCCTCAGGGCTCCTTGTCAACCTTCAGTTTCTTGGCCTGGCCTGCCCTTGAGAAACCTTTAGTTTGGTTGGCCATAAGGATTCACTGATGCCTGCTCAGCAACCACAGGCTGATGCATGGTAAGGTATTTAGGGCAGGGGAAATGCTAGACAGCCAAAATTATACTCTTGAAAAATCCTTACCACCGCACTACAAATGGGCGCTCTGTACACACATAGGCAAGGAGCTCTACACTGCTTCCGCTCTTAGGAAGAGAATCAGGGAAGTGCCCTGGCCCTTCCCTTCTCCTAGCTTCTTCCTTCCTCCCCTTCTTCCTTCCTTTCCTGGTTCTCCCTGGCAGAGCTTGCTCCTGGCAGGTTTGGTCCCTGTGAAGCAGACTCAGCCCCCCCCCCCCGGCAACCCCCCCCCCCCCGAGCATGGAATGATGAGCCAATAAAGCTTTTAGAGCCCTTGAAGAATGTTTTCAATTACAACTCACATGACTCGGCTCTGCTCTTTCAAAGTTCTGAGTTAGCAGGCTGAAGGCAGTGGCCAGAGCTGTAAGCCATCCAGGGACAGAGACCTGAAGCCCATGTCAGCAGTACCAGCAGAGGGAAACTCGGTCATGGCAATAAAACATGTCATTCTAGAAGTTTCACTACATAGTTAAGAGCCAAAAGAAAGAAAAAAAGTAAATTTCTACCATGCAAAGGAGCATTATACAGTGTGTTTACATGTAATATAATATGTATGTATAGTTTTATATACATTTATACCTACATATAAGCATACACAAACACACACATATATACATACATGCGTACTTTTATCCTATAAACTCTGAATTTATAGAGGTAGCAGTGTATTTAAGGTTTTGTCATCCATTTTCCTCCTTTCCTGTTATTTTACTTACTGTCAACATCTTCCTGTTATTAAGTTTTCTATATCACATTATAATCCTTGCAAAGTAAAATGTAGTGAATTTGACATTTTCACATTGCAAATTATTTAGTTGATTTCCAATAGCTTTTTCATCCTAAAGGTGCAAGAACAATTTGCAGACAATTTTATATTTGATTTTTGTATTTGTGGCAGAATTTGAAAGGATGGGAGCCCTTTCTATTCTCTGTTCAGTTTTCACTCTATCCCCTTTTAAAGAAGGGAGCTCAGGACCTAGGGGCTCCTTTGTCACAGGGTCTCTGAAGAAGTGCTTTCTTCCTGGCCTTTGTCTGAGTAAATCTCAGTTTAGTGAGGGGATTATGCAAAGAACAAAGTTTCTTTGTCAGGGAGAGAAGTTTGTGGTTATGAAAGGGGGGAGAGTGAAAGGATGGAGTCTGTGGCTGACAGCGCCCTGGGGAGCGGGGAGTGGCAGGACCTCCCTGGGACCTGCTGCTGAGGGTTGACCTTGGGTATCCAGCCTTAGAAATATTTTCATCTGAGGCCAGCCTCAGAAGCAAAGGGGCACTGCCTCCAGGAGATTGTGCCTGGTGTGCGCCAGATCCAGCTGGAATGTCAGCTTTCTTGGATCTGTGGTCAAGAGACCTCAGGAAAAGAGAAGTCTTCAGAGAGGACAAAAACAAAATTCCTAACTCCCTGGCAGGGTTGATGGGATTGCTATTATATTTAACCTTACATCATAAGATGCATGTGTAGTGAAATGGTTACTACAGCAGAATGAGTTGACACCCATCATTTCACAGTTACTGAGTTTTTTTTCCTCCTGTGGCAAGGGAAGCTATCTATTCCTTTAGCAAAAGTTCCAGGTACAATACATTATTATTAGTGAAAGTCTTCATGTTGGAAAAGAAATCTTTTAATTTTTTTCATCGTACTTTGGATTCTTTGATTGAGAAATGCCTATTTCAAAAGGCCTTTAAAATTAGTGTCAGGGTATAGTGAGTCTATTTTCTTACCCATTAATGCAATTTGGTAGGGTTCATATTCTAGGGAGTGATTCTTGGTCCACATCAGCACTGGGAACCTGTGTTGGCAGGTGTATTAGTTATTTTCTCATGGCTGATGAGAAGCAACATCTTAGGGAAAGATAAGGCTTCTTTTCAGCCACTAGTTTTGAGGGGAAGTCCTTCATGGTGGAGAAAATATGGCAGGAGCAGGAAGTTGGTATCACATCATCACACCAGCTGGAAGGAAGTTGAGAGATGAATGCTCAGCTAGGTTTCTACTGGTAATGCAGTCCAGCAACCCACACAGGTAAGGTGAACCTTCCCACCTCAACTAATCTAATCTAGAAAATCCCTCACACATGACCAGAGATTTGTTTCCATGATGATTCTAAATCTTGTCAAATTGAAACCAGAGAATAGCCATCACAGCAGGGGATAAAATTTCCTTTTGTGTGTGTGTGTGTAAATGTGTACATGTGTATATGCATGCTTGTGTGTGTACACGTGCACATGTGCAGGTACACATGCATGTGTGGTGTGTAGAGGCTAGAGGTTGACACACATGTGCAGGTATTCACGCATGTGTGGCATATAGAGGATAGAGGCTGACGCTGGGTGTCTTCCTTAATTTGCTCTCCACATTATTTTTGGGGACAAGGTCTCTTGCTACACCTAGAGCTCACTGACTCAGCTAGACTAGCTAGCCAGCAAGACCTAGAAATCCTCCCATCTCCATGTCCCCAGTGCTGGGATTATGGGCATGTGCCACAGCACCTGACTTTTACATGGGTGAGGATTCCCTACTCAGTCCTCCAGCTGACATGGCAAGCACTTTACTCTCTGATCCATCTATCTAGCCTAGTCTCCTAAGTGCTGGTTTGGCTTTGTAGAGGAATTGCTTGAAATTCTCTCTCAACGGAAGGTCCTTGGGAACACAGAGCTAAACAGAACATGATTCCAGTGACTCTTTGCAAGAAGTCTAAGGTTGCAGCTGTCTCAGACACAGGGGAAAGAAGTTAAGTCACTGTCTGAAAGGTTTACTTTGGGCTTCATTCTTCTCCAGAAGGGGTCCTGGTTGGGGAAGGCTATAGCTCTTGCTGTCAGTGGCCTGAGCTCTACCTTCTAGAAGATTCTTTCACCTTCCTTGACCATATAAGAAGTGGGCATGGAAGCTGTGAGCTTACAGAGCGAAGTGCCATTTGCTTCCAGCTTCCTGCCCGTGAAACTTGAAGTCCAAGTTTTATATCTTGAACAGTATGGTCAATTTCAGTGTCTATAGCAATTTTCAGTTTCCTTTGAAAGTTGGAAATCTCTGGATTTCTTTGCTTTGGTCAGTACTGTATGCTAAGTAACCAACCTACTGTAGTTTAGGTGTTGATTGTCTCCTATAGGCCCGTGTATTAAAGCTTGGTCCCAGCGGTGTTCTAAGTTGAGATGGTGGAATCTCTTGAAGGTGGGGCCCACTGGGAGGACATTAGGTCATAGGGAGTGTGTCCCAAAGGGCACTGATGAGCCACTATGCCCTGTGCTTCCACCATAGCCCTTCCCCCAGATGGCCAATGAATCCAAAAGTACAAGTCAAAAACACAGTTTTACGTTTATAACTTACTCATTAATCAACTAATTATTACTTAATTTATAAGTTAATGACTTCAGGTGTTTGGTACAGTGACAGCTGACTGATTATACACTTTCTTTCCTGGTTACTTTGCTTCCCTGCCCTGTATTATCCTATTAATGTAGGTGGCCACCTTGAGTTTCTCTAGAACATTTGAGAAGGACACACCTTCACTGTAGTTACTGCCTGTTGTCACTGTCCCTCCAGCCCCTGGAGAATCTGCATGGGGTATTTGCTATTCAAAACTTTTTCGAATCTCATCTTGCACTACTTGGGATCTAGAACAGTTAGCCTTATCCCCCTCATGCTTACAGATATCTGAAATATTTCCGGTTTCTTTTATTTCTGCGTATAAATCAGCCACTGCTTTCTTGAGTACCGCTTGGCCTTGTAATGCCTTGGCGAATTCAGCAAGTGGCAACAGACATTGTTTCTGCCCCTTTATCTTTCCTCTAGGACAGCAGGCACAAGGTCTGCCTTTTATCACTTCAGACGCACGCTTTCTGAACGCTCTCACTCCCAGCCTCCAACCCCTGCCTGTCATTTCTACTGCCTGCTGAGGCAATTCCCGTTTTTATTGGTCAGACGGGGCAGGGGTTGTAACAAACAGCTTCACTTCTCAATGGCTTCCACAGTGAGGAGTTCTTTGCTTGTCCCCGGCCCCCAAGTTCCATGTGACTTTTCATGTTGTTTCGGAGGAGTTTCAAGGTCTCCAGGGTGGCTCTTCCTCCAATGGTGACTCTGGGATCAAGTTTCTTCTACCAAGTAGAACACCATCAGCACGAGACTCCCAAGGAGACAGAGGAAGGCTCTGCTGCTATTGTCTTTAAATAGGAGTAGGACCCAGAGTGTCTTGCATCGTCTCCACCCATCCTTTACTGTTCCAAGCATGGCCCTTCTAGATCCAAGACAGCTTGAAAGAACAGTCTCCTTACTACAATGCAAACTTGGCCAAACTAGAGTGTGCCTAGAGCTTAGTACAATGCCTGGTACAAAATAGACTCAGGGTGTATGCTTCCTGAATTGCATGTGGGATTTCAAGTCTCTATATATTGTTTTCCTTATTATTACTATTTTGATATTCTGTTTAGAATTATTTTTCACTTAAAACTTATTTCAGCATATTTTGTTTTTATGTTGAAATGCTATATTTGTTCTAAAGTTTATTTGAAAAATATGGGGAGTTGGAGAAATTTACATTTCTTCATTTCCAAATAGTTTAACCAATTGCCCCAAGTCTGTACTTAATATATTGTTTTTAGTTGTTTATGCTTGGATGAAATCTCAGCTGCACTAAATTCTTCATCATAGTTTAGTTTATTTCATAGCAGGACATGTCAGAACAGGTCTTTCACATTTTCTGCACTCACTGGAGAGTGAATATGTATGCATCTGCTGTCTGTACTTGGGAGCAGAGGCTGATGCTACATACAGCCTGCATTCTCCTAGGACTTGAGATAGCCTGGGGTTCATTGCTAGGTGACTGAATGGAGAATGACTGACCTCATGGGCCTTGACTTGTCTTGGCTTTGGATCATTCAGTTAGAATATTCTGACTCTTCCTGTAAACATCTGTAGGGGCAAAGTAAACCTTCCTTTTGGACTGGGGAGATCAGTGGATCAAGGGCTTGGTACACAATATGAGTACCTGAGTTCAGATTCTCAGAACCCACATAAAAGTTAGACCTTGGCCTGGAGAAATGGCTTGATGGTTAAGGTGCTTGCCTGCGAAGCCTAAGGATTCATGTTCGACTCTCCAGGTCCCATGTAAGCCAGACACACATGATGCAAGTACGCAATGTCACACGTGTGCACAAGGAGGTTCACGTGTCTGGAGTTCGATTGCAGTGGCTAGAGACCCTGGCATGCCAATTCTCTCTCTCTCTCTCTCTCTCTCTTCCTCTGTGTCACATAAAAAAAGGCCAGTCTGTTGGGCTTGCCTCCAAAAAATAAAACAGAAAAAGAAAAGCTAGACCCTGTGTCAGGTGCCTAAGGTAAAGAGACGTGAAGGCAGGACAGGAAAGTTTCCTGATGAGCACAGGAGTGAGAAACAGACAAGCCTTCCTCAAACATGCTTGAGGTGAGGACTGAAACCTGCAGTTGTCCTCTGAACTTCACTTGTGCTGTGGTGCACGTGCGCCTGCGCTCACGTCCACGAACACTAAAAACATTTCCTTTAATCTTCTTTGGTTCTGTGTGTGGGCCCAAGAATTAAATAGCCATAAGACAGATTAACTAAGGATAACATACACATTTCATTTAAATTATTTCGGAATATGTATGTAGTATATGGTGAATATAAAATGTATGTGTACATGAATGTGTGTGTGTGTGTGTGTGTGTGTGTGTGTATGTGCAGAGGTGCACACTTTTTCTACATGCATGCAGGGTTCAGAGGAGAACGTCAGTGATTCTCCTGTATTTTTCTTCTACCCGATTTCCCTAAGAACCATTTCCCATTGAACCTGGAGCTCACGTAGTTTTTTTCCACACAAACTGGCTGACCAGCAAGCCCAAGCTGTCCTCCTGTTTCCTTCCCCCACTCAGTGGTAGGATTACAGGCAGGTATGGTCACACTCTGCTTTTTTTTGTTTTGTTTTGTTATTTTTATTTATTTATTTGAGAGTGACAGACAGAGAGAGAAAGAGGCAGATAGAGAGAGAGAGATAGAGAATGGGTGCGCCAGGGCCTTCAGCCACTGCAAACAAACTCCAGACACGTGCGCCCCCTTGTGCATCTGGCTAATGTGGGTCTTGGGGAATTGAGCCTCGAATTGGGGTCCTTAGGCTTCACAGGCGAGTGCTTAACCGCTAAGCCATCTCTCCAGCCCCACAGTCTGCTTTTTATGTGGATGCTAGAGCTTGAACTCAGGCTCTCATGTTTGGATAGTAAGCCCTCCTACATACTGAGGCATCTGCATAGAGCCTTATTAAATATTAAATATTTTCTCAACTAATCAGACTGGACCAAAAGGAAAGCCAAGACCTGTTAGGCCAAAATGCTTAGACACCTTTTTAGACAAAGACAATAAATTGTGAGCATGTGACAGAATAAGGGGGGGGGGTTGCACTCGGGCCACTAAACTGAAGGACAGAAGCTAAACCCCTAAACGCTGCTTTAGCAGGTTGCACATGTCTATGTAGAGTTGGTTTGATTTTTGGCAATGTGAATGTATGGGAAGAGCACTTACCTCCTGAGAAATTTTGTGACCTGCACATTAGGTAGAAAGGAGGTGGTCAGAGAGCACTTCTTCCAACCTGACCTTTCTCAAGGGTACCCCATCTCAAAGTAGTCCATATGCTCAAAGTGATCAACTTTGGGTGGCATGTTTTGAACCCCTCACTATCCAAGAATCTGTTCTGTAAGTTTGTGCTCATAGGGGATGTCTAACCCACAGGCCTGAAGAGATTCAAATTGATCAGGGAGGCCAGACATGGAAATGTGTGGGACATGCTAAGGATGCCATGATGCTGCAGTCCCCCATGATCCCCACCAATGTGTGCCTGTGACATCTGAAAAGAAGTAACTATGCTTCCTGTCAGAGTTAAGACAGTGCCAGCATTGGCTTATTTATAGACAAATAATAGCTCCTGCCTCATTTATCACTTGAAAATTGATGCAGAAGGAAGAGGCAATATCAGAGAGTTCAAGAGATGGCTTTGTGGTTAACAATGTCTGCTTGCAAAGCCTGTCCATCAGAGCTCAGTCCTCCCCAACACCCACATAAAGCCAGACACAAAGTAGCACATGAGTGTGTGATCCCAACGTGCTTATGACAATGGGAGGAGGCGCCAGGAGAATCAAGCTCCTGAGCCAGCTAAACTGGCTTTCCTTGGCAGTGTCAAAAGACACCATCTCAAAGAAGATGGGATGAGAAAAGAGAATAGATACCACAAGGCTGCCCTCTGGTCTCCACATGTGTACCCATACATACAACAAATAAATATATTTTTCAAACAGCACAGGCAATATCAGAAAAAAAATAAAACCACTTTCACTAACAAAGCAATTTATGGTTGTGTTTCAGTCAGTTAGATCTGTGTCTGAGTCTTGGCTCTGCTTTTTCCTGCTAGCTGTGTGAATGGGAACCCATTCTGAATGTCAGCTCCTTCATCTATAACATAGGAGATGGGAAGATTGTTGTTAGAACCCAAATGTCCTTATATCACTGAGCACCTGAAGCAAGAGATCATAACTGTGAGTGTCCAAGATTCCCCAAAGGTGGGGCTTGGAAGACCACTCAGTGGAGAAAACGCTTGTACCACAATTCTGATGACCTGAGTTAAGATCCCCAGTACCCATGTAAAAACTGAGTGTGGATGTGCATACCTATAATCCCTAGGGCTTGCTGGCTTGGTATATTAGCTGAATGGGTGAGCTCCATGTTTAGTGTAAGATCTTGTCTCAAAAAATAAGGTGGAGGACTTCTGGGTAAGATGGTGGCATAGGAGCCACACCAAAGAGCCTGGGTGGGGGGGAATAAGGGGATAAACAGCAAAATACACTCTTAAAAAACAAACAAACCAAAAAACAAAAACAGAAGGTGTGTATAAGAAATTATCCACCATAGCAGATAAGTAGGAGAGACCCAGAGCTTCTAGAAACCAGAGAAGCAGGCAGAAGTGACTCCAGCAGTGGTGGTGCAGGCCACATGGCCACCAGGCTCTGCCTGATTCACAGGAGAAGCCAGGTGAAAGGATTTCCCACTCACACCAGCCTCTTGAAAACTCAAGAAACCTGAAGGAGAAGACAGCAGGGAACAGCTGAGTGCCTGTGAGGAAGAGGATCACGAGAACCAGCCACACAGCTCTCATGCAAGTTCAGGCATCCTCCATAGCCTCCCCTCCCCCTAGTGCCAGTGCCAGCAACCACCGGAGACCAGGGAAAGGGAACTCCATTACACAGCTCACAGCACAGGTTATTACAGCACACACCAATCCAGTCAGCTTACCTGAGCCCACAGTGCAGTAAAGAGGGACCCAAGTAGACATGCCACATAGCTGAGACCAACGCTGACCCAAAAGGTAACAGGACCTACTTACATCAGGTAGTACCCACCAAAAAAGCATGGAATATAGGCCTGCATCGGAAGTGCTAATTGTACCTTCAGTGTCAGGGCATGTTATGTGTAAAATCTGATGGATGTTTTGATTTTTCATTTTTAAATGAGCTGTATTTTTGGGTTGCCCTTTGTTGCTTCCTGAATTATAGTGCCTTTGTCATTCATGTGTGCAGGATCTCACTCAGCCACAGAGTGACCTGGAATACTTTACAGACCAGAAATCTTAGCTTCCCAGTTGACAGGATTAAGGGTGTGGGGCAACACAAATCCTTGGGGACTTTGACTTTGTTAGATGATCTATTTGCTTTAATACCCACTGGTACATAAATATTCCATATTGGTTTTGATTGAAAGTGTACATTTTTTCAATTGAATTTTAAAATTTGCTTGTATTTCACTCTGCCCAGCCTACTAGAATACTCACATAGTAGGCAAACCCAACCCCTAGGGTCACTTTTGCTGTTACTCTGAGAGTCATTTAAGAGCCACACCTGACACCTTGAGCTTCTACCCGGAAGATATATAACATCAAATTTACACATCTAAGAATACTGGAGATAATTTTAAAACTACAAGCATCAAATTAACCCAAGATACAAAAATCTGTACATTACAATATAAGAAATACAAAAAATTAAGACAATATATTTCCACCAAAAATTATAAATGCATCAGAAATAACCTCCAGTGAGAATGATTTAGATGAAACGCCTGAAAAAAAATTCAAAAGAATGATTATAACTATGTTCAAAGAAATCAAAAAATAAATCAAAGGAATCAAAGAAGACACAAGAAACCAATTTAATGAAATAAGGATGTCAATACCAGACATGAGTAAGGAATAGAAATAACAAAGAAAAGCCAATCAGAAATACTAGAAATGAAAAAAAAAAAAGACACAGAAAGTCAAATAAAAAACAATAGAAAGTCTCACCAATAGAATGGATGAAGGAGCGAACAGAATTTCTAAACTAGAAGACAAGGTAGCAGATCTAATACAGTCCAACAAAGAGCAAGACAGCTAATAGAGAGGTATGATGGGAATTTCAAGACATTTATGACACCATGAAAAGATCAAACATAAGAATCCAGGGTATAGTAGAAGGAGAAGAATCTCACTCCAAAGACGTAGTAGGGAAGAAAATTACCCCCAAACTGGAAAAGAGCTGCCAATGCACATACAAGAAGCTTTTAGAACACCAAACAAACAAAACATGGAAAGAACCTCTCCTCGCCATGTTATAATTAAACTACCAAACACACAAACCAAAAAAAAAATATATATATATATATTGGAAGTAGTTAGAGAGAAAAATAGAGTCACTTATAAAGGCATGCCCATCAGGATAACAACAGACAACTCCTCAACAATTTTAAAAGACAGAAGGGCTTATAATGATGTATTCCAAGTTCTGAAAGATAACAACTGTCAACTGAGATTTCTTTATCCAGTGAAGCTAGCCATCCAAATTGATGGAGAAGTAAGGACATTATACAACTAAAACAAATTAAAGAAATATATGGCCACTAAGGCGGCTGTACAGAAAATACCTGAAGGGATCCTTCATGCTGAAGAGAAAACGAAGCACACACATCAGGAAACAGTAAAAAAAAAAAAAAAAAAAAAAAAAAAAATCTTCAAATAATGCTTAATACAAGAGAGTAAAGGGAAAACAGGAAGCTCTACAAAACAAGAAGAGTGGCAAAAATAAATGCACACATTTTAATAATAACTCTTAATATCAATGGCCTCAATGCCCCAACCAAAAGACACAGGCTTGCAGATTGGATTAAAAAGCAAGATCTTTCTGTCTCTTGCTTCCAAGAAATTCACCTCTCCATAAAAAAACAGATACTATTTTAGGGCAAAAGGATGGAAAATGGTTTTTCAAGCAAATTGGTCTAGAAAATAAGCAGGTGTTGTTATCCTAATATCTGACAGGATAGACTTGAAACCAACATTAGTGAGGAAAGATAAAGAAGGTTACTTTATATTGATTAAAGGAAAAATTCAACAGGAAGACATTACAAATCTAAACATATACACACCTAACATGGGTGCTCCCAGTTTCATCAAACAAACACTATTAGACTTAAGGTCACAGGTAACACCAAGCACAATTGTAGTGGGTGACTTCAGTACCCCACTCTCATCAATCAACAGGTTATCCCGACAAAAAATAATAAATAAATAAATAATAAATACAGAGATACATCTGGATTAAATGATGTCATAGAACAAATGGACCTAACAGATATCTACAGAACATTTCATACAAATGTTTCAGAATATATATATATATTTTAGTAGCACATGAAAATTCCCTAAAATAGACCACATATTAGTACACAAAGCAAATCTTTAACAAATACAGGAAAATTGAACTAATTCCTTGTACTCTATCTGATCATAATGGGATTAAACTACAAATCAGCAACAAGGAAAACTACAGAACATACACAAAATCATGGAAACTAAACAGTATATTACTGAATGATGAATAGGTATTTGAAGAAATACAAAAGGAAATTAAAAAAATTCATAGACTCAAATGATAATGAGATCACAACATACCAATACTTTTGGGACACAAAGAGGACAGTCCTAAGAGGGAAATTTATAGCTTTAAGTGTCTATATTAAGAAATTAGAAAGGTCACAAGTAAATAATGTAATGCTTCACCTAAAGGCCTTGGAAAAAGAACATGGCAAACTGAAAATCAGTAGATGGGAAGAAATAATGAAGATTAGGGCAGAGATTAATGAAATGGAAACCCTGCCCAAAAGCAATATGAAGAATCATTGAAACAAAAAGTTGGTTCTTCGAAAGGATAAACAAGATTGATAAACTCTTAGCAAATCTGACCAGAAGAGATAAGAGACACAAATGAATGAAATTAGTGATGAAAAAGGCACCATTATAACTGATAACAAAGAAATTCAGAAAATCATAAGGACATACTTCAAAATGAGGCAAACCATTTAAATAGACCTACAACAGGTACAGAGATCCAAACAGTTAAAAAAAACCTCCCAACTAAAAAGTCCAGGCCCAGATAGATTCACTGGTGAATTTTATCAGACTTTCATGGAACAACTAACACCACTGCTTCTCAAACTTTTCCATAAAATAGAAGTATAAGGAATTCTACCAAATTACTTCCTAAGTAGACTAAGTAGACTTTACTCCAGAGATGTGGGGATGGTTAAACATACACAAATCAATAAATGTAATACACTATATAATGGACTGAAGGACAAAAATTACATGATCATCTCAATACATGCAGAAAAAGGATTTGACTAAATCCAACAACCCTTCATGATAAAAGTCCTACAGAAGCTGGGAATGGAAGGAACATATCTCAACATAATAAGGGCTATTTATGACAAACCTACAGCCAACATAATAATAAATGGGGAAAAACTTGAAGGTTTTTCACTAAAATCAGGAAGAAGACAAGGGTGTCTGTCCCCACTTTTATTTAATATAGTACTAGAAGTCTTAGCTATAACAATAAGGCAAGAGACACGTAAAAGGGACACAGATTGGAAAGGAAGAGATCAAATTATCATTATTTGAAGATGATATGATTCTATACAGAAAGAACTCTAAAGACTCTACCAGCAAAGTGTCAGAGCTGATAAAGCTTTAGCAACATAGCAGGATACAAAATAAACACATAAGAATCAGATTTCCTATATACTAATAACAAACATGCAGAGGATGAAATTAGGGAATCACTCCCAGTCACAATTGCCTCAAAAAAATTTTACTTTGGGATAAACCTAACCAAATAAGTGGAGGATCTCTACAATGAAAACTTTAAAACACTCAAGCGAGAAATTGCAGAAGACATGAGGAAATGGGAAGACATTCCCATGTTCTTGGATTGGAAGAACGATTATTGTGAAAATGTCAATCTTACCAAAAGCAATCTATATATTTAATGCAATCCCCATTAGAATTCCAATGGCATTCTTCACAGAAATAGAAAAAATAATGCTAAAATTCATTTGGAAGCACAAAAAACCTCAAGTAGCCAAAACAATTTTGAGCAACAAAAATAAGGCTGGTGGTACCACCATACCCAATTTTAAGCTATATTACAAAGCTACAGTAGCATAATCAGCATGGTACTGGCACAGAGACAGACACATCGATCAATGGAATAGAATAGAGGACCCAGATGTAAATCCAGGCAGCTACAGCCATCTGATTTTCGACAAAAATGCCAAAAATATTCATTGCAGAAAAGATAGCCTCTTTAACAAATGGTGCTGAGAAAACTAGATATCTATATGCAGAAGGACAAAAATAGATTTTTATCTCTCTCCATGCACAAGAATCAAGTCCAAATGGATCAAAGACCTTAATATCAGAGATGAAACACTGAAATAGCTAGAGGAAAATGGAGGGGAACCCTTTAATATATTGACATAGGCAATGACTTTCTGTATATAACCCCAGTTGCTCAGGAAATAAAATCACTAATCAACCCACTGGAATCTCATGAAATTACAAAGCTTTTGTCCAGCAAAGGATACTGTGAATAGAGCAAAGAAGCAACATACAGATTGGGGAAGGAATCTTTTCCAGCAATACATCTGACAGAGGATTATTATCCAGAATATACAAAGAACTCAGGAAACTAAATAATAAGAAATCAAACAACCCAATTAAGAGTTCTCAAAATTGAGAGTTCTCAAAAGAAAAAGTACAGATGGCATATAAACATCTAAAAATTGTTCTGTATTCTTAGCCATCAGGGAAATGCAAATTAAAACTACTTTGAGATTCCATCTCGCTCCTGTCAGAATGGCTGTCATCAAGAAAACAAATGACAATAAATGTTGGGGAGGATGTGGACAAAGAGGAACCATTCTACGCTGTTGGTGGGAATATGATCTGGTCCAACCATTGTGAAAATCAGTGTGGAGGTTCCTAAGACAGCTAAAAACACATTTACCGTATGACCCAGCTATACCACTTCTAAGCATATATCCTAAGGACTTGTCGCACTGCCTTAGAGATACTTGCTCATCCATGTTTACTGTGGTTCTATTCACAGTAGCTAGGAAATGGAACCAGCCTAGATGTCCCTCAATTGATTAGTGGATAATGAAGATGTGGTATATTTATACAATGGAGTTCTACTCAGTGACAAAGAAAAATGAAATTATGAAATTTGCAGGGAAATGGATGGATCTGGAAAGGATTGTACTAAGTGAAGTAACCCAGGCCCAGAAAACCAAATGTCACATGTTCTCTCTCTCATATGTAAATCCTAGTTATAATTGTCCAGACTTGTGTATGAGTTGGAGTAAAAATTGGTAGCGGAGGCTAGAAGCTAGAAAAGGGCTATAAGGGAGGGAGGAGAGGGGATGGTACTGTATATATGTAAGTAGATGAACAGATTACTGGGGTTGGAGTGGCCTAAGCAAGGTCAGGAGAAGAGAATGAGTAAAATAAAGGTTGGGGGAGGGTCGATCAAAATTCAGGATATTGTGAATAAGCCATATGAAAGCCTAATTTTTTGGATAATGGCACACCCAGAAACCATTGACTGTTACTAGAAAAATTTCAGTGCCAGGGATGGGATACCTTCCAGTGAGTTGTTCAGGCCAGGGAGGTCCGTGATGCCCCCAAAACATTACAGGCTATTGCCAAAGCTCTTGGTTTCATACCAGAATTAGATGGTAAGACTCCACATGCCTGGGCTGCAAGGTCACTGAGAAATGAAGCTGGAGCTGAGCTTAAAACCTCCTCCCTGTAGACCAGCTGACAGAAAGCTGGAAAAAGCTGCACAGCTCAATGGGAGACAGAAGTCATCATCAGTGAAAACAGTGGGTAATGCAAACCTCAAGCTTGGCCAGCCAGGCCAAATGATTGAACAGGTACAATAGTGGCATGTCTGTTATTGGGAATCCAACAGCTCTCTAATTGGACTGGAGGCCTTCTCTATGGAAGGGAATACATGCCTGGTACTGAAAACCTAATCAAAAGTCTATGGTGGGGAAGGTCATGAGCCTTAGGAGTGTAATACCTACTCTTATCTGGCTAAATGTGTATATTATGTTCACTAAACTGCCCTGTAAGCACTTTACTTAACGTTCATATCCATATGTTAATGCTACTCTCACTTTTGGTTCGAGAAACTTCTCTTTTCAAATGGCGGTGACCATTGGGATGACCCAAAAGGCACCATAGTGCTGAGAAGAAGTGACAGAGGAGTGCTCAGCACTGAAACATCTCTATCACACCTTCCAAGCTTCAGGGCCCGTTGTGGAAGAGGTGGCAGAAAGAATGTACAAGCCAAAGGAAGAATAGGACTGCTAACAATGCAATCATCTAGAGAGAAATTGGTCTCGATATCCCTGACCTTACAGTACCTATGCAAGAGCTACCTTCACAAGACCCTCATAGTAGGAGGAAAAGATGATTACGTCAAAATAAAAGAGACGAACAGAGAGAGGTAAGGGAAATAATGGAAAGTGGATTTATGAAGGGGAAAGTGGGGGAGGAGCGGGGTTTATTGTCTGCAAGTATGGAAGCTGCTAATAAAAAAAAATAAGTAAATACATAAAAAAAGGTGGAGAGTGATTGCAGGAGACACCTTGTGTTGACCTTTGGCCTTTATATACACACATGCATGTGCACCTGCTTGTACACGTGGGCTCATGTACATAGGAACACACATCACATACACATGTGAAAAAATTCCCCAAAGATGCCCAGTGGTGCACAGCCTACAAAATAATCTTCCTTTCAAGTTCACCATTGAGCTTCCCAGTGGCCTGTGGCTACATGGACGTGGAGTCAGTGGGTGTGGGTGGATTCCTGGAGTGGAAACAAGGAGGGACGCAGCAGGATGCCCGCCAGCTGCTGCATCAGATGCTGACTTTACCGTCCTCATCAGACCCTGGAAGTCATGACGGCCAGGCTGCATCTGTAATTTAATTTCAGCCTGGTCTTCAGCTTTTGATTTGAAAAATAAATGTTCTACTTCTTCAGATGATGACAGAAGCCTATAAGAGCCAGCTGGCCAAACTATAAAATTACATTTATAATTTATTACTAGTAGCAGTCCAACTTCTGTGGTTATTCATTCTATAGGAATTGTGCATATAATTTAGCCCATCCAGTTGACCCCCAGATCCTTCCACTGGGGGGGACTGTCAAGATTTGTTTGAATTCCTTCAATGACAAGTGGGAAAGCTCCACACTGACTTCAGTTTCATCTGCTTATCAAACCTTGAAACACAAATGTCCTCCAACTGGTGTTCCTTCTAAGTTATGATCTAGAAACACAGTGTGTCCTCATCTGAAAGAAGCACTCTTGCTTCTCCCGGGAACATTTAGAGAAGAACTCAGGTCCTAGAGGAGACCTGGGGAGAAGTCTTGTGTCTCAGTGAGCTTCTTCTCCAGATGAGGTACGGCACCCCAGACAGGAGACAGGACTTTTGTATGGACTCAAAGTCGCAATAAGAACCCATAGTTGCTGACTCCCTTTTCTTTATTTCCACCACAATATGCTGTGGAGTCCTCTGAGGTCTTAAGGGAGAGGCTGCAATAGAAACAGCAGGGCAGAGGAGCCAAAAAAAAAAAAAAAAAAAAAACCCAACAACAAAAACAAAAAAACAAAACCTCTTGAGAGAAGCTTGAGGGTTAGGCCAGGCCAGAAAGGATAGAGAGGGAAGGAGGGAAAGCCTGCCAGCAGATGTCCATCGACCTCAGGGGTCAGGAAAGTGATGAGGGTGACTTGGAATAACCCACATCCCAAGTCCTGCAAAGGCCTGGACGGGGGAAGTCCTACATAACGGTCAGTGACACCTTTTGCGTGACTGTGCATGATTTGTATGTATGCGTGTGTGCATGTGGACACCCGTGTGTGTGCATGCATGCAGAGGCCAGAGGTTGGCATTGGTTGTCTTCTTCCATTGCTATCCCTGTTATTCGCCGAGGCAGGGTCTCTCACTTGAACCCAGAGCTTATTGATTCAGCTCACTTAGCTTGTTCTGGGAATCCCCTCTCTCCACCTCCTGAGTTCTGGAATTAGAGGGTGGTCATCGCTCACCTGGCATTTGACTCGAGTTCTGGGGCCTGAACCCCAGTACTTATGCTTGCCCAGCAAACGTTTTACCCATTGAGCCATCTCCTCAGTGTCCCAGTGAAAAGTTCTTTCTTCCTCTATGAGAGTTTCTCCAGGACAAGGATCATGTTTTTCTGGCACTCAGGAATTCCTGAGGAAGAATGTGGTATCTTCACATAATAATTCACAGTGGCCTCTGGTTTTCCTCCATTGAGAGTGACAGTTTATATTAATAAAACTAGATAAGCCAAAATGTTTTATAGTCATATGCATTCATTTGGCCAACACATTGCCGATGGATCCTCTGTAGATAATCTGAATCTTCTCTCATAAATGCCTCAGCCAAGAGCATTCAGAAACAGCTATGAAGTATAACAATTTTAATCTAACTCAATTTTGAAATGAAATCATATTGATTTTTATTTTACTATTACATTCATTCCATGCATGTCCTGGGTGGAGATGCTCTGTGCCTCTGAGATACGCTATGTGCCTATAACATATGCCTTTTATATTCTCTCTCTGTGTCATGAGCATAGAAAAAGGACCATCAGAGGGGAGAAAGAGACCTTGAGGAAAGGGGAAGAGGAAAAAAAGAGAGGGTGATGGAATGCATGAACACAAAAGCAGACGGGAGGACTCTTGGTGGGAGGAAGGGCACCAGAAAGGAAGGGGATGAATAAGAAAGAAACTGATACACATATATTCATTCTATTCATGTAAGTATATGAAAGTGCTATAATGAAGTCCATTACTTTGGATGATAATTTAAACAGATTTTTAAATTTTTATAAATGAAAAATATGCCTTTATGGAAGTGCTTCGATCATGGATTTATTTCTTACTTTAGTTTTGTCTCTTCCATTGATTCAAGGTGATTTGAGGGTCAATCGTGGAGCTTCAAATGAACCCAACCATGTTCCCAGTATCTAGTTGCTAGGTTATGGAAGGATAGGATCATGTCTCATAGATTTAATGAATAAATTCAGCTTAAAATAACTGGCTAGTATTTCTTCCCTGTACTGTAGTGGAAAGAGCATGAACCTCCGAGTTATATCTTAGTTTGCTGCTCAACAGTTTATGTCTACAAGGGGCATGCCAGTAACCCTTACATTGACCAGTCTTAGTTTCAGACAACAGACTCCTCCCCTCTAGTCTACAAAAATGAGATATGTGAGGACACATCAACAGCTCACGATGTCGCACAGACTCGGCCTGAGCTTCTGAAAACAGGTGCAGAAGCCTGAGCCACCAAGGAGCTTCCTCTTCCATGTATGGTCAACAGCGCCCGTTTCCAGAGCCCTGCGCCTCTGCTTAACTTTGCATCCATGAAGAAAATGCCGTAAGCTTTGTCCAAATCTGTCTAGATGGCTGAGCAGAAATCGTGTTCAGGTCTCTGATCTCACAGAGCCTGGGAACTGTATTTAGCTCTTCAGACTGTAACTTCACGGAACATACATCCTGGGAGTCAGTTGGTGTGGGAATCTTCTAAAACCATCCACTACACCCACTGCTGAGAGCGTCAGGCTCCCCACGAGCACAGCAGGCATGATGTCAGTGGGGTGAGGATGATGGTGATGACGGGTGATAGCCCTGTATGTCCTTGGCCTGCACTGTGTGCTATATGGCATCATTTGCTGTTTTTATGCCCTTATTCCTCATAAGAACAGCATATCTTGTCATCTTCGTTTTGGAGATGTGTTAACTGAGGTGCAAAGTAATGAAGTAACTTGTTAAAAGCCACGTGCTGATAGCGAGGGCAGAGCGTGGATCTGTGTTCTAGTAACTTCTTTCAACCACCCAGGTTTGTTGGATTCCTCAGGCAACAGTTTGCATGTAACCTTGCCTTGTCACCTGTGAACCATCACCTCAGTGTGAACAATTCTCTTAACCACACAGTAGCTCAACTTCCTTTTAGTTCCCTTTCACAATTTATGTTTTATGCAGTTAGTTTTCCCATTACTGTGACATAATACCAGACAAAAGCAACTTAAGGAAGGCAGGGTTATTTTGGCTCAGAGTTCGAGGGTACAAGGCAGTCCATGGAGGTAGGGAAGGAGGTGAGGCAGGAGTATGAGGCAGCGAAGGTTATATTGCATCTGTGGTCAGGAAGCAGTGGGAGGTGAATGGTTGTACCGAGCTTCCGTTTTCCTTTTTATTCACTCTGAGCCCCCAGCCTATGGGATGATGCCACCCATAATCAGGGTGGGCCTCGTCTTTCCTTAAACTTTTTCTTATAGACATGTTCAGAGGTGTGTTTCCAAGGTGATTCTAAATCCAGTGACAAAGAACCATTACAACTTGTAGACTAAAGAAAAAAAAAGTTAAAAAGCTGAGGAGATGGTCAGAGGTTAACAGCATTTGTTGCTTAAGCACGAAGAGCCGAGAGGGCCTTAGGCAGCTGGAGTTTGATTCCCCCTCACAGAATCCATATAAAAAGCTGGATGTGCTCACACAGTTGGTAACCCCAGTCTACCAGGGTCAGGAGACCAGAGAATCATTAGGGCTTGCTGACCAAAAACGGCAGCTCTAAGTTGGAGTGACCGTGTCTCAAAGAAGTACACAGTTAAGAGACAGAAGAGAAAAGGGCACCTGAAGTTCTCTTGAGGCCACCACATGAACACGCATGGTGCATGCATCTGCACACCGCTGTGCATATATCACATGCAGCACCCCATAGTACACATACTCTATGCATGCAGAAACAAGGTTACAAAAATTATAGATATTCTGATAGAATAAAGCTCCAACTGCTGAGAGGTTCAAAGCATTATTCCCATTTTACAGAAAGAGGAAACTGACCCTGAGGGGTTGGCCGTGGAGCCCTTTGTCTCCATCCTCAGTCATGATTCTTCTACTGCATTAAACACTGAGAAACAGTCACAGAAGATCCAGAAATAAAATCCAGGAGGCACTGGCCCAGTGCTCCCCATCGACTCTTCTCTGAGGCTCTGCATGGGGCCCTCTGTGTCACAGCCACAGGAGGATTTCCATTGGTTTCATTGGACTGGGGAACAGTGAATCTGAAAGCTGAATTGTTCAGCAGAGGCAGGGGAGACGTGGACATGCATTTCAGCTTTTGGAGACCAGTGGTATGATGAAACATATAAAAGAATCACAGTTTGTAGAAATATTAACAAAAGCTTTTGGGCACAAATTATACCTTCTTCAATAATATAGTAGAGATTTTAAAATTGAATACAGCCATTGTTACAAGAACATAGTTCCTGCACACAAAATAAGATCTAGTGGGATATTTCCAATTAATATGAGGACTAAAGAATATGGTTTGGTGTGTTGAATTGAAAAAAAAAAGGTGCCAAATAAATAGCATTTCATACCAATAATTGATATAAGAAATAAAACATTAACTACATAGTTTAAAGCATCAAGATGACATGTACTAATTTTCAGCCTTTTGATTAAAAATGCTTTTAATTTTGATTCTGTCTTTAAAAGCTTCACATTTAAACTATATAGTACATTACTATGCTTAGGACTGAAAACTAAAATATGCTGCGTGACTCATATACTGTAGCAAAAGCCATATTGTAAGGAATTAACATGGAAGTTTAACCACTTGCAGATTCCCCCTCTGCCACCATGGAGCCATTTTCTGGTATCCTGCACAGCAATGCTCCTGCCTCCACATGCTGCAGTATGTTTGCCGTCGCATGAGTCCTATGCCAGCGTGTCTTGGGCCGGAAGCTAGACACGTATACTGTCTGAATCGGATGCCACATAGCATGCGCTTATCGTGTATTCAGTGGGCCAGCCCATTTTGTTTCGCAAAAAGAAATCTTACGGAGAGACTAGATGACTCTGGACCCAGGGAAGGCAGTGAGTGGCCCTGCACTTGGGTTTGGGTGTTTGCTCTGTGGTCGGCCCTGTGCCTTGACAAGACAATCACTTCTCAGACTCCCTTCCCCCGCAACTGCCTCAATAATTTATTATTCACTTTGTCGTTTGCAGAATTGCTTTGGAGCTAATTTCTGCATCTATCAATGAGGGAAGCAGATGACCTATTCCGCCACAGCTTGGTTGTAAGGATGGGAAAGGCCATGGCTCCCGAGTTCACAGCATAGTGCCTGGCACAGGGGCTAGAACTCGACCACAGTACATATGACCAGTTGTCCCTTTCCCCAGTGTTGATCTTTCTCTCATTTCTAACCTCATCCAATAAAAATGGCTTAGTCAAATCCATTTAAATCTCAATGTTTCTAATTCTACCTTGCCATAATTAGCTCACTCTTCCAAGATAGCCACTAGTGTTCTCAATGTATGCTACCTTCACTTTTCCTATGCTAATCATTCCATCTTTGGCCTGCTTAGGTCCCCAGTCTTCCTAAACCTCAATAGGTCACAACACCAAGAGTCTATTCCTGGCAATGGGGCATGTGTTCCACACGAGGTTAGGCAGCTCCCCTCTCGTGGGCATCTAAATTTTGAAGGAGACACGTGGAGCTATTTTATTTAGACAAGACCCTTCCACCAAATGTTTATTAGTGCTTCAGTAGCCAGAGGTTGTTTCTATACTTTTCATGAATTGAGCCTCCAGCTCCCCTTTGCTCTGAGTGTGACCATCAGATGGGAGTACTCAGTTTCACAGTGATTGCCCTACTTCTACCTTCTGAGTGCTGTGCTGGGATTAGAGGCGTGTGCCACCAAGCCTGGCCCAAAATAAAACTTTTATTTTATTTTTTGTTTATTTTTATTTATTTATTTGAGAGCGACAGAGAGTGAAAGAGGCAGAGAGAGAGAGAGAGAGAGAGAGAGAGAGAGAGAGACAGAATGGGCACGCCAGGGCCTCCAGCCACTGCAAACAAACTCCAGATGCGTGTGCCCCCTTGTGCATCTGGCTAACGTGGGTCCTGGGGAACCGAGCCTTGAGCTGGGTTCCTTAGGCTTCACAGGCAAGTGCTTAACTGCTAAGCCATCTCTCCAGCCCTATTTTTTTTTTTTTTTTTTGTTTTCTTTTGAGGTAGGGTCTCACTCTAGCCCAGGCTGGCCTGGAATTCGCTATGTAGTCTTAGGGTGGCCTCAAACTCATGGCGATCCTCCTACCTCTGGGATTAAAGGTGTGCGCCACCATGCCTGGCTCCAAAATAAAACCTTTACAGGAACACTGACACACAACTATATTAGATGTGTAATCAGGGAAAATCTTCGATTGCTTCCTTTATTTGATTTTATGAATGTTTTTTAGCGCACGTGTGTGTGTGCAGACTATACAGGCGTGTCCTCGTGTGTTTGCAGATGTGCATGTACACTGAGGGCCCAGGAGAGCATCAGCTGTCCTCTCTTTTCACTCATCTTGTTTCCTTGACACAGAATCTCTCACTCAACACACAGCTGCCATTTCACCACTTTTTTTTTTTTTTTTTTCAGTCCGCAAGTCTCCAGGGTCCGTTCCTCTGTAGCCCTGGGTAACAGATGGGCACGGCCACACTCGGCGGTGAGTGCTGGGGACTTGAATTCCGGCAGTCCCGGGCTCTCTCAGCCCCTCATGCCGACGCCTGCACAGCAAGCCCTCTTAACCGCTGAGCCGCCCCTCCAGCCCACGCTGCTTAGGGTCTTCATTTTTCTTACATGGGCCTTCTTTCTGCTAAGAGACCCAGCTTGGAACCAGGGCCCGTTCTGGAGCCAGGGGCCCCTGGGTCTTTAGAAACAGCAGGCTCTAGTCCTACTCCCCACCCCAGGTCTTTGACTAAAGATGAGATCTGCAGGGTGCCTTTGCGGTTTCTGCTTTCCTAAACAGGTGCCCTCGCTCATGCCCTGCACAGTGCCACCCCCTCCTTCTCTGTGTAAACTGCCTTGTCGTGTCACTCCTGCCAAAAAGAATCACTGAGGGGAACATTAATTTGTTTGAGTGGATGTATTTCAAAGTTACTTTGAAAATAAATTGTTATGTCCTGTGATATCTTAGAACACTCACAGCTGTTGGGATGGCAGATTCACAAAACACAGTATACTGCCCCCCAAAACATTAACCCTTCAGTAGTTTGTTTAACATCAAATGACTCAAGTCGGCGTTAAAGTGAGCGTGCTGTGGTCTTCACACAGTCTTTTCCTGCGGAGACCATGGATCAGTAATTATTAGTCATTGCTCAGCACAGAGGTAGTCATTCATCCATTTTCTTCTCTTTCTTTTCACACAGCATAGGGGGCCGCACACATGAGCTTCCATGACAAACCCCACAAAGCTAGGTCAGAAGATGAGTAGAAAAGCTAAGGCTAGTTTGCTGAATCCAAATAAGGCACAGGGCTACAAAAATGCCTTGCCCATTGGTTTGTGGGAGACATCATGAGTTGTCTCCTTAGGCCCTGTTTTCCCTTGTCTTCCTTCACTAAAGATGGCTCAGGGAAATTCACGGAAGAGGGGGCAGAAAGATTGTTAGAGCCACATGTTGGGACATTATGCACAGAGATATTGCCTCCTCTCCATAACTGATGGCTAACCCCCCAATGCACAACCCACATTCCCCAACAAGGGGGGGGTCCCTTCAGAGGGGGGAGGACAGGGAGGAAGCTAATGATGGTACCAACATGGCTGTATACACACTGTGTACATAACTAATAAAAAAAGAAAAGAAAACAATTAGAAATGACATTAAGAAAAAAAAAAGATGCCCCAAACGCAAACCTTGTCTCCAACTCAGCTGTGATAGGAGATGGCAGGTAACCTACTGCTGGCCAGTGGGATAGATTCTGCTGTGACCTTCTAGTGCTTTGCTATTTTTCAGCATATTAATGACTTCTTGTTGAAGCATCTGCAGCAGACAGCTTCGGGTTCGCTGAGATGAACTTCCAGACCAGGCATAGTCATGGGAAGGGATTTATTGAAGATTACAGATCCAGGCGAAGTTCCATAATGGTAGGAGGAGCTGTCCCACTTTCACAGGACCAAACACACACACACACACACACACACACACACACACACACACACACACAGAGAGAGAGAGAGAGAGAGAGAGAGAGAGAGAGAGAGAGAAGCACAAGCCTAAAAGCTAAAAGCGACATGGCACAGCACACTTCAGGAACTCGAGGCAGGCACACCTTGCATATCTTTAGGTCGAAATCTCAAACCCACCACCACACCTTAAGATCCACCCACTGACACCACCTCCAGCCAGGTGGCTGCAGATGCAAACTACAAACTAATAAAACACTGAATATATTGGGGGCTATCTATTCAAACTACCACAGCATCTAAACTCACTTTTAAATATTTTTGTTTATTTTTTTATTTATATGAGCGATAGACAGAGAGAGAAAGAGGCAGATAGGTAGAGAGAGAATGGACTCGCCAGGGCCTCCAGCCACTGCAAACGAACTCTAGATGCATGTGACAACTTGTGCATCTGGCTTACGTGGGTCCTGGGGAATCAAGTCTCAAACTTGGGTCCTTAGGCTTCACAGGCAAGCGCTTAACTGCTAAGCCATCTCTCCAGCCCTAAACTCATTTTTAAAATTTTTCATCAGCCAGTCTTTATTGATAGCTTCTTTTCTTTTTTAAAAAATATTTATTTATTTATTTGAAAGAATAGCCAGATGTACAAGGGGGCGCATGCATCTGGAGTATGTTTGCAGTGGCTGGAGGCTCTGATGCACCCATTCTCTCTCTATCTATCTGCCTCTTTCTTTCTCTGTCTGTAGCTCTTAAATAAATAAATAAATAAAAATAAACAAAAAAATTTAAAGGGAGTTGCTCAGCTGGCACTTGATCTTGATCTTTGGTGCTTTACCTTTATTTCTTCCTGGTTCTCCCTGCCTGAAGCATGAACCTAATGCTTGGAAATGGAGTGGCTAGCGACCCTGTGACCTTGAGCCTGAAAGCCAAATGCAGCAGCGGATGGCAAAGGTGGAAGCCACGAGAGGTCTGGGTAGCCACCTTCTGGGTATCCTGTCAGTACTTGTTAGAAGAAAGAAAAACATCCATCCATGCAGGCCCAGTTAGCCAGGGATCCCGTGTTCTGTCTTCCTTTTCTCTTGTCTCCCTGTCCTTCCTACAAATATCTCAAGACTGTGGGCTCAATGCCATAGGGGCAAGTTTGAGATTTGTATACTGACACACTGATCTTTTCAACATTGTTTCAGAAAGTCATTGTCAGGGATCTGGAAATAAACAGTGACATGTTTTCTATCACTGCAAATAAAATTTCATTTTAGGGCTAATGAGTAACAAACACATTTTCTCTGTGGAAGACTATAAAAGTCCCTCTGTATATGTATAGAACACACACAGACACATATAGGGCGCGCGCGTGTGTGTGCGCGCGCATGTTCTCCTTTGATTTTCATTATAATCTTTTGAGGTAATTACTATTCCCTCATTTCACTTTGTCTCACCCTGCTGTTTCCAACTCTGGCTTTGGTTTCTTTTCTGTTCTTTTGGTACTTGGGATGAAACCAGGCACTCATGTATGCCTCAGTGTCACTGGGCAACATCTCCTTCCCTATATTCTACCAGACAAGGGAAAAAGTTAAATGGTTAAAAAAAAATGAGCCTTAGAAAGATGCATGATAATAAGTGCTAGTCTGTCATCTGCACAGGGTTGGCAAACCTGTTCTGTGGAGGGCCAGTTCGTAGATGCTTTGGGTTTTACAGTCCTGCCTTTTCAGCTGAGTGTTCTTATATTTTATTTTATTTTTTTTTACTCAAGCCTTTAAAAAATGTAAAAACCATTCTTAGCTCACAGGCCACATGAACATAAGCTGCCATTGAGACTTGTCTGGGTGTGTGGACCACTGAACAGCCAGACGCTTTCTGCCTTTGTGGGATAAGAATTTTTCCCAGAGGCTCCTGCTCTGTGGTAGCGCAAGTCTCCTGGGCTCTTAGCTGTACGGAGGTGGAAGGGTGTTGAATGAGGGGAGCTGAGGGAATGTTCTTGCAAGCAATGCTACCGAGCATAGCCTGCAGGCTGGTGCTGTGTGCCACACCACCTGCCTTACCTACCTCCTTTCCTGGTGGAGCAGATCTGCTATGATGCCATCTTTTCACTCATGGTCACATAGAATGCACTCTTTCCTACTTTCCAATTTATTCATCAGACATGCATCTCTACCAGCTAGTGTCAGTGGTTGTCTTAGGATGTCCTTATTTTCACCTTAAGATCAAAACCACCTGGACCTCAGAATAGACAATGGACAGTCCCCTGTGCTATGGAGATGACTTCTGGAGATACAAAGTGAAGAATTTTGAAGAGATTCACACAGGTGAATGATAATTTCCCTGGTAACTCTTGTTAACTGTGCCGTGACCACGGTTTTCCATTTCTCTTGCTATATGGAAGAGTGACCTTTAAGCTCAAATATGAATTTTTCATAAAAGAAGTCAAATTTGGATTTTCCCAATTCTGATGATTAAGAGACACTAGCATTGTTACAAAAATGTCAGGAGAACATTTACGGAAACAGTTGACTAATGTGTTTGAGTTTTAAAGACCGTCGTTGTTTTTTGACCCTGTAGATACTCATCTGGTTATCCATTTTAAGAATCCATCATTAGTGCCGGTAAACTACGTACAATATATATGCTATCGCATCACTTACATATATGCAAAGGAAATCTTAAATGTTTAATAATGAAGAAATAGCTAAGGTATTAAAGTATCCCTACTCAGCAAAATATGACATGTGAAAACCGTGTGGAAAAGAAGCTATAAAATCAGACACACGTGCTCTGGATACAGCCAGCGACAAGAGCACAATGCAACCCACTACTCTGCACAGTGAGCATGCACTTATCTTTCAAAAATGAATAAGCAAACAACAAAAATCACTTGGGTGTTTTTATAACTATGTAAGCAAACTTAACATGATATCATTTGCTCATATTAAGGGCAGAAGTTGTTTCCTAATTGTCTCCCCAGTGTTCCTAGCCACCCCGGGCCAAGGAGCGTCACTCCGTTTTGACAGCGGAGGAAACTGCAGCTCAAGTTCACAGAGCTGAGAAGTGGCTGTCGCGGGGTGCGATCCCTGGTCTCTCTAATTCTAGAACTTTGGTTTACACAGTTTGAGGTGACTTGCTGTGAAACGTGGCAATTAAGAGTGCACGATCTAAGGGACTGTAAGAGACAATCTGCTTGCTGCGATGTCATCGGCTTGCGAAGCTGGACAAAAGGCTCAGAGCTGGCTGGTTACTCAGCACACCTCTGCAGGCCTGAATCCTACACGTGGGGAGACAGTTTCTGTGGCTTCTCTCCAAGGAGCAGCAGCATTCTTTTCCCGAGAAGAGAAGGGGGGACTGCCGCCATGTCCGCTGGAGAACAAGCTGCTCATCCTTGGAAAGCTCACTAAGGGGCAGTGGTCCAGCTTTGACACTTTGGACTGCCTTACACTCTCCTTCATCTTTTTTTCTTTTTTAACATCTGCATGTGGACGTTATAAAAGTGTTTTGGGGGTCTCTGGGCGCTTAGAGGAAAGGAGGAGTGTGAGTGTTGTAACTGAGCTGTTACTGGCGCCCTTTCCAGCACGCATTGGCTGCATAAAACACGTAGTCAATAAAACACAACAAAACAATAAAACGAAGCCCTTTGGTGCTTTCATATAGGGTGTTATGCAATCCAGAAACCTGTGGTCATAAAAAGGGGAAGGAGGGAAACTTTACACTTGCAAGAACAAAGACTCTCTGGCACTAGGTTGAAAATAGCACTAGCTGAGCCCTAGTTGTACCCCTTGGCACCTGGAAGCAGTTAGGTTTGAAAGCAGGGCAGACACCCAGGCTTCCCACTCGCAGCCTCCACAGGATCTTGTGAGGGGCATGCAGTGCAAGGTGCTTTTCATTAGCAAAGTCATTGATCGTACCTACAAAGATACATTTCTTTTAAATGGTAAATTTATTAGCTATGGGGACAAAGATCATTTGTAGCACCTCCCTTTTTTTTTTTTTTGGTGGGGAAAACATAGGTTTTGGAACTGCCCTAGGTGCCAATGCCTCTAGGCTGTGATTCAAGAAAGTGGTCTCTCGACTAGTGGAAAATTGCAAAGCAAACCTCAACACGTTCCTCTTTCTGGTTAAGACTGAAAGAAAACACGGAGTTTTTTTTTTTTTTATTGTTGGTGCATTGTTAGGACTTGTTACAAAGTAGGCCAGTGCAATTTGTCTATTTTGGGTTTTAGAAACATTTGTTCTTCCCACAAGAGGTATTTTAAATACCTTCAGGAGTAGGACTGCAACCCCAAACAATTCATTAAAATAGTTTCTCTGGGGACTTCATTTTAAAGCAGAGGTTGTTGATGGTGATGATGAGTGATAGCAAGTGAGCCACAGCTGAGCCCATCCTTTGGGTTCAGACCAGCCTGAGGAGGTAAACACATGAAGGATGGAGCTCCTCCCCACCACTCCCAGGACGCAAAAGTCGCCCAAATGGAGGAACATCAGATTGAAAGGCAGTGAGCCATCCTGGCTCAGGAACTGGAGTCACCAATGAGGAAGGACCACTTTGAATGAAGCTGTTTGTCTTCCCAGGCCAGGCCCACTTGATTCAGGTCAGAGTGCCATGGTAGATGGGCAGGACCCTCTCTACACCTACAGGGTTCTGGTTTAGTAAACCCTGCGAGAAACTGGCGCAAGGAACAGACAAAAAAGTAGACAATGGGCTCTTTATGCATTCTGAGATGCTGGCTGGATACATTCTGGGGGTGCTCAGCAGGGAGGTATGATGTAAGAGAGAGAGGATAAAGTTACACAAGGCCCAAGGTACCATGCTAATACTTGTGAGAATTTCTCTGGATTATTCTACAATTCACTGGGAACAGTCCTGTTTTCTGGTGGCTGTGAACAGGGTGGGGTAGACTTTGGGTTCTACATTAGAGTGAGTGGGGAAAGGAAAGAACCACGAGAAAATTCCACAGAGGTGTCAGAATAATTTGAGCTGGCCTAGGTAAATAGGCTATGGCAGTCGTTGAAACCTGTTTGGATGTATTTAACCCATTTGCCAAGCTTTATGCTTGTAGATATTGCCCTATGTAGGTGCTGGTGGAACCTGTGGATTAACCACTGATTTTAGAGGAATAGCTTCTCCATCTTCCTGTGCTGCACATGTGGAAAATACCTCTGCTATATGAGAAGGACATAGATATCGGCCCTATTCATCATGCACAGAAATGGCTGGAGCCGCATACTGAATTCCATTTTTTCACACACAAGTTATGAATCATGTTTCCTCATGTTACCTGATCCCTCGGCTTTCACTTTGTAATACTAGCTGAGGAACTTATCCTGATTTTTTTTTTCTGGTTTATTCTGGATGAAAGAAAGCACCATTGTCTGTATTTTATGTCAGTGAAGGGTTTTGAGAGGTTGTTTTTCCTCATGCTTAGAGCAACTAGTATCACACCAACAGCTGCCCGGTAGAAATTGTTCTTCTGCAGAGGTGAACAGAGCCAGTCCCCTCTGCAGGGGATCTGAATCCTGATTTCCCATTCTGTATGTCCTCACAGCTTTCCTGCCACACAGCTGTAATGGTATCGTTTTGCACTTGGGAGAAATTTTAGCTTTATTTATGAATGGTTTTCATCCATTCCCCCATCCTTTTGTTTGTCCATCCCTTCATCCATGCTTTTTCCTTCCTGATGCAGTTACTTTCTTGTTGCTGGGAAAAACACCCAACCAGAAGCAGCTTATGGGAGAAAAGGGTTTATTTCAGTCTTACCGAATCCAGGGAAAGCCTCATCGTGGCAGAAGAATCTGGCTCACTTCCATAGATCCACAGCAGAAAGATACCACCAACAGCCAGCAAACACCAACAGCCAGAGCTCAAAACTGGCTCTGTTTCCTCCTTAGGGCTGGACTAAAAGATCCATACCCTCCCCCAGTGATATCTCCTCCAGCCAGGATGCTGGAGACCTAAGTCCGAAGTTTAACCTTAATCAAAAAGTCCCTAAGGGGCTGGAGAAATTGCTTAGTGGTTAAGGTGCTTGCCTGCAAAGAGCCCAACGACTCATGTTCAACTCATGCCAGATCCCACACGAGCCAGACACACAAAGGTGAGGCAAGCACAAGTTCTCAAATACCCACTAGGTGGCACAAGTGCCTGGAGTATGATATCAGTGGCTGAGGCCCTGGCACACCAATTCTCTCTCTCTAAAATAAAAATAAATAAACCAAAAAAGTCCCTAAGGTTATTGGGGACATACATTCACATTCCAACCATCACACTTCCCTTCTTTTTTTTATTTTTTATTTTTTTTTTAAATTTGTTGTTTATTTACTTATTTGAGAGCGACAGAGAGAAGGAGGCAGAGAGAGAGAGAGAGAGAGAGAGAGAATGGGCACGCCAGAGCTTCCAGCCTCTGTAAACGAACTCCAGACGCGTGCCCCCTTGTGCATCTGGCTAATGTGGGTCCTGGGGAATTGAGCCTCGAACCGGGGTCCTTAGGCTTCACAGGCAAGCGCTTAACCGCTAAGCCATCTCTCCAGCCCCCACACTTCCCTTCTATAACTAATGCCACCACCCCTCTGCCCTGCACTGGAAGTTTATGGTGCTCTATGACTTTTTACCCACCCAAATGAGAGCAGATCTGTGAAATATAACCACCCAACTGTCTCCAGGAGAACTATAGGGAACAACTTCGAGTAATTTCTGAAATTCTCGCTTTCTGAGCTTGGGGAGCTGATATCGCAGTGCTTCTTACATTGCATCATGTACAGATCACACCATCTATGGGCTGGGGGAGAGCTTAGTGTGTAAAGAGCTTGCCTTTCAAGCACAAAGCCCCAACTTCAATCCCCAGAACCCATGTAAAAAAAAAAAAAAGAAAACTACAAACAAACAAAACCCCCTGGCATGGTGGCACACACTTGGAATCCCAGTGCTAGGGAAGCCGCAGAGACAAGTGGATTCCCTGGACTTGCTGGCCAGCTTAGCCTACTTGGTGAACTTTGGACCAGTGAGAAACCCTGTCTCCAAAAGGTGTACAGAACTTAAAGAATAGCGCCTGAGATTGTCCACTAGTCTCCACGTGCAAACATACATGTGTATCTGCACACATACCTGTGCATTTGCACACATGTGAACACACACAAGATTTTTCTATGGAAGTAAATATTAAAATATAATCCTAAGATGAATTCAAGAGAATCCTTTATAATTAACGGGCAGAGGAGATTAGTGATAGTCAAGGTTCAGAAAACATTACTACAGGGTCTCTGGAGCACAGAGTTATGCATTTGTTGGGCACCTCCCTGGGGCTGAGCATACCTCTGTACCTTGCAGTGCTAAGCAAGCAATTATGATCAATTTAAAGCACTTGGTCCTTATTATTTGAATTCTCACAAGTCAATATGCTATCATAAATTTTTTTTTTTTTGAAATAGAATTGCGGAGTTTAGAAAGAACTTTAGAAAGAAGCCCACAGGACATGGAGAGTGAGCTCCCTGTCTGAGTCTAAAACCTGTGTTTATAGATGGTAGAGTCTTCAAACCTTCTTAGAACACTGGCATTCTAAAATGTCAAAAGGCCTTTATTTCAACTTATGGAAAACTTAAAAAATAAGGCTTAGAGGAAAACGATTCCCAGGGTTATGTAGCTAATTTAGCTCTGTCTTGGCAAGACATGGCTGGTCCCTGAAAACATGGTATGTGCTGGACTTTTTGTGTTAGTGGGCTTGAGATTATGAGCACCATCCCCCTGCTGGTATAGGATAAGAGAAGCTTTGTCCAGGGTCGGTGGCCTGTGCCAGGGACACCCTTAGGGGAATTTAGCCTCCCAAGCATGCGTTGAACGTTTGGAAACAACTTCTATTTAGATCAGGTTTTGATTGTCTCCAGTGAGTCAGCTCCCCTTTTATATACTCCCAACAACCTGTGCATCTTTGGATCTGCTCAACACACATAGACTTATTTAATTGTGTATTATTATCTGCTTAACAACTGCTTTTTTTTTCCTGAGGGTAAGATCACAGTGTACGTATTTATGGTTGAATACCATGCTAAGCACATGCGCTGCTGAGTAAAAGCAGATATGGTTCTCAACTTTAATAGAACTTATGGCGTATCGGAAAACAGATATTAATCCAATAGTTATAACAAGAACATAAAATTTAAGGGTGGCAATAGTTGTGATGAGCATGTTATTATGATAGTATAGTGAATCAGATACTCTGAAAGCCTCTGTGGTTAAATATGACTGAAGATAGTACGCATAACTCTAATGGTTGCTAGGCCAGAAATAAAACAAAAGAAAATTGCCGAGACAAAACAAATTTGGAAAGCTGGATGGCTGAAAAAGTTTCTATTTAGGTGTTGGGACTGTATCTCAGTAGTAGAGTGCACATGCTGAGCTTGTGTGGGTCTTGAGTTTGATTCACAACATGAAAAATTATATGAATGAATAAATAATTTCTATTTAATTAAGCAAATTTAATTGTTGGGCATTCTTTTGATTTTTTCCATATGTTTTAAAAATGTACTAACATTATTAACATTGTCATGATTAATTTTTGTTTCATTTGTTTTGAGGCTTTGCTGCTTGGTACATTTAAATTTAGAGTTGCCAAATCTCTCTGGTGGATTACATCTTTCCTCATTACTTCTTTTTTGATTATACTTCCTGTTTGAAAGTCTGCTTTGTCAGATATTTGCATAGATAGATATGACTATCTTTTGGGGAAACATATATCCATAGTAGTCTTTTTTGTTCTGTCTTCTAATTTAACCTCTTCATTTTATCTTCACTGTTAGGGTAAGACATATTTTTTATAGCAAATATATTATAGCATTAAAATATGTATTCTGAAAATAATTCCGTTTTAATTGGAATATTTAGTCCATTTATTAGATCTTTTGTGGTTAGTCTAGAGAATATATCATGAAGTCTAACTTATTAAAATATCAGAAATTAGTGCAGTAACTGTCTTCCGGACAACAGTAAGTCCTTAGACCACCATAGCCTTATTAATACTTCTTTCAAGGCAGCAGGTTTTGACTTATGTGGAGGTTTGAAAAGTTATTCTTTTGGTTTTTATCAATTTGATTGTCATGGGTCTAGGTTTTTATTCTGCTTTACTTTGCTTTTAATTTTATTTCTAAATGTAAGCGACCACTCTTATATTTTACTTATATATATAAATATAAATTATTCTGTCAATGTTATCCTTCTAAACATAACAATATTTTAATATACTTTGTCACTTATATATTCTCTTCCATTGTCTTGTTAGTGTTGCTTGGGGTTCTAGATTGACATTTTTATTTTTATATAAAACTTATTAAGGCTGTTTTAATTTAGTAATTTGTTCATCAACTATAAATATTTACTTCTATATACACTATTATCTTAAATAGCTTTTTCCTTCTGATTTTTCTTTTCATTTAAAATATTTTAATTATAAAAATTTATAGGATATAGCATTATAATTTAATATGTTCATTAGCACATAATGATAAAATCAGAGTAGTTAACATATCTACTTCCTTAATATTAAATTTTTTTGATTAACATGTAATATATATATATATATATATATATATACATATATATATATATATATATATACATTTATACAGTACAGTATGATATTTCAATGAGTATACATCATATGTGCTGGTCAAATCAGGATAACTAGCCTTCCCATGCCACTACTATTTTAAATTTGGAGTCTTTGAGCTTCTCTCTTCTAGTTATTTAGATAAATATATATTATGTTCTTATGAACTATAATCACCCCAATATACTGTAGAACCCTAGAATTTATTATTTCATTTTATTTTTCTTTATTTATTTGAGAGAGAAGTAGGCAGGGAGAGAAAGAGAGAGAGAATGGGTACACCAGGGCCTCCAGCCAATGCAAATGAACTCCAGATGCATGCATCCACGTGTGCATCTGGCTTATGTGGGTCCTGAGGAAATGAACCTGGGTCCTTTGGCTTTGCAGGCAAGAGCCTTAACCACTAAGCCATTTCTCCAGCCTGAACTTATTATTTCTGCATAGCTGGTTGGGTACCTGTTCTTTAGTATTTCACTGTCCCTCTTTTCCTCCGTTCATCCCAGCCTCTAGTAATTACTAGTAGGTGTTCTGGTTAACATTTTTGAGAAAGTTAAAATATTGCAAATTGTATCCCCATTGGGTTATTATACTCTTGTTTCCTCACTCCTCTGCCCCTATTCCACTGAGGGCCCTCTTCACTGGGGTTAGTAGTTTCCATGGTGGGATCACAAATGCACCAGTCAGTCCCTGTGAGGATGGGGGTCAGGAGCTGGACAGCACTTTCAGAGTATACCTTCCCACTCTGTGGCTCTTACATTCTTTCTGTCCCCTTCTCCTGCAATGTTCCCTTAGCCTTGGAGGGCATGTTAGAAGTCTTTAGTGTTGAGCTCTCAGCAGCCTCTAATTTTCTGCTTTAATGAGTTTTGAGTCTCCTTAGTGTCTACCACCATCTCCCTGTGGGAGGTTCTTAGGCTAGACAGGAGAGCTGCACTCATGTTTAATCCATCATTTCCTCTTTAGTATTTCCTGTGCCCTGGCAGATGTGAGAGAGATGACTCATGCTAGGCAGTCAGTTTTCTTTCCTTGTTATACTGATGGGTCTTCGGTCTTCACTTACATCTATAAAAAGCAGTTTCTCCATCTAAGAGTGAAAGCAATGTGGATCAGTGGAGATAAACATAGGCATTTAGAGGACTTTTTTTTTTTTGACAGGCCTAACCTCTCTTTTTAGTTAAAGATCAGTGGAAACTTCCCTCTAGGGTCCATGACCTTCCAAGTTAGAGGCTTCTGACTTGGTACTCAGTACCACACATGAATTCCCTGTCCCAGAGTGGGCCTCATATTCAATTAGAGAGAAGTTAATTACCCCCATAACCTATGTGCCACTATTGCACTGGTGGGGACATATTGCCTGGCTGGCTCCATAGTTTGTTTAAATTGTTGGTGATTTTTTATCCCTAGCATCTCATATCCACACATGAGAGAACATGTTACATTTATGCATGTAGCATCTTATTTCACTTAGAAAAATGTTTTCCAGTTCCATCCATTAAAAAATATTTTATCTATTTATCTATTTGAGAGAGAGAGAGAGAGAGAGAGAGAAAGAGAGAGAGAGAGAGAGGGAGGAAGAGGCAGGAAAAAGATACAATGGGTGTGCCAGGGCCTCTAGCCTCTGCAAATGAACTCCAGACACATGCACCCCCTTGTGCATCTGGTTTATGTGGGTCCTGGGGAATTGAACCGGGGTCCTTAGGCTTCACAGACAAACGCCTTAACCACTCAGCCATTTCCCTAGCCCCCATCCATTTTTTTCTTCTGAAAATTGTATTATTCTCTTCTATGGCTGAGAAATACTCCATTTTGAATCTCTACATTTCTCACATCTTCATGATTGGCTGGTTGGCATCTAGGTGGTTACATATGATCACATTCTGAATGATGCTGCAACAAACATGAGTTTTCAGGTATCTCTTTCATATGCTGACAACATTTCATTGAAGATAAACCCAGAGGCAGAGTTACAGGGTCATGTAATAGTTCTGTTTTTCACTTCTTGAAGAAGTTCCATGGTGGCTGTGTTAATTTTTATTCTGATTCACAGTGTGTATTTAAGTATTCATTATTCTCTACATAATTATTAGCATTTATAATTTTTGTCTTTATGATGTCATTCTAATTGAGGCAAGAGTACATTTCATTGTGATTGTGATTTGTATTTCCCTGATGATTAGAATTTTTTTCATAAACTTCATAAGTGGTCTTTTCAGTAGCTTGTTTTCATTTTTGTGCAGGAACTTTGTAGTTGAATATAATATATATTTTGTCTCATTGCATTTTTGTTTCTTGTGCTTTTGGAATCTTATCCAAATAATTGTTGCCTATAGTGATGCTTCCTTTTTTTTTCTAGAATTTTAAGCTTCTTATTTTATTTCTAGATAGCTGAACCATTTTGAGTTGACTTTTTTATGTGGGGTGAGAGATAGGGATTAAGGTTCTATTTTATTGAATGTGAATATCATTTCCTCTATACTATTTATTTGCAAAGGCTGTCATTTCTCCTATGTATGTTTTTGGAGCCTTTGTCCAGGATGAGTTGGTTTTAAGTATCCAAGTCTATTTCTGGGCACTCTATTCTATTCCATTGCATTTGTGTATGTTTTGTACACTATAGCTCTTCTGGATGTTTTGAAGTAAATAGCATGGTAACTCTTGGCATTATCCTTTTGGCTAGAGATCTCTTTGGTTACTTTGGGACTTTTGTGCTTTTATAGCATTTTTTTTTTCAACTTCAGAAAGGCATGGTTGCCATTTTGATGGTAAAATATCACACAATATGTAAAACTGCTTTAGGCAATATGGAAAATTTAATGATATTAGTCCTTTCAGTCTACAAACATGGGAATCTTTGTTTTTGTGTCTTTAATGGGGTTTCATCAGTATTTTTTTTTTTTTTTTTTTGGTTTTTCGAGGTAGGGTCTCACTCTAGCCCAGGCTGACCTGGAATTCACTATGGAGTCTCAGGGTGGCCTCGAACTCACGGCAATCCTCCTACCTCTGTCTCCCGAGTGCTGGGATTAAAGGCGTGCGCCACCACGCCCGGCTTCATCAGTATTTTTTTAAAAAAAATATTAAAACCAAAGTTTTTTAAATTTTTATTTTACTTATTTATTTATTTATCTGCAAAGAGAGAGAGAGGGTGAGAGAGAGGGAGAGAGAGAGAAAATGGGTGTACCAGGGCCATTAGCCAGTGCAAATGAACTCCAGATGCATGCACTACTTTGTGCATCTGGCTTTACATGGGTACTGATGGATCAAACCCAGGTTTTTAGACTTTGCAGGCAATTGTCTTAACTGCTGAATCATATCTGTAGCCCCTAGATTTTTAAAAATATTTTATTTATTTATTACAGCACGAAAAGGAAAGAGAAAGGCTGAAAGGCAGATAGAGAGAATGGGCAAGGCAAGGCAAGGCCTCTAGTCACTGCAAATGAACTCCAGACACATACTCCACCTTGTGTATCTGGCTTTATGTGGGTACTGGGGAATTGAACCTGGGTTCTTAGCATTCACAGGAAAGTGCCTTAACTGCTAAGCCATCTCTCCAGTCCTAGATTTTTTTTTTTATCATAGACATTTTCCACATCCTTGTTTTAATTTACTCCTAGATATTTTCCTTTCTTCAAAGGTGAATGAGAGCTCTCATGGCACTTTCTGCTTCATTTTGAGTAGGGTAGCTCTGTTTGGCTTTGCTATTTCTATACTTTATCATCATTAAGTATTTAGAACCTTACAAGTGTGTTGAAGTATTTCTCTAGCACCAATCAATATGTCATCTTGATCCCAAGTCCTTATGGTAGTTTCTATTCATACTTGACCTTTAATTGATTTTTAAAAAATAATGTATCCCTATTCCACACTTAAAGAATAATCATTTCTGGGAAATGGGCCAAACATTCAGATGGTGACAGCTGCACAATTTGCACCATAGGACTACTATGAACCCTTGAGTTGTGAGAGTGAGGGTAGCTGTCGAAAGCTATTTGACTGTATTAAGACTGTAGAGCATTTCTAACTGTGCAGGAGGGCTTGTGCAGACTCAGGTGCGGAGAACAACAACAATGTACAGGCATTAGTATCTGGACTTAGGCCTCCTTGCCTGGGGAGGGGGCAGCCTGTTACTTATCAGATGAAAATAACAGTTGAATCAGACTCAGCCTTGTTCTTGCTTTTGACATCTTCCTTTTAGTCTTCTTGGTATGAATTTATTATGTAAAACCCAAGGGCTGGTGATTGTTCAGAAGTTATTGCATCCTCCACCCTTTCCCTTCCCACAAGGGTGGAGTATACCCTTTGGCACTAGGCTTGGCTGTCATTTTCTTTGACCGATGGAATGTTAACAGCTGGCTGCATCAAAAGTTAAAAATGCACACTTGTGATTGGGCTTACTTCCTGGTATTCCTGCTTTCGCTCTAGGCAGGACATGTCCAGGCTAGTCTGATGGTCCACATGTGTACAGCAGAGTGCTGCCCACCTACCACTGCAGGCAAGCCACGTCTGCATTAAAAGTCAGGCCAACGGAAGTGGCATTAGGCAGCTGACCAAGACTGGTTGAACTGCCCATCCAGGACCATACCCTATCAGTTGGGACTCCATGGATCTATAGATGTGTAAATAAATATGCTTGTACAGTATACCTTACAGATGGTCTCTTGGCCACATTGTGAGATTGCTTTTGTGTGAAGCTACTTGTAGGCTGTAAGAACTCGTTCTTAAAACTCGGAATGTCAGGGGTCACTTTCTTTCTAAGGTCTACAGTTATCTCCTGTTGCTTTCCGCATCACGCAGTCACTCAAATCTCATGACTTGATTTATGCATTCGCTTCCTCTCCGGCTGTCTAACATTCACTGGCTGGGTATTTGACTTGGCAAACACTGAGAGCAAGTGTGAGGCTATTTGCAGAGAGTGATAAATGCTGTCCTCTCAATGGAAAATACAGGTTGGTGATGGATTACTCAATGCTTCTTGCTTATTTTAAATCGAAACATTCTATTGAACTTCCCCTAACTGCAGAGTTCTTATAAATAAACAATCATTCTTGGATTCTATGGCTGTGGGACCACTGCCAAGTACAGGCATTCCTAGTCTGTGGCCTGAAAAATCTAGTGAAATAGGATAAACACACATGCGCAAGTGATAGAGAGGGAGAGAGATGATAGAATGATTTCCTTGAGAGTAATCAGGCCTGTGGTTGCTTTTGCAAAGTACTGTGGATCCACATGCCCACAGCAGCCCTCCATTAAGCAGGAAGCTAGCTTGCCAGTAGTTCCAGAAGCCCCTGAAGGTTGTAGTAGACCGAGATCTCTGGCCTGGCTCTGCTGCTGGCGTATGCTGTCACTCTCCCATCTCCCTGTCGGTGCTGGAATAATAAACCCTTTCTATTTTGAGCATCAATGTGTGAAGTCAACTGTTTCCTAATCTATACCCACCGCTGGGACGGTTCCAGGGTTTTGGATTAAATACTCCAGCACGAATCTTTTAAAACTTTTCCTAAATAAGAAATTATGCAAGGAGGCTCCCCAGTGAAAGATTTTTTTTCTAGCCCGGGGAATTAAAAGATGCTTCTCTGTTTGCTCTGCAGAGAACAAAGTGACGGGGGGGGGGGGGGTGAAGGAAGCCCTCTTTCTAATTGGCTAATGTCATTTGTCCCTGCTGAGAAGCTGCAAGGAAGAGGCTCACACCCTCTCTAGAGGCTCCTGGCTGGCTGGCCTGGAAGTTGGACTCCCAGCTTCTTTGCTTGTCTTTTTGCTTCCATTATTCATTTGGAGTAGGAAGAGGTGGCATTGAAAATTGTCACAGAATGAACCTCCATAGCAGGGAAAGGCAGAGGATTACTGGATCCTTGGCCACATTGCTTTATAGCACCTGTCACTTGTTTGCATGAGAAAATTAGGTTCTTTTTCCGAGGTAGGGTCTCACTCCAGGATGACCTGGCACTCACTCTGTAGTCTCAGGGTGGCCTTGAACTCATGGCTATCCTCCTAATCCTGCCCCTTGAGTGTTGGGATTAAAGGCATGTGCCACCATGCCTGGTTTAGGTGTGTTTTTATCTGGTGGGGAAGACAAATATTTCCCCTGTATTCTGGGAGAGATGAGCTGAGAGGATCTATATTGTGCTGTTGTTGTTACTGTTTGGTCTGGGTGTTGGAAACTAAATTTGCCCAAACCATGTACAACATGACAGAGCTCCCCATGTGTTGTTAGCAGCTTCCCGTTGCTGGGATGAACATCCAAACCCGGCACAGTTTCGGGGAGGAAGGAATTTATGACAAGCTCACAGCTCCAGGGGGAGGTCCCATCAGTGGTGGGAGAAGCTGTTTCCATTCATCCAAGCAGAGAGCAACCCTCGCCAGTCAGCCAACACCGAAAGCAGCAAGCGCACAACCAGTGGCAAACAGCAGGGACCCTGCCAGAGCTCAGACTGCGCCCGCATACCTTTGGGCTGGAAATCAGATCCTCCCCCCCCCCACACCTTAGGTCTGGATCCCAGGCTCTGTCTCCACTGACACTTCCTCCAGCCAGGTGGCCAGAGATCCATGTTACAAGCTTTAATAAAACACCCGAGACTATGGGGGGCGTGCATGCAAACTACCACACCATGTCATCAAGTCACTTGGTGGAATGTCATCATGGGTATGGTCCCTCCACGTGTGTAAAAGGAAAGGTAAGTATCTGGTGATCTGGAAACTGTTGAAGCTTCACAGTGGTCACTGATGTGTAGGCTTCAAAGAGGCTCATTTGGGTGATGACCTCTCTGGAATAGTCTTCTGCAGACCATGGTGATGTTTTAAGCCAGGGTTTGAAATGGTCCTAAATGGTTGGGGCGGGGGGGGGGGGGAGGTAGTAGCAGGAGTATACGAGACTTAGGATGACATCAAGATCAACCCGCGAAAGGAGGTGACGGCAACTGGAATGATAGAAACCTTCCTGATGGACGCTGCCTACATGCAACAATAGAGTGTGTGTGAAAAACTTCCCCTCCCCCTCCACATAAAGACATAGACAGGGGCTGGAGGGATGGCTTAGCAGTTAAGGCATTTGCCTGCCAAAGCCAAAGGATCCTGGTTCAATTCTTCAGGACCCATGTAAGCCAGATGCACAAGGGGGCGCACACGTCTGGAGTTCATTTGCAGTGGCTGGAGGCCCTGGCGTGCCCATTGTCTCTCTCTCTGCCTCAAATAAATAAATGAAATATATTTTAAAAACACATAGGAGAGGCTGGTGCTAAAAATGTCCTATAAAGGGCCATTAGGCTCATGGCCCTGCGCTTTTGAGTGTCTGTCTTTGCCAGCTCACTAGCCCACTCCTGTTCTCAGGAGTGTTCTTCTCTTTCTGAATAAACTGTCTCTATTTTCATTACTTCTCTATGTGTCTCTGGTACAGTTCCTTGTCCTGGGACTTGACCACCTGCAAACTGAAGTGGGCAGTGGATGTTCTCCAAATTAGGCCCCAGTGCCTGTCACAGAACTGAGCTATGACATGCGGAGCTCCGTGACAGCAGGACTCCAGGACACAGCATGGATCGTGGCCTTAGCTCTCAAACGGGAGTGGGCAGGAAGGTGTGGGTGAAGGGGTGTCAGGGGGAGCGAGTCCAGGCCAGTATTGGTTTCTACCTCAGGAATGTGATGAAGCACCTCCATTAGATATGAACGGGAGTGATCACAATGGCCTCTCAAGTTAAGTAACGTGAGGGGTTCAATGAGGAGGCTATTGGAAAGGTGTGGGCAGGTGTGGGCACAGCCCCAGAAGGATCCGCCCCCCAGAAGGACAGCACACCACTCTGTCACTTTTAAGAGTGGGACTGTGATCCCCAGGAGGAGAGAGTGTGTCTGCAGGCAGAAGACATCCACTAGAACAATTTGGCTAATGAATTTGTTTCCATCAGGATGCTCAAACAGTTTGGATCTTGTAGTGCTTCAATTTTTAGTGCATACTAGATTTTGAATTTTCAGATTAGGGATGCCCAACCTGTGTTAACTTCAGCTACCAGTGACACGTAATGAACCAAACATTTGTGCTGACTTTAAACTCACTTCATAGTAGGTTCAGAAGTTAAGCATTATTTACATTATTTCCTCTGTTAAAAACTATTTCCAATAAATAAATAACAAATAAATAAAACTCTGTTAAAAAAAATAGAGGAAAAGTTCTGAAAAGTAACCTAGAATGTGATTCCACTGGATTCTGATGTTAAGAAGGCAGAACACTTGTCCAGGGCCCTCTCAGCCCCTTGGCAGACACCACTCCTCACTGTGCATGGGAAATGCAGGTAGTTAGAATGGATGCCCCCCAGTACAGTAATGAGTTTATTAAAAGCTTGTAACTTAGATCTCAGCCGCCTGGCTGGAGGAGGTGTCACTGTGGGTGGATCCTAGGGTCCAGCTCTAAGGTGTGTTTAGGGAATCCCAGTCCAGAGATATGCAAAGTGCTTGAGCTTTTCCTGGGATTCCTGGAATGTGCTTGCTTGGAACTTCCCCTGGATCTATAAGCTTCAATAAATATCCCTTCCTCCATAACTGTGCCTGGTCTGGAAGTTCATCCCAGCACCTGAAGCTGTCTCTTACAGAATATGTGCCAGCGTCGTTCCAGTACAGTGCTTTGTGCAGTGACTTGGTTGACAGGGGCAGCCACCCTGAAATACATTTGCCTTCCTTACTTTAGTAAAAGTGTCCAAGAGGCACTGTGAGCACCAGGTTACATGTGCATGCCAGCCTCCGGGTCACTGGGTGGCCTGAACCAGCTCACTGGACTACGGACAGTTTCTTCCTGCCCTCCTGAAGTCTCCTTTTGTCTGGGTCTAATCATTTTCTCCCTGGATCACCAAGCATAGTTTTTGTCAGCACATCATTCAGACCCCTTGTGCTGGTTTGAACTTGAACGTGGGTCTCCCCATAGACTCGGGTGTTTTATTAAGATGGTAACTTGGGTCTCCAACATCCTGGCTAGCGGAGGTGTTGCTGGAGGTGCATTGTCAGGTCAAGACCAAAGATGCGTTTGGGGATGGATCTGATTCCAGTGCAAAGGTCGTAGAGAGCTGGGCTGTGTGTTCACGGATTTGCATGTGTGATGAGGATGGTCCCTGTGCGTCTGCACCTTTCCTCTCTGCTTGGCTCTGTGAAAGTTGAGCAGTCTCTTCCACCACTGATAGAACTTCCCATGGATCTGTAAGCCTGAAATAAATCCCTTCCTCCCATGAACTGTATCTGGTTGTCTATTCATCCTAGCAACGTGGAACCATGAAGCAATCATTTTCCACTGGAGACATTGATCATGATATTGGTCTGAATGGGCATGGCTGCCTTCCTGAGGGAGATGCAAGAGTTGTCCACAACTTTAACAAAATACTGTTCGTCCATTCATTGTTTCTTTGTCCCATTCATTAGTGAGGGAAAAAAAAAAAAAAAAAAAAAACAACAGATGAAGGAAGAACTCTGAAGACCCAGCCTTGCAGCAAAGAGCTGGAGCACCCATGTAAAGCTGAGCCCCAGTTCCACCAGGTGGTGATGTGCAAGGGACCTTGAACCCACCTCCCTCAAATGGCACTAGTCACCTTTCCAGGTCTGTGCTATGCTGTGTGTCCTATGGTGGCTGTTGCAGTCAGGTTCGAGAAAACACCCAACTAAGAGCAGCTTGTGGGAAAAGAGGTTTATTTTGGCCTACTGGTTCAAGGGGAAGCTCCATGATGGCAGGGGAAAATGATGGCATGAGAAGAGGGTGGACATCAGCCCCTGGTTAACATAAGGTGGACAATAACAACAGGAGAGTGTGCCAAACACTGGCATGGGGAAACTGGCTATATTACTCATAAGCCCGCCCCCAAACAATACACCACCTCCAGGAGGCATTAATTCCCAAATCTCCATCAGCTGGGAATCTAGCATTCAGAACACCTAAGTTTATGGGGGATGCCTGCATCAAACCACTACAGTGGCCTCTCCCCTCAGTCTCAAGTATTTTCTGGATGGTAATAGTGAATACAAGCCATATTGATTACCTTCTCGTTATTGGAACAAAATACCCAATCAGAAGCAGTTCCAGGAAGGGAAGAGCTTAACCGGGCTTACAGTTCCAGAGTGTGGAGTCCATTGTGGCAGGGAAAGCGTGGTGGGAGCAGGAAAAGCAGCTCACCTCGTCACATCAGCAGAGAGGAAGTAAAGAGACGCGTGCTGCTGGGTGTTCAGCTCAGCTTCCTTTTTATACCATCTAGGACCCCAGTCCATGCAATGATGTTACCCGCACTTAGGGTGAGTCCTCCCACTTCAACTAATTCAATCTAGAAAGTCCCTCACAGACTTGACCGGAAATTTGTTTTCATGGCGGTTCTTGATCCTGTTGGATCCTGACAACCAGAGATTAACCACCACATGGACCCTCACTTCACTCTGAATGTCCCTTGCAAGGTGTTTTCCACCACACCCACTTCCATCCTTAGATTCTTTCCTGTGCTTGAATGCTCTCTATGGGAGATCTGCAGAGTCAGGCGGACTAAGTGGTTTGTCACCTAGAGCTGACTGTGTGGTTGATTTTAGGTTGTACACCATGTTTTCATTTCATGAAAGACAAAAGATAGTTTTACATTTCTTTGTTTTGTTGTTTTTTTTTGTTGTTGTTTCGAGGCAGGGTCTCACTCTGGTCCAGGCTGACCTGGAGTTCACTCTGTAGTCTCAGGGTAGCTTCAAACTCACGGCGGTCCTCCTACCTCTGCCTCCCGAGTGCTGGGATTAAAGGTGTCTGCCTCAGTTTTACATTTTTATTTATTGTACTTACATAAAGCTTCCTTCAAAAACAATTTTATTCATGGGCATGGTGGCACAAATTTATAATCCCAGCATTCCATAGGCAGAGGCAGGGAGATTATGAATCTGTGGCCAGCTGAGACCCTAACTCCAGACAAACAAACCACAACCATGGGCAGAGGCTGTGGCTCAGTGGTAGATCAGCTGTGGACTATGCAGTGGGTACTGGGACTGATCTGTACCACTGTGAAAGCAAAACAAAACAAAACAAAACAAAACAAAACAAAGAAATTAGTGAAAAAAGAAGTCAAGTGAACTTGAAATAATAATGACTATGGAGTTGTAGCTATTGCAAAGTCCTTGGAATGAGTGCCAAGGGATGGCAATAGTTAGAGGAGTCCTGGGTCTTTTCTGGGGAAGGCAGCATTTAATGTCCCCTTTTCTTAGGCTCCCTGTGTGCCAGCTCCTGGCTGGCAGTAGAGGGCGCCACCTCTACAAAGGCTTCAGTTAAGGTCTTTCCATCCTGGGAAAGGAGAATAAGGCTGACCCCTCCTATGATGCTCTCTTCCCCTTTCTGAGCCTTTGACCCACTCTTCACTTTCTCCAGGGGTCTGGTCTCTATTCTACAGGAACAAGCCACAGGCTGCACCGTCTCCCACCCCCCCTTGCTGTGTTGCTCGGATCCCACATTCAATTTGCTTGACAGGTCTGACACAGCCTAGAAGGTAAGGTGCTGGGTGCCTCCATTCTCCTGCCTGAGGCAGCAGCGTGCACCTGAGGCTGCATTCCTCTAGTCTTCATGAGGAGCTGTTTCCAAACTTTGGGGCTGGATCTGATGTTAGCTAACACCAGGAGATCCTTGGGGAGGAGAGAACTATTACATGTGTATATGTGCACTTAATGTGTGCCTGCTGTGTACTTGTATGCATGTGAGTACACCTGTGTTTGGGTACACATGTACATGTGTGTAAAGGCCCAAGGTGGATGCAGGATGTGTCTTCCTCAATTGCTCCACACCTTATTTTTGGAGATAAATGGTCTTTCACTGAACTCAGAGCTCACCAACTCAACTATACTGGCTAGCCCAGTAAACCCTAGGGAGCCTCTTGTCTCCCCAGTGCTGGAATTACAGGCATACAGGACTACCCCATTTTGCAGTGGGTTCTGGGAATCTGATCTCAAGTCCTCATGCTCATCTACCTCTGAGTCGTCTTCACAGCCCTTTATCTGTTTGTTACTGCGTGTGTTTGCATGTTTGTGTGTGCACAGGTGCATGTGCCTATGTATGTGCATGCATGGAGAGGCCATAGGACCTCCAGTGTCATCTTCAGAAATGTTGTTCTTTTGAGTATATATTTGAGAGAGACAGAAAGAGAAAGAGAGAATGAAAGAGAATAAGAGTATGAGTGCTCCAGGGTCTCTTGCCATTGCGAATGAACTCTAGACACATGTTCCAAGTTGTGCATCTGGCTTTATGTGGGTGCTGGGGAATGGAAGCCCAGGCTGAACCCAAGTTGGAAGGCTTTGCAAGCAAGCACCTTTAGCCACTGATCAATCTCTCTAACCCTACAATTTTTTTTTAAAATTTTAAAAAGCCTGGGACTCACCAATAAAGTTAGACTGGCTGGCTGCAGGGTTCCTTCTGTCTGCCTTCCCAGTGGTATTGTAAATTCATTTCTTGGCTCCAAATATTTATAACCACCAATCTTTAATATCTCAGCAGTTTTTCTTGGGGGAAGGGTTGAGTTAGGGTCTCACTCTGGGCCCAGGCTAATCTGGAATTCACTCTGTAGTTTCAGGGTGGCCTTGAACTCATGGCGATCCTCCTACCTTGGCCTCCCAAATGCTGGGCTTAAAGGTGTAAGCCACAATGTCCAGTCCTATCTCAATAGTTTTACCTTCACCACAATGTCAGAGAGCTAGAATTAGTTGGCACATAGCCTTCCCACTGTGGTTCTTCATTTGCACTTAGTAATATGTATTTGTTTCCTCCATGTCTTTTTATGCCAAATAATATCTCACAATCTGCATATACTACCAGTCAATTACATATTCATGTACCGAAGAGGATCTTGGTTGATTCCACGTTTTGGAAATGACCAAACAAAGCTGCTATAAAGATCCAAGTACAGTTTTGTTTTGTTTTTTTATCCTCCTACCTTGGCCTCCCAAATGCTGGGCTTAAAGGTGTGAGCTACCACGTCCAGTCCTATCTCAATAGTTTTACCTTTTCCACAATGTCAGAGAGCTAGAATTAGCACTGGGGTACTGAACCGAGGGCCTTTGGCTTTTCAGGCAAGCACCTTAACCACTAAGCCATCTCTCCAGCCCCATCCAAGTTTTTATTTTGATATAAGTTTTCACATTCTTTGGTTAAATATAAGAAGTACAAATGTAGCATTGTACACTTACTTTTGTTAGAGACTGTCAAACTGTCTTCTAAAGTGGCTGCACTATTTTACATGCCCATCAGCAATGAGTAAGAGTTTGTGTTAGGAATGAAATGTTTATCTTCTCTCCAAGCTCTTAAGTTGAAATCTAACCTTCATTGCCATGGTATGAGTAGGTGGGTATTTCAGAGGTAATAATGTCATGGGAATGGAGCTATGTGAATGGGATTAGTGCTCTAATGAAAACTAATTGAACACTAGATGTATTAGTTACCTTCTTGCTGCTGGGACAAAATACCTCACAAAAATCAGCTTAAGGTAGGAAGAGTTCATTTCAGCTCACAGTTCTAGAGTATAGTCTATCATGACAAGGAAAGCATGGCGAGAGCAGAGGCTGGCTTCACACCATCACATCAGCACAGAGGAAGTCAAAAGAGGGTGAATGCTGAATGCTCAGCCAGCTCTCTCCTTATACAGTCCAGGAACCCAGCCCATGGGATGATGGTGCCCACAGTCAAGATGGGCCTGGGCCCTCCCACCTCAACTAATCTAACCTAGGAAACCCTTCAGAAGACATGACCAGAGGTTTACTTCCATGGTGATTCTAAATCCTGTCAAGTTGATAATCAGAGATTAACTGTCATACCAGAGAACTAGCTTTCTTTTTCTGCTTTCCATTATGGGAAGACACAGTAAGAAGACAGCCACCTGAGAACCAGGAAGAGCATCCCTCCTGGGTGTTCAGCCTGCTGTCATCTTGATCTTGGACCTCCCATCATCCAGAACTGTAAGCGATTTTGTAAAGCAGCTGGAACAGACTGAGGGCTGTGGTTCACCTTGCCAGCATTGGCTGTTTTATTACACTGATTTGCTGTAAGGTCCTTGAAGGCAGAATCTGTGACTGCTTTACATCCTCAGGAACACACCGAGGTCGTTTATAAGTACCCGAACGACAGTAAGAGCACACAGATCAGAAGAAATCAGCCTGTGGTCTTTCTGGCAGTGTGGCAGCCTGCCGTGACTGAGGTAACTGGGTGATGAGTGAGCAGGGTTGGTTCGGTTCTGGTTTTCCTGTGGTTAAAAGGCATTGCACCAGAAGGCATCCCAGGTCCCGTCACCCTGCAGCAGCCTGGAGTTTGAGGTGCTCTTGGTCTGAAACACTTTCTTCTCTCCTCATTGCTTGGTGGTGATGAAGGAGTTACCCTGTCTTCAGATTTCAACGCAAAGGTCCCATCTTCCAGGAAATCTTACTCTCTTCCATGTTGCTGGTTAGTTTTCAGTACCTGTGATCCCAACTCTCAAGAGGGCAGCATGAAGGGAAGAATGATTTATTTAGGCTCACAGTTTTAGAGGTTTCAGGCTATAGTCCTCAGAGCCATTGCTCTGGGCCTACGGTGAGGCAGCACATTATGTTGGCAAGCATGTGGTGGAATGCAGCTGCTCACTTCGTGGTGGGCAGGAGGCAGAGAGGGAGAGGAAGCGATCAGGATCCAGGCATATTTAAAGGCACGGCCCCAGCAGCTACTTCTTTCAGCTGGGCCCACCTTGTAAAAGTTTTTTTTTTTTTTTTTTTTTAATCAGTTTCCAAATAGCATGACTAGCTGGGACCAAACACTCATTTCATGAGCCTGTGGAAGGTATTTCATATCCAAACTGTAATGCTCATGTCTCCCCCACGCTAGATCAACTCCCTTTATTATGCACTTTGCATGTATTTTTCACATTACAATCATCACCTCAATCAACAGTATCTATTTTTCTGCTTCCTTGGCTTGATCCAGGCCTTTTGAAGACCTGACTGAATTGCTTCTATTATCTCCCCTGTCCCTAGCACAGTGTCTGGCCTGGAATGGAGACTTAATATTTTTTTTAATGAATAATAAATAAATGGATGAGGAAATAAATGGTGCAGGAATTCATTATTTTCTATTTAATAGAATCCCCTTTCTCACAACTACATATTTATTTTCTTAGTTTCTCAGACTTCAGCTAACTTTCCTTATAATATTGCAGAGTAATTTGCATAATCATGAGAAAAAAAAAACACAACACATGCAGGGTAGGGCTCTATTTTCCTGCCTGCAGCTTCATCTCCAGTATCTAGTGGGCTAGCTTAGCCATACTGTGGGGTTTTTAATACACCCTGTGCCTTGACAAGAAAGATAATACAAACTAATAACCATTAAAATTATACAAAGACTATTTATTTAGACTTATTTCTCAATTCATGCTTCAGAGATTCACTTAAAGAGAGAGTAAATGAGAGCTCAGCTGATATCACAAAACCTGTCCTAGGAAAACTCACTCCCTAGAATCTAAATCAAGCCATTAAACTCCACTTTTAATTTAGATGGTCATGGTTTAAACACATTGAGTTACAAAGGTAGAAAAGGAATAGAGGAAACACTGTTCTAACTGAAATTTAGATAACTGGGAATGCTCCCTATTCATAGAGCCTTTGTCGTTTACTTGTTTACTTTAAAAGCTGCACCTAATTGTAGCGGTGGAGAGTATGTCCAAGGAATAAAAGCTAAACTGCTTTAGCGGCTGTTGGTGTCAAGCCGTAAACCTTGGCTTGATCCTTTGGAGGTGAGTTGCAAGTAGAATTTGATAAACTTTACAAACAGCTGCTTGCAGAATGCACGAGGGCAAGACAGGAGAATCGTTCTTGATTCTATTTCTCCTGATTGGAAATATAATCACTATGAATGTACTGTAGCACCTGTGTCCCCTCCTCATTTTCCCGTTTATGATGGACACAGACATGCTCTGAAAGCTAAATGAATGCTAAGGAGATGTCCTGAAATAAAAATTTAAATGAAAAGGTACTGATAATGTCTCTTATAGTAGTTCATTTAAAAAATATTTTTAGCCAGGCGTGGTGGTGCACGCCTTTAATCCCAGCACTTGGGAGGCAGGGGTAGGAGGATCACCAGTGAGTTTGAGGACACCCTGAGATTACATAGTGAATTCCAGGTCAGCCTGGGCTAGAGTGAAACCCTACCTCAAAAAACCAAAAGAAAAAAAAAAAAAAAAAAAAAAAAAAAGAAAAAAGAAATTTTAGAGCTAGAGAAATGGCTTAGAGGTTAAGGCCCTGTGAAGCCTAAGGACCCATGTTCAACTCTCCAGATCCCACGCAAACCAGATGCACAAAGGTGAGGCAGGTGCAAGGTTTCACATGCCCACTAGGTGGTACAAGTGTCTGGAGTTCGATTTCAGTGGCTGAGGCCCTGGTGTGCCAATTCTCTCTCTCTAAAAAAAAATCTTAAAAATATTTTTATTTCTTTATTTGGAAGGAGAGAGAGAGAATGAGTGCATGGGCATGCAGGGCCTCTTACCAGTACGAAAGAACTCCATGTGCATGCACCACTTTGTGAAGCTGGCTTTATGTGGGGCCCGAGGAATAGAACCTGGGGCTTTTAGCCACTGAGCAATCTCTCCAGTCCCAATATAGCAGTTTTTAAGTGGCAGCAGTGTTACTCTCTATCTCACCTTAGGACATTTGGCGGTGCCTGAAGACGCTGTTAATTGTCACAACTTGGGGATTGCTGCAGGCATCTTTCTAGTATGTGGAGCCCGGTTACGTTGGTAAGTGGGCTACAGTGCACAGAACAGACTCTGTGACAAAGACTTAAAGGCCCTTAAACATGAACAGTACCACCCAGTAAGAATGCTGGTGCATTGTGCTAGAAAAACATAAAGCAAGACACTTCAGGACTCATTTGGCCTCACTGTTGAGGAGCACAGACATTCTGTCCTATGAGGCACCTTGAGGCACAGTGAGACCTCAGATAAGAGCCAGATAAGGAGAAGGAGGCAGAAGCCAGTCCTGACAGGGGTCAGCTGGTTTTGCTGCTGCTTCCAGTGGAGGTACTTGGCCAGTTGGCTCTTCGAGAGCCCTCAGGAGCCTGGTAAATTCTAGAAGGTTGAATATGGTGGGTGGAGCATGGGACTTATAGAAAGAATCTTGACTTCGGTGTCAGAAGCAGTTGGAATTGCATTTGAGGTGTTCATACTGGCTGCACGAGCCTCCTGGATTCCTAAAAAATTCCTGGTATTCTTAAGAAGAGTATTCTTCAATAATGCTTAAGTCATTTCTCCACATTTTAACTTATCTTAAACTGGAGGGCCTCTTACAATTAATGCTAAGTCAACATTTAATTGAGAAATTTTACTTTTTTTTATTTTAGAGAGACGGGGTTGGGGGGGGAGCGAGGAGAGAATTGGTACCAGGGCCTCAGCCACTGTAATCGAACTCCAGACACTTGTGCCACCTAGTGGGCATGGGCAACCTTGCATTTGCCTCACCTTTGCACTTGCCTCACCTTTGTGTGTCAGGTTTACATGGAATCTGGAGAGTCAAACATTGCTCCTTAGGCTTTGCAGGCAAGCTGCCTTAAATGCTAAGCCATCTCTCCAGCCTTGGAAAAGATTTTTAAATTTTTATTTATTTATGAGGGGGAAGAGAGGAAAGAGAGGGGGGCAGAGAATGGACATGTCAGGGCCTCTTGCCACTGCACAGGAACTCCAGACGCATGTGCCACCATGTGCATCTGGAGACTCCAACCTGGGCCCTTAGGCTTCACAGGCAAGCACCTTAACTATTAAGACCTCCAGCCCTGGAAAAGATGTTTTTGTTTGTTTGTTTGTTTTTACTAACACATAGAATAATGAGTTTATTGTAGAGGGGAGTGTCTCACCTTCAGCAAAGTGTGGTTATGATAACACCTCATGAAATACTAATCAAAGTGCTTAGTGACCTCAAGGGTTAACTTAGAGAAGAAAGCAGCCCTTGCCCAAAATATAAAGCTGCTTCCTTCCCCCTGCTTGAAATTCAGCTCTCACCCAGGGGAAGACAATGGGCTCCAACGTTTAGTTCCTAGCATGCTGTGAATATGCGTGTGTATGTGTACACAGGGGCACATGCTTGTGTAGGCCAGCAGTCGACCTTGAATGTCTGACTCAGTTACTCTCCATATTTTTCTTTCTTTTTATTTTTTCCAAGGTTGGGTCTCACTCTAGCTCAGGTTGACCTTGAATTTACTATGTAGTCCCAGGGTGGCCTTGAACTCATGGTGATCCTCCTACCTCTGCCTGCCTGAGTGCTGGAATTAAAGGTGTGCGCCACCACGCCCAGCCATTTTTTTTCCCTTAATACAGGGTATGTCATTGAACCTAGAACTCACTTATTCAGTTAGAGGAGCCAGTCAACACGGCCCAGGGCCCTTCTGTCTCTGCCTCTGCAGCACCAAGATTACACGTGAGTGCATGCTGCTGTGCCTAGATTCTATATGGGTGATGGGGATCTGAACTCAGGTCCTTATTCTTGCATGGCAATCAACCTTCCCACTGAACTATCTCCCCAGCCTCCTCATTGATATTTTAATATCCTCTGTGCCCCTCTCCTTTGAACTGTGTGTTTTGTGTGCTGTGTGTGTGCACGCATGAGCACGCATGGGGACATGCATGTACGGAACTATCGAGGCACAGCTCTTTGCTGACCATATGCACTGGAGAAGCCCAGGCTCCCAAGCTCACTCCTTCTGCTCAGGACAGGCTCAGGTCCTGGTAGGTGATGGGCTGTGGCTAAGCCAAGGCTTTTCACACCTTGAGGAGTGGTAGCTAGCCATACTGGGACAACAGCCACAGCTGGGTTTACACAACAGACAGGTTCTTCTCTGGAAGACTCTTTTCCAGTGGTGTGTCAGCGAAGGCCAGGGATAAATTAAGTGCTAGTTTTGCAAATTAATATAGAAATGGCCAAATGTTACATGCTGTTTTCCTTTATAAATTTTTTATTTAGGTCGTTGACAGAGCAATAGAAGTTAATGGCTTATAATTAACCTGCATGGATGCATGTGCTGCAGAAAACCCATGTGACACTCTCTGCCTGTTTTCTCTGTGGATTTGCATACCTGCTGCCACGGCGCCCCTGGCAGACTGCGCGCACAGTAGGCAGCCTCTCTGAGGAGCCTTGAAAGGTCTCTCTCATGATGTCGTCACTAACGCATGCACGGGTAATTTACTTCTCTATTGAAAACACTTGACTATTATCTTCAAGATCAGTGGGGCCTAATCAAGTGTATGGCAGACATATGAATATACCCTCAACAGTGTGTGTTGGGAAGAATAAGGAGCCAACTTCGTAGGAATCTGACAATGTCACCCCCAGTATGACCTTGGGTGGTATTCTTACGTTCTCAGAGCTTCAGTGTTTGCACAAGGGTTAAACTATTACTGTCACTTCTGCTACCACCCATTTCAGGCTCCGAGACTTAAATGGGATGAAGCGAGTGAAAGTGTAAATGTTGCTCCTCATGTACCAGAGGCATTGCAAACTCGATGTGGTCTCATAACCTCATGTGCTTTTGATTAAGCCTATATACTTAGTCCCCAGCTAGGAGAGCTCTGGGAAGTGAAGCCTTGCTGGAGAAGGTGTGTCGCTAGGGGAAAGCTCTGGGATGATACAACTCAGCTCCGAGCCCAGTACTCACATTCCTTCCTCCATGCTCCTGTGAGATGTGATGTGCAGCTGTCTGTCTGCTCCTGCCATATTTTCTCCGCCACGATGAAACTTCCCCTTGAAACTGTAAGCTGAAATAAACCCTTTGCTTCCACAAGGTGGGTGGTGGTTTGAATAGATGTCCCACATAAACTCATGGGTTCTGAGTGCTTGGTCCCCAGCTGGTGGCAATTTGGGAGATGGAGCCTTGTAGGAGAAGGCGTGTTGTTGGGGTTGGCATTATAGCCATCTCCCCAATGCTAGACTTTGGTTCACCCTCCTACTGCTGTCTTCTACCTGCTGTGGCAGAGGTGGTATCCAGCCTCTGCTCATGCCATGCTTCCCCCTGACATCATGAAGCTTCCTCTCAAGACTGTACCCCAAATAAAAACTTCCCTCCCATAAGCTGCTTTTGGTCTGGTGCTTTGTCCCAGCCATGAGAAGGTACACCTGACTTGCCATTTTCTTCTTGCTTAGAAAGGTTGAGTTTTTTTTTTTTTTAAGGTACTGGTCCCTTCCCTCTGTCTTGATCCCCAAATATACCTGTAAGTCCATCTTCCAGTAAGCCTGAGCACAAGGCCGGATGACTGAGGTAGGTGTGGGCATCACTTGCTAAATGTGGCCAGTGCAGCCTTCGTAGTTGTTGTTTTTTTCCCCCAGAGAAGAGTTGTGGAAACTCTGTATGCTTTTGCAACTTGTGTTCTCAGCATACATTCCTGTCCACACACGAATGCCCTTGACCTTAGGAGAACTGGAAGACAACCTTCCCCTCAGCTCTCCTGGCGTGATGGCTCAGCTGCTGCATTTCAGTGGCAGGTCTCCGCTTCCTGCTCATCACCGTGGCTCCTCCCTCCCAGCCAGTGTGGAGGAGACTCCGGGCCGTGGAAAGGGAACATGATATTCCTTAGGAAACCATAAGCTGTTTTGGCCCCACGGCCTTTGTTCCTTCTCATGTTTCACGATGGCAGTCTACAGCTGCTTGTGATTTATTTTAGACCTGAATAAAAACTGCTTTTCTTTTTCTTTTTCTTCAACAGAGGCAAAAGAAACGGCAGTTTCTCTGCTGTGACCCTTGTCCCTTCATGGGCTTAGTGCTGACTGATAGAAATTCAGGGCTTGCCACTTGTAGGCCGCTTTCCCATCAGAGAGCCCGGATGCCAGCTCAGGAGGAGGTCACACGATAGAAGCTGGGTGACATAAGAAAGAGGCCGGCCTGGGGTGTACAGGATGGACAACCTAACCATCCTTTGGCCCTTCCAAATTCAATAGTCCCATGTTATTTCCAAGTAGGAAGACAATCTAATAAGGAATTGACTTATTTTCCCTGACTATATATAATGACATTTTCTTAAAAATAACTTCAAGAGGTCACTGATAAATGATTCCTTGGATTTACAGGCCTGTTAGTGGTTTTAAACTCTGAGAACTGACATTTAAAAAAAATTATTTATTTATGAGAGAGAGAGAGAGAGAATGGGTGTGCCAGGGTCTCTAGTCACTGCAAGAACTCTAGATAAATCTAGATACTCTAGATGTGCCACCTTGTATATCTGGCTTACATGGATACTGAGGAGTTGTGCCTTAACCACTAAGCAATCTCTCCAGCCCCAGGACTGACAATTTTGTCCTGGAGGATACCATAATATGTACCCAAGTATTTTTCCTCACATATAAAATGCTGGGTTCCAGGTGGTATATCTTCAACATTCCCCTACGTTTTTGGAAGTTTCAATGAAATACATATAACATGAAAGTTATCATCTGTACCATTTTACACGAGCAGTTCAGTAGCAGTATGTGCGCTCACATTGTGGGGCAGGAAATCTCTAGAAAACTTTCATCCTGGAGAACCGAAATTGTACACCCACAAAACAGTGACATCCTATCTCCCTTCCCTAGCAGACTTTGGAAGCTACCACTCTGTCTGTCTGGGTTTTGACTGCTCTAGGTACTGTACTGTATAAGAGGAATCATTTTTGTATTTTTAAAAATATTTTATTTATTTATTTGCAAGCAGAGAAATGAAGAGAGGGAAAGAGACAGAGGAAAAGAGGGAGGGAGAGAAAGAGTAAGAGAGAGAGAGATCATATGGGCGTGCCAGGGCCTCGGGCCACTGCAAGTGAACTCCAGACATATGCATAGCTCTGTGCACATGGCTTATATGGGTACTGGGCAATTGAACCCAGGTTCTAAGGCTTTGCAGACAAACGCCTTAACTGCTAAGCCATCTCTCCAGCCCCCAAACTTTCTTCTTTAAAATATTTTGTTTGAGAGAAAAGGGAGAGAGAATGAGAAAGAGGCAGATAGAGGAAGAATGAATGGGCACTCCAGGGCCTCCAACCATTGCAAATGAACTACAGACACCTTGTGCATTTGGCTTATATGGGTACTTAGGAATTGAACCTGGGTCCTTAGGCTTTGGGTGCAATTGTCTTAACCACTAAGCCATCTCTCCAGTTTCCTCAGTTTTGTCTTTTCATGATTCTTATTTCACTTAGCATCTTGTCTTCAAGGATTATCTGTGTTGAAGCAACTTGTGTCATCATCTCCTTCCTTTGTCAGACCAAATAATGTTCTTTTGTCTATACAGGTTACACTTTCTTCATCCACTCATCCATCAATAGGTACCGACCAGGGTGGCCTCTGGAGGCCTTTTGGCTATTGTGATTAGTATGGACATGGTTATCTTCAATACCCTGATTTCAATTATTTTGGGTATATATGCAGAAATGGATTTGATGGATTATATGGTAATTTTTGGTTATATGCAAGTGTTTATATGTGTTTGCGTGATCACGCATGTGTGTGGGTACCACCATGCCACGGTGCATGTGTGGAGGTTGGAAGACAATTCATGGGTGTCAGCCTTTGCCTTACACCACATTTCAGGTAGGGTCTCTCCTTGTTCACCGCTCCACTTACTGGGCTAGCTGGTCTGTGAGTTTCCAGGAGCTTCTTCCATGGAAGAAGCTTCTTCTCCCATCTTGCCGTAGGTGTGCTGGTTACAGAAGCTACCAAAGCTTATGGGTTTTTACCTTGGCTCTGGGTATCCAGACACAAGTACTCAGGCTTGAGCAGTAAGGGCTTTAGCCACCAAGTGTCTCCAGAGCTCTTCTATTGTAATTCTATTGTTAACTCTTCGTAGTATTCACCATTCCATTTTATACCACTCTAATTTCCTCTTATCTGCACCATTTTACATTCCCTGTCAAAAGGACAAAGAGTTCCAGTTTCTCCATATCTCCATATCCATAGCAAGTCAACACTTGCTATTTTCTGGTTTGCTTTTTTTTTTTTTTTTAACAGTTGCCATTTTAAAGGGTGTGAAATGGATTCTTCCCTCCAGTCTTAAAAGCTGCTTAATCCCAAGACTTCTGCTCCCCCTCCCTCCCTCTTTTCTGCTGTCAGCACAGTGAATCTCCCAGGAGAACCAAGCTTTGTCTTGTTTTTCCCACCATGATCAAAACCCAGCTCAATATGGATGCTCTCAGTTTTAATTTTGTTGATTTTTCTTTCTTTTCTTGGGAAACCAGTTTCTGTTTCTCCCACATGGAAATGATTTAGGCATGCTCACTTACTTATTCAACAAACATATGGGGGTCGACTATAGAAGAAACTGCTTGCTACTGTGAAGATTCGTACGCTAAATCAGACACGTCTCTGCCCTGAGGAGCTTCCCCAGCTTTAGTGGAGCAAAGGCAAGGCTGGCTGTCCATGGAAGCAGGCTGCACAGGCTCAAGAAAGGGGACCAATGTGACACACTGGCTCTAGTTAATCATTACAAATAGAGGACGCCATGATCGATGTTAACTTATCACTGTACTGCTCTGGCGTTTCCAAAGTGCATCTGTTAGAGTGTCAGTCCTCTAGGATGTTTCTTGAAGAGGAAAGGATTCCTTCATCACAAGCTGGGGAGAAACTGAATTCTTTGATCTTGGAGATCTGTCAGCAGAGTAAAGGCTCTGAGAGACTCCAGGACAAAGCAACCTCCTAAGTGCCATGTCAACTCCACCCACACCTCCATCCTATCAGTTGGAAAAAAAAAATACACACAAACTCTCAGCAGCGCTGTGGCGGTGATGGACTTGAGGGTCAGCACTTGGGTTGGCTTCCTAATGTTCTCTCTACTCCTCCCAGGGGACTTGGTTTCCAACTCTCTTGTCCCACAGTGTGAACATTGACAGTTCAAAAGACCAAGAAAATAAGTCAGTGAGCTTTTTCTTATTAGCAGCATGAGTTCAAACGTCCTTCCTAAATTCATTTGGTCTCAATTTTATCATCAGAAAAATGGGCATAAACATAGAGTTTTCCTCAGAGTTGTTACCAAGCATAAGAGAATCAACACTTGTGCAGTACTCTGAAAAATGTCTACCAATAGCAGATGCCACATAAGTATTTGTTAAAGAGCATAAGCAGGGGACATGACATTCAAGTGAGCAAGACCTCCAACCCTTTACAACAGACCTCAGATGCCAGCTGTGTTATTCCTACAATGTTCAACATGGAACTATAAATTGAGACTTTAAGAAAATGATAAAGCTATACATGCCATTGTTCTGCATGAACATGTTTCCTGTATTTTGGAATTGCCCAATTATGGTCTAGATCAGCATACTGTAGTTTCGAGTAGAATCCTAGAAACGTGAGATATTTAGAGCTGATCTGGTTCATTTTTCTCATGACTATGCCACAAGAAGGGGAGAGATTTATCCATTTTTAGATAGCTCATGTCTTCAGATCTAAAAAAACAGAAGAGATGGAGCCTCTAATCAGAGCCATTTCCAATGTATTCCTTTAGGCCCTTTACTGAGAGTTTGGTACACATTCTGCCGTGGGATTTCTAAAAGCAGAAAGCACTGAGCTGGCTTCAGGATCCCATCCCTGCCAAAAAGGTAAACAGACTCCCAAGTGAGGCCACCATATCCCACTAACATTGTTCACAACACATCTTCTAGGTTAGCGCTACACTGGGGACAGACACAGTGGAGTAGGGTGATCTGTTGAGATGTAGGTGCATGACAGGTCAGGATTCAAGCCTCAGGAAAAGAGAAGGGCAAGGAGATGAGGAAGAGGAGTATAGAGAAAAGGAGAGAGGGAAAAGTACAAAGAGGGGACAAAGAAGAAGAGTCGAGGGGAGGAAGAGGGAAAGGAGAGGAGAGGAGAAGGGAGAGAAGGAAGAGTATTCTAAAGGTGTGAGCATTTTTGGATAACATAAGCTGACATACCAACCCACTACTCTTAGATGGGGGCACAAGCAGATCCCCATCTGTTCCAAAGCCCTCCCTCATCAGCAAGATGATAGACCTGTTGAGTTGGGATTTTCAAGGCCTTCGTTCACTCTTTGATTCTTGCCCCTTAGCATGATCTCGGAACTGAACGACTGTAACTTTTCTGGGCATCTGGTTTCTGGGTTGGATATGCTGTGAAGCGAGGCACATAGCGGATGCCACGCACCTCAGGGACATTCCTGACATCCCATCTGAGGGTGGTGCCTCAGTAGATTTATGCATCCACCTACATCCCTGATGCACTTTCTCTTTGTTTTTTTTTTTTTTTTTTTTTGGTGGTGGTGGTGGGGGAAGCATCCGGCCTCTGGGCCCCCTTCTTATACCACACCTGACGAGCTGCATGTGAAATGGCCCCAAAGCCCAGGGCTGAGGCTCCTGGGCCTCTTTCAGAAGACTCTGAATCACAAGAGCAGCCCCGTCCACACCAGGCACTGCCTTGTGCTTTGCCCAGCTGCTAGAGCACTTCCGCCTCCTCTCTTGATCCTCACTCAGTCCCCAGAGCCAGGGTTGGCAGGTGTGACTGGTTTGGGAGACTGAGGCTCCCTGAGCAAAGGGCAGGAACATTTGGGCTACCTGCTGCTGAAACCTGCAGTCTCTCTACCCTCTTGCTGCTCTTGAAGGGAAATTCTTCCCAAGAACAGTCTTAGATAGTGAAAAGAAGTCCAAACAACTCTCCAAGCGACTGCTCTTAGTTAAGGCACTCATACACACTCATGAAATGTGTAACACTAAAGACCTTGTTTGCACACAAGATTGATCAGCTGACCACTGGGCTGAAGACTAGAAGACTTTCTTTTTTTAAATTTTTTTTGTTTTTATTTATTTATTTGAAAGTGACAGACAGAGAGAGAAAGTGGCAGAAAGACAGAGAGGGGAGAGTGGGTGCGCCAGGGCTTCCAGCCACTGCAAACGAACTCCAGATGCGTGCGCCCCCTTGTGCATCTGGCTAACGTGGGTCCTGGGGAATCGAACCTTGAACCGGGGTCCTTAGGCTTCACAGGCAAGCGCTTAACCGCTAAGCCATCTCTCCAGCCCTAGAAGACTTTCTTATTCTCAATCTGGGGGGCGGGTAGCTCAGTGGGTAAAGTGGTTGCCTCATCAGCTTGAGAACCTAAGTTCTATTCCCAGCGCCCATGTAGATGATAGGCGTGGTGGCATGTACCAACATGGAGAAATCAGAGACAGGAGGGTTCCTCGGGCCTGCTGGACACGCAGGCTAGCTTCATTGGTGTACCCACATAAGCCAGATGCACAAGGTGGTGCGAGGATCTGCAGTTTGTTTGCAGTGGCTGGAGACCCTGGCGCACCCATTCTCTCTCTCTCTGCCTCTCTCAAATAAATAAATAAAAAATAAACAAAAACAAAAACACTCCTCCCCACCAGTGTGCCCACACACATGTGAACACACGTACATGCAAACGCACTATACATAACACACAAACAATAAGTAAAGTAAAGAAGACTTTCCCATCCTCATTCCTGCATAATTTGCTTGTCAAGCTGCCACCTCGCTCCTGGCCTGTTTCGCTCAGGACCGATGGGCCACGGCTGGAGGCTCCTTCACGGAGGAGTGTGAACGAAGGCAACCTTGTCTCTAGTGGCCCCGGCCTCTCCTCCCTTTCCTCCCTCACTTCTAACAATAAACATTAGATCAAAATTCCTGAAACTGATTTAGTTTTCCCATTTCTTAGTCTCACTCTCTGCCTCTTTGGTTTCCCTCTTTTCTATCAGTAGAGCACTTTAAGTTGATCAGTTATCTACTCCTAAAAATAATTACCAGGCTTATATATCCTCCAAGTAAGCAGCTCCTAATTTATGTGGGCTGTCTGCTGCAGTTCTCTTAGGGGAAATTATAGGTCTTTTTCATTTTGATTTACTTTTAACTGGATGGAGAGTGTTCATACTGCCATCACACACGGGGCCAAAAAAGAATTGGCTGTTTCCCCTTACATATTAGAATCATAATGAATAGTTCAAATATGACATCATGGTCTTTCCAATGCCAAGGCACTGTGGAATCATACGGAAAACACTGCATTAGCTTAGAAAATGGATTAAAACACAAACAAACTGGGATAACGAATGTGGAAGTTTACATTGAAATGCAAGGTGCCAAGCAAAGAGGCTTTGCTCAATGTCAAGTTCAGAGTGAAACACTTTCCACAGTGACACACCTCAGCCCTGTCCCCATCAGGCTGGAGCCACCACTAGGGTCATGTTTGGACCGGAGGCTGAGGGGATGTTTTTCTGATCAGCCAATGCTTAATAATGAGATTTTTGAGACATTTTTTTTTATTCCCACAGAAAAGCAAAAAGGAGAGCCAAATTCATTTCAAATTCCCTCATCTTCCTTTCTGTGAATCAGGCTTAGCAAACTGCTTCCCAGTCTCCCAATTTGGTCCTCAGCCAGTTGAAGTAAGACAGAATATAGGTGACTTCAGAGCCTCATTGTTGTACTTCTAAGCATCTCAGAAAAAAAAGTAATAAACCTTGAATCCTTCAGTTTGGTTTCCTACACCATATTGTCTGGCATGAGGACAAGTCTTAGTGAATTCACTCTCCTCTGAGGTCTGAGACATTGGAGGGTGAAAAGCTTTGTGATTGCTCCTGTTGTGGGGTCTGACCTAGCCACTGCCGTTTGGACTTAAGTTCTGTCGTGTGGTGTGAAGGATGGCAGGCAGTAGAGGTGCCTTGAAGAAGGAAGCTGCCTTGGTTAGAGATGTTTGGGGGAATACTGGCATGGGGGGGGGAATCTTGAGTATTTGGGTGCTAGTAGTGACTCAATCTGAGAAGCAAACAAGGATTAGAAGAAGGAGAAGCTAAAAGTTTTTGGAGGCTGGTTTGGGTAGAAGGAAGGATTGGTCTGGGTTGAAAAGAGAATTGCATACCTGTAACCCTACCACTTGGGAAGGCAAGGCAGTCAAGGTCTCTGCTGTGGAGACCAGCCTAGGCTACATGAGTTCTCAAAAGAAAAAAATAATTAGGGTGTGTGTGTGAGATGGTTCAGTGGGTCAAGTGCTTGTGAGCACGAGGACCTCAGTTCATATCTCTAGCACCCATATAAAATGATAGGCAGGGTGGCACACAACTGTAATCGAGTGTGGTGGGGAGGTAGACAGGAGGATCGCTAGGGATGCTGGCTAGCCTTAGTGAGCTCTAGGTTCATCAAAAGACCTTGTCAAAAAGAATTAGGTGGAACATGACTGAGGAAGATACTCAGTGTTGGTCTTTGGCTTGTGATTACACGTGTACACATGTACACATGCACCCACGTATATGTGAGTATGCACACACACACACACACACACACACACACACACACACACACATACACACCACAAGGGAGACTTCATGAAAGGAGCCAAGAATGCTACTTGTGCAGTGAAGAAATTTCTAGGGCCCACAAGGCTTCCGTGTGCTGGCAGTTGGACTGGCTGCAGAACAACAGGGTTTCCGAGGTAGAGGTGAGAGTAGGAAAGACTTCAGGGGGACTTGGGGCTGCTTCCGCCATCACCACCGCGTGAGCGTCTCATCTGTTTCCTCAAAAATCCTTTGCCACATTGACTTGTGCCTTTTGTGAGGCAGCTGTTGTTGCCCATCGGAGTCTGTGGAAATGAGAGGAGCACTGGGTGTCATGTCTGGGTCACTGCGGTGACAACCACAGAAAGTGCACGGAAGAGCAGCTGAAACCCAGAGACAGCCAACCTCCATGGACGGATGGATTGCGGAGGGACTTACTTTCTCTAACACTTTCTCCATGTTTTGCCGAAGAAGGAGGTTCCCCCGTTACATTCTGGTTACAAGACAACAGTGACATTGATCATGGCACTTCCGGCTGGGAGCACTGGCCCAGGGAGAAAGAAGCCTTTGGTCCTTTAGTTGTTGCCTCTTACAGTCTCAGGTGCAGCTCTAACCCTTCTACCAAACCACTCCTTCCTCCTCTGCTCAAGGAATGGACATCCTCTGAACTCTCATCTCTTTTTTTTTTTTTTTTTTTTGGTTTTTCGAGGTAGGGTCTCACTCTGGCCCAGGCTGACCTGGAATTCACTATGGAGTCTCAGGGTGGCCTCGAACTCACGGCGATCCTTCCTACCTCTGCCTCCCGAGTGCTGGGATTAAAGGCATGAGCCACCACGCCTGGCATGAACTCTCATCTCTTGATGGCAGCTCCATGCACTGGAGGATGCTGTCTTTGTATTCTGTAGTGTTGACGTCCTGGAAAGACAGCTCTTCCCAAAGCCAGCTAGTTCTTAGCAATGCTAAACACAATGGAGTGCTCCTTTCATGGGCTAACCAACAGATCCAGGGCCTCCTCTCAGTCACCTCCAAGATCTAGGGCTTATACTCTCACTATTCACCACTTTAACCCCCCACAACCTGGAGCCAGACAGCTAGAGCCAGGCTCAAGCTCCAAAGCCCAGATGGACTTACTTATAGCAACCAAGCCTTCTCCTGGCCTGTCATTCTTTCTGTTGGTAACCACAGTAAAGGCCCCAGTTTGAATTCCCCTCATCTTCTGTTTCCCAATTATCCCTGGTGCTTCATTGTGGACCCTGTCCTGGGGACACAGACTATCCATCCTCATGGCTTTCAAGGATAGTGGATAGTTGTCTTCTGGTTTGGGGGCCTCAATGTTTCTGAATAATTATAAATCTTCCATTTATTTATTTTTTGAGTTTTTGTATTTTTTATGAGAGAGAGAGAGAGAGAATTGGCGTGTCATGGTCTCCAGCCACTGTAATTGAACTCCAGATGTGTGCATCATCTTGTGTGCATGTGGGACCTGTGGGCTTGCATCATCATGTGCATCTGGCTTACATGGGATCTGGAGAGTACAACGTGGGTCCTTAGGTTTCACAGGCAAGCACCTTAACTGCTAAGATATCTCTCCAGCCTAAACTTCAATTTTAAAAATTTTTTAAAAATTTTATTTATTTGCAAGCAGAGAGAAATGAGAGAAGGAGAGAGGGAGAGAGAGAGAGAGAATGGCTGTGCCCGGGCCTCTAGCCACTGCAAATGAACTCTAGACACATGCCACCTTGTGCATGTGGCTTACATGGGTCCTAGGGAAGTGAAGCTGGGTTCTTATGCTTCACAGGCAAGTGCCTTAACTGCTATGCCACCTCTCCAGCCCTGCATCTTTCACTTTAAAACATATTCCAAACACCGACCATGTGCATATTGTGTTCCTATTGGGCAATTTCTTAGTAGGCAGACAGAAACAGGCTGTAAACTAAATGCTAGGAGTACAAAAGAGAAAACACCTATTCTTGGCCTCAGTAAGTTCACAATCTGTTATGAATGACAGCAATTAAAGTAAGTCATCATAGGAAAGGAAGTTCTGGCTTAAGAGATGTGACCAAGGTGTTTGTCATGAGAAGGCCTAAGAGAGAGGAAATGCTTTTGCTAGGGGTTTGGTCACCATGGAAAGAGTCGGGGGAAGCCTTCAACAGGGAGATGTGTGTGTTGGCCCTTGGATTTGTGTTGTCCATCAGGATGGGGTAGGGGATGTGCTTGTGTCATGGCCCGGTGAGGAGCACATGCTGTGCTTACAGTAAGTGTCTCATATTTGTCTGTCATTTGTATGATTCACTGTGTGAACAGAGGAATGAGTCCACAGAGCCTTCAGACCAGACTGGACCTCACATTCTGCAGCAAACCTGTGTGCTATAGGCTATTTGGGGGCTATAGACGTTTCTGTCTGGTGTATTCCATGTGAAAAATACAGAGTCAATAATGAGGCAATTTCACATCCTATCTCATATACATGGAAAAAATCAGTAGTAATACTGGAGTTTTGTTAATAGCTTCCCCCTCTGGCTGGAACATGGACTCTGTCATTTTGCCCCTGTCCTTACCTGGCCATTTCACCCACTACATTATGTGTGTGGTTTTCAAAGGCATTTCCAGATTGCTTTTCCATCCCCTTTCTTTGTGTTAGAGAACAGATGAGAAAGTACAGTGCTGGCATGGGAAGTGACTTGCACACAGAGGCCAAGAGAAGACTCCAGCCAGACCTCCTGACTCCGAGTGTCCCATGAGGAGATAGCCTGCAGAAAATCACTTCTCTTCTGCCTGAGACAGGGTAATTTACTCCACACTTAACAAGTTCAAGGGAAAAATGATCTACTCACTATAGAATGCTAAGTTGAAATACTGGAAACTAAAAATTGAATCACACTAGGAGTTAAGGAAAAAGAGAAATAGGCAAAGAATAAAAGAAACTAAAATTAAAGAATGAAAATACGTTTTACATTTTAGGAGCTTTAATAAAAAGTCTATAAATGCTTATTCTTAAATAAAGATAAGAAATCACTTTTGAAAGGCAAAATTAGCCAAACAAATTGCCAAATTAACATACCTTGTACTTGCTGCAATAATTACATGTTGTCTGAATTAACAACAACTACAAAAAAAGAAAACACCTGGAAGTTAAAGACTGGAACAGAGTGCTTAAAATAGTGTGAAAAACCAGAGGTCATGTTTTGTCTTGACTTTATCAGCAACATAAAATGTCAAATCCCTGATGTATATATAGGTGGTTTAATGGATTGCAGTCTTGGTTTTATCATTTGCTGTGAGATCAAAATTGGCTTATTCTAATTTAAACATCACTGATCAGCATGCTCTGGAGGCTGGGGAATGGCATCAGAATTTTGAAGGGTCCGCTCCCTGTAGGCTAGCCTCTGCACAAAGCAGTCATTCACAAAGTCTAAAGACTTAGATCTGATTTCATACTATGTACTTTGTGGTGCTTTGAAAATAAAATGACTCTCATAGGCTCATGTATTTGAATATCTAATGCCAAGCCAGTCATGCTATTCTGGAAGGTTGTGGAGCCTTTAGGAGGTAGATATTTGCTTGAAAAAGTGTGTCACTTAAGGGAGAGGTAGGTCTTAAGGTGTTCCAAACAAGCTGGCTTGCTGTTTTCTCTCTACTTCTTCCTTGCTGATGTGGGGATGTGACACTGGCTTCTGCTCCTGCCATGCTTTCCCCATCAAGATGGAATCCACCCTTTGGAAGTGTAAGCCAAATTAAACTTTTATCCTTCTATAAGTTACTCTTTATTTTTTACTAGCAAGGAGAAAGTAAAACTGTGATATTCCTGAATAACTTATCATTATTATGATAACATCTTTTTGAATCTATAGAATGACTCGTTATTTTTTTTTCATTTTTTTTCTTTCTTAGTTAGTTTTGTATTCAGCAAATACAGTCAGTTTGGTACCATTATTAGGCTCATCCGTGACCTACCCCGTCCCCTTGGCCCCTCCTTGTTGAGGTACATGGGTCATGCATTGTGGAGTTAGCCCACAGTTATGGGTAAGCTAAATGTCTCTGCATATCATGACCCAACATGTTCGTTATTTTGAATCTATAGAATAAAAGAATCATGGCTGGAGAAATAGCTTGGTGGTTAAGGCACTTGCCTGCAAAGGCTAAGGACCCAGGTTCGATTCCCCAGTACCCGCATATAGCTAGATGCACAAGGTTGCACATGCATCTGGAGTTCATTTGCAATGGCTAGAGGCTCTCATAGGCCCATTCTCTCTCTCTCTCTCTCTCTCATTTTTGAAAAAGAATAAAAGAATCATAATATATTGCCTTGATGGACTGCATCTCAAACATGAGCCATAATAAACCCTCTTTTCCTTAGGTTGCTTTTGTCAGGCATTTTGTCATAGAAAGAAGAAAAGTGTCTAATATGCCATTAATATAATTCTTGTTCAAATCCCTTCAGCTAAACATTGGCACATATTCAGAATGGTGTATTTATAACATTTACTCTGAAGCTAAATTGTTACCATCAGTCTTTAGGTACACAATGATAAATGTATTTCCATAAAATTGTTTCAATTGGTATTTTTGTTTATTTTTATTTATTTATTTGAGAGTGGTAGACAGAGAGAGAAAAAGGCAGATAGAGAACGAGAATGGGCACACCAGGGCTTCTAGCCACTGCAAACGAACCCCAGATGCGTGTGCCCCCTTGTGCATCTGGCTAACGTGGGTCCTGGGGAATCGAGCCTGGAACTGGGGTCCTTAGGCTTCACAGGCAAGTGCTTAACTGCTAAGCCATCTCTCCAGCCCTCAGTTGGTATTTTTACTACCTATAAAGTTACAGTCTTTTAAGTGTAAAACTTTTCAGAACTTTCACATGTGAATATATATTAGTGCTTTAGCTACTTTCTTGTTGCTGGGATAAAGCACCTGACCAAAAGCGGCTGATGGAGGAACACTTTTTATTTTGTCTTATAGTCTCGAGGGGAAGCTTCATGATGGCAGAGAAAAGATGGTAGAGCAGAGGCTGGACATCACCTCTTAGCCAACATTAACTGGACAACAGCAGTAGGACACTGAATCAAACTCAAGCCAAGGGAGGTGGTTTAACACTCCTAAGCCCACCCCAACAACATAGCTCCTCTGGCAAGGCTCCACCTCCCAAATTGCCATCAGCTGGAGATCAAGCATTCAGAATACATGAGTTTATGGGGAAAACCTAATTCAAACCACCACAATTAATTATCTATAAATAAGAAAATTTCTTTTCTTAAAAAACGTTTTACCAACTATATAAGGATGAAACTTCCCCTTCCCTCCTCTATGTGTGTGTGTGTTGCATATGAATAATGGGTGACCCATTCAGATGTCATAAAAACATATGGCAAACATTGACTTGGATTGCCTTGCTTTTGTTTTAGTTTTCTAAGCATGATCTAGGTTCATTCACTATTAAAATAATTTTAGCTAACATTTATTTAGAGGTGTAGATTTTCTGGGCACAGTTTGAATAGGTAGTGTTTTCACTGTGTCACTACTACTATTTTCCAACAGCATGTCCTTGCAAATTAGGTTACAGATGCTTTTATTTTTATTTCTAAGTGGTTGCTTTCCAAATATTAATTGCAAATTTTATTTTATTGGGGCAGAGAATGAATCTTGTATACTTTTTACTTTGGGAAATTTACTGCAGTTTTCATTTTGCCCTAGAAGATAATTTTTTAATAAACTTTCCATGGTTATCTGAAAGGGACGAATAGATTGTACTTCATGAAGCTTATTATTTCCTATAAATAAAACAAAATTTTATTATCCTATTTCTTTATTTTTCTTGATTTATTCTGCTTTGGATCAAAAGAAGTATGCTTTCCCCCCCCTTTTCTGATTTCACTGCATCTTTCTAGTTTTAAAATTCTGTCTGTGTTTATAGTGTCTGGTACATAAAGATTCATGATGACTGTATGTTCATCTGTTGTATATGGCATCCGCCTTTATTCTTCAGCACGAAGAACCTGTTCTATCCAGCTGAAGGGTTTTTTGGCAGGGGGCAAGAATTCTGACATCTGATATGGCCACTGCTTCTTTTCTTTCTTCTTTAGCTTGGGCATTGTCACATGCTCTTTGTTCTTTAGGAAGACATACGTTTGCATTCATTTATTTATTTGAAACCCAGTTGAAATAAACAGGGAGTGCATGCACATGTTAAAATGCTACAACTATACATGTATAACCTGGTTGAAAAATTAATGCAGTCAAATCCCTCATGAGCCACACAGATGTATGGCAGCAGTTATCTGCAGCATTGCCTCCAGAGGTACCAAAGCTGGTACCGTCTGTGCCCACCTGGGAAAAACAAAAAAACAAAAAGCAAACAGCAGCACACTCTGCTTTCTGTTCTGCACTTTGCCTTTTTAAAAATTTTATTAACAACTTCTATACTTACAGACAATAAGCCATGATATTTCTCTCCTCTCCCCCACCTTCCCCTTCACAACTCTGCTCTCCATCATATTCCCTCCCTCTCTCCATTAGTCTCTCTTTTACTATGATGTCATCATCTTTTTCTCCTATTATGAGGGTCTTGTGAAGGTATTGGTAGGCATTGCAAGGTCTTGGATATTGAGGCCAATTTCTGTCTGGACAGTTGTATGTAAGGAGTGGTACCCTTCCTTTGGCTCTTACATTCTTTCCGCCACCTCTTCTGCAATGGATCCTGAGCCTTGGAGGGTGACATAGAGATGTTTCAGTGCTGGGCACTCCTCCATCCCTTCTTCTCAGAATTATGTTGCCTTTTGGGTCATCCAGTGGTCATCACCATCTGTAAAGAGAAGCTTCTCTGTTGCAGTCAGGTTCGCATTGCTGGTAGAAATCACCCAACCAAGAGCAGCTTGTGGGAAAAAAAAATAGGTTTATTTTGGGGCTGGAGAGATGGCTTAACACTTAAGGAATTTGCCTGCAAAGCCAAAGGACCCTGATTTGATTCCCAGGACCTACATAAGCCATATGCACAAGGGGGCACATGCATCTGGAGTTTCTTTGCAGTGGCTGGAGGCCCTGGCACGCCTGTTCTCTCTCTCTCTCTCTCAAATTAAAAAACAGAGGTTTATTTTGGTTTACAGGCTCAAGGAGGAAGCTCCATGATAGCAGGGAAAATGATGACATGAGCAGAGGGTGGACATCACCCCCTTGCCAACATAAGGTGGATAACAGAAATAGGATACTTTGCCAAACACTGACAGGGGGATACTGGCTATAACACCCACAAACCCTCCCCTAACAATAACACTGCCTCCAGGAGGCATTAATTCCAAAATCAGCTGGGAACCTAGCATTCAGAACACCTAAGCTTATGGGGGACACCTGCATCAAACCACCATACTTCTCTAACCAGAGTGAGAGTAGCATTAATATATGAATATGAACATTAAGTGTAGTGCTTCCAGGAAAGTTTGGTGAGAATAATATATACATTTAGCCAGACAAGAGCAGGCTTTATACCCGTAAGGCTCAATACCTCCCCTGCCACAGGCTTTTGCTTAGGTTTTCAGTACCAGGCATGTATTCCCTCACACAGAGTGGGCCTTCAGTCCAAATAGAGAGCAGTTGGTTTCCCCAGAGCACATATGCCACTATTGCACTCATTCAGTTATTTGGCCTATCTGCCAAATTTGAGGCTTCCAGTATCCACTGTTTTCACCACTGATGACTTCTGTCTCCCATAAGGCTGTATACAGTGCAGCTTTTTCCAGATTTCAGTTGGCTGGGCTACAGGGAGAAGGTTTTCTGCTCAGCACCAGCTTGATTTCTCAATGACCTTGCTGCTCAGGCATGTGAAATCTTCAGCAATAGGGCCTTACAATCTGTTTCTCAAGGGAAACCAATGGCTTTGGCAATAGCCTGCAATGTTTTGGAGGCCACAGGGACCTCCCTGGTCAACAACTCACTAGAAGGTATCCCAGCCCTGGCACTGAAAGTTATGTAGTAACAATCTATGACTTCTGAATGTGCCATTATTCCAAACAGTAGGTTTTCATATGTCTTATTCAGAATATTTTGAATTTTGATTGGCCCTCCCCCTCCCCACCGTTCTTTTATATAATCTCTTCTTCTGGACTTTCCCCCTCCCTGTAATCTGTTCTTCTACTTACATATATACAATACCATCCCCTAAAGTCCTTCTGTTTTCTCCCTCCCTTATAGCCTTTTTCTAGTTTAATGGCTTCTGCTACTGGTTTTTGGTTTCAACTCACACACAAGTCTATACATTTGTAGTTAGGATCCACATATGAGAGAGAAATGTGACATTTGACATTCTGGGCCTGGCCTACCTCACTTAGCATAGCCCTTTTCAGATCCATCCACTTCTCTGTAAATTTCATTTTTCTTTGCCAATGAATAGAACTCCATTGTTTAAACAAACCACGTCTTTATTATCCATTTATCTGTTGAGGGACATCTAGAATGGTTCCATTTCCTAGCTATTGTAAATACAGCAGCAATAAACATGGTTGTGCAAGTGTCTCTAAGTTAGTGAGAAGAGTCTTTAGGATATATGCCTAGGAGTGCTATAGCTGGACCATATGATAAATCTATTTTTAGCTGTCTCAAGAATCTCCACACTGATTTCCACAATGACTGTATCAGATTACATTCCCACAAACAGTATAGAAGGGTTCCCCTTGCATCCTGGCCAACAGTTATTGTCATTGGTTTTCTTGATGGTAGCCATTCTGACAGGAGTGAGATGGAATCTCCAAGTAGTTTTAATTTGCATTTCCCTGATGGCTGAGGATGTAGAACATTTTTTTTTTAGGTGTTTATATGCCACCTGTATTTCTTCTGATGAGAATTCTCTATTTAGTTCCATAGCCCATTAATTTTTTGGTTTTTCGAGGTAGGATCTCACTTAGCTCAGGCTGACCTGGAATTCTCTATGTAGTCTCACGGTAGCCTAGAACTCACGGTGATCCTCCTACCTCTGCCTCTGGAGTGCTGGGATTAAAGGCGTGCGCCACCTCTCCTGGCCCACAGCACATTTTTAATTGGGTTGTTTGATTTCTTATTGTTTTGTTTTATAAGTCCTTTGTATGTTCTGGATATTAATCCTCTGTCAGATGTGTAGCTGGCAAAGATTTTCTCCCATTCTGTAGGTTGTTTCTTTGCTCTATTCACAGTGTCCTTTGCTGTACAAAAGCTTTGTAATTTCATGAGATCCCAGTGGTTGATTAGTGATTTTATTTCCTGAGCAATTGGGGTTATATTCAGAAAGTCATTTCCTATGCCAATATGTTGAAGGGTTTCCCCTACCTTTTCCTCTAGCAATTTCAGAGTTTCAGGTCTGATATTAAAGTCCTTGGTCCACTTAGATTTGATTCTTGTGCATGGAGAAAGACAAGGATCTATTTTCAGCCTTCCATATATAGACATCCAGTTTTCCCAGCACTGCTTGTTGAAGAGGCTGTGTTTTATGCAATGAATATTTTTGGCATTTTTGCCAAAAATCAGATGGCTGTAGGTGCCTGGATTAATATATGGGTCCTCTATTGTTTTCCACTGATCTATAAGTCTGTCTTTGTGCCAATACCATGCTGTTTTGTTACTATGGCTTTGAAATATAGCTTAAAATTGGGTATGGTGATACCAGCAGCCTTATTTTTGTTGCTCAAAATTGTTTTGGCTGTTCAAGGATTTTTATGCTTCCAAATGAATTTTAGGATTTATTTTTCTATTTCTGTGAAGAATGCGATTAGAATTTTGATGGGGATTGCATTAAATGTATAGATAGCCTTTGGTAAGATTGACATTTTCACAATATTGATTCATACAATCCAACAACATGAGACGTCTTTCCACTTCCATGCGTCTTCTGCAATTCCTTACTTGAGTGTTTTAAAGCTCTCATTGTAGAGGTACTTCACTTCCTTGGTTAAGTTTATTCCAAGGTACTTCATTTTACTTTTTTTTTTTTAAGGAAATTGTGACTGGAAGTGATTCCCTGATTTCATCCTCTGCATGTTTGTTGTTAGCATATAGGAAAGCTGGTTTCTGTGTGTTTATTTTGTATCCTGCTATGTTGCTAATAGTGTTTATCAGGTCTAACAGGTTTTTTGGTAGAGTCTTTAGGGTCCTTTATGGATAGAATCATATCATCTGCAAATAATGATAATTTAATCTCTTCTTTTCCAATCTGTATCCCTTTTATGAGTGTCTCTTGCCTTATTGCTATAGCTAAGACTTCCAGTACTATATTAAATAAACACAGGGACAGTGGATACCCTTGTCTTATTACTGAATTTAGTGGAAAAGCTTCAGGTTTTTCCCCATTCAGTATTATGTTGGCTGTGGATTTGTCATAAATAGCTTTTATTATGCTGAGATATGTTCCTTCTATTCCCAGTTTCTGTAGTACTTTTACCATGAAGGGATGTTGGATTTTCTTTAATGCCATTTCTGCATCTATTGAGATGATCATGTGATTTTTGTCCTTCAGTCCATTTATATGGTTTATTACATTTGTCAATTTGCATATGTTGAACCATCCCTGCATCCCCAGGATAAAGCTCACTTGGTCAGGGTGTATGATCTTTCTGATATATTCTTTTTTTTTTTTTTGGTTTTTTGAGGTAGGGTCTCACTCTAGCCCAGGCTGATCTGGAATTCGCTATGGAGTCTCAGGGTGGCCTCGAACTCACGGCGATCCTCCTACCCCTGCCTCCCAAGTGCTGAGATTAAAGGCGAGTGCCACCATGCCTGGCTTCTGATATATTCTTGTATTCTATTTGCCAATATTTTGTTCAGAATGTTTGCATCTATGTTCATGAGGGAGATTGGTCTGTAATTTTCTTTTTTTGTTCTATATTTGTCTAATTTTGGTATCAGGGTGATGATAGCTTCATAGAAGGAGCTAAGTAGAATTCCTTCCTTTTTTATTTTATGGAAAAGTTTGAGAAGCAGTGGTGTTAGTTCTTCCATGAAGGTCTGCTAAAATTCACCAGTGGATACATCTGGGCTTGGACTTTTTTTTTTAGTTGGGAGACTTTTTATAACTTTTTAAAATAACTGTTTGAATCTCCATACTTGTTGTAGGTCTTAATGACCTATTCATCATTCAATAGTGTCCTATTTAGTCTCCATGAATTTGTGTATGTTCTGTAGCTTTTAATTGTTGCTGATTTCAGTTTAATCCCATTATGGTCAGATAGAGTATAAGGGATTATTTCAATTTACCTGTATTTGTTAAGGTTTGCTTTGTGTCCTAATATATTGTCAAGTTTAGAGAATGTTCCATGTGCTGCTGAGAAAAATGTATATTCTGCAGCATTTGGATGGAATGTTCTGTAGATATCTGTTAGGTTCCTTTGTTCCATGACATCATTTTATCTAGATGTCTCTCTGTTTATTTTTTTGCTGGGATGACCTGTCAATTGATGAGAGTGGGGTACTGAAGTCACCCACTACAATTGTGTTTGGTGTTATCTGTGACCATAAGTCTAATAGTGTTTGATGAAATTGGGAGCCTCCATGTTAGGTGCATATATGTTTAGGATTATAATGTCCTCCTGTTTGAGTGTTCCTTTAATCAGTATAAAGTGACCTTATTTATCTTTCCTCACTAACATTGGTTTGAAGTCTATCCTGTCATATATTAGCGGAGCAACCCCTGCTTGTTTCCTAGGCCCATTTGCTTGAAATACCATTTTGCATCCTTTCACCCTAAGACAGTGACTAACTTTTATTGAGAGATGAGTTTCCTGGAGGCAACAAATGGCAGGATCCTGCCTTTTAATCCAGTCTGCAAGCCTGTGTCTTTTGGATGGTACGTTGAGGCCATTGATATTAAGAGTTATTATTGAAAGGTATACATTTATGCTCACCATTTTTCTTTTTTGTAGTGCTTCTTGTTTTCCCTTTACTCTCTTGTTTTAATTGTTCTTTAAGTATGGTTTATTTTTTCCTGTTTCCTTATGTGTGTGTTTTGCTTTCCCTTTAGCATGAAGGATTCCTTCAAGCATTTTCCATAGAGCTGATTTAGTTGTCATAAATTCTTTTAGCCTGGTTTTGTTGTGGAATGTCCTTATTTACCCATCAATCTGGATAGATAACTTTGCATGATAAAGTAATCTTGGTTGACAGTTGTTATCTTTCAGAAATTGGAATACATCATTCTAAGCCCTTCTGGCTTTTAAAGTTTGTGTTGAGTAATCTGCAGTTATTCTGATGGGTTTGCCTTTGTAGGTGACTTTCCTTTTCTCTCTAACTGCTTTCAATATATTTTCTTTGGTTTGCACGTTTAGTAGTTTAATTATAACATGGTGAGGAGAGATTCTTTCCAGGTTTTGTCTATTTGGTGTTCTGAATGCTTCTTGTATCTGTATTGGCATTTCTTTCTTGATTTGGGGAAATTTTTCTTCTATGATTTTGTTGAAAATACCTACTAAGCCTCTGGATTGAAATTCTTCTCCTTCTTATGGTTTATTTTTTCATTGTTTCCTGGATATCTTGAGATTCCCATTCATACCTTATTAGCTTGTATTTTCTTTGTTGGACTGTATTAGGTGTGCCACCTGATCTTCTAGTTTAGAAGTTTTGTTCTCTCCTTCATACATTCTACTGGTGAGACTTTCCACAGAGTTTTTTATTTGACTGACTATGTTCTTCAGAGCTAGAATTTCAGCCTTGTTTTTCTTCAGAATTTCTATTTCCTTATTCCTATCTTATAATGACCTCCTTATTCCATTAAGCGTGTTTCCTGTGTTCTCTTTCAGGAGTTTGTTTTCTTCTTTAATTCTTCTGTTTTCTTCTTTGATTTCTTTGAGTATAGATAAAATCATTCTTTTGAAATCTTTGTCAGGCATTTCATTGAAAACAGACTCATTGGTGATTTTTTTCTGCTGGGTTTATAATTTTTGGTTGAATTATATTGTCTTGATTCTTTGTGTTTCATGTATTATAATGTAGTGACTTTTGCATCCTGAATTGATTTGATGCTTTGGTTTTCTATTTATCTTCAGGGTTCTTAGATGTAGCAATCAAACTTTATGTACTTTCAGGATATGAGTTTAAGGTGCCAAGTGTAGCTGTTGAACCCCAATCCAACTGCAGAAGTAATCCTAGGTGTGGAGTTTGCCTGCTAAGCAAGTATTCTAGTAGACTGGGTGGAATAATTTACTGGCAAATTCTAAACTTCAACTGAGAAATATACACATTCAATAAAAACTGGCACAGAGTACAAACAGATAGTCTTATAAAGCCAAAGCCAAAATCCCTAAGGGTGTGTGTTGCTCTACACCTTCAATCCTATCAGCGGGGAGGTGGAGAATTCTGTTCTGAGTTGGGTTCCAGATCAGCCTGCATCTGAATCAGACCCTGCCCCCAATAATGACAGAAGCAAAAGACAAAGGCCCAGTAAATCTGAAGGCATCAAAGGCAACAATATTCAACCCCTAAATATAGCTTAATTGAAAATGGTAAAGCAAACCAAAAATATGTAACCCATAACCTGCTCTGACATGGAAGGAAAGATTAGCACTTCCAATGCAGGCCTATGTACCTGTTTTTTTTTTTTTTTTTTCCTCTCAGTCGGCCATGTTACCTTTTGGGATGGCTTCCAATCTCACCAATGCTGAGTGCCCACCTCAATCCCTCTGTGTTGTGCTGTGGAGCTGGAGTTCTGATCAGCTGTGCTGGATGCCCTGCCACCTGGAGCTGAATGCCAGAGGCTTGCGGTTCTGATGGTTGGGGGATGGGAGAGTGCAGGAAGCTGGGAGTTGTACTGGAGTTGCTCACACAGTACTGCCTGTGTCCCTTTCAGTAGCTCCCTAGCTGATCTCAGCTGTCTTTCCTTCAGATTGCTTCACTTCGCAAGGAGGGTGATGAGGTTGGAAAAATCCCCTTGTTTGGTCTCTGCTGCTGCCACTTGGTGCCATGGACTGGGGTCACTAGCACTTCAGTAGGATTCCGGCTGTTTCCCTCCTTTCTGGTGGATCTTGGTCCCTCCTGCTTCTCTGCTATGGCAAATAAAAAAAAACCTATACACCTTCACTTTTCAGAAGAAAAGCATTTTGCTTTGGTTTTGCTTAAATCCCTCCCTAGGCTGGTTTGGCATGGCTCCTACGCCACCATCTTACTCAGAAGTCTGTACTTTGCCTTTTTTTTTTTTTTTCCCCCAGGTAAGGTTTCACTGTAGCCCAGACTGACCTGGAATTCACTCTGTAGTCTCATGGTGGCCTTGGACTCATGGCGATCCTCCTACCTCTGCCTCCTGAGTGCTGGGATTAAAGGCGTGCACCATCACACCCGGCCCTATACATTGCCTTTTTGAGTGTACTTTGTTACTGGAGAACATTTCAGTTACTTTCATACAGATCCTTCTGCACAGTGCGCTGAGGTTCCCTTGTCCAGGCACACCAGGCTGCATTACCCTTCGGATGGATGTTTGGGTTTTAACTGTATTAAGACCCAAAGTTAGCTGTGCTTGATGCCTTCCTTGACCCAAATGGCCAAGTCTTCTCTCCCAGTGTTCCTTCTATTTGCAAATGGTGTCACTTTCTCTCTTTGGTCGCTCAAAAAGCCTTACAACAGAGACATCCTTGACTCCTCCTTCCTCCTCACCCTCCCCATCTCATCACTGAACAGGTCTGCTGACAATGCTGGCTAGAGACTGTGCAAGTCAGTCCCCATATTTCAACCCTGATTCTTCACTTTCCTTAAGATCCCATGCCTGTGTTCTGGCTGGCTAACCACTTCTGCTCCTGCCCCCCTTTGTTATGCTCGTCACCCACAATGGTGTCAAACTGAACACTGTGCAATGCAGAGGTCACACGCTCCTGTCAAACCCCTCCATGGGCTTGCTAAAGCTTCCCTTGGAATGAGGCCCATCAGGGGTGGGCACAGCGGTCTGAAGTGAGTAGGCCAGACCCCTGTTTCTGGGCTCTTCCCACCTCCCTGGTCATGGTTCCCTGCATAGTCAGTGTATGGGCAGGCCCTGTGGTATGGAGTGAGTAGGTCAGACATCTCCTTCCTGGCTCCTCCCAGTTCCCTGGTCCATGTTCCCTGAGCCTGTCTGTGTGCTGGAGGGCATAGTGCAGAGTAAGTAGGCCAGAACCCTGTTCCCTGGCTCCTCCCAGTACCCTGGTCCTGGTAGGTCCCATTTTGACTTGCCTGGGGAGGCCTGGTCCCTGTGTGAGTTATGAAATCAGGCCTTTTGCTCTGGTCTCTTGAATGGCCACTGGGTACCAATATCCCTGTTCACCGGAGCCAGAGGGTGCATGGGCCAAAGGTCAAAATCTTGTTTTCTCCTCAATAAAATAAAGAATCTCCCTAAAATGGGTAGAAAACATTGCAAAAAAGCCAATGAAAGTCAGAAAAGTGAGAGATCTCCACCAAAGATGTCTAGTTTTACAATGGAAGCCTCCAATGAAAACATAAGAGAAATTAATAGAAATTCATTCACAAAATGAAAACAAAACAACCAATGAGACCCCGATTAAAAAATATGGCTGAACTGGAAGAAAACCATCAAAGAACCAACAATCAATTAAATTGAACAGAATCATCTACAGCATTCAGCTTTTGACAGTAGGGTTAACTTGATTGTAGGAAATGTTAGAACCCTCCAACAAGATATGAATAAATTGAAGGTAAGTCAAGAAATGGAAGATCTCAACAATCAGTTGATTAAGCTTAATGAAGACTTGAACAAATGCAAGAATGAACTCTAGGAAGCATCAAGAAAATCAGAACTCAAATTGAAATCATACCTCAAAAAAGAGATGGGCATGATGCAAAATAACACAACAGAAAACAAAAATCAAATAGAAATTACAAAAACCTCTTTAGCACCCCTCGCCAACAGAGTTACTCATGTGGAATGTAGAGCCTCTGACCTGCAAGACAAGACAGAAGAAATTGATCAGGAGGCCAAAAACTTTGCTAAGTTCAAAAAATCAAGTGAAGGGAATATGAGGGAACTGTGGGACACCCTAAAATAACCAAACATCTGGACCATAGGTGTACCAGAAGGATAGGAAATCCAGGCCAGAGGCATAGAAACCATATTCAACAAAATTATTGAAGAAAATTTTCTGAATCTCTCAAAAGAGGGGCCCATCCAGGTACAAGAAGCACACAGAACACCAAACAGACAGGACCAAAGGAGAAACTCTCTAAGACAAAACATAGTTAAAACTCTTAACAATGAAAACAAAGAGAGAGTATAAAAAGCAGCAAGAGTGAAACAATTCACTACATGCAAAGGCAATTCCATCAGAATTACATCAGATTTCTCAATGGAAACCCGGAAAGCCAGAAGAGCCTGGAATGGAATACTTCAAAGTCTGAAAAACTATGGCTTCCAATCCAAGCTACTCTACTAAGCCAAAGTATCCCTCATAATTGTTAGTGAAAGAAAAACTTTCCATGAAAAAAAGTCAACTCTATGATTATATGAATACAAAGCCAAACCTACAGAGAATACTTGAGGGAATACTCCACACAGAACAGTCAAACAACCAATCTTAAGATCCAACAAGAAGAAGATCATAATAACCAAAATAGACCAGGCTCAAAATAGTAGAAAACAAGAAAGCACAAACCCCATGAAACACCTCATCATGGCAGGGATTAATTCAAAGCTCACAGTAATAACCTTAAATATTAATGGTCTTTACTCACCCATTAAAAGGCACAGGTTATCAGGATGGATAAAAAAAACTGGACTCTTCTATCTGCTGTTTTCAAGAAACCCACCTCACCACTAATGATAGATACCTCCTCAGGGTGAAAGGATGGAAAATGATATTTAAAGCAAATGGAAATAAAAAACAAGCTGATAAAATAAACTAAAACCGAAAGTAATAAAAGAGGACAAAGAAGTCCACTTCTTACTCATCAAGGGAATGATCCAACATGAGAAAATCACAAACATAAATATATATGTGCCAAACACAGGTGCACCACAGTTTATAAAACAAAATCCACCTGACAATAAAACAGAAATAAACACCAATTATATTCGGAGAACTCAATACCCCACTATGATCAATAGACAGATCATCCAAGCAGAAAATAAACAGGGAATAAAGGAGCTCAATAACATCTTAGATCAACTAGACCTAACAGCTATCTACAGAACTTTCCACCCCAACTCTGCAGAATACACATTCTTCTCAGCAGCCCACAGAACCTTCTTCAAAATTGACCATATATTAGGCCATACAGCATTTCTTCATAAAGTCAGGAAAATTGAAGTAACTTCCTGCATCATGTCAGATCACAGTGCTTTAAAGCTAGAACTTAACAAGAGACATATCAAGAACTCCACCAGCTCCTGGAGACTAAACAACACACTTTTAAACAATAAGTAGGTCATGGAAGAAATTGTAAAATTCCTAGAATTGAATGATAATGAAACACTACCTACCAAAACTTATGGGACACAATGAAGACAGTCATAAGGGGAAAATTCATAGCCCTACATGCCTTCATTACAAAGACAGAAAGATCCCAAATCAATAACCTGACTGTCCACCTAAAGGCACTGGAAAAACAAGAAGATTCCAACCCAAAGAGCTCCAGATGGAAAGAAATAATCAAGAAATAGGTCCATATCTAATAAAAGAGAATGAGGCCCATCATTGTTATCCAAGGTTATGCACAACCCAGCTCCACTGTCTCAGCTGACCCCTTCTTCCTTTCCTTGCAGAGCCACTGGCCTTCAGATTCAGGTCCCTGAATGAGTTCTACACTTTTCTTGAATTCACACCTTTTTCACATACTGTTTCCTTTGCCTTTAATGATTTTTTTAAACCACTGTCTCTTTAGCACATTTTGGCTCCTTTTGTTTGATTTTACTTATTAGTGGTATGTGTGGTGTGCGTGTGTATATTCATGGGTGGAGGGTGTGCATGCACATGCTTGCATGAATATGGAGGCTGACATTTGAGTCTTCCTCTACTGCTCTCCACCTCATTTTCTTTTTGCTTTTCCACTAATTTGTCTAGACTAGCTAGCCCGCAAGCCCCAGAGAATCCCCTTGTCTCTGCCTTCCCAGAGCTGAGACTACAGGTGTGCACCACCGTGTCCAGTTCCGATGTGGCCGCCAGGGATCTGAAGTTAGATCCTCAGCTTGTGCAGCAAGCACTTGGAAATTTGGCTCATGTTTTAAATGTTAGACAAAACTTCCTCTGAAGTGACTCAGGCCCTTGTCACCCCACCTCTGCTTCTGGTGTCAGGTCATTCCATTGTCTTATCTGACTCTGACCCTCCTGTGTCTCACTTATAAGAGATCCCATTCAATGAGAGAGGTCCCTGTCAGATAAGCCAGAGTTACTTTCCTTCTCAAGATCCTTAATCAATTCCGCAAAGTCCCTCGTGCCATGTGAAATAGCCTATGGACATATTAGGATGTGGACATCTCGGAGGGACCTTTCTCTGCTGAGTAAACTCTGTTCAATATTCTTGGTTTAGGAAGGTGGAAGAGGAGAGCAGTCTGCTTTAGTAATATATTCATCTCCAAAGTGCTTAGATTCATTTGTCTGGAAAATTGCCTTTTGGGCAACTGGAAAAATGAGGCAGCAGTGTGCTCTGGTCCTGAAATTAAAAATCTCCAACGTGCACCTTGTTACCATGGAGGTAGCAATGGGAGGTAGCTGGGGAGCACTCACGACTGTCACTTGTGCACTTAGGTGAACCACCGAGGCTTTCTGAACCTCGGGAGCTTCACTTGCACAGTGAGGATTGAGCTGGGAAAGTAGAGTCACCAGGTTCAACCCCTTTCTTCTCTTTATACTTTGCTCGTGAAAGGACAAATCATTAGCTTTGTTGTTCTTTATTGTGTGCATGCATATTCAGGTGTAGGGGGAGGTGCGTGTGTATGTGGGGGTGCATGCATATAGAGGTCAGAGAACAATTTTGAGTGTCATCCCTCAAGTACGTCATATACCCCCTTTTTTGGAGACAGCGCCTCTCACTGGCCTTAAACTCACCGATTAGGCGAGGCTAGCTTTCCAGTGAGCCCTGAGGTTGTCCAGTCTCCACTTCCCCAGCACTGGGAGAACAGGCACACGCTGCCATATCTGGCATTTTCTTTTTTCTTTTTCTTTCCTTTTTTTAATTTTTAAATTTTTTATAACAACTTCCATGATTATAAAAAATACCCCGTGGTAATACGCTCCCTCCCCCCACTTACCCCTTTGAAACTCCACTCTCCATCATACACCCTCCCCATCTCAATCAGTCTCTCTTTTACTTTTGATGTCTTGATCTTTTCCTCCTCTTATGATGGTCTTGTGCAGATAGTGTCAGGCGCTGTGAGGCCATGGATATCCAGGCCATTTTGTGTCTGTGAGGAGCACGTTGTATGGAGTCCTACCCTTCCTTTGGCTCTTACATTCTTTCCGCCACCTCTTCCGCATTAGACCCTGAGTGTTTTTTTTTTTTTTTCCTTTTTCGAGATAGGGTCTCACTTTAGCCCAGGCTGACCTAGAATTCACTATGCAATCTCAGGGTGGCCTTGAACTCATGGCAATCCTCCTACCTCTGCTTCCCAAGTGCTGGGATTAAAGGCATGCGCCACCATGCCTGGCTCATACCTGGCATTTTACAGAGGTACTGGGGATTGAACTCAGATTCTCATGCTTTCAAAGCCAGCCCTTTACCAATGAGTCAGATCCCCATGTCTAAATCATTAGCTTTTTGTAAAAAGAAAAACACTGAAATTTCATAACAGCTCTATACCATTGGAATAATAGCGTCATCAAAACTATTAGAAATGGCAGAGCCCTACTCTGATTTACTACAGGGGTCCAGCCAAGGCATCGTGGGCTTCCATGAACCACTGCAAGTCCAGACCAGCTGGTTCTCCTATTTCCCCCATATTAATAGGATCTCACTTTACTGCTGAACTGAGGCCTGCAATCATTCTATAGGTTCACACCTAGAGCTTGAGTGTGTTTAAAACTTGGAAGCTTTTAATGACATTTTAACGCTACAGAATAGTGATGCATAACTGGCAAATTGTAACTATTGCTTGAGTTGGAAATTCAATTAACCATACCTAGTTTTTTTCTTTTTTTTTTTAAGCAGATTAAAGAGCATTTTAGAGACTTGGTATTGACTAGGCGTCTTGCTTAGTACAAACAGTCCACATGATTTATCTGTGCCCACTGCGTCTTCTTCTTGTGTCTGACGTTAGTAATTTGCTAATGATTTGCTGGGCATTTTGGTACTACGATGACTGCACCAAGTCCCTGGGCCACAAAAGTATCAGAGTATCCTCATTTGTTGCGGTTAACACTCTGCTTAGAGTACTGGATAAACTGAGCTCAGTTGGAAACAATTGAAAGTGAATGGATAAAACATAACCTACGAACTTTTTTATAATCCTGCCATAAAAGCCATTTTGCAAGGCGGGACCACTGCCCTGCTCTTCTGCTGCAGTCTTCATGTTGTGGAGGAAGTGCAGGGAGGATGCCCATGGCACTCCAGGGGTAAGCGTGCAGATGGCAATCAGTGCTGGAGACCTGAGCCATTCCTCTGGATGATCCACTCCTATCTAAGTGGGCAGGAGGTTTCCTCTTGTTTGACACAGTACTGAGTTTTCTTTTCCATGCCAGGCTTTAGTTTTTCTCTAAACGCCGAGCTCCTTTACAATCTGTCCTCTCCTGGTGGCCATGAGCTGTCTGTTTTGCATGGATTCTGCAGATGTTGGAGACGTGGGGCGAGGTCTGAGGTCAGAGGGAGCCGAATTTTAGACCAGTGGGCACTCAGAGTCTTGGATTCACAATGAGAAGACAATTTTAGTGCAGTGAAAATAAGGAGGGCTCACTCCTTCCATTTGGCTAGCACTGCGACGCTGGGTGAGTTTCTCTTTTCTGTGGAGTAGAACACATCGCGTCTACTCAGGATTACTGTGAGGTTTAAATGAGATAATGTGGACAAAGGTCTTAGCCCAGTGCCTGGACGATGGTAAATGATTAATTAATTATATACATTTTATTACCAATGACTGGCTATGGTGGTAATAAATTCCTAGAGCCTAGGTAGTAAATTCCTACAGCTTATGAAATGATCTGACTACCCATTGGTGGGCATGCTGCTAAAAGAATTTAAGGAACAATTAAAGATCTTTTTAACTCTGAGATCTTGAAGGCTTTTATTCTAGGGATGAAATCTTAGTTCTTTAGGCACACTACTCTCAGGAAAGTCCTACATGCACATGCTGATATTTCAGTTTTGAAGGTGAGTTACTTCCACATGAAACTTCTTAATAATGAGATAAGACTAAAAGGCATGAAATATTACAAGTCAGAAATAAATCCTGGTAATACTGGAAGAGTTTAAAACATGTAGAAAGTCATGTTTGGTAGACGATTCTAGAAGGACATGAGTTTAACTGGGAGTTCATGACTTGTCCAGCTCCAGTGGATTTCAGATCGAGGTTTGTAATCACACCTGGACAATCCCAACATGCACACTCCCACCACAGAGCCCCCCGAGTACACCTCAGGTTCTGTACGTACCATATAAGATGTTTTGAAAATACTTTGAAGGACCTAGAGTTTATTTCTTTAATTTAAAATAGTTATGGAATCTTAGCCTTTTTAGATATATGTCCTTGATCAAACATAGGTGAAACATGGGATTCTGTGGAGAAACAAGGCCCTTTCTAGAGTCAGTTACTCCATGATGGGCTTCAGGAAGTCCTGGGGAAAGAAGTATCTTTGTCTCACTCCTCTCTTCCTACTCTGCTTTTCTTAAAGGGCACTGCAGGATGTTTGCATGGTGAAGACCCACTTAGGAAGTCTTAGTTGAAAGGACTTGTGCTGCCTCCATGTTCCTGCCGCTACTCCTCCCGGTTGGGGATTTTCCCCTCCAGTGGGGTTCCCAGTGTGCTGAATGTGTTCATAACCCACCTCCCAGCTCTTCCATCATGCTTATTCCACGTGCTGCTGCAGCCAAGGGAATCTCTGCTCAGAGGCCTGTGAATCTTGTGCTGGGCACCATAATGGCTTGCTGGAATCTCCTGCATGTGTCTGTCTGGAAGCATGCTGCAGTAACGTGTCCTGAACTACCGGGCCGGGAAACTTACTGTTGCCATCTCCTTCCATGTCCCAAGCACACTTGGAAGCTCATTGCCTGCAGCTTTTTTTTTGAATGAGGGACTAGCCTCAAGGGTCTACAGCAACCTCCAGCTCTGTATGAACGCTTCTGAGTGTCATTTTCTTGCCAGATTTGTATCATGTTCCCTCATCACTAACAAAATGGACTACCTGGCCCTGGTCTCTATGTTTTGGGGAAGATTCCGCTACAATAATCCTCTTCTACTCTGAAGAATGAGGCCTGGCCCCTAAGCTTCCCATCTTATGCTAAACACTAAGGCGTCACAAATGAAACTCAACCTAGCTCTCTCCAGGCCCCTAGATCCATGCAGGTTCGCATGTGCAGGGTTTGGAGGCAGGTTCAATGGCTGAGTTTCCAGTGCTACTTTCACACTAGACCAAGGGAAGACACGGTCTTCTGTCTCTTGTCAGCAGCTGTGCAAGTGGCTAGTTCTGAGGAGGAGTCCTAATCATGCAGGACGCCTGGGGCCTTGGCTCTTATTCTGTGCTGATGGAACCTGCCTGCTCTGACCCAGGATCCAAAAATCTCTGAGGCCACCTCCAAGCAAGATAAGGAGTTCACATTACCTTCTCTGATGAACTCTGGATAAAGCAAGGGATTCTTAACTTTCAATGGTGGGCAAAATCTTTTTATAGTTTTCTCAAAACAAGTAGGAGGCTTTTGATTTCTCTTCCTTCCTTCAGAAGAGATTTCTCAGTCTCAGGGAGACTTTCTGTTCAAATGAGATCAGGCTATGTACATAGTATTATCCACTGATCGTTGAATAATGTCCAAAGGCACATGAGTATTGGGGTGTGCCCTTGAAGGTGATATTGGTGGTGGAGTTCCTCTAGTTTTTACTTCCTAGCTACTATAAGATCAAGGGTCTCCTTGGACGTATGTTCCCACCATGATACAGAATAAATCTTTTGTCATTTTAACTTAATGCCTCGGGCATATGATCATGAATAACACAGCTGACTGCCACAGATGATCTTGTCCATTCTGAGTTATCTTTGATGATGACTGCTGCTGTTGTGTAAAATGTAGGCCTCACCCTTCAGTAAGCTTATCTCTTAAATGTGTTCCCCAGTGTTTCTCCCTAAAGAACTAACTACACAGAGTATGACTTGACCCACTTGGCATTAAGAATGGACATATAAGAGGATGGATAATCAACCTAACTCTACTTCGAATTTTCTTCTGTTGATTGTATTTTTCATTACTTAGCTACTATTTTCATAGTTCAGATATGATGTTTTATATACACATATACATCCTAGTATGTAGGTATCTGTACACATAGGTATTTATAACAATATTTGCTTCTAAGTTTTTAAAATTATTTATTTATTTACTTATTTTGAGAGAGAAAGAAAGAGAGAGAGAGAGAGAGAGAGGCGGATATAGAGAGAGAATGGGCGCACCAGGGCCTCCAGCTGCTGCAAATGAACTCCAGACACATGCGCCACCTTGTGCATCTGGCTTATGAGGGTACTGGAGAATAGAACCTGGGTTTTTACACTTTGAAGGCAAGCACAAAACCGTTTCTCCAGCCTTTAAGTTTATATTTTTAATCTGACAATCAGAACTACAATAAGCGCCCATCACAACTTGGAACTAAAGAACCTTAGAAGGTGACCCTAATTTTAAACTTTACATTTTGACAATCTCACATGTTTTTCATCAGGTTCCCTACATTTGAAAACTATGCCACATAAACGTCTACATTTAAACACATGTTTATATAAGAAGAAAACATTTTCCCTTAGCTATTTATGGTTAAATTACAGATATTTGCCCTTCAGGATTTGTTTCCTAGAATCAAGGATGATCTTGTTGCAGTCAGGTTCACATAGCTGGTAGAAATCACCCAATTAAGAGCAGCTTGTGTGAAAAAGAGGTTTATTTTGGCTTACAGATTGGAGGGGAAGCTCCATGATGGCAGGGAAAATGATGGCATGAACACAGGGTGGATATCACCTCTTCACCAACATCAGGCGGACAACAGCAATAGGAGAGTGTGCCAAACACTGGCTTGGGGAAACTGGCTATAACACCCATAAGCCCACCCCCAACAATACACTCCCTCTAGGAGGCATTAATTTCCAAATCTCCATCTGCTGGGAACTTAGCATTAAGAATACCTAAGTTTATGGGAAGCACCTGAATCAAACCACCTCAGACCCCTAGGGTAATAATGATTAAAAGTGAGACACAAACACACACACAGTAGTCTCAGCTACTCTATGATCATTTCAAACGTTGCTGACTGTCTCAATAATGTCTTCTGTAGCAAGAGAAGCACAGATCATACATACCCTGCCTGAGATGCAACCCTTTGGTTTATCTTGTCTTGTCTCATCTTATCACTTTTGGAACAATTATACAGCTTTCCTGGTGCTGCCTTTTTAGGGGGAGATGTTAACACCAGATACCTATTCACCCCTGACAAGGCATCAATGACAGACCAAAGAAATTATTTCATTCAAGTATAGCTTAGTGAATCATGGCCTTTCCTGGGGTTACTTATAGAGGCAAGGATGGCTCAAAGCTGCAACCTGAAAAATCCCACCCCAACATAGGTGACAACATATGTGTCCCGTCCCGGGAGCTCACAGTGTGACATGGAAGCTGCGTCCCTGGAGCTCACGGCTTGACTTGCCACTGGAATGGCTGGCCTCAGAATCTCTCGTTCCAAGGAAGTTTTTGCCTTGAGATTAGGTTTTGTGAATCTAGTGAATTTCAGAAACTTCCTGATCCCAGCGAGACACTTACATCCTGAGATTTATGAGCCTGAAGGAGCCTCTGTTTCAATTTGGAATTTCCTAACCTCTCTCCAGGTTGGAATGTTTCAGTTCCAAGGAAACTGGCAGACAACCCCTGCTCTCTCCTGAACTGGGTGCTCCAGAAAGGTGCAAGTCAGGAGTCTTGCATCATGTCTGTCAGGTTTTTGAGGGGGTGGGGTGGGTAAGATGATGGGAAGACGAAGCACAAAGACTAGGTTTGGACTGTGTAGTTTGGGGCTGATGGGAGAGACCTGAGGCTGCATTCTCCCTGAGTACTGCGAGAAGACGCTTCCCACTGTCCTGCCAGTCACTGGAGTGAGGAGGGTGGGCTCTGCCTAGTGGCTCTAATATGAATTCATCTTTCCTTTGATGATGAACAAGCACCATGTGGGGAAATCATTTGAAATTCTATAAATATCTATCACTCATCCCGTTCATCCCTGGTTTGAGAACCCATTGATGATTACTGCCTGAATATATAATTACCATACAATTTTACAAATGGTGATTTTTCTAGAATGAAACTCTTATGGGATCATTCTTTTGGATGAATTTCAGAACAATTTTTAACAGATTTAAGAACATCTTTCAATAAGTTACCGGATATTTACACAAAACCTTTATGGCCATATTAGTCAAGTGAGGCTGCTGTAACAAAATACCACAGATGGGGTGGTTTAATCAACAGAAATTGATTTCACACAGTTCTGGCCACTGAAAGTCCCATGAGGATGCACCATGGCCAGGTGCGCTCAGCGTCTCCCTTCTCACTGTGAGAGATGCAGAGGCAGGATGGGAGAGTGAAAGAGAAGAGTAAGGGGATAGCATCTTTCATATATGCTGTCCTACTGGCTTAGGGCCACAGCCTCATGAACTCATTCAACCATAGTTCCTTCCAAAACCTCTTTCTAGTGCCTCTCCTGTTGAAGCTTTGCATTTTAACTTGTGAATCAGGGAGGACATGATTCAGTCCGTGCACAGGGATTCTAACTGAAACATCTTCATTAATGAATTGGGGGAATTGAGATCTTTGTAACATAGACATTTTGTTTCCAGTGATATAGTGAATAATTTGTTTTCTTTTCTAGTCTTATTTCATTTAACAAAAACATGTTTTCCTTTACTCATACAGAGCATATTTACTGTTTTGTTTACTTCTAGGCATTTCACATATTTTTCTTGCTATCCCAAAGGGAATCTATTTTTCATTATGCCTTCTAACTAAAAATCTCTGGAAACAGGAAAACTTTCATGTACTTATTTCATATTTGCTAATTCATTCCGATAGTTTTCAATTATGGGCCTGAATTTCTCAGAGGAAATATCTTTTTATTTTCAGATAATGGTGATTTGGTCAATTTCTTTCTCATGTTGGTGTGTTTGTTTTCATTGCGATTCCCTTTGGTCATGTTCCTTAATTATTAGAGCCTTCAAATGATGCTGGATAGCTGAAACATCATTGGTAAGCTGGGTGTGGTCCTGATTTCAGTCATAAATTCCTGGTGGCTTTGGAAAGAAAGATGAGCACATTGTTCCAAGGCACGATGGTTGAGAGATAAACTCTGGAGCTAATCCACCTGTGTGCTAATCCCAGTCCCTCTACTGATGAGCTACTTAACCTCTGCTCTTGCTTCTATCAAGTATGAAGTGGGGATCATAGTAATAATATATTCATTAAGTATTCGTTGGGAAAGACAAACACAATTGCACACATAAAACATTTGAATGAAAAATGACATCAAATAAGTCCTATGTAAATGTGTGACACTAAGTGGTAGTTACCTTCTTGTTGGGATAAATAAAACCACCTTACTAGGAGCAGCTGATGGGAGAAAAGTCTTTTCCTTTGGCTTACAGACTCAAGAGGAAGCTTCATGATGTCAGGGGAGAGGATGGTGTAACAGAGGCCGACTGGACATCACCTCTATTGTAGCAGGTGGAAAACATCAGCAAAAGAGTGAGCCAAGTCTAGCAAAGGGGAGCTGGATAGAACACCCATACATGCCTCAAAACACATCTTCTTCAACAAGGTTCCACCTCCAAAGTGCCATAGGCTTGGAACCAAGTATTCACATACGTTTACCAAGGACACCAAATTCAAACCACCACACACTACTTGTAAACACAATGTTATCTGCTGGCTTCAAATTGTTGGTACTGGTTTATCGAAATACTGCACTTTTCCTAGTTGACTAGGAGCTTTATGAGGAATGGATGTTTACTATTATCAAATGTTTGTTTTCCTTTTTTATGTGTATGTAGTGTGCACATGAGTGTGCATGCATGTTTGCAAGTGTGTGGGCACATGTGCATAGGTGTGCATGTGTGTGGAGGCCTGACACTAACATTGTGTGTGTTCCTCAATTGCTCTTTACCTTATTTATTTTTAAATATTTTATTTATTTATTTGAGAGAGAGAGAGAGAGAGGCAGAAAGAGAGACAAAGAGAATGGGTGTGCCAGGTCCTCCAGCCACTGCAAACAAACTCCAGACACACGTGCCCCCTTGTGCATCTGGCTTACATGGGTCCTGGGGAATTGAACCTGGGTCCTTAGGCTTCACAGGCAAACGCCTTAACCGCTAAGCCATTTCACCAGCCCTCTGCCTTATTTTTTGAGACAGGGCCTCTCAGTGAGACTGGAGTTCACCTATCTGACTAGACTAGTTAGACAATGAGTACCAGGGCCCCTCTTGTTTCTGGCTCTCCAGTGCTGGAATATTTTTAGGTGGGTCTGTACATCCAAACGCAAGTGTTCATGCTTGTGTGGCAAGCACGTGACCCGCTGAGCCATATCCCCAGGCCCTGTTCTCATTTTGGGTGTGATGAATTATTGAAATGGATTTCTCTATGCTGAGCCTTTTTTGAGTGTGATGGATTGCACACTGATCTATGTGGATGGGAAGGTTTATTTAAAAACCGTTTATCATGGGCATTTTCAAAAATCAACAAGAGTAAGGAACATAATGAAGGCTTATGTACAATGTCAACACATAACATATTGCTGGTTTATGGCAAATTTTGTCACTTTTTATGCATGCTTGTTAATGTTTTTTTTTTTTTTTTTCCAAATCATGTGTGGTGGTTTGAATCAGATTGCCCCATAAACTCATGTGTTCTGACTGCTTGGTCCCCAACTGGTGACAATTGGGGGGATGGAACCTTGTTAGAGGTGATGGGTTGCTGGAGGTGGGCTTTGGGATGTCATATCATAGCCATCTCCCTTGCCAGAGCTGGGCTCATTCTCCTGCTATAGCAGACATGTTGCCCACCTCTGCTCAAGCTGTGTTTCTCCCCTGCCATCACAGAGCTTCTCCTTGAAACGTGAGGCAAAATTAACCCTTTCCTCCCATCAACTGCTTTTGGTCATGTGTTTTGTCCCTGCAACCAGCAGCTAAGTACAACACACGTTAACGTGTATTTCTGAATCATATTCATGATTATAAAATCAAATATATTAATATATATCCATATTTTTAATGAGATTGGTCTTGTCTTCATGTGTGTATATGATATGTGTAGTTGCTCTTTTAAAATCAAGATTATGCTCATAATGCAGAATAAAAGCCATATTTTTATCTTATGTAGTTTTAGGTGACATTCTCTAAAATGTATTTTATTCCACCCTTCCTGGAGTCAACCTATCTCTGGCTAAGATATTTAAAGACAGCAGTCTTAAGGAAAGGATATCATGGGGGGGGGGCACAGGAAATGAAAAGATTACTGTGAATCTGGCATGAAGAGAGAGATCTGAAAGAATGCATGAAAGAATCAAGCCTGTGCAAGAAGCTGTCTTGGCCTGGGTGAAGCAGTGTCCTCTGGTTATGGACCTAAGCCCACCGTCTGGGAGGGAACAGCAGCAACCCCAGATGGTAGTGGGGTTTTAGGAGAGGGCATCATCTCTTTACCCCAGAGACAGTGCACAGCAGTATGACCAAAGCCAATGGCCAGTGCATAGGGGACTTCGGGTGAGTGAATTCTACAAAAGCTCAACTCACAGTAGGACCATCATTGTCTTTGAAATATTAAACTTTGAACAGTATTTTGACTTCCTCCGTGTTTAGCTAAGGTTTTGTTTCAAGTTTACGTTTGAAAGGGGATTTCTAAAATTATTACACACTGGGCTGAGGAGAGGGCTCAGCAGTTATAAGGTGCTTGCTTACAAAGCCCATCAGCCTGAATTCAGTTCCCTAGTACTCATATAAAGGCAGGTGCACAACTTGGTGCATGTATCTGTAGTTTCCCAAGAGGCCATGGCATGCCCATATGCTCTGTCTTTTGCAAAAAAAAAAAAATTATAAAATTTAAGTTATTATAAAAATGCAAGATTTACTTTTAAAAAATATATAGAAAGAGGGAGGGAGAGACAGAGAGAGTGAGAGAGAGAGAGGAAGGGAGAGGGAGAGGGAGAGAGAGAGAATGGGCACGCCAGGGCTTCCAGCCACTGCAAACGAACCCCAGATGCATGTGCCCCCTTGTGTATCTGGCTTATGTGGGTCTTGGAGAATTGAACAGGGATCCTTTGGCTTTGCAGGCAAACGCCTTAACGGCTAAGCCATATCTCCAGCCCAAGATTTACTTTTTCTATATTTGAAATTATTGAGTTTCCATGCTCTGGAATAAAATTAACTTTGCCTATATTCTAGAAACATTTGACAAGACATGGAATCTGTGTTTAAGTGAGAGGGATTAAAGATTTAACTCAGTGGGTCTTTTAAAAGGCATGGAAGTAAGATGACGAACACCAGGGAAGAAACGTGTTAATGGGAAGGGGAGAAGATGAAAGGTTAGAGGGAATATAATCAAATATATAAATGTATGAAAATGTAAAAAATGAAAAGAAATAAACTTAAAAATTGTGGAGATCTTACTGTAAGAATGGGCAACCTGCCCCATGTGAGGACAAATTTGTCATGTTTAAATTAATCTCTACCCTTTGCATTTTTAAATTTTAGTCATTTTTATGCTTTTTTCAGTGAAAATATTTAGGATTTTATATTAACCAATATGTTTACTGATTAATATTAAAATTAATTAAATATTGAAATAAACATTGTCAATGTGTACATAATAAACCTACTTTCTAAGAATGCTATTTGACAGTTACATTGCTTCATAATTATATTAATAGTTACTTAGGTATCAATTTTTATGTTTTTCTGACTTATTCATTTATCACTTTTCCTTTAAATGAGTTCTTCCTTATTTTGGCCTTTTTCCCTCTTCTTCTTTTTATAGTGCAGGGGATTGAACTCAGAGCCTATGAATGCCAGACAAGTGCTCTGCCTCTTACCTACACCCTAGCCCCTGGCAGTCTTTTTAAAAATACACACACACACACACACACACACACACACACACACACATATACATGTTTTTTATTGACAATTTCTATATTTATAGACAACAAACCATGTTATTTCCCTCCCTCCCCTCCCCTGCTTTCCCCTTCACAACTTTGCTCTCCATCATATCCCCTCCTTCTCTCCATTAGTCTCTCTTTTAATTTGATGTCATCATCTTTTTCTCCTATTATGAGGGTCTTGTGTAGGTATTGCTAGGCACTGAGAGGTCTTGGATATCGAGGCCAGTTTCTGTCTGGACAGTTGTATGTAAGGAGTGGTACCTTTGACTCTTACATTCTTTCTGCCACCTCTTCCGCAATGGACCCTGAGCCTTGGAGGGTGTGAGATGTTTCATGCTGGACACTCCTCTCAGCACTGTGTTGCCTTTTGGGTCATCCCAATGGTCATCGCCCTCTGAAAAGAGAAGCTTCTCTAACCAGAAGTGAGATGAGAAATATATAAATAATGAACATTAAAGTGTACTGTATTCAGGGCAATTTGTTGAGAGTAATATATGCATTTATTCAGACAAGAGCAAGCTTTATACCCCTAAGGCTCATGACCTCCCCTGCCATAGGCTTTTGATTAGGTTTTCAGTACCAGGCATGCATTCCCTCCCACAGAGTGGGCCTTCAGTCCAATTAGACAGCAGTTGGTTTCCCCCATAGCAGACATGCCACTATTGCACCTGTTCAGTCATTTGGCCTGTCTGGCCAAACTTGAGGCTTCCATTGGCCACTGTTTCCACTGCTGATGACTTCTGTCTCCCATAAGGCTGCACACAGTGCAGCTTTTTCCAGATTTCATTTGGCTGGGCTACAGGGAGAAGGTTTTCTGCTCAGCACCAGCTTGATTTCTCAGTGACTTTGCCACTCAGGCATGTGAAGTCTTCAGCAATAGGGTCTTACCATCTCTTTCTCATGGGGAATCCAAGGGCCTTGGCAATAGCCTATAATGTTTTAGACCTACCTTGCCAACAACACACTGGAGGGAATCCCATCCCTGGAACTGAAAATTTTCTAGTAATAATCTATGGCTTCTGTATGTTCCATTATTCAAGAAAGTAGACTTTCATATCTCTTATTCAGAATATCATGAATTTTGATTGACCCTCTCCCCAACCCAGCCTCCCCCGCCCTTCTTTTATATAATCTCTTCCCCTGGCCTCACTTAGGCCATTCCACTCCCTGTATTCTGTTCTTCTACTTACATATACACAATACCATCCCCTAAAGTCCTTACCTCTCCTCCCTTCCTTATAGCCTTTTTCTAGCTTATGGGCTTCTGCTACTGATTTTTGGTTCTAGCTCACACACAAGTCTATACATTTGTAGCTAGGATCCACATATGAGAGAGAACATGTGACATTTGGCTTTCTGGGCCTGGGTTACCTCACTTAGTATAGTCCTTTCCAGATCCATCCATCTCCCTATGAATTTCACTTTTCTTTACCGCTGAATAGAACTCCATTGTGTAAATGTACCAATCTTTACTATCCATTCATCTGTTGACGGACATCTAGGCCGGTTCCATTTCCTAGCTATTGTGAATAGAGCAGCAAGAAACATGGTTGTGCAAATGGCTCTAAGGTAGTGAGAAGAGTCATTAGGATGTATGCCTAGGAGTGCTATAGCTGGGTCATATGGCAAATCCATTTTTAGCTGTCTCAAGAACCTCCACACTGATTTCCACAATAGCTGTACCATATTGCATTTCTCCTTTTACCGCATCCTTGTCAACAGGCCTTCTTTTTTTTTTTTTTTTTTGGTTATTTTATTTATTTATTTGAGAGGGACAGACAGAGAGAGAAAGAGGCAGAGAGAGAGAGAGAGAGAGAGAGAGAGAGAGAGAGAGAATGGGCACGCCAGGGCCACCAGCCACTGCAAATGAACTCCAGATGCGAGCGCCGCCTTGTGCATCTGGCTAACGTGGATCCTGGGGAATTGAGCCTCGAACTGGGGTCCTTAGGCTTCACAGGCAAGTGCTTAACCACTAAGCCATCTCTCCAGCCCAGGCATTCTTTATGTCTGTACATTTCTTTTTCATCTGAGGTCCTTTTCAAGTACTAGCTTTTCTTCGGGAAGCTTTTTGTTTTCATATTTTTACTCAACATAGTTTATGTTAACAATGAGTCTAGGAAAAAGAACAGTTAAATGTTTTTTTTCTTAAATCAACTATGTTGAATTGAAAGCATACTAATCAATGTCTTTTGTAGTCCAAGGACTGTTTTTTTTTAAAAATATTTTCATGTTTTCAAATTTATTTTCAAGCACAAAGAGTTATAGAGGAGACAGAATGGGCATGCCAAGGCCTCCAGCTGCTGTAAACAAACTCCAGGTGCATGTGTCACTTTGTGCATCTGGCTTTATGTGGACACTAGGGACTTGAACCCGGGTCATTAGGCTTTGCAGGCAAATGCCTTAACTACTGAGCCATCTCTCTAGCCCAGGGTTGCTGTTAGTTGTTTTCTGCCAAGTCAAAAATTCTTTGGTGGGGGCTGGAGAGATGGCTTAGTGATTAGGCGCTTGCCTGTGAAGCCTAAGGACCCCAGTTCGAGGCTCGATTCCCCAGGACCCACGTTAGCCAGATGCACAAGGGGGTGCATGCATCTGGAGTTCGTTTGCAGTGGCTGGAGGCCCTGGTGCGCCCATTCTCTCTCTTTCTTTCTCTCTCCCTTTCTCTCTCTGTCACTCTCAACTAAATAAGAAAAAAAAATTCTTTCGTGTTGTTGGTGTGTATATACCTGGTGCATAGCACGGGGTTTCATGAGGCCGTTTCCATACAAGTGTACAATGTACTTTGGGCATCTTCCCTGCATCCCCCCTTCTCCACATTCTGACTCCTCTCTCATCCCCTTCATTGCCTGAGACAGTATTGCTTCTGCTCTCATGTCACGTATACCTACATTATTTTATGTATCTGTATCAAATCTAAGATCTACAATGAGGGAGCACATGCGCTATTTGTTTTTCTGAGATTGGATCTATTTGCTTCATATGATCTCTCTGAAAGCTACATCATTTTATTCTTCTTTATTGTCCTGTAAGACTCCATTTTGTGTATATACCACATTTTATTTACCCGTTCTTCTGTTGATGGGTATCGGAGTTGGTTATGTCTTAGCTAGTGTGACTATTGTTGCAATAAATAATGACATGCAAATATCTCTCATATGTTGACTTAGTGTCCTTTGGGTAAGTATCTGGGAGTGGTATAGCTGGGCCCTATGGTTCATGTATTTTTAAATATTTTATTTTTATTTATTTATTTGAGAGAGAGAGAGAGAGAGAGATACAGAAATAGGCAGGTAGAGAGAGAGGGAGAGAATGGGCATGGCAGGGCCTCCAGCCACGGCAAACGAACTCCAGATGCATGCACCCCCTTGTGCATCGGCTTACATAGGTCCTGGGGAACTGAACCTGGGTCCTTTGGATTTGCAGGCAAGTGCCTTAACTGCTAAGCCATCTCTCCTGCTCTATTTTTTAAAAATTTTTTTAGAGGCTTCTGTATTGATCATGATATTGGCTGAACTAGTTACTTCCAAGTAGCAGGGCACAAGAGCTCTCTTTTGTTCATATCCACTCTAGCATTTGGTGTGATATTTTTTCTTAATGATTGCCATGTTTCTGGGTGAGATGACATCTCAAATCAGTTTTAATTTTCATTTCTCTGGTGCCTATGTTTTCATATCCTTCCTAACCATTTTTACTTCATCTTTTGAGAGCTGTCCATTTATCCAGCCCTTTTATTTATTGGCTTGTTTGATTTCTTGTCAGTTTTTTGAGTTTTTTAATATATTGTATATATTAATCCTCATAATATGTGTAGTTGGCAAAGACTTTCTCCCATTCTGTCAACCAGCTCCTCTTAATCCTTTCCTTTGCTGTGCAGAAGTGTTTTAATTTCACAAAGTTTCATTTGTTAGTAGTTGCCATTATATCCTGAGCAGCTGAAATATTTTCCATAAAGTCTTTGTCAGTGCTTATATGCTATTTTTTCCCTGTAATGGTGTCAGGTCTTACATTAAAGTTTTTGAGCCATTTGGAGTTGATTTTTGTACAGGATGAGAGATAGGGATTGAGTTTTATTTTCTTATATGTGGATATGTGATATCTGGTTCGCTGTTGGTCGCTCCTTTTTTTTTTTTTTTTTTTTTTTTTTTTTTTTTTTTGTTTGTTTTTCGAGGTAGTGTCTCACTCTGGCCCAGGCTAACCTGGAATTCAGTATGTAGTCTCAGACTGGCCTCGAACTCATGGTGATCCTCCTACCTCTGCCTCCTGAGTGCTGGCATTAAAGGCGTGCGCCACACACCCAGCTCGGCCTCTCCTTTTTAATACCATTCTGATCAATAAAATTGTTCCAATTTGGTAAGTAACATGCATAGTAAGGCTTGTGGTTTAAAAAGCAGGGCTAGTGAATACAACTCTCCGGTACTATGCAAGTCCTGTTATTCTTCATGCTTATTGGGAAAATCTTTAAATCTGGATTACCTGTTAATTTGTGTCCATATTTAAGGCTTATCCATAAATGTCATAAAGATGGAATTCACATTAATTGTACTCATATAACTTTCTAGGTACTTTCCAAGCCTTATCCTATACATTCTAAAAGATTCCTAGAAAGTAAGGGTTATTATTAAATTTTACAGGAGGAAAATGCAGGTCAGTCAGTTTCAGGGGCGTGTTACAACTCCAGACTGACTGGGTGGCTTTCATGCCCAGCATTGCCAGGTTCTGCAACTTGCCAGTGCAATTCCAGATGCAGTTTTAAAGACGATTCTTGACAGTTTTGGAAACGGGTTCTCCATGTCCTGTGCTAGGCTTATATTTCTTGAAATTTGCTTGGATGCTAAGACTATGGTAGTGGTCTGTCAGCTTTCTCTTATGTTTGTTTCTCTTTAAGGCTACGTTCAAACCTAACTTATCTTCATGAACTGGCCCATCACAAGTTTCCACTCACTGAATGAGACGGCATAGCCTTCAGTGATGGAGGGCAGGGGAAGTAGTTTCTTACGTGCTCTACTTTTAGCATCAGCCATGTCTCATGTGAAGATTCAATTCATCTGCAGATAGAATTCAAGTAGTATTTACTTTAACTGAAAACCATCTAAACAATTTTATGTAGTTTCATATAAACTGAAGATTTATTTTGGCTTACAGACTGAAGGGGAAGCTCCATGATGGCAGGGAAAACGACGACATGAGAAGAGAGTGGACATCACCCCCTGGCCAAAATAAGGTGGACCATAGCAACAGGAGAGAGTGCCAAACACTGGCAAGGGGAAACTGGCTATAACGCCCATAAGCCCACCCCCAACAATACACACCCCTAGGAGGCTTTAATTCCCAAATGTCCATCAGCTAGGTACCTAGCATTCAGAACGCCTAAGTTTATGGGGGACACCTGAATCAAACCACCACAGTAGCCTTGGTTGAGCTCTTACAATATACTGGGTGTGGTGCTAGATCTTAGGGGGAACCAAAAGTCAGGAAGATATTGTCATAGTGCTCCATAGCTCATGGTCTGGAAACAGGGCATCACACAATCAGATATCACTGTGTAATATAGGAAATACAGTAACAAAGACTTAAATAAAGAGAAAAAGGATCATAAGTCGATGGCAGAAAGCAGTGAAGTGAAATTGACAGACTTTTGAGTTTAAAATCACATGATCCAAAGGTTCTATTTACCACCAAATTTATGTTTCATGAATAAAAGCAAAAGGAAGACATTTTCAGATTTGTAAGGTCTTAGAAAATATATGGCAGCATATTCTTCCCATCAACTTTACTTCAAGTTATACACAGTTGTGATAAACCAGAAAAGTAGCTCCAGTATGGAGAATTCATGGCACAAAAGGAACAGAGGGAAAACCTAAAATATTTTAAAGAAGAATTAAATTTAAATAATTGCTGTAAGTATGGTTGCAAAAGATTTCTCAAATGTTTCAGGTAATTATTCAAAGATAAGATCCATAACAAAGCAAAGACAATTTGTCACTAAGAAGTTGGGTGAACAGATAATATCAGTTATATTTAGAATCAGGAGAAGTTGATTGAGAAGTCTTGCAATGTATACTAATTTAGTCAGTTTTCATAGCCAACACTTATTATGCTATAATACATTTATTGAAAGAACACTTAAGTAGAATACCTATTAGTTTTAAAACTTATTTTCCAAACTGTTCCAATCATCATGTGTAATCAATTACAACATGGCAAAGGGAATGATGAGGAATATATATATATGAAGACAGGTGTGAGATTACCTCTATCACTTAAGAAATTAAATGTAATCGAGCTGAGCACTCCTATTAAAATATATTCTTTCAAAAATATTTTATTTTCATTTATTTATATGAGAGAGAGAAATAAGCAGGGAGGGAGGGAGAGATAATGGGCATGCCAGGGTCTTTAGCCACTGTAAAGAAACTCCAGATGCATGTGACCCCTTGTGCATCTGGCTTACATGGGTCCTAGGAAATTGAACCTGGGTCCTTTAGCTTTGGAAGCAAGTGCCTTATCCACTAAGCCATCTCTCCAGCCCAGGATATATTCTTTTGAAAATGTTTTATTTATTTAAGAGATGGGGAGAGAGGGAGAGCGAGAGACAGAGGGTAAGCGTATGGACACACCAGAGCCTCTTGCCACTGTGAATTAATTCCAGCTGCATGCACCATCTTGTGCATATGGCTTTTCATACGTACTGAGGAACTGAACCCGAGTCAGCATGCTTTGCAAGGAAGTGCCTTTAACAACTGAGCTCTCTTCCCAGCTTAAGATATGTTATAAAATAATAAAAAATAGAATTATATTCTATACTGTTTCCCAGAGTCATACATAAGTTAAAAGATTTCAAAATCCCAAAATAAACAGAATGGGGATTTGTCATACATTGGAAAAGAAGTCAAAGAGAGTGAATTAAACCAAGAAAATCAAACATGTTGAAAATAATATAGCCATTTCTGATTAGAATTTACTTCAGACATGCAAAGATGGTTCAACTATGGATAAGTTAATTATATTAGTAGATTTGAAATTAAAAAATGTATGGCCATCAAATATTTTAAAGTACAATTGGCTAAATTAGGTTGTCATGCCTTACAAAAGGTAGCTTGAGGGTTGGAGAGATGGCTTAGCGGTTAAGGTGTTTGCTTGTGAAGCCTAAGGACCCATGTTTGACTCTCCAGGTCTCACGTAATCCAGATGCACAAAGCAACACAAGTGTACAAAGTCACATGTGCACACAAGGTGGCACACATGCCTGGAGTTTGATTGCAATGGCTGGAGGCCCTGGCACACCAATTCTCTCCTCTCTCTCTCACACACACATAAAAAAGGACAGTCTGTTGAGTTTGCCTCAAAATAAAAAAAGGTATCTTGAGTATCATGCTTGACACTGAAGCAGTAGATTTCCAACAAAGTTTGAAAAATGGAAGTATAAAAATCATGGATTTGGGGATAAAACAGAAAGAGGACCAAGTCCCCATTCTGCACTTATGAGTTATGCGACTTTACTTCCAAGTTTCATTTTTCTCACTTATAAAACAATGACGAAAGCCGGGTGTGGTGGCACACGTCTTTAAGCCCAGCACTCAGGAGGCAGAGGTAGGGGGATCACTGTGAGTTCAAGGTCACCCCGAGACTACATAGTGAATTCCAGGTCAGCCTGGCTATAGTGAGACCCTACCTTGAAAACAAACAAACAAACAAAAAAAACAATGATGAAATAATAATTATCATAAGGTTGATAAAACACACTGGTGAAAACATAAGACAAACAAAACTTACTCCATTGTGGATGGGGAAAGGGGACAGATGCTTGAACGTTATATAGGGATACTTCATATCTAGTACTTCGTATCTCTAGGTATGTACCCCCTTGACCTTGGCCTAAGAGCTTGTTTTTGTGTTGGGGATTGAACCCAGGGCCTTATACATGAAGCAAATACTCTACCACTGAGCCACACTTTCAGCCTTCTGTCAGGAATTTGAATTCGGGTTCCCAGTCTGAGAGCATGGCTGTTGTTCTTAGTGAACCACTGATTTAGGTCTGTTTATTGTAAGCTTTTACATTTCTAACAGTAAGCAAGAGACATGCTGTTTCTTGAAGATGCCTGGAGAAACACAATCCTGCACACATCATCATTTTCCCTGTCAGTTTACCTAGCTCTACCCTTTCAGCCTCGGCCATTGAAGCCCATGTTAAGATGTAGCTCCAGAGTGCGGGGGGAAAAAAACGGATAACAGCAGAGTAAGAAGCGTAGTGATGGGAACTGCCAATTCTGCATGCTGGTCACAACTCAGTCACCTGCAGCGAAGAAGTCAAGGAAGACCATTGCAGCCACTGCCTCTTGGCTCTGCTCTCACTCTTGAGAGGTTTTACTGTGTGGCTTGATAAAGTAAGCTGGCAGGAACAGGGAGAAATTAAACCGGAGCAAATAGTTGGATTCTTGACATCAAATACATCTTTTGACCTCTATCAGCAGTTTCTTTGCCTATATAAATCTTCTCCAGGGCATACAGTGAGGCATACAGGAAGTTAGTTGTTCAAAATCTCCCAGGCACACAGACCTGGGCCAGGTAGGTCCCTACCATTTTGCTTTATTTTATTTATTTATTTTTATTTGAGAGGGAGGGCGAGAGAGAGAGAAAGAGAGAGAGAGAGAGAGAGAGAGAGAGAGAGAGAGAGAGAACGAGAGAATGGGTCACTGCAAATGAACTCCAGATGTGTGTGCTCCCCCCTTGTGTGCATGTGCAACATTGCACATTTGTGTCAATGTGTGTCTGGCTTACATGGGACCTGGAGATTTGAACATGAGTCCTTAGGCATCACAGGCAAGTGCCTTAACCGCTAAGCCATCTCTCCAGCACCCCATCATCCTTTTATCTGCAGCAGTTCAGCCCCATGCAACTTTTAAGATGCTAAGAATCTTTTATTTCTTGATTTTAACTCTCTTGATTCTTTCCCATAGGGTGTCTCACTTTTGTTCAGTGTTTAACTTCATTGTATCCATGCCCAAATCCAGTGATCCATGTTTTATTCTCTCAAGGCTCTGATCCTATTGGTTCTACCCAATTAAGGTGGTGACACAATTCACATCAATGGGCAGTGATGCACAACCATTGTCAGGATGTGAGCTGGGAACCAGGAGAACACATGGTTGCTTTACTTTACTTAGCTCACTGTGGGTCGGTAACTTCTCTGCTTGGGGCCTGTATTGGAACCTATAAAATGGTAGTATGTGATTTCCAGGAATCTGCATTTTCAGAGATCCCTGGTTGTTCATGGAGCCTGGGAGGGAGGCGAGGGCAAAAGCTCCCATGACCGTCTCCCATCCCAGCCTATCCTTCCTTGTCTCATCAGAACAGACCCTGTCTTACCTATACTAGGTGTTGAGAGTTACCATCACCCAGTGTTCATCCAGGGCTTTTATTACCCTTTGAAATTCAGCTGAAATGAGGATGTCTTCCTGCTGATCTATGTTCCATCAAGCAAAGGCCACATCCCCTTGGCCTTTGTTATAGTTTCAATGTGTAATGCCTCCCATCGATTTATGTGTTTGAACTCTTGGTCCACAGCTGGTGATGCTGTTTTGGAAGGTGTGGAGTCTTTAAGAGGAGCCTCACTGGAGGAAGTTGTCACTGGTGGCAGGCTTTGATGTTTTATAGCCAGGCCTCACTTTCTGTCTGCTGTTTCCTCTTCCACCCAGATAACCTCTGCAGAGGATGGTTCTTCTACTCAGTCTTTGACCATCTTTCCTGCTCCCAAGCTCCTTCCTTACTCACCCTGTTCCTCGTCCACTTCCTACCAGATCCCCTGGGCAGGTCCAGATTCAGCCTCTCCATGTGGGCAGAGCAGCCTTCTGACTCTCCAGGCATGGAAGCAGGCCTAGGAGAAACTTGCCCTCCACTCTAGGCCCACATCGGAAGAATGCTTCCAAGGAAGTCACTCTCTTTTATAAGAAAGGATCTGGTATGATGGCTTGGCCTGTTATCTGTTCTTCTTTCTTGGCATACGATTAACATTTCATTTGTCAAAAGGGTTTCATGGGTTAACATAGATGCTAAATTTTCTTGTTATGAATTTTATTACAGCATCACCAATAATTCTTCTATGTAAATCAGTGCATTCATTCAATTAAAAGTATTCAAGGCTGGAGAGATGGCTTGGTGGTTAAGGTGCTTGCCTCCAAAGCCTAAGGACTCTGGTTCAGTTCCCCAGTACCCACGTAAACCAGATGCACATGGTGGCACATGTGTCTGTAGTTCATTTACAGTGGCTAGAATCCCTAACTCGCCACCCATTCTCTCTCTCTGCCTCTTTTTCTCTTAAATAAATAAATAAAAACATTCAACAGGGCTTAGCAGTTAAGGCACTTTCCTGAGAAGCCTAAGGACTCAGGTTGGATTCCCCAGGACCCATATAAGCCAGATGTACAAGGTGGTGCACATGTGCTTTGAGCTCATTTGCAGTGGCTGGAGGTCTGGCACGCCCATTCACTCACTCTCTATCTTCCTCTTCCTCTCTCTCTGCCCCTTCCTCCTTTTCTTTCTTTCAAATAAGTAAATAGAATATTTTTATGAAGTATTCAACACTATTGTCTTCTTGAGGTATTTTTTAATTTGCTAAACACATTAAGCTATGAATCAATGGTTTTCAAACTTTGGTAACCTTTGTTAAAAAGAAAGAGAATGAAGTACAATAAAGAAATATCAGAATGCAGAAATTTAGTAAGTCCAAATAGTTTTACATGGGATAATTGTTTCAGCTTTCTCTCTCTCTGTCTCCCTCTCCTCCATCCTCAGTACAATGCAAAATTGTGCGCTTACTGTGCATCCTGGTCAAAGGTTTGACAACTGCACAGACCATGATGCAACACCCAAGCGTTCCACACTCATTTCTGCAGCCTGCAGTTTGACTTCGTTCTTTGCCACTCAGTTTTATAACAAACTCTATCACTTTAAGTGTTTACTTTGTTTTCTCTTGCCTTAAAGTAAAACGTTGCAAATAGACACTTCTGCCCATCCATCCTTGATTCCATTCACTTCCCTGACACCTAGCACTCATTTCTTCATTCCTGTGCATATTTTTTTTATGTTACCAATGTATATTAAGCATGCGGTATTGTTTTGTGTGTTGTGTGCTGTCGCTAATATGAAATAGTTCCAAAGAACTAATTCTGAACTTTTAATTACCTTTCAACATTCTAACTTAAGAGTTCCCTTGTTGATTGACATATGTGGCCCCATTCAACTGTTTTCACTCCAGTGAAAATATCCTGAAAATTATTTACTCATTTTATTCTAAAGAAACATTCTCATTGCTATCATGAAACATATTGCAACAAATATTCTTATCTTTTTGCCTATATGTGATAAAAAAATCTTATAAAATATTTTAAAAACTAGCACAGGTGACTTGATTAATGGGAGAGCCACGCCACATTCATGTTTCCAATGATAACTTTTAAAAATGAATAAAAATGAGATTTCTATCACTCCCCCTTCTTTGCATGTATATGTGCTATTCATGCATTCATGTATGTATGTGGGAAACACATGCATGTAGATGTGGAGGCCAGAGGTTATAATGTCAGCTGTCTTCCTCAATTACTCTCCTCTTTATCTTACAAAGGCCGTGTCTCTCACTTGAGCCCAGAGCTCATCAATCTGTCTGGTCTAGTCCAGCTAGTCAGCTGGCTCCGGGGATTCCCCATCACCGCCTCCTGGGAGCTGGGATTACAGGCAGCCGCTAAGCACTGACAGTGACATAGGTGCTGAGTGTCACAACGCTCATCCTCACACCTGGGCCGTGAGCGCTTTACTCACTGAGCCATCTCTCTAGCCTTTCTCTCACTTTTAAAAAATCAATTAGAGGATGAATTAAAGACCTAAGTATGGAAAAAATGTTAAAAGTAAAATGCATAAAACATGTTTATGATATTGAAGCTGAGATTCCTTGAGTCAGCTACAGGAAACACACACAGTAAAGCGAAAGACTGAAACTTAAAGTGCTAACATCCAGTGCTTCTCTTTAACGGAAGACACTGAGAGTTAAGATACCATTCACAGCTTGGAGGAAGATACTTGCATTTGCAAAATCCGAGAATGATAGCATTTAAATGGTCACCATACCTGTGAGCTTCCTTTCCAGGCTAACCAAAGACCTATTCAAGCATAGTTTTCTTGCTCATTTCTTCCCAAGTGTGCTCCTATATGCTGCTGGATGTTGTGTCTTCTTTGCAAAATGATCAAGTTCAACCTCCTTGTCCATTTGGAAATTGTACCCAACTCTTGAGGGCAAGATTAACCACGGCTTCTCCAGCATCACCTGTGTGGCTTTAGAGACTCCGTTTTCTGATTCTTTAAAGGAGCTTGTTTATTTCTTTTGAAATATCAGTCAGCTTTCAAAGGTATATTAACAGAACAAAGGCTGATTACATAATTTGGAGAACAATTTCTGAAAACTTTATGGTTTGCAGTGGGTTGGGTTGTACCCTTTAGACATTCATGTCCACTGTGAACTTCAGAATATGATCCTACTTGCAAATAGATTTTTGTAGATGTAATTAGTTTAGGATAAAGATGAGATCACACTGGATGGGGGTGGGTGGGTCATAATCCCCATGACACACATCCTGAGAAGAAGTGCACATGAAGATGGAGGCCGAGGTTGGCATCATGCATCCATAAGCCAAGGAATTCCAAGGACTTCCAGAAGCCAGCACAGGATAGGAAAGAGTTCTCCAGAGCTTTAGGAGAGAATATTCACTGTGGGCATCTTGAGTTTTGACACCTAGAATTCCTTAACAGTGAGAGAATAAATTTCCAGTGAGTGGTAATTAGTTATAGCAGCTTATTTCTTACAGACTCACACACAGCTGTAGGTCTCTAAACTGGTTGATCTTTTCTACTCCAAAGTACCTGCCAGTAACCTGAAACCTTCTCTTAACTCTATTTGTTTTTGTGGTTGTGCCATATGCTTCCATGGAAACCAACCCAGCCAGGCGAGCCATAGCTGGATGGATCGGGAATCAGGACATAGCTAAAGACAGTATGCATGCCACGAAGGAAGTCAACCACCTGTAAACTGACCTGAAACTCACTTTGATAAATGTCTAAATAGTAGGTGAATGGTGGTAAGGGCAATCAATATGGGTTCTGATCATTATCCTAACAGTGCTACATGACCTTGTCAGTTCTTTTTTTAAAAATATATTTTATTTATTTATTTGACAAAGAGGGAGGGAGAGAGACGGTGCGCTAGGGCCTCCAGTCACTGCAGAGGAACTCCAGATGCATGAGCCCCCTTGTGCATCTGGCTTATGTGGGTCCTAGAGATTCCAACCAGGATCCTTTGGCTTTGCAGGCAAACACCTTGACCACTAAGCCATCTCTCCAACCCTGACCTTGTCAGTTCTTTAGGAAGCCAATGTAGGTCCCTGTACAATGTAGGTACCAATGTACCAGGTACAATTAGGTACATATTGAAACATATGTTTGTGTACTGGTAGGCACAGCAAAATAGCCTCATGACTCCTAATAGTAACACTCCATCATTGGTGAGAATTTTGCTCATTTTTCTTCACAGTTTCAAGAAACCTAAATAACTTTTGTGATCTCTAAACAGCTTATTCTCAAAAGCTACATTACCTTCCCATATCATCATTTCAACAAATTCTAGTGGAGAAAAGTTAATGGAGCTGAGTGGTAGGATTAAGCTTTGCAAATAGGAGGTGCTGTGATAACAAATGTGATCATTCTGGAACAACTGCTTTTGTTAAGTATCCAGAGCATCCCACTTGAGCCTCCTGAGCTGTACGTTACAGGTGAGAACAAGTCATGTTGATGTTTCATTCCCACTTACAAAGGTTGGAAGCAGGATTGGATCCAGGTTTCTCCTCTTTCTTGTGTTCTAAGGTTTTTTTTTTTTTTTTTTTTTTTTTTTGAGTGTGCTATTTGCTGGCCTAAAAATTTAACTTTCAGAAATCAAGTGAAATGATCATATATTAACCACTTCCATAGTCTATTAAAACTAGTCACCCAAATTTCAGATTTTTCTCTTAGATTTACTACATAGCAATGGGTCACAGGTGGAGACAATACTGTCACCGGATGATTTTGTTTTTGTTTTTGTTTTTTGTTTTTAGAGATAGGGTCTCACTCTAGCCCATGCTGACCTGGAATTCATTTTGTATTCTCAGGGTGGCTTCAAACCAATAGCGATCCTCCTACCTCTGCCTTCCAAGTGCTGGGATTAAAGGTGTGTGCTACCACACCTGGCTTCAGATGATTTTTTTTTGAGGCAAGGTCTAGCTGTAGCCCAGGCTGACCTGGAACTCACGCTGTAGACCCAGGCTGGCCTTGAACTCATAGTGACCCTCCTACCTCTGTCTACAGAGTACTGGGATTAAAGGTGTGGGCTACCATGCCCAGAGCAAGGTGATATTTCATGATATTTGAAAACGGGTTGGGTTGCCACAATTGGGGTTGGGGCTTAGTTTCATCTACCCTATGGAGGTCAGAAATGATGCTAAGAACAACACACAGGACAGCTCTAAAAAAAGAATTACCATACTCAAAATATCAGTGCTGAGGCTGAGCAATCCTACCCTGCAAGGATACAATGGCTACTTGTACTTCATCTTGGTAAAGATATGTTCCTTTTTCAATCACAGAATGGGCAATTATGCCCATGTTCAGAAAGGAGAAGAGGAAGTACAGAAACTGTGATTTACGTCAGAGAAGAGGGTCTGCCATGGAGCCTCACTAGACCCTGGGCGGCTGACACCTCTGTCATCACAGGTCTGAAGGGGTAGCATTTCTGGAGTAGAGATCTTTGTTAATTAGTCTGAAATCCAAACACGGGCAGTAGAAAAAGTGAGAAAAGTGGTTAACACTGGTGACTTAGGACCCAATGAATAAAGGCAGAACGCTTACTTAAAATCACAGAGCTAAGGTGGAGAGAGGTCTCAGAGGCCACGCAGCTACCCCAGCTCACCCCCAGTCGCCCGGTGGGAGGATCTGAGCACTGACAAATGGGCTCGTGCTCCAGGGTCGCACAGTTGTGGCATCTTGGATGGAGCAGCCCTCCTCTGGATTTCCACTCAATGTCTTTTGCTCCATCCTGGGCTGGCGTTCCCCTTACACTTGGCTAGCCAAATAGAGGTGTTTGTAATTTCACAGAAATCTCCAGGTTTTCCCTTTGTAAATCTGAGACGTCACTATCTCCCAGTGAGATGGAGGATCACTGTGCTCCAAACAAGAATGCTTGGATTTAGTCATCAACAGCCGAGGCACTGGATCTGCATGGGATGGCCTCTCAGGCTGGACTCGCTTCAAAATCAAATAAGTACTTCAGCAGAAATCTTTGCTGAATTATAAGCTGACAGAGAAGGTGCTGGCCTCCACGGAATGATGTAGGGAAGGATTAGTTAGGAGTGAGCTCAATTGTGGTTAAGGTATACAACCATGAGACCAAGGAAGCTGCATGACTTGTAGGTAGCCATGAATGTAGTCAAGGTTTGTGAAACAGCTAGCTAGTGAATAGATGGGGATGTGACCAGCCTGAGTCCAGACAGACACACCTCATGGTGAAAGAAACTGGCTCTTTCAAAGTCAGATGATATGACACAAGTTCTCTAAGTTCATTTTGTCAAGATCAAATCCATCAAAGGACCAACTCAAACTTATCATGCTTATCAACTGTAGTTTTATAGTTTAAATTTTTTTTAAAGATTTTTATTTTTATTTATTTATTAGAGACAGAGAGAAGGAGAGAGAATGGGCATACCAGGGCCTCTAGCCACTGCAAAGGAACTCCAGTTGCACGCACCACCATAGTGCATCCGGCTTATGTGGGACCTGGAGAATCGAACCTGGGTCCTTAGGCTTCACAGGCAAGTGCCTTAACTGCTAAGCCATCTCTCCAGCCTAGTTTAAAATTTTTAATGTGACTGTTTCAATAGCTTTATCCTGAATGTTCATTTTGGGCTCCTGACTATATAGGAGTTTCAAATTAATGAGGTATTCCGAAACTGTCCTGCCACTGGAGAGACTGATAAGCAATTTTAATGTTTTTCTGTCTAAAACACTTTCTGTAACTCAAAGTTACATATTTCAAATGTGATAAGATCTTTGTTAGTGCTGATTTCTTACTGATACTTGTTGACTTTTTTTTTTTCCTGGATGGAGCTTTCTAGACGTTTCACTATTCATTTGCTAATCCCCCATAAAAGTCTTCTATACAATCTACCAGTTAAGTTTTAAAAGATAATCTAAATGAAAAAAATGCCAAAGAAATCAGAGATCCCTGAAAAACATGGTATGATGTCAAAATTTTTTTTATGTCTAGGACTTGGTTGTGTTGATGCATTATTCATAGTTTGCAGAGAAATTACACATGAAATGCTAAAACCAATCAAGTCAAGGGAAAGGGAAGGACAGTGCTCAAAGGAAATGCAGATTGGGTCTGGAGAGATGGCTTAGTGGTTGGATGCTTGCCTGCAAAGCCTAAGGACCCGTGTTCAACTCTCCAGGTCCCACATAAGTCAGACACACAAGGTGATGCAAGCGTGCAAGGTGGTTCGCACATGTGCACAAGGTGGCACACACGTCTGGAGTTTGATTATAGTGGCTGGCAATTCCCTCTGTCTCTCCCTCTCTCTCTCTCTCTTACACACACACACAAACACACACACAAACACACATGCGTGCGCACATGCCACTGTCCCAAGTCTGTTGGGCTTGCCTCAAAAAGAATATTTTTAAAAAAGAAAATACAGATTGTATGCTTCTACCTCAGATTTTATGTATATTAGTTATAAGCATTACATTTTAAAAGAATCTGGGTGTGGTGGTGCTCACCTTTAATCCCATCACTTGGGAGGCTGAGGTAAGACCATCACTGTGAGTTCAAGGCCAGCCTGACTACATAGTGAATTCTAGGTCAGCCTGGGCTAGAGCGAGACCCTACCTCAAAAAAAAAATTGCTTTTTTTGAAAGGATGTACTTCACTAACTTTTCCTGGGGAGACGTGTGCAAGCATCTTTTGACTAGATAGGGCACAGATGGCAGACCAAAGGAACTATTACACCAAAGCCCAACTTGGTGAACCACTTACCTCATTGGGGCTACTTAAAGGAGCATGGGTGAGGAGTTACTTACAGGAGCTTGGATGACTCAAAGACAGCTGCACCACGGAGAAGCTCATCTCAGTACAGGTGACCATGGAAGCCGCCTCTCTGGCACTTACTACACAACTTACAGGCAGCTCAGCTAGAAGGAGAGTGTTTCCTCCCAAGCAGTTCTTTCTCTTTATATAACCTTGGGAAGGGGGTCATGTGAATCTTGTTAGTTTCAGTTTCCTGAGTCTGTTTACTTCCTGAGACCTAACAGCTTTGAAAGTTTCTAAGTCTTATGTTTCATTTTGGAACTTCCTAATAAGCTCCCATTGAGGAAATTTATATACAGCAGAAGGATAAAAACTTAAGTGCTGGCTGGATGTGGTGGTGCATACCTTTGATTTCAGCACTCAGGAGGTAGAAGTAGGAGAGGATTGCTGAGAGTTTGAGACCAGTTTGGGACTACAGAGTGAGATTCGGGTAAGCCTGGGCTAAAGTGAGACCCTACTTCGAAAACAAAACAAAATATAAATTCTGTAAGAGTTATAAAAGCAGTAACCAAAAATAAATTAAGAGATTTTTCCAGATGATTTTTAAAGAATCAGAGTTGGTTGCCTGCAAAGCCTAAGGACCCATGTTCAACTCTCCAGGTCCCACATAAGCCAGATGCAGTGATGCAAGCTTGCAAAGTCATACATGTACACAAGGGGCATACACTTAGCTGGAGGCCCTGGCATGCCAATTCTCTCTCTCTCTTTTGCATAAAAAAATTGGTGAAATTTTGGCTTCTGTTATACACAACAATATCTAGAAATTAGATTCTATAATACGGTAATAAAGGTAGAATACTCTTGCATTTGCTACTTTTGGGGTCACTGGGACCAAACACAGTTTCCATCCTAACTGGAAAGATGTAGTGGAGAAAGTGCATCATGGCTGATAGGAAATGAGGAGGACAAGGGACCAGGTATAATCTTCAAAGGCGCCCCCCCCAGTGACCTACTGCCCTCAATTGTGCACCATCTCCCAGTTTCCACAACTCCCCAAAGTAGTACTAGAGAGCCCTAGGGATCCAACTGTCTCTGCCTCCCCAGTGCAGGGATTAGAACCATGCTCTACCAGGCCTGGCTTTAAGACATTAAGAGTATTTATTCACATATTTACGGGCGTGCACACACAAGCCAGGAGCTCTCTTACTTTGCAAACTAATAATGTCCATCCAGATTTACATGAGTGGTTGGGGAATTGTACCTGGGCCATCAGGTTTTGCAAGCAATTGCCTTTAACCACTGAGACATCTCCCCAGACCTCAGCTTTGTAAAAAAAAAAAAAAATACACGTGGGTTCTGGGATTTGAACTCAGGTATTCATCCTAGCATAGGAAGCACATTACTAATTGAGCCATCTTTCCTGACTGCAAATTATAGCAATACTCACAGCAGCTGTTCAACCAGCAGAGATGGATGAGATAAATTCAGGAAATCATTTGTTCAACTGTTTTTATCAAGTGAGTGAGTTGAATCTCAGTGACTTTTTCTTTTTTTCTGTTTTGAGTTTGGACCAGTGCACTCAGAAACGGATACTTTCACTCATGGTTCAGAAAATGGAAGCTCTTCTGCTCCATGCCTTGAACTACTCTGGGCCATGTGCTGTGAGAAAGAGCAGGTCAGGGGTGCAGGGCCCAGGAGGGTGGAAGAGGTCTGGAAGATTCTGTATAGCAGGGATCCAGCAGCCAGCCAGACACACCAGATACAATGGCCTAATGGCGTGGTGGCCTCAGCTGAGACTGAGGATAAGGAACTGCGGTGGTAGTCCCTGCTCTTGGCCCACCTGCTTTGTACTTGCTTCAGGCTTCTTCCCCATTCTCTTTTGGGGGTACCTTGTATAAAATATCATCCTTCCTCTCCATCATCTCCTTCTTTCTCTCCTCTTCCAGAGTAGGGTTTAAAAATTTTTTTTAGCGAGAGAGAATTGGCACACCAGGGCCTCAGCCATTGCAATCGAACTGCAGATGCTTGTGCCACCTAGTGGGCATGTGTGACTTTGCTCTTGCCTCACCTTTGTGCATCTGGCTTATGTGGGATCTGGAGAATCAGACATGAGTCCTTAGGCTTCTCAGGCAAGTGCCTTAACTGCTAAGCCATCTGTCTCGTCTCAGAGTAGGGTTTTTGACAGAGTTACTCCTGTTCAGTAGTGCATGTTTGTGTTTCCTTACTGGCCCCCTAAGCACCATGAAGTCAAGGCTCACCATCGGGTCTTGTCTCTGCTGGATTCCCACTGCCTTGCAGAGTGCTGCGCAGTGGGAAAATGTTCCTTGTTTGTTGAGTGAGTTAACAAACGATTAGATCACATAAAAGGGGCTCTGGAATGAGGCCTTGGGCCATCTCTTTCCCTTTCTCCTGTTTTGAGGAGCTGGTTATCTAGCCATTGTGAAATGCCTGATAATTGTTCTGTGAAAATGTGCCTGCTGTGAGCTTTGTATTTTCCATTTACTCCTCCTCCTGCCTGGAGACTGTGCTGCGGCTTTGCTCCTGTTCCAGACTGAAGTTGCTCACTAGACCCACATCTGAGGGCTGCAGGGACAGCTGGCCACGGTGTCTCATTTCTCCTCTGTGCCCACAGGGGCTGCCCAGGGATGTGACTACCTAGAAACTTTCCTCTGCATCAGGCCATGTGCTTTCTTGCAGCACCATTACACCTCTAGCATTATTTCTGCAGTACCTCTCAGAGAAGCTCAGGAAAGATGTCTTGAGAAGAAGAGCCCATGATTGGAAGACAGTTGAATGTATCTGTCCCCAGACGCTCAGTATCCCAACATCTGCAGGCCAGCCAGGCTCAGAAGACGGCTCACTGTTACTGCCTGAGGAGCATTGGGCGGAAGCATATGGAGCCATATTTCCTGTCCCTGGTCTACATCAGGAGCAGGAACACCCTGTGAGCATCTCTTGGGGCTCCACCCATCTCACCAGCTGCAGGAGGGGCCCCAAGGAAAGGAAAGGACTGGATTCAGTCACCTTGTCAGGATTTCATGGCTCTGGGGTCCATCTGGATCCTAATAATGGTGTCAGGAAGCACCTTCAAGCGGGAGAAGACAGTCAAAACAGAGAAGCCATTCAAAGATGCCACTGTGCTCCACGCAGCAGCAGGGCTGATTGTAACGCCTTTAGTTCTTAGCTTGTCCCACTATTGATGCCTGAAAGTGGCAGGCTCCTTGGTCCTAGCTGCTCTTCATCCACAGGAAAGGTGGGAAGGGGTTACAGGTCAGGCCAAGGTTAGCTTCTGCTGCAGCTATGATCTGGGTTCCTGGCTATCGTGCCCCTGGGTATAGGCAGTCATTCATGACCTGCCTACAGACATACAGCACATGGGGCAGTGTCTCAACCTTCTGTGTTGATGAAGTGCTTTGTTTCTAATTAACCCTTTGTTTGAAGGCAGCAGGGAGAAGAATCAAGACAAATGCAAAAGTAGCTTCTGCCACTGCCTCACAAACTCAGGATATGAATGTTATTTCAAAATATAGAGCTGGAAGCATCCTCCATGTCTCTTCTTGGCTTTCCTCACTTCTCATCTTGAGAACTTAGATTTCCACGGTTTTCTGGCTATGCAGTCTCTTATAATTGTCTTCTTGGGCACCACCATCTGAGAGCAGGCTGCTTCTGTGAACACGCATGGAAATAATTACAGAAAAACGTTGCCCAGACGCATTGGCCAAACAATAAATGACAAAATGCCTTTGGGCATAAATCTCAAAAGGGCACATGTGAATTGTAAATGACACCACACTGTTTCCCTCCCAAGAACGGTTTTTTTTTGGGGGGGGGACTGGTTGAAGCTCTGGAAGCTGAGGTGGTCATCTCTGTAATGTTCATCAGACGGGATACACTTTGAAATGGAACCAACATTGCTCACACAGCTTGGGAGTCACTGTCTTTTTTCTTTCCCCCACTTGAATACCAGCTTCTCCAAAGAGAGTATAAATTTCAGATATGTTCTCTTCCTGGGCAAAAATCCCATGGAAAATGATTCTTGAGTGGACGTTCAAATGTGCCAGTGACCTACATAGGAAGCCTTTGAGCCCGTCAGATTGCCTTTGCCACTCAAAATCTGGAGGAAAAATGGAAAATGTGTATTTTGTATGTTATATTCCAAAAAGCACTAAGACTTTTTTCCAGGACTTTTAATAAAAAGATGGCTTCTTAGGGGTTATTTTCTTTGTTTTTGTGGCTTTGCCAAATGCCACACTGAAGCTACATGTGGTTATTCGTGGACTATTTAAGGTGTAAGAAGATTGTGTTTGGTGTTTTAGTTTAGAGCTCTGAATGATTTGAAGCAGTAGCTTTAAAACTTCAGACTCAATGAGATGGAATATGCCACTGCCACTTTCCTTGTGGCCAGGGGTGGAAGTGTCTGCTATGGGATGATTAATGTTGATTTGTCTAGCTGGTTGAGGAGGGCAGAGAGAGATGGCATTTGCCTTCTGGAGACTCACTGATAATGTGGGATTCGTGTCTCTCTGTACATGGGAGCTTTCCTTTCCCATGTCCTTGGTATCTCTGCCTGCAGATAAAGATCACACAATTGTAATGGCCCTTGGCTATAGTTCTTGGGGTATCTGAGATTTGCCAGACAGTACAAAAATGGTTTAGTGTGATGGTACATCTCTGTAATTCCAGCATTTGGAGGCTGGGGCAGGAGGACGGTGAATTTTTAAGGTCAGTTTGGGATATGTGGTGATACTGTTATCTTGAGAACTAAAGTTGTTAAAAAAAACAAACTACCACCACCAACAACAACAACAACAAAAACCATGAGGGCAAAAGGAGCCTAGAGTCTTGAAAGGCCCTCAGGCACATAAGAGTTAGCATCATGACCAAGCAATGGTTTTGTGCGATGAAGAAAATCAAGACATAGAAAAACCATGGGGAGATGGCTGCAGAAAGAGGAAGACCAGGAGTGATCAAGGAGTTTGTATGATTAGAATGCCTTTAGAGTCAACCAACAAACTGCTACTTTATAGTAGGTTATAAAGAAAAGTGGGGGGGTTGTGGTGGGAGAGAGGAGGCTTATTAGAAGATATATGAGCCATCCAGGCAGACAGAGAAGGCTAAGCAGCACTTTCCCCTCCTGGTTGTCTGTTTTCCTGAGTTTGCCTTCATTTGCCACGGGCTTTCTCCATGCAGATGAGGAAGCTATCAATGGCCACATGTCTGCAGCTCTCAGAATTCTCCCATCTACCTGTAAAGTGGGAACTAGCTGATCGCCTATTTGGGATCTCCCTGGATCAGCTCACTCCAAACCACACTGTTGCATGAACAGTTCAGAAGTCTAATCTGGGCAGAGGACAGATCAGGACACTTAATTGGCAGACCCCATACCCAGAATCACCCACTGGAAGTCAGGAGATGGTTCCCCCTAGGAAAAACGTGCTGAGAGCACATCACAGGTATGGAAAGTCTGTGGCAGATAGTGACAGTGGCCATTAGAAGGCATCATCTCTACCCCTTTCTCGGTAAGTTACTTCACAGCTACGGTCAAGGATCTACTTCTGCGGCAGGTTTATTCCATGCTCCGAGGCTCTGTGACAACAGTGAGAAGTGAAGAATTGCCTAAGTCGCGTGTCTATGGCCTCGTAGGAAAAGCAAACTCAGAAAGTGACATTTTCTAAGGCTACCATGTGAGTCAGAATTGGAACTAGAATCTGTAAGAGTTTCTCAGAAAGAGGTGATAGGAGATGGCTGTGGCCAGGAGACGTCAGTGGCCAGGCTGCTTGTGCGGGGAGGGGCTTCACGGCCAGCTGTTTCCGGTGGCAGGTCTAGCCCTGTCTATCTCAACATCTCTCTTAGACTACGGCTGGCCAGAGCTCTGCGCGGATTATCCTCCAACTGGTTGTGGAAAGGCTCCAGTCAGACTGGGGGAATGGCAGAGAGCCGGCTGAATCCCGTCCAGCACCTGAAGCCCTGAGGAAAGTTTCAGCTTGGTGAATTCCCAGCACTGGGATATCATGCCCAGAGACCAGGGTAGGTCAGATCCCATTTGGGTGTCAGATCATATTTTCTTCTGCTCTGGGGTTGGCTGGGGCTGAGCCTCCACATTCAAGAACGAAAGGAAGAGATGGCGAGCTGCAGATGGTGCCATCAAGACAGGTATGGTGGAGGAACAGAGGGTCACTTATCTGTGGCCCTCACCTTCAGATTTCCCTTAATTCAGTTCTATTCTGAAGCTGGAGGCGGTGTCCTCCATGTGTTCATTAAACCACCTGCTTCAAGTCACCCAAGCTGATGAGGGCTAGAAAGTTAGCATCTCAAGGGCTGGATTGGCTCCCCAGGCCCCATAGAAACCTCCGTCTCCCAAGGCTGGCTTCAGAAGGCTAACCTTGCACTTTAAGTAGATTCAGCTATTTAAAACTCCCGTGACTGCCTCAGGCGAGCTGCCTGTTCTTCAGTTTCCTCCTGGAAGCCCCGTACTTCTGGAATCCAACTTCTCAGCCACTGACCCACATTGTTTTCCTGTCAACCACAATGCGTTGTCCTTAATTAACCTGGAGGTACTAATGCTGAGGGTACAGATTAGAAAAGCCGTTGTTTCCGAAATTACATTTTACTTTTGCTCCCCTTCTAGGAAAGGTTGGGGCAGCCAAGAATATACAGGTCATGTTCCCAATTATAAAACACCAGTGATGCTATTTTTTCCTTCTGCACTAATAAAAATAGAAGCAGACAAGGGAAGCTGAGCTGTCTGTAGGAGGCCGGCAGTCACCAACATGGCTGCTTCCATGCCAGTTGTCAGGCACCAACTGGACTTGCTCATGTGACAAGATGGAAAGTGCCAAGCAGCCAGGGAGAACTTTTATGTAGCAGAGTCACTAGGTGGCACTCTCAATAAAGAAGGATTTAACAGTGCTCCTCGCCACCAGACCTGAGAAAAGCCAATTAACCAGAGAGGATAATATGTGATTTAAAGCAACAAAAACAACAAAACAAACTATTGGCTTAGACCATAAAACAGTGCGGTATCAGGCAAGCTGTATAGGGCGTTTGAATTCCTAGAAAGTAGATGCTTGGCAGTGGCCGACATGAGTCTGGGTAGTCTAGGCAGAGGGCAAAATTTGGACAGACTCATATGCATAATTGTGCTTTATTTGTGGAACCTATGTAGTTCCCTTCTGAGGTTTCAGCTCCCTACCAGAATACGAGAAAGTATAAAGTTGGAAAGGAAGAGAGGGATGTGGTCTGAGGTGTTCAGGTTTTATCAGGGGAGCCTAGGAGGTGACTGAAGTGGGAGAGTGACCTGGTGTTCAGGTGACAGCTCCGATGCTAGACTTATTGGGGCTGAGCCAACTCACACAGATGATGCAATGGAGCTTGGGGAAAGGTTTAGGGGGGAACTTCTATTGGAAACCTCTTTCGCACGGAGGGAAGAACAGTTGTGGGTGCCTGTCTCCCTTAAAGCACCTTTTTAGGTTCCTTTAACCCTCTAGATTGCTCTGGTCATCTAAGAGGAGACTATTCGTTTGGAGATCATCGAGATATTCTATACAAACGCAGCCACTCCTGGACACGAAGGACAAACCACTCTCGGAGAAGCCCTCAGCTAATGGTCAGCGGCACTCAGTGTGGAATGCTATTTCTAGACCCCTCCAAAAGGGAGTTACACCAAAGCACCTGCTTCTAATTTTCGCCTTGTGTTCTATTAAGCCTCAGCTATTCGCAGTCGTAACTGGTTTTATAGTGCTTTCTATTCAGTTCCTTCCCTTCCCCATAATCCTTTGCTGCTCACCTGCCAGGGTTTTCTGGGATCATCTCCCACTCTGCTTGCACATTAGCCTCTCGTTGCCTCATATGAAATATTATCCTATTAACTCTAATCTAGAGAAAGTATGACTGGAAAGATATTTGGAACCAACTTGTTTTTCTCGAAGTGACACCAGCACCATCTGGTAACTCATTAGAAATGTAAATTCTCAAGCCTATCCTCACACCAGCCAGTCACAAACTCCGGCTCAATGCAGGTAATTTACGGCTTAACCAATCTTTGGGTTGATTGAGGTTCAACAAGTCTGAGAGTCTCCACTTTAGAGAATCCTGGTTTTTTTGTTGTTGTTTTGCTGGTTTGTTTTGTTCTTCCAGGTGGCGTCTAACTTTAGCCCAAGCTGACCTGGAATTCACAATGTAGTCTCAGGGTGGTTTCAATCTCACAGTGATCCTCTTACCTCTACCTCCCAAGTGCTGGGATTAAAGGTATGTGCCACCACTCCCAGCTAGAGGATCCTGTTGAGGAAAGATCAGACATGAATTTCCAGAACCTTCCCATGACCCTCTCTCTGCCCTCTTAGAGATGGATACATCCTAATTTTTCGACATCATTTACATTGAGTCCCACAGGAAAAATCCTGCTACAGGTCAAGATAAACCCACAGGGTTATAAGATTGTCAGGAAACCTAGTATTGAAGATAAAACTCTCTCAGCTATAGTTTTTATTTTTTTATTTTCAAAAACCCTTCCAGATTTCATTTCCCCAAGCTATCTGCAACTGCTGGTGACAGTCACCACAATAGGACATGTGGCAGCAGGACTCACGTTTACCCTTATCATTTGTGTAGTTTCCGTAACATTATTAGGAGAAGCTAAATAGAGGTGAGGAGCTAGTGACATGGAGAAGGGTGCCTGCTTTTGAGGTGCATACTAATTTTCCCCTACCTTTAGCTCTTTAAATGATGTATCACAGGTATGTGAAAGACAGCTGCACACACCACTGAACTTTGGTAACACTGACTGTACATCTACCCGAACTCCATTGTCATATTGTGGTAGAAAAGAAGCTAAAAGTTGAACTGAGTCACTGACTTACTGTAAGAGTTCATTGCTGAGGAGGTAAACTTATCTTTGTCAGCAGATAGAAAAATCCCGAAGAGGAAACAGTGCGGAAAGGGCCCAGAGGAATGATAAGAAAGAAAGCCAGTTTAGGCTCAAACAAAATAAAATAGTGTTCATTGTTGGGGTGGGCCTGACTACAGAAATGATTGATATCAAGTTCTAGGCACTTGATTTTGTGTTTTCTCTAGCCTTCTCTGCTGATCTTTGCTTCTTCTTAGTTGTAGTTGTCTTTCTCTAGCCTTCTCTGTTGATCTCCGCTTCTTCTTAAACAGTTTAAAATCCTCCTATAGGCCACCTCACGAGTTTATGATGTTCTATGTTGCTTTAACTCTGAATTATCCACCCCGTCTTTAGCCTCAGTGAAGACTCACTTGGTGCTCACCTTCCCGTGCAACTTGGGCACCTAGCTAGCATTGCTCTTCAGGATGTAAGCCAAGGCCATCGGTACCGTGGAGCTGATCTGTGCATGCGACAGATGGTGCGAGGCTGGCCAGACGGCATGTGTTCAGGAGCAGTCAGGTCCCATTTGCTCTCCAGTCATGGAGTACCAGAGAGTTCGGGGAACGTTGTCGTAGATCCACACTCACTGTGCTCTCATCTCCCTCTCCACCCAGCCTGCTCTTTGCCCGTCTCCTCTCACCCATGGCCCCCGAGCAGCCTTCCAGACAGGACAGAAAGAAGGAACTGATGGAGGCACGAGACATGCAAAGAGCAAAGCACAGAACTGAGTGCATTCAGGAGCTGAGACATGGGCCCATATCCGGGGACTGAGGTTTCTACAGGAGCAGGTGAAGTTGAGATCTCCCATAACTTCATCTGGAAATCACTAAAAATAATAGTGAACTGAAAATCCAGGTGTGGTGGCGCACGCCTTTAATCCCAGCACTCTGGAGGCAGAGGTAGGAGAATCACCTTGAGTTCGAGGCCACCCTGAGACTACATAGTGAATTCCAAGACAGCCTGAGCGAAACCCTACCTCAAAAAACAAAACGAAAAATAAATAAAATAATAATAATAATAGTGATCTGAGAAGGTGATAAGGTTGCCAACCAATATGCCAATGGCTATTGGGCAGGAAGCCTATGCATACTTGCCAATGATCGCACATCACCTCCATCCTCTGGCCCACAGATGGAACTTCCTGGCACCTCCTGAGATGCTCCCTGTGTGGCAAGTCCTCAGGTCCTTTCACCTGGTCGCTGTCTCTTGGAGTTTATCGTTTATTACCATGCGCTCTTAGCCTCTGCTCTCCAGAGTGAAGCCAGGCGCTGGGTCCTGATGCAGAAAGTGGGAGGACGTGCTGCCTGGGGATCTCTAGAAGCAGCGTCACATTTGCAGCTCTTATTAACTTATTTAAGATCCGTGGGGTTTCTTAGTTTTATCCGCCTCATCCGCACGGGAAAGTGGTGATCAGAAGAGAGATTATTTGCTGATAGCATTAGCCATCTCTCTTCCTTACCACCATTACTCACTGCCTCCCCAAGGAGGTCATCCTGGCTGAAACGCGGATGGAGTCTCTTCTCTTTCCTCCAGCTCTCTCGTTGTTTGGTAAATCTCCCTGCAGCTGTGACTTTCCATTCTTCATCTCTCCTTGCTTCTAAACTCGGGGATTTATATTTCATTCCGTGGTGCAGAGGACAGTGTGTGAAAGAGAGAAAGAGTTTAATTAAAGTCAAGTAAATGAAAGAAAAAATTGGGGGAACAACCCTGCGATTATTTTCCTTTGCTTCTTGTTTAGACTCAGAATGTGATTTTCTTTTTTTTTTTTTTTAAGATTTATTTATTTATTTATTTATTTATTTGCAAGCAGAGAGTGAGAGAGAGAAGAGATACAGATACAGAGAGAATGGACACACCAGAGCCTGTAGTCATTGCAAACAAACTCCAGATGCATTTGCCCCTTGTGCATCTGGCTTACGTGGGTCCTGGGGAATCAAACCTGGGTCCTTTGGCTTCGCAGGCAAATGCCTTAACTGATAAGCCATCTCTCCAGCCCCAGAATGTGATTTTCTTACACTACTGTCTGTCTACCCCAGGCCAGGCATATCCACCTTTCCATCTTCACTCCTCAAAGCTCACAGATTCTGTTGTGCATTTCTGTGGGGCTTGGGTAAATGCCAGTGTTAACCAATTCCGGATCTCTAAACCAGAAGATTCTGACAATATGAAATAGCCAAAGGCATTTCCCACAGTGATGGCACAATGGTGCAAGAGTCTGCAAGCTAAGTGGTGATGTTCCATTACTGAGCAAACTGCCAACTCGGATCTCAAAGACAAGTCCAGTGAGACCTGGTCAGACACGCTTTCATACCTCTTCCTCCCTGACCCAGCAAAGCAAACTCTTTGATACTATTATTTCATTTTATTATTATGATCATTATCTCCACAAACTTGTCCTTCTCCTCTGGTGTGTAGCAATTTCTTTCTGAACTGAAACATTCCAGCCTGGAGGAAGGCTCCTCATTAAGGCTGAAGAAGTAAACGAAATTTACAAGAATTGGAAAATAACTTACAAGTTTCAGGAAGCTCCTGAAAGGCAAGGTTCACAGGCCCCTCTGCAAGGTTACACAGGAGTAAGAACTGCTGGGGAGACTTTCCTACCAACTGAGCTGCCTGCCCTTGATACACTGAGCATCAGAGATGCGGCGGCTGTTATCACCCACACTGGGGTGGGTGTTCTGATGATATAGTGGCTTTTGAGCCATCCATACTCCTGTAGGTAACCACAGTAAAGTCACTGATTCTCCAAGTTACACTTCAGTGTAATCTTTACTTGGGGCTGTTGTCAATAAGCAATCTGGGGTGAATAGACATTAGCTCACATCTCCCCAGGAAAGTTAGCACAACACCCTCACTTTACCCCTGAGTAGATCCCTCAAAATATTGAGGAAGGGTCATGGAAAGAGACCTTGGGGAAAAATTACATAAAATTATTCTCACAAGTAAGAAGTGGGTAATTATTAGCACATAGATATTTATGCTAAATGGATGGCAAAGTACTGGAATATATTAGAGAGTGTCTGTTTTAATATCTGGATCTTGGCCGTTGCTAGGTTGCACGGGTACTTTTAATAACATGAAGGGAGCCAGAAATACTTGTAGATAGTTCCCATTGAAAATATTACTGGCAAGAAAAGGGACATATTGCTGGCGAGGACAGTGGGATATTATAAGCTTTCTGCTGCTCATTAAAATGCATCTTAGCTGTTCATATTATGAGAACTTCAGTTTAGAAATTTTCTTCAAAATAGATGTACTTTGTGATAACGAGACCTGGGTGGTAAATAGCTCTATCCCCCTGAAACGGAACTATATTTAGCGTCATTCAGTCTTACTCTCTTCCACCCCACTTGATTCAGGCGAACTTTAATGAGGACCTACTAAGTGCTCGGCACTTTTTAGACCCTTGGGCCACAGATGTTCTAAATAAGGTGGTAACTGTACTTTTAATTGTCAGTAAAGCATGTGATTTTTTTTTCCTTAAGGGCAAAACAAGTGATGTTTCTTCATTTCTGCTCAAGAATGTACATTCTCTTTTCATTATTTGTACACAAAATTGTGGAGCTTAAATTAACCCATGGCCGATAGAGGAAGGACAAGCTCTCCACTGGTTTATTCTAGGAAAGATGCAGTAACAATTAATTCAAATACGCCCTAGTACTGCTCTAATTGGGTCTGAATGAATCTCACGGAAGCACAGTTAGTGATGAATTTTAACTTGGTGAACACACAATAAAGAAAACTGGCAACTTCAAAGAAGTGGTGGTATTTGAACAGGATTTGAGAGAAGATGAGGATTTCAAGATAGGGAAGGTCGGAAGAACACTTTGGCAGAGAGAGAAGGGGATCACATCATGGGAAACGTGAGCATTGGTTCTATAACCACCAACATTGATTAAGCACCTTGCCTGCACTTTAGCTCATTTAATGCTGAATAGATACCATTTTCGCCATATGGAAAAGAGCTAAGGATGGTCAAGTAACCTGGTTAAGGTCACATGGTTTGTAAGTGTGGGGGATTTGGGCTTCCAACCTATAGAAACCATTTTTGAAGCCTGCACTTTCCTACCTTCTCCGTAGAGTAGACAGTCTACATGACAATATGCGTGGGATGCAGAGGGAGGCCAGATTGGGAGGTAGGTTGGTGCCAGACCATGCATGGCTTAAGTGACACATTCATCGTGTTTATACTTATCCTTGATATGATAAGAAACTGAGGAATCACTCCACACAGGGGAGTCCTTGGTCCTCAATCCACAGTTTAGGGACGAAATACTGGTGAGCCTATGGTTTTAGATGTTTTGGTCCGTGGTCATTGAGTCCTGTTGCCCTGGGCCCGTGGTGGTACAGGACACTATGGTGGTGTGTGGTAGGCCTGTTGTCCTGGGCCCGTGGTGGTACAGGACACTATGGTGGTGTGTGGCAGGCCTGTTGTCCTGGGCCCGTGGTGGTACAGGACACTATGGTGCTGTGTGGTAGCCCTGTTGTCCTGGGCCCGTGGTGGTACAGGACACTATGGTGGTGTGTGGTAGGCCTGTTGTCCTGGGCCCGTGGTGGTACAGGACACTATGGTGGTGTGTGTGGTCGGCTGCTACCTTCCACCCCTTCTGCACCAGGGTTCTCTATCAGTGGTTGAAAAGTTCCTTTTAAAACCTTTACCTTAAGCCTGGCGTGGTGGCACACGCCTTTAATCCCAGCACTCGGGAGGCAGAGGTAGGAGGATCTCCATGAGTTCTAGGCCACCCTGAGACTCCATAGTGAATTCCAGGTCAGCCTGAGCTAGAGTGAGTGAGACCCTACCTCGAAAAACAAAAAACAAACAAACAAACGCCGTTGCTTTTGCTCCACATGTACAGATTTCTCTTGTCATTCTCTAAACAATATAGCATGTATTTGTGTCACATTTGTATAGTACCGGACATTACAATTAATCCAGAGATGACTGGCAGGGTACAGGAAGTGATGGGGGTGGTTTTATGCTAATACACTACCATTTGCCATAAAACGTGCAAGCACCCTGATGGGGTCCTGGAACCAATCTTCCATCAATACCGAGGAATGACTACACTACATTTTTTTCTTTCAAAATGATTTTCACAGCTGCATGTACTGCTTAATTCTTTGTAGAAAAGCCATTACAAACAGTAAGAAGACCCTTTGAGAGCTACTTCTCTTTGTTCCTTACACGGGCTACTTGAAACCTTTCCATGCTCTTGGCTGTGGCTTCTTCTTGTCCTTGTGTGGGAGCACTTTGCCACATATTTCACCATGCTTTTTACCTAGTGCTCATCCTTAAGTAGGTCCAAGATGACTGAGGGGTTTTCTGGGATGAGGGACTTCTGATTTTATTTATTTCCTTGTGAACAACTCTCTTTATTCACATAGATTAACTGTACAGCATAACAGATTTCATTAGGAGGTTTTCATACATGTATGTAATGTAGTCCCATTTACTCTCAGGATAGCCCCAGACAATCAGGAGACATTGCTTTCCTCGAGCAGAAAAAGCTGGTCCCTCTACACCCAGCAGGTCATGGCTCTTTTCTCCTCTCCCTACATGTTCTAGGGGATGACTTGGATTCTGGTTATCATACCAAATTTCGATCCACAACAACTGTTGAAAACATCCACTCAGATATGGATGGCCATTGTTTTTATTGTCATCTGGACAGCTTCTTGTAGATTCTGGCTCAGTGTTCTGTGAGTTTGCACGCATGTCTCTAAAACTAAGTCCGGCCCCTGTTTGTTGTTAAGTTTCTCATCTCCTGTGCCTGGCATGACCTTCCTTCAGACCGATTGCTCAGTTGCCACCACTCATTGAGATCCCCTCAAATCCCACTTCCTAGGAGAGCTCTTTGCTGACTGCCCCTCAGACTTTGCAGCCCCTTTTCGCGCTGACTTCAGTAGTTTCTCATCACACCCTGTGTCTGTCTCCCCACCGTCCTGGAGGCTGCATGAGGTCAGGATGGCCTTGCTTGGTTTTGCTGCGTAGAATAGTCCGTACATACACTGACTGTGTGCGCAGTGTCTCCTGCAGGGCCTGGCAGAGGCTGGACGCTCAGCACGTTCTTGCTAAAGCAGAGTAAATGCTCACCGTTGCTGGTTCCTATTGCTATTTTATTGGTATATATTTTCTCCCAGTTTCTTTGTCTGTGAATCCTGACTGATACAGACTCCAAGCTGAGAATGAGTCTTCCTCTGGACAGAAGCCTCCTTAGGTCTACAAGTTCTTGATGGAACCAATACCTCGCTGTGATTTCTGTGTAGCTCTTTCATTGCTGGCCGCACGGCTTTGCTTCTACTTACACTGTATTTCATTTGCTTTCCAGGTTTGGTCTTCATATCTTCAGGCATCACCAGGGCTCAGTCACATTATTCTTCTGCGCTCGTGGTGGCGGCAAAGGGCACATCCATGTCCTGGTCACCCATGGTACTCCTATGAATGGAATACACTGGGAAACTGTGAGGCAAGATCCCTGGGGAGCAGATAAAAAACAAACATAGGGGGCTGGAGGGATGGCTTAGTGGCTAATGTGTTTTCCTGCAAAGCCAAAGGACCCTGGTTTGCTTCCCCAGGACCCACATAAGCCGGATGCACAAGGTGGCACATGCATCTGGAGTTTGTTTGCAGTGGCTAGAGGCCCTGGCGCACCCATTCTCTCTGTCTCTCTCTCTGTCTGACTCTCTCAAATAAATAAAACTTAAAAAAAAATACAGATACCAGTTAAAGTGGAAAATAATCAGTTTAGGCTGACTTTGGAAACATCCTATCCAGCCACTGGCAGAAGGTTGGTCTGTCTTTCTTTCTTTCTTTCTTTCTTTCTTTCTTTCTTTCTTTCTTTCTTTCTTTCTTTCTCTCTTTCTTTCTCTCTCTCTTTCTTTCTTTCTTTCTTTCCTTCTTCCTTCCTTCTTCCTTCCTTCCTTCCTTCTTTCTTTCTTTTCCTTCCTTCCTTCCTTCCTTTCTTCCTTCCTCCTTCCTCCCTCCCTCCCTTGTTCCCTCCCTCTCTCTCTCTTTCTCTCTCTCTCTTTCTTTCTTTAATTTTTCCTGTAGTTAATCATTATCTTTCCTGGAAAAGAAAATGAGCATGCAGCTCTGTATGGATGTGTTCCCCAGGGAAGCACTCTGTCTCTTAAGTGAGATCGAGCTGAGCAGAAGCCCCGAGAACCCTCACTGTGGTCTCTAGGCTGACAGCTCTGGTAGCTTTTCAAAGTGGAGGTGTTTGTTGAGATTTATTTCTGGAAAAAATGTATTTATTTTCTTCTTGAAGACGGATAGAAGTGATTTGTGGAAAGTTTGGAGGAAATAAGGAAAATTATCTGAAATAAAGCAATTTGGTTTCCTTCCTTTGGGAAGAGGTTTTCTTTCACAAGCATTTATTGAAAAGTCATCAATATTAATGTGTGCTTTCTCAGAGCTCTGAGATATTCAGAGCACTTTTCAACTTTTGTTTTTCAAACCTTATAGACTTCCTCTCCAAGCTTTTGATTTGGAAACAAAATTCTTATTTATATTGGAGAATTCTGTTATAAGCCACATGGGTTTCCTTAATAGAAAACATTAAATGAAGAATGAATTTCCCTCCTAGACCTACACCTGAATGGGAACAGCTACCTTTCACCGCATTTTCTGGCCTTTATATCTTATTCCCTGTCTTCATTGTGACAAAGAAATGGTATAAACTATAGCAATACACACATATTCCCAGCAGTATGGTCAGTGATGAGTGTCTGCAGTAAATGCTACCCATTTAAAAAAAAAAAGATTCCTTTAATTGCAGCTGACAGGAGCAGTAATCTGTGGGTACAAACACAAATGCTTAGAGAGGAACTTGACATGCATATGTATGGTTAATAAAATGAGCATTATCTTCCCTTACAATGTCTAGGACCACCTAGCTAGCAGTTTCCATCTTGGTTTACCGTACCAAACACGGGTGTTCCTATGTGGAGTGGACATTAAGCCCAATCAGAAAGTAATTGATCGTGTCCATAATACGACACCACTATTGCATAGTAGGCACACCTTATCTGGCATGCTAATAACATACCATGTGGTGTTCAAAGCCAAGCAGGACCATTGGTGACAACTCCCCCTAACAGCACTGTGTATGCCAGTCAGTAGGTAGGAAGCTTCCAGCCCAGTCCCAACTCAATTTTTGATCCTAGAACCACAGTGTGTGGTGTCTTCAGCAATAGGAATCTGCCATCTAGTTATGACATGTAAACAATAGTGGTGGCAAAAGTCTGTATAGTGGGTTAAACCTCAGGGGTCTTTCTGACGATTAACTCAGAGAGGCAGGTCATGTCTAGCAATGGAGTTTTTATTCAAAACCCTTCTGGGGATGGAGAGATGGTGTAGCAGACAGCTTCAAGTTTGCTGAGATGAACTTCCAGACCAGGCACAGTTATGGAGGAAGGGACATTTATTGAAGCCTACAGACCCAGGGGAAGTTCCATAAATGGCAGAAGAAGCTGTCCTGCCTTCACAGGACCAAGCAGAGAGAGAGAGAGAGAGAGAGAGAGAGAGAGAGAGAGAGAGAAAAGTACAAGCCTAAAGCCACATAGCATAGCACACTTCAGGAACTCCAGCTAGGCACACTTTGCATATCTTTAGATTGAAATCTGAAACCCACCACCACAATTTAAGATCCACCCAGTGACACTGCCTCCAGCCAGGTGGCTGCAGATGCAAACTACAAACAAATTAACAAAAAAGAACTGACTATATTGGGGGCCATCTATTCAAACCACCACAGATGGCTTAGTGGTTAAGGCTTTTGCCTGCAAAGCCAAAGGATGCCGGTTTGACTCTCCAGAACCCACGTAAGCCAGATGCACAAGGAGGCCCATGCATCTGGAGTTTATTTGCAGTAGCTGGATGCCCTGGCACGCCCATTCTCTCTCTCTCCCTCTTTCTCTCTCTCAAATAAATAAATAAAATATATTTAAAAAAAAACCCTTCTGACTTCGTTGTGTGCATTTTCCACCATTTAAACTTTTCCACTACTGTTTTTACTCTTCTTTCAGAAAATTTTCTAAGTTTGTAAGATGCTCAGAGGTTATCATTATGTCATCCGTGTTATGAAATGTTTGTGGGGCCAGGACAACCAAGCATGGTCCTGATTCCATGATGAATGTGAAGGCAACCTTGGGGAAATCTAGTGAAGGTCCACTACCATCAGTTCTAAGCAAGTGTGAGTCAGTCTTAGTAGTAAAACGCTAATGATGCACTAAGAAGGTGGGGCAGTAAAGTTCAGCGCAGCATGGAAGCAGGAAAACATCCCATAGCTTGTGTAAGTTGTTCTGTGAAAATAGAAATGCAGGGTACAGGTGCATAGGTGAGAGAGAACTACCTTATTTAGTTTTCCGTCGTTCACAGTCATTCTCTATGAGCCATCTGTCTTTACCAGCCACATCTGACTGGTGAAAGGGCTTTGGGATGGGCTAATAATCTTTACGGTTACAAGCTCCCAGCATGATTGCATCCACAGCTTTCACCCTCAGATGAAACTCACCAGTGATGGGATTCAAGGTGTGTCCCGACCAGACATCTTCCCCGTGTGTCTTCCTGCATACAGCACACTCTCAGGGGACACAGGCTGAGCTCTGTCTTTTCACCTGCAGTTCTCTGTCTCCACGTTCACTTACTGCTGCCCATTGCCTCCAGTGCCTTGTGGGAGATACTACTGTGTTTGTTGAAGCCCGTGTGTTTTGCGTATTAGTAGGGAACCCATAAATTCACAATGCAACATGGAGCCTCTGGTCACCTTTTATGGTCCCCACTTGCAGGCAACCTTGAACACCCCAGTAGCAGAGAGGCTGATGTGGTTCTCATTCCATGATATCTCCTTCTCCCACAGAAGGGGATTGCAATGGGGGTCATCTGCATGTCCCTGTCATAGCCTTTCACAGGCTCGTGAGCATAGCCTTTGGCCTTTCGTCAACTTTGCTCTTCAAATCTTGCCACATTGGTTTTTTAAATGACCCAGACAGACCCCTTTGTCTGCTTTATTTATTTATTTATTTTTGGTCATGCCATCTTAACTGCATTAGCCCTTTATACACCTGATTTATGCACTGATGGAAGTTATGCAGGTCTACCAGAGTGCCTCTCTCATGAAGAGCATGTCTTGCCATAGGAGGTCAGCAAAGCCACTAAAGGCCCACACTAGTCCCAGAGACCCGGCTGAACACACCCCCCTCTCATTTATCCAGTGTGGAGAGTTCTGTCTGGCCTGGCGAGCTCTGCTCCAAATGCTGCCTCTCTCATTCCCGGTTCCCTCAGTCATGCCTATCCTGGTAGCAGTAACAAGTGTCCCTAGCGGCGTTTAGGAGGCAGCCCATCAGGCACTGACTTCCCTCATACTGTTGCAGATTATGCAGTCTTTGTCTCAAGGAATGATGGTAGTTATTTATTTATTTTTTCACTTCCACAGCACTCAGATGGATCCCATCTGGCCCCATGTCCCACAGGCTCCTGAGCCAGGATGTGAGGGGCTCTTTCATTTCTTGTTTAAAAGTCATTCCAAATGCAATCAATTCAGAGACAGAACATTCCCTGATTATCATAAACTCCGGTACTGGGCCATTATTAAAACCGCCGTTTGCGGGCTAAGTCACTGATTTTTCCCTTCTGTATTAGTGGTGGAATCTGAGGGTATCTTTCATTACTTCTATTTCACACTCTCGTTGTCTGGTCCTTCCCACACGTTTGAAGGTCTTGGGCTCCGAGGGAGGCCGTTAGCACAGTACTCATCTGTGCTGATTCCCTTGCACTCCTCAGTCATAAGAAAAGGCGAGCTAGTGGCTGGCTTTGCCTCCTTCCTGCCTTCCCATGTGCGGGAGCTCCCTGTACTCTCTCCTCTCTTCTCTTAAGTGTTTTAACTTCCGTCTATAATCTAATCAAAGAAAAAGAAAAAAGAAAATAATGGCAAGCCAGCACTTGCATCTCATCCTCTCTGTAGTTTACCTGGCAACTCCTGCTAAGGCTGGAGGAGATCGCTTGCATGCTCGTCTCTCATTAATTCCTCCCTTACGTGAGTAAGTTGCTTGGGTTAAATACCTCACACTCCGTTTCCTGTCTTACCACCCGCACAGAGGCCCCGCGTGCTATCCCATGGCAGACATACAACGTTTAGGGATTGTAACACATTGATACACTAGTCCTTCAGCCATTTGAGGGCCATCCCCATGCTCATGTTGCGGACCACGTTCATCCAGGGGGAGGAAGATGGTCAACTTGGGGTTTCCCCTGCGGGCTTTCCCTCTGGGCAGTCAGTTTAACTCTAGCTGCGTGTCACATTGCCTATGACGGGGCCCATGCCACCGCCACCACAGTAAGGAAGCATGCAGCCCTCTGCTGTACTGTGCTTCTTGACGGTGAAGGTCTTTCTAAGCCAGAGGAAGCAGCTATGCTGCGCCATTCCCACTTCCTGTCCCACCACTTGTCCCTTTCGGAGCGGAGGAAGTGTTTTCTTTTGTACAATTGTGTGTTGGAAATATACAATTCTTTGACTTCACAAGGGCTCACAGTTGAGTTTGGTTTGAGTCTCTGGAGAAACTCTGAACTCGGGGCCTTTTGAACAATACTGGAAGTCTTTAAGATGGTAGAGACACTGGAGACTAAATAGATTTCACGTTATGAGATGGCCACGAGTCTTGGGTTCCAGGAGCTTCGTGCTGTGGTTTCAATCTTAAATACCCTCCAGAGGTTCATGTTGTTATTTTAGTTAGGGCCTCATGCAGATGATGACAGGACTGATCTTGTGCCAGCGATCACGACTGCTGCCAGCTCGCGTGCAGAGGTGATGTCATGCTACAAAGACAGCATTCTACCTAACTCGACTCCTTCTTCGAGTCACACATCCTTTCTTCCCCCTCTCCTGGTCTTCTGGAGTCTTGGAGGGGTAACATAGATGTCTCTCATTTACGGATAAACACTCGACAGGTCACTTATTTTCAGCACGTTGACCAATTTTAAGTCTCTCCAGTTATTGTTACTCACAGCAGAAAAGGAACTTCTCTGATGAAAGCTGACAGCAATCATTATGTATGGGTGTAAACGTAATTATTTAGAGGGAGATTTGATGTCACATTACGTCCACTTAGCAAAACAGCAGCAGCGACTTCCGCACTAAGGGACTATGTTCTCCCCAACCACAGGCTTTTGAGAAGCATGGCTTCCCTCCTGTGGAGCAGACCCAATCTTTGATTGGAAAGCACTTGGTTATCATGCCATTACTGACTTGCCACTCTTGCACCAGTGAGCACTTCCTCCTTGGCTGATTGGTAGAGCAGCACACAGGGCCCCCCAGAAGGGTAAGACTTTTGGTGATAATTCTACCCCAGCAGCCTGCACAGCACCGTCTGGCACTATGAGAGATAGGCAGCAGGAAGAAAGCTTCCATTCCTGTGCAAGTTTGGTTTCTCTAAAGCTTCCAGTGTCTTCAGCAATAGGGTCTTATCATATCGATCTGGTGGGCAACCAACAGATGTGGTAAATCGGTCTCACGTTTTGAACACTTGTACCCCAACTGGGGTACAATTTTGGGAGTATGTGGAACCTTTAGGATGTCGGGGGAAATAGGTCACCGGGGGAAGTCTCTTGAAGGCTACACCTGCCTCCTTGTTCTGGTTCCTCTCTCTGCTTCTCGGCCTGCCACAAAGGGCACAGTTCCCACCACCGACTGCCACCCCCATTCATTAAGTTTTTATTCCATGTTTTCTCCACCATGATGGACTGAAACCCTCTGGAAACATGAGCTGAATTAAATCTTTTCTCCAGTAAGTTGTTTCTGTTAGATATTTTGGCCATTTCAATGAGAACAGTAACTAATACAAGATCCCTTAGCTCCTAATTTTGATTTTCTATCTTGGGCCTCATATGTCCCCTGGGATTGGTATCTCCTAGCAACAGGCCTTCTCCTGCACCCAAGCCATGGGTACAAGAATTCTCAGGTAAACATTGTCCAGAGTTGAAGAGTGTTCATTCCAGATCCTAAACCATCCTGTAGGGACTTCAGCCTGGCATCCCACACTGGACCTTAGCATTATAAGCCTCACGGCTTTGGGAGTCTTTCTACTAGTGCCAAGTGGACACATGTTCCTTCAAGTCCACCCCTCCTTCCTCCTGCAATGACCAATAGCTGTATGGTCTACATCCATGTGAAGGACAAAAGACCAAAACCCAGTGATTTTATTTCCTTCAAGGAAGCACACTGTGTGACTATGTCATCCCTCCTCCAACAGAAACTATCTGAGCTGGGTATGGTGATGCATGCCTTTAATCCCAGAGACCATACCTCAAGAAATAAAAATAAAAACATACAGTAATAAAAGAAACTGTCTGACTACTTCTCATCCTCCAGTTCCAGAACTTTCTATGTATGTGACAAATATGAAACAGCACTTAATGACCTATGGCTCCTTTTTCTCCTCTTTAAACAGAGGCTGTCAGGGACCGTCCCCAAAGGATGGAGATTACTGGGAAGACTAAGCACTGAGCAGTAGCCAGGCAGATCATATGCTGCTAAGTGCCAGTAGTGATTGTCACTGCTGACTTTGTCTAGCAGACCTTGTTCACGTTCCGGTGAATCACCCCTGAGCTGTACAAAGAAACAGCAAGATCAGAACAGTGAGGACAGGGTACCTCCCCTCCAGTCATCTCTGTAGGGAGAGAGGCCCATAAGGCACAATTTCCCACCTCTTGTCTGTGGCACACCCAGGTGACTCTGTCATCCACCCTCACCAGCTGACTGTGAGTAGATACAAGGCAAGGATTCTGACCCCTTGAGGTGTCCTAGGACCCTTCTGGACATTTCCACCAGCAGGAAACAGGAGGATCACTGCAGGTGTGGGTCTTCAGCTGGAGACGCTGCCGGCTGAAGGGTGGCCGGAGAGGGTTCCGCAGACTGCAAACCTCACTCACTCTCCAGCTTTCTGCCCTGACTCCCAGGGTCACCCAGGGCAGCTGCTCCTCCCCCGGGAATGGAACAGTCTGTCTAGTGAGACACACCAGGCCCAGAGCACTTAATTACTCCCCTCCAGCCATGCACCACAGTGTTTGCTTTTATGATAAAATACATATCCTTAAAATTTACTATTTTAACTTTTCCAGTGGGAACATTTTAGTGACATTTAATATATGCGCAATGCAATGTAGCCATTGTCATCTAATTCCAGAACATTTTCATCTTCCTCAAAGGAACCCCCTGCTCACCTAACAGGTATTTCTCATTCTCCTCTCCTTTCTGCTCCTGGCACCTGCTAATCTCTCACACCATTTTAAAATAATTTTTCAAAAAGAAAACTGTCATGTAATCTTCTATCCACTTGGTCTTTTGTTAACTATTCCATCTAAGGCATTCTTGAGTGTCCCAAGGTCCATCCCCGCTAGATCCCCAAGGAGCCCTGGGTGCTAAGTGAATGGCCCCTCATTTAAGCGGGAGAAGTAGCAGAGATTTCCAACTTACCGTGTTCCAAAATCTTATTTTTCTATCCAATCACCCTTCCTTCCACTCTGTCATTCTTTCCTACCAAGGGCAGCCATGAGGAGAGCTTGTCACAAAGCAAGCTGAGGGACAATAAAATTTGAAAGTTTATTTGACTGAGAAGAACGAATTAGAGAGCAGCAGGCTGAAACAGGCTCCATGCTCCAGTGACAAAATAGCAGAGAAGGTATTTATTGAGAAAAATGGAGAAGCATACTAAAGAAATTGGTTGCAATTATAGAGAGGCTATATTTGGTCCTTCCCAATGGGAAGTACCCTATTATGTTATTATAAATTTGTAGGCCACTTTTTTGAGAGAGAGGGAGAGAGAGAGAGAGAGAGAGAGAGGATGGACGCACCAGGGCCTTTCATCCTCTGTGAACGAACTCCAAATGTGTCCGCCCCCTTGTGGACATGCATGACATTGCATGCTTGCGTCACTGCTGCGTCTGGCTGTACGTGGGATCTGGAGACTCAAAGAGGAGTCCTTAGGCTTCTCAGGCAAGCGCCTTAGTGGCAAGGCAATCTCTCCAGCCCCCCCTTTTTTTGAGAGAGGGAGAGAGAGAGAGAGAGTGAGAGAGCAAGCTGTAGGCCACTTTCAATGGGTGACACTTAAGATCTGTTTGTACCTATTGTAGCAATTTGTAATAAATGACTAAATTCTGCACACCAAGCAAGGTTAAGGTTTCTGAGGAGGTATTGCAGTTACCTTCTCAGTTCTGGGACAAAATACCCAAGCAGAGGCTGCTCCTGGGAGGAAACGGTTTATTTAGGGCTTACAGTCTTGAGGAGAAGTGTCAGCATTGCAGAGCAGACAGCGGGGGTGTCACATCTCCACATGAAGCTAGAGGGAAGTCTTGTGAATGAGCTAGTTCTGAAAACCCAGTGGGCTGGACCAAGCAACCCCAAGGTCTGCCCGCCCCTCCCCATGACACACCTCCTCCAGGAAGGCTTCATCTCCCAAAGGCTCCACCAGGTGGGGACTAGGTAGAAGTTTACTCTTAAACACTTGAGGTGGTGGGGGACACTTGACATTCAACCCACCATAGGAGGTATGAGTAGTTCTGCCATCTCGGGTTCGTAGGGGGCTGGAGAGATGGCTCAGAAGTTAAAAACATTGCTTGCAAAGCCTGATAACCAGGTTCAGTACCCCAGGACCCACATAAAGCCAGACACACAAAGCAGAGTGTGAGTTTGGAGTTCATTTGTAGTGGGAGGAGGCCAATTATTTCTCTCTCTCTCTTCCTATCTGTTTCTCTCTTATAAATGAATGAATGAATGAATGAATAAATATTTTTAAAAGTAGTTCTTCTGGATTGCTCTTCATTTTAACTTTTTCAGTTGTATATGTGTGCGTAGAATGCACGTCCATGTGTATGCATGTTTGTATGTGTGGGGGGAGCCAGAAAGCAACGTTGGGTTTCTGTTTTCTCTTCTTTAAATATTTTCATTTATTCATCTGCAAAAAGAGAGAGAGAGAGGAAAGATGAAGATAGAGGCAGAGAGACACAGGGAGAATGGTTGTGTCCCTTGATGCTGCAAATGAACTCAGATTCATGAGCCTCTTTGTGCATCTGGTTTCATGTAGGTACTGGGGAATGGAACCCAGGGCTTTTAGGCTTTGCAAACAAGCACCTTTAACTTCTGAGCCATATCTCCATCCCTGTGTTTCTGCTTCAATTGGTCTCCGTATTATTTTTTGAGATAAGGTCTCTCACTGAATCTGGAGCTCACCAGTTTAGTTAGACTAGCTGGCCAGATCCAGAAATGCTCTTGTCTCTGCCTACAGACATACATTGCTGTTCCCGGCTTTTATGTGAATACTGGGGATGTGAACTCAGGTCCTCATCCTGGTGTGACATGCACTTTACATACTGAGCCATCTCCAAAGGCCCTCCATTTTAATTTTAACATGTTCTAGGTACTTTTAGAGAAGCAGGTTGGTATGGTACAAACTCTGAGAGGACCTCTGTCTATCTGAGTGTCACCAGGTTTCCTTCTCCTAAATCTCTGGAGGCTTTCTGTGCCAAGCTGCAGTTGTGTCCATTCCCAAGGAAATGCCCATATTTTAATTCACAGAATCTGTGACTATTCTTCTCAAAGCAAGAGCTGTGTTTAAATGACTGACCTTGAGAGGAGGATCCGAACAGTCTAGTGGGCCCTAAATGCCACCCCATGTGTCCCTGTAGGGTACTCTGTGTGGGGGAAAGGTGAAGGGAGTTCTGAGCCCAAGACGCAGAGGAGAGGCTGCAATGTCTCCGTGGGAGCAGACGATGGAGTGATGTAAGCACAAGCTGGGCGACACCAAAACCTGGAAGGGCAAAGGAACAGATCCTCACATGGGCCCCAGAGGATGTACAGCCCTGCCTGTACCTTGGTTTTAGTCTTCTGTCCTCCAGAATATTATTTTAGCTCTTTTAAATTCTCCAGTGTGTAGTAATCTGTCATGCCAGCCTAGGACACCAATGCATAGAGTATAGTGTCTTTTTTTCAGAAACCATAGGGAAGATTCCTAATGCCATCTTTATCAGATTTCCATCACTGTGACACATGACCCCAGAGTTAGAGGTATAAAACAATACATAATTTTTACCTTGTGGTTCTGGAGATCAGAAGTTTTAAATGAACCTTAAAGGATTAAGAACAAATTGTTCGGGATGGAGGGATTGCTTAGTGATTAAGGCACTTACCTACAAAGCCAAAGGACCCATGTTCAATTCCCCAGGACATACTTTAGCCAAATGCACAAGGTGGGACATGCATCTGGAGTTCGTTTGCACTAGCTTCAGGCCCTGACATGTCCATTTTCTCTGTGTCTGTCTCTGTCTCTATCTGTCAAGTAAATAAAAATTTTTAAAAAATTTAAAAATAACAAAATTGCTGTCAGGGGCAAGTGCCTTCTGGAAGCTCCAAAGAAGAAACTTTCCCCTTACTTCTTCTAAAGAATCCTGATCTCACACGTACTCTGACCTCTGCTCTTGCCATTGCTTCTCCCTCTCTGACTCTGACCAAAAGCTTTGGTTGTGATATACATTACACTGTTATATACATTGTGAACCCATGAACATAACCTGGACATTTAGTCACATTTGAAAAGACCCTTTTACCATGTACAGGAACGTATGTGGAGGCCTGAAGACCAGGGTGTAGGCCTCTAAGTCTCTCAAATCATCCTTGCTTTGAGACCTGAGGTGACCACTCAGCATGCCCTTTTGTTAATAGGAGACATTCCTAGCTCTTCCAGGAGTCAGAATTCAGTTAGGAAACAGACGGCTTTACATCCCTCAAGCAGGCAGGGTTACACATCTGGGTAGTAAATGGCTTATGAGAATTGGAAGTGCTTCAGGAATTCATTCGACACTGGGTATATAGCAGCAACTCCTGAAGTCCCATTGCAAAGCTGGGCAGCTAAGGTGGCACCAGGTCTTAGTTCTTTACTCAGAAGAGTGACCCATACCTCCATTCTTGAAGATTCTTGACTTCTCACCCTGTCTTCACTATATTGCAGTTTCTCACAGACCTCAACTTCTGGGGATGATAATGTTATCATCTCCCATACTCTGTCACACTGTTCCTTACCTCCATTGTAGAGCGGTGACCTAACTGTCCCCCTGTAAACCAATCACCCACTTAATACTGTAACCCTTTTCTTAGCCTGTCAACTCCAGGGCATGAAGAACCCAAAGTGGCTGAAATAAAATTCTGTTTATATAAGAGCAGAAAACTGTGTATGTACAGTAAAAACAAGTGGGACTCATAACACACAGAAGTCTTGAACTTGAACGGAGGTGTTTCAAGCAGGCTTTGTTGGTGTTGTGTGTTGCCATGACATGCTCAGTGCAAAGTACACGTGTCGTGTGTTCAGAACCAAGGCTGAAGTAGTGCCATGCCACACGGGTGAGTAATGCCACAGATACCTCACAGTCATCATGGGTTTGAATATTTAGTGGTGGTGTGTTCAGAAACCTTTTGCTGTTACCAATTTTTTTTTTTTGAAAACTCCTCATTTAGCTATGTGACCCTATGTAGGGTCATGACCCACAGTTTAAAAAGCTTCACTCTAGAGGGAAAGAAACATTAGAATGCATGTGTATATGTTAGCAAAGGATTCGATTGGATTGGCTGACAGGACAGAGGCCTGTAAATCCAATAGCAGCTATCTGCACACTAATGAAGCAGAGAACCCGTTATGGCTTGAATCTGAAATTTCCCTAAATTTTATCGCTTGATCCCAGCAAGTGGCAGCGTTTTGGAAAGCTGTGGAACCTTTGAGATGTGCCACCTAACTATCAGAAGTGAGTCTGGTTCCATCCCGAGCTCTCTGCTTCCTGGTCAGTACCAAGTGAGAAGCTGTCAGTGCAAGCTCCTGCTGCCACAGACGGTCCCACTTCGGCCCCCATGCCTTCCATGCTGCGGCGGACTGGACCTGCTGGCTGTGGTGAGGTGAAATAATCTCTGCTTCCTTACGTTGCTTCTGTCAGGGTTTTTGTCACAGTGAGGAGCTAAAGGAGACACTGTCTAATCCAGGAAGCGGGATGTGATGGCAGTCCTCATCTGGTACTGAGGGCCTAGAAGTTTCCTGAGAGTCACTGGCTTTTGAGGCCATGTTGAAAGGCTGAAGCAGGTCGAAGGACAAGGGACAGCAATGATGGACAGACAGGCTCATTCAGAAAGCTTGCAGGTGCATGTGCTCCCTTCTTCAGACTCCTTTTCTCATCAGGGCCATCGGTCCATCGGTCAGTACTATACACATTTATTGATTCATGGTGAGTCTCCCCTTCCTTTCCAGTAAGTGTCCCACGTGTCAATCCTCTCTGGAAATGCGCCCACAGACACACAGGCATGTGTAACCAATTCCAGGCATCCTCTAATCCAGTCAGGTTGACAACCAAGACCAACCATCACAATCTCTGTTAAGGCTTGCTGTTTGTGAAGCAAAACCTTGGCTCCTCTGTAGCTGCTCCTTTCTCTCCCCTTCTCCTCTGCTTCCTTGTGAGCTCAGCACGGATGACATTCTGTGGGAACCAAGCCCTCTACCCCATCCAAGATTATTGTTCCCTCCAAACCCTCTGAACTGTATTTCTTCACCATCCGTGGTGTGTGATGTTTTCATTTCAACATCCGGGAGTTCTGAATGCCTGTGGCTGCTGTGAGGACAGAGGAGTCCATCTTTGTCCCCGTAGACATCCAGAGTAGTTGGCTCATTGAGTTCCACCAGTGCTTACTGAGTTGCTTAATTTCTTGGGATTTGCTTCTTCATTCAAAGTTATGATAAGGGCGTGGTTGCCGGGCTCCGCCGGCGGGGCAGGTAGTGCCGAGGGAAGGACCAGCCTGCTGTTCCTCCCAAGGTTGAGGAGGAGATGAGCGTCGTCTGACGACTCAGACCTCTCCTGGCCACCGACAAAAACCACACTGGTCGGAGTCTTGTCGAAGCAGGAACTCGATTTATTGCTATGAGCAGTTGCCTATATAATGTTGGGGCGAAGCGGGGATTTTAGGACTGTGGGAAAGGTGAGGGCCAATAGTAACGTGACTATTGAAATGATATTCTAACCCAGTGGAAGTAGCAGGCAGAAGCCATAGCGTCTTGCTGAGTCACGTCTGGCCAGAGGCATCACAGACTTTAGGTAGGCTCAGGAAGTTCCACTAGGCCTCACACCTGGGCCTTTCAGAGCCCAACACGTGGTGTCACCACAAGCAAGGGTAACCAGGGACATTTGGAGAGGATCATATGAATGAAATAGTGTTCATAAGGAAGTGAGCTGTGTTCTGAGAGGGTGACAAGTTTATCATCAACACCCCCCCCCAACACACACACAAACACATACTACCATTTATTTGCAGAGCCAGATGCCTGGTCAGCGCTCCATGGGTAAAGGAAGCATGCTCAGAGGGGTCATGATGGTAACCCAGTTAAGCCCTTCTGGAGAACAGCTTGCCTGTGAGACCTCCCTCACAGATATTCCACAGGAGCTGCTAGCTACCTTCTCTGATTCTTTCGATTTCAATCTTTGAGTGACTGCATGTGTGCGCATGTACATTTAGAAGATAATTTTGGGTGTCATTTCTCAGGCACTTCCCACCTTTTATTGTGAGACAAGGGCTTTTACTAGTCTAGAACGTACCATGTAGGCTAAATGGCCTGACCAGCAAGCCCCTGGGGATCTGCCTGTCTCCACCTCCCTAGTGCTGGGAATACAGGAGTGCACCACCATACTGGCTTTTTACTTTTTATGAGAAAGAGAGAGAGAGAGTGAAAATAGGTGTGCCAGGGCCTTCAGCCACTGCAAATGAACTCTAGATGTGTGAGCCCCATTGTGCACATGTGCAACATTGCATGCTTGGGTCACTGTGCATCTGGCTTATGCAGGACCTGGAGGTTCACACATGAGTTCTTAAGCTTTGCAGGCAAGTGTCTCAACTGCCAAGCCATCTCTCTAGCTTCATACTGGCTTTTTCTTCTGAGGTGGGCGGGGGGGGGGGAGTTTCGAGGTATGGTCTCACTCTAGCACAGTCTGACCTGGAATTCACTATGTAATCTTACGGTGGCCTCGAACTCACAGCAATCCTCCTACCTCTGCCTCCTCAGTGCTGGGTTTAAAGGTGTGTGCCACCATGCCCAGGTCCATGTTGGCTTTTAAAAAAATCTTATTTAAGAGAGAGAGAGAGAGAGAGAGAGAGAGAGAGAGAGAGAGAGAGTTGGCATGCCAGGGCCTCTGGCCACTATAATTGAACTCCAGATGCATGTGCCATCTGATGTGTATGCACAATCTCATGTGCACCCATCATCTTGTGCATCTGACTTATGTGAGTTCTGGGGAGCTAAACCTGGGTCCTTAGGCTTCTCAAGCAAGTGCTTTAACCACTAAGCTGTCTCTCCATCCCCCATGCTGGCTTTCTTAATGTACTTTCTAGGGATTGAACTCAAGTCCTCATGTTTACAAGGCGAGCACTTTACTGCCTGAGCTATCACCCCAGTTCCCTTCTCTGTTTCTTGATTGCTCCATTGGGGAAGTTAGAGATCATGTAAGTGACTTCTGGTGCATCATAGTCTATTAGACAAAGGGTCATGTGACAAGTGGACTGGGCTTTTTCTTGGCATTTATTCTGGAGCAGAAGTCCTGGTTGCCAAGTTACAAGTAGTAGAATGTCTAAAGCACCACATTTCCAGTTGGCTTCTATTCTAGCTGGTCTCTATGGAATGACAGCCATCCTCAGGCAAGAGAAGTGGAGAGGGCTCCAAGAGCAGCCGCATCCCCAGCACAGAGCAGAAGGGCTACGGTAGTTCCTTTCTGCAGCCCATCATTCCTGCCCCCGACCCTAGCCTTCCTCGTGTTACCTGACCTGTCATGTACTATTTACCCGAGGCCCCAGAGTTAATTGATAATTTATTCCAATGTCATGGGTAATGGACATTTGCTCCATTGAGATAGATGTCCCTTGTCAGTCATTTCTGTTCACCTGACCCATACTGAGCATGGAGGGAAGAGGCACCTTGGACAGCACTTCCACATGTAATGTCACCCTTGTTGGAGCTCAGGATGATATAGGGTGACACCTGTAGAGTGATCCAAGGTGATATAAGCAGATGAGTCATTTTGGTCCACTTCTGATGGTCAAAGGGACTAAATCAGCTGAAACTCTGGTGTAGTTTCTGTTACAGGCAGAATAATGTCCCCCAAAGATGCTCAAGCTAACATTAACATAACTGTGTTATATACAGGAAGGACTTGTCTACAAGTATTGAGGTGAGAGGATGACCAGGGTCAGTTGGGAGTACTCGGATTGTCAAGTCTACAAAAGCATAACAGGGAAGTAGGAGAGTTTGAGCAGACACCAGGCTTCTTGTCAGGGCTCACAGTGAGACAGCAGAGGTCAGAAGGATTCGCGGTTGGAGCCAGGAGTCTGGGCAGCCTCTAAATGCTGGAGAACACAGAAAGCAGGGTCCCTGTGTCCACCCTGATCTTCTAGGAAAGTGGCCGGGTGGACACTTTTATCTTAGTCAAGTGAGAAGCACTCTGACTTATGACCTCCAGAGTTATATCATGATAGATCCGTGTTGTTTGAAACCACTAAGGGATTTGCTAAAGCAATGACGGAAGGTGAGTTGGTATGCTCTGCCTACAAGAGAGCTCACACGGTTGCCAAAGGCAAAAGGCAGCAAATTTAATTCACTCAGGAGGATATAAAATAAGGAAACAAAGGGTAGGACAACTGACTTTCCTGTTGCCCTCTGTCCATTCTGAGGAAGTTGCCATTACCCTTTGCTAAGCCCAGGACGTCTGATTGGACCTGTACCAAGGCTCTGCCTGATACCCCATAAACAGTCTAGCCCGGTGTTGGTGCTCCTCTGCTCTTGAGCCTGTCATATGCCTTCCAGATGATCCTGTGCTTGCCCTTCACAGGCCTCCTCTGCTCCCTCTGGCTACTCCCCTAAGGTCAGAGCCCCCTTAGGCCTGGTCTGCGTATGTACTGGCTCCTCTAGCACCTGCTGCTCTTCCTGAATCCTGATCTTTTGCAGGGGAACGTCTGCACATCCACAGCACCCCCACTCCCCATGCTTCTGCTCACCCCACCTCTGGCACTGAACTCTGCCTTCCTCTGGATGGCTCAGATGACCTTGGCCTGGCCGGCTGCCCTGGCTTCTGCAAGAGAGGAGATAGCTCGTCCTCTGTGCTTCTGAAGAACTCTTTCTACTTCTTCAGATCTGTGGACTTGCAGGTCAGTTTCTTCACTGGAACCCTTGCCATGTTCCGACATTAACTTTTATTTACTTGGACATCAGTCAGGGTCGCTCTTTTGGCGGAAAACCCGGTGGATGTTGTGCGTGGCAATCCCCGAAGCTTGTTCGTCCAGGGCTCCTTCCCACATACCCTGTTCTTCCACCCCTTGTAAAGTCCAGGCACCAGCTTGCTGAATTTCCCTCCTGTATAGCCATGTTCTCATTAGTGGCTCCCCTGTTGCTTTCTATGCTGCCCCAGGATTAGCCATGGTTGTAAATAAACATCAGACAAACCCAGTCCAAACTTAGAAATGACATCAGTGATTTTTTTAAAAAAAGTATTTTATTTGTTGATTTATTTGAGAGAGAAAGTGGTAGAGTGTGTGTGTGTGAGAGAGAGAATGAGTGTACCAGGGCCTCCAGCCACTGCAAATAAACTCCAGACGCTTGCGCCCCCTTGTGCATTTGGCTTACGTGGGTCCTGAAGAATCGAACAGGGATCCTTTGGCTTTGCAGACAAGTGCCTTAACCGCTAAGCCATCTCTCCAGCCCGACATCAGTGATTTTAACAGAGAAAATTTAAATTCAATAATTGTTCATTATTCATTAAGGAACTAAAAAGGCCATAGTAAATTACCTGTACTTTTAGTATATTAAGATATAATGAATGTGGGATAAAAAGCTACCATCATTAACACGAGGGGAATCAGAACTTGAAATTAACTGAGTGAAAGCTCAGGCTTCTATGAAGAAGGCCCTACTGAGCTGGGGCTGACATCCCCGAACTTGAACCCTGGTCTTGGTCCCAGCACCCAGACTTCGGAAGCAGGGCACCAGCAAGTTGTTGCCGTTGGGTTTGTTGAGGATGTAAAACCCGGAGTTCCCAGCAGTTCCTCCTGGAACAAACTGTGGCTGCTGGGGCGAAAGACAGGAATGGGCATAACACTGTCAGACTTTCTCTTACGGTTGTAAGATTTAGCCCAGTTAAATTAAAACTTCAGATGTTTTTTTCATATAAGTATACCCCAGTCAATACTTGTCATATATTATGACTAAAACTTTTAGCTGTTACTGATGTAAAGTTCACATTTACTTGGGTTCCTGTATTTCATCTGCAGTTCTCCTCCCATTCTTCCTCCTGCCAGATCCACTGAGCAGTGGTAGTTGTCTGAGCAGAAATGTGGCTTGCAGAGTTCCCACTCTGGCACCCTGAGGGCCCAGTGAGTGGATTTGTAGCTGAGATGCGTCTTCTTAATTATTGGCAAAGTGGGTTCTTCTCCCCTCAGCCCTGACCTCCTCCATAGACTTTCAAATATTTACCTGATTGCCATACCCTTAAGAAAAGAGATGTTAGGGACTGGAGAGATGCCTTAGCAGTTAAGCGCTTGCCTGTGAAGCCTAAGGACCCCAGTTTGAGGCTCGAGTCCCAGGACCCATGTAAGCCAGATGCACAAGGTGGTGCATGCATCTGGAGTTTGTTTGCAGTGGCTGGAGGCCCTGGAGTGCCCATTCTCTCTCTCTGCCTCTTTCTCTGTCTGTCTGTCTGTTGCTCTCAAATAAATAAATAAAAATAAACAAAAGAAAAGAGATGATAGTATGGACAATTATGATGATGGGAAATACTAAACATTCCAGAAATCTCCAAAACCTACCAGAAGATGGGGAAGAGTCAGCCACACATGGTATATAGGTTTCATCTCAAGTCCCTCCTCAGATTCAGTCTTTTTAATTCAATACTTCCAAACACCTCTGCCCTCAGCTTTTCCTGCCTGGAGAAGCCTGAGCAAAGTGACAGTGGTGATCCTGAGGAAGGACCACAGTAGGGCAGACAGGAAGGGCTGATCCCCTCCCTGAGACTCACAGAAGCCTGCTTGGATTTCTTATCTTGACAGATAAGCCTTTAAAATAAAACAAATAATCCTGTTACAGAATGGATAACCTTCTATGAGCAAGCACAAACATATTCCAACTTGGGGAGTTGGCCTCCTAGATTCTGACCATTCTTTTATTTCTGGCCATTCTACTACCACTAGGACACTAGGGACCGCAGTCAGCATATGTAGGGTCGGGTGGCCGCATGGCTTCATCCACTATCTTTCCTTTTCGAGGTGTTTCTTTTCGTAGTTTGACATCCAAGGCTTTCCCAGCTTGATGCCAAACCGTTTTGACAACCTGATATTCCACTTCAACACTAACCCTTCTCAGTAGTAGACCAAGCGGAACACACATTCCTGCCCAAATATGTTGTATATTGAGAAGAACATACTTAGGGGATGAGTTCTGTCCCTAAATAATAGCCAAGTAAGTGTAAACATAAGCCCTCAAGCAGCCAAAATAATTCCCCTGAGATATTAACAATGTGCTTTCATTTTCTAAAATGGAAGTAACTTCAGTGTTTCTGAGTGTGAAAGCTATATGTATTTATAGTAGAAAGCTCAGGAAAAGAGGAGTATAGAATAAAAATAAAAATTACGAATATCCATCAGCTGGAGAAAGTCATAATTTATGTTTGAAAGTTGCATTCTCCAGATATTTTGCTGAACAAACACACACAGCACACACTCGAGGATATACACACTCTATTTGTTGTGGTTTTGTGTTTAAAGATAGCGTATTACTCATGCTTGTTATATTTTGCTACAGGAGCAAATTAACTTGGATTCTCAGTGGCTTAATGAAACAAAGATTTATTCCCAGTTCACGACTTCTTTTCCAACACAGGTTGGCAAGGTCTCTGCTCTTCCCTGCCATTCAGCACATCAGGCCAGCAGAGGCTCCACGGTGACCTGTAGAATGGACCACGCGGCCTTCCTGGCTACTGCAGCAGGGGAAGAGATGAGAGAACTAGGCATCAGCTTTTAACTTCCACAGCCGGAACAAACGCAGGTCACTTCTGTAAGCCTTTCACTGGTTAAAACTAGTTGCATAATTCCACCCTTCTAACAAAGCTGAAACAGAAGACTGCACATGCCCATACTGGTATAGACAAGCAGTGCTTCCCAGAGACAAGCGTGGACTACATGTATGAATTTACCCTTTATTGTTAGCAGCTAACGGTTTCTCATGGGTGCCCTTTCATAGATACTATTGTTGTTTTTAGTAGCTGTATAGAACTTTGTTATGAGGTCAGAGCACACTTTATTGGAATAATTCCTTATTTGTTAATCATTGATCATTACGTTGCTTTAATATTTTTCTAATGAAAAACATTCATAAGAACAATCTTTATGCATTTTCTAGATTACTGTCCCAGCATAATTTTTCCAAAATAAAAGTTCCCAGTGAAACAATGTACATGTGTACATATATTTTATATCATATATACAAAAAGCCTTTCAGAACAGATAAACCTATTGGATCCTGAGGCCATTGGTTAAAATGTTCATGCTTCCACTCTGTTCCCAGAACTAGATATTTGAATTCTTTGCTAATAAAATTAATACAAAATGGTACTTGTTGTAAGTGTTCTGTTAATTTGAACCTCGGGAAAAGAAAGGTAATGTGTTTTCTAGGACTTCAAATAACTTATTTTATGAAATATTACTTTATCCCTATGGAATGGTTATCTTTTCGCTTATTAATTAGTGAGAGTTCCTAGATTTTATTTGTATTATCACTTCACAGAATACATTACAAATTTTCCCCCCAATATCCTATTTGTCTTGTAAATTTCTAGGGATTTTTATAAAATTATAAGGACATTTTAATTTCCAAATGATATATTATTTTTCATTGTATTTATCTTGGTGGTATAGTTGTTGCAGGATTATAAAAATTATTTAAATTATCTTTCATTTTACTGATTTTTAAAAACATTTAAATGTTTAGGGATCTACAAATTATTTTCATGTAAAGAGAGAAGCAGAAAAAATACATTTTTGAAATGGGATCAGGCAGAAATATGACCTTTAGCTTATAGTTATAAAATACCCTTTGCTTGGAATGTTAATGTGACCAGTCACTGGGTGTTTATATATTCTGGACAGTGATGTATGTTTTCTGTTGCCACATCATAGAGTTGTGTGCTTTTTATAAAACGGCTTGGAATTGAGATGGGAAGGTTCCTCTCCTTTACTCTTCCTTCTCCAATCATTTTTGCTCATTATGTATTTCTTCTTACAGATCTGTGGCTCTCAAAAGTTTTGGTTTTTGAACTCTACCCTTTTAAACATGACTTAGTTTTTGTTTCTGTGTTATGGCACTGACATTTGCCCACTGTAAATTAAAACTAAGAAATATTTAAAGTATTTAGTAAAGTCATTTTAAGTAAATACAATATGATAATTATATGTTAAGGCAAGTATGTGATTATTTTATTAACGAAAGTTGTACTTTCCAAATGAAATACTGGTAAATAGAGAAGTATTATTTTGTGTTTTCATTTATTTTTAATTTTTCTTTATTTACATTGTGTGTGCTTGTGTGTGTCATAGTGTGCATGTGGAGGTCAGAGGACAACTTTGAGGAATTTGTGCTTCTTCTTCTTTGAGACAGGGTCCCTGGCTGCCACAAATAAACTGACGGCAAAGGAACATCAGACTACCTGGCCCACGAGCTTTGGGTTCTCCTGGCTCTGTCTCCCATTATCTTTCATTGCATCTGGCTTTGTGTGGGAGCTTAGAAATTGAGCCCAGGCCAGCAGACTTCGCAAGCAGACACCCTTAACCACTGAGTCATGTCCTCAGACTCTTGTATTTTTGAAAGTCTCTTTAATAAGCCTGACTTATTTAAAAACTCTTGAAATAATAGTACATCTGATGCACCCATCAGTCTAACGACATCTGAGGCTTTGGTTAAGGCATCTGAAGAAACTCTGACCTCATGCGCATAGGTAGTTCAAAGAGGGAAAAGCATTTTATCGGCCTTTTCAGGCAATCACAGCCATTCTTCTTTGATATGAAACCCAAACTCCACAAGTGATAGCATCTTATGGGCTGTCTGTACTGCAGCCTCTGAAATCTTATCAATAAACGTTTTGTTCTTTCAACTTTTTATATGTTAAAAATTATTTTTTCTATCCTATACTCTGAAATGAATTTTTTCTTTATGGCTGTGGCAATGTTGCATGCTGGTAACTTTGAAAACATTGGCTCACTGGGTACATCTTCCAAATGTTGGCATATTTCATTGTACAGATTTTTTAAGAAGTCACATTCATGGTAACTTCACAGAACATCATCCTTCATGACTCCAGATTTCTTCCTCAAAATTAGATTTATTTTAGTATATGTAAAAATTAAAAAATCATCTGAGTTCTAGGAATACTGTGTTTATTTAGCAAGCAATACCTCTTACCTTTCATGGTGAGTGTTTGCACCTGACCACTCAGTCCATGCTCTGTTTAACTTTTCTTGCTTCATGTTCTACCTCTTTAATAAGATTGTGATGTTTTGGTGGATTAAAAGCCATTATCAGGGATAGAGAGATGGCTCAGCAGTTAAGGCATTTGCCTGAAAAGCCAAAGGACCCAGGTTCATTTCCCCAGGACCCATATAAGCCAGATGCAGAAGGTGACACTTGAGTCTGGGGTTTGTTTGCAGTGGCTGGAGGCCCTGGCATGCCCATTCTCTCTCTCAAATAAAAAAATAAAATAAAATAATCTTCTTTTTTAAAAAAGATATTTTAGTTCTTTCTGTACTTATCAAAGTGCACTGCAGTCCTGAAAGTATATAAAATATAAGTAGGTATGACATTCAACTAATTGTGGGGTTGTTGCATCCTTCCTTTCTAGTGAGTTGGTCTATACCTTAGCTTTTGTGAATGAGAAGATTGCTGTTATTTATTATTATTATTTTTATTATTATTATGACTACTAATTAACTTTATTGCATGAATATGTTGCATATTAGTCATATTCCCATTAGGTTATACTATTTTTATTTATTTTATTTTTCTTTATTTGAGAGAGAGAACAAGGCAGAGGAGGAGAGAGAGGGAGAGGGAGAGAGAGAGGGCGAGAGAGAGAGAGAGAGAGAGAGAGAGAGAGAGAGAGAGAGAAGGAAAGAAAGAAAGAAAGAAAGTAAGAACACACCAGGGCCTCTAGCCATTGTAAATGAACTCTAGATGCATGCGACACCTTGTATATTTGACTTCCATGGGTCCTGGGGAATCGAACCAAGGTCCTTTGGCTTTGCAGACAAGAGCCTTAACCACTAAGCCATCTCTCCAGCCTGGATTATACTCTTATATCCTGTCTCCCACACCCTGATTCCACTGAGGGCCCTCCTCAGTGGGATAATTAGCATTCACTATAGAGTCAGGAGTGTGTCAGTCAGGTTTTGTGATGGGGCAATGCCACAGAGTGCAATTTCTCATCCTGGGGCTCTTACAATCTTTCTGACACAATGTTCCTTGAGTCTTGGCAAGCACGTTTAGTGTTGAGCTCTGAGCATCCTCTGAGTTTCTGCTTTCATGAGTTTTAAGTGTCCTTAGTGTCTACTGCCGTCTTCCTGGAGGAGACTGTCAAGGTGGCAGTGACAGCAGAACTTGTGTTTAAATCATTACTTCCTCTGTAATGTCTCCAGGGCCCTGGAAGATGTGATAGAAACAACTCCTCTTGTGTTAGGTAGTCAGCTATCTTTTCTTATTGCTGTATATTGGTTTTCACCAGTATTCACTACTATCTTTGAAAATCAGATTCTCTTACCAAGTGTGAGAGCAGCATACATCAAAGAGTATAAGTGTAATCATTTAAAAGACTTTCAAAAAATATATTTTATTTATTTATTTATTTGAGAGCGAGAAAGAGGCAGAGAGAGAGAGAGACAGAGAGAGAGAGAGAATGGGCAGGCCAGGGCCTCCAGCCACTGCAAACAAACTCCAGATGCATGTGCCCCCTTGTACATCTGGCTTATGTGGATCCTGGAGAATCGATCTTTTGGCTTTGCAGGCAAATGCCTTAACCTCTAAGCCATCTCTCCAGCCCTTCAAAGACTTTTTGATGGGCATACCCTCTCTTCTTAGTCAAAGAATAATAGAAGCTTCTCTCTAAAGTCTGACATTCCTATTCATAGGATTCAGTACTAGGTATGAATTCCTTCCCACTATGTGGGCCTCATATCAGAGAGCAGTTGATTACCCCTATTGTTGCCTGGATTGTTTATTTTGTAGCCTGAGGGATCCCCTTGTTATTCATGCTATTGGTGAGCATTATCCCCCAGCAGATCACAGAGCAATTTCCAGTACCAAGGCTAGCCAACAGGGAGCTGGCTTCCTTCTCAGTTCCAGTGGGTTCTCTTGATAGCCTGTGACCACATCCTGTGGTGTCTTCAGCAAGTGTCTTATCAGTTTAGTTCTGCTGGGTAACCAAGTGCTTTGGCAGTGGCCTGCAGTGTTCTGGAGACATCATGGGCCTCTCTGACCAACAGATCTGTGAGGGTAGAGAGGTTAATCCAGTTCTGGCACTGAGAGAATTTTTCAAACTTTTCAGTTATTACTACAAAATATGACAAGTTACAGTAGCTCTTGTTTACTTTGGCACTAGCATCAGGAAAACTGTGTTTTAATGTAATGATTGACAGAATGAAAAGTGTCATTAAAGACAAATAAAAAATAATAAGAGCACAGGAGAACACAGTACTAGTATCAGGAACAAATTGAGTCAATTTCCCAAAATGCATACATTACTCTCTACTGCTGTTGAATATCCTCAAAGAGACTTCAGTATACAAGTCCACATCTGAACTGTCAAATGATGATGCTATCTTATGTCATACAGCTTCTGAAAACATCGCTGCTCCCTTGTGAAAGTGGCAAACAGCACTTTACTACTGGGGAGAGAATTTTGACCTGCAAACCCCTCTATAAGGGCACTGAGGACACTCAGAGGTCCCTTGTCACATTTTAATAATCGTTATTCCATTGTGTCATTTTTTTGCAATGATTATTCCAATTATTTTAATCAAATTAAAAAGCTAATCCTGTAGGGAATTTGGTTAGAACGACTTCAACTGAGCTCTTTTATTCTCGACACTATTTATTATTTCATGTTTTTCGTGTGTATGAGTGGGGTGTGCATACACTTGTATGCATGCTTATGAGTATGCATATGTGTGATTTGCAGGTGTTATGGAGGCTGAGGTTGATGTCATGTTAACTGGAAAATGTATTTATATATGACTCTGAGCTGAAGAAGACAAAAGTATTCAAAGCAAGCTCTCACGTTACTTTCAGCAAAGAGAACAACAATGAAAACAAAATCTACAGCAGAAACAAGACTGAAATTTCAGATTCTCATGTATTAAAAAAAGGATCCAAAAGTCTTCAAGTTTTGGATGGGGTCACAATAATTGGACCATATTTCCCACAAATGAAAACAGATGTTAGAGGGTAATAAAACCAAGTTGTGAATATTCTGTGGAAAATTGATGTTGAACTTCGTATCTAGCCAAGCTATCAGTCAAGACAGAAGGTAAATAAAATTCAGCTGTTCACATATTGGAACATCCTATCTCCTATGCACCACTTCTGAAGACATAACTTAAGATTATGTTCCATAAACATGCACAAACAGCCAAAGAAATAGATTCTAAGAGATATAAGATGCAATATGAACTAACCAGGAATTGAAAGAAAAGAAATCCCAGGACAATAGTTCTACAACTGGCTGAGGAAGCGAGTTGAGGAACAGAGAAGTATCTTATCAGCATGTAATGGAAATAAAAATGGGAAGAATACATGAACATCTCTTGTTATTGGTTTGAGACAGGTTTCATGTAGCCCAGACTGGCCTTCAGCTTGCTGTGAATCTAACATGGCCTTGAACTCCTGATCCTCTTGCCTTCCATCTCCCAAGTTCTGGGTTTATAAGTGTGTAGCACTGTGTCTAGTTTATAAAATGCTGGGGATTGAACCTAGGGATTCATGTATTCCAGGCTAGCACTCTACCAGCTGAGCTATATCCCTCCAGCCTATGACATTCTTGACTTGTGTGTGTGTGTGATTTCTGTGGGTGGGTAGTATTTGTGGGTGTGTATGGGTATTGTTTATGTTGGGGTCTTTCCCTTCCCCCTCATTTGAGACAGGACCTCTCTTGTTTGCTTCCTGAAAGGCCAAACTAAACTGACCGTGACCTTCAGGATTCTCCTGACTGGCTCCCATTGCCATAGGCATGTTAAGACTACAAACATGTGCACCGACGCACGTCCAGCTCTATGTGAATACTAGGGATCGGGACTCTGGTTGGAAGGCTTGCAAAGCAAGCACCTCTAACCACTGAGACATCTCCCTAGTCTGCACATCTTTTCTTAAGAAAAAAAAATCAATTTTCAGGAAAATTAGATAAAAATCGCAACCAATCCATAGTTCGAATGTGAAGTACTCCTGTAAACTATAATCAGGGCTTTGCCTCCTACCACCTATGTTCTCACTTGAAAGACTGCAATTGCTTCTCCAAGTTTCGCTGCACTCCCTGCTTTCACAGCTCCACATGGCAATTGGAACAATCCTGTAACATAGGCTCAACACCCACTGATTGTCCTGTCTCTGAGGACAGAAGCTGTCTGTACAATGTCTGCAAGGTCCCATATGCTCTTGCCTCTCAATGCCTCTGAGACTTCCGCTCTGCTCTCTTCTACCACATGATGCCACTCTAGCCAGAATGGCCACCTCACTTCAGGATGTAGCTGAGGCTACATTATATTATTATATTATTCTGGGACAGTTCTAGCTCATGACAGAACAGTGCATGCTAAGGCCAGGTCATTTCTTTCCAGTGCAGTCTCCTTTGGACAATCTTCTGAAGAGTTCCTGAAGCTAACACAGAGTTCTGTAAGACTTACAAGGCAATTGGAAACTAATCCCCATTTTACTTGTTTCTCATATATTATTTGAAATATTTTGCTTATTTATTTATTTAGTTAGTCGAAAGAGTCTCTTGCCAGTGCAAATGAACTCCAGATACATGTGCCACCTTGTGCATCTGGCTTACATGGGTCCTGGGGAATTTATCCTGGGTCCTTAGGCTTCACAGACAAGCACCTTAACCACTAAATCACTCTTCAGCCCCTCTCATATATTTTTCACAAGAACATTCTGTTTGTAAGGAAAGTGTAAGAAAAAAAAAAAAAGAAAACACTGAACTTGATCTCTGCAGACAAATTGTTTATTGAGAGAATAGCAAGGGGCAGCAGCCTTCCTGTCGGATGAAGGTCAAAGCATGGGGCCAGGCTAGGGTTCAAGCTTATAAGAAGGATCCTAAGAAAAACAGATTGTATGAGCTACAGGTCCAAGGGAAATAGATAAGGAACTGTAGTTATTGTGTCCTTGTAAAGAATAAGCTTTTTTAGCCAAATTGGTCAGGTAGGATAACTCAACAAACAGTTTCTGTTCCCTCAAGGTTTTCTGAGCTAAGGGAAGTTTATTGATCTGGAGTAGCCTGTCAAGGTTCCATGTCTCTGTCTTCTTTATTGCCTGATAGTTTTAGGGAAAGTTATTAACTCTTTAGTTCCCTCTAGTTTCCAGGGAAGGCTTTTAACTCTTCAATCTGGACTCTTGAAGGATAAAAGAAATTGGGAAGAACTGGGGGTGAGTGGGACATCTTGGGAAGGACTGTATGGGCTGGAACAGGGATCGCAAACTCTTATACTGCTTCCTGCTTGGGGGAGGGGGCAGTAGATCTTCCTTGTAGTCCTCTGGAAATTGGATGTTCAGGGGCTGATTGTCAGCAGACATGAAGAATTCAGTAACTCGCTGTGAAGTGAAGGCATGTATTCTGTCCAGGAGGAATTCAGTGAGGCATTTGAGTATGCAAGGATCAAAAGAGAGGGTGAACATTCTCATAATCAGGGGAATAAAGTACATGTCAGAGACAGGCTAGGGTTAACTTGAACGGAGTAGAGCTGTGAGATTTTTTAACTTATAGTAATAGGTACCTTAATTGGTCACAGAGAGATGTCAGGTCACATGTAGAGAAATAATATTATTGGCCATTAAAAAGGTTAATACAGCCCAAAATATTATTGGCTGTCACTTTTAACATTTATCTCTCCATAATTACTTTAGTCCACCATTGAAGTCTTAATCACACAGGTGTGATTTTGGGAGTTTTAGTTTTTAGTTTCCCATTTGCCAAACTATATTTTGTAGTTTGTGTACATAGTAGGCTGTTATCCCATGTTGATCTTCTGAACAGGAAAGGAGGCAACTCTTCAGGAGAGTAATAGTTATCAGAGCCATTGGGAAAGAAAAACCTAGATCATGTCAAATCTATTAGCCATTATGATCTGGTTATTATCCATGTATGAGTTTTTTGCATGTGACATGACATTTACAGTTGATATGAACATTATATTTAAGGTAGAATAACAATAATAATATAGGAGATAGGTAAGGAAGAAGGAGTTGTTAACTTGGATGGGAAGTTAATTGGAATTTGTGGACATATAAAGATTTGATTTAGGCCAGGTAGGAAGTATAAGAGATTAGTATTGAAGCAATATTTGAAATATCTTAAATTATTTTAAATTTAAATACGATAGAGTTTAAGAAGTTAACTAATTCCGAAGTTTAGGTTTAAAGGTTGTGTGTGTGTGTGTGTGTGTGTGTGTGTGTATGTGTGTAAGTCTTTAATATAGAAGGCCATGGTATTTACTTACTTGGTCCAAAGATCAGAAAGTCCTATCTTTAGGAGAACTAATGAAAGTATGTTAAGCTGAAAGACTAAAAGTTTGATTAGTCTTGATAGTTTGTTATTATCAGTTGTTTATTTTATAACCACAATGAAATTATGTTTTATATAATTATGTTGGTTATATAATGCAATAAAATATATTTTACATAATTAGGCCCAGTTTTATTTATTAGAATAAGTTTATAGCAAATAAATAAAAGTCTTATCCAATAGGAAAACATATAAGAGTAGAACACTTAAGAAACCTATTGTTGTAAACAGAGGTCATATGCAATAAAATGAAGGCTTAATTTTGATTTTTTACATCACAGTTACGTAGAGTTTAAATAAACAGACAAAACTAGTTAAAATATCTTGGTTTTGTTATCCTTGATATTGATATGGGAAACTAAGGCTTATAGAACCAGCACCAGAGATGGAGTGAGAATCTATTTTTACATCAGCGTGAGTCCAGGGGAAATCTCTTCCAAAGCCTGAAAAAATGGTTGACTAGGAGAGAGATATCTATAGCTGTGTTATGGAGTTAAGAAGAAAAATAGATAATTTTAGGACTGGCCAGAAGCTATAATACAAACTATGGCCTGGAAACAGTACAAAAAACTTAAGTGCCAGACAAAAAGACTATGTAGTATGGGACATAATTAACATAAAAGTTTATTACAGTACAAAACATAACTTTGGGCCAGAGGCCTTTAACTTTTATTGTAATATGAGGTATGACATTAAAAATAAATTTATCACCTTATTATAGAGAATTAAGTTTGAACTATGTAAATAAGGCAAGAGAAATACAGAGAATCAGTCTTTTAGAAGGTAGGCACATCTTATTTTTTAAATATCTGATAATTATAAGTACAGGCAGAACATGCCAAGTAAGACAGCATAGAGTTTTGGCACTTGTATTTGGTAACATCTTTGATTAGTTTAGATACCTGTGTGGGTACCAATTATCCCACAAAGTAGAAGCAGAACAGGAGTGTTGAAGATAATTTTTCTTGAGGCAGGGAGCATGTCTTAAGTATCAATATATCTATAAGCAATGAACTTAAGATACAAGAAATGAGACAATTACTTAAGTGAAACCTTGACTGAGACTGATTATATATAGCTTAAGAATAAAGGCAGACATGGTCATTGTTGAGCTTAATTAGTCTGATTTTAACATATATTAGAGGCATTATGATAGACATAGAGTTATTTCTTCATCAACTACCTTTAATCATTGAACTATTTTTAAGTTTAACATAAGGCAATATTTATGACTGGTAGAATATATGAAGCCTAGACAAACTATATTAACATTGTTTGTATATTGCATGCTTTCCTAGGATAGGAGGAGTTTCCTCAGCTTCCCTAAGAACAAAGTCACAATGACTAAATCACCTTTTATAAGACTTAGAAAACAATCTCAGTGATAATCACCCAGTAAAACAGCATGATCAAGACAGCAACCATTTTAAGGTTACAGTTTTTTCTTTGCTTGTTTTAAGATATAATGACCTTATTAAATAGTAAAAGATTGACAAATGGAGGAACGTAGCAAACTTGGTTGAGAACTTTAAAGCCAGTCTTTCACAACCATCACATGACCAGATTAATATGAATGATTTAAAGCTTTTTTTTTTTTTTTTTTAAGATAGGGTCTCACTATGGCTCAGGCTGACCTGGAATTCACTATGTAGTCTCATGGTAGCCTTGAACTCATGGTGATCCTCCTAACTCTGCCTCCCGAGTGCTGGGATTAAAGGAGTGTGCCACCAAGCCCAGCTCATGTTAAAGTTTTTAAATTTACAACCTGAATACCATAGCATCCTGTTACCAGCCAGGGCCATCCTTTGTTAGTCTGATATAAGCCCTAGGTTAATAGTCATCTTATATATCTCAAGGAGTCTGTAATCTGGTCAAGTACTTTAAGACTTAATCAACTTTGATCTAACCTTCTGTTTAAACTTACTCATACCTTCACCCACATACTTAACCCATATCTTCATCTATACATTTCTACCTTACAATCTATGTAACCACTCTGTAACAATCTTTTTCATCAAACATTTACCAACATTTAAAGTTTCCTCTCCATTTGATCTTCCTTAGTCAGTTCATCTCATAATTACCAACAAAAACTTTCATTGTCCTTACCATACGTCTTTTCATATGACCACTTAAGATTTTTTTTTAAATTTTTCTTTTATGGGTTTTTGGCCCTATGGTTAATTGTAAATAGACTGCCTGAATTCTGATTGTCTGTCTTCCCAGGCACTGAGGTAGTTGGACTATCTCTGCCCAGTTAGAGGCGGGTTAGTCATTTTCATTTCATAGAGGAGGACATGTGGCTCCAAGATGTTGAGGGACCTGCCCCAGTTGACACAGCTACTGAAACTTCTCTCCCGGACCAGTGTCCACTCTTGTCTGTGGGGTTGCCACTCTAATGGCAATATTGTCAGTCCTGCATGTATAATGAGTCATTAATTAGCAGTTACCAGAGGGCTGGTCTGATAGTTTGGAGAAGAAAAGAGAGTCCATTGAAAAGCAGACCAGCGCCATCACAGAGTTCATTGCATGATGTTTTTTTCCATTCATATGCCACTCAGTGTGTCTCATATATTTTTTAATGAGAACACTCTATTAATGCAAATAGGATTTATTTTTAAGGCAGCATTAGAAGCAGCAAAGAATGACTCCTGTGTAGAACTGACTGAACTCCATTACTCTGCCACACTGGTTCCGAACTTAATGTGAGCCAACAGAGAGAACTAGGAGATGAGTGTTTGTAACTCCAGCCTTGGAGAACAGTAGAGGCCCACGCTACGTGGTGATGAGCACAGCGTCCTACTGAACGGCCTGGTGTGGAGAGCCGGCCACAGAACCAGTCTGCACGTGGACAGAGTACAGCATCTGGGGGAGCAGTCTGCCCCACTACATGCTTCCTGTTTCTGTTCCCTAAGCCCACCGCCCACCAGCCACAGAGGACTCAGAGGCAAACCCAGCGCAGTGCAGACTACCGGGAATGGCTGCAGGTCTAAGTTCTCTCCAGTCTTGATTTCCTCACTTACAAAATTGGCATAATTATCACGCCTAACTCAGACAGGTCTTACAAGGACTAAATGAGTTCATGCATGGAAAACACAGAAAGGTACATGGCATATAATAGGAGCTATTATCATTGCTGTTGATGTTCTATCTAGACATCATCACATCTTATAGACACGTGATACAGATGTGGACCATGTAGTTATTTTATGTCTATGCTAATGAGAGACATTCTTCTACCTTCAGTGATAGAAGTTTAGGATGACTTTGAGGAACTTTTTTCTCACCAGAATTCTCTGATCAGTCTTTATTTGTACAGAAGTGTCATTGGTTAATTGTTACTGGTAGAAGTCTGGGAAGGGAGTGATCCACAGGCCAATCAGCTTAGGTCACATAACAGTGCCACCAACTGCTTTTTGTGTTTGCTGAGTCTCTTTCCTTTAAGCCTTTTGGCATTTGAGCCTTTGAGGGTTGGGTGAATATATCTTTGGCTGAGCTGAGAGTTGTCCTGGACAATAAAAGCCTGAGGAATTTGAGGTCTTATGGACCACAGGGATATGTGAGCAAGCCAGGGCTGCATGCTCAGATGAGGTGAGAGAGAGCAACAAAACAGCCTCACGGAGCACAGACAGTCTAATGCGAGGTGTGGTTCTGACACAGCATGCTGACAACATGGCGTTCTGAGTGGCTTCTGGTAGGATTTGGTATATAAATTCTTTTTACTTTTGTTCCTCCCATGAGCTCATCATAGAACCATCAAATTCACAGAGTAAAATACACTTCTCTTTAGTAATAACAAAGGAGATACAAGTGCAACCAATACTGTGTATATTATTTAAAAAGTAGGGCTGGAGAGGTGGCTTAGCGGTTAAGCGCTTGCCTGTGAAGCCTAAGGACCCCGGTTCGAGGCTTGATTCCCCAGGACCCACGTTAGCCAGATGCACAAGGGGGCGCACGCATCTGGAGTTCGTTTGCAGTGGCTGGAAGCCCTGGCGCGCCCATTCTCTCTCTCTCTCTCTCTCTCTCTCTCTCTCTCTCTGCCTCTTTCTCTCTCTGTGTCTGTCATTCTCAAATAAATAAATAAAAATAACAAAAAAAAAAAAAAGTAAAATTAGAGCTGGAGAGATGCCTTAGCGGTTAAGGTGTTTGCATGCAAAGCCTAAGGACCCAGGTTTGATTCCCCCATACCCATGTAAGCCAGATGCACAAGGTGCATCTGGAGTTCATTTGCAGTGGCTGGAGGCTCTGGCATGCCCATTCCCTCTCTCTCTCTCTCTCTCAGATAAGTAATTAAGTTAAATTAAAAAGTAAAATGAGGCTGGGCAAGGTGGCACATACCTTTAATCCCAGGATTTGGGAAGTGGTGGTAAGAGAATTGCCATGAGTTCAAGGCCAGCCTAGGACAGAGTGAGTGCCAGGTTAGCCTGGGCTAGAGTGAGACCTTACCTTGGAAAACAAATAAACAAACAAAATAAAAAGTCAAATGAGCAGCATAATAGTATTAGAATTACATAAACATTGCTCATATCCAGGTCATCTGGAGCAATCTTCCAGCAACCAATTGCCAGTCTCCATCAAAATCATAAACCACACACATCCTTGAACTCTAATCCTATTTCTGGGAATTTATCCCACAGGGAAAACATTTTCTCAATTATGGAAGATGTTGAATATTGTTTGCAGAAAAAAATAAGAAAAAAATTAAAGACCATATCTTAGAAAAATTCTTAAGAGTTTTATAACCACTTTATGGAAGTATAGGTGGTCATTAAATAGTATGTTTTAAGGCAAAATGGAAAATGCTTAAGATATGATATTAACTCTGTAAAAGCACAGCATATAATTATATTTATACCATAATAAGCATGCAAGCTCTGTTTTCTTATCGACAGGATTAGATGGCACTACAGAAAAATGAAGGGATGGAACTGATATATCTTGGTACTTGAAATTTTCAAATCTTTTATTCTTTTGTGTGTTGTATGTGTGAGGGGCTGCATGTGCATGTATGAACATATATGTAGAGGTCAGAGGACAACCCTAGATGTTGTTCATCAGGCACTGACCACCTTTTTCTAGACAGCGTCTTTTATTAGACTGGAGCTTGCCAAATAAGCTAGGCTAGCTGGCCAGCAATCCCCAGGGGTCCTCTCATTTCCACCTCCCCAGCTCTTGAATTGCAAACAGGTACCTCAATGCCTATCTATTTTTATGTGGATTATGGAGGCAAGCCCTTTACCGAGTGAGCTGCCTTCCCAACTCAAATCCTTTATTCTTGTGAAAGTATTATAGGTGTGTTATCTCCCTTCCTTGGCAATGAGATGGGCTATGTGTGAGGCCCAGCCACACTGGGGTGCAGGAGACAGGGATGGGGAGGAGATTAGGCAAACATTCCTGGGAAAGAACAAGAGAATCTAGGCTCTGCAGCCTGAGTGTGATTGAAAGAGGAAAGACAGCTCTTCAGCATAAGGTTTAGGAATCTAGACAAGATAGAATAGAGTGGATAAGACACTCGGAAGTCAAGAGTGGCTGGGGTCTTTTAGGAGACCTGTCTTTTGGGAGAGAATCACGAAGGACACAAAATCAGAGAGGCATCTGTGCTGACAAGGTCTGAGTTTCCTTTGTTGTCTTCGAGGCAGGCATGGCCTGATTGGTGGTTTAATCATGGTGGCAAATGAGTTACCCTGTCAGCCTTTTGGTTGTGTCCTTCCCAGGTGAGAAGACACTGGAATTGCCCATGACATTGTTAAGAGTCAGAAGTCCCCCCTTACAATATACTCCGATTCCTGGTTCAGTGTTACTGGGCAGGATTGCCAGTTTTGAGCGGATGGGGCCATCAACATGCAAACAGAAACTGCTAAAGGCATCTAGTGGACAGAAGCCAGAAATATGCTGCTGCACATCTTACTGCACGCAAGATAACAGTCAATGGAGACAGAGGGTGAAAGTGTCAATAGCTCCCAGGTTGAGAGATTGTGCTTTAGACCCAAGCCATTGACTAGGATGTACTGCTCCATGGCCAAAAAGAAATGCAGAGGGCTGGAGAGATGGCTTAGCGGTTAAGCGCTTGCCTGTGAAGCCTAAGGACCCCGGTTCGAGGCTCGATTCCCCAGGACCCATGTTAGCCAGATGCACAAGGGAGCACACGTATCTGGAGTTTGTTTGCAGTGGCTGGAGGCCCTGGTGCGCCCATTCTCTCTCTCTCTCTCTCCCCCTCCCTCCTCTCTGTTGCTTTCAAAGAAATAAACAAAAAAAATTAAAAACAAAAAAGATTCCCTTCTTTAAAAAAAAAAAAAAGAAAAGAAATGCAGAGGATTATGATGATGTCAAAGGAAGAGGGTAGATGACAATGACGGTGATGATGATGGTGTCCCAAACATTGAAAGCTCTCACAAATGTTCATGCACTTTTATTTTTGAGGCAAGCCCAATGAACTGCTCTTTTTATGAGAGAGAGAGAGAGAGAATTGGCATGCCAGGGCCTCCAGCCAGTGTAATAGAAATCCAGATGTGTGCACCCCCTTGTGTACATGTCTGATGGTGCATCACCTTGTGCGTCTGGCTTACGTGGGATCTGAAGACTTGAACATCCTTAGGCTTCGCAGACAAGTGCCTTAACTGCTAAGCCCATGTCTCCAGCCCTGTTCATGCACTTTTGCATGCATTAATTCACCAAGCGTTCCGATCCGACGCAGCGAGCAGGGGTAATAAATCTTACAGTACCTGTTGCTCAGGGGAGGATTTCTAGGTTGAGAGAAGGCAGTGATTTGTCGCAAGTTGCCCTCACAGCTAGTCTGATGCTGAGCTGGGGGGTCAGAGCACTGGTGTCTCATGACTTCTGACCAGGGAGCTGTTGAACCCTGTGAACAGAGGTGGCAGGACTAAATGTTGCCCAAACCCTAATTTTGTTTTTGAGGCATTAGCACATTAGTGGTGGAGCCAGGATTTGTCATTCCCAGACTATTAATAACACACACAGAAGGACTGACGGGGGGCGTGGTCTCCTGACCACGGCCTTGTGACGTTGCTGAGTTGCTTGCTTATCATATCCTCTGCAGATCTGAGAACAAGTAAAAAAGTCCTATGCAAAGCGTGGTACCCATGGATTTTTTTCCTTTCTAGTAGCTGCTCCACAGTGGCTCTGATAGCCAAAAATTTTATAGGTCCCCCCGCCCAGCCACAAAGTTAAGTATGAAGTAAGTGTGAACTTGTTTAATATTTCCTTTATTTGTCCAAATGAAGCTTCCATTGTATTGCAGGCCTTAGTGCAGAATTGATATCTGCTCCCACCATGTCCCACAGCACTAAACATGATGTGAACAGTGCCTCACCCAGGTGAGGTGCCCTTCCTTCCTGTCCGACGGTTGCAAGGTTAGGGTGCCATTGATTGATAATGGGTTGTACTGAAAAGTTAGAAAATTGGAGTTATAAACTAAGGATGGCATCCAACTGGCTGGTCTGATGCTCTAATTAACCTGCTGTCATTACAGAAAGAGAGAGAGAGAGATAGAGAAGGGGGGGAGAGATTGAAGCAAAAATGCATGGGCAAGTGAAAGCTGGACGAGGGAGGCTGACCCGATGCTGCTGACAGTTGCGTCCGGCAGTGTGGATGGGCGCCATTCCTCAGAGTGCTACGTGCTGGCGGACCGAAGCAAGCCGAGTTACGCCCTGAGGAGCAGCTGTGTTCATAGGGACTCCTTCACCCTGCAGACATCAGAAAATACGGCTTTTTCAATTACCATTCATGAGAACAACAGGGACTGGGGTTTAGGATGGGGCGAAGGAACATTTAAAGCTCCCACGCTATTGCCAGACACTCTTGCCACCTGTCTTCTGTGTACGGTAGCTCTTCCAGAACTTGCTCCACATGGCAGAAGGTCTTTAGGTCACAGCTCTGCACTTTGCCACCCGAGAGGGACTGGCCCTCCAACCCAGGGCTACTGAGAGAAACCCAAAGGGCAGGCTGTTTTTAGTCTCACGAGTCATCTGCTCCCCTCAAGCTGCGGCTGAGCTGGTTGCCATGATAGGCCTCCCCCGCCGAGTAGTGCTAGCCAGATTTATGGCCTGTCCAGTCCCCCGTGGAAGTTGCTCATCGCACTCCCGTGAACTGTCCGATCATCATCGCAGCAGGAGGAGTGCCGCGAGGTAGGCACGCTCACAACCGTTTCTGTTCTAAGCACGCGTAGACGGAGGCACAGAGAAATGAACCGAGTCCTCTGAGGTCACACAGACAGTAGGTAGTGACCAGGCAACTGTGACTCAAAGCTGTGCTTTAGCCACTACCCATACTGCCTCTGGTGTCCAATGGACAGGAGAGGTGGAAAAGCCACCTCAAAGAAGATTAGATAGTGGTTCCCAGAAGGAAAGGAAGTGGGGAAGACCAAACAAGAGCTGTGCATGACTCCATCGTCAGCCTTGTCATATGGCAAGTGGGGGTAACATCGACACTAGGTAGTGTCGATGGGCAGGTGAATGAAGTTACCACACAGGGGGCTGGGCACTGGGGTAAGGCATGATGTGTGTGTGGAGGGGGGCGGTTTCCATGCTTACCGCATTCATATTCTCAGAACTATTCTCATCTTACTTTTGCCTGGCATCTGAAGGGTGCTTTTGAAGATTCCTGGCATGTGAGCTAGAGGAAGACAAGGGAGAAGGCTGGGTTGGGCCCAGTAGGGGACACTGTGCATCCTCGCATTTGAAGTCGCAGCAAGAATGGGGAAGGGATCTGTCAAGGGAAGATGAGATGCAAGAGGAGTACCTGGGCCTTGTGGCTGGGCCACTGCTCCCATGAAAAGTATCTGTCTGTAAGGGCTCCAGCTTTTGTCTTAAAGAAGAAGCTGGGGACCCTCCTAGGGTATGATGAGCTTCACGGCACCATGGGTGAACAGTGGCTCTGTACCTGCCCAGACTGCAGCCGATCCTACGGGGTGTATGTAAACAGACTTATTAGAAGGTAAGAAAGTCAATGGTTGGGGAGTGGGCATCCATGCTTCCAGGGATAAAAGATGGCCACACAAGCTAGAGCCAACATGGACAATCTCTGGAAGGTGTTTGCCATGGTTTTCCTGAGAACTGACACTGTAGACTTTGGCTTTTCCAGGTCTAGAGGTTTGAAGTGAGACAGAAAACTCCTTCTATTTGCCCAGCTTGTTCTTCACTGTGTGCAAATTGTGGGGAAGAACATGATTTGGAGAGGGCAGGCGTGCAGGTCTGGATGCCTGATATTAGAATGGGTCTCTCTTCTGCCTTTGTTTCTTTTTTTTTTAAAAATTATTATTGACAACTTCCATAACCATGATAATTTTCCCCACCCATTTTCCCCTTTACAACTCCACTCTCTATCATATCCCTTCCCCCTCTCAATCAGTCTCTCTTTTATTTTGATGTCATCATCTTTTGTTCCTATTATAATGGTCTTGTGTAGGTAGTGTCAGGCACCATGAGGTCATACATATCCAGGCCATTTTGTGTCTGGAAGAGTGCATTGTAAGGAGTCCTACCCTTCCTTTGGCTCTTACATTCTTTCTGCCACCTCTTCCCCAATGGACCCTGAGCCTTGGAAGGTATGATAGAGATGTTTCAGTGCTGAGGACTCCTTGGCCACTTCTTCTTGGCACTATGGTGCCTTTTGAATCATCCCAGGGGTCATTGCCATCTGAAAGAGAAGCTTCTCTAACAAAAAGTGAAAGTAGCATTTATATATGGGTATGAACATTAAGGAAAAGTACTTACTAGGCAGTTTGGTGAGCATAATATATACATTTAGGCAGACACCAGTAGGCGCTATACCCTTAGGGCTCATAACTTCCTCTGTTATAGGTTTTCAGTATCAGGCATGTATTCTGTCCTGTGGAGAGGGTCTCTAATCCAATTAGCGAGGGGTTGGTTTCCCCCATAACAGATATGTCTCTATTGCACTCATTGGCTCATTTGGCCTGGCTGTCCCATCCTAAGGCATGTTGTGTCCACTATTGATTATCTCCAGAAACAACTTCTCTCTCTCTCATGGAGCTGAATGCAGCATGGCTTTTCCCAGCTTTCTGTCAGCTGCACTACACAGAGGATGTTTTCAGCTCTGCACCAGCAAGATTTCTCAGTGATCTTGCAGCCCAAGCATGGGGACTCTTCAGCAATAGAGTCTTACCATCTATTCCTTGTGGGAAACCAAGGGCCTCAACAATGGCCTGGAATGTTTGGGGGGGCATCAGGGACCTCCCTGGCCAACAATTCACTGGACAGTATCCCGTCCCTGACACTGAAAATTTTCTAGTAACAATCTATGGCTTCTGGATGTACCATTGTACAAAAAGTAGGTTTCCATATGACTTACTCATGCCCTCTTAGATTTTGATTAACACTCCCCTCACCCTTTCTTTACTCAATCTCTTCCCCTGATCTCACTTAGGCCTTTCCACCCCCAGTAATCTGTTCTTCTTCTACTTACATATATACAATACCACCCCCTTAAGTCCTCCCTGCTTCTCCCTCCCTTATAGCCCTTTTCTAGCTTACTGGCCTTTGCTACCTAGTTTTATTCCTACTCACCAAACATTTGTAGCTAGGATTCATACATGAGAGTGTCTTCCTGACCTGTGTGTTCATACTGACTGCCTCTCTGAGCTTCTCATTGGCAGCACATCTGAAAAGAGTAGTGTTGTAGAACTCTGACTATTCAAGTCTATGCAAAGCTCCATCATAGACTACTCCCCAAACACACAGGGTCATCCTTATCCCAGCATGGCTCTCATTTCTGTGTAGACTTCACTGTGCCCGCCCTGGAAGGCTATGGGGTATGCATCCCAGGGGAGTGATTCTGGTTGTGGAAAGGAAGAGGGGAGATGAGTTTATTAACCCTACCAGAATTTTCTGTGAGATTAAATTTGTGCTTTAAGGAAAACAAAACAAGCCAGGTGTGGTAGCAAATATCTTTAATCCTAGCACTTGGGAGGCAGAGGTAGGAAAATTGCTGTGAGTTTGAGGCTGCTCTGAAACTAGAGAGTGAATTCCAGGTCAGCCTAGGCTAGAGTGAGACCCTAACTTGAAAAACCAAACAACAACAACAACAACAACAACAACAACAACAACAAAGAATGGAAGGAAGGAAGAAAGAAAAAAAAGAAAGGAAGGAAGGAAGACAAAACAAAGCAAAGAGTTGTATTCACTCCACCCCAAATTCACTCTGATGTGACTTCAATACAACTAATTTCTTTTTATATTTTCTTTCCATAGATCAAATGGCACTGCAGGCTCTACCTCTTCTGACTTTGGCATGTTTTAGGCATTTTTTTTTAAGTAGAGAAGACTAGGAATTAGATAATATTTCCTTAGGGTACCTGAGGTAGGAATTAAAGCAATATTAGGGAAACTGAGTCTTATTAACTTTTAAACGTGTCAGGAGTGATTGAGAAAAGCACTTCCTTCATTGATGTATGCTGAGCAACTAGAAGAGGCTTAAGGCCACGGTGGAGGCAGATCAGCTAATCCTTCATCAATTTCAGCAACGCCACCCTCCTCTTGCGCACTTACATACACTGGCTTCCAGGACCAGGCTCAAGGAAAGAGAGTATACTCATTCTTCCCCTCCTCTGCTTGATGATTAATAAATAAAATATTTTTACAGTGGAGAAGGGAATGGCAAGTATGAAATAATACAGAGAGTAAGGGACACCTGGGAATAACAGTGGCCTCCAATGAACTATGAACCAGAGCAAATGATAGAGGGTGAAGAGAAATAGTTAGTGAGTGTGAAGTAGAGAACGAAGAGAAAGGGAGGGATTCTTACAAGTCTTATCAGGGGCTTGGGTTTTATTTCACAAGAGCAGGGAAGTAGGAGACAATTTCTGCAGAGGGAATGTTCAAAGTGCACGATCAGTTATGGGTTTTAAAAGCTAGCTATAGTATTAGCTCACAGATGAGCCTGGAGAGCAGAGAAGCAGCCGGCAAGTAGACTACTCAGAGTCAGGGACCCGGTGAGCCAGGAGAACTTCAAAATGGAGCACATCTGAGCAGAGCAACAAGGGATTAAATTCTAGGAACATGGTGAACACATGGGGAAACGCAGAGTGTAACAGGAAATCGGTTTAATCACTAAGTATTGTGGCTTGAATGTGAACTGCCTGTTATAGGCTCATATGTTTAAACTTTCAAGTCTTCAGCAGGCGGCACTGTGTTGAGAGGTGGTGGATTGTTTAGAAGGTGGAGCCTAGCTGGGGGCGGGCCTGGAGATTTGATAGCCCAGTTCCACTTCCTGTCTACTCTCTACTTCACTACTACAGATACAGTATTACCAGCTGTCTTGTGCTCCTACCACCATACCTTCCTGCTGGGATGGATTTTAAGTGCCAGTTGAGTGTGTGTGTGTAAGAGAGAGAGAGAGAGAGAGAGAGAGAAAGGAGTAAGGGAGAGAGGGGGAGACAGAAAGACAAGGTCTCCCTTTGCAGGCCAGGTTAACCTTGAACTCATGGCAGCCTCCTGAGTATTATGATTGCCTGGCATGAGCCACCACTGAGCTAGCAGTTTAAAAGCCACACTTTATTTAAGCCTTTATCTCTTCAGCTTTGGGGTACATGGAGATCCTCTGATAATGATGAAGTAGGCTTAAAGGGTGTCTCCTGGATGTGACGTTTCAGTACTCAGTTTACAGGAATAGCTGGAAGAACCTGGAGAGGTGGGTTTGGTAAAGGGTTACATGTAGCCAGTAACAGAACAGAGACATTGGAGTTACTCTACCTGAGATGTGAGGAACTCACGCCCAGCTCCTCTCTGCACGGCCAACAGCCGCTCTTTCTTGGCTCTCGTTTTCAAGGGAGGAGAAACAGCTTCCCTTACGTGGTTCTAATGTGGGTTTCTCAACCCGATGCTGTCCATACTCTGGCTAAAGGGCTCTTTGTTGTAATTCTCTCCTGTGTAAAGGAAGACACTCCACAGCGTCACTGTGCTCTGCCCACAAGACATGAATATACTTCCAGGCATTGTCAAATGTCCCCTGGAGGGCAAAGTCACCCCCACTTGAAAACCACTGCCTTAAAATATGCAGAGGCACTTGGTAACTCTTGAAATGCATTGCAGATGTGTGGAATTAACTCATTTATTACTTCCAACAGCTGAATTTCGTATAGATGGTGCAACGGGGCCAGTTGTTTAAAGTCCTTGCAGAGCACACTGCAGCTCCGTCTTAGTCTGAATATCTGGAGGTACACAGCAGTCCCCAGGAACTTCTAAGGGGCTTTGACCATCCTCATATAGGAAAGGGTGTTGTCCCCAAGTCACTGCTGGAGGATGGTGCTCTTTCTGGGTAGAGGGAATGAAAAGCCCATGCCAGCTGCCAGCGTATGTGCCTGCGGTTCCTGAAAGACAATTCAGGAGTGCATGTGCTTGCAAAGAAAATGAACCCGGGTCCATCCCAGGGAATGCTTACTGCAGGCTGCTCTCTTCCCAGGGAGGTGCATGGCATGCGAGGGTTAGATGCTGGTCTGAAAACGACATAAAATGCAATGTGCGAAGGTCCTGCCCCCTCTGTGGTCACCAGCGTTAATCTCACTTGGCTTGCCAATGCTGAAGGCTCAGCTAATGTAACTAAGTAAAGCCAGTGCCTCCTAGTCGGTCCCTAGCCCTGCTCTCCTTGCCCATCCAGGAATGGCTTTAGTGGCCCAGTGAAGGGCTCAGCCCAAGGCACCATGAGTTGCAGATAATGTCCCATGTTGGGTTAACTGATCTCTCCCGCCAGCAGAGCTGATGCCATCTGCCCATTTATTGACAGCCTTGTCAGCAAAAATCTGGAGTCTGAGGGTGGGCAGGCAGCCAGCGTGCCTTCCACTGTCTCTCCTGCGTCTCCCTAACAGATGTGCCTCATGCCTGGAGCTGCTGTTGGCAAATCGCTGCATGCTCGTGTTATTTCTCAGAGGGTAGAGGGAGGGCAGGAAGGGATATATGTGTTGTCCAGGAAGGAATTTGTATTCCCTTCCAGGTTCTCTGTTTGTAGATTTTTTTTTTTTTAAAAAGCATTTGAAACTGACTTTTAAAAATGTGAATTAATCAGCTTATTGTTCAACAACACTGGAAAAAAAAATCATTCCAAACTATGCAGTTATCTGAGGAGCCAAATCACAAATTAAACAGGTCATGTGCACTTGAATACTTGCCATAATGCATTCCCCTTAGGACCTGCCTGGTGTTGGAAGATGCTTTTTAATTGGACTGTCACACAAAGGCACTGAGTGGGAAGGATTCCCCCCCCCCCCACACACACAAATAATACCTCACTCATACTGAGTTCTTACTGCTAATCACTGGAAATCAATCGACTATCTACTCAATGAGTAGAGTGAGGTGTGGTTCCGCGAAGAGACGATGCATGCAATGCTCTTGACAGAGGGACTCTGTCAGGAGGAAAGGAATAACTTTTAGAAATGAATTGCAGCCTTTTATTTTATTTTTTTCTGGAGTTTTGCATGTTTGTCCTGACAAACCATTCTAGTTTCACTGCCCCTCTAGGAGAGCTTCGCCAAGCTGCTTTTACCACGGATGTGTGTTCTCTTAGATGTGGGGCCCTCAGCCATTGGGTCATGCCAGCTCTATGTCTGCCCAGTCAGCCATAAGAAAGAGTCTTGGAAAAGGAGAGAAAAACAGCGGCGGAGAGGATCATGCCACACTGACCTGGTGGAAGGGGAATTATCCCCCCCACCGCGCCCTGAGGAGGCGTGGGGAGGCTGGGGGCTCTGGCGGGGCATCCCTAGTCCCAGGGAAGACAGGCTGTGTTTCTGTTGCCTTTCCTTGCCATGCACACTGTGAAGACAAACCCTGTGCCCGGGCATCGGAGACTTCACCAAGGGGAGTGGACTGAGACCGCCCCAAGGGATCCAGGAAACAGCCTGGCACCTCACAGGCTCCAGAGGTCTCTTCTCACTGCTGGAAGTCCAAGTCAAACAGGTCAAGCAGCAAGTCCCCAGGGGCGCTGCTCGCCCGCATGTGGTGCCTCCCCAGAGCGGCGCTAAGACAAATGTCACTGGCCGCTAATGAGCTGGTACCAAAGCACAGAGAAGACAATCAAAGCCTGATGCAAATGAATGCAAAGTGCATCTGATTGCAAACTCCCAAACGGGTGGGAGAACGCATAATGTACACTTCTCCCTGAAGATCTGAAGCAGTAGTACTACGAACCACCACCCTGGCATTTGGCTTGCATTATCCTGTTAAACGTTTTTCTCTCACCCCTCATTTTCGTATGCAATGGAAGGCTTTCCACCTGCCTGGTGTCCTGGCCAGACCATCCATTCTGGCATTTCACATTAGGACAATGGCTTGGTTCTGTGCCTTGCAGGCTAATAACATCTCAAAGTAGGGCTGAGAAATTTCAGCATGAGAGAGAGTGAAAAATGTGGCCGGTGCTGCTGACCTGGGTGTGCTGATGTTCTGAGGGGTAGGAAGGGGAGTCTAAGGTGACTCCCTGTGGCAGGAAAGGTGCCTCTTTATTGGATAGATGAAGACCTGGGCTTTTGGACTAAACAAACGGGAAGCAGGGCGAGGCTGTCTTGTGTATAAGCCCAAACTCAGGCTTGTGGGATGCAGGGGTGTGAAGTCACTGCGAGGGGAGCGGGGAGGGGGTGAACAGAAGGTGATGATTAACGAGTGCACCTGCTGCCCTGAGGAGCTATTTCCAAAGAGCATGGTTGGGCGTCTCTGCCAGGCAAAACAGCAACCTCCCCCACTCACACCTCCTAATCACTTGGCCTCCCAAATAGTCCCGACACCAAAAAATAAGGGCTGACATCCAAAGAGGGGCCACATTTGTTCCTGGTAGAATGAGCAGATACGGGCTGGCCTAAGAACTGGGCCACACAGCAAGCTTTGTCTCTCCAGCCATTGTGAGCTCTGGGGAAGGGCTTCCAGGACCAGAGGCAAGGGTTGCATCCAGGCCTGTCTCCTTACCTGTCCCGCAGGGTCGGTTCTGCTTGCTGTCGCCAGCCGGGGCTTTAAGTTAGGCTTCTGTCTCCACTCGGCGCTCCCCCAAGCAGCTGATGGGATGCCCACCTCTCTGTCGTGGAGCGGGCTGCCAGAATCAAGACAAAGGCCATTTGAAGGCTGGGCGAACAAGGGAGCCAAGAATAAGGCTTGTGGCTTTATCAGTGAAGCCCGGGTGCCAGGGAGACTTCCTTGGCCATGCAAAGACGCTGAGAGGCCACCTGGGCTGGGGCTCCTCTGCGCACTGCTGTCCTCCCTTGCCTGCCACAGAGGATGCCCCCTGAGCATGGGGACCTGGGCACTGCCCTCTCTGCTCTGCATCTGCATACTGCCTCCGAGGCTCTTTGGAACTCGGCGTTTCTAGCTGGTGCACAGAGCCGGTTGCTAAGAGGCCACTGGGTTGGAAAGGAGCGGCTAGCAGATGTGGGGGGAGCGGCCTGCTCTCTGGGCCTGGCACTGGCAAGCCTGGAACCGAACCCACATGCAGGGCTCAGTCACCCCGCTGGCTCCTGTCCTCCTCGGAGCCAGCACAGCTTGGCTGTAGCCTTGTGGCCACTCCTTACCTGCCTCACAATGCTGCCCGGCAGACAGCGAGCATCCCTTCTCCTGTTCCTTTATCAGGAAGAGGTTGAGGCCATACCACACCCCTGCCCCATGTGCTGTGGTCCCTGGCTTGGTTCTCAATGTCACTCAGCTAGCTGGCTGCCTGCAGGGATCGTGGAGCCACCTGTATGCCAAGCCAACGTCTCCCAGCACCCGCTTGCATCTGCAACTAAAAAAATAATGAGTGAAACGGTCCAGGTGCAAGACTGGCTTCTTGGAGACCGTAGTGGCTATCCCATTTTGAAAGAGCACTGCTGTTCAGGGCCTAAGGTTGTCATCTACATCACCAAGAGCAGCCAGAAGTCCTAATTTTGGTATAAAATCGTTCAAGTTTTCACATACTGGCAACAAATCTCTTTTGTGTGTGTGTTCAATTTAGATTTTTTTTTTTTTTTTGAGATGGAGTTTCATGTAGTCCATACTGACTTTCACCTTGCCATACATTAGAAGTTGTCCTTGAACTCCTGATCATCTTGCTGCTACCTCCCCAGTGCTAGGATTACAGGTGTGCCCCACCATACCTGGCCAACAAATCTCATTGAAACACACCATGAGAGCCAAGTAAACTGCCTCTACAGGGCCTGGGGGTAGGGCAAGGGCTTTCCCTGGGTGACTTCTGCTCTAAGGAAGCCACAAACCCTAGCTTGTGCCTGATTGGGGGTATCTGTGTTGGCAGAGGGTGACTGCTGTCTGTGTTCTTTCACAGGGGTTCTGACCTGGGGTGAAGGATGTGGATCAGTGGCAGGATAATTGCCTGACACATACTGGCCCTGGTTTTGATCACCAACACTTGCAAGCAGGGGTGTACATGTTCCCTCTCTCTCTTTCTCTCTCTCTTACACACATACACACACACACACACACACACACACACACACACACACACACACATTCAATAGTTCCGAGGAACTAGATTGTGAATTAAGAGACTTTTCTAGGTTCTAGTTGATCTAAGTGTATTAGTTTCTTGTGTCCTGTGGACCTGTGGGATGAGGCTCCGTCAAGGTCACCTGGAGACCCCCTCTTACTCTGAATTCCTCTTCCTTCAGGGGCTCCGCTGCTTAGTTCATCCCCACTCAAGACAACCTCCCTCTTGGTTGACTTCAAGACAACTGATTAGGGGCCTTAATCATTTTAAGAAATCCTTCACTGTCTCCATTCAACATGATCCAGTACTAAGAGAGAAACCTACCATGTTCACAGTCCCATCCACACTCAAGGAGAGTAGCTTAGCCAGTATGTGAGTACCAGGTTGGAATCCAAGTGGCCAGGCTAAAATTCTGCCTGTGTCACTAAGAAAAACTCCTTTCCATTTTCTTTTGTAGCTATCCATTAAATGAAGACTATGCCAACAACATTTTAATATTTTTATTTTTATTTATTTGACAGAGAAAGAGCGAGAGAGCGAGAGAGAGAGAGAAAGAGAGAGAGAGAATGGGTGCCCCAGGGGCTCCAAACAAACTCCAGATGCTTGTGCCTCCTTGTGCATCTGGCTAATGTGGGTCCTGGAGAATGGAACCTGGGTCCTTTGGCTTTGCAGGCAAATACCTTAACTGCTAAGCCTTCCCTCCAGCCCTCCAACAACATTTTAAATTGAAAATATTTTAGAGTATCTTGGATTATAAAAGTTATTTTACTTTCCACTTAAGGAACCACAAAGATCAAAGTTAACTTTATAAAGAAGCTATTGCTTCATCCAGTAACTTGTGTTTTGTTCAGTTCTGGGACAGATGGATTTAATGAATGCCCAGGCATCGGAACAATTTAGGTTGCATTGATCCAGATTTGGGTTTCACCGATGTAGGTAAGGCTAGGCCACAGGCTCAGTTGCATTTGGTGCTATCTCAATTGCTTCTGATCTAATGCCAGAAAAAGGCTCTCTGGACAGTGTGAGAATATTGTCTGTGTAGTTGAGGCTCTCCCACTAGTATCTTGCGCTCAGGTGAGCAGATGAAGGCGGGAGATACCAGGGGTCTGTCCATTCTCTTCCTGCCCTTCCCTCTCCTTCTAGTAGTCACACAGAGATACATACTTGCACTCTGACAGCCTTTCCTCTTGACCGTTGGTGAGATCTTCAAATTAGCGGAGGATGGAGGTGGCATTGCATGTCTCTAGAAAAGAAAGAATACGAGGGTGTCACTATGCACATGAACATGTCCTCTTTTAGGACAGCAGGTTTGCCTGCACTAAAGATCAACCCCTCAGTAGCCACGTTTCTCCACATCTTCTGCCGAATGCAAAAGCTCATTTCTTAAGAATGAAGCGCTAGCCTGAGTCTAATGCTCTCTGCTGTTTAGCAGCAGAACAGACAAAGCCTTGCTTAAGACTTCTGCCAATTTGCAAAGAACTTTCATGTCTCCCGTTTCTAAAAGGAAGTGCCAAGGATTTAGGAAGCTCCTTGTTCTAAATCCCCAGCCTGACATAAAGGCCTTTAATGGTAGAAGGAAAGGTTTGAGAATCTTTAAGAAATACCTGTTCGCTTCATAAGGAAACACCTTTTTGAAAATCTTTAGAAACATAAAAGTGGCTGCTCTTTCCCCACACTGTATTTTAATGTGGCTCCCCCATGTCATGTTAAATGTTAAAGCAAATGGTAGGTTCTTTCATGCTGATAAGCAAAAACAAAACCTCAGATTAAAAAAAAAATTATTAGTAGCTAGGAGATAAAATCAAGTTAGATGTACTTCAACTCATGAATGGATAATGAAGATGTGATGTATGTACACAATGGGGTTTTATTGAGTTGTTAAAAACAAATCAAAGTATGAAATTCACAGGGAAATAAATGGTTGTGGAAAAGATTATACTAAGTGAGGTAACTCAGGCTCAGAAAGTCAAATGCTGCATGTTCTCTCTAATATGTGAATCCTAGCTTTAGATTTATATGTGAGTTGGAGTAAAAGTCAGTAGTAGGGATCAGGAAGCTTGAAAGGGGCTAGGAGGGAGGGAAGAGAGGAGAGGGGTTAAGGGGAGGCATAGTACACATGTAAGTGGAAGGGCAGAGTACGTGGAGGAGAGGGAGGAGAGGAGGTGGTAGAAGGAGGGTTAATCAAAATTTAAGATGTTATTAATAAGCCATATGGAAACCTTCTTCACTAGCTAATAATATATATGCTAAAAAGGAAAAAAGTTTGGGCAGAAGTTCCCTGAGAAGGTGGATCCCAGAAGCCATAGATTGTTATTATAAAATTTTCAGCGCCAGAGGTGGATTACCTTCCAGAGAGAGTTGTTGGTCAGGAAGGCCCCTGATGCCCAGAAAACCTTACAGGTTATGCCAAGGCGCTTGGTTGCCCACCAGTACTAGATGGTAAGACCCTATTGCTAAGGAAGCCACATATTTGGTGCAGGTCACTGAGAAATCAAGCTGGAGCTGAGCTGGAAGCCTCCGCCCTCTTGACTAGCTGTCAGAGTGCTAGAAAAAAATCTATGCAGCCTGTTGGGGGAGGAAAGTACTAATGATATTAACCAGCAGTGGACCCTGAAAGCTTTATGGATCACCAAAAAGGGCAAATGTACCAACTGATGTGATTGGTGGCATATCTTTTATGGAGGAAATCAACTTCTTTCTGATTGGACTTGAGACCCACTTCACAGGAGGGAATTCCTGCCTGGTACTGAAAACCTAATCAAAAGCCTATAGTTTGGGAGGTCATAACTCTTGGGGGTGGTGAATTACTGCTGATTTCTGGTCAGATGGATATATTATGTCCACCAAACTGCCCTGTAAACACCTATGTTTATGCCTATATATACTAAGACTACTCTAACTTTTCAATTTTTATGAGAGTAAGAAAGTGAGTTGTTACACCAGGGCTCTAGCCACTGCAATCAAACCCAAGACACTTGTGCCATCTTGTGCAACCTTGTGCAACCTTTTGCACTTGTGTCACCTTATGCATCTGTCTTATATAGAACCTGGAGAGTCAAACATGGGTCCTTAGGCTTCTCAGGCAAGTGCCTTAAGTGCTAAGCCATCTCTCCAGCCCTACTCTCACTTTTGAGTAGAAAAACTTCTTTTTTTCAGATAATGGTGACCACTGGGATAAATCAAAACTCACCAAAGTGCAGAGAAGTGACAGTGGATAGTTCAACACTAAATGAGACATCTCTATCATACTCTCCAAGGCTCAGGTACCATCACAGAAGAGGTGGTGAAGAGAATGTTAGAGCTAAAGGAAAGGCAAGAGTGCTTACAATACTGTCTTCCAGACACAAAATCACCTATACAGTCATGACCTTACAGTGGCTGACACTACTTACTTAAGACCTTCATAATAGAGGAAAAAAATGACGATATCAAATTCAAAGAGGATCTAGTAGGAAAGAAGATAGAATTCAGTGGAGGGGGATTTGGGAGGGCAAAAAGGCAAGGTGGTGAGCAGAGATTATAACTATTGTGTATATTTTATATTTGTAGAAGTTGGTAATAAAAAGTTTTTTAAAAAATTAAAAAAACAACAAATTGTTGCCACATGAATATGAACTGAGACCCTTGGTTTCACGTGTCTCAGCTCACTCGGTTCTCACTTGGTGGTGCTCCTCGTGGTGGTGGTGGTGGAAACTTTAGGAGGTGGTACTTAGCTGGAGGGCATACATTTGAAGGTTCTATTTGGCCCTGAGTTGCTTTCCCAGATGCCACAAGGTGACTAGTTTCTGCCACACCCCAGAGCCATGATGCTCTGAATCAGTCCAGCCAAGGACTGTAGACTGAGACAGCTGACCTCCAGTCCAAATAAATCCTTCCTCCCTCAAGTTGCTTATGTCAGGCATTTTGTCATAGCAGTGAAAAAAAAAAAATAAAATAAAATAAAAACCTAACTTGCAAATGAACTTGGAAATGAAAACCAGGAATCAAACAGAAGGACAACCTCAAAAACCATCAGTTTCCTTCCAAATTCACATCCTATCTTCCATCTTGAGGAACCTTGGACAAAGTCCAATGACTTTGCCAAAATACTTTTGACATGGAAGAACTGAGAAGATGAGTATAAATAGACTGCGTTGATTCCAGGCACAGTTATTAATAGTTTCACAGTGTTCTCTGTAATTGTAGGTTTTGCATTAACTCTCAAAAAATTCAGTTTACAAAAGATAGATTTAATCAGTTGATGTATTATCATTTGGAGACAGGAACTACCTTCTGGTGCATTGTACACTGGACAACAAGTTGGCAAAATTGTGTCAAATCACTAACTTCTGATGCTGATGCCTTGACCCTGAGCAACCCCTGATCTCATTCTCTACCTCTGTGAAAGGAAGGAAGCTGTAGCCAATGTATCAGTTCTTAAATTTCACTTCTTAAGGCCTTAGGGTTCTAAGGAAGTCTCTGAGGCCCCCAGGAGGAGAGGGAGATAATGGTAATAAGGAACAGTAGGCTAATACTAAGCGCAGTCTTGGAGAAGTATCTCATATTTCCATGTTAGCCTCATGCTTTCCAGCCATGGTGGCATCAAGTCTTATGTAAGAAATACCCCATCAGTCTGTTCCTACAGCACATCTAAACCCTTGCTACAACCTGGAGTAGAGCCTCTGAAACCATTCCACAGATCTGTGAGCAATATAGAAGTTTTTTGTGGTTATGAACTTCTGAGGTCTTGATATTGCTCATTACATAGCACAATTGTAGCAAAAGCTGACTGACAGAGTACCCACATGGGCCGCCTCTTGACCCCCAACTCTATCTTCAGCCAGTGCAGCAACAATATTCATAACGGCTTCTCCATTAGCTTTCTTCTGAATAAAGGAATCTGCTGCTAGATAATCCAACGAAACACCACATGCATTAAATTACTATCTAAAACTAAAAGTTTTCTTTGGCTTATGGTTTTAGTAGTTTGTTATTTTGAACACATCCATGCCTGGTTTGACTATTTTTCATTTTTATTGATGAAAATAAGTAATAAAATACAATAAGGATCCAAGAAAAATAAAAATAAAATAAAAAGTAGCTTTCTCTCTTATGTTCTTATTTTATTACTAATCTCCAGAAAGTAAACTGGTGAAGCTATTTAGATATCACATGAAGCTAATACATCCCATGAAAGGTTACTTCTTTTGATGTCATTGAATTAAGGTCTTATGTAGCCCAGGCTGATCTTGAACACCTGATCCTCCCGCATCCAACTCCTAACGGTGGGATGGCAGGGTATACCACCATAGCTAGTTTAGATTATTTTTCAATTTCTTCTTCAAGTTCTGTTATTTTAAAAGTTGGGGCTGGAGAGATTGCTGAGTGGTTAAGGCACTTGCCTATAAAGCCTAGGGACCAGGGTTTGATTCCCCATTACTCACATAAGCCAGATGCACAGGTGGCACATGTGTTTGGAGTTTGTTTGTAGTAGTTAAAGGCCCTGATGCTCCCATTCTCTCTCTCTCTCTCTCTCTTTCTTTCTTTCTTTCTTTCTGTCTCTCTCAAATAAATGAATAAATAAAATATTTTTAAAAAGTCAACAAGTTATCATTTTCCCTACAAAGGGATTTGGAGAATAGAACAAAGACTTAGTCATCTCTAGGCTGGTCCCAGGCACAGTGTGGAAGGGAGCGTGCTTCCATATGCCCTAGCTGCGGGACAGAGCTCAATGTTCCTCCCTCACCAGCATCAGCGCTCTAATCCGACGCAGTTCACATAGCAAAGCACAGTGGACTTTCCCTTCCTGTCTAGTTCAAACCTTTCTGAATCCCATTAAATCAGAGTCCTGAGACATGACTGTGGTAGTTTGAATGGGTGCTTCCCATAGACTCAGGTATCTTAATAAAGCTTGTAAACTGGCTCTCTGGCCACCTGGCTGGAGAAGGTGTTACTGGGGTTGGGTCCTGGGGTTCAGCACGAAGGTGTGCTGGAGATGGATCTGAATTTCAGCCAAAAGGCATGCAGAGCAACTGAGCTCTGCCAGGGTCCCTGCTGCCTGCTGCTTTTTGATGTGTGAGCTGGTGGCGGTGTTTTGCTTGCTGCAGTTTTACTCTCTGCTTGGATGAATGGAAGCAGTTTCTTCTGCTACCAATGGAACTTCCTTGAGCCTGTAAGCTTGAAAAAAACCTCTTCCTTCCATTAACTGTGTTTGGTTTGGATGTTCATCCCAGCAATGTGAAGCTGACTACAACAATAACTAACAATCACAGCTAGAGAATAAACTGAGGCCAAGGTATTAAGCATGAAGCAGGGTTAAGGTGTTAACTTTGCTAGAAATTTCATCTTCTAGAATTTTCTAATGTCTTAAGTCCAAAGAAGTAAATCAGGGTGGGTGTTCCAGATGCCATGGAAAGCCTGCTAAGGAGCTGTATTTTGTTTTTGTACTAATTTAACGACCACAGTGGGAGAGCTGTCTGCTCCTCTGTGAAGGGAATGGTGCCTGGTAGCTCATGTCAGCCCCAGCTCTTGCCCTTCCTCTTGGGAAAGCCATTTCATTTTGAGGACATGCTCCACATACCACATACCTTAATGTGATTGCTTAAGATATTCAAGCTCTGTAACCAAGTTTCCTCTCAATGACATTAGTGTAAAGAACCCATTAGACTATATGTTTGCTTTCTTCCTCTACTCCTTCTCTATCTCACCTTAGGTTATTCTTGTAACAGCAAAAATTTAAATTTTTAATTACAAGACCTTTTGAATATATATATGAACACCTGTACAAAGAATTACTTAATATATCCCATACACCCACTAGCTAGTTTGAACAGATGTTGATTTATTTGTTCATATTTGCTCCAAGTCTTAAATACTTAATTCATAACCCAATTTAGAAAATGCTAAAATAGGAGAAAATGTGCCTCTTAAAATTGAAGAGTTATAATACATTAAGGAAGAAGAAAATGTACATTAATGAACAATTATGGAAATGAGAATGTTACATATGAGAACTAGTGGAAGAGTACCAAATCTACAATCATGGAAAAATAGCCTCATATGCTTTTAGTTGTTTATCAAGATACTAAGAACATAAACTCTATGAAAGCAAAAGGCCAAAGCAGCCATAAGGAAAGACAATCACATAATTAATGGAGACAAAATTAGGAATAAACCAATCAGGCAAAGGATGACACATGTCCTGACAGATTTTATAAAATAGAATTAACTCCTCTGGAGGATTTAAATATATGGACTTCTGCCCAGTTGTGGAGCAAACCTAACTGTGATGCTAATTCCTAACAAAGAGAACAACCCAAGGAAAGCTATGGCTATGGAAATTCATAAAACTCCCGCAGGTATATGCTATTTATATAGATATTTAGTATATCTTTATTGAATTTTTATAACATTTTAAGGTAATATTGTCCCAATCAGTGATTAATATATAAAAGAAAATTGGATTGTTGAGAAATCTATTATTAATTATGCAATAGATACTATGAGAAAAATCACTACTGTAATACATTGACATAATGTATGTAGCAGATGATCATGAATGAACCTAGAACACAGTGCGCTAAGTAAAATAATGCCCGATTCTACAGTTCACTTATATGAGGTTTTTAGGGTATGCAAGTTCATAGAGAAAGCAGAATGGTAGTTTCCAGGGTCTGGGGTAGAAGAGAACATAGGGCGTTATCACACGATGAGGAAGAGTTTCAGTTTTTCAAGTTGGAAAGCTCTGGAGATGACGTGCACAACGTTGTGAATATATCCAGCACTACTGAACTATATCCACGAAATAGAGTCAGTTAGGAAATGTAATGTGGGGGCAAAGTCAAGGGACCCAGATTCAATTCCCCAGGATCCATGTAAACCAGATACACAAGGTGGTTCATGTGTCTGGAGTTTGTTTGCAGCAGCTGGAGGCCCTGGAGTGCCCATGCTCTCTTTATCTATCTGCCTCTTTCTCTCTTAAATAAATAAATAATTTAAAAAGAAAATGTTATGCATATTTTATCACAAGTTTTCAAAAAAGAGAATAAATTAGGATGCAATTTTTATGTGAACTAAAGTATATGTTTGACATCAAATTCTAACCAAGCCTCCATAAAATGCAAATATAGTACAGTTAATTAGCTTGTCTGAATAGACCTGCTATTAAACTAGTTTTGTCTTACATTCAGTGATTTCACAGAAGTCTGAGAAGAGTACAGTGACACCTTTTCAGTAACTTCCTATTTAAAACGATAATGTGGATTTCTTTCTGAAAAATGTTTTAATATAATAGTATCTATTTACTCTTGCTTCTTAAGTATACTCAAATTTATTTTTAAAATTAAAAGCAACATTTTCTAAATATTTTTATTTATTTATTTAAGAGAGAGAGGGAGAGGAGGAGGCAGGCAGAGAGAATGGGAACACCAGGGCCTCCAGCCACTACAAATGAACTCCTAAACCCTCAGCAGAGGTCTCCTCACTGAATGTGGCTGGTGACAGTACAGGGAAACAGAGTTGCTATGACCACGCCACACACTTGATATGGTGGTGACATCAAGTGAACATTTCCTCCATATGGAAAACTGTCTTTCAGCACACACCACAGTGAGATTTCTTGGAGATCACAGGCCTTTCTCTACCGTTGTAATATAGATTTTTAACATTTCAAACTCCAAGCTGAGAAGATGTGTGCTAGAAAGAAACAAGTTTGAAACAGTGCCCCAGTACAGCCTCACCCTGACCTGCATTTAGATATCTTACAAAACTCCCCTTGAACCAACAGTTTTCTGTACTCCTTAGTCTGCAGCCTAGAAGCTTAACCCACCAATCATGTAAAGGACCCAAGGTGAAGTCAGATTGCCTCCCAGACAGCCTATAAAAGAACAAACCCAGCAGGGTTCTGGGATGGAGGAATTTGGAGTGTGAGCTATCCTGTGTGTGCTGGTGTAATAAAGTTTGAGTTCTCCACCAGTGGTTTCTCTCATTGACCTGAACCCAAGATTTGGCAACACTATAGCATCTTGCATATTTCAGACTGCCCCATAGCTGGCATGATGGGACCAGCCACCTCCCACTCCTGCCTTAATGCCTCCCATGTCATAATGGACTGTATCCCTTCTTAAACCATGAACCAAAATAAACCCTTCCTTTCTTCTTTATTTTTGTTTGTTTGCTTGTTTTTCTTTTTGAGGTAGTGTGCACTCTAGCCCAAGCTGGCCTGGAACTCATTCTGTAGCCCCAGGCTGTCTTTGATCCTCTAACCTCAGCCTCCTGAGTGCTGGGATTGAAGGTGTGTGCCACCATGCCCAGCTCCTCTCTTCATTCTATAACTTGCTTTTGTTTGGTATTTTGTCACAGCAATGAGAAATATAATTAACACAGTGTCACATTTGTATAAGCACTTTGGATAATTTATTTTTTTATTTTTTATTAATTATGAACTTTATGGACAAATGGTGTGCTGTTCTCATATCCCTCTTGTCGTCCTCTTATAGCCCCTCTTTCCTGCCCTTATTCCACTGAGGGTCCTCCTCAGTGGGGTTGTTGGTATTCATCATGGGGTTATGAAGGTATCAGTCAATGTCTGTGTGGGGGTTGGGGGCAATGCATCAGAATACTCCTTCCCACCCTGTAGCTCTTACCATCTTTCTTCCCCCTCTTCTGCAATGTTCCCTGACCCTTGGTGGGTGTGTTATAAGTCTACTTCAGTGTCAAGATCTCAGCAACCTCTGCATTTCTGCTTTGATGAGTTAGGAGTGTCCTCATTGTCTATTGCCATCTTCCTGGAGCAGGTTGTCAGGGTAGTAGGTGTGGTGGTTTGAGTCAGGTGTCGCCCATAAACTTAGGTGTTCTGAATGCTAGATCCCCAGCTGATGGAGATTTGGAAATTAACGCCTCCTGGAGGGCATGTATTGTTGGGGGCGGGCTTATGGGTGTTATAACCAGTTTCCCCTTGCCAGTGTTTGGCACACTCTCCTGTTGCTATTGTCCACCTTATGTTGGCCAGAGGGTGATGTCCACCCTCTGCTCATGCCATCATTTTCCCCTGCCCTCATGTAGCTTCCTCTTGAGCCTATAAGCCAAAATAAACCTCTTTTTCCCAGAAGCTGCTCTTGGTTGGATGATTTCTACCAGCAATGCGAACCTGACTGCAATAGTAGGGAAAGCAGTCTCATGTTTAAATCACTACTTCCACGTGACGTCTCCTGGCTCCAGGCAGATACATTAGAGGTGGCTTACCTCATGCTAGGAATTCTGCTATCTTTTCTTGATGTACCGATGGATCTGGGTTCTTTCTGATTTTTACTGCCATATGTAAAACACACACGCACACACACACACACACACACATCCCTTTGAACTTAGAGAGCCAAGAATTTCCTGTGGTAGCCATTAGACAGTCAATTAAGGGAAGCTCAAGGCTATGACTAGCCTTGGAGAATGGACTGAGTTTGGTAAGCCAAGCTATTGGCCATGGCATTCTGATGGACTCACAGAAGTGAATACATGTCAAATAAAGGGGGAGCCATGCCTCCCAGTGCTGCTATGACTAAAAAGAGCACCGTGACCATTCCTTTTAGGCTACCACTCCAAAAATAATAAGAGAATGACACGGCCATGAGCGCTCTGCTTTGCTATGATAATAGGTGCAGTTAGCTCTGTCCGCTGAGCCTTTATCTCCTTTGGATGTGTAAGCATGTTCTTAAGGTTTCGTGTTCCTATTTCTGAGGATATTTGTCTTTGCAATTTGGGGAATAGATTCGTTCTCTTTTGACCTCAGATATCCTTCCCATGTTTATTCATTTTGTTTTCTTCAATTTCAATCTCCTGATCTTTGTTGAGAGCCAAGTGGCTTTTTATTTCTATGGAAATAAGTGATCTTTTTACCCATGGAAACATTAGTCATCCTGCCTCCTCATTTAAAAACTTTCTTCTCTTGTGAAAGTGCCAGAATCCAGGGCGCACACTCACTCATTCCTCTAGGGATCACTCTCAGAATTGTGCTTGTAGCTATCGTTTCTTTAAATTGAAGCATGATACTTTGCAGCCTGTGACTGGGAGTAAAATTAAGGTCTAATGGATGGTTTAGTACGTCAGGCTAAATTCCCAGCCATTTCACTCACAATAGTATCGGATGTACTGAGATGAATGAGTTTCACCCTTCAATGAAAAACTGAGCAAAACAGAGCCAAGTTGACTTTCAGATAAATATTAACTGTAACTTCTTAGAAGCAAAGTTCAAGAAATAATACTCAAATACTTGTTTTTACTAACACACTTAAATTACATCCAAGTGGAAAATCCATTCTCATCTGTAAGCGAGCACATTAATCTCCCAAGGAATGAAAGGCCAAGTTGTCATGAGTTTAGAGAACGAGCGTAACTTACTTCTGATTTCCTCACCACTCAAAAGCTAGATGAAGGAGAATGTTCCTCAGTAGGTTCTGGTGACACTGCTTTATAAAGAAGCCTAAGACAACACGACTGGGGCATATGGACAAGTCACTTCTCATTTGGTGTGGGTGGGACTTGCATGTGGCTTGCTTTGCATCCAGAAGTATGTTAAAGATGAGATGTCCTTCCTGTCATGTTACATGTGCAGGCATACATCTGCTGGCACCTGTCTTTATATATGGGTTAGATAACCATGGATATGGAAAACATCTGGGAAAAGTATGTTTGCATTGAACATTTTTCCCTTGTCATTTACTATATAACACAGTATAATGACAGTTGATATTAGGTATTAAAAGGTATATGAGGGTTACACAGCTATAGAAATGGAAAATGGGAAAATGAATTTACATTGAACACTTTTGCTTGTCATTTACTATACAGTATGGTATAACAACAATTTACATGGTCTTAACCATATATTATTATTAAAAGTAATAGAGAAGGGGCTGGAAAGATTGCTCAGCAGTTAAGGCACTTGCCTCAAAAGTCTAATGGCCTGGGTTTGATTCCCCAGTACCCACATGATGCCAAGGTGCACAAAGTTGTGTGTGCCCTGGAGTTTATTTGTAATGGCTAGAAGCCCTGGTGCATCCATTCTCTCCTCTCTCTCTCTCTCCTTGCAAAATAAATAAATAAACAAAGTAATATAGGATGCTTTAAAAACAACATGTGGGAAGATGTAATAGATTATAAGCAAAAGCTATGCAAATTTTGTAGAAGAAACTTGACATCCACAGTTTTTGACATTTTTGTATTATCCTGGAATCAATCCCTCATGGATGATTATATACAAGAGACTCCTTCTCCATTACTCTCTTTGAAGAAGTGAGCTGCCACCCAACTCATCATACAAAACCTGTCTTCCCTGACTATAACACAGGAAAACAAATTTTAAAATCCAACTATATGCCAATATCTCCAATAAAGTATGAGCAATTAAAATTCAGCAACACGTTATGACCAAATTGGAGTTGTCTCTCTTTTTGAGACCAGGAGTAAGAAAGTGTTATTGATTTAGGCAGTTATGCTCGTCCAGAAAGGAACCTCAAATTTCTGTGTGCCCTGGCAAGGCTAAAAGGCAATTTCAGTCCCAGGGGCTGCAGTGGTAAGTCCTAACTTATAAAGGCTGAGAGGCAACTCTTGCCCAAGACTGAGATCACTAGCCCTGAGTGTAGACATGGCTGCCAGACATCAGCTTGCTGCTCTGTTCTCTTTATTTCCTAGCTTCTAGCTTTTGGCAGGGTTTCCTCCCCACGAGCAGGCATGCTTGCACCTGAACTAACTTTTTCACCCAACTAACTTATCTGCCAATCAGAAGTTTCCACAGATATTTAAGCCAACCCATCTGACCCATCCCAGATTAATACCTGTTGTCCAAAGAGGACAAGGACAGGCTCAACTCCAGCATATAACAACCATTATCCAGAGTGCTAGGGTGCCTGCCTATGTCCTGGGACTTTTCCTTGTTGGAGGGAGATTTTCCTTTATTTTTTTAAATTTTAAATTCATTTATTTTATTTTAGTTTTTATAGTGGTTGTGATCCTATATCCCCTCTTCCCTAGGTCCCAGTCCTACTTTCTCTGAGGGCTTTCCTCAGTAGGGTTGTGGTGTTCACTGTTGGGTAAATAAGGTCTCAGTCAGCCTTTGCTTTAACTTTTTGTAAAACCATGCTGGCTTGCCCTTCTTCAACCTTCCTTGCTCATCATTCATTGCTATTGGAAGACAACGAACTTGACCTGGAAACTCGTCACACTGGGATGCAAGGATGTTTAAAAACATGCCAATAAATAAATGCAATGCAGAATAGAAATGAAATCAAGGATAAACACCACATGATAATCTCAATAAACAAAGAAAAAACATTCAATAAAATTCATGATAAAACTCTTTAACAATAAAAACCTTGAATAAATTAGGCAGAGAAGGATCATATCTCAACATAATAAAAGTTCACAGCCAATATTATGTTAAATGCCAAATATATGAATTTCCCCTAAAATTATGAACAATATAACACTCTTATTAAATATGGGACCTAAAGTTCTAGCCAGAGCAATCAAAGAAGAGAAATAAATAAAAATGATACAAGTATGAACAAAGAAAATCAAAGTATCCCAAATGATTCCTTCCACCAGAAAACTAGATCCAGTAAACACTTTCAGCAAAGTAGCAAGATATAAAACTTGACATACAAAAATCAGTAACTTTCCAATATACCAATAGTGAACTCTCTAAGGAAGAAACCAGTCACAATAATGTTTTTTTTAAAAATCCTAGGAATAAATCCAATGAGCCAAAAGGCCTCTACAACAAAACTAAGACTCTAAGGGAAGACATTAAGAAGACACTAGAAGGTAGAAAGACCTCCCTTCCGCAATGAACAAATGAAATTTACAAGGTCCAAGAGGTAAACAAGCCTTACAAAGCTCAGGACTTTCCTGAAATGTGAAGCTTCACAAGGCCCCGCTCCCCAAGGTTCTAAGAGCAGTAACAATTGCTGAGAGAGAAGGTACTCCAAGTGGCCGGGCTGTCTGCAAATTATACAAGGAGCTCCCAGATGCGGCTTTTGTGAGTTGTCACCCTTGCTGGCTGAGGTGGACTTTTTGGTGATGCAGCTGCCACTGAATGGCCAAGGCTGCTGTAGGTCCTCCTACAGTAATCCTGACAAACCCACTGGTTCACCAAGCTAGACTTGAAATCATTTCTTTGGTCTGCTGTAGGTACCCTATATGGGATAAACAGGAGTCTGTACATCTTCCCAGAAAAAAAAAAAAATCACACAACAGCCTATCTACAGAGTCAACAAAAATCCCCACACAAGTTCCAAAGACGGGGCTGAGAGGCTGCTTAGAAGGAAAGTGCTTGCTGCATAAGCACAGCGACCTGACTTTGGACCCCCAGTGTGCACGTAAGAGCCAGGCAGAGGAGCTTGCACTGCAATCCCAGTACTGGGCAGACAGAGGCAGGAGGGTCCCTAGGGCTTGCTGGCTTCCAAGTCTCACCAACTAAGCTCAGAGAGAGACACTGAGGAACAAATGTCAACCCACATGCACACATGTGGACACACATCCACACATCCACACACATACAAATATGCATGCATACCACACACATATGCAGAAATTTAAATCAAAAATAAAATTCCAAAGGCATTCACAAAAATACTAAAAGAAGCAATCTTGAAATTGATATGGAAGCACAAAATAATCTTGAATAAAAAGAGAGATGCTAGTGGACTCACAGTACCTGATTTCAATTATAGTGCACAGTCATAGCAACAAAAACAGCATGGTACTGGCGTAAAGACATGCATGTAGACCAATGAAATTACATAGAAGATCTAGAAATAAGCTCATGTAACTATAGCCGCTTGATGCTCCATAATGTCCAAAACATATATTGGATAAAAAAACAACCTCTTCACTACTGAAATTAGATCCTCTATGTCTCTCTTTGTACAAACCTCAACTCAAAATTAATCAAAGACTTTGAGACCTGAAAGTTGAATCTGCTGGATGGAAGACACAATAATATTTAGGGAGGGAACTTTCTGAAAATGACTATAATAGTTTAACAAATAAAGCAAGACTCGACAAAGGGGATTACATCTTTATTAGCTACTTCTCTCATCAGTGCAAACAAATACCTGGCGAAAAGCAGCTATGGTAGTTTGAATAAATAAATGCCCCCTAATAGATTCAGGAGTTTTAAAACTTCTTGGATCTCCAGATACCTGGCTGGAGGAGGTGTCACTGGGCAGATCGGATTTTAGGGTTCAGCTCTAAGGTACGGTGGTGGATTTGTCATTCCAATCTAAAGATATGCAAAATGCCTGGAGTTTCTGAAGCATGCTTGTTTTGTGGTATGGTTTTAGGGATTTGCATTGTGGCCTCTTCTCTCTGCCTGGTCCTTTAAGAGGGCGCCAAATTCTTCTACCATTATGGAACTTCACCTGGGTCTGTAAGCTTCAATAAATATCATTTCCTCCATAACTATGCCTCATTTGGAAATTCATCTCAGCCAACCTGAAGCTGTCTAGTACAGCAGCCTAGGGGAGAAAAGTTTATCTTGGTTCACAGTCTAGAGGAATACAGTCTATCATGGCAGGGAAGACATGGTAGTGGACGTGGCTCAGGCTGGCCACTGGCCAGTATGCAGAAAAGGGAATGCTGACTGTCTCCTCTTTCTCTTTTTATGTGGCCCAGGACCCTAGCCAATGGTATAGTGCCATTCTCATTCAGGGTGAGTCTGCTCTCCTCACTTATGCCTCTTTGGAAACATTCTCAAAGATACACCCAAAGGTATGCCTCACTAATGTTCTAGGTATTTATTTTTTTAATTTTTTTGTCTTATTTTTATTTATTTATTTGAGAGTGACAGACAAAAAGGGAGAGAGAGAGAGAGAGAGAGAGAGAGAGAGAGAGAGAGAGATAATGGGTGTGCCAGGGCCTCCAGCCACTGCAAATGAACTCCAGATGCGTGCGCCCCCTTGTACATCTGGCTAACGTGGGTCCTGAGGAATCAAGCCTCGAACCTGGCTCCTTAGGCTTCAACAGGCAAGTGCTTAGCCGCTAAGCCATCTCTCCAGCCCAGTCCTAGGTATTTCTTAATCCCATAAGATTGATAATCAAAATTAACTATCCCAACAGCTGATTCAATAGCTTCTGTCCAGCAAAGGAAACCAGAGGGCGAAAACAGCCTACATCATGTTAGAGAGTTCTTGCTACCTTTTCGCCTAACAGAGTGTTACAGAGTGTTTTTATTCCTAAAATATAAAGAACTCAAGTTATCAACAAAAGAATAAACAGTCCATTCATTAAGTGGGCAAGTGATCTTTACAGATACAGCTTTATTTTTTTAAAGACAATGTGTCATTTTGCCCAGTCTTACCTCAAACACACTATGTTGCTGAGAATGACCTTGAACCTGTGATCCATCTGCCTCTACTCCTCGAGTGCCAGGATTATAGCTGTGTGCCAGCACACCTGGTTTATGTGTTTCTGGTGATAAAACTCAGTGCTTTGTTCATGCTAGGCTGACACTTCACCCACATAGCTGTATCCCTGACCCTGAGCAGATTCTTCTCAAAAGGAGGAACACGTATGGCCAATATGTGAAAAGATAAAAAATGCTCAAAATGCGCAGTATGTATATACATTTTTTTCAGGGAAATGTAAATCAAATTTCCATCCGTCTTTCTCCAGTTAGACTTACTATAATGACAAGAACAATATCAAAATAACATACTGATGGGTATTTGAGGAAAAGAAAGCCTTATATGTTGTTGGTAGGGGACTGTACTATTGAAGATAGTTATGGAGGTTCTTTGAAAAATCTAAAATTAAATCTGCATGATCTATCTACACTACTGTTAGGTATGTACCCAGTGGAAATGAAGTGAGCATACGAAAAGATATTCTACATACCCATGTTCATTATGATTCCATTCACAATTAGCCAAAAACCTATAATCATCGCAGGTGCCAATCAACAGATAAATGGATAAAAACACAGTACATGCAAGCGATGGAGTTTTATTTAGCTATAAAGAAAATTGAAGTCAGGGAAATGGATAGAATCAGAGGTTATGATTTTAAGCAAATTTAGTTAGACATACAATGTATCATGTTCTCTCTCATTTGTGGAACTAAAAGAGAAAAAAAATAAAAGGGTTGGGTAAATGGCACAACAAATAAAGGAGCTTGCTTGCAAGCCTGCCAGCCCAAGTTCACTTCCCCAGCACCCACATAAAGCCACATGCAAAGTGGTGTCTGCATCTATGATCCTAGCATGCCTGTGGGAGCTAGTGTCAAGAGGATCTGTCTCGTGGGATGGCTAGACTGGGGCACATGAAACAAAATAACATGGGAGACCCTGTCTCAAGCGGTGTAGAGAATGGATAAACATCCCAAGGTTTTCCTCAGACCTCCACACATACATCATAAGCACATGAACAGTGCCCCACACTCCTTACGCGCGCGCACACACACACACACACACACACACACACACACTTAGAAACAAAGTAAAACCAGTATTTTTTGTAAGTATTTTATGAGAGACAGAGAGAGACTGAATTGGTGTGCCATGGCCTCCAGCCACTGGAATTGCAGTCCAGATGTGTGCACCTTTTGTGCATGTGCAACCTTGGGGCTTGTATCACATTGTGCGTCTGGCTTACTTGGGATCTGGAGGGTCAAACATGGGTCTTTAGGCTTCACAGGCAAGCGCCTTAACTGCTAAGCCATCTCTCTAGCCTTCAAAACAATATTTTTTTAATTTTTTTGTTTTATTTTATTTATTTGAGAATGACAGAGACAGAAAGAGGCAGAGAGTGAGAGAGAGAACAGGCTCTCTAGGGCCTCCAGCCACTGTAAACGAACTCCAGACGCGTGCGCCCCCTTGTGCATCTGGCTAATGCAGGTCCTGGGGAATCGAGCCTCGAACCGGGGTCCTTAGGCTTCACAGGCAAGTGCTTAACTGCTAAGCCATCTCTCTAGCCTTCAAAACAATATTTTTAAAGGACTGAAAATAGAAGATACACTACTAGGAAAGAGGAAGAGGACTAGAATGGAAAGGATAGTGGAAAGTAAGAATGGGCAGGAGGGAGGGTGATTATGATCAAAGTCTAATGCATATGTTACTGGGATGTCACAGTGGTGGCCATTAATTTGTACAATATTAGGATTGAATGGTAGTAATAAAAACTCAGCAAGCCACCATGTTGGGAGGACTGTGGAGGGCGCCAAGGGGAAGGACCTGAAATCAGCCTTGAGAGCATGCTAGAGACCCACGGCTGAAAGCTGACAGTGGGGAGGGGCTTCTGTCCCTTACCTATAGGAGAGATTCTACTGGCAGCACCAGGGATATTAGAAGTAGACCTATCTCCATTTGGGCCTCTGATGAGACACCAGCCCAGGCTGGCAACTGGCTTGCCACCTGAAGACATCCTGAAATACTGAATCCAGTTAAGCCTTGTCTGGACTCTCAACTTACTGAAAGCTGTAAGATGATAACTACACACCGAGTTGAAGCTTCTGAGACTGTGGTTATGTCGCAATGGAAAACGAATGAGATTGTGGAATATGTGACAGGCATAGAGAAAATTGTGTTTGCTAGAGTTCATTCAAGGAGAGTCACAAGGGTGGGTTGGAATAAACACTGTCATGAGTTACTTAGGTTTGGGAGCTGACTCTCCAGAAGTAAGTTCATGTATCGTCTCATCCAGTGGCCACAGGACTTGTGATTTACTAAGTGATGTGTGTAACTGTGTGTGAAGTCAGCCCTCAACTATTCAGAACAATACAGACAAGCTTGCAGAGTGCCAGCCAGCCACAGTCCTTCCCCACCTTACCTGGGCAGCACTCAGTGCCAGGCAAATGTGCAAAAGAAATAACCTAGAGCACAGTATGCTGGAGGGTGGCAAATTGTTAGTAGTCCTTGGACATCTGCATGATTTGTTCTGGTTTTATATGCACCTCTAAGAGCATAGCACATACTCTAAACACCTGAAGTTGATAAGAAAGGACTTGGGGCGGAGGTTACACCAGGATCCCACTTGCCAGTGAGCTATGGTGGGTAGAGGAAAGCCAATACCTGCCAAGGAAGACCTCCAGTCTATGTCTAGATTAGACCTCTGCCAACATCCTGTTGATGTTGTTTCTTCTACAGGGGACTTTTACCTAGGCAGTAACTTTTTTCTACTGGAAGGTTTGAAAAGGTGCTAAGCAACTTGTGGTATATATATGTGTATATATGTATGTGTAAGTGTATGTATGTATGTTGATATGGCCTAACTGCAAGGTGTTGGGGCTGATTGATTTTTTTCCCCTAGTATGAATGACACAAGGGAGTTAAGCAATTACTCTTTTAGCCTGCTGTGGAATGGATAAAAGTCCTTATGTCAAGCTTCAGCCCCTAAGGCTGTAGCACTGGGTGTATTGTGGATCTTGAGAGGGTAGAGCCTAGTAGAGGGTCCTTAGGTCACTGGGAATGGGACCCTGGGACCTGCTATTCTTTCTCTGCTCTATTTGGAGGTGGAAGTCTTGCTTTGTCACACTTTCCACTATTGTCACTCACCGCCCTCACCACCCTTGAGCTGATACAGGTACAATGTCTTTGAGCCTCTCAAGCTGTGAGCTAATCACACCTTCTCTCTTTTATCAACTAATCATTTGCAGGGCATGGTGGCACATGCCTGTAATCCCAGCCCTCAGGAGGCAGCAGAAGTATCACCAGTTGGAGGCCAGCGTGAGCAGCATAGTGAGACCCCATCTGAGAAGGAGGTGAAAAGAGCTTGGGATATATCTCAGTGGTGCAGTGCTTGTGTAACATGCACCAGGCCCTGGGGTTCCACTCCAGTATCACAAACATAAGGTAATTATTATTATCTAGGCAGCTCCCTAGAGTCATGTGAAGCTGATTGACAGTGTGTATCTAGAATGAGGCAGAATAACATTACAGTGTGGGCACATAGCTCTTTCCACCAACCTGAAATCCTCATTCCATTTGTTTCTATTGGTTTAAGTCAAATGGCAGCAGCAATGCATCCTTTTGGCAATATAATTTAATCAAAACACATGCAGTGGGCTGGAGAAATGGCTTAGCAGTTAAGCACTTGCCTGTGAAGCCTAAGGACCCCAGGTTCGAGGCTTGCTTCCCCAGGACCCACGTAAGCCAGATGCACAAGGGGATGCATGCATCTGGAGTTCGTTTGCAGTGGCTGGAGGCCCTGGCGAGCCCTTTGTCTCTCTCTCTCTCTCTGTCTGCGCCTCTTTCTCTCTCTGTCTTTCATTCTCAAATAAATAAAATAAAACAAAAAAATTAAAAAAAAACTCATGCAGTAAGAGAAAGCCTTCATTTATAAAAGAATGCATTGGCCACAAGTCCCACTGCCACATCAGAGGCACAAATTGTTGAAGAGTAACACATATGCAGAGCTATTCAACTTAGCATTACATAGCCAGGAAGTATTATTTCTAGAATTGGAGTCACTGTATTTTAACAATTCTTAACTTCCTAATCATTGAACAAAATGTTTCACTACTATTACCAATTCATATACATCCGCTTCATTCTACTCAATAGTTGTAAAGTATTCCATTGTGATGTCTAGTTTCATTGTTAATTTGACTGGATTTAGATTCACCTAGGCAATGGTGACACACACCTGGTGTCAGTGAGGGCCATTTCCAAAAGGGCTAACTGAGGAAGGAAGACCTGAATGCATGTGGGATCAGACTATGGGTTTGGGACCCAAGCTTAATTTAAAAACAATGTGTGTGGAGTGGATGGGGGTTGGGGAGCAGGGAGAAAAAAGAAATTCAGCCGATCACCAAAATTTCTCTCTCTTTGCTTCCTGACTGGGTAGGCAATGTGCTCAGTTGCCTCATATTCTTGTCACCATGCCTTCCTCACCTTCGTGAACTTCATGAACACCCTGAAACCATGGGCCACAACCAACCCTGCTTTCCTTCAGTTGTTCTTGTCAGGCATTTATCTCAGCAACAGGAAAAGTAATCAGTGCATTCGCCTTAGGAATGCATCAGTATGGGCTGGAGAGATGGCTCAGCAGTTAAGGTGCTTTCCTGCAAAGCCTAACAACGTGTTTTTATTTTTTAATATTTTTATTTATTTATTTGAGATAGATAGATAGATTGATATAGAAATAATAGTGTGCCAGGGCCTCTGGCCCCCGCAAACGAACTCCAGACGCATGCGCCAGCTTGTGCAACTGGTTTATGTTGGTCTTGGAGAACTGAACCTGGGTCCTTTGGCTTTGCAGGAAAGTGCCTTAACTGCTAAGCCATCCCTCCAGCCCATGGCATGCATATTTTAAATGCTATCAAGGAACTGCCCTTCATAAAGACGGTACCAGTACACATTCAGTCCTTGGGCACAAGGGAGTCCACATTCCTACTCACTTGACTGGGTATCACTAGTTCTTTCCAGCTTGAGTGGAAAATGAAGCCAGCAGGTTGGATTCTTCGTCTTTGGCCTTCTCTTCTTCAATGCTCCAAGCGGGCAATGAATTTTCTGTCCTCTCCTCTAAATAGAGAAGGTCTTCACACATGTAAATCAATACTAGATAGTCTCATATGAATCATTTTTATATTCTGGCGGATAAAATTTGGTTGCAGTAGTCTTTTTATCTGCGGTTGGATTGCATTAGACAACCTTTTGTTTACAATGTAGAAATAATTAATTGAGCGACTCAACAGTCTGTTAAAGTTATTTCATCTTGTTCAGTTATAAACTGTGTAAAGTCAATAAAATGAAGTGGATATATTTTACTCCCCCTCCCATTCTCTAAAACACATTTTGCAATGTGAGGATTTTGTATTCCTAAGAATTTTGTTTTCAAGTTGCTAGATGAACTTTCTGACCTGTGCATTTTTAGCTGAGGATTTAAAATAGGGACAAAGCTGTTACCTTCCAATTACAGATAAAAGTGGCTAAAACTATGAAATTCAATTGACACGTTGACACTCTGTAGACATCCCACACAGGAGGCTATACTCCACCAAAAGATATATATACTGCCCTTCCCATTTAGATCATTATCCAGCATTGGGGAAGACATTTCATGAAATTCTCCCTGAGAACTGAAAGGCACAGAGAGAAGGAGCTGAGCCAGCTGACCACAAAGCCTGGTGAGGTTAGCCGTCTTCAGTCTCAAAGATATCATAATGTTCTGTTCCGGCGGGTGACTCAGTCCAACTTCTCAGGTTTGATGCAGGATTTTGAAGATTTTAAATTCTCTCATCATGCAAAAGGCAAAAGTAATCTCCCAGGGGATTAACAAATAAAAGCAAGGGCTTACTTTGTAAATATGCAGAATTTAGTATGAGGTCTGGGACAATAAAAGTTGACCTCCTAGTCTTATACCAGCTGGGTTTTTTTTTTTTTTTCCATTTAATCTGAATGCATTTACTTCTTCATAGAAGAAAAGGTAGTAGATAGTGGCTGTATTTAACTTAGTAGTTAGAAATTAATGCCACTTGTGTGAACTTCAACTGCAATCAGAATCCCATGGTCTCAACTAAATTTGGATAGAAATAAAATAAAATAAAATAATTTTGTAAAGGCACAGCCAATCCATTTCGCCAGACCTCACCCTTTGAGAAGGCTGGCACTTTCAGTCGGCCTCCATATGGATCTGCGATGCCTTCCCTTCCTTTTGGCAAGTGAGCATCCCAAGGAGTGGAGAGGTGGGGGAAGTAGGCTGAACCCAGGAGTTTCAGAAACAACCAGTGAATGAATCAACTGTCTGCCAGCAGGAATTTCAGGGTTGGCGTGAGGTTCAGAGCGGCTCTCATTATATCACACATAAAACAGCTATTTGCTTTACTTTCACAGGCCATTCCACGCATTCTTTCCATGTTTTGGCATAACTCACTGGTTCTCGTGTAAGGTAAGAATTATATTTCACTTTAATCCAATAACCCAGGGAACAATTGTTTTCAAGATGGCTGAATTAAAAACGGCACACAAGGGCTAGGGTTCCAAGATGCCAGACATTTGTGGAATAGGAGCACATTTCAGATGGATTTAATTGAGGTAGGTGTTTGAGGTCCAATGGGTACAAATAGATGGCCTGTGATCAGAATCCCTGCATGATAGTTACAGGCAAATATGTGGTCAGTGGACTTTCACTGGAAATCACACAACACACACACACTATTTTGTGTAGAAAGCATAATAGATATTTGTGTGTTGAATGCCTCTAGTTGTCCACAGATTCTATTGTCCCTTATTTACAGTGTTTTTTTTTTCATTTTTATTTTTTATTTGGCAATTTCATACATATTTTTACATATACAGTAATTTGAACATTAAATGCTAATTTTCCTAAAAATAGGTACTGTATGCTACTAAAATATTCAATTTTTCCAATCTGCATTGAACTTTGGGATGGTTATATAGGAGAATTCGAGATAACAGGTAGATGAGAGAATTCTGAGGCAGATTTTTTTTTTTTCTTTTTGAGGTATGGTCTCACTTTAGCTCAGGCTGACCTGGAATTCTCTATGTAGTCTCAGGGTGGCCTCAAACTCATAGTGAATGGTGATCCCTCCTGACTCTGCCTCCCGAGTGCTGGGATTAAAGGCGTGCGCCACCACACCCGGCAGGGGCAGATTTTTTTAATTAAAATATTTATTTATTTGAGTCGAAGAGAGAGAGAGAGAGAGAGAGAGAGGATGAGCATACCAAGGCCTCTAGCCACTTCAAACAAACTCCAGACACATGCATCACCATGTCCATCTGGCTCATGTGGGTACTGGTGAATTGACTCTGGGTCTTTAGGCTTTGCAGGCAAGCACCTTAACTGCTAAGCCATTTCTTCATTCAAAGATTTTAGTTTTCTTCTACTTTTTGCTTTTTGCTTTTTGCTTTTTTTTTTTTTTTTTTTTTTTTTTGCTTTCTACTCTTCCCTTTTCCTGCCTGGAATACATTTATTGATGCTGGAGTTGGAGTATCCCTCTTTTATATCATGAAAAATCACACAGAGTCCATGTGCTAAAGCTGGTGAAATATAAAGCTGACATCTGGGACAAGGTCTACATAGGGCTACTTATGCCAGTCTAGTTAGGTTACTATCATTTGTGGTTGAGCAAAATCAAGATAGACATTTCCCAGACTAGTTTTCTTATTTGACCACTTTTGCCGGGAATGGTTGTGTTCATTCAGAGAACCCAGATAGACAGCTCCAACATTCTTACTGTGATCTCAGAGTCTCTTTCGGAGGTAATGGCTGCCATCTATGTGCACAGGGCTATCTGAGGCGGGGGCCCAGTGCAGATCTTCATGCTCAGTGGAAAGGCAGGATCCAGTGCAAGGTCTCCTGGGTCCCCAGGTACAGTCCTTTGTGTTTTGACCAAGGTGTTTCCAGAGACATCAGAGCATCACCTCTTGGGTTCTTCAAGTGCTTCTCTTTCCCAGAAAGAGACTCATAGGGTCAAGAATTCCAGCTGTGAGTGGGAAGGTAGGTGGTGTATGAGTTTTCTTGTGGCTGTGACAACATACCTGACAGAAGCAACTTAAAAGAGGAAGGATTTGTTTGGGCTCACAGTCTTAGGGGACTTAAGTCTACCATGTGGGGAAGGCATGGAGGCAGGAGTGTGAGGTGGTTGGTCACTTCTGCACAGGTGTAAGAAAGAGAGCTAGACTAGGACCATTGTTGGGTTGGTTACACTTTCAAAGACTCACCCTTCATAACCAACTTCCTCCATCCAGACCCCAACTTCTCAAGCTCTACAACCTTCCAAAACAGCTCCATCATCTGGTGACCAAGTGTTTGACCAAGATTTCAAACATGGGAGTCCGTGGAGACATCTCACATTCAAACCATAAGGGTATATTTAGGCTTCTCAGAGTCACAAGGCATCAAACCAGTAAAGCAGGACACCAGCTCTGTGCAGACCAGAGGGAGGCTCATGTCTTCAACCAATGCCGCACCCCTGACTCTGCTGAAGTTTCAGTTTTTGCTTGCTTCTTGATGACAGCAGAGCTCAGTGTCAGTTCATTAAGGAATCTTGTTCCTGTTACAGAGATCCCAACAATCCCTCATTGATGTAATCGGGACTATAATGGATGACCAGAGCAGTAGGTGTTGATATTTTAAGGCCACATCTCTTGTTCTGTTTTTTTGTTGTTGTTTGTTTTTGTTTTTTTACTTTTTTTGGTTTTTGAGCTAGGGTCTCACTCTAGCTCAGGCTGACCTGGAATTCACTATGTAGTCTCAGGCTGAAGGCCACATTTCTGTTTGCATTCATCTTTGTATGGATTAATTTTTTTTCTTGCTTCTTAAATGATCTTTTCCCATCTTTAAAGAAACCAAAACATTTGACACAATAAGTGTTCATATTTATGAGGTATAATGTGATAATTTGATATATGCATACATTGGGTAATCATCAAATCAGCCTAATTACCATTTCCATCTCTTTAAAAGTTTATCATTTCTAATTGTAAAAGTAGCAGAAAGTGGGAGCTGGGAGAAGGTGCTGTGGGTGAAAGTCTTGCTGTGCAGACATGGAGTGAGTTCAGATCCTCAGAATCCACCTGAAGCTGGACATGATAGCTCAGGTCTGTAATCCCAGCACACCTGCAGCAGAGACATGGGAGGTGAAGACAGGAGAAGCTCTGGAACATGGGCAAGCTTGCCTGACAAAACACAGTGGTGAATAAGAGACCCTGCCTCAAATGAGGCAGAAGGTGGTGAACATCTCTTGAGGTTGTCCTTTGATCTTCACACACATGCCATGGCATGTGCACACCTACATTCCCTCTCTCTCTCTCTCTCTCACACACACACACCACACACACGCATGCACACACGATAAAAGAAAGTAAAAAAAACCAAAAAACAAAACATTGAAACTCAGCAAACCTTCCTGAGAATCTAAGCTACCTCCTGTTCTTAATAACTCAGTTTACACCCTGGGGGATCCCTCTCTCTCTCTCCCCTACCATTTCAATTATATTTGTGTCTATTGCATTTTTTTTGGGGGGGGTCAGGTCTATCAACAGAGATGAGGAGAAAAGGGAGCAACACAAAAAGTCAAATTGCCGCAGAAACTAGGGTTGGGTCAGGATTTACAGGAAGCACTGCTAGTAAATAGCTCTGATTCATGGTCCTCTGCACCCTTCAGTTCCTCCATCCCCATGGAGAATTAAAAACTGTTTACAAAAACAAATTTGAGGGACAGGAGGAATGTTGACAACATTAGTCATGGATGTGTTTTAACCATGTGGCTTTAATAGAACTACTGTGACAAAAGTCACCGAATACTTTATCATAGGGGGAAAAAAAACCTGCACCAACTAAAAACAGTTTTGTTTTGATTCATTGTGTTAAAATATTTAGAGAAAGGGAAAAAATGTTGGAGCCTGCTATGATTCAAATGCCCTCATCAAAACTCATGCTGAAATTCAATCCCTATTGTGAGGTATGAAGAGAATTGAAACAGTTGGACTGACTGTGGTGTAGGTGGGACCTTTTGGACATGAGAAAGGTTAAATGGGGCCATAATAGTGGGGCCCTAATTCCAAGGGGCTGTAAATTTACAAGAAGAGGAAGAGAGACCTGAGCCAGGATGCCCTGAGTAGTGGTGACGCTGCAGAGTATCCCACAGTAGGAAGGACTTCCTCAGAAGTGGCTGGACAGCTAAAAAGTCATAAGTGTGAGCTGAACAGACCTTCATTCTTTGTACAGGTGTGTGCACGCATGTTTGTTTGTGTGCAGGTGCAGTTGTACATACAGAGAGCAGAGGACAACTTTATCTGTCATGTTCAGAAAATCCATTAGTTACTTTTTTTTGTTTTTTTTTCTTTCTGGTGTGTGTGTGTGTGTGTGTGTGTGTGTGTGTGTGTGTGTGCATGGAGTGGTGTTTGTGTGTACAGTATCTGGTATGGTGTGTGACATGATGTTTATAATGTGTATGCACATGATTGGACAGATGTGTGCGCCTTGTGCACACACGTGCGGAGGCCGAAGGAGAACGTCAGGTGTTCTCTTGTTGCTCGTCTGCTTGTTTCGTCAAGATAGAGTCTTACTCAACCCCGAGCTGCCATTTTTAGCCTTTTTTTTTCATCAGCAAGCCCCAGTGATTCTCAGGTCTCTATCCACTGCAGGACTGGGGTTAAAACCATGTAGGGATACATCCAGCTATTTAAGTGGGTGCTGGAGAATTGAGCTCTGGCAATCTCAGTCCTTCATGCTTAGGCCGTAAATGCACTTAACCACTATCTCCCCAGCTCCATCCACCTATTTTTGAGATAGAGCCTCTCATTGGCCTGGAACTTGCCAAGAAGGCTAAAAAGGCCATCCAGGGAATTCCAGTGACCCGTCTATGCTACAACAATACCTGGGATTATGTATGGGTTATGGGGATCAAATTTATGCTATTTTTTGAAAGTAGTTTCAAAAAATATTTGTAAGCAGAGACAGAGAGAGAGAGAGAGAATGGGCATACCAGGGTCTCTAAGAGCTATTTTGTGATTCTGGCTTTACTTGGGTACTGGGGTTTTGCAGGCAAGCACCTTAACTGCTGAGCCATCTCTCCAGCCCAAGCTTCTTCTCTTAGAGGCAAGCACTTTACCAACTGAGTAATCTACCCAGCCTACTTTTATTCTTTATAAGTTACCCAGTCTATGACATTCAGCTAAGCAACATGAAACGGACTGAGGACCAGTGGCATTTCTGGCTGACGTCAAGAGCTTCAGGCACAGAAGTACTGAGCGAATAAGTCACATGGTCCAAGGAAGAAGAGCATGTGTCTCCATTCAGGTAAGGCTCCTGGAAGATGAGGGAAAGGCGCTGTGAGAGGCACAAAGGCTGAGCGTCAACAAAGCAGGGAGAGCCCACGAGTGGAGCAGGGGAGGTGTGGCAGGACCACAGTACCAAGAGCCAGTCTGTGGAGAAGAGAGTAGGGGCAGCAGAGGGGGCAGAGAAAGGGAGGATGAAGGCCTTTTGTGGCCAGCTCTGAGCAATCAACATGGCTGAAGGTTGGAACAGAGCCAACATGGGAAACCAACTCACCGAAACAGACATGTTTGCACAAACTAGGAGTCATCAGAGAGCACATGTTTATGCATTGAGAGATGGAAGGTCCCTGTCGTAGCATTCAGTTCCACCTTTGTGGCACAAAAGCAGCCACAGGCAATGGCAGGGCTGTGTGCTAATAAAATTTTATTTAGGGAACTGAGATTTAAATGTCACATAACTTTCATATGTCACAGAATAATCTTTTTTCCCCTCAACTATTTAAAAATGTAAAACCTATTCTTAGCTCACAGGCTGCACAAACCCAGGCAGGGAGCCAGGGCCCGAGTTTGCCAATTCCTATATTAAACAAATAAAAACAGGAGTGGGGTGGAAGAAGGAGGAGGAGTGGGGTGAGGGCGGGTCTTAAGGTTTCTGATAAGAGCTAAGAATTCAGCAGTATCCCCCATCCAACCCCCAACAGCTTTTTCCAAGCCCATGCTGAATTAACTACATGAAGGACACCAGGGTTATGTAATAATGCATCTTAGTGGCTGGAATATCATAGAATTTTTTTAAAAAAGCAGAAATTCTTTCTCAATTTCATAAGTATGAAATAGAATTTAAAATTAAAGTCACGCTAAAATAATATATTTCTCATTGCTGTTCTTCTTTACTGTTAACTTTTGGACACCTGAGATAAGGTATAACCATTGGGTTATGTCATCTTTTAGTAACCACTGCAGACTGGGATTGGGCTGTAGTTTGGACGTGTTTGCCAAAATGCTATGTATTTAAATCTTGGTCTTCAAATTCATATTTTAGCAGCATTTAGAGGTAGGGCTTTAGGAGGTAATTAGGGTTTGATAATGTGAGAGTGGGACCCTTATGATTTGATTGGTGGCACTATAAAAAGAGCCGACACACCATCTCCCTCGACAGTTCTCTCTGCCCTGTAATGACGCAGTACCAGACGACTACTGCATGCCAGGCAGATGCCAGTGCCATGCTCTTAGGCTCTCAGCCTCCAGGACCAGAAGTCAAATAATTTCCTCTTCATTATAAACTACACAGCCTGTGCTATGCACTTATAGTAACGGGAAACAGACGAACACAGGCTGCAACCCTGTGTGTTCCCCAGGGGAATTCTTTGAAAGTCTTAGACTATCATCTTTGAAATCCATGACATTAGAGCTACATGGAGAATGACTTTGTTAGGAAGCTTTGTTCTTTCCTTAGGAGCCAACAGGCATTAAGTTGCAGACTTCCCTGGCAATCTTCCACAGCTGCCCTTCAAGGAGCCTCCTTTGCAACATATCACCGCGGGACTTTGAATGTCTTGCTCAGATGGGCCACTGAGATAACTACATCAGATGGAAAGTGATTTCTCTTGCTGGCCAGCTAATTGAGAGGCTTTGCTGGCTTTGCTGAAGCCAGACAGATGCGGGGGCTGTTGTACTGAGGCAATCTAAGCCTTCTCCCCTTTGTGGCATCTCCAATCCTGAGACAATGCTGGAGACATATGGAGGCTCTGTCAATGTTTGTTGATTGAGTGAACAAACAAATGAGTGGTTCATTCATGTCAGTCAGGGGGAAATATTGATGTGGCTGAGTTACAGGCATCTATGCTTATACAATTATAAGCAATTACCTTCTTAGGACAGTTGTTGGACTGAATTTTCTGGCTAGTGTGCCTTGATTATTTCTTTCAAATCACAGACTGTGAGCTTTCAAGATGTGGATAGTGTGTCATTTGCATGTAAATACACAGCAGTAGTTATTATGGAAGATAATTCTTGCTCATGATTCATTTTTGTGAATGACCACTTTAGAATGTGGATGGACAGAAAGATTCCTGTAGAGAACGGAGACAAACTGGGCTTGTGATAAGGTTGTGAGGAATAAAGAGTTAAACTATCAGTAAGGTGCATTATTCTTTTCATTCATTTGAGACAAGAATCTCACCGTGTAGCCCAGGCTTGCCTCAAACATACGGAAATCCTCCTGCTTCAGCCTTTCAAGTGCTGGGATTATGGGCACACCACCACTCCAGGCTTCATGACACTCACTTTTTAACCCAATATTAGACACAGAGAAAAGCAGGGTAGATCTGAAATTCTGCCAGGTTTGGTAGACAAAGGTAACCATAACTGAATTTGGACTCATTGATTCCTGGTACGATTCTTTTTATTATTTATTTATTTGTTGGGTGGGGGGTGGGCATGCCAGGGCCTCTAGCCATTGCAAATAAACTCCAGATGCATGTGCCACCTTGTGCATCCAAACCTGTGTCCCTAGGCTTTGCAGGCAAGTGCCTTAACCATTAGGCACTCTCTCCAGCACTCATGTTACTATTATAAACACTTGGTATGAAACTAATGGCTCTCATTCATCTGGTTCTTGCCTAGAAAGAAAAAAAAAAGTCAGGAGACAAAGGCATTGTGTAGTCTTGTCATCACAGAACAGGGATATGAGGTTCAAGGATAGGGACAACTATAATCAGATAAAAGCCACATACTTCTGGTGGGAGGGGCAAAATGAGGAAGTGAGCTGTTGAAGAAAATGGTTTAGATTCCCCATTTGGGTCGCATATGGTTGGCTGACACAATGTTTACCTCGTGGTTCTGGCCTCAGGTCTCCTACTAGTTCCCCTCTCTCAAAGGTTGTTTTGGACAGAATTCTGGGGCAAGTGGAACAAGCATGTGTGTGGGGTTCAGTGGACCCAGCCTGCCTAGCTGAAGCACACCGGGGTTAAGACAGGCCAACACGTCTCCTCTTTCCATCATCATGTGGATGAATAATAATAGCACATATGGTCACTGAAATCTGCTGCCTTCAAAGTGCTGGCTGTCTGGCTTGATCTGGGTTGGGATTTTGAAAGTTGGCACTTGGGCCACTGCTTTTTCAGTGCTGAAGTGTCAGAGCACTGAAGATAGACTCATAATCCTTTCTTGGCCCTGGACTCCCGGAGTTATTGCAAGCTGTAATTGCAGAATGGACTTGCAGGTTGTGCATATGGCTGCAACATTTCTTTTATAAGCTTGTATAGAATGTCAGAAAAATTTTATTTTGCATTTTATGAGCAACGTAAAGAATGCTTTGTAAATAGCTTGAAGCTGAAAAAAGCCCAACTGAAAACACACACATACACAGACGCACACATACCACTGAAAGGAGCCTTATTTTTGTTAATCACAAACATAAGGTATCTAGTGATCAAGCAATTTCCTGGCAAGAAATACAGCAAGACAAGTCTGGAAAGGTTTTAAAAATGTTGACTAGCTCATGAACCACAGCCCATACCAAACCTTTGCAGAAGGCTAGGTGTAGAGCGGTTTCCCATGATCTCTGGGACTGCTTTGTGCTGCCATGAGACCTGGGAACAAAACAGCCATAGAGTAATTTGAGTCTAAACAGAAAATGGAAACATATGTTGGAGAGGTTTCTGGAAAGAAACTGAACATTTGATCAATGTTAATAATGATTCCTAGGATATGAAACTTCTCCAGCGGCTGCCCTTGAGTGAGGTGAGGTGACTGTGGACTTGGCTCACGGCCAATCACAAGAGATGCCCACAGTAAGCAGCTGTGTCTGGAGGCTCCAGGCATGAGGGTGTGCCTTCAGAAAGTTCCATCACACTGCTTTCACTGACAGAATAGCATGGCCTGGGATAATGTTTTTAGTACCAGCATTTCAATCACACACACACACACACACACACACACACCAAAAAAGTATCAAATAAGCTATCATGTTAAAATAACAAATGAGTAATTCCCAGGAACCATGGAAGGAGAACTGGAAGGAGCTGAGAGGTTACGTCAGGCTCCGTCCACAGAGGAAGCCTCCTCTGCACACACCGTCATTCTTATCTCTCAGCAGTAAATACTTCCAGGAGCAGGAGGCTTGCTACCAAAGAAGCTTTTCTGTTGGTGAGTTCTGTTGTTACCATGTCTTTTCCCTCTTCTTTCCTTCTTTCTCTCACTTCCTTCTTCCCTCCTTCCTTCCCTCTCTATTATTTCTGCTATTTCTTTGATTTGTACTTTGAAACCTCCTGAAGCAAGCCAGACTCCTAATCCACAGGACAGTTCCCTGGGTGTTTAAGGAAGCTCTACTGACCCCTAATTAGAAATAGAAAGCATTAATGGAGATGGCCAAAGAAAGTCTGTATTGGGCTGGAGAGATGGCTTTGTAGATAAGGCATTTGCCTGTGAAGCCAAAGGACCCACATTTGATTCCCCAGGACCCAAATAAGCCAGATGCACAAGGTGGTACATGTGTCTAGAGTCCATTTGTGGTAGCTGAAGGCCCTGGAGTGCCCATTCTCTCTCTCTTTCATTCTCTCTATCTGTTTCTTCCTCTCTCTCCCTCTCAAATAAAATAATAAAATAAATAAATAAAATATTAAAAAGAAAGTCCATATATAGGAGATCACAATAACTGACCACCAGCAAATAACAACTTGTTTCTTTCTTTCCAGTGTTTACACCTCTTATTTTGTGGGATGAGTCTATACGCTGGGATGAGTCTATAGAACACTCTACGGTTTGGGTTAGAGACTCCACATTTTACTGCCCCATCTTGGTTTCACCACCCATAGGTTTCCTGAAACATAATAAAGCACCATACACCAGGTGACTTAAAACAAGAAAGCTAAGCCGGGTGTGGTGGCTCACGCCTTTAATCCCAGTACTCAGGAGGTAGAGGTAGGAGGATCGCTGTGAGTTGAAGGCCACCCTGAGACTACATAGTGAATTCCAGGTCAGCCTGGGCTAGAGCAAGACCCTACCTTTAAAAACAAAACAATACAAAAAGTTAAAGAAAAACACACAGAAAATAGAGCCAGCTTTGGTGATACACACCTGTCATCCACAGCACTTGGGAAGCTGAGGCTTGAGGATTGCCATGAATTCAAGGCCAACTTGGATTATATAATGATTTCCAGGCCAACCTGAGTTATAGAATGAAAGCCTGTCTCAAAACAATAATAGCAAATCAAACAGGCAAACAAGCAACCAAAACCAAGACAAACAAAACCCCAAGAAGGTCATATTGTACCACATCAAGAGGGTAGAAGTCATAAGAGCAGGGTCTGCCTGGGGTTGGAAGGAGTATCGCCTGTCTGTGCCTGACTCCTCGCCCTCTCTGCCATGTCTGTGTGTATATATAAACATGTGCCAGGCATTCTTTTTCTCTAAAGACACCAGTCCTGCTCACTTAAGACCCACCCTTCTGACCTATTTAACTTCTTACATCCATAGGGACCCCATGCTCAAACATCACACTCTGATATATGCGAGTTCAAGGCCAGTATGTGGATTTAGGAAAACATCTTCCTGTAGTCACTACCGCCTCTCACCTGGGTGACTTTCAGCTGTCTGCAAACGATATCGTCAGGTCTGCTTTAGGTTTTCAGCCCAATCTTTAATGAGAGTATGTGAGTTTCCTCAGTTGGCAATTGTATGATGGCTACTTAGTCTTTCAGAGGTTGTCTGGTACACTCAGGAGCCAATCTCCTGTAAGTTAGATGGGACATTTGACCCAGCACCTGCATAAACTTGTCACTTGCATGACTATCCCTGGGTCTGCATGCTCAGTGCATTATATTTTCAGTCCTAACATCACGCATGTTTCCCTTGTGGATGGTCCTCTACCTGGAGTAGCCTCTGTTCTACCTTATATAGTATTTCCACTACTTCTTAGGCCTCTGCTTCAGTATTTCTTAGATGTTCTAATTGACCCATCTAAACAAAGCCCCTCTCCATCCCAGCTTTTCGTTTGTTTTCACCACAACCTGTGAAATGCCCTGCAGTTATTTTGTCTTTGTTTGATTTTTGTCTTTTCTGCTACAGAACAGATTGGAGACATGCTTATTACTGTATCTCCTGTATGTAATATAGTGCCCAGAGCATACTAGCTACTCCAACAATGTCAAACGAGTGGTACGGAGCAATGCTAAACACTAATGCTTTTGGCAATCTCATCTGGCTTCTAACTTTAAGATGCCTTGTTTCTTCACTATTTATTGATGTTTTGAATACATGGTTTGTTTCAAGTTCTGGTAAAGATCTTTCACAGACATAGTTGTTCCTCTAGATAACATAATGATTTCTTTCTAAAAAAAAAAAATCTCTGTTTTTGTATGAGTAACCCATGACCTCCCAGTAAATAATAGTGATCTCATTCCCACTATTAGCAAATGGTCTAAGAATGAACTTATGATGAAATTCTGGCTAACAATACAAAATTTTTCTAGAAAAGTCTCTCTACTTTACAAGGAGATACCAGAAAGAAACACTTCGTCATTTCTGTAAAGCAATACTGGAGGTTGGTTCCAAAGATGGCTGAGAGCAGAAACAGCATGCGGGTGTCGAGGTGGAAGTGGGAAAAGAAACTGTATCCTTGGTTCCTCCATGCGTCTTCTGAAACACTTAGCTACACTTGAAATCACACAAGACCTCCTTACTGCGGAAGACCAATGACTTAGACATTTCTAATGCAGCTGACACATCTTCTATGTAATGTCGCTTATCAGGTTATCAACTTTTTATCACTTTATAATTGTTTTTTGAAAAATCTATTACTTTTTAATTAGAGAGAGAGAATGAGAGAATGGGCATACCAGGGCCTCTAGCCACTGCAAATGAACAGCAGACAGTTGTGCTACCTTTTGCATCTGGCTTTATGTGGGTACTGGGGAATTTAACTCATGTCCTTAGACTTTGCAGGCAAGTGCCTTAAACACTGAGCAAGCTCTCCAGATCATAATTGCTTTTTTCCCCCTATTACAAACAGGTTAAAATATATTGTTTAACAATCTTTCAATCTTTGAAGTAGACATGTGAGTTCTTTTCCTCTCTTTCTTTCTTTCTTTTCTTTTCTTTTTTTTTTTTTTTTTTTTTTTTTTTTTTTTTTGAGGTAGGGTCTCAGTCTTGCCCAAGCTGATCTGATACTCACTTTGTAGTTCCAGGCTGTCCTCGAATTCCCAGCAGTATTCCTACCTTTATCTCCCAAGTGCTGGGATTAGAGGTATGATTTTTCTCTTCTCTAGTCTGCTAATACCATAGATACCTTTAATATGTTTCCTAATTTGAAACTCCTTGGCTGTTCTAGGAGAAACCAAGCTTGATGGCCAGGTAGTACTCATTTTAATACTTCATTAAACCCAAATGCTAATTGACATTTGAATTGTAATATTTGTATTTATTTTAAAAGTAAAGTACACTTAGTTGTTTTGTGTGTGAGTGCATGTGTGTAGTAGTATGTGTGGTGTTGTGTGTGTGATGGTCTTGAGCATGTGATGTGTACATGTTTATGTAGAGATGCATGCACCCCATACATAGGTGCGGAGGGAAGAGGAGAACATCAGGTGTCCCTCCTCCATTTCAAACTATGATGGATTTCCCTGAGGAGTTTCTTCCTGATTCAGGAGCTTGCAATTTTCACAAGCCCTCGCAATTCTCCAGTCTCTGCTCCTCATAGTGATACAGAATAGGAACAAGGTAGCTTTTTTAATAGGTAGGTAGCCACGGACGGAGGCCCAAGATGATACCACCTTGCCTGCTCTGGCAGGACTAGAACCTACATCTGACTAAGTCTCATCAAAGATGGCTGAAAGCAACAACTCCAGTGACTCCGCCTCCTCCTCAAGTTTTTCCTGGCTTAGCACAGCTGGGTGGGCTCACCCCTCCTGAGTCAGCCTCTTGAACAGGGTCAACCTCACAGAACTGCTGTGAGTGACCAGATACAAATTTCCTACGAAATATAATTACTACAAATATTCATTAATACTACAAATATTCCATCATTTAAATATCATCAATACCTTAAACAGCTTCTCCAGTGTGCTTCCCTCGGTAGGTGAAACCATCATTCAGTTGACTGGAATCCATAGTATTTGTGAGGCTTTTAATGGACTTGTCCATTGAAGTCTTTTCAGAATTCCAGTAGGTTGTAGCACATAATAGGTACTTAGGAAGCACTGAGCCCAGCACAATTGATGAATAACATTTTCTCTTTTACCCATGAACATAGTACCATCATTTAAAAAGTTCATGTGTTTTTCTTAAAAAAATGTTTTATTTATTTATGAGAGAGAGAGAGAGAGAGAGAGAGAATTAGAATGGGTGGCCCAGGGCCTCCTGCTGCTGCAAACAAACTCCAGACACATGTGCCACTTTATTTATCTGGCTTTACGTGCATACTGGGAACATGAGCCATCAGGCTTTGCAAGAAACCATATTTCTCCCTGAGCCATCTCTCCATACCCCTCATATGGGTTTTAAAAGTCACATGCATAAGATCATGAAAGACAGCAAAGAAAAGATAATCAGTGGTGAAGTGGGAAATACAGTATTCATTAAAATTAAAAAAAAGAGGACCAGAGAGATGGCTTAACAGTTAAGGCTCTTGCCTGCAAAGCCTAAGGACCCAGGTTCGACTCCCCAGATCCCATGTAAGCCAGACACACAGGGCAATGCAGGCACAAGATCACATATGCACACAAGGTAGCATATGCATCTGGAGTTCTATTACAGCTGGAGGCCCCGGTGCACCAATTTTCTCTCTCCCTCATAACCCCCCCCCAAAAAAAAAGGCATGAAGAGGGTTGGGGAGATAGCTCAGTTAGTAGAGTGCTTACCTTACAAGCATAAGGTCCTGAATTCAAATCTCCAGTATGCATGTAAAAATGCTGGACACGGTTTATATGCGTGAATCATAGCAGTGGGGATGCAGAGACAGGGCTTGCTGACTACCTAAGTTAGACAACCTGATGAGCTCTAGATTCATTGGGAGACTGTGCCTCAAAAGATCAAAAGATAAGATGAAGAACAACTGAGGAAGATACCCAGCATCAACTCTGACTTCTATGTGCACATACACACACGTGCATGCCCATACACCCACACATATACACCCCACACATACAGACATACCGCACCACATAAGTGCAAACAGATTGTATTCTTTCATTAAAAATGAACATGGGTCAATAATTTCCAAAAAAAATGATGCGATATATTATTTTTAAGAAAAACAATTAATACAAAATTATAAAGTTGGGACTGGAAAGATAGCTCAGGAGGCAAGAGTACTTTCTGCCCAGTATGAGGACTTGAGTTCTGTCTTTAGCATACCTATAAAAAACCAGATGAAATCATGTAGACAAGCAACCTTAGCCCTGAGTGGGGAGATCTCCGTGGCTCACTAGTCATCAGCTCCAGGGTAACTTAGAGACTCTGTCTCAGGGAAATAAACTGGAAGGGAAACAGAGGGAGCAAACCTGAGATTCTTTTCTGTCCTCTGCACGTGTGTGTATGGAGTACATACATGTGTACACACATGCATGCACTACACACACATCACACTACACACACACAGATCTCCCCCTCCCCAGTTATAAAGAAATCTTGAACCAAAGGAGTCAAAAAGAGTTACCAGGACAAATACAAACAAAAATAGAGGCTGAAATCATGAAATCAAGTAAGATGGTATTTAAGGTCAAGCACCACAAAGCATCATAATGAGAATCTAAAATAATGATGAGACACAATTTATGAACTTGCTATTTTTGACACCTCTCCAAAAGGAGGGAAATGATACTGCACCAAATATCAGGTGAATTCATAAAGTGAAATCTGGGATGCAGAGAAAGCTTCACCAAAAATATAATGACCCTGTGTAAGGCAGACTTGGTGGAGAGTAACCACAGTCCCATTCTGGTAGGTCACTGGTGCTTTTCTGTCCCGTGATAGTGTTACATTTGGGCGATGTCATCTGACTCATTCTGCCAGTAACTCTGAGTATAAATGTGTTCATTGACAGATACCAAGATAATTAATAAGGAATACACTTTGAAGTGCTTTTGAATCAAAGAATAGCAAAAGAGAAAGCATAAACTGTCTCTACACAATGAGACATTAGGCTTGTGTTACAGCTGCTCTGGAGCTAGAGGAAATTGCTTTTGAGGTTTGTTGTGTTACTAAACTAAAAACATTAATGAAGGAAGAATTAAGAAGGGATGATCACATTCAATTAATGCAAGCTAAGTAAGTCTAAAGAAAAATAAAAGTGGGGGTTAATAAATGTAGAATCTGATACTTTAAAGTAGAAATGTAGGGTAAATAGATTTTAAGAAATATTCTTGAAATGTCTAGATCTTAAAAGAGAAAAATATAAACAAGATAAAGAATAATCATCAAAAAGATGAGCATTCACAGCATCATTCATGGTAGCTCAAAAGCAGAAACAACCCAAATACCGATCAGGAGTGACTAGCTAAGGTGAAGCACAAGGAAGACAATGGAGGGGCTGAAGAGATGGCTCAGCAGTTAAAGGCACTTGCTTGCAAACACTGACAGCCCCAGGTTCGATCCCCAGCACCAAAGCCAGGCGCTCAAAGTGGTGCATGCTTCTGGAGTTCATTTGCAGTGGCAGGAGGCCCTGGAACATGCTTGCTCTCTCTTTCTTTTTCCTTCCCCTCTTTCAAATAAATATTAAAAATAAATTAAATTTATAAAAATATTTAAAAAGAAATATAGTACAATAGTCCTCAGCCTCAAAAAGGAAGGAAATTTGGACACCTGCTGCAATACAGATGTCCTTGGGGATGTTATATGGAGTTAAATAAGCTTCTCCTACTTCAGCCTCTCATGAGGACTAAAGGTATGTGTCACCATGCCCAGCCCACAATTTCTTTACCCAGTTCATCTATTGATGATCAACTAGAATGGTTCCATATTTTTAATTTTTTTTGTTTTTATTTTTTTATTTATTTGAGAGCAATAGACAGACAGAGAGAAAAAAAGGGAGAGAGAGAGAGAGAGAGGGAAAGAGAGAGAGAGAGAGAGAGAGAGAGAGAGAGAGAGAGAGTAAGAGAGACAGAATGGGCATGACAGGGCCTCCAGCCACTGCAAACAAACTCCAGATGCATGTGCCACCATGTACATCTGGCTTACATGGGTCCTGGGGAATCAAGCCTCAAACCCGGGTCCTTAGGCTTCACAGGCAAGTGCTTAACCTCTAAGCCATCTCTGCAGCCCCTGGAATGGTTCCATTTTTAAATGATGGGGCATAGCGCAGCAGTAAATACAGATGTGCAAGTACCCCTGAGATATGCTGAGTGAAAATCCTTTAGCTATATACCCCAGGTCTGGCATAGCTGAATCATATAGAAGATTCAGTGTTATGAGGAATCTCCCACTGACTTCCATGTTGGCCATGGAAGTTTACATCCCGCCTGTCAGTACATAAGGGGTCTCCTTTCCTCACATATTCACCAGCATTTGGTGCTGTTTGCTTTCTTGAGACAACCTTCCTGACTAAGGTGAGATGGCATCTGAAAGCCACTTGGATTTGCATTTATGGCTAAGGATATTGAACACTGTTTCAAGAATTTGTATTTATTCTTTTGAGAAATGTATATTCAGCCCATTTATTGATTGGATGATTGGAGGGGTTTAGTGTTTTTAATTTTTGCAGTTCTCCATTGATTATAAATATTATATCTGATGTATAGTGGGCGAAGATTTTTTTTCCCATTCTGCAGGCTGTCTTTTCACTCTGCTGATAATTTCTTTTGCTGTGCAGAAAGTTATGTCTTAGTGCTGGTATAATTTTAATGAGGAAATATGAGACAAGCAGAAACTAAACAGTGAGACAAGGCAACTCATGATGAAATCACTCAGATCAAAACAAAAGTTATTTGGAATTAATAGTATTCAGGGAAATTAAAGTTGAACTATATGATGAGAACTAGGAGTACAATTCAGTGGTAGTATGTGTTTACTGCACATGAAACCCTGGATTCAATCTCCAGGGCCAATACTACTACTAATAATAACAATGAAATGGCAGGACATGCTCAAAGTTGGGTAAAAAATAAATAGAAAAGATCTATAACTGACTGTAGAAACCTGGAGAAAAGGCATTCATACACTGCTGGTGGCAAGGTAACGGGTTCATCTTCTGGGGAAAGTGATCTGACAACGTTGATTAAAGTAATGTATGGCTTTTGACCCAGAAATGCACTCCTGGGAAAATTTTCTCTAGAAACAAAAGCCACAGTACATGAGACTTGACACACAGAGAGATTTAGTATATCACTGTTAGTTGATATGAAAATGAAAAAGAAGTAGAGAACAAACTAGATGCATACCAGGTGATTTGGAAAACAATCCAAAAGGTATTTTTGAGTATGAAAAAGATGTGAGAACTATATATAATATATTCAATTTTGATTTATAAAACCCAACTCTCTTCTAATGAAAATCTGTATGTGTGTTTGTGTGTGTAAACAGAATTATGCTTGTATATAAGACCATATTTATATATAGGCTTAAACAAGTAAGAAGTGTCTTGTTAGAGTAAATTGAATATTCCTAATACTAAATATATGTATGTGTTTGTGTCCTAGCTGAGGAGTGTGCATGTGTGTGTGTATGGAAAGGACACATGTAAACATATGATTGTATTTAAATATACGTTTATGCATGTAGAGGACTATGTATATGTATTCTAGCTGTTTAGAGCTAGGAAGGTATCCAGAAGTAATACCATGTGCTTACGTCGTAAGTGGATTGCTCTGCATGCTCTGTGTGTGGATGGAGCTGGGTTGGGCTGTACATGAAGTTGGAGAAAAACTGGGTTAGGATTGTCACTGTGGATGTAGATGAAGGTAGAGGCAAGGACACATGTTTGTATAAAGTTGGGACTTGGATTTGAATAGGATTAATGGTATAAACCTGAATCCAAATCTGGATTAAGTTGGAATTATGATCTTTTTTTTCTATACAATTGTATAATGGGCTATAAGCTGCTTACCATAGGTTTCTGTGATTATATAGCATTATTAATTGGAATTTAAAAATCTGTATCTGATTAGGATTTTTATTTCACATCTAAAATCATGATTGAATATATCTAGATATGTTAATGTATGCAGATACGAATATGTGTCTGTCTGTTGTATCATAAAATTATGGAAGATGTATCTTTAATCTTAAATAACTAGAATTCATATATGTATGTAAAATTTACTATATGGGGTTCAGTCAATGTAAATCTATTCATACAGGAACATATTAACATTATCTACCTATGTACTATCTATCTTCTATCTATCTATCTATCTATCTATCTATCTATCTATCTATCTATTATCTGTTATCTGTCTTTCTCTTTGGATTATATCAATATATCTACAAAGGGCTTATTTGCAGACTAGATTATGTAAAATGGCATTTGCTAAGATGATGTTAACATGACCACTGCCTTGCAGAGCAATGCTAATGATGTGTTGTCTAATTCCATATCAGATTATGTAAAGATTTCTATATCTGCACCAAGTTATGTAGATTGATATGGATTATGGAGTACCAATACACAAAATGGTCTCTGTATAGCATGCCATAAATGTATAGAAATGTTTAGCATGACAGAAATATTTCTATGTCTATTATGTCTGGTTGAATGTAAATACACACTATATTGATTAGAATATTTGTATCCATTAAGATCAATAACTATATGGAATTACCTGTCCCAGCATGATATTCTGCAAAATAAGAGCTTATTTTCCTTTATGAGGATGACAAAAATGTCTGTGTGTCCCTATTGGCCAAAACAATGCAAGCAGAGCTTCCATCTGCATATGAGATTATGTATTAGTACACATATGTAACATCATGCAGTGTTGTATCAGGAGCCTACATCTGAAACTCATTTAGAATTATGCAAATGTACTTTCATATCTTGATTACAACTATACAAATGTATTTTGTACTTTGTGCAAAATTAGGTTCATGTATTTGTATATATATTTGCAAATACAATTGTGTATGTAAATCTTTTGTCTTATACAATAAAATGTAATGATCATAGAAGTCTCTGAAAACTCAAGACACAAGAAACAAAATTAAGATGTTATTAGGACCATGTGTAACTTTTTCATGCTTTCTATGCCTCTCCATCAAATAAAAGATCCATATGATTTAATAATAGTAGAATCATGCTACATAGTTATGATCTATTTAAAATAAATAAAAATCTATAACTATTGATAGTACAATCTGAGTGTGTTGGTCTGAATGTAAATGTCCCACATAGCCTCAAGTGTTTATGTTTAAGCTTTCTAATTAGTCCCCAGATGACAGAGCCTTGGGGAAGTGGGTCCTTGCTGGAGGAGGTGTGTTGCTGGGAATGGACACTGGGATTATTAGTCTAGCCTACTAGGTGTTCACAGCCCGCATACTCTTGCTGTTATCTGTCTGTTGCAGATATGTGGATATGTGAGCCAGTTGTCATGCTTTTCTTCACCCTGATGAAACTTCTCCTCAAAACTGTACACTTGAAACCAACACTTTCCTCCAATAAGCTGCTTCTGGATGGGTGTTTGTCCAGAAAAGAAAAGGTAATTGCTACACTAAGTAAAAGTTTCTCTTGTATTACTAGTGGCTAGATGAACTGATCATTTTATTGGAAAGCAATCTAACAATATTTCTTAAAAATACTCCTTTTGGATGCAGGTACAATTGTGCACGCATGTAGTCAGTGAGGAAGGACCCCTTGGAGTATAGAAGTTTGAAATGAGCCTGGGCAACTTGGGGACATTTTGTCAAAATAAAAATCTTTTATCTAATGTGGTATTTTCTCTCATGTTAGTCTCCTTTTTATAAAACTTTTATTTTATTTTATTTTACTTTTTGGTTTTTCTAGGTAGGGTCTCACTCTAGCCCAACCTGACCTGGAATTCACCATGTACTCTCAGGGTGGCTTCAAACTCAAGGTGATCCTCCTAACTCTGCCTCCCATGTGCTAGAATTAAAGGCGTGCGCCACCACACCTGGTCTCTTATTCTCCTTATTCATGATTTGTTGTTTTGCATGAATACTTTTTAAAACTCAGTTTGATAAATTTCTTTAAAGAATGCTATTGATTAGTTTTTTTATTTTTAGTTCTTTGTAGAGTCTAGATATTAGGCTTCTGTCAGTGCTATAGCTGGAGAAGATTTTCTCCCATTCAGTGGGTAATCTACTGGTTCTGCTTATAGTACGTCTGTCTGTGCACTTAGCACTGCATGTAATTGCTTTAAATATATGTATTAATTTAGAGAGAAGGATTATTTTAAAAATCTTTTATTTATGAACATAGAGTAGAAAAATACCATTTGTATGTTTTAGCAGAATATACTTAATGTTTTCAAACAAGTCTTGCACATTATTTAATTCATGAGGGATAAATATACACTTATTTAATGCAAATAATATTTTTAAATATCAATCTCAAATTTTGCTCCATATAATCACTAATGAATTTTTGAATATTGATCTTAATGGTGATTTAATGAACTCTTTTATATCAATTCTAGTAATCTACTATTTTTGGTACTTTATAAGTAGACAGCCATTATTTCCAAATAATGAATGTTGCTTATTTCTCCCAAATTCCTTTGTTGTGCCTTCATTTAAAACAGATTGAAAAGAGGGCACATCTATTGTATCCTGCCTGAGTGCTGATGTGCCTGTTTGTCTTAACTTGGGCATTAGAAAAGAAATGGTAATAGTAGGTGCTATTTTTTTGTTCCTGTTTCAAGGAGATGACCGACATGTTCTATTATGTATGATATTTTGGTAAAGTTTTCTTTTGTTATAGAAACCCTCTAAGAAATGCCCAGAGTATCTTTCTATTTCTAATATGCTAAAGATGTTTTAAATGATTGGAGAATGCTTTTTAGGATGGTGTGTGTGTGTGTGTGTGTGTGTGTGTGTGTTGAGGTGATCATACTTTTCTTTATTTAATTAATTATTTGTGTACTTTTATCCTACTGATTTCCAAGTGTCTATGTAGTAGCACAGTGCCATGAACCCTCACGCTCCAACCTCTTGTGATCACCACTTCCGATCTTCTTTTGATTTTGTTTCAGGAGCCCTCTCTTTCCAGCTCTCACTTCCACCCACCATGAGCATGTTAAGATGAAAGCCATGCTACTTCTTACACAGGTGTTTGCAGATGCTTCTGGAAGACTTTTGTCTTTTATTTTGTTATCTTTTAAAATTTCTGTCAAAATGTTTCTTTCTCTTCTCCATGTCATTACTTGTAGAAATTAAGTCAGGGTTTTGACTGACTGTTTTTTTTTTTTTTTTTTTTTTTGTACTGCATGAAAGGATGAAGTGTCTTCAACAATAGAGTCTTGCCTTCTACTTCTAGTTGGCAACCAAGAACATTGGTATCATTTCGAGGGTCGCAGGGGCCTCGCTAACCAACACCGTACTGGGAGATAAAGACACAGAGATGGAAGCCTCATCCCTGTTGGGTAGCTGTCATGGTGATGGAAAGTGCTATGCAGGCTGCTGGGGGAGAAAAGTCATCAACAGGCTCAGTTAGCAATGGACCCTGACAGCTACATAACCAAATGTCAAGGCATGTTGAGCCCATTGATGCAATAGTTACACAAGTGTCATGGGGGTTATTAACTACTTTCTGTTTGGTTTAAAGCCCAGTCTATGGGTGGGAAATCATGCTTGGTACTGAAAAACCTAGTCAAAAGCCTATGGTTAGGAAGGTAAGAGGCCTTGGAAGAGAAGCTAAAGGGCCAGTATGCATACGTTGAGCTCCAAAAATTACCATTTAAATATTTGTGTTTGTGCCTATAGATTAGTGCTGCTCTCACCTTTGTTCAACTGAACTTCTTTTGTTAGATGGAGGTGACTACTTTGGAGACATGAAACTTGTCAAAGTGCAGAGAATATGTGACCATTGAACACACAGTGACAAATGAGACATCTCTATCGTGTCCTCCAAGGCTCAGGGAACATTTAAGAAGAGGAGGTAGAAAGTGTAAGGGCCAGAGGATGGGAAGGAGAGCTTTGGACCTCTGTCTTCTGGACATGAAGTGGCCACTGTGTTTGTGACTTCACAAAAATTATCATAATCTTCACGGTATTGGGTCCATCAACATCTTTTCATGGGTGATGGAGGAGGGCAGGAAAAAACACATCAAAATAGAAGCCAGCCAGCCATAGTGGCCTATGCCTTCAATCCCAGCACTCATGAGTGTTTTATAGTGTACAGGGGTAGGAGGATTGCTGTGAGTTCAAGGCCACCCTGAGACTACATATTGAATTCCAGATCAGACTGGGGTAGAGTAAGACCCTACCTCAAAAACAAAAAAAAAATAGAAGAGGGACTAGTTGGAAATAAAAGGGGTTCAGTGGAAGGGTGATGGGGACAAGAGAAAGTAATGAGAGAGAGTTATGATCAAAATACATTATGCACACATGTATGAAATTATCAATAAAAACTTAAAAAATAGTAGATAACTTAATTTTTTGTTTTTATTTATTTATTTGGGAGTGACAGAGAGAGAAAGAGGCAGACAGAGAGAGAGAGAGAGAATGGGCATGCCAGGGCTTCCAGCCACTGCAAAAGAACTCCAGACACGAGCATACCCTTATGCATCTGGCTAATGTGGGTCATGGGGAATTGAGCCTCGAACCCGGGTCCTTAGGCTTCAAAGGCAAGTGCCTAACAGCTAAGCCATCTCTCCAGCCCAATTACTAGGTAATTTAGAAACCAAATTTTGGCTTTGAAGATCGTTTTGAATGATTTACTTTCCATTTATTTATTTTTTTTGCCTAATTTCATATGTTTTCCATTTTTCTTCTCTCCTATGACTTAAGAGTACTCGAGCAGTGAATTTTAAATTTTCACATGAATGAAGATTTATTTCTTGACTTGGTGTTAACTTCTAAAGTGCATTGTATCCAAGGGCATGATCCATATGGCTACTGTTTGTATTTTATTAAAACATGCCTTTGAAGATCAGTTTTATGAATGTCATTGATTAGCATTTTAAAATTTCTTTTGTATCTTAAAATTTTCCATGATTCTGTAAGTAATCAAAAATATATATTTCAATATCTCACTAAGATGGAGACTGGCAAATTCACCCAGTCACTCTATCAATCTTTACTTTTTATTTTTGATGTTATATTTTATGGTATGTATATCTTAAGAACTATAGTCTTGTGAATTAAAACTTTGGCATGATATAGGAAATTGATCTAAACCCAATAATATTTTTTAGGTAAGCCCAACAGAATGGCCTTTTTTTTCTGATAGAGAGAGACAGAGAGAGTGAGAAAGGGACTGAGAATTGGTACTCCAGGGCCTCCAACCACTGAAATCAAATTCCAGACATTGTGTGCCACCTTGTGTGCATGCACCACCTTGCACACTTGAGTCATCTTGCACATCAGGCTTATGTGGGAACTGGTGAGTTGAACAGGGGTCCTTAGGTTTCACAGGCAAGTGCCTTAACTGCTAAGCCACCTCTCCAGCCCAAGCCCCAACAATGCTTTTGTCCTAAAATATACATTGTCTAATTGATGCTTGCATTCTCATGCAATCATCACTAATTTCTCTTGGTTTATTATGGTCTGTCTAACATTTAAAAATATTTATTTATTTATTTGAAAGAGAGAGAGAGAGAGAAACAGACAGACACACAGAAAGAATGAGCATGCCAGGGCCCCTAGCCACTGCAAATGGACTCCAGATGTATGTGCCAGCAGGTGCATCTGGCTTACATGGATACTGGGGAATTGAACCTGTGTCCTTAGGCTTTACATACAAATGCTTTAACCACTAAGCAATCTCTCCAGCTCCTGTGTACCATTTTAAATCCTTTACTTCCATACCATTTTAAATCCTTTACTTCCACATTTCCTGTGTCATTTCTTTGGTGTATGCTGTTTATAAAAACCAGACAGCTGAATATTATTTGATTTAATACTATCTGTTGGCTTTTAAATGGTGTGGTCCACTTACATCTACCATTATTGTTTTATATTGATATGTTTACACAATTTTTTTTCCATTTTGCTCTACTTTTGTATGTTTTACTTTATGGTTTTTCCCATTTTTACTTGCTTTTAGGTTAAATTTTAATAAGATTTCATGTCTTAATCTATTTTCCCCAACTCAAATGGGCTGCATGCTTTACATGTCATTGTATTTTACATAGCCATCATTAAGAAAATGCTGTGAATAATTAATAAATTCTAAGACTAATCTCAATAAATAAATTCCTACTTTGAGAACTACATACTTTGTTATTGTTACTGAATCTAGTCCTGTGTTATTATGTAATACTAAAGAATTTCAAAAATATTATATTAAGTGAGGTAACCCACTCAAGAGTAGGCTACAGTGACTATAGTAAATCTTTATTTCATAATTCATCTAAAATTTAATAGCCTCTTCACTGATTCTCTGTCCTGAGAATGACTTCTTTTTCTCATCCTTAAAATGAACAACACATTTTTGGTGATCTTCAGGTTTCTTAGTGCCAAAGAGCTTCTCTTGGTTTCCTTCTGTACGTTTTGCTGGCAGCTTTAATCTAGAGAAGTGTTTTGAGGATATATATATATTTTTTGAGCAGATACTTTTCCATACATATTCTTCTGTGTCTGTTTCAGTACATCCCTCTTCTTATCCTTCAGTTTTCCAAGACTCATGGTATGAACCTGATGGTACCTACATTGCATAATCATCCTGCGACTTTAAAGGACACATATCTGTTTTGATGGTAAGTCTATCCCTGGTTTTGCCATGTTGTTCTTTTCCAAGTTTAATAAGTTTCTTCTTTGCATGGTCATCTACACTGAAAAGGGAAAGTTTAACCCTTAATGATGTTACTATTCATGCCTTGTATTTATGCTTTGAGGTTTCAAATATCTGGTCCTGAGGAAAGAAAATTAGCTGTGTCAATCTCTATTATAAAACACTTCCCACATTTCTGACCACTGTCCAGTGTACCTGGCCACTCTGCATTGCTGTGTTTAAGAACTTCATGATTCCTTTAAATTGCTGTAGAAGAGTCAACTGAAGACAACTGAGCATCTTTAATATCTCTAGATTTCCCTCCTTTGCCATGGTGTGCCCTTCTTTAATAGATAGCCCATCTGAACAGGTAGAACTACTGCTGAGGGTTTAAAAGGCACTGCAACAGGGTAAAACACTGGCCCAGTCCTCGTCAACAGCCATTTTCTCAATCCTATTAGATAGTACTTTCTTCTCACTGCCAGGAACTTCTAGCTATTCTTTCTGTTGGCCAATATCAAGATATTGGGGCCAGAGCTGGGCGTGGTGGCACATGCCTTTAATCCCAACACTTGGGAGACAGAGGTAGGAGGATTGCCATGAGTTCAAGGCCACCCTGAGACTACATAGTGAATTTCAGGTTAGTCTGGATAGAGTGAAACCCTACCTCTAAATTCCCTCTCCCCCCAAATAGATATTGGGACAGAGACATAGTTCAGTTGGCACAGTGTTGGTTAGCATACTCCATTCCCAGCACCACATGAATTTGGTGGTACATGCCTGTCATCTCAGCCCTTAGGGGGTAAAGGATCAAAAGTTGAAGGCTAGGCTGGATAAAAGTACTTGCTATGCAAGCTTGATGACCTGAGTTTGGATACCCTATAATCTACATGTTGTAGTTTGAATGTAAAATATCTCCCCATAGGCTCAAGTGGGTATTTTCCTTTTTTTGAGGAAAGCCCAACAGACTGGATTTTTCTTTTTCTATGTGAGTGAGACAGAGAGAGAGAATTGATGTGCCAGGACCTCTAGCCACTGTGATCGAAGTCCAGACACATGTGACCCCTTCTGCACATGTGTAACATTGCACAGTTGTGTCACTGTGCCTGGCTTACGTGGGATATGGAGAGTCAAACATGAGTCCTTAGGCTTCACAAGCAAGCACCCCAACTGCTAAGCCATTTCTCCAATCTGGCTCATGTGTTTTGAATACTTGGCTCCCAGCTGGTAATAATTTGGGAAAATAGTGGAGCCTTTGGGAGGTGGAGCCTTGCTGGAGGAGGTGTGCCACTTCACTAGGGTGGGCCTTGGAATTTTCGAGTACAGTCCATTTGCCAGTGCTAGTGAGCTCACTCTTGTGTTTCTTATCTTCTGCAGTGACAAGATGTGACACTCTAGCTGTCTGCTTTGCCATGCTTTCCCCAACATGGTGAGACTTCCTCTGGAAATTGTTTGGCCAAAAAGAAATGCTTTACTTCCATAAGCTACTTCTGGTAGTTATGTACAACAAGATGAAAGGCAGAAACCACACAATCCTCAGGAACTCACAGGCTACTTAGTCTGGCATATACATTGGTGAATAATAAGAGACTGCCTCAAAACAATGTGGAAGTCAAGGACTGGCACCCAAAGTTGTCCGCTGACCTCCACGTGTGTACTGTGGCATACATGCAACACACGCATATCTACACACACACACACACACACACACACACACACACACACATTTTAAAAAATAAAGTTAAAGTCTTACTCTGCTGTATAGTGAGTTTGAACACAGCCTGGTCATAAGACTGCAGGTGTGACTGGGAACATGGCCAAGGAAAAGGCACTCGGGGTCCAGACTACTGGCTGTAGGTCCAGCCATGACTGGAGTACGGCTAATTGTATTAAATCTTAAACATTATAGCACTTAATAAACACACTTTCATATAGCCATGCTCTAGCAGTCATATTCAGATAATTTAGCATAGGTATGAAATTCTCATCTATTATTATTCATATTCAGATTTGTTCAATTATTCCAGTGGTGTTGTCCATTGTTCTGACCTAGGACCTTTGTTTTGTTGAATACCTTGTCAGTTAGAATTTGTCTGATGGTTTAGCACTTTTTTACCACAATGCTTCTTGCAAAGAGGTTGGGTCTTTCCAGTAGCTCACAGTGAAGTGCTCAGTGTGTGTTCACGACTACTGAGAAGATCTAAATATTAATTAGCCTTTATTATTCAAAAGACTGGCAATGAGTAGCAGATGCAGCCTCTATTGTAGTCCTGGTACTTCTAGACTCTAGTTCTATGTCTGCAGGCTGGTGATTCTTTCCTGAGTTTACCTCTTGATTATAATGGCATATCAGAGACAGTAGCAACCAGCTCTTTCTATGAGCATTTGTTTCCTGTTGTCTTTGTCTGAAGCAATCAGTTAATTTAGTATGTCATCTGCTTTCCCAATTACTAGGGAAACAGTGTAACCAGATATTTTGCCAATGTACAATGTGGTGTACAATTTTTCAGCTTCAAACTATTATGTTCCACTGTCTGGCCCTGAAGCTAATGTCATATGTCTTAAGTTCCACTGTGTAGGTGGTACAGTGCTCCAGGTACCTCTATCTGCATCCTTTACCTTAGGTGAAGTTGTGCTGTGGCATGAAAAGAGATTGTTGGGCATGCCATTTACAGATTCTCAAATTGCCACAACCTGAGGACTATAAAAGCAAGAGGAATATTCTGTGAGAGACTTGCTGCGATAGGTTTTGCGTCTATGCTGTTCTATTAAACTGTTCTCCAAGTGGGACTTTATCCTATAAGAAATATGTGAACATATGCAAACAAGATGTATTTACAAAATGTTTAAGTTAACATCATTTACAATGGCAAAATAATGGATGTCATTTGACTACCTATCCACCGTGGGTTATTTATTTATGATGCACGCATATAATGGAATACTTTCACTAGCATTAAATACAATGAGGCAGCTCTGCCTGTTCTGCAACTGCAATACCTCTAGAATTCATGTTCAATGGAAATGCATAAAGGAATGTAAGTATATAAACCTACTGTGGTTTAGATGTAAAATGTCCTCCATAGACACATGTGTTTGAATACCTAATAATCCCCAGTTGATGGCGCTATTCTGGAAGGTTGTGGAACCTTTAGGAGGTGGAGTGCTTCTGGAGGAAGTGTATCACTGGGGGCTGGCCTTCAGGTGTTACTTCCAGCCCTGCTTGCTCTCTCTACTTCCTCCATGCTGACGTGGCATTGGACACAGGTTTCCTGCCCTTGCCATGCCTTCTCTGTAATAACGGACACTTGCTAAGAACTGTAAACTGAAATAAACCTTTTTCTTTACTTAAGCTGCTTCTGGTCAAATATTTTGTCACAGCAATTAAAAAGTAACCAATACACCTGCAATAGAATCCCTTTGTGTAGAAACAAGAACAAATCACAACATTATGAGTTTGAATATACATGTATAAAATGTAAGTGGAATGGGATCTGGAAAAACATGTTTACCTCTGAAAAGAGACGTGGGAAGTAGAGGTGAAGGGGGATCAAAGTGGACACAATCAAAGTCCTAGATGTGCTTTTTTTGTTGTTGTTTCAACCTTTGTAAAAGTACATTGCTTTGTTGCTTAAATGAATGCATTGAATAAATAACATAATTTTCCACAAAGGGTATAATGAACCTGTGACGGAAATGAGAACCCTGAGGTGACACTGTCAGTTTTAGAGATAACTACAGATGGAATGCAATACTTGTGGGATCTAATTAACTTCCTAGCAATGAGGATTTCAAGGAGTAAGTGCAAAGTACAGTAAAAATTTGGACCAAAAGTCATTTACTCTAAATGACATTTTTATCTAGAAGTTTCTTAGAGGACAGTCCTGATTTCTTATGTAAACTGACTATCCCTAGAAACCACCACATGTGTTTTGAAGTCATAGTTCTATTGAGCTTTGGCTCTGGAGAGACTTCCAGAACACCAGGGTGTTGACTATTGCTTTACTCCACTCCAATAGATTTGGCACCAGCTTCCCTAAGATCTCCTTTGAGATGAGAATGTCTGCTACTCTTAACTCTCCCAACCTTCTACACCAGGAGTGTTGTCTCCAGACTTTCAGCTCAACTACTCACTTTTCTAGGTTCTCAGAAGGATAACAAGAAGACCTGGAGCATCGGGTTTTAAATATTTTCATGTCTTCTTTCTCTAGGCATGCAAGCATAATCTGTTCTACTACCAGGGGCCAATAAAAGTCATATGGCCATGTGTGGGAGCACAGTCCTCTTGGGTGAATAAAAGAGAAGATTAGTCTGAAACATTGGTATACAATAGTAATGTTTCTCACAGACAGACACTCACACTTTTAGGGAGACCATGGTAAGAGTATTTGTAAAACTCCATGCCCTTTTCAAGCCTCGATCTAAGTTCCACAATGATTTCTAATACCGTTCTGAATTTGCAGTATACAAATGTAATACTGAAATTAAAGTAGAGAGTTTTGTCTTTCTTTGAGTTTATACAGACACTGAGACAGGAATCTTTAGGGCAGACATTTGCCTGGCATGTGAGGGTACCAGTATGGGCCAGGGGACTGTGATGGAGATATGCGAAGAATGCTATCTTAAGGGGTATGATAGATTGAAAATGACCTAAAAGTTCTTAGCAGCAAGCACATGCCCCATCTTTGGAGTCTGGGCTTACCTTATGATTTTCTTGGAGCAGCAGAATTCAGTGGAAGTGATACAGAGACTAGGTCTCCAGAGATATCACTGCTTATTCTCTTGCCCTCCTGAAAATGCTCCAAGAGCACCAGGTTCTTGGAAGGTAAGACCATGCAGAGTGGAAGTAAGTCATTCTAGGCAGCAGTGCCCTGGGAAACCTACTGCTAAACCATCCTCATGTGGCAGTAGCCACATGAGTAGCCCCAGGTGAAACAAAGAGGAATGCACATCTCAGCCTTGCTAGCCTGGCTAATCCCCAGACTGCAGGCACACAAAACAGCCATGACTACACAGGTGACAGGACAGGGGGTGGCCAGGGTTTCCTACCCAGGAACACTGTAACAGAGTTAGAAAATAGACAGCACAAAATGATGCCACCCAAAGACAAGCAAGTAGGGTGTAGACTCACCAAAGCTGAGGGTCACTGGAGGAGATCTGTCCAAGGTGTTCCCTAGCTATACTGGCTTGTTGTAATATATATATATATATATATATATATGTATATGTATATGTATATATATACATATGTGAGAAAAAGAGAGAGAGGGAATGGGTGTGCCAGGGCCTTTAGCCTCTGCAAACAAATTCCAGATGCATGTGCCCCCTTGTGCATCTGGCTTACCTGGGTTCTGGAGAATTTAACCAGGATGATCCTTTGGCTTTGCAGGCAAACGCTTTAACAACTAAGCCATCTCTCCAGCCCAGCTTGTTTTACTTTAGACAAAGCAACCTTCTAGGATTGCAGAGAGAAAACCACAGTCACGAGATTCAGGTTCCAGCAGGTCACAGCTATGAGGACACACTGGAAGGTTCAAGGAACCTGAACAGAACTTTGAGAACAGTGGTTACTAGATATTCACTAATAGCTCTTAAAAAAGTGAAACCATGGTATGGGAAGCAACACTGGATAGTGATGGATCCTAAGAATGATGAAGGCACTATTACCTATGCCTGCCAAGGCAAGAGAAAGGGGAGGAGTGATTCCTAAAATCCGACTAGAGAGGGCTGTATGGAAACGTCTACTTTTGGGAGCTGAAATCTTTGGTCAAGGGACTCAGTAAGAGACCTGTGTGGAGAAGGAGAGCTGCAGAAGAGATTCCAATGCCAGTATGCTTCCTTGCATCTCAAGGTCATGTCCTGAGCTGGAGACTAGGTTCATCTGAGAGAACTCAAGACTGACCAGATCCAACACCTAAAGATATACCTCCATATGCCAGTTTCTACAGGAGACAGAAGGCTAACCTTGACACATGAGTTAGAAAATCCACAGGGCCTGGTCACATGGACCCAAAACCCATTTGGCCCTTCAGAGTCTCTTTTTCAAAGAGCTCTCATTCTTTCAATATATTTTGGTCCTTCCTTCCTTCTTCTTTCCTTCCTTCCTTCCTTCCTTCCTTCCTTCCTTCCTTCCTTCCTTCCTTTCTTTCTCTCTCTCTCTTTCTTCTTTCAAACGTTAAAACATACTTTTATTTATTTACTTGAGAGAAATAGGAGAGAGAGTGAGTTAGAGAGAGAGAGAGAATTGGCAGATCAGGGCCTTTTTCCATTTCAAATAAACTCCAGACACATGCACCACATTGCACTACTTTATGCATCTGGCATTACATGGATACTAGGTAATGGATCCCTGGCTAGTGGGCTTTGCAAGAAATCACCCTCCACAGATGAGCCATCTCCCCAGCCCACTGCAACCTCTTCTGTATTGCAATACTTATTACTGAATAAATCAGCCTTCACCACCTTTAATGTCTGCCTGCTTTTGTTCAACTTTGACAGAAAAGCCAGAGATAAAAACAGCTTGCTGATATGGGACCTAAAAAGCAGCCTGTATACAGGGTGAGGGATGGTTTCTAGATGGAGGCATACACACCACCTTTATTTGAAACTCAATGTGGCTATGGGTCTACCCTCTGAGTCTTACACTTGACCGCCAGTCACAATGGAAAACCCATGCACAGAGTTTGGATGTAGAGTTAGTATAGATTCCTCAGCCAGACCTGTCTTCAGACCTGACCTGTCTTCAGAGCTGGAAGACACAGGATAAGTGGGGAAGGCTCACATTTCTAATCATCATTTAGAGACACAGAGAAACCAATGGGAAGAACTGATAGTAATTGGCAAAACCCAGATGTCCATATTTGAATTGTAACTCACAAAAGACTTAGAAACTTCTAAGGTAAAGGTAGCTCTTCACAGAGAAGCTATGATAGAAGGCAACATCCTCAATATGATGATCAAACACTTCCTTGGCTTCTTATAGCATGTTCCTTGTTCTTTCCTCTTGCCCCCCCCCCCTTTTCATCATGGTGGCTATTTCAGAATTGGCTCAAATAAATAAATAAACATTTTTTAAAAAAAATTAGAAAAAATTCCAAGAAGTATATTTGTTGCATCATATGGTAAGAGTATGATTAGTTTTTGAAAAGAAAAGAAAAAGAAACCAAGGAAACAACGAAAAAAAAAAACCACAACTTTTGAAATATCTTGTGTGGAGGCTTTGCCTCTTTACATTCTAGCCAGTAGTGAGTGACGGCTCCTGTCTTTCATACCCTGACCAGCATCATATAGTGTCTGCCTTTTGGATTTTGGCCACTATCCTAAGTGTGTAGTGTTGTTGTACTGTCATTCATCTTCCCTTTCTTCTTTGTTTATCTTTCCTTTCTTTTTTTCTGTCTTTTTCTTTTCCATGTTGGTTTTTTTTTTATCATTTCATTGATGTTATCTTCCTTTTCACTTAGCCAGAGAGATATTTCTTAATGAGCTATAAATAGCATGGAAAGAAGAGATAATGGTCAGAATTTCTAAAGTGGTGAATACCCTGGAAGCAGCTAGTATATAACCTTCACTTTTTTCCCTGGGCTACATATTGTACAATTCACCCAGGACATCTTATGTGGGACATAAAATGCTTATGAAACAAACATGATTTTTTTTAAACAATAGAGGTTCTTATTGGGTTGCAACCCATGAGTCAGTACATTAATTTATTTCACATTTACCGAGACTTCCATCCTTATGATTCACTTACTTGGCTGCCCCAGCACGTAAATGAGCTCATGCAGTGTGAGATGCACTTCTGCTGTGTGTGGCAGGATGCAGATGTCCACGGTGGAGCAGATCTGCTTGCCCACCTAATATCGCACCTTGAGACAACATCTTATTTCACGTGTATAGTGATTATCTCTCTTTGTGTTAAAAGTTGAGGTCAGAATATAGCAGAGATCAGCACCCCATCTTTTCTTTAATTTTGATCCTTATACTCCACATGCTTATTTCAAAGATGTAGCTCCTCAGCACTGGGCTTTATATTTATAAAGACAAAGCAAACTCCTTCTCCTTGAGTGAACTGTAATCCTTCCCAGATGGTCAATGTGAAGTCTTGTCCAAAAGAGGTGATCATCTATCACAATGGATTTAACCACTTACCTCATACTATCCCATTTAGGGAGACACATTTATATATCTGTAAATATATAGTGCAGCACCGTCATTGCAGATCAAATTTCTCTTCTTATACTATAGAGAAACCTAACATTATGGAAAGACACTACATCACAATTACTACTATCAGCCCACAATCACCTCCTTCTCTTGCTGAATGATCTTTACTTTCTCTTCTGAAGCTGAGATGTAAATTTCCTTCTCAGCCCTTTGAAAGGAAGCTTGTGGGTTTTGAAACATGTTTATTTTAATAAACATAAATTCATTCAAGCCCACTGAGTAGTAATCATTACATTCACAACACAGATACTAACCACTATATGATCATAGCGAGCCACTCACCTGGTCATGTGATCACAGATTCAAATAAATAGATTAAAAAAATTAAGATCTTAAAAATAAGTTCATCATAACATGAAACTAAGCAGAGACCTATGACCCAATCAGCTTTCGTCTTGGAAGCACACCTTGCCTCTGAGATTGCACGCACTCCTTTAGTTCCGAAATTTCACTTTGTAGGAACTGTTTTTCATTGTAAATCAGTTTATTATTTTTTAAATCAATATTTCATTTATGATTCATGTTTTGCTGAAGTGGATAATGTAGTCCCTTAATGGATGGAAATGGATCATGGCAAAGAGGGTAGAAAGCAATAGCTGACATTAATAATACACGTTCTACAAGGTAATCGACAGACACTGAGTGGGCGACTCTAGAATGTTCCGTCAGGGGTTTGGTACATACAGGATGGATACAAAAATAGCAGTGGATTTTAAGAACAGCATATGTCAGAGAGGCATACGTATTTGCCTGAATATTATCAGGTCTCTGTCTTCAGCAAATAGGTTTTCTACTCAAAAGCAGTAGGTACTTAATTATAGAACTGCATATGATTAGAAAAATCAGGAAAATAAAATGTCCCAGAAGCCCTAATTGCAGGAAGAACTGGGCATGACATCCCTTTGCTAGATGATTCATCATTTATATTCTCCCAGTTTCTTTTTCACAATTCATGCTCTTGAATATTTACCTTCCTGACACCGACATTGACTTCAGCTTTGAGAAATGTTGACCTGATTAACAAGGAAAACATAGAAAGTTTCCTCAACGTGTCTACTTGATTGCACTTGGTCTTTACGACAATCCTGGAACACAGATAGAATGGTTAAGACAAGACTTTCTTCACAGATGTGAAAACCAAGACCAAGCATGGGGCATTGATTGATGCAAGCTTAGACGTAGTAGGCGATTGACATGTGAATAATCTTAAGTCTTTTAACTCCAAATCTATATTTCTTCCTAGTTTTTGAAGCAGCATCACAGGTTAAGGAGTGAGGGGAATATATACAGATTATGTCACCAGTTGGTGTCCTCTGTTTTAAAGATTCATTTATTTCAATCCTTCCCACTTCCCCTGGTGATGTGGCCAGAGCCAGCTCATGCTGTGTAGGAAGAGCTGACAGTACGTATCATTTCATCATTGAGCAGCGTCATGCTGGGAATCTGGAACTGGCCAGAGTGGAAGCATTCATAAGATAGTAACTGAGAAGTGTTACAAATTAGGGCCATTTTTTTTTCTTTCTTTCTGGCGAATAGCTGTAAGATATTTACCAGCACATCATTTTAAATGTGGTTTGAAATTTTCATATGCATTATCACTGGGCTTCCTTAAAGCCTAAATCTTTGTGGAACAGTTCAGACAGAAATCCAGCCAATGTCTTAGGAAGGCCTAGATAGGAGTGAGAAGAACAGCAGAGTCTGCTCTTCCCTTGACTTTGACACTCCAGGAATAAATTGTAATTGATCTACTTTTCAAGACTGTCACATGATATGTAAAGGCTCCTATACTGAGCTGTGTGTGAAGCAAATTACTGATAAATAGCCAGGAAAGAGCACATTCTACTTAAAGCTCTGATTTTCAGACACCATGGCTCTTGTCCCCTAAACATTGCAGATACTTAAGGCATACCCAAGCTTTCACAGAAGACTGGGTCTGGATCCCTGTATATGCCATCTATGGGTACTCAAGTCACTTATATGAAATGGCATATTTGCATATAACCTGTGCAAAAGGATCCTCTTGTACACTTTAAATCATCCATACATTACTTATAATACATAATGCTATGTACATAGTTGTTGCATTGTCTTGTTTTGGGAATAATGGCAAGAAAAAGATGCTACATATGTCCAGCCCATATGTAACATTTTTTTTTAAGTATTTATTTATTTGAGAGAGATAGGGACAGAGAAAGAGGAAGACACAGAAAGAGTGAGAATGGGTGCACAAGGACCTCTTGACACTGCAAACAAACTGCAAACACATGTGCCACTCTGCATTTGGCTTTACTTGGGTACTGTGGCAATGAACTCAGGCCATCAAGCTCTGCAAGCCTTTAACCACTGGGCCATCTCTACAGTCCAAGATGTAACTTTTTAATTAAATAGTTTTTGATACATGATTGGTTGACTCTGTGGAAGTAGCACCCTAGGATACAGAAGGCTAACTGTATAATACACTTGTGTACATATATATATATATATATATATATATATATATATATATATGTGTGTGTGTGTGTATATATATATATATATATGCATTATGCATATTACACATTGGAAACGTATGTGCATATACTTTTTATGTAAGTGTATGTTTATAAATTACATACATTGAAATAACTGTAAAGGATGAGAAAATTGAATTAAACAAATGATTAAAATTTAATGTTTAATTGTACAACTTTTACTTTCCCTAAATATTATCAATACTTATTAATAATTAATAATTTTTGAGAAGGTATTTTATGGTATTAGTTAATAATTTTTATAAATAATTCAAAGATAATAGTTGTAAATCCAGTGTATTTTAATTCATTGCTTTAATGTTGCTCAGAAAGGGAGTCTTTGTAAGACTGTCATATCTTAAAGGAAGTAGTATATACATTTTGACTAAGTTTATAGAATTAGGTTCATTCTTTCACTATCATTACCTAAGTCACTCGGCTAATATATACTTATTTTCTAAAATTTGGCAGTCTATGTCCATCACTGCTCCATTAAACTAGTCACGTGCTACTGTGTTTTTACAAAAGCCGGAGGGCTCCAAACCCACTAAAGCTATTTAGTATCTAAACTGAGAAAATTTCATTTCTGTGTGCACTGAATTCACAAATCTCACTGTTCCAATAGACAACATTTTATGTCATATTAGGAACAAGATTGCATAATAATGAAATATTTCCAAATGTCAGAAATGTTCACTCTATTATATAAGTTTCTTTCAAAAAGTAGCTACGTTTTCATTTGCTGCTAAAATCTCATTTTTACTTTGAGGGAACAGATGAAAGGAATGTGTGTTTTATAATACCTCCTGGGAAATATTCTGAAACTCACATTATCACGGAAGTTAGCAATTTTGAAATATTCATCCACCTAAAAATGTGTATGCATCATTAATTTTGAAAATTCTCTCAGTACATTACTATAAGGCAACCAAAGAATCAAGATCCACCTTTCAGTTGCAAAATACATGGAATGAATATATGCACACAAATACAGGTCCCTATCTGTCCATTTATCTATATGTATGCATATATGTATTATAAGCCATTAAGAATTTCTTACAACACATCTTTCTATTTTTATATAAACACATATATTTTGTGAGGATGCATATATCACACATACTTACAAAAGCATATATAAACATAAAACATAATTCTATACATATTTATAATCTTATAATCAGAAATTTGTATAATCATACAAAACTTTGAACATAATTTTACAACTAAACATCTCCAATACATAAGGTATGCATATATTCCTTTCATTGCATCTAATCAGTTACATAACATTACAGATATGCATACACATTCACATAATCTTATTCATAATAACACGACCAACCCTTACTTTGTGTGTGGCTGTATAAACATTCACCTTTTAAGACACTGTTATCAGGGATGGAAGATGGCTAGATGATTAAAGGCACTTGCTTGCAAAGCCTGTCAGCCCAGGTTCAATTCCCCAGTATTCACAACCAGCCAGATGCACAACATGGTGCATACAACTGGAGTTTATTTGTACTAGCAAGTGGTCTCTCTCACGCACACACAAATAAATAAAGATGTAAAAAGTCACTGCTGTCAGCAAAGGTGGGCATAAACTACATGCCAAAACTACGGAGTGAGCAAGTTCCCCACTGAGTTGTCCTTTGTTGGAACACTGGCTCTTCCAGCAGGCTGCTTCACATATGTGACTATCATGTGGCCATCTCAAGATACCAGGATCTGTATTTGAATGCTAGTTTAGCTTAGGTTTTTATTTCCTTAGATTAAAAAAATAATGTAGGACTGGAAGATGGCTTAGTGGTTAAGGTGTTTGCCTGCAAAGCCAAAGGACCCTGGTTTGATTCCTCAATGCGCACAGGTCTAGAGTTCATTTGCAGTGGCTGGAGGCCCTGGAGTGCCCACTCTCTCTCTTTCTCTCTCCCTCTTTCTCTCTCTGTCTCTCAAACAAACAAACAAACAAACAAATAAGAAAATAAATTAAATAAGTATATTTTAAGCCAGGCTGGGCGGTGCATGCCTTTAATCCCAGCACTCGGGAGGCAGAGGTAGCAGGATCACCGTGAGTTCACAGCCACCCTGAGACTACATAGTGAATTCCAGATCAGCCTGGGCTAGAGTGAAACTCTACCTTGACAAAAATCAACATATATATATATAGCAAAATAATGCAACCAGGATTCTACTAGTTTTCTCCGTACACTCTAATGGCTTGTCGTGAGCCTGGTGCACCCTCCTGGCTGTGCACATGGTGGCTTGAGCCTCTTAGGAAAGCTGGCTTCTGCCCCAGGGCTTTATAGCCCCTTTAGAGTCTCGGCTTCCCCAGATCTCAACATCCTTATCCCTGATCTCTCTGACCTGACATACAGAGGCAACATCCTCAATATTTAAAACAACAAATTGGTAAATTTGTGACCAAGAACCTGCAGTCCAGTGGGGAGAAGAAGGTAAGCAAGGAGCTTAAGCAAAATGCACGGTGGAAATCAGGAGGCTGACTAGAGTTGCGATGTGACTACTATCTCATTTTTATAATTGTTTTCCAAGTCAGGAGCCATCGTCTGTTTCACTGGCATGGAAACAGGCACGGGGCAAGTTACATGACTGGCCTGGAGACCACTTGCCTGCTGAGTATAAGTCAGCTTCACACCCCAGGCTCAGCTCCCAAACAAAACCCTTTTTACCTATGTGCTGATTTCGCTAGGTAAAATGCACTTTAAAAATCAATCTTGGGCTGGAGAGATGACTTAGCAGTTAAGTGCTTGCCTGTGAAGTCTAGGGACCTTGGTTCAAAGCTCCATTCCCCAGGACCCAGGTAAGCCAGATGCATAAGATGGTGCATGCATCTGGAGTTCATTTGCAATGGCTGGAGGCCCTGGTGTGACCATTCTCTCTCTCTGTCTATCTGCCTCTTTCTCTCTCTGTCTGTCTGTAGCTCTCAAATAAATGAATAAACAAACAAACGAAAATCAATCCCACTAAGGACAGCCCTGAGTGGAATGGGGGCCGAGAGAGAGGAGGGAAATGATGATACCAATGTATGATGCATCCATACAAAGTTTCTACTTAATAGAAATAAAAATAATAATAAAAGAAAGAAAATAGGTAAAATTAAAATTCAAAAAATCAAATTAATAAAATTTACAAATGTTTTAGTCTACAATACCAACAAAGATTCATAAAATGGATAAAATAGGCAAGCTCCTATAAATGAAGGTTTACATGAGCCTAACTTTTCTGGGAGATACTTTAACCATATAAAACTAAAATCTATTTTAAAAGTTCATACCGTATGTCTATTTTTAGGACTTCAGCATGAGAAAATAATTCTGTGAACTTTTTACTCAGAAATGTTCATAGATACCTTATTAAAATCATAAAGCATTACAAACAATTTTCATTTGCAATGGTAATTAAATAGCTTGGTAAATGATGCTAGTTTTTGCCTTGAATATAATCATTAAAGGATGTCTGGAATAAATGCTAAACAGCTGTGTTGTATTAAGTGAAAGAAAGGAGAGTAGAAAATTATAGAGTATAATAAAATTGTTCAAAATATATATACATATATATGTGTACACATACAGATATACTGGAAAGATATGCTTTGCTTATAATAGAGTGATTTCTGTTTTAATTTGCTGTATAATAATTGTAATGATTTAAAGAAACAATAGTTTCAGAAAAAAATGTGTTGGTCTACGGGCAGAAAGATTAGGGTTCAAGTGCTGAGGGAGGATTCAGGTTGCCGCTCTTTGTTTCCTCCTCTGCCACATGGGTAAAAGATCCTCCCCAGAGGGCCAGAGACTTGGACCTGTGGGGCAGAGAAAATTTTTCCCGCTGGAAAAAATGTGAGTTCTTCTTCTGATTTCACTTTCCGAGATCCTTAGTGGGAGGTTTAGTTTACGGCAACACTGTGATGACACACACTACATTTGAAACCTCATTAGACCCCGTGCAATTAGACCAAACTGAGAGGAAGAGAAACACAAACCCCAAACCTGGACATTGAACTGTTTGCCCATCATTTTACTCCATGCCACGTGAGGCAGGGCATGGACTCATTTTCTCAGTGCAGCTTATGATCCTTAATCCTCTTGGGACTATGTTTACGTACATGAAGATTATATTCAAGAATCTGCCAGAAGTCATGCCATTGGCCGATGTGATCATATATGGCAAACTTCACATGTCTGGAAGCTCACAAGTGTTCTGAAACTTCCATAGGCCTCAGATTGTGGAGTTCTGGAGACATGATCCACTCTGGGAAAAATGGAGAGGGCAAGTTTGTAATGCAGGAATTTAAAAAATATATACTTTTATAATTCTTAAGAAAAATAAAAGAAGAAGAGAAGAAACTCCGGAGGTTGTTGAGAGAGTGACCTGTAAACAAATTCCCTTGGTTTTCCATTGTTCCCCATCCATCACTCTGGTGAAGAGATTACCTCAGTGAGTTAGAACCATCCTCATGGACCACTGCCCTTACCACCATCCATGTCAAGATTCTAGTGCTTTCTGTCATAACACTTCCCTTGTGATAAACTCTTAGTCACGGTCCTTCTGTGATGAGAAGTGATGAATGTTAAAACCCTTGCTCTGTCTTCCATTTAGAGTGAAGTCTCCAGATAATTCTAGGAGATGCTACTTGAAAAATCAAACAGGTTCAAGTGTTTGCAAAAATCCTAGAAATAGTCCTTTGGACCCAAGATACACCTGGAATTAAAGAATGCTGAAAGCCAAACCAGTAGCCTGTACTCAGGGCTCATCTCTTAAAGTGACTCTTAGACAAAGATGCTTATGACCTCTTGCCAAAATTTCAATGAAACCTGCTTGTGAGGATGCCATCTAGACAGGTGATCAGATGTTAGCCCTTGGTCCATGAGTCTGTGCAGAATGCAGCTTAGAGCAGGAAGCAGAGCCTGTTGTTTATCAAGCTCCAGGCAGTGAATGGTTTTGGCCTTGAGAATCATGTATAGTCTCTACCATGTGTTATTCTTGTTTTTTTTTTTTTGTTTCTTAATGAACTTTAAAAATGTGAAAACTGGGCTGGAGGGGTGGCTTAGCCGTTAAGGAGTTTGCCTACAAAGCTTAGCGGTTAAGGCATTTGCCTGCAAAGCCAAAGGACCCAGGTTCAATTCCCCAGGACCCACATTAGCCAGATGCAGAAGAGGGGGCACACGTCTGGAGTTTGTTTTCAGTGGCTGGAGACCCTGGTGCTAGCTTGCTCTCTCCCTCTCTCTCTCTCCCTCTTTCTCTGTCAAATAAATAAATAAAATATTAAGAAATGTGAAAACTACTTCACTCATGGCTATAAAAAAAAACCCTTAAAAAAAACCCATGATTTGCCTACCCATGGTTTAGAGTACAGATTGTACCCAGACCACCCTGCACTTTTCTCTCACAGCTTTGTCTCCTTATTGTAAGGTACTTAACTTTTCTGTACTTCGGGAAACTGAGGAGTTATGTTTATCCTCCCCGGTTCTTGTACGGATTCAGTGATGCAATCATAAGAAATAGGGTAGCAATATACAGTAAGCAAAATGCAGGCTTGGTCCTATTAGTGGGTAGGGAGGAGAGTCCAGTCTCCTTTGTTTAACAGAGTCACTCATTACCTCTGAGTCCTCCACGGGGGATGGCCAGCGCAAACTTTTAGCCCACTGTGCTTTTCCAACTGCTTATTGTCCTAGGGGAGGGATAAAGACTGTGCTTAGAGTATGAAAATAGTCCTCATATGCAAAGCAAGATAAAAATAACTCTTACCTCAGGGTTGTTTTGCAGCATAAATAGAATGATGAATATGAATTTGCTCATTATGAACTATAGGTCTGGTTATTATCATGGAAGCTACCTGATTAAAATCACTAATTAGAGAAGAGTGTTTGGCAGTGCCTCTCTGAGGGTGATACCTCTGATGTATTTTAAGTATGTTTCCTTGATAGGCTGTTTTCACTTAGGGTCCGTTTTAGAGTGAGAGTCTGTCTGATTTGCTCCTTGATCTCAACACTCAGTCCAAGGCCAAGCATACAGTAGTGTCTGGGAAAATGTATATTTTTAGATGAAATAGATTTATTTTAAAGAGATAACATAAAGATCCTAGATATAAATGCTTACTGTGCTTGCTTTTGTTGAAAAGCATTTTAAGTCATAAAGGAATTATATTTCAAGATGGCTGAACACCTAATGTGCTCAACAATAAAAGAAACAAAATGCATGCAAATAAATGAAGCTGTCATGCATAGAGTGAAAAATCAAACAAAGCTTCTTTGGCTGACCAAAGTTTATAGGGCCTTTAGAAGAGACGAAAGAATAGGAGATCAAACGAAAGATGAAAACCATGGACCAAAATGGATGCAGGGAGTGTTGTGGAGAGAAACAGATCCGCTGTGGAGTATAGCTGCCCAGGCTGCAGATAAGAGAGCAAGCAGGGAGAATATGCTCTTGGACAATCAGCAGTTGCCTATTTGAGGAACCACAGAGGGGAAGAATCAATTGTCTCTCCTCCATATTTCATAATCTTAGGCCAAACAGCACATGGCAGAGTGCTGACATCTGAAAAGACAAGACCCTATGCAATTGTCCCTCTGCATCTGAGGGCCCCACATTCACAGAACCAACCAACTGTGCATGGAAAACATTCATCATACCCTAAACAATAGGGCACAATGACTATTTGCATAGTATTTATAGTAATTAGGTGTTACAAGCAATCTAGAAATAATTTAAAGTACACAGGAGAATGTGCATAGGTTTTAGGCAAATACTATGCTATTTGTACAGAGAACTTAAACCTCTGCTGATCTGCATATCTGCAGGGGATCCTGGAATCAATTCCTCATTGGTACCAAGAGATAATTGTACCGCTTACTTGGCAGCTCTAAGAAGAATATAGGGCCCTGGTACCCAAAGGCCTCTCTGCTGGAAATACATCCCGTACATACAAGGCACAAAGAAAGAGTACTGCAGACATGAGTGAGATTAGAAAGTCAGCCATCCATGTGCTCTCTCTGAATGACCTGCTTAAGGATTCACTTCAGCATAGCAAAAGCAATATTCACAGCAACAACAACGATGAAACGTGACCCAAGTAGAAACAAATAATCCTATTGGAGAAATGGACAGAATTCATGAGCTGGTAGTCTGGACATAAAGGCTGCAATACAAAGCCAGGCATGGTGGCACACAACCTGAAATCCCAACGCTTGGGAGGTGGAGGCGGGAGGATCAATAGTTCAAGGTCATCCTCAGCTTCATAGTGAGTTCCAAGGTTCGTCCTGCCTCCTAATACCCTGCCTCAAGAAACTAACCCTACAAAAGATAATTAAATATATGATACAAATGATTAGTATATATGTAAAAAGATAGCCAATATCACCAATAACAATAAAATTCAAGTGAGAATACAGAGATGTAATAGTCTTTATTTTATGTTTTTCAATATTTTATGTGTACATGTATGTTCATACACATGTGTGTAGGGCATGTGCTTGTGTGTGTGAAGGCCAGAGTTTGACTCTCTTCCTTATTTACTGAGGCAGGGTCTGTCACTCGAACCCAGAGCTCACTCATTCAGCAAGTCTAGCTAGCCAACTTGCCCTAATGGTCCCTGTCTCTGCCTCTTGAGTCTGGGATTACGGTTGAGCCACCATGCTTAGCCAGCATTTATGTGGGTGCTGGTGACCCAAGCTCTGGTCCTCATGCTTTCCCAGCAGGCCCTTTATCCACTGAGCTACATCTCAACCCTAAAATGATAGTCTTAACCACTACTTTTGTCAACCACAGTGCATCTTTGAGTCTATTAGAATGAAAAGCACAGGTGTTCTATAACATAGCAGAACTCTATGACACAGCAATTGCATCTCTCAGTTTCTGCCTTGGGGTTTCACTTGTATGAGCTCAATAAAAAAAGTACATGTATATTTATTGTGGTCGTGTTCGGAATGGGTGAGACTAGATACTAACATCAAAACTGGGATAAACACACCGGGGACATGCAGATTTTAGAGTTTAAGAATAATAGAAATGAAAGCCGGGCGTGGTGGCGCATGCCTTTAATCCCAGCACTCGGGAGGCAGAGGTAGGAGGATCGCCATGAGTTCGAGGCCACCCTGAGACTCCATAGTGAATTCCAGGTCAGCCTGGGATAGAGTGAAACCCTACCTCGAAAAAAAAACCAAAAAAAAAAAAAGAATAATAGAAATGATCTATAAGTATGAGACTTTCCTTCTCTTCATTTCCACTGCAGTTTTCATGCTTCTTAGATTTTTTTTAATTTTTAAAGATGCTTTATATACTTATTTGACAGAGAGAGAGGCAGATAAGAGGGATAATTGGTGCACCAAGGCCTCTAGCTACTGCAAATGGACTCCAGAGGCTTGCACCACTTTGTGCATGTGGCTTTATGTGGGTACTGCAGAATCAAGCCTGGGTCCTTAGGCTTTGCAGGCAAGTATCTTAACCACTGAGCCTCTCTCTAGCCCCCTGCTTCTTGGATTTCTATCTTGAGCTTTTAATATACTGGATTATTTGTTTTTAATTTCAAAGGGAGACATCAGTGTATTTTCATATTTAAAAATATATTTTTGACACCACTGGAAAGTCTTGTGCTACCCTGCTGAGATAAGCGTGTATACCTTCTTGGGCTGAGATAGAGCTATTGCTCTGCATTGGTGTTTGGTGGAAAATACTCAGTGCTAGTGAAGCGATGGACAACTTGAGGCTTGTGAGGTCTGAGAACTCAGGGAGGTATGAGTGGATCACTGACTCTTGTGGAGAAACAGAGACCATAGGGGGATGACTGGAAAATGGCTACATTATTAGATCTGAAAGAGCTCCTAAGCCTCAGGCTGGGGTACATGGTGGTTGGGTTGATGGCATGGTATAGAGGGCCAGATGACAGAATTGCTCAAACATCCGCTCATTCATTTCAATGTCCTTCGAATTTTAACAATGAGAAGAAAATAGAAAGGGAACATTCTACTGGGAAGGGGTTGGGCAGAGGTTTCACAGAATTGGAATTGTAAACACAATGGTTAATTCTAGGTCCTGCCTATGTGGGAATTTCAGACACTTTGGGTTTCTTATCCTTCCAAGTCTCTTGCCACTATATTTTCAAATTTATTATTTTACATAGCATCTGCATAATTTCCAGATATTTTATGTTTTTTGGCTCAAGTATGTGTGAATGGATGTTCATGAATGTGTGTAGGTGTCTGTGAATATTAATACATGTACATATGGCGACCAGAGGCCAATGACAAGTGTCATCCTGCATCGGTTCTCCACCTTATTTTTATGAGACAGTGTCTCCTGCTGGACCCAGATTTCCCTGATTAGGCTAGACAAAATAACCAGCAAGTCTTGAGGGTCCTCCAGTTTCTAATTCCCTAGTGCTGGGATTAAGGGTATGTTCTACCACATCCAGAATTTTATTTTGGTGCTGGGAACCCAAACTCAGGTTCTCCATGTTTGCACAGCAAGCGCTTTGACTGCTGAGCCATCTCCCCAGTCCCCAGTTTTTTAAAAAATTATTTTTACATCATTATCTTTCTTGTTCCTATTTACCTAGGGTTTATCTGTTTCATCACTTGTTTCAAAGAACAAACTTCTGGTTTTCTTGGGCAATTTCTTTCTTAGAATGAGGGAACTCCCCTTCATTCATTTCAGTTTCCTTTCACATTTACTTCGTTGTGGATTCCCACGCTCACCAGTGGGATGTTTGCATTTCCTATTCTCTGCGCCTGCAGAGTGCGCCAATGCTTGTGCGCTGCCTGCAGCACGTGGTTAGTAAAAAGCCTCCGGAAGGATGAATGAGAGATGAGGGGGAAAAAGGACTATGGACTTTCTAGAAGCAAGGAGGCCACAGACATTCCAAGGACCATGCTGTTTTGTAGGAGCTGCCCTACCTAAATGACAGAGCTTGTCCTGGGATGCCTGCTCTCTGGAGTGCTACCCTCAGCGACAACACACTGAGGGAGTATGGAAATCACCCTTCCACAAGGAAGAGGGGACTTTCTGCCTCTTGCTGCCCAGAGGAGCTTCAATATCGATGACCTCAACTTAATCTTTACTATTATGCGGGTAATGCTTTTACATTAAAATTAAAATTCAGGCGCTTAGAATAGCAGATATGAGACCCAGAGAGCTAGGTCAAGTTGGTCCTGTTGAATGCCAAGAGACTCATTCTCAGGCACATCAACTCTTTTTTCCTTTCAGTCCTCCGTGATCAGGGATTACGGTAATTGATCTGTTTGACAAATGCCTTATTCCACTTTTCTTCCAGGGATCTGTGAACATTTCTTCCACTCTCTCAGTTTAGAAGTTTGGGAAATTGGCTGAAGAAAGACTGTGAAGGACCAAAATATGAGCCCTCAAAATAGGAAAGAAAAACTTGCATCAAAATAGACAAACAAAAATCCATACTCACTGCTAATGCAATCACCTCGCAAACTTTGGGTTCCTTTTCCCAAGTGGCTCAACAATGCCTTTATTCTAATGCTGCGTAGTCCCACCCCTTTCAGTTTCCTGCATCACCTCCTGGGAGGTTTCCTCTGCCCTCTACCTGCATCTCCCATCAGCCTGTGGCTGCATGGCTGGTTTTCTCATTAGCTTGTTTTAACAGCACACTATGGTTTCCTTGGTGACAAAACAGATTCGGAGCCAATAAACTCTCTTCTAGGTAATGTAAAGCATATTCAAACACAGGAATGATTGCATTTTCAGAGCTAAAAATAAGCCTTTGTTTTTAATTTTCCACAAAAATGCTGCCTTCTCAGCACCAGAGGCCAGCTCCTACCTGGCAAACCCTTTATACTAAAGCCACCATTACATGGCTAGAAATGTAGAATTCAGTTTTTCCTTATGTAGCAGAAAGAGAAAAGCCCACAGGCAAATCTCCTGTTAAGTCTATCACATTCCCACTTGTTCATAGTGTTTAAAAAACCAGAGTATATCAAATATGCCTTAACTGAGAAACAAGACCCAGCCCCTGAGTGGAGAGAGTATTTTTGTAGAAATGACAATATTTAGGATTATCTCATTTAATCCTCATAGCAGCAGTATGAGATGCGTAACATGATACCCACAGAAGGAACCCTTCACTTAAAATTTTCCCGAGGAACCATAACCTGTATCTGCTTGACTTATTGGAGGAATTTTCTTTCTCGCATTAAAGTTTCTGATAGCTTTGAACGGCTGAACAAATCTAGAAGGCCATGGATAAACCAACATCTCCACTGGTTCCTATGACTGTTGCCTCAAACACAAATTCTTTTTCTTTCTTTCTTTCTTTCTTTCTTTTTATTTATTTATTTATTTATTTATTTTTATTAACAACTTCCATGATTGTAAACAATATCCCATGGTAATGCCCTCCCTTCCCCCACTTTCCCCTTTAAAACTCCATTCTCCATCATATCCCCTCCCCTTCTCAATCAGTCTCTCTTTTATTTTGATGTCATGATCTTTTCCTCCTATTATGATGGTCTTGTGTAGCTAGTGTCAGGTACTGTGAGGTCATGGACATCCAGGCCATTTTGTGTCTGGGGGGAGCACATTGTAAGGAGTCCTACCCTTCCTTTGGCTCTTACATTCTTTCCACACCTCTTCCGCAATAGACCCTGAGCCTCAGAAGGGGTGATAGAGATATTGCAGTGCTAAGCACTCCTGTCACTTCTTTCGAGTACCATGATGCCTTATGAGTCATCCCAAGTTCACTGCCATCTGAAAAGAGAAGATTCTCTACCAAAAGTGAGAGTAGCATTAATATATGTGTATGAACATTAACAGAAGTGCTTAGGGGGCAGTCTGATAAGCATAGTATATACATTTAGCCAGTCAGCAGCAGACGTTATACCCCTTGGGCTCATGACTACCCCTGTTTTAAGTTTTAAGTATCAGGGATGTATTCTCTCCCATGGAGCAGGCCTCCAGTCCAATTAGAGGGCAGTTGGTTTCCACCATGACAGACATGCCACTATTGCACCCGTTGGCTTATTTGGCCTGGCTGGCAAAATTTAAGACCTGCAGTGTCCACCACTGAGTATCTTCACTGGTGATTTCTCTCTCTCCCATTGAACTGCATACGGAATGGCTTCTTCCAGCTTTCTGTCAGCTGGTCTACATGGAGGAGGTTATCAGTTCAGTTCCAGCAGGATTTCTCAGTGGCCTTGCAACCCAAGTATGTGGAGTCTTCAGCAATAGGGTCTTACCATCTATTCCTGGTGGGAGACCAAGGGCCTCAACAATGTCCTATAATGTTTTGGGGGTGTCAGGGACCTCCCTGGCCAACAACTCACTGGAAGGTATCCCATCCCTGGCACTGAAAATTTTCTGGCAACAATCTATGGCTCTTGAGTGTTCCATTGCCCCCCGAAAAGTAGGTTTCCATATGATTTATTTATATCCTCTTAGATTTTGATTAGCCCTCCCTCCACCTTTCCTTTACTCAATCTCTTCCCCTGACCTCACTTTGGGCCTTTTCACCCCCATTAATTTATTCTTCTACTTACATATATACAATATCATCCTATTAAGTACCCCCCTTCCTTCCTTCCTCTTCCCTTTATATCTCTTTTCTAGTTTATTAGCCTTTGCTACTGAGTTTTCTTCTTACTCACACAGAAGTCCAGTCATCTGTAGTTAGGATCCACATCTGAGAGAGAACATGCGGTGCTTGGCTTTCTGGGCCTGGGTTACCTCACTTAGTATAATGCTTTCCAGAGCCATCCATTTTTCTGCAAATTTCATAACTTCATTTTTCTTTACCACTGAGTAGAACTCCTTTGTATAAATGTGCCATATATTCATTATCCACTCATCAGTTGAGGGAAACCTAGGCTGGTTCCATTTCCAAGCTGTTGTGAATTGAGCAGCAATAAACATGGTTGAACAAGTATCTCTAAGGTAATGAGATGAGTCCTTAAGATATATGCCTAGGAGTGCTATAGCTGGGTCATATGATTAATCTATTTTTATCTGTCTTAGGAACCTCCACACTGATTTTCACAATGGCCGGACCAGATTACATTCCCACCAACAGTGTAGAAGCTTTCTCTTTTTCCACATCTCCACCAGCATTTATGGTCATTTGTTTTCATAATGGTAGCCAATCTGACAGGAGTGAGATGGAATCTCAACGTAGTTTTATTTTGCATTTCCCTGATGACTAGGGATATAGAACATTTTTTAGATGCTTATATGCCATCTGTGTTTCTTCTTTTGAGAACTCTCTATTTAGTTCAATAGCCCTTTTTTGTTGTTGTTGTTGGTTTTTTGGTTTTTCAAGGTAGGGTCTCACTCTAGCTCAGGCCGACCTGGAATTCACTATGGAGTCTCGGGGGGGGGGGGCCTCAAACTCACGGCGATCCTCCTACCTCTGCCTCCTGAGTGCTGGGATTAAAGGCATGCGCCACCACGCCCAGCCAATAGCCCATTTTTTAATTGGCTTGTTTGATTTCTCATTGTTTAATTTTTGATTTCTTTGTATATCCTAGATATTAATCCTCTATCAAATGTATAGCTGGCAAATATTTTTTCCCATTCTGTAGGTTTCCTCTTTGCTTTATTCACAATGTCCTTTGCTCTACAAAATCTTTGTAATTTCATGAGGTCCCAGCAGGTAATCTGTGGTTTAATAGCCTGAGAAATTATGGTTTTATACAGAAAGTCTTTGCCAAGACCAGTATGTTGAAGGGTTTCCCCTACCTTTTCCTCTAGCAGTTTCAGAGTTTCAGGTCTGATGTTAAGGTCTTTAATGCATTTGGACTTAATTCTTATGCATGGAGAGAGAGAAGAATCTATTTTCATCCTTCTACAGATACATATCCAGCTTTCCCAGCATCATTTCCTAAAGAGGCTGTCCTTTCTCCAATGTGTATTTTTGGCATTTTAATTGAATATCAGGTGGCTATAGCTACCCGGACTTATATCTGGGTCTTCTATTCTGTTCCATTGATCTACACATCTGCTTTTGTGCCAATACCATGCTGTTTTTGTTACTATGGCTCTGTAGTGTAGGTTAAAATCAGGTATGGTGATACCACCAGCCTTATTTTTGTTGCTCAGTATTGCTTTAGATATTTGAGATTTTTTTGTGCTTCCAAATGAATTTTTGGATTGTTTTTTCTATTTCAATGAAGAATGCCATTGGAATTTTGATGGGTATTGCATTAAATGTGTAGACTGCTTTTGGTAAGATTGCCTTTTTCACAGTTTTGATTCTTCAGATCCTAGAACAAGGGATGTTTTTCCATTTCCAATGTCTTCTGCAATTTCTCACTTGAGTGTTTTAAAGTTTTCACTGTAGAGATCCTACACTTCTTTGGTTAGGTTTATTCCCCAAGGTACTTTATTATTATTATTATTTTTGGATGCAATTGCGAATGGGAGTGAATCTCTGATTTCATCCTCTGTGTTTGTTGTTAGCATATAGGAAGGATACTGATTTCTGTGTATTTACTTTGTATCCTGCTACATGGTTGTAAGTGTTTATCAGCTCTAACAGTTTGCTGGTAGAGTCCTTAGGGTCCTTTATGTATAGAATCATGCAATCTGCAAATAATGATAACTTGATGTCTTCCTTCCCAATTTGTCTCCCTTTTATGTGTGTCTCTTGCCTTATTGCTATGGCTAAGACTTCCAGTACTATATTAAATAAATGTGGGGACAGTGGACACCATTGTCTTGTTCCTGATTTTAGTGGAAAAGCTTCCAGTTTTTCCCCATTTAGTAATATGTTGGCTGTAGGCTTGTCATAAACAGCCTTTATTATATTGAGATATGTTGCTTCTATTCCCAGTCTCTGTAGGACTTTTATTATGAAGGTATGTTGGATTTTGTCAAATGCTTTCTCTGCATCTAATGAAATGATCATGTGATTTTTGTCCTTCAGTCCATTTATATAATGTATTACATTTATTGATTTTCATATGTAGAAACATCCCTTCATCTCTGGGATAAAGCCTACTTGGTCAGGGTGAATGATCTTTCTGATATATTCTTGTATTCTGTTTGCCAATATTTTGTTGAGAATTTTTGCATCAATGTTCATGAGGGAGATTGGTCTGTAATTTTGTTTTTTTGTTCTATCTTTGCCTGGTTTTGGTATCATGGTGACGCTGGCTTCATAGAAGGAGTTTGGTAGGATTCCTTCTTTTTCCATTTTGTGGAAAAGCTTAAGAAGCAATGGTGTTAGTACTTCCCCAAAGGTCTGGTAAAATTTACCAGTGAATCCATCCGGGCCTGGACTTTTTTTAGTTGGGACATTTTTGATAATTGCTTGGATCTCCATACTTGTTATAGGTCTATTTAAGTGATTAATCTCATCTTGATTTAATTTAGGTAGATCATATAAATCAAGGAAATCATCCATTTCTTTCAGATTTTCATACTTAGTGGAGTATATGTTTTTATAGTATGTCCCCATGATTTTTTGAATTTCTCTGGTATCTGTTGTGATGCTACTTTTTTCATTCATAATTTTATTAATTTGTGTCTCTTCTCTCTTTCTTTTGGTCAGATTTGCTAATGGTTTATCAATCTTGTTTATCCTTTCAAAAAAACCAACTCTTTGTTTCATTGATTCTTTGGATTTTTTTGGTTTCTATTTCATTAATTTCTGCCTTAATCTTTATTATTTCTTTGTTTGATGAAGTTGTGAGTTCCCATGTTAGGTGCATATATGTTTAGAATTGTAATGTCCTCCTTTTGGAGTGTGCCTTTAATCAATATAAAGTGACCTTCCTTATCTTTTCTAACTAATGTTGGACTGAACTCTATCTTGCCAGATATTAGTACAGCAACCCCTGCTTGTTTTCTAGGCCCATTTGCTTGAAATACCATTTTCCAACAAATTCTTTTCATGATGAAATCTTAGGGCTTTTGATGTGCTGTGGGGGCTGAAATATAGCTATGGGGCAGAACCCAAACATGAACAAAGCCTTTCTATAATTGATATGATCATAAAAGTTCAGGCAAAGATGCTACTTTTAACAAAATGAGCTACAAGAGGCACTGATTAAGAGTGAGTGCGTTTGAGTCACTGGTCAAAGTCATTATTCACCAAATGAAAGCTATATCAGGAGTCCAGCATTATCCATTGAGAACATGCACCCATGTATAACCAACCCTTTGTATGCTGTGTTTTTCCTTTACTTTCACACCTATGTGCTTTTGCTAAAAACTATGACTCCTCACTTCGGCCCACATGTACAAGGTAAGTAAACATTATGTGAACTCCTGGCAATTCTGCCATTGTCTTGAGCCTATGTCCATTGGTTCATCTGCTCATTTCTGTCTGTAGGCATGCTAATCACTCAGAGAGACTGCTTAACCCATCTCATCTTTCTCCCATGTTGAAAACACAAAGACGCCATTGTCCCTAGCTGGATGTGGTGGTGCAAGCCTTTAATCCCAGCACTTGGGAGGCAAAGGTAGAAGGATTGCTATGAGTTCCAGGTCAACCTGTACTATAGTGAGACCCTACCTCAAAAAACAACAACAACAGCAAAAAAGATGTCATTGTCCTATTCTGGATTCCAGGACCAGCAGGACCTGCCAGGCCAGATCACCCCAGGTACAGACAACAATCCACAATGTGAGACTGTCCCTGGAGCAGAAGTGATTATCTCTTCAGAGCCAGATTAGTCCCTTCAAGTGATGGCAGCTCCTTTGGACCACCTTGAAGAACCAGAACTGAGAGAACTGAGACTGGGATCCACCACACCACACCTTGACCCAGATTACTTAGTTATGCATACACCCTGCCTATTGCACCAGTTCTTCCTCTATTGAAGACCAAAGCTCACAGCAGTAAGAGTTGGAGTTCACTAGACTCCTTTATTTGTTCCTCTTCCCAGTGTGGTCATATTGGATCATTCTATTTTTTTCCCCTGATTTCCACCATTCCTGGTCTCTTTGATTGGTGTATTAGACAGGTGGGCAAGCTCAACCCGATGGGATTTTAGGAGCTTTTACAGTTAGATTCACGTTATTTGAAACAAACAAACAAACACAACAACAGCAAAAAGCACAAAAACAACAAAAAGCACCTGACCAAGAGCAGTTTGTGGGGAATAAAAAGTTTATTTTGACTTATAGATTCCAGGGAAAGCTCCATAATGGCATAAGCAGAGGGTGGACATCACCTCCTGGCCAACATCAGATGGACAACAGCATTAGGAGAGTGTGCCAAACACTGGCAAGGGGAAGCTGGCTGTAATAACCATAAGCCTTCCCCCAACAATACACTACCTCTAGGATTTCTAATTCCCAAATTACCGCCAGCTGAGGAGCTAGCATTCAGAACACACAAGTTTATGGGGGACATCTGAATCAAACCACCACATTCTCTACTGGCCCCATAAACTAATAATCATATATGATGTAAAATGTAATGCATCCATCCAACTGTAAAAGTCTCCATAGTTTTTGTCAATCCCAATGATCAACATCCCCATAGTTCAAGGTCTTAACTGAGCAGCCAATACCAAAAACAAAACAAAACAACAACAACAACAACAAAAATCCATAATGGCACAGAATGAACATTCACATTGCAAAAGATGGCACTGGGCATAACAAAGAAATATTCAACCAAGACAAGATTTAAAGAGGGAAAACATCAAACTCTGTACCTTCAAGTCCAACAATTCTAATAAGTAATGGGTTTACAAGTCAATTATAATCAGTGATGAGTGTCTGGAGTTCCAATTCTGCCTCTCCAGCTAGGCTACACACAGTCCTGTAAAACTTCATCTGGTGCTGGCAGGTCTCCTTGGCAGCTATCTCATATCCCTAGCATCTCCATTGGGTCTCTCCTGCAACCCACAGTTCATCTTTATGGCTCCATCGGGCTTCCATGCAGGTAATCCAACAAGCCTGCTTCACATTGCCCATGGCCATTTCCAAAATACAAAACCAGAGTTGCAAATTCAATAAACCTCTCTTTTCTGCATTTTGTTATATTCCATAGTACTAGGTGGGCTACCAACTTGTTAATCCAAGAGAGAAATAAAACAGACTTTGAAGAGCAGGACACTCCTTCAGCATTCAGGCCCCTTCAAAAGACTCTGTATTCTTCTGTTATTCCAATGCAGATCATTTGGCCCAAACTCAATGGTTGGAATCTCTCATATAATTTCAGCTTAATGGGCAAAAGTTTTGGCTCACATATTTATTTCTGTGCCATATCCCTCTGCTCACACCAGTCTATTTCTACACAATGCAACCCTGTACAAGTTCTCAGAATGCAGGCATAATAGCAAGCCTCTTACACAAACTGCTTCTAGCCCAGTCCAGGCAAAGCTCTTTCTCAGCCATGGTTCTTACTGCATTCAGGTCTTTGAACTCTGATCAGAATGGTCCATCAAGCTATAGCTATAGCACTACAAGGTATCTCTTAAGCCAAGATTTCAAAATTTTCCACATTCCTCCTGCAGTTTCAAAAGGTGAAAAGCCACACAGTCAGGTTTCTAACAGCAATGATCCCACTTCTGGTACAGTCAGGTTTACATTGCTGGCAGAAAACACCCGACCAAGAGAAGCTTATGTGTGGAGGGGAGAAAGCTTATTTTGGCTTACAGACTTGAGGGGAAGCTCCATAATGGCAGGGGGAAAAGATGGCCTGGGTAGGGGGTGGTCAACATCAGATTGACTACAGCAACAGGAGAGTGCTGCAAACACTGGCAAGAGGAAGCTGGCTATAATGACTATAAGCCTGCCCACAAAAATACACTGCCTCCAGAAGATCCAGTTCCCAAATTACCACCAGCTGAGGAGGTAGCATTGAGAACACATAAGTTTATGGGGAACAACTGAATGAAACCACCAAAGGAGACCAGAATTTTACCCTAAAAACTCTGGTAAAAAAACAAAACCCTCTGATAAGAAGATTAGGATCAATAACTAACAACCACATAGAGCAATGATAGCATGATCCTATAATAAAATCTATCCCAAACTTATAAATTATTTCTACAATTTTTTACTTAATATTTTTGGATTTCTGTTGCTCATAAGTAACTGAAACATTAAAAAGCAAAACCATGTGCATGTGTGTGGGGGATTGCCACTGTATAATCATCTTGGCCTTCAACATCCAAATATGCCCTACATATCTTCTATGAGTCACGAATACCTAATGATTGTCACCTCAAGTAATATGAAGGGGAGGCTCAGCAAACCAGTGCCTAAGTCATACATTCCATCTCCACTTCTACAGAGAAGCAACAGGAGGTAACATCTACTCAGCACCTACAGTGTGACAAAACTCCAAATGAATCATTTAATTTCAGTATTCTTAGGAGGCAGGTTGTGGTAGTTTGATTCAGGTGTGCCCCATAAAGTTAGGTGCTCTGAATTCTAGGCCCCCAGCTGATGGAAATTTGGGGATTAAGCCTCCTTGAGGCAATGTATTATTGGGGGAAGGATTATGGGTGTGATAACCAGCTTCCTCTTGCCAGTGTTTGGCACACTCTCTGTTGCTGTTGTCCATCTGATGTCGCCCAAGAAGCAATATCCACCCTCTGCTCTTGTAATCATTTTCCCCTGCCATCATGGAGGTTCCCCTCAAGTCTATAAACCAAAATAATCTCCCCCCCCCACAAGCTCCCATTATGTTTTTGTTGTTGTTTTTGGTATTGGCTGCTCAGTTAAAAGACATCATGGGGATGTTTGAACATCATTGGGATTGATAAAGACAATGGGGACTTTTAAAGTTGGGTGATTGCAGTAAATTTTACATTATGTATGGTTATTAGTTTTGGGGGGCCCAGGGCAGAATGTGGTGTTTTGATTCAGGTGTCCTCCATAAACTTAGGTGTTCTGAATGCTAGGTTTCCAGATGATGGTAATTTGGAAATTAAAGCCTCTTGGTCATAGTGTATTGTTTGGGGCAGGATTATGGGTATTTATCCAGATTCCTCTTGCCAGTGTTTGACATGTTCCTGTTGGTGTTGTCCATCTGATGTTGCTCAAGTGGTAATGTGTACCCTGTGCTCATCCCATTGCTTCCCCTGCTATCAAGGATCTTCCCCTTGAGTCATTAAGTCAAAATAAATCTTTTAGTAAGTAGAATTTATGGTACCATTGTCGTTTGGGTAGATTCAGGTTAGGTGCTGTAGATGAGTGAGACTATGTGGCGATTTTTTTTCTGTGATTGGGTAAGTTCACTGAGAATTATCTGTTCCAGGTTCAACCATTTTTCCTCAAATTTCATCATGTCATTTTTCCTTACTGCTGTATAGAATTCCATTGTGTAGATATACCACATCTTAGTTATCCATTCTTCTAGTGATGGACATCTGGGTTGATTCCAGCTCTTAGCTATTACAAATTGAGCTGCTACAAACATGGTTGAGCAAATCTCTCTAGCCTGTGGTTTGAAGGTTTTAGGGTAGATGCCCAGTAAGGGAATAACTGGGTCTGTTGGTATCTCTATACTCAGCTTTTTCAGAAGTCTCCATATTGCTTTCCAAAGTGGTTGTACCATCCTACATTCCCACAAACAGTGGATGAGTGTTCCTACTTCTCCACATCCTCGCCAGCATTTATTTTTATTTGATTTTTTTGATGTTTGCTATCCTTATTGGGGTAAGGTGGAATCTCATAGTTGTTTTAATTTGCATTTCTCCAATGTTTAGGGATGATGAACATTTTCTTAAGTGTATGTTTGCCATTTGTATTTCTTCCTCTGTGAACTGCCTGTTCAGCTCTTTGCCCATTTTGTGAGTGGGGTGTTTGACTTCTTACTGTTTAGATTTTAGAGTTCTTTGTAGATTCTAGAGATTAGGCCTCTATCAGTTGGATAACCCACAAATATTTTCTCCCACTCTGTGGGTAATCTATTGGCTTTGCTTATTGTATGCTTTCTGTAAAGAAACTCTTCAGCTTCATGTGATCCCATTGGTTGAGTGACGCTTTAAGATCGTGAGCTACTGGGGTTTTGTTCAGGAAGTCTTTTGCCATTCCTATATCATGGAAAGTACTTTCTAAATTTTCTTCCAGTAGTATTCGATTTTCTGGTCTTATATTGAGGTCTTTGGTCCATTTGGACTTGAGTGTAGTGCATGGTGAAATGTGTGGATCAAGTTTCAGTTTCCAGCATATGGTTATCCAGTTTGTCCAGCACCATTTGTTGAAGATGCTGTCTAAAATTCTATTTACTAAAAGACAGACCAAATGGCTGATCCTTCACCAGGCCCTTACAGGGAACACCTGAACCACAAGACACTGGAGAGGGTAGGATCAAGACTAACCTTAATCTTCTACATTTTCCCTCCCTCCCTCTCCCTCTCTTTCTCTCTTCTCTCTATCTCTTGTATATTAGTTATCTTTCTCCTCATTTTCTTAGTGGGCACTGACCTGTAACTCCAAGTACCAGCATGGGGCTATCATCCACAATGAGCTTTTGATCAGAGAGACCTGCAAGGTTTCCTAAAAGGCAGACAGATTTCTGTCAGAGTACTTGATGACCCACCAAAGGTTAGTGGTAAGACCCTACTGCTGAAGAAACCTTATGTGGTTGACATGCAAGATAGAATGGCATGGCTGGAAGCTGGAAGAGAGTCAGTCCCCAGACAGTCAGCGTGTCTACTGCCAGAAGGTGCTACATGGGCGACTGGGGGAAAATGACCAGTATCTGTCCAAGCAACTCATGGTCTAACCTACTTAGCAGCAAATAACCTGTTGTGATGCCCACACATGTGCAATAGTGGTACACAGCCATGGTGGGGAACCAACTGCTCTCAATTTGGCTAACTGATCTCCTCAGTGGTACAGGACCCATAGCTGGAGCTGGGAAACAAGTCAGAACCATATCCAAACATAAGCCCACTCTCCAATATCAAGCTACCATCAATTATGGGCTACAACAAGGCCTACACTTATTAAATTCTCTATAAAAAAGTAAGGGTTATCTCATTTGTCCTGGTGCTAACTTACTCTCTGTTGGAGAATCTGCTTCTCTTTTTCAGATAGATGTAGATCCTAAGGAGAGAGCCACCCCATCATACCTCAAAATGGCCCAGGCTGAAACTAAGGAAAATTGACGAAACAAGCAAGGGTGCTGTTTTCCTGATGAACCGGATACCAGCACAAGGGTGAAGGAGATCAACACAGAGAAAAATCAACTCCTACCAAATCAGAGAGCCAGAGCCTCAGAGGCCCCCAACACCTCATCACTGAAGCAGACCAAAAATGAACCCAACATGGCTCAGGGAAATTTTGTGGAAGAGGGGGCGGAAAGAATGTCAGAGCCACATGTTGGGTCATGATATGCAGAGTCATTTATCTTACCCATAACTGTGGGCTAACTCCACAATGCATGACCCATATACCTCAACAAGGAGGGGCCAAGGGGAGGGGTAGGTCATGAATGAGCCTAACAATGGTACCAAACTGACTGTATTTGCTGAATACAAAACTAACTAATAAAGAAAAAAATGAAAAGAAAAAAAAAAAAACCTCATTGATTGATACTCTGCCCATCCATGGCCCATGTGTCTTCTCTAATGTCATCTTTGTCTCCAATAACTATTTTATACAATGTGCATTTTTGGAATCACACTGTCCCTTGACCAAGTAGAATAAGGAGACCTGAGATTTATAAATTTGTGTTTTGATCAGTGCTTGGGGAATACATGAAATGTAATAAATTCCTGTTCATTAAAAAATGTGATCAAGGACTGGAGAAATGGCTCAGCTGTTAATGATGCTTGTTTGTAAATATTTTAATATTTAAAATAATAAATAGGGCTGGATAGGTGGCTTAGCAGTTAAGGCGTTTGCCTGCAAAGCCAAAGGACCTCAGTTCAACTCTCCAGGTCCCACATTAGCCAGATGCACAAGGGGGGCGCATGCATCTGGAGTGGCTAGAAGCCCTGGCATGCGTATTCTCTCTCTCTTTCTCTCTCTCTCTCATGAATAAATAGAAATAAAATATTAAAATAAATAAATAAAAGTTTTTTTTCCCCAGAAGTTGTTGTTATTTGGGTGTTTTCTGCCAGCAATGCAAACCTGACTGCAACCTAGGTGTTATCTTAATTTTTCACTTCAAGAAAATGAAGCCGAGAAAGGTTAATAATTATGCTGAAGTTGATATTTATATCATGGGAGGAACACTGTAACTGACCAATGACACACAGAAATGAAAAATGTCTTACAGGTCCCTGGTCCTCAAAGTGTGATCCCTAGGCCACACTTTGGAAGCTTGAGAGGAATGTAGTATCTCAGGCCAAATTCTGATCCTACTGAATCAGAATCTGCCTTTTAAAATTTGGTAGCTGCTATTATAAAAGAAACTCTTATGCCCACCAAAATTAACTCTGGATCATTCAGTAGATGAGGAAATACACCCAAGAGAGCACAATAGCCTTAACAGCAAATAAGCAAGTAAGCACTAATTTATCAAGGATACAAAATACCAAAACTCATCATCTCAGGCCCCAAATAAACATTTCAAGATTTGATAGAGTTTTCACAATAAAACACAGCCAATAAGAAGCTCAAGATGACAAAGTGGAAATACAAAAGTCAGGAAATTAAGAAAAAGTCTTTGGCTAGAATTTTACCAGTGTCCTTTGGCATTGCTGGGGATTGAATACTGGGCTCACACCTGCTAGGCAAGTATTTCACTGCTGATCTGTGTCCGCAGCCCATAGTGAGTCTTCCAAGATGCAAACTGAAACTGGGGATGATTAAAGCTAAAACCAAATTACACAAATGGAGGTACATTAATACTTCACATGGCTGAACATTTGATATGACATGCATTACTTCATTTAATTCCCGCAATGACCCTGTGAGTAAGTTCCATTGTCATTGTTATTAATTCTACTTTAGCAACCAAGATAAGAAGCAGTTCAAAGTCATGGAATTGGCAGGGCACAGAGTTGGGCTACAACCCAGGTTTTTGCATCTCAGTGCAATGCTCATCATCACCACCCCATTCAGACGCCCCTGAAAATACTCTGCTGTCAGAAAAAGGTGGTGGAGAGATATTAACTCAAATTATACTAGTTTTCATCTTTTTAAATAGTCAAGGACATGAAAGCTTCAGGCATCTTATTGTCACCATAAGTCAATGATAATGTTTCCCCAACCACATTTTTTTCTTTACCAAGACAGATCCATGTGAGGATCCATTTATTAACTTCTCCTTCCCTCAGTGACTTCATAATTCAGCTCTGCATTAAGGCATGATACCCTCATCTGGCTTTGTGTCTGTGGATTAGTTAATAGTAAGACCTTAGAGACTTAATCCTGAATTATGTACACATGCCTTTCTTCTAGACTCAGAAATAATATCTAGTTTGTTATACATTAAGATTTTCCTAATCCACTAATAAGAAAGGTCTAACACATATATGTATACACACTCTATTTTAGAAATTTGGATTAAGAATTCCATAGATACCCTTAATTTATATATTGCTGTTTGATCCAAATTTTATGAGAGTTTCTAGAAGGAAAAAAAAAACTTAAAATGTCTCCAAAATTGGAACTGAATAAGAAATGTGCATTAAAAAGTCAATGACCAGCAGCCTCCAGATTTTTTCCTCCACTCATTTATCCCTTACATTTCTTTTTAAAAAGACATCACAGAGAGCTTGGATGTAGCTCAGCAGTAGAGTACTTGCCTAGCATAAATGAGGCCCTACGTTCAATTCTTAGCACAGCAAAATAATACAAAGAATGTAAGCTTTTGGTTGAAACAATCCATAATATGTTTAAGAAATAGTTAAAATGATTTAGAAATTTCCAAATATTTAATGATCATGAAATATTCATTTAATTTTAAGTATAATTCTCTGTTTTGTGAACAGTATTCTTCACTTGAAAGCATCTATTATTATTAAAATGCATCAGATCACTTAAGTATATTTTAAACCTACTGTGTACATAATACAATGTACAAATACTGTGTGATTCAGTTTATCTGCCACCTATTTGTTGTTGGGCGTACAGAGAGTGTATTTTTGACCTACTTTTAATCTGCCAAAAAAAAACTTCTTTCTAAATGTTTGTTAAATATTCAATTTCTTGCTTAGACAAAATTCCTTGAAACATTAATATTGTTTTGAGAAGAACCATATGTTTTGAAAAAAAAGCAACATTAAAATTCAGTATCTGTCAGTTATAGAAAATTAACAAATAGAAATAAGGGGAAAATAATGTATTGAAAATAGTGAATTTATTATATATTATGCTTATAACCTTGTGTGTGCTTTTATTTTCCCTTATTCTTTGTGTGCACATTTACTTAGCTATATGTAAATGCAGTCAATACATTCTCATTATGTACCAATATCTGTATTTCAGACATATACTTGTATGTCTACCTAATAAATATATTTTTCAACAGGTTTCCTACATGGATAATTATAAATACATGTTGAATTAATACATGAAGGAATAAAATTTGAGTGATTTTGTAGAAACCAGATGGTTACCTATTTTTTTAAATTAAAGGAAAATATCTTTAGCATCTGTTCAGGTTCATAATTTCCACCCACCACAGTTTAATAATGATTTGATAGAATGTGTAACATACAATTAGAACCATTCTGGAAATAGCACAATTAAATCAAAACATGCTGGAGATGGAGTCACTAGAAAACTTATAGCCTCAACCGAGCTTATTATAAAATAAAAAAGAGAATTAAAAATAATTGAAATCAGTACCCTGTATAAAAACTCAGAGAATTCATAATCAAATAAATATATGTGAGAAAACAAGGAATTAGTAGCACCATAGGCTTTAATACATTGGGAAAGGAAAATGTATACATTCAGAAGATAAATTTTTGAAAAGCAAGCAAACAAAAATGAATCAAATCAAAATAATGACTTGAATAATTGGAGAAGTCAACCATTCTATATTTCGAGCACTAACAAATCATAAAACATCAATATGAAACATGATTAAGGTAGCTATGACTCCAGCTGCACATGGGTTCACAGAAGTCCAAGATGCAGCCATGTGAAAATCTACACCAATGAATTGGATGATCTCAGTGAAGTGTGTGATTTTTCAAGGAAATTAACATGCTGAATTTTACTTATGAGGATGAAGAATATCTGAATAGATCAATGGCTGAAAATTTGAAAGATTAATTGTGGAACTCTTAGCTTTAAAAAAAGGCAGCTGAATACAGTTTCACAGACACACCATTTCTGCTCTATAGGGAATGAATGAATTCCTGACATCTGAGCTCCTGTGGAAAATGGAAAATAAGCACTAGAATTTCATGATGCTAAAACTAACCTCATAAAGAAATGCGGGGTTTGGGAAGGGGCTCAGTGAGTCAAGTGCTTGCCATACAAGTGGGAGGGCCTGAGTTCAGGTTCTCCAGACGTCACTTAAACGCTGGGCTTGGTGATGTATGGCTGTAATCACAGAGCTTGGGAGATGGAGACAGAGTTCCTTAGGTTCACGGACTAGCTAGTCTAGACTAATTGAAGAACTCTTAGGTCAATGAGAGACCCTGCTTTAATAAATAAGGGGGAGAGTGACAGAGGGAAACACCTGAAGTTGACCTCTAGCTTCCACATGCATGTATGCCTACACACACTCACACACACACACACACACACACACACACACACACACACACAAAGAGAGAGAGAGATATGCATAACACTACATACGTCTACATGCAAAAAAAATAATAAGAGAAATCTGACAAAGATTACCCAAAGAAGAGAACACAGGCTAGCTTAATACATTAGATAAACACACAAACTGCACATAGAATATTACTTGGGCTCAAACATTAAAAAGAAAGGTAAATACTGACTAACGTTTTTAATATATGACTATAAAGAAGGTGCTTTATTACCAAATCTACTCCACATTGACTCTGAGTTATAATCACTATTATTTCCCATTATTCTAGAAATAAACTTAGTGGAAAACTTTAAAGTTAACTATTTGGATCATTTACTAAGTACAAACATGCCTGATTTAGGGATTTAAGGTTATCAGAAGCACATGTTACAAGTTAACTTGATAATGATTTACATTGCTTGTCATATACTTTGTATTTTGATGAGGGGGATAGATATTAATGATACTTCACTGAGAGGTGATTCTTTGTTGTTTCAATAAGGATTTTGTTGTCAACAACAATGTTTGAGGTAAGTTTTGGTACTTGTAATAGTACAATAGCTTTTTTAGACAAGCCTCATTCACCGGTTACAATGATAAAATCTGGAAAAAATGTTTTTTTTTTTTAACAATTTGTTGCCTATTCATTTTGTTTATAAAATATATTTCAAAATACTTTATTTACTTATTTATTTGTGTGTGTGTGTGTGTGAGAGAGAGAGAGAGAGAGAGAGAGAGAGAGAGAGAGAGAGAGGCAGATAGAGAGAGAATATGTGTACCAGAGCCTCTAGCCACTATAAACAAACTCCAGATACATGTGCCACCTTGTGCATCTGGCTTGTGTGCATATTGGGAAATCGAACCTGGGTCCTTAGGCTTTGTTGGCAAGTGCCTTATCCACTATGCCATCTCTCCAGCCCTTGTTTTATTTGTAAAACAAAATTCATTTAACATCTATTTATGTGGATAAATTTCACCCAAAACTAACTTAAAATTTTTCAATTTGTGTGTAAGTTGAAGTAAGAGCTAGTAGAGACCACAAATCTGGAAATCAACCATGAAGAGAGTGAGGATAGAGGATAGGGAAAGGGATTGAAGACATGTAAAAAGAGAGGTGGGATACCAGCGGTGGAAAGGCTAAGGTGTGGTCAAAGGAAGGGAATGGAGGAGAGAAGAGGATGGGGAAGAATTAACAAAAACTGAGAACATTATTGAAAACAAAAGCCATAGAGTACCCTATTCCTTTACTATCTAATGAAAAAATAACGGAGAGAGAGAGAGATAGAACTTGGAGGTGGGCAATACTGTTCCCTGAAGCCATCAATTGTTGCACGAAACTCCAGTATCAGGATGGGATAGCTCCTAGTACATTGTTGGTCATGGAGGCCTCTGAGGTCCTCAAAACAATGCAGACTATTGCTAAATCTCTTAGTTGCTCATGAGAACTAGATGGTAAGACTATTGCTGAAGACACACCTGCTTTGGCTACAGGACACTGAGAAATCAAGCTGGAACTGAGCTGGAAGCCACCTCCCTGCTTGCAAGTGCTGGAGTGTGCTATGGAGCCTAGTGAGGAAGAAAAGTCATCAACAGCCTTATGCAGAAGTGGTCCTTATGAGTGACATAATCAACAAGCTAGGCAAGATGTGTCCACTGGTGCAATGGTGGCATGACTTTCAAGGGATAACCAACCATGCTCTGCTTGGATCTGAGGCCTGCTCCATAGGACAGAAGGAATACCTGGTACTGCAAGGCTGGTTGAAAGCCATGCCAAGAACATCATCATCTGTATATCTGTTGCTTGAATAAATTGATATGACGTGCTCTTCAAATTGACACCTTAAAGTACAAAATTTTATATTACTTATATGTCCATAGATTGGTGCTACTCGGCCATTGGCCAGAGAAGCTTCTTTTTTGCAAAAGACAGGGGATACCTGGTATACTCAAAACTCACCCAAGTGTTTAGAATAAGTGGTTATGGAGTGTTCATTGCTAAATGAACTTCTCTATAAGACTCTCTAAAATTCAGGGAAAATTGCAGAAAAGAGGGCAGGAGTTAAGAGGGCTGTGAGAAGTTCTCTGGGACACTATCCTTCAGACATGATGTGACTGATGCATTCATGTTGAAGAGTTTAGAGTAGCTGTTGGCTATTGTTATCTCCACAAGACCCACACAATATTTGAGCCCACCAACATTTGACATGAATGGTTGAAGCAGGCAAAAACAGACATCAAAATCGAAGTGGGACTAGTTTGAATAGAAGGAGGGGTTCAGTGGAATGGAGTGGGTAGGGGACAAAAGAAGGTAAATGGAGGGGGACTATGATTAAATACATTATGGACATGTATAAAAATGTTTCCGCAATCACTTAACATAATACATAACATATAATTAGTATTTGAAGACAGTTGAGTGACCAAAATTAGGTGACAACTAGAGGGGACTGAACTCTTGATGTCAATCATGCTCTTTAGATGAGATAGTTTTTCAGTGACTTCCTTGAGGGCTCCTTTCTGCTCTTCTGACATCTCAAATAGTCATTGTTATGAGATGTACAGAGATGAACGTTTGGGCTGCCAGTCTCGTGGAAGTCAGGATGGGAATCCCAGAAGGGAGAAGGTCTCAGAGAAAGACTAGACCATCATATAGAATCCTGGCCTACCCTAAACTGCATATGCACGGAGGAAAGTTTAAGGAGCTTTGAGGTAACAAAGACTGGAGGCATAAAGAACCTTGAAGAAATTTTGCCTATTGCACCCCACCTTTGTGGTCCATCATTGCTGAGGGGTTTATACAAATACTTAGGATTTCCATAAACTGTCCTTTTAAAGAGAAACACCAAGACTCCTCAAGTTCAAGGTGATTAGAAAATAGTTTACCAGCCAGTAAAATAACCAGCACTTTATGGAGAACCCTCAAAATACTTCATTTCTAATGTTTAATGCTAAAATAAAATTACTAGCCAAAGAAGCACACATGAAATTGTAGAGTCACAATCACATGAAACAGTCAATAAAAACCTGATCCTGAGACAACTTGGGTGTTGTCATTAGATGATAAGGATTTTAAAGAAGCTATTTCACATTTGCTGAAGGATCATAAGTGAGAGTGAGCTGAATCTATGTGTGTTATCAGAAGAACATATTGCATACTCCAGTCTACGTTCATGGTAAATCTTTCAAATTGCCTAGCTATGAACTCCCACAGACATACATGGTACATATGTGTTATACATTTGTGAATGATCTACATTCATAAGTAGCATGAATTCCCAAATTCTGCCCACTGAAAACAGAAACAATGACACACAGGAGCAATGGGTACACCTACCACTGAACATTGGCTCTAAAATGTTATTCTCTACGGTAAGTTGGAGGATGGGCTGACTCCAGAGCTGAAATGTCATATCATGACAAAAGGTAAGGAAGGACTCAGTGGATCATGGGAACATATCCCAGGGACATGTAAACCAGCTTGAAGCTGTCCCTATTTCTCAAATCTGGTAACTCAAGCATCAAAACAAATAAATGTCATGATGTATTCTAACAGAGTTAAATAAAAACCCACAAGTTTATTCATGTAGATAGATGAATGGAGAAGAACTCTCTCCAGGGGGAAATGATTAAAGAAAGAATTGTCTACATAGAGGAGAATGTGTGGGAAAAAAACTGGGAACTTCCTAGAGTGATGGAAATCTGTCTTGGATATAGAATGAGGACTCATTAATAAGGAATGATGAAGTCTGAAAGTCATCAATGCTCTATAATGCAATGGATGGAAATGTGGTATTGAACAAGGAATTTCTTAGTTATGACAAAGAAAAGATTAGTGATTTTACAGCGGTGGAACCTGGAAGATGTTTGTGAACATCATCAATACCAGGACAAGACATGTAATCAACCATATGGCCTACAAATTATGGCAAGGCATGAGTTCTGTGATAGTCTCATCAGAAAGTAAGTGGTATGAATCCAGACATAATGAGCATTACACAAATCCAACTTCAGGGAGATTTGTAAAGTAACCAGCTGGGATATTAAGGAGGGGTTACTCTTGGGCTGGAGAGATGGCGCAGTAGTTAAGGCACTTTGCTTGCAAAGCCTAAGGACCCAAGTTTAATTCTCCAGTGAAGAGCCACTCTTGAATGACAAAGAGAGGTGGTGAAAACATTTCCACTGAAAAGAGACCCATATGACAAAGGCAATTTGTGAACTTGGATTAAGTCACAAATTTGGAAAAGAAAAAGGTTATGGAGGGCATTATTGGGAAGATGAATAAGATCAGCATATGAACTCTGTATCAAATAATAACAGTATATCATTATTAAATCATTTAGCTTTAATAAGTGTATTCTTTTAGTGTATGCTATTTCCTTTAAGTGTTCTATGCCAAACTATTTGGCAATAAAAATTCAAAATTTTAGCAATTTATTAACATCTTAGAACTGAATAATGTTATATATTAATGATATATTAGGATAATAAATAGAGAAAATGAAAAACAAATCCATCTAGAGATAATGTGAATACTTTTCATTATTTTCTATGATTTAAAATTATAACATAATAAAAAGTTATGAAAGTTGGTAGAAAGATTTTGAATGACTGCAATTTTTAAATAAGGGTAAATTACACACACACACACACACACATATATATATGTATGTATGTATGTATATTTTATCTATGTATCTCCACCTGTGACCCAGGAATCCCATTCAAATATTTACCCAAGAAAAATAAAAGCATTCCTACAAAGACTTGTGCATCAGAGTTCACTTCAGTTACATTTGTAATAAAAAAGAGGACCCCAAATGTTCATCAACAGAGGAATGCATATACAGACCAGTATATTTATGCAATAGAACACTACCTGACAGGAAAAATAATGAACTGCTCTTCTGTGAGACAATGTGGCTGAATCCCAAAAAGAGCATGCTTTAGAAAACAAACAAAGCCCTCGGATGAATTACTATGATTCCATTTATATGAAATTCTTTTTTTTTTTTTTTTTTTTTTTTTTTTTTTTTTTGGTTTTTCGAGGTAGGGTCTCACTCTAGCCCAGGCTGACCTGGAATTCACTATGGGGTCTCAGGGTGGCCTCGAACTCACGGCGATTCTCCTAACTCTGCCTCCCGAGTGCTTGTATTAAAGGCGTGTGCCACCACGCTCGGCTATATGAAATTCTTTAACAGGCGAAACTAGTCTGTAGCAATAGAAATTAGAACAGTGGCTGCTTATGGAACAGTGAAGATGACTGGGAAGGAGTGTGAGAGAACTTTCTGGAATGGTGAGAATGTTCTCTATGTGGCACAGGGTGTGATTTCATGAGTATATGCATCCCATGGAATTGTATAATTAAAACCTGTGCATTTCAACAGGTGTAAATTCTATTTGAGGTCCAAATGTGCTCTGGATCTATAGCACACAATAACAACAGGATCTTCCAGTCATTACATAGTTGTAAGCCAGTACCAGGCCAGCCTGGCCTCGGACTGTGCTGACTGCTAATGGGATCTTGAAGAGCTTCCCATCTCTAGGGCTGAGAATGGTTCCAAAGCACAACCAGTAGGGAGAGGGGTGTGGTCACTGCAATCTGGCATGTTTCCTGGACTCAGAGAATTCACTGGAAGGGTATGCAGTGATGTTCAAGAAGGCCAGTTAACAATGGAGGAGAAATAAAGTAACAGCTTCTCAAGAAGATAAAAGCTGCCAAGGTAAACAAGGGAATAATTCCATAATCCTCAAAATATGGAGCATCTTGCAGCAAATGTAAGAGTAACATATAGAATATGCTTTGAAAATTAAACTAGGTAAGAGGCGTAAGACACACACAATAAATACGCAATGTTTCTGGGTGACAAAAAGCACTGTTGACATAAATCACTAAGTCTCCCTAATTTAACATGGAAAGTACTTTTGTAAGCAAAATTTCAATATATTTTTAATGACTTCTCACACCTTACTTTCTATATCAAAAAAGGACAGAAAGAACCTGTCACCATGATGTATGGACAATAGAACAAACAGAAATCCTCACACAGTGCTACCTAGTTATCTAAACTTAGAAGATGACAATTTTTTCCATCTCAAAAAGTAGAAAGTAGGAAAAAGATGAGACTTTTTCGGTATATGTTGCTGAAACAACTGTCCATCTAAGAAGAAAATAATGTTGAGGCCTTTACAGTTTCGCTATCACAAAACAAATTCCAGATGGCTAAAAGAAAGCTTGTAGGGATGAGTGAATAGTTATGCCATTTTGGAGCCGCAGAAACTCCACAATGTAAGTTGTGTCTTCTAACATAATCTGAGCACTGACTGATTTGGATATATAAAATTATAGTTTTGAAGTAAAAATAGGATTGTAAAAATAAACCATGACTGTTGCCTGGCTAAATGTCTATGTTATAACCACTGAATTTCCCTCTAAACACTTATTTTTATGCCCATATATTAATGCTATTCTTACTTTTGGTTAGAGAAGCTTCTCTTTTCAGATAGTGGTGACCACTGGGGTGACTCAAAACTCACCATAGTGCTGATAAGAAATGACAGTGGAGTGTTTAGCACTGAGACATTTCTATCAAGCTCTCTAAAGCTCAGGGTCCACCACTGTGGAAGAGGTGGTGGACAGAATGTGAAAGCCAAAGGGAGGGGAGGAGCGCTTTGCAATACTGTCTTCCAGACACAGGGTGGCCTTGACATTATGATCTCACCATGGCTGACAATATCTATACAATATCTTCATAACAGGAGGAAAAAATTATTACATCAAAATAGAAGCGAGACTGATTTGAAAGAAAGGATTCAGTGGAGAAGAGATGTGGGAAGGGGAAAAGGTGAGTGGTGGGAAGAGATTATGATCATGGTATATTGTCTATGATTATGGAAGTCATAAATAAGAAGTTTAATTAATTAATTAATAACAAGTCACTAAAAATAAACTGTGAAGAATTTAGTACATATATAATATATGAATATATAAAAATGCTTTTGGGGCTGGAGAAATGGCTTAGTGATTAAGGCGTTTGCCTGCAAAGCCAAAGGATCCCGGTTCAAATCTCCAGGACCCACTTAAGCCATATGCACAAGGGACGCATGTGTCTGGAGTTCATTTGCAGTGGCTGGATGCCCTGGCATGCCCATTCTTTCTTTCTCTCTCCCCTCTTTCTCCCTCTTAAATAAATAAATAAATAAATAAATAAATAACATATATTTTAAAATGCTTTTAATGCTGACCCTCCAAATTGATGAGGCTCAAGCATTTAAATCTGATTTTTCTATGTTGTCACTATGGATAGTTTGGGCCAGAAAACTTTTTGTTGTGTGGGGCTGCCTTGAATATTTTACCAACAGCCTTGTAATCTGTTGTGGCAACAAAAAAATGGCTCCAGACATTGCCTAACAGACAAAATCATCCTTAATTGAGAGTCACTGGTCTAAAAGGAAATTTCTGATTTTTTTCTGGAGGTGGGATTGGCATGGTAAGGTGAGAGATTTAGAATACTATGGATTCTCACTTGCCTTACAAGTTTCACAGTTCTGTGGGTGTTGATGGAGCTACACTAAGACTTCCCCTCTTGTCTAGACATGAGCTGCATCCTCTGCATGGATCTTCCCAGCATTACGGGTCATGCTCAGCGTGTGAGTCACAAGTGCATCCAGCCCATTTGTGTCAGCGTGTCTCCTCTCCGCTGTTGTGCTGGCCTCCACGTTTATGGTCCATCCCAGGCTCCAGGCTGGCACAATCATGAACATGGTGGTCCACCCCAATAGGCTGTGGCTACTGGCCACAGAGTCCCCTGTAAGCACATCAGCAAATTCCCCACAGTGTGAAGCTCTGGGGAGGCCTGTGAGGAAGTGAGACTCAGTATCTTTCTCTGATGCTATCACAGGCTGCCTCTCTGTGATGCCTGCACCGTGATGCTCCAGTTTCATAGTGGGTTGTGTGAAAGGGTCTTCCAGCTTGGTGTAAAATGAAGGCCAAAGTAGCCTGGATTGGAAGGAGATACGGGTTTATGACGAGTTCTTCTTGCCTCTTCCCTGTGCTAAAGATTTTCTTCTTCATCCCTCAGAATGCTTTCTCCATCCAAAGCTCTCCCGGAGAAGCCAGCCATGTGCTCCCTGACATGCGAAGAAACAGCTGAACTTTCCTTAAATTCAAGCCAGCAGCCCATATGCCATTCAAGGGGGAGAAGATGGCTGGGAGGAAATGCATGGAAAAGTTGACAAGAGAGAGAGGCCTCCTTAGACAGATGGTTCATCCAAGGGCTGGAGAGATGGTTTAGCAGTTAAGGTGCTTGCCTGCAAAGTCAAAGGACCCAGGTTTGATTCCCCAGGACCCACATAAGCCAGATGCACAAGGTGGCACATGCATCTGGAGTTCATCTGCAGTAGCTACAGGATCTGGCACACCCATTCTCTCTCTCACACACACATTCAAAAAACTTAAGAAACTAATGGTATTAATTTTATAACCCATAAGAATAAAATAAGGTTCAAATAAAAAAAATGATAAAAAAGCTGTAGATTGTTATTAAAAGTTTTCCAGTGCCATGGATGGGATGTCTTCCAGTGAGTTGTTGGTCATGGAGGCCCCTGATGCACCCAACATTAGGGACTATTGCCAAGGCTCTTGCTTCCCCACTAGAACTAGATGGTAAGACCCTATTGTTGAAGACTCCACATGCTGAGGATATAGATCACTGAGAAACCAAGCTGGACCTGAGCTGCAAGCCTCCTACCTGTTGTCTAGCTATCAGGATGCTGGAAAGACCTTTGCAGCCCACTGGGGGAGGAAAGACATCCACAGTATTAGTCAGTAGTATACCATATAAACTTTATGGCTGGCCAGCCAGGCCAAATGGACCAACTGGAGCAATGGTGGCATGTCTCTTATGTGGGAAGCCTACTGTTCTCTCATTTGACTTGAGGCCCACTCCACTGGAGGGAATTCCTGCCTGGTACTGAAAACTTAGTCAAAAGCCTATGGCAGGGGATAGAGAGATGGCTTAGTGGTTAAGACACTTGCCTGAAAAGCTAAAGGACCTCAGCTTGATTTCCCAAGACCCATGTAAGCCAGATGCACAAGGTGGCACCTGCATCTGGAGTTCATTTGCAGTGGCTGGAGGCCCTGGCGTGCCTATTCTCTCTCTCTCTCTCTCTCTCTCTCTCTCTCTCTCTGCCTGTCTCTCTCTCTTTCCCTGCATCTTTCTCTCTCTCTCTAAAGTAAATAAATAAAAATAAAATTATTTTTTAAAAAAGTCTATGGCAAGGAAATTCATAAACCACAGGGGGAAACTACTACTGTTGTCTGGCTGAATGGGTATATTATACCCACCAAACTGCCCTCTAAATACCTATGCTTATGTCCATTTATTAATGCGAATCTCACTTTTGGTTAGTTTAGTTTCTCTTTTCATATGACAGTGACCACTGGAGAGACACAAAACTCACCGAAGTGCTTGAAAGAAGTGACAGTGAAGTGTTCAGCACTGAGATAAATCTACCACACAAGGCCCAGTAACCTTTGCAGAAGAGGTAGTGTTAAGAATGTAAGAGCCAAAGGAAGGGGGGTGGTGAAACACTGCTGTCTTCCACACACAAAAGTGGCCTTGATATTCATGACCTCACCGTGGCTGACACTACTTACATAGGACCTGACAATAGAAAAAAAATAGAAGAGTGACTATTTGGAAAGAAATGATTCAGGGGAAGGGAAATTCAGGAAGGATAAAAAGGAGGGTGGTAGGAGGGATTATGATCATGGCATATTGTCTATATTTATGGAAGTTGATAATAAAATGTTAAAAAGAAAAAAAAGTAATTAAGTATAAGTCAGACTCATATTCTTTTATATCTATGTAAAAATAAATATGATAAAAAGACTAAATAAATATTAGTGAATAGAAGAAGCCTTTTTAACAGTAGAATGTCATCAAATACAGTCAAAAGACGGAAAAATTGTTCCAGTGACTTAATGTATAGAGAAGAAAATGGATTTCTTTTGCATGTTTATGTGTGTGTGGGTGTGTGCTCACATGTATGGGTACACATGTTTCTGTATATGCATGTGCATGTGCACATGCATGCATGTAGAGAGTAGAAGTCCATGTCAAGTATTTTTTTTTCTCATTTTTATTAACATTTCATGATTATAAAAAATATCCCATGGTAATACCCTCCCTCCCCTCACTTTCCCCTTTGAAATTCCATTCTCCATCATATATACTCCACATCTCAATCAGTCTCTCTTTTATTTTGAAGTCATGATCTTTTCCTCCTCATGATGGTCTTGTTTAGGTAGTGTCAGGCACTGTAAGGTCATGGATATCCAGGCCATTTTATGTCTGGAGGGAGCACGTTGTAAGGAGTCCTACCCTTCCTTTGGCTCTTACATTCTTTCCGCCACCTCTTCCACATTAGACCCTGAGCCTTGGAAGGTGTGATCGAGATGTTACTCAGTACTCCAGTCACTTCTTTCCAGCACTATAATACCTTCTGAGTCATCCCAAGGTCACTGCCATCTGAAAAGAGAAGATTCTCTACCCAAAGTGAGAGTAGCATTAATGTAAGGGTATAAATATTAAGAGAAGTGCTTACTGGGCAGTTTGATAAGAATAGTATATACATTTATCCAGACATCAGCAGATGTTACACCCCTAGGGCTCATGACTACCCCTGTTTTAAGTTTTCAGTATCAGGGATGTATTCCCTCCCATGGAGCAGGCCTCCAGTCCAACTGGAGGGCAGTTGGTTTCTACTATGACAGACATACCACTATTGCACCCATTGGCTCATTTGGCCTGGCTGGCCAATTATGAGGCTTGCACTGTCCACTGTTGAGTATCTTCATTGGTGGTATCTCTTTTTCCCATTGAACTACATGTAGAATGGCTTCTTCCAGCTTTCTGTCAGCTGGTCTACATGGAGGAGGTTATCAGCTCAGTTCCAGTAGGATTTCTCAATGGCCTTGCACAAGCCCCAGTATGTGGAGTCTTCAGTAATAGGGTCTTACTATCTATTCCTGGTGGGAAACCAAGGGCCTCGGCAATGGCCTATAATGTTTTGGGGGCATCAGGGACCTCCCTGGCCAACAACTCACTGGAGGTAGCCCATCCCTGACACTGAAAATTTTCTAGCAACGATCTATGGCTCCTGAGTGTTTCATTGTCCAAAACCGGAGGATTCCATATGATTTATTTGTATCCTCTTAGATTTTGATTAGCCCTCCCTCCACCTTTCCTTTACTCAATCTCTTCCCCTGACCTCACTTTGGGCCTTTTCACCCCCATTAATCTATTCTTCTACTTACATATATACAATGCCAACCTATTAAGTACACTCCTCCCTTCCTTTCTCTTCCCTTTATATCTCCTTTTTAACTTACTGGCCTCTGGTACTGAGTTTTTTCCTTCTCACACAGAAGCCCAATCATCTGTAGCTAGGATCCACATATGAGAGAGAACATGCGGCGCTTGGCTTTCTGGGTCTGGGTTACCTCACTTAGTATAATCCTTTCCAGATCCATCCATTTTCCTGCAAATTTCATAACTTTATTTTTCTTTACCGCTGAGTAGAACTCCTTTGTATAAATGTGCCATATCTTCATTATCCACTCATCAGTTGAGGGACATCTAGGCTGGTTCCATTTCCCAGCTATTATGAATTGAGCTGCAATAAACATGGTTGAGCATGTACTTCTAAGGAAATGGGATGAGTTCTTAGGATATATGCCTAGGAGTGCTATAGCTGCGTCATATGGTAGATCAATTTTTAGCTGTTTTAGGAACCTCCACATTGATTTCCACAATGGCTGGTCCAGATTGCATTCCCACCAACAGTGTAGAAGGGTTCCTCATTTTCCACATACCAGCTGGCATTTATGATTATTTGTTTTCATGATGGTAGCCAATCTGACAGGAGTGAGATGGAATCTCAATGTAGTTTTAATCTGCATTTCCCTGATGACTAGGGATGTAGAACATTTTTTTTAGATGCTTATATGCCATCTGTATTTCTTCTTTTGAGAACTCTCTATTTAGCTCCATAGCCCATTTTTTAATTGGCTTGTTTGATTTCTTATTATTTAACTTTTTGAGTTCTCTGTATATCCTAGACATTAATCCTCTATCAGATATATAGCTGGCAAAGATTTTTTCCCATTCTGTAGGTTGCCTCTTTGCCTTATTCACAGTGTTCTTTGCAGTACAAAATCTTTGTGATTTCATGAGGTCCCAGCAGTTAATTTGTGGTTTTATTGCCTGAGCAATTGGGGTTATATTCAGAAAGTTTTTGCCAAGACCAATATGTTGAAGGGTTTCCCCTACTTTTTCCTCTAGCAATTTCAGAGTTACAGGTCTGATGTTAAGGTCTTTAGTCCATTTGGACTTAATTCTTATGCATGGAGAGAGAGAAGAATCTATTTTCATTTTTCTACAGGTACATATCCAATTTTCCCAGCACCATTTGCTGAAGAGGCTGTCTTTTCTCCAATGTGTATTTTTGGCATTTTTATCGAATATCAGGTAGCTATAGCTACCTGGACTTATATCTGGGTCCTCTATTCTGTTCCATTGATCTACATGTCTGCTTTTGTGCCAGTACCATGCTGTTTTTGTTACTATGGCTCTGTAGTATAGGTTAAAATCAGGTATGGTGATACCTCCAGCCTTGTTTTTGTTGCTCAGTATTATTTTAGATATTTGAGGTTTTTTGTGACTCCAAATGAATTTTTGGATTGTTTTTTCTATTTCTGTGAAGAATGCCATTGGATGAAGTATTTTCCTCAGTTACTCTCTACCTAATTTTTTAAATTTATGGTCTCACATGGAACCTAGAACTCACAGATTCAGCTTGACCATCTATTTAGCAAGCCCCAGCAGTCCTCTTTTCTCCTTCTGGAATCCAGGATCATACCACCACATGGGGCTTTTACATGGGTGCTGGGAATCTGAACTCAGGTCCTCATACTTACACAGCCAATACTTTACCCACCAAGCAATCTCTCCAGCCCCAGATCTTATTTTTCTTTTGCTTATCATTCTTTTCTAATATTATTTTCAAGTAATGATTGTTGCTTGATAAAACTGTAAATAGTTACCTGTGGCAAACCTATGAAGGTATGCTCATGTTATGTCCCTTGAAGGGAATGTGGTTTCCTGCATTTATGCTAGTCATTTCTTAGTAGACCTGCATTTTCTTTTCCATCTACTTACCTTAGAATGGAGGTCTTCTCAGCAGAGTTGCCCTATGCAAAGGCATTGTGCAACCTGCAGTGTGTGGGGGGCTGAAATTTACCCCAGCCTTCCTGTTATGAATGGGGTGGGGTCGCTCCTACCCACAATGCCACTATTTCCTAACCTACACGCGGTCCTGCCCTAGCTTGCTGTTCTGCAGTATAGTCTGGATGGATACCCTCATGTTTTGCTTACTTCCAGTTGGAATCCTTCTCTTGGTCTTGTGACCAAAGCCTGGTGGTATAAACCACATCACCAGTCAGCCATACCTCGCTGAGGTGGGAAGCACTATTTCTTTAGTTGTCCGCTTCTGGGCTTGTGCAACTTCAGGGCTTGAGGCAGCCTTCCTCCATGGATTCAGTACTCTATTCAAAATACATGGAGTGGCCTTGACTGGGCTCCTGACTTCCTAGGAGTGAAGACATGTCCAAACACGGAGAAGGTGCACCAGAGAACACAATCCTCCTCCACAGGCCTCCTGATTGCTGAGAAGTCACCACAGCATGGCTGGTCTTACTGCCATGACCAGCAATGTTATGCCCCCATCTTCTCCTAGAACCATCACCTCTTTCTAATCAGAGTTACTAGTGAAGCTGTCCCCTGAGCCCTGTGCCCTGAATCTCTTTCTGAGGAAAAGGCTATGAGTCAGAGCTTTACAACTTTCTTCCCTATTCACTGTGGGGAGCAATGGTTCCTGGACACTTGTGGCATTTACTGGGCACTCTTACAAATTCTCACTGTTGCCATATATTTTTTTCTATTTGCAATTGCCATTTATTATTTCCATCAGCTTCCTTTTTTGAATTGTTGGCTTGAGTTTAATAGACAATTATCAAATGAATTTTGCTTTGGGATTAGAGAAAAGTTTCTGAAGTGGCTCTAAACGTACTTCCACCATTTTATGTATGTATTCCTGTGAAGCAGCATTCTCAGTATTGATGCTTATAAGATCAAAATGTCAATCAACTCTGAAAAATATTAAAGATACTTTGTGTCCCACATTATCAAATATTCAGACAAAATTTAATTCTTCATGTAACAATAAACATACATCTACTCATTTGAACACAGATATGCTTTTGCTTTTAATAAATGGTAAAATTGTGTATACCAATGAATCATTTTAAAATAAAATTCTTTGATTTACTATACGCAAATGTTTGATTTGTATTCCTATTTTATATGCCCATATACTTAGGTTCATGTGAAAATTTATTGGGTAGAGTCAGGGGTAGAAAAAGTTTAAGGAACTCTATTTTTTTTCGCTTTCAGTAAAACTCTAATAATCATTTGCCTCTGAATTGTCAGAATATTAAGGATACTAACATGTGTTTGAGGTGCTGAAGGAGAAGGGTAAGTGGAGTTATGCACAATGAGTGGCAGGAACAAACAAATCTTGGTGGTTTCTGCCCAGTTGTGAAAGATGTTTCTAGAAAGGTAAACAGTGGCTACAAGATGAAGGATCTTATAGGGTGTGCCCTGTAAGTGATAGGAAGTCAAATAAGGATTTGAAGAAGAGGAAAAGAATGAGAAAGAATGAGTTCACCCTGGTGAGAGACGGAGGGCTAGACTTACACGTTTACAAAAGAACTTAATGACAGAGCCAAGACAATAGCTCAGCTCATTGTAATTCCATATGGCTTATCATTGTCTAATGTTTCATTATGTGTGTGGTGTGTGTGAGAGAGAGAAAGAGTGTGAGTGTTTTAAGTTGAGACAGCTTGTATTCACAAATTATTTCAACAACCATTTTGGCAAGATCATACTGTGCTCAAAGTTATGGGCTGAGCAATGTGAGGTGCTACGTAAAAGGGCAAAGATGCTTACTAAGCTGAAAAGGGTCTCCATCCTTGGTGATTGGCTTTGATTATTTCTCAGCTATGTAAACATCCAGAGATGACTTCATATATTCCACAGGCATGACCAAAAATTGTGGCACAGATGTTCTGAGATAAACAATGTGTGTGTAGGCACATAGCTACACAGCCCCGTAATGCCCTGAAAAGAATTCAGTCTATTTTTTTTTTCTTTCACATAAACCACAAATGAAGGCTGAATCAGAAAGCAACTAGAAACTCCCTCATCTGCTCTGTTCTTGGGTTCAAGTTTTATAGATGGCCTGGGAGGCATGCTGCAGGCCATGCCCCACATAGAACCAGTTGACAGAGCTCTGCTGAGGACTGAATTTTCTGCTGTTTTCATTACTTCTCTGTAAACATTCCACAGTTCTGCTTTCTCGCCACCAGCTTTCCATGTGATACTAATGTCGCTACACTAAAAGCAACATCCATGTCCGAATGACTGGGAAATTTACATTTTCTTGACTCTGCGTTGTTTTCCCCTGAATTTCACTAAAGACAAGGGTTATGTCCTGCTCCCCTCCAAATCTTCACGGTGCCCAGCATAGACCACAGCATGTAACAGCTGCTTTCTTCTCAGTACTGTGGCGTGTCACACAGGAGCGAGGTGCCCCTCACAGCAAGGTGATGGCTCGAGAGGTAGAATGCCGCAGCACAGATGAGGCCCAGCCTGGACTATCTTCATAGTAAGACAGAATTTTGAAAGAAGTATCAATTCTGGGCTGGAAAGATGGTTTAGCTGTTAAGGTGTTTGCCTGCAAAGCCAAAGGACCTCGGTTCAGTTCCTCAGGACCCATGTAAGCCAGATGCACAAGGTGGTGTATGCGTCTGGAGTTCATTTGCAGTGGCTGGAAGCCCTGGGGCGCCCATTCTCTTCCTTTCTCTCTCTTTCTCTCAGTCTCTCTCTGCCTCTTTCTCTCTCACTCTCTGAAAGAAAGAAAGAAAAGAAAGAAAGAACTATCAATTCTCACTAGTAATAATGTCTGTTTAGGGTCTCAGACTCATATTTAAATTATTTTTTTTAATTTAGTTATTTGAGAGTGACAGAGAGAAGGAGGCAGAGAGAGAGAGAGAATGGGCACGCCAGAGATTCCAGCCTCTGTAAATGAACTCCAGATGCATGCATCTGGCTAACGTGGGTCCTGGGGAATTGAGCCTCGAACAGGGGTCCTTAGGCTTCACAGGCAAGCGCTTAACCGTTAAGCCATCTCTCCAGCCCATATTTAAATTGTTTTGATAAACAAAATCTATCATACCTGAGAAGAAATTCATACCCCTAACATCTAAGGATGTGTTGTGACCATGACCTACTGGTATAAGCCAAAATCTACCTAGTCTTCTCACTGGAAGAGATCTTAAGTTAGATTTTGCCTTTATTACTCCAAAGAAAATGTTCTCAACAATATTGGGTATAACTCACTTGCAGCATAAGGGACTATAATAACTAAGTCTTCTATTAGTTACAATATTATACTCTATAATGGCATGATTTTAGAGTACTATAAGACTTTCCCAGAGTTGGCTTCAGGGAATGTATTTTTATTACCTAGAAAAGAAAGTTCATTTTAAAACAAGGTTTTTCAGTACAGAACATTCTCATGTAACTAGTTTTCAGTAGGTACACAAAATTAGGTTCATTCATATGGTGATAACAAGTACACAAACATCATGAAAACAGAAGTGAGGGCTCTAAATGGTTCATTATTACAGTTAAACAGCAAACACTCCATAGCCATTAAAAAGAGTGTCATTGTGGTATATTTTGGTTTATGGATGGAGAAAAATATCTCTATATAAAATAAAAACAGGGCTGGAGAGATGGCTTAGCGGTTAAGGCACTTGCCTGCAAAGCCAAAGGACACAGGTTTGATTGCCCATTGCCCACATACTGTCAAATGAACAAGGTGGCACATTCATCTGGAGTTCATTTGCAGTGGCAGGAGGCCCTGGTGTGTTCACTCTCTCTCTCACTCTCCACCTCTTTCTCTCTCAAATAAAAAAATAAAACATATTTAAAGAATAACAAGGGCTGGGGAGATTGCTCAGTGGATAGAGCATAGATTTTTATTATCAATCATGGGGACCAGAGCTTGGATCCTTAGCACCCAAGTGAATGCTTGGTGGGCAGAGTAGCCTAAGTGTAATACCAGTGCCCAGGAGGTAGAGATGGGGATCCCTGGGACAAGTGGGCTAGCTAGACCATCTGAACCCACGAGCTCTGGGTTCAAGTGAGAGACCCCTTCCTCAGTAAATGTAGTGGAGAATGATCATGAAAGATATCCGGCATCAACACATGTGTACCTGCACACATGCACACACACAAGCACATGTAAAAACCACAGTTTATTAATGTTCTCCACATTAGAAGTCTATTAATGAATTTGTCATATAAACATTTATGTTGGAGCCAAAATGACCCGGATCCACAGATTCAAAGGTGAATATAGCAGCTTGGTGTGGTGGCGCATGCCTTTAATCCCAGCACTCGGGAGGCAGAGGTAGGAGAATCGCCATGAATTCAAGGCTATCCTGAGACTACATAGTGAATTCTAGGTCAGCCTGGGCTAGCATGAGATCCTACCTTGAAGCCCCCCACCAAAAAAAAAAAAAGGTGAATAAAGCATGGACTTTACCTTTGAATATCTCATGGTATATTGACGATGATAGGGAGAAACCGACATGTATAGAGTGTTTATCACTTCAGTTTCCTTGTCAGAGACACAGTCCAACATGTTACAAAGATGAAGAATGTAGAACTCAGAGGTGAAAGATTACTTGCCCAAGGTAACATTTACAAATTAAAAGAGTCCAAATCTATGACTGAAAACATTCAACCAAAAATTGAAGTACAGGGCTGGAGAGATAGCTTAGCAGTTAAGGCACTTGCATGCAAGTTGCCTGCAGCTCTCCAGGTCCCACACAAACCAAACATTCGAGGTGATGCAAACATGCACAGTCACATATGCATACAGGTAGCGCACACACCTGGAGGTCAATTACAGTGGCTGGAGGCCCTGGGGCGCCAATTCTCTCTCTTTCTCTTACTCTCACTCTTTCATTAAAACAAAAAAAAAAAAAAAGAAAAATGAAGTACAAGAATAACTATACTCATCAATTAGGAAAAAGTTGAAACTTTTTTTTCAAAAAATATACTCTTGCCCCCACTATTTCCTTTTCTTGCCCTCTCACAACTTTAATTCTAACCTAGGCTTTAAAATGAGATACTTTTTCTGCATAGGTGATGTTTGCCATTTAAGAAAGATTCGAATATAAGGAATGAAAGAGCAGTGCCTATCAGACAAAGTTTCCTACAGATAACTACAAACTGGAAAATATTTGAAGGGTTCTGTTAAGAACAGAGATAACAGATCTGGGTGCTTCCATCCTGAAACGGAGAGAGTCGGGTAAGAGAAATGGTGTTTTAAATGAGAGCTTGAACACACACACATGATGTCAGACATATAGGATAATCCCAATGTACTGACCAAAAGAGTAAAATTTTAAAAGAGAGATTGTTACCGCCACTCTTCCAGGGCAAGATGAATTTGTAGGTTTGACTTCAGACAAATTAAATGACTGCTAAACAGATGAAATAACTGAGAATTCTTGAGAAGCATGTAACAGACCATAGACCTTAAATGTGCTATTCACAATGCAAAATATAATATACACAATTAGTATACAGACAGATAAACAGGTGACAGCACACATGTTGTGGAGAAAAAAAAAACAAACAGGATGATCATTCTCAGGGTGAGAATGATCTGAAAATATGAAACCATTATAACTATACTCACATATCTAAAAATATGTTGACAATAAATCAACAAATGAAATCTCAGCAATTAAGTACAAATAGCTAAAAAATATAAACAAACTTCTTATCCTTCCAATATCTAGAGACTGAGAGAGTTGAGGAAAGGATGGAAATGTAGTATAATTTTAAATAAATGTTTCAGTTTCTTCAGCACAAATAAATTTGGATATTTAATGTCTTTAGCAAGATTTGTGTTTACTCTACTATTTCATCCTAATAAAATATTCTATGCCCCTGTAAGACCTTCAACTGAAGGTTCGGAAAAGATTTGGGTAATTCCTCATAGGCTCTCTCATCTAGACAAAAAATGCTTTTAGAGTCTTTGAGAAGAATGCCATATATAATCCTTTTGGCAACAAAAATTGTTAAGTATTTTGTCCAATATCTCTATTACTTATAGCTCAACATAGAAGAGGGTCTGTCTTGAGATTTTTGGGATACTTTTGCTTAATGGATTACACATCAATGGAATTTATTAAAAATCTTAAAAATAGAATTATATCATCAAAGCCATTGGTTATTTTTGTTGTTTGTTTTACAAAATAGAAATGTATCATTATAAGCTTTGACAACTCAGAAAAAACTAGCATAGTGGCCAGAATTGCTGGTTAGGAGAATGCCTTGGCTGAGAAGCAAAGTTTTTCTCATGGAAGGAGAAGGCTGCTTATGAGCCAGAAGCCCAGAGCTAACGGAGCAGACAACAGAATCATCCCAGGGAACTCTGTCTCCCAAGGAAACTGATGGACACCTAAAGAGATATTGAAATCCACATGCAGCTTGTGTGGTTGCAATCATAATGCACTGCCTGGTTTTTTCTTTGGATGGTATTGTCTATTACAGTTGACCTGTCTCATTTGGTCATTGTAGGTCGGGTCTAGGGATGTGTAAAACAACCACTCTTCCAAAGTCCCATACAGACTCTGAGCCTGACTATGTGACCTGCTTTGAACTGAAGGTGTTATCACACTTCACTCAAGCAGGAACTTGACCCAGGTGCATGCCCATCTTTTCTCCTGGTTCCCTTCTTATTAGAGCCCAGTTTCATGGTGTGAGAGTGCTCACGCCAGTCAGCAGAGAAGCCTTAGGGGAAAGAGACACCCAGCCAATCCATCCCAAGTCAGGTGGCAATCATGCCACCGAAGAAGCCATCTTCAAGGGTTCATCACCACAGATGTAATGCAAAACAGACGTGAGCTATGCCCATACCCAAATTGAAAAGTTGTGATTAAATATATTATTGCCATAGTTTCCAAACCACTTGCATTATGGTCCATTTTATATACCTATATGCATTGAGAAAAAAAAAGTCTGAAAGAAAATATTTGTGAATTGAGTTTGACAGTTGTATAAAAGTACTAACTAAATAGAATAGAGCGTTCTAGAAATAAAAACCCAACTCATAGCAATTAAAATAACAAAGCACACAAGTAATTTAAGTGGAGGACAAAATGATCTGAGAAAAATCTTTAAATGAAATTGAAGTACTTTTTCTTTTCAGTTAGGGTGGTGGACTTGGTGCTCAGCTCAGGCTTTCTCCGTAAGCATAGTAAGTGAAACTCTTGTGCTGTTGTGTTAATTGATGCGAGTTCACAGCTACAAGACAGTTACTTTCTGCAGAACACTAATCGTTTTATCCTGGGATTTACTTTGCCCATTTGTAGCCAACAAGCGGTGACTGACTGGCACAGGGCTTTCTAGGAAGCAGGCAGCCTTGTCTTTTGGGGGAAGGACTCTGATGCTTGATTCAACAGGCCTGAGCTCAATCCAAATAAGATCTTGTCTTTCTTCACACTCACCCTCTGTCCACCCTCATTTTATTTCTGAATTCACTTTCTCAGTAGACCACATGCACCCAAATTCTCAGTGTTTGTATAGTACGTATGATGTGGGGTGTGTTTGTGTGGTATATGCATGTGATATACACGTGTGTGTACAGATGAATACCCCTATGCATATGGGGAGCAGAAGAGAACATTCAGTGTTCTCCTCGATTGGTCATCTGCTTGTTTCCTTGAGACAGAATCTCTCACTGAACCTGGGCCTGTTGTTTCTCAGTCTGACTGGCTGATTAGACTCCCAGAAATTCTTGTCTCTGCTCCCCTCAGGGATGGGGTTACAGGCATGTCTGACCATGCCCAGCTGTTTAAATGGGTGCTGGAGAATTGAATTCAGGTTGCATCAGGCCCTTTCATACTCTCATGATTGGACAACAAGTGCTCTTAATCCCTGAGCCATCTCCTCAGCCCTCAGTTTGAGTATTTTAATCTAATATTCAAGTGGTATTGAGAAATAATAAACTTAAGGCTGGTGTAACTTGACAACTACCTGTAGGGTACCACTGATGCTTTAAAGGGAGGAGGTGGTAAGCTCAGTGCAATCAATCAGTAATTTTAAACCAAGTGTAATAGCCAGTGGGCTTTAGCAATCCTTGCTCTATATCTGGGCAGAGATGAGAATTCATCTAAAGAATAGATTCAAGACCCACTTGGAGGAGCAAACTTCAGAGAACATGGAATCTTAGGCCTAGGGGTCCCCACATGCAAAGTCAGGGCTCTGAGAGAGGAGTTGGACTTTGAGTTTGGATGGTGCTGTTTGGACAGGAACACACACAAAACCCCTTGAAACCTAGATTTCAGGAACTCCTTGGTGATGAAGAAGCAGTTTTGCATTCTCCATGTCTTGGTCAATGACCATGATGATGCTCCAAATGTCTCAGGCCCCTGTAGGTCTCTCTGCCTCACTTTCTGCCCTCCAGAACAGCACTAGGGTCATTTCCCAACTGAAGACTCCTAAGCCAAGAACCATAGAGCTGTGATGTTCTCGGAGTGATGGCTCTTAGCCATTTTGCCAGATTGCTTTAGTCTTCTGATAAAGTGGAAATAATCACTTAAAACTATGTCATCATAGCTCAATTATGTTTAGAAGTCAAACTGGGGAAAATCCCATGTTGCTATTTAAATTTACATTAATTCAAATAAAATAAAAATTTAGTTTTTAAATGATTTTTATCCCATTCCAAATGTTGAATAGCCCCACGTGGCCCGTGGAAGTCACATTGTTCAGAGTAATAATAATTATTCCCAACACCACTATAGGCTCCAATAATGACAAAAGCAAATCACACTTAGTCAGGTTACCACCACAGTATAATAACTTTTGGTTCTAGTGTTATAAGTTCAAAATCTAGCAGGGTTGTGTTCTCTCTGGATTTTAAAATTTGACAAAAATAATACCAAAGTCCATTGTTTGTTCTGGACATTTTTTGAGCAATTTTGGATTTTTAGAGGTAGGTCCTTTGTCCTATATTCTAGTCGTTTCCATCAGAAAGTGGCTTCTTTCCTTTAACTTACAGAGCCATACGTGGCACTTGTAGTATCTGATGGTGTCACCAATGACATGGCTGGCCTTGTGAGCACTCTTTATATTCTCTCCCTCTATCTTGCATCCCTCTCTCCTGTTTCTCCATCTTCTACTCACCTGTCAGAGGACACTTCCGATCCATGAGCCACTCAGATAATCTTCAATAAACTCCTACTTACATATCAGTTCTTTTGCCATTTAATTTTTTTTTACTCTTTCACCAATATGATCATATTCACAGGTTCATGGACACATATTTTATTTTATTTTTAAAAATTTTTTTGAGGTCTCACTCACATCCCAGGTGGACCTGGACTCACTTTGTAGTCTCAGGGTAGCCTCAAACTCTTAGAAATCCTCCTACCTTGGCCTCGTGAGTGTTAGGAGTAAAGGCATGCATCATCACGCCCCACTATGGACACATATTTTACAGGCCACCATTCAGTCCACTACATTTACATGATAATTTCTTTTTAAAAGATTTATTTTTATTTATTTGAGAGAGAGAGAGAGAGAGAGAGAGAGAGAGAGAATGGGCATGCCAGGGCCTTTAGCCACTAAAAATGAACTCCAGACACATGTGCAACTGGCTTACCTGGGACCTGGAGAATTGAACCGGATCCTTAGGCTTCACAGGCAAGCACCTTAAGCACTAAGCCAGTTCTCCAGCCCTACTATTTATTTGTTATTAACATTAAGTAGAAACTTTGTATGGGCATGTCATATGTTGGTACCATTATTCCCCTCCTCCCTACCCCTAGTCCACTAAGGGCCCTCCTTAGTGGGATTGCTAATATTCACCATGGAGTTGTGGGTTATGAGTTGTGACAGCAGCTGTTAGTAATTGGGAGGGGCAATGTATCTGGATATTCCCTCCCACTGTGTGGCTCTTACTTTATTTTCTGGCCCCTCTTTCACAAAATTCCATGAGTTTTGGTGGCTGTGCTTTAAGTCTGCTTTATTGTTGAGCTCTCAGCACTTCTGGATTTCTGCCTTGGTGTGCTTTGAGACTCCTCAGTGTCTGTCTCCATCATCCTGGTCTAGTTTGTCAGGCTCACAGTAGAAGCAGCACCCTTGCTCATTTCACCAGTTCTTCTATGGTTTCACCTGGGCCCTGGCTGAGACTATGGGGCCACCCTGAGAGTACAAAGTGAATCCAGGGTCATTCATCTCTGCCAGGGTTTCAGCTATCTATTCTTGTCTTGTTAATAGATTTTGGTTGTTGCTCCTTTCTGAAAAAGAGAAAACAGATTCTCCAGTGGAGAGTGAGATCAGGATAGGTTAAAGAAGGTCAGCATTGTTAATTTAGAAAGATTTTGATGGTTGCAGTCTAAATTTTGGACAAAGACTAGTGGGAGCTTCTCATTGGAGTCTAGTCCATAATCTTGGTCTTTGTAGGATTCTGACTTGGTTCCCAGTTCCAGCTATGAGTTCCTTTCCACTGAGCTGATCTGGATCCTATAGCCAATCAGAGAGCCATTAGTTACTCAGTTAGGCTGTGCGCCACTATTGCAGATGTGTACATCTTATCAAGCTGGTTGCTTTCATCTAAACGCTACTGGTCACTTTCCTCCAGCAGCTCATGTAGCACTTTCAGCACTATATGGGCTAACCAGCTAGGAACTGGCTTCCTTCCAGATTCAGCTGGTTCTTTTGATGTTCTGCATCTCAGCATATGGTATCCTTAGCAGTAGGGTCTTACCTTTTACCTCAGGCAAGTAATCAAGTGCTTTGACAAAAGCCTGTCATTTGGGGGGACCTGGTAGTTCTCTCCATTCAACAGTGCAATGTGGATTGCAACCAATTTTTGTTACAAAGAGTTACAAGTCAGATCCAAATGTTTTAAAGTTAAGGTTCATCTTACCCTTTCTAAGGACCTTCTTACCAGATGATCACTCCATGCTTCAATTGAGGGTTACATCTTTTAGTCTGCTATCCAGGAGAAAGGTTTCTATTTTGTGATTAGTTTTGTGTTTATCTCCCTCCTCATTCCTGTTCCCCTCTCTCCAAACCCTTCCATCCCTCTTATCTGTCCTCCAACTTTTCTGTCAGGTATGTCTGCAACTCTAGCCTCAAGCTGTTCCAGTTTAAGAGACACATATGAGGGACAACATGTGGTGTTTATCTTTGTGTGCTTGTATGAGTTCTCATGGTATGATATGTCTCAAGTCTGTCCATTTTCCTGCAAGTTTCATTTTATATATTTTTTTTCTTACTGATGAGTATAATTCCACTGTGGATATGCCCCACATCTTCATTACCCATTTGTCAAGCAATGGGCACCTGGGGTGATTCCAGTTCTTAACTATTATTAATTGAGCAGCTATAAACATGGTTGAGCAACTATCTCTGTGTGGGGTGTGGAGAAAGTCTGATCGCCAGACTGCCCTGCCCACCTGAACTCAGCCAGCCAAGTTAGACATCAGCCCACCCCAGCCTGTACTTGCACCCACTTGTGCCCAAGAGCATACAGCCATCAACAGATTCATGAGTATGCACCCCTGTGCCCACCCAGTGGAAAACCTTTAAGACCTACTACTACTGGAGTCCCCCAATCCTTGCCTGATCTCACCCCCAGAGGTGTAGCATGGTGATGAGTCTGCCATCTTGACCCAAGTACTCTATGATAAAATTTTAATATTATATATGTATATAATATAATATAAATATATGTATATATATTTAATAAAATACCATGGTAGGGGCTGGAGAGATTGCTTAGTACTTAAGGCATTTACCTGCAAAGCCAAAGGACCTTGGTTTGATTCCCCAGGACCTACATAAGCCAGATGCACAAGGTGATGCAAGCATCTGGAGTTTGTTTGCAGTGACTGGAAGCCCTGGAGCACCCATTCTCCCTCTCTCTCTCTCTCTCTCTCATGCGCATGCTCTCTCTCCCTCCCTCTCAAATAAATAAATAAAAATAAAATATTTAAAAAACCATGGTGATCCATGAACTGTAGGAAATGAGAGTGGAGATGGGAGATGAGGGATATTGCACAATTTTTGATCTCACAAACAAATTGTTAAAATGTTTAATTTTCTTTTTGCAAACAGTAAAATTTTTATTTATTTTTACTGAGAATTTTCATACATGAACATAGTGTATTTTGATCAGAATACTCCCCCAATACCTCCTTTGGTCCTCCATCCTCCACTCCTGTTCCATAGAATCCCTTCTTTCCAATTACTCCCTCTTCCATCTTGATGTCTTTTTTTTGGGGGGGGGGGTCTCTTTTACCATCCATGTTTATATGTTCATGCCCTCAATATTGTGCATATCTTGTGGTGATAATGACAGAGGACAGCCTCAGTGAGGTCATGAACGTGGCACTCACTTCATATCTAGAGGCTAGTGCCACAAAGAACCCTTTTCACCCTCTGCCGTTTGCTCTCTGTCCCCCTCATCTTTCACAGTGTTCTCAGAGCTCTGGAGGGTATGAGAGAGATGTCTCATTTTTAATTAAATATCTAAAGTTAGCAATGATATGGGAAAAGGGAATGACTGCACTCCTGGTGGAAGTACACATGAGGAACTAGTAAGATATCCCGAAAGGCACTGAAGGATATTAAACAATACCTTACCTGTTTAGCCAAAGAAAATTATCAGAGATATCTGCAGTTACATATAGACAAAACTCATTGTAGTTCAATTATGCTTAGAGGTAAAACTGTGGGAAAACACAAATGTCTGACAATGGGGAATTGCTTGTCCAAACAATGGAAGAACCACATAATAATATAGTGTAAAATGTTTAATAGTGCAGAAGATGATGGTATACTTGTACCCGCACAAGGGCAGGCTTTAACAGAATGCATAGGACAATGTTATTGGAATCATATGTGTGGTTATGCATTATGGGGATATATATCTATATATATCACATGTTTTGGTGTACATATGGACCACTAGAAAATAGGAGATACATTAAAACCACAATATTTACAATATGACATTTCACTAATGGGATTTGTTTTTAATTGCTCTAATTAGTTAGAATTAGTTTCACTAATAGAAATCTTGATAGAACTCAGATACTCAGGCTTCAGCAGGAAGTACTTTATCCACTGAGGCATCTCCCGAAGCCTTCAATCTTATTAATGTATTACAGATTTTAAAATAAAATTTTGTACATTTGATAGATATGTAATTAATAGTTCAATAAATAGCATTCTGCAGGAAATAAACTTTTTTCTAGAATATTCTTTTTTTTAATTTTTTATTTATTTGAGAGTGACAGATAGACAGAGAGAAGGAGGCAGATAGATAGAATGGGCGCACCAAGGCTTCCAGCCACTGCAAACGAACTTCAGATGCATGCGACCCCTTGTGCATCTGGCTTATGTGGGTCCTGGGGAATCGAGCCTTGAACCAGGGTCCTTAGGCTTCACAGGGAAGCAGTTAACCACTAAGCCAGCTCTCCAGCCCAGGAAATAAACTTTAAAGCATACAAAAACTAGACGTCAGAAATGAACAAAACATTCTTTCAAATATTTTTTGTTTTATTTTTATTTATTTATTTAAGAGCGATAGACAGAGAGAGAAAGAGGCAGATAGAGAATGCATGTGCCAGGGCCTCCAGCCACTGAAAATGAACTCCAGATGCATGCACCACCCTGTGCAACTGGCTTAAGTGGGTCCTGGGGAATCAAGCCTTCAACTGGGGTCCTCAGGTTTTACAGGCAAGTGCTTAACTGCTAAGCCATCTCTCCAGCCCCAAACAAAACATTCTTAATTTTAGTTCTAGTCTGTTCCAGATACTTTGAATAAATTTGGTTCAAGGAGGTCTTTATACAGAAATAGTGAAAAAATTAAGCAGGGCGTGGTGGCGCACGCCTTTAATCCCAGCACTCGGGAGGCAGAGGTAGGAGGATCGCCGAGAGTTCGAGGCCACCCTGAGACTCCACAGTGAATTCCAGGTCAGCCTGGGCTAGAGTGAGATGCTACTTCAAAAACAAAAACAAAAACAAAAAAAAAAAAGAAAGAAAAGAAAAGAAAAAGAAAAAAGAAAAAGAAATAGTGAAAAAATTTACAGCAGTGTGTATTGGAAAATGTTTATATTAAGCTTTCAGGAGAGATATTGGACAAACATGGGCAGAAACCAGAATTCACTTTTAAAGCAATAGTTTTCATTAGAAGATATTGCAGGGAACACTTTAGTTGAGATGGAGTAATTCTTTGCCAAGCTTTTCTTAGGAATTTTTAATGCCAGTGATGCTGTTTAATGTATGCAAAGAAGGCTCAGGTCTTTTTGGCTCATGTCCACCTCTTCACCTCTTTTCACCGTTCATAGGACAATGGCTTCTGTACAAAGAATTGGCAAGCATGTTCTTAACCTCTCTGTGGCGCGCGCGCGCGCGCGTGTGTGTGTGTGTGTGTGTGTGTATGCATAGAGCACTCCTAGGTGCACATACATGCAGGTGAATATGTGTGTTTGGATACTAGAGGACAAGCCTGGGTGTTTTCCCTCAGGTTCAGTCCACTTTTTATGAAACAGAGTCCCTCTCTGTAGCCTGGAACTCACCGAGTTGGCTGGACTGTCTGCCTAGCTAACAGGCTCCATAGATCCACCTATCCTTGTCTCCTACCACGGGAATTATAAGCACATAGCACAGCGCCTGGATTTTGATTACTTGAGTACTGGGAATTGAACTCAGATCCTCACACTTGCAAGGTAAGCACTTTAGCAACTGAGCTATCTTGCCGGTCCTCTCTGTACATTTTGAAGCAAATAAAACTGTCTTCTTGTTCCCCAGAGAAATTCTCTTTGACTCCTTTTTTGCATGTCAGAAAAAGTAAATTATAAACAGTTGTGCAGCATAAAAATCTCTTGACTCTGGAAAAAAAAAAAGGATGTATAATTTCTGTAATCAGGAATGTTTTCTGTTTGCCTGGCTGGTTTTCATTGCCAGTTCTGTCATATCAGACCTCAGAGCCAGGGCTCAAGGGCCTCCGCAGACTTGGCTATATGATAATGGCCCATGGTTAATTTCCAACAGGTTCAGAGCCTCCCAGTATATTAGACACATACTGAAGCCAGTGGGTTTGCTCCAACATATTCACATAAGAGGGAAGTTTGTGTATATCCTTGTACTTTATTTGGACCATATCTCTAAACACAATTTCATGCTTGGCCTAGTTAATATTTATGCCTTAATGCTTTTGTTAAGAATTGCATTTTTATGTAGAAAAGGAACAGTGCATGAGGAAACTGTCTTTGCTAAATGCGTCCACCTCAAAGCCACTGCTGAGTTGTGGCAGGCGCTCCTAACTCTGCCAGATTTCTTTTTCCAAGGTAGAGGGGTGTCCCCCTCTTCTGTCACTCATTCAGATCTTTTCTTGCCCTTCTTTCTCATTCCTTGTTCATAAGGAGTTTCAATTTGTAATCAGAGACCCGGGACAGAGATCCCACTGCATCTTACATTGTTTCTCAGAAACAAATAAAAAGGGTGAAGTTTTTTTTTTTCCATGATGTCACCTTATATGTAATCTATAAAGTTAATTCCCATGCTATAGAGGTCAAAGTGCTTTTCTAGTTCAGATAATTTGACAGATTTGAGTTTATACACATACACACTCAAATATTCAGGAGATCCTTTAAAGATACTACATTCCCATCGAGGAAATTGAACTATTGCTTTAAAAGCAAGTAGTACATCTTGTATGGCAAATAATAGCATCATATAGACAAAGAGCATAGTTGTGAGAAGTTTTTGAGATTTTGTTACCTATAAGTTGCAACTTTGAATAACCTATCAAGCTCTCCAGGCCTCTGATTTCTATTCTGCAAGTGGAATTAGTTTTGTCAAAGGTCCCTGTTTTAGTTGCGTACTCTTGCTTCACTTCTATATTTACAATCAAAATTAATGATAATTGGGCAGTTAACAGGCATGAAACAAGAGATAATATAAAGTATGTTCGAAAACAAGTGGAGTCAGAACTAACTTCCCTCCCGAGTCATCTCATTTGAAGAGGAATGGTACAAGAACTCCGTTATCAAGGTAAGTTCTATGTACTTGCTACAATTGTATAAAGTTTATTTTGAGAGCCCTCTCAATGCTAATAACCATGGTGGTGGAGAATAAAATAAAATAAAATTACAAAAACAGCGATAGCAAAAAGCTTGAAGACAAGCGCATTGCATTTCTTGGACTGGGGGCTATGGATAATTTCCATAGTCCTTGCATCTCCCGAGCCATACACTCAGCAGTGGCAGCGGCACACCCAGAAACCCACAGGGAGAAGAATTCGTGCAGCAATGTCCATATCCATGTATGGTGTTCTACTTCCCCTTCTGGTCCAGCATTTCTCATGTGGCAGTAAACAGCAGGCACATAATTAATATTGTTAATATTGTGGATTTTTTTGGTAAACAATGTCTGTGGATTTTTTTTTGCAGTGTTCTGAATGTAAACATTGTGGTATATGTGCACTGGAAAGGTATAGTACGTTTTGAAAGAAAGACATTTATATATGCCCATTCACAACCCCAAATCACTACCCAGACATGGTGGTACATACTTTTGATCCCAGTACTCAGAAAGCTGATGGAGCAAGAATTTCTGTGACTTCAAGGCCAGCCTGGACTACACAGCCAATTTCAGATCAGCTAGGGCTGTCTAATGAAACCTTGTCTCAGAATACAATGACACCGGTGTCCCTGTGCACTCCTTTGCTGGGAGCATGTCAGCATACGCTACTGAAAAGGAAAGGGATGTAGGGAGCTGCCAGAGGAAAGGCTGGGGGAGACTATATCACCTTTATCAGGAAGAACGGGCCTCTTCCTGTTGTTGCCTGACTACTATTTTGGTCTAAAAAAAGCACTGCATGGATGGAGTGGATGTTTTAGGACCATATTCCTAGTGTGCTCAACATTAGGGTCAGGTGAGGACTTGAAAGATGTCTGAATTGGGAATGCTATCAGGATAGAAATTTGCAAAACTGAAAGTGTATTTCTCTCCATGTCATCTTTAGATTCACTTAAGCTTTCTGAGTGTGATTTTTTTCTTTATCTGAAAATTAAAACACAAATAATTGTTCCATCTTCCTGTCTGAGTTTTAATAGGAACTGAAGGCTCATAAAAGGCTCTGTATGCAAAATGAGAAAGATAGCATTAGCTCTGCAGAGCGGAAGATCTCTGCGCGAAGCATTAGCTGTTCAGTATTTCATAAGCCCATTTGTAATTGTAGTTTTCTTGGGGCACTGGTGTTTTTTAGGAAGGAAAGTGAAGACAGGAAGGAAATGCTTAAATTGGGGAAGTTTTTCAAGAGTTCTCCTAGACCTCCTTTATTGTATTAGAAGTGCTCTGTAGCCCGAACGGAAGAAGCCACTTGCTGGTGGACAATACTTGAACATGGAACAAAGCACCTGTTTCTTTTTACTTTATTTGCACGTGTGTGTGTGTGTGTGTGTGTGTGTGTGTGTGTGTGTGTGTGTGTGTAATGGCAAACCAAGGTGTGGTGGTTTGATTCAGGCATCCTTCATAAACTTAGGTGTTCTGAACGCTAGGTTCCCAGCTGATGGAGATTTAGGAATTAACGTCTCCTGGAGGCAGTGTATTGTTGGGGGCGGACTTATGGGTGTTATAGCCATTTTCCCTTTGCCAGTGTTTGGCACACTCTCCTGTTGCTATTGTCTACCTTATGTTGGCCAGGGGGTGATGTCCACCCTCTGCTCATGCCATCATGGGGCTTCCCCCCTTAAGCCTGTAAGCCAAAATAAACCTCATTTGTCCACAAGCTGCTCTTGGTTGGGTGATTTCTACCAGCAATGTGAACCTGACTGCAACACAGGCCTATTGCTGCTACAGACTGACACCACATGCTTGCAGTACATTTTGTGTCCAGATCACATGGGTAGGTAAGGAATTGAACTTAGGCCAGTAGACTTTGCAAGTATGCACCTTTAACCTCTGCACTACTTTCCCAGCTCCCAGCACCCATTTCTAAATCCCCACACAGAGCCGAAACACATGTACTGAATCACCAGTTCCCTTCATCATTGTTCTGTCAGATGATTAAACCCAATACTTTCAACTGCTCCTGGTGATTCCTTGTGTCAATCTGCACCCCTGTCCACAAAGGGGTCCCAGACTCTGCTACTGTGCTGGCTTTTAGTGTCAAATGACTTTGTTTATTCATTTTATTTTATTAATTATAGAGAGAGTGAGGGAGACAGGAGGGAGAGAGAGAGAATGGGCACACCAAGGCCTCAAGCTGCTGCTGCAAATAAACTCTAGACTCATGCGCTACTTTATGCATCTGTTTTACATGGGCCCTGGGGAAAACCTGGGTCCATAGGCTTCACAGACCGCTAAGACATCTCTTCAGCCCTCAAATGACTTTGTAAACTGTCTACGTTATGTTTAAGGAATCTGTCTCAGTGTTTTATAAATAGGAGATTTGAAGAAAATTGATTATTTTCTTGCAAATTGACTTTGAGCTCATGAGTTCCTTTCCTATCTGTATTTAAAATATATACATTTGGGCTGGAGAGACGGCTTAGTGGTTAAGCTCTTGCCTGTGAAGCCTGAGGACCCCGGTTGGAGGCTCAATTCTCCAGGACCCATGTTAGCCAGATGCACAAGGGGGCGCAAGTGTCTGGAGTTCGTTTGCAGTGGCTGGAGGCCCTGGCGTGCCCATTCTCTCTCTCCTTATCTGCCTCTTTCTCTCTCTGTCTGTTGCTCTCAAGTAAATAAAAATAAACAAAAAATTTAAAAAAAGATTCATTCATAAAATATATACATTTAACAAAATGTCTGCAAAGAGCATCCATTACATTCATTACCTTATGAGACAGGAAATGAGCTTCCAATATAAAGATTTTGTATTGTATGAGAGAGAAAGAGCAATGGTTTGAGAACAACATGCCATCTCCCCTCCACGTTGGTTTCACAAAACCCAAAGAAACCTAGATGTCAAATTTCAATTTTCAGCCTATTATGACTTGGGCTCTTTTCACCATTGGTAAAAAAGTCACGCCAGTTGTGGGGGAAAGCACTGCTTTTATTATCTGTGTCTTTTTAAACTTCAGACATGCTTTCCACATCCATAGTGACTTAATGGAGTCTAACAGCCAATTAATGGCTTTAAAACCAGCGGGGATCCTGTTCTGTCCTGTAACCTGAAATGAATTATTGATAGATGCTTTTAGCCCTGTGTCCTGTCAAATATTTCAAAGTCAGTGTCAGCCTGTGCATTTTTTTTCTTTCAGTCTCTCCTGAGGTCAAGATTCATGAAGCGATGCTGTTCGAAGTGTTAGGAGGAAAAAAAAAAAAAAAAAAAAAACCTCAGTGTCCTGAAAAGTATGGAAGTAGACATAATTGACCTGTGTTTAGCTCAACTCTCTGCAAGGTATATGCAAGCGACACATGGATAAGCTGGACTAGAGAACTTTTCCTTAAAGCAGGTGGAATACTGCATACTTAGACATCAATATGCATGCTTATAACTACTAACAGTAACTTGTGTGTTTTCTTTTTCATTTGAGTCTTGCAGCAATTCTGTCAGATGAGTAGGGAAATGCCATAATTTTCACCCAATATTGACAAAAGAAAAACCTGAAACTGAGTACTATATAGTGCTCCCTCTTTTTCTCCTCGTTTTCTGCCCCTTCTTCTTTTTCACATTGGTAGAATCGAGGTGTATATATATATATTTTTTTTCATAGCTGTGCTTGACAAGAAGACAGTTCTAAAGAGAACAACTCAGGTTTTAATGTTATTCTGCTATGGCAAACTCTGAATTAGCCACTTTTTAGCTAATTAGTACATTATTAAAGTGCTCTTTTTAAATGTTTTAAACTGACTGATGGCTTAAGAAAACAACACAATAAAATATAATGGTTAGGTATGTTATAAAGTAATAACTCTTGGAAAGCTTCCAAATAATCATTTAGGATCTTAAAAGTACTTAACATACATTGTTCAAACTGTGAAAAAAAATCTAATGAAATATTTTTAAAAAGAACCAAAATTAATCACTGCTAAACACTCATTTATATAATGATTTCTATGTTATTGTAGTGTTTTACTTTCCTTTTAGCAGTTTATTAGACCCATAATATTTTATGGAATGCTACATAGCATTCATGACTATTATTTTAATATGCATATTTTGTTCCATTTAGATAATTTCTAAACATTAATTATTGATTTCTTCTTATTGGTCATTGAAGATATCATCAATTTTTTAAAATACTTTATTTATTTAAGAGGGAGATAGAGAGAGATAAAGAGGCAGATAGAAATAGAGAGGGAATGGGTGAATGCAGAGCCTCTACCATGCAAATGCACTCCAGACATGTGCACCACCTGGTACATCTGGCATTATGTGGGTACTGGAGAATCAAACTCCAGTCCTCGAGTTTTGCAGGCAAACATCTTAACCATTGAGCAGTCTCTCCAGCCCTGAAGAGATTGTCAATTTTTGCATGCAATAAGTAAAACAATAGAGAATATTTCCACATATACAAGTGCTTGTTTGAATTACACCTCTGGTTATCCAGTGCGAATGCTGTCACTAAGTCAGTGGATGTGTTGATCCTTTGAGCTTTTGTTGTGTCCTATATCACTGACCTCTAACACACCAGTGTAGGAGAAAATCCCCAACATGTCAATGATGCTTCAAATCCCAAGTTGTTACCAGATGCAAGTGTTTTGGAAATAGGAATACTACATAGTATGTGACACTTATGTTTCTAAATATGAAAACATATCATTTAACCATTAATAATACAATGACATATTGACATGTGAAAAGACAGACCATGAAACATAACAGAAAGCCTTTAAGTTGAACAAAAAGAAGAAATTGAATATTCCAGGTGGGTTCTTAAATCACAAGGAAAAACACTATTCAATAAGAAACAATGTATAAGTTTGTAGAGTAACAATGAGAAAAATTTAACCATGTTATAGAAAACAGAAATCATAAATTACTGGCAGATTTTACTGCATACAAATATAAACCTGCATAATAAAAACCAGTTAGAAGCAAACTCAAACAGTGCATGAAACAGAGGGTTAATTATTGTATGTCATATCACAAAAAATGAAACATTTCTCTAATAGATAATTAGCCCCTAAAATTTATTACATATGAATAAAAATCTTAATATAAAATTGGTGGACTGGAGAGATGACTTAGCAATAAGGAACAAAGCCTAAGGACCCAGGTTTGATTCCCAAGTACCCACATAAAGCCAGATGCAGATAGTGGCACATGCACCTGGAATTTGTTTGCAGTGGCTAGAGGCCCTGGTGTGCCCATTCATTCTCTCTCTCTCTTTCTCTCTCAAAAATAAATTAATTTAAAAAAAATGGTGTTATGGTTTGAATCAGATGCCCCTCCCCATAAACTCATGTGTTCTGAATGCCTGGTCCCAGGTAGTGGCACCATGGTAGGTGCAGCTTTGCTGAAGGAGGTGCATTGCAGGGGCCAGGCTTAGTGGTGTTAGAGCCAGCTACTCCTGACCAGAGATCAGCTCACTCTCCTGCTGGTATTTTGCACCTGTTATGTCAAGGAATGATATCCAGTTTCAGCTCATGCTTTGCTTTCCCCTGCCATTACAAAACTTCCCCTTGATACTATGCGCCAAAATATAAACTTTGTGCCAGCACCAAGAAGGTAAGTACAAGAGAAAATTGGCACAAGAGAAGTACGCTCATGGCTGCTACAAACCTGACTGTGGCTTTTGGCCTTTTGGAACTGATTTGCCGGAGGAATATGGGAGGAGTGGAACTGGTCTGAGAGATGCCTTGGAGTGTTGTTAAGTACAGCTGGGTGAACTCTTATGAAAGCTGGAAACCTAAATGTAGGGAGAGGTATGGACTTCGTAGATTTGTCTTGTGTGGGGAAGAAAGAGCTTGTCCAGACTGAGACAGAGGCAGTTTGTGGGAGAGGCTAGCGACGTTCTTGTCTCCTGAGAATTTGAGCAGGGTTGAATTTAGAAGAAATGAGCAGATGGATATGGCACCAAAAGAAATGGAAATTGCAGCCAGGAACAGCACCCATTCATACGCAATTATTTGAGAGACCAGAATTGAGACTGGCCCAGCTGCATTGGGACAGCAGGAAAAAAATGCTAACTCTTTTGAAAGTAAGGTGGGGGGCAGAATGCTGAAGGAGTGTCCTACTTTTCAAAGTGGGCTTTATTTATCCCTGAATGATTAAGTTCAGTATCCCACCTGATACTATGGGAGTATAACAAACACGGTAAAGAAGGGCTCATTGGATTTCCAATGTGGTGTGCTTTTGGAAATGGCCACTAAGGCAGTATGAGACAAGTTTGATGGAGTCTCTCTAAGGAGGATGGTTGGAGTCATGAGGATGTAACTGTGGGTTGCACTGAAGATCACAGAATTTTTGAGACACCAGGGCAGTAGAATGGCTGCCAATGAGTTCTGCATGTTTGGGATGGAGATTTCCCTTGTTGGCTGCCCGGCTGGAGGGGAGGCATTGGAACCTTGGAGACTTCATTATGTATTATAGATGTTTAACTCGGAACTGTATGATTTAATGTTTGCCCTATGTGCTTTAGATTTTACATTGGTTCAATCTTTTCTTGAAGTGCTATTGTTTGCAGTGTGAATGTTTACTCCATGCCATTATGTTTTTAGTTTTATAGGCTCACAGTTGCAAGACCTTAGACAATGTATATGTTTAAACAATGTTGGAATTAATACAAACTATGAGGGCTTTTAAAGTTGGACTGAAGGCTTTCGATTTTACATCATGGATAGTCATCAGTTTGTAAGGAGCAGGGGTGGTTTGAGTCTGATGCCTCCTATAAACTTATGTGTTCTGAATGCTTGGTCCCAAGATGATGGTAATTTGCCAGAGGAAGTATGTTGTTGGGAATGAGCTTAGGGGTGCTTTAGTCAGCTCCCCCTTGCTAGAGTTAGGCTCCCTCTCCTGCTGTTTTCCATCTGCTATGGCAGAGGTGATGTCTAGTCTCTGCTCATGCTATTCCTCCCCCTGCCATTATGAAGTTTCTCCTTGGGACTGTAAGCCAAAATAAAAACTTTCCTCGCATTGGCTTCTGTTGGTCAAGTGCTTTATCCCAGAAATGTGAAGATAACCACACAACTGGAAATGAATCTTCAATATCCCCCATAGCCCCATGTGATGAAAACTTAACTCAGCTGATGGCACTAGTGAGAGATTCTGGAGCTTTTAAGTAAGACCTGGTGGAAGATTGTCAAGTCACTGGCTAGGGGTATGCTCTGGCTTGTGATCTTGGGACCCCCTCACTACCCTTTCTTTCTTTGCTTCCTGGTCACTGAGACATGCAGCTATGCACCACCATGCACTCCCCTCCATGATTCTCTCCTTCACTCAGACCCCAAGCAATGGGGCCAAACGACCATGGCTGAAATCTCTGGCCATGAGCTGAAGTTTTTGCTTTTATGCTGTCTACCTGAAGCATTTAACAAAGGTTAGTGGTAAGACCCTACTGCTGAAGACACCTTATGTGGTTGACATGCAAAATGGAATGGCATGGCTGGAAGTTGGAAGAGAGTCAGTCCCCAGACAGTCAGGGCGTCTAGTGCAAGAAGGTGCTACATGGGCAACTGGGGGAAAATGACCAATATCTGTCCAAGAAACTCATGGTCTAACCTACTTAGCAGCAAATAACTTGTTGTGATGCACACACAAGTGCAATAGTGGCACACAGCCATGGTGGGGAACCAACTGTTCTCAATTTGGCTAACTGATCCCCTCAGTGGTACAGGACCCATAGCTGGAGCTGGGAAACAAGTCAGAACCATATCCAAACATAAGCCCACTCTCCAATATCAAGCTACCATCAATCATGGGCTACAAGAGGGCCTACACATATTAAATTCTCTATAAAAAAGTAGGGGTTATCTCATTTGTCCTGGTGCTAACTTACTCTCTGTTGGAGAATCTGCTTCTCTTTTTCAGATAGATGTAGATCCTAAGGAGAGAGCCACCCCATCATACCTCAAAAGGGCCCCGGCTGAAACTAGGAAAAATTGGCGAAACAAGCAAGGGTGCTGTTTTCCTGATGAACAGGATACCAGCACAAGGGGGAAGGAGATCAACATAGAGAAAAATCAACTCTTACCAAATCAGAGAGCCAGAGCCTCAGAGGCCCCCAACACCTTATCACTGAAGCAGACCAAAAATGAACCCAACATGGCTCAGGGAAATTTTGTGGAAGAGGGGGCGGAAAGAATGTCAGAGCCACATGTTGGGTCATGATATGCAGAGTCATTTATCTTACCCATAACTGTGGGCTACCTCCACAATTCATGACCCATACACCTCAACAAGGAGGGGCCAAAGGGAGGGGGTAGGTCATGGATGAGCCTAATAATGGTACCAAACTGACTGTATTTGCTGAATACAAAACTAATTAATAAAAAATATTTTATTTATTCATTGCAAACAGAGAGAGTGGGGGCTGGCTATGGGAATGGGTACACCAGGGCTTCTTGCAAATTCAAACACACACCATATGCATGTGCCACTTTGCCCAACTGGCTTTAAATGGGTACTGGGGATTTGAACCTGGCCTGGCAGTTTTTGCCAGCAAGCACTTTTAACCACTGAGCAATCTCACCAGCCCATACCTGAAGTATTTTGTCATGACAGCATAAAGCTAACACTAATATAAGTAGATTGCCTATCAAAAATTAGTATGATCGAGTGGAGCATTGATAATAAAAATATACATTAAAGCTATTCTGAGAAGTAACCTATCAATTAAATTGGTGAATATAAGACTATTTGACTATATTACTTGAGAGAGAGTAAGTTTAGCAAATGAATCTTCCCACATTACTGATCTAATTTGGTAATTTCTCCTGGTGAATTTTCACAAATATATATCTACAATACCTTTTGTACAAATGTAAGCATAAGTTACTAGGGAAAACATAAACCTGCATTAATAAGAGACTGAATAAATAAATTAAAGAATATCCATACAATGGAATAATATACTTGTAAAAAGGATAATGAAAATGCTTTGGGATCCTAAAGTATAAAGATTTATAGCATATTAGCATATATTAAGTAAAAGTAAAACTGAAGTATAGAGCAATATAGAACATTATCATTTGTCTAAAATATATAGTATTTATATGCTTAATAATACATTCTTTTTTAGAGAAACATCAAAAGAGACAGAGAGAGAGAGAGAGAGAGAGAGAGGGAGAGAGAGACTGGCAGGCCCTCTAGCTACTGCAAATGGACTCCGGATGCATGTAGCACCTTGTGCATCTTGCTTTACATAGGTACTGGGGAATAGAACTTAGGTACTTTGGCTTTGCAGGCAAGCATCTTAACTGCTAAGCCATCCCTCTAGCCCTAATTGTACATTCCTGAATATGCATAAACTCTTTCGGAATGGCAGGAGCATGAGAAGAAAAGAAAGACTCTGATGTGTTGTTACTTATTTTTAGGATGTCCTATGTGCATGAAAAAAAACTTATTTCAGGGTTGGATAGATGGATCGGTGGTTAAGGCACTTGTGTGAAAAGCCTAATGATCCTGGTTTAATTCCCCAGTACCCATTTAAAGTCAGATGCACAAAGTGGCTCATGCATCTGGGGCTCATTTGCAGTGGCTGGGGGTCCTGGCACACTCATTTTCTCTCTCTCTCTCTCTTCCTCTGACTCTATTCTCTCTGCTTGCAAATAAACAAATAAAAATATTTTTAAAAAATATTTTATAATAGACCTTTTGCGATTTTGTTATATTTTAAAGGGAGAACTTCTCTTCATTTTATGTACATTTCATGTAGTGCTAGAAGATACCATGGGATAGCAAGACAAAGCAAAGGCCCCAACTTACTCCAAATTATTTTAATTTAGCCACAATTTTAAATATTTTAGAAAAATGAAATAGTTCCTTTGGGGATGGTGTCATATGCTTGCAATCCCAGAATTCTGGAAGTGAAGTCAGAATGTTAAGGAGCTCAAGGTCAGAGTTGGTTACCTGAGATCCTGTCAAAAGAGAGAGAAAGGGAGAGGGAGAAGGAGAGAGAATGGAAGAAGAGGAACAGGAAGGGAAGAGGAAAACCAATGAGCAAAGATCTTAGACAAATGCCAAACCCTGTAGAATCTAAGGACAAAAATCTTAAGCAAGGACTGTCGTCTGAATCTGACTCCTTGGTGTACACTTAGGATACATCCCAGGTTATCTATAGTTAAAACATCATGGAACTAATGGTGGAAAACCTGATGCTTGTCTCTAAGATTGTGAACAAAGCAAAGATACTCTACCCACACTTCTACAGTAGAACACTTAGCTATCGTAAGATAAGCAAATGAAATAAAGTATACACAAAATGAGGAGAAAGAAATGAGTGCCTTTGTTTGCAGAGGGCAATGTTGTCCGTATAGAATACCCCAAAGAATCACTGCCACCAACAAAACCTCCTGTGCTAAGAATAAAGTATGTACAGCAAGGACACAGGATAAAAGATAGTACAGAAATGCCAGTCACTGTCCAGTATAGCAACAGTGGAAGACTGGAATTGGAAATTCAAAAGTACCTAATTATTATATCGCCAAAATACAATGTATGTAGTCTTCACATGCTGAAAACTATAAAACAAATGAATATCATCAAAAGTGGTCTAGATAAATGGGAACAATGTTATATGTTCATGGCATGAAATCTCATTTTATTGTATTTCAAAGTATTTCTTCCAGAAAAAAAAATACTAAGAGAAAAAGAAGAAAGGCCACAATATGGGGGAAGAATTCCACTCATATAAGCTCTGCCCTAATCCTCTTACAAACACCTCACCTTTTAATACCATCACACTGAAGGCTGTAATTTCAACCTGTGAATTTGGGTGTCACAGTCATTTAGAGTATAGCAAATATGTACTGCTAAATGAAAGAGGCCAATATGAAAAGGTGAATGTGTGTATGACATTCTAGGAAAGACACAGCTTTAGAAACAGTAAGAAAATAGTAGTTTATAGGAATCCACAGGTGCCAAAAGAGGAAGAGTGGAATAGGGAAGCATGGGAGCTTATATAAGGCAAGAATGCTTTTCTGGATCACAATATGAATGGGATGAGTGATAGTCATTCAAAACCATAAATTTCACAGTATAAAGAATGAAATAATGTTCACATGTTAAAAATTCCACATGCAGAGCTGGAGAGATGGCTCAGAGGTTAAGGTGCTTGCCTACAAAGCCAAATGACCTGGGTTTGATTTCCCAGTATCCATGTAAAGGCAGATGTACAAAGTGACCATGCATCTGAGTTCATTCGCAGAAGCTAGAGGTCCTGGAGTGCCCATTCTCTCTGTGTCTCTCTCTACTTGCAAATAAATAAATAAATATAATTTTTTAAAATTCCTCATGCAGGAGTCTCAGAATGGATGTAGGATTGTGACTAAACCATCTGATTCCTTTCCCAACACATGAAGGCCTGCTCACTGAGAGGTAACGAAAATATGTAAGCACTGACTAAAGGAGCTTTGAACTGGGTGGAGTCTGGAAAGGCTAAAAAGGCAACTGGGGATGTGCACTGTGGTGTAGTTGATAAGCTGCATCCCAGAGGAGTGTGGTTAGCACCTGCACTGTAACTGAACTGAACAATTGAACAAATGGACAGTGGGTGGTGAGAGCCAGATTTCTCATCATTGTGGTGAGAGTTTACAGATACGTGAGGGAAGACGGCTAGAGTGATCCACACCAGCATGTTTGAAGAGTTTGAAACACCAGTATAAACTTACGTGAAACGCTAAAGAGATAGGTACTAGGTAAACCTTGGCTAGGCAGACAGATAGGAGGAAAGGGCCATTTGAAGGTGGCTTTATTCTAACCCAAGATGCTTCCTCCTTCTCCTTCCAGGCTTGGCAGGCTGTCTTGATTTTCTGGGACCTGTGCAATACTGGGTGCATCATGGACCAACCAGTGCCTTGGTGTTCATTTAAGCTGACCAATCATGAACTCTGGATGGGTGGCTTCCCTGATCCATACAAGCCTAGCTTCCCACTGGGGAGGTGGATTTTCCAGCTCTGGAATCCCCACCCCAAAGGAATCTGTTCTTTCTGCTCCTTCCCTTCCTTCCTTCCTTCCTTCCTTCCTTCCTTCCTTCCTTCCTTCCTTCCTCCCTTCCTTCCTTCTTTCCTTCCTTTGTCTTTTTTGTTCTTGCTTTAAAACAAGCTTTATTCTTTTAAACCCTTTCCTGCCTTATAATTTAATCCAACACCCAGAGTTAGCTTTATGTAGGTGTCAATGGTTGTGTGCAGTAAAATTTATAGAAATGTGCATGTCTGTGGGTTAGTAGTAAACACATGCATCTCCTTGTTATGTCAGCTAAAGTAGCAGAAAAGAAATCATACCACGCTAGGAACAGGTTTACCTAACACCTTAATCTTGCTTTCTCCAATAAATGGAAGCAAGGCTCCTTGGAAAAATAGCTGATGTTAGGTCCGGGGCAAGACATGTACAAAATAGCAAGAAAATGCTAAACAAAAACAAAACACTGATAAGGCATGCCAAGATGACATAGGAACCAATTGAAGGAATTTCAAATGGCCAAATTTGAGCAACAAATTACTCTGATAATTTATATGTATAAAATAAAATAGTGTTGGATTAGAGCTTGTGCTTTAAATATTTCATAAAAGATCTGAGTACAAAAACACATAAACATTTATTTCCATGAGTCCGTATTGATGTAAATAAATTAACAAATGCTTTTGAAAAGACAAATTTCCTTTGCAGAAGATTTCCAAATAAATGATGTAAGTACTCTACCATCAGCAGAAGGAGATTCTTTACATATGAGTGGCTCTTTTTTATTATTAATTAGTTTTGTATTCAGCAAATACAGTCAGTTTGGTACCATTATTAGGCTCATCCATGACCTACCCCCTCCTTGTTGAGGTATATGGGTCATGCATTGTGGAGTTAGCCCACAGTTATGGGTAAGATAAATGTCTCTGCATATCATGACCCAACATGTGGCTCTGACATTCTTTCTGCCCCCTCTTCCGCAAAATTTTCCCTGAGCCACGTTGGGTTCATTTTTGGTCTGCTTCAGTGATAAGGTGTTGGGGGCCTCTGAGGCTCTGGCTCTCTGGTTTGGTAAGAGTTGATTTTTCTCTGTGTTGATCTCCTTCACCCTTGTGCTGGTATCCTGCTCATCAGGAAAACAGCACCCTTGCTTGTTTTGCTAATTTTTCTTAGTTTCAGCTGGGGCCCTTTTGAGGTATGATGGAGTGGATCTCTCCTTAGGATCTACATCTATCTGAAAAAGAGAAGCAGATTCTCCAACAGAGAGTAAGTTAGCACCAGGACAAATGAGATAAACCTTACTTTTTTAATAGAGAATTTAATAGGTGTAGGCCCTCTTGTAGCCCATGATTGATGGTAGCTTGATATTGGCGAGTGGGCTTATGTTTGGATATGGTTCTGACTTGTTTCCCATCTCCAGCTGTGGGTCCCGTACCACTGAGGGGATCAGTTAGCCAAATTGAGAGCAGTTGGTTCCCCACCATGGCTGTGTGCCACTATTGCACTCGTGTGGGCATCACAACAAGTTATTTGCTGCTAAGTAGGTTAGACCATGAGTTGCTTGGACAGATATTGGTCATTTTACCCCAATCGCCCATGTAGCACCTTCTTCTGGCACTAGACGCGCTGACTGTCTGGGGACTGACTCTTCCAACTTCCAGCCATGCCATTCCATTTTGCATGTCAACCACATAAGGTGTCTTCAGCAGTAGGGTCTTACCACTAACCTTTGGTGGGTCATCAAGTACTCTGACAGAAATCTGTCTGTCTTTTAGGAAGCCTTGTAGGTCTCTCTGATCAAAAGCTCATTGTGGATGATAGCCCCATGCTGGTGCTGGGAGTTACAGGTCAGTGCCCACTAAGAAAAGGAGGAAAAAGATAACTAATATACAAGAGTTGGAGAGAAGAGAGAGAAGAGAGAGAGAGAGAGAGGGAGGGGAGAGGGAGGGAGGGAAGATGTAGAAGATTAAGGTTAGTCTTGATCCTACCCTCTCCAGTGTCTTGTGGTTCAGGTGTTCCCTGTAAGGGCCTGGTGAAGGTTCAGCCATTTGGTCTGCCTTTTTGGAAGTAGTATTTTATGGTACTATTGCCGTTTGGGTCTTGATTTGTGTTTCCCACCCCTTCGATGCCCTTCCCTCCCCTCCCTTCCCATCCATCCTAGTGTCTAGTCCACAAGATGCTTGCTGGGTATGTAAGGTACCTTGGGTAGATTCAGGTTAGGTGCTGTACATGAGTGAGATTATGTGGCAGTTTTTTTTCTGTGATTGGGTAAGTTCACTGAGAATGATCTATTCCAGGTTCAACCATTTTTCCTCAAATTTCATTGTGTAATTTTTTTCTTACTGCTGTATAGGATTCAATTGTGACACAATGGTATATCTACACAATGAGTAGCTCTTGATAACTTTTTTTAAAGGAGAATGTATGAAAGGAGAGGGACAGACAGGTAACTTCATGGTATAGGAACCTAACAAGCAATTCCTCGGCCAGGTGTTCAAGGATGGCCATAGCCATAGCTCATATCTTTCCTTTTTCTTTTTCTTTTTTTTTTTTTTTTTGAGGTAGGGTCTTGCTCTAGCTCAGGCTGACCTGGAATTCACTATGTAGTCTCAGGGTGGCCTTGAACTCACAGCAATCCTCCTACCTCTGCCTCCCAAGTGCTGGGATTAAAGGCGTGAGCCACCACTCCGAGCAGCTCATATCTTTTTAAGGAAGTAATGAAATGGTGCTTCATATCTGTTATCTTTATCCCCAAATCCATAACACTAAACTGCAAAAAAAAAAAAAAATGTAGACAAATACCAGTTGTAGGAATCTGATAAAATGCTTAACCATAATATCTAGTTTCATATTAAGGTCATAAAAAGCACTGCAGTGAGAAACCATTATGGCTGAGAGGAGCTTAAGAAAGTGTGGCAATTCCATTTGATACAGAGTACTGTCCCCTGTGGAAGATATGGGAACAGAAAAGAACAGTAGAGAAAAGTTAAGCAAATCTGATGAGAGCATGCACTTGGATAATCAGCTGTAAAAAAAAATGCACCATATTTATGTAAGTTGTTAGCAGTATTAGAAATGGTAGTGAACAATCTATACTAGTGATGTAAGACTTGAGAGTTCAGAAAAGGTCTCACAAAGTTATGAATCTCAATTTTGAGTTCTATTTTTTAATTTTTATTTATTTATTTGGGAGAGAGAGAATGGGCACACAAGGGCCTCCAACCTCTGCAGATAAACTCTAGACACATGTTCCACCTTGTGCATCTGGCTTATGTGGGTCCTTTGGCTTTGCAGGCACATGCTTTAACTGCTAAGCCATCTTTCCAGCACCTAATTTTGGATTCTTATCTAACAAAGGATTGATTAAAAAGAGACTCAAGAAGGACAAATTATGAATTACTGAGTTTATTTAAGGAGAAATCACAATTTGTGAGGTTTATTTAAGGAAAATTGGGGTGTAGGAAAAGGCTGGAGCAGAGTCATAAGCACGTGGAAGATAGGAAACACACTTGTGTGGAGGGCACAGAATAATTCATGAGGTTCATTAAAAAATGGAGGTGTGCTGGAGAACATGGCTTAGAGGTTAAGGCTTTTTGCCTACAAAGCCAAAGGACCCCAGTTCGCTTCCCCAGGACCCACGTAAGCCAGATGCACAAGGAGGTGCATGCATCTGGTGTTCATGTCCAGTGGCAGGAGGTCCTGGTGCTTCCATTCTCTCTCTCTCAAATAAATAAATAAATTATATATATATTTTTTTTTTTTTTAAGAAATGGAGGTGTAGGAAGAGGCTGGTGCAGAGCCATAAACATGTGGAAGGTAGGACCTAGGAGCTATGTAGGGAGATTTAGAAGAACCACACACTCGTGTGGAAGGCACAGCATCTACCCTGAGCCTCCCCAAGGAAGAAAGCTAAGAGAGTAAGTGGTGATGGATTAAGGAAGAATAGTAGAGGGACAGTACCAAAGCAGAGACCAGGAAATTCAGATGAAAATGGGTAATAAAGAGAGTTACAACCTTGGTTTCCCTCAGTTTAGAGAAACTACACAGGTAGCAGGCCTAGACTTTAGAGTAGATACCTACATGATAGATCTAGAGTGTAAAGAAAACACACACATGGTAGACTCAGAGGTTTGAGAAAAATCATACATGTAATTAAAGTGTGAGGTTAGGCTGGAAAGATGGCAGAGTGGTAGAGTGGTTAAGGTGCTTGTCTGTGAAGCCTAATGACCCAAGTTTGATTCCCAAGTACCCACATAAGCCAGATGTGCAAGGTGGCACATGCATCTGCAGTTCATTTGCAGCAGCTAGAAGCCTTGGCCCACCCATTCTCTCTCAAATACACACACACACACACACACACACACACACACACATAGTATAAGGTTATCTCAAAACATAAAGCAGATAGAAGGCAAGCAAAAAACTACCCAGGTCAAAAAACTGTTCTCCCCTACCCAGCCAGATTGGGTAGAGTAAAGTCAGACTTCCATGTGCCCAGACAGAGATCACATGGCAGAGAGAGCCTAGGAAGAGGGTAGGCAAGCCTTTATAGCTGACAGAAAGTGTATTCTTTTGCAGATTCACGGTATGTAGGGGGAAGACCTGATTGGTTTACAGATTCAAGGGGACTGACCCCCCAGAACAGCCCACCTCTATAGTGCGCTGGGCTGTGGATGCAGCAGCAAGCACTGCAAGTGTTGTGCATGAAACTGGATCAAACATGAGTTCCCTTCCTGCCAAGGTGCAGTGGCATCTTCTGGCTCTCTCTTTGGGCTCCTGTCCCTAACTGAAACTGCCTAAAAGAAGCTAGCTTTCTCTTGAATCTCCTTCATTAGCTGCCAATACTTTTTGTAATACTTAAAAACAACAGGGCTGAGAATATAGCTCAGGGGTAGAATAGTTGCCTATCATAAGTAAAGCCATAGGTTCAATTTATTTTCTGAAAGTTAAAAGTTTTGACTTTGCCACCATTTTCAGTTATTTATGTAATCATATTTGTGATTAAAATCTCGTCAACATGTATACTGGAAGCTTACAAAGCACAAAGGATGTATCTCTAATTTTTTAAGTATTTTACTTATTTATTTGACACACAGAGAGAAAGAGTCAAACAGACAGATAGATGATAGGTAGAGAGGCAGATAGATAGATAGATAGATAGATAGATAGATAGATAGATAGATAGATAAATGATAGATAGAAGAGGTGCACTAGGACCTCTAGCCACTGCAAATGAACCCCAGATGCATGTGCCACTTTGTATCTGGCTTCACATGGATACTGGGGAAATACCAGGTCCTCAGCTTTGTAGGCAAGTGTCTTAACTGCTGAGCTATCTGTCCAGCCTACATCTGTATTTTTTTAAATCATCAATGATAATGATATAAAGTAATTTTCAGATTCTTAAGTTTGAGATGCTTTATATGTGACTTAGCTTTTCATTGATGTGACAAAGTGCCTGAAAAAATCAACTTAAAGGAGGAAATAATTGTTTGGCTCATAGTTTCAGAGGTTTCAGTCCATAGTCAGCAACATCTTGTGCTTTGAGGCCTATGAAAACATGAGACAACTTACCTCATAGCAAGGTAGACATAAAGAACAGAGAGGAGAAGGCCACAGACAAAATATCCCCTTCAAAGGCATACTTCTAGTGAACCTACTGCCTCCTTCCAGGCTCGGACTACAAATAGCCCATTTAGCTAAGAATTCATAATGGATTAATCTATTGGTGAAGTTAATATCCTTATAAACCTATTACCTTTCAATAGTACCACCAGCTTGGGGCCAAGCCTTCAACACATGAGTCTTGGGACCATTTTATATACAAACCACACATTTTACTGCTCAATAATGATTAGTTAAAGAAATATTATAGAATGTTCTTCAGAGAAAAGGAAATGGAATTCCACAGGTAGAAATAGATTTATATTTAGTAAATCTATGAAATAAAATGCTGTAGAAAGTGTTAGTTTTTTAAAGAACTTATTTCAAAAAGATAAATACTAGGAAAATGTCAAAATAGAAAAATAAAAAATCATTTTAAAAATACAACTAAGTAGAAGAGGGCCTACTTGGAAAGAAGGGATTCAGTGGAGAGGGGCCGTCTGTTGGGTAGACAAGAGAATGTAACCAGAGATGATTATGGTCAAGATGCATTATATACATGTATGAAAATTGTCAGTAAAAATGTTTCACAAAAGAAAAATGGAAGAGCATAGTTGAAGCTGAACCTTGTATTGTTAGCCAAGAAAAGAAATTTTCTGCTTACTTTTAGAAATTATTATATTAAAAGTCAAGGGAGCCCACTAAAAAATAGAATAGAATAAATAACTAGCAAGCCATAAGAAAGGAAAATTTAAATACATAAAATTTTATCACTAATAATACTTATTTCAAGCTATGTACCACATGTTGTCATAAAGCATATCATGTCTGCATGTATTTAATCCAATAGAGCAACAGAAAGCATGAAGGGAAAAAGAAAGCATAACTAAAATACAACAATTGTAAACAGAAGTTGGCAAAAAAAACCAAGCTCACTATGTCAGCAAGCACAATAAGTATAAACAGATGAATTTTAAGGGTACAGGTCCTCAGCTGAGATGAAAAACACAATTCAAAGCTACACTATTTTAAAAATATACAAAAGCTGGATGTGGTGACTCATGCATATAATCCCAGAACTCAGGATGAGTGCTGAGGTAGAGGGTAGGAGGATATCCTGGGCTATATGGTGAGTTCCAAGTCAGTCTGGCCTAGAGTGAGACCCTGTATCCAAAGAAAAGGAGACAGAAGAAAAAGAAAACATATATAACCTAAGGATAAATAACAAAGGTTTTGCAATCATGAAGTGAAAAGAGACCTACTAAGACATCAGTAAGGATATCAGGTGACAAGGAGTCTGAGACAGAGCACTAGTGGCTGATAAAGGGAGAATTCATAGTGATGAGGAGATGCAATCACAAGTAAACTCATCTGACAGCATATGAATTATGATTCTGAACAGAGATTTAATTAAATCATTAGTTTAGCTGTAATATACTTATTTTAAATTTGTTGAATACTGAATATATGCAAGGGGACACCCCATGGTGATCTGACTTATATGTACACTATGAAGTTACCATCACAATCAGTTTAATACACCAACCACCACTCAAGCCACCACTCACACTGTTCTTCAGCTACACAGAACCAGTTCATATGGCTGAAAATTTCTACTCTGTGTCTAACATCTTCCCACCCCCTGCACCCCATCCCTTTGTAATCACCATCTCACTGCATTCATGAATTTGATGGTTTTAAAGGAGAAATAATTCTGTAATCAAAGTGGAAAGGTTTTAAGAAAAGCTCTGTCATTAAGCAGCCAGTAGTTGGTAAGGTCAGAGGGAAATGGAATGTCATAAATCACAGACTTGTTCAAAGAGAAATAATCAAAGAAACATACAAACTATAAACCTTTAACGTTCATGTGAAAGATTTTATAAAACTTTTCTACCATTCAAGCTACAAAAATGTTTCAGAAGAGCCAATGAATTTATACCAAACAAAATGCTCTGATGACAAATTAGAAAATATGATAATTAATGAGTCATTTTTAAACTAATAAAGGATACTGCTGTTTAACTGTCAGTCAAGTTATCCATAACACTGGTAAACAGGGGCCCATGCATGGCATAGCCTTGCCCCCTACTTAAGAGATCCCAAGGCAAGGCTACAGATTGGCCAACTGCAAACTTTCTCTCTTGCACTTCATCTCCTACTGCTTGGTTCACTTGCATCAAGCCAGCAGATGGACAAAGATCATGGGCAATCAAAGATAAGAGTCTTTCTAGAGATGCCAGGTACCAGCACACATCATATGTGATCACAGTCACAAGGCTGTTGACACCTGTAGATGGTGGTGAAAACCAAGGTGTTCCTAACAAGATGAAGTGAAGGGTTCACATGTGGCTCTTTGGCCCATACCACAACAATCTCTAGTCATGAAGGAGCTACTATAGACAATGTGAGGTCCATGGGACTGCAAACAGTATCTCAGTCCATGGAAGCATGTGCTAAGCAGCAAAAGCAGTGCTTTTGAAATGAGCTACACATTTAACCCAAGTGCAAAGATATGCTGTCAACCTAAAGGAAGGAGAGAAAATCATGAAAACAGAAATCAAAACATGAAAGAGAAAACCAAACAAATAATAGCCAAAGAAAGAATAAAGGAACATGCATTGAAACTGAATAGTTAAGAATTTAGTAACAGATCTAACCAAATTTTTAAACACACATGCAAGTCTTTTATTCACTCCAAAATATCTGAAAGTTTAGATGAAGTGGATGATAGACAGATAGACAGATGATAGATAAACAGATAGATAAATAGATAGATAGATATAGATATGCAAGAAATAATAGAAAAACTCAATAGAAAAGCATTACGAACTTAAAATCTGTATTAAACATAAGGACATTTCCTCTGACCACCTTCTTCTTTAATGAAAAAAACAGAAGAACATATACTAGATTGTTTAAAAAAAAAAAAAAGCAAAACACAACATCACTATTTGTGAGAACAGAACTCTGATCCTGAAATTACTTCTACAGTCCATGATAGAAAGAATGGGACGGTAAACTGTAGTGTTTACACAAAGTCTACCCAGCGATGTGAGTGGATGGCTACAGGGTTAAAATAATGTAAATGCATGGTGCAAATGCAATGTTGAGCAAAAGAAGACAAACGTGGGCCAGAGAGATTGCTTAGTGGTTAAGGCACTTGCCTGTGAAGTCTAAGGACCCATGTTTGACTCTCTAGATATCCCACATAAGCCAGATGCATAAACGTGAGGAAAACATAAAGTGACAGGCCTACTATGTGGCACAAGCATCTGGAGTTCAATTACCGTGGCTGAGGCCCTGGTGCGCCAATTCCCTATCTTATTCTCTCTAAAAAAAAAAAAATTAAAAAAAAAAAAGACATGGGAGGAGTGTGTCTTGTGTTATTTAATTTCTCTGGAGGAAGGCAGATAAACTGAGTCATACTAACTATTTGAAGTTATAATATGACTTCCTGTGAAGGAAGAAGACATAGTGATTGCAAAGTGTGCGAGGGAGCTTTCTGGCCGTGTTCACTTCTTTGTGTGGGTGCTGAGAACAAAGAGACAAACGTTCACTTTGTGTACATTCATAGGTAGCATAGAAATGACTAGGATCTTGGACATATTCTGTGTTTCTAGCATATTTCAATAAGATGTGTTTTAAAAGCTAAACTGAATACCCAAGTGAATATTAAAAAAAATCAAGGAATAGATCATTTTTTAATACATTTGAAAGTGAAAAACATGTTCCTTTCAACATCGGCAGGAAGATAGTAATCTAAATTCAACATGCATTAATAGACCAAAACAGAAAAAAAAATCTCTTAGAAAAAAATAATAGAAAGTAATCTGTGTTAACTTAATCAAGGGATTTTACCAGAGTCTATAAACAACTTCCCTTCTGATGAGTACTAGACATATTTCCATCATAGATGAGAACAGCTCAGATCAATGGTTCAACTGTCATCAATTCTACTGGACCCTGAACCTGAGGTACGAATCAGTGCAGATGGAAAAGAAAAACAAAACTAAATAGGGATATGGACAGGCTAGAAATAAATGGAGTTGTTATTCTTGGGTATGACCTTCTCATCTTCCCAGTGAGAGGCACACAGGATGGGACAGGACAGGACAGGACAGAACAGGACAGGACAGGACAGGGTGTAGTCTCGAGCAATGTAGCTCACTACTGCACAGCAGCTGTTGCAGCTTCTCATTTCTGATTCAAAACACTGAACGAGAAGCAAAGGGTTTATTTCAGGCTTACAGTTGTGGAGGGCAGTTTCATCATGGTGGGGAAATGATGGCACAAGTTGTCACATATCTGGGTAGGTGGAGCTAGGCTAGCAACCCTCAAGGTTTGCCTCCAGTGACACACCTCCTCCAGCAAGCCTCCACCTCCATAATTGTCATCAGTGGAAGGATTGAGTAGGAATCATTATCACAAATATACGAGGCTATGGGAGACAGTTCACACTGAAACACTCCCAGCTGCCTAGGAGAATGGTGAACAGTAGCCGTGAGCTGGGCATCCAGGACTCACAAGCATGAACACTACAACAGGTGTGGTTTGGGATCTGGTTTCATTACCTAGCTGCTACTGTGTGACTCAGGACAAGTTACTTAACCTCCCTGAACCTCACTCATTTTTAAAAAGGAGAAAGTGGGCTGGAGAGATGGCTTAGTGGTTAAGCACTTGCCTATGAAGCCTAAGGACCTCGTTTCAAGGCTTGATTCTCCAGGTCCCACGTTAGCCAGATGCACAAGGGGGCGCACGCGTCTGGAGTTCGTTTGCAGTGGCTGGAGGCCCTGGCGCGCCCATTCTCTCTCTCTCTCTCTCTCTCTCTCTCTCTCTATCTGCCTCTTTCTCTCTCTGTCACTCTCAAATAAATAAATAAAAATGAACAAAAAAAATTAAAAAAAATAAATAAAAAGGAGAAAGTAATTACTTTATTTTTTTGTTTGTTTGTTTTTTGAGGTAGGGTCTCACTCTAGCCCAGGATGACCTGGAATTCACTATGTAATCACAGGGTGCCCTCGAACTCACAGTGATCCTCTATCTCTGCCTCCCAAGTGCTGGGACTAAAGGCATGCACCATCATGCCTGGCTAAATATTTTTGTTTATTTATTTATGAGAGAAAAGGGGGAGAGAGAGTGTGTGTGTGCAAGAGAGAGAAAATGGGCATGTCAGGGCCTCTATCCAGTACAACAAACTCCAGATGCATGTGCCACCTTGTGCATTTGGCTATGTGGGTTCTGGGGAGTCGAACCTGGGTCTGTAGGCTTTGCAGGCAAAATACCTTAACCTCTAAGCCATCTCTCCATCCCATATCTCTCTTTTTAACCCACCCAGGGAATTTCTTTTTATAAAGGTAAGGAATTGTTTCTATTGCATTTCTGTGACTGATAGGCTCAGAGAGGCTGTCAATTTCCCTGTTTTATATTCAGGAATGGATCTTTCACTTCATAAAAGGCTACACCAATTCTTTCATGGAAAAGGAATACAGCAAATATTTAAATATTTAAAACTTTAACAAAAAATCAAAAGAAATACTTTCTTTTCCTCTTGGTTACGATCAATCTCTTGAGAGTGGATAATGTATTAAATTAAATAAGGTCTCGTAAATAACATTTGAGTGTGAATTTTGCAAATTAATTGAATTATTGAATTTCAGAAAGTAACATAAACTCTCCCTGTGGATTACATGAGACATCTATGGCCAAACCACCCTGAATGTGCCCCCATCTCATCAGATCTCATGAGGCACAGCCTCTCTAGTGCAAGGGCCACAATCACTGAGTGTAATCTGGCCGTGCCTTAGGGGTTTATCAGTCAAGAGGGAGTTAGAGCTTCCTGGGTAAGCTGGCCTATTGTTCACTGTCAAATGGTTTCTGCACCAGACCATCCCACAGGATAACCAAGCAGGAGCAGTCCATGGGCTGGGATACACCCAGATGTTCTCTTCACAGACTTTGCAGTCATTCATATGGGTCATGGCCACCAATAGCACAAGGCTGTCCATCTCTGACTGAGTAGTGTGGTCAGTTGGCCAATAGCCAGGACTCTCTACTTGAGTTATTGCAAAATGTCACTATATTGGGGACTCTGTCTTGGGAGAGCAGAGCCTAGGGTTTGGCATTGGCAATCAAATACCTCAGATATACTTAAACTGGCATTACTATTAAAAAATACTAAGAGCCCATGCCTGTTCAGCACTGGATTTTTCTTCCTTCTCTTGCTCCTCCTGCCCCCATTTTCTTTCTATTAATATTTCATTTATTTACTTTAGAGGGAAAGAGAGAGAGAGAGAGAATGAGAGAGAGAGAGAGAATAGGCACAACAGGACCTCCAGCCACTGCAAGGAAACTCCAGACACATGAACCACTTTGGGCATCTGGCTTGTGTGGGTAATAGAGAATCAAACCTGGGTCCTTAGGTTTTCCAGGCAAGCACCTTAACCACTAAATAATCTCTCTAGTCCTTTCTTTTTCTTTTAATACAAGGCCTCATCTAGCCTAAGTTCTCCTTGAATTGCTGGTTCTCCTGCGTCTATTCAACTTCCCAAAAGTTGAGAATACAGCCATGTACCATCACACTGCATTTGAGTTCTCTAGGTCCAGAGAACGCCCCTGTACTAAGAATGTGTATTTAAGGAGCATGGGTTCAGACAGCACTATGCCTTCCATCCTAAGTTCTGGAGGCCATTACGCACCAAGATCTGGTGGGTGCCCATCAGAGGACAGACAGAAGGAGGGACACAGTGGTCCCCGGGGACTGGCTCTCTAAGACTGCTTTGAGGCATTTGTTCTGGGAGCCACAGCATGAGGCCCTGTCCTCACAGCATCATTACGACATGGTTTGGGGGTCCACATGCACACAGAAAGTCCTTTGGTGTCAAAGGGTGGAGAGCACAGGGGCTGCTTTAAGGCAGGAGCCGTAAGTGGAGGACTGGAGCCAAAGGGAAGCCAGTACTCCACAGAGGGAAGCAGGGACTCCAGGAGGAGCAGCTAGAGGCATAGGTAGCAGCAGAGGCAGGCTATGGCCAGCAAAGACAGCCCTCGTGGCCAAACATGCACAACATAAGAACCACCAAATGCTCAGAGACGTGGGGTACCACAGACTCAACAATGAGGACAACTGCCACATGGGGAAATGCCAAGAGGTTTGTCGGTGGAAATAGTGACACTGAGAATGAATAGCATGTATAATGTCTATAAAGTCACCTTGCAAATCCAGTGCTTGAGATAAATATAATACAAAGGAGCTGGGACTCAAATTTACAAGGATGGCCGTTGGAGTCAAATAAAGCCCCCCAAACACAACCACACAGGGACAAGTGTAAGAAGGAAAAGGTATGTCCAGAAGAGTTATATGTAAAGCAGATTCAGGAGTTTCAATGTCTACCTTGCAAGAGTTCCTAAAGAAAGAACAGCAGAAGCTCGGGAAGAAAGGCAAAGAAGCAGCAAGACAGAACTGAAAATCTAGGCAAGCTTTTGATGATTCTTGGGTCTCTAGCTCTAAACTCATCAGCCCAAAGACCTGCAGTGGAAGATTGATTTGTATGTTGTGTGAAGCAGGCACCGGCACTTCGAAGGAGAGGCTTCTTCAAGGGATGCTGAACCAACCTGAAGGGGCAGTGTGGAGCAGTGGTTAGGAGAGCTGATGCTCAGGCTGGCTGAGGATCAACATCTGTGTTATAAGGCTTCCTGAGAGCAACTGTGCAGGGTTGTATGTGTTTACGCAGCAGCTACCGTGTGCCAGGCCCTGCTTTGGGCAAGGATACCATAGTGAACCAGACCAGTTTCCTGTTCTAATGGAGTCCACATTCCAGCAGGAATGGCATGGCATGCATGCGTGATATGATTTCAAGCAACAAGAAATGCTAAAGAAATATGCAGTAGTGGTAGCAGCTGGAGTGTGAGTTGGGATGCTCTTAGTTTGGATGTCAGAATTCCTCTCTGGTCATGTGACATTGGCACAGTAACACACATCTGGAGCAAACAGGTGAGTCTTGAGATGATCTGAGAGGAGTGTCTCAGAGGCAGGGAGGTGAGACCAAGCACTAAGTACTAGCCTCGGTTTCCTCATCGGTACAACTGTGAATAATCCAAGTATGGAACCCAGAAGGGTTAAATGACAATATCCATCCAAAACAAATAGCATACTTGCTGGCACATAAAAACATCTAACAAATGTGAACTTTCATTCTCACGCTGTTTAAGGGAATTTCTGCCTAGCATAGGTTATGAATTAGCTCTGAGCAGAGCACAGCTTCATGCTTGATTTCTCCAAGGCAGCCTTGTTAAGGATATGCAGATCATGTCACTAATAAGCTCTTTTCTCTCCAGGGAACAAGTCTGAAGAATGGTCTTTGTTCAGGCCTCCTCGGCTGACCGACAGCTTCACGTGTAACTCTGAGCTTGGGTCCAGGTTCCCTAAGGGAGCTGTCATCTTAGGACAATGCTTAATGGTAGGGTACAGCAAGGTCAATACACTTTAGTTTTGCACACCTTGCTTGTTTCTCTTCCTGAGGACATGTTCCTTCTCTACTTCTTCCTCGATTTTTGGGTTTTTTTTTATTTCTTAAGTATTTTATTTATTTGAGAGAGAGAGAGAGAGAGAGAGAGAGAGAGACAGATAGAGAGAGGGAGAGAATGGTGAGCCAGGGACTTCAGAGGCTGCAAAAAAACTCCTGATGCATGTGCTACCTTATGCATCTGGGTTATGTGGGTCCTGGGGAATTAAACCTGGGTCCTTTGCTCTTGCAGGCAAGCACCTTAACTGCTAAACCATTTATCCAGTCTGATTTTCTTTCTTTCTTTTTCTTCAAAAACAACCTTCTTTTAATTTATATATTTTATTTATTTATTTACTTATGAGAGAGAGAGAAAGAGAGAGGCAGAGGATAGAGAGAGACAGAATGGATGCACTAGGGCCTCTAGCCACTATAAATGAACTCCAAATGCATGCACCACCTTGTGCATCTGACGTTATGTGGGCACTGGGTAATTGAACCTGAGATCTTAGGCTTTGCAGGCAAGCACCTTAACCACTAAGCAATCCACAGACCTGATCATTTTTTTTTCTCTAATTTCTTGACCTGTATCATGTTACTTAATGGAAAGCATACTTCAGGGAAGGGAAATGAGTGCAATTATCCTGCCTAAGCCTTGAGAACCCCTTTTTACTTTCAGCAGGGTTGCTTGTCTTTATAGTTTGTTTGGTATAATGCCTGCTTGGAATCCATGATGCCTGAGTTCCTTCCCCAGCACTGCAAAACAAGAAAAAGATAGGGCAAACTGAGAAAAGCTTTAAGGAAAATATTGGAAACACTAGACTAATGTCTGCGAGGAGTATGAGAGAAATAGAGAGGTGCTGTCTTTTCTGTCATAATGTTTGAAAGAGGGAAACTCCATTCTGGAAGGATGCCATTCTGTGGAAAGACCCCCTCCTGAGTCCGCCTCATTGAGGCCAGAAGAGTTAATCATCCTTGAGACCAAAAGAGTCAACAATCCTTTGAAACCAGTTTCTCGTTCTGCATTTGGTAAGATCTCTAAATCTTCCCTTCCTCTAGGTTTCCCCTAGAAACTACATCCTTTTTATATTTTAGCCAATCGCATAAGAGTGTGAGGTGGAGCTCTGACTAATCAGAATGAGACACAGGACCCTCGAGTTAGGAGATAAAAATGCGAGCAGACTTCTGGCCGGTGTGCTTGCTTGCCTGAACTCTTTAAAACAGCTAATGTTCCCTTCGGCAGAAGCAAGCATTGCCTTGCTGATATACTCTGATTCGTGTGGTCATTGCAGACCCTAGACTGATGCAGGCACTGTCATCTGTAGCCTCATGACACCCAGACATGTTGCACGAGGATCAGTTGTGTATCCGTCCCCATCCTTCATGCTAACAGTCAAGTACCAATGCAGTGACAGACTTAAACGTCTTAAGTAATGTGGGACACTTGTTGAGTACCCATGTGTGTGAGGCACACTGTCTTATCATCAGAGAAGCCCAATGAATAGAATTTATTATTACTTTTACTATTAGCTTTTTTTTTTTTTTGAAACAGAGTCTCATGTAATTCAGGCTGACCTCTGACTTGCTATGTTGCCAAGGATGAGCTTAGACTCCTGATCCTCCTGCCTCCAGCTCCCAGGTGTGCACCACCACAGCTCGCTCAGTAGGGAGTGTTACTGTTAGTATTTTGTACTATGCAACGGAGGCTCAGACTTATTGAGATCAGCCCAAATTTCCATGGCCAGCGAGTGACAGAAACAGGATCCAAACCTGCATATTCCAGTGCCCCGTCTCCAGAACGTATGCTTCCTTCCGGGCTCTCTGCCTATCTACTGGGAGATGGCTCAATGTTAGGCCCAGAGAGCCAATGCTCTTGAGGGAAGTCTGTTACTTATTTCCCATCCCGAGACATAGATCCCTTTAAAATTACAGTGTAGCCATGGATGCCTTATGGGATGGATGGGCTCACTGGCAAGCGAGCATCCCAGGTGAGGGTGCCGTCAGCTTCTCTTCCTTAGGATGCATTTTGAGGAAATGTCCATTCCTTTATGGAAGGCAACTTGTTCCTCCTGTGCCTGATTGACAACACCTGCCCCTGCAGGAAAATTTGACCTTCCCATCAGCATCTAAACGTGACTGAGTTTCTCCCTTATGAAAAACCATCCATTCCTGGACAGACCTCATTTCCTTTCTCTTTACACAGATTATTCGTGATCTCAATGCACAGTCCCACCTCCCTTAATTCCAAGAGGCTCTTCTCCTTCCTCACTCTGTGAAAGGAAGACAGAGAAAGAGAGAGGGAAAGGAAGGGAGAAAATGTGGGGAGGCATGGATGTAAGGAAAGGAGAGAAAGGCACTTCTTCCTCCTTGGGTCTCTGTTACCTTCCATTTCTCTAACCCACTGTAGATCTTTCCTTCTTCCTTAGCACTCCCTGCTCTGGCTCTGGGCTTAATCAATGCTAACCCTAACCCTCCTTCCAAAACACTCCCTGCACTGCTGACACGGCACTTTCCCAATGCATGGTAGCTTTTCTCAATGTTGCCAGTCCACTCAATTTTAAAGAATGTTTACATACTCTTTCTGACTACTGTATCTTAAGGTACAGGTGTGAGTCATTCTCCAGCATGCAGAAGGAAAACTGGAACTTAGAGATGTTACAGAGACAGTGGGGTTAAATATCTTGGCATTATCTGTTTCTAAACCTTATATCCTTGAGCTCTTGACTTCTTCAAAGCTCAGGTTTCTGAACTTTCAGAGGGGCTGGAGGGAACAGGCGACCTCGTTGTATTTCTGTCTCCAAGTCACTTTTTCTCTTTGAGGTTTAATTTCACATCTAGTCTCTCCATCTCAGCTTCCCGGCGAGGTATTTAAGCACAAGTAGTTCAACCTCTTTAAGCCTTGGTTTCCTTGATAATGAAGTGGAGATAAGCACAGGTTGTGTATCATCAAATGGCTGTGAGGGTTAAGTGAAGGGATGCATAAGAAGTGTGTGGCTTCTTTCTGTCTCTCTCTCTTTCTCCCTCCCTCTTTCTCTCTCTGTCTATCACTCTCAAATAAATAAATATAAATTAAAAAAAAAGAAGTGTGTGGCATGGTATCAAATCTGCAGTCTGTTCTCAGAAATGTCAGCTGTGTGAGGAAGCTGAGGACACAGAAGGGACAGAGGAGGTGGCAGTGCTTGGACTGGGTGAGCCCTGCATGACCTTTCAGCGCTGATGGAGCTTAATTTCCTAAGGGAAATGGTCCTTCCTGAAAGGTGGTGCTCCCATAATACAGGTAATGTGGCCTGAAAGGTGACTTTCATCTAGAATTAAGTACAGAGTCTGCATTTCCATGAACTGGTTCTCACTAGATGCTGTAGGTGCAACCATCATCAGAGCAGGTCACCTGAGGCCACTGTGAGGTCACAGTTCTTTCTGTGCAACTCTTATCACAGGAATCAAGTAACTCAATCAAGCAAGAGGGCTTTTAGCAACCTGCCCCGGAAAGATCAAAAGTCAAAGGTCTCCCCTTCCTGGACCCCCAGAGTGTGGGTCACGTAGCCTGGCCTCACTGGCTTCCTAGTGAAGGGCCCATGAATTCACCATTGTTGGCTTGGAGGGGGAGGCCCCTGCAAGGCAAGGCCTGAAGGGTGTCTCCAATTTGTTACTACCAGGGTCTGAGCAGACCCAGTCTGTCCATGACAGGGTGTCATTAAAGACTCACCAGGTTCTATAGAAGAGCACCAGAGACCTGGGGAGGAGAGCCCATTTTCTCTAGGGCAGCCATGGTTGAACAAACTCTGATCTGTATCCAGCCGTGATAGACAGTCAGTGACCAGAGAGAGTGCCTGTCCCTCTGAGTTCTACCACACTGTGTGAAGGCATTTCCTGTCCATAGGAACTACTCAGCCATCCGGCAATTTCCCAAGGTGTCTTTGTCACAGATGTGGGAGAACGTTAGAATTCAAAGCTGAAGATAGGGATGTGTGGACGTCTACAGAACATTTAGCCCTACCTCCATTTGATAGGTAAGAAAATTGAGGTACGGTGAAGTTAAGCACTGTAGGTTACATATCAGTAGTTAGTGATGTCAAAATGCAGGCGCCCCTCCTCCGCCTCTCAGCCACTATAGAGGTCCTTCAGCTGGTGAATCTTTCCCAGTGAAGGGTGGGCAGAACCACAGAATGAACCCCCAAAGCGAAATTCTTCACCAAATCTCCAAGAACATAGAAACATCATTTGAATGATGGTATGGCGGGGTTTCATGAAATTTTTATAAATAAGACCTACAATTATTTTCTTGGAGACACAGGGCAACCAGAGAAAAAGGCTCAAAATGATCAAAACAAAATGGCCTGTCCCTGAGATAGAATGCTTGGAAACCTTGTGTTGTGTTGAGGAGACTATGAAGCTGTAACCCCAGAGTCATGAAATTATTTGCTCTCCCACATAATCTGTCACCTGAGTTCTTCTCTTCCCTGTCTCCTCCAAGCCTCAGTCTCTGTATGAGAGGCAGCACCAGCCTTTTATGTTTTGGTCTGTTGACACACATTGTATGCTGGGCTGATCTTTGCAGAAATGGTACTTACTCTTCTTCGGTGCTGTACTGATTTTCATAAATTGCTTTCAGTCCCTGTAATTTACCAATGCTGAAAGGCTGTGCTGGTCCCACGCATGCTCCCGACCCTTTTCTGCACACTGCATGTCCCGCAGGGAGGGGAGGGAGAGAATACAGAGTAGAAAGTGATGTACTCATGTGTTATCCAAAGGCACACTTGCCCAGGTATAACCAAGGATGATCAATGGCTCCTTAGGAAAGTGCATGTGTGCACATGTGTGCCCATATGTGCAGCATCTATGGGAGACTCCGCACAAGGCCCTCCCCTTCGATATCAAGCACAGAATGTGCAGTTGGTATACTTGCTACAATTGATATTGGGAGCCATGGAATCATTTGGACTGGGCTGACAGCCAAGAGCTGTGTTTCCCACATGCTAACTTTTGTTGTTTGTATAAAACAGATCAGAAGCAAAGAGCTGAGACCAAAAAGACCAGTTTTAAAAGCTGATATGAATCCATAATTAGGGTGCAAACAAGGGCAGTGATGGATAACAGACTGAAAGGAGATTATGAAGCTGCATTTAATAAGCTTTGGTTTGCCTGTGTATGATGGGGAAGGAAAGAAAAGACAAAGGTGACTGATGCTCAGGGAGCTGGCAGGACGAACTTACTCTGAGCTGGCCTAGAGGATGTTCCTTTGTGTCATCATGGACACCTTCCAGCAATTGCTGACAGGCCTTCTTTTCTCTCTAGCATCTAGACTAAGAGCATTGTAATGCCAGGGTCTAAGCCACTTTATTTTTGTTCCAGAATGAAAAGGCCTGCCACACAGTGGATGTCCAAACAATGAGTGCTGGCTGGGTGACTTGTTGCGCAATTGGTATATGATACTGAATTTGAAGTAGTGACAGCATATGACTATATGGAAGTTTAGCTGACAGGTGGAAATTCAGAAACAACACTCAGGAGAGAAATGAGAGTGACATTACAACAAAGATCATACCTAAAGCTGCGATTACAAGAGGTTTTCAGGGAAAAGACCTAAGGAGGGAAGTAAAGAGAACGAGAGACTAAGCCATAAAGAGTAGACAAAGCAGAGTAAAGGGGGAGAAGACAAGGAGCAAGAAGGAAGCAGGAGCAAAAGCCCCGTTATGTCACTATTTTTAATTTTCCGTATGTCATTTCATTTTGGATGGAGGATGGGAGAGTGTTTCTGCGTGAGACATATATAAAATTTATTAACTCGTTTTCGTGCGTGCATGCGTGCGTAGAGTATGTGTGTGCTATGGGGGGTCTGTGTGTGTTGGTTATGCGTATGTGTGCCCCATGTGCCTGCTCTGGAAGCCCAAGGAGAACTCTTATCACTCATGCACACACACACACACACACACACACACACACACACATTTCCTTGAGAAGCAGTCTCTCAACTTGGAGTTTCTGTCCATCAGTGAGCCCATTTTTTTTTTTTTTTTTGGATTTTCCAGTAAATGCACAACCCCTTGCCCCATGCTACATGACTAGGGTTACAAAGGTGCGCATCCTAGTCCAGCTTTTCAATATATATATATTGGAAAATTTTTTTAATTTTATTTATTTATTTGAGAGTGACAGGCAGCGAGAGAAAGAGGCAGATAGAGAGAAGGAGAGAGAATAGGCGCGCCAGGGCCTCCAGCCACTGAAAATGAACTCCAGACGCGTGCGCCCCCTTGTGCATCTGGCTAATGTGGGTCCTGGGGAATCGAGCCTTGAACCAGGGTCTTAGGCTTCACAGGCAAGCGCTTAACCGCTAAGCCATCTCTCCAGCCCCTATATTGGAAATTTTAATGTATGAACACATTGCAAGTTGGTCATACTCCCTTTGTGTTATCCTCTTATGTCCCCTCTCAGACCCTGCCATCATTCCTCTGAAGGCTCTCCTTTCTTCAGTGGGATATCAGTAGTCACTGTGTGCGGGGATCGTGTATGGACCAGTGAGTTCCTGCGGGGAGAACAATGCCTCACAGTACGCTTCCCACCCTTCAGCTCTTGCATTCTTTCCACCTCATCTTTGGCAAAGTTTCCTGAGCCTTCGAGAGCATGTTGGAAGTCTTGGTTAGGTTCAGCTCTCAGCAGCCTCTGACTTTCTGCTGTGATGGGTTTTGAGTCTCTTCACTGTCTACTGCCATCTCCCTGGAGGAGGTTCTCTGGTTCGCCATGAGAGTAGCAGTCATATTTAACCTTCCGCTTCCTCTGGAATGTTTCCTGGCTGAAGTGGGTATGAAAGAGACAACTCCTCTTGTCCTAGACAGTTGGCTTTCTCTTCTGATAGACCTTGAATCTCTCTGGTATTCACCACTGTCTATAAAACCAGGTTTTGTAACCACAAGGGACAGAAGCATTGATCAAAGGGGATAAACATATACAACTGGAAGACATTTTGGTTGGCATAACCTCTCTATTTAGCCACAGAACATCATAAGCTTCCTTCTAGAGTCTATGACCTTCTAAGCCATAGGCTTCTGACTTGGTACTCAGTACCAGGTATGAATTCCCTCCCACAGAGAAGAGAAGTTGCTTACCTCCATAACCTATGTGCCACTCTTGCACTAGTGGGTACATCTTGTCTGGATGGTTGATACTGTAGTTTGCAAGAGCCACTGTTTGTTCATGCTGTTGGTGATTTTTATCCCCTCGCAGCGTGCATAGCACGTTCCATTGCTGTGACAGCTAGCTGGCAGGTACCTGGCTTCAATCTCAGTTCCAGCCTGATTTCTCAATGTTCTGGGACCCCAGCCTATGGTTTCTTCAGCAATAGGGTCTTACCATCTAGTTTCAGTGGGTAATCATGAGCTTTGGCAATGGTTATGCATTGTTTTGGGGGTGGGCTCATGGACCTCCCTAACCAACATCTCACTGTATGGGCACCCCAAATCTGGTACTTGTATTCATCTGCAACAGCTGATGGTTTAGGGTAAAGGTTTCTCCACCTATCAGGGTATTCAAACTATCTCTCCCACTCTCTCTTGTTAAGAGTTATGTCTTTTAATTAGCTAATGAAGAAGCCAGCCCATAATAACATCCTATCATGCAGTCTTTAGTTTTGTGAAAAATCCCTTCTCTCCTTCCTTCACCTACCCCCTCCTTTGACCCTTCCACCCTCTGTATTCTGACCTACTACTTTCAGATTTATTATTCTCTCCTCTAGTCACTCCCCACTTCTCCTCTCTACAAGCCTCATTCTAGCTTCTTTTACAGTACTACTAATGCTTACTACAACATAAACAAATCAAATTATCCGGTGTTAGGATCTGCATATGAGAAAGAACATGTGGAGTTGGTCTTGCTGAGCCTGACTCCCAGCTTTTTAAAGTGTGTTCTGCAGATTTGAACTTGGAGGTCTCCAGCCCACAAGGCCTTCGTGCTTAAGCAGTAAGTGCTCTTAGCTGCTAAGCCATCTCCCCAGCCCAGCTATTAAATTTTTAATAAAGTTTTTGCATAGCATTATGAGTGTATTCTCTTAAGAGTCTTCCCATTTTTATTCTGGACTCCTAAAGATGCCACTGTACCATGCCGCCAGGTTTGAACAGCTCCTGCTGGGCAGATAATCTCCATTACAGTGGATCTTTATAGTTTTGCAAATTTGTACGATGTATGTGCATATGTGTGCATGTGTTTGTATGTATATAGGCTCATGTGTGTGTTCAAATGTGCATACACAAGTGTGCTCATTTATGTGAAGGCCAAAGATTGACATCCATTGACATCAGGTGTCTTCCTCAGTTGCTTTCCACCTTCTTTTTCTTTTCTTTTCTTTTTTTTTTTTTTTTTGAGGTAGAGTCTCACTCTAGCCCTGGCTGACCTGGAATTCACTACGTACTCTCAGGCTGGCCTCGAACTCACAGAGATCCTCCTACCTTGGCCTCCTTAGTGCTAGGACTTAAGGTGTGCACCACCACACCTGGCCTTATTCTCTTTATAAGTTTGTATGTGTGTATGTGTGTGTGTGTGCGAGCGCACGTGTACATACATGTGTTTATTTATGTTTACCAATGCCCCATTACACATATGCAGGTCAGAGGACCACTTTTGGGTTAGCCCTGCCTTTCCACAGCACTAGAGGGAGGGTTTCTCTGTTCGCATCTTGCTCTACCGTTGTTCTTTGTGGCAATCACTATGAGCTTCTGAGAATTCTCCTGCCTCCACCTCCCATCTCACTGTCAGTTTGCTGGCATTATAGAAGCCTGCCATGGCTTCCCACTTATTATGTGAGGTCTGTGGATCAAACTCAGATACTCGGGCTTGAGAGAAGAGCACTCTTTCATTCAGCCATCTTCCCAGCCCTTGCTGTGGATCTTTTAGAGAGAAAATCTAAGTTGACAAAGTATGCCATCTGAAAATGCATAATGACTGTTGTCAAATAGTGACATCAAATGTGACACAGGTACCATTAACCAGTGCTCCATACTCATTCTGCATACATGTTCATGTGTTAAGAGGGCTCTTGGGGATTTATCCTCACTTTCAATAGCAATAGCATTTCCTGTGATCTGCTATGGATTTCTTTTTAATACTGGGCTAGAATCACCCACAACATGTTTCATTTTATTGAATCAGTTCTCAAATAGATGTTGTTATTGATGAAACGAAACTTTAAATTGACTTTGGAAATTTCTACTCCAACTGCTTAGATTTCAAATGTTCCTCAAAGACCTGTGGGCTAAAACCACGGTCCCAGTGTGGTACTATTGAAAGGCAGCAGAATGTCTGATAGGTGAGGACTAATGGAGGTCTTTAGGCCCTAGAGGGGCTTGTGGGACCCTATCATCTTCACCTTCTTTTGTGTTCTGGCCATGAGATGGGTTGGTTCAGCCATAGTCTACTTCCAGGATGTGCCTCTCCTACAAACCCAAAGCAGGAGAGTCAGCCAACCATGGACCAAAACCACTGAGACCATGGGCTCAAGTGAACATTTTCCTTATCGATAAATTATCTGAGGTTTTGCTACTGCTATGTAAAGTTCACTAGCACAAGAAAGAACAGGAATGTTAGAAGACAGCTCACAGACCCTTATATTTGCCACATCTGGTATAACATTTATGACCGTGGAGTATTTTTTAATTTATAGTTTCAATTGACTTAATTAGTACAATTAATTACTTAATATTTAATTACTTGATTACATTTCATTAAGTAAAGCATTGTTTTCATTTGTGATTTTTTATGAGTGCTTATGTTTCCCTGAGTCCTAATAAAGACTCTAGTTAAGTACGTGCAGCTTATTAAGTAGTCATTGTTTAAACAAATTTTGTATAAAGACCCTTGATATAAAAAGTTAATAACCACCAGACATTACTTTAGCCATCCAAAATAATACTCATAACTTCCTAAGGATCTTGATGTATTTAATTTCAAATTGATCTGTGTGTAATCCAGGTAGCAATCACCATCTGATCCTGTATGAATTCATCATGACAGTCAATGGATTTTAATGGTCTGAATATCAGCAATGTCTGTCACATTCAAAACTGATTACAGGCAAAACATAGACAAGCTTTGATCAGAGCTGATAAGAATGGCACCAACAACTGTTAAAAATATATCTTGTCCTTTTATGTTGTGATTTTTCTCTTGCTGTTAGTGGACTATAATTGTGGAAAAGAAAGCCCTGTAATTAAATAGAATTAGATGGAATTACTGATTATTATATCAGATCATAATGAAAGATGATGGCATTCAATGATGTCAAATAATTCATCAAAATAAGCTTAGTTTTGGACTTCTTGTATGCTCTGCTGGCTTTACAAAGTATGCTTCTATCTTCTGTTCCTGTTATCTACCTTCTAGTGTTTTCATCTTTCATCTTGTTTGCTAAGTGTTCTAATCTTCATGAGACCCTCTCTTTCTATTTTCAATGTTTGTATTTTTTTCAAATTTTGATTTAGTTTATTTTTCTTTTTTATTATTTTATTAATTAGTTTTGTACTGAGCGAATACAGTCAATTTGGTACCATTATTAGGCTCATCCATGACCTAACCCCTCACCTTAGTTTTTTTAACCATTCTACTTCTTTTTCCTATCATTGCGGTTTTTACCATTGGCCTTAGAATTTTATTTTTCATTTTGATATGAGATATACTTTGGCACTTTAAAAAATATTTTTATTCATTTACTTGAGAGAGAGAGAGAAAGAAAGAAAGAAGCAGATAGAGAGAGGATGGGAGTGAGTGCCAGAGCCTCTAGCCACTGCAAACAAATTCCAGATGCATGTGCCACCTTGTGCATCTGGCTTACATGGGTCCTGAAGAATTGAACATGGGTCCTTAGACTTCACAGGCAAGTGTCTTAATTGACAAGCCATCTTTCCAACTTGACATTAAATATATGTATATATGTATATGTATATATGTCTCTCTCTCTATATATATGTATGTATATATATATACACACATGCATATATACACACACACGTGTGTGTATATATATATATATTAGGGTAAACACTTTTATCCCTGCTCCCATTATCTTGGGGCTCTCCTCAGTAGATTATGGTATTCAGTGTGGGGTCATGAAGGCCTCCATCAGTCCCTGAGAAGTAGTGGGGGAACTGCGGATCAGGGTACTCCTATCTACTCTGTGGCTCTTAAAATTTTTTCCGCCCCCTCTTCGACACTGTTCCTTGAGCTATGGCAGGCCCGTTGACAGTCTGATTTAGTGCTGCCTTTGGATTTCTGCTTTGATGGATTTTCATTGGTCACCGTTTCTGTCACCATCACCATGGTGCTGGTTATCAGGACAGCCGTAAGAGCAGTGTTCATGTTGCTACTCTCTCTGCCATTTCTCCTGGCACCTGGAACATGTGGTAAGGGTGGAGCATTTGAAGTGTCTGTAAAGTCTCCTTTTTAAAACGTATTATTATATCCCCACAGAGTACTTTTCATTTTATTTGAATTTTGATCTCAAGGTACCAATAATAATCTAAACTTGAAAATACACCAGAATGAGTCCAGTGAACTTTTTTTTTGTTTGTTTGTTTTTTTGAGGTAGGGTCTCACTCTAGCCCAGGCTGACCTGGAATTCACTATGGAGTCTCAGGGTGGCCTTGAATTCACGGCGATCCTCCTACCTCTGCCTCCCGAGTGCTGGGATTAAAGGCGTGCGCCACCACGCCCGGCTCCAGTGAACTTTTAAATGATTGCTATAGTGTATTGAGATACACAAATGCATAATCAAATTACCGATGCCATATACACTAGCTTATGAATGAATATTGTTACTTTTTTTATCATCACAGAAATATGTCTCTTCTGCCCATTCCATGGTGTAGTTGGTCATTTTGAATGCTTCTTCATGGAACCATTGTACTCTTTTTTTTTTTCGTTTACTTATTACAGACACAGTTAGTATGGGTATATCATATGTTGGCACCATCCTTTCTATCGTCCCTGCCCCCGTTCTGTTGGGCCCCCCCCCCCCCACAGTGGGGCTGCAGGTATTCCCCATTGAGTTGTGGGTTAGGTGTGGGCGCAGCAGTCAATTGTTGGGGGGAGGCAATGCCTCTGGGCATGATGTCCCAAACTGTGGCTCTTACAATCTTTCTGCCCCCTCTTCCACAAAATTCCCTGAGCCATGGTGGGTGCATTTTAAGTCTACTTCAGTGATGAGCTCTTAGGAGCCTCTGGGTCTCTGATTTGGTAATGTTGAGTATCCTCAGTGTCTGTCTCCTGCACCCTGGTACTAATTGTCAGGTACACCATGGAAGCTGCTTTCTTGTTCATATCCCCAGTTCCTCTGTGGTTTCAGCTGGGGCTTGGCTAACGTGCGAGGGGTACTTTATCTTCTAGGGTCTTGCTAATTTCTGAAAATAAAAACAGATTCGCCAATGGAGAGTGAATTCAGCACAGGTTAAATTTGTTGTTGTTGTTTTGTTTTGGTTTTTCAAGGTAAGGTCTCACTCTATCCCAGGGTCATCTGGAATTCACTATGGAGTGTCAGGGTGGCCTCGAACTCACTGCAATCCTCCTACCTCTGCCTCCCAAGTGCTAGGATTAAAGGCATGAGCCACCACTCCTGGCCAGCACAGGTTAAATTGGAAAAACATTATTAATTTAGGGATATTTGATGGATGTAGTCCCACTTTTAGCCAAAGACTAAGGGGAGCTTGATCTTTGTCTCCATAAGATTCTAGCCTGGTTCTCACATTCAGATATGAATTCCTTTCCACTCGGCAGATCTCTTAGCCAATCAGAAAGCTATTGGCTACCCACCAAGGCTGTGTGCCACTATTGCACTGGCATATATATCCTGTCAGGGTGTTTGCTTCTGAGTAGCTTAGACCTCTGTGTGCTCAGACTGTTGTTGGTCACTTTCCCCCAGTAGCTCACATAGCACTTTGCAGTACTAGATAAGCCAACTGTTTGGGGATTGGCTCTCTTCTAGATTCCAGCCAGTCGTCTCTATGCTCTGTGTTGGCAGCATATGGTGTCTTCAGCAATAGGGTCTTACCTTTGCCTCAGACTAGTAATCAAATGCTTTGACAGAAGCCTGTCTGTTTTGGGGACCCCATAGGTCTCTCTGATCAACAGTTCATTGTGGGTAGCAACTGCTTATTAGTAGTGGAAGTTACAGGCCAGAACCAAACATTTTTTTTTTTTTTAAGGTTAGGTTTCATCCCACCCTCTCTAGGGCCCTTCTTTTTAGGTGCTCCCCTCAGACTCCTGTTGAGGGTTCCATCTTTTAGCCTATCTTCAAGGATAGGGGTTTCTATGGTACCAATTCATTTTGGGTTTAGTTTTGTTTTTCCCCCTCACCCATCTCTTTCCTTCCCCCAAACCCTTCCATCCCTATTCTCTGGGCTTTGAGTTGCCTATCAGGTTTGTCAACAACTCAATCTGATCCAGATTAAGAACTGCAGATAAGTGAGAACATGTGGCAGTTGTCTTTCTGTGACTGTGTGTGTTCATTGAGTATGATCTGTTCCAACTCCACCCATTATTTTACAAATTTTTTGTATCATTTTTTCTTACTACTGAGTAGAATTCCATTGTGTAAATGTACCACAACTTTTTTATCCATTCATCCAATGATGGGCAACTGGGTTGATTCCAGTTCTTAGCTATTATGATTGAGCAGCTATAAACATGGTTGAACAAATATCTCTGTAGTGATATATGGAGCATTTAGGCTAAATGCCCAGTAAGGAAACAACTGGGTCTGCTGGCAGCTCTATATTCATCTTTTTCAGGAATCTCCATATTTATTTCCTTAGTGGTTGTACAAGTTTACATCCCCACCAACAGTGAATGAGGGGACCCACCATACTCTTTGTAGAATAAGATAGGCCGGGCTCCTACCAGCATGGATAAAATGTGTCTGCACACTGATTACTCACTGTTGTTGTTTGCCTTGGCTGTGTCTGGCAAATAAGAATGCTGATTAATTTGACTTCAAGAGAAACATACATATAGTTGAGGGGGCTGAGGAGATGGCTTAGTTGGCCAAGCACTTGGCACATAGTTGTGAGGGTCTGAGTTCAGGTCTCCAAGATCTATGTAAATCCAGCACTGAGGAGGCAGACACATGGGTTCCCAGAGGCAAGCTGAAAAGCTAGACTAGCTGAATCAGTGAGTTCTAAATGCAAGTGAGAAATTTTGTCTCAATAAATAAGGCGGAGCGCAATTGAGGAAGACACCAGATGCTAACCTTTGGCCTCCACATGCACAAGCACTCGCATGTGTGAACACACATACCTGGTCACGTGCACACCACACACATACACACGTGCAAAAAGTATGTATGGTGTACTTGTGATTGTTCATGATAACTTATATAGTTAAAATTTTGTTGCAGCTAGAAATGAATGCTCTTCTTACTGGTCTAATGATTGAACTTTTTTTTAAAGGGTAACTCTTGCTCACTGCATTTAAACCCCTTTCTAGCCTTAGCATACATAATGACAGTTCTGTGCACAGTAGCACATTTTTTTTTTTTTTCAGAGCATGCAACGTTCTCCAACCCTGTGCTTTTGTATCAGGATGCTGAAGAAATTAGCGATGTGTGTTACTGTCCTCCAAAGCCATTCTCTACCAGTGTTCACTAAATGATTTTTTTGACATTTTAGTTTTATTTTATTCTTATATTTTATATTTTATTTTGAAGTAGGGTCTCACTCTAGCCCAGGCTAACCTGGAATTCACTCTCCAGTCCTAGGCTGGTCTTGAACTCATAGTGGCCCTCCAACTTCAGCCTCCCAAGTGTTGAGATTAAAGATGTGTGTCACCACCTTGCCCAGCTTAGTTTACCATACTTTAGACACACTTATATAACTTCCTTTTTTATTTATTTATGTATTTATTTATTAGATACAGAGGGAGAGAGAGAGAAAGAGAATGGGCACACCAGGGCCTCTAGCCACTGCAAACGAATGTGTATGTGTCATGATGTGCATCTGGGTAACATGGGACCAGGAGAATCGAACCTGGAACCTTTAGCTTCATAGGCAAGTACCTTAACTGCTAAGCCATCTCTCCAGCCCTTATATAACTCATTAAAATAGTGCATGTTGGGATATTTTTCTCTCTTTTCGTCTGATATATTTAGATTTAAATTGCTATGTAAAGCATATACTGCTTGTCAAACTTTTTTCTCTTTTGAATTGAATATGCTTTGTTATTTTCATACTTTTCCACTAATTTGGAAGACAAGCTCTCTTTCTCTATTCTGATAGTGGTTACTTTAGAAATTACAATATAATTTTAACCTATTACAACTCAATGTTAACTGCTATTTTTATACTCTTCTCTTGTAAAAGACAAATTCTTTGGATTATTTTAGTTCATTTCCTCAATCCTATTTATATGTTGGTGTATATTTTTATTATTTGTGTAACTTAACTCTTGTGAAACAATATTATTTTTGGCCTACGTAATAAAAAAAGTTAGACTTGCTTTTCACTTCTAATTTCTTTGTGCCTCATTCTTTTCCACACCTCTTAACGTTTCTTCTTTCTGGGAGCATCTCATTATGCCCCCGACTTTCCCATAATGAAAATCTGTTCTGGAACATAGTCTCAATTTCTAATTTTCCTCAGAGTTTATTTATTTTGCTCTCCTTCTCAGGGGATATTTTCACTAGATAAACATAAAATGGCAGTTGTTTTTCTTTTTAGCTCATTAAAATTTTCTTGCTCACCCCCCGCCCCCGGCTTCCATTCTTAGAGCTAAGAAATAGATTGTCAGCATAATTTCTGGAACTTTGAAAGCAATCTGTGGTAGTGTGTGTTCTTCTGATTTCTGGTTCTTTTTTTTTTTTTTAAAGACTTTCTAGGTTCCTTGAATCCACAAGTTAATGTTTTCCACTACATACAAAAATGTCTCAGCAATCCACCTTCAAGTTGTGCTTCTAATGAGTCAGAGTTTTCTATTTCCTGAAAAAAAAAAAAAAAAAACACTCATTCTTGGTTTTGAACTCCTTTATCACGGCAAGTTCATCTGTGCTGCACAAGCATCTGATCATTCTGTGTCGGGAGCACAGACAAGTCTATCCCGTCAGGTTTTCCACTGCAGGACTCACACACATTACAAGACCTTCGTGTGCTCCTAGTTATGTTTAATATTGTGATGGATATTGTAATTATAAAGTTACCTTCACAAATGACCTGAGGTCTAGGGCGCTGTGATGTTCATTTGGAATGGACTTTCGTTTGCTTTGCGCAGGCACTTTGGGGCATTTAAAGAGAGAGATAATTGCCAAGAGGGTAGGAGGGAACAATGAAATCTTAGAGCAACAAATGCATTTTCCATTTTTTTTAAATTTGGGGAAAATCAAATCAAATCTTCATGTTCATTAAAAGTTTTGGGAAATGCAGATAAACAGAGAAAAGTAGAAAACAAATAGCCTGGGAACTGGGGCTATAGTTCAGTGATACAGTGTTTGCTTAACGTGATTCAGGTCTTAGGTTCAACTCCCATTATTACCACAAACAAATTCAAACAAACCAAAGACAAAATATGACCCTACTAGTCAACAATAGTCATTACAAATTTAAATAAATATTTTGCTGATTATTCAAACTTTTTATTGTGATAAAGAGATTAAAACTCCCTCACGGTTTTCTGATTAGCTAGTGGTATAAGCCACTAGCCTGCTCTTGTCCTTACTATACAGCACTATACTTATTAAGGTCAGTGAAAAATGTCTCAATGTACATATGATGTTCAGTTTCTTTGAATTCTCAAGGTTATCTGTTTTCTTGCTTAAAATCCATGCACATTTATATGCACATATTCATAATATTTTGATTATTTTTCTTAGTATGTTTAATAACATTTCCCTGTCTCCAGTGGTCATGGAGCAGAGAACTTACTAGGCAAACTGTCAGAGAGGAGAAGGATTGAGCCTCAGCCCCAGAATAGCAACAGCAGACATCAGTGGAGTTGCTGAATGGATGTGTTACACTCTGAATAATAGTCTTTAATGCCAAAAATTTTCATTTTCAGAATGTGTCTTTTTTAGTTTGCTTGATTATTTGTTTTTGAGACAGAGGGTCTTTTGAGAATAACAGACCAAAAACTCTAAAGGAGGAAGGCATAAATTTTCCATTAAAAACAATACATTGGAAAGGGAATGTATGCTGTTAGAAGATCTAGTTCCTGCCCAGAAGGAAAAAAAAAAAATTCAGCACTCTAGCAGGAGAAGGACACACTGCCTCAAAGAAAAGTTTGGCAAGAAATTCCAAAGAGATGTAGGGAGAACTTGAGAGCAGGACTGATTTTTGTCTTGTTTTTTTGGAGTGATGTATCCGAACCTCTCATTGAGACCCAACATCCCCCATCAAACCAAAGGGTAGAGTAGCAATGACTGGATGAAGTGGTCAGAAAAAGGCCAGAGGCCCTTCCAGGTTCCTGAACCCCTGTAACTGAAAACATAGATCCCAAGGATAGTGTTTAGAGCAAGGAGGCGCTGTGTGCTGCAAAGTGTCAAAGCCCGTAGTGGAACGATGCAAATCACAAGGGAATGTTGTATATAGAACAATGGAACATAGCCAAGAGACCAACGTAGCTTAGTCTGACTGACAGACTTGACAGAACAATAAAGGCAACACAGTGGAGAAAAGACAGTGTTCTTAACAAATGGTGCAAAAACAACTGGACATCCAATATGAATAGATGAATCTAAACACTGATCTTCCACCTTCTAAAAAAAAAAACTCAAAATGGGTCTTATAGCAAATAAAAAATACAAAACTGTAAAACTTCTAAAAAATAACACAGGAGAAAACCTAGGTGACCTTGAGTCTGGCAGTGACTTTTAGATAGGACATCAAAGGTGCAATCCACTACAGCTGAGAATTAATAAGCAAGATTTTATTAAAATAAAAAAAAAACCTCTGATCTGTGACAATGTCAAGAGAATAAGACGACAGGCTACAAGCTGAAAAAGAATATTTGCTAAAGACATTACCTAATAAGACGTTGTTATCTAAAATATACAAAGAAATCTTAAAAGTCAATAATAAAAAGATAAACGATCTGATAAAAATAGGCAAGAAACTAGAATAGATACCTCACCAAACTTGACATTGAAATGACAAATAGACATGTGGAAAGATGCTCAGTGTCACATGTAAATAGGCATTTCAAACTAAAACAGCTGTGACATATTTACTACATGCTTATGGGAACAGCCCGGGTCTAGAGTGCTGACTACAAGAAATGCTGGCAAGAATATGGAGGAATACTTATTCATGGCACTGGGAATGCAAACCGGGACAGCCGCTTGGAAATTAAGTTTGACAGAACTAATTAAATTCTTACTACATAAGCCAGCAATTGCTTTTCTTGGTATTAGCCCAGTCACACAGGAGTCTTCATATGGAAGTTGGTAGCAATTGTGTTCACCATTGCCCAAAATGGGAAGAAACCAAGGTGTCCTTCGGTATGATGGAAAGAAACTGTGATGCATCAAGACACTAGAACACCACTAAGCAATAAGAAGGAATGAACCACCAAGCCATGAAAAGATATCAAGAAGACCTGAACAATACTAGTAAGTATAAGAAGATTTTTGAAAACTATGACTCCAGCTATATGGTATTATGGGATAGGCAAAACTGTGGAGACAGAGTTAAAAAAAAAAAAAGAAGTCAGGGCTTGCTTAGGTGCTTAGTAAGGAGGGCTCCACAGGTGAAGCAGAGGGAAATGCTTGAGGGGTGAAACTATTCTGAATGATACCATGACGTTGGGGGTGTGTCATCATGCATTTCTCAAAACCCAGACTGTGATCACAGCGTGTCATTGTAGGTTCACTGACTGTAACAAATGTGCCAGGGCTATTTCAGATGTTTATACATGCAGGGTCTGTTCAGGTACTCTGAATTTTCTGTTCAATTTTGTTGTGACATTAAATCTTCCCTGATGATGGTCTCCTGAGAAAACAATAATGACAATGGTGTATGTCGATACAGCTGATCAGAGGTGACTTCAGTGAGCAGCACACAGGGAGTTAACCTAAGGGGAAGGTGATAGAGCAGACACACATTTACCTCGGGGTTACGATTCCTTCTCCCTCCTCACTGTCAACCTAAGAACTCAGGTTGGCCTAAGGAAGGATGATAGACAGAGAGAGCTGAATGCTGAGAAGGATCTTCAGATGACTCAATTTACTTTGAACAAGTTAACTTTTCTGGTTTCTGCAATACTGGGGGCTTGAGAGCTGAATATCAAATAAAATTCAATGGCGAGGGAGAACTAGATGGTGAACATCCAGTTTCATCACTCTGCATATGAAACCTCCCACATTTGGATGGACTTCAATAAGTTACATGTAAAAGTTGGGTCTGGGAATAAAAACATACAGAGATCATCTCCACGACAGAAAACACCACTTGTGAAGTTGTATGTGACAGATGAGGCACATCTTGCTGATGATATTGTCCCTACCCATGAAGGGTGTATTCACCTCTTTCCCAACTGACTGTGCCAACTTAAGGCACAAAGCACACAGCCTCATAGGGAATGCTAACTAAATTCAGATGCCAACAAAACTTTATGACTTTGAGACCCAAATGTTGTCTGGCCAGTCAACTCAGATCTAGAGCATCCCAGGACAGGGAACAGGATATTATCAGACCTGCTCCTCTGAGAGATTAGGGAGATACAGGCTGTACAGGGAGGGCTGGAGGGCAGTGGGTTGAAACCTATTTCCTTCTGCAAGTCTCTAGTGATGGCATGGTAATATTTCAGAGCCACAGTCTTCCTTCCTTGATGTTTGTGTTCACTCCCAATGCACACAAGACGGCTTCAGGAGACTAGCCTTTGTTTCGACAACAAAAAGATCTTTAGATTAGATCTGGGTGAACCAGAGCAGGAAGGTTGGCTAAAGTCCTTGAAAAGCAGGAGGCACCACTGTGTGTGAGCTGAGCTGTTGCTCTCACATATATACGCATGGATACATATATACATACATATACTAGCAGATTGCAAGAGAGCAGAAAGTTTTGGAAAACTGAAAGAGAGTATCAATGCGAAAAAAAAAAAAAAACACAAGAAAGGCTTGGTAAAGTGTTCAAGATGAAGAATGTGAGAGATGAGAAACTACTACCTTCTCCAGGGGTTCTTTGGTCTCCTGAGAAAATTCCAGAAAAAAAAAACAACAGGCTGCATGGCTGAAAGTAGTGCCAGGAGCAGGAGCTATGAGTGACATTTGAAGATAATACTAATTGCGCTGGAGAGATGGCTTAATGGTTAAGCTGCTTGCCTGGGAAGTCTGAGGACCCATGTTTGACTCTCCAGATCCCATGTTAGCCAGATGCACAAAGGTGAAGCAAGCTCAAGGTCATACATGCCTACTAGGTGGCACAAGCATCTGAAGTTCGATTTCAGTGGCTGAGACCCTGGTGCACCAATTCCCCCTCTCTCTCTCTGTCTGTCTCTCTCTTTCTCTAAAATAAAAATTTGAAAAAGATAATACTAAATGCTTTGCTCATGGATAAATCCATCACCCTTTTCTTGTAGAATTACGTGACATATGCACTATAAGTACAGAAAATGTTAGCAATGGACAAAAATATTCATCTCATCCTATGACTGTAGCAATGGGTGGAATTGGAGATGGTGACAGTGGAACTAAGAAGTAACATGGTGTTATATCAAATGTAATAATGAGTAAAGTCACAAGTTACAATCCTATATGTGAGAATGTAGTGCAATTGAGAGAGGTGAGATACATATATATCACAAGCAACTCAACAAACAGAAAATACTGGTGAAACTTCTTAAAACAACAACAAAAAAATAGACTAACTATTGGCGTGGAGATGAAATGTGTAGTGATGTAAACTGAGGAAGGGACCAATACTAAGTCTAATACTTCTTTAAAAAAAAGATTAAGTAAATGGTCCGAAGGGAGCATGAACAAAGAAGGAAGATAACTGGGCAAATACTGAAGACAAATCTCTAAGTGACAGGAGTGTAACTGGGAGGATCCAAGGTCCCAAGGTTCTTAGCACATCAATGTATCCAAGGAAAACCAGGAATCCATACAAGGTGGACTCATTTTTAATTTGGGCCAGAATTGGGGAAGAAAAACAGTCCTGATTTCTTTCTACCTTTCCTTTTGCAGTCCTACAACTTGTAGAAAAGATGGCAATAAACATCCTAGAAAATGTGCCTGTGTAAATTGAGCTGTGCTAAATCTTTTCCTGAAGGAGGTGACCTCTTGATTCCAATACTGCAGCTTCTTCAATGCTCAGCCGGGGAGCTCCGCTACACTGTCATAGGAGGGAAAATGTACTTGGTTAGAATTATAAATGAAATCAATAGAAAATGGAGAAAAAATATAGGTGAACAGATGTCTAGTTTGCAGACACTCGAATGGGAAAAGATTTCAAGCAAAATTATTAGCCACAACACTTTAAATTAAAGACAAGCCAAGAGAAATGATGGAAGGAGGACCCTAAAAAGAAATGCTGGTAAAGGACCCTGGAGAGAGCAGGGGCAGAAGGAGTGGGATCCAAATGTGGGGAGTGTCATTACTCAACAAATAGTTGTGGAGGAGAGGAGTTATGCACTTTTTGTTCCATTTGTGAGAAGAGCTTGATAACCCTCAGGCACAATTCCTTCTGGAAGAGCTGTGTAACAAGTCAGTCACATGTATAACACAGAGGGTGTGAGTATAAAGTTCTACTGCAAGATCCATCTCCATTCAGAGGTAACATGGCTCCCTTAGAGCCGCGTTCTAAAACTGACCTCCATACGGGGTCACATAACTGAATGTAGGGCCATAAAATGTTTTCCATTAACGACAGATTTATGCACACATCCCAAACCAAATGTAGTTTCAAATCTGAAATGGCCTTAGACATACTCTTATCATCTTGTACTACATAATTATGTGACTCAATATTCTCATGATGGATGGTTGTAAAACCAAACTATTGACCAATGCTACAAAATCCATTGGATATTCTCTATTCTGTCAGTATCAAATACTCAGCTAAGGTTTAGGGTTTTTTGTTTTGTTTTGTTTTGTTTTATTTTGTTTGTTTTGTTTCTTTAGGCAAGCCCAACAGACTGGCCATATTTTATGACAGACAGCAAAAGAGAGAGACAGAGTGAGAGAGAGAGAGAACTAGTGTACCAGAGCCTCCATCTACCTCAATTAAACTCCAGATACATATGCCACCTTGTGTGCATGTGCGACCTCATGCATGCATCACCTTGTACATCTGGCTTATGTGGGATCTGGGGAATCAGACCATCTTTAAGATTCATAGGCAAGTACCTTAACCACTAAGCCATCTCTCCAGCCTGAGATTTAATTCTAAATTTATATTGAAATAAACACACACATCAGGATGCATATTTACCTTAATTTTGAATTGTAAGATTATGTAGCTAACTAAGAATTGTCTTGAAATAATTGTTTTATGATTTATTAGGAGTGTTTGTGTTTATGCCTTTTTATATAATATGCATATATATATACATATCCTAGGGCTGTGTAAAAATTTCTCAGACAAAACGGGTCATGAATGAAAAACTTTAAGAAGCTCTGCTCTAGAGAATGGTCTTACCTGGGCTATGATAATCACTAAGTCTCACAAAGTCACTGGAGGACATGAACTCACAACTATCAGTAACTGTGTCATCTTTGGGGTTGGACACATCATAAACAGAAGCACCAGTCTCCCTTAGTCATGTGAGTCATCTACAGCATAGAGCTTCTGAGGACCAGGCAATCTACCCTCACCATAGGATTCACTCAAAGGGTGCCAGTTTCTCTCTTTCTTACAGAATTGTCCAAGATGAGAGACACATCAAGGCTATCCTTAGCCATAAGGAAAAGCTTTCAGGGCTTTACCTTTGTGGATGACATGAAAGCGCTGACTCACGTGACATTGTCCTGAAGGTCATTGTTCCTCGCCGGCTGGGTAAGTGCAGCCAATCTTTTCCTGACACTGTTAGATGTCAAATACCAGGCTCCCTGCCAGATTGTGGGTGTCTTGGGGCAATGATGACAACCATGTTTATTGTTAAACTCTGGTTGACATTCACCTAACTGAGGCTACAGGCTTTTGATTGGCTCGTAAATTCGATTTACTAGAGAAGGAGCCATCGTTTTCCCTGAAGCAACATCTCACCTCTTCCCTGCTCCCTGTCAAGGTACACACCATGCTAATCATTATCTAATTACCCTCCCTCCCATCTTGTTTAACTGAGAGGTAGCTGTTCTCTCTACTTTCTGCCATCCTCTAGCTTGCTCTTGACTTAGAAGACAAACCCTACTGAAGCAGATTGCTCAGGCCATTGGGGGCCAAGGGACAATACTTTAAGAGACTGGAGAAGTAGCGCACACAGAAGACAGGGTGCTTCTGCTCCCTTCCAGGGCAGAGATCCTGAGCATGGTTGCATCATACAACGGCTGTTAGTTCCTGCCAGTATTCCTCCTCCTCCTCCTTCTCATCCCTGGCTCCCAGTGGGCCCCGGATGGGAAGAGCGCTCTGCTTTCCTTAGTGCCTGGATGCCCTAACATTCCCGTTTGGTTCTCTTCCCATACTCTGTTTCTATTAACATGAAGCCACAGGGCCCTGGTGCAACTCTGACTTAGGCAGGTCACTACCACTGTTATCTATGTCTGGGTTGCTATAGCAAAATTACCACAGGCTGAGTAGCTTCAACAGCAACCCACATTTATTCCTCAAGAAATGTAGATGCTAGGAAGTCCAGGGTCAGGGTGCTGATGGGTTTGGTGCCTGGGGTGGCTCAGCTTTCCGGTTCATTGTTGTGTACCTTCTTGGTACATGCCCATGGGGTAGAAATGGTGAGGGAGCTCTGGGGGTTCTTTCTCCATCATTCTTCTTGCAGATTGGCTTCATTTGAAACAGGGCCAGAAGCAATATTCAGGCACTGCAGTTTACACACAGTCATAGCATAAGACGGGGTCTCACCATGGATTATACAATCAGCTTTCTCTGAATTTTTAGTGCATGATACATGCCCTCTATGTAAAGAAAATATCGGCAAGGAGCCAAAAGTGTCTTCTCATGCTATGGCTAGAGTGGTGGCTGGAATTGGAGATGGTGATAGAGTAGCTAATTGATGTAGGGTAGCTTTTTGGACAAGTGAAATAGGAAAGCTACAACTCTATGCTTGAGGTACAGTTTTGTTAGGACACTAATTCCACTCTTGAGGGTCCTATGCTCATGAAATAACCACTTCCCAAAAGCTCTACCTCTTCACATCATCATTTCCGGAGTAAAGATGTCCACATGTGAATGAGGCGAGGGGATAAACGTTCAGACTTTAACACTGTGAACAGGCAAACACTGAGAGTTTCCGGCTCGCTGGAAGTGGAGTTTCTATTCCTGCCAGTGTGGGAATCTGTTAATTCTTGTACTTGTACCCTGACACTTTCTTGAACTACAAGGGCTGTAAAAGGGCATGAAGATAAAAAGAGAGGCATGCTTCAGGAGATATTTTTGAATCTTCAATGATCCCTAGGCTTGAGACTTTCCCCCCTAGCAGGTGGCTAACTGTGTGCACACCTCTTCTATGCCCTTTTAACCCGTGGGATCACTAAGACCCTTATCAAGACATACACATTTCTGAAAATATCCCTTTACTCTCTTCAGCATGATACTTATTTTTAAGAGAAATAAGAAAATTTGAAAACTGAAAAATTCCTAATTTAGGAATGCGCCTTCTCTTGATTCTACTGAGATATTAGAGTAAATGCATGCCCATTCAAGGGGACACTTAATGATAACCTTGTAGGGCATACAAGAAATTAGAAACTTGTGCTTAAAAAACATACCTGAATGGGGCTGGAGAGATGGTTTAGTGGTTAAGGCTAAGAAGCCTAAGGAGCTAGGTTTGATTCCCTAGTACCTACCTAAGCCAGATGCACAAGATGGCACATGTGTCTGGAATTCATTTGTGGTGGCTAGGGGTCCTGGAGCATCCATTCTCTTTGTCTCCATCTCCCTCTCTCTTTCTCCTGAATAAATAAATATAAAGTATTTTTTAAAATATACCTGAATGGATCACACTTTCAGGAACATCATGTTATCATGAATTTCAAAAACTTTGTTTACTTACCCATTTTTATAGATGTGCATATTTCTCTTTGGCAGACTGTGGGCTACCTTTGTGAATATATGAATTTCTACCCTGTTTAGTTACAGAATCTTACTTCATAATGAGGTTTTCAAAATCATTTGCTTGTGAGTTTTGCTAACTACGTAAAATTTTACCAGTAGACATCTTGTAATTCAAACTTGAACAAGACTAAGGGACTACATCCCATTATGATAGTGGAAGAAAAGTGAGATCTGGCTAGGAAGAGGGAAGGGTTGAAGACAGCCCTGCCACCTTCTGATGGACCCTGAGGAATGCCTGTTATGAAGACGAGGTTTGGGCATGGAGAAATGAACACAAGTAAGTCAGAAAGTAGAATTTCCTTTGATAATCGAGCAAGGCAGAGCTAACTCTGGTCATGAAGCTTTTTTTTTTTTTAATAAAGTACAATGAATGAGCTATGGTCTATACTGGGGCTGGTAAAAAAAAAAAAGCTAAGAAGATTTAACTGGTAACAATTCAAAGCTGGCAGGCCAGCTGTATTCATAAATCTAAGGACTTGCCATATGGAAGAGGAGATGCACTTTTGACCAACGGATAGAATTAACAGCGAGATAGTTTTTGGCTCAATCGTAGGGACATTTTCTAATCATTCCAACTGTCACATCATGGAATGGGTGTTGTGGGGAATGTTGAGACCCCCGCACAGTGGACATGTGCGGGCTGGCATGCCATCTGTCAGAGATGCCATCAAACCAGATGACTTGCTTTAAAAATAACACTTTTTAATGATTATTAAGCTAGAATATGTCCACAGGAGACTATTTAAAACATAAAGCATTAACAAGAAAACAGAAATCATCCTTAACCCCACATGCATAGGTGACCAGAATTAACGATTTGCTATACTTCCATTTGGTATGTTTTCCTGTGCATATAAATTACTTATTTAAAAACTTTTATATATTTACCATAAAATTTCGCAAAGTACTTATATTGAAAATACGTTTTATAGTTTTTCTCTCCAAATGATTCTATGCTTTTTCTATGTCATTAAATAATATTCAGAAATAAGACTTTGATATTGTTCATGAATTTGTCCTGTGGATGGAAGTTGCTCACACGACTAAATGTTTGGTTGGACATTTTTGAACATCTGTGTATTTTATTTCCTTAGGAAAACAATCTTAGGGGATGGAGAGATGGCTTAGCACTTAAGGCACTTGCCTGCAAAACCAAAGAACCTAGGTTCAATTCCCCAGGATCCATGAAAGCCAGATGCACAAGGTGGCACATGTGTCTGGAATTTGTTTGCAGTGACTAGAGGCCTTGGCATGCCCATTCTCTTTTTCTCTCTGTATCTGCCTCTCTCTTTCTCTCTAAAATAAATAAATAATTTAAAAATTCTTAGGCATAAAACTGTGGTTTGAATATAAAATGTCCGCTATAGGCTCATGCGCTTAATCACATGATCCTGTTGGTGGTGCTGTTCGGGAAGGTTGTGGAATCTGGCAGGTGAAGCCTGGCTGGAGGAAGTTTTATAGCCTTGTTTCACATGCTGTTTCCTCTCTGCTTCCTTTGCCAATGTGACAATATGACACTGATTTCCTATTTCTGCCCTGCCTTCCCCACCACGATGAAGCTTCCCACTGAAACTTTGTAAGCTGAATCAAACCCCTTTCCTTCAATAAGCTGCTTCTGGTGGAGTATTTTGTCCCCACAAGGAGAAAATAGACGATACACATAGACAAACTGCCTGAAATGTAACGTTGTCTTTTGTCAATGACATGACCATTGTACTCATGAGCTCACAGTGGCTATGGATACTCACACCAGACCTGCTCAAGAGTGAACCCATCAACAACCCATCATGTATTGTGGAGAGGCTCACGGGGCCTTTTCCCCTCTCTGAGGAGATATTGGCAGTTAATTATTGCTGGGGCAGCAGAAGACATTTCCTTCAGTGGTGTAGCTGTTTTGTCAGTTGTTCAGGCTCTAGTAAATAACCCCCAACCCATGCTCATGCAAGCAACCCAAATTAAAGCTGCACCAGGCAGTGATCACAAACTGTCTCATGTACTGTTATGCTCTCTACTCTTGAAATATCATTTGGTTCATAGTCAAGCACGTAGTCATGATTGCTCAAGTTAGGCCAGGTCCCCTGCAAACTTATACATTACACCATCATATTTACTTCTAGTTTTTCCTATACCAAATTAACTCTTCCAACATAAACTGTAGCTGTCAAGATTATCTTTTGGTTTATAATTTTATCTCCAGTCTTTGTGATATTGTCTTGACTGTATCAAAAACTATGGGGCACTGGGCTTCATGCTAGTTCTTTGGCCAGCATTGTTTAAGAGTTAAAAAGGTACATTTGGTGTCTGAGTTGTCAAGTCTACTCTCTTTACCCATTATCTCTAAAAAACATGAAAAAAAAATGTCCTTACTCTTTTCCATGTCAGTTTGTCAGCACAGATAACTAAATTTTTTTTTCTAGACAAAAACTGTGATATTTGATTGAACTTACACTAAAAATTTATTTTTTGACTGGGAATTAAGAGTCAAAGTAGCAACTACCAAATTTTGTAGAAAGGTTGTGACCCAGATACTATTCCTGTGAAGGCCACAAATAAGAATGATGGCACCCGAAGACATTCTCAAACGTGCAGGTGTTCAAAATACAGCACTCAGGTATCTGTCTAAACAGTCCCTGGGATGTGTTCACAATGATGGTGAATCATTTGCAATGATGGTGAATACTCTTGTAGGGCCTAGATTGTATCAAACATAATTCTAGATGCTTTTGTGAGGGAGTAGCTAGATGAAATTTACATTCATATGGATATAAATATGTTTAAGAAACTGGCTTTCATGGGAGTGAACCTCACCTAATCAGTTGAATAGAACAAAAGACTGACTCTGGAACAAGAAGATTTTGTGACAGTAGACTTTCTTGTTTCTGGGACAAAATATCCAACTAGAAGCAGTGTGTAAACCAGAAAGGGTTTATTTCAGCTAACAGTTTCAAGGGGAGGTTTCATCATGGTGGGGAAAGCATGGAAGGTGCAGCCAGCCCACACCACATCACCACATCAGCAGGGAGAGAGTAGAAAGAGCAAGAGCACACCGTGTGGCTGGACTATAAAACCGTAAGGCCTGCCGCACCCTTTTCTCTAGCAGAGGTCCACTTTCTAAAGGTTCCATAATCTTCTCAGTGAAACCAACTGGGGATTAATAATTAAAACATGTGAGTCTATCAGGACATTTTACACTCAAACTATCACAAGTACCTTTAAATTTGCACTGTGGCATTGAGTCAACTTGTATCTCAAGCTTGTCTACCCATTCCGCAAACGCACAACTTGCCAACCTCGATAATTACATGAGCCAATTTCTTAGAATAAATCTCTCTACACATACATCTTATTGATTCTGTTTTGCCAGAAAACCCTGATTAATACAGTCAAAAATCTATGAGGAGGGAGCAAAATTAAGGATACAAGAATCAAGGTAGGGGTAGGGGTGGGTTATTGTCTGGGAAGGGACACAGGCACTACTGGTTAATAATTTAAATTTCAAAAGGAATTGAAAGAGAAAATTGAAGAAAAGAAGAAAACATGACAAGAGGAGGAGAAGCCTGAAAGAAGAAAATAATAATAATAATAATGCATTTCCTTCTGACGGTAGCACTGATAGAGAGAAGGTAAATAAGCATTTAAATCAAAATAGTAGTAAAGTAGATTGACATGCTGGATTGATAATTTCGTGTGTGTGTGTATGTGTGTGTGTGTGTGTGTGTGTGTGTGTGTGTGTGTGTTCTAATCTTGGAGTTTCCCACACTTGAATATCAATTTAACAATGATCATAACTTCAAATTCTAAGTTGTGTTATTATAGAGGTGGAAGAGACACATGGAAAATTCAAAACATTAAAGATGGTTACTTTTAAGTATAGAAACACAAAAGTACAGATAAATCATTTAAAGATGCTTTGGAACACTTTGGGTCATTAGTAAATGTTAAAATAGAATGTACAATTTCTAAAATACTGGCAAAGAAAAAGTTTATGTAAAAGATGAAAAACACATTTTAGAAAAGCACATTTAAAAAAAAAGTAAAAAGTAATATAAAACCAGATGAGAGGAGTTAACCCAGGACCAGATGAGATATTGAAGACAACATGTCTCAGTTATACAACTACAGTAAATGGGCAAGGGCTTCCTATTCAAGGACAAATCATTTCCTATGCAATAGAGACCATGTATCTTCTAACGACATGCAGCTTGTGAGACAGCTACCTAAACAAAGCAAAGAATATGAAAATAAAGGATTAGTAAGGATTTGTTAAACAAATGTAAGAGGATTAGGCTTATGTTTAGGACAATCAAGAATCTAATACAAGAAGTATTTTATAAGACAAAGATGATCATTTTATACTTAAATCAGTTCATTATTACAGAAAAAATCAAAAAGATATGGGTAGGGTGATAAACTCCAAAGGATCCCAGAGGACCCCCAAGTAGGACAGAAGTACCTGAGGCAGGGAGCAGGACCAATGTGTGCAGGAAAGAATCAGGGGACCCTTTCTCTCTCACATATATCCCCAAGCAAGTATTCCTAGCACCCCATGCAGCCAGACAGTCCTTCTGAATTCCTATCACATGACTTATGAAAATTTCAACTCTAGACAGAGTAATCAAAATGATAAAAGTTGATTTTTTTTTTTTACCTTTAGGTCTTCTTATATTTTCCTAAGCATAAAGCTTTGTAAGTCAAAATTTTAGCTATGTACATTATTTAGCTATGTACATTAAAATTAATGCACGACCCACAATCCCCATGGGGATGACCTGTATCTTCAAGGAGGAAGGCCCCTTTGGAAAAAGAACAGGGGTGAGGGAAAAGATGGTACCAACATGTGTTGTTTACATACTAACCATGTCCATAACTAATAAAAATAAATTTAAAAAATAGAATCGCTCCCCCTCCAAAACAATAATTATCTCTGCTTCACAAACGATTCCACAGATAAAGTTTAAAAATACCCGGCAGACTGTGAGAGTGAATTTACACATACAGAGAAATGCAGGATACCCAGAAGGAAGATGGATGAAAGCATGGGAAAAGGCAGTTTACAGAAGGGGACTTTAAGAGGATACTTACTACACAAACAGATGGTTCATACCATTGAATATTTATTTCATTTACTTTTATTTTAATAATTATTCTTATTGTTGATCAACATAATTGTATATATTAGGAGACACAGTATGGCATGACATTTCAACGTCTGCATACCATAGGGTGTAATTACCACATCCATCATCTCAAATTGTTATCATTTCTTTGTATCAGCAACATTCAAAATCCTCTCTATCAGCCATTTTGATATGTACAATTAATTGCTGCCACCAGTAGTCGCCTTACTTTTGATAGAACTTTGGAAGTCATTCCTTCCATCCATTTACACCCTTTCCTCATTAGCCATCTTCTCTTCTTCCCCGCCTTTGCACATTTTCGAGACTCTGACATGAGATTTCACTTTACACCAACCTAATTAGATAAAAAGAAAGTTGAATGATATCGTGTGCTGGCAAAAATAATGAAAGCGACAGCCCTCCCACTGAGGGTGGGACAAATTTGGCCATCCATAGTGAAATCACAGCTGACAATAATGTGTCAATCTCTTTCCTGAGGCATGTCCAAGGCGTGGTTCGCAAATAGCGCAATTTTGTACCCAGAAGGGACAATGTAGCAGTGTTAGTATCTGGATACAATCTTTGGTTACCACAACTGGCAGAATATTACTGACTTCTACTGGGTTGAGACCAAGGATGCTGTTAAAAACATCTTGCACTGTTCAAGAGAACCCCAACAAACAGGAAGTGTCCATCCCTAGCTATTAATCATATGGACGCTCAGAAACTCCACTCCAACAACACTCTTATCACGAATATGGGAAGTAACTTGCCTGAGGTAATTTATCACAATATTGCCTATGGAAGTGGAGAGTTGGAGCACATAGATACAACATGAAATAAGGTGTGACACGTGGTGGATACACACTAAATTGTATACAATAGAAGCAGCCGAAAAGAACACACATTGATGCAGATAGATTTTAAAAGGCTGTTGAGTCAGAAAAGGTGAGAAATGAAATTGCATCTATAATTCAGTAAGACATAAATTTATATCTATATAGCAATTACTAGTGGAAGAGATGGATGAATGAGTACGGGGAAAAATAAAACAGAATAATGCAAATTAACTTAAAGAAAAGCAGAGCTTTCCTTGAACTAATGATGATTCCATTTTATGAAAGGAAAATATTACCAGTTCAACTTCTTGGCACTGAGGGAACAAACAATAAGCAAACATTTTACTAAATTCTTGTTCTATAGAGAATATATTTATTTTCAAGTGATTTTTATAAACCATTTGCTGATGTATTATATTAGGAAGAAAATCTCTATATCCTTTTTTTTAAATCAGAAATTATACAGACAACATTTATGAACACTAAGTTAAGAATTTAAAATAAATTAAATAGAAGTATCATTTTCTTTTAAATTCAAAACACTCTCAAGTTGGTCCTGGATCAGAAAGAAAAACAAAACTTATCACTGATTACACTGGAAACAAAAACAGATGTAACTTGACATCAACAATGTTTAGATGTACACAAAGTTTCATTAATATAAAATCCATAAGTCCTATATTGCTTGTATTAATAAAAAAAGTATATAAGTATATGATAGAAACATTCATCTTCAAATGCTGGTGAAATAATAACAAAATTATACCAAAAGAAAGCAGGAAGGATCAGAATATTTTTTTAATTCAATATGAATGATCAGAAAATAGAAATTAAACTGTCCATCCCTCCTTACCTCAAGCATGAGATCTGGAGCTATAAGGCTCTCTTCCCCATACAATGCTTGGTTATCATGAGAAGTCAGAATTCACCATATTCAACATGTGACATCAGTCAGACAAACCCATGATTCTTCTCTGTCTGATTGTACTCCTGGGCCCAGCACTAGCCAAGCGGACTCCCTCTCTCTAGCGCCTACTAGTCTCGATTTCCTGCTTGTCGCAAAGACAGCTCTAGCACATCCAGGACACGCCTGTCTCAGGTTTTCTCTCCCTTCTCCCACTGAGGTCAAGCTATTGCTGCAGAGCAGACTTGAATCCTGGAACACACATCTACTGATTCAGCCACCACTCCCCAACTGGCTAGGATGGAAACTCCACTCTGCTTGGACATCCCCTGCTCCCTGACCATAACAGATCCCACTTGTTCAGGAAGAAGTATGGTTCCATGGATTGTATATCTAGTTGAGCTCCATTGTGCACTTACAACCAAAGGGGCATCATTCTTCGGTATGAGGTGCTGTGCAGGGTTCTCTCCATGTGTGCTCTGCGTTTGGTCATTCCCATCTGCAATGGAGAAGGCCATCAGGTTGATTCACATTCTCCATCTTATGTGAATTAGTCTTTAGCCTGTGTTCCTGGGCAAACCAGAATATATATCTTTCTATATATTATTGGTATAATTTCTTGTATTCACAGCAGACAACTGTATGTGGAAGGAAAAAATAAATAAATTTTATCATGTATTCTCCCCAAAATAATAATTGGCTTATTTTACTACAAGATAATATTTAATGATACAATAATAATTGTAAAGATAAAACATACAGGTATACTGTTGCGGTGTGATTCGGGTGTTCCACATACACTTCTGTGTTCTGAATGCTTGATCCCTCGCTGAAGGTAATTTTGGAATTGACACCTTGTTTAAGGTATGTTGTTGGGGTAGGACTTATGGGTGCTATAGCTTCCCATTGACAGTGCTTGGCACACTCTCCTGATGCTGTTGTCCACTTGATGTTGGCCAGGAAGTGATGTCCAGCCTCTGCTCATGCCCTGCTTTCTCCTGCCATCATGGAACTTCCCCCAAGTTTGCAAGCCAAAATAAACCCTTTCCTCCCACAAGCTTTGTGCCAGCAATGTGAAGCTAACTGCAACACATGCTCAAAGAACAGAGGTTCCACATTCTAAGTTTTTTTTCCCATACTTTCCTCTCTGTTCCCATGTACATGTTTATGCTAAACATTTTGAAATATTGGTTTTCTTATTCCTGTGTTAGGCATAAACCAGCTTCCTATTTACAGTTACTTTGTTTCACAGTTAATATGGGAGTAATAAATAAAGATCCTTTAAGGAAGGTATGGCCATATAACCAATTCAATCACAAGGAGACATGCTCCAATTGTGACAATTAGCAGGAAGACAAGTGGAAAGCTTTTGGTGCTAGTCATTTAGTTATATTTGTGCTACAGTGACCAAGGCATCTGGCAGAAACAACTCAAGAGGGGGAAGGTTTATTTTAGCTCACAGTTTCAGTGGGCTTAAGTTTATCTTAGAATGGAAGGAAGACTCTAGAGTGTGGATGAAGGAAATGAGTCTATGGCTTGTTTACATGACACCAGCCCAGAAGCAGAGTACATAAGAATCAGGGGCAGATATCACTTTCAAGGGTCCACCCCTAATGTCCTGCTTCCTCCAGTAAGGCCCTGCCTCTGAAAGACTCCACAGCCTTCAAAATAATGAACAAGGGAAGATGGCTCATCAAGGAAGAGAACTTGGTGTGCAAACATGAGGACCTGAGTTCAATCCCCAGCATCAGTTTCAAAAGTCAAGCATGACCACACGTGCCTGAAACCCCAGCCGTGAGCTGGCTGTGAGGAAACAGGAGGATCACTGGAGCTCCCTGGTCATCCAGTATAACTGAAAACCTTGAGGCTCTGTGAGACCCTCTTTCTTGAGGAAATAAGGAATAAGAATAATAGAAGAGGACACTCAGTGTCTTCCTTTGCCCTTCAAATGCATGCACATGGGGCATGCACATCTGCACACACACACTATATATACTACACACACCACATGCTACATGCTACATGCCTACACCAAAAGAAAGAAAGAAAGAAAGAAAGAAAGAAAGAAAGAAAGAAAGAAAGAAGAAAGAAAGAAAGAAAGAAAGAAAGAAAGAAAGAAAGAAAGAAAAAAATCACTAGCTTGGAAACATGCACTCAAAACATAAGCTTGTGGGGGGGCAGTATTTCAGATTTGACCCATATGTTGCACTTAGTTTCTTGTTGCTGGACAAACACTTGATGAAAAGCAGCTTATAGGAGGAAAAAGCTCACTTCAGGCTTACAAATTTTAGGAGAACACTATCAATGTAGAAGCTAGTTCATTCCTCTAGATCCAAGCAGAGAGACACCAGGAAACAGCCAGAAAGCCCCAAACACCAGCAAACATAAACAGCCAGAGCTCCAAACTGCTCTCCACACACCTTAGCGCTGGACTCCAAGTTCTGCCGGCCAGTGACATGCCTCTTCTCCAACATGGCTCCGCCCACTGGAGACTCAATATTCAAGCCTGAGTTGATGGGGCCACACATTTAAACCACTACAGCATAATATCCAGAAGGAAGATCATGTTAGAAGATTTTGGGTAAAGCTTCCTTTATGACTATCAATAGGTCTCACAAAAAAAAAAGTCTTTCAAGAAATATTAAGAGAAATACTAAAATCCTAATGATAGTTAGAGATACAAACTGGTCTGTGGTTTCCCAATCAGTAGTGGCATATTATAAACAAAATATATTTTAAAAGGCTATCAGTTGAATATCGCTACAACTCCTAAGTATGACTTGTGCGGGTGATCATGGTCTCTCTGCAGACTCCCCGAGGAGAGACAGAAGGGCGTGAACTTGAATCAAGCAGAACCAAGTGTAATGTCTCAAGGACCCGATTTCCCATGCAGCCCTGCCTCCTGCTGCTCTCGTTGCTCCAGTGCAATTGCTCCAATTCAGACTTGATATTTGCCGAAGCTTACTTATTCCCCATGGCAAGAAACCAAATTACAGAAGGATAGCTTTACTCCATGCTAGTCTGGATAGGTACAAATATTTGAAAAGCCCTTTTGTATGTCTATCCCTTATATGTAGAAGGGATGTGAGCTCATGGAATTTGGAAATGGCAATGAATACAATTTTCTGATTACCCAAAGGGCTTGTTTTGTGGATACTTTAGAAGTGGAGGGGTGCGATGTGACTTAATAGCAAAGGGAGTGTCCATGACAACCAGCCCCAGGTTTCTTTGGAGATGCTGTAGAATTGGCTGGAAGCCAACACAAGAAATGCCTTGGAAAGCGGTCCAGGAAAGAACAGTGACACAACCTGAGCATGCGGACAGATTGCTCTAGACATATACATCACACCACGAACATGGAGGCGAGGCTCCAGGCCTCCATGCAGGCAGCAAGCACATCAAAAATGAGAGCTCCACAGGAAAAGAGCTAGATTGTCCCTCATCTCAATTTTCAGTTAAAAACAAACCTGTGTCATTAATATTTGCATGGGAGCCCTCCCATAACCGTCATTGGCCAATTAAATAAACAAGAACTTTCAAACAATTTGAAAGAGAAAAAGAGAAACACGAAACTAGAGTGTAAGAATACTCCAGCAATGTGACCTTAATGCTTATAGACGCAGCCATTTTGCTAAGCGGAAAAGACAGGCACAAAGGTCCGGCTGCATAGTGTTAACTCCATTCATGGGACTGAAAATCAGTTGATTTTTGAACTTTGTGTGAGTGCGTGTGGTGTGTGCGTGCATGCAAATGTGGGCACATGTATGTCATGGTACACGTGTGGAGGCCAGAGGACAGCTTTTGCATTCTCATATCTTATTTTCTAGCCTTCACTCTAGACAGTGTCTACATTTTAAAATGAAAACAGCTATGTACACCAACATTGGGGCATTCCCTTTTAAGATTTCGTACCTACAGAGAACTGAGGGAAGTATCAATGTATTTTACATTTTGTATTTGGGAAATTGATTTAAGATGGGGCAGCTGATGAGATCGAGCTCTGCCTAGCATTTCAATTACATTCGTAAATGTTTACCACGCTCCGAGCATGTGCTGATATAAATTAAATGAAGAACGAGTTCAGGGAATATCACCATTTCAACAGAGGAATATGGAAGTTTGGGCTGAAATTTTTCTGGATCAGGAACTGGGAGATTTAAATTTGACACTAAATCAGGATATTTGATTCTGGAACAATCACTTTTGAGGAAAAGGAAACAATCACAGATCCATACGTGAGCTGTGGCAGATCCGCTTGATGGAACCTAGCAGTGGAAAGAACCTGCTCTGACGATGTGCATCGTTCAACAGCAGTGGGCCAGCAGCACCGTGCTGAATGAAAAGACAGGCACAAAAGGCTACCTGTGTGTTTGATATCCTCATTCAAAGTTCTCAAACATGAAAAAATCTACTAAAAGAAACCAAGGTAGGTAGCTGCTACATGCTGGTGCCCGGGCAAACGACTGATGGTAACAGATCCCTCCAGAGCCTAAGAAGCGGGCTTCTGGTGACAAGAGTGTTCTACCTCATGAATGTGGTGATGGTTACTAGGGCCCATTTCTCAGACCTCATCAGGTTTCATGCTGAACACTAGTGACTCAAATTCCATGGAAAATATACCTTAATAAAATCAAGTTTTGTTCTTTGCTGTAAAAATGAGTGTGTGTGGGCTGGGTGTGGTGGTGCATTCCTTTAATTCCAGCACTCATTTGGGAGGCAGAGGTAGGAGGATCGCTGTGAATTCGAGGCCACCTTGATACTACATAGTCAATTCAGGTCAGCCTGAGTCAAAGTGAGACCCTACCTTGAAAAGAAAATGTGTGTGTGTGTGTGATGCTAGACATGCGGAAGTCAGAGGACCACTTTTGGGATGTTGGGCCTTGCCTTTACATCATTTGGAGTTAATTCTCCTGTCCCTGCCTCTTGTCTCTCTGTCAGTGTGCTTGGTTTACAGGAAGATGGCCTGGGCTTCTGGCCTTTTACTGGAGCCTTGGGATTGAACTGTCAGGTACTCAGGCTTAAGTGGCTACTGCTTTATTCACTGAATCATCCAGCCAGCTCCAATAAAGTTTGGTTTTAGATGTTCATAGTCCTGGGGCTGGAGAGATGGCTTAGTGGTTAAGGTGCTTGCCTGAGAAGCCTAAGGACCTATGTTCAACTCCCCGGATCTCACATAAGCCAGACACACAAAGTCGTACATGCGCAAAGGTGGCACACATGTCTGGAGTTTGATTATAGTAGCTGGAGGCCCTGGAACACCAATTCTTTCTCTCTTATTTAAAAAACAAAATAAAAGACCAGTCTGTTGAGCTTGCCTCAAAAAAAGTTCACAATCCCTTGCCCCAGTTCTGAGCATATTCCACTTATTACTCTTCTTGTTCCTGACCTTTCCATGTTCCTTCTACTCACCATCCAGTCAAAGAAGCCAGCTATTCCTGGTCATGTAGTTGTATTGCTGTCAGCATGGGGATTATACATAGGTGCTTTGTGTGGTATTGTGGCTTTTAGAACAGTGTCCATCACTGGTCATTTCAGAAAGGCCCTAGACATAGCAGTGCAACCACAGATCACTTTTGGTTTGGTCCCACATTTATAGCATCTCCCATGCATAAAGCAATTTTGTCCTCCTTCTTCCTCCTCTAGCTGATTATAAGGGACATCCATATATGGCCACAGGTGAGAACTGTGTTCTTGATGGCTCAGAGCTGGGCACTTCGTCTCTGCCAGGGCCACTCAGGAGAGCCCCAGAAGCTTCCTAGTTGGGTTGTTTAATTTTTCAGCACTCGTATGACCCTTCATTGTGAGAACCCTGAGGAAAATTGGCAATATACACCATACCTACCAATGCTAAGATCTTCCAAATCTCCTGGCTAGGCAGCAGGCCTACCTAAACAGCAGCCTGGGCCTGGGTCGTAGCAATTTCCTGATGTGGGACCTGTTCTGAGCTGGCAGTCTTCCCTGTAGCTCACGAAGGAGATGGGCACGCTGCTCCAGGTTTGGAATGTGGTACTTCCATTTCTGAAAAGGTTCCTCTATCTGAGCTTGGAGTAAGGGGGAAATGACTGGTCTGCTAGCTTCTCAACACATGGTGCTTGTTACATGCAACCAACCCCCCTGATACTTTACTGCAGCAGCATCTATGGAATCTGCGGTCCTCCTTCTCCCCTGGATCATGAGAGGGTTCTACTCTCCACTCACCAGCTCCTATTCGCACAACGTCAACCATTGCTGGAGTAGATTCATGTGACGGTCTGTGAAATGCCCCCAGGTAGTCCAGGTGACTCCAGACTGCATTCTGACAGAAGGATGGGGCAAGACTAGCTGTGTGGATTATTTCTGATTTGCTTCTCTTCTCTGGGAGGGTGTTGTGTGACTTCCTGGGAGACATGAACAAATGCCTACTCTCCCCAGAGATTCCATCCATGGCTCCGCGAACTAAAGCTCTTATTTGTGTTACCTATGGGAGCATGGCTCACTCGGGCAGTTTGACCACCAAAAAGTCCACTCCCGCATAAGCCACAACCCATGAAGGTGCACCACTGGTGTGCCTGTGCAAGTTGCAGGAAGCTCCACCGAATGGCCTCCTCTCCTCCCTGAGACTTAGGAGCAGCTTTCATGATCTTGTAAGTTTCCCGAGTCTTATGGGTCTCCCTTGTTCCCCATGTCACAGGAAATCTTTTTCCTTGGGGTGACGCCAACACAGGGCACAGGTGACAGACCACGGGCGATTACACCAGAAGCAGCTTGGTGAACCAATGAGTTCATCGTGGTGACTGACAGAGAAGGGTGAAGGGTGGTTCAAGGGAGCAGTCCATGACTCCGATGCAGATGTGCCAAGAGAGAAGTCTCATCCCATGCCGGATGATGTCTGCCCCACAGCTGTGTGAACTCACTGCTCCGGTCTCTGGCGCACACTGCACCACTGGGAAGCAGAGTCCCTTCTGTCTTACACTCAAGAACACTGCTTCACTTGCAGGCAACTTCATGGGAGAATCTCTCTCTAGACAGTGTCCCACTTACCACCACAGAGTTTCTCATCTCTAAACAGCTATTTCCCCTTTATTTAGCCTTAGGGCGGGGTCTTGTGACCTCTTACCAGACTTGTCCACTTCTTGGACCTCTGGAGCTTCCCTCCTACCCTCTCACCCCAGGAAGAGGGGGCTCAGTTTCTAGCTAACATAACCTTTTGGGAGTGATTGTGTCCCAAACTTGACTTCCTGAGTCCCCAGAGCCTCCTTTCTCTCTTCATTTTGGAGAAATCTGCTACACAACACCCCAAGAAGGGAATGGTTCAATCCAAAGAAAATAGCTAGGTAATAGAGGGATGGAGACTCTTCCCAGGGGGCTCTCACGAAGACCACCCTGCATAGAGTACACTTCCTACCACTGGGGTGAAGAATTAAAGCTTTCGGTCATCTCTGTTATGATCCAGGCTTATTCTGGTATGCTGGTGGCCACATCCATCCTACTGCCTTCAGTTATATAAGATTGCACTCTATTAGAAAAAGAAAAATTTATAAATTATATGTCCAAGCTAAATAAGGAGAAAGCATAACAGAACATCAACCCAAAACAAAAAAAAAAGTGCTGATAATAATATATTCCCCCCAAACATGGTGATTGACTAATATTTGGAATAAAGATCTTTAGCCATAATTGATTATATTAACATACAACATAAGAAAAGCCATCTCTTGGCAATGGTCTTGTCGATGACTTTGACCTCACAGGCATTACTACAATTTGTTTAAAATGGAACCTCTTCTTAGTTAACCACCCCTCCCCATTCCCTCTGTCCTCCCCAGGGTTAGACTTGCATTGCCATCCAGCCGTTTTTCTCGTTCTCTCCTTTGATGATGCCTTGTGGGCATGACAGCCTGATGGGAGACAGCAGCAGAGCTGAGCAAGTGAAAGCAGTGACTTCTGAACATCGGAATGAATACAGAGCATAAGAACTCGGTGAACGCGAACTGCGAGCTCTCTCAGCGAGGCTCACCAAGGGACGTAAATAAATCCTTGAAGGGTTCTGGGAAAGCGAGTCCAGAACAAATGCTGACAGATGGTCTTAGGAAAAACTGGGGGAAACCCTCTTCTTTGAAATGAGAAAAAGGTGTGCGAGACTCCGCACAGATTCATCAACTCAACAATCCTCAACGCTTACACAGCCACTGTGCTGGTATCCAGCAGAGAAACAACAATTCTTACCACTTTCATTAAACCCACTGTCCAGAGGTGGGAAAAGTACTAAACCACACAGGTGTGTCTATTAGTACCAGTGACTGACTGCTATGAGGAGAAGGATCAAGGTGCAGTCAGAGAGATGATGGCAACTCTAAACTGTAGTAGCAAGGTCTTCCAGTGAGGAAGGACTTTGGACCAAGAGCTAGATGGTGACTCAAAGTCTGTCAGGTGAAGATTGAGGGGAGACGGGTGGGAAGATGGCTCAATGAATGAAATGCGTGTCACACAAGTGTGAGGACCTGAGTTTGGTCCCCAGCACCCACCTAAATGCCAAAGCAGGACTGGCATCAGCCTGTATTCCCAGAGTTCAGGAAGCAGAGACAGGCAATCTCCAGGGCAAGATGGCTAGGTAGACGGGCCAAGTCAGGGTGCAAGTGAGTCTCAATGACTAAGATGGAGTGCTATCAAGGAATTCACCCAGTGTCTGGTATCTGTATACATGCACACACATGCATGCCTGCACACATACAAACATGCTTACACACGCACACACATACACGGAAACAAAAAGTAAGAAGAGGAGCAATCCAGGCAAATTAAATACACGCTCGGAAGGAAGGTGTGAAGCACAGGTGGTATGCTTTAACTAAGGGGGTGCAAAATGGCTGATCTGCCCAAAGCACCATGAGTGACAGGGCATGTGTTCACCCAGAGTTCAAGGGGTGAGCCTGCTCTGGAAGGCCTTGGCAACCCAAGGACTCAGATTTGTGATGGGAAGCAGATCCAACATTTTTTGTTTGTTTGTTTGTTTGGTTTGTTTTGTTTTTAGCAAGGGTGACCTTGTTTCAAAATGATGTGTTTAGCATAGTGAGGGATTGTAGGGGACTTCAGGAGAGGGTTCAGTGCGGGAAGGAGACCCTCCAGGGTATTAACTGGGGCAGCCAAGGTTACGGATCATGCTGTCATACTGATACAGAGAGATCCCAGGCATTTTGAGGATGGGAATGGGAAAAGATTTAGTGACAAAGAGAACGCTATTGGTGAGCAAAGAGGAAGGTTATGAAAGAATGAATGACCCTGTACGGAGAAAGAAGGGAGAAGTCAGGTTGATGGTTCACAGCTGTAATCAGGACACCTGAGAGGCTGATGTAGGAAGACTGCAGTGAGTTGAAGGCCAGCCTGGGCTAGAGAGAGAGAGAGAGAGAGAGACTGCCACACACACACACACACACACACACACACACACACACACACACACAAAGAATGAAAAGAGAAGGAAGTTCAGATTAGAGACATTTAACGTGGCAGAGTTCTGGGAACCCTGAACTGGAAGCCTAGGTGAGGACCAAGCAGCCTGGAGGTTTTGCACCAAGCCACTCCCATGATTAAGATTCGGGCTAACTTAAGCCAAGATCTTTGCCGTGTAGATATTCCTGGATACTTGTGGTCAAATTCCTCAACAGACCAGGAACTCCATTGACATTCATTCTATGTCCCATACTCCTGTTTCTTTTTTTCTCATGGGGAAAAGAGAAGAAAAATTGTGATGCTTAACTGTGATTCTCAACTTGAGTCCTGTGTCACCTCTGTGCCACATTTTCACAAAGGTCAGTTTTATCTTTTTGGAGCAAATAGACATGAAACAGCTAACAAGTTTCTAGGAGAGACTCTGTTAAAAATATGTCCAAGCTGGATCTTTATAAAAGCTACTAAAGAAAAGCAAAAGACCTTACCCACTAATGTCACTTGTGAATGATGTCACTGCCAATCATTTTTTGCTGTAGGTGTAGTATAAGAAAATAGATCCCTCTCCCATTTGTGCTATAGGTACATTCTCTTCAGATGTAAGAACTAAGAATTAACTTTATAATATGAGAGCCAAATATTTGGGCAAAATACCTACCTTGCCATTCTGTAACAGGTGTGTGTGTGCACGCGCACGCACACACACACACCCACATGTGTATACACACAAGCATGCGTGTCAATGTGTAAAAAAGTACATGAAGCCAGGTATCGTGGCACACACCTTTAATCCCAGCACAAGGGAGGCAGAGGTAGGAGGATCACTGAGTGTTTGAGGCCACTCTGAGACTACAGAGTGAATTCCAGGTCAGCCTAGGCTAGAGTGAGAACCTATCTTGGAAAAGCAAAAAATAAATAAATAAATAAATAAATAAATAAAGTACATGATTAGTTGTATAACATTTGCCTGGTCTCTAAGCTTCTTGGCATCTTGAAATTTCGCCTCAGTAATCATTAAACTATTCAAATGAGTCTAGTCTACAGTGGGAAGCCCCCTCTGTCAAGCACCTAACATAATAAAGCACTCACAGAGTGGGGCATTATTCTAGAGCCCCACTTGGTTAACCACATGTGTGAAGGATTAGGCTAGTCAGAGTCCAAGGCCATGTGTTTAAACTGCCTGAAGGAATACTGCATGACTCAATCCTGCTTCAGTGGTGCGCTGGTAAATGTTTAACAGTCAGCTCTTGAGAGGGGGAAAAAAATGCTCTGGTTTTAGCATTTGTCAGTTTCCATAGTGTAAAACCTTCCACCATGGCTGATTCCAAGCTACTGAGGGTTTCAGAAATAGCTTAGAAAATTCCTGAAAATTTGACATCTTGACTGGTATGAGCTAGATTCAGTACACCACCACAAATACATTTTCAAGTGATGAATAAAATAGCAGTATATTCTAGTTACAACAAACCAGATAACACAGTAAGAAATGAATGGCCTCGTAGAGTGAAAATTACATTCAGGCACTCTTTCTTAAAACTGGATGCCACAAAAAGTCCAAAGGTTGTGAAGAGTCATTCTATTTTGATTAACACTTCAATTTTAGTCATGAAAGCAATAGCATTCTAATTATTTAAAATTTGGAAAATAATTTTCTCTAGCAGCCTAATGTGCCTTGAGAATTAATTTGATTGTCACTCACTCTGGGGATCAAGTGTTTGAAGGTCTCATGAGACTTCTCTGATATGCCCCATATTCTGTAAACATATCTCACCAGAGGTCCCTATCTTCAGGATGCAAACCTTTGTGCCTTGTGGAAATGCATCTGAATCCCCACGGAGGCAATTGCTCTGACTGATTTAGAAGAAAGCGTTACCCACTAACCCTCTGAGTCTCATCATTCTCACAGAAGCCCACTGAAAAGGAGTTCTTCCCACTGATGAACAATGAAATTGGCACCATGCAGATATAGTTTCAAAGAGAGGGCAGTGTGATTATGCTAATTAATATTTAAGATGTATGTTATTCATTTATTCAATTTAAAATAATCTTGAAGACAAAATAATCACCAAACACAACATTTTTTCCCTGTTCACATGGAACTTGGTGATTAGTGGATGAAAGAGGCAGTGTATAATCATGCACTTCTGGATGCAGAATGGTAAATTATCACATGAAGCATGAGTGAGGGACACAGTATGACAGGAGAATGCTGTAGAAATGAGGGTTGACTTGACATATAAAAATAAGTGGGAATTAATTGACAGGAGAGGGACGAAGGCCTGATTTGGGAAATTCTGTTGGGCAGATTGTGGTATCCTCAGCACCTTCTGGGGCTCTGCCATGGGCAGCCTGTTCACTATAGATTCCAAGGCAGGCCCAGTCCTGAGGGCCTTGAAATGAAAGGCTTGGAAGCCAGATGAAATTACTGCTAACCACAGAGATGTAGCTTTACATATTATGACCCTGGAAACAGCTGTATGAAGCAGGAGGTCAGAAAAAAGGGTAAAATTTGACTGGGAGCCTCACTTGTGAAGAGAGATTCATAGATATTGATTCGTTTTTTGCATTAATTTTAAAAAGTGGTTTTTGAATTCCTCTTATCAACTGAATGCACTTTAAAGTAAAAATAATTTCCAAGTCTAGATAGAAGAAAGGGCAATTGATAAGTAGATTTGTTATGAAAGCAAATAGAAAGCCAGCATCGCATCTCCTTCCTGACCTACGAATACAGCCACATTCAAACACACACCTTTAACTACATGCATGCCTTGTTATGAAACCTTAACATCAAGTATAATATAAATATATTTCTTTTTTATTTATTTGACAGAAAAAGAGGGGGAGAGAGAGTGAGAGAGAATGGGCACACCAGGGCCTCTAGCCACTTCAGGCAAACTCCAGACGCTTGCACCCTCTTGTGTATCTGGCTAACGTTGGTCCTGGGTAATCAAACCTGGGTCCTTTGGCTTTGCAGGCAAATGCCTTAACCACTAAGCCATCCCTCCAGCCCTAGAAACATATTTCTAATTTGGGGGCTGTAAACTTTTATTTATTTACAAGCAGAGAGGGACATAGAGAAAAGAAACAGAGAGAATGTGGAAGAAGTTGGACTTAATTAAATCATTTGCCAATTGCCATCTTTCCATGATCTGCCAATGTGATCATTACATGAGTTAATATGTTTTATGACGCTGAATTAGCCTTACATTTCTGTTATAATCCTTCCTGGTCCTTTTTTTCATATTATTTCAGCTGTGACCACAAATATTTAGCATTTTTCTGGATATGCTAACCAAGAGAAAAAATATAAAGACATTATTATCAAGAGAGACCATTACAGGGCTGGAGAGATGGCTGAGCAGCTAAGGCACTTGCCTACAAAGCCTAACAACCCAGGTTCAAGTCCCTAGCACCCATGTAAAGCGGTCCTGACACACACATCCCTACCTCTCCTTGCAAATAAATAAATAAAAATATGTTTAAGATTTTGATTAGCCCTCCCTCCACCTTTCCTTTACTCAATCTCTTCCCCTGACCTCACTTAGGCCTTTAAACCTCCATTAATCTGTTCTTCTACTTACATATATACAATACCATCCTCTTAAGTGCCTCCTCCCTCCCTTTCTATTCCCTTTATGTCCCTTTTCTACCTTACTGGCCTCTACTACTGAGTTTTATTCTTTTAAGTAATATGGAAACCTAGTTTTTTGGACAATGGAACACCCAGAAGCCATAGACTGTTACTAGAATATTTTCAGTGCCAGGGATGGGATACCTTCCACTGAGTTGTTGACCAGGGAGGTTTCTGATACTCCCAAAATATTACAGGCCATTGCTGAGGCCCTTGGATTCCCACCAGGAATAGATGGTAAGTTACTGAAGACTCCATATACTTGGGCTGCAAGGCCACTGAGAAATCCTGCTGGAGCTGAGCTGAAAACCTCCTCTATGTAGACCAGCTGACAAAAAGCTGTAAAAAGATATACTGCATGCAGTCCAATGGGAAAGAGAGAAATCACCATTGAAGATACCCCACAGTGGACACTGCAAGCCTTAAATTTGGCCAGCCTGGCCAAATGAGCCAATGGTGCAATAGTGGCATGTCTGTTATGGGGGAAACCAACTGCCCTCTAATTGGACTGGAGGCCTGCTCCATGGGAGGGAATACATACTTGATACTGAAAACCTACAACAGGGGTAGTTATGAGCCCTAGGGGTGTAACAACTGCTGGCGTCTGGCTAAATGTATATACTATGCTCACCAAACTACCCAATAAGCATATAAGCATTTCTCTTAATGTTCATACCCATATATTAATGCTACTCTCACTTTTGGTTAGAAAAGCTTCTCTTTTCAAATGGTGGTGACCTTAGGACGATTCAGAAAGTGAGGGGAGGGAGGGAATTACCATGGTTTATTGTCTACAGTTATGGAAATTGTCAGTAAAAAATTAAATTTAAAACCATTTAAAAAGAGCCCATTAGGGTATATAGCTAAAAAAGCCGAAATAATCATCCAAAAAGGCATCCAAACATTCCTACAACAGAGTTCAGAAAAGAAACCAGTTACCAAATAGGAAATTCATGGCATATTTTGACAGTGTCAATATCCACTGAGGCAAGATTCAGAAAAAAAAAAAAAAAAAACACATTCTTGACAACAACAGTAACTACAAAATAATTAGTAATCTAGCAGAAATGTGATTTGTCTATATGAAGAAAACTTCACAACTTTATAGAGGGAGATGAAATTAAATGAGGAAAAATTATATGACCATGAGTGGAAATGATTAACTTGCAAATATGTTAGTCATCCGAGAGAAATTTAAAAAAAGGTCATTACACTATAAAATAAATTGAATTAGCTCAGAAAGAGAGAGAAAATTCGTCTGTGAACATCTCAATCCTCTCCATCTCTCATCAAGGAATGAACTTGATCTCAATTTTTACAAATAGTTTGAGGATAACGGAGTAATCACACTTTTGCACAATTAGAACTAGACCTCAGCTCATGCAATGAAAAATAACTCTTGACTAGATTAAGGAGGTGTGAAGTCTGGGGTGGCTCCGTGAGTAATGTGCTTACTTAACGTAAGCATAAGGACCTGAGTTCAAATCCCCAATATACACATAAAAGACCGGCAGGTTGATACTTGCTTGGAATCCTAGTGCTGGGAAAGGCAGATTCGCTGGGCTTTCTGGACAGCTAGGTTGAGCCAAATTGGTGAGCTCTACGTTCTATGACAGTGATTGACAAAGACACTTTCAGTTGACCACTGGCTTCCACACATGCACATGTGCACTGACGAATGGATATGCACCCACACAGATATGAGCGCACATCACATGCACACCACACACTGATGTGCATGTAAATAGTTTAAAAAGAAGTCAGGCTGGGGAGATTGTTTAGCCATTAAGGCGCTTGCCTGCAAAACCAAAGGACTCAGGTTCGATTCCCCAGGACTCACGTTAGCCAGATGCACCATGGGGGGGCATGCATCTGGAGTTCGTTTGCAGTGGCTGGAGGCTCTGGCATGCCCATTCTCTCATTCTCTCTCCCACTTTTTCTGTCAAATAAATAAATATAAAATATTAGAGAAAAGAAGTGAACACTAAAATATAACCATAAGCAAATACGAAGATATAGAAAATCTGTTTATATCTGAATGGTTTTTCTTTCTCCCTTCCTTCATTTGTTCATTCATTCCCTCCTCCTTCCTTCCTTATCTCTCTCTTTCCTTCCTTCATTGTAGAAGTTACATTTACTGAATAAGTGACGTGATTTAACCTGACATTTCTGAATTCCAAATAAATAAATTTTGCTTTTTGAAATTTATTTGCTACTTTTTAGCACCCACAAACTTGGCCACTGTGTGATGCTCACTCAACAGTAAGATGACCATCTCCCCCATCATCTTCAACCTGCTTAATACCAAGTCATGATTCTGTCATTCTCCAAGAGATGGCCTACTACCCTCCTTCCCTGTGCAGTCCAGGTAAACTCACTAGTGATGGCATGAGTAGAGTCAGAAAAGCAGTTCACAAGGCTGGAAAGAAGAATTCTAGGAGATCTCTGGGAATTTACACACCTTTATCCCGAAGTGGCAACACACCTGTGCCATGAGCTGGGCTTTATTTTTATTTTATTTTATTTTTTTTGGAGGGGAGGGAGTTTTGAGGTAGGGTCTCACTCTAGCTCAGGCCGACCTGGAATTCACTATATAGTCTCAGGGTGGCCTCGAATTCATGGCAGTGCTCCTACCTCTGCCTCCCTAGTGGTAGGAGGAGGTGGGCTTTCTGATGTCCAGCTTCCACAGGGGCTATGATTCATTTATGTCCACTTCACCCAGCTCAGGCATTGTCAGAATAACACCCATCATTTTTTGTGAAGGCTTTCTAATGTTACCATCTGGGAACATTTCAAAAAAAAACTTAAGTCAATTTGAATATCTGAAAATCAAATGCTTTTATACATTTAAAAATGTAATATATAGAATTGGAAAGCAAAAATAAGTTAAAGAAATTGTTCAAAACATAAGGAATGCACAACTAGTTACTTCAATGGGTAATAAAATTAAAAAATTATTGAAAACATCATTGTCGTTTGAAGAAGAGCACTAGATAAGAAAATCAGATGACAGACATACAGCAGGCAAATGGTCAACCAAACTGGCTAAAACATGCTAACCAATATAACATAATCATTTCCTACTAATCAAGTTCATGATTATTCAAAGTCAATATTGATTTGACTAATTTATTAGCATGCTCATTTGTAGATACAGAATTAGAAATTTAGGAAAGAAAATTCTTACACATTTGCATAACTTTTGATGCACTAATTATACTTTTATGGGGAGGTGTGGACTCTAGGTAGCTTGGAATTCTCTGTGTACTCCAGACTGGCCTGAACTCACAGCAATCCGCCTGGCTTAGCCCCCTGAATACTAATACGACAGGTGTGAGCCACCACACCCGGATAGTTAAACTTTTAATATCTATGTACACACAGAATTCACCTTGGGGCTGTACACTGGCTGGGTTAGAATAATGACCTTATACAGCCTCTCTAAACATGTTTTTCTTCATCAGTAACCTGAGCAAAATATCAGAATCTGCAGTGGAAAATTGTGGAGAAGAAATAAACCATGTACTCATTTCATCTCTTTAGTAATTGCTTCAGTGTCATGATTCTTAGCATTTTTCAGGTGGTCAAACTAGATATAATATAAAGTATGCTTACAATGACAATCATTTATTCTTGTATTCACAGCCATGCCCTGGGAACATAGCAGAGAACTAAAGAACCCATCTTCAAAGAGGTTTCAAGTTGTGGGAGGCAGGGAGGGAGTTCAGTCATGTTTGTCAGAAACTATGGAGAAAATTTAAGCCGGGTAAGAGAACTAAAGGAGATGTTTTTATTTTACATGGGCTCTACATTTAAAAGTTTTTTTTTTAAAGCAATGCCTTGAGTTCAAGCCCCAGAGCCCTAAGAAAAAGAAGTTGAAAAGTTGAGAACACTGGTGAGGAGGCGAATCCTGCAGGTACCCCAAGAAAAAAGAACAAGACACCTGTGAGGTTGGAGCTGAGAAGAGGGCTGAAGAGGAAGAGAAGTAAAGAGGAAGAGGAGAATGCAGAAGTAGAAGAGGAAGTGGACAACCAGGTATCTGTGAGATTAAAGCTGAGAGGAGGAGAGGGAGGAAGAGGAGGAGCAGCGGAGCAAAAGGGGGAGAAAAAGAAAGAGGAGGAAAAGGAAGAGGAACAGGAGAAAAAATGGAAGAAAAAGAGGAGAAAGCAAAAGAGGAGAGGAGCAATGGGATTCAAAGCCATGCAACTGGAAGAGGTGTTCTAGAGTGAACATAGGTGTAGCAAAATGGAAGTAGACGACTAAAAGAAAGGATATCTGAGGCTGGCCCTCAGGAATGAGTTAGAACTCTGAAATCAAAATGATTACAGGGCCTCAGAAGAAAAAAATGGTTTCTTATGTCCTCTTCTGTTCAGTCAAAAACGGGAAGTCTAATGTGGCCCTTTCATTTGGTCGTGTGAAAGGCATGGATAATCTTGCTAGAACTAAGGTATTACTAATTAGGATAATTCAAAGATAATCAATATCATAGTTAAAACAATGATAGTAAACCCACAACACTCAAAGTTCAGTCTCAGTACCAAAACTCAAACCCCACTGGAGACTTAGTAAGAAATGCAGTTTTAGGGCTGGAGAGATGGCTTAGTAGTTAAAGCACTTGCCTGCAAAGCCAAAGGACCCAAGTTCAATTTCCCACTATGCACATAAACCAGATGCACAAGGTGGCACATGCGTCTGGAGTTCATTTGCAGCATCTGGAGATGGCATGCTCATTCTCTCTCTCTCTCTTTCTCTCTCTCTCTCTCTCTTTTTCTCTCTCTCAAATAAATAAAAATATTTTTTAAAAAAAGTAAAGAGCTGGAGAGGTGGCTTAGCGATTAAGGTGCTTGCCTGCAAAGCCAAAGGACCCAGGTTAGATTCCCCAGGACCAATATAAGCTAGATGCACATGGTGGCACATGCATCTGGAGTTCATTTGCAGCTGCTGGATGCCCTGGTATGCCCATTCTCTTGCTCTCTCTCTCCCTGCCCCCCCCCATCTGTCTGTCTCAAACAAGCAAATAATAATATTTTTTTTTTAAGTAAAGAAATGCAGTTTCAGGCTCAACCTCCAGGGTGTGGCCCAGCAATTATGGATGGTTCTAGTGCATCCTCAAGCTTGAGCCTCACATCTCCAGGTCTTACTGAATTGTCTCTAAGGTTGTTAAAGATTTCTTATCTCTGTTTCTTCACATTCCCCTTCCATGATCCATTTTTGCATTGAACATAAATTATTCACCAAACATTCTTAAAGGATGTTATGCCATTCATCTGGGTTGAAATTGATGAATGAACCAGCCAAAATGATGACATTTTGTCCTTGGTCCATTGTTGTTTATCAAGGATAGCTAACTGTATATTTCATGAATCTACAGTTATGAAGCCGAGCTTACTGAGTTGCCATGTAATATGTTGCCGAATCCATCCTTCCGTCAGCAGCGCATAAATATTGCTCTGTGAAATAGGGATGGGTGTATCTGACAAGCTTTAAAGGCTGACATTAATTGGAAAAGCCTTTTTGGCATCTGTGTACAACTGGTATGAACTGCTAGTCAATTTGACGGCAACTAAGGCGTCAGAATTGTAGCACTAGCTGGGAAGCGTGTTTGTAAAGAGGCTTAGTGCTTCACCATTCCCGCCGAGGGAAGGGGCAGAGCACAGACCTTTTGAACTTGGGATATTACATTATTCTCTAGTTTAGTAGTTCATTCATCTTGGACTACTAAAAAGCAATCCAGAAGCCCTGTTTTTTATTACATAAACCATTAAAAACTATTAAAATCCCAAGACGTCACTTCTAGGCTCCATTCCAGCTTCTCCAGCTCCAACGAAAAATAATAATGAAACACTAGCTTTAGTTTTAGCAAACATTTGTTCATCGGTCCCAGAAAGAAATGGACTTGAAATGATGACTGCAAATTTTTCTTTTGTAATGTTTCCTACTAGTGAGGATTAAGTTTGACCATGACAAAGAAGTAATAAACAATTTATTCTAAATTTTTATTGGAAAATCATACATATGAACATGCTGTAAGCTGGTCATGTTCCCATCACATTATCCTCTTTCCCACACTTTGGTTTACTTGAGGACCCTCCTCTTTCAAGGTAGTCTTTCCTCTGTTTTGTTCTCATTACTTTTGTCCTCCTCTGTCCTCCATATCAAAATTTTTATATATTTTCTTTTGAGACAGGGTCTTACTACGTAGCTCAGGCTGGCTTCAAACTTTAGTCCTCTTGCCTCTGCCTCCTAAATGCTTGGGATTACAAGTAAGTAGCATCACATCTAGCAACAAAACAAATCTTATATAATAGTTTACTTGACTCAAAAAGAATGCAAGATACCAGATTGCCTCTCTTCTTCCCCTGGGGGGCATGGTCTCTAATTCCCTGGTGATCAGAAATGCTGGTGTAATTCCATCCATCACATCTCTATTGAGGCCCACCAGGAGAAAGATCGGAAGGGTCACACAGGTTCTCTGCTTCAGAATAGTTTCCAGAGTTAGGCACACATATTCACTCCCATTCAGTGAGCAGAACTTGTGCATGTGGCCCTTCGTGGCTGCCAGAGAGGCTAAGATACCTTGACTTCATTCACATAACCTCACCCAGATAAAACCTGAACATTTCCTTGCTGTTGGGGAAGAGGAGCTGATGTAAGAAAGACCTTGTACTTAGTCTCTATCATATTATCAACCTGATCATTTCACTTTCTAATGGAATGGTGCATTAGTCAGGCTTCTCTGGAGGAACAGAAATGATAGAATGAATATGAGCTGGGCAGTCCGACAGTAGCAGTCTCTAGGCTTGAGCATCAAGGAACTTGGTAGCTGCTCAGTCCTCAAGGTTGGATGCCTCAGCACTCCTCACATATATTAAACCTCAGATATACATATGAAATTTTTGCTAATTTACATAAACTATTCCAGAAGATAGAAAAGAAGGATTTTTCCCCAACTATTTCTGTAGTTAGACTAGCTGAAATTTCAAAAGAGAGGAATGAAAAAGGAAAATACAAACCTCACTCAAAAACAGACACAAATAAATCTTATGCAAAGTACTAGCTAACCAGGGCCACCAATGTGTTAAAAAATGGAACACTGCTACATTTGGGTTTATGTTGAATTAGCATAAAAATAATCTATTTTAAGTAAGTGATGTGATTTACTATCTCAAGAAATATAACATATTCTTAAAGGAAAGAAGAAAAGATGTATGAACATTTATGGAGCCAGGGGGAAGACATTTGATGAAATTGTGCTTTGAAATGTTCTCCACAGGTTCATGAGTTTGTATACTGGGTGTCCAGATGGTGGCACTATTTTGGAAGGTTACAGAAGTATTAGAAGGGAGAGCCTTGCTGAAGGAAGTGTGTCAGTTCTAACTTGACTCTACTTCCTGTCTGCTTTCTAACTGCTGACTCAATGTGATATTGCTCCTGCTGTCATACCTTCCCTACCTTGATGGTCTGTACTCTCAGACTGTGAGCCTAAAGAAATCCCTCTTCCCTTAAGTTGCTTCTTGTCCAGTAATTAGTTGGCCACAACAATGATAAAGGTAAATAATATGAAAATTGAACATGAAGGTTTGATTTAAAGTAAAAGAAATGAGCAGCAGAAACCTAATTTTCTGAACTCACAGATTAGGAATTAAAGGAAACTTCTTTACCCTGATAAAGAACATATAACCAAAATAAACAAATAAATAATGAAGAAGTAAAAACATTTTCTTTAAAATCAAAGGAAAAAATATCCATCACTGTTTCTATTCAAAAAGCTTCTGATCAGTAGAAGGCACAAGTTATAAAGAAGGCAAGGGTTGCAAAGAAAACACAAGTAAATTGTCATTATTAGTAAATGCTATAAACATCTCAATTTAAAAAGTTCTTCATAGGCTGAAGAGATTGCTCAATGGTTAAGGCCCTTGCCTGCAAAGCCTAATGACCCACGTTCTATTACCCGGTAGCCACATAAAGCCAGGTGCACAAAATGGCACGTGCATTTGGAGTTTGTTTGAAGTAGCTGGAGGCCCTGTCATGTCCATCCTTCCTCTCTCTCTCTCTCTCTCTGCTTGAAAATAAATAAATAAACAAACAAACAAACAAACAAATAACTTTTGAAAAAGTTCTTCATTATCTTTAGATAATTTCCTGTTAAAAATAAGATGGAAAAATTCAACTATATGAAAAAGAAAAAAAAAACATACTTATCAAAATACCATATGATGGGCTGGAGAGATGGCTTAGTAGTTAAGTGCTTGCCTGTGAAGCCTAAGGACCCTGGTTTGAGGCTCAATTCCCCAGGAGCCACGTAAGCCAGACGCACAAGGTGGAGCATCCATTTAGAGTTCGTTTGCAGTGGCTAGAGGCCCTGGTACGTCCATTCTCTCTCCCTCCTCTCTCTCTCTCTCTCTCCTTCTCTCACTCTCCCTCTTTCTCTGTCTGTCTCTCTCAAATAAATAAATAAAAATAAAGAAAAAATTTTAAAATACCATATGAAAGATGTTGCTAACAAGAATATCACAGCAAAACATACAAAAATATCATAAAGTTTCAGAAAATAATGATAGTCAATTTTATTTTTTATGAGAGAGAGAAAGAGAGGCAGAATTGGCATTATAGGGCTTCTAGCCACTGTAGTTAAACTCCAGAATCATGTGTCACCTGTGCGCATATGTGACCTTGTGCTCCTGGCTTATGTGGGTTCAGGTTATTTGAACCTGGGTCCTTAGGCTTTTCAGACAAGTGCCTTCACCTCTAAGCTATGTCTCCAGCCTAAGGTAATCAATTTTAAAGACAATGACTACAATCATAAAATTGAGTAAGTGACAGTGGCATGGCTCTAAAAGAGGAAACAAATGACAGGCATACATGTTAATGCTGGACAGTACAGTGGAGGCCACCAGACTCTCATTAGTGGAGGTACTAGAAGGTACTGTTTTCCAGAAATTCCTCTTTCAGAATTACATAGCCTCAATAAAACCAAGTACCAAGAGCTTGTTTTGGAAAGCCACCTTGACATTTTTATAGTAGTAAAAGTAACTGAATACCATCTTAAATTTGATGAAAACAATGGACATATAAAATTTGATCAAATAAAATATTGTATATCAGTGAAAATAAGAAACTTCAGCTACCAGAATCAAAATAGATTAGACTTACCAAGTGGCAAAAGGAAGTCACAGGAGAATGTACGAGGACATTGGTACAGACTTTAGAAATGTGCAAAACTAAAACGTACAGTTTATCAAAACTGACCAATATGCTAACATTCAAAGAAAGGCAAATGAATTTTCACTGCAAGCTCTAGGACAGGGTTACCCTTGGAGGGTTGGAATGATAATGAAATATAAGGGACTCCAAAAGTACCAGCCACAGTTCAGGTCTGCACCTATGCACATGTTCCTGCATTCTCCACACGCTATGCACATGTATGCCTATGCTTGCATATTCCCAATACTTAATGAAAATGAGAATGTTGCCTGCAGCAGTGTGGGGAGGCTGGGTGTGATGGTCTACGCCTGCAATCCCTGCACCTGGGAGGTGGAGGCAGGAGGATGAGTTCAAGGTCACCCTCAGCTATATAACAAGTTTGATGCCAGCCTGGCTTATGTGAGACTCTGTCTCAGAAAGAAAGAAAGAAGGAAAGAAAGGAAGAAAGAAAGAAAGAGAGAGAGAGAGAGAGAGAGGGAGGGAGGGAGGGAGGGAGGGAGAGAGGGAGGGAGGGAGAGAGAGGGAGGGAGAAAGAAAGAAAGAAAGAAAGAAAGAAAGAAAGAAAGAAAGAAGAGAGAGAGAGAGAGAGAGAGGGAGGGAGGGAGAGAGGGAGGGAGAAAGAAAGAAAGAGAGAGAGAGGGAGGGAGGGAGAGAGGGAGGGAGGGAGAGAGGGAGGGAGAAAGAAAGAAAGAAAGAAAGAGAAAGGTTATGGTAAGTTGGATGCACACTGCCTATGTCCATGTGACCTGCAATCACTGAGCTGCTCAGGACTTGAACCAAATCTTTCCTGACTCTATATACTGTGTGTTGGGTGCCACATCTCACCCTCCACCACACTAGTGCATCTCTGAAGGACAGGACCTTGTGTGTTTTCTACAGCCTGGTTTCAAATGACAGGCTGTTGTCTTCATCCTTTCTTAGGGGAATAATCCAGGCAGACTTCCGCTCAAGCCAGCCTCTCTATGCAGCCAGGCGATTCCCCCAGAAGGCATATTACAGGAATGCCTGTAAACACCAGCGAGAGTTCATGTCCTCTCCCTTCCCCCTCAGCTCACCTACCACGCTATGTGGTTTCTTTGAAACGTTGCTCAACCATCCATTCTCCTGGACTAGGTAACCAACTTAGTCTTTCACTTGTTCATTTTTTTTTTCTTTTCCTAGTTGTAGCTCTCCTCACTTTTTGTTCTCTAACAGGTTTTTTTTTTTTTTTAAAGAAAAGTTTGAAACACTCATAATTTTCACATCTTTGCTTATATCTCCAACAAATCAGTCTTGTCTGGGATGAAAGCACCTTCAAGACATGGTGTTAAGAATGTGGCATTTAGAGTCATAAACTGGGATTCAAGTTCAGTTTGTATAAATTGTAGAAGATCTCCACATTCACTTTCCTCTTCTGTTAATTGGTGGTACAAATACCTCCTCACTGAGGGAGCGGTGGCAAAATTAAATATGGGGATGATTGCTTCCAGAGTGAAAAGTTGACTCTCAGAAGACACTCAGTGACTGGGATCTTATGACTATTCAATATTTTAGAAGAATAGGGAGGAGAATAAATACATTGTGGTCCCTCGGCAATCTAACATTTTTATGTGATGAGGTCACACATGCACACACTTCCACCAGTGGAAGTTATAAAGAGGTATATAGTATATTAGTTAATTTCTTGGTGCTGTGACAGAAATAGAAAAAAAAAAACCTGATCAAAAAGCTCCTTAAGGAAGGGAGGGTATGTTTGCTTTACAGTTCAAGGTTGCAGTCCATCACGTCAGGAAAGGCATGGAAGCAGAAACACGAAGCAGAACTAGTCACGTGTGTCCATAGTCGGGAAGCAGCGAGGGATGAACGCTGGTGCTCAGCACACTTCATCCTTTTTATTCAGCCCAGGACTCAGCCCACTGTTATGGTGGGCCCTCCCACCTCAATTAATTTAATCTAGAAAATTCCATCGTAGACATTCCCAGACACATGTTTCCATGGTGATTCTAAATCCTGTTAAATTGGCAAGCAGAGATTAACCATCATATATAGTTACTTTTCAATTAGTGAGGATTATGTCAAGAATAGGCACAGAGAGAAAGGTTGAAAAACTCAGGGAGAATTTTGAGTGTTGAATTTTCATGCATAGAGTCAACTCTCAGGTGAAGCCTACAAAAAGTTTCTTATCCCATGCTACTGATATGTGGCCTTGTGCATGTGTCACCTTGTGCATCTGGCTTACATGGGTCCTTAAGGCTTCACAAGCAAGCACCTTAACTACTAAGACATCTCTCCAGCCCAGGAAAACTATTTTTAGTGATAAAAAGGAATGCTGCACAGAGGCACCAGAATACACAGGTCCTGGACATATACATATAACACACATTTTATTTGTGTGTTTTTTAAATCGTGCACATGTGTGTGTGTATGAATGTGTGTATGACAAATTACAGTGTTGGACTTTTTTACATGACTGTTTGGAATCTGCACACTGGTACTCACACTTGTGTGGCAAGGGCTTTATCTTCTGGGCCATTTCCTGACTTCCTAAAGCCCATTTTAAACATCTTAGATCATTTTGAAAGAACCAAAAACTAATAAAAACAGAGGCAGATATTAACCTGCAGCAAATCTCTTTTATGGTGTTTCCCACCCAGTATTTATTAATTTTTTTGTGATTATACTTCAAAAACAGTGGATGGGCTAGAGAGATGGCTTAACAATTAAGGTGTTTGCCTGCAAAGCCAAAGGACACAGGTTCTGTTCCCAAGATTCACGTAACCTAGATGCACAAGGTGGTGTATGAGGCTAGAGTTTGTTTGCCATGGCTGAAGACCCTGGCATGTACAGTCATTCTCTCTCTCTCTCTCTCTCTCTCTCTCTCTCTCTTATCTCTCTCTCTCTCTCAAATAAAATAAAATTAAAAAAAAACACAGTGGATGCATTTCACTTTCAACTACATATGACTATATGAAAGTGACAGAAGAATCATGGGAAACATTTGCAACAGAAGATGGGAACCTGGGCTATTTGCTCTCTTTATGGTTTTCATTTTCCCCCCAAATTTTCTACCCTCAATGAAGAGATATTATAGCAAATAGATACTTCCATTGGTGATCATAAAAATGATATCAAGTCAACACAGGTGATCAGATAGACACCTGTCCCATGATTGACTCACATAAAGCATATCCTAAAAATAGTTGCGAAAGTAACAGTTACTTCTCTGTTAAGGACTGTGGAGATTTTTGTAATCTTCCCTCTTGCTTTTTCTGTGTTTTCCAAGTGTTTGGTGATGAGTCACATTACCGTTCTTATAGTGAAAATCAGACAATGATAAAGTGAAAGAAATCCAATGGCCCTGGCCCAGCTGAGGAGAGCAGGGTACAGCAATGTTCTGGATTTGGAGTTTGGGAAACATTTAAGGAATTTCTGGGAACCCTCTACCATGGTCTCCCCTTGACACTCACAGGATCCATACACTGCTCCTGAGATTCCTTCAATATATGTGAATACACACACACACACACACACACACACACACACACACATACATACAATCTGACTTATATTAATATACACATGCATAACTTCTTTGTAAAATTCAGGCATTGCAGATTAAACCTGAATTCTTTCCTTTCATCTAGTCCCAATCTTGGCCTCCTATCTCAAGGTTTGCTTGGTGATAATGTATTGTAGATGTAAATGTGCCATAGTTGACCTTATGGTAAAGTCCTCACTTAATCGGATCTTTCCCTATAATTATTTGGGTATCTGTTCCTATAGAACTCTATAAATTTATATTCATGTGTTCCCATAAATGGTATTAAATCTGTGTTTTCTTGGGTAACTTTCTTTGACCATTCACCTAATTGTATTTTTATTTGGTGTAAGTAGAGAGTTGTGAAAAATAGTGGGTTTTTTTAATTAAAAATTCTTTTGACTTTAGGCATTCTACAACAAGAACAACAATTCATTATTATAAAAATTGCAGTAAATATGTTTTCCATGCATATTTCATATGTTCTCAGCAGAGAGATTGAGGACTAATGAGGTATAAAGCATATATATATTTAAATTAAAAGATATTGTCCTTAAGTGTTTCCCCAGGACATCCCATTACTAGCAGTCCTGGAAGAAAACACTAATCTTGTCCTGTACGTTGTGCTATCAGATTTACTGGGTGTGGAGATTTGAATATATGCCCCCATAGAGGCCGGTGTTTTATTCAAGCTTATAACTTAACTCTCTAGCTTCCTGACTAGAGGAGATGTCATTGGGACAGAGCCTAGGGTCCAGACCAGTGATGTGTTTGGGGGTGGATTGTAGCAAAAAAAAAAAAAATGTATAGAGAGCTGTGAGCTCTGACCTCTGTTGGGGTCTCTGCTACTTATCTATTTGGGGAGGGTGGTATTTGATGGCTGGTGATTGCTTCTCTCTCTGTTTGGATTTGTGAACGATAGCCAGCTTCTTTTGCCATTGATGGAAGTTGGAAGTTCCCCTGGATCTCTCAGCTTAAAATAAATGTCTTCCTTCTGTAAACTGTACCTGACTTGGATGTTCATCCCAAAAACATGAAACTGTCTACTATACTGGGTTTTGCCAACCTTATTCTAGCATATGAAGAAATACTGCATTCTTGCTTTAAGTTGCACGTTCCTGATTACCAATGAGATTATACCTAGATTTTTGGTCCCTTTATACTTTTAGTGTTTCCCACATCACTTCTCGGTCCTCAGTCCCCCTTAGCCAACTTGATCCCCAACACCCAGGTTGGTACCATCAACTGGCTGGCCCAGGTGGTATGGAGGCATAAAATGAACGAGAGCTTTGGTAATAATTGGCATTTGACAGTTCATCTTGGGGCACAAAAATAAAACGGCGCCTGGTAGTTGAATTCCAGCCTTTCTCTCCTGGCCACCCCTCCCCCACCCCAGCAGCTGTCTTCTGTGGTAGCTAGCCCCTACCAGAGTCAGAAGCAATGGGAGAGAAAATAGGGTTAGCCACATGCTGAGGCCAGGCGCTTGGTGAGTTTCCCATGTGGCTTTACTTCAGTGTAGTCATCTCTTAAGAACTGTTAAGACCACTCTACCCAGTCCTCAGTATATATCTCTTCCCTAACACGTGCTCAAGTGTATTTTCCATTATCCTAAACTCCAGAAAGTTTCAACTGTTTTGTTCATTTTCAACGCCAGCGAAAGTTTCCCTATCTCATCCCAACTCCTGTGCAAATTGTTTCAGTTTCTTGCCTGAGATTGATGCAGATTAGGGGCAAGGTGGCTTTCTCCTCGTAGGTCTTAGCTAGACTGGTCCATGGAAGCAGAATAATAAGTTACCTGCTCTGGCAGGGCTAGAACTAGCTTTGAAATTAGTCTCTGACACAATGGCTTTGAGGAACAAATCCAGCCTCAGCTTTCTCAGGCTTTGCACCTGTGGCCTGGCCCTTCCTGAGTCAGCGTCTTGAGCCCACCAACCAATCAGGCCCCTCCCTTACATACCTGAGCCTGGTGGTGAGGCTCATTCTAATAGGATACTGGATTCATAGACTTGGACCTGAGCCACATGTGTGAGCAAGAACCTTCTTTGCTTCTTCTTCTTAGCCAGTTAGCCCTTCTTTGTCTCTTCTTCTTGTCTTCCCTTTATGAGGGAGCCTTTCCATGCCTCCCCTCCCCCTGCCAGTCAGGCTTAGAAGGGGGAGAATTTCTTTTTGGTTGAGCATTTTCTTGCTTTATGTTCCTTCTTAACTCACCCCAAAATATTACTCATAATTTACTCTTCTCTGAGTCTCATTTTCAATTCCTTTTTAAAAATTTTTTTGTTTGTTTATTTATTTGACAGCGACAGATAGAAGGAGGCAGAGAGAGAGAGAGAGAGAGAGAGAGAGAGAGAGAGAGAGAATGGGGCGCACCAGAGCTTCCAGCCTCTGTAAACGAACTCCAGATGTGTGCGACCCCTTGTGCATCTGGCTAACTTGGGTCCTGGGGAATTGAGCCTCGAACCATAGTCCTTAGGTGTCACAGTCAAGCGCTTAACCACTAAGCCATCTCTCCAGCCCTCATTTTCAATTCTCTGGTATGATGTGGAAGAATCTCCATCTTGAGAGCTGCTGGGGTTGGAGTTCTAATCCCATAGAGCTCTGCCTTGCACTGATATCGTGGGACTTTGGGAATGTTGGCAACTAGTGCTGGATGGGTCTTCTAAGGCACAAATCAGCAGGGGAGTTGTCCCCAGTCAGCACAGCTCTTGTTTCTTTCTAGTATGCCAGTTGGTCTTCCTGACGAGAGACCTCTCCTCATCTGCCTAATTCAAAGACTGTGCTGTTCTTATCCCTTCTCTCCCATCAAAATCACCACCTACTTCTCTCTTCTTTCCTTTTATCTCTAGTCTTACCAAGTTTTAAGAAAATCGGGCTGGAGAGATGGCTTAGTGGTTAAGCGCTTGCCTGTGAAGCCTAAGGACCCCGGTTCAAGGCTCGATTCTCCAGGACCCACGTTAGCCAGATGCACAAGGGGGCACATGCATCTGGAGTTCGTTTGCAGTGGCTGGAAGCCCTGGCACGCCCATTCTCTCTCTCTCTCTCTCTCTCTCTCTATCTGCCTCTTTCTCTCTCTGTCACTCTCAAATAAATAAATAAAAATGAACAAAAAAATTAAAAAAAAAGAAAATCGTTCCTGTGATTTACTTTTGCCTTTGATTCTGTGTTAGGTGACATAGAAAGAGGAGAGAGAGAGAGAGAGAGAGAGAGAGAGAGGGGAAGGAGAGATACACAAAGGATACACACATATTGTTATATACAACCAGAATTAGTGCAAAGAATCAAAAAATGTTACATAGGAATGTGTTTTCCACTCTAACATTTTCAGATGAAACAATTATCCTTCATTATTTTCATCATCCAAGCAGAAATAGCTATTTCTCTTGCTAGCCAGTCTGAGCATCACATGATTACAGTCCTGTGCACAGACTGACAAGTGTGCCTGGACCACACCAGGCTTGTCCCGCCCATGTTCATAACCTTCTGAAGAGGAAGATCTTATCCCCTCTCACCACTCCTGTTCTGCAGCATGAACTCATGTGTCTGGACGCCTAATCCCCAGTTGTGGCAGCGTTTGTGAAGACTGTGGAACCTTGACGAGGGGGGAACTTGATGGAGGAGGTATACCACTGAAGGCAAACCTTGAGGTTTTATAACCCTGCCCACTTTCTGCTTCCCGTCTCTACTTTCTTCATGCTGGTGTGTCTGTTCCTGCCATGCTTTCCCTGCTATCATAGACTTTCTCTCAAAACTGTAAGCTTAAAATAAACTCTCCACTTCCTTAAGCTACTTCTGGTTGGATATTTTTTTCTTAGCAGTAAGAAAGTTACTGATATAAAAAATGTTGCTAGGAGTGGGGTCATTGCTGTGATAAACCTGGCCATGTATTGTTCATTTGGAATTGGTTTGTTGCAGTAATGTGGAAGAATTAGGAACTTTGGACTAGCAAAGCTTTATAATGCCATCGGTAGAATTCAATAGGCCACTTTGCTGCATGTTTGGAAGAACAGAAGGTTCAGAAAATGTGGACTTTGAAGGCTTGGCTCATGAGGTTTCAGAAAGGAACAAGGACTCTATCAGGATTGGGCTAGAGGTAGCAGGGTGTGATATTCTGATGGAGAGACTGCCTGAATTCCATCCTAGTCCTGAGTACTTGAACAAAGTGGAATTTAAAAGTAAAGGACTAATGTAGTAGATGGAAGAAGTTTCAAAGGTGAATAACTTTAAATTGGTGGTATGGATTCTCCTAGCTGCTCTTACTCAGTACTACAATGAATGAGAGCAAACTACAGAGAAAGATATGAAGAAATGGAAGCAAATTTGAAGTCTCAGGTACAGAAACTGCAGTGTCTTTTCTTATAAACATTAAAGAGATTATCACCATTAAGGACAATCCAACTACATCATCCTGGGAAAATAAGTAAGATGCCCTGAAGGCAGCACCCTACCCATTGAAGGCTCACTTTAAGAAGAATGCAAATTCTTTTGAAAAGGAGAGGCCTTAAGAGAAAATTCTGAAACAGACCTCTGCCTTCTAAGATCAATATTCAGAGGCTGCTTCAGCTATAGTCCCAGGCCAGGCTTTCTTTCCAGCAAATGCAAGAACTTTGAAGCATTGTCCGTGTTGTACTAATTTTGGAAGAATAAAAAATTCACCATATGGGGCATCATGCATTTTACCATAGTTCCACATATTCACTGAGGCTGAACAATGTGAGGAAGGATAGAAGTTTCTGCAAGGAGGCCCTCTGAGGACACTGTGTGACTTTGTGAAGGTGTACCATATGTTGAAATGGAGACCGCAAGATTTTGGAGGTGCCAGCACTGTGGGATGGTGGGTAAAGAAACTGTGGGCTCAGGGCAGATCCTTCTCAGGAGAGAGACCATGGGCAGCGTAGCTGTAAGGGTGGAACTACTCAAGCCTTTTGGAACTTAAAAGATTTCACTAGAGGTCACAGATGCTGGACATGGAGCTATAGGATCTGATGTTTGTGTTGCTACATTTCCCAGCCCCACTTTGGTCCAATGACTCCTTATTATGTCCCTTTACTCCATTTTGAAATGGGAAAGCTAACTTTATTTCACCATATGTTGGCAGTGTGTAACTTGTGTTTTGATTTTACAGGGCTCACAGTTAAGTGACTTCATGGAGTCTTTGGATGTTTGAACTGTGCTGAAACTCATTAAAGACCATGGGGTCTTTTAAAGTTGGACCAAATATATTTTGCATCATAAGCTGGCCATGAATCTATGGGGATCAGGGAAAGAATTTAGTGGTTTGGATGTTTGTTTAATGCCCCTCATAGACTCATGTGTTCAAATACTTAATTCTCATTTGGTGGCACTGTTTGGGAATGTTGTGGAACATTTAAGAGGTGGAGTCTTGCTATGTCCCTGGGAGTGGGCATTGAGGCTTTATAACCAGGCTCCACTTCCTATTCCAGCCTGTCTACTTCTTTCCTGCTATTGTGAAGATGTGACACTTGGCTGTCTGCCCCTGCCATTCTTCCCTTGCCATGATAGACTTACCCTCAAAACTATAATCCAGAAACAAAACCTTTATTTTCTTAAAGTAACTGATATACCATCCCACTACATCTTCCTATCATGAGGAAGAGCTGTGAGGTTAATCCTGTCTATGCCATGTTTGAAACCTAACTGGTTCTAGTCCAAGAATGAAAATATGCACAGCTGAGTAACTACAGATGATAACACACCACTCTTATAAATGAACTGTGCCCTCCAAGTAGGCTCTTTGTTATTAAGAAGTATATGGTTCACACATGTCCTCCTGGCTTGAAAGTCCATGTACTCTGCTCACAGAACTTTGAGGCATAGAATCTTAGCCTCCAGCTTATCCTGGCTCATGAGAAGACAGGGGCCAAGTAGAGGGTGGTCCATGTGATTTTAATCCTGCTTTCTCATTAGTTTCATGTTGCCCGATGAATTTTGGTGTTCCTCAAAAATACGTTCACCCTTTTGAAGATGTAAAACCAAAACACTGAACTTGGCAGGAAGGCCCAAGATCTCTGTCCCACCTTCATACAGCAGCTGCATGGCTGTCAGCCTCATATTTCAGTGAGTTCACTCTATGGGACAAGATTCCAAGTTAGTCTGCAGGCTCAGTGTCAGAAGTAAAGTAAGGAGAAAAAGCACCTCCGCTGAAGCCTTGTAGAGGCCAAAGAACTCAATATGTGCAAAACATTGAAAATAATGTCTGACACAGAAACTTTGTATGGACACAGTTTCTGCTTAAAAAAAAATAATGTCTGACATATATGGACCTTGGCTTCTGTATTTGCAGAGAGGAAGAACAAAACTGGGTCACTTCAATTTACAGGAATCTTTACTCATATTCTGAGACCATACGTGTCAAAAAAAAAACAAATAAAATATGCAACTAATGGGATTAGCAAAAGTGGTATTGATTTTGATAGAGATTGGAAAGGATAGGGGTACCAAGGAAGGGAAACAAACCAGCGTATGAGAAGGGAGGGGCCAGGTGTTTTCAAGGTAGAAGAAAGTATGGGAATATCTGAGACTCAAATCCTACAGAGCTTCAGGCAGTGGCAGAGAAAGGTGCTGGGAAGATAAGCAGGGCCTAAATTCTGAATGGCTTTAAATTCCATGTGAAGAATTTGGACTTAACTTATTAGTAACTGAAGCCCACAGAGGTCTTTGAGCACATCACAGACATTGCAGCATAGATTTACAGGGTAATAAATCTAGAGTCAGGGGTTAGAACCACCAGAGTGGGAGGACTAGAGGCAATGAGGCAGTCAGTAGTGGGTGAGAGAAATGAGAACCAAATCCCTAGCAGAGGCGGCACAGGTCATGACTTGGGGTAAGATCAGGAAGCCAATCTTCAGGTGCATGTGGTGAGATTTGCAATCTTAAAATTGATTGCAGGTGGGATATGGAAAGAATGGTAATTTTCTAAGTCAGAGCAATCATGAGTAAAAGTCTTAAGGGAGTTGTGATCCAGCAAGCTTCAGATATCTTTGGGATACTATAAAGACTTTTGTCACCTGCTTGCATTGGGCATTATGCTGACTTCTAAAGACAACATGGTAAGGCAGATAAGAGGGAGATCTTAATGCAACAGAAGCTCTAGTGAAGGACAGATCATGTAGGGAGTAAGGAGATGAATCAGACAGTAGATTGTCACGGTACATCCACAGAAACAGATAGTGATAAGAAAAAAAGTAAATGAGTAAAATTTAAAATTCAAGTTTGTTTTTCCAGAGATACTTTAAAAAAAAGGGAAATAAAGTGCTTTGGCAATAAAATAAGTAATGTGGGTCCCAAGGAGATAGCTTAGTTAGTGAAGTGCTGACTTTGCTTGCATGAGTACCTCAGTTCCCTCCCCAGAACCCATGGTGGCCCATCACGGTAATCCCATCATAGGAAAGGTGGAGATAAGCAGGTCCTGGGGCTCATGGTCCAGCCAGTCAAGCATAATTAGAGAGTTTTAGACCAATGAGAGTCCCTGTCTTAAAAAGATGGATGGTACCTTAGGAACACCATTCAAGGCCTCCATAAGCATGTGCACTTACATGCATGCATACATGTTCACACGGGTTCACCCCATACACACATACTCATGCACACACAAAAGGCAACATGGAGACCAGGAGTGGTGGCGCACACCTTTAATCCCAGCACTCAGAAGTCAGAGGTAGGAGGATCACTGTGAGTTCGAGGCTGCCCCGAGACTATAGAGTGAGCTCCAGGTCACTTGGAGTGAGATCCTACCTCGAAAAACCAAAAAAAGAAAAAAAAAGTACAACATGGTATTACAACATGACTCAGAGTAAAAAGCAGATATTCATGAGCCCACACTGACTACAACAAATGAGTAGTACCTAAATAAACAAACTGCAAAACATAGGTAAATCTCCTCTACAGGAGAGTCCAAATAATTGAGGTAGATGTTCTCTCCTCAACGATGTGTATCTAAAGTGTGGGCCACACATAGGTACTCCCCATCAATGTACAGTCTATAAATGGAAGGAGCAACCTGATGGCAGCCAATCAACAAATAGTAGCTAGCTATGTGTCCAAGTCAACATTGTCCATAATAAATTCTGTTGCTAGTGTGTAGCCTTGACATGATATAATGAGAATGAGACTTTTCTTTGTGGTCTTCTCTAAAGAATCAACAACCTCTGTCTAACCATGAGAAAAAAAATCTTCAGCACTCCTCAAAACAGTGAAGGACATCCAAAACAAAACTGAGAAAGTTCCCTAGCCCTGATGAATCTGAAGAGACAAGATGGGCAATGTAATGTGTTGTCCTTTGTGGGACCTTGAGAGAGAAACAGATTGGGTAAAAAATGGAGATGATACAAAGTGTGGACATTAGTTGATAAAGCAAATTGTTTCATTTGCTCGCATGTTAATGTAAGGTAGAAGAACAGTAGGAGAAATTGAGTAAGTAGGAATCAATCTTTGATGAAGATTTATTTCCTGTATGTTACAGTGTTTTTTGGTGTAGAAAATGACTTTCCTTTGAAAATAGAGAATTTTTCCCTATATTACTTTAGAGAGTCATGTTTTGTGCAGGAAGAAAAACTCCAACAGTTTATTAAAAACCCATGCCAAGGTGGCAGAATTGTCTCAGATGAACCACTGCTAAAAAGGAAACCGGTGCAGGAGTACTCTGAGTTCTTGTTTAACTATATAAGCATTTTTTAAGCAATAGGCAAGTGTCTGGCAGTTATATGTAATGTTAAGTTCACTAAACTGACTCGAATTTTAGACAAAAATGACATAATATACTCAGCACTCCATTATCTATTCTCAGATAACCCCAGCATCTTTTATATGAGATGCATTTTCCCTTTTTGGCAGCAAATTTTTCTTCACAATTATGCTTGGCTTTGAATAAGGTTTCAATTAGCTTACAGCAGAAGATAGTGGTAGTGCCAAAATGTTCCTTCCCTCAAGAATACTGTAAGGTCACTGAAAAACAAAACATTTTCAGGGGAGAAACAAGAGAAATGATCTTACCTTCTGAAAATCCTGGCATAACTCTGATTCATAATTCACACAGTGGAGAAAACATCTGGAGACCAACCATCCAACCCCATGTTCATCTATCAGAACCATCCTCCTCACAACACAACACACAGCAGGGTCTGGTAAAAGACTAACTGAATTCTCATCCAAACTCAGCTGAGAAGCTGTGTGACCTTGGGATATGTCACTTATCTTTCCTTTAACTCATTTTCCAAATATGAAAAGTGTACTTTAAGAAAAGAGATAACAGCAGAACTTGGGCTCACAGTTATGGTGGAAGAATTCATATGAAGCCTAATCCCTCACTGGGAAAGACGTTAAATGTTAGGCATACTATAAAACAAGATAACAGATTGAAGCACTGGAAAATAACCAAAATCCACAGAATTTGCAGGGTGAAGGTGGCAAAAAGAAGGAAAATACAGTGAAATGAATGGGGCCTTCCTACTACCTTTTTACTTCTAAAAATATCAAATGTATTGATGTATGAATGATGCACACTGAAAGACATAGGTATTAAATGTAACTTGGACAAGCTTTGAGAAGTGTTCCTATTTGTGAAGCATCACATTGAAGATACAGGACCTTTTTTCCCATCAAGGAAAATCCCCTATACAACTGTGTTGTCATTTCCAGCCAACATATGCTACTCAGACAACCAGAAGAGATCCACAGGCCCTGCCCCAGACAACCTGAATGGGTCCACAGGCACTTTCCTAATCAGTAGAAAAAACAAACAAACAGGTGGTATTGTTATCTTCACTTTGTTTTGCCTGTTATGGAACATCACATAGATGACATGAATCCGTCACAATGTAATATAGTGTGACTGGTTCCTACTACTTGACGTGCTGTTTGTGATGAGATTCAACTATAATTGAAGATGCATTAGAAATTCATTCTTCTGGATAATGTTTTGTGTGATTTGAGAGTCTGTTATCAGAGAATATATATGCCAGTAAGATCATGTCTTCTCACAACAAAGTCCTTTGTTATATAACAGTGTTCATGCTCTTGGAATCCATTGTTCTATTATGACTTCAGCTTCATGAGCTTTGCTGTGCATATTCTTTACATAGTGAGTTTTTCCTACCTATTAATTTTCAATTTTAAAGTATGTCTTTATATACAATGTGAATTTGTTTTGGCATTCCAACAAATCTGAAAATGTGTGTCTTTTAATAGGAATGTTTGCTTCATTTACATTTAATGTATTTAGCAATATGTTTGTCTTTAATCTATCACCTTGTGATTTATTTCCTATTTGTTCTAGTTTTTGTTCCTTATTTCAAAAATACATTTTTTTCCAATTTTTACTTAGCTATTCTATGGGGTATTTCGGTGTCCTTGTACATTTTTTTTAATAGCTGCTGTCAGGTTCATAGTGAGTGTTACATTTTGGATCTGGAATTTCCCCCATTTGTGGATTTGTTGAAGTTTGGTCTCCAATATAGCTAGGTTCTGAGATGATTGGAGCATAAGGGGTCTGACCTACTGAATGGCGAAGTCTATTGATGGATTCATAGATTGATGGCATTATTGAAGAAAGTGGACATGGTAGGAGGTAGGGCTGAAGTTTGAGGTACTGGGTCACTGGGGGCATGTATTAGAAAAGTATATCTCATCCCTAGCATCCTTACCTGTTGTGGCACCCATGAGGTGAGCAGCTCTATCACATGCTGCTACCACCACATTCTGCCTGACTATGGTGCAGTTACTGCAATTCCTAGTAAGCATGGTGGAAACCTCTGAAACTTTAAACCAAAATATATCCAGTTATGCCTTTAATTTGATTTTCTCAGGTATTTTGTGGTAGCAATACAAAGAAAGCTGACTAATACAGTAAGTCTCACTAGCTTTTCATAGTCCACCTTGAGCTACTGTTATGTAAGAAACTATATAATATAATTTCATTTGTGGTCTATCTTGTTCATTATTATTACCTCAAGTATTTTATTTTTATGTATTATTCAACAAAAGTATATATTATTCTTATTTCTTATTTAAATGACTAATGGTTGAAGGATTTACAGAAGAAGAGGGAAAATATATAGCTACCTTAATACTATGACTATTCTTTCATTGCCTAGGATCCAAATTCCCATGTGCAAACATGTCTTTTATGCTGCAGATTTCAAATTTGAATTCTCGTTTTAAAACAAATCACTTATTTATTAATTTGAGAGAGACAGAAAAAGAGAATAGGTGTTCCAGGGTCTCCAGCCACTGCAAACAAACTCCAGAGCATGTACCACCTTGTGCATCAGGCTTATGTGGGTCCTGGGAAATTGAACCTGGGTCCTTTGGCTTTGTATGCAAATGCCTTAGCTGCTAAGCCATCTCTCTAGCACCAAATTGAGATTTTGAAAGTATTATTGCAAAATGATTCTTTTTGTAGTTTTAATTTTCCAGTTATCCTTACTGAAACATGGCCCTGTTTTTCTTCGCAATAATTAAACTCAGGTGAATGATAGACAAACCAATAATCCCTTTAATCAGACAGCAGTAATAAGAGGCAATACAGAGGAATTATTGATTTAATATTGACCTTGTTAGCAGTAAACTTGTTAAATCTACTTCTTAATTCTATAAATTTTATTGCGAATTTTCTTCACCCTAATCATTCTGTCTGTGAACAAGTGTTACTTACCCTTCTGAACACCTATGGCCTGCACTTCTTTTCTTGCCTGTTGCAATGGTAGAGTGCTGAGTGAAGGTTAAGCTGGTGAGCACCCCTGTTTCTCAGTCACACTGGGAGAACTTTCCATGTTTGATCCATAAGGATGATACCGGTTGTGAGCTTCGGCCAGGTGACCTTGATTAGATGAAGGAAGTTCTGGTTTGCTTTTAATTTGCTAGGACTTTTCTTGTTGTTATGAATTCAAGTTATGACTTTACTAGTGATATTCTTAGCACCTCTAGTCTCACTAATGAGCACAGAAAGAGATTTTGTGTGTGTGTTGTTTGGTATTCTTTGTGTGTGCATGTGTCCACACACAAAGTTCACAGTGCGGTATGTGCCATGTGCGTGTTTGTGTGTGTGTATAGTATATACACATGTGCGTGTGCTGCTGTGTCTTTCCATGTGAATGCCTGAGGAGGTCAGAGGAAAATGCCAGATGTCCTTTTCTGCTCTTCCACTTATTTTCTTGAGATGGAATCTCTCCCTGAACCTGGAACTGTGCAGCTTCCAGTCATACTGGCTGACCAGTGAGCCCTAGTGATTCTCCTCTCTTTGCCTTCTATGAGACTGAAGCTGCAGACATGCATGAACATATTCTGCTTCTTGATACGGAAGCTGATGATCAAACTAGGACTTTCTCAGGCCCTCTCAGACTCTCATGCTGGTGGGACAAGAACTTTTACCTGCTGAGGCATTTCTCACTGTTTATTTTTTTCCTGTGTTTAAGTTTATTTATTTATTTATTTTAATTAATTAGTTTTGTATTCAGCAAATACAGTCAGTTTGGTACCATTATTAAGCTCATCCGTGACCTATCCCCTCCCCTTGGCCCCTCCTTGTTGAGGTACATGGGTCATGCATTGTGGAGTTAGCCCACAGTTATGGGTAGGATAAATATCTCTACATATCATGACCCAACATGTGGCTCTGATATTCTTTCCGCCACCTCTTCCGCAAAATTTCTCTGAGCCATGTTGGGTTCACTTTTGGTCTGCTTCAGTGATGAGGTGTTGGGGGCCTCTGGGTCTCCAGCTCTCTGATTTGGCAGGAGTTGAGTTTTCTCTGTGTTGATCTCCTCCCCCTTGTGCTGGTACCCAGTTCACCAGGAAAACAGCACCCTTGCTTGTTTCGCCAATTGTTCTTAGTTTCAGCCAGGGCCCTTTTGAGGTATGATGGGGTGGCTCTCTCCTTAGGATCTACATCTATCTGAAAAAGAGAAGCAGATTCTCCAATGGAGAGTAAGTTAGCACCAGGACAAATGAGATAACCCTTACTTTTTTATAGAGAATTTAATAGGGGTAGGCCCTCTTGTAGCCCACTATTGATGGTAGCTTGATATTGGAGAATGGGCTTATGTTTGGATATGGTTCTGACTTGTTTCCCAGCTCCAGCTATGGGTCCCGTACCACTGAGGGGATCAGTTATCCAAATTAAGAGCAGTTGGTTCCCCACCATGGCTGTGTGCCACTATTGCACTTGTGTGGGCATCACAACAGGTTATTTGCTGCTAAGTAGGTTAGACCATGAGTTGCTTGGACAGATATTGGTCATTTTCCCCCAGTCGCCCATGTAGCACCTTCTAGCACTAGATGCGCTGACTATCTGGGGACTGACTCTCTTCCAGCTTCTAGCATTGCCATTCTATTTTGCATGTCAATCACATAAGGTGTCTTCAGCAGTAGGGTCTTACCACTAACCTTTGGTGGGTCATCAAGTACTTGGACAGAAATCTGTCTTTCTTTTAGGAAACCTTGTAGGTCTCTCTGATCAAAAACTCATTGTGGATGATAGCCCCATGCTGGTACTGGTAGTTACAGGTCAGTGCCCACTAAGAAAAGGAGGAAAAGATAACTAATATACAAGAGTTAGAGAGGAGAGAGAGAGAGAGAGAGAGAGAAGCTGTAGAAGATTAAGATTAGTCTTCATCATACCCTCTCCAGTGTCTTATGGTTCAGGTGTTCCCTGTAAGGGCCTGGTGAAGGTTCAGCTCACTGTTTATTTTTTATAGTAGCTAGCATAATCTGTTATGAAAGTCATCATGTCATCCAAAATTGCTGGTCAACTTATCCCATACAGGTAAAAAATTAGAAAATTAAATCAACATGTTAATAAGCAGATACTCTATTATTACCAACTGTATCTCACTCCAAAAGCATAAGTTTGACTTGACATCAGTTAATGAATCTAAACTATACTAAAAAGAAAATAGAATGGTCAGGATTACCTCAAAAAAGTACCAGTGAAGCATATACTAATTTAATATATGAGACAACACAAACTATGTATACTAACAACTATGAAAATATACAAAGTGACCTGTCCATGGGTTAGAAAAGCCAATATCATAAATATCAATTTGTATAAATTGACCTATAAATTTAATATAACAGCATAAATCAAAATCACACTGTTTGTGTGGAAATTGAAAATGGTTTATAAAACATGTAGAGAATTTCAGTTGCCTAATATACTTCAAATAGAGCAAGAAAGCTAGAAAATTTACACTTTGGTGCATGATATTAAGAGATATAGACTGCAGGAAACCAAAGAGATGGCTCACTGGGTTAAGTGCTGGCCTAGGCACTAGGACATAAGTTTTGGTTCCCAACAAAATCCAGGCATTATGGCACATGTCTATAGTCCTAGACCTGGGAAGGTGGAGACAAGAGAACCCCCCCAATGCTATCACCTCTGGTCTATATATATATATATATATATATATATATATATATATATATATATATGAAAGAATTTATAAAGGGCAATGTAGTATTGTTACAAATATAGATAATAGGTCAATGAGATTGATTAGTTATTGCAGAATACAGTCAAACACAAACATTATCAACTTGATTTATGGCAAAGAGCATATTACTCATGAGTAATTAAATCCAGATGAATTATAGAGAAACCATTTTATCAGCTAGAACTAATAGGCAAATACTTCTTGAGTAAATCATCAAAAGTACTATTTGTAAAGTGAAAAAAAACTAGGGATCTTCCTGTCACTACCTCCTCAGCTCTGGGACTACAGGCTGCACCACCAGGCCTGGCTCTTACATGGGTGCTGGGGATACAAACTTAGGTCTTCATGCTTGCATGGCAAATACTTTACCCACTAAGCCATCTCCTAGATGCATTAAATTTGTGCAACATTAAACTTCAGAAGTTATGTTTATTGTAAAACAGCATTTAAGAATGTAAGGAGACAAACATGGTTGGGAGAGATTTTTGCAGTACGTATATTTGAAAAGAACTTTTATCTATATATCCAGATTGTGACGGGCATGCAAAAATCAGAGAAAAAGAGAGAGAAGGTAAATGTTTGAATGACACTTCCAGGGGAAGATGCTGGAAAAGCCAATAAGCACATAAAAAAAAAAATGTGCACTACTAGGCGTCAGGGAGATTCAAATTAAAATCACTACAAGATACAACTGCACATCTGCTGGAATTGTTACAAAGCCAGAGCATCTGTAATGAAAAAGGAAGAAACTTCTTAGTGCTGGTGATGGTGTGGAACAATTGAAATTTTAACACGTCTAATGGGAATGTAAATCACAGCCATTTGGCAATAGCTAGCAACACTGCACAATTGACCCAGAAACCCTCTGCCTAGGAATCAGCCCAACAGAAACCCACGCTATTCATAAAACTAAAGACTTGGGTAGAAAGATCCACACAGGCATAATTTATTTACAGAGACAGAGAATTAAAAATGACCCAATGTTTCTTAATAGCAAGATGGATAAGTAAGATGAAATACATTTATGCTGTGGAATAAATGGACTGCTCCTATATGGAATGTGGGCTTTTTAATAAATACAATGAGTGATTTTAAAATGAAATACTTTTTTATCATTCATAAAATATTTTAAAAACTGACAATATATAAAGATAGAAGTGGAAATGTTAGTTACCCTTAGATAGTAGCAAAGGCAGGAAGAGGCTTAAGGGGGTTGGTGGTGTATGGAGAATATGAAAGGATTCTCTTTACCCATGGTCTATGCACTGCATAAAAATTTACTGAGCTGTACACTTTAGATTTTTACATTTCTGAGTATATGTTACAGTTCAATAAAAATACTAAAAGACCCCACAATACTAGGTACAAGTTGATACAATGTTAAATGTAAAAAACATAACTACTATTGGTCAGATTATTTTAAACCTGAGAGAGGGGGGAAGAGACAGAGGTATAAAAAGAGAGAGAGAGAGAGAGAGAGATGGGTGCACCAGGGCCTCTAGCCACTGCAAACAAACTCCAGATGCCTGTGCCACCTTGTGCATCTGGCTTAAGTGGGTACTGGGGAATTGAATCTGGGTTCTTGGGCATTGCAGGCAAGCGCCTTAACCACTAAGCAATCCCTCCAGCTCTATTTGTCAGATTTTGATGACATTATATTCTTATTAACAGTAACAGTATAAATTGTTGCAACTTTTGAAATAAAATTCTATAATAAGGAGAAAATAAGTTTTTTAAAAATTATTTATTTATTTGTGTATGTGCATGTATGATATTTTGGTGTGTGTGTATCTGTTTGTGTGTGGGAATGTTAAGGGCCTCTTTCTTCTGCAAATGAATGTCAGACGACACTTGTGCTACTTTTTTCATGGAACCTATGTGAGTGGCTTGGGAATTGAACCACGGCAAGCAGGCTCTGCAAGCAAGCACCTTTAACCACTGGACTATCTTCCCAGCACCCCCAGCCCCCAGCCAAGAGCAAATTCTAATCGGGTTCCACTTCGTCCAGTTATTGGGTTGTATGCTGTCATATTTAATTGCACCCTATCCTCACAACTAGACTAGAAAACAAGTACTACTGTCAACCGGAAGTGTTGTAGCAAGTAACAAGCTGGAACACCCAACCAGTTCTGCTATACCTCGAGATATCGCTGATGATAATGCTTATCAAAATTTATCCTAAGGAGGATATGAGAGTAGCGAGCAATCAGTCACTGTGAGGAAAGAGCTCTGTGCAAGAAGATGTACATCATTGCTTTAATGATAACATAAAATATAGAAAAGCCACAAATATAAAAGCATATGCTTCAGCACATGATGTGTCTAATGGTATGTCATGCTTTATTACACATCTTATTAAAAAGATGGTTATGATGCTTATACTATTTGGTTCATAGAAGCCCTTATAAGAAATATTGTTGAATGGATGAATCTTCTGTCAACACAGTGCATGCTTAGAATATAATATTTAGTGAAAGACAAAAAGTTCCGAAAACTGTGCCTACATAAAGTTCTGCATGAGTATGTGAAATAGGGTACAGAAATTCTCAGACATGGAATAAAAAATAAACGGTCATGTCATGGGGAAAGATGATGACATTGAGGATCTAGGGAAAATTTTCTTAATTCTTTATCTCTTTTTCATTTATTGCTATTAAAATAGCACTTCTATAGTATATTAAAATGTAAAAAGACAAAATATCATCTGGCAATGAAGAGTGAGGAACTCCAGTTATCAGGCAATTGTTTTCAGGCCTTTTAATGGCAGTGTATTAAAGATAATAGAATCATAAATATACTAGAAAATCAAAGAAGTTTTGGAGAGCTCTTCCAACACTATTTAGTGGGTTGCTGGCAGTCAATGGGAACACACCGCAATTTTGACTGTGACTAAGTAGATTTTAAAAAATGGACAGTTTTTTTTATTTTTTTTTTGTTTGTTTATTTATTTGAGAGTGACAGAGAGAAGGAGGCAGAGAGAGAGCGAGAGAGAGAGAATGGGCGCGCCAGAGCTTCAAGCCCCTGTAAACGAACTCCAGATGCGTGCGCCCCCTTGTGCATCTGGCTAACGTGGGTCCTGGGGAATTGAGCCTCGAACTGGGGTCCTTAGGCTTCACAGGCAAGCGCTTAACCGCTAAGCCATCTCTCCAGCCCAAATGGACAGTTTTAATAGCAACAATTCTTCTTTAAAAATGTTTATTTAGTTAGTTGAGAGAGAGTGAGAGAAAGAGGCAGACAGAGAGAGAGAAAAAAAATGGGCATGCCAGGGCCTCTAGTCATTGCAAATGAACTCCAGATGCATGTGCTACCTTGTACATTTGGATTTAGGTGTGTACTAGGAAATCAAACTCAGTTCCTTAGGCTTTGTAGGCAAACGCCTCAACTGCTGAGCCATCTCTCCAGCCCAACAGTAACAATCCTTAACTATAAATATGAAGCAAAACTATCAACAAAGGGAAAGCTTGACCAGAGATCAAGCATGAACTTGACAGTTCAACTTTAAATAATCTAAGTAATACATAGCCTACCACACTTACTTACTTTACTAGATGCACTGTGTTTGTATTAAGACTTTCTGCATTCTTAGTAATTTTCCACTCTGTATACAGTACATATGTTGTTTAAGGGGCCCCTAACAAAATAACGTCATGGCTTGCTCAAATGTGTAATTTAGTGAATTATTCTCCAAATCCAGAAAATGTTCACTCTATGTACTCTTGTCCTGATGTTGGCTCTTGTTAGTTTTGTGATATATATTTGTGCTGTTGGGGACTTGTAGGACCTTGTGCATGCTAAACAAGTGGTCTACCACTGAGCTACATCTGCAGCTAAACTTTAGTGTTTATACTCAAACACTAAACATCATTTCATGAGTCAACAACAAAATGATTTCTACTATTTGGTTCATGGATATTAAAAAAAAAAAAGTGCCGGGCGTGGTGGCGCACGCCTTTAATCCCAGCACTCGGGAGGCAGAGGTAGGAGGATCGCCGTGAGTTTGAGGCCACCCTGAGACTCCATAGTGAATTCCAGGTCAGCCTAGGCTAGAGTGAAACCCTACCTCAAAAAACCAAAAAAAAAAAAAAAAAAAAGTAACAAAAACCCAACGCCTAACTCCTCCCTGTCTAAATTTTGCTTAATGGAAATGCATTAAGAACATCCTCTTAATTTATAGCAGCAGTTATGCTTTTTGGGATTAAAAAGGAATTGGGGGGATTCTCATTTTAAAAAAAAGCAGTGGACAAGCTGGAAAGAAAGCTTGGGGCATTTTTAAGGGTGATTAAAATTTAGATTTCCACGCTCTGTGCCAATGGTCACTGAGGGAGGAGGGCGGGCTTGGGGCATACAGTGGCTAGACAGACCATTAAATTGGTATTAAACACTTTTCCATATGAAGGAAGTGTCCTGCTGCCAAAAGCCAGGAGCTGAGGGATCAGTTTGCATGCAAGCGCCGCTGTGAGAGAGCTGGGTAAACTTGGAAAGATTAAGAGGTCACTGGGGTGAGGACCCAGGACGCTGAACATGTCTGGCTGCACTTCCTTGCAGACTCGGGGAACTTGGCACCAAGCAGCAAGACGCAGGGCCTATATAAACACACAACCCCAATGACGGTTTTTTTCCATAGAATTAACTCAACCAGAAATATACTACCAAAATAGAACAAAGCTGGCTTCCATCAGTTTTCACGGCACCAACCCATAAAGGATTTCTTGTACCTTGTCCAAGGGAAAGCGGGGGAATGACCACTCAGGGCCAGCCTTCTCAGCGAGGGTTTCTTCAGCTGACCACGGGCTGACCTTTCCAGAGCTGCACCGCAACAAAGACCCCATTGAGGGAAACGTGGCCCATATGGGGCAGGAGGGTCTCCCAGACTGACTTCCTCCACTGAAATCCTCAAAGTGATTCATTTGTAAAACCTTCCTAATAAGTACCACGTGGATGCCTGGATACCCCTGAGATGGCTGTAAGGATTTGCTTGCGGGGCTCAGACCTTGACCTGTCTTAACTAACCCTAGCTGTAAAGCAGCCGCATCAGGCTTAAAAAACAACCTTGGGCTGTCTGCAATAAAGAATGTTCTAAACATTTGGAAGTCTTTTAAACACTGGTCCCAACCTCCATCACATTTCCTGGTTCTGGAAAGTGCATTATGCTTAGCGTGAAAATGTAGCTTTGGAATCAGACAGTCTTGGACCAGCCCATTGGTTATTGGATGGAGCCCTGAAGCAGTTTATATAAACTCTTCTGGACTCTTTCTTTACTAGAGAAAGAGAATAATACCTGTGTGTTAAGAGAATTAAATGATTCAGAAATCTAGCATCTGGCACGTGCCTCTTTCTCTCTTCCCACTCAGAAGCTGACCTGCATTTAACTTGAATGCCCACGTGTGTCTGATAAGACTTGAGAAGTGATAGGGTCACCATTTGAAGATCATAAATAGTGGTGTGAGACTGTGGCCAAAACTTCCATGCAGAGTCAAGTTCTGTAAGCTACCAAAAACAAGCTATATGGTCAACCCCAATCTATCTTTGTTTTAGGTTTTTTTCAGCCTTCAGGCTGGTTGAGAAGATAGGTAAACTCAGAAAAATTAAAAGTGCCAAAGTGAAATTATGAGGAGGTGGCACAGGGAAATGCTTAGAGAGAGATGGAGAGGGTCATAAAATGAATGACTTCCGTTCCAAGCCTAGTGTTCACATTGAACTCTACCAGAACCTGTTGTCTTCCCACAAAAAGACTGAATGGCTTTATAGCCACATAAAATCCTGGCTGCCACCAGAGCCCAACACAGAGAGAGACAAAGTGTGAGTTAAAAGGCGTGCAGCCCAAAGCAGAGGCATGCTGAGGCAGGGGAGCCCTGTGTATGTTAAACAGGGTACCTCATTTGCCATAAGCTCTGCACATGGCAAATCCCAGGGTTTACAGGGACCAGACAAACATCTGGCCACAGCCTGAGGTGCTGGGAGATAAACAGTTTGTAAAGCCTTTGGACATTAGCAGAATAAATTTGAGGTTAATGACAAGAAACGGAGTCATTTTTTTTTTCTTTGTTTATTTTGAAACACCGGCAGGTGATGAGATGATTCCAACAGCAATAGCAAAACGAACACTCGAGAAACAAAGAGAACATTTGGGGAAGTCAAAAGGATTTAAGAAGAGCCAAACTCAGTATGGGCAGGAACAAAGATCTCTCTCAGCCACATCTGGATCAGAACTTTGCGAGTTCCCTGGGAGAATGCTTTGGGAGTTCATACGGAAGTGACTTTGATGGCATTTGTGGTTGGTTGTAAACGCGTGCTGTAATTAGCTCTCTTCAGACAAACTGTCTCTACAGTTCAACCCACAGTGAGGGTGCAGTCCTTCTCACCTAAGCTCCGAGCACTTCATGACTGGTTTGAGATCATGTCAGTGTGAGTAAGAAAGCTTGGAGAATCCTTGTTCTGGAAGCTGGAGGCATAACCTCAGACATCTCTAACTTGCACCATAGGGATATGAATGACCCTATCCACAAAGCCCCGGAATAACCCCAGGAAACAGGAGTGTACTGTTTTAGGAATGCATTTCTATTTTTTAAACATTATTTCAGACAACCTTCCATGCATACGTATATATACATTAAAAATAATCGACAGTGGGTGCTAGGGAGATGGCTCAGTGGTTAAAAGCATTCGTGGAACAAGCCTGATGATTGCAACTGGGTCCCCAGCACACACAAAAAGCCAGGTGAATCTGTAATTCCAACTCCTGTATCCAGCAATGGGAGGAGACTCCTGAAGCTTGGGTCTCTAGCTGCCTGGCTGGAGGAGGTATCACTGAGGGCCAATCCTGGGGTCCAGCCCAAAGCTATATTTGGAGCCAGATCTGAATTCCAGCCCAAAGGTATGCAGAGAGGTCTGAGTTCTGGTGAACATTTGTGCTGGATGCTTTTTGGTGTTTGCTGGCTGCTAGTGGTTTTTCTCTCTGCTTGAATGTATGGAAGCAGCATCTGCCATTGATGGACCTTCCCCCTGGATCTATGAGCTCAAAATAAAGCCCTTGCTCTCCTGAGCTGTATCTGGATTGGATGTTTACCCCAGCATCGTGGAACTATCTACAAGAGTAAACAAATAAACAAGAAGACTCTCAAACAAGACGAAAAGAGAAGGTCAACATCCTGAGGTTGTCCTTTGAGTCCCTCACATGCACACCATATCATGTGTCCATGTGCACACACATGCACACACGTGTGTACATAAGGCAATCAACAATGAGATACAAGAGAAGGTAATGGGAAGTGAATGTGGTTGCAGTATGTGGTATATATGAATTAAAGTTTAATTATAAAGTCCACCACTTTTTACAATAATATACACAAAAAGATAACTAAATAAATAAAATAAATTATTTCCTGATTCTTCTCCAGTACTAGCTACCACAAAATATGTTTTATACCTCAAAGATAATAAAATAAATACATAACTACAAACATGAGTAAAATAGAAATTGGCAATGTAAAAAAAATTGAGGAGAGATCAAAAAGTGTAGAGGATCTGACAGAATGCTAATAATCACACCTTTAGTTGCAAGGAGTCAGTTGACATCTGGAATTGAAATGTGTGTGTTTTAAAAGAATGGCTCCAACCACTGTTCTGGGACTGAGGGTGAGATTAGAGGACCCTGTCCAGCAAGTCCTAGCTATGCGATGAACAAGAATCTTAGGTTTCTTTGGTAGATCACCATTTTGACATGTTCATGGCTGTAGACTAACCATTCCTTTCCTCTGTTTTTCCCAGATTGAATACTGCTGGTGTGATTTGGGTTGTTTTTCTAACAATTTCATTTCATTCTGTATTATGAGAACTGTATCCTTTGCCTAAACTTATTCCATCACCTTAATTTGGAACTCGCCTGTTCCTGTTTTTATTAACATGTTGTGTTTGCGACAGTACTTGTAGTGACATGTATGGAAGTAACCTCCCATCTTACATATCCATAATGTTACTCAAGCAAGCTCTGAGACATAATCTAAACTGTGTTCTCTAAAGCTTGGTGTCTTTAATGGAGGCCACCCTGCCTGGGAAGATTGTAACTATAAAGTAGGAGGTTGAAGGTAAACCTTCTAGGAAAACTATGATAAATCTGTCTGACTATGCTGGGAGGTGACATCTTGGCTCAGTTTCCTATCTCCTTCTTGTGTTTTAGGATGTGTTGGCTCAGCTGTAGAGCCTATCTTAAAGGTAGGAGGCAAGGGACTATGCTAAGTCACCAAGCAGAGAGCAGGAATCTGGAGTGCATGCCTCCAGACTTCTTTAATTGTGCTAATAAAGTAATAAACCACTCTTATTAGAGCCATTGCAATTAGTGTGTTTTGGTTCTGTGACTCTAAATGTAGCACATAATGTGTGTGTATGGGGGAGGGGGGCGATACTGCTAATTCCAAAGTGAAATCAAGTTTCTAAGCATTAGTTGTTACAGGGTTACACATAACTTGAAAGAAGCACAAGGAAGTTTGGGGGTGATGCACTTGTAGATGGTTGTTGTCATATGGGTGCATAGAAGTGTCAAAATCCATTAAAGCAAATATTAAAGATCCAAGCATTTCATTGTATATTAATTACATTTCAATCACATAAAATTATGAGATTATAGAAACTCAATGAGAGAAAGTAGATGCTGTAAAGCAAAACAAGCAAAAAAATTTCTATGGTAAGATAATATGAAAATTACAAATGTTATTGATATGCATGTAGGCTTTGATTCTTATAAATGACTAAAAAACATAGTCTAAAAATTCCCTTGAAATGTGCATACAATCAATTACATGTCAAGTCAGAAGAAAATCTTCAATGATGGGAATTCTGAAGACCACATTCTGTGATCATAGTGTGACAAAGAAATATATCTAGTGATAGATATAGTTAATGAAAAAAGCAGATGGACTAACTGCTATACAAGGAAAATGCACGAAAATTTCAATGTAAAGCTCACATAAACCTTTCCTGGTTAAAAAAAAAAATAAATCAACATCTTTTTCTAAATAATCTGAAACAAAACCAAGTCAAACTTTAGATATCAATGGGAACATTATACATCATAGTTTTAGCCTAATAGCAAAAGCCAAGTTATACAAACGATGAAAAATCATAGCTCAGATTTCTTAGTAGTAAGTGGTTAAAAACAGTAATAAGTTATTTTTAAAAGTTTAACTAAAACTTATAAGAAAAAACAACATAAACTAAGAAAAGAAGAAATTTTCATTAAATTTCTAATAAAATTTATGAATTTAAAAAGGAAAATGGAGAAGTTGATTAAAAGTATGTTTCCCCAAGGATTGTAGAACATTTATGATAGGCAAGTGCACATTTTTTATTCAGGAATTTGACAAAAATCATCAAAATTTAAACATCTTTTGGCTCCTAACTTGTTCCTTCAGTAGATAATTTTTTGTTGTTTTTATTCCTTTTCATCTAAACAGGTGGTGAATTTCCAGTTAGATAATGACTAGCTGAGTGTGGTGGCTCATATCTATAATCCCAGTAGTTGGGAGGCTGAAGTAGGAGGATTGCCATGCGTTTGAGGCCAGCCTGGCCTCCAAAGTGAGCCCCTATTTCAAAAGAACAAACAGAGTATGGCTGTGTGTTTCCAGTATAGATTTGCATTCATCAGATTCACTCAGGGAAACAATTATACTTTCTGGCACCTCTGAGTCCAGGCAAGGAAGCTCCCTTGTCTAAGAGCTACTCTATTCTCATGTAAAAAATAATAATAATAGCCGGGTATGGTGGTGCATGTCTTTAATCCCAGCACTTGGGAGGCAGAGGTAGGAGGATCACCACGAGTTCGAGGCCACCCTGAAACCACATAGTGAATTCCAGGTCAGCCTGAGTTAGAGTGAGACCCTATCTCAAACCCCTACCCCCCCCAAAAAAAACAAAACAGAAAATAATAATAATAAAATTATGAAATTTGTAGGCAAATGGAAGGATTTGGAAAAAAACTATGTTAAGCAATGTTACTCAAACTCAGAAAGCCCACAATGTGCATATTTTTGGTTGTATATGGATCCTAGCTTATAATACGTTTATATGTACGTACATAAAGAGGTACATGTGGTAAAACAAAAAGCAAGAAAGGTGAAAAACAGATGGTAAGAAGAAATGAAGTATAGGGATGGGGAAAAGTCAAAAGGACACATGTGGCATGTAAAGAGAAAGGAGAGGAAAGATATAATACAAGGGGAAGAAGGGACATGAGGGAGATCAGATAAAACATTGTTTGAAAATGCCATAATGACACCTAAAACTTTGCATATGAATCAAAATACAAAATTTAAGAGAAAAGAAAAGATGTGTGAACTTTCAGGGCCTTGTGCCTTACCATGCCTAGGTTGCCTGCAGACCATGGTTCCGTCTTAGAGAGGAGGACCCAGGCTTATGTGGGCAGCTCTTCAATGCTGTCACTTAGGAGGGAGTATTCTTTTGGGCCCATATTCCCTTTAGTCCATCCAGGTGAATAAAGGTCTAACGAAGAGTGTCAATCAAACTTAATATAAATCAGTATTTTTAGTAACAGCTTTCAGTAGGAAATATGAGGTTATGTGATTAATTTAATATACTACATGAAAAGGTGCTCCATGATGTCTTTAAGCCCCACACTGGACTGACACATCAGTAAAAATCCATCTCTTTGCTAAGGGTGTGTAACACTAACAGTACTCTGTGAAAATATTTCTATATTCACTATGAACCCTGCCTTTCCCCTCTTCTTTTCCCTAAGACTCGTCATAAAAATTTACCTTGACTATAAATCACTATTCAGTATTTTTCCCCTTAAATGGTCCAGTATCCTTCCATTTGATTTAGTCTTTAGGGAGCACTACTTTTTCTTTATGTGCTTTTTCATGTGTTTTGGATCTGCGATGTCCCCCAAAGACTCATGGATTAAATGTTTAGTCCCCTAAACTTGGTGCCACGGAGAGGAAATGGCAACTTCAAGAGAGCGGTTCTAGTGGAAGTTCTTCGAGCCACTAAGGATGCACTTCTGGATGGGATAGTGGGCCCTTGGTCTCTTCCTCTGTACTTTTCACTTTCTAACTGGTTTTGCTCGACCATGCTCTTCCACTCCATTGTGCCAACTCTATGCAACAAATCATAGACTGAAACCTCTGAAGCTGGGAACTGAAAGAAAGAAACCTTTTCTCTTCATAAGCTTACACCCTCAGGGATTTGTTATAGAGGCAAAAAGCTTACTGGAGCAGTCCTTTACTCCCAAACCTAACTAAACTTATTCCATCTCTGACATCACACGTTCCAGAATGCCACACCTGAATCACTGCCTGCTTGTTACTTCAGCCCCATTGAGCCCTCATTCCCAGTGACTTGACCGGCAGGGCTTCATTCCTTGCACTCATCACCCCATCTTCCTACCACTCATGTGTGGTGCAGCCATATAGGCTTGGCTAGGTAGCTCACCTCTTAGTATGCTTGCCACAGTACTGAGAATGTTCTTGCATCTCTGATACGTCCACATTAGGGACAACCAGCCCCATGGCCTCTTTCTACATTCACACATTTGGGCCATGCAGTCTGCTCTGTTCCACCCTAAGCCTCCACCCACCCAGGCTGTACATGACTCTCAGCATGGCTCATCTACCTTGTCCAAGGTTTTGCTTTTCCTTGATCAATGTCCTCTCTCCAGCTCTTGCAGTTCCACATTTCTCCAAACCCCTATACCACCTCATCAACCCCAAATGTGATGGACTCAGACCATTCCTTAAATTCATTTGCTAAAGCTCTAACCTTGAGTGAGAGGCTCTATGTAGAGATGATGCCTCTAAGGAGTTCTACAAGGCCTCCTTATAAAAGAACTGGCTATTTTTATAAATGAATGAACAGTAGAGGTTGGAACATAGAGAGGGAAGGTCTTGTGATGACATAGAGACAGGTGGATCATATGAGCACAGAGAGACAAGATGGGTCATGTGAAAACATAGAGAAAATGTAGGTCATATGAGGACATAGAGAAAAGATAGATCATATGAAGGCATAGAGAAAAGGTGGGTCAAGCGTACAGATAGGGTGGGTCATGTCAGGACATAAAGATAGAATGGGTTGTGTGAGGACATAGTGACAAGGTCGTGTGAGTAGGTCATGTGGGTTATAGAAACAGGGAGGAAAATGTCTTAGATAGACATATATGTTAGAACACTTAATCCTCAATTAGTGGCACTGTTCGAGAAGGTTGCAGAATCTTTAGAAGGTGGAGCCTTGCTAGAGGAAATAAGTCACTGGGGGCAGGCCTTGAGATGTCATAACCCAGCCCCACTTGATATGTGAACCATTTGCTACCCTTGCCCCCACCCATGTGACAATGTAACACTAGCTGTTTGTTCCTGCCATGCTTTCCCCCTATGATAGACTCTATCCTTTGGAATGGTCAGCCAAAATGAATTCTTTCCTCCCCAAAGTTGCTTCTCACCAGGTATTTTGTGGGGGGGGGGGGGCGAGGTTAAGTAGTTGCAAGGTAGGGTCTCACTCTAGCCCAGGCTGACCTGGTATTCTTTCTGTAGTCCCAGGCTGGCCTTGAACTCACAGCGATCCTCCTACCTCTGCCTCCTAGGTGCTGAGATTAAGGTAAGCACCATCATGCCCAGTCTGGCCATGTATTTTGTCCCAACAATGACAAAGTAGCTGATAGAATAGGTCTTGTAAGGACAGAGACAAGGTGAGTCATGTAAGACATGGTGGGTAATGTGAGGACATAGACACAAGGTGGGTCTCTTACAGGCAAAGGGGCAGGGTGGATGATATGAGTATACAGAGTCAAGGTGGGTCTTGTAAGGGCATAGAGTAAAGTGGGTTATGTGAGGACTTAGAGATAAGGTGGCTATGCAAGAGAGGGAGAAAGTGAGAGAAAGAGTGCCAGGAGAGACCAACCTAATTGAACTTGAATTTCTATCCTCCACAGGAAGATAAATGCTTGTAACTTAAGCCACTGACGTGTGTAGTATTATTTATGGGAGCCTGCCCAGACTAATATACTCACAGCAATGATTTTATCCTCACTTCACAGAAAAGATGGAGGTCTTTAAACACAAACCCATTCAACTTCTTTCCCTCCTGAGAAATTATTTGCGTCCATGACATTCTTCAACCTCTTTCTCTCCATTTGATAGAATGATTTGCTCTACTTCTGTCTAAAACCAGATATGCTGGTGGTAGCATGGAGTAAAAATGAGAGGGTGTCAGGCCAGAAGCAGGGACACCTGTTATGTAGCTCCTATTCTATTTTTTCCAGGTTTATCCTGCAGAGTCCTGAGTAGAGGTACCAGAAGAGAGAGAGAGAACTTCTATAAGACATAAGATTTATGCAGGTGCTCATTCTTCACGAATTGTACAAATGCTGAGACTTCACCTGCATGATCTTGACAGTTTGTGTCGGGGGAAGTTTTGCATCCTAAGTGTCTCATTTCTCAGCCCATGCCCAGCCAGCTTCTGTGGCACTCCGTGTCCCTGCCATAGTATCCCAGCAACAGTCTGAGCTTCAGCCTTGCAGCTTCAGAGGCCACAGCTTCCTGTTCCCCAGACATCTGAGAGACTGACTCCATATTTCTTACTCTTCAGAGATCTCCTGGATCTCTCGAGAAAGGTCACTCTTGTTTGTACCTTGAAAAGAATCATCCTAAAATCCTAAGTGTCTCTCTTTCCCCACAAACTCCTGAAATCTTTGCTGTCTTCAATTCTAAACATGGCTGAAATGCCTCATCAGTGAATTCTGACTGGACCTCTCCCAGTGCCTTTGCTTCCTCGTACCTGTGAGGGTGGGCTCTGACTTCTATCGCATCATGCAGTAATTCCAGAATCATGTTTCTCTGAGGTGAACACTGTGAACTTCAATGTCTTGTTGGTCTTTGAATTCCCACTGTCCAGTGGAGAATTTGGTGCATAAGTGATTCTCCACCAATGTTCAAAGCTTGATCTGCCTGAGATCTACTCTCTCTTTAGTTCCAGTAGGATTAAGTTGATTATTATTTTTTTTTAGAGAGAGAGAGAGAAAATTGGCATTCCAGGGCCTCAGCCACTGCAATCGAACTCCAGACACTTGTGTCACCTGATGCACATGTGCAACCTTGCATTTGCACCACCTTTGTCCATCTGGCTTACATGGGATCTGGAGAGAGATCAAACATGGGCCCTTAGGCTTCACAGGCAAGCGCCTTAACCATTAAGCCATCTATCCATTCCTAATTGTTGGCTTTGACATTCACTTTTACTTCAACATAAAGAAGAACATGCCCTCACTGAATAGCCATAGAATAGTTTGGTTATTCACATAGCAATGGCCCTTTTGTAATATGTCAAGAACATCAGGCTACTCCTGAAGCATGAAGCTTTCTTTACCTCTCTGTTCACTTTTCAAATGTATAGCCCTGAAAAAAAAACTTAGCATCACTAGCATAATGAGTTTGATTTTTAGGAAAACATTTGAGGTTGTTCCTCTCAGTACCATTCATATTTCTTCATCTGGCTTATTATGATCTCATTCCATATCAAGTATCTGTGACTTTTCCATTAGCAGGATAAGATTTTCTCATTTGGAAGTCCTCCTTTCCTTGGTTAATTAAAGTCATAGCAGCTTTGCTGAATCCTGAGGTCCTCCCTGTCTGCAAAACGATTGGTTATAAATCTCACAGATGAAGAAGGTTTTCTGTTTCAACTCAAGATGTTCCCCTGTGATTCGTCACCTAGGCTGTCCCAGTTCCGAAGCTTATTATTTCACAAACACATGGTTTTATCAGAACCCCTAGACATGTCTGTGTTATAACACCATTAGTCGCACATGCAGTCTCAATGAACACTTTATATTCACTCCACTTGATGTTCATCCCAGAAATTTTTTCTAGGTTTCATATTTTCAAAACTCCACTTTAGAAGTTGACTCCTATGTCCTGTCTATCTCTTTAGTTTTCCATCCAGAGTAACATTTGTTTTCATGGTTACATGGAATTGTTGGCCTCTTTGCCACCATCTTAATTGCTCTAATTTTACCTTTGTCTAATGCTTCATATCTTTCTGGACTATTATTCATTGGTCAAGTTCAGATGACTCAAATGTTTTCAGTTCTGCTTTGTTGACTCAAAATATTTCCTCAATTCATCCCTTGAAAGCTGTTCATGAAAGTGTCGGAAACAAACAACTGGGTCATCTACTACACCACTGTGTTTTGCACCTAGTGCCTGCCCTACATACATCTACACTGAAAAATCTGTAAACAATATTGGATTCAAGAAAACGGTAGATGGGCCAGAAAGTCTCAAAGCAGCCATACCACCAAGAGATGACTAATTCTGCCCCTTGATTCCATTTTGAAGTGTTCACCTTGCCTTCGCACTCTCGGTCCAACCGCAGGCTTGGTGCCCACTGTCCATCCCCACCCCCGCTCCCGCCGTCAGTGTTTGTGTGCCTGAGCACACCATATCAGCCCTGGATGGCTCTAGTTGCACATCTGCCTCGCTCTGGTCCTCAAATCTCTGTACTCAGACTTGCTCCTACTTGATGAATTATTTTCCTCATCTACACCTAAGCCTTGAGCAATATTTCCAGCCTGCTCTGTTCCTTTGGGATCCTCCCTCCCCGCCCCCCATAATAATGGGCAGGCTTCATTCTCCTTCTCTTTTCTTCAGCTTAACAGCTGGTTCTCACCACACTTGAGCCTCAGAGCAGCAATACCTATACCTGGATGGCCCCTAGGATCCTATCAGTAGCTTTTGAAACTAGAGGGAGAAATAGATAGAAAGACAATGGTGGGTTGGAATGGACGGATAGGTGCATAGGCAGAGCTTAGATAGATAAGACAGATGATTGGCATATAGAGAATCCCATAGACAGAATAAAATATATGGACAGACGATAGATGATGGAATGATAGGTAACAGAAAAGCACAGATGCTAGAAATAGATGAACAACAAAGGTAATTTTTATTAAGTTTATCTCTCCAATTGAATATCAGGCTTTTATAGCATTATAGTTTCATTCTTAAATTAATGATATTGCTTCTATTTTTAGGATTATCTTGAAATAGTGTTTCAAGTGAAGTATGTGGTTTATTTTGTGGACCCTTAGATATACTTAGAATAACTTCTCACTTTCATCAGAATAAATATCTGAAAGATCTTGTATGGACATGTTTAAATGTTTCAATCTTTTCTTATTCCACCAGGTCACCTGTAATTGGCCTATTGTCTTTCTGAAATTATTATACCCTAAAGTGGTAGTGGGAAACCTGACTTGTGTGAAATTTTATTTTATTTCTTTCTACTTGCTTCTTGTAATTTGACCTTCTACTTTGAAATATTTTTATATTCAAAAAATGTTGTCTCTCCTGAACCTAAGAGAGGCTTGCTTTCTATCAAATTATATAAAATATAAACACTATTTTTTTCTTTCCAAAAGCTTACTGCGTCTTCATTTATGTTCCTGCTTTTATTCCTAAAGTTGCTAATTGTGCATTTTTCATTTCAAGCCCCAGTTTTAACTATTTATTGTTTTTTCATAAAAATAATTATCAGTGTTATATTTATATTTCCTATGTTAATAATTTTATTTTTTATTTATTTATCTTTTATTAACAATTTCCATGATTGTAAACAATATCCCATGGTAATGCCCTCCCCTTTGCCACTTTCCCCTTTGAAACTCCATTCTCCATCATATCCCCACCCCGTCTCAATCAGTCTCTCTTTTATTTTGATATCATGAACTTTTCCTCCTATTATGATGGTCTTGTGTAGGTAGTGTCAGGCACTGTGAGGTCATGGATATCCAAGCCATTTTGTGTCTGTAGGGAGCACATTATAAGGAGTCCTGCCCTTCCTTTGGCTCTTACATTCTTTCTGCCACCTCTTCTGTAATAGACCCTGAGCCTTGGAAGGTGTGACAGAGATATTGCAGTGCTGAGCACTCCTGTCACTTCTTCCCAGCACCGTGATGCCTTATGAGTCATCTCCCAAGTTCACTGCCATCTGAAAAGAGAAGATTCTCTACCAAAAGTGGGAGTAGCATTAATATATGGGTATGAACATTAAGAGAAATGCTTAGGGGGCAGTCTGATAAGCATAGTATATACATTTAGCCAGACAGCAGCAGACTTTATAACCCTAGGGCTCATGACTACCCCTGTTTTAAGTTTTCAGTATCAGGGATGTATTTCCTCCCAATGAGAGGGGCTCCAGTCCAAGTAGAGGGCAGTTGGTTTCCACCATGACAGACGTGCTTGAATATCTTCACTGGTGATTTCTCTCTCCCATTGAACTGCATGTAGAATGGCTTATTCCAGCTTTCTGTCAGCTGGTCTACACAGAGGAGGTTATCAGCTCAGTTCCAGCAGGATTTATCAGTGGCCTTGCAGCCCAAGTGTGTGGAGTCTTCACAATAGGGTCTTACCATCTATTCCTGGTGGGAGACCAAGGGCTTTGTCAATGGCCTATATTGTTTTGGGGCATCAGGGATGTCCCTGGCCAACAACTCATTGGAAGGTATCCCATCGCTGGCACTGAAAATCTTCTAGCAACAATTGCTTCTCTGCCTTTTTGCTAAGATCAAGTGTAGTATCTGTTCTTACCAGTTTAATAATTAAAAAAAAAAAAACTTTATTTATTTAGTTGCAAGCAGAGAGAGAGAGAGGCAGAGCGAGAGAGAGAGAATGGGTGCACCAGCGCCTCTAGCTACTGCAAACAAACTCCAGACATATGTGCCACTTTGTGCATCTGGCTTTTTACATGGGTGCTGGGGAATCGAATCCAGGTTGTTAGACTTTGCGGGCAAGCATCTAAGTGTTGAGCCACGTCTCCAGCCCTGCAATTCTGTTTTTATATTATTTATTTCCTGTCTTCTGCTTTCAATGGGTATTATTATTTTTCCATTTATTTTTTAACAAATTCATATTCAGTTCTTTAGACTGAAAAAAAATATTTCGTCCTAATCTCTCATTTAGCATTAACCTTTTAGCTGCCGGTAAATGCATTCATATGCTCATATCCAGAACCTTCTTATCATGGCTTCCTATTTTAACTGAGACCTCCAAAGTTTGAGAATGAAAAGTTTTCTACTTTGTTTACTTAATTGTTGCCTGTATTTTCCACTGCCTCCAGGAAATATTTTAAAGTTGCACAATTACTTTTGTGACCACCCCGTGTGAGTTCTTATATGACTGTAATATCTCTTTCCTCCTGTCAGAAATCAGCATCAGAGAACTCTTGCATGGACATGTTGAAATGTCACAATCTCTCCTATCCCCCTCCAGGACACCTGTTATTAGCCTGTTTTCTTAAAATTATCATGACATTAGAGAAGTGGTGAGTAGTCTGGCTTATGTTGCTGGCCTCTAAAGGCCCAGGTGTGAGGCCTAGTGGAACTTCCTGAGCCTAGCTAAAGTTTGGTGATCTGCCTCTGGCCAGACGTGACTCAGCAAGACGCCTAATGGCTTCTTACCTGCTACCTCCACATGGGAGTTAGAATTATCATTTCAATAGTCACAGTTTACTATTGGCCCTTACCTTTCCCCACCATCCTACAATCCCCGCCTTCACCCCCAACATTATATAGGCAACTGTTCATAGCAATAAATCGAGTTCCTGCTTCGACAAGACTCCCGACTCAGTGTGGTTTTTCTCCGGTGGCCAGGAGAGGTCTGAGTCGTCGGACGCTCATCTCCTCCTCAGCCCCTCGGGAGGAACCAGCGGGCCTGGTCCTTCCCTCGGCACTACCTGCCCCCGCCGGCGGAGCCCGGCATCTGGCGCCTAACGTGCGGCTCTTGGAATCCGGCAGACTAGTGCCCCCTGAGAGACATTCGTTGAGGAGGTCAATCGGTGTACATATGCGGGTGAGCGTACCCCTATAAGTAGTCTTTATATTTAATGTGCTAAACTTTGCTTCTATAACCTGTACTTGTTGATCAACGTCTCTTTGTTCTCTTTCTCTTTCCTTTCACTTTTAGTTTGCAGACAAGCTACATCTGCGGCTTTTGTACAGCATGTTTACATATCTTTTGGATCCTTGTGGTTGTATTGTACTCATGTGTATGTGGGTTGCTATTGCCCTAATTTTATGGACATTTTTCTCTCAACTTTATAATGTGGGACAGTCTAACTGTAAATCCAATCCTGCCTTAGAATCTCTCAGGGCACTCCTAAAGAGTAGAGGGCTTAATTTGACTGATAATCAGGCTCAACAGACCTGGGATTGCCTTCTCAAACTGGCGCCATGGCTGCCGGAAGGAAATCTCTTTGATTGGGACACGTGGGATAGGGTAGAGGCCCTTGTTTGTCGGGCACATGTGGAGAAGGGTCAAATACCCCCCTCAGGGGTCCTCCCTATGATCTCAGCCCTCAAGGCCTGCTTCCCTCCAAGGCCAACCAAACATAAACAAAAGACAGAAGAAAAAGATAATATACAGCCTAATCCAGCTACTCCTCCTGGAGATACAGCTTTAAAAAAACCCCAAAAGGATGCATCTTTATGCTCCTCACTCGATCCCTTTGAGAGTGCTCCCTGGCCTTCCGGGGGACCTCCTCCACCTCCTCCATCAACTAACCCTTTCTGGACCCCCTCGGCCCCTCCTTCATATTCGGCCGCCGAGACCCCCTCAGCCCCTCCATATTCGGCAGCCAAGCCGTCAGAAAATAAAGCTACTTTTTTATTTCCCGTCAATCTAAATCCTGGGGGCAATCGCCCTGCTGCCTGGTATCCGTGGGAAGCTCAGGACCTTAAGGAGCTTAAAAAAGCGGTCTCGGAGGATGGACCCAACTCTCCTTGGGCTGAGACCCTATTACAGGGCCTTGCCCATCAACCTTGTACAACCCAAGATTGGAAAAATCTAGTCAGGGCTGTCTTGTCAGGTCCCCTATACATTAAGTGGTGTGCCTTTTTTAGAGATGAATGCCATGCACAGGCAGAACGAAACCAAAATCAACAGCCCCCTGTGCCGATAACTTTTGGGATGCTCTCTGGTACCTCTGATCAATATGCTACAGGCACTCAACAGGCGGCTATACCTGACCCGTATAGGGACCAGGTCAGGGCACTGGGCTTGGCGGCATGGAAAAAGCTTGATGAGGGACCCTCTGAAACTCCCCTTATGAGTATTACTCAAAAACCATCTGAGGATTTGGCTACATTTATAGATAGGGTGGAAAAAAGTCTCCAAAGAAAATTTCCCCCAGGGGCATTACGGGATCAGTTTACTAAAATGTTGGTCTGGGATGGGATGACGGCCGATCACCGCCTCGCCTGTGCGGGTCTCAAGGACAACTCCATGAGTAGATGGATTGTAGCCACCAAGGACGTTGGCACTATCTCCCATCAGGCTAGGGCCATGGCTGCCGCCCTTCAGGAAAATAAACAGAGAGATTTGGCCAATACGATCTGTGCATTACAGTTAAATTCTAAAAACTTGACATGTTTTGGATGCGGGGACGAGGGCCACTTTAAAAAAGAGTGCCCCAACAGGACAAAGCCTCCTCCGCGCTCTGGGGGGACGACCAACGCCCCTCACACCCTTTGCCCTAAATGCAATAAAGGGTTTCATTGGGCTAAGGAATGTAAATGGAAGTTTAACATACAGGGAAAGCCTTTAAACTCCTCCAGGGGCTTCCCCCAGCCCCGTTAAATAAGGGGAAAGAGACCATCAAAGCCTATTGGACCGTCCCCCTGGTCTCCGGCCTTAGACCCAAAATTATTTTGAATATTGGCAATAAAAAATTCAAACTTCTCATTGACACTGGAGCGGACCGAACGGTCCTGAGAAAGGAGGAAGTGCCCCCCTCCTGGCAGCTTGTGCCCGGCCCTCCCCTACTGGGAATTGGCGGGCAATCCACCTCCTGGGAGACTGCCACGTGGCTCCCTTGGACTGACCCAGGTGGGGACAGGGGAAAAGTCCGCCCTCTCGTGGTGACTGGGCTCACTGCTAACTTACTGGGGCAAGACATCCTTGGAGATGCTGAGGCTTTCATCACTACTGACCATAAGGCCTTTTATAATGATTTGCTAGATAAAAAAGAATATCAACAACAGTCTGAGGAAGGGAGGGAATATCATCCCAATTATAGAGATGACCCTTACTTTGAGCAACTCAGACAAAAGTACTCCAATAAACACCCCCAATTCTAAGGGCCACTGCCCAGCCCCCCCCATTTAAAATCCAGTGGAGACCGGGGGATCCTGTATGGGTTGAGCAGTGGCCTCTCCCTTCTTCTAAGTTACACCAACTCCACATACTTATTGATCAACAGTTGGAGGCCGGACATATTCGTCCCTCCACTAGTCCCTGGAACTCTCCTGTCTTTGTCATAAAAAAGCCTAATGGGTCCTGGAGATTTTTACATGATTTAAGAAAGATCAATGAACGCATGATCCCCTTCGGAACTCCCCAGAGGGGACTCCCATGGATCCCAGCTATTCCCAATATATACCATATTACTATCATTGACATTAAAGATTGCTTCTTCTCTATCCCTCTCCATCCAGGAGACATGGAAAAATTTGCATTCTCTGTACCTGCTGTTAATTTTTGTGGCCCAGATAGGAGATTTGAATGGACTGTCTTACCTCAGGGCATGGCAAATAGCCCACCCATTTGTCAATATTACCTGTCATCCATTTTCTCTTCTCTTATCAATCTCCCTGATACTCTGTTTTATATTTACATGGATGATATTATTCTTGGGTGCCTAGATTCCTCCACACTCCAGGACCTTACCCACCAATGTCTAACTATCCTGCATACTCACGGCTTTAAAGTAGCTCCGGAAAAAGTTCAAACTGTGCCTCCCTTTAAGATCTTGGGCTCGATCCTTACCCTAGATACAGTTTCACCTGTTAAACCACAACTTTATATTCAGGATTCTTACACCTTGCCTCAACTCCAGAAGCTTTTGGGAGAAATTAATTGGATGAGGCCTTGGATACCCATAACTACTGAAGAGCTGTCCCCTTTATTTGACCTCCTAAAGGACCTTAACTTCTCCTCTCAGGTAATTTTGTCCCCTTGTCATCAACAAATTTTTCATAAGGTACAACAGGCTATAAATACTGTGACCCTAAAGAGGTTCAATCCTGATTTGCCCATCTCCCTCTACATTTTCTCTGGGGAAACATTATGCACTGCACTGTTGGCCCAGGAAGGTGAACCCATCCAATGGGTCCACCTCTCAATCGGTGGGGTCCCCAGAGTTTATTCTATAACCAACCAGGTTGCTGATTGCATTATCAAGGGCAGAGACACCTCTGTCCGGTTGTTTGGCACAGAACCTCACCTTATTGTCACCCCCTTTAAGATAACAGATTTCACCTGGCTTCAGAGAAATAATAATAGAGTTGCTACGGCTCTCGAGGGGTTTCTAGGTAAAATTGATTGCCATTATGGCCCCCACAAATGGATGAGTTCTTTCTCCAGATTAGAATGGAAGCCCCCCAGGCTTTTTCTGTCTCAACCTAACCCTGACTTTCTTACCGTGTTTACTGATGGAGGGCACCTGGGGGCTTCCCTAGTCATTTACCCTCCCTTAAAACAGGAAAAAGAGCCTATGCCCATAAAGTCAGTCTCCCATGAGGTTGAGGGGTCAGCACAATTCAAAGAACTATTTGCTGTCGTTCTAGCTTTGGACACTATTCAAGAGCCATTTAACTTATTTTCTGACAGCCTTTATGTTGTTAATTTATTACCCAACCTGGTTGAGGCCCATATTAGACTGGACTCCAACCCTATATCTCCTCTGATGATTCAAGCTCGTTCCCTACTCAAACAAAGAATTAACCCCATTTTTCTTCAACATCTCAGGGGTCATCAAAACTTACCGGGATTTCTTTCTCGAGGAAACAATTTGGCTGATAAAATGGCTTCTATGCCTCAGTGTAATACTATTACAGAAGCTACACGCTTCCACTTATTGACCCATGTCAACTGGAGAGGTCTCAAGCACAGGTTTCCACAGGTACCAGTCAAGGACCTTAAAAAAATTGTCCGGACTTGTAAGTCCTGTCAGCCCTTCCTCCAAGTACCCCCCCCTTCAAACTACAGGAAGCAATCCTAGAGGGCTACGCCCTAATCATCTGTGGCAAATTGATGTCACACACTATTCTCCATTTGGGAAACTTAAATATATTTTTCTTTCAGTTGATACCTTTTCCCGTGCCTGCTGGGCATCAGCACATGCCGGGGAAAAATCTAAACATGCCATTAGTCATATGCTTCAATGTTTTGCCACTCTTGGGCTGCCTGATCAAATTAAAACAGATAATGGCCCCTGCTTCGTAAGCAAGGCCTTTGTAGATTTTCTCCAGAACTGGAAAATCTCACATTCTACAGGCATCCCATACAACCCCCGGGGCCAAGCTATCGTTGAAAGATATAATCAGACTCTCAAGTCTCAATTACAAAAACAAAAGGGGGAATCCTTACCCCCACATGACCAACTAAAAAAGGCATTATTTACCCTAAATATTTTAAACTTTTCTAAAGAAGATAAACAACTCTCCCCTTTTCAAAAACATTGGTCTTCATCCATTACCTACAGTTCTATCTGGGTAAGATGGAGGGACCCATTGACTGGGGCCTGGAGAGGGCCTGATCCGCTCCTCACAGCAGGGAGAGGGTTTGGATGTGTCTTCCCTCAAGATGAAAAAAGACCCATTTGGGTACCAGTGAGAGACCTAAAATATTTGTCCCAACAAGAGGACACTGACAGTCACTTCTCTAGGGAGTGTCCCACCCCTGAGGACTGTTCCTAAAATGGTCCTTCACCCTACTAAACTAAACAATTCCCTCCCTTGTGGAGGATTGCTGGCTTTGCCTCCAATCTGGGCCTCTCTGGCTGCTTGCAGTACAGTTGCCTGTACGACCTTAAAACATTACTCAGCCACCTTCCCCATCCCCGTCCAGCTTTTCCCAATGTTTCCCCTGGAACTTGCATTTGGGCCCCGCCTTCCCCTAATAATTCCAGTATAGATGTGGGATACATTCATCCTTCCTTCTGTACTTTTAACACAGCTGATCCCAATGCTCAATGCTGCCCACCTTCTGGAATGGTTTATGTTTGGTGGAGGCAGGATGGCCTATGACTTTCTGCCCACCAATTGGACGGGCCTTTGTGCCCCAGCCACCTTAATCCCAGATGTAAATATCATCCCTGGAAATGAGGCCCTCCCTGTATCAGAGGGAGACCTATCTTCAACAACAGCTAGATTCCCTGGCTGAGGTAGTCCCACAAAACAGGAGAGGACTAAACCTACTAACGGCCGAAAAAGGAGGCGTATGTTTGTTTTTACAGGAAAAATGCTGCTTTTACGCCAATAAATCAGGAATCATCCAGGACAAGATTAAGAGGCTCCAGGAAGACTTGGAGAGGTGGCAGCGGGATCTCCAGGACAACCTGCTGTGGACGGGCTTATATGACTTCTTACCCTACCTTCTCCCTCTACTTGGGCCCCTCCCCCTCCTTCTCCTTCTCCTTATCCTCACTGTCGGGCCTTGTGTAATTAATAAGATTACACAATTTATTCACCAATGGCTAGAGGCAATAAAACCTCATCAGGTCAAAATACAGGCTGGAAACTCAGGAATTAAGTTCCTCAGATGACCCACTGCCACCTCCTCTGCCCTCCATGTGACCAATGACGGGTAAGATCCCCATAGGGGGACAACCTAAGACAGGCCATGGGGTGGGTTCTCACCGAGCTAAACACATGGTACCCAGTGACGGGTAAGATCCCCAGAGGGGGACAACCTAAGACAGGGGCCATGATGAATGCTCTGAGCTAAACACCTGGTACCCAATGACGGTTAAGACCCCCAGAGGGGGACAACCTAAAACAGGGGCCATGGTGACTAATGCTCTTACAAAAACAAAAGGGGGAGATGCTGGCCTCTAAAGGCCCAGGTGTGAGGCCTAGTGGAACTTCCTGAGCCTAGCTAAAGTTTGGTGATCTGCCTCTGGCCAGACGTGACTCAGCAAGACGCCTAATGGCTTCTTACCTGCTACCTCCACATGGGAGTTAGAATTATCATTTCAATAGTCACAGTTTACTATTGGCCCTTACCTTTCCCCACCATCCTACAATCCCCGCCTTCACCCCCAACATTATATAGGCAACTGTTCATAGCAATAAATCGAGTTCCTGCTTCGACAAGACTCCCGACTCAGTGTGGTTTTTCTCCGGTGGCCAGGAGAGGTCTGAGTCGTCGGACGCTCATCTCCTCCTCAGCCCCTCGGGAGGAACCAGCGGGCCTGGTCCTTCCCTCGGCACTACCTGCCCCCGCCGGCGGAGCCCGGCATATGTGACTAAGCAGGAGACAATTTCTTTTATTTCTGCCTAGATGCATGAGTTTTGCTTTCTCTGTGTTATTATCTGCTGCTTTCTTGAGTTGAATTCTTACCCATTCTCTTTAGTTTGGAAGCAAATGTCTCCCATCATATAAATCTATGTTTCTCTTCTTCCATCCCTCCTAGCATCTAGTCATGGTCTTTTGTTCACGTTTGTTTACCTTCTCATTTCAGCCAGCTATGATTAGGTCTCAGAGATTCTATGTCTGTTTAAATTCCTTACACATGCCCAGTTTCAAGAATTGCTCTTTTCTACATTTTCAGAACAACCTCTTCCTTTCCATCGTATACCAGATCCTGTTCTTCCTTCTGATGTTTCCTCGGCACCCTTGATGATTTCAACCCCGCTCCTTTACCCACAGACGTTAAGGTGGTATTGTTTCCAGACTTGAACTCAAGATTGATTCACAGACTGTTTGTGGGTTTCCATTTGTCCCTCATCCACCACATGAACACAGGACTATTTCCAGCTTAGAGCCATACTAACTCCAGAGCTGGAGGATACCCTTCAAGGTTGTATTGCCAGAGTTTGGAGGTGGGTGGCTGGAAGCCTTTGCTATCATAAAAGGTCAGGACTCCTAATAGGAACAGCTGATGGCAGCTCTCTCCAACAGCACTTTATTTGAAGGGACCAGTCCTCCCAGCATACCCAGAGCTGTGATGTTGGAGACAAACATGGTAAGTAGTTCTGCTTCCCTCATCTAGTGGAAAAGAGTTTGTTTCTGTTACTTTTTAATATGACCCTTGGTTTTTGATGAAGTAAAATGGGTATGTCAATCTTTTTTTTTTTTAAGAGAGAGAGAGACAGAGATAGAGAGAATATGAGAGAGAAACTTGCACTACCTAGTGGACATGTGCAACCTTGCGCTTGCCTCACCTCTGTACATCTGGCTTACATGGGATCTGGAAGGCCAAACATGGGTCCTTATGCTTCACAGGTAAGTGCCTTAACCGCTAAGTCATCTCTCCAGCCCTTTATCTGTCTTTTAAAATATGTTTTCTGTTTTAAGAAACAAAAGTAAATCTTTTTATACTTTACTTTCACTTGAGAGAGAGGTAGATAGAGAAAGAATGGACATGTCAGGGCTTCTAGCCACTGCAAATGAACTCCAGATGCATGTGCCACCTTGTGCATCTGGCTAATGTGTGTACTGGGGAATAGAACCTGAGTCCTTAGGCTTCATAGGCAAGTGCCTTAACTGCTGAGCCATCTCGCTAGTCCAAAAGAAAATCTTACTATAAAAGAAAAATCAAGAAATTACTCAGTTCAATTCCACTTGTTTTATTCTTGGTGTTAAATTTCCCCAGTACCACCTGGAAGCACACAGGGCTAAACCAGGTATGGATACCCAAAGCTCATTCTGAATCCTGGATCCCTGGGTGCCCTCCTCTTCTCTGTGTGGGCTACTCTTTTTCTGGATTCTTATTTTACAAAGACTGGGTCTTTCACCTTATTTATTTTCTGAATATTTTCCTCTGATTATCATCATCTCTTCATCTTTTCCCTGGAGTTTTTAGGGAAATTAATGATAATGCTTTATAACATTGATTTCTTTTAAAAAAGATATTTTATTTATTTATCTTACTTATGGAGGGGGGCAGATAGAGAGAGGGAGAAAATGGGCACACCAGGACCTCCAGCCACTGTAACTGAACTCCAGACACATGTGCCACCTTTTGCATCTGGCTTACATGGGTAGTGGGGAACTTAACCTGGGTCTTTAGGTTTCCCAGGCAGGCACCTTCACCACTAAACCATCTCCCCAGCCTTGATTTATTTTTTGAATTTTACAAAGTAACTGGCTGCAATTAAACTTGGTATAGCATTTACATTCTCATTGCTGAAACAAAACACCCACCCAGAAGTGGCTTATGGAAGGAATTGTTTATTTTAGCTTATAGTTTTGAGGGACATTTTCATCATGGCAAGGAAAGCATGGCACAAGTCAGGAGGGTGTCACATCTTGTCACATTAGCTCGAAGAAAGTAGCCAAAATATCTCCCCCAGAGATGCACTTCCTCCAGCAAGCTCCACCTCCCAAAGGCCCCAAAACTTTCCCAAATTGTTGCCAGCTGAGCACCAAATATTCAAAACACGAGCCTATGGGGGACACCTTTCATTCAAACCACCACAATTGGTTATGGTAAATATGAGAACATATTCCTTTTATTCAGATTGTCTTGGAACTTCTCAGTCCCACATAATGGTGGTGTACCTGTTAATTGAGTCAAAACTCCAATCTCAGGCACAGGAAAAAGCACTTGACAATTGTATTGATATATCCCAGGGGATGTGTGACAGGTTGTGATAGAGGTATATGGCTTTTGTTCTGTCTGGTTTGGAGGAAGCACTTCTTTTCCTTTAGGATTATGAGCCCAGGACTTCTGGTGAATATCTTGCCAGGTAGTTTGGATGTCTAGGTATAGTAAGGAAGATCAAATCAAGTAAAAGAAAAGCAGACATAAGTGAGGTCACACAATCAATACAGGTGATAGCATCATTTGAGTTCCAGAACCAAGCCATGCTCTGGAGCTCAACATATACCAGAAATATCTAGTTGTGTGAGACAGTGAATTCTGCAGGTTTCTCTCTTCATCCCATGCAATGAAGACATCTGATTGTTGCATCCAATATCCCATTTCTGCTTGTTGCACCCCCTCATGAAGTGATATGCTTTTATTCCTAATGTGGACACAAGTTGATCCCATGTTCTGTTTCTGTGACTCTGTTGTAGCTTCTAAAACAAAGTTCATAAGTGACATAAAAGACTTTTCAGCATTTCCTTTCAGCTTACTATCTTCAAAAACATTTTCTCTGTCAGGTGCAGTGGCACACAGCTTTCATCCTAGCAATTGGAAGGCTGAGTTGGAAAATTCACCCTGAGTTCAAGGCCAGCCTGAGATAGAGTGAGGCCCTGTTTCAAAAGATGTATATATATTCCCCTGAAATATTCAATATTATGCTTCTCTATTGTTGAACCATTTTAATGTCTGTTCACGGTTTTATGTGGGGTTGTCAGTGTTTGTCCCATAAACATAGTGACTATTCTACATCACAGTTAATATGGCCCTCTAGATTGTACACTTGAATTCTTTTCTTTTTTAAATATATTTTATTTATTTATTTAAAAGAGAGAAAGAGGCAGAGAGAGAGAGAGAGAGAGAGAATGGTCATGCCAGGCCCTCCAGCCACTGCAAACGAACTCCAGATGCATGTGCTCCCTTATGCATTTGGTCAACATGGGTCCTGGAGAATTGAACCAGGATCCTTTGGCTCTGCAGGCAAATGCTTTAACTGCTAAGCCATCTCTCCAGCCCTGTACACTTGAATTCTTGTTTTGATCTTTGAGACATGGGTGAGATAAGTGGTGGGGAAAGTTCAATTATGTGTAAGTTTATAAAATGAAGTATGTAATGACTGGTAGATTAAAAATAGTTACTATCAGTCTGGAGAGATGGTTTACTGGTAAGGCACTTGCCTGTGAAGCCTAAGGACCCAGGTTTGAGTCCCCAGAACCCACATAAGAGAGATGTACATGGTGACACATGCATCTGTTTATAAAAAAAAATAATTACTATCAATGGGATCACATATATTGATTTGATTATTTCATCAAATTTTTATTTTAATGTGTTTAACATAACATGGTAACCCAATGTTACCATTGCTCTCATGCTTCAAACACTCTCCAGCTTTGCTTAGTATGATTTTAACAAAAAATTGAAAACTATCCATATTTTATGGCATTTTGAACCATGTATATGCATATACATATATACATATACATATACATATACATATACATATACATGTGTGTATATTCCCTACATTTGTTCAGAAGCTATCGTGACAGTCACTTTTGGCTGCCAGTGTTGGTGGACAACCTACTTCAAGCTGCCACATATTGCTAACTCAGGCACATGCGGTTGTAGGTGTAACTAATTGATCCGGTTTGTATGAGCCCTTTCTTAATCACACGGCAGTTTGGTGAATTTCTTACTTCCAATTTGCACATTACTTCTTTTACTAGAATTGAGTAATATGTTTACTCATTATTAAATTCAAAGATAACAAAGAGCAGAAGGAGGAAAGAACAGGAAGAAGAAATAATTCATCTACATATTTTAAAACAATAGCAGCTCAAAGGATATGCACAGATCACTGCTTCAAACCCTAAGTGACATGACCAGATTTCTTGCGAGCAGTGTTCCAACATTGTTAAATGTAACAACACAACTTACTTGGTAGAGGCCCATGAGTCATCTCTCCTTCCCATTATCTAAGATTTGCATTCAAAAATAATTGAACTTCCAGCAGTTTAGATAAAATCATTTTTCTTCTCTATCTTTCTTTTTATTATTCTACTTTTGGAGACAATTATTTACATATTAGTCATTACTGCCTCATCACATAATGTAACATAATTGGCAACCCATGGAGGACATGGGAATTTTCTCTTGTCTGCAGAGTTATAGTTCTCTATAATAAGAAACACATGTGTGGATTTTTTTTAAAACTATGTCTAGACTTGGGATCTTTCCCAGGAGAGCTTCCAGGTGTTTATCTAAGCATAACAGACCAAATTACTACATTTTAGAGGCTGGGAACTGGGAATGGCATAACAAAAGTATAAATGCAACTGGACAGCCTCATAATTCTAAAACGAATTTGGAAATTGGAGAACCTTGAATGAAATTAATATGGTGCAATTCTGGTTTTGAATTTAATGTGAATTTCTATTTGTTAATCTTCAACTGATGATATTGTCCTCAGCTCTCTTTTTCACATTTGCTCTTCTTGATTCTTGATACATGAAAATTCCCCTTTGTAACTTGGTGCAAATATTCACAGCAGGCCTGGGATCTCCAATCACAAGGCATTTAATATAATGAATTTCACCAAGTCAATGTTAAACTCAAAGACACAATACTCACTTGGATCCTGATGTAGAAGAAAACCCAAGTGGAATTCGTGATAATTCATTATGAAAAGCTGATTCATGAACTTCTCTCTTTTTTTTATTTTCCTTCTTGGGTGAATTAACTAAATATTTCAAGATTCTCAAAAGGTGAGTTTACTGTGTGTTTTGGTTTGAATGTGAAATGCCTACTACACACTCATGTGTTTGTGGCACTATTCTGGAAGGCTGTGGAACCTTTAGGAAGCAGGGACTAGTTGGAGGATGTGGGTCTCTGTGGGCAGGTCTTGTGGGTTTATACACAGCCCAGGCCCACTTCTACCCACTTCTACTTTGAGCTCTCTGCTTTTTCATCCAGCTGGACGTCAGCAAGTCCTTCCTCAGACCTCCTGGCCGGAGCTTCTGCAACTGCCACATCTTTCCTGCCATGAGGGAACGGTTTCACAAACTGTGAGCCAAAATAAACCCTTCCTGCCTTGAGTTGTTTCTGTCAGATATTCTGTTACTACTCTGTTGCACTCACCTAAAGGCTTTCACCTGAATCCTCTCTCCCGCATCGTGTGTGAGCTTCTGGGGCCCAGTAGAGAGGACTCGCGGAACTTGGAAGGAGGAAGAGGGAGAGAACCTCGTTCTTTTCTGTGCGCTGTTCTTGCCAGTGTCACCTCAGTTAATTAATTAATTTTGGACTCCAGTCTCTCAGCACTCCAAGAAGTTTCGTCGTGTACCTTCAGAGTGACTTTGGTCACAGTGTAAATGTCCCCTTGCCAGGGGCCTAAGTCTATCTGGAAGGGGTCCTGCTTCCATGGCTCTGTATACAGATAACACTGTTGCTTTCCTTCCTCCCTCACCCCAGTTCTAGGAGGCTCATCTGGTCAGCAAGACAGTATGGATTCGTAGTCTTACCTCATATTAGCGCTGATTCTCCTAAGATGTGTCATACTATGATCTTCAGAGATCCAAATTATCTTGGCACTGAGCAGACATCTCACGAGCTCCCAGCTTTGATGGTATCACTCTAACTGCACCTGGTGTACTACAACTGGCCAGTGCATCATATGCCCTTGGAAGATGCATGCAAGCCAGAGAATACGAGATGAAACCTGTAAAGTTACAGGTGTTTGTCACCCCCATTAAGTTACTCAAAAATACACCAAGTTCCTCAAGAAAACCTGAATCCCTTTGGAGCCTCCTTCACATTTCACCAGGAGATGCACAGTGTAGATCATTATAGTTTGGGATCCAAGCCATGTCCTGTTTTATAGACTCAAAGCTTGAATTATCTGTCCTCTTCTATGCCCAGACAGTCTTGGAGTTAGAAACTATCCTGTTAAATGTGAGACTTGTCCAACCTTTCCTTAAAAGGGTGCTTGTTTTTTTTTTTTTTAATTTATGGGTGTCTGTTACCAGCTCAAATGACTGTGCATACCATGCTCTGCTTGCATATAGAATTGGATGGTGTCATTGTAGACAAAGGAAATTATTTTGATTAAGATGTGATGACTTGCCAAGTCATAGCAAATATGTATCTCCTTTCTGAAACTCCACAAGTTCTCCAAAAGGATTTGATCAAGACTAATTCAGTTCAATGCACATGTGACCTGACTTCCTTCTAGTGCGTATTAGTTTTCTTATCCTAACCTTTTCTGGTGCTTTTGTGGAGTTTTTCCAACTTGGTATTTTCATTAAAAAATTCAAACTGGGGCTGGAGAGATGGCTTAGTGGTTAAGCGCTTGCCTATGAAGCCTAAGGACCCTGGTTCGAGGCTTGATTCCCCAGGACCCACGTTAGCCAGATGCACAAGGGGGTGCACGCATCTGGAGTTCCGTTTGCAGTGGCTAGAAGCCCTGGCGTGCCCATTCTCTCTCTCTCTCTATCTGCCTCTTTCTCTGTGTCTGTCGCTCTCAAATAAATAAAGAAAAAATAAAGAAAAAAATTAAAAAAAAAATTCAAACTGTTTTAACTCAAAGTACCATCAGCTCTAAAGCCAGTGGTGTGTGTGTGTGTGTGTGTGTGTGTGTGTGTGTGTGTGTGTATGTACATGCACACGTGCATTTTGATGGACAGAAAGCCTCATTGTAAAATTATGTTTCACAAGGACATTGTCTGCCAACAATATTTTTATTGGATTATGGAGAATCATGAACAATTAATAGAGACAAATTAGACAAAAACCTTAATAGACGGTTTCAAGGTCTCCCTTGACTAGGCAGCGAACACTGGAAACATTACTGCTCCTTCTTTCTTTCATTAAATTTTTTATTGACAACTTGCGTACTTATAGACAATAAACCATGATAATTACCTCCCTTTTCCTACTTTCACTTTCACAGATCCGCTCTCCATCATATTCCCTTCCTCTCTCTGTTAGTTGCTCTTTTATTTTGATGTCATCATGTTTTCCTCCTATTATGAGGGTCTCGTGAAGGTAGTAGGCACTGTGAGGTCATGGATATCATACTTTCTTTTTTTAAATAATGGGTTCTTTCAGTTTGTTGCTTATTGGAAATAGTTTGGTCACTGCAAATGTACTAGTTTTTTAAAAATATTTTATTATTTATTTATTTGAGAGAAAGACAGAGCGAGAGAAAGAGAGAGACAGAATGGGCATGCCAGGGCCTCCAGCCACTGCAAATGGACTCCAGACGCATGTGTCACCTTATGCATATGGCTTACGTGGGTCCTGGGGAATTGAACCAAGGTCCTTTGGCTTGGTAGGCAAACACCTTAATCGCTAAGCCATCTCTCTAGCCCCGGTACTAGTTCTTAAAATAACCATTATTAAAACTTTCATATCATATAGTACTTTCTTTCTTTCTTTTTTTTTGGGGGGGGGGGTTATTGAGGTAGGTTCTCACTATAGCCTAGGCTGACCTGGAATTCACTATGTAGTCTCAGGGTAGCCTGTACTCACAGTGATCCTCCTACCTCTGCCTCCTGAGTGCTGGAATTAGAGGCATGCACCACCACGCCTTTTCCTTTAATTTGCTTTTTTTTTTTGTGAAAATCATCAATGAACTTTAACAGTCTATATTGTGCACATTCATGTTATCACAACATTAACATATAACAAAACCTATATATTTACAATAGATGAGTACTTCTGTTACTTTCTAAAGAGAGATACTCATATCTAATCACAATTACTTGAGAGTATGCAACCACAAATCCAGCCCTTCTACCAATTTCTGCCTGGAAATAGCAGAACTGAAAATTCAGTCCTTCTGTCACTACCTCCCTTTGGTGACCTTGAGCTCCCTAGGCCAATAGCCATGTGGTTCATAGAAGCCAACAGCTCTTCTGGGTCAAGGACTCTTCCTGAGAGTCTGTGAGTCTGCTCTACTTCAGAGTCCTTATGGAAAGCAACACACATATAAATCCAAGGCCATCATTGGATAGTTTCTCCTCAAAACTAATACCAGGGCTGTAGAAATGGCTTAACAGTTAAAAGTGCTTGCCTACGAAGTCTAAGGGCCTATGTTTGACTCTCCGGTTCCCACTTAAGCCAGATATACAAGGTGATGCAAGTGTGCAAGGTTGCACATGCACACAATGGAGCACATACGCCTGGAATTTGATTGCAGTGACTGGAGGGCATGGTGTGCCAATTCTCTCTCTCTCTCTCTCTCATAAAAATGAAAGTTTAAATTAAAAAGGGAAACAACCCATACCAGCTATGCTATTTGAGACAGATGTTTGATGTACTAATCGCTTCTGAAGATAAAGGCTATCAATAAATCAACAACTCCTCATCCAGCGTCTATGTGTCCCCATCAGTCACCTAGAGTCTTTGAAGAGCCCAAAGCATTTACTAGAAACCATCTACTTCCTGTCTGGGTGGGAGGAAGCAGCACGTCACAAGGGACAAACATGTGGCATGAGTGCTGGTAATGGTGCAGTGTCTTTCCTGTCCAACAGCCCTCCCAGTTGGCACTCTTCTTGCTCTGTCTATGGCCCCTCTGAAGTGCTTGTAAACAGTTGTAGCCCCTGAGGCCCTGTGAAAAGTAAGCACTCTGAAGCTCTACTAGAACACAAGAAGCTTGGTGCTCAGCTAAGAGCTATCTTCCCTGTTGCAAAGACCCATGCAGGTACAGTCAGGACACAAGCTTATTTTACAAAATGCACCAGAACCTGAGTCCAAGCTTTAGTGCAACTTCCCCACCCATTCTCACTATATGGGGATATTTTATAGTCTCAGTGAGTAGAAAATTATGCTATGGCCCATCAAATAGTCTTTATGCCAATAATTTCTAAATTTTGTTTAGTCACTGTTGTAGTCAGGTTCACATTGCTGGCAGAAATCTCCCAACCAAGAGCAGCTTGTGGGAATAAAAAAATAAAGGTTTATTTTGTCATATAGGCTCAAGGAGAAGCTCCATCATGGCAGAGGAAAATGATGGCATGAGCAGAGGGTGGACATCACCTCCTGACCAACATCAGGTGGACAATGGCAGTAGAAGAGTGTGCCAAACACTGGCAAGAGGAAGCTGGCTATAACACCCACAAGCCAGCCCCCAACAATACATAGGCTCCAGGAGGCATTAATTCCCAAATCTTTATCAGCTGGGAATCTAGCATTCAGAACACCTAAGTTTATGGGGGACACCTGAATCAAACAGCCACAGCCACAAAAACTTATTGATGAGAAAGCATACATTGATAAAATGCATGTATTCATTTTTACTGTGTAACTGGTATTTCCTTGCTATTTGAAAGAACTCTATATATTTAGGCTTATTGTTTGTGGTGGTGTATTTTGATCTGTATTTCTAAAAGTATGAATAGCTTCAAAGTTGTTCAGATGACTCTTTTCCAGATGTGAGATATGATTGAATTATCACTTTCAAACCCATGAGGTAATTGACAGGTCAACTGGGGAGCAGTTCTGTGTTTTGCTTGTTTCTCTCCTGTGCATATAGTCTGGTACAATTTTAAACCAAGATGTCCTTCCAAGCATTATTTAAAGCTGCCTGTTCATTTTTTGAAGTTAGTTTAGTTAACTTTTAAAGGTATAACCCAAAGGCCACTAAACCAGGCACACAAGAATTATAGTGGCTAACACTCCCTAATGCGATTTCTCACACTTCCCTCCGGTCTCCTTTCTAGCCGGGTGAGATCTAATGGGGCAAGACACCAGCCCCTTTAACATTGCTACATTATTACATCATTTCTTCCCACGTACCAGCAGACCACTTTTCTCTATTCTGACCTTACTGAAGGCCCCTGGTTTTGAAATTCCCTGACCCATTATCTGCTAGAATATCCTTCCTAGAAAGCCACAGGTATATTGAAAAAAAATAGGGGATGGGTCACGAGCTGAAAAAAAAATCACGTTTGTATAAAGTGTCCTCTCCCCTATGAATATTTAGTTGGTTGCTTAAGAGGTGTGGGTTTCTATACAAGGGGGGATCTCAAGAGATGCATTTATTTGGGAGTTTTTAGGAAACTATGAAATGAAAAGAGTGGGGGGTTTCTAGTGGAGTGCACTGTGAATTATGAAGATGAGATCAGAAGGGTTAGGAAGTCCCACATGGGAAGTCTCCCAGAGGAACCAGCTGTGTTTGTGAACATTCCATCTCCCTTACCCCAACCATTAATAATACAACACTGACATAGTTCTGATTTTTTTTTTTTCCTGGAGAAGTCTTAAGTCTATCCACTGCTCTGTTTCTGTATCATCCAAGCTCCTGTCAGCTCTAGGCTGTTCCTCTGCCATGACCTCCTAACTGGCCTTCTAACAGCCCACTCTGTGCCCCAAGTGGTGCCCTCACTTACTTCCCAGCCTTATCCTCACTATTCTGCTCCGCATTATTTGAACTTTGTCCATGCTCATCTTCTGTTAGTTTTTTAGATAACTACTTCTCTTCTAACACAGGGAATTTGTTCTGCTACCTCTGTTTGGAACCATCCTGTCTCCTTCCTCATTCTACCATTCTTCATATATCACCTCAGTACCATTTCTTTGTGAAGTCTTCCTCAAGTTCTTAATTAAGTCAAATCCCCCATTATGGAACCACTGCACAATGGCTTTATGTTAGGTGTCACTTCTTTATTTGAAATTTTGTTGTGCCCCATACTTGAAAACAATAATGGGCTGGGGATTGGAGCTGAGAGGCAGAGCACTTGCCTAATATGTTCAAAGACCAATCAAGAGAGAGAAAAAGAAAGGAAAGGAGAGGGGAGGAGAAGGGAGAGGAGAAGAGGAAAGAAAAGAAATAAGGGAGGAAGTAAAGAAGGGAGGGAGGAAAGGAATACAGTAGGAAGAGGAGCCAATTCTGTATATGTTTGCTATTTTAATTCCAGCTCAGGTCACAACAGGAAGAGTGCAGTGGGCACCTAGTGTATGTCAGTTGTTAAGGGAAGTCTATTATGCTTTCTCAACAGAGCAATGCTATGATAAAAGAAGGTTGAGGTTGTTTAAAATAAAAAAAAATATGTAAAAGTTTTGTCTTCTGAGATTTTTTGTCAGTCATTTAAGAAACTCTAAGATGAAGGGAAGCATAGCTCAGTGATAGATCTTGCCTAGTATATACAAGGGCCTAGGTTAAATCCACAGTGTCCTGGGGTCATGTGTGTGTGTGTGGGGGGGGGGGGAGACAGGGAGAAAGAGAGAGAGAGAGTGGGGTAAAGAGAGGGTGGGAATAGGACAACGTCAAAGCTATTGTCAGAGGAAATTTCATGCTTTTAAATCTCTTATTAGCAAATAAAATTTATTAAAACATATCACACATCTACTTCAAGAAGTTTATAGTGGTAAAGTAAAATAAAGCTAAGGAAGTCAAAACAGGACTGCTATAGGCACAAGACAAAATACATTTGAAAAGCTATTTGCAAATTTGCAATTTGGGGCAAGTAAATTTGCAAATCTCCATGATGATTTCCTGCTAAAATATAATGACTAAGATCTACATTCAAAGAGGAATTCTAGGGCTGGAGAGAATGCTTAGTGGTTAAGGTACTTGCCTGTGAAGCCTAATGACCCATGTTTGACTCTCCAGATCCCATGAGGCCAGATGCACAAAGGTGAGGCAAACACAACGTCGCACATACCCACTAGGTGGTGGAAGTGTCTGGAGTTTAATTTCAATTGTGGAGGCCCTGGCCTCCCTCTCTCTCTCTCTAATGAAAAATAATAATGAGAGGGAAAAAAAGAAAGAAGTTTTCTAGACAGCTCGACTACCAATGAAGCGTAATGTCTCTTTCCTAAGAATCATCTACCTACTGAAATATATTTAAAATTTTTACAGAATGTCACCGCGAAGTGTTGATTCCCACCTCTCCTGTGGAGGATTTGGGTTCTGGGAGGATCTCGGGCTCCTCCAGTTATTGGCTAGGCACACACTCCATGCTGACCTTCCTCTGTTGTCTCATTGAAAGAACATCTACATGTTTTGAACATCAATTCAAACTCTTCTCCTAACAAGAATGACCATACATTCTGATGTGCTACTATTGCTTTTTATTTTTCTAAAATTATTCTGAGTTTTCTAGAAGTAGATAGATTTTAATAAATGGTAATAAATCTTAAATCATTGAACATTGAGGCACTAATGGATGGCAATTCACAAGTTAATGTGAGTTCATAATTACTAAAGATTACCAAAATTAATATGCATATACTGCTGAGGTGCAAATGTGCTGTTGTCATAGTCAAAGCCCTTGACATTCAGGTAACATGGAGCTGAGAGGTTACAGCCTTGGTTTGGACACAAAGGGATACAAACAAGAATGATTCAATGTGCTGTGTCACAAGATTACTTTGCCAGAGTTCAAAGGTTGGAAAATGAATTAGTACGTGTTAAGTTTTCCTGTCAAAACAACAATACATGATAATTTTTAGAAAAAAAACTGATTTATTTTTAAAAGGTTTGCCAAGAGAATCACATTTGGTAAGAGATGCTTGACAATTTGTCTTTTGACTCACAAGATAAGCCTAACTCAACACAGGGAAGTGTGACCTACAATATATTCTCTCCAAGAACTCACTTAGCTGTAGCCTGTTGAGTGTATCTGTGAATAGATTCCTTGCAATAAGATCATGTGAGATGAGGCTTGCTACAAAGAATGCAGCCCCACACTCCGAACTCAATCGCAGTCACAGATCTTTCTGCTTTTCTCAGTGGCGTGCTGGTAAATGTGCATTAACAAGCTTTCTAAGCAGCACGCCTTCACATATAGAATCTGCCAGTGCCCATGATGTAAATCCTCCAAATGCGTTTGACATCCCTGAGAAGAGATGTGCACAAGCCGCCCTCATGAGACGGTGTGAGTCAGCTCTGGCAGACCAACAATTCCAGGTACATTTTCACATTATTTAAACAAATGTTTCCGTTGCTGCAAAGGAGACAGAGTTATCATAAAAGATGCTCTTGCTCCAGAAGTTTAAAAATTAGATAGCATTTCCTGTTTAATGATGGTGAAACAAAACATCTTCCTAGCTATAAAAGTCAATGCATTGGTTTGAAAAGTTAACATGAAGTTCTTTTTTAAAAATATATGTTATTTATTTATTTATTCATTTCCAAGAAGAGAGAAAGAAAGAAGGCACACAGCAGGGCTTTTAGCCACTGCAAACAAACTCCAGATGCATGTTGGCACATATTGCATCTGACTTTACATGGGTACTAGGGAACTGAACCCAGGTTGTTAGGCTTTGCAGGCAAGTGCCTTAACTGCTGAGCCATCTCTCCAACCCAACATGAAATTCTTAAACATAGGAGAGCAACCATAAGCTAATAGGTCCTTAGATCTTTAAGTAAATAATATGAATATATTTTGGTAAAATTATATATATTCATGTGTGAGTGTGTGTGTGTGTGTGTGTGTGTGTGTGTGTGCCTGCAGAGGCCAGAAGTGGATACTAGGTCTCTTCCTTAGTCATTATTCTCCTTATATTTTGAGATAGAGTCTTTTAGTCATCCTCACTGATTTGGTTAGACTAGCTATCAAGCCAGAAAGCCCTAGGGCTTCTGTCGTGTCTGGCTTTTACATGGACATTGGAGACCCAAACTCAGGTTCACATATATGTGCAGCAAGCACTTTACCAACCGGGCTCTATCCCTAGCCCCTCATTTTTATAATTTTAATACATATTTTAGTAAAGATACTAGAATCTTGATTGTACTGTTGAAAAAAATATAGAACATATGGCTTATTGAATTTGAACATGAAAGTAAGTATGTCAGGATCTTGAGATAAGATCAAAGTTTTGCATATGGATCTTTCAAACATTAAGTACATTATATCATTTTTTTTTTTCAAGATCCTGTATCTGGCTTCTGGTTTCATGCTTATTCACTGCTATAATTATTTCCCATATTACTTTTTTTTTTTGCCAGAAATGGAGGAGGACAACTCACCAGTAACAGTGTGAACTCTTGCACTTACACTGATATTCAGAATAACAACAAAACAGAAGTACAAGCTTGCCTGCATGTTCTCCAGTTGAGAAAGAAAATTACTGGTAAAAATATGGATTGGTTTCTGAATCCATTTCAGTGACTAGATGAGAGGTAGATTTCTGAGACTTCTTAAGTTCCTGCGGCGACCACAAACCCCTAAGGACCAAGTTGCTGCGTGAGGAATGCCAAGTACCTGACAAAGGCACCGCGTCACAGATGCTAGAAGTGCTGTCCATCATGTTGAGATCTGTTACCGATGGTTTGCCTTACTGCTGTGGTCATTGAGGGGAAATTGGAAAGGCCCCATTAATTCTGTAGGATTCAGTGGAAAGCAAAAAATCTCCAATGAACTTTTCCTGAGGGAAAAGGGAATGCTTTAAATGTATTCCTCATGTTTCATTTACATACGCATTCATCTTTAGATATATTTGCTGGTCACATTTTCATTCATCTGGTGAATAGTGTGGGTCGTTCCTGTATGCAAAATAAGAGACAGGACTAAAGCTAAAGTTAGGGGCCAGAGGGACCTAGGTCTTGCCCTCCTAGGACATGCATGCCAGCCAGGAGGCTGCCTCTTACTCAAGCAACCGTGACTGTCTAAAGGAGGAAATGCGGAGCACAGGGGCTGTGCTGTACAGAGCCTGGCATCTCCCTGGTAGAGGTAGGAGGGGGCTCACTGGAAAAGGTGTATATAAACCGCAGGGCAAAAGTTGATATGAAATGTTTTCTTAAATCTTTTGTCAATGAGAACTTCCCAGTAAATTTGCACCAATGTAAATTAGGCACTAGAGATTGTAGAAGGGACCCTGGGATTTCACAATGGCAGACGTTATCTCCTACATATAAGGAATATATGTAAATTCTCCCACTCGTTAGTGAATTGGAAACTCTGACCTTGGCAATGGTCTCTGTGGTGAGAAACTCTCCCACTAAAGGAGCCATCACTGACCATCAGAGGGATTTCACAAAACCTGCCTGGATAACTCAAAATTGTCTAGAATCCATTAAAAGGGTGTTTAGGATAACACAAGAATAAATATTTGCCAAGCCAAACAAATATGTCTACAAACATTGTCATCAAATTCAGAAACAGGTAAATGAAGAAACTGTTAAATAGCATACAATTTTCTATTGCCAACATTATGCTTTAATTTTTTTAAAAATGCAGATAAGCAGAAAGAAAAAAGCTAAAATCACCCAATGCTATCTTCAGAGCTATGCCCTGAGTCCATTCTAGAGTGGACCTCCAGACTGCTCACGTGTATTTATTGAGGACTGATTGAATGTAATGTCATAAGTAAGATCTCTAAACAGAGAGTGGATTACACGTTTTGTTCCCTAGCATGCACAATCCTCAGCACCCTTCCCACAAAATATATCAACTTGGAGCTCCCATCTGTAATCCCAGGCTAAAGCAGGGTTGTCATGAGTTCAAGGCTAGCCTGAATTACATAGTGAGTTTCAGGTGAGGCTCAGCTACAGGGCAAGACTGCTTAAAATAAAACAATCAGACAAACAAACCAAAGGTGGTTTGGCTCCCCACTGCTTTCCAAGTCCACAAATCTGTGCAAGCTATTTCATCTTTTTCTGCCACGCTTAGCTCATCTACAAATTCATAACTGCACGATAGGTATATGATCCAGTTCACAGTTTTCAGTCATGTCAATTGCCTCAGATACCCTGTGGAAGAATGCTCAGGAAGTGGTCCCTGCGTCTCCTGTACCAGTTGTCTTCCCAACTACAGGTGTGACGCACTAACATGCCCTGAAGACAACTTAGGCATTGTGGCCAGCATTCAAAGGAGAAGGGCAAAGGCCAACAGTAGGGTGTTCACAAAGCTTTTGTTAAATCGCAAGGAAAGGCAGTCAGGATACTGTGACACCCTTATGGCCAGTGTGTGCATGTGTACCCTGTGCTTCCAAGTGGGAAGCCCTGTTCTAGGTCATGCGTAGTCACCCCTTTGGAACCCACTTCTGCTTTCTCAACAATAGGCAAGGGAAGCTTGTCTGTCTCCTTCAATAATCTATGCAATTTTAATGCCTGTCTTTATTTACATGAAGAAAGTTCCTCAGATTTTGGTCCAATCAGATCTTTTTTTCTCTCTCTCTTTCAGTATGAAAGAGTTCAAATTACTCACCAATTCTGTCATCTTTAAAAAGACAATTCATCAACTGAATTGCTACCCCATGATTTAAACTGTCTGCTTTGGAAGATACTCTGTTTAAATAACTTTACAGATTAGAAAAAAAATATTTATTATGCCATTTATTTTTCAATTACCACTACAGGGACTCAAAATAAATATGACAGTTAAGAAGCAAAAAATTATTCTATGTAAGGTTTGGGTTAGCTTCTCCACCTGGCATAGCCGAGAAGCTCAGGATACAGTTGCTTTATGCCAGGACACATTGATTTATTGCAGCCTCCCCACAGAGATTTCACTGCTGTTTGTGCAATGCATATATAAGTGAAGCGATAAAACAAGGTCAGCTGGGCTTCAGTGTCCCCACCCTCCTGTTTCTGCTGTCTCTCTCTCTCCTTCTTCTATGTGCATGCATGTATGTGTACCTGTGTGTGTGTGCAGGCATGCATGTGTGCACATGCATATGTGAACATGTGTATGAGCACGTGTGTGTTGTGTGCTTGCATCTCTCGAGGCAACCAAGACCAAATCTGAGATTGCGACTGTCGTAGTTAAGTTCTTGGACCTTCATGTTCCATAGGAGCCCACTGGAAGTTCTCAGTAATTCAGTCATTTGGAATACAAGGCTATAGCTCGGTGGTAGAAGGCTAGCCTAGCATGCGTGAAGTTGTGAGTTTGATCTGCAGTATCAAAAATAAGAAGTTTAATCATTTTAAGTTTAGGAGTTTTTCATTCCCTTACTGGGATGACCCAAAGCCTTTCTGACCTTCACTGCTCTTGCTTGTTAAAGGAGTGGGCAATGAGTATTTATTAAATTGAACTGACATCCTTTTCCACAGTGATTTTCTTAACTTTGTTTTCCAAACCAGGATTTCAGATGGGCTCAGGTAAGGCCAACAGAAAGCAAAAAAAAAAAAAAAAAAAAAAAAAAAGTTGCATATTCATTCAGAAAGTTTTTTGAGATGCTACCATTTGCTGTTGTCATTGCTTCATGTTGCTGGGACAAACACCAGACCACAAGCAGCTGATGGAAAGAAAAGGTTTATTTTGACTGATAGCCTGGAGGGAAAGCTTCTTCATGGTGGCAGAGGAATGCCAGGCCCGAGTGGAGGGTGGACATCACTTCTGCCGCAGCAGGTGCAAAAGAGCAGAAAGAGAGCGAGCTGGTCCCACCTGCCCCACAGTTCCTCAAGCCCTCCCTGACATCTTTGCATATTCTTGATGTGGTTGAGTCATGGAGTTGTTTTCCCCACATGCTCTTTTGAAACTTTAAGGTGATCGGCTGGTGGCCATGAGCGTCACATTCCCTTTGGTGTTAGTTGTTGTGTTCACTGCATTTAAACTAAGACGGGAAGAAAATTCATCTCAACCCACAGGCTTGTAGGATGTTGTTTTATATGAAGTGGTCAGAGAAGCAGACAAATCCTCTCTGAGAAGGTGAGAATTAAGACAAACTACAATTGAGGTGAGGAAAGGAGGGAGCCCTGCCACATCTTTGGGGGGGGGAGCACTCTAGAGAAAAGAAACACAAGTTGCTGAGGCAGAGTGTGATCCTGGTGGAAGGAGAGACCACCAGAGGGCTGGGCCCAGTGAAAGAGAAAGAAAACAGAAACTGAGTCACAGGCCGGAGGAAGGCAGCTCATGCCTGGCTCTATGCGTCTTGGGAAAGAATAGTCATTGGATTTTTTTTTTTTCAGGTGACAAGAGTATTTCTTTAAATGGCAGAAAAACACACAAGAGGAAGCCTGTCACTATGCTTGGAAGATAAATGATATGTAATATTACTAGGCATATAAACATAGCCAATCTGCCGATGACTAAAATTTTGTTTCCATGTCTTTTTACCACACAAAAGAGACTGATGTGTAGTCAGTCACTGCATACACAAACACTATTAGGTTCAAAAGACTTGTTCTGTGGATTTTCTTTCATTAAAAGCTGAAATCTTTTAAATCATCTTGCAGAGAGCTTTTGTGTGCGCTGCTCTTATGTACTAGACGTTACTGTCCTTCACCTTGGCCCTCTGGCTTCCTGCGCATGAAGGAGAAAAGAACTTGAAGGTAACCAGGGGAAACTCGGGGGGGGGGGGAGGACTATGGAAGGGACTACAGTGATGGCAGCCAGAGGTGACAGCTGGCCGTGTCCTCCTTGTGGGGTGTGCCAGTATCTCAAGGGACACTGCCCGCAGGAAGCCCAACAACACTGGCCCACATCTGTAGCATGCTCCTTAGCTGTTCTTTCTGCCATTTGTTAGTCTTCTAGAAAGCCTAAGGTGATACTGACAGCTGGGAACAGGTAGTGCCTGGGGAAGTGGGCACCGAGCACTGAGGAACCACAGAAAGCCTGCTGCTGCCGGAGGGTAAGTCTGCTTGAAATTAGGCAGGCAGAGAGAAGAGTTACACCCTGGGTAACTGTGGCTTCCAGAGCTTAGGCATAGTCTCTCCCCGTACAAGGTGGGGTCTGCCTCGCTGGAGAGATCCTGGGAAGGGAGGACAAAGGAGGATATGATAGCAGTCAATTACCCAAGTCCCTGTGGTTATAAAACACACACTCACTTCCCCTTGGCAGCGACAGGAAGCTCAGTGTCAGCCAAGTGGTCCTGCTGGTCTCTCCTTTGTTCCCTGAAGTCAGCAACAGCCTGGGAACAAGGAGAGATCCAGGGTTTGGGACTTGGTCTCAGCCTTGCCTATAATTTCAGATCACCTGGGACCCTAATGTCTATGCCTGGCCCCCAATTCCAGAGACTTTCACTTAATCTCTGGGGGGTGCAAACTGGGTATGGAAATGTTAGGGCCGTCCTCCTTATCCCAGGCTGCAACCAAGGTTGATATCCCAGCTTTAATGCCTGACAGCTGAATGTGGATCACCAGCCATGTGCTTGGGGAGGCCCATCCCTCCACACATAGGGCCAACTCCTTCAGTAGTCAGGGTAGGCTTGGGGTTTAAGGCTGTTGACAAACATTTACTTGCAGACAACATTTTCTTTTAAACTCAAAAGAAGAAAAAGAATGCAGTCCAGATTGCATTATGGTATTCATCATTATGCCAATGAAATTTTAAGATATAAATTTTAAAAATTTTTAAATAGAATTTCATGTATGAGGCCAGGCTGGCCTCAAACTGTCTATGTAGCTGAAGATGACCTTGAATTCTTGATCCTCCTGCCTCCACTTCAAAAGTGCTGGGATTACAGGCTTGTGCCGCCACATACTATGTGGTGCTTAGGGTCTAACCAAGGACTTCATAAGTGCTAGGCAAGCACTCTACTAACCTAACTACATCCTTGGCCACTAGTTTTTTAATATTTTTAATGAAGGAGGCCATGAGGCAAAGTGCCAAAAGCCAATTAAAGCCATATTGCAGCCATTGCTGGTCTTAGCCAACCTGTCTATAAAATGGGTAAAGAGTCACTCACAGCCAGGCGTTGTGGTACACACCTTTAATCCCAGCACTTGGGAGGCAGGTTGGACAATCACAGAGCTCAAGGCCACCCTGAGACTACATAGTGAATTCCAGGTCAGGCCTGGGCTAGAGTGAAATCCTTCCTTGAAGAAGCAAAAACTAAAACTAAACAAATAAGAGTCACTTAGGTCACTATGATGATACAGACATTCCACTTTCTTGTCCCTCCACAGTGAAGAACATGTCTTACTCAGATCTTCCCAACTGTTCTATCACACTAACACTCCTCTTACTGCTCAGAAGTATTAAAAACCTCCCATGCTGATGGAGCCATCTAGGCTCATCTGAATGAAGGAGCCTTGGGTACAGTGGGTCCGATCTCACGCTTATCTGCAGGATGCAGGAAGCACGTTCCACACACAAAATCCCAACTAAGGTGCTGTGCTCCTGCAGATGTTGCCCCAGCACCAGCTGCTTCAATCTGGGACTACACATGTGTCCCGTGTCGCCCATGATGGTTGATCTCGATTGTCAACTTGATTGCATCTGGAATTAACTAAGACATGCCTCTGAGTGAGTGTGTGAGGGCATTTCTAGGAAGGATTGACTGAGGAGGGAAGACCCTCCTGGAGTATGGGTGACATTGACAGTCCAGGGATAAAGGCGTCCCTGGAGAAAGCCATGTTTTCACCTGCCCGCCTGCCCTCACTCCTTGCTGGTGCGGATGGCTGTCCCTTTGCTGTGGGTACTGATGCCACCACTGCTATCCTCTTCCACCATCAGAACCCAGCTTCTTTGGCCTTCCAATGAGGACTAAAGACCAATGGCCTCTTCAGGAATCCCCCATTCCTTCAGCATCAGACAGGGACTGCCATGTTCTCAGTCTCCCCAGCCTATAGACAGCCATTTTTGGCTTGCCCAGCCCACACCATGTAAGCCAATCTCATAAATCCCCTTTGTAACATACACTCACTCTGTCATTTCTAGTCCTCTACAGAGGCTGACTAGGGCACTGCCAATGGAAGCGCTTGCTAAGAACATTTTTCTATGGCTCCCAAATGGGTATGTCCTTTAAGGACAACCTGAGAGCCTTGAACCAGATCTCTCAGGTTAGCATAGTTAAGGGCAAGGCTGTGCGTAAATGTGTATATACAATCACACGAATAGCAATTCCCATATGAGTCAAGGTAACACCCAGCTTTGGTGACTCCACTAGCTTCTGATGATCTCCATGAGTCACTACTCCTGATTCTTCATCCTGCAGAGTGCTTCACGGACACTCTCAGAAACCACATTGATACGTTCCTTTGTCTTCTGGGTTCTGCCTAGGGGAGACTCTGGCAGGAGAGGGTGGGAGGAGACTAAGTGGAATATAGGAATCGACCTTGCCCCAGAGTTCACACCAGCTGTGTTCTGTCTCTTCTACAGCTTGTTCTTCAGGTGTTGACAGAGAACCTTTCAGATGGCTGAAAACCCAAGGATACTTTGCTGCCCTTTCACTGGTCTCTTAACCCACTCCCAGCTTTGTAGACAGGCCCTCCGTTAAGCCCTCTCAGCTGCCTCCTGGGGACCATGCCATCTCCTTCCTACGGATCCCAAAGGACTTTCATCCTATAGTGTCATTTTCTTGCAGGTAATCCTACAGTCTTGATGTGGTCACCATCAGGTCAACTCAAATATACTTCAACTCTTCATGTGGTTATGACCATTACTTTGGGGGATTTTTTAAAAAAAAATAACATTTATACTGTGTCCACATAGTATTGCTACTTTACCATTGCCAAGAAAGCAGGAGGTTGGTACTCTCAGCATTGTTTTGGTGGAAGAAATTAAGCCCCTATAGGCAAGAGGTGGAACTAGGGCACGTTCCTGGTGATCATCCTTCTAGGCCCAGGGTTTCGGGCACCTAGAATTTACTTTTTACAAGTTGGCAAGCTGTGGCTTCTGGATTCTAGACTTCTCAAGTCCACCCTCACCTCGCTTCGATTTCAGTGTTTCTCCCCTGTGACTGATGGGCCTGAAGTCCGTGCCGTGAGGCTGGGGGCAGAAGCTCTTCCTGCTGCTGCAAAGGCAGTGCTGTGAAGCGTAACATACAGCCACCTCTGAGTGGGTATTTCCAGGAAAAATGCCTGCTTCTACTTATGTTTTATGGGGGTCCCCACTTAACATCTCCTTTGGAGTCCACATTTAGCTTTTCTGGTGGAATCTTTCCCAGAGATACCCAACGGACCAAAAGCCACATCGCCCACTGTAGTGGAGGAGGGGGGAGGGCGGTTTTTAAAGAGGAAATGGCACACTTTTCTCTTTAACTATTTGCTGGCAGACATTAGGGTGAGAATGAATACCTGGAAGTAATTATACTCCATTCCTGGAATCACTTATAGACGTAGATGTTCAGAAGAGATTTGAAAGAGACCAAAAAAAAAAAAAAAAAAAAAAAAAAAAAAAAAAAAAAAAAAAGAGGAAAGAAAGAAAAGAAAGAAAGAAAAAGTTGGATCTGTATCTTGCCTTGCTGTCTCCCTCTTGCAAATCATTTAACTCCTTCTGGGCCTTGGTTTCCTCACTTGAAAGTTGAGATTTTGAGGCTTGAGCCTATGACAGTACTTACAAGGATATTATAAAAAGCATGTCAGATGACAGATGTCAGGGTGCTGGAGAGATGACTTAGTGGGTAAGAGCACCTGCTGCTCAAGCATGAAGAGATGCATTCATGCATGCAAAAAGCTGGGTAGGTGTGGCTCCACATGCATGTGCACAGGATATGCATATGTGCACACATATATTACATATACTACACAACCCTAAAAAAAAAAGCAATGATAGAAGCCAGCATACTACCCAGATGTAACCATCTTCTGTGACCATTTGGACCACATGATTTTTCATCTTTCTTATGGGTCACATGGATTGGGTCCCTTGAGTATGTGTATATTTGTCGCCTGTAAATATATTGTCCATATGAAGATGTGCCTGAAGATGAAGACACAACTTTCACTTAGTCTAGTCACCTAGGGCTTGAGGATTTGTAGAGAACACAGATAGAGAAGATCGGGGCTGGATCCAGGAAGTCAGGCCTGGGAACCTGCTCTGAGTGGACAGGATGGGCTGCATAATTAGCAAAACCCACTGGCAATGCAGAGTCCTTTCTTCAGAATGTGTTGCTTAACAGCCGAGCAGTAATCCAAGAATGGCACAAGGATGAGGGCTCTGAAGATGGGGCGGTATGCCACTGCGTAATGGCTTCGGGGGTGACCTTGAGCAACTCATTTAGCTGCTCTGGACTATTGATTTTTCATCTTGTTTTTATAGTTTTATATAGCCCAGGCTGCTTTTGAACTCCTTAGGTAGCTGAAAGTGAGCTGGGGTTCCTGATCTTCCTGCCTCTGTCTCCCGAGTCCTGGGATTGACTCCAGTGGGTTCAGTGGGCAGATCACAGTTTTGGACACTCACTGCGCTCAGTAAGAAGATTTTGTTATGCTGTAATTCCCATCCTCGATGACATCATTGGTCTTTATGTGGTTGGTTTACTTCTTGATTGAATCGTTCCTACCAGCACAGTACCTAAACATTTTCATAAGGTAAAATCTTAATCCTGGTGGAGTGGTATTGGGCTAACTAGTGTAATCAAGTGCTGATCATTATGAGTATCAAAGTTAAGTCCAAAATTAGTAACAGCAGAATAAATAAAGTGAAAAACTGTAATTTTTTAAAACATGGATTGAAGTGTAGTAGAACTAAACAAATAACTTTTTAACTTTTTATTGACAATTTCTGTATATAAAGTTAACATGACTATAATCCCCTCTCACCACCCTACTTTTACTCCCTTCCAATGCCCCTCCACTGAATCCCTTCTTCTTCCCATCTATTGTGGGAAGTGGTTTTTAATTAATCATGAACTCTATGGACATGTCACATATTGGTCATATTCCCATCAGCTTATACTCTTACATACCCTCTCCCTTGTCTTCATTCCACTAAGGACCCTCCTTGGTGGGTTATTTATATTCACAGGGAGAGATGAGAGGAGGGGATACTTAACAGGCAAGTGGAGGGACTAAATTTTGCAGTGGAAGGGTCTTTGAGGGGTAGAGGTTAAGGAGAGTAGGAAGTATTACACAAGACTAATGACAGCATGGGTCAGTATCATTGAAACCTTTCTCCAAGTTAGCTAACTGAAAGATTTAACTCTTAGTAGGGGGAAGGGGCAAATAGGGGGTGGAGAAAGTTTAATCCTAAAACCACAGGCTCAAGCTGGTAAATCCCAGTCCCAGAATGGAATTAACCCCACAGTGAGTTGTTAGTCAGGGAGACCCATGAAGTTTCCGAAACAATGCATTGCCAAAGCACTTGTTTACCCACTGGAGCTAAATGCTAAGACCCTATTGCTGAAGACACTAGAAGCTACAGTCACAGGATGAGGAAAGATCACTCTGGAACTGAGAAGAAAACCAGCTCCCTGCTGGCTACCCCTCGTAGTGCTGAAAAGTGATTTGAGAACTACTGGGGGATATTGATCACCAATAGCATGAACAAGCTGGGCATCCTGTAAGCTGTGAAATCAACCAGCTGGGCAAGATGTACATGCCTGTGCAATAGCAACACATAAGTTGTGGGAGTAATCAATAAAGAAAATTCTTACTAGACGTGTCAGGTCATCCATATACAGATATCAGCAGACCATGAACCTGAGCTACATCCACCTGCCACCTGTTTTTATAAAAAAAGATTTATGACACACCTACATCATTCATTCTCATAGTGTCTGGGGATGACTGTCTTCATATGACAATGGGGGGTTGAATCCTTCACATCAAGACCATTCAGCTCAGAAAACCTAATGTGTTTTCTACTGGGACCATTACATGAAGAATGAAAATTTACATGAGATGTTTGCTGAGCTCCAAGTAATGCATCCTAAAGAATTATGTGTGAAGTAAGGTGTTGGATGAGAATGAATGTGCTTTGTCAAGTGATAAAACACTGCAAAAATACAAGAGTTGATTAGTCCCCAGTGTTGACCTACTATGGTATTATATCTGCCATAAGGTTGTGTGCTACTTGGAAAGAAAATTAGGAAATACACAAAATGTCATGAAGTGATCAACCGACAACACTTTCCTGGGTGCTCATTGTGGTAGAACACCATGGTATCTGTCACCTCAGTTACCTCAAATGTGGCTTTGGTGGACAAACAGCTGACGTGTTATGATAGTGGAGAAACACAAAGGGCAAAAGGAAATAAAGGAAAACATGCTTCTCTTAAAAAAAAAAAAAACATAGAAGAAAAGAAAAGAAAAAAATTAAGCCTTCCTGATTCCTTATTGGAGCTTTCCTAGCTATTACATGGTTAAAATCTCAGATGTGCTTCCTAGGGGAAAAATATCCCAGTGGTTTGGGAAAGCTGCCAACCCTGATACCGCAGCCTTTGGGTTCAGGATGGTGAAAGAGATACTCACGTAGTTCTCTATTATGAAAGGCTACGTTGCCAAATCGAATCTTGGGAGCACATGTTAGATTTTTTTTTTTGGGGGGGGGGGCTTGGCTATGGAAGTGCTAGGAGCCTTGATAAAAGTAGTTACCTCTGGCTTTTTCTCCCTGCCCCAAGCTTCCCTGTTGAGATCAGGGGGAGAACAATTAAGTGTACACACACAAGCCAGCCAGGCTGCTTCAGTGCCCCGGGCAGCTTTCCATCATTGTCAGGATGGGCACAGGGCCATGGGGTAACCCTTGACAAGGAGGCTGCTGCCTCACCAGGGCTTCAGCCCAAAACACAAGCCCTTTCTCCTATCTCCAACCCTCTGACCACAGGCTTTCTCATTTACAATCTGGTCCCCTTGCCAAGCTGTCTTCCATCCTGCCAAATCCTAATAACGAGCTCCAAAGCCTCTCCCATCGCTGATGATGCTCACCTTCACGTTTCCTCTCTAGCCCAAACTAACAGGAGCTGAGACCACCCTTCCTCCTGAGACGAAGCTGCCCCCATTGATGGTTAGGGTGAGCTTCTAGGCCACTGCTGACATATGCAAATATATCGACTATTACATTCAGTGAGAGCAAGAAAGACAACTGACATGGTTAAACATCTTCTCTGTTTCTGTTTTGATTGAGATAAAGTCTATGTAGCCCAGGCTTGATTTGAACTTGTGACCTTCTTGCCTCAGTCCCTCCACTGGGACTACAGACTACCACACCCTGCTTGAACACCTTGTTTTTCTGTCTTAGTGATGGCGTTTGTTTCATTTCAGTAACAACCCTTCTCTTTAATGTACATAGGAGAGCTAGGAGGCTGTTAGACCATGCTGTTATACAGTCTTGATAATTATAACGTCTTAGGAAGGGCTCTGCACATCATGGACACTCTGGCATGTTCTGTTGATAACAGACACTTCCTGCTCATCTTACAAGGCTATGGTGAATGTGGGTGACATGGCTTCCATCCAGATTCCAGAAGTGCTAGCATTTCTCCTTCTTCTCTCCCCCCACCAAAAAAAGTTCACCTTGGCAATCATGGCATCTACCTTATATCTTCCACCAAGGCTACATTCATTAGAAGCCAAAGATATGCCAGAAAAAGCAGTGTGTGTCACCAGCATCCGCCTGCTTACTTGGAAATAAGGATTTGGGGTCTGAGAGTGTGCAAGCACAGGAATCGTGGAAACGTTACATAAAGTAAACTTGAGGCTCCACCATGTCTCCACAGAATAACCTTCAACTTCCCTCCAATGCCACGCTGTGCTTGCCTTCGGGTGTGGGTTCTTTACAAAAATGATCACTGTTTCCTCGCCGTTTTCCCCAGTACTTCTATTGCCTGACAGATATTTCCCTCTTGTGACATCACATCCCTCGGAAATGTCCCCAGTGGACCCAACTTCTTTCACATTGTGCCCAGCAACTCCTCTCCTGGGTCTCCTGGAAGGACTAGCTCTCCGAGGGAGCCCGGGAGGAAGACGCTCTCTGTGAAGATGGTTCCCTTCTCTAGCAATCATGAATCTGGTCCCCACTGGCTCCTCTTCTGATGAAGAAATGTTTGACATGTGTTCTCTAAGGCCGATCCTTCTAGCTGTGCCTTGATTCTACCGGGAACTATACCAAGTACATTGGAATTTTAACCAATTTCTCCTCACTGGACACTCCACTCAGCTTACACACAGACTAGATCAGACACCACTCTCCCCTAACACACCCACATTCATACCTGTATCTAGTCCTTTTAGGGAATTAAAAATAACTGAGGGGAGCTGGGTGTGGTGGCGCACGCCTTTAATCCCAGCACTCGGAAGGCAGAGGTAGGAGGATCACTGTGAGTTCAAGGCCACCCTGAGAATACAGAGTGAATTCCATGTCAGCCTGGGCTAGAGTGAGACCCTACCTCAAAAAACCAATAAATAAATAAAAATAATTAAAATAAAAATAATTGAGGGGGGCTGGTGAGATGACTTAGTGATTAAGGCGCTTGCCTGCAAAGCCAAAGGACCCAGGTCCAATTCCCCAGAACTCATGTAAACCAGATGTACAAGGTGGCGCATGTGTCTGGAGTTTGCAGTGGCTGGATGCCCTGGCACACCCATTCTCTCTCTCTGTCTCTGTCTTTTTCTCTCTTTCTCTCTCTCTTCCCCTGCCTCTTTCCATCTCTCCTAAATTAATAAAATAAAATAAAATATCTTTTAAAATAATTTAGGAAAACAAAGTAAATATAAATACAAAAGGAAATTAAAAGGGCGTACTATTTGAAATAGGTAGTACTACTAAGTATAAAGAATAGTCTAAAGCAGAAACAATTAAAATTGTCATACCAATAAAACACCACATAGCCTGCTCTCCAAATCTCCTAATAAATTTTGTTGAATGACTAAATGAATGTCTATTACTATATAAATTTAAGAAAAGAGTAAATGCATAATATTTTATTTTAGAAGCATTAAAGCTTTAATAAAGCCGGGTGTGGTGGTGCATGACTCTAATCCCAGCACTTGGGAGGCAGAGGTAGGAAGATCACTGTGAGTTCAAGGTCAGCCTGAGACTACATAGTGAATTCTAGGTCAGCCTTGGCTAGAGTGAGACCCTACCTTAAAAAAAAGAAAAAGAAGAATAATCTGTAATAAAAATAAAATTCTGGGGCTGGAGAGATGGCTTAGCAGTTAAGCGCTTGCCTGTGAAACCTCAGGACACCGGTTTGAGGCTCAATTCCCCAGGACCCACATTAACCAGATGCACAAGGGGGCGCACGCATCTGGAGTTCATTTGTAGTGCTGGAGGCCCTGGTACGCCCATTCTCTCTCTCTCTCCCCCTCCCTCCCTCCCTCCATCCCTCCCTCTTTCTCTATCTGTCGCTCTCAAATAAATAAATAAATAAATAAAAAATTCTGTCCTCATTTTATAGCACACAAAATAAATTCTAAATATAAAAAGAGGTAAATTATAAAATTAAACCAGACAAACTGTACAAAAATTATTTTGAAAACTCCTCAAATACTCAAAGTGACCATTATATTTCCAAAAATCATAGCAGTCATATGTATACACTGGATGAATTACACATATAAAATGAATATATTTTATATTGATAAATAATGCAAACTAAGAGAATTAAAATAATTTAATATAAAAATATTTTCAATTACAAATAGAAAATAGTTGCACATATAAAACTCAATTTCTGTTTAATATATAAGAAAAGTCATTATTCATTTATAAAATTATCACTTCTGGACTAGAGATATGGCTTAGCAGTTAAGGTGCTTTCCTGCGAAGCCTAAGGACCCAGGTTTGATTTCCCAGTACCCATGTAAGCCAGATGCACAAGATGGTGCATGCTTCTGGAATTCATTTGCAGTGCCCTGGTGTGCCCATTCTCTCTCTCTCAAATAAATAAAATATTTTCTAAGAACAAAGAAATCATGACTTCTTATTTGCCAATAGTTTTACATGTTTATTACCATTACCTCTGAAGGACTGCAATATATTATATACAATCGGTCTTTCTCTGGCATATATTTTGCAAATAATGTTAATGAAAAAAATTAATGCACAGTTTTTTAAATATTTATGAGATCAAATATTTATCAAACATTTTGCTTTTGTTTTCTGCCATGTTTAACATGGTCTTCTCCCCCTCAAAGTTATAAATTCACCGATGTCTTATGCTTTTTGTCTGTACTTACTTTAAATCATAGCCATTATTTTACTTAAGGTTGAGGTGAGATTGTTCTTAATTCTTCCCCTCAGCTAACTCATCTCTGATGCCTCCTCACTCTGCAAATGTGGAATAACAATTACAGCTTAAATAGATGTTACACAGATATGCTCATGAGCACACATAAACACACTAGTATGACTTTAAGAATTTCTGTTCTGTTCATTAGTACTGTCAGAGGTGACAAGTTGCTCACATTATTTCAAAGTGGGTAATGAGTTTGAACATCCAGCAAGGTATGTCTTCCCTGATCAAATAGTCTTACATGCTTACTTTTCAGAAGATCCCGTCTCATTTAGTAAGACTTTTCCAAAAATATGCCTTTAGGATTTTGAGTGGGATAACGTTAATATATGCATTCGATTGGAGAGAGAATGGAGGAGAATTGGGTATGGTTATATCCTCCCTGTGAACATATGAATCGCTCCACCCTTTTTGAAGTTCGACTTGGCAGTGTAGATCAAGAACTCTAAAAATATGAACACTCGGAGACCTAGTCATTCCAGGTTTTGATCATAAACTCTAAGTAAGTAATTTATAATCTGCACAGTAGGTGTCTACAAGTACCTAGCCATAGTTTGTCTTATATAATATGCCAATACACATGTTTGCTGGGAAGGAATTGAGTAGACAATGCTGTACTTGTATAGTAAAATCCAGAAGAAACTTTCTTAGAAATTGTTACACATAAAGACTATACTTCCAGGGATCATTTCGATAGTTCTTCACTAGAGAAGTTTCTCTGACTATGTAGAGTACCGGAAACCACGAGGAGGAGACGTAGTAGCGTCATGAAGTGGCTCTTGGTGTTGCTTTGCTGCTACTGACATTTGCTATTGATGATTGTTCCTGCTTTTCTTAGGGGGAGCGGTAGGGAAAAGAGGCAGTCTGAGTGGCAAAAAAAGCGAGAAAAGAAAAAGAGAAAAAGACGGGCTGGAGAAAAAGCTTAGTGTTTAAGGAGCTTGCCTGCAACATCAAAGGACCCAGGTTCAATTCCCCAGGATCCACATAAGCCAGATGCACAAGGGGGGGGGCGCATGCATCTGGAGTTTGTTTGCAGCTGGAGGCCCTGGCGCACCCATTCTCTCCCTCTCTCTCTCTCTCTCTCTCTCTCTCTCTCTCTCTCCCCTCTTGCCTATTTCTCTCTCTCAAATAAATAACGAAAAATAAAATACTTAAAAAAAAGAAAAGAAGAAATTGTTATGTATAACTAAACATGTTAATCATTGATAGGTCCACTGTTGTGTGGGTCAATGCTAACAACTATCTCCCTGGAGGAAAGCTTGTATGAGGCCTTGGTCATTGTCTTTGAGGTAAAACAGTGTAATGGCCAATTTTAAGGTACCAGCCATAGATCACTAAATTAAGAATTGGGATGAAAGGTGTACACAGCTCTCCTGAGCTGCCTGCAGCAGTTATGTGGAAGAGAAGGAGGAAGGGAGAGACAGACAAACAGATACACAGACACCCATCACGTCACTCAAGAGAAGGTAAAAACTTTGCAATGGGCCTCATAGGTACTGTGAGGGCAATAGTGAGTTCGGTAGCCAGACAGACAACTTAACTCTGCATCCAAAATGCACAGCAAGGTGGCCAGGAGAAAGCAGATGAGAGTAGAAGAGTAAAAAATGACAAGGGAGGTCACTGATGGAAGGTGGGTCCCCAGAGACCCAAGGGAGATAATTAAGATTAGGAAGCCGGTTGTGGTAGCGCACGTCTTTAATGCCAGCACTTGGGAGGCAGAGGTAGGAGGATCACTGTGAATTCAAGGCCACCCTGAGACTTCATAGTGAATTCCAGGTCAGCCTGGGCTAGAGTGAGACCCTACCTCGAAAAACCAAAACAAAACAAAACAAAAAAAGATTAGGAACAGTGGGCTGGAGAGATAGCCCAGCAGTCCTCTGAAACTTGAGGGCCTGAGAGGTCCTGAGACCACTCTAGTTCAAATCTCCAGATTCCACATAAACAGCTGGGTATGGCCATGTGCCTCAGCAACCTCAATCCCGTAGTGGAGTAGAGACCTGAGAATCACTTGCAAAAACCCCCAGCAAGCTCTATTATCAGAAAGAGACTCCAGCTCAAACAAGAATGTTCTGGGCTGGAGAGATGGCTTAAACAGTTAAGGCACTTGTCTGTGAAGCCTAAGGACCCAGGTTCGATTCCCCAGTACCCACATAAACCAAATGCACAGGGTGGCACATACATCTGGAGTTCATTTGCGGTTGCTAGAGGCCCTGGTGCACCCATTCTCTCCCCCCACCAGCCGCCTCTCTCTTAAATAAATAAATAAATATAAACTATTTTTTAAAAAGGAATGCTTTGAAAAGCAAGAGTGGGTAACCCAACATTCTGCTCCCACAACCATAGGCAAGATCATGCTGATGCAGGTGAACTCACCACAGGCGCACATACACATGAGTGCCGCACACCACCCAAAACTACACATCAGCAACAAAGAGAAAACAATATATATTTATATTTTTTCTGTTTAAAAAATACATATTAAAATATATAAGTGTGTAATATATAGTAATAAAATATAGAATATATACTAAATAAAATATATATAACATTATATATATTATATAATATATAGTTAAATTTGTGTATATTTAATATAGTTATCAAATATGCATTATATATTGGGAACAAAAAGTTCTAAAACCAAAATGCAATCACTTGAGTTTCTGAAATATAGATTGATTTTGTCTCCAAGATTTCTTTAAAGTTGGCCTGCTACCTTATACGTGTGTTTATGTGTGTGCATGCATGTACATGTCTGCATCTGTGTGAGAACATATTGTGCATACATGTGTGTATGCGTGTGTGTGCATTGAAGACTTCAGCAAGGCGGTGACATGATGAGGTATAAATCTGCCGACATTTGGGAGGAGGGCTGCGGGGAGGCAGACACAGCATTTGGGTGGTCAGAGAGAAGCTGTTGGTGGCTGGAGGGAGGAGACGTGCGGGGGTGGAGGGAAGTACTGGTATTAAGGATGTATTTGGAAGAAACAGCCGCCAGGATTTGCCGTGATTCTCATGCCGCCAGACTGGCACCGTTTTGTAGATGAGTGTCCAGGCTTCCTGACTTAGGTTGCTTCAGCTGAACTATTCTTTGTTGGAGTAATTATATTTTATTATCCCTGTGGAATGTAGCCCATGCATGAAGTATTCTTAAAGGGCCAACCAGCCCCTTGAGATAGCTCGACTATGTCACGTCCCTGCTCAACAACTCTCCTCTGCTCGCTGTAGCTTCCTTTAAGTCCATGGCCCCTATCCTGACCCTGACCTACTTTTTCACTGTCTTATAGATGTCCTCCTCTCAAACCATCACATCCCTCAGTCAACCATTTCTTGTTTCAATTCTATATACCCCTCTGTGGCCAATTATATGAATGGCTATCAAGAAATTCACTGTTCCTCTCTCCTTGACCATGCCTTGGGAGAATTGTACTTCTCACCCCAAAAGCTTGACATGGTCACTTAATTCTTTTTTTCCTGTGACTTAGAAGAGAAGGTCACAGCAGAAGCTCTGTCCTCATCCATTCTCCTCTTCCAAGAGGCCAGGGAGTGTTATTGAACAGATAAAACTAGATGACGGTCCTGAGTAGAAAGATTCAAGCCAGGGCACATGTTACAAGGAAAGAATGGAAAGTTAGTTTATGTCTTGACTATTAGTCTATCTCCCATTTCCATAATTAAATACCTCATAAAGAAAAGTTGTTTGTTTAGCTCACAGTTTTGGAGGCTGCATTGGAGAACACACTGAAGCCACATCCAAAACATCATGCTAACTGTGTTAGTTACTTTTGTTCTTACCAGGACTAAATACCTGAAAAGAAGCAACTTAAGAGAGGAATGATTGTTTTGGGGTGGTTTGAGGATTTCATCCATCACAGTAGGGAAGGCTTGGTGGCGGACCATTGGGCTGCTGCTCACATCTGCATGGATCAAAAACCAGAGAGGGCGGCTGGAGACATGGCTTAGCAGTTAAGGCATTTGCCTGCAAAGCCAAAGGACCCAGGTTTGATTCCCCAGGATCCATATAAGCCAGATGAACAAGGGGGCACATGTGGCTGGAGTTCATTTGCAGTGGCTGGAGGCCCTGGCCCATCCATTCTCTCTCTGTCTGTCTCCTCTCTCTCTCCCCCCTCCTTGCAAATAAACAAATAAAGTAAAAAAAATCTTTCAAAAAGAGAGAGAGAGAGAGAGAGAGAGAGGATAGGCTCTCCTCTCAAGGCCCATCCCCTTGTGACTTGCCTCCAGCAAGTTATGCCTCCCCTCCTTACTTCCACAACCTCTCTCAACAGTGCCACTAGCTGGGGATCAAATGTTCAAATACATGAGCTTTTGGAGGCCATTTCGCATCCAAATCACAACTCTGACCTCACCATTCTCTCCACTCTGCTGCCAAGGGGGACGTTGTCAACTGTGGCTCGAGACCTCGGCAGGGATTTATGGGATGTCTGTGCCTCACTGGTATCACAGGGAGATTTTCCAGGGAACCTGTAAGACTGTCCACAAGGAAGGCTCCTTGCAGTCACCTCCCATAGCATGTGGAGCACTGCTCACGGGACACTCTGCACAGGGTCAGCTTGCAAAGGGAAGGCTCCTGCTGGCCCTTGCTCCCATGATCTCTGTGCCTGGAGATCAGTTTCCTGAAGACTGCTAGTCAAGGCAGACAAGGCAGCAGTCACCAGGACATCATCCAGGCCCACCTTCTCGATCTGAACCCAGCCTCTGCCACTCACCAGCTAAGTGCCTCCGAACAGTGCACTTGATCTCTCTGAGCCTACCTTCCTCATCTGTAAAATGGAATGATTGAGATTGTATTGGCCTCTTAGTACTGCCAGGAGCAAAGGAACCAGTATGTATAAAGACCTCAGAACAGTGTCTAAACAATCATGCCTACACTTCTTTGTGATCGTTAAATAAATGCTCCTTTCTTCTAAAGCAAGCCTGCTCTGGGTCGATGGAAGTTTATGTTTTCTAATACCTCATAAATAACACAGAGCCAGAAAATTGTTTTAGATTAGCAAGGATTAGATTAGATTTATTTTGTAAGGTCCAAAGGGCAGACCTGGGATGGAGGCACTGAAATTTGTTCACTCATTTATAATTCAGAAGGTATTTATTGAAAGCCACAATACTAATCTCTAGGGTTTGCCACAATGAACAGAACAAAAATTCCCACTCTTGCAAAGATATTTTCCAGTGACGGTAGGGAGAAGACCATGAGCTAGACAGATAGGAGACACAGCCCCACTGTGTTGTGGCCGGTGGTCTGAGGTACAAACAGGGAAAAATGAATCAGGGAAGGAGGAGAGTTGCGTGTTCAGATGAGGGTCAGAGAGGTCTGCTTAGAGAGGCAGATCTTAAAGTCAGCTTGTCCCCATGACCTTTTGTATACCTTGGACAGTCCGTGACTCAGAAATCAAGTTCCCCTCCTTTCCTAAGCCCGCTAGTCTCTGGTGGGGTAGTGCAAAGGAGACTCTCACCTTTTTGCATGCACTCAAGCTAAACATTTAACTTGGACGCACATAGAAGAGCATAGCTTGTGGGCCAGGGTAAGCAAACCGACCTGCCAAACTTTCATTTGCTGAACTCGGTTTTGAAAAGAAATCTTCATCAGAAGCTGGGGTGACTGATTTCCCTGACCGAAGGACAGTTGACTAAACAGCTCTCAAGGAAGTAGAAAGAGAGCCTGAGGCGAGGTTGCAGATGCCTCCCCCCTTCTGAACTCTCCATATGGAAACCCCAGGGTGTTCAGGAAGAGCGAACAGAGTACAGGGAAGACTCCTGCCAAAAGAGCACAAGGCCTGGCTTTGTGCTTGTAGCTTCCGATATGAGGAGATATAAACCCTGCTGCTAGGATTGCATAGCTCCTCGGTTTATTTATCATTGCTTCTGCAAATCTCACTCGGATCCCAGATTTAGACCCTCTGTCATTTGTCATTAAGACTAATTGCTCCTGGGAAAGGAGCCTGGCTTCGTAGGGAGATGTGGAAGGGCTTGCCTAGGCTGATCCTGGCAGATCATACCTAATCGTGGGCTCAGCTTCCACCAGCACCCATAGTGGGGCCTGGTGTGCAGGGGGGACAGGGGGACAGAGCAAGAAGGTACCACAGGGAACCAGGACCCCCCAGCCTGAATCTTCACAAGTGCGGCACAGGGCTGCAGATGCTATGCGGCTAAACCCCATTCCTCCTCAGAAGGTACCTGGGGAACAGGCCACACCGGCAGAGAGGACCATGGTCTTTTCTCCATGGAGGGCTGGCAAGACCGCATTGTGATGCTCTGCATGGAATTATGCCACCTACAACCAGCGCTGGGATCCTGATCTTCCTGTGTCCCAGCTCGAGATGGGTGGAGGGAACTAGGGAAGCAAAACGCTGAACCTTTGACAATCAATAGCCAGCCTTGACTTCTAGGAAGGCGTCTTAGTCACAGGGAAGGAAACCTCAGAGGAGCTGATAGGTGGGTAGACAGATGTCCTACTGGAGGCCATCCCAAGACCACACAGTACAAGAAAAGAGACACGGGTTGATTTTGTTGTCTTGTTGAGCTTGGGGGAGGGGTTAGTCAGGTGCGCCATTACGCATGCAGGTTCAGATTTTGCCTAGTGTAGGAAAAGAACTCAAACCCCCAATTTTTCCTCAGAGATTCTTTTTCAAAGAAGTGATTTTTGTCTGCCACTCCAGCTTTCTGCAGCCAGCCAAGTGGAACAAAGCTCCGCTGTGGCACTGCCTGGCATTGCCACCCACACCCCTCCTTCCTCCGCTCCCATCACCTGAGGATTTCCTTGTCCAATTCACAGGCCGCCAAACAACCAGCTTCTGCACCAGACCTGGGCGTCGCCCCAGGAGGTTAACTTCATGGGTCAGTGGCACCATGCCATGGTGCACAGGTGATGTCGTCAGGCGTTATTCTGGGCGTTTCTGCCACGGTGTGTTTGGATGAGATTAGCATTTAAATTGGTGGACTTGGAGGGAAGCACCCTGCAATGCAGGATGTGGGCGGATCTCACCCAGTCAGCCAAAGCGAACAGTAAGCAAAGCTTCAAGCTTGGATTGACTCTTCCCTAGTTCTCCCCTCCGCACGGGCACCTTGCATCCTCTTAACCTCCCCATTCACGTGGGCCAACTCTCTGACTGATACCTTAGAGCTTCTGGAAAGATGGTGGATTCCTTGTCAAGGATGAGGGTAATGTGTAGAACGGTGCACACCACACACACAGCATTTTAGATCATCGCACACATCTGTTAGTGTCTTGGCATTCATCCTTTCAGACAACTCTTCATGGGAACATATCCTCATTCACACGTGCATGTAGACAACTTTTATTGCCATTCGTCAGCTGCCTATTGCACTGAACAATGTACTGTCTTACCACACCCTGTGAAACTGCTTGCCACATGACTGTTTCGTTAAATGGTAAGATTATTGGAGTTCCATTTTGAAAGGCATGCAGACTCATTCTAATTTTTCAATATAAATAATAATTCTGTGATTATCAGCTGGTCGTACAGGCTGCTCACATTTATATGCAGATCTATCCAGAGGAAATTCCTTGAAGTGGGAATGTTGGGTCGTAGGTGTATATATTTTACATTTTGATGCACATTGCCTACCTACCCAGAAAAGAAAATAAGAAGACATGACAGTGATTGCTACATTCACAGATGCCAGAGGAGAGCAAGCACCCACCACAGTGTCTGGCACTGGAACTCAGGGTGACAGTGAGCTGAGTGTGGCCTATGGGTTGTCCTCCCCCAGATGGCATGGGACAGAGCTTTTCTCTCTCCCTTCCTGCTTTCTGAAAGGGAAAGTCCACTCCTGCTCAGTGCCAGGCAGATTCCACTCCTTCTTGGTGCCAGGGAGGGTCCACTCCAGCTCTGTGTGTGGTAGGGGGGATACACTCCTGCTCGGTGTTCACTCCTACTCCATGCTTCAGGCTCCCTGCCTCATACCTTTGGCCCAGTGCAACTGACTCACCCCACCCCAGTCTGTGTCGGTCTTCTGCCCTCCTCATACGTCATTGTACCATCTTCAGCTCTGTTGAAATCTTCTATCTTCCAGGTCGGGGGGGGGGGTGCTCAGGTTGTCTCCTCAGTCACCCTTGGTCTCTTCCCCAAATCCTTGGTTTGTGCTTTTCTAGGGTGTCCAGTATTCTGTCTTTAACAGGGCAGCCACCCTGCATGTCCTGGGGTCCTGTGGGTTAAGTGCTTACTGTGCAAGTATAAGAAGCTACGTTTCGGGTACCCAGCACCCACATGAATGCTGGAAAATACCCTCAAGCCCAACTTTTGGGAGGGAGGCAGTGACCAGAGCATCCTCGGGGGCTTGCTAGCTAGCAAGTCTGGCTGGATCTGTGAACTCAAGGTTCAGTGCAAAACTCTATCTCAGAAAAGTAAGGTGGAGGGCCGGGTGTGGTGGCGCATACCTTTAATCCCAGAATTCAGGAGGTCCAGGTAGGAGGATCACTGGGCATTCCTGAGACTACAAGTGAACACTAGATCAGCCTGGGATAGAGCGAGACCCTACCTCAAAAAAAAATTTTTTTTTTTAAATAGGTGGAGAGCAACTGAGGAAGACACCCAACCTCAACCTCAGACCTCCACATACATGCATGCACACACCTGCACCCACACATACATGTGCACACACATGCACAAAATTCAGAACAAAAACATGCTTCCATACTGAACACATAGACATTTTTCCTCTTAATTAGTCCCTGAACAAACAGTATAGTAACTATTTACACAGCATTACACTCTATTAGGGACAAGTCAACGAGCGATAATCTAAGGTACATGGGAGGATTGTGTCAGTTCCATGTAAACACCGACCCATTTTACACAAGGCACTCAGACATGCACAGACTTTGGTGCGTGTGGGGGCTGTGGAACCAATCCTCTGTAGATACCAAAGGAGGACTGTGCTCGCCTTCTGGCTCTACTGGCTTCCTGAGAAGTCCTGCAGGACAGAATCCTATCTCCTCTGCAGCAGCTAATACCACTGACCGGGGACCAATAAATGTGCAATGGCTTGCCTTGAAGATAGCAGAGCCCTACTGAGGAGACAGAGTCCTGTGCTCAGAACGAGGTCATTAGGGTGCTTTTTGTTTTCTGATGTAGTCTCTGGAGCCTTGGCTGTATTTTTGTTGGGAGGTTGGATTGTGGAGATGATGAGAAATGAGGTCTTAAAGCTGTTCTAATTTTCTCCATTATCCATTAAGTACCTCATCTCTAGTCTCTAGACCCCTGTTCACCCTGGAGACTGGGCTGGACCCAGTTTATGGTGCGTCTAGGGAATCTAGAACCCCCTGCAGTGACAGCATTGGGTCTGCAGTGGATCCCCATGCCTGGTTTGCTAAGTGTTCCATAGTGCTCATATTTAGAATTCTTCCAGATATGAAAACCACCAATGAAGATATCTTCTGAAACTCAGAGAAGAAAGTAGTGCAGACTTATTTAGCCACAAGAAAAAAAAAATCATTAGCAGGTGAAGCAAAACATATTATATTTTCCCACAAAGACATAAACTGTGGCCGAGGGCTTCCGGTGGGTCATCTTAACCATAGCAAGAGGACCCTGTGGAATTCAGAGCTAGCATCCTACCCCATGGACCTGGACTCTCAGGACTGGTGTGGGGTGGTTCACTCCCTAGTAGGGCTGGGGGTCTGCACAAATGTCTTGGACTATCCGCTGGGCTGTGGTCTCCATCTGCTGAATCTATTGTCCTCTGGCAGAGATGGAGCGAGAGGTTCAAAGTTAATCACAGTGCCCGCCCCAATTTTCTAGGGTCCGGAGCTCACATTGCACTATGCAAATGCTGTCCCCTAGTGGGAATTTCTGGTATGGCACCCCCAAAAATCCAAAAATCTCTGGTCTCTCAGTGTAGGTGGAAAGAGCTTATCCAACCTCTCTCTCTAGTGTTACATAGTTCAGGAAATTGAGGCCAAGTAGAAAAGGTGACTGCCTCCAAGTCACATGCTAAATGTAAAATTCAGGAGTAAAGCACAATAATTTGTACATTTCTTGTCATGATTAATGAACATATCCTCAGAAAACCCTGCATTTCTTAAGAACACTCAGAAAAGCCTCCACCTTTTGTTTCCCTGTGCTCAAAACTAGTTCACTATGTGCTTTTGGTGTTTTAAATTTGTTTTGTTTTATTTGTTATAAATATATATGTAAAAAATCCATTAGTGGGTCATTAATTTGTCCTTTATTTACAGCTAACTTTAAGTAATAACTATTTATCAAAATGATAATTGTTTATACAAAAGCTATGGACATTTTTTTTTTAAAAAAAAAAGAGGCCATTGAAAGCAAAGAAAAAAAATATGCTACTTGAAACATTTCACCTACGAAAACAACTGTCTTTGGGGGAATTCTGTTACTGTCATTTTAAATACTCCCTTCTGCCTCTTTCATTTCTTTCCTGCCACATTAAAAACATAAAATAAAAAAGCCTTTGTTTCTGCTTATCTTCTCTCTGTCCTGAAACCATGGGCATCCCTTGACCTGGGGTGCTGTGGAGACTGGTGTTCAGTTGTGGTACCAGGAATAGCGAGGCCCAGGCATAGCAACGCCCTGGAGAAAGGGAGGCTGGCCTCAAGCCACCTCCTCCTGTCCCTCTCACACTTCCCGAGCCATGTGGTTGCCATAGGAACTACAGCACTTGCCTGGCATCCCTCCCCGGGATGCGCAGGACTTAAAACCCTTGAAGCTTGGAACTTCTCAGCGAAGGGGTTCTCATCCCAGACCTTGTCCCCTGACCACACTGGCACCTTGCTCTCCCTCTTGCTCTTCGTTTCTTCTCCTAGCCACAGCCAAATCAAGCCAGGCTTCCTCTTATTTAGAACTTACTAAATAAATACGTGCAGGAAAATGACAAGCCAAGATTCAATTAACTTTGAGTCAGCAGACCCATCAATTGTGTTCCTTGGTTTCCCTGGGAAGCAAGGCTGGTGGTCATAATCACAGTGGTTGTTATTACTAACCTGTCAGCTTTGTTTGGGCTTGATTGGTGTGTTGCTCTTGTATACAGCATACCGCCATGCTCCCTTTTGTATCTTCTTAGTATCATATGAGCTGTTTTTACGGAGGGCGTCTCTAGCCTCACCGCTTGCTTTCCGGTCGTGCCATTCACCTCTCTTTCCAGGGCCCTAAAGCGATGCTCAGATACGATAGCAACTTGCCAGAGACATATTGTTACTATGTGAGGTGCCTGAGATTTCAGCCAGCCTACAGGACCCCAGTTCTCTGACCTTACTACACCATCTGAGAAATCTCTGGGAGTGCTATGGCAAGGATGGGGTTTGAGTGTGTCCCCCAAGGCCTCGTGTACTGGAGGCTACTCCCCACTCTGAAGCATTGAGAGGGTTCAAGCTTACTTGGAATATAGTGTTTAGAGATGAGGCGTTTGGGAAGTAATTATGACTAGATAAGTTCATTGCTGTGGAACCTCATGGTCAACACAAGGCATGGGCCCTTGTTCCTTCACATGTGTGAGCTAAATAAGCCTCTTTTCTCTATGAAACTCTGCAACCTCCAGTATTGTGTCATGGTAGTGTAGAATGGACTAATGCAGGGAGGGTCGCTCTGCCTTCTCTAGACAGAAAAATGGGGATTCAGAGAAGCTTAATGGCCTTGGCTGAGGACTCAAATCCAGGCTTTCAACTACTGTCTCTGTGTTTATTTAATCTTAATAAATTACTTGTCGAGGAAACTGCACCTCAAGGCCTTCTTGGGCTCGGCTTGGAGTCATCCCTGACCCTGAAGGAGAGTTCTGACCAGAGCAGTTGGATGGGCTAAGGTAGGCTGCTGTCTCAATCCACTCATAGCAAAAATGATAACCTGCATTAATCTGACCACTAGAACCTTCGCCACGATGCAGGAGCCTGCATCTAAATACTTTTTTTCTTTTTTGCTTTGAAATTTATTTTGTTTCATTTAATGCAATTATTTCACTTTGTTTTATTTAGCATTTACTTGCTATGTATTTTTTTTTTCCATTCTTGACATTTAACCTCTCAAGCCTGCTATGATTTATGTCTTTTATAATCTTGGGGTAGTTTTATTAACAACCTTTGCTTACTGCTGAATGTAGTCCATTTATTAACCTGTTTCTGTTCAGTTCTATCTTTTTATTTTATTTTATTTTATTTTATTTTATTTTTGGTTTTTCGAGGTAGGGTCTCACTCTAGCTCAGGCTGACCTGGAATTCACTATGGAGTCTCAGGGTGGCCTCGAACTCATGGCGATCCTCCTACCTCTGTCTCCCGAGTGCTGGGATTAAAGGCGTGCGCCACCACGCCCGGCTCTATCTTTTTATTTTGTTTCCTTTTTCTATTGTTCTTCTTTCCACTCTGTTTTGGATTAGGTTTCTACCATCCTTGTTGCAATTCTGGGAATTCTAGATTGCTGAGGTCTAGGGCTGAGGTCATCTCCAGTATGTCCCAAGAGTCTCACTGTTGTGTGGCCACTGGAGAAAAAAAAAAATGATTGCTGACTTCTAGTAACCCTTAGACATTTTTTTTTATTAAAAAAGAAAAACAGCCAATTGTCTATTTTCCAATTATTGTATAATCCAAACTGCTGATAACGTCACATTTGCAGGGGATGACATGACTTGATCTGCTCAGCTTGGGTCATGTTAACAAAACATAGTAGCAGAGGTGATCTGAACAAAAGAAATCCGCTTCGCCGAATTCTGGAGGTTGGAAGTGGAGGCCAGGGTACCAGCCCACTTGGGTTCTGATGAGAAGCCCCTCCTGGTTATCAGATGCTCCCTTCTCATGCATGCTCACAGGCCTTTCCCTGCCGCATACCTAGGAAGAGAAAGTCCTCTTCCCACAAGGCACAGTGCTACTGGAGTAGGGCCCCACTGTTAGACCTCCTTTTACTTTTCATTGCCTCCTGAAGGTCCTATCTCCAGATATGGTCACTCTGGACTTCCAACTCCTGCAGCCCACAGCAAGAACGTGCTGGATCCAAGATACAAGAAATTGAGATAACCAGCTTCCTTGTTCACAGGGGCCTGTACAAGGAGACTGAATCTCCTTTTTCAATTACTTTCCATGCCGGGTCTTTCCTCTTATGGACGGGCAAGCTAACATGTTACCTCATTACTCCGGTAGATATTTTTGAAAAATATAATGATTTCCTGTTACTATCATCATTTAACATTGGCTTGGAAGTTCAGTCCTTTGCAATCAGACAACAAAAATATAGAGGAAAATTTAATTGAAAACATAACCAATTTGATATAGGTTGTTTTATAATTGATGTATATGTCTTAAAGACATGATGTACATCTTCACAAAAGCTAGATTAACTGCATATAAAGGTGCTGATAATTAATTTATATAAGTGGTATTAGGTTGTAAACTTTGTTTCTTATTTTTAAATGCAACCCTTTTATTTTAATTAATACCTCTTCATTTTGGTTAAAGACATGGGAAGTAAGGTTGAGCATACAACATTATAATATATGTTTAATATATGTTGTATGAAAATGAAATAAAGAAGTACTTGTGTATTAGTGGGAAAAAACTTTATACATGAAAGCATTAGCCATATGTTGTCATTTAAATTCAAATAAAACCTTAATTATTATTCTTATTCACAGTAATAACACTTCAACACACCACATAAGACTAGTAGCTCCTGCATTGGAATGTGCATATTGAAGGATTCTTGACATCACAAGGCACCATTTAATTTTATTTCATTTTTATATTAGAGAGGGGGGGGAGAGAGAGAGAGAATTGGTGCACCAGGGCCTCAGCCACTAAAATTGAACTCCAATTGCTTGTGCCACCTAGTGGGCATATGTAACCTTGCACTTGCCTCACCTTTGTGTGTCTGGCTTATGTGGGATCTGGAGAGTCGAGCATGGGTCCTTAGACTTTGCAGGCAAGCACCTTAACTACTAAGCCATCTCTCCAGCCCACAAGGCATCCTGTAGAACAAGCTTTACTGACACTACATTGACTGTCACATCAGTATGGTGGAGATGGAGAGATGACAAATGGTGGAGAAAATGTGTTTCCTTTCCAGAGACCGATGTCTTCTGAATACCATTTCAAATCCATGAAGCAAACGCACTCTGACCTTTTACCTTGCATCTCAGGGGCATGCCTTCATTCATTCATGCCAGTGTGTGGGTGCTCCTGCTAGTCTCAGGCTTTTATGTAAGTACTGGCCCCACACTCATCAGAAGAAAACCTTACTTCTTGTTTATATGTTATGTGAAGGAGATGGGAAACAGTGAAGTCAATAAACGCTGCATGGGATCCTCTCAGATGATCACAGCTGGTCCACAGTGTTAACCAGAAACGACACAGAGGAACTTCACTGGGAAAGGAGTGTTTCCCACTGTGTAAGACAGGAATGGGGCTTCTACTGGCAGTTGCTTCTTGCCTGAAGCTGAATGCTCAGAAGGAACCCCTAGTGACCAATAGCCACAGAGAGTTCTAGGCAAATGGAGTGGAAACAGGTTTGGAGTGGCGTGAAGCAGGAGATAAGCAACAACATCCAGCGAAGCTCAGGTCCAGGAGGGGATGGAGGAGAAGCACTATGAATCGTGAGGTGGGATGAAATAGAAAGATGGGCAGCGCAAATCAGGTCGGGTCCTGGAGGCCCTGTGCAGTAACATGGCTTATGTCCTAAGTTCAACTGATTAATATAAAATTTAATGGTATGTGAATTTAACAAAGCTCTACATAGAATCCATCAGTTTGGAACAACAAAAAAATCTTGAAGTTCATACTGACAAATAAATGACTCAAAATATATAAGCGGCTAGGAGAACTCCGAGAGAGCTCACATGCGTACATAACCACACTCGGCATTGTAACTGGGTACTGGGGATGGGACGCGATCCATCTCCGCAGTCCAATCAGCAAATATTTTCAAGTATCCACAGGTACTAAGTTTCCTCTAGCTGACAATCACTGTTCTGAACCATCCTACCTTTTCGCACACTATCCTAGCATTGATTCAAGTCAATCTGTGACTCTAGTGTGGTGTGATACTAACGGGAAGTTTAGGTATTCCTGCAGCCCTTGGCTTACACTATTAGTCCTACACTGCTCACTTGCAGATGGGGGGAATGTCTGTCACGTACTTGCACTAACCAATGAATATTGGCTAGATAGCCGTCCATGTTACCAGAAACACAAAGGTCCTAATGATGTGACTAGTGCCAGAGGCCCCAGTCTATACTGTTGTAAGACCAGCCCATGTTTTCTTTCTCAGCAACACTCTACAAAACTTGTTCTGCAGCCTCGCGTGGTGGCACATGTCTTTAATCCCAGCACTCAGGAGGCAGAGGTAGGAGGATAGCCAAGAGTTCAAGGCCACCCTAAGACTGCATAGTGAATTTCAGGTCAGCCTGGCCTAGAGTGAGGCCCTACCTCAGGAAAAAAAAAAAAAAAAAAAAAAAAAAAAAAAAAAAAAAAAGCTTGTTCTGGATAATGGACAAGCTTTTATAATGGCAAGAGAAGAAGCAAGGGTGAGACAACCCAGCTCATCTTGGCTTATCTTGATTGGGACAATCACTTTGGGGTTGATACCAGTAATGGCCTGCATTCAAAATTCAGGCATTGGACAAACCACAAAAGCAGAATGCCAACACAGGAGACAGAGGGATCATATATGTGACCAAACAAAAATTAAAATGTGTCCCTGCCCTGCCTGTATCTTTCCTGCCTTTGTGTTCCTCCCCCAACTCCTTCTAGTCCAGAGTGAGTTCATCTGTAGCACATTATTTCTCAGAGATTGCAATACTTGAGAGAGAGAGAGAGAGAGAGAGAGAGAGAGAGAGAATTTCTGGGACTGGATATAGATAGACTGGTAAGAGCCCTTACCCAGCAAACACAGAGACCTGAATTCAATCTCTAGCACTCCCTTCAAAATCCAGGTGTGGCTAGGCATTGGCAAATGCTGAGACAGGAGGACTACCAGGGCTAACTGTAGACTGGCCACCCCTTGAGCAAGGAGCCCCATTCAAGGTGAAAACCTGGGGCCACGGCCATTGTCTTTTCAAGACATTCTTCTGACAGCAGCAACACTTCACCCACTGGTGATACATTGAGGATGTCCTTCCACATGGACCCCTTAGGAAACCTGGCATTTCCAGGGCACTCAGGTCCACCAAAGGCCATAATTCTGGTCACCATGTTGGATGAGACTGGTGGTGGTGAGGGAGGGGGGACCTCAGAGATTGGTCTCAAAAACTTAGTTCAGGGCAAGAAGCAGGAGAGTGGTCATGGGTGGCCGTACTGCACTGCTGTCTATGAAGCGTAGACTGAACAAGGACCCTCAGCTTGATGGCTAAGTCCATGCAGCTTGTCCCCACTGTCTTGAACCTGTAGGATTTCCTTGAGGTTTCTGGCAGAAAGGTGATACAAGTGTAAATGCTGATTTTTTCCCCTCCCTTTCCTATTCTTTGGGTATTTGGATGGAAATCTGGACAGGAGAGTCTTTACCCAGGTGGGTGAAATTATATCTTGAAACTCAGGTGTGACTACCATCTTTCCTCCCAGATATTAACTTACTCTATTTTGCAGAAATCCTGAAGTTTCTGGAATGTGAGTGACAGCATACAGTGTACACTATTCGTCTATGGTCATGTCTGGGAGCATAAGAGGACTCCATTTACAATCATTTGGCCTTTCTTTTCCTCACCTTCAACAGACTCACCAGATGTCTTTTAAATTCTAGCTCCAAGTTTACAGAGTGACTGGATACTTGGCAAGAAGAATCTTAAGGTAGGAAGGGCTTGTTTTGTTTACAGTTTGAGGAGATACAGTCTGACGTGGTGGAAGGGGCATAGGGGCAAGAGCAGGGCTCACACCCAGAGTCAGGAAGCAGAGAGGGTGACAGTGGCTAGGAAGTAAGGCTGGGCTATAAAACATCCAGGCCTGGCCCTGGTGACCCATTTCCTCTGGCTTCTCCTCCTCAGAGTCCAACAACCTTTCCAAACAGTGCCACAAGCTGGAGACCAAGTGCTCAAAATCATGAGCCTCTGGAGACATTTCACTTTCAGATAATGACATGGTGCATAAAAATCTCTGTTCTAGAATTTTCTTTGCTGTTTTGGGTGTGGCTTGTGGATTCTCTCTAGAGGATTTTGACATTGGTCAAAACAGAGAGAGAGAGAGAGAGAGAGGGAGGAGAGGCAGGAATACAGAAGGGAAAGAAGAAGAAAATGAATCTTTTTTTTTTTTTTTTTTTTTTTTTTTTGGATGAAGACAGCACATACAACTGCCTTCTTAACTTTCCCCAGCACTAAGAGGAGACAGCAAACTGGACAGCTTCCCTCCTTGTACCTCCTTCAGTTTCTTAATTTTCTTTACTGGCACTTTACATAAAAGAAACTGTAGAGAGTTAAGAATTCATTTTAGGATCCTTCCTTCTGCCAAATTCTGCTCCCGCGATGGGATAAAATGGAACACTCTTCATGCTGCCAATACCCCTGACTGTGGGATCGCTCAGGCTGGGACGTTCCAGGCTCCCGGCCTTGGCTCTCCTCCGTGGTCTGTGCGGACCCGGCCGGCCTGCTCACTCTCCCCGTCTCTTTTCATCTGTCACGCGTTTCCATAGGACAGATAAACACCAGGCCGCTCACCACACAGCCATCCTAAAATAAAGGTCCTATTCTTTTCTAGCAAAAAATAGTAAAGCTGAACATAAAATTTTGAGGGGAAGGCCCCTGATTTACTGTTTCCATTGGTTTGAAATGACTTTGTATTCCAAGTCGTGGTTTTTGTAGTATGGCCTGCTGGGCCACCAGCCATCTTCACTTAAGAAACTCACAGGCTCATCCCGAGCAGGACCCAACCCATAAGAGAAACATTTGCAGCGGGGGTGGTGGCCCACACCTTTCATGCCAGCCCTCTGAAGGCAACGGTAGGAGAATCGCCATGAGTTCGAGGCTAACCTGGAACAAAGGAATTAACCCACCCCCCTTCACCCCTCTCTCAAAAAACAATTTCACTCAAGTCTTGTTGGTGAATCAATGAGTTTAACTGTGGTTAGACAGAGTCGTAGGCTGAGGGGTTGCCTACAGAACAAAGGGAAACTTACTGCCACCTGCATCACTCCATATGCTCCCAGTGCCAGCAGTTCTTGACCACTTACATATCCATGGGGAGGGACTTAGGGCCCGGGGTATCTCAGGAGTCCTTCCTAATGTCCACACTGTCTCCACATGGGATGCTGGTGTGGACATGATCATTCTTGTAAGGGTAATCACAGCTGCTCTATTTCAAGACCACAAGGGTTGTGTCCTGCCCAGAGGATAGCACTGACCCTTTCGGAATCTGGGCTCCATCCTAGAGAAATCTTTTCTTATTCCCCCTTTGCCAACCAGGAGACCAGGAGTGGCATGACAGCCCTCGCCCATGCTGTTTACCCCAAGCTTTGTGGTTTCTCACACTTGGGGAAAGACGCTTCCTTTCAAGTGCTTTAATTTGTTTTATCGCATATGAATCTTTTAAGCTTCAGGAATTTGGTCATTTGGTAATCTTTTTATTTCTCTTTTTCATTGTCATTTAAGATTTGTATCTATTTGTACCTTAAATATTTTATGTTTGTTTAATGATTTACTCTTTAATAATTTAGCATGAGCATGTTCTTATGTGCTTAATGTCTGAGCTTCCATTCCCAATGGTGAGCTCTTGCCCCAGCACACAGATGAATCCAAATTAATATTTGTTGAATCTTGAGTGAGCAGTGAGTGTCTGGCTTGCGTGGGACTTGGGGAGTCCAGTGTGAGTCTTTAGGCTTCACAGGCAAGCACCTTAACTGCTAAGCCATCAATCCAGCCCACATTTTATTTTATTTTATTTTATTTTATTTTATTTTATTTTATTTTTTGGTTTTTCGAGGTAGAGTCTCACTCTAGCCCAGGCTGACCTGGAATTCACAATGGAGTCTCAGGGTGGCCTTGAACACAAGGCGATCCTCCTACCTCTGCCTCCCGAGTGCTGGGATTAAAGGCGTGCGCCACCACGTCCGGCTCATTTTATTATTTTTGATGCTTCTCTAAATGGGTGACCTTAGCTTTCAGGTGTTCTTTCTTCATATATAGAGTTGTAATTGACATATGTATTTCTTATGCTTTTGTGTTCTACAACTTCGCAGAATTTATTTAACAATTCTGCAGTTTTGGGATGGGGGGGGTCTTTGGGATTTCCATGTCTGAGACCATGTAATTTGCTAACAGAACTCTCTTGCTTCTTTTCTGCTGTGGATGGCTTCTATTTCCTTGCCAAGTTTTCCTAACTGGGCCTTCCAGTACTATGTTAATTAAAAGGATCAAGAAGGGACTTCCTTTTATTATTCCTAATCTTACAGAAAAAACTTAGTCTTTCATCATTGACTATGATGCTAGCTGTGTGTGGCTTACCACATGTGGGTGGCCTTTATGTTATGGCATGCACAGTTTAAGTAGTATTGGAGTAACTTTTTTGAGGTTAAAATAATGGAGAATCAGTGGCACGTGTGAAAACCACAGAGAGACTTCACCTCAAGGAAATATGGGGATGACCAATAGAATAAGGACACCTGATGTTCTCCTCTGGTCTCTATGCACCTGCAAGCTCATGTGCACTTACACATGCAAAACACACACACACACACACCTACCACCCACCACACATTCAAGCAAGGGATATTTATTTCTTTATTCCCAATCTTTATACATATCATTTCCTTTTCTTGTCTTGTTGCATTAACTTCTACTCCTGGGACGATGCTGAAAATGAATGATCAAAGTGGTGTCTTTGCCTCCTTCGTGGTCTTAGCAGAAAGTCTGGGAGCACCTCATAATTAAGTCTCGTGTCAGTTGTAGTGCTTTGTAGATATCGTTTATCCAGTTGAGGAAGTCCCCTCTGTTTCTGAGTTTGATGGAGAGCCTGTGTTTTTTTTCTCTCATTTCGTCCATGTTGCGCATGTGTGTGCATGTTTGTGTATGTGTGTATATGTTTGTGTATGTGTGTGCAAGTGTGCGTGCACATGTTTCTATGTGGAGGCCAGAGGCTGAAGTCGGGTATCTTCCTCGGTCATTCTCCACTTTATTTATTGTGACAAGGTTTCGGTCTGAACCCAGAGCTCATCAATTTGGCTGGTCTAGAAAGCCAGCATGACCCATCTCCCCCATCTTTGCATCCCAAGTGCTAGGATTGCGTGAGAGCCACCGCACCTGCACAGCCTTCGTGTGGGTGCTGGAGAGCTGAACTCAGATGGTCATGCTTGCACAGCAAGTGTTTCATCAATTCTGCCAACTCTGTAGCCTCACGTCTTCCTTCTTTCTCTTTCTGTATTGTGAGTGGGCGTTACATTTTCTCAATGCCTTTTCCACATCTATTAACGCAATCATGTCGATTCTACTTTCATAGTTGTTGATGTGATGGATTACGCAAGTTGAGATTCTGACGGTTGAACCAGCTGTGTATACCTGCAAAGAAAAAGTGCTTCTTGAAATCTTACTTGTAGTCTTTTCATTACTGTTGGATTCAATATCTGATGTCTTGCTATGTATTTTTGCATCTATGTTCACAGGATATTGGTCTGTGGTTTACTTTTCCTCTCATGTTTCTGCTTTTGATAGTGAGGTATTAGCTTCATAGAATGAATTAGAAAGTATTTCCTCCTATTTTATCCTCTGAAAGAGATTATAAAGAGTTAATATTTCTTATTTATAAATGCATCTGAATCTATTGCTTTCTTTTTTAGAAATTTATTAATTGTGGCTCCTTTTTAAGAACTATCTTGCATCTCAATTACATTTTTAAATTTGATTACAGAAGGTGCATACAATATGCTCAAATAGTTTTAAATCTTCATTATTATCTCTTTATGCACCTTTGAGAAGTATTCTACTCTTGTGGCTTCAGTAACTAAGAAATGATATTCTCAAATATATCTGTTCCCAGAACTGTAGCCTACTCAATCATGGACACATTCAGCAATGTGCATTATAAACAACAACAACAACAAAAAAAAAATACAGTTGAATTTAAAGATGTGGGATGGCTGGAGAGGCAACTCAGCCAACAAGTGCTTGCCTTGCAGGCATTTAGATCTGAGTTTAACCCCTAGAATTTGCATGAAAACGCCAGGCACAGGGGCGCCTGCTTGTAATCAAGCACTGAGGAGGTGGACACAAGTGGATCTTTAAGGTTCCTGTGCCACCTAGTCTAGCCTACTTGATGAGCTCCAGGCCAGTGAGAGACCCCGTCTCAAAAATTAATGAATGGGCCGGCCGTGGTGGCACATGCCTTTAATCCCAGCACACGGGAGGTAGACGTAGGAGGATCACCATGAGTTCAAGGACACCCTGAGACTACATCATGAATTTCAGGTCAGCTCCGGGTAGAGTGAGACCCTACCTCAAAAAAAAAAACAAAGAAACAAAAATTAATGAATGGTATTCCTGACAAGTGACATTAAAGGCTGTCTACCGGCCTCCTCATACTCATGCACACATGTGCACCCACACACACATGTGCACACACATATGCACAAAAAAGTTTTTAAAGTATAAGTGTCAAGCTGGTGAGTTGGCTTTGCAATTGAGGTGCTTGCCTGCGAAGCCTAAGGACACAGGTTCGATTTCCCAGAACCCATGTAAGCCAGATACACAGGTGGCACATGCATCCGGAGTTTGTTTGCAGTGGCTGGTGGCCCTGGCATGCCCATTCTCTCTCCCTCTCTCTCAATAAGTAAATAAGTAAAATTTCAAAACCTGGTTGTCATTAATCCAGAATGTATATGACCATAATATATTTTCTATTTATGGGTTTCATCATTAACTATATTTATTTTAGCTTTGGAACAATGGAAAAGTTGTAAAAAATATCCAAGGCATTTGTGGTAACTGCATCCCTCCCTCCAGTGATCTGCTAAAGAATGAGGTGAGCAGCCCCATTCTAGACAAAACTATCCTGAAGAAGGTCTTCATTCTGGAGTTGGGTGTCAAGCCCACCTCTGCCTCTGCTGGCTGAATGCAAAACAAGACACCTGATGCCCTAGATCAGCTTTCTTGGAACAAGGAGGGAAGCCAGCCTGTGTCCAAAGAGAAAGTTGCTGGCACAATCAGAGGTGAGTGGAGCTGTCGCCACACCATTCTTAATGACCACCCTATTGAAGATCCATGGATGAGTCAAAGAAATTTGCTATTCTTTAAATCCATCTGATATCTGCTAGTTACTATAAAAGGTATCCAATCTGTAACTCTAATTCCCTAAGTGACCTGATGAGATGATGTGCGAGGAAGCATTCACAAAACCTCAGCCATATGTATCAGTCCCACATCGTATGAGAGGACACTGCCAAGAAAAAAGTCTTCCAGCTGGGTATTTGGCTCACATAGAATGAGGCCATCTTTGGGAGACGAAATCAATTCATTGGTTTGGCATCAAGTCATTTACATTGATTAAAGGCGAGCTTGCCACACACAACATGGGATCCATGGTCCCTGCAGAGATGCTGCCTAAGCTCTGTGTGGGGACGAGAAGCTCCACTTCTCTGAACAAGCGGTCCCTTCCCTGGGAAAACAATCAGATCCTGCAAAAGCTTTGGGAAAATTGATATATCTAATTTTTTTATCTAATCTAATCTAATCAATATCTTTGTTTCCTCACATAGTTGTTCTAAATTTAATTCTTTCTTGAAATAGGGTCTCATGTAGCCCAAAGCAGACCCAAAGCTGAGCCTTAAACTCACACGTCTCCTGCTCACACCTCTGTGGTGCTTGGATAAACATGTCCACTCAGTTTGTGCAGTTTTGGAGGTCAGACTGAGGGAGTGTGCGTGCTAGGCAAGCACTCTGAGACAGACAGAGAGAATGGGCCCATCAGGGCCTCCTTCCACTGCAAACGAACTCCAGATGCATGTTCCACTTTGTGCATCTGGCTTTATGTGGGTACTGGAGAGTTGAACCTGGGTCTTTCAGCTTTCCAGCCCCAAGCTCTTTTCTGTTTTTTTTTTTTTTTTTTTTTTTTTCAGACAAGATATCCCTAATGCATTTTCTTTATCTGGTGGGTGAGGAAGTCAGAAAATGCTACAGGTGCCTGCTCACCAGAGGCCTCATCATTGCTGTATTCTTTTTTATTATTATTATTTTAATTTGTTTATTTGAGAGAGAGAGATAGGCAGGCAGACAGACAGACAGAGACAGAGAGAATGGGCGCACCACGGCCTCCAGCTATTGCAAACCATCTCCAGATACATACGCCCCCTTGTGCATCTGACTTACATGGGTCCTGGGGAATCAAACCTGGGTCCTTTGACTTTGCAGGCAAGCACCTTAACCTCGAAACCATCGCTCCAGCACCATTGCTGTATTTTTGAACATATTCTCAGAGCAGAAACTGGGACAAACTTAAGTGATTTTTTTTTTCCATCACAAGCAGTTGAATGACTCCATACCAGGATCACTAAATCTTCTTGAGTTTGCTGGAGCCAGCCAAGCTTCCAGCCTGTTAATATGTACTTTCAACTTTATTAACAAAGGTGACACACCAAACAAAGCCTTTCAAAAGCAGCAAAATCAATGGCTCTGCTTCCCTCTGACTCCTGGAGTCTGACAAAAATGGGTCCTGATTACCAAAAATGGTAACATGTCGACCATGTGTACTTCTTGGAAACAAGCAAGGGTGTGTCAGATTTATAAGGGCTATTAAGAGACTGAGCGCATGTTTTCATCTGCATCCATAATTTATGCTAATGGCATACATTTTCCGAGCGCACATAAAAACAGGCAGGTTGGGTTGGCTCTGTGGTATGGATACAATCAAGCATCACATATGTGGCGTTTTCCTCTTCTGCTATTTCAAATTTATAATCTAAAACACAGAAGTGCTTAATGATGACGGTAAATGCATGCTACATTGCAAAGATAATTACTTTTACATTGCACCCGTTATTTGCTAGCATAACTTCCTTCATAAGTGGATTTCTTACCAGATGATTTCCAAACGAGCATTTAAAGTCTCTCTGTACAACTGACACGGGCTCCCACTTCACTGTAATAAGGAGACAGTAATATGTTTTCTGCTCCCACGCTTCTCGAACTTTGTGAGGGGAAAACATGGCCCCATCAATCCATCACAGATCAATTATTGAATGATATAACAAAAGTGATTTATCAGAAAGATGAAAAGTTAAGAACATGAAATAAACCTCAGGTATATTTTTAAGTCTAAGATTAAACAAGCATGAAATTACTCATTGTGTCGGGTTGTTATAAAATTTCCAACATTTATTCTCAATTCCTGTATTTATGCCATTGCACTTCAATGGCAGATACTTGACGGAGATGCTCAGTTCCTAGACCAAGCTCCTTTGAGTAGATCTGCTCTCAATTACAAACGATGAGAGAGGCAGCACAGACTCAAGCTTCTATTTCCTTAGAAGATGCTTAGCTGGTTAACAAAAGTGAAGGTGGGCTGAAGAGATGGCTCAGTGGTTAAGGTGCTTGCCTGCAAAGACTAATGACCTGATTTCAATTCCCCAGTACCCACATAAAGCCAGAGGTAAATCTGGTGTTCATATGCAGCCACTAGAGGCCCTGGTGTACCCATTTTCTCTCCCTCCCTCCCTCCCTCCCTCTCTCCTTGCAAATATAAAAATAAATAAATAAATAAATAAAATTTTTAAGGTTCAGTCTTCACTTAAACTGCACACATTTGGGGGTCCTGATCATGTGCCCTAGATCCTCCACTTCTAAGGAGCTCACTGAGAATTCACTGATCTAGGATTTGCTCCTGAATCACATTGGATGAACATCTGAGGATAGAAGTAAATCTCTAGAAGACTGCTCAAGAGCCAGAGCTTCAGGACAAAGGTTAATGAAGGTGGCCGTGTGCAGATCAGCAGAACGTCTCTACAACATGCCCACTTCTCTCCCTCCCCACTGCTTCCTGCTCCCATGTGGGGTGTGTAACAAGGTGCAAAGGGTCCAGGAAAGTCCCTGGACCCCAAACCCTAGGTTCACTTCTAATTTTAGTCAATGAATAAAAAAGAAGACTGAAAAGGATAATTATTAAATCATTATATTTACTGAGGCAAGTACAGAGCGAAGGAAAGGCACCCATGTGGCTAGATGTCCCCGTGTGGAGGGCCTGGGGAAAAAAGCGTGGAAAGAAAAGAGAAAAGAAAGTTCAAGGAGCTCCTGCCGTGTGGGGAGCTGGAGGGGATAAAGAACCCATGCAGAGAGTACAGGCTAGGGGGGGGGGTCCTTCCTGGCAGGGCCTGGGCCTACCACCCAGGGAAAAAAAAAACTTACCCACAGCTGGAAGCCCCCAAGTGATCACAGATCACAGCGAAAGCCTGCCCTCCCCTTGCAATGGCCTTTATGACCTGATGGGAGTGGGCTGTCTTCCGCTCAGGTGAACCAGAGGGCCAGCTGGTTGGTTAGGTTTAGGGTTCTCTCGGGAAGATGTTAGCTCTGGCACCAAGTTCTGGGGGCTGAACTTGACCAACCACAATGTTTGAATCCTATGAAAGAACCCCCTCTCCCCAGGAGGGTCCTAATTGTTTGTGGAAAAAACAGGTTTCTAGGGAACTAGACAAAAGATAAAAAGCCAGATCATCTTTGATTTCTAGCAAGTGCAAATTTTCCTGCCCTTTTTACCTTCTGGGCTCCAGTCACCCTAACTGTACCCCCCTCTCAGATTTCTGCAAAATGGATCCACAACTGCACTCCAGTTCTTCAAGACATTTTTTGCCCAAATCCCATGTGCAGCCTTCAGGGTGAGGGCAACATGGCTGACTATGGTACAAGGGCTTTACCCTTGACATCTCTCCAATACTGCCAGTGAGCTCTTCTCTGTCACCCACCCAACATTCTCAGAAACCAAGTTTATGTTAGAAAACCTCAGGTGCCAATTTGACCTAGCTTTTATCAGGCAAAGATGGAAAAAAAATCAAGTAACAATAGACATCCTATCTACAGTACATCAAAGTGCCCCACAATACATTTTAATCCAAGTGTTCACAAGTACACTTTTTTCCTTTCTTTTTTTTTTACATTTGTATTTATTTATTTGAAAGCAGAGACAGATACAGAGAAGAGAGACAGAACTGGTGTGCCAGGTCCTCCAGTAGTCAATGTAAACCAACTCCAGACGCATGTGCCACTTTGTGCATCTGGCTTTATGTGGGTACGGGGGAATGAAACCCAGGTCATCAGGCTTTGCAAGCAAGTACCTTAACTACCTTGCCATCTCTCTGGCCCCTCTTTCTTTTGTTTGGTGTGTGTGTGTTGTGTGTGGTATATACATGTGCTATGTGCATACATGTTACAGAGACCAGAGGAAGACATCCAGTGTCCTCCTCTATTGTTCTCTGCTTTATTTCCCTAAACAGAATCCCTCACTGAACCTGGAGTGCCCCATTTATTGGGTATACCAGCTAATTACAAACCCTAGTGATCCTCCTGTCTCTGCCCCCTGCCACCTAGTCCTAGGGTTACAGGCACGTATGACCACACCCTGTATTTTATTTGATTGCAAAGGATTTAACTCAGATTGTCATGCTTGTACAGCAAGTGTTCTTATCACTAAGTCATCTCCTAGTGCCATCGTAATGCTTTTTTAAAAATATTTTATTTTTATTTCAGAGAAAGAATGGGCATGCCAGGGCCTTTAGCCACTACAAGCAAACTCCAAACACATGTGCCACCATGTGCATCTGGCTTACATGGATACTGGGGAATTGAACCTGGGTCTTTAGGCTTTGTAGGCAAGCGTCTTAACCACTGAGCCATCTCTCCAGCCCCATAATAATACTTTTTAATTTTCAGTCATTTATTTTATTTGACAGAGAAATAGGGAGAAGGGGAGAGAGAGAGAGAGAATGGGCACGCCAGGGCCTCCAGCCACTGCAAACGAACTGTGCCCCCTTGTGCATCTGGCTAATGTGGGTCCTGGAGAATCAAACCTGGGTCCTTTGGCTTTGCAGGCAAATGCCTTAACTGCTAAGCCATCCCTCCAGCCCATAACAATGCTTTTAAAAAAACAGTGCTCATTTTTGAAAGATACCGGGGAATGAATTTATCATTCTGAAACTGCATGCATCAGTAAAAGATCCAAGCATTTATCCTCTTTGCATGCAAACTTTCTTTTAGGATAACCAAATTACTTATGAGAGAATTATTTCAGATAAATGAGAAAAAAAAAAAACCTCACAGTTGCTATCTATATTGGAAAAGTAAATCTAGGGAGTGATCATCAATAAAAGCATTATTGATAAAATTCATTATTGTGTTAATGTTAAATTACTATACAGAGACATGAATCTAAGTCTGTGGATCAAATCACAACTTTCAGGAAATGGAGACAGTGAAGTAGCAATGCATATTAAGAGGTGCAGGGCTGGAGAGATGGCTTAGTGGTTAAGCGCTTGCCTGTGAAGCTTAAGGACCCTGGTTCAAGGCTCGATTCCCCAGGACCCATGTTAGCCAGATGCACAAGGGGGCGCAATCATCTGGAGTTTGTTTGCAGTGGCTGGAGGCCCTGGCATGCCCATTCTCTCTCTCTCTCTCTCTCTCTCTCTCTCTCTCCCTCCCTCTTTCTCTCTCTGTCGCTTTCAAATAAATATATAAAAATGAACAACAACAACAACAAAAAACTTGAAAAAAAAGAGGTGCAATCAAGAATGTGGCAAATTCTGCAAGACAGTCTATCCAGCTCTTCCAACAAATGTCAAGAGAAAAATAAACACCCAGGAAATGGAAATCTATAGTGAAATCTATAGTACAATTGAATGATGTAACAACCAGATGTTATTTGTACACTGTGTTTGATTTGAACCAATCAGACTATCTATGTGTAAATAAAGAAATGAGACCGTTGAGGGCATTTGAACAGTGGGTATGGATTTTGAGGAGTAGGGAGGCTTGTAATAGTACAGTAGTGGTAGTGAGGCTAGTTTTTTTTAAGATTTATTTTTTATGTATTTATCTATTTATTACAGACAGAGAGAGGGAGAGAGAGAGGCCAGGACCTCTAGCCACTGCAAATAAACTCCACACACATGTGCCACCATGTGCATCTGGCTCACGTGGGACCTGGAGAATTGAGCCTGGGTCCTTAGGCTTCGCGGGCAAGTGCCTTAACCGCTAAGCCAACTCTCCAGCCCATGAAACTAGTTTTTAAAGAGCCTTTATCTTTTAGATATGTGTCAAAATATTGTAAGGTAAAGCCTTCTGTGTCTCTGTTTGCTCCAAAACAAAGGGGTCCTGTCCTGGTAGGTGTGAATGAGGCAGGGGGCACAATACTGAAATGTACTTGAAATTAGAATAATCCAGGGAAACCACCATTCTGCTTTCTGTTTCTGTGAATTTGACTGCCTTAGATACTTCATACAAGTGGAATCATCGATCTTGCCTCCTGTAACATGTTTGTTTCTTTTAGCATGTTTTCAAGGTCACCTATACTCTACCATGTGTAAGAATTTCCTTCCTTTTTAAGATCACATACTATTCCACTGTGTGATATCCACATTTTCTTATTCATTTATCCATGAGCTGACACTTGGATTGCTTCCATGTTTCAAGTGTTATATGTGTAAGCTTTATAAAATATTTAATTAAAATATATATTCGAGGAGCCATTATAGGGCAGCAGTTAATCATTTAAGTTTCTAATGCTCCCAGGAGACAGATCTTCAATCATAACTATGAAACTGAATATCCACGTACCACTGCCAAGGTCTTGAGGAGATGAGCCACTAGCAGAGCCTGGGTTTGAACTTGGCCTTATCTGCTTTCAAATTCTAACTAAAAATCAACTAATATCGAATGACAGCCCAAAAGAGATGTGTGTTAATAACTGAGACGTGAATGGAGCTCAATGTTCTATTTGCCAGTAGTAATCCTGCATGTGCTCATACATTCATCTGAATTTTGAAAAAAATAACCAACCTCCCTCATCTCCTGGAGTTTTCCCTTTGGCAGAGCACTTCTTACTTCCTTCCCACCCCCAACTCCTGCTGGGATACAGGCTCACTTCACACCCAGGCTGCTGTTCCCCAGCTCGCTCTCACTGGGAATCACTGATAGGCAGATCAAAGTGTCTGGTTGCCCAACTGCAAAGTGGAGTCAACGGAAATTTCTGAAAGAATTGGAGGAAGTGAGTCATAGGGTCAGTGAAAGATAGCCTGAGAGGACATAATGAATTCCAGGTCCCCCTAGGCTGGAGACCCTACCTCAAAAAAAAAACAAAAACAACAAAAAAAGCAAACAAACAAACAAACAAAGAGCTAGAAGACAGGATTGCTTTCATGATAAAGAGATAGATGTTTAAGTAGATCCGTTTATCCTAATGTAAATATTACACACAGTGTACATGGATTGAAATATGTCCAGGTTTCCGGGTGTGGTGGCGCACGCCTTTAATCCCAGCACTCGGGAGGCAGAGGTAGGAGGATCACCGTGCGTTCGAGGCCACCCTGAGACTCCATAGTGAATTCCAAGTCAGCCTGGGCTAGAGTGAGACCCTACCTTGAAAAACCAAAAAAAAAAAAAAAAGAAAAGAAAAGAAATATGTCCAGGTACCCCATTAATGTGTGCAATTTTTAAAAAATCTGATATACCAGTTTTAAAAAATTCCATTTAAAAATATATTCAAAAATTCTTTTTAAAATCTTGGATAAACGAATGAGTGGGCTGGAGAGACAACTCAGTAGTTAACAACTCTTGTTTGCAAAGCTTGCCAATGTGAGTTCTATACCCCTGAGCACCCACATAGAGCTGGAGGCAGAGTGGTGTAGGCACCAACAACAAGGGGAGGCAGAGCCCAGAGAACCGGAAGCTCACACAGACAGGCTAGACTGCTCTTCATTTGCAGTAGCAGGAGAACCGTCTCAAAGAAGGTGGGAAGAGAGCGCAGATGCCATGAGGCTGTCTGCTGACCTCCACAGGTGCTGTGGCATGCATGCGCCCACACCCCCCAAATACATGCATCACACACACACACACACACACACACACACACACACACGGAAGTGCAAATAAGTAAATAAATAAAACATAGCAATTAATTACCTTGTTGATTTCCGCCCTCCTGAATCAAAGCAAGGACCCATATGGATGGATGGCTGAATGTCCCAGAGACCCTAGAACTAGAATATAAATACATGGAAGGAAAAGGGTGCATACCCCTCACTCAGTGCAATGCTGAAAGACCTACTAAGGGTTATTAGGATTGTCTTATGATCCTAACACAGACTTCCTGACTATACATTCTTCTATTTACTAAAACAAACGTATTCTTGCTCTCTATTACTGATTTTTCAAGTGAGGGCCTTTCCCTCCTACCCACTTCCTTCTTCTTTCTACTTGCAAATGACTAAACATTAGCAAATTCTTGTTGGCATCACCCACCATTTCTCTGCTAAGCTCTTTAAACAACGCGCTGCATGAATGAGATTCTCTGAAGACACCAAGTCACAGAGTGCACATGTCTTTTTGATGCAGGGTTCTGGAGTTCAGGAGGGGTCCCCCAGATTTATGAACCCCAACTTTGAGTCCTGTCCTATTTTTAACAAAGAATTGACTTTTAAAAACGGACTCAAGAAGGATAAATTATGAGTTATTGAATTGATTTAAAGAGAAACCACAAGTTGTGGGGTTTATTTAAGGGAAAATGGGAATCCAGGAAAAAGTCTAGAGTAGAGTCACAAGCAGGTGGAAGATAAGAATCACGCGTTCCTGTGGAAAACACAGCATAGCCAGTGAGAATCATGTAAGAGAAATTGGGGGTTTTAGGGAATGACTGGAGCAGAGCCACAAGCGTGTGGAGGAGTTTGTGAGGAGAGATTTAGAAGAAACACATCCTGGTGGGGAAGGCATCTACCCGAGCCTCCCCATGGAGCAAAGTCAGAAGTAAGTGGTGATGGTTTGAGGATAGGACAGGGAGTGCCAGCGGTGAGAAATGAGCGCTACACCTACGGCAACCCGGGAAATTACACAGGTAGAAGGCCTAGAGTTTGAAGGAAACACCCACATGGTAGATCTGGAATGTAGGGAAATACACATGAAGTAGATTCAGAGACCGGAGGAGAATCATACATGTAATTAAAGTCAGAAGTTATGCCTGTTCTCTCTCTCTCTTTCTTTCCCAAATAAATAAATAAAAATTAAAAAAATAAAACTAAAAACAGGGCTGGAGAGATGGCTTAGTGGTTGAGGTGTCTGCCTGCAGAGCGAAAGGACCTGGTTTCGATTCCCCAGGACCCACGTAAGCCAGATGCACAAGGGGGCGCATGTGTCTGGAGTTCGTTTGCAGTAGCTGGAGGCCCTAGCATGCCCGTTCTCTCTCTCTCTCTCTCTCTCTCTCTCTGTCTCATTCTCTCTCTCAAATAAATACATAAAAATTAAAAATTAAAAAAATAAAGTGAGAAGTTATCCCAAAGCATAAAGCAGAGGCAAGCAGAAAAACCAGGCAGACCTTGGGACTCTGCTTTCTCTTCCTCACCCACACACCCAGCAGGGGGAGGGAGGGGACCAGACTCACAGGTATCCAGACAGAGGTCCCAGGATACAGGTAGGAGAAACTGAGAGAGCTGGAATCAGCATGGACAGGCCTTGTTAGCCCTTTGAAAATAGATTCTTATGTCAGATGTAGGTATGTAAGGGGAAGACCCAATTGGTTTGTAGATTTAGAGTGGACCCCAGAGGCCAGTCCACCTAGGTATGTGTTAGACTGTGGGTGTCAGGGTGCACGGTAGCTGTTGTGGATGAATCTCAATCAGACATGAGTTCCATTCCTACTATGGCTGGGTGGCATGTCTGGTGGCATCTTTGGGTTCCCTCGGGGCTTCTGTCCCTAACTGAAACTGCCTAAAAGAAGCGAGCTTTCTCCTGAGTCTCCTACATTTTCATTTGAGAACGTGCGGCTCCTCATTTTCAATGCCCCCCTTGTGTGTGTCACTTAAGTGAGTCCTACAATCTTTCCACTGTAGCATTACAAATTTAATTACTCTATTGAAGAACATTAGTCATCATCACCACTTTTTATGTTTTCAAAAGGCAGCACATCACATGCATCTGTATAGTAAAATAACAGCTTCAGTATGGGGTTATTTTTAGAACACCATACACACAGACACTATGCCTGGATACCTACCTAGAAGGAAATATTGTTTGTTTTGTTTTTCTTATTTGTTTTGTTTTAGGCAACAAGTACATGTGAATTTTAAAAACGGTGAACAGGTTTTCACTTTCAAAAAAAAAAAAAAAAAAGCCTTGTAAACCCATATAAAACAAAGGCTACAACTTTCAGAACTGAAAGTCCTTTTTGAGTGGATATGCATAAAATTAGCTGTTCATGTGAAGGAGAAATATGTCAAGTCCTCTCATTGGTTGTGATATGTGTCAAAAAGGACTAATGGGAGAATGTTACCAGACACAAAACAAGCATGTCATTGACCCTAAGGTGCCTGCGATTATAAAGTGCATCATTATTTTATGAGCTTCTAAGAAGTAAAGAAGCTTCCAAGTCAGCTATGGTGGGCCTCTACTGGGACATGCAGCCTGACCTCCAACACGCCAACACATGCAGGCAATGTGCACTGTAGACTCTAGGAACCTGAGTACGGCGCTCACCCCTTGCGGCTAATTTACCTACTCATCCATTCAGCATATCGGGCCCTGATTCTGAAAGGTTTATTCCAAGCCATAATATTCAAGGCACTGTTAGGAAGGTTAAAGACATGATATAAAAATGGCCCCTCTGCCCTTAGATGGGCTGAGACATAAATCTCCACAATGAATAGTGTCTTCCCATTAAACCAGAGGTATGAGGGGGTACGGCAGTAGTGGAGAGGCTCACCTGGCTCCTATTATCTCGAGGAGGCTGACAGAACCTATTCTTGTAGGTAGAGCACCCTTTCTTTCCCACACAGACAGCAGCAGAGGTGCCAGGATCCAACACAGCCCCTTGGCACAACCCCCTCTCTAAATGTGTGCACCTCCTGTAGTGAGCTAGTCCCAACTCATCTCCTGTCTTCGCTCCAAAGAAAAAAATTAGAAAAAAAAATGAGCTTTTCAAAGGCTTCGGAAGAACTTGAGACTAAATGGATCACCTCTGATACTGAAGTCAAGTGGAAAATGTTTTTAAAAAGCATGTAATCAAATACATTCTGGAAAAAAAATTAATCTCCCTTTAAATTACCATGACTTAGGAACCTTAAGTTCAAAAGACATGACTCTCTGCTTCCTTGTTTTATATCACTCAAGTGATGGCTTGCTATTCCTTCTGACAATTGAAGAAATGGCCTTGGAAAAGCAAGTTGAGTCTTTCTCTCTCTCTCTCTCCATAAACACATACACACACACCACACACACAGAGAGAGAGAGAGAGAGACGGTTGTGTCATAGTTCAGTTTTCTCAAGTTAAATGCTGGAATAACGTGATCCACTGTTCACTGACAGAATTTAAAACAAGCGATGATGAGACAAGGCAAATAAAAATAAGTCTCACGAACCTACAGACAAACCAAGGGAAGCCACGAAGCGACAGTCACGAGCCAGGAAACAGCAAGGATGCATTCCAAACAGAAAGCAAAGCCCAGGGTAAAAAAAAAAAAAAATTCCCAAACGAAATGTTTACATTTAAATAATTGCTTTCAAGAGGTAAGGGCAGTTTTAAAAACATTCAGATACCATAATGCTAAGTTGAGTTTTTGAGTTTTTAACAAATGAATGTTTCTCTCTTCCCTTCTGTTCCTGCTTCATAGATACAAGCACTGTGAGCAGGCTTGCACGCCCCTTCTGGGGTCTCTGTGGGTACATGTGAGAATGTACTATGCATATCTGCATTTAAATATGTGAATATCCATATCCCTGTTGTCTTTCCTTTCCTGGGACTTCCTCCTCTGCTGTGCAGGCCTAGGACTGTTGCAGAAAGAAGGAAGTATGCAGTTGGTGGAACAGGATTCACAACAGAAGCTTTGAATCCATAATCATATAAAGATTAGAAAGGGTGGGGCTGGGTTTTATCAGTGCATGCTGTCAGTATGCCTCTGTGGAAATGCCACACAGAACCTCATTAATACGTACAAGTAGAATGTGTTAATAAGATTCCTTAAAAATTTATTTTTTTTCCCATTTTTGGCATTTTTATACAAATAAAATATACTGTGATCTAATTTCCCCCAATTACTTTCCGTAATCCTCTTCCCATTAACACCCTTCTTATTTTTTCCCTTATTAATCTCCATCTTGCTTTCATTTCTCTCTCTTTTTTTAATCCGTTGAGTTAAACCTGGGATGCTTGCATGATCATGGAAGGAAGCTTACCAGGGAATGGGCAATTTACCAATGGCTGCACGGCTGAGGAAACTGACTCCTCCTCCCCCAGCAGCCATTAGGTAGTCTGGGAGGTCTGGGATCTTATGGGCCCTTCCCCCATCAATGGTGTACTATTGACAGACTCAGTGTTGGGCAGGGAACCACAACTGTTGAGAGTTCATGAGTCATGAGGCCATGCCTTATCCAGAAGACAGTGTTTCGCAGTCCTCCTCACCACCCTCCTGCTCTTACATCCTTTCTGTCCCTTCTCCTAGAGGATCACGGAGCTGTGGAGGGAGTGGTTGGGATGTCCTGTTCTAAGCTGAATACACAGTAGTAAAGAATGTCCCAGGCTAAAGTTACAGCTCATGGGATAAAGTGCTTGACTTTCAAGCATGAAGACCTGAGTTTGATTCCTAGTACCTGTGTAATAACGCTTTGTGTGGTGCGTCTAATCCCAGTGTCGGGGAGGCAGAGACAGAAAGATCACTGAAGCTTGCTAGCGAGCCAGTCTAGCCTAATTGGTGAGCTCCAGGTCAAACAGAGACTCTGTTTCAACAAGAATGGCATTCCTGAGGATAACATCCACAGATTTCCTCTGGCCTCTTCATGCACAAACATGCACACACACACACACACACAAAAAAAAAAAATACATACATCATGCATGCAAATTATACAGAGGGAGAGAGAGAGAGAGAATCTGGGTTTTTCACAAGATACAACTTAATCAGTTTTAATTTATGATATTTAAAATTTAAAATGTTATTAATAATTAATCTGACTTCATAATCCTAAAGATAACCCTTGACCCAAATAGAAAGAGGAAACGGAAGCCCCATTCTTTTTATTTTTGAGGGGAGAGGTTGGGGAAAGATTTCAGACATTTGCCACACTCCATGAGTCATCTTCCCAGGAAAGAGATCTGTCTGGCCAGTCTAGCCCATTTCTATAGATGAAGAATAATACCGAAGAAAATGTCCCATTGCCATGTGGGATTCCTTCAAGACTGTAATTTTCTTTCCAATATATAGACAAGTGTTTTACATAGGTTATAGTCTTGTATCCCTTCACACCCAGTCCCCAGTTCTCTGAGGGGACTTGGTGCCCACTGCGGGGGTAATTAGGGCCTCTGTTAGTTTCTATGTACACACCTTGTGCCTCTTATCATTTTCCTGCCCCCTCATCCACAACAATCCCTGAGCCTTGGGTTTGTTAGCAGATTGTTTTTAATATTGAGTTCTCTGTAGCCTCTGTATTTCTGTTAAGATGTGCTCCAGTTCACCTCCATGTTTGTTGCTATATCCCTGGAGGTGGTTGTCAGACTAGTACTGGGAGCAGTACTCATAGCTGCTTCCTCTGCGATTTCTTCTGGACCCCAGAATACGTGGTAGAGGTGGCACATCTCATGGGGAGCAGTTGGCTGTCTTTACTTGTTGAATTGGTGGATCTTGGATATCCTCAGCATTCATTGCCATCTGTAAAGTAAAATAGATTCTCTAACCAAGGCTGGGTATGCATATAATTTTGAGAGACATTTTGATGGCAATACCCACTCTACTTATCCAAAGAGCAGTGAGGGCTTCTCTCTGGGGGTTATGAGTCTCCTGCCTGTGGGTTGCTGACTTGGTCCACAGCACCAGTTTCAAGCTCTCTCCCACTGAGAACTATAAAATCGGATGGCCGTTGGTTACCCACAATGGCTGGGTGCCACTATTGTGTGAGTGTGTGCTTCTTGACCGTCTGGTGGGTTGTGTAGTTTGCAGGGTCTCCTGCTTATTCACGCTGTTGGTGACCATCGTCACACAGTAGCTCCCATAGACCTTTCCCCTGCCACCAGGAGCTGCCACAAGAGGACTGGCTTTCCTCTTGGCTCCCATGTGGTCTACTGGTATCCTGAGAGGGCAGCCTATGGTATGTTTAGCAATAGGGTCTTACTATTTAGCTGTGTTGGGTAACCCAGTATTTGGGAATAATCTGTACTGTTATTAACTCTGGCCAAGTCCTCACTGTAGGAGATAACCCAGTTCTGCTCCTGGGATTCACCAGCCAGAGCCTATGGTTTTAGGATTAAGTTTTCTCCATGTTCCACTCGGCATATGGATCTAGTCTGTCCACCTCCCTTAACTGGTGGTTATGTCGTGTATACTGGTATCTCAGAGAAAGCTTCCTAAGGTACTACTTTAGTCTTAAGTTTTGTGCAGTTGTCTTCGTGTCCTCCCTTTCCCTGGGCCCCCAGCTGCTCACCTCCAACATTCTTTATTTTTTCATTAGTTTGTCTGATATCCCCTCCTCTCCTCCCTCCCTGTTTTCACTTTTTCCTGGTCTCATTCTAGTTATACACCCAGAGTCCTAATGCTTACTGCCTTTTGCTCTCCTCTTCAGCTGGGCCATTTGAGGAGCCACATATCAGAGAAAACATGCAGCATTTGACTTTCTTAGACTGTGTGAGCTCGCTTAGGATGGTATTTTCCAAGTCTATCTATTTTGCTGAAAATTTCATTGCATCATTTTTCCTTACTGCTGAGTAGAATTCCATTGTGAATATGTACCACATCTTCATTATCCATTCATTCATCTATCAATAGGCATCTGGGTTGATCCCAGTTACTAGTACTGTGAATAGAGTGGGAATAAACATGGTTGAGCAAGTATCTCTAGAGTAAAGAGTGGGGTCGTTAGGGTGAATGTCCAGGAGTGTAGATAAATTTTCATCCTTTTCAGAAGTCTTCGTACTGACTTCCATGGTGGATGTACAGGTTTGCACTCCCACCAGCATGGAATAAGTGTTCCTCTTACCCACATCCTTGCCGGCATTTGTTGCCATTTAATTTTTTTGATGACTGCCATCCTGACTGGAGCAAGATAGAATCTCAACATGGTTTTAATTTGCACTTCCCTGATGGCTAAGGATGCTGACTGTTTATTTAAGTGGCTGGTGGCCATTTATATTTTTCCCTGTGAGAATTCTTTGTTCAGTTCTCTGTCCCATTTTGTTGAGTGAATTGTTCAATTTTTTTTTAATTGCTTAGTTTTTGTTTTTTTTTGTTTTTTTTTTTGTTTGTTTTTTTAGTTCTTCGTAGATTCTGGGTATTAGGCCTCTGTCAGAGGTATAGCTGCCAAAGATTTTCTCCTATTTTGTGGGTTATCTGTTGGCTTTATTTATGGTATGCCTCTCTGTGAAAAAGCTGTTTAGGTTCCTGAGAGCCAACTGGTTGAAGGTTGAATTTTCTGAGCTACTAGGGTCTTAAGAAGTCTTCCCTCACTCCTATATCTTGGAGTGTTCTCCCTAGTTTTTTTTTTAATTTCCAGTCATTTTAGAGTTTCAGGTCTTATGTTAAGGTCCTTAACCCATTTGGAGTTGAATTTTGTCCAGGGTGAGAAAAGAGGATCCAGATTCATTTTTCTACATATGGTTATCCAGTTTCTCTAGCATCATTTCTTGAAGAAGTTGTCTTTTCTCCAGTGTGCATTGTTGGATAATGTTGTCTAAGAGCAGGCAGCTATACTTGCTTGGACTAAGGCCTGGATTTTCAATGCTGTTCCATTAATGTGCATATATCTGTTTTGATGCCAGTACCTTTTTTTTTTTTTTTTTTTTTTTTTTTTTTTTTTTACTGTTTTTACTACCATGGCTTTGTAGTATAACTTGAAATTGGGTGTAATGATACCTTCAGAGGTGTTTCTTTTGCTGAGGATAGTTTTGGCTATCTGAAGCCTTCTGTAGCTTCATATAAATTTTAAGACTATTGTTTTCTCTATCTCTTTAACGAATGATGCTAAAAATTTTTTATTAGTATTGCACTGAATCTGTATATTGCTTTTGGTAGAATGATCATTTTTACAATGTTAATTCTACCAGTCCAAGAGCAAGGAGCTCTTTCCATCTTCTCATGTTCTCCTCAGTTTCTTTCTTCAGTGTTTTTATATTTTAATTGTATAGATCTTTCACTTCCTTGTTTACTGATATTCCAAGATAATTAATTTTTTGTGGCCACTGATAACAAGAAAGCCTTGCTGATCCCAGGCTCCATGTTTGTCTCTGGCATCTAGGAAAGCTACTGATTTTTGTGTGTTGATTTTGTATCCTGCCACTTTGCTGAAAGAATTTATCATTTGTAGTTTTTGGTAGAGTTTTTCAGGTCACTAATGTACAGGATCATATATTCTGTGAATTGGGCCAGTTTATATCTTCCTTTCCAATTTGTATCCCTTTTGTTTCTTTCTTTTGTCTCATTGCTTTGGCCAAGACTTCTAGTACTATATTGAAGAGCAGGGGTGAGAGTAGGCCCCTTTTCTTGTTCCTGATCTCAATGGGACTGTTTCAAGTCTTTCCCTATTCAGGATGATTTAGGCCTTAAGTGCTTTATAAATAGCCTTTATTATGTTGAGATATGGTTCTCCCATCCATAGTCTCTTCAGTGTTTTAATCATGAAGTGATGCTATATTTTGTCAAAGGCCTTGTCTGCATCTATTGACATGATCATGTGGCTCTTGTGTTTAAGTATATTTATGTGGTGGATTACATTTATTGGTTTCATATGTTTTAGGGCTGGAGTTGATGGCTTAGTGAATAATGTGCTGCCTGCAAAGCCTAAGGACCCATGTTTGATTCTTCAGGTCCCACGTAAGCCAGGCACTCAAGGTGACACAAATGCACATGCACACAAGGAGGTGCATGCATCTGGAGTTTGATTATGGTGGCTGGAAGCCCTGGTGTACTTCTTTCTTTCTCTCTCTTTCTCTTTTCCTGTCATAAAAAAGTTTAAAAATATTTTTAAAAACTGGTTTGAGTTCTTTAATGGAAGTTTGATAGAATTTGGCTGAAAATCCATCAGGTCCAAGACTTTTGGTTGGGTGGGGAGATTAATGATATTTTAAATATCACTGATTATAATGAATTTATTTAGGAATTTGGTAATTGCAGGTTAATTTTGGTAGGGGATATATGTTTAGGAATTCATCTGTTTCTTCCAGATTATCCAGTTTTGTGGAATAAAGGTTTTGGAGATGTGTTTTGATGATCTTACAATTTCCTTGGTGTCAGTTGTGACCTTTTCTTTTTCATTTTTAACCTTGTTAATTTGAGACTTCTTTTTTCAGGTGATCAAATTGAACAAAAGTTTATCACTCTTGTTTGTTTTTCTGAACATCAGCTCTTTGTTTCATCAATTAAAAAATTTTTTAAATTTCCAATTCATTGATTTTTGCTATGGTCTTAATTATTTATTTCTGTTTGGAGCACTTAGGATTAAACTATTCTATTCTTGTTTTTCCAATGTCTTTAGGTGGATGGTTAGGTTATTAATTTGAGATCTCTCTCTCTCTCACTCTCTCACTCTCTTTGTTATGGAGGCATTTAGTGCTATATTTCCCTTAGGGCAAAATTCATTGTGTCCCATAAGACTTCATATGTTGTGTTTTCATTATCATTCATTCATTGTCATTCAGTTCTAAAATTTTACAATCTCCTTTTATTTTTCTTCAATGTCCCATTCATTGTTTAATACCATGTAGTTCAGTCTCCATGAGCTGGTGTATTATCTGTTGTTTCTCTTATTGATTACTAGGTTTAATACCTTGTGGTCAGATATAATGCAGGGAGTCATGTTAATTTTCCTGAATTTGTGGAGGCATGCTTTATACCCTAATTAAAGTCAATTTTAGAGCTCTTTTATCTGGATGGCTCTCTCTTTTGCAAGAGTAGGAAAATTTTCTTCAATAATTTTGTTGAAGATGTTCTCTTTGATTTTGTCCTATTTCTTCTTGTATAGCCATGATCTGGATACTTGCTCTTTTTATATGTAATACTATGTCATGTTCTGTTCACATGATTTAAAAAAATCCATTTATTTTTTATTTATTTGAGAGAGGGGGAGAAAGACAGAAGAGGCAGATAGAGAGAATGGGCCTGCCAGGGCCTCCAGCCACTGCAAACAAACTCCAGACACATGCACCACCTTGTGCATCTGACTTACATGAGTACTGGGAAATGGAACCTGGGTCCTTAGGTTTCACAGGCAAGCCCCTTAACAACTAAGCCATCTCTATAGACCCACATGATTTTTTTGAATTTATTATACTTTTCAAGTTCTGAGATTCTGTCCACATGATCTACTCTGTAAAGGTTTATAGGGAGGATTTTAAATCTTTTTGTTTTATTTTGAGAGAGAAAGAATTGGCACACCAGGGTCAAGATGGCTTAGCAATTAAGGCACTTGCCGGTGAAACCTAAGGACCCATGTTCAATTCTCCAGATCCCATGTTAGCCAGATGCACAAAGGTGAGGCAAGTGCAAGTTTGCACATGCCCACTAGGTGGCACAAGCATCTGGAGTTGGATTGTAGTGGCTGAGACCCTAGCACGCCAATTCTCTTCTCTCTTACTCTCTCTCTCTCTCTCTTCCTCTTTCTCTGTCTCTCAAATTAAAAAAAAAAAATCTATTTGAGTATTGTATTCTATCACATTTTTCTACATCATATCCATACCTTTATTAAGTTCCAATTTCAGGTCCAGGTTTGATTATCTTGCTGTTTCTTGGAATTCATTCTTGCAATTTAATCATGTTTTCATTAAGCTTAATCAGCTGATTGCAGAGCTCATCTATTTGTTGACTCACCTTCAATTTGTTCATCTCTCTTTTAAGATCTCTCTGGTTTTTCTCAATTGCATTAAGCTGAGAGATGAAAGCTGTTTGTTGTAATAGATGATTCTCTTGCATTTCATTTATGCAATTATGGGTTTTTTGGTGATTTGCTGCCAATTCTGCTATCCATTTGGTCATGATCTCATTAAGTTTGTTTAATAAACTTCTCATGCTTTCATCTTGGGATTCTCTGACTGGTATATACTCTAGGTCTTCATTAGAGCCTTCCATTGTGGGGCTAGGAATTCTTGGTAGTGATCTCTTGGGTTGTTCTCTTGTGTTGTTTTGTGTGTGTGTGTGTGTGTGTGTGTGTGTGTGTGTGTGTGTGTATGCATGTGCACGCACATGTGTGTGTGCTGAGGTTTGCCCATCTTGGGGGAAATGTTTTGTTTTGTTATGGGCTGTCCTGAACTCAGTGGGGGTGGCACAGCTGGGATGCTCAGGGTCAGGGTCTCCCTGACCTCCATGTAGCAGGCAGTTGGAGTAAGCTGCCCCCTTCCCCTCTCTCTCCACCTAACAGTGCTGTCTGCCTGCGCTTCTTTGTCAGTTTGCTATCAAGGTCAATTCCCATGTGGCCCTGTGTCATGTTAAGTACTCACTTTCACTAAACTGGGCTTATATGTAATAGTAAGTCATGATCAGCCTCCTGTGTCCAGTGTGGATGTCACATGTCCAACTTTCACTACAACCCTAGGGCAGGAAACTGCTCTCCCCAATGAGGTGAATGTAAGAGGATAAAACCCACTCACACCTGCCTTTAGTAGTAAGATCTGGGAAAACGTCCCATGTCTGCAAAGACCAGTCAAAAGAAACCCTTTCCTGCCTCTCAGAAACCAGAAGTAGTATCTGAGGATGCCCCGTCTATCAGACCATGCAGCTTCTCTCCCACGCTCACATAACCAGAGTCTGCTTAGTTAGGAAAAGGAAGATAGGGAGGGAAGCTGAAAAATTAAACATTTAACAAAAAGAAATGGGAAAACATGGGACTGAGGAGATGGTTGTGTGGGTAAGCACTTGTTATGCAAGCACTGGGACCTAAATTAAATCCCCAGCACTCATGCAAAAAGTCAGACGTGAGTAGACAAACCTATAACCCCAGCACTGAGAGGAATGGGAACAGGAGGACCTCTGGGACTCGTGGAGAGCTCCAGGTTGTGTGGGAGGTTGTGTGGAGGGCATTAAAGTGAAAGAGTGATTGATAGAGGACATTTGATATTTTCCTCTGGATTCCACATGTGTATACGCAGAGCACACATCTGTCCACATATATACATACACCATGCACATGCACCCACACAAAATGAGAAAGCATACAACTTTATTCAATCTCTCACCTGACTCCAACTTTTCAATGGAAGTGGATAATTATCGGAAGATTAAATAAAAACTTTAAAAATTGCTTTTTTTCTATGCAAATCTGAGCATAATTGGGTACATTTGACATGAAGCACACACACACACACACACACAAATGCTTAGCCACTCTTTTCAAAATATCAAAATAACAACTGTAGATGGATTAAAACTCTTATATAAAAGATAAAACCTATATACTGATCCCAAAACATAAATCTCTGTTTATTCTATCAAAAATAGAATTTTTGAGCTGGAGAAACCTTTCCAAAAATGTGTTTCTTTCGTCACACTGGCACATCTGGTGATGCTGAGGCAGTTAAGGGGTGACAGAACTCCAGACTGAATAGTTTTCTCCTTGACGAGTTTGCGGAATTGTCCCTTAGTCTGTAGGGGAAAATACAGACCATTATACTTCATTACAGGTCAAAAACATCAGAAGGGTCTGGCCTTTCCTTATCTCGGGGCCCTTAGGGAGTCCTTCCACCTCCTTCTAAGAAGGCTCTTCTGAGGGAATTAAGATTTCTGGAAAGATTGCCCTTTTCCAGAAATCCTGACACCTGACATCAGGAGGACTAGACAGGCTAAACCAGCCACCCATCCATGGGGCTCATAAAAAACACAGTCTCAGTTTTGAGGAGGGCTTCCAAAAGCCCCTCCTTTGCCTCCCTGGGAAAGCACTATGCCTCGTTTTCTTCTCTCACCTTCTGGACTTCAGTCCCACTTCTCTTCTCCCTCCTAAAGCTTTAAGCTATAATGAAATCTTTCTGAATTTTATCCTCTGGTCTGAGGATTTCATTATGCAAATTCATAAGACAAGAATCTGGGGACACCCCAAAAATTCCTGTATTGTTCCATTGGCCAAGAACCCAAAAATGCCTGCATCAATGTTCTCCTCATCTGCATATTCTGTTCTCCATTGATCTTAACTTCAGAGCTGGCCCAATGTTTTCCCCAAAGGCAGGTGAATAGATTTCCCTAAACCCACTAAAAGCAGCTGACCTCTTTCTCTTGAGACTTTCAGGGCACATGTCATTGGTAGCATGGGAGAAGAGACAGGCCTGGAGCCGTAGCCAACCCAAAACTAAGCTTTCCTGATCACTTTTCCCTTCCATTTGCCTGGTGTTTTGTGCTAGACCTGAAGGGGTCCTGTCTCAGTCCAGGTTCAAGGATAGCCTCTCCTCACCTCTTCACTCTGGATCTGAGGCACTGTCATGCAGTGACACAAAGAAAGTGTCCTTGATCATCCTCCTTCAAGACCTCTGTAGGCCTAGTCATTATGTTACACAATTGCATTCAGAGTCCTTGGGTCTAGCCCACAACAGTAAAAGTCAGTAAACTAAAGTGAGCTAGGCATGCAATTCCAGCGTGCAGGAGGCTGAGACAGAAGGAGCATTACAAGTTTAAAGGCAGCCTGGACTACAAACCAGACCCCAGACCATTCCTGCTTTGTTAAAAAAAAAAGGGGGGGGTGGAGAAGAAGAAAAGGAAGGGAAAGAAGGAGGGAGGGAGGGTAGGAAGAAGGAAGGAAGGAAGGAAGGAAGATGAATGAATGAAACAGATTTAAGTGTATGTGTTAAAGAAAAAATTTCATAGAAGTTGGACTCATGGAGAACTGGAAAAATGTTAAACCTTCCCTGGCAAGATTTGGTACACTTATGGAAGAAATAGCAGCATATTCATAAGGGATGAGTCAACATGTTCACACAATTCCTATTCTTCTGTCTAAAGAAACAATGATGAGCAGTGTGAGGGATCTCTGGCATACTCCTGGGCATCTTGGGGCAGAAGAGGAAAGACAGAGAATAAAGGGAGAGTGGAGGCAAAAAACAATTTTACGTCACTTGACTCATTTATATGAAGGTATCTTTTTTATAGTGTAGAAAGCTTAAAATAAAATTAAGTAAAACAAAATAAAGTAAAAGATAAGGTCAGCATTGCAATCCAAACCAAAAATTTAAGCAAATTCAAGAGGAAGAACTGAAGAAGGACTAAAGAAGATGGCTTTTTACTTCTGTAAGATAGACAACTGTCAACAGAGATTATTACTATTCATGAAGCCGCTGGTTCTCTGCAATCACTTTCAGGTCCTTCCTCCTTGAGCCTGCACTCCAGCTGTAGATGTCTGCCAAATTTCAATCCTTTGGATTTGATCCCTCACATGCCTAGCTAGCCATGCTGCGAGTAGTTTTTATCAGTTTATAAACAAATGTGAAGAAGACTGTCCTCCCCTCCACTTACTGACAATAAGGTCACACACAAGCACAAAGATTTCTTCAGCAAGAGATCATCCCGTTTGGAATCATCCCATCCACCAGGCGATCTGGGAGCAGTGTAAGCCCAAGCTTTGTAGTATCTATGTAATTTTTCTAAGTTGAAAGAAAGGAAATAATGAGGAAGAATTGTTGGGTCTGCATTTCACTCCAACAGCTCTGAGGCTACTCTTGCAGGTCAGTACACTGTGGAGATGAGTCAGAAAGAGTGAAAGAAGAAAAGAACAAAGAGAATCTGGGCTTCACTAGGGGTGGGGGTAAAGACAGGTGGATCTTCTGTGCATAGAACACGCATTGTCTTCAGCAAGTGCATAAACGTGAGCCCGCTTTGCATTGCTGAAGCATAGTTACCCGTGTGTCACTGATGAAGTGTTTAACAAAAGGGAGAGAAATTGTTACAGGAAGTAGAACCCTGAAAAGGAATTTAAAAAGTTGTATCTAGGTTAGGTGATGACTTCATTTTCAGCAGAAAAACCAGAACAGTGGAAAGCATCATGCTGGTCTTTTCATCTATATTCTCCCTCGCATTGATTCAAGCATCTCCAAGAGTTATTTCAAGAACCATGTTCACACATCCACTGATTTTTGTTTCTTTTTTTAAGCAAAATCCAAGCTGTCGATTGCAGCCATGGAGATAAACAGAGATCTGAAAGGCATCATTTTGAAGTTCTCTTCTCTTTTAACTATTCTTAACGGGGTGAAGCTACCCCGACTACATGACAGAATCACCTGGGGAGCCTTTCAGAAACCCCACATGCTCCGGACACATCCAAGGCCAATTAAACCTGGATCTTGTGAGCTAGGCACCAGGCAGGCCAGGAGCGGCTGCTTTCTGACAGCAGTATTGTCTTGGGGTCCAGATTCATGGCAAGTTTTTAGGTCATCGTTATAAGCCATTATGTTATAGAATGGATTTCACTTCTTTTACAAATATTTCATTTAACCTTCACCATGTGCTGTGTGATGGGCTTTATTCTCTGTATTACCAATAAGATTAAGGTTTAAACGAACTTTCCAATGGTAGACCCGAGAGTACAATCCATTGACCTGAATCCTACAGCAAACTAGAAAATTCCAAAACCCTTTCACCAGATTCCCCAGAGACATAGATCCTCATGAGAGAATTCCTATAGAAGGAACTGGCTGGCTGTATAGCATCAAAGACTGAGCCTATACACATATATAGGGGTAGGCATGGGCATTGGGCTATGCATATGTCCTGCAAAGATCTAAGAAGGTCTTAAGCTTTCATATAAGGCCAATCCTGGAGTTCTGAAGGAGTGAGGAGAGCCTAAGACAGAGTTATAAAGTATATTATGGTTGAATTTAAAAGTGTCCCACAACATGTACACAAAACCCTTGGCAAATAAAAGGAGACTTGTTGATTCTATCAACTTAATGGAATCTCAGTCCAGCTTGATCACTAAATTAACTAAGCAGAGACTTCATTGTGTTTCCATGGCACAAATATAGATGTCACAGAATTCATTCAGGTAAGTCACTGAAAAAAACAATCAGCAAAACAGCCAATAGCAGCAATGACAACAGAGGAAAGAATAATATCTCCTGAGTTGACACATTTTAAATGTGGAGTTTCCAACAAAAAAAAGCTATCAGATATGCAGAGAACAAGAAAGTGTGAACCATACTTAAGAAAATTTCCTTCTTGAGAAAGACTAGATGTTCAACTTATAACATAAAGGACCTTAAAATGTGTTCAAAGCTATAGAACATCAAAAACAAGGTCCAGAGCTGAAGAGATGGCTTAGCAGTTAAAGCACTTGCCTGCAAAGCCAATTCCCCAGGATCCACATAAGCCAGATGCATAAGGTGGCACATGCGTCTGGAGTTCGTTTGCAGTGGCTGAAGGCCCTGACGCACCCATTCCCTCTCTCTCCCTCTTCTCCTCTCTCTGCCTCTTTCTCAAATAAATAAAAATAAAAATGTTTTTTTTAAAAAAAAACAAGGTTTATGAAAGAAACAGTGAGTTGAACTTTATCAAACATCACCACTTCTGGCTGAGGAGATGGCTCAGTGGTTAAAGTCCTTGCCTTGCAAACATGAAGTACTGGGTTCAATCCTTAGTACCTATATAAAAATATCTGGGGGGAGCTGGGCGTGGTGGCGCATGCCTTTAATCCCAGCACTTGGGAGGCAGAGGTAGGAGGATCACCTTGAGTTCGAGGCCACCCTGAGACTCCATAGTGAATTCCAGATCAGCCTGGCCTAGAGTGAGACCCTACCTCGAAAAAAAATATCTGGGGTGGGGGGGGACTGGAGAGATGGCTTAGCGGTTAAGACATCTGCCTGCAAAGCCAAAGAATCCCATTTTGATTCTCTAGAACCCACATAAACCAGATGCACCAGAGGACGTATGCATCTGTAGTTCATTTGCAGTGGCTGGAGGCCCTGTATATAATATATATGATTTTATATATATATATATATATATATCTGGGATGGCAGCACACACTTGTAGTTCCAGCACTGGAGAGATAGAGACAGAAGAAACCTGGAGTTCCCTGGCTAAGCTGCTCTAACCTAATTGGTGAGCCCCAAGCCAATGTGCTCCTGTTTCAAAAAGAAGCAGATAGCATTCTTGAGGATAGCACCCTAAAGTTCCCTCTGAGCTTTGCACATACACACAGGCATGCACACTCTTACACGTGTGTGCCCATACACACATGTACACACATGCGTTCACACTACACACACAAGTAAGTAAATAAATAAGCAGTACTTTGAGAGATGCTGCTGAGAGAACAAAGAGATGAAAGGAGTTCAGCATCACATACTATTAAATTAAAATACAGTGAGATCCAATTGCACACTGGTCAGAATTGTCAAAACCCCAAAACAATCCTAACAGCAAAAGCATGATGTAGATCTCAGGGACTTTGATTTGTCACTGCAGGAAATGCAACATAGTAGAGACATTCTGGAAGGCTGGTGATTTCTTTCAGAACTGAACATACTTCCAATATAAAATCCAGCAATAACTCCCCTTGATAATTCTCCAGGTGTTGGAAAGTTATGCTTCCCCAAAAGTCTTGTCAGCATGCATTCACAGCAGCTCTCTTCATAACTGCCCAACTCTAAAGCAGCCAAGGGCAGGTGAATGTCTACACAAACTCTGGCCCATCCGTACTACAGGATAGTGTTTGGTAATCAAAAAGCACAAACTACTTTAACAGCTTTTTTTTCTTTCAAATGGCTAAACACAGTGTTACCATATGACCTAGAAATTCTAACCTATATCTAAGAGAAATGTAATATCGTGTGTATACAGAACTTGCATGCAAATGCTCACAGTATCTTTATTTCTAACACTCAAAAGGTGGAAACCATCCAAATGTCATTCCGTGATGAGTGGAGACATGTTAAAATCTCATGGATTGCATGTTTCAAATGGGAGAATGGCATAGAACATGAATTATGTCTCAATTTTCTTTTGTAAATGAACAAAAATATCATGGTGATCAAAAGAAGTTAAACACAAACATTCTATTTACATACAGTTCCACAGGCAAAGCTGGCAGGCTCAGGGATGCATACTTGGGTGGTAAATCTGTAGCAAAACTGTTTGTAAGTAGTTATCATAAATGCAGACAGGGGTTATCTGGGGGGTTTGGTCTGACGAGGACTTGTAGGGTCCTCATAATGCTTCATTTTTTGGTGTGAGGGAGGGAAGTCCAGCTGTTCATTTCATGATAATAAGTTAAAAAGTAGCATACGTGTGGAATGCCCACTTTGCATTAGGTGCTGTGTTTTACAATGAGCATCCATTTAAATTTCCTAGTGAAAAATCCATGAATTAGATGCACTTAATCATGTCCGTATTGTTGACACTTGATTGCTTCCAATTTTTCATTATTCTTAACAACATTATAATTAACAGAAAAAAATCCCTTTCCTCAGGCTGGAGAGATGGCTTAGTGGTTAAGCGCTTGCCTGTGAAGCCTAAGGACCCGGGTTTGAGGCTCGATTCCCCAGCACCTACGTTAGCCAGATGCACAAGGGGGAGCATGAGTCTGGAGTTCATTTGCAGTGGCTGGAGGCCCTGGCATGTGCCCATTATCTCTCTCTCTCTCTCTCTCTCTCTCTCTATCTATCTATCTATCTCTATCCCTTTCTCTGTCTGTCACTCTCAAATAAATAAATAAAAATAAACAAAAAAAATTTTAATTAAAAAAAACCTTTCCATAATTATTATTAACTTCAGACAGACTTACAAAGAGACAAGGAATCACATGTTTTGTAATTGATGTTACTGGCCTCAAATGTATTTTTTTAATGTTACATAGGACTTATTTCAACTAATGTTCCATTTTCCTACATACCATTTCTGATTTTTGGTTCTGTCCTTGGATATGCAAACCTTGCCTTATCCCTCCAAAGTCAGGGCCAGCCCAGGCTTTGCTGTGGCTCCCTCCTGGTTATCACTATTGATGTTCGGGATCCTGCTGAGAGCCCTTCTGAGAAGCAAGAACCTCCTGGGTCTGAGGCTTGTGGCCTATAATTGCCAAACAACCTCTGCTCCACAGTTCGTTCTTGAAATCATCACCCACTGTCATCCGTGCTGGGAAAGTTCAGAAGTTAAATGCATGTTTTCCGTATAACTAAAGATTGAACATCTGCCAAGTATTTCTTAACTCATTAGTTAGTAAAGGACAAATAGGATGGTAAAACTGGTTCAATACACAATTTAAAAAATTAATGCTGAGAGAATAGATCAGTTCAAAAATATTGAACAGGATGGGCATGGTAGTACTTGCCTTTAATCCCAGCACTCGGGAGGCAGAGGTAGGAGGATTGCTGTGAGTTCAAGGCCAGCCTGAGACTACATAGTGAATTCCAGGTGAGCCTGGGCTAGAGCAAGACTTTACCTTGAAAAGAACCAACATACATAGACAGATAGATAGAGAGATAGGTAGATAGATAGATAGATAGATAGATAGATAGATAGATAGATAGATAGACAGACAGATAGATAAATAGATAGAGTGTACAACTATGTAGTGTCCACAGGGTAACAAACCAGTGCTCTTTGGAGGTATCTTTTTACCAGGCAGAAATGTAAATTTAGCATGTCACTTCATGGTGTGGGGATTCAAATAAAGTGATACCAATCCAAGTCAACCTCAAATGCACTTTGCCCTGCAGTGAAATAAACCTTAGGAAAAAGAACCATAAAGCAATGCTGTCATACAATATGGATAGGACATAGGGTCATTGGTGTCTTTGTTTCCAACAGTTGTATCATAAGTCTAGCACCACACTCTTTTAGTAGCCCTGGGGAAGCACTGGGTATGACTTTTGCTATTTTGAAAATCTTGGAGGTCTAGGGTAGATTGTGTTGTTTAAGAAAAAAACAACTAACAACATAGGACATGTAATTGTGGCCTTCTCAGTTCTAGGTTTCATGCTCTGGATGCTGTGGGTGCACATATGTGTTTTGCTTAAAAAGAGACCCAGCAGGGCGTGGCGGCACATGCCTTTAATCCCAGCACTCGGGAGGCAGAGGTAGGTGTATCGCAGTGAGTTTGAGGCCACCCTGAGATTACATAGTGAATTCCAGGTCAGCCTGGGCTAGAGTGAGACCCTGCCTCAAAGAACACAAAAATAAATAAATATAAAATAAAACAGACCCAAGTTCCATGACCACACAGGATTGAGACAGATTGCCAAGGACAAATGCACAGCAATTTTCTTCCAGCATGTCAGAAATCTATACTGATTGTCTAGGAAAAAATGGCACAGGGTCCTTTTCTTATTTATGGTCGACTAAATCCCCTGTACCTTGTGGGCATGCTAAAGAGAGCCTGTGGGGGGGGGGGCAGTCAGTGCAGCACACACTGGGGCGATCTCCCAACTGGAGTTTCAGGTCACACTGCAAAGGTCATGGATACAATCAAGAACAGGGTGATGGCAAGAAGTAAGAAAAAAATCTCTGCCCAATGGGGCCCAAGCAGCCAGTGTCCCCACAGAGCTGACTGCCACACTGCAGGATGTTTGTCTGCTCATGCATACCCTACTGCCTTCTTTAGAACTGCTGCTATAAAGCCGTTTCCGGGTACTTCCCTCCCACTCACCAGCTTGGGAACAGCTGGATCCTTCTTAGGAAGTGAAGATGCTGCGGCACCATCAGCACATGCACTGGGGCAGCGCCGGCGGGAGGCAGGGCACAGGGCCCATTGCATCAGGGGCTCCTCCGCCTTGCCACAATGCAGATCGAAAGGTCTCCATGTGAGTGAGGCACTACTCAGTGGTTAACGCAATTCTTTTGCACTTAATCTTTCTTGCAGCCTGTCTTTATTGAAAATTCAAATACATCCTAATGAATCATTTGCATTATGTGGATATGTGTTTCGCATAAAGCTATTCCAAGGAGCCAAGTGTAATTGAAGGTAAAATTAGACTTCCTGTGCAATCTGTGGAAAAAAGAAAAAAAAAACGGTCAGAAACCCATGGGAAGTCCGGCTTTCTCTGTCAGCTTGTTGCAGGTGCAATTAGCCGTGTTGCCATTTGGTCAGTCCAAAACAAATGCCCCAAGCCAAACCACTTTGAACTCACAAAATTCATTCTAATTAAAGACCAGGTTTACTGGTTGCAGAATGCATCATACTTATAATATTTCAATACAACCTGAAGATTATAATTACCAATATCCCTATTTCTTAGATGATAAGAGGACTGCAATATGGAGCAGTAATATAGGGGACAGAAGACAAGAATTCGAGCTCTCCCTGACAATGAATAAATAATACTTAATATGCCAACAATAGCAATAGCTGACATTTTTCAGACGCTTTATTTATATGTGGCAAACATGTAATAAGGATTGATTAACAACATTGATTAACTACTTACTAACTAGATTATGAGTCAAGCACTGTCTTACGTACTTTAGAACACAAAATATGTTTCTGCCCTCACAGTGTTATGCTAAAGAAAGGAAAAACAATACTCACAGAAACAAATCCAAATACACATCCACACACTTGAAACATGTCTTAAAGAAGTCAGGCTAATGAAATACAGAAGTAATTGGACTAGGCTGGAGGACTTATTTGACCAGATGGTCAAAGATCTCTTTGGGATTTCCCAAAAGACCTGAAAGAGCTTTCTCAAGTTCAAAGGCATGGCGCCTGAATAGAGCTTGGCATGTTTGAAAGAACCAGAAGGAAGACTAGGGATCATATTAGAGGAGAGGGAAAAAATGGAGAGACAAGGAGGCCATTTGGAAGTGGAAGGTTATAACTTGAACATGAAATGTCCCCAACAAGTTCATGTGTTTGAACACTTGGTCCCCATCTGGTGGTGCTGTTTGGATTGTCTGTGGAACTTTCAGGACATGGGGCCCAGCTGGAGGAAGTGGTCATAACTCAGCCTAAGCTCCCTGCTTCCTGACTGGAAAACAGCTGCCTTCTGCTCCTGCAGCCCTGCCTTCCCACCGCGATGGGTTGTGGGCCCTGAACCAGTCAAAAGCAAGTCCCTTTCTTCCTTTTTTCCTTCCTTCCTCCCTTCCTTTCTCCCTTCCTTCCTCCCTTCCTCTCTTCCTGCCTTTCTTGATTCTATCAAGTTGGTCAACGCAACATAAAAGTAACTAATACAAGGAGAATAATACAGCCAAATCATTCAGATTCATTCATCAAAGTCACTCTGGTAGCCCCAAGGATAAATGAAGAAATAGGAGTGGAAGCTTAGGAGACAGTCAAGTGCAAACGAAGGGTAATAACATCCTGGTTATTTCTTATGCATGGTGAAAAAAGGGCAGCATTGTGGTTATGTTTTTGAGATAGAGTGACTGATATTTTTTAAAAATTATTTATTTATTTATTTATTTATTTATTTATTTCAGAGACAGAAAGTATGGACTCACTTGCCACTGCAAACTCAAGAGGCATGCACCACCTTGTGCATCTGGCTTGATGTGGGTCATGGGGAACTGAATCAGGAACAACAGACTTTGCAAGCAAGCACCTTAAATTGCTGAGCCATCTCGCCAGCCTGAGATCTGATGATTAATTTGATATGGAGTCTGAGATCAAGGGAGACACTCTATTTGGCTAGTAAAGCAAAAAAGAACCATGCTCTCTCTATTCCTCTGCTCATAGTGGAAAAGTTGTCAAAATGTCTGGAACATCCACATTACAGCTAAATGACTGTCCCAATCCAGTGCATGACATGCATGTTTAACTTCAGGAATAATCAAGTAAGTGAATGTTTCTACAGAACACTGTCCTTTTGGCTTAGAGATTTTTCAGCGACATATATCAGGATTATCATGGATTACTAAAGGACTGTCCTCTGCTCCTAAGAGTATAATGTACATGAATCCATGCTCTGTAAAGGGAAAGTTAAAATATGTCTTTACTAGTTTTCATACTATACATTTCTCCACAGAATCTAGCTCTGGGAAAAATATCCAGAGGAAACAAAGTATGGGATGAACTTGATATACAAAATATTAATTTCAATGATAATTGAAGAAAATTAGGAATAATATAAAACTACACTAATAGAAAAATGGTCAAATATATTATGGTATAGCCACTCTACTATTAAAATTATATTTTGGGGCTGGAGAGATGGCTTAGTGGTTAAGCACTTGCCTGTGAAGCCTAAGGACCCGGTTCAAGGCTTGATTCCCCAGGACCCATGTAAGCCAGATGTGCAAGAGGGCACATGCATCTGGAGTTTGTTTGCAATGGCTGGAGGCCCTGGCGCACCCATTCTCTCTATATATATCTGCCTCTTTCTCTCTCTGTCTGTCGCTCTCAACTAAATAAATAAAAGTAAACAAAAAATTCTAAAATTATATTTTGGAATAATTTACATCATTATGAAGTAACCATGGAATAAATAAAATTTAGTTCAAAAGCATATTAAAAGATTCTGTATACATAAAAATATAAATAAAGGCAAATAATAGAAAACAGAAAGCCAAAAAAGTTAATAATGATTTCTCAAGAATTTCAGATAAGAGTTTTTTTTTTACTTTGAACAATCAACATGTGTTACTTTTATAATTAATGAAATTCAATATAATTTATGCAAGAAATCCAGAGAAACTTTCTGGTCTGTGACAGGTAGCCCCTGCATCACAAAGGTTGCTTGAAAACCAGGTGGGTCAATTTGCAGGGGAGACCCTCGCAAAGGCTAATGCCGCTGGCTTCCTGATTCTGCTTGTCTACTCGTACAGTTGGTTGGAGGGTTCTGCTGAGAGGGTCCCCACCTGTCACTTGGGTTTGGATCTTCTTTCTCACGAGCGTTGCTTAGGGACTGTCTTAGGGAACCAGGGCTCCTGCTATGAGCAGTTAGCATGGACTGGACCATTTAGCACACAAAGCATTTCTCACAGTCCTAGACGCTGAGAAGTCCGTGACTAAGATGCTGCACCACCCCCACGCCCCACTGATGCCACTCATGAGGGGCCCAGCCATCATATCTTATCACCTCAGAGAGATGCCCTTCCTCATGCCAGCACCCTGGGCGTTAGGGCTTCCACATGCCAGTCCGGGGCACATGAACATTCAGTCCCTCACACTTGCTGGTTAGTCTTTCCTACGTGAACAAAACTGGGCTGGAACTTCTTAAAGATGGACCCATGTGTCTGGCCCCATGAAGCCTGCTTTTCTCTGCTGGTCAAATGCTTCCTTCTTGCCATGGGCCATTTTCCTTTTGTGATCTTAGTGGAACGTGACTGAGGTGGAGTGAGCTCGCTGATCCCTGACTCTTTTCTCGTCTTGTCTCTCTGGCTCTCCTGAGTACCAGATTACTTCCCACCCCAGCCGGAAGAAGGTCAAAGAGGAACCTAGCTCACTGAGACACGGGAACTGCGGGGTGTCACCCTAGGGGACCCTGCACACTTGTTTTTCATCTCGCTAAATCAAAGTGTCATTGTCTCAAAATGTGTGCACAGCTGGCATGTGAATGCAACCAAATGCACGCCATCCACATCTCTGTGGCCACGGGGGCCATCTCCTGATGGTCATGGAGGGACCTGAACTAATGAAGCCACTTTCAACCCGTTTGAGAACATGGTTTCCTTTAGGACAGTGTATATAAGTTAGCATGCTTTCCTCCTAAGAGTATCATACCAACGATGCCTATCATCATGGGACTCTCAAATTTTATTTAATTTTATTGAAGTCTTTTATGGAAAACTGTTCTTACATGATCACTACATCTGTCTAGTTGTCTGGCTTTTGGAGGGAAAACAATACTTATGAAAGGAGGTTGCTAAAGGGTGATTTAATCAGCATTCTCATAAATTACACATGTTTTCTGTCTGATTTACATAGAGGGAAAAGTCTTCGGGCAGAAAGAGTGTCTTCCACATTTTAATTGCATTTCCAGGCCTAATTACATTTGCTTAAGCTCAACGCACTTTTAATTTTACAATGAGGACAATGTTGTGAGATGAAATGAAGCTTCTTAAACTTCTGCAGTTGCTTTTCTGTGCTGGCAACTGAATGCCCAGTGTAATCCAAGGATTCAGGCAACACAGGGTAAGTATTTGGGTCTCAGATTAAAGACGAGACTGAATGTAAAGATGAATGAATATAACATCTTAGGCAAAAACGATAATGCAACGTGTAATTAGAAAAATGACCAGATAAGAGCAATAAATTTTAAAATATCTGTTTCTGGAAATTCTTCCAGATATGCAAGTTTATACCTTCTTCCTAAACCTATCAGTTACAGCAGAAAAGATTTTTTAAGTCTTTTGGGTTTTTTTTTTAATTTGTTTGTTTGAGGTGCTTTGTACACCTTCCTATTCCTTACCAGATTTTAGACTAAATCTTAAGTCTTTGTGCATACATATGTGCACATATGTGCATGCCACATGAGTATGCATGCGTGTGGAGTACAGAGGATAATCTTGAGTATCGTCATCAGGACTGCTGCCCGCCTTTTTCTTCTGATGCAGGGTCTATCACTGACCTGAGTTCAGCAATTAGGCGGGACTGGCTGATCAGCAAGCCGGGCGATACTCCTGTCTCCGCCTCCCCAGTGCTGGAATTACAGGTGTGCCCCACCACACATGGCATTTCCACAGTGGTGCCGCAGATCCAACACAGGTTCTCATGCTTGTGAGGCAAGCACTTTGCCAAATGAGCTATCTCTTCAAGCCCTCTTAAATCTTTTCTTTATTTTTATTGTGTTTTTATTTTTTTTTTAAGTCAGGGTCTTGCTAAATAGCTTAGGTCTGGCTGGCCCAAATTTTTAATCCTTCTCCCTGAGCTGCCTCAGTCTCCTGAGTGCTGGGATTACAGGCCTGCCCCACCATGCCCAGTTTAAATTACTTTTCTTCTTTGACAAGCTTCAGTTATTGTGGTATCGTCTACTTCATCTCCCTGCAGTCTTTTACCTTCTGACCTATTCAACACATAAACCATTACTACTTTACATAAATTATTTACATTAAAATATTCATAATTAACTTTCCAATCAAACCCAAGCTCTTTAGACTGGTAGGAAAATAAAAATAACAATGATTTCGATAGTAGCTGATTTTTATTCAGTATTTATTTCCCATATCCTTTCTAAATAGTTTACATGGACTTAGCTTGTTACTACAATAGCCCACAGTGGAGGTAAGATGATGTGTCCATTTGTCAGATGTGACAGTGGAGGCAAGATAGAATGACTACCACCACAGGTCTCTCAGCCTTGAATGCTGGCCTAGAGGGAGAGCACACAGGGCTGGGTGGAAGCTGAAAACGATGACACGGAAGGAGTGACTGAGGGCAGCGAGAACATGTTATTTCAGGAGGTGGTGTGCGTGCTGGCTGCAAGGCTAGTAGGGGGTGTTGATGGAGAAGCCGTGGAAAGGCTTCATTACAAACAGTGAAGTGGGGTATGAGCCAAAGAACCTGTAGTGAAGACAGCAAGAACAGGTTGAAGTGAAAGCAGGCCGGATATATTCCAAGAATAAAAAAAAAAAAAAATCAAAGAATAAAATAAAAAAATTCCAAGAAAAACCATACTTATTGAATGCTACTAGGACAAACAACATGTTCAGAAACCCAGTAAAGGGCAGAAAGAAGTTATTTCACAATTATTTAAATGCCAAATCTTCAATAAGTTTCACATCTTTCATAAAAAAAAATTTTCTCTTGAGAATTTTCCTTTAGGCTATTTCTCCTTTGAGCCCACACAATATTAGCTACAAATGAACAACTCTATCATGACTGTTATTTGGTTTTTTGTTGATAATTTTACATGCCTTTCCTGGCTGTAAAGAGGATTTAAGGATGTGTATTTAGTATTATGTAGTTGCAGCTTCTCTACTCTCCCAACTCAGCTGGATGGCAGCAGAGCCAGTACGATGTCTCCACACTGTCTCTTTGCCTCACATCTCTCTTTTGTTCATGCTTCCACCAGTCCTCTAGGAGAGTAGAAAACTGGCCTCAGCCACCATTCCCCAGGGAGAGTCCTGATGGATCTAAGTTGTCGATGGCATCCTCCAAGGGCTCAGGAATAACAACTGCTGGCTCAGGCAGTGACTACTGGACTCAGCCAGGAGAATCTGCTAATGGTTTCTACATTTTTAAGGATACACAGAATGTGCCTCTGGACATGTCTAAACCAAATGACATTTCCAGAACCACTGAATCCATTTGAAATTGTAAGGGAATCCAACATCATGGAGATGCTGATATGGGGGGTGACAGAGCAGAGATGGGAGAATGCTGGGTTTGTGAAGATAAGAAGTAATCTTTCAGGCACCAAATGAGCTATGACTACTTTCTTTTCCTCTGAACTTCCAACTATATGCAATAATAGATTTCCTTAAGCCAACTTGATTATGAGTTCTCTATTACAGCCAAGATTGTCCTAACTGATGCCCTAATCAACCCTTCACACACAGAATGCTCTCTGTTAGGATCAACTGAAAATTGAACTGATGACTTAAAACATTATATGGTGCCAGGCCCGGGCGTGGTGGTGCATACCTTTAATCCCAAAACTTGGGAGGCTGAGATAAGAGGATTCCCATGAATTTGAGGCCACCCTGAGACTACATAGTGAATTCCAGGTCAGCCTGGGCTAGAGTGAGACCCTACCTCATAAACAAAAACAAACACACGCAAAAAAAAACCATTATGTGGAGCCAGGTGTGGTGGTGAATGCCTTTAATCCCAAAACTTAGGAGGCTGAGATAAGAGGATTGCCATGAGTTTGAGGCCACCCTGAGACTACATAGTGAATCCCAGGTCATCTTGGACTAGAGTGAGACCTTATCTTAAAAAAAAAAACAAAAACATTGTATAGTATTATAATGGATTCAGTCCACTATGATAAATAAGAGAAATTATTACAAAATCATATATTTGAATGGTTCTCATGTATGGTATTTTGAATGTGAATGTATAATCCCCTCTAGCCTTAAGGATTTTTTTTGATTAAGGTTAAGCTTCCTACTTAAGTCTCAAGCAATCTGCTAGAGGAGGTGTGACATTTGGGGTGGACCTTTAGTTTAGCTCTACTAAGGTGTATTAGGAGCCCAATCTGTGGCTGTGTGTGTTTGCTGCTCTCTCTCTCTCTCTCTCTCTCTCTGTCTCTCTCTCTGCTGTGGATGCATGAAAGTATGCCAGTTTCTTACACTATCTTGAAACTTTCCCTGTATTCTGCAAGCCTGAAATGAACCCTTTCCTGCCATTAGTTTCTTCTGGTCACATGTTTGTCCCAGAAACAAAAAGGGTAACAGCAACAGAAAACAAGGGTTATTGCTGCAATGAATCTAACCCCTTTTTTCTTTAAAATCTTTTGGAATGTGTTTATGGGAGGAATGTGAAGGATTTGGGTCTCTGGACTGCAGAAGCCTTGCAGTGCCGCTAACAGAGCTTTATGGCCTATTCTGGTGAGAGTTTGGAAATGCTAAATGTAGAGAGAACTATGGGTTGTGAAGGCCTGGGTTATAAACTTTTTTTTTTTTTTTTTTGAGGTAGTGTTTCACTCTAGCATAGGCTGACCTGGAATTCACTACGTAGTCTTAGGGTGGCCTTGAACTAAGGTGATCCTCCTACCTCTGCCTCCTGGGTGCTGGGATCAAAGGCATGTGACACCACACCCAGCTCTGGCTTATAAACATTTAAAAGGGAAAGAGAGAACTTTGTTAGAACTAGGCTACTGGCAAAAAGTGCTGGCTTGCATTTTTTTCTGCCCATTCCCTGAGAATTTGAGCAGGTAAGTTTAAAAGTAATGGACTGGTGTGCTTAGCAAAAGCTAATGAAACAGAAAGATATAAAAGATGTACGGTTTACCATAGGGAAAAAGTCAACCAAGTTTGAAGTTATTGGCATAGGGACTACTGGTTTTAGGTTACTTAAACTGCAATTGTTAAGTTGATTATCACCATTAATTGTCCCAACTGCTTTGTATTGGGACGATAGAAACATTACCTGAGGGTGAAACCACCCATAGAACGCTCAAGTGAATAAAAATGCAAATTATTTTCCAAGGAGGAAGCTTGAAGGAAGAATTCTAAAAAAGTAATTTGATCTTCAAGGTCAAGGTTTATTCCCTCCTTGATTTACAAATTTGGCTATGTCTCATGCTTGGTCTTAGTTTTGGAAGCATGAAAAATTCTGGAAAGAAAGGGACATTGATAGTGCAGCATGTTTTTGTTTTCTGGAAATGGCCCCTGGGAAATATGAAGCAAGGTTTAAATTTGTATGTGGGGGCCCAGTAAGGCAATTGTATGAAGTTGAACCAGTTCCAGGAGCTGCTGAGATGTGGCATGTGAAGCAGGGTTGAAATTCCCATGTGGGTGGACCAAGTAAGGTCATTGGATGGGGTTGTGCTTGCGGTGTGGGCCCAGAGATGTTTTGGATATACCAGGACTGAGAAATGGCTACCATAGAGAGGTTCTGGTTCAGAATGGAATTTTCCCTGGGCCTTTCAGTCCAGCTGAAGGGGCAGAATTGAAACCCAGAGACTTTATCACTGGTTATGGATGCTAGACTTGGAACTGCAGATGCTTGATGTTTACCTGCTGGTTATTGATTTTGCATTGGTCCAGCCTTTCCTTGTTATGCCTTTTTGCAATGAGAATGCTTACTCTGTTCCATTACATGTTGGAAGTATATAACTTGTGTTTTGATTTACGCAAGGTTCATATTTGAGACGGTCTTATATATCAGATGAGACTTAGAACTTTTGAACAATGTTAATATTGATAAAGATTATGGGGACCTTTGAAGTTTGAATGCAATATGCACTGCGAGATGATCATGAGTTTTTGGGGTCCAGGGACAGAATATGGTGGTTTGAATGTGAATATATGACCTCCATAACCTCAAGGATTTTTGGAAAGTTAAGCTTTCTACTTAAGTCTCCAGTAGCCTTCTGGAGGAGGCATGTCCCTGGGGATGGATCTTTAATTCAGCCCTGCTAAGGTATATTGAGAGCCCAATTTGAGTTCTGGCTGTGTGTACTTGTTGGTGTTGGTTTTTCTCTGTCTGGTGTGAATGCATGGAAGTGAGCCAACTTCCACTGCCATATTGGAGTTTCCTTTGGATTCTATAAGCCAGAAATAAACCCTTTCCTCCCATAAGCTGCTTCTGATCAGATGTTTCTTCCCGCAATGTAAAGATAACTGCAATATCATAGAAATGGATATCCAGCTTAATAAATTATTTTAAATTTTAGCAACAAAATATTACCACAAATCACTGTGCAAAGATACAATAGGGTGAGAGACATGATTTTATGTTGTATCATGACATAGTGTGGGTTTATATTATAGTTATGATTGTTAATGATGATCAAACTTTAACATATAAGTTTTTCCTTTTCTTAGACAAAAAATATGACTAAAATATAGATTATAGAAAAAGATTGTTACTGATTCCACCAAAGCTGCATATTTTACAACAAAAATTTTAAAAATAATTTCACATGTATTTGTTGATATGCTCTTTCACTGTTTCATATCCAAAGTAGTTCATTATAAAAATTAGCACCTTAGCTTAGTGAATGGATAAAAAGGAGGTTCATGGGGATATTGCTTAGAGGTTAGAGAGGTTGACTGGCATGTTGCCTAGCCTTAGGTTCAATCCACAGCATTGTAAATATGTGAACATAAGTATTAATGAAATGATATAAAACACTTGCTCCACTATGTTGTTTGGAGTGGGGTGTGGTTGTTCACACCTGCAATTCCAGCTCCCTAGAGACCAAGGCAAGTGGATTGCCATGAGTTGTAGGCCAGCCTGGCCTATATCATAAACTATGGACTGGAATCCTGTCTCCAAAAAGAAAAGAAATGTAAAGAAAAGCAATGTTCTTATAGTTAGCTGTTTTATAACTTTAAGTTTTAGTTGTTTAGTACTTTTTAAGGTGGGAGTCTATTTCTCCAGTTTTACTCTCTAACAAGAGGTAGAATTACCCTCTTCTCCCGAACTCTAACTCCTGTTTTGAAGCCAGGAAAATGATGGAAAAGGCCATTGTTTCTTTAGTTTGGGTAACTTTAATGCCAGCAAAATGACATAAGCTCAGGTTCTTCTGACTCCCCAGCACCAGTGACATTGGTTTGATCTGGCGTGTTGGATGCTCGGTGGCAGATTTGGTGGAAGAAAGGCTTGTGAAATAGATGCAAGAAATACAATTCTATCTCCATTCTCTGTGACCAGGGTGAACTGTCTGAACCCTGTGCTCTGGCATCAGGAATGAACATTTTCTTTTCCTGGCTCTGGCCATGTTCTGAACATGAAAGACATGCCGAGGATCTGTCCCTCTGAGATCATGCTAGGAGCCTCAACAATTTCAGTCTCAGGTTACAGTTTAAAGTCAAATGCTGAGCAGAAAAATTAACAGAACGGAGCCTTTTTTTTTTTTTTCTGCTCCCAGATGCTACCTTGGCTATTTTTGAAATTACATTCAAAGAAAGAAGGATCCAAGGAAGTAAATAGGATCTTTGGAAACACCCGTTGGCAGACTCCCTTTCTTCAGTGGAAAGTGAACTTTGGAGTAGGTGATCTTCCAGGGAGCTGATGTGTGGATACCACCTCGGTACCCAGAGTGCATGCTTTCTTAGGTAAGTGCATTGGTGTGTTATGGCTGATATGACAAGATACCATTCACTAGGGCTTTTTAAAGAACCCAACCATGTTTTCTCACAGTTCTGAATACTGCCAGTTCATGATTACAGTGGCAGCAGCCAGTAGAGTAGATTTCTCCTGAGATTGCCCTTCCTGGCTTGTATTCACTTCTCACTGGGTCACTGCATAGTCTTTCCTCTGCATGGAATCGGGGGAGGTGAGAAGAGGGAAGGGAGAGAAAAGATAATGAGGCATGGACGGGAGGAGAGAGACCAGTGTCTTTTACTTTCTCAGGGACACAAATCCTATTGCGTTAGGGTCCTACCCTTCAGACACCATTTAACCTTGATTAGTATTTTTTCATGCATGTGTATGTGTGTAGTGTAGCACATGCTTTATGTATGTGTGTTCCTATGTGTATGGGAACACATGTGCAGGTGCATATGCACATGGAGACTGGAGGTTAGTGTCAGGTTTCTTCCTTGATGGCTCTCCACTTTATTTACTGAGGCAGGGTGTGGTGGTTGGATACAGGTGTCCCCCATAAACTTATGTGTTCTGAAAGCTAGATTCCCCAGCTAGTGGCAATTTGGGAATTGGATCTCTTAGAGGCAGTGGATTGCTGGGGGTGGGCTTATGGGTGTTATAGCCAGCTTTCCCTTGCCAGTGTGTGGCACACTCTCCTGATTTTGTTGCCCACCTGATGTTGGCCAGGAGGTAATTGAAAGACCTGGAAACCAGACTGGCACCATGACAGGCTTCAGTAAGGCGCTGCCCCAGCTAGGCGTAAGTTTCAAATTCCCACTTAGGCAGAGGATCTGAGTCAGCCCCTAGACATGTCCAGGCATGCCCAAGACTTGTCTCTTCTGCCTTTCTGCCCCAGCCAATCAAAAAGAATACAAGTACAGTTACTGTTTAAACCAACCAATCATGTAACCATCCCCTACTTCTTTGTTCAAATCCCTATAAAAACCCTGCCCTCCTGCTACTCGAGGCTCTTGTACGATCCACTGCATTGGTGAAGTCAAGAGTCCAAGCTTGAGCCCGAAATAAAGCTCCTTGCCTTTGCATACGTGCTTGGTTCTCCTTGGTGGTCACTGGGGGGCACGGAGAACTGGGCAGAACAGTAATGTCCACCCTCTGCTTATGCCATCATTTCTCCTGCCATCATGGAGCTTCCCTTCAAGTCTGTAAGCCAAATAAACCCTTTCCTTCCTCAAGATGCTTTTGGTTGGGTGTTTTCTGACAGCAATGTGAAGCTGACTGCAATACGGGGTCTCTCCCTGGACATAGGGTTTACCAATTTGGCCAGTCTATCTATCCTCAGGGATCCTCTGTCTCTGCTTCCTGAGTATTGGAATTGTAACTATGCTGCCACACCTGCTTGGCATTTATGTGGGTGTTGGCAATATGAACTCTGGTCTTCAGCTGTTTTTTTTTTTAAAATTAAAAAGAACAACAAGTGTTTTGGATCTGTGGAGAGCACTCAGCAGATAAGAGTGATTGCTGCTTAAGCATGAGGGTCTGAGACCCCTGAGTTCAACTCCTCAGAACTCATATAAAAAGCTGAGTTGACCAAGCACATCTCGGAGACTGGAGACTCACTGGGGCTCACTGATGGGAAAAAAAAAAAACAAAAAAACGAAAGCTCTGAGTTAAGGGAGTGAGCTCATCTCCAGGAAGTTTACAGGTAAGTAATAGAGAAGGACATCACATCTGATATTCTTCTCTGGCCTCTGCATGCACTTACATAGTGCATACATCTGCACACGTGTGTGCACACACATGCATACACACACACACACACTTAAAAAAATAGCAAGCTCTTTATCCACCAAGACAGTTCTCTAGCCCCTAAATTACTTTACTTAAAGGTCTCATTAATACCAGAGGGACGGCAATCAACATATGAATTGGAGGAGGAGGCAGGATACAACTCAGTGCACAATAACAGTAAGCAAATATGAATGCTTGAATGCTTGAATGTGAAGTGGTTTGGATTATTATGGGTGCCTTAACAGCATACCACACATTGGGTAGCTTAACTGACATGGATTTGTTTCTGGCAGTTCTTCAGGCTGCAAGTACAAACTTAGGATGCCACTAGGGTTCTTTCTCTTGAAGCCTCTTTTCTTGGGGCCTTGGTTTGATCTGAAGAGTCTGCTTTCTGTTTTGAACACTTGTTCCCTATCTGGTGACATTATTTTCACTGGCTCTTAAAGTTTTAGGTGATCAACTTAGATAGCAGGGGAGAGTTCTTGGGGGTGTGCTATCCCTGCCCATTTCCTGTCTCGTTCTCTACTTCCTGGTCCACTGTGACATGAATAATCTGTCAAACACTCCTGCCACCATGATTTAAGCTCCTCCCCAACATCTGTCCAATCATCATAGTGACTGAAAACCCTCTGGAAACACGAGCCCGAAACAAATCTTTCCTCACCTAAGTTATTTCTGTCGGGTCATAGTAGTGCAAAAGTAACTAATACACTGGGTTTGTGGGCCTTTTACTGGGAAGATGTGGGCAGGTATCTCTTCACCCCAGATGGGGACATCAACAACAGACTCAAGAAATTATTCCACCCAAGTCTACCTTGATGAATCAATGAACTGACAGAGGTTATATGCAGGAGTATGGGTAACTCAAAGGCAGCTACATCACCAAAAAGCCCACACTAGCAGGAAAGCTGAATTGCTGAAGCTCGGGGTACAACTTGCCCCTCAGCTCCACTAAAGAGCGTTTTTGTTGTTGTTGTTTTGTTTTGTTTTTTACCTCCCTAGCAATTGTTTACTGCTTCTATAGCCTTGGCGAGGGGTCTGGTGAATCTTGAAATTTTCTGAGCTCCCTCAGTTTTATTTCCTATTTATTTATTCATTCATTCATTCATTCATTTATTCATTTCAGGTGGGGTCTCACTCTAGCCCAGGCTGATCTGGAACTCGCCCTGTAGTCCCAGGCTGGCCTCAAACTGATTCTCTTACCTCAGCCTCCTTGGTACTGGGATTAAAGACCCACCACACTTGGTGTGCACCACCACACTTGGCTCTCCTTGAGTTTTATTAGCTTCTGTGGTAGTTTCAATTTATGTACCCCCTACCACCACCACCCCTGCCAGAAAACTCAAATGTGTTATTCAAGCTTGTAAGTGGCTGAAGAGGTATCACTGTGGGTGGATCCTGGGGATCCGGCCCTAAGGTGTTACTCGGGGCAGATCTGAACTCCAGCCTCAGACATGCAGAATGTTGGAGCTCTGCCTGAGACTTCCTGCTACTGATCTGGCGCTTTAGCTTGTGGTGAGGGTGGTGGGTTTTCCTCTCTGCGTGGATTTCGTAAAAGGAGCCTTACTTCTTCCGCCATCATGGAACTCCCCCTGCATCTGTAAGCCAGAAATAAATTCCTTCCTCCCATAAAATGTGCCTGGTTTGGACGTTCATCCCCGCAATATGAAGCTGATGACCACAGCTTCCTAAACCTTGTAAGTTTTGCTGGCTTCCCCTCTGTCAGGAGAGGGGGCTGGGATTCAGAGGAGTGGCTGTAGAGCACTTGGACAGAGATGGCCATCGCCTCCCACAGTCTCTTCTCAGTCTGCATATGGGACACATCCTGCGCACCCTAATCCCCATAAGGATGAGTCACTGGAGGGAGGCCCTTGACAATAACCTCACTCCATCATATTTCTTAACCCTTTAAGTTAGTTCTAGACCTGAACTTTCCATAGTTACATTCAGAGGTATTGGAGGTTAGGCCTGCAACATATATATATATATATATATTTGGTTGGGGGTTGGGGTTGGGGGGACACAATGCAGCCCATTACGTAAAATTGGAGAGGCTGAACTTAGAGATGCAATACTGTAATGAAATCATGCCATAATGTACACCAATTTATAATCAATACACTCAGCCGGTGGTACTGGCAATATTAAGCACGCGCGCACACACACACACACACACACACACAAGCGTGGGCCTTGAGGCAGGCTCTCTTTCTAGCTCAGACTGACATGAAACTCACTATGTAGACAAGACCTCAGCCTAAGAGCTGTCCAATTGCCCCCAGTCTGCTATTCTCTATCTTTACAATCTCATGGGCTAAGTAATTTTAAAAAATCACATTGTAATGTCTTTATTAGCATTATTAGTATATGTTAGTATATTAGTATCATTAGTATATTAGTATATGTCTTTATTAGTTTATATGTTTCCATTTATATGTATTTGACTAACACATTCTAAAAAGTCTCAGCACAGAGTATGTCTTTCATTATCTTATGCTGTACTGTTAAGCTTTAATTGCATTGTGGCAGATGGAGTGCCTGTCTGAAAATAATTCTCTTTAATTATTTTAAATGTGTAGAGATGGTGCCTCTGTGGCTTAAATTTTTCCAAATTTTGTAGTTGTATTTACAAAATACACAGTCACTGGAACAGAGTTTTGGACGTCCTGAAATGAGACTACTCTTATTGGTTGAAAGGATTCGGAAGCTGGGACTCAACCCGAGATTCCATTAAAACATGGATGTGGCAACATGTCTAAATAGTTTGAAGATAGTCATGCAGGGAGAGATAAAGTTAACTCCAGATTCAGCATATCCAACAAACCAGTCATTTGTCTTTTGCCAAAATGTATACTGCAGAGGCTGGGGAGATGAGTCAAAAAATAAGGCCACTTGCCTCTCATGCATGTGAGTCTAAGAGGGCCTGAGTTCAATTCTGAGCTCCCACATAAATTGCTGGGTGTGACCAGGCATGCCTGTAACCTTAGTCCTGCCAAGGTCAGAAACTGGTGAATCTCAGGGGCTTGCTGATCAAGCAGTCTGCCTGTTTAGAAAAAAAAAAAAAAAAAGTGAACAAGTAGGGTGTGGTGGTGTATGCCTTTAATCCCAGCACTCGGGAGGCAGAGGTAGGAGGATCGCTGTGAGTTCGAGGCCACCCTGAGGCTACATAGTGAATTCCAGGTCAGCCTGAGCTAGAGTGAAGACCCTACTTCAAAACAACAACAACAAAAAAAAATAGTAAATACACATATAAAAAATACAGTCTGAATTCAACACAATTCATCTTTTTTACCAGAGCAAAAACCAAAAAGGGGCCATCTGGCTTCGTGTGCACAGTTTTCACTATTAGTATATAGGAACACTCTCTGAAAGTCTTCTAGGCATTTTAGCCAAAGACTTCCCTTTTCCTCCATGTTTCATACCACTTAATGAACTATCTTTTTAAAATGATCAACTTCTTATAAATATGGTGATGGCTAACCTTCATTGTGAACTCGAGGATATGGAGCCAAATCTCTGGGTGCATCTGTGAGGGTGTTTCCAGAGAGGTTTAAGTGAGGGCTCATGGCGGGTGTCACCATCTCTCTTTGCTTCTTGACAATGTGAACAGCCACCTTGCACACTTGCCACTAGGATGAACTTTATCCTCAAATTTTGAACCAAAACAAGCCCTTCTTTCCTTAAATTACTTTTACAAGATATTTTGTTCCAGCAACAGGACAAGTAACTGATACAGATATTATTGTTCCGTGTACAAATTATTTCTTTGTGAGTGTGTGTGTGTGTGTGTGTGTGTGTGCACGCACGCACACACACACACACCTACACACACACACACAAGCGTGGGCCTTGAGGCAGGCTCTCTTTCTAGCTCAGACTGACATGAAACTCACTATGTAGACAAGACCTCAGCCTAAATACTAAATACGTCTTAAATACTAGGATGATAGACATGTGCCACCATTCCTGGTTTCAATTCTTATTCAATAACACAGCTTGATATTTGTGGGGTAGGATTTTGGAGTTCAGGAGGGGGTCTCTCAAGTTTATAAACCCCAATTTTGGGTCCTGTCCTCTAACAAAGAATTGTTAAAGGCAGACTCAAGAAAGATAAATTAGGAATTATCAAGTTTATTATTTAGGGATAAGTTACAAATTGTGAGGTTCATTTAAGGGTAATTGGGCTCTAGGAAGAAGGCCTAGAGTAGCGTCACAACCATAAGGAAGGGTAGAGACATGTTCTGGTGTGGAAGGCACAGCATAGTTTGTGAGATTTGTTTTAGATAAATGGCTGGCACACAGCCACAAACACATGGCAGATAGACTCTGGGTGCGTATGCAGGAAGGTTTAGAAGGAACATCCGTAGCATCCACTCTGAATTTTCCCCATGGAAAAAAGTTACTAGGGCAAATGTTTGTGGCTGAAGGAAGAATAGCAGGGGAAAAATATAAAACCAGAGGCCAAGAAATATAGAGGAAAACTGAGTAGTAAAGGGCTAGAGGGATGGCTTAATGGTTCAGGTGCTTGCCTGAGAAGCCTAAGGACTCATGTCCGACTCTCCAGGTCCCACATAAGCCAGATGCACAAGGTGACACAAGCGTGCAAGGTTGCAAGTGTGCACAAGATGGTACACGCATCTGGAGTTCGATTTCAGTGGCTGGGGGCCCTGGCATGCCAATTCTCTCTGTCTCTCTCTCTCCCTCTCTCTCTCACTCTCCCTCTCTCTGAGAAAAAAGAAAGAGCAGTAAAGAGGGTGACACTCATGGTTACCCTGAGTTTAGAGAAGTTCCACCGGTAGTAGGCCTAGAGTTAGAGAAAGAACCCACATGGTGGGCTTGGAGTGTAAGGGAAATATGCACATTGTAGATTTAGAGACCAGAGGAAAATCACACATGTATTTAAAGTGAGAAGGTACTCCAAACTACAAAGCAAATGGAAGCAGAAAAACCACCCAGACCAAGAAGCAGAAGATAGTCTGCTTGGCTCACACCCAGCCAGGCTACGCGGGGTACAAGCTAGATTCACGTGTATCCCTGCGACCAGAGTGAGGAAAGTCAGTCAATGGAGGCTGGAAGCAGCCTTTACAGTTGATTGACAATGTATTCTTTCCTCAGATTCAGGTATGCAAAGGGAAGATTTGATTGGTTTGTGGATTTGAAGGGGCAGGCTCCAGGGCCAGCTCACCCGGGAAGTGAAGGCTGCCTATCTAGGCGGCAGGCTAGACTGGGGGCAGCAGTGGGCTCAGTAGCTGTGGTAGATGAGTCTCTATCAGACACAAGTCTCATTCCTGCCAAGAGTTCCATTCATGCCAGAGCGAGATGGCGACGGTTTTCTCTGGGCTTCAGCTCCTTTACTGAAACTGCCTACAAGGAGCTATAGCTTCCTCCTATTTCTCCTCATTTATAGGCCTCAACTTTTCATCTGTGAAATGGAGAGAGCCAGATAATCCCAGCAATTGGGAGGCAGAGGTAGGAGGATCACTGTGAGTTCGAGGCCACCCTGAGACTACATAGTGAATTCCAGGTCAGCCTGGGCTAGAGAGAGACCCTGCCTGGAAAAAAAAAAAAAAAAAAAAAAAAAAAAAACAATAAAAGGGAGATAAACCTAGTGTTACAAGATAGAAAGGATTGTGTGTGATGACGGAGAAAAGTGGACCTAAGAATGAACTAGAGCTCTTGCTGCATAAGTGCTCAATTTATCTACTTGTTTATCAACAACTGTCCAGATGACTTTTTTTTTTTTTTTGTATTCAGCACTACACAAAGGGCTGGCATGACAGCACTAGGCAGGGCAGCCAGTCAGTCTCAGGCTTTAAAATGCTTACATTCCAAAGGAAGTGAAAGAGGTTAGGCAAACCCTGCAATTTATCACTCAATCACAAGTGGGATCTTTGGAGGAAGAGGAACTCGGCTTATCTGAGAGTCTGAGAGGGTTCTCAGAGGTGCTGACGGATGACCTTAGCTGGCTCACATGGAGGTCTGTCAGAGATCATTTGTAACGTCCTCCCCTCCAAGAACAGAAAGAATGCTCCGAGGCCGGCGGGCCAGCGGATGACCCTGAGAATGTGCAGCTCTAGATAAAACAGCCAATATACTTGAGGTGTCCCTGTGTGACTTTGGCCATCTTACTCTCATAGAAACGTTATGCATTTATAAGCAAGTGTATGTCCACAGATCTCTGCTGTTGAATTCTCCTGTTATCCACTTGGCTTTCTTTTTTATTTATCTGTTTATTCACAAGCAGAGAAAGAGACAGAGAGAGAGAGAAAAATGGGCACTGCAGAGCCTCTAGCTGCTGCAAACAGAACTCCAGGTGCATGCGTTACTTTGTGCATTCATAAACACAATGTTTCTAAACAAACGGGAGAAGATATTATTTTAAGTTATCTAGTATCTTTTCTTATTACGTACACCTTTTTCCTAAGGCATGATGCAAGTATTTATGTTGATTTAATATTCTCAGGTAATGGCTTTGAGCCCAGATTTTATATTTTGAATCAAATCTTATAACCAGGAAGAAATACAGAAAGGGTCCAGCCTATCAGTGATCATTCATTCATGTATTCAAGCCACACTGAGCCTTTTACACACTCTACTGAAAGGTGGAGATCCAGGACAAGCTTGACCCAAGGGGCGCCTGCCAGCTTCAGCAATAGCCGCAGGCAGGAGAGGGAGACAAAGAAGTGTAACATGAGGTGATTTCATTCTGATAGCTAGACGGAAGTGAGCTGGGGGATGAGAGAGCGTGTGACTGGAAATCATTTCAGCTAGGGGGGTGAGGGAGAGATCTCTCCTGAACTAGCCGAGCCATGGCATGCGACTGAGAGATGTGACAGAAACCTGACACAGGCAGGGAAGGGTTCCAACGTGAACCCTGAGTTCTGGCCCGGCACGTGTGTCTGGGTGACAGAATGAAGCCCTGAGCTGGAGGATTAGCAGGGCTGAGGCTGTTGTAGGTGGAGGAGGGCTGGGGCGATGCCCCCAGGCTCTGCCCGGGTGTGGTTGCCAGGCTCACAGAGGGTTAGATGTGGAACACAGCAGGGACAATGGCAGAAGGTGTCTCTGGCTGCTTTAGAGCCTGTGTCTGAAAGACAAGCTAATAAGGGGCTGGAGAAGATAAAGTAAGCGCAAGTGTTGGCTGAAACTATGTGCTACCGAATCTCCTGCTGTTGGGGCTGTTTCTCTCATTCGTTTGCTTAGGGGATGAAGGAAGCTGGCAGGCTGAGGTCACCCAGTCATCAGCCTCTGATGGCACAAAGGTGCAATAAATTTCGCCTTGGATTTGGTGAGTCACTGCTTGGACTTTGTGCAAATAGTTTGACCATCAGTTTTCAACATCGTGTTTGTTTGTTGGTTTTGGCTTGAGGAGAGACCATTAACGGGACTTGCTACTTAAAAATTTGAATGCCTCAGACTGTGCAGGACTTTGGAGTTCCTGCTTCCCTTTGTGTATCGGAGGACACTGCTACAAGGAGCTTGACCGGTCAGTTCTCAGTAACACATCTTTAAGCACTTTGCTCCACAGGCAGCCAAGGGGACCACCTCCTTGACTCTCTAGGGTGCTGAGCAAAAAAAAAAAAAAAAAAAAAAAAAATACAACAACAACAACAAAAATAGAACGGCCCTCCCCACCACTGCATGTTTACATCACCGAATTCCACTGTCAAGTGCCCCCAACAGCAACTGGGCATGAACAAAGAGTGCCATGAAGCCCCTCCCTTCCTTGAGGGAACGACTGAGTGACAAGGGGGCCATTTCCCTCAGCCTGCCAGCTTCTTGCAAACCAGACAAAGGCCCACTAGAAATGGAATTCTACTTTTCCTCAGTTCTCTGGTGCCATCTGGAGGTTTGACGTTAACTCACATGCGATCACCTGGTTCTGCTCAAAGGCGGGGTGTGCGGTGAAGGGCTCCAGGTAATTCGTCGATTAAGGGTCCTAATCATACCCAGAGAGGTGAAGGAAAGCACCCAGCTAAGGCTACGGATTAGTCACTTTGACCAAGTGGCATTGTCCGTCACTTGCATAAAAGGTAAGAAAGAATGAGCAGGTTTTATCCACATTAGGCAATGGCACGGAGCATTCCCCCTGCTTTGCAGTGAGTAGACCCAAGCTAAAATTACATCAGCCCAAGTTCAAGCTTTAGGGAGACAACAGGGAAAGACTTAGAGCCTCTAAATTTGAGCACATGTGTGTGTTTCTGAGAATGACTTGCTTTGGTTCAAATATCAGTTTCATCACTTAGGAATGTGTGACCTTAAGGAAGCTATATAAATTCTCTGCTATGCAATTTATTCTTTCTAAAATGGTTTTCACAGTCAGTATCTTACAGTGTTACAGTGGGAAGTAGATGACAAAATGTGCCTAAAAGTGCTTTGGCACAAAGCCTGCGGAGCAGCACTTAACACAGGCCAAACAATGTAAGAGGTGGGACCAGATCCTTCTAAGTGCTCTACCCAGCCGCCTGTGGACCAGAGGTTCTGCAGGCTGCCTGTGGGAGGAGGCTTTGGTCTCGGGATGAGAAGGAAGCCTGTGTTGCAGGGGGTGCTTCCAGGAAGGGTTAGGGGTTTAGTTCACCACACTGGCCTTCCATGGGCTATCGTCAGAACTATGAAGTCAGGCTTCGCTCCGGAAGCCAACTTCTCCACACTCACATTGTCCCCCAGTGATCACATCAGTGCAGTCCTAGGTCAACCCAACAGTCAGCGTGGTGGGTGCTCAACAATGCTGGATCCATGTTAAGAGAACTGTTCTATTGGACAGATTTTGTCGCTGTGACCAAATACAAAGAAGTTAAAGGAGGAAGCATTTGTTTCAGCCCGTGGTTTCAGAAGTTTCAGCGCAGAGTCGTGGCTTTGTTGACTTGAGGCCCATGTTGAGGCACATCATCATGGTGGCGGGAGCGTGTGACACATTCTACTCGTGGTAGGCAGGAAGTAGAGAGTGTGAAAGTAGGAAGGAGGGGCTGGAGAGATGGCTTAGTAGTTAAGGTGCTTGCCTGCAAAGCCAAAGGACCTCAGTTTGATTCCCCAGAACCCGCTTAAGCCAGATGCACAAGGTGGCACATGCATCTGGAGTTCATTTGTAGTAGCTGGAAGCCCTGGCATGCCCATGCTCTCTCTCTCTCTCTTCTCTCTCTCTCTCTCTCCCTCTTTCCCTCTCTCAAATAAATAAAATAAAATATTTTTAAAAAGAAAGTAGAAAGGAAGCAAGCCCTCAGGGGCCAATGACCTAATTCCTCCAAGTAGGCCTCACCTACTTTTTAACTACCTTCCAAAGGGGCCATTATATTACGAACCCATAAGGAATTCAGTCATTATGTCAGAGACCTCAAGATCCCATCTCTCCCCAAAGCCCATCAGCTGCCACCCAAGCCTACAATACATGATCCTGTGAGGACATTTCCTAATTAAGACATAGCAGTTATTCTTTTGTCTTCTAATCTTGCTGGCTACATTACACAAGCACAATCCAAAGATGGCCTTGTTCTGAAGAATGCCATCATAGACACAGCTAGAAACTTCTGGGCAAATATAGGGTGAGGTGAGGGGGTAGATGTAAGAAAGGATAGAAAGCCCAGATGTGGAGAAATGGAGGAGAAAGCCATGGTCTCCAGTATATACCAACCACTGAAAACTGTGAGGCGAGGTGTAGTCAAATGACATGCTGAATAACCCACGTAGATGTCCACAGTCAATGGGAAGATAGCTTGCTTTCCTCTGTTGTGGTAAAGCACAATTTCATTTTCTTTCTCCATTGTATACTGGATGTTTTCAATATACATGTGGCAGGAGACCTATTCTAATGTTTTATCAAACAAAACATCTATTTATTCTTAGAATAATAGTTCAAATAGTGCTACCTGTGATTGCTGTGTGTCTAATATGTTGGTCACTAAGTGTTTTTCAGCTGTTAACTTGTTTAATTGTCACATTAAAATATATGAAGTTGAAATTTTTAAAAAGAATATATTGCAATAGACTTTTTTTTATTAAACAAAAAAATCAGGTGTGGTAGCACATGCCTGTAATCCCAGAACTCGGTAGGCAGAGGTAGGAGGATTGCCATGAGTTTGAGGTCACCCTGAGACCACAGGATGAATTCCAGGAGCTTGAGTGAGACCCTACCTCAAAAAAAAAAAAAAAATGATATTAAGTGCTAGGGAGATGGCTCAGCAGTTAAGTATGCTTCCTGCCTACGCATAAGGGCCTGATGGGAGGTGGGGAGGGGGGCTGAGAGCACCTGAGTTTAACCTCCAGATCCCAGAATAACAGCTGGGTGTGGCCATGCACACCTGTAACCCTGGTCCCACAGGCGAACAGAGACCTGAGAATCATCAGAGCCTCACAAGCTCTAGAATAAGTCCAGCGGCTCCATCGCAAACCAAGACTGCAGGGGAAGAGCGATGAAGCAGGACACCCGAAGTTCCGTTCCAGCCAACTTAAATGAGGACTGCTCCGCTCCCTGCAGGAAAGCTCCTGGATTACCACCCACAGCACATACACACATAGAACACACACACCATTAAAAAGTTAAAATTAAAAAACTATGCATATTACCATTAACTTTACAAACAAGGGAAAGTGCTTAGATGCGATTGTGACTCTCCTGGCCTCATTTGCACCGTCTGGTGGTTATACAACACCATGTAGAGAACTTCCCCATACAGAACAATCTCACAGGGCTTTGTTCTTAACATGCACTGAGGGAGTTAACATAGGGAAAGTACTTTGAACAGTACTCAGAACATGGGCAGTGCTATATGGATGTTTAATAATAGTATTATTGGAGACACAGAGGTCTAAGAAGAATTTTTTCATAGTCGTGAACAATCTAGAAATGTGATATTAAACCACATTTAAGGTCTAGAGAGATTGCTGAGTAGTTAAGGCACTTGCTTGCAAACCTGACAGCGTGGGTTAGATTCCTTGGTACCCACATAAAGCCATATGCACAAACTAAAGATGCATGTGCCACTTTGTGCACATGGCTTTATGTGGGTACCAAGGCAGGAAGCCCTGGCACATCCATTCTCCTTCTCTCTCTCTCTCTCACTCTCTCTTCTCTCCTCTCTCTCTGTCTCTCTTTGCAAATAAATAGATAAAACTTTTTTATTATTTTATTTTTGAGAGAGACAAAGAAATGGAAAGAGAGAGAGGGCATGCCAGGGCCTTTCAGCCACTGAGTGAACTCCAGAAATGTGCACCCCCTTGTGTGCATGTGTGACATTGCATGCTTGTGGGACCTGGAGATTCAACCGTACACTCTTAGGCTTTGTAGGCAAGCTCCTTAACAGCTAAGCCACCTCTCCAACCCAATAAAAATCTTGTTTTAAAAAACACATTTTAGAGCCGGGCGTGGTGGTGCACGCCTTTAATCCCAGCACTTGGGAGGCAGAGGTAGGAGGATTGCTGTGAGTTCGAGGCCACCCTGAGACTACATAGTGAATTCCAGGTCAGCCTGGGCCAGAGTGAGACCCTACCTCAAAAAACACCAAAAAAAAAATTGAAAAAAATAAAAAACACATTTTAGCCAGGCATGGTGGTACACGCCTTTGATTCCAACACTCAGGAGGCAGAGGTAGGAGGATCATCATGAGTTTGAAGCCACCTTGAGACTACCTGGTGAATTCCAGGTCAGCCTAGGCTAGCATGAGACCCTACCTTGAAAACCCCAAAACACATTTAATATGAGAGTTTCTCAGTGAGACAAATGAAGGATTGCTTTGAGGAAAATAAGTTCTTGATGACCAAGTAGCTTCTCCAATAACTGAATCTTGGTTCACTCTGTTAGCATGTCCTCCACATTGAAATGCTGTCAGTTGAATAAACTCACACTACTTGAGATATGGATTGTTTTTCTGAAATACACTTCAAAATGGGAGAACTGAATTTATGGAACCATCTGAATTACATCAAGGTACCACATGAAATGTTTTGTTTTCCCCCTTCTAGCCTTTTGCTCTCAAGCTTGATTACCTGCATCTCAGTTTTCCAGAACTGAATGATGCTCTGGGCAAGTCCCACAGCTTCTCAGTCACTTTCATGTATTAAACTGATATTTTAAAACCCACTCTGCTCTGTTTTGTTTTCAATTTTAGTCACTCGCACAGTCTCATATCACTTCTGTCCTGCTTCCCAGAGCCAGCCAGGCATCAGACCACAAATCCCAGTGTGGTCTCCTTCTTGCCTCCCTCCCTCTCCCTGCTTCCACCTTTGGACTGGAGAGAATGAGTTAGAAAAGAGGGGCAAAGGTATTAAACCGGTGTTATTGCAATTCTACTGTGGCCAATGTGTTTTATGTAGAATGTTAAGTATTTTGTGGAGCATGTTTGGTGTGTGTGTGTGTGTGAAGATAGAAGATAGAGAGAGATTCTATAAGTGGCTTTCCCAGACATATTTTCTTTGTTAAAGACAGGTTGCGATTTGTCCAGGCAGGAAGTGTCCCCTAAAAGGCATGTGTGTGAAGGCTTAGGACTCAGTGGTGAATCCAGTCATTGAGACAGGATTCATCCTGAGGGACCTGACCTAATCTGCTAGGTTCATCCCTTGATGCATTTCTAATGCTTCAATATGGTGGCATTATTGGAAGGCCTTGCTAAAAGAAATAAGTGACCTGGAAAAAAAAATGCTTTGTCCCCATTCCCTTCCTCCCTCTCTCTTTGTCTCTCTCTCCCTCTCTCTCTCACTTTTTTTTTTAACACTAGGGTGGAATCCAGGGCCCTACACATGCTGGGCAAGTGTTCTACCACTGAGCTTAATTCCCAGAAGGCCATGGTTTCTCACTCTTCATCACTGCCTAGGCAAAATGAGAAGTGCTCTATGAGCCACTGACAGATAGACTTGTGAGGTGGGAGGTTTGAGCACTTCAGTCCCTGCCGGAACATCTAGAGGTTGTACACTGGCCTCTTCCTGCCCAGTGAGGCAAGGCCAAGAGAAGAGAGATAGACAGACGCACAGGGGCCAGGCCACAATGAAGTATGGTGCCCATATCTGAAGTGTCGAGGAGGGCAGATTTCTTGCCTCTCAGCTGGACATGAAGGGAAGGGACTAGGTTTCAGCCTTACTGATGGTTCTTCCAGAAGAACCCCATAGGTTAGATAAGAGGAGATGGGGACTAGTATGAGTATACTGGATCAACAATCCTACTGGGGTTAAGAGCTGGGGAGGAGATACCCAAAAGTTTAAGCTGGATCGACTCTTGGTCTTAGTCAGCTTTTCTTCCCTTTCACTGATACCTCAGTGAAATAATGTAAATGGGGCTGGTGGCGGGGGACCATGCCCTTAGCCTCAACTTCTCCTTATAATTCCTCATGATACATACACCAAGGGACACAGTAGGCTGACGGTTTCCAGGCAAGTACTTGCATCTCTGAGCAGTGCCTGGGTCGTTCTTTCTGGAAGGTGACAACACTCCACCCTTCCTGTTTTCAGCTCAGGGGCACCATCCTTAAATTGTCAGAAGACAGACACAGTCCTAAGCACGTTTTGTCACGTTAGCACTTCTAGTGTCATAGAACTTTTTAAGGCTCTTCCTCTGTTTCCCAAACCCTTTCCCTGGCAGTCAGCATGGTTCAACAGGAAACAGCAGAATCATACCCTTGCTGCCAATTTCTTGGTGCAATTGGCTAAAAATATGTATCTCTGTTGGCATGATTTGATGAGACTTAAACTTTGTACACTAAACCAAGGTTAGCTGTTCTATTTTTGACAAATTGCAGTTTTTTAGGAAGACAAACAGTGTATGGATTGCCATCCATGCACACACTGCTGTTGAGTAAAACTGGTGATCTCCATAACTTATCTAGGTGTTTGATTTAAGATCGTCTACACGTTGAGCATGGTGGCATGTGCCTACGATCCCAGGAGGCTGGAGCATGAGGATTATGACTTTAGGATCAGCCCGGGCTATAGCAGTATGCTATCTCTAAACAAAAGAGACGAGAGTTTACAAAGTACTCTGCTTTTATAAATAGGAAGATGAATCACTAACAATGTCTCACACACATTCACATCATGCAGAATCAGTACCCGTGAGCAACTGAGTGTGTTGTCACAGCAACAGGTCATGCAGTATAATGTTAACATGTGATTTTTCCAGAAAGTTGAAAACATTACTTTTATACAAATTTATAAAGGGGATGTGTATCCACAAGTCTTTTCACTCATTAATGAGAAAAACAGCAGCAGCACCCACAGAACAATGAACAGGAAACAGAGGCCCAGGGATTATGTTGTCTACTAGTAAACAAATAACAGGACAAATTTACTGTAGAAGAGATATGACAAGTCCATGCTTCACTTCTTCACTGGACAAAAGCCTAGACAAAAGTTCAGAATCTTGGACTTCACAGATGGAAAACAGTAAACCAAACAAAAGCCCAGTGATCCCTGGGTGGGCTTGTCAGACAATGTCCAGAGAAGAATGAAAAAAAAAAAGTTCCCTTTTGCTTCATTTTCATATTTTGTATAATTTTTAACAGAGCATGTGCTTACGACATGATGTACCATTGTTTTTATGTGGTGTCCAGTGGTATAAATTCTGGCTCCTGATCGCAGAGATCAGCTATTTTCCCAAGCACAACGCTTATCCATGCCTTTGTGCAGGCTTTTAGTAATGAATGACATAGTTATTTCTGCTGTGAAGAATATAACCTTAAATTGTATCTCCCTTGTTCTTGTCTCATCCTCTTACTTCTTATTATTTTTAATGGTTTTTTATTCTAGAACAGATATAATTTACAGAAAACGTGGGGAAACACAGGGAGTCCCTGCGTACCACACTATAGTCTCCTCTGGTGGTAATGCCTCATATTGGTGGAGCACATTTGCTCGACAAGTGACCCAGTATTGATACATTGTTATTAACCAGAGCCTGTACTTCATTCAGATTTTCTTAATTTTCACCAAAAGTCCCCTTTTCCTTCCACAGTCCCATTCTCCATTCACTTGCCCCGTCTCCTTAACATCCTTGTGGCTGTGCGACTCTTGAACGCTTCTCAGTTTTGATGAGTTCAGCACTTTTGAGAAGGTTTGGTCAAGTGTTTTGTAGAACGCTTATCAAATGGAATGTGTATAACATCTTTCTTATGACTGTGAGGTTTAGAGAAGAATATTGGAGGTAAACCACCATTGTCAGACCATACCAAGTCATAGCACCAACATGGTTGCTTGGTGTTAACTTCAGCGAAACACTGCCTTGAGCTCATGATCACCAATTTTCTCCGCTTCAAAATTACTTTTCCCACCCTTTCCTACTATCCTCTTTGGAAGGAAGACTTTACACTCAGCCACACTTAAGAAATGGAAAAGTTTTCTCTCTTCTCCTGAGTGCAGAGTGTCTATTAGTCAGGGGTATCTGAAGACACAGAACCAAATAGACTGTGTACATATATTTATAGAACAAGATCTATTATGAGGAATTAGTCTCTGTGCGTCTGCAGGCTGGAAAGTCAAAAATCTGCTGTGTGACCTGGCAGGCACGTGACTCAGGATAACTTGTGGGTCATGTGAAGTTGATAGGCAGTCAACTAATGGACAATTTCTTACTTATGGAGGCCAATTTTGTTATATTCTGTCATTGGCTGATTAGATGAAATCCATTCACATTGTAGAAGATAATTTGCTTTCTTCAGAGTCCACTGACTTAAACTATAACTTCATCCAAAATACCTTTGAAATTCACATAAAATTAACCATTACAGTACCTACATAAAAGATTCGAATTCTGTGCTGGATGTCTCTTTTCCTTCTATGTGTTTATGCAATATTTACTTCTGGTTGCACGAGCTCATGAATACTGACTTTGTACTTGTTATAAATCAATGTTACTTGATTTAGTTGCTGAAATTGTTCCTTTGGGTTTCTGTTGGCCCTGGTGTCCTCTGATTTGCTCCATCCATATGGGGTTTTAGCACTTATTTCTAGTATTACAAGATGCTCCAGGATCATATTTTAGTTTCAGACTTTTATCAGTGCATGCTGTAGTTAGAATGTGATAGTCTGAATGTTTGGCCCCATAGACTCAGTCATTTTTGATTAAGCTTCCTACCTGAGGCCCAAGCAGGCAGATCCCTGGTAGAGGTCGTGTGTCAGTGGGATCTGATTCCAGCCCAAAGGTGTATGGAGAGCAGTTTGAGTTCGGCTTGTTTGTGCAACTATTTGGTGGTTTCTTCCTGCTTGGATCTATGAAAGGGAGCCAGCTTCTTCTCCATTTATGGAACTTCTCCTGGATCTGTAAGCCTGAAATAAACACATTCCTCCCATAAATTATATCTGATTGGATGTTCATCCCAGCAATGTGGAGCTGACTAGGATAGTGCTTATTAATTGTACAAAATAATGGACTTCATTATAATATTTTCACACATGTATATAATAAACTTTGATTATATTTTACCTCCTATTATCCTCTCTTGACCCCCTCTACAATACATACTTGACCCCTTCCGCTTCTCCAGTAATCCCATTCCTATTTTCATGTCTATTTTTTAAGCATCTTGGATAGCCCCAGGGTTTTTGTTAACTTGTTTATTGTTATTTATTTGTGATCAACAGACAGACAGAGAAAGAAAGTGGCAGATAGAGAGAGAGAGAGAGAGACAATGTGTGCACCAGGGTCTCCAGCCACTGCAAATGAACTCCAAATGTGTGTGCCCCTTTGTACATCTGGCTTACGTGGGTCCTGGGGAATTGAGCCTCGAACCAGGATCCTTAGGCTTCACAGGCAAGCCATCTCTCCAGCCCCATCATGTCTATCTTTTAAAAATCTACAAATGGTAGAAAAAATGTACTATTTACCTTTCTGGATATGGCTTATTTTGCCTTACCTGATGATAGATATATACTTCTTTTCATTTTCCTGCAAATGATATTTCATTTTTCTTTATAGCTGAATACTACTCACATACACACACACACACACACACAGTCACATTTTCTTTATTAATGGGCATCTAGGCTGGTTCTGTAATCTGACTATTGGGCATATCACAGCAGTAAACATGGATGTTCAGGTATATCTATGGTAAGTTGATTTAGAGTCCTTTGAGTATATACCAAACAGTGGTATAGCTGGGTCATATGGTAGTTCTAATTTTAGCTTTTTCAGGACCCTCTATTCTGATTTCTATAGTGGCTGCACCAATTTACATTCCTGTGAGTAGTGTATACTGGTTCATTTTTCCCACATGCTTACTAGCATTTTTTGTCATTTGTTTTCTTCATGAGAGCCATTCTGATTGGGTTATGATGAAGAGAATGTTAGTGTGATGTTAATTTGCATTTCCCAGTGACTAAGGATGTTGAACACTTTTTCAAATACGTATTGGCCATTTGTCAATAAATTTCTTTTGAGAACTATCCTCAATTAATTTGACAATTTTTGGTTGGATGACTTAGGGGTGTTAATCTTTTTAAATTCTTCACATTTTCTGGATATTAATCTCCTGTTAGATGAACTACAGACAAATGTGTTCTACCATTGTATAGGCTGTCTCTTTGCCCTGCTGATTATTTCCATTTTAATTCCATGCACTCCCACTTATCAATTCTTAATGTCCTTTCCAAAATAATATTAAATATTGAGGTAGGGTCTCACTCTAGCCCAGGCTGACCTGGAATTCACTATGTAGTCTCAGGGTGCCCTCAAACTCATGGTGATCCTCCTACCACTGCCTCCTGAGTGCTAGGATTAAAGGAGTGCACTACCACGCCCGACTAGAGATTTCTTCTTCTAGAATCATTCGTTCCTTTAAGGAGTCTGATTCCTCCTTTAGAGCTGGTATAAGAATGCTCAATCTATGTGCTACTCCTTCTCATTCCTTCTAAAGTTCCTTTTAATTGACAAAAAAGAGAAACAGTTGTCCATCAATATTCATTGGGGGGTTAATTCCAGGACCCTCAAGGGTAGAATAAGTTGGGGTATTCAAATCCCTCATACTTTCAGTCATCTCTAGATTACTTATGAAATCTAATGAAGTATAAATATTTTATAAATGTCTTTAATCTAATATTTGGGGATAATAGTGAAAAGTCTGTACATACTCAGCATAAACACAAGTTTTTTTTTCAGTTTTTAAAAATTTGTAATTGGTTGAATGTATGGATGCAAAGCCCCCAAATACATAGGGGCAAATATCTATGTGTATACTAAGTGATGTATATGCATGTATTTCTGAATGCTTATATTTAAAGCTAAATATGAGCTCATATTGATGTTTCCAAATCTAATTACATGAGTAATCCTGGATGCTTTTCTTCACTGCTTTTTTGCTCCCAAGATTGAGAATTCTCATTTCCACATCCCATTGTATGTTATTATTGCTACATTTTCTACATTGAATGACTTCAACTTTACGCTGAAAAAAAAAATACTATGCTAACTCAACAAAAACTCACATATCTCCTCACTAAAAAGACGCTCATTTATCTCACTAAAAAGATGCTTAAAAATTCAAAAACACTTGAAAGATTTATATTACTATTTAGTAAAACTTTACAACAGAAAATCAATGACTAGCAAATGAAGTTATCAATAACTTCCAATTTTCATTCATTCATTATCTTCATTCTTTTTCTTTTGCATGTATGAAATCATCATCCTTGCAACTCTTCCCATCATACACTATAGAAGATTAGAGACAAATGTAGAGGAAGAGGGAATAATTTGTGGTATAGTGACACAACACGATCTCAGACACAATTTGTAACTGAGCAGCCTCACAGAGCAAACTCTGAAAGGGGAGCCCACCTTTTATTAGAGAAAGCCCATCTTGTTTACTGTTGAAGTTATAGGTTAAATGTTCAAGTAGTAGGTAACTGATTAAAGAACTTAAAAGAGAGCAAATCTGAGGGCTATTTATAAAGCATGATCATCGAAGGAGTTTATACTTGGAAGACAATATTTATTTAACAAAACAGCAGAGTAGAGTTAGAGTTACCAACCCCACGTATGAAGGCATCAGAGATTGTGGCTGCCATTTCAGCATTTTATTTATTTATTTATTTATTTATTTATTTATTTATTTATTTGTCAGTTCTGTATTCAGCAAATACAGTCAGTTTGGTACCATTATTAGGCTCATCCGTGACCCACCCCCTCCCCTTGGCCCCTCCTTGTTGAGGTATACGGGTCATGCATTGTGAGTTAGCCCACAGTTATGGGTAAGCTAAATGTCTCTGCATATCATGACCCAACATGTGGCTCTGACATTCTTTCTGCCCCCTCTTCCGCAAAATTTCCCTTAAAGAACAGAACAGCAGAGACTATAGGAAGACAGCATATAGAAGATTAATAGAATATATCGACCTCTGAGCATTAGCACCATGCTGGCAAAGCAGGTGAGAGGTGGGTTAAAAGTTCAACTTCGAATCCCAACAGCACACAGGTTTTTCTTCTCTATTTTCATGGATGTTGTATGAACTCTTTTCTGAGGAGGAGTTGATAAGAATTGGCTTCCTCAGGCAGTGCACCTCGAATAAATCTTGCTGAATCAATGAGTTTGCTGGGTTTTCTGACAGAGCATGGGTAAGAACAACCTCCCCACAGAAGGATAGATGGTGCTCTCTCCCTTTAATCTTGTATGTACTCCATCTTTCCCTGAGGCCATGACACCTTATGTGCCACTGCATATAGCTAGAACAGACTTTTCCTAAGCTCTCAGTGAAGATCTGACTATCTATTCTGCCCAACTTCTTTTATGGGGAAACATCAACAGGCCCAATCTGGACAGTCTCTTGTATGCAATCACAGTTGCTTCTGGTAAAGATGGCAATAATTATTTTTCTCAGAGGACATGTCACACAACAGGTACCTTATTTATTATTTGATCTGCTACATTTTCAAAATTATTTTATTTGCATTATTTTTATGAGAGTGAGAGAGCGAAAGAGAGAGACAGAGAGAATAGGCATGCCAGAGCCTTCAGCCACTACAATCGAACTCTAGATGCATGTGTCACCTTGTGAGCATGTGCAACCTTGCGCACTAACATCATCTTGTGCATCTGGCTTACATGGGACCTGGAGAGTTGAACATGGGTCCTTAGGCTTTGCCAGCAAGTACCTTAACTGCTAAGCCACCTCTCCACCCCTTGCATTACATTTTTAATCATTACATCCTTTAATAAGTCCCCTCTGATATAATTTGTTGCAAACTAATGCTGTAATAAATTACAATTTCATTATGTTTAAAATTAACTATTAAGGTGTTATCTACACCTGATGCTATGTACTCACATTAAGTATATAGTTTGGTAGCTTTTGCCTAATGTGCACACTCAAGTAACCACTTCCATCACGTGAATCAATAACAATTCCTTGGGCTGGGGAGATGGCTTAATGGGTAAGAGTGTTTGCTGCTAAACACCAGGACCTGAGTTTGATCCCCAGCACCCATGTGAAAAACTAGGCATGGCTGTGCAGGCTTGTAACCCTAGCACTAAGAGATGCAAAGAAGGTGATCACTGGGTACCCTAATCAGCCAATCTACAGAAAAACAAGGAGCTCTGTGTTCAATGGAAGATATAATTCAAGGTAACAAGGCAGAAGAACAATAGAGGAGGTGCCTGGCATGCTCCTCTGGTCTCTGCATGCATGTGTATGGGGAGTACACATCTGCAGACACACATGCAGATACCACACATAGAACAATCCACACACATACATACATTCAATAAAAAGCCATTAAAATATAATAAATAAAGGAGCCGGGCGTGGTGGCGCATGCCTTTAATCCCAGCACTTGGGAGGCAGAGGTAGGAGGATCACCATGAGTTTGAGGCCACCCTGAGACTGCATTGTGAATTCCAGGTCAGCCTGAGCTGGAGTGAAACCCTACCTTGGGGAAAAAAAAAAAAAAGATGAAAAAATATATAAATAAAGGAACAATTCATCCCAAGGAAGTTCCCAGGATCATAGTTTTCTTTGCAGTCAAGCCTTGCTCTTCATTTATTACTGTCACTATAGACTGGTTTTAGCACAATACCTAAGAATGCAAATCACAACAGATAGAGCACAAATAATATATGGAAGCACCGGACCCTGTTAGCCCAATGCCAGCTCATGCAAGCTTACCTGTGTAGTCCCAAGAACATGTCTGTAACCTAGATGAAAGGATAATGGCGACTTTATTGTCGTTTCAAAATTGTAATTCCTACCTCTTATCTCTAACCCTCTCAAATCACACACGGACAATATACCATGTGTAGCAGTCACCTTCTCATTGCTGAGACACTGGACTGGAAGCAGTTTATGGGAGGAAAGGGTTTATTTTGGCTTACAGTTTCAAAGGGACGTTTCATCATGGCAGGGAAAGAATGGCATGTGCAAGAAGCTGGCCTGCCATCATCACATACCGGGGAAGAAGTAGCAAGAGTGAGTTAACTAGGTCTGGTAAAAGAGGCTGAACTATAAATACCTAAGGTCCGCCCCTAATGGCAACTCCTCCAGCAAAGCTCCATCTCCCAAAAGGTCTACCAACCGAGGATCAAATAGGAGGCTTAATCACAGACATATCAGTCTGCGGAGGGCATTTTACACATGAACCACCACACATGAGTACTTTGTGTTTCACATGTTGAAAACCCCAACGTTGGCTTCAAATAGTCAATGGCGTTAACTATATGATTGTGTGTATGTGTGAATGTGTGTATGTGTGTGTGGTAAATAATACTGTAGGCCCACATACATCACCTCTGGGGAGAAGACGTAATACTGTTTATCACATTCATAGGACGTGGTTTGAAGATGCAACAGGGACAGTCTTCCGGCTGCGATGAGCCCCAAGATCCAGGGTAGTTAAGCATCATCTTCCAGGCAAGTGTGTAGACATTATCCCCGAGAGTATTGCTCATAGATGGCAGGCCCCAAAGAGTAGAGTTCTAAACAAACATGCAGAAGACTCTCATACAAGTGATACTGGCCTCATGTTGAGAAATTCTACCCGAGGCCTCTTTAAAGACCTCTTTTCACCTCTCACTCTGGAATTTCAATCCCGACATTCCTGAAACCGGAACCACTTTGACTCAAGACGAAAATAGATCAGGAGGTTTCTGACAGGTGCTTCCTCAGTCGATGGGACATCAAGCTCACTGACCTTGAAAACCATTTCTTACCCAAGAGCTGTGGCCAGCTGCGGGCGCCCCTTCCCTCGAGCCAGTAGTGTACGGCCAGTAAGCAAAAAGAAGCAAATTGACACGTGGAGGCCATGCTGTCCTCTTCCTCCACAATGAGCGGAAAAAGAGAGCAAGAACTAAGAGATTTGTTTCTTGCCATAGCAAGGGAGGCAGAGCACTCTCTTCTTTCTTTCCGATGTACTCAGCACTGAGTTCCAACATGAGGAAATGAACCACAGTGGATGGCGCGCTGGCCACCAGTGTGTGGCTGCAGGTCCCGCTAGATAGAGAGACTGGCCTGCAGCCCAGAAGTCATGGCCACTTCCAGAAAACATGTCCAGCAAGGACATGCCTGTGATCCTAAGAGTAGGCTGCACTCAATAGAAACTGTATCATAACATGTTCTTAGTGCCAGGAAATGGTCAACAAACATGTCACAAATAATTACAGGAACTCTCCGGCAGGGTGGACCCTACAAGAAAAGGAGAGAACATGGACCAACACAGCCTTGGGAAGAGTTTGCTATTTACTTCACAAGAAGCCTGACAGACAACTAAGATGTGGTGTTTTCTTCCAGAAAACATTTACAATGAGAGGGGAAGATCAAGGGAAACCACAGTGGCCGCCTCAGGATCAGCCACTTGACAAATCCTTGGTAGAGTCAGCATGCTTCTAGGACAGTGTACATTGAGTTTAAATGAAAACACAATAAAACAGAGGATATTTGGAACAATAATGCTCACTACTTTGCCTGGCTTTTGTTAGTTTTCTCTTTAAAATCACACTATCTTTTCACTTCCAGTTGAAAACCCATCTTCAAACAATACTTGCTTATCATTTAAAAGTCAAATAGCACAAGGTTTGCAAACAGGTCAACAAAAGGCTGCAATGCCTTGACCTTCTTTTTTGACGTCTCTCGGGATAGCTGACACAAAGACAAATTGTCTTTTTTTTTTAATTTCTGTTTTATTTATTTATTCGAGAGCAACAGACAGAGAGAGAATGAGGCTGATAGAGAGAGAGAGAGAGAGAGAATGGGCGCGCCAGGGCCTCCAGCCACTGCAAACGAACTCCAGACGTGTGCGCCCCCTTGTGCATCTGGCTAACGTGGGTCCTGGGGAATCGAGCCTCCAACCGGGGTCCTTAGGCTTCACAGGCAAGCGCTTAACCGCTAAGCCATCTCTCCAGCCCAAATTGTCTTTATACAACAGTGGCAGTGGGATGGGATCTCCTGAGCTGGTCTGACGTGGCTCAAGGGCCCAGTCCTGAGGAGGAGCACTGAGGTTACAGAGATGAACGTAGCAATGGGTTCACGCCAGCCCAGAGGACGCTCTGGAGCTCTGAGGACAATGTCAACAGCACCTCACAGTTGTCACCCAGTCAGTGGTGACAGAGGAGGAACAGACTGTGGCAGGCCACGTTGCTCGTGGCAGCACCTCCCCAACCCCCTCCCCTTGCTCCCCGTGGCAGACTGAACAACGTTCCCAGGGTAGCCAGGCAGGTCCTACCCTGGAGCCTGTGCAGTTTCTTTTCCAGGGCTGAAGTGGCTTTGCAGGTGTGACTAAACGATTCTTGGAGAGAGGAGGTTTCCGTGGATTATCCAGTGACGTTACAGAAGCAAGGCAGAGGGGGGAACTGATATGAAAGAATAAGGCAATGTGGAGACTGTAGCAAATCGCTACCTACCTTGCTAGCTTTGGGGATGGAGGGAGGGACTGCGAGCAGAGGCAGCAAGGAAGGAGGCTGTAGAAGCTAGAAAGATAGGGCTGGGGGGGGGGGCTGGATCAGTTGTAACACTGAAATCTCGAGGCCCTGAATTCAGATCCCCAGCACCCGTGTAAATGTTGGGTGGGCGTGGCAAGCGCACATGTAATCCCAGTGCTTAGGAGGTAAGATGGCCAGCAAGACTAGCTGAACTGATGCACTTCGGGGTCAATGAGAAGCCTTGTCTCAATGAATTAAGGTGGAAAGAAATAAGGAAGACACCAACCAACATCAATCTCCTGTTTACACACACACACATGCACATGCATGCAAACATGCAAACTTATATACACACACCACATACACAGACAAAATAGCCGGGCGTGGTGGTGCACACCTTTAATCCCAGCACTCGGGAGGCAGAGGTAGGAGAATCACCATGAGTTCGAGGCCACCCTGAGACTCCATAGCGAATTCCAGGTCAGCCTGGACTAGAGTGAAACCCTACCTTGAAAAAGAAAAAGAAAAAAAAAAGGTGCTAGAAAGATAACGAAAACCTTTCTCCAGTTAAAAGAGTAGTTATTTTTGAAATCTTTCGTTTATTTATTTATTTAAGAGAGAGGCAGATAGTGAGGGAATTGACATGCTGGGGCCTCTAGCCTCTACAAACGAACTCCGGACACATGCACCACCTTGTACATCTGGCTTTATGTGAGCCCTGGGGAATGAAACCTGTGTCCTCTGACTTTGCAGGCAAGTGCCTTAACCGCTAAGCCATCTCTCCAGCCCCTGAATAGATGTTTTGGTACACTTTGTTGTACAAGCAGGAATCATTTTCTGAACAGCTCTGGATGAACCCAGTCTTGCTGTATTTTAGACTACGGAGGTGTGTTTCTGTGTCTCACAGGAGCTCTTGACCTCTACCTAAATTGACTTTGGCTGCTTGGTAGCTAGTTTTTTAAGAGTGATTGCAGATCCCAATGTAGCCACAAGATGGAGAAGTCACCCAGGTTTAGTCTTGGAAAACTTCCCAGCTCCCTGAATTCTTACACTTACTAAACAGCCTTCATTTCTAGTCCAGCCTCCAATCCCATCCACAAGCTGAAGGAGCTGGAAGCCACAGGATCGCTTTACAAAGGAGTCTGATCCAGAACGGTGTTTACTAGCTCTCTCAGGTGTTTAGAAATCTCCACCTTTCCTCTGGCCGTCCTCTCGAATAACACACACTATTATTGCTGTTGCTTTCTGAGAATCACGTTGTGTCAAGTTTTTGCTGTGGTCATTCACTTTCCGGTTCTTTACACTGCCAGAAGTAAGTCATAGAACATCTGTAAAATCAATTCCTTAGTGCGACCTGAATTGGCTACATGCAGTTACCTTCATGAGACAAAGAGAACTCACTCCAGACCAATGGCTATCCTTTACAGCTACCATTGAATGCTGAGCTGGGATAAGTGCCCCACTGCTTCTGCACATTTTGTTTGTTACACAATTTGTTTGAGCAGAAATGGCCTAATAGCCCTAACTAAGCTGTAAGCATAAAGGACAGGCCAGTGGACAGGAGCTGGGAGAGGGAGAAACTGAGGTGTTGTCATCCAAAGATACAAGAGAAAATATGTCTGGATATCTGTCACATAACAATACTACTAAACCATCTTAAAATGGTTAAGATGTCAAATTTTACCTTAGTTTACTACAATCACAATAAATTTTACAGAAGAAAAATCCATGCAGGGAACCTGGGGACCATTCAGCACTCACCACTCTCTCTGCCACAGGAGAATTCCAAGACTCACCTCTTTGGATCATAGTGCAGAAAGACTTTCAGTTGTGGTAAAAACAAGTACCTTGCCCCAACTCTGAGAACATCAGAACTCCATTTCACATGCAGAGAATATTGGGTGTTTACCAATGAATGAGGCTTTGCCACAACCCAAATATGGGGAGCAAGGTGTTCCTGTTGCTGGAGGAGAAATTTTTATGTCAATTCTGCAAAAATGCTGCTGGCAAAAATGGCTTTCAAGAACCTGCCAGAGCTCCAGGCCACCGCGCGTCCATCAGACCGTCTTCTCACCAGACCCCCAGAGAGTTTTTATTCGTACGTTTGCCATGTTTAGAGTCCTTTCTCACATTCTGCTTTCCATCACAGGGTGCCGACCTTCCAGATGGCATTTGAAAACTTTTCTGACGAGTGGAGGGTCTGCAAAAAGAAAAGAAAAAAGAGTGAATGAATGAATGCAGGGGACGGAAAGGTATTTAGGATGGGGGATGAGAAGGTGGAGGGGAATTAGACAAAACTAATGTCAACATGAGCCGGGCGTGGTGGCGCACGCCTTTAATCCCAGCATTCGGGAGGCAGAGGTAGGAGGATTGCCATGAGTTCGAGGCCACCCTGAGACTCCATAGTGAATTCCAGGTCAGCCTGGGCTAGAGTGAGACCCTACCTCGAAAAACCAAAAAAATAAAATAAAATAAAAATAAAAACTAATGTCAACATGAATCAATTCCACAGAAAAGTCCTGCTGGATAGCATTCTACAAGATATAACCCTCAATAAAGGGGAGGGAGGCCTGAACAGAAGAGCCCCATAGAAGGTGGAAGAGGAAGGTGATGGGAGTTCTGCTCTCACTGCTAGCCTGAAAACCAGCTGTGTTCACTCAAACCTCATCAAAACAGAGATCCGGTGGCTACAGAGAACTCAACACTAAAACAGATCTCTAAGTACCAAGGCTCAGGGAACATTGTAGAAGAAGGGCTGGAAAGACTAGAAGAGCCTGTGGGAGTGGGAACAGCCTGAGAGCCACCATTCCCCCCCCAAACACACACAGAGTCTGACTGAGGCCTTTAGGACCCCACAGTGAATACTAATAACTCCACTGAGGAGGTCCCCTCAGTAGAATGGGGCGGGGGAGAGGGGCTATAAGAATACAACCTTTTATTTTAAAAAAATCAATCAATCAATTTGAAAAAAACTTTATATATATATATGTATATATATATATATATGCTTATTTTGTCATGAAAAGTTTAACAGGTTTTTCCAAAAGCATATTGTCATGTGTCAACCATTTAGTAGTACACTGAACAGGTTACCAGCCCTAAAAGCTTGTGTTAACTCTCTTCCCCACACCTTCCCACAAGCAAAACCTCTGGCAACCATTAATCTGTTGCTCTACCTCCTCTGGTCTTCACTGTGACAAAATACCGGACATAAACAACTATGGTGGTTTGAATGTAAATGCCCCCTCATAGCCTCAGGTGTTTTTTGTTTTCAAATAAATATTTATTTAAGAGAGAGAGAGAGAATGGGCATGCGAGGGCCTCCAGCTGCTGTAAATGAACTCCAGATGCATGTGCCACCTTGTGCATCTGGCTTATGTGGGTCCTGGGTAATTGAACTGTGGTCCTTTGGTTTTGCAGGCAAATGCCTTAACCACTAAGCCATCTTTCCAGCCCGCCTTAGGCATTTTTTAAAAAAATATATTTGTTGCAGGGCGTGGTTGCATATGCCTTTAATCCCAGCACTCGAGAGGCAGAGGTAGGAGGATCACCGTGAATTCAAGGCCACCCTGAGACTACATACATAGTGAATTCCAGGTCAGCCTGGGCTAGAGTGAGACCCTACCTCAAAAAACAACAACTATATATATATATATATATATTATTTGCAAGCAGAGAGGGAGATAGAGAATATAGACAGATAGAATGGATGCACCAGGGCCTCCAGCCACTACAGACTCCAAATGCATGTGCCACTCTGTGCATCTAGCTTTATGTGGGTACTTGGGGATTGAACCTGGGCCACTAGGCTTTGCAGGCAAGTTCCTTAACCACTGAGCAATCCCTCTAGCCCCTCCCTTAGGTATTTTTAAATTAAGTTTAAGCTTCTTACTTAAGTTCCCAGCAAGCAAAGTCCTTCTGGAGAAGGTATGTCGTTGCTGGAGGTGGATCTTGAGTCCAGCCCTATGGTTTGTTCTGAGCCAGCTCCAGCCCTGGCGTTTTTGTCCTCTCTTTCTCTACTATGGACGTAGAGTGCCAGCTTCTTCCGCCATGATAAAGCTTCCCTGGAAATCCCTTTCCTCTTGGTGGGATCTTTGTCCCAGCAACGAGAAGGTAACTGCAACAGCAATTTAGGAGGAAGGATTCATTTCAGCTCATGGTTCAGGGGTTTCAGTGAGTGTTTGGCTGGTCCGTTCCTCTGTCCTCTGTGAGGCTGAGCCTCATTGTGGCAAGACAATACAGAGGAAGAGGCTATTTACTTTATGCTGAGCAGGAAGCAGAGAAAGAAGAAGGGACCAAGGTATAAACTGGGCTGGAGAGATGACATAGTGGTTAAGGTGCTTGCCTGCGAAGTCTAATGACCCAGGTTCGATTCCTGGTACCCAAGTAAGCCAGCTGCACAAGGTGGTGCATGTGTGTGGAGTTCATTTGCAGGGGCCGGAAGCCCTGGCATGTCCATTCTCTCTCTTTCTTTCTCTCCAAGAAATAAAAATATTTTTAAAATGTATAGGCATGTGTGCAATAATCTGCTTTCCCCAGCTTCTCCTGCTGGTCTATGTACATGTCAGCAGCAGCAGCTGGACATGCCTCATCGAAGAGCCTCTATGCCCGAAGCATTTTCCTGTGACTCCAGAAAGCTGCCAGCAGAAAAAGGGGTTGAATATTGGCCAGTTGTCGGGGGGGGGGGGGATGGAGGATTCTAAGCCTGGATGACAGAAGAAAGTGGGAGGAGAAAACTTGGAAAACAAGGAGAGGAGAAATGGAGAGATGGACCCCAACATGGACCTCCTGAGCTGAACAAGTACAGAGAAGGACGGAAGGGAGCCATGTTGTGGTCAGAGAGGCCTCAAGGAGGATGCTGAGTGGTAGATAGGCAAGCAGAACACTGGGGAATGTTCTGATGGTGGGCAACCACGCAAGCGAGTCATTATGGTTTAGTTCTTCAATGGTCCCCCAAAGTCCATATGTTGAAGGCTTTGCTTCCCATTTATGGGATGGGTGGGAGGTGGTGGAACCTGTCAGAGGTGGGTCATAGTAGTGGAAGGTGAGGCACTGGAGGCATGCCCTGGAGGAGACCACTGGACCCTGATCCCTTCCTCTTCTCTTTGCTCCCTGGCCACAGTGAGGTGAACCCTTTCTTCTGCCATTTCCTCCTGCAATGATCTGCCTCACCGCAGGTCACCAAACCATGGAGCGAGCTGACTATGGACGGGAGGAAACCTCTGAAACAATGGGCCAAAATTAACCTTTCCCCTTTAGAAGTTGTTCCTGTCCAATATTTTGTCACAGCAGCGGAAAGCGGAATGACACAGGGAGGGAGGCAGCAGTGGAGAGCTGTGGGACAGAGCGAGAGAGAGTGAGCAGGTTCATGGGGTGGGGCAGGGTTCTGGAAAGGCCTCAAGTCTGGAAGTGCAGCCTCATTCGCTGAATGTGGAGAGAACACAGGGCTTTCTCGGAAGAAACCAAATGAGACAAAACAGTATCATGGCTGCAGGTTGATCAAGACCCCCGAGGCAGATGCCTGGTGCGATGGCTTGAACACATTCCCTAAAGTTCACATACTGTAAACTTAACCCTTAAGTGCATAGGTTGATGGTGCTTTTTGGAAGATGATCAGGGCTACATTAGGCTTGGAGGACAGGGGTCGTATGATGGGATTAATAGCTTCTAAGAAGAGGAAGAGAAAGCCTGAATATTCAGTTGGTAAAGTGCTTGTCATGCAAGCGTGAAGACCAGAGTCTGATCCACAGAGCTCATTTGAAAAGCCAGCATGGTAGTGCGTGCTTACAGTGCCAAGGAGGCAAGGATACATGGACCCCTGAGGTTCACTGGCCAGCCAGTCTGGCCTCACTGGCTAGCTCATACCAGTGAGAGACCCTGACTCAGAGAAAGCTGGTTGGCACCTGAGTAATGACAAACAAGATGGTCCTCTGGCCTCCATACACATGTGCATATGTGTGCGTGTGCACTCCCACACACCTGTGCTAGCATAAACCTCACATGTATACAAACAGGGAGAGGAAGGCAAGAGAGAGGGAAAGAGAGACATCCAAACCATCATACCTCCTTGCCTTCGTCCTGCCTCATGTTTTGAACCTTCTGCATGATAGTACAGCAAGATGACCTTCACCAGTTGCATGCTGTTTGACCTTGAATTTACCAGCCTCTATACCTTCCTTATAAGCTACCCTGTCTCAGGTATTCTCTTACGGCTGTTGGCATATTGTGACTGTCACTCACTATTGATCAGTGAATTTTTGAATGAAGGAAACTTTGCTGAACGAATGGATGAGCGAATGAGTGAGTGCATGTCTCACATTGATATAGACCTTCATTTGACTTTACTCCAGATCTAAAGAACTTGTTGAGCCTTACATGTCTCACAGCCTGGGTTCCCTGGACTGCCATAAGCTAAGTCGTGGATTCTGTTTCCTTTGATCTATGTCCTCTCCGGTCTCCATGTGCCCATACCTCTGGCTGTCTTTGGGATCTCTACCCACAAGGTTGGGAGATGAACAGACAGAGACACAGACAAACAGGCTGTGGAAGTTGGTAGCCACAGCCTAGATGACTGGAGGAGTGTGGCAGCTCCCACCTGTACCCAGAGGCTGTTTGTGGCTTTTTATCCTGAATGACCAGCCTGTGCCCTTGCCTGCCTGCCACTGTACTTGGAGGACGTGAACTTACCTTTCAAGACTAAAACTGAACAACACTCCTTCCCAGCACCTTCCTCCCTCAGCTCCATGCATCCATCCAGCACAGCCATCTCCTCACTCTGTTTAGTTCTTGCTCTGTCTTTCTGTCATCCATTAAGCACATGAGCTGCTTCCTGGAGAAGGTCATGTATTTTTATTTCATCCCCTAAGGAAGAACACAGGGTTGGGTGCAACCCACGAGATGCTTCTGAGAAGCTAAACGTACCAGTTCATTCCCTGTTACCCTGGATTTCCTTCACCGTCTCCCTGCTGTGGTCACACCAGTTTCCCCCGGTATCAGCATCAGGAGATGATCAGGAGATCAGGGATGGAGTGGAGTTGGAAGACAGAGCAGGGAGGCACGGGCAGGAGACGAGTGGAAATTCTAAAGCAAGTGGACAGAAGAGCTCTATAGCAAGCTGACAGAAGGGGAAACAACAGAGAAGGCAACACAGCTTCCAGAACCATCACGTCTTGGATGTAAGCAACGAGAGCCTTGTCAATGCTCCCTGTGTCTCTGCTGACTGCTGTCTGTGTTTTATGGTCATTTGGAGACCATTCGAAGTCCATTCCATAATTGTTTTCTTTCTGCTAAGCTCCCTTTACACAGAAAAGTGCTAATGCACTTAGGATGCTTTCAAAAGTCCCGGGAGGAGAGATGGGGGATTAATTTGTTTATAGGGTTGTGTATTACACAGCAAAGCAAAACAGGAGGTCCTCTTTCTCAATCCAGCTGAACCCCATGCCTGGTGAAGTCACTGCACAAGGGGTGTGTGCAGCATCCCAGTGAGCTGCAATCAGACTTACATGTTGCCAACTGTGGCCATCTGCAGGGTCCATGGTTCCACTCCACACGCCTCAGGATGCCCTCACTGTGGCTGGGTTCTCATGACCACTGGCTCACCCCTCTGCTCAGGGAACATGTTTACTTGACAGCTTATTTGATGCATGCAGCACAGGTTGAAGTTTCTTTGCAGTCCAACCTCCAGGATGCTTCCTCCAGGCAGTCAAGAGAAAGCTAAGCCTCAGGAATCTTTTCTCTCCGCTCTCCATGACCCAAGCACGGTGCTATACCTAGGGGTGATTCAGTCACTCTGTACTGTGCATTCTAAGTAAACACAGACAAACATTCAAGCGGCTGGCACTGCGGGGTGAAAAAAACAGGCACGCGGCGCTGAAATAAAATAATCAAATGAATGCAAGGCCTAGATAAGCTAGCAGCCCGGCATAATATAAAATTTCCAAATGATAGCACTTAATTGTACATTTTTACTCTGAATCATATATGCCAAGCCTGAATTATCACAGTTTCCAAATTAGTAGGGTAAAAATTTAATAAGACCCTACCATAATCATTGACAGTTGGTCTCCCCTTTTTAACCTCATAAAAGATACCACTTAACAAATTCCACCCTTCCTGCAGCCAGGCTGGGGCCACATTTACAGTTACCCAGTCAGCAGGCCTCCTGAAAGCTCTGGGAATAAGTCCCTGTGCCCCTGGCTTTGGCAAGCTGCCCCCCTCATCCATGGCCAGCTCCCGTAAACCCCAGCTCCCCAAGGTCTTGGCTACAGTTCAGGCTGGTTTCTCACAAGGAGGGCGGCATTTTTTAGACTTGTATTTGTAACTGGCTGATAGAGCACACTTGTATACTTGTTGTGAGGTTAGTCAGTATGTCTGCAATCTTTTCTTTTGCAACTTTTCTACAAGGAAAAAAAAAAAAGGCCAGTTCTGAAATTACAAGCCTCCTCACCAAGCTTTTATGCCGATGTTAAAGTAATCTTAATAGCTATGGTCATCGTAGCTATAACAATAGTTGATATGCAATTACTAAACCCAAAGTGCTCTGGCCATTCTTTCATGATGGAGTTTAAATAACAGTGTCATTACAGAAGTAACAGACTGAGCTACAAGATTTGGAGGTCCTCTATGACCAGGCACTGTGTTGAGCCCATCAAACAAACTATTGTTAATTACTACGTTTTGTGTGTGTGTGTGTGTGTGTGTGTGTAATGTTTGTGTATGGGTGCATGCATGCCCTGCACAAGTGAAAGTCACAGGACAGCCTTGGGGTGTGTCTCCTTTCCCTCCACATTTCTGAGACAAGGTCTCTTGTTTTGCTACTGCTGCTCCCAGCTTCTGGCACTTTCTCCCATTGCCACAGGTTCCACTGGGATTACAGATTGGTGTGACACTTGCAGCTGGCTTTCTCTTGGGTGCTGAGGAGGACTGAATTCAGATTGACAGGCTTGCCAGCAGGCACTTTTAACAGCTGAGCCATCTGCCTAGCCCCAAACTGCTACAAACTTTGAGGTTATAATAATACAACTCTGCAAATTTCCATTTCTCAGGCAAGGAAATAAGGACTCAGAGATCTTCAATGCTGTCTTCAAAGTAACCCATCCAGCAAGCAGGAGATCTGGAAGCTGATGCTGTAGACTATGGCTGGAGATGTAGCTTAGTTGGTAGAGTGCTTGCCTGGCATAGACGAAGGCCTGGTTCAATCCCCAATACCCAGTAAAACCAGGTATGGCGCTAAGTACCTATAATGCCAGAATTTTGGGAGTTAGAGGAAGTAAAATCCGAAGGCCATCTTCTGCTACATAATGAGTTCAAGACCAGCCTGGGATACATGAAAGTCTATCTCAAAAATAAACAAATATAATGCCTGCAATAGCTTAACCTAAGTCTTTGTTCACAACTGCACATTAAACAGGTTAGCTTTGATGTCAAGTTATATTTTTAGGAAAAACAATGAGCGATAGACTCATATTTCCATTTATCCACCCAATAAAGTGAATTCTTTCTGAAAGAAGGGATGTAATATGTAGATTGGTATCTTGACTGTTTCACTGTCACTTAAAAGTGTTATGCCATACCAGGCGGATTAGACAAGAGTAAGTGTGTAAATATTTAATTAACATCAAGAAGTGGGAGCTACTATATGAGAAAATATAGTACCATATCAAAGAAGGGCGCTGGTTTGCTGGTAAAGCCACCAGGGTTGAGAAAGAGGCTCTCTGTCAAGGGGGCTGCTGAGGAGAGAGTGGAAGGGGGGGCAAGGGAGCATGCCCACCAGGGGAAAAGCTACACCGCATAGTGAGGCCATAGCATGGTGTGTTTGTCACAGTGAGTGTGGCCACAGGGGAGTGAGCGGCAGAACCAACTGGGTTCAAATATAGGTATAAATGAATATTTCCCATCATAATTATTAGTCTGACGCTTTAACTAAATGGAACTTCTGTAAATCTGACTGGGCCAGGCACTATTCTAAGCCTTTGGTGGGTTTTCATTAATCTCATTCTCACAAACAAGTAAAATGACATACTATTGCTGACCTTATGTGCTTATGTCTTGAAATAACAAAAATCAGCGAGGCAGGGTGAGATATGCTTGTCATCCCAGGATCTGTGAGTAGGACACAGAGTTCAAGGTCAGGCTGAGGTACATAGCAAGTTCCAGACCAGTGTCATGAGCACAGTGAGATCCTGTCTCAAAACAAATCCAAGAAAGATACAATGACAAACAGAGATCTATTCTCTTATAATTCTGGAGGTGGAAGTTTCGGGCTCTGAGGTCTGAAACTATCTGTACAAGAGACACTGCACCAGCTGGGCCTTTCTTCTGGAGGCTTCCTTGCCTCCTCCGGCTGCTATCGAGGGCTGACACTCCTTGGCTGGTGGCTGCATCCCTTCAGTCTTGAATGCCAGCATCTTCCAGTCGGCCTCCGCTCTGTGTTCCTGCCACCTCCTCTTCTGTGTGAAGTAAGCCCTCCTGCTTCCTCCTTTTCATAAGTCGCAGGCAGTTGCATTTGAGGGCCCGGCCAGATAACCCCAATAACCTTCCCATGGATAGCCTCTGCTTACCCTCATCTACAAAGACACCTGTCTGTCCTTTTTTTTTTTTAACCATCTAAAGTAATTTCTCAATTTCCCAGAACTGGGACAAAGGGGGACAATCAGATTCCCCTTTTCTCTCTAGAATGATTGGAACCCAAAATGTAAAGTAGACCTCACCTCTTCTATCATGGCAAACCTCAAAAATGCAGATGGGGGACTGGAAAGATGGCTTAGGGGTTAAGGCACTTGCCTGCAAAGCCTAAAGACCCATGTTTGACTCTCCAGATCCCACATAAGTCAGATGCACAAAGGTGAAGCAAGCGCAAGGTCACACATGCCCACCAGATGGCACAAGCATTCAATGGCAGTGGCTGAGACCCTAGCACACCCATTCTCTCTCTCTCTTCCTGTTTTTTTCTCTCTCTCTCTCTCTCTAAAATAAAAAAAAAATAGATGCAGATGACCTATGATATAAGTTGGTATCTTCCACATGCACCTGGCCCAGAGCCCTGAGCAGCTGACTAAGCAGACCCAGTGGGGTCTGTAGTAGTTGAGAATCTAGGTGAGGCCTATGCCAACAGGGCAGGCCAAAAGGTAGCATAATGCACCGGCACTGCACCCGTGCCCCTCATCCACACTGAGAGCACACTGTCTGACAGCTCTTTCTTATACCCTCCAAACCTCACACAGCTTGGCCAGTGATGGCTCAGATCCCATCAGAGAAGAGAAGCCAGGGGAGAAAGCATGCCAGCTTTAACTATGTGAGCACAGTACCAGGCCTACTAAGAAATCCTACAGTAGCCTCTCTTTTCTCCCTACAGATCCACCACATTCATTCTGTCTGCTTAGGGAAATTCAAGACAATGCCTCTCTCCAAAGTGCCAACCCCAGTGTTGGAGGCTGAGTTTCTTGCCGGTGGAACCAGGTTCTAACCAGTCAGGGAAGAGCACCTGGGCAGGGAGGTGGTGCCCCTTCCATCCCCCTGCAGCTTCCAGGCTATTCCCCTCAAAGGCTACATCGATCGAAGGGAAGCCACGCAGCCCCAGGTACACTGTGGAAAACACTGGAAGGAAAGTGAAGCTAGGTTCTGACAATAGAAAGAAAGAGGCAACGAGACACAGTACTTTTCTTGCTATTGCCAGGGTCCCCGCCACCCCATTCTTGTGCTATGAAATCTCAAAGCAAGCAATATACAAATATGCAAAGCGTGTAATACACAAAAAGCGTATGAGTGATGTGAGCTCCCAGATGATTCAGGAAAGTCTCGGCCCTTCATGCTTACAAGGAGATTGAAGGCGACAATGCAAGTCCATCGTAAACACTATTTCTAGGCATACACAGCATGCAATAGAGTTCCCCTTATCCAAAAATCAGCAAATTGAGAGGTGGGTATATGGCAAAAAATGAATCTTAAAAAAAAGAAAGAAAAAAGCAAAGATAATGTGTTATATTTATTGAGGAGGAAGGTGAATGAGCAAAATAATTTTTTAAGTCTTATTTTAGGAAATTAAATCTTGGACATGATATTGCTTTGTAATTAAAGGGAAACATATTTTACAAGGTCTTAATAAAGCAGGAAAAGAAAACATTATGGGAAAAAGATGCAAATTAATGTGTTTGTAGCAATCATGTCACCAGGCATGCATCTATCAGATCACGGCACTGCATGCAGTGAGTCTATCCAATCTGTATTAGAGGATTAAATATTTTTAAACACAAAGATGAAAGGAGCCATCAATATACAGTGAAGGGGAAAAAGAGGGTAGTTTTCCTGGAGGAAAGAATTTTAAAACCACACTTCAAGGCCAAAGCAAAATGCATGGCAAAGCCCATGTGGTGGTGACAGGCCAACATAGCAAAAATATGTTCTGTCTGGAATCTGCTCTGTTCTGGTCCCTCAGGGACTCCAGATGCTTTTGGTCACATTTCTGCAAGACATCGGGGGAGCTGTTGACAGAGGTCACTCTCCTTAGCGACACTCAGGACAACACAAATCATTTACGCATCATTCACAGAAGAAAACCTCAGCCAACACCCAAGCAGTGATTTGACAAGGAACTCACCTCCTCTCTTTACCTGTACGCTATTCAGAAAGTGCCATCTTTCGTTTTTACAAGGATAGTTTATGAATGTAATCACGCCTACAAAAGAATATTTTCTTCCCTAACAAAACTCAACACGAGGCAGGAAAGAACTTGCTTGAATCCCAACTGTGAATTACCTATGCAACAGTCCTCTTTCCTCTTTTAGAACTTGCGTGTGCAAATCTTAACCGATGCATCACCACCATGCAAACTGCATGTGTTTGTGAAGTGTGTGATGTTTCTCTACCTGTACACAAACAGGTTTAAACACATACGTGTCTCAATTCCATGGTAAAAATTCTCTCGCTCTCTCTTTTTCCAGAAAAGGGGATGATCAAACAAGGTCTTACTCTGTAGCCTAGGCTAAAGTGGACCTCACTATATAGCCCAGGATGGCCTCAAACTTACAACAATCCTCCTGCTTCAGCCTCTAAGGGCTGGCATTGTAGGGCTGAACACCACACTCTACTAAAAGTGTCTCTTAGGATGGACAGATTGCTCAGTGGTTAGAGTGCTTGCCTGTGAAACCTAAGAACCCAGGTTCAATTCCCCAGAACTCACCTAAGCCAGATGCACAGGGTGGCGCATGCATCTGGAGTTCGTTTACAGCCACTAGAGGCCCTGGTGCACCCATCCTCTCTCTCCCTCTCCTTCCGCCCCACCCTGTCTAATAAATAAGTAAAGATAAGATATGTTTTTAAAGTGTTTCTTTTTAAAAGCTATTGTTGTGCTATTGACAGCCTTTCTTCACTTATTTCAAGAGACAACTGTGGCTAAGGGCAGCCCTCCCCGGCCCAGCAAGGACAATCTCACTGCTCTAAATGAATAACAGAACATCACATTCCCTGGGGGAAATCTCAGTGTGTCTGCTGCGTTTCAAGATATTCTGCAGCTCATGGTTTCATGAGGAAATCTAAAAGAATAAAAGAACTAAGAATTGTTCTCATGTCTCAACAAATTCAGTTGTTGCTCAGAACATTGAAAACAATCACCTCTTGGGTGTCTTCCCTAAATAACAGGCCCAAAATATATTTCTTCTCAACTTCAAGCAAAAGCTTTCAGAGCTGCTAAACCAATTTAACAGGCATGCGGTGGTATCCCAGAAGTGAGAAGGGATGCCTCGTAAAACCCCGGTGCTAAAATCTCAGCAACTAAGAGGAAGGAACGGGCCTAACAGACACGCTAATGGACACGGTGAAGGACACGCCAGACTCACGGACATTTCAAGATGCTCTGAAAGTTATTTCTGTCTCCAGATAGAATTCACGGGGCAGGGGAAAAAAAGTCTTAACCGATGATCTAGGAAACAATTATTTTCTATTCCTGTAAGCTAAGCTATTGGGTGATTTCTGTTAATACCTTACAGGATTTATAACTAAATTTTATTCTCTTTTTCTTTCTTTCTTTTTTTTTTTAAATAAAGAGACATTCACATGCTATAGAATTAAGTCCTGTCTTGTTGCTTTCCTATCCTTCCATTACCTCCCTTCTCCCATTGCATGGACTCTGTAAGCACTTGGTCTAGGAAAGAACAGTTGTAGCTCATTCTGACATTGTTGGGAAAAGATTTCAATTTTATGTAGTTAAGGGCTTTACTTAAAATCATTCAGTACCTCTAAGCTTTTAATCAAATTGTCAGAGGAAGTCAGACACATGCACAGTAATTAATTCCCTTCTATTCAGAAAGCTGCATCTGTATTTCAGATTTCTACCCTGCCCTCTGGAGCCCAGAGTGACCAAAAGGGGAGGAAATGAGGAAGTAAGCCTGAGGTCTCCCTCTGGGGAGTAAGGAGCGGCTATCAGAGCTTCCTCCACATCTCCCCAGTGCTAAGCCAAGAGACTTCAGACCAAAGAAGCATGTGACTGTATGAAAAACACTTAAACTTATTGCACCCACTGTGTGTGTATCAAAATAACACACAGGATGCCATAACTATGTACAATGATGTGTTGATCGAAATCATTTAAAGAGTCATCTTTAAAACCCATTTTATCATAAAAAGTATAAACACAATACATAAATCTTAATGTAAAAAAAAAGATTATTCATTTGATGAGTTCCCACTTCCCTCGGCCCATTTTTCTAGGTGTAGCCAATGAGAAGAGTGAAGGAGTTGCATGCTAATGAATTAATGAGCGGTGAATGAGACCCTCTCCTGAGCCTCACGCCCACAGCTGCTGAGGCCTTCCTTCCTGCTCTGCTGTCTGGTGCTCCTCCCCGGCCTCTGCTCCCCCATCTGTTGGGTCCTCACTGTGTACAGGGTAGAGTGTTCCACACAGCAAAGCCATTCCTACCCCAGTCCTGCACCTTCCCAAACAGCAACATGCAAGTCCATTAACCTCACGACAAACAACCCCTTCCTAGCAAGTCGAGATTTATAAGGCAAAACTGCCTACTGGGTGAGGTGTTTGGCCCAGACTCCAGCTCATGGCTAACAAGGCGGGTCTGCAGGTGACAAGGGAGACACCACCATTCTGCTGTGGGCTGGGATGGGGAGGAGCTGCTGGCCTTTGCCCAAGGACTGGCATGAGAGAAACATCCCATTTTCAGAGGCCATTTATTTTCAGGATCTCTAATCTCCATCGCATTTGTGCTTTCATACCACAAAATTCTAGGAGGACTTAATTTCCTTTAGACTCAGCCTCATAGGACCAATATACTTATTTAATGAGACCACAGTTAATAAATGTAAAACAAATGAAATAGTAATTTGACTTTTATTAATAGCATGCTGAAGTTTTAAGGTTGAAGTCCCATTACTTGTGCAATTTATTTGCAAAATGGAGTGGGGGTGAGTATATAGATAGAAATAAAGCAAATGTGGTACACTGTGGTAATTGGTAAATCCAGGTCAAAAATATCAAAATATTAGGGCTGGGGGACAGCTCCGTCAGTAAAGTGCTTGAGTGTACCAGGGTTGACCTGAGCTCAATCCCTGCTACTCACAAAAAAAGGTTGGGTATGGTACTGCGTGCCTGTAGTCCCAGCACTGGGGAGGCAGAGACAGGTGGATCCCAGCCAGTCCAGCTTATTTGGTGAATTCCTGGCCAATGAGAGACCATGTCTCAAATGAGGAGGGTAGTGGACCTGAGGAGGACGTTTGAAGCTGTCACCTAAGGCTGCCATTTCACCTACACACACACACACACACACACACACACACACACATGTATCTGAATATTTTGTGTATGGTACTATTGTATCAACATTTCTGTATTTCTGATTTCTTTGAAAGTACAACAAACAGCACAAAACAAAAACCTGCAAATCCAGCGCTACAATTGGCCTTTACCAGCCTATGTTACAGGAGCCTGGGCAGGCTGTGTCCTTGATTTCTTTAACCTCCTCTGTGGAGAGGCAAGAGTGGAAACCCCAAGCCTTGCCTTTGCTACTCCCCACGTGTTTTTTTTTTTTTTTTTTTTTTTTTTTTTTCGAGGTAGGGTCTCTCAGCCTAGCCTAGGCTGACCTGGAATTCACTATGGAGTCTCGAACTCATGGCGATCCTCCTACCTCTGCCTCCCGAGTGCTGGGATTAAAGGCGTGCGCCACCACGCCCGGCTTCTCCCCACGTGTTTTGCGAAATTCATCTATGGGAAGATGCAGAGGGCATTGCAAGCCGCTGAGCCCTGTCTGGGCACAAAGGGTTGCAGATGGAATTTTTTGGGAAGCACCAAGTCATCTCTAGGCCACCTAGTCGTGTCTGCCAACCTGCTGTCCAGACTCCAGCCAATCAGTGAGGGCACAGCCACCTTACCCTCGTTACATATGCATGACCCTGACCAGCCTCCAGGCCGCTTGCCTGCTCCCGGCTCCAGCTGCAGGAAGGCATGTACTCCTGCTCCTGAGAAGGGAAGGGCAGAGCATCTCCGCAGCTCCTGTTCACAACCTCAGCTGGAACACACCCCTGTCCACAGCTCCGTGGCGGCCCCCAGAGATCATTCACAGCAGACCAGCTCCCATGAAACCCTCAAAGGCATCCCAGCGTTACAGAGGCATCCGGAGAAACACTAGCCAGCACTACTTCTATCAGGACTCGCTGCTGCTCAGGTGAGTGGCTCCCTCCGTCACTTGGCAGAGGGGCAGGTATCTGAGGAAGCATGGATGGGTCACTGGACCCAGAGACAAAAGTCTCTGTCCTGTTCTGGCCTTAAGAATGAATGCATGCATGTACTTATTTCTCCACGTACCTCTACAACTGGGGTGGCCACCTCAGCAGTGCTCAGAGAGGGAGATCTCCGTAAGCCGATGGTTCCTGGCCAGGGCAGGTGTCCCACATGAGCTTTGTGGCTGGCCAATTCCACACATGGGCTTTATCTATTTTCCCTCAAACAATGTCAAGAGAGAGCAGATCAGGCATCTGTCACAAGAAATAAGCCAGGTGCTTGCTACAAAAGGCTTCAGGCTAGTTAGAAATGGGTGATGATGGGATTTAAGCGTGCTTAAATATGTATACCAAATACTCTGTTAAGTATGAAAGCCTACATTTGCTTTGGAGAAATTGGATAAAACTCTCCCTGGAGTGAGAAAGACATCTGGATTATAGAATAACAAAGAAAATATTTTCTTCTTCAACAGCCATAGAGTATTCATCTCTCTCTGAAAAAGGTGCATTAGCATTGCATCTTAATGATGACTTGGAAAACATGTCATGTTAAGGATTGTTCTTCTAGACAGGAAGTATGGCCCTGAAGGGGTTTGCTCACGTGCATTCATCACTTAGCTCATTTTGTTTGCATAAACTGCTGCCTGCTTCTGCCTCTGTTACCTCGAATTTAAGATGAATTCCAGTGGAAAGGTACAGAGGAGTCTGTGGGTGACAGAAGTTCAGAGTTCTGGATTTCTTTCTTTTACTTTGGGGCAGGGGAGATCAGAGGAGGAATTCTGCCTCTAAACTTAGCCGATGATCTCATTAGCCTATAAAAGAGATCGTGTCCCTGGTCAAAACTGCTTCTTTTCAAAGTGAACATATGCTTTCTCTCCACTCTCCTTGTGTCTTCCAGCAGCATTGTTTATCCTGAGAAACCATTATCCTTCACTAACCACCGAAGTAACAGAGTCCCACAAATGTGTTTCTGTGGGCAGCTGGTGCTGCCACACTCTCCCCAATGCATGGATACACGGATGCACACACACACACACACACCATGCACACCCCACATTCACCCGCACCATACAAATGACCCTAAGGTACTGAGATGCTGAACTTTCCCCCAGGAAAGATGATCTTGCTGGAAGCAATTCTGCTAATCAGATTTCCTCCTTAATGCCCCATCCACTCAGTAACTCGGATGACAGCTTTAATGAAACGGGGGAGAGCAGTGATCCGGAACAAATCTTCCAGAATATACAGTTCCAGAAAGATCTCATGGCAAATATTCGCTGTAGACCCTGGACCATGAGACAGAAGCTGAGGGCACTGAGGTAAGGGCCTTAATGGCAATCGTTGATTACATAGAATATACTTGAATATACTTTGCAAGAAACTGCCCTACCCTGCCCTGCCCTGCCGTGCCCTGCCCTGCCCTGCCTGCCCTGCCCTGCCCTGCCCTGCCTTGCTCTCTCCTGCCCATGGAAACTATGATGGATGCCAAAAAGAGCCATGCTTCTTTACCCCAACCCTAACTCAGCAGTGTGTGTGTGTGTGTGTGTGTGTGTGCGCGCGCGCGCACGCGCGCGGACTATGCCTGGAAAGTTTGGGCTCTTCTATCTCCTTTCCAAATGGTACACTTTCACTTTGTCTCAGCACTCACAAGAGACAGGGGTGAGAACGGAATCTAAAGAGCCATCCACTTTATTTCCTCTCTCGCATCTCCCCTGGGGAGGAAATCTCTGTGGAAGGCCAGTTTATCAGGATATTTGGGGTGTTGTTGAGAGTCTGTCTATGTAATAGTCAAGGATCTGAAGACCGATTTCCTAAGCTTGAATCTCACTTCTCCTGACCTCCCACTGTTTGATACTGGGGATTTTCTTACTTTCTCTCAGAGTGGATTCATCCTCTCTGAAGTGTAAGTGATGGTGAAGAACGCCTGTATGTACCTCCTGCAGAATGTGACCAAAAATGCACTCAGAGGACTGTTGAAAACACAGCCTGGTTTCCCTTGGAGACATTGAACCAGACTATGGAAGAGGGCTCAAGGATTTCTTTTTCCTTTCTCTCTCTCTCTCTCTCTCTCTCTCTCTCTTTCTCTCTCTCTGTCTGTCTTTTTCAACTTGTGGCGTTGGGAATGGAACCCAGAACTTCAGCCACCATAGTCAATGCTTGACCACTGAGCTCCATCCCTGCCCTCAGTTTTTTTAACGTGCATTTGATTCCTGCGCGTGCTCAAGTTTGATCCTGCAGACAGCCTCCTGTTGGCAATTAGACATGCCAAGCCATGTGGGTGGTAGCTTCGCTTCTGGTATATAATACCCACTAAGTAGGGCTGATTCTAGTGGATCCCTCAAGGGGACTGAGCACAGTGTTCTTGATGATCTGAGCCACTGTGCACTAACAGTGCACCTTCTTGGGAAAGTAGTCACTATACCTGGACATCAGGCAAACCAGACCCAATCAAGGGACTTTGAGAACAAAAGACCAATCCAGGTGGCTGCCATGTTGCTTAGCTGCCTGATTTACCTGAACTCCAAGATGATGGGCACAGTCTGCATCAGGCCAAGAGGAAGGGCCCTCCCTCATCCCCTGTGACACTCATCCCCTCCCCATTACCTTGAGAAGCCACTGGGGCAGCTCTTTATTAATTAGACCCACTGTAAAAGGCGGAGAAAGCACTAAACCCTGATTGCTTAGTAATCAGAGAGGGTCGCCCGACATGAATAAAAGCTACCTGTCTGGGATGATGCAGCACCCAGTAATTTCTCATGTGACTGGGGGGCCTTACTGTGTCTTACCCTTCTCTCTGTAGCTGTTGCCATCCATCACAGGGTTGCCATGCCTACTCTATCTTGGTCATTGCATCTTGACAGCTCTGTCATCTTTACTGAGTAGTGAATTTGTCCATAAAAGACACTCTGTCTTTTTTTTTTAATATCTGTATTCCACTGTCCTTGACCCAAAATAGGAGTGCAAAAATATTTAAAGGAAAAAAAATTATAGATAAATACAAGAAATGCCTTGCTCTTTTGCTCTTAAAAAAAAAAAAAAAAGAGGCTTTTACTTGTTCACCCTTCTTGCATTGGAAAGGCTGCCACAAGGAGCACTCAGCACTCAGGAGGTGAAGGCACGAAGGGCAGGAGTTCAAGGTCATCTTTAGCTACTTCAGTAAGGTCCAAGATCTGTCTGAGCTACATGAAAGTCTGTCTCATTTAAAAAACAAAACAAAACAAACAAACAAAATGAAACATGGGAGTGTTGCACTTAGTTTGGCAAAAGTCTACAATATAGTACTTTGGTTAGGTCAAGTTTGGGGGAGAGCACTCTGTGGCAAAGGGGATTGGCTTGCTCCTTGTGTCTCCTGAGGAAGTACTCACAACCAAATGGTGTTACTGGGAGGGTGCTTGGAAGGCACCCATGAGAAAACCCTAGCAAGTAAACTTGTCAGCGTAGCCAGTTTGCTGGCTGAGAAGAACTAAGCTTTGTAATACTGAATACAATGTGCTAGACTGGTCCACCATCAGGTTAAGAGGGAGGACCTTTGCCTTGGTGTTGTGTCTCATTAAGTCACTTAATTGTTTTATTTTATTTATTATTTGAGGGAGAGAGAGACAGAGAGAGAGAGAAAATTGGCACACCGGGGCCTCAGCCACTGAAATTGAACACCAGATGCTTGTGCCACCTAGTGGGCATGTGAAACCTTGCGCTTGCCTCACCTTTGTGCGTCTGGCTTACATAGGATCTAGAGAGTCAAACATAGGTCCTTAGGCTTCACAGGCAAGCATCTTAACTGCTAAGCCATCTCTCCAGCCCTAGTCATTTGATTGTTATGCATCCGTAGGAATCTTTGACACTGTCAACCTGTCCAAGGTACTAACACTTATGTTCTAATCCTGTTGTTCATTGGATTGTGATTTTAACTATCTCAGAAAAGTCACTCCATTTTAAAGGATCAAACATTCAGGCAAAGCTATCAGGTCAACTTAATGAAGTGATCAGTTAGAGTGTCAATAGCTTGTTTGGGCTGAGTCAGGTTCATGGTTGTCTGAAAACCATTTTCTTTCTTGGGCTGGAGAGATGGCTTAGCTATTAATGCACTTGCCTGCAAAGCCAAAGAAGCCAGTTTGATTGCCCAGAATCCACATAAGCCAGATGCACAAGGTAATGCATGTGTCTGGAGTTTTTTTGTAGCATCTGAAGGCCCTGGTGTGCCCATTCTCTCTCTCTATCTCAATCTCTCTCTCTCTCTCTCCCTCTCTCTTTCAGTCTCTCTCTCCCTCTTTCTCAAGTAAATAAATAAAATTTTTTAATTAAAAAAAAAAACATTTTCTTGCACCCTTTAAACTGATAGATAACACCCTTTCATTGAAGCAAGTTTTCTGAAGCTAGGTTTGATTCTCACTTCTAAACAAATGACTGGGGGAATGTAGCTCAGTTGGTAGAGTGCCTAATCCTAGCATGCATGAAGCCCTAGGTTTGATGCCCAGAGCCACATAAAAACTGGCTGTGGTGACACAAGCCTGCAATCTCAGCACTTGGGAGGTGGAGGCAGGAAGATCAGAAGTTCAATATGATCCTTATCTCCATAGCAAGTTCAAAGATCGCCTGGGCTATATGTGGCTCAAAAATAATAAGAAACCTAACTACAAGAAGCAGGTTGCTAAGTGTATGAACCTGCCTGCTGCCAGGATGTGCAAGGCTGGTGATTCCCAGCCAATCTCCAGACTAGGGCAGGGTTTTAGGAAGTTCAGTCATAACCAACTGTGGCACAAATTCATCATTTTCAATTAGGTCAGCTACTTCAATATTAAACCAAACAATTTTAAATGACTTTTCAGGTTAGCAAAAGTCAGGAAATAAAATTTCACTTAGGGATAGTTTCTGGTTATATTTTCCAGATTTTGCAAAAGTTATGAAAATGATAAAATTGTGTTCAGCATTATGGTTTTTGTTGTTGTTGTTGTTTTCTTCCTCCTCTCAGACGGGCAAAGGAGATTGTGCTGAAGTTTGAAGGGAGGCTGACCAGGACTCGAGGCTACCAAGCAGCAGGGGCAGAGGTAAACAGCACGCGTGTGCCCTGGGGTTGCCATGGTGCGTAGGTGGTAAGCATCCGCCCACTGGTAGCAGCTGTAGAGCAGGGAATGAACCTATAAGTCTGAACTCCGGGGAGCCTGGATCTTAGTTCTGGGGACCATCACTCACCAGCTGTATGAACCTCGATAAGCGCATATCATTGGGAAACGATGTCTGTCCTTGTGAGAAAGAGCTAGCACCTTTCCTGACAACCCCACCCATACATGCAGGTTTCACTTCCTGTATCTCTCTATCAAGCTCATAGTACTGAAACCTTAGCCATGAGAGTGACTCACCCACATTCCAACTCTTGGTTTATTTACTTATTTTTGAGGCAAACCTAATAGACTGGCCTTTTTTTTGTTTTTTTGTTTTTTTTATGCAAGAGTGAGAGAGAGGGGAAGACAGTGAGAGAGAGAATTGGTGCTCCAGGGCCTCCAAAGATTGCAGTATTAGAAGTAAGTTTTTGTAGTGAGAAAGTAATCCACATTTTCAGCCTCTCCCAGAGATTGCCCATTAATTTCATCAGCACTTACATGGCTGTGCTAGATCCTTTCAACATTATTGACAGCTGGGTAGAAAGCATCTCCACCCAGTTTGGTTTACTCCTGTTGGGGGGTCTCATGCTAAGTCCTCAGAAAAGCTTCTGCTCAATTGACTTGTTAAAGTCTGGGCTGAAGCGCCGCCTACGTAGCTGTAACCAGACCTTCCTTGACAACCCTGTATGAAAGAGCCTTCTCCCACAGTGCTAGGGGACAGTCCCACAATGACACTGACATGGTGGCCTGTCCTTCTCCTACCTGGATACAAACTTTGCCACAGCTGACATGTCACCACTGTCTGCATAGCAGAAACATGTGCCCTGGTGCTCAAGGCATTCTGGGGCTGAGTTCACTTTAAGAAACTGTCACCATGTCATTAGAACACACTTAACTCCAGGTGAACTTTTAAGTCTTGCCAAAGAGGAAAGAAAGAGCTTTTCCTAGCAACATAAATCACAAAAGCTTAATAAACTCCTAACAAAATAACTTACCAAAATTGCCAAACCCTACCAATCACCAAAATTCAATGCTTTCTGCCAAAATAGAGTTACCAATATCTAATAATTCAAGTACACTATCAGGGCCTAATTCTTCTAAGCTTAGCTTTTCTTTGTTTGTTTTTGCTTTGTTCTTAAAACCTTAAATCATTTTAGAGCCTCGGGTCTCTTGTAGTAGAGATTTGGTACAGTCATTTCCCCCCCATTCCTTACTGAACTGCGGCCATCAACAAATCACCTTTCCAACAGCAGTTGCGTCTAGGAAGCCTTTTTATAGGCAAAGCTAACTTAGACTGCTATGACCAGAATGAACCTGGGCAGGCATGGGGCCAGCTGGTGTGGAGGCTTTGTGTCTCCTGCCCACAGAGCTGCCCTCTTCAGCCTCTCTCATGCACACAGAAATCCTTGCACTGTTTTTTTTTTTTTTTCCTTTTTTTAAGAGAGAGGGAAAGAATTAGCGCACTGGGGCCTCAGCTACTTGTAATGGAATTCCAGACTCTTGCGCCACCTAGTGGGCATGTGCAACATTGTCCTTGCTTCACCTTTGTGCATCTGGCTTAAGTGGGATCTGGAGAGCAATGGAACGTGGATCCTTAGGCTTTGCAGGCAAGCTCCTTAGCTGCTAAGCCATGTCTCCAGCCCTGTTTTAAACATTTTTCAATATATTTATTCAATTTATTTGCAAGCAGAGAGTGGTAGGCAGAAGGGAGACAGACAGACAAAATGGGTGCATCAGGGCCTCCAGCCGCTGGGAACAAACTCAAATGTGAAGAGTGCTCTGAGCACCATTCTTTGCCCCACCTACAGATGAGCTCATATCAGCCAAGGAAAGAAAATGAGCCTCTCCCCCACAACACACACACACACACACACACACACACACACACACACCCCGGAGTTCCTAGCCAGACTCCTAGCTGGTGCTATACCTTGGGTTTCTGGGCTCCTGCCCTATGTTTCTTAGACTTTAGAACTTTAAAATTAACCAGCTACTCAGATGTGTTCTAAGTCCAGGCTCTTGTCAAAGGGCGTATGTGAAGCCCTGTCTCTGGACACCACTGGGGACCTGGGAACAGAAAGCTTGGTCGTGTGCTCTAGGTGACGAGGCAGGTGATGTCACTGCGAGAGACACCAGTGACTGTGGTAAGGGGAGGTTCACAGACAGACCCATTTCTTGCTGGAGCAGTCTAGGAGCAGTCTGCGATTGTTCATGGGAGTGGCTGGCTTTGACTTTGCTCTCTCAGATCATGAGCAGAAGACAAACAATTCCAACTTCTGATAATATTCATATTTCCATGCGCAAGCAGCCGTCTGGCCCTAGCAGACACATCCAGAATGACATTAGCATGTGTCTGTGTCAGGACCGTGTCCTGTCTTACAGTTGAGAATGTGGTAATTACATTTGTATCCCTTCTTTGTACAATGATATCATTTGCTTCCAACACAAACCCAGATTGTTTGTGTGTTAAACGTACAACCTGCCAATTTTGTCAGAGAACAGAGCCAGCACTGGCCGCGTCTTGCTTTATGCTCCTTTGAGGGGGGAAAATATATATCAAACTTTTGGCAATGGCATCTTAAATCCATGAGACGAATTTCCCAACCTTATTCCTGGCTGGCAGCTTTAGCCATGACAGAGGCTAGAAACTAACTCTGAGGTGGAACACACATTGCACATGGGGCACGACTTGTTCTCAGGCTAGACTTTTGACTAGGTCTTTGAGCAGGGATAGAGAGTTGACAAGCCTGTTGGATTCGAGCATGTACTCACAGAATGGTCTCTGGCAGGGTCAAATGCATGTCAGAGTTGTGGTATTTTACATGTTTGCCACTTTCTCAGCACTTACCTGAGGCATGCACCAATAAGACAAGGTGAGACCACCTCATTGCAGACCCCAGCTCCTAAGGCAAAGCAGGAGGAAGCCGCCTGGTCAGGTCTGCTTGGGACCTGGAGCTGCTTGATGGCCCCTGAGACCATAATGAAAGGTTCCAGAAGTGTGTCTGGGATCCCCTCCCCCGCCTCCTTCCCCGAGGCCCCTGGCATTGCTACGCTCATGAATGGGAGCTTCTCTGATCCTGACCTCTTCTGTCTAGCTCTGGCGGAAATTCGCCCGTCTGGCCTGTAACTTTGTGGTCATCTTCATCCCCTGGGAAATGAGGATAAAGAAAATTGAGAGTAAGTATCGAAGCTGGGAGAGGGGGCCAGGAAAACAGGACTCCAGCCAGTGCCCAGCCTGAGATGTCTGGTGGGTCCTCAGTCAGTTCGGAGCAGTCACACAGCTGGCCCAGGCTTACATGGGACAGGGTGACTGTCTCCACCACCTTCCGTGATAGGAACAGTCACCACACCACCTTTCCCCATCCTGGGATGGCTCTGTTGTTCTCCCCTAGTTCATTCAGAAAACCCTGAAGGAGCAAGTCAAACCCTGTGAGCATCAATAATATGGGATATGTGAAATTTCAAAATGCAAACCTAAAAACACTCATATTCTTATAGACAACTGCAATCATTTAGAAAACATATGATAAAAACTGAGAAATCACAGCCCAAATTCCACATACATACACCACCACCACCACCACCAAAACTGAGCATAATGGGCTTGGGATGAGGAAAAGGGTGAAGTCAGAGCAGAGCTATGACCTTCTCAAGAAGAAATATGAGGAGACTTCAGAATTGGAAAGTGTAGACTGACCCAACAATCATGTTACAGCTTTACACAATCCCGGTATTGCTTTGAGTACTTGATAAAATACTTATAAAGCTCATGGAAGAAAAAATATCCAAGAGTTAAATTGAGAAAAAAATAGGGATGAGATTGGATTAGCAAGAGGTTACATTATGTTATAAACCGCTAAACAACCCAAATAGCATAGCACAGTGCAGGACTTGACAAACATTTCTGGAACAGATAGGAATGTGAGTGATCAGTGAAATCAATCTAAACTGTTATGCAGTTATTGCTGGGACAACTAACTCAACCGCTTCCAAGGGGTAGTTTAGTTCTTCCATCCATCTTAAAATTCCATTAAAGGCCGGGCGTGGTGGCACATGCCTTTAATCCCAGCACTCGGGAGGCAGAGGTAGGAGGATCGCTATGAGTTCGAGGCCATCCTGAGACTCCATAGTGAATCAGCCTAAGCTAGAGTAAGACCCTATCTCCAAAAAACCCAAAACAATAAAAATAAAAATAAAATTCCATTAAATATTTGAATTATGACAGAATTTAAGAAAGTATAACTAGTGAGCTTTCAGCATGGAGACCCAGCTAGTCATAAAGTCAAAGGGAGAAATTAGTATATGCTAGGCAAGTATTCTACCACTGAGCTACATCCCCAGCTTGAAAATAAATTTTGGAGACATCAAAATTCAAAAGGCTAGATGAAAAATTAGACAACTAATTGCCAATATTTAAATGGAAGTGAGCACTGTCTTATTTTTAAATGTAGCAGAAGTGCCAGCACATAGAAGGTTAAGAGTTTCCACATATTGATGACACTTAGTGGTTGCTATTTAATCTTGAAATTAAGGATCCTTGGGAAAATCATTGGAACACTCAACATGACACAAAATAGCAGAGACTTGCACAAATTTATCAGAAGATTGTAGCTCTTCATAACGGACATGAGCACAGTACATGTGTCAAAGCATTTTATTTGACTATGTCACTGTGGGGGGGGGATGACTATAGAACAGCGTTTTTGGTAAACAAGGGTTTTCTTCTGTATGGAAAAGAAGACACTATGTTGGCCCTGCTCAACTGCACTGGGACACCGATGCAGTAATGGCACCTTGCTGGGCCCACCGCTGGCACAGGGAAAGGGAGGGTCAGTGCTGCTCGTGCAGCCTTCTTGCAGGATGGGGTTCACATGTGCCGTTCTCACCATCTTCTCTTTCTTTAGGCCATTTTGGATCAGGTGTGGCCTCCTACTTCATATTCCTGAGATGGTTGTTTGGAATTAACATTGTGCTCACGGCCATGACAGGTGCTTTCATTGTCATCCCGGAGGTAAGAACGATACCAGGAGAGGAAAGGCGCCAGTCATTAAAGAAAGGGCACATGGGCTGGAGAGATGGCTTATTGGTTAGGATGCTTGCCTGCAACGTCAAAAGACCCAGGTTCTATTCCCCAGTACCCATGCAAACCACATGCACAAGGTGGTACATGCATCTGGAGTTCATTTGCCATGGCAAGAGGCCCTGGCATGCCCATTCTCTCTCTCTATGTACCTTTCTCTCCCTCTCTCTCTCTCTCTCTCTCTCTCTCTCTCAATTAAATAAGTAAATAATGTTTTTAAAAGAAAGGGTATGCAAGATAGTACCGCCAGTCAGTCACTCCTGTCATTTTGGTGGAAAGTCTAGTGTAGAGGTGGCAACTTTTTCAGCAAAGAGCCACACAGTGAGAATTTCAAGATTGTAAAAACCATTCACAGCTCTCCGATCATACCAGACCATGCCGGTTTGCTCACCCAGTGTTAAAATGAAATCCATGTTCCAACTAGACTTCATCCTCATTATGTCAACCAGGCCATTTGCCATCACAGAAACCCAGGGACCACGATGATCCACCCTCAGGAGCCACGTTTAGTTCAGAGCACACTAGGCAAGCCATGATCAGACTGGAGAAATCCTGGGCACCAACGCTTGCTTTCCCATCAGTGAGCACCAAGCGGAAGTCTATCCACAGAGATATGCTGTGTGTGACATGCCCACAGCACACAGAGCTTAGCTGCCCCTTTCCTTTGGTCCCCTCGCCCAGAGGACCAACCCCATGCCAGTCTCTCCTCTCTCACCAGCTGATCGCAGGCCAGCCCTTTGGAAGCACAGCCAGCAAGACCATCCCCCAGGAGCAGGTCATGTCTGCCCAAGATCTGGACACCGTCTGGTCCCTTGGCGTGAGTCTGACGTTACCTGTGGTCCGTCCTTGAGGGAGTGTTGACTGAGCAGCAGTTCTGGGGCATGGGAATCAGAAATGACTCTGGCATTGTCCTTGCAGGGCTACCTCCAGTACTCAGTCCTGTTCTATGGCTACTATGGCAGAGAGAGGCGCATCGGGAGAGCTGGCTACCGCCTGCCCTTGGCCTATTTCCTGGTGGGGATGGCAGTGTTCGCTTACAGCTTCATCATCCTCTTAAAAAAGTATGACTCCGTGTCTGAAGCCTGCATCAGGAGCAACGGGGTCTGTGATCTCACGTCATCTGTCAACCACTATTAGCAGCCATGGTCGCCATCTCACAGAGGGGGAAGACCAAGTCTCAGTAGCTGCATTCATCTTAACAGGCACTGAGTACTTTGTGCTAGGTTCTGTGAGGAATCCGGAGAGACAGGTGCAGGGGCAAGGGGCTTCCTTACAATGCCTGGGATGTTACACAATGCAGTGGCTGCAGTAATACACATAAGCAGTAAGGTCTCCCTGCGACCAGGGCTTGCAGAAAATGATACACTTTCTCTAGCTGTTTGGCTTTGAGACAGTGGCAAATTCTCCTGTTCTGCATTGAGAGGAGGAACAATACAAAAGAATGCACTGCACCCTGGCTACGGTTGGTTAAGAGTCCTGGAGTGCCTCGCCTCAAGGCTTCAGGCAACTCCCTTTCCGTCTCGGAGGAACTAACTTTCCCCTCTCTGGGCAGGTTGCCTCAGAAACCACTACAGGCTACCTATCCAGCTTAGCAACCTGTACCTCTGTGCAGAGATCAAGAAATATGAAGGGGCATGGGGTTCCACACCTGAAAGCCTGGCCTCGTGATGTCACCTCGGACACACTCTCCACCGTACACTCCGCCCTCCACGGCTTTCCCCTGTGGGAGGGTAACTGAGTGCCCACGGAGGCACTGGGGATCAGAAATTGTGTTAACAGAGACGGGGATGTGGCTCAGTTAGTAGAGTGCTTGTTTCGCATGCACAAAGCCCTGGGCTGGATCCCCCACACCACACACACAAATGGTGTGGTGGCATATGTCTTTCATTTCAGCATTCAAGAGGTAAAAGCAGGCAGATCAAAAGTTCAAGGTTGTTCTGACTATATAGTTTGAAACCAGCCTGGCCTACACGAGGCTCTGTTTTTAATTAATTAATTAATTAATTAGTTTTTTAAATTTTATTTTAGGGAGAGAGAGAGAGAGAATTGGCATGCCAGGGCCTCAGCAAACACCAGACACTTGCACCACCTAGTGGGCATGTGTGACCTTGTGCTTGCCTCATCTTTTTGCGTCTGGTTTATGTGGGATCTGGAGAGTAGAACATGGGTCCTTAGGCTTTGCAAGAAGGCACCTGAACTACTAAGCCATCGCTCAAGCCTTAATTAGTGGGGTTTTTTTAATTGCATAATAAACTAACCAACAAGCTTGAGCAGACACACAATGACTTGGTACCCTTCAGATGACTGCAAGCCTTCCACTTAGGTAATGGGGCCTCAAGATCCTGCCAGGATACTGAGACCCTTTACTAATGTTACAATGTAACAACAACAAAATCATAGCAAACTTGGAAGCAAGATATGTGACTGGGGAAGAAAGCCGAAAGCTTATGACTAGAGATATGGTCTAAGAGACATGGAGATTTTCCCTTGAGAAGGGATCACATCCTCTCCTGCCTTCAGATAGCCAAAGGAATGTCGTGTGTGAGAGGAGCTCGGCAGATCTGAGAAGTCCCATGGGGTGGATTTACCTTAGGCAAAAGCTCAGAAATGACCTCAGCCCATGACACTCACCTTCACAGGTGCACAGACTGGCTGGCTTTTGAAACAACCAACCTCAGTACCTGCTGGCCACCACATTGCACTTTTCACAGTTAGAAGACTGGCTGAGGGTAGACGCGTGGCTGAAATCACCAGCCACACCACTGACTGCCTAAGGAGCTCAGCACACTCGCGGGGCGGGGGGGGGGGGGGAGGGATGCGGGGAGTGCGGGGGGGGGGAGCAGCTTTTCCTAATCGGTACCGAGGCTCCCTGGACCGAGGTGATCCTACCCCTCAGACTGCTCCCATGACCCTCCCGGGCCTCTTTTGCAGGATGGCTAAGAACTCCCGCACCAGCCTTGCCAGCGCTTCCAATGAAAACTACACCTTCTGCTGGCGGGTGTTCTGTGCCTGGGATTACCTCATTGGAAACTCAGAGGCTGCAGAGAGCAAAACCGCCGCCATCGTGAACAGCATCAGGGTGAGTAAAGGCACCTGCCCTGGCGGCCGGGGGAGGGCGCTGTGGAGCCCTGTCAGCCACCTAAGGCCCTGAGGGGAGACTCAGCACCGCCCTTTCGCCCAGGGGCCCAGGGTCCAGGTCAGTAATCCCAGGGAGGCGAGTATGCTCTGGAAAGGCACCAAATGACTCTATGGTGTGTGGGAAGAAAAGATCAAGGACTTCTGTTTATTTTTGTATTTGTGTATTTTTTTTTATAATTTATGCAATGTATTCTTAACACGGTGCAAGCATATAATCTCTAAGTGAATACATACTGTATGTTAACAATATAGGCTTCTATTTATTTATTATTTGTTCATTTGAGATGCAAAGAGACAGAAAGAGGGAGATAGAGTTAAGAATGGGATAGCCCGGCGTGGTGGCGCACGCCTTTAATCCCAGCACTTGGGAGACAGAGGTAGGAGGATTGCCGTGAGTTCAAGGCCACCCTGAGATTACATAAAGTCAGCCTGGGCTAGAGTGAGACCCTACCTCGAAAAAAAAAAAAAAAAAAAAAAAAGACTGGGTATGACAGGACTTCCTGCCGCTGTAAATGAACCCCAGACACATTTGCAATTTTGTGCTTCTGTTTATACATGGTTACTGGGGAACTGAACCCAGGCCGTCAGGCTTTGCTAGAAAGTGCCTTTAACTGCTAAGTCCTCTCTCCAGCCCTAGGTTTTTATTTTGTAACTTACAAGTCAATGTGATCAAAAGCAGAGACTTGAGTCAACTTAATGTCACAGGCAGCTAACAGATGCCTTCTTTTGTGAAGAACATTATTTCCATAATTTGAAATATCACACTGTTCCTTTCTCTACTCTTTCTTTCCAGTCTCCAATTTCCTTTTCCCAATTGAATATAATTGATATGTAATTCATTGATGTTAATAGAAACTTACACAAGAAAGTCTTAGGCAAAGAAGATAAAGAGTTCAGTACTGGATAAGTTATATGTAGTGCTTATAATGCTTATGCTGAAGTTTTGATACTGTATGCATTTTTTCCCTTAAAGGAAGCTATACTGGAAGAGCAAGAAAAGAAGAAAAGCAAAAACATGTAGGTACTAATATTTCTATTCATTAAGTTTCACTTCAATTTGGTACCAAGTAACCAAATTATCTGTAGCTTATTTTCATAATTGTCATAATTCCCTTTTCATCTTAATCTGACCCCTGGCCTGTGGGAACCTCAAGCATTTTCCATAGTGCTATTTATAAGTGCTTTGTCCTTGTGTAGATGCTGCAACAAGATGAGAGGTCCAAAGTTGACCAGCTTCTTATTCTTTTATTTAGTAAATACAACAGGTATTTTAGTAGAAACTTCTATTTTGCTAAACAAAGCAAAGATATGAGTACCATTAGGACTAATTTTATTTGGAAACAAATATCTGAAAGACAGGAGGAGCATCCAGTTCACGTCTACCAGCCTCCCAAGATGATGTCCTGGGTGTCAAGTTTGTCATGAGATCTTAGGAGCTATGCTGGCAAGGCTGAAACCCTCCAACCAGAAATCCAATGAAAGGAGGTCCACATGAAGGGACAGTGGCCCCTATTCTTATTGAGACAGACAGGTCTGCTCCCCTCCTGTCTTGACTGGTTCAGCGATCCTCCTGTTTAGTTTCTACAGTGCTGGGGAAACATGCCCTTCTGCTGGGAATGAAGGGACTGGGAATACTGTTGGGATGGGCTACTCAAGGGCAGTCAGAAGAAGCGGATTCGTAACACCCTGGCATTAACCCCTGTGACTGAGGAAGCCCTGTGACCCAGGAAGCTCTGGGAACCTTTCATGGGTGCACCTCCTCCCAGTGAAGTGACAGGAGGACACCCACCAGGTCTTTCAGAGGCCAGGGCACAAGCCCAGTGCAGGCTCCTGCACCCTCTAAAACACAGACCCCTAGTTGCTGTATTAGAAGTCCCTGGCCATTGGCAAACAGAGATCCATGTTTTTAACAGATCTCACCTACTCTCTTGAGTTTGGAAATTATAGCCACCTGAGTCAATTCTAAACCAATGAGCTCTAACTCAACAGCTCCTTATTAAAACAAGCAAATGAACAGAGGAGAAACCGCTCCCACAAACAAACCCTGGTCCTAATTCTCTTTCTCTAAGGAAGTAGCCATTCAGGACCCGGAGGAGAGGAAAGATAAGGGAGAAAACGAGTTTTTGACTGGCCACTTCACTGCAGACCTAGCACGCCTTTGCTGGTGTGATCACCAGGAGGGTGGCCAGGGGCTGGGTGAGCCATGGGGGCAGGCCATCGCAGGACCCGCCTCCTGGCCACATTCCTCCAGACTGGGACTACATGGACAGCATGACCCTGTCAATGATGGCTGCATGGTCTAGAGGCAAGAGGACGGCATTGTTGGGTCTAGTTCCCTCACAGTGAGTGCTCCATGTTCTGAGGCTGTGGCATTCTTGCACACAGTAGGGAATAACCACGTTATCCAACACACCAAGTTTTTCCTCTTACCTGGAAGGCGAGAGTCACCATTTCCCTTAGGAACCATATCCTTTTTATGCAGATGAAAGTCCAAAACATACTTACAAGAAAACAGCTTCACCTGCCCATGGCTCCCAGTCGGTAGAACTTCCTGGAGGAAGTGGTGTACTTCTTGTGTGCCTCTTCAAGTCCTCTTAGCCATTCCTCGCAGTGTGGTGCAGGCCACACCAGCTCTTGCATGTCCCCTTGTTTATACCTACTGCCGTCTAACCCTGTGCTGCTCTGAGAATTCTCAGGAAACATTCATGTGCTGTCACAGGCTGGCCGGTTGCACACTTGGACTGGGTGCCCACAGAGTCATCCTGGACCACATGGAATGGGCTGAATGTGTCTCTGTTTCATCCCATAGTCCTGAGCAGGTCCTCTATTTGCCTGCCACAGTGGCTAACTCCAGCGTCTGTCCTTATGTCGATGACCCGTCTTGCCACATTTCCCCAGACCTCACTTCTGTTTTCTCGAATTACTGTCCAAATCAGCTACCTACATACAGAAAAGACGTTGCCTCAGCCTCTGCTTTCAGGGAAACCAGGCTGACACTAATCCCAAGGGACCTTAAGAACAGGCCAACTGGTCAACCAGTTAGTCCTCCTTCACTGCTAGAGAAGATACATGTGTTCTGTGTGACCATCTTATGAGAGAAACAGCCTGGTTCAAGAGCGAGAAGATCAAATGAAATGCCCTGTTAAAGTTAAAGCTTCTATTAGGAGAGTCGGAAGCACTATGACAAGGTGCTATAGTTGGGTCTAAAGCTAGGGGTGGGAGATTCTTGAAATATGAAGAACAAAGTGAGGTGTTCCCTTTTTGTAAGATTTGTGGGGAAGGGGAAAGTTCCATGCCACATGACTCAGCCTACAATGGCACTAGATGAGATGCAAAGCCAGAACCCAGGTGGCCTTGGGTCGCCCTGGAAACCAGGGGCTCATGTGGCTGGCGTGGGTCTGAGGTGAGAGTGAAGTTGGAATTCAAGGTCAACTCAGCTAGGCTAGTGGGGGGCTGGGCTTGTCTGTCTGGCCTTGGCCTTGTGTGGTGGGGGAGCGTAACAGCGATCGTACCTGGCGCAGTCCTCTGTAGATTCTGGAGGCGCTGTGGGTTCCAGGATTTCCCCTCACCACCAAAGGCTTTGAGGAATGAGGCCCAGTAGAGAAGGAGATGCTTCCATGGCCCACCTCACGGCCAGTGAGTTGTTCCTTCCCCGACCTGCTTCACCTAACATTCACGAAGTACTGAAATGTGCTGAGGCCTGCTCTGCTCTAAGAGATGGAGGGCGGTGTGTGTGGGGGGGGGGGATACAAGAGTGAAAAAGACTAAAGATCCTGAGAGCTCTCACTCCAGAGAGAAAGACAACCGATAACCAACAAGTGACTGCATGACAGGTGGCAGGCTCCTTGTGTGGAATGACCGGCAGGTTCCTTCGCTCTGTCATCTGACAGGAAGGAGAGCCCACCTTTTCCCTGTCCCTCTTGCTCCTCTTCCGGATTCTGGGGACCCACCACAGGACTGAAATTGTAAGGGACAAACCGAGACCTGAAAACCACAAACTTAGATTCTAAAACAGATGTCTGTTTGTTTCTGTGTCCCAAGACACTGGCTGGAGTTTATCTCTTAGAAAATGGAAAGTCAGGGCTGGAGAGATGGCTCAGCGGTTAAGGCGCTTGCCTGCAAAACCAGCTGACCTGAGTTCAATTCCACAGTACCCACGTAAAGCCAGATGCACAGTGGTGCATGCATCTGGAGTTTGTTTGAAGCTGCTGGAGGCCCTGGCAGACCATTCTCTTTCTCTTCCTCTCCCCCTCCTCTTTATCTCTCCCTGCTTGCAAATAAATAAATAAACAAATAAATAAAATGTTTTAAGAGAAAACAGAAATCCAGGATGAGGGGAACAGAGATAGGCTCCTGTCCCTAATCCACACCATCTGCGTCGTGATTCCCTGAGCATGCTGGGATACCTCTCTCTCTACAGGGCCGTGACCGTCTGTCTGAGGATCATTGCCAACATCCTGGTGCTTCTCTCTCTGGCCGGGAGCATCTACCTCATCTACTTTGTGGTGGACCGGTCCCAGAAGCTGGAGCAGTCAAAGAAGGAGCTGACACTGTGGGAGAAGAATGAGGTACCCACTATCTGATCGCTGTATTAGCATGCGCCCGCGAGAGGGAAGACGGACGTCACTGTCCCTCTGCTCTTCTGGCGACTGTAGAGTGAAATATCGCTAGGGAACAAATGTGGTCCTCTCTCTCTTAGAGAACAGACCACAGAGGCCCTGAACCACAGCAGTAGCAAGGCGTGGCTTAAATGATCAGAAAGATTATGACTCAGGTACCCCTCCGGGCGCTGGCGCTGACCTCTGCCACTGAGTTCGGTCGTCTTCGCTTCCCTCACTTCCGGTCCTTCGCATCCACGTTTGCAGGCAAGGACTGCACCCGCAGAGCTGCAGCGTGCATGCCGAGCTCCACCAGGGCTCACATGCTTTCCATATTTCCAAGTGACAGATAAAGGCTCCCAGCCCCAGTGCCACATAAACACCTTGTGGGTTGAACCCCCCCACCCCCCGCCTCCACCACCAATTGTGTGACTACTCCCATAAATCAAAAGTCGCCAAAGAAAAGGTTATAAACAAGTTTAGTATTTTAATATTTGTCATAAGACTATTGTCCTTTTCAAGGGGTAACCTAATTTATCTGTAAAAATTTGAAAGGCAGAAAGGATACAGAAACATCTTTCAGATTATGTTGATGAAAACAATTACTGTTCCCTTAAAAATCAAAGCATGTGGGGCTGGAGAGATGGTTCAGCAGTTAAGGTGCTTGCCTACAAAGCCTAGGGACCCAGGTTCAATTTCCCAGTGCCCAAGTAAAGCCAGATGCACAACGTAGCAGATCTGGAGTTTGTTTGCAGTAACTAGAAGCCATGGCTCACTTATTCTCTCTCTCTCCCTCTCCCTCCCTCCCTCCCCATCTTTCTCTCTCTGTCAAACAAATAAATAAAACATTTTTTTAAAAATAAAAGCATGTGGGGCTGGAAAGATTGCTTAGCGGTTAAGGCACTTGCCTGCAAAGCCAAAGGACCTCGGTTCCATTCCCCAGGACCCATGTAAGCCAGATGCACAAGGTGGCACATGCATCTGGAGTTCATTTGCAGTGGCTGGAGGCCCTGGCACGCCCATTCTCTCCCTCTCTATCTCCCTCCCTCTCTCTCTCTCCTTCTCTCCCTCTCTCCCTCTCTGTTTATGTCTGCCTCTATCTCTCTCAAATAATAAATAGTTTTTAAAAATTAAAAAAAAATAAAAGCATGTGGACAATAAGGTGACCATGGATTTGTCCTGTATGCGTTCAACAACATGCAGTCATTTCTTAAAACCTGAAACTGTGCTAGATAACCTTCCATATTTCCTATTTTATGTCCCTTCTGTAGGGTAAATAGATGCATGCGTTTTTATAGATAACTGGATGGGCAAATTTTTTAAAGACCTATTCTAGCTATTTACCTATTTTAGCTCACACATCATGTGTACTTTTGCCACAAGTCCAGAGAAACAAGAGCCAGGCGTGCTTCTCTAAATAATCTCCCACATACAGAAAGAATATTCAATTACCTCTCTGCCTCCCCTTTCCATCCATAATCATCACAATTATTTCCATCTTCCATACAAGGTCAGGGAAGTAGAAGTAACATGAGTCGTTAATTGGCACATGTGTCAGAAATGCTAGCGAACCTGAGGTAGCATGTACAAGCGTTCTTAGAACCCGAAAGGAGAACTTAAAAAAATAAATAAATAAGGCCATGATGAGAGAGAGGGCAGTGGCTTTCTGAGAAAGGATAATTACCAGAGCCTCGGGGAGGCATCCTTGTAGCGGCTGAGTGTCCTCATGCAAGCCCTATAGAGAAATATCGGGCCAAATGTAGGAAAGTGAGACGGAGGGAGGGACTCGGGAAATGCAGGCGTGGCACGTGCTTTTTCCACAGGTAAGCGTGGTGGTCTCCCTCGTCACCATGTTGGCACCATCTGCCTTTGACCTCATCGCTGCCTTGGAGATGTACCACCCTCGGACCACACTGCGCTTCCAGCTGGCAAGGTACAACTGCCCTGCTAAAAGGGCCTCGAAGTCGCTCAGCCCTCTGCCACCCACAGGGGGACTGTGTCCCTGAAGCGCCAGGGCTTGCTTCTTCTCTTTGACTTTTCCTGCGGATGCTGCTCAGGGAAAGCCAGAGACAACATAGGATGGGGGAGGGGGCCAGGGAGGCAGGGAAAAGGAGACCAGAATGCCATGGATAGAATAAGTGGATTCTTAGGTAATCAGGAAGAGGAAGCCAAGAATGAGGAAGAGAGAGGGAGAGGAAGAAACAGGCAGGAAGGGCATATGCAAAAGAGGAGCAAGATGACAGCGTGTGTGCGCGCGTCTGGTTTTCCTCATGGTTGAATTCTCTCCATGGCTTGACTCGTGGTGAAATCAACCCACATTATTTTTCCAGATGTGAGGGGATCAGTCTGCTTGGCTCATAATTCCCAAAGCACAGAGTCTTGGGGTGCTGCTAGGGCTCTATCAGGACAGCCATTGGCTGTCACAGCAGGCGGCAAAGTGACCGGAGAGCCACGACAGACTGTGTGCCTGAGGGTACATCTGTTGGGATGGCCCCTCTGGAGTCTTGTAAGGGCTTCCCTGGAGTTCTCTCCTCAGGTTAGGTGAGGTGCGGTTGAGCTGCTCTTGACAGGGGAAGACCAGACCCTGCTCACTTCCTCCTGCCCTACCCACAACATGCGGGCTTCTCCACGCGTTCTCTAGTGACACCTCATGGCTCACCAAAACTCAGACCACTCTGGGCAGACTTGCTTCCATTCAGGAGTCAGTAAACCTTCTCTGCAGAGGACAAGACAGTTTACATTTTAGATTCTGTGGGTCATGTATAAATCTCTTGTCACAGCTCCAAGCTCTGAGGCAGGAGCATGAAGGTAGTCACAGATGATGGGCAAGAGGCTATGTGGCAACACAAGTTACAGAAGTAGATGTGGGTAAAGTTTGGCTTCAAGACCACAGTTCACCAATCCCAGAAATCTGCCTTGTACTTTAAAGACGGAAAACTATGACTAAAATGATTAAGGAGGGCTGGAAAGATGGCTTAGTGCTTAAGGTGCTTATCTGCAAAGCCTGAGAACCAGGTTCAATTCCCCAGTACCCACAAAAGCCAGATGCACAAGGTGGCACATGCATCTGGAGTTCGTTTACAGGAGCTGGAGGCCCTGGCAAGCCCATTCTCTCTCTCTCCCTCTCTCTTTCTCTCTCTCTCCCATCTCATAAATGAATAAAAATAAAATACATATATTTTTTAAGATCAAGAAGTTGACCAAACCCCTAGAACCAGGGTAGACCCTAGGGTGAGGTTTCAGGGACTCTGGGACCTTATTCCACATCCCAGCATATACCTGGGACAAGTCTATGGGACTTCTTTCTGGTCCACTCAGCACCCCTGACCTGGACAGGAAATGCCATCCTAGGTTCCTTCCTCACTAGCAGGCGTTGGGGAGAATCAATTCCATTATTGCATTTGGTATAACAGCAATCCTATTACACAGATTGGCCTCGTTATTCAAGCTCAAAACAAGAGAAACAGAGCCATCGAGAGATTTAACCCCAGACAAATGAGGGATAATTCTGGTAATAAGAGGAAGACATATTATTTTCACTCCATTAACTTTCATCCAAGACATAGCAAAAAAAAAAAAACAAAAAAAAAAAAAACAGAGGAAGAGCACAGGGTCCGGGGTCCATCCCTCAACCAGCACTTAGTGTGCTCACTCAGAGGGCCATGTCCTGCACATATGAAGGGACCCCCTTCCCAATTTCAGGGTGAAAGCCATTACAAGTTGCAAGGGTATCCCTTCAAGAGATCTTCTGCCTTCACACGGGGTCACCCCTACCCTGTGGAGACAGAGGACGTCTGCAGAGATAGTTGAGTCAGTCAGTTTCCATTTGGACTTGTTTTTGTTGTTGCTGCTGTTGCTGTTTTGTTATTCGAGGCAGGGCCTCACTCCATCCCAGGCTGACCTGGAATTCATTCTGTCATCTCAGGCTGGCCTCGAACTCACAGCAGTCCTCCTACCTCTGCCTACTGAGTGCTGGGGTTAAAGGCGTGCGCCACCACAAAGGGCTGAAGTCTGTGACTTTTTAATGCCACCCAGTGATTCAAAGGAAGCCAGGTGTAGCATACTTGTGATGGCTTGGAACCCTCTGGAAGGTTTAGACTTGTGAATTTGTATGTGATGATCTTGTTTCTCAAGGTGGTCTGTGGTTTTCAGGGTCCTTGTGTTATATCTTGGAAATCTCTACAGCCTGATCATTGCTCTCCTGGACAAAGTGAATGGCATGAACATTGAGGTGAGTGCCCACCCTGGACCATGGTTTCCCAACATCACTGCCAAGATTGGACAGTCACTTACCATCGCTACCCACTCTGCATGGCCACACTGCCCATCACTGCCCAACACTGGAAGGTCACCTTCCATCATTACCCAGACTACATGGCCACACTGTCCATCACTGCCCAATACTGGAAGGTCACCTTCCATCATTACCCAGACTACATGGTCATCTGCCGTCACTGTCCACACTGGAAGGTCACCTTCCATCATTACCCAGACTACATGGTCACCTGCCGTCACTGCCCACACCGTACCACATTGCTGCCCACACTTGACAGTCAACCACATTCCCAGTCATCCACCCATGGTGGATGGTCACGCACCTTGCTGGGAAAACTGGACAGTCTCCTGCGACCACCGTCCAGGCTGGACTGTCCCCCTCCCATTACTGCCCAGACTGGAAGATCATCCACCACTGCCGTCCACACTGTGCAGTGACCGCCCATCGCTGCCCAGATGTACAGTTACCTCCACCACCCCCTTCCCCTGCCAACTCCTAGCCAGGGTCGGCATCGTCCGTGTCCAGCTCTCCACTCGCACTTCAGTCCCATACGTTATATGCCTCAAACTCATCTCCGCCGTGGTCCTCCCAAGGTCAGCAGAGAACCGTTAACTCCTCTCCCCAGACAGTGAAACTGAGATCAGGATTCATGGCTGGTGACCATGCTGTGATGAGAACCTGTGGCTGTGGACACCACGTCTCTTTGTACCTGCTGCCCCACTTCCTTGAATCCCTCAGGGAAGATTGGCAACAGCTTTGCAGATGGTCCCAGCAAGAACACAGGCCATGGGATCATTCAGAAACTTGTAAAGCAACTTGGCAAACAGTTTCAGATGGGCTTCAGTCCCAGCCTTGCAGGGCAGCCCTGGTGTCCACTTGTTGCTGTGGTGGTTGTGTGTGTGTGTGTGTGTGTGTGTGTGTGTGCACATCTGTTTGCATGCCTGTGAGCACATGTGTATGTGCGAGGTGTTTGCAGAGGCCAGAGGTCAATGTTGGGCATATTCCTCAATTGCACTCCACCTTATTTTTCATATTTTATTTACTTATTTGAAAGAGAGAGAGGGCAGGAGAGAGAGAGAGGCATCAGAAGGCGCAGATAGAAAGAGAGGGAATGGGTGCACCAGGGCCTCCAGCCACTGCAAATGGACTCCGAAAGCATGCACCCCCTTGTTCCTCTGGCTTACGTGGGCGCTGGGGCATCAAACAGGACTCCTTAGGCCTCACAGGCAAGCCCCTTAACCACTAAGCCACCTCTCCAGCACCAAGTGATAGGAGAGAAGAGGCAAGGAAGAACTTTCTGAGGGCTGTTTACCCAAGGAATACCACACTAGCATCAAATGCCAAGCTGCACAGGGCCAAAGATCCCTTAGAGAGCCGTTTTTCTGCATCAGGCCTTTGAAGTCACATCAGCCTGAGTGCTGACCTGAGACTAACAGCATGCCCTTTAACATTAGTTTCCAACTCACCGAGCCCAAGTCTCCTCCTGAACATGGTGTTGTAGTTCCCTTCTTGTTCCAAGTATAAAGCACCCAAACAAAAGTAGCTAATTGGGGGGGGGCAGTTTTCATTTGGGCTTCTGGTCCCAAGGAGAAGCTTCATAATGACAGGGGGGAAGCATGGTATGAGCAGAGGCTGGGCATCACCTCTGCCACAGAAGGTGAGAAAAAGCAGAAAGGAGAATGAGCTGAGCTCTAGTGAGGTGAAGCCGGCTATAATACCCCAAAGCCTTCTCCAACAATACAACTCCTCTAGCAAGGCTCCACCTCCCAAATTACCAAGAGCAGGAGACAAGCATTCCAAACACATGATTTCATGGGGTGGGGGGCGGCATCTGATTCAAACCACCACACATGGCGTGGTTATCCTGACCTGAAACTCCAGTGAGGATGGAAGAAGACACAGGTGTCACCTGGAACTGGTTCTGATACTCACGGGGCAGCAATACGCACATATTGCATCTCTGCACCACCTGTAGCTAAGTAGAGAAAGGGGGAGGAGGAGAATGGAGGAGAGCAGAAATGCACAGAAAGAGGGAAGAGGAAGGTATAAACAGAGAGACACAGGGGAGGAGGGAAAGAGGTAGGGAGGGAGGAAGGAAGGAGGAGGGAGGGAGAGAGATTATCAAAGCAATATGGTGGTATCCTTGGTGTGGGGTCCATGTTGGATTCTTATTTATAAACATCTGAGCAATCTTTCTTTCTTTCTTCCCTTCTCTCCCTCCCACTCCTCAGGAAGCTGCTGGCAAAAATATCACAAGTCATTTGGTAGATTCTACTACCTTCTTTGTCCCCAGAACAGCTCCTGAAGAAGGTCAATGGTCCACGCCTGGGTCTGGAGTAAGGCTCAACAGCAACAGCACATGGGACTTGGAGGAGACAAGCTTTCTGACTTCCACCATGCCACCCACAAAGGCCAACAAGACTGTGCTCTATACCCAGAGTCCCCAAGGCCAGTGTTGGGAGACATATGTTGGCCAGGTGCATCCTTCTGCCCCTTGGAGAGCCCCTTCCTATACCTATTGTTTCACCCTAGCAACTCTCTGACCCCATTATGTAGAAAAGGAACATGAAATTCAATGGTGCTATACTTTTCCAGATCTCAAAATTAGTCATAGTAATCAGAGACGTGTGTAGTAGTGAGAAACATCCTCATAGAATCTGCCATCACCCTTACAGGCACAGATGAGGAAACTGAGGCACGAATGGTTAGATAACTTGCCTGGATCATGATGGCAGAGAGCAGAGTAAAGACTCGGCTGAAGTTTCTGCTGCATAATCCGGGACCCTGGCAGTTCTGCTCGTTTACAAAGTCTCAGGCCCCTGACATTGTCCCATGGAAATGAGTCTCTGGCAGCTCAGAACCTCAGACCTTAGATGCTTCCTGCCTTTTGGGTCAATGTTGACCTCACAATCCAAACTCAAATGAGCAGCCATGATGTGGCAGAAGCCCCTCGCTCTGACACAGTGCTCTATAAAGATGTGAATGGCTAAGTCAGTAAAGTGAGTAGCTGAGTTTGGTTCACCAATACTTACATAAATGCCAGGCAAGCATTTGACCTGACTGTAATGCCAGCCCTGGGGACATGGAGACAGAGGATACTCAGGACATGCTAGCTAGCTAATCTCATGAAACTGGTATGCTGTACGTGGCAGAACCTGTTTCAATAAATATGGTGGAGCTGGGCGTGGTGGCACACACCTTTAATCCCAGCACTCGAGAGGCAGAGGTAGGAGGATTGCCATGAGTTTGAGGCCACCCTGAAACTACATAGTGAATTTCAGGTCATCCTGAGCTAGAGTGAGACCCTACCTCAAAAAATTAACTAATTAATTAATTAATATGGTGGAAAGAAATCAAGGAAGTCAACAAACTTCAACCTCTGGCCTCCACACGCATATGCACCCCCACACAGAGATATGCATACACATATGCACTCAATACACACACACAAGATGTGATGTGAAGATACTGGAAGGCCCCAGTAGGAGGTGCAGAGACAGGAGGACCGTGGGGGAAGAGCTGAGCAAGGGGAGGCAGGCGCAGTGGCAGCAAGCCCCCCCTGTTTTGCAGGAGATGCTGAAGCTGTCCATCATTGACATGCTCTTCACGGTGGCCAGCGTCCTGCTCATGGACTTCTTCAGAGGACTTTTCGTTCGCTACCTAAGTGACTACTGGTGTTGGGACCTGGAAAGCAAGTTTGTAAGTGAAATGCCATCCCTTGGGAAGGTTCTAGAACTTCATCCATCTTTTCCCGGTGGCTAGGCTAGGAATCGATCAGGCCTATGCTACACGACTTTTCCCTAGGGAGTCTATTTCTCTTCATGTCACATAGTGAGGGCAATAAGAGACCAAAGAGATGATTCCATCCAAGTCCGGCTCGGTGAACCAATGAGCTTATCAGGGGTTATTTATCAAAGTATGGGTGAGGGGTTACTTACAGAAGCATGAGTGGCTCAGGCAGATGCATCACCCAAATGCCCCGTATGCAGGCAGCTCTACCAAAAAGCCTTCTCTCCCCCAGCTGTTGTTAACTGCTTTTGTTAGCTAGTGAAGTGGCCTTGTGAGCCTGAAATTCCCTGAGCCTCTGAGTCTTGCAAATTTCTTGAATTTCCTAAGCCTTGTGCCCCTCTGCCTCCCACGGGGAAGAAATGTTTCAAGATGAGGAAACATCTGCATAACAGCATAGCCCAGGAAACATCAGAGAGAATGAGGGAAAGGGGGAAGGGTTGCAAAGCTGAGCTCCTGCCTCAGTGTTGTATTTTACCATTTGCTGGTCGACCACACAGGCGATGAATCGATAAGACATATCTATCTATAAGAGCAAAGAATTCTATAAGTCAGGCAATGATGATGAGCTGGTATAGACAAAGGACTTTGTGGATCTGTTTTTAATGCATGATCCTTGTTCCCTGACAGCCTGAATATGGGGAGTTCAAAATTGCTGAGAATGTGCTGCACTTAGTCTACAATCAAGGCATGATTTGGTAGGTCTCAAAGCCTCTTCTTGCTTCTGCTTATGTCATCTGTGCTTAGATGTTGATTAGTCCAGATGAGACTATGAATAAATGCTGTCCTAAGCATGGCGAAAGGATGTTTGCAAGAGAGCTGTTTCATGTGGGCAGCAATTTTATTAGTGGTTTGCTAAGGATTTTGCAGGTAAGGATGAAGGAAGTAGTTCTCTTTTAAGTCACTCTTGGTCACAGCCAAATATCTTCTCAGGAATTGGAGAATCAAGAGGTGGGTTAGGCTGGGAGGAAGGATGGGTTAAGAGGAGGGGTGGATTGAGAGGAGGGGTGGGATAGGGATGATAGGATAAGAGGAGGGTTGGGCTGGGAAGAGGAGCTTCTTTTGCAAAGGAGCACTTGAGGAGCTCTGTAGTCACACCTGAGCACTTGAGTCTGTAGTCACACTGGGCCTCTCAAGACCAGCACTACCCAAGACTTTTTCCTGTGGTTCCTGTCACATAGACACTGATCCTAAGTGGAGGGCCATCCTCAGAGATGCAGACCCACACTGGGGGAGGTCAAGTCCTTAGGAAGCCTCTTCAGCCAAGCCACCTCCAGCCCCAGGGAAACATTTTGTTAGGGCTGCTGGAGAACTGACAAGGTCATTCATTCCACAAGTGCCACATAGGAGGGTGGTGCACGTCAAGTGAGCCCACCACCTCCGGCTTTACCTGTGGGGCCACAGATTGTGCTGCCTATTCAAATACAGTCAAAAAGAAAAAGAAGAACCTTGGACATTCCTCACATCAGGAAACACAATCTCTTCCATCATCAGTCACTAAAACACACGGGGGACTGAGCGGTACAAAGTGGCATTCCTGTAATCACTGCTATGTTCTTATAATACATCGTATTTTTAAGGTGTCTTCACAAATCCAGTATTAAGGATAGCATGTGCCACTTTTTTGCATTTGTATGTGCATGATGTGCATGTATTTGTGTTGTGCATATGGGTGCACACGTATATGAGTGTGTGTGTGTGTGTGTGTGTGTGTGTGTGTGTGTGTAAGTCAAATGCCAGTTTCAGGTATCTTTCTCAGTAGCTCCTCATCTTATTCTTCGAGACAGGGTCTCTCTCTGAACCTGGAACTTGTCAATTTGGGCAGACCAGCTAGTCATCAAATCCAAAGGGTTCTCCTGTCCCAGCCTCCCTAGCACTGGGCTCACAGGGAAGCCACATGATACCCAACTTTTCTTCTGTGCATGCTTAGCATCCAAGCTCAGGAACTCATGCTCCCACAGTAAGCACTTTACCAACTGAGCCACCCCCACAGCCCCAACGTGTACCGTTTATTTATCACGGGCTAGACACCAGGCATTGTTATGAGCAACTGATTTAATTGTTATTGTAACTCTAGGAGGCAGCTGCTATCATTTCATGCATGTTAAAAATGGGGAGACTAGGGCGAGAGAGGCTGCCTTACCTAACATCAAACAAAACAGATAGCTATGTTGGCTATAAGAAACCCAATATTTAATTTTAACGTTTTTATTTGTTAAACTTATCCTCTTATCTTTTCCTACCACTAATCTGAATTCCACAAGGATTAATTCAACTGCATGTCCAATATAAATTGATTTAGAGTCAAGTCAGAGCTCCTGGGTTTTGTCCTGTATGTAAGGTGAGTAGATGTCCCAGCTTGCCTGGGATATTTGAGTTCTTCCTCTCAGCTCAGCCTTTTTTTAAGAGGAAGAGAGAGATAGAGGGAGAGAAAGGGTGCACCAGGGCCTCTAGACATTGGGAACAAATGTCAGATGCATGTGCCACTATGTGCATCTGGCTTCTGTAGGCTCTGGGCAATCAAACCTTGGTCCTTATGCTTCGCAGGCAAGTGCCTTAACTGCTAAGCTGTCTCTCCAGCCTTCAGCTCAGTTCTTTTGCTTTTGAATATACCCCTGCTTCGATATAGAGTCACCTTTTTATTAACAACATGACATTGGACAAATTGCTTAATTTTCCCAGACTTGCCTTCCTTTATCCTTCTTTTCACAATTTTAGAATATTAAATGAAGTAACATGTGAGAAGGTTCTTAGAACAATGTCCAGCAAAAGCTGGGGTGCTTGACAGACATCAGTAAGCCTGAAAAATCAGTCTCATATTAACTTAGGTCTAGCCACATCTAGCGGTGGTCCCAAAATGCAGTTGATCCAGTGTTTGCTTCCTCCCCAGAGGAAGCCATTTTGCCTAAAGTGTGAGGGAAGGGGCTGAAGAGAGGACTGAGAGGGTGAAAGCCCTTGATGTGTAGGCATGATGACCTCACGTTGGAGCTCCAGAATCTTGTAAAGACCCAGATGCCGTAGCATGTGACTGTAATCTCAGTGCACCTCTGGCGAAATGGGAGGCAGAGACAGGAGAATCCCTGGAAGTTCACAGGTCAGCTAGCCTGCTATTTGCAGCAGAGAACAACACAGAAGGCCTGTCTCAAACAAGGGAGCAGGTGAGGACTAACAACTGATAGTGTCCTCTGACCCCCACACATCCATTCTGAGAGAGAGAGAGAGAGAAGAGAGAGAGAGATTTTTAAAGTGTGAAGAGAAAGAGAAACACTGAGCAAGGGGTCTTCATCCAGAGAACAGCACAGAAGGCCTGTCTCAAACAAGGGAGCAGGTGAGGACTGACACCTGATAGTGACCTCTGATAGTGTCCACACATCCATACCGAGACGAGGGGAGAGAGAGAGATTTTTAAAGTGTGAGGAGAAAGAGAAACATTGAGCAAGGGGTCTTCATCCACCCACAGAGACTTGTCTTATCTCCAGAACGTGGCAGTTGCAGTCTCAGACCTTGGGCGAGGCAGGGGGGAGTGGTCTTGTGCAGCTCTCAAGGCGGAGGGTATAGACACCAAAGACAGAACAATGCTCCTCCTTGGAGCTTCTGGACTACAGTCCTGGAGGGTGCCCTGGAAGGGGGCACACCATGGACTGACCTTCTCCCCGGTTCCAGGATGGGGGCCTTCTTCTCCCCATGTCTCCCAGCGTTCAACGTCCTCAAGCTCATTGGGCTGATGTACCTGAGGAGCTGGGCAGTGCTGACCTGCAATGTGCCCCACCAGCAAGTGTTTCGAGCTTCTAGGTCAGTAGGAATACTGTCTGCCTTGGGCCGAGAATGAACATGTATCACAGTATGTCTCCCCCCAGTGAAGACCTACCTAGTTTTTGTTTTTGTTTTGTTTTGTTTTGTTTTGTTTTTTGTTCATCAGAATGCTCACTGTCCCCTCTTCTATTTTCTCCATGAAGCTATTGCCCATGTCTTACCCTTGGAATTCATCATGACTCCTCTGAAGCTCATGAGATATGTTTTAAACTTTTTTACTGACATTTAATCATTTAGAGGGAAAAAAAAACAACACATATCCCAAAGAGCCTAACCATGCTAAGTGTTAAGGGCCAAGTCCAAGGCTGGGATCGGGAGAGGAGAGCACTGGGGAGAACCCAGTTTGGTGGACAGCAGTTCTAAGGTTTTGCCGTAAGAAGGGCTGCTTGTGTAGGTGCTGTGCACGTGGAGGTGGGTCACTTCTCGAGTGGTTTGCAGCATACAAGCACCCATCCAGGGCCTGGGAGGTGAACACGTTGGAAGAGTTCCCCAGAGAGTCAAGTTCCAGGATTTTCAGCTGCACATGCGTGAGGGCACACCCATGTCTAGGTGGCACTGGTAGGAGGGTCTTTCTGTGATGGTTTCTGGGACAGGTCTTCAGATGCTCACATTCTGGCTCTGGAGTAAACTTAACACATGTCATCCGTTTCTTCTGCAGATCTAACAACTTCTATCTGGCGATGCTGCTATTCATGCTGTTCCTCTGCATGCTGCCCACCATCTTCGCCATCGTCCACTACAAGCCATCTCTGAACTGCGGGCCATTCAGGTACGCACTGCAGGTCAGTCTGCTCTGCCGGGAGCCACTGATGGCCACAGGGAAATTGGGTCACACTCAGTTGTATCCTCCTCCTGGCATGAGAACAGGGAACAGAATAGAAGGAGCTCAAACTTGCATCAATTGAACCCCAAGCCAGTGCTCTTGCCTTTAGAGTAGGTGATCCTCAACTTCACCTGTCTCTGTGCTCATATTAAAAATATGCTCCTAACCGGGCATGGTGGTGCATGACTTTAATTCCAGCACTTGGGAGGCAAAGGAAGGAGGATTGCCATGAGTTCAAAGCCACCCTGAGAAGACTATATAGTGAATTCCAGGTCAGCCTGGGCTAGAGTGAGACCCTACCTCAAAAAAAAAAAGAAGAAAGAAAGAAAGATAGAAAGAAGGAAGGAAAGGAAGGAAGGAAGGAAGGAAGGAAGGAAGGAAGAAAAGAAAGAAAGAGAAATAGCTCCTTTAAAATATGTTTAAAAAAATAAATAAAGCCGGGCATGGTGGCACATGTCTTTAAACCCAGCTCTTGGGAGGCAGAGGTAGGAGTATTGCCGTGAGTTCAAGGCCACCCTGAGACTACATAGGGAATTCCAGGTCAGCCTGAGCTAGTGCGATACCCTACCTCGAAAAACTCCCCAAAAAGGAAGAAAAAACTAAAAATAAGATAAGGAAAGGGGCTGGGATAATGGCGCAGTGGGTAATATTGCTGGCTACACAAGCATGAGGACCCGGATTCAATCCCCAGCACTTATGTAAAAAGCAGAAATGGCCAAACACTTCTGTAACCCCAGTACTTAGGGGGATGGATATAGGAGGATCACTGGGCTCCCTGGTCAACCAGTCTAACTGGAAAAAAAAAAAAGAGGACTCCAGGTTCAGTGTGAGACTCTGTCTCAAGGAAATGATGCCTTCCTCTGGCTTCCAGACACGAACACGGGTACATGTATCTGTACACACACACACACACACACACACACGGAAGAGAACCAGGGAAGTTGGGTGTGGCTGACCAAACCTTTAATCCTAATGCTTGGCAATGTGAGGCAGAAGGACTGGCAATAGTTTGAGGCCAGCCTGAGCTAGAGAACAAGACCCAGCCACAGAACAAAACCAACTAATAAATAGATAATTAAAAAGTAAAGAGGACATAGCATCACTCCTGGGCTATACAGAAAACGACCTGGTCAAAGCCCAGAAAATATCTAAGGAGAGTTCACGCCACTTTGTGCTGTCCAGTGTCTAGTCATATCCAGACAGAAACCATACTGTCACTTCCATCTCCACCTAAACCAGTCTGGGTATCTGAGCACTTGCTTTGTCATTGTCCTCTCCGTTGATACATATGCACACACAGTGGGGTGATTGGCCCACCTCCTATCTTGCCCTGTAACTAGATGACTGCTTCACGTGAGAACATCCCAGAATGTCAGGCAACCTTGCCATTTCGATATTTGTCCGTAGCTTTTTATTTATTCATTCATGTTTTTAAGAGCGAGAAAGAGGGAGAGAAAGGGAGGGAGAGAGGGAGGGAGGGAGAAAATGGTGCGCACCAGGACCTCCAGCCACTGCAAACGAACTCCAGATGTATACGCCCCTTTGTGCATCTGGCTAACGTGGGTCCTGGGAATTGAACCTCGGTCCTTTGGCTTTTGCAGGCAAACACCTTAACCGCTAAGACATCTCTCCAGCCCTGTCCCTTGCTTTCGTAGCTGGCTTGGGACTTCAGCCTCAAGGCATCTAGATACGATAAGTCTTAGAGCATTCTCCAGCCAAAAGCAATGAAGTCTGGAGTTAATTTTTCCTGTTTCACAGTGGACAAGAGAAAATGTATGACATCGTGTCAGAGACGATAGAGAACGACTTCCCTGCGTGGTTTCACTCTGTGGTCGGGCACATCAGCAGCCCTGTGGTGATCCTGCCGGCTGTGCTGCTTCTGTTGTGAGTGCCACGCCTGCCAGCCTTCGGGCACAGCCACTGACCATACTGCCATTCAACGATTACACGAGATGAGTTAGTCCACTCAGAGATCACTTGTGGAGGTTGACGATATAGGCAAGGACTTTGAGTGACACCCCAGAGTGACACAAGTCACCATGCCACCAAGAGGTGGCCCATGGGACCCTGGGAGGGACTGGAGGCTCACTCTCACTGAGGTAGCTGCGATTCACCACAGCATCAGGTCGATTACTGCGGTCACCATAATGTGAACATGCCTCATTGTGCAGAAACTTCCATAGTCTTGGAAAAGGATTTCACAATTCAGCTGACTAGCTTGGGCTTAAAGAGAAAAATGGAGCCAGCCAGTCAGTAGTCCTGATTCCCTGCAGAGTGCCCCCTCCTGCTTCTTGGGACCTTCCTGTTGCTACCACAGGGCAGAATTCCAAGCCAGTGGGGAAGCAAGAGAAAGAAAAAGAGAGTAGCTCTTTCCTAGTGCCCATGGACTAGGAGCTGAAAGGTGCATTCTGCCCTGGATGGGGGTGGGGTCAGTGGGTAGTGCACATCTGGGCTGGGAATTGTCACCTCTCGTACTGCCCGTGTGGTGGTGCCAGAAAGCCACAGAGCCAGCGAAAGCACACTCACTGCACTGTCCTTCTGTCCCAGCATGCTGATCTACTACCTGCAGAGCATCGCGCGCTCGCTGAAGCTGAGCAACCAGCAGCTCAGGATGCAAATCCAAACCGCAAGTATCGTGTGAACGAGGCTCTTGTGAGCACGGCCAGCCAGTTGCCACCTGAATGAGCTCTCTCCAGCCCAGGACTGTAGATGAGCCCAACCCTTCTGGTGACTAGGATGCTTGGCCAGCCCCTAGGGTGGAAGGCAGCCACCCCAAAGGTCTTCTCAAACTGTTTCTATGAATACCCAGCCATGGCCTGCATTTTCAAAGGAATGAGCCTGTCCACTTGACCATTCCTTGTGTGTTTACACCATATCACTGGATGCGAGACATCTCCAAGGGCCCCAGTGGACTGGTAGAGAAGAGATCCCTCCCCAGTTCTTAGTCAGATTGGACCTCTGAGTCTAGCTGTGGTTTGTGCCACTAGAGAGTCTGCTTTTTACTGTCCTTTAGACAGTGGCTGGCAAAGCCTGCTTTCCCCACTGGGGCTCCAAGCCTCTCCCAGAGCAGTCAGAGGGATGACAGGCTCTTCTGCAGTCTCTCCTCCTCTGCATCCTCTGTGGGGTCCCTGAGACTCGAGATGGCCAGGGACGAAAGCAAATTTAAGGAGGCCTCTCAGAGACATGCCAACCCTGCCTTTGTGGAACTCCTGAGAATGACTACCTCTGTAAATCTGGCATCAGATTCACCTCTCCTTCACTGAAGATGCTCCTGGGGGTGGTGGGGAGAGGATCCATTTTCAATAAGTAAAGGAAAAAATCCTCCCATAAATACCAATCCATTCAAAGAAATAACAAACTAGACTTGTGAGAAGGGAACTTAGAAATTCATTTGCAGTTGCAAAGGGCATTTTGCTAACACATGTCTCTGTTATTATAGATTCATATTTTCTTCTTTGTGACTCAGGCAAGTCATTACAAGATGAGACTCCCTAATCTAAAATTCAAAATCTGAACTACATGAAGATCTGTAACTATTTGAATATCAGCATGAGACATGGAAAGTCCCTCACCATGAAACTATTTCATGCACATTGTTAAAAATAGCCTATAATATTATCTTCAGGCCATGTGTATACAGTATATATGAAGCATAAATAAATTTAATATTCAGCCCTGGATCTCATCCCCAAGACACATTATTATGTATATGCAGATATTCCAAATGTTGGAAAAGTCCAAAATTTGAAACATTCTTGGTCCCACCTACTTCTGAATATAAGCACAGCTGTGGATTAGCTGTCTGTACATAAGACTAGTCAGACATAAAACTTTGGCTCATCCATGTCTGCATTTAATACCTCAACTAACAGTCCTAAGCCCTCTACTCTGAGCACAGTACCCCCAGTAGTCAATCATGGCCCAAGGAATAAGTAATGACAGCCATGTCCTTTTCCTTCCTCAAAAAAATCCCCCAAATTAATTGCATTCTCCCTACAAAATTGAAAGCAAACTGATTATCATTTGCATTGTAGGCAAGATCTGAAGATAAGAAAAAGGTCGCCCAAATGGTAGAGGGTAAGTATATATTTAAAGTGCTTTTCCACCACAATCAGACCTATAAATAACTCAGAAATACCAGCAGGACTGTCTTTGGCTCCATCACCCTTAAGTTCTGTTCTCTCTATTCAAGTCATAAAAATGGATTCCTGAATAAGGACCCAATGTCATGGAGTCTCCCAGGGCACACCTTTTGCCCCCCTTCCCATTCTCCAAACTCAGTCCAGTGCAGGGCGAAAGGAGGGAGCACTGAGCCTGCGGAGGAAGGAAAGCGTGGCGAGCAGGTCTCTGGTGTGGCTGGGGGCACAGAGGGCAGGTTCAGCAAAAGCCAAGAAGTGGCTCTGTCTTCCGGGACCATTCACACAGTATGCCGAGAGCCAAGAGGTCCATCATGCACCACTGGGCTGACGCAGCCCACGGTGTCCCGCAAAGCACGAATGTGAATGAACCCAGGTCCTATGGGCTGTCTTTGGTAGCTGCTTCATGCCGCACTTACTGGCACAGAGCTTTTCCCCTCCAGGAAGACACTGCAGCGCTAACCATGTGACCTGAGGGTCACGCTTGCTCCATCCAGCCTGCAGCAGGGCTCCCAGGTGACAATTAACTGTGCAAAGTGATTGTGGCTCATGCTATCAAATGCACTGGAATTGTGAGAGGTGACTTGACAATTAAGAATAAGAGGTGATTCAGGCAGTGCCCTCCAAAGTCAGGAGCCACACAGACTTTCTCAAAGTAGCAACTAGGCATCATGTATTGTTTCCACCCAAGGCCCCATCTTTTTCATAAAAGAAAAGCACACTAAATTGTCATATAGTTTTATTATACTTATTGTCTAAAGAAAGAGCCAGAGCCCCAAAGCTGCCGTACCTTGAGGAGGGCATCAGATGGTGCCTGTAGTCTCAGTGCGCTTTGGTTCTTCCATTTCTTGCTTGAGCTCTGTGAGTACAATGGCTTGAATCGCAGAATGTCGGATGCTATGAGTTAGCTGGGTTTGCAAGTGCAGCAGATTTCTGTAGACCGAACTAAGTGATTAGTCAGGAAACGCCTGTAGCTAAAACAGCCTTTTGTCAGCCAGCTTTCTGTGGTAACAACAAATACCTGAAATAATCAACTTATAAAGACAGAAGGTTCATTTCGACTCACAGTTTTAGAGGCTTCTGTCCATAATCCATTGATCCCGTTGCTTAGAGCAAGGCAGGGCATCGAGGCGGCAGTGTGTGGCTAGGAAGGGAGAGGCACAGGGCAGCTTCTCTCAGAGCACGCACCCTCTAGAACCAGAAGCCCTCCCACTAGGCACTACTTCCTCCCAAGTGCCATCGCGTGGGCACGTGTGGACCACCAGGAGACATTCAAGATATAAACCACAGATATAAATCTGAGTGTGTCACCTGCTCTCAGGTCACCTTCTCACAAGTCCTGCCTCTGCCTGCAGCTCGAATCCAGACCCAAGAGGGAAGCAGCAAAAGGCTTCGGAAGGACAGTGACCTCGCTAGCCAGCTGTCGTCAGTGCGCACAGCAGCGCACCAAAACAACGGCAGCGCGGCCAGCCTGGACTCTCTGAGCAGCAAGAGCGTGAAGGTGGAGACAGTCATGCCGTCCCTGCCCCAGAGTCCTGGGCACGGGTCCAGGCGTCTCTGTTCTCCCCTTCCTGGTGAATCCAGATCAAAGCCAGAGCAGGACATGACCAGGTGAGGCTGAACTGTGGCATAGAAGAAAACCTGCCTTCTTGAAGGTGACACCCATGGTGGCCTAGTAGCTGCCAGTAACCTGATATTTTCAGATCAGGCCCATTAAAGTCTAGTTCTGCCTGACCACCAACCATGGTACAGAGAGGAAGTGAAGGCACCGTGGGGGAGGGGGGAGTCAAGCTTTGTTAAACCTGGATTCTTCCCCTGTATAGCTTGTAAATAAGCCAACCTAAAAAGCATTTCTTTTAAAATATATATATTTATTTATTTTAGAGAAAGCATATGGGTATGCTAGGACCTCCAGCATGCACCACTTTGTGCATATGGCTTTACATGGGTACTGGGGAATTGAACCTGGGTCCTTAGGCTTTGCAGACAGGCACCTTAACCACTTAGCCATCTCTTCAGCCTCTAAAGCAGACATTTCTATAGCCTAGGCAAGTACAGGCATTTACATAGTTTGTGTTCAGATTTTCTTCCTGGATTGGCCGTATGAGTAGCAAATCTCTCCTCAGATGCAGGCCGATCAAGTTATCGGCACGATTCTCTGTGCATTATTGTCCTGTCAACTGCTTGCAGACAGCAGAACATGGTTCTGCTAGTGAGTGGCTGCACAGTATGCAGAAGGATGAAGAGGACAGAGCTAGGCTGACTCAAACTCACGTCCAGAGCTACACTTACATAGATAAACACAATTCTTTTTGGTTTTATTTTCTTCTTTTTTAATGTCAGAAAGGAACTCACAACCTTGCCGTAGGCAAGTTGTCTTCACATTCTTGCAGAGTCTTCACAAGGAGGGATTCAAGCTGTCCTATGAACACAGGGGCTCAAACTAGACTCACGATTCTTTCTAATGGGTACAGCTCCCCTAGTGGACACTCACGGAAGTGCCTGAGAAACCTGAAGGCAGCTTAGACTTTGGATGGGCAGGGAGGTAGGGTTTCTAACTGGGCTCCACAAACACTGGTCACCATGCATGATAAGCTCCTGACAGGACCAGAGCTCCAGGGTAGGATGTATTAATGAAACATCCCTTGCCGTGCATCCCCAAGGAGACTGGTGAACCTTACTGGTGGGGATCAGCGTTCTGAGATGTCCTACACTGACCTGTTCACTGAAATGTTTCTGTATATGAAATCCACAGACCAGTCACGAACACTTTGTAAATGCCAGAAATGCTAAGAGAGCTGCCTCCCTAGCTTTCAGGGTTCAGAGTCCATGGCTCTGAGAGCCACAAGGCCATAGCTACTTAATCATATCTGTCCCCCAGGTATCGACATGGCCCATGTGCCAGCACTGGTGACCTTCGCAAGAACAGATCATACACACCAGTGAGGCTGACACAGCCCATGGAGGATGTTCTCTCAGAGCCTCTTTTCCGAAAAGACTTTCAGACCACCAGTCCTCTTCTCCGTGGACCTAAGGTCTCCACGTTAGTAGCGCGCGGCCATAGGCCCTACGCCCCGAGGTACTATGTCATTCATGAACATGACTCTCACAAAAAAACCTACCCAAATTTCTGGCCAGAAAGACATTTCAAGATAGATGCTTCAGGTGACATTGTGGAGATGTATCCCAGGAATGTGGGACAATACACATTCCAGGTCCCCCACCAACCTTGCTCTCTACCACTGAGTGAAGAAGAGGAGGAGATGCTGAGGAGAGATTTTGTCCAGTGGTCAGTGTCCCCTCATTCCCTGACAAACCTTCCTCAGACTCCTCATTTTTACATTGGTGACAGGTCAGAAAGTGAGACCCATGACCCTGAGCACCAGGGGAGGATATACTACAGGTCTGACGATGATGGTTTCAAGGGCCATCCTGATGGGCCCATTTTTATACACAAAAAGCCACACTCCCGGAATGTCCGATATTCCCAGCATCCAGTGAAGACCAGAATCGAGGCCAAGTTGGAGCCATCATTCACAGAGTCTGACTCTGTGTCAGTGGCATCCAGCAGTGACCAGCAGAACAGCAGTGCTGACCAGTACCTACAAGTCAAGCCCAGCCAGGGCAGGTTCCCAAGATCAGCAGGCCAGCAAGGCAGGAGGAAGGCCAAGTCCGGGCAGACACTGCCCACGGAGCTGAACAATCTGATTTGTTCAAATGTCTAGGCTTCCTCCAGTGTCCCAATCATAGATACCAGGCCTCTTTGGAAGCACACTGGGCAAGCACAAGACTCTTTATGGGTAAAGAGAACATTTCTGGAGGGTGTTAGAGATCTGTATGGCATATTTGGGCTCCTGGGTGAGGACCTGAGATTCGAAGACTGTAACTTCCAATTCACAGCAACGACACCAATTTCCAGGGTCTTCTCATGTCTAGCTCCCTTCAACAAATACGGCTGTCATTTCAAGAAAATTTCAGGTCTTTGTCTCCTTCAATGATGACTACAACTCTTAGGCAAGCCACACATGCTACGGGGACCACAGAAACCAAACTAGAGACTTGCCTGATTGTGTTTGATGATGTGAGCAGAGTGCTTTGTGATGGTGCCTTTCAACATACACGTATCACTACGACCTAGTGAGCACCCCAGGATGACATGGCCACCTTTAAAGAGATCATGATGCTAAATTTACCAGGAAAATTGGTGTAGCGGTGGCCAAAGTAACACATTTGCCTTGGGAGCTTCTTTTACTGAGAATTAACTAGCCAGGACCTGAATGGACATAATCCCAGGTTTATCGCCAAGGCTTACTGGCTCACTTCACTGGAAAGGATGGGGATCGAGGCTCACTACCACACTTAGTTGAAGACAGGGAGTCAGATTTCTTCAAGAGTATCTCTGTCTTTTCAAGTCTCAGCTCTGTTTCTGTGTTTTCGGACCTCATTTTCTCCCATTCCCAACAGACCTTCTCCTAGAGGGAGGTGGAAGAGAAAGCAAAGCTGAGGGGATGTCAGCTCATAGAGGAAACAGCAGAGCTGGCCTTACCCACTTCCCACTGTCCCCACCTCCACACAGGTTGCTTTTTGATCCCCTGGTGGCACTGCAGGACGTGGCAGCTGTAGCTTTCACTCTGTCATGGAGACCAGCATTGTCCTGGACTCTTATTTCCATAACTCTTTCACTCTGAGTCGTATCTGTCAACATTTCTCTCTTCCCCACTCTACTCTGAATGTCTTTGGAACAAAAATGGTCCCGCGGTTCCATATCCCCACTACCTGACTCATTTTGGGTATTAGAAACCACGTGTTTTCTAGCACTGCTTGAAATCTGAGTACCAACATCGTCCTTCCAGAAATCAACTTTCTTTGGAAACGGCAAACACTGCAACAGAATATGACAGAACATGAAAGTACATTCAAAGACTGAAGCAAGGTGAAGATTTCACGAGCAAAATGAGGACTGCATATGTGGTTTGAGTCAACTCTCCATGTTAGGAACATCAATATAGCAAAGGTGGAACCAGCCCAAGGGTGGGCAGGCGGGTGCTGGAAAGATGTCCTTGCAGAAGCAGTGTCTGTGCAAGGTCACAGTGTCCTTTGTGACAGGTGGCTCTGGTCATATTTGTAATAGTTTGTCTTATCTACATGATGCTTCCTGCTTCAAACCCTACCCAAACTGACTCACTTTCATGTTAGGGCTTGACAAAGGAGACTCATATTATCTGGCAATTTCATAGTGCAGTAAAAATTGAGTGGCTTGAAAGGATACAGATTTATCATTCCTCAGTTTTAGGGGTGAGGAGTGCTGACAGTACTGGTGGGGTACCCTTCTCAGAGTATCATAAAGTAGCAATGAAGGTATCAGCCAGGACTGGCATCTCATCTGAGATCCTAGCTCTTCTAAGATCATGATTGTTGTCCAAAAGTCCTGCCCTTGATGTTCTAGAAAGGAGTCCACAGCTCCTGAGGGCTGCCCTCATTTCCCTGCTGCATGTCCCCCTCCACACATGGCTATTTGATTCTCACAGCCAGCTGAGCAGGGCTGTTTGGCTTCCAGTCCTATTTTGCAGGGAAAGCCTGGATCTTCCTTTAAAAATGACTCACCTGAGTAGGTGAGACTCCTCCAGAAACACCTTCCTTATGATTCTTAGAAGTCAACTCATTCTTAGAAGTTAATCACAGCATCCAAATCCCTTCGCCTTCACTGTGTAATAGAACCTAGTCATGGAGGAAAGCCTCATCAGATTCACAAGTTCCCTTACTCCATGGGGATAGTATTGCACAGCATGGATCCCAAGGGGTAAGGAGGCCTGCCACAGACACTGCCTACCTATCGTTGAGTGGGGAAATAAATGATTGAGTCCAGGGCTGGAGAGATGGCTTAGGGGTTTAAGCACCTGCCTGCAAGCCAAACGACCGGGTTCAATTCTCCATGAGTTTGTTTGCAGTGGCTGGAAGCCCTGGCATGCCAATTCTCCCTCTCTCTCTCACTCTGTCTTTCTCTCTCTCTCTCCCTGTTTCTCTCTCCTTGAAGAAATAACAATAAATTTCTTTTTTAAATGATTGAGTCCAGGAGGATGTAGTCTAGGCTTGCTGTTGTACAGTGCTGGAAGGGGTCCTGCAGAGTTCAGTCATTCTTTCTTCTCCTTCAGTGCTCAACCGAAACCTCAAGCAGACTGCAAAAGATCAGCAGCTCAGGCCCCTGGAACAGCATGTGGGTAGTTCTCAGCTCTGGCCAGCTCTTAGCTGACCTTAGGCCAACTCCTATGACAAAACAGATTAGCCACTTCTAGGTTGCTCTGACCTCACCTGCCTTCTGCTACAGGTCTTGGAGACTGTGTCAATTACTTTCTCATTGTTGGGACAAAATAGTTAACCAGAAGCAGCTTATGGAAGGAAAGGATCTGTTTCTAGCTTACAGTTTTGAGGGGAAATTTCAATGTGGTGGGTGGGGGTGGAGGGAAACATGGCAGGAGCTGACAATGGAGCATCACATCTTCACTTCTGCAGGGAGGAATTAGCTAAAGTGGGCTGAGTGTAGCAAGCTCGGCTGGGCTATGCCACCACAAGACCTACCACCTTCTCCAGCAAAGCTCCACCTCCCAAAGGATCCACAACTTTGCCAAACATTACCACCAACTGGGGATCCAATTATCAAACACATGTGGCTGGGGCTGGGGACAAAGTGATTCTCCAAATATTTTGTGTACCCAAGAATTCCAAGTTTGGAGAAACAAGAATCAAAGATACTTATAATGGTTTTAAAAATTTTAAACTCTGCTATCCACACTATGTTATAGTATAAGTGTGGTCATCTCTTGAATGTTTGATGTCTAACAAAAGCCACTTTCTATAGCAAGATTTGCTTTCCTGAACTAGGGGTACATCTTGCATGCCCTGGGTTCAAACACAACACACACACATAACCAAGCAAATACTTTCCTGAAGTTTTTTTTTTCTTTTTTAATGCAAGAGAGAGAGAGAGAGAGAGAGAGAGAGAGAGGGAGAGAAAATTGGCATGCTAGGGCCTCCAGCCACTGCAATCAAACTCCAGATGTGTGCACCCCTTGTGCACATGTCTGTCTGGCTTATGTGGGACCTGGAGAGTCAAACATGAGTCCTTAGGCTTCTCAGGGAAGCACCTAAACTGCTAAGCCATCTCTTTAGCCCTCCTTAAGTTTTAATTTCATGCTGTTTAAGTTTAAACAAAATTCTTATAGGTCCCAGTCTGAGTTGCAGGCTAGAAAATCATCCTTTATAGAAATACTCTACACTGAATGTTAATGAGGCTTTTAATTTAAAATTCCTCTCATGTCAGTATGTAATAAAATTAAACAGTATATGATGCTATAAAATGAAAGGGAAATGTCTTTGGCCTTACTGTTCATTATTGAGTTCACTTCTTTATAGATGTGAATGTTCTGAACATGAATATACAAACACATACAGCATGCATTGCTTCACAGAACATCTGGAGGTGTATCAGGAAGTGATTTCATTGTTGTATGAACATCATAACAAGTACTTACCCACAAGATGGCTATGGTGTCTCTGGGTGATATAATCTTATGGGACCACTGTTGTGCATATTGCCTGTAATCAACTAAAGTGACATTCTTATATGGCAGATGATAAACAATAACACATATACACAAGTACATCAGTAGTCATTTCTCTTTTGCACTGATAGGATATAGACACACACACACATATACACACACACATAATCTGCTCTCCATACTGTGTTTTAACAAATAGTCATCTCTTAATGTTTTATATCTAACATATAGGTTTACTGTGTCAAGCACTATTCTAATTATTATTTATTTGACCCTCGTTTCAACTGCTAGTGCTTCTCAAGTGACAATATGGAGGTCTGCAATGACTAATCATTCTAATCACTTGCCCACGTTGTGTCTAGGAAGGGATGCTAACTGATCTGAAATGCAAGCAGTCTGACTTGAGCACTGGTCATCTTGTTTTAACTCATTATTATTTGATTTACTATTTTATCTAATTTATTTCATGTTTTGCAGTGTTGGGCATACAACCAGGGCCTCAGACATGGTCAACAAGTACTGCACCACCGAGCCACACTGCCAGCCCAAACACAGGCTTTTGCCTGAGATAGGAGCTCTCTAGGTGGGTCTGGCTGGCCTGAACCTTGAAATATTGACCTGGCTTGCCGCTGCCTGCCAACTGCTGGTACTACAGGGATGTGGCACTGAACCTACCTTCCAAGCACAGGCTGTTTCACTCATAACAGTGTCACCTTCCAAATTGTATTTTTGACATACTTATATACAATGTAACATATGAATATCTTTCCTTATTGGTCCACAGGATAATATACAGAAATTACACTGGAGGAAGGAAAGAGCTTAAATTATATTCGGGGAAGTTTTAAACACTATTCATATCCTCCAAAGAGTGAATGACTGGTGGTGAGAAGAGCTGGCTCCTATCACATCATACTGACAAACAGCCCATGCCTCTGCTGTCTTAAGCAAGGACTCTAGCCTCAGTTCCCTCAGCTGTACTGTGTGATTGGAATGGTTACATAATACCCTATACAATGTGTAACTGCAACTCTGTTTGATGCATGACAAATAGGCTACTTCCAGCGGCAAGGACAATCTTCTGTCTTGGTGCCCAGCTTAACGCATGAAAGAACAAGCATGCTCAATGTCACTACTTTGTTTCTGTAATGTTCTATACATTTATATTGTCACCCACATCATGCCACCACAACCATTCCCCACACTGGTAATAACACACAGTAGTAACGACCTGAAACGTCTCCTTGTTTTCATTTGAGATTCCCTTGGAATTAAGTCTGCATCTTTCTGTGTCACTACAATTATTATTATTTTTTTAATTTTTTGTTGTTTATTCTTACTTATTTATTTGAGAGTGACAGAGAAAGAAAGAGGCAGATAGAGAGAGAGAGAAAGAATGGGCGTGCCACGGCCTCCAGCCACTGCAAAGGAACTCCAGACGCATGTGCCCCCTTGTGCATCTGGCTAAGGTGGGTCCTGGGGAATTGAGACTCGAACCAGGGTCCTTAGGCTTCACAGGCAAGCGCTTAACCACTAAGCCATCTCTCCAGCCCATTACAATTATTTTTCCACAAAGTATCTGTCCGTGTCTAATTTTTTTTTTTTTTTGAGGTAGGATCTCGCTCTAGCCCAGGCCGACCTGGAATTAACTATGTAGTCTCAGGGTGGTCTTGAACTCATAGAAAACTCCCTACCTCTGCCTCCTAACTGCTGGGATTAAAGGCATGCACCACGCCTGCCTCTCTCTAGCTTTTGATGGTATTGGTATGTCCTTCGTTTGTAAGATGTGGTTAGGTGATCCATCTTGTGCATGACTCCTAGGAGTAGTTTCATGTAACTTCACATGGTCTTCACAGTAGCATAGGGAGATACTTTCATTGTAACATTCAAGCTTGCAGCAAATTAAACCTGCAGGAGGCGAAGAAGCCTGTCCACACTCGCATAACCAAGAACGGAGACCTCACAGCTCCTCAAATCCTCACCCACATCTTCCCAACACGGTGGTCCCTGTATCTTCCATAAAGGACTTCCAAACATACTGCTTACACCAGCCACTCTTCTGAACCTTTAAGGAAACAGTGAGCACTCACAAAAAGAAAGAAATGTTAAGAAAATTCGCCTCCAAAAAATTCAGCTGCAGATAGGCCGAAAGAGAAGAAAACTTGCGAGCTCTCTCTGGTGGGATGGGCCTCCATGCACTCCCGCCTGCCTCACTGCCTGAAGCTCTGGATAAAGTATGTATCTCTGTCTGAGACTCGGTTTCTCTCCCTCTCTGTCTGTCTCTCTAGGCTGGGGATTGAACCCAGGGCCTTACATACACATGCTATGCAAGTATTCTCTATCCACTTGGCTACATCTCCAGCCCTCTTTCATCTAAATTAATTTTTTTTTCTTTTTCGACAGTCTCACTAAGTTGCCCAGGTAGGTCTTGAACTCATGATCCTCATGCTTCAGCCTTAGTGCCAGCGCATCTGTACTGTACATGGCTCCTTACACAGGTCCCTGGAACTAAAAAGGTCCACATCCTACCTCTCCCATAGGTCTGTTTCCCTCCCGCAAGAAGCAACCTGATAACCAAACCAGACAGGCAGGACTCAGAGTACTTCCACTTGCTTCAGCTTCTATTAGAGGCAAAACTTCCTGCACTGGGTCTCCAGAATTGTCTCCAGCGGGCCACCTCTCTTTATTCACACTGCTTGCTCCTCCCTATTCCCCCGCCACCTGCAGCGACACCCTAGGAAGTGGTTGGTGTCCCAGCAGGCCCAAAGCCTCTGAGCTCTTAGGAAAAAATATCCTTGCTTCCTCATAGAACATTGTCCTGGGCCAGTCTGCCTTTCCTCCTTTGGTCCCTGCGCCTCCCATAGTCTGCGAGCCCAGGCTCCGCCCAGAGCCCAGCAGCTGCAGGATGGCTGCCCAGGCCCCGGAGATCCGCCCAGAGGTGGTGCGAACTGCAGGGCCGGCCTCCCCGCCTCCACACCTGCCCATCTCACGGTGAGGGCGGGTCGTGTGAGGATGTGCACCAATCGCGGAGCGGAGGCGGGGCCTGGCGCTCCGCGCTCCGCCCAGGGCCCGGGTTTTCCGGCTCGCAGAGCGGGCGGGCCGCGCAGCACCGACCTGGTACGCGGGCGAGATGGACCTGGCGCGGGCCACGCAGCTGAGCGAGGAGCTGGCGGAGAAGGTGCTCCAGTACCGGCGCGATGCATCGGGCTGGAAGACGTGTCGGGAAGGCGTGAGTGAGGGGCTGAGCGCAAAGAGATCTGGAGACCATGCCCTCGGGGGCTCCCCGGGTTCCCCTGCCCCCAGCGTTTTCTGCACCCCATCCCTAGAGTTGCTTTGATTGATTGATCCCATGGAGGATGACATCTTTAATAAATACCAAGTCTGTTGTGCTCACAGAGAATTCAAGAGGTCTGCCCCTTTCATTTCAGGACGTAACGCAAGGTCACCTGGCTGGTACATCCTTAGGATTTACCTGAATCGCCAGGCTCCAAGCCTTCCCTTTAGGTTCATTGTCGCTGAAGCCTCATCCCAGAGGGCGCCACCAGAGCAGTTTTCTTTTCTGGACACTTAGGGTCTAAATTGCTTAAGGCAACAAAATGCTAGGTGGCTTTTAAGTGATCGGAAGACCTGCCACAGTTCTTGCAGTCAGTCAGCGGGTTCGGATCTCTTTCTCCATCGTTTGCTGTGGGGACATCTATATCCAGGATGAGTCTCATCTTCGCCAGGAATGGGTTGGGTGACCTTGGGGAAGCATTTCTTGAGGTCCCGACTCTTCTGTAGAGCAGGGGACCTAGCCCTAAAATTCTTCGATTCTGTGCCTTTTGACAGAATGGAGTTTCAATTTCCTGGAGGCCATCTGTGGAGTTTCCAGGGAACCTGTAAGTGCATGCCTCCATCAAAGCTTGTCAGAGACGCCTCTCCCTTCCTTCCTGGTGTCGGGGTTTACCTCCTGATAGATTCCAGTCCACCCTGGCCCCCTGTGATCAGATTGCTAATCAAATCCTTTCCAGCAAACCATATTCTATGAAAGTTTCTGCAGGCCAAAGGGCAGGTAGGCTAACACATTTGAGCGCTTTCTCTGCAGAGCCAACCTCAGAGCTGTGACACACGTGTCAAGGTTCACTCTCCTGTACTTCGATTAAATCCCAAGATAAACAAGGTTGAGTGATGCCCTGGGGTCAAATTCCCTCCTGTGCTGCAGGTACCGTGGAGAAGGCATTCTGAGTGGCACACCAGAGAAGGTGTGGGACTGTATAAAGCCCCAAGCTGTTGGGGGCCTACGTGAGAAGTGGGATGAGAGCATTTCAAACTTTGAAATTATCCAAAGCTTCAGTGATGTAAGTTTCCCCATTTGACACTGTCTAGTCCTGCTACAATACCCTGACCCTATCTGCTCTGGAGAGGTCCTTGACACTACTGAGTCAGAAAAGTGTCTTACACCACGCTGTCTGCTGCTTGCCATGCTCAGCCTAGCCTTGGCCCTGGTAGGAAACAGTGTGATTCCGAGAGGACAAAAGCCCATACAAAAGCCATGAGGAAGTGCTTCACAGTGAGCCTGAGCTTCCCGATCACTGAGGCACAATCTGAATTTGGCTGGTCGACTGTAGTTTGAAATGTTGCCCCTTGAATGAAGAATCACTGACCTGACCTAGGACTCAGGGTTCCCTGCTGGGTGGGCCACACTACAGGGCCCCTCCAGATTGCACTGGCAAAGGAGTTACAGTGCCACTTTTCATAGCACTTGAGAACACCTTTCTAACCCTCCTTTAAAGTTCTGGGCCTTAGTGACCTGATCCCTTAGCCCTGACCCTTTAGGGATATATTTTTCTGGTCACTAGTGTGTAAGCTCCCCATATTCTTTCCCAGAATGCTGTGTGCTCACCTGGACCAAGTTCTGCTTTCGTGCTTCTTTGCTTCTTGGTCAGCTTCCCAGAACCATTGAGTGGGTGGTGCTGGCAGGGACTTCTGGGTGCCCTAAATGGACCCTGGCCAATTGGGTGCTACTGCAGCTCCAACACTACCAGAAGATTCCCATGCCTGGCATCCATTTCCCTAAGGGAGGGCCAGTGTCACCCCAAAGCAGCCCCACATCCTCTGCCTATCACAAGTTAGCTGGAGCAAAAGGGTCTTCAAGCTTTTTCTTGTGTGCCTCTAAGAGATTTGTGAGAAATCACACATCATTCTGCAAATCTCTTTGACATTTGACATTCTATTGACAGCTAAATTTTTGTACCTCACATTTCTGACAAGTAATAAATTTTGAACAAAGCAGTGACATCAGCTAATTGTAAGTAAATTATATATATATATACATATATATATATAATTTATTGTTTCCCATTTTCTAAAATGGCACACGTGTGTAATCCCGATATGCAGGAGGTAGAAGTGGGAAGACCAAGAGGGTGATGTCAATGTAGACTACACAGAGAGTGTGACGCTGCATTCCAGGACCTTGACTCCCACAGCAAAACCAGAAAAAAGCAGATAATGACCCCCAAAAAAGTATGGCTGGGGATATACTCGGTGGTGGCATACCTGCATCCCTAGGTTCAGTCCCTACCACTCCCCACACACAAACACATAAAGTAAAATTCTTATTAGTCAAAATTCTATATAATAACTTTCCCTTAAACTCAAATGTCTTAACATAATGCATTTAATCCTTTTCCTTTAGCTCACATGTCCTGACATAGTGCATCTTTTTGCTTGGAAATTATCTTTCACTGTAGATGTGCATGTAATTCAAATTCATTTTTAAAAATCATGTATGTTTTGACCATGAGATTGTTTTCTTTAAAAAAAAGAATTGAAACATGAATGTAATTTATTATGATACCATAATTACATTGGAAATTTGGATGAATTTATTAAACATAGAGGGGAAATTTTCAGTTATGTCCACGAGAGATGACTGGGAACTCTTTGTTCTTATTAGATCATAACTCCCTGAAAAGATGTGACTTGTCAGAAAGATGAGGCTTTCAGCAGACATTGAGCCCAAATAGGAGGGCACAAGCTTCTGGTTAGGTCCCACTTCATGCAGGTGGGCGCTTTATCGTTTAGTGCAGCAGTGAAGTGTGGGCCCTTCCTTGCAGCTGATACTCCACAGTGGGATTTGGACAAGTCTCAAGAATCCTAACTCTAAACTTGATGGGTGAACAGTGCAGGATGCATGGATGAGGCAGGAGGCAGGCATGAGTTTGTTGAACCCGCGACATGTGCAGCTGACGTCAGCATTACTCACCTGTGGACTCTTCCCTCAGGCTTCAGACACCAGCCTTCCGGAAATACATTTGGGGGCAGGAACCATATGTAGAGGCATTACAGCACTGTAGAAACAGTGACCACTTCCGGCATTCCTTCTGCAGAATACTACAATTCAGAAATGGCAAAATGTCCTTGTTTCTTGGGGTAAAAGTACTGTGCACTAGCCGCTTACGCCACTGGAACATCCTGGGTCAGGAAAGGGAGAAATATGACATTCTACCCTCAGTTTAAAGCTCCCTGGCCCTGCATTGCCTCAGCATTCCTGCTACTCCAGGGGAGCTTATACCTTGGGGTAATTCAAGCTATAGTGATTTTAGACGGGTGCAGAAGACCCCACTTGCAGTTGCACTCCGCCCCCATGAAGGTTATTTTAAGACAGACTTTGAACTAAATCTTCTGGAGACAGAGGCTCCATCTACCCACTGGAAAGTATTCCAATGCCCCACGCTTCTCTTGGGGGCCCTTCTGCACCCAGCATGCCAACCTGCTGTCCATGACCCTCATGTCTCAGGCCTTGGGTGTGGGAGGGACCAGGAGAGGATGTCGCCGTGGGACCTGAGTCACCTTTGTGTTGGCAGACACTGTGCATAAGCAGGACCTGCACGCCCTCGGCCGCCATGAAGCTCATTTCTCCCAGGGACTTTGTGGACTTGGTGCTAGTGAAGAAATATGAAAATGGAACCATCTGTTCCAATGGTGAGTGATGGCAGGCACGGGGCTCTGTCCTGTGCACCCCTAGACCTTAACAGTTCCAATGGTGGGTGACAACGGGTGCTGGGCCCTCTCCTCTGCACCCCTAGATCCTCATTAATTCCAATGGTGGGTGACAGCAGGTGCTGGGCTCTGTCCTGTGCACCCCTAGATCCTCAAAGGAAGCTAGGCAGCAGGACACCACTAGGAAGTTCACATACTCTGTCCTCTCCCATTTTAAGATGTTTAGAGATTCTGTGCTATGAGGGTCAGAGGTGAGTAGTCCACAAGCCAATGACGTTTTTAGTCCTGGGTTTTGTCACCTTTTCACTCCTGCTGAGGCTCAGATTTTTATGCTGGGGACATTCAGGTTGTAGATGGATGTCACCAAATCGCCATGTGTGGGGATGTGCCGAGTCCGTGGGAGTATTCAGAGAGGGTGGACGCTGGCCTTCCCTTTCCTGCCCAGTAGGAAACACAGCTGTGCATCTGTCTGATGGGCAAGATGTTGGGTACACTCTCACCTCTGGGCTGAAATCTAAAAGGGCATCTTACTCTTCAATCTTACTACAAGATTTGCAATCTGGAATGTTCTTTCCTCTAAAATTCTCACAGGATTGGAGAAGCTGTGTATGGGAGAGCATGAACCTGGGTATGTGTGAGTGGAAGGAACCTAGAGGGGCCGATGAGTCCCTATCTAACACCCTGGGCTCAAGGCACACAGTGGTTCTGTAATTGTCTAGAGGTCTTGAAGGTGAGCTCACTGCTTCTGAATGTCTTCCAGCTACCCATGTGGAACATCCGCTGTGTCCCCCGAAGCCAGGTTTCGTGAGAGGATTTAACCATCCATGCGGGTGTTTCTGCGAACCTGTGCCAGGGTAAGGGTAAATGGGTGGAGGACCCATCTCAGGCCTAAGATACCATCATAGTGAACTCAGGTTCCCCCCGAGAAGAATATTATGTTAAAAACACTGCGACACACCCTCACTCAGCCATGATGCTTCAGCAACTTTGACACCTGGGAAATTCGTGGGAAGGGTTATGGATTCGAGTATTCCCCTCTACATCCCACAAGGCATGTCAGACAAATATACTAGCCCCATTTAGCAGATGAACAGACTTAGGTTCACAGAAGGTTAAGATACGTGTCCATGGTCAAAGGGTAGGAGGCCAGCAGAGCAGGGCCTTAGCCCCGGGGCTCTTCCCCGTTCTCTGGGCGCCACTCACCAGGCTGGAGCAGCTGAGGAGACAGCTGCCCACAAGGAAAGGGACAGAGCTTGGGCTCCAGGAAAGTTTACGGTCCGGCTGGTGAATCAGCCTCTGAAGTGAGGTGGGCATCCCTCACCCGGGTATTCACCAGCCGTGGCCTGGGTTTGCCAGGAGCTCTCTAGGTAATGAATTACCTGCTGGTCACTAGGTTATTAGGGAACCATTCAGGCTGACAGTGAGCTATTGCCCCTGCAGGTGTGTTCCAGTGTTTCCTGCACGCAGTGGGAGGGACGGGCGAGGCTTCCTCATACTGTGCCAGGAAGTGGAACTGGGTATCTAGGATTTTACTAAAACCAGACTGAACACCCCTGTGATACACTGTGCTAGCCTAGTTTGCTAAATATCTTTTGGAAGTCTTTTCTTAAATATCACAAAGCTTCCTGAGGTTGGTAATAGCATAGCCATGATTTAGTGCACACGCACATTTTGGTGCACGGGCACACACACACACACACACAGTTGTAGGTCCTCAGTTCAGAGGAAGCCCACTCCCTCTGTACTCACTACACCACCTTCGGCCTCTTCCTCTGTCTCCCCCTAGAGTTAGGCACCAAGATGCATAGGGGGTGCAGAGCTCCTTTTGCTTGGAGATGATCCCCTACCTGTCTTCCTTAATGGACACATCCTGTGACCTTCAGTCCAGGTGACAGCGTTGATGGCACAGTAGCCACAGAAGTGGGTGGGCCAGACAGGTTCAGTAATTTACCCAAGATCACAGAGCCAGGAGATTATAAAAGCACAGGTTAAACCCAGTCTTCAGCGTCACAATCTGTGTTTTCTGCTGCTGTGTGCAGGGGCATGCTCCAGGTGTTCTAATGAAATCCTCAGCAGATGTGCCCAGCTCTCTCTGAGGATAACTGGCAATGCTGCTGAGCCACCTATGAGCCCCTCCCCATGTGGCCTACCTATCCTGTGACCCTCCCCCACCAAGCCTAGGTTTCCCCAGGGAAAACATGGTCTCTGGCTAGGATTTCACACCTGCTTTATGTTTTCAAACCAAAGAGGACACAGGCCAAGCGGAGACATGATGAGAGCTTGCCTTAGCCCAGTAGAGGAGGTTCAGAGAGTGGGCCAGGCAAAAGGAAGGGAATGGTAAGGGAGGGCCAGGGTGGAATCTGACGGTGCTGGGCCTGGAGCAGCCTCACCCTCAGAGCTCACCCTCTTTAGTGAGAATGAGAGCACAGAAGAAAAGCCACAGCTTGGAACAGCTGCTTTCCCTGTGTCTCTCTGGGCCTCAGTAGCTGTCAGCAGATAGCAGAAGGTGATTCTAGAGGATCTCCAATTCCAAACCTTTAACCCACTTAATCAGGCAGCCTCTCTGATGAGCAGGCCCAAACGCTGTGCAGAGTTTCTGATGAGTTACCACTGGACAGTGCCAATCAAATAAAATGTCAAGTGGTTTCTACAAAGACTGGCCCTTTGGTCCTGGACTCTGAGTAATTTGTGACAGTGGAGACCCCTCCAGGCTCCTGTTTATTTGTGTACCAGCTTCTCTTGTGTGTCCCTTGCAGAATCTGATTTTGGCTGGTGCTAAGCCCTCTTGTTGCTGCTGCAGTAAATCATGCCTCCAGTTGGCTAGATCCTGCCTTGGGGCTTCCACCACAACAGGGCTAAAGTTTGGATATAAGGTTCCATTACACCCTTAATATGAATGAGGAATTTACAAGACTTCTGCTCATCTAGGTTGTATCTGCCATTATGTTATACATTTGAATTGAGACTGGGCATCTAATATAAACTATTCTAGTTACCACTAGTAATGATAATATTACATGTTAATATTAGTATTTTATGAAGGATATCTAGATTTTCAAAACAAAAGAATACTGAAAAGAACAGTTCATTTTCCATTTGTTGCAAATCCCTTTCATGTCAGCCTAGTAAATGCTCACATCTGCTTCTGCACGTTTCCCTCGGGGGAGCCTTGGACTTGACTGGAGAGAATCATAAGAGAGGCAGGCCATGTGGCGGCGGTTCAAAGATGGCCGCTGAAAACTGCCACAGCCAGCGTCTGCAGCTGTACCACCCCGCACACGCCTGACATATAAAAACAAACAAATGAAAAAATACATAAACTCCTGAGTGTGCAGAGATGTGAGCATATCATGTCTTCATAGTAGTAGAATCTTGACTTTCCTGACCCTTGAAAGAGCCCAAGATGCCCTGGGAATTCCTGATCTTTTTGTGTGAAATCCTGGCTCTCAGTAGACAGATATACAAGCATCCGCGTCCATCCCACCCAGGGCGAACTCCCCAGTGTGTTTGCAGGAACGTCCCTTCTTGGGTTGGGAGGAGAGACTCCCTCACTGCCCCGGGGACCAGGGGCACAGGAAATGTTCCCTGGAGGACAGTCTACCATCCTGAATAAGCAGGTCCAGAGGGGCCCTTGGGTGCTGAGGCCAGAGTGGGACTGGTTACAATCAGTGTGTCCTGGCCACTTCCGCCCGGCCAGGATTCCTCCTCAGTTTGTGCGCTGCCACATGCCTCCGAATGCACAGCTAACCCAGCTCTGCTGTCCTTCCCCAGGGAGCCCAGCAAGACCAACCTGGTCTCGTACTTCCAGACAGACCTGAGCGGCTACCTCCCGCAGAGTGTGGTGGACTCCTTCTTCCCACGCAGCATGGCCGGGTTTTATGCAAACCTTCAGAAGGCAGTGAGGACATTCCATGGCTAAGGCTGTCACCAATTGGCAAAGAAGTCCCATGACCCGGCAGGAGCTCTGGTTGTTGGATGTGGGAGGACGTGGAGCTACTGTGGCCCTTGGGATGCCAATGGTGAACAGCAAGCCTCAGAGTGCCAACCAGGACAGCAAGCGCCCTTCCTTCACTTCCCACTCAGGTTTGGCATGGGAGGAGCTGTCCTTCTACCTGTGGTGCTCACACTCCTCTGGCAGGGCAGACTCAGCTGTGGCCACCTGAGGAGAACTCTGCTCAGGCACTGTGCTCCCAAGCCCTGTGTGCTGTCCTAGAGGACCACCACCACCAGTTCTGGTCACCAAGTCCTGCTGCCTCTGGCCTCTCAAGCTCTCTGCCCTTTGCCGCAGACACTCGTATGCATTTTTTCTGATCCAGTTTTTATACTTTTTTTTTTACACTGCACCTGATTTTTCCCACGTACAAAGATGTCATCCTGGAACATAATGTTTTAAATCACAGAATAATCCTTATGGAAAAAGCACTTTCAATCTTCCATCTGAATTTTTTTCTTAACCTTTTCCCCCTTGTATTAACTTTCATGTCCCATGAAACCAGAATGAATCTGTCCCAGCCAAATTGCCTCCTTAGGAGTGGGAGTTCTTTTTGTGAGTGGATATAAATGGAACCATCTGCTCCTTCATGCCCATGGGCCTCTGGAGAGAAAACCTCCATTGCCTTGGGCATCTGAGTCACGGGGTGAATGCAGACCTGGTCTGGCTTCGAGACCTCATCATGTCATGTTGCCATTGGAAAAGATGGGAGAGTAGGCCTCCCCCTTGGAGTGCCATCCACGGTGAACTTGCATGTCTGCCCTTCCAAGATTCAGACCTTAAATGGGGGGTCTTACCGAGCGGCCCTGATGCAGTCCACTCTCCCAACTGCTCCCCTCCCCCACCCACACACAAATTGTTGACAGACTGTGTAATCCTGCAGTGACCCTCATCAGGGCCTGGGAGAATAGCTTCAGTGCCTGAAGAAGCTCGACGGGAAGTGGCACAATCTCTCCTCTTTCTAATCAAGGGTACACAGCCAGAGAGGTCCTCTAGCATTCCCTAATTCCCTAGCAATGTCTGTTATGTGGGCCACACCTCCACTACCAGCCTGTGTGTGTGTGTGTGTGTGTGTGTGTGTGTGTGTTCCCAGAAGCCCTTCATGTGGCAACTTATTCCAGTCACATTGCCTGTGCAGGAGACATTCCACAGCCCCGTCCACCCTTGTGTGATGGCATAGTTCTCCACCTTGGAGGCCTGGGGTGACTCTCCTGAGCGTGCTGAGATGTGAGCTTTACAACACCGCAGCTCAGTGTTGAGCGGGGAAATGCTCACTGTATCCACTACCGATCCCAGCCATGCCGCAGCGAGCTTTCTTGTCTCGGCAAGAAATCCTCCTCACACTCCACATTTGCTTCCATCTTGTTCATTCACCAAGGAGGGACTCAGCAGGGCCCTACTCTGCTAAGCACGCTTCTGTATCCACTCCTAGTAAGAGAGGGTCTTTCCTGAGTCCAGCCATCCCTGCAGTGTCATCCAGGGTGAACATTCATGTCTGCCCTTCCAACATTCAGACCTTAAGTGGGTGGTCTTACCAAGACAGGGCCACCTGCTCAGCCCTGTCTAGATTGGTGCCACTTGTGCAGCCTCTGTCGAGATGGCTGGAAGACCAGCCGCTGTCAAGTCCCTTGGGCCCATAGGATGCACTGTGGCTGTTCTGTTCTCACAGACATATTCTGCAACAGGTTAATCTGGTGTGAACCCTAGATAATGAGCCCAAAAAATCATGTCTGCTTTGCCTTAATAGAAAATCTAGAGGTCTGAGTACTGATCCCTGTGTGATATGCTCCTTGAGTTTGGCACAAACAAGATTTACTTAGTGAGGTACTGCAAAGCATAGAGCCAGGGCTGCCTGGAAAAGTCCTATTGATGGAGGATTTGGGGATTCAATATGGGTCCTCCAAATTTATGAATCCCAAGTTTGGGTCCTGTTCTGTTTTAATGAATTAATTAAACATGAACCCAAGAAGTTTAAATTAGGAGTTAATAGGTTTATTTTGGGAGAAATTGCAACTTATGAGGTTTAAGCGAAGTTGTGATTTCGGAAGAGGCTAGAGCACATGGGAAGCAAGAAATACACACTCGTGGAAAACAGCATAGTCTGAGATTCACAAGAGAAACTGAGGGCTTTTAGGAAAGATTAGAGTCACAACCACGTGAGTTCATAAAGCTCATTTAATAGATACTGGTGTTTGTAGGAAAGACTGGAGTAGAGCCATGCACATGGACAGTAGAGCTTAGGTGTGTATGTAGAGAGATTTGGAAGAAACGGAAAGCATTTGCCTGTGCTTCCCTGCTGCAGTGAGGTTTGCATTGCTGGCAGAAATCACCCGACCAAGAGCAGCTTTGGGGGAAAAAGGGATTTATTATGGCTTATAGACTCAAGGGGAAGCTTCATGATGGCAGGGGAATACGATGGCATGAGCAGAGGATGGACATCACTTCCTGGCCAACATCAGGTGGACAACAGCAGGACATTGTGCCAAAGGGAGATTGTGGCACGGGGACACTGGCTATAACACCCATAAGCCCACCCCCAACAATACACTCCCTCCAGGAGGCGTTAATTCCCAAATCTCCATCAGCTCGGAACCTAGCATTCAGAACACCTAAGTTTATGGGGGACACCTGAATCAAACCAGCACATTCCCCATGGAAGGACGTTAAGAGGACAGACAGTGGGAGTTTAAGGGAGAATAGCAGAGGGAAAACATCAAAGCAGAGAGTTACATGTAGATGAGAAATGAGTAGTAAAGAGAATTACACCCATGGCTACCCTGAGATTAGAGAAGTTACACAGGTAATAGGCCCAGAGTTAGAAGAAGGCAGCCACGAGGTAGATCTGGAGTGTAAGGGAAATATGTATGTGGTAGATTCAGAGACCAGAGGAAATCGTACATGTTTTTAAAGTGAGAAGTTACCCCAAGGTATAAAACTGAGACAATCAGAGAATTATACGGACTAAGAAACCGTATTATGCCCTTCCTCTGCCCCCAGCTAGGGAGGAGGGGGAGTCAGACTCATATCTATCCAGGCAGCACAGGAGAACCACACACAGAGAGGGGAGGAGGCCTGACACAGCCTTTATAGCAAGTGAAAATGCATTCTTTCATCAGATTCAAGTATGCAAAGGGAAGGCTCTACTGGTTTGTAGATTTGGAGGGCAGACCCCAGAGGACAGCCCACCCAGGTAGTATGCTAAGCTGTGCACAGCAGCGGGTACTGTAGCCAGTTGTAGATAGCAAGGAGGGTTGGCATGTGGGCCAGTAGATCTTGGTTATCTCTGGGTCTCAATTTCAAACGGAAATTGCCTAAAAGAAGCTAGCTTTCTTCTATTTCTCCTTCACTCATGTGAATTCTTCTTCACAGAGAATGGGCAAGCCATGATGTTTTGGAAGATGGCTGGGAATATTGTTTCAGCGGCTCTGGTTTTACCTCCCATGTTAGTGTTGTTTCCAAAGACGTTGGCTGAGGAAGGGGGGCCTCAGATATGAGTCCTGGTGCGACAGAGCACAATGAGTGGACTTGTGACTTAGGACATTTAATTGCGATTTCTGCCCCACAGGCCTGCTCCACCTAAAGACAGGAATCTGAGAACTAGGGTGTCCTCTGTGGCCCTTCCTCAACTGGAGGTAGGGGATGTAAGAACATGATGTAGTCACCTTGAGCCCCCCTGCTGCCTGTGACCAAGTGTTCTCCCCCTAAATATTTATCTGCGGGCGCCCTTCAAACAGGCAGGAAGAGCAGCAGGTGGCCATGGGCTCACCTGACTAATCAGAGTGCCAGTCCCTGTGCCACCCTCGGTCACACCCACTCACTTTCACCATGTCTTATCTCCCAAGGTGTGTCTCAGGCCCTTTCAGGTTACACCTGTTCTTGTCTTTACCCTCCTTTCTCCTTTGCAGAGCTGGTCCAGATCCATCCCTTGGCTGCCTGCTAAATCTTGAAAGCAGTGGCTGGTTACAGGAAGCGGTACTATGCACGAGGGTGAAACTCTGCAGGCCGGAATATGCCCTCTGTACTACAGGGTTCCTTGCAACCGTGCGGAGGGATCTGGTTGGGGGATTATGGATGGTTTACTGAGTCACACTTCTCTTCTCATTATGAGACTTAATTCTCCTTCAGTGTTTGTATTAAATCTACAAGGTTGACAGAGATGGGATCTCAGTTCCTTGTCTACATGCTTGTCTACTGCAGGACAGAGTTCAGAATAGGATGGAAAAGGCAACAGGACAACACAAGTAACCTGCCTGTGACTTTTCAAAACAAGTGGAACAGAGAGTCAAGCTAGAGTCACCAAAATGCTTTACATGAAGAGAAGAGTCTAGCTGGGGTTTCTGATACTACCACCAGAACCTGTTCGGGTTACATTAATGAGCTCCCACTGGGAATGGCCTGGGAAGAAATGCCCTTTGGTGTTTGGTCTGTGGTCCTTGCCTGACCTTCCCCCTGCATCCTTCCTTCATGGGAGGCAGGGTCTGGGAAGGACCTGAAACCCTGGCCCACACCCTGTTAGACCTACTCTGGCTGTGACTCATTCAGAGTCACACTGACTTGTCTGCCTTGAGTTTGGTGACCAAGTATGCAGAGATGGCTAAGTCAGTATCCCATTGCCCCAGCACGTCCTTGGTCTTTTTCTTTCTGATGTGCTGCAATCAAAAGCACCTGGGCTTGAGCTGGAGAGATAGCTGAGTAATTAAGGTGCTTGCCTGTAAAGCCAGAGGACCCAGGTTTGATTCCTCAGGACCCACATAAAGCCAAATGCACAAGGTGGTGCATGTGTCTGGAGTTCGTTTACAGTGGCTAGAAGCCCTGGCCCATTCTCTCTCCCTCTCTTCCTCTCTCTCTCTCTTTCAAATACATATATATATTAAAAAGCTCCTGGGCTTGTCTACAAAATCACAGAAGGAAGGACTAATTCAACCTGAATGTATCCCAGCTGGTCGAGTCATTTACTGCTCAGTGCCCTGTAGTATGTAGGCACAGAATCCCCCACTCAAGACTGTTTATCATCAAGCACAGCACTTGACATGTGACAGGCATGTGGTAGCAATTTTTATGTTATGTTCACGACCTTATCCTGGTTCACCTGTGGGCATGCTTATCCACACCTTGACATTCATCTGGATGCCTCTGCTTATGGCCCGTGTCACCTGACACCATCCTTGCTTTAGATCCCATCTCCAAGCCAACCAAAACCAGTTTTGCAAGTGTTCTGTGTAGCAGACTGCACTTCCAAAAATAGCCCTGACAGTCTTTCCCTGCCCTTTAAACCAAGGCAGGTTGGTGCCATCTCTTGTTAAAGACTGCGGTGAAAGCAATAATCTGAGACTTCTGAGGCAGAGCACAGAAAAGGTGCAGCTTCTGCCTCCTCTGGGACGCACACGGCAGCCATAGGTGTCATGGGACGGAAGCACAGGCCACGGTGACACATACCTAGCTGTCAGTCAACACCGATACCCAGAGGTGTGAGTAGTGACTCCACCCAGGCCTAAAGTGCTCCAGCCGATGCCAAGTGGGGCAGCAGAAAGGAGCTGTCCTCTGAGCTCTGCCCACACTGAAGATTCCTAAGAAAATCAAAGCTGCTGCTACAGGGTGGATCTGGCAGTTCTTGTGAGATCGTATAAAGCAGGACACGGGCTTCATAGCAAACTGTAATATGTAGAATTTAATCTGGCACCAAAAGATAGTCACTAAGCTTTCTATATACAGTCTACAGTTTGCATCACCCACCCCAGTATTGTCCCTGTCCTGATGTTTAGGACAGCCCTCTTGGTGGGTAGTTGTACTAGAAGGTCCAGGTCTATCAGCCATTGGGAGCACACTGAGTTTTGCCCAGCCCGGGTGAGGTGGGCAGCAGAGACCCTGAGAATCAGCAGCTATGGGAAGTTCATGCTGTTGCTTGGTCTGTAGGGTTGGCAGCCTGCCTAGGAATCCCCAGCGGCTGTTGTCTTCTTGGGTTGGAGGCCTTTCCTCCTGATGACGATAGTGACAGGTCCATCCGGTAAAGCTTTGATGACATTCCAGGCTTCAAAACGGGTGAGGCCTTGCACAGCAGTGCCAGCAAGCTGCAAGATTTCATCACCTGGCTGGACTGTCTCGCTCTGTTCCGCCCCTGAAAGGAAGAGGAAGAAGATGATGGTCGCCGGCTCCACAGGTGACAGGGGACCTGTGAGTGGTTCGTTCTCCCTTTGCTCTTTAAGGAGCCAGGAGTTCTCGGAAAAGACCAGCATGCCCATCACTGGAGCCGTTCTAAGGTGAAGTGCCTCACGTGATGGGGGCTTGGAGCTTCAACACTAGGCTCAGCTTTCTGTGACCTTGGACAGCCTAGCCCCATGTTGCTCTAAGCCAGAGCCTAGTTAAACAATTCCTAGAGGACTTTGAGCCCGTTGATCACACCCTGTTCACAATGGTCCTTTATGATGTCATCAGTGCTGAGCGTGAAGGGGAATGAGCTGCCGAGATGATCATGAAGCAATCTTCACAAGGTTTTCATCTCTAAACAGCTTGGAGAATACTTCTCTGACCACTAAGAACATAATCCTGTAAGGCTCCCATTCTATCAAAGCTGCATGTGGAAACCATGCCTTAAAGCACAAACGAGCCTGTGCTCCCACAGGGTGGATGACGGGGAACATGGGGGAGAGCCAGGATACACCAGTACGTCAGGAACAGAGAACAGGTTGTCTACCAGGAGATGGTCATTCTGCCTCATCTTCCTTAACCCAGAAGCTATTGCAGGGGAAGAGGTGACTGAATGGCTAGCCTGAAAACCAGTTCCAGGGGAGATGGCAACAGACACTGTGGTCACTCAAACCTCATCAAAACAGAAATCCAGAGGCTACAGAGAAAGCAGCACGAACTCAAATCCCCATTTTGCCCACCAAGGTTCAGGGAACACTTCAGAAGGGCGGGGGGAGACTGCAAGGGCCTCAGGGTAGGTGGGAATAGCCTGAGTCACCATGCCTCCCCCTCCAGAGACTGAGGCCTCATGGTCCCCACAATGCGTACCAATAACTCTACCAAAGAAAAGCCACAGCAGAACTGGGGTGGGGGTGAGAGGGCCTAAGAGTACAATCCTCTTAAATAAAAAAAATCAATTAAGCCGGGCATGGTGGTGCACGGCTTTAATCCCAGCACTCAGGAAGTAGAGGTAGGAGGGTCGCCATAAGTTTGAGGCCACCCTGAGACTACATAGTGAATTCCAGGTCAACCTGGGCTAGAGTGAGACCCTACCTTGAAAAACCAAAAAAAAAAAAAAATCAATTACTAATAGTAATAACTACAATAATAAAAACTAGTCAGCGTGGGGGTGCACACACACACCTTTATTCCCAGCACTCAGGGGGCAGAGGCAAGATTGCTGTGAATTCAAGGCCAGCCTGGGACTACAGAGTGAGTTCCAGGTCAGCCTGGGCTAGAGTGAGACCCTGGCTAGGGAAAACATAAAAAAAAAAAAATGGCATTGGTCTGATCCAATGCATCTCCTGGCACCGCTTCAACTCATGTCTCAGGCCAGTGCCTCACCTTCCTTAGTTTGTACTGAGGGAAAATCTCTCACCCATTTCACACAATGACGATCTTCTCCGTAGTGAACGAGCCTAAACAGTGCATCGGACAAGTTCTGCGGCAAGCACTGTGCTTGTGTTCTGCACTTGCAACAGCAGCACTCTGGGTCGTGCGTGCACCACGACCGTTCCATCCCCGTGTGTGTGCGACGATCAGAGATGTAGAAAATCACTCAGACACTGACAGCTGCTCAGTGGTAGGCCTGGGTTTGAACCCAGGCTTTCTGGCCACAGTGTCCCTACCCTGTGGTGGCACCACACTGCCTAGAGCTGTAGGTTCATGCCCATGTAGGAAATGGGTCCAGGACGAAGGAACTTGCCTGCATTCATGCCATTGCACGTGGCAGACCTCACATTGGAATCCAAGTCTTCCAGCTTTGGATCTCATGTTCATTCTACATCAACCCTCAAGAACTAAGACCATCTTTCTAAGAATTAGCAGTTAACACGGAGATGTGTGGGGCAGGGATGAGGGGGCATGGACTTCCTCTGTCTACCCACTGGGTTTCCATGGCTGCTACACAGCTTCCTCTAACAGTCAGATGGCTACAAGGGACCATGAGGATAAAGGACGGAGCTGGGAAGCCCTTTGCGTCTCAGTCCTAAGACGCCCCCACCCAGACATACTCCCCACACTCTTTACCTCTTTTACTGAATAAGGAGCCTCTGGCTGGAAAGCAATAGTCACCCAGCTAGTTAAAGGGAGAGCTAGGGCTAGACCCCTGAGCTTGGCTCTTGCCTAGTTCTTTGTCTCCATCCTTTGATCCCTAGCCCAGGTACTTCCAATTGAGGAACAGCAAGGAATAAGGTGGATTCTTGAAATGGCTATAGGACATAAATAATTTTTCATACACACAAAAAAATTCACACAGTAGCTGGGCGTGGGGGCATACGCCTTTAATCCCAGCACTTAGGAGGCAGAGGCAGGAGGATCACCATGAGTCCAAGGACACTATGAGAATACATAGGGAATTCCAGATCAGCTTGGACTAGAGTGAAACCCTACCTCAAAAAAAAAAAAAAAAAAATCCACACAGGAGGGACTATCTTGTGCCTCAATCCATGATGAAAAAGGCATTAAAATTGAAAATAAAAGCAGGAGTTGATGAGTCCTGGACTAAAGTAAAACCAGCCAGGCTGAGTCAGGCAAGTGCAATGTCACCCTCCAATTTCTCTGATTTTATTTTAAACTTTCATATTTTCTTCATTAAGGATTTTTTTGGGGATGACACAGAGTCTCTAGCCCATGCTATCCATAAACCCACGAAGTCACAAAGGAGTACCTTGAACCCTGATCCTCCTTGTCTCTGTCTCCTGAGGGCTGAGAGTAAGCTCTACCACCACATCCAGATCATCATGGATTTTTAAGATTGATTTTTTTTTTTTTTTTTGGTTTTTTGAGGTAGGGTCTCACTCTGGCTCAGGCTGACCTGGAATTCACTATGTAGTCTCAGGGTGGCCTCGAACTCTCGGCGATCCTCCTACCTCTGCCTCCCAAGTGCTGGGATTAAAGGCGTGCGCCACCACGCCCGGCTGATTTTGATTTTTAAGTATACTTCACTGAAATGGCATTGGTCTGATCCAATGCATCTCCTGGCAGCCCTTCGACTCATGTTTCAGGCCAGTGCCTCACCTTCCTTACCCTAATCTTGGCCCTGCCAAGCTGAACCAAGCCCAGGGCTCAATCACATATGAGAAACCAGTAAAAAGGGGGGCTAAGGGCACATCTGAGTAAGGGAGACAAGACTGAAAAAGCAGAACTGAGTCCTCTCAAGTGGGTATGGGCTTGTGGGAAACCAGTATGACCCAGAAGATTTTCAGAAGTTGTACAGGATCCTCAACAAATAGTCACAACGGGAGAGAATACAGACATCCAAGATGCACACCCCACCTTTGAAAAGTCTGTTGATGGTGAGTGGCTTGTCTCCATGCAGAGAGCCCTTCCCTCCCTCCAGGCTGAAGCCCAGGCCGGCAGAGGTCTTCTCCAGGGTCACTGTGCAGATGATGACATCAGCTGCAAGGGAAACACAAGGAGTTAGTGACCACTCCTCCCTCAGGCCCCTGCCCTGGTTCATACTGCCTGCTTAACCATGTACACATGGAAACCCAACCTCACACTCACGCAGTATTCCTGGAGAGGTGTCGGGGCCATGGATCACTGAGCACCACCACCAACTTTGGATCCAAATGTCCACGGGTAGTATGGCCCACGGGGCTTGTCTGAGTTGGGAGAACTTACTGGATTCTACAGAAGCATCGCTGGCTGTGGAAACTGATGCTGCGGAATCCGTGGAGGAGTCCAGGTCGTGTGTGGTCTCCAGAGTAGACCTCCTGGTGACGATCACAGCTTGCCTCGGGTCCCGAGCTTGGCGGAGGATGGCCAGGGCATCGTTGTGGGTGGCCCCTTTGAGTGACTTGCCGTTGATGGAAAGAACCTCGCTGCCCTTCTGAATGGTGCCTTCCTGAGAGGCCAGCCCATTTGGAAACACTCTGTGAACCTGAGCAAGGCAAGGGGTCAGGATCTACAAAACGAACTCAGGGTTGCAACTGTGCTGGAGGAGGAGCCTGAACCAGCCTGTCCACCAGCCTGAGGAGTTTGGGCCCAAGACCACAGAGACTGTGCCCCAGCTCAGAGCTGCCAGCCCCTGGTCTGCATTCATGCCTTCCTGCTCTACCCAGAGCAGGGATCAGCAGCAATGACGGCCAGGGGAGCGCTTAAACTGACTGCTACACATCCTTATCTGCAGGGACAGCTTTTGCCTTACCTGCCCCAGATTACATTTCCAAAAGTGATTTCCTGGTAGCACTAATTCAGTGGCATATTAATGGGTGATGCAGAAGCACGGGTTTCTAAGATCAAAGCAACTTGGGGAATACTGGATTAAACAAAGGTTTTGAAGGACTAGGGGGATGGCCTGGTGGGTAAGGCACTAGCTGCGCAAGCAGAAGGACCTGAGGGCAGATCATCCCCAGCAACCATGTAAAGCACCCAGCACTGTGGTGCAAGCCTGAATCCTAGCGCTGGGGAGACAGGGACAGGGAATTCCTGGAGCTCACTGGCTAGCTAGTCTAATTGAGTCAGTGAGCTCCAGGTTCAGCAAAAGACCCTGTGTGGGACTGCAGAGATGGCTTAGCGGTTAAGGTGCTTGCCTGCAAAGCCTAAGGGCCCAGGTTCAATTCCCTAGTACCCACATAAGCCAGATGCATGACAGGGCACATACATCTAGAGTTCCTTTGCAGTGGCTGGGGGCCCTGGCATGCCCATTCTCTCTATATATCTGCTTCTCTCTCTCTCTCTCTCTCTCTCTCTCTCTTGCTCTCTCTCTCTCAAATAAATAAATAACTATTTTTTAAAAAAGATCCTGTGTTAAGGAATAACAGTGGAAAGCAATCAAGAAAGACTCCTGACACCGACCTCTGGCCTTCACACACACATGCACACATGCAAACACACACATATGAACATGTGTACACATCCGCATGCAAAAAAATGGTCTACTTGACTAAAGACATTAGAAACTCTATAAGCCAACATGTACCCCAGATCTCTGAGTAGGCAATGTAGCAATACTGTGATGTCAGTGTTTCAGTAAAGCCTTTCCAGCTTCTTCCTCAGGAAGCACTTAAGTTACACTAGCCTAGGCTGCCACGGCATTTAAAAATACTTACTTACTTGAGAGAGAGAGAGAGAGAAAGGGAGAGTGGATATTGGCATTGCAGGGCCTCCTGCCACTGCAAACACGAACTCCAGACACATGCACCATGTTGTACATCTGGCCTTATGTGGGTAACTGGGGAATCAAACCCTGGCTGTGAGACTTTGCAAGCAAGCACCTTTAACCACTGGGCAATCTCTCCAGCCCTGCCTAGGCATTATTGAAGCTCCTCCCCTAGACATTGCCATTCTTCAGCACATCTCATCCCTTCCTGTATGGGCCATGGGATTTGAACAATCTCAGGTTCCATCTCCTTAGTGACAAGACAACCCATGGGCCACCGCCAGAACCTGCTCTGTACTCTTCTACTTCTATGATGGGAACAAGGCTCTACGTTTCTCTAATTTATTTTAGTAACGGAAAAATTCTGACTTCTGCTTATTTTTTAAAAATATTTTATTTTTATTGATTTATTTATTTGATAGCGAAAGAGGGAGGGAGGGAGAGAGAGAGAGAGAGAGAGAGAGAGAATGGGTGCACCAGAGCCTCCAGCCATTGCAAACAACCTCCAGATGCGTGTGTCCCCTTGTGCATCTGGCTAATGTGGGTCCTAGGGAATCAAACTTGGGTCCTTTGGCTTTGCAGGCAAATGCCTTAACCGCTAAGCCATCTCTCCAGCCCACTTCTGCTTAATTTTGTGGTACTGGCAATTGAACCTAGGGCCTTGCATATGCTAGGCATGCGCTACATATCCTCAGCCCTTCAAAAAGAAATTAGTATGAGGCAGGGTCTTGATATGATATGAGGCAGGCTGACCTTGAACATGACCTTGAACAGACATGCACCTCAGGCCCAGTAGAAAAAATTCTGTTAGGTGACCAGATATGGTTAGAATCTCTGGGCCGTAAGACACAAGCAGGAAGCAGAGCTTCCACTGTGAACTTTGAGTCCCTGCTCTACAAAGGAAGCAGAAATGCCGTAAATTCCTCAACACAAGGTACGGGACATGAATGTAGACCACAGGTCACTGAAGGCCAAGCATGCAGTGTGGTCAGGGCGAGGGCTCTGTTAGTTCCCCTTTAAGGGATCTGGAGAGGAATGGGAAGGGGGACACTGGGACACGGGGGGGGGGGGGGCAGAGGTTGGTCCCTGCGTGTGGCTGCAGAGTCTGGGTGTGGTGGTTCAAATGCAGTGAAAAGAAACTGCCGCCCAAGGACAGAGAAGGCTGGGAACGCTCTGCCCACAGCTGTGTACTCTGATCCTCAAACAGGAAGTGAACTACATCGTCATGAACCCTTTGGTAACTCTGCTACAGGCTTAGAAACAGACACTGGTACTCAGTCGTTTTATAGGCTCTTTTGAGGTAGAGAGTTCATAAAGGAATCAAGAGTGCTCATTTAGGGCTGACTCAGGCCTCAGGTGACCCGACAGCAGTGTGCCAAGTTACCATTGCCGGCGGGTGGGGCGGGGGTTGTGGTTAAGTTCAATGCTAGCTGATACTGGGAGCGGGACGTTTTGTTGTCAGCTGGCCAAAAGCGTTTGGAAGAGCCCAGCACCAGCCACTCTGAGACAGATTCGCTGCGGGTGACAGCACTGCGCTAGCTTTAGTAGCGTAGAACTGATATGCCACACACAGCCTGGGCTCTGGAGATCTGGGTAGGGGACTGGTGACTGAAAGCCACGGGCAGAGGACAGTGGCCAACACTGATCAGATTGCCTAGGCCAGAATGATGAGACTCACAGGGCAATACGGCTGGGATACAGTTCTGTTGCCCTCCCCATACTACCTCAGGCTCCAGTAGGTCCTGGATGAGTGGGTGCAGGACCACGAGCTCTGCAGCCCCTGGCTGAGCCCTGCAGAGCTGTCTATGAGCAGTTGCAGTCACTCTTCTTCCTCTCCTCCGCATCCCATGATTCCTAGCCGGCCATCAGGTCAGCTTCTCGACTGCCCAAGAGAACATCCTGACCCTCCGAGCGGACAAGAGCAGAGCAGCTCTCCTTTACAGGACTCTGCCTTCCCAGCGTCCCTTTCCCCCCAAGTGAACTAAGCTACCTATTGTACTGCGGTCAGGTCTTCCTTCTGTCCTGGTCTGCGGCCCTCTAAACGTTCCCTGTGGCCATAGGTCATTCCTGTATGAGTCCCAGTGACCACTAGTGCTGTAACTCCAAAGGAAGAGATGTGACTATGGGACCAAAGTTGGTCTCGATTTTTAAAGTGTTTTCCAGAGCATCTTCAAAACTACAGTCACTAGGGCTTCATCTTTGCCAAATTCTGATCAAGATGTTTTGGTGTGGATTGTACACACACACGCACACACATACACACACAATTTTTTTGAGCTTGTTTTGGTGCACGGAAATTGGATGCATTAAAAGAAGGCTAATGCTGATGGTTAACTCTGGGTCTGATGGGAGACCACACTGTGCTTTTTGGAAGGAACAGTCCTAAAGACTGCCCTTTAAATTCCCGTTTTGACCCCCTGTCCAGCAGCCTGGTATGACACTTTCCTCTGTTTCCTGGCAAGTTTGCCTCCCACCTCCCACTCACCCACTCTGGCTCCGATATACCCCATCATTGACTCTCTTACCGTGATCATCTTGTTCTCAAGATCCGCTCCTCCTGCCAAGCTGAACCCAAGGCCAGCACCTTCCTCCTTGTGTAAGACAGTCACGTGAATGCTGTCTAACTGCTGTGGGTGAAAAGGCATACATTTTACTGAGGCAGTGTGAGCAGTTAAACCAATGCTTTCTTAAACACCAGCCCTGGGCCAGTTCCACCACCTCCTCAGACCCCAGTTTCTGTTTCATCATACTGAGAAGACTGTGCTGTCAGGAGTTAAAGGAAGTACTCCCACAAGACCTGCACTGTTCTGAGTCTATAAACACTTTGACACAGAGGACACAGAGAGAGAACAAAACAGAGGAAAGACTACCTTGAAGGAGGAGGGTCCTCAGTGGAATGGGGGTGGGAGAGAGGGAACAAAAGAGGGTAACATGATGGGAACATGCCAAATTACAGTATATTCATTTGTTAAGGTTCCTAATAAAAACTGAAAAGGAGGAGGAGGAGGAGGAGAGATATGATGTATGTACAGCAGCAGCAAGTCCAGCTCGTTTCCTCTCTTGCTCACCCGTCACGCCCACGCTCACTTACACCGGGATGTGGGTTACAAAGTGAACCAGAACCTGCCGCAGGCTGGACGGCACAGCTCTCCTATAGCACTGCAGGAGGGCAGGCTGCGGGATTTGGGTCCAGGGCCCAGGAGCCAGTGTCATTTCTCAGGGATGGGCTGCTCCCTCTTGCTTCTCCTTCATGGGGTACAGCCACGGCGGCAGGAAGGGGCCCAGCTGCCCTCTTCCTCTAGCATGCGTGCATGCATACCCATGTGCACACACACCAATATGCACAACACCTCCCATCCAGGAGCCAGGACAATCTCCCTGCGCTTTCCAAAGGCAGAAAGTCCTATTCTATTCTACAATCTAGGACTGGAGAGGTGGCTTAGCAGTTTAGGTGCTTGCCTGTGATGCCTAAGGATCCACGTTCAACTCTCCAGATTCCGCATAAGCCAGACGCACAAAAGTGAGGCAAGTGCAAGGGTCGCACATGCCCACTAGGTGGCGCAAGCATCTGGCGTTGTGGCTGAGGCCCTGGCATGCCAACTCTCTCTCTCTCTCTCTAAAATAAAAAAAAGAAAAAGAAAAAGAAAACAGAAAACAGAAAAAAACTTTTAAAAGCTAGGGTCTAGGGCTATAATGTCCACAGGAGCCAGGTAGATCACTAAAGTGGGCAAGATAGGCAGACATGAGTGATTGATATGCAGAGGGCCAAACACACCTGCTCACAAGGATCAGATGCCAGAGGAAGGCAGACTCCATGCTACCCAATCACTGTCTTTAAAGAAAAAGTCAGAAATTCAGGTTTTGATGTAGAAATTTTTTTTTCGTATCTAAAATCTGATCACTCTCAAAAAACATCATCATTCAGATGAAGTAAAATATCTCACAGCTCCACTTGACTCATGGGCCGCCATTTTGTACGTGGGTGCTGAGAAACATGGGGAAGGGTTCATTTGCTCAGCCTCCGACTTGGAGTTGGCTCTGTGATCCTTTCATGGACAGTATCAAAATATGTGGCTCAGCATTGGCTCATACCTCTGAGGTAATTCGGGTTATTTGCCCTGTAGGCAGCCACCATGTTAGAAAATAAATGCGCTACCAGTAACACCCTAGGCAGAACAGCTCCGGGTTTACAAGGTTTTGCCTCTGTTATTTCATTTCAGCTGAATAAAGCCCTGGAGAGTGATGAACTGTCCCAGCTACAGAGGATGTACGGAAGGCACACAGGAGGAACCAAGGCAAGGAAGATAATGGCTTCATCAGCCTTGACCACACCCTTGACCTTGGAAGGGCAGCTGTGAGGCCTCCTATTTAAAAAAAAACAGAGGTTCCTCCCCTTCCAGCTTGCATTACTCCATTGCAGGGGTCCTGTGTAGGCCTCGGGGAGCCCTGAGGGAGAGGTGCGCAGGAGCCCACACTCTTGCCTGTGCCTCCAGCTCTGCCCAGACACTTCCTCTTTGCACACCTTTTGACTGTACTCAGGAACCACCTGGGAAGTGGGACTTTCAGAACGACGTGGCCACAGCTCGGAGCCTTTGGGAGTTCCCCCCCAGCTGTGCAGCAAAGGTAGTGAAAGCTGACGCTCTTCCCTCCTGCGCTGCTTACAACGGCCAGCATGCTTCTGAGCGGACACGCATGCCGGATCAGAAGCCGTGGGCTCAACACTGAGCTTGAGCTTGAAACACAGAAGCAAGGCTCTGTGACCTTGAACCTTATCATTCTCATTCATAAAATGGCAAAAAAGATACACAAAATCCTCATATCAAAAGTGTTTCAGGCTGGCGGGATGGCTTAGCGGTTAAGGCGCCTGCCTGCAAAGGCAAAGGACCCAGGTTCGATGCCCCAGGACCCACATAAGCCAGATGCAGAAGGTGGTGGCGCATGCATCTGGAGTTCATTTGCAGTGGCTGGAGGCCCTGTCACACTCACTCTCTCTCTCTCTCTCTCTCTCTCTCTCTCTCTCAAATAAACAAATAATAATAAAAAAGTGTTTCATAATGCTGCAAAGCTTCCTTCAAGGAGAAAGCCTTACTATGGTATGGCTAGGTGACACAGTGTCCCCCTGCTATGGACAGGTCAGAATGACTTGGTTTTCCTCTACTGTAAGCATGACAAAACCTGGGCCTGGTGTCAGCTCTGAGAGCTGCCTTCTCAAGCCTCGAGGCCAATGGGCTTCTTGAGTCCTTCCCCTCTGGCCCAATCAAGGCGGCCGCCCAGCCCACAGGAAGCCCGTGTCACCGGAGATGTGCACACACAAGCCTACCTTCAACGTCGCTTCATCCAGAACTCGCACTTCCTCGATGAGCTTTTTCAGTTCTTCTGAGCTCAGCAGGGAGATAACTGACTGGCCAGGTTGACAGGAACAGTGGTCCCTGTCCTCTGCTTCTCTGGGCTCGGTGAGGCCTTCTGAGTACTCTCTCAGCTCTGAAAGGCTTTTCCAGGCAGAAGCAGCAAAGTGTGAGAAACAGGACTCCTGAGAGTGGGCGTCTGTCCTGTCTACTCTATTCCATGTGGTGCTTCACGCTTACCTCATTCCAGTACTTGATAAGACTCATCCATTTTCCATAAGAACAATCAATAAACAGGAGCAGAGCCCACTCAAGAGAAAAGACCGAGCCCTAGCCCTGCAGCAGAAGCCCCTAAGGGACCCCTCTACTGATGACTCACAGGCCCATGAATCAGGTCTTGTTCACCTCTTAATTTCAGCTAAAGTGGAAACCAGGGTGAGCATGGACGGAATAAGTCCATGGTCAGTGTCCGAGCTGGGGACGGGACGAGGTATTCTACTTCCCTGCTGAGGCACTGGGTCGGCTCGCAGAGCACAATGGGCTCCTACTGGGGAGCAACATGGACTCCCAAGGAAGCACCTCTTGACCCCATCCTTTTCCCTAAGTCAAGAGCAAACCTTGCATATATGGGTCAGCCTTGCACATCCCCATGGGCCGGCCCTGAGTCCTGCTTCCCATCTCTCCCAAGGCCAGAGGCTGCGTGAACTCCTCGTGAACACTGGAAGGCAGGGGTGTATTACACGTGTATACATGTGTGCAAATGCACACAAGGCGATGGAAAGATCTTTTAACTGGTTTATCTGAGAAATGTCTAAGTGATACGTTGGATTCTAAAAGAGAAAAATGAGGAAGAGAAACAGTGGCTGCGGACACTCACTTGAGAGAGAACCCTGTGTCGGTGGCAGCCACTTCAGCGGGGCCCTCTGCAGCCAAGTCAGCGCTGGAAGGTGGCTTTGGAGATGCCCTCCCTTTGGAGACGCAGGTGATCTGGCCACAGGAGACCGAAGATGGAAGGCACAGCAGGGATTTCATGACAGCCGACGACACCTGGCTGCTAATGGAGTACAGCTTGCTGGTCTTCTCATCCAGCAGCTTCGTCTCACAAGACTTGGTCCTGGTCAAGGGGAAGCTCCGTGCCCGCTGGCCTGGCATCTTGACGGCTGGGCCCGGACTGTCCTCAGTCTGTGTGGTCAGCAGCCTCAGGAGAGGGTCCAGGTCTGAAGAGAGTGCTTTCTGGCCTGGCGGAGGGGACTCGGACACACCTGGGTCACTGGCCTCTGAGGTGGCAGGGACACTCGTCGAGAGGTTCCCTCTATTTCCTTGCCTGGGCTTCGCAGAGACTGGTGCCTCTCGCCCCAGGAGGCCAGAAAACTGTCCTCCCTCTTGCTTCACTGGAGGCGTCGGGGCTCCTCCAGAGCTGGGCTGCATGCTCAGTCTCTGGGCTCCTCTGTCAGGCAGTTGTGAGGCTCCCAGGTTTTCAAAGGAGCTGATTCTCTGCTTGATGGAGGAGGAGAAGGAGGCCCGTGAGTGTGGCTCCAAGGCCTCCCTGGAAGTGGGTGTTGACTGGCTGGGTGGGGCAGCTTCGGGCAGTCTTCTTGAGTCTGGGACACGATTCCTCAAACCTTTTAAGCTTTGACGAAACCAGGCTGGTTTGGGGGCCACGGGGGGCCCCTTCTTCACAGCGCTGCTGTCTGATGACTTGTAAACTTTGGGAGCACCGTTACCAGCATCCAGCTTTGAAAGGGCCACCTCTGGGTGTCCCCGTGTCCTGTCTTCTTCACCCAGGCTGAGGTTAGGCTGAAGTGGCATGTGGCCATGGTTCTCACTCATGATGGGGCTAAATAAGTTTTTGATGCAGTCTGAAATTCTAACCCAAGGGTCTTCAGCTGTGGTATCAAAGCTATAGTCCATCCGCGCCTGCCTCTTCAACAGTGGGTGCTTAATTGGGGATACTTGGGTCACTGGGGACAGAAACATAGCCAGGCATGTGCATTATGTCTTGCTGGGATAGTTCTTCCTAAAGTCTAGTTGCAAAGATCAAGGGCTCAGGGGCAAAAGCAGTGGACACTGAGTTGAACCAGCTCCAGATGCTTTTACGTGACTGAGGTGCCAAGAGGCAGGATTGGACAGCAGGAAGGGGAGTTCCCTTCCTGGCATCCTAACATCTTTTCACTGTGAGTATTTTCAGGCAGTAACTGCTCTAAGATCTGGCATGTTACAAGTGAGGAATCCAACATTCAAGAAGGGTGAGGGGGGTCGCTGATTGCAGAGCTGCACAAGACCCCACATTTCCTCAATGCCCCCACTCCCATCCCCTTTTCACTGTCCAGAATAATCACCCAGATAACCCGAGAGATGCAAAAGCCAAAGCCGTTCTCTTGTGTCTTAACCTTTACTGCTACAAGTCACATGTTGGTCGCCATATTTGTTTTGGATGATTCATGTCATGTGAAAGCGAGGTGAATGAGGATGTCTACAGATGGGGTGATTCCGGCCTGTCACAGCTGTCTGTGCTCCATCTCACCCCCATAAGCATTTCACACATCTCTGCACCTGTCTGCCCATGAAGTCCTGAAGGTGGGTGAATGTGTTCCTCTGCCCTCACTCAGGTCATTCATCAGCTTGCTCAACAAAGGAGTGTTTGTCCAGTTGAAAGAACTGATTAAAAAAACTCCAGATAGAGAAGAGCTATGTGACATTAATTCTGAACTTTGACTGCACACTGGAAACTGAAGGGTACACTTCTCAGTTCTGTGTTGATACGTCTGGGGTGTGGCCTAAGCACTGGGAATGCAGTGTGCCACACAGCGTGCTCCACCATGCCATGTCTGAGGGCAGCCCAGACATGGCATCTATTTTCATAAATGGAGGAGACTGTCCTCAACTCCCTTTCCTAGGGACAGGGGCAGCTGGGCCTTTAACCCTGGCAGCTAAGAGGCCAAGTCACTCTGTAGCTCCCTATGTTCCCCATACGTCACCTTTTAAAACTAAGCTGCTTGGATTTCATGATTTTTACCAGGGGTGGGGGGGTAGGGGGATGCTTCATATAAGAATGTACCCACGGGCTGGAGAGATGGCTTAGCAGTTAAGGGCTTGCCTGTGAAGCCTAAGGACTCCAGTTCGAGGCTTAATTCCCCAGGACCCACGTTAGCCAGATGCACAAGGCAACGCATGCATCTAGAGTTCGTTTGCAGTGGCTGCAGGCCCTGGTGTGCCTATTCTCTCTCTCTCTCTCTCTCAATCTGCCTCTTTCTTTCTCTGTCTGTTGCTCTCAAAAAAAAAAATGAACAAAATAATTGAAAAAAAAGAATGTACCCACACTTACAGAGCACTCATCTCTCCTTTCTCTAATTTCACTGTCCAGCCTCAAGGAAAGTACTGAATTCTGTCTGACATCAAAGACAAGCCCCAGGACCTCAGCAGGTGAGCCTGGCCCTCTCAGTACATTCATGCAATTCTAGATTCAGCTGCAAGGAGCTGCTACACTAAGAATTTAGAGCCAAAGGTTTGATAGGCAAGTCCTTCTTTATCAAGGGGAAGGGCCATCATACTCCCTGGTCATGTCCTCCTTTAGGATGACTAAGGGAAGGGAGGATGGAAGTGTGGAACCTCCATTGGTAGGGCACCAGCTGTGAGACAAAATGTGCTAGATCTTTCCATTCATAATGTCATTTAACTCTCCAGGGGCCTGTAGCGTTCTTAGGCATATGGTTTGTAGCACCCACATTTATTTCTCTGTCATAACTGGTGGCTTCTGAAAGCAGGAATAGGCTGTTTCACCTCTTCGTCCCTTCTCTTTCCCAGCATGAATCACTGCCTTACATACCCACTACTTGGTGCATGCTAGATGCACTGAGTCATGCACTGGAGTTCTATGAGACCTTCCATGCCTTGCTGACCAGTAAACGAAGCCTGCAAAAGCAAGGCAAATGGCTCAGATCACCGTTAATGATGTTAAGTCTAGGATTTCCTGGCTCCATATCCCCCCTCTTTTCTTTCTAATATTTATTTTAATTTATTTATTTATTTATTTATTTGGCAGAGAAAGAGGAAGAGAGAGAGGAAGAATGGGTGCATGAGGGCCGCCAGCCACTGAAAATGAATTCCAGACACGTGTTCCCCCCTGTGCATCTGGCTAATGTGGGTCCTAGGAAATTGAACCTGGATCTTTTGGCTTTGCAGGCAAAGGCCTTAACCGCTAAGTCATCTGTCCAGGCCATCCTCCCCTCTTTGTAGCAGCCGCTAGGTACTCAAGCCACATCTTTGCACTGACAGGCGTATCACACAGACCTTTGCTATCTACATACTGAAGGAAGTGACCACCAACGAACACTACTCGGAATTTCTCCACACTGCTCCTCAGACCTGGGAGTGCTGACTAGAGTCCTACATGCTGACACCCTAGAGGCAGCTGCACAGGGTAGCTGGATCGAATCCATCCGGACAGTCAGCACCGGCCTGCATGCCCACCGCCACCACTCCAGCATGGCTGCTCCAACCAGGAAGTCCCTCGCTGAGCAGCACCTCCACTGTCATCCCACCTCAGCGCCTAGGACTCCTGTCCACCATCCATCAGGCCAAGTCACCGGCTGTATCAGTGCAAGGCACTGACCTCAGACCAAAGTCCAGTCCTACCTGATCCTTGGCCCTGTCTCTGTAAGTTCCAGACAGCGGCTCACCTGGGCTGGCTCTCCTCCTTGGAGTGCCCTCAGAAGGGGTCACAGTCTGTCTGCTAACTGCCGGTCCCGGGCAGCAGGCAGCAGTGCAGGGGGTCTTCCCTGCTGTGTCTTCCTGTGGCAGCAGGGTTGGCAGCAGCTCTCTGGCTTCCTGTGGTGTAAACAGGAAGTGAGACTGTGTCAAAATTGTAGCCTCCCGCTGTGAGAAGGTAAGACACACTTTGACTAGGACTTGAGGGAGAATATGGAGACACTTCTGTGGGAAAGCCACTGGGGCCTTAGAAGGAGGGTCCTTTCCTTCACTGGGCTGTTGTGGCACATTCAGTCCAAGGGCATCCCTGGCTTCCAACGATCTGGTGTGCCAAATATATAGGCTCAAACTGCAGACACGGGAAGTTCCTGCCTCTCTGTGATGGGGCAAGAGGCTAGGCTGTGGAAGATGCTGGCATGACTTGGTCCATAACAGCATGCTGGCCAACTACCTATGTCAAGAAGGTACAGAGGGGACAAAGAAACTGCCTTATAGTGTTCTCTAAGTTAAAAGCCTTAGACCACTCAGTAAGATCATGTTCATTGCTTTCTACATGGTGGGGTTTTTTTGTTTTGTTTTGAGATAGGGTCTCATGTAGCACAGGCTTGTCTTGAGCTTCCTATGTAGCTGAAGACGACCTTGAACTCCTGATCCTCCTGCCTTTACCTCCACAGTGTTGAGATTATAGATGTGTTACCACCACACCTGGTTTATGAAGTGCTGGGGATCAAGCCCAGGGCTTTTCCACCTAGGCAAGCATTCTACTAACCCTCATCCCCAAGGTCTTTGTTAAAAATAGCGAGCATGCTACAAAGATGACAAATACTCAGCAAGTGTGTCCTGCAGCACCTAGGGTGACACTACAAAAATTGGTCGCAGAATTGTTTCCCTGTGAAGAAGGAAGCAGTCCCAGAACCCTTCATAAGATAGCCCAGGGAGGAGATGAACCAGGCACCACAAATCTACGTGATACTCAGGTAGAGTTAACCACACCGCAGGAGTGACACGAGGGGCCAAAGGCTGCACAGGGCACACAGTCTGCCCTGGAAGGGGGAAGGCTTTGCAAAAGAAGAGATTCGTTTCTGGTTCTAGAAAGCAAAGTAAGAATTTTCCAGGCAAACAGGCGTGATGCCCTCCAGAAGAAAAGAATGCGAAGTCAGACCCCAGCAAAATGATGCCTCGAATAGCTGACTATGTGTAAGACAGGTATTTTGCTTTGCTGCAGGAGCCCTCGTTTTCTGTTCCTTCCAGAATCAAGTTGTGATGGGCCAAGTGACAAGGCTGCTGTTCCTTCTAGAGGAAGGAAAAATAGCAGCAACATATTCATCATTAGGTCCAAAAAAGAAATGCCGGATACCCCGGGTCTCAGATTTAAACTCAGGTGGACAGCAGGCACTCTTTGCAAAGGAAAGGTCAGTAAAGGCTAGAAAGGTATTCACAAGGCATTGCTTCATCCCCAGGGCCCCGTTGGACTGAGACTTAAGAGAGTATTTTTGCAATACTGAGAGCTCAATCAATCCAAAGAGTCCTTTTGGCTTCTTGAACTAGTCCCTTGAGACAATGAGGTTTGGCTGTGCCATTAGATACTTAAAATATTAACCCATAGCTCTCTAAATTTCATTTCATCCAATGAGGAGCTCTAGAAGGTGACATTTATAGTCATGAACTGTTGAGCACATTTGTAGACAGCCACCTCTGATACCAACCATAGTCATCTTGGAAAAGACACAGTGTGTTTTATTGTTTAATCTATGTATTTGGCATTATATTCTCTTTGTGAGAAGTCTTTAAAATTAGTGCCTGAAATTGCTTTGATCTTATACAATTTTTTTTTTTCTCAGAGAAATGTTTCCTGGCCCTACACTAGGTGGATGATGGATGGAGACAGCCAAGAATACAAAAAGTAAATGACCCAGATTTAGCAGAGGGGAGAGAAAGGGGCTTTCTTTAATGCAGGCAATGTTTGGAGAGGATCTATAAAAGTGGATAGAATTGGTATTTTGTTTAGGAAAAGATCTGAAATGTCATTTTGGTTGAAGAAGTAAGGTCTCTTTCAGTTAAAGGGAAAGTCTTTGGGGATGTGATTCATAGCTACTTGAGAAGGGTCTGTGACTCTGGAAAGAAAACACTACAGAGCGAGGGAAGAGAGGAAGATAGTGAGGAAGAAAGGACAGGAAGATGAAGAGAGAAAGACGGAGGTTGTACAAGAGGCCACAGAGAATAATCTGGTGAGGAGGGCCCAGGAACGGCCAAGGACATGCTAGAAGAATGATGTAATAGACTGCTTCCTGTTTTCTGCAGGGACATAACCCTACCTTTACAACACCAACCAAGTATAACCACCAAGTATGTTGTGTTAGTTGTGTGCTTTCAGAAATAAGTTCTAGAAGGTTCTGCTGGCCATGTGAGACAATGCAAAGGCCAAAGAACAGCCACAGGATGGCCTTTGTGCTAATGGGGACAGAGCTGCTGGCGGAGGAGGGGGAAAGGACATGGATGCTGACAAGCCAGGACAAGGCGCCCATGATGGGGAATGCTGCATCTGAGAATGTGTGTGTGTGTACAAGAACATGCATGTTCACAGACGTGTGGGAAGGCATGTGTGTGTGCATGATTGTGTGTGTTCACACACACATTCCTTGCCTGGCCTTCCCTGCAGAAAACTTGCTTTCTCCTCTGGCCACCTTACTGGGTAACGCTCTTGGCCCTGTATGTGGCCCCGCCTGGTCAGGTCAGAGCACCCGCTCTCTCCTTTCCTGGGTATCCAGAAGGAAGGCAAAAAGCCTGAACTCTTACCCACCCACTTCTCATTAGTGTTTCTGGGTTCAGTCGTTGGCCCTAAAGAGAATGAAGTACTTGCTGAAAGGAGGGGAGCAGCCACACATGCCCCTGGGAAGCCCCGTCAGTACTGCTAGGCTGCCCTGTCCTGTCAGCTGCTTGCGATGCTGCAGACTCAGGCCCTCCCTCCTCCTACCAGCTCATGCAGGAGGGAGCCACTAAGTGACAACAGAGGGCACCTGGGCCTTATATGAGAGGCCAGGTCACCCCGATGCACCCCCACCTAAGAAAGGCAAAGTGAACAAGGAGAAAGGGGCTAGATTTTTCCACGATGACCCATCTTCACTTTCAAAAAGGCACTTTAGTTTTTGGCTCCTTTTAATTACTTAAAGTGAGAACTTCCCCACAAGCAGAGCACCTGAGACTGCTGAGCTCAGCCGCCTCACCGTCGGGTGGCCCTTCTGCTGATCTTTCATGACATGAGACAAATGAGCCCCATGGACAGAACCTTCTTGGACATCAGCAACCATCGAGCAGGACCAGGACTTTACTTCCAGGCCTACCAAGCTTCACGCCTCTGTCCACAGTGTGCCCAAGGAGAGTGCTGAAGGGATGGGGTTTCTCCTACCAGATCAAGGGAGATCTAAAGACCCAAGCCGCAGCTGATGGGCCTGGATAGTCATGCACCCCCACCACGCCCATCCTCATACCTGACCGCAGGTGGGCAAGATGGGCCTGGAAGAGTCTGTAGCGTTCTCTTTCTCTTCCGGACTCTTCTGAGGCTCGCTGTCACTTTTAAAGTATTTTCTGGGCGGAGGCTTAGGCTTGGAGGATGTTGGCTTTCTCACCAAAATCTCGAAGGATTTCTTCATTCTCAGCGGTGGGTGGCTGTCCCTGTCCAGGTTCTCGGGGAGGGGCGGGCTGTCCTGGAGTGGCCTGGATGGAACCCCAGGACACAGGCTTTGCTCCTGTGCTAGGGCCAGGCTGGGACTGTGCCTGCCGCCTTCCCGCTCAGAGGGCCGCGGCTCCGTGCCAACGCTGCAGGGACTACTGCCCGGGGAGCCAGACATGTAGCTGCTGTCGCTGCTTGAGCGGACCATGACCTTCTGGGCCCTGCGGTGTGGAGGGGCCGAGTGCTTCTCGCGTTCCTTCTCCAAGGTGGGCCGCCCGTGCCAGCTGCTCTCCAGCCTTTTGACGCCTACATGGGAAGCACAGGGGAAGCCCTCAGCTGAGACAGGACACCGCTGGCCTTGCCCATAACTGCTGAAGGTGGTGAAACCCTATAGGAGACAGGCAGTTTCCTTAGCTGGGCAGAGAGATAGGGAAAAGGGGCCCTTGGTAAATGACTATATTCTAACCCAAGATGGTGAAGAGGGTGACCCCACTTCCTCCTTCTTCCCGGCCTAAGTGGACTGTCCCATCTGGTGGACTGGCTTGGCAGGCTTTCTGGGGACCTGTGCAGTAATGGATGCATCACGGACCAACCAGAGCCTTCACCTCCGTTTAAGCTAACCAATCATGGACCCGGGACGGGCGGGCCTCCCTCACGGGATAAAAGTCCGGTTCCCACTGGGGGAGGTGGATTTTCCAGCTCATTTTTCCCATCCTCACTCTGAGGAGTCTGTTGTCTCTGCTTACTTTTCTTCTTACTTTAAATTAAGCTTTAGTCTTTTAAACCCTTTCCTGCCTTTTAATTCTTTAATCAGTAGAGAAAATGAACTCCACGCCCCCAGATGGTATCAGTAGCACCCCGCAGGCCCTTCTGTCTGCTGCTCTGAGGACGCGTTTTGGATATGGAACTTGGCAGTCGTTCAAGCTTTTTGAGCCAGCAAGTGATGGACGCAGAAGTGCACTACTTGAAGCACCCATTATGTGAGAACTTGGTACCCCAGCTGCCAGGAGACTGGTGGCAGACATCTTTCAGCTGGGAGCCTCTCCAGGGACTCGCAGCTGCAGTTAACTGCCCTGCCAAGGGCGTAGCTCAGTCTGAGGGTCTGGTGGAGGGAGATTATCCAGGACCAGCATTCCTGCCAGCTCCAGCCAATTTGAGTGGGCCGTGGTAGCTGCGCAGTCCCAAGGCCGGCTGTTCCAGTTGTCCCTCCACCAATCCCTGCTCCTGCCCGACCATCCATAAATGAAGTGCCTCACATCGCTGGGATGAACTTTCCAACCAAGCACAGTTCTGGGAAGAAGGGATTTGCTGAAGCTTACAGATAGAGGGGAAGTTCCATAATGGCAGAAGAAGCTGGCCCACTTTCACAGGTCCACGTAGAGAGAGAGGAAGCAACCCCCACCAGCACAAGCAAGCACGCTTCAGGAACTCCAGGCAAAGCTCAAGCACTCTGCACTCTTTAGACTGGCATTGCTGATCCGCCCCTAGCAACACACACCTTAGGGCTGGACCCTAGGATCCACCCGGTGGCCCCCTCCTCCAGCCAAGTGGCTGGAGATCTAAATTACAAGCTTTAATAAACTTCTCAAAGTACTCGGAGGGGGGGCCATCTATTCAAACTACCACACCTCCTAAGAAAATATTGTGTGCTAAACTCTATCTCAGTTACCTTCAAGAGACATTCAGCCTCTAATGCTCCAATTCTGCATCTGTGAAAGGAGACAATAATTCTCAGGTTGCTAGGTGTCGTGGTTTGAATGGAGAAAAAGTCCCCCATAGCCTCATGGGTTTGTGATTAAGCCTCATATTTAACACCCTGCAGATGGAACCTTTGGGAGGTAGAACCTTGCTGGAAGAGGTGTGTCACTGGGGGAGTGGGCCTTGAGGTTTTATAATCCAGCCAACTCGTGCCAGTGCTAGTGAGCTCACTATTGTTGCTTTTCTCTGCTGCTGTGATAAGATATGATGCCCTGGATTTCTCCTCGCTGCCATGATGAACCTTCCTCTCAAAACTGTAAATAAACCCTTTCCTTCTATCAGCTGCTTCTGGTCGAGCATTTCATCCCAGCAATGAGAAGGTTACTGCTGCACCTGGCTTTGAGGGTCAATAGCAAAGGAAGGGCATATGTAGAAGTGAAGGAGAATAGGAGGAAGCTAGCTACTTTTAAGTGGTTTCAGTTAGAAATTGAAGCCCAGAGAAAACCAGGAGATGCCACCCCACATGCCATCTTGCCCTGGTACCAGAATGGAACCCTTGGCAGGAATGGAACTCATGTCTGATCTACAGAGCCCCCTGCTGTCCACAGTCCAGCACACTACCTAGATAGATGGCCCAGGTGGGCTGGCCCTGGGGTCCACCCTTCAAATCTCCAAACCAGTGGGGGTTTTCTTCCCTTTTATGTACCTGGATCCAATGAAAGAATATATTTCAATCAACTATAAATGCTACTCCAGCTCTTCCTTTGCTTTCTCTGGATCCTCTATCTGCCTTCCTGTCCTAACTCAGGGCCACAGGGATACATGTGGTTCTGGCCTGTACCTCCACCCAGCCAGGCTGGATGGGGGGAACGGGAGAGCATAATACTGTTTCATGATCTGGAGGAACTTTTCTGCTTGCCTCTGCTTTGTAGTTTGGGGTAACCGCTCACTTTAATTACATGTATGACTTTTCTCTGGTTTCTAAATCTACCACATGTGTATTTCCCTTACACCCCAGATCTACCACGTGGACGCTTTCACTAGCTCTAGGCCTGTTACCTGTGTCTCTAAACTCAGGGTAACAATGGGCACAACTCTCTTTCTTCCATAAGATTTCTCATCTGGATTCCTTACTCTCTGCTTTTATATTTTCCCTCTGCTATTCTTTTAAGGTCGCACTCTAACCCAGGCTGACCTGGCATTCACTATGTAGTCTCAGGGTGGCCTCGAACTCATGGAAATCCTCCTACCTCTGCCTCCCAAGTGCTGTGATTAAAGGTGTGTGCCACCACGCTCAGCTTCCCTCTGCTATTCTTCCTTAAGGCCCCACCATTTGCTCTCTTCACATCCTTCCATGGGTAACCAATCATAAGGAAGATACTGTGTGTGTTTCTCCTAAGTCTCCCTATACAAGCTCCTATATTCTATCCTCCATGTACTCATGGCTTTACTCTCTAGTCTGTCCCTAAAACCCTCAAATTTTCTTTGCTGCTAAACTGCACAGTGTTTTCCACATGAGAGTGTGTTTCCTACTCCTCACATATTCATGAATCTGCTCTAGCTTTCTTCCTAAATCCCAATCTCCCTTGAATAAATCCCACAATTTGTAATTTCTCCCTAAATAAACTTAATAATTCATAATTTATCCTTCATGAGTTTCATTTTTATCAATTATTTGTTAAAAACAGAACAGGCATGTATCTGGAGTTCATTTGCATTGGCTAGAGGCCCTGGCATGCCTATATTCTCTCTCTCTCTCTCTCTCTCTCTTTTTTCTCTCTCTTTCTCTCTGTCTCTCTCTCACACACAAATAAATAAAGAAATAAAAACAGGACCCAAAATTGGAATTCATAAATATGGGGGTCTCTGCTGAACCCAAAAATCCTGCACCAGAAGCACTCTGAGCCAGCATCTGTGCTAATGCTGTGTGCTGTTGTATTCTATGGGAGTTCTGAGGTGACTTGACCAAAGGCTGGGACAGAGCAGCCTTGTCAGCCATATCCTTGAGGACTTCTTCCCCGTACAGTGGGAGGTCTTCGAGTAGGGAGCCTTGCTTATTCCTAAAAAAATGTGCATAAGAATTAGCTGTGATGATTTAATAAAATAACCCATGAACTGAGATCAATTACTAATTCTCAATATGCTTTTATGACAGCATAGGAATTGCAAATTGAAGGCCTGCAGGGGCAGTGTGTAGGCAAGGCGATCTGGTGGTAAGCAGGGAAGGGAGGTTACTGCTGAGTACCTGCCATCTTCAAAGCAACTGAAATGCTGATATTTTGAAAATCTTGTGTCTCCCATACAAAGCAAAAATGTAAGCCAAATCTAACTGGCGGGTCCGACCACCACCTAGAATCATGCCTGTCTGCCGTGACTGCTCTCTCCTGTTCTGGAGCTACAGGGGGCGAATGGCTGAAGCCTGACCGTTCTCGGAAGGTGACTATGTTTCTGTATCAAGTTCACCACTCCCCTTACCTTCCAAGCTCCACTGGTGTCTCTCCTTTCCAAACTTGAGGCTCTCCATAGCTTGAGCCACAGCTTCCTTGAGTTGCTGCTCAGAAACCTGAAAAACAGCAACCGCCCTCTCCAGTAAACAGTAGGAACACCTGCACCAGGCTCCCAGGGCTGTCCCCGCATCAGGTTCCCTGGGCTGTCCCTGCTGGGCCCCTAAATTCTAGTTTTCACTCTGCAAATAGCTGACAAACCCAACTTGCAGACATGCCCTAGGCATCAACAGGTCCCCAGGTTCTTCTAGGTAATGGCCAATGTCCATCAATAAACGAGTTCTCGAGTAACACCTCTCGGTTCTCCAGCCTTCTCCTATCTACTTGCTGAAAAACTCTAGGCACAGTCATCATTTTGCAGTTTATTTGCAAACTATTCTATTCTTGGCAATGTGATCAGGATATTATCACCACTGTCCCTATCATCAGTGCGGTAACTGTCACCCTTGTCACTCCAGAGTCTAGGCTATGCCTCAGGACATGATCTCTGCACAGCGAGAATTCAATGTGGGTCTCAGTTTGGGTCCCAGTTTCTCCACTGCCCAGCTGCCTGTGCTTAGACACGCTACTCCACATTCTAAGTCTCAGGTTCTTCTGTAAAATGATAACAATAAAACCCACTTCACAGTATGGAAAGAGGATATTTTACATAAATAATTTGTAACTAAAAGTATAGGATACAAAGGGTTTTGGGGGTTGGAGGAATGGTTCAGTGGTTAAGGCATTAGCCTGCAAAGCCAAAGGACCCAGGTTCAATTCCCCAGAACCCACATAAGCCAGATGCACATGGTGACGCATGCTTCTGGAGTTCATTTGCAGTGGCTGAAGGCCCTGGCATGCCCATTCTCTCTCTGTGTCTGCCTCTTTTTCTCTCAAATAAATAAAATAAAATATTTTTAAAGGTTTTTTTTGTTAAGGCTAATATAACAATTAAGGGCTGGAGAGATGGCGTAGTGGTTAAGGTGCTTGCCTGTGAAGCCTAAGAACCTATGTTTGACTCTCCAGGTCCCACAAAAGCCAGACACACAAGGTGACGCAAGGTCACATATGTGCACAAAGTGGAGTGTGTGCCTGGAGTTCAATTACAGTGGCTGGAGGCCCTGGAGTGCCAATTCTCTCTCTCATAAAAAATTAATTAGAAAAATTAAAAAGTGTGTCTTAGGAGACATAATTGAGTGAAAAGACAACTCTCAGAATGGGGAAAAGAATTTGAAAATCACATATCTGATGAAAAGTTAAAATTCAGAATTATATGAAGAATTGCTGCAATTCAACAATAAAAACAAAAACTCGATTAAAAACTTAGCAAAGGTCCAGGCACAGTGTCTCATGCCTTTAGTCCCAGCACTTGGGAGGCCTAGGTAGGAGGCTCGAGGATACCCTGAGAACTACATAGGGAAGTCCAGGTCAGTCTGGGCTAGATCCAGACCCTACTTTGGAAAAAAAAATTTAAGAAAAATCTTAGCAAAGGACTTGAATGGACATTTCTGCACAGTGGATATACAACTGGTCACCAGGCACATGAAAACATTTTCAACCTCATTAACCAGTGGGGGCGCAACTGTCAGTCACAGAGAACTACCACCTCACGCCCACCAGCACCACAGCTATAGCACAAACCAACCAGCAAACATGTTGGCAAGGATGGGGAGAAGGTAGAACCCTTGTGCACTAGTGATGAAAACGTACGGCGCAGCCTCTGTGGACCATGGGCGCCACCACTCCTCAAAGCATTAAGAGTCGACTTAGCAGATGACCCAGCAGGTCCACAGTTGCGCATTCACCCAAAATAACTGAAAATGGAGCTATGTGGGGTGGCTCGTGTCTGTAATCCCAGCACTTGGTAAAACGGAGACGGGGGAATCGCTTGCACATTGAGCCAGCGCCACAAGCTTGAGCTGTCTAGTGAGTTCCAGGCCAGTCTGAGACAGTGTGACACTCTGACTCAACAAACAAACAAAAACTATCTCAATACCAAGTCTGCACCCCATGTTGTTTTAGTATTGTCATAATAGTCAAAAAGTAGAAGCAGCCTACAGTTGAGTGCATAATTAAAGGTGGCAGATGCACACGACGGGGTATTAGCTGACCTTAGGAAGAAAAGGAATTCTGACAGAGGCTCTAACATGGATATACTCTGAGGATGGTATGCTAAATGAAATACAGTCATAGCAGAGGAATAAACGTGGTGCAGTTCTACTTCTATGAGGCATGTAAGGTAGTCAAAACCATAGGAATGGAAAGCAGAAGGGCTGGGGGCAAGAAATGGGAAGTTGTTTAGTAGATAGAGGTTAAGTTTTGTGAGGCAATGCTGGGCTATTTTGATTGTACAACCGTGAGTGTTTTCCAACTGCACACATAGGAGTGTAAGTTTTAGCCTGGTGTGGTGGTGCACACCTGTAAGTCCGGCACTGGGGATGCTGAGGCAGGAAGATGGTGAGCTCCACACCTCCCTGAGCTATCTACTTAGACCTTGTCTCGAAAGAAAAGTCAGGCTTTATGCTGTGTGTATTTAACTACGTTAAAGAAATAAGTGAGAGAAAGTACCAAGTGTAATTCTTGACAAAAGGGCAACTCAACATGTCTCATCAACAGCCTTGCTAGTTCAAGAGCATGCGCTCATGTCTTAAGGAGCCAAGGCTTCTGAGAGATCAAGTGAACTGCCCAAGATCATCGTAGGTAGCAGTCTGTGTGCGATGTTCTGTGCCCAACCAGGTTGTCCCTGCACCTGCTGCTCATGCCCTCATGCACCCTTGCCTGGGGGACCTTGGCCTTTCTGCTACCCTCTGGTCTGGCTCCCTCACCTCAGCGTCTGGGCCCTGATGATGTCATCTCCAGGCCCCTAGATCTTGTGAGCTGTGTGTGTCCACCCCATGTGTCCAACTCTGCCCAGCCAGGGCCACAGTGTCACCCGCATCCGGAGCCTTTTCTACAGTTCCTGCTAAAGCCCTCACACCACAAGAGGCATCCACGAAGGAATGGTGACTCCTTTCTTCATCCCTTTCTACAAGATTCCATCTAGTCATTTATTTGCTTTAAATAAGAGGTCTGTTTTTTTTTTTTTTTTTTTTGCCTTTTTTCTGTGTGTTTGACCTCAGTGCCCATGAGTGGAATAGAGGTGACCGAATCCCACCCCTATGCGCTGATTTTCTATATGATTCTGCTCTGTTTTGGAACCGATATATTTACGAGCATTGGCTTTAATCAGTTTATTACAGTGCACCACTGGTCAGGTCCCTTTTCATTTCTAAGCCTGTTTCTTGTGAGTTGGTAGGGAACAACACACCAACTTCAGAGAGTCGCATAACTACTCAATGCATCTGTGTGTAAGTCCCATCATGGGCAAACATGCCTGGCACACACTGAGAAAGAAAGAAATGGGGGGGGGGAGGGTGACAATCACCAAGTTCTCTAAAGCTGACTCACCTGTGCCATAGTGTCAACTCTCAAGCCTAGCTCCAACCTCGACCTCGTGGCCACAGAGCAGTGTCGGCCTCCTAGGTGAATGCCTACTGGGTGGCTCTACCTGCACACCCCCTAGACACCGCAGCCCCACCATTCACTTCTACATCCTTCTCTCAGCTTCCATCCCAGGGGCGGTGTTACGGTCATCCCGTCTAAAAACACTCAAATCATTTTGGAATTACCTCTCTTAGCCCAGAGCGAGCCAGCCAGCCAGCAGATACTGTTGATTCCTTCCAAGTTGTTGTTTCTTCTTCTCCGCTCTCTTCCCATCTCTTTCATTTAGTTCAGGGCCTCCCCATCTGTTCCTTTCCTCTAACACATTCTACCCTCCACCCGCTCTACCTTTTCAAACAATAAATCATGAACACAGTACGTCTATAGCTACTGACCTGTAGTTTCTCATTACACCCAGAATACGACACACTCTCTTTAGTTACAACTTTAAGTCCCATTACCGACTCAAAGGCGTCACCAATCAAGCTCAGTTCTCACTCACTCTCAAACCCTAGGTCACAGTTCCCAAAACTTACCACTCTCCTGTCATAACCACCTCTTGAAATTGATCTTTGTGTTTCCGTTCTGCCTGGAGAAAATGAACCAGTGGTGTTCCTTGCTTGAGTGAAACTTCCTTTCCTTTATTGAGACTGTGTGAGTTTTTTCAGGACTGTGTATGGCAAACTTGCCTCTCTCTGCACCCTCAGTGCTGAGCTCCAGATCACCCCACCATGGGTACCACAGGTGCATGTGCAAATGGATCTCATGCTTCTGCTAACTTTCTACCTTGTTTCTATGGGAGCTTGGAATTCAGCTGCAAGACTTCTCCAGATCTGATGCCAGTTACTTCTGATGTCTGGAGTTTGCTGGTGGACCTCTACTGAAGAGATTCGTTCCCACAGAAGGTGGGGACAGGTTCTGGGGAAGTCAGGTTTAATCCTAGCCAAAGACATTTCTGTTTCCTCCCATTTTGTGTTCTGATTTTGGTAGTGAAAGCGTGAGCCTGGACAGAGAGGTATTACCTGTGGGTCTGGATGCCGGCTGACGATGATGGGGACTGGGCCAGGCTCACAGTGGCTCAGGATGGTATAGACTTCATTGAGCGTCATGCAGTGCACGGGCGAATCATTGATTTCCACGATCTCATCACCACACCTGCAAAGGCACCCACAGGAAACTGTCAACAGGCTGATGAATGCACCAGCTGGAGAAACACCTCCCTGGAACCCGCTCCTGGCCAGGCCATTCATGGGATCTAAAGCTCATCACAGTAAGCAGACTTCTGTCACCAGCTAACCCAAACTGAGAGCAGGGCAGACAGCGGCACCCTTCCCTAACCCTGCTGGACCACCAAGAGGCTAATGTTTCACACCAGAGTAGTTCACCATGCACAACAGGTCACATGTAACTTTCCTTCTCCTGCACTTACCTATACCTAATCAAGACTGAGGGTGTGGGAGGCTGGGATGGCTCAGTGGGTAAGAGTACTTGTCCCACAGTCATGAGTGCTTGAGAAGGCCTGAGTTCAATTCCCAGCACTTATGTAAAAATTGGAGTGTGGTCCCATGTGCCTAGAATACTAATCCTGGAGATGCGGGATTGCGGGGGGTGGGGGAGTGAATGACCAGAAAGTCACTGGGACTAGCTGGCCAACTGGTCTGACAAAAAAGGCCAATTCCAGGCTCAGTGAGAGACTTCATTTGTAGCAATGAAAGCAGAAGGACTACAGAAGAACATGTGATGCTCTCCTCCGGCCTCCGCACATGTGCACACGGGGCATATGCATGTGTTACACATGCATACATTACACCCACTCTGCACCACACACATTAAAAAGCACATACACATGACTGGGGGTGTGGTCTAACCCATCTAACTGATCCTCCATGATAACTGCAAGCCATCACTTCCTCTCTCTGGGCCTCAGTGCTCCCATAAGTAGAGTGGTTGAGAGGAAGGACTGGATAACATGTGCTAAAAGGCAAAGAAGAAATAACTGGGAGAGAGTATAGCTTGCCAAGAAAAAAAATAAGGAGAAGAGAGGATGGAACTCATTTCAATTTAATTTTTTTATATGAGAGACAGCAAGAGAGAGAGAGAGAGAGAGAGAGAGAGAGAGAACTGGGGCACCAGGCCCTCCAGCCATTGTAATCAAACTCTAGATGTGTGCGCCACCTTGTGCACATGTGTGACCTTGCACACGTGTTACCTTGTGCATCTGGCTTATGTAGGATATGGGGAGTTGAACATGGGTCCTTAAGTTTTGCAGGCAAGTGCTTTAACCACTAAACCATCTCTCCAGCCCACACTTTAATTTTAAACACAAGTTCCTGGCAACTGCTGTGCTGTATACAAGTGCCACCCAAAGGTCCTTGGACTGAAGGCTGAATCACTGGTTGGCGCTATTGGGAGGAGGTAAAAATTTTAGTAGCTGGACTTATTGGGAGCGCTTCTTGTTACAGGGGCCGTGCTTTTGTTAGGGACAGTGAGACTCTCCCCTTTCATTTCTACTTAGCATCCCAGCCATGAGGTAAGCTCAGCAGGGCAATCAGACATGGATGGACCCCAGAACTGTGAGCCAAAGTAAACTTTTATTCTTGGAAGTTCATTAGCTCAGACATTTGTTAGAGTAACAGAAGCAAGCTAAACAGAAAAGGAACTAAAGTAGAAAGACGGGGTTTTATTGACACAAGGAGGAATTGTACCATCCATCCCCCCATCACCTCACACATGGAGAAACTGAGGCACAAAAGGTGAAACAATTTTCCTGCTGTAACCTATAACAGGGATGGACTAATTTTTTTTTTATAAAGGACCTATGATAAACATCTCATATTTGCAGGCCATGCCAATTCTATCACAAATGCTCAAGTCGGCCACTGCGAGTTACCGCTGTAGCCCTACACGTCACGTGGGTCCAAGTGCATAGCTTTGTTCCCTTGAAACTTCACTGAAAACAGCAGGTTGCAGATGAAGTTTGCTGGTTATCAGCGGGGCTCTTGTGGGAACTTGTGTCTCCTGATACTGCTGCCCCTGCTGCGGTCCACTGCTTCCTGCTGTGCTTCTGCAGAACTGGACCCTCCCCTTGCCAAGAAGTTTCCCATGTGATCACGTGATAGCTTTAACTGAAAGCCACCGACATGCAGTTGTGTATAACAAGGAAAGCGGAAGCTTCCTGGACAGACCCTGCCCCGCTGCAGGCCGTGGTCAGAGGGCAGCAGGATTAAAACCATCAGCTCGTCCCTGCGGCTGGGTCACTAGACCCCATAGCTCGGTCCCCAGGCCTGCAGTTGAGCACCCTGACTGTGCTATCGCTGGAACCCCTGTTCCCAGAGCTGGGTTTCCAGGCCTGCAGTTGAGGTCCAAGGACCAGCACAGCAGATCAACAAGGCAGCAGTCATCTTACTATAGTCACAATGCAGATCTGTTTCGAGCTCTGAACCTCTGTCAAGACACTGTCGGAGGCTGGCTTGCCTTCCTCACACTGCAATTACAGAGAAACTGAAAAGCAGAGACAAACCTGCCTGGCTGAGTAAAACTGAGTCCCAGGGAAAGGTGTTTTTATACCGCATGCAAATGGAGAATGAGTCTAAGCGACTGGAGCACGTTAAGTTGAGAGAAAATAATTCTACCCAAATGAGATTACGTATTGAACTCGGAAGTTCTTCGTAAAGAACTGTGCCTGGAGTGTCTGAAATTACTTTGGGCCTGCCAGCATGGAACTGCACACATACAGCTGTCTTTACTAGAGAGCCGTTTCCTTCAGGTTTTCTGTTGCAGACTGGTACTCTCTGAGGCTGTGCTTCCTCTGCTTCTCCTCCTTTTTCTCCTTCTCTTTCTCTCTCATGTATGTCTGGTGTGTATGTAGATGCACATACCCCAGGTACATACTACTGAGGCCACAAGAAGGCATCCGCTCCTCCTGTATCTCTCTTCTGCCGTATTCCCCTGAAACAGAGTTTCATACTGAACCTGGAGCCTCCCGCTCTTCAGTCACCCTGGCTAAACAGGCGCCCCAGAAACCCTCCTGTTTCGGGCCCTCCCAGTGCCAGCCATGTTCAGCTTTTCATGTCTTTTATGTGGGGGAAGACACAGAATCTTAGAGGTCCCATCCCAGACACTCTGTTGGGCAACTGAGCTATGCTGAGATCATTCAAAAAGTTCTCTTATCCCCACATCAGCCTCAGACGTTCTAAGGGATATCTCCCCTGTTAGAAGCGAGAGGTCCGTTCAGAAACCACAGGCCGACCCACCGCAGTCGTCCATCCAGGTGTGCCACGGATCCTGGAGACAGCGCGTGCACGAAGATCCCCGAGATGCACTGGAAGTAGGGGATGCTGCACAGGCCGATTCCCAGGCCAACGCCAGCCTCTGCAAGACAGAGCAGGGGCAGGGGTGGGAGACGTGAGCTTCCCCAGCCAGGCACAATCCTGTTAGATGTCCCAGATACCTGACGTCACGGGCCAGTCCGTGTCCCCCTATCATGAGAGCATTCATCCCAACCCTGTGTGGGGGGGTCCACTGTACACCAGTGCTACTTAGTGTCGGAGCAATGACTGAGGCAGACAAGGCATCGTAAGGTTACATGGGGAAAGATTGGGAAAGAAGGAGAGATAAGAGAAAGGTGGGAGGAGGGGAGAGGGAAGGAGGGATCAGACAGGGATAAGTATTATGCACAGAATTAGTAATGAAAGGATGGTCAATTCGGGCCTCAGTGTCGACAACATTTAGGTCTAAACTATGGATGACAGGGAGCCAAGATGAGGAGATGGAGCGAAGCACGGAGCAGCAGAGACGGCCCGCGCAGAGGTGGAGAATGGCACACCATGTCACAAGTCCGGGAAGGCCAGTATGGGCAAAACGCCTGAACGCAGTCAGACACGGGGGAGCAGGAAGAGCTGACAAAGGGCAGGGATCAAGGGCCAGATTTAACTGGCCTTGTAAGCATGCTCTTGTCAGTGAACCGGTACTGTTTTAACTGAGAGAAATGAGGAAGTGGCAGGATCTAACTTCCCACTTTACAAACATGCTTGGATGTCCTGAGGAGAAAAAAACTACAGATGATCAAGAAAGGAAAAACAGGGAGCTGGATAGATGGCTCAGTAGTTAAAGGCACTTGCTTGCAAAACCTGCGGCCTAAGTATGATTTTCCAGTACCCGTGTAATGCCAGATGCACAAGGTGGTGCATGTGTCTAGAGTTCATGTATAGTGTTATGAGGCCCTGGCATGCCCACTTTTTCTCTCTTAAATAAATAACTATTTAAATAAAGAAAGTAAACACAGAAGCCAGTGGATAAGCACTGTGGGTGGAGAGAATTATCGTTTGGACTCCAGTGCAGAGAGAGAGAGAGAGAGAGAGAAAGTGAGAGAAATATGTGTGGGACATATTTTAAGGGGACAAAATGAAGGGATTTGACTTATAAAATATTTCAGAGGTATTTTCATCTTGAGTAATGTTGTACTCAGGTTCACATTGCTGGAAGAAGTCATCCAACCAAGAGCAGCTTGTGGGAAAAAGGTTTATTTTGGCTTATAGTCTTGAGGGGAAGCTCCATGATGGCAGGGGAAAATGATGGCATGAGCAAAGGGTGGACATCACCCCACCCCCGGCCCACATCAGGTGGACAACAGGAACAGGAGAGTGTGCCAAACATTAGCAAGAAGAAACTGGTTTTAACACCCATAAGCCCGCCCCAACAATACACTGCCTCCTGGAGGTGTTAATTCCCAAATCTCCATCAGCTGGGAACCCAGCATTCAGAACACCTAAGTTTACAGGGGACACCTGCATCACACCACCATAAGTAACTAGGGGTAACAATGCCATTATCAAGCAGGACGCTGGACAGAACGAGGCTGGGAGGGTGAGGGTGAGGCGCTGGGCACTGCTGCACATATGCTCCCAAGATGCCCGCAAGGGATTTGGGTGAAGGTGGACAGGGGTTTGCACGGAGCCTGAATGCCACGCAGGATGAAAATTACAAATCTGTACCAGAGTGAAGAGGGTGTTAGAGTTGTGGAGACCCCCGCCCGGCTGGATGTGGAAAGGGTAGGCAAGGGGCTTGTCAGCTTGGAAAGGCCTAAGAAAGAAGAGTCAGCAGGAAGGGAGGTACTGGAAGGAGAGGCCAGGGGAAGGGAGGGAGAGCTAGCTTCTTACACTGTGCTGTAGGCACACCGGATTACAGGGCACTTTGGTAAAGTTTCCCCCTTTTGATGCTGGTTCTCCCAACTGCCCCCTGAGAGATGGACGCTTTGAGCCATTGCTGGTAACACTGTTCTATGCATGAAGAATGTGGACTGTGACATGTATAGGAACAGAGGGCACAGCCCATCCTGCCATCCAGATCTCTTAACCAAAGCAGAAGCTCTGCAGCCTACCAGGTACCCATGGCCTGGGGCATGTATTGAAAATATGAGTCCCTAGGAAGCTGTCTCTGGAGGCCAAGGCTAAGGAGCTGCTATGCGAGGAAAGCAAATGTAAACCTCTGGGAGGTGATTCAGAGCCCGGGGTCAGAGGAAAACTACCCCAAAGGCACGCTTCGTCCAAACTCCATACCTGCTCCCTAAGCTCACCGCAGGAGCCCTGCGGGCAGCGTGCCATCATAAACCACCTTGTGTTTATGCCAAGTTCTGTGCCAGGCTAGGAGGACACAGAAGTGTCTAAGGGCTCATGGGATTTACAGTCCATCGGGGGAGCTATGAGGAGCACCAAGGCAGGGAAGCCCTGCACGTTCCTGCGCTCCAAGTCCACAGCGCATCTCTGTTCCTCAGGTCTGAGCATCTCCAAGTGGTTCCCGAGCCTCTGCTTTGAAACCCAGGAGACATTGTTTGAAACAGGAATGGGTGCCCTCCCGCCCCCCACTTAGAAATTCTTAAATAGCACCCAATTGTAATTAGAAGAGACTTCGGTTGCCAAGTCACACAAAACTTCTCTCTGTCTCTCCCCTCTCTCTTCCTCTCTCTTTCCATCTCTCCGGGCTCTAAGTTATCACCACTCCTTTGCTCACTTTGCTCCTTGCCCCAGCCACACTGACTCTCCCCCCCACTCTGTCCCTAGAATACATGCTGTGTCCTGTGCTGGAGTCCAGCTCTGTGCTGAGCTGCAAGTCTCTGGCTTTCCAGTCTCAGCTCAGCTGCACATTGGCAGAGAGGGTCTCTCCAGCTCTCAGGAATAAACTGTCCACCTGGAGTCACAAAGCACAGGGCAATGGACCCTCAAGTGTCGGAGCTAACAAGAACCTCTGTTCTCCTGCAGAGGGAAGGACACGGGCCCAGAGAGGGTCAGTGAGCTGCCCGAGGTCTCAGCACACTGACCACACAGCCATGGCTCCCGGCCCCTTGCCTCTCTGCATGCATGTCCATACATACCTCTGGCGTCTGTTCTTGGTGTTTTATTTATTTAGTTTTTGGTTTTTTTTTCTAGCCCAGGCTGACCTGACACTCATTCTGTAGTCCCAGCCTGGCCTCGAACTTGCACCGATCCTCCTATCTCCACCTCCTGAGCGCTGGGATTAACGGCGTGCACCACCACACCTGGCTTGCTTTGTTTTCCTTTAACCACCACATCAGAGCGCATTGCCTAGGTCTGGATGTCACGTCTTGAGCTTCTAGAAACAGGGCGAGACCTGGCTGCTGGGTTCGGCCCAATTACAGGCGTAGCATCTGCTAGTTGACAACACCCTGCCCTGCGCTGCTTCCAGACAAGGAAGCAGCTCTGCCAGCGGTGGGTGAGCCCAGCAGGAGGGTGGCAAAGGCTCGTGGGGCACTCCTACCTTTCTTCAGAGAAACCTCCACCATGATTCTGTAGTTGGGTTTGGTGGTGTTGGCAGGGGACGCTGGCCTTTCCAAGGAGAAGAGGCTGCTGTCCTGGGCGCCACACGTACTGGAACTCAGGGAGCGGCACAGTGGGGGTGACAGATGGCTGCACAGGGCAGGGGGTGCTGTGAGGCGGGTGCGCACGGTCAGGGTCAGCAGCCCCTTCTTGGCTTGCTGAGGAGAAAGAAGGACAGCATCTATGGCAACTCCAGGACACACGACAAAGGCCGGGTTATAAGGAACACTAACAAAGTGCTTCCTAAGGGAATGCAGGCATGTGTGTGTAAGCGTAGTATATAAATATATAATATATTATATATAACACATACATATACATACATCCACATTACACATACTATACTATATGCAACATGTCTGTGTGGGCCACAGACTCTTTTTTGTTTATTTTTTATTTATTTGAGAGCGACAAACAGAGAGAGAAAGAGGCAGATATATAGAGAGAATGGGTGTGCCAGGGCCTCCGCCACTGCAAACGAACTCCAGACGCATGTTCCCCTTGTGCATCTGGCTTACATGGGTCCTGGGGAACTGAGCCTCGAACCGGGGTCCTCAGGCTTCACAGGCAAGCGCTTAACCGCTAAGCCATCTCTCCAGACTCTTTTTTTAAAAATAAATTTTATTAAGTAGAAACTTTGAATGGACACATCATGTATTGGTACCAACATTTCCCTCCTCCCTGCCCCCATTCCACCGAGGAACTTCCTCAGTGGGGTTGCTGGTATTCACGATGGGGTTGTGGGTTATGAGTGTGAGAGCAGCAGTCAGTCATTGTGAGGGAGGGCATGTCTCTGGATATTCCCTCCCACCCTGTGGCTCTTACGATCGATCTTTCTGCCCCTCTTCCACAAATTTCCCTGAGCCTTGGTGGGCGTGTTTTAAGTCTACCTTAGTGTTGTGCTCTTGGCAGCTTCTGGATTTCTGCTTTGGTGCAGTTTGAGTGTTCTCAGTGTCTGTCTCCTTCACCCTGGCCCAGGTCCACATAGACTCTTAAATTAAACTGACTAGATAGAGACTCAAAACATCTTTTAGCGATGGCTTAAAAATTCAAAATGTTGGGGCTGGAGAGATGGCCTAGCGTTTAAGGCACTTGCCTGTGAAGCCCAAGGACACAGGTTCAATTCCCCAGTATCCACATAAACCAAATGCAGAAGGTGGTGCATGCATCTGGAGATCATTTGCAGTGGCTTGAGGCCCTGGCACATCCATTAAAAAAAAAAAAAAAACTCAAAATGTCTATAAATCTATTAGTGCAAATGTATGAATTTTTAAAGATAGCTTTATAACTCTGAAGTAGTTAAATGTTCCCTAATAGCAGCTCGGATGACATTAGTGTTGTCTGAGAAAGTTCTTTTTGTCTGTGTGTGGGTACATGTGTGCAGACACACATGAATACTCACTGGTATGCATGCGTGGTGTGCATGTGTGTGTGTGGAGGCCAGAGGAGAATACCAGGAATTTTCCTGAGTTGTTCTCCACCTTAATTTTTGTTTTCTTTTGCAGCAAGGTCTCTCACTGGTCCTGGAGCTCAGATTTGACCACACTAACTAGCCAGGTTGCCCTGGGGCTCTACCTGTCCCTACCTCTACAGTGCTGGGATGACAGGAGCACACTGTCGTGCCAAGCATTTCTTGTTTGTTTGTTTGTTTGAGGTAGGGTCTCACTCTAGCCCAGGATGACCTGGAATTCACTACGTAGTCTCAGGGTGGCCTTGAACTCATGGCGATCCTCCCACCTCTGCCTCCTGAGTGGAGTGCTGGGATTAAAGGCGTGCGCCGCCACACTCGGCTGGTGCCAAGCATTTTACGGGGGTGCTTGGGAACAGAACTCAGCTCCTCACGCTTGTGCAACAAGCACTTCACCCAGTGATCCATCTCCCTAGCTCTGGAAACTCGACTTTAATGCTCAGTTCAAGACCAGCCTCAGCTAAGCGTCCTGTAAGAGACCTCTCACTTTCAGTTTTGTGGGTTTGGGTGAAGGAGGCGATTCTGAGCTTGATGCCTTGGTCTGAAGGCTACAAAGTGTGACCAGATGCTGATAGGGTACGCTCACCTTGAACTTTTGCAAAGCATCCTGGTGTGTTAGTCCAGCCATCGATTCACCATTGAGTTCCAAAATTTCATCACCTGTTGAGAAAGGGAGGAACAGTGGCTAAGAATAGTGCTGTCCCACCAAGGGTGACTGGTTTCCCCACCTGCCCAGCCTATCTTTTTAGCCAAACGACATTAACAGCTTCCTCATGGGTTTCATGACCTCCTGAGCCGTAAGTTTTTGATTGTTTTCAGTACCAGGCATGAATTCCCTTCTGTGGAGCGGGCTTCAAATCCAATCAGAGACCAGTTGGTTCCCCCTATAACAGACATGCCACTATTGCACCAGTTGGCACATTTTGCCTAGCTGACCAGAAGCCTTATAGCATGCAGGGTCCACTGCTGGTTAAGACCATTGATGACTTTGCTTCCCCAGCAGGCTGCGTAGCACTATCTAGCACTGTGACAGACAGTCAAGAGGGAGGAGGCTTCCAGCTCAGCTCCCGCTTGATTTCTCAGTGTCCTGTAGCCCAAGCGTGTGGAGTCCTCAGCAATAGAGTCCTTTTCTAGTTCTAGTGAGAGCCTTGGAAATAGCCTGTAACATTTTGGTGGCATCAACTGACCAGCAACTCACCGCAATGTATTCCACCCCCCCTGCCCAACCTTTCTTATAGTGCCCAAAGCTCTGGAGTAACACTCTTCCTCCCATACTATTCCCCTGGGAGGCTTTCTCTGCCATCGAGCATTTTCTAGGCTGAGGTCAGGATCTGACCTCCTAGGCCCTCTTGGCTTCACCTCTACCCCTCCCAACTCTGTGGCCCTCTCATCAACGTTGCTCCGTGAAATAGTTTCTGTTGCAACACACTCTGTATTTTCCACAGCGGTCTGTGCAGCTAAATGCCTGTCCATGCCATGTTCTCAACTGTAGCACACTTCTCTTGCCTGTGTCATTCATGTCTTCCTTATCAGCTTGGCGTTCACAACACCCATCACCCTGGTGGTGATCGGTGACCCATGAAAGTACCACACTGGCCAGGCTGACAGCTTTTTGAGGAAGGGGAATTTGTCATAATAGAATTTATGTGCACAAGGCTGATTCTGGACAAGGTCTACAGTCTATGGCCACGCCACCATTAACACACCCAATCTCATCTGGATAAGGTCTACGAAGTGCTCAGTGATGTGGATTGCACATGACATTTCCAGAATGCTATTCAGGCTCTGTTTGTTTACAAAGTCCCACAGCACATGGTAAAAAAAAATTAACTTTTTTATTGACTTCCATAAATATAACCATATATAATATATAAACATACCATGATCATAACCCCCTCCCACCACTTTTCCCCCTCCCCAAATTGCTGCTCCATTGAATCTCATCTTCTTTCCTACTAGTCTCTCTTCTATTTTTGATGTCATCATTTTTCCTTCTATTATGCAGATCTGTGTAGATAGTAATGGATTTGTTAACTTCAAGATTTCTTTTTCTTCATAATGCTATACCCCTCAGAGAATCAATTTTTCTTTCTATCCAGGAGTCCACTTTTATACAGATGGAAATCCACTACCTGCTTTTCATTTGGTGTACTGCATACACAAGCAGGCAGGGTTCTCTCTCTCTCTCTCTCCTCCTTCTCTCTCTCTCTCTTTCTCTTTCTCTCTCTCTCTTGCACTATTTTAACACCGACTGCTGTGCTGGTGGCTCTTGATGAGTCTGGTGCCATCTAACCTCACCTCTGGTGTGTTCAATCTGTTCTTCTTCTTAGTCTCCAGTTGCTGTTTAGATTTTCATACTCCTTCATCTTCAGTATCCTGCACCAGCGTGCACTCAGGTGTAAAGAAACTGCATTTCCTCAAACTACAGTTTCATGCTTTAAAACAAATCTGCAAAGTGGAGAACTTCCAGGTCACCACCTCTTCTCATAGCTGTATATATTCTGCCATCTAAGCTGTCCATTGAGCTTTTATTTCAATGTCTATGTTTAAAAAATTCCAAGAGCTACTTTTTTTCACATTCACCTAATTTTTCATTTATCCTATTATTTCCTTATATCACTTTTATCATTAAAAATTATTTTAAACAGCTGGGTGTGGTGGCGCACACCTTTAATCCCAGCACTTGGGAGGCAGAGGTAGGAGGATCGCTGTGAGTTTGAGGCCACCCTGAGAATACAGAGTGAATTTCAGGTCAGCTTGGGCTAGAGTGAGATCCTACCTCAAGAAACCAAAAAAAGAAAAAATATATTTTAAACATTGGAACTCATCAATGTCTTTATTTATTTAGTTAGTTGCAAGGAGAGAGAGAGAGAGAGAGAGAGAGAGAGAGAGAAGGAATGGCACGCCAGGGCCTCCAGCCACTGCAAACAAACTCCAGGTACATGTGCCACTTTGTGCACCTGGCTTTATGTGGGTCCTGGGGAACTGAAGCTGGACCCGTGGGCTTTGCAAACAAGGGTCTTAACCACTGAGCCACCTCTCCAGCCCTTCATCACTGTCTTTTATATTGTTGCACTTCCTTGAGCTTCTGCGGGCCTGTACTCCTCTCTGTTATCTCTGCTTCATAGTGGATATTGCCTGATTTTGTGACCTAAATTTCATGGTATTTCTGCTTCCTGGTGGGATGTCCTTTTGCCCCACATATAACTAGTTTTTCTTTTATTCCCACTAGGCACCCCCAAGAGTTTCACTGACTTAGTACTGGTTTGATATTGATTTTGTGGCTTGAGGGTTCATATACTCTGTAGCATGGCCTACTTGCCCATATATGACTAAACTTTGATATTCATTTGCTTGTGAAAAAAAAAAGTTTTCCACATTTACGAGTCACAGCGGAAGACAAATTTCCATGTTGCTACACTGAGTCCTGCTGGCCTTTCATGGAAGGCAGCTCTGTTAGTATGAAGCTTTGGCCTGGCTCTCAGAGCTTTGCATAACCCAAAAGCATGTCCCCTGTCACTATGTGTGCCTTTGACTCCTAGCCCCCGCCCCTTAGAGCCCACCACAGACCAGCAAGCCCTGGGCCCTTGCATCATCAACTGCTAAGGAGTAAATGTGCCCTTGGTTTCTTGTAGCCATCTCCATTGTTTTGAGTTTAGACATCTTGGGTTACTTTTTTGCATGTATATGTGTGCTATGTGTGTGCATACATGTTCATATGTGTGGTCATAGATGGATGTGTGAGTGAACATGCATACATGTACAGGCCAGAGGTTGATGTTGGGGTCACGGTCTTCCTCAGTTTTTAGCCAATTTATTTTTTGAGAAAGGGTGTCTTGCTTAACCTAGGACTCACTGATTTGGCTAGACTAGCTATTCAGAAAGCCCCAGGCATTCCCTGCCTCTGCATCCCCAGCTCTGGGATTACAGACACACACCACCACGTCTAGCACTCTGTGTAGATTCTAGGGATCCAATCTCAGGTCCTTGTGCTTATTTGGAGATCACTTTACCCACTGAGCCATCTCTCCTGCCTAACATTTGCTGTTTTATTCTACATGTCTATATGTTGGAAACGGAGGCTACAGCTTAGTGGACTTCTGGAATCAAATAGAACAATGAGAAGGCCCAGTTCTTCACGAGAGACTCCATTTAGGAGTGAAATCACAGAGATTAAGAATATTCAAAATATTCCAGGCATAGGGGTGTGCCACCGGCTTCAATCCCAGTACCCAGAGGCAGGGGATTCACTGCAAGTTTGAGGCCAGCCTAGTTTATATAGTGAGTTGCAGGTCAGCCAGGCTGCACTGTGAGTCTGTTTCTAAAAACAAAACCAAAATATGATTAAGTGCATGCCAAGGAAAGGATAAAGAAAAGTTTCACAATGTTCTTAATTCCACAAGGAGCTAATCTTCAAATTATTAAAACATTAATTCCAAAGGGGCCACATGACCCAGTTCTGGGCTTTTATGTGGTCTCCTTATTTGGCCACTTCTGGTGAACACTGATGGACCTGTTTTGCCAAATACATTTTACACAATCATTTTTGGAAGGGGCACGAAAGTAATCTCCAGTAGCTTTGATCTGTGCCACAAACTTGTCATAAGCAAACTTGCCCCTATGAGCTTGAGTAAATTCAATAGTCTCACTTATGAAAAACAATTTGGTAATTGTTCAAGGCTAGAACCAGAAATTGGCTGATTAGAATTATTGTTTTTATGATCGCTATTAACTAAGGGAGACAAATACCCCAGAAAAGTACAAAAGGTAATGAAACAATGGCGAACTCTCTGGATGCCACCCCCTCCTTTCTTCCTTTCTCTCTTCCTGCCTCTTGGTTTAGCTGTTCCTCTAGAATTGTGTCTCATCCGTCTCACCTTCTCCTCTTCCTTTCTTCCTTCCTTCATTCACTCTTTCAGCTGTTTCCCAAACAACTACCCTTAAAAGTCAAGGAAGTTTTCACAGGGCCTGCCGGACAGCGCCACCTAGTGCTCATCTGAGCACATCACCCTCCCTTGGGCAGCTAGCACCTAAACATATTCATTTGTCTTCCTTTTCCTCCCCTCTCCAGTGCCTCTCCAAGTAATGCATCGTCTTTCTCCTGTTGATTAAGACCAGAAACTTTCATATTTCTTCGATCTGCCTGCCAATTACTGCCTCTGCACTGCCTTTCCACTTCTGGTCGTGTTTCGTGAATTACACAAAGCCTCTCTAGCCGATCCTCCCCTGTGATAAACACTTAGAGACTCCCACTGCCCACAGGATACAATCCTTATGCCCAGTTCAACTAATGCAGATGGTACATCTTTTAGTCTTTGTGAGCCATGCTGTGTCTGTTGCAACGACTCAAAGGAATCAGGGACAGAACATTTTAACCACTTAGAAAAGCAGACAACTTCCTTTGTTCCTGGACAATATAAAAGTAGGCAATGGGCTCGACTGGGCTTCTGGGCTGTAGTGTGTGTGGTGGGCTCAGGCTGTTAAGGATGGTTGGATTGCCAGCCTGATTTACAAACACTTAGCCAGCCAGCGGGCAAACCAGTCCCTGGCCTGTAGGCACCTCTGCTAGTGACTACCCACCCTTGAACTTCTTTCTCTTGCCTGACGCCTGGACATCTCTCGGTGTCAAGCCTATTACCCAACAATCTAAACGTGGCCCTGAGATGGAGCTGTGGTATGATGTTTGACCCTCCAGGACAAGAAATCAGGCAGCTCTATTCCTCTAATTCCTCACTTTTGGGATTTCTGGGGACTTCTGTCCTATGGACAGATGAAAGAGCTGAGAGGAGACAGTTGGGGGAAAAGGGCGGGCCAGGGGAAGGGCTGCTAGCTGACAGGCCATTAGTTTTTAAAGAGGGGTCGCGTGTGGTTCTTCATGACAACTGAAGGCCCCTGACAAAGCCACATGTGTACTGAAGATGCCTGTAGACTGACTGACTGATGAGAACTGGCTTACTGTGAAGAGTTGGACTGTTGCAAACCGAAAACCCAAATTATCTTAAGCTCTCTTTAGTCTCCTTAATAACCTTTATCACCCATCTCTGTGTTAGAACCAGCAATCCTTTGTGTCACGCGAGACCGTCTTCTTTAACGTATTTACTTAGCATATCACTTGCTTCCAGCCACCCGGAGAGCTAGTAATCATCAGGTAGCGTCATCTGAAAACCGCAGCACAAATGTCCCTGAGGAGGGTGAAGGAAGGCCCAGAGAATGAAGGAAAACAACCGCATGGGGACACTGGAAAGAAAGAGATGGCAACAGAGAAGGGCAAAAGAGGGGAGACAGCCTGGTTGCCATCCCAGGCTGGTAGCATGATGCATGGGGAAGTAATGGAGTTAGGGACCGGTGGGGTGGGGATGGTGGTGATAGGTCCCTCGTGGGAGAAGCCCTCTGGCTACAGACCCCATGGCTCCCAGAAGTGAACTCCCAAAGCTCAAGACACATTTTACATTCCCAGTGTCTTCCGTGGCCCCATGATTCAGATTCCGCGTTTGGCTTCTTAACCGCATTCAGATGAGGGGAGGGAAACCCACCTTCCTGCAGCCTCCCATCTGCTGCTGCTGCTCCCCCTGCAAAGATGGTTTTGACGTAAATCCCAATGGGCCCGTAAATGCTGTCCTTTCCCCCAACAATGCTGAAGCCCAGGCCCTAGGAAGGAAGAGGACACAGGTGGATTTAGGCACATTCTGGTTATTTCTTGGGTTTCCCCAGGCCTGCTTCTGAGGGGCCAGAGCTTGACAAAGGAAGGAGAGTAGCACACCACCAGCCTGGGCCCTGAGTGTCTGGGGGTGTTTTGCACGCATCTGACACTCCCCACCCAGAGGGGAGGCTGGTTGGACACTCGCAGCCTGGCTTTATCTCTCCAGGTAGCATTTGCCTACAATCGTTTCCTCCAGTCCCAATTTCCCTCATGTCAAATGATGATGATGTAACTCAATTCACAGGGTTGTGTTTGAAACTAAAATAAGACACCCGGCAACAAGGAAAACATCAACAACAACAATAATACAGCTTCCAACACAGAAAGCATCAGTTCTGCTACCAAAAGGCCCTTTCACTTGCCTTCTGTTGTTCTGGGTCCTCTGCTCACAGACATCACTCCGAACATGTGCTCTCCCCCCTACCCCTGCACTGTGGTCCTCCCTGTCATTGTTCTAGGTTATTCATAGAAGTTGACAAACACATCCTAGGATTGTGCAGGCAGTGCTGGGGGGGAAATCTGGAGGGGGGTGCTCAGCAGACAGTCTCTGTTGTGGACAGTGGACAGGCAATAGAGGGAAGGTCCAATGTCGAGGCACCAGGTGAAAGGTCAGAATGGAGTCTACAGAGGAAGAGAATGGGGAGAGGGCCTGGCTTCCGCTGCAGACCTCTCCCTGGGTGGACGGAATGGTCAGACGCAGAGAGCAGCAAAGGAAAGACCCGCAGCTGCTTCCTTCAGTCTGCTGAAGACAGGGAGCCCAGGCTTCCCAGACAGGGGTAGCTCCAGCCTCAGCGAACTGCCCTCTAGATTGATGACTTCCAGAACACATCTTAGTTTTCAGCGTCTGGCCTCTAGCAGGTGCTGAAGACTGAACACATTGTTGTGGCATAAAACCAGGTCTTTCGATTGCACTCTCAGACATCTCTAGGGTTAAATAGTAGCCACCAGCTCGGTTCCTGGACAGACTTTTAAGGTGATGGCTGCCATTGCTAGTTGTGGACATGTTATGTCAGGCCAGTGGCTCTCGGAGCTCGTGAGTCGTATCAGCCCTGTAATACAGAGATGGCAGCCTGTCAGCCTTCTTCAGGTGCCCCAGGGAGAGAGGTGAGTAAGTGCCAAGCAGGAAGGCCATGTGGGCAAGGTACCAAGGTTCTGGTGAAGGTGCCTGTCATTGCAGGATGACAGGCACAGAAGGACCAGGAGGGCAATTACCTATATGTAGCAGATAATACGTGTGTACTAAGAGATTCATACATGAAAAACAATGTCCATGAATCTGGCTTTGAGGGGTAGATGTGCCTTCAGGGGTTTTCCGTGTGCCTCATCTCATCCCGGCTGAAACAACTGCTCTGGATCCAACCTCTCCCTGAGCCTGCTGACACCAGATGCCATAAGGGTTAAGAATAAGATCCAGGTCTAGGTCTGGAGAGATGGCTTAGCGGTTAAGCGCTTGCCTGTGAAGCCTAAGGACCCCGATTCGAGGCTCAATTCCCCAGGACCCACGTTAGCCAGATGCACAAGGGGGCGCACGCATCTGGAGTTCATTTGCAGAGGCTGGAAGCTCCGGCGCGCCCATTCTCTCTATCTCTCCCTCTCTCTGCCTCCTTCTCTCTGTCGCTCTCAAATAAATAAATAAACAAAAAAATTAAAAAAAAAAGAATAAGATCCAGGTCTCAGGTAGACTAGGGTCTTTGTTAGATAAGATGTTCACTAACGGGGGAACTTGGCCAGTCCTGTAACCTCTCACACCTTTGGTCTCTCCACCTGTAAAAGGGGGGTGATAAGAGCAAAGGTCTGGCTCTAGAGAGCGGCTTGATTAACTTGGTCTTGGCTCCATGTGCCAGCACCTGCTGACCCTTCCAGCTCCTCCCCAGCCTGACCTCAGTCTCAGCCTCATTCCTCTCTCTCGTCCATCCAGGTAAAGAGGAGGCCTTACATGTGTCGATTTCATCTGTTGGCTGATGGAAGACTTCACGTCTGAGATCATTTCTCCTGGTTTGTATGCCAGGCTTTCCTGTGCCACGTGACACATCTCATTCCACACCCGAGCCCCATAAAGCTCATTTACTGAATGTACGTTGAATATACAACAAGATAACCTAAACCACTAGGGATCATCTAGTGAGATTTGGTGCCCTGTCCCACTTTCTTGTATTCTGAGTGTTGCAAAAGAACAATTAGCTATCAATTCGCTTTTGTGCATATGTGTATGCCTGTCTGTGGTGCATTTACGTATGGGCATGTTCGTGACAGAGTGTGTGTGTGTGTAGGTCAGAGGACAACCTCAGGGCATCTATCAGCTGTCACCCTCTTACCAGGTCTGTCACGTTGTGTTGCCACTACAAATACCAAGCCACCTGGCTCACAAGCTCTGGGATTCTCCTGACTCCATCGCCCCATGGCTGTAGGCATGTTGGGGTTGCATACATATGTATTGCTTGTGCCTGAATTTAGCTGAGTTGTAAACATCTGAACTCTAGTCAATAGGCCTTCATCCCCCCCACCAAAAAAAATGGACATCAATTTTTTTTAAATAAACCTCCATATAAATTCAAGTTTTTTTTTAAGCACTGTGACTTGTTAGTCAGAAAGTGCTGTCAGGCATGGTGGTGCACACCTTTAATCCCAGCACTCGGGGAGGCTGAGGTAGGAGGATTGCCTGTGAGTTTGAAGCCACCCTGAGACTGCACAAGGAGTTCTAGGCCAGCCTGGGCTAGAGCGATACCCTACCTCAAAAAGCAAAAACAAAACAACAAAAAAAGTGAGACTGTCCTCAAACACTTAACTCTCATTTTTCACACCTGACTTCTCTTTATTCCCTGCTGAATTCCCAGGAATGGGAAAGAATGGGAGGCTTAGGAAAGATGACCCCTTTAGGAAGATTATAGGAACAATTAAGTCCCTACCTAACACCACACCACAATGTTACTACATAGATCAAATCAGCCAGCTGATCGTGACTTTAGTAGCTGGGTGGCTAGGGGTGGTTTGAGAAGCTAATGTAGCTGTATCGATTCTAGTTACTTTACACATGTGAGTCTGTTATGACTTGGGTATAACTGCTTGAACATGTGGTCCCAAGCTAGTGGTGCTGTTTTGGGAGGGCGTGGAACCTTTAGTAGGTGGGACCTACCTGGAGGAAATAAATCACTGGAAAGTTGTTCTTAAGGTTTATAACCCATATCATATATACATATGATTTTGATTTGAGTCCAGCTTTCTTCTAACAATATCTGAATACAAAGGTGAAATTGGGCTACATAAATCTTTATAAGTGATTTGGATTTATGTATCAGACAAAATTGAGTCCAGAGAATATCGTGCCAGGCAGGAATTAGGGAACAAGCTTGAAGAATGCTGAGACAGTTGGCAGGGGATGGTGTCCCTGAGAGAAAAATTATCACTTGGCTGAATCAGAATTAGTTTTTTTTTAATATATTTTATTTATTTATTTATTTGAGAAAGAAAGAGGTAGAGAGAGTGTGTGTGTATATGTGTGTGTGTGTGAGAGAGAGAGAGAGAGCAAAAAAGAGAGAGAGAGAGAGAGAGTGAATGGGCCACCAGGGCCTCTAGCCACTGTAAACAAAGTCCAGACGCATGTGCCCCCTTGTGCATCTGGCTTATGTGGGTCCTGGAGAATTGAACCAGGGTCCTTAGGCTTCGCAGACAAACGCCTTAACCCCTAAGCCATCTCTCCAGCCCCCCAGAATTAGTTTTCCTGAGCTTGAAAGAGCAAACTTTCTTGCTTTTGCCCCCTTCTGCTGTATCTGGGTGCACCATGCCCTGTCCCCACCCTCCCTGGAAGCCACAGCTCCTCAGCAGCTTACCTAGAACTTCTGTGAGACCACGCTCCTCACTTACCTTCGCCTGGCCCTTCATCAACACGATGTTGGAGATGACGGAAGCCTGCAGGCCCCCAGACGGCTGCCCAAGCTGAGCTGTGCTCAGCGACCGAGTTGGTTTGGAAGCGCCCTGTAACGAGGAAGCAGGGTGGGTGGGGATGAATCCCTTGGGATATCAGCCAGGGAGAAGAACCCAGTCCCCTCTCTCCCAAGGACCCATAGCCTACAGACTAGAATGCGGTGAGTGGGGTAGTGCATAGGCCTCTGCTGAGGAGGGCTGGCTCTGGTGGCCTCAGAGGAGCTTTGATCAGAGCAATGTCCCCGCAGACCAGCGGCGAGGGCTCACAAAGCCTTCTGAAGGAAGTAGGTCACAGGACATGTGTGCCACCTGCGCCTGACTTTATGTTTGTTCTTGCTGTTTAATCAAAGACCATGCTACCCCACGATAAGTCCCAGAAGCCGAGGCCTTCAGCAAGGTTTGAGATGTCAGCTGGCAAGAACTGCCCTCCACAGAGAGTGTATTCAGTTCAGGGCACATTCGCCAAGAATTCTGCTGTGCCATGTGTGCGGAAGTACATGGAAAGGCAGGGATCTATAGACTCAAAGGGAGAAATGGGGTTGAAGAGATGGCTTAGCAGTTAAGGCGTTTGCCTGCGAACCCTAAGGATTCAGGTTCGATTCCCTAGGACCCACATAAGCCAGATGCACAAGGTGGCGCATGCATCTGGAGTTTGTTAGCAGTGGCTGGAGATCCTGGAACACCCATTCTCTCTCTCAAATAAATAAATAAATGATTTTTTTTTAAAGAGAGAAATAAGGGCTGGAGGGATGGCTTGCTTAGTGGTTAAGGTGTTTGCCTGCAAAGCAAAGGACCCTGGTTCAATTCCCCAGGACCCATGTAAGCCAGATGCACAAGGCGGCACATGCGCCTGGACTTCATTTGCAGTAGCTGGAGGCCCTGGTGCACCCATTCTCTCTCTCTCTCTGTCTGTCTCTGCCTCTCTCTGAGTCTCTCAGATAAATGAAAAAACATTTTCAAAAATTTCAAAAACAAAAAATGGAGAAATGAAACCAGGGGAGGCTGGCGGTGGTAAACTACCTGCTTTGGAGAAGCAAAAGTGACCGAGGAGATGCACAGCCACACGGTGTGTCTGTCACAGCGCCCCAGTGAGGGCAGCGTGAGCCTGGTGGCAGTGCTGACACTTCGGAGGCCCTCCTCTTCCCTGGTCCTTTTCTTGACTCTGCCTGTTATCAGCTGGTGACCTTGGGGAAGTGACTTTGTCCCTATGGGCCTCAGTTTCTTCCAATCTAAGATCATGGCTCTAATGAGGTCCACCTATAAGTGCGGCTCTGCGGACAACTATGCGAGTGCTTAGCACGGGGCCTGGCCCGTAGAGAGTGCCCATCACCTTTCTTATTACTACGTGCTACTTGAACAGTCTGGCTTGGGAAGACTCTGGGGGCTTCCTGCCTGTCCACCAAGCCACCAGTCCAGCTGTGAGGACATCTGGTGGCTGCACGGTCCCTGCTCACTAAGATCTGGTGGGATCAGGCATCCAGGCTGCCAACCCTCAAACAAACACTGTGGCCAAAATGCCTGTATTCACACCGTGCTTTCACACCGCCTACCAACTAGAGGACCCTGGGAAGGCCACTTGGGCTCTGTGAGCCCCAATTTCCTCACCTGAAAAAGTTACCTATTGAAAGCACTTTACCTCCTTGCATTGTACTCTCCTTGTCGAGTATTACTTTGGGTGACATGGGAGAATTCACACACACACACACACACACACACACGCACGCACACCCGTGACCTCCATTCCCTGGGTAAACAGCTCTTCCCCTTCTCTTCTCTCTTCTCTTGCTGCCCCACAGCTGACCATATCTGTTTTGGTGGTCTCCCCAAAGGCATCCTCAAAATACCCCAGATCCTGTAGCCCTAAGGCCTTCTCAAGGCTGTCCACCCACTGGGCATCCAACTCTCCCTCCTTTGTGGGCCATGCCCTCTCTCTACCTCCCTTGGAAGCCCTGATGAGGAAACCGTGCACAGGTATCAGTCATGATTAACTTTGTGTTGAAACTGGCCTGGGCCGTGAGATGCCAAGATATTTAGTCAAGCATTATTCTTTTTCAAGTATTTTATTTATTAGAGAGAGGGAAAGAGGTTGAGAGCATGCACATGCATGGGCACACCAGGACCTCCAGCCACTGCAAATGAACTCCAGACACATGTGCCAGCTTTTTCATTTGGCTTACTTGGGGAATCGAACCTGGGACCTTAGGCTTCGCAGGCAAGTGCCTTAACTGCTAAGTCATATCTCCAACTCTAGTCAAGCATTATTCTGTAAGTGTCCAAGGGTGCTTTTGAATGAGATTAACATTTAAACCAGTAGGCGAGACTGGGAGGATGGTTCAGCAGGTAAAACACTTGCTTATCTTGCAAGCCTGAGTGTGGATCCCCAGAACACGTGTACGGAAAGACTCTGGAATAGTGGTAGGAGCCTATAATCCCAGAGCTGGGAAAGTGGAGATAGGGAAACCTTAGAACTGACTGGCTTGTTAGTCTAGCTGAGTCAGGGAGAGAGACACTGTCTCAAAGAATAAAGTGGAGAGAAGTTGAGGAAGACACCTGACATTGCTCTGGTCCCCACATGCACTCACACATACACAAACACGCATATGCACATGCACACACACACCACACAAAAAGAAAAAAAAAAACCCAGTGGCTGGAGAGATGGCTTAGCAGTTAAGCGCTTGCTTATGAAGCCTAATGATCCCCGTTCAAGGCTCGATTCCCTAGTACCCACGTAAGCCAGACGCACAAGGTGGCTTATGCATCTGGTGTTCATTTGCAGTGTCTGGAGGCCCAAATTAAAAAAATAAAATAAAATAAAATAAAATAAACCAGTAGGCAAAGCACATTTCCCTTGATTAGCGTGGGTGGGCCTCTGTCTGAACAACTGAAGACTTGAACAAAACAACATGGCTGACGTACAAGGACAAGAGAATCTTCCTGCCAGACTTCCTGCAGATGGACATCAGCTTTGCTCCTGCCTTCATACTCCATCTGAGATGTCAGCTCTTCCTCGGTCTCAAGTCTGTAGGCCACCAGACAGAATCTACACGGCTAACCCTGTGGTTCTGACTTCTGCACCTGCCCTTGAGCTAAACCATTAACTCTCCTGGGTCTCCAGCTTGCTAATTCACCTCAAAGATCTTGATATTGGCAAGCTCCATAATCACATAAGCCAACTTCTTAAAATAAACTCCTTCCCCTCTTTTCCTCTTCTTCCTCCCTCTTTCTCTTCCTTCCTTCCCTCCTCCTCTCCTCTTCTTCCCCTCTCTCTATCTGTGTGTCTCAGTATCCTAAGGAGGATTAGTTCCTCCCAGAAGGGTGGGGCAGGGTTTCCAGACATAGAGATAGGAGAAGAAGGGGCAAGCCATGACAGACAAGGGCATTGGTGTTAGGAGTGGCAGAGGAGGCTCTAAGCAGGGGAGCGCCGGCTGGGAGTCATTGGCAGGCTGGGGTGACATGCAGGTGACATGGTACTTTGTGTCTGCTTAGCTGCAGAGCTGTGTGCTGACGTCCTGTGGTGTGTCGACGTCCTGTGGTGAAAAGCACACACGCTGGGGAGCTACCTGGGGTTCAGCTCAAATTCTGGTTCCTTAGGTGTGAAGATACATGAGCTCAAGTGGCTACTCATCTCACAGAGCCCCTTTGCTCACTGTAGAATGGGACTCAACATAAGACCCTTCCTAAGTCGTTTTGACACTGGGTGGAATGTTGGTAAGGAAAGTTCCCATAGCCTACAGAAATGCCTGCAGCGTGTGGAGTCATAAAGATCCAACTTCAAGACAATTCTGATACTAGCAATATGAGCGTGAGAAACTCTTTAACTTGTCCAAGCCCCATTTACCTAGTCCACCTACTAGGGTTACTGTGCAGATGAAATAAAGTTTTAATATCCTTTTCATATTAACCTGTCTATGGGGGGGGGGGATGGAAAGACAGAGAATGGGTGGGTCAGGGCCTCCTGCCACTGCAAACAAACTCCAGACACATGTGCCAGTTTGTGCATCTAGCTTTACTCACGTGCTAGGGAATCGAACACAGGTCAGAGGCTTTGCAAGCAAGTGCCTTTAACTGTTATCTCTCCAACCCTAAAATAAAGCTTCAGTTCACAACCTGCGCCTGGAGACTTCCTCTGCTCCTAGTTATCATAGGATTGACAGCATTTGCACATGCCTGGCACAAGGGGGCACTCGATAGCTGAATCTTCCGCAGTAACTTCGGGTGGAGTGATGCTTTTGCCCACTAAGCAAGCCCTCTGTAGTCTGTGGACTGAAAATTACTGGGAAGGCTTCCCCAGCCACTGCTAGAGTTGGACCCCCGCCCTCCCTCCCAGATCGCCAGGTCTCCCCTCATTCTTACCATAGCTGGACAGTCCAGTTGTTGAGACAGGGACTTCCTGTTGCTACAGAGAGAATACGGCTGCCTGTCCGTGGGAGCTGCAGATTTCTTGGACATTGGAAAATCAATTTCTCCTGTGCAATAGGGATTCACACCTAAACCAAGAACGGGGGCGGCGGGGGGGGGAGGAAGAAATTACGTGTGTGCTCTCAAACACCAAGCTATAGTAGGTACAAAATCAGTTGTCATCAACTGTCATCCCCTCTTTAGGAGCCACTATAGACTGAAATCATTCAGCGCCTAGGGTGTCTGGTGGGGACATGAGGCTGTGGAAAATGTATTTTAACTCTCCATGATCTCATTCAGTGCTGCCAGGCCAATGGGACTTTTCGAAGCACCAGAGTGGGCTCCAGCTTTGCCTGGGTCCTATTCAGCAAGAGCTGGCAGGCATCCCCTGCGTGTCCTGCAGGGAGAAGTGAAGAAACCACACGGCCACATCAATAGAAGGCCTGGCTGCCAGGGAGTTTTCAACCCCAACCAAGGACACAGAGAGGAGGGCAGTGCGGAAGTTCTGGGGGACAGGGACAGAGAGAACTGACCCAGCAGCCTCACAGGGGGATCTGGAGCCTGCTTGGGGAAGTACCAGTAACCATGCAGGGGAGACCAGACAGGGACAGGGTGAGGCCACACCAGACTACCTCTCACAGACTCAGATAGCTTGGCGCAAACACACAACTCTTGCTTTGGGGCGGGGGAGGGAAATCGTGGGAAATTTAAAATGTCAGCTTCCTCTTCAGTGTGGGAATTCCGATTATCCAGCCAGAAGCGCTACCAGCTCATCCACAGCACGGAGCTTGAGGAAACCTTCCGAGACACCTGACTGAACCCACCACATGCCAGAGCAGTGCTTCCCATCTGAAATACAGTGTTAGCCGTGCAGGCGGCTCGAAATTTTCTGTTTTTATGAAAAAGTAACAAAAGAGCTAGCCATGGCGATACGTGCCTGTAATCTCGCACTTGGGTGGCAGAGACAGGAGCATCACTAGTTCAAGATCATTCTCAGATACATATCGAGCTCAAGGCCAAGGAGAGCTACATGAGTCCCTGTCTCACAATTAAGAAAAAAAAAATCAAGTCAGAGTGTGGTGGTTAGAGTCAGGTGTTCCCCATGAACTTAGGTGTTCTGAATGCTAGTTTCCCAACTGATGGAGACGTGGGAATAAATGCCTCCTGGAGGCAGTGTATTGTTGGGGGTGGGCTTATGGGTGTTATAGCCATTGTCCCCTTGCCAGTATTGGGCACACTCTCCTGTTCCTGTTGTCCACCTTATGTGGGCCACCCTCTGCTCATGCCATCGTTTTCCCCTGCCATCAGGGAGCTTCCCTGTAAGCCAAAATAAAACTCTTTTTCCCCACAAACTGCTCTTGGTTGGGTGATTTCTACCAGCAGGGCAAACCTGACTGCAACAGAGAGTAAGAGATTGTTCCAGATCAGTCAGACCCATAGAATGAGGTCCTGAATCAAAGAACCAAAACAAACAATCAAAAAGGTAAAAAAAAAAAAGTGTGGATGATTTATTATAATATTTTATTCTGTTCAGTATGTCTGAGCTATTGTCTTTTCAATAATACCAATGAGACTTTCATGTCCTATTTTTCCTTGTTCTTAGTCTTCAAATAAGCATGTCCTCCAGACTTCCTGGACTGTCCATGGGATGGGGGCAGCTCAGCTCCACAGGCCCAGGGAAGGGCAGGGTTTTCCCAGCAGCCCTCAGACTGAGTAGTGGACAGGCTTTTGTGGAAAGCTCCCCTTTCATCCTCCACACACACCCATCGGAAAATGTGGTGATGGTTAAGAGGAAACACAAGCTGGATCAAGGCATGGGGTTTCCTGCTGGGGGGGGGGCGCATAGGAAAGACCATAGCTTGTTTATAGAACTGAAGGAAGGCGGTGATTAACCCTCGGGCATTTGAGGATGAGGATGCCTGAAGAAGTGAGTGAGATGCCTACGATGGAAGGAAGACAGGGAAGAGGTGCAGAGAAAAGGGGGAGGTTTTGTCCTCCAGGGCTCCAGGGGTGGCTGGGGAAACTGCTTCCTGCCGGGACAGGCAGTGGCTTCCAGCAGCTGCCTCAGCGAAAGTCGGTGGTCCTTCTGACTTACACGGACCAATTGCTCCCAGATGGACCAGGAGGGAAACACAGCCAGAGGAGTTAGAAAGCCCGGCATGACGGGACGTAGAACCACAGGTCAGAGCTTGGAGGAGAGGCAGGAAATTGGTCCTAATCTGACCCTGCATGGTATTGGTTGTCGTGGGGGCATAACAGGAATGCAGATTCCATACCCGCCGCGGCCACTGACTCTGGCCGCACTGGTGGGTCTAGGACAACTGCGTGCAAGTGGGCTCTACAGGTGATGCAGCCGGCCTGGTTTTTTAGGGAGCTCAGCCCATCTGCTTCTTACTCGTTAGGGAGAAATGAAGGCTCAGGGAATTCTTGAGAAGTGACCAAGGGAGTCTAGGGCATGACCCAGGCTTCCCCAGATTCTGCCCGTTGTCTGCAACCGGAGGCTGACATTCTGGAGTCCGTGACAGTGCAGATCAAGCTCAGAGCCGTGGGCAGGCCCAGCGCGGGTGGCTTAAGTGAGGCCCAGCTAGGTTCTGCCCTTCCTGACCTAGACAACTTTTCTGTTTGGGGGTGCTCTGCTCCCTCTGTGGTCTCAGGTATGCATAGATAGGAGGCCGGAAGAAGAAGAGCTCTTTGAAGCTCTAGCTGTTCTGGTCCTTCCTCCACTCTACCTGAAAATTACTTCTGGATGCACTCCAGCCAACCGAGAAATGCATCAAAATTATCATCTCCAATGAAGGGAAGTTAAAACCAGTTAAATCTATAGCCCTGAGTGCATTGGCTGCAAGTGTGATTATAAAAGCCAATGTAGAAGCCAGATGGTTTATTAAAAGGGAAGCTATATGTTTAAGTGGATACACGGGCATCTTAATGAGCTTATAATGTAAGGCCAAGTCAAATTATGAAATGGAAAAGCTAACTGGAAAAGAAACTAAAATGAATCACTATTTCAGCAGCTCCTCATGTCTCATAAGAGGAATACTTTAGAAAATTAATGTCAAGTATTTATTGCTTAATAAAATCTAATTGATTAATTGACTAATTTAAACTTAAAGAAAACCTAAAATGGAAATGGAATTGAGTAAAGCTTACAGACTGCAAAAATTACACACAAACAAGATATAGCAAGAGACAAAACAAATAGCAGGTTATCGTGGAGACATAATTGATTGCCACTTGTAATAGAAAGGCAGAACAAGCAAAAAAAGGTATTAAAAAGGATGGGCAGGAATTCATTATCACAAATGATGCTAGCCATTAGCCGATTATTTATTTAAAAATATACATATATGCTTTCTTCATATAAAACACCAAAAATAAATGACAGATATAGCAAGTTTGTAGGAAAAAAAAAAACCAAATCATTTACATATTAGAAGAAACTAGAAATAGTGATTTAATAGTTCTTTCACTGTGGGAATAACTTTCACGTTAAAAGGAAAAGATCATAACTTTGATTATATAAAAGTTAAAAGATCCTCAACTTACAAAACAAATTAACAAACTGATAAAAGGGGTATTTTCTTAAAAGAAACATGACTTTGAATTATTAATTTAACCAGAAGGGTTTTGTAAATTAATCATAAGACAAGGATCATACCAATATAAAAGAAAACAAACTCACCAAAAATGAAATAAATAGCTGAAAAACCCTTTCAGTTTACCTGAAGAGGCCCATTTTCTAGCAGTTTTGTAAGCCAGTGGCTTAGTCACTCAGGAAGAGTCACCTGTCCAAGGCCCGAAAGGCACTTGGAGGAAAGGATGTCAGCAGAGCCCAGTGAGCTGCAGCCAGGTCATTTGGATGATTTATAGTCACAGGAGGGTCACATCCTTTCCCAGGGCTGAGTGCCCAACAAAGGACAGGGAGAACAACACCCCGTGCCTCTCTCCCTCTCTCTCACCGCCAGTCTCCCGCTGATGGTTCTCAGTGACTGAACTCAGGCGGACCCCAGAGGGTTGGGAGCCAGGTGACACTGGCTGAGAGGTCAACCCCCAGGGCACCCGTAGCTGGCTCCATGGGCGTGTAACCTGCGAAGTCGCCATGGCCTGTAGTCAGAGAGGACCAGTTTGGTTGAATACAGTTTTGAAAGCCTTAATAATTTTGAATAGGGCTCTTGTGGTTTCACTTTAGATAGAGCCCCACAAAGAAGGTAATTTGTCCTGGGTATACAGCAAGGCAGAGAAGCAGAAAATGTGGAAGACAGAGAAGCCTGTGTAGCAAATATTTTTTTTCAAAAATCATGTCAATATGAAGAAATCATATTGGTCATGTACAATGCTGAAGGAATATTAGCTGCTGACATTTGGCAGTATGGTCAAAATCCTCAATCTGTGCTAACTTTTTGACCTAAAATTCCATTCCTAGGAAATTATGTTAACAATAAGAAAGCTAAAAGTTAAAATAAATGCCTCCAATTAGGACATTACTCATTTAAGGTTGATGCATTGTGCTACAAAATGTGAGATTTAGAGATGCAAGAAACTTGGCCAAAGCCACACAGGTAAATACATGTGGGCACCACATCCAAATACAAATACACTGGCTTTCAAGTGTGCTCACCTTTGTTTTGAGACAGGGTCTCATGTAGCTCAACCTCAGACTCATTATGTAGTGGAGGCGGGCCTTGGACTCTTGAGCCTCCTGCCTCCACCCTCCCCCCGTATGGTGGGAGCACAGGTGTTCTTCACCACACTTAAAAAATATTTTATTTTTATTTATTTATTAGAGAGAGAAAGAATGGGCACACCAGGGCCTCTAGCCACTGCAAACAAACTCCAGATGCATGTGTCACCATGTACATCTGGCTTACATGGGATCTGGAGAATCAAACCTGGGTCCTTAGGCTTCGCTGGCAAGTGCCTTAACCACTAAGCCAGCTCTCCAGCCCACCACATTCTTTCCTAATCTTGCACCAGCCCACTTCCTCCTACCCTGTTGCCCCTCACTGTCCACAGACAGTGATTGTTTGTAAGAACCCCCATAGAGACCAGACTCAGTGGATGGTCTTCCAGTCGGTGTATAAATACACTGTATTATTTTTACACAAAATATTCATATTTATACACATATAAATATACTTCCTATACTGGATTGTTTAGGGGATGATGACAAGAAAAAAATGTTTCTCAAGTATTTTTCATCTGTAGATATGGTGCACCAACTGGGTTTCCCTTCCAGAATCAACACAAGTGAAACAATTTCATGCACAAAGTCAGCATGGATTATGTTAGTGAAAACTCAAGAATGATGTAAACATCTAGTAAGAAGCAGTTGGTCAACTAGATTGTATGCTCATGCGATGAAATTCCATGTATCCACTACAAATGGTGTTTATAGTAGAATTTCAACTGACATGTGGTAGAGATGACTGAATACAGATCATAGAGATTGGATACAGATATGATGTGTGTACAACTTTTCTAGACACAGGAATAGGAGGAAAATAACTGAAAATGCTAGCATAGATTCTCTCTAATGTTACCATTGGCTAAAATTTTATTGTTTCCTTCTTCATATGCTCCTATTCTATTTGCAGCAACCCTGAGTCATGGGTCTTCCAGCCTCAGCCCTATCATGTCGCTTGTCTCCCTCGTCTCCTCTTCCCAGACTAGGTCTCCCCAGGATGCCACCCAGCTCCCGTCACTGACCGCAGAGAGCTCCACAGGCCAGTGCAGAGCCCGTCTAGCTGGCTGGGACATGTGCACTCGTGAAGAATGGTCTCTGAGCGACAAGCAGCAGCCTGGCGTAGCCCCAGTGGACCAGAAGGAAGCCAGTCAGCCTCCCGTCCTCCCCCCAGCACTAGTGGGCCTTGAATGCAGATGAGCCCTGCTCCTGAAGACACTGGTCTGAGACACTTACTGGTGGAGTTGCTGCGCGTCCTTTGGTGGCAGGCTTTAGGAAACAAGAAGTTGCTACTTTGCGCTTCTAGTTTTCCAGGCTTTTCTTTAGAGGAAATGGTAGAAGATTCCTGTGAAAACAATTCCCACCTTCTTTATTTTGCAAGTTAGTTAGTATAGGCAACAGTCCTGAGCACGGCGGGGTTTTGACACTGACCCTTGTCTGTCTCCTCCACTCAATGACACACACTCTAGGGCAGAGATTTAGACTTTAACTTTTTGTTTGTTTGTTTTTTGAGGTAGGGTCTTGCTCTAGGCCAGGTTGACCTGGAATTCACTATGTAATCTCAGGGTGTCCTTGAACTCACAGAGATGCTTTTACCTCTGCCTCCTGAGTGCTAGGATTAGAAGGCGTGCGCTACCACACCCAGCTGGAACAGGGATTTAGGATTGCTGCCATCCATCCATTCACAGGGAAGTATCCATTCATTCAATAAAAATAATGAATGAATAGATCTCATGGAAATATTAAGCTAGATTGATGAATATCAAATACATATGTCAAGAAGTAGGTGTCAGGGCTTCATTAGACATGAGATCTAACTATGGTCAATATAGACAATGACCTTAACCTTAGAGAAATGGCTTTTTAGTGAAGGAGAACTCACACTATACAAGCAAACAGATACAGATGAAACATAATTGCAGAGGGTGGCTGATGCTGAGGAATAGGCCTAGAGAGTGGCATAAGCAGGGAGCCTTGGGGGATCTGTACTAACGATGAAAAATGAGTCACATTGTTCTGAAATCGCATGATAGGTACTTAAATGAACAATTGTTGAATGTAAATATTGAACCATCCATGTATTCTTGTACTGGGATTGTCTTCTATTTCTGATTTATATTTGTAAAGATCTAATTTAGGACTTCAAAAGTCAATAGCATTCATTTAAATTTGCTTATGATTCTATTCTATTTCTGCATTACCATACTGAACAACTCCATTTCTTTCTTTATCATTATTATTATTTTTTTTTGCATGTGTATGTGTGTGGCGTATGTGGCCAGAGGTTGATCTAAGGTGTCTTTCTTAATTGCTCTCCACCTTACTTTTTGAAATAGGGCTTTTCACTGACCCTAGAACATACTGATTTGGCTAGACTACCCAGCAAGCTGCAGGGATCCCCCATCTGTGCCTCCCCAGTGCGGGGTGACAGGAATACACCATCACACCTGGTTTTCATGTAGATGCTAAGGATCCAAACTCAGGTTCTCATGCTTGTGTGGCAAGAACTTTACCCACTGAGCAATCTCCCATCCCTTCACTTTTTAAATTTTTATTTATTTACTTGCAGGGAGAGAGAGAGGAGACAGATAGACAGACAGAGAGAATGGGCATGCTAGGGCCTCTAGCCACTGCAAATGAACTCCAGACACATGTGCCCCCTTGTGCATCTGGCTTACATGGATCCTGGGGAAATGAACCTGGGTCCTTTGGCTTCACAGGCAAGCACCTTAACCGCTAAGCCATCTCTCCAGCCCCAAATCCCTTCACTTATTTTTTTTTTTATATAGGAATGAGCTTATAGGCAGGATATTAAACAACATAGTCAGGATGGCAGGGTGAAAGAAAATACATGACTCTTCCTTGTAAAAGATGAGAATCTGAAACACCTTCCGTGCTCTTTCTTTTTCTCTCCCTGGTACTTCAAAGGAGAGCGTGAGAGGGTAAACGTTGATGCTGAGGATAAGGGGGTTATCTTACTTTGGTTCCTGGGGCTGTTCTGTTTCGTAACTTTATTAGCTACAAAGACCTTGACTTGATTTCTGAATTACCTTGTTTCATTCTTTAGACCATAATCCAATGCATAGTACATTCTCAGAGCAAAGAGGGGATCTGTCTTCACCTCTCAGCCGGCGCCCCTAACCCACCTTCCCCTCCAGGAAGGTGCCGGGATTGGGAGAATGACCTCACCTGCCCCGTCCATTTTCAGCTTTTCCCTTGTCGCGTGGTTGATGACAGCTAGTGGGCCTGCCTGGATCGTCTCATGTGTACTATGACATACAGAAAGTTCTCCCCAGATCCAGAGCCTGACTGGCCCCTTTCCACGGCTTCCTGCTCTATCTAGCGTCTCTTCCTAATTGTATATTCCTTTAGCATTTTGATAGTCATTTCTAACAGGGAGAGGAGTTAGTCAAGTGTACTTTGCAAACAATCTGGAGCCAGAAGTCTGCTCACAATCTTTAGGAAATAAAACCATCCAGTTCTGACATAAAAGGATCCTGCAGGAAACCACAGATCAATTCCTTTTTATTTCCTGTACAAGTCTGTGCTGAAGTCAGAGAGCACAGCCAGCCTGACTCCTGGTGGTCATTTTTCTTCTCACCAACAGGTGGCGCCATACCAACCTGAATAAAATTACCTAGCATAGGGAATTCTTTAAAAGGGGGAAAAAAAGCCACTTTATATACAGAAGGCAGTTAGTTTAGTTAAACTCTTAAGACAGATTTGCAGAATTTAACATAATGACTTCTTTGAACTCACTTCTTCATACAACATAATCTTCAAAAGATACTTCAATAGTTTTAATTACAAGAGTCTGATGAGGTCACATCCTGATTCTAATTTCAAGATTTCCCTCTGGCATCATGTCTGCTTGTTCATGTGCTCCAGTGAGATGACGGAAGTAGAATGAGAATGTGACTTTAGGAACATATGAGCAAAGAAACCAACTGCTTTGCTTGTCCAAGGGTGACCCTTTTTCTCAAAGTATCTTTGAGGCCGGGCGTGGTGGTGCACGCCTTTAATCCCAGCACTTAGGAGGCAGAGGTAGGAGGATCACCGTGAGTTCGAGGTCACTCTAAGACTACATAGTGAATTCCAGGTCAGCCTGGACTAGAGTGAAACTCTACCTTGAAAAACAAAACAAAACAAAACAAAACAACAACAAAAAAAAACCCTCAAAGTACCTTTGAGATGCATGACTAGAAATGCACACCCCCCTAAACATTTAGTAAGTAATAGGAGAGTATGTAAGCAACTGAGATACACACAACACATTGAATACTAAACTCTTTTTAAAAATTATATTTTATTTATTTATTTGAGAGAGAGAAGGAAAGAAGCATACACACACACACACACACACACACACACACACACATGAGAGAGACAGAGAGAGAGAGAGAGGGAGAAAGAGAGAGGAGGAGGAGAGGGAGAGAGAGAGGAGGAGAGAGAGAGAGAGAGAGAGAGAAATAACGGAAACACCACTGCAAGCGAACTCCAGACACATGCATCCCTTCTCCATCTGGTTTTACATGTGTACCAGGGAAGTGAACCCAGGTCCTTAGGCTTTTCAGGCAAGCACCTTAACCACTGAGCCATCTCTCCACAGACCTACCTGTGCTATCAGTAAGTTTTAAAATATATTATGTTATGAATAGTCTGACTACAATAACGTAAATGCACATTAAAAAGTGCTATAAACAAATCACCAAAATGGTTGTTAAGAACTTACTATTGTACCGAGCGCTCTCCCTACTGGTGACAACATGGCAATAAGCAAGGCATACAGGACCCTGATCTCATGAATCAGCAAGAGTGTATTTGGGTGATGAAATTATGATTGCTTTTAAAATTTTTATTTCACGTTTTTATATTGAGTATGTATCATTTTACCATCAGGCAAAAGCAAATTATTCATTTTATATTTATTTCAACTGTCACAATAGTAGGATTTTTTTTTAATTTATTGTTTATAAAGCCCCACATCTAAAATAGAAATTGTTTGGCCAGTAAAACTAAGATGGCAAGAGAATCATGGGAAATAAAAACTTTTTTTTACCAGATTAGGTTGCTTTTTATTTTAGAGAGAGAGACAGAGAGAGACAGAGAGAGACAGAGAGAAATGGTGCACCAGGGTTTCAGCCTCTGCAATCTAACTCCAGTCACTTGCGCCACCTAGTGGGCATGTGCAACCTTGTGCTTGCCTCACCTTTGTGAGTCTGGCTTACGTGAGATCTGGAGAGTCAAACATGGGTGCTTAGGCTTCACAGGCAAACACCTTAACCACTAAGCCATCTCCCCAGCCCCAGATTAGGTTTTAAAAAGAAACATGAATGCTGGGCTCAATGGTTAAGGCACTTGCCTGCAAAGCCTAACAATCCAGGTTCAATTCCACAGTACTCAGGTAAAGATGGATGCACAAAGTGGCACAGTTTATTTTTAGGGGCTACAGGCCCTGGTGTGCTCATTCATAGTCTCTCTCTCTCTCCTTGCAAATAAATAAATAAAAATATAGTTTTTTAAACTGAATGCTATGTTCAGAGAAGGGAGTATTTCTTTGGGATTTCAGTGTTGACTGAGAAGGCCTTATCCAAAACAAATTAAGTCACTCGATCCCCTACAGAGCCCCTCCGTTCCCACAGCTCATTGCCCCTCTGTCTTGTTGCAGTGGGGTAAAGCAGCCGCCTTCCTCTCTGTGCAAAGTAGAGGTGCCTCTCACGCACAGACAAAGTTGGGGACTTTGCTCCTTCCCCACAGCTCTGTATACTCCAACCAAAGCCATCTCAGATTAGATCACAAGGTGGTTGATCCTTTCCCTCTGCCACATAGCCAGTCTCTGAATTGACTGGAGGCTCCAGGAAGTCTCATCTACCCAGGGTACCAACAGTCAAACCTCTGGATTGGTGTGAAACTAACAAGCATCGCTTTGACCTGCTGTGGTGGGAACTGGCTCCCTGGATGGCTACTGTAGGAAAGAATATGAATGTACTAGTGACAAAAATGAGACTCACGTGACAACTGCATTTTAAGTTTCAACAAACCTGACTCCTAAAAGTCCCCTGGATGGGCTGGTGAGGTTGCTCAGTGGTTAAAGGTGCTTGCTTGCAAAGCCTGACAGTCCAATTTTGATTCCCTAGTAACCACGTAAAGTCTGACGTACAACGTAGTGTATGAATCTGGAGTTCATTTGCATCAGCAAGAGACCATGGCAAACCCATACTCTGTCTCTCTCTCAAATAAACAAATAAATAATTTTAATTTTAAAATTTTTCTAAGAAAGGCAACACATATATTTTTTGGACTACTTCCAGGATACTAAGAGATCAATGCTCATCCATGCTCTGTGACCATTTCAAGGGATCGTTCATTCTGGGAAGGTGGCTCAGTGGGTAAAGTGCTTGCTGTGCAAACACGAAGACCTGAGTTCAGATCTCCAGAACCCACCTCAAAGCCAGGTCTATAATCCCAGCACTGGGGAAGTAGAGAGAGGTGCTTCCCTAGGACTTGTTGGCTAGCTTGTCTAGCAACTCAGTGAGCTCTAAATTCAGCAAGAATCTCTCTCTCTCCAAGAATAAGGTGAGGAGCAAATGAGAAAAACCCACAATATCAACCTCTGGCCTCCACACACATAGGTGTATATGTGCATGTGCACCTACATACACACATGTGCACACGTGCATATAAACATGTATGCATGCATGTAACTCACATGTATATACATCCCTTCTCCAGGAGTGAACAGTGGGGTGGGAGAGGGGGTAAGGGAGCTAATTGCTAGGCTCAGCGTCCTCTTCCGTAAGCTGAGGAGTGATCAGTTTTGGCATCACTGTGCGCTCTGGGCTTTGAATGTAACTGATGATTCTGTTTAAAGGGCTACTGGGCAATTCTTTTTCTGAAATGGGGCTAGAGAGATGGTTCAGTGGTTAAGGAGCTTGGCTGCAGAGCCAAAGGACCCAAGTTCAATTCCCCAGGACCCACGTAAGCCAGATGCACAAGGTGTTTGGAGTTCATTTACAGTGGCTGAAGACCCTGGCACACCCATTCTCTCTCTCTCTCTCTCTCTCTCTCTCTCTCTCTCCCTCTCTTTCTATTCACCTGTTTCTTTTTCTCTCTGTGTCAAATAAACAAAATAATTTTTTTAAAAAAGGAATATGACAGCATCCCTTGGCTCCAGGGGAGCCTGGCCACTTTGAGCAAGCATGTCCTGGTTGGGGTGCATCTAGTCAAAGGAGCCTCCGGGGGAACCCTGCCAACATTTGCAGATGCCTTCCTCCACCTCGCCGTACCACACATAGCACAGAGCTCTTTCTGTCTCTGCCCCCAAGGTGGGGCTCTCCACACTGGGGATTTGTCACTGAGGTCACGGGCCTAGCAAAGTCACTTCTAACTTGCTTCCCTTGTCCTCATCAGAAACCGCAGCATTGAGTACTCATTCTGTGGGTGATGAAGCCCACCATTTCCTAGGTAGCTTTGTTTATATCAACAAGTCCCAGGGGTGGCCAAGCAGAGGTTGAGATCTACCCTCCAGAGAGATCTTCAAAGTGTTTTTCTCTAAACTAGGACCAACTGTATTACTTTGAGGGATAAATAGCCAAATCTAAAAGAAAGAAAAAAAAAAGAAAAAGAAAATAAAAAAGAAAGCCTGAGGCTGGGGAAAGTTGATGAAGTGCTTGCTATGCAAGTATGCAAGCAAGAGGACCTGAGTTTGGATTGCCAGCACCCACATAAAATCTGGACACATCAGTGAGTTCCTGTAACCCCAGCACTGGGGAGGAGAAGACAGGATTCCTCAGGCTGGCTAGCCAGCTAGTCTAGCCAAGTCAGTGAGCTCCAGGTTCAGTGACAGCCCCTGTCTCATAAGGTGGAGGGCAACTGAGAAAGTAGAAGAGCGACTGAGGGCTGGAGAGATGGCTCAGTGGTTAAGGCATTTTCCTGAAAGGCCTAATGACCTGAGGTTCGATTCCCTGGTACCCATGTAAAGCCTGATGTACAAAGTGGCACATGTATCTGGAGCTCATTTGCAGTGGCTAGAGGCCCTGGTGTGTCCATTCTTTTTCTCTCTCCTCTCTCTCTCACTATTTCTCTTTCCTTATAAAGGAAGGAAGGAAGGAAGAGAGGTAAGGAGGGAGAGAGGGAGTGAGGGAGAGAGGGAAAGAAAGAGTGCCTGTGAAAGACACTTGATGTTGATCTCTGGTGTGTACCACAGAGAAAGAGACAGAGAGAGAGACCCCATAATCCCCATATAACCAGGGAATGGACCCAGAATGAAGGTGAAAAGTTCTGGGGCATTGCATCCTATAAACAAGATGGTTCTGGAGGCTAAACTTCCCCCCAAGGATGAGAGGCCCCTTGCTAGGCAGGGAGAGTTCATTGCTGTGTGGACCCCTGCCTGGAACCAGTAACACAGCTGATGCTTCTGGACTTGGCTGGCTGCATTCCTTTCCATTTGCTGTGTGAACCGAGTTGCCATAACTGCTCCAGTCTAAGGGAACCACAGAATACAACCCAACTGTTTTGAATGAGGCTTGTTTCCTACGGTTGTGTTGCTCATGTAGCAATGAGCTTTGACCTTTACGTCGTGAGGATAAATGAGCAGGCCCCAGCAGAATGGCTCTGGGGCAGCCACCTGACCATGTGGGTGATGCTACAGACATCCTGGCGTAGAGGGCGAGAGGGGACCACAACCGGGACTTTCTCTCTAATGCTCCTGCTCTTCATTCATGACACGATCATTGTCACCAAGTCCCTATAATTCTACCTTCTCAAACCTCCTCAGTAGCCACTCTCACTGTTTGTCATAGCTCTCGGTATTGGCTTCAGATTGGACTGTTACAATGACCTAGGATGTCTAGGAAAACTATTCTTAAAAAGAGTATTTCGAGAGGCTGGGGAAATAGATCAATCAGTGCTTGTCTTACAAGCATAAGGACCTGAATTCAATAACCACTAACCACATATAATTCCAGGCATAGTGGCTTAGGCCACCTAGGGCTGGGAAGGCAGAGACAGAAAAATCCCTGGTGCTTGCTGGCCTGATAGTCTAGTGTAACTGGTGAGCTCCAGGCCAGTGGGAGATGTTGTCTCAAAGGAGGTAGACGTGTTCAGAGGGTAACACCTAAGTCTGAATGCTGGCTTCTACGTGCATGTGCACACAAGCGCATGTCCACTCACACACACAAACACACATGAAAGTGTGGGCATGGATTATTTTCTTATACCATGCATAAAGTATCAAATGGTTCATACACCTCCCTCGAAGAGCTAAAACTATAAAACTCTGAGAAGAAAATCTTGGGCAATCCATCATGAGCTTCACTAAACAAAGCTCCTTATATATGACGTGAAACATACCCATGACAAGGGAACAAAGGAGTGGCAAGTAGGATCCATCAAAACTTAAAACCTTCCCAGTTCAAAGGATATCATGAAAAAAACTTTAAAACAACACTACAGATTTGGAGGAAATATTTACTAATCATAGGTCTGATGAGTGAATTGTATATGTAGAATATATAAAGAACTTTTACAATTCAATCATTAGAGGACAACCAAATCTATGTTTTGAGATAAGGTCTCACTGTAGTCCAGGCTGATGTGAACTTACTTTGTAGCTCCAGGCTGGCCTCAAACTCATAGTGAACTCCCTGCCTCAGCCTGCCAAGTGGTGAGGCTAAAGACATGAGCCATCATACCCAGCTTCCCATTTGTCAAAGCACATAAGAGATCTGTATAAACACTTTCTCAAAGAAGACACACATGAAGCCTGTAAGTACAGGAAAAGAAGGTGAGCATCAGTACTCACCAGAGACATACGAATCAAAACCACAGCGAGACAGCATCTCCACCAGTGACAAGGGCTATCACACCCACACGATTCCCACCAGCATAGGGAAGATAGAAAAATGTGTATGGTCCCACAGTGGTAGTGGAAATATAAAGTGATGTGGCCATTGTGGGAAACAGCATTGACAATTTCCTAAAAATCTGAATGTAAGATCATGCTACAATTCCACTTCTGGGTATATGCCTGACAAATGAAAATATGTATACACAAGAAAGAGTAGGCAGAACAGGGGTGGAAGGGTGGCTTAGTGGTTAAGGCATTTGCCTGCAAAGCCAAAGGACCCAGGTTCAATTCCCCAGGACCCACGTTAGCCAGATGCACAAGGGGGCGCACGCGTCTGGAGTTCGTCTGCAGTGGCTGGAGGCCCTGGCATGCCCATTCTCTCTCTCTCTCTCTCTCTTTCTCCCTCTTTCTCTGTCAAATAAATAAATAAATAAATAAATAAATAAAAATATTTTTTAAAAAAGGAAAAAGTATGCAGAACATTCAAAGAGACATTAGTCATAATATCCAAAAGTAGAAACAACTCAAGTGCCTGTTAACTGATTCATGGGTGGCTGAAATGTGTATTCATGTGATGGAAGACCATAAGACAACCGGGAAGAATACAGTGCTAGTTCAGGCTGCAGTACAGATGACTGTCAAAAACGCCATAGGAAGCAAAAGCAGCCAACGCCAAAGACCACATCTGCCTGACTCCTGCCGTGGTGTGAATGTAAAACGTCCCCCATAGCCTCACTTGTTCATGAGTAAACCTCATTCCCAGCAGGTGGAGCCTTTGAGAGGTGAAGCCTTGCCGGAGGTGTGTCACTGGGGGACAGACCTTCACCTTCATTAGTCCAGTCCCCTCAGGGTTCAGTTTAGCTCCCCCTTGCTGCTCCCTCCCTGCTGCTGTGACAACATATGACACCTGCCATGCCTTCCCCACCATGATGAAACTTCCCCTGGACACAGAAGGCTGAAATAAACCTTTCTTTCCACAAACTGCTTCTGGTTGGGTGTTGTGTCCCAGCAATGAGAAGGTAAATGTTACCACTCTGTTTATATGAGACGTGGAACAGGGATGTCTTTGGAGAGATCACTAGTGGATTCTTGGGAGATGGGGGTGGGGCAGGAATGTGAGCTTTGAGGATTTGATTGCAAAAGGACATAAGTCTCTTTGGGAGGTGGTAAAATGTGGTGATGGCTATAAACTCTGTAAACATACTGAAACTATTTAATATCATACATGAAATAATTAATGTGCCTCAATAAAACCATCAGAAAATGAGCCAGGTAGCAGGGCGTGGTGGTGCACACCTTTAGTCCCAGCACTCAGGAGGCAGAGGTAGGAGGATCACTGTGAGTTCAAGGCCACTCTGAGACTACATAGTGAATTCTAGATCAGCCTGAGCTAGAGTGAAACCCTACTTCGAAAAACCAAAAATAAAAATAAAAAAGGAAAATGAGCCAGGAGCCTGGTGAGATGGCTCAGTGGATAAAGTCCCTTCACTTGCCTGCAAAGCCAAAGGACCCAGATTCAATTCTCTAGGACCCACATAAGCCAGATGCACAAGGGGGTGCATGCATCTGAAGTTCGTTTGCAGTGGTTAAATGTTCATTCTCTCTCCCTCTTTCTCTCTCAAATAAATAAATAAAAATTAAAAAATTAAAAGAAAGAAATACTGCTAAGAGACTTTCTGATTGAACCTATGATAAGCCCACCTCTGAAAGACTCAAGGCTAAAGCCAAGCTTCCTGGCATGGCATGTAGTCTTCCCCATCTAACACTGCTGAGGCCAGCTCAAGCCTGCTTGCTCCAGCCAGCCACACTACTCAACAGGGGCCTTTGTATGCCTACCTCGTCCTGAGTGTTCAGTCCCCTGTCCTTGCTCTTCTTCATCTTTCCAGAGCCAATTAGTGTTACTGTCTTTTTTCCCCCCCCCCACGGAACAAAAGTGTTTATCTTTGGTTTACAGTCTTGAGAGTATGCTCCATGATGGCATTAGAAGAAGCTAGACATCACCTCTGCCACACCAAGTGGAACATGCAGCATGAGAGTGTGCCAACTAATACTGACAATAAACCTCAAGGTCCACCCCCAGTGACACACCTCCTCTAGCAAGGCTCTACTGCCCAAATTGCCATCCACTGGGATCAAGCACTCAGAACACATGAGTTTATGGGGGATATCTAATTCACACCACCACATAAAATCAATGAAAAATAAGCGCATCGCATTCATACAGCACACACTTTATGCTCTTCTTGCCTCAGTGCTGTTTGTTATTTCAAATTACTATAGAGCCACTGTAGTCCATTATCTTCTTCAGTGGAGGGTGGAATGATGTATGACCACCAATGTGCTGCTGCAGTTCATTTACAAGGGCTTGGAGAATATGCTTAAGACTTTTCAGGAAGAATGGCCAATACATTATACAAAATTCATGAATGCCATATGTATGTATGTACACACACACACAAGTAAACTATATGGATACAACATGTGTTGGTACCATCATTTCCCTCCTCCCTGCCCCTATTCCACTGAAGGCCCTCCTCAATGGGGTCGCTGGTATTCACCATGGGATTGTGGATTATGAGTTGTGAGAGTAGCAGTCAGTCATTGTAGGGGGGCAATGCTTCTGGCTATTCCCTCCCAACCTGTGGCTCTTACAATCTTTCTTACAATCTCACAATCTTTCTGTCCCCTCTTCTGCAAAATTCACTGAGCCTTGGTGGGTGGGTTTTAAGTCTACTTTAGTGTTGAGCTCTCAGCAGCTTCTGGATTTCCACTTTGGTAAGTATTGAGTTTCCTCAGTGTCTACTGTCATCTCCCTGGAGGAGGCTCTAAGGATAGTGGTGTTACTGGCTTGGTAATGCTGTTCAGATACCTGCCTCCTAAGGAAACCATGCACATTGTCCACCAGTTAGACCCAGGAGGGCTTAATGTCTTCATGGTTGTCAATGGTTGTTTCAATACTTGTTAGAATCAAACTTCTTTTCTCTTCTTTGCTTCTCTTCTTCATATAAATGTGCATGTTTTATCCAAACATATTAGATAATTCTGGTGTCTAGTTTAAAGAGCATTCCTCATAATAATTTTGAAGGAATTCCCCTAAATTTTAAAAAACAACTCCAGAGAATATTATTTAAAAATATGCCAGCTCTTCGTCCTCAGAAAAATTCCAATGTCTGTGTTTCTATTTATTTAATAGTCATGACCTTGATGGAGATTTGAATCACATAGCAAATTCAGGAAAGCTTTTCAAAGAGCTAATGAAATAACATATGTGAGACCACCAAGAAGCCTGACATTGAGTCAGTCTACAAATAAGGCCAACCTATCTCCCCAGGGTGTCTCAACTCTAACTCTTGTGTCTCCATCTTCTAGAAATGTATTATCTAAAACAATTACACAAAACACATAAAGTTGTTCATCGCCACATTGTAGCAAAACACTAAAGGAACCTTCAGTGATAGGGAAGCAAGCACAGGTGTTAGGGTGCACTTCTCTTTCTAGCGGCATGGTAGACCACTTACACTGATTCTTCTGCCAAAGCTAAGTAACAGTGTTTGATGGAATGAAAATTTATCAATGAAAAAACACCCAGAGACTGGAACATAACTAAGAGCCTAGACTATAGCTTTCTGAGAAATATGCAGAGCCTAGGAGCCACTGTGGCTCTAAGATCATATGATGAGCTGACTGAACTTAACATTGTCTTTCACAGCATTATGGGATGCAGAGAACAAGAGAAGTCTCTGTTCCTGCGTAAGCTTGTGGAGGGGGGGGGGCATTAATAGACCTTCTTGCATAAAGAGGAAGACCCCAAGGATTGCATCCTTATTTCAAGTGTGAACTAGAATAAACACATGCCAGCCCTCGGGAAATAAGTGAAAATTATCAGTCCAGAAATGGTCCTGAAGAAAAGGGGGGGGCAATTTCCCTGAGGATTAATGATTACCAGCTGGCACTCATGGGAGTGGGCAACCCTAATTCACCCCACATGGATGTCTTAACAATCTCAAGACAAGAGTGTAGCTAAAATGGTTCCAGGCTGGTGGTACCCCAACTACCCAGCAAAAGCTAATTTGAGTCTTCTGTGGAAGAATCAGCAATGGCTGAGGTCACAAGAATTCCCCTAGAGAAAGTGGTTGACACACAAGCCTTCCGAGAGGAACAGAAAACACAAATAGAACTCATTGACATGAGGCATGGAGGAGAAAGCCACAAGGAGCCACGCACGACCGAGTCAGGTCCACCAAGACTACAGACTGCAGAATGAACATGCCAAGAATGCAAAGGAAATGTGCTCATTAATATTTTAAAGATGCCCAGAATGGATGGAAACATTTGAGAAGTTGTGACAGTTTCTCCAGAGGCTCAAAAACAGAATCATTAAATTTAAAAAATAAAATGATTGATATTTAAAAGGAAATAGACAGCAGAACATTTAGATAGCTCTGAGGAGAGGCAAGAGAAATGGGTTACATCTATGAACACTACCTAGATGGCAGCACAGAGACATGGAATATATGAGAGAGAGGTCATAACTACGTGCCGGACAGAGTTATAAGCCTAACATCTTGTCAGATTTCCAGAAAGAAGAAATCTAAAATAATGAGGAGACATGCTTTATGTGATAACATCTGAGAACCTCCCAGTCTTGATGAAAGACATGAATCCATAAATCTACCCCAACTTAATAAATCCTAAAAACAGATAAACAGAAATTAAAGCTTATCTAGAAAGTTCTGAGTAAAACAGAAAAGCGCCCAAACATTTAGATCTTACAAGTGGCAGGCAGAGAGAAATTACAGACTGTCTCCCAACAGGAAACAATTAACCTTTAAGCTCATTTCTCAACAGCAATTGTATAAGTCAGATAGCAGGAAACAATTCATTATGTGTGCACACATTCATCCCAAATATACACAAACCATATATGTGTGTTCTTGGTGTGAATGTGTGCTTGAAAACAAAAGAATAAAAATTAGATTAAAACATAAATAGATAAGACAAAGGGTAATCGAAATAAAGCTGGTGCCACTTTATAAACACAGTTTCAGAAAAAAAAAAGGTAGTTATTAAGCTGCTGAGTAATAACAGGCGTAAATCATTAAGGCAACACAACACTTCCTTCTAAACTTGCTCACACCTAAAAAGAAAATGGAGCACAAGACCTGTAGCAACCCTGCCCAGTGCCCAGAAATTGATAGATCAGCAGGCTGGAAGATGGCTTAGTGGCTAACAGCACTGGCCACATAAGCATGAGGGCCTCTGTCCAGAGACCACAAGTTCACCTCCCCAGAACCCACCCAAAAACTGGGTGTTGTCGCACATGGCTGCAAACTCTGTCCAGAGACTGGAGAACACGAGGGCTCACTAACCAGCGTACCCTATGTTCTCATTTGGCCTCCTTGGGAATGGAGCACAGGCATATGCACGAACATGTGCGCATACCACAAACCACACACACCACACACATATACATGCACACACACACATGTACACACACGCACACAAAAGAAGATGGAATTGATAGATTAAGCACACAGAAATCACTAAGATCAACAGCAGAACACAGTGTCTCTTTAATCATGCGTAGAGTCATCAAATAATTCTCAACAATGACAAGGAACTGGAATGACACACCCATCTTCAGACAACACAATCAGCTATGAGGTTGTTAACAAGGAAAAAAAAAGTTAAGTGGGGGAAGAAAAGTTAAATAGAGAGAGAGGGGGGAAACAGATGAGTTGTTGCAGGAAGAAGGGATGGTGGGAGGAGAGCCAGGGTGTGGCTGGACAGGATAGTCCTATGGAGGCTTTCCATGGTAATGCAGCTCTCTGTACCCTGGTTGAAGCGGGGTTAGGGATGTAATAGCCCAGACCTGAACCTACATTGCAGTAATGTCAAATTTGCAATTTCATGTTGCATGACAGTTAATGAGAAGTACCTGTAGGAAAGTGGGTGGAGAGTACATGGGTCTTCTCTGTTACCCTTGCCACTTCCTGAAAATCTATAGTTATTTCATAAGGAAGAATAAGGCGTTTTTTTAATGAAAACTGGAAAATATATGTACATCTGATAATTAAGAAGTGTACTTCTAGTAACGCATGGCTCTTAGAAGGAATCATACTGGAAATCTAAACGCATTTAGTATAGAATGATAAGGAAAATCTACTCAAGTCTTATAGAATGCAGCTGAGGATGCAATAGTAGGAAGGGATATGATCTCAAAAGCTTGTGTTTTAAAGATGAAAAGCTGAAAATACTGAGATAATTATCAAGTACAGAATATAGAAAATAATAAAATAAAGCTGAGCATATAACAAGGGGATTGAACAAATTAAAACTGGTTCTGTGAAAAGCTTTTAAAATGCTGGTGATATTCTACCAAGATTACTTGAGAGAAAAAAAAAGAGAGAGAGAAGCCAGGCATGGTGGCTCACGACTTTAATCTCAGCACTTGGGAGGCAGAGGGAGGTAGGAGGATCGTTGTGCGCTCAAGGCCACCCTGAGACTACAGAGTGAATTCCAGGTCAGCTTGGGCTAGAGCAAGACCTACCTTGAGAAAACAAGAGAGATAACAGAAAAATGAAGGAACATAGCTACAGATGCAGTTTGAAGACTGGAAAGATAACAAGAAAACAACTTTATAGGATATAGTTAGGCAATTAGATGAAACTAGAAAATTACAAGAAGAAATGCACTTTATCAAAATCAACTGAAGAAAAATCAATAAACTTACATGGACCTGTATAAATGAAAGAAACTAAATAGCAGGTGGTATAAACTGTAAGTTTTACAACTCATTCCAGAAATACGTAATCCTTGAATGTCAGTAATGAAGGGTTACATTACATATTTTATAGGGCTTGTTAGAGTTTGGCTATAAAATATCCCTCAAGAGCTCATATGTAGGAGCCTTGTGGATTCAATCATTCTACCCTGGTGGACTCAGTCACTAGGAGTTAATTGGATCCTGAGGGTTCTGACCACATCAATGAATTCATCCATCAATGGATTCATAGTATGAAGACATTATTGGCGAGGGGCAGAAAGGAGGAGGTGGGGCCTACTTGGAGGAAGTAGGTAACCACAGGTGTGTCCCAGAAAGATGCATCTTGTAGTGAGGCCCTTCCTGCCTTTCTCTCTGCTTCCTGGTTGCCACTAGATGAGAAACTCTGCCCCACCTTGCCCGTCTCCCATGATCCTCTGCTTCTTTGTAGCCTAGATAGGATGGAGTGAGCAGCTAACCATGGAGTGAAATGTCTAGAACCATGAGTCAAAATAAATATTTTCCTTTAAACTGCTCCTCTTAAATATCTGTCACAGTGAGAAGAACATAAAGAGCTAGAAAATTTAGAAACCTGATAAGCTAGAAAGTCTTCACAACCATCAGTAAAAGAGATGAGCAAATGCTTGACCTTGGAATCAGTATAGGAAAGGCAAAACCAGAGTAATCCCACAAATGAGAATAAAATCATAAATAAAACAGTAGGTGACTACATCCAGAGATCCAAAGAGATGTGAAAAGATGATGTAATATATGAATGGATTAGTGTTTTTCATGTCCACTAGCCACTTTGAGTTGCTGTGACAAATCCTTGAAATAATTTTAAAGAAGGATAGTCTGGTTTTGGCTCATGGTTTCAGAAGTCTCATTCCATGATTGGCTAGCTCCACTGATTTGGACATCATGGCAACACACTGTTATGGAAGAGGAGTCTGCTCACCTCCTGGCAGTAACCATGTGCACATCCGAGGCGAGATAGAGACCACACGGATGCATCATTGACTTACTGCCTTCAACTAGACCCTGCCACTGAAAGCTCGCATGCCTTCTAGTAACATCAAATAGTGAATCAGAACAGTTGGCAACCAAGACTCTTAACCCATGAGGTTTTTGTGGGGATACTTCATGTCCAAAACATAACAACTGTATTCTGGAAATGGCTGAACTTCAAAGGCAGAGAAGGGAAAAGCTGTAGGAGAAAGAGGCAGTGTAAAAAACATGAAAAGAAATTGATATAAAGGCACAACATGCACTTGGGGAGCTGAAGGAATGTGGACGGTGAGTTTGAGGCCATCTGAGCTATAGTGAGAATCAAACTTTTAAATTGAAAGGCAAATAAACAAGCTTAAAAGCAAGCAGAAGGCTGGGGAGAGCTCAGTAAAGTGCTTGCCTTATAAGCATGAGGACCTGCATACACTTAATGCCAGAACTGGGGAAGCATAGACAAGAAGATTCCTGAGGCTCACTGGCCAGTTAGTCTAGTCTACTTGGCAAATACCAGGCCAATGAGAAAGCCTGTCTAATAAGAAGAAAAGATGGTCAGTGCCTGTGGAACAACACGAGCCTATCCTCTGGGGTGCGCATGCACACACACACACACACACACACACGTATGCGCACCCAGCAGAAAGGAATACTATAAAAAAAACAATTAATTCAGATGATGTTTGATTTATTATCTAAAAGAGGCCAGAGGAAAACAGCCCATTTTTAAGTAAAGGAAGAAGGAACATTGCCAACCCATAATCCTTTATCTAGTAAAACTATTCTTCAGAAATGCAGAGTAATTAAAATCCCCAGAAAGTCACCAGAAGAAGTCACTACAAGAAGTCACCAGCAAGACTGTAGCTTAAGAAGGTTCTCTTAACAGAAGTAAAATGAATGAAAGAGGGAGTTTGGAAAATGAGGAAGGAAAAAGATATGTGGGAAGCCATATGTGGATAAATATAATGGACCTTTCTTTTCCTCTTGAAGTCCTTCAATTATATCTGTAGTGAAGAAAAAAATTTAACACTTCTATGGGTCTAAATATATACAGAAGACATAGTTAAGACAATAAGCAAGGGAGGGCAAAGAGTAATGAAAGGAGGTATGTTTTCTGTACTGCACTCGAGCTGGCAAAATGAGTGCTGGTACACTGTGATTGGGTATGTATACAGAAGATCACACACAGAGCAATAATTAACAGTATAAAAAGAGTTGAACTCAAAACAACTAGATAAATCAAAATGAAACTCAAGTACAATTTACTATAACTCACTATACTGAAGAAAAAGAAAAGAAAAGAAAAGCAAGTTCAGCTATACCACCTCTGAGCATGTACCCAAAGGGCTCTAAGTCAACATATCCGAGTTGGTTGCACATCCATGTTCATAGCTGTGCAATTCCAAAGAGCTGATCTATGGAATCAGGGTAAATGCCCACCAACAGAGGAATAGAGCGAGAAAATGCGATATGTGCATGAAGTTTTATTCAACTTTAAAGAAAGAAATGATGTCATTACAGGAAAATGGATGTAACTGGAGATCATCATGTTAAGCAAAATAAGTCAGACTCCGAAAGACACATAATGCATGCTTTCTCTTATTTCTCTTATTTGTGATCTCTGTGATCATATATGTATGTGTGTGTGTGTATATATATATATATATGTATATGTGTATATATATGTATATGTGTGTATATATATACATACATACAGACACATATATATACATACAAATATACATGTGTATATATAGATACATGCATACACACATATATACATACAAATATATATATATATATATATATAATGGAAGTAGAAGTGAGATTATCTGGAGTACAGAAATAAACTGTCTATTATGGGGGAGGAGGATATAGGAAGTGAATACAGTCAAAGTACATGATGTGTTTGAATCAAGATCTGTAAAACAAACATTGGAAGAACAGAAGAGAGAACTAAATAAGCCCCAGGTATATCTGAACACTTCAAAATCCCTGTCTCAGCAAATGATGTAGCAAGCAGACAGAAAATCCCTGTGGACACAGAGGAAGCCAGCACACTGTTAACAAACAACATGGCAGCATCTGGCTGGCACTAACAGAACCAGCAGTGCCACCAACATTTGCGTCAAGTTCCCCCAGGACATATGTCAACAGAGACCATATCCTTGACCATAGATAAACCTTATCATCAAATTAAAAAAAAATAGAGAGAATGAGTTCTCCTACCACATTGAAACTCAACTGAAAATGAATAAGTGATAATATCAACAAAATCTCCAAATGCTTGGTAACTGAGCAATGCATTTCTAAATCAACCATGGGTTGAAAACATGTCTCGAGGGAAACAATGATACATTGAACCTAATGATGAGCAATAGAAAATACATACATATTTATGGAACATGTAAAACTTTTGCAATAAAGTGCTGAGAGGATGGTTTATAGCATTAACTACACATATGAGAGAAATAAGTAAACTAGCTCTACCTCAAGACAGAGAGAAAACAGACTGAAATCAAACCAAAGCAAGTGAAACAAAGGAAATAATGAGGACAAGAAGAAAAATCAATAAAACATTAAAAAAACAATGGAATAAATAAAAATAGAGACAATCAATATTTAGCAAGACTGATGAAGAAAAAGAAAGAAAAAATATTCTGAGTCCCAACATCTGTAGTATGTCATGACCCTCCCTACAGACCTCAAAAGGATGGTAAGGAGAACTCACAGTTCCACACATGTCAACTAGACAACTACATGAAATGTATGAATTCCACTGCAATTCAACAAACATGAAGAAGCTGATTGGGTTTTATATCTACTAAAAACATTTAATTAGTCATTTTAAAACTCCTAAACAAGAAATCTCTAGGGCCAGATGGCTTTACTGGAGAATTCTACCAAACATTTAAAATAGAATTACCAGAAAAACAGGGAAAACATATCCCATCTCACTTTGATAGTGTTACCCTACTATCAAAACTAGCACAGTTCCAAAAAACCTACAGATCAATGTTACTTAGGACCACTAATCCTTAGTAAGATGTTAGCAAATACAATCCATCAATATATAAATATGCAATGCATCAATATATGAAAAGAATTGTGCATGATAACCAAGGGGGGTTATTCCAGGGATTCCCAAAGGGTTCAATATCCAACAACTAATCCATGTGATCTACCCCTAATCCCTATTATCAGACTCAAGAAGTTAAACCACATGATATCAGTGCTCAAAGAGCTGATAAAAATTAAGCACTTTCACCATGATTTAAAACTCCCCCATATATCGGGACCAGAGAAAAGCACCCTCAATCTCATCTTAGAATCTAATAAAAAAAATTCTACAGTGAGGAATCATGAAAACTGAATGTTTTCCCTCTATGGTTGTGAAGGAGGCAAGAACGTCCTGATGTCAACCCTTTTCTACACAGTGTTGAAAATTTTCACCACTGTAGTAAGAAAAACAAGGAAAATAAAAGGCATGCATATCAGAAAAGAAGAAACGAAACTCCTTGTTTATAGATGAAGTGGTTGTATACAATAGTTCACAGAATACAGAATGAGCAGATAAAAATCATCATATTTTCATGTACTAACAGTGAGTAGATCGATATCATGCCATTTATAATACTCAAAATGGAGAAATATTTCTGCATAAATAAAAAAGAACATGTATAGGACTTGCATACTGCAAACTAAAAAAATACTACAAAGATGAATAAATACAGACATATGCATGCTCATAGACTGGAATTCAGCAGAGGAAGAGTTAATTCTTCCTGACTGAATACATAGATTCCATGTGATCTCTACCAGAATCTCACCAGACTCTGTACATATAGACAAAATAAGTCTATATGTAAACACAGGGACAACAATAGCTAAGGGGACTTTGAAAACGCAGGAAGAGGCAGGTTACCCAGCTTTGCATGAGACATAGTAGCACAGGTTGAAAGTAAGAGGCTGAAAACAGCTTACAAACATTAACCAGAAATAAGTGGAACTAAGCCACCATCATTCAGGCATGCAAACACACTGCACAAAGTACACATAAAAGCAGGAACATGGGGCTGGAGAGATGGTTTAGTGGTTAAGGCGTTTGCCTGCAAAGCCAAAGGACCTCGGTTCAACTCCCCAGGACCCACGCAAGCCAGATGCACAAGGGGGTGCATGCATCTGGAGTTCGTTTGTGGTGGCTGGAGGCCCTGGCATGCTCACTCTCTCTCTCTCTCTCTCTCACTCTTTCTCTCTCTGTCACTCAAGTAAATAAATAAATTTAAAAAAAAAAGAAAAGCAGGAAGATGACATACTCAAGTGAAAGGAAGATAGTGACATCATGAGAGGAGCAGGGATGGATGGCACAAGGTAGGGACAGCCCAGGACCTGAAAGTTAATGGCTAGGTTTGTTTCCTAAACTCAACGATTGGCATACACATGAATAGGACACTTTCATATTTTAGAGTATGTATGCATTTTGTAAATTTATTTTATATAATCAGTATTTAATAAAATATTTTTAAAGATTATAAGATTAGCCAGGCGTGGTGGCACACGCCATTAATCCCAGCACTCGGGAGGCAGAGGTAGGATGGTGGCTGTTGAGTTTGAGGCCACCCTGAGACTACATAGTGAATTCCAGGTCAGCCTGGGCTAGAGTGAGACTCTACCTTGCAAAACAAACAAACAAACAAACAAACAAAAATCTTAATATTATGAAAAGATTATGATCCATTCATGCAATGCATAGATTTTTGTAGAACCTTAAACATTTTTATGCACTCCCCTCCTGAGCTAGTCATAGAAGACCAAATTAGTAGTTAGCTCTTCCTGCCTGCAGCTAGCACTCAGAATTGATTCTTTGGTGAAGACTACAAAAGTATTTTATCGTTAGAGGCAGTGGAAAGCAACGTGCCAGGATTAACAGGACAATGGGAAGAAGCTTCATGACAGATAAATTAAGTTTGGATTATGGTTTAGATCTCAACTATTCTCCAAAATCCCATGTATGGAAGGTACTGCAATGTTCAGAGGTGAAGACTTTGGGGGTGACTGGATTGTGATTGTGTTCATCAACGGATCAATGCACAAATCCATGGAATTCTAGGGAGGAGCACATTACAAAATCAATCTCTCTCTCTCTTTCTCTGTCTCCTCCCTGCGTGCTATGGGGTGGAGAGTCTCCACTACACCTTCCCACCATCTACCATGATGTCCTGCCTCCCCACGGGCCAACAGTAGTGGAGCAACTACAGGCTGAACCCTCTGAAATCATGACCTGCAACAACCCTGTCCTCCTCGAAGCTGATGAGGATTTGTTCAGGCACTTTGTCACCATCATGGACGGCTGACTAACACACTGGGCCTTGGAGGATGACTGTAAGGCTGGGGTTCGTGAGGAAGAAAGAGGAAGGTGTTCCAGGAAGAGGTGACAGGAAGGTCAGAGGCTTGGAGGCAGCAGACCCGTGTGTGCAGAGACAGGGGCGGCCCAGCTGGGCTGTCCCATATGCGTGAAGGACAATACTTAGCCGTGGAGCTGGAAAGCTGGATGCCTTGCCAATGGTCCCCAGCGTCCCTGTATTGTCCTTCTGTCCAAGTAAGCTCTTTACTAGCCAAATGGTGTCTTACCAGAACCAGTGAGGTTCAAATTGCCAACTAATAAAAACAGCTTCCAGAAGGATATTTCCGAATATCTTCAAGCATTGGAAACAACGAGCAGAGATCACGTGGAATTTGGGAGATCATCAACAAGTGGACATGAGTTGTACCTGTGGGCAGTCCCTCCACTCTTCCTGCACATGGACCACCCTAGTCTCCCTGCCTATCCTTCCACACACTCGAGGGACACAGTGGCTCCGTGGGAGTTCTGGAACCCCAAGCTTTCCTCCCAGTGGCTGCTCTCAGCACCCACAAGCGGTTCTTCTGTGGCAGGAAGAGGCAAGCCACCAGAGGATCACGTTTCCTGCTTGCCAAGGAAGCTTAGGCCTCAAAACCGCAGGCTGAGCTGCTCCCAGGCAGCTCAGTGAAGGAACTGGTGTGCCATGGAGGCCTTGACTGCCCCCCCTCTCCACCCACAGCACATGCCAGAGAAGCAGTCTGACCTCATCACTACTGAGTCATACTACATGAGTGGTGACTTTGCCTAACCAATAGTTTGAATTTGAAAAGAAGGGCAGGATGTTCCACACTGTGGATCAAAGCATTTTGCATCCATGCAGGAGGTCAGCTGCAGAGGGCCGGGACCTCCCACACGTCTGGTCCCATGGGCTGCTGCCCTTCTTCCGGTCTGACTACCTCTGACTCCAGACTCCAGCTAGTGGGATGTCCATGGTACTATGCAAGGGAAGCCTATGTGTCATCTCAAAAAGCAAGTCATGTCAATAGACTCTCTTCTCTGCTTCAAGGATGGCCTCATGGAGCTGATGATGTATGCAACCATTCATTCCTTGCATAAATATTTACAGGGTGATGACTCTGTCAGTTCCCTGTCTCCTCAAGTTCTGTAGCCCACATTTCTTAAAAAGAGTTCGAACTACACAGTGAGGACATAAGACTTCTCGACTATGTGGTGATCAGTTAATATCTAGCCAGAGGGAAGGTTAGATGCACATGTGGCATCAGATTTCATCAGGAGAGCTGATGTACCAACCTCATCTCTCTGCTGGGCCTATGCTATCCAGAGCACATCACAGCCCGGGCACATGCAGGCTAGGATGGACATTAGTTTGTTGAGGGAGGAATGTGAACAGAGAACTTCAGGTGTCCACATGCAGATAGGTTAGGCCTTTGTGATGATGGATAGTAGGATCATGACCAAGAGCTTAGAACTTCCAGGGCAGAGCTCTGATGACAAGCGCAAGTAACTAATTGAACTTGGCCATGCAAGTTCCTATGAAGGTATATTTGTCAAGGTGGAAAGGACAACATATATTTTATTTTTAAATTATTTATTTATTTGAGAGAGAGAGAAAGGCAGATAAAGAGGGAGAGAATGGGCACACCATGGCCCATAGAAACTGCAAATAACTACAGATACACGTGCCACCCTGTGCAGTTTGCATTACATGGGTACTTTGGAATCAAACTCGAGTCCTTTGGCTTTACTGATAAGTGCCTTAACTGCTAAGTCATCTCTTCAGCCCCAAGAACACCTATTTTAAACATCTTAATGTAAATATTTTGACATGTGACACGTAGATATAATTTGTGCTCTTAGCCCAGGTCCTGCCCATGTTAAAGGTAAGCTGGCTCTAGGCAGAAAGGAAGTGCACTCAGTAAGGAAGAAATGAAGAATGGTAACAGGTAAACATGAGCCTAGACACAAATGAGTTCTCACTCTGCAGAATAATGATATGTTCAGAGATGTAAATATATGCAGATTAAAATGCATGGTAACAGTATGAAAAAGAGTGGGTGGGTGTGACTGGAATTGTGTGTTTCACATTCCTGGTATTGTCTGAAGATGGACATAAAGTATTAACTTAAAAGAGACCATTGTGTTAACAACATACTTTTATATTTTAATAATAAAATTAACTTTGGAATAACTATAACAAGCTAATCCTAAAGGAAATGGAGTAGTGAAACGTTAATTTGAAAGAGGGCAAGACAGAAAACAGAATATAAAAACCTTGAGATAAGGGCTGGGGGATGGATCACTATGGAAAACACCTGCCGCTTAACTTTGAGTACCTGAGTTCAGATCCCCAGGCCCCAAGTAAGAGTTGGAAGCTGTGGCAGATTCTGTAATACCAGAAAGTTTAGAGGAGAATTTCTGGGAAGCCCAAGAAGGAACAATGAACAACAGATACTGAAAGACCCTGTCTCAAAATGAGGGGCAAGGTGAGAAATATAAATGGCAATAATCAAAATATTAACAGATCAAATCTAGAGCTATATTAATAAGATTCTCTATATATAATTAAATTGAGCTTATTCCAGGAATGGAAAACAAGTTTTACATTCCAAAACTTCAGTCTTCAGGCATGGTAACATAAGCCTGTCATCCAGCACTTAAATATTACGTTCACAGTTGCAAAATTCTTCCACTCTGCACCCCCCCTCTGTGAATTGCTGACTTTTATAAAGTTATTTGCTCTACATTTACTGACATAATCATATGGATATATTAATTTTTGTACTCACTTTTGGTTGGTGTGATGAATTATATTATTTGACTCTTTTTTTTTTTCTGTTCTTGCAATAAAATCTCATGTAGCCCAGGCCAGCCTGATAATGACCTTGGACTCCTGTGCCTCCTGTCTTCACACTCAAGTGTGTTTCTGTTTGTTTTATCATTGTTTGTTGTTTTATTTCATTTTTTTGTTCATTTTTATTTATTTATTTGAGAGCGACGGAGAGAGAAAGAGGCAGAGAGATAGAGAGAGAGAGATAGAGAGAGAATGGGCACGCCAGGGCTTCCAGCCACTGCATACGAACTCCAGATGTATGCGCCCCCTTGTGCATCTGGCCAACGTGGGTCCTGGGGAACCGAGCCTCGAACCGGGGTCCTCAGGCTTCACAGGCAAGCACTTAACCACTAAGCCATCTCTCCAGCCCTCATTTCATTTTTTAAGGTAGGCCCTCACTATGTAGCCCAGGCTGACCTTGAGTTCATGATTCTCCTGCCTCCACTTCCTGAGTCTTGATGACAGTTGAGTGTTACTACCTGTGGTGGTTTGATTCAGGTGTCCCCCATAAACTTAAGTGTTCTGAATGCTAGGTTCCCAGCTGATGGAGACTTGGGAATTAATACCTCCTGGAGGCTGTGTATTGTTGGGGGGCAGGCTTATGGGTGTTATAGCCAGCTTCCCCATGCCAGTGTTTGGCACACTCTCCTGTTGCTATTGTCCACCTTATGTTGGCCAGGGCGTGATGTCCACCCTCTGGTCATGCTGTTGATTTCCCCTGCCATCATGGAGCTTCCCCCTCAAGGCTGTAAGCCAAAATAAATCTCTTTTTTCTTGCAAGCTGCTCTTGGCTGGGCGATTTCTGCCAGCAATGCGAACCTGACTGCAGCACTCCCCTGATGCAGTCACCTTCTTCTTGCTGGCGCACAACACCCGACCCAATGCAGCTTGTGGGAGGAAGGGGTTTATTCTGGCTTATAGACTCAAGGGGAAACTGCAGGAAGAAGATGGTAGAGCAGAAGGTGGACATCGCTTCCTGGCCAACATCAGGTGGACAAGAGCAGCGGGAGAGTGTGCCAAACACTGGCAAGAGGACGCTGGCTGTAACACCCCTAAGCCCGGCCCCCAAAAATACACCGCCTCCAGGAGGCATCAATTCCCAAGTTGACAGAACAGGATTTTATGGGGAACTCCTGACTCAAACCACCATGGAAGGCAAGTCTCCTGAGAAACAACTGAAACATTCCTGAAAAGAAAGTTTCCCAATGAAATCCGGAGAAAGATAGACTATCACTGATGATGACTTTTCACCAATAAAACCAAGGCAGTCTTGGGCAAACCGTCTTTCTTTATGAGTTATCTAATCTATCGTGTCCTGGGATAGCAACAGAAAACTGTCTATCCAGCAGCCTGGAAGCCTCCCACTAAGACAGTTTCCCTTCCATTCATCCTGTGTGTACAACCATTCTTTAAGAACATGGGATACGTAGTAGCTTGGAGGAAAGGACAGGTGACAAGATTGATTATAGTTATTCCTGTGTCCTCCAGACTGCTGAGTTACCTGAGGGTTTAGCCTCAATTTTGTTTTTCATCCCTAGATAACAGCTCAAAATAGGTGCAATTCCAATATTTGAAGAGACTTAACATCAAAGGATGGGGGTGTGGGGAGGGAGAGGGAAAACTTCCTGCCCTGGCTGAGCTTCCATTCATTGGCCTTAACACTCTACTGAAAAAATCATTTAAAAATACTCTCTCTGGGGCTGGAGAGATGGCTCAGCAGTTAAAGGCACTTGCTTACAAAACCTGACAGACCTGGTTCGATTCCCCGGTACCCATATAAAGCCAGATGCACAAAGTGGTGCATGCGTCTAGAGCCTATTTGCAGTGGCAGGACGCCATAGCAGTCTCATTCTCTCTCTCCTCTCTCTCTCTCTTTCTCATAAATAAATAAATAAGTACTCTTTCCATTTGAAAACTTATTTCCTCCTTTTGAAGTTGGAGGTCTGCTTAACTGTTTCTTAGCTGGGAAGCCTGGCCTTCAACATCCTGCCATTTTAGGAGGATCACTGTGAGTTCAAGGCCAGCCTGAGACTACATACTGAGTTCCAGGTCAACCTGGCCTAGAGTGAGACCCTACCTCAAAAAAAAAAAAAAAAAAAAAAGAAAGAAAGAAAGAAAGAAAAGAAAAGAAAAATTCGGCACTATCCTGCCATTTGAGTCTAGAAGCTCCCCAGAGAAAATGCCTCTCAGAACCTCAGTACCCCATGCAAGCCAACACTCATTTGCTCCCTTCGAACTCCACCCATCCATGCCAGCTTTGGCGTGCCCTCAGGCAGAATGGACTCAGTCCTGGGTGTGCTTGGCACACCCATCCAATGAGGCTTTTTAAGTTGTCTGTTTATGCAACTTCCTCTTCTCCAATTTTCACATTAGGCGTTTCTAGAGCAAGGGCTGACATCACAGGGCTTCTTCCAGATGTTGTTTTGAAATCAGTGTAACCAAGGCATTGCTGGAAGCTGAGGAGTCCGTCTGGGCCAACTGAGTCATGCCTGAGAGCAGGGCAGTTCTGTAGAAGGGAAGTAGGGAGGAAGGGAGCCCAGAGCAGGGACTAGAGTGTCTCTGCCAGAAGGAAGACGTGGGTGGCTGTAAGTTGCTCTGAGAAGCTTCCAGAAAGGGTATTGGGACCAGATGTAGCCTTTAACCTCTCTGGTCTATCACCTTTGATGAAGAGGCGGGCTGAGACAACTGAAACCTTCAATAGATTACAATGTGTTATTGATTTTATTTTTTGTTTTTGTTTTTGTTTTACGAGGCAGAGTCTCACTCTAGCCCAGGATGAATTAGAATTCACTCTGTATCCCAGGCTGCCCCCAAAACTCATGGCATTCCTCTTACCTCAGCATCCCCAGTGTCTTTAAGACTCACCTAAGCTCCTTCAAATGGAACCAGGTCTCGGGTCTTCATCCAAACAGCGCTCCACGTTTTACCCTCGACTCAAACCTGACTCAACTCTCAGGTCACCCCATCCTCTACCCAAGCACACTTCTCATGTCCACATCTCTCCCCATGTTCCACTATGTGGACTTCTGTCCTGCAGCTTCCGCTTTCCATATCATCTGTGCCGGAACACCCCTCTTCAAGTGGAGGTGCAGCCGCAAGTCACCTGGCATATCCATACCCTGTCCTGACCACAACAATGGTCTGGTCTGTGCCTGTCTCCCTCATTAGCCTGTGAAGATCATTAAAGCTACAACCGTTGCACACTCCCTGGCATGTTGAACGAACTCAATAAACATTGTTGAATTCATGAATTACTTAGTGACTCAGCATTGGTGTCCTCGTCATTAAGAACTGAAGTATCAGTATCTCTCAAGCAGTTACTGTGTGTAATGTGGTAATGCTACTGAATTTTATCGTGTACATGCCTACAACATCATCTTTATGAAATCTGTGACATATATACCACTGTCAAGTTAATCGGTGAGGAAGTTGAGGCACAGAGAGGGAAAGTGGATTGTCCAGGACCACCTAGACAGTAAATGAGCCTCTTAGATTCTAACTGGAACAATCAGACAAGTTAGCCAGCACCCCAATCCCAAGCTGTTGCGAATGGGGTGGGGCTGCCTCCTAGGGTTTTGGGAGATGAAGAATAATGAGCTAAGAACTGTGAAGTTGTCTAAAACAAACTATACAGCCTCAAGTACAAAGAAATGAAAGGGGGGGAGGGAGAGAGATGAAATGTGTCTTTGGCCCCTTCCTCTCCCCTCTCATTCGCACTCCTTGTCACTGGCTTTCCCAGCTTTTTGGACAGGTGCACCAACAGAACCCCAGACACACCCACCTGTGCCCAGTGACCAAGGCCCAAGCCCTCAAGTACCCTCCCCTCCATCTCTTTGCTTCCTCCCCCTGGAATCGTCTTCTATGCCATCCCCAAACTCCCGCATACTAAAATGGTAACTGCTTTTCCTGGTCATGTTTATAGCCTGCTGTTTCCTTGCTAGGGCATGCCACTTCCTTCCCAGGCTGATCTGGTCAAAACACGCCATTGACATTGGCCCCTCTCATTCCCTCATTCCTTCAAATTCCATCCTCCCATTGACAAGTCCTTCCTATTTTCCCTGAACCTTAAATCCCTACCCTCACCATTCTCCATGTCTCTCCCACTGACCCCTCATCTGAAGCACATAATTCCAGGCTGTGGTTATCATTGTGGCCCCTAACAGGTCTTCCAAGAGCCACAGTAGACATTTAAAACATCTGATCATGTCATTCCCCTGCCTTCTTAGAATAAAGTCCCAAGGTCTTGCCATAGTCCTTCCCCAGGTCCCTGGCTCTACCTCAACTTTATATCCTGCCACTCTTCTCTTTCCTGTCTGCTGACTGTGTCCTGTGATTTTTCATTATGCATGTATGTACATGTCTGTGTACATATGCCCATGCAATGTGTGCATGTCTATGTGTCCAAGTGCTCATGTGTATGTAGAGTCATATACATACTGTGTGTGGGGTGGGTATATTTGAGGCCATAGGACGAGCTCAGGCGTGGGTCCTCAGGAACATCATTCACCTGTGTTTCTTTTGGGAAGGACCTCTCACTGGCCTGGAGCTTGCCAAGCAGACTAGACCGACTGTCAAGATAGCACCCAAGATCTGCCTCTCTCTGCTTCCCCAGCTCTGGGATTACAAGTGTGCACCTCCACGCCCAGCACTTTTATCTGGGTTCTGGGGATCAAATTCAGGTCCTCAAGCATACAAGGCAAGCACTTTGCTGGCTGAGCCATCTCCCCAGCTGCTCAAGACAGTGTGATGCTTCTCAAGCATATTCTTTTCTTTTTGGTTTTTAAGTTTCACTACGTATCCCAGGCTGGCCTAGAACTTGAATCCATCCTCTTACCTTAGCCTTCAGAGTGCTTTGAACATACTTATCTCTGCCTGTCTTTACATACTGTGTCTACAAAGCCCTTCCTCCAATGGTCATAGGACTCACTCCTCCACTACTTTCAGAACCTTGATCAAAAGCATACTGACATAGAAAGCCTTTCAAACATGGTGGCTACCCTCCTTCATGACTGGCCACGTTTTATTTTGTTGTGTCGACATCATGCATTAAATTGTTAATGTATGCATCTCCAAACCAGATGAAAGCTGTATGAGGGTAGGAGGTGATCTTGTTTGCACAATTCATAGATCCATTCCCGGTCCAAGTAGGCACTTAGGAGTAAATGAGTGGCATGCTTTCCTTTTTCATGGACCTTCTGCAGTCCCCCATCCCTCTTGGGGCATAGTGTTTTCTCTGTTTTAAGAAGGTTCTTTGCAAGCAGTGTCTGGCTCCCCACAATGCCTAGCACAAGGTAATTGCTCAAGAAATTCCTATGCAGGGGCTAGAGAGATGACTTAAGTGGTTAAGGTGCTTGCCTGCAAAGCCTAAAGACCCAGGTTCAACTCCCCAGAACCCACATAAGCCATATGCAGAAGGTGACGCATGCACACAAGGTCATGCATGCGCACAAGATGGCATACACCTTTGGAATTTGATTTCAGTGGCTAGAGGCCCTGGTGTGCTCATTCTGTCCACCTGCCTTTCACTCGCTCATTAAAAAAAAACTAAAAAAGAAATACCTATGCAATTAAGTAGAAGCAAGACTCCATTCTAGGAGTCTGTGAGAAACGATGTTGGAATCTGACTTATCTGAGCTCTCATCTGGATATACTCAGATTTTTATTAATAAGTCTGGCTTTCAGATGGTTGAATATTTTTCTCCTTATTCATGGCAAGCTTGGAGTCTGGCTAGCTTCCCCCAAACCAATAAGAATGGTTTCACCTTCTACCCTATCAGGTGAGTTCAATATGCATCAGTACAAGTCACACCGTGGGCGAGGGAGCAGGCTGCACCGGGCAGGACGCTCCAGCTGCTGCTTGTGCACTTATGTCATTGCTCTTATATTAATGCCACTCTCACTTTTGGTTAGAGAAGCTTCTCTTTTCAGATGGCAGTGACCACTGGGGTGACTCAAAAGTCACCATAGTGCTGAAAAGAAGGGCCAGTGGTGGAGTGCTCAGCACTAAGTGAGACATCTCTATCACGCCCTCCAAAGCTCAGGGGCCACTGTGGAAGAGGTGGCAAAAAGAATGTAAAGTCCAAAGAAAAGGAAGGCGTTGCTCACAATGCTGTCTTCCTGACACAAAGTAGGCTTGATATTCGTGACATAGCAGCTGACGCTACCTACCCGAGACTTGCATAATAGGAAGGAACTGGAATGAAGAAGGGATTCAGCTGAAAAGGGGCTTGAGGGGGAAAAGGAAAGGTGGTAAGAGGGGATTATGATCATGGTATATTGTCTATATTTAAGGAAGTTGTCAATAGATAGTTAAAAAGATGCTGCTTGTGTCTGAGGATGGGACTGCCACCTCCACCTGCTTTATGCTGTTGCCTGGTATGCTTGTCATATAATAAGGTCCAGCAGTGAATTCCCTCCTGAAGGAGGTCAGTTGTATAAACCTGCCTGACCTTTCCAAGGCCCTGGCATGGTTTACCTATTTGTTCTTCAATCATGCGGCTACCTCAGCAACTTGGCAACAGGCTAGGGAAGAAGCCTTTGGAGGTTGGTCCGACTCTGTGCGCTCAGTACTGACTTCGAGGTCCTGTTCTCTTTGGACCCTTGAGAAGTCCCTGCTTCAATACAAGTGCAATGGAGCAGCACTTCTGAAGGAGCGACTGGTCCGTAAAGTCCTTCAACCAGCCTGGATGCCCTCACTGCCCCAGATTTCTATCACCGGGTGATGACAGAAATTGAAATGTGATCCATTTCAGGCAGGCATTCTGAACTTTTCACATCCCCAAACACTTAGGGGGCACTTGGCTGAGGGCACCTGGAAAGTATTCACAGTTGGCATTCTGAAAGTGAGCTCTCCATCCTGGGCTCTTTCTCCTGTCTCCCCAAGGCCTCCTCTGCATCCAGGCTCCCTGTTTGTCTAAGTCTACAGGACAGGTGTCATCTGACCCACCTACACTATTCCCAGAAGTACTTGTCAGGAGATGGGAACTTTCTAATGTATTGACTATCGCACCGGACATTTTTTTTTTTTAAATCAGGGATCTAGGCTCAGTGTATCTTCAACTGACATCACTGAATCTCCTAGAGAAGAGTGATTATGAGCCTGATTTGCTACCATACCCAGTGCTGTGAGTTCCAGGATGCCTTGACTCAACTTTCCCCCTGCTTATTGTTCATGATAACACCTTGCTTTCCTAATCTTTGAATAAATGGATAAAGTCACAGTGTAAGACACCAACCGTGGGCTCTTCTAGCTGCATAAACCCTGGGCGTACCTTCATGAAGAACATCCTTCTACAGTTCTTGCCTCGATCACTGCTGGCTGCTTGGAGTTGAGCTGTGTCTGAGGCCAGCGCCAGATCAGGAATGCTGCTGATCCTGGCCTCCGAAGTGTCGGCCAGCTGCGCAGAGGAGTGGAGGAACCTGTCCTTGCCCTGGCCCAGTGATACTTCGAGGGGATCCGGGTACTTCTCATCAGGACTAGAGCTGTCATCACTGGTCTTGGCATTACAGAGCATCAGGGAGCGGGAGATGGAGCGAAATCTTGTGGATTTTCGGCTCTTTCCAGAGCGGCTGTGGGGATCCATCCTCAGAGAGGAAGCCAAGCTGCGCTTCTTCCTCTCCTGTTCTCCCGGCCTGGGCTGCTGGGCGGCAGAGGAGTCCAGCTTAGCTGCCACTGCCTGAGTCCCTGGAGGAGAGAGGACATGGGAAGAAGCTGTGTGATGTGCTGCTGAGCAGTGGGGCTAGACACAAACCCTGGCACAGAGCCCTGGGGGCCTGGGAGGCAGGTCCTATGGGTCCTTGTATCTGCCAGTGTGTAGGCCAAATGCTCTGCAGTGGAGGGACTCAGTTAACTTAAGTGGTTAACATTCCCTCCGCTCCCAAGCTCTCCACTTCTGAGATCAGGGACACTTAATCCAAACTCTTGTCCAAACTGTCATCATACAGATAGGGAAACCGAGGCATAGAGAGGAATAATAAACCCAAGGCAGTAGCAAAAAAGAAAAAAGTAGTAATTAGGTTCAGTGGAGATGACATGGGTAAGTGCTTGTCTCATCAGCGTGAGGATCTGAGTTCAGTCCCTAATATCCATGTAAAAATATTAAGCATGTGATCTGGACGTGGTGGTCCATGCCCTTCATCCCAGAACTCTGGAGGCAAAGGTAGGAGGATTGACATGAAATTGTGGCCAGCTTGGAGCTACAGGGGGAGTTCCAGATCAGCCTGGAGTGTGATCCTGCTTGGAACAAAACAAAAATAAAGAAATGAAGGGGGAAAAATGCTAAGTGTGATGGTGTATTCTTATAACCCCAGAGCTGGGGAAGCAGATGCAGGAAGATCGTGGAGACTCATTGGCCAGTCAGCCTAGCCTAGTTGATGAGCTTCAAGCCAATGAGAGACCTTGTCTCAAAAAAGGTGGACAGCCCCTGAGAAAAACAATTCCTAAGCCAGTCTTCTGACCTCCACATATATGTGTGTGCATGCACACCCACACAGTAATACACACACACACACACACACACACACACACACACATACACAGAGAGAGAGAGAGAGAGAGAGACACACACACACACACAGCCAGTAATCAGAGTATCAAGGAGGGTTTGGGGGATCATGGAGAGCATGGAATTTGTGAAGCTTTTAAACTTTTAAAATTGGAAACTAATCTTTAAACAAAACTCCAAAAGCCAAGTGTGGTACCACACACCTTTAATCCCAGCACTCAGGAGACTGAGGTAAGAGGATCACTGTGAGATTGAGGCCAACCTGGAGGTACAGAGTGAATTCCAGGCCAGCCTGAGCTACAGTGAAACCTTTCCTTGAAAATACAAAAGCAAAAAAAAAAAAAAAAAAAAAAAAAAAAAAAAGAAATTCCAATCTATAGACCAGAATGAAGGAACAGGAAGAAGAGCATGCTGCCCTGGCCCCCTTTAGCTCTCCCTGGCACTTCCTGTTGCAAATACACAGGAACTTGGAAGCAAGAGAGCCCACCCCAGGAACCAGAGATGTCTTTCGCCCTCCATTCCCAGATGAAGAGCACAAGACTGAGAGGGCTGCGAGTCTCACCCAACACCCACCTGCCCGAGCCCAAGGGAGTGCAGAGCTTCTGAAGCACTGCCACTGCCTGCCACGGGCTCGGCATATGGCTGGCTCTTGACAAACACGGATGCTCTTCTGCAGACTCCAAATCACGCCCTGGCCGGTGTGAACCCCTGCTCCCTCAGCCATCCCCACTGGCTCACATGTTCCCAGCATGATTGCTCCAGGCTCCATCCCACATCGGGCCCCAGCTTTGCCAAGAGGTGCCTCCCACAGGTCGGGCTTCCATGAGGCAGGTGGCAAAGGAGCCTGGGCTGCAGCCAGACAAGTTCTGACTCTGTCCCAAGCCACAAAACAAAACCTGAGGCCAGAACAGCAAGCTGTGGGATGCTCTTGGCACCTTGTCTGCGTTTGTGCGAGCAGAATGGAATCAGGAGAAGCAGCAGCGGGCTCCTAACATTTCATGACGTTGGAACCGCTTCACGGGGGCTCCACAAGAGAGTGTCCTCTTACAAGAAGGCTGCTTTTGCTCCTAGCTCCCTCATGTTTACAGATTTCTGTGCTAACAGTCAAAGGAATGATGGCTTGAAAGCGTCTATGTATCAGGCACTATGCTGAATGCTTCAGTAGACATTAACTCAGTGTTGGCCCATTTTATGAGGCACCCTCTTACCAATATCCCAAAGTCATATATCTCATGTCCTTCAAGCTCAAATGATATGAAAATCCCCAGCGCAAACGGATCCTCTCTGTACTGAGTTCCATGCTGGTGGCAGGTTTCTGAGCCCTGCAGCCACACTCACTCCTGAGCATATGGGTACAAGGAAACTGTTGGGCACTGCCAGGCACAAGCTGGAGCCTTCAGGAGAGGGGCCTGAGCTGCCAGGCATAACTAAGGACCCCCAGGCTACAGGAGGCCACTCCCTCTCCAAGTCCAGCACACCTGAACTTAGGCTCTGCCCATAGCCTTGTAACCTTTGGCCAGTTGCCTAGGGAACTCCTTATCAGCCTTCACACAGCTCATCCCCCTGAGACCCTAGATCACCTGACCCCCCCTCCCACCATTGCCTACGTGCTGGAATGAATGTCCACATATGTTAACTAGGCATCAGAAATGAACCTGGTACGTCCAATCCCCTTAGAACCCTTCCCCCACCCTCAGATGCTTATGAACCCACTTCCCTAACAATAAGCCAAGAGAGCTGTTCACCCACCCCGTTGCCTGGGCACCTTCAGGGTGGAGGGGACTGCAGCCAGACCCCGGAGGACACAGGAACCCACAAGAAACCTTTGTGGTCACCAGCTAGGGCCTGCAGACTTGGCCAACCAACAGCCACACTGTATTTCCAAAATTATCTTAGTGACACATCTTCAATGACAACTATCTCATTGCCAGGCATCGTTCCAACCCCTTTATCATTTAGTCCTCATACAACCTCCTGCAGATGCCAAAAACATCCTTGCTTCACAGAAAGATGACCGTGCACAGGGCAATTAACGAGCCTCTTCAGAATCAGGAAGGCACGCAGCCTAACTCTGGAACCTGGTCTCCACGCTGGCTCTGCACAGTCCCTGAACGCTACTGGGTTCGCCCCAGCCTTAGTCTCTTCCTCTATAATGGGCCCTTATGAGCTGCCCATGATCACACTCACTCACTCTCTTCTGTCTTTAGAAATTATGTGTCTGGCCGGGCATCGTGGTACACACCTGTAATCCAGTACTTGGGAGGTACAGGCAAGGATTCAAGGTCAACCTCAGCTAAATTAGTGAATTTGAGTCAAGCCTGAGCTACATTAAGACCCTTACTCAAAATAAGGCAAAAGCCGGGCATGCTGGCGCACGCCTTTAATCCTAGAATTTAGGAGGCAGAGGTAGGAAGAGCGCTGCGAGTTTGAGGCCAGCCTGAGACTACAGAGTGAATTCCAGGTTAGCTTGGTCTAGAGTGAGACCCTACCTCAAAAGCAAAAGCAAAACAACAACACAACAGCACAGCAAAAGAGACTGTGTGTTGACGCGATGCGCTCCTTTCTCACCAGCTTCCCTGACGTCCCCCGTCATGCCCCTGGACAAACGCTCCGTGCTCTGTACTTCTGTCCCCAAACTCTACGCCTCTTCCAGCTTCGGCACCAAGGTCTCTTTCCTTTCTGTAAGGCCATAGAGACACTCTGGTATGAGTTCACCATTTGCCTGTCCAGAGCCTCAAGCCAGAGTTCGGAGACCATGACGTACTCTGTTGAAACGTGTTTCGCTGAGATGATTCAGTATCAGTAGTCTGGGGAATGTGCAGCATTTGGTTTCTTCCTCATCAGTTATTCTTTTCTTGCATATGTCTGCTTTCCAATCCAAGCGGTCCATGAGGACCCCTGACCACTGTTTCCAATGGCCCCTTTATTTTCTGCTAGCTCCTATACCCACAGCTAATAGTTTTCAATGTCAGCATCATTATGCGCAATGCTATAGGGTAAACCTCTTTCCATTCACATTAGCCTAGATATAATGTAGTGTGTGTGTGTGTGTGTGTGTGTGTGTGTGTGTGTGTGATGTGCTATGGTGATATATGTATATGTGATGTGCAGGTGTGTATGGCATGAGTATGTGTTATGTTTGGTGTCTGAATGGTATGTGTGGTGAAGGATAGGGGATGTGTATGTGTGTGTTATGTGTGTGGTGTGTGTAAGTATATGGTGTGTGGTGTGTGTAGCAGGGGTATGGTATGGTGTATGTGTGTGGAGTGTGTGGTATGCGTAGTGGGAGCGTGGTGTGTGCATGTGTATGGTTTGTGTGTAGTTTGGGTGGTATGTGTGGAGTGTCAGTGTGTACCATACGTGTGTGGTTTGGGCAGTATCGTGTGTGTGTTCAGTGTGTGTGTGGCTCATGTGTGTCATACCTAGCACTAATGCATTGGCCGTTTAAAATTTTGAAAGAGGGGCTGGGGATATGGCTAAGCCATTAAAGCCATTTGCTTGCAAAGCCTAATGGCTCGGGTTGGATTCCCCAGTGCCCACATCAAGCCATATACACAGAGTGGCACATGTGTCTGTGGTTCATTTGCAGTGGCAGGAGGCTGGGGTGTGCCCATACTCACTGTCTGTGTCGTAAATAAGTAAAATACTTCTAAAAAATACTTTAAAAATTTAAAAGAAGCCGGGTGTGGTGGCGCACGCCTTTAATCCCAGCACTTGGGAGGCAGAGGTAGGAGGATCACCATGAGTTCGAGGCCACCCTGAGACTACATAACGAATCCTAGGTCAGCCTGGGCCAGAGTGATACCCTGCCTCAAAAAACCAAAAAAAAAAAAAAAAAAAAAAAAAAAAAAAAAAAAAAAAAAAAAAAAACATTTAAAAATAATCAGTTTTGTGTTAAAATCCTTCTAGTGTTTTCTGGTGCTAGAGAGGGAGGGCGGAAGCATGAGCCTCACCGTGTGGAGAGAGCCGCCTGAGAGTGAGTGCCAAAAAAGGCCTAGAAGTGGGGAGTGGAGAAAAGACAAAACGGAGGGGGGGAGGACAGACACCACCAGTAAGATGCAGTCCAGATGCAGCCCCACGAGCCCCTGGATCCAGCCATTCCTGAGGCCATTCTATCTATAGTTACATGGATCAGTAGATGTAGCCATGGGCTTAAAAATCCACCTTCCTGGTATCACGGTTCTTCACCCTCCTGCTGCTTCAATGGCCCAAGTCATGAAAACTTCCAAAGGCCGAGGCAGCCTCAGAATTTGTTTCCTAAACTACTCCAGAGCTAAGAAGGAGCCCATCACCCCAGCCCAAACTCCACTCTGCCTCTACCTCATAGCAGCCTATTTTTTTTGTTGTTGTTGTTTTTATTTATTTATTTGAGAGTGACAGACAGAGAGAGAAAGAGGCAGATAGAGAGGGAGAGAGAGAATGGGCGCGTCAGGGCCTCCAGCCACTGCAAACGAACTCCAGACGCGTGCGCCCCCTTGTGCATCTGGCTAACGTGGGTCCTGGGGAGTTGAGCCTCGAACCGGGGTCCTTAGGCTTCACAGGCAAGCGCTTAACTGCTAAGCCATCTCTCCAGCCCTCATAGCAGCCTTTTTGGGGCACTGTGGTTCTATCCAGCATTGCCATTCTCCAGGGAATCTGGGACACTCCCATTCCCATCCTTTTGTGCTCTCTCCCAACCCACAAGTGTTCCAGTCACTTCCAGTCACAGTCACTCACTGGACATTTTCCAGAACAAAGGGCCTCTGGGGCCAAGGTGCAATGCTGTGTGCCTCCCTCAGGGGTGGAGATATTGGCTGCAGACGGGAGAGCAGAGGGCTTGGATCCCTCGGTGGAAACTGCTACTCTCAGGGGCCCATTTTCAGAGCGGCCAGCGAGTACTGTCAGCCTTTAAAAATCAAGCTTTTCCAGAGGGAGTGGCCGCTTCCAGGGCTGGGCTGTCACGGACCGTGGGGATGAGGGGAACAAGGCGGAGCAGCAAGGCATCCCCCTCACTTAGCAGCAGGGACTACATTCAACGTGCGCCTTGCCAGCACAGACAATGTCAGAAAGAAGCAACAGTTGCATAGGCCGAAAGTGGAGGAAGCCGGAGTTGGCGTTCCGCACAGCCGACCTTCCCTCCAGGCCTGGCACCAAGGAGGGAGAGGAAAGAGGGAGGAACTGAAAGCGCAGGACAATAGTCACGCGGCCCGGCTTAGCTTTGGTAATTGTGCGCAGGACACTGAAACCAGCCATTGCTTCCTCGGGGAACCAAGTGTTAGCAGTGCTGGGGACGGGCCATGCTACCCTCACCAGGTCCCTCTAAACAGTCACAACCAATGGCCTTCCCCTTATGTAGTCCCCAGCCCCAGGAACCCTCGCCCAAGACTTGCCAGGTTTTCTCTGCCCCCGGTGGGTCCTGGGCAAGACACCCTGAGGCCCCTGTGCAAGCTCCGCAGCACATAGAAGAGCTCCAGCATGGTCCCCCTAAGGGCTTCCTGCCCCACAGGAAGCATCAAAAGACTTAGGGAGCTCGTTCAGGCAGTTAAGGCGCTTGCCTGCAAAGCCCAAGGACCAAGGTTCCACTCCCCAGTACCCACATAAAGCCAGACACACTAGGTGATGCATGTGTCTGGAGTTTGTTTGCAGTGGCTAGAGGCCCTCATCCATTCTCTCTCTCTCTCCCTCTTTCTCTCTCAAATAAATAAATAAAATATGTTTAAAAGGCTTTTACGCGGTGCTCCCACATCCTGGAGGCATTCCCTCCCAAGCACCCCGTTAGGGTTTGGTCTTCATGTTATGCTTTCCAGAGAACACAGGAGCTGAGTGGGGTCTCCCCATCTGGCCAGACATGAGAAGGTTGTCCTTGAAAAACAGACGAGGGCTACTGTCCTCGTCACAGTTCTTCGGGACACCTGACCACTAAAAGTGATACTGCCCTCTTTTAAAGACCTTGGTGAGGAGCTGGAGAGATGGCTCAGTGGGTCAGAGTGCTTGCCAAGCCAGCATGAGGGATGAGCGGGCACGAGACCACTGCTGAAGTCCATCCCCCAGCGTCCGCGTGGGAGAAGTGCTGAGCCTTGGAGAAGGAAAAACAAACAAACAAACAAACAAACAAAGGCAAGCTCTGGAAGCAGTGAAGCAGTGACGGGCTCTGTGTCTCAAGGAAACACAGGGCTGGGATGGAGGGGGACACCATCGTTCTCGAGTACCTGTGCACACACCACATACATAGCGTGGAGACATCTGCACACACATGCACATGCACATGCCACACACATAACATATCGCACACCACGCATACTACACACATACACAAAGACAAAACAGGGAAGAAAAAAACAATGGCCTTGGAGAAACTTCCAGACTGTGGGCTGGGGAGTGGGGTCTGGAAGTCTTCTTCCCTTCCTTCTATTCCTTCTTTCTTCCTTCCTCTCTCTGAGCCTACCTCTTTCCCTTCCTTCCTCCACTTCTCCATCCCTCCAGCTCTTCCTTAGCTTGCCTCCCTCCCTTCCTTCCCACCTTCCCTCCTTCTCCCCCTCCCTTTGTCTGTCCCTCCCTTCTTCCTTCCCTCCCTCCTCCCTTCCCACAGCCCGCCCCGACCAGCCCAAGGAACTGCTGCTTGGGCTCCCCCCGTGCTCAGCAAAGCGCAGCACCGGAGCCAAGGCAGTGCCTTCCCATCTGGGTGGAAAAAAACCAAAACCAAAACCAAAACGCTGTCCACTGGAGAACTGGAGGGTAAATCACCACGTGGTGAAAGGGAACACATTGATAAAATGTGTTTTACATTTCTTCATTCTCCAACCGTATCCTATATCAAAGGCAGTTTTTAAAGCCTGGTCACTCCAGCCCAGGGGGGCTTCAGAACTTTTTGTTTTGAACTGAGGAGTGACTCAGCAAGAAGAAATGAAGGGAAGAAGCGAACATCCCTTTCCTCAAAGAAGATCTTTAATAGAACTAACTCCCTGAGAGCCGTAGCTGAGCCTAGCACTGTGTCTACACCATGTAAACAGGACTAGAAAGACATATGGCACCCCTGGGCCTCAGTTTCCCCATTGGCCAAATGATGAGGTTGTTTGGGAGAGTTACACTTGTTTTTCTTCCTTGACCCTGTTACCTCCTGGCAGGGAGAGACTGAACTATCTATCGCATTCATTTTGTGTCCCCAGTGCTTGGCACAATGTAGGGACTGTGGTGTGTGTGTGTGTGTGTGTGTGTGTGTGTGTGTGTGTGTATCAATCAACAGCTGGTGTCTCAGAGCCCCTCCCATGGCCTCTGCGCCATCATAGAAGTAAATCCTCTGTATCACCCAGATCCACAGAGTGGAGGACTCTAGTGATAGAAGAGTCACCATGGGAGAAACATTGCGCTCCTCTAAAATGTCCTTAAGATACCATCTTGGGCACCTCACACCCATGCTCTACTCTCAGCACCCTGGGAGGTTGTCCCAAGACACAGGCATTTTCAGGGGTGGGCATGGATCAGATATCTCAAGACCACGTGGGGCCCTCAGACGAGGGCTGGACCCAAGCATGCATTACCAAGGCGGTACCAAGAGTATGTCGGGCTGGAGAGAGGGCTTAGCAGTTAAGGCACTTGCCTGCGAAACCTAAGAACTCAGATTCGATTTCATAGTACCCATGTAAGCCAGCTGCACAAGGTGGAGCATGCATCTGGAGTTCATTTGCAGTGGCTGGAGGCCCTGGTGTACCCATTATCTCTCCCCCCCTCTCTCTTTTTTTCTCTCTCTCTCTCTCTACCTCTCTCTCAAATAAATTAATTAATTAAAATAAAAGATGTTTTAAAAGAAGAGTATGCCATTCAAAAAGGATCTAGAGAGATGCAGGAAAGATTGTCCAGCCCTTATTGGTCTGGTGGGGCTGGCTAAAACTCACTCGTTGTGAAATCCCTGCATCTACAGTAGGGCTTTCTCTAGAACTGGAACAGCCTTGTGAGTAGGAATAGGACGGATGCCCCAAGGCCTGACATGGAGCTGGCTTTAGTCTCAATGATATTGATGCCTCTGCAAACCTAAGCAAGGTACGCCACACCCACCGCTTATTCAATTGGATATGACAATACTAACTAATGGGAGGCCAAAAAAAAAAAAAAAAAAAGAGTGTCCAAGGCACTTGTTTGCCTGGCACATAGAATGGACTAGAAAAAGTAATATTGAAAAATAGTAGAAACCAAAGGCCTTGCTAATGATGGCCCCTCTTACTTGGATATCTGAAATGATAAGAAAGAGAAGGATAAATGAGGGGGAAAAATCAAGAGTATAAACAGACTCAATGTACCTCAATGAGAGAACTGGTTAAATAGATCATGGTGGAATGCTATATAGCCAGTAAGAGGAATGAAATGGATCTACATGCATAAGTATGGACAAAGCAAAGCGGCATCATAAAATAGTCATACAAAACTTAGTCTTGTTTAAAAAATTAGGCTTATAAATAAACAGTAACTAGTAATCATGTTTGGAAGGTCAGCAATATGCTACAAGATAGGATTTATTTTTGTATGTAATAATTCTCTCTACTTTATTTCTTATTACAGAAATCATAGATCTCAATTATGATCAAAAATAAGTTCTCTTTCTATTAAAAAAAAACAAAAACTTATGACAAATTTTTATCATCTAGTAGTTCTGAAATAATTTTCTCAAATTCTGAAGTGTGTGTTAGAATTGTTGATTGGGATTGCCTCAGAATTTAGGACAAATTTTCAGAGAAAACACTTTTTTGTAATTTTTTTTATGAGGGAGACAGAATGGGCACACCAGGGCCTCCAGCCACTACAATCCAACTCCAGACGTGTGCGCCCCCTTGTGCACATGTGCAGCTTTGCTCACTTGCATCATCTTGTGCATCCAACTTACGTGGGATCTGGAGAGTCGAATATAGGTCCTTAGGCTTCGCAGGCAAGCGCCTTAACTGCTAAGCCATATCTCCAGTCCAGAAAGCACTTTTTGAATTATTTTATTCTCATATTTGTCCTGATTTTCTCTTCAGGCCTTCAATTACATTTTATGTTCTCCTTTATGTAGATCTAACTAAAATGTTACCAGACATTCTTGCTATTAATTTCAGTTGAGACATTAATATTATCTACTTTCTACTTGGTTATGCCTCACATAAAGTTACAGAATTTCCATACTATATTTCATAAGTGGTCACCTTACTGATCTCCCATTAATTCTTTCAATTATTCAATGGCTTGTCTTGAATTTTCAATCATGTGGTCTTTGGAAGTTAAAACTATTTGTACTACCTATTTCATTTTATTTTATGATTCTACTGACTAGAGTTTCCAGAATATTTGTAAGTAGTTGTGGCAATGCAGGCTTTCTGTGTCTTTTTTCCAGATGTGAATGGAAATTCCTCTACCACTTTCTGGTAAGTAACTAATAAATGGAGACAAAATCATTTTATAATATTAAGGAAACACACTTTACTAATTTTAACCTGGAGCACATCTTCATCAAGAAAGGGGCATTGTTTATGAAATGCCTTCCAGCTCTCTGGCTCTCTTCTGTATCTGTCCCCTTTTGGTTTGCCAAAGTGAAGAAATAGATTAGTGGCTTTCTTGAAAGAGAGCCCCCTGACTTCTATCATTTTCAGTCCCATTAAATTAGCATCACCTCCTTAATGAGAAGACTGGATTTAGCTGGCTGATACTGTATTTAGGATTTTTGAATCTATTTCCACAAATAGAAAGTGCCTATTGTCTCAGTTTGCATGTCTTAGGCTTGGCTTGTATTCTAAAAGGGACAGGAAGGGGTTGGGCCTGTAGCCTGGTGGCAGGGTGCTTGCTTAGCGTGCATGAGGCCCTGGGTTCCAGGATATATCAGTACTCCCTGAGTCTCTCCATGGACCCTTGGGTCTCGCAACATTTGCAGTAGTCCCCATGCACCAGGAGACACATGCAGGGGCACATACAATTTTACTACTTTCTCAAATGGCTTAATAGTTTAAAACACATCTCATCCAAAAAAAAGAGAGACTTAAAGTAATTTTTCCTTCAAATCATTCTGCCATAGCATCCCTCTTTTGTGTTCATTTGAAACTTTTCAACACTTTTCTTGTCACTGTTCTGCTCAATTAAAAAAAAAATATTTTGTGAATGTTCATCCTCATCATGCCACAAAATTACCCAGTTTATCCAGATTTTCAGAGTTACTAGGGTGGAGTCGCCCATACCACACTCACAGTGTTGATTTCGCCCATACCACACTCACAGTGTTGATTTTGCCCATACCACACTCACAGTGTTGATTTCACCCATACCACACTCACAGTGTTGATTTCGCCCATACCATACTCACAGTGTTGATCCCCCCCCCTGCCCCCCGCTGGAGTTCAGCGTGTGCACCTGGCCCCTGGGCACCAGCAGCGCATGCATCTCCAAAGACTCCCTCTTCCTGCCATCTGCTTGGGTCTTTCCGAGGTCCAGTGTCAGAAGCCAGGAGAACACCTACTCCTCTTTCTAGGTGGTTCACTCCCACTTCCATGACTTTCTTCCTCTTTGCTTCTTACATTTGTCTTGTTCTGTTACCATGTCTTGTAGAGGGTGCTGTCCACGTCTCCCTAATCAATCCTTTCCACTTTAGAAATGTGGCAGTGTGCCAAGGAGTGGTGATGAGCTTGGCTGTAGTGACCTGTGGCCAATCTCAGCCAAGCTAGTGACTAGCTCTGACCTTGAAAGTCAACTGAACCTTAGTGACCCTGTTTTGTCATCTGTGGGGGGCCAAAAAACAAAAAAACAAAAACGTGTGGGCACGATTGTGGAAAATGAAATACAGGAGGGTGGTCACATTGTTTATGTCACCAGGATGGTCATGATTGTTGCTGGGATTTAAAGCTAGAAACTTTCCTCTGGATGTCTCCTTAGCCATAACCCATGAATCTTGAAAGTTGATGTTCTGGCTTTTTTCTTGGTTTGTTTGTTTTCATTTTTGCTTTTGTGGTACAGGTGATTGAACCCAGGTCCTCTTACTTGCTAGTCAAGCACTCTCCCATTGAGCTACAGCCCAAGTCCTCTTACTATTGGGCTCTTATTTTGTAGTAGGTGGGGCATGTGTGTAGGGGTGCATGTGTCTTAAGGTCAGATTATTGCTCTCCACCTTATTTTTGTTTTATTTTTATTTATTTATTTGAGAGAGGGAAAGAGAGAATGGGTGTGCCAGGGCTTCCAGCCACTGCAAATGAACTCCAGACACTTGCGTCCCCTTGTGCATCTGGCTTACGTGGATACTGGGGAATCAAACCTAGATCCTTTGGCCTTACAGGCAAGCGCCTTAACCTCTAAGCCATCTCTCCAGCCCCCTCCACCTTATTTTTCGAGACGGGGTTTCTCGTGGAACTAGCTCACCATTTCAGCCAGTCCAGCGGGTCGCCTTGCACAGGTACCCCTGTCTCCACTTTCCAAGTGCTGGGATGACAGCCTGGCATTTGCATGGGTTCCAGTGATCTGAACTCTGGTCCTCTTGTTTGCATGACAAGGACTTTCTGACTGAGCCATCTGCCTAGTCTTCACAGTTGTTGCCTTAGAAGTGGTCTGTAAGTGCAGCTCTGATTTCCAGTCTAATCTCCATTCTTTAGAAGACTACCAGTGTCACCGTCCATCTTGTGTGGGTGATTTTCCCAGTTTGGATATTTTTGTTGAATTCTTTATGGGAAAATGTCAGCTTAACTGCATGGTGGCCACAAGATATGTCATAGATATTCATTTGATGGCATTTGTTTAGTTTTTATTTATTTATTTATTTGAGATATAGACAGACATACAGACACACACACACACACACACACAGAGAGAGAGAGAGAGAGAGAGAGAGAGAGAGAGAGAAAATGAATGGGTATGACAGGGCCTCCTACCACTGCAACCAAAGTCCAGACACATGTGCCACTTTGTGCATCTGGCTTTATGTGGGCACTGGGGAAATAAACCCAGGCCAGCAGGCTTTGCAAGCAAGCACCTTTAGCCACTGAGCAATCTTCCCAGCCCCTTGATGGCATTTATAAAGGCTGACTTTGTAAGATCATGTATAAAGTAACTGAATGTTTGAAGTGTACTATGAGCTATTACATACACATAGTGGCACTGAAGTGTTACCTGCCCCCCACCCCCCCACACACATTTTATTATCCATTTTTAGCAGTTAGTTCGATATGCCCAGATATTTCCTGGGTAAACGTGGCAGTCCCCTGCCTCCTTCAGCAACTGCTGCTACTATTCTCTGACCTCGGTGGTTTGACTAGACTTGGCCATAGCCATTCGTAGAGGATGAAGAGAAGGAAGGAGAAGTCAGACACACTCATGTTCCCCAACCCTTACTTACCATGGCTCATAGCTCTACTAATCCATTTAGGAGAAGTAAGAACTGAAAAAGAGAGGCACTCACAGCTGACTGGGCTGAGGGCCCTGCCTTGGACAGCAGAGAAGGCCACTGTGTCCAGAGAGAAGTCAGACTCCATGGAACCTGTATCCCCACCATCCTACCTGATGGTCCAGAGTGCCACATTTTAAGCTTCTGGGAACTTAATTCAAAGTATAGGCTTACATTCCACACCCTGGTACATACCACTTAAATATACATAAGATATATGTGCATATAAATGATTACAACTATGAAAATAAACATAAAAAGCTAAAACAAAACTGCCATGAAGCAGAACCCTTACTATGGCATAATAAAGTCAAAACATGAAAAAGTTCACATAGTCGCACGTGGTGGCACACGCCTTTAATTCCAGCAGTTGGGAGGCAGAGGTAGGAGGATCGCCATGAGTTCAAGGCCACCCTGAGACTACATAGTGAATTCCAGGTTAGCCTGCGCTACACTGAGACCCTACCTTGAAAAAAATGAAAAAAAAAAACTAAAAACAAAAACAACAAAAAAAGTTCACATAAAAGATGATATAAGGCCGGGCATGGTGGTGCACGCCTTTAATCCCAGCACTCGGGAGGCAGAGGTAGGAGGATCACCGTGAGTTCAAGGCTACCCTGAGACTCCATAGTGAATTCCAGGTTAGCCTGGGCTAGAGTGAGACCCTCCCTCAAAAAAAAGCAAACAAAAAGATGATATAAGAACCTAGTGCAACCCAGCACTCAGGAGGCTGAGGTAGGAGGAGCGCCATGACTTCAAGGCCAGCCTGGGTCTATGTAGTGAATTCCTGGTGAGCCTGGGCTAGAGCGAGGCCCTACCCCAACAGCAGCAACAACAACAACAGAAAGAAGTGATCAAAAAAGAACCTGGGCTGGAGAGATGGCTTGGCAGTTAAGGAGCTTGCCTGCAAAGCCAAAGGACCCAGGTTTGAATCCCCAGGACTTACATAAGCCAGATGTACAAGGTGGCACGTGCATCTGGAGTTTCTTTGCAGTGGCTAGAGGCCCTGGTGCACCCATTGTCTCTCTCTCTCTCTATCTGCCTCTCTCTCAAATAAATAAGTAAAAATAAAAGTATTTTTAAAAAAGAAACTAATGATTTTGGTCCTATTATTTTTATATTTAAAAAAATGAGCCAGGCTTGGTGGCACACGCCTTTAATCCCAGCACTTGGGAGGCAGAGGTAAGAAGATCGCAGTGAGTTCAAGGCCACCCTGATACTACTGGGTGACTTCCAGGTCAGCCTGGGCTAGAGAGAGACCCTGCCTTAAAAAAAAAAAAAAAAAAAAAAAAAAAAAAACTCAACCAACTGCACTGATTTCTAATCTATTTGCTAGTCATGTTAGAAATCCACTAGCTTGAAGTTTTCTTTGATGCTCCTAAAAGGTTCCTGTGTGACATACTGGCTTCTCTGAACCTCCCCACGTGTCCGTGAGTCTCATAGCATTTGCTGACATGAATGGGTCCCTGCTGGGCTTTACTGTGTGTATGTTCATGTATGAGAGTGCACGCGTATGTGCAAGTGCAGTGTACATGTGTTCACATGCATGTGGAGGCCAGAGGTCAACCTTGAGTGGATAGCCTTGAATGCCATCCTCAGGGGAGAAGGCCTCTCACTGGCCTGGAACGTGTCTAATTAGGCTAGAGTTCCTGGCCAGCAAGCCCTAGAGACCTGCCTGCCTCACCCACCTCATCTCTCTAGTGACTTCTTTTTTTTTTTTTTTTTTTTTTTTTTGGTTTTTTGAGGTAGGGTCTCACTCTGGCCCAAGCTGACCTGGATGTAGTCTCAGGGTGGCTTTGAACTCACAGCAATCCTCCTACCTCTGCCTACCAAGTGCTGGGATTAAAGGCGTGCGCCACCACGCCCGGCTCTAGCATGACTTCTTTTTACATGGGTTCTGAAGAGGGAACTCGGGTCCCCATGTTTGCTCAGCAAGCACTTTACCCACTGAGCCATCTCCTCAGTCCCGCTCTGGGCTTTTCTATATGCAAAGCGTTTGAAATGCGAGGGCTCCTAAGTACTCACAGTTAGCCTGGCCAGGTAAGAGAAGCCGTGGGCAGAGGAAGGGCATGCTGGTCCCCTGCATGCCAGCAGAGAGGAGTGCCTGTGGCCCTGCCAACTTCATCAGTGGTGGCTGCCCTCACACACCTGTCCGTTACACAAGTGCTTCTAGTCCCTCGGAGTAAGACCTAGGTGGATTCCCACTCTGCGCGGACCTCCATAGATAGCTTGCTCACTGTCCAGAGGGACTAGCAGCCGAGAAGCTGCTTCCATCCGCTCCTGTCCTTTACCATCTGCCCGTGTGGCAGGCCCTGCAGCTCCCAACGGCTCTGCCCCCTCCCCCAGGAGGCCAGCTCACACACAGGCTGCGCTCAACACCCCCATCTGCTCTGAGCTCTTTCAGGCAGGGCCCTCTGCATGCTTCTGGCAGATACCAGGCAACCTCGTCTAGTTATAAGACTGACAATGGTGGATCCTGGTAGACAGAAATCCAAAGAAAGCTTGGAGTTCATTCCCAAGTCCGAGCTGCCTTCCTCATGGAAATGCCAGGCTCTTGGAGGAGCCACTTGCTTATTTTTTAATTTATATTTTTATTTAGTTATTTGAGAGAGAGAGAAAGAGACAGAGAAGGGGGACAAAGAGAAACTGAGAGAGAGAATGGGCGCGCCAGGGCATCTAGCCAGTCACTGCTAATGAACTCCAGATGCAGGCACCACCTTGTACATCTGGCTTACATGGGTCCTGGGGAACTGAACCTGGGTCCTTTGGCTTTTCAGGAAAGTGCCTTAGCTTCTAAGCCATCTCTCCAGCCCCAGTTGTTTATTTTTAATGCCTATGGATATTTGTTTCCATGTACCAGAGCATGAGTTATATTTTAGTATGAAAAGCATCTTGGATATAAGGGCTGGGAGGTAGGGTCTCACTCTGGCCCAGTTGGTAAAGTGCGTGCCCCACAAGCATGAGGATCTAATCTGGGATCCCTGGCACCCATATAAAATGCTGGGCATGGTAGCACCCACTTGTAATCCTAGTGGTGGAGAGGCCGAGACAAGAGGATACCTGGGGCCCACTGGTCAGACAGTCTAGCTGGGTTGGTAAGCTCTGGGTTCAGTGGAAGGAAGACCCTTGTCTCAAAAAATAAAGTGAAGAGGGACAAGAGCGACACCTGACATCAACCTCTGTTTGCCACACACATGTGCACACGCACGAGCACCCACACTCAGACATACCCTCATGCCACACTCACATGGAAAAAAATACAAATAAATAAATACCATGTAAAATGTATTTCAAACTCCAATGGGCAATGCAGATGCAAGAAAGTCTTGTTCTTGCTAAAGTTACTGTTAATGTTCTGAAATTCACTATGATTCAGGTATTTATGTTGTACGGAATAAAGATGTGATTCTTTACAGCCTCCAGAGGACTAAGTGGATGCTATTCCTAGTGAGAGGAAGTTCATACAAATGCTCGAGTGACAGGCCACAGTTGAAGTGACTGGTGTGTGCATCTCCCCAAGGACCTAACCCATGCGCGGGGGCTCGGAAGCTGAACGAGACTCTCAGGCAGTGAGACCTTCTGCACCGGGGTCCAAGGAGATCAGTTAGTGGCCGTGGTACCCTGGGGGTGGCAGGCAGGACCTCATAGCCAGTTCAGGTGAGCAGGTGTCAGGATCTGGGGGTTCCCTCAGGAATGAAGCCCCTCTGTGCTATAAGTGGGTTCAATTCAAAGTACCCTCACTTCCCCAAGCTCTTGAACCCAGAAGGCTGGGATCTGGAAAAGACAGGAAGGATTGACAAGAAGGTCCCAAGTTGCTTGCCTGATTTCTGCTAAAATAATTATGCCTCAACTGTTTAAATAAATGTATTCCTGGAAGACTCTAATTCTGAAATGGCTTGTGCGTGAAAAGATGAAGGGATCAGGAAGATGGCTCCGTGGTTCAGTGGTTCAATTCCATCCACATAAGCCAGACACAAAAAGTAGCACAGGCATCTGCCATTTGTTCTCAGCGACAAAAGGTAGTGACAAGCCCATACGCACATGCGCACGTGTAAGTAAATGAAAATTTCTTAAAAAGAAAAGAAAAGAGGGGCTGGAGAGATGGCTCAGCAGTTAAAGGTGCTTGCTTGCAAAACCTGTCATTATAGGTTCAATTCCCCAGTACCCACATAAAGTCAGATGCAACAAGCAGAACATGCATGTGGACTTCATGTGTTCATGACTAACTAAATAAAATATTTTTAAAAATCAAACTAAAAGTTGGGCATGGTGGTGCACGCCTTTAATCCCAGTACTCAGGAGGCAGAGGCAGGAGGATCACCATGAGTTTGAGGCCACCCTGAGACTACATAGTGAATTCCAGGAGGTAAGGCTTGGCTAGAGTGAGACCCTACTTTGAAAACCAAAAAAAAAAAAAAAAAAAAAAAAAAAAAAAAAAAAGAAAAGAAAAGAAAAGAAAAAAAAACAGATGAAAAAGAAAAAAATCAAACTAAAACCAAAAAGGAATAAAAGTACTGCTTTGGGGAATTATGCGGATTTTCTTTTTTTTTTTTTTTTTTTTTCCTTTCTTTAGCCCTGTGGATATGACCAGGAAGATGGCTCAAAGGGTAAGAGCATTTGAGCCCCAGCGCCCATGGAAAAAGTCAGACACAGGAGGGCCTGCCTGTAACACCTGTAACACTACCGCTGAGGAGGCCACAGAGCTGAGAGAAGGGGAGGCCAGTGTCCTCCCCTGGCCGCCACATGCATGCCCACATGGTGAGTGCATCTGCATACACAAGCATACGCCCCCCCCACACACACACAGACGCACACGCACACACCAAAGTACATGGCCTGCTGTGTCTCAGGGCAGCGAACAGCATAGAGCATGACATCTGGAGTCAGAGGCTGGGGTTCCGACCCCTGAACTCACCCCTTTTTATCAAGCAAATCTTGTTCCTTGGATAGGTGAGCTGTGCTCTGTAGCTACAGTGAGGTATAGTAGCTTACAGGGCTTGGGGTGTGCAGAGTGCCCCGGAGAAGTTTGGGAAATAAATGCCACTGTGGAATGAATGAATAGCGGGGTCTTTTTTCATCGGAGACGGATCACGAATAAACAAGGGGGAAGACACCAGCTCGTGGGCAAGGGAGGAGCCTTGGCTAGGGTCAGAGTGTTGGGCACCAAGGAACTGTGGTACACAAAAGGACAGAGGGGCGGAAGAGGACCAACCCTCTTCTCCTTCCAGGGAGCTGGCAAAAGCGGTTGGGGAGCCACCCAAAGGGCAGTGACCCTAGGCTGCCTTGGGGACCCGGCGTGACTCCAGCTGGCCTTCTTTGACACAGCTGCCACTTTGGGGAAGCTCAGGCTGAAAGCTATGACTTTCCCCTTCAAGAGAAAAAGAGAGACAGACCCTCCCTTGTGACCTCAGGGAACTTGCTTCTATTCCCCGACAACAGGAAGCGAAGGAACACCAACCATGGGACAGAAGGAGCTCCCAACCAGAGAAGAAATCTGTCTAAAGTCAGGGGAGGGACTGACAGGCAAGGCAAGCACTCTTCTCATGGTCAAATGCATCAGAGATGCCCACTCATGGTACCCTTCTGGCCAGGGGAGAGGGAGGGGTTTTTCAGTCTCCTTTTCTGTCTCATCTGCTCCCGTGCCCTCAGCACGGACACGAGGCTAGAAGGCACAAATCCCAGGACCAGGCACTCACCCTGCAAAACCACAGCCACAGTGTCTGCCCACCCACCCATTTGAGGAAGCCACAGCCTCCTGTCCCCACTGTGCAACACAGTGACACAAGGGCTCATGCCCAGTGACTCTTGCTTCAGTTCCTTCCCTGACAGCAAGGGTAATGCCCACTAGCAGGCCCTAGCGCCCAAGACTCACTTGGCTCAAGCCAGGAAGGCCAGCTTCCTCTGGCAGAAAACAGCCACCAGATCCGTATGCTAACTGAGGGACTTTCACTCACCTGGTATGCTGCGACAACCTCGAACAGCCCCTCAAGATGTCACCTCCCTTGCTTCTCTTCCCATCTCCCCAGCAGGGACCACAGACCACGTACTCTAGATTTCCTAGGCTCTAGGTCTGGATCGGACTGTGTGGAAAACACTCCGTTCTCATATTAAGAATGGCCCCTAAGTCACCTCCCAGCTTGGACGGATGGGACGCTGTGTCAGATGGCGCCTCACCACCTGCTCCGGACAGGTGACTCACGGAAAGTGTGTCCAACCTGGCACAGATTTGCTCAAAGTCTCCCAGCCAGAGCCATCTGACTTCTCCACGTGAAAAGGCCTGATCCAAACAGGGACTGGCCAGGGCTGGGAGGCTGAGCCTCAGAACCAAGTCCACCATCTGGGCTAGAAGGAAGCGACTCAGAAGAAAGCCCTTTCCAGAGACAGGGCACAGTGAAGAGCCCGCTCTGGTGCTGATGTCCACACACAGCAGAAACAGAACTGTGAGGCAAAGGGTTATAGATAGGTAAGTGCTGGGGACTTTCCATTGCATACCAGGCCTGGTGGCCATATACCTTTGATCCCAGCTACTCAGGAGGCTAAAGCAGGAGAACTGTGGGTTCAATGCCAGCTTAGGCAACTTATCCAGACCTTGTCTCAATGTAACATTTTTAAAGGGCTGAGGATGTAGCTCAGTGGTAGAGCACTTGCTTAGCATGTGTGAGACTTTGGATTTGTCAGCACCATAGAAACCAAACACACGAGGAAAAAAAAAGTCAAAAACACACACAATCCTGGCAGCAACCCAAGAACCATTGTAACCATGTTACGGATGAACCAAGTCATGGCTTCAAAGTTCACTGAGCATCATTTATTTCACCCTGTCCTATGCTTGGGGTCCTTGAGTGGGTCTTAGCACTCACTCAGCAAAGCCAAGCAACATCCCCAAGGGCACCCAGCTAGCAAGCTATGAAGTCAGGAGTTTATTCAACATCCACCTGATTCCACAGCCCAGGCTCTCTCCTCTGTGACAGACATTCCTTCAAAGAAAACCTGAGGGAAGGAAACATCAGGCTTTGGTCCTGCCTTCCCAGAGGCTAGGCAAGCTCACCAGGGGCCCATGGGTGCTCCAGGTGATTCTGAGCATGCTCCAGTTCAATGCCGATGACCTAAGTCACATGGAGCACATCAAAAGCCACTCTTTCAAGAATGGGACCTTTCTGTGTGTCCCACAGCACTTACTATCTCATATCCAGCATGCCTTTTGCCCGTCTGTCCTGTTGGAGAGCCTGATCTCAGGGTGACATCTACCCCATCTGTACCCCCAGAGCATCCCACACACCTCTCCTAAGCACAGCCTCTGTGTGACAGGCTGAGACCTTATGCGGCCTCTCTGGTGAAGAACTGTATGTCTTCTGATGATTTCCACCAAATGTCTCAGGCTCTGGGCGTTTTAATGAGGGTGTGGGTGCAACCTGGAGGAAGCCCTTGACATTCCATGCAAAGCCCTGAAGGTCTGGCCACTGATGGGGAGCCAGGGTGGCCACAAGGGAGGTCCCAGGAGGGCATTCTGCAAATAAGACTGCCTCTGTTGGCAGGCACAGGGACAGTACCCCATTGTGAGGCTGCGTTTGGAGGGGATGGCAGGAACTTCTGAAGAGCTAAGCATGGGGGTGCCAGGCAGCACTGCCTGCTTTGTGCACACCTACAGCCTCTTTCCAAGTTTCCTGAGCCCAGTGTGCCTGGGGCCCCAATGGACATCCCTCGCCATGGCTGTCTCCTGCTGGCAGAAAGGCCTGGAGTCTACTGTACCCCTCCTGCACCAGGCCTATGCTGTCTCCATCACCTGAGCATGGCTCCTCTTCCCACCTTGCCTTCTCTTTTCAGATGAGCCATTCTCTGTCGCTCAGGTGAACTGTCTCAGGACCCTGGCCCAACCCCTATTCAAACACGGTGCTCTGCACCCCAAGGTGGAAACTCCTCAAGCTCCCTACAGAAGAGGAGCCTTCCACCCTGCCCATAACTGAGATGAGAGGAGGCATCTTCTCATCGTCCTGCACCCATGTGACGCTGGAAAGAAGCATGTTCTCTTTTCACTGTTACTGTACTTTTTTATTAGCATGAAAACTTCCCCAGGATTCTCTCTGCTATACTCGTGTGTGTATGTGTACATACATGCACATACACATGTATGCACGCATACCTCAATTCTCAACTATATAAGGACAGCTACTATTCTTTTAGATAGTTCTCCTTATATTAGGTCACTGACAAATAAGCAATTTGATTTGTGCATGTCTACTACACGATGAAGCAGGTTCTGTGCTTGGACCCATCTCCCAGCTGAAAAGTCTGAAGCTCAGAGAATAGGTAACTTGCTCCTTGGGATACAAAGGTGCTGTGTGGTGGTGAGAGGCCTGAGCCCTCGGACTTGGCCACGGATGATGGCCCAGGAGATGTGGCAAGAGGAGCGTGTCCTGAGGGAAGGCTGCTCACCTGTTGACCCTGATAGCTCCTGACTGTGTGTGTGTATACATACTTACATATACATACGAGAGAGTGTGTGTGAGTAGTATGGTAGTATGAGTGTGCCAAGACCTCCTGCTACCGCAGACAAACTCCAGACACATGTGTCACTTTGTGAGCCTCGCTTGACATGGGTACTGGGGAATCAGACTGTGCTAACAAGCACCTTTGACCTCTAAGCTATGTTTCTAGTCAAGTTTTAAGCTAGTAGAGAATGACTGAATGAGAATGACTTCATGCATGGGGCCCTGAATTGAATTAAATTAGAAAAAAAAGAAGAAGAAAGTAAGCCCAGCGCCAGCATCATCCCTCTGAGCTTCCTGACTATGGACACCATGTGAGGCGCAGCCTCAAGCTCCCAGCGTTGTGGAAGGTATCCCCTCAAACTATGAGCCAAACAACCCTCCCTTCCTCAAGTAGTCTTTGTCAGGTATTTTGCCAGAGCATCAAGAAAGCAACTAGTACAAAAACCATCTCCTACTCGGATCAAACAGAAGCCAAGACCAGAGGCTTAGAGTCAGAGTAGCACTGAGGCCACAGCTTCTGCTCCAGCCAGCTCTGCAGACATGGGGAACTCTCTCCTCTTTCCCACCTCAGTTGTCATGTCTGTGAAACGAACACCAGAGGCTCCCCAGTCTTCCAGAGCTCAGCAGAGGCGTAGACACCAAGCCATCTAGCATTCTTTTAAAATTCAGAGAAATTTTCAACCTTGTAAAATTTGGGTTTATAATCATATTGCATTATCACATGCAGAATATAACCAAGCTAATTTCAACAAGAAATGTGATACCATGCAAGAGAGATAATAAGTTTCCTAGCAATCTGGCACTGACAACTTACTGAGAATGTTGACATCAGGCCTTCAGCATTTAACTGCTTGTCCAAGAAGAGCATGCGCAACGTTGTGGGGTCAGGAGCCCTTGGTCCCTGAACTCTACCTCAGGCTTTCTCACCTCTTTTCACCTCCTCCCACAGCCCACGATGAGTGCAGATTCACAGTGTAGGCCTCAGCTTCACATGAAAATTCTTGCTTCTTCCCCAGAGCCCCGCTGGGCTCCACCTGGCTTGCCTATTCTTGGGACTCATCTTTTTAAAGTTTATTCTGTTCCCAATGCACTGTGCAGATGTACCAAGCCTTTAATCCACTTCCGCATGTGTGCATGCCATGCATACATCCCAGCTCCAGATTCATGTGCCCCACTCTGCAAGTCCCTGAACTGCAAACATTTTCCCAACCATTACCAGCTTTGTCTGGGATCTAATTGGTGTTTCAGAAGTAACATTATCACGGCTCAGGATGTGGCTCAGTGGTAAAGCACTTGCCTAGCATGCACAGGGCTCTAGGTTCAAGCATTAGCATCACAGGTAAATAAATAGAAGTAAATACAAAATCAAACAAAACAAAATGCCAGCTGGGCTTGGTGGCACACACCTTTAATCCCAGAACTTGGGAGGCAGAGGTAGGAGGATTGCTGTGAGTTCAAGATCACCCTGAGACTACACAGTGAATTTAGGTCAGCCTGGGTTAGAGTGAGACCTTATCTTTAAAAAAAAAGACTGGAGAGATGGCTTAGCAGTTAAGGCATTCCCTGTGAAGCCAAATGACCCAGGTTCAATTCCCCAGGACCCACGTAAGCTAGATGCACAAGGGGCACATGCGTCTAGACTTCGTTTGCAGTGGCTACAGGCCCTGGCATACCCATTCTCTCTCTGTCCCTCTTTTCCATCTCTCTCTCTTCTCTCTCTCTCTCCTTGCAAATAAATAAATAAAATTTTTAAAAAAACAAAAAAGTCTATGATAACTGAGTCTCAAGTTCACTGTGATTTAAGTAAAAATTAATAAGACAGAAGTGATGCTATTAAACAGTACTCTTGACTTCTCACTAATGAAACCTACTTCTTCCCAAAACTTCCCTCATTGTCCATGAGATCCAACTGACCAGAGCAAAAGCTCCAAGTATCAAGGAGTAAAGACCATGGCCTTTTGAAGCCAGGACTCCTGGGTCCATCCACCTTGCCCATTTTTGCTGGCCGGGTGCATTATCACAGGGAGGTGAAGAAACGCCTTGCAGGATGGGAAAATGGTTCAGAAGTTAAAGGTACTTGCTTGGAAAGCATATAATCCCGGGTTTGATTCTCCAGGAACTGTAAAGCCAGATGCACAAAGTGGCACATGCATCTGGAGTTACAACAAGATGCCCTGGTATGTCCATATGCTCGCTTGCTCTCCCCTCCCCCGTCTCTCTCTCCCTGTCTGTCTTTCTCTGTTTGCAAATGCATAATAAATAATATTTTAAAATACATAAATAAATGCATGTAAAGAAAAAATAATTAAAAAAATTAAAGCTAAGTATGGAGATTCAGCCTTATAATCCCAGCACTCAGAAGGCTAAAGTAGGAGGAACATTGTGAATTTGAGGCCATCCTGGGCTAGAGAGTGAGTTCCAGGTCAGCCTCAGTCTCAAACTAGAGCCCAGTTAAGCCTCAAACTCATGGCAATCCTCTTGCCTCAGCTTCCCCATGAGCTAGCACTCAGCAAAAATAAAAAAAAAAAAATAGGACTGGAGAGATGGCTTAAGAGAAGGCACTTTCCTATAAGCCTAAGGACCCAGGTTTGATTACCCAGTACCCACATAAAGCCAGATGCACAAAGTGGCACATGTGTGTGGAGTTGGTTTACAGAGGCTGTAGGTCCTGGCATGCCTGTATTCCTTCATTCCCTCTCTCTCTCTCTCTGCCTGTATCTCTCATAAATAAATAAATAAAATATTTTGAAAGTTTAATAGATTTTTTCAGAGTGGTTTTATGTTTATAGAAAAATTGAACAATGGGCTGTAGAGATGGCTTAGTGGATAAGGTACTTGCCTATGAACCCTAAGGACCCAGGTTCAATTCCTCAGTAGTTATGTAAGCCAGATGTACAAGGTGGTGCATGCATCAGGAATATGTTTACAGTGGCTGGAGGCCATGGTGCAGTGTGCCCATCCCCCCCTCTCTTTCATAAGTAAATATATAAATAAAAGAAAAGAAAACTGCACAGAAACTACAGGTTCCCATAGATACTTTTTCACACATGATTCTCCCTGTTATATACATGTTACATTTTACAACTTATAAAGCTTGCATTTGTGATTATTAACTAGCATTCATGGCTGACAGAGTTTATGTCAGCCATGTTGTATTGCATAGTTCTATGGATTTTGACAATGCATGGGGTCATGTACCCACTATTATGGTGCATAGTAGGAGAATTTGTTTATTGCCTCAAGATGCCCTGTGTTGTGCCTAGACATCCTCTCAAAAGCTTTGCATTGCTTTCTAAAAATGTTGTGGCAGTTTGAATGGATGTCCCTCAACAGATTCAGTTTTATTAAAGCTTCTTGGATGTCCAGCTGCCTGCCTGGCAGTGGTGTCTCTGTGGGGGGATCCCAGGGTCCAGCCCTCAGGTGTGTTTGGGGATGGATCTGAACTCCAGTCTCAGGTATGCAGAGAGCTTGAGTTCTGCCTGAGGTTCCTGAAGTGTGCTTGCTTTGTGGTGCTGGTGGTGGTATTCCTCTCTCTTTCTCTCTCTCTCTCTCTCTCTCTCTCTCTCTCTCTCTCTCTCTCTCTCTACCTGTGAAAGGGGGTCAGCTTCTTCTGCCATGATGGAACTTCCCCTGGATCTAGAACCCTTCCCTGTCCATCCTCAACTTCAGCTCCTACCTTCTTCCACCTGCATTCCACAGTCTCCGCGGCCTGTGTGCTGGTTCTCCCACAAGCCCAGCTCATGTTGCTGCGGCAGCTCCCTCTCCCAAGGTTTCTCCCTCAGATCCTCGGAGGATGGCTCCTTCATGCTCCAACATCCTAACTATGTAGCCTATCCCTTCCACCCAGCCTCAGCCAGCCCCTGTACTCCCTGCATCTCATCCTTGCCTAGTTCCTTCAGGGACCTTGCCACCATTGGAGGGGAGGGCGCCCCAATAGCCTGTTTGGATCTTCCGCCCCATCCAGAGTATGAGAACCCAGACAGGGTCCTCACTGGGCTTTTCATGTGGGGCTCCCACAATATGCATGGCCCACATAAGGATCCAATAAACATTTACTGAATGAGTCAATGAGTAGCTGAATGAATAAATAAATGGCTGGTGCCACAGAATGACTTTCTGCATTTGTTTGTGTTTTAGCGTTTACAAAAGACTCTTAGAGACGTTCCCTTCGCCCAGTTCACGTGATTAGACTCAGGTTTAAACGGCCCTTGCAAACATAACTCACGCTTCACTCCCAGGCCTCGGACTGGGTAACAGTCTCTGAAAGGGGCAAATGGAGTTTAGTTTCGAGAGCAGGAATAGCTTTTGGGGTTGGACCAGCAGAATCCCTGGGTTCAATTCACAGCTTTGTCCTGAAAGGAAGAACTCTCAGTGATGCAGAACCCTGGGGTCGATGACAGCACCATCATTCACTGTTCAGAACTTGCTGCAGCCCAGAGCAGTGCTGAGCTCTGTCCACCCAGTACCCACTGCACAGCTAGCCTCTGGGCTGTGCCACAGTTCCTGCTCTTTTCCTCGGGAGGGCAAGGAGGGGCTTAGCGTTCCCAGAGCCCAGGGGAAGGATGAGACCCAGTGCATCGCAGCCCTGTCCTTGTAACAAGAGCGGACTAAGTAGGCATCGCCAAGCCGAGAGGCCGGGCATCCCCGCCTGCCCCAATGCCTCCATCCAAGGACTGGCTTAGAAAGGGTTAACACGAAGCTGGCGGCGGGTGTGGTCTGAGCCTGGGTAGTGCTATTTTAAGACCAAGCACTAGCACCCCCGCCAGCCTCTCCACCTGGCAGCAGGAGAAAGCCAGGTATTGATGGCCCACACGCCCGGTGAGGAGCCGGGGAACTGTTGCACCCAGCGAGGCGCTAGCAGCGACTGGTACCCTCCTGGGTGCCTCCTGTTCCAAGGTGAGGGGCACAACTGAGTTCCAACGCCGGGGCTGGGCCCTCGGGAACGGTTACAGACTGGGCAGGGTGCAATCCAAGGAGGGCCGTGCCTGGCCGTGCCAGGCGGTAACTGGCCCCACTCCTTCAGTCTTTCTGCCCACACAGTTATCCGAGGAACGCCGCCTCCTGCCTCACATTAGAAAGCAACGTTTTAAAGATGAAGAAACCCTTCTTTCTTTTCCTAATTTGTTATTGTCGTGACAGGACTGATTCAATATGTAAAAATGTTAGACCGCCTGCACAAGGTCGCAGGCATGTCTCCTACAGATGTTCCTTGCCTCTTCCACCTCCCCACGCAGGCACACTTTGCCTTCTCCACAGAGGGGCTGGCCAGCCTCTGCTTCCCCAGCAGACTCACTTGTTTCTGGAGCTTTGCCTCAGAGTTGGCTCCTCCAGGAAGCACTCCCTGACTCCATCTCCCAACTCTGGTGCTAAATTAGGAACTGCCTGAGAATGTTCTCAAAGTGCCTCGCACTGACCTCAGTCATCTCTGCGACTGCCTTAGCCAATAAGTCCCCAGGTCATGAACGCATATTTCTCCATGAAGCCCTGGCATCCAGCACAAGACTTGGCATAAAGTGTACGGTAAGTAGCTATTGCAGGAAGGCATGAGAGGAGAAAGGGAAAGAGGAGAGAAGGAAGGAAGAAGGGAAGTTAAAGCAGGAAAAGGTGCTGTGGTCAAATAGATGTGTGGACATAGAGACAAAAGCACAGCCATTGTAGATACACTGATGGTTAAGCAATCAGCAAGACAGGCACAGAGAAAATCCCCTGGCCAGGAGTACCAGGACGGGCAGTGAAGAGAGAAGTGACCCTGGAGTCCAGCGGCCTGTGTTCTCTGCCCCGTTTTTCACTGACTGTGTGATCTGCTGCAAGCCTTTCCCCTCCAGAGCTCCAGATTTCTCATTTATAAAGGGGATTTTATAAAACCTAAAGAGGGCTAGAGCGATGGCTTAGTGGCTAAGGCACCCATTCTCTCTCTCTCTCTCTCTCTCTCTCTGTCTCTCTCTCTCCTTCTGCCTCTAATAAATTAATGAAATAAATAAGTATAAAACCTGAAGAATGTCTCACTGCCCTGGCACACAGTGGTGACTCAAATACCAGCTTGGCTTCCATCAACCCCACTCTACCACGCCACTCTTTGAAAGAGAGAGAGCAGAACAGGGAGGTGCGGGAGCCACTGAGCCCCACGTCTGATGGGCCCTCTCCCTCTCTGTCTTGCAACATCACAACAATTTGAACAGTTGGTAGCCCTGGCACCACCACTGCTGCTCTGTGGGCATCTCACCCATGAAAAGAACTTAAGGCATCCAGGAGCCAGGCCAGGCTGGTTTGTAACAGGAAACGCAAGGTAACCCCACAGGGATACTCAACACCCGCCACCTACCCGGGACCCACTGTGGCGCTCAGGAGGCCTTAGGGACACAGTTGCATGTATGGAGCCTCCGTACACTTCTCCTCGACACCTGGCTCTGTTCCCATGAAGTCATTTGCTCCATCTCCCCTTCCCTGGCCTGTCCTTACCCCACCGACAGGACCCACAGCTGTGATGCTCACCCCACTCCCAGTGATGGCCTGGGTCGCTCTCAGTATCTTGCTTCCTTTTAGCTGGAAATTACCTTCTTCCCAGTTGCTACTCTTTGTGCCAGAACCCAGTCTGCACTTGAACCTACTGTGAGGTCTGTCTATAGTTGGAGACCTCATAGGAAGGGGTTCTCTCTCCATGGCAGAGGGACATTGAAGCAGGTACTACATTTAAATAGGCTGTTAGAGTTAGGGACACATACCATCAGTAAAAACAAAGCAATTAAATGGGGCACAAGAGAGCTCCTAGTGATGACAATTCTTTCTTTTCTCTCTTCTTCCTTCCTTCCTTTCTTCCTTCCCTCCCTCCTTCTAATACTTCTTTCTTTCTTTCCCTCCTCCTGTCTTTCTTTCTTTCTTTCCCTCCTCCTATCTTTCTTTCTTTCTTTCTTTCTTTTTCTTTCTGAAACAAAATCTCATCTAGCCTGAGCTGGCCTTAAACTCACTGTGTAACAGAGGATAATCTTGAACTCCCTCCTGACTCCATCTCTCAAGTGCTCGTAATTACAGGCATGGGCTACCATGCCCAGTTCAAGCAGTGGTGGGGACTGAATCCAGAGATTCATGCATGCTAGACAAGCATTCTATCCTTAGCCCAGTATTCTATATGTTAGTGGGAATGTGTCTCATATCACTGTGTATTTTGAATACTATGCAAAAATCCTTAAATGTTGCACTTAAAATGTGTGTGTTTTACTGCATATAAATCTTACTTTGAAGAAGAGCGGCAAACAAAGATGGTCTGACCTTGAACTAGTTCTATACATTCCAGAGTGTAATTATGGCTGGCGCATGCAGAAATGCACACAAAAAAATAGACGCATGCAACAAGAGAAGGACCAAGAGAATGGTAGGCACAATAAGGGGAAGATAGTAAAAACAGAGCCTAGGGCTGGAGAAGATGGCTTAGCAGTTAAGGAATTTGCCTGCAAAGCCAAAAGACTCCAGTTCGATTGCCCAGGCCCCAAGTAAGCCAGATGCACAAGGAGGCACACGCATCTGGAGTTTGTTTGCAGTGGCTGGAGGCCCTGGCACACCCATCCTCTCTCTCTCTCTCTGTCTCTCTCTCTGTCTCTCTCTCTTTTAAATAAATAAATAAATAAATAAATAAATAAATAAATAAAACAGACTCTAGATAGTGAATATATAGTTCTTCCTACTTTTTGGTAAAAAACTTTACAATCCTATTTTGGAAAGACAATATTGAAGGTAAGTTACAAAGTCAATATGGAAATAGTAAAAATTAACCCTGGCACAAGCTGTATAGGTTCCTGAAGGCTCATGGTTTGGGAATTTTGTAGGAACTGAAATGCTATTTTTAAAAAACATTTTATTTATTTATTTGAGACAGAGTGAGGGAGAGAGAAAGAGTGAGAATGGGTGTACCAGGGCCTCCAGCCACTGCAAATGAACTCCAGATGCATGCACCACCTTGTGCATCTGGCTTACTTGGGACCTGGAGAATCGAACCTGGGTCCTTAGGCTTCGCAGGCATACACCTTAACCACTAAGCCATCTCTCCAGCCCTAAGATGCTATTTTTACCTAACATCTAGTAAAAGCAACTACAAACAAGTCTCTGTGTGTGCACGTGCACATGCATGTGCATGTGTACATGTGTGTAGCTCAAACCTCAGTCCTTCCTTGGCCATCTGAGGAAAGTCTCAGTGCCTGGGGTTGGCTCCCTTGCCAGACAAGGGCCTTGGTTTCATGCGGTGAAAAAGGTGAGGTGTCCCCTGCCTAGGGCGACCCTAGCTCAGGGCTGGTGTTGGATGAGCTCAGGAGGAGGGACGCTCCATTTACACTGGGAGGCACAGCAAGAACCCCGCAGCAAGTTGCACTGCATGTGGGCCTGAGAACAGAGACAGCTGGCTGGTAACACAGAGAATCTTGCCGCCCTACCAGAGAGCTCCTCCTCCTGCAAGTGGTTGAGTTAAGCCTAAAGATCTGTAGTGGTTTTCTTGGCTCATCCTGTTCTACGATATCCAGCCTTGTCTGCCTAGGACTAGTTTCTCCATCCTTGTCCCTGGCTTATGTTGTTGTCCTCGCAGTTGTTGGAGATATGATCTCCCTATGTAGCCCGGGCTGGCCTCAAACTCACAGCAGTCCTCCTGCCTCACATCCTGGGAGTATAGGCATGCACCATCACTCCTTCCACAAAGGTTTAACACAGGCTGGTCTACAACTCTTGATCATCCTGCCTTATCCTCTAAAACAATTTGTCTGCTTACACATGCCTTCACCATAGACCCTGCCACTGATTTAACAGAAAGGAGCTCAAACAGGACCTCCTCTCAGAAGCCCACCCTGACCTACCAGACTAGGTTGGTTTGGTTTCCCCAACTGATGCCTCCTGTAGCCCTCTGTCTTCACAGTTTTCTGTGTCCACTGTTTATTTTAACATGTGCATTGAGACCCCCCAGAGCACAGCACGGTGCCTGGAACATCGATGCTCTCCACAAATAATGGGCTGAAAATTAATTCCAAGTGTTTAGGAAAGCAATTTCACTCTTTGTGTAGTGAAAAATAAATGGAAGTCAGGGGACAAATTAGAACAAAGTATAATGACACATATGTATGGAAAAGCCATAATGAAACCCATTATTTTTATTCTAGCTTTAAAAATTAATAAAAACATTAAAATCTGCATATATAAGGCAGTATGCAGTCAAATGCATTGTATTTAGGAAAACTGCAATGGAAAAATTTGCCTGTAATTTATGTTCTGTTTGTTCTTAACTTATGTTGTTACTCTGTATTTATAGCTTACTACTTCATATCCAAATTAATTCATTTCCACAAATCTATTATTTTCTGGCTTTCCTAACACAGCTTTCCAAATAGACTAATGTTTTTTAAATAATATAGATTACAATAAAATAAACATTATAAATTGTATGAGAGAAAAGAGAAGAAATATATAGAATAATCAGGAGAAGGTCAAAGAAGGATAATTAAAAGATACCCAGCTACACCCATGCGTGTCCCGTGCAACACGAGGAAGCTCTCAACCATCAAAGGTATACACAGTGCTCATATGGCTGTACTTCCTCCCTGGGAGAAGGGTCAGGTGGGGGGAGTTGGGCAGCAGAAGGCTCCAGCCCCATGCCCTCCTGTTTTCAATCGCAGGGCAGAGCCTTGCAGACCTAGCTATTCCCTCCAAGTCACATGGATCCTTGGGGATCTTGGTTCCGAGTCTCCAACAGTCCACTTATCCAAGACCACTCTGCTGTGGAGGAATTCGACTGGACAGGTGGCTACATATTTAATAATCTTCTGGGCAACTGAACTCAGAAAAAAAGCCAGATACTCAGGTTTGCTGAGTGGCCGTCACCCAGAGAAACCTACAGCCCCAGGCAAAGGTCTTCACATCCACAACAGCTGCTGGTGACAGACCACTCCCCAAGTTCTTCTCCTGCCATTGCCTGGGGTCCCAAGCACCCAAGCCCGAGATGAATACCCCGGCCCCAGAGACTGCCCAAGCGTCATAGTTGGTCACTGCAGGGGAGTCAAGCCCCACAGGAGCCGCTAAATCAGGCAGACTCCCTAACAGCTCAGTCTTCTGTCTGCCCCCTTTGCTTTCAGGCTTGCCACTCCCACATCCCTGCCCCAGAGTCCGTCGTTAGGGAAACACCACCAAAGGCGATGCAGAGACAGGAAGCAAATGAAAGCTGAGACAATGATTCCAGTACCTACTACATACCACGTTAGGCTCTGCTGGGGCAGATTCCCTTGCATAAGAAGACGTCCATGCAGTCCACCTCCCAGGAGAGGCAGTCTCCATGGAGGCCTGGCCACCCAGGAAAGCCGCTCACGAGAGTGGAGAGGGTCACTGTGTTGCACACATGCTGCCCAGGGCATTTCGCAAGCTTGATTTCATTGATTGCTGCCCCCCCCCTTACACACACACACACACACACACACACACACACACACACACACACACACGGCCAGGTGAGGTAGGAATTTATGATCACTGATTTGCAAAGGAGGGGAACTGAGACATAGCAACGCTGAACACCTTAAAGACGAGGTATCCCGATGCTCTTAGAACCCGAATTCCAGAGCCCCGGCGCCCCAGATACAGTGCCGGCCTGCCCTGCTCTGCCAGTCCTCTGGGCTCAGAGGAGGTTCCAATGGAACCCGAAACACATGATTCCAAGGGTTTTAGCCATATCTTCCTGGGGCTAGAAAAGTCAGAATTTGCCTTTGACTTGCCTCGTTCTCCTTTTTAAAGAAAACCATGTGTTTGTTCCCCATGCCAAAGTTAAAGCAGAACGGAAGTTTCGCCAGTGCCGACTTTCACAGTTGGGCAGAAGGATTAACCTCCTGCGCCCCGTGCCTGCTGTTTCGGTTTCCGGAGCACACGCGCGAGGCTGTCACAGGAATGACCTCATCTCATGGGCTGTACCTGGAGGAAGGCAGGGACTCCAGCCAGGGTGCCGCAGCCCCTCTGGGCTCGGGGGAGCCGAGACTCAGGGGTCCCCATCTGCTCTAGTGTTCTGCCCCAGCTGTCTTCTGTCCTACCTCCGTTAGAAAGGGAGCTGGGGGACCCTGACAGTTGCAGCATCGGACACCTTGCCAGCAACTCCCACAGAGGAGCGGGGACACATTCCTCCCCTCGGGGAGTCGGGTGAGCTGCCCTTCTCCCCTCTGCTGGGTGCATGGTTAAGAGAACCCCAGCCAGCCCCCGGCAAGGACAGACAGACCTGCATCCCACGTGCGCACACACCGTCACACACAGGCGGCACAGGGTAGCAGAAAGCATTCTCCCACCCCTCTGGGAGGATGTCCAAAAGGCTCAGCCCCCAACATGTCCCCAGAGACGCGTGAAGATGCTGTACTTACCGGCTTCGCTCCTGGGGAAGACACTCTTCTGCAAACTCATGGGTCCAGGTGGTGAGGACCGGGGACACCCAGCCGAGCGAGCAGCGAAGTCCCCGCAGACCACGCAGACCACGCGCAAGACTCGTGGGGGATCTGCAGCTTCTGCGTCTGGGAGTATTTGAATGGGAGTTAAAACTACAAAGTGACTCTCTCGTTAGAACTGTTTTTCCTCGGCAGGGAGGGAGGAAGGGGGGAAAAAAAAAATCCCTTTCCCACTGCCAGAAAATCTTTAACGTTTCACAACGGTCGTTTCCAACTCCTGCCTCTGTGAGAAGCAAATGTGTATAAAGGCAATGTTATTTCACTGGATCAAGCCCTCAGATCATAAGCCTTTTCCCGGACCACAAACAGAAATGCAAAACCTCAAACTTTTCCTTTGGACTTGGAGACAACTGTGAGAGGGCAGAGCCCAGAGCTTTCTGAGGTCCGAGGTATGGAAAATGTGCTCCAACGTTGGGACGTCTCAGTGCCCCCGCCCCTGGATATTTTAGTAAGTTCTGATGTGTTTATGTACTTACAGGGGACAAACACAGCACCCCGAATCCTTGCCCCACGTTACAGTGATTCATTTTCTCCCTCACACACACACACACCGCACACAAACACAGAGCCTGTTCAATCCAAGTGAAAACGCCTTTCATAAAGTGTGTACAGGCCTGGGCAGAGAGGCCCGTGGTGAATGCAGCCTGTGTCCCCAGAAGGGCCAAGGGGCTCTGGGGAAGGTGGAGGCTGGCTTTAATCAAGACAAACAGAAGGGGCTGCCATTCCCGCCAGTGTCAGGACAAGCAGGCAATGGTGATCAGAGGACCTCAAGCTCCTCCTCCGCTAACTCGCCTGTAAACTTTCGCAGTCTCCTCTACCCAATTTCCCTTGCTTGCCTTCTCAAACCAGGAGGTTTTATTTTTGGACTTGGACAAGACGGACTATGATTTGAAATGACCAATTCGACTGCCGGGTTAAATAACTCCTTGCCTCACCAAGAAGACCAGAGCATACATAATAAGTTGCAAACAGAACTAAAAAAGCATCCATAATAAGTTGCAAACAGAACTAAAAAGTGGAAAAGATGGAAACCTCCTCTGTGGGTGGAAGAATGTGAGGCTTTCTGGGCTTAGCAAGGTGAGGCTGGATTGAAGAAGTGAGGCTCTGTTTGACAGGGAGACAGACGCTCATTAGAGACAACATGAGACGGTCTCTGACCCAACTCCCGAGGTGCCTGTTACCTACCAAGTAGCTTGGGTTTTCATGTGAAGGGTTCCTGTGTGTTTGCCCCAATACCTTGGACCATTAACTACTAACCAAGAGTCCCCATCACTCTGCTCAATGCACCCCCGGGTCATTGTGCCCCCCCCACACACACAAATATCCCTTAGAGTGGGGCTTCATAAACACTTTCTAGTCAAGACCCCTTCTCACCCAAGGGGGAAAAAAGTAATTATTTTAATATTTGACAATTTTCTACACACACATATCATTTTGATCATATTTGACCCTCATTACCTTCCCTGCCCCCATCCCACTCCTGCTGAACCTTTCTTCTCAACTAGTCCCCCCTTCTATCTTTCAGCAGGAGAGGGTGAGGCACTGGGTTTAACTAGAGCTAACTAGGGTTGCATGGGTGGAGGGTTATTTACCAGATCGCGGACAACTTGCCAGTGCCTACACCGCCGAAGACAATGTCTCCCTTCCTTTGTCCAGCAACCAATAGCTCCTTAGGGAGGGGTGGGGTCTCTTCCTCCATGATGGAACGTTGATGGGCTCAGTCTTATGCAGGTAATCTTGTGCAGGTAAGCACACGTGCTGAGAGTTCACGAGTGCCGTGGCCCTGAAGTCAGCATTCCACAGCACCCTTCCCTCCCCATCCTCGGGTCCTTACATTCTTCCCACCTCCTCTGCGTCGATGTCCCTGAGCCTTGGAGGAGATGATAAAGCTGTCTTATTTAGCACTGGACACCAACAGTCACTCTCAGAACTCTGACCAATTATAAATACATTCATTTTTAAGACAATTCTTTGAAATATAAATTTATGATTTTATTATTTTTTTAAATGAGGAGCTGGAGAGAAGGCTTAGTGGTTAAGGTACTTGCATGAGAAGCCTAAGGACCCAGGTTGGATTCCTCAGTCAGTCCACATAAGCTGGATGCACAAGGTGGCGCATATGTCTGGAATTTGTTTGCGATGGCTAGAGGCCCTGGTGTGCCCAGTCTCTCCCTCTCCCTCTTCCCCTCTGTCATAAATAAATAAAGAAATAGAGTCTATTAAATTATTTAAAAAATGAAAGCATAAACTGGAGAGAAAGCTCAGTGGTTAAGAGCACTTCCAATGCAGGCATGAGTGCCTGAGGTGGCCTCAAAGAGCACTCGAGCTTGATCTGTAGGACTCATATAAACAGCGGGGTGTGGCCGCACTCATCTGTAACCCAAGCTCCACAGAGGAGCAGAGACTTGAGAATTGCTGGAGTGCACACACAAAAATTAAAAATGAAAATAAAAACCCAGCAAGCTCCACAATCACAAGGAGACTATAACTCAAACAAGAGCAGGCGGAAGAGTGATGGAGCAGGACAACCGATGTTCTGCTCTAACTGCTGCAGGTGAGAGCTTGGAGCCACATGGTCACATACACATGCACGCACCACACACAGTACACTACACACAATCGAGTAGAAAGAATGGACATAAATTTGCAAGTTAATGAGACGGATGTACTTGTTTTGTTAAATGAGCCCAATTTTTTTAAAATATGTATTCTTATTTATTTATTTATTTATTTATTTATTTGACAGAGAGAGAGAGAATGGGTGTGCCAGGGCCTCCAGCCACTGCAAACAAACTCCAGACGCGTGCGCCTCCTTGTGCATCTGGCTAATGTGGGTCCTGGGGAATCAAACCTGGGACCTTTGGCTCTGCAGGCAAGTGCCTTAACTGTTAAGCCATCCCTCCAGCCCTGCTTGTTTGTTTTTACATAAAAATTAAACTGGAAGCCAGGCATGGTGGCACACGCCTTTAATCCCAGCACTCGGGAGGCAGAAGAAGGATCTCTGTGAGTTCGAGGCCACCCTGAGATTACACAGTGAATTTCAGTAGGACTAGAGTGAGACGCTATGTCTGGAAAAAAAAATTAAATTGGCTAAGTATTTGACTCTGTGGACATAGAGCCTCTTCAGTGCTCTTCAGAGTTTAAACAGTGCCTTGATCTTATGACCATTAATGCTGAGAGCACCTCTTCACTCTGCACACATACATGCATGCAACAAAATGGCAGAAATACATCTAGGGCCATTTCAGAAATTGTTGGAAACTGTGTCCTAAATCCAAGCCAAAATTCATGCAGTGATTATTTTTTAAATGAAGCTCAAGTCAGCAACTCAGACAATAATTTTTAAAATCAAACTTTCTAAAACAATGCAAAGATATACTCACTTGACACATGCTGAGGAGTGATGGTAGGAAGATATTAAAAATCTGTGTTCTGTGATTAAACCATTATGTTTCAACAAGAACAGAAAACTGTGTCCAGTGGTAATGCCGCAATTAATAACAGTCATGAATCCGAGCTGAGGTGTTTCAGACAGCATTTGTTGGTGTTGTATGGTGTGTCAGCATGCAGAGTGCAAAAAGTGTGTGTGTGTGTGTGTGTGTGTGTGTGTGTGTTCAAAACCAAAAGGCTGCAGTGAAGTTGTACAAAGCAACATGGATAAGCACTGCCAGACACACTTTGGATCCACTGTATATTTGATTTTAAATTACTTTTGGTTGTTGCACATTCAAAAACCTTTTTACTGTCGACATATTTTTCATGACCCTCACATTTGATTATGTGACCCCATATGGAGCCTCAGATGATTATGCCACAGGGCACGGTGTAGGTTGTTAGAAAAGTGTCTGCCATCAGCACCTGAGGCGAGACAGCTCCCTGGAGAGTCATGGTCACCAAAGGTGAGGGTGGGGACCCGAAACAGGCCCTTCTTGATGTCAGCTCTGCTTCATTCTGATTAACTATTGAACTCTCCAGGTTCTGGGTCTACACTGTGTCTTGGACATCAGGAGAGTCCCACACTGCCTGGTGTTGCCATGGTCCCCAATTTCAGCAGTGTTGGGAATAGGCCAGATAAGCCAGCGAGTGCTAGGGAGACACAGTGAGGCTTACGGCCACAGAAATGACCTGCAGGATTCTGTTAAATGAACAAGACAATGTATTGTTGACTCACCCACATGAAGCATAATTTGGAGAAGAAACACTGAGTTGACTTTGTTTTTTGCATTCGTACGGTGGGCATGCTCATACATGTGTGGGTGCAAGGGTGGGTGTACTCGAATGTGTGTGGAGGCCAGAGATTGCTATCAGATGTCTTCCTTAGTCACTCTCCACCTTATCCATTGAGACATGGCCTCTCACTTGAATCCAGAGTTTGCCGATTTCACTAGTCTAGCTAAACAGCTCGCCCTGAGGAATCCTATTTCTCAGCCTCCCAGTGCTGGGGTGACAGAAGGGCTGCCTCTCCCTCCTACATTCACATGGGTGCTCAGGGTCTAGACTGAGCCTTCACCCTAGACCTACGAGTTGCTTTTTATTTTCATGAATATTCCTTTGGCACTTTCTACAACCTGTAACATTAAACCCACAATTCAGTAGATATCAGTCGTCTCCTATTCATACCCCCTGTAGGATGGTAGAAAAGTGATTAAAAACATGATTTGGCAGAGGTGATAGAGAGATGACTCATCTCATGCTAGGCAGTCAGCTTTCTTGTCACACTGATGAGTCTTGGTTCTCCCTGGTATTTGTTTCCATCTGTAGAAATCAGATTCTCTAGCCAAGAGTGAGAGCAGAATGAATCAAAAGGGATAAACACAGACATTTGGAAGACTTTTTTGATGGGTGAAACCTCTGCTTTTAGCCAAAGAACAGTGGAAGCTTCTCCCAAGGGTCCATGACCTTCATCTCTACCATATCTTCCAGATCCACAGGACATATTACAGAGGAAGTGACAGATTAGATACGAGTGACTCTCTCACTTCTAGCCTTAGAACCTCCCCGAGGGAGATGGCAGTAGACACTGAGGAGACTCAACACTTATCAAAGCAGAAAATCAGAGGCTGCTGCTGAGAGCTCAACACTAATGGAAACTCCACACCCTCCAAGGCTCAGAGAATGCAGTGGAAAGAATGGAAGAGCCATAGGGTGGGAAGGTGTACTCTGAGGCATTGTATCCCCCCCCCACACGCCCAGAGACTGACTGGTTCATTCATGACCCCACAGTGATTATCAAAGTGTGATAGAGGGGACATAATAGTATAACCCAAAGGAAAAATGACCAATTTACAATATGTTCATATATTAAAGTTCTCAAGAAAAGCACTATTTGGGTTGAGAGTGGAAGATGCTCAATAGGAGGGTACTTGTCTGGCATGAAGGAGACCTTGGATTCAATGATCAGCACAATGAAAAAGTAAAATTGATGCCATTGCAATTCCAATGGAGACTGTTGAATCAGTAGTGAAAACTATAATCATGGCTTTTTGATGCTATGGATCAAGCCTTTGACAAAGATTCATTATTTGATGTGATGGAGAAGTCCTAGTTCTGATCCCAGAAACCTCTGAAGGTGTGATGTGGTGTGACAGTAAGGGAGATTTAGGCTTCAAACTGAATAAAGTTACTAATGAGCTGATCTCACAAAAAAGTTATCCTGACAGATCATCCAGATAGGCCCAACTAATCATGAGAATCTTTTAAATTGGGAAAGGGACTCAGCCAGGCTCTCAGCACTCAAGAGGTTGAGGCAGGAAAATAGCAAAACCCTATTGGAAGGAAACCATGGGAAAGGGAGAGGGGCCAGAAGCAAGGTCAGGGTCATAAGGAGAATTGAAAGTAGCTACTTGAAGGCCTTAAAGACTGGAACACAGTGGCTTCCAGGGGTGGAAAAGCTGGAGAATAAGTCCCCTCGTGCCTTTGGAGAGGAGGCTGTTTTGATGGTACTTTGATGTTAGCCCAGTGACAACCACTTTGGACTTCTGAGCTCCGAAGCTCTAAGACGATATTTTTGTGCTGCTTACAGCCACTAAGTCTGTGTGGAAATGAGTAGATTTGCATTTGTTTTCATTTTATTTCTTTGATACATAAAACATGGCTTTACTCCAAAGAGAAAAGCCTGGAGGACTCAAACAAAACACCAGAATCATGTCATAAATTGTATGGAATCATATCAGGGAAGGGTTTGTTCTTCTCCAAAAGGAGATCAAGGTCTGCACAGAGGGATGGAGAATAGGGTGCAGAGACCCAGGGGAAGGAGGCCAGACATTGAAGTCTCAGGTTGGGGCCCAGAAAGGATTCTATGCCTCCCATGGCACCAAGAGCCAGGGATAGACTACCAGGAGATAAGGACCTGGGTCCCATGTTCTGCCTGACATTCTGGAAGACAGGGCCTCATGTGACAGTCTTGTCTGACATTGCACTGAGTACCTGTGATGCTGAGATGGACTCTGTGGCTCTCTCCTGGGGCTTCTATCATGAGCTGGATGTAAATGGAAGTTCTCTAAGACAGACTCAGATCTGCTCTGTGTGTACCTGCCCAGTGCCATGAAGTTATACAACCACCAGGCAAGGGGATTCTGAATTGACCAGAGTAGTCATCCAAAAGAGACTGAAGGGCTAGAGAGATGGATTAGCCATTAAGGCATTTGCCTGCAAAGCCTAAGGACCCATGTTTTACTCTCCAGATCCCATGTAAGCCAGACACACAAAGGTGAGGCAAGTGCAAGGTCACACGTGCCCACTAGGTGGCGAAAGCATCTTTGATTCCATTTCAGTGGCTGAGGCCCTGGCATGCCAATTCTGTCTGTCTGTATGTCAGTCTCTCTCTTGCTTGCTCTTGCTCTCTCTAAAAAATAAATAAATAAATAAATAAATAAATAAATAAATAAATAAATAAATAAAATACAGAGGAGACTGAGATTAAAATCAGCCAGGAATGTATTTATTGAATTTACCAATACTAATATTCTATCATCTTTAGAAATGGAGTTTTAAAACTTACATTCAGCTACTGAGAAGTAAGAGAGGCTGTGTGCTTATACATGTGTTTGTTGCTGTTGTTGTTTTGTAATTATGCCAAGGTGTGATCGAAGGTTATCTCCGGTTAATGAGATTATTTCTTTTTTAAAAAAAGACTCAATAATTTATTCAGCAAATAATATGTCTTTGAAACCAACAGAAGACAGTGTGGTTTTCCTCTCAGACATAATCTTCAAACAGCAGTCATAACCAAAACACACTACTCATGTGTGTCAAACACTGCATCTATGAGTATATATTTTATGTCTTCTATAAACATATACAGGGATTCTTTTTTTTTTTCACTTTTGGCTTTTTTCAAAATAGGGTCTCACTGTAGCCCAGTCTGACCTGGAACTCAATCTGTAGTGCCAGGGTGGCCTCGAACTCACACAGATCCTCCTACCTCTGCCTCCTAAGTGCTGAGATTAAAGGTGTTCACCACTGTACCCATTGGGATTAGTTCTTGCTCTCTACTTCCTACTTGGTCATTTTCTCCAAGAGTAGCAAGGTTTTGTTTCTGGGGAAGAAAAGTGTGTGTGTGTGTGTGTGTGTGTGTGTGTGTGTGTGTGTGTATTTGTATGTGTGGGAGAGAGATGCTCATTCCTAGGAGGCCAGAGCTATGTGGACATGTATACTGACCTTTGTTTTGTTCACTGACCATCCCAGGAACAGTGCCTGCCATACCACTGAGGCTCAGGTAATATTTTCATGACTGAATGAGTTCCTCAACCAGTTCTCTTGTCTTTAAACTAACCTGGAAACAGGCTTTGGCACTGATGAAGTTTTCATCTTATTCTGCATGCTGCTGGGGCTGTTGGCTTGCCAGTTTTCCCTTCTCTGAGAAGGTTCCATTCTCACTCTGGTGGCTGCTGAGGCATGTAGGGGCTACACTGGAAGGTGCTAACGAGTCCCCATGTGTTCCCAGGTTAATAGTTCAGAAGTTTGTACCAGCAGTGAGCAGTGAGCAAACAGCTTTGAATCCCCGTGGTTGAGGTTCCCAGGCACTTGTGTGTCACATGGAAGCCCTTGATTCTGACTTCTGAGTTCCAGGACCCTTCAAGCTCCAGGTGGAAGGCCCCAAGTCAGCAATCTTCCTCACACAGTTTCTTTGTCTTGGCACAGCCTCCCAAGCCAAGTGAATGGGGGAAGGGTCAACAGCACGACCTCAACCATCACCACAAGTTAAAAGAAAGGAGCTAGAACGAGGGTGTGATGTGAGTCTCTGGTTGTCACCTTAGTGGGAATTAGGATCACTGTTTTGGAAACGTCTGTGAGGATTTTCTAGATGATGTATTTGTTGAAGTGGGGGGCCCCATCCTAACCGTGACCAACACCATTCCACAGGGCAGGGGTCCTGCGCTGAGCAAAAAGGAGAAAACAGATGGAGCAGCGGCATTCACGGAATGCTACCAGCTGCCTCAAGCTTCTGCGGCCGTGCCTTTCCCGCCGTGATGGACTGTAACCTGGAACTGTGAGCCGAAAAAAACCCTTCCTTCCTTAAACTGAGTTTTGTATGGTATGTTGTTCCAGCAATGGGAAAGGTAGCCACACATTTAGGGACTTTCTCGCTGTATAGTTTCCACTCTTTCTGCATGATCGTCTATAAACATAAACTTAGCTCTGTACCATCCTTCCCCTGTGCTGAGGCAACCGAGCATGCACCTTGCAGTCACACCCAGCAATCTACAGCCACCTGGGGGTGGGGGCAGAACCTTCCCACCCACGTTTTCTACTCCTTGTCCTGTCCTCATTTTGACTGCTCACGGTGCCTCACCCTAGCAACACCCTCCCTACCCCTGCCCCAAGTCTCCTTATTTAGCAATCTCTGGGCTGTGCTTATTTCAAACAATCTGGTACCCCTCCTTAAATGGTCCTCATCCCCAAAGCCCTTAGACCATGGACATAGACATCCCCATTTGAAAAAGGGTCATCATCTTCACTTTGAGCCAATTCTTACCAGGCAGCCAAGATATGGAGGAGGGAGGCTCAAAAGGCTTGGGTGGTAAGCCCCCCCTCCCCATGGGTCTTACAACTCAAACATAGGATCTGACATGCTGAGAGAGAGTCCCGAGTCCCCTGAGTTCCTTGATCTATCCCTCCCTGTTTAGCCTGCTTCCTGTGACAGTTGAATGGTCTGTCTATCCCCTGCAGATCCAGAGCCTGTCCTAGCCCCCACCCTTGACATATATACCATCTAGTTTATCCTCTTGGAGTCTGGAAAGGGCTCCATTCTTCATAAGCTTTGAGCTATTGCTCCTATAAAATTATGAAATTATAAAGCAATTAAAATATCATAAATTGGTATAATGATTGATCCTCATTTTCTCTCTGCCTTGGTCAGAGCCTGTTCTAGCCTCCAGGCCTGACATACATGCTTAGCAGCCTCTAGCTTGGAGTCTGGTCTGGGCAAGTATGCTGCTCCACTCTTCCTAAGCCTCAAGCTTTCGCTCCTACCAGATTCCAGCTCAGCCTCTTCCCCGCAGCACAAGACCCAAATCAGATCCAAGTCCATGCTCCCTGCTACGCAGTGGGTTCGTGGCAGCCATAGAACTTGTTCTCATCACCCACTTGCTTCTATTGCCTGGGCTTCTGGGCTCCTCTCTGATGTGATCAATTCACATGTAGCACTTGAGAGAAGGCCAAGCCATCCCAAGGTCATGAGCCTCTAAGAAGCTGTGCATTCTCCATGATGTCAATGTAGCAGGCACCCTCCCAGCTTCACCTTGTTCTGTCCTCATAAGACACCAATAGTGACTCTAACCCTTGGCCACTTCCCACACATTCTCACAGACAGAGCTTCAGGGCCACATGGAGTGACAAGTGACAGGCTGCATGACAGAGACCGCAGGGAATTGAGTGTGACTCAGGAAAGCCTGAAAACTAGTTTTCAGCCACATGCATAAACATTAACCCATTTATCTTCAACTTGTAGATAGTAAATGCACCTAACAATCAATGTTCTCATGTGTCGTAGTGATTTTTCTCATTGCTATGACAAAACACCTTACAAGAGGCAACTTAAGGAAGGAAGGGTTCAGATTCAGAACACTGTCCACCATGGCTGAAAGGCATGCTGGCCAGAATATGAGGCAGGTAGGTGGTCACACTGTGTCCATGGTCGGGAAGAAGCAGAGAAATGAATGGTGGTGCTCAGCCCGCTTTCTCCTTTTTACTCAGTCCAGCAACCCAGACCATGGAATGTGTCACCTATTTTCAGGGTGAATATTTCCACCTTATTTAAACCTCTTTGGAAATGGCCTCACAGACAGGCCCATAGCTTTATTTCCTAGGTGATTCTACATCCTGTTGAGTTGGCAAACAGGAGTCACCATCACATCATTCAAGCAGAACACTGTTTTTGAAGTATTCATAGATGACCCTGGGATGGCTTGGCCTTCTCTCAAGTGCTCCATGTGATTTGATAACATCAGAGTGGAGCACAGAAGCCAAGACAGTGGGATGCCGCTCGTGGGGTCAGGCTGTGGTGAATCCACTGTGCAGCAGGAAGCGATGACTTGGACTTGATTTGGATTGTGCGCTGTGAAGAAGCAGTCTGAGCTGGAATCTGGTAGGAGCAGCAGCTCAAGGCTTAGGAAGAGTGGAGCAGGATGCTTGGCGGAGACCAGCCTCCAAGCCAAAGGCCTCTAAGCTTAGATAGCCTGTGTGCCGGGGCTGAGAGCTACAACACGCTCTGACCTAGAAAGAGAGAAAATGATGACATTTTGATTGACTTATAATTCTTAAACATTGAGTTAAGCACAGAGTCTTAGGTTCTAGCACAAGTTCTCTGATCTGGGGAATTTGAGAACCTCAAATTGAAGGGGGAATATCATGAAATTCTGTTTGATCACAGGAAACCTCAGAAGCTGCTCCACCGTTAATCCCCTAATAATGAGGCCAGAGCTCTCTCACAATGAAGGGATGACCCACGGTCTTCCTCAGTAAGCCTCACACCTAATATGAGGCCAGTGCTCTCTCACAGAGAAGGGATGACCCCCCGTCTTCCTCAGTAAGGCTCACGGTTTCATCCTTGGATTCTGTGGAAGCTCGTAGAGGTTGGGGCCTTTCCAGGGATAGTAAATACTGGAAGTAGATGCTACCTGCAGTGTTGTCAGCTCCACAGTGCTGGGCAGAACATTCAACCAGACACAATTTATGGGAGAAATGGGTTCATTTCCGCTTACAAAGTCCAGGGGAAGTCCATCCATGGTGGAAGAAGCAGCTCACTTCCATACATCCCAGCAACTGCAGCAAGTAAACACCAAAAACGGCAAGCAGGAGCCACTGGAGCCCACCCTGCTCTCCACACACCTTTGGGCTGCAATCAGATCTGCTCCCAGCGGCACGCCCACTGCAGATGGGGCCCACTTCTGATAGGGCCTGAAGTTGCAAACTCAATTTTAGTAAAACACATGAGTCTACGGGACCATCCATTTACACTCTCATATTGAAAGTACCACATACAATATTCTTACAAAATGACCAGAAAAATGGTGATAACAGTTTCTCAGCCAATAACTAAACAGGTGTCATCCCAGATGGGACTATAATGATCTCTGGTACCTAGGATGAGCTTTGGTGAGCTCTGTCATGGAACCTGAGAAGTTACAGAGGGAGGATATCAGATGGATCTAAACCACATGGCTTGGGGAACCAACCTCTTTTCTGTATGTTACATGGAATGCCAAGACCTGAAATGGACCAATATGAAATGATACGAGTCAAATGCACAGTGATAGAGCCACGTTTGCTCTGGCCACTTCCCTCCCCACTTGCTCCACCTTAACAGCCCCTCCCCAAAGCACTGCTGACTGCTTGGGAACACCTTTGTGCTAAAGCAGCCCTGTGACCACGTGCGTGGGGACACAGAGGCCTAAAGAAGACATTACTGGCTCAAAGACAAGGAATCATGGAAACAGTGACAGTCCTAAAGACCCCTGCCCACCACTCCTCTACCTGAATCCAATCAATATCCTGCATTCCATCAGCACCACTTGACATTGGTCTGTTTCAGCTATTACTGCTCCATGTAGGATATGGTTTGAGAAAAGATGTTGATCTTTTCAAGCCACATGGTTCAGATCTTCCTGAAGTCCTTCCTCTGTGACCTGTGACTCTGATTCTGTGATGATGCTGGTGGCTGAAGTGGGGTCAGGCTGCACTGTGCTGTCCATCAAGAGTAGAAAGATGAGCCAGGTGTGGTGGCGCACACCTTTAATCCCAGCACTTGGGAGGTAGAGGTAGGAGGATCACTATGAGTGCAAGGCCACCCTGAGACGACATAGGGCATTCCAGTTCAGCCTGGGCTACAAAGAGAAAAGAATAGAAAGATGACAGGATTGCAGAGATGGCTCAATGGATAAGGTGCATGCCTGCAAAGCATAAGGACCTGGATTTGATTCCCTAGTACGCACATAAAGTCAGATGCACAGTGGTAAAAGCATTTGGAATTTGCTTGCAGTGTTTATAGGCTCTGGTGTACCCATTCTCTCTCTCTCTCTCTCTCTCTCCTTGCAAATAAATACATTATATTTTTAAAAGAGTAAAATGATGAGCTCCCAAATGTCCAGGCCAGTGGCTCCCTTGACCACAGAGCTCCCAAGCAGGGAACATTTCAGCAAACTGCAAAGATGGATACAATGTACTTTTCCACCTTTCATATATTTCACTATGAAAACATGTTCATGAATAGTGTTGCAGTCAGGTCTGCATTGCTGGTAGAAATCACCTAACCAACAGCAGCTTGTGGGAAAAAATTAGGTTTATTTTGGCTTACAGGCTTGAGGGGTAAGCTCCATGATGGCAGGGGAAAACAATGGCATGAGCAGAGGGTGGATATCACCCCCAGCCAACATCAGGTGGACAATAGCAACAGAAGAGTATGCCAAACCCTGGCAAGTGGAAGCTGGCTATAACACCCATAAGCCCACCTCCAAGAACACACTCCCTCCAGGAGGCGTTAATTCCCAAATCTCCAAATCTCCATCATCTGGGGACCTAGCATTCAGAACACCTAAGTTTATGGGGGACATCTGACTCAAACCACCACAAATACCTTACATTTTTAACTTACAGAAGATTTTCTGAAGACCCAAAGACTTTATAGTCTCATTTTAGTCTAGAAACCTTTTATGGGTTCTGTGCAAATGTTTCCTATTATGTATGTATGTTTCACATTGTATAGACATATATATTTTTTTCATATATATATATATATACACATACATACATATGTCTGTGCACATACATAAATATTTTTCATTATTTACCCATGGTCAATACACAGAATTCCAAAAATACTCAGCTAACTACGTATGAGTCCCCAAGAGCAAATCAGAAGCAAGTGTAGATGGCAGGGAGAAATTTGCCAGAAGATCTGTGATTAGTAGTTCAATGTAGCAAGGAGTTCCTGACACCTGCCCTGGGCTAGACAGGATGCCACAAGGCTCCAGAAGTGTACCTCTGCACCCACCCTCCTGAAGCAGCCTTGTCTGTCCTCACACAGGTGACTCACATTAGCTGTTGGTAGAAGGGAATATTGTAGAGTGTCAGCAAGCCCTTGGCCTCTCTACCCCTATTCTCTCCCCATGAGCTTTCATTGCCCTGGTTCCAGCCTTGTTCTTTTCCTCCAGCTTCCTACTGATGTGAGACCCATCCCTATTGGGCCATTTCAAAAGACCCCCAGACTTCCGGGCCCCTGGCTTTCTTCTCTGCACATCAGCTTGTCTTCTTTCCCCAAGGATGAAGCATTCTGGCTCTTATTCTGACCCTTTCAATATGAGAGACCAGCTGATGGCCTTCCTGACTAATTCCACATGATGACATGATATGCTAGACACAGCCTGCCGGGAGGTGGTACGTGATTGAATGTAGCAATGACATGGGCATGGGAGGATGGAGGGGATGCTCATGTCGATGCCAGTGATGACGATGGTGGTGGTGATGATGAAAAGAGCTACAGTTTCCAAAATGTTTAACTCTGTTCCAGACAGTGTTCTAATCACTTCATATTAATTACCTCTCTTGATCAAGGCAGACTATGTTTAGCATCACACTTTAGAATGTCACTGAAGCTTGCACATCTCCCCCATGCTCCACCAGATGGCAGGGAAGAATCTGACAGGGCTATCACATGATCCCAGAGAGGCCATCACATGATCCCAGAGTAGCTATCACATGATCCTAGTGTGGCTATCACATGATCCCAGTGGCCCTTTCTGGCTGACAGTGTGACCATGGCGAGTCAGGGCATCTGTATGTAAGCAATAAGATGACAGCAGTACTAGCCCACAAAGGGAAGCTTGAAGGAATTAGGGGTCTGGAGAATGTCAGGTGGGATTCGGTAGTGAACTGGGAACCCAGCCCAGGGCAAAAGGCTTATCTTGGAGCATCCTGCCTTTGTTCTCCCTCATGGCGGGTAGAAGGTTACTAAACCCACTATTTGAGGTTCCAGAAAGTTGCTCTTCCTACCTGAGTCAACTTTGTTGTGTGTGTGTGTGTGTGTGTGTGTGTGTGTGTAGCTGGGGAAAGCTGGAGGAAATGGTGATGTGCCTGGAATGCTGAGATGAAGACGGCTACAGAATTCTAAGCCTGGCAACAAAAGTCAATTGTCTGAAACCCACCCCTCCAGAGGAACTGGGTGGTCATGGATGTTTGCCAACCAGAAAGGGGCCCATGGTCAACCCCAGACCAGGTCTCCTCTCTGGACCCATGGTCAACCCCAGGCCGCATCTCCTCTGTGAGGCAGTCTAAAGTGCAGAGAGTGGCCACCACTGATGAGCACTCAGTTCACAAGGGAGACCCAAGAGTCGAGTTTTAAAGAACAGATGGCAGCCTTGAATACAAAGGGAAGAATGAGAAAATAGCAGAGAGCTAGGAACACAGTGAGAATGTGGAATGGATGTCTTCAAGGTCAGGCATGAGACAGGAAAGGTAGGCATTCCAACAAAGAGCCAGACTAGGTTCCACAGTGGAAATGGCATTAAGGTATTCCTACTCTTGCCAGGACAGATTCCCAACTTCTCACAGGCTATTTCACACGTCTCCCATCCTTGGCAAAGTCACAGAGCCAGCAGACATCAGCAGAGAGGCTGTTGCCTGAGGCATCCCTACCACGAGCACTCTGAAGGCTCAGCTTCTCTCTTTCCGCATGCGCGGTGGACACAGCCCCTGTGTAGACTCAGCTCTCACTGGTGTTGCTCACCGTGTGGTGAGAGGGTCAGCAGAGCACACGGCACCAGTGCTCCTCTAACAGCATTATTCACTTTTCCATTTTCTTCTGTTGTTTCATCTACACCTTCCCCTTCTTCTGCCCCCGAAATTCTAGTATCCTAGGATGTCCTAGTCCTTGAATTGTGCACTCATCCATCTCCATCTGGTCCTTGTCCTGCGCTGATGAGGAGCCGAGTGAGGGAGTGGCCTGTCAGGAGGCACAGGACAGACCTCTCCTCACTATGGTCTCCTGTTGCCATCTTGCTCTTCCTTCTACTGCTACCACTTTTCCACCACGCATTTTTCTTCCATACTGGTCCCTAAGAGATTGGAACCCACACCCCACTCTCCTTTCATTGTGCCTCCAAGGGACCGGCTATTCACAACAGCGGTGAAACTTCCCATCCACCGAACAGCACAGAAGTTGCTACAACCACCAATCACAGTATTGGATAGGGAAAGACCATGCTGCATTCCCTCCACGTCCCTCCTTCCCCTGTGCCCTCTCTGTTCTGTTTTTTGTTTTCTTTTTAAAAAAAAGTATTAGTTATTTATTTATGAGAGAAAGAGGCAGATACACAGAGAGAGAATGGGTGTGTCAGGGCCTCCAGCCACTGCAAACAAACTCTAGATACATGCGCCACCTTGTGCATCTGACTCACGTGGGTCCTGGAGAATCAAACCTGGGTCCTTAGGCTTCACAGGAAAGAACCTTAACTGCTAAGCCATCTCTCCAGCCCCTGAGCCCTCAATGGGAATAACTTACACAATCAAAGCTCAGATGTCCTTTGTGTTGACCTCATGTTGCAGTTACCTTCGTATTGCTGCCACAAAGCACCTGACCAAGAGCAGCTAATTGGGGGGAAATTGTTTTGGCTTACAGTCTTGAGAGGAAGCTCCATGATGGCAGAGGAAAGGCAGGGCATGAACAGAGGCTGAACATCGCCTCTGCTACAGGAGGTGGGACACCACAGCAGGAGAATGAGCCAACTAACACTGGCAAACAGGAAGGTTAATGAACCTCAAGGTCCACCCCAGTGACACACCTCCTCTAGCAAGGCTCCAACTCCCAAATTTCTACCAGCTGCGGATCACACATTCAGAACACATGAGTTTATGGGGGACACCTAATGCAAACTACCACACCTTAGTCTGCAGGTCTACTGGATTTCCGTAACCAGAAAGAACAAGACGAATTTAGTATCCACCAAGTAACAATTAAATGGCTCGGGGCTGTTTTCTTTGAAAGCTTTCTAATGCAGAGTAACGGAGGAGACAGGTTTGGGGATAGAGCTCAGTTCTGGGATACGTAGGAGACCATGACAAGGCACGGACACACTCTAAATCAGGTGAGAATGACTCTGTATGGGTGAGTTAATTCAGTGATGATCAGTGAAAGTGCTGGGAGAGGGTGATAAGTGCGTTTGAGCCTGCAGGAACCAATATGCACTGAGTTCAAGGGACTACAATCTGGTATGTGGAGACAGTGTCTGCGACCTTCTGTTTTCTCTTCCATCAGTACAGCCCCACCACCCAAGCTGCCCCAACCTCTTCTCACTGCCTCAGTGTTCAACTCAGTGAGTCCAACATGGAATGCAGCCCAACTTAATTCACAGTTAGATGTTGAGGATAGCTACTGACTTTTTCTGTCCCTTGATGCTTTCTGCCTGAAGACCTCACACAGTGTAGCCAGGGTCACAATACCTCTTGCATGGCAATGGCACTTCACAGAAGAGACCAAAGAGATGGAAATGAAGAATATTCCAATCCAGCAATGGATGGTGGCACTCACCTGTAATTCCAGAACTTAGAAAGTAGAGGCATGGGGAATCAGGAGTTCAGGGCTAGCCTAGGCTACATGAAAAGGAAGCAAGGGGAAGGAGGGAAAAACAAAGAAGTAAGGGGAGAAGGAAAGAAAGAAAGATTAAAAAACCCCATACAGAAGTCCAGGGAAAGAAAGGGAGGCCCATTTGCACATTTAGTCTTCTCAGGCTCGGGACAAAACAAATAAACCTCAAGAACCTTTGGCAAATTTGTTTGGCCTCCCAACTCCCTTGGAGGAAAAACTAGCTTTCAGCATCCCAGTGAATTAAATAGCTTGTTTCTAGGGCTCTAAGGAGAAATGTTTTGGAGAAAGCATTTGGACATAACAAAAACTGAGGACCCATTCAGTGACTTCACCCATTTCCCCAACCTAGCGCTGATTTGTACAGCCCAGAGTTGATTTCCCATCACTTGAAATCCCTGTGTATTTGAACGGAAATATAATCCACGTGTTCATGATTCACTTGCCCTTTATATAACCAAATGTTGGGCTGTGGCCGTTTGATGTCCAAGAGACCATCTGAAGAGTCTTTGCAGCCAGAAGTCAGGAGTTGCCAAGAAAATTAAGAGGAGAAAAACCTTGGCCAGCTTCCTCCATAATCTGAAGCCGTCAGCAGGGAAGAGAATAGATGCAGTGTGAGAGACAGAGGCATGCCTTCTGCCAGCCTGAGAGCCCAGCGGCGTCCTTCACCTCAACGTCCAGGCACATGATGCCGTACGAGCCACATCAACCAGCGGGCGGTGCTTGGCACTCATTGTTGTCTGTGTAACCCACTGGTAACGTACACAGATCATTCCCAATTCTGATTTGATGAAGATGGCTCACATGCAAACCCCTGTGGTAACCTCTGCTTAGCATTCCCCGAGGATAAACTTTCGAAACCAGAACTGCTAGATCAAAGGGGAGACATGAGACAATAAACTGCAATTCAAAAAGAGATGAATTACACTCAGTGGTCTTCCTACAAGCGGTGAGCTTTTCTTTCCCACCAAACCTGTCCCAGTGCCAGCACTAGCAATGACACAACTCAACAGAATATTTGAAGCCACTTTTTTTTTTTACATAGTATAGGAAAGTATTCATAATATGTTTCAGATTGCATTATTTAATATAAACTGCATACAAGCAGAAGCTCATTTTAAAAAAAAAATATGACATAGGTGTGATGTTTATTGTATTAGTCAGTCTTTCCAAGGGGTGACTCAGGAATCCAGGCTGTCTCCACCTTTTCAATGTGACTCCCCAGTGGTCCATGACAGAGGGAGAGAGAGCATGGAGAATGAACGCCTTGGGCTGGTAGTGACGCATGTCGCTTGCACTCGTGACCTGGGCCCTGAAGCGCCCAATGGCAGCTTCAAAGCAGCTGTGTAGAGCAGGTAGGTAGGCAGGGAGCAGTCAACGTCTCTGCCACATCTGGTCAACAAATATTCCTTTTCTCCTCCTCCTCCTGGACCCAACACCCAGCACTTACTCCGCTCCATGGAAGACAGCACAAAGTGTCCAACTGGCTGCTGGGAATCAACTCTAGCGAATGTAGTGAACTCTCCATCAGGTGCCATGTGACTCCTTCTGGCCTATGGACTATTGTTGTAGAACAATGGTCCGCAAACATTTTTCTTAAAGGACCAGAGAGTACACATGATAGACAGGCAGGTGGCAAGGGCCCCACTCTTCCACCAAAGGCCAAAACACAACCAGTTGGCAAAAGGCTCTGACAAGCTTGGCTGTATCCCCTTCCAGTGTCACAATCCCAGGCAGCAGGTTGCCCACTGGGTACTGGCCTGTCAATCATTCATGTTAAAAGGTCAAGTCACCTGCCTTCTCTGTGCCTGGTATTCAGTGGTGGAACACACAGGACAGAAGCCACATCCACAGCCATTCACAGAGGGCTAAAATGGGAGGTGCCTGTGACCATGGTTCTCCAGAAGCCCTGAACCCCTCCTGGACAGCCAGAGTGAAGACTTCTGACCTGGAGGCCCCATGTTCCCTACTGAGTCCTCCACCCTGCTCTCTGCTGTTTCCTACTGCTCTCCAAGGACGCATCTGAGAAGCCTCTTCCTTCTCCGATGTCTGGGTCTGACGTAGGTTGGGTCTATCTTGAGGATGCAAAACTCCTCGGCTTCATTGTCACCTAGAGATTGCTGGCAGCTCAAGGGTGGTTATGGGTCTCAAATAATCACCAGCTTTTAACAGTCAGAATCTCAGCAAAAAGGAGAGCTGTCTTATTTTATTTCTTGTTGGCAGTGTGACTCTCAAAAGCTGCTAATCAGTTCCAGGAGCCACACCCATTGTTCCTTTGAGACTCCCCGATCTGCTTTCTCTCTCTCTCTCTCCCTCTCCCTCTCTCCTTCTCTCTCTTTCCCACAGTGATGGTACTTATCAACTTGGAGTAATAGGTCTGAAGCCTTCATCTAATTTTGCTCTGAGATGTTATAGCCAGAAGGGAATTTTAAGAATAAATATGAGACCCTCACCCATCTTTTGATTTTGATTTTGTTTTTGTTGGCTTTGATACCAACTGCACATCTATTCTTGTTACTTCTCTCATTGCTGTGACAAAATAATTGACAAACACAACTTAAGGAAGGAAGGAAGGGTTATATTGGCTCAGTCCATCATGGCAGGAAGGCATAGTGGCAGGACCACAAGATACCTGATCACGTCGCGTCCACTGTCAGGAAGCAGAGGGACCAATGCTGGTACTCAACTCAGCTTCTTGTTATTCAGTCGTGGACCCAGCACAAAGAATAGTCCACTCACATCCAGGATGGCTTCCTGCCTCAGGCAAAGCTCGCTGGAAACTCGCTCACCGACACACCCAGAGGTGTGTCTCCTAGGTGATCCCAGATCTCACCAAAACTAACCATCATAGTATGGCACCCTTATTCTAATATTTGCCTTGGACTGCTCAGAGTCCTTCTTAATCCCATTTCTGATCATTCACCCTCTAGAGACAGTTAGCTTTTCCACCTTCATCTCTGGCTTTTCTCCATTCCCTTTTATGATTCTTGGACACTTGCCAATTATTTTCTCCACTCATCTTTTCCTTACAACATCTTGTAAAACTGTCAAGAACAACCAGCGGACACGACCAACATACTGTTCCCAACCTCTCCCCCTGGAGCTACAAGGTCTTCAGGAAACAAATACGCCTTCGGGGTCCTCGCAGGCTGCTCTCACTAGTGTTTCACTGTGGGTGGCAAGGATGCTGAATTTTCCACTTCTGAGTCAGTTTCTTCATTGCTATGGGCACCGATATGCCAGTGCTATACCGTGCAGCTTTTTGTTACAAAGGGACCCCACTTCTGCTACTAATTTCTAGTTGACGGAAGCATGGGCATATTATATGGTCAGTGCCTTTGTCCATCTTACAGCATGGAGACAGAATGCCTGTGGGAGGGGGATGAGTGAAGAACAGAGGTTACTTGGGCTCCTGGTTTTGGAGGCTGGGAAGTCCAAGAGCCTGCTGCACTGAGGTCCTCATGCTGCCTCAACTACTGTCAGAGGGAGAAGGCGGATGGGCACACACAGAACAGAGAAGCACTGGTGCCCTCGTGTATAACAGCACATCCACTGAAAGCAAGCACTTACTCGTTCCTCCAAGAATTAACCCAGGCCTGGTTTGGGAATGTAGCTCAATGGTAGAGCGCTTCCCACTTCCCTAGCATGTCTGAGGCTTCTAGGGCCTACCTAAATCACTGCAAATAATTATAATTATAATTATAATTATAATTATAATAATTAATCTAGCCCAGTGAAAGTGGTATTACTGACCCAACACACTACTTAAAGGTCCAATCCCTTCTCAATACTGTTACCCTGGGAATAAAATTTCAAAGTGAGTTCCAAGGTGGGGGTGGGGAAAAATCATATTCACATAGTGTTGCAGGCAGGTTCGCATTGCTGGTAGAAATCACCCAACCAAGAGCAGCTTGTGGGAAAAAGAGGTTTACTTTGGCTTACAGGCTTGAAGGGGAAGCTCCATGATGGCAGGGGAAAACGACGGCATGAGCAGAGAGTGGACATCACCCCCTGGCCAACATAAGGTGGACAATAGCAACAGGAGAGTGTGCCAAATACTGGCATGGGGAAACTGGCTATAACACCCATAAGCCCGCCCCCAACAATACACTGCCTCTAGGAGGCGTCAATTCCCAAATCTCCATCAGCTGGGAACCTAGCATTCAGAACACCTAAGTTTATGCGGGACACCTTAATCAAACCAACACCCATAGCAATCACAAATTCACCCCCCTATCCAATGGCTTAACACAAGATGCTTGCATATTCACGGAAAATCCGAATGTGGCAGCTGTCTGTGGCTTATCAAACACACACTGAGGAACCACTGTGAAAAGTAGCAAGGTTCACCACGTGCCACAGCGAGCGTTCTTTCCCTTTTAATCAGAAGGACACTGCAAATACTGGAGTCAGCAGATTACTCAGTGGATTTGGGGTATGATCCTTAAACTCGACTCTCTGAAATCTGAAATCGGCGTCTCTGAATGGAAGGGGCTTTGCGGTTGGGCACTGGTATGCCCATATGGGTTCTCTTCCCCCTGCAGGTGTGGCCTTCTCTCTGCAAAGCTTCCCAACTCCAGCAGCACCCCAGGCTGTCTCCCCTACCTCCTGTCCTCCCGTGCCTGTTTCTTCACTGTGGCATTTGGATGTGGTATATTATCTGAAAATATACTAGTGTGCTTCTCTCCTTTGTGGTACTGTTTCCTTTCTTCTGCTAGACAGCCTGAGTCCCACCTGCTGGGAGATGGGGGCGGGGAGGCAGCAGAGTCCCCTGAGGCAAGAAGGTGAAGGGAGTCACTCAACTACTGATCGAGCCATAGGACATTTGGCATCTTCAGCCACACCCAAGCTAAATGTATTCAAGAAAGCAATTTCCCAGCTGGTTTTCTCATCCCCGCTCTTCCCTGGCTTCTCAGAAAACGGGCCTATATACTCAGTGGTATAATGTATTCCATAATCTAGAGAAAATACCTTTGGTCTGGAAGGGAGATCTTAGCCCAAGATGGTAGTTGTTAGAACAATGCAAAAGGAATTCTAGGGTCATGTAATTTTGGTCACTCTGTGTGTGAGAGAGAGCCCTCTGGGGACCATATGAAAGGAAATGACCCAAGTTGCTCCTCTTGCTGCTAAACAGGTTTATAAAAGTCAGCAGTTGAGGTGAGCCAGGATTTCAGAACACCCACAGCGGCCGTGCCTCCGCTCCAGCTCCACAAGGGAGGAATGGGCCGGGTCCCTCCACATCAAACCAGATGAAAAGAGCAAGAAAGGGGCCACTGGGCAGTATTGATCAGCATCCTCTCTGGCAAGTGAGGAAGCCAGTATTGGTAGTGACCCCGTCTGAAAAGGCTAAAAAGAGAAGAAAATGATGCAATGTTGAGCTGTTGCTTGATGGTAAAAAGTGTGGGGGGGGGGATTGGGGCTGGAGGGATGGCGTAGCGGTTAAGGCACTTGACTGCAAAGCCAAAGAATCCAGGTTTGATACTCCAGGACCCACGTAAGCCAGATGCACAAGATGGTGCATGCTTCTGGGGTTTGTTTATAGTGGCTAGAGGCCCTGGCATGCCCATTCTCTCTCTATCTCTGTCTTGCTCTCTCAAATAAATAAATAAAAATAAATATTTTTATAGGAGGGAATTGGGGACTCAAAGAATACATGACTATTTCCTGATGAAAATATTTTAAGACATGGTCTTGCTATGTAGCCCAGGCTGGACAAGAACTCATGATGCTCTTGCCTCAGCCTCCTGAGTACTGGGATTCCAAACTAAACATAACATTTTAGTTTTTCATTCAAGGGACAAGGAGGAATTAATCCCATAGAACAGAACTTAAGAACCACCAACCAAACTGCCTCATAAATTTACTCCTTGCCTATTCCACTTTGGGAAAAAACGAAGAAGAAGGAGAGTCAGAGGGTAGAGTAGGAGAGAGATAGGAGATGGTGAAGAGGGAGAAGAGGGTGCAAGGAACAGTGAAAGGGGTAGACCGAATAAAGGAAGACAGGAAGGGGGAGGGAAAGCTATCCAGCAGGTGTGCCCTCAACTATTGCTCTACTTCAACTTTACCACTTTAAAATATATATAGATAATTTATTTGAGAGAGCGACAAAGAAACAGAGAGAAAGAGAGAGAGAAAGCGGGTGCACCATGGCCTCTAGGCACTGCAAATGAATCCAGACACATGTAACACCTCGTGCATCTGGCTTATGTGGGTTCTGGGGAGTCGAACCTGGGTCCTTTGGCTTTGCAGGCAAGCGCCTTAACCATGAAGCAATTTCTCCAGCCCCTCTTCACTACTTTTTCAAGGGGACTGTCCAAGCCCTGACAGATCTCCTCTGTGTCTTCCTATTGCAAGCTCCCGGGACCTGCACCCCTGTTTCCTCCCTCTCTGGACTCAGTCATGTAACAGGGCAGCAAAGCCAAGAATTTGATGTCCCTAGAGCAGTTCTACAGATGTTACATGGACAAGCAGTCTGCTGGTCAGCTCACCCTTCAAGAGGGGCCCTGTGAGGCACACCCAGTCTCTCAGGTTCCACAGGGGAACTGAGTCCCACTTGATCGCACTGCTCACCTGCTCAGTAAGATGTTATTATTGACGCTTTCCTTCCCTGTTTCAGGTCACCTCTCAAATAAGGGGTCAAGGGGCCTTCCTCCACTCCTGCTCTGGGAGAACTCTCACTTCCCCTGTCTGCAGCCACAACTAGCAGCTTCTCACTGTGGTTGAATGCCCTTAACCCATACCACTGCCCCTTTGAAGGAAGACAGGAAAGAACATAAACCCAGAAGTCTCTTCTGCTGCCCTCCTGCCCCCAGAGAAAGAGGCCAGACCTCATCCTGGGGCCACCAGCCCTCCAGCAAGCCAGCCAGCATCCTGCTGTGGCAGCTCTGGGCCCTGGCGGCTCAGTGTAAGGGTGGTGCTGCTTCCTGCCCGTCTGTTTGGGAGCGCATTCAGGAGACATGAGCAGATGTTTGGCGGATGGCCAACCTTGTTCCCATCGGCCAACAATAATACAGTGCAGAGACGACACAAGGAGGGAGGAAGGAGAGGACTTGCCCAGCAGCAAGGACAGCTATAGGAGGCACCATCTCTGTCCCTCTGGGGCAGGCTAGAGACGGGGCATTCATGTGCGACTCCATGTGCTCTGAGTTAAAGCATGCTATGCACAGTGCCAGGATTCTGGGGTGGAACCCTGTGTGGCTCAGCTTTGGCTGGTCAGCTACCCGGACAGAGCCCACACCGCAGTACCTGCAGAAGCCTCCGGAAGCTGTGGAGGTCTGGTCTCTCAGCAAAGGCAGAAGTGAAGCTGAGCTATTAAAACAAGGCCCACAGTCTGGCCCTGGACACAGGAGGCATCTCCAATACCCTTTCTAGCAAAGCCAGAGGTTTCCCTAGTATTGCTCAGCATGGGGCTACAGAGAGCTTCCTCCCACCGTCAGAGCTGGTGTGTGAGATGAACTCCGGGTGCCACCCACCTGAGCTCGAGGGATGGGAAGGGAAACTGAGTGTCCAGGTGAGCCAAGACAGCCTGTTTATTCTTTTTTTTAATGTACTGTTTAAAGTTTCAAGATGTTTAATTGGCAAGGGGACTAAGGATGTAGCTCAGTTGATATGGACTTTGCAGAGCATGCATCAGTCCCCTGAGTACAATCCCCAAGCTATGAAGAACTGAATTGTCAAATATTATACACATGCAAGATATACAGTGTGATGGCTTAATAGACATGCTTATACATTCACCTCCCAGGCTCTAGAACCATCTTTTGAGGATGTGGTTATATGCTCATGTGTGTGCATGTACGTGTGTGTGTGTATGTGTGTGCATGTGTGTGTAGGTACTCATGTGCAAGTGTGCACATGCACACAGATGCCAAAAGACAGCCTCAAATGCCATTCCTCAGTTGTTGTCCACTTTATTTGAGATAGGATCTCTCATTGGCCTGGAACTCACCTAATTAGGCAAGAGTGGTTGGCCCATGGGCCCCAGGGATTCACCTGTCTCCACCGCTCCAGCATTCAGATGTCTACTGTTATTGTGTGTGTGTGTGTGTGTGCGTGCGTGTGCGTGTGCGTGTGTGTGTGTGTGAATGTGACTTCTGGGAAACAACTCAGGTCCTTATGCTTGAAGAGCAAGCACCTTACCAACTGAGCTCTTAAGAGAACAAATAGCCTATAAGTATACTGAATGATGCTCAGCATCTTCAGTCGTCCGTCAGAGACTCGCCCTGGCTAGAATGGCTACAAATGCACGGGGGTACGGGAAAGGATCAAGCTAGTGAGGATGTGGGGGAAAGGGAACCCACAGATTATACTCTGCAGATGAGAATGTAAATTAGTGCAGCTACTATAGAAATCAGTTTAGAGGTTGCTCAAAAAAAAAAAAAAACCACCTTAAAAATAGAGGCCAGAGAAATGGCTTGGTCAGTAAAGCGCTTGCTGCCCAAGTTTGGATCCGCAGCCCCCACACAAAAGCCAGACATAGGGAGAGGGAGATAAGTGGATCTCCAGGAATTGCTGGCTAGCTAGTTGAACTCTGTGCTCAGTGAAAGACTGTCTCAAAAATAAGGTGGGGAGTTATCAAGGGAGACCACCCCCCATATCAACTTTTGGTCTCCACATCGTCAAGCATACCCATGTACACACGCTGGCACACACACACACATAACACACACAGGCAAGCATAAAAACACCCTAAAAATAGAACTACTACCATATGATCCAGCTATAGCCCACCATTTCTGGGTATGTACCCAAAGGAAGCTAGGCAACATAGAATAGAGATACCCGCACAACGGTATTTTTTTTTTTTTTGCTGGACTATTCATAGTAGCCAAGTCATGGAATCAGCTAAGATGCATATTGGTAGTCCAATTGTAAAAGAAAATATGCCAGTCTGAGCCAACCAAGGCGAGCTTGAGTGGTTAGAAATAAGAGAGTCTTGGTTAGACTGAAGGTTGTTCAGACCCTGAGCCACATACTTCTCTTGAAAAGCACGAGTGTCCCCCTCCTAAATTTTGGGTTTATTACTAGGAAGAGAGCTGAGACAAATGTGAGGAGGTCTGTTTAATGCTGTGCTGTACGGGAAATCTGAAGGTCTGCAGCAGATTTAAGTCCCAACTCATTATAATTTTGATTATAATTGTGGAATTCTCAAAATGCACATGAATCAAGTTTTAATATACTTCATGATGGGTGGATGAGGCTGTCCATCATACCATTTATTTGGATTCTCGGGCATGGTTTGGCAGTGTAAGAACTCTGTATCACTAACATATTCAACAAAAAGTAAATGTACGGAAACAAAAAGAAAACATGCCAAAGGAAGGAGGATCACTGTAAGCTCAAAATCAGTCTGGGCTACATAGTGGAACCCTGTCTCACAAAATCAAAACAAAGAATAAATGGAGGAAGGGAAGGAGAAAGGAAGAAGGTAGGAAGAAGAGAAAGAAAAAATAATGTAAATACACACACAATTCAAACATAAGGGGGAATGAACTGGACATGATGACATAAGCTTGCAATCCCAACATTTGAGAGGCTGAGGTAGAGGGATTAATATGAGTTCAAGGCCAGCCTGGGATACATAGCAAGATTCTATGTCAGAAAAAAAAAAAAAAGGAAGAGGGCTGGAGTGAGGGCTCGATGGTTAAGATGCTTGCCTGCAATGCCTGAAAGTGCCCACATAAAGCCAGATGCACAAAGTGGTGCATGCATCTGGCATTCACTTGCGGTAGCTAGAGGCCCTGGTACTCCCATTCTCTCTCTCTCTCTCTCTCTCTCTCTCTCTCTCTCTCTCTCTCTCTCCCCCCCCTCTCTCTCCTTGAAAATAAAGAAATAGACAATATTTTGAAAATAGGAATAAAATTATTTTATTTGCAGGAAGATAATTGGAGATCATCACATTAAGTGAAATAAAAGAGACACAGAAGACAAATACCAAGTGCTTTCTCTCATGTGAGGAAACGTTAAAAAAAAAAAAAAAAAAAGACCTGGAAGTTGAAGAGAGACTGTTTTGAGACTAGAAGGAGGATGGGGAGGAGGAAAGAGAAGGAAACACAGAAGAAGCATGTGGACATGATCAGTGTGTAATAAATGCGTGATCTCTCAGTGAAGCCCACTGATTTAGACAATTATCCAATTAACATATGTTAATAATTACAGTAAAAAGAAAATTCATTCTTTTCATCATAATTCAAGGAATTGCATGATTGATTAAATATTGTCAGCATTATTTTCCAAAATTTTCCATTAATGTTTTAAAAATCAGCCACATAGCAAGTGTTTTGAATTATATAAACAGCCACGAGTAGTCTAAGACTCACCAACATTTGCACAATGCTTTGTGGAATCTCGGACAAACCACTAACAAAAATTTAAAAGAATATTTTGATTTCATAATGAGTTGGTCTGCTCAGCTGCAGAGCACAGAGGAGAAATTAAATGTTGGAATTTAGTCCTTGCCAAATGAAAATCCTGCATTGCGGCAATCTGGTTTTGCATTTAGAAAGCAGCTATTAGAACTTAATTATGAGGCATCACACACAAAAAGTTAAGCTATCATGCAAGAAGACAAAATGGCTCAGTGGGTAGGAACACTTGCTGTCCATACATGAAGGCTGACTTACCCTGTGTTTGATTCCCTAGTGCCGCATAAACAGCTAGACGTGGCCATACATGCCTATACCCCCACTCCTGTGGGGAACATAGACAGGGGACTCTTTGGGGCTCAGCAGTCAGTTAATTGAACTGGGAACCCTAGCTCTGAGTTCACCGACAGACTCCGTCTCAAAGAAACAAGCAGATGAGTGATATGGGAATAATACCTAACTTTCTCCCCTGGCCTTTTTGCATATCTCACAGCATACACCACACACACACACACACACACACACACACACACACATGAGGAAGTAACAGATAACAAATAACTGTTGAACAACTATGAAACTAGCTTTTCCTTTCATTATGGATTTCACAAATGAAAGATGTTTTCAAATACACAGAACCCTTCCACATTTTCTTACCGTCCTTGCTCGGTAGCTATGCCGGTTTCCTCTGAATTGTTCCAGCGGTAGTTCTGAGGTGCCGACACAGGCCCAGAGCCTGCTCCTTGCTAAGTGCAAGTGTGTATCCCTTGGATCATCTTTGTACTCCCATACCCTGTGAACTCACCTTCCACTCCTTAAAGCCAACTTTTAGATTCCACCTATAAGGGAGATACTACATGAATTGTCCCTCTGTGCCTGATTTTAGTACACAAGGCTCATTCATGTTGTCACAAATGCCTCTGGTCCCATCATGTATTCATGGCATGAGGGGTGCCCGGGTCCCTGTCCTCCATGGTCCCACCTCTACTCCCTGCTGCCCGAGAGTGGGTGCTACATGACCTGCAGGCATGAGTGTCCCTGACCCTTTTTGATGATACAGAGCTCTGGTTACACTCAGACAACTTAATGTGGGCACCAATCACCTTCTAGATGTGTGGTCTTGGTGTGTGGTGGTGGGGAGGGGTCGATCATAGGACCTCCTTTAGCTTCCACTCATGGTTTAAAATAGCATCTATTCCCATCACCTCACTGTGTAGGCTGGACAAGGTTATATGTATTAAGTACTCAGCATCTTGCCTTGCCCCCCATGTCCCCTAGCAGGACACACTTAGCAGGTACCAGCATAGAACTTGAATACACGCCTAGAGTCATACTGTAGAATTTACCTCAGCATTGCCCGTTTCTTACTGATTATGGGCTGGAGAGATGGCTTAATGGTTAAGGTGCTTGCCTGAAAAGCCTAAGGATCCAGGTTTGATTCCCTAGTACTCAGGTAAGCCAGATGCACAAGGTGGTGCAGGCGTCTGGGTTCGTTAGTAGTGGCTGGAGGCCCTAGAGCACCCATTCTCTCTCTGTCTGCCCCTTTCTTTCTTTCTTTCTTTCTCTCTCTCTCTAATAAAGAAAAAAGCATAAAAATATAATCTTGCTGGTTGGTTTGATTCAATAAAAACTGCATTAGATACATGAAAGGCAACACAGCTCATTGGCTCAGTGCTCTGGGCCAGGGTCCCGAGCGCCCGACTCCCTCCGCATCAGCCATGTAACCCTGGATATGCTCACCTCTCTCGTGTGCTTCCTCCCCTGCAAAATTGAAATAATGATGACGGTGCCTAACTCACAAGCTGTGAAGATTAGACTGAATTTGCCACGAATGACAAAAGTGTAGAAAAGGGTCTGACACACAGAAAGCGTTCAATAAATGTTAGCCATTCCAATGATGGCAGTGATGATCCGACGCCCTTGGAATACCTTGCCCCACCTTCAGAAGGGGGCTTACCGTCAGGCACAGTAAACAGAGAAGGAAACATACCGCGGTAATTCAGAGTGAATGCGCAGTGCTGGAGAAAGTACCGAGTCACGTGCCATGCCAGGCACGTTCCTCATCTGGCTAAGCTTCCACTCACCATCAAATGCGAGCGAAGGACCAGCAGTGCTGGCCACGCACTCTGCCGACCATGGGAGCTACGGAATTGGAGTCGTGCACGTAGGCATGCAGCTTCTGCATGTGAGGACTTCGTGGGCACGCAGAGGAGGAGGAAACATGTAAAACCTGGAATGAGGTGGCAGTATGCATGATCAGCAGAGGTCAGCCCAAGAGCCTGGGAGACACTGAGGGTTGCTCATGATGGAGGGCAAGGCAGAATGCTTGGTGAACCCAACCTTGCCCAGTCTGCACAGCAAGAGATGAGTGACCTCCCAAGGCCACCTTGCTGAGAGGTGACCAGTGTCCACACTGAGTTCTCTCTGTGGACCCACAATCTTCTTCCACCTCTCCGTCACATTGCCTCAACTCATTTTCTCTTCTGAACAACTCCGACAGGAAGTTGGGTTTTGGCAAAGAAAACTGAGGCTTGGTGGGGACAGAAAAAAGCACCAGAGGTAGGAAGTTGTGATATGGGCTTAGAATTGCACATCAAAGGCTGGAGACATGGCTTAGCAGTTAAGGCACTTGCTTGTGAAGCCTAAGGACCCAGGTTCGATTCCCCAATACCCACATAAGCCAGATACACAAGGTGGTACATGCATCTGGAGTTCATTTGCAGTGGTTGCAGGCCCTGGCGTGCTCATTCTCCCATTCTCTCTCTCTCTCTCTTCTCTCTCCAATAAATAAATAAATAAATAAATAAATAAATAAATAAAAGTGTTTTTAAAAAATAAAAATATTTTTAAAAGAACTGTGCATCATGTGGAGTCCTAAGCCTAGGGCTGAGGCAGCACTGCATGGCGACAACTCCAGGCACCCCTAAGGGCTTAGCTCTAACCTGAACCTATCCCCGGAACACTTAGAGCAGCCCTCACATGATAATCATTATACACCAATTCTTTTATACTTTAAATTTTTTTTCTTCTAAAAAGAGGAAAAAACGATCTAATAGCCCTATTATGATGCATTTATGATCCCTCTCTCCCCCTTAAAACACCCATTCTGAAAACTGGAAACTCCCTGAATAATTTGATTTCAAACTCTACGATGGAGCGGTTTCTACCCTTGACTTGATAATGTTACTAATGTTGCCATCTTGTGGCCACTTTCAGAAACTGCATGAGCAAATCACTGGAAGAAAAACCTGGTTGGCTTGGCTTCAACCCCAGCCCCACTTCTTCAAGGTGCTTCCCAGCCTCCCAGCATGCACACCTCTGAGGCAGTGTCCAGGTCAAGGGCCTCTTTAGCTTGTGATTTTTCTCCACACCTCTTGGCGCTGGCTGAGTTCAAATTTTATCATCTCATTTCCTCTGATGCTTCCATGACAAGCTTTCTAGAAGCAGAATCATGCCATTCTCCTGGCACGCCGGTCCTGGTCTCCTCAGTGCAGAGAGGCGTCTTTGGTTGTCACAAGCGGAGAGGTGCTACTGTCCAGGAATGCTCCCAAACAGCGCACGGAACAACCCCACAACAAAAATTGACCTGGCCCAAGCAAATCAAGGATGCTGAGATTCAAAATCACTGGTATAGGAGCCGGGCGTGGTGGTGCACACCGTTAGTGCTAGGATCACCACTCAGGAGGCAGAGGTAGGAGGAGCGCCGTGAGTTCAAGGCCACCCTGAGAACACATAGTGAATTCCAAGTCAGCCTGGGCTAGAACGAAAACCTACTTGAAAACAACAACAACAACAAAGAGCCCATTGGTCTAGAAGGACAGTCTAGAGGTCAGGCCCCAATTCTGCCATTTGGGGCCAAAAGACTTTGGAAAAGTACATCACCTCTCCAAGCTTGCAAAGGCACGAAGTTATTCATTAGTTGATTCGCTCAACAAGATATTTCTCAGGAAATGAGGATACAGCAATAAGTAAGACCTGTCACCATCCCAGAGAGTGGTGACACAGAAAAGAGCGTAACGTGGTAAGAGGTTTAACAGAGAACACTGAGGCACAGGTGACAGGCAGCAGGCGTCGGCCTCTCGCTCAGTTGCGTTATTAGTCGCATCCCAACTGTGATGAGATGCACGGGGCTGTTTGTTTGGATTTCTTTTTTCTCCAGTGCAGGGGACTGAACCTATGACTTCCTGCCTGCTAGGCAAGAACTCCACCGCTGAGCCGTGCCTCCAGCCAATGATTTTCTTTGCATTTCTCTGCATGAGCAGTCACCATCTCCCAGGCAGCACTGGGAACATATGTGCACACTTGGATGGTGGCAGTAAATGGTGGTGTTAAAACGTTAAAAAGCCCTGGGTGGTTCAACCAAGAAACCACTGAAGAGTCCCTTGAAGAAGAATTAGGAATTCTGAAGCTGCCTGAACATTTTTCTCTTTATGGTTAAAGAACACCCTCATGTTAGAGGTGAAAATTCCTTCGTGGTGGGAGAATGGCTCATGGCGGGAGTCCGGATACCCTAGAAGTGGCCGCTGTGCTTGCGGATGGCCCTGCTTACTGTAGAACGTCGTCCTCGGGTGGGCAGTTCGTCCTGCCTGGCTTCGCTCTGGAGTACCACAGACACCCATCCCTCCTCTCCCAAGCCACCAGTTCTCAACCCAGGCTCCACCTTAAAATAAATTAGCAAATTTTTCAAAACACTGACACTAGGGTTCCACTCTGAGTGACCTAAATGATATCGCTGAAGATAAGCCACAAGTACCCACATTTTTCAAGCCCTCCCCCAGAAACTCTGATATAACAGTGTGATCAACCTGGGAACTGGGTAGTCCCAAAGGCTCCTCGGATGTTCGAGTGCACAGCCAGATGGCAACTGCTAAGAAAAGTCTTCTCTGCCCACACCCTCTGCCCAGAGAACCACTGCTGCCTCCTCTACCTCCTAATTCTGTAAAGCTTCCCTTGGCTGCGCTCGAACCATCTGCAGAGCACTGACAAAGCCAGATGACCAGGCTGCTGCCAGAGCTAATCAGCACTGCCCTTCAAGTAGTAACCGTGATGGTTCCCCAAGGTGACTCCAACACACGGCCAGGGGTGCACCTTCAGCCTGAATCCCACAATGCTTGGCAGCAATGCTGCCTCCCTGAAGAGGGTCAACCTGCTCAGGTCCAGCCAAGTGCCATCATCTAAAACCCACTGTGGGGGGCTGGAAAGATGGCTTAGTGGTTAAGGCACGTGCCTTCAAAGCCAAAGGGCACAAGATGGAGCATGCATGTAGAGTTCATTTGCAGTGGCCAGAGGTCCTGGCATGCCCATTCCCTCTCTCTTTCTTTCTCTCTCTCTCCCTGCTTCCCTCCCTTCCTCCTTATCTCTCAAATATATAAAAATAGGGCTAGAGAGATGGCTTAGCCTTTAAGGCATTTGCCTGCAAAGCTAGAGGACCCAGGTTCATCTCCCCGGGACCTACGTAAAGCCAGATGCACAAGGTAGCACATACGTCTGGAGTTCATTTGCAATGGCTGGAGGCCCTGATGTGCCCATTCTCTATGTGCCTCTTTCTCCTTCTCTGTCTCTGTCTCTGTCTCTCTCTCTTAAATAAATAAATAATAAAATTAAAATATTAAAATCCCACTGTGGGTTATCAGCCCAGAAAAGCAATAAATGGCCTGTCTCCATCTCATTTGACTTAAGTCTGCTATGGCCAGTGAACCAGAAACAAATTGCAACCCAAGTTTGCTAAGCTTAATTGGCTTTAAAGCCACATGCATTATACCAAAGGAAGAGCAGTGTGTTCAGCGAGGGCTCAGGGAATTCTAAAACCAATCCTCTTCATTTTGTATGGGTTTGAGTCAAGCATCAGTTTCCCAGAAAGTAGTCAGGCTGATAAGCTGACTCAGCAGGTGATGAGTCAGCATTGGCAGGGGGATGGTGGAGCCCAAAGTGATGGATCTCTGGAGGACGGTTCGTCAAGTCGTTAGATACTGAAAGGGCTGGAGTCACAATTATTCTTTCATTCCCTTCATGCTTTTCCTGGCTTCACTTTACATCATGATGACCCTTAGCAACTGGTCCACCTATGGGCCCTCCTGTGAGACAGAAAGCCAGTGGACACTAGTCTGGTTAAAGATCTCCTTCCACTGGATTGGCGGCATGCTGTATGTCTGGACTCTGGTGACATCACTTGTTCTTACAAATCATGACTTTGATTGAATAATATTTCTGGCATCAAAGTCCCACTTTGGTCATGGTTTATTTGAACTTTGCAGTAATCCCAGATCTTATAAAGTTGTGCGTGTGGCCACGGGCACGTGCATGCGTGTTGTCTTATGTAGCCTCCCCGGTGTTTTGACTAGCATCGTTTAGATTTCGCTGCTTGCTATTTTATTCGTTTTCCTGTTGAGTGCATTGATCAAGTCGGTAAGAGTTGTAGAGAGAATGTCAAATTTAGTGGCAAGGTAGGAAAAGTTGTCACTGTAGACATATCCCCTGTTCTGTGTATGCGACATTGAAAGTGAAAATGAAGCTGCTTGATAGTTTGAGTTTAAAATTGTGTTTGACCTTAAGCTATTTGACAAAGCATAGAAATAAATGGATGGCTGCCGTTCGAAAAACCTGATGTGTTGCCTTCCAGAGGACCACAAAGGAAAGGGTTATTCTAAAATTATATAAACAGTTGCTCAGCAAGTTGTTTTAAAAATAAAGTCACTTACATGTCATCAGGATTGTCCCTTAATGTTCAGTGTTCAGTGGAAAGCAGTGGAGGTCATGAATGGAGGTCAAGGAATATTTATTTCACAGAAAGTCAGATTACTGATGATACTAAATTGAATATTCAATGAGACTGTAATCTTTCTTGGGTAGAAAGCATAGCCGTTTTTATCACTGTCTTTATGAAGCCATGCAAAAGTATAGATTTCATGCAGGTATTAGTGACTCTGAAGGATTTTGAAAAGGAAAATCATGGATTAGGTGTTGAAACTATAAAAATTGGCTTTGAAAATAAACGGCAGGAAGCTCTTAACAGGGCAGGAAGACGCTACAAACTATGAGAAATATGAGACTTTAATGGATACTTAATGAAACCTAATCCTATTCTCACTTGGAAACTTGGGCTGGAGAGATGGCTTATTGGTTAAGGCACTTGCCCTGTGAAACCTCAGGACCCAGGTTCAATTCTCCAGATCCCACATAATCCAGATATACAAGGTGGTGCATGGACTTCGTTTGCAGTGGCTAGAGGCCAAGGCATGCCATTCTCTCTCTCTCTCTCTCTAATAAATTAATAAAAATAAAATGTTTTTTTAAATAAGAAAACTTTTTTCAAAAAATGGGGAAAGTTGGGCCAGGGATATAGCTCAGTAAAGATGCTTGTTTGCAAGGTCTGCTGGCCCTGGTTCAGCTCCCCAGTACCCATGTACAGACAGATGCACATCATGCCCCATGTGTCTAGGGTTGTGGCAGGAAGATGCCCTGGCACACTCATTCTGTCTCACAAATGCATAAATAAATATATTTTGAAAATTAAAATGGGGGGGCTAGAGAGATGGCTCAGCTGTTAGGGTGCTGACTTACAAAGCCTAATCGCCAGAGTCTGATTCCCCAGTACCCACATAAAGCCAGATGCAGAATGGCACATGAGTCTAGAGTCATTTGCTACAGTTGTAGGCCCTATTGTGCCCATTCTCTCTATTTCTTTGGGCTCTCTCTCTCTCTCTCTCTCTCTTTCCTTGCAAATAAATATTTGAAAAAACTGAATACAGAGAGTCAAATAGGTAATTAGTGGCAAAGTTGGAAAATTCTAACAAAAATAGCCACCATTTTGGCATTAAAATAATATATATTTAAAATACATGCATAGTTTAATGGTGGCTAGTGTATGTGGTTTACATTGCTACTGTCTAACATGCTTTTTTTCCACACACTAAGGCCAGGGGGATGGTGAACTACTGTAGAATAAACTCCTGCTTATAGTATACCTACGCAAGTTTAGAATACTTATGTATTTATTGTCATATACTGTGATATTGAATTAATTTTTCAACCTGTAAATCAAGTAGTATGCATTGATGATTTAGGTAGAAAAGCTTGGTATTTTGTATGTCTAGTTACATTGGCTTCTTTAAAAATATTTATTAATGTGAATGGAATATAACAATGCACTTTCATTTCCCAAGTTTATTCTGTGTGTTGATATTATTTCTAAATTTTGAATGACTGCATTTGATCTCTAAATAAATGAGTTCAGAGGTAAAAACAAATACCCAGCATGCCCTACTTCCTGTCTCTCGGCACAAGGATTTGGAGCCAGCCTACTGGGTACATACTTGCATCTTTCCTTTCATAACGTTTGACACAGGAAAGGCGGTCAAGGAAGAATGGGTAGCTGAGAAAACTAATGGAAGGATGCACACTTAGGCTCTGGGAAATAACACATTGCACGGATGACAAAATAAATGGGTCATTTTCAAAAACTAGCCAGAGGTAAAGGATTCTATGGTTTGAGGGTCATTGTAAGATCACTGATCTCAGGTTAGGTAGAGGACTGAGCTCCTAAATCAGACGTTGAGCCAAACGTAGGATGCTTACTAGGGGAAATTTTCAGTTTCCAAAGAAGGTCACAGCTTGTAACTATAGTCTCCACATGGAAGAGAGCAGAGGTAGAAATGGCAGTTCCAAAACTTCTGTATACTTCTGGCAGCTGTATTACAGAGACGTCATTGTGGAAAGTAACATAGTCTTTCTAGGAGTTGCTGCCAGGGGGGTGCTAAGTAGGGACACTGAGTTCTTCACAGTTTAGCTATCAACAAAGGAGCATCACTTCTCACTTTCAAATACTCATTCCCAGAGGTACACCTCCATCACTCATTCAGTAATCTTAACACCGTCTTTATGTTCCAAGAGTTCTGCACCTTACCTATAAACACCTTGAGACACAAGCAGAATTATTAAATTTCTTTTACAGTTACAACTGATGAGAGTAGGCCCTGAGAGAACACATATGGGCCCGGCATGTCACTGCGTGTTGAGACCCATGGCCTGCTCCACCGCACTGGTGTCCTCTGCCGGTGGTCTGGGCAAGTCCAGCATAGTGGATGAGCTGTCCCTGGGATTCCCTGTCACCAGCATCCAGTGGTTCTTGGGTTTTTCAGCTCTGTGTGAATCCAGATGTGTGTGAGCTGCAACCTCAATTTCCTTTCCAAAGTAGGTCCTGGGGCAACAAAGATGGATTTTGGTTGGAAATTGAGTCACAACTCTCTCTAAGAGCAAATCTCACTGCAAAAGCAGACTACAACTGAGCATCATGGCCCATGCCTTTAGTCCCAGCACAAGAGAGGCTGAGGCAGGGGGATCCGTGTGAGTTCAAGGTCAGCCTAGGGCTACAGAGTGAGTTCTATGTCAGCCCAGGTTAGAGTAAGACCCTGCCTCAAAACAGACAAAAATCCAAACAAACATAGAAAGCAGACTGTTATAGGAAACCTTTATAGGATCCCACCAAGGCACAGGGTGTCCCTAAAATGTGTTGTATTGTCAGGAATGTTTCTCCCAGTTTGTAGGATTGTCTGGTAAAATCCCTCTGTGGGGAGGACTTCCAGGAGAGTTTTCACGTCATCATTCTACACGGCACGACTTCAGCATCGAAGAACCTTTTGTGTGTGTGGACTTGGCCTTAAAGTTGAACGCCCTTGCTTATGCTCGTGTGTCTTAGCCCACCACATGACTTTGCAATACAATACCTTAAGAAAAGATGACGGTGAGCCACCAGGGCCCGGTTTGTGTGGCGATGATAGATGACAAGTTTTTCATTTGCCTTTAAAGGTTAAAAAAAGAAAGTGATTTTAGCATCCTGTCCAATTTCCTCTGAGCCAAGAAAATCTAGACATACATTATGTATTAATTTCAATTGATACATATATACATATACATACATATATGTATGTGTGTATGAATGACTTGGAATCCAAACCACAATGGATTAGATAAAATATGTAATGATAAATATCCACATGGTCAAATCATTACTTGAACTCATATTAGAGTTTTTCATTTATTTTTGCTTTTATTTTTTCTAGGTAGGGTCCCACTGTAGCACAGGCTGACCTGGAACTCACAATATAGTTCCAGGTTGGCCTCAAACTCATAGTGATCCTCCTACCTCTGCCTCCAAGTGCTGGGATTAAAGGCGTGCGCCACCACGCCTATCCTGTATTGGAGATCATATCCCTGGCCTAGAACTCTTAATCCTCTTGCCTTAGCCTCCTGAGTGCTGGGATTAGAGATGTAAGTCACCACACACATCCAGCTAAACATAACTTTAAAATCCTGACTCATGTAAAAAGAACACTGCATCAGAACGGCAGCCCCTGGCATGAGCACTTGCCAAGTGCCCAGAGCTGTGTCCTAGCCTTCTTGGTGAGTGAAATCTGCTTCATCGGTCTCTGCCTCAGACGCAGTTACTGTGATTGTAATGGGTTTGGACAGAACCAAGACCCTGCTAGTCATGACTGAACAGACAAAATATGAGTGCTGTCCAAGCCAAATACAGCTATCCTGCTAGAGGGCACCCCCACCACTCTTCCCTGACAGCTTTAGCCTGGTCCTGTCTGTCTTCCCCTGCTTGAGAAAGGAGCTCGCTGACATGCTCAGTCATGAAATCACACTCCAGAGCAAGAGAGAGGGTCGCTGGGTAAAGCGCTTGCTTACCATGCAAGCACGAGGATCAGAGTCCGGATGCCCATGACCCATGTAAAGCAGGGCACAGCCGGCACATCTGTAATCCCAGTGCTCCTACAGTGAGCTGGGAGGCAGACAGGAGGATCCTGGGTAGCTCCTGGTCCAGCTAGCCTAGTGAACTCAGTACCCAAGCACAAAGCTACTCTGTCTCAAAGTGGAATGTGAGGGACTGACTGACATCTGAGGTTGTCCTCTGACCTCCACACGCATACCATGACATGTGCGTGCTCACACTTACACACACTAAAGAAAATACAATCGCCCTTTGCTTCCAGTTGACATTCAAGCCCCAGCAATGCCCCATGTCTTGGGACTATCCCCTACCCACCCGACCAAATTCTCTCCGAATCTTTCCCTGTACCCCACTTCCTTCTGTGCAGTTTCCTTCATCCCAACAGCTGAGGCATCGAGCTTACTCAGCTGCAAGTGGCGTCTGACGTAGCTCGGGGGTCTCCATTTGGCAAATGTGTGAACTTGGCTGACTGAGGGTCAGAGACCCACCTGGGTCCTGAGGAGAGTCAGCAATGGAGTAAAAGAACTGTGAGCCTGGACCACTGTTCCCTCCATAGACAACCATCACCACCGTACCGCGATGTATGCCCTCCACACAGAATGCCCTCCACAGTGGACATCCGGGAGTTTTCAAAAAACTGCCTAAGAAGGTAACATGAATAACCTTAATGTACGCATTTAAACTCAACTTGTTTAAATGGAGGAAATGAAGGTCATGCTCATGCCCACCACCGTCCCAGGAGAGCCACGTGTCAGGAACAGGGTGATTTTTCTCCGTCCTGGGGCACCCAGAAAGGACCTCAAGAAGCCTAGGGTCCCATGCTAGATCTCCAAAGAGACAGGCCCCACTGGGTAGGGCAGATTCACAGTAGCCTGTGACTGTGCCCCTCTAGTAGAAAATAGCTATATTAAAGGGAACTTGTACCAGGTTGTAAAGCCCCCCAACAGGCCAGGAGTTACCCCACAGGAAACAGAGGTAAGCTCCCATTCACCCACCAGTCACCCACTGGGAGGAACCAGGGAACAGAGATAAGTCCCCACCTACTCTACAAGTTACTGATAGACTTGAGCTAACTGGAACAAGAGTTACAGGAAATTGACCCTGTGCAGCTGCTTGGTTATACCACGTACACTTCTGTAACTGGCTTGCTTGCTATACCTGCTATAGATGAAAGGTATAAAAGACCCTGAATGCCTAAGCCCAGGGCTGATGCCATTACAGAGATATCTGGGTGTCAGCCCACTAGTGCTGTGGTGGAAAAGAAGCCAAAAGTTGAACTGAGTCACTGAGTTACTGTAAGAGTTCATTGCCAAGGATCTAAACTTATCTTTGTCAGTAGATGGAAAAAAATCCCAAAGAGGGAACTGTCCAGAAAGGGCCCAGAGGGACAATAGAAGGAAAGACAGTTTAGGCTAAAACAAAGTAAAATGGAGTTCATTGCTAGGGTGGCCTGACTACAGAAATGATGAACAGGCAAATTGCCACGCCTTGATTATTCACTTACTCCTCCCCTTGGCTATGAAAACTATCAAATGGAAACAAAATCTCAGCTCGAGGGCAGAGCTTCTTTGGAGGGCTACCTCAAGCTCCCTGGCCCCCGGGGAATAAACTCCTCTACTTTCACTCATACTGGCATTGGAGTGATCTTTCTGGAGAATTTCTACAACAGCATAAATAAATCTTCCTTGCCCTCTGTCCAAAAGGCTCCAAGTCTCAATCTGTCCAAGAATCCCCACAACATCCCCTTCCTGGACAGTGGGGAGTACCATGGCCAGTCCTGTTAAGCCACTAAAGTCATGCTCTCCAATGACTTCCCACAAGCCAAGAGGCTGGTGTGAGAAGCAGAGAGCCTTCTCTGTGCCCATGGGGACCTGCAAGATGTACTTGAGGCTCCAACCCAGCCCAGGCCAAGGTCTAAGACAACAGACTGTGTGCATCACCCTGCCATCCTCTTCCCTAAGGTTTCCCAAGCTGTTTAGAAGTGACAACTTAATCCAGTGTAGCTCAAGCCTATGATCCCAGCACCCAGGAGGCTAATGAGGAGGATGGAGAGTTCCAGGTTCGCCTGGGCTATGGAGTGCGAAAGGGGAAGAGACTGACGGAGAAGGAAGAAAGGAAAGAAGGAGGAGGAAGGGAGATTGGGAAGGAAAGGAGAAAGGGAGAGAGGGAAGGAGAAAAGTGGGAGAGAGAGAGAGAGAGGGAGGAAGGAGGGAGGGAAGGAAGAGAAGAAGAAAAGGAGGAAAGAAAGAAGGAAGGAAGGTGTTGTATAGCAGATTCCTCCAAACTGAAGAGAGAAAAGAGGCTCTGGATATTCAGAAAGTCAAGTCTTGGAGACCTGAGACTTAAAAGGTCACTCAATCACTCCCCAAGGTTATGTTAGCTAGAAACTGAAATATCCCTTCCTGGGGGCGGGGGAAACAGGAAGTAACTTCCAGAGGCTCAGGAGGTCAACAAGTCTGGGAAAGGGTCGCAAGGCCCCACCCTAAGGCTATATGAAGGGAAAACAACTGCTTGGAGGAGACCCTCCAGTTGGCACTACCTGCAAGTAGAGTGCCATAGACCCTCCAAGCTTAGATGAGTTGTCCCCTGAGACTTCTCCTCGGGCAGCAGTGTTTGAGTCATCTATTGCTTCTGTAGGCAACCCCTCACTGTGCTCTGTAAGTAACGCCAATAAATTCATTGGTTCACCGAAACTGATTTTGGTGTCATCATCCTTTGCTCTGTCATCTGTGCCCTATTTGGGATGAAAATGTGACTTCATGTCTCCTCAGGGGAAAATTTTCCCATGACAGAAGTAAAGACGGAAGGGAGGGGAGGAGGGAAGATGTAACAGGCCTGCCAGGACCAAGACTAGGTAGAGACACAGTGCGGAAGCCTGGGATCTCACACACGTGGCCCTGCGCCTGTTTGGGGGGTACATGGGGCTGCAGGGTCTTGTGTACAGCTTCCAGGTGATTGTAACCTGCATGGAGGTTGAGAGCTAGGACTGCAGGATGATGCGGCAGAGCAATCTAGCGCTCTCCGCTTTGGGGTTATTTAGAAATGAGAGAGAAAGAGAAGGTCCCCAAGCGGTTGGAGCTATAGTAAGCCTCTGCTTTACAGCCGGGAAGGAACCACATCCTTTAGTTTCATCGTCCACGGGACCCAGTCTTCCAGATGAAGCTGCACTCACCCGGACTGGGAAGCCTTCATATTCCAGGCGCAGCTGGGGGTCCAGGAAGGCAGCCTGCCAGCAGTTCAGATGAGAGACCTCGTCCACCAGGTTTACTTCCTGGAGCCAAGACCTCTTTGAGGACTTCAGAAGGGTCCTGTGGTCACTTGTTAGATAGAGCTGGAAATGGCAGCAAGCACACGAACTGAGTCAAAGCTGCCGAAACCCTGGGGAAATGGCTGTCATGGAGTCGGACAGCAAACAGGGCAGTTTTCAAATGTTCTATTCTTACTCCTTATGTAAGAAAGCTTAGCTTGCTTCTGCCTTAGAAATACCGAGCTGGGCTATAGCCTCTTCCCCTCTCTGCGTCCCTCTTCTTCCTGTCTCCTTCCCACTCCCCATCTCCTGCTCCTCCTCTGTGGACCTAGGTCTGCATCATACTTACTATGAATAATGTTGATGAAACTAGAAGCCTGAAGCACAGCACGCCTCAGCCGAGCCCTGTCACCATTGGTACTCACTTGCGAATCTCCAAGGCAACTGTTCTGCTTCTAGAATCAGTGTCCCGTGCTGGCAATGTCAGCTGCATGGCTCCCTGCAACCTTGCCAAAAGCTACCCCATCTGAATCAAAGTCCAGAATGCTCCCCACTTATTAACACTTTTACTCGTTTACCTTCACTTTGAACATAGATGGCGTTTCTCTCTTTTGACAGGTCTTTATTTTTGTTTTAAATTTACTTGAGAGAGAGAGAGAGAGAATGGGCACACCAGGGCATCCGGCCACTGCAAACGAACTCCAGACAAGTGAGCCACCTTGTGCATCTGGCTTACGTGGGTCCTGGGGAATCGAGCCAGGGTCCTTTGGCTCTGCAGGCAAATGCCTTAACTACTAAGCCATCTCTCCTGCACATTGACAGGTTTTTAATGTGTGCCTTTTATTTGCAAGGCTGTGCTTGGGTGTGCTGGGAAAGGTAAAAATGAGTTCTGGACTTTCAATAAGTTGTCCACCTAGCAGGAGAGGTGACCAGGATTATAGATAAGAGAAGCACCTTGATACCCTTTGGGTGTTGATAGGCCCCTGTGTGTCAAAGACATGCTCCCCAAGATGGTGTTATAGGGTGACAGAATCTTCAGGAGGCGAGCCAAGTTGAAAGTCCTTGGGCTGTGTGTCACAGAACCATGAGAACTCGGCCCCTTCCTATTTCCCTCTGCTTTTTGGCTCATAAAGTAAGTAGTTTTGCATGACTTTAAACCCCCACCCTGAAGTGCTGCCTCTCCACAGGACCAACTGATATTATAATCTCCAAAATTATGAACCAAAATAAACCTTTCTCTTTTTGTAAGTTTATGACCTTGAGTACTTTGTTATAGTAACATGTATAGCTGACGAATACATACCCCAAAGCCCCTGAAAGTGAGAGCTGTCAAGCGAAGGTGCACTGAGATGCGGCCAGGTGGAGGGGGATGTGGTGCCCTGAAGTGACCGGGGAGAGGTTTAGAGGAAGAGGCAGGGCTAGAAGCCACAGCAGGAAACTTGGGGATAGCAGGATCACCTTGTGAAGGGTCCTAACTGTCACAATGAGCAGTGACTTGATTCAGACGATGATGAGGACACCCACTGCTAAGGTCCTAAAGCTCCGTCTGACGGTTCCTGTCCAGCATGGTCTGAAGTCAGGGCAGAGTAGTGGAGCAAGAACCAGAGACCTGGACCGTGCCAGCCCTGGGAGTGAGAAGACTGGCCAAGGTGCCTTATGGAGGGCGAGAAGAGGGGCTCTAAGCAGGACACAGGTGGGGGCTGGAGAGGGGCTCAAGGGACACCAAGGCTTGGACCTTGGTGATGGGAAATGCTAACACGCAGAGAAACGGGCACAGCATGAGCTGAAATAGCAAAGCAGATCTGGCTTAAACCACTCACTTGTGTTTGTGTAGAAAGACAATAAGACCAAGAGCTAATCTAGAAGACCACTATCAGCAGGGTTTTTTTTTTTTTCTTTAAATAAATGCCCCACAAGTGCTTGTTGCTTCAAAGGCATGACACAAAAATGATAAGAGGTTAGGAAGCCAAAAATAATTATCACCATTTGAAGATAAGATGGATGTCTATGTGGAAATCAAAAGCATTAGCAGAAAAGCTGTTAGAATGAGTAAGTGAGCTCATCAGTGGTGGATATAAAAATAATGGTTTCCTGGCTGGAGAGATGGCTTCGCGGTTAAGTGCTTGCCTGTGAAGCCTAAGGACCCTGGTTCGAGGATCAATTCTCCAGGACCCACGTTAGCCAGATGCACAAGGGGACACACATGGCTGGAGTTTGTAGTGGCTGGAGACCCTGGTCTGCCCATTCTCTCTCTCTCTCTTTCTCTCTTTCTCTCTCATTCTCTCTGCCTGTTTCTCTCTCTGTTGCTCTCAAGTAAACAAATAAAAATGAACAAAAAAATAAAAAAATAATAACAGTTTCCTTGTATTGTTATAAGAAAAATGGTTCTTAATTCCATTGGGCTATGCTTACTTTATGTCCCCACCTTCTCAAGCTTCTATCACCTCCCAAAACAGCACCACCATTTTGGAGAGCAGTGTTGAAACACTGGATCGTGCGAGGGACATTTCACATCCAAACTGTAACAAGGGTATGCAGTCCTGCTCTGCCACTCACTGGCTAAGTGACCTAAGGCAACTCCTCTTAAATTCTTTGTTCCCAGTGTCCCCATGTCAGAGACTCATTTGAAAAGTTACATGAGTCAATACGTGTGCATGTGTGACAGTGCCTGGATTGCGGTGAGACCATAGGCACAGGGCTTGCATTTCATAAATGAGACGCAGATGCAAAAAGGTTCAATAATTTACGTAAATTCCCACCGTGTACTTTGTGTGTAAACTTCAAAGCCAAGTTTGTCTATTGGTTCTTTATATTTTGTTGCTGTTGTTGTTTTGATTTCTTTCTCTTCTTTTTAGACAGTATCTCACTCTATAGCCTAGGCCAGCCTCAAAGTCACAGCAATCTCTTGCCTCAGTTTCCCCACATTCTAGGATTAGATTACAACTGCGAACAACCAATTCTGGTCTAAGATCAAAGTCTTGGGATTCCTGGCTTCTGAAAATCTGAGCATCTCATATTGTCCTTCCCCCTTGGGAGGTAAACGTTTGATAATCAAAGGTTTAAACTAAAGGGTCATCAGAGTTAGATATGGTAGCCCATGCCTGCAGTCCCAGATAGTCCAGGAGGATTGCTGGAGCCCAGGGATTCGCAATCAGTCTGGACAATATAATAAAGCCCATCTCAAAAAGAGAAAGAAAAAGTTAACACATAGTATACCTTGCTAGGATTGGTGAGATCAGGTTGGTGACACTTAAGGAGTTTCAGATGATCATTAATTGATCATTTAATTTATAGGTGAAAGTGCTATAAACTTCTGCTTTTTATTTAGTTATTTATTATTTATTTATATATTTGCAAGCACAGGGAGAGTATGGGTGCACCACGGCCTCTAGCCAGTGCAGATGAACTCCAGATGTATGTGCCACTTTGTACATCTGGCTTTACATGGATATTGGGGGATCAGACCCAGGTCGTTAGGCTTTACAGGCAAGGGCCTTACTACTGAGCCATCTCTCCAGCCCCTAAACTTTTTGACAGTGATATTTCAAAAGACTTTTCTCCCTTACTCTTTAGTTTTTGTATATGTGTGCATGCATATGCGCAAGTGATTTTGTGCTCACATGTATGCACGTGCATATTGAGGACAACGTTGGTTGTCACTTCTCAGGAACACTCCAGTTCTTAATGTCTTGATTCTATCAGGCTATCCTTACTTTATCTAAACAGAGGCCTCCATGCAACGAGACCCCACCTCCTCGAGGTTCTATTGCCTCCCAAAATAGCCCCACCATTTGGAGACCAGTGTTGAAACACTGGATCCTGTGAGGGACATTTCACATCCAAACTGTAACAATGAGGCAGTGTTTCTCACTGGCTTGTAGCTAATTAGGCTAGACTAGCTGGCCAGCAAGCCCCGGGGACCCTCCTATCTCCACCTCCCCAGGGAATACAGGCACCAGCCACTATGCCCAGCAGTTTTACATCTGTTTGAGGATCAAATCCAGGTCTTCATGCTTGTGAGGCAAGCAGTGTGCTCCCTGAGCTATGTATGGCCCTTTTAGCTTTTAAGGGCATACTTGCTTTCTTTTTTTATAATCCACAGCTGCCTATGCAAAGCCACTGGCTAAAACCACAGTGACATCAGAGATGGAGTCTGTAGAGAGCCACAGCCAGTGAAGCCGTTGCCATAGGCACAGCCGTGTCTACCTCCAGGTGAGCCGCAGAGACCAGGGTGGGACACAATTCCTCCTTAGTTCCTCGTCTTGGGCTGCTTGTATGGTCTGACCTTGTACAAAAGATAGTACAACCGGCATGGTGTCACACACCTTTAATCCCAGCACTTGGGAGGCAGAGGGGAGAGGATCGCTGGTGAGTCTGAGGCCATCCTGAGACTACATGGTGAATTCCAGGTCAGCCTGGGCCAGAGAGAGATCCTACCTTGAAAAACCAAAAAAGAAAAGAAAAGAAAATGCCACACACACACACACACACACACACACACAGTCTACTACTGCCTTATTCCTACATTGTTTGACTTTGTCCCCCATGCTGATGAGGTGCTATGACAGTGTCTCCATCAGAGCCTGCAGACCATCTGATCCCAGCTTTCACCTCGGTTTTTATGTCTTTCTTCCTAATCGTCAAGTCACCCCAATAAGTCAAAACTGTGCTGGTCACACGGCTAGTGCCCAAACAGAGACCCTGGGACCCATTACCCAGAAGCCGGAAGGGCAACTTCGAAAGATTTAGTCTTGGGCTGGAGAATTGGCTTAGCGGTTAAGGTGTTTGCCTGCAAAACCAAAGGATCCCAGTTCAACTCTCCAGGACCCATATAATCCAGATGCACAAGGGGGTGCGTGCATCTGGAATTCGTGTGCAGTGGCTGGAGGCCCTGGCATGCCCATTCTCTCTCTCCCTTTCTCTCTCTCTCTGCCTCTTTCTCTCTCTCTCAAATAAATAAATAAGTAAAAGATTCAGTCTTGAGGACACTCCCTGGGGTTGAGCACACATTACATTGTAAGGTAATTTGAGGGGAGCACATTTTAGAGTTGGGTATAAAATATGTGACATGCCCTATCATAGGATAAGGAACCATATATTCAAACTTTCAAAGAAATTCTTAAAAAGCATAGGAAGGAGCTAATGTTCTAGTTAAATAGCTACAATGCTTCTTGGATTACATACAAGAGATATGTCCTTGGTTGGCTGATGAAAAAAACTTAACTTGGAAAAAAGAGAGGACTGGAGGGATGGATTAGCAGTTAAGGTGCTTGCCTGGGAAGCCTAAGGACTCATGTCCGACTCTCCATTCAAGCCACATGCACAGTGATGCAAGCGTGCCAAGTTGCACATGCACACAAGGGGAACACAAGTCTGCAATTCAATTGCAGTGGCTGAAGGCCTTGGTGCACCAATTCTCTCTCTCTCTCTCTCTCTCTCTCTTCCTCTCTCTCCCTCTTGCATTAAAAAGGCAGACTGTTGGGGCTTGCCTCAAAAAAAAAAAAGAAAGAAAATTGAGAGTTTGTTATAAAATTCTAAATATTTAATATTTGTGGCCACTTTAATTTTTCAGGAGTCCCCATCTGCAGAGTCTCTTAACCATTATCCCATCTTTGAAAGCAGAAATGACTGGTTCAGAATAGACATGCAAAGGAAGACTTACCATTCGTTTCTCAAGTCCTCCTGTTATCGCAAGGCGAAAGTCCTGTCCGTATCTGAGGACTTGACCGCTGGTGTCTCTGCCTACACTGTTAATGGAGGGCAAATACAACATAAATGCTCTGCATTGGAATCATCCTGGGGCTCTATATTTTATGCACGATTTTGTTGGCAATCATTTTCCTTAATATACATTCACATACCATAACTAAATAAAAGTACTTTTCTGTTTTGCTTTGTTTTTCTCCAAGGTAAAGTCCCAATAACCTCAAACAATGTCAAAGGAAGCTGATGAGGGGCTGGGGAGATGGCTCAGTGGGTAACAGAGCATAAGAATCTGAATTAGTCTCCCAGCATCCACATTAAATGCTGGGGATGGCCACACATGCCTGCAACTCCAACACTGAAAGGGGCAGAGACAGAGGGAATCCCAGGCTTCCTGCTCAGCCAGTCTAATTTAGAAACCACAAGCTCCTGGTTCAGTGAGAGACTCTGTCGTAGGGAAATAAGTCAAAAGAGTAATAGAGATGGACACTGAACGTCCTCCTCTGACCTCCACACATGTGCACATGAGGCATGCACATCTGCAGACTCACATGTTCATGCTACACATGAGGAAGAGCAAGAAGCTAATGAAAACCACATGAGTGGAACCCATTAATTTGTTCAACACTTACTGAAAATTCATTGAATACCATCTAAAAGGCATTTTACTTATGCATTTACCAATTTCTTTATTTGGAAAGTACAAATTTTTACTTTTTGTTAAAAAAAAAAAAAAACAGAGTTTCACATGAAGCCAAGGACTAGCCTTGAATTCACTGTGCAGCCCTCAAACCTCTAGTTTGCATTAATCTTCCTGTCTCAGCCTCCTGAGTACTGACATTATGGACATAAGCTACCTCATGCAACTAGAAAAGTTCCTTTGTGTCGGCCTTAACATCCAACTGGTATGCTATTCCCTGTCCCGTGCCACACACCACAGCCGGCTGCTTTGTGAGCCTTTGGCCAGAGCATGATATGCTAACACACACTAGGACTTGTGGCCAAGTGCCTTGGTGTCTTTAGATAAAGCCAAGATGGTACCTGTAGATGTTCAATAAAAAGTCTTCCCTCTTCAGGGAATGGAGGCTATCATCAATTTTCAGCTGTTTTAATATGAGTCATCTATGCTCAAGAGAAATCTGAACTAAGGACTTAAAGGATGGGCTCTATTGTCATCTAAGCCCCCGAACTTGTAAACCAGCCAGCAAAGGGGAAGTTTTCATTGTGATCATGCCTCTGCTTAGTCACTAAGCATTCATTGCTCATTTTCAAAACCTCAAGTAGGTTTTACATGGACAGTTTTACAAGAGTAAGGCCCACCCAGTGCCACCTTTCATTAAATGGCATAGTCTTGTGAAACTCACATTGAACATGAACCACAAAAACACTCGACGAATCCAGCACCCTGAGCCGTCAGTCAGTCAACCCTTTGCTTCTGGGCAGAATGTGAGCTCAATATGGAAGCCAGCTCCTTGCAATTCCCTTGATCTGATCATCATGAGACAACCATTCTGACAGAATGCCAATGGCCAATTCTCCTACTGTCTAAGGCAAAGAGGATTGTAAAGGTCCCTTAACAATAATCCTCAAGTAAGCAAGAGGAGACCTCAGAAAATGTTCACATAACCTTTGCCTGCAGAGCATTTGTGTGTGTGTGTGTGTGTGTGTGTGTGTGTGTGTGTGCACATATGCAAGTGTGCAACCCAGAGGTCAGTTTCCAGTGTCATTCCTTGGGCCTTTTTTCTTAAAAAAATATTTATTGGAGCCAGAGAGATGGCCCTGCAGTTAATGTGCTAGACTGCAAAGCCTAACAACCCACATTTGATTCTCCACGACCCACATTAAACCAGATACACAAGGTGGTGCACATGCCTCTGGAGTTCAGTTGCAGCTGCTGGAGGTCCTGTTGTCCCCATTCTCTGTGTCTCTCTGCCAGGCATGGTGCTGCACACTTTTAATCCCAGCACTCGGGAGGCAGAGATAGGAGGATCGCTGTGAGCTGGAGGCCAGCCTGAGACTACACAGTGAATTCCAGGTCATATTGGGCTAGAATGAAACCCTGCCTCAAAAAAAAAAAATCATTTATTTTTACTTGCAAGAAGAGAGAAAGAGAGAAACAGGCGGAGAGTGAGTATGGGTGCACCAGGGCCTCCTGCCACCTGCAAAGGAACTCCAGACGCACGCTCCACTTTGCAGGCAAGTGCTTTCAACCACTGAACCATCTCCCCTACTCTTTTCTCTTCCAATGAAACCGGGTCTCTCATTTGGAATGGAACTCACCAATTAGACTAGACTGACTGGCTAGTGAGCCCCGGGGACCCACCTGTCTCTGCTATCCCAGCACCCCAGGATTATAAGCAAGTGCCACCCAGCCTCTTTTTGTTACGAGTGCTAGGGATCCGAACTCAAGCGCCCATGTTTACGAAGTCAACACTTTATTGAACAAGCCAGCTACCCAGCTCCCTGACACGGGTTCTTTAAACGACAGTTATGAACAGGTACTGTGATGTTTTAACAACCAAATAATCTACCTCAAAATGGTGAAGGTGTTTCTCGCCACAGGGACCTTGCTCTTGACTGCGCTCAGGCCACAGGGCACCTCTAATTCATCAGTAAGCTGGGCGTTGATTTCATCTGGAGTCATGCACAGGCTCACGTCTCCATCCTGATACACACCAACTTCTTCCACTGGGGGATGATCAGGATTCACTAACATCACTTTGTCGCCAAAGTGAACATACCCGTCTTCAGATACTGAGAGCTGCGTCTACAATTTTAATAAGAATTTTCCATGTGAACCATTCAATTCCTTGGCCTCTGGAGTTCACCTTTCCTTCTCAGCTAAGCACCCCTTCCAATAAAGACTTTCCCAGGTCCTTAGTGGGTTTTCTCTCCCTTCCTCTTTTGCCTCCATAGCTCCAGCATCAAGTGAACAACATCAAGTGAAGCTGGCGGAAACTTCATGCCTTGATTCCATTATTAATCTGTTCAATGTTTCTTGAAAATTTCTTGAGCACCAACTGAAAGGCATTTTACATATGCACATATTAATCCGTTCAGTTCTTTATTTGGAAAATGCAAGTAATCATAATTAAAAGCAGACATCTTTTATGTTTCTAAAGTCTTAAAGAATTTTCAACATCATGGTTTTGGTTTTCAGATTAAAAAATAAAGTGTTCCCAAAAACTTCACTATTTTCCAAATGGTAATGCATTTATGGGATTTTTTTTTTTTTTTTTTTTGCTTAACTCACACTAATTCAATAGAATTTTATAAACAATGTTGGGTCTTAAAATTACCTGTTTCAAAAGATTCTTTTTCAGTGCTCTGTTTCTTTGAATGAGCAGTCTCCCCAAGTCTCTCTTCTCTAAGAAGTCTTTCATGCGCTCCTGATTAAGGAGAGAGAGAAAAAAATTAATTTAAGAGTCAAAAGATCTACTGAGTAGCAGATTCTGGGGTTGAGAAGAAAAAGACACCAGTCACAATCAAAAGTAGCATTTGGAGGCCATCAGTGTTCCCTCATGAGGCCCCACTGACTTTGAGATGAGAGGAAAGCCCAGGCCCTCTTCCCAAACACACACATTCCAGAATCTTCAGAGCCCCTGAGAATGCCTCAAAGCAGTGAGAACAAGATTAGGGAGGAAAGCGGTTCCATCAGAGCCTCCCTCCCCACGGGCCCTGGCCCGCAGCCTCATCTGGGAGGCTGTCAGACCTACGGGGGTGCTCAGTGCGGGGCAGGCAAGACCCCGGGGGTGGGGTGGGGACAGGGGGACAGGAATACCAGATTTGGGGGTGTTATGAAAGAGAGCAAGGTATCCAGAGATGACAAGTGAGCTGTCTGGAGTTTCCAGAGGGGTTGAAGAGGGACAGGAGGGGAGGCTGCGTGGAGCTGGGAGCCCGCGGCGGGGTCTGGCTGCCCGGCCGTGCCCTGCGCACCTCCTCCAGGTAGGCATCCTCGTTCCAGTTGCCCGTCCGGACGCCGGGACCATACAGATTACGTGCCATGGTTCCCTCTGCTCTCCAGACAACGGGCTTCCTCTGCCCCAGCACACGCCTGCGTTAGCGTGCCCCGTTGCCGTGACAACCAGGCCACAGGCAGTTGGTCAAGGTCCCCTCTGGTGGCCAATAAGTGACAATACACGAGTTGTGCCAGGGCCTGTCACCCAATCCGGCCCCCATCCCTCCCTCCACTGCCACCATGTTCTCCAGAATAGATACGAATGCACACCCGCCCCCCCCCCAGAACACACAATTCTAAACTTAATAACACACAATGAGATTTTTCTTTTTGTAACTCGTAATCTTTGTAGGTGACAATGTTGTGTCTCAATTTCAAAAGGTTGGACGGCCTGATTAGATAACGGTTATTTCAAAACAATTCAGGGAAGCCCCAAGCTACGACCCTGCTGGTTTGAAGAAAACTTGAAACCTTTTTTTTTTTTTTTTTTTTTCATTTTCTTTTCATTGCTTAGTTGACATAGTTTGGTTTTGGATTCTTTTTAATTTCATTTTTATTTATTATCAAGCAGAGAGAGAATTTGAGAAGAGAGACAGAGAAGATGGACGACCAGGCCTCCCGCCACTGCAAATGAAACTCCAGATGCATCAGTCGCTTTGTGCAGCTGGCTTGAGTGGGTACTGGGGAAACTGAACCGGGCTTACTAGGCTTTGCAGGCAATAGCCTTAACTGTTGAGCCATCTCTCCGGATTTTTGAGACTGCCTCCATCTGTATCCCAGACCGACCTCAAACTCACTGTGTTGTTCAGACAGGCCTGGAACTGGCCATTTTCCTGCCTCTGCCCTCTAAGTGTTGGAATCACAGTGTGCACACCTCAGTGGGCCTTAAACTTACTTTTCTTTTTATTAGAACCTAAATGAAAACTTTATAAGAAGTAGAGTGACCTTGTTGTTGAGGCGCGGCAGAGAAGCTGTCAAATGGAAGTGTGGCTCGCCTGTAGCCCATTTTCCTAATCACTGTCAACTGAATAAAAACGTAGCCCAGGCTCTTGTGTTTAGTGCACGATACTTGATTGTCAACACTAAGTCGCTATGCTACTGGCTCAATACTTACTGTGGATTCTCTGATCGTTACCATGGGATATATTCTTCCCTCAGAGTAAAACACGTACTGTGGAACAGGACGCCTTGCGACACTTGCAGCAGCACGTATAACACCTCTCAGTTGCGTCGTTTTCTCTTGTGCTGTTTTTTTTTATTTATTTCAGAGAGAGAGAGAGTGAGAGAAAAACACACAGAATATGGAATGTCAAAGTCTCTTGCTACTGCAGACAATTTCAGATGCATGTCCCACCTTGTGCACCTGGTTGTATGTGGGTCCTGGGGAATGGAACCCAGCCAACAGATATTTGCAAGCAAGTGCCTTTAACTGCCGAGACATCTCCCCAGCCCTCTTGTGCTGCTTTGTTCATCATCACCCTAAGCATACAAAACCCACTGCTAGTATTGTCACTAAAACCAACGGTGCTGTGATGGATCTGCAAACACAGTGAAAGATGATTTTTACAAATTGGAAAGCAGTGATGGTTATTCCTCAGCAGTCAATCATGTCATGAACAAAGAGATGGAAAACATTGAAAGATCTGCTTTGCTGAAGGTAATACCACCAACAAAAATGTGAGGAAGGCCTAAACTTGTGAGAGCCTGGATTTAAGACCCAGCATCTAATGTGTACACAGTGATGAAATCACCTGACAGCCTCTTCCTCAGAAAGAGTCCTTATTGAAGCTGGGTGTGGTGGCACACAGTAGTAACCCCAGCACTCAGCAGGTGAAAGCAAGAGGGTCAGGAGTTCAAGACCATCCTCAAGCACCCAGTGAGTTTGAAGCCAGTCTGGACTAAGTGAGACCCTATCTCAAAAACAGACAGGTAGGCTGGAGGGATGGCTTAGCAGTTAGGTGTTTGCCTGCAAAGCCAAATAACCCTGGTTTGATTCCCCAGGACGCACGTTAGCCAGATGCACAAGAGGGCACATGGGTCTGGAGTTCATTTGCAGTGGCTGCAGGCCCTGGCACACCCATTCTCTCTCGCTCGCTCACTCTCACTCTCTCTCTTCTCTGTCAAATAAATAAATAAATAAAATATTTTTTAGAAACAAACAACAAAAGAACAACATCTCCGTTGTTAAGTGACACATGTATCAAAGCAACGTCTCAATGCAGATTTTCTGACTCTAAGTCAATTATTTTTCTCCTTAAGTGTTTCCATACTCCACATAAAACTGGGTGCTACCTGGCTAGCCCTCATAGGGCTGAAAAGTCCTATGGGAGCTGCTGGGGGACAACGGCCACCAATAGCATGAATAAGCAGAGGACTCTGCAGACCATGACACTTGTGCAATAGTGGCATGCAACCTCTGCAGGTAACCAACTGTTCTGTGATCGGACATGAGGTCCACTCAGTAGGCAAGAACTCATACCTGCCACTGGAAACCAAGTCAATGGGCTGGAAACTCTGACTTCAAAAAGCAGCCCCCAGTGTTCTCTAGAGAAGAAGACTAGGCTAGCACACTAAAAAGCTCCTCTTGGGTTGGAGAGATGGCTTAGCACTTAAGGCACTTTCCGGTGAAGCCAATGGACCTAGGTTCAATTACCCAGGACCCACATAAACCAGTCACACAAGATGGCACAAGTATGTGAAGTTTGTTTGCAGTGGCTGGAGGCCCGGGCACACCCATTTTTTTCTCTCTCTCTCAAATAAATAAATAAATAAATAAAATATTTTTATAACTCTCAAATATATTTGCATACCCCCTTTAACCCATGTTTTCACTCTTGCTTGGAGATTCTGCTTTATTTTACAAATGACAGAGAAAACAGAGGAGAAATAATATCAATAAGACAAAAAGATAGCCAATTGCCCACCATGAGACATACCACCTCTACCACATCTGCCAGGGCGCAGGAGAAATTGCGGAGGATGTGGTGACATGAATACTGCTCTTACTATTAGCCTGACAACCAATTCCAGGGTGATGGTGACAGAAATGGTGATCAGCCAAAACCTGTCAAAGCAGAAATACAGAGGCTACAGAGAATTCAACACTAAATCAGACTGCCAACAGGCCTGCCATGGCTCAGGGAACATTGTGGAAAAGGGAGCAGAAAGACTGTAAGAGTCACAGAGTGAGTAGGAACACCCTGAAGCATGGTTCCCTCTATCCCACAAGAACTGACTGAGACCTTCATGACCCCACAATGAATCCCATAACCCCACTGAGGAGGGAATCCAAAAATATGGAGGCTGGGGCATGAGGATAAAATTACCTGTTATAATACATATAAAATAAAGAAATTGCCATGGGTGGTGGTGCACACCTTTAATCCCAGCATTCAGGAGGCAGAGGTAGGAGGATCACAGTGAGTTTGAGGCCACCTGAGACTACATAGTGAATTCCAGGTCAGCCTGGGCTAGAGTGAGACCTTACCTTGAAAACCAAAAACAAAAAAAAATTAAATTAAACAAATGGATGCTAGACAAAACAACTCTAGTTGCCATATTATTTAAAAATGATCTAAGGGTTCAATAGTTTGGTCTTTGCAGGTACTATAATTGATAAGTACATTACATTTCTCTGTCTCATGGACCCAACAATAACTTTCTATGCATTGTTTTATATGCTTCCTGTTGAAATCAGACAGAAGAAATAAGGAAGTGCACTTTTATAAATATATACATATCATCTATACTGATGTACTTTGCTTTTAAAACCTATTTACTTATTTATTTATTTATTTATTTATTTATTTATTTATTTGAGAGAGAGTGAAAGAATGGGTCCTTATGTTTTGCAGACAAGCACCTTAACTGCTGAGCCACCTCTGCAGCCCTGCTTTGTTTTTCTGTGGACACAAATTGCTGCATCTCTTCATTTCAACATGAGGAACTTCTTTGGTAGTTTTTGTAGATATGCTAGCACAATGCTCTCTCTGTTTTTGCTTACCTGCTTACTTCCCTTTCATTTGGGTAAGGGAGCTTTCTGGATACAGGATGTTTCCTTGAGATATATATATATATATATATATATATATATATATATATATATATATATATATTGTTTCTCTTTCTACCTTTTCCCTTTTGTTTCTTTCTACCTTTTCAGACTGCATAATTTCTATGGATTTAGCTTTAGGTTTACTGATATTTTTTCATTTGGTACCTCAAATACCTTCAGGGAATTTTTTATTTCAGTTATGATACCTTTCAACTTAAATTTTCATGATATTTATAATTAACATGTCCTTGCTGATATTCAATATTGGATAAGGCCATGTTATCCCATCCTCTAATCCCTTAACCATGATATTAAGTTGCTGAGTTAGACATAAGCAGGCTTGGAGAACATTGGCATTGAATCGCTTATCCCATAGTCAATAGCCTATAGAACAAAGGCCTGAAATAGCAGGATTCTAATTACTGGTCAGAAGAATGGGACTTGAGTCATAACTCTGCCCTTTAAAGAAGACATGTCATCCTGGACTTCTCAGAAGGTCACTCATGTTGACTTTCTAAAATTCATGGCAGGAAACCTAACCCTTATACGATCACTGCACAGCTGCAGGCTTTCTGATAGAGAAAAAGGACATACTGTTGCCCTCTCTTCAGCAGTCAATCCAAAGAGGGGTGTCAATCACCTCAACATGTCAGAGCCCCTCAGAGAAAACTGCTTGTTCTAAAGATTCTAGAAAATGGTATAAAGCCTGCCTAAAAGGTACATGGGGACAATCTGCCTGGGCCCAGGAGAACTTGCAGTGGAAGCAGCACCATGAGCACTGCTCTTACTGCTAACCTGACAACCAGCTCCAGGGTGATGGTGGCAGATACAGTGATTAAGAGAAACCTATCAAAGCAGCAATACAGAGGGTACAAAGAACTTAACACTAAATCAGACTGCCAACAGGCTTGCCATGGCTCAGGGAGCTCTGCAGAAGAGGGGTAGGAAAGATTGTAAGAACCACAGAGTGGGTGGGAATATCCTGAGGTGTGGTATCCCCACTATCCCACTGGGACTGACTGAGGCCTTCATGACCCTGCTGTGAATCCCATAAACCCACAGAGGAAGATGCTTTGAAGGCAAGTGCCTTACTGGCTGAGCCATCTCTCCAGCCCAACAAAATCATCTTTTTAATGTCCTGTCTCACCAGAGCATCCATGCCTACCCTCAAGGAACACACAATGCTGAAAATGGTCTCCCAAGTCTTTACGATTCCATCTCAGTTTCCCTTCTGCTTGCTTCAGATTCCCTGGGGCAGAATGCTTCGTGAATACCCTGTATTTCTCCCAAACCTGAAGTGGCCTGGAGCTCAGCACTCACTCCCAGAATATGACCAGTGGGACTAAGTTCTCTTGGACATTCTGAGTTGACCTTGGCAATCTTGAGGTCAGCCTTCATTCCCTCATTGCTGCAGATCATCAGGTACTCCGTGCCCGTACACTTGGAAGTCCTGACAGCAGAAGAGATGTCGTACTCAGTTCACACACACATTGCACACCAGGGCCTCCTCACTGACTCCCCAAGAAGATGATACTCAGTTTTTCTCAACACACTGGTGGCTTTGGAAATGCCTGAGTTTGGGAGCAGGGCTGGAAGGAGCCAAATGTCCTCCCCTACGAGGGCAGAAAGAAACTGTTTCCCATCTGGGAGGCAGATTCCGTACAGGCACCCATCACCCAGAGATGGGGACCAAGAGTTGTCATCCAGAGATTGGGACAGAAGCCTGCTGGAGGTCCCAGATATCCCGGGAAGGACTTTGGGCTTTCAACGTCAAGGTAAAATGACTTCTAAGCTCCAAAACCAGGGAGACCCTTAAGCTACAGAGGATGGCATGTGTGATAGTTTGAACGTCTGGCCCCATAGACTCAGGTGTTTCATTAATTGAGCTTGCAGGGCTGGAGAGATGGCTCAGTGGTTGCAGGCACTTGCTAGCAAAGCCTTTTGATTCCTCAGTACCCATGTCAAGCCAAATGCACAAAGTGATACATTCATCTGGAGTTTGTTTTTAGTGCCACAAGGCCTGGGTGTACCCATTCATTCATTGTGTGTGTGTGTGTATGTGTGTGTGTGCCACTTTCTCTATCAAATATATATATATATATATATATAATTTTTTAATACTGAGTTTGCAATGTGAGCCCCTAGCAGACAGATCCCTGCTATGGGGAGGTGGGTGGGGCATGTAACTGGGGGAAGTTCTTAGAGCCCAGGCTTAAGGTGTGTTTGGGGGCAGATCTGAAGTCCATCCCAAAAGTGTGAAGAGAGCAGTTTGAACTCTGGTTGTTTGTACTGGCTGGTGGTGCTGGCTCTTTAGTGGTGTCTTTCTGCTTGAATCTATAGACGGGAGCCAGCTTCTGCCACTGACGGGGCTTCCCCTGGATTTTGTAAGCCCATAAGAAACCCCTTTCCTCCCATAAGCAGTGTCTAGCTGGATGTTTGTCCAACAATGAGGAGCTAACTGCAACAGCATGCTTTAAATCACTGGAAATTTGTTGCAAATTTCTATTTTAACTTTTAAATATTTTATTTATTCATTTGCAAATAGAAAGGGAGAGAGAGATTGAGACAATGGGCACATCTGGGCCTCTTGCCACTGCAAACAAACTCCAGAGGCATGGGCCACTTTGTGCAACTGGCTTTGTGTGGGTACTGGGGAGTTGAACCCAGGATGTCAGGCTTTGCAAACAAGTGCCTTTAACCACTGGGCCATCTCTCCGGCCCTACTTTTATTTTATTTTATTTTATTTTATTTTTTGGTTTTTCGAGTTAGGGTCTCACTCTGGTCCAGGCTGACCTGGAATTAACTATGTAGTCTCAGGGTGGCCTCGAACTCTCAGCAATCCTCCTACCCATGCCTCCCAAGTGCTGGTATTAAAGGCGTGCGCCACCACGCCCGGCTCACATTTTCTTTTTTAAAGCAGGTGAACACTTTTCCTCAAATAAAAACAAGACAAAACTCAATTACATGCTCGCAATAAATAGATTAAAAGGATGGTCTTATGGCTGACTTAAATGGTGAGTTAGTGCAGAAACTTAAACCTTGCCACAACAGAAGGGCCTCAGAACCTGTAGAACATTGTGGACACATGAGTCCAGCCCACTCCCCTAGCTTTAAAGGTGAGGAAACTGGAGCCCACAGAGTGGGACTGAGCTCTGGAGAGTCACACACTCCTCCAAATGAACGACGGGGGCTAAGGTCAAAGTCACTCACACCTCAGCCCAGGGCTTTCTCCCCCAGTGAACTTCAGCTGTGTCACTATGCACTGTTTGCCACCAACCCATTCATTGTGTCCCCCTGGTTAAAAAAATATATCTAGTCTTTATGGTTTCATAAAAATGTAACTAGGGGCTGGAGAGATGGCTTAGCTGTTAAGACATTTGCCTGCAAAGCCAAAGGATCCCGGTTCAATTCCCCAGGACCCACATAAGCCAGATGCACGAGGGGGCTCATGCATCTGGAGTTTGTTTGCTGTGGCGGGAGGCCCTGGCGCGCCCATTCTCTCTCTCTCTCTCTCTCTCCCTCTGCCTCTTTCTGTCTCTCAAATAAATAAATAAATAAAATTTTAAAACAGCATGCCCTGGAAAGAACAGGGTATTTCTTTAAAATATATATAACTAGATGGGGCTGGTAGATGGCTCAGTGGGTAAAATGCTTGCCATGCAAGCATGAGGAATGAGGACCTGAGTTCAGGTAGCCAGCACTCATGTTAAATGCTAGGTATATTGGTATATATCTTGTTTTAACCTCTTTTTTAGGAAAAGCATTTCTATTTTTATTTATTTATTTGAGAGAGAGAAAGAGGGAGAGAGACAGAGACAGAGAAGGAGAGAGAGAGAATAGGCACACTAGGGCCTCCAGCCCCTGCAAATGATCTCCATATGCATGCACCACCTTGTGCATATGGCTTATATGGGTCCCGGGGAATCAACCCTGAGTCCTTTGTCATTGCAGGCAAGTACCTTAACTACTAAGCCATCTCTCCAGCCTGGCATATACTTTTCTTTTTCTTTTGATTTTTTGTTTGTTTGTTTGTTTGTTGTTCTTCGAGGTAGGGTCTCACTCTAGCTAAGGCTGATATGGAATTCACTATGTAGTCTCAGGGTGGTCTCAAACTCATGGTGATGCTCTTACCTCTGCCTCCCAAGTATGTGGTGGCACATGCCTGCATGTAGTTTTTATTTCAGCACTGAGACAGATGGATTCATGGAGCTTACTGGCTAGCTAGTCTAGCCGAATCAGTGAACTCTGGGTACAGTAAGCGACCTGGTCTCAAAGAATAAGATGGAGAACAACTGGGGAGGACACCCAATGTCGGTCCCTGGCCGAAACATGTGCATGCATGTATACCCACATGCGTGCACACACTACACATATACACATAGCAATGCATGTGTGTGTGTGTGTGTGTGTGTGATCATTTCACACATAGATGATCAGATGCAGAACAACCCAGTAAGGATGGATGTTTGGCTTCGTGTGTATGACATTTTGCAATTTGAATTTGAAAACGTTTATAACTCTTGTGCCTGCAATGGCGTCACTCAGGGGCCTGGGTGGAGTAGGCGAGTTCCTGGAACTCGAAGGTACTGCGGGTGAATGTTCTCTGAAGTGTGCAGCACTGAGACTTACTTCCCCCAGACCGTCAGCATTTCCACTTCCCTTGATCTGATGGGAAGGGATGGGGTGTACCTTCATTTCACAGACAAGCAAAGGGAAGTGCAAGAGAGTTCTGGGAAACACCCAAGCCAGCAGGGGATCCAGAACAGAAACCCTGCATGGGGGTGTGTGAGAAGACAAGGAAGGAAGAGAGAAAACAGGAAAATATGACGTCTATGGCCATAGCCACTCTCAGGCCTCGGGCACCGCGGTAGGCACTTTTCATTCTGGATTGTCAGTAGAGGGGCTTCAGAACCATTCTACGTTGTACGGCTGTGTCTGGACTTCCGGCACGTGCGTAAATTTGGCATACTCAGTTCAAGGGGTAGAAGTCACCACTTACCGGCTGTGTGGCCTTGGGGAAAATTACAGTTTCCCTGTAGTGAAATAAGTCCTACTAAAATCCGCTTCACAGGTTTATGGCGACCTGTGAGAAGATGTGTGTCACATGTTGGCAGCTCCTGCGTAATCGTGTGGAGGAGCGTCCTCCAGGACCCCCGTGAGGAGCGCCCATGCTCGCTCTGACGCTGTCTTTGTGGTGAGAAGCAGAAATATTGAGCATGAGGAGGACAATGTCTTTTCTAATTGGTCTTTAGAAGAAAATTTGATTCCATGATTGAGCAAGTGTGCCCTCGTGTGGCAAGTCCTTGATACAGCTTTTTATCCCTAACAAGAAAACCAGTGCAGTTTACCAGTGGGTCTCTGTTTCCAAAGGAAAGTGCTTCCTAGGTTTCTAGAAGCGATGGGGCAGAGTCAGCTCACCATGATGAGACTGAAATGAAAAGTCAGCGGGAGAGCAAAAGTTTATTAGGTCATTGTCTACCTGTGACAGTCTCGGGTTTCTCTCCTGGAAGTAACACACACCATATTCCGATTTTTTTGTTTGTTTGTTTTGTTTTTCGAGGTAGGGTCTCACTGTAGCCCAGGCCGACCTGGAATTCACTATGTAATCTCAGGGTGGCCTCGAACTCACGGCGACCCTCCTACCTCTGCCTCCCGAGTGCTGGGATTAAAGGCGTGCACCACCATGCCCAGCTGATATTCTGAATTTTTGTAGTTGCCCTGAACACTGCTCTCATTGCCCTGCGGTTTCTTCTATCTGAACTTTGTTAATCAAAACCTTGCTCCCTGTATGTTCTTTTTGTTAACTCGCATGTAAGCACACGTGTGTGTGTGTGTGTGTGTGTGTGTACAAGCATAGGACAGCCTCTAGTGCCATTCTTTCGGGCACCATCCATCATTTGTTTGTTTGTGAAACGGGATTTCTCATTGGTCACCCAGTTTATTAGACTGGCTATCCAGCGAGCCTCACATGTCCAATTGTCCCCGACTCCCCAGTGCTATAGTTACTGCACATACCATTATACCTATTTGGGTTTTTTTGTTTGTTTTTGTTTTGTTTTGTTTTTTCGAGGTAGGGTTTCACTCTAGCCCAGGCTGACCTGGAATTCACTATGGAGTCTCAGGGTGGCCTCGAACTCACGGCAATCCTCCTACCTCTGCCTCCCGAGTGCTGGGATTAAAGGCGTGTGCCACCACGCCCGGCTCTGTTTTTTTTTTTTTTTTTAATGTGGATTCTGGAACCCAAACATAGTTCCTCAGGCATGCAAGGCAAGCACTTCACTGACTTGAGTCATTTCCCCAGGTCCCCTCCCTGGAATTTAACTCATCAATGAAGCCCATCTTCAAAGGCCAGCCCCCTCAACATCTCCAGATTGGATTCAGTTAGTTGCAGCCCATCCACGCTGGCTCTAACAGCACTTGGTATTTTCTCTGCAAATCTTTGTTCTGGTCAGTTTTCCTTAGCAAGGAGCAAGGCAGACTTGCGTGAGCCCCGTGTGCAGCACAGGACTCTTGTCCCAGTGATACCGCTCAGAGCAGTGCCGATCCACAGCAGGTGTTCAAGAGCACACGGCACACTGGCAAACCGTCTGATCAGCTCCTTCGCAGCACTCGGGGACCATCTGTAGCATAATGTGTGCTCTCTTCTCACACGTACAGCACAGCTGCCCCCTCACCAGGCACCAAAACCGTGTTTTATATATGGGTTCGGTGATCTCCTGTCTGCTCGCCTTTGAATCCCTGTCCACCTAAGTCCCATGTGTGAGCCTTAAAATGTCAGTCACTGAGTCAGGATCTGTCGCAGTAGGCAGGTCTTGACTTTCCCAGCGCCATGGCTTGATTGACAGGATTCCATGTGCTTCTTCTCATACTCATGCGGGAAGGCAGGTCCCCGGTGAAGGGCTGTCTCTCTGCGCTCATCCTGCAACGCTTCCGGACATTCTTGCCCCTTCAAGTCTCTCCTTCCTACTCCCAGTGAAAGCCCTGTTCTTACTGCTTCAAGACCCGGTGGAACTCCACAGCAGGCTTAATCCAGCTCTGAATGAAATTCACTGACTCCTTACCTTGGAGCATGATGAAATGGTTCTTAATATCATTTTGTCAGACTTCAAAGATTGAAAAAGCATGACTTAATTAATATAGACTTTTAGGATTCTTTTATGTGCTTCCTCGGGATCTGATGTCTAATACTGTTTAGATGCCACATCCCTTCATCCCAGCCCAAATCTCATTTGTGGGAAAGAATATCTTTCTTGTGGTTCCCGGCTTCTTCTCACTTATCTCCCTCCAAGATTCAGGTTAGGGCAGTCTGACCTCATTTCCTGCTCCCATTGACTCCGCCTGTTCATGCACTAGCTGCCCATGGGCATCAGCGGGGACCAGAGCTGAGCCTACTTCCAGTTGGTAAGGACATGTCCAGAATGTTCAAAAAGCAGCCTGGGGCTGGAGAGATGGCTTAGCGGTTAAGCGCTTGCCTGTGAAGCCTAAGGATCCCTGTTCAAGGCTTAGCTCCCCAGGACCCATGTGAGCCAGATGTGCAAGGGGGCCCTGACAAGCCCATTCTCTCTCTCTCTCTCTCTCTCTCTCTCTCTCTCTCTCTCTCTCCTTCTTTCTCTTTTGCCTGTCGCTATCAAATAAATTAATAAATAAAAAAATAAGAAAGAAAGACCTCTGCCTCTTTCTCTGTCTTTTGCTCTCAAATAAATAAATAAAAACAAACATAAAACAAACCCAGCCTGGATTTGATGATGCCTACCAGACCCAGTGACACGCTATGTTCACATTTCGCACTTAGTAACTTGTCCAGAAATTCAGAGTTCATCACCACGCTCCTTTCCTGGCAGTCCTTATTAGGAACATGGACTAATGTCCCCTGTCACAGAATATGGTGGAAAACCCAATGCTGCCTGCAAGTGTCTCCATGCTTTCTATTCTCCGGTCTCTGTCCAAAGCAGCCCCAGTGCAGAGAGCTTAGGATTAGGGGCTGACTGTGGGTGAGGGAAGTTAGAGGAGCTGAACAGGGCTAGGTGTGACAGGGTGTGAACCCTGCCCAAGGTCGTGATCACAATGACTTGTCTGAAAAGCCCCCCATACTCACTCCTTCTACACCGGGAACAAAAGGTGGGGCCACCTTGATGTGGAATGGTCTTGGCTTGTCTCTGCTCAGCGTCCTCTCCCTAAAGGTCCCCAATGCCTTCAAAGTAGCTACCAGCTCTTCTACTGGCCGGCTCACTGTATCTGAGTGAGGTCTATGAGACCACCCCACTGCCCCTGCGGCTGTTGCCACAGATTTCCAGTTTCCTCTGGCTCGCAGAGGAATGAAGAATTGGGGGAGGAATTCAGCTGAGAGCTCCTGCTGGTGGGTGCCCCCTGGTGGCATTTGATTAAACATGGCAATCCCCCTTTTCCATGTTGACATCTAACGGCTACCTTCTCTACCGTGCACAACAACCTCATGCTCCTTGTTGGTTAGGAGTCTGCCTGTCCTTGACTGGTGGAAAAGAACTTGAAAGCTGGCTCTGCCACTTACCGGCTGGGTGAGTCTGAGTAGATGTTTTTTCCTCTTCCCTGTTCCTGTTTTCTCGTCTGTAAATAGAAATGGTAACACTGACGACTTTGCTCCCTCATTTCTACCACTAAGTGAGTTGACACATGTGGGTGGATTTGAGCAGCGCTTGGCTCACCCTGAGTGGCCCTTAAGCGGTCCCCTAGCTGCAATCCTGAAGAGGGGCTGACCAGCTGACCTTTCAACAACGCTCTGTTGTTCTCCACCGTTAGGGTGTTCCACGCTTGTAGACGTTCCTTGCTATATTCAACCCAAAGGATGGAATTCTTCTCTTCCAAATCAGTGCCCAACTTAAGGATCTAACAGTGGGTTCATTTCTGGTCCCATCACCTGTATGACATTGAAACCCCAGGTCTTGGCGGTATTTGGAAACTAAGCCAGTGTCCCTTGGTGTTTGCCTGCCAAGGACACAAGCCAGAAGCAACTGAAAAATCTATCAAATTGTTGTGACCCAGTTCTCTGATTGGATTTATGTAACACTGCATAGATCAGCTCCCTTTTGACTTCCTTCAAGAGATCTTGCACAGGAATTGGCCTAGAAAACTTGAACTTGGCCTCATCCCAACACCTTCCTCTCACCCAGCTCTAACCCAATGACTCAGGTGCCAAGATCATAGGCAGTTTTCCTGATCCTCTCCCTGTGTGAGAATATTCTGAGCCCCACTACTATTTGTGCTGAACGAACCCAGACTTCTTGGCATGTTTCTCCTAACAGTTTGGCTGGCATTTGGTAGAGCTGTTCTTTGGCTCACTTCAGGGGTATGATGAGACTCGGTGGCCATGAGATGCCAGCCTCAGCACAGTACTCCACACGGCATTTGCTACCCCTAAGTGTTCCCGTACAGCTTTACCTTTGGTCACAGGAGGGAGCTGTGGTGTGGCCTATGACAACATGGGGAGGTCAGTTGGTCAGGCACATACTTCAGATTCCTGGAAGGTGTCCAGCCGTTGTCCTCACACTGAGCGTTGTGTGTGGGGGGTGAGCATGGACATTGCTCAATCAGCAGCATCGCACAGTATCCCTACCAGAGGGACCAGAAGCACTCGCAGGGAGCTGGGGACAATTCCAAGGGATCTGCAAGAGGACCCGTAGGTCCTGGCTTGTCAGTATGACTGTGTTAATAATATATGTCCCCACTAGCTATTGAGATGCTGTGGCCAAGAACTGCCCACATATCCCCAGCTTGCCCTCTGAGACCGCACCAAATGTTACATTACCACCGTCACTAGCAACACTGTTTAAAAAATTAAATAGCAGAGGCTGGAGAGATGGCTTAGCAGTCAAAGCTAAGGACCCAGGTTGGATTCCCCAGGACCCACATAAGCCCGATGCATAAAATGGTACATGTGTCTAGAGTTTGTTTACAGTGGCTGGAGGCCCTGGCATGGCCATTCTCTCCATATCTGCCTCTTTTGCTAGCTCTCTCTCTCTCCCTCTCATATAAGTAAGCGAATAAAATATAAAAATTAAAGGGCAAATAAAGGCTGGGGAGATGACTCAGCAGTTAAAAGCACTTAACTGCAAAGTCTGACATCCCAGGTTTAATTCCTCCATACCCACATAAAGCCATATGCATAGAGTAGCTCATGCATCTGGAGTTCATTTGCAGTGGCAGGAAGCCCTGCCATGCCCATTTCTCTTTCTCTCTCTTTCCTTAAAAATAAATAATTGAAAGAATATTTTTTATTTTAAAGTAAATACCTGGCAGAAGAAGGGGCATTGGCTTCTGCATCTTCCTTATTAGAAAGGGCTGACAAACATGCCCGGATCCACCAAAGAAGGAAGGCTGGACGGATGGATCAAAAATTCCACAGGGCTGCCAGGCATGGTGGCACACACCTTTAATCCCAGCATTCGGGAGGCAGAGGTAGGAGGATTGCCATGAGTTTGAGGCTACCCTGAGACTCCATAGTGAATTCCAGGTCAGCCTGGGATAGAGCAAGACCCTACCTCAAAAAAACAAAAACAAAAAAAATTCCACAGGGGCTGGAGCCATGGCTTAGCAGTTAAGACATTTGCCTGCAAAGCCAAAGGACCAAGGTTCAATTCCCAGGACCCACATTAGCCAAATGCACAAGGAGGCACATGCATCTGGAGTTCGTTTGCAGTGGCTGGAGGTCTTGGTGCGCCCATCTCTCTCCCTCTTTCTCTGATAAATAAATAAAATAAAATATTTTTAAAAATTCCACAGGTAAACTGGGTATGGTGGCATATGCCTTTAATGCCAGCACTCAGAAGGCAGAGGTAGGAGGACTGTTGTGAGTTCGAGGCCAGCCTGAGAGCATATAGTGAGTCCAGGTCATCCTGGACTAGAATAAGACCCTACCTGGAAAAAAAATTGCCGGGAGTGGTGGCCCATGCCTTTAATCCCAGCACTCAGGAGGCAGAGGTAGGAGGATCACCATGAGTTCAAGGCCATCCTGAGACTACATAGTGAATTCCAGGTCAGCCTGGGCTAGAGTGAGACCCTACCTCAAAAAACTTAAAGAAAAAGTTCCACAGATAAAATTTGTCCCAATAAAAAAAAAAAAGCATGATTGGACACAAAATAAAACACACAAATGTATGGATTTCCTAAACTCCTTCCTCAAACCCACAAGCTGGAGACCAAATCGCTGACTCACTAACATGATCTCCATCAACCAACCTTCTTTCTGGAAAATGAACACAGGAGCCTTCAGTGTTGGGGAGGACAAGTAGCTGGGAACCGAAGCAACACACAAAGATAAGTCTCAGAAGGAAAAACCTGGCCAAGTTCAACTTTTTTTTTGTCAAGAATGAGAACTCTTAAAAGATTTTTTAAATGCACTTTTTAAAATCTCAAGAATAAACAAAGGCACCTAGCTTATGCCTGCAAGGCCCTGGGGAACGAGGACCTGCTGGTGCTGGTGCTGGTGACAGGATCTGCCATGGGATTACCGACAGGGTGCCCCAAGGAGGTCCTGGGACCACCCTCACCAACAACATAGTCAAGGGCCTAAGGGGAAGACCCTCACCTCTGATGTCATCCTCAAGAAGATGGGTGTTAACATCAGTGTGATGATAAGAGCCAGCATTGCCAGCACGAGGCTATAGAATTCTCTTCAAATTGGGATGGCTTAGCGGTAAAGGCACTAGCCTGCAAAGCTAAAGGACCCAGGTTAGATTCCCCAGGACCCACGTAAGCCAGGTGCACAAGGCGGCACACGCGTCTGGAGTTTGTTTGCAGTGGCTGGAGGCCCTGATGCACCCATTCTCTACCTGCTTCTCTCCCCCCCCCCTCTCTCTCTCTCTCTCTCAAATATAAATAAAAATAAGATATAAAAAAAAGTTTTAAGGGATGGAGAGATGGCTTAGCAGTTATGTGCTTGCCTGTGAAGCCTAAGGACTCTGGTTCAAGGCTCAGTTCCCCAGGACCCACGTAAGCCAGATACACAAGGGGGCACACGCATCTGGAGTTTGTTTACAGTGGCTGGAGGCCCTGATGCACCCATTCTCTCTCTCTCTCTGTGTCACTATCAAATAAATAATTTTTTAAAAAAAAATTAAAAGAATTCTCTCCAGGGCTGCAGAGATGGCTTAGCAGTTAAGTGCTTGCCTGTGAAGCCTAAGGACCCTGGTTCGAGGCTCAATTCCCCAGGACCCACGTTAGCCAGATGCACAAGGGGGTGCATGCGTCTGGAGTTCATTTGCAGTGGCTGGAGGCCCTGGCGCGCCCATTCTCTCTCTCTCTTTCTCCCTCTCTCTCTCTCTCCCTCTTTTTCTCTCTATCACTCTCAAATAAATAAAATTAAAAAAAAAAAGATTTCTCTCCAAATCTTTGGCAGATCTGAATTTCGAAATTATGGCAGGTGATGCAGGCTTAGTGGTACGTTGAGACCTTGTGGTACGCTGAAGAACTTAGACATTGTCTGGTATGCAGTGTCATTCATCATCCATCACCCTTGGTTTTGTTTGTTTATTCCATTGGGCTTTTAAACATTCTCATATTTAAATTTTTTGTTTTATCAAGGTATGGTCTCACAGTAACCCACACCCACTCTGTAGTTTATATTATTTTAAATACTTTTCATATGTGCATAATTGTCATACATGAACATAAGGTATTTTGATCATGATCCCCTCTAATTATCTGCTTTTGCTCCCCTCCTCCATGCCCCTTCCACTGAATGCCTTCTTCTTTCCAGCTAGTCCATCTTCGGTCTTCATGTCCTTTTGTTTGCTTGTGTTTTTTGGCCTTTCTCTATCATCCAACATGTTGATGAGCTCAATATTGGGCAGGTAACAATAGCTATTGTGAGGTCATGAATGCAATGGCCACTTCCTGTCCAGAAGACAGTGTTCCAAAGCACTCTTCTCTATCCTCTGGCTCTTAAATTCTTTTTTTTCCACCTCTTCATCAATGTTTCCAGAGCCTTAGTGGATGTGATAAACCTGTCTCATTTGGCAGTGAGCACTTAACCGTTACTTGGACTCAGCACCTTGATGAGCCTTGAGTCTCCCCAGTAGTCATTGCCATCTGTTAAAGAAAACCAAAAATAAGAAGCAGCTTCTCTGACCAAAAGTAAGAGCAGAAGGAATCTATGAGTTCAAACATAAATACTTAGAGAGCAATTTAATGATCCTAACATATCCATTTAACCAAGTAACAGTAGCAGTTCTCCACTAGGGTTTTGACTAGGTTTACAGAACCAAGCAGGAGCACCCCCACTGTGGAGCAGACATAAGCTCCAACCAGAGAGAGCAGTTGGTTACCCTCATAACAGTCATGCCACTATGGCACTGGTGGACACATCTTGCCTGGCTGGCTGATTATGCAGCTGGCAGATTCCACTGCTAGTTAAGATGACTTTTCTTCCTCAGCAGCCTGCATGACACTTTCCAGCACTATGAATACTAGACAGTAGGGAGAAGGCTTCCCAGTCAGTTTCACCTTCATTTTTTCAGTGTCCTGCAGCAGACACATGTGGTTTCTTTAGCAATAGGGTCTTACCATATAGTTCTGGTGGGCATGTTGGTTGGTTGTTCACATCTGACCTAGGCTGGCTGGCCTTGACCTCACTATGTAACTGAGGCTGGACCTTGAACACCTTTCCATCTCCTTAATGCTGGAACTACAAGTGTGTACCACTGAGCCCGGCTCAGCCTTGATTTTGATCCTTGCCTAAGCCTTAATGATCATTCAGTCAGTGAAACTACTGAAGGCCTAGGACAGGTGCAGACGGCTGGACTAGGTGCAGACTGCAGGGATCTTGAGATTCTGAGAAAGTTTGTGTGTCATTCCCTTAAATTAGACTGGCTACTGCCAACAGGAACTCATAATTCACTTCTATCAGCTGATGGTTTTTCTGGGAACCATTTTTATTTATTTATCTTTTCTTTATTTGAGAGAGCAAGAGTGAATAGGTGCACGAGGGCCTCTAGCCCCTGTAAATGAACTGCAGATGCATGTGCCATCTTGTGCATCTGGCTTACGTGGGAACCAGGAAATTGAACCTGGGTCCTTAGGCTTTGTAGCAAAATGCCTTAATCACTAAGTCATCTCTCCAGCCCTCTGGGAACCATTTTTAATAACTATTTATTTTTGACACTTCCAAATGTGTATAATGTGTCTTGATCATATTCACCTATTACTCTCTCTTATACCCCTTCCACTCCCACAGAATACCTACTTCTTTCCAACTAGTCCTCTTCTTACTTTCATGGCTTTTATTTTAATACATAATTAGTTTAATCAGAGTTACTTACATGAGCATGCGTGGAGTTGTTATTAGTCAATAACCAGGAACCATTTGACTAGGTGGATTTGAACTTCTCATTCTACAAACTAATGTATCTCAACTTCTCTACTATAACTGAATCTCTCTCACTAAACAAGCACAACACACACTACATTGGTTTTTTTTTTTCTGGTTTATAGAGTGATAGATATAAACATATAAAATCAAGTCTAGGGGCTGGTCCAATAGTATCTGTATCAGACAGCTTCAGGTTCACTGAGATGAACTTCCAGAGCAGGCACAGTTATGGAGGAAGGGATATTTATTGAAGCTTACAGATCCAGGGGAAGTTCCATAAATGGCAGAGGAAGCTGGCCTGCCTTCACAGGACCAAGCAGAGAGAGAGAGAAGCACAAGCCCAAAAGCCACACAGCACAGCACACTTCAGGAACTCCATAGGCACACTGTGCCTATCTTTAGATTGAAATCTGAAACCCACCACCACACCTTAAGATCCACAGAATGGCACTGACTCCAGCCAGGTGGCTGCAGATGCAAACTACAAACAAACAACTGAATATATTGGGGGCCATCTATTCTATTCAAACCACCACAGTATCCAAAAGTTGTCCCTCCCTAAGGAAGAGAGAGAACCAGGCAATTCTTGTCTGTGAATTGAATGAGTATTTGGGACTATGCCTAGGAAGGAGATGTCTTTGTCAGGAATCCACACAGATGATTAGATGGGGGCTTGTGTTTATGAAGGGTGCTCTTGAGATATTGACTGACCAGGTGTCTGCTTATCTCTAACACACTGTGTGCATTTTAACAATTCCTCAGTTCCATGTAATTGGGTCATCTGAACCCCTTTTCCTAATGAACTATGATGTTATGAAAAAACAACTCACAATACTAGGCTTGCTTGAACCACACATTCTTGCTTTTAACTTCTTTAGCAGATATCTTATACAAAATCCAGTAAAATTATTGTGTGATTTATATTACTTGTTCATAAAAAATTTTAAATAATGAAAATCTAAAGTGGTAACCTGAACTGCATGCATGTTTTGTTTGTATTTGAGAATGCCTACCTTGCTTTCTGGTATTTAGGGTACTATCTCTGATGGGAAAGGAAAAATGAGAGAGATAGGTAATAGTTCCATGTCCAGAAGTCAATTTTAGTATCAATTTTTGTTTTAGAGGAAAAATTAAAGCTTAGAATAAGGACTGCAGAGATGGCTTAGCATTTAAAGCACTTGCCTACAAAGCCAAAGAACCCAGGTTTTATTCCCCAGCACCTACGTATGCCAGATGCATAAGGTGGCACATGCATGTGGAGTTCATTTACAGTGGCTAAAGTCCCTGGCACATCCATTCTCTCTCTCTTTCAAATAAATAAATTTTTAAAAATAAGAAAACTTAGAATAAGTAAGAGAAGGAGATAGAACTTCCTTATTGAAGCCAATCAGTTAGAAAAAAAGTATTTTTATTTTATTTTATTTTATTTTATTTTATTTTATTTTATTTATTTATTTATTTTTGAGGTATGGTATTGCTCTAGCCCAGGCTGACATGGAATTCACTATGTAGTCCCAGGGTGGCCTTGAACTCTCTGTTATTCTCTTACCTCTGCCTCCTGAGTTCTTGGATTAAAAGCATGCGTTACCACACCTGGCTATTTTATTTATTTGAGAGAGAGAGAAAGAGGCAGAGAGAGAGAGAGAGAGAGAGAGAGAGAGAATGGGTATGCCAGAGCCTTTAGTCACTGCAAACTAACCCGACACATGCACCACCTGGAGAATCAAACCTGGGTCTTTTGGTTTTGCAGGCAAGCACCTTAACCACTAAGCAATCTCTCCACCCTCCCCAAAAAAATATTTTCAAATGCATAAAGCTGGGTGTGGTGTTATACACCTATAATCTCAGTACCTAGGAGGCAGAGGCAGGGAAATTAATAGTTTGCTGACAGCCTGAGTTGCATGGAAAGGCTCTATCTCAAGAAAGTAAATGAGAGAGGGAGAGAGGGAAAGAAAGAGGATCCTGTAGTCACTTAAGCATATAAGTAGGCAAAGAAAGAAATGAAGCAGGCTTCCAATTCCTTGTCCAGCAGATCAATAAAACTCTGATTCGGAGCCGAGCATGGTGCACATACCTTTAATTCCAGCACTTGGGAGGCAGAGGCAGGAGGATCACAGTGAGTTTGAAGCCACCCTGAGAATACAGAGTGAATTCCAGGTCAGCCAGGGCTAGAGCAAGACTCTGCATTGAAAAACCAAAAGAACAAAAAAAAAAATCTGTGATTTGGAAAAGTGTGCATCCAGATATGGTGGCGTACACCTTTTATCCCACCAGAGGGATGCGGAGATAGGAGGATTGCTACGATTTCAAGGCCAGCCTGGGACTGCAGAGTGAGGTCCAGGTCAACCTGGGCTAGAGTGAGACCCTACCTCCAAAACAAACAAACAACAACAACAAAAAAAAAAAACCTGAATTTCCCATGTATCTGTATGCCAAACATCACACAGTTCTTTAAAAAATGAAATGGGTGTGGTGGTGCACGCCTTTAATCCCAGCACTCGGGAGGCAGAGGTAGGAGGATCGCCGTGAGTTCAAGGCCACCCTGAGAATACATAGTGAATTCCAGGTCTTCCAAGTGCTGGGATTAAAAACGTGTGCCACCATGCCCGGCTCTGGAATAATTTAAATATAGAATGAGGACAAAATAATTATCATAAATTTGGTTACAAAATAAATGCCAACGATAAATAACTCTTGGAAAAACAAAAACATCTGCATTGTTTACTTTTGTGTCACTGTGACAGAATGTCTGACAAAAACAACTTACGGGGGGAAAAGATTTGTTGTGACTCGGTTTCAGAGGCCCTTCAGCCCAGCTCAGCAAAGAAAGACATGCCGGAGCAGTGCGGTCTGTGGCAACGGAAGTGTCTGTTCGCACAACAGTAGACCAAGAACCAACCAGCAGGCCAGAAGCATGGGCTGGTATAAGCTATGAGATCCACTCTAGTGGCCTCCTTCTGCCAGCTAGCTCCTAGAGGTTCCACCAGCTGGAAAGCAGTCCTTTTGAGCCTGAGCCTGTGAAGCATTCAGAGTCTGAGCCTGTCAGGGGACATCATGGAGGAGAGAGCAGAACAGATGTGTGAGTCAGAGAATGGGGGGGTGGGGGAGTGCTGTGGAACGCTGTCTTGCAGACAGGACATGGCCACTGCACACATGAACTCACAGCACAATCTTGTGCCCAAGACCTGCACAAGATTGAACCTGTCAACATCTGGTCCTGGGGGAGAAGCTGGCACTTAGTGGTTGCTGGACTCGCAGGAGACATTTTCTCCAGTAGTGTAGCCATTGGTAAGTTACCCGTGTTCCAGGAAATAGCCTTCATTCATGTTTATGTGCACAACTCTAACTAACCTCAGTGGGTCATCATCTCCCCCTCCCCAAAAATAGACCTCAGAGTAGAAATTAGTTGGGAATAATAAAGGAGTCAGTGAGAGGAGGACAAGGAAAGGCAATAAATAGTGGTGAATGTGATCAAAATACATTATACATGTATACAAAATATTATCAAAGACGTTAAAAGTCAATAATAAAAAATGAGTCTGGGTCTGGAAAGATTGCTCAGTGGCTAAGGCACTTGCCTGCAAATCCAGATGCACAAAGAGGCTCATGCATCTGGAGTTAGTTTGCAGCGGCTAGAGGCCCTGGTATGTCCATTCTGCCTGTCTCTCTCCTATCTCTCTCTCTCTCTCTCTCTCTCTCTCTGCTTGCAAATCAATTAATTAATTAATTTTAAAATGAGTCTGTGAGGGACATTTCAGATTCAATAATAACAAATACTAAGAAACATTGTTTTATCAAAATCCCAGACTACACCAAAATCCTGGGATGTACAAAACAGAAAGGTAGAAAAAGTCAATGGGAGTTTTTTCCTCTTACAATAATGCTCACTGAATGTTGCAAACTGTTTCAAATACTAATGTCTTGTTTAATATCCAGAGATCTATGATATAAAGATGATCCTATTTATAGGTGCCAAAAACAAATGGAGAGAAGTCAATTACCTATAAATAAAAGGGGGGAAAAAAGCTTTTAGTATTATGACATACTCTAACAGGAAGACGGAAGGACGGGGCAGGGTTTCTCCACAGGTTTAATAAAGTAGTGTTTTAAATGAGGATTTGGAACACATAGTTAATAGCCATGATTTAATGTGCAGTTAGCCTCTCTGGCTTTCCACTTCCTCATCTGTAAAAGGGAACAAGCCTCCTTTCCTGATGTCATGTCATCAGGGTTAAGAATGTTCATCAAACAGCCCTGTAGCCTGGGGCCACTTGATCAGCCTCTACAAGCTTGGGAGCACAGTTTCTAAGAACTGAGAATTTTGGATTCCAGCCAAGGAATGGACCAAAATTTCCCTTGGCTCTCGGTCACAGAAGTGACCTGTGCTTCTCCAGTTCCAGCAGGGAGGAGTGTTTGGGAGGGGCCTGGGTCAGTGTGGGAAGTCTGGCAGGAAGAAGGCGACTTTGCCACACCAGTGATAGCACAGCCCTTGGGACTGGTTCTCGGTGGTGGACCTCTCCTCTCTCCTCTGGCTAGCACGTCCCCTTTGGGGTAAAGGATGGGGCAGGGCTCCTCTTTGGTGTCTGCTGTTGGAGATAAGTCCTTGATGACTCTCTGCAGCCTCCCATTTGGGAGATAAATTTCCTATTTAGGAGGAAACCAGGCACCCCCTGCCCCAGTGGGAGTTGCTGCATCTCCCACCCCTGGCAATGGTGGGAAGTGACTACGCCCACCTTTCTCCAGCGCTGGGGGATTCCAGCATTTGAGAGTTCAGAGCTGGAAAGATAAACATCAGCAAGGATCCCTCACTCCCTCATTGTTCCTCTTCAGCAACAGAAAAGGAGCTGAGAATGAGCTTGCACGGAAATTCATCTGCAAGGATTGTTAAGGGAATCCGTGCTTAAATGACGCTCTGGACCCCTCCCTTTCCTCCTCTCTGACACCCCCATCCACCCATTCACTGAAGGAAAACACACAAGTGCGCAAGCACGTGCGCATGCGCACACACACACACACACACACACACACACACACAGGAAATCACTTTGATTATTTCCCAAGAAAGCCTCTGTAGTAGATTGGCCCTGCAAACCCCCTCCTGCCATACTTCCAGTCTTGAAACTAAGAAGTCATTAAGTAGTAGGTTGGAGCCAGAGACTCTGTTTTCTCTCTAACAGGCTGGTACCTACAATGAGTTACCAAGGAGCTCTGTAAGCCTGGTTACCTGATCCATAAAAGGGAATGCTCCCACTTGTCCTGCCTGGCTCAGTGTTGCTCAACAAAGAACATGTTGACCTCGAATCTGTTTATACACCACAAAGTGCATATCACTGAAGAATATTGTCCTTAGCACTCAAAGAATCCTTCCTGTCTTACCTACTAACCCAACCCAACTCCTAATGTTTTTCCCAAATGTGGAGGGCGATCTCTTTCTTCCTCTACAAGTCCTTCTTCAAACTATTTTCTCAGCCAAAAAGGATCCTGGGGCTGGAGCGGTGGCTTAGTGGTTCAGGTGCTTGCCTGTGAAGCCTAAGGACCCATGTTTGACCCTCCAGATCCCACATAAGCCACATGCACAAGGTGACACATCTGGGTGAGGCCTCTCATGTGCACAAGGTGGCCACATGCCTGGAGTTCAATTGCAGTGGCTGAAGGTACTGGCGCACCAGTTTTCTGTCTCTCTCTCTCGCTCGCTCTCCCTCCCCCACTCACATAAAAAAAGAAAGGGTCTTCTTTCTCCCTCTCTGCCATCAAACACTTCATCCTCCCCAACTCCCCCAGAAGACCCACCCTCCGCCCTCCAAGAAGCCAGAACCCCATTCTGATGTCTCTTTGCAGAATTAGACTCTTTCTGGATCTTTCCGGGTTTTCTGGGTCCCTGGGTTCTTTTGTTCTCTGATTTTTAACTCCACCTTACATTAAAGTTCTTTATACACCAGGGTGTGCCTTCTCCCAAGGGACCAACTGTGAACAATTGTCAGGCCAACTCTGAACATTCAGTGCCTGACACCTACTCTGGGCCAGGGATGTGCAGTGGTGACAGTAAAAAAAAAAAAAAAGAGGGGGGACAGCAAATTGGTTGTCCATGCCAAGCAAATAAGTTTGTATGCATGGATTCATTTGGGGAAAATTTATACCTCATTATTTCCCAAAAGAGTTTAAGGAAACACTGAAAGCTGAACACAGCTCCAAGAAGAACAGCTAGAGTAAAAACAGAACAGTATGTCTCATGGCACCTGGGATGCGTTGTTTACTACAGTTGAATGCTGGATTTATCTCTGGTTTTCCTGGATGAAAGGGGAATGTGCTGGCTCATATACTTTTCATTGTACAACAGCTTTGGAATCAGATTGGAAAGAGAAATTTTTCCTGGCACTGTCTTCAAGGAGAAATTCATCAAGTGGGTCTTTATGTAACAGACATGAGGTAACACAAGAGAAGCGTTTCTAACTGGGCTTTTGTAAAAGGACACAAACGTCTTCAGATGGACAGTTCTCATGTTTGACTGCAGTTCAGAGAGGAGACATTCCTGCCAGAAACGGAGAGGACAAGTCAATAGGGGACTGGGAATGTAGCTCAATGATAGAGTACTTGCCTAGCATATGTAAGGACCCAAGTTCAATTCCCAGTGTCACCAGAAAAAAAAAAAGTGAGTGAATTTAATATCAGGCCTCAAAGATTATATGGAATTTACTGGAGGATCCTGATGACAAATAGACTAAAGGAAGAGCATGTGGGACGTTGGGCCATGAACATGAACCATCTCCTTGAGAGGCAGTACAGAGGGTCACCATCCTCTGAGGAAGGCAAGTGGCTGTGTCCCCGCAGCCGGGGCCTGTTTGCTCTGGAGGGCCTGTAGTGCATGATATCGGGGCATCCACTGTTTAACAGGAACACATGCTTGGGCTTGTGTGGCCTTCAGAGGACACGCAGGCAAATGTTGCTGCCTCGCAGATGTTGTGACAGACAGTGAAAAGAATTAGGGGAATGACGTAATTCATGACAGTGACATCTACTAAGACAACAGACAAGGGAACTTGTTTCCTGCCTTGGGTGGGGCTGAATGTGGAAAGCTTGGAGCATCTGTCTGTGACTTCCAGAGGCCAAAAGGTGGGAGCTAGTTTACTACGTTTATCATGGCCTAGAGAGAGAAAGCTCTGCTGGAGGGCTCCCTTCTGTGGATCCCACAGGTAAGATTCTTCACTTCTAAGCTGGCTGCTGTCTCTACATAGAAGGGCGGCCCTTGCCTTCAGGCCTTAAACCTGTCCAAGAATAGTAATGCCTGCTGCAAGATCCCCAGGGTTTTAGCTTGGAACTTATGTCTAAAGAAAACTGCTCCTCTCTTTAAGCCTTCCTTTTCCTATCCCCGGGTGCTGAGGCAGCGTCTGAGGTGTCTGCTCTGTCCCTCCACTCACATGACTAGAAGCCTGACCTTCTTCTCTGAAGTTATTTCTGGTTGAGAAAAGGGCTATTCTTTTTTTTTTTTCTTTTTAACTTTTCTTTTATTGACAACTTCCATAATTAGAGAAAAGGGCTATTCTGTCAGCACATGTGACTCTAGTGCAACCTGCAACCAAGATGCTACACAGTCACCTCAGGCCCCACGAGGCTGGCAGACAGACTTCTGTTGTTCCTATCAGTCATGCCACAGGACAAGAATGGAGAGAGAGAGAGAGAGAGAAAGGAATCACAAGATCAGTCAGAGGAGGGAGCAGCCATGGAAGCCATTCTATACATCAAGAACCATTTTATGTTAACCTCCCCATGATCAAAGAGGGTTGTTCCCATTTTAAAACATCCACAAACCCCTGTCTCACGGCAGGTAGTTCTCTTCGGCTGCCCTATCGGCTGCTCCCTTGCAGGGCACTCACTCGATCTGACTTTCTCTAACCTGACCTGCATGAGTTCTTTCACCTCCTTCAACTCCAGCTGATTGCTCACCACTTACGACATCAACAAGGATGCCCAAGAAGGAAAAGCAACTCTGTCCCTTGGGTCTCTAAAGCGCATGCAGACATTCGGGAACCTGACAGGGGAGTCCTGTGATCCATTGTCATAACTGTGCTCAGTGACATCCAATTGATGAGATTGAAGCTATATTTTAAATGGACTCATCCACAGGTGAGGACACTGGGGTAATGGGTGGAGACTTAAAAGACGCAGGTTTGGGGGCCTTGGGAGATTACTCAGTGATTAAGGTGCTTACCCACAAAGCCTAGCAACACAGATTTGATTCCCCAGTACCCACATAAAGCCAGATACACACAATAACAAGAGACTTTGGCATGACATTTCTCTCTCTCTCTCTCTCTCTCTCAGTCTGTCTTTCTCTGCATGCAAATAAATAAATAAATAAATAAATAAATAAATAAATAAAAGAGACAAGCCTGGTCTTTCCTCACAGGAAGTGACTATATATATTCAACCTGGACCTATCCTTCTTGTCATTGTTATTACTACTATTCTCGACAATGATAAGAAAGATGTCATGAATTGAATGGCCCAGCAGCCAAGTACAAAATTGCAATGTGTGTTTGTCAGCGGAAAGTATGTATGTTTTAATTCCTCAATATACCATGATTGGCATGATGTCTAAAATAAGTTATTCTTCCCAATGGCCAGCCATGAGGAAGTTTATGAGACCCAAGATGTCCAAATCAGATGTTTCTCCACCATTTCTTCTTGTCCTCAAGCCCACTGTCCACTCAAGCTGGGGAGATAGCCCTTCCCCAGCTGCCAGACACTGAGGTCCTGACAAGTCCCGCAGCTCACCCACTCAGCCCTGAAGGTGGACTGGGTCGTCACCACTGTGCCTCACATCCATCGGTAGCTGCTTTTCCTCCCTGCCTGGCCACTCAAAGCCTTCCTCTTGGCCTTAAGGTTCCCCCACTGGGAGACTGTGCCTTTTGGAGCCTCTTCCTCTGAAGCATCTTCCTGACAGAGCCACTGGGATCGTTCCCTTCGTGTAAGTTCAGTCACTTTCTTCCCACCACCATATCAACCTCCAATCCCTACGATGGCTAGCCCATCCTTCAAAGTCCAAAACCTTTTAGAAGAAAGCTTTCCTTGAAGTCTTAGTTGACTTGTCCATGGAGTAAATCCTGACAAAGGGAATGAGAGTAAGGCAAGTGCATGGGAAATAGTCCCAGGACATCTAAGGAGAAAGTTTTGAATCATCACTGAGGGCAAATGGTGCTCAAGCCAATAGGAACTCTGTTAACCATACAGATACAAATCTCCTACAGGTGGGAGGGTGGGAAATGTTTTTTCTTCAAGATATGGTCTCATATAGTTCAGGCTCAAACTCACTAAGAAGTCAAGAATGATCTTGACTTTGTGTGTGTGTGTGTGTGTGGCTGGTTAAAAATAAATATTTTTTAAAAAATAATAAAAAGAGTAGTCTTGAGCTTCTGATCCTCCTGTCTCTAATTCCCTAGTGCAGGGATTATATATAGGAGCATCTGCCACACCTGCCTTATGGAACTCAGAGCTTCATGGATGCTAGGCAAATACTCTCTCAACTGAGCAATATGCCCAGCCATGGAAGCTGGTTATTTATCTACCAACTATCCCGTGTCATTGAGTGAAAACTGGAAGAGGAGCAGGGAAGATGGGCTCAGGTGACCAAGAAAATCCTGCAGACAAAAACGACACAGGTCCTGGTGGCTGGAAGTCAGGCCAGAGTAGAGGGAAGAGTGAGCGTCAAGAGGGTGTAGATGGGGCTGCAACCCCCTGAGGACAAGAAGCCCAGGCCTTGCGGACAAAAAGGCATTGAATGGAAGAGAAGAATACCTTTATATTGTGATGAAACTCAAGGGCAGAAGCTAGCTAACTAAAGTAAAGTCCTAAGTTTTTCAATATTCTTTAAAAACCCATCCTGCTATGCAATACTCATCCTGAGCATCTGTCTTCTACTCTTAAGCACTTCCCATCTGAGTCTCGACTCAGTCTCCACAACAGCCCTGCAGGGGCACAACCAGCCCAGAGAGCAGGGGTAACCCAGGGCCAAGGTGAAGCAGAGCCTAAGAAGCCACCTGCCACACACAAGGTCAGCCAGAAAGGGACGGTGCAAGCCACATGTACCCTCAGTATCGCCACCTGCCAGAAACCTTTAGGATGACTGGGGAAACAGGCCAAGAAGCCACCCAGATAGCAAACTCAGGAAGGGTCCCTGTCATCACCAAGTGAAATCCCCCAGGCAGAATTCAAAACAGGCCAGACTAGAAAAATCTTTTATAAGCATTTTCAATGAAATCCAGAATCGTCCAACCTGCTCTCTACCTCGGAACGCTCTCACACATTCTGCCTCGTTTCCTCTGCACACGCTGTGCTTTATTGATAAACAAATGAGGTTTGAGCAGTTGAAGGGAATCACTCAAGGCCCTAGTTAATCTGAACAAAGCTAAGTTTCGAGGCCAGCCGCAGCCTTGCACCCAGCTGTCGTGCAGAAATAAGTCACTGCAATTTGTACCACGGAAAGTTACAACCTCATTTGAGGGAGTTTTGCATTTTTTAAAGGATGGGCTGCTATCTTTAGGTAAATCATTAGCTATAGGCGAAATGAATTCCTGTGTGTGCTTTTGCCTTCTTTCCTCCCTTGGCTTTCTGGCTTCATTCTTCGTTTTCCTCCTCTCTTTCTCTTTTTGTCTAAAAGAGGCAGGGTCTCTGAGAAGCTCAACTTAGTTTCTGCTTTCTCTCTCGGGGGCCCGGGCTCATCTGGTCCTCATGTAACTATAATTACCAGCACGTTTGTATGGCTCAGGGTGGAGGGAGGCGACAGTTCCACGAGGGGCTGGGAAAGGAATGGCCTTGATCTGGGCTGCAGCCTGGTTCTAATTTTAGCAGCCAAAGAGCATTGGACTTCCTGGAGGAATCAGATTGCCCTGCTCTCCCAGTACAGTGCTGACACCAAACATGTGGAGGAGATTCAGATCGCAGTAGTGCCAAATCAGGTTACACCTCCAGGTCATGGGGCCCAGCCTCCATCGATGAAATAGGGATGTGCCACTGTCAGAGCTTAGTAGCTCCTTTCTTGTAAAACTCAAAGTTTGTAGACAAAGTAGAGGGAGAAGGGGGAACAGAACCACCCACCAAGGAAGGACCAGATGAGCCAAGTCTAGAATCCAGGTCCTCTGTCTCAAGTTCTGTGATGTTATCCCCAAAGGCTTTGGCCATAGCTGGGAATACACTGTAATAGGCCCTTGTCAAGTTCTGACCATTCTGAAGTGTTTCTAAGTAACTTCCCCTACTAATTCTTTATTTTCTAGTAAGGTAAAATTGATATGCAGTGAAAGCACAGATCTCAGATATGTCACAATAAATTTGACACATGTAAACGTCCTACCAAAAGAAGGAACACTTCCATCAACCCCAAAACTTCTACCACGCCTCACCTTCCAGTCAGTCCCATAGACAACCTCCATTCCCTTTCTTATCAGTAAACTTTAGTTTTGTTGGCTCTTCAAGTGAATGGGCTCAGAGTGTCTGAGCAACAGACAGAATGATAACCTGGCTAAGCCCCTTGCACGTTCTTCTGTTGGGAGAATCCACTCTCCGTTCTCCTAAGCAAGCTGTTTCTTATGTGGAGGGAAAACTTAGCTTAACCCTGAGTCTCCATCCACTAAGTCTCGGATGTGAGAAATTTCAAACAAGGCCTCAGTGACCAAGGCTACATTTGTCAAGTTAGAAAACATCCGATCTTGTTTCCTGCCACAGGAGAGGCATGTTCTCCTGAGAGCTCTTTCGTCCACCCTTCAGAATCCCCAGATCGGCAGCTGCAGATATGTTAGTTGCATAATAATGAGTCTTCCTCTGACAGCTAGCCTGTATATGCTTTTTTCATTAGAATGCAAGCCTATTTCTTCATGAACCGCCCATCCAGCCCCTCTGAAGCTTTTAAATGGTTGGTCGATAGTACCAATAACTCAATGAGAAAGATATTCATGTATGTTTCATTTTGTGATGTTCCTGGGCAGTGATTTTCTGTATCTATCCTGAAATTTTTGGCTCCTGTTATTGGTTTGTCTGATTGCTGTGTATATATTCCATGTAACTTTAATTCTGTTTTGAGTTTTGTGTGTGCTTGGCAACCCCACTGTCCCCAGTGGAAAGAGAGTACGCTTTACCAGGCCATACCCCAGGAGGCCTGTCTCTCTTGCCTGGGGTCCCCTGAGACACCAGTGCATCTTGTCTTCACTCTCTCTCATGTACCTCATGCCATCATCTCACAGAAGTCTCAAGAGCTTCTTAAAGAACTCATTGTTCCTAAATCCTCAGCCTTAAGCTTAGCAAAGACAGTTCCATAAAATAATCAATAAGCTAAACTGACTCAGTCTAGGGATGAGCAAGAGACAGACTGGCTACCCACCTTCCCGTAACCAGAGTTCCCCTTCCCCAGCCCTGACCCACTATTCACACTCTTCTGGACCCCATGATCAATACTTTCCATTTACCTAATAAATCTTGATCCCAGGGTGAGAGATGGTGAGACCAGAAGAAAGACGATCACTGTATTGGTTACTTTCCTTGTCGCTGTGACAAAATCCCTGACAAAAGAAACCTAAGAAGGGTTTATTTTGGGGGGATACAGCCCTCGTGGCAGGGAGGGCATGGTGGTGGGAACATGAGTCAGAATGGAGGTTGTCTATGGGACTGGCTGGTCACACTGGGTCGGCAGGCAAGTAGAGATAAAAGAGGGTGCCGAGTCTGCAACCCCTGCTCATGGGCTGGTGCTGCTCATGTTCAGGGTGGGTCCTTCGTCCTCAGGTAAGTCTTTCTGGAAATTCCCTCACAGACACATCCAGGGGTATGTCTCCTAAGGTGATTCTAACTCCAGTCAAGTTGACACGCCTGGCCATCACAATCACTCACTGAATTTTTTCCAATGTCATTTAACTGTGAGTCATCCTACATCACCCCTTCACCATTCATTTCTCTGGAGTCCCACCTTCAAGAAAAATATTTTTCCCCAATTCCTTTTCAAATACCTTGTCATTCCTCTGTGCCTGAGGTTTTCTCTGGGTACCCAATTCACTGGTCTTTATTATCACAAAACAAAGAAATACTCCAGTCCCTAAAGGCCTTCTATCTTTTTCGTAGTATGTAATACTCTGTAGTCAGAACCCTATAGTCAAAGCACATGGAATGCAAGTTCCCCTGAGCCTTCACCCAGTTCCCAGTGTCGTTGACGCCTTTCTCCTAAGTGTCCTCACGAGTCACTTCATTGCCCCAAGTCAGAGAAACAGGTGTCTCCTCTCCCTTCTCATCTTGCCTTTTCTTTTTTGTTTAAGTTATTTATTTCAGAGAGTGAGAAAGGGAAAGAGGCAGACAAAATCCAGACACCTGTGCCACCTTGTGCATCTGGTTTGCATGGGTCCTGGGGAATCAAACCAAGGTCCTTTTGCTTTGCAGGCAAATACCTTTACCATTAAGCCATCTCTCTAACTCCCCTTTCTTTTAAACTTTTTTTTTAATTTTTATTAACATCTTCCATGATTATAAAAAATATCCCATGGTAATACCCTCCCCCCCCCCACTTTCCCCTTTGAAATTCCATTCTCCATCATATCCCCTCCCCATCTCAATCAGTCTCTCTTTTATTTTGATGTCATGATCTTTTCCTCCTCTTATGATGGTCTTGTGTAGGTAGTGTCAGGTACTATGAGGTCATGGATATCCAGGCCATTTTATGTCTGGAGGGAGCATATTGTAAGGACTCCTATCCTTCCTTTGGCTCTAACATTCTTTCTGCCACCTCTTCCGCATTAGACCCTGAGCCTTGGAAGGTGTGATAGAGATATTATTCAGTACTCCAGTCACTTCTTTCCAGCACCATTATACCTTCTGAGTCGTCCGAAGGTCACTGCCATCTGAAAAGAGAAGATTCTCTACCAAAAGTGAGAGTAGCATTAATATAAGGGTATGAACATTAAGAGAAGTGCTTAATGGGTAGTTTGATAAGCATAGTATATATATTTATCCAGACAGCAGCAGATGTTACACCCCTAGGGCTCATGACTACCCCTGTTTTAAGCTTTCAGTATCAGGGATGTATTCCCTCCCACGGAGCGGACCTCCAGTCCAATTAGAGGGCAGTTGGTTTCCACCATGATAGACGTGCCACTATTGTACCCGTTGGCTCATTTGGCCTGGCTGGCCAGATATAAGGCTTGCAGTGTCCACTGTTCTTTTTTTGTTGACATCTTCCATAATTATAGACAATAAAACCATGAAAATTCCCTCCCCTCTACCACTTTCCCCTTCACAAATCCACTATCCATCATATCCCTTCTCCCTCTCAATTAGTCTCTTATTTTGATGTCATCTTTTCCTCCTATTATGAGGGTCTTGTGCAGATAGTACTAGGAGCTATGAGGTCATGGATATTCAGGCTATTTTATGTCTGGAAGATTGCATTGTAAGGAGTCCTACCCTTCCTTTGACTCTCATATGCTTTCCAACACCTGTTCTACAATGGAGCCTGAGCCTTGGAAGGTGTGAAAGAGATGTTTCAGTGCTGAGCACTTCTCTGACACTTCACAGCACTATGGTGTCTTTTGGGTCATCCCAGTAGGTCACCGCCATCTGAAAAGAGAAGTTTCTCTAACCAGAAGTGAGAGTAGCATTAATATATGGGTATGAATGTTAAGAAAAGTGCTTACAGGGAAGTTGGATGAGAATACTGTATGCCTTTAGCCAGACACTATCAAGTGTTACAGCCCTAGAGCTCATGACTTCCCCCATCATAAGCTTTTGACTAGATTTTTCAGTACCAGGCATATATTCCTTCCCGAGGAGTGAGCCTCCAGTCTAATTAGAGTGTGGTCAGTCTCCCCCATGACAGACATGCCACCATTGAACTGAACCCATTGGCTCATTTGGCCTGCCTGGTCAAACTCAATGCTTGCAGTGTCCACTGCTGCTTATCTCTGCTGATGACTTCTGTCTCCCACAGGGCTGCAAGCAGCATAGCTTTCTTCCAGCTTTCTGTCAGCTGGTCTACTAGGGGGAAGTTTCCTCTTGCCTTTGTCCATCTTGAAACTCTGGTCTTAGCTCACAAGAGATCTGCAGTTGCCCCATTAAGCACATGACATTTATCTACAAGCAGAATTTTAGCCTCTGAGATGTTGCCTATGAATTCATGTGCTTGGGGTGCTTGGTCCCCGGTTGATAGCAGTTGGGGAGGTGGAGCTTTGCTGGAGGAGGTGTGTTGTTGGGGAGGGCTTAGGAAGGTCACAGCCAGCCCCTCTTTGCCAGAGCTGGCTCACACTCTTGCTGCTGTTGCCCACCTGCTGTGGCAGAGGTGAGGTCCAGCCTCTGCTCATGCCATGCTTTCCCCTGCCATCATGGAGCTTTCCCTTGAGACTGTAAGCCAAAAAAAATTCCTCCCACCAGCTGCTTTTTTTATAATGAGATGAAGTTTTTCTCTTTTTTTAAATTTTTATTTATTTATTTATTATTTGAGAGCTACAGAGAGAGAAAGAGGGAGAGAGAGAGAGAATGGGCGCGCCAGGGCCTCCAGCCACTGCAAATGAACTCCAGATGCGTGCGCCCCCTTGTGCATCAAAATCCTCCCATCAGCTGCTTTTGGCTGGGTGCTTTGTTCCAGCAATAAGAAAGGAACTATTAACAGCCTCACAAATCTTTTACAGTCAAAATCCAAGTGGATAATCACCCCTAGTATAGAAAATACTGAGCTGGAGCCCCGAACCACATGAGGCAAGAACTCTCATGCACCTCACTGTACCCCCAAAGCAGCTGGCCCAATAGCACCTGAAACCCTGACCAGTTGGTCTCAGCATCCCATAGCCCATTGTCACAGCAGACCAAAGAATGCAGCGAATATGGACTACACATGGGTCAAAAGGGGAAGAGTACACACCAGAAGAGACCTAACCAACCTCATGCTTTTAAAATATATATATTTATTTATTTATTTATGAGAGAGAGAAAGATGGGGAGAGAGAGAGAAAGAGAGAGAGGAGAAAGATGGATAGAGAGAGAGAGAGAATGGGCATACCAGGGCTTCTAGCCACTGCAAACGAACTCCAGATGCATGTGCCACCTTGTACATCTGGCTTACGTGGGTCCTAGGGAATCGAACTAAGGTCCTTTGACTTTTCAGGCAAATGCCTTAACCACTAAGCCATGTATCCAGCCCCAACATCCTCATGTTTTTTTTTTAAAAAAAAGAGCCACCTTGGGGGAAATGACTTGCTGGCTCACACAACAAGCAGACCACAAGGCATGTTCTGAGTTGGTTTGACCCCATGTGAGAAGCCATCACTTAAACACGCTGGAATTATACTTGATATATTCAGATGATCTAGAGATGAATGGAATCCTCTGGAAGCAAACAAAAACAAACATATGAGGACATGTAGATGAGAGTGTGTGAGTATACGTGTGTACATCCATGTGTGTACATGGAGAGGAAGATGATCAGGAAGGAAAGACTGGAGTGGGGAGCAGCCAGACAGCAAAAGATTAAGGTGCTTGGATTCATTTCACTTGGGGGAACAAATTTGAAAGCAGCATGGCAACAAGGAAGCAGCAGCAAAAATGAGAAAATACAATCTCCCTTAGTCATATGGCTTTGACATACAACCACATAAAACTACCACATTCCCTTCTAGGCATTTTCACACACAGATATTTTTACATGTTGGTGTCACAGTGCAAAGGTCAGTCAATAATGTGTTTGCACAATGCATGATGAGCATGTTCCCACACTGGTGAGCTAAGACTGGGATGCCATCACTTTCTGAATGAGTCCATGATGGCTGGAGATTTGTTCTGCCCAGCCCCAGTTTTATACAGGTTGGATTGCTTTCTTCTGATGAATTACTTGCTTACGATAAATTCTCAGGAATGTGTGTCAAAGGTCATACGCTATTTTCAATTGGACACATACTGTTGAAAAGATCAAGTCCAAAAGAGTCCCAGCTAATGGCATTACCATCTGCAATGCAGAAAAGTAGCCACTTCAAAAGCTCTCCTCCATGATGAAAATTATCATGTTAATAAGACTGAAAGCTTATTTGTAAAGGACACAGACAGGTCCTCTGGTCTTCAAACTCACAGGTGTGACATCTGACACATGAACACAGGAGGAGACCGTCTCTAAGAAAAAGAATATAAAGTCATCAAAATAAATTAGTCATGAAAGTATGGGAGAGCTTTCCCAGCCTCCCTCCTCACGCTGCACTGGCACCATGGGCACCATAGAAAGTCATGGGCAGCTCATCAAGCTCACCAGGGTTACCTAAGTGCTGGGCAGGACTGGCTAGCAGGGACAGTGTACACAGGTGCATGTGGGATTTCTGGATCACACAAACCACTCCATCATCCACAGTGTGAAAGGCCCTGTGTGTGAAGAGGATGTGCTCATCTTTTCGGAGTCAGAGGGCGTGGAGACTGCACTGAATTTGTTGTTGCATCCTGGATCCACCAGCTGGCCCTCAAGATGACCTGTGACTATTAAATAAAGTCTTTGTGTTCTGTCCAAAGGAAGGGTAGGGCTCCTTACAACGTGCTCCTCCAAACACAAAATGGCCTGGATATCCATGACCTCGCAGTGCCTGACACTACCTACACAAGACCATCCTAATAGGAGGAAAAGATGATGACATCAAAATAAAAGAGAGAATGATTGAGAGGGGGAAGGGATACAATGGAGAGGGATACGATGGAGAGTGGAGTTTCAAAGGGGAAAGTGGAGGGAGGGAGGGAATTACCATGGGATATTGTTTACAATCATGGAAGATGTCAATAAAAAAAGAGAGAAAAAGAAAATATGGGAGAAATCAAACTAAATGTTAAAAAGAAATGTAAAAGCCACAGATTAAAGAAATAGGAAAGAATCATAATTTTAAAAAAATATTTTGTTTATTTATTTGGGAGAGACAGAAAGAGAGAATGGGCATGCACCAGGGTCTTTAACTACTGCAAGCTAACTCCAGATACATGTGCCACCTTGTGCATCTGGCTTTATGTGAGTACAGGGGAAACAAACTTGGATCCTTAGGCTTTTGCAGGCAAGCACCTTAACTGCTGAGTCCTCTCTCCAACCCCAAGAACCATGACTTTTAATAATTAGCTGCCTGACATCTCCCCATATCACATTTCCCTTACATTTGTACTGATTGACCTCTTCACAGGATAATAATTTTCAGCATTATCTTCTAGAGCCAGGATAGAGCATTATCTCCCCCCTGGCATGTTTGGTCAACATTTACTTATGACTCTTGATAGGTTATAAAAGTTTCTTTCAGTCTTCTCTTTTCACATGGCAGTGACCACTGGAATGACTCAAAAGGCACCATAGTGCTGAGAAGAAGTGACAGAGGAGTGCTCAGCACTGAAACTTCTCTATTGCTCCTTTCAAGGCTCAGTGGCCATTGTGGAAGAGATAGTGGTAAGAATGTAAGAGCCAAAGGAAGGGCAGGACTCCTTACAACGTGCTCCTCCAGACACAAAATGGCCTGGATATCCATGACCTCACAGTGCCTGACACTACCTACACAAGGCCATCCTAATAGGAAGAAAAGATGATGACATAAAAATAAAAGAGAGACTAATGGATAGGGGGAGGGGATACAATGGAGAGTGGATTTGTGAAGGGGAAAGTAGGGGGGAGGGAATTATCATGGGTTTGTTGCCTGTATTTATGAAAGTTGTCAATCAAAAAGTTTTAAAAGAAATTTCTTTCAGCTTTAAAATTCATCATTATTATTTTAAAAATTCACCATTATTGTATGGTCAATCTTCATTGCCAACTTGACTGGATTTAGAAGCATCTGTAACTGTTAACATCTCTAGGGATGTGCGTACAGCTGTGCCCACAGAGGGTTACCTGAGGAAAGGAGAACTGCCCTGAGTGTGGATGGACCACCCCATAGGCTGAGGCCGTGGACCGAATAAAAAGGGGGAAAATAGAAAGGCACGTGAGTGCCAGCATTGCCTGCTGCCTGCTTCCCAGTCAGTCTGGACGTGAGCGTCCCAGCCACACAACCATGCACCATGAGCTCTGCCTGCCTTCCTTTCCACGAGCGACCATGCTCTCATAAACCAGGAGCCTTCCTTACCACGAGGGACTGGGCTCTTCCACACCAGGAGCCAAAATACGTCCTTTGGGCTGCAGGTGCGGCTCACCAGTTAAAGGCACTTGCTGCCAAGTCTGAGAGCCAGGGTTCAAATCACCAGCACCCACATAAAGTCAGAAACACAAAATAGTGCATGTTTTTGGAGTTTGTTTGCAGTGGCTAGAGGCCCTGGTGTGCCCGTATTCAATCTTTCTTTCTCTTTCTTTCATAAATAAAATATTTTTTAAAAGAAAACGTATATCCTTCTTTCCTTAAGTTACTTCTGTCAGACATTTGGCCACAGCAATGAGGAAATTATCACTAATGTCTCATAGAACTGTGGGATTTTCAATTTAGGCACATGTTAGTCAAGTGTCTTTTCTATATTAAATAATATATATTTGTAAGTCAATGGCTCTTTTATCACCAAAGTTGAACAATTTTTTCTTGATTTGGGCAGATCTTTTAGAGTTTATATTATGGCTTTTTATTTATATTTATATATTATAATATTTAATTATATTTATATTATTATATAGATGAAAGTTTTTCAAATCTCATTTGTCTCCTAGTGCTTATATACTCCCAGTACTGGCCACTGTGGGGCACATTCATGGGGTACAACCCACCAGCCTGTGCCTCAATACCAAGTGGCATGGACAAGCCAGACAATGGCAGGAAGGCTCCTGAAAGCCATTCATTTTTAAATATTTTATTTTTATTCATTTATTTGAGAGAGAGAGAGAGAGAAATAAGAGAATGAGCACACCAGCGCTTATAGCCACTGCAAATGAACTCCAGATGTATGTGCCACCTTGTGTATCTGGCTTATATGAGTGCTGAGGAATCGAACTTAGGTCCTTTGGCATTGCAGGCAAGCACCTTAACCACTAAGCCATCTCTCCTGCCCCCTGAAAGCCATTCTTACATGAGAAGACAGAGCAACAATTTAACTCTGCATGGAAATAATTGAGTCTTACCTAACGCAGACTAGATGTATCTCTAGGTCAATTCCAAATCTCAGACATACTTTTGGTCACACAAATTCTAACATAGGGGAAAATAATAGAGGGGGAGGTCAGAGTCCAAAGGCATAAAGATATTAATCAAATAGGATTCAAAATTCTTACATGTTCAAGTTGCCTAAAAATGTATGACCATGTGAACACATTGCTGGGGCCCCTCCCAGGTCTTTTTTTCTTATTTTTTATTTATTAATTTATTTGAGTGTGACAGATAAAGAGAGAAAGAGGCAGAGAGAGAGAGAGAGAGAATGGGCGTGCCAGGGCCTCCAGCCACGGCAAACAAACTCCAGATGTGTGCGCCCCATTGTGCATCTGGCTAACATGGGTCCTTGGGAATGGAGCCTTGAAACGGGGTCCTTAAGCTTCATAGGCAAGTGTTTAACCACTAAGCCATCTCTCCAGCGACCCCTCCCCCGCAGGTCTTTGAAAGAGATCTATGTGAGGGACTTTATCTTTATCATTCTATGTTTGTCACTGGAATTAACTCAAACATCACTGTGATATAGTGAGAGTCTTTAATTACCTTAATTGTAATGGGGTGTTGCATGGGTGTCTTTTTCTAATTACAATTGAGAAATGACACTGAGGAGAAACTGATCTTTGCATTCCAAATAATTATCATCCCCTTCTGGAGATGATTAAGAGGAAGCTGAACCCCAACTATTACCTCCCTCTCCTTCTCTGGACTGTATTAAAGAGAAAACCATGAGAGAGGAAGAGGGGAAGAATCTGAAGGGTCACTGGAATCTGAAGCTTCGTGTTGCATCATTCTGGGGCTTTCCCACCCCCAACAGCAAATGATATACATTCCAAGAAAACCGCTAAAAGTGGATTAAAAACAGAAAGGACTAAATAGCATCTCACTGTCCATTAGCTAATTGCTTATGCAGAGTGGTGATATAACTCCATGCTTATTAGAATAAGGAAAGAGGTTTGGACAGAAGTGGTGGATGGACAATGGGGTGGCAGGGGGATGTTTGAATCCCCGTAATTCTAAGGGACAAGCATGTATGAATTTTCCATAAAATGCTGAATACAATAAAAGTAGCTAGGGCAGAGCCTTCTTGAAGTCATACAGCTCAAAAGTGACAGGTAGCAGGTAAGAGGTACTCAGTGACAAGAGCTCTGGAATCATCGAGGCGAGAGTAGGGAGAGAAAGAAGAGATCATGAGACCAGACCATAGACACTCATGACAGTTTAAGTCTAGCTTGATGAGCCAGAGAGCTTAGTTAGGCTCAGGTAAATAAACATGAGTAAGGAGTTACTTACAGGAGCATGGGCAACTTATGAGTCGATATAGCACTGAGGAAAGTGTCTTTCACTCTCCTAGTAACTGCCTAACCACTCTCTGGTAAGGGCTTGGGACCTTGTGAGGTCCTGCCCTCCAGTCACTGTTAACTATCAATTCTTAGAGAAGGGCAGGCCCTCCGTGGTGGACCATCAATGGGCCCAGTCTTGCGTGGGTGTCCTGTGGGCGATCATAACTTCCAAGAGCTCCAGGGGGCAATAGCCATGTTATGCCCAGAGGATAGCATTCCACAACAACGGGTATTCCACCAAGAAATTCCACAGAACTGTGAAGAAGGTCTTCCAAAGAACCTTCCATGAGATGCCCAACTGACCCCGCAGAAGAGCCACCAGTCTGAGTACCCGTTACCCAGACAACCACAATGGAGAAAGCAGCCACCATCACACATGGGACTTTAGCAACGCCCACCGGCCACACGGAGGTGGAAGGAGGAGAGCAGACGGAAGAGAGGAGAGTGTGAGAAGGCAAACCTGGCCTCCTGTCTTCCAGGCTCTCAGCTGAAGACTCTGAATAAGTGGGAGATAAGCATCGAATTCACCATGATGAAGTTTTAATCCACGCGTCAGGCCAAGGAAGAGGAATGGGGAAGTTATCATAGAACGATTGAAGGCAAAAAAAAAAAAAAAAGAGAGAGGTTACAGAAAAAAGTAACTGAACAAGTTCAGGCTGTTCAGTAAATTACATTATTCATACGCTTGAAGAACTAAGAAGAGCAGGTGGGAGGTGTGCTGTGAGACCAGAGCCACCCTTCGCTGGTTCCGCTGTTTTCTCCCCACCCCACACATGCGCAGGCTTGGAGCTGCCGCTGTGATCTTTGGCCTAAGGAATTCCCCAGCCCTCCTCCTCAAACCTCTGCTCTGTTTATCAGAAAGACAGTCGTGGGAAATCACGCTTAAGGAGAATGAGTGTTTTTAACTTGTATGATGCAAAAAAGAGAAAACTTCTGAGCATGAGGTAAATTCACTTTCGCCCCAGTTTTCCTACGCTTGCTATTCTCTCAGTCCCTAACCAGGCAGTGGCACATGGTCTGGCCGAACGACAGAAACCGGTCATTGGTATGTGGAGGTCCTACCTGTCAGTAGCCGAAGCGAAACTTTTACCTGTCAAGGGTCACACCTTCCCCACTCTCACAGCAGGAGCGTGGCTTCTCCAGGGTTTGGGATTAGCTAGAGCAGCTCCGGATCTCAGACCCCGCAGGGTCCTCTAATCCCATGTGGGATTCGTGCATAGCTCAGTTCTCGCAGCCACCTGAAGGACTGTCATACCAACTTTCCATTTCTAGGACCGTCCTGTTAGTGTTCCTGCCACTGAGTAGAAGCCAGGAAAATATTAAATGAGAGACGATAAAGGAGTGTATTGTGCAATCAGAAATCCTGAGCAGTGGCATTCTAAAAGTCTCCTATGATGCTCATAGATGAACCTCACTTCACCTTCAAATTAAAACTTAGAAAAAGGGGAGGGGCTAGAGAAATGGCTCAGTGGTTGAGACATTTTCTTATAGAGCCTGATGGCCAGGGTTCAACTCCCCAGTGCCCATGTAAAAGTTCCAGATGCACAAAGTGGCACATGTGGCTAGAGTTCATTTGCAGTGGCAAGAGGCTCTGATGTGCACCCATTTTCTCTCTCTCTTTCCCCCTCCCTCCCTTCTTCCTTCCCTCTCTCCTTGCAAATATATAAAAATAAATTTTAATGAAAATAGAAAAAAGCAGCCAGGCATCCTGATATCATCGTATAGGTGAGAAATGGAGGCAGAAGATTGCCAGCTCCAGGCCCACGTGGACTACATAGAGAGATCCTGTCTCAACACCAACAAAAAGAAAAAGAAAATACAATATTCCACTACTAAAGTCACCTTCATTTGTGAAGAAGGAAATGGCTGTTCTGTTTATGGGAACATGTTGCTGGGTCTTCTTCAACTGTGAGAAGAGACTGACTGGTGGAGCTGAGCTGTGAGAATAATAATGGTGATGGGGAGTTGGGCGCTGTTCCCTCTGGATCAGTAGAAGGGAGCTCCAGGGTTCCCCAAGCCTTGGAGGGGAGAACATACGGAGAAATCTCTTCTGCAGGGAATAGATCCCAGCTATAGGGAGGCGATGACGAATCCAGAAAGAACAAGGGTCCCGAGGATGTCCAAGGAAGGGCTGGGGCAATTTACTGCCTCTGCTGGGTTGCTCAGTCCTTAGGACTTCACTAACTTGACACACTTGTAAGTGATTTGAGGAACACAGAGGAGTTGAGCCATGCTTTCAAAAGAGTCATGTCGCTTCCGGTTAAGATGGCGGCTTAGGAACCACACCAAAGCAGCCTAGGGGAGAAAAAGCCAAAGAATACCCAGCAAAATACACACTTTTACTAAAAAGTGAGGTGTATGAGAAATTAAAATGGCAGCAGAGAAGCAGGAGAGATCCAGGGCATCTAGAGCCCACACAGGCAGGCCTAAGTGGCTCCTGCAGCGGCGGCTCCGGCAGCTGCAGTGGCAGCGGAAGCGGCGGCTCCGGCTCCGGCTCCGGCTCTGGCTCCGGCATTGGCAGTGCCAGCTCCGGCAGCAGCAGCAGCGGCAGATCCAACAGCAGCAGCGGCAGCTACAGCAGCGGCGGTACCAGGTCTGTGGGGCCACAGCTGCCAGGCTCGGCTTGCCCCACAGGAAAAGCCAGTGCCCAGCTCCAGAAAACAGAACAGCGGTCCAGCGATCCAGACAGCCTACTTGAACCCACAGGGCACCAAAGAGGGACGCATAACTGAGACCAAAATCATCCAAAAAGGTAACTGGGATTGCACCAGGGAAGGGTCTCACTTGATCACAAGCTGACTTGGAACCCTCAACAGACCAGAAATCTTAACCTCTTTGTTGATAGAAGATCTGGTTGTTACAATACCTACTCTTGCATAAATACTCGGTGCTGCTTTTCATTGAATGTGTACATTGTTTAGTTATATTTTAGAATCTATCTGTACTTTGTTCCACTCAGCCTACTTGAATACTCCCATAGCAGGCAAACCCAACCCCTAGGAACACCTTTGTAGATACTCTGAGAGTCTTAAGAGCCACACCTAACACCTTAACCTCCTACCCTGAAGATATATAACATCAGATCATTTGATACAGCTAAGAATACCTAGCTAGCTAGAAAATCCAAGCATTAACTTAATCCAAGATGCAAAAATATATACATTATGACACAAGGAACACTAAAAAGCAAGAGAATATAAATTCACCAAAAAGTATTAATGCATCAGAAATGACCTCCAGTGAGAACGAGTTAGAGGAAATGCCTGAGAAAGATTTCAAAAGAGTAATTGTAAATATGCTCAAAGAAGTCAAAGAAGAAGTCAAAGGAATCAAAGAGGAAATCAAAGGAATCAAAGAAAAAAGTCAGGGCAATGCTGATTACAGGGTAGTTGGCCAAAGGAAGGGTGAGAATACACCAGAAGCAGGAATCCAAGATAAGTGATCATGGGAACACAGATCCCCAGGCCCTGACCCAGGGTCCTCTGTGGGACTGGGGAGGTTTTCAGACTCCCTACTGTGAGGATAGAAGGGTCCCCACTGTTTACTCTGAGGTACCCTACTCCTAGCCATGTCAATAAACATCTGCTAACCTTCAAATGCCATTCCTTGAAATTTTTTTTTTGGCTGAAGTTGTTTTTTTCTGGTCAGTGGAACCTTCTAGACATCATTGCAGCAGGATGGAAAAACAGGAAAATGGGTACCCACCTTTCACCTACACTAGAAAGCAGGTCATGGCTGATGGGAGCCAGCACTTGACTCCTCCAGCTCCCTTTGTCCCTGGCAGAGGGGCTGGCTCTGGGCTGTGCCATCACATTGGCTAAAGGATTCCCCTGCTGGGTGAAGCTCTCATCCTTTTGGGGACAGCTGACACAGTAAAGGATTTTACACCATCCACCTTCCCCTCCCCGTCTCCCTTTCCCACACCTCTTGCCTCTCTGATGAAACACCTGCGCTGGCATCTTGGTTTTGGAATCTGCTGCTGGCTATGTCCAAACGAAGATGAGCTACTCCACGAGTGAGCCTGCCCAGCTGAAGGGCTGGGAACATTCAGGTGACCCCTCCGTCCTTCCCCCTTCCCTGAGAGCATCACTGGGGACTCTGTGACACCGACCTGCATCGGATGTTCCACAGGCACTGCTATTTCCATTCCCAAAGGCAAGTCTCTTTCCACTCGCACACGGCCTTAAGCAAACAACCTTCAGCATCCTTTCTTGCTGGGTGAACCATCGCTTCCACTCCCACAAATCCAATTACTAGAGAAGCCAAAAGGAGTCCACATTTTTTAATTTTTCTTTTTTAAAAAAATATTTTAAAATATTTTTTATTTATTTATTTTTATTTATTTGAGAGAGACAGAGAGAGAGAATGGGCACACTAGGACCTCCAGCCAATGCAAACGAACTCCAGACGCATGCACGCCCCTTGTGCATCTGGCTAACGTGGGTCCTGGGGAATTGAACATGGGTCCTTTGGCTTTGCAGGCTAATGCCTTAAGAAGGGTTTGGCCACCTCATATTGGAAAAATGTCTTGCAGAAAGACCTGCTGACTTTGCCCTGGCCTCTTGCTTCTCCAACCAACCTTGTACTCTGCACCTTTCTAGGACTACCTGTGGTGATGAGGAAAGCCCGAGATGCTAAGCAGGCCTAAACACTGGCCAGTGCCTGGCTGGGGCTCCACAGAGCCAGCACTGATTGGTAACCCTGTCGTTCAAGGGCTTCCTCCACAAGGTGCCATCTGGCAGCCATTCAACCTACTCCGCACTCCTTGGGCCAAACCCTCCCACTCCACCTCACTCTCCCTTTCCTGAGGAAACTGAATCTATCTGCATGAACTCCCTTCTACTTCAGACATGCTATCCTTGCCAGTCTCCTCCCCATCCCTCCTGGCTCAGAGAAGAGCCTCCTTCACCAATGCCAAACCTTTTGAATGCTACCCCTCTGTCCTTCCTTCCCATTCCTTCACACACACACACACTCTCTCTCTCAGGTAAAACCAACCTGCCATCTCCTATCTCTTCAGCTTTCTCACTCTCTACCCGGGACCTCTGACATCAGGCCCCTCCGCTTCCCCTAGACCAGATTTCCTTCCTTATCCTGCCGGATATCCAGCCCGCTCACTCACCAGGAATTTCCAGCCCCGCATTAGTGCCAAGGAAGCCACTTGCAGCCATTGCTCTGTCACCCTTAAAGAGTCTCACTAGAGGTAAGGCAGATGAGTGTACATATTGGCCACCGATATTTCGTTCCTCACAACTCCTGAGGCCAAGTCAATGTCTTAACCCTTAGTGGCTCCCATTCCTTTCACTCCCATCCACTGCTCCAGGGAATGTACTTCTGAGGGTCTGCCCAGTCCTCTCTCCCAGACATCAAAGGGTATCACTCACTTGGCATGAAGGCACTCCGACTATGTCCCTTTCAGTCACTACAGGAAGCCAGAGAGCCCATGACACCCAAGGCTGGTATGGCTCTACTCTTCACCCCACCAGACTCCCCTGACATTATCCACCAGCCAATCCACGGCCACTGGACTTCATTGACACCTTCCTCCCTCCTAGCACCTTCAGTTCTCTCAGTGAGAGTGTGGAGACCTGGTTGCTTTGTTTTGTTCATATCAATCAGAAAAAAATAACACACACGTGATAACAAATCATATAGCACAAACATATCAAAAGTAATACCTATCAATCTACCTCCCCTTTCAGCTCTGGCACCCATGCCCCGCAATTCCCACGACCTCTCAGAAGAGGAGGTGTCCCGACACTGGGATCCATTTAGAAAGTGGTCTGCACCGATTCTGCTTTTGTTTTCAGTGCGTAGAGTGTCTTTCTCTTCCTTCTCCCTCCACTCCCATGGCTGTAGCAGGAACATGGCCCATGTCAAAGGACTTATAACTAAGAGCATCATATGATAGAGTGACGGTGTGTCTGATGAAGTCTGAACAAACTTACAGAGGAGAGGAAGGATTTGTAAGGCTATGAGCAAAAGCTACGGAGGCACTTTCAGACGAAAGTGAGGAGCTGATAATGCGTTTGTGTCTCCTCATAGACACTACGCAGTGCTTACACACCTCAAATGGAAAACCAAGGGCTTACTAGATGTTTAGCCAATGCTTTTGTTTAATATTTATTTACTTGAGAGAGAGAGAGAGTGGGCATGCCAGGGCATCTTGCCACTGCAAACAAACTAGATGCCTGTACCACCTAGTGCACCTGGCTTTACATGGGTACTAGGGAGTCAAATCCAGGCAATCAGGATTTGCAAGCAAGCACCTTTAACTGCTGAGCCATCTCTTCAGCCTGGTACTGATGGCAAGGGGCTTGGGCCACCTATTAAGGACTGAGGGCAATAACAGGGTGCTTTAACCTGAGTTTGAAATTTTTGAATAAGAAGAAAACAGTCCTACCTAGAATTAGTGACCATAAATCCCCCCCCCCAACTTGAGACTCTGAGTTTGGATCCCAGCACCCTTGAAAATCCAGGCATGGTGGCATGTCCTTGTAATCCCAGTGCCAGGAAAGCAGAGATGGGGACTCCCCGGGGCTCAATAGCTAGCTCAGTAGTCTAACCAAATTGATGAGATGTGGGGTCAGAAAGAGACCCTGCCTTAAAGAGTAAGGTGGAGAGTGACTGAAGAGGACCCCCATTATTAACCTCTGGCCCCCACACATACTTACACACACACACGCACACACATACATGTATGCCCCCACACCCATTCATGCACTACACAGTCTCTCTTTGTGAAAAGAAATAGGTCAGTGCCACCCTACACCAGGAAAAGCAGTATGGCCAGCAAGGCAGTCTGACGTCAGCTCTGATGAGCATAAGCTGAAGTCCTGACTGAGGCTCACCAGACTCACATGCTTGGGCTCACAGCTTAGCTGCATTTCCTGACTCCCTTGCAGCTCAGTGGAGCCACGTGACTGGTTCCCCCCAGTGACAGGTGATCAGTAAAGAAGCAGTTAATCATGTCACAAAGTGGCTTTGATATTCATGGCCTCACAGTGGCTGACACTACCTACATAAGACCTGAAAAATAGGAGGAAATAGGAGGGAAACAAAATAGAAGCAAAACTAATGGGAATGAAGGGATTCAGCAGTGGGGGGAGGGATCTGGGAGAAGGGAAAGGGAGGGTGGTGGGAGGGGATTGTGATCATAGTATATTGCTATATGTATGAAAGTTGCCAATAAAAAGGTTTTTAAAAGAGAAGAAGAAGAAGCAGTTAAAGGGCTGGAGAGATGGCTTAGTGGTCAAGACACTTGCCTGCGAAGCCTAAGGACCCTTAGTCGACTCTCCAGGTCCCACGTACGCCAGACACACAGTGACACAAGTTCTCAAGGTTGCACATGCACACAAGGTGGCCCACGAGTCTTCGATTGCAGTGGCTGGAGGCCGTGTGCTTGAGAGCTAATTCTCCCTCCTGCTCTTTCGCTCTCTTGCATTAAAAAAATAAAAGGCCAGTCTGTTGGACCTGCCTCAAAAAATAAATTAAAAAAAAAAAAAAGAAAGAAACAGCTGAACACCCAGGAGCATTCTCTGCTCTCTGGCTTCTCCAACCGTGGTAACTTGGAGCCAAGTTGTAGAGGTGACAGGGTGAAGGGAGTCTGACCTCCGGGTGGAGGGAAGCTCCCCAGCACAGCTTCCCCGCGAGAATGGAGAGGTCAGCGTTCCCCATATCAGAACCCAAGACTGGCTGCCGAAGACTCACCTCCCTGCGGCACTCTCCTTTCCTCCTCCTGCACAGCCGGCACCAGGCCTCCGCACTCGCCCCTCACCGGGGGCCGAACCGAGGCACAGGCACAGGCTGGGGCCCAGCAAAGACGGTGAGCACAGCACGACAGTAGCAGAGCCCCCAGTTCCCACGTTCCCCATCCGCACAGTCATTTCTTCACCCTGCCCTACTCAGGCTTTCCAGGAACTTCTAGCTCCTAGAAACCAGGATCCTCACAAGATTAACCCACTGTCCAGAAAGCCTTTAGAGAAAGAGCAGGGGCCAGGAAGAAATTCTGAGTTCTGCCACTGGCTGACCGCGTGGCCTCTAGCTAGCTAACCTCTCTGAGCTCCAGTTTCCTCATCTATCACTGAATCAGAGAGAAATAAATATCTAGGATGTGAGACACAGAAAATCAAACTCAAGGGCTGGAAAGATTGCTAAGTGGTTAAGCACTTGCCTACAAAATGTAACCCCTGAGGTTTGATTCCCCATTACCCACATAGAGCCAGGTGCCCAAAGTGGTGCATACATCTAGAGTTCCTTTGAAGTGACTGGAGGCCCTGGCCTGCCCATTCTCTCTGCCTGTCAATGCTTGCAAATAAATAAAAATAAAAATGTAAAAAAAAAAATCAAACTCAACATGAACAAAATGAAGTTAAGTAGAGCTAATTGACTGTAGAGCTGGACAGGCCAAGGTTTACCTTCAGGCATAGTTTGATCAAGGCCTCACAGATGAACCACATTAGCAGAGTACATGCTCTTCTCCCTGTTTCCCTCTGCTGTTCCCTTTCAGCGTTCAACCTCCCTTTACCTGAGCAGTCCGGGCTCTGTTCCCAGGGCTCAAAGCAGAAGCCGAACAGAGAATTTGTGTGCATGCATCATCTCTAACTCCACTCTCACTGGCCTAACCTTAGGTCACATGCCTACCCCTAGCTCTGTCCCTATAGGGCAGGAGAGTAAATTCCCACTTTGATCACTGGTCTCATTGTCAACTTGACAGGATTTAGAATCACCATCTCTGGGCATGTCTGTGAGGCATTTTCTAGATTAGGTTAAATGGAGGTGAGAAGACCTGCCTTAAATGTAGATGGTGTCATTCCATGGGCCAGGCTCCCAGACTGGAAAAAAAAGGAGAAGGTTAGCTTAGCGCCAGCATTTGTCTCTCCCTGCCTCCTGACTGAAAGTACAATGGGACCAGCTGCCTCAAGCTCCTGTCACCATGTGATCCCTGCCCCAAACAGTGAAGCAAAACTAACTCTTCCTTCCTCGAGTTACTTCTGTCAGGCACTTTGTCACAACAACAAGGCAAGAAGCTAATATATCACACCTTCCATACACGGGCACTTGACTTGATTTTTTTTGTGTGTGTGTGAGAGAGAGATCTAAAACAAATTATCTGTTAGATCCATTTTATCTAATAAATGACCCTAAAGCTTGGAAGCTTAAAATAGCCACATGATTACCTCATAGGCTCTGCCTGTTGAGAATCTGGGAGTGGGTCTGACTCAGGGTTTCTCCAAGGTGGCAGCCAAGTGTCAGATGGGGCTGAAGTCATCTTGGGACTTCTCTGGGGCTGAGGGCTTGGCTTCCACACTAATCCATATGGTGACCGGTAAGCCTCAGCTCCCCATGGTTCTCAGGCTTTCTCCACGGTTCCCAGCTCAATGTGGCTGGCACCTTCCATCCCTGCCTGCATGGGCCTCTGCTCAGGCTTGCTGTCTTTGAGGCAACTGTCTGGTCCCAGAGAGAATAATGAAAGGTGAGGTAAACCCGAGACACAACCATAATTCAGAAGTCACATCCTGTCAGCTCTGTCACGTGCTATTGGTCACACTGACCAGCCCCAGTATGTGAGAAAAGGACATAAGAGTATCACTCATAGGTGGTGAGGACCACTGAGGGTCACTATGGAGACTGACTACCACATCATATTGAGAGGATGAGGGACACCAAGGTGAAGCCCAATCCATGTTTGACAGAAACTGTCCCAGGTTTCAATCTAAAACTCTGGGGCTGGAGGGATGGCTTAGCAGTTAAGGCGTTTGCCTGCAAAGCCAAAGGACCCAGGTTAGATTCTTCAGGACCCACGTTAGCCAGATGCACAAGGGGGCACACGTATCTGGAGTTTGGTTGCAGTGGCTGGAGGCCCTGGTGCACCCACTCTCTTTCTTGCTCTCTCTCTCTTTCTCCCTCCCTCCCTCTTTCTCTGTCAGATAAATAAAAATGAAATATTTAAATTTTTTTAAAAACTAAAACTAAAAGTCTGGATCCTGGAAATTCCTGTCAGTCTGGAGAAAACGAGGGTGAATGGATTGGCCAAGCGTTCACTGATTACAGGAGGAGGAAGATAAGTTTCTCATAGGACATTGGGGCCCATCCTCTGTGCTCCCATTGCCCAGCAGGAGGCTGAGAACCACACAGAGGGAGTGGACAGTGCCAGGATCACAGTGAGGGGGGACAGAGTTCAAAGATCCTAGGCCTTCTCTCCCCCAGTCCTGGGCCCTCAACTCACACCTCCACTTTTCCACCACCATGAGCCCTGGCTGCTCCTCGAGAGAGCAAGTGGTCCACAGCAGTTCTGTGGATGATCGCCTAGGAACTCACCTCATCATTCCTTTTCCTTTGACCTTCCAACCAAGCAGCTGCAGCCCAGACAGAAGAGTTCCAGGCCTAGGAAGCAGTAGACCAAAGATAAGCTTCGTACAACAAAGTAAAGCTCAGGGCCGAAAGATTCAGTTCAAATCTGTGTTCCTACTCAAATGAGCTAAACTTCTCCGAGCTCCACATCTGTAAAATGAGTGCACACCCACGTTTCCTTTCCAATCTCACTGGGTCTCTCACTCTTCCACTATCTGAGTGGAATAACTTGGATTCCCCCAGGACTCCCTCCCCTACCTATGCCATGAGAAGCAATTAGATGTCTCCCAAAGAGTTCCTCACCTAGGCCCCTTCTTGTTGATTGTATTGAGCACCTGCTATGTGTCAGGGAATTCTCAAATGGTGGAAAAGATAAAGGAATATAACATATTCACAGGCTCTTCTCTCTCACTTTCTCTCTCTTCTCATAGGAAGCCCAGCTTTCCCCTAACAGGATTATGCTGAGCCACTGTGCGGGACCTCCGTCTATTCACCCTGCCCTCGGGATGTGTTGTAAGAGCTTTTCTCTCTCAGCCTCATCTCCCCAAAGTGTTCCTTCAACAAGCACACCCCATCTTAGGAGACAGAAGTGGAGGCAGGTGGTTTTGTCTTTCACCGAAAGTGTGTGTCCTAGTCTGTGGCGATGGCCCAGCTTAAGTGAATGCGTGTTGGGGGTCTGCCAGCAGACGAGCTTCACAAATACAGAAAAGACCTCTTCCCACAAAGACTGATGCTCTGGTTTTCCCATGTCTTGATATTTCCTTCTCACCCTGGTCTAACAGACCAGGTGTGCTATGGAGTGGGGACCAGCCAGAGTAAAATGAGCCTCGAGCACGCTGGTGTGAGGTGATAGAAGCTGTAGGAATGTGCAGTGTGTGGAGGCAGAAGCTCTTGGCCCCAGACTGCCCGCTAGTGAGCTCATGTCTCCCAAACAGAAAGAAATCGGCTCTGCCCAATGCTACAGAGACTGAAGTGAACATGTGACAAGGCACAGTGGTCTCCTTACTCCTGTAATTAAGGCTGTTGATGTCCGAGAGCCAAGTAGAATGGGGTCTCCTTTGTTCTAAGGAGTCCTGTGTTCTGGTTTTTGTGTGTGTTTTTTTTTTTTTTTTTTTTTTTTTGTCTAGGATAAGAGATTCAGCTGTCATTGGAAAGACAGAGACCAACAGGAGCTCCTGGGTCCTGCCTTGGCTTTGGGCCTCATCCAGTAATTCTGATTTCTTCGCCCTGTGCTTGAGTAGATGTGAACATTGCTAACAAACACACAACAGTGTGTCCTCAGCCAAAACCTGGACTTCACAGTGTTTAGTAAAGGGGAGAATTGTATTTAGGAAAAGGAAATTTTATTTTTCATGCAAAATGAGTCCAGTAAGTCTAGAGACCTGTGCTTTATGCATGAAGGAGGAAAGATGTGCTTGTAGGAGAGGGGAAAAAAAGCCACTTCATGAACAAGTGCAGGTGGATGTGCAAATGTCCAGTGGCAGAGTCTAGTTGAGAGGCAGGTGGCTGGGTAAGGGACCTGCCTCATGGGTCCTTGAGGGCTGGGGAGAGACCTCAGTGTATAATGTGCTTGACTCACAAGCGTGAAGACCTGAGTTTGATCCCCAGTACCCACATAACAACCTGAGCTGAGCATAGTGGTCTACACCTGTAACCTTAGCACTGGGAAGGCAGAGAAGGGAAGACCTCTCGGGTTCCCTGGCCAGTGAGTCTGGCCCCATTGGTGAACTCCAGGCCCATAAAAGATCCTGTCTCAAAAAAGGGGGCAGCAGGTCTGAGGATGACACCAAGGTCTGGCCTATACACACACACACACACACACACACACGTGCACACATGTTCCTGCACACATGTATGCTGAACACACACACACAGGACACACACAGGGTCTCTCTAGCCCAAGCTGACCTGGAGCTTACTCTATAATCCCAGGCTGGCCTCAAACTCAAAGCAATCCTCCTACCTCTGCCTACTGAGTGCTGGCATGAAAACGTGGCTCTGAGATTTCTTTCTGCCTGGCTGGCCTCGCTTTCTGTCCCCTGGTTCTCTTCCCTTTGCAGGCATCTCTGTCCTGGGACCTCTTCCCCACCTGTCCTCTCTCCATGGATCCTCCCTGCTCGGTCCTCCAGCTGTGTAGAGGAGGCATTCCTGCTTGAACTTGTAGCCCTAACCTTGTCTCTTCAGACTTCTGCAACCCTGTTTTTATCCCCCTGCGCCTGATTTCCATCTTCCGTTGGGCTGCCAGGGTCCTTCTTTTCAAACCTGAGTTAGGTCATGGCGCTTGTCTCCTCGGATTCAACAATGGCTCCCAGCCAACTCAGGACAAGAATTCTTATAACAAGACCCCACCTGCTCCCTCTGTGACCTCATCTTCTGTTATAACTCCCCCCCCACATTCCATTCCAGCCACAATGCCCTTCCCAATGTTCCCTGACCATTCCGAACTCTCTCCTGCCTCAGGCCCTTTGCGTGTGTTGTGCCCTCTTGGATATGAAGTGCCTAGACTCCACTTCTCTTCCCCAGGTGTGCATGCATTTTAGTCTCTGCTTCCCTTCTCATTCTGCTCAGATGTTACCTTGTCATAAAGGTCTTCCACGATCTCAACTTAAAATGATGTCCCTTCCTCCTCCATTCTCTAGCCCTTTACCCTGGTTTGAGTTCTTCCACTTAACACGTTTCTACCTGACATGTTTGTTTCTTCTGTGACCGTCCACTTCCCCTCTCCAATGTGAGGTCTATCTGTTGTCCAATCCCTGAAGCTATGGCCTGGATATGTAGTGAATATTCAATAAGTGTGCACGAGTAAACCAAGAAGTCAATCAATGAATGCATGCAAATAACTTTAGACATTTTTTGCATGATAGATTATAGGCAGGACCAAATCAGGATGAACATGTGATCAGTGCTAAGTGATAAAATTCCTAGGTGCTTGGCTGGAGAGATGGCTTAGCGGTTAAGCGCTTGCCTGTGAAGCCTAAGGATCCCAGTTCGAGGCTCGGTTCCCCAGGACCCATGTTAGCAAGATGCACAAGGAGGCGCACGCGTCTGGAGTTCGTTTGCAGAGCATGGAGGCCCTGGGGCGCCCATTCTCTCTCTCTCTCTTTCTGGCTCTTTCTCTCTCTGTTGCTCTCAAATAAATAAATAAAAAATGAACAAAAAAATTTAAAAAAATTCCTAGGTGCTAAGTGGATAAAATCCACAGAAGAGCCACATGGCACGCCTAGCCCTGGATTAGTGCGGATGGAGGAGGAGAGGGAGAGCCATCGTTGGAGTCTTGGCCTCTGAACAATCACAGGAAGCACCTGGTTCTCCACGGTGAGGGAACCCAGCTACCACAGTGGCTGCTGACGCGTGCTGTGCAGATCCCCCGATGGCCTGAAGGGCTGAGCCCCAGCTGCTGGATGTGCTGCTACTGGCTGGACCACTTTGGAAAGAGACTCAGCTGAGGAGGGACACTATGCCAAGGACCACCCTTCCTAGGGTGGCACACACCGAGGGACTGTCAGGTGCAGGGTAATGAAGGACGTTCATCTCAGCTTGAAGGAGTGTCCTGGCTTTCACACCATTGCAGGGGTCTTCTCTAAATGGCTTCACTAAACCAATCTTTGTCCTTCCTGTTCTCCTACCAGCATGCATTCCAAGAGCATTTCCAAAAAAACCCCTGCCTGCTAGCCAGAGCTCAGACTATGCCCAGGACTCTCACCTGCCACCACATCTCAGAGACCAATGTTGGGGGTAAGATGTGGGGAGAGGCCGCGGTGTTCTGGCCAGGGAACACACAGAGAAAATTGACTATATTTAATCACTGGAAATGTATATATAATTACACATGTAGATATACATATATAGCATATGGAAGAGTCTCAAACTGTGTTTTTAAAAACAGGAAAATGAGCCAGGCCTATAATCCCAGCACATTGAGAGGCCCAGGCTGGGAGATCAGGAGTTTAAGCCTAGCCTTAGCAACCCGGTCTGTCTCAAAAGCCAGGAGAGAGAGAGAAACAACAAGAAGAAGAAGAATAGAAAAGGGAGATAAGGAGGAGAGAGAGGAAAAAAAGAAGAAAAGTAAAAGAAAAAATAGAAAAGAGATGAAACATATGTAATATAGTAGAGCTTGACCAGGTGGGGTGGTGCGTGCCTTTAACCCCAGCAGTTGGGAGGGTCACAGTAGGACTGCCGTGAGTTGGAGGCTACCCTGAGATTATGGAGTGAATTCCAAGTCAGCCTGGGCTAGAATGAGACCTCACCTTGAGAAACCAAAATAGTCAGCCCCAGTTCGAGGCTCGGTTTCCCCAGGACCCATGTTAGCCAGATGCACAAGGGGGTGCATGCGTCTGGAGTTTGTTTGCAGTGGCTGGAGGCCCTGGCGCGCCCATTCTCTCTCTCTCTCTCTTTCTGGCTCTTTCTCTGTTGCTGTCAAATAAATAAATAAATAATGAACAAAAAAAGATTTAAAAAAATTCCTAGGTGCTAAGTGGATAAAATCCACAGAAGAGCCACATGGCACGCCCAGCCCTGGATTAGTGCGGATGGAGGAGGAGAGGGAGAGCCATCCTTGGAGTCTTGGCCTCTGAACAATCACAGGAAGCACCTGGTTCTCCACGGTGAGGGAACCCAGCTACCACAGTGGCTGCTGACGCGTGCTGCGCAGATCCCCAGATGGCCTGAAGGGCTGAGACCCAGCTGCTGGATGTGCTGCTACTGGCTGGACCACTTTGGAAAGAGACTCAGCTGAGGAGGGACACTATGCCAAGGACCACCCCTTCCTAGGGTGGCACACACCGAGGGACTGTCAGGTGCAGGGTAATGAAGGACGTTCATCTCAGCTTGAAGGAGTGTCCTGGCTTTCACACCATTGCAGGGGTCTTCTCTAAATGGCTTCACTAAACCAATCTTTGTCCTTCCTGTTCTCCTACCAGCATGCATTCCAAGAGCATTTCCAAAAAAAACCCTGCCTGCTAGCCAGAGCTCAGGCTATGCCCAGGACTCTCACCTGCCACCACATCTCAGAGACCAATGTTGGGGGTAAGATGTGGGGAGAGGCCACGGTGTTCTGGCCAGGGAACACACAGAGAAAATTGACTATATTTAATCACTGGAAATGTATATATAATTACACATGTAGATATACATATATAGCATATGGATGAGTCTCAAACTGTGTTTTGGAAAACAGGAAAATGAGCCAGGCCTATAATCCCAGCACATTGAGAGGCTGAGGCTGGGAGATCAGGAGTTTAAGCCTAGCCTTAGCAACCCGGTCTGTCTCAAAAGCCAGGAGAGAGAGAGAAACAAGAAGAAGAAGAAGAATAGAAATGGGAGATAAGGAGGAGAGAGAGGGAAAAAAGAAGAAAAGTAAAAGAAAAAATAGAAAAGAGATGAAACATATGTAATATAGTAGAGCTTGACCAGGTGGGGTAGTGCGTGCCTTTAACCCCAGCAGTTGGGAGGGTCACAGTAGGATTGCCGTGAGTTGGAAGCTACCCTGAGATTATGGAGTGAATTCCAAGTCAGCCTGGGCTAGAGTGAGACCCCACCTTGAGAAACCAAAATAGTCATAATAGTAATTAATAATAATATAGTAGGGATCATTTTAAAAATACACATGATAGGTGATCATTCAGCAAAAGAACCCACATAAAAACACCAGATGTGGGCTGGAGAGATGGCTTAGTGGTTAAGCACTTGCATGTGAAGCCTAAGGACCTTGGTCTGAGGCTGGATTCCCCAGGACCCACATAAGCCAGATGCACAAGGGGGTGCATGCATCTAGAGTTCCTTTGCAGTGGCTGGAGGCCCTGGTGCATCCATTCTCTCTCTCTCTCTCTCTCTCTCTCTCTCTCTCTCTCTCTGTCTGTCACTCTCAAATAAACAAGTAAAAATAAAATAAAATAAATGCCAGATGTGATGTCACATGCTTGTGATTCCAGCATGAGGGAGACAGAGATAGGAGGATCCTGGGGGTTCATTGGAAAGCCAATCCAGTTAGCCAGTTAAGCTCCAGGCCAATGAGGCACCCTGTCTCAAGAAAAGGTGCGTGACATTCCTGAGGAACAACATCCAAGGTTCTCCTCTGGCCACACTCATACACACACACACACACACACACACACACACACACCTAAACATGTATAAAAAGTACCACCTGGTTTAATCATTGTAGAAAACACTCTGTTAACATGTAATGTGGACCTTTTAGTATGTGTAATTTAGATGAGCATGATGGTTCACACACTGGAAGCCGAGGCAGAAGGATCATGAGTTTGGGGTCAGCCTTGGCTACATGGTGAATTCAAGCCCAACAGGACTACATACTGAGATCCTGTCTCAAAAAAGCACATGTGGGCATGAGTGCGTGTGTTTTCTTTACTTCTGTGAATTAGGTAAATAAGATGAGCCACAGTTTATTGAAGAATGCATGTTACAGAGTTACATTTAGCACTGAGAGATTGGAAAGAATGCCCCCCACCACGGAAGGGTACCTGAATGGACCATTTACGGCCACATGAAGGAATGCCATGCACTAGGGAGAGTGTATTTCCAAAGGATGGAACCAGAAGCACAGGAACTATCGGGGAGAGGAGGAAGAGAAGGTAGTTGGCGAGGGGTGAGGGAAAACTATGAGAAAAGCACTATATATATATATATATATATATATATATATATATATATCATAAGAAAGTCAATTATTATTATTATTATTGGTTTTTTGAGGTAGGGTCTCACTCTAGTCCAGGCTGACCTGTAATTCACTATTTAGTCTCAGGATGGCCTTGAACTCATGGCGATCCTCCTACCTCTGCCTGCCGGGAAGTCCATTATTTTATGCACTAAAACAATAATTTTTAAAAGTTTATGAAATGGCCTAGAGAGATGGCTTAGCAGTTAATGCATTTGCCTATAAAGCCAAATGACCCAGGTTCGATTCCCCAGGACTCATGTAAGCCAGATGCACAAGGTGACACATGCTTCTGGAGTGTGTAGTGGCTGGAGGCTCTGGCATGCCCATTCGCTCTCTCTCTCTCTCTCTCAAATAAATTAAAAAAAAATGTTTTTAGTTTTTCAAAGTAGGGTCTCACTCTAGCCCAGGCTGACCTGGAATTCGCTCTGTAGTCTCAGGGTGGCCTTGAACTCACAGCAATCCTCCTACCTCTGTCTCCTAAGTGCTGGGATTAAAGGCATGAGCCACCATGTACATCTGTAAAAATATTTTTTAAAATTGACTACCTTTGATAGTATAAAGAGAAGGCGGCCCAGCTCAGTCTGCAATGTTTTCGGCTATTGTGTATGTACCTACATGCTTATTTAACGCTGAGAAAGAAACCAGGTCACAACATAAAATAGAGTCATCCCATTTTAGATATATACTATGTACATATGCTATAAATAATTTTTAAAACTGGGATATGTTTATTCCTTAAATTATTGTCATCTTTGGATTGGCAGAAATTGCTTAAATGTTCTTATTTTTACCCTTATCTAACCTATACTCTTAGGAAGTCTGACTGCTTAGAAAAAAAGAAGGGGGCTGGAGAGATTGCTCAGTGGTTAAGGTACTTACCTGCAAAGCCTAATGACGTGAGTTTGGTTCGCCAGTACCCACGTAAAGCAAGATGCACAAAGTGGTGCATGCATCTGGAGTTCATTTGCAGCACGTTGTCTTTCTACCTCTCTCTGCTTGCAAATAAATTGTGTGTGAGGTGTGTGTGTGTGTGTGTGTGTGTGCATGCACGCGCGTGTGCTCTTAAATAGAAGGTGTTCAGTGGAATGGAGATAGGGAAGGAGGTACAAAAGAAAGTAATGGGAGGGGATTATGATCCATTATGTAAATGTATGACAATCGTCAACAAAATATTTAAGTCCATGACTGATTCCAGGAGTAAGGAATGCAGCATGAACAATTTCCTGAACCCAAGGATTTATGTGAGTCACAGGAAGGAAACTGAGGCAGCAGTATACATAAAGAAACAACCTTATGGTCAGAGAAGTTAGCTGTAACCTAAGCTCACACTGGTTAAAAGCCTCGTGCTGCAGCTGCAGCCACATCTGGCTGGGTCTGGGATGGTTTCCGACAGACTCTGCCGCTTCCACAGCCCTGGCCCTCCAAGGGAGTCTTCCTTCCCTGCAGCCCTCCAACACACCACCAGTGACCCACCAGTGGCTCTGCTGCCTCTGAGCCTCCTTGTTGGTCCCTGGCATCCCCACCACTGCAGATCCTTTCTCAGGTTGAGCTCTACTCTAGGCCTCTGTGCTTCCCATCCAGAGCATGCCTCCCACTGACCCGCTGATATTTCATAGGCTCCATCTCCTGCTGGGGAATGCTAGCCCACAGTTCGATTCTGCTCTTCCTATCTACATATGAGTCATAATAGAAAACTGGAGCCCACAGTGACTGCCGGTGTGCACCAGTCAAAGAGGTGAAGGAGCAGTCCACCTTTTAAGGCTGTGAGTGTGTCACAAGAGTGGAAAAGGGACAAGTCAGACACAAGTAGGTTGGGGGAGGTCCCACATGCCCCTCCTTGCTGGGGCTCTTCTGCTTTCAGTACAGAAAGTCTTGCATCTTTGTGTCCCAGGAAAACTAGGACAGTTGTTCACTCCAGGGAGGAAACGAAATCCTCTCTCATCCTCCATGAATTAATTGAGCAAAGACCTGAATATTAGGGGAATTTTGAGGGAAAAAAAAATAGTGTTATTTGTTTGGCAGCTAGATAAAAACTTAGTGTCAGTATTTAAAGATTGTCTATAGTAAATAGAGCATTTCCTCTAAGCACCATCATGACTTCAGTCTCCAGCAATCAAAGAACTTTGTGCAGTTCCTTGCACTAACTGCAAAGCCATTGCTCACTTCCTCCCCGTATTCCCTCCCGGTGGAACGAAGCTCGTCATGCACTCTGTTTCACCACTAGCTGTGTTCTACTTGTGTCGCAGGCCTTGCTTCCGTAATAGATGTTCAGTTCTACAACTAGTACTGGTTTCCTTTCATGCTCATTACAAAAGACAAAGGGCAAATTTGTATTCAAACCATCAGGTAAAATAGACAAGAGATATGGACATATGTTGGGCACCAACCTTACCTAAACCTTGCTTTATTTTTATTTTTATTAGCTTTATTCTCAGTCTCTCTCACACGTGCACTCTCTTTCCTTTCTCACTCTTAATTAGATTAAAAACAGCTACGTTGTCCAGGTGTGGTGGCACACATTTGTACTTCCAGCGTGCAGGAGCCTGAGATAGAAGGATGGAGAGTTCAAGGCCAGCCTTAGCTACACAGTAAAACTTTGTCAAGAAAAATGAGTGGGGAGGGAGGGAGGGAAGGAAGAAAGGAAGGAGGGAGAAAAGGAGGGAGGGAGGGAATGAGGAAAGGAAGAAAGGCTGGAGAGACAGCTTAGTGGGTCAAAGGCTTGTTGCACAAGCATGACGACCAAAGTTCAGATCCCTAGAACCCATATAAAAGCTGGACACAAGAGCAGAAGTCTCTAATCCCAGCCATCTTGCTTTGAGAAGAGGTTGAGATAGGAATTCTGAAAACTCAGGCCAGCTAGCCTGGCTGTGAACAACAAAGACCCTGCCTCAAACGAGGTGAAAGGGGAAGGCTGACACGTAAAGTTATCCGCTGACCTACACATGAACTATTACATGTATGAACCTGCAGTCACACATACTAACATACACACACAAAAAAAAGAAAGAAGGAAGGAATGAAGGAAGGAAAGGGAAGGGAGGGAAGGAAGGAAAGGAAAGGGAAGGAAAGGGAAGGGAGAGAGGGAGGGAGGGAGGGAGGGAAGAAAAGGAAGGAAGGAAGGACGGGAGGAAGAAAGGGAGGGAGGGAAGGAAGGAAAAGGTCACGTGAGGTCTATGGACAAAGTTCAATGGTAGAGCACTTACTTAACACACTCAAGGCTCTGGGTTCATTCTCCAGCAGTATAAGAAAGAAAGAAGGAAAGAAAGAAGAAAGGAAGGAAAGAAAGGGAAAAAGAGGAAAAGAAAAGAGAAATGAAAAGAAAATGAAAGGAAGGAGAGAGAGAGAAGCTACATGGCATGGATTCATGCACTTAGCACTGATAATCACCACACAGGTAAGCTTTAGGTGGCAGGAATAGAACAATGTATAATACCAGGTCCTTGATGACATTCTAGTGAGAAAACACAAGCTAAAAAGCAAATAAAAATGCTTTAGATTAGGAGGTGTTCAGTGCTATAAGGGAAGGTCAGAGGATGGGAAATATGTCCACAGTGAGGGGCCTACTGTAGTTCAGTGGTCTGAGAAGCCCTCTTAGGTCTGGGGACAAAGATCAGAGCCACAAAGAACTGAATGAGTTATCTGTGAGGCTCTTTAGCAGAAGACTATGCCGGGCAGAAAGAATGGCAAGCACAAAGGCTCTGTGGCAAAAGTCTATTGACATGCATCCAATGTACCCCAAATAACCACGTGCTCTGAAGGCTTAATCCCCAGCTGGTGGAAATTATTTGGGAGGTGGAGCCTTATTGGAGGAGGCTGTTGCTGGGTGCAGGCTTAGGGGTGTTATAGTCAGCTCCCCCTTGCCAGAGCTCAGCTCTGCTCTTTCTGCTCTCTGTCAGCTTCTGTGACAAGATGTGATGCCCAGCCTCTGCTCTGCCATCTTTTCTCTGTCATGCTGAAACGTCCCCTTGAGACTGTATGCTGAAATAATCCCTCCCACCCGCTGCTTTTGGTTGGGTGCTTTGTCCCAGCAACACGAAGTTAACTACAACAGCATGTTCCCGTACTAAGAATGCAGTTTGGCTACAGCGGAAGTAAGAGGGAGAACTGATAGGGCCTAAGGTCAGAAAGGTAGGAGAGTCAGACTGGGGAGGCTACTAGGAAACCCTAGAAATGACACTGGGTTTTACGCAAGACGAACAGAAAGGATTTGTTGAAGACAGCTCCACGTTGCTAGGATGAACACCCAACCCAGACACACTTTACGGGAGGAAGGGGTTTATTTCGAGCTTACAGATCCAGGGGGACATTCCATCAGGGGTGGAAAGAAACTGTTTCCATACATTCAGACAGAAACAACCAAAAGCAGCAAGCATGAACGGACAGCAAGGAGCAGGGACCCAGGCAGAGCTCAAACCTATATCTACACCTTTGGGGCTAAAATCAGATCTTGCCCTAAGCACACTTCATGGATGGACACCAGGATCTACCCCCAGTGACACCTCCTCCAGCCAGGCGACTGGAGACCCAAGTTACAAGCTTTAATAAACACCTGAGTCTATGGGGGACACACATTCAAACTACCACGGGAGTCAGCTAATGGCTTCAATGACTTGGATAGGAAATGCTCCTCCAAAAGACTCATGTATCAGAAGCTTGGCCCCCAGCTGGTGGTACTGGTTTGGAAGACTCTGGAGACTTTAGGCGGTGGGGCCTTGATGGAGGAAGTAGAGCAGTGGGGTCCGTATCTTGCCCACTGGCTGCATGAGATGAGCCCCTTTGCTCCACCAAAATGTTCCTATCATGATGCTTTCACTCACCATGGCCCAGAAACAATGGAGCCATGTAGCATAGACTAAGATTGGCAACGTGAGCCAAATAAATCATGCCTCCCTTTAACTGTTGTTCTCAGTACTCTCTGTCACAGTGATGAGACAGCAACAAACATGGTGGCCAACCAGGAGAAGCAGACAGGACAAAGCTGGATTCTGAGCACACTTTGAACGTATGACAGCAAGATCTGCTGGGTTGATCCATGTTAGGTATGAGGAACAGAAAAGAGAGAACAAGCTTGTGAAATGAAATGGACGGGTGGAGTAGCATGATATAACACAATGCTGTTGACTATGGTGACCCATCAGGCCCTCATCTGGGAACTGAGAAAGCTGTCTGTGCTTGGTCCTAACTCCTAGAGAATCTCTCCTCTTAGGGAGATCTTCATCACTGTGACAAGACACAAAATCCTCAGTGGAAGCAACTAACGCAGAAAGGATTCCACATCAGAGGTTTCAGGCCACTATCTGCTGGCTCCAGTGCTTGGGGCCTAAGGGGTATTAGAGCACCACGGCAGTGGTGGAATGTGACAGAAGCTGCTCATGTCTTGATAAGCAGGCAAAAGAGAAGAGAGAGGAGAGTGGGGAGAGGAAAGAAAAGATGACGAGAGAGAAAGGAGAGAGAGAAATAAAAAACGGGGAAAGAAAGAAAAGAAAGAGGAATAAGAGGCGAGTAGACAAAGGAGAGAAAAGAGAAAGAGAGGAGAGAGAGGATAAAGAGAAAAGAAAAGTGGAGGAAAAGAAAGGTAGGAGAGAGAGGCTCTAGGGAAAAAATGTACCCTTCATTTTTTTTTAATGAATACTACAGCCATTTTGTATCTGGAACAGTATTGCAAAGCACTTCTCCCCTTCTTTTGAGAGAGAGAAAGAATTGGCATGTCAGAACCTCCAGCCACTGTAATTGAACTCCAGATGTACTTGCCACCTTGTGCGCATGTGCCACCTTGCAGGCTTGCATTGCCTGTGCATCTGCTTATGTGGGATCTGAAGAGTTAAACATAAGTCCTTAGGTTTCACAGGCAATTGCCTTAAATGCTGAGCTATCTCTCTGTAGCCCCAAAATGTACCCTTCAATGACCTACAGCATTGACCTACTCTCTCCAACTAAGCCTGACCTCCTAACAGCCTACTCAGCTATGAATTCTTCAATGGGTTAGCCCATTGATGAAGTTCAAGCCCTCATGATCAATCACTTCTCAAAAGTCCATCGGCTGCCAACCAAGTCCTTAGCACCTGAGCCTTTAGGAGAAAGTTTTAGGTTCAAATCATAACACTCTTGCTATTGGAATGCTTCCTTAGGAGAGAGAACTGTGATAACAACTCACAGAACCACTGAGTAGGAATGAGACCAGCTGAATTCCAAACCCCATTCTGCCACTTACCTCAGTAACTAAGGCTGCAGGTAAGTTATTTAGGTCTTTAACCTCCATTTCTTCAGCTGAAAAACAGAAATACTATAAACATCTTCAGAATATTACAGTGAGGCGTCATCATGGATACAAGTGTATATACAAACGTGTGTAGGAGGCATCCAAAAATAGCTGCCACTGAGAGTTAACAGGTGTTAAGAGTGAGAAGAAGCAGCAAAGGCCTTAACCAGCACTGGACCCTGGCTGGACAGCCAGGCAAAAGGTGTCAACTCGTGCAATGACGGCATGTCTGTCATGGGGAAAACACACTAATCTCCGATTGGATTTGAGGTTCAGTAATTGGGAGGTAATTAGTCAAAGCCTATGGCTGGGGAGGTTATGAGCCCTAGAGGAGAGAACTACTACTATTGTCTGTCTAAATGGATATAAAATACCCACCAAATTGCCCTATAAATACTTTTGCTGATGCCCACATATTAATATTACTCCCACTTTTGGTTAGAGAAGCTTCTCTTTTCAGATGGCAATGACCACTGGGGAGACCTAAAACTCATCAAAGTGTTGAGAACAAGTGACACTGGTGTATTCAGCACTGAGGCATCTCTATTACATCCCCTCCAAAGGCTCAAAGACCATTGCAGAAAAGATGGTGAAAAGAATGTAAGAGCCAAAAGAAAGGGAGAAGTGCCTGCAGTACTGTTCCAGATACAAAGTGGCTGTAGTAGTCATGATCTCACAGTGGCTGGTGCTACCTACACAAGACCTGCATAATAGGAGAGGGGGAAATGATGATATCAAAATAGAAGAGAGACTATTTAGAAAAAGAAGGGACTCGGTGGATAGGGTGTGAGGGAGAGGGAAAAGGGAGGGTGGTGGAAGGTTATTATGAGCATGGTCTATTGTTTATAGGTATGGAAGTTGTCTATAAAATGTTTGAAAAGAAACAAAGGAATGAGATGAGGTAGGAATTAACAATAAAAAAAATGACCCTCTACCTTCCCAAACAGTTTGACCTGGGCTAGGATCAGTGATCACAGGACTACACCAGGAAGCCTGACTTAGAAAACCAAACCATGGGAGAAGTCTTTCCTGATCCTTTCTAGCCAGAGGAGATTTGTCAGAACATGGTGCCACAGCCACACTGCCCCCTAATCACATTAGTGACCATCTCAGTAAATGATGGCTGAGCAAACCTGAGGTATCCACTGGACAATGAACTGGCTCCAACCTAGTCACCAGGGATGTTTGCCGTGGATCTGAGAATAAGCAGGGTTGTTCCTTCATGCATCCTCCTACTTCCAGCACTCAGGCCCTACGGCCACACCAGACACATCGAGGACCAGCCTTCCTTACAGGGAATTCTAACTGAACCCCCTTCCTTCTGCCATCTGAGTCTCTTTAAGCACCTGCTTTCATAACCATGAAAAACTCATGTATTCTGAAGACAGGGCTGGGGAGATGGCTTAGTGAGTGAAGTGCTTACCGTACAAGCATGAGGACCTGATCCCCAGTAGCCATGGAAAAGAAAGGTGTGGCAGAATGCACCTATAATCACAGCACTGAGGAGGTGGGGTCAGGAGAATCCCAGGGGCTTACTAACTAGTCTAGTCAATTTGGTGAGCTCTAGGTTTAGTAAGAGACCCTGTCTCAAAAAATAAGGCATACTTAGGAGGTGGAGGTAAGAAGACCAGTAGTTCAAGATTGCCATCCTTGGAATATACAGCTAGAAGTTCAAGGCTAGGCTCAGACCTTGTCCCCCACCCACCAAAAAAAAAAAAAAAAAAAAAAAAAAAAAAAAAACAGAAAATAAGGTGGAGAGTAACTCAGGAAGACACCTGACATTGACCTGTGGCCTCCACACACATGCACACATGTGCATGCATATTCACACACATGTAAATGTGTACACACATGCACACCAGAAAAGTAGAGATCATGTTTATTTAATGATGCAGTAAGACTCACTGAAATTCTAGCTCAGAGAATAGGGGACAGAGGTCAAGTACTGGATATGATTGCACAGTGATCCGCCTTCTCTTGCATCTGCCCCCTGGACGTAGTTCAAAGTTTTATGAGTTGTGAAATTCCCAAACTCAATTCAAATGAGCCTAGCAAAGGGCAGAATCCATCAGCTCAACAGCCAAATCATAGGAAAGGCAGTGATGCAGCCAGCCCCAGAAATTACTGGGACTCTCAGCTCTCTCTTCCTCTCATGACACCTTATGTCAGCTTCACTTCCTCCAGTTTGACTTTCCCTGGAGATCATGGCTTGCATGCTTATGGTCCTCTGACCCTGGGACAGACTGGCTTCCCTCCCCAGCTCACCTTCATTCCAGCTCTCATTCTTCAGACCACAACCATTCCACCAGGAAAAGGCTAAGCAGATAAAAAGAATACAGGTCCACCCCAACTCCCCCCATCAGAGCTCATGATGCACAGCACTGTTCCCTGAAAATGAGGAGCCCAAACTGCTCTTCTGTAGTCCCCAAAGCATAAGGTCTGAGTTGAGGAATACCTGAGCTTGCTTCCTCTTTGTGCAGCCCTTACAAACTTAGGAGTTCTTTCTCAAACCAGCTTAAATTTATGCAACTGAATTTATTTTTGTGAAATGCTTTGTCTAGAAGGCTGGATTTTAATGTAAGCAAAATGTTTCAGGTTATTATAAGATAACCTAAAGCCATTGCTGTCTGTCAATCACTCTACCAGTCAATTTTCCTTCTCCAATTCTAGATAAATTCAGGGAACATCTCCATCACAAAGAACATTTATGACAATAGGATGCACCCACGGGCTTATACAACTCTTAACTTTCTTAACCTCAGAAGACAAAAACTTTCAAAAATGGTGACAATGGGAAAGGCTAGAAGACTCAAAGCAGCATGAATCAAACTCCCAAACTGCTCCTGCCTTTCAAGCTACATTTGGAGGAGAGAGAAAAAGTTGAGTGGTGAAGAGGCACCTGAGACGTCTACTCAGCACTCCTGTCTGGAAGGGAGTGGAGCTCCTGTGGTGGACACTTGGTTCCCAGTGCAATGGAGTGGAGTGAAATTCTTGTGGGGGAGACTTGATTCCCAGTAGAGTGGAGTGGAGTGAAGCTCTTATGGTGGAGACTGGATGTCAGGAGAGTGGAGTGGAGTGGAGTGGAGTAGAGTGAAGCTCCTGTGGTGGACACTGGGATGTCAGGACAGTGGAGTGGAGTGGAGTAGAGTGAAGCTCCTGTGGTGGAGACTGGGATGTCAGGACAGTGGAGTGGAGTGGAGTAGAGTGAAGCTCCTGTGGTGGACACTGGGATGTCAGGACAGTGGAGGGGAGTGGAGTAGAGTGAAGCTCCTGTGGTGGAGACTGGGATGTCAGGACAGTGGAGTGGAGTAGAGTGCAGCTCCTGTGGTGGAGACTGGGATGTCAGGACAGTGGAGTGGAGTGGAGTAGAGTGAAGCTCCTGTGGTGGAGACTGGGATGTCAGGACAGTGGAGTGGAGTAGAGTGAAGCTCCTGTGGTGGAGACTGGGATGTCAGGACAGTGGAGTGGAGTGGAGTGGAGTGGAGTGGAGTGGAGTAGAGTGAAGCTCCTGTGGTGGAGACTGGGATGTCAGGACAGTGGAGTGGAGTAGAGTGAAGCTCCTGTGGTGGAGACTGGGATGTCAGGACAGTGGAGGGGAGTGGAGTAGAGTGCAGCTCCTGTGGTGGAGATTGGGATGTCAGGACAGTGGAGTGGAGTGGAGTAGAGTGCAGCTCCTGTGGTGGAGACTGGGATGTCAGGACAGTGGAGTGGAGTAGAGTGAAGCTCCTGTGGTGGAGACTGGGATGTCAGGACAGTGGAGTGGAGTGGAGTGGAGTGGAGTGGAGTGGAGTAGAGTGAAGCTCCTGTGGTGGAGACTGGGATGTCAGGACAGTGGAGGGGAGTGGAGTAGAGTGAAGCTCCTGTGGTGGACACTGGGATGTCAGGACAGTGGAGTGGAGTGGAGTAGAGTGAAGCTCCTGTGGTGGAGACTGGGATGTCAGGACAGTGGAGTGGAGTAGAGTGAAGCTCCTGTGGTGGAGACTGGGATGTCAGGACAGTGGAGTGGAGTGGAGTGGAGTGGAGTGGAGTGGAGTAGAGTGAAGCTCCTGTGGTGGAGACTGGGATGTCAGGACAGTGGAGGGGAGTGGAGTAGAGTGCAGCTCCTGTGGTGGAGATTGGGATGTCAGGACAGTGGAGTGGAGTGGAGTAGAGTGCAGCTCCTGTGGTGGAGACTGGGATGTCAGGACAGTGGAGTGGAGTAGAGTGCAGCTCCTGTGGTGGAGACTGGGATGTCAGGACAGTGGAGTGGAGTAGAGTGAAGCTCCTGTGGTGGAGACTGGGATGTCAGGACAGTGGAGTGGAGTGGAGTAGAGTGCAGCTCCTGTGGTGGAGATTGGGATGTCAGGACAGTGGAGTGGAGTGGAGTAGAGTGCAGCTCCTGTGGTGGAGATTGGGATGTCAGGACAGTGGAATGGAGTAGAGTGCAGCTCCTGTGGTGGAGACTGGGATGTCAGGACAGTGGAGTGGAGTAGAGTGAAGCTCCTGTGGTGGAGACTGGGATGTCAGGACAGTGGAGTGGAGTGGAGTAGAGTGAAGCTCCTGTGGTGGAGACTGGGATGTCAGGACAGTGGAGTGGAGTGGAGTAGAGTGAAGCTCCTGTGGTGGAGATTGGGATGTCAGGACAGTGGAGTGGAGTGGAGTAGAGTGCAGCTCCTGTGGTGGAGATTGGGATGTCAGGACAGTGGAGTGGAGTGGAGTAGAGTGAAGCTCCTGTGGTGGAGACTGGGATGTCAGGACAGTGGAGTGGAGTGGAGTAGAGTGCAGCTCCTGTGGTGGAGACTGGGATGTCAGGACAGTGGAGTGGAGTAGAGTGAAGCTCCTGTGGTGGAGACTGGGATGTCAGGACAGTGGAGTGGAGTGGAGTAGAGTGAAGCTCCTGTGGTGGAGACTGGGATGTCAGGACAGTGGAGTGGAGTAGAGTGCAGCTCCTGTGGTGGAGACTGGGATGTCAGGACAGTGGATGAGTGGAGTAGAGTGAAGCTCCTGTGGTGGAGACTGGGATGTCAGGACAGTGGAGTGGAGTGGAGTGGAGTGGAGTGGAGTGGAGTGGAGTGGAGTGGAGTAGCATGCAGCTCCTGTGGTGGAGACTGGGATGTCAGGACAGTGGAGTGGAGTGGAGTGGAGTGGAGTAGAGTGGAGTGGAGTGGAGTAGAGTGGAGTGGAGTGGAGTAGCGTGCAGCTCCTGTGGTGGAGACTGGGATGTCAGGACAGTGGAGGGGAGTGGAGTAGAGTGAAGCTCCTGTGGTGGAGACTGGGATGTCAGGACAGTGGAGTGGAGTGGAGTGGAGTGGAGTGGAGTAGAGTGAAGCTCCTGTGGTGGAGACTGGGATGTCAGGACAGTGGAGTGGAGTGGAGTAGAGTGGAGTGGAGTGGAGTAGAGTGGAGTGGAGTGGAGTAGAGTGGAGTGGAGTGGAGTAGCGTGCAGCTCCTGTGGTGGAGACTGGGTTCCCAGCGCAGCAGTGTTCCGAGGCAGGGCTTGGGGAGAAGATTTGGATCCTGAGGACTCGGTCTTCCTCCATGAGTCAATTCCCTTACTGGATTCCTAATAAGATGGTTTTATTGGGAAGTGGTGGAAAGTAGAAGATGAGGCCTAGATGGTAGAAGTGAGTCACCAGGGTTGTGCCCTGGAAATACATACCTTGTCTTCAGCCTCTCTCCTCTCTGCTTCTAGTCTGCCATGAATTGAGTAACTCTGATTCCTCCCCCACCCCCCGCCCCCACTCTTCCACCATGATATTCTGCCTGACCTCAGATCTAGAAACAACATAGCCAGTAGACCATGAGCTAAAGCTTCTGGAACCCTAAGTCAAAATAAACCCTTCTCTTATGTTGGTTTCTCAGATATTTGCCAACAAAAATCAAAAGACTAAAATAAGTACTATAAATCATGATATAATTACCAAAATCAGTTTCCAAAGGCTATTTTGAAAGAAGATTAAACTTTTTTTTTTTTTTTTTAATTTGAGACAGAGTTTCACTAAGTTGACCAGGTTGGACTTGAACTCATTCTGCAGTTCCGGCAGACACCAAATTTGTGATCCTTTTGCTTCCAAACCTTATGAATTAACTGGAATTACAGGCTCATATCATCACGTCTGGTTTACTTATTTATTTATTTTTATTTTTTTTTATTTATTATTATTTTATTTTATTTTATTTTTGGTTTTTCAAGGTAGGGTTTCACTCTGGCTCAGGCTGACCTGGGATTTACTATGTAATCTCAGGGTGGCCTCGAACTCACAGCGATCCCCCTACCTCTGCCTCCCAAGTGCTGGGATTAAAGGAGTGTGCCACCATGCCTGGCTTCAACCCTAGAATTTTTAACATCCTATTTATGAAGGTGATGAAAGTTTTGAGGAATTAAGTCTAGTTTCATTTCAATATTGAATAGGTAGATGAAAATGGTGATCCCAAAGCCTTCTTAATAGAGATTTCCTGGACAGAAACATCTCCCCAAACACCTCTAATTTTACCTGTGAATATTTTTTTAAGAAAAACACCATCCCCTCAACTATAAGAGTATATTAGCCAAGTTACAAATGCAGTAGAAGTGAATCTTGGAACCATGATGGCCCACACATTGTTTGAATGTGGGAAGGACAATAACAAATGGTCCATGGAAAGTTACCAGCCCATTAATTCTACAACACCCAGTTACCCAGACCAGTTACCACCCTAACTAAAACTCTTAACATAGCTCTGTCAAGTAAGAAAAGAAGGCAGAAAGCACAAAATGCCCTTGATATTCATGACTTCATAAATACTTAACAAAGCTGTCAATAAAAAGTTCTCTAAAAAACAAAAGACAAACATTTTAATAAATTTAAAATTTTTAAAAAACAGAAGAAAAATATTCAAGCACAGAAACGTAAGCTAGCAGACAAAACGGTTCAAAATAATGAGCTTCCTCCAGGCTGCAACTGGGTTGATGCCCTGAAAAATTTAAGCAAAACTGGCTCAAAAGATGATGAATAGCAGTTGGAAACTGAGAAAAAAAAAATAACATCCTTTAAAAGGTAAACTGGGTTCAACATCTTTCATTAATTTTCTCTAGTATTGAGGCTTTTCATAAGATATGGTTCTTCTGTATGTTTCTTTCAAAATGTTATAGGTGGAAAGTTTATGAAAAGATCTGGTTTATTAAAATAGTTTCACAAACTAGCCTTAAAAAGGGAAAGTGAAGCTGTTTAGATTTTTCATGAAGCCTGTTGAGCTTTATACGTGGTTGCATTTGGGGGACAATCACCAGGGTTGATGTACATGACCTTATTCTAGTGCATGTGGTGAATGTTAAGGACGAAGCCCTTCCATACTGCGATCCCAGCACTTCAGGCGTGCAGTCTGCAGTTGTTCCACTGCACGATCCTATCCACAGCCTTCTTCTCAGCTGAAAGTCTCTATCTCTTTATTTTTGCCTAGTAACTGAAGCACAAATGGCTTTGGAGAAATTTGAATGTGGTGTTTGACTGTTCTGTGATTCATTTTGGAATTCCTCTCCACTCTTCTTCAGTGACCTGCTCCCCTTTATTAAATTGATACCTATTTACACTTCTCCCTTGATTTGGTCAAGGTGTTTGATCAGGAAGCTTTCAGTGATATGTGTAACAGCAGAATATTAAAAACAAGCCTGCTCCAGGCGTGGTGGCACACACCTTGAATCCCAGCACTCAGGAGGATGAGGTAGAATTGCTGTGGATTCGGGGCTAGCCTGAGACTACCTACTGAACTCCAAATCAGCCTGGGCTAGAGTAAGACCCAGAAAAAAATATTGACAACCTCCATACATATTCATAGTATGCCAGGATCATAATCCCCTCCCACCACACTCCTTTGTCCCCCCTTTTCCCTATCTCCTTCTACTGAATACCTTCTTCTTTCTAAGTAATAATGGTCTATTTGATGTAATTTTCCCCTCCTATCATGCAAGTCTTGTGTTGGTAACATCAGCTACTGTGAGGTTGTAAATATCAATACTACTTTATGTCTGAATGATAGCATTTTAAGCACTCTTCTCCCTCATTAGGCCCTTATATTCTTTCCACTATCTCTTCGGCAATGGTCCCTGACCCTTGAAAGGCATGAAAAAGATGTTTCACTTAGTGTTGAATGCTCCACTGTCACTTCCTCTTAGAACTTTGATGAGTTTTGAGTCACCCCAGTGGTCACCGCCATCTAAAAGAGAAGCTTCTCTAACCAAGAAAGTTATCGTGGCATTAATTTATAGGGCATAAGCATAAATATTTAGAAGGAAGTTTGTGAGCATAAGATATCCCAGGCTTATGATTTCCCCAGCCAAAGGCTTTTATCTAGGTTTCAGTACCAGGCATGGATTTCTTCCCATGAAGCAGGCCTCAAATCCAATCAGAGAGCAGTTGGTTTCCCCCATAGCACCCATGCCACCATTGTACCTAGATGGCACATTTTGCCTGGCTGGCCAGCCATGTAGCTTTCAGGGTCCACTGTGGATTAAGACAATTGATGTCTTTCTCTTCAAACAGGCTACATACCACTTTCCAGCACCATAACAGATAGTCAAGATGAAGGAGACTTCCAGTTCAGCTCCAGTTTGATTTCTCAGTGTCCTGAAGCCCAAGCATGTGGAGTCTTTAACCACAGGGTCTTACCTCATAGTCACAATGCTACCTCCCCACCGGGCCTTTGTAGCTTGTGGTGGTTAACATTGTCAACTTGGGCTAGGGAGACGACTCAGTGGTTAGGGTGCTTGCCTACAAAGCCCAATAACCCAAGTTCGATTCCCCAGTGCCCATGTAAAGCCAGATGCACAGAGGAATGCATGTGTCTGAAAGTAGCTGGAGGCCCTGGTATTCCCATTCTATCTCTTTCTCTCTCTCTCTATCTCTCTGCTTGCAAATGAATAAAATAGTTTTTAAAATATTGCCAACTTGACAGAATCTAGAATCACATAGTAGACAAACCTCTGGACATGTCTATGAGGGATTTTCTAGATTATGTTAATTGAAGTTGGAGGACCCACACTGTGGGTTAGCACCATTCCATGAGCTGAGGTCCTGGACTGGATAAGAAGGTAAAAGCTGGGAGTGGTGGCGCACACCTTTAATCCCAGCGCTTGGGAGGCAGAGGTAGGAGGATCGCTGTGAGTTGGAGGCCACCCTGAGACTACATAGTGAATTCCAGGTCAGCCTGGGCTAGAGCGAGAACTTACCTCAAAAAAAAAATAAAATAAAATAAAAAGGAGAAAGCTAACTGAGCAGCAGCAGCAGCAGCAGCAGTCATCTCTTCCTGCTTCCTGACTACTGATGCGGTGTGACCAGCTGCTGCCACACTACCACACCTTTCCTGCTGTCACAGGCTGACTGGATTCCTTCTTAAACCATGGGACAAAATGAACCCAGTCTTCCTTTTCTCAGGTTTTCTTTTTTATTTTTTTGTCACAGCAATAACTTAAGTAAGTGATACACTCACGTCCTCCTATCTGCTTGCAGGCTTGTGCTTTTCTACTCTCCCACACATTTGTATGAGTGTGAATGCAGCGACATTTCACTGTGCTTTACTGTATTTTGCCTTGCTTATTTTCTGATACAAGGTGTTGCTAGGTAGCCCAGACTAGACTGAAACTTGTGGTATGATCCTCTTGCCTCATCCCCGAGAGTGTTGGTATATGCCACCATGCCCAGCTTTGCTTTACTATAGTTTTTAAAAGGCTTAGGAGCGAGGAGAGATCTCTGTCAGTAAAGTGCTTGCCTTCCAAGCATGACTGATGTTGAAACAGAAATCTGGGCATGGTGACGCACGCTTGCAATCCCAGTATTGGGAGGCAGAAGTAGGTGTGCCCCTGGGGTGCCCAGCTGAGCCTAATTGGAAAGCTGCGGGCCAATAAAAGACCCTACCTCAGCAAATGCAGACAGAGGACTGTGGAGATGACTCAGTGGGTAAAATGCTCACCACATACACATGAAGATCTGAGTTTGGGTGCCAGACATAGTGGCACACACTCGTAATCCTGTAACAGGATGCTAGGGGTCCAAGCAAGTCCTTGAATCCCAAACCCTAGGTTGGTTTCTAATTTTAGTCAAAGAATTGAATAAAAAAGAAGACTGGTGCACGCCTTCAATCCCAGCACTAGGGAGACAGAGGTAGGAGGATCCCTGTAAGTTTGAGGCCACCCTGAGACTACATAGTTCATTCCAAGTCAGCCCGGACCAGAGTGGGATCCTACCTCAGGGGAAAAAGAAAAAAAACAAGGCTAAACATTAAAGTTTTATATTTATTGAGGGAAATACAGAGCCAAGGAAAGACGCCCACGTGGCTAGAGATCCCACACGGAGGGCCTGGAAAAACCTCAAAAAGAGAAGAGAAAAAGAAAGTTCAAGGAGCTCCAGACATGCGGGGAACTGGAGGAGATAAAGGAGCCCATGTGGAGAGTAAGGGTTAGGGGGCCTAGCCAGCCCAGGCCCAGCTGAGGGGAAAACTCACTTACAGCTGGAAGTTCCAAGTGGTCAGAGAGCCAGCCCTCCCCTTGCAAAGGTATTTATGACCTTATGGCGGTGGGATGTCTTCTGACAGCTGATTGGTTAGGGCTAGGGGCTCAGGAAGAGACTAGCCCTGACACCAAGTTACAGGCTCTGAACTGGATTAACCATAACGTTTAAGTCCTATGAAAGGCCTCCTTCCCAGGAGGAGTCCTGGTTGTTTGTGGAAAAATAGGTGTAGAGAACTAGGCAAGAGATAAGAAGTCAGATCATCTTTGATTTCCAGCAAGTGCCAGCTTTCCTGCCCTTTTTACTTTCAGGGGTCCAGTCAGCGTAATTGTACCCTCCCTCTCACTCCCAACCCTGGGGAGGCAGAGGTAAGGGATTCCTGAAGCTTACTGGCTAGGGATTTTAGACAAATTGATGAGCTCCAGGCTCAGTGAGGGAACTTGTCACTAAGTAAATAAGTAAATAAATGGAGTTGAGGACCTGACATGTGCCTGTGCCCTCTGCACACATGCATGTGCACCTGCACACAAAAAGTGCATACGCACAGACACGCACACCACAAATACACACACTTGCAAAAAAAAAAAAAGAGTGGATAATGTTCCAGGGGCATGCCTCCCAAGGTTACCCTTAGCATATGTACCTGAACACACACGTGAGCACACATGCACACACATACATGCACACATGAATAAAGATGTCATCAGCCACCTTAAAGCAATAACAGTTCCATTATTCCTGTTGCTTGGGGGCCTGTCCCTAGAGCAACTACATTGTGACATGATATTAACTGCATATTGTCCAAACAGGTAGTTCACCTGCCCTTATCGACTAACCATCAGTAATGAGGGTGCCTGCATAACAAAACCACCCCTTTCTCTCTTCATTTACTCAGAAAAGAAACCCAACAGGCAAATGCCTGCTTTGAAACCCTCTGCCCTTCCCATATATGTAGGGAGCTGGGGGTGGGGGGTCAAATCTTCAATGAGATCACAGTCCCTTTGACACAGTGTGTTCAGAGACTCTCCAACCCAATGTGAAACATGCATCTTACCAGCTACTTTTTCTGCAAAGCAGATTTCTATAAATCATAATATAGTTTCTTCTTGACTGTTGTGACCAAAATAAAAAGTATAGGAGAACCAGATTCAATATAAATACTGTTTTATAATCTGGACAACCCTTTTAAAATTGTGTGTGTGTGTGTGTGTGTGTGTGTGTTTGTGTGTGTGTGTGTGTGTTTTGAGATGGGGTCTTTATATAGCCCAGCCTCTGTGTCAGCCAATCAAGTGCTGGGATTATAAGCATGCATGAAAATATATATTTAAAGGAAAATTGTAACCAGGCCCCAGATTCCAGCACCTTGTTGAAATGGAAAATTGCCATCTGGAACCATTCTCTATGGACCAGATTCAGAGGGCAAGACTCTTCTGTACCCAAGTAAAGACTGCCGCCTACCTGGAGACTCCACCCCAGGAAAGGCTCAACAGTGGACCTCTTATGCCCGTGGCCCCACCCTGTCGAAGGAAGTGAGACATGCCCATGTCCCTGAGGCTATCCTTCCTGTCCTCCCTGAGGCCTTTCTCCATAGGATGGGGAGGGCCGAGATGAGGCTGCCAACCTTGGGGAAAGCTGCGGGGATGCTCAGTCTTCACCCAGTCGTGCTTTAGCCAGAATCTCTGGAGGACTACAGCTCCCTTGGCCCTGGGAAGCTCAGCAGGGCCAGCTGCTCCACAGACGACTATGGTCCAAGCTCCCACTAGGAACCTGAGAAGTTCCCACCTTGTCCTCTTTGCACAAATTTCCCTCAAAAGTTTATCAGTTTCAGGTCACTAACAGCCAGTGTTGGCTAGGGACTGCCCACTCCATGTCATTATGTCCAATGCCTCCCATAGGCCCTAACAGATGTCCCCTGCTAGTCCCTTCCTTCTCTCTGCCCAGGAAGTGCGTGTGTGTGTGTGTGTGTGTGTGTGTGTGTGTCCACATGCTGCATCAATCTTTCCCTGGGCCTTCTGGGTGTGGCCATGGGAAGCCCAGCAGGAGGATGGAAGGGAGGGAGTAGCCAGCTAGTTCTGTGGGTTTCTCTCGCTGTGACTCTGAATGGTATGTCTGTCTCCTGTGCCCCAAATCACCGACTGCTCTTCTCAGAAGTCTTCGCAAGACCCTTTCCCTCCAGATTCCCATTGCTGACCCCTCTCTTGTCCCTTTGAGCCACACTAGCTCGTGACTTCACTGCTTCTCTAACCCTCTTTAACTGCTCCCTTGAGGGAATTCACAAACTATCCAGTTGTGAGTGTGACACTTGTCTCCTGTGGAACGGTGCCAGGTATCATATTTCTCAATGAAAATACCTGCAGGGGTGTTTATCTGTGGGCTTTATGCAAAGAGCAAAGAAGATAGCGATGCCCACTCCTTAACTGAAAATTCTAGAAGATGTGGGGCATGGTGGCATCCACACCTGTAATACAAGCACTTGGGAGGGGGAAACAGGAAGATCAGAAGTTCAAGGTTAGCCTCAGATACATAGCAAGTTTGAGGTCAGCTTAAGCTACATGAGACCCCGTCTTAAGAAAGAAAGAAAGAAAGAAAGAGGGGGAGAGAGAGAAAGAAAGAGATAGAGAAAGAGAGAGAAAGAAAGAAAGAGGGGAGAGAGAAGACAGAAAGAAAGAAAGAAAGAAAGAAAGAAAGAAAGAAGGAAAGAAAGAAAGAGAAAAAGCAAAATAGAAAAAGTTTTAGAAAATGTTTGAGCATGTTGATTCTGTACTTTGGATATTCCCTGTCCCTCAGAGGCACATATGTTAAAGGCTTGGTCCTTAGCCCATGGCACATGGGATACTGTAGAAACTTGAAAAGGTGGGGCCCAGTAAGAAGTCTTCAGGTCCCAAGAAGCATGCCTTTAAGGGGATAATGGGATCCGGAGCCTGAGGTGAGCAGCTTTATTCTTCCACTGGAATAATTACCCTAAACCAACTTTGCCAACTTATCACATGCTGACCCTTCGAAGCTGTGAGCCAAGATAACCTTTTTCTCTTTAGTGAAAGGCAAAAGGTTTGTGTGATTTGAAGAGAAACCAGCGTACCTCCTTCCTCCTTAGAAGGTGATGATGATCTCAGACACTGGTAACGTTGGTGGAAAGCCGATCAATGCTCATGCTATGTCCAACCATCACACCAGCTTCTCCTTCCCAGGCCACTGGAGAGAACCTGTGCCCAGCGCAGCAGGAGGAATAAGAAAGGGCCCGTCTGCATGGCTGCTATGTGTCCCACATCTCAGACGTCCCTTCTTGCCTTGGGGAACTCACAGACGCTTTGTTTTCAGTGTCTCTTCACATTGTTTGCTTTCTATGGGCTCCATATTCTTACTATATAAACAGAAGCCAGTGATGCCAGAGATGGGCCATCTGAAGCTGCTGCAGGATCCCTCCAGCTTGAGCCCACAGGGGACAGCCACTATAGGGATGGGCAGACTCCTGTCCCTGCCTTTCAACAAGCTGACCTCGCTACAGAGTAAGCACACACCTATGCTCCTGCACTAACCCCTCCTAGGGACTTATGAAGCATCTCCGCCTAGGGCTGATCCAAAGACGCCCAGGGACAAACCCTGCTCTTCCGTGGAATTCTTTCTAGAAGGTAGAAGTTCACACGGGATCTTCCTGTCAGGAACATATGGAGTTCTGCTACCTTGCTGGTAAGCACTGGAACCTAATCAGAAGCTTCTAAGGTAGTATTAGAAGGAAGGAATTTACAACATTTAAATACACACACACATGCACACACACACACACACACTCACACACACACATATCTATCTATCTATCTATCTATCTATCTATCTATCTATATATATATATATATATATAATATATATATATATATATAATCTTTATTTATTAAAGAGAGAGAATGGGTACACCAAGGCTTCCAGCCACTACAAACTCCAGATGCATGGGCCACCTTGTGCATCTGGTTTATGTGGGTACTAGGGAATTGAACCTGGGTCCTTTGGCTTTGCAGGCAAGCACCTTAAGCGCTAGTCCATCCCTCCAGCCCCATAACATTTATTTTGAGGGAACTGTGGTACTAGACAGGAAGAGGCCTCAATTCTAGGCTGGCTGTTCTACAACCCTCCTGGTAGCTTTTGGGTAGTTACTTGCCTTTTGGAGGTGTCAATGTGCCCTTCTGTAACAAGAACATCTCTTAGCACTTCCAGTCTTAGCAATAAAAGCCCTAATGTGATTGCTAAGGAGAATTAGAGTCTTCTCTTTGTGGGGATTTAAGAGTGGGAAAACGGAGGGTGGTGGGCAGGAATTATGATCATGGGATGTTACTTATATTTATGGGCTTTATCAATAAAAAGTGGTGACACACACCTTCAATCCCAGCACTCAGAAGGCAGAAGTAGGAGGATTTCTGTGAGTTTAAGGACAGCCTAGAACTACAGAATGAGCAAGAATGAGATCCTACTTGAAAAAGAAAAGAAAACAGTTTAAAGGGCACATGGCTCTGGATACGGCGCTTTTTGAACAAGCACGAGGACTTCAGCTTGATGTTCAGTACCTATGTAAAGTGCCAGCAATTGTAGTGCATGCCTGAAACCTCTGACCTGGGGAGAGAGGCAGAGACAGGAGAATCTCCAAAACTCGCTGACAAGTCTGACCATATCAGTGAGCTCTCGGTTCTGCTGAGACCCTATCTCAAAGAACAAAAGTGGGGAGAAATTGAGGAAGACCACAGATGCCTATCTGTGGCCTTCACATGCATGCATGCACATGTCTCCACATATACCCAATCATATATATACCAACATGCATACATGCATGCACATACAAAATAAATAAATGAAGAGTCTTAGAAAGTGTGGTACACCTTTAATCTCAACACTTTGAGGACTGACATAAGAAGATCACTGAGAGCTTAAGACCAGCCTGAGCTACAGAGTGAGTTCCATATCAGCCTGTACTAGACGAAGACTCTTCTTCAAAAACAGGAGAAAAAAAAAATGGCTGGAGGGATGGCTTAGCAGTTAAGGCATTTTGCCTGCAAAGCCAAAGGACCCAGGTTCGAGTCCCCAGGACCCCATGTTAGCCAGATGCACAAGGTGGTACATGTGTCTGGAGTTTGTTTTCAGTGGCTGGAGACTCTGGCACACCCATTCTGAATATCTCTCTCTCTCTCTCTCTCTCTCTCTCTCTCTCTCTTTCTCTCCTTGCAAATAAATAAATGACTAATGTATAAAAAGTTCAGGCAAGACAGTTTTATAGTCTACCCTTTCCCTACAGAGAAAAAATTAGTATAGGGGAATTGCTAGAAGTTTGTCCCATAGACTGTTCTCCCACCATCTGTTAATTCCTCATGGTCTAGTTGGCTCTTGATTCTCAGAGAAAGTTTGTGAGCTTTTTTTAAAAAATATTTTACATCAAGCTTCCTGTGAACTATATTCCACAGGCTCCAGATTAGTCATGGGGTCTGTGCTCTGCGTGAATGCTGAGAAGCTCTCTCAAATGGGTGTGTTCAGGATGCTGGGTCGGATGCAACAAGGGAGAAGATAGGACTTTCCTCTTGCAGAAAACATGGCATCACTGCAGGCTGGAAAGGCAGGGCTCTTTCAGGCCAAGGATGGGTGAACTTCCCTCCTTTCACAGGAAATGGGTGAAGCCCGATTCAAAATTATCCCTCAGACGTTTTGTGCTGTGAAGGAAATGTCTTCTGATAGCACAAAGCTATTGGTTTCCTGTTGTGAACTGTGAATTTCTGGCTTGCCCAAGAATGGACAGGAAGGGAAAGGGTGGTTGTCTCTTATTTAATGAAACTGCCAATTGAAGGATTTCCAGGACACTCCAAATGGCCAGAAGGGAGACTGAAGGTCGGGAAGAGGTCACAGTAACAAGGGAGGCAGAATGCAGAGACTAGCTTAGTATCTTAGTTCTATGAACATTTGCTGAGTGATCCTATATATTGGGTATTTTCTATGATAATCAGGTAGACCAGATGGCTATCCAGTAGTGGAAAATGGTACAAAAATAATTTTTGAGTAATAGGCTATGATGGCACTATGCCTAGAGCACTGTGGGAACTTGTATTTTGGACTGATATGTACATGTTTTTGTCTGTTTCCCTTCTTTATAATGAAGTTAGGAATCAAGAGTAGAGCTTGGGGGCTGGAGAGATGGCTTAGCGGTTAAGTGCTTGCCTGTGAAGCCTGAGGACCCCAGTTCGAGGCTTGATTCCCCAGGACCCACATTAGCCAGATGCACAAGGGGGTGCACGTGTCTGGAGTTTGTTTGCAGTGGCTGGAGGCCCTGGCATGCCCATTCTCTCTCTCTCTCTCTCTCTCTCTCTCTCTCTCTATCTGCCTCTTTCTCTCTCTGTCTGTTGCTCTCAAATAAATAAATGAAAATAAACAAAAAATTTTTTAAAAAGAGTAGAGCTTGGGGCTAGAGAGATGGCTCAGCGGTTAAGGCACTCACCTGCAAAGCCTAACAACCTGGGTCTGATTCCCCAGTATCCATGTAAAGCCAGATGCAAAGTGGGACATGCATCTGGAGTTCATTTGTAGCAACTAGAGGTCTTGGTGTGCCCATTCTCTCCCTCTCCCTCTCTCTCTCTTCTCTGCTTGCAAATAAATAAACAAATTTAAAAATTAAAAAAAAAAGAGGGCTGGGATGGAGGGATTTCTTAGTGGTTAAGGTGTTTGCCTGAAAAACCAAAGGATCCAGGCTCGATTCCCCAGGACCCATGTTAGCCAGATGCACAAGGTGGCACATACATCTGGAGTTCACTTGCAGTGGCTGGAGGCTCTGGCGCGCCCATTCTCTTCCTCTCTCTCTCTCTCTCTCTCTCTCTCTCTCTCTCTCTCTCTCTCTCTCCCTCTGTCTAAAATGAGTAAATAAAAATACAATGTTTAAAAAGAAGAGGGCTGGAGAGATGGCTCAGCAGTTAAGGTGCTTGCCTACAAAGCCTAACGACTTATGTTCAATTCCTTGGTACCCATGTAAAGCCAGATGCACAAAGTGGCACACATGTCTGGAATTTGTTTGCAGTGGCTTGAGGCCCTGGCATGCCCATTCCTTATCTGTCTCTCTTCTCTCCTCTCTCTCTCTCTCTCTCTCTCCACTTACAAATAAATATATTAAATAATTGTTATTTTTTTAGAGGGGATGTAGAGAGAATTGGCAGGCCAGGGCCTCAGCCACTTAAATTGAACTCCAGATGCTTGTGCCACCTAGTGGGCATGTGCTACTTTGTGCTTGCCTCACTTTTGTGCATCTGGTTTTTGTGGGATCTGGAGAGTCGAACATGGGTCCTTAGACTTCACAGGCCAACACCTTAACCACTGAGTCATCTCTCCAGCCCAATAAAATATTTTTTTAAAAAAAGAAAAAAGAAAAAAAAAAGGGTAGAGCTTACAAGGTGGGTGTGGTGGCACTTTGCACATCTGACTATATGTGGGTACTAGAGAACCGAACCCAGACTGTCTGGCTTTTTAAGCAAGTGCCTTTAACCTCTAAGCCATCTCTCCAGCCCGAGCTTTATATTTCTAAGATCATAGTAAGTATTGAGACTAGTTAATGTTCTGAATATTTTCCTCCCACTTTCTCACCTAGTGTCAGGATGACCCTGTGAAGCCTGCGGAATCTGGGCAAGTTGACAATTTACTGAAGGCCCCAATCCACAAGTTACAGAGAGAGATATTAGCATCACTCATTCCATCCCTCCCCTCCATCGCAGACTCCCTTCCTAACTGTCTTTGGGGTGAAAGGGTTTGGTACATGCCCGGAGTCTGACACTGACTATGGGTAGGGTGTGCCAACCCACGCTGCCAGCTCTGCTGGTGGTCGTCACTGTCTTCAGTGCTCCAACCCCAGGCAGGTCAGGACCATCTAATCCTGCAGCATTGGCTCTGCTGCACTGACCTCCAGAGAGTGATGTGGGAAACCCCAGGCTTCCTTTAGAGACCTTTCCCATTGACCTCCAGAAGCTTGGCTTACTGAAGAGTTTGAGTTCAGTGAATTACAAAGACAAAAAAAAAAAAAAAAAAAGCCATCAGGGCTGGAGAGATGACTCATCAGTTAAAGGTACTTGCTTGGAAAGCCCATCAGCCCATTGGTTCAATTCCCAGCATACATATAAATGCACGTGGTCATTTGCATGCAGTAGCAGGGGACTCTGGCATGACCCACCTCCCTCCCTCTCTCTCTCTCTCTCTCTCTCTCTCTCTCTCTCTCTCACACACACACACAAACACACACAAAATAATAATAACTAATTTTTTTTTCAAATGTCCAATAACACAAATTAGGAGTACTCATAAAATCCAAAAGAAATCTCTTCCAAAAGGTTAAAAAACAGAGGTTAATTGTTTACCTGCACACCTTGATTCCTAGGCTGGCACCCCATCTCTGAGTCTACCCTTCTCTTTCTTCTTCCATGTATTTAACCTTGTTAACTATGCAAAAGGGGGGGTTATATTGGCTATGCTATGATCTGTTGCCCCTCCCCAGCCACCAGTGAGACACAGGAACCCACAGAAATCAGCAGAGAACAGACCAGAGGCTTTAGGTCCTAGTGCCATGGTTAGTCTCAAGGAAGCTCTCTGTTTTTCTTTGTTTGGATGTTTGTGCACACATCAAATTGTCAGTAGGAAGCAAATTTCTCAGATCAAGGAAAATTGAGGAGTCTTCAACATTTTAGTGTTTGGTATGTATACATACACACAAGAGTTCAAAAGATATTTGTGGGATTTCAGATAGTTTTTACCATGATCCATAATGCTATCCTGGGCACTGGGAATTACCCAAAAAGTAATCAAATGCCCCTGTCTTCAGGGGAGTAGCTCGTGGTCTACTGGGGACACTATCTGCAGTGGACTTTGCGTGCTGGCCCTCTCCACACGAAACCTCAATTCTCCTCTCCCATCTCTCTCTTCCTCTGTGATAGAGATCAGGGAGCTAATACTTGCTCCTCTGTCCTCCCATCCAGCTAGAAATGTCTATGAGCTTCAGTTTATGTAATACAGTTTTGTAATAAACAAAAGTCTGTGGAGAGGTGTTCTGGAAAAGCTTTGCTTTGACATGAAAAGAAGAACAAATGCAGGCGCGGCCCTTTGCTTCCTGTCTGGAATGCAGGCATGCAGGGGCCACCTTGTGATGAAGGGTGGCCAAGCAGGGGCTGTGGATGAGGGGACACATGCTGCCCCTGTGCTCCCGACCACAGCTGTGAGTGTATGAACTGCCTGCTTTGCGTACCTTTCTGATTTCCTCATGTGGGGAACTAACCTAGGGTTTTATGTGCATTAGGAAAGCTCTTGGTGTTTTGAGAGAGTTGCTACATAGCCTATACTAGCTAGGAACTCGCAATTCTCCTGCCTCCGCCTGTGGAGCACTACAGTGTCAGGCGTGCACCACTGCACCTAGTCTGGGGTGGGTCTTGTGAGCATTTGGGAAGCCCTTGAAAGCAGGAAGATGGGATCGCTTTCTAGTTTGGAAGGATTAGTCTGCCAGGAAAGCACAGGATCGATGAGAGAAAGAAGGAGGAAGAGAGAGGAGGAGAAAGAGAAGGAGAGGGACAAGAACAAGAGAAGAATAGAGTATCATGAGATTACCGGATGTACAGGTGAGAAATTATGCTAGGCCTGGACTGAGGCTACATACACTATATAAGCACACACACACACTGTATACACACACGCACAAAAGCATATACAATCTAGTGAGAGCTAAGGACTGTCATACATCCAGGGAGGTGAGCCATGGAGCACTGGAGGTAGATGAGGGGCCATGGCCGGCGGCTTCACTCCTGCTGGGATGCCTCTGTCCACCCAGGTTGCTGACATTTCAAAGCGAAGAACAGAGTAGGTGGGAAGTAGAGAACTCTGTGGGAATGGAGTTGGAGAAGAAGCCAGGGGCAAACATTCTCATGTCTAGCAAAGAGTACTGTATCAGTGTCACTGTCCTGAATTGGATATTGTACTACAATTATGTAACCTGTCACCATTGGAGGAAGCTAGGTAAAAAGTACACTGTGTTTTATATAATATTCTAGGAGCTTTGTATGAGTCTATAATTATCCCAAAATAAAAAACTTAATATGCTTTGAAAGGTTTTTTTATGAAAATCTAGATGATTTGAGAATGTGCAAGACCCTAGGTTCAATCTTTGGCACCACAATAAATAAATAATAGAAGTCAAGCTGATTTTCACAGAGCTAAATACCAAACAGACAATAGAATGATGTGTTATAAATTCTGAGGAAGAACTAAAATAAATATTCTGTGAATGGGGAAGACAGATGCAAAGTATGAAAAGTGAGCAACAAATCATGAATATTTAGCTATTTACCATAGTGCTAGAAAGTGTTATGCAAGCTACGGGGAAGAAAAGTCATCAATAGTTTTAATCAGCAGTGAACTCTACAAGTTACACAACTGGCCAGCAAGGCAAGATGTTCCCAAGGGTGCAATAGCGACAAATCTGTTGTGGAGTAATCAACTGTTCTCAGATTGGATTTGAAGCTTGCTCCATAGGAGGGAATTCATGCCTGGCACTGAAAACCTACTCAAAAGCTTGTCGTGAGGGGCATGGTGGTATACACCTTTAATCCCAGCACTTAAGAGGCAGAGGTAGGAGGATTGCTGTGAGTTTGAGGCCAGCCTGAGACTAAACAGGGAATTCTAGGCTAGCCTGGGCTAGAGCAAGACTATCATTAAAAAAAAAAGCCTATGCCTTGGATGATCATAAACCCCAGGGGGAAGGCTACTGTTGGTATTTGGCTAAATGGATATGCTGTCCCCAGCAAGCTGTGTTTGAAATACTTATGTTTATGCCCATAGAGCAGTGCTGCTCTCGCTTCCAATCAGAGAAGCTTCTTTTTGCAAATGATTGTGACTACTGGAGAAACTCAAAACTCATCAAAGTGCTGAGGAGTGACAGTTAAGTGCTCAGCACTAAATGAGATATGTCCATCACACCCACCAAGAAAACACTGCAGAAGAGGCAATGGAAAGAATACAAGAGCCAGAGAATGGGGAGGAGTGCATCGGAACATTGTCCTCTGGACACGAAGAGGTTGTTGCCATTCGTGATCTCCCAGCTGCTGTTATTACCTGTGCAATACTGAGCCTGTCAATCTGCTTCCATTGGGTGACAGAGGAGGGGGTCGGAAGCATCAGAATAGAAGAGGGAGTAGTTGGAATAAAGAAGGGGTTCACGCAAGCAGGCAGTTATAGATGTGGGGCTATTTTCCCTTCCTTCTTCTAAGCCCAGAATGCACTCCCTTGAGCTGCTAGTCTTTGATTCTTTGTTCAGGAATGAATGACCTCCACAAGCATATCTGAGATCACCCTGACCTGAAAAGCCCCTGCCCTGAGCCACCAGAGCTGAGGCCTACTTGGGCCACCTTCATGGTCCTGAAGGGTCCCACACCTCTGCCGGGCAGCCCATGGGGACTTGAGCAGCCTCGTCATCTGGCTCTGTCTGGTGACTATCTGTGCTAATAGTTCTAGGCTGGCCCTCCAGAGGGAATGGTCCTGCTTATAGCCTCCATTCCTTTAATCAGTTCTGACTCTCCCTCCTCCCTCGCTCCCTGTGATGGTTTGAATGTAAAACATCCCCTATAGACTCATATATTTAAATATTTAATCCCCAGATAGAGGGCCCTGTTCTGAAAGGTTGCAGAACCTTTGGGCAGTAAAGCCTTGTTGGAGGAACCTTGTCACGGGGGGCTGGTATTTAGGGAACTTAAAACAATAGTTTATTTACTTATTTGAGAGACAGAGGGGGAAGGGAGAGAATGGGCATACCAGGGCCTCTAGCCTCTGCAAAGAAACTCCAGATGCATGCACCACCTTGTGTATCTGGCTTTACGTGGGTACTGGGAAATAGAACCAGAGTCGTTAGGCTTTGCAGGCAAGCATTGAACCACTGTTCCATCTCTCCAGCCTGGCATTTGGGTTTTTATAGTTCAGCCCCACTTAGTGTTCTCCCTCTCTCTACTTCCTCCTTGCTGATATGATAATGTGATGCTGTCTTCTATTCCTGCCATGCTTACCGTACTCTGATGGACTGTAATGTGGAACATAAACTGAAATAAACCCTTCTTCCCTTAAGCTGCTTCTAATTGGGTGTTTTGTCTCAGCAATGAGATGGTAACTGATACATGCTCAAACCTCCCAATGAACAGGCTACTCCTCTGCAGGCAGGGAGATGCTACTCACCACACCTAGTGGTTTCAGGTTAGAAATCATTTCAAGAGCTGGAGAGATGGCTTAGCAGTTAAGGTGCTTGCCTGAGCCTGAGGACCAAAGTTCAATTCCCCAGGACCCACACAAGCCAAATACACAAGGTGGAGCCTATATCTGGAGTTTGTTTGGTATAGATGGAGGCCTTGGCATGCCCATTCTCTCCTCCACTGCATATATATATAATTTTTTTTAAAAAAAGAAATCATTTCAAGCAAGTCTTTTAACTGCTGAGCAATCTCCCCAACTACAAATCATTTCATAACAGCTCGATACGGTGATTTTTATTGTAAATCATCTCAGATTTTAATTTATTTGTTGCTTTGTTTTAGATTTTTGAGGTAGGGTCTCACTCTAGCCCAGGCTGACGTAGAATTCACTATGTAGACTCAGGGTGACCTTGAACTCATGGGGATCCTCCTACCTCTGCCCCCTGAGCGCTCACCATGCCTAGCTACATTTTTTTGACAGTCGTGTGTGTGTGTGTGTGTGTGTGTGTGTATTCCAGGGTCTCTTGGTGCTGCAAACAAATGCCAATCTGACTTTACCAGGACGGCTGGGGAATTGAGCCCAGGCCAACAAATTTTGCAAGTAAGCATTTATAACCCCTGAGCCATCTCCCCAGCCCCTCATCTCATGGATGTTTAACAGGCTGATATCTAATTGTGTTGCCCACAGCCAATCTGAGGACCTGTATGTGCAGAAGTCCTGGTTTTGTTGAGCAGAATCCTCAGCCTTCGTGGGACTGTGCTTGGAGGGTGCCCTGTGGAAAGGTGCACCTCTATGAAGGGCACTGAGCCCTCTCCTGTCAGTGCCCAGTTCCCAAGCCTGGCCAACAAAGGAAAACGGCTGTGTTTCGGCATGAGGATTTCAGTTCCGTCTAGTCATGAGGAGAAGGAAGCCAGCAGCTCCCAGAGGGACCACAGTGAGCAGCATCCAGGGAGGCAGACCATAGAGTACAAGAGGCCAAATAGGGGGCTGCCCCCCCCCCATGGCTTCACTCCTGTACAGGCGCTCTGTCCATTCAGGTTGCTGGCATTTAGAGCAAGGAACAACGTGGGCGGGAAGTAGACAGCACTGCACAGATGGAGCTGGAGAGGAAGCCAGGGGTAAACATAGAAACCTTATCGTGGATACCTTTGTATTTCAGTCCCCTCTCCCTCTCTCCCCTCCCTGGTTCTTTCTTCCTCTCTCTCTCTCTCTCTCTCTTTCTTTTCCACTTACCCTAGGCTATTTGATTCCATTTCCTCCATTAAAGCTCTCCCTAAGCCCTGCAAACCACTTATCTCGTATTTAGGATTTGCTTTGAAACACTTTGTGGGGAGTGAGTACAGAAGTGTCCGTGAATGGCTGCGGTCAGGTCACTGTGTTTCAGAAACCGCACACCTAGCCCATATGGGAATGAGCAAATGCAGCTCTCGGAGCTCTTAAGCTACCAGACAAACCCAAAGCCATAAGACAAACAAAACAGGAGCACAAGCCAAAGAAACAGAAAGTCCAAATGTAATGACTTGGCAGTAATAACAGATCTGTAAACTTCAAAGTCCTAGGGAATAATTAACAAGCAGTCCCCCATCCTAGGGCTGAGCACTGTCTGCACAGCCTCCAGATACAGCCCCCAAAGTACCCCCATGGTAGAGTGGAAAACCACCTTCTCAGACTCACTGCAGTATAAAGTCCTAACCATTCCAGAATGTTAAAACAATCAATTACGCAAACTTAAAAAACTGAATTTTTTTGTTCAATTTCAACAATACATTAAATTTTTTTTCAGTCAATATTGATCATCTACAAGAGAGTCCACTCTTTTTAGTTTTAAAAAAAAATTGTGGGGCTGTGGATATGGCTCAGAGATTTAAGACGTTTGCCTGCAAAGCCTGCTGGCTTAGGTTCAATTCCCTAGCAACCCACATAATATAGCCAGACACACAAAAACTGGCACAAGTTTCTGGCATTCTGTTCACAATGGCCAAAAAAAACCCTGGTGGGGCCCATACACATACCCCATGTGCACACAAATAATTTTAAAAATATATTGTAACAAATGAACAATTTTGACATGTAAATGAAATGTAAATAATTTTAAATAACCTCTCATATATATACATATATATTTTTTTTTTTTGAGGTAGGGTCTCACTCTAACTCAGGCTGACCTGGAATTCACTATGTAGTCTCAGGGTGGCCTCGAACTCACAGTGATCCTCCTACCTCTGCCTCCCAAGTGCTGGGATCAAAGGCGTGCGCCACCATGCCTGGCTTTTCATATATTTATTTTCTCGTACCTTTAAGGTTATTAAAGCTTTGAACTACACTAAACATTTTGGAACACTGTGTCATGCATCATAAGTATGACTGGGTGGGTAGGGATTAGAAAGATAGCTAAGTGAGTAAAGTGCTTGCCTTACAAGCGTGACCTGAGTTCAATCCCCAGCCATGATTGGGCGTATGCATTTGTAATCCTAGTACCAGAGAAGCAGACAGACAGATCCCTGAGGCTCGCTGGCTTGCTAGTCTAATGTACGTGGCAGAGTCCAGGCCTGTGAGAGACCCTGTCTCAAAAATGATAAACAAGGGAGGAGCTGGAGAAATAGCTCAGTGGTAAAGCGATCGCTGAGCAGACATGAAGACCTGAGTTTGGATCCCCAGTTCCCACCTGAAAGCCAGGTACATTCGCACATGCCTGTAGTCCCAGTACTGAAGAGACAGAGCCTGTGACTTGCTGGCTATCTAGTCTAGTCAAATCTGAGAGGAATCATTGAGCTCTATGTTCACTGAGAAACCTTGTCTCAAAAATAGGCTGGTGGGTTCGAGAGGTAGAGGTTAAGGCACCTGCCTGCAAAGCAAAGGACCCAGGTTCAATCAATTCCCCAGGGCCCACGTAAGCCAGATTCACAAGGTGGTGCATGTGTCTGGAGTTTATTTGCGGTGGCTGGAGGTCCTAGCAATGGCCGCCCTCTCTCAAATAAATAAATAAATAACAAGCTGGCAAGGGCTGGAGAGATGGCTCAGCAGTTAAAGTGCCTGTTTGCAAAACCTGACAGCCTGAGTTGATTCCCTTGTATCCACATAAAGCCAAATGCACAAGTAGCACATGTATCTGGAGTTTGTTTGCAGTGGCCCTGAAAAATAAGTGAATAAAATACAAATGAATAAAAATAAGCTGGAAAGCAACTGAAGAACCATGCTCAAATTTGTCCTGTGGCCTCCACATGTATACACACACACACACACACACACACACACACACACACACGTACACAAATATGTACAGTTATCCATAGAGCATTGGCTTTAGGGAACTGGGAGAACATCTTACAGGGCTGGAATTTTCCACCGCCACGATTGAGAAGCTGCAGACATGCCCCACACCCCAGCATTCTATCCTAGCTGTATATGTCCCTACATGTTCCCTCCCCACCCCTACCCAGCAACTAGACTCTTATGGTGGTTGGGGACAGTGGAGTTTAAGGAACAGTCAACTTTCACCTATTTCCCCCTCTCTCTCTTTCTCTCCTTTGAGTACCAAAGGACTTCTATGCTCCTTTTCTGCTCAGTGGTAATTTTCAGCCTTCCTTCTCTGCTGCATGAACTCTGCCTAGTATCTATCTGGTATCTATCTAGTATCTACCCCTATGGTTTTGCCTTACTGGCAAGAAACATACAACAAAGGAGAAACAGACAATAATTAACAGGAGGAAAATTGGCTCTTCAAAGTGAACACATTTCCCTGTTTCTTCTTTCACATCAATGTTCTTCAAACTGTGAAGACAAGTTTTCCATCCTCTTATGCCATTGCTTTCAAAATTATATGGTGACTCCAGATGCATGCCTTTAGTCAGAGCACTCCAGAGGCAGAGGTAGTTTGGATCACTGTGAGTTCAAAGCCAGCCTGAGACTACAAAGTGAATTCCTGGTCAGCCTGGGCTACAGCAAGACCCTACCTCAACCAAAAAAGCAATTTCATTATGTATCCTCATCATGAAATGTGTTGGACGCAGGTGTTGATTTCCAGACCATTCCGACCCAATAGATGGAGGATGGCAACTAGAGTGGTCCTCATGGCCACATGCAGAAAGACTTCTACTTGCTCCCACCTTCTTCCTTACCCAACAGCTCCTCTGCCACTTGAAGCCCCCACAGCATTATGGTTACTGCGATGATATGGTTGGAGTTGTTCCCTGCAGTTCTTGTGTTAGAAACTCGGCTCCCACTGTGGTGGTGTTGGAAGGTTGTGGGACCTTTAAGAGGCAGGGCCTAGTAGAATGCCATTAGTGGCCCCTGCCTGCTCATCCAGGTTGCACATTCTTTTCTATTGTAATGCATCCACCATGAGGCTCCAGTTATCCAGCCTCGGGCATTCTGTCATAGTCACATGGACAAGTGAGCTGGTGAGGAGTGCCACCTGTGGAGTCAGAGCAGACTGAGCATTCTGGTGACAGGGGACGTCTGGAAAGCCATATATAGTAAAGGCTGCAAGAGTCACATAGAAGAAAAACAGGACAGCAAGCAGAGAGGCTGGAAAACCCTCAGCCAAGGCCCACTAAAACCAGCCCGAGCAGCTGGCATAGGTGCAAAGGCACTCCAGAGTGCCCAAGAGTAACTATAGATCATTAAAATATAATACGCACAGCCTGCCAGGCAGGGGGGGGTCACACACCTTCAGCCCCAGCACTCAGTAGGCAGAGGAAGAAGGATCACCATGAGTTTGAGGCCACCCTGAGACTACATAGTGAATTTCAGGTCAGACTGGGCTTGAGTGAGACACTAACTAAAAAAAAAAAAAAAAAAAAAAAAAAAAAAAAAAAAAAAAAAAAACAGGGGTGTAGACATGGCTTAACGGTTAAGGCACTTGCCTGTGAAGCGTAAGGATCCAGGTCTAATTCTCCAGGTCCCACGTAAGCCAGATGCAAAAGGTGGCGCATGCATCTGGAGTTCATTTGCAGTGGCTAGAGGCGCTGGTGCACCCATTCTCTCTCTCTCACTCTCTCGATCTCAAATAAATAAATAAATATTAAAAACAAACAAACAAACAAACAAACAAAAAGCTATCAGGCCGGGTGTGGTGGCACATGCCTTTGATCTCCATACTCGGGAAGCTGAAGTAGGAGGATCGCCATGACTTTGAGGGCAGTCTGAGACTACAATGAATTCCAGGTCAGCCTGGGCTGCTGCAGCAAGACCCTACCTCAAAAAAGAAATAATAAATAAATAAGCCATCAGGATTTTTAGGCACAGCAGGCTCCCAACAACATGTTTTATTACCCATTTGTTCATAAAGTCATCAATCCAATAGACTTGTGTCTAGCAGAGAAATGGGAAATAGACTCTTCCAGAAATGTGGCAGAAGTTGAAATGTATCCACTGTTGAGAGAATTTGGGTTCCCCTTTTGTCCTCCCCTTAGTAAAATCGCTTCAAGCTCTACTGGCATTTCTGACTCAACCCCTCCCTCTCCCTGTGCTCGTGGTTTCTGGAAGAGACTGCCACTGCTTCTGCTTTCGCAGCTGCCCTTCCTCTCAGGGACCTCGGAGTTTCATTCATCTGGGCCTGGAGACTTGAGTCCAATAGAATCCTCGCAGTTCTTCATTCATTCAGCAAATGTCCTTGAGTAACAGTACCCTGCTGGTGCCGTGGTAGATGCTGGCAAGGTCCAGCTCGTTGTCTGCGTTCTCAAACATCCGTTTCCTCTGAGTGCCATGCCTTACGTCCTTTTCCGGTCGGAGCTCACTCCTCCTCTGCCGAAAACGAGAGCAAAGTAGGACTTGGGCAGTTTTGCTTCCTCTTTATCCCATGGCAATTCCACATCATTTCCTCTGAACGAGGTGCCTTTCCTTCTCTTGCTCTTCTTGATCTACACAAAGCCTTAGCAGCCCTTCTGATGAGCTCAGCATGTTCCCCAGGCCTCTGCTCCTATGAACCTCTGTGTCTGCGTGCGGCCCTTCTTCCAGTTTTTGTTTTAATGTTGAAGTTCTGGGCCTAGGCAGAGCCCAGTGATGTCCCTGATGCTCCTCCCTCTCCTTTCCCACCATACTGTAAACTGGTGGGTGTGTCAGTGACGTCCCTGATGGTCCTGCCTCTCCTCTCCCACCATACAGTAAACTGGTGGGTATGTCAGTGGCGTTCCTGATGGTCCTCCCTCTCCTCTCCCACCATATGATAAACTTGTTGGTGTGTCAGTGGTGTTCCTGATGGTCCTCCCTCTCCTCTCCCACCATATGATAAACTGGTTGATGTGTCAGTGGTGTTCCTGATGCTCCTCCCTATCCTCTCCCACCATATGATAAACTGGTGGGTATGTCAGTGACGTCCCTGATGGTCCTCCCTCTCTTCTCCCACCATATGATAAACTGGTGGGTGTGTCAGTGGCATTCCTGATGGTCCCCCCTCTCCTCTCCCACCATACAGTAAACTGGTTGGCGTGTCAGTTTTTGCTACAGTAACAAATGCCACCCACCGCTTAAAACAACAACACACAGTGGTTCAGTGATTGATCACTCGTAATGACTTAGAATAACACTTAGATAAGGCTTGTTAACCTATTCTGTAGTACTGGGACATGTGACCTTCCCAGTCAGTGTAGCAGGACAAGAGACTACCCATAGGGGCTCACACTGGTTGGGAAATGGTTCAGAGTGGGATGATATATTTCATTCCTACTCACAAGCCATTGACAGAACTTGCTGTGCCCACAGGGTTGGCATGGGGCAACAGGAACTAGGAAAAAGAGCAAAAAGTGAGCACAAGTTCATACCATAGGGTGAGTCACAATGCCTGATGACACTTTCAGTCTGTAAGCAGTATGGATCCTCTGGAATCCTGACTCTAGTGCCAGACCTATTTCTTTAAAAAGAAGGAGGAGGAGGAGGAAGAAACTTTCTATCAACAACCTCCATACATATACACAATATAGGCTGGAGAGATGGCTTAGCAGCTAAGGCACTTACTGCAAAGCCAAAGGGCCCAGGTTCAATTCCCCAGGACCCATGTAAGCCAGATGCACAAAATGGCACATGTGTCTGGAGTTTGTTTGCAGCAACTGGAGACCGTGATGCACCCATTCTCTCTCTCTCTCTCTCTCTCTCCTTCTTTCTCTCTCTCTCTACCTCTTTCTCTCTCCCTCTCTCTCTCTCTCAAATAAATAAACAAAAATTAAAAATAGAATTTAACATATACATATCATGATCATAATCCCTTCGCACCACCCTCTTTGTCACCCACTCCCCAATCCCTCTCTACTAAATTTCTTCTTCCTTTCAACTAGTCCCTGTTCTATTTTGATGTCATCATTTTCACCCTCCTAATGCGCAGGTTTTGTGTAGGCAGGGTCAGCCACTGTGAGGTCACGAAGGCCATGACTTCTTTGTGTCTGGAAGACAGTACTGCAAGTCAGTTTTCCATTTCCCTTAGGTCTTACATTCTTTCCACCACCTCTTCCAACATGGTCCCTGAGCCTTGGAGGGTGTGACAGAGATGTCTCACAGTGCTGTGCGCCACTGTCTTTTCTCAGCATTTTGGTGAGTTTTGAGTCTCCACAGTGCAGACCTATTTCTTGATCATTTTTCTTCTCCTTCTATCCTTTCTTTTTCTTTCTGTTTCTTATACAGGGTCTCATATAACCTAGACTAGCTTCTAACTCAATATGTAAAGAAGGATGATTTTAACTTCTGATCCCCCTGTGGTGGTTTGATTCAGGTGTCCCCCATAAACTTAGGTGTTCTGAATTCCAGGTTCCCAGCTGATAGAGATTTGGGAATTAACACTTCTTGGAGGCAGTGTATTGTTGGGGGCGGGCTTATGGGTGTTATAGTTAGTTTCCTCTTGCCAGTGTTTGGCACACTCTCCTGTTGCTGTTGTCCACCTGATGTTGGCCAGGAGGTGATGTCCACCCTCTGCTTATACCATTGTTTTTCCCTGCCATCATGGAGCTTCTCCTTGAGTCTGTAAGCCAAAATAAACCTTTTTTCCCACAAACTGCTCTTGGTTGGGTATTTTCTGGCAGCAATGTGAACCTGACTGCAACAGTAAAGTTGGTACTGAGTGTTGTTTTGCTGATAGACATCTGACTGTGTGGCCTTGGCCTTTTGAAGCTGATTTTCAAGAGGAATGTGGAAGTATTTGAAACCTTGGCCTAAAAGATACCTTGCAGCGCTGTAAGTACAGCTTGATGGACTGTTCTGATCAGAGTTGAAAGACCTGAATATAGTAAGAACTATGGACTGTGAGGTGTGGCTTGTAAGGGTGAGAAAGAGCTTTGGTTGGATTGGGCTAGAAGCAGTTTGTGTGAGAAGCTTGCTGTTATGCCTGTGTCCTGAGAATTTGTACAGGGTTGCTTTGCATAGAAATGGACTGGTGTGAGCAGAGGGATATGACACAGAAATGAAATCTTTGGGCTGAAACTTCTGCCCATTCAGCTATAATTATATGAGATTACAACCTTTGAGACTGGGCCAGCTGACCTGCACTGGGGCAACAGGAAGACTGTAGACTCTTTTGAAAGGGCCTGACTGCTCAAGGAGTGTCCTGTTCTTCAAAATCTGCTTTATTCCCCCCTGGATTAACAAGTTGGTACCCTACCTGGTATTGTGGAGTATAAGAAATGCAGGGGAGAGAGGGTCATTGAGTTTGCAATGTAGTCTTGTGTTTTGAAAACAGCCATAGGCAGTGTGAAGCAGGTTTGCTGGATGCCTGCATGGAGACCCAATGGAGCCGTGAGGATGAGCCATGGGTTGCAGTGGAGACCCAGTGGAGATGCCGGGAGCATGAGATGGCGGCCAAGGAAAGCTGCCAGCCACAGATGAAGTTTGCCAGGCCTATGAGTAGCCTAGCTAGAGGGGTAGAATTGGGACTCCAGAGACTTATTGCTGGTTAGAATTATGGGACTTGGAGATTTGTCACTGGTTAGAGTTGTTGCACTTGGAGCTACAAAGTTTGAGGTTTGCCCCCTTTTTAAATTTTGTGTTGGTCAGAAATCAGTAGCCTTCATATATGCTAACAACAAACACACAGAGGATGAGATCAGAGAATCACTCCCATTCACAATTGCATCAAAAAAAATAAAGTACCTTGGAATAAACCTTACTAAGGAAGTAAAGAATCTATACAATGAGAACTTTAAAACACTCAAGCGAGAAATTGCAGAAGACACTAGGAAGTGGAAAAACATCCCTTGTTCCTGGATTGGAAGAATCAATATTGTGAAAATGGCAATCTTACCAAAAGCAATCTACACATTTAACGCAATCCCCATCAAAATTCCAAAGGCATTCTTCACGGAAATAGAAAAAACAATCCAAAAATTCATTTGGAATCACAAAAAACCTCGAATATCTAAAATAATACTGAGCAACAAAAATAAGGCTGGTGGTATCACCATACCTGATTTTAACCTATACTACAGAGCCATAGTAACAAAAACAGCATGGTACTGGCACAAAAGCAGACTCGTAGATCAATGGAACAGAATAGAGGACCCAAATGTAACCCCATGTAGTTATAGCCACCTGATATTTGATAAAAATGCCAAAAATACTCATTGGAGAAAAGACAGCCTCTTCAGCAAATGGTGTTGGGAAAACTGGATATATATCTGTAGAAGGATGAAAATAGATTCTTCTCTTTCTCCGTGCACAAGAATTAAGTCCAAATGGATTAAGGACCTTAACATCAGACCTGAAACTCTGAAACTGCTAGAGGAAAAAGTAGGGGAAACTCTTCAACATATTGGTCTTGGCAAAGACTTTCTGAATACAACCCCAATTGCTCAGGCAATAAAACCACAGATTAACCACTGGGACCTCATGAAAATACAAAGATTCTGCACTGCAAAGGACACGGTGAAGAAAGCAAAGAGGCAACCTACAGAATGGGAAAAAATCTTCACCAGCTATACATCAGATAGAGGATTAATATCTAAGATATACAAAGAACTCAAGAAGTTAAATAATAAGGAATCAAACAAACCAATCAAAAAATGGGAAATGGAGCTAAATAGAGAATTCTCAAAGGAAGAAATACGAATGGCATATACGTATCTAAAAAAATGTTCTACATCCCTAGTCATCAGGGAAATGCAGATTAAGACTACATTGAGATTCCATCTCACTCCTGTCAGATTGGCTACCATCATGAAAACAAATGATCATAAATGTTGGCGGGGATGTGGAAAAAGAGGAACCCTTCTACATTGTTGGTGGGAATGCAATCTGGTCCAGCCATTGTGGAAATCAGTGTGGAGGTTCCTAAAACAGCTAAAGATTGATCTACCATATGACCCAGCTATAGCTCTCCTAGGCATATATCCTAAGGACTCATCTCATTACCTTAGAGATACTTGCTCAACCATGTTTATTGCTGCTCAATTTATAATAGCTGGGAAATGGAACCAGCCTAGATGTCCCTCAACTGATGAGTGGATAATGAAGATGTGGCACATTTATACAATGGAGTTTTACTCAGCAGTAAAGAGAAATGAAGTTATGAAATTTGCAGAAAAGTGGATGGATCTGGAAAGAATTATACTAAGTGAGGTAACCCAGGCCCAGAAAGCCAAGCGCCACATGTTCTCCCTCATATGTGGATCTTAGCTAGAGATGATTGGGCTTCTGTGTGAGAAGGAAAAAACTCAGTAGCAGAGGCCAGTAAGTTAAAAAAGGAGATAGAAAGGGAAGAGAAAGAAAGGGAGGAGGGCTTTTATTAGGTTGGTATTGTATATATGTAAGTAGAAAGATTGAGATGGGGAGGGGATATGATGGAGAATGGAATTTCAAAGGGGAAAGGGGGGAGGGTAATACCATGGGATTTTTTTTTGTTATCATGGAAAATATTAATAAAAATGGAGAAAAAAAAAAAATAAATAAATTTTGTGTTGGTTGAATATTTCTTTGCTATGTCCAATACTATCTTTTGCAGTGTGTTTATTCTGTGCCATTATGGGTTTTGGGGGGATTTTTTTGGGTATTATGGCTCAGTTAAAAGACTTTGAACTATTGGGATGTTTGAACATCATTAGGATTGATAAAAACTATGGGGACTTTTAAAGTTGAATGGATGTATTGCATTTTAAATCATGTAGGGTTATCAGTTTATGGGGGCCAGGGGCAGAATGTGGTGGTTTGATTCCAGTGTCCCCCATAAACTTAAGTGTTCTGAATGCTAGGTTCCCAGCTGTTGGAGATTTGGGAATAAATGCCTCCTGGAGGCAGTGTATTATTGGGGGCGGGCTTATGGATGTTATAGCCAGTTTCCCCTTGCCAGTGTTTGGTACACTCTCCTGTTGCTGTCGTCCATCTGATGTTGGCCAGGAGGTGGTATCCACCCTCTGCTCGTGCCATCATTTTCCTCTGCCATCATGGAGCTTCCCCCTCAAGCCTGTAAGTCAAAATAAACCTCATTTTTATCCCACAAGCTGCTCTTGGTTGGGTGGTTTCTACCAGCAATGCAAACCTGACTTCAACACCCCAACACACACACCCCATGCACCATCAAGCCAGGCAGCAATCTCTCCTCCTTTCCTAACTTCCATGTTCCATGTCCAACAACTTCCTGCCTTTCTACTCTTTGTTCCTAAGAATCAGTGGTGAAAAACTCTAGCTCTATTCCTAACATATGAGCAACCTGAGGAAAATTTGACTTGAGGGCTGGAGAGATGGCTTAGTGGTTATGGTGCTTGCCTGCAAAGCCAAAAGACCCAGGTTTGATTCTCTAGGACCCACATAAGCCAGATGCACAAGGTGGCACGTGTGTCTGGAATTCGTTTGCAGTGGCTGGAGGCTCTGGAACACCCATTCTTTCTCCCTGACTCTTTCTCTTTCAAATAAATAAATAACTTTGATTTGAGCAAGGCAGCTCTGTTGGGGGTAATGAGAAGACAAGAATATGGGGCTAGAGAGAGAAGGAAGGCAGATGACAAAGAAGTGAAGACTCCAACTAAGGCCCTAAGAGACATGAGGGGGTCCTCGTGGGCCTCTAAGTGGGTCCCTGCTCCAGCTGCCCCTGCATACTTTGGGAGCTCTTAGAAATGCTGGCTCAGCCCACCCAGATCTGCACTTGAACTAGATCCCCAGAGAGCTCACAGAAAGACAAGCTCTGAGAAGCCCTGGTTATAGCTTCAGAGTATACGTGTGGGAGAACAGACCAGGGAGAACTGGGAACAGCATGCACTTGGTTAACCCCGCATCTAAAAACCAGAAGAGTGCAGAGATGGTGTGGTGATGATGTAATAGGCAGATATTCAGCAGCAAAACACAATGAGCTTACTAAACCTGAAGAGGAGCTTCTGAAAAGCTTGTGCCAAGTAAGGAGGGATAAATGGAAATGGTTTATGTAATCCGGATATAAAGTGTGCTACCTATTAGTGCTAGTTTCTTTTAAAAAAAAAAACACTCTACATATTATTTATTTGTTTATTTATTTATTTATTTGAGAGAGAAAGAGGGAGAGAGAGAGAGAGAATAGGCACGCCAGGACCTCCAACCATTGTAAATGAACTCCAGATGCATGCCCCCCCATTGTGCATCTGGCTAACATGGGTCCTGGAGAATCGAACTGGGATCCTTTGGCTTTGCAGGAAAACTTCGTAACTGCTAAGCCATCTCTCCAGCCCCCAGTGCTAGTTTCTTAATTTAGTATTTGATCTTAGTCAAAGAAGAAATATGGAGTCAAGTGCTGTGGCTTACATGTAATCTATAATGCCAGCCCTGGGAAAGTTGAAGCAAAAGGAACATGAGAGCCAGCCTGGGATATACTGAGTCCCTGTCTTTTTTTTTTTTTTTTTTTCTTTTTGGTTTTTTGAGGTAGGATTTCACTCTAGCTCAGGCTCTCCTGGAATTCACTATGTAGTCTCAGGGTGGCCTCAAAATCATGGCGATCCTCCTACCTCTGCCTCCCGAGTGCTGGGATTAAAGGCATGCGCCACCATGCCTGGCCCTGAGTCTCTTTCTTAAATATTTTATTTGTTTATTTATTTGAGAGAGAGAGAGAATAAGTGAGTGTGCATGGGCACACCAGGTCTCCTGCCACTGCAAGCAAACTCCAGACGCATGCACCACCTTGTGCATCTTGCTTTACATGAGTACTGGGGAATTGAACCTGGGCTGTCAGATCTTGCAAGCAAGTGCCTTTAACCACTGAACAATCCCTTCAGAACCCTTAGTGAGACTCTTTCTTTTTAAAAAAAAAAAAAATGGTTTTCCAGAGACCTCTTGCATTTTCAGTACTGTATATTTTCTTTCTCCACCCACTCTTGACTCCCCCCGAGAAGTATGGGAAGTATTCTATCCCTTGCCTTCTTGCTGATGACCAGACCACAGCATTTGGTGTTATCACTTCCAAGCCCCCAAGCTTCTCATTGACAACTCCCCAATTTCCTTTTCTTACAGTGTGTTAATGGCTCTTGCCTCTGTACCCACCCTTCCTTTCAGGAAGTCTTGCAACTCTCATGGCTTGTAAGACAAGGTCAAGGAAGGAGGGGGAATGGAGAGCAAGGCCCTACGCATTGTTTAGTTACTTTTCTCACTGCTGTGACCAAATACTGCACGGAAGCCGTGTCAGAAAGACAGGGTTTGCTTTGGCTCACAGTTTGAGAGGGTGAAGTTCATCATGGCTGGGAAGGTGTGACAGAGCTCAGGGTAGCGGGAGTGTACAGGTGGGATTTCCAACGTCTGGGCAGGCCAGCAAGCAGAAAGAGGGGAATGTTGCCCTCAACTCACTCACTTCTTTCTTTCTTTCTTTCTTTTTTTTTTTTTTTTTTTTTTTTGAAGTAGGGCTGACCTGGAATTCACTATGTAGTCTCAGGCTGGCCTCAAACTCACAGTGATCCTCCTACTCAGCCTCCTGAGTGCTGGGGTTAAAGGTGTATGCCACCACACACAGCCCCTTTTTCTAATTTTATTCAACCCATGAGTTGGTGCCACTCACATTTAAAATAGGTTTTCCCTCCTCAGTTAATTCTCTCTGAAAATGCTGTCACAAACACTCCCAAAGGTGTACCTCCTAGGCGATTCCAAATGAAGTCAAATTGAAAATGAAGATGAGCTAACTGGGGCTAGAGAGATTGCTCAGTGGTTAAAGGTGCTTCGTGGCCAAGTCTGACAACCAGAGTTCAATTCCCCAGTACCCACAGAAAGCCAAATGCACAAGGTGGCACATGTAACTGGAGTTCATTTGCAGTGGCAGAGGTCCCTGGTGCACCCATACTCTCTCTAATAAATAAATATTAAAAAAATATTAACCATCACGGTATCCACATCTCTAAGATTTTAATTTTCCTAAGACCCAGCTGCTTTTTTTTTTTTTTTTTTTTTTTTTTTTTTTTTTTTTGGTTTTTCGAGATAGGGTCTCACTCTAGCCCAGGCTGATCTGGAATTCACTATGGAGGGTGGCCTCGAACTCACTGCAATCCTCCTACCTCTGCCTCCCCAGTGCTGGGATTAAAGGCGTGCGCCACCACGCCCGGCTGGGGTGTGTGTGTGTGTGTGTGTGTGTGTGACTGCCCCTAGTCTCCTAGAAAGAAGACTATGAACTTTTTATGTCTCTTGTACAACTAGTCCAAACCAGGTTTCTGTGGCCTAGAACCAAGAGACTAAAGTCCTTCTCCAAGGCCTCACCTCTCTCTCCTTAGGTACCAGTCCCATGAATGAACCCATGCTATACTAATTATAACATGTTATAGTATTCTGGCTTTTATATTTATTGATTGAGTGTGATTGTAGACCTCAAGACCAAGGCTTCAAACCACTGAGCTATTCCTACAACCTTGTATTACTTTAAACATGCAGAAATGCAGGCAGAGCTACGTGAACCTGGATTATGATGTTAGCACTGGAATTAATCCATCTGCATACGCAATAGCTGCTATGTATCCAGTCAAGTGACAGCAGCAAGTGTCGAGAATAACTGGGGAAGCTGGCATGTACGAGAAGCTCTGCACGCTCATCATTACCAACCATTCAGTGTATGCCCCCTCTGAAGGGCAGCGGCAAGTGAGCCTCCCTCACATTCTCTTTCCAAATATTCCTACGAGAAGCCTGCAGACATAGGAGAACACACACATTCCATTGTTTCTGAAGCTACTTAGTCCAGGGTGGGGAAGAGATCATCTCCCCAGAATCTGGCTATGTCCATCCTCCATACAGTCTCTCAGGCTGTGGGTTTCCGTATGCTACAGCACTGAGTGTAACTATCAGTCTTCAGAGGGAGAGAGAAATTGAGGTTCAGTTTCAGGACAGGAAGCTGTGTGCTCAAAGTCGCCAGGTAATAAACAGCAGAACAAGGGCTGGAGAGATGGCTTAGTGGTTAAGCGCTTGCCTGTGAAGCCTAAGGACCCTGCTCCAGGCTCAATTCCCCAGGACCCACGTTAGCCAGATGCACAAGGGGGCGCAGGCATTTGGAGTTCATTTGCAGTGGCTGGAGGCCCTGGTTGGCGGGAGGCCTTGGTGCACTCATTCTCTCTCCCTTTCTCTCTCTCTCTTTCCCTCTTTCTCTGTCTGTAGCTCTCAAATAAATAAATAAACATAAACAAAAAAATTTTTTTAAAAAGCCAGCAGAACTAGGATTTGAATCTGGTTCTGTTAGACACTGGAGACCCTTCTCATTTTCATATAATTGATTCTCAATGTAAATCAGGCACACAAGTTACCTGGGGATCCTGAAGGGTGTGGGGCGACAATTCTGATTCAACATCTGCAGAGCAGGCTAGGAATAGAGCCTGTGTTTATTGTTCTTTCTGGAAACAGGGTCTCATGTAGCCCAGCCCAAAGGGTGCTCTATATAGCTGAGGATGTCCTTGAAATCCCAATGCTTCTGCTTCTACCTGCCACGTGCTGGGAAGAGGTGTGTGCCACCAAATTTACAGAGAGCCCACAATTTGGCAGAGAGCCCACATTTCTTTCTTTCTTTTTTTTTTTTTTTTTTTTTTTGCAATTTTTTTAAAGATTTATTTATTTGAGAGGGAGAGAGAGAGAGAGAGAAAGAAAATGAGCATGCCAGGGCTCCAGCCACTGCAAAACAAACTCCAGACGCATGTGCCACCCTGTGCATCTGGCTTATGTGGGTCCTAGAGAATCAAATCTGGGCCCTTTGGCTTTGTAGGCAAGTGCCTTAACCACTAAGCAATTCCTCCTCTCCAACCCTGCAATTTTTTTTTATGAGAGAGTTGGTGCATCAGGGTCTCCAGCCAGCACATTCGAACTACAAACACATGGGCCGCCTTGTGCACATGTGCGACTTTGTGGGCTGTGTCACCTTGTGCATCGGGCTTACCTAGGATCTGAAGAGTCGAACATGGGTCCTTAGGCTTCACAGGCAAGTGCCTTAAGTGCTAAGCCATCTCTCCAGCCCAAGAGTCCACATTTCTAATAAGCTCCTTGGTGATGTAAAAGCCAGTAATCTCTAGGCACGCTGCAGGAAAACAAAGCTTTACAGAACAGTGTGGCCTTGAGCATGCAAGTGCTCTGAGCACTAGGAGGATCCTTGACTTTCATAGACCTTGGAATTGGTAGATGTTTGAGCTTATTTTACATAGCTCTTGTGGGGTAGGGAGGCCTCAAGCTAACATCTGGGCCACATAAGCACTTAAGTTGTACAAAACAGTTTGGATTTTTAAGATGCAAAGAGAGACTGAAAACTCCGTTTTTGGTCTGCAGCTTCCCTGGAGGAAGAAGACATCTTCCGCTGGACTGTCCCTCCCTCCGGAGCTCCATTCTGTACTGCCCAGCCTCATCTCCTCGCCCCAGCTCTCTATGGGCACCTCGTTAGCCATCTTCTAGCTGTTGCAGGAACTGTCTGATCCCCCCGTTCCAACCCCACTTGCAACCTCCCCAAACTTACAATTACAACAATTATGTGAGTTAACTGTGATAAAAGGAACTGTGAGGAACCGATTCATACAATAGAGCACATGTCATAAATCCAGGGAGGAAAATGTAACTTTTCAGGAAAAAAAAAAAATTTAATGATTTTTTTTTTTTGTACAAATTCCAGAAAGGGGGCAGGGGAGGATAAAGAAACTTGGCTTGAGATATTCCTCATCGAGTCAAGGAAACCTAAAATGATTGTTGGCAGTACTTTGCCGGGACGGGGTGTGGTCCCCTTTCTGACAGCTCCAATAAACTGCTCAAGGATGAAAGTGACCTTGAGCTGTGTCTCAAAAGCAAGGAATACTTTCTACAGCTTTCTTTCCTGATGCTAAATGTGAGCTCACCTCTAACCTATCAGGAGCTGCAGTCCTAACCCTATCTACAAACTGCCACTTAAAAGTTAGCTATCAAAACCCAGGTACATGGTGATGTCACGAACTGGACACGTGCACGATCTGTGGCCAGCAAGTCTGCTCCTTAGCCCATACCCAAGAGTCATACATTCATCTGAGCATGTGCAAGGACGCTCACAGCAACTTTTTTGTTGTTGTCTTGTGTGTTGTTTGTTTGTTGAGGTAGGGTCTCACTCTATCCTCTGCTGACCTGGAACTCACTACGTAGTCTCATGGCAGCTCTTTTCCCAGTGGAACTGACCTCCAACAACTGGATTAGAAGTAATAGAAGGGAAAAATGAACAATGTCACATTTATACTGTGCAGTGTTAAACAGCGTTGGGAACTATAGTGAAACTCAGTCCTCCAAGGATGATGTGACCATTGTCTTGACTCAGGGCAGCTCTAATCACCCACAGGAGACCCTCAACAAGTTGGACCTATTTACCTTTCTTCCTTGGGGAGGGGATCATCAGACCCTCACCTGAGAGTGCAGTGACCACTTCGTCCTGCCCCCACCAGCGGATTGGAATCCTGTCCCCCCCCCTGCATGTGGTCCTGGGAGGTACTGGAATATACAAGAGGTAGAGGGTGACCTGGGGTGGGGGGGCTCCAGTAACGCAGCGTTCACGAAGCATCACCCACAGTGAGGAGGGGATTTTTGGGGTGATGCTGCTTTGTAACCCCAATAAATTCATTGGCTCAACAAGCTGGACTTGCATGGAATCACTTCTTTAGCCTGTCAGTGTCCTATCTGGGGTGCATAGGAAGTTATGCAACAGGACTGGATGAATCTCAAGTACAAGCTCACAACACACTGAGTGGAGGACAAAAGTGACTAAAGGTGTTAGAAATGACGGTGATGGGGCTCCTTGGCGGGGAGGAAGGAGGCACTGGAAAAAAGGTATCTGGGGGTGTCAGCTATCCTCAGGTCCCTCATCTGGTTCATGTTAGAGAAGTATATTCTCATCTTCTATATCATTTGCATGTGCATACATAGATATGTAGATATATAGATAGTTTCTATATTAATATGCATATAATACGTATGTCTATGTATGTAACATGTACATTTATATAAACATACAGATTATAGTTGAATTTAAATTTGACTTGACTAAAAAAAATGGGGCAGGGACTGTAGAGATTTCTCAGTGGTTAAAGGCACTTGCTTGCAATGCCTGACATCCTGGGTTCATTTCCCAGTACCCACTTAAAAGCCAGATGCACTAGTTGGCACATGCATCTGGAATTTGTTTGCAGTATCAGAAGGCCCTGGCATGCTCGTACTCATTCTCTCTGTCCTGCTTCTCTGGGCTTCCTAGATCTTCCATCTATTTCCTCCACAGTGCTGGCCTGGGCCTTCTACTTTCTTCTCAGGCTGTCACCTCCCTCCTCACCCGCCACCTACCATCGAGTCCAGGGTAAAACCCAACTTCTATACATGCACCTGGGCGCCTACTTTTCAAAACTCCTATCCAACTCCATCCATTCTCTGTTCTCCATGGCTCCCTATAACCAAATCTCCATCCAGCATATTCTTGGTGTCACCATCCCTCCCGTGTTTCCTGTCTGGGTCCCCAGGCGGCAGAGAAATCCCAGACCACCTGTATGGCTCATGCCCCTCAGAAAAGCCAACTCTGAGTTCCTCAGTTTTCATTGTGAGTCCTTGATCTTGGCCTCATCGCGTTCTTTTCTTCCCTAACTGTGGGCTGTCTGCGCTCCTTGAAAGGAGCTCAAAGGAGAGAAAGATATTCTGATCTTTTTTAATGCATTCACAGGCGCAGAACGCATGCCTGTCTACCACCATTGAATACAGAACCTGCTCTGGAATCAGATCCAGATCACCTGGCCACCATAGCTGATCCTGAACCTAGGAACACACAGAGACTGACTGGCCTGGGGACACAACAGGAGCATTTCCTCCAGTCACACAGCAGAGGAGCTGAGTTACACATGCAATTCACAACAGCTAAGAACACAGGGACTGGAGCTCCACTGCCGTATTTTTCCTTTCTCTTGTGTAAAGCCTATCCCAGCAAGTCCGCTTTTTTTTTTTTTTTTTTTTTCAGAAAATCAAGGCTGGAGTCACTGCCCAGGCAGTTGCTGGCCTGTTGGCCTGGGCTGGGCGCTTCCCGCCCTCTCTCTGGGTCAGGCTGCAGGAGGAGAAGGAATGAGGCAATGCTGGCAGGGTGGCCGCCCTGGGCGCGCGGAACAAACTACCCTGGCTAGAGGCTGAACACGAGAGGAAGCACTCTCACCAGAAGCCAGTGGTGATTTGCATGCAAACGCCAGGAGTCACAACTGCATTTCTGACCCCACACAGTTCATCCTCCTCAGCATGTAATTACAATAGTCATGGGCAAATCAGAAAAAGACCAATGAAACAGGGTTTAAGAATGCAAACGCTAGAGTGAAAAACAATCCTGGGGCCAGCTTCTGACTCTGTATTCACCGTCTGACCTTGGACCTGGGATAATAAGCTGCCTAACATCTCCTAGAGTGCACATACATAAAAGATTCATGATAACATCATTTCATAAAGGTATAGTACAAAATGAGCCTGTATGTAAAGTGCACAGCACCCAGCAAGGAAAATAGAGGTTATTCTGTGGGCTTTGGAAAAGCTGATGGTTTATATTGATTGTCTATTTGACAAGACCTAAAATTACCCACCCAGCCAGCCTGTGGGCACGCCTGTGTAAGGATGACATCTACCTCTGGGAAGGATTACCTTGATGACATAAAGTAAGGTGGGAAGACCCAGCTTCACTAAGGGCATCACCATTCATTCCATGGGCAGGAGTCATGGACTTGATAAAAAGTAGAGAGGGGGATGGAGAGATGGTTTAGCAAAGCCAAGGGACCCAGGTTCGATTCCGCAGGACCCACGTTAGCCAGATGCACAAGGGGGTTCACATGTCTGGAGTTAGTTTGCAGTGGCTGGAGCCCCTGGCGTGCCCATTCTCTCTCCTTCCCCCCTTTCTCTGTCAAATAAATGAAAATAAAATTTAAAAAAAAAGTAAAGAGGGGAACTACAGAGCGAGTTCAGCTTGGGCTAGAGTGAGACCCTACCTTAAAACAAAAATGGAGAGAGGTGTTGGGGAGATGTCTCAGTGGCTAAAGGCACTTGCTTGTAGTAATGTCTGATGGCCCTGGTTCATTAATTCCCAAGTGCCCATGTAAAGCCAGATGCACAAAGCGGTACACGTGTCTAGAGTCTGTTTGCAGTTGCAAGAGGCTCTGGAATTGCTCATACTTTCTCTCTTTCTCCCTTTATCTCTCTCTCTCCCTCCCCCAAATAAAAAACTAAGAGGTTCACTGTCCTAAAGTGTATGGAGCTATGGGGGGCCCAGCAGGCATTCTCTTCAAACCAGAAGCCCCACCTGTGAACATGTGACTGAGCCAATCACAGGTCGCCAGTAACTTAGCCAGGCGCTACAAGAAGGGATTCCGGGACTGATGGGAGTTTCAAGGGTAGGCTTGCACGGAGCTTCTGCTGAAAAGCTTTGAAAAGCGGCATCCTCAGTATAACCACCATAGCAGGAGAGGAGATACTTTTTTCTGCTTGTGTTTTGTATGCATGTGGAGGTGGGGTTCGTATGAATGTGGGTGCACAAGGATGCACACGTCTGTGACGCTGCAGGACCTCAGGTATGGTTCTTCATGAACACCATCCTCCTCTTTTATTTATTTATTTTTGGAGGCAATGTCTCTCATTGGCCTGGAGCTCAACAACTAGCTGAGGCTGGCTGGCCAGCAAGTGCCAGGGTTATCCTCTTATCTCAGCCTCCACGCTCTGGGATTACAGGCCCAAAGCACCCCAACACCCAGCATGTACGTGGGAGCTGGGAATCTGAACTCATATCCCCATGCTTGCCGAGGTCAGCACTTTACTGACTGAGCTCTTCCCGCCACCCCCCCCCCCCCCGCTAGCAGGAGATGAGTATTGTAGATTCAGTTATATCTTTTCCTGCATGTCTCAGATTATTGAAACAATGGACCCCAATGAATTAACACCCCCCCCCAGGAATCCCGTGCTGGGTGAAGGGAATAGCTGAAGTCCTGGTGCCCCCAAGAGGAGGAACATGTCTCCCAGGATATTTTGGCAATTTGTCAGACCATTTTGCAGGACTGACTGGAGCCAAGACAACGATGGATCAGTGATGGGCAGGACCACACCTTGACCTGGACTGCTTAGTTGTACATGCCTCTTGCCTTTTGTTAAAACCTGATGCTCATGTCAGAACCCCAGAGTGGGACTTGGAAGTCACTGGACTTACTTTCTCTGCTGCACCATGCAGCCACGTCGAATAAATGCCCTCTCCGTGCTTTTCACTCTTACTGTCTCTTTAACCGGCATATTGGGGTCACGTGGTCAAATCTAGCTAGTTGGGGCTTCCAGAGGCCAGGCTTTGACTAACAACTCCAGTAATGGAGCATGGATTCGGGAACCATACAGCCAGATTCCCATCCCTTACCTCCTGGGAGGTTGAGAAAGCTACTTGACCTGGCTGGGCCTTGGAATTTTCACTATGAAGCAGGGCTGATGATCGTTGGACTATCATGAGGATGAAACAAGTTGGCATGTCTATTGATATGTATATAAATACACCGCAATATCACATGGGTGCTGGCTTGGGCAGTAAAGCCTGGGCCAAGGATCCTGAGATACAAGGATTTCTGTCTGCCACCTGGCCATTTCCATTGCCATTGTCGTTTGCTGCCCACGTAGGGAGAGCACAATTTAAGGGAACAAAGATATGGGTGTTTGGTGAGGATTCTAAGCAGAAGTTCTAGAACATGTTACCCAAGGCAAAATGTGCTTGACACTCCAACCTACCAGCTTCTGTTCACATTTCATGAGCTGATCCTGCACTTGGCTCCTCATGAGGTATCCCTAGGGAAACAGAAAACTACAGGGGAGAAGATATAAGTTTATAGGAGAAAAAAAGAAAACTGTGCTGGAATTATGGGTGATAGGGAGCTTGGGAGGAAGGACTATTGCCTTAAAAATATAAGATTATGCTGGGTGTGGTGGCACTCACGCCTTTAATCCCAGCATTTGGGAGGCAGAGGTAGGAGGATTGCTGTGAGTTTAAGGTCACCCTGAGACTCCATAGTGAATTCCAGGTCAGCGTGGGCTAGAACAAAACCCTACCTCAAAAAAACAAAAGAAAAAAGAAGAAGAAGAAGAAAGAGCCAGGCATGGTGGTGCATGCCTTTAATCCCAGCACTCAGGAGGCAGAGGTAAGAGGATTGCCATGAGTTTGAGGCCACCCTGAGAATACATAGGGAATTCCAGGTCAACCTGGACTAGAGTGAAACCCTACTTCGAAAACCAAAAAAAAAAAAGAAAGAAAGAAAGAAAGAAAGAAAGAAAGAAAGAAAGAAAGAAAGAAAGAAACAAGATTAAAGCTCTTACTATCACATTTACTCTCCTAAAGAAATTCCCCAGCACCCTTATTGGACCTTGACTTCAGCCTGTATGCTCAAAACACAGGAATTACTTTATCCTGTTTTTTGCACTTTTGGCCATGACCTTTCTGTGAGGCAGTTCATGCTTCCTCTTTAATCTTGAAGTGCTCCATCTGTAAAATGGGAATTAAAAGCACTTACCTTCCAGAGTTTTAAAAATGCACAAATGGGTTTGGGGGTTGCTTCATACATAGATGATGGCAGTTATATTGTCAGCATTAATGTTTACCACACCAAATATATTGATCCTCATTAGAAGGCTTCCCCCAAGAGCCAGGCCCTGTAATCCCAGCACTTGGGAGATAGAGGCAGGAAGATCAGGAGTGCAAGGCTGAGACTACATGGTGAGTTCCAGGCCCACCTGTACTACGTGAGACTCGAGCAAACTGGAAAAGTATTTTAAGTTTAAAAACAGGGCTGGAGAGATGGCTTAGCAGTTAAGCACTTGCCTGTGAAGCCTAAGGACCCCAGTTCGAGGCTCAACTCCCCAGGACCCACATTAGCCAGATGCACAAGGAGGTGCATGCATCTGGAGTTCATTTGCAGTGGCTGGAGGCCCTGGCGCGCCCATTTTCTCTATCTCTCCCTCTCTGTCTCTCTCCCTCTTTCTCTCTCTGCCTGTCACTCTCAAATAAATAAATAAAAATAAAAAACATTAAAGAGTCAAGATTGTACTTTTTTAAAAAAAAAGACATTCCTGTAAGGTCTCAATCTCAGCTGCTCCCTGCTGGGTCCCTAGTCTTCATCACTAACTGTATTCGTACAGAGATGTCATCCTAGAGTCCCAGGGCAGAAATGGACCCTGGGTCACCTGCAGCAAGTCCCTAAAGAAACTGTCCCAGATTTCTAGGCATAATTAGATTCCTAAAAAAAGGAAAGTGCACACTCATGCTTACCCAGCCTTTTCAACTAACTATTCAAGGGTATGAATAGCACTGTTAGAACTGAGCTAGTCCAGTGACCTCATTTAAAGATGAGGCTCCAACGCCAGGGCAGGATGGCTGGCTCAAGGTCGTGCAGGGAACCAGAGTGAGTCCCTTTACAATGTGTGGCCTCTGACTGCTAGAGGGCACAGAATGCTTGTTCTAGGGGTTCTTGCACCCCCAAAGCAGGTCATTTGGGAGAAAAGGACTTGTAGGAATAATAGTTCTCTTTCTCCTTGGAATTAGAGCTATCTTATTCCCCCCACCACCTAGACTCTGAGCTACTTAAAGATAAGAACAAGTTCAATAATTTCTGCACGAATATCTTGTAGTTATTACGTATGTGTCCCTAAGAGCAAAGATTGCTTCTGTACAGAACAGGCAAGTGTGTTTGTCTGTCTATCTGTTTTCGCTTCTAGCATGTGTAATGTGGTGGTGGTATGGGAAGTTGTGGGGCATGGTATATGTGTATGAGCCCATAAGGCACCCCATGCATTCACCTGAGACATACTCCGCTCCTCTGCAATAGCCAGAGAAGTTCAAGTGTACCCCTCCATCATTCTTCCTCCTGTTCTTACTTGAGCCAGAGTCCCTTACTGATCCCATTTTTTTTTCACAAGCCCTAGCAAGTCTCCAGTCTGCGCCCCCACAGGACTGGGGCTTCAGGTACTCATGGCCATGCCAAGCTGTTTACGTAAGTTGTGGGAAATGAAACTCAAGCTGTCTCTCAGGCCTCCTCAGGGCCCCATGCTTCCACCGGAAGTGCTCTTAACTGCTGAGCCATCTCTCCAGCCCTGAGACAGGTAACTTCTTGAAAAGTTGTCCATAGCCAGTCATGGTGGTGCACACCTGTAATCCTATCCCTTGGGAGCCTGAGGCAGAAGGATTGACTGGACTTCAAGGTCAGCCTGATCTATAAAGTGAGAGTCTGTCTCAAAAACACAATTAAAATGTTGTTCATTTATTTCTTGAAATCTGTCCAAGTAAATGATCAGAAATTCTGGAGGTGGGCTGGGGAGATGGCTCAGTGGTTAAAGGTGCTTACTTGTAAAGCCTGCCAGCCCACATTGAATTCCCTAGATGCACAAAGTGGTACATGCATCTGGAGTTTGTTTACAATGGCAAGACTATGATCCCTCCCATTCTCTCTCTGTCTCTCCACAAACAAATAAACAAAAATATTTTTAAAAAATACGAGGGGGAAGAAGATTAATTCATACAGACATCCACATGAACACTACTTGTAAATTATTCATAAAGTAACAACCAAAATGTCTGATGTGATAATACCCAATACATTATACAATACATTATAGTTATCCATGCAGTAGTATTGGAATTTTATTGAAAGAACATTTTACTTAATTCAATTTTGACAAAATAAGAAAATGTTGAGGAAAAAAAGGGGTCACAACTTTTTTAAACAAATTTCTAAGTATAGTGGGGAGCACCTATAATCTTATTAGCACTTGGGAGACTGAGGCAGGGCTCATGATTCAAGGCCAGATTGACTACTCAGTGAGACTTTGTCTCAAAAAACATGGTCATGGAGCAGAGCATGGGGGCACACACCTTTAATCCCAGCACTCAGGAGGCAGAGGTAAGAGGATTGCTCTAAGTTCGTGGCCACCCTGAGACTACATAGTGAATTCCAGGTCAGCCTAAGCCACAGTGAGACCTATCTTTAAAAACCAATAAAATAAAATAAAATAAAAACATGGTCATGTTAAGTAATATATATATATATATAGAGAGAGAAAATTATTGTAGGAACATACGTTAAAAAAATTGTTCCTAGGTTTCAGGTTGTGGGGGTGTCTTTATTTGTGTCTTTTATTTATTTCTTATTTGTGTGATATTTTAAAAAATCTGTCCACAAGGGCTGGGAATACAGCTCAGTGGTAGAATGTTTGCCAAGCATACACAAGGCCCTGGGCTTGATCCACAGCATGGTATAATAATTAATTATCTATAATGGGTAAGCATTTTATGACAGAAAAACCTCCAACATTATGACAATTGAGAAGCCATTAAAAAAAAAAAAACCTTTTTATTTTATTTGAGAGAGAGCAAGAGAAAGAGAAAGATAAGAGAGAGAATGATTGAGCCAGGGCCTTCAGCCACTGCAAATGAACTCCAGATGCATGTGCCACCTCGTGCAGCTGGCTTGCTTGGGTCCTGGGGAATGGAACCTGGGTCTTTTGGCTTTGCAGGCAAGCACCTTAACCACTAAGCCATCTTTCCAGCCCGAGAAGCCGTTTTCAGAAGAGATCTGCATCTGATCACAGAAGATTCTGTTGTAGAGCCCAGTGCAGTGATGCATGCCTTTAATCCCAACACTGAGGAGGCTGAGGTAAGAGTGTCACCTTGACTTGAACCTGGGGCTACAGAGTGAATTCCAGTTCAGCCTAGACTACAGTGAGACCTACCTAGTGGGGGAGGGAAAAAGAGAGAGAGAGAGAGGAAAGAGAGAGAAGGAAGGGAGGGAGGGAAGGAAGAAGGAAAGGAAGGAGGGAAGAAGGGAGGGAAGGAAGCAGAGAAAGAAAGCAAGAAAATTCCATTGTACTGAGCAAGTACTCCAGAGAAAAGGAAATCTGATTCTGATGTTGTGTTTCCTTCCAGTACCCAGGCACTTGGCACTTTCTTAGGACAATCTGTTGTGGGCATGGAGCTCAGGCATTGCAGGGTGTATAGCCTCCACCAGCCTAGGTGCTGGAGTGACACAGTGTTGAGATCAGCCTTCCTCCTCTGTCCCTAGCCTGTGTTGGACATGGAGTACGTGGTTAAGTCACTAAGATGTCCAGGGTCAACCTCAAGCTTTGCTACCCATTGCAATCACTTTTTAACTCCCCCAGGGGAAGCCAGTGTATAGTCACAGCCTCAGGCCATGGCCCACTGGACATGTGGTTGCACCATCATTTACAACTTGTCGAAAGTACAAACATCCAGGCTCCAACCCAGACCTGCTGACTGAAGAACTCTGAGAATGAGGTACAACCCCTCATGTTCATAGTAAGCCTTCCAGATCATTCTGATGCACAGTCAAGTCTGAAAATCTCTGGCCTGGACTTTTCCAAATATGGATCATTTTTCCTGAAGCTGGCTAAATTGAAGATAAATTCGTTAACAAAACTAAGTAGCAGTTGAGTTATAACAAGGATACCATAGCTCTTCAAAAATGCTTCTTTGGGCTGGAGAGATTGCTTAATGGCTAAGGCACTTGCCTACAAAGTCTAAGGACCCTGGGCTCAATTCTCCAGGTCCCACATAAGCCAGATGCAGAAGATGACACAAGCATCTGGAGTTCTTTTTCAGTGGCTAAAGGCCCTAGAATATCCATTCTCTCCCTCTCTCTCTCCCTCCTTCTCTCTCTCTCTCTCTCTCTCTCTCTCCCTCTCCCTCTCCCTCTCTCTCTCCCTCCCTCCCTCCCTCTCTGTCCCAATTTTTAGAAAAGGACTTTAAAAAACAATGCTTCTTTGCAGAAGAGAGGGCAAAAAGAATGTAAGAGCCAGAGGATGTGGAAGAGTTCTTAGGAAATCAATCTTCTTGACACAAAGTGGTCATTACACTCATGGCCTCACAGGGACTGCTGTTACCTGCAAAGTGTTGGGCCCATCAGCATTCTTTTAAGGATGGTAGAGGATTGTGGGGGGGGAGATACCAAAATAGAAAAGGGACAAGTTGGAAAGGAGAAAGGATTCAGTGGAAGGGGGATGGGAGAGAAGGCAACAGGAGAGTATGATCAAAACACATATTGTACCTGTGTGAAAATTATCAATAAAAAAGTTTTTAAAGCCGACCATGGTGATACACACCTTTAATCCCAGCACTCCACTCAGGAGGCAGAGGTAGGAGGATCGCCATGAGTTCAAGGCCACCCTGAGACTACAGAATGAATTCCAGGTCAGCTTGAGCTAATGTGAGACCCTAGCTTGGGGGGGGGGGGTAAGGTGTTTTTTTTAAAAAAAAAAAAAATACTTTTTTGAGCCAAGCGTGGTGGCATATGCCTTTGATCCCAGCAATCAGGAGGCAGAGGTAGGAGGATTGCCGTGAGTTAAAGGCCACCCTGAGGCTACAGTGAATTCCAGGTCAGCCTGGACCATAGTGAGACCCTACTTCAAAAAACAAAAGAACCCCTACTTTTTTGTTTGGATTCACTTTTTAAAAAATATTTTATTTATTTATTAGAGAGAGAAGGAGGGAGAGAGAGAGAGAAAAGGGCAGGCTAGGGTTTCTAGCCACTGCAAATGAATTCCAGACACATGTGCCATACTGTGCATCTGGCTTATGTGGGTACTGGGGAATAGAATCTGGGTCCTTAGGCTCTGAAGGCACCTTAACCACTGAGCCATCTCCCAGCTCTGGATTCACTTCCGAAAGTATCTTTCAGTGAAGCAGGGATGTCTACAGTCATACTGCCCTGAATTTGCCCCATCTTGTGTGAGCTCAGAAGCCTAAGTAGGGTCACGCCTGGTTAGTACTTGGATGGGAGAAAAACAGGGAAATTTAAGGGGACGCAGGAAGAGAAAGTAGTCCCTCACTGTGATGGTTAAGTTCTGTTGTCCACTTGATCTGTTTAGGAATCCACAGACATTCCTCTTGGGTGGGTCTCTAAGGTTGCTTCCAGGAAAGATTAACTGAAGGAAGAAGTCTTTCACCAGGTGAGCCCTTCTGCCAGAGGGGTGGCCCCTCTTAGAGGGGGGCTTAATCTAAGGAAACTGTGGGGGAAAAGAACCCTTCTTCCCTCCTGGCTGTCAGTACTGCCTTCCAGAGCGCACTGAAGACCAGCGGCTCTCTAGGAAGCCTTTAGGCCTTCAGTGTTGGATTAGGACTGCTGAGGCATCCAGCCATGTGGACTGAGGAGCTACCGGGTTCCTTGACTCTTGGGCCTAAAAACTACTATTGTTGGACTGCAATAAATCACCCTTTTAATACAATTCATTCTCTAGGTTCTGTTCCTCTAGAGAACCCTGACTAATACACTCACCTTGGGATCTAGTTTGTGTTTTCCACTTAGAGACAAGAAACTTCAACATGACTGGTAAAACATGAAAGTTGTCTTTAAAGACAGTGTTTGTCTCCTCAAAGACATCTCAAACAAGGATATTATTATTATTATTGTTGTTGTTGTTATTTGTTTGCAAGCACAGAGAGAGAAACAGAGACAGAGAAAAGGTACACCAGGGCCTCTTGCTGCTACAAATGAACTCCAGAAGCATGCGCCACTTTGTACATTGGGAATCAACCCTGGATCTTTAAGCTTTGCAAGCAAGTGGCTTTAACCACAGAGCCATCTCCCCAGCCCTCAAACAGGTATTAAAAACAAGCTATGGGGCTGAAAGGATATTTTAGTGGTTAAGGCATTTACCTGCAAAGCCAAAGGACCCAGGTTCGATTCCCCAGGACCCAAGTTAGCCAGATGTACAAGGGGATGCATACGTCTGGAGTTCATCTGCAATGGCTGGAGGCCCTGGCATTCCCATTCTCTCTTTCTCTCCCTCTTTCTCTGTCAAATAAATTAATTAATTTAAAAAACTAAGGCTGGGCGTTTAATCCCAGCACTCAAGAGGCAGAGGTAGGAGGATCACGGCGAATTCAAGGCCACCCTGACACTACATAGTGAATTCCAGGTCAGCCTGGGCTAGAGTGAGACCCTACCTCGAAAAATCGAAAAACCAAAAAAATAAATAAATAAATATAAAAACAAGCCATGTTTAAGTAGGGCCAGAATATTTTGTGGCTTTGAATTAAATCACTTTAATCCCTAGCACCAGGAAATTCTTTGAGAAAAAAAAAAAAAAACTTGTAAGTTTTCACTCTTTTTTTTTTTTTTTTTTTTTTTTTTTTTGATTTTATGAAGTAGAGTCTCACTCTAGCCCAGGCTGACCTAGAATTCACTACATACTCTTAGGGTGGCCTTGAACTCACTGTGATCCTCCTACCTCTGCTTCCCAAGTGTTGGGATTAAAGGTGTGTGCCACCATGCGCAGCTTTTTACTTAATTTTTAAACTTTGGTTAATCACTAAACTTGGTTGTAGATTACCTTGTGGTGGTTCAATTCAGGTGTCCCCCAAAAACTTAGGTGTTCTGAGTGCTAGGTTCCCAGCTGATGGCAATTTGGAATTAATGCCTCCTGAAGACACTGTATTGTTGAGGACGGGCTTATGGGTGTCATAGCCAGTTTCCCCTTGCCAGTGTTGGGCACACTCTCCTGTTACTGTTGTTCACCCGATGTTGGCCAGGAGGTGATGTCCACCCTCTGCTCATGCCATCGTTTTCTCCTGCCATCATGGAGCTTCCTCTCAAATCCATAAGCCAAAATAAACCTTTTTTCCCACAAGCTGCCCTTGGTTGGGTGTTTCCTGACAGCAGTGTGAACCCGACTGCAAGATACCTTTAAACAGTGTACCTTAGGCTTCCGGGCGTGGTGGCGCACGCCTTTAATCCCAGCACTTGGGAGGCAGAGGTAGGAGGATCGCCGTGAGTTCGAGGCCACCCTGAGACTCCATAGTGAATTCCAGGTCAGCCTGGGCCAGAGTGAGACCCTACCTCAAAAATCCAAAAAACAGAAAAAAAAAAAACAAAAAAAAAAAAACAGTGTACCTTAGAAAGACACAGAATCACACCCACAGCCACTGTAAAGACATCTAAGAGTAGCTCTTGAGAAGCCCATCCCCAGGTCTTGGATATATTTCTAAGCACCCCTTCTACCCGCACTTAAGTGTAAGGTGTGCACTCTCTTAGCTCTACATCGTAAACTGGCTAACTTTGCTTCACTGGGACTGGCCCTGAAGTTGTTTGCTGTGCCAAGGATCCAGCCTTACCTTAGTGGAAGTCCTTCACAGGAAAGCAAACTACTCTTGATACAGTCACTGTGCTGGACCACTCCCCACCACCACTGAAACCATCACTAACTCAAACATGTGTTCAGGGGGGGGGACTTGGTATTTTCATGGGCACACCAGATCAGTACTTCTAAGATATTAGGATTTCTGAGTGCATGCAGTAATATATTCTCTTAAATGTTGAAAGTACCAAAATCAGGAACTTTCATGTTAACATGTTAGCAACATCAGGACAGTTTTTAAAACTTGTGCCTACCATCATTCTTTTCATTTTCATTCTTTGTTGTTTTCTTTGAACAACAAAGGCAGAGGAAGGAGATGCTCTTGGAATAAAGAGGAGTCCAGCCAGAGGAGTTCTACCGAAGTAGCCAATATTTCATAAGCCCTTTTTCCCATTTTGCTCAGACATGAAACCTTTGTCAAAGATAGGCTCTGGTCTTCAGCCAACGCCTTGGAACCATTAGCCTAGGTGACAGTTAAAGCCAGCTCCCTATTCCACAGAAGGTTACGTAACACCCAAAGGCTTCCAAGTTGCAGCAGAAGTTGAGACTCTAAGCACTGCTGTCACCTTCACTACCACTTGGTTGCAAATCACAATTTTTTCGACTTCTTCCTATGTCTCAGTTCCATGTAGGCTTAGCTGAAGAAGTCACACAATTCCCAAATCTTTAGTGTTTCGAGAAATAACCAGGCCTGAGCTTGTGCTTGAAAAGATCCATCTACAGAGACAAAAGTTATGCCCACTTGATCCTGCCTCTCTTTCCCCAGCCATTTCCTCCTGGCCTGGGTATGCCATGACAGACCATCAATCACCATCCTAGAGCAGAGGTGGCAGCTATAGAATGCTTGGCCCTGTAGTCATGGCAACAAAGTAAGCAAACCACCTTGATCACTAAGGGTAACGGGAATGTTAACACCATAGTACAAGCAGAGCGGGGAAGGTCACTGGACTTTTATTTGGGATCCCAGCCATTACTCCCTCTTGCTCCTCCCAGCTGCACGTGGTCTTGGAAGGTGTTAGAGTATATAAAAGGTTAACCTTAACCCATGCAGCTCCCATGAGGTGAGCACCCATGCTGAAGTGGGGCTTTTCAGAAATGCAACTGTTTTGGTCATCCACATTCCTGTGAGCAGCCCCTCCCACATGCTCCTGTAAGCAAGCCAAAAAGCTCACCAAGCCAGACCTGGGTCTGTCATTAGTGTCCTATCTGGGATGAATAGATGTTTGTTCATGTCTCCCCAGGAAGAGCGATACACCACCAGCATGGCCCTACTGGCCCTCTAAACAGGCAGAGAACTTCTCTCCTTGGAAACAAAGTCACCAAGGATAACCTCAGTAGCTTTTTGTCAGTGTCTGGATTGTCTGGATGGACAGTGGATGGATTGTCTGGGAGCCAAGTGTGACATTCTCTCGGTAGGAAGGGCAAGGCTCAAAACTGATGTTCACAGAGATAATAAAGACAAGGGACAAAGACCAGTGGAGTGACTCAAAGGGCACTGGATTGAGATTTCTGTCCCAACATGAGTTGCCTCCCCAAACCACAGACTTATTTCTGAATCAAGTAAGTTGTGTTTCATGATTCTGCTGTGCACATAAGGGACAGGTCTTCTATTTCCATCACTGGCGTTGGCCCTCCAGGCTTCCAGAAGTTGCCAGCTGAAATGTACATCGAGGATGGCAGAGAGCAAGAGCCCTGGATCTCCAAGATGGAGCTGCCTGACTGGAGCGAGGCGTGGAGCCAATTCTGCACAGCCCTCAGCAAAATGAAAGGCAGGGTGCTGAGGAGGTAGGCAAACCTCCCTTGGGCTGCTGTGAAGTGACCTCCAGAGACTGGGATGCTATTTGTGACTTTGCTGTTTCTACTTAGCCCCGATAGTGAGTGAAACAACGGAACAAACAAGTGATTTCACCCAAGTCCAGCTTCATGAACCATTGAGCTTAACTGTGTCTACTTACAGGAGCTCGGGCAACTTCCAGATGGCTAAACCACTGAGGACACTCCCTTCCCAAGCAACTGTTAACTCCTTGTATAACCTGGGGGTAGAAGGAACCTTGTGAGCCTGCCCCTCCCCCAAACGGGAATGTTTGTGGGTCCACTTCCCCCCGCCCATTTCATCTGTTTATTGGCTGTATGGATATCTTTTTTTTTTTCGAGGTAGGGTTTCACTGTAGCTCAGGCTGACCTGGAACTCACTATGTAGTCTCAGCGTGGCCTCAAACTCACGGTGGTTCTCCAACCTCTGCCTCCCAAGTGCTGGGATTAAAGGCGTGCGCCACCACGTCCAGCATGGATATCTCATTTAAAAAAAAAATTTTATTGACAACTTCCATGATTGTAAACAATATCCCATGCTAATTCCCTCCCTCCCCCCACTTTCCCCTTTGAAACTCTATTCTCCATCATATCCCCTCTCCCTCTCAATCAGTCTCTCTTTTATTTTGATGTCATGATCTTTTCCTTCTATTATGATGGTCCTGTGTATGTAGTGTCAGGCACTGTGAGGTCATGGATATCCAGGCCATTTTGTGTCTAGAGGAGCACGTTGTAAGGAGTCCTACCCTTCCTTTGGCTCTTACATTCTTTCCGCCACCTCTTCCGCAATGGGTGGGTCCAATTTTAAGAGGGCCTCATGTGGGTAATCAGAGGTGCTCTGACTTCAGGATGGCAATGGCCATGTCATGTCTGAAGGACAGAATTGCATAACAGACAGAGCCTACCGTGCAGCTATTCCTGGCAGGAAATAAGATATTCTAAAGAAAGATACTTGTTCACCTCCCTTTGGCTATCAGAATATTTGAAAAAAAAAATGTGCCCCAAAGAATTGAAACTTCCCCGGGAGTCCTGCAGTGGGGGAAGGGAAAGGCTGAAGCCAGGTGCCAGGCAGAGGAGGAACTTGCCTTCCAGGACGGCCCCTAATACAGTCCTGAAGGTTTGAATTAACATGCCCATATTCTCCTGGCTTTTGTTTCATCTTCTCTGTAAAATTGTAGTGCAGCTACAGAAAGGTCGAAGAGAAAATAGGAGTCTCTTTCCTTACTTTGGCCAAATTGTGAATAAATTTATTTCCTTCTACCAATTTGTCTCCTAATTTCATTTACATAGTGGCAGGTTCATGAACCTAAATGCCTCATTCTCTGAAACACTAGGATAAGAAATACTGGGATTATTTGAGGATGGGGCAGTAGGCTCAAAGACAAACTTGTTCTTGTACCCCCTCCCCCGGTGACTTCCCCAGTGCTGTGAGAACAGGACCCTAGGGTACGACTCTGCTCCCTGGTTTTGTAGGTACTTAAAGCGGGGCCACCAAAGTCATTCTCTTCACCAGTCACCGCAGAATTCACTTCAAATCACAGTTTGAGAAGGGCCAGGGTTCTTTGGTGACTGTCACACCAGAACTCCACATCACAGCCACACAGCTTGTGACAAAAGCAAGGTTTGCTACAGTGCCAGTCCCCTGCGGCTGCCCACTGTACTTAATGATTGTCACAGCCAGGTACGACTAGAAGAGGAACACGAGCGAGTCATTACAGTCGTGGAAACTGTGCAGCGACCATTCGCTGTGATGATCCGTTCATCTGTTCGCCGCTGCTTTGCTGGAACCAGAGTTTCAATACCAGTGGTGAGAGAGGGAAGGGTGTAGACAAAGAGAAAAAGAAAACAACAAAAAAGAGGGGTGTGTGTGGAAGGAGAGTTAAATAAGTGTGTTTGTTTCAAGCATGCCATTAATTTTAAATGCTAATATTTTCAGAAAGTGTCAGTAATCAAATGTAGAGGAAGAGGAGGAAGAGGAAGGCTGAAGTAGGAGGATCACTGCAAGTTCTAGGCCAAGCTGGGCTAAATGGGACTTAGATTTGCATCATTGGTGCTGGCCCTGAGGAGGATTCTAGAGTTTCCAGCTGAAATGTACATCCAGACTGGCAGAGACTGAGAGGTCCTATCTTGAAAAAAAAAGGGGGAGGGGGAGAAAGAAACAGAAAACATTTAATAATAAAACTATTCAGCTGGGTGTGGTGGTGCACACCTTTAACCCCAACAGTAGAAGGATCACTGTGAGCTTGAGACCAGCCTGGGATCAGAATGAGTTCCAGGTCAGCCAGGGTTAGAAGGAGACCCTACCTAGAAATAACCCCCCTGCCCCCTAAAAAAACTATTCAAATGGAGCTGGAGTGATGACTCAGTGGTTAAAGGCACTTGCTGCAAAGCCTAATAGCCTGGGTTTGATTCCCCAGCACCAATGTAAAGCCAGATGCATAAAGTGGCGCATGTTTCTGGGTTTAGATTGTAGCAGCAGGAAGCCTTGGCACACCTGTTTCTCTCTCTCTTTCTCTCTCTCTCTGTCTCTCTCAGATAAATAAAACACAATAAAATATTCAAATGGTAGGTACAAGTTGGACATTCGGCCCTGGTTTACTGCTACCCTGGAGGTTTCCATGCTCGGATTTCAGGTGTGCGCCACCACGCCCTGAGGCTCTGAGGCTCTTAATCTGTGTTCCCTGACCACCTCTTCTTTTTCTCTCCCAAGGCTTCTGTTTCTTCCTCCATTCACAGAGGCCTGAGCCTGGAAAGCTCAGAGTAGCAGAGGCTGCACCGCTCACTCCAGAGCCAGCCTAAGTACTTTATTATAACCCGAACGTGATTATGGAAAGTCATGAGTAATTTTTGTATTACAAATTACAGGACTGGAAGCCAGGACTCACTCCCTCCCTGAGTCAATTCTCACTCTGGAGTCAAGGGCTCCCTGGGGAACCTGGCTCTCAGTGGATATGTGGGAAAGACCTACTTCCCAGGGTGGCGCTTCATTGCCAGACCTCTGAGGAAAGTAGAATGCGCACCAGGTTGACACCCAGGTCTCCAGCTCACAACCCTGAGCCCAAGTTTAGTGGAAGCCCCAAGAGAACTAGACCAGCTGAAGAGAGAGACAAGTCTGTCTCTCAAGTCCTCTCAAGTCTCTCCCAGGAGTTCATCGGAATCCTATGAGGGTCTACAAATCCTCCAGATATTCCAAAGCCACTTTTTCCTGCAGCTCACTGATGAGCCTCATCTTTGGACACTAGAAGCAATCTGGATGCAACTGGTTAAAGGGGAGGGCAAGACACTTCAAGGAGAGGCCCAGAAAGCAAAGCACAGATAGGAACAAGAGAAGGATGGCCAGTTATCCCTCCTGCTAGACAGGGCCATGGGCTGAGAGTCGAGGGTGAGGAGCACCATAAGTCTGATAAGGGCCTGATCTCATTCCCTGTGGCATCCAGTGGAATATTGTACTCAATGAATGTACTGAAATTTTGACAGCTGGAATTTGCCGTATGGGTTGAGATGTGCTCTACAAAAGGCAGATGGTAGGGTGTTTGCCTTCCATGTATGAAGCCCTGGGTTCAACTCCCAGAACCACATAAAACAGATGGAGCAGTGCACACTGTAATCGCAGCACTCTTGGGAGATGATGACGGTAAGATTTCAAGTTCAAAGTCACACTAGGCTATATAACATTTGGAGCCCCTGAGGATATATGAGACCCTGTTTCCTCTACCCAAAAATGTTGTGGCTAGAGGCTGGAGAGATAGCTCAGTGGTTAAGGCACTTGCTTGTAAAGCCTGCTGGCCTAGGTTCAATTCCCAAGTACCCATGAAAAGCCAGATGCACAAAATATTGACTGGAGTCTATGTTTGTCGCAGCAGAAGGCCCTGGTAAGCACCCTCCTCTCTCTCTCTCTCTCTCTCTCTCTCTCTCTCTCTCTCTCAAATAAATAAATATCTTTTTAAAGGGCTGATGGAGAGAGAGGAGAGGATAAAAGCAGGCCTAGCCGGGCATGGTGGCACACACCTTTAATCCTAACTCTTGGGGGGCAGAGGTAGGAGGATTGCTGTGAGTTTGAGGCCACCCTGAGACTATATAGTGAATTCCAGGTCAGCCTGGACTAAAGCGAGACTCTACCTCGAAAAACCAAGGGGAAAAGAAAAAAAAGCAGGCCTGACTTGGCTACAGCTAGGAAGGCCCATGGTTCCATAAAGGTCCACAAGAGCTTGATCTAAGAGGCTGGCTTCACAGCTGGTAGAGGATGGGAGACAGGTGGCAAAGGCACTATGTATCGAGGTTCAAAAGATCTTAGTATCTAAAGGGAGCCCTATGTTGGGGAGTTCTCCATCTTTGAAAGATTGGTTTGACACTCAGACCTTACGTTTGTTCAGACAGGAATGTTTACTGCAGGCATTGGTGTTAGACAACTGCATCAGTCACTATAAAAAAGAAAGATGGAGTTGGTATGGTGGCACATGTCTTTAATCCCAGCACTCAGGCACAGATAGGAGGATCACCATGAGTTTAAGGCCACCCTGAGACTACATAATGAATTCCAGGTCAGCCTGAGCTAGAGTGAGACCTTCCCTTGAAAAAACAAAAAGAACGAGCCAGGTGTGGTGGCCCACGCCCTTAATCCCAGCACTGAGGAGGCAGAGGTAGGAGAATCGCCATGAGTTCGAGGCCACCCTGAAACTACAGAGTGAATTCCAGGTCAGCCTGGGCCAGAGTGAGACCCTACCTCGAAAAACCAAAAAAAAAAAAAGGAAAAAGAAAAACCAAAAAGAAAAGAAAGAAAGAAAGATGGTGGGGGGGCTACAGAGATTGCTTAGTGGTTAAGGTGCTTGCCTGCAAAGCCTAAGGTCCTAGGTTCGATTCCCCAGTACCCACATAAAACCAGATGCACAAAGCGGCCCATGCATTTGGAATTCATTTGCAGTGGCTGGAGGCCCTGGAGTGCCCACTCTCCACCCCCTCTCTCCTTTCCTCCCTCCCTCCCTCCCTGCAAATAAATAAAAATATTTTAAAACAAGAAAGATGACGCTATCACCTGATGAGCCACACTGGGAACATGGGTAAGTAAACACAGTTACAGTAACTTGGTAAATACTAACGTGCAGCAAGTCCAGGGTAGTTCAGGGCCCCACAGGAGAGGTTGTCATCAGGGCTGAGGAGCGGGCAGAGGAAATGGGATGCAGGGTGAAAAGTCTAAGAGGCAGTGTGCGCCACAGCCCAGCGACAGAAAGAACACGTGGCAACAGAAGGAACTTCACAAGCACAGCTCAGAATTAAGGGTGTGGTTTGCAAAGAAATTATGAGACCCAACTCTGTGCTAGCAATGCAACTGGGAATTCGGCTCTTATCTCCAAGTCAGTGGGAGGACCGTGGGAAGTCCTGCTAGTGGCTAAATAACAAATCATTCTCATCACAGAAACCCAAAGCTTCCTGAACAAAGCTCAGCGTTAAGGCGTCAGTTTTCCTCGAACGCCTTCCAGGACCTCTGGATCTTGTAGCAGGTAAAAAGCCATCCACCCCTGCATCAGCTCTGCTCAACTCTTCCTATGGGTACCCAGAGTCCTCTGGGATGGCTCAGAAGAGACTCCAATCAAAGGCATAAATGAGGCTCTGGTGTGACCCTGTCAGGTCAAAACAGCTATTGCCATCTTTCTCAGAACTTGTGACCACCCATCATGAGAGATTCAGAAGATTGAGCCTGTGACATTCCACCATGAAGGAGGAGGAGGGACTGGGATTTCAAACCCTAACCTGAGATCTTCGGAGCCCCCTGTGCCCACTATGTACAATGATGTATAAGGTCTGGGAGTCTCACAGGGAGATAGAGAATATAGAAGGGGGAAGATCAGGGGACAGGGAGCTCCATCTATACAGCTACGGGAAGATCATCTCCTATGCTGAGATGAGACTTTTTAAATGCTATGGCTGCTTCGTAAGTAACCTCTTTTCTAGGCTCAGTAAGAAAGCCTGATAAAACTCACAGGCTCCCCAAGTTGAACTTTGGTGGAATCAGTCTGTAGTATGTCACAGGTACCCTGCCTGGGGAGAAGCAGACACTCATCAGTGTCTCCCCAGAAAAGAATTCAGGTAACAGAGGCCTAGGAGAAAACCCACAAGATGCATCATGAGCAAGATGAAGAAATAAGCAGGTCAGGAGAACTTCACCTGAAAGGGCAGAGGGACTCCAAGCTAGAAATTCACTCATTCATCATAGCCAAGTAGGAATGTTGGGCTGTCAGAGACAGCCCATGGTTGGTACCTTCCTACCCCTATTTATATCAGCTTTGGGACCTGGGCACGTGGTTTCAATTGAGCATCCTCGTGTGAAAACTGAGAAGAGCTCTATGTTCCTCAAAGGGCTGCTTTAAGAATTGAGAGGCAGTGTTAGGCTCCTGGCTGGCACACACAACTGGAGCTAAAACAATGCCAGCTATTATTTTTCTTTCATTAAGCAAGCATGTATTGGGCATCCTGGTCACCCCTAGGGATGGCAGAGATGAAAGGGACCTGCCGATTGTCTTGGAAGGCTCTCAAAAATCCCTCACCCCCACAGCCAGATGTCTCCTCCACTGCCCCAGCTCCACTATTATGATTTTGTTTAAAAAGACACACACACACACACACACACACACATGGTTTTTCTTTTTGGTTTTTCGAGGCAGGGTCTCACTGTAGCTCAGGCTGAACTGAAATTCACTATGTAGTCTCAGGGTGGCCTTGAACTCATGGTGATCCTCCTACCTCTGCCTCCTGAGTGCTGGGATTAAAGGTGTGCACCACCACGCTCGGCTTTAAAAATATTTTTTATTTTATTTTTACTTTATTTTTAGAGATAATGAGTGTGCCAGGGCCTCCAGCCGCTGCAAATGAACTCCAGACATATGTGCCACCATGTACATCTGGCTTACGTGGGTCCTGGGGAGTTGAACCCGGGTCCTTAAGCTTTGCAGGCAAATGCCTTAACCACTAAGTCATCTCTCCAGCCCATGATTATGGTTTGAATATAAAATATGCCCCATAGACTCACGTGTGTAGATACTTAATCACCAGTTGGCAACAAGTGAGTAGGAGGACCGTGGGAAGGAAAGGTTGTAGAACCTTTAGGAAATGAAGCTTTGCTAGAGGAAGTATGTCACTGGGGATGGGCCTTGAGGTGCTAAAGCCAAGCCACACCTGGATTCTCTGTGTGTGTCTCTCCTTGCTCCCTGCTGATGTGATAGTGTGATGTTGGCTTCTGGCTCCTGACATGCTTTCCCCGCCATGACGGATGACCCTCTGCAATTGTAAGCCAAAGCTGATCTTTTTCTTGCCTGTGGAGATTTGACTCAGGCGTTCCCCCCATGAACTTAGGTATTCTGAATGCTAGTCTCCCCAGCTGATGGCAACTGGAAATTAAAGCCTCCTAGAGGCAGTGCATTGTTGGGGGAGGGCTTATGGGTGTTATAGCCATGGTATTATATGGGTATTATATATCGTTAACCTGTGCCAGTGTTTGGCACACTCTCCTGTTGCTGTTGTCCATCTGATGTTGGTCAGCAGGTGCTGTCCACCCTCTGCTCATGCCATACTTTTCCTTTGCCATAACGGAGTGTCCCTTTGAGTCTGTAAGCCAAAATAAACCCTTATTCCCCCACCAAAAAGCTTCTCTTGATCAGGTGATTTCTGTCAGCAATGCGAACCTGACTGCAACATTCCCATAAGCTGCTTTTTGGTCAGGGGTTTTGTCCCAGCAATGAGAAAGTAACTGATACATACAGTAGTCCACCAAGATCACAGGCACCGGGCCCAGGACCCACGTGCAGGCAAGCTGCTCCCACCAGCCCAGTGCATGGCTGCTGAACAAGGCCAGACCAGCAGCTTGAGTGGAGTGGGGAGCTGCTCTGCTTCCTAAGGAGCGAGCAGAACCAGTCCAGAAATAGCCATCAACACCACCTCGAAATTACAGCAGAAAAGACCCCTGGGCCTTGGAATGAATCTTGCTCTTGAAGCACCTGTGATCTCCCATGAAAAACACCTGGGCTGGAGGGATGGCTCAGCAGTTCATGACACTTGCTTTCAAAGCCTAACAGCCTGGGTTCAGTTCTCCAGTGTCTACGTAAGCCAGATGCACAAACAGGAGCATGTGCCTGGAGTTCATTTGCAGTGGCTGGAGGCCCTGGAGTACTTATACCCTCTTTCTTTCTGCCTGCCTCTCTCTCTCTCTCTCTCTCTCTCTCTCTCTCTAATAATTAAAAAAATATATTTGAAAAAAATACCCTCCAGCTGTAGAGAAAACAGACCGCATGGAACTCGCACCTAAATTATTTGTGATCACCTGTGCTAAGAGCAGGAAAGGTTGGTCCTGATGCCAACACCAGGTCCCTGGTCCCTAATCAATTTGACCAAAACTAAAGACTGGAGACAGCCAAAAACTTGACCATAACATACTTAGGAACATCAGGTAAGGTACTTAAGATGGTCTGCTGGGAGGTTGTATCTTTCTGTCACCCGCACCCCTTTCTAATTTCATCTTTGTATAGCCAGTACCTACTATTCATTTCAACGTCCTCATGTGTTTAGTTAGTCTTAAGAAATATCTACTGAAAATTTAGTCATGTTATCTTTACACATCTGTGAGGCTTTAATTAATGTCTTCCATGTGGCATTTGTCATCTAGTTTCTTCCCTCTCTCCTGGTTCTCTCTCTCTCTCTGTCTCTCTCTCTCTCATATACACACACACACACAGAGACTGTTGGAAGTACAAAGTATGAAGTACAAATTAGTTTTGACAATGAGAAAGTCCATTCAAAGCTCTAAACTCCAATGGACATCATAGAATTCACTACACATTCCATGTTTAAGATGGTACAAGCCAGGCGTGGTGGCGCACGCCTTTAATCCCAGCACTCAGGAGGTAGAGGTAGGAGGATTGCCATGAGTTCAAGGCCACCCTGAGACTCCATAGTTAATTCCAGGTCAGCCTGGGCTACAGTGAGACCCTAACTTGAAAAACCAAAAAAAAAAAAAAAAAAAAAAGATGGTACAAACATTTAAAGTCTCTTAGCTCTGGGATTTGTCACAGAAATTTATATGGAAAAAAATAACACTTTTGGATTTAAAAAAAAAAACATTTTAAACTTTTTCCCTCATATAAGAACCCAACCCTATGATATTGAGCTCATTTATGGAACCTAAAGAGACTGTGTTTGAGTGTTTCATGGCAATGTCTGAGGCATCCAAACAGTGAAAGATTCATGCTCCCAGCATTCCTAGACCTATGCTTTATCCAGATTTATGTAATTTCACAAAAGGATTATGAGTGTACCTGGAAAATATCTCTAATGGAAGACAACAGTGATGCACTTGGTTTCATCAAGGAAGATAAAGGACAAGGTTTTAGGATTGTAGCAGTTAGTTATGTGATCTTGAGCTCTCTCTCGCTCTTTCTCTCTCTCTTTTCTGAGGTAGGGTCTCACTCTAGCCCAGATTGACCTGGAATTCACTATGTAGTTTCAAGGTGGCTTTGAACCCTCCTACCTCTGCCTCCTGAGAGCTGGGATTAAAGGCATGCGCCACCATGCCCAGCAAGCCTCCTCTTAGGTAAGGTGCTAAGTGTCCAGCCAAAAGGCCATTGTGACTAAAGCCTTGGTCTCTCAGGTGATACTATTTGGAGATGGCGGAACCACTAGAAGGTAGAACCTAGTGGGAAAGTGCTTAGTTCACTATGGGCATGCCCTTGGAAGGGACTGGGACTTTAGTCTCCCCCACCCACCCTTTGACTTTCTATTTAGCAATATGCATGTGACTGCAGCTGGAAGAGCACCTTTGCCAGGAGTGAGCCAAGGCAAGTACAGTGCCACTGAGCCAGATAGGCCTTTTCTCTTTATAAATTAGCTGCCCTGGATATTTTGTTGTAACAATACAAGGCTGAATAATACATAAGGGAATACAGAGAAAATGCTTACAACCATTTCAGACACTAATATTCACAAACTCAAAAATGCTCACCATCAGCCTTGCAAAACCTGGTATTACTCTAGACCTAATTAATGATACAGCATCATTCTCCACAACTTGACCCAATGTGGCAATGGCTCACGTGCTCATCTGTTATTCACATGAATCTATCCAATGTTCCATACAAGATGAAACAAAATCCCAGTGAGGCTAAGAACTGCCAGGGCTTCTAGAAACACCAGTGGTCAAGAAGCTTTGGTTGAGGTCCAGAATGACAGGAAGAGCATGGAATACTTGAGCCACCTATAAGGATGCATCTGTAAAATTAATTCCTATCTTCCGGGAGCCCTGATTCAGTTACATGGATATCATTTTTGCAGATACAAGAACTGTTTCCTCTTAACTGTAAGAGTCATTACAGCCAAGCCCAACAAGATATCAAGCTGCCTTCCCGGGCCTTTCTTCAGTCGCAAGCCACCTGCATAATAATGTCTACAGCCAACTCCATATAAAGGAATGGTAGAGTGGAAATCACTATGGAGAAGGATGAATCTATCACCAAGACAGCAAAAATATTAGATCATAGTTGATTCTACAGATAATTTTTAACTACAAACTTTGAAAAGGAACATTTAAGTAAAGTCTACCCAGGAAACTTTTAAGAAAACTGGCATTGAAATTCTTTTTTTTTTAAATATATATATTTTTATTTATTTACTGGAGAGAAAGAGAGAGAGAGAATAGGCATGCCAGGGCCTCCAGCCACTGCAAACGAACTCCAGACGCATGTGCCCCCTTGTGCATCTGGCTTATGTGGGTCCTGGAGAGTTGAACCGGGATCCTTTGGCTTTGATGGCAAATGCCTTAACCGCTAAGCCATCTCTCCAGCCTTTTATTTTATTTTATTTTATTTTATTTTTGTGGGTTTGGGGTTCACGGTAGAGCCTCAGTCTATCCCAGGCTAACTGGAACTAACTCTGTGGTCCCAGGCTGGCCTTTAACTCATTGTGATCAATCTTCCTACCTCTGCCTCCCAAGTGCTGGGATTAAAGGTGTGGACCACCATGCCAGGCTTCTGCATGCAATTATATCCAAAGAAAGATGTTGGCATGGCTTGCCAACTTATTTTACATGTTTTTCTTTTTTGAGATGAGTCTCATGTAGCTCCAGGTTGGCCTCAAACTGTCTATGTAGCTGAGGATGACTTTGAACACTGATCTTCCTGCTCTCACCTCGAAAAAAAAAAAAAAAAAAAAAAAAAGATGGTACAAACATTTAAAGTCTCTCAGCTCTGGGATTTGTCACAGAAATATATATGGAAAAAAATAACACTTTTGGATTTAAAAAAAACATTTTAAACATTTTCCCTCATATAAGAACCCAACCCTATGATATTGAGCTCATTTATGGAACCTAAAGAGACTGTTTGAGTGTTTCATGGCAATGTCTGAGGCATCCAAACAGTGAAAGATTCATGCTTCCAGCATTCCTAGACCTATGCTTTACCCAGACTTATGTAATTTCACAAAAGGATTATGAGTGTACCTGGAAAATATCTCTAATGGACAACAGTGATGCACTTGGTTTCATCAAGGAAGATAAAGGACAAGGATTTAGGATTAGTTATGTGATCTTGAACTCTCTCTCGCTCTTTCTCTCTCTCTTTTCTGAGGTAGGGTCTCACTCTAGCCCAGATTGACCTGGAATTCACTATGTAGTTTCAAGGTGGCTTTGAACTCATAGTGACCCTCCTACCTCTGCCTCCTGAGAGCTGGGATTAAAGGCGTGTGCCACCATGCCCAGCAAGCCTCCTCTTAGGTAAGGTGCTAAGTGTCCAGCCAAAAGGCCATTGTGACTAAAGCCTTGGTCTCTCAGGTGATACTATTTGGAGATGGCGGAACCACTAGAAGGTAGAACCTAGTGGGAAAGTGCTTAGTTCACTAGGGGCATGCCCTTGGAAGGGACTGGGGCTTTAGTCTCCCCCGCCCACCCTTTGACGTTGTATTTAGCAATATGCATGTGACTGCAGCTGGAAGAGCACCTTTGCCAGGAGTGAGCCAAGGCAAGTACGGTGCCACTGAGCCAGATAGGCCTTTTCTCTTTATAAATTAGCTGCCCTGGATATTTTGTTGTAACAATACAAGGCTGAATAATACATAAGGGAATACAGAGAAAATGCTTACAACCATTTCAGACACTAATATTCACAAACTCAAAAACGCTCACCATCAGCCTTGCAAAACCTGGTATTACTCTAGACCTAATTAATGATACAGCATCATTCTCCACAACTTGACCCAATGTGGCAATGGCTCACGTGCTCATCTGTTATTCACATGAATCTATCCAATGTTCCATACAAGATGAAACAAAATCCCAGTGAGGCTAAGAACTGCCAGGGCTTCTAGAAACACCAGTGGTCAAGAAGCTTTGGTTGAGGTCCAGAATGACAGGAAGAGCATGGAATACTTGAGCCACCTATAAGGATGCATCTGTAAAATTAATTCCTATCTTCCGGGAGCCCTGCTTCAGTTCCATGGATATCATTTTTGCAGATACAAGAACTGTTTCCTCTTAACTGTAAGAGTCATTACAGCCAAGCCCAACAAGATATCAAGCTGCCTTCCCGGGCCTTTCTTCAGTCGCAAGCCACCTGCATAATAATGTCTACAGCCAACTCCATATAAAGGAATGGTAGAGTGGAAATCACTATGGAGAAGGATGAATCTATCACCAAGACAGCAAAAATATTAGATTATAGTTGATTCTACAGATAATTTTTAACTACAAACTTTGAAAAGGAACATTTAAGTAAAGTCTACCCAGGAAACTTTTAAGAAAACTGGCATTGAAATTCTTTTTTTTTAATATATATATTTTTATTTATTTACTGGAGAGAAAGAGAGAGAGAGAATAGGCATGCCAGGGCCTCCAGCCACTGCAAACGAACTCCAGACGCATGTGCCCCCTTGTGCATCTGGCTTATGTGGGTCCTGGAGAGTTGAACCGGGATCCTTTGGCTTTGATGGCAAATGCCTTAACCGCTAAGCCATCTCTCCAGCCTTTTATTTTATTTTATTTTATTTTTGTGGGTTTGGGGTTCACGGTAGAGCCTCAGTCTATCCCAGGCTAACTGGAACTAACTCTGTGGTCCCAGGCTGGCCTTTAACTCATTGTGATCAATCTTCCTACCTCTGCCTCCCAAGTGCTGGGATTAAAGGTGTGGACCACCATGCCAGGCTTCTGCATGCAATTATATCCAAAGAAAGATGTTGGCATGGCTTGCCAACTTATTTTACATGTTTTTCTTTTTTGAGATGAGTCTCATGTAGCTCCAGGTTGGCCTCAAACTGTCTATGTAGCTGAGGATGACACTGATCTTCCTGCTCTCACCTCCCAAATGCTGGGATTTCAAGGTTATGCCACCATACTTGGCTCTTTGCCAAAAGATTTTTAGAATGGGAAGCTGATAGCTATCAAAAAAAAAAAAAAAAGAAAGAAAGAAAAGAAAACAGGCCGTTTGTGGTGGTGTTTGCCTTAATCCCAGCACTTGGAAGGTGGAAGCAGGAGGATTTCTATGAATTCAAGGCCAGCCTGTGACTACATAGTGAATTTCAGGTCAGCCTGGGCTAGAGTGAAACCCTACATCAAAAGACCAAAGAAAAAAAAAGTAGGGACTGAGAAGACAGCTCAATGGTTATAGTCTTTCCCTTGAAAACATGAGAACCTGGGTTCAATCCCTAGTACCCACATAAAATTGCCAGGTGTGGGCTAGAGATATGCCTTAGCGGTTAAGGCACTTGCTTTCAAAGCCAGTGGACCCAGGTTCAAGTCCCCAGGACCCATGTAAACCAGATGCACAGGTGGTACATGCATCTGGTGTTCGTTTGCAGTGGCTGGAGGTCCTGTCACACACTTTCTCTGTCTCTGACTCTCCCTCTCTCTCTCTCAAATAAATAAGTAACATTTTTTGAAAGTGCCAGGTGTGGGGACGTACAGCAGCAATTCCAATACTGGGGAGGCTGAGACGGGAAAATCCCTGGAGCCCCCTGGCCAGCCACTGTGGCTTTAGCCTCACTGGCAGACTCTGGGTCAATGAGAAGAGGTAGATGGCATTCCTGAACATAACACCCAAGATTGTCCTGTGGCCTTCACATGTACCCACAAATGCACACGTGCCCACACACAAACATGCATGCATACGTGTACACATACCACACACACTTACAGAGAGAGTGCTAAATCAACAGGGTAGAAGATAAGCAACTGTTAAGCAGCACTGGGTTTCCTTCAGGATATCTCCAACTTCTGAGGGTTTGGCATCAACCCATGTCTCCTAAAGATCAAATGATGAGACCACCAAGGTAACTAATGGATGACTCTGCTTGATCAGTATTATCTTAAAATCACCTAAAATGTAGCTGGGCTAGAGGTATAGCTAGGTGACGGAGCACTTGCCTAGCATGCACAAGGTTCTTGCTCCATCACTGTGTCCAGCACTGGGGAAAAAAATTAATTCATAAACTAATTTGAACAAATATGAATATTTTCTAAAGCTATTCACACTTAGGTGATGCACTACAACTTCAGCACAAGGTTTTTTTGTTTTGTTTTGTTTTGTTTTACTTTTACATTCCTTTGGGGCTGGAGAGATGGCTTATAGGTTAAAGCATTTGCCTGCAAAGCCAAAGGATCCCGGTTCAATTCTCCAGGACCCATATAAGCCAGATGCACAAGGGGGCACATGCATCTAGAGTTTGTTTCCAGTGGCTAGAGGCGCTGGCACGCCCTTTCTATCCCTCTTATTTCTCTCTCTCTCTGCCTTTTTCTCTCTGTCAAATAAATAAATAAAATACTTAAATTCCTTTTGGAAACTCATTTGCATATCCAGGTATGGTGGTACACATCTTTTATCCCATCACTGAGACAGAGATTGGAAGGAGGACTGCTGTGACTTTGAGGCCAGCCTGGGACAACAGAGTGAGACCCTACCTTAAAAAATCTCATGGGCCGGGCGTGGTGGCGCACGCCTTTAATCCCAGCACTCGGGAGGCAGAGGTAGGAGGATTGCCGTGAGTTCGAGGCCACCCTGAGACTCCATAGTGAATTCCAGGTCAGCCTGGGCTAGAGTGAGACCCTACCTCGAAAAACCAAAAAAAAAAAAAAATCTCATGGGAGGGGGGCTGGAGAGATGGCTTAGCCATTAAGACACTTGCATGGGAAGCCTAAGGACCCCTGTTCAATTTCTCCAGTACCCACATAAAGCCATATGCACAAGTTGGTGCATGTGTCTGGAGTTCATTTGCAGTGCCTAGAGGCCCTGGTGCGCCCATTCTCTCTCTCTCTTTTTCTCTCTCTCCCTCTCTAAAGAAACAAGAAAAAAAAATTTTAAAATTCATGGGCTGGAGAGATGGCTTAGCAGTTAAGTGCTTGCCTGTGAAGCCTAAGGACCCTGGTTCGAGGCTCAATTCCCCAGGACCCACGTTAGCCAAATGCACAAGGGGCGCACATGTCTGGAGTTTGTTTGCAGTGGCTGGAGGCCCTGGCGCGTCCATTCTCTCTCTCACTGTCTGCCTCTTTCTCTCTCTCTCTGTCGCTCTCAAATAAATAAAAATAAACAAAAATTTTTTTAAAAATTCATGGACTGTAGAGATGGCTTAGCAACTGGTGCTTGCCTGCGAATCCTAAGGACTGAAGTTTGGTTCCCAGGACCCACATAAAGCCAGATGCACATGGTGGCGCATGCATCTGGAGTTCATTTGCAGTGGCTAGAGGCCCTGGTGTGCCTGTTCTCTCTCTCTCTGCCTTTTTCTCTCTGTCAAATAAATAAATAAAATACTAAAAAAAAAAAAAAATCTCATGGGAGGGGGGCTGGAGAGATGGCTTAGCAGTTAAGTGCTTGCCTGTGAAGCCTAAGGACCCTGGTTCGAGGCTCAATTCCCCAGGACCCACGTTAGCCAAATGCACAAGGGGGCGCATGCATCTAGAGTTTGTTTCCAGTGGCTAGAGGCCCTGGTGTGCCTGTTCTCTCTCTCTCTCCCTCTCTAAAGAAACAAGAAAAAAAAATTTTAAAATTCATGGGCTGGAGAGATGGCTTAGCAGTTAAGTGCTTGCCTGTGAAGCCTAAGGACCCCTGTTCAATTTCTCCAGTACCCACATAAAGCCATATGCACAAGTTGGTGCATGTGTCTGGAGTTCATTTGCAGTGGCTAGAGGCCCTGGTGTGCCTGTTCTCTCTCTCTCTCTGTCTGTTGCTCTCAAATAAATAAGTAACATTTTTTGAAAAGTTCCAGGTGTGGGGACGTACAGCAGCAATTCCAATACTGGGGAGGCAGAGACGGGAAAATCCCTGGAGCCCCTGGCCAGCCACTGTGGCTTTAGCCTCACTGGCAGACTCTGGGTCAATGAGAAGAGGTAGATGGCATTCCTGAACATAACACCCAAGATTCTCCTGTGGCCTTCACATGTACCCACAAATGCACACGTGCCCACACACAAACATGCCATGCATACGTGTACACATACCACACACACTTACAGAGAGAGTGCTAAATCAACAGGTAGAAGATAAGCAACTGTTAAGCAGCACTGGGTTTCCTTCAGGATATCTCCAACTTCTGAGGGTTTGGCATCAACCATGTCTCCTAAAGATCAAATGATGAGACCACCAAGGTAACTAATGGATGACTCTGCTTGATCAGTATTATCTTAAAATCACCTAAAATGTAGCTGGGCTAGAGGTATAGCTAGGTGACGGACACAAAGCCATTGGTTTGTTTACTGGATACATGATTTCAGTTCATCTCCAAAGAATAGTAGGTGGTGGGGGAGAACCTGTACTACAGAATTCCTAGACACACCCATGCACACACACACACTCCAAAAGGAAAAGCTTGATTCTCAAAGATTTCAAATTGACACGACAGACCAAAAGTCATCTTTATCTGGGGCTGGGAAAATGGCTCACTGGTTAAAGATTTTTTGTTTTGTTTTGTTTTTGTTTTTTTTGAGGTAGGGTCTCACTCTAATCCAGGCTGACCTGGAACTCACTATGTAGTCTCAGGGTGGCCTGGAACTAACAGTGATCCACCTACCTCTGCCTCCCAAGTGCTGGGATTAAAGGCGTGTGCCACCACGCCTGGCTCTAAAGATTCTTTCTTGCAAAGCCTGATGACCTAAGTTCAGCTCCCCAGCACCCATGTCAATTGGTCTAGCATTTGTTTGCAGCAGCAAGAGATTATGGTGTATATATGCAAGCATTCCCACCCTCACGTGCACACACACACACCACGTGCATGTGCAAACATGTGAATAGTTTTGTTTTTTTTAAGTCGTCTTTATCTAAAGAAAAGTTCTAATAAGCTGGGAGTGTAGCACAATGGCATAGCCCATGCCACACACACACACAAGGACCTACGTTCAACCACAAGATAAGAAAAAGAAATGTTCTCAGAAGCTCCAAAGAAAGGACACCAAAGCAAACAAGGAGCAGATAGAAACACTGCTGCCGCCTGGTACACAAACAGTGTTTTCTGGATTCAAAGTTGGTAAAGAGTGAAAATAAACCAGCATACCCAGGGGTGGTGCATAGATTCTCCAACGTGGGCATCTATCAGTCACTTGGAGGGCTCAGTAACAGACAGAAAAGGGACTGGGGAGATGGCTCAGTCAGTCAAGTGCTTGCTGTGCAAGGAGAAGGACCCGAGTGTGGGCCCCAAGATTCAAATTAAAAAAAGAAAGCTGGGGGCTGGAGAGATGGCTTAGCAGTAAAGGGGCTGGTTGGCAAAAGCCAATGGACCCAGGTTCAATTCCCCAGTACCCACGTGCACAAGGCAGCACATGTGCATCTGGAGTTCATTTACAGTGGCTAGAGGCCCTGGTGCACCCATTCTCTCACTCTCACTCTCTCTCTCAAATAAATAAAATACTAAAAAAAAAAAAAAAAAAAAAAAGCTGAGTGTGGTGGTACATGCCTAATCTCAGCACGTGGGGGGGGGGGGGGCAGGGCAAGGGGGATCCCTAGGGTTTGTTGGCTAGCTAGTCTAGCCAAACCCAGCCAGTGAGCTCCAGGTTCTGGGAGAGACCATCTCTGAAAAAATAAGGTGGGGCTGGAGAGATGGCTCAGCGGTTAAGGTTCTTGCCTGCGAAGCCTAACTACCTGGGTTCAATTCCCCAGTACCCATGGAAAGCCAGATGCACAAGGTGACGCATGCATCTGGAGTCTGTTAGCAGTGGCTACGGGCCCTGGCACACTCATTCCCTCTCTATCTGCCTCTTTCTCCCTCTCTCAAATAAATACATAAATAAAATATTTTCACACCCACACACAAAATCCAATTATCTGTGTTTCAGGCACCAGAACCTGTAGCCTTAAGGGGTTTACAACTAAATTAAATTGACCCCAATGATACTTGTGTTGGTATTACAATGTTTCCTTGAAGTATCTGGACACTAACTTTTTTGAGCCTTCTATTACTGTGGTGAAAGATGTTACTCACACAAATGACCTTGGAGAACTTTGTTTAGGCAAAATGGAAAGATTTATCACACATAGGCCAAGTAAAAAGTGAGTGAAGTGTGAGGGGATTTGCCTTGAGCGCACACAGGTAGGAGCAGGCACATACACAGGCTCACATTCCCACACTGGGAGCACAAGTGTCTGTGGGTCCACCCTGAAACCCAGAGCTGGTCTCCCTAAGGACTCTCCCAGTTAGTGAAAGCCGGAGGGAAACCCAGCGAGCAGGACAAGCTGTCTGTGGACTCCTTCTCCCGGTCCTGTCAGTCGCTGAGCATGGCTCAGACGGGGCTTTGGAGGCTGTCAGACCCTCTGCTGGATCTGCACGTTAACATAGTCGCAGTCATTCAGAAAAACAGGTGTTTCTGTTAAAGTTAGCTATTTCAAACTGAAAATAGTTTAAATCCCTGTCAGCCTAAAAAGGAAAGTGTTTGTCAAGTAACCACTCAGATGTTAACTGTCGCTTCCAGAATTATAAAGATAAGGGCTGGAGGAAAAAATACACACACACTCTCTCTCTCTCTTTGCATTTCCTACCAATGCAAAATGAATAAAGGACAAACTTAAAAAAGAAAGGCTTTTTGTGATTTTTGTTTTCTGGTTATGTTTGAAAGCCTGTTTTGTCCCATTTACTTGGGTTGATCGTCACAGATAATGGTTTGTGTTCATAGGATTTCGCCATGATTTCCTTTTCTCCTAACCATTACAAAAAAAAATTCTTGTTGACATCCTCTGGTCAGAATGGTATGCATTAAGCCTGAGTTAGAAACTCTGCCCTCGGAAGTCAGAATCCAGGAGTGGGATGGACATTAACTTTAGCGTGGCTTAATTTTAAAACTAAAGAATTAAAAAAAAAAAGAAACAATGAAATCAGGCCATTCAGATTTTCTTCTTAGAACCACTATCTCTGCTGACCTTAGTAAGCCCTATTATGAAATAGGTCTGAGATACTCTTTATTCAAAATCAGGGGCTGTTTAAAAAACAAGTTTGGCAACTTAGTACATTGGAAGAAAGAGTGCCAAAGACCTGTGCCCAAGTCCCTCGTTGAGCCACACAATGCAGACACACAGAAATAATGTGCTGTGTGTTTCAGCCTCTGGTGCTTAAAACCAGTTGGGGGGAAAATATGCAATTCAGCTGCACATGGTGGCGCACGCCTTTAATCCCAGCACCTGGGAGGCAGAGGTAGAAAGATCATCATGAGTTCCAGGGCACCCTGAATTCCAGGTCAGCCTGAGCTACAGTGATACAGCACTTCGAAAAACCAAAATAAAAAAAAAAAAAAAAAACTTAAAAAAAATACAATTCATGTCAAGATACCTGCAGTTTAAAAGAGCCCTGAGCCTCATACACAGAGGGAGAAAAGAGGTTAAATGTCACTTTTCTTAATGACTAAAACTTTTTAATCCGGAAGACAGAGATGTAAATATTACATACCCACACCCAGACTTTTAGCATACTAAACACTGACAGCATGTACCATGTGGCTTTGAGAAAGAGAAGTTTCAAAATTTGGAAACTAGTTCTGTAACTTCATCCAAGGAGATGGGCATTTTTTATTTTTTGCTTGATTAATCCTTGAAATTACTTCTGTAAAGAATGAGTCCAAGAATTAAATTAAAAATTTTTTTTTCTTGATCACAAATCACATTTATAGATTCCTGACCCTTACTTCCTTTCAGCTTACTTTGATTTGCATAAGTTAAACAAACCATATAATTTTAGCTCCTGTTATTTGTACAAATCCAATAAATAGAAATAAGCATTTCCATACAAATGTAGCATTGTCATTGGCGCCTTCTTTCCAAATCTTCCTGAAGCTGATCAGCCCAGACTAAACTTTACAGAAGGCTGGGGAAGATAAACACATTCAAGGTCAGCTTTGAATTTTACTTTAATAGTTTAAATCTACCAGGACCCAGGAGACAAAGGACTACTCCAATGGCCATCTTTTAATGCATTTCTTCTTTTGTTTTTTTGTTTGAAGGAGGGTCTTACTCTATAGCCCAGGCTGGCCTCAAACTCATGGCAACTCACCTGTCTCAGCTTCCCAAGTACAGGGATGACAGTTGCGAGCTACCATGTCCAGCTTTCCCTTAACCATTGAAAAAAAATGTATGTACCCTGCTACCTCAAAAATATTTTTAAAACTTTTAATTCAGAGTAGAATCGCAATAGTTTTAGTCCAAAACAAATTTAGAAGGCATATCAGCCGGGTGTGGTGGCACACGCTTTTAATCCCAGCACTTGGGAGGATCACTGTGAGTTCGAGGCTATCCTGAGACTACAGAGTGCATTCCAGGTCAGCCTGAGCTAGTGAAACCCTACCACAAAAACGAACAAACAAAAAGAGGCATTTCACAAGTTGAATTTCATATCCTTGCAATACAGCCATTCAAGCAAATCAGTCAATATGGACTTCTCTAATGTATTATGGTGAAAAATTCTCTTAAGATCTGTGAGCACTTCAAAGGCTTAAGCACAAGTCCCAAGTCAAAAAAAAAAAAAAAAAAAAAAGAGTCAACTGCACAGACTTAAACCCTGTATGAGATTTTGTCTGTGTGGCCTTTCCAGGCTTCTAGAACTATAAATAAATTTGTCATGCTTAAAGTAAGAAACTGTTCAACCTTTTCTTCAGCAAAACTACTTACTACTCCTTCCCAATTCCTTTAAATGCCTGAAGACAACTATCTTCATTTCATGTTTCAATCAACAAAGCATTCTTTCAGTACACAACCAACAAAAGCCTATCTTAAATCAAGGTCACAAAAATAAGCTCTTCGCCTACAATTATGGTGCAGCTCTAGAAAGTTCTTAACACTCTCCAGACGGCATCTTCCTCTACTAATCAGTCTAGAACCTTCTGTACCTCCAAACCTTCCTTTGCCCTGAAGTCATGGAGACCTCTGGATAGTCTAGCCACATGAAAGATGCAAACACTCTCCGGTGGTATGCAGTACTTTGAAAGTTCCATGCATAGATCCTGTGAACTGGGAAGGCGGCATCCCACACAGGATTAGGAAGTGCTTTAATCTGAAAATGACAGGCAGAATACAAATCAGACTTCAGTCAGCCTGAACCATTGCTCATTATGAGAGAGAGACAGATGAGCAGAGACAAAGGAAGCTAAATTATTTTCCAGAACAAAGTGGAGGGAAGACAAAACCCCGCTAGCAGCCCACTTCAAGCACTATATAATCGAATCACATGTCGACTGACTTTAAAAATAGAACAGCATATACATTTGCCTCTTCTGGGATGCTAGGCAGCTCAAAGGAGTAATTTGTGAGGGAAAAGTAGAAAGGGTTGGGAATTGAGAACCCACTCCGATGTAACCTTTCCCCCACAGTCCCTTTCCATAGATTGACAGGCTGCATGCAAAACCAGTCACCGAAAACACAGTAATTGCAAAAAAGCCATCTGAGAAACATAACAATTTAATAGATGAAATAAATACTCCAGTACATGCAGGGTAAAAACTTGACATTGGGGAAAAAAAATCACTCTATAGTGTAAATTAAAAAATAAAACACACGCTCACAGTAGCTTTCCCCCCACTTGCAAATCACGTGGCAAAGTCATACTCTTTCCACACCGAGTATACTCCTAATTCAACAAAAATGACATACAAAAAAAAAAAAAAAGGTAGCTACATCCATGTCTAAAGAGTGAAAACTGAGGTAACCTTTCTTTTAATTAAAAAAGAAGAAATGAATCCATGACCTCCCTCCTGCCCAATTGGTACTAAAATTGAGTTGAGGGATAGGGGGTACAGGGGTAGTCCCAAAGCCAGCAGACTACCCATCTTCCATCTCCCGGTCCCTACCGAGGGGACACCTGGGCCCTCCCCGTGCATGTGTAAGTTGTGTGCATGGCCCTGCCTTCTGGAAGATTCCTCATGAGCATTTCACATAGGGTGCGGGATGGGGCTGGGGGTTCACCTATGATTTCTTTGGTATAAATGGAGAGGGGCAGAGAGTAAGTGGCTTTTTAGCCTGGGTTGGAAGGAAAGGTATTGGGTGCGGGTGGGGTGGGGGGGGGTAGGGTGTCCCGGGGACGGGGTGCTAATTCACAGAATTGGAATTCACTGGCGGTAAAGTCCTGGGCGAAGACCTCTCCCTTAAAGCCTGAGATAGCAGGGTGCAGCCTTCAGACACGGCGCAGGCCGAGTTCCTCAGCCTCTCCCTGTGGTCCGACATCTTGGCGCTCCCCTCGGGGTGCTGCGCCAGATCCCTGAGGCACTGGGTCAGGAGCACGCAGGCCGACACCACGCTCATGGCGCCCCCCAGGATGGCGGTCTGCACCGCCTTGCCCTCGGCGCTCACGGCGGCCGCGCGACCCAGGAACTGCGGCTCGGTGGCGAAGCCCACCAGCGCGCTCACGGCCTGCACCAGGGGCCCGCTGAAGAGCGCGCAGCGGCTTCGCGCCAGCTCGCTGGGCGCCGCCTTGACCTCGCGCACGCACGCCAGCAGCGCCGAGGCGCTCGTGCTCATGCACTTGACGCCCAGCTTGAACTGCTCGCGCGAGAAACGGTCCCGGGACTTGTCGCTGGCCAGGGCGCACGCGTCCGTCAGGAACTTGAGGTTGCGCGACAGGCCCTGCGATACCTCCAGCAGCAGCTGCGGGGTCATGTCCGCCAGCGGGGTGGCTCGGAGCAAGGCACAGCCCTGCTCCACCTCGTGGCGGCAGCGTGTCACCCGATAACGGTCCACCAGGCCCGGCTGGGCAGGTTGCGCCCCAGGCGTGGCCACGGCCGCCAGGTAGGCCGCGTGCGCGGAACACTCGGTCAGCGACACCACTAGGTCCCCCAGCTCCGCCAGACTGTCTCCCGCCTCTCCGAAGCGGCCCATGTTGAGCTGGCTCTGCACGTCGTGGGTGAGGATGGACAGCCCCTTGGTGCGCGCGATGATGGTGTCCCGGCACTGCTCGAAGGACTCGGCGCCGGCGCCCGGGGAGGCGGGGCCCTCGAAGAGCACGGGCCGCGCCTCGCTCGACAGCAGCAGCAGGTCGGCCACCAGCTGCATCTTGCCCTTGCAGTGGTCGCACACGGACACCAGCCTCTTTCGCGGCTGCGAGCTGGCCCCGCCGCCGACGGCGCTCCCAGGAGCCGGAGAAGCCGCCTCGCCAGTGGGCTTCCCGGCGCTGCCGCTAGCCATCGCGCCCAGGGGGCACTGGCATGCCGCTGGGGAGCCCGCTACCACCGCCGCCGCGACTCAGCTGGCCAGGGCCGCGGTGCCTTCCGCGCACCATCGTGCCACCCACCGCGGCGGGCACAGCGTTCTGGGCGGCGGCGACCGGGGTCCGGGCGTCGCCGGGCGGGCCTGAGTCCGCCGAAAGCTCTTCGGGGCGCGGGACCCGTTCGCAGAAACCATGAACCGGGAGGGCACAGCCGACTCACTGTCCGCGCCCCTCGTCGCCTCGCTGCCAGGAAAGTCCCCGCTGTTGGGTAGCAGTCACTGCCGCCTTCCTGGGCATGGCCGGCCGGGAGCGGAGAGGGCGGGACGGGGAAGCTGGGAGTTGTCCTTCCTTCCTTCCTTTCTTTCTTTGAAATCAAAATCCTCTGCTCCGGGAGGAGCGCGGGCGGGCGCTCGGGCAGCGCTGTCAACCGCCCCGCGCTCCGGCGATGATCGGCGGCGCACGTGGGCTTCAAGCGCGGCGACCCTGCCGGGCGGCACCGGCCCACGACGGCTGGCGCTCGGGGACGCGCGGCCGCATCTCCAGCTCGGGCTCTCAGGGCGCGGCGAGCGCGGCCCGGCGGCGGCGGCGGGGCGGAGGGCGTGGCCCGCTGTGTGGCTGCCCCGCCGAGTCAGAGTCGGGCGGGAGGCGGCACGGAGGGCGCGCGGCGGCCGCGCCTTCCCGCCTGGCGGCTCACAGCGCGCGGCCCGGCGCCGCGGCGGCACGCCCTCCCGGCCCGCGCGCCCGGCGCTCGGCGGACGGCTGTCGTGGCGAGTCCATCTCGGTCGCACGGCGGGCTCGGCCGAGGCTGCGGGCCCCGTGCATCGGGCTCTTCCCCCGCCCCACCGCCCGGCTCCCGCCCGGGCTGGCCGGGCTCAGAAGGTACGCGCGGCGCCGGGGTGGCCGGCCTCGGTCCCGGCTCCTGCCATGTTTGTCAACCAGCAACTTCGCGAGCGAGCGCCGAGAAACTGAAAGGAAGGGCGGGGACCGCAGGGCTTGCGGGCGGCGGAGGGCGGGGGACACCGGCCTCTCGGCGGGCCACTGCGCCTCGGAGCGCGGCGTGAAGGCGACTGCGGCTTCGCCTTCCTCGCGTCTCCCCCGCCCCCGGCTCGCCGCCGCCGCCGCCGCCGCCACCTCGGCCGTAACCTCCCCGGAGCCTATAGGAATCTTTTGTGTGGCGTCACCGCCTTTCGTTTAAATCCCGCTTCCTCCTCTCGCCCTTCCTCCCCGCCCCCTCCGCCGCTCCCGGATGCTTGCGCGATGCGCTGCTCCTCCCCCGGGAAGCTGGGGGCTGCGGGAGGACGCCGCACCCCGGCGTCCAGGCTGCGGCCGTGGGGGGTCCCCGAGAGGTTGAGGAGCGCCCAGGGTCCCTGGGGGGCAAGGTCCGCCCTCACCCCGGGCCTGGGGCTCTGCGCACACCCACGGGAGACCCGGGCGCTGCCGCCAGTGGCCTTACGTAAGCTCTTAGCCAAGCCCCGGGGCTCCGTTCTGGCTCCCTTGCCAAGGCAACGGGGCTAAAAGGTGATCTGTTTTCCGTACTTCGGGGAGGAGGTCACTCACTGTCCCCTGGTGATTTTCTGGAGTTCAGTCGTCTCGATTTGAGGGATTCCGTGACTTTTCCCAAACCCTTTTCCCGCTTTTTGTTCTGTTCGACCCTCTTCCTGGGTGGGCTTGCCATTGGGCTGGGGAGGGGAGGGCAGTGAAAAGAGGAAAGGAACACTGGCTGGGCTCGGGAGAAGTCGCCACTGCGAGTGGGGCGCAGGGGTAGAGTGGGCTTGGGCACACCCTTCCTGTGTTCTGTCTGCCCCGGCCGTTCTTGAGTTGTGTGACCTTGTACAAGTTCTTTCTCCAAGGACTGGTTTCCTTGTAGTCAGGTAATCTGTAGTGTGACTGGCCTGAGCCTTGATCAGCAGTTTGCCCTTTCCTGACTTCGTCTATATAATACAATAATAGCCGCCATTGTTAAGTAAAGGAGACAGCCAGTGGAGGTAAACATTATTATCTCCACGTTACAGACAAGGAAACTGATGACCAGATGGCTCCTACTCCCTTCCCCCCCACACCCCCCACTGGGAATTGAACCTAGGGCCTTGCACAATATTCGCCCCCTTCTCGTTTTATTTTTATTTTGTAAAACTTCTGAGGCAGGGTCTCATTAAGTTGTCTGGGCTGACCTTCAACTCACTCAATACCCCATATTGGCCTTAAACTTCTGATCATTCCAGTTAGCTTGGTTTACGAGTCTGCACCATCAGTCCCTGCTGGTCAGATGCTTAACTGACTGAAGGAATTAAAGGCAGCGTATGGCTTTCCCGTGCAGACTGCGTCTTGAGGAAGTGGTTGGAACACCCGGTCCTCCTTCCAGCAAAGCACTTGCTTTTGAGTAGTCAGAGATGGGCAGGCCCACAAGGTGCACTCAGCAAGTGGAAATGCTTGTTCTCTGTTCCTTCCTGGGCCCCAGCTCACCATTTTTCTGCCAGTTATAAACGTTACCTATAAATTGGCCAAAATTTATTGTCCAGTCCCAAACTGTGCAGAGTGAATGATGCAACAAGGAATTAATAAGTTAACCAGGAACAACAGGCAATATATCATCCTACTTAGAAACAACAACAACAAAAAAAGGCCTTAGAGATCCTTTTACGTGCTGAAGACCATAAAACCAACAACTATCTAAACAAGTAGTGATACTGTAGGCTAACTCCCTTTTTATTTTTCTAGAAGGTAAACACTGTTGGATGGATAAAACTCGTTGGTAACCCAGGAATAATCTTTAGCTCTAAAAACTTATGAGAACCCAGGCATGGTGGTGCACACCTTTTTAATCCCAGCACTCTGGAGACAGAGGTAGGAGAACTGCTGTGTTTGAGGTCAGCCTGGGGTAGAGTGGGACTCTACCTTGAAAAACAGCAAACAAGGGCTGGAAAAAATGGCTTAACAGTTAAGGCCTGTAAAGCCAAAGGACTCGATTCCCCAGGTTCGATTCCCCAGGACCCGTGTAAACCCGATGCACAAGGGGGCACATGCCTCTGGAGTTGGTTTGCAGTGGCTGTAGACCCTGGCATGCCCATTCTCTCTTTGCCTCTTTCTCTGTCTCTCAAGTATATATTTTTTAAAAAGCAAACAAGGCCAGGCATGGTGGCTCATGCCTTTAATCCCAGCACTTGGGAGGCAGAGGTAGGAAGGATCCCCCTGAGTTCAAGGCCACCCTGAGACTACATAGTGAATTCCAGGTCAGCCTGAGCTAGAGTGAGACCCTGCCTTGAAAAAACCAATATATGATCATTTAAAGAACAAAATAAGCAAACAACAATAAAAAATTTACAGGCAAAGTCAAAAATTTCCCATGTGCTTATTGCCTACTTTATCCACAAAACTTCTTTGAGATGAGGGGATGTTTCAAAGCCACTTTATGCCTACGAGTTCTATTTCCCTCTTCTTCTGCGGTGCAGTCTTGTTTTGTTATTGTGGCTGGAAGCCCCCAACCCTAACAAGGAGCCATGTTGCACATAAACTGCCCCACTCAATTTATTCCATGAAGTTTGACTTAGCTTTGAAATTTGGTGGGGTTTTATTTTATTTTATTTTTGGCCCTGCTTGCTTCATTTTTCAGGTAGCAAAGTTCCTCCTAAAATAATCCTTCCAGGTGTGACCTCCAGCTTCCTTCAGGCTCTTTCCTTAGTGCCATTGTTCATTCACTGCTTGACCACTGGACATCTGTCATGTGCCTGCCATGCCCAGTGTGGGCCATAAAAGTCACACCGTGGATTTTAATAGGCAGTCTTCGGCTGTGAAGATGAGAGTCCAGAAAGGGCGGGCAGCTCGTTTGCAAACAAGGACTCCCAGGTTCACTATTTGTATAGTGAGGCACAGAGTAAAGGATAGCATGGTAAGTAGCCCTACCAAGTTTTGCCATCCAATTGGGCAGGCTCATGTGTTCTGGCCAATGCCAGGGAAGTGGAGGTGATATGTGCATCTTGGAGTCTAAGGCAGTGGAAAGTCCCCAGTCTCTCTCTTTTTTTTTTTTTTTTTTTTACTATGACTTCTAAGCTGTGCCTGGTGGGTAGAGCCTCCATAAGCCGAGAGGACCCTACCAAGCCCAGCTTCTCTCAAGCTGCGTTAGGTGTGGAACGTGAGCACACATTAACTTCTGCTGGGTGAAGCCACTGTGACTTGAGGGTTGTCATAATGGCAAATAAAGGAGGCCATGTTTATATTTGTACCGAGAGTCACTGTGCCCTGTTAGAAAATCCCACCTGTTACTCCTTCTAACCCTCATTTTATTTTAATTTTCAGGTAGGATCTTGCTGTGTACAGTCCAGGGCTGGTCTTGAACTCAACAATCCTCCTGGCTCAAGCTCACTAGTGCTGGGGCTACAGGCAAGTGCCACCACACACCTGGATGTTAACTCTTTTTGAAAATTGAAATAGGGAGAGATAGCTCAGTGGTTAAAGCTGCTTTCTTGCAAAGCCTTCTGGTCTTGGTTCAGTTCCCTAGTCACCCTCATAAAGCCAAATGGGCATTTGTTTGCAGCAACAAGAGACCCTGGCATGCATCCCCCCAACACATACATACACACACACACACACACACACACACAGGGAAATAAATAAAATTTTAAAAAATTGAGGGCTAGAGAGATGGCTCAGCAGTTAAAGGTACTTGCTTGCAAAGACTGATTGCTCAGGTTTGATTCCTGAGCAGGGCTCAAGGTGATGCATGCATCTGGAGTTCATCTGCAGTAGCAAGAGACATTGATGTGTGTACACATACACACATGCAAATACATAAAAAAATATATAGTTGAGCCGGGTGTGGTGGCACATGCCTTTCATTCCAGCACTCAGGAGGCAGAGATAGGAGGATCACCATAAGTTCAAGGCCACCCTGAGACTACATAGTGAATTCCAGGTCAGCCTGGGCTAGAGTGAGGCCCTACCTCACAACACCAAAAAATAAAAAATAAATAAGATCAGGAGCAGCTCACCCTTTCTGCCTGTAGGGCTGCAGCAAATAAGGTGCCAACTCTGAGAACAGGTCCTGTCCAGTGCTGAATCCGCTAGCACCGTGACCTTGAACTCAGACTCCAGAACTGTGAGCACTGATACTCTGTTGTTTATAAACTACACTGCAGCTCAAATGTATTCTCAGTGCTTTTCTTGTTAGTTGGTTTTTTTCTAAGCAACTTCCATGATTATAAACAATATCCCGTGGTAATTTCCTCCGTCTCCCCACTTTCCTCTTTGAAACTCCATTCTCCATCATATCACCTGCTCCTCTCAGTCTCTCTTTTATTTTGATGTCATGATCTTTTTCTCCTATTATGATGGTCCTGTGTATGTAGTGTCAGGCACTGTGAGGTTATGGATATCCAGGCCATTTTGTGTCTGGAGGGAGCACGTTGTAAGGAGTCCTACCCTTCCTTTGGCTCTTACATTCTTTCCGCCACCTCTTCTGCAATGGACCCTGAGCCTTGGGAGGTGTGATAGAGATATTGCAGTGCTGAGCACTCCTCTGTCACTTCTTCCCAACACCATGATGCTTTCTGAGTCATCCCAAGGTCACTGCCATCTGAAAACAGAAGGTTCTCTACCAACAGTGAGAGTAGCATTAATATAAAGGTATGAACATTAAGAGAAGTGCTTACTGGTCAGTTTGATGAGCATAGTATATACATTTAGCCAGACAGCAACAGACGTTATACCCCTAGGGCTCATGACTACCCCTGTTTTAGGTTTTCAGTATTAGGGTTGTGTTCCCTCCCGTGGAGCGGGCCTCCAGTTTGTTGGTTGGTTTTTGAGACAGCTCTGTATGTAGCCCAGATTGGCCTTGAACTTGTGATGCTCTGGCCTCAGCCTCCTAGGTTAGTGCTGTAACTACAAGTGGGCACCAGCCACCATGACTTGTTTGGTGCTGTCTTAAGGCTTATGCTTAGTAGGCCTTTGATAAATAAGTGGATGAGCAAGATGCAAAGAGAACTAACTGAGTTGGGCAGAGAAGATACAGCTGATCAAGTTCAGGCAGAAGACAGGTCAGGAGAGGGCATCAGTCTCTGTTACTTTGCCTGCTTTTCACACAGCATCTATTTACTGGGATTTCAGAGAACATAAGAGAACAAGATGAACACTGTTTTATTTTTGCTTTTGTTTTTGTTTGTTTGCTGTTGTTGTTGGAGGTAGGGTCTCACTCTAGGCCCAGGCTTACCTGGAATTCATTATGTAGTCTCAGGGTGGCCTCAAACTTATGGTGATCCTCCTACTTCTGCCTCCCAAGTGCTGGGATTAAGGCATGGGCCACCACACCTGGCCTGCTTTTGTTTTTATTTAAGGCAAAATATAATTACAAAATGTAACACCTTAACCATGTATGGCTGAGTAGTAACATGTACACTGCTGGGTTATCATACTAGTCATCCATCTTCAGAGCTGTTTCATCTTCCCAAACTGACACATTCCCCCCATTCTCTTTCTTCGCCGTTGACAGTCTCCATCCTGCTCTTTCTTGAAGCTTTACCATTCTAGATACCACATATATGTGGAATAAAATTTGACTTTTTTGTGTCTGTCTTATTTCATCTAGCACAGTGTCTTCAAGCTTTATCAATGCTGTAAAAAATTCCCTTTTAAAAATATTTTTAAGGGCTGGAGAGATTGCTTAGCAGTTAAGGCACTTGCCTTCAAAGCCTAAGGACCCAGGTTCAATTCCCCAGCACCCACATAAGCCAGATGCACAAAGCAGTACATGAGTCTGGAGTTTGTTTGCTCCAGACAAACTGCAGTGGCCCATTCTCCTCTTCTCTCCTCTCTCTCCTATCTTCTCTCTTTCTTCTCTCCCTCTTCTCTCTCTCCTCTCTCTTCTCTTTCCTCTTCCTCTTCTCTCTCTTCTCTCTCCTCTCTCTCTGTGTCTTTCTACCTCTTTCTCCATCTCGTCTCAAATAAATAAAATATTTTAAAAATATTTTTAGGGCTGGGCATAGTGGTGCATGCCTCTAATCCCAGCACATGGGAGACAGAGGTAGGAGAGTCACTGAGGCCAATATATGGGTATACCAAGGCCTCTTGCCACTGCAAAGGAACTCAAATACATTTGTCACTTAGTGCATCTGGCTGTATATGGATACTGGAGAATTGAACCTGGGCCAGTAGCCTTTGAAAGCAAACACCTTTAATCACTGAGCCATCTCTCCAGTCCAAGAATCTCCTTTTTAAGGACAAATTGTATTCCCATGTATGTGTACTTTGGGTTTTGATTCGCAAGTTTTTTTGTGTTTTTTTTAATTTTTTTCTTCATTTTTTGTTTATTTGAGAGCGACAGACACAGAGAAAGAGGCAGAGAGAAAGAGAGAGAGGGAATGGGCGCGCCAGGGCTTGCAGCCACTGCAAATGGAACTCCAGATGTGTGTGCCCCCTTGTGCATCTGGCTAACGTGCGTCCTGGGGAATCGAGCCTCAAACCGGGGTCCTTAGGCTTCACAGGCAAGCGCTTAACCGCTAAGCCATCTCTCCAGCCCTGATTCACAAATATTTAACCCTACCCCAGACTATGGACAATCAACCAAGCTGTCTGTTGTATACAGCGTCATCTGGTGGTCAGTAAAGAGCAGTGTCTTCCACACCTTTCCTTTGGAGCAGTGACAGGTGGTGTGACCTTCACCATCTGATCCTGTCCCATAGTTTTGCATTTGTGTACTAGCAGTCTCACTACCCATTCTCCTTTCAGTAACCCTCTTGCAGGAGTGATTTACTGGTGGACAATGTAGCCCTGACCCACCTTTCACTGCCACTGGTTCACTAGGGGGTACGTGACATGGACAGGCTCCTTCCGCTGAGTTGTCTTACACTCTGGCGTGCTGTGGTCCTGTCCAGCAGCACACTTAGGCAGGACCTTAGCCAGCAGTCCCACATCCTCCTTCCTGCTTCTCTTCCTCACTGTTGCCTCTCTGCCTGTCCACCTGAAGATGGTGGGTGAGGCGGCTGGTGGGCAGGCCCGGTGATGCCTAAGCAGGAACTCGGGAGCACTCAGCTCCTACAGTCGAGGAGAGTGGGGGTTTCCCAGAGTACCTACGTGGAAGTAAAGACTGCTTAGGCAGAATAATAAATTCTACCCCCCATTCCTCTACTGGCCAGTGATCTTTGGGGTGCACATCCCATGTGTCAGTCTCGGAGAGAGGAAAGATAAGTAGCAGGATTCAGGCACCGAGACTCCTAACACTAATCATCGCCAGCCAGGACATCTGGTGATTGGCACCTGTAGGTTGACTAGGTTTATTGCTGCCTCACATGTAGACTCTCCAGTGCCATAGGCAGACTTGGGTATGTGTGCCTCCCATTCCCACTGTACTGTCTGCATGGGATGGGTGTGGCCATGGTCATACTGTTGGTATTGCTGCACTAGCTCTGTCTCTGCAACCTTGTCTTATCAAAGGCCATCGACTCTCGTGCCTACACTTGATACCTGCGTGATCATCAGTTAGTGTTGATGGAATTCATTCATTGGTCAGGCCTCTTTGCAAGAAACGTATCTTTTCATTGAACCAAGATTTGGCTGCCCACAACTTAGGTTCAGTAATGGTCAGGAAGTTACAAGCATTCAGGAAACAACCGCAGGAATGCAGCCTCTTCACAGTTATGACCTCATTGCCTCCCCCATTTCATTTGAGCCTCCACCCCTGGATACCTCCTTCTAAGCTACAGGCCAGTAATTAAAGGGTTAATAATTGGCATTGGAGCCCCACCGCCTGATCATGGTCATTGTGCCATCCTACTTTTTCAGCGATTTGAATGGCACTCATGACCAATTTCTATTTATTTATTTATTATTTGAAAGAGACAGAGAGAAACAGGTAGGCAGAAAGAGTGATCATGGGCATGCCAGGGCCTCCTGCCCCTGCAAAGAACTCCAGACACATGTGCCACTTCGTACATCTGGCTTTATGTTGGTACTGGAGAATTGAACACAGGCCATCAGACTTTCAAACTGTGCAGACAATTGCCTTTAACTGCTGAGCCATCTCTCTAGCCCCTTTTTGGTTTTTTCGAGGTAGGGTTTCACTGCAGCCCAGGAACTCACTCGGTAGCTCCAGGCTAGTCTTGAACTCACAGTGATCCTCCTAGCTCAGCCTACCAAGTGCATACCCTATCACACCAGGCTCATGCCCACTTTCAATTAGTGCTAGAAACTCTTGCTCTACCTCTTCTGCTGTGAAGGACACAAGCCAGTATGGGCCCACACTAGGACACTAATTAGACCTGAGATGCAATTTTGTCATCCTCGGAGGTGAGACGAGACATCACCCTTCAGCAGTGAGAGGCTGGCCCCTCATTTGTACCATGACCACACCATCTCACTTCAGGCCTCTCCTCTAGCCCTATACAGTGCTTCCTTGGACCTGGTCCCATCTGAATGCTCCTGGCTCCAGATTCCTTGAGATCCATTTTCCGTATGGCTCCCAGTGTAACTGGGCTGCATGTCCCATGGGCTAACCCAGATGGTGCTATGATGGAAGAGAGACACTAAGGAAAACCTTGTCCCGCGGTTGTACCAGCTACTGTGACCTCAGATAAACTCTACAAACTCTACAGACACTATTACCGTCATGCTATCATCCCTTCAGGCCATGTCCTCCTGTGGTCTGTGTTAAATTTAGTGCAGATGAGCTTATCTCTACTCGTCCAAAGCCTCATCAGTCTCTCCTGGTTCTTGGTTAATAATAAGCCAGTAGTAATTGTATCCCTCCAGAGTTAAAACTGAACCAAGTTCTGAAACACCAAAATACCATGAAGATATCCACGTGTTCACCATACAGCTGCTCCAGATGTTTTCACGTCAGTGAATAGAAGCCAAAAGGATTTCCTCACGTGGAAGTCAGTAGCTCTGGAACTTTTTAGCTGGTCCCACCAATTGCTATGCAACACTCAGTGGCTTTTACTCCCTGTAACTAGATTTTTGTGGGCCAAGAAACGCAGCACTTTTGCACCTTACCTTGGTGGTTGGAAAAATGAGCCACCAGGGTGACCCCTCCCAGCAGAGCACATGATCGGCCACAGCTGTGCATGTTTTTTAGCATGACTGCACCAGGACTGAGCTCCAAGCCACTGGGTGGAGCAGTGTGCCCTTGGGAGAAAACTTATGACATTTCCCCGATGATTTCAGAAAAGAAAAAGAAAAGCTTTTTTTTTTTTCTTATGAGTTTCTGCACAATGTCAACAGAAAATGCCATTGTGTTTACCCGTATGCACACATGAATATGGGGGATATCAGCTACCAAAACAGTAGCAGAGAGTGCACACTTGCATTTGACCTTAAGAGTGCAGGCAAGCAAGGCAGACATTGCTAATGAGCTGCCTCCATCTCCACTTTCTGCTTTCTCCTTCACATCAGTATCTTAATTTATTTGGGCTGACAACAATACAAGTAGAATTAGGTTCCAGCCAATGAGATCAGAAGTGTTGTGTACAATGTCAAATAGGATGCTTAAAAGAAGTTGATCCCATTGAAAAGCATGTTCCACCCCTGGGGGGGAAAAAAAAGCACGTTCCATTCGGTTTGTCTCCCTGCCCGGGGTTGAATGTCATCTTGTGGCTGGAGCACAAGTAGCCATCCTAGGACTTGTGATGATGCTGAGGATGGTCTGTGTGATGAGCAGACTGAGCGTGAAGGCCGGATGCCCTACGACGGTTCCCACCTGCTTCTGGGAAAGAATTATCAGTTACCAAGTCTCTGTGTAAACATTTTTCAAAGGTTTTCTGAAGCCTATTAGTCATATCCATTCTAAGCATGAAGAAAGGTTTATTGCCATTTTCTGCTACAATAGCAAAAGAAAAAAAGATAACAAATGCCCATGGGTAGAGAAAATGTTGATGTATCGATACTGAGGAATACTATATGGCAGTACAAAGAAAGTTTTTGTCATTTTTAAGTAGCAAACAGTCAATGTGCTTAATAATTCATACAGTATGCTGCCATAAACATAAAACAAAGCCATGTGTGGAGACACTGATATCTGTAAGCATATAGAAAGTGTACAGTGGGTCTGGGGAGAAGGCTTAGTAGTGAAAGGTACTTGCTTGCAAAGCCGGCTGACCTGAGTTCCGTTCCTGGGTCAAAGAGGTGCACACATCTAGCATTCACAGCAGCAAGAAACCCTGGTATGCCCATGAACATGAAAATGTAAATAAAGTTTAGAAAATGTACAAGGAGTGTAGTATGTGACATCCTACCTCTGGAGAACTATGGGGTCGGCACTTGTGTGTATCATTTGAACATTTTGTAACTACTGTGAATGTTCGTGTCTCTATGTAATTTTAAAGAACTCAGATTAACTGTTTAAAGCTTGTAAAATTTTGAAGCATCTTTGATCAAAACTGTTTCACTGGGCTGGAGAGATTGCTCAGTGGTTAAGGTGCTTGAGTGCAAAGTGTAAGGACCCAGGTTCAGTTCCCCAGTACCCATGTAAGCCAGATGCACAAGGTGGTGCATGTGTCTGGAGTTCGTTTGCAGTGGCCGGAGGCCCTGGAGCACCCATTGTCTTTATTTGCCTCTTCTCTCTGAAATTAAAAAAAAAATCTTTTTGTTATTTCTGAAATGTTTATTAGTGCGACACGATAGACAAAATCTTGTAAAATCAGAAACAAGAGTAGCGTGATTCAATTTTGAATATTAGTTAATATCAGAAGATTAAGACTGGAGATATTTTAAACAAATTTTAAAAAATGATTACCCCCCCTCCCGCCCCCACACACACCACTTTAGATGACAGTGACCATGAAAGCTTGGCTGGGTCGGATCCCCTGTGCAGAGCCGGAAAGCCATGGGCCCCGTGTGCACGGACTTAAGACAAACTGTTCTTTGCTTCCCGCTCTTCCGCTGGCCCTTAACGTGGGAAACGGCAGGCCAGCGAGGGTGAGCGTCCACACCCAGAAGTGGCCAGGCGATTTCCACAACTTCCAGCTTCCATTCATTTCACAGGCGACGGACCGAGGCCTGGCGGGACGCAGCTTGGCAGTTCCTGCAGGTCCCCGGGGGTCGGGGATGGGGGGGGAACTCTGCACAAAATGAGAGACAAAAAAGCCGACCTCTGACGAAAACGGGCAGGACCCAGCTACGGCCAGGCCAAGCGAAGGAGCTGAGCCCTCGGGCGGAACCAAGGGGAAGTCAACGCGGTGGGGCGGAACGGAGGGAGGGGCGTGGTCAGGAGAGGGGGAGGAGTCTCCTAGGTGGGACCAGGAGGAGGAGCCTATGGGGCGGATCCCGCGGTTGGGAGCCAAGGAGAGAGGGCGGGGCTTGCGGAGGTTGAGACCCCAGCAACTAGGACGGGGCGGGGCCCAGTAGGCTATGGAGGGCGCGGGAGGCGGAGCTACGTGGGAGGTGGGGGGGTGACGTCCGCGGGCATGGGACACGCAGCGGAATCCTGGGCGGAGTCTCGCGCGAGAAACGTCGGGCCCGCGGCGCGCGCGCAGGCGCGGTGTGCAGCGCCGCTAGGGTTGACCGGTGAAGATGGCGGCGTCCAGCTGGGTGCGCGCTGCCCTGTTGTGGCTTTGTGCCTCCGACCTGCTGCTGCTGCTGCCTTCCCCCGGATCCTGTGCGTCCGGGACGCCCGAAGACGCGACTACGTCCCCTCCACGGAAGAAGAAGAAGGACATTCGTGATTACAATGATGCGGACATGGCGCGTCTTCTGGAGCAGTGGGAGGTCTGCGCGCGCACACTCAGTGCTCTCCTCTGAGTCCCGGGTCCCTTTCCCCCCTGACCTGGGCCCCCTCCGTCGTGGGACTCTTGTCTTCTGACTCCTAGCCCCCCTCTGAGTCTTTGCTGACACCCCTCCGCCCCCGGGCCTTCCGCTCGCTCCCTCCAGTCGGTCGTGGCTCATCCTCAGTCTTGAGTCCCGCTTTCCCTTGGTTCCGTGGTCGCCCCCGTATTGGTCCGGCTGGCCTGAGCCCGCCCGCCTACGGGGAGAGAGCCCTGTGCTGCTGTAGAGCGTGTCCTCCCCCTCTGTTCGGGGCTCAGTGGGTGCTGCTGATGATGGTTCTATCCCAGGAGGGTTGGGTTCTGCTCATGATTCTCTTGTGCCCCCCCCCCCCTTGCTTCTTGTTCTGGAGGGAATTTTGTAGTCTTGTGGGTGCATTTATTTTACTGAGGATAGGGGAACAGGATCCTCATACAAAGGAGTAGTGACTTGCTTTGGACTTCCTGTAGTGTGCGGTCTCAGCTGTATAAGCTGTGATAAGGTATATAAGGTGCTGAGGAAAAATTCACTTACCGAAAGCCTTTTTCCCTGCCAAAAGTGCTTGTGTTTGTCCTGGTTGATTTGCACGTCTGGTGCAGTGGAGTCTCATTTCTGGACCTCCCGTTTTCTTATCTTCAAAATGACTCCCATGATTTCTGTCCATACCTGGTTGGTGTTTTTTTTTTTTTTTTTTTTCTTTTTTCTGGGTTTGAGACATGAGTTTACGATAACCACCTGCTCCATTTGACTAAAAGAAAGTGGGCTTGTGTTTTTACACTTACCTGCTACTGAGGAAAATCAGGGTAGCCAGCACTCGGGAGGCTGAGGCAGGAGGATCATTTACGATTTTCAAGGCCATCCGATTTTCAAGGCCATCCTGAGCTACATAGTTCCAGGCTAGCTTGGGGATACATAGCAAGACCTTGTCTCAAAAAAGAGAAATTAAGGTAAATTTGAGTGGATGTGTAATGTAGTAAAGAAATACTCCCCATTCTCACCTCCCTTGTGATCTTTTGGGCTCTAGTAAACAAAGCCTTGTTTAATTTTTTTTTTTTTTTAAAGGTAGGGTCTCACTCTAGCTCAGGCAGACCTGGAATTCATTATGTAGTCTCTCAGGCTGGCCTCGAACTCACGGTGAGGTGATCCTCCCAAGTGCCAGAACTAAAGGCATATGCCACCGTGCCTGGCTCAAAATTTTTTTAATATTTATTTATTTATTTACTTGAGAGAGAGAAAGAGTAAGAGGGAGATTGACAGAAAGAGAGAATGGATGCACCAGTGCCTCCAGCCACTGCAAAGGAATGCCAGTCACATGCTCACCCTTGTGCATGTGGCTTATGTAGGTCCTAGGGAATTGAACCAGCATCTTTTGGCTTTGCAGGCAAATGCCTTAACCACTAAGCCATGTCCCCAGCCCTCAAATTTTTTAATATTTTATTTTGTATTTACTTAATTGGAGAGAGAAAATGGTCACATTATGGCCTTTGGCCACTGCAAACAAACTTCAGTGCCACTGTGTGCATCTGGCTTATGTGGAACCTGGAGAATTGAACCTGGGTCCTTAGGCTTCACAGGGAAGTGCCTTAACCACTGAGCCATCTCTCCAGCTGTAAACAAAGCCTTTTGATCTGCTAAATTGAAAACCTCTCCTTGGTGTGTAGCCATGCCCTGGAAGTACTGAGATGGGCTAGGGATGCATTAGAACCAATAGACAACAGAAATAACCATGACATAAAATGGCTGGGTGGGGCTGGAGAGATGGCTTAGTGGTTGAGGCATTTGCCTGCAAAGCCAAAGGACCCAGGTTTGACTCCCCAAGACCCACATAAACCAGATGCGCAAAGTGGCGCACACATCTCCAGTTTGTTTGCAGTGGCTGGAGGCCCTGGCTGGTCCATTTTCTCTCTCTCTCTCTCTCTCTCTCTCTCTCTCTCTGCCTATTTCTATCTCTCTCTCAAATAAATAAATAAAATTTTAAAATATGGCCAGGCGTGGTGGCACATGCGTTTAATCCCAGTGCTTGGGAGGCAGAGGTAGAAGACTAATCTCCATAAATTTTGAGGGACTACATAGTGAATTCCAGGCCACCCTGGGCGAGAGCGAAAACGTTTACTTAGTTGAGAGAGAGAAAGTGGCACCAGGGCATCCAGCCACTGCGAATGAACCCCCATATACATGCATCCTCTTGTGTGTCTGGTTTATGTGGGTTCTGGAGAATTCAGCCAGGGTCCTTTGGCTTTGCAGGCAAACACCTTAACCACCAAGCCATCTCTGCAGCCCCAGTAACATTTTTTTAGGTAGCTAGGAGCATGACTATGAGATGGGGGAACTGGGCAGAATGGCACAACAATCAAAACAGTCTCTGGGTGTGGTGGTGCACGCCTTTAATCCCAGCCCTTTTAGGAGGATTGCTGTGAGTTTGAGGCCATCCTGGGACTACCACTGAGTTCCAAGTCAGCCTGGGCTACTGTGAGATCCTGCTTCAGGAAAAATAAAATAAAAAGGTTCAGTACAATTAAATTGTTTCCTCATCTGCAAAATGGAGACGTTGGTGCACACCTCAAAACAGAAAGAACCTGGAAGAGTGGAACTCAATTATCATTATCTATGCTAAATTCATTTAGGTCAGTGGAACTGGCTAAGTCTGAAGCAAAGCTCTAGGAGGTAAGGTTGGAAGGTTGTTAGAAACCAGGCCAGACCTTGAATGCTACAAGATTTGCTCTTTTTTGTTTGTTTTGTATTTTCCAAGCAGTATCTCATTCTAGTCCAGGTTGACCAAGAACTCACTCTGTAGCCTCAGGCTAGCCTTGACCTCATGGAATCCTACTTCGGCCTCACTACTGCTGGGACTAAAGGCATGCTTACTACACCCGGAAAAGTTATTCGACATATTTCTATAGCTATAACTAGTGTAGATGGATTTTTTTGTTGTTTTTCATTTTTCCCTTTGGTAAATATTATTTCCCTAAGTTATTGCACAGCATTACACACTTCTTAGAGTTGCACTTTTAAGCCATTTTGTAAATATGCTCTGTAGTAGATATAACAGCTCTTGAGAATTTTTAATAATATTTTTTAAATTTATTTTTATTTCAGAGAGAGAGGGAGAATGGGTGTGCCAGGGTCTTCAGCCACTGCAAATAACTCCAAATGCATGTATCACCTTGGGCATCTGGCTTATGTGGGTCGTGGGGAATCAAACCTAGGTTCTTTGGCTTTGCAGGCAAATGCTCTAACTGCTAAGCCATCTCTCCAGCCCTCTTGAGAATTTTTGAATAGGGAGATGGCATGACTGAACTTGAGGATGGGAGAATCTGAAGGCTGATACACCCACATTATCTCATTAAGTCTTCCCTCTTGATGAGAGAAGTGCTGCTTATCTGTTTTCTAGAGGCTGATCTCCATGTACTTTGCCCAAAGTCACATAGCAGACCACCTGTGTCACTAGACTTTACAACTGCTTAGCCATACTGCCACACTTTAGCGAGGAAGGCCTAGTTAAGTCAGAAGCCTAGAAGCTGCAGAAAGGCTCCTCTGTCTTTTCTGTACAGTAAGAGAACACCCTACTGTGGGCTGCTGTGTAGAAACTACAGGTGTGAGCTTCCTTTCAGTGCAGCCTGGCTTTTCTCTGGGAGGGGAGATCCATCTCTAGGTGGTTTTTTTTGTTGTTGTTGTTTTATGACAGTCTCACTCTAGCTTAGGCTGACCTTGAACTCGAGAGATCCTCTTACTTCAGTTACTAGGTCCTATCCCTAGGGCTTGAGGCACACTTACTAACAAAGTTATGAGAACTGGGCTGCAGAGATGGCTTAGTGGTAAAGCCAAAATAAAGCCAAAAGACCCAGGTTTGATTCCTAGTACCCACATAAAGCCAAATGCACAAGGTGGTGAAAGCTTCTGGAGTTTGTTTGCAAGTGGCTAGGGGCCCTGGCATGTCCATTCTCTTTGCTCCTCTCTTTCTTTCTTTCTCTCTCTCTCTCTCTCTCTCTCTCTCTGTCTCTCTATCTCTCTCTCTCTCCCTCTCCCTCTCTGAAATGTATAAATAATAAAATAAAAATGATGAGAACAAGTACCCCAAGGATAAAATGGGAAATTGCCTACATATAGCTTTCAGGAATTTTTTTGTTTGTTTGTTTTTTGGTTTTTTGAGCTAGGGTCTCACTTTAGCTCAGGCTGACCTGGAATTCACTATGTAGTCTCAGGGTGGCCTCGAACTTAAGGTGATCCTCCTATCTCTGCCCCCTGAGTGCTGGGATTAAAGGCATGCGCCACCATGCCCAGCTCATCTTGTAGCATTTTAACTAGAGTGTAACAAATCGAATGGAGTGGTGGGTAGAATGAAGATGGAAACAGCCTGTGACTAGCAACAAGGAATGCCTTGGTGACTTTGAGAAGATAATTTATATAGGACAATAGTGGTCCCAGGCCACAGTATGTAAGGAAGCTTCTACCCAGTACTGCTTGCCTTTGCCATTAAATGCCTCCTTGGGAGGGCCATACCGTTTTCACCCCCACCTTCCCCTTACACACTGAGAAACTTTGTCTTCTATTCTGGTGTGTAACTTAGTCTGAGGCCACACAGCTGTTGGAGAAGGAGCCAAACTGTACTGTGCCCACCTGACCCATGCTTCTGCCATAGGTCACCATCTGAACTCAAAACAGTAAGAAATTGGTCACTTGATGGGATAACAGAGCAGTGACGGTTTGGTGGCTTTGTGTTCCCCTTACTGGGGCTTGAAGCTCCCTGCTTACACTTTTCTTTTTGTACATGAGGAACAGACCTAGAGCAAGAGACTCCTAAGCAAGTGGTGCTGAGCTGAAAGGACCCCAGGTCTGTGCCCACAGAGAACTTTCACAAGCCCTGCAGTGTGGCTCTTCCTCAGCTGGTACCTCACATTCATGCTGTCTTTAGCCATGGCTCCCAGACAGTTGTGTTAACATCATCACATTCAATTTGGGGATTCATGTCAGAAAATAAAAGCTATGGCCACTTTTTCCTCATTTCCTCTATTCCCTCCCCCCCCCTCCCCATAGTCTTATGCAACCATGAAGCTACTTGCTCTTCCCAGAGGTTACTGACTTTTCCTACTAAGCACAGGATCTCATTCTGCATTGTTTTCAAGGTTGCCCAGGTTGCACAAGGTCGTTAGCACTTCACATGATTCTGTTCTTAGAGCTTGCTTTTTCTCCAGGATTCTTTGATTCCAGACCTTTGTTCTTTTAGGTATTTTTTTAAACTGTTTGTTGGCCTGTATTATACTATTTATTAGTTGATTTTCTACTCTAAGTAATTCATGTGTTCTTTTTTCATTCATTTCATAAATAAATGTATGGGTATGGACTCAACAGACCTCTATTTGTGAAGTTATAGGTCATTACTAGTACTTTGATGTTCACATTCTTCCAGATTTTGCACTTGAGTGCAGCTTCAAGTTGATGTCTGTGTCGTTCTGAAGTGTTCTGTGATTCACTGAACACCCCCTTACTTTGTGATGCAAGATGTTCACACTTCTCTCCCACCTTCCTTGCCGTAATTAGCCTTTTCTCCCCCCCCCCAAAAAAAAAGCCACTTATGAATATTTTTATCCACGCACCCATCTTTCTACCTGTCAGGTAATCTATTAAAAGCTGTGGGATGGTTCTGCACTTCTTTCTCTGCCCATATTTGCAATTTCCTCCCCTAAGTAAGGGATCCCCTCCAGTCTTCTGGGTAGCTATATCCTTGCTCAAGCCCAGATTTCATAGACGGTGTTTTCACAGTTGGTACGTCCTATGCTGCACGGGACAAATCTTGCCACCTGGCATGGATGTTTGGGTACAGTGATGTGGAGCATGAGGGGTTTTGTTTGTTTTGTGGCATTGGCAGTGAGCATGTTGGCATACTAGACAGGCATTCTGTCACTGAGTTATATCCCCAATCCACTTTGAGGTTTGAATGTTGGCCACATGTACGTAATCCATGCCCAGTTAAAATTCAGAACAATTTCGTTATCTTAGAAAGTCACTATGTTCTTAGTTAAGCCCACTTCGTAGTTCCCTCCCAGAGGCAGGCACTGTTCTAATTTCTGTCACTCTGCATCATTAGTTTTGTCTGGTCTTGATACTTTAAATAAATAGGATTGCATAGTATATCTTATTTTGTGCCTGGCTCCTGCTATTGGAAATGTTTTTTTTCTTGGCATTGAGACTAGCCCCAGGGCCTCACACATGTTAGGCAAGCATTGTACCACTGGGTCACATCCCCAACCATTTTTTAAAAAAATATTTTCAGCCAGGTGTGGTGGCATACGCCTTTAATCCCAGCACTCAGGAGGCAGAGGTAGGAGGAGCGCTGAGAGTTCCAGGCCACTCTGACACTACAGAGTGAATTCCAGGTCAGCCTGGACTAGAGTGAGACCCTACCTTGAAAAACAAAAACATTTTTTTTTTTTTTTTTTGAGACAAGACCTTGCTAAGTTCTGTAGGTTGCCCTTGAACTCTGGTCCTTCCTGCTTCAGCCTCCTGAAGTAGCTGGGGTACAAGCCTGAGCCACCACAGCCAGCTGTCACTCTGTATATGATAATTGTATGTGTCCGTATTTGTTTTTCATTGCTGGGTAGCATTTTGTTACATAACCATACCAGAATGGAGCTATTTTTGTAATGTACCATTTTGGAGAGATTCTTTGGGAGTGAAAACATAGAAATCATTACTCCAGCCACATAGGACTGTGGGTAACTTAGGCATTATTCAAAAGTCACGTGGAGAGAAGCACCCTGGCATTTTCTATTTTGTTGTAGTTTGGACGTCATATTTAAATGCGTGTACCAGTGCAGTGGGAGAGCATTTCTGATAATAGGTTGACACTTTCCCTGGTCTGTTCAGAAAGATGATGACATAGAAGAAGGAGATCTTCCAGAGCACAAGAGACCTTCGGCACCCATCGATTTCTCCAAGATGGACCCGGGCAAGCCGGAAAGCATCCTGAAAATGACGAAGAAAGGAAAGACTCTTATGATGTTTGCCACAGTGTCAGGGAACCCCACTGAGAAGGAGACTGAGGAGATCACCAGCCTGTGGCAAGGCAGCCTCTTCAACGCCAACTATGATGTCCAGAGGTAAAGGCATTGCAGGCTGGGCCAGGCAGCTTTTCTGTTTTTCTTTTTTTTTTTCTCGAACCCAGATGCAGTCCTCTTTCTACCTCCCAGTGCTGCTGGACTAAAAATATAAGCCCCTCCAGCCTTCTCCCCCCCACCCCAGACAGTCTCACTCAGTCCAGTCTGGCATCAATCTCCTGATTCTCCTGGCTCCTGCTCCTCCCTGGTGCTGGCATTACAGCTGTGTGCCACCTTGTTGGGCCTTTATCTAGGGATATAGTAGGGTATCCTTTCTGGCAATCCTTTCCTGTCTAGCAGTTCTTCTGGAATCTTTTTGAGGCAGAGTCTCACTCTAGCCTAGGCTGGCTTTGAACCCATGGTGATCTGCCTACCTTAGCCTCCCAAGTGCTGGGAGTACAAGCTTGCACTAGATCTTGAAGGTTTTCCTTATATTTGTTCTTTAACTGTTTGGTTTTTCGAGGTAGGGTCTCGCTGTAGCCCAGGCTGACCTAGAATTCACTATGTATTCTTAGGGTGGCCTTGAACTCATGGTAATCCTCCTACCTCTGCCTCCTGAGTGCTAGAATGAAAGGGGTATAATCATGGAATTTGTTAATAAAAAAATGAAAAAAAAGTTGTGTCGTGATGTGCATAGTGGCACATGCCTTTAGTTCCAGCACTCAGTACGCAGAATTAGGAGGATTGTTGTGACTTTGAGGCCAGCCTGGGACTACAGAGCAAATTCCTAGTCAGCCTAGGCTAGAGTGAGACCCTACCTAAAAAAAAAATTGTTGTATCATTTGGTGCCTCTAAAGGACAAGTGAATAGTGCCTTCTCAGTTTGTGTTGTTAGAACCTTTTGCTCTGTGGACAGGGCTTTTATGGTAGCCTTCATATGGCTGCATCAGGTAGCTAACAGATAACTAGTTTTAAAATGAAGAAGTCTCAGCTCAGCATAGTCTCAGTGCTTTTTCCCTTCAACAATAGCTCTAAAATTTTATGTCTTTATGTATTTTAGTTGAGGAAATAGGAAAGTAGTTAGAAAAATGGAAGGAGTATGTATAGTTGCAGGTCAACAGAATGCTGCCATTAGCGTTCTGCCAGTGACAGAAGCCTTGGAACTGAATAGTCAGTTGTGACATGATCCCTCGGAACCCAAGCATTGCTCATTGGCAATGCTGTGTGCCACCAGACCACATCTGTCCTTGTTCCCTGGGTCCTGCTGAGTGTGGATGAGCTGAGCTGCTTGCTTCTGACCTCTGAGGTTACAGTTTTCATCTAGTTGTCAGGTGTCCTTACGGGTCCTTCAAAGGCCTCTCCTAGACTGCTCTAAGCCTTTCAAAGCCTTTAGCTCTAAGCTTTTAAAGCCTTATTAGCAAAAGCCGTTTGCTAAACAATGTATAACTGGACATTTCAGAGCAAACTGGCCAGCAGAAGTAGAGATGTGTGCTGTAATCCTAGCACTTGGGAGGGAGGTGAAGGTAGGAGGTCGTCCTGAGCTATATAGGTAGTTGAGGCCAGCCTGAGCTATATGAGATCATTTCCCAAAAAAACAAACAAAAAAGAACATAGCACCGAAATGGAAGTACAAATAGGAGCTTCCTCCTTGCGTACCCGCTGCAGCTGTCTTGAGTTTTTCCACTTAGTCTTTTCACAGGAGCGCTCACTAGTGTCTCCGAGGAACGGCCAGCGTCTGCCCTGTCGTCATCCAACTTAGCTGCTTGTTGAATAGCCAGTGGGCTCTGAGCTGTGAATATTTGGTTCTGCATTTGTGTGGAATATGAAATGAACTATTCATCATGGTTAAGTGCCCTTAAGTTGGCTCTGACCCATGGAATCCTCACTAGCATTGCTAACTAGTGGCTTTTCTCCAGGTTCATCGTGGGATCAGACCGCGCTATCTTCATGCTTCGGGATGGCAGCTATGCCTGGGAAATCAAGGACTTTTTGGTCAGTCAAGACAGGTGTGCTGATGTGACCCTAGAGGGACAGGTGTACCCTGGCAAAGGAGGAGGGAGCAAGGAGAAAAATAAAACAAAGCAAGAAAAGGGCAAGAAGAAGAAGGAGGGAGATACAAAATCCCGGGCTTCCAAAGAGGACAACCAAACTGGAAAGAGAAGAGAAGACCTGTAGTGGGCTGTGTGCCTTGTGCTGCAGACAGGACAGCAGAGCCCTTAGCGGACAGGCGTGCAGACGGGTCTGCACATTACCAGTTGGTCTATATCACGGTTACTGTTAAGAAGGCTTCACTAAGCCGGGCGTGGTGGCGCACGCCTTTAATCCCAGCACTCGGGAGGCAGAGGTAGGAGGATCGCCATGAATTCGAGGCCACCCTGAGACTCTATAGTGAATTCCAGGTCAGCCTGAGCTAGAGTAAAACCCTACCTCAAAAAATAGAAAAAAAAAAAAGTTTCACTTATGAAGGCAGGTTCTGTAATGGTAATGGACACTGGCAAGCCATGTTTACTGCAGCATGACCTCCATGGAAACTCAACAGATGCTTTGTCCCACATTAGTGTGGTCAGTTCTTGACTCCCCGAATTACAATTCTCTCTCCACTGTACTTGCTCTGGTCCCATGTCTGCTGTGTCTGTCTTTGACTTTCTACTAACCAAAGATGGCAAGATGTAATCAGACAAGCCTTTCAAACCTCTGCTCTTCTGAATCAGAGTGTCCATGGTGCAGTCCTGGTTTCATTGCGGGGGTTAAATGTGCTGTGGAGCTGGGCGGCCAGCTCCAGCACTGCGCAGCAAGTGCAGACATTGAGGAAGAGCGACCCTGAAATCCTAAAGAATCAACCCTCTGCCACCTCCTGCGGCTGTGGAGCCCAGGGGTCTTCCGCTTCTCCTTGCTGAGGAGAGGGGATGCCGCGGTTGAGCACTCATGTTCTGAACAGTGTGTGAGGAGGGGACCAGTAGTCTTCCATGGTGAGGCAGAAGACTCGACCTCATTTACAGTATTTCAAGTTTCTTTTGTTTGATTGTTTTTGTTTTTGATAAAGTGCCTAAACTTGTGATGTTTTTGTATGATAGTCAGATGGTCTGCTACTACTTACTCTTGTCTGGGTTTGCTGTCTGTATGTTGGAGCCTTCTCTGAATAAGACCGTTCACACAGATGCCATTTTTAAGAACCTGAAGTTTTTAAAACTTTGGTTGTGATTTTCAGAAATGACAAGCAGCACATGTACATGGCTAGGAAGTATAACTGTTAAGGAATGGTACGGCGTGGAAGACGTCCCCACCACGCCGCCAGTACATTCTGCCCGTGCAGCTACTGTTGATCATTTGTTGAAAAAAATAAAAGATTGTTTACTGGCTTACCATGTTGTGTGTGTTGGCCTCATTTTACGTGCTTTCGTGTTTCCCTCTGAGCCATACCCTGTGCATCCTTAGTGCTCAGTGGTAGAGACACGTGTCCTGCAACCATGCCCACTGTGGGCCTGCAGCCTGTGTGACCAGGCCTTGGCTGTGGCCCAGTAGACCCAACCTGGTGCAAACCTGCTGAGGTTTTACAGGGAGAGATCCACGGTGTGGACCTGGGGAGAGAAGGCTGGAGCAGCCTCTGCCTCCCTGGCCTGCTTGAGGGGAGAGCCAGCCACGCACCAGAAGTGAGGCAGCGTGTCCTTCCTGGAGTAGGTATCCATGAGTCCCAGCCCTCTGAAGCCCTGGCCCTGCACCAGATGCTTCCTTCTGGAAGCCTCGCAGGTACATGGGAGTGTCACGGCCCCTGCACAGCCACTTCTGCCGGGCTTCTCATAAGGGAAAATGACTGCTGCGGGGAGGATGACAGGTGGGCAGAATCTACATTTTGTGGACCAGAGGCTACACTGAGGAGGAAGATGCAAATGAATGGGCTATGCAGGCAGAGACAACAGCCTGTGGAGAGGATCTGGCTGGAAAAATCCGAAAGGGACTCCAGGGAGGTAGCTGAAGAGGCTGGGCTGGGCACTCCTATAGGAGACTTGTAGGGATGTCAGGAGTATCAGTTTGCGCTGGCTGACAGGTAAAGCCAGATGCACAAAGTGGCACATGTGTCTGAAGTTCATTTGCAGTGGCAGGAGGCCCTGGCGTGCCCATTTCCTCTCCCCCTCTCTCCTTACATATTTAAAAAAAAACTTTTAAGGAGGAAGGAAAGCAGGAAGAGAGAAATGGAAGAGAGCTACATCACAGAACAGGTTATTCAAAATACAGTATCCTAGCAGAAAGTAGCTTTCTCCTGCATAAAATTACCAGCAAGAGAGCAGGGCGTGGTGGCGCACGCCTTTAATCCCAGCACTGGGGAGGCAGAGGTAGGAGGATTGCAGTGAGTTCGAGGCCACCCTGAGACTACATAGTGAATTCCAGGTCAGCCTGAGCTAGAGTGAGACCCTGCCTCGAAAAACCAAAAAAAAAAAAAAAAAAAAAAAAAAATTACCAGCAAGAAAGAGCAGTGTATGGTTTCACCTAAGTTGACTTGTGTCCTCATCACCCCCATCTCCACATTCTCCGAAGGACCCGTCCCTGCTCCTCATGACACACATCTGAGTAGCACACTTGCTTCTCTTGTCACCTCACGTTTTTTCTTGGTCTCTTTCAAGTCAGAGGGATCTGTTGTTGAGGAGATAACTCAAGTTTGCCAGCTGTTCTTCCTACTGGACAACCACGTCCAGACGCCTGTCCTACAGGTACAGCCACCTCTTCTCTGGTCTCCAAGATCCATTTGCTGGAACTTGATGCCAGGGTTGAGAGTAAAGTTACGAAGGTCCTTTGTTAGCATTTATGGGTACACCTGAATCTTTTGGGAAATTTGCTTTGAAGGATGTCTGAAGACTCCAGGGACAACGATGGGTTAAGTGCTTTCCATGTGCCGAAGTTGTCCCAAGGTGGTCTCCCCATTATTATGTATCCCTCAAAAAAGCTTTAAAACCCTAAACTTTCCTACTATAAGCCCAGCATTTGAGAGGTAGAGACAGGAGGATCAAGAGTTTCAGGCCAGCCGGGCATGGTGGCGCACCCCTTTAATCCCAGCACTCAGGAGGCAGAGGTAGGAGGATCACTGTGAGTTCGAGGGCACCCTAAGACGATATAGTGAATTCCAGGTCAGCCTGAACTAGTGAGACCCTAACTAGAAAAAAAAACAACCCCAGACTCCAACAAATGGTGATGAAATTAGCCAACTTCTGAACATTTTTTAAAATTTATTTACTTATTTGAGAGAGAGACACACAGAGAATGGGCGCTCCAGGGCCTCTAGCCACTGCAACCAAACTCTGGATGCATGAGCCACCTTATGCATCTGGTTTATGTGGGTCCTGGGGAATCGAACCTGGGTCCTTATGCTTTGCAGGCAAGTACCTTAATTGTTAAGCCATCTCTCTAGCCCAGATTGTTATTTTTTTAAATTTTATTTATGAGAGAGAGACAGAATAAATGGATGCAACAGGACCCCCTGTTGCTGCAAACAAACTCTAGATGCATGCACCCCTTTGTGCATCTGGCTTTATGGGGGTTTATACTGGCAACTGATCTAATTAGGGTGAGGCACTGAGGCCAAGTGTGGGGCGTGGGGCCCGTCTGCTGTCTTATACCTGCAACCCCTAGCGGCTATCTGTTTAAAATCCTCATGTTTAAAAGTTCAAATTCCCTAAATTTCTAGGTTCTTGTTATCAGAGTAAGAACTTAAATCTTGAATTTGTTTGTTTTGAGGTAGAGTGTTGTTATGTAGTCCAGGCTAATCTAGAGCTTGAAATCCTCCTGCCCAACTTTTCCCTTTATTTGTTTATCAACCATGTAGCAGGGCAGAGAATTTTTGTCAAGTCTGTGCTGTAACCATGGTGTCTCATCACTGTTGAATATGAGTCCTTTCTCATTTACTTACAGTTACTAATAAGATTGAAATGAAGGAAAGAAAGAGACTGGGAATGCAGCAGACAGCTGATGGTTCATGGCCAAGAGCAGAGTGAGCGGTTCTGTGCATGATAATGGTTAGATATTAAGGACCCAGGGACTCTAGTTAAACTGGCTTGAGACTGTAGGTAATCTGAGCTCAGCAGGCCAAGGTCAAGACCTAGGAGTGAGAGAGTAGTCTGCCTGAAGTTGTGTGTGTGCATGTGAGTGGGCTTTTATTTTTGTTCGTTTGTTTGTTTTGTTTTGTTTTTAATGACGTAGTATTTCACTCAAGTCCAGGCTGACCTGGAACTCATAGCAACCCTCCTACCTCAGCCTCCTGAGTGCTGCAAGCCATGCTGGCTTCTGACTGAATTTCTTTTTCTTTTCTTCCTCCCCGCCCCCCTAAGGTAGAATCTTACTCTAAGCCAGGCTGATCGGGAATTCACTATGTAGTCTTAGGCTGGCTTCAAACTCCCATTGATCCTCCTACCTTGGCCTCCCGAATGCTGAGATTAAAGGCCCCATGCCCTGACTGACTGAAATTTTGAAAGTGTGAAGGGGGTATCTTTGTTTGCTCTCTCACAGTTTGAAATGCATGTGCTCATTATTGTTTTTAATTATTTATTTGTGTGTGTGTGTACAGGTGCACCACAGTCTCTTGCTGCTGCAAACAAATGCCAGGCACATGCACCACTTTTTTTTTTTTCCAAGGCAGGGTCTCACTCTAGCCCAGGCTGACCTGGAGTTCACTATGTAGTCTCAGGGTGGCCTTGAACTCATAGCAATCCTCCTACCTTTGCCTTCCGAGTGCTGGGATTAAACGCGTGTGCCACCACGCCTGGCTATGCGCCACTGTTTGCATCCAGCTTTACATGGTGCTGGGGTAATTGAGCCTGGACTGGCAGGCTTTGTAAGCTAGCACCTTTAACCACGGAGCACAGCTCATTATTAAACATAGACACTGACTTTGGACTGTGAAACCTGATGGCAAAAACAACTTCCTGGGCTGGAGAGATGGCTCAACAGTTAAGGCACTCGTCTGCAAACCCTAACTACCCTAGTTCAGTTCCCCAGTGCCCAGGTAAAGCCAGGTGCAGAAAGTGGTATGTATATCTGGAGTACATTTACAGTATCTAGAGGACCTGGCATACCCATTCTCTCTCTCGCTCTCTGCAAATAGATAAATACAAAACAAAAAACAGGAAAAAGTGAAGTCCTCTGAGGAGGTTGTTAGGTATCTTTTTGACTGTCTGGGGGAAACCAGAGCTGGAGCTAAGGGAGTTTTCCAATAGGTAAAGGCCCACCACTTCACTTAGATTGGATAGAAACAGAGACATATCCCCCTTGACAAAACTCTAGTCAGGCTCCTGCTAACACATTAGGCCTCAGCCTTCAGCATCTGTTCTTAAGACACTCACATTGCCAAGTTTAGCAAGAATCATGTCAAGTGAGGTCATTGAAAATCCCCCACCTTGATATCTGATCACACTTGGCATGGATTATGATTTGTATGTGAAATGACCCTCATAGGCTTATGGGATCAACCCTTGATTCCCAGCTGGTAGCACTATTTTGGGAGGTCCTGGAAATTTTAGAATATGGGGTCCGGCAGGTCACCTGAGGGCATGCCTTTGAAGGTTATATGCAGTCCCCAGTCCCCCTCCTCTCTCTCTGCTTCCATCCTGACGTAACAGCTCTCCTCTCTACATGTTGCCACCACCGCGATCCGCCCAAGTGCACCAGGCACTGAAACTGAAAATCTGAGGAAAATAAATCACCCATACTTTTGTTCACGCCAGGCATTCTGTCACAGCGATGAGAGGGACTGGAAAGCTAGCACAAGATCGCATCAAGTTTTTCATCTCCGGCCAGCCCCCTAAGATGCTGTCTCAGCAAGGACCCCAGGAAGCCTGTTTATCTGGAACCCCCCTCACCTCTGATTCCTCTGTCATTGTCCATCTGCCCATCCCACCGCTCTGCTCCACTTCTCTTGTTGGAGTAGCTCTGCTTTTACTACTTTCAGTACTGTCCCACCCTGTTGTGTGTGTGTGTGTGTGTGTGTGTGTGTGTGTGTGTGTGTGTGTGTGTATTTGCTGGCTGTTGTTTGTTTTGTTTTCTTTAACAAAGCCTGAAAGGGGAAATGTCCCAAAGAACTTGGAATGTTAGCTAAAAAAAGGGGGGGGGGGGGCTGGGCATAGTGGCTCCCAGTAATCCCACCTATAACGGCTGCGAGTTCAAGGCGCCAGTTTGGTCTACAGAGTGAGTTCCAGGTCAGCCTGGGCTAAAGTGACCGCCTCAACAGAACAGAACCAAACCAACAAGAGAGCTGGGAGCGCCTGGTCAGCTGCGCAGTGCGGTTGCAGCTGGGAGGCAGAGATGGTGAAGGCAGCCGCCGCAGCGGGCACGTTCATCGCTCTTTTACGGCTGGTGGGCTGAGAAGGGAGCGGCTGGCTGGTGAGTGCCCGGTCCGCGAGTGCCCGCCTCCTCCATAAGACCTCTGCCAGCCACGTGTGCGAAGTCTCAGCACGCAGGAGGCTGAGGCAGGAGGATCATGAGTGAGGTCAAGGCCATGGCGAGACCCTGCCTCAGAACAACAACAAACGGTTCCAGCCAAGTGAAGGAGAGTTTTACGGTCTCTTCGCCCTGTTGTCCAGAAAACCAAAGGGCTGTGTGGGGAAATGGTTTGTCTAGAACCGACTCCAAAGCTGCCGATTTGAAATGCGAAGGATGCTCCCACTAGGGGGCAGCAGAGACCTGCTGTGCGTTGCAACACGGTCCAGCGCAACACCGCCCTGATTTCACCCCTGCTCCTGGAATGAGACTTCTTCAGATATTATTATTTTAAAAATATTTTCACTTATTTATTTATTTATTTGAGAGGAGATGAGAGGAGAGAGAGAAAGAGAGAGAGAGAGAATATGGGCTCACCAGACCTCTTGCTACCATAAACCAACTGCAGATGCATACTCAATTTGTGTATCTGGCTTTACATGGGTTCTGGGGAATCTAACCCAGCCAGCAGGCTTTGCAAACAAGTGCCTTTAACCGTTGAGCCGTCTCTCCGGAACCTCGGCTATTATTTAAATTAACACACTGCTTTATGGAGCTTGCAGTGTCTGTGAAAATCTGTGTACATCCGTCTCTTAGTTTCTCCTTGACTGCGTGGGATCACCTGCCTCCTCTGTATTGCTCTAACATTAACGAACACACATCCTTCTAGGCAGCCCTATACCTGTATAGACACTGTTCCTGTCACCAGTTTCACCCACAGAGAAGCTAAGGCTCAGAGAAGTTAAGCATTTTTTCCCCAAAGTCCCACCACAAGGAAACGACAAAGGCAGGATTTGAACTCTGAGCGTTGGGCTCTGAAGTCTACCCAGCCCCTCAGGTTTGCATGCGGAGAGAGCAGTTCCTGTGCTGCGGTCTCTTGGCAGACCCATTTGCTGCTTTGAGCACTCCATAACTAAGCACTGAACACCAACCACTGAGTTCCGGGGTCCGTTCTGGTGATGGGGTGAGGCTGGGCAAGAAAGGCAGATCTCTTCCTCTGGTGCTTTTGTTTGTTTGTTTTTAAATTTTTGTTTATTTTCATTTATTTATTTATTTGAGAGCAAGAGAGAGAGAATGGGTGCACCAGGGCCTCCAGCCCCTGCAAACAAACTCCAGATACATGCACCACCATGTGCATGTGGTTTATGTGGGTCCTGGGGAATCGAGCCTCGAACAAGTGTCCTTAGGCTTCACAGGCGTGTGCTTAACTGCTAAGCCGTCTTTCCAGCCCTGTTTGTTTTTTGAGGTAGGGCCTCACTCTAGCCTAGGTCTGGAATTCACTATGTAGTCTCAGGCTAGCCTTGAACTCACAATGATCCTCCTACCTCTCTCTCCCTAGTGCTGGGATTAAAAGTGTGTGCCACCACAGCCGGCTGAGACACCTTCTGTAACCATGTGTTCACAGCCTGCTGTGCACCGGTTTTCCATCCTTGCCGATGTTCTCCCACAGCCCAGCAAGATGCATGCTGATGAGCACTGAGCATGCGGCCCTCTGGAGCACACTTCTGGTGTGCCTTCCTTCAGCTGGACCATGCTGGGCAGGCTATGAGGTCCTCATCTATGCCACGAGGCGCTGATACGCGTTGCCATCTAGGAGCAATGTTGTGTGGATCGAGTGAGCTAACCCATGAGAACGTTTGCATCAGGACACATTGGCGTCACAGCTTTCCGTGTGTGCTGTGGGAAAGTTCACAGAAGCTCGCAGAGTTAGAGCCCTTGGGCAGCTCAGAGCTGGGCAGAGGAAGGATGGCGTCTTCTTTTTGTGTTTTTTTTTTTTTAATTACTTCATTTATTTATTTATTTATTGAGGTAGGGTCTTGCTCTAGCCCAGACTGACCTAGAATTCACTATGTAGTCTCAGGCTGGCCTCAAACTCAGGGCGATCCTTCTACCTCTGCCTCACAAGCACTGGGGTTAGAGGCGTGCACCACCATCCCTGGCTTTAAAAATATATATATATTTATTTATTTGCAAGCAGCAAGAGATGGGGAGAAGAAAGACAGAAAGAATGGGGACACCAGGGCCTCCAGCCTTTGCAAACCAACTCCAAGTGTGTGCGCCACTGTGTATCTGGCTTTACTTGAGTACTGAGGAGTCAAACTCTGGTCATTAGGCTTTGCAGGCAAAAGTCTTAGCCGCTGAACCATCTCTCCAGCCCTGATGTCTTTTCTGCACCATTAACTTCTGCAGGGCCGACACTCTTTTCACTGTGGTTTCAAGCTTTGAGGTGAATGGCTGAGATGAAAGTCCACATGGGTCATAGAGACTACACCCTGTGGGAAGAGTATTTGAGATCTGAGCATGGCTTCTCTTTAGGCAGGACCACCCTCCATTCCCAACAGCATGGTGCTCTCCTGAGACCTTTGCTTAGGGCCTTCACTCCCAGCTAAGTTGGCCTTGTGTGAGAAGGCAGAGCAGGACAGGGCCCCAGAATCCTGGTCCCTAGCAGAATGCTGTAGTCTGGTTATGTTTTTCACTGGGACAAGGACATTTCTGGCGGGAAAAACCTTTTCTCCTGGGTTCAAGGTTTGGGGAGATCTGTGCTTGCATCTGGCCACTAGCAGAGTCTCGGAAGATCTTGTGGAGTCCACACAGACCTGGACTTGCACACTGTGAACTCAACAGCCTGTTTGTAGAAATCCCGAATCTCCCGTACATGGTTCTGCAGTCAAGCCAGAGCAATTTTTCTTTTTTTGTCATTCCAGAAGTCTGCTGAGGTTTCCCAGGTGACTTTCCAGAGCCGGTGACTCGGGGCCCTGGAGTTGGGCAGCACTGGGTAAGGAGGGCTGCCCAGACGGGAATGTCAGGAATGCCAGGACATCTGGTCTGCTTAGCATCTCATCCTCAGGAGCCTGCATTCTTTTGTCTGAGGGAGGACTCTGCCTGGGATTGGGCACGCCGAAGTCCTGTGATCCTTTCCCCACCTCAGCCTCAAGGGGGTGACTGTGACTGCTGTGCCTGATGCTCTGCAGAGTCACCTCCTCACCGAGCTGGAGTGACTAGTCCTGCCAGGCCTGGCATTTAGATCCTGGGGGGGGGAAAAGACCCAGATCTCAATGCCAGGAGGTCCCTGACTCTCCTAGGACAGTTTTTCTTTGTGAAGTCCTCGAGACCTTCCTTCCTGTGTTTGAACCCTTGCAGAGTGAGAATGGAGTTTTCTGCCTTTGGTCTTCTCTCGTCTGTAGATATCACTGTGTGCCCTGGGCTAGAACCCAATCCCCTCTCTGGGCCTAGGCGCAATTTAGGGCAGTAATTTAGCCTAGGGAACAAAGCATGAGGGAGGAGTTTTAGGGCTTTTGAGATGGGCAGTCAAGGCAAGTGCAGTTCAGCAGCTTCGGGGCACATGGGCAGGGGTGGGATGAGGTGGGGGGTGTAGGAGAAGAGGCCTGAGTTGGATCAGCCCACCAGAGTGCACAGAGACAGTGGGAACAGAGCTGGGAAGCTCCCGAGGGAGTGATTGTGCCAGGGAGGTTGGGGAAAATGTCCCAGAGCCGTGATTGGAACCAGGAGGAGCAGAGCCACTGGCCAGGAAGCTACGAGAGGGATGGGAGGGCCGTGGACGGAGGCAGTGGATAGATAGAGGGAGTGCAGGAGATAGCAGGCTTCATGTGTGTGCAAGTATGTGTGTGAGCGTGCGAGTATGTGTAAATGGTCTGAAGTGAGTGTGTAGCAGTGGGTATATGCGCATGTGTATGAGTGAGCATGAGTGTATATGAGTAGGAATGCATGCATGTGAGTATGTGTGTATATGAATGCATGTGAAATGTGTGTGTAAATGTGTGTGGGTGTGCAGGTGCATGTAAGAGTATGAAATATGTGTGTGAGAGGGTTGGTGTGAGTGTTTGAGTGCCTATGAAGTGTGCATATGTAGGTGGGTATGCTTGGGGGTGTCTTCGTGTGAACTGGCGCGTATGTGAGTGTGACTGTGCACAAATGAACATCCCTAAACGCAGGGAATGCTGGGCCAGCAGGACTCCAGGCCTTTCAGTCTGTAATACGCGGTGACTTCCAGAACTCTCAAGACCTGCCACTGTGGATGAGGAGTGTGTTATTGCAAACCCTTTGTAAATATTATTTCAGTGAGCTGTAACAGAGAGCCCATCATTTATTTACCCATCCTCTGCAGTTGGATATTTAGATTCTTTAAACCGATCAAATGATTATAAAAAATGTTGCCATGGACATTTTTATACCTAAGCTGCATTGCCTTGGGCTAAATTCCCAGATACGTAACTAGTAGGTTAAAGATGACCATTCCTGAAGTTCCTGGTTTGTAATGTTCATACATTCTAAACTGGCTATTTCTGTCCTTTATGTGTGTGGTATGAGTGTCTGTATACTCATATGCATGTCGGTGCACATGTGTGTAAATGTGCATGTGCGGGCCAGAGGTGGATGTCAGATGTCTTCCTCGGTCACTCTCCACCTTATTTTTTTAACATTTTATTCATTTATTTATTTTTAAATATTGTATTTTATTTATTCATTTACTTGATAGAGAAAGAGAGAGAGAGAGAATGGGTGCACCAGAGCCTCTAGTCACTGCAATTGAACTCCAGAAGCATGTGCCCCCTTGTGCCTCTGGCTAATTCCACCTTATTTTTTGAGAGAGGGTCTCTCATTGGACCTCGAGCTCACCAGTTCAGCAAGGCAAGCTAGCCAGCGAACCCAAGGGATCCTTCTATCTCCACCTGGAATGACAGGGAGCACCATGACACCAGGCATTTTACATGGATTCTGCTGATCCCAACTCAAGTCTTCGTGTTTGCATAACAAGCACTTAGCCACTGAGCCATTGCCCTGGCCCTATTTCTATTATTTTGATGTTTTCCTGTTTCTTTTTAACTGCTTTGTAGCCTAGTATGTATGTACATAAAATATAAGTAGTGTCTCATGGCTGGAGAGATTGCCTAGTGGTTAACTTGCCTGCAAAGCCAATGGACTCAGATTCAATTCCCCAGGACCCATGTAAGCCAGATACATGTGTCTGGAGTGTTTGTTTGCAGTGGCTAGAGGCTCTGGCATGCCCATTCTTTCTCCCTCTCTCAGCCTCTTTCTCTCTCTCTCTCAAATAAATAAATACATATTTTTTAAAAAATGTATTATCTCACCTGGAAGCAGATGACAAGAAGGAGCATTCAATGATGGGACCAGTTATATGCTGCGTGTGTCAAGTTTCCTGACTCTACTAAGGAACAGCTCAGTATCCCTGGGTGGTGGTTTGAATCAGATGTCCTCCATGAATTCTTATGTTCTGAATGGTCCCCGCTGGTGACAGTTTGGGAGGTGGATCCTTGCTAGAGTAGGGGCAGTCTTAAGGGTGCTGTAGCCAGCATGCCCTTGCCAGAGACTTGTCTCAGTCTCCTGCTGCTGTTTTCCACCTGCTGTGGCAGAGGTGATGTCCAGCCTCTGCTCAGGCCATGCTTTTTCCCCTGCCATCATGGAATTTTCTCTTGAGACTGAAAACCAAAGTATGATATTTCCTTCCATCAGCTGCTTTTGGTTGGGTGCTTTGTCCTGGCAATGAGGAGGTAACTGCAATAGCCTGGCACCACAAAAATGTAGAAGAGCTTCCACTCTTAAGCTAGTGATGCCAGGAGAGAGCAGCTACTGGGGTTGCACAGATAACTGTGCAGAAAGGGCCCCTGACTGACTCACAGTCTTCTTTGGGGGGGGATGTAGCCACCCACAGAGACCTTGAGCACCTGCTCTCACCCTTCCATTTCCAATGGGCAACCCAACAGGGAGACAGCGGCCGAGGAACTGTTAACGGCCACGTGAGCCTCATGGGGACTAACAGGGTGGGGCTGTGGCTTGTACACAGATCCTTTCCTGAGCTCACGCAGGAACTTAATCCCAAAGTCTCTTGTTAACAGTAAACACATGCAGGCACAATGGCTCCTTCCTGTCACTTGCTTACTGCTGGGACACTATTGATATTTCACATGTGTCCATACATTGCTGTAGCAAAATAGCAGTAAGAGGGAAAAGGAAAGTGCCCAAAACAAAAGAAAGGCAGGTGTGCTGGTTAATCTTGTTTCCTAATTTGACAGGATTCATTTTTTAATTTTTTAAATATATTTTATTCATTTGAGAGAGAGAGAAGCAGCGGGGGAGGGGGGGAGAGGAAGAATGGGTGTGCCAGGGCCTCTGGCTGCTGCAAACAAACTCCAGTTGCATGTGCTGCCTTGTGCATCTGGCTTACATGGGTCCTGAGGAATTGAACTTAGGTCCTTAGGTTTCTTAGGCAAACACCTTAGTCCCTAAGCCATTTCTCCAGCCCTTTTAAAATTTTTATTCATTTATTTATTTATTTTTGGTTTTTTGAGGTAGGGTCTCGCTCTAGCCCAGGCTGACCTGGAATTCACTATGGAGTCTCAGGGTGGCCTCGAACTCACGGCAATCCTCCTACCTCTGCCTCCCAAGTGCTGGGATTAAAGGCATGTGCCACCATGCCCAGCAAAAATTTTTATTTTTTTTATATTGACAGGATTTAGAATCACCATGGAAACAGGCACATCTGTGAAGGGTTTCTGGATTAGGTTGATTGCGGTGGGAAGGCCCCCCCTACCTGTGGGTGGCGTCATTCCATGGGCTGGGGTCCTGGTCTGCATAAACAGCAAAGAGCTGGCTGAGGATGAGCACTCCTCGCTCTGCTTCCCACTGTGCATGCTGTGTGATCAGCTGCCGTGCCTTCTTTGCCAGGAGAGAATGTACCCTTGACCTGTAAGACAAACTATGCCCCTTGTTGCAGTCAGGTTCACATTGCTGGCAGAAATCACCCAACCAAGAGCAGCTTGTGGGAAAAAGAGGTTTACTTTGGCTTACAGGCTCTAGGGGGAAGCTCCATGATGGCAGGGAAAACAATGGCATGAGCAGAGGGTGGACATCACCTCCTGGTCAACATAAGTTGGACCATAGCAACAGGAGAGTGTGCCAAACACTGGCAAAGGGAAACTAGCTATAACACCCATAAGCCCGCCCCCAACAATACACCGCCAATAGGGGGCTTTAATTTCCAATTGCCATCAGCTGGGGAAACTAGCATTCAGAATACCTAAGTTTATGGGGGACACCTGAATCAAACTTCCACATTCTGCCCCTGCCCCCCACAAACTGATATCCATACATGATATAAAGTACAATGCACTCAGTTCAACTTTAAAAGTCCCCATAGTTTTTATCAATCCTAAAGATGTTCAAATATCCTCATAATCCAAAATTTTCTTTTCTTTTCTTTTTCTTTTTTTTTTTTTTTTTTTTTGAGGTATGGTCTCACTCTAGCCCAAGCTGACCTGGAATTCACTATGGAGTCTCAGGGTGGCCTTGAACTCACAGTGATCCTCCTACCTCTGCCTCCCGAGTGCTGGGATTAAGGCATCACCCAGCTTCCAAGATCTTTTAACTGAGCCATAATACCAAAAAATTCTCCTCAAACCCATAATGGCACAGAATAACCATTCACACTACAAAAAATGGCCTTGGACATAGCAAAGAATTATTCACCCAATGCAAGATTTAAAACAACCAGGGCAAACGTCAAACTCTCTAGCTCAAAGTCCAACAACTCTAGCCAGTGACAAGTCCCCAAGTATAATAATTCTAACCAGCAGTAAGTCTCTGCAGTTCTAATTCCACCCCTCCAGCTAGGCTACTCACAGTCCTGGAAAACTGAATCAGGGCCTGCAGCTGTCCTTAGCAGAAATCTTGTGGTCCCAGCATCTCCACTGGGTCTCCACTGCAACCCACAGTCAATCCTCACAGCTCCATCGGATCTCCATGCAGGCACCCAGCAAACCTGCTTCACACTGCCCATGGCCATTTCCAAAACACAAGACGGTGTTGCAAATTCAATGGCCCTCTCTTTCCTGCATTTATTATACTCTATAATACCAGGTGGGGTGCCAATTTTTTAACTCGGGAGGGGGGGGAATAAAGCAGACTTTGAGAACAGGAAACTCCTTTAGCATTCAGGCTCCTTCAAAAGACTGCATTCTTTCTGTTGTCCCAATGCAGGTCAGCTGGCTCAATCTCATACAATTGCAACTGAATGGGCAGCAGTTTAGGCTCAAAGATTTCTTTCTGTGCCATATCCCTCTGCTCACACCAGTCTATTTGTATGCACTGCAACCCTGCACAAGTTCTCAGGACATGGACATAACAGCAAGCATTTCACACAAACTGCTTCCAGTCCAGTCCAAGCAAAGCTCTTTCTCACCCTCAGAAGCCAAACCTCACAGTCTATTGTTCTTACTGCATTCAGGTCTTTTGACTTTGACCAGAAGAGTCCATCAAGCTATACTTACAGCACTGCAAGGCTTCTCTCAGGCTAAGGATTCAAATCCTTCCACATTCCTATTGAATATCAGCTCTAAAAGGCCAAAGCCACACAGTCAGGTGTCTGGTAGCAAATAACACCACTCCTCAGTACGAACATTACTGTTGCAGTCAGGTTCACATTGCTGGCAAAAATCATCTGATCAAGAGCAGCTTGTGGGAAAAAAGAGGTTTATTTTGGCTTATAGGCTCAAGGGGGAAGCTCCATGATGGCAGGGAAAACAAAGGCATGAGCAGAGGGTGGACATCACTCCCTGGCCAACATGAGGTGGACAGTAGCAACAGGAGAGTGTGCCAAACACTGGCATGGGGAAACTGGCTATAACACCCAGAAGCCCGCCCCCAACAATACACCACCTCCAGGAGGCTTTAATTTCCAGTTGCCATCAGCTGGGGAGACTAGCATTCAGAATACCTAAGTTTATGGGGAACACCTGAATCAAACCACCACACCCCCTTTCTCAAATTGGTTTTGTCACAGCAACTAGAAAAGCAACTGATAAAGCAGGATTACTTGAGTTCACGAGTTTGAGACCAACCTGGACAACATAGTGAGACCCTGTTTCAAGAAAGAAGAAGGAGCCGAGCGTGGCGGTGCACGCCTTTAATCCCAGCACTCAGAAGTCAGAGGTAAGAGGGTTGCTGTGAATTTCAGGCCACCTTGAGACTACATGGTGAATTCCAGGTCAGTGTAGGCTAGAATGAAACCCTACGTCCAGAAAAAAAGATAGGAAAGAAAGAAAGAAGAGAGAGACTTGCCAGGCGTGGTGGCACACGCCTTTAATCTCAATACTTGGGAGGCAGAGGTAGGAGATTGCCATGAGTTCAAGGCCACCCTGAGACTATATAGTGAATTCCAGGTCAGCCTAGGCTAGAGCAAGACCCTACCTTGAAACACACGCACACACAATAAAAAAGAGGAAAAAACTTATTGCTGTGCTTTTTATAGAAGTGGAACCTTTGGAAAGGGATTCGATTTGTGAAGATCATTTGAATGAAGGCACTATAGTTTAATCCTAGTGGCTTTTTTTTTTTCTTTTTGAGGTAGGGTCTCACTCTAGCTCAGGCTGACCTGGAATTCACTATGTAGTCTCAGGGTGGCCTTAAACTCATGGCAATCCTCCTATACCTCTGCCTCCCAAGTGCTGTGATTAAAGGAGTGCGCCACCACACCTGGCTAGTCCTGGTAGACCAGATAAACACAGATATATACCAACCTCTTCCATGATTTGCTGCAGGACTGGGGGCCCTCACCAGGGCCATGTGTTTGGACTTCCAGCCTCCAAAAATTTGAGTTAAATATTTCTCTTACCCAGTAGCCTATTGTCATAGTCAGCTCCACAATACTGGGATGAATATCCAACTAGACACAATTATGGGAGGGATAGATTTACTTCAAGTTTAGAGATCCAGGGGAAGTTCCTTTAATGGTGGAAGAAGCTGGATCCCTTTCACGGATCCAGGCAGGGAGAAACCACTGAACAGCCAGAAAACACGAAAAAGTAGCAAGCATGCACTCACCAGAGCTCACACAGCTCACTCCACACCTTTGGGCTGGAATCCAATCTGCCCTCAGTGACAACTCGTCCAAGCCAGGTGGCTGGAGACCCACATTACAAGCTTAATAAAACACCTGAGTGTACGGGGGACACACATTCCTATTCAAACCACCACACCCTCTCTGAGTATTTCGTTGCACACTGAAAAGCTGGGGAAGGGAAGAGAAGAATGGGTCTGGTAGCAATCAGAAATGATGAGCAGCCATCCAAAGACGTTAGTGTCCTACCCTGGACACACACATGCACACGCACACGCACACATATATTATTTCTTTTCTTTTCTTTTCTTTTGCAGTAAGGTACTGAGAGATTGCACCCAAGGCCTCATACTTGCTAGGCAAGTGTTCTACCACTGAGATACAATCCCTAGCCCTATTATTTACAATTTATATAATTTGACATAGTCACATCAGCCAATCTTGATGATATTTACATTTATTTATTTTGTTTAGGAAAGTATCTCCCAACCCCTAGCATGTCATCATTCAACCAAATATAGAGTGTTTTCCTTCTAGAATGTGAAAGGAAGTTAGTCTATCTAGAAGATACACATGGAGTCCAGCATGGTTGTGACCATATGTAATCCAGCATGTGGAAGGAAGAGGCAAGAGGATTAGTGCATTCAATGTCATTCTTGGCTACATAGTGAGGTCAAGGCCAGCCTGGGCAACATGAGACCCTGTCTCAAAAGACAAAGACGAAGCAAGCAGTAAGAACAAACAAACAAATAAATAATAAAAGACACACATAAGCAGATCTTCCTATCAGTGACTTAATTCTTTCCTGGAAATACAAATTCTTGTAGCCCTTCCCTGCGGTTTGTGTAATTGCAGTTGGATGAGCTGATCTTACAGGCACAAACCAGGGAGTATTTTCCATTTTTCTCAAGCTTCCCTCAAGCTGGCTCTGTTGACTCAGCTCAGCCTTCTGGTCATGAGCTGGCTAGTACAAACTTGTGAATAATTATTAAACAGACAGGATTTTTGCAAGATGGCTGTTCACCTTTGACTATGATGGGAGAATTTACACTAGGGACATGGAGAAGCGATACAACCTAGGGCTTCCCTCTGTCTATCCAGACCTGTTAGCATGTCACTGCCCTGGCACCTTCTTCTTTTTCAATACTTTATTTTTATGCGTTTATTTGAGAGAGAGAGAAAGAGGTAGAGAGAGGGAGAAAAAGAGGTAGAGAGAGAGAGAGAGAGAGAATGAGCTTGCCAGGGCCTCCAGCCCCTGCAAACGAACTCCAGATGCATGTGCCCCCTTGTGCATCTGATTTACGTGGGTCCTGGGGAATCGAACCAAAGTCCTTTGGTTTTGCAGGCAAACACCTTAACCGCTAAGCTGTTTCTCCAGCCACGCCCTGGCACCTTCTTCCTGCTTACCCACAGAGGAGAGCAGGATTGGCTCTTTTCTTTTCTCCTTCTGCCTTACTTTCCTCTTCCCCTTCCTCATCCCTGTCCATTCTTTTTTTTTTAAATTTTTTGTTTATTTTTATTTATTTATTTGAGAGCAGCAGACAGAGAGAGAAAGAGGCAGATAGAGCGAGAGCGCGTAGGCGCACCAGTGCCTCAACCACTGCAAACGAACTCCAGACGTGTGTGCCCCCTTGTGCATTTGGCTACTGTGGGTCCTGGGGAATCGAACCTGGGTCTTTTGGCTTTGCAGGCAAACACCTTTACCACTAAGCCATCTCTCAAGCCCATCCCTGTCCATTCTTGATGGCTCCCCTGAGCCTACCTGATAGACAGCCAATGCATTTGAAAAGTGCCTTAATTTATGACTTTCTTTTGTTCTGTAACTATAAAACCTTCATGAAATTGTTAACATGTTGAAACACAGAATTTGGAGTAGCCTAAATCCGTGTTCCTGGGCCATGGTCACTCGTATTTGGGTCCAGAATAAACTTTCTCTTGTCCTCTGTGAGGTGAGAGTTATGTCTTTTGAGTTGACAAAACGAACTCCAGACACAAGCACGGCTTTGTGTAACTGGGTACTGGGGAACTGAACCTGGGTCAGCAGGCTTTTAAAGAAGCACCTTTAACTGCTGAGTCATCTCTCTATCCCTGATGACTAGTACTCTATTTTCAGGTGTTGCTATGCTGTAGTCCCAAATCTTCAGCAAAATTCTGCCACAAATAATGTCCTGATACTCAGGATATTTGGGGGTAAGTCAAGAAGAAAAGAGGCTGTCTGTATTGGTTAATTTCATTTATCAACCTGCCTGGATCAAGGGGGCCACAGTAAGACCAGACATGGTGGTGTGGATCCATAACCCTGCACTTGGGAAGCAGAGACAGAAAGATTGCCATCAGTTTGAGGCCAACTTGCTCCATGTAGTGAGACCCTGTCTCAAAAGCAAACAACAGGACTGGAGAGATGGCTTCGTGGTTAAGGCACTTGCCTGAGAAGCCTGAGGACCCATGTTTGACTCTCCAGATCCCACATTAGCTAGATGCACAAAGGTGAGGCAAGTCGCACATGTCCTCTAGGTGGTGCAGGCTCCTAGAGTTCGATTCCCAGTGGCTGAGGTCCTGATGCACCAATTCTCTTTCTCTCTTTCTCTGTCTCTCTAATAATAAATGAATAAATAAATAAATAAAACATATTTAAAAAGCAAAAAAAACAAAAAAGAAGGAAAGAAAAAAGAGTGTTGAAGGATATGGTCAAACATCTGGGTGTGGTGTGTCTATGCTATAGTTTGATCAGGAATTTCTCCAGAGCCTGCATTGAAGTCTTGGTCCCTAGGCTGTGGAGCTATTAGGTGGTGGAACTTTAAGGAGGTGGTGACCAGTAAGAGGAAGTTAGGTCACTTGAAGAGGATAGTGTGATCCAGCTCCTTCCTCTTCTTTCTTTCTTTTTTTTTTTAATATTTATTTATTAGAGACAGAGAGAAAGTGAGAGACAGAGAGAGAGAGAGAGAATGGGTGCACCAGGGCTTCTAGCCACTGCAGACGAACTCCAGACACATGAACCACCATGTGCATCTGGCTTATGTGGGACATGAAGAATTGAACCTGGGCCCTTAGTCTTCATAGGCATGTGCCTTAACCGCTAAGCCATCTCTCCAGCCCCCTCTTCTTTCTTTTGGCTTCTCACTGGACAGGAAGTGGACAGGCCTCCTGCACTTGTGCAGTATAGACACATACTCCCACCACCATGTCCTGCAGACCCAAGGTAGCAGCAGGGCCGTATGACCACAGACTGAAACCTCCAAAACTGTGAGCAAAATTAAGCCCTTTTAAGTTGATTATCTCAAGCATTTTGTCACAGCGATGGAAAACTAACATCACCGGTGAGGATGTTTCTGAGTAAGGTTAACCTTTAAATTGATAGAGCTTATGATTTTGACTGCCTAATGCAAACAGGCCACTGCCAATCATGGAAGCCTCGGTAGAACAAAAGTCTGAGTAGGCGAGAGAGACTCACCCCTATCTTTAACTTGGGACAGCCCCTCACCACCCCGCTTTGGACTTGAACCAAGACTTTGGCTCTTCTTGGCCCTCCAGTCTCTTGACCTTTGAACTGGAAGTATACTGTTATTAACTCTCTTGGCTCTTCAGCTTGCCAACTGCAGATGTAAGGACTTGACAGTCTCTTGCATGAACTGATTCCTTAGTGTGTGTGTGTGTGTGTGTGTGTGTGTGTCCTTTAGAACCCTAATTCACTGTATGTCACATTAGATCACCGTGAGCTGGGAGACAAAAGAGAAAAATGCCAGCTTTATCACGTACGACGAAGCAGGCCAAGTGTGCATAGGAGAAATCTAAGTCCCCTGGCTTCTTTGCACGAGTGTGTGTATGCATGTGCGTGCATGCATGTGCTTGGGTACACTCACGTGTGTGCGCATACATGTGAGCACTGCATTGCACGGATGTTCAAGCACCATACATGCGTATGTGCGCACACGCTTGTGCACAGGAGGCGGGAGGTCCTGAGTTTCCTCCAGTCGTGGAAGCCCCGGCCGCTGTGTTTAGTCACAGGGGAGAGGGGAAGGAACTCTCCAAAAGCTTCTGTCACCCAAATGACTCTGGTCTGTAGCAATAAGGTGATGGAGAGCACAGAATTCAATTCAGCTTTTTAAAAATTGAATCTCTGAGGTTTTTTTTTTTTTCAAGGAGTTTATTTTTGTGCTGCCGGGAGGCCATGGTTGGACTCCCTCCTGCCCGACTTGCCATAAGGTCATTTTTGTTTTCTCGTGGTAGACTTTCTTTTCCCTGTGCGTAGACTGTATTTTGTTTGCTTTTTATCTTCTGCGGTGGTTCAGAAAGGAGACGTCTCATGCTGAGCAGGATTAATTACCATCATTAGTTTTGTTTTCGTCCGTAAACCTATAATTACAGACCCATCACTGTCTAGAGCAGCGTAACACATTTTCCTCCCTGAGGGACCAATGTAAATGTAGCAGCTTCTTCCTGTGCCCACTCCCTCCTCACCTGTGTGCAGTACACCCTGGGATTCTGTATCATACATGCCCAGCCTTCCTTCCTGAATGTCACCAGCCATCTCAGTTACTCTGATCTTGTCCCCAGGGGCCACGCTAGGATTATGTCTGTAAAGCTCCTTTCAACATAGTGGTCATTTCAGGGTTTGCTACCAGCTCTTCTGACACCTTCTTCACCATTCTTGAATCTTTAATTTTGTGACACTGGATTTAGAGAATATCTTAGTGCCATTTTTAAGAAACATTTTATTTTCATTTACTTATTTATTTATTTGGTTTTTCCAGGTAGGGACTTGCTATAGCCCAGGGTGACCTGGAATTCACTATGTAGTCTCAGGGTGGCCTCAAACTTTATCACTATTTTGTGTTTGCAAGCAGAGAGAGACAGAGGAGAGAGAAAGAGAGAGAGAGAATGAGTGCACCAGAGACTCTAGTCATTGCAAATGAGCTCCAGATGCATGCACCACTTGGTGCATCTGGATTTACGTGGGTACTGGGGACTCGAACCCAGGTCGTTAGGCTCTTCAGACAAGTGTCTTAACCTCTGAGCCACCTCTCCAGCCCCTCCATTTCTTTTTCTTCAAGATCATTCAAGAGCCACCCATTCTAGGTCTTTGGAAATCAGAGAATGCCTCCAGGCTCCAATCCTTCTCCCTTCGGAGGCAGTGTCCTTCATCAGTTCACTCTGTTCATTCTGAGAAGCCTCCCCTCCCGTGTCCCCTTCAGCTCTGCCTCCAGCCTGGCTGCAGAGGCTTGAAATACATCCTTTCTTAGCGCTCAGGGAGGTTGCCTGATGCCTCTACAGCGCCTCCTGGTGGGAACCTGGTGAAGGCCACAGGCGCAAATATTGGAGGTTACCTGGGGCTACTTGTTTCTCTATACTGGCCTCATGTAGCTACTTTTGCTCTGGGAGCCACACCCATGCCCAACAGCTCCTCACAGAACCAACCGTCCTTTTTTCTCCCCTGTGTCTTCACTACTGCACGAACTGGACCTGTGGACTGAGTGGGCACTCATTTACACAGTGACACTGTGCCTGAGAAGTCACCAAGCGCCACCTCCCCAACCCCCCCCCCCCCCCCCCCCCCCCCGCACCCATCATCAAATCCAGTGATCTCTAAGCCAACCCTTGGTCGGGCCCAACTCATTTTCCATTTTCCTTTTCCGGATGCTTTGAGATACCCAGGTGTCCTTAAGCCCAGGGTTTTGGTCACCACCCCTGCCCAAACTATGCCTCTTATAAAAGGCACTTGCCTTGTTGTGCCAGAATCCTGAGTTAATTCTGGTTCCACCAGCCCTGCTCACTGACCTTCAAGACGATTCCAGGTGACAATAGTTCCTCCCTTATTTAGAGCATTTTGTCACACCACTCTGGCCGTGTCCTTGCGTGTTCCTGGGGCTTCCTCACTTTTTCATGCTCCTCTTTGCTCATGGCTGAACATGTGTCCAACCATGATCTTCATCTTGGGAAAGAGTCTTTTTTCTGTTTCCTCATTAGAGTCTTTCTGTGCAGTCCAGGCTGCCCCCCTACGTCCTCTGCTTCAGCCTCCCAAGAGCTGAGATAACAGGCAGAAGCCACCACACCCAGTGATCAAATTTAAGGTATGGGCTGTATATTATCAACTTCATGGCTCCCATATTGTATCCAAAGCTATTTGATCCCATTGTTCATTTACTGACAATTTGTTACAACAACTTCTTGTTACTGGGACAAAATACCTGACAAACCAGTTTAGGGCTGGAGAGACGGCTAAGCAGTTAAGGCATTTGCTTACAAAGCCTAAACCCCCAGGTTCGATTCACCAGTACCCATGTAAACTAGATGCACCGTGTGCATCTGGAGGTCATCTGCAATGGCTAGAGGCCCCAGTGCGCCCATTCTTTCTCCCTCTCTCTGTAATAAATAAATGAATTGAAAATAAAAGATTAATAGGTTAAGGGAGGGAGGGTTTGTTTCAGTTTACAATTCCATGGTACAGCCCATCATGGTAGGGAAGGCACGGTGGCCGGAGCCTGAGGCAGCGGGTCACGTTCAGTCTGCAAGAAGGAAGCAGGGAGTGATACATGCTGGTGCTCAGCCGGCTCTCTCCTTTATTTTTTTTTTTGTTTATTTTTATTTATTTATTTATTTATTAGAGAGCCACAGAGAGAAGGAGGCAGAGAGAGAGAGAGAGAGAGAGAGAGAGAGAGAATGGGCGCGCCAGAGCTTCCAGCCTCTGTAAACGAACTCCAGATGCGTGCGCCCCCTTGTGCATCTGGCTAACGTGGGTCCTGGGGAATCGAGCCTCGAACAGGGGTCCTTAGGCTTCACAGGCAAGCGCTTAACCACTAAGCCATCTCCCCAGCCCGGCTCTCTCCTTTTATACAGCCCAGGGCCCAGCCGTGAAATGATGCCACCCACAGTGAAGGTGGGTCTTCCCAGCTCCCCTAGCCTAATGAAGATAATCCTTCAAAGGCCTGCAAGAAGCTAACCTAATCTAGATAATTCTTCACTAGTGATCCTATGTCCTGTCAAGTTGACAATACCAACCGTCACATAGCTCAATGCCACTAACCTGGTACCAGCTCCTTTGAGGGTATTTAACACACACACACACACACGCTTGTCCACACTAAGGGCATAGATTCTTTTTTTCTTCTTCAAGGTAGGGTCTTGCTCTAGCCCAGGCTGACCTGGAATTAGTCTCAGGCTGGATTTGAGCTCACAGTAATCCACCTACCTCAGCCTCTTGAGTGCTGGGACTAAGGGCATAGATTTTTTTAAAGCCTCAATGTCTAGTGAGTCTCAACATTATTGGTGGAAATGATTAGTATCTATATGTAGCCCATGGTGGTGGCCACTAGATTCCTGTGGCTATGGAATCCTTGCAATGTGGCTAACCCAGATGAGGAACTGGATCTTTGATTGTATTTCTTTTTTTAATTTTATTTATGTATTTGAGAGAGAGAGAGAGAGAGAGAGAGAGAGAGGAAGAGGCCAATAAAGAGAGAAGAATGGGTGTGCGCCAGGGTCGTTAGCCACTACAAATGAACTCCAGACACATGAGCCACCTTGTACATCCGGCTTACGTGGGTCCTGGGGAATTGAACCTGGGTCCTTTGACTTTGCAGGCAAGAGCCTTAACCATTAAGCCATCTCTCCAGCCCTTTGATTGTATTTTGATGAGTTAAACATTGGTATTCACAAGTAGGTCTAGATCATCTCACCCTGCTCTGACTTCTGCTCCTTTCCAGTGCCCATCCTGCCTCGGCCCAGGGTGCCCTCCACTTTCTCCGTCTCTTGTTTGGCAGTTTGGTTTGGGCCTGTTTCTCTGCTGTAGTCCCCATGGACTTTTCTGGTCAAACAGACATTAAAAGATATGGTTGGGCTTCTGGTGCACAGCCTAAGGGGTGGCTCCTAACCAGTTTCCCCAGTAGGAGGGTGGGACTGACAGCCTGCTGCTGACCCAGGGATGTGAGGACACAGCAGGATCTTTCCTGACTGGTCACGTGAACGGCACGTTCTCCGTAAGTGGCTCACTCCTCCCGCTCTGTTGGGCACTCCTGTGGGATGGGAGCAAGGTGAGACTTGACGTGTAAGGAAATCTCAGGAACAAAGCCGGGAATAAGAGGGACAGACAGACAGACAAAGGGTGGTAGCTATCTTACTTTCCTTGGGTCACTGATGTACCGTGGAGCGCACTCTAATGGAAAATGAAATAAACAGACGAGACAACGACGTCCTTTGTGTGTTTAATATGGTACAGCAGAATTTTCCAAACCAGAGCTGGTGTCCGTGGCTCTGGGCACACACCCCTCCCAAGTGGTCCAAAGGACATCCTCCAACAGAACACTTAAGACAACGACTCTTTGTTTCTCTGACAACGACTTCTCGAAGTGCATATATAATAAATAAATAGAAAATATATCTTTGTCCATGGTGACCCCTATGAGAAATGTTTACATACAAGACACACTATGCATTCAGCTCCCGAAAAAGGACCAGCTGTCCCGGCAGGCGACAGGAAGCAGACAAACACCTCAGAGGACTTCTCCTCAGTGGTGATGCTGACAAACAGAACAAGAGCTGGAGAGGAACCTGTGCTACCAAGACACTTACTCTTGCTCAATGGTTTGGGAAAGCTTTTCTGTACAGATCCTGTACTGGTAACGTATGTACAACTCTGAGAACTTGCCAAGGTTTTTTTTTCTTTTTTTTTTTTTTTAAATGAATTGAGCCGAAAACATTCAACATTCGTGGCCACTCGAAAGTGATTGCATCTTAAGTGGTTCACAGTGTGAGACCCTTGCATTGACAAAACTATAGACAAGACAGACATGAGGTCATTTTTGACTCCCCCCCCCCCAACCTTGCCACTCATCTTGCTGGAAGAAGCATCAATGTTGGCAGTAGAAGCAGCCATGGATTAAGAGGCAGGGTCCCGTATCTGCCTCCTGGCAGCCGGAGGACCGGTTCAACGGGAAAGGCCTCCTTGGGAGGCCTTTGAGTTGGCTCAACCTGGGGAGTGGACTCTGGGAACAAGGCTCCTGGGGGGGGCTACTGGGTGGAGGAGGCCAAGCAAGCTCTCTTTGGAGGAAAGAGTCTGTGATTGAGGAGTAAAGGAGATTCATGTTGTTCATGAAACCCAGGGAGACCCCGGTTCCTCATGAGCGAATGAATGCTGACCGTAGTTGGTTTCTGCTCACCCAGGTTCTCTGAGCTGTTTTCAGGGCACTGACTGAGTGTCCCCGAGTGGAGCCAACCATTCTCAGATGCCCACGAGGAGCCTATGTGGCCCACCTGAAGCACACTGGTATATCCTGACACCATCCATTGGGCCGTACCAGAAAAACTGCAAGGACAGGTAGCACAAGAGAGTTCCCGCAGCCGTGTGCGCCCCATGATGGAGTGTGACAGGCCCCACGACCCCAAGAAGAAAGCAGGCAGTGCGCACAGAGGAGCCGGAGAGAAAAGGCCCTTGACTAAAGACCATTCTATTCTCATCCTTTTCTCCCCTTCCACGGTGCCCCTTTCTGGAAGCTACTTCAGGAGTGTTAGGCATCTGGGGCCAGTTGTTGAGGCAGTGTGACGTGGCAGTGGGTGCTGGGTGTGGGGCTCCTGGACCTAGCTCTATAGTGATTTCTCACTCTCAGACATAGGTTGAAGGTGTTGGACTAGATGGGTCCCAAGGAATCCTTAATCCCTCACCCTTTCTGATCTCCCAGGCTCGCTGTGGTGTGAGTGTGCTCCGGTCTCCCAGAGGCTTTCTACTCCTCGATAGAACGTACACAAGGCCCTCCGGAGGGTCTGTCTTTGAACTTGACTCCCCACTTCCCTTGGAGTCAGAGGGAGCTGGCTGGAGACTGACTTCCACAGGGATATTGGCGTCACAGCACAACCCATCCCTCTCCAACCCTGCTTCCCTGTCATAAGTAGCTCTGCTATGGAGGACGAAGGATGACCCTGCAGTCACTCAGCTGTGGCACGCGGCCATGGGAAAGCCTCCCCGTCTGAGACACTCCAGGGAACACCTCATCTCTCTCCGCTAAAACGCCCTTCATTTCTGCCAGCACCGTGACCTCCTAAGACAAGCCTTTTCCATGTACCTGAGCCGAGCGAACCTCCCCTCCTCCAGGCTGACATCGGTGATCGTGTCACCTCTCTCCGGGCTTCTTGGCCTGGCATCAGAGTACCCTGAGTCCTGACTGCGTGTACCTGCCAGCCCATGTGCCACCCACACACCCTCAGGAGTGAGCGCTCACTTCTCTGTCTTGCAAGCTCAAGAGCGCCTGGTGCAAAGAAGGCTCTTAGCTAGTGCTGGGCCACGGGCTTCTGCGGCCTCGGAACTGACAGGGCCTTCAGGAAACACCTAGTCCCTGCCCCAGAGTGCCAGCTGAAGCCTCCTGACAGGGGAGCCCCTCCGGTAGCAGGACTCATTAGTACCCTCCTGGCCAGCTTCGCCTGCACACCAGCTCCTAACCCCAAGAAGCCTGGTCCTTACCTACAGGAATAAAGATGTCCTTCCCTACATCTGCCACCTAATGAATGTGCTGGTGACACTGGGAATCTGTGAGTGTGGCCCTGTCCTCTAGACTACCTCGTAGTTGGGTCCAGGCTTCTACCCAAATAGACCTTTACTGCCAGCACACCACAGGTGTCCTTGTATGGTCCCCACACCTCCTGATGGTGAGGCACAGATAGGAGAGAAGCACCCAAGGGAGTTTGCAGCATCGGCCAGCACTGCCCAGGGGCTGCAGGTAGACTCAAGTATGGGCAGGTGGTAGCACCAGGGTCTCTGTTATCTGTCCCTTGGCCCATCAGGGTTGACAGGGGCTGGGGGGGAAACCAGCCAGCCTGCCTGGGCTGCTGCAAGAGTCCACGATGGAAGTGTAGCCCGGGGTGACGCCAGGTGGCAACTGTTCTCACAGCCTCTTCTTCCTCACCACAGGGATGGGCACCACCTGGAAGATTTTGGCTTTGTGGTCGTCGGTCTCCAGAGTCACCCAGGTGGGCCGGAAGCTGCCTTTGAAGCCGACGAAGACCATTTTCTCTGAAAAGAAGTGAAGAGTTGCATGAGTGGAAAACGGTAGGAGAACCGGGCGTGGTGGCGCACAGCCTTTAATCCCAGCACTCGGGAGGCAGAGGTAGGAGGATTGCCATGAGTTCGAGGCCACCCTGAGACTACATAGTGGATTCCAGGTCAGCTGGAGAGACAGCTTAGTGGGTGAGATGCTTGCCTGTAAAGCTTGAGGATCCAGGTTTAAGTCCTCAGGATCCACATAAGCCAAACGCACAAGGTGACGCATACATCTTGGGTTCATTTGCAGTGGCTAGAGGCTCTGGTGCACCCATTCTCTCTCTCTGTCTGCCTCTTTCTCTTAAAAAATAATGCCTAGGAGAGAATGGCTGCAGCCATGCTCTTGAGCTCCCCTTTATTATGCTTCAATCCCCTACTGGACAACCCTTTCCCCGTTGTTACACTGGGCTGTGTCCCCCTCTCCGGAGAAATTCTGGGACTGGCCACTGCTGACACCTCATTTCTTTTTGCATGGGACATCTGGGAGTCACTCGAGTCACTGCCGTGGGATGATGGCACTGACACAGAGGACAGGGCAAACGGGAGGGAGGAGACCTCCCAGGACCCCTGCCTGGCTCCTGGCTGACCAGGTGAGTAGCAAGTCTCTGCAGCCCAGTGCGCTGCTTGAGGAGCGATGGCATGGACCCCCAGGAGCTCAGCCTCAGCTCTGTCATGCACGTGACTGTAGGAGGGAAGGGTGTGCGGGGCGCATGCAGCTCCCAGGGTGGCTCAGGCTAGGACTTTCGATCTCCAGACCCTGCGTAGCGTGCTTTCTACAGTATAATTCAGAGAGTCGAGGGACATGTCTATCCTCAGGGGTAGCCTGGAGGGCAGCACACATCTCACCGCTGGACAAGCGCCCCCTGGCTCTGGTCACGTGATACATAAACCTTTGGAAGCAGAGTCTTAATTTAGCAGACAGTGGCCTGAACATAGCTCCAGGACTGGCTGGAAAGATCTTCGCTCTTACCCTCGGCTGGCTGCTCAGAAAGGCTTGCATTGTTTTTTTGTGTTGTTTTGTTTTTAATTCATTTATTTTTTTTGACAATTTCATACATGTATACAATGGATTTTGATCATATTCACCTCCCATTACCCTTTCTTGTCCCCCTCCTCCTCCTCTACCTGAGCCCCTTCCTTTTTCCAACTAGTCCCTTTCCTATTTTCAAGTCTTTTTTTTTTTGTCTTTTTGAGGTAAGGTCTCACTCTAACCCAGGCTGACTTGGCGCTCACTCTATAGTCCCAGCCTGGCCTTGGATTCATGGAGATCCCCCTAACTCTGCTTCCTGAGTGCTGGGATTAAAGGCATGCACCACCACACCTGCCCCCCTTTTTCTTATTTTTTAAAATATATTTTATTTTTATTTATTTATTTGGGAGAGAGAGAGAGAGAGAGAGAATGAGCACGCCAGGGTCTCCAGCCACTGAAAAAGAACTCCAGATGCATGCGCCCCCTTGTGCATCTGGCTTACTTGGGTCCTGGAGAGTAGAACCAGGATCCTTTGGCTTCGCAGAGAAACACATTAACTGCTAAGCCATCTCTCCAGACCTCTTTTTTTTCCCTTTTTCTTATTTATTTATTTATTTTTGGTTTTTCAAGGTAGGGTCTCACTCTAGCCCAGGCTGACCTGGAATTCACTCTGTATTCTCAGGGTGGCCTCGAACTCACGGTGATCCTCCTACCTCTGCTTCCTGAGTGCTGGGATTAAGGGCGTGTGCCACCACGCCCAGCTTTTTATTTCTTATTTTTTAAAAATATTTAATTTAATTTATTTATTTGAGTTAGAGAAAAAGAGGATGAGGAGGAGGAGGAGAGAGAGAAACAGACAGAACGAATGTGCCAGGGCCTCTAGCCACTGCAAATGAACTCCAGACACTGCGCCACCTTGTGCATCTGGCTTACATAGGGCCTGGGGAATTGACCCTCGGTCCTTTGGCTTTGCAGGCAAGTGCCTTAACCACTAAGCCATTTCTCCAGCGACCCCCCTTTTTTCTTTATAATCCAGTGGATTTAACTAGGGTTGCTTGCATGAGCATGGACGGGAGATTATTTAGCTGAGCGCAGCCAATTCTCCAGTGGCTATACCACCGAAGAGAATGCCTTCCCACCCCTAGCAGCAGCCATTAACTGCTCTTGCATTCTGTACTACTGTCCTCCAGCTACTGCTGGGATAAACATGTGGTTTTGGTGTTTTTCATGATCTGCACAGAGACGCCTGGGGCCCCAACTTTGGATCAGAGACACCAGGGCCCCTATCCTGTGTGAACCAAGGCCTCACAGTATAATTCTTGTTTTCTTCATCTTCCATGGATGGTATTGTGCCTGCTGCCCAAGTTACTAATGGATAATTAGATAATTATTAAGGGTGCAGCAAGATGCAAGGCTGCTATTAAATGGTAGCTGCAACGGATGGCCACCATTAGCCATAGGCTGCTCTGTGCAAATTCCCCAGGGCTCCTCTGTGAACAGTCCAACAATGAGTGCCATTTGGGTTTTGTCCGATTGGGAAGTCTGGGTTGAGTTTCACAGAAGAGCTGAAGAGCTGTATGACTTTAAACAGACCATGGAGAATATCTGGGTTTTAACCCTCTCTTCTCTTCCTTTTTTTTTTTTTTTTTTTTTTTTTTTTTTTTGAGGTAGGGTCTCCCTCTAATCCAGGCTGACCTGGAATTCACTCTGTAGTCTCAGGGTGTCTTCAAACTCACTGCGATCCTCCTATGCCTCTGCCTCCCGAGTGCTGGGATTAAAGGCGTGCGCCCCCACAGCCGGCTTCTCTTCCTATCTTAAAGGACAAAACTGCAAAAGATGCCTCAAGTGCAGGCATTGTTCGGATTTTTGAGGAAGATGGAGGCCCTGGCCAATCTGAGTATGGAACTGGAAAGAAAGGCCGGACAAAGACATTTTCTGATGATACTTTTGTTGCGTGAAGAGGCACTTGTGGAGCAGGGGCATGAATAATTCTAGCAATTTCTTCCTGTGTCTGGTCACCAGTGAAGTGGACATGTAGTGCAGGGATATAGCAAGCAGGTGGCATCAGGTCAGCAGACCGCTGGCTGTGTTGTGTTGAGGATTCTGTGCCCAAGCTAAGTGGGAAAGAATGTTCTGGACTCAGCGAGGGTCATGTGACAGCATCTCCGCACTGTCTGCTCTGGTTCCAAGGTCAGCCTAAACCTTACTCTGAACACTTACCTTTCAACTTGAGACCTTTGTCTGCCCCGAGCTTTTCTAGCACTCTGGTCCATGGGCCTCTGGGGAGGTATCTTCCCTTTGATGCCATCAGAACTATGGAACTGAGGGAGAAGAGACAGGTTAGGTACGCGAGTGAGAGAGCAAATCAGAGCCAAAGGTGTGTGGGAGGCGTTGGCTTGTGTGTAATGGCACCTGACCTAGTGGTGCTCAAACACCCCCATTCTCATATCTGGCCACAGTCTGTGCCTTCAGCCTTCTCAAGCCTAGACACAGCTTGCTAATTTTTACATGCCCGACCCCAAGAAAGACAGACTATGTCTGCAGAGCACAGTACTCAGGGCTGCTGCCCGAGTGCCTAAGCCCAGGCTGGGATCATGGTGCAACTTTATATGGATGTGTCCCTTCTTCTGTGCCTTCCCCCATCTCCCCTCCCACCTCTCTCTTTCTCTCTCTCTCTCTTTCTCTCTCTCCCTCTCTTTCTCTCTCTCCATTCCTTCCTTTCTTCCTTTTTTTTTTTTGTCAAGGTAGGGTTCTTCTCTAGCCCAGACTAGCCTGGAATTCATTATGTGTTCTCAGGCTGGCCTAAAACTCAGTGATACTCTTACCTCAGCCTCCTGAGTGCTGGGATTAAAGGTGTATTTCACCACACCCAGCTCATTTCTTCCTTTTTTGATTTTTTTTTTTGTTTATGTTTTTTGAGGAAGTGTCTCACTCTAGCCCAGGCTGACCTGAAATTCACTATGTAGTCTCAGGCTGACCTTAAACTCACAGGCATCCTCCTACCTCTGCCTCCCGAGAAGGTGTTTGCCACCATGCCCAGCCTTTTTTTTTTTTTAATTATTATTTATTTTTAAAACAGAGTCTCATGTAATTCTGCAACTCACTATATAGTCAAGGCTAGCCTTGAACTTCTGACACTCCTGCTTCTATCTCCGCAGTGCTGAGATAAAAGCATCACCGCGCCCAGCTAATATGCATTTCTCCATGGAAATGTTCTCAACCCTCAACTAGAAACATGGTGACAGAGAAAGCCAGGACAGCTGGAAGGAAGCAAAGAAGGACTGAGAAAGGGGGGAGTGAGGGCAGAGGAGGGAGCAGCTGTCAAGTAACTAAGCCACTCTGAGCTCCTGGACAGCATGGGAGCTTCAGATCCACTATAATGGCATCAGAGCTACACAGTCAACCCACAGCAGCCTTCTGACTCAGGGCCTCTAGTTCCAGCAGATCTCAAGTGATCGTGTGTACCCAAACAGAGCTAGATTGCCCCTGGATCCCATATTGCATTCGGTGCCTTCTGTGGGGTCACCAGGCTTTGCGTGGCCCCGAGCTGGCCTCCTGTGAGCACGGCCCAGTCTGAGGTTGTTCTGGGAAGAACACAGTGTGGTCGCCGCATGCTCAGAACGGCCTCTGCTGTATGTCATCTCCCTCTCTGGTCAGGCAAGATCTGTCTCTGTTTTTGCAAGTGGGAGACTGAGCCAACAGTTACACAGAACCGGAGAGGGCCTGCCAAAGTGGGCTGCACTTGGGAGAATCCAACTTGCCAAAGTCCAGCTTGGGGGCGAGGAGTCTGTCCTTCCTGCCTTGGGCTGTGTTTAGTCCCTGGTGCTGGACAACGAGGCTTCATGGTGGCAGACTCACACTGGGCCAGACAGGGGGCGTGAGCCTCGCCCTCCAGAACAGAAACAGGCAGAGGCTCCGTGGGGCTTCCAACTCCTGTCTCCAAGGACTTCCATGACCACAGACCACAGTCCAGACATGGAAAATCTACATGGGATTCTGAAACCTACTGTTACCCCGATTTGTGTCCCATTGGGAGCAGAACAAGCATTAAAAGGCAAAAGGCTAGTTCAGTAAGGGCACTGGGCAGGGGAGGGGGGCTGCCTTGGGCTCTGTGAGCAGGCTGGAGGGCGAGGCCCACCGACAATTAAGGACTCATCACAAACATATCCCTGGCAGTGGATTTACGCTCTGCTCCCTGCAAGAAATTTCCTCATTGTTTCGTTTCAGGACAGACATGGAAGGCTCATGGTTGGTCAGCCCTTTGGCTGGGGTGAACTCAAAGGAAAGCCATGCCCTCAGGGTGGCTTCTGGGTCAGCTGAGAGGAACGGGACAGGGAGACAGGGTTGTTCAGCACCCAGCCTCCCATGTCACTCACGTCAGGGGCTCTCTGCCTGGCCTACAATTCTTTTGGCCACTCAGTTTTGTACCAGTTGGTAAACAGTTCCCCACAGATGAAAGAGCAGAGGCAGCTGCCAGTGTCCTCAGTTTCTGTGGTGTGAGCAGCTGGAATCCTACAGACAGTTGTGGCCCTGGGGATGGATTGGGGAGGGCGCTACAGGCCTTGGCTGGACCTAAGCTATGGAGTGAAATCATCTTTCTGACCCCATTCCCTGCTACATCCCAGGAGTCCAGAGAGGGGTGGGTGGTACTGGACTCTAGTGTGTGTACCCATTGCCAACTGGGCCTCATGCCAGCCACACTTACTCCAGAAAGGTACATGGGCCACGAGGAGCCCCACACCCCACTCTAAACACAGCAGATCCAAGTCTCTATGCCCTGGTTCATTTCAACAAAATGTCCTCTGACCAAAAAAGGCATGAAACATACTGATCTCTCAATGATAAATGCATTTTCTCCAAGTTGCAAATGTGCACATAAGAAATCTAATACAAATGTCTAGGGAGATGGTTGAACGGGTAAAGTGCTTGCTATGCAAGCATGAAGACCTGAGCTCCAATACCCACACCAAAGTAAAAGCTGGGCATGGCGACACACACTATAATCCCAGCATTAAGGAAGTGGAGACAAAAGGACCCCTTGGGCCTGCTGGCTAGCTAGTCTGGCTGAATTTGTTTGCTTCTTTGTTGATTTATTTGCAAGCAGAGAGAAATAGGGTGGGGGGAAGAGGGAGAGAAAGAGAATAGACATGCCAGGGCCTCCAATCACTGCAAATGAACTCCAGACATGTGTCTGGCTTTATGTGGGTGCTAGGGAATGGAACTCGGGTCATCAGGCTTTGCAGACATGCATCGGAACTTCTGAGCCATCTCTCCCGCCCATCAAGCTGACTTGCAAGCTCTACGTTCAGCGAGAGATGCGCTAACCCAGTGAAAGGTGGTTCAGCGGGTGAAAAGGTCGCTGTGCAAGCCTGCTGACTTGAGTTTAGGTTCCTAGAACCTGAGCAAAGCTGGATGTGGTAGCACACGTCTATAATCCTAGCATGATCATGGCAAGATAGGAGGCAGAGGCAAGAGTATTCTCAGGACCTTGTAGGCTAGCTAGCCCTGCAGGTACAACAATGAACAAGAGACCCTGCCTCTGACAGAGTAGAAGGTAAAGGACTGACATCCAGGAACATCCACATGTGCAGTGTGCCATGTATGTATCTGCACTCAAACACATGAACACACACATATGCACACAAAGGAAGAAAAGGTAGGAGCTGGGAAGATGGCTCAGGTGTTAAAGGTGCTTGCTTGCAAAGCCTGTTGGCATAGGTTCATTGCCCAAGCCACCCACGTAAGCAGAATGCAAAAAGAGTCGCAGGGCTGGAGAGATGGCTTAGCTGTTAAGGCGCTTGCCTGAAAAGCCTAAGAACCCGTGTTTGAATTTCCAAGTCCCACATAGCCAGACACACAGCGATGCAAGCAGTGCAACGTCGCACATGCCCACAAGAGGGCGCACCCATCTGGAGTTCATTCACAATGGCTGAAGGCCCTGGCGTGCCCATTCTCTCTCTCTCTCTCTCTCTCTTTCTCTCTCCAAAAATAAATAATGAAAAAGAGGTGCAAGTGTCTGATGATACTTTGCAGCAACAAGAAGCTCTGGCACCTTCCCTCACAAACACATACACACATGTATGAATAAAACAATAAATAAAACAGAAGGTGAAGCGTGAATGAGGAAGACATCTGACATTGACCTCTGGCTTCCACAAGCATCTACACACATATGAACGTACATACCACACACATGCCAAAAAGGAGCGAACTGTGAAAGGAGGACTGGGTGGAGAAAGATGGCGTACTAAATGTGGTTCAGCAAAGCCCCACTGCTCAGAATGTCATCAGAGTCCAGCTTGCCCAGGGGCATTAGAGAGTATCGGGAAAGGCATCCATTTCTGTCTGCTAAGCACTCATGTGTGGCAGGTACCATATGAATCACAGTGCCTTAGTGGAGACAGAGGGCTTGATGGGAAGACACTCACAGAGAAGGCAATAGGTTGTGTTAGACTTGGAAGGTGGCTGGGAGAGGCCACTGGGGAATATTGAAGAAGCTCGAATCAGCCACTGATATGGGAGTCGGTGAGAGGGAGGCCCACGTGCCTATGGTGTGGGTGACCAATATGGACAGAACAGGGCCACAGAAGACCTCAGGAAGGAACAGGTGGGTGGGGGCTGGCAAGAATGTAGGTATAATTGACTGAGAGTACTATGTTAGAACATGGACGAGTGAAGTAAGAGTCTGACATAAGCCCAAACTCTTGTCCTAACCGTTTAAATTGATGACAATTTTATGAGCAAAAGGAAAACAGGAGGAGCGGCTGATATAGAGGATTAAAAGAGAAAGGGGGAAAGAGAAATAAAAGGAACAATGATTCAGTTCCACAGGAGACGTCTAGGTGGCGCTCTCCGAGCAGCAGTTGGATAAGGAATGTCTGGGACTGCGGAGAAAGATCTGGGCTGGACAAGCTCAGAAGTCACCAGCGTTTGGACCCGATTGGAGTTGTGGGTGGGGATGAGATCACTGGAAGAGTGTGTCCTATTGGGGGCAGAGGGCCAGGCAGCCTTCCCACATGGAAGGGGGCAGTCTTATCCGCCTCGGCCTGACCTATATCCGCAAGCAGCCCTGGCTCCAATATGAGCATCAACAGATATCAAAGGTCTCCCAGCCCAGCAGGCACGATCAGTGGGCAGATTGACCAGACAGGGAAGTATCTTGAGGGGCTGGGCGTGAGGCATGGGGCCCTAGCTAAGGGTCCACTGTGTCACTGGGCAGAGGTGTGAACTCACTTGTCAGGGATAGCTGCTACATAGTGGAAGGCTTGCCAGGGTATGCCCTGCAGAACGGAGCTCCTGAAGGTCCCGTGGCTCACCACATGCCCTCGGCTCCCATCGATCACCACGACCTGGATGCCGTCTTCAGAGCTAGGGTACTTCCTCCCATCCACCTGCAGAACCAAAGCAACACGGGTTTGAGGAGTCCTGAGGCAGCTGGGGCCCTGACTCGCCCACCCTGGTGTTCCACGTAGACCCTGAAGTCAGAGGTTCTTTTTACAGCTGTTCAATGCAGGAGACCCCTTTGCTATTCAATTCCCCATAGTCCTCTGTAGTGGTTTGAATAGTGTCCCCAAAAGATCTGCCTATGGGAACCTGTGAAACTGATCTTCGGAAACAGTGTGCCTGTGGATGTCTCAGTAACATACAGCAGAAAGTTCAAGATCTCAGGATGGAATCTTTCAGGATGTCTGAGTGGGCCCTGAGTCTGACGGTGGGCCTTATGAAGAAGAGCGGGAGGTGTGAGACAGAGCCAGGAGAGAGGGTCATGCGAGGACGGGGAGGAGGGTCAGTGATATGTCTCGAAGCCAAAGGGTTCCTAGAGCCACCAGAAGCTGGAAGAGGCAAGTAGTAGCCCTTCTCTTGGAGTCTCTGGGACCAATTTGACCAGCCACTGCCTCAGCAGCTGCAGGTCCAGCCTCCAGAGGGAGAAAGTGACTTTCTTTCCTCTTAAGGCGCTGGGTTTGTGGCAACCTAAGGCAACAGCCAGCGTTAGCTCCTGTTCTGGCTGGAATCTGAAGCTGTCCGCGCGGCCTTGTGCTTGGACACAACTGGTGGAGAGCTGGCTGTTTTGGGAGGCTGGGGAACCTTTGGGTGGCAGGGTCTTGCTGGAGGAAGCAGGTCGCTAGGGGAAGGCCTTTGAAAGTCATTTTGGCTCCTGGTCCTTGCCGCTCTTTCTCACTGCTTCCTGCCCTCCGTGGGATGAGTAGCCTATATGAGACACTGTCACCACCATGTACTGAGTTGCTCCGCAATGCCTTGCCCAGCATCATGGACTGAGGCTCTCTGAAACTATGAGCCAAAATAAATCTTCCCTCTTCTGAGTTGTCTCTCTCAGGTGTAGTGGTAACAGTGATGCAAAAGTAAGTGATGTTAACGGGCCTTGGACCCCGCAGGGCCAGCCAGTGTCGCTTACTTCAATATAAGCGAAGTCGTTCCGAAGGTGAAAGAAGTGCTGCCTGGAACTTTCCATCTTCACCTCCAAGAAGTGGTCTTTTGTCTTCTGGAAAGCAAAAAAAAAAATAGCCCAGTGTAGTTGTGAGATGGGGAGAGAGAGGAGTGATTCCCCTCACCTGCCCCACGCCTGTCTCAGAACCAAGTTATGAAGCTAAGCAGGTGTCACGGGAGAAGCCTAGCTGGGTTTGGGCCACATGGAGGCCAAGGGTAACCAGGCAGCCATCACCACTCACCAGCTGAGCCCCAAAGAGCTTCCTGGGCATTGGCACATCCACTACGGCCTTCTCGGCGAACCTGGGATAGGCGGCGGCCGTGCAGTCACTGACGCCGGCGCTCCTCGGAATCAGAGCTCTAATCTTGATCCTCTCGCAGCCCTTCACAGAGCAGAAGGCAAATTTCTCCCTCTCGTTCTGGGCTTTCAGCTTCAGGAAGAGTAGCCTGTACACGGGAGGAAGCTGGGTGTTGTCCTGGGCACTCAGAACCTCCACCCCACCCAGGCTGGGTATGGTGGTGCACCCCTGTCATCTCAGCACTGGGAGGCAGAGGTGGGTGATCGCCCCAAATTCATGGCCAGCCAGGGCTATACAGCAAGACCCTGTCTCAATAAACAAACACGCCCCAGCATACCAGAGACATTTACTGTCTGCCGGTCACTGGTGTTAGGTGCGCTGGTGGCTGTTATTCCATATAGCTATGCCTGCCAGAGGGTCATATGCTGTTTGAGAAATAAAACAAATGAGCCAGACGTGGCGGTGCACGCCCTTAATCCCAGCACTTGGGAGGTAGAGGTAGGAGGATCACCGTGAGTTCCAGGCCACCCTGAGACTACATAGTGAATTCCAGGTCAGCTGCCTGGGCTAGAGTGAGACCCTACCTTGAAAAGCCAGAAAAAAAAAAAAAAAAGTTCAAAAAACAAACACATGGAAGGAGCTGCAAATACTGGCGATTATTTTCTAAGGATTGACTCCACGTCATTGTATATTGCCATTTTATTTTGTTTAATCTCAGTCCTGCCCAAACACGTTATTATCATCATGCTGATCTGTTAGACAAAGAGACAGCCCAGAAAAGTGACCCACACAACTGTGCAGTGACAGAGCTGGGACTTGGTCCCACCCTACCGTGGCTGTGTGAACATTCCTAACTACTTTATTTCAAGCCATCACTTATTCCAAAATGCATTTCGAATTCATTTAAAATAATAATACGTGTGAAGGAGGCTGACACGTGTTCCGGGGAGTCTAATTATGAGAAAGCTGCCTGTAGTGACTTGCCATTCGTCACGGTTGTTCATAAAAACGCACTTAGGCTGAGTGCTACATCTGAGGCATCTAAAGATAAGATCTGACTGTCTGCACACACCCCCTTTCTGGGAGGTGACCTATCCTGCTGAGCCCACTCAGGCCTGGAGCAGGGCTGGGCCAAAGGTGCCACAGCCCACCCCAACCAGTCACTGATCAGAGCAGGGGCTCACACTACACTTGTTTATTGCTCACAGATGCCCAGAGGGCGCTTCCTCTCCTGGGTTAAAGCCATGCCCCTTCTACACCCACATCCATAGTTTGGTGCCTCATTTCGGTGGCACGTGGCAAACGCAGATTTCCAGAACACTGCTAAAATGACTTGAACTAGTTGGAGAGAAGAAAGGGTTCGGTGGAAGGTGGCTCAGCAGTTACAGGTGCTTGCTTACAAAGCCTGTTGGGCTCGGTTCAATTCCTCAGCCACCCATGTAAAGCCAGACAGGCATTCACTTGCAGTGGCAAGAGGCCCCGGTGTGCCCATCCACACACACACACACACACACAAATAAATAATTTTTTAAAGTTTTTTTTAAATTATTTTGTTTATTTATTTATCATTATCATTATTTTTTGAGGCAGAGTCTCACTCTAGTTCAGGCTGAACCTGGAACTCACTCTGGAGTCCCAGACTGGCCTTGACCTCACTAGCAATCTTCCTATCTCTGCGGTGGTGTGCACCATCACATCCGGCTTAAAAAAACAAAACAAAACAAAAAAAAACTTTGGTTGAAGAATTTCAACTTGTTTAGTGGTGATTTCCATGAAAAAAAAAAAAATCACAGGGCTGGAGAGATGGCTCAGCAGTTAAAAGGCACTTGCTTGCAAAGCTGGACAGCCTGAGTTTGATTTTGCAGTACCCACTTAAAACCAGATGCACAAAGTGCTACATGTGTCTGGTGTTCATTTGCAGTGGCAGGAGGCCCTGACAAGCTCATTCTCTCTCTCTCTAACTCTTTTTCTTTGTCTCTCTGTCTCTCTCTCAAATAAATAAATAAATAAATAAATATTTTTTTAAAATCACATCTATTGCCGGGTGTGGCACGCCTTTAATTCCAGCCCTTGGGAGGCAGAGGTAGGTGAATCACAGTGAGTTCAAGGCCACCCTGAGACTACATAGTGAATTCCTGGTCAGCCTGGCTACAGCAAGGCCCTACCTCGAAAAAACAAAAACAAAAAAATCACATCTTTGGAGCATCCCATTTCACAAGATCCTAAAAGAAGAAACTATCTGGATGGAGTCATGGGGATTTTATCTTACTAACATTGTTTGTTTGTTTTCTTCCTTTGAATTTTTCAAGATAGGGTCTCACTCTAGCCCGGGCCTGACCTGGAACTCACTCTGTAGTTCCAGGCTGGCCTTAAACTCACAGTGATCCTCTTACCTCTGCCTCCTGAGTGCTGGGATTAAAGGCATGCCCCACCAGGCCCAGTCACATTTTTTTTTAATTTTTAAAAAATATTTTTATTTTTATTTATTTGGGAGACAAGGAAGAAGAAAGATTTTATATATGTATATATGTATACACACACACACACACACACACACACACACACACACACACATATATATATATATATATATATATAGAGAGAGAGAGAGAGAGAGAGAGAGAGAGAGAGGGTGTGCCAGGGTCTCCAGCCACTGCACACAAACTCCAGACACATACACCACCTTGTGCATCTGGCCTGCATATATTCTGGGGAATTGAACCTAGGTCCTTTGGCTTTGCAGGCAAGCACCTTAACCACAAAGCCATCTCTATATCCCCATTTTTTTTAAGTTTTAAAAATATTTCATTTATTTATTAGAGAGAGAGAGAGAGAGAGAGAGAGAGAATGGGTGCTCCAGGGCCTCCAGCCACTGCAAACAAACTCCAGATGCATGTGCCACCTTGTGCATCTGGCTAACATGGGTCCTGGGGAATCGAACCTGGGTCCTTTGGCTTTGCAGGCAAATGCCTTAATTGCTAAGCCATCCCTCCAGCCCACGTTTGGCTTTTTAATGATCATATTTTCTTTAACCAGTGAACCAACTTCCCAGCCCCATGATAATATTCTCTACTACTGTATGATAATATTCTCTACTAGTGTATTAACTCCTCCTCCCATTTTCGTGTGGAAGGACTTTGCTAGACACTGCTGGATCCTTCGCACTTGTTATCTAGTTCTTATCTTACTCGTAAGCTGGGGTGTGTGGCTCACCCTCTGACAGCGGGGACTCAGCCCCACCCCTTCTCTCTCTCCCTCGGTGGCTCAGGCTGGACCTGACCTTGCAGTGACCTTAGTGCTCTGATTACACCCATGAGCCACCATACTCGGGTACGTTTGCCCTTCTATGCCCTAGGTCTGGGGACCAGGCTCCACAGGGGAAGCCTATGATTGCCCCGTGCTGCCCGAGGCCAGAAAGGCGAAACTGAGAAGCATTGGCAAGCTAGGTCCTCCCACAGGTCCATGATCAATGAAACAGACAGTGCACCCTCCACCTGACACCCGAGCGGCCTCATGGTCGCCTTAGAGCCCGCACAGGAAAGGACGCATTATTTACCCCTCTCCAACCCCAATACTGTGTTCACGCTTTCGACCTTGAATTTTTAACTTTATGTTTATCAAATTGGTAGAGCCACAGCCAGTTTTCTTTTCTTCCTTCCTTTTTTTTAAAATTTTTTATTTATTTACTTGCAAGGAGAGAGAGAGAGAGAGAGAGACAGAGAGAATATGAGTGGGTGTGCCAGAGCCTCTAGCTGCTGCAAACGATCTTCATATGCATGCACCACTTTATGTATCTGGCTTTATGTGGATACTGGGAATGAAACCTGGGTCATTAGGCTTTGCAGGCAAGCACCTTAGCCTCTAAGCCATCTCTCTCTCCAGCCCTTTTTTTCTTAATCAGAGAGCACCTGTTTTCTAGTTTCTTCTCATGAACATCAAGAGAAGACAAAGGAAGTGGCCGTTAAGTGACACTCTTACTCCCTCGAGGGCTTGCAGTCACCGCTTCATCACTCTGGGCGGCGGGGTGGGGGACGCTTTCCACAGTTCCTAGTCTGGATGTCTTTATGGGGAGGGGACCAGAGATTTCCCTGCCCCCGCCCTGTGCACAGACACTCTGTCTCCATTGTGTCTTTTTTGGTCAGAACCCAGTGCATATTAGCAGAAGAGTGGAGGCTCTGGGTATATATACAGTCCTGGGCTCCGACCCAGCTGGACCAGGCTTTTGCTGTGGTCTTTGAGCAAAGGACCTCCATTTTCCCTGTGCCTCCCTCTATCTACAAGCTCAAGATGACATAACCTTTGTTCCAACTGGGTTGTGGGCTACTTTACTATGTTCGTTCGTTTGGTTGATTGTTTTTACTTACATTTCCTACAGTCCTATGCATTAAAAAAATTATTTTATTTTATTTTTTGTTTTTCGAGGTAGGGTCTCACTCTAGCCCAGGCTGACCTGGAATTCACTATGTAATCTCAGGGTGGTCTCGAACTCTTGGCGATCCTCCTGCCTCTGCCTCCCGAGTGCTGGGGTAAGGGATTAAAGGCGTGCGCCACCACCAGCAGTCCTAAGCGCACTTAGTAGAGGGCATAACTGATGGAAGCAGTTTAAGTGCACAGTTTAGTCAGTGTCAGGGTCAAAACACCAGGAAAGCATCCTGCATTCGCTGCTGTCAACTGCTCGGCAGCCCTGAGATTTATGGGAACACACAGGAGGACACAATGAGCTGAACCCCTTTTCCTTGGGCAATGGGAGCCTCCTCACCCTGAGTCCTCGTCCCAGTAGTAATGGCTCCTGCCGGGATAGCTCTGCTCCACTTTGTCCATCTGCGAGGTCCTCACAAAGGTCCCCGTCTTGGACGTTTGCTTCAGCAGGCGGTTGTGAACATCCGAGAGGATGGAAAAGGTGGTGCCTCGCGGGTAGCAGAGCCCTACTCGGATCCAGTCGCCCCTAGGGCAGGAAGTGGAGTCAGTTCAGAACGAGGGTTCCAAGCCCCAGGCCCCAGGGGAGAGAGTCCAACGAATTCTTCTATTTATTGTAATTTATTTATTTGAGAGAGGAGAGAGAGAGAGAGAGAGAGAGAAGAAGGACAGAGAGATAGAGAATGGGCGCACCAGGGCTTCCAGCCACTGTAAACAAACTCCAGACACATGTGCCACCTTGTGTGTCTGGCTTATGTGGGTACTGAGGAATCGAACCTGGGTCAGTAGGCTTCGCAGGCAATTGCCTTAACTGCTAAGCCATCTCTCCAACACCCCCTCCCAAAGAATTTGTGTGCAGGGAGTTTCTAAAGATTGTTTTGCTATTAGTAACAACTGAATTACAAAATGTTCAAGGCGAGAGGGAAAGAGAGTGATTACTGGTGAGCAAGGAGGACAGTCAGGGCCTGTTGTAGGGTACTCTGCGTAGGACCTCGGCTGGGAAAATAGCATTTGCTCAACTAGTCTGTGGTTACAGAGCACAGAGACCAAGGACTGAGTTCAACCCCTTCCTGATCAGAGGGCTTATCTCTTCTGGTTTCATTTCTCCCAACTGATAAATGTCTGTCACACAGGAGTGCTGTGTCAAGTAGGTGATACACGTAGAAAATTCTTGAGTGTAAATCCACAGAGACAAGCTGGTGTCCTCAACCTAACTACTTCCCCTCACCGAGTTTTGCTGCTCTTGTGGTAGACGGCAGCAAGCGGCACACATATATTTTCCCACTAATTGACTACTGAGTGACATAGCTGTCATGCACACGTGAGCTCAGTTTGTGTTCTCTGTATACCTGTGAGGTCATACTGGCTGCAGCTCAAAGGTAACCTAAGCCTCGGTGAGGTTAGCTTCACCGCCCAAGGTGAGCCCAGCGTGGGTCCTCACTGCATTCCTAGATTCTCAACTCTGGGCATGTAAACCTCTTTGGGGATCTCCAGCAGGGGCAAACCCGAGGTTCTGTGAGTGTCAAGCCCAGGACTTGGCAAGAAGGCCTTCTGACCACTTCTGCCTGAACTCAGTGGGAGGAGCTGCTGTCCCCAGTCACGCCGTCCCGGCTGGCCACCACTCACTTGTTGAAGTTGATGAGCCAGATGGCGAGTTCAGCGGGGGCCGTCTGGTCCCAGTGGATGGTATAACCCTTCTGCAGGGTGATGACAGGCTGGTACTGCTGGTAGTGGGTGCTCCTGGTGAGGGCCCCCTCCAAGTAGAGAGGGTGGCTGGGGAAATCATTCTTGATGATCTTCATTCGCAGGTTGCTGCTCTTGTAGGCCTGGATGTACATCTTTGAAAACCCAAAAAGGAAACACACAGGAGGCTGTTACAAGGGCTCGTTCCAGGAACGTCTCGTCTGGTTAACATCTGGTCACAGAGGGCGCTTTCAAAGCCGCTCTGTTTGCAGAACGCCTTTTAGAAGGCCTGAAGGAAAGAAAGGCCAAATAAGGGGGCCATCTCCTTCTGTGGATGGATGCGGCCCACACCACACTGAGTGGCCCAGCAGATACTTTCTGTGTGCTCCAAGGATGTCTTGTGTTGAGGAGTGACAAGTGACAACCGGGGAGGAGTTTCATTAATAGTCACATGGCAAATTGTAGAAAATGGAAGGATAAAAAAAAAAAAAAACAGGGAGAGTCACCAGGGGTGGTGGTGCACGCCTTTAATCCCAGCACTCAAGAGGCAGAGGTAGGAGGATCGTCATCAGTTTGAGGCCTCCCTGAGACTCCATAGTAAATTCCAGGTCAGCCTGAGCCAGAGTGAGACCCTACCTCAGAAAAAAAAAAAAAAACCCAAAAAACAAACAAACAAACAAAAAATTCAGGGAGAGAGGACCTCCCTACTTTTCCCCTCTATTCCTCCTTCCTGTCTCCCTCCCTCTCTTCTTCACTCCCTTTCCTTTCTTCCTTCCTATGCTAGGGATTGAACCTAGGCTTTGCACATACTGGGCAAACATTCCACCATTAAGATACATCCTCAGGACTCCTTTTACTTTTTTTGTTTGTTTGTTTGTTTTTTTGAGGTAGGGTCTCACTGTGGCCCAGGACGACCTGGAATTAACTATGTAGTCTCAGGGTGGTCTCAAACTCAAAGCAATCCTCCTACCTCTGCCTCCTAAGTGCTGGGATTAAAGGCGTGTGCCACCACGCCTGGATTTACTTTTTCTTTTTAAAGAGACTTATTCTTATTTATTACACACACACACACACACACACACACACACAGAGAGAGAGAGAGAGAGAGAGAGAGAGAGAGAGAGAGAATGAGAATGGGTGCACCAGGGCCTCTCCTAACCACTGCAAACCAACTCCAGATGCATGCACTACCATGTGCATCTGGCTTACGTGGGACCTGGAGAATCAAACCTGGGTCCTTAGGCTTCGCAGGCATGCACCTTAACCACTAAGCCATCTCTCCAGCCCTCCTTTTACTTTTAAGTCAAGGTCTTACTTAGTTGCCCAGGCCAGCCTTGAACTAAGTCTGTAGCCCAAGCAGGCTTGAGCTTGTCTCAGCCTCCCCGGCAGCTGGGGTGCCGAGCCTGTGCCCCCAGACCTGCCAAGAGAGGACTGCTCTCGTCCTGCTACAGACACGCTGGCCATGCACCTGCCTCTGAGAGCTAACATGGATGGACTGACCTACTTCATTCACCCTCTGCCTCTCAGTGTCTGGCCCCTGGGACCAGTCTATGTGACATCAGTTCACATGTGATGACTACGTGGTGTCTCATTCAGGGAAAAAATTAAAGAAACTGGAAGTAAGGCCACCAGCCACTGAGCCCCAGGGAACAAAGAGCCAGTTCTCTTTTCTTTTCTTTTCTTTCTTTTCTTTCTTTCTTTCTTTCTCTCTTTCTCTCTTTCTCTCTTTCTCTCTTTCTCTCTCTCTCTTTCTTTCTTTCTTTCTTTCTTTCTTTCTTTCTTTCTTTCTTTCTTTCTTTCTTTCTTTCTGAAGTAAGCCTAACAGACTGGCTTTCTTTTTATGAGAGAGAGAGAGAGAGAGAGAGAGAATTGGCATACCGGGGCCTCCAGCCTCTATAATTGAACTCCAGACACATGCACTACCTTATGTGCATATGCGACCTTGCACATGGGTCACCTTTTGCATCTGGCTTATGTGGGATCTGGGGAGGTGAACATGGGTCCTTAGGCTTCGCAGGCAAGCGCCTTAACCACTAAGCCATCTCTCCACTATGGCTTCTTGGTATATCCCATCATTGACATCCCTATAGTTGTGGCTAAGAGAGACCATCACACTACTGTGCAATGACATTGAGCCTTTGGAAAGGAGTTGTCTTCCCCTCTAGATTATTACATACAAAATGGAAAGAGAGGCTCCAACATTGTCCACTTTATGATGCTGTATCAAAAGATAAGAGGTACATTAATATTAAAGCGTTCTGTAAGCTATAGAGTGAAGGGAGATTATGAGTAACAATTAGCCAGAAGGGAGTTATGAGAGCCTGGAAAGCACTAGGGCCCACCCAGCCCTTTTCTGAGGAGATAAGCTGTGTGCCAGGCAGAGCATGGTGGGGAGGAAAGTCCAGGCTTCACATGGGTACTTCATCTGAATGGTGATGCCAGAGGGGTGGGTGCCAAGCTCGGAGGTTTGTCACCCTTCAAGTATGCAGGCCCAACCGCCACCCACCAGCTCACCGCTGACTGCTTCTGTAGACCATCATGCCACTGGCATCCTGGCCCTGGCTTTGTCCAGGCACGGAGCAGAAGCCTGGCCTGGAACCACTGCACAGGACCTCCACTTCCAGAACTAGACTGGTAGGAGAGGCTGGCGCAGGGCTGCGAAAATCTCTGAGCCTGGGAGAGGGGCGTTGCTCCAGTCTCCACAGGGTTGTCAACACTGCTAGGCGCTCCTTCCACATGCCTCGTGTCAACACTCTTGTCACACTTTGCAGCAGCAACTCCATACCTTCACCGCTCCCTGCAGGTCACCTCTTCTCAGGCCTACTCATGGATTCTCAGCACATGACCTCACCTTCCAGCGCAGAAGGAAACACCTTCCATGTCCCTCCCCAGCCCGGGGTTCTTCAGGTCTCTCCTCCTGCTAAAGCCAGCCCCCTCCTCCTGTCACCTGCTCCTGCTGCTGTCCCCCCTCTCTCTCTCCCTTCCCCAATTCCTGATGCTCACTGTGGTGAGAAGCATGCCTGCCTTGTAAGATAGCCAAGAAGATGGCTTCTTTTAAAGCATATTAAAAAAAAAAATATTTAAGGGAGAGAGAGAATGGGCACATCAGAGCCTCTAGACTCTGCAAATGAACTTCAGACACATACGCTACCTTGAGCATCTGGCTTACGTGGGCACCGAAGAACTGAATATGGGTCTTTAGACCTCACAGGCAAGCGCCTTGACCACTAAGCCGTCCCTCCAGCCTGAAGATGGCTTCTTTACTCACATAGTTCCTTCTCCTCGGGGGCCATTTGGCCCACCATGTTTCCCTCCTACTCTGAAAGTTTTTCTGGCATCTCTACCCTTACTCATTTATTCATCAATCATCCATCCACAGAGTGGTAGTAACAATCACATGGTCATGACTAATTCCTTCTGTTTTGCCCCATTCCAGGCACTGTCTAAACTTACATGGTTTCACGTGGTAGTCACCAGCCACACATGGCCACTGAGCCCTGGAATGAGGGCAGTGTGGTTCAGAGCCCAGATTCAAAATTTTATTTAATTAATTTAAATTTCAAAACAAAAGCAGTGTAAGGTGTTTTTTCCACTAAACACAAAATGGATATTTTGGTAAAAGGAATAGGCTAAAAATTTTAAATACATGCTGAATTTTGACGGCTTTAAATGGAAAAAACATTTCCTTTATTTATTTATTTATGAGAGAGAGAATGAATGGGCACACCATGGCTTCTAGCCATTGCAAATGAATTCCAGATGCATGGGCTACCATGTGCATCTGGCTTATGTGGGTTTTGGGGAATTGAACCTGGGTCCTTAGGCTTGCCAGGCAAGTGCCTTAACCACTAAGCCATCTCTCCAGCCCAATAATTTTTATATTGATTCATCATGTTGAGAGGATAGTTTGATAATGCTTTAACTATTATTAAAACAATTTCTGAGGTTAGGAGGTTGCTTAGTGGGTAACAACACTTGCCATGCAAGCAAAAGCGCCCAAGTTCAGTCCTTAACCAGGCACGGCCATACGTTCCTATAATCCCAGTTGTATGGCGGGGAGGGGAGGGACAGGAGCGCTGCTGGGGGTTGCTGGTCAGCCGCCCTGACCAAAGACAGCAGCTCTAGGTTCAGTGAGAAACTCTGTGTCAGGGAGACAAAGTTGAAGAATGATAGAGGGAGGCACCCGATGGCTTCCTCCGGCCTTTGCAGGCATGTGAATAGGGTGCATACCTACACACATGTGTGCATGCACCACACACACACACACACACACACACACACACACCACATGCCAAACAAGTGATCAGTTTCTTCCATTTCTTTTTATTTTTTTTAACATGGCTACTAGAAAATTTAAGATCACATGCATAGCTTGCGTTATATTTCTATTGCATGGAAAACACTGAAGGATTTTATTTGAATCATTTGAAATCCCTAAAACACCAGTGAGGGAGCTGAGCATGGTGGCACACACCTTTAATCCCTGCATTGGGGAGGCAAAGGTAGGAGGACCACTGTGAGTTTGAGGCCAGCCTGGGACTAAGAGTGAGTTGCAGGTCAGCCTGGGCTAGAGTGAGACCCTATCTCAAAAAAAAAAAAAACAGAATAAAGATTTGGAGCTGGAGGAATGGCTTAGGGATTAAGGTGCTTGCCTACAAAGCCAAAGGACCCAGGTTCAATTCCCCAGAACCCATGTAAGCCAGATGCACAAGGTGGCACTTACATGTGGAGTTTGTTTGCAGTGGCTAGAGGCCCTGGCACACCCATTCTCTCTCTCTCTCTCTTTCTCTGTCAAACAGATAAATAAATAAATAGTATTTAAATAAAAGATTGGTGAAAGGAATCTGTTTTGTAAAGCCCGATATAGTGGCCAGAGATGCTGCTGTCCTGCCCTCTCGTGCATGAGCTCTCTCGCTTTGTCTCTCTTTCTTTCTCTCTGCTTGCAAACAAATAAATAAAAATATTTAAAATACCAGTAAGGAAGCTCAACTATTATCCTGACTCACTGGAGAAGTTGAGGCTGTAAGAGTACTGACCGTCAACACAGTACTGCTGGAACCTGACTTGAGTCTAAGTATTTAACCCTTAAGTGAAGAAACATTCTGCTACACAGTGTTCTGACATTGTAAAATCCCATTCAATGAGACTGGAGGTGGGGGGGAAAAAGGGGGACAATTCTATATCTCTTTCTGGACCAGCACAGAATTGGACATATGACAGACACTCATTGAGACTTGTCACGCAAGAGAGGGAGCGACTGGCCCCAGGATGGGCTCCCCACCTGTGCATAGCGCCCACTGCAGATGGCCCCTCTCCAGTCAGGAACGTTGATGCAGTCAGGATGCCGGACCAGCCAGTTGTCATCCTTGGTGAGGTAGGAGCCGGGGTACTCAGACACAGAGCCATCGACGTCGTGGAACACAGAAGTCTTGTCCCCGTCCATGTCCAGCTGGTTGAACCAGGGGCCGGGCTCTCCAAAGAACACTCTAGAAGTAATCTGAACCGAACCCAGGAAAATTAGGCTGGGCCCGAAGGTGAAGGGAAACTGCAGCCGTCATCAGGCCAGGGTGAAGTTTCCGATTTCCGCTGACATTACAAAGCAGCCAAACCCAAGCTGCCCTTGGGCGCCTGAGGAAACCACACAGCTGACCTCTCGGAAGGAGCGGGAGGAACAGTCAAAGGGTCACCGTGCCTCATCTCATGGGCCTAGTGCACGCTGTGGGCCTCTGCTCGCCGGAGGGGTAGCTGCTGTGGGTGACCATGGAGCTGTGACCGATTCAGGCTTGCAGAGTGCAAAGCCAGGAGGGGGCTTAGGAGGGAGGGAGTGTGAAGGTGTTGGGGAAGGAGACAGGGAAAGAGTGGCGACGGTGTTTGCATGATAAAGTGTGTTTATACTCAGGGACGGGGACAGGTTGATGAGAGCACGTGTGGCCGTACGTCTGATAGGTTTAAGGAAGGCAGTCTGTGCAATGAAAGCCCATGGAAATTTCTCTGACTGGCCCGTTCAGTCCCTCAGTGAAGAAATAAAGTAATTGAAGTTTCACATCTTGTCCCACAGCCTGCCAGTGACTGGGCAGACAGGCAAAGGCAGGAGTAGGGAGGAGAGAGAGGAAGAGGAAAGAGAGAAGGAAGAAGAGAATGAGGAAGAACAAGAGGAGGAGGAGGAAGAGGAAGGCTCGGGAGACCACAGCCCACAGAAGTGAGAAGAAGCCCTCACAGGCAGTCTTCTCTTGCCTTCCTGACCGACCCTTAAATCCCCTTTTGCCAGCTCTGTCTGCAGCCAGGAGGCCCATGTTTACATTCTTCTCACAGAGTGAGATTAAACAGACGCTCCTTGGACACTGCTGGATTGTGAGATGACTTGGGACAATTCAAGTGACCTGGTCACAAGATCCAGTAAGTCAAAGCCTTGGTGGAATCATCTCAGAACTCTGAGTCCACTGTGAGGAGCCCACTGAGGCCCAGGGTGATAGCCAGTGGGCACTGACCCAGACTTGACCTGTAGGGAAACCTGGGCTTGTACTTTTCCAGTTTAGACCCAGAGCAAACTGGGACACAGCCCAAAACCTACTTGGAGGAGACTTTTGCACTCCTGTGGTGGTGGCAATAGCTCAACCTTCAAGCCCTGGGGGACTCGTGAGTCATCACCCAAAGTCTGGTTTTGCCAGAAGCCTGGCTTGGTACTGCGCTTACCGGGACATCCTCAAAGGTAATACTGGTCACATTGTTGTGGGGGCAGCTTTGCCAAGCATTGTTCAGGCGGAAGGCCAGAGCGCTGGTGTGCCGGCCCTCCAGGGCCACAAACTTGCGGAAGGTACAGTTCTGGATGTTAATTGGGCCATCGTAGAACTGGATTCCTCTAATAGGAAAATTCCTGTGGAGTTAAGGAAGTCAGATGTCAGTTGAATGCCATGTCATTTCCCTCTCTGGGGGTAGTTGGTAACAGAGATTTTCTAGATTAAACCCATCCTGACCTCTACCTTCAACAACTCTTGCCACAGCCAATTATTATTAACTCATCAGTTCATTCGCTCACAAGGTTTGTATGAATATAGTAAGTGCCAATCATGATGATTGCTGGATGAATGTCTGGATGGGATGGATGGATGAATGGTGGGGACGGGTGGATTGGACTATATGGATGGTATGTAGATGAGTGGTATGTAGACGGTACGTAGATGGTGGGTGGTGCATGTACGGTGGATGATGGATGGATGGTGGATGGATAGATGGATGGTGGGTAGATGGATGGATGGATGGATGGATAGATAGAAGGATGGTGGGTAGATAGATGGATGGTGGGCAGATGGGTGGATGGATGGATGGTGGATAGATAGAAGGATGATGGGTGCATGGATGGATGGTGAGTGGATAGATAGATGATGGGTGGATGGATGGATGGTGGATAGATGGAAAGATGGATGGATGGTGGGTGGGTGGAAGAATGGACGGGTGGGTGGATGGTGGCTAGGTGGGTGGTTAAGAAAGATGTGTGGTAGATAATTGGATGGATGATGGGTGAATAAATGGATGGTGGCAAATGATACCTAGTTACTGGCTTGGGGCTCACTAGTCAAAACAGCTTTCTCAACCTTCCCATCATGTGAAGAGTCACTAGGCAAATACTATAAATACTCCTAGAGACTGCCAATATTCTGTCCCTTGGGAGCAGAACGTTGTTAGTCATTATCACCTTAGTTTTAGTTGCTATAACAATCAGATTAAGACCCAGCTGGGTCTCCTCTGTGAATAGGCTATCAAATGCCAATGAGCTGGGGTTGGGAAAGAGAGGAACTGAAATGTATGGAACAGACAGAGATAAAAAAAAGTCACCTGGCACTCGGCCCCTAAGTACCTTGCCCCACTTCCTCGATAACGCAAAGGCAGTGGCCAGCCTGGCTGCAGGGTAGGGCGCCCTGTAGCTGAGCTTAGGCCTCTTTTGTCTTAAACAGTTTTGTCGGCTAGCTCTTGAGGGGTTAAGCTGAGCAGTTGGGGTGGGGCCAGGTTTTTCCTAGTGCCCTGTTCCCACCCCACCCCACCCTCACAAATGCTTTGCTAGATTCTAGGTTTTTTCTTTTTGTAGAAAAGCAAAGAGCCCCCAAGTCACTTTAGCATGCAGGATGGTGGGAATCCTTTCAAGGTCATTGCCACTCTTAAGGGTTCCTAGACCTGAGATTCTGTTATGATCTTCCTTAAAATTAGAACAACAAAGAACCAAGTGCCCCAGAAACAACCTGGCCATCGGTTACAGCCTTGCTGCTTGGGCTGATTGGGCTTTCTCAGAGTGATTACTGGGCTGGAGAGATGGCTCAGTGGTTAAGCGCTTGCCTGAGAAGCACGTCTCAGCCAGGTCCTAGGACCCGGGCCCCCTCACCCCCCCCCCCCACGGCCACTTGCTCCATTGCACAGTCTGTCGCCTGAGGATCACGTTCTTTGGATTGATGCAATTATTTTTACTGAAAGCAAGCTAATTTTTTTTTTTTTCAAGGTAGGGTCTCACTCTAGCCCAGGCTGACCTGGAATTCACTATATAGTCTTAGAGTAGACTCAAACTCACAGCAATCCTCCTACCTCTGCCTCCCAAGTGCTGGGATTAAAGGCGTGCGCTACCACGCCCGGCTAAAGCAAACTGATTTTTGAGGCAGGGTCTCATTCTACCCAAGGCTGAGTTGGAACTCACTCTAGCCCAGGGTGGCCTCAAACTCATGGTGAGCCTGCTGAGTACTGGGATTTAAGGCATGGGCCGCCACACTTGGCTTCATCTTTTTATTGAAATACATATATACTATACGTTAGGCATTTTCTCCAGCCCTGCCTTCCCCCAGGCACTGCAGCCTGAGCACACTGAGGCAAAAAGGCAAGGATTGCACCAAGGTGTGAGTTGTTCTCCACTTGTGACTAGAACACAACTTGTGCCTGGGGCCTCACGCGGGAGTGGATCTGCTGGTCCACATGCCTTGCACTTTCCAGAATTCCCATTCCAGGCTGCCCCACAAGGTGGACTGAGTAGCTCGGCAGCTAGTGAGCATGCATAACCGCCTTCACATTCTTTTGCTCTGGATGTGTCTAGGAAGTTGTAAGTCAGGTGACTAGGTAAACCTCCCGTTAAAATATCCTCAGAATGAATTGCAGGAGATAACAGGCATGGTGAGGTTTCTAGTAGAAGTGTTGATTTCCTGTTCATTCCTAGCGAACTCCAAGTACTGAGAAACGGTCCCTGCCGGTTAGTCAGAGGGAGCATCCATCTCTTGTAAAGTAACTTCCAGTTCAGGGGACAAGGATGTTGATAGTACTTATTCAGTGTTGATTTTCAGTGTTAGTAATCACACTTTTTCTTTTTTCTTTTTTTTTTTACTGTTTTTTGTTTACTTTTATTTATTTATTTGAGAGAGACAAAGAGGCAGATAGAGAGAGAGAGAGAGAGAGAGAGAAAGAATGGGTGCGCCAGGGCCTCCAGCCACTGCAAAGGAATTCCAGATGCCTGCGCCCCCTTGTGCATCTGGCTAACATGGGCCCTGGGGAATCGAGCCTTGTACGGGAGTCCTTAGGCTTCACAGGCAAGCGCTTAACCGCTGAGCCATCTCTCCAGCCCAGTAATCACTCTTAATGCCGGAAATATGCAACGATGGGAATGCTGTGTTAAAGTGGCTCCTACTGATCGCAGCCTAACTTTTTCTTTTTTTTAATAATGTAAGAGCCAATCCAGTCCCCTCCCCATGTGTAAGCATGGCTGTATTCCCCAAGAACAGCTTCTTCCCCGAAACCTAGCAAGCATCCCCTCAAAGGAACCTGATCTTTCTTCCTGGGCATCCTTCCCAGGCCCACATGCCTCCTGTGTCCCAGCCACCTCCTCCACGTCCATACTGGAGCCATTTCCCATTGCCACTGAGTTGCTGTGACAAGGTTGCGTCTGGTGTGAGGTTCGTGCTAGGGCTTGAAGTTTTTTATTTTTTATTTTTTTGGAGGTAGTATCTCTCTCTAGCTCAGGCTGACCTAGAATTCACTCTGTAGTCTCAGGGTGGCTTCAGAGTCACAGCGATCCTCCTACCTCTGCCTCCCAAGTGCTGGGATTAAAGGCGTGCGCCACCACGCCTGGAGGGTCTGAGTTTTGAAGATGAGTTTTGCAAGATCGTACAGCCAACATTGCCTTTACCAGGTCTCTGCCACCATCCCACCATTGCCTCCAGAGGGGCAGGTGACTTCCAGAGACTCTCAGGGAGCCAGGATAACTAGGTACCCCATCTGGATTGGTCATGTGGGCAACGGGCACTTATCTCTGGGGTTCTTAATCTTCCAGACTCCTAGGAAATCCCATCCAGAGGTCTATGGCCAGGGACACAGTCTTCCCCATGATGGGCTGATAAGAATCAAGTTGGAATTCCTTTGGGTTTGTTGGGAGTTTCTGTTCATTTCTTTTGGAGGGGTTAGTTTTGTTTAAGAAAAAAGAGAGGCAATTACGGCTCTCCCATGAGTCGTGGAATTTTGAGCAGTGTTTTGACAGCTTTTTTTAACAGCTTTTTAAAAAAAGACTCTTGGGAATCTTTGATCCAGTAAACACTCATAAAATGCTTTTCCACTCCTTGCACAGGTGACTAAGTAGAAAAGGATAGATTTCTTATTCCATTCAGAATAGTAAGTAGATCTCTGAATATAGACAATAAGAGTTGACATATTTTCTCAAAAAACGATCAGGAAACCTACTCCAATATTGGTAGATCAGGAAAAAAGTGAACATGAACTCCATCTATCTCATTTGACTACCAGACTTGATGTTATAAAGTGACCTCAGGGGCTGGAGAGATGGCTTAGCCGTTAAGGTGTTTGCCTGCAAAGCCAAAGGACCCAGGTTCAACTCCCAAGGACCCACGTAAATCAGATGCACGGGGGGGGGGGAGTGCACGCATCTGGAGTACATTTGCAGTGGCTGGAGGCCCCGAGTGCCCATTCCCTATCTGCCTCTTTATCTCTCCTTCTCTCTCTCAAATAAGTAAATAAAAATAAAAATATTTTAAAAAATAATAAATAATAAAAAATTAAGTAACCTCAGTTGTATGGACAGGATTTATTTGATTTCTCTTTACTCCTCATACTCACTTTCCTGGTGCCATTATAACCCATAAGGTCTCAGAGCAGAGGATTATCCACAAAAATAATTGGGGGTACATTATAGTCACTCCAATAACACACAAGAGGACCACAATCCGGACTGCCCCAAATCCACCTTTCAGAGTTGGTGAAACTATTTTTGTGTTCTTCTTAGGAGCTCCAGAGCAAACCCCAGGCCAGCCCTTACACCAAAGCTTTTAGAAGGCTTACCAATCTGTTAGAATGTCTCAGAGAAGGTGAGCCATTTCTCTGGGGATAAATGTACTTATAGAGGGATGTGTGTGATTGCATGTGTGTATGTGTGTGATCATCCGTGTGCAATTTCACTTTCAGAAAGACAGTGCAGGCCCCTGGGAACCGCGTGTTCTTAGAGGCAAACAAGTGGCAAGTGAGCTTAAATCTTAAGTCAGAGTCCGAGCAAGCTGGCTCTGAGCATGAACCCTCCCTATCAAGCAGAGAAGAGTGACAGCAGAGAAGGTAAAGATGGAACCAGAAATAAAACCCTCCGACAGAAAGGAATGTGGATTCAGCAATTCCCCTTGGATACATTACATGTGCTAATTTATCATATTATTATTTGCCTGTTTTCTTTAAGTTGTGCCCATTGTACTCTTTAAAATATGTTGGGATATTGGGTGCATTCTTTAAAAAAAATCAACTAGATAATGTATAAATCAGCTGTGGAAAATCAGTTTAAAGAATTAATTACATGGCCGGGAATAGCGGCACATGCCTTTGATCCCAGCCCTCCAGAGGCAGAGGTAGGAGGATCACGGTGAGTTCGAGGCCACCCTGAGACTACATAGTGAATTCCAGGTCAGCCTGGGATAGAGTGAAATCCTACTTCGAAAACAAAACAACAACAACCAAAAAAAAACCCAATTACAATGCAACTTTCCAAGCATGGCCAAGGAGAAGCCAGCCCCTGCTAGGAATGCAAGACCGTGGACTGACAGGCCCTTGAGAAGGCAGGGAAAGGGGGCAGGGAGAGGCAGCAGCTGGGAGGGACTAGTGATGTGGAAACCTTGTCCCAACCTTGGGGGGTGGCTTGGAGGCACTTCTCCCACTTGCCTCAGACTCTTTATTTTTATTTTTTTGAGGCAGGGTCTTGTTCTAGCCCAGGCTGACCTGGGATTCACTCTAGTCTCAGGGTGGCCTCAAACTCACAGCAATCTTCTTACCTCAGCCTCCCAAGTGCTGGGATTAAAGACATGCACCACCACACCTGGCAAAGACTCTTTCTTTAAGAATTTAATTACATATATGTTATAACAGGTTATACTCTAGATTCCCCTCACTGCAAGCCTCCCCTTACCCTGGGGGCCCTCCTCAGTGAGGTTCTGGGATTCACTGTGGGGTCAGGAAGGTCCTTAGTCAGTCCCTGCGGGGTAGCTGGGGACTGTGCCTCACAGTATTCCTACCGATCTGGGGCTCTTACAATCTTTCCACCCCCTTCTTCCGCAACGATCCCTGAGCCACGACATAGCCTGAGACTCCTGAGCACGGCATGGAAAGGGAGAGTCCACGAGGGTCTGGCCAGGCTTCTAGATGGTCGTTCTTAGGCCTGGCCATAAAGCTGGCCAATCTCTGGCTCAGCCTGTATGCCTGTAGTGATGTTCCTGCCTCCGGCCTAAGCCGTCCCTTCCTCAGTGGACACAAAGAAGAAAGCGTAGGTGGAAGAGGAGGAGGAAACACACAGCTCTGTCCCCTGGGAGTGGCTGTCCCCAGGTGTCTGCAGCCTTTCTCTCAGAACCCCTTACTGAATATGGTTCCTGAGAAAGTTTTCACTCATGACATGGCTTCGGTGGACCCCAAAGACTCCGTGTTTCCACATTTTTATATTTGTAACCAATGATGTCATCACCTTGAATCCCGATTCTCATAGCATGGTTCTAAGCATTTTCCATTTAAGGTGTTTTAGGGATAGTGCATTCTTGCTAAGTATACATCTGTCTTCAGATAATAATTTACTTCTATGCATGAGGAGACAGCCAACCACCTCTCACATGCAGTATGAAGAACCTGCCTGAGCCTGTCGGGCTACTGTAGACGAGATCACCCCTAGAAATGAACATTCTGGCCTGTGAGCTGGTAGCCCTTTGCAAAGAAACCCTGAAAAAGCAGACAGACACACCCTCCAAGGCTCAGGGTCCACTGTGGAAGAGGTGGCAGGAAAGAATGTAAGAGTCAAAGGAAGGGTACCAGTCCTTACAATGCAACTGTCCAGACAGAAATTAGCCTCTATATCCATGACCTCACAGTGCCTAGTGATACCTTCTCAAGACCCTCATGATAGGAGAAAAAGATGATGACATCAAAATAAAAGAGAGACTAATGGAGAGAGGGAGGGGATAGGATGGAGAGTGAGTGGTGGAGGGGAGGCAATTATCATGGTTTACTGTCTGCAAGTATAGAAGTTGTCAATAAAAGATTATACATTAAAAAAAAAAAGCAGATAGAGTCACTTGTGGAAACAACAGTGGGGTCTGCTATGCCCCTTACAATGGAAGCAAGGCTTTCTTGACAGCTTGAGCCAAAGGAGACCAGGATTCTGTCTTTGCAATATGTTCTGGGAGACACACATAGACTCAGGTAGAAAGTTCTAGTCAGTATATATTTTACGTCCTAACTGCAGCAGCAGGAACTCTATTTCCTCACAGGAAGCGAAGACAAAGCCAATTCTAGCCCTCAGGCCCTGTGTAACTCTAGCCCTCAGGCCCTGTGTAACAAGCCTTGCGCGCATGGAAGCCCTGAGACACATCACCTCCACATGTTGCACTTGTTGGCATAAGATCCCAGCCTAGGGCTGGAGAGATGGCTCAGTTGGTAAAGCACTTAGCACCCAAGTGTAAGAATCTGAGTTTGGATCCCCAGTACCCACATAAATGCCAGGCCAGTAGCCCACCTGTAACGTCGGTGCCCAGGAGGCAGAGAGAGGGGTAGGCCAGGGGCAAGTTGGCTAGCTAGACTAACCAAGTGTGTGAGCTCAGGGTTCCAGTGACACCTGACATCCACCTCTGGCCTCCACACGCACGTGCACAAGTGCACACATAACCACACACATGTGCACTTGCATGCATACACACATGCATGTGTACCTCGTACACACACACATACACGTGCCTTCAGAAAACTGAAGCCTCCAGTCTGTGACATGGCTTTGGACTGATCACCTTCTGCTGGTCCTCCTGTGAGGGCGCTTTGGCCTGACGTTAAGTGGAGGCTCCAAATGAGCAGCTGTCATAGGAGACTGGGACTCAGTGTTTCTATCCAGGACACTCTCGTCCACAGAACAGACCACAGCCACATTCTGCACTGGTCACTGTGCACCCTGCTGACTCCGAGTCTGTGCGTGAGTGCTCTTCATGTTGGAGGGGTGCATTCAGGTCAGATGACAACCTTGGGAGTCATTCTCAAGAATGCGATCCGTCATTTTTGTTTGTTTGTTTTCTTTTTTTGTTTGTTTGTTTGTTTTCTTGAGGTAGGATCTTGCTCTAGCCCGGGCTGAACTGGAATTAGTCTCAGAGTGGCCTTGAACTCCCAGCAATCCTCCTATCTCAGCCTTCTGAGTGCTGGGATTAAAGGAGGCCGCCACCACACCCAGATCTATCCACCATTTTTGAGACAGGGTCTCTCACTGGCCTTGAGTTCATCAATTAGGCTAGACTAGTTGGCCAGTAAGCCTCAAGCATCCTCCTATCTATGCCTCCCCAGCACTAGAATTATAAGCACAGAGCACCACGTCTAGCATTTTGGCATAGGTACGAGAGATCTGTCTCATATCCTCATGCATGCGTAGCAAGCACTTTACTGATTGAGCTATCTCCCCAGCCTCTCTACACTATTTTTGGGGGTTCCCTTTCTCCATTCCAAATGTCCCCTCCATTGCAAGTCTCAATCACTTCAGCGATTTTGATAGCTGGTGAAGGGCAGGAAAACTTACAGTCAACAGATAGAAGTCACCCACTAACTTCTTTCCTTCCATTTGCTGACCCTTGGGTTGGGCCACACTAAAAAGGGCAGCTCCCACAGTTGCAAACCTACTGGCCTATAGGGAGGGTCCTTCCGCTGTGGTCCAAGCCGCCCGGGCCCCAGATCCTGTTGTCCATCATTTCCGTGCCCACGTTGCCGCTCTCACCAACAAACAAGCTGTTCTTTATCTCCTGCTTGGAGCCATCGTCATACGGGAAGGTTCCACCACTGTAGAGAGGAGATGTTGCGGATCAGCCGTCCAGAGAGACAGACTCCCGCAGAAAGCCAAGCACAATGACGCTTGCTCTTACCTGGCCAGGGTCAGGCCAATGCCGTTGTCAGCAAACCTGGGGACAAGATCAGCAGTTAGAACATGCTCTTGCTTCAGTCAGTGAAGTCATGGAGGAAAGGACCCTTCTCTGCCCCTGGAGTCTAACTGTGGGCATTGTGGGCGAAGTCTTTGAATAATTGAAGGCTTTACCAGGGAGTTGTTGACTCTTCACTGCTGCACAGCAAAGGAGTTTTCTGGTCTCCTCTCTTTCATCTCAGTGACCCCACAGATCTCAGCTTAGACAGCATTGTGTATCAGCTGCCTGCTGGCTCCTCAGGCATCCTTAGCCAGCCTAGCCCCACTAGAGACCCCAGAGAGTCCCTGAGGGAAGCCGGTCCTGCCTCGGGAGGGGTGGCATGCAGTCAGAGCTGGGCTCTCTCGCGCAGACCTCACCTCCTTTGTCCTTTGGCTTCTCGTCTGTCCTGCACCCCCTGAGAGGCCTGAGGAGTCAAGCTGCCATTCCCAACCGCCACCTGCTGCGTCCCAAATCCCCAGTGGCTTCATATCCCCTGTAAGCATGAGCCAAGAGTTGCTCTTTCCTTGAGGGCCCAGGGCAGTAGCTCCCCCCTGTGTTAGCCACCCCAGGCTGGTACTGGTTGTCCAAACTCTCTCTGGCTCCCAACACTGCAGCTCCCTTTCAGCACATGTGTCTCCCCTTTCAGAGATCCATCCATTCAACTCCATCATTCAAGGGCCATCTTCCTCAGCATAGGGATCTTTAGTCGTTCCCAACCAGTGCCCCCTGGTGTTCTTCATGTCTGCTGTCCTCTAGTCTCCTCATACTTCACTGGGCATCTCACAGACTTACAGCTTTCCTCTCTACCCATCTACTGGTGACTTTCAAAATGAACCACTCTTCCTATCTACCTTTGAAAGATTTGGGACATTTCCATCCAATACATCATAAGCATCTCCAACTCGACACATCACAAGGTGCAGTGACCCATCAAACCCCGCTTCAGCTCTGCTCTCCTTATCTACGTTTCTCCCCACGCTGGAGTCATGCAGTTGTATTCCAGCTGGCTTTGCCATCTCTAGAAGGTTCCCCTCCCATCCTCATTGCATCTAGAGGCACTAGAGAGGTGCTCCTGCAGCAGTCACATTGGCCAAATACCCAAAGTCCTAAAAGGACATCCTGTCTTCTATCAGCTCCTGGCCATGCCGTCTGTGGGACTGCAGCCTTGGTGCCAGCCAGACTCCAGGCTTCCTTGGAGTGAGTCTGGTAGAGGGCTAGAAGACACATCCATTGGCAGGGAGATGTCACACCATTCCTTGCTGGCGTTTGTCTGACATCTGACTGCTGAGGACCTCATATTAGGATCTGGTTTCCCCAGGCCCTTTCACTGAGCTTGGAGTCCAGTGGCCCTGAGCAGTGAGTTCTAGTCCAACCATTCACTGGCTTCGCAACTTTAGGAAACTCACGGAACTGAGCCTCTATTTATTGCATCAAAAATGGATCTGGAGCAAGCCAGGTGTGGTGGCGCATGCCTTTAATCCCAGCATCCGAGAGGCAGAGGTAGGAGGATTGCTGTGAGTTTGAGGCCACCCTGAGAATGCATAGTGAATTCCAGGTCAGCCTGAGCTAGAGTGAGAAAATACCTCGTAAAACAAAAAATAAATAAATTAGTAAATAAATAAATGTATCTAGAGGGCTGGCTAAGTTGGTTAAGACAACTTGCCTGCAAGACCAAAGGACCTAGGTTCTATTCCCTAGTACCTATGTAAAGCCAGATACACAAGGTGGCACATGCACCTGGAGTTTGTTTGCAATGGCTAGGAGGCCCTGGTGTCCCCACATTCATTCTCTCTCCCTCTCTCTCAAATAAATAAATAAATTTTAAAAATGAATATAGAGGTGTATGACCTTGAGAAACACAACCATGGCTCTGGCATGGGGTAGGGGCTCAGAACTGCTGATTTCCTCTGTCTTCCCTCTGTGCACTGACCAGCTGGGTGACCATGAGAGAGATGAGCCTCATGCTCCACCACACCCCGAACTGTGCACGAGGCTGATAGTAGCCACCACCTGCTACTATCCCGAGCTCCTGCCTGGCTCGGAAAGCAGAAGGCCAGGTGCTGATATGTCTAGAATTCCCTGTGCCCTGCTCACTCATCCCTCGGGGAGAGGAGCAGACTTTCGTAGCAGAGCCACCAGTCCCCCTAGACTCACCGGCAGCTGTCCAGCCACACATCGCCACCGCGCAGCCAGGCACCGTGGTCCTGGTTTTTGTAGGCTGTGAAGTTTCGGATGATGGCCGGCTCCCTGGGCTTCAGCGGGTCTGCGTCCTGGTGAGGGCTGTACCTGGGACACAGGGGCACACAGGTGAGGTGCGACTCCAGTGTTGAGCCCTTTCTGGGTTTTGTGAATGTCTCTCCTCTCACTGGTGCTCAAAAGGCCCTGACTCAACAGATCCACAAGGACATGGCACGCAGGAGCTCTGAGGCAGGAGAATGCAATTCCAGGGCCCAGCCCCACGCATGAGACAGCAGCAGCCAAGCAGAGTCAAATCAGGATGTTCGGGCAGCTGAGTGGCAGGTGACCTGACGGGACAGTCTGCACACACCACCTTCCCCGCTGGCTGGCAGGCAACTTGAACTCGTACCACATACTTTTCCGGGACATCTCTTAGTCTCAAAGTAGAGGGCTGACCCTGCATGGCCACTTATGTCACGTCCCCACAAAGTGTCCAATGGACATGATCATGCTACTAGTGTTACCCACTTCTGATGGAGACTGAATCATTTAGGCACTTTTTATTTTATTTTATTTATGTATTTGAGAGAGAGAGACAGACAGACAGAATGGGCACTCCAGGGCCTCTAGCTGCTGCAAACAAACTCCAGACACATGCACTACCTTGTACATCTGCCTTATGTGAATACTGGGCAATCGAACCTGGGTCCTTAGGCTTCAAAGGCAAGTGCCTTAACTGCTAAGACATCTCTCCAGCCTCATTTAGGTATTTTTGGAGGGTCCTGGTTTATTTTTATTTTTTGGTTTTTTGAGGTAAGGTTTCACTCTAGCCCAGGCTGACCTGGAATTCACTATGAAATCTCAGGCTGGCCTCCAACTCATGGCGATCCTCTTACCTCTCCATTTAAAAGCAGCCCTGGTCTTTGCTTTGGCTTGACTTACCAAGCCTGGACTGAGCACTCCTTATCATTAAAGGGGCAAAGAAACACTTCCTTCTCACCTTTGTATCCCGGCCCAGGCAGCCATGGCTCTGGCCATTCCTGTTGTCTTTAAGCACTGGCTTTGCTGAAAGATATGGAAACTGCTAGGAATTTTAGTCTCCCTTTGACTCCTGCAGCCTGGGCCCTAATTCAGACTGTGCATCACTCATAGTAGCACACACGCCAACAGTGGGCTTGCTGTGTCAGCAAGAAAGTATTCTCAGGTCACTAGCCAAGGAGTACATGCCCAAGGAGAGGGAAGCTGGACGAGAGGCCCATGGGGCACGACTCTCAAGGGTCATTACCTGGCTGAGATGATGGAGAGGAAAGGTCGCTTGTCCTTGGCCGAGGCCTCTGTGGTTTTGACTCCGTTGTCTATGATCATACCAGCCTGGGGACAAGGGACATCCAGGGACACGTTAGTTGCCACTGCTTCCCATAGCCATCATCTTTTCTTTTTTTTTTTTTTTGGTTTTTCGAGGTAGGGTTTCACTCTAGCCCAGGCTGACCTGGAATTCACTATGGAGTCTCAGGGTGGCCTCGAACTCACGGCGATCCTCCTACCTCTGCCTCCCGAGTGCTGGGATTAAAGGCATGCGCCACCACGCCCGGCTAAGCCATCATCTTTTCATGTTAGTCTTACTACACGTTCTTGAATGTTCCAGTAAAACCAACATGGCGCTCAGGCTGCAATCATGGGATTACAAGGTGAGAGAAGGGGAAAGTCTGCCTCATTCTGTATCACCCTGATCAAATCTGAAATCAGTGTCCTGTTGGTGTATAAATGAGGAAGGTGGAGTCTCCGTGCCACTTAGCCAAGGCCACGCATAAGACCCACGCTACTTTGGAATTGTCACCTTGGGCCCTAAGTCATGGGCTATGGTGAGCATTCTCAGGAAATGTGTCACAGAGATTCTAAGGAAATGACCAGCTCAAGTGTCACCTTTCCCTTGGGCAGGGACCAGTGACTTGCCCGAACTACACCCTTAGCAACAAATCTATCTCCCTTAAAAATCTTATAAAGACGCCAGGCGTGGTGCCATACTCCTTTAGTTCCAGCACTCAGGAGGCAGAGGTAAGAGGATCGCCATGAGTTCGAGGCCACCCTGAGACTACATAGTGAATTCCAGGTCAGCCTGGGCTAGAGTGAAACCCTACCCCGAAAAACCAGAAACAACAACAACAAAATCCTGTAACGAGAAGCTTCCTGTTGTCTTTGAATACCCTCCACTCGAGTGGCCCACTATCCCTTTGGTAGGGTGTTCAAACCTTCACTATCTGCTCTTGATAGTGTCTTTCTGCATAACGACTTGTGTGCACCTTGCTCTAATTCTTTGAGTTAAGAATCCAAGAACCTAGAAGCACCCAGACCCCACTGGTATCAAGAGGCTGAGACCCTCCACTGCTGAAGGTCAGTTAGCCTGCACCCATGACCCTGACCCGTCTCCTTGCTAAAGCCATGCCTCCACATGTCTTCCTCCCCTTTCCAGCCTTGCACACAGTCCTGGTCCTATGGGGTCCTGCCCTGCCCAAGGCCCAAGAAACAAGAGTCCAGTGCATTCTCTCTCATATCCCCAATAGCAATATGGCCTCAGTGGTGATATCTGGGACAGCCATGGAAATGGCCATCAGCGGCCAGACACAAATTCTCCTCCATCTACAAACTATTCTCCACACCTCTGGAACTGTCCCCCAGCAGCTTCTGGGACACAACCCTGCAGGGATCTCCTAGTCTCCCTCTGCTCCTTACTGCTCAGTCCTCTTCGTTGGACCCCGTCACCCCAAGGTGACAGCACAGGTCTACTAAGAACTTGTAAGTCTTCTCTCTGCATGAGCCTTTTGAAATACCTGTTTTGACCCTGGATATATCCGTTCCTCTCTATAAGTCTCAGTTTCTCAATCTGTACCGTCACAAATTGGGAGCAGACATGACACTGTCTATGTACCACCCTTGCATCCCAGCCTGGAGACCACTCGCATCAGGTCTCTGGCCCCTGGAGCAGTATCCCTGGTCTCGTGTTCTCTTGCTCTGTCCCACAGCTCTAGTCTGCTGTCCCTTATCAAGAGGCTTTCAACAGATAGAGGACCAGTCTTCTTGGTACATCCATGTTTCACCCCAGCACCTAGCTTGGAGCAGGACAACTGTGGGTGCTTAGGAAACATAGGTAAACAAATGCAAGTGGTGGAGGAGCTTCTCATTCCCACCTGCTGACTTAGCCCTGATGGAGCCATGCACTTCCCGACAAGAAAGGACAAAGGCCAAGATGTTAATGACACTTCCGCCTTCCTTCAGAACCACTTCCTGACTTTCCTTAGTGCATAGATCAAGCCTAGTTCACACCACTGATGCTTCCAGTTGAACTGAACAGTCAACTCAGGAGCCTAGCCTAGCATCCTCCCGAAGGAGGAGCTGGTGCGTAGACACCCTTTCTCCTCTGACTGTGCGGATGCTGTGCGTGGCGAGGCAAGCTCTTGCCACAGTGGTCAGTGACCTGCAGGCCTTGGAAGGCTTCTCTGGACCCAAGCTGAGGACTCAGCCATTCTCGGTTCTAATCATCTGCAGGTCCAGATGGGGGACAGACAGGTTGGCCAGGGTGGCGCAGCCTGGGGAGACTTACCCGGTAGTTGGAATGTGCTCGGTTGTTATGGAATTTTCCCAGTGGAATGTGCTCAGAATAACCTGGGGAGTACATTCCCACAGAGGGGCCTGTTGGCACGTGGTGAAAAATGAACCAAAATCCAGTTTCCTGTTGGGGCAGGCACAGGAGAAGCCCACAGAATTTAGTGCCAGTGAGCTCCTGGTCAGGGTGACCAAGTGCTTCATGCTGACGGTGGATGGAGTACTGTGACCTGAACAGACTCTGGCCACCCACCACCAAATACACCTCTGTGTGGTCTACTGTGAAAGGACAGAGTGAAAAGTTTTAGGCAAATATAATTTGTGGGGGTCACCCTGACACTTCAAAACCCTCATAGAGTCCTGCTCTGTAGGCCGCTGTCCAAGTGACTGGGTCACTACAGAGGTCAGTCATCTCCTGATGCACAATGGGAGGCGTTCATGAGCGTCCCCAGTTTTCCCTGCAGACACAGGTGCTGGGGCCCAGAAAGGGCAATAGACAGGGTCAGGGTCCAGGCTCCAGGCAAGACCCATAGCAAGCAGGCTGAGTCAAACAAGGGTACAGGGCAAGACGCGAAGCTCAGATCCTGCCTGCCATCTCCTTGCTGTGTGCACCTTTGGACACACCAGCTCTCCCTGCCTTCCTTCCATTCCTCACTGTTCAGATGGGAATAATAAAGTGTCGTAGCTTTGATGCCAGAACCAGACTGTGCTAAGTGACAACGCTACCATACCAGGTACCCCTCTAAGGTAAAAATGCTTTCGTTCTATGGAGTTGCTCTGCACGAAGCACTCGGGACTCTGGTGGATGTGAAGTGTCCTCTTCTTCACAGACTCACGGGCATGGATGCTTGGTCCCCAGCTGGTGGCGCTGCTTTGGAGGTTGTGAAGCTTTAGGACATGGTGCCTAGCTGGAGGAAATGGGTCACTGGGGAGGCAGGATGAGGGATAGGACTTGGGGTTCATAACCCGGTTCTACTTCCTGTCCTTTCTGTTTCCTGATGCATCTAGATGTGAGCAAGCTCTCACTGCCATAGTCATGGGTCATCATGGCCACCACCACAAGTCACTCCTGCTGCCCTACCTTTCCCCACCACGGTGGACTGAATCCCTTTAAGCCGAGAGCCAAAAGAAATCTTTGCTCCCCTTAAGTTGCTTCAGCCAGTTGTCTTACCACCATGATGAGAAAAGTAACGTTCTCATTAGCTATGGTCACCACCAGTATGATGAGTGACAGAACTGCTATTTTCAAACCCAGTCACGGACACTCGCATATCCAGGCTATTTCTCTTCTTCCTGCTAAGCCCATCTGCACGGACATCTGGTCTTGGGCTCAGAACACACTCCTTTCCAGGGCAGCTTCTGTCATCCTCATCTTGTTCATTTTTGCTCACCTCCGATCCTGCAGCTGAGCAGTTGATGAGGTTGTTATTGGGATTCGCCATCCAGAAGGTAGACACGGCACTGCAGGGAAGGCAGAGTTTGAACAGTGTCATACAAAGGACCACCAACCCTCGTTCTGCTGCAGGATGGGCCCAGCCAGGCATTAATAATGGTCTGCAGTCTGTCGTCAGGGATTTGAGAAATCACTGATTTATTCATCTGCAACTTGGTTTTCTCATGAAAAGGTATAAGTGTGTACAATGCTTATAAACAGTTTAGGTAGAAGCAGTCTGGGCTTCTATTAAAAGCAGAAGTGCAAGTCCAAGACAGGCTCTACTGGAAGAACTCAGGTTCTTCCATTTTTCTTTCTTTTTTTCTTTTTCTTGAGACAGGATCACATATAGATTATGCTGGCCTCAAATCCACTATGTATTTGAAGAAGGCATTGAACTTCTGATCCTCCTGCCTCTACCTCTCAAGTGCTGGGATTACAGGTATGCACCACCACGGCTGATTTTTATGGGCTATTGAGGATTGAACCCAGGGTTTGTGCGTGCTAGGCAGGCACTCTATCTGCTGAGCTATATGCCCGGCCTGAATGAGGCCATTTCCAAGGAAGAAGGCCACTTGAACAGGAAGCTGTGTATCCTTTTGCTTGTATCTCTCTATCTGTCTGCTGTTTCTGCCTCTCTTTCTGCCTTTGTGTCTCTCTGTGTATCTTCTTTATCTCTGTCTGCATCTCTTTCATGGCCAGAAAAGGATTATTGTGCCTGGCTCACATATCCACACTATGGGAGTTGATGTGGCAGCTGCCTCCTGTCCACAGATGAGAGCAGGTTGTCTAGACAAAAGAGCATCCCTCATGCACATGGAGGAGGGAGGGGAGAGAAGGCAGACGCCAGTACGGGCCCTGGCTCTGGGAAGCAGGCAGCCACGAGCAGCAGACTCCAGGAGGCCCGGATGCCCTGAGCAGATGTAGAACGGCTGTGTTCACCCCCCACCCACCTCCCCCAGGCTCAGGTGAAGACCCAGAGGTACAGGTACTTACTTGCAGTCCTGCCTGGGCTTGGGGGTGTACCCTGGGTAGGAGTCCTCCGTGATCACCTTGCACATCTTGCTGTCACGGTCTGACGGGAGGAGGGTCCCCGACTTCACGAGGAGACCGAGGCAGTGGTCAAAAGTGTTGCGTTCCTCTGGCCCGTCCTCCGTGAAGAAGCAGTGGCCCAGGGAGTTATAGCCCACAACGTCTTTGATCTGTCGGATTAAGACAGGCGTTTCACTCAGCATGGACCCGAGCATTCACTCAACAAGCATGAGCAGTGCCAGCCTCCGTCAGGCCTGCGAGCAGTTTGGGAAGCTGGAGATGACCCTGACCGCAGGGGAGAGCCGTACGGGTGGATGGAAGGAGACTTGTGGCTGAAGGTGTTGTGAGTGTGGTTCCATGGGGTAGAAAAGGGGACAAAGTGTCAGAAGCAAAAAAAAAAAAAAAAAAAATGTGTCAGAAGTGACAGCAGACTAACCTAGGTCCCGGAACTTATTCCAGTGAGGACACAGAGTGTGGAGACTTGCTGAGGAAGACACTACTGGAGCCTGGGTGGAAGGCAGGAGAGCTCCCCTTGGGAGGCAGTACTGCAGTGGGCCAGGAAACCTTTTATGAAGTCAGTACTGGTGCACTTCTCAAGCCCTCACCCTTGAACCTGAACCAGCTTTTTAGTCCACAGTGACTGTCAAGCCCTCTTCACAACCCTTGGTTGAGAACCAGAGGTGGTTTCTAACTCCAGCACTTCAGTCCCCTTCCTGGAAGCACAGAATCAGTGGAGAAGTAGAAAGACCATTTGACTAGACATCATGAAACCGGACGTGCGTGTGATCTGATCTGCACCGCTCGACAGCACGGGGTCTTAAATGGGTCTCATGGTCTGCCTTTCACGAAGTTTAGGATTTGAACTCCATGATCTGCAAGGCCTGATATGAGTCTGAGCCCTGAATACATCAATACCGGAACTAAAAGGTCCTCAGAGGTCCTCAGTCTGTCAGCGAGACTCTAATGGCATCCTCTGGGACACACAGGCTCCTGACAGCTCAAAGCTCAGAGAAGAGCTGCTCCTGCCCTCACGAAGTGACCGTCTGGCACTGGGTGAAGATGGCAACACCTTATGTCTCCTGACTGTGATCTTCCAGCTGTCATCCCCACCCATGGCTACTGACGGCCCAGTGCCTTCACATAATGAAAGAGGCTTTCTGATTCCCATCACCTCAGTTCAAGCCACATCTCTCAAAGAGCTGGACCCATGCCAGGTGTGCACTTTAGCAATGATTGACATGCCAAAGCCAATGCCCTCAGCCCTGGTAACACTGACTTGCACACTGTTGCACACTGTAGAAGATACGGAAATGCTGGAGTCTCCCCACTAGATGCCAATAGCATCCCCTCAGACCTTCACTACCCTGTGAGGGGGGACAAAATCATCCCTGATAAAGAAGCACTGATCCCCAGTAAAAACCCTAGGTCCCTCCAGAGCCTCTCACATGGTGATTACCAGGCAGTCAGCCATTGGAACCACCTGTGCAGGGCCATGCACTGGCTACCCTCTTACATCTTTTAAAAAAATTATTCATTTATTTATTTGTTCAAGAAAAAGGGAGGGAGGGAGGGGGGAGAGAGAGAAAGAGAAAGAGAAAGAGAAAGAGAAATAGGCAGATAAATGGGCATGCCAGGGCCTCTAGCCACTGCAAATGAACTCCAGACACATGTGCCACTTTGTGCATCTGGCTTTACACGGGTACTAGGGAATCGAACCTGGGTCTTTTGGCTTTACTGGAGAGCACTTTAACTGCTAAGCCATCTCTCCAGTCCCTGGCCTCTTACATCTCCTAATCTTGTTGCAATCTCATACAATTCTCTCATAGGTTTCTTTTAGAGATGAGGCGTGGAGCAGCTAAGTGATCTGTCCAAGGTTATACAGCCCACTGGACAAAGCTGTGGCTGGAACCTTGGTTTTCCAGTCATCTGTCCACTCTGTAAGGGACATTCCATGCACATGACTGTCCTATGCCAGGCAAGCTCTCTGCCTTCTAGAACAAGCATCCGTTCCTTAATCTCTGGCAGTAGGCAAGGGTGTGACCTGGAAGCCTATTCACTCCTTCAATAGGCACTTCAGTCAATGCCAGTGAGACCGCTTCCTTTTCTCCTAGGGAGCACTGAAAGCTCATTATAAATGGCCTGAGAAGACACGTCTGGAAGGAAAGGCACAGAAACAAGACCACTCTTGCTGGTAGAGGCCTCTAAGGTCATTTTAGTGCCGAGCTTTACAGAAGAGAACATCCATGTCCACATAGGGATGTGAGGTGTCCTGGGGCCCTGAGCAGCCTCAGAGCCTCTACCATCTGCCACAGAGATTTATTTTTATTTTTATTTATTTATTTATTTGAGACCAACAGACAGAGAGAGAAAGAGGCAGTTAGAGAGAGAGAATGGGCGCACCAGGGCCTGTATCCACTGCAAATGAGTTCCAGATGCATGCGCCACCTTCTGCATCGGGCTTACGTGGGTCCTGGGGAATGGAGCCTCGAACTGGGGTCCTGAGGCTTCACAGGCAAGTGCTTAACTGCTAGGCCATCTCTCCAGCCCCACAGACATTTTTAAATCCCCCCATGCCTTTGCCATCTGCGTGACACATTGGGCAATCCTCTGAACGTGAGTGAAGGAGTTAGGCACATTCCTCTAACTGGCACCCAAGGAAGACATGTTCTCCAACATCCTTTAGAGGTACTATGGAGAAAAAGAGCCTCAAGAACAGGAGGGAAAATAGCTACTATTCATTAGGCATCCAATGTCCTACACATACTATCTCATCCGAACCCAATCGCAACTATTAGTTGCAAATGATGCTTGACTTAGAAAGATGTCCTAAGTCATTTCTCTTGCAAGAACAGAATTGGGACTTGATTCCCAGATCTATCTAAGTGCATGTGTTAATTCTTGACAGTGCCAGAAAGAAAAACAACCCTGTGGCCACAGGAATGGGATAAGACTGGCATAAGAGGAAGAGAGAGAGAGAGGAGAAAAAAAGAAAGCATGCAAGCAAGCAAGCAGGCCGGCCTGCAGTGGGAGTCACAACGTAAGTTCTAGTCTTTTATAAATTCATTTTTTTATTTGTGAGGGCACAGAAAGAAAAGAGAATGGGTGCACCAGGTCCTCCTGCCACTGCAAACAAAACCTGGATTCATGTGCCACTTTGTGTATCTGGCATTATACGGGTAGTAAGGAATTCAATCCCAGGCCATCAGGCTTTTCAAACAAGCACCTTTAACCCCCAAGCCATGTCCCCAGCCCACAAGTTGCAGTCTTGTTCCCACCTCAGCCACGGGCGTGTGACTTGCCTGAGCGCTCCTCATGTGGTATGGGGATTTCTACAAGCGGTCTGCGATCGCTCCTCCTTGGTTCCTCTTTAAACAGTGATACACTTTGAGATGATGGATGAATGGATGGATGGAAAACTACATGCCCACCTGGCTGGTTGCCTCTCTATTATGTGATAGATGTAGGCACAGCAGCTAGACAGACAGACACACATACAGACCCATGGGGGAGGCTGTTAGCACTGAAATGAATGTTAGGGTTAAAACTGTGACGTCAGAAACAATGGGCAAGAGAATTAAGAAAGCTGGCAGCTGCGTATGAGATAGCCACGTTTATCAGATAAAAGGAAGGACAGAGCCGTGGGAAAAACAACATGGCCAGTCTCAGCAAGTTCAGGCCGGTTCCCACGAAACCGCTCCTTGAGGATCACGTGCAGAGCACCACCGAGCTTTCCCTAGTCAGTTTTTCAACTTTATGAGTAACTATACTTTTACTAATATTCCTACGCCTACTGCATCTAATTGTAACAGACTAAATTATGGGTTTAAAAAAAAAAAAGGCTTCAAGGGGGTTGGGGAGATGGCTCAGCAGTTAAAGGTGCTTGTCTGCAAAGCCTGCGGGCCTGGGTTTGCTTTCCAAGGACCCATGCAAAGCCAGACACAAAGTGGCACATGTGTCTGGAGTTCATTTGCAGTGGTTAAGAAACTCTGGCACACCCATTCTCTTCTCTCTCTCCTCTTGCAAATAAATAAATAAAAAATATTTACATAAAAAAAAGCCTACCAAGAAATACTCTACTCATTCCAGGAAAGGGATCAGCCCAGACCGCCCCAGGGCAGTAGAAGGAAGAGAAGTGATAGACCAAAACTTCTAAGGGCAGAACACGGAGGAATCTGGCCATTGCCGCTAGGTTCAGTCTGTCCTCCACTCTGGAGGTGCTTCACCTTCTACTTTTCCTTTTCCACCGGATCAACATCTTTCTGCTCATTAAAATAAACCTTGAGGGCTGGAGGGACAGCTTAGCAGTTAAGGTGCTTGCCTGTGAAGCCTAAGGACCCAGGTTCAATTCCCCAGTACCCATGGTGGTGCATGCATCTGGAGTTCCTTTGCAGTGGCCAGAGACCCTGGTGCTCCCATTCATTCTCTCGCTCTCTCTCCCCCTCTCATAAATAAGTAAATAAAAATAAAATATTGGCCAGGCGTGGTGGTGAACTCCTTTAATGGTAGCACTTGGGAGGCAGAGGTAGGAGGATCGTCATGAGTTCGAGGCCACCCTGAGACTACAAAGTGAATTCCAGGTCAGCCTGGGCTAGAGTGAGACCCTACATCTTCAAGAGCACAAGAATCAAGATTGATGCCATGCCTGGGATTGGAGGCAACGTGGGAGAAGGCAGATCTCCCCATTCACAACAGCTTCCAGTCCCCGTATGCAAGCCCCCGCCACTCTCTCTGAGGCTATCTATTTCTCTTTGTTCTTCCAGATAGCTCCTCTTGCCTGCGGATGGGCTGGCAGTCAGGAAAGTAATTCCTGGAAGCTGTTTCAGGTCTTCAACTATTGCTTGTGTGGTTTAGGCAGGATACCGAAGAAGATTCTGGGGCTCTGATTGACAATGGAAGAGCCAGAAACAGCCGCCAGGCATGACTTCAACGAGCGCAATTTAGCTTGTCATCTAGCCAGGGCACTGCTGAGAGGGAAGGGTGGCAACAGCGAGTGACCTATGACAACAGGTCTAAAAGGACTGTTGTGGGCATGTCACAGCACAGGGTCACCCGAGTTGTACTGACCTCCACCAACAATCTGTATACCGCAATAAGAAGAATTTGGTTTTAAAACAAGTAAACACAGAAATGATCATTTAGCTCTCTGGGTTTGCAGGATTCTACCATGGACTCAATCAAACTTAGACTGAAAACATTTCTTAAAACATTGTGTCTGATGAAAATGGAAAATGGGCAGACTCCCCCTGCCCTTGTCATCAGTAAGCAGTATGGAATACCAACTATTTAAAAGGCATTCACGTAGTATTAGGTAATATAAACTATCTAGAGATGATTTAACATCTATAGGGGTGTGTATACATTGGTTACATGTAAATATCAGGCCATTTTATATTTGGGACTTGGAATGGAGGCTTTAGTATGCATGGGCAGACTCCTGGATACCTGAACAGGAAAATGTGTGTTTCTGAATTCTAGAGTATGTATGATGTAATTTATATTTAATGAGAAGCTTAACAATAGTCATATTAAAAAGAAAACTCATTTCCGAGCTTCAGCCATTATTAAAAAAAAAAAAACTTAAAAATAAAATTCCTGGGGAGAAGTTAGCCTTGAAGCATGGTAGAGGGTCATTTACTTTGCAGGGTCTTAATGAGTATTTGAATATGCAAATAGAAGTTTAGAGAGGAAACAGAGAACAAAACACGGCCTAAAAAGGAAAGGAATGACCTTCCAAGGATTCCCAGGAGAGGTGGGGGGGGGGGGCCTGGGAGGGGACAGCAGCTCAGCAAGGTTGGGTGGCCCCTGAGCGAAGTATACAATGTGGAGAGGGCCTGCAAGGCCACAGGGACCTGTCGCAGCCTTTCACACTATCATTTCTGTGCTGATCCAGAATGCTCCCTCCTCCCTTTTCCATCTCTAAGTCAGTCTACCCGCTGAGCCCTGAACCAGAGCTCTGTGGGAAATCAAGGACAAGAGGCCGGGTCCTGCATCTGAGCAGACATGGGAAGAAGAGGAGAGAGCAGCTGCCTGACTTGAGATTTGAGAGGCTACATTCAAAAGATTATAAAAGGGGCCAGGCACAGTGATGCACGCCTTTAATCCCCGCACTTAGGAGGCTGAGGTAGGAGAGTCACTGTGAGTTCGAGGCCATACTGGGACTTCACAGTGAATTTCAGGTCAGCTTAGGCTAGAGCAAAACCCTACCTGGAGAAAATGAAGAAAAAGAAAAAATAAAGATACATTTTGAGCAGCGCACCAGGCAGGACAGAGGAGAAGAACACATTTTCTTCTTCCGTTCAGTCTACTTATAGAAGGAAGGGCAGAAGACAGCAGAACCCTGCTGGAGTCTTTAGTGCCTGTCGTCAAAGGCCAGTGGTAGATTTCTTACCTTTCAGGTGGGAACAGGAAGGTGGTACCCAGGGTCTGGTCTTGGAGCCCTGAACCCATCTCACCTTGACCATGGAGACAGACTCCACCCTGCCCTGGGCCAGTACCTTGCAGACAGCTGCAAGCTGAGACAGCTGTAAGCTGAGCCTCCCCTTGGGGGCATGCCTCCACTTCACACCTGCCAGCACCCTGCAGATAGTGTAAGCAGTGGGGGAGAGGGTGCCTCTCCTTGAAGATGGGCTTCCATCCCACACCTGCCAGCACCCGAGCCTTCATGCTCACCATTACAGTCCCAGAAGGATGCCTTCAACAATGTCAGCACCACAACTCTGCTTAGAGCCTTGGAACACTAACTCTGTGAGATGCAAATACGAAAAAGGGCTCTGTGACCAGAGCTTAGATACCACCAGGACAATCAGCTAGGCGTGTTTTCTCTGCGAGCCCTTACTCCTGCGAGCTTGTGTCAGGAATTTCCAAAGTGGCGAGGGAGAGAGGGCCACGCATGCAGTGTCTGCCAAGAGCATCTGACTACAGAGGCCCCCTGTTTTTGATGGGAACACGTACAGCTATCTTCCGGAAGCACAGATGTTTATGCAGAGCACAGACAGACAGACAGACAGCTAGACACATGGTGATAGTGGTATGTAATGTCATTGCTGAGTGAGTCATTTGTGTTATAAGGCTTAATCTTGCTAACAATGCTTTGAAGTAGATTCTATTAGCATATCACTGTATACTGGAGGAAACTGAGGCCCAGAAAGTTTGCATCAGTTCCTATGACTCTGTGCTCTGTAACCTGCAGCTTCTGCTGAAACAACTGACCCAGGAAAAGAGCAGAGAGACACATGACATGGGTGAAGAGTAGTGGGTTTGCTGAACTCTGTGACACTTCAGAGGGATGCTTCTGAGAGCCATCCTCCAGGCTCACAGAGAATGGAAGTCAGGAAGCCCACATTTTTGTTAGGAGAGTGGGGAGAAGTAAGAATTGGTAGGAATGATTTCTGATCACTTTTTGCAAAAGTTGGTAATGGGAAAAGGACCAGAAGATGGGTGTGGTGATGCACACCTTTCATCCTAGCACTCAGGAGGCTGAGGTAAGAGGATTTCTGAGGTCAACCTGAGCTACACAGTGAGTTCCAGGTCAGCATGGGCTAGAGTGAGAGCTTGCATTCAAAACAAAGAGAAAAGGAAAGGAAAGGAAAAAGAACAAGAGATATGCATGAGGTGAGGTAGGGAGAAGACAAGCTGGCTCCTAAGGATGGAATGCACCAGGGCAGGTATACAGGCATCAGAGGAAGGAGGAGGAAGAAGAGGAGGAGGAGGAGGAAGAAGAGGCATGAGGATCTCATGGCAGGGCGCTAAGGCATTTCTCAGGTCTGCACACCTAGGAGCCCCTCACCCATCTTCTTAAGGATCTGGTTCTGCCTATCTCAGATCCACCTGCCTCTGACCAGGGATGGTGTTAGTGAAAAGGATTCTGCTACCCTGCTGGTGGCCTCAATCAGAGCTATGTTCTTTTTTTTTTCTTGTTTTCTATAGATGGCCTCTATTAGTACTGTCAGCTGAGAACATTTTCCCAAACAGGGTCACCCATTGGTAAATCCTTCAAGGCACAAAGCAAGAAAATGCATACCACCAACAGGGGGAAGGCCAGCTCCCACAGCAGCAGTTTGGAGGATGTGGAACTCTGCCCTGGGGGAGGTTGGGGGATCATTCACAGAATAGGTGCCAATGCCCCAGACTGCAGCTGCTTGGATCAGAGAGTTAGAGGCCCGTACTCTGTGTAGATTGTAAGCCATATAACTTGGTTCCACCTTGGAAAAGGCTGCAGTAGGGCTGTGCCTCTAGGTCCACCTCAGCAGCTTGGCCAGCCAGTGCGGCCCCAAGCTGAGTGATATTGGAGCCCTGTGTGGCTACCAGGACAAGGCTGGAGCCAGAACCTCGGCCAACTGGTGTCTGGGTGACACTAAAGGAGCTGACAGATGCTCCCTCCCAGTCTGGCAGCTTGCATTTCTGAAAGCTGGACACACAGAATGGATTCCTGGTGTACAGGGTAGCAGAATTGTACTGTCTTAGAGAAGTTGTTCCGGGCTCTGCCTCTACTGTGACCCTGATGAATATGTATGGCTGCTCCCAGGCAGCTCTGAGGACAGCCTCATTTGCTGCCTTTTCATTCACTCAGACATTTACTAGTGCCCATACCTGCCTGTATGAACACAGAGTCCTAGGGTAAGGTTCATGCCAGCACCCCTTGTAGGGTGGTTTGAATGTAAAATGGCCTCCATAGACTCAGGTGTTTGAATACTTTATCTGTAGTTGGCGGCACTGTTCCGGGAGGTTGTGGAACCTTTAGAAGGAGAAGACTTGCTGAAGGAAGAGGGTCACTGAGGGCAGGCCTTGAGGTTTTCTACTCAGCCCCACTGGCTCTCTGTTCCTCCTCCCTGCTGATGAGAAACTATGACATAGACTTCCTGTTCAGGCCTGCCATGTGTTCCCTACCATGATGGACACTTTTGCTCAAAACCGCAAACCAAAAATAAAACCTTTCCCTCCTTAAATTGCTTATGGGCAGGTATTTTATCCAAGAAACAACATATACCCAGCCCACATCCAGAGACGCTCATTCTCCTGCTGCCCTGGTGGTTGCGCCATGTGCCCCGGTGCCTCTGGCTTTACGGTCAGCTTCCCCCATGTTCACCTGCTGTGTAGCGAGACCTGGACTCCCTGCTCTGAGGAAGATTTGCTACTGTAATGCAGCCAGGAATCGTCCCTCCAAGTCATCTAGCCAGGCAACTCAGTTACATTGTGCAGGGCACACAGGAGGAATCAAAGACATGATTGATTTAGCAGCTTATCCAAGCTCACACAGCAAATAGGAAGGAAAACACAGTGCAAGTCCACATGCCTGATGTGTGTGTGTGTGTGTGTGTGTGTGTGTGTGTGTACATGCACATATACTCACTCATACATTAGCATGTGTATAACTGCCCCAAGATTCAGAACAGTCTCCACTCAAATCAACTCAGATCTGTAATCCAGGTATCCAGTAATCTTATCTGTCGCTTTAGTGACATTACATAAAGAAGAATTCAAGCTAATGCGGTACTTTGAATGAATTCCCCATGAACTCATACATTTTGAATACCTGAGCCCCAGCTGATGGGTAATTTGGGAGGTGGAGCCTTGCTAGAGGATGCGTGCTGTTGGGGGCAGCCTTAGGGATGATATAGCCAGCTCCCTCTCGCCAGAACTTGATCCACTCTCCTGCTACTGTTTGCCACCTGCTGTGGCAAGGAGGTGATGTTTAGCCTCCAGCTCTACCATCTTTCTCCTGCCATCATGGAACTTCCTCTCAAGATTGTAAGTCAAAATCAACAACTTTCCTCCCATCAGGGGCTTTTCGTTGGGTGCTTAGCATCAGCAATGAGAAGGTAACTGCAATACTAAGTTTAAAGATAAAACTTCAGCACAAGTTCTTAGAGCAAGTAAAGCTCTAAGACTTAGGCAAGCCTTTTACCTTCTGTAATCACTTCTGTGCTGCTCTTCTCACTGTGAATTCTGGCCTTCATCTCCAGCCTGAGAGAGGAAGTGCATCCTATGAAGGTGCTCATTGCAGCTGTTCTGCAACTTGCAGGGGAGCAGGGCAGCCTGGCATCTTGTCTGGGGTCAAGTGTGGGCTGAGCAATGGGCTCCACACTATGCATGCTCTCTGCGCTCCTGGTTTTGGAAACGGGGCCCTCCCTGGTTTGCAGAAGAGGGAACAGGGGCATGGAAAGTTACAGTAACTGAGGACAAGGGCTGGTAGGCGGCAGAGAAGACTGGAACCAGGACGTCTGGCTACAGAGGCCGGGTAGTGCTATACTGCTCCATGATCATTCAACTTAGTGTAAATCATAAATTTATATTTATGTCTTGAAAAGCTTCAATAAATTGTGTTTTTCATCTTTAGCCAGAAAACATTCATTTTTTTTTTCCTTTGCTTTTCCCTAAGCCAGAAGAAAATCCTACATCTTACAGTACATCCAGGACAGCCCTGGCACCACCTGCCAGGGAGACTCTGCCTTGCTTGGGGTCAGCATTCCCACATGAGCCCATCAGGCTGGAGACCTGGTCCCTCACTGAGTCTCTCCACAGACCCAGATGTCTGATGTCACGCTGTCACTTGGCTGAGGAGAAAACGGAGGTTCAGAGAGGGGAAGCAATGTCCCCGAGGTGCCTCAGCTCACAATCTGTGGATGAAGCCCTTGAGCCCGGCCCTTACTGACTGTGCTCCACAGCTCTTCACCTCTACTGCAGTCACTGTGCAGTGGGGTTAGTGGCAAATAATAATAATTTTAGTCACAGAGAGGGCAGGAATTCCTTTATAAAAGAGAAGCGTGAGCCAGTTGTGGTGGCACACGCTTTTAATCACAGTGCTCTGGATGCAGAGGTAGGAAGATCTACATGAGACTACATAGTGAATTCCAGGTCAGTCTGAGCCAGAGTGAGACCCTACCTCAAAAAACAAAGCAAAACAAACAACAATAACAAAAAGAAAAATGCAGGTAAGCAGCCTGGAGTGGCTCTCTAGTATGCTGGCAGCTCTCCTCATCTCACCACCACACTCCTAGCAGTGGGCTTTATTCATAGTGCAAGCAAGGCTCACAAGTTCCACCATCCACAGGGGCAAGCAGGAAGTGGGATGTATGGTGACAGCCAGTGACAGTAATATAACAGTGTGTCCGGTGCACACTGGGGAACCCACACTACCTCAACAAGGGCAGCAACAATTTTCCTCCAATCCACATTGCTCCCCAAGAAGGGGGGAGTAGGTGGCCAGCTCACCCTACTTTTAATTTTTCTTTTTTGTTTTTTTTGGTTTGTCTTTTTAAAAAATATTTTTTTTTATTTATTTGACAAAGAGAAAGAGGTGGAGAGAGAGAGAGAAAGAGAGGGAATGGGTGCACCAGGGCCTCCAGCTACTGTAAAGGCATATACCACCTTGTGCATCTGGCTTTGTGGGTTCTGGGGAATCAGGCAAGCACCTTAACCGCTAAGCCGTCCCTCCAGCCCTCTTTTCTTTTGAGGCAGGGTCTCACTGTAGCCCAGGCTGACCTGGAACTCACTCTGTATTCCAGTGCTGGAATATAAGGCATCAAGCACCACACCTGGCTCTACTTTTCAAGAGCAGCAAGGCACCCAGGTTGTTTTTATACTAGCTCGAACTTCAAATGATAAGAACAAATGCAAATATTTTTAGGCATCATTTAAGCCAAACAAAAACCAGATCTGGTGAATTAATTCCATTTGTAAGCTTCCCTTTATTGACCTCTGCTTTTCAAGTTTATAGCTCATTTAAGAAAGTTCAATTTAGTGCAAGACTATCAATTTTGGGTAAAAACATTAAACATTTCTCTCAATAGTGTATAAGCCAAATAAAACACATCTGATGGCTGGATGGTGGCATCAAACCTCTGTACCAACACCACTTGCTAGTGAAAGTCTCTCTCCCTGAGGCATCTGCTCTCAAGGAATTTTTGGTGCAGCAAAAGGAAAGGGCCGCTGCTATCTCAAATCCCAGAGTACTGGTATGACCCTTTAGTCTGCATTAGCAGGTTTGTCAATCCAAGCAGCCTCAGAACCTTCACTAGATTTTACAGCACTCCAGTACACATCCACTGTGACTGATTCCTAATCTACCTCTGCAGAATGGGGACTTTGGGGAAGGACTCATCCTGACCTTCTTCTTCAGATTTCTTTCTAAAATTTAGGCCAAGGATGGTTCAATCCCTCCAATCCACTCCCATGGCCTAAATGTCTAGATATGACACCCTTCCAGCAGGCACTTACCAACAGGCCATTGGAGCCATGTACTGTGACACAGCGGGAAAATGTGTGGTGGATGGAGAGGTCCCGGATATATGTGGGTGGGTCATAGCCTCCTCGTTCATCCACATCCCCTGCCAGGTGGAAATGAATTGGGTACTGGCCCACCAGCTGCTGTCCCATGTGCTTCAGCTCTATGCCCTCCAGGTGGGCTGCCTTGAATCCAAGTGCAAACTGGGAGAGAAGAGTGAGTCAGAAAGTGTCCCTGGGTAGCTCCTGATTACCCCTCCCCCTACCCCTGCCACCACAGCTGGCACCCACCACTGTGAGGAAAGTTCAGAGGTGTGTCCTCATGGCACTTTGTCCATCCTTTCCCAGGTACACGTACAATCAAAGAGGCTCTGTGTGCATGGCTTGGGGTACTTCATATCAAGGGAGCACGCAAGGCCTTAATGAATTCAAAATGCTTCAGGACAATTAACTGCTTGGATCAGAGCTACCCAGGGCAACAGAAGGGATTTCTTTGACCTTCCTTTGCCACTTCTTCAGCCCCTGAGCATTATGAGGGAGGAATGATCTGGAGATACCCTGGGGAGGGGTGCTGTCAGAAAATGTGTCCTACAAGTGCTGGAGAATGGAGGTTACTGAAGACCGTGGGGCACCATCATTCGCTATATGAGACCTTTCCTGGAGACCTGATCTTGAAGACATCATGAGCCCTTACTCTGGTAGTACGTGAGCCTCAGGTGTGCACAGGCTTAGAGTTGCTCCTGGCATGCTCAGGGGAACCACTTGGCCACACAATGCCATTCCGGGACCTTATCAGAAAGTTGGGTCTAAAGGGACCCCTGTCAGAAGTGAGGTTCTGCCAACTTCTACTGAAAGAGCCTGAAACTGCATAACAACAATTTCTCCCAGAGACAGGTGCCAAGTGGGGTGCCAGCCCAGTAGTAGGTGCCTGGAAAAGTATGGTGAGAATGATTCTGAGTCTAGCCTGGGTTTCCTGTGCAAGAGGATGGGAAGGGGCCACAGCAGCATGAGAGACCTGATGTTTCTGCTGGGATTTCACTAACTACTTTCTCAGCTGCCGGGCATGGTGGTGAACACCTTTAATCCCAGCACTCGGGAGGCAGAGGCAGGAGGGTCACTGTGAGTTTGAGGCCACCCTGAGACTACATAGTGAATTCCAGGTCAGTCTGGGCTAGAGTGAAACCCTACCTCAAAAAAACAAACAAACAAACAAATAAAGAAAAAATCCAGCAGGGTTGCCATTGTGAACTCTCAGTTTCCCTCAATTGGCCTCTCTAGTTAGATTACTGAAAAGGATCCTCCTTTAAGCACAGGAGTTTGGTTCCAGGAGAACTCTTCATGAATCACTAAGATAATAGAATGCTGTCAGCACGGAAACCGATGATTACATGAAGACCATGAAGGACTTCTGGTCTCTGGGGCTGTTTAGCAGGACAGATAAAACCGTCCTGGACAGAGATACACAAGAAATTCCTCTCTGAGCCTGATATTTAGAGAATATGAGCTCCAATGAACCAGGGTCTCTTTATTGCAGTGAGAAGCCCGCTGCTTACGGTGGCTCACTGTCCCCTTGATTCTCTACCAGGAAATTCCAGATAAGGATGTTGCTACAATTTCTACTTCTTCTCCTCAGCTCTGAATTGTACTGGGCTTGGTGTAAGCCTCAGTTTGTGTGTGAGTTAAGTGTTCCTTATTTTAAAGTGCATATCTGTCTTTCCAGCACTTGGGAAGCTGAGGCAGGAGGATCTCAAATTTGATGCCAGCCTCTGGTGCATAGTGATAGCTTGTCTCAATATATATATGAAAAGGGGAAAAAGTAAATCAAGAAATGATAGGGGTAGAGGCCATGATAGAACAGGGTGTGCAGTCTTCCATGTGACCTCGAGTAGAAAGCCACTGCCCAGCTGGCTCCCATCTTCTGTCACAAGGATGCAACTGTCCACCGGTGCATACGATGAAAACTTCTCCAACCTCCAGTGGGCACACTGCCCTGGGCTCTATCTTCTGTTTCCCCATTCCCTTCCCTCTTTGGAATCCCTGCCCACAGGGAGAAGCTGGGGAAATCTTCCTTGTTAGACTAAGCTGAGTGCGGAAGACCCGTACCTTGATGTGGCCTCCAAAGGTGTCGAAGTCAAAGAAATCGCAAATGTGGCTGCTGTAGGGGTAGCACTGGTCTTCCATCTCCCCCATCACCACGATGTTCCGGCTCAGAAGCCCAACCTCGGCCCGCATGTCCACGCCATCAATCTCCTCCCCGGTGTGCAGGTACAGAGGTTTCCCTAAGGGCAGACAGTGGGGAAGATGAGAAACAGCAGATGCTCCATGGCCACTGTGTTCTGGCCCATTCTGGGTGCTTCTACCATAGCTCACTCCTTACAGAGCTGCATGCAGGGTGGCACCCAGGGATTCTGGGTCCCTGTTATAGAAGAACAAAGCCCGGGGAGATAAGGTCACGTGCCTGGGACAAGGTTCACAGCTATACATGTTTAGGTCTTCGACCATGGCACACATGGCTACTTGTCCCCTAACATTTGTCTCTTTCTGATTTTCAGAGCCAGCCTCTTTCTTCTTCACGTTTGATGACATGAGGCTCTTTAGGGGGTGGGGGACTACATACCCCTGCTCCCTCCCTATAGTTAGGATGTGAGCAGAAGTGCCAGTCCAGCCTGGTAGGCCAGCCTCACCCAGTGGAGGAGTGCCATGTCCCAGAAATAGTGAACAGACTGATGGAGGAAGTCTGGTCTCTGGATGACTCTTTAAAGGTTCCACCCTAGCTGCATGGAATTCTTAGGATCAAACAAGCCCTTTCCTTTAAATCCCCAGTTTCAGAGCAGGGCAAACCTGTGCTCCACTCCCTGCAGCCTTCCAGAAAGTATTTTTACAGCCTGGAATTCTAGAAAAAGCTGAGTGGAGCTCGTGCGTTCGCTGCCATGACCCCACTCGGTGCCTCACTAGCAGCGCGTGGAGCTGTGGGGAAGAGCTTGCACCCACTGTGTGCTTTCACCCCTGCCTCCCCCAGAAGACGCTTTCCTTGCCCCCAGCCCCATCCCACATTCTGAAGGCAGGTCACGCCCACAGCTCACCCCTTCCAGTCCTATTATTTCTTCCTCATCCGGGTTTCTTTTATTTATTATTAACAACATTATTTTGTGCGGACACATCATGTGTTGGTACCCTCTTTTCCCTCGTCCCTGTCCCCAGTACTGAGGACTGTCCTCAGTGGGATTGCGTGTCTTCCCCATGGGATTGTGTGTTACGTGTTGTGGCAGCAGTCAGTTTGGGGGGTGAGGCAATGTCTCTAGGCATGATGTCTCCACCTGTGGCTCTTACAATCTTTCTGCCCCCTCTTCCACAAAATTCCCTGAGCTTATACTCCGCTCTTGAACATCTCCAGGTCTTGCCATCGTTGAAAAATCTAACAGACCAAAAACTCTCCCCACAACTCCTCCAGTCTCCTGCTGCGGCTGGAGTCCTTGACCCTGCCCTCCATACCTGCCCTCCCGTGTCTCCATTGTCTTCCTCCCACTGCCCACCTAGTCTGTCTCCTCTTCCTCCATCTACACAGAAAAGCTCCTTAAAACAGGAACAGGTGACAAGAGTTCCAGCTCTGGGACTGTCTTTGATTTGCAGCTTCTCATTCTGCCTTCACAACAACCCTTGATATTTTTCTCAAATAAAATCCTAGCCTGGCTCTAAATGTGGCTCGTCACTCAGATTGCTGAGCTGGCTTGTAGACACTTTTTTTTTTTTCCATCTAAGGATGCAATTACAAAGGCACCAATCTCCCACGTGGACTTGCAGCCCGAACCACACCACCTACACCACTTGGCTTTCACTCTGACCTTGACTGGATCAAGGGAGCACTTGCCTCAGCCTCAAGATACTGCCAGGGCCCACATGTGAAGGCCATGGTTAAAATTAGCACCAAACAACACCCACTACAGTGGCCTCGCTCTGCTTTCTCATCTGCAGGAAGAGCCGACCCTGCACGCCCCTCTGCCTGGCACGCGTCCCGTGAGCCGGCAGTGCTGCTTAAGGAAGTCCACGGTTTTGGAATTCTGCAGGCTCAGGGAGATAGTGGTTTCTTCGAAGCATTTCAGTTCAAATCATGAAATTGATGCAAGATGAAGCACACAAAACATCTCCAGGCAAATTGGTGTAACTTTCTTATTGCTGTTGTGACAAATTACCACAGAGTTAGTGGCTGCACACTGCAGCATTCTTTCCTTTCTTTCTGTTTTTAAATTTTTTAAATTTATTTATTTGCAAACAGGGAGAAAGAATGAGAGAGAGAAAGAGTGTGGTCATACCAGTGTTTCCTGCCACTGCAAATAAACTCCAGACACATGTGCCACTTTGGGCATCCGGCTTTACATGGGCACTGGGGAATCGAACCCAGGCTGTCAGACTTTGCAAGTAAGTACCTTTAACCACTGAGCCATTCCTCAGCCCCGGCTGCTTACAATTTTCTTACAATTCCAGAGGTCAGAAGTCTGAAATGAATCTTCAGGGGCCTGTTTAGGTGTTGACAGGTCTGGCTGCTTGTGGAGGTACTCCATGAGAATCTTTCAGATTCCAGAAGCTTCCTGTACTCTCTGGCTAGTGACGCTGTCTCCCACCTTCTGCATGCATCTCCCCAGTCTGCTTCTTCCCATCACCATCTCCTCTCTGACCTTCCTTATTCCTTCTCATAGGAGGACTTTTGTAATCACGTTGTGCCCACCCCCAGAACGCAGGATAATCATCCATCTCCCGACTCTCACACGTACTGGGGATCAGGACGTAGATCTGTGCAGGGGCCGTTATTTAGCCAACTGCCCCAGGCACATGGTCAGAGTCCATCGTAACCAAAGTGACATGCAAGGCTGTCAGGGTGCCCGAGTTAAGGCTGCGACCCAGGCCTCCATCAGCGGCAGGAGCTAGTGGTAATAGGTTTCGGAGCTCTCTTTAGGCTATGAGGGAAGCAGGGTGCAGGAATGGCTTTCAGGTAGGTGGAGGACCCATGTTTATCAGATTCCCACAGAGACTGGGAATCTGGAGGAAATGCTAGTTCTCCTGAGAGCTGCATGAATATGGGAGTCACAGCCGCCTCCCCTGCCACAGGGCTCCTTATCAGGACCTTGACAAAATTACTGCTCTCAGCCACACAGGCAGTTATCTTTCCTCCATACATTCACAGGCCACACCCAACCCCAACCCCAGGAAAGCCGTGGGCCTGTCTCTCTCGCATCTCCTCCCGTCCTCAGAATGCTCCAGCCGGCTCCCAGCAGCCTCTGCCTCCCTTCCTTTCAGCAGCCCTCGCACGTGAAGGCTGGCCAGGAAACATCAGACGTAGCTGGGTCAGAACTGTGCTTCAGAATATCCTACCAAGGCCTTGAACTCGCTGGGCGAGGGGAAGGGGACCTGAGGCACAGCCGTGCAGTTGCCCAACACAGGGCTCCAAAGATTGGCTTTTCTTGGGGCTTACCTACAGGTGCCCCCAGTTTACAATCCACAAACCTCAGCAAAGCAAACGCAGAACCAAGCCCTATGGCGACAAGAGGAGTGGAAGAACCATGGACCTTCCCTGAGAGAAACAGATACATGTACTTGCAGCCCAGAGGCCGCAGGACTCAGACAGCCTGGGGTAGGAGGACAGACCTGGCCTTCTCACACGGTCAGGAACAAGGACAAGCCCAGGACACGGGTGAGAGAACGGCATTTTCAGAAGGAGACGCTGGGAATAAAGGCCTTTGTGGAAGACCAAGTGTTATCCATAGGGTTAGAGACAGACCGCTAAGGTTAAGCCTTGTCTCAGATACTGGTTGATTCTGTCTACACTAGTTCCTGTGACAATGGATTCTGTGTTGTTTAATCCGGCATCCACTAAGCACATGTGGCGACTGAACACTTGCAAACCTGTCTGCTGTGACTAAGGATCCAACCGTTAACTTTTATTTAGCGTCAGTTGTGGGAAAATAAGACTCTAGACATCTAACTTTCACTTCAGTTTCCTCATCTGCCTCACAAAGAAAACAGGAGCCGGAATCCGACAGTCTCATGAAGAGTGGACAGATGCAAAGTAATGGGAAAGTCATAGGAAACTTACCATTCATTCTAATTAGCGCTAGTGTTATTTAAAGGTGTGGGGGTGTTTATAAGGCAACATGGGAAGCTGGCAATGAAAACAGGGCAGAAAACCGAGGGGGATTTTTTTTCAACTGCCACAGACACATCAGGAGGTGTTGGGAATCACACTGCGGTTGGCAAAACTTTGAAATTTTTTTTTTTTTTAGATGATTCACACATTTTCATTACTTTGTTACTCTCATCTGTTTCCCATCAGAAAACCCTGAAAATGCAAAGAGGGTGTTTACTGGAATGTAGGGTGTCTGAGGAAGAAGGATCTGGAAAGATACAGTTTTCTGCAGCCAAACTAGGGAGGTGACCACAGGAGATAGTGGCAGATTGGGGAGAGCTGACAGATATAGAAAGGAGAGAGGCCGGTGGAGTCCATGCTCAGTGCCAGTGGAGGACGGAGAGCAGAAAATGGGCTTGGGGCTGAAGAGGAGGAATGAGAGCCTCCCCGGGACATGAGAACATGGACATACAGCCTCTCCTTCCTGGGACTTTTGTGACCCTGCTTACCTGGAGAGGATGTTTCCTTGGGAACCCTAAAGCTTCCACGCACAGTGAAAGCGCTATTTCTAAGGGCTGGGGCAGAATCCTCCAGTGCTAAACAAGGGGCTTGGAGACACCCTGACGGGCATCTAGCATTGTCTCTTCATCCACTCATCTCTTGGAACTCAGGCCCCAAGGGGCCTCCTGACATTCTTGCCTTGAGGGGCTTCACAAGGCAACACCTTGCATACCATGAGCCAGGCCTGCTCTGGCATCTCACGGGCCCTTCCATCTCCTAATGTGAGATCTCCCCTTCGGGCCTCAGGGTGCTCAGCCCTGGGGTGCAGGTGAGGGCTCGTCTGCCCAGACCCAAAGCCCCTCTCTTAGTGTGTTTCTCATTCTACCTCCGTGCAGGCAAGGGCTGGAATTCAGGCTTCCCCTGTCTGGACACCCCTGATGTAGTCCAAAGCAATGTTATCAACTCAAATGATCTACCCCGTGTCCAGAGGGGACCCCTTGGACATCCCAGGAGGCGGGTCCATCACGCACTGTGTCACTGGTGAAGATCCAGGGGTGGACACGCATTAGGAAGCTGCTGCTTTTAGTGCTGTCCTGCAGATGCAGGTACAGGATGTCCTTCCTTGCCAGGGGACATGCAATCTCCCCATGGTATCTGGGTCTCTCTGCAGCCCCAGAGCTCTCACGGTCTCCCCTGCAACTGCTCTGTGCCCCCTGTGGTTGGACCACTCCCTGCTCCAGTGGTGTGCCCACCTGCCTTCCTCTCTAGCCCGTACCTCGTCCCCCAGCTCCCAAACTCAATCCTCAGCTCCTCAGAAAAAGGGCCATGCCTGCTCCAACTGAGCCAAATCCCTCTTTGCCATGCCCCAGCGCCTCCAACATCCCACTTTCCTAGCAGCTATTACAGTTGGACTTTTATTTTTGATTGGGATGCCTCTTTGATGGATGTCTTTTTCCCTGCTGGAATGCCACTTGCCTGAGGGCACAGAACCCATCCATCTTGATCATCATGGCACCTGAAAGGCTGGCGTATTGCCTGGCTGGCGCTAAGTGCTTGTCAGCCACTTGGGTGAGATGAGCGAATGTTCAGACCATCCCCCTCACCGTGCATGTCCCCACAGAGGCAGAGTACAGGAGCCTGCCCAGCCTGGGGGGAGGGAGGGAAGCATGGTTTGATCACCTACGGATGTGACTCCCACACCTGGAGGCATTTGGGTCAACAGAAAATAACTGCAGGCAGCCACACACCTTGTGTGTTGGTTAACCGATAGATCAGGCTTGTTCTCCCCCCTCCAGGATGCCCTCTGCCTGCAGGTCCCTCCCCCGACAAGTAGAAACCACAACCTAGGAAATAATAAGGTCCATTCCATTAGCCTGTCAGCCATGCTTCTTCTACTCGTCCCCTCTTGAAGATTAGCTGCCAGGCTAGTGTGCCTAATACTAATAGTAACTGTAGGTAAGTTGGTGTCGTGGGCCTGTAATCACAGCACTTGGGGATGGAGGCTGGGGGACTGTGAATTGGAGGCCAACCTGGACTACACAGTAAGACCTTCAAACCTATGGACAACTTAACTGTGCACCAGGCATAGTTTTTACATATGTCACATGCACAAATGCCTTCGAACCTTCCAACGATCCCATGAGGTAAGTTCTTATCACTGTGGTGGTTTGAGTTGGATGTCCCCCATAAACTCATGTGCTTTGCATGCACAGGTCTGCAGATGGAGGCCATTTGGGAGGTGGAGCCTTGCTGGAGGAGGTGTGTTGCTGAGGGGGGGGGTGGCTTCGGAGTGGTAAAGCCTAGCTTCCCCCTTGCCAAAGCTCAGCTTTCCACCTGCTGTGACAAGAAGTGATGTCCAGCCTCTCATCGACTGTCATTTCCCTGCCATCGTGAAGCTTCCCCTCGAGACTGTAAACCAAAAGAAAACTTTTCCTCCCATCAGCTACTTTTGGTTGGGTATTTTGTCCCAACAACGTGAAAGAACTAAAATAATCATCATCTCCATTTGACCAAAAATGCCTTCTGCAACATATTTTCACAGAATGTGCCCAACATTATGTCTCCATCTATTATGAGTCAAACCACAAACAGCCACACCCAGAGCATCTTCGCTTAAAGTGCTGTTAGCACAGTTAGGCAGTGTCTTGAGTATGTCCACCCTGGACCACGTCCCCAAGCCCCGACTAAGAGACATGAATTTTATGGCCTCTTTGGGAAACTTCTGCCGACCTATTTTCCCAACCATTAAAAATTTTTTTTTTCATTTATTTATTTGAGAGCAAAGAGAGGTAGAGATAAAAGATACGGAGAGGGAGAATGGGTGTACCAGGGCCTCTAGCCACTTACAAATGAACTCCAAACACATGTGCCACTTTGTGCATCTGGCTTTATGGGGAATTGAACCAGTGTCCTGGGGTCATTAGGCTTTGCAGGCAAGTGTCTTAACCACTGAGCAATATCTCTAGCCTCCCCCCCACTTTTTTTTTTCAAGGTGGAGTCTCACTCTACCTTAGGCTGACTTGGAATTCACTATGTAGTCTCAGAGTGGCTTTGAACTCACAGCGATCCTCCTACCTCTACCTCTCAAGTGCTGGGATTAAAGGTGTGCGCCACTATGCCTGGCTTTTGTTTCTTTTCTTTTCTCTCCTTCCTTCTTCCTTCCTTTCTTTATTAGGTAGGGTCTCACTCTAGCCCAGGCTGACCTGGAATTCACTATATAGTCTCAGGCCGGCCTTGAACTCACAGTGATCCTCTTACCTCTGCTTCCCAAGTTCTGGGATAGAAGGCGTGTGTTATCACGCCTGCCTCCCACCACCACTTTTGTTACTTAGACTTTTATCACTGTTTTTCCCTTTCTTGTCATCTGGGAGTCATATTCATCTGGATTTATGAAAAGATACCCCCAAACCTTCCTCCAACAATTTAGGGGTTCAAACATTAACATTTTAAAAGGCATGCTCTCTATCTTGCCAAGGAACAAACATCTCGTCCCTCTCTCTGGCCACACTGGCTAGGTTACCGTCTCTCCAAAACCATTTGCAGTCTTCCTTTAGCAGGCTCTGAGCCTATAATCGATGCCCTGGGATCTCAGCTGTGGTGTCTGTGGACTGCCTCAGGCCCCTGACACATAGAACCCAGTTCCTCCAAGAATAAAATGGGGGGATTGAATCCTACCACAGCTTTTGGCCTTGTTAACATGAAGCTCCCAAGTTCTTTCTCTGGTACATCTCAACCAGCCAAAAAGATTGCTTTAAATTTTACTTTCTGAAGGTTTATTTATAAAAGAATAGATATTTTAAAAATATTGGCTATGCCTTCTCAATGCCTGGTCTTCCTTTCATTCATATTCCACTTCCCCAGGTAGCAATATGTGACAGTCTTAAGACCAGCATTATATTCCCTTCCTTCTGGTAGGTTCTCCTTTCTTTTTTTTGGGGGGGGGGAGGATGGACTTTTCTTCACTTGAGGCCATCTGAGGACTACTGCTGAAGATCCCCTCTCACGCTCTCTGCACGCAAATAAATAAATAAAAATAAAAATAATGTAAAAAGAAAAACAGGCTGGAGAGATGGCTCAGCAGTTAAAGGCGCTTACTTGCCAAGCTTGATAGTCTAGGTTCTTTAGTACCCATGTAAAGCCAGATACACGAAGTGGTGCATGCATCTGGAGTTCCTTTGCAAAAGGCCCTGGCCTGCCTATATTCCTTCATATCCTCACACACTCTCTCTCTCTTCCTACCCCCTATGTAAATTAAAAAAAAAAAAAAGAAAACCCCTGCCTTTTGGCAGCACAGTGACCACAGATGCCAGCAGTCCAGCCAAGTGCCCTCTCCCTGAAAGATGGCTGTGGAGCACAATGTCCTGGGGATGTAGCATCGTTTCTAAAGAAGGGACACTTCATGATGCTGCCCATTGGCTCCTGCTGCCCACATCCCCCAAACTGCCTTGCCCCGTATCCTTTGAAGATCAGTTCTTAAGCTTCTAGCTCGTTTCTTTGACTTGACCAGCCTCCCACTCAATTCCTTTCTTGCTTTCCACAGTCAATTGGACTCTCTTGCTTACAATGCAAAGAACCTAATTGATACACATACCTGCCACCACCACTACACATGCGTGTGTGCATGTGCATGCACACACACACACTCACATTCACATTCACAAGAAAAACTGACCTAGATTGTCTGCAGTCTTTTTTTCTTTTTTCCTTTCCCTCCTTCCTTCCTTCCTTCCTTTCTTTTTTTTTTTTTTTTTAAGGCAGGGTCTCTTCCTAGCTCATGATGACCTGGAATGCATTCTGTCATCCAGGCTGGCCTTGAACTCGCAGTGATTCTCTCACCTCAGCCTTCTGGGTGTTGAGAACATAGGTGTGAGCCACCATGCCCAGCTACGTTCTCTTTTTACCTCTAACACAGTACTGAGAACTCCGTGCACAATGCAGAAGAGTTCTGGGTGCTCCCTGATGGCTTCTCATAACATAGGCTATAGGGCATCTAAGACTCAGGAGAAGAAAAAGGAAAAATCCAAAAGCTATGGCAAGAAGGGATTTTTAAACTTCCGTGGCAGACTACTGTCAAATGTGTTCACTCAGTGTTTTCACTCTACTGAGAGAAATATACCCCAAGGCCCCATCCACTCCTGCATAGCCCCGCCCCTCATGTTGACTTTGACCATGCACTGTGCTTTGCGCTGACCTTGTACTTGGGCCAGTGGGCTGTAAGTGTGTGCTAGTTTTTTCCATTAATTTTAGAGTTCATTCTTTTTCTTTTATTTTTGAGACAGGGTCTTACTCTTTAACCTAGGCTGATCTGGAATACACTATGTAGCTGGGACTGACCTCAGACTTGCAACAATCCTCCTGCCGTGGTCTCTCAAGTGCTGGGATTACAGGCATGAGCTAGCACACCCAGCATGCACCAGTGCTGACACTAGGCCTTAAGAGTCCTCAGCGTCTCCTCTTTCATCTGTAGGAGTTTGCAGCCTCTCCCATGAGAAGTTTGGGCCCACGGAAACAAGAGAGTGCTATGGAGCAAGCCTGAGCCCAGCTCTCGGCCTGGAGCCAGGCTCAGTCTAGAAAAGCTGAACCTTAGACTAACATTTGGATAAGCGTCCCTCAAAGCTTTGTCACAAGTGTGTGGTGCTAGTAGGAGGTGGTGGCGGAACCTTTAAGGGAGGTTCTAGTGGAAGGAAGTTAGCTCATGAGGTGAGCAACTTCCTCCATTCCTCTCAGCACTTCACTACAGAACCTGAAAGCAATGGAGTCAACTAACTATGAACTGAAGCCTTCAAAACTGGGAGCCAAAATATCCCTTTCCTCTTCTGATTTATTTTGGGTATCAGTTACAGCAGCAGTAAACTGACAAACTCCCAAGACAGCCCGAAGATGCATGAAGAACAAACGACTGCAGCAAGCATCATCTCAGCATTGTCTTTGTTACGCAGCATTCTGTGGCCACCGCTGACTGATACAGATTGGTTGTGATCTCCTTTTACCTGAAGCCTAACAGTGTTCAGATTCATGCGTTCCAGGTGGAGACAAGGGCACACCTACCTGCCACTCTGACCTGGGTGGGGGTGCAGGCTCTGCAGGGCAGCACGCGGAACTCTTCTGCCTGGTACATGGAGTAGTCAGTACTGGCAACCACCAGGGTGTCTCCAGGCTTCCATGACTGCACGTTGTCAACTAGATTCAGGATGGTGCTGTTCACATTCGTGTTGATGCTGACCGTGAGCTTGGGTCTCACTGTAACCCAAAACAGGAAGGACTGAGATACAGCCCTCCACCCTCAGCAAACATGTGGCTACCCACCTCTTCCCTTCCCTCCCCTCCCCTTCCTTCCTCTCCCTTCTGGAAATCTGTAAATGCCAGGTGTGCCTATCCAAACCCAAATCACCAGGCTCACTCCATCCCAGTGGCCGTACTTACAGGTTTTTGAAGTCAACAAAATACCAACCAGAAAAAAAAAAGAGCCATTCATTAGCTCTGGGCAGAGGAATTTTCCACTGACTTAACTGGAGTTCAATACGCTGCCTCGCCACACCCACTTTGCCCAAGATGTAAAACATAGTTCTTCTCCACTGTTATTTACAGTAGCTCTCTCTCTCCACCTTCCCCTTGCAGAAGTCCATCCCTAATGAATGCCTTCTGGAGAGTGCCCAGGGCCTTCCAGAACAAACCAACCATTTCCAGTCCTTTCTAAGGGCCTCAGGAACTGGGTTTGAAATAACAGTACCGGAAGTGGCAGAGACCTGTGTCTGTGTCAGCCTTATTCATCCCATCAGCAGACCCTCCCCTTCCAGAAGGCTATGGTAGGGTGGGGTGCTACTGTTTGTGACCAACTCCAGAAACCCTCCTGCTGCCCTTGTTTATACTGGGGTTCCCACTGGGCACTCAGTTGGGGGGGACTATGTCACTAGACTGCTCCTGAGGCAGCTAGCTGACCTAGTTATCCAGATTCATACTGCGTAGCTGGCCACTAAAACAGAGCACAGCTGCCCTTCTGTCCCCGACAAGGAACCAGGATCTGCTCACCCGGTTTCCCACAGAGGAACCGCACACGGTAGTTCCGGCAGGCACGGCCCCGGGTGTAGCAAGCAAACCTGTAATCCTGGCCGTTTTTGTAGACAACCTCGGTGCTGAGGGTGACTCCATCCATTGTTGTGGCCTGGGAATGGCACGGAAATTACAGAGGAAGGTCACTTTGTTTTATGAAGAGGGAAAGTGATGGTTAATGTCCTCAACTTATACTTACAAGTCTAAAATTGTCCCTGCTGCAGACCGATCTACAGCGGCCCAAGACTATTATCCTGACGACTGTGGGCGTGAGTTCTGTTACATGGAAGGTAGCATGAAGTCTTGGAATGGATGAATGACTTGCCTGGGTCCTATTGTACCTACTGCTCATGCCTGCGCAGGCATTTAAAGGACACCAGCCATGCCTCTTTCGTAAGTCTATTCCGCCACCACTAAGCCATGCCCAGGGCCTGGCGTTTAGGTACTGAGGACTTGCCCTGTTTAGTCCACAGGTGCCAACCAGGCTTCCACACTCCATGGAGAGCCTAAACCATGGGAAGTATCCAAGATATGATACGGCAGGGCTACAGCCTGAGCCTCAGGACTTCAAATGCTGGCTGAGTGATCCTAATAGGTAGAAAAGTTCAGGACCCACTCTTGGAGTTAAGGAGATCAATGCTTACATGCATCCATCTCATTGTCACAAACTATCAGGGGGTGGTTGGTTCTGGAGATAAGGAAAATGACACTCAGAGAGACTAATTTGCCAAGATAGCAAAGCCAACAATGGCAGTCAAAATTGGAACCTAGGCTTAATGAAACTCCAAAGCTGGGCCTTCAGAGCCCCACCCATTGGTCATCAGGGAGCTTTTGTTCAAACAAGTGCCCCTCCCTCTGTATCCTGGGCTCTCATGGAGGGCAAGGACCAGAGTTTTGGGCACCTCACAAAGCCAGCCCCACCATCGTGTAGGAGCCTGGCACAGAGTGAGGTCATAGCTGATGGGGACTGCCTCGAAGAAAGCTACAAGGGCAGGTAGAGATTTCAGGAACAGGCTGGAGGAGGGGGGATCCTTCCAGCTGGTAACTAGCCCAGAGCCAGGGTGTGCCTACTGAAGGCCGCCTGCCATTCAGAGACATGCAATTTAGAAAAAGGCCTGCAGCTGGTGTCATCTTTGGCACAGAAACTCAGAGGACAACATGCATGGGGAAGGGAGAAAGTATCATCAACCTTTGGGGAAAAAAAATGGGAAAAAGGATACTTTTTAGGAAGAATTGTTTTGAACCTAACAGAGCCCACGGCCTTTAGCTTAAAAGCAAAGTCATGCAGATGTGCACAGCTAAAATTCAGCTCTTTTCCTGGAGTCCTTCCCCCCCCCCATCCAGGATCTCGGTGCTCTCCATTTCAGCTGAGAGACAGGTCATAAATCTGCTGTTATAGGAAGGAGCCTTCTTAGGCCCTCAACTGTGGAGGTTGTCCAACTATCAAGTCCTGCTCTTCTGACTTCACAATCCCCCACCCCCACCAAGCAGTGTCCTCTTCAGTAAGAGGCTCATTACACTGCAAACAGGGCATCAGCTCATCTCCGCTGGAACTGGTCCACAACAATTTTGAAGGAATGTCTGCTCAATTCTGCTTCATTCTCTTTTTTTTTTTCTTTCATTTTTCTGACCTAAAGAATGACCTCAGCCTTGTGTAAGAAGAATAGAAAGAGACCTAGCAACATTCAATGAAGTGGATCATCACTTGAAGTAGACATAATTGTTACTCATGCTTACAAATAATAGTAAAGTAATGAGTAAAATGATATTAACAGCAAAATTAAGTAAGTTTGAATACAAAAAATTTTTGATATCCCTATGGCTCAGGTGCATCGTGCATTGTGACACTAAGTCCACAAAATCATGCCAAGAGGGTACAATTATAACACTCATTTTTGCAAGTGAGGACACCTAGGCATGAAGTCAAATAACTTGACTGACATCTACAGCCAGGACTGTGAATGGGGTAGCGGGGCACAAATTTGAAGGGGTGCCCACTCCGTGGGGGTGCACACGCAGAGGCAGCTCCTGAGGAGTTGTGCCGCTTTGAACCTGTCACCCTGGGCCCCTCACTGCAAGTAGTTCCCAGCTCTCAGGGACACAGAGAGGGGTCACCGTGGCAAACTCAGGCTCCCAGAAGCATTTTTCCTAGCCACCAGCTCAGCCCCCAAGCATAGTGCCAGCTTCTGTGGGGGTGCAAAAGCTACCCGACCCTACTGGACCCTGCCTGGCCTTGAGAGGGGATGGGCTTGAAGAAGAGACAGGTCACAGATGTAGAAAAAGAAGGACTTCCTTTCTCCTCCCCTTCCTTCTCTTCCCCTTCCCCTTCCTTTTTCCTTCCTTCCCTTCTCTCCCTTTCCCTTCCTTTTCTTTGCCTTCCCTTCCCTTCCTTTTTCAGAAATGTGAACTAGCAGATCTTAGGAAAGATTTCTTTGAGAATTTCTGTGCCAGGCCTGTCTACTGCAGTCCTCCCTGTCCCCAAGGACCTGTGTCTGTGTAGAGCAGTGTCCCTGAGCCATTTTGTGTCAGACGTAGTTCTGGGCGCTGGTAGTCGACTCAGACATGAAGAGGGGTGAGGAAAAGACCTGTGCCTTGGCGAGGTGAGGGGGGCTGGGCAGACACAGTGGGCTGGTTTCTGGGACAAGCATGTAGGAGGCTGCTCCACCCCCGCCTCACCTGCGGGATGACTAACAAGGGCACTTAGCTCCTGGCTGACAGGCGTCACGGCTGTGGCATCTGCTGTCCTGTCTCCTATGAGCACACAGCAAGGCTGCCCCACCGTGTGGCCTCGGGAACCCACGTAGGAGTACATCCCGTGTGATCCATTCTGCCTTTCCGAAGTGTTGAGGTAGTCTAGCTGAGGCCGGGTCATGATTGACAGCAAGGAGTAGGGTACACCTACCGTTGCCCCCGCCCCGCCCACGGCACTACATCCTTCATTGCTCTAGAGATGGACCTTGAACTTCACCTTTGGAGGTACATGATTCAGGAAGTTTTAGTTGGCACCTCCGTGGACCTTAAGTTTTGCCCAGCAAAAGCCACGCTTCCTATTCTGCACTTGGGAGTTTTGAACCAATGATGAGCTAAGATGATACTCAGCAGGATATTTTCAAATAATGCTCTCCTTGCCAAAGGCAGGCCTGAGCCTCAGGGTAAGGGGGGGCCACTGTGGTTTTTATTCTCCCCTGGAACTTAGGGGTTTCACGGTCAAGGCTACTCATTTTGTTGAAAGAAAGGGACCCTGTGCTCTGGCTACAGCTAGGGAGTGATAATGACCTCCAGGAAAGGTTCCAACCTCTCAGCCTGGCTTTGACTATGTTTTGGATACTCAGGGCAGGGCTGTGTCCATGCTGGAAATAGAGTAAAAGAAGAATGGGAACTGCCTCGGGAACCCTATTTTCCTGGCACGGTGGGGTGGGCCTTCAGTCAGCGGTGGTCTGGAGCCAGACGGCTGTCAAGCAGACCCCAGGAAAGGCCATGTGAGCATTCCCAGACATAAGTGGAGGGAGCAGGCCAGTAAAGGACTTGACATCTACGGTCAGGTAAACTTAAGAGACAAGACTATGGCTACTTTGGAGTTCAACCCAGAATATTGAAGGTTGAGAGGAATGTGGCAATTAAGTCAGAGAAGTGTGTGTGGAGCGGGTGGTCTGTGGTTTGGAGTTCTGCGGGACCCCAGAGTCTGTGACTTCCAACCTAACCTGGGCACATCCTTGATGATAACACCTGAGCTGTGGAGGAGGAAAAGGTTCTGGCTAAATAATGAGAGCGGCAGCCTGGCCTATGCCGAACACGGTGCAGATTTTTCTCCCTGGACAAAGGTTCTGTCTTTAATGCAAGCTGGACCAGAGCTTAGCCAAGAAGACAGACATGTGATCTGGTCAGATGACCCGGGAAGAAATGTACCAATGCTTCATACTACAGGTATCTCTTGTTATCCACACAGGATTGGTGCCAGGACCCCAAGATTCCACCACCACCACCAAATCTGCCCGTGCTCGAGTTCCTTATGAAAGCAGCGCAATATTTGTATATAACCTGTGCACATCCACCCACATACCTTAAACCATTTCTAGATTGTTTATAATACCTAATCCCATGTAAATGTCTCCTACATGGCTGTGAGGCTATCACTATTAGGAAACGATGACAAGAAAGAAGAGTCTGTACATACAGGGTTTTTTTTGGGGGGGGCATGTTTGTGTGTGGTTGGTCACCCATGTACATGTGGAGGCCAGATGTGGACATTGTCTTCCTCAACTGTTCTCTAACTTGTTTTCTGACACAAGGTCTCTCACTGGACCTGGGGCCTCACCCATTCAGCTAGACTGGCTGCCCAGCAAACCCCAGGGGTCCTCCTGTCTCTGCCAGTGCTCATATTGCAGGCACGTGCAGCCATGCCTGGTTTACACGGGCGCTGAAGTTCGGAAGTCAGGTCCTCACGCTTACAAGGAAACCGCTTACACACCAAGCCATCTCCCCAGCCCATTTTCTGAATATTTGGGTTCACAGTTAATTGAATTAGTGGATGTAAAACATTCATAACCAGAGGCTTTTGTTGTTGTTGTGTTTCGAGGTAGGGTCTCACTCTAGCCCAGGCTGACCTGGAATTCACTCTGTCTTCTCAGGGTAGCCTCAAACTCACAGCAATCGTCCTATCTCTGCCTACCAAGTGCTAGGATTAAAGGCATATGCCACCATGCCCGGACACTTTCTTCTTTTTTTAATTCACTGAAGCAGGACATAAGGCAGGAGTGACATGAAATAAGTGTGTCTCATAAACACATGTTTTGAATGCTTGGTCCTCAGCTGATGGAAATTTGGGAGGTGAAGCCTTGCTGGAGGAGATGGGGGTTGTTGGGGGTGGGCTTAGGGGTGTTATAGCCAGCTCCTGCTGCTGTTTTCCACCTGCTGTGGCAGAGGTGACATCCAGCCTCTGCTCATGCCAGCTTTACCCTGCCATCGTGAAGCTTCCACTTGAAACTGTAAGCCAAAGTAAAAACTTCCCTTCCATCCGCTGCTTTTGGTTGGGTGCTTTGTCCCAACAACAAGAAGGGATAGTAATAAGGGGTCTTTCTCAAATGACTTCTAAGTGTGTAGAAATATTTAAGTGGCCCTAAATCTCTCTTTTTTGGAATAGGATGGGGCATACGAAAACAAACCTATTTACTTTCCTACGACTCCCATCAGTGCCCCACATGTCACTGGCCCAGCTGCTGGACTATGAGGTCCAATTTCCCTATAGAATCTACTGTGGAGGTCCGGCTGTCCTCCAGGTAGAATAAACTCTGAGTGGAGATCCTTGGCAAATGCTGTCCATCTGTTAAATGGTGGCTTTTATCTAGCTTAGTGGAGAACGCGACCTTGGGAACATTCTCCCTCTTGGAGGTCTCAGTGTGCATCCCAAATCCTAGCTGTCCCCTGTAGTCACAAGGGCTCAAAGAAGTGAGAAGGGCAGGCCACACACACCCCTGCGCCTGGGGCTCTGTCCCCATGGCTGAAGAAGCCGAGTACTGACAAGGAGCAGGAGCTCACAGGCAGGAGCCCGAGAGGATTCAAGCCCCAGCTTTGAGCACACAGAAGGGCTCTGCTTTCGTCTCTCAGAGGGGAATGGTCTGCTCTGGCTGATTTTCCTCATAGGGGAATGAGAGTCATACCACCCAAGTCACCAGAAAGCAGCCTGTGATCCACAGAGCCTTCTTCAAAACCAAGACTTCCTGTGCAGCTGCTGTGAGTTTGGTACCTGTATGTCAATGGGACGGTTGCAGATTCTTCCAGGATAAGCTACCCGCAGGTCTGAAATCTTCTCCCCACCTTTGCTCTGAGGCACCTTATCATGGTCAAACCACTCAGTCCACTCCACATCTAGGCAGAAAGCAAAGCCAGCGTCAGACAGAAAGTTGTTCCCCAGGCCCAGTCACACGTGGCATGGTCCCCAGGCGCCCTCAGCAAATGGGCCTGACTGTGGTCTGTCTATGGTTGCACTGGGTTGGGGTCAGGATGCTTCTAAACTCTCCCATCTCTCCCCTTCTTAACTAAAAACATCACTTATTGACCTTCTTATCTTACAAGAGCAATATCGATTCTACAAAGACAATGAGCAAGATGTAGGAAAATAAAGGTCCATCTGTGGGGGTGGTGGTGGCTAGAGAAATGGCTTAGCAGTTAAAGCACTTGCCTGTGAAACCTAAGGACCCAGGTTCAGTTCCCCAGTACCCACATAAGCCAGATGCACAAGGTGGCACATGTGTCTGGAGTTTGATTGCAGTGGTTAGAGGCTCTGGCACATTCATTCTCTCCCTATCTCTCTCTCTCTTATATAAATAATTGAATAAAAAATATATATTTTAAAAGTCCATCTACAAACCCATTCCTAGAGCCTGTCATAGACTTTGCTGCAAAATAGTGACAGGCTGCTCCAAGGCCAGGTTCTAGTATAGCTTCTGCCTGTGTTTCCTGGTCAGGATCACTGCCTGGCATATAAAGACACTCCCGGAACTAAACCAAACCCATGCGCCCCTGTGAGGATGCAATTCAAATCTTGACACTGGAGAAATCCTTCAGTTCACCAATGCGGCTTGAGTAATTAAGGCAGTTCCACCTTGAATTAAGCCCCTAGCAGTGAAGTGTTGCTATGGCTGTAAGAGAAATCCTTCTTTGTCAAAGATGGCGATTCTTGGCCTTGGAGGCCACTGTCAGGGTTTACCAGCTTGACTTGGACTCCTTACCTTGAACCCACTCGCTGGAGGAAGAGACGTTGAAATGTTCTCCATGCTCTGTCTGGAACAGTTTGAAAACCCGGGCCGCAGCAGAACCCCGGTGACCTGCCAGAGACATCAGACACTTGAGCAAGCGACCCCCGAATCCGTGACTACACTGGGGTTCTAGGACACAGGAAATACCTATACCTAGGATAGCTATGCATGTAACCCAACATAAAACTGTAAGCTTAAAGTATTATGATTTCTTTTTTGTAACTAAATTCCACTGTTCTCAAAGGTGAGCTTTGTAGATGACAACATGTCACAATGTCAAGAAGTTGTCTACTTCAGTGCTGGAGAAATGGCTTGGTGGCTAAGGCGCTTGCCTTATGTGACCCAGGTTTGATTCTCCAGGACTCACGAAAGCCGGATGCCCATGTTGACACATGCATCTGGAGTTCATTTGCAGTGGCTGGAGGCCTTGATGCACCCATTCTCTCTCCCCCCCTCTCATTTCTCTCTACTTGCAAATAAATAAAAATTATATTTAAAGTTGGATACTTAGTGGAGGCTTCTTTGAAAATGTAAATATTACGGGGAGAAAGCCGCTTTCCACCAGCATGGACTTTGGACACTGTCACATAATACAGCCAGTGAAGCAGGTGGACACTCAGCCAGGGGCCGGCAGGTGGCCAGCCATGTGCTGAGAGCAGTGGGTCACTCAGCAAGATCCGCAGCCTCTGGTCAGAGAGGCAGCGGAGAGAACCCGGCCTCTTGCCAACTGTTCATTACCATGATATTCAATATGGTCTTCAACGGACGAGGCGGGATTTCCTTTCACAGTGATGAAACTCCAGGGATGTCTGAAAAAAAAAATCAACAGAAAGTAAAGTTCTTCACACCTCGGAACCTGCTTTAAGGGAGAGTAGAGGCAGGGTCTCAGGGCTGGGCTTCCCCCTGCGGCTGGGGGGATTCACCCTCCACCCACAGGCTCTATGTCCCAATAAAACAAGGTCCTCTCTTTCAAGTGTGGTGCTGGCTTCCTCGCTGCATAGCCAGCCAGTCTGCTCACAGGGAGCCACTTTGACACCATGTTAGCAGAGGGCAAGTTATGAATCACAAATAGACACATCAACAGCCCAACTGTGCCACCCGCCAAGCCCAATTAGACCCCGACGCAAGTGTCCGGAAGGTGTCCCAAGGACAGAGATGATTCCTCTCACACCCATCTCCTCTACAAGGTGAGCTTGAAGAAAATGGCCCAGGCTGCTATGACTTACCACCCAGGCATTTGCCAACACCTCAGAAAGGAAGGAAAGATCTCTGCCTCATAATAGGATGGAAGGAGAGAAGGGTTTACGATTTGGCAAAGTCACACACCCATCTTCCCTCAGGGAGAGCTCTCCCTGCTATTAGAGGAGGACATTTTTTCACCCATTTTTTTTTTTTAAATTTTGCCTTCCCCAGCATACCTAATGCAGTGATTGGGGTCAGGACCTACTATCTCCAAATTTGATGGCTTAGCATATTGCACATTCTGTGCTGAAGGGATTTGAGAAATGGCAGGAACGATTCTCTGACCTTCCCCAGCCCTGCCCTTCAAAGTGCCCTCCCTACAGCTGAAGGAATAAAGACACTAGGAAGAACACCAATGGTCTGCTCTCTGTACTTGGCTCATTAGCTTTATCTGATCATACCTCCACCCTCCATGCTTCATGAAACTTGACTTAAAAATACTCAGGTCGAGTGACTACTTATGGTCTTCATTTTCTTATGAAGGTTACATGTCATGTAAAACAGTGTAGTAAAGAAATGAGCTGGGCATGGTGGTGCCACACGCCTTCAATCCCAGCACTTGGGAGGCAGAGGTAGGAGGATTGCCATGAACTCAAGGCCACCCTGAGACTACATAGTGAATTCCAGGTCAGCCTGGGTTAAAGTAGAGTAAGATTCTATCTCGAAAATCAAACAAAAAAGATCACCCCCCATAAAAAGGAAAAGAAAGAAAGAAATGACTGCCTTTCTCTTGGGAACCAGGCTCTGATTCCAAGTCCCCCGCCAGGAATGTAAGAAGGTAGAAGGGACGACACTTTGCCTCTGGTCCATGAGTTCCTCCCTCTGACTGTGAAGAAGCACAAGACTTGGGTGCTAAGTAACTTTTGTCTTATCTTGGGAGGTAAGCCACTACTGAATGGTGTTTAGCTGAGAGTGGGGACTCAGCTCTATCACTCTCTCATTTAAAATACTTCAGTGGCAAGCTGGCTAGCTAGACTACCAGAATCAGAGTTCTGGATTCAATGAGAAACCCTGTCTCAAGAAATAAGGGAGACAGTGACTGAGCAAGATACCTGGTGTCAACCTCTGGCCAACACACACACACACACACACACACACACACACACACACACACGTGTGCATGCATGTGCACCTGCACACACACATGCATGCACACCACACATACGTACACATGTAAAAATCTTCCCATGTCTTCTCGTCGCTCTGGGGGTAGAAAGCAAACGCCTAAGCTCAGAGCCACGGGCGGCCTGGTGTCCTCATGGCTCTGTCACTCACTCGCCCCTTATCCTTTTGCTGTTTCCTGCATTTCCCTCTGCCCCGGGCCTCTAAAGATGCAGGCTCTCTGTGGGGCACCCACTATGGGTCTGCATTCAGATCCACTTGCGCACTGCCTTCTCTGCAGCTCCACCACCGGTCCCCTTCATCTCCACCTGCTCATGCAAGCGGAGCGCCCCAGCCATGTCTCCCCAGTCACGTTCTGAATGAACAAACGAAGCGTCCAAGTCCTAGTGCTTCTACTGAGTGGACATGCTCAGGTTTTGTCACTCAAGTGTCTGTCTCTACAGAAAGGAGGAGTGGACATGTACTTCCCGCCTACCATGTCCATGCTGGCACATGATGACACCCATCCTCCCACGGCTCTTGCTTGTAAGGAGGGAACCGTCTCTGCCAGGTGGAGTGGCAGCTGTATTGCTCATATCATCCCATGGGATCCTCCCAGCACTCTTTCAGTAGCTCCCAAAGTACCCCGTCTTACAGATTCAGGAACTGCTCGAAGCAGAGGAGTCATTTGCCTGAGGTCACACCCATGGGTGGTACAGTCCACACTCAAAGGCAGGCATCAGAAGCCAGACCTTGGGCCAAGAGCCACCATGGCCTTCTTCCGCTGAGACCCTAAGCAGCCACTACTATCTCTCATCATACCCGTAAACTGTCCTTTCAGCATATGAAACAATGAGATGGAAGTGTACTTGGTGTTTGCTGACAAAGGAATATCGCCATGCCAAGATCTCATTGTCGTCTTTGGCCACTTGAGTTTCCTGCCTGAGTTTCCCTTCCAGAAGGCACAGCCCATGAGCTGTCAGAGAATGAAGCCCGGGACCCAGGGCAGCCCTCTCTCACCCAGCAAATCTGGGCCTGACCCGAGAGACTGCTTTGCTCTGTGGCCTCAAAAGGCCCTGGTCACTCCTAAGCTTGCCTAGACATGGAGAGCTGAAGGGAGAGGAGTCAAAGCCTCGGATAGCCATGGGGCAGAGAACTTTGACTTCTCCCCCACTCTCAGAGCTGAGAGCTGATTCTAAGGATCAAAAGGCATCGTTACTGTGGGGCAAACGGCTTCCCCAGGTGCTAATGCATGCACAGGCATAATCTCACAATCTGAAGCAAGCGGAACATGCCAGGAAAAAAAAAAAGCACCTTACCTCAGATGTTTGGCTAGGACATGACACTTTGCATATTCCCTAAAAATCTGTCTGCTAATCCCCACTGCATGTCGTGGACCTTACATCAAAGAGGAGAATAAAGCTAGGCTGCACATCGGGTCTTGACTCAGTTTACTGACTCTCACACCCAAAGCTCACACCCAAGACACACTCAGCATTGAGTCAGTGGCTGACTGAATAAGGAAGTCCTATAGAAACGTGCACATTGGAAGGGTGGGATATGCTTGTAGGGAAATCCAGGCTGCCCTAAATCTGCCCAGTGCAGACAGGCAATGTGCCTGCATGTCCCTATGTGTCATTTAGAGTCACATGGTCCTGGGGACTTATTTCCTGAGTGGCATGGAGTGCCTCAGAGTCCCAGAGCAAAATGAGTGTGAAAGTAAAGAGCGGTACCGAAATCCAAGGTGTAGGAAGTGCTTGCTGCCCAGTTTGGTCATTGCCTTCCGGGCCATGTCATCCAGGTTTCTAGAACCTTCATCATTCACTGCGATAGAAAGGATCCTGCCATCAGGCACAGCATTCAAGTACTGGACCAGACGTTCGCTCTCTTTCTTGGATCTGTAAGTGTCAAACCTAAGGAGGGGGGAGAGAGAGGGAGAGAAAGAGAGATTTGGATAACCTTCATAGAAGTCCAAAGAAAGAGATATTTAAACACATGTCTGTTTCAACAACTAATATGCCATCCACAACCCCAGGGGCTGAGATCTATACACAAAGCAGCTTTCTTCTTAAAGAGCAGGTGAAGAGGCTGGGGAGATGGGTTTATGGGACCTGAGCTCAATCCCACTACATAAAAAACCGGACAGGGCCCCACATGCCCATGACCCCAGTCCTGAGGGAGGGTGGAGACAGGAGATCATCATCGAGGCTCACTGTTCAGCCAGTCTGACCAGACAACAATGAACTCCAGGTTGAGTGAAAGACCATGTCTAAAGAAAATACGACAGAAGAATAATAGAGGAGGTCATGTGATGTTCTTTTCTGGCCTCTGCATGTGTGAATCAGGGACACACCATCTATATACAAACATATGTATGTACCACACATACTATACACACGCATGCACACACAGATGTGTGCACACATGCACACAACGAAGAGTTTGATTACATACTATACAGAGATATACAAGATGGAGGGGCAGGACTTGGCCACAGCCACCATTCATTGGATGAAATGCCACAGAAATAAGTACAGCAGTAGAGAGTTAAGGCTTCGGAACAGGGAGTGAGTAATATACTTGGAGCTTAGGCCTTTAATATCTCCTTTCATCCTAGAAGTTGTGGCTTATGCCTGTTGGAAGGTCCTGACTCTAGGAGACAATCCAGATGCCTAGAGCACCAGGGCTTTCTATCTCAGACCCAGACTGAAGCAATTCCTCCGAAATCCTTGGAAATGACACGGAGGTTGTGTCACATCATGTCTCCCACCCGTGGAGTAGCCTGTGTGTACTTCAGTCATGAAACTGGCATCTCCAGAGAGCTGTCTCTGCTCAGTTCCCCAGCGGTGTCCTTCTAGAGAATGTTTGCTACAGAGTGCCAGCATGGGAGCCCCAGGACCACCACTGGTCCTGCTCACAGGCTCAGCTCCACAGCACCCACCTGCCAACTCTGGGGAAGAGGCTGAAAGGGGAAGGAGAGGGAGATATGTCTGTTCTGCTTCCCACATCTCCCCGGAGCTCATCTGCTTCTATCCCCATGGCCTCTAATGGAGACCTCATCCCACCACTGTCTCTCTCATCTGGGCCACTGCCAAGGCTTCCTGGCCACCAGTTTTTTTGTTGTTGTTGTTGTTGTTGTTTTTTGGTGTTTCAAGGTAGGGTTTCACTCTAGCTTGGGCTGACCTGGAATTTACTATGCAGTCTCAGGGTGGCCTTGAACTCACAGCGATCCTCCTACCGCTGCCTCCCAAGTGCTGGGATTAAAGGTGTGCGCCACCATGCATGGCTCAGACTGGCCTTTTTTTAAAAAAAAAATATTTTATTTATTTACTTATTTATTTATTTGAGAGCAAGAGAGAGAGAGAGAGAGAGAGAGGTAGATAGAGACTAAGAGAGAATGGGTGTGCCAGGACCTCCAGCCACTGCAAATGAACTCCAGACACATGTGTCGCCTTGTGCATCTGGCTTATGCGGGTCCTGGGGAATCAAACTGGGGTCCTTAGGCTTTGCAGGTACACACCTTAACCGCTAAGCCATTTCTCCAACTCTCAGACTGACCATTTTATGAGAGAGAGAGAGAAGGGGGGGGGGGAGAATTGGCATGCCAGGGCCTCCAGCCACTGAAATTGACCTCCAGATGCATGTGCCCCCTTGTGCACGTGTGCGACCTTGCATGCTTGCATCACTGTTCGTCTGGCTTACGTGGGATCAGGAGAGTCCTCTAGGCTTTGCAGGCAAGAATCTTAATGGCTAAGCCATCTCTCCAGCCCACGGCCACCAATCTTTCCCTCCACCATCAACGCATTCTCTACAGAGCAGCCAGAATGTTCTTTGAAATCAGATCATGCCATTCTTCACAGCCTTCTGGTCCCCTTAAAATGAAGACCACTAACTTCATGTAGTCTTCGAGGCCCCGCCCTCACCCTTGCCTCTAACTCCATGCCTGCCTCTGTTTGGCTCTCACTCCCCCAGCGTGCCGCGCCCTTTGGCACCTCGGGCCCTTTGCACTTATTTGCTTCTCTGTGTGGAACACACCTTCCCTAACACGTCTTCACCTGCCGCTCTCCTCTCAGTGTTGCTTCCGCACATCGCCTTTCCTGATCACGTGTATGTATGTGTGTGTGTGTGTGTTTACTCTGACTGTACCGCTGTATCTTTTTTCTCTTATTATTGGAACCATAGCCTCTGAATATATGTGTGTCTGTGTCTGCGTGTGTGTGCGTGTGTGTGTGTGTATGCACACACACAAATGTCAAATTCAGCTTTATTGGACAAATGACTAGGGACGGAGGGGCCTCTCCAACCAGTATTTCCATTCCTGCCATTCATGTTGCAGGTCATTCTCCAACGCAGCCCCCAGCTGGGGCATGTGCGGAGTGAGTACATCCGTAAGGGAAGGCCAACCTTACCGGTCAGAATGGATGACTGTGGCTGACTTAGGGTTGATGACATGAACAATGACTCCACGGTGGCCCCAGCTCCTTTCAAAGAAATAGCCTCCCTCCTCCATGCCACCAGGGCGAAGGGTCTTGTTCAGAAATGTCCAGGAGAGCTTCTTCTGTCCGTGCAACTCAAGGGTGCCTCCTTGTCCCACTCCAATGTACTTCAGGCCGTAGTAAGGGTCTGGCTGGATGCCTTCGTCAGCCCTGCAAGAGAGAAGTTCCCCAGGGCTGACTGACATGTCTCCTACTGGATACGGAACCCTTGGGAGACCATTACTATTCCCTGACTCCCAGTGTGGCACCAGAGAAGTAGCCACACATGCGGTGGTGGCATCACGTCCATAGAAAAGCATTAGCAAGTTGACGATCGTCGGGCCGACCGGCAGGAGACCCACAGGCCGGCAGCAGTACCTGGCAGACAGCATTTGCAGCCACTTTCCTCGGCCTTGTTTCTTCCTCAGCCCTTATCGCCGAGGGTTGCATGTACACACTTGTGCATGCTTGGCTATCACCACTTAGAACTTTCAGCTGCCTAAAGATAGGCATAGCCAGAGGCAAATGCCACACAGAATTTCCCTGTGTCTTATTGCACCCAGACTGAAACATTCCCTCCTGGAGGGACGAGCGAGGCTTATACGACTCAGAAAGCTCGTGAAATTTATAAAGCGCAGAAGGCTCAGGAACTTGTAAGTCCACAAGTGCTTAAAACAATTGCCGAGGGAGGTAGAGCATCTTGCAAGTGTGTGGGGAGCATGTAGCTTTGAGTCCTCATGCCGAGTGGGGTGGGATTTTCCATGACATGGCTGCTTTTGAGCCCCCCGTGCTCCTGTAAGTAATCCCAAATAAACTCAGTGGCTCACCAAGCCCGACTTGCATGGTCTATTGTCAGTCCCTAACTGAGGTAAGTAGACATTTGCTGACATCATCCCAGGAAACGTCAGGTAACATACCCATCATGACACTAATGAACCCCTTCCAGAGCCTCTCCAAACCATAGCAGGATTAAAAGGCAGCTGAAAAGCTGGCAGAGACTTCTGTGACACAACTGCCTCGGGGTACCATGACAAATAAAACACTCCCTCACCCACTTCACCATATCTATCTTGTCTGGTGGGCTACAATGGTGCTTTTTATCTTACACAGAAGTCTGGCTCTCTTGCCACCCTCTCTCCTTCCAGAAGCCTCCCTTTCGTCAGACCCAAGAGCATCCCTTGACCCCTGAGCATGGGCTTCCCACCTTCCATACAGCACAATGCTGAAATTGCCCTCAAAAGGACAGAGGGCGCTCCCAGCATGCAGCTCTCCACCGTTGTCAATCAGGATGTGTCGGGTCCGTAGCACAATGGGCTCGTGGTGGTCTTTAATGACAAGCTTACCTGAAGAGGAAGGGATGAGGGAGGTTTGAGAACACAAAGGTTAAGGATTAGGTTAGAGTAGAGCCAAAGGCATCCTCCCTAAGCCCCTCATCCCTTGGGAAGGCAAGAAAGGCACATCTTCCAAGCACCTCTGTGCTCATTGTCTTGCAGTAATTGCTTTTCTCTACCATCTGCCTTGGAAGGTGTAAATAAGTGGCCATCTGGCTCACAGCCCTGCGTGCCCTGTGCCCAGCGTGTAAAGTTTAGAGAAGTACGCTGTTCAGAGCACCAGTAAGAGTTGCCATTGAAAATGCTCTTTTTCGTAAGATTGGCTCTTCCACAAGCCACTCATCCACGCTCTGAGGTGATAGTTATCTCAAAACCCGGGGTGCTCTGACATGAACCAACGTATGACACATTCACTGCGTCCATCTCCAGGCTCGATCACCTGCGTCCGTCTCCAAGGCTCGGGACGGTGGAGAGGACAGGCGGGCTTACCTCCCTCTGAGATGGTGATGGAGTAGACCGTGGCAGAGGAGGTGAGCAGCAGCCTTCTGCCCTGGCCGATGTATGCATGATGGTCTGGGTCATGCCCGGGGCTCCAGGGCTGCAGGTCCGGGCTCTGGTCAGGGCACTCAGCTACCATCATCAAAGACAAAGATATGTCACCACTCCCATCCCCAGCATCCAAGTAAGGGTTAACGGGGCGGGAGTGAGGTGTGCGTCTTCCTGGCGCTCACGTTCTCCCTACCAGAGCTAAAAGCAAGACCTTAGAGAGCAGAGAAATGCTCGGGGTCCACCATGTCTTTCATTACTTCACCATATGTCTGCGGACAGACCACCTTCCGTCTCTGGTCCAGCTGCCTCTCTGTAAGACGAGGGTTGATGTGGTGAGCGCCCCCCACCCCAGGGCATCCCTGGATCTGAAGTCACACCACGGTTGACCCAGAATGCTCGCATATCTGGTCTCAGGACACTTTGTTCACTGAAAGCGGTGCTGGCAGAGTTTACAAAACTCCTTCCGCTTTTGCTTGAACTCTGGTTCATTTTCTCCCTTTGGGGAATCTGAGAGAGATGCTCATAAATTGTTTGCTCAAGTAAGATTACTTACAACAAAAGTAGCTCCTGGCTGGCAATGACATTTAAACTGGGAGGAGCTGTACGTGATTGCTACTGTCATTATTGCTGATTACTGTTTTGAGACAGGGACTCTCTGAGTGGCCCAGGAAGAGCTTGTGAGTGTGAGTGTTTTAGTTGGATCTAAAAGGACCTGGGTGGAAGAGGCATATCTCCCTGGCCTCTCAGGGGCATTGCCTACATTTTCACATGGCTTGCTGTGCTTCGCCCTAACCCTGTGCCTTGCAGCAGGTGAGAACTGGGGGCTCCTTGTCCCAGGAGCTGGGTGAACCACCCTGTGGAGAACAAAGGGGACCCAGAGGGAGAGGCAGAGATAAGAATGAACAAAAGGACACGAGGTGTTCCTTTCTTTCACAGCGATTAAATTTTGAAGAACGAATTCGGAAATTTCAAAGTAACTCAGAGTTCTTTGTGCACTGCAGGCGCAGTGCCAGGGCAATGGACGCTGGGCATCTCGAGCCCCGTGGGTACAGCAAGCTGCATGCCCAACACAGCGCCAGAACTGGCTCTGACCCAGTGTCATGACTGGCATGCCGGCTCTACGGGTTACTTGAACTTCTTTCCGTGACTGGAGGAAGACATAGCTACCATGTTTAGATATTTCCAGGAGAGCCGGAAAGGAGACACACCGTTACTCGGCAGCACCTGGTAGGGAAGCCGACTGACCTCAGCAAAGCGCAGTGAAGGCTGAGCCCCCACCCCCCACATCCCCTCCTGGGCTCTGTGTGTGGGTGCCCAGCTGGAGTTCCCAGGCTCCCTCCCAGATGCACAGCAAAGTTGCTGCCCGCCTGTGGGTGGACGGGCCAGTTCCTCTCTTGGTACTGACTGGTGACAGCTGTTCCTGAAGGCTGGGCTCTGAATGCCACACCCGGGCTTATCTCCAAGTAGGGGCAGTCAGGAGCCCTTGGCAGTCTTCAGCCTGGTCCTAGACATGTGAGTCAGTTTCCAGGGAAGTGACACCCAGTGTGTGGGGAACATATGCAACTGCCGAGGGAGCCCAGAGGTCCAGGAGCCAGGAGCACCCGCTGACTGAACAGAGCCGCGGGCTTCACTGGCCTGCTGCCAAGCCAGACCCAAGGCCCCTTTCCCTGGTCAAGTGCAGGAGTTCTGAGACAACTCTGTACGTGAGCTTGGCTGTGGTGACTCTCATCCCGCGTGCCTGACCCCCTCAGGGCCACAGGCCCAGCTTTCCAGAAGCTCAGACCCTGAGCTAAGACCCATCTCTGTGGAGTTGGGCGCCCTGAACCAAGTAAGGCCGGTGCCCAGGGGTCTTCTCTGGTGTGGTTGAAAACTGTCAGTGCCTTCCTGGAAACATCACTATGGCAACGATGCTGACTTTCCCTGGCCTGGATGGAGGCTTGTTAGGTAAACAAGAGGGAATGCAGATTAGCTTCTGTCTCCCTCAGGCTTCAAAGAGCATACAGCAGACAGCGCTGGAGGCCAAACGTCTCTTCCGAATGGTTTATAGGCTAACCAGGACGTGTGTGGGGTGGAGGGCCAACCAGGAAGTACCTAAACACCCCACCCTAAGCTGTATCACCATCAAAGATAAAGCCAGAGTCAATGCCCCTCTGTGCTTACAAATGAATAGAAGGCAGAAGGATCATGAATGAATTCAGCCAACGTTTCTAAGTATGGCACTAAATGCTGACACACAGCGTGCTTGGTGTATCTCCTAAGAACTGGAAGATTCTGCAAGAAGTCACAGCGAAGGCATTTCTGTAATATAGAATGCTTTCACCAATGGGTGGGAAAACAAAGTGTCATTCAATGCAATTTTCCTTTTTCTCATTATAAAAAAAGCACAGTGGTAATAATAATTGGAAGAAGAGCAATAGCATCGACAGCAGTGTCACTAAACCCCTATTCAAGATTCAAGAGCCGTGTGTCATCTTTCCCTGTGCCTCAGGTTCTGGTTCTCTGATTGCTGTTTCCTGTAGCCTGGGTGAACAAGCCCCGTGCTTCTAGGTGATAATTTAAAATCATTTGCCTGGTATTGCAAGAAATAAATAAATAAATACAGTGGACTGGGGTCAGTAAAGCGCTTGCCTTGCATGAGGGCCAAAGCTCCATCTCCAGAACCCACATTTAAAAATGAAAGCTGGGTGTGGCGACACAGGCCTATAATCCCAGCGAGGCGGAGTTGGAGACAGGCAGATCCCTTGAGCCCACTGCCCGGCCAGCCTCAGCTAGTTGGTAAGTTGTAGGTCAGCGAGAGATCCTGCTTCCAAAAGAGGGGGATGGTACTGAATGTGTGACACCCCATGTTGTTCTCTGACCTCCGCACACATGGACACACATGCATGTCCACCCACTTACACTTGTGCACTAAAGCATACACATACACACACACAAAAAGAAAAGTAAAGGGAGAGAGAGAGAAGGGAAGAGAAGTTGGCAACATACGCAGGGTATTGTGGCACAGGGTATTGTGGCACTTAGCGCTTGGGAGACTGAAAAAGGAGGGTCACAAGTTCTATGGGCTACTTAGAGAGATTCTGCCTCAACACGCACACACGCACACACACACGCACACACACACGCACATGGGGCGGGGGAGAGAAAGAAAGAAAGTGGGCTGAAAGCAACACAGCCGAAAGGGTTTAGCTGGGCCCCCATGACTGGAAGCAGAGGTGTGTGCTGAGCTCTGAGTTCACGTAGTCCAGTGGAGGTATAGGAAGCTGAATCTTAGATATGTGGGTTGCCCCCATGACTCAGCAGTGATTTTTAAATTTTGGATTCCTGGTTAGCATTTGAAAACTAGGGAGCTTTTCTATTAAAAAAAACAAACATATTTCTGATTCCTTTTAAAAATTCAGTCCATCCTGCAGCAGGTGTCCCCTACTTCCCACAGATAAGCAGCTGTCCAGAACTGAGGGGTGGGTGCCCCATCAAGGGGCATCTCAGCTCCCACAGAGACCACAGTCCCCGTGTGGCCAGCCTCACTTGCTCACAGAGGGTGTGGCTTGCGGGGCGGGGTCCGGGTACTGAGCTTGCAACCTTCATTGTAGACTGACCCCACCATTTCGTGGATGATGAAACCACAGGGCATGATGCAGCTCGCCTGGTATCGAGAAGTTCAATGAGGGCATCCAGAGCCCAGCCACCTGACCCCCGCCCCGAGACTCCCCAGCTGTCCCTCCCGCAGCAGTCTGGCTGAGGCCAGGGTTTTCCAAGGACTCACCTGCAGATGCAGCCCCAGGGAAGCCAGCCAGGAGGAGGCAGCCCAGGGCCAGGGCGAGCCTGAGGGAGAAGCGGTGCCTCTCAGCAGCTCCCATCCTGCACGTGTGGTTCCTGAAACATGAGAGCACGTGGAGTCAGACATGCACTGTGATCAGCACCCACACGGGACAGACAGGGACACCAACACGGCCTCAGAAAGCAGACAGACAGAGACGCACACATACAGAGGCAGGAGACAGAGCCATGCCAGGATGGGCACACCCTACAGGCCCAGAGCAAACTCCTCGCTAGCAGTTTCCTCAACGACCATGACTCAGGACCAGGCAGATCTGGGCATGCAAACTCTGCTATTGTCCTGCAGCGTAGACACTGGGCGGCCGGCTCGCTCCCTGTGCGGTTGGAGCCTAAGGAATGGGACATGAACCCGGTTAGATGGTAACTTGCTGTGTGAGCTCAGCTCAGTCATTCCATCTCTAACCTGCAAGAAGAGGACATAGGCTGGCAGGTTCCTAACCTTGACATTGTCAGTCTACACTGGTAATCCATCTTCTCCTTCCTCAGTTTTTATCTGGACACATGATTTTTTTTTTTCTTTCCCTGCCCTTCATCTTAGGTATACGGCCTAGAATCAACACTGTATTCTTCAGCGCCTCTGTATTGTTTGTGGCCTTAGGATTAAGCTGTGTTGATATAACTAGAAATCAAGTGCTGGTGGGAAGACAGATGTGATGGCTGGATCTCTAGTGACTCTCTTGGGCCATGTAGTAGGAGCCAATAACTGAGAATTACAAAGCAGATGAAGAAAGAAACCCAGGTCCTTTCTTTGTGTCAAACAGAAATGGCTCTAGATGGTGGATTTATTTTTATGTTGAGAGAATGAATTTTCTATTTCATCAAACTTGTACTTGACAGAAGCTACTCTTTACTTATATAGAAAGAAAGTGAATAAGGAACCCAGATAAACTTTGCGATGGGAATGTCTTAGACACTGCCACAGATTTCCCTTTCAGAACGCAGTGTCCTTGGAGAGTGTCCGTGTGCTCAGAGACCTTCGCCTGGGCCTTGGGAGCTGCCAACTCTGACCCCTATGCCCTCATCCCTGGTCCTCCCTGAATACATCTGGGTTTGTATCCAGAAACAGACATTCTCCCACACTGAGAAAGGGGCCCGGAGAGCCTCTATGCTTTAAGCCAACTCAGCTGTTAATCTGATACCCTTGACCCTGGCTTAGTGAAGAACAGGCCCTCTGCTGGGCCTCACACAGGTATGCCAGCCTGGGAGGGAGCAGTGGCCTTCAGAATCCAGGCCTGTGTGTCCTCTTCCCTCATCGTGCCAGCCATTCTAGTGGCTTCCAGCTGAGCTACAGTCCCAGGCCTCACACGTGGAGGCTTCTGGGAAAGGCTCCTTTCTCTTGACCCAGGAAAAGAGTGCTCCATTCCTGCTCTCTGCAATTGGAAGGAGGGACAGCAGGAACAGTAGTGGCCTCAAGGAAAGCCACTGGCCTCCTGTCGGATCTCAATCAGCTTAAAACACACACACACACACACACACACACACACACACACACCCCTACAGTTTGCTACTAGCTGTCACAGAGCCCACAGCCTCAGGGGCCACCTAGAGGGAAGATGGACCTAGGCAGATGGCATCTCACTTGGTGACAGAATCTGGCGTGTGGGAAGTGGCAACATGGGAGTGGGGGGGGGGACACTTTCCACCCTCATTGAGGAGGCATCTTCTCCAGGGCCTCACACTTCGCATTGCAGAGGGAGAGCTGCAGGTCTGCCATCATTGTATCAGAGGTCATTTCACTTCCACGAGGAGGCGGCAATGCCAAGGGCTCTTCCTGACATTATAGAGACTTCTGGGGCACCCAGGCTGGCATCTGAGCTGCCGGAGGTGGAGAAGTCCCTCTGCCCAGAGCTGCCCCTGTTTCTAGTGACCTTCCCCAGAGTGTGTCCTGAAGCACATCCTGTTGGATTTGGGTCCCTGACAGGTGCCTCGTTCTCTCTCAGGAACTGACTGCCCAGGAGGAGAGCCCTCTCAGCTGCTCTATAAAGCTTCTGACAGCTGAGCTGGGGTTCGGCTTCTCGGCTGGCAAGAGACTTGAAGCCAATTCCAGCTCGGGAAGGCCTCGGAAGGAAGGATGCTGAGAGTCTCCTCTGGTAGCTGGTGGCTGCAGACTGCCCCTGGCTGCTCAGACATCCACGGCGATGGCCTGAGCTGACCTGTGCCCTGAAGGAGACAGGGATTCCTTCAACAGAGCTGTGTGAGCGAAAACACATTCCCTGTTCAGCGGGCCTGCATGTGAAGTTGTTGCAAAAGTCTTCACAGCTCTGAGCTGGTTTCCAGATGCTCGGGGTTCCCGGGTCCAGCTGCCTCTAGGAGCTCCAGTCTCCAGGAACTTGGGTCCAAGGAGACGCAGGAGCCAACGCAGGAGCAGGAGGCGTCATGGGCTGCCAGGGCCTGGCAGGTGCCAAGGCTCTTCCAGGCTGTGCTGGGATCGTGGGTTTTTATTTTACCTGCAGAGCAAGCAGAGTGTTAGAAGAGGCTCCAAAGAGGTCCCAGAGGGACAGCACTCATCCACACACTTGTGCCCCATGGTTCCTCCATGGGTTCCTGCTGCTCTGGTGACTGAGGACTTTCTGTAGAAATTTCATGAAAAAAGCAAAGAGAGGCAGCAAAGGGTCCTGTGAAGCTAAAGGGCCTGGAGTGGACCAGACACATGGTTCTGGGTGACATGGGGGCTCACCACCCTCCTTGTGGCTCAGACCAACCTAGGCAAGGCTCAATTCATAGACTAGCACAACAGGATCATGTCCAGGAGTGTGGGCGCCAAAGCCTTAGTCACAGCCACACAGCATTCCTCATTCTTCAAGAGCCAGAAAACAGAAATGACGGCCCTTCAAGTCCAGGTTGCGAGAATCAAAGACTGCAGACCCGGTGTCCTGGGGTGTCTGAAGCAGCACAGGCCGCTCGTAGCAAGGACACTCAAGTGGCACAGAGAAGAGCCTGGGAGATGGAGACTAAAAACCAAGGTTTGAGTTCTAATTCTGACTCTTATGAGCTATGTGATCTTAAGGCAGTTCACTCAACCTCTGTGCCCTGGTCTTCTTGCTGTTAAAATGGTCACAATAGTATTGCCAACCAAGACGCACTGCTGTGAGTGGTAACTGGGACATGGAGCTCACAAAACACGAGTTCCTAAGTTCTTGGACTTTGGATCATACCCCGTGGGAGGCTTGGGGTAGACAGGGCACTTCTGCATGTGAGTAGTACTGCATACGTGAGGACTGCTTTCTAAGCATGCTGGGAAGCAGTTTGAGGGGTGAGGGCATGAGGAATGGCCCTTTAAAATGACAAGCTGTGTCTTGTCTTCTTGGACAAAGAAGGACAAAGGGAGGGCCGTGCCCTCTGACTGCATAGAGCCCTGTGGTTCACACTGCCCTGCTTAGTGGGGGTTCATGGAATACCAAACCTGAGTTGGGTCACTCTGGACAATTTCCTTATGAAAATGCCTGTGTGTAGCTTGCTTTACCTCCTGAGACAACCAAACTGGGAGTTCTCTTGAGCACAGTCTTATTTTCTCTTGTACGTGGTATATATGAGATTTCTGTGCCAGGGACCCCAGAATCATGGGGCCCTGCCTGCCTCTCCGAGAGAGGCACTTGAAGAAGCCTCTGCCCTGGTGCTGGGCACGTCCCGGGCTGCTCCATGAAGCTAGCCTCTCCAGCACGAGACTCTCCTTCCTTTTGCAAACATCTGTCCAGACCCTCCTCGTTGCTGCTAAGACCAGAGCCCCAGACGAGCTCTTCCCTATGAACTGGACTTCTCATTCCTAAAACGCAACACCCTGCAAATTCATCTGTGACCTACAGGATAGAGGGAGCCAAAAGGAATGTGAACGTAGCCCAGCCGCCACCCATGCACACCAGTTACCAGGGCAACTTCTGCACGCACTGATTCTCACTCGGCAAATCTCGGGGAGGCTTGACTTTGATGTTTGCCACTTTAAAAAAAATTTTTTTTTTTATTTATTTATGTATTTGAGAGCGACAGACAGAGAGAGAAAGAGGCAGATAGATAGATAGAGAATGGGCATGCCAGGGCCTCCAGCCACTGCAAAGGACCTCCAGATGTGTGTGCCCCCTTGTGCATCTGGCTAACGTGGGTCCTGGGGAATCGAGCCTCGAACTGGGATCCTTAGGCTTGTCAGGCAAGCGCTTAACCACTAAGCCATTTCTTCAGCCCTGTTTGCCACTTTTTTAATTAAAGGAAATTTTTTGGACAGGGTATTACTGTGTAGCCCCAGCTAGCCTGGAACTTACTATGCAGATAACATTGGCCTTGAACTTATGACCATCCTCCTGCCTCTGGCTCCTGAGTACTGGGATTACAGGTGTGAGATACCATATCTAGCTTTTTTGTTGTTGTTTGTTTGTTTGTTTTTGTTTTCGTTTTAATAAGACAGGGTTTCATGCAGCCCAGCCTAGCCCCAACCTCATGGTCCTGCCTCAGCCTTCTGCGTGCTGGGAAGACAGGCTTACGCCACTTGGCTTGGCTGTGATTCTAACCAGCTTCCAGGTGTGGCTGACGCTGGAGGGTGGTGGGCCACGTTCTGAACAGCAGGGCTCTAATTTAACCCATTCTCTCCATTCTACTACTGAACGGAAGGGAGTTGCTCACATCTATCTGGAGCAAGCAAACAGAAGCCTGATCCAGTATCTAACAGGGGAATCTGTCTGGCCCCAAATTATGAGCCATGTCTTTCCTTGTCAACCTGCTTGCTTGAGAGGAAGAAGAGAGGAGGACTGAGTTCGTGCCTCCCTGCCTCTACCTCACCTCAAGTCAGGTTTGGATAGTAAACACACACAGCAGGTACCCTATGTGGATTCACAGAATTATAAATTGTCTTCCCTCCCAATACACCTCCTTTGACCTGGGAAATTCCCACTACGGCCACCACCTGTAGAGGCCAAGCGAGTGCTGCACTGCGTGTGCTGTAATGACAAGAACACCCACATAAAGCCAGGTACACAAAGTAGCGCATGGCTCTGGAGTCCATTTACAGTGGCAAGAGGCCCTGGCACACTCTTACATTCCTTCTCTCTTTCTGTCTGTCCTACAAATAAATACATATTTTTTTTTTTTAAAGCTAGGAAGAAGATGACCTCAATGATTCAGCTCTTCTGGGTTCAAGATTGAAGACATACTGTAGAAACGGGTGATGGGGACATGGTGTCCCTTACATTCCTTTCTCTCTTTCTGTCTGTCCTACAAATAAATACATATATATTTTACATTCCTTCTCTCTTTCTGTCTGTCCTACAAATAAATACATATATTTTTTTTTAAAGCTAGGAAGAAGATGACCTCAATGATTCAGCTCTTCTGGGTTCAAGATTGAAGACATACTTACTGTAGAAACGGGTGATGGGGACATGGTGCCCAGGGAGCAGATCTGTTGGCCTCAGCCTGCCACATTAACTGCCCTGTGACTCCCAAAGGACTTCCTCACAGCCTGCTTTTTGCCTCCAGGAGTTAGGTGTTCCTTCCCTTATCCACCCTCTCCCAGACCCCACTCTCCACCCTTTGCAATTTACAGGTTAAGATTTGATTTCTGGGCTGGAGAGATGGCTTAGTGGTTAAGTACTTGCCTGTGAAGCCTAAGGACCCCGGTTCAAGGCTCAATTCCCCAGGACCCACATTAGCCAGATGCACAAGGGGGCGCATGCATCCGGAGTTCGTTTGCAGTGGCTGAAGGCCCTGGTGTGCCCATTTTATCTCTCACTCTCTCTCTCTCTCTCTGCCTCTTTCTCTCTCTATCACTCTCAAAAAAATAAACAAAAATAAACAACAACAACAACAAAAAAAGGATTTGATTTTTGCCTCCCTGATGAGTTCTTCCTGACCGACCATAAGGCCTCTGTCCCCACTTCGCTTCTTCCCCAGCTGAGAGGCTGCTGTGCGCCTTCCAGACTGCGGCAGCCTCTGGTCCTGACGCTGCCACCTCAGTGCAGGGGAGCGGCTCCTACCTCACTGGGAAAGCTGCGTCCCACCTGCATGGAGATGAAGACGCTGTGCTCTGGTCTGCATCCCACCAAGGCATTTAAAAGCTCTTTGGTGTGGGGGGGCGGGGAAGCTGGAGGGATGGTTTAGTGGTTAAGGCATTTGCCTGCAAAGCCAAAGGACCCAGGTTCAATTCCCCAGGACCCATGTTAGCCAGATGCACAAGGGAGCGCATGTGTCTGGAGTTCATTTGCAGTGGCTGGAGGCCCTGGCACGCTTGTTCTCTGTCTCCCTTCTTCTCTGTCAAATAAATAAGTAAATAAAAAGTTAACAAAGCTCCCTGGCAGAGAAGGGGCTCTCTGAGCACACTGCAAGGGTAGCAGGGTCCTTTTAACCCTAAGCCCTCCCCACTGCCCCTCTTGTCCTGACATTTTGTCTGCATGGCGCATGTCGGCTTCTTCTACCGCACCATGCCTCTCTCAGGAGCCCATGGCTTTTTCTGCTCATAGGCATCTTCCTAACTCGTCAGCTACATTTATAATAAGAGGACAGAGAAGTGAAGCCCTGCTACCCACCTCAGCCACCGTACAAGCCAGTGGGTCTGCAGGGACAGGGGCTGCCACCTGGCTCCACAGGCAAGTCACCTCAGGGCCCATCTGCAGCCCATCCCAGGCCTCAACAGCGACCTAAGAAGGCAAGAGGTGTCACGAGACATACAGACCAAGAGAAACACGACAGGGAGCTGAAGTGGGGCTGGGCTGAGTTAAGGACAGAGGGCACTGCTAAGAGCAGGCGAAGGCGGCAGTGGACTCTTGGTGGCTGTACGTGGTGGGTCATGACGTGGGACAGGAGAGGAGGAATTTGGGAAGGGTATGTCGTAGAAAGGACATCTCTCTCTGAGGTCAAGGCCCACTTGGCTAATGCGAGACTGATTCCCTGGTCGTGAACAGGCCTGGCTGCCTCCTGCGTTACACTGTGCTGGGCCTGCCTGAACTAGCATGGTGGCCTTTGCTTTGTCCGTGGCTCCCCCAGTGACCACTGCTCCTTCCGGAGCAATGCCTCCAAATGTGTTAGGGTTTTGCACAACGAACAGGCATCCAGGTTTCTGAGTATACTAACTTGTGTCTCACCATTTACCTCAGCCCTGACACTAGTGACTCAGAGTGTGTGCAGCCCACAGGGGTGAAGATCCATTGAAACTCAGGACAGGCCTGTGACAGCACTCTGGCATCTGGACTATGAACTGGACATCCTTTACATCAGAAGCCAGCCAGGCACAGTGGCTCAGTGCCTGCAACTGAAGCACTCAAGAGGCTGAGGAAAGAGTATTGCTGCAAGTTCAAGGTTAGCCAGAGTTACATGCCCAGAGCCTGTTTCCAAAAAGCAAAGGAAGGAAAGAAAGAAGGGAGAGGAAAACATATCAGAAACTTGGTGGGAGCAAGGCCTTCTGATTTGGCCCAAGGCATGTTCTTGTGGGAGCAGGTGTGGGCAAGAGGCCTCCTGTTCCCATGGCCTGGCGTCTTCAGGAGCTGAAGGTGCAGAAATGACAGCACAAAGGTGATGAGTTTGAAGTAGCTTCAGTGACTGGTGGGAGAACTTGTGGCACTCAGTGTGGAGGCAGAGAAAGAACAAAGGGAGCTATACCGGGAAGGACGGCACCGAGCAAAGGACTTTCAGTGCCCCAGTGCATGTTGGGGGGTTGGCTGCTCTCACTCCCTTCTGCATTTGGCGCCTTGATGTTCAAGTGGGGTTGGCCTAGCCATCTAGAATCCTGAGGTGGACAATGGATAGATCCACTGACCTGGCTGGTTGAGGGGTGGCCACATAGTCCATAATAAAAGGACACTGGCTGGAATTATTGAAAAGCTGATCGTCACCATGATGGTTGTTGACAAGCCTAGAGTGGCTCGGTCACCTTGCTATTGCTCTCAGAAGGCAAAGTGTGCCCAGGGAAACACAGCGTGTAGAGATGGAGACAGCTCTTGGACACCCAGATCCAACTATGCCTGAAGCTAATACTATCCTTGGAGTCTTCAGTTACATGAGCCAGTGAAGTTCCTTTTTTTTTGTCTGAGCCAATTTGAGCTATGTTTTTGACATTCACTATGGAAACAATCCTAGCTAATAAGGAGCCAGAAGGAGAATGAATCAAGATGAAAGCTAGCACTTTCCAGTCTTCTTGCTCTCATAAATGCTCGCTGGATCAATGAGACCTCGTGTGCTGTTACTGAGGGAAAAAAAAAAATTCCTTTCCTCAATTGCAGCATGCGTACCCCCAGGAACCATGAGCCACTTCATTCAGAAAGAATTAAGTCAGTTCTGTCACAGGGGCTCAAGACTTTCCCACAGTATTGCAAGTTGGAGTTCACCTTGGCTAACTGAGGGAAACCCTGCCCCCAAATAAAATCCACTTTTAAAATGAAGGGTAAGGAGTATAGCCCAGTGGTTGAACACTTGCCTAGCATGTTCAAGTCTCTGGATATATCTGTCCAAAAAAAAAAAAAAAATCTGGAAGAACCATCTAACGGCCTATTCCCCATCCTCATCCCATTCCATCTTGCACAGAGCAGCCAGGGTGGATGGCGGCAGCTTTTCTCAAAACCCTCAGCGGCTTGACCATCCTCACACCCCTGCCTCATCTCTCATGAGTCTCCAATCCTCCTATGTGGGCCTCTTGCCTCATTTCCCTGAAGATGCAAACTCCATGCTGCCCCAGGGCCTTTTCACATGCTGTTCCACGCACCCTCATGGCTCAGTGCGCGCTCCTATTCGCAGAGAGCTTTTCCTCTTCCCTTCCGTCCGGGTCAGTGCCTTTCGTAGCGTCCTGTTGCTTCCTTCCCTAGACCCAGTTGACTTCTGGCTTTGGTCAGCCTGTGTGAGCTTCGTGAGGGCAAGAACTGTGGGCAACAGTAGGGCTACCCAGAACGCTGTCCGGGCACCAGAAGCGTCTACATCACTGGTGAGCCTGTGACAAACGAATGCCAGGCCACTGGCAATTCCCAGGGTTTGCTGTGCACGCTGAAGTTGGCACTGCCCCCCCCCCCAGGGTTTGCTGTGCACGCTGAAGTTGGCACTGGCCCCTAAGACTTCTGTCTGACCTCCCCCTTGCCCCATGAGAGCAGTCCAGACGGCTGGCTCTGGTGCATCTCTGTTCACACTCCTGCGCATGCCCGAGCGACATCACTTCCTCCAGCAGGGTCCCCAGACACGGGACGTAGATGGCTGGCTATGAGCAGCAGCGCCTCGAGGAGCGAGAGGCGAGGCGAGGGAGGCTGGCAGCAGTTCAGAGAGCCAGCCTTCCTCTGGCGGCTGCTCGCGGGTCCGCACAAACCCAGGAAGGGCCGAGACGGACAATGTTTGCACTGCTCCGCTCCTCCCTCGGAGGGCCAGAGCCTGGATGGTTTGGGCTCAGAGGCCTGGCCCAGAGTACTCCTTTGATCTGAGAGGCTTGTCTTTGCCGGGTTATTTATTTGTAGAAACCATTCTGGTTTCCTACCACTTCAAGCGCACCTACAGGAAGCTGGGCGGGCGAGCCAGGGCTTTGAGGCAGAGGCTCTTCTACGGCCCTGGAAGCATTGCGTTACCTGCATCCCAGTTTGCAGGTGCCCCTCGCATAGCCTTGGGCTATGCAACAAAAAGCCCACGTTTTCCTGTAGAAAATGAGCTTTGGCAAGCCTAAGAGGAGGCGGGGCTGGCAATGGCAAGGTTTCTCTATGTGGGGAAATGTGTGCTGCAGCTCTTTGGGGCTGGAATGGGAATGAGCAGAGCTCTCCTGTCTGCTGATGGGAGCTCCCGCGCAGCCCCCAGTGCCACGACGCCTGGCTCGCCACCAGGGATCCCCAGGTCTCCTGCAGTTGCCACCCCCGACCCACCAACGCAACATTCTACAATGAAAATGTACAAACTCGCAGCCAACCTTTCAACATTCCACGCTGAATCCTTGCACACCCACAACCTAGATGCTACCAGCAACATGTGGCTATATCTGCTTTTTGCATATAACTATCCATGTATCCCTCCTTTTACCCATCCACAGATCAATCTCATTTTATTTTATGTGTGTGTGTGTGTGTGTGTGTGTGTGTGTGTGTGCATCTGGCTTCATGTGGATACTGGAAAGTTGGACCCTGGCCACGAAGCTTTGCAAGCAAACACCGTTAACTGCTGTGCCATCTCTCTAGCCTCAATCTTTTTTTTTCATTTGTTTATTTATTTATTTATTTGGTTTTTTTGGGGGGTGGGATTTTGGTTTTTCATGGTAGAGTCTCACTCTAGCTCAGGCTGACCTGGATTTCACTGTGTAGTCTCAGGGTGGCCTTGAACTCATGGCGATCCACCTACTTCTGCCTCCCAAGTGCTGGGATTAAAGACGTACACCACCATGCCTGATATTTTTTAAACTATTTTTTTTTATTTATTTGGCGGGGGGGGGGGATGAGAATGAGAATGAGAATGAGAATGAGAATGAATGGGCATGCCAAGGCCTCCAGTCACTGCAAATGAACTCCAGATGCGTTTGCCTCCCCCCCCCCCCTGTGCATCTGGCTAACGTGAGTCCTGGGGAATTGAACCTGGGTCCTTTGGCTTTGCAGGCAAGTGCCTTAACTGTTAAGCTATCCCTCCAGCCCAAGCATTTTTTTTTTTTTTGATGCACTTTTAAGTACATTGAAGAAATCACTGCCTCTTAAATGTGTTTGGTATGTGCACGAGAGACTAAAGTTCAATACTCATACTCACATCATGGAACACACCACACTGAAGCACATGTGCACTGAGCTTGACAAATGCATTATGCCTATATAAGGCAGGTACAGCACACAATCATTGCCGCAAGCCCCATGGGCCCGTGCCCAGTCTAGTCCCACTATGGGAGGCAACTGCTCTTCCAGTTGAAAGTATCAGAAACGGGCTGGGGTGATGGCTGAGAGGGTAAGAGCACTTGCTACTCAAGCCTGAGGACCTGAGTTCAATTCCCAGCACCCATGTGAAAAGCTGAAAAGCTGGCCATGGCAGTGCATGCCTGTAATCCCGGCGCTGAGAGGGGTGGGGACTGGAGGATCACTGGGACTAGCTGGCCAGCCAGTCTAACAGAAAAACGGTGAGCTCCAGGTTCTTTCTTAGGAAAGTAAGTCAGAAGAATGACAGAGGGGGCACCCAGTGTCCTCCTCTGTCCTCTTCATGCTTGTGACAGGGAGTGTGCATCTGCACACACATACTACACACACACACACACACACACACACACACACGGAAAGACACTAAGAAAGGGAATCAGAAACATACTATGGGTGAGCTTCGTCTGTCTAGCACACCGTATAGAGTCATCCAGCAGGTGACCCTTTGTACTAAGGCTCTTACACGGAGCGAGCACGCGCTGGAGATGCCGCCGTGCTTGGCACACATCACCGGGAGCTCGCGCTACGTGGTATCCAGCTAGGAGGGTAAAGGATGCCACAGCACTGCTTTAGGCGGTCCCCACAGAGGAGGACGGGGCCGTCAAACAAAGTACAGCTTTGCTCTGAAAAGCCTGCTGGGGAAGCTGTGTCTGCCACAGTCTTTCTCTAGACTGGCAAGACGTGCCATAGAGCAAGTGTGCTTGTGTCAGATCCGGGGCAGTTGCTGGTGCAGTAGACCCCTTCGTCTACTTGTGGGGGACGTAAGCCAAGTCTCCTGGTAGATGCCTAAGCCCTTAGACAGTACCAAATTCGACATATTCATCATACCCAAAGGTGCTCTGAGACCAGTAGGAGTAACATAAGGGTCACGTGACACAAACGCTCCAAAACCACAACAACAGAGGCAATAGTGGAGATGGCTGAAAAGAGGCTAACAGGTAGGTAGCAAACATGGTATGAGCTCTGGACAAAGGGATGCTCTGAGCAGGCAGGAATGGGACACCCAAGGTTTCATCACATGACTCACAATGGTGCTTGATTTTAAACTTAGGAATTATCTATTTCTGGGACTTTCCACTTAAATATCTTTGGGTCATAGTTGGCTGTGGGAAACTGAAGCCATAGACAAGCAAAACCACAGACAAGAGTGACTTCTGCGCCTCTCTCTTCTCCAGCTTCCTCGGCGGAAAGAGGCTGGTAAAGGCAGGACCACCTTGCAGTGGCTAAAGGATCACGAGGCAGAGTATGGGCTGCAGCCTCCGGCAGAGCCGGTGGGGAGGGTTTGATAAACATCACCACCGTGTGTTGGTGAGAAGGAGCTTTGAAGCTGTTGAGCCTGGGAAATTTCCATGGGTTCCTTTCAAAATCGGAGAGCTTCGTAGTGTTTTATGATGTTATCTTGTGGGTTTATTTTTTTCCTCTCCTGCTTCCTTTGCCCCCCCCCACCACCACCTCCCGGCCTGTTTTCAGGCCGAGGTTCCCACCACTCCAGAACAGAAGGCTACGTTAGTATCTTCTGCCTGCTGGAGGATTTGAGAGAATTCGCAGAGATAATAACCAGGTAGGGTGGATCACTCCTCAAATCCCAACACTTAGGAGGCTGAGGAAGGAGGTTCACGAGTTTTAGGCCAGTCTGGGCTGCATAATGAGACCTTGACCTTGTCTCATTACAAAAGAGGAAAGTAGGAGAGCCTGTGTGCAGGAAGCGCTCTCCAAATGTCGCCTCCCCTCGCTGAGCTCTCCGAGAGGGCAGAGTGGTGACTTTTTTTGTTTTTGTTTTTTTTTGTTGTTTTGTTTTGGTTTTGGTGGTGTTTGTTTTTCCTGATTCTTTGGATTATTATTTTATTTTTACTGAAAATTTTAATACATGAACATACTGTAATTTGATCATAATCTCCTCCTGCCCTCCTCTTTTGTGCCCCCTTCCCCACTCCCATTCCACTGAAACTCCTCTTCTTCTTTCTAAGGAATCCTTTGATTATTATTATTATTATTATTATTATTATTTTGGTTTTTTCGAGGTAGGGTCTCACTCTGGCTCAGGCTGACCTGGAATTCACTATGGAGTCTCAGGGTGGCCTCGAACTCACGGCAATCCTCCTACCTCTGCCTTCCGAGTGCTGGAATTAAAGACGTGCGCCACCACGCCTGGCTCTCCTTTGATTATTTGTGAAAGCAAATGGGAATGCTCAAGGAGTATTCTAGAGAGCCTTGCTCGGTGAAGTCAGGACGCTGGCCCACAGTATAGGTCAGCCTCGGGTTCCTTGCCCACGAGAGGCTACCGAAGGCAGAATTCAAGGGGAGTGACTGCAAAGTGCTTGAAGCACCTCCTATGCCCTCCGCCTGGTCCTCAGGGGCTGGAGCCCACGCTGGGTTCCCAGCCAGGAACAGCTGCCAGGCAGAGAGCAGAGCCCCTGCCTCAGGCTCTGGCCACGTTTGTTGAGCTGAGCAACGTCCCAGGACATTGGCCTGAGTTCAGCTTAAGTTGACTGTGTTGCCTAAGATCTTCCAGAGGCTTCTGTTGGAAAAAGTTATTCCTTGCTTCTTAACAAAAAATGAGAGGCGGGGGGGGGGGGGATTCCTGGCACAGAGAGGAGGGGACCGTCAGCTCAAGGACATCCGTGATGGCTCAGCAACAGCCTGGAGAGGCCCAGGGGCTGGGGCCAAGTTGGGATCTGAACACAGATCCACCTGGCTCCAGCTTCTTCCTTCCTTGGTCTGCTTGCTGCTGGGAATTCAATCTCTAAAGCTAAGCTTCCAGCACCTCGGTGTAAGACAGACCTGAGCCATCCTCTCCTCCACTTGTTTTGAAACACACACCACCTTGCCGGGCAGCAGAACATGACACTGTTCCTGCTCCTTTCTAGAACTTTGACCCTGTTCCCCCAGCTCTCTCCTTGCCCATTTAGGGAGAAGGATATGCTGTGATTCAACCATTCCATGATGTGGGCACGCATCAAAATTTTATACTCTTTTGTTAATATATATTCACTTGTCAATATAAAGTAAAACAAATCTTAAAAGAGTGTGACCAGGCTAGAGAGATGGCTCAGCAGTTAAAGGCATTAGTCTGTAAAACCTGACAGCTTGGGTTCGATTCCCCAGTACTCACATAAAGCCAGATGCACAAAGTGGCACATGCATCTGAAGTTTGTCTGCAGTAGCAAGAAACCCTTGGGTAACCATTCTCTCTCTCCCTCCCTCTCTCTTTCTCCATCTCTCTGCTTGCAAATACATAATAAAATATTTTTTTAAAAGTGGGGGTGACCACTGAGATCCTGATTTGTCCAAAAGGCCCATAGAGAAAATTCAAAGTGAAGTCTCAGTTCTACTCAATGCACATTCTGCATATTAGATTGAGCACTAAGCAATTGTCCATATTCAACTGTGACAAAAAAAAACACGTTGAATCCATGATTCAACCTGTACAGTTCTTCAGCCGTTCGGCACACATGTACACACCATTGCCTCTGAGTTGGGGGCACGGGAACGAGGGCGTGGCACTGCCCTCAGAGCATGCATCAGCCTATGTTATCTGATCTCCCTGGTCGTCCTGCCTCTCCCTCTGAGATCCACGCCATTAGAATGGAGCCTGTTACTTTCTTCAGGCTTCAGAGAGGCTGGTGTCCTGGGGCTTCCCAAGCCTTGCCCCTGAACGAAGTCTACACTCTGTTTGGAGCTGCAGTGACCTCCCTTTGGTAGCATAGGCTTTCTGGAGCCAGGCTTCCTCAGGGAACTCCTTTCTCTGCCCTGGGCCAAATGACTGAACCAGAGGGTATCGCTGACCAGAGAATAGCTGGTTATTTTTCTCTTGGTTCCAATCCCTTCCTATGCCCTGGCTTTATTCTTGCCTTTGATACTGGAGACACCCCATGTGTTATTCTGATAAACCTGGTCCCTGTGGTGCTTGCTTACAGCCGACCTTGGCTCCTAGTACTTGCAACCAGAATAGCCCGACTTCCCAGTAAGGATGGGCTGATGTCTGCATGGACTTCTACCCTGTTCTACCCATTCATCCTGGGCCATTGCTCTGCTCAGCAAACGTGGCCAGAGCCTGAGGCAGAGGCTCAGCTTACTGCCTGGCAGCTGTTCCTGGCTGGGAACCCAGCGTGGGCTGCAGTCCCTGGGGACCAGGCTGAGGGCCCAGTAGGTGTTTCAAGCATTTCGCTCCGGTGTGTCTACCATGCTTTATTTGATGGCCAAGATGTTGAAAGAATGGAGGAAGTGATTCTCCAGACTCACTTCACACCTGAGGGCTGGACTGGGACAACCAATGTGGTCTGGAAGGACTTGAGATGACAGGGCAGAGGGTAAGAACCACAGGGAGGCCCATAGCTACGCAGACATCTATGAGGGGGACGCTCTCCTGTGTGTGTGCTCCGATCCACGTCGGAACAAGAACAGGCTGGACATCAAGTAAACTAGACACTTGATGGCGCAAAGGGTCTTCCTGCTCTTCAGAGGTTTGAAAATGAGTTTAGCCTCAGCTTGTTTGGCTGGTCCTGGCAAATAAAGGGCAAAGGGAGAGTGAACAAGTCTTCAGAGTGTGGTGACATGAAAGCAAGAAAGCAAGCTGCAGCCAGGCGTGGTGGCACACACCTTTAATCCCAGCACTTGGGAGGCAGAGGTAGGAGGATTGCCATGAGTTCAAGGCCACCCTGAGACTACATAGTGAATTCCAGGTCAGCCTGAGCTAGAGTGAGACTCTACTTCGAAAAACAAAAAAGAGAAAAAGGAAAAAGAAATGGCTGGAGAGATGGCTTAGCAGTTAAGGTGTTTGCCTGCAAAGCCAAAGGATACCGGTTCGGTTCTCTAGGACCCACATAAGTCAGATGCACAAGGGGACACATGTGTCTGGAGTTCGTTTGGAGTGGCTGAAGGCCCTGATGCGCCCATTCTCTCTCTCTTTCTCCCGCTTTCTCTCAAATAAATAAGTAATATATATATATATATTATATAATAATATATATAATATAATATATGTAATATATTATATTATATAAATATATATAATATATAAATATATAATATAATATAGTATAATATATATAAATATATAATATAATATATAATATATTATATATAATATCATATATTATAAATATATAATATAAAATATTATATATAATATGTATAATATATAATATATAATATATATAATATAATATAATATAATATAATATAATATAAATATATATATAAAGGTCTGGAGAGATGGCTTGGCAGTTAAGGCACTTGCCTGCAAAGCCTAAGAAAGCATGTCTGAATTCCCAGGTCCCACCTAGCCAGATGCAGTGACTGAAGCGTGCAATATCACATGTGTGCACAAGGGGGTGCATGCTTCTGGAGATCACTTGCAGTGGCTGAAAGGCCCTGGCATGCCTGTTCTCTTCCTTTCTCTCTCTCTCTCTCTCTCTCTTTCTCAAAATAAACAAACAAACATGTCTCAGTGCGGAAGTGCCAGGCTGTTTCAGAGCATTTCCCTGCCACACACCCAGGAGTCTGCCCTCCACATGAGATGAACGTCATTGCTCCAACTAGTTATCTAGCAGCACTCATAACTCCACAATTTAAAAAAGGATTCCCAAAGATTCACATTCTGATTCAGTGCTTTCCTAGTTCCAGGGCCCATGTGATCAGTGTTCAAGCTCTTGCACTGTTTCCAGACTCTGCTGGTCAAAGGAACCAAGAGCCCTATCAGCACATGGTTTCCTACTTTCAAATGTGTCCCTCCTGCCCGGCGCCTCCTTCATCCCATCCACCCTGGTAGTCGGCCAGTGACTTCCCACCTCCTCCTCATCTCTCCACCACCAGCTCTGGATCCCGACCTTGTGACGACCTCCAGTCTGCTGTCATCCCTACTGTCTCCCTCCTTGGCTCAGTCACTTGTACTGCCCACAGAGCAGTTGTTCTCAGTGGCAGGCCCTGTGTTTTATACCTTCCCAAAACCTCGATATTGCCTGAGGACCCTCGAACGGCCCCAAGAAGTCTCCCCAACCTCACCATGTTCCATCCTTCACCCTCTCTTTCCTGTAATCTGGACACGGCACATGACCACCTTAGAAACTAACAAACAACACGAGGGGAGATGGTGCAGAGTAAAGTGCTTGCTGCTCAGGTGCGAGGGCCTGAGTTTGGATCCCCAGAATGCATGGGAATGACAATGCTGGGTTGCTGGGTTCTGTAATCCTGGTCCTGCCATGTTGATAGGGGAGGTAGAGACAGGAGAGTCTGGGAGCTCTCGGGCCAGTTAGTCTGATGTATGCAATGTAAACAAGAGAAACTGCCTCAAAAGAGGTGGACGGCAAAGACCAGCACTACAGGTGGTCCTCTGACCTCCATATGTGTACCATGGCATGTGTGCCAGTACTCACACGCAAGAACACACAAACACAACATTCTCTCTCTCTCTCACTCGCACACACACACACACACACACACACACAAAGATTTTTTAAAAAGAGGTCCCTGGCGCCATGTACGTATGTCACTTCTCCCTGGGAGCCCCTTTCCACGGAGGACACCCCACATCTTTGGACAAGCAGTGTTATCAGGGCATTTGAAGTGCCCGCCTGTGCGTGTGAAGCCAGTAGTCCAGCTGCTACACCTGGCTGCCAGCCAGCCGCACCACCTGCTCAGCCAGGGGCCACCTTTCCTGCCACGGGCAGCTGCTGACAGGCTCTGTCCTCACAAGCCGCAGGCTGTTTGGATGCTCTGGGTTCACCTTCCCTGGGACCGGTTTCATGGGGAGAAAAATCCCCCAGAAGTCCTCCTTAAACAGTGCATAGGAACTAAAGTTCCCCTCCTCGGCGGAAAGCCAGCCCTGACAGGGTTCAGGGCTGAAGGAAAGGGTCTATGGCATAGCTCTCGGTGTGTGGTGACTCCACCCTTCCCCATTGGCTGTCTGGGAGCCAACCGGCCTGTAAAATGCATTACAAGGTGTGGAGCCGGTTGTCTGAGGCCAACTCAAGGTGTCAGAGCATGGGGAAGGAGCAACTGAAGCTCCCTTCCACAGACCCATGGAATGTGGAATAGGAAACAGATCATGCGGGCCAGGAGACCAGTCCAGAGGAGGAGGAGCCCATGGGGCTTGAGAGGCCTGGAGGGGAAGGCTCCCCTATGGTCCTCCGGGGCCTGGACCTGAACTCTACAGCCCAGGCCTGCCACCCACTCTCAAAGATGAAATCCTTGCTGCCCCCACAGGAGGTATTTAAGGAGCACATGCACGTGCTGGGTGGCATCACCGTCACCTTGGCGACCCCAGGAGGCCTGGGCAGAAGTTTTCAGCTTTGCAGCTCTGGCCTCTCTCCCTGGGCCGGACATCACTGGGTTGGCACTGGCTATCTGGCCAGCAATCCCACCCACCCCAAGATGCCCAGTGCCCCTTATCCGTCTGAGCAAGGTACTTGATGCTCTGGGAGAAGGAGGACTCAGTGTAAGCCTCTCAAATCTGGGACGTGAGGACCTGTTTCTTAGCAGCCTTGGGTGACCAGCATCACCACCCAAATTCCCAAAAGCATCTTACGAAGCTGGAAAACGGCTGAACTATCTGGGGGACCTACTCTCAGCTCGCACGCGGGTGAAGGACTCGGCTGCCTCTGTCCTGCTCCCGCGTTCTTCCTCTCTCACAGATGGGAGCTGAGTTGCTAGTGGAGGGGCTGGGAAAGCAGGGACTCCATCCATCCCCGGGAGCCTCTGCCGGCTCATGTTTGCTTGACAGGTGCTGTTTTTATTGCCATGGAATCTGAAGTCCCCCAAAGCTAAATAAGAGTGCCCCTCCCCGACGACCCTCTGCAGTCCAGATTCCTGACCCTCTCCTGGAGATCGTGGTTCTGCGTGTTCTGGGAGGGGGAGGAGCCCGTGCTTGACGTCCACAGGCTCTCCAGTTCTGATGCACTTCCAGCAAGTGGAAGCCACCGTTAGCCCTGGAGACTTCCCACCAGAATGGGAGTAACTGTTGGGCTGTCACAGCACAGCGGAGACACGGTGCCTCACACTGACGCTTAGGCGGGTAGCTTCTGATGTCAGCTGCCTGCTCTCTGTCAGATCACACGCTTGCCACCCAAGCCCTTCCCCGGTCAGGGGCATCAGCGCTTTGGTGAGCAGTCCTTACTCATTTCTATCCAAATGAGAAAGGAGATGAGCCTGTCCCCAAGCTACCACTAGTCTCCAACTGGGGCTTTGCCCGAGACCCTACCACACGTTAGCTGGGGAGGAGTCGTGCCGAGTGCAGTTGACGACAACGTATAGGGATATCGCTCTCCAATGCACCTCTGCGCTAGCCTCCAGCTACGTCCACCGTAACTCAGGGAAGTTGGTTGGACTCTCAGAGCCCGTCTCCGCTATGGGAAATGCAGCCCTAGCCCCAGCCCCAGTCAAAGGGTTGATGTAAAGAGTGAGGCAATGTTGGACACATAGAGCACATTGCCTGGTGCATAATACATACTCAATAAATCGTGCTGGCTGTTAACACGATAACATACACCCAGTCTAGTGGTATCAGAATCTATGGACACCAGTGCTCCAGAGAGGATATGAACTGTACACACATTCTGTTCAACATCAGTTCCATGGCTCTAGATCCTAAGCACATGAACACCTGCCCCAGAGACCTAACCTGCAGCCACGGTCCCTGCAGAAGAAGGTGTGAGTCAGAGGCCACCCAGCCACCGTGAAAGTGTAAGTGGGGTTTAAGTCCAGTGTTCCTTCTTCATCCACTGCTGGCAGAAATGGAAAATGGCATGGCTACCCTGGGAAACAATCAGGCAACTCCTCAACTGGTCACCCATAGAGTTAACACAGGCTCTTGCAGTTCCACTCTTAGGTATATAACCAAGAAAAATCAAAATCTTTGTCCAGGGCTGGAGAGATGGCTCAGCAGTTAAAGCACTTGCCTGCAAAGCCTACAGACCCGGGTTTGATTCCCCAGGACCCATGTAAAGCCTGATGCATAAGGTGGCACATGTGTCTGGAGTTCATTTGCAGTGACTGGAGGCCCTGGCATGTCCATATTCTCTCTCTCTCTCTCTCTCTCTCTCCCTCTTTCACTTCCTCTTCCTCTTTCTCTCAAATAAATAAAATAGTTTTTAAAAATTCTTTGTCTGCATAGAGATCTGCATATAAAGTTTCAGCATCACTATTCATGATAGCCAAGAAAGAGAAGCAATGTGAACATCCCCCGCTGACAAAGGGGATAAGCAAATACGGCATCTCCACACAACCGTATGAGCCAGTCACTGGGCGGGATAAAGTGCTGCTCCACGGGACAGCATGGGCGAGCTCTGGCAGTGCGCTCCGTGACGGAGACGGGAACAGAGATGGATTCTGCTTACATTTATATGAAATGGCCACAACAGGCAAACCCACAGAGACTGAAGGCAGCTCAGCATCCTGAGGGGCTTGAGAAGGGAAGAGAGGAGAGTGGCAGGTAAGTGGGGGTGATCAAATGTCCTATATGCAGTTTCTGGGGGTGATGGCAGCTGCACACCTGCATACAAAAACAACTGTAGCATACATTTTAAAAGAACGAATTGAGCTGGGTGTGGTGGCATGCACTTTTCATCCCAGCACTCAGGAGTCAGAGGTAGGAGTATTGCCATGAGTTCGAGGTCACCCTGAGTCTATATAGTTAATTCCAGGTCAGCCTGGACCACAGTGAGACCCTACCTCGAAAAACAAAACAAACAAACAAAAAAAAGGAACGAATTATCGGGATGGGAGAGATGGCTTATTGGTTAAGGTGCTTGCCTGCAAAGCCAAAGGACCTAGGTTTGATTCCTCAGGACCCATGTAAGCCAGATAGATGCACAAGGTAGCACGGTAGCACATGTGTCTGGAGTTTGTTTGCAGTGGCTGGAGGCCCTGACCTGCCCATTCTTTCTCTATCTGCCTCCCCCTCAAATAAACGAAAAAATAAAATATTGAAAACAAAATATTTTCTAAAAGAATGAGTTACAGATATTATATTTCAGGAAGGCTGTCATTAAATGTGCATTTGCCGTACCTTATTCTCCGCTGGACAAGTCACTTAGTCTTCGTGAGCTTCATGAGGGCAGGAAGCACCGTGAGAACAGAACGGACAGCACTCAGGAAGCACGCGCTACCTGAGAGCCCTTGATGCCCACTGGCGGCCACAACTATTGTTGCCATCAAAGAGGCCAGGCTCTACCTTGTGGATTACAAGCAGTGTGGCAGTCTCAGTGACACAGGCTGGTGACTGCTTCCGTGTACAGCAGAGATTTCAGGATACGATGCTTAGGAAGATGTTCAGGGCTCCACAGCCAGCAAGCAGCTGAATCAAGATGTGAATTTCAGCCGGGCGTGGCGGCGCACACCTTTAATCCCAGCACTCGGGAGGCAGAGGTAGGAGGATCACGGTGAGTTCGAGGCCACCCTGAGACTACACAGTGAATTCCAGGTCAGCCTGAGCTAGAGTGAAACCCTATCTCAAAAAATAAATGTGAGGGCTGGAGAGATGGCTTAGCGGTTAAGCGCTTGCCTGTGAAGCCTAAGGACCCCGGTTCGAGGCTCAATTCCCCAGGACCCACGTTAGCACAAGGGGGCGCACGCATCTGGAGTTTGTTTACAGAGGCTGGAAGCTCTGGCGCTCCCATTCTCTCTCTCTGGCTCCTTCTCTCTGTCACTGTCAAATAAATAAATAAACAAACAAAAATTTTTTAAAAAATGTGAATTTCACAAGATCTTTCTCTAAAACCTAGCGCTCATCAGTCAGCAAGTACATGCACATGGGGTGCACACTACATGGCAGCATCAGCCCAGGCACTGAGAACATCAGTGTTCAACAGAGCAGCCATGTTTCCTGTCTTGGCGCTTGCAGTCTACTCGGGGTGGATGGCACCAGTGACCAAAACAAATGTATAATTCTGAAAAACAATGTTGTTGCTTCAGAATGCCATGAAATATGACCGAAGCAGGTTTCAACTGGGAGGGGCTGGGCAAGGAAGCTCCCTCAGGTTATCAGAGACCTGCAAGAGGAAGAGAGGGACAGGGTCCACAGGTCGGGTGAGTGACCAGGTATGAACGTGCAGATGTGTGTCACACATTGACCTGTGTACATGAGTTTCTGGGGCAGACGATCCAGCTCCACACCAGAACTCCTCTAGCTCTGACAGGGCAGGAGGGTTAGATAAAACCTGCGCCCTGGTCTGTCTTTCCCCAGTGTCTATCCTTCCCTCTGCCACCCGGGTCTGGACTATAGCAAAATAGTCTATTCAGGGATTTGGACTAATGTGGGTGGATAAAGGAAGTGCCAGCCCCTCCCCCCTAGATCAGGTGGGTGTGCCCACGAAGGACAGGGTCGGACTGAGGTGTAGCTGGGATGGGTATAATGGGGTGTGTCAAGGGACTCACCCAGCTCTGGATGGGGGAGGCAGGAGGGCAGGTCTTGGAATTCTGTTTGTCTCACAAATTATCCGGCGCATCTTTGTACAAGACTCTGAAGTCTCAGACTTCTATTTTCTCTGGCCTATTTTGGCCTCACCTGGTGACTCTGGCTAGCTCATCAACAGGGCTTTCCACCTCCACTCCTGGCCTGCCTGCCCCATGGCACGGCCAAAGTCACCGTGGAATGTTAAAAGCTGGAATTCATGCTGACCCAGATCCCATTCAGCCAAAATCAGGCCAGGGAAATGTTGTAGGCAGACACCTGTCCCCAGCAAAGACAAAGGGGAAGGAAGGAGGCCAGAAGTCCAGAAGCTAGATGGAGGCTACTCTCAGCACCCCCACATGCTCAGGGACCACTGATAGCCCGCCATTCTTGTATGCCACGCAGACCTGCTTGACTGTACTTTTTTTTTTTTTTTTCTGTGCTAGAGATAGAAGCCAGAGCCTTATGCACACTAGGCATGCACTCTACCACTGAGCCATTCCCCCAGCCCATGCTCCACTGTAGTATATGCCACTCAGACCTGCTCTACTCTGGATAGCACAATATTTGCTTAGCATGTTTCTTAGACATCTTCTGCCTCAAATTCCCCAGTTTAACATTTAACTAATTGTTAAACCATCGATTACACATAAACAATTTCAAGTTCACACACATATCAGCTTAAAACCATTTCAGACGTCATTCGTACTTCTGGACTAGATAATTTGGAGGTCTTCCTCACACTGAAAGAATACGTGGAGCTTGAGCACTCTGTGTGCTGGGTTCTGGGTCCTCTTCACCCACCCTCTGCTGCCCCCTGCTCAGACTCTTTGCCCTTGCCTTGCTGGGTTCTACAACAGGCAGGAAGTCCTCCTGTGACCACGTCTGATGCCCTGGAGTGTCTTCGTCATTGCATGCTACCCTCTGTCACAGCAGGGCTTGAGCTGGGTGGGGCACAGGAAACGGAAGATGTTCCTGCTGGGCTCAGATCTCAGCCCAGGATGGAGCAGCTGATCAGGTTCAACTAGCTTAAAAAGTCTCAGCTGAACAGAGTAGACATTCCTCTCTGGGCTGCTGCAGCCCATGAGTCACGCTGGGGGTGGCTTTCAGAAGTGCTCCCCTGCCGCAGGGGCCACGGCCATCTATCTGCAAAGCCTAGAGAGGAAGGAGCAGGCAGAGCTGTCACCTGCCTAAATTTGGGACAGGGGCCTGCAGCTGTTCCCACCCCCTCCTTCCCCTCCACCCTGGCATTTGGCTTATTTTAATGGCCTTTCTTTGGGCCTGAGCTCTGCCTGCTCTTTTCCCCAGATGCACTAAGGCAGGGCAAGGGCTGGCAAGGGGGTGCAGGTTGGCTGGAGGCTCAAGGATAAAAGCCCAGGGCAGCTGCAGCTCATCCTGCTTTGGGAGGGGGGGGTCGTCCCAGGAGCAGGAAGTCCACACCCACTGACCAGCTGCTCTCCAGGCTGGGGTGGTGTGCCATGGGGACCTGCCTGAGGGGTTACTGGCAGAGGACTTGGTGGCATGCCTTCTGGAGACATGTATCAGGCCAAACTTCCCAAGTGCTTTGTTCTGCCCTCGCCTGGCCACACTCTACTTCACTAGGAAACCTTCGGCAGCGCCTGGTACCTCCCTGCCTCAGTTTCCCCATCTGTGAAGTGAAGAGTCTCATCTTTAACCAAGTGCCAGACCACCATGATTAGAATGCTAGAATGGCATCCAGATGAGCTGCCCCTAGCTTCTCTCTATCCTTAGTAAAGGGCAAACCTCTGGCCTGAGCCCAGTCTGCACTGCCAGGAGTTTGGGGGCAGGGGCTCTGGAGGAGACCCCCTTCCGGATCTCACAGCACACACCTGCTGGCAGCCAGCGCTCACACCTCCAGGGACTGCCCATGTCCCCAGCGGTTGCAGGCCAAGGCAGGAGGACAGGGGAAGGGAGCCTCGCATGGGCAGATCTTCCTGGCTGATGGACCGAAGCATCTGTGCAGTGCTAGGGAATCGTGGTCTGAATGAATACGTGGCTAAGCCAATCAGAAAGCATGCTCCCTGGGCCCAGGAGACGGCTCAGTGTGGAAAGTGCTCACGGCCCAAGCATGAGGACCTGAGTTCAAATCCTCAGAACCCATGCACATAACAGGCACATGGGCATGTACCTGCAATTCCAGCTGGGGGGGGGGGTCGCAGAAACCGGAGGAGCCCAAGGGTTTGTTGGCCAACTCATGTAGCTGAATCAGTGAACTACAGGTTCAGCGAGAGACCTTGATTCAGAAAACAAGATAGAAAATGACAGAGGACAACTGAAATCAACCCCTGGCCTCCACATGTGTGTGCATGCACACGTGCTCACACACACATACGAGCCTGCATACGTGTACATACACCCCTCCCCCCCACACACACATATACAAAGTGCGCTCTCATAGCAGCTACTTGACAGCTGTGCACCCTGGGACCTTTCAGTTCCCTTACACTTCTGAGCTTCAGTGTCATCCCCAGAATGGTAGGATAACTGGCACCTTCCCTGACAGGCCACTGTGAAGGTCCAGGTATCTGGTAGGCTCACTGCAGTGACTGCATTTACAACGCAGTATCCCCCGTGTGTCTCACACCTCCAGCACCATCTGGCCCAGTCCAGCACATCACCCCATGCCAGCTAAACTTTCTCTCCACAGCTCTTGCTGCCAGTCTGTGGCACTGACAGCCACACAATTGCCCGAACACGCTGGACAGTCCTCCTGGCTCTCCCCGCTCCCTCATCTCAGGCCCCTCCTTACTCATAGCACCCTCCACCCACCTCCCCCACCACACCTCCTGTCGTCCTTTCCAGATCTCTCTCAAGCCCTCATTTCACTATCAGCAGGGCATCTCCCTGCCCCGCACCTTGACAACGCCCTGATTTCCTTTTCTCCACCACTCATCTGTCAGTCTGCCTCCCCACTAGAAAGCAGAGAACAGGGTTTGTGTGGAAGGTTTTGGTGGAATGGGAGCCCGAGCAAAGATCTTGGGAGATGGAGGAGGCCGAGTGATGAAGAAACTGAAAAGTGGCCGGGAGGAGAAGCTGCTCAGCGCACTGCTGACTGCCTGGACAGGTCGTGGCTTTGTTCAAGAGGCTAAGGATGGGGCAGAGGAACGTGCTACAGCTGCCGCCTAAGACTGAGTCTCCAAGCGGGGCATTGGGAACTGGGCTAGATTAGTTACTTTTCTTGTTGCTGTGATAAATGCCTGACAAAAGCAACATAAAGAAAGGAATATTTTTTTTACATTTTATTTATTTACATGCATGAAGAGAGAGAAAGAATGGCCACACCAGGACCTCTAGCCACTGCAAATGAACTCCAGATGCATGTGCCACTTGGTGCATCAGTCTTTGTATGGGTACTGGGGAATCAAACCAGGCCACTAGGTTTTGCAATGCAGCGTCGTAACTGCTGAGCCATCTCTCTAGCCCAGTTGGAGGGAACAGTCCACGGCAGCAGGAGCCTGAGTTGGTGGGTCTCATTTCAACCCACAGTCAGGAAGCAGAGGGAAAGAAATGCTGCTCTTCAGCTCACTCTGTCCTTTTTGTTCAGGCCAGGGCCCCAGCAGCCCCACAGTTAGGGTGCGTCTTCCCACCTCAATGTACCTACTCTACAGAGACATGCCGAGGTTTGTCTATATTGTGAACCTCAAGCCTACCAAACTGACAAGATTAACCATCCCCTTGCCAGGCATGGTGGTACACACTTCAATCCCAGCACTTGGGAGGCTGAGGTAGGAGGATTGCTGTGAGTACGAGGCCAGCCTGAGACTGCACAGTGAATTCCAGGCCAACCTGGACTAGAGTGAGACCCTACTTTGAAAAACCAAAATAAATAAATAAATAATGATTAACCATCACTGGCACTGCATCTTCTGATAGAGCCTCAGATAGAGTGGCACTGCCAGGTAGTTGTCACTGTGTACCAGACACTGCACTGGGCACTTCCATTCACCTCAGCTTGACATCCTGGCCAGGAAGAAATGATCATTTTACAGGTGAGGAAATAGGACTTTCAAGGTCACATGGCTGGTTAAGGAAAGAGTTGTTGGTTGGATCTGGCTAACATCTACTAGGTGGTAGACACTAGTGGCTACCAAGGACCTGTGAGAAGGGACACTACGGGCAGAGAAGAGGAGAAAGAAGGAGAAAAGGCCTCCTCCTGGGTATAGCCTGTGGGCCAATCCAGCAAATGAGGGAGGCCAAGAAACTCCAGAGACGAGAGAGAGGGAGGCAAAGAGAGCCCAAGGACCGTGGCTGTATCTCAGCAGAGGTGGCAGTAAAGAACCAAGTCATGGGTGTGACCCCCCCCCCGACTCTCTGTGGAGAGTGGGAGAAGGATCTGTTGTGTCTTGGGACTTTGGCCCCCCTACCCTTGATCACTCTTCCCACTCCCTCACTGTCACTGTCATGGCCACTCTGTGGTTAGGTGGCCCCTGGTATCTGCAATGTGAGAACAGTAGTCACCAACTGGCCACACAGGGACTAAGTCTGGCCTGCAGATGTGGACAGCTTGACCTGCGTAAATGTTTGTCAGAACTTTTAAAATTGAGAAATTTCACACAAATATCTGGATCTCCAGCTTGGCTAGAAAAATCTGCAGATCTGGCAATGGAGAGTCACAGCTGCTGGCTTCATCTGGGGACAGTCTCCCTACTAGGAGACGCACAGAGAGGGCACACTCAAGCCATCGCTGGCCGTGGCTCCAGGTGCTAGGAGAGCGGCCTGGGTGTTTCCAGAAGCTGTGTCTTCCTCTGCTTGTGGCTGGCGAGGACAGAGAACGGCTTTGTCAACTACCAAAGTGGAGGCACGGTGGCCCCACAGTGGGAGCCAGACTGCCTCCAAGCTGCCTATGCCTTGACCGCTGGGCTCAGTCCACTACAGGAAGCCTGCTGGAATTCTCAACGGAACATCAAACACGTCTGGCTTCCTGGCCTGGATGCCCCCCACCCCCGACTCAGGACTTCTCCTCAGGCTGCCATGGCCTCTGAGCCCCAGGCTGGCCTGTCAGGGCACCTGGGCAAACACTTGGGGCACTGTAGGCCCAGGCTTGCGGCCCGTACTTCAGGCCAGTGGCACCCTACAATCCCGGCAGTGTGTCCCAGGCAGCTCCCTGGAGCTCAGGCCTGTTTACTTCCTCGGGGAGGCTGTGATGGCAAAAGGGCCATTTCAGAACCACTAGGCTGACTTTTCATTCCAACCTCAAGAAGCTTCCAGAAAACCCAAATACATATTTCAAAACAGCTGCCTTGCCATAGTTCTAGAGACAGTGCCAAGAAGAAGGGCAGAGCTGACAGGCAAGCAGGAGTCCAGCGGGAGGGGAGGGTGCCCACAGGCCGGGCTGGTCTGCAAGAGCGAGCCGAGCAGCTGTGGGGAGCTCAGAGGACTCTTCACCAAGCAGGACGCAGCAGACAGTCACCTCAGTTCCTGCTCGCCTGGAGTTCCCACCCCTCCAGCACATTTCCAAATCGCTGGCACCCTTGAGGGCTCTTGAGAACTGGCCTCTGAGACCATCTCGACTCCTCACAGCCCCTCTGGACTTGAGCCTTCCCTTGTTGCCTACCGCCTACCAGAATCAAACTATTGATTCTCTCTTCCCCTCTCTCGGGGTATGCTGAAGAGTAGAGTATTCAGGGCTGTGGATTTGGCTCTGTGGGTAAACTGATTACTGCACCAGCTTCGGGGCCTGAGTTTAGATCCTTGTTTCTCAGGTAAAATGCCTGCTGGGTGTGGTAGAACAGGAATGCCTGCCAGATAAGGTGGCACACCTGTCACCTCAGTGCAGGGGAGGCAGACAGGCAGCCCTTGGGGCTCACTGGCTCCTAATCTAGCTAAATCCCTGAGCTCTAGGATCAGAGAGTGACCTGAGTGAAGGAATTATGTAGAGAGCAACTAAAGAAGATCTCTGGCCTCTGTACCCATAAACCACATGTGCACAAACACGCGTGCCCACACACACATGCACACAGGCCACATGCATGCACATGCAAAAAAAAAATGAAGAAAAAGGAAAGAGTTGGGAATTTTAAAAATACCACCCCAAGTCCCTAGCCTACCTTTCCTATAACCGTGGACTTGTCATTTGTCACTTATTACAACTCCTCTTCTTCAGACCCGAAACCAGGCTCGTCATGGCCACGGGGCAGTGTTGTGAGGACGAAGGTGGACGTGTGGGATATGTGTGTACTGTGGTGTGTGTGGGGGACGACAGTGGGGCTGCAGAAAAGCTGGACAAGTAAGCCAAAAGGAGCACCCCCCCCCCCCGAGTGGGAGAGCTGCCACCCAGGCTGCCCTCGGTGCCTGTGGCTGCACGTGCACCCGCAGAAGCAGCAGGGCCGGAGGACTAGCTTATCACCACGGGCCTCCCTGCGTGCCAGGGCCGATTTGGAAGTTTCCAACACAGCCTCATCTGAGGCCCTTTGGTCAGTGCCAAGCCAGCGATCTGGAGTAGCCCTGAGCCGCTCGGGTCCTGCCGATCTCCCTGGCCCACACAGACGTTGCAGGGGGCAAAAGGCAAAAGGCATTTCCTGCCCCAGGTCCAGGGCTGCTGAGTGCTGGGCCTTGTGCTAGAGCACAGCAACAGCGGGAGGTCTGGCTGGTCTGCAGCAGCAGAAGACACTGTCGCTCACGCAGAGCCAGGTGGGGGAGGGGGGATGCCAGGAAGCTCGGAGAGGCCGTGGTTTGGGACTTGACTTCCTCAGATGCTCCTGTCCTTCACACCCTCTGGCTCTGCCTCACCCCTTGCTGATGTGGGACAAGCTTCCCTTGTTTGTCTCTTACGAAGACACACATGAAGCACGCATGCACACACACACACGCACACACACACACGCGCGCGCGCGCGCACGCCCTTGACGCCGAAACCTTCCCTTCTGACACCAGCCCCTTCAGAACACAGGGTTCTTGTGCTATGGAATGCGGGTGTTGCTGATGAGGCAGGGCACATTCTGCCTCGCAGCATGGGGCAGCCTCTCCATCTCCTTCCACCCAGAACAGCCACAGGCTTGCTGCTGTTTCCTGTCTCTCTGGGGGTTCTGCACAAGCCACGATGCTTCTGGGAAGCCTCAGCTGCTGACACTGGGCACCCTGCGACTCCAGTTCTCCTCTCCCTGAGGTCAAACATGCTGGCCACTCACAGAGATCACGGCAGGGACTGCAGTAGATGTTTTGGGGAGCAGGCATGCACGGGGTCAAACATTTACTTTGCCTTTCCGTATTGCTGCATTGAAGCAAGTTGCCCAAGCTAACTGACCTTGTGGGAAATGGGAATTCTCTTTCTCTCTTTTTTAAAGTATTTGAAGTATTTATTTATTTGTAAGGAGAGAGAGAGAGAAGCAGAGTGTGAGTAGGGGCACACTAAGGCCTCTTTCCACTGCAAATGAACTTGAAGTGTGTGCACCATTTTGGAAGTTTCCAACAGCCTCGTCTGAGGCCCTTTGGTCAGTACCAGGTCAGAGATCTGGAGTAGCCCTGAACGACTCAGGTCCTGCCGATCTCCCTGGCTCACATAGACGTTTCAGGGTGCAAAAGGCAAAAGGCATTTCCTGCCCCAGGTCCAGGGTTGCTGAATGCACCTGGCTCACATAGGTACTGGGGAATTGAACCCGGGCCAGCAAGCTTTTCAGGCAAGTACCTTTAACTGCTCAGCCATCTCCCCAGCCTGGAATTCTTTCCTTTTCCATCTAGACGCCATGAAGAAGCTCTCTATGGATCTCAGAGAAGTGGGTGAGTACTGGTACCACTGAGGAGAGGACACTGGGATGGCCTTCAGAAGCAAGCATATCGCATGTGACTTCACCACCAGAGCCTCTTCACTGCGTGGGGTGAATGAGGACCCCAGACAAATGTACAGGAGGAAGAACTCGGTAAGAGCCTCCAAATGCTACAACCGGGAAATTCAATCTATCACATGCCCCTGGGCAGCAAAAGGAGAGAGCATTGTACCTGGACTTAGTCCAAAGGCAGGATTTGGACAACCAGAGAGTCAGAGGCAACGAATAGCAGTGCAGAGACCTGGGGCCGCTGAGGGCAGAGTGGGAGTAAGCCACTCACTACGACCAGTACCAGAGAAGCTGGTATATAGCGGAGAACACAGAGAGGCCACTGAGAAAACCACGACCTGCAGGGGAGGGCTTGAGGATGTAGGCAAAAGGTCAAGGTTGGATAGATGACATCAGCTGCCATCACGGCAATACCAAGAGCTCAGCTGGGACAACTTTGCTCCCATGAGCAAGCATCTTGAATGGCAAGAAATGAGCACTAGCAATGTCCCCAAAATAAATACAAAGATGCTTGGTTCAGATGCTCTGCAATTTCTGGGCACCTCATCTTAATGGAAGGCAGATGGGGAAGAGGAAAGCATGTGACAGTGTTTAGCACAAGACTCCCAGCTAACCAGCAGCAACTGCCGGGTCCGGTGCCCCTCGGGGGTTCACTGCCTGAACTCAGTGGCTCAGTTGGAACAACTTTTGTTTTTCTCAATTCCAGTGACCCATCAGGAATGTTTAGGGGACAGACATGAGCTGATTCCTGCAAAGTGTCCTGTACCGGTTGGCAAGGAGAAACCCTGGCATTCTTGTTGATCTTGCTGCTTTGAACAGCTCCTCCAGCAAAAGAAAAAAACCTAGGGAATCACTCTGCTGAGCTAAGTGAAGGTTGTGCCCCTCACTCTTTAAACCCCTCCTGCCACTCAACCGATGCCATTTGCACATCCATTCATCTGCCTGTCTGTCTGTCTGTTGGTCTGTCAGGCATAAGATCTGCATGGCAACACAATCCCCAATCTATACATCTTGGCATGCCTGCCTAACATCTGGTGCTCCATCAGGGCAGCCTCAGATTCTCTAGGACAATAGGACCACACCATCTGTTCCTCAGCCTTGGGAGCCCAAATAGAGGCAAATGCATCCCTTGGTCTAAATCCAGATGATGATGTAGAGACGAGAGACTGCTGAGTCTGTCCCCAAGGAAGGGTCCTCTCTAGAGGAAGGCTGCATGCAAGGGCTAGGGTGAGATGGCTAGTAACTTTTCTAGAATAGGGCTTCATGCAGCCAGTGGCTCAGAAATTCTTCTAGGGCCTCTCCAGCTTGGTCCTCACATTATTATCCTCTTCTGGCTTGTTATAAAACACCCCGAGACCTTCCTGTTGCGGAGGCTCTGGTAACTTAAAAACGTGATTTGCTGAACGCCGTGTGGCTTGGATTGTAGAAATCTGGGCATGGAAGTTGGTGCCAGACCAGATTTCTCTGCAGAGCATGAAAGGGATGTCTTTAGATTGGGTGGAGATTGGGGAATGGCTAGCAAATATTCCAGAAGGGCAAGGGAGAAGGAAGGAGCTGAGGAGGTTGGACACTGAAGGAAGGAACCAGAGGGTACACATGTTTGAGAAGGGTTGGTTTTCAAGGCAGCATGTGCCATTAGACCCTCTTGGCCTTCAGTAAAAATCTCTTTTGTGCTCCTTATGTTTTGATGCAAGTGAATCAAACCCTGAGACAAGCTGCAGGGACAAGACGACACCAGCAAAAATGATTTAAGTCACTGCCTTAACTTCCCACAAAGGAAGGCACATCCCCCTCAAGACACTGACTCTCCAACCCATTACCTTCCCCTGCCCTGAAAAGATGAGTCGACTCTTACAGAGAGGTGCAGAGGCCCAGCCCAGCAAAGCTTGGCCTACCTAACTCCTCAGTCGGGGAAACAGGAGACCGTACCAGAGGCCAGGAAAACCACCAGCAGTGGAGAGGGTGGAGGAATTTTCCAAGCACTTTATTGGTTTAAAAAGAAAAAAAATGCCAAAAAAATACGAAAAATGACTTCCCCCCCCCTTCTCTAAATATACCTAGCACGAGGCTCTTTTTCTGAGCAAACCAAGTTACACATGGCCAATTTTGATGTTTCCCAACCAACAGAAGCACTTAACATTTTGAAAGGACATTTAAAAATAAACATGTAGATCTTTCCATTTTCACCTGAGTTGTATTATTATTTTCACTATTATTTAAAAATATGGTTCATGTTGGGGCAAGGGCTATAATCTGTCCTGACTATCTGTGGTCATCAGTGAGGAGGCAGAGAGGAATACACGATGGGGAAGGGAATCGTGGATGGTCACAGCAATCCTTTCCCCAGTTCCTAAGGCAGAGGAAACCTGTAAGAAATGCCAAGCTATGAAAGGGGAAGCTGGGGAGATGGCTCAGTTTGTAAGATCACTTGCTAAGCAAGCACGAAGACCTAAGTTCGATACCCAGCACCTCCACTTAAAAATAAATAAATAAAACAAGCATGGCCATCTATGCTTGTAACCTCAGTACTGAGTGGGGCGGAAACAGGAGGATCACTGGAGCTTGCAATGACCTCCAGATGCAGCAAGACTCTGCAAGAGGGGAACAAGACAGAAAAGTGACAGAGGAGCGTATCCAATGTCTTCCTCTGGCCTGTGCATGTGCATCTGCACATTCGTGTGCAAACATCGTGTGTGTGTGTGTGTGTGTGTGTGTGCACATATGCACACACACACACACATACATGGAAGAAAAAGAAATTCCTGGTGGCCCCAAATGCCGGAAACCCAAGTGCTCATATACAGTGTCCTCAAGAACAACCCTAACCTGTAAGAAGTGAAGCACACATCTGTTTGCAGACTTCAGAATCAGCCCTGTAGCTTTAGATAGGTGGGCAGATGACGTGCACTTCCGACACACTGTTCTCTTTTTGTGGACCAGAAAAGCACAGATTGGCTATCCTTGGAGGATTCTGCACTGACAAATACTGCCAGTTGGGAAACTCTGCTTGAGTCCCTATGCTAGGCTCTGGTTCAGCTTCATGACTAAGCTAGGTGGACCCCCTCCTTTTTCTGCTTAGAGATTCCTGGTTGTTCTTTAGGTCTCAGCTCGGCTTCCACATTCGGGATAGGCTGGTTTGAATATGTCTGTGAGCCCCTAGGGGCAAGCAGCATGATCTAATCTTCTGTGTCACCAAGGATCCCACCATAAGCATTGATATCTAGAAAGAGCTTAAGACATGACTGGCAAATGGATGGATGGATGGATGGATGGATGGATGGATGGATGGGTGGATGGATGGATGGATGGGTGGATGGGTGGATGGTTGAAGTCATGGTTATCAACATGGTCCCATCCTGCTCTGCACTGTAAGACTCAGACTAGAACATAACCAGTCTCTTGACAGAGTGACACAGAGAAGGGAAGACTACAGAAGAGGGAAGAGTGGGGGAAGGAGGCAGGTGTTGCTGAATGCTAAACCCACTGAATTCTGGGCTAAGGAACTGAGCCCCCCTCCCCCCCCCAAGCACACACACTATTGCAGTCAGGTCCACATTGCTGGTAGAAATCACCCAACCAAGAGCAGCTTTTTGGGAAGAAAAGGATTTATTTTGGCTTACAGACTCAAGGGGACGCTCCATGATGGCAGGGTAAACGATGGCATGAGCAGAGGATGGACACCATAAGGTGGCCAACAGGAACGGGAGAATGTGCCAAACACTGGCAAGGCAGGTCGGGTGTGGAGGTACACACCTTTAATCCCAGCTCTTAGAAGGCAAATGCAGGAGGATCGCCATGAGTTCGAGGCCACCCTGAGACTACAGAGTGAATTCCAGGTCAGTCTGGACTAGAGTGAGACCCTACCTCAAAAAAAAAAAAAAAAGGAGAAAGTCCTCGCTTCCTGCTTCTCTTTCCCTGTCCGGCTCTCTCCTCTCGTGCTCCAAGCGCAGCCACCATGCCTTACAGAAGAAGCCAAGCAGCCATGTGGCCTAGGGAAGGTCCCGTGGGGAGCCAGCTTATGCTGCCAGACCTGTGAGAAAGCCTTAAATGGTTCCACCCCAGCTTCTCAGCTGAAACAGAACACAACAGAGACTGTGCTGGGCTAAACTGTCCATATGATTGGTTTGTGGGGGGGAGAAAAAGAGAATTATTTCTGTTCTTTACAAGAACAAAGTTTTAGGACAGTTGGGTAGTCACAGAACCCTGTAGTATCTGAACTTAATTTTCCAGATCTTTTTCTGCACGTGTTGTGTGTGTGTATGTGTGCGCGAGTGTATGTGCCCATGAGATAGCCCGTGCACTTGCGTGTTGCGTGTGGCAGTGTGCTGGCCTGTGGTGGCAGGGGGGAAACCTGGGTGTCCCCCTGCTTCACTCGTCTGCTTGTTCCTACCTTAGCCTGACTCCCGTTCTGATCCCAGAGCTTGCCATCTGTTTTGTGTGCTCCTGCAATTATCTAGTCTGTGCTCCCTTTTAGACATGCATGGTCACATCCACTTGTTTCAGTGGGTTCTGGGCACTGTGGGCTCTCATGCTTGCACATCAAGCTCTCTTAACTGCTGAACCAGCTCTCCAGCCCAACTTTCCAAATTTTTTTAAATGCTGCATGAGCTGAACAGAACAGTACAAGCTGGGTCTGAGCCATAGGCTTTCCCTCTGAGACCCTGGACTTCTGGACACAGCCCGCAGCTGTCATAAGCTTCGTGGGTGGCAAGTCCTGACATGTACAGAGCCGTAACCACCACCCCAGCTCAGCCTGAGCTCAAGTGCAGAACAGGCCATCATCTGAGGCATCATGTGACAGCAGGTACTGAATCTGGCTGGTTGGGACATAGGCAGCTTCTTCTGACTTTTGGGCCAAATGAAGGTTGAGCAAATCCACCAATTGGAACTGGAAATGCTTTGCATTCTCTCTCTCTCTCTCTCTTAGACACACACACACACACACACACACACACACACACACACGGAAACCAAAGCTGCAGAGAGACCTAAGTAGTGTCCAATGCAGTAGTGTGCAGACGACCCAGATCAAAGAGTGCGGCACTTGTGACATGACTGATATCAGCTCACACCCACTGAAATGTGCTAAATGTGGAAAGGGCAAAAGCTTCCAACAAGGTTTTGCCAATCAAAAGCAGGCCGACTCAGAAGGGGTTCCCTGGCAGTCATATCAGGCATGTCAGCGCTCCTGCAAGTGCATTCTTGTCCTATAGCAGGTGATGCTCAAAGCAGAGTAACAGCCGGGAACGGCCTGCAAAGGTTCCTTTCTCTCTCCATCCCTCCCCAACTGCTACGCTGCTTCTAAAGCCACCTTTCCCAGGCCCCTCCACACAACACAGCTTGGGAAAGCCAGAGGGAAAGAATTTGGCAAGGATGACTCTGAGGGAACCCTGTGGCCAGCAGTGGCCACCAGAAGTCCTCTGAGAAAAGGGATGACCAGCTGTGACTTGTGGTCAGTCTGAGAACACTGGCCTTCAGCATGAAACCCTGAGAACCGGAATGCGGGTGTCTGTAAGAAGAGAGGCCAGGACTGCCCCCTGAGAAGCAGGGAACTGCTTTAGGCCAAGCTCCAGGCCAGACTGGGTACCTAGATGTGGAGGATGCCCAAAGGCATCTTGTACCTACTGTCTTCACCTCTACAGAGGGCCCTAATCAAAGGTCACCCTTTCCTGACCCAGTGGCTACTGCTTGATTCTATAAGCAGGCTAACTAGTCTAGGCCCAAATTCCTTCTTCCAGAGCTCCTAATGCCCATACAACTTGCCCCCCACACCCTCCCAAGAGAGATCAGTCGTTGTCATCACTGAGCCCCATGCGTCCCTTAGCAGGCAACACAGATGTGGCCAGCAAGCCGTCTGCCATCACTGTTCTCTCCCTCACCCCAGAGCCCCATGCCTTGCCCGAACTGCCATGCCTCCCAGAACTCTGTGCTGCAATTCACAACCTTGCCCAGGCCTCGCCCTCAACCTCTGTCTTGACCTCAGCCCAGTTCTTACCTAACAGACTTTCCACCAGCTGCCTGAGGCCACTCTTGTGCTGGCCACACCTGCCAGGTTCTCCAGGTTCGAGAGTGGGGGTCCAGACCATACTTGTGAAACGTAGCAGGAGGTAATCCCCTGCTCTGTAACTGCCTCTCACTTCCCTTCCCCAGAAACATAGACGGCATGAAGGCTTGGACCCCAGCCTAACACATACTTAGCATACGCAAAAATTACATACAACATCCAATAAAGGTAACGTCATAGGGTCCATTTTCTCACCCAAGTTGCTCTTGAGGCAAGAAGGAGGGGCTCCCACACCCCCAGGGCTGGCCTCAGCTGTGGCAGAAAATGCAGGCCAGGGAAATTAGAATTCCAGAACCACAAGGACTCACTAGGCTCAGGGCGCCCCACTTGGCCTCCCTGCCGTGCTCAGCCCAGCACCTGAGGCATGAGGAGGAGCTGCGAGCAGGCCGCAGACGTGACTGCAGTTCCCGTGGGTACCTGGTGGTGATGATGGTCATTGTTGCAGAAAGTTGAAGTCAGTTCCACAGATGGATATGAAACAAACTAGATTCCAGAACGTAGCAGTAGCTTTCTCGTTGCTAGGGCAAAGTGCCTGATCAGAAGCAGCTTATGTACGGAAAGGCTTTCTTTCCCACCAGCAGTTTTGGGGGAAGTGTCCCACAGCAGGGAAAGCATAGCACGAGCAGACAGCTGGGTGCGGTGTCTCCACATGGGCAGGGAGGATGCAGAGAGAGTGAGCTGAGCTGAGGGGGCAAGCAGGGCTGCACCATGGCACTGCCTCGCCTCAGGGGCATGCGGCTCTGCCTCCTAAAGGTTTAATCATGAACACGTGAGGCTGTGGAGGACATGTTACATTCAAACCACACGTAGACTGTTAAGCGATTGACTCAGAGGAATGCTGAACAAAGAAAGCGGACAGACAGATGTGAAAGTGAGTGGCCTTCCGCCCAAACCTGGAAAACACAGACCATAAAACGGTGGGAGACAAAGAACTCTCTGGGCAGAATTATCCCAGATCCCTTTCAAACATGGACCCTGGGTTAGGAGTGGCCAGAGCCTCTGGACCAGGCCTGGTTGTCCAGTGGACAGACACGCATACTCACACTCAGAAAAACAAGGGCCTGGAGACTTGAGAAAGGAGATTCATGCATAAGGCCAGTATGGGTCTACCAGCATTCCCAGTTCCCCTGCAAAAGCCTGGTGCTCTTTGGAGGCACTTGGTCAACCCTCGGTGATTTCCATCTCTGTTGTGTCCTGCCCTAGGGCAGGCCTAAGTGCATCCATGTGTGAGCTACAGCCTGAGCTGAAAGCCCTTGCTCAAACAAACTCTTCACAATATCCCAGGACTTAATGTGTAAAAACAGACTTGCTCTGGTTGAAGTGGGATGGAGGGCAGCTGGTCCTCTAAGTACTCGAGAAACTTCTGTGTAAATGGAACACAGTTTGAGAACTACAGGCCTAAAGTGTGTCAAGTGTAGCAGGCCCAGAAGGAAGGATGGAAACCACCAGTGGCTTTTGCAAGAAGGACCAGCACATGTCAGTGAAAGCAGACTCGAGAGCCAGAGCCAGAGTTATGGTGAGAGACTCTGCAAAGGGGGGGGCAGATGTGGGCGTCAAAGTCCCAGTTGCATCCTCTGAGAAACGGCAGCGGCTAAAGTGGACCAGGAACCGATCTCGCGGGATGCTCTACTCTTGGGCACACACGGGTGGGAAGAAGGGGAGGGATGGGCCCAGTAGAACACGGCAGCCTGAGGAAAGGACGTGGGTGATGGTGGGTATTCTAAGGTAAGAGCTGAAGACACTCAGACCATGGTTCCAGTTCTTTGAGAGTGGGGCACCAAGGGAGGCAGAGAAAGCCTGGGGCAGTGGTGGGGTGTACGTGAATCCCCTTGAGATCACTACACATGCCCCTCCCCCACTGGGGGGTCCTCAGAATAGTCCCTGAGAGGCTGATCTCTACTGTAATTTCATCAACCACTTTCTGTGCAGGAAGAGAGGAAGGGGCTAAGTGACTGAGTTAAAGAACAATCTATTTCTTTGTGACAAGAATGTTTAAAAATCTCTCCTCTAGTTATTTTTGGAAGACTAAATATTTCCTTATCAACTATAGTCTCCCTGCTGTATTGACAGGCCAGAGCTTATTCCTCCTGTCTAGCTGTAGCACTGGCCAATCTCAATGTATACACACAGGGAAACATACGCCAGCAACATGTATGGTCATATATCAGCCAGAAAAGATGAATGATCCAGAACCCAGGTTGGAATGCCAATCTCCTGCTACCCACTCAAATTTGGGGTCCACGTACATTCAACTCCCTTGGAGGCACCAAAGCCACTTTTAAGTCCATTGAAGACCACTCCTATGGAGGCCTGACCATGACAAAGTTATTTTCATGATGACACAATGCAGCCTGGGACAAACAGCAGCAAGGAGTCATCTGTCACCTCAAAGCTACTTTCTTAGTGTGTCCAATTCTACTATGCCCTGCTTTTAGAAAGCACATGTGCGAAATTCAGAAATACTCTACAGAGTATATATTTACATTACCAGAAAACCACTCACTATGCAGAAAAGAAAAAAAAAAAAAAGACTCACTCTGCCAACGATTAGCCATCGCGTTTGTTTAAAATGTGAGGTCCAGTGTTCAGAACGTCTTTCAAATCAAGCCCACTGATCAAATGACTCAAATGGTTTACAGCCTTTTTATCTTAAACAACGTGATATTTGGAGCAAACCTTTCATAAGCAGACTCTGGAACCAGTTCCTGGACTTGATGTTCTGAAGAAGTCCCAGGGTAAACCAAAGTGCTTTTCTTTGTAAGAAATCTCCCCTCTTTTTTTTTTTTTCCAAAACCCTTTGATTATATCTTTTTCCCTCTATACCTCACAAGTGCACGTTTCAACAGGGTTACCTATCAGGAGTCTGACAGATGGAGTGGGTGCTGTTCACCTTTTAAGAAAGGAGGAAGAAGGGGAGTTGGGGACAACTTAGATTTATTGGAGGAATGCCAAACTGGTAAACGGATGGCAAGTTCATTTTGCTAGTTCAGCAGCTCAGCGGGTCTGAAGGAACGGAGAGAGGTCTTCACTCTAGCCTCCTTTCTGCCACTGTGCCAAAAGTCCTCCAGGCAGCAGGTGTGAGCGCCCATCCTTCCCCAGTCCTCAGTGCCAAAGCAATAACGCTTTCTGTTAAAGTTTGCTTGGCTTTTTCTATGGGACTTTCCTGAGAGGGGGTGTGAGGGTTCAGAAAGTACTGCTCAGGTCCCTGTCTTTGACTTTGAACTGAAACCATCAGGCCGTGTTGAAGTGTCTCTTTCCCTGGCCACCCAGGAAGGGACTGCATTCTCTCTCTTTCCTTCTATCTCTTCCCCCTCCTCCTCCTGCCCACCCCCCCCACCCCCGTCAGCATGTTTCAGGTCATGGAACAAACTTATCACAGGAGCCACGTTGGCAATAGTTTGTCTAGTGGTGAAAGGTCAGGTTGGAAATACCACAACTGAGTGGAAGTACAGAGGTTCAGAAACTTGATCTTAAAAACACTACAGCCACCCTCGGTCCTGCTGCTTGCTGTGGGACTTGGAATGTATCATATAACCTCTGCGTGTACCTCATTTTTTTAAATTTTTGCCTGTGAACTAGTCTTCATGAAATGATTAAGATCGTCAATGAGAAGATTGCTTAAGCATGAGCTGGGGAGAGGACTTAGTCGGCAAAGTGCTTACTGCACAAGCATGAGGACTAGAGCCTCCATAAATAAGATGGAGAGCATTTGAGGAAGGCACCCAATGTCAACGTCTGCGCCTCCACATGCACGTGCACGCATGGGCACATGCATCCCCCACACACATGTATGCCCCATACATGAACATGCATACACATATACACACATACCACAAACACTCTGAAATAAAAAGAGAAAGAGAGAGAGAGAGAGAATGCTGCTTAAGCAGGAGGTAGAAATTAAGAAGTCAAATCCATCAGAGAACAGATACGTGACAAATGAAGGGAGAAACTGGTGGGAGACAGTAAGAGTGGTAGGCATGGTTATCACCCCACAAAATGAATGCCACACTTGAAGGCATCCACATTATAACAACAAAGGTAAAATGTATTACATCTCTGGGTCCACTTTGACTGTGACCTCTGACCCCCTGCTTTAGCACAGAGATGTCCCAAGTATAACAGCTGTGTGATCTTAAGCCTATAGAGTCTAAAGCCCAGAGGCTTCTGTGGCCTGAAGCTTACAGTCAGGTCTCCATCCCCCGACAGCTTCACCAGGAGAAAGTAAAGAGTCATTGCATAAAGGCACAATCCAATTCCAAGAAAGCCCCAACTCTCGTGACGAGGTGGCACCATGCAGCGCACACAACATTCAAGATACTCATGAGGCTGTACGGAAATGGCTCATTGCCCGTCCTGAAGCAAGACCTGGAAACCCCAAAGAAATCAGGCCCCGGGGAATCATTATGAATCAGGAAGTGTGCAGGGGGCATGGGAACCTGGAGTGACCTGCCAAAAACAGGCCCCAGCAGACAGCAAAGGTGTCCACCTGGAACTTAACAGCAAGTGAATTTTGTAAATATTGCAAAATACACTATTATGTAAGGCCATGAACATATATGTGCTTATTTTTCCTCCAATGATAGAGTTGCTTGGTTCAGTCTAAATGACTGAAAATAACCAGAGAGGCATGGAGAGATGGTTTAGCAGTCCAGGTGCTTACCTGCGAAGCCTAAGGACCCCAGTTCAATTTCCCCAGTACCCACATAAGCCAGATGCACAAGGTGGTGTGTGTTTCTGAAGTTCATTTGCAGTGGCTAGAGACCCTGGCATGCACCTCCCCCCATACACACACAACTCTCTCAAATAAATAATTAAATAATAATTAAATAAATAAATTATATTTTTTTTTAAAAAGGAAAGTTTAAAAAAAAAAAAAGAAAGAAAGAAAAGGACCAGAGAGGCTGCTGGGAATAAGGAAAGAAGGGCAGATGATGAAGCTGGCAAGTTCGGACTTGTGCAGTCGAAAGGAGAGAAAACCAATATGGACATGTGTTTCAAACAGGGTGGGACGCTACACTGATATTGTCTTTTGTTTTGTTTTGTGGGGTTTTCTTTTTTTTTTTTTAACTTTTTTGTCCCTCTTTTGTTTTTTGAGGTAGGGTCTCACTGTAGCCCAGGCTGACCTGGAATTCACTATGTAGTCTCAGGGTGGCCTCGAACTCACGGTGATCCTCCTACCTCTGCCTCCCGAGTGCTAGGATCAAAGCTGTGCACCACCACACCCGGCTTTTTGTTTTGTCTGGCTTTAGGTGTCTGGACACACCCACAGGCAGCCTACAAAGGAGAAATGATGGAGCAGTGGAGCAGCTTGTTGGGGAAAAGAGCACACGGAGCCCAGAAGAGCCATTGTGCCCCACAGCTGCTCTGGCCTGAAGGACACCTGACTGTCCATCCAGCCTCAAAGTCCATGGCTCGGCTCCATAGTGAAGCTGCTGGCGGAGACTTGGGTTCCCTTACTTTTGTTCTCATCCCAGATGCTAATGAGAAGGTGCAATGGCCTTGCTTACTTGTTTGAACCGTGGCCATGTATGCTGTGGCTTGGCTGCTGCTCAGCATTTGGAGTGGTTAAACAGCAGGTCAGGCTGGGGCCTTCCCAGCCCAGCCCTGTCCTGGAAATTCTTATTAACATTTCCAAGAATAAGAAGAGAAAATAATGCCTGCCTCTCGGAGGGTGGGGCTAAGGGCCGGGGCTTCGGAGCTAGGAACCGAAATGCTTTGCTTCGGTTCAGGTATTTCCTAGTGTGTTTTTCACCGTGTCATTCGACCTCCCCGAGCCTCAGTTTCCCCGCTTGTAAACGGAAGACAATACCAATAAATGTTTGTTGTGAGGGTTACCAAAATGAGGCTTTCCACACACGTGTGTATTCCTCCCGCGGTGAAAGGGAACCCGCTTGGTTCATAGTGCACGCTAAGTGACTGTCTTTACCTGTCAATGGACATGCTAAGCATATGCCAGCCTGCCGTGCAGCCTGGTTCTGACAGTCAAGGACAGAAGATACAGGACAACTCCTCCTTCCTCCTTATTTGGCTCACTGAGAAAATACATCAACTCAAGTGGAGGATCAAAGTTGTTATTCAGGCGCATAAGTAATAGCCCTTTGGAGAACATTTCAGAACATTCTATGTCACAACCACATTGACGAAAGCTGGGTTTGCAAGGGAACCAATCTGCTTCCTCACAGGTCCCAGGAGGTTACTCATTGATGTGTATGGTATGTGCATTTGTATGTGTCTGGACACACTGTGTGTGTGCACATGTGTGTGTACATGTGTGCATATGTGTGAGGAGCTCATAGGTCAATGTTAGGTGTCTTCTTCAATTGCTCTTCATCAGATATATATATATATATATATATATATATATATATATATATATATATATATATATGATTTGAGAGAGAGACAGCTAGAGAATGGGCACACCAGGGCTTCCAGCCACTGAAAATGAACTCCAAATGCATGTGCCACCTTGTGCATCTGGCTTGTGAGGGTCCTGGGAAATGGAACCTTGGTCCTTTAGTTTTGCAGGCAAGTGCCTTAACCACTAAGCCTTCTCTCCAGCACATCTTATTTTTTGAAACAGGGCCTTTCACTGAACCTGGAGCTCAATAGCTAACAAGCCCCACAGACTGCTCACATGAACTGGTGAGGCAAACCTGATCACAGTCCAGCCTAGAGGCAAGGCCTGTGGCCCAACAGGAGGAACAGTCCCTCTGCAGGCAAACCAGCCAGCGCTGGTGGATGCTGTCCTGGGCTGAAGTCCTGAGTGTGCGTGGCTGAGGGTTCAATCTCATTTTGGCTGCTTACGTACTGTCCCTCAGTTTCCCTCTGTGAGATGGGTACAGCTCCCATCTCCCAGGGGTAAGAAGGTTCGAGAGCTCCCACCCCTGGTCTACCTTCTTGCACTCGGGAGAAGCTTGTGAAGAGGTCATTGTCTCCTTTTTGTTACCCATCTTCTCACCCTCTAATGCTCCTTTACCCTAACTTCAGTCCAAGCACACAGTTCACTGGGCATTCCTAGGTCATCCCTCATCATCATGACCATCAATAAACCTGTGAGGATCTGACTGCACCTGGCTTGGTAGGAACTAACCAAGGGGCCAAGATGGGAAGATGAGGCCCCTGACACCCAGTCTCAGATAGAAGACCTCTGGTGATGGTATAGGTGGTGCGAGGATTACACAAAAGGAAGAAGGTAAATCCCCAAGGCCTGGGGGAAGAAGGAGGACTCCAGGAGAGCTGGCCTGTAGTCCTATGGTGTTACATCAGAAGGCTCCCAAGGCTCTGAGGCTGAGCCCCATCCCCATCACTGCCCTGAGATGTGGCCATAGGCTGCCAGAGCAGATTCTCCTCCTAATGAGATCAAAACAAAAGGCCTCACTGGGGTAGACATTTTGCTCCTGGTCAGCCATCTGGGGGAGTCCCATTGTGCCTGAAGTTGGCTTCCATCTGTAGAATGGCTTAAGACTTAGTTCCAAATGTCTGTGAGAACCACAGAGGCAACACTCATGGAGGATAAAACCAAAGCATGTTCTCACTTCAGCAAGGAACTCTGACAGCTCCTATCTATGGTTCCCTCCTGGCATCCCATTCTCTCCCTTTTAATCCCTGGAATAGAAAAGGCCTGAGGTTTGCTACTACTGCTTTACAGTGTTTAAAAGCCAGGGCCCAAAAAGGTTATGTGATTTTTTTCCCTGGACCATATAATCAGACAGTAGTTCGGTTCGTGTAAGGCTAGATTCTGGTCCCTGACTCACAGCCTGCATTCTCACTCACTTTGCCTATTTCCCAAACTTGGCTCTCCCTCCTGGCCATCTGCTTGAGAGGCTGAAAAGTGAGGTGTTCTCTGTGGCAGCAGATGGAAGTCAGTCACTGCATATGAAGCAAATGGCACCACACTGGGGGCAGGGATATTCTCAAACTGAAAATAGCCTCACTTTAGGCCACACACAACATGTGGGGGGTGGGTGGGTGGGTGCAGGGGAAGAAAACCAAACTGTTAGCCAAGCAGCTGTGTCTGGCTCTACAAACAACTGAGCCCCCATATAAAGTTCACTATCACCTGGCAAGTGATTGCTAAACATGGTTCTGACCCCTCTAAAGTCAGACCCAAGCTTTCTGCACCAAGCTTGTCTGCAATTCCTTCTGTTCTTCCTATGGAAAAATGGAGGAGGACGGGGACTTGTAAAAACAGAATCTGCGTGAGAACTAGACGGTGGGAACCGAGAGGGAGGAAGTTGGCCCCTGCTTTGGAGACCTGCTGCCTGGCATGGACTGGGTTTGGCTTGGAAAGGGACAGAGCAGTGACTCCACACATGAGAGGGCCATCAAAACACCATGAGATCATTACAAACATCCATCACCCTCACTTCCTGCATGGTCTCTAAGGTGGCAGCCCCAAGGGGCACACAGCAGAAAGTTGCATGCACTCAGGCAAAAGTCATGTTCTGAGAGCTCCAAAAAGTCTTCTCTGGACACATCAGGGAAGCTGATTGGAACTGCATACATCTACTGAAAACCTTTCTGGAGCCAGGAAGAAGGTATGTACAAGGACATCTGGTGGTGGCCAAATGGCAGCAACAGTCGAGTTCTATCTACAACCCCACTGAGGCTGGACCTCTGCAGACATCCATCAGGGTTTTTTTTTAATTTTATTTTTATTTACCATGGCTTTGGGGACCATCAGATCCCAAGGAAATCTAGGACAAAGTGGCACACTTCCATTTCCTATCAACTTGAGGGTGAAATGATCCAATCACTGGAACCAGAGTGCTAGGTATCAACAAATAAGAGCAAAGGAAAATTGGCGATGTCACTCTTGAAGCACTGAATGGGAAACAGCAGCCTCTCACCATGGTGGCCCCTGGAAAGTTCAAGAGCCTCCAAGGAGTTCCCGACATGCACCTCTGTCTAATCTCAAGGTGAGGCAGAAAGACTCACCTGGAGACTGTTTTCAGTGTTTAACATCTAGAGCTGTGTCTTGAGTAGTCCTCCATCTCTTGTGAGCCCCAGCATTGTTGCTGGTGCATGGGCACATCTAAGTGATCCAAGAAAGGAAGAAGACCCAGAGCATCATAGATGCTCCTCTGCTTCCCAAGGCCATCGCCTCCACTCCCCCAGGCTTCCCATCTCACACCCGGGCTAAATGGAAACCGGTCATCCCATCTTCTTAGATAAAATCTTTCCACTTTTCTCTTACAGGCCTCTGGGGTATGGCCCCCTCTCTGGGGTCTCTGTGATTGTCACCTGGTTGATGTTAAAGCCTCCAAGCTGGTGTCCCTGCCCTTATCTACCCTCTTCCCCTCAAAACCCACATGGTAGCCAGAATCTTGCTGAAATGCAAATGCCTTTCTCCTGGTAAACTCTTCCCATGGCTCTTGGTTGTAGATGGTTCATAATTTCTCACAGTGACCCTTTATAAACTGACAGCTTACCTTTCTGGTTGCTGGCAGCACTGGCAGATAAAACTACAGGGAAGAAAGTGAAACAGAAATCAAAGTGTGTGACTATAGCAAACCAGGAGAGAATTGGGTTTTCCATGTGTTGTGAATCTGAAAGGACCCAGCCCTCACCCTGTGCTGTCTTGTTAAGAGCTTATGTGCTCCAAGGAGCTAAGGATAATGACGCTCATCTTTAAACTCTCCACAACTGAATACTCTCGTACCTTTAAAGAAGAACTAACAGCAGTATTTCTCAAATGATTCCATAAAATAGAAAAGGAACCCTTTATGAAGCCAGTGATGCCAAAACTGGATAAAGACACAACAAAAAAGGGAAAACTATAGGACACTGGGACACTCTCCTGATGAACATAGAGGCAAAAATTCTAAATAAGATACTTGCAAACCAAATTCAAAAACACATCAAAAAGGTCATTCAATATAATGACAGCAAAATAAAAGAGAGACTGATTGAAGGGGGAAGGGATATGATGGAGAGTGGAGTTGTAAAGGGGAAAGTGGGAGGAGGGAATTATCATGGTTTATTGTCTATAATTATGGAAATTGTCAATAATAAAAAAAAAATTAAGGGCTGGAGAGATGGCTTAGAGGCTAAGGCATTTGCCTACAAAGCCCAAGGATCCCTGTTCAACTCTCCAGGACCCACGTAAGCCAGATGCACAAGGTGGTGCATGCATCTGGAGTTTGTTTGCAGTGGCTGGAGGCCCTGGCACACCCATTTTTTCTCTCTCTCTCTCTTTGTCTCTGTCTTCCTCTTTCTCTCTCTCAAATAAATAAATAAAATATATTTAAAACATTTTAATTAAAACTAAACAAATAAAAGAAAAAGGTCATTTACCACAATCAAACTGGTTTCATCAAAGGGCTTAAGGATGGTTGAACACATACAAATCAATAAATCATCACATAAATAGATTCAAGGACAGATGTCACAGGATTTTCTCAAAAGATGCATAAAAGGCCTTTGATAGTCCAGCATCCCTTTATGATAAAAGTCCTGAAAAAACCAGGAGTAGGAGAACATTTGTCAACATAATAGGTATAAACAACAAACATAGTCAACACTATACTAAAATCAAGAATAAGTGTGTCCATTTTCTCTACCCTTTTGTAATATTTTCCTTTATTTATTTGTAAGGAGAAAGAGAGAGAGAGAATGGGCATGCCAGGGCTTTTTGCCACTGCAAATGAACTCCAGATGCATGTACCACGTTATGCACCTGGCTTTCTGTGGGTGCTGGGAAATAGAACCCAGGCCAGCAGGCTTTTTAATTTTTAAAAACTTTTATTTATTTTTGCAAGTAGAGAGAGAGTGACATAGAGAAAGGAAATTGGCATGCCAGGGCCTTTTGCCACTGCAAATTAACTCCAGATACATACACATTTTGTGCATCTGGCTCTACATGGGTACTGGGGAATCACACCCAGACCATCAGGCTTTGCCAGAGTGTGCCTTTAACTGCTGAGCCATCTCCTTGGCCCCACTTTCTCCACTCTTATTCAGTAGAGTGTTTGAAGCCTTGGCTAGAGCAATAAGGCAAGAGAAGGTCAATGAGTTAAGGACTGTCATTTCACCATTCTATAGGTGGGAAAACTGAGGTCTGAAAAGGGTGAGGAATTGGATTAAAGTTTCCTCAGTCTGAAGTCCTTAGAAATCTAGTCAAGTTCCATCATCTTTTAACAATGATTATCACCCTATTTGACAAATGATGAAACAGTAGCATTGAAAGTCTAGGGAGCTGTTAAAAGTCACAGAGCAAGGGCTGGAGAGATGACTTAGCAGTTAAGGCGCTTGCCTGTGAAGCCTAAGGTTCGATTCTCCAGATCCCACATAAGCCAGATGCACATGGTGATGCAGGCCTCTGGAGTTTGTTTTCAGTGGCTGGAGACCCTGGTACACCCATTCTCATTCTCTCTCTCCCTTCTCCCTCTCTGTCTCTAATAAGTAAGTAAATAAAAATGTCTTTTTAAAAAAAGTCACAGAGCTAATGAGTAGCTAAGCCCGCCCTCCTGAGTCAATGGCCCACTGCAACACCCTGTATCTAACAGTCCTGACTATGGTTCAGGATGGCTGAGGGGAGAAATTTGACCCATAGAAAACCAGGGTCCCAAGATGAGAAGACCTCAGGAGAGCCTGTAAGTCTGAATATGAAGGCAACACTGTGCCACCCGTCCTCAGGAAATGTATGCAGGTCGGAGGAATACTGGACTCTGCTTGCATATTTTGGCAGGTAGGGAGACATGTGACTCATGGTATTTATAAGGAACAGGCTTCCCACTTTCCTCTGGCCAGTCTGGGGAGCAGCACTACCATGGAATATCACTGCCCTGGAGAATTCCAGATTAAACAGAGGAAAATCAATCTCGGAACAGACATACACACAGAAACAAGGTGGTGTGCTTTTGCAGTCCCTCAGAATTCCAGGAAGGTTCTGCACAGGGGCAGAGAAAGGGGGATTAACAATGAGTGACAGAAAGTCCATACTGAGCTTCAAGGTGGCCCCCTCAGTCCACTGGGTGGTTCGATTCTCATAGCTGCCTATGGAAGCCCGGGAGGGGGTCAGACAGACTCACCTTTGAATCGTGACTGTCCAAATGCAACTGAGTGGGCAAATCTTTCAAATTAACTGAGTCTCGGTTTCCCAAGCCATAAAATAAAAGTTATCAAGACCTGAATCTCAAGGGCACAAGCACAGAGCCCAGGCTGGCCATGGTACACACTAAGCGAGCACTCCTCCATCCCTTCCCTTTTGCTAAGGTAGGGGCTTCCTGTATCTTGTGACAATGACATAGGCCAGTCCTCATCCCAAATGACAAACGCCCTCAGTCTCTACCATAAATGGTCCAGAGAGGAAGCAGGGCAGGCACAGGCTGTGCTGCCCACGGCCTTGGTGAATATTAATTTGAGGAAATGTACCAATGTTCTAACCCCAGGTCACATCCTGCCATAACCAAGACACAACTGGGTATGACCACGATTCCAGAGGAAAAGCAGCTTCTGAAGCATAGCCACTGGCCTCTTGATTAAAGCAAGCCTGTGCAAGCCAAAACAGCTGGGCCCCTAGGACCGTCCTGAAGAAGGTGACCGACCCTCTAGACAGGACTCAGCCCTGCCATGAGCTGAACTGCCCCCCCTGGCCCATGGGCTGCCCACTTCCACTCTTACTGTGTTCCTCTGTATGGCTTCCCAGGATCCTAACCACACAGTGACAGCCATGGCAAAAGGCAAGAAGGGAAATGGGTGAGGCCAATTGAAGAATTATATAAGCCTCCATTTTTAAACTAGGAACGAATATTTTTGGAAAGAACTGGCTGGATGAGTTGTTTAACAGCCTTTTGGGTAGCTTGTGGAAAGTCAAAAAAACAGCTTTCTCTCTGGGTCTGTAGGAAGCAATGCTACCTAGTGCCCAGGTTTGTTTGAACCAACACAGGAAAGCTCCTTGTATTGGGACAATGCAGTTGCTGTCAGACCCTTTGTAGTTATGGCCTACTCTGGTGTACAGGCCAGGAGGGAGGTGGGTGTTGGCAACCACTTCCAAGGCTGGATTTTCATAGGCAAATCCTTTCATCAGCCTCTATGTAGCCCTCTGAGGGACAAAACTGAGCAAGGATGAGCAAAGTCTGATTCACCACCTCCTGTTGCTATGTAAGACATTACTAATTGATCACAGAGCTCTTTCGCTACAAGCGCCTGGCCTGATCCATCATACAAGTCACCAAAGGCCATCAACGACAGTCAGTGGGAGCTAGCCTACAGTGACAACGTCTTCACACTTTCTGAAATCACTAGTAAGCAGCACATGGGCTTCTGTTTGGATCTCTGCTGAATCATATCCATGAGGAGGTATTCTGTCATGATTAAAGAACTGCTAGCTGAAGAGAGGGACATTCATACGTGCTTGGAGCAAATCATAAGTACTTTCAAGTCTAGACCACACCACCACACCAGCATTAAAACTGTCCACAATAACTCTGGTCTCCTCTGAGCACATGGTAAATTTGCCCTCTTTGAAGTTGGGCCTTGTGTCTTAACTTAACCAAAGATGTATACGCAGAAATGACACGCACACATAGAAAGCCGATGCCCTTCTCCTCCCCTCCGTAACCCTAAAAGCACAAGCTAAGACGCCGCTCCTAGCCATGGGGTGCCTTGAGTTACTGGGATGGGCAGTCCCTCTTTGCTAACTTTTGTTACACATGAACATGAGTGAGAAATAAACTTTATTTATTTCTTCCCTTACTTGTTTGTGATTTTTTTTTATTAGTTTTGTACTCAGTGAATACAGTCAAGTTGGTACCATCGTTAGCCTCCTCCCTGTCCTCCCCCACTCCGCAGGGGCCCTCCTCATTGGGGAATATTGGTCGTGCATTGTGGGATGTGATTTTTGTGTTAGGTTATAGAGAGCTGGAAGCTGTTGGTTCCTGCAGCAGCATGATTTTGTTTATCCTGGCTCCTACAAAACACCCACCACCAGTCACGCCTCTGAGCCCCTCGACAGCTTTATGCAATAGGGAACATGCTTTTGTCCACATTGCATAAATATGAAATCATTTACACATAAATGTTGCATGTAAATTGTATGCAAATAATGCCTAAAGAAGTGAAGAAATTATCCGACCAGATTTGTAAGCTCTGCTCATATTATTTTTCTCAAGAAATGATGTATAAAAGGAAATCTCATAGCAAAGTATGTGTTATCTGAAAATTGACTCAAAAATACCAAAGTTCTTTCTATAATAACCAAACACAAACATTTTCTAAATAAAGCCATGACTTGCCACTGTAGCCTCCTAAATTAAGGATCATGCCCATCTTTGTAACGGCCACCTAAATCCCCAGCCACACCCCGCTCCTGAATGTTCCCATCATCCTCTCTTCTGCTCACACATTATTTATGGAAATCCTATTCTTCCGTAAGCAGTATACAATTATTTAAACCACTTTCTCCCCACTTATTTTCTCTCAAATGACAGATACTACACATTCCAGGGAGGCCCTGCCCTGTAGCCTTCCACATCTCCACTTCCAAACTATATATAATTATTATAATTTTAGTCTGTGTTTTAATCTTAGCTCCTTCCTTCAGCATGGCTTTCACTTTCTATTTCTACACAAATAGCCTCATTTTAAACTTTTTACTGTCAACCACCTCTATTATTTTGCAAAAGCAGACAGAGTAGATATTACACACATAAAAACATAGCATTAGATTTCTCTGTCCTCGCATATAATTAATATCTAAGCAATGAAATGCTGAGAGTGAACTACGGCTTTGATTTTGTTTGTGGTAATTGTCCTGGAAGAAGGATATGTAACAGGTTCCTGGTCACAGGGACCAATTGGCAACTTGGTTTGCGCCCATCTCTGGGCTCTGGAGCTGAAGGTAACAAAACGTGAAGCTCCCCTATCCACCATCCTTGCTATCTTTTTTCCAAACCCCCTGTCTTGGGCCATCCCCACCCCTCCTTACACATGAGAAGGGTACACGTCCAGCCACATGGGGAAGGCTAGGGTGCTAGAGGGGATCACAAGGACTGGTTTCAGTGGAGGCTTTGAAAGCTCACAAGAAAGGGAGTTGTGAGATCTGGAATTCTCGGGGAAGGCTTCCGCGAGGAGGAGGAACAGAGTGACCAGGGCCAGGGAAGATGGCCCAGGTGGAACAGCTCAGGTAGGAGAGAGAACTGGAGGGCAGAAATGAAGCCAAGAGGGGTTGGGACAATGTCCACACAAACAGCTGCCCCCTGCAGAACCCACACCTTTGATCTGGGCTTTCCGCTCCTTGCCTCACCTCTCCACCATTGAGAGGCTACAGGGAGAAGAAGGGTCAAGGGAGTCTTGCCAAGGTGGGAACACGGGCAAGTGTTTTTCCATCGCTCTCCTCTTATCTCCATCAAGTGTGAACGTCAAGATGACCATAGGCAAACTTTCTCCCAAAAGCCACACATAGCCAGACCACCTTTCATTTTATTACCTTTTATGATTTTATTAACAGCTTCCATAAATATGAACATAAAATATACCATGATTATAATCCTCTCCTACCACTTTCCCTTTTCCCACTCCCAAATCCCTCCACTGAATCCCTTCTTTCCAAGTTGTCGTCTCTCTTCTATTTTGATGCCGTCACCTTTTTCTTCCTATTACGCAGGTCCTTTGTAGATAGTGTCAGCCACCCAGACCACGTCTTGAAAGAGAATGAGATTGGCTTTTCAGGACAAAATCACATTGCAGAAGGGTCTGCTGGAGGGAGCCAGTCCCTTTCAACTCACTCAGATTTTTCAGCATAAATTCCAGTGTGGGGGAATATTGGAAAGAGGGCACCGGCAATGGACTCATCCCAGGAAAAGTATTTATTCTCGCCTTCCCTCGGCCAAGGAAAGTTTCTATGCTGGAAAAAGCACCTCACCATGCACCAGGCTGTATGGCGAAGGTTAAAATAGAAATAAGGAAGTCGTTCTGACAGTGTGTCATTCTGCCTTTAACTCTGGGGCTCCCAGGGTGAAAAAGGCTTGAATCTTTTCCCTTCTGTTTGGAAAAAGTCTTATTTCTTTAGGTTTCCAAATAATACCACCCTAATAAAAAGTGGCCTTTGATTCTCTTTAGTTAAAAGGCACTGATTTGGACTCTTTAACAAGAGGATTTTATCCCAACTCTTCATTTTTTAAACATTTTTAAATTATTTATTTATTTATTTATTTGACAGAGAAAGAGAGAGAGAGAGAAAGAAAGAACGGGCACAGCAGGGCCTCCAGCCACTGCAAACTCCAGAAGCTTGTGTCCCCTTGTGTATCTGGTTAACATGGGTCCTAGGGAATTGAATCTTGGTCCTTTGGCTTTGCAGGCAAACATCTTAAATGATAAGCCATCCCTCCATCCCCCAACCCTTCATTTTTATAACTGGGACATGAAGAGGAAGGAAGGAAAGAGGAAGAGAAGGAAAGGGGGAAAGAGAGAGGTAACATTTATTGAGAATCTGCTAAATATCAGGCACTGGGCTCTACATTTTCCATGTGTTACCTCATTTAATTCTCAGGGCCCAGCTATCTGGAAAATACTCCTGGCCTTATTTTTGTGTCCAGAGCATTGGAAACAGTAGTTTCCTCTTGTGGCTACAAGCTCCAGAAGAGAAGGGGACACACTTACTGTAGGTACAGCAAGCCAAAAGCAGATGACAGAAATGTGAGCCAGTGCTCCGCGGTGGACACTGGCCGAGCTGCTCCCCATGATGGCAAATCTTCATTGCCAGCTTCCCGGGATTTAGAATCACCTAGGAGACACACTCTGGGCAAATCCGTGAGGGTGTTTCTAAAGAAATTTAACTGGGCAGGGAAGACTCCCCTTGAATATGGGTGGCACAATCCTATAGGCTGGGGTCCTGGGCTGGATACGAAGAGAGCTAAGCATCAGTGTTCTCTCTCTCTCTCTCTCTTTCTCTCTCTCTGCTTCCTGACTGCTGCAGGTGCAGTGTGACAAGCTGCTTCATGCTCCTGTCTCCATGCTTCCTACTCTGATGGACTGTGTCCCTTCTTAACCTATGAGCCCAAAGCAATCTTCCTTCATTAAGATGCTTTTGACCTGCATTTTGTCACAACAACAAGAAAAGTAACCAGCACCTGGGGAGATGGCTTAGCCATTAAGGCGCTTGCCTGCAAACCCAGGTTCAATTCCCCAGGTCCCACGTAACCCAGATGTACAATGTGGCTCATGCATCTGGACTTTGTTCGCAATGGCAGGAGGCCCTGGTGTGTCCATTCTCTCTTCCTCTTTTTCTCTCTCTCAAATAAATAGATAAATAAATAAAACTTTTTAAATTTTATTTTTATTTGTTTATTTGAGAGAGAGAGAAAGAAAGAGAGAGAGAGAAAATGGGCACACCAGGGCCTCCAGCCACTGCAAATGAACTCGAAATGCATGTGCCATTTTGTGCATCTGGTTTACATGGGTCCTGGGGAATTGAACCATGGTCCTTTGGCTTTGTAGGCAAGCGGCTTAACCACTAAGCAATTTCTCTAGCCCCAATAAATAACATTTTTTAAAAGAAAAATAATTAGTATTCCCTCCAAGCCCTACAGCCCGAGAAGGCTACGCTTGATACACGTGCAGGAGAACACAGCCCACTGCCTTGATCCAGACTAGATACACTTCTGTTTCTCCACTGGTGAAGTCTATCATTTAAAAATGACTTGAAAACCCAAACAAAACTAATTTAAAAGGAGTCCATTAAAAAAAAAAAAAAAACCTCGGTTGTCATAAAATAATAATACCACCACCACAAGCCAGAAACAAGAATTAACTAAACAATAAATCTCATTTACAACCTCAACAACGTTCAGAATACATGGCCTTGGAGTAAGGAACCAAAAGTAAAGTCACAGACAGGTGGCTACAGCAACCCAGAGGTGAGGGGATACCGTGAGGTCATAGGGAACTGAAAGTGCAAGAGAAAAAGTTTAACTCTGTCCTGAGAAGAGAAAGTAGCTCAGTTAACTTTGGAGAAAATAAGGATTTGAAGGAAGTGTCGAGCTTCCAGGAAATATACATTTTTTCAGATGTGAAAAGCGGGGCTAAACAGACCCAGCACATCCCTACCCGTGGGGGGCAATAACATCCGATGAGGTACCTGCATGCTCTGCCTGGAGGTTTAGGAGCAGAGGAGGGACAGAAACAGACGCTAAAAGGTGGTGGCATTGAGCTGGATCTCGAGGGACAAGAGGAGATTGTCAGCGATGTGTGGAATTTGAAGAGAATCTTCCCCAGCACAGGAGTCAGTGACCCATGTGCTGCCCTGAGTAGAGCGGAGAAAGACCTGCAGGAGACCAGGCTGAGCCGGGGACAGTAGGCAGGCCATGAGTTGTCCCAAGTGGCAAGCCACAGAGCCTGGCCTTTGCCCTGAGATGCTAAGAGGGGGTTGCCTTGGATTTGACCAATAAACCTTAGCTGTGAGTGGCTATGGAGCCAGAGCTGGAGAGAGCATTGGGAATGGAAGGATTTCTCTCAGCCCTGGACACCCTGAGGCTAATGGGTTTAAGTGGGAGAAAAACAGCCAAATACACTCTTCAGAATAGTAGTCATCCATCTAAGTCTCAACTCGTACTTGTACATCAAAACGGCTTTGAAACATACAACTGAGAGTTCTGGCTCTGAAATCACCTGCCGAGTTCAAATTCGAGAGGTCCACCTGTTGTGTGACCTTGAGAAAATTATTCCACCTTCGTGGTCCTTCCAGTGCCTAGCTTTTAAGCAGCATTGCTACTCCCAGCTCAGCGGAAGACGACAGTGGTGACGGCGGCGGTGCCGCTGGTGACACTGACAACCACACTTAACCGGACACTTTCCGCACGTCAATGACGGCTATAGGAACACCTGCCTGCAGTCATTCAGTCGTCACTGCTACCCGTGCACTGAGCTGCTGCTATTTCTTCTGCCTTGTGAACCCCTCGGGAACATAGAGACGACTAATTCTGGTCACAAAAAAAAGGTCAAGTGTGGGTGGTTATTATTAGCGATTTGCAGTGTTGGGGATGAAACTTGGGGCTTTGGGCGTGCTAGGTAAGCACTTTAGCACTAAGCTACACCCCCTACCCTCATTGTTAGCTTTTATCATTAATCTCCATATCCTCCCTTTGTTTCCAAGAAAGAGATACATGAGTAAAATCAAAAGTAACCACTCACTACAGAAGGGAAAAAAAAAAAAGTGTCACAGCGATGCAAACCACAAGGCTCCTTTCGGGCCCGTCCTTGCTTCTAGCCTGACTCTGGGGTACAGAGGTCTCTGCTCAGCACAGCTCTTGAGAAGCCACGACTGGCATCCGAGCCACCTCTTTCTAGTGGGGAATGCGAACCTCTCCAGATAAAGTGCTGTGGTCATTGCCTGGCCTGGGTTGTGTTTATGAATTGCACTTTCTATCCAGCATTTTCCCAGCCTAATAAATTAGACTTAATGAGTTACTTTCCTGATGCATCAGAAAGGACATGACTACATGTTTTTCATAAACATGTTTAACCATAAATCTGCTTTGTCTGATCAGTGAGCCAATTCAGCCTTGCAGAAAAAATATATGAGGTTCTTCCAATGTGGCTTAAAATATCAGATGTCCCTTCAAGCAGCAGTAATAACAGCAATGACAAAAGCAGCTCCCTTTCCTGAGGGCACCAGTGGGTCTCACGTTTTGCACTGTGAGTGCCTTAATCTGTGTCCTCAGAACAAGCCCACAGGAAGGTGATATTGAGTGAACTTTGCAGGTGAGCAATCTGCAGGTGGGGGTCCCATGCTACATCATGCAACTGACTGACAATGCAGCAGGATATGGTCCCATGACCATCCCCAAGCTCCCCACTCTTATACCAGCTTCAAATACAACAGTGCGGTGTAGTGGTTAACTTTGATCGTCAACTTTACTAAGTTAGGGAACATATAGAGGCCATTGTAAGATGGGGCTGAGTACCTAGGTTGAGCACCAGGGCTAGACACCATTCTATGGTGGCTGCCCGGGAGCCTGGGAGTGAACAAACTAGGGGAAGATCAGTGGAGGCAGAGAAAATGGAGGAGAACCAAGATCCGTCGATAAGACAAGAAGATAGCCAACTGCCCACCATGAGACATGCCACCTCTCCCACATCTGCCCCAGGGCCCTGGAGAAATTGCAGTGTCGGTCACACTACGAAAACCTCATCTTCCTAGAGAATGAGAGCTCTCCATAGGCTCAAGGCTCCACGACAGACACCAGCTCTTTGCATTCAGAGTTAGGCAACTCTTCATCCCCCAAGGCCAGCTTGTATGTTGTCTTCTCTTTTGACTTCCCCGGATGGCTGCTGCGCCCCCCCCCCAGGACCCCTAAACCACTGGGAAGACTTCACTTATAGGATTCTTTGTGTTGGATTTATGTATCTACGCTCCATCCCGTTTCTCATGAGTTTGTAAGGATATGAAGGGAACAGGCTTTATCCTAGGATCCTGGTGCCCACTGTGAGGCCTAGAATGTTAGAGTTGAAAAGATGAGGGTGAGAGCACTATGGGTAAGAAGTGAGAGAGCTTGCAGATGGGTAGGAGCTAACCACGATAACTAGGAAGAGAGAGTTCTGGAAAAAACAGCAGGGCTGAACTTGGCAGGTTCCAGATGGCCCCTCGAAAGCCCTTCCTTGAGTAGCATGCACAGAGCACCTTACCCTTTGCCCTAGTAAGTCCCTCAACTTTATGAGTACTTACACACACACACACACACACACACACACACACACACACGTGGAACACAAGAATGGAGGCTGCTGCCATGGTTGGGATTGCAGACAATATGCAAAGAGGATTATCTCCCCATCCATTCAGTAATAGTCATAGCAGATTTCCTAAGTCAATAAGAAATATGGTGTCTGAAGGGTGAGTGGGTTAGTGGATAGTGAATGGACCAGCAGAAGGATCAGCAGACATAACTGAATATGTTGTTGGATAAGTGGCCAGATGGATGGGCGGATAGAAGAGAGGAAGGAGGGATGGATGGACATGCTGGGATTTGGTTAGTGGGGAGATTTGTGGGTGAGTCGATGGATAGACGGTGAACAGACAAGTTCTCAAGAAGCCAAGGCACTGACTCATTTAAAGTACAAGTTTAAAGAGCACAGATGACTCAAGGAAGTAAATGGGAAGTTGTTGTTCACTCCAAAGCTAATCTTATCCAAATCAAAAGGGAAAAAAAATAGTTTTAAACTGTTGTATGTGTTAGACTTTTATCTGCAAGACATTAATACTGACCTCAACAATGTCACAATGGCATATATCTATCCATATTACTATTAAGAAAACCAACCAGGGATTAGAGTGAAGCTTAGCTTGCCCAGCATTTGCAAAGTGTAGGTTTTATTCCCAGTACAAAATTTAAAAAAAGAAAGAGAGAGAAGATGAAAGGAAAGAAGAAAGGAAAAAATAAAGAAAGAAAAGAAGTAAAACAGAAAAACGGTTTTCAAATAGCTCTAAGTAGATTCTACAATCCCCTGCCAAGATTCCATGCAGCTGGTATAGACACACCTGCCCCGTTATTCAATCCAACACTAACGCGGGTACTCCTGCATAGTGACTTTGGAAATGTAATTAGACCCAAATCAGTTAATTTCAAGATGGGAGATCATTCAGGTGGTCTGGCTTAATCACCTGAGCTCTTCAAAAGCAGTGTATTCTCTAGTGGCAGAAAGGTAAGTCGGGTATGCAAAGCACAAACAAGACGTGATATGCCATTTTGGCTTGAAGATGGGGTGTGCCCAGTGACAGTGAAAAGGGAGATGGGGCTTCAGTCCTACAACCTTGAGGAAATAAATTCAGCTCACTGTAACAAAAAAGAACTTAGAAGCAGGTTTTCCCCCTAGGGCCCTGATTCTTTTTCTTAGTAGTAATACAGATGGATATACAACATTGCAACATTGTTGAGACCAACCTTAAGGTCTTGTAAGACATAAGTTTCACACATAGGACAAGAACTGACCATGGCCACCGCCTTGGCCTGTGATGCTGTGCTAGGCTCTGCTCTTCAGTATTGCAAGCTAATAAGTGAACATTGTCTTAAGTTAACTTATTGATAAGTTGGAGAGGGGAACAGCCATTAAACCAACATAGCAGTTTCCCCCACAACATTTCCATAAAGGAAATTCACTCCGGATATATACTGGTTTGTCGGGCTTCCTTCTGACTGCCTGGAGAGAAAACCAACAGCAACATTCTAGGTTGGTTAAATGTTTGCTACACAGCATGACCATTTCTCCATGTAAAAAAACCCCACTGCTTTGCAAGACTTTAATGTTTTATTTATTTCCAAAGAGAGGGACACACACACACACACACACACACAGAGAGAGAGAGAGAGAGAGAGAGAGAGAGAGAGAGATTGAGAGAGAGATTGAGAGAGAGCAAATGCAAAAAAATAAAAAATAAAAAATAAACCTCCAGATGCACATGCCACTTTGGGCATCTGGCTTTATGTGGGTACTGGGGAATCAAACCCAGCTCCTAAGTCTTTGAAGGCAAGCACCTTAACCACTGAGCAATCTCTCCAGCCTCTTTGCAAGACTTTAAATGTCACATACGGTTACATCCAGTGGAGCTGTAATAATTAATCCAGCCCTGCTGCTGGGCATTTGGAAGTTTCTAAGTTTTCATTATTGTAAACATCACTGCTATAAAAACTCTTGTCACTGCAACTCTGTGCTCTTCCCTACAGCGCTTTTAAATGATGTCCAAGACACGGTGCTGCCTCTTTAGCACAGAGAACCCCATTCGCAAAGCCCCCCACACTGTGGGCGCCTCCACCAGCAGTGCACGTGGTTGCTCAGATCCCCACACGGGGCCACAGCTGAGGTGTATAAGATATGTCACTAGCTCTCTCTTGCATCTTCCTTTTATTCACGTGCACCCCTTGTTCCTAACACCAACGGTGCCTCTCTACCTCTGTTGTTGAGCAATTAAGTCACTGACAACGTTCAGTGAAGTCAGTTCGCCCTCCAGTCATTTGTCTAATTTTGCTGTAAATCCATAGTTTATTATTGATTTCTTTATGTGTGTATCTTTCCTTTCCTTTCAGCCTGTTAACTCTTAGTTCATAGAATTGACTTTCTTTTATTGCAGAGTCCAAAGCAGGTGATTCCAAAATTCACTCCCATTTCCCGTGCTGACACTCTGCATTGTTCCATCGCCACACAATTTATACTGTGGCCATGCCTCTCCTTCCTGTTACTTAGCATTTTCGCTTTTTTAATTTTATTTTTATTATTTATTTGAGAGAGGGAAAGAGGCAGAGAGAGAGAATGGGCACACGAGGGCTTCCAGCCACTGAAAAAAGAACTCCAGATGCATGTGCCACCTTGCGTATCTGGCTTACGAGGGTACTGGGGAATTGAACCTGGGTCCTTTGGCTTTGAGGCAAACACTTTAACTGCTATTCCATCTCTCCAGCCCACATTTTCTCTTTTTTTCTGTGTATGTGCAATGTACACAAAGGTGTGGGTGCTCATGCACTTGGAAGCCAAAGGACAATCTCAGATGTTGTTCCTTGGGCCCTGCCCACCTCCTTCGAGACAAGGTCTCACATTGTTCCAGAGCTCAGGAATTAGTCTAGATTAGCTGTCCAGTGAGCCCCAAACGATCCTCCTGTCACTGCCTCCTCAGCATTGGGATTACAGGCCTATACCACCTCACCTGGCATTATACATGGATTCTGAGGATCAAACTCAGGTCCTCGTGCTTGCCAGGAAAGCACTTTGCCAACCAAGCTGTCTCCTTAGACCCCCCCCCCCTGCAACACAGCATTTTCACAGAGCTGGTTTGTTTCATCTGGCTTTGTCATTTCCAGTTTATTCGTCATCTTAGACGATACCACTCCATTCTGGCTTGCGGTTTTTCGCAGCTGAGATGTATATAGTTGCTCTGCACGGGCTATGTGAAAACTGTCAGAATCCTGCTTATAGGCCTGAAGTGGGGAGGAGAGCTGGGGGGGTTGGGGAACCTTATATGCCCAGTTCACTGACACCTGCTCCACCGAAGGCAGTGAGAGGTTGCTGGGCCTCAGCTGACATCTCCTGCTCCCCACAACCAGGGTCTCCATGGTGGAAGAGTCCTGAAAGTCCTGTGATCACTCCTACCTCCTGAGTCAGAGGGCTTCTACGCGCCTCGGAGCTGTCATGTCCTGAATAGGCCATGGTGATCTCGGATGACTCTGTGCTCCTTTCTGAGCCTTACTTTCCTCACCAAAATACAATTTCCTCGTCTATAAAATAAAGATTAAAAAAATACTTATCTCACCTGTAACTGAGGGCTGAGATTGTCATTTGCCCTCAGATACTGCTCTAAGCATTTTGCTGAAGGGTGGAGCCTGGACAGGGACCACAGTGGGTCAGAAGAGGGAAGGTGAAGTGGGCACTGCCACAGTCTGTCCCGTTAGCTGACCACATGTGATGGTTAGTTCAATAGCCAACCTGATTGGAGTAAGAGACACTGGGACAATGATGAGGCACATGTTTGGATGTATCTGTAAAGGTAGTTGAGAGAGGACTAACGGAGGAGAAGACCATTCTATGGGCTGGGATCCCAGCATGGATAAAAAGGAAAACGGAGGAAGCCAGGAGAGAATCAGCATTTCCCCCTCTCTGCATCCTGATCAGCCAAGATGTGAGCGGGCAGCCTTGTGCTCCAGGTGCCATGTCCCCACCACGATGGGCTACGATCTCAAACCATGAAGCAAATAAACCTCGCCCCCCCCCCTTACATTGCTCCTTGTCATGGACTTGGTCACAAGACTGAGAAAAGTAACTACCGTGGCAGGAGTCTATGGGTACGGGAATGGGCACACACAGGCTCTCTCCAGAGTACACTCCCAGCAATCACACAGGGACACAATCTCAGCAACCTGCCACCTGCCCCAGAGGTGAGGTCACCCTGACTACACACAGGTCTGCACGAAAGAGACAGGTGAGCTGACAGCCACTGTTGGGGGGCCGGAACTTCACCTGTAGACAGCCTCTTGGCAGATGTCTCAGTGTCCTCAAACACTGGTCCAGCAGCTACTCACGGTAGTGTACGACACACCCATATCCTATACCCAAGGCCTACATTTGGGGATGTTTTCAATAAATTCTAAGGCTTTCTCTAAGTTGGATGCAAGATGGCGTGTGCTGTGGTTTGAATGTCCCCACCAAAAACAAAACTCATACTTAACTGTCTTGGTAGCAATGGTGAGAGGTGGGACCACAAAGAGATGAGGCCATGCAGACTCTGCCCATATACATACCCTCTGGAGGAACTGGGGACCTATTCTATTGTCATTTTTTGAGGGACAGGCTTTCAAAACTATAGCATATTCTTGAGACTTCTGTTTTGTTTTGTTTTTTCGTTTCGTTTGGGTTCAGCTTTTGAGACAGGGCCTCATTACGTAACACCAGCTTGCCTCAAACTCACAATACTCCCCAGCCTCCCAAGCACTAGAATTTCATATGTTTTCTCGCCACACATAGCTCAAGAGTAATATTTTTTTTTTCTTTTCAAGGTAGGGTCTCACTGTAGCTCAGGCTGACATGGACCTCACTGTGTAGTCCCAGGCTGGCATCGAACTCACAGCAATCCTCCTACCTCTGCCTGCTGAGTGCTGGGATTAAAGGCATGTGCCACCACACTCAGCTCAAACATAATCTTAAAGATGGACAATTTTTATCCTTCCTGGTATCACTAGGAAAGAACGCTGGAAATAAACAGACAAGCAAACAGTACTCAGCTCTGCACGAGGTGTTGCATAGTGTCCCTCTGGAGATTAGCCATGCGATTTTTTTCTGGAGCTTACAGTCTACTTTAGAAAGCAGTTCTGGAGAGCTCTACTGGCATTCGCAAATAGTTGTCCAAGAAAACAATCATGATAATTTTACCACTGCCCTTTCCTGTGCCCCCTGAGCTAGGCGTGGGGAAAAGATGTAGCTCCAGATCTATCTCAAGTGGACAAATTCATCTCTATTTTAGTTTTCCTAGAAGAAAATTATTCCCCCTGGGTCATGGCACAGTGCAGGGAGGCCTTCACATGGCTTCCCTCCAGAGGAATGGCTTTTTAAAATGAGGCTATAGAGATCCATTTAGCCATGGCCTCGGGCTTCTACAATACAAGCATGTTCTAGACTGACTGGATGTGCACTCAATCATGAATGGAGCTCTGTCTATATCTGCATTAGTGAAAACCTTGGAGCAGTCAAGGTCAAATGTCCAGGAGCCCTCTAACAAGGTTTGGCAGAACAATCATCAGTACGTAGAAAAATAGAGTCATTGTGTGGCACCTGGCAGTGTAATCCATGCCAACCTACCACTCATGAACATCCCAGAGGAGAGTCTGTTTGCCAGCAGATGCATTCTACAGCGTTGTCTTTGCCCACACCAACACTGCTCATTAATGGTAAGTAAGCACACGGCCAAGTCTCTTCCACCAACCAGTATGTGTGTGTGCGTGTGTGTGTGTGTGTGTGTTACATTTTATGATATTCTCCTCTTGCTTGTTTTCAGGTTCATCAAGTAATTTGTCTATGATTTAGAATCAGTTCTGTGTAAAAAAAAAAAAAAGTGGGAAAACTGATTTACAATGACTCAGACAATGGTCCTTTATATACAAAAGTCAAATCAATCAAGACACTAACAAGTGAAATAAAAAACAAGGAGATGGAGCATTTTCCCATTAAGCCCACCATCAGAGATTTAGATTCCATGTTGACAATCTGAATTTTATTCGTGAGAGTTTTGTTTGTATATCATTTGTAAATTTGTTTTAGATTTACGATTGCATAAGATGTATAAACTAAAAGAATCTGTACCTAGTGCTATGTTTGCACACATTTAAATCACATAATAGTAAAGGAAGCTTAAGTCAACACTGGGCATCCTTGAGAGCGTTTTCTCTTTAAAAGAGGCTGTATATTAATGGAGAAAGAGCAACGCTGCTCTGAGCTCACTAAACCACAGGGCATCCACCAAGGCAAAGGCAGCCGCTGGCTGGCAAACATGCTCTTTAAACCACTAACTAGCGCTGGGCAAGGCTGGGCACGGGAAGAACCTGCCTCAGTGGGTGATTTTAAGCTGAAAAGAAGGTCTGCTTGTTTGTGTGTCTGCTTTGTAAATATTGTCCCGGGCTAGGCAGGAAGGGGCAGGTTTTCAAAACACCCATAATCTTCTTCGGTGTGTTCCTTTTGCCCTGGCTCCTGCCTCTCCGAACGCATGCGGTCCTCAGCAGCCTCGCCAGGCGCTGAAGCCGACCCGCGTTCTCCAGGGCTGATGCCATCTCTGATGTTATCAGGGTTCAAAGCTTGCTCAGGAATAAGTCTGCCTCAACCGCTTTCGTGTGGTATGGGAGTTGGAGGTGGGGGCAGGGAGACAGGGAAGGGAGTGTAGATACAGAAGCTGGAGTCCTTATGTGAACCAGACCCACGAGGGGCAGGGTGCAAAAGCAGGACGGGCCACCCTGGCTCTGCACGCAGCCAGACGACTTGTCCCCAGCCTTGGCTCTTCTGGAACCCTGGGCCTGGCTTCCTCACATGTCAGAGAGGAATTTAGGCCTTTCTGGCGACAATGGAAAAGAACACTATGTCAGGAACTCTGCTATCAGTCAGAGGGAAGCCCTTGGTTTCTCCCTGGGGAGATGACGCCGTGGTAAAGCACTCACTGTGCGAGCACGAAGCCCTGGGTTTGGGTCCCCAGCACCCACCTGAGTCCTGGGTGTCCCGCCTGCAACACCAGCTCTCAGGAGGCCTGGAGCAAGCTGGCTAGCTTCATTAGCTGAATCAGTGAGCTCTGGCTTCAAGTTAGAGACCCCGTCTCAGGAAGTGTTCCCGTTACCTTCCCATTGCTAGAATAAAGCATCCCACCAAAAGCAGCTGAGGGGAGGAAAGGGTTTATTTTGGCTTCCAGTCTCAGGGGGAAGCATGATGACAGGGAAAACACGGGCCCGGCATCACTTCTGCCACAGCAGATGGCAAACCGCAGCAGGAGAGTGAGCTGAACTCTAACAACGGGGAGCTGGCTATAGCACCCATAAGCCTGCTCCCAACAACACGCCTCCTCCAGCAAGACCTTACCTCCCAAACTGCCGCCACCTGGGAACCAAGCATTCAAAACATACATGCTTGGAGGGTATCTAATTCAAACCACCACAGTAAGGTGAAAAGTGATGGAGGAAGACACCCAGCGTCAACTCTGGCCTCTCTCTCTCTACACACGCACACACACACACACACACACACACACACACACACACACACACACGTGCAGCAGCAGTCACAGCTGAGCTGAGGACTTCCCTACTACTTAACGGGGAAGATAAGGACAGCACCAAGCGTGAACAGTGGCGCTGAGAAGCCGTTCTGCAGAAGGTCTGTACTCCGTAATTGCCAAGCGGTTTGCTTCTGCCTTTGCAGAGCCACAAACAGTATTTCCTAGCTTGGAGCGCCTCTGGCTATGTAGAACAGTCTAGAGCCCTCTACTTCTCTCTTCACCCCAGCCAGGTGCACACACGGCCATGTTGGAACATGCGGCACATTCACTGAGTCACCTCCTCTCATACGTTATCAAGAGCTACTGAAGTTCTTTTTTTTTTTTTCTTCTTGACAATGAGAACACATCCATTGTCTCCTTTAGTTCTCACAGTGACCAAAGAGGTTGTAGCTGAAATTGGTCTGCATTTGACAGTAATTAGACTGAAATTGCAAGCTGCTTTAAAAAAAAAAAAAACTGTGTCAACAACCACAAAACCAGTCTGAGTCAAGGGACGAGATGGACTGAGTCTCATTTCCAGCACCCAGTTTGACCTCCTCCCTGTCTTCTCCTTCCCCTAGTGCCGGCTCTGCATCCCATCAGCAGTGGGAGGCAAGGGGACTGAAGAGGAGCAAAAACCCACCTGGCACGTGTTACCAGTGCTCTTGACTTCTGCAGAAAATGTCAGGATGAAGGAAAAGCCAGCAAATGCTGAGGTTCTATATGATTTCATTATCTTGCCACTGACTCACCTTCTGCTTGACTATGTCGGACTCAGAACTAACTAGAACATAGGCTCTCACCAGAGGATGGAGAATCAAGAAGATACAACTCCATACCCTTAAAGTATTCTTCAAGGCAAAACCGAGGTGGGAGGAAAGGAAATGACCAATTAGAGTCACTGAAATCTGTGGTCCAGGGAGGACCCTTTCCTACCATTTATTTATTTCGCATTTCCAAGGTCTCTTACAACAGTGGCATGCCCAAAGCCAACTTTATCCTAAGGAGAGAAGGTTTCTCCAGATGGTACTAAGCCCAGGTCTGCTTTATGAAAATGTGTAGTAAGAAACAGAGGCAGGACTAGGCAGCCTCACAGGCACCTGCAAGAAAGTCTGGGGTGTTGGGGCCCCAGGAGCACACAGCTGGGCATGCTTGAAGTACATTGCATTAGGAGAAAGGTGCCCATTCTTTGGTGCAGGTACAAGTCTCACCAGGACACCCAACCTGGAAGAGTGGGACGTAGAGGTCAGCTGTCATTGACCGTGGCTCAAGCCCCTTCTGGCAGTTCACAAACCCCAACATCCATTACAGACTGGATGCTGAGGTCCTAACCCTTCCCCGAGGAGTTCTTGGCCATTAATGGCTGCGGGCTGGTGGGAAGTATTGTTGTCCTCCGTGGTACAGCCACTGGCGAGATGCCCATATTCTGGCAAATAAACACAGCCCCATGCTCATGCAAGCAGCCCTAATTAAACTCAGGGGATCACAAAAAACAAAGATCAAAGTAAAAGTAGGGCTAGTTGGGAAGAAGAAGGGGGTCCATGGGAGGGAGAGGGGTAAAGAAGAGATAATGGGAATAAAATGACCAAATATATAAATTGTCCAAAATAAAAACAAGTTAAAAAAAAAAAGGAAATCCTAACTCTTACGCTGAATGAATTACCTCCATGTTGGGTAGAGCCCTCAAATACGGGATTATAAAGAACCTTTGAGAGATCTCCTCTCCTCGCTTCCCTCCCTCCTCTCCCTTCACCCCTTTCTTTCCCTCCCCGTGTCTGTAAGCCAGAGACGGCTCTCGCCGGAGCCCAACCACACTGCCACCCTGACCTCAGACTTCCAGCCTCCAGAGGTGTGAGAAGAAACTTTCAATGCTTCATCCTAGTCGGCTGAAGTGAGGAGGAAGACAGTGGCTCTGACAGAAAGATCTGAATGCGTTCTCCTCTTTCCTCCACAAAATCAAGGGCAGATACCCCCATTGTTCAAATAGGAAAACGTAGGCCTGAAGTTTACACACGAACTCATGCTGGAACCTACAGTCCAGGACCTCTGACTCCACAGCCACTGGCATTCTGATCACATCTCAAGACAGGCATGTGGGCATGTGAGGAACCTTCCAGAACACGTACCCAACCAGAAGATGTAGTTCAGTCATTTAAAGATGCAGAGAAAAGCAGAAGGAACTGACCCAGAACTGTAGTAGGAAAATGATGTCACTGTTCCAGCCAGCCCACGCCCCGCGGTCATTATTTTAAAAGTGATGAGACCATCCTTGAAATCTGGCCCTGCAGCCATGCCCCCGTCAACATCCGGTGTGTGGGCAGACCCCCTGGGGACTGCACTGGAGACGGTGTGGGTCGGGGCTAGAGCTGCCTCTGGTGGGGCTGGTGCGACTAATGGGGCTGGTCGGCCTGGCTGGCTGGTGACAGAGGTACCGGGAGTTGTAAAGGGACAGCTGGACTTTTTTGGAACTCTGTCCCTGTCCTGCAGCCACTGAAGGCTTAAACCAGGCTTTCTGACCTGCAGCTAAGATTCTGGGCATGTATCCCCCTCCCTCTTGAGCACCCCACCCTGTGCCGTGCTACTACCTACACCCATCCAACACAATCCCAAGGAGATGATCTGACCGCTGACTATCAGAGTAGATGCTAAAGAAAAGTACCATCCACTCACAAGCTGTTGCCTCAACCAGTACCAGGTCTCTGAGCGGCGGGAGGCACGGGAAAGGAGACGTACTCCATCTATGAGATCTGTTCACTTGTTCACTCATTCCTCAAAGGGAGCCCTCCTTGGATCTGGGAGCAACTGCCATAAGACCCGTGGATTTGTAGATAAATCAAGCCTGACCCCTGCCCTCTTCTCACCCTAGGCAGAGGAGGAAACAGCCCACACACCCTGAGAAGTTGGTTAACAGCAGAAGTGCCCAGAGAGCCCATTTGCCCATCTTTCCGTTCCGTCCACAGTTTGTAAATTAGATCCTGCATTAAACTCCTACATCTCCTGGGAGAGACGCTCATGACACAACATTCAGATCTGAGGCTTCGCTCAAAACCAGGTCTTCCTCTGCCTAGGCCGCAGGTGGGCCCCCTGTGTGTGGCTTTCTCCAGTGGCGAGGAAGGCAGATGAGAGCGGAGGAAAGGGCCGTCCCAGCCAGCTCTGCACAAGGGCTGTGCAGACCCAGCACCAGGCACCCAGCGGCCCAGCATGCCGCTGACTAATCCTCACTTGGCTCCGCTCTCGCAGCAGAATGGTTACAGGGCTGACTGTGGTGCTGCAGGGCCTCGGAGACATAGCCAGGCCCAGTTTACAGAAACGTGATCTGTCAAGTTGGCCCAGATGGTCAGATCAAGTGTCTGCCTGAATTCCTGCCATGCTAGCCCTATCGCATTCCTGCTATCTTCCACACTGGTAACTGGATCAAACACACTCCTCCTGGCAGCCCAGATCGACGGATAAAGGAAAGATTGTTCAATGAAATCGTGCTGGGATAACAGGTGAGTAAATTAAAGGGATAATGGAGTTAGTGTCTCTCCTTGCGCCATGAACTGAAATTCCAGACAAGCCAAAAAGCTTAAAAATCAACCCACAGATCTCTAGATGGCTCTAGAATTTTTTTCCAGTTTTCTTTTCCTTTAAAAAAAAATTGTTTTAGCCGTGCGTGGTGGCGCACGCCTTTAATCCCAGCACTCGGGAGGCAGAGGTAGGAGGATCACCATGAGTTCGAGGCCACCCTGAGACTCCATAGTGAATTCCAGGTCAGCTTGGGCTAGAGTGAGACCCTACCTCAAAAAAACAAAAAAAAAATTGTTTTATTGACAACTTCCATAGTTATAGACAATAAACCATGGTAATCCCCTCCCTCCCCCCACTTTCCCCTTTGAAACTCCACTCTCCATCATACCCCTTCCCCCTCTCAATCAGTCTCTCTTTTACTTTGATGTCATTATCTTTTCCCCAACCCTATTTTGATAAATCAAGATGCAATGGACTGACCGATTGTACTGTATGAAAATATTTTCTATATAATATTTTACCAAAACAGGGGAAAACAAGAGAAAATGGGAATCTATAAATATTCAAATTTGTAAACATCATGTACATTATAACAAAACTGCAAACACCTCATAAGTATATAACATGAACAGACAATTTGAAAAAGATACAAAAATAACTAGTAAGCCCAGGATTATTCAACCTCACCCAGTCAGTAAACATAAACAAATGATCACCTATGATTTCCACCTACTTAAAACGATGTTTTAGGCTTTTTGTTGCTGTTGTTGTTTTTGGTTTTTTTGAGGTAGGGTCTCACTGTAGCTCAGGCTGACCTGGAATTCACTATGTAGTCTCAGGGTGGCCTCGAACTCACAGTGATCCTCCTACCTCTGCCTCCCGAGTGCTGGGATCAAAGGCCACCACACCCGGCTTGATGTTGTAGTTTTGATAACATTGACTATTGATGAAAAAGGCACTGTTCTAAGCAGTGATAGTGTTAATTTGAATGTCTTTGGAGGTCCTATGAATGAAGAATCTAAAATATGCATACACCTTGACCCATTTACTTCTATTTCTAGCCATTTCTCCTCTGAAAAAAATCTATTAAAATTCGGGGGGGCACCAATGCACAACATGGTCACTCTTTATTTGCATGTGTGTGTGGCAGGTGAACACGTGTGTGTGTGTGGGTGCACATGCTTGTGTGTGAGCTGTGTGGTGGCTAGAGATCAATGATTTCTACATGTTGTTTTTATGAGGCAGGGTCCCTCACTGAACTTGGAACTCACTGATTTCACTAGACGAGCTAGCTAGCAAGCCCCAAGGATCCTGCTGTCTCCACCCCCTGCCGCATGCTGGGATTACCACCACGGCCACGCCCAGCATTTTACATGGGTGCCTGGGATCCAAATCTATGTCCTCATGTTTTCAAAGCAGGCACTCTACCCACTGAGCCATCCCCACCCCCAGCATTTCATTCTTCATGCTTAATAGTAAAATCTCAGGATGGAACTTGATGTTCTGTAAAAGCAATTAAAATGATGATTTTTAAGCTGAGGCAAAAATCTTAAGAACGCTTATGTGCAAGGTAAAGTTCCATGAGTGCAATACTTGATGATACTAGAAAACTAGTCACTGAGACTCTTACCTGAGCTCTCTAAGGTGGGAGACGGTAAAGGTACACTTCACCTTTCCATACTTACCGAGTGACAGCCGTAGTTATCTGGTCACATTACTTCCAAAATAGAAGCCTGGTAAATACCCAGACACATGCAATGTGCATATTCTTTATTTTAAAAGCAACCAAATGCCTCCCCTGGTTACCAAGCACCTAGGTATTGCTCCTTGCTCCAAAAGCCTTAGACCCAGGCTGGTTCAATACTCAGAGGGCATCCCCAAATGTTAGTACAATGAATGAATGAGTGACCTAGAATGAATGAATGAATGAATGAATGGACATTTTCTTTCCACACTGTGGCCTAACACTCTGGAGGCTGTCTGCGATTGCAGACGGTGAGGTCATGCTCTCCATAGTCATGAAGAACTTCCAGCCCACAAGGCTCCCTTCTGCTAATAATGCCCTTAAGTTACCAGGTTATCTGATCTCCATTTTCCCAAAGTGCTCTTCTCTGATAGACAAATTGTGACTGTATTTTGTATGGTTCAAATAAGGATCGAGGAGAAAGGCACCTTTCCCCCTTTTTGGCCTGCTCTGCATTCTTTACGGACACAGGCGATTCTATTTTCAGTTATTCACGTGACTGACTGCACCTACCCCACCAATGTCTGCAGAGCAAAGGGTCTAAGTAAACACAGTATCTCATGGTTTCATTGATCTCCCTGACAATGACTCAAAGCTTTCAAACCCCTATAGGTTTTTCGGTAAACAGGTTAGACTGATAAAAGCACGGGTGGCTTATCACATACCTAAGTGAGACACAGAGTGTGTACCAAGAGGCCTGTGATCAGAGCATTTCATCCAGCACGCCCATAGTCTGCTCCTTCACACACTGGCGGTCTTTGTGTTCATCTTGAGTTCCAAGCACTCAGGCAGAGCCCACCAGAATGAAAAATGGATGTGCTGGGGACTTACATTAGTGGCCCTGAGTCTCACCACAGCCCTCTCCACTTACAAAGCACTCTACAATTCTGACCAACAAAGAGGTGATCCAAACCTCTGCTTAAAATTCTTGCTAAGTTCAATGCAAGTGCTGTTTTAAAAGTTTGTTGTGAAAAGAGGCATCTCTTTGTGGTAATCTGTTCTGGTACAGACCGGGTATCCTTGCAATAATAAATTGCAAAATAGATCAGAAGTAATTTCATAACTTACACTTAATCAGAGCTAACTAAATTCCACAGTATTTCAAAGTAATTGATTTTTTTTTTTTTGAAGCAATGGAAAAATGCATGTTGAATGTTTCAGGGTTCATTGCCTGGTCATCCTGTTGACCTAGTGTATATGTATCCAAACCAAATCTTTTCTGGTCTTCCCACCACCCATCCTGACGCTCCACCCCAAACCTGGGAGTCTCCCATGACCTTCCTCCTATATTCAGTCCACCACTGCTCATTGTCTATCGTGTCTCCTACACTCTGCATTGATGTGTCCGCATGCTTCCTCCCCATCCATCCTCCATCACCGTGCCCGCAGCCCAGCGCCATGGCCTCCTTAGCCTCTTCCTGTTTGTATTTTCATTTTATTTTTATTTATATATTTGAGAGGGGTAAGAAGGCAGAGAGAGAGAGAGAGACAGACAGACAGAGAGAGAGAATGAGTATACCAGGGCTTCCAGCCACTGCAAACAAGCTCCAGATGCATGCGCCACCTTGTGCATCTGGCTTATGTGGGTACTGGGGAATTGAACCGAGGTTCTTTGGCTTTGCAGGCCTTAACTGCTATGCCAGCTCTCCAGCCCATTTGTATTTTTGATAACTGTTGCCTATCAGCCTCCTCCTCAACCCACATGAATCTACTGAGAGCTTCCAGGGCCTCCTTTTAAAACAACAATAACAAAACATCTACACCCCCCAACACACTCCCACTTCTGTCTCCACCAGGCACCTGCAACTAGATCTCAACTATTGAGGACTTGTCAACTGGATTCATGTCACTGATCGCTGCTGAAATCCCTGCACGAGTTACGGCCATACCACCCTGAATGTGCCCGATCTCGTCTGAAATCTCTGCACGTGTATTCTTCTCTCTCCCTCTAGTACCCACCCCCCCGGGCTCAGGAGCCACCTGTAGCTATTGAATATTGAAAATGTGGCTAGGCCAAACTGAGATGTGCTCTAAATGGAAGATACACACTAATTTTGAAGACTTGATATGAAAAAATGTCAAGCTATCTCAGTGTCCTTATATTGATTACTGTCCATGGATTAATGGTCAGATTACAAGATTTTGGATGTATTGGGTTATAATAAAGTATATTACAAAAATAAGTCTTCCCTGTCCTTTTTCCTTTAACAGAGAGGCTAGAAAACTCTGAATTCTATAAGTCACTCCCACTCTACATCTCTGAGACAGCACTGCTCACTGCTACTTCCCCCAGAGCCCAGCTCTGTGGTACGAGGAACTGATGTCATCCCATTGCCAAATTAATCCATTAGTGAGTAAGGATTCAGGCATGCAAAGGAAACCTCTTCTTGCAAAGACAGCCACGGGGCTGAGGGCACAGGGGAGTAGCGCTTTATCTGAAATCCCTGCCACACACACTACCAGTTCAATACCTCTGGTCTGAAAATCAATGATGTTCCCTAATAACAAACTTTTAAGTATCATGTCAGGTCTCAAAATGTTTGGGGAGCTGGAGAGATGGCTTTGCAGTTAAGGCACTTGCCTGAAATGCCTAAGGACCCAGATTCAACTCCCCAGAGCACATGTAAGCCAGTTGCACAAGGTGGCGCATGCGTCTGGAGTTCATTTGCAGTGGCTAGAGGCCCTGGCATGCCCATTCTCTCTCTCTAATAAACAGATAAAAGTAAAATATAAAAATGAACTTTGAGCTGGAGAGACTGCTTAGTGGTTAAGGCACTTGTCTACAAAGCCAAAGGACCCATGTTAGATTCCCCTGGGCCCACATAAGCCAGATGCACAAGGTAGCACATGCAACTGGAGTTCATTTGCAGGGGCTAGAGACCCTGGAGTGCCTATTCTGTCTCTCTCTCTCTTAAATAAATAATAAGTATGTTTGAGGGGCGTGGTGGTGCATGCCTTTAATCCCAGCACTCGGGAGGCAGAGTTAGGAGGATCACTGTGAATTCAAAGCCATTCTGAGACTACGTCATGAATTCCAGGTCAACTCCTCCCAACCTGGAGATTAGGGATGTTCAGCCTGCAGGAGACATTTGTAAGATGATAAGAGGGAGAAACTTTTCATTAGAGACTGCTTGGATGAGCCATGGTACTCTCTAGAAGCCAACCAAGGCTATGAGGCCACCTATGGCTATACCAGAGGAAAGTAACAGCAAAGAAATAAAGACAAAGGGTCTTTGTTCCAGGATTTCTCACTGTTCAAATCCCCAAAGCCAGGAGCACACTTTGCTCACACATAAAATGATTAAACTGAGAAAAGCCACCTGGACACGTGTCTTCTGCTCAAGCTGAATGACAGCAACAGCATTCACAAGGAAGTCACCAGCACCCACTAAAATTTGGGGCGGAGGGCCTGATGCACTGGTGCTTGTTCATTCTCTATCACTAATCAGGACACAGCTTGAATGTCTCCACCGAGGGCTCAAACACACAAGCTTCACAGGGCCTCTGGCAAAACATAAAGGCATCCCTGGACAGGCTCTCCACAGTGGAAGTGCCATCCGTCAAGCCCCACTCTAGGAGATCCATGATGCACCCTGGTTTATAGAGGTGTCATAAAAGCTGGTCAGCCTGGCTTAGCTCAGTTTGTCACAAAATTGTTCAGCTTCAGAATCTCACTGGCTGCAGAGGTACTGCTGAAAAAAGAAATTTTGGAAATGCTCACCTCAGCTAAGCTTTTCAAAACCATCATAGTCAATAAATTGCTCCGATCTCCCGAGGAATCTCCTGTGGGAACCCCAGTGGTGATAAGCAGAGCTTCATAGAGCTATCATTTTCATTTAATTAATTAATTTATTTATTTATTTATCTATTTGTTCCTGAAGCAAGGTCTCACTGTAGCATCCAGGGGATCCATACCTTCCAGTTAACTTCCAAAATTTGAGCTGGGCCAGCCAACATCTTCCATAGTTTATAAAAATTTATTTATTTACTTACTTACTTATTTACTTATTTATTTATTTATTTATTTAAGAGAAAGAGAGAATTGGTGTACCAGGGCCTCTAGCCACTGCAAGCAAACTCCAGACACATGTGCTATTTTGTGCATCTGGCTTACGTGGGTACTGGGGAATCAAACTTGGGTCCTTAAGCTTTGTAGGCAAGCTCCTTAACTGATAAGCCATCTCTCCATCCCCTTCCATAGTTTCTAACTCCCCCTTTCCAAAGGGGACTACTAAAAACATCTCCCCCTTTATCTTACCTCTGTCTCTGCCACAGGTCAAACAAGCTAATTAGAAATCTACCCTAAGGATAGGTGTGGTGGCTCACACGTGTAATCCCAGCACTAAGGAGGTAAAGCAGCCTAGGTTACAAAGGGAGACATGTATTAAAAAAAATAATAATTTAAAAACTCAGTAGAGGCTACAGCACAAACACATTGTCCCTGCCCTGAATCTAGATGCAGAGATCAAAGGCATGTTAATCCAGACGGCTATAACAAGCTTGGAAATTTTTCCCAAAAAGCCTTGGAGCTCTGACCTGTATGAGAACCAAACCCATGTTGCAGAAACTTGGTCCCCAAGTCCCCAAGATATTCAGCATGCAAAGAGCTCCCTAAGATCTTCCAAGCCAGGTGGCCCTGGTATCAATCATTAACCCTGCATAGTAACATTTTTTGTTGTGCCTTTAGGTCTTTCTGGGGTTAAAGTAGTTACACAGGGTTTCTGGAATGCACTGCTTGCCAAGAACATTACCTGTAGGAGGAAGAACATAAGCTCTGGCCCAAACCATTGCCAGCAGGAACAGCAACTTAATGCCGGAATAGTCATATACGATCCCGGTCTGCCAGAGCTATGCAAGTGAAAGGCTGGGCTCCCAAACTCAGCTTTAAAAAAAAAAAAAATTAACGTATTTATTTGCAAGTGGAGAGAATGGGGATGCCAGGGCCTGCAGCCCTGCAAATGAACTCCAGATGCATGCACTACTTTGTGTATCTGGCTTTATGTGGGTACTTGGGAATTTAACCTGGGTCCCTAAGCTTTGCAGGCAAGCACCTTAACCACTGAGCAATCACTCCAGCCCCCAAACTCAGCTTTCAAGAGGGCCTGTTTTCCATTGACAAGAGACTCTCAGATCTTCCCTCGCCACCCTGATTTCTAGCCTCTCTGCATTTACTTCAGTCTTTTGCTTCCTTCCTAAGCCTACCTTCCCTGGCCTGAAACTTGTGCTCTCCTTTCAGGACTGACTCGGTAGTCCTCCATGACCACGTCTGCCCTGCAGAATGGTTTACGCTCTCTCTGCAGCATTCCATATTGCTTTGCTCACACCCCCTCCTAACCCAGATTGGAGGGGGTCTGTCTATCTCCCCAGCTAAGCTGTGAGCTTCTCCATCGCAGGGGGTATGATAGAATCATTTCTAATCACAGGGGTTAGAAAGGATCAGTAAATTAACAGTGAGAACTTTGGGGTTGAAATTACTCTCAACTTGCTTTATTGTGAATGGCAATGAGCCCTTAAGCATGCTTGGCCAATATTCAAGAATTGAGCCACAGGGGGGGTTGGAGAGGGATGGGGGCCTAAGACTGGGCAAGATAGCTCAGTGAGTAAAGTGCTTGCCTCACAAACATGAGGACCTGTGTACCATCCCCGACACCAATACAGAAATGCTGGGTATAGTGATTAGGCCAGAGCTGAGGAGGCAGAGGAAGGAGACTCCCTGGGGGTTCTGGCTAGATAGCCTAGCCTAATTGGTGAGCTCCAGGTCTGTGAGAAACCCTGTCTGAAAAAGAGGTAGGCAGGGATTGGGGAGATGTCTCACTGGGTAAAGCCATTTGTTGTTCAAGCATGAGGAACTGAGTTAGATCCCCAGCACCCATGTAAAAATCCAGGCACACATGCCTGTAACCCCAGTGCTGAGGAAAAGCAGAGATAGCGTTATCACTGGGACCCACTAGTAAGCCAGTCCAACTGAAAAACAGCAGCTTCAGGTTCAGTAAGAGACTCTGTCTCAAGGAAAAGTGATAGAACAGGACACCTGGTATCCTCCTCTGGTCTCTGTGGGCACACACATGGGACATATGCATCTTCATCTATATATCTGAACATGCTATACACACAAATAATCATAATAAAGAGGTGGACAGTGTTCTTGAGGAGAGCACCCCCAAGTTGCTCTGGCCTCCGTACATATGTGCACACATATGTGCACACATGTGTATCCACAAACATATACATGCATCACACACACACACAAATCAAATCACAGCAGTCATTACTAAGGGCCTGGCCTTTTGGACTCATGCAGCCCTAGGTCCCAGTCTCAACTCTACCCAATCAAACTGGGTGACTTCAGGGAGTCATGTCACCTCACTAGGTCTTCTCTATCTGAAAAATAGGATAATGGCTTGTCAAAAGTCATCAGGTGGATTAAATAAGGTAATATGCACTGTGTTTTGCATGGATCTGAACTTTCTAAGCACTCAGTAAGCCTTGGATATTAATTTAAATTATGGGAACAACCTCAGGAGCACAGATCTCTCATAAAGTGACTATCAGTCTATGGCTTTGTTCCACTCCAAGAACAGGATACAGAAGAACTCATTGCCAGGTAGAGGCCTTCTGAAGTCCCAGCTACATGGGAAGCTGAGACAAGAGAATTGAAACTTCAAGGCCTGCTAGTATTACATAGTGGTTACAAGACCAGCCTAGACAATTTAGTGAGACCCTACCTCAAACTAAAAAATAAAAGGAGAGCTGGGAATATCGCTCAGTGGTAGAGTTCTTGCCTAAGCATAAGAGAGGCCCTAGGTTTGATCTTTACTATTGCAAAACAATTTAAAAATAAAAAAAAGAATTAGCATCAAAATTCTGCCACTGAAAGCTGAAGTGGTTAAGGCGCTTGCCTGGTAAAGCCCAAGGACCCAGGTGCCTTTCCCCAGGATCCATGTAAAGTCAGATGGACAAAGTGTCACATGCATCTGGAGTTCATTTACAGCAGCTAGATACCCCGACGAGCCCATTCTCTCTCTCCCTTCCCCTCATTTCTCTCTCTCTCTCTCCTTCCTAGCAAATAAATACACAAAAGGGTTTCAATTCTTTCACTGAAAGCCAGGCATGGTGGTATAAACCTTTAATCCCAGCACTCAGGAGGTAGAGGTAAGAAAGATCACAGTGAGTTTGAGGCCACCCTGAAACTACATAGTGAATTCCAGGACAACATGGGCTACAGTGAGACCCTACTTTGAAACCCCGCCCCCTCCAAAAAAAATTCTGCCACTGAGACATGAAGATGCATGATGTCCTGGGACTCAGATAGATGGAGTACTCATTCATTTGTGATTATATAAAAATCTAAGCACCTCGTATGTGCCAGCCCTTGGGAATGAATAAAACATAAGTCTCTCTTTGAGTCAAACGGGGGTTCTGCCCTTGACTGAAGAAAGGGCTGTTGATTGCATTGCTGGTGGCTGAGATAGAAGCCACCTCCAGCTAAGGGAAACCACAGCTTATATGCTACATTCCCCAGAATGGCCACCACATGGTCCTGCATGAACCAGACACACCATTCCAACTGTGACTCTTCCCCACACTGTCCCCATTATCTCAGTGTCCTTGAACAACCTTCGCAGAGCAGGAGCTCAAGTTCATGCTTATGAAGCAAGATCGCATAGTAACATCATCTCTTTTTTGGTATATTAAAATAGCTTATTATTTAAAGTAACTGTATACGGGGATGTTTAAAGGAAAAAGTAACTTCACCACATGGTCATTCTCAGAATATTCCAGAAGATGTTGATGTGTTACCATTCCTCACAACCTTACCCCATGGTTTTAAAATCTAAAACAGATTTCAGCTCTTTCTCAGGCACCTGGAAACCTCCAGCTCACACACAACCCGTAATTCCATGGCCATCAGTGTCCCGAGCCCCTTGGAAGCTGTGGTCACAGCAGATACTACCAAGGCAACCAAGGCCTTCATGGTTTTGCACAGTAATTTCAACAAGAAGAAATCTAAGCATCTGGAAGTCCCAAAGCCCAAACCTTACAAATGCATTCTCTCTCACTACCTGGAACTGGACTGGGAAATCCATCAGATTTCCAAGTCCATCAGTGGATTTCCCACTGACCCATCAGCCCAGCAGAATCTGTGGAACATTCTACCCGAGCCAGCAAGGCGGGTAAGCAAGGAAGAAGGAGTCAGCTTCCTATCGTGAGTCTGCAGGCAGCTCACACACTCCCATGACCCTGGTTCCGAAGAGACTCATGCTCCAAATTCAAATCTACCTTGTCCACAGGTGCCCTTAACACTCCCAGAGGCTTGCTTGAGGCAACAGCCATGGTAAAGACCTTGACCTTCCACCCTAGGCGAACTGCTTACGTGGTTAGGATGACAGTGAGGCAAGTGGGACACCTGGGCACAAGAGAAAGAGGGCACACCGAAAAAAAGCCCACAAGGCGAGACAGACCAACTCCATGAAAGGCCGTCAAGTGCCTCAGAGATGAGCCATGCGCATGAGTTGGAAGATGAGGAATGTGTGGACTCACTCAGGGATGAGCAAGAGGGGGCCAAGGCGATGTTTTGCTGAGTGACGTGAAAAAGGATCTGATGCGTGTGGATTACATTCCTCTGAAAGTAAGTGTGACTTTCAAAAAGAAGGAAGGGGAAAGTACTTGGCCACAACGTCTGAGGTTTTCCTAAACCCAAACCTTTGGAAAATGAGCATAAGAACAAAAATTACTCAGTTGCTGTAATTCACCTTTGAAATGTGCTTGTCACAAACCACTAGTTCATTTAGAAAACATAATTTAGGGTTCGAGAGATGGCTTAGCAGTTAAGGCACTTGCCTGCAAACCCAAGGACCAAAGTCTGATTCCCTAAGACCTAGATAAAGCAGATGCCCAATGTGGTTAGAGGCCCTGGTGTGCCTATTCTCTCCCTCCCCCAGCCTCCTCTCAATTAAATAAATAAATAATAAAATTAGAAGCTGGGAAGCTGGCTCAGTGGGTCAAGTGCTTGCTTCAAAAGCACCAGGGCCTGAGATTGGGTCTCTGGAACCCACATAAAAGCCAGGCAGAGTGTCATGCATCTGTAATTCTCATGCTGGAGAGGCAGAGACAAGAAGATCCCCTGATGTGGCTGGCTAGCTAGTTTAGCTGAATGGGTGAGCTCTGGGTTCAGTGAAAGTTCCTATCTCAAAAACAAATAAGGTGGAGAGCAATTAAGGAAGACACCCAAACGTTGACATCTGATCCACACATGCAGGCATACATGTGCATTACATATGCACCCACACATATGAGCATACACACATCACACATACATGTGTATATATATATATATATATATATTCTTATTGTTTCAGATATATACATACATATATATATATATATACCTGAAACAATAAGAATAATAAAATTAAAATAGGCCATTTTAATGACTTACCCAAAACTGTGTCCTATGCACTCCTCTTGGAGACAATTTCTGTTCTTTAGGGAAAGAACAGTTTCACCCGCCCTCTTAGAGGAGCCTCCAGGGGCCCAAGGAGATGAAGGCAGAAACGGGCAGCTCCACCACACTTCCTGGACAGATGTCCTCTAAAGAAAGCAAGCGAGGAATGCCTTGGACTAGAAGCCAGCCAGAAGTCAAAAGTGCCACCCAGTTTCACCTGTGGGTATCACTGTCCTCAAATCAAACCTGCAGACACTGTGGCCCCTCAGGAAGGTGGGAGGAGGGAGAGCTGAGGCGTGATAATGGCCAGACTACAACCTCTGCATCCAGGTCTACAACAGGTTGGCCTTGCCGGCAGCTCATACCCCAGAAGGACAATTCAATGGGACTGAGGGAACTGGGGTCTGTGCCCAGAGATGAGGGTCATGCAGGAGCCACCCTGAGTGCAACCCAAGGAGATGCCTAGGATAGAAAGAGGCTGAGTCCCCGTGGGGGGGGTTCCAGTTGCCATGGCAGTGTGGGATAAAAGCCCCCTCAGAAAGTGGAGTCACTGGCCCCCCTCATACTTCAGCCTTCTCTGATGCTGCCCACCACAACAGGTTGTAGGTCTGGCAGGCATAAGGAACCCAGGCAATTGCAGCTACCTTATCCTGAAGGGAATCCATGTTCCAGGGCACCCCTTCTGTCTGCCAGGGTCCCCCACATAACCTAGCAGGCTCTTCAAGAGGCGGAAGTGTTTTCTAAGCTCTCAGAGTTGAACACCTCTTGCCTTCACTATGTTCAGTCATTCATGCAGCTATGTTGGTAGAGCTGGCACCAGAAGTGGCTCTTCATGTCCCCTTTAAAGGACTGAGATCACCCATTGATGACGATGGACAGGCTGTGTTTTGAGGGTGTCTCACTTAGGGAATCAATGTCCTCCTTGGAAGAGAGCTTTCTAGGAGACTCACAGGAGCCACTTGGACTGCAGTGTGCCCATCACGTGGGCCTCATCAGCCAGGTTCCTGCATTCCACCCATCAGCCTTGCCCACCCTTTCCAAACCTTGCCCCTTCAAAAACATTATGCATTCAAATCAGCATGCTCCATCTTAATGAAAGGGGATATAAGGACTTCCTTGGAATGCATCTACTTTTACATTCTAGAAATATTTTTTCCTTTACAAGTCTTTTTATAATCTGAAAGTCCTAAGTAGTTTAAGACTGATTGACATTGTTGAAAATAAAAAATCTTTTTTTTTTTTTCTTTTTCAGAGAGCTCACAGCTGTATTGCCTCTCCTCATGATGAGCTCAACTTGAATCTTCTGGGCCAGCACTTGTCATACATCCCTTCCTACTGGTGATCCTTGTCCTCTCTATTCATTATATTATCACACACTCATAACTTTTGTCTCATTTCTTTGAAAACTATTGACACACACCCCCCTTAAAAACCCCAGCAAGACATCGGTATTAAAAAAAAAAAGACACAGCAAGACAGGCTATAATAAGACTAAGATAACACTATTAATATGACCACCTGAAGCAAAACAAAAAGATCCTGGACAAAGGTTTACCAACTGTATGTCAGGGAACCCAGGAAGCTCTTTGGAACCCCTTGGGGGGGGGTGTCTCAAAACAGCCATAGCCACTTTCTAATCTGCTTTGTGAATTGGACTTAACAGCTTTTGCTGGAATAATACATTTTTCATCTAATGTCATGTTTTAAACCAATTGTCCGAAAGACTGACGGCCCCACAACTACAGCAGTGTGGGACAGCTTGCCCTTCTCCACGGCGCAGTCCAGGGTCTGCGCAGGTTGAGGGGCCTGTGTCTGGAGGCAAGTAAGAGCTTTATGCACTAAGAGGTTTTTTTGTTTGTTCGTTTTTAATTTTTGACGTTTATTTGCATGTGTACACACACACACACACACACACACACACACACACACACCAGGGTCTCTTGCAACTGCAAATGAACTCTAGATAATTGCAACATCTTTAGTGTGTGGCTTACATTGGAAGCCGCACACATCGGAAGTCAAACCTGGGCTGGCAGGCTTTGCAAGCAAATTTTTGTAGCCACAGAGCCATCTTCCCACGTCTGCTGAGAGGTCTGTGGAAGTAAGCAGTTTAGTCCTGTCTCAGCTCCTGGATCTCCCGGGTCCCGGGTTCCCTTTTCGCTGTGTGGACGTTGCTGAATCTCTCTCCACATCTCAAAATACGTCTGGGAATCTTCCCAGAGTCCCCGCAGCCCCTTCTCCGCAAGGCTTCCTGGCATCTCCTCTAGCTGAGTTAATGGATCCTCTCCTTTCCAGACTGATTCTGACCTCCACCCTGTGAGCCATCTGTCCTAGCCCCCATCACACTGTGACTTCAATGTGTGTCCCCCCACTGGACTGTTAACTGTTTGTGATCCGAAATCATGTCTTAATCCTGCCTCCTCAGGAGCTTCTTCGCAAGTGTCTCTATTTCCAGCTTCCAGATGTGGTAGTGGAGGACAGATTGCAAGAGCACACCTGCATCTGCAGTTCCCAGAATGCATTTGTGAAGGCCAGCTCACCCTCCCAGGAATGCTGCAGAGGAAAGGGGTCTAAGGAAGATAATGGGGCTTTAAAATTCATTTTTAGGTTTAGAAAAAGAAAGTTGTGATCTTTTGAGTTCAGAAAAGTTGTTTCAATGTAAACATGCATTCTCAGTGTCTGGGACCAATGTTAGATGAAATTCCTCAAGTGATCTCTTAATGCCACCAAAATTGCATTTAAATGCTCCTGCCAGGCAAAAATAAATTGCCATTTACACAATAATCTTGCACTTGAAAGTAACTCAGTCCAGAGAGCTTTGGGAAATTTATTACAACAGGGAAAGGGAAAACTTGAAGGGGTTCAAAATATTTAGTCTGCTGATAAGATAGCTTAGGAGTGACAATAATTATCTCCAAGAATTTGAAGGGTCTTTATAAGGTCAGTAAGAGGTCACAGGCCAGCTGGGCTCCATCTACTTGGACATTAGAAATGGACTTAAATGACACCAAAATGAATTCAAATCTGAATTACAAAGCATCTGCAATGAAGCAAGCTCTCACCACACAAGGGAAGTTTTGGGGGTGACGCCTCTCCCATGCCCTTGTTAGAAATGTGAAGCCCAGGGCCAGGCATGGTGGCTCACACCTCTACACTTGAGCACTTGAGACACTGAGGTAGTAGGTTTGCTATGAGTTCAAGGCCCCCCTGAGCTACAGAGTGAGTTCCTCTGACTAAGAAGGTAGGGAAGCAGAAGACTGAAAGAGCCAGGAAAGCCCGAGGTCTAACACCAGTCCAGGTGGGGAACGATCCACAATGGGCATCACCTTAGATCCACTCCCCAGGGATGCTCTAGTAGCCTTCATCTTCCCTGATCATCACAGCCATAGAAAAAGATGCCTGGGCCCTGTTCTCAGTGCCACACTGAGGTGTCCTCAGCCCTATGGGCCATGTGGTTATGAAGACTCGGGCCAACAGCATGAACTCCTCAACCCAGGGAGAGCCATCTGTATAGCATGCTGCTGAGGAGGCCTGTGGCCACCCTGTCCCCTCACCCTGTCTAGAAACAGGAGAGACAGAAGTCTACCATGGCCAACGTCCATGGCAGAGCCAGCAGCCTCTGGATGTGTCTGCTCTGTAAGAGAAAATGCCTCATGGCTAAGCTTATCGACAGACAGCTATAAAAAGTGATGCATAGGATTTCTCAAATGCATTGCCTGGTCTAAGCACCATAAACTCATGACATGTGTAATTCTAAGATCTCACTGCCCTTGAAGAAAATTCAAAGGGAATGCCTCATCAATTTCCCAAATGCAAGAAGCCACCCTGTCAGGGCAGAAAAGGGAGACCTCAATTGGGCACATTTGCAGGGAAATACTGGCTGGGCTTCCAGAAACTTCCTCACCTTCAGGACTGAGAAAGGAAGGCCACATTGAGCTCCCTGGAGCCAAGCAAAGCCTAGGAGAGTCAAGCTGAACCCAGAGACAGGCTCTGAAAAATAACAGGGGCAGGAAGGAACTCCTCCCTTTAGGTTGGCATGTGTGGTTCCTGGCATCGAGGGACTTAAGAAGCAGTGTAATGCATATTTGATGACATTTCCCTGCAAGCAGCCTTTTTTCTAAAGACCTAGACTAGAACAAAGCCTGGCATCAGGGCAGAGAGAAGAAAAAGAAAAAAAAAAAAAAGCCATGGAACATGCTAGAGTCAGGATAGCCCCAAGAGACAGGCTGGACAGAGAGGTGCAGAGACTAATAAAAGTCACCATGACAGCAACCAGCCTATCCAAATCTATGACGTTCCCACAGGTCAGGCTTTGTAGGAAGGGAGATGCAGCCCCAGCTGAGCGGCTGGCAAAACAACAAAGAAACACTGCCCAAGAAGTCTCCTTGGTACTCCCAACCCCTGCCCATGCAACCCGTCAGGAGAGTAAGAATGGGATCCCTTTCTCTTCTCTGTTCAAAGGAAACTGAAGCTGTCTCCATTAAGTGATAGGGAGGGACGGAAGGAGGGAGGCCCCCAAAGAGACAGCTGAGGCATTACTCTGATAAGATCGAACATCTGAGTATTTGCCACTGTGCACAAAGCTATATGTCACCCAGGCTTTCACAGATACGGTGTCATGTGGTGTATTCATAAACAGAACTTTGTTCCCCTTTGGGAAGCTGACCTCCATGCACGCATGTGTCTTCTGCGCTACAGCTCAAATGTAAAGTTAATCCACCCAACGGTGCTGCTCTGCCAACGCCGCGCGGGACTGAAAGGAGGTCACTCGTGCAGCAGGCTTCAAAGGAGCCCAGTGAGAGTAACTGAAGTTGCCCTTCCCATCCCACTGCCCTTTTTCACTGAATGCCACCCGTGCCATTTGATCTGTCTATCCTGGGAAACTCAGACACTGCCGCCACAGACAGAACGGCATAGGATGGATGAAGAGCTCCCTTCCTTCTTGCATGCTGCCCGCACCCCCTCTCGGCCTTGCTTCTCAGGAGTGTTCTGTGGCTTTCTTACCAGGGAGTCAGGAGGATGCCGGAGACTTGAATCTGCAGCGGGCATCCACAGAAGACAACCCAGACTTCAGGGAGCACCAGGGGCCCAGGTCTTCCTGCTGCAGTCGCACCAGCCGGGGATGCAAGTGACAGAAGACTCACAGAGCCTGCTGACTGCTCCTGAGCATCACCACTTTCAAGCAGAGATATCAGATCTATTGAGGGAGAGAAAAGAAGGAAGATGTGAGGGCACCAAAAATGGGAAGCTGGAAGAAATGTACAGTACACTTGCGCAGCACACACTTTGGGGGAGAAGTGCAGTATTGTGTACTCCTAACTCTACTATCCAAATTTATGCAGTGTGTCATATGCTAGTGATGTTCACCAGACTGGAATTTCTAATCCAGTTGGGGTCAAAACTTTATGATAGGCTGGAAAGATGGCTAAGCAATTAAGGCACTTGCCTTCAAAGCCTAAGGAACCATGTTCGACTCTCAGATCCCACGTAAGCCAGGCATACAAGGTGACACAAGCACACAAGGTCACACATGTGCACAAGGTGACATGACCCAAGTCAGGAGTTCGATTGCAGTGGCTGCAGGCCCTGGGGTGCCAATTCTCTCTCACACACACACACACATAAAAAATTACAAAAAAAATATTCATGAGCAAATGTCTTGGTCAGGTTCCCACACCTGAGCAAGCCCCAGACATGAAGAGCCTGAGCACCCAGTGGCTGCCAAGACCAGGGTCTGCCCTGGTGCAGGCAAATCCCACTTCTTCCTGGAGCAATCCAGAAACCAGGCCTTGGAGACCCTTCACACCCATAACCAAGAGTGCTGAACCCCAGAAAGAAAGACAGTGAGGCTCCTGAGAAGATCAGGAAGAATGACTTTCTGAAGACAATATTCCGAAGATGACCTAGTTTTTATTAATCTTTCCCCCAAGTGGTTCATGTGAGCAAAGCAGTTGATTTGCCTCACATAAAAATCCTTCCACTTTTTAGCATTGCCATTAACCACCGTACTTTCATCAGTTCCATCAACAAGTTCTCAAATGGGAAAATAAGGCAGAGATGAGCCCCTCTCGAACAGCTGCTGGGTTAGAAAGGCAGACAGAGTGCTGGCAAGTGTAATTCAAGAGAAATGTGCAACTCTCGTCAACGTGCACCTGCAATTAGTGCTCTCAGCAAGGAACTAAAGCTTCGCACTGCGCCAGTTCTCACAGCTGCCTGGGGTACAGTGTACTCTGCCCCCAGCCTACAGAAATGTGAACAACCATAAGAAGCTTCATTAACTTTCTCAAAGTTGCAGATACTGTCTCGTCAAAAACAAAGGAGGGGTAGTGTTGTTTTTACTCTCCATGGGCCTTCATCGGTTACAAACAGAACCTTCCGTGCCTCTTGCAATTTTAAAATAAAGGAAGACACACACTCCTGTCTTTCTGTATAGGTGGTGCTTCTAAGAACAGCCCCACTCGGTGCCATTGTTTCCTACAGGAGGGAGAACACCTCCCACAGGGTGTCTCACACTACACCACTTGAAAGTAATCAACGTAACCATCATCTGCTGCTAAGAGGAGCCTTTGGAGGAAGCTGTTGGGATCGGAAAAGGACACAGTTGCTTTTGCAAATACACTCCAACACTTCCTTTGTAATCTCATCTATTCTGATTTCTTCTGTGTTCTGTCTTTAACCGTGAAACCAATGTATCTTCCTAACACCGTATTTACTAAATAATTTGATAAACAAAATGCATGAGCCTATGCCCTACACAGAAAGCAGTTTCAGTTGAGTCCCTAATTCTGTCTTTGCCTCACTGCCTCGGTCAGATACTCAAGGGCTGCACATTCGTTAATCCCCTTCTGAGAGGACCCCTTGGTGTTAAGCAAAAGTCAAGGAAGCCCCGAGGGGCCAGCACAGAGCCAGGTGCGGGCTCTGGGGGGAACCTGATGGAAAACCACAGTCTCCAGCAGGAGAGGGCCCCTCCTGAGTGGCTGGTGTCTCCAGGGAGGATTTCCAGGTTCCCACGGCTACTAGTCCTTTTCCCACCTTTCCCCTGTCCCAACACCTGGGTCTGCGAGGGAGGCGCCTGTTCTCCCCAGACCCAGGGCCACAGGCCCCGAGAGGCGGAAGCGGCTGGGAGCTGTCCATGGTGGCGTCGCGCCTGGGCACGCAGAGCCGCCGGCTCTCCGCCCGCGGGCGCGCCTCGGAGCCACACCGCGGAGAGGGAAGACGCGTTCCCCGGGACAGGGCTGCAGCCAGGCCCTGGCTCTCACATCAGAAAGCTTGGTTTAAATTAAGACTTCTTACCTGTGGTCGGGGTTGGTTGCTCGGAGCTGGACTAAGACCCTCAGACCCCGGCGCTGGCTGAGTGTCTGACTCAGGGAACGGCGCCGGTCCGGTGGCTTGAGAGCGCGCGCCTGCGGCTGAAGACCCGGGTGGCACCGCGCTTCCTGTCGTGACCACACGCAACCTGCGACGTCCATTCCAGAATAGCACTGGCCTTCGTTCCCAAACGGCGACTTGAAGACCCGGCTACGACTCAAAGGCCTGCGCCTCGCCAGGACCCTGCCTTTCTTCCCAATCTAGCGCACCCCTTCTTTTGCCAGGTGCCATCAACTCTTCATTCAGGCTGCCAGGTAGGCTTAGGACCCGCCTAGACATCTATCGGCAGCGGCCGTCGAGGTCGTCTAACACGCGATGGCCTCCTCCCGGTGCGTCGCTGGCAAGGCAGAGGCGCACGGCAGAGCCGCTGGCCGCCGACTTGTGGCGTGGCGCACGCCTGCCCACCAGCCCCGGGTATGGGCGAGCGGGCTGCTGCGCTGGGCATCTTTCCAGAGCTGCCTCGGGGCCCCGTCTCTTCTCGGGGAGATCTTGTCCCGCGCTTGAGCCCTCGCGTGCCATTCACGGGACACAGCCTACGGAAAGCAGAGACCTGCCTCCCACTGGATGCGCTCCGGGGACTTCGCTGCTCCCCTGACACCTGCCGCTTGGAAAGGATCCTACGATCGTTGAGACTGTCCAGAGAGGAAGGAGACCAACTCACGCATGCATAGACAGACAGACACACACACACACACACACACACACACAAGACAGACAGAGGCGAACAGCAGCACAGTGCAGGATGGACAAACGATCTGATGGCGGATAATCTTTGCCTTAAGCCCGGAGGATGCGCCTCCTCTCCAAGGCTGGGTCGGCGCAGCCCGGGGCGCCCCGGACCGGTCCTCTTACCTCCTATCAGTGGTCGCCGAGACAGTATATCACACTTCGTGGGCCAGGAGCTTAGTAACCCCCGCGTCCGGTCGCCGAGCCCGGGCGTCGAGTTCCGCAGCGTGGGCCAGAGGTGTGGGAGCTCGCGGGAGCGGGGTGCAGCTCGGGGCTCTCCTCCTGCGGGGCTCGCTGCTCCGCCGTGCCGTGCCGTGCAGCGCAGCGCCGTCCCGGGTTCCGCGATCGCTCGCTTGCTCGCTCGCTCGGGGCCGCCAGCCCGAGCTGCCGCCCGCTCTTTATAGCCGCCTGCCCAGGCTGACTCCTCCCCACCCCGAGCCCCTGGCGCCCGCGCGCATCCAGCCGCCACCGCCCCCCTCCCCTCCACCCCTTCGGAGGAGCGTCCTCCCCTTTGCCGAGGTGGGCGGCCTCGCCCCGGCCAGCCGGACCCGGGCGGGCTCTGGCGGCAGCTCCTGGAGCCGCAGACCCGAGCCCGAAGCCCGAAGTCCGGAGCCGAGACCTGCCCGAGGCCGCCAGGTGAGGGCGCTGAAGCCCAGGACGAGCGCAGGCTGCTGGCCTCCGTAGGCTGTGGCTGAGGAAGGCTGGCTGGCACCGGTGGCCTCCCCAAGGGACAGAAAGGCAGACCAGAGAGAAGAATTCGCGGTGCGAGCTGTTAAATTTCAGAATCTTTTTTCTTTTCTTTTAAGAAAATGTGGACTTAACGACAGATTCCAGTCTCTCCCGGGCTTGGAGGTCTCTCCAAAAGCAAGATGGCGTGGGCTTTCAGGGACTTTGGTTTGAGATGGAGTCGAACATGTCATTTAGGTGACAGTGGACAAGAACTTCGCCTCCCTGGATTTCTGGTTCTACCGAGGGGCTTCCACCAGTCTGAGGAGAGGATTTCAGTCAGGGCTGGGATATATGTGGACCAGCATAGGAGGTGATTTGTTATTCAGGGTCCTGCCCCTGGACAAGCCAATGTTCTCAAGGACCAAAGCAAAAAGAAGCACCACCAGTGACTGAAACCTTGCCGGAGTAAAGAGCTTATATGTGGCATCTGCTGTCTCTTCTCAATTCTGCCACTGTCTTTCTGGGTGCCTGTGGGCCCACTGTGGGCCTGGGGTAGTTTCTGTTTCATTATAATCTAAAATGAGGGCTTTGGTGGCAGTGCTGGGCTCCTTCCCGTTTTCAAAGCCTACTACGAGGCTCACTGCTCTAGCTAGTGGGAGTGCTGACATGCATAGATACATCTGCCAGCCAGTGTCCGGTGAACACCTACTCAGAAGGCCTTCATACTAGCTTTAGGCATCTAAGTTTGGGGTTCGGGGTCAGTCTATGATGCTCTGAAAGCCTTTGTCCAAGTCTTCCAAGTAGAGGAAGCCTTTGGGATCTTGGCTGAACCAGGGAAGCCCAGCATTTCATCTCGGGGCCTTTTCCAGGAAGCTGGGAGACAAGGCTGCAGAGTTCCTGCCCGTCCTTGAGTTCTCAGAAGCTATTATGGCCACCTTCCCTCCTCCAAAGCCTTCCCATTCCAGGAAAAAAAAAAAAATGGAACCCGAGCCTACCACCCCAACAAAGTGCCACCCAGTCTTCACGGCATGATTCCTGAGTGCTTCTCCTTTTGTGCGCTCCAGGAACAGGCTCCCGAACACTGGGGCACGGGCTAGGTGCTGAGCCTGTGGAGAAAGGAGGACTTGGATCAGCCTAGTTAGAGCCACTTGTGGACTTTCCGTTTTGGAACCAGTGGGGTGCAGACCAGAGGCTGGGAAATGAGTGAAGCAGCTGAGGGCTGAAGTGGTCCCCCTCCCCTCCTAGGGATGGGCTCTGGAAAGTGCTTCGTCATGTTTGCTCTGAGCTCCGGAGTGCCCAGCACATTCCTCTGGTATCCAGTTTTCTTTATCATCATTGGCCAGTGCCCCGGGGGAAAAGTGTAATGCTGATGAGTTACAGACAGGCTCCACACGTCTAAAACCAGATTCTCTAGCCAAATCCACTCAGCACTCCATGATGGACAGGGTACTCCAGGTCATTTTTTTTTGGGGGGGGGGGTGAGTACTGGTAACATGAACTTGGTGATTTTATTATCCACACTTGCCATATTATCCAGTGTCTTAAAAATGCAGAAACAAGAGCTGGTCACCGAAGAGACTGTTCGCTCTCTTGGCCTTTCCATGACCCTCCAGAAAGAAGAGTGGCAACCCTCAGAGGCATGGCCTCCTGCGCGGCCTCCACCCTTTGCGCTAACTCCAGCCGCTTGCCTCCGAAGGGATGTGCAGCCCCCTCCACCTCATCCTGAGCAGCGGGGGAAACTTGTCTGCTTGCCTGAGTCTGAAAATTTTCGTCTTCCAGCAAGGGTCACTTCACTTTACCACTAACTACCAAAGGCAGCCCTTCTACAGATGCAACAGCCCACTTATAAGGTTTGAAAGACCGGCCACACCTGTAGCATCATATTCTATGCCTCCAGTCCTGGGTTCCCAAGAAAAACGTGGGTGTGAGAAGCAAGAAGAAACAACAAGAGGCAGGATCTGGCTGGCTGGTGGGTGGACGGTGGGTCTCAAGGCTTCTGGCGCACCAGCAGAGATGAGGCTGAAAACCAATGAGCGAATTTAAATTCTACCAACAGGGGTCGCCCTTGCACGGCGAGCCTAATGCTGGCATCTGGCTTGAGCCCTGAGGCTCGGTTTCCAGCACTAAGAGCCACAGGTTCCTGTTTCGTTGGCACCACGTGAGGTTGCCCAGGAAGGAAAGACCGGGAGAAACCAGTCCCCAGTGTTCGTGGTGAGTGCAACTGTGGCAGGAACTTGAAACAGGAAGTCCTAGGACGCTGGTCAACCCCTCAGGAGCCCTGAAAATAGATGTCCACCTTTCTCTTCATTCCATAGAGAAATGTATCTTAAAAATATATGCATGCTTTTGTATCTGTATGTGGTTTCATATCATTTCTTTCTCCTAATTGCAAAAAGTATCCATAGTCCCCATTTTTAAAAAAATATTTTATTTATTTGCTTGAGAAAGACAGAGGCAGACAGTAGTGTGTGTGTGTGTGTGTGTGTGTGTGTGTGTGTGTGTAAGAGAGAGAGAGAGAGAGAGAGAGAGAGAGAGAATGGGCGCACCAGGGCCTCTAGCCACTGAAAATGAACTCCAGATGCATGTGTGACCTTGTGCATCTGGCTTACATGGGTCCTGGGGAATCAAACCAGGGTTCATTGGCTTTGCAGGCAAGTGCCTTAACTGCTAAGCCATCTTCTCTAGCCCTATTCCCCATTAAAAAAAAATTCAGAAAATGAAGAATCACCCAATTTCTAATACAATGAATTCATAAGCTTTTTTAATTGCCTTTGTAGACTATATGAATATTTATTTTTTTATTTGAGAGAGAGGCAGACACAGAGAGAATGGATATGGGGGCACCAGGACCTCTTGCCACTGTGAACAAATTTCAGGTGCCTGCATCACTTTATGCATCTGGTATTACATGGGTGCTGGGAAATTGGACCCAGGCTATCAGACTTTGCAAGCACTTGGGAAGTAGAGGCAGGAGGATTAGGAGTTTAAGATTACCCCTTGGCTACATGGTGAGTTTGAGACCAGCCTTGCCTATATGAAACCTCGTCTCAAAAGAAAAGTACACGCACACACATAGGGGGGAAAAATCACATCCAGTCAAAGTCATCTCCATAAGTTAGTTATGCAGCCAAGCGTTTGTCCATGTATGTGTATGTAGGTAGATGCAGAAATATGTAAATGAAGGAAGGTATCCCACAGATGGCTGCATCGCTCCAAATCCCCCCTGCTCCACCACAGTGCACGTCCTCAGGCAGGGTGTGTCTCTCAAGCCCATTTATCTACCTGTGGTAACTCCCACAGCACCCCACTGACAGCCCAAGCTGTGCTCGTGACGAATGGATGAGTGCAGAGTGAACATTGCTTAGATCGTGTGCACGCAGTAGAAAAGGAGACCCCAGGGTTAGGCACTTGCTCGAGAAGGAGATCCAAACACTTGAAAAAAAAAAAAAGTTCAACTTTGCTCATAGGTAAAGAAAGGAAATCAGGAACTGTCAGCTTGCCCAAAATCCCGAAGTGTGATAGCCCTTTGCGGTGGGGACTGTGAGGGTGGAGAGCAAATTCTTACGTACATCACTGACGGATGCCTATATTGGTACAATATGTGAGGATGGTTTGACAAGGTTTTTGAAAATGTATATGACGTTTTCCTTAGGAATTTCACCTTTAGGAATTTATCCTAGTGTGAAGATGATGAATACCAGGTTTATAATGTAGCCCTATTTCTAATAGTTGTAACAAAGCAAATAGCCTAATGTCTAGTGTTGGGGCTAATTAAGGTTACGTTAGTGTGATGGAATACTGAACACCTGTTAAAAGTCCACACCTGGAATCTTAGCTGCTCAGGAAGCTGAGGCAGGAGAACTGCATGTTCAAGTTCACTGTGGTATGTATAGTGAAACCTTACCTCAGGGAGGAAAAAAGGAATAAAGACAAATAATTACTTTAGTAAATGATTTTTACTGCAATAAAAAATACTAAAGTATAAAGCAATGCATGTCATAACTTGTATAAACAAAGAGAATGAGGTTGCATATTTGCATTTGTTTATAGATGCATGAAAAGTGATCTAGAATGATGTAGAAGGAGATAATGATATCATTTCCTGTTAGACACCATGATGGTAGCCGCTGGCTGCCAACTTGACAGGATTTAGAATCACTGTGAAAACAAATCTCTTGGCCATGTCTGTGAGGGATTTTCTAGATTAGATTAGATTAGCTGAGGTGGAAGGACCCACCCTAACTATGGGTGACACCATACCACAGGCTGGGTTCCTGAAAGGGAGAACACTAGATGGACATTCAGCATTTCTCTCTTTACTCCCTGCTGATGTGACCATGAGATGCTGGCTTCTTGCTCCTGCCGTCCTTCTCCTCCCATATGGACTCTGCCCTCTGGAATTATAATTCAAATTAAACTCTTTTTCTTCCATAGGTTGAAAGTAACTGATACAGATACCATTGATATTTGAGGAGTGGGAAGATAGAAGACAAAAACGGGAGGACAACTTTTTTTCTCTTTTGACCCTCTCCATGGAAAGAAACCCTTGCCTGGTACTGACAACGCAGTCAAAGGCTTTTGGCTGGGGAGGTCATGAACCCTAAGGGAGTAATGACTACTGTTGTCTGGCTAAATGCAAGTAATGTACTCACCACGATGCCCTCTAAGCACTTGTTCATATCCATATGTTAATTCTACTCTCACTTTTGGTTAGAGAAGCTTCTCTTTTCAGATGGTGCTGACCACTGTGGTGACCCAAAAGTCACCACAGTGCTGCGAGGAAGTGACAGTGGAGTGCTTAGCACTAAGACGTCTCTATTACACCCTCCAAGGCTCAGGGTCCATTGGGGAAGAGGTGGTAGAAAGAATATAAGGGCCAAAGGAAGGGTAGGACTGCTTGTAATTCAATCTTCCAGACACAAAATGGTCTTGATATTCATGACCTCAGAGTGCCTGACATTATCTACATGGGATTAGGCTTTGCAGACAAGTGCCTAAACTGCTAAGCCATCTCTCCAACCCCCTTACATAATTTTTAAATGGTAAATTTTGCATAATAATTAACAATGCTATTTTTTCTTAATAATAGATCAAAAACATTTCTCCTACTTTGAAATCTCTTTCAACATAATTTTAAAGTGATATGTTATTTCCTAATATGGACATAGTTTATATGATCAATCCTCTACTATTGTTTTCAGCATTATAAATAAGGCTGTGATTCTGAATATGTTTGCATGACTCTCATTTTTTCTTGGGCATGATGTCAGGTGGGCTTCTAAATATGGCCATGTGCCCTCAAGAAAACATGGACCAACTTCTGCTCCAAAAACCAGTTTCTGAGGGACCTAATTCTTTGCATCCTTTTTAACACTTGCTATTCTTTTTTTAAAAAATATCTTATTTATGAGTTGAGATAGATAGAAAGAAGAGAGAGACAGAGCTAGAGAAAAGCTTAGCAGTTAAGAGACTTGCCTACAATGTCAAAGGACCCAGGTTCAGTTCCCCAGTACCCACATAAAGCCAGATGTACAAGGTGGCACATGCATCTGGAGTTCACTTACAAAGCCTGGAGGTCCTGGCATGCCCATTCACTTTCTATCTCTCTCCCAAAATAAATAAATAACACATTATTTAAAAGAAAGAAGTTGGGAGTGTGGTGCATGCCTTTAATCCCAGCACTTGGGAGACAGAGGTAGGAGGATCACCATGAGTTCAAGGCCACCCCGAGACTACGTAGTGAATTCAGCCTGGGCTAGAGTGAGATCCTACCTCGAAAAACAAAAAACAAGCAAACAAACAAAAAAGCAGAGAGAATGGACATACCAGGGCCTCCAGTCACTGAAAATGAACTCCAGGAGCATGTGCCACGTTGTCCATCTGACTTTACAGGAGTACTAGGGAATGTAACCAGGGTTGTTAGGCTTTGCAGCCAAGTGCCTTACCTGCTGAGCCATCTCTCCAGCCCCACTTGCTGTTCTTACATTAGGTTTTAGGCAAGCTGTCTCTCTTTCCCCTTGTCCACAGCTATGACAGACACCCCCAAAGTGCCCAGGTCTGTTACTTAATAATCCTCACCGTTAAAACTCTACTCTCCAAGGGTGGAGGTATCAAAGAATGTTTTCTCTCTGTCACATCAGTAGCACAGGGTAGAGACGTAACATTCAAGGCAGAACTTTCCTGGAAGAGTTTAGCAGGTGTCCCAGGTAACCAGATCACATAGGATTGATTCAAAGATGCTCAGCCCCTGCCTCACAACCATGCACGGCCCCTCCCTCAAAGGGCAAGGTCCCCCCCTCCCCGCCCCCGGAAGCCTCATAACCACCCTTCCTTCACCAGGGTTCAGAAGCTTCTTTCCCTTTGCTCAGACCCTGTCGTTCTCTTGCCTGGCATTAAGTAAATCTTGAGGCCCCAAGAAACAACTGGTCTCTGAGCTATCTATTCCCAACCCCAAATCTTATTGTTTGGTTGGTTTTAAACTAATCTGTCAATTTGGTAGAAAAATGTTATGTTTCTGTGTAATTTCCATCTTCTTTGGCTTTATTGGCAGCCCAGTTAAAATACTTTTCATTTAACATTTTCAGTTCTTTGAAAAATGTCACGTTTCCATGTTTGACCTCACAAAACATTTGTGAGATTACTAGATGCAGCCAGAGGATTGTTGCCAGGAGCTGTCTGGACACCTTGATGGTGGACAGTCTCCTGACATGTCAGAGAAGCATTGAAAAAAGTACAACCTAAGCTTTTTTTCTTGAGCCTAGCAAGGCAATGCACCCCTTTAGTACCTGGGAGAGGCTAAAGTAGAAGGATCCCTGTGACTTCAAGTCCAACCTGGGGCCACAGAGTGAGTTCTAGGTCACTAGGCTAGAGTGCAACCCTGCCTCAAACAAATAAAAAATCTTTCCTTCCAAAACTGATGTAAGAACATGACCTTCTTCTCCCTTTCCTTCTTCTCCTTCCCCTCCTCTTCCTCCTCCTTCTCAGAACCAGACAAATTATTTTTCATTTAGATAAAAATCCATGCAGATGCAAGGCTGGAGAGATGGCTTAGCAGTTAAGGCACTTGCCTGCAAAGCCTAAGAACTTATGTTCAAATCTTCAGGTCCCAGGTAGGCAGGCGCACAGTGACACAGGTTTGCAATGTTGCACATGCACACAAGGGGGTCGCAAGTGTCTGGAGTTTGTTCTCAGCAGGCTGAAGGTTCTGGCACGCCCATTCTCTCTCTCTCCCTCTCCGTCCTCTCTCTCTCTCTCTCTCTCTCAAAAACAAAAATAAATTTAAAAATTCCAGATGCATTCACAAGACCTGTGAGTCCCTGTATGAGGGGCCGCAGACGGACTGCAGGTCTAGCCATCACCTCTGCCTCTCTTACTCACTCAGCGTAGTTACCTTTGCCTACTTGGGGTTTCTTTAACCCACCAGCTCAAGGCTGTTATCTCTGTTGTTCCCTGTGCCTTTGGTGCCCTTCCCGTGGGGACATGTGTGACCTCTTCTTACTCAGGAGCCTGCTCAAGGGTCACTCTCTCAAAAAGGCCTTCCAGCCCTCTACAGTTTCTCTCACTGTCACTCTCTTGTCCACTTCTTACTCTGATTTTCCTTTTATTTCTTTGTTGTGTGTTGTCCCAGTACATGTAAAATGAGTGTGAAGGGATTCCAAAGTGTTTTTATCAAGGGTCATATTCACAGTGTCAAAAGCAGCAGCCCTGTATACCTATTTGCTGAGTGACTGAGCATGTTTCACTCACTGGACCATAGCATCAATTACACCAATGGCCAGGTAAGGAATACAGATATGGTGCATCATCTGGACATTTGGGTATTTCAGATCTTTCTCCAAATCTCAGCTTAAAAGAAAGAAAGGTGCTTGGGAGAGTCACATTTTACAATAACTATATGTCCTATCTGGGTGCCTTCTGAACTTGCATCTCAATGGTTGCTAAGGAATGTTTATGACATCATAGAGTGGTTCCTGAATTGCTCTGGACGGGATCATAGCTGATAAGGTAAAACCCTAGGTTACAAGGATTACGGGAAGTTAAGATGTTTTTATTGTAAATAAAAGTTTATAGTTTTGTTTGTGAGATTCCCAGAAGTTTGCAGCTGGGCAGGGAGTGAGGCCATAGATAAATGGGTCTTAAACATGATTTGTTGCTATTTTAACATGCTTATTTGAAAATATCTCTATTTAAAAGGACTATGTTGTTAGCTGTGATGGAATTCTTGACTCTCAGCTGATGTGAGACTTCAAACTCTGGAGTGAGGGCCTCCTTTCCCTTCCCATGTCTCTTTCATTCTTCCTGTCAGTCCTACCTCAGTGGTAACCTATGCAGAATTTTAATTGTTTTATTCTGTGTGTGTATGTATGAATGGATGGATGTGTATGATGTATTTGAATGGGCACACACATGCCACAGTACACATATGGAGGTCTGAGGACTGCCTTGGGGTGTCTGTCCTCTCTCTCTTCACCCCACTTGAGACAGGGTCTCCCTCATTGTTTTGTTTTTGCTGCTTTGCTTGTGCCCCACCTTACCTGTCCCGTGAGCTTCCGGTTTCTCCTGGTTCTGCCTCCTATTGCCATAGGTACCTTGAGGTTACAGATAAGTGCACCACTTTGTGTCTGGCTCTACATAAGTGCTGGGGAGTTGAGCTTAGGCCAGCAGGCTTGCAAGCATCATTACTACTGTACTGTCTCCCTAGCCCCAGAACCTTTTTTTTCTTTCTTTCTTTCTTTTTTTTTTTTTTTTTTTGGAGGTAGGGTCTTGCTTTAGCTCAGGCTGACGTGGAATTCACTATGTGGTCTCAGGGTGGCCTCGAACTCACTGTGATCCTCCTACCTCTGCCTCCCAAGCGCTGGGATTAAAGGAGTGTGCCACCACACTTTTTAAAAATCGAATCTTAGCTGTGTGCATGGGTGCCGTTGTTCACCTCCAGCTGTGAGATTTGGAGCAGAGACTCAACTTAGCCATGTCTCTGTCCACCGACTAGCACAAAGATGGACTGAGGAGATGCTCAGTCAGTCGACATATAAACATTTCTCCACTAAGATTCATACAGTGCTGCCAAGGAGACAGTTCTGGCATGGCAAATAAAATATAAATAGAACGTTGTATTCCTGTTGGGGAACCGAGAAGTAGATGTGTGAGCACTCTGACCTCTCGTCCTTCGTGACCTCCTCGGTGGCGTGGTGGAATCATGATTATCCTGTGTGATGCCATGGATGCTACTCCATCGAAAACCTGGAAATTTTACCTAAGAGAATGGGCTGTGCTGAAACTCTATCAAATTCTGCTCTAGGGACATTCCCTTCTCCTGGCTGGCCTAAAATGAATAAGATGTCTACAGTTACTACAGGCTGATGGCCTAGAGACTGCAGGCTATAGGTGGCCTGCACATGGTGTGTGTGTGTGTGTGTGTGTGTGTGTGTGTGTGCTATACTTGCACAGTACATTGTGTCATACTCAGCCCATCTCATGTCCATCCCTGTCTCAGAGGTGTGACCTATGGCTTGAACCTGGTTGTGTTTCTATTTATTTATTTATTTACTTATTTTTGTTTTTGAGCCAGATGTGGTGGCTCCCAGCACTCAGGAGGCAGAGATAGGAGGATCAAAATGAATCTGAGGCCAACCTGAGACTACAGAGTGAGTTTCAAGTGAGCTTGGGCTAGAATAAGACCCTGCCTCAATGCCCGCCCCCCACCCCCCAAAAAAAGACCTTTAGAAAGCATTGTGGGGAGGGCCTGTTGCCAATGGGCTGGCCTTCTGTTCTGAGGCCTCTGTAATGATGTCGCTGAGATATGGGTTAATTTTAAAACCAGTTCTAGTTCCTTATTACTATAATCAAAGAACAATGTGTTTTTCTTCTAGGAGCTGTTGCTAGAGACCTTAGAGGTATTGATGCTCAGTAGGATCCCTTTTGTATTTAAATATAAAATGATGTAGCTTAGTGATTGTGATGGATTATAGTCCTTGTCCACTTGACTAGGTAACTGAGGTAGGAAGACCTGCCTTAACTGTAGTCCACACCATTCCCTGGGCTGGGATCCTGGACTCTATAAAAAGAAGAGAATATGCTGAACAGTGGCCTTCACTGTTCTCTGCTTCCTTAACTATGAGCTGAATGGAACCAGCGGTCTCAGGCTCTGTCCACTTTCCCTGCCACAGCGGAGTGTAGCCTGGAACTGTAAGATGAAATCAACCCTTCCTTCCTTAAACTGACCTTTGTCAGGTATTTTGCTCCAGCAACAAGAAGGCCACTGACACAGGGATTCTCAAACCCTAGCACGATCAAAAAGCTCACTAGGAAGGCTGTTGGAAAAGATGCACTTTACCTCTGAGCCCCAGCCCGAGCCCTAGCCCCAGCCCTAGCCCTGGCTTTCTGATCCAGAAGTCTGGAATGGTGCCAAGACTTAACTTGTGATGAGGTCCCGGGGCAGCTGCTGCCACCCGCCCAGATCTACACCCTAAGAACCGCTGTTTTCAGATGGTGATGGAATTCATACTCAGTTATTTGTGGTTAAGAAAATATTTAACACAGAGCCGGGAGTGGTGGCACATGCCTTTAATCCCAGCACTCGGGAGGCAGAGGTAGGAGGATCGCCGTGAGTTCAAGGCCACCCTGAGACTACACAGTGAATTCCAGGTCAGCCTGGGCTAGAGTGAGACCCTATCTCGAAAAACCAAAGAAAAAAAAAAAAAGAAAATATTTAACACAGGACGACACTGTGAGTCTAAGAATGCCATAAAGGAAAATTGGGCCATGGCTTATTAATCCAAATGTATTTTTTTTTCCAAGGTAGGGTTTCACTCTAGCCCAGGCTGACCTGTAATTTACTATGTAGTCCCAGGCTGGCCTTGAACTCCTCCTACCTCTGCCTCTTGATTGCTGGGATTAAAAGTGTGTGCCACCACACTTCGCTGACCTAATCTGTATGTATTTTATCTGATTCTGTAGTCACCTCAGAATAATGGTAACTCCAAGGCAGAGTTGAAAGATAGGAAAAGGTGATGGGGACTTGAGAAAGGAGAAGACCCCTTTGCCCTCACGCATGGGGCTTTAGCTCACCATGCTCACTAACTAGAAATTGCCCCACCCAGGAACCGTGCGCCCTTCCTAAAATGCCACAAAAGCAACTATTAACATGGCCAATGAACCATGCTCAGGATAGAAACAGGCCTTAAATCAGGCATGTTGGTGAATGCTTATAATCCCAGCATTCACAAGGCAGAGGCAGGAGGGTCAGGAGTTTAAGACCAGCCTGGGATACATGAGACCTTGCCTCAAAAACAAACAACAAGACTGGAGAGATGGCTTAGCAGTTAAAGTGCTTGCCTGCAAAGCCAAAGGACCTATGTTCGATTCCCCAGTATTCATGTAAAGCCAGATGCACAAGGTGGTGTAAGCATCTGGCATGCCCATTCTCTCTCTCTCACCCATTCTCTTTCTATCTCCTTCTCTCTCTCTTTCTCCATCTCTCTCTCCCTCCCTTTTTCTCTCATTTCAATAAAGAAAAATAAAAATATTAAAAAACAACAAAAGTCTTAACTTCTTTGTGTGACCTATGTATAGCAAAAGTACGTTTATTTTTAAATTTTATCCATGTTTTATCTTTGTTACATTTCTTTCTTGTATTGAAGCTTCCCAGTAACCTCATAAATCATCCTATAATTTTATTTATTTAAAAAAAAACCCTTGTCCTAAGGAAATGGATACACGGACATATTCATATTTCTCCTTCAGCCTGAGATATAAATCACTTCCTTTAAGCAGTGTAACTCCACATTCCCCGCGTCACTGACTTGGCTGCTGCTGAGGTGGGTAGGTGGGCTCTTCTTCGAACGCCCACACCTCTCTCCTCAAACGTGCCTGTTCTTTCTCTAATCAACAAGCTCACTGAGTTTGGTTCACCCTCACTCATCCTGAAATTCCTTTCTACAGTGTTCTCAAGGCCCGGCTGTACCTGAGTCCAACCCAGAAGTTCTGCAGTGCCCCTCGGCCAGCAGAGCCCGCAACACTGAGTAGCTGACTTGCAAGCAGTGGCAAATGTAAGGAACATACACAGATAATGGCTAAAAATATACATTCCAGGACACTGAAGTAATTTCCTCTCTCCTCTCCTTTCCTCTTCCTTTCCTCTACCTCCCTCTTTGGAATCGTGGTCCATCTCATGTTGGGAGGTTCCCAGACCAGGTATTTCCAAAGATTGTCCCAGGTTGGTAATTCTGTCTGTGGCAGGTCGGGTTTTGTCAATGCAAACCCAGCTCTCACCTCAAAGGGACTAAGAGAGTTTTTATCTTTGGAGGCAAATATGAGTGACTGTGGCCTGGGAACATGGATTCAGGGAGTCCCAAATACAATGTTCCAATGTGGAAAAGGCTTAATGAAGTTTGTATACTTACAGAACAAAAGAAAGTCAAAGTCATAAGTCAAGGCACTTTTCTTCTTCTTTTTTATTATTAGATATGGTCATAGTTTGTATATAAACACCACATGTTGGTACCATCCTTTCCCTCCTCCTTGCCCCTTTTGCCAAAGAAGCCTTCCTTGTTGAGGATGCAAGTCAATCCCACGAGGACTGTGGGTCATGCATTTGTGGGGGCAGCAGTCAGTTATGGGGGAGAGGCAATGTCTCTGTGCAAAATGTCCCGACTTGTGACTCTAACAATCTTTCCGCCCTCCTCTTCCGCAAAATTCCTTGAGCCATCCTGGGAGCATTTTAAACCTATTTTAGTGATGTGCACTTAGGAGTATCTGGATCTCCGGTTTGATAGCTGTTGAGTGTCCTCAGTACCTTCCACCATTACCCTTGTGCTGATATCAGCTTAACTAAGAGAGCAGAATTCTTGCCCATTTCCCAAGTTCCTCTGTGGTTTCAGCTGGGTCCGGGGTGGAGTGTGCTGGGTCGTTTATCTCCTCAAGTCCAGTTCCCATCTGAAAAAGAGAAGCAGATTCTCCAACAGAGAGTGAAGTTAGCACCAGTTAAATGGGATAACCATTATTAATTTAGAGATAATTAAAAGGGTTGAGACACTTTTATAGTCTAAGGTTAGTGGGAGCTTGACAACGGAAAGCAGAATCATTGTCTGGATATGATTCTGACTTGTTTCCCATTTCCACATATGGCTTCGTTTCCACTGAGTGGACCTGTTAGAGAATCCAAGAACAGTTGGTTACCCACCATGGCTGTGTTCCACTGTTGCACTTGTGTGAGTCTCATGTCAAGTTGTTTGCTTCTGAGTTACTTAGACTTACTTACTTACTTACTTACTTAGAGTTGCTTGGACAGATGTTGGCCACTTTCCCCTGGTAGCTCATGTAGCACCTTCCAGCACTAGATGGGCTAATTACCTGGGGACAGGCTCTACTCCAGATTCCAACCATGTCTCTCCATGGTCTGTGCCAATAGCATTGGGTGTCTTCAGCAGTAGGGTCTTACCATTAACCTCTGGTGGGTAATCAAGTTCTCTGACAGAAGTCTGTCTTGTTTGTTTTGGGAGATCTAGTAGGTCTCTCTGATCAACAGCTTATTGCAGATGTAAACCACATCGTGGTACAGGCCAGCACCAAGGGAAAAGAAAAAGCCAAGAGAGAAAGAGAAACGGGAGAGTCAACGCACTTTTCAAAGATAGTGGTAGGGACATGAGGAAGATGGGTTATAGCAAAATGGGGAAATCAGCTATGTTTTTGGCTATGTTTCAGAAACTATCCTAATGATATTCTTAGCTTTTGGGTTGGTGGAAGCTACAGGTCTACTAATACATTCCAAAAGGTTTCACCTGGTAATCCCAAGGATGTTAGTTCAGACACACAGGCAAGCTCTTAAGGGGACTAAAGATAGACTGAATGATTTGGCTCTGGATTTACAATATTCCAACTCTCACAAGTACCAGGTTCTCTAATCAGTCTTGTACACTAATATGCCAATGCACCAACACATTTAGAGTATCCAGGATTTTTGTTTTATGAATTTAAAGAATTAAAATCCATAGACAAGAGGGTAAGGTTTAGATAGACTTCATCAGATTAAGAAAGTGTAGATAGCTCCTGCCATGTGGAGGGGGTAGAGAGCCCATATAGGAGTAAGGGGGGGGGGGCTCCTCTTAACTCAGCCCAGCCAGGCAGACTTGAAAGAGGTTTATCAGAACCTCAAAGTTCACAAGCCAGCCAAGAGAGAGGCTTGTCCTGTGGCACAAATCTATTTATAACCTTATTGTGGTGGGGTTCACCTTCTAGCTCAGGTGAGCCAGAGTAAGGGCTGATTGGTCTGGGCTAGGGGCTGGCTCAGGAAGAGGCCAGCCATGACACCAAGTTCTGGGGGTTGAACTTAGCCAACCACAATGCCAGGATTAGATTTAAATTCTAGGCAAGGGGACCTGCCTCCCAGGAAGGGGCCTTAGGTTGTTCATGGGAAAACACAGGTCTAAGAACTCCTTTACTCAAAAGATAAGAAGTCAGATCATCCTTTGATCTCTAGCAAAGTGTAGATTGCAAGGGCAAACCTTCCTGCCTTCACTTTTGGGGCCCAGTCACCCTAAACTATCTAACAAAGCTACTAAACTCCCTTTCAAGATCACTGTGGTTCTGCTGAGACAAACCATTTCGTGAGAGGGCTATGCATGACCTTCAGGACAACCTGGCACACTCATTAACTTGTGGGACCCCACACTGGTGAATGTGTAGAAGAGAGTTGAGAATGCTTCCTGTAATTCTGAAGATAAAACAATTTTTTCCAAAGAAAATTCTTACTTCAAACAAATAAAAAGCAAAACCCAAGTGACAATGTTATGCACAAAAGTCGTCACTGTGTATGATTCAGTCTGGCGTGAGTGAAAGGTTCAGGGGGTATGAAGTGGATCGGGCCATTTCCCTAGACATTTCCAACCGTTTTCTGATCTGTTTTGTGTGGAAAATCCTTTTAGGAGAGAAAAGGACATTCTAGGCCTACCAGGCGATGATAGCCCATGTTGAGAGCTCAACGTCTTCTGGGCGCATGTAACCCTCACCTAAACCTTACAAGGTAAGCACCAAATCATCCTATGGGACAGATGAGGAAGGTGAGGTAAAGAGAGGTTAAACAGTGTCCTTGTGACATACAGCTGGCAGTGGGGGAAGCTGAAATACAGAACAAAGAAAGGATTCCATTCTGAGTCCAGTGTGATGAACTGATGAGTTCATTGGTGTCCCTCACAGGAGCACCAGGGCCCCATAGGCCGGCACCCCACTGGGAAGTCTCCTGGGCAGATACACGACCGAAGCATGAACAGCTCATAAAAAGCTGCATCACTGCAGAGTCCCTTGGGTGACCAGTGAGGAGTTCCACTGCAGCAAATCGTTTACCTTCCTGTAACCTCGGGAAGAGGGACCTCGTGAACTCATGAAGAAACATGAGGGGATGAGTAAGAGAGAAGTCAAGATGGCGTGCACTCTGGAATATGGAACAGAGAATGTGACTGGGAGAAAGTCAGAGAGACAGTGGTTTTCTTTTATTAATTTTTTTTTTTCGAGGTAGGGGGTTCACTCTAGTCCAGGCTGCCCTGGAATTCACTATGTAGTCTTGGGGTGGCCTTGAACTCATGGTAATCCTCCTACCTCTGCCTCCTCAGTGCTGAGATTAAAGTTGTGCACCATCACATCCTGCTAAAAAAAAATTATTGACAATTTTATACATGTATATAATGTGTTATGAACACATTCTCTTCCCATTACCTGCTTTTGTTTCCCTGCTCCTCTTCTATAGAACCCCTTCTTCTTCTCAATCACCTCATCTTCTACCTGTGCTGTGTGTGTGACCCAGTGAGTGTAACTAGGGTTGCCACCATGACATGGGTGACAGAATATTTTCCAGAGCATGTGCAACTTACCGGTGACTACACCACTGAAGAAAATGTCTGTTTCCCCTCCCCAGAAACCATTAATTGCCAATAACTCCTCAGGGAGATTTGGGGCCTCATGCCCTTCTCCACCCATGACAGAATGCTGATGGGCCCAAAATTGTGCAGGCAATGACAGTCATTATGAGGTCATGAATGCAATGGCTATGTCCTGTCCAGAAGGTAGTATCCCTTTAGGAGAGAAAAGAACATTCTAGGCACCATCTTCTGGCTTTTATATTTTTTTCTGGCCCCTCTTCCTCAAGAGACAGAGGTTTTGGTAATACTTATTTTTTAGTATTTTATTTATTTAATTGAGAGAGAGAAAGAGGCAGATATATAGACAGAGAGAGAATGGGCATGCCAAAGCCTCTAGCCACTGCAAATGAACTTCTGATGCATGTGCTACCATGTACATCTGGCTTACTTGGGTACTGGGGAATCAAACCTGGGTCCTTAGGCTTAGCAGGCAAGTGCCTTAACTGCTAAGCCATCTCTCCAGCCCAGTGCTCTTTTTTTTTTTTTTTTTTTTGAGGTAATGTCTGGCTCTAGTTCTGGAATTCACTCTGTAGTCTCATGGTGGCCTCAAACTCAGTGATCCTCTTCCTCCTAAGTTCTGGGATTAAAGGCGTATGATATCACTCTGGCTTTATTTTTTATTTTTTAGTGGTTAAGGTGTTTGCCTGCAAAGCCAAAGGACCCAAGTTCAATTCCCCAGGACCCACATTAGCCAAATGCACAAAGGGGTGCATGTCTGGAGTTTGTTTACAGTAGCTAGAGGCCCTGGTGTACCTATTCTCACTCTCTCTCCCTCTTTCTCTGTCAAATAAATAAGTAAATAAAAATAAAATATATATTTAAAAACAGAAAAACCAGCCAGGTGTGATGGCGCACGCCTTTAATCCCAGCACTCGGGAGGCAGAGGTAGGTGGATTGCCGAGAGTTTGAGGCCACCCTGAGACTACATCGTGAATTCCAGGTCAGCCTGGATTAGAGCAAGACCCTACCTCAAAAAAAAAAAAAAAAGGAAAAGAAATATGGGTGTAAAAATATGTTTGGGGAGGCTGGAGAGGTGGCTCATGGGTTAATGTTGCTTGCTTGCAAAGCCTGATGGCCTGGGTTTGATTCCCCAATACTCATGTAAAGGTAGATGCACAAAGTGGCACATGTGTCTAGAGTTCGTTTACAGTAGCAAGAGCCCTTGATGAGCCCATAGTCCTTTCTCTGCCTGCCTCTTTCTCTCTCTTTCAAATAAGTAAATAAATAAAAGTGTTCTTAAGACTGAGGCAGGAGGATTGCAGGTCAGCACAGGCTATATAAAGTGGGAGGCCAGCCCATGTTAGACATAGCTCAAGATCCTGCCTCTAAGCCGGGCGTGGTGGCGCACGCCTTTAATCCCAGCACTCGGGAGGCAGAGGTAGGAGGATCGCCGTGAGTTCAAGGCCACCCTGAGACTCCATAGTGAATTCCAGGTCAGCCTGGACTAGAGCAAGACCCTACCTCAAAAAAAAAAAGGAAAAGAAATATGGGTGTAAAAATATGTTTGGGGGGGGGGCTGGAGAGGTGGCTCATGGGTTAACGTTGCTTGCTTGCAAAGCCTGATGGCCTGGGTTTGATTCCCCAATACTCATGTAAAGCTAGATGCACAAAGTGGCACATGTGTCTAGAGTTCATTTACAGTCAAAATAGAAGAGGGACTACTTGGAAAGAAGAAAGGGTGCCATGGAGGGGCAACTGAAGGAGGAGATAAAGGAGGGTGGTGGCAGGAGATTATGACCAGGGTACATTGTGTATATGTATGGACTTGTCAACAAAAAGTTTAAAAAATATAGAGAGCATGGGCCGGAGAGATGGCTTAGCGGTTAAGGCACTTGCCTGTGAAGCCTAAGGACCAGGTTTGAGTCTCCAGGTTCCACGTAAGCCAGATGCACATGGTGGCACATGCATCTGGAGTTCATTTGCAGTGCCTAGAGAATGGCATGCCCGTTCCCACTCTGATAAATAACTAACTAATTAAATAAATAAATAAACTTTTAAAAAACCACAACCTTAGTAAAAAAAAAATTTTTTTTTTAATATATAGAGCATCTTTCATAGAAGTCCTGAGTCCTTTTATCAATCATTAACTTACACCTTACTAGAAATCTCCATTGTCTTCCCAGTCAGCTTTCCACTCCTTGCTGGAAAATCAGAGATATCTTGTCTCTTATTATGGAGCCTGGCCTGTACCAGGCCCACCTTGGGAAGTGCTGGGTGGGCTGAGCCCTGCTTGTACTACAGAGGCCCACTTCCAGGGGTTCCTGGAAGATCAGATAAGGAAAGTCAGGTGCCCGCTAGAGGATTCAGGCAGCTGTCTATCCAGATCTGCCAGCCCTGGCCCCATCTGCCAGCCCTGGCCCAGGTTCCACACACATGCAGCCGACATAGCCAGATGGCCAGGTGGTAACAAGCCTGAGCCAGCCAGATGGGAAATCATTTGGCAGCAGAGCGATGATTAAGTAGCAAGTTACCAAGGACTTGGACATGATGAACTGAACGGTCTTTAGTGTGTAGTTTTTGTTCTAAGACCTCTGATTAACATGGGTCCAAACTTCCACAAGGCATTTTTATCTACAGGATTTCATCTGATCTTCCCTGTGTTACATATGACTACCTCTTTACTTTACAGATAAGGTAGAAAAATTTGTAGCCAAGCCCTCCCTTTACAGAACCCTTTCAACTGTGTGTGTTCTCTGGGCCCATGAACACTTTCGTACTCAACTGTGGTACCTCCAGATACCCTCTCCTTAGGCACCGATCCTTGGCAAGCTTCCTCAGGCTCTTTGGGCCTACAGAGTAGATTTAAACTCCTTAACCCCTGCATGACCTTCATTCGGTTCTCAAATCTGCACATACTGGTTTTATGAGTCTGTAATCTTGCTATGTTCTAAAAAAAATTGTACATGTGTGTTAGAGTTAAGAATCATATGACAAAACATGAAACTGAATATTTTAAACTACTGGTAAACTACCCATGCTCCAGAAAATCACCTTATGCTCATGTAGGCAACCCTAATTAGATTCAATGGGTCACAAAAAAGGACAGCAAAGTAGAAGTGGGACTAGTTGGGAAGAAGGGGCTCCATGGGAGGGGAACAGGGAAGGGAGGCATGAGAAGGCAATGGGAAGTGAATATGATAGAAACATATTAGGTACATGTATAAAACCATCAATCAATAAATGTTAAAAAGGTAAAACTATGTTCTTTTTAATATTTTGTTTTATTTGCAAGAAAGAGAGAGAATGGGAATGCCAGGGCCTCCAGACAAACTCCAGACCCATGCACCACTTTGCACATCTGGTTTTACATTAGTACTGGGGAATCAAACCTGGGTCATTAAGCTTTGTAGGACCCCTGAGCCATCTCTCTGGCCCTTAAACGGTGTTCTTAATATTTCAGAATCACTTAGATCTTTTGCTGAAACCGCAGACCTTCTTCTCAGAAAAAATGCCCATGTGTGCAGACATCCAGTCACAGAACACTTCCAGAGTGGTCACGGGGCCCCAAGATTCCTGTGAAGAAGATAGTAGATCAAGTGTGGCAGCTCCTCAAAATTTAGACAGGGAGTTACTGTATGATTTAGCAATTCTGCTTCTAGGGATATACTTGAAAAATAAAGCAAGGACTCAGACATTACTATACCTGTCCATAGCTATCATGTTCATGATAGTCAAAACATGGAAACAACCTAAGTGTCTATTAGGGGTGAGTGGAAAAGGAACCATAGTAGATCCACACCATGTGAAAGTACTCAGCCTTAAAGTAAGGAAATCCTGCCACATCCTACAACAGGAATGAACCGTGAGGACAGTATGCTGAGTAAACCAGCTGATCAGAAAAGGACAGACTGCGACTCCACTTAGATGAGGTCTCCAGGACAGTCAAGTTCACAGACACAGGAAGCTAAGAGTCATTTAGAGAGGTTGAGTAAGGGGAGAAGGGAGCAGTTATTGTTTATTGGACACAAACTTTCCGCTTAGTATGAAAAAGTTCTGTAGATGGATGGTGGTCACAGTTGCCCCAGCATGAGAGAATGCTTAATATATCTGAAACGAATACCTAAAAATGTATAGAAAGGCAAATGTTACTTCAATCACACACATCAACACTGCAGATGGACTAGATCCCTCCCTTCCCTTGAGGATTCTGAGGCCCCAGGGATTAAGACCACGGGCTGAGAAGAACTGAGCTAGGACCAGGCCAGGCCCTTGTTCTAGAATGCTTGTCTGGCCCTCTGCCATGGCCACTTTGCTTGGGCAGGCTCTGGACAAGATATTAAGTATCAGAATAAGCCAAGACATCATGGACAAGACACTCTGGAAAACAAGTTTGTTTATTACATCATGAATGGGACACTGCATCCCACCAGATGGCCTCTGTGTCTATTGAGATGGTAACTGGATCTTCTCGAATGCAGGGCCCCTTCTGGCTGGAGTCCCTGCTGTGGTGGGCAGAGAGACCTCCTGCACTGTCCTGTGAGCTCCAGACTGGACAGCCAGGGCTCAGGCCCAGAGTTCCTTCAGAGGGACTGCTCTTGGTTCTTTTCCAGTGAGTTAGTTACACTGTATTCAGTCCCTACCCCCACGCCCTCCACCTCCCCCAGCCTCTTAGATCCTTAGGCAGGTACTTTTTTTTTGGTTTTCAAGGTAGGGTCTCACTCTAGCCCAGGCTGAGTGAGGTCCTTTTTTTTTCCCTTTGGTTTTTCGAGGTAGGGTCTCATTCTAACCCAGACTGACCTGAAATTCACTCTGTATTCTCAGGGTGGCCTCAAACTCACAACGATCCACCTACCTTTGCCTCCTGAGTACTGGGATTAAAGGCATGCCCCACCACGCCCGGCTCGACATTTCTCCATTTTGTTCAGTAGTATTTTCACTGGGAGGGGTTCTCCACATTCCAAACCCATCAAACCACAGAAAACAGAATCAAGAGATCTTCTTGGTTCATGACTGCTTTTAAGCTTTGAATTTTTTTGAACGTTTTTACTTTTTGGTATATGTGTCCTGTGGGTGTGGGTGTGGAGTATGGATGTGTGTGCAGAAGCAGCGTGTGTGCTGTGGGTGTGGGGTATGCATGTGTGTGCAGAAGCATGTACACTGATCCACACCTCTCCCAGTTTCCACCAGATTTCCTTGTGACAGTCTCTCACTGAACCTAGAGCTCACTAGTTTTCAGTGAGACCAGAGTCCCAGCATTCTTCCTGTTTCTGTTACCCTTAGGGCTGGGGTTACACACAAGCACACCCACATTCAGCTTTTTGTAGGAGTGACCTCACATCCTCATGCTCGTGTAAGAAGCACTCTTACCCACAGGGCCATGTCCTTAACCCCTACTGTTGTGTATTGTATGTCACTATTGTAATTTTATTTTTTCTAACTAGTTATTACTAATAAATTGGGTGATGATTTGTTTCTGTACATTTTCAGAAATTTTTATTAGTTTCCCTTATGATTCCTTATGATTCAACAGTCTCGAGCTGCTGAGATATGACTCTGCCTTCAAAGACTGAGCCCACCACCACCACTCTAGCTGAACAGAGTTAGAATTTCAGGCATTGATTTAATTTTAGGGCTACTAGAAGAAATTATCCTAATATCTCAACTAATGTGTATCCACTCTTTAAGTTTTCTTTTTGTGGAATTAAGTTAACCAGCCTAGTAGCCACAAGTTGGGACATTTTGCAGAGACCTTTTTCTGCACCATAACTGACTGCTGCTCCCCAGAATTCATGACCCACAATTCCCATGGGGATGACCTGCATCCCCAGTGAGGACGGCCCCTTCGGAAAAGGTTCAGGGATGAGGGAAAGGATGGTACCAACATGTGGTGTTTACATACTAAGTATGCCCATAACTAATAAAAATAAACTTTAAAAAAATCCCAGGGCTGGAGAGATGGCTTGGCAGTTAAGTGCTTGCCTGTGAAGCCTAAGGACCCCAGTTCGAGGCTCGATTCCCCAGGACCCACATTAGCCAGATGCACAAGGGGCTGCACGCGTCTGGAGTTCGTTTGCAGTGGCTGGAGGCCCTGGCACGCCCGTTCTCTCTCTCTCTCTCTATCTGCCTCTTTCTCTCTCTCTGTCACCCTCAAATAAATAAATGAATAAAAATGAAAAAAAAATCTTAGCCACATATGGTGGTGTACAACTTAATCCCAGCACTTAGGAAACTGAGGCAGGAGGATTGCAAGTTTGAGGCCAGCCTGGGCTACATAGTAATACCCTATCAAAAGAACTCATCCTTCCATACCTATTTTACTAAGATTTTCAAGTCAAAAGTGAACTTAATTCATTACTGCTGGGCTGGGGAAACAGCTCAGTGGCAGAGCACTTGCTTAGCATTCTTGAGGTTTGGATGGATCCTTAACATCGAAAAAATATATTGTTTTTCAGAAAAAAAAAACTCAGTGAGAGGCTATGACTTAATATGTGTTGTATGTTCTATTATATTTGTATAGCCACAATAAATCTGATTTGATTACACCATCGTCTTGATACAACACAAACTTCTACACGAGGCCTTCTGTGGTTTGTGTGTGCACAAATGTGTCTCTGAAACAGTTTAGATTATGGAATAATCTTAATAGTGTGAAATAATTTATCTGTATAATGTTTTGAGTAGAGAGTTTGGTAATTTTCTCAGTTCTTCCAATGCTACAGACCCATTTTCTTAGGAGAATTCCACCCCAATCAAGCAGCCCTGTTGTCAGCAACACAACCAGGGTGTGTGAGACAGACATGTAGTTCCCTGAAGCCTGACATGGATTGCCATTCTCATACCACCACGTTATGTGTTTACATGTCTCCTCCCATTGGGAAAAACACTAAGGTCTGGAGAAATTTGGGAACAAGGTCAAAATTGCCCAGAGTGGATAAGAAGATCGTATATGGTCAATGATCTCTTTGTAGAAGCCTCTTGTTTGTTTGTTTTTTGCATGAAGGTCTCCGGCTCAGACTGGCTTCTAAATGGCAAGAAAGTTGGAGAAATGTTCCCCCACGGAGTACCTTGACAGTGTCCTTACCTCCCCTCTTTTTGGGGGGCAGAAATTACTTTTTTCTATTTTGAGAAAATAACCATCCTATACCCTAATTTCCAAAGGGCGAAATAAAATGTGGTCTTTACTAGGACTTGATTTTTTTTTTCTGTGATCAAAAACCTATCTATTCAAATTTGTATTAGCAACTGTGCTTGATTTCAGGAACTATAGACAGCAGAATGATTGAGAACAGTTCACAGAATCTTACTCTGGATGTGATTTGTAGGCCCATCCTTCAATATTTGTAAAAGGGTTTTACCAGTGTAAACATGAATTCATGTGTAAGAAGTAGTGCATCTGTTCTCCACTTGGGAAGGGAGTTTTAGTCACCTCTTGATTTTTTTTCTTGACTACGCAGAGTTTTAAGTTTCCCAGAGAGAAGCTTCTGCCTCTAGTGGGAACCCAGCAGGCATCCAGCCTGTGTGGGCAGATCATGGCTTGGGAAGGAGTCTGAGTTACACACCAGCCATCCTCAGAGGAGTGCTGCTGCTGTCGCCCCTTCTTGGCTCTGGGAAAGCACCAGCCACTTCAAACGGATAGAAGCCAGTGAAACCAAAGGGCTTTGCCACCTCAGTTTCCGCCTGTCCATCACGTTGAAATACCTGGTAGGTATAACTGCTTGGGAGAATAACAATTACAGACATGTATGTGCCCCACAAATAGGATCACATCAGGCCTTTGGAATACTGGGTTAGCTTCCTTCCAGCGCAGAAGGCAGGGCTCTGGAGCTTCTCAGGAGGCAGCCCCAACCCAAGGCTCCTCATCACGGGCGCCGAGCTGAGTCCAGGGACCAGGGACACACACGCTCAGTCCTATGGCCTGCACCTTCCCCAAGTCTGGGATTCGCATGTACCTACTTCTCCTGAGTGAATGGCTGCTTGAAGAGCTGACAGCAAGCCTCAGCTGCTTTCTCTGGTCAGACCCTGTGGAACACCCTTGAAGCAAGCTTCCCGAGAAACCGGCACTGTGCCCACTCTCAGTAGGGTGACAGTGAGACTTTTAGCTTTATTTTGTAGCTGGAACCTAGTGCCTATTCTTAGAGACCATCTGGGTTTTACGGCTATCTATGGTATATCCTGTACGTTACCCAAAGTCTCGCCAACAGTGATGTCCATGTGGCGCGAGGATTCCCTTCTATCATGTTCTGTTTTGAGGGGAGATGACGAAAAACACCAAGTCCACATGTTCTGATCCATGCGTCCTTTATTCCATTACCAACCACTGTGCCGCATCCAGGCAACAGCACACAAACTGGCAACCAACGCAATCCAGTTGTACAACGATCTGAGGCTTACAGTACATTTAAGGCTTTTAAATTTGAAAGAAAATAAACTAAACTAAAATCAGACCAAAGGACCCCAAAACCAGTCCCCAACCAATACAAGTAGTGTATCAATTTTAAGCATCGTACATTTCTGACGCTTATTTGGCGCAACTCCAGTGTCAAAACCCAAATAACTCCTAAACTAAAAAGAGTAGTTTAGGGAAATTTTAATTACCTAAGTTCTTCAAAGCATAAACTTGGAATTTTTGTCTTGGAAATGTTATAAAAATTTTAATAGCAAAACATAGGAGTAAAAACATATTAACAAAATGTATTCAATCATTTACAATACAAACAAGGAATTTTGCAATCCGTTGTTATAGCCTGACAAAAGAAAACTACCATTAAGAATCTATGCACAATGTCATTGCAAATATGTACAGGACTTTAAAAAAGCCGACAGGAAGGACTTTACAGAGGGAAGTCGGCCAGGCTGTTAGACCAACCAGACAATCAAAATATTAAAACTCTGTTGGCTAGTAATAAATTTACACTTAAAAAAACTCCAGTTTCCTGTTAAGAACATTCCAGTTATATTTATATGGTTGCAGTTGATGAAGCTGTTTTTAATAGTTCCAGAAAATTACTCTCCAACTCGTTTGTGTGGGGAAGATCGGCATGTTAACAAAAATTAATGAAGGCATTTTTACAACAGTTTTCCAGCTACACTATCACGGCTCCACGAGTGGATGAGCCCAGGGGGCTGAGAGCGCTGCACATGGGTGGAGGGCTGAGTCCTGTGTCAGTCAACAAGAGGTGGCGGTGAGGGCGAGAAACAGACTTTAGTCTACAGCATTGGGAAACAGTCCCCACAGTTCGGCTGCTCGGCCTAACAGGAGGTGGGAATTAGGTACAAAAAGACTGAGATTTTGTTAGCTCTTTAAGGAGAATACCCCAAGGGTTGGGCCCTTCTCCGTGTTCTCCAGCCATTATAGATATCGTCCAGTTAAAGCGTGTGCAAACAAGGACTCCTCCATTCACAGTAAATGAGGTAAGGTTGGCCGCTTCTTCAGGAGTTGGGAAGCTCGTGAGATATGAACTGTTTTAGTCTTTCCAAGTACTGTGCATAGAGCTCTATGTCATTGTGCCCAGCGCCCTCAACCCAGAGGGGCTCCACTGCTCGGGGACAGCGCTCATACATTGCCAGGCCATGAGAGAAGTCGATGACCTCATCCTCTGTACCATGAATAACCAACACAGGAGAGGTGACTTTCGATATCTTGTCAATGCTGCAAGACAAAAGACAGAAAAGGGGAGAGAGGATCCCTCTAGTTATGTTCACAAGTAAAATGCCACACCTGACAAGTGACCAGCATCCACAGGCAAGGAAGTTAACACCGTGAGAGTTTTAAAATTAAAAACTATTGTTAGAGCAGTTTTAGGGTCACAGCTGGACAGTCCATGGCCCAGCCTCCCTCTGTGACCAACAGCACCCTGCAGAATGGCACAATGCTTACGGGCACCACAGCCATGCTGACACTGACTGGGAGGGTCTGGCTATCCTTCCCTCTTTGTGCAGTCATTTTGAATTTAAGACAAAGATAAAAAGGCATTACAGGAGCCCCACATACTCTTCCCTACTTCCTGTGGCTAACATCACACTTCGACATGTTGTATTTGTCACATCCAAGAATCTAACTTTGGTCTGCTGCTATTAGCTAAAATCTCCAGATTTTATTTAACTTTTACTTGTTTTTTTTCCATAAATGTCCCTTTCCTATCTCAAAATCCAATCAAGAATACCACATTGCATCTAAACAGCTATTTTTGTTCAAGTATTTTTATTTAAAACAGAACTCATAAGAGCATCAGACAAAGAAACTAATATTTCTGATACATCATGTTTTGAGGAATTTAAAGCACAAACATGTGACAGTGGGACTCAGTGCTTCTCCAGTTCTCAGAACTCTCTCTTTTTTTAAGGAGAACTGAGTAACAAGAAGCAAACCCCATTTCATAAAAGCAAATGCCTAACTTTCTGATAAAAACAGCCCTACTTAGCTTGAAAGCTTAATGGGATGCTTAGATTGGACTCCAAATGACTTGTGACTACTTATAAAAATCAAATTTACTCTCAAAGGATGACTGTTTGAGGAGCTTCAAAAGACTGTGCTTCAGGCTCTGAAAACATCCCAGGGAAGTTCACAGGACTGTCAGCATCTGCCGGGCTCTGGTGGGTAACATCATTTAAACCATGCATCACTAGGAGAAGCACATCTTTCTCCTCCTGCCCAAGGCCCCCTTTCTTACTGCTGACTCTCTTCACATTTTATCTCAGGCTTTAAGGAGAACATAAATGCATACTATTTGTGCAAAACTTTTTGAGTGTCTCATGTAGCGCAGGCTGGCCTCACAGTCATGAAGTAGTGAAGGATGACCTTGAACTTCCGATCCTCCTTTCTCTACCTCCCCTGTGCTAGGATTACGGGCATGTCACCAAGCCCAGTTTTATGCAGTACTGGAGTGTCATGATGGTAGACAAGCCCTCTATCAACTGAGCTCTCTCCTCAGCCTAGTGTGGGAGTCTTTTTGATAAAAGTAACAGCTAGGATTTACCATAGCTGGATGCTTTGCATTTTGCCCAAGGAATCTTATTTAATCCTCATGAAACAACCATCTCTATTTGATCAGTGAGGACTGAGGCACAGAGAGATTATGAGATGACAGGCACGAGGCTGGGGAGATAATAAAGAATTCTAACATCAGTCACACATTCCAGAGGTCCAGAACGACTGTCACATCGCCTTTCTGAACAACTCACACAGCTGCCAACTGTTGAAGGCATCCCAGAAGGGCTATAAAACCCCAGCAGCCATGGCATTTGAAGAATTCAGAGCCTTGATGGCGCGTTCAGTTCTACAGACCAGGAATTTTCTTGGATTGTTCTTCTTCTAAACACCTTCCTTTGTGAGGGTTCAATAACACTCAATTAAAAGTTTATTTACTCAGTGGCTACGATGGGCCTGGGCCTATGCTCCATGCTGCATGGTTCTAGAGAACCTCTTGCTGTCTGGAAAGGGTGCTTGAAGTGGAGAGCCATGGCCTGATCCCAAATGCAAAGGCAAAGATGTCAGCCTGCCGCCGACGCATGTCAGGTCTGTGTCTGTCTGGCTTTGTCCCTGTCCCTCTAACATGTTCCTTGAGGGCAGCACCAGAAACAGACATGATTCTGGCCTTCGGTAGCAATGGACACTACAAAAACATGTTTGTCAAATCCAATTAATGATGGAAGTCAGTGCAACTGCTAATGGTTTTCAATCTATCACATCAATAATTTAGGGTGCTCAGCAGGAGTGGCCCCCTTTTTCTCTATCCCAACCGAGCTAATGACTTCACCTCTCTCAGCTTAATCTGTAAGGAGAGTACCAAACTGGACCAAGTTCTTTTTTTTTTTTAATTTATTTGAGAGTAACAGAGAGAGAAAGAGGCAGAGAGAAAGAGAGAGAGAGAGAGAGAATGGGCGCTCCAGGGCTTCCAGCCACTGCAAAAGAACTCCAGACGCGTGCGCCCCCTTGTGCATCTGGCTAACGTGGGTCCTGGAGAATCGAGCCTCGAACCAGGGTCCTTAGGCTTCACAGGCAAGCACTTAACCACTAAGCCATCTCTCCAGCCCTGGACCAAGTTCTTAAAGTTGTCAGAAAGGTTAAAAGGAGGGTGAGCCTGAAATGCCTCATGAACCAAAGTCAGCACTAGTTGTTGCTTTGTTATTAATAAGGTATAATTAGTTGTAATGGGTGCATTTTAAGATATAGAATAATTTGGGGGGTAAAATAAACTATCACTATGTTGCCAGAGTAACACCCGGCACTTTCTCCCACAAACACGCAAAATATTCATCTTTGAGCAAACTGCATCTCATTACCAATTCAGCACAAATAAGGTCACATTTGCAAAGCACATCAGCCCTACTTAGCATTCCCAGCCACACCACTGGAAGTGCACAGTGAGCCCCAATCCCATGAGGCTGGGTTTCACTTAAGTCGGGCACAAACTACCTCACAGAACTGAAGCTCACCCAGTGTTCAGAAAGGAGATAGTCAGTGGATCACATGTTATACAGCCAAATGCTGTAGTTTCTTCCCCAGCAAGAGCTGAAGAGTGGCAATTACTAGGACAGCCAAGATCCTGGGAGCGCGCATTACTTCTGCTGAGGCTTTTTGTAAAGTGGCGATATAAGCTGGCCAGCCGGGCAGTCACACCATCAGGCTGCTGCAGCAATGGACTGTGGGAAAAGGCTGGGGGCAAATACTTTTTATTAAAAATACTTCCCACAGTATAGGCTAAAAGAAAAAAAAAACTTAACAAAGAAGCCACTCTGCTCTAGCTTTTGTGTTTAGTTTCCTTCACTTCCATTAGTGGCAGCTAGGGAAGAGCAGGGCCGCCCTGGGCTCCGGCTCCTCCGCTTCCCAGCGCACACAACCACAGCAAGGACGGTCTGTCTCCTGCTCACAGTGCCAGAGCAGGGGGCAGGGGGTGGCTTCCTCATTCTCCATGTCCCCAGAGCTTACAAGTTGCTTACTGTTGTTGGTTTTATTTATTTATTTTTTTCTTCTTCATGAAGATTAACTGACACACCACCTTTCCCTTACTTGCACTGCCTTACTGAAAAAAAAAATTATTTTTTTGGTGTGTCTTTGTTTTCATTTCAGAGTCTAGACCACTGCTTCCTCACACCTTTCACATGTAGCTCTTTGCAATTCAATAATGCAGATTTCTCTATAAGCCGATTTAATGAATACTGGATGTTCTCAGGATTCCTTACAAATACTGCAGGATATGTGGGTGCTTTTTTGTTTTTGAGTCTACATTGCAGTTGAATCAATTAGTCCCAAGTATCAGCACAACCAAGGTATTTACCCATCATCTAGAGACTGTCCAAATGCAGCCAGCCCAGGAGGATTAAGTCTCTCTACACGTCACACTCACATCGCCGATGTGTCCCACAGGACCTGATGTGGGACACACTCAACTGGAACTTGGGAGTGTTTCAGTTATGGCAGCCCTAGGTGTGGACTCGGGCCACTGGCCAACTTTACCTCTGGACAGCACAGGCTTACCTGGGGAAAGCATCAAAGCAGTATGTTTTCCTGGTATCTGGAAAAGCCACACGCAAACCAGACATCAGAGGAGAATGGAGGATGACAGCTGCACACTCGTACCGCGACGCCAGGTCCACGGTGGGGACAGTGCCGATGCTCTGCCCGTAGAGGATAATGTTCTCAGGACTCACACCATACCTGAGGAAAGCAGAGGTTGCAAGCCATCAGCGTGTGTGGGAGAAGAAACGGACATGCCCGTAATATTCAAAACCCACAAAACTCCCACATGCAACAGCTTAAAACTTATCATCTAACTTGTACACTTAAGCTTAAAATGAATGAACATGAACTTGATAAAAACAAATGTTAAGAGGTCTATTTCAGTTCTAGAAGACTAAGAGATAATCTGTCTTCCACAATATTTTGCACACATAGTGGTCATGACATTTATCTGGCTAATTAACTAATACATTATAAATTTGAGTTTTTACTGTCTTTGCATTTCATATCACTTCTTTTTTATTTTCTTTGAAACTATACATTTCTAAAGTGAAGATGAAAACAAATTTGGCAAGTTAAAACATTAAGAACTTTATGATAGGAAAGGTTAGCATTTATAAAGATAAGTACACTGGCACACAATTAAGCTGAAGACAATTATGTTTTCTTTAGACTCTTCCCAGGGCTAAATGCTTCTGAGTTTTCAACTCATCAGTGTTCTCTTGTGTGGTGTCCCCCATAAACTTAGGTGTTCTGAATGCTAGGTTCCCAGCTGATGGAGTTTGGGGAACTAACATCTCCTGGAGGCTGTGTATTGTTGGGGGTGGGCTTATGGGTGTTATAGCCAGTTTCCCCTTGCCAGTGTTTGGCACACTCTCCTGTTGCTGTTGTTCACCTGATGTTGTCCAGGGGTGATGTCCACCTTCTGCTCATGCCATCATTTTCCCCTGCCATCCTGCAGTTTCCCCTCAAGTCTGTAACCAAAACAAACCTTTATTCCCACAAGCTGCTCTTGTTCAGGTGATTTCTGACAGCAATGTGAACCTGACTGCAACACCTTGACCCACTTCTGTGAAGTTTCTAATTGGGCAAATATGTATGTGGAATAGCCATTACACTCCCAGCCTATTCTGCAGCTCAGTATGTCCACACAACTATGTTCCAGCCAATGGGAGGAGAGTGCGTGTGGATGAGTAACTACAGATGTGGCTTAAAGGGAAGGGTGTGTTCTACCCTCTTCCTTTCTGCCCCTTGGCGGGAAGTGATAGGAATGAAGACATGGGCAGAGGAAACACGAACGGTTCACACATACATAAAGAAGACACAGAGCTCAACCTTGGTAGTACCTGCACATGTGTATTCAAGTAGTGAGTGATGGTAGAAAAATCAGAATGTCAGGCAACTTCCAGACATGGTATAAAGTTTGTTAACGCAATTGGATTTGGAAACATCTATGTATACTAAGTGCGGTGAGGAGGATTTACAGGGGTGTAACTGGAGGGAGAAGAGCCACACTGAATGTTGGTGCATCATTCCAGGGGCCAGGGCTTTTGACTGAATGAAAAAGAACATGAGCTGCGCACCAGCATTCATCTCTAACCTGCCATTCTATACCCCTATCACCATGCCTTCCCCACCACAGTGGACAGCATCCCTCAAACCATGAACCAAAGTCAACTTCTATGTTGCCTTCTTCCAGTATTACGTCACAAGAGAGAAAGGAATGCGCATGGCAGGGAGTGAACGATGGGGCCTGTTACTTTGCTGGGGGAGTATAAACCTGCACAAGCACTTGGGAAGACATTTGACAATCAGGCATTGTCTAGTAACATTGAAGCCCACAGTCCAACAATTCTTTTTAGAACAACTACCTAGGGTGCCATGAAATAGCTTCTAATGATAGACCTGTAAGTTGGGACAGCAATGATACAGCTAGACAACAAAGGGTTTCTTCTAAAAGGAAGAGTCAGCTAGACATGATGCAAAATGGTTGTGATCTGTGTCATGTCACAAGTGCTCCTCTCACAAGCTGGACATTTACGTCTTCTGAATGCCTGTGGGTGGCTGTTATAACCCTATAGTGGTTTAAATGTGTGACCCCATAGACTCAAGGGTAAATCTTGAGTCTCCCGTGGGTGGAGTCCTACTGGGGAAAAGAGGTATGTCACTGGGGGCAAATATCAAGTCCAGCACTAAAGTATGTGGAGAGCAGTCAGTGTGCCCTGTCAGGTTTTATGGTGCTGGCTGTTGGCGGTTCAATTCTCAGCTTTTTCTGGCACCTCTTTTTACTTATTTGCAGTGAACTGAGGACCCAGCAGTGCAGCTATACTGGAGCTGGGCAGTAGCATCTGTGGAATGAGTAAATGGATGGCTTGAATTTCTAAAGCTCATCTTCGCTCCAGCCGCACGCCTTGTGCAGCTATTTTCTTCTGAGCTTCTCGAGCACTACACTTCGCATCTTCCCGAGGTGACTCTTCATACTCCTCAGCCTCCCAACCCCCTATTTCTCATCTTTCTTTCTCCTTCTCCTTCACATACTCTCAGATACCATTTCTGTCTCTGAGATCTTTTCAAGACTTTCTGACACTCGTCTGTTGCTCTGTGTCTAGCTACACTTGGTGGTATCTTGTGGTCAAATGACCTGGGGATGTCGATGAGTCAGTGTATGAAGGGCGTCATTTGCAACATGATGAGCATCTCTGTTACAAGTACTTGGGGTCTGTCCCCAGAGGTGACTCTGGAACCTTCTGTGGCTGTTTCTACATCCCTCTTCATGGCACGGAGACTGCCCCAGGGGTTCCTCACTACTTGTCTTCCAACCTATTCTGTCCTCTCCTTTGGGTTTCTGTGAATCATCCAGCACAGATGAGGGGGCAGCAGACATTCACATTCCTAAGTCTCAGCATGGTCTCAGTCCCCTGCCTCCCTGACTCAGGAATGAAACACTGACAGCCTGCCTGCCAGCTTCCATCCTGGCCTCTGCCCAGGGCAGAACCCAGGCAAACCCAGAGCCTGATCGAAGACCATGGCTAACTTCTCTTCTCCTTTCTCTTCCGTTTCCTTCTTCTTCGTCTTTTTTTTTTTCTTGACCTCTTCTTTTCCAGACCTGCCTTCCTTCCAGTTCTATCTACATAAACTGCCACTCCTATCACTCCCCACTCCAGTCCATTCTATACACTTTCACCACCTACATCATTCCTGCAAACAGAACAAAGTAAACCAACTTCTATCACATTACTGCACTAATCAAACCCTTCAGCAAATCACACCTGGGATAGAAGTCCGTGACCTCAGGGTAATCTCCCCCTGAGTCACCTCACTACTCCAACCTTCTCCCTCCAAGTGGCCTTTTTGCTGCTGCAGGCTGGATTCCCTGCTGGCTCATTTGCCTGGAAGACCCTCACTACTCAACTATGGGTCCTCAGGTACCTCTCAGTTTCTCCCACGCTTTTCTAATGTCTCTAGTCTATGTGCAGTACTGTCCTGCCTGAGCATTCACTCACCCAAGCTCACTGACCTGATGTGAGGAGGATGGGCTGAGGACCCCCTACCGCAGCCCACTCAGCCCTCAGGTGTAAGCTGCACATCTGCCCTTGGGGGCCGTTAAGGATATGATCTGCTTAGGCAACAGACCACGTGGAGGTATGTCTTGCTTTGAACTAAATGTGATTCTAGCCAAAAGCTGTGTTTTAGCAAGTTAAAAGCTAAACTTTCTGGATATTTGTGATTCAATGGTATCCACTGGGAGTTAGACATCTTCTTGTACATCTTGAATAGGAACAGAATTTCTTATTTGCAAAGCAGAAAAGTCACATTAGTACCCAGTAAGAATGTAAACTTCAGTGCTTGTGGGCATAGGTTTTCTGGAGTTTATTGTCATATGGAAGCGATGGCCCCAAGTAACTATTCTCTGTAACGTGGACAGTGGGGCTCTTGCCAATCTCCAAGCTTTGCTCTCAGCCTCTCCAAACAGCCACCTAGGTTTTGTAATCCCAAGCTATATGCAGTTCGTGTTGACCAACTGGAGTTTAAGTTTCAACCCCTATTCAGTACACAGGACATGCCACAGGTCAGGCCTCCAGGAGCAAGGGCTTTGTGACCCTCTCAATAATGTGAGGGAGGGTTGAGCAGGAAGACCCACCACAGAGGCTGAGAGTGCCAGGGAACCAGTGTCCCACGGAAATGATCGCCTATAAGGTGAAAATCATTTTGTTTGTGTTTCAATGTAAGGCTTTCTTCCCTTTCAACAGTCATGAACACGCCCGGTCTTCCCGAGACACACTGCATCCTGTTTGAGTTACTGGGCCTTGTCTTTGTCCTTTGTCAAGAGCTTCCTCATTTATCTTCAGAAGAAGTGCATTTGGCACAGTTCCACTGACTTTGAAGTCAACATTTTAAATATTTCAGAGCTAGAATTCCTAGGGGAAATATCTTAAGACATAGGATGAAGATAAATACACAAGGTAACATGAATGTTAATTGAAGGATGAGGTCTGAAGAGACTGAGAAACCCTCACCAACTCCAGAGCAAAAGAAGCCTCAGAGCAAACAGGCCTGCCAGAACCGCGGCAGCCCTGGGCGAACTTTTTGCCTTTGGACATAAGAGATGTGAACCAACTGGCATGCTTTCTGAGTACAGAAAACTTAATAAACACATGGTTTCTAGTTTAATTACGAAGGGGGGGGGAACAGCCATCACATATATTTATTTTTTCTTTCTTAAGGTACACTTTTTATAGGTTAAGTGGTTACACTAATCAAAGCCTCACAAACTGGTTTCTCCCGATATTACTACTAGCTATGAAAACAGTTAAAATTTAAAATATTTGATGTCTTGGTGCTACTTGGGAAATGTAAATAATTTAAAGGTTAATAATACTGTTTCTTTTTTAATTTTTAGCAAATTATGTTGAAAAGGATATTTACAAATGAGAAAATTATACTCTTTGAAAGCTTCTAGAAGAACGTGGGCACAGGACTGGAGAGATGGCTTAGCAGTTAAGGCTCTTGCCTGCAAAGCCAAAGGACTCGGGTTCAATTCCCTAGGACCCACATAAGCCAGATGCTCAAGGTGGCACATGAGTCTGGAGTTCATTTTCAGTGGCTGGAGGTCCTGGTGTGCTCATTCTCTCTCTTAAATAAATAAGCATTAAAAAAAAAAAAAAAAGAACATGGGCACAAAAAATACGGTCCTTCCACCCTGGTTATAAAATCAAACCAGTCAAATGCAACATTAGCTTCTATCCCAGCTCTTGAGAGGTTGAAGTAGGACGGTCAAGAATTCAAGGCCAGTCTCAACCAAGTTCAAGACTAGCCTGAGCTACATGAGACCCTGTCTCAAAACAAAACAAAAAATTAGCCTTATTCACTGCAAACAACAATGAATGCAAAGTTCTCTTGGGCAATACAGCTTTGGGTGAATAATTACCAATTCAAACCAAGAAACAATAGCAAACAGGTACAAATGAAGGCAAAATGAATAGTATGGCTGATAAATTTATCAAAGTATAGCAGTACCCAAGCACACAGAGTGATGGAAACAAGAGACTGGAGAGTCAGTGAAGTCCAGACAGAAGGTAGAGCTGAAGCCAAGGTCAGAGGAGCAAGTTTAGAACCTTAAATGAAAAGCAGGAGCAGTCGGGGAGAGGACAGCCTGGACAGGGTAGGGCAGTGAAGGAAATAGAGAAAATTTGGGGATTGGGTATAAGATACTCCAGAATATAAAGCTTGGCTACGAACTGTGGACTGGGGAAGACTATGGGGTGGTAGTGTGCTTTGTGGAAGACAGCTGCTCACCTCAATGTGTTCACAGCAGGAAAGAGCTAGGGAGGAAAAGAACCCAGATAACCTTAATGAACAGAGGGTGAGAAAGCTGGCCGAATCAGGAAGCTGGAAAGGCGACCCAGGTGGGGAACTGGGAGTTCTGTTCATTTTACTTCAAAGGCAGTTTGGTGTGTGGATATACTGAGTATCAAGACGCTGTGGAATACCCTAAGCTGGACATACAGAAGTCAGTCTCTTGGGTTAATAAAAGGAAACTCTTAAAATTGTTTGATGTGTATGCCAGAAAGCCCATCCCTAGTACTAAGCTCTCCTTGTTCTATTTCCTATCCCAGTGCCCACAACACAATGATGGGTGGCTAGAAGAGGCGGCGCGCGCGCGCGCGCGCGTGTGTGTGTGTGTGTGTGTGTGTGTAGGTGAACAGCTCAGCCATCTCTGCGTGTGGGAGGACAGCTTCAGGATCCCTGTAATCACATATCCCCATACTTTTAAATCATCTCTACATTGCCTATAGTATCTAACACAAGGTAAATGCTATGAAAATAGTTGTCATGTTGTAATTTTATAGAATAATGACAAGAAAAAGTCATTGTTCAGTAATAAACATGTAGGCCTAACTATAGTCCCCAATGCTCAAATGGACACTGGCGACTGCAGTGTGTGACAGGCAGGAGGTCAAAACAAACAGGAATGTCTGTGTGCTCGTGTGTGTGTGTGTGTGTGTGTGTGTGTGTGCTCGTGTGTGTGTGTGGCTACATTCACATGCATTCAGTATAGTTCTCTGCACACAATAAATTAGCTTCACTTCTGGAACTATTTGGAATTTTCTCCCTAGAATATTTCTGGTCTTCAGTGAGTGGAATCCATGGATGTGGAGCCCATGAATGAGGAATAAACACTGGACGGTTAATGGCAAAGGCTGAGAGAGAAACCAACTATCCCAGGTCCCCATGTGCAACGACTTAACGGGATGCACAAGGCACAGAACCCTCTAGAAAATACAACTTAGGGCAAGAGAGATTGCTCAGCGGTTAAGACGCTTTTCCTACAAAGCCTAAGGACCTGGGTTCAATTCCCCAGTGCCCACATAAAGCCAGCTGCACAAAGTGACTGTGTTAGGAATTTGTTTGCAGTGGCCAGAGGCCCTGGCATGCCCATCCTCCCCATGTGCCTCTCTCATAAATAAGTAAATAAAAATTTTAAAAGAAAATACAACTTATAGGAAGGCTTGCTACTATAAAGCACATGCTTACAAATGCAGCCCTTATGAAGCATGGTTAACACACATCAAGACATGCATTATTTTCCTTTTATGAAGCAGCATCCACTGGTTTCCAGCACATCCTTTGGTTCTAGATGTTTGTAGTTTCTGCTGTCTGTGTCAAGTTGAAGCCTATCTTCAAAACAACTCCATCCTTTCTGACATCCAAAACTGTTCCCTAATGGGGCGTGGTGGCACACGCCTTTAATCCCAGCACTTGGGAGGCAGTGGTAGGAGGATCGCTTTGAATTCGAGGCCACCCTGAGACTACATAGTGAATTCCACGTCAGCATAAGCTAGAGCGAGACCCTACCTTAAAAAATAAAATAAAATAAAATAAAATAAAATAAAAACCATTTTCTACTCCAACTCTTGCTGTGTCAAAGCAAAAATAAATAAAACCTGACATGATGGCTTAATTTTAACTTTTAGAAAATCATTTTTCAGAGGGAAAAGTTACAGTTCTAAAGAATATAAAATTAACTCTTTTATCTGTTACAATTAAATAAAATCACTTGCTTGAATTTACTTGAGTATAATAATCAAGACTCTAGGCATTCTGTCATTACCTCATGCTAGAAAAGCCAGAGAACACCGCCTCCCCACAGAGAACAGCAGCCGCCCTCAGGTCCTCGCAGGACTGCAGTCAGCTATGTAAAACTCTAGCAGGAACACCTGGTAAGAGACCCACTGACAGCAGATCCCTGATCACTGTTACTTCTGGCCCCAGCAAACAGTTAAAGAGATCCTAAACCTCCAGAAACCCAACTGAAAGCTATGGTACAACCTCAGGAAATCTGCACAATCTCTTGATTGCCAAGACTGAATGCATTTCTTTGAACGAGTACTCAATGTCTAATTACTGGACCTCCCTGTAAGCAGTTTTTACAGGAGATGGAGTACAAAAAGACCTAAGCTGTCTGGGAGTTTGGGTGCTTGACACTGGCCATGCAACATGACTGGACCCAAGACTGCAACCCTGAAGTTACCTCAGCTCTAGCACTGAGTCCGAGGTGTCCACTGGAAAGTCTCCCACCTGGAACTCTACACATGCACACACGTCTGGGCTGGCCAGTGAACGCTGAACTGAACCCTCTCCAAACACCGGGCACCAGGGAGTGACATCTCAGGGTAAAGCACAGGACACAAGCCGGTCCATCCAATCTTTACCAGGACGCCTGCACCCGCCTCTGCTCTGCTTGGAGCAGGATTCCTTTGTCACAACACACAAAGCAACATCCATGGGAAGTACTGCTAAGAGGAGAACCGACTGAGGGAACAAGTGAGCCTGCATGTCTGAGGCCCCACACCCAGTCCCTGCACTTTGACCTAGATGGTTCTCTGATGAAGCTGGGCAAAAAAATGGACTCTTGTAAACAACGCAGAAGCCAGCACATGCGGTCGTGATTGTCGTGGAGAGCTGCGGTACAGCAGGAGGGAATGTGGGTTTTGGACTAAGGGCACTCCGGGTCTGCATGCCGGCTCTGCCTTACACCGTGACAGAAATGCTGGGCAGCTTTAATGCCAGCACTCAGGAGGCAGAGGTAGAAGGATAGCCATGAGTTCAAGGCCACCCTGAGACTACATAGTGAATTCCAAGTCAGCCTGGGCTACAATGAGACCCAACCTCAAATCATAAAAAAGAAAGAAAGAGAAGAGAAGAGAAGAGAAGAGAAGAGAAGAGAAGAGAGAAGAGAAGAGAGAGAAAAGAAGTGCTGGGCAGAACTAGTTTCTTGGCCACAGAGGGTGTAAGGAAGGTCTGGTGTTCTGACTGCAGTGTTAACAGGGTAAAGAGTGAACAGTGGGCCAAGGGCAGGCAAGCCTGAATTCTCAGGCTAATTTCCATACACTAAGAGGAGAACCAGGTTCTAAGCTCCCTCCCTCCCCACAGCTTTCCTGTTTCCATACTCAGACAGGGCCTGGCTGGGACTTACCAGGGCAAGGGACACCACAGACCACCACCTAGGAGGAAAGCAGTAGGTCGGCTTCCTCACGATCAGCACAGGCATGGATGACCCTGCTCTACACTCATGATTGAGCACTGCGGACACTGGCCATGGCACCTCCGATTAGAGCCCATGAGGACGTCCACCAGCCCTCCTAGGGGGCATCTTTGGCTCCATTCTCCTGAGCCTGCTCTTCTGAGTACCTGCCTGTGTTCTTTTCTCCTTGTGTTCTCTACCCTTTCTTCTGCTTCCAGAACCTTCCATCACCCTATTCTTCCTCCTTAAAAGCATAAAGAGTTCACAGCATCAATTATGAAAATATCTCAAACCACAGGACAGTACAGAAGGGCCCTTAGAGATCACAGATGGACCACTTTATTTTATAGATAAGGAAATGCTAGCTCTGAGAGAGGTTACTGAATTAACTGGGAACTATTACCAGGCCAGCTGTCTAAGTGAATCAGAGCCGGAGCAAGGACTACATGGGGAAGGAACCACAGATCCTGTGACTTATCACTGAATTGGTATCACCCTGTGGTGCTATCCCACAATGAGGCATAACTGCCTGCTTCCCATTTCTGCCAACAATGGGCTGGGAAAATGTCAACCCTATTTTGGGTTCTAGGTCCTGGGGTGGGCCAGGGGCTCCTTTCTACCATAGCTGGAGTGTAGGTGCTCCACTCTGTCAATTATCACCCATGGTCAGACGCAGCAGTCGGCCCCCTGCAGGCCCAGGACCCTACTAGAGTCTGCAGGTATAATGTTGCTCAACAGTGAGCGTCCATCCTCCAGCAGTCTCGGCTCAAGGAAATCAAGGTCCAGGTGAAGGACAGTGGTGACATCTCCGTACTCATTGCAAGTGCTTACATGACAAGGGTGGTGCACACCTGTAATCCCAATCAGGAAATGGAGGTAGGAGGATTCCTGTGAGTTCAAGACCAGCCTGGAAAACACAGCCAGATTCTGTGTGAAACTGAGAGAAAGGAGAGTGGGAGGAGAAGCTGTGTGCCATTCATGCTGGACTCCTTTATGGATGCGGGAGGATAAGCCTCTCCTGTTATTCCTTGGCGTGGCAGAAGGTCTACCAAAGTCTGGTGGCTAAGATAAGTATCTTCATTATCACTTTGATTTCCCTGCTAATGAAGGCCTCGCCATTACCTCTCCCCATCATCTAGGTTCCACAAAGCACAAGGGAGCACCACTCCCTGGGGAGGTACAATAGTCTGCCATGCACAGCCCTTCTGAGCCTCCCTGGGGACCTCACATAAGGCAGCAAGCATGTTCTAAGGGAAGAGCACTGCTAACAGAACTCACCTCTGTACTGAACGCTCCAGGGCGGCTGTTATAGGGGACCCGCTGCATTCTAGTGTACCATGCCCGCCCACCTGTCAAGGACATGGAATTTGGGACTATGTGTGCCATATCCAGTCTCCTCTCCACTGCCTGCAAATAGTAAAGACTGTGACTGAGGCCTATCCCACAGAACATTCCATTTCCTCTTTTAAGCCAGCCTCAATAAGGCCTTGAATCCTCTTAATTAAACTACTATGTAGTGTATAAACTTAATGAAGCAAATCCTGCCTCCTTGTTTATCATAAACAGGAAACCTTTCCTAGCCACTAAGAACATCAAGTACCACGATTAATAATTTAAAATACCCAGCTAACCACATTCCATTCCACACATTTCACTGTTACCAGTTCCAGCATCTTACTAATGCAGTTTTCTGTGTGAATGCAGTAACCACAGCTCAGCGGCATAAATGCAGATTCCATGCTCCCGCAGGCAGCACAAGCATGCAAGAAGGAACACCTGAAGGTGAGGTCCACACCTCTGTGTCTTTACACCATCTGTCTTCCTGTGGCAATGATTTTTCATTGGCAGAACAAAAATACAGTGTCTCCCATTTTCAGTCATTTCCCTGTTGCATGCTAACAGCATCAAAGAGTAACAAGCACAGGAGCCATTCCCTTCTGACAGAAAACTGTTCTGTCACTGAACACCTTCAGGCTGTAACAGCTGGACACGTTTACCAGCCACACCCAGGAGCCAGGTGGAGGGAAATGCCTGGCCCAGCCAGCCAGCAGGAACCCGAGAGGGCAGGGCAGCAGAAGGGGGTTCTGTGGGCTATGTGAAGCCTACTGAGACGTTAAAGTAAAGGTAGGGGATGACGGAAGTGTGAGGAGTCAGCCGTGCTCACACGGGGCTCCCGGTTACTCACCGGAGCAGCTATCTCTTCCTCCTGGGACAAACACCTGACCAGAAGCAAGTCGTGGGAGGAAAGGGTTTAGTCCAGGCTTACAGTTTTGAGGGGAAAGCTCAGCATGGTGGAGCAGGCAGCTGGGGCATCACAGCTCCCTATCAGTCAGGGTGGGGGAGGGCAGAAGGGGGCTGGGGGGGGGGGAGAAAAGGGAAGGAGGGAGAGAGAGCTAGCTAGTTCTGACCATCCAGTAGGCTATCAACCTCAAGGTCCACCTCCAGCAATGAATTTCCTCCAGTAATGCGCCACCACCCAAAGGCTCCACCAGCTGGAGACTAAGAAAGCTCAATCAAAAACACTTGAGGGCCGGGTGCGGCAGCACACGCCTTTAATCCTAGCACCTGGGAAGCAGAGGTAGGAGGATGGCTACGAGTTCAAGGCCACCCTGACACTACACAGTGATTCTAGGTCAGCCGGAGAGACCCTATCTTGAAAAAACAAACAAACAACAACAAAAGAAAAAAAAAGGCCTGAGGGCTGGAGAGATGGCTCAGGGGCTAAGGTGCTTGCTTACAAAGCCTAATGACCTGGGTTTGATTTTCCAATACCCATGTAAAGTCAGATGCACAAAATGGCACATGCATCTGGAGTTCATTTGCCATAGCTAGACACCCTGGCATGCCCATTCTGTCTCTCTTCTTTCTCTGCTTGAAAATTAATAAATAAAATCATTTTTAACTTTATATTTATTTATCAGAGAGAGAGAGAATGAGAATGGGCACACCAGGGCCTCTAACCACCCAAAACGAACTCCAGATTCATGCACCACCATGTGCATCTGGCTTACATGGGTTCTGGGGAGTCAAACCTGGGTCCTTAAGCTTTGCAGGCAAGCATCTCAACTGCTAAGCCATCTCTCCAGCCCATAAAATATGTTTTTAAAAAATATTTGAGTCTATGGCAGACATTCTGCACACAGGCCACCATGCTCCCACTGGAGCTGTCGCCCTCTGCTCTGAGCACATGGAGTACACAGGTCTGCGGGCAGGGCTCATCTCTAACTTCCAGGCGTTTGCTCCTGGGGACTCAGTCTGGCTTTCTGTTGCTGTTTAGTGTTCAGCTTGCTCACTATTCCAGCAGCTACACTCAATCCCCAGTAGTTTCCATGGCTGGCTGCTCTCCTCTTCCTAAACCCACCTGTCCTCACACCACAGTGAGATCCCCTTTAAGATGCCTCTGAGCACTTCAATATATTAAACTTTCCAATCTTTCCCTCAGCCCTGGAATGCCCTCTGCATCATTATTTCTAAACTGCTACCAAATTACCATTAACATCATAGTTCCCAGCACAGCAAAGTATCTTGAAAAAGGAGTTTCACAATACAATTTAAAAGGTAATCAAGGAGTTTTTCTTATCTAAACTTGAAAGAAACCAGAACAATGTAAAGATTTTATAAAGTATGAACAAATGCTTTCTATAAAATAACCCTATTTATATGTGTGTTCATCCTGAAACAAGAGCACATTGCTGTAATGTATTACAATTCCTCCGACTGGAGAAAGGGGGAAACAGTATGTTCAAAATGTGTAATATGTGAGTTCACATCCTGACAGACCTTCCCAGAACCAGAGCAAGAGAGGCAGCAGTGATTCCTCACTCACAGGAGCATCGTGAGGCGGCCCAAGGAAGGTGAGTCTAACCACTGGTCTGACACCTGCTTTCACTCCACACTGGATCAATTTCCCTCAGGACGCTGACACTCAGGCTGCACAGACTGTGGAAAGCAAATCTCTAAATATGACCAATGCCCCTTACATGCCTAGGCACCGACCTTGTGTGGAACAAGAGCACTGAGGCGATCTGTGCAGTGAGGGGAGTAGATAGGCCTACCTTCTGCCTCCTCCTTCCCCTCTGGGGTAGAATCTGTGTCCCGGTCTCCCCAGGAACAGCCAGCTCCACAGGTCAGAACAAGGGGAGCAGGCCCAGGGGATGCCCCTGTGGAGCTGGCCCTCACCTGCACTGAATGAAAGCTGGCCTCTTGAGGCCTCCTGTACGCCAGGCAGCACACAGGATGTGCATGTGGTGAGCACGCAGACAGTAGCAGGTTGCTCACGTCTTCAGAAGACGCCTTGTGCACAGCACATGAACCACACACCTTGACTCTGATCCTAGCAAACAACCTGCCAGGTGGCACCACTAGCTCCATTACACAGACCAGGACACTCAGCTCCTGCCAGTCAGGTTGAAGTGCTGAGAACCCAGGACAGAGGTCAGCTTCTAAAGCAGTTCCTCTGTTCAGAACCACACAAGTATACAGAGCCACCAACAAAGGCAGCAGCAGCAGTCTTGCCACAGTTGAGTGGTGATGTTAAGTCATGAAGGTAAGACGCCTTACATACACAGTCACCTGGGCCCGCCCCATAATGTCACACTCATGTTTTTGGTGACAAAGCATCAAACTCTTGGCAGGAGGCTCCAGAACTCATGTTGCACAGCCCACAGACCAGCATGGCCACTGACTCCAGAGGCCCCAGGAATGCTCAGAGCCTGTGCAACGCAGCTCTGAGAATGATGGCTGGGTTCTCTCTTTTACTCTTGCCCAATCCTCTCCCAATTTCTGTAAAGAGCTCTCTTTGAGAGGCTGGTCACACACTAATTGTTAAAGGATGCAGTGCTATGAAAGAAATTGTCAGAGGATCAAGAGTGGCTCCGAAGAATCTGGGCTATGCACAGCCCCAGGACAGAAGGCTGGAAGAGGCAGAGAGCGCTCCTTATCACACACGCAGTGTGTCCGCCAAACCACCACACAGTTGGAATTTTTTACCTTAAATTTCTCAAGAAGCCAGAAACCTTACAATGCCCTCCCGGGCTGCCTGCCATTGATCTCTGCTTTAATGACCTGAACTTCTGAGCCATATTCAGCAATCCAGACACCCTCACACAAGGACATGAAGAAGACACTGGGTCAAGTCTCTAAGAATGCATGATTTCAAGCAAATTAACAGATTTTCTTTCTACACATTAAGTTAAGCATTTCTCTCTTCCTCTGCCTTCATCTACAAGATTAGAACAGCGCTACATATGACCTCTGCCTGAACTCATTTCAACTCTCAACCACACAACTATAAACACACTAAAGGAACAAAGGGAGAAACTACCAGTCATGCGGAACAATCTGAAGTGTTAGTGTTAAAAGGGATCCATGGAAGACTCATGCCAAGAAGCTACAGCTTTCTAAGTGCAGTGCAAGAATGAGTAAAAGAAGAGGCTAGCCAAGACAGGAGTGAAAATCCTTAACATTTTAGAAAAATAAATGCAGAAAAACCTTTCTAAGTGAACTCTGAGTCAAGACGAAATCAAAACTGCAATGACAGCCCCGGAATTGAGGGGCAGCGTAGCTTAATGACCATCACTTGAGTGTGCACACAACCAAATCCACAGAAATTCTGCCCCAGAGCATGAAGCTCAGGGCGCTCGGACATGAAGACAGCGACACGTGCCAAGTGCATCACGCAGGATTCTTCCAGGCATGCCGTGTGCAGTACCCAGCATCCTCAGGACACCTGAGAAACACTAGCAGGCATGTCCAACCTGTGAGCTGTGTGCAGCTGCAGACAGCGATGAGTGAAGTTCAGTACAAGAAACATCGTGAGATTGTTTTGATTTTTTTTTTTTGTTACTTTACTTTACAGTTCTCAAGCATCAACTCCATAGATGACATTGTCATGTCACAATGTCAAAACGTTGGACATGGGACTGAGGAAATGGCTCAGCAGTTAAAGGTACTTGCTTGCAAAGCTTGCTGGTCTGGGTTCAATTCCCCAGTCACCCATGCAAAGATGGACCAGCATTCATTTGATTCACTTGCAGCAACAAGAGACCCAGGTGTGTGTGTGTGTGTGTACACACACAGATGTGCAAATAAACCTTTTTTAAAAAGTTGGACATGCCTAATAGATCATTTCTACTGCAAGGGTCTGTTACCTCTTAGAAATTGCAACAGAATGTTAGAAATGTTCTGAATTAGGGACTGTTTGGGACAAATTTTGGTAAGTTTAATAGTATTCATTTTTGTATCACCTGGCATGCTGGAGCCCAATAAGCAGACACTGGCACCTCTGACTAAAGCCCAGTGGTCACGTCCCACACCCCAGCCCCCGCATGCCTCTGTGCCTTTCCCTGCAGTTCTTGGATGACCTGATTCTGGTTACTCTGCTCAGAACAAGAACACCGCCCGTAAGAATGGGGGTCATATCACAGGGCAAGGAAATACTGAGTGCAGGATTTTAAAAGCCTAGGGTGGAACTTGCAGTCAAAACTGACCAAGTATAGAAATGTTACTCTGCCAGCCCCTCTCAAGCTACCATGAATAAAGATTCCAGGAAAGAACCAGAAGAAAACTCCTTTCTCAATAAAAGTAAGGAATGTGAAGATGAGGAGGAAGGTGAAAGAATGGGGAAGGCAAGAGAGCACCCCAGGGCATAGGAGGTACTTTGTGTGTGTGTGTGTGATAGTCAATACCATGTTTTGTTTATTCAGTCATTGACTGATATTTGGGATGTTTCTGTTTTTGGATAGTATAAATTAATGCTGCTGTGGAAATTCATGAGTAAGCCTTAATGTGACATATGTTTCCAAGTGCTTGGGTATAGAGCTAGCACTGGAATTACTGCATCATATGGTAACTCTATTTAGCCTTTTGAGGAACTGCCAGGCTACTTTCCATAGCAGCTACACCATTTTACATTTCTGCCAGCACTCTGCAAGAGTTCTGATTTCTCTTATTTCCACTAATGCTTCGGGAGGTACTTTTGAACCTTGTGTGTAGCTCCTTTTTCGTTTCCAGTCTTGCTTTTATTTTTCCCTCACTGTCACTTATCTCCCTTCATATTATGCCTCATTCCAGACGATACAAATCAGCCATCAATCAAAAACTGCACAGTACAGTACCCAGTTTCATGACAACGATCCAGAGTCATTAATAAATGATTACACTACTCACTTTCTGCTTAGCATAGAAAGGAAGCATACAAGACCTTTTAGACCTATTTTATCACAAATGGCTATTAAGTTTTGGAGCTTAAAAGGACAAGCATCATGTGATTCTGAAGCTCTGTTGGCTAAAGCCAGAGTGAGCTCCACAGAGAAGGGTCCACATCTCTCACCCAATCTCTCACCCAAGAGTCTGGTTCTCAGCGTGATACTCCTGGTGCCTCAGGTGAGTAAACCCAAGAGTCCCAGAGGCAGAAACTTTAATCTTGTGTAAATATTATGATTCAGCTCAGTGAAAATTCAATTTACTCAAAATATCTAACTGGCCAAGAAAACATCATTCTGAAATAGTTGAGCACAGCTGCCTTGGGGGCTTTGCCTGGCTATGGGGAAGGTTCTGACCTTCCCCAACATTTGAATTTGCATCTGAATCAAGACCACCATGGCCAGCCAAGACCAGGTGGCTGTGGTCCTAGAGCGCCACTGGAGAGCAGATGGCAACACTCAGAGCTGAGACTTGGCTGGTGCAGGCTCCTATGGGAATTCACTTCTGGCTTTTATACCCACTTCTCCGTAAGCGTCCATTTACTACCACGAATGTTCACTGCTGTAGTGGGAAATGGAAAGGGAATGAAGGGAGAACCAGCATGGGCACCTGGGCTAGGAATGGTGGTGGCTGAACCATCTGGCCAGCTTCTCCCTAAGAACACAGGAGTGCCCAGGCCCCACACCTCAGGAGCTGTGATTTTGAAGGTAGGATGAGGACAGAAAAGAAAATCACAAACTTCAGCAAAAGCCAACAGAAAACAGACTCCCTCTGCGACCCCCCGCCAATCAAATTTAAAAAAAAATAAAAACATTAATAGTGTTTTTAAGCTTCTGGAGCACACATCTACATTAATCAAGAAAGATCTAAAATCAATGATCTTATAAGTGGTGTGAAAGCCTTGAAATTCTGTCTGTAGAGATGAAGACATTTCCCTACCTTATCACTGTGCTAACAGTAATTGTATTTGCTGACTTCTTATAACTTACAGATTCTGCTGACAGAAGCACAAGAGAACAGTTTCTAGAGAGTATCACGGGGACAGGCTGTGAATGATCACAGAACTGATGTTGTGGCAGTCAAAGCTGCGTGGACGCCAAACCGGAGGCGGGGGGGGGGGGGGGGGGGGTGAAGGAGTAGGAACCCACATGAACAGGCTCACAATAAATAAAGTTTAAGTCCATCCCTTAAAGTCACCAACACAGTCAGTAAAGAATTAAAAGGCGGGGCTGGAGAAATGGCTTACCGGTTAAGGAGTTTGCCTTCAAAGCCAAAGGGCCCAGGTTTGATTCTCCAGGACCCATGTAAGTCAGATATACAAGGGGGCACATGCGCGGAGTTCATTTGCAGTGGCTGGAGGCCCTGGCGTGCCCATTCTCTTTCTGCCTCTTTCCCTCTCTCAAATAAATACATAAAAATAAAATATTTTTTTAAAAATAATTAAAAGGCTGAAAACAGAAAAAGGAAGCAGGTAAATTAGTCTAACTGAAAATCCTTAGCAGAGTGTCTATCAATACAATTGTGAGGAGGGAGCCGGGCATGGTGATGCACACCTTTAATCCCAGCATCCCCATGAGTTCAAGGCCACCCTGAGACTACACAGTGAATTCCAGGTCAGCCTGGGCTAGAGTGGGAGACCCTAACTCGAAAAAACCAAACACAAACCAAAAAAATTGTGAGGAGAGGAGGGGAGGGGAAGGGAGGACTGATGCCCTCATAAATCTCTTCACTGAAGGGGAATCATATGTATGCAGCAGCCAAGTAAAACTGTAAAATTCTGTCATCACAACGTCACCTCTCCCGTGGTAGCCAGGCCGAGTATGCCAACTGGTGCAATGGTGGCATGTCTGTTATGGGGAAACCAACTGCTCTCCAACTGGACTTGAGGCCCGCTCCACAAGACAGAATTCCTGCCTGGTACAGAAAACCTAACGAAAGGCCTAAGGCTGGGGAGGTTATAACCCTACAGGGGAACTACTACTGTTGTCTGGCTAAATGGATACATTATGCCCACCAAACTGCCTTCTAAATACTTATGTTTCTGTCCATATTTCAATACTACTCTCAGTTTTGGTTACAGAAGCTTCTCTTCAGATGGTGGTGACCACTGGGAAGAACAAACACTTACCAAAGTGCTGCGAAGTGACAGCAGTGTGCTCAGACTAAGTGAGACATCTCTATCACACCCTCCACGGCTCAGGGGACATTGCAGAAAAGGTGGTGGAAAAAATTAGAAGCCAAAAGGAGGGGAGGAGTACTTTGTACTTTATACTTTGCAATACTGATTTCCAGACAAAAAGTCATGGTATTCATGACCTCACAATGGCTAACACTATCTACACAAGACCTACGTTAATAGGAGAGGGGAAAATGATGACATTAAAATAGGAAACTAACTGGAAAGAAGAAAGGATTCAGTAGGGGAAAAAGGAAGAGTGGTGGGAGGGGCATATTGTCTACATGTCACCTCTCTTAGTTGGGCATGGGGTGCACATCTTTAATCCCAGTATTCAGGAGGCAGAGGTAGGAGGATCACTGTGAGTTTGAAGCCAACCTGGGACTACAGAGTGAGTTCCAGGTCAACCTGGGCCACAATGAGACCCTATCTCAAAACAAACAAACAAAAAAAAAATGTTACCTGTCCTATCACCTATGACTGGCACACTGATCTACCTCAGTACCCAGAGATATATTATGTTCATGGAGGCATACCCTCTGTCAATAACCTCAGGGTAAGCTTGAGTTAAACAGTGAGGGGTGGTGTTACCACCCTGTAATTCACTGGTCCCAGATTTAAGAGGAAATAAAAAGCAATGGTCAGACAGGTTGCCAAAGAGACATTTTGTTCCCCTACCTTACTCTACCCTTCACAAATCAGCTCTCTTCACTGTGCAGAGACATCAGACATTATGGGAATGATGCCACAAGTTCTCCAGGTCACCAAATGCTAATTCACAATAATTGCATTAGTGTCTCCTCTAAAAATCAAGATGGAGTATTAATAAGGTCAGCAGCTATGAAGGATGAAGCACACAGCTTCATAAGAAGGTGTTTAATACAGATAAGCACTTTAAAAATCTTCAAAGCTGGAGGGCTGGGGGCTGGCTCAGAAGGTAAAAGCATTAGCACTTGAGTCTGATGCCTGGCACCCATATAAACAGCTGGGCATAGTCACACATGCTTGTAACCCCAGTCTTGGGGAGCCGAGGCAGATCTGAACCACCAGAGCTCACTCACTGATCAGCCAGTCTCACTAATAATGGTAGCTCCAGTTTCAGTGATTAACTCCACCTCAAAGAAACCCCAAAAGCAATAAAGGATACCCAGTATAATTTCCTGGGCTCTGCACACACATGCATACAACACACACAGGATATCATACATGTAAAAAAACAAAATCTTCAATGCTGGTTAAAAAAAAAATTAAACTCTAGAGCCCAGGAGATGGCTTAGCCAGTTAAGAACACTTGCCACAAGCATGAGGGTCTGAGACTGTAGGAGTTCAACTCCCCAGCACCCACATAAATAGCTGGGCAATCCTCATCCTGTGGGGAGCAGAAACCAGAGGACTGCTGAAGCTCACAACAACCATGACTCAGTATTCACAGAAAGACTCTATCTCAAAGAAATACCCAGATGAGGGCTGGAGAGATGGCTTAGCGGTTAAGGTGTTTGCCTGCAAAGCCAAAGGATCCCAGTTCAGTTTTCCAGAACCCATGTAAGCCAGATGCACAAGATGGCGCATGCATCTGGAGTTCATTTGCAGCGGCTAGAGGCCCTGGCACGCTCGCTCGCTCGCTCTTGCTCTCTCTCTCTCTGCCTCTTTCTGTCAAATAAATAATTTCGTGTGTGTGTGTGTAAAAAAGAAATACCCAGATGAGTGAGTGATGGAAGGTGGATATACAACATTCTTCTCTGGCTTCCATGTACTTGTGAGCACATCTGTACACACATGTGTACATACACTGCAAGCATACCACACATGCAAATAAAAAGACTACTGCTGGGTGGGGTGGTGCACACCTTTAAGTCCCAGAACTAAGGAAGCTGAGGTAAGAGGATCATTGGGAGTTCAAGGCCATCCTGGGGCTACTGAGTGAGTTCCAGGTCAGCATGGGATAAAATAAGACCTTACCTCAAAAAAGAAAAAGAAGCCAGACATGGTGGCACACTTTGGAGGGCTGAGGTAGCCATGAGTTCGAGGCTACCCTGAGACTACATAGTGAATTCCAAGTTGGCCTGGGCTAGAGTTTGACCCTACTTAGAAAAAAAAAAAAAAATGACAAGAAAGACAGACAGGAGATCTGGTAATCATTCACATGGCAGAAGACAACTTGGGGTGGGGAATGTAGAGAGGGTACAGTTCCAGAGCAACCCGGCTTCCCTACATCTAGTGCGCCTCGGTGACAGCTGATGATGCTGCTGGCTAGCCACAGCGCCGCAGTCACCCACACAGCCCTGACTCTTGTGTCATAACCACCTGAGAACTGAAGCATGCGAGCTCTTGGAAACATGAGAGGGAGAGCTCTGGGCTCCTCTAGTAGCAATACCAACTACTTTGAAAAATCAAATGTGGTGGATTTTAGTTATAAAAATGGATGGAAATAGAAAAACCAAAGTGCTAAAGAACAAGACTTACATATTTTAAACAACTAAGTCAAGGATAAAAAGGATTTCATATATACAATAAGCTCTGGTTATGTGTATTTTCTTTTTTAGTTAATTACTTGCAAGTAGAGAGAGGAGTAGACAGAGGGAACGGGTGTGCTAGGGTCTACTGCCACTGCCAATGAACTCCAGACACATGTGGCACTTTGTACATCTGGCTTTATGTGAGTAACAGGGATTTGAACCAGGCCATCAGGCCTTCCAAGCAAGTGCCTTGAACCACTAAGACATCTTTCCAGCCCTTCTCTTTTACATTGAATGTGCACCAGCCACTGGATAATAGAGTCCATGTTCAACTTTATAGGAAAAGGAAACTAAAGAGCATGTATGAAAAGCTGGAAAAGAAAAAACTCATCTTTTAAAAAGCAGGATTTATGAGGCTGGGTGTGGTAGCCCACACTTTTAATCGCAGCACTGGGGAAGAGTGGAGCCAAGGTAGGAAGAGCCATGTGAGTTCAAGGACAGCCTGAGAGCACATAGTGGATTCCAGGTCGGCCTGGGGCTAGAGTGAGACCTAACCTCAAAACAAACAATCAAAAAATATGAGGATATGTATATGTATGTAGGGAACTACCTTCTTCCTTGGCTCTCAATGAATGAAATCTCTGACATGTGAACAGTGCCACCTGACCCATTATTTTCAGAGATGCACCAGGTGATGGCAACAGGCAGCCCATTCACCCCAAGCCTCCTACGGGTCGAGTGGAGGCCACGGGAGGAGCAGTTTCACTGCACTCCTCCATCATGCCGCACCTGAGTATTGTTACTGGCCACAGGCCTGTCTCAGAAACGAGCTAAACAGGAACGATAAAGAACCCAGAATCATCTTGAAGAATGACCAAAAGAAGTAGGAACACAGCCTGCAAAAAGAGATGGGGGCTCTGTGAGGAATTCAAGTAGGAGATGCTACTCTCCCTCATGGAACGCAGTGTGGCAACTCCCACAGGACAGAGTGGAGGTCATCAAAAGCCTGTTCTTAGGACCACGGGAATTCAGATAGTTCAGTTCTATATTCACACTTATTGACTTCGAGCCTGAGTGATCCAACCAAACCGTCACTGCAGATAAAGTCAGGGACAGATGTTGGCTACCTGGGGTGTGCAGAGACGGGGTGAGAGGAGAGCAGTACAGGAAACACATGGAGGGAGATGAATGATCACTCCCACGGGTTGTGCCCAGATGGGTGAGTCCGAGATCCTTTCTGCATTACCGAAACCAACACAAAAGCTAAACAGACAGACAGACTGTGGTATAAAAGAACTCAGCATTACCTTATGATCAACCTAATATCGTGCTTACAGTTGGGGGAATGGCTCAGTTGTGGAACAAGGATCAAGCAAGGCCACAGAGTCTATCTCCATGACCAGAAAATAAATGAGCTCTACACTTCTTGACATTAGGACTTAAAAAAAAAAAAGTATTCAGTTTTGAATTAAGATGAATAAATGAGTAGACTTTACATAGATAGTAGAGGTTTAGACTTTACACTTACCAACTGGCCCTTTCCCTCCTCCCGCTAATAAGACAGGAAAATAATTTTGTTTGCAAATTAAAATATTAACAATGAATGTTATAACAAAAAGCAGAAGGAGCAAGAATCTCAGTATTCTGGACTGAAATACATGTGGCTCTCCAGGGACTATCACTGCCTTTGTATTCCTCACCTGCCTATTTTTCTGTAGATGGGTGAAAATGTTTTCCTGCACCACAGACTGGCATTCGGAGTCTACTGGATTACGTCAACTCTCATCACCCTTGAAAGTCTCATGTGTCTATAGGCTGTGCTGGGATGAAGGAATAAAGAGTGTTGGTTGGAGGGCATAGCACACCAACAGGAAGTGACCATGCCTCTCATTATCTCTGGCTACAATTTAAGATGACTGCGCTCTGATGGGATAGGAGGAGAGGAAAGGGATTTAGGGCCAGCCTAGGCTCATGTGTAAGAAAGACTCCATCTCAAAAATAAAATGGGTTATCATGGCTCTCAAAGCCAATTACAGGAATGTCAGTTAGCAGAGAGTAGGGGAATTAAAACTCAATTGCACTAAAGGGGGAAATAACAGATAAGGGAAGGTGACATTGCTTGGATGCAACCACTATGTCCACAGACTGACAAAAGGTGCAGGAGTGACTGCCAACAGCAACAAGGTCAGTGAGGCACTTTTCACTGGAAATGTTTGAAAGCCAACAGAACTACACTGACAGCTTACACTCACTCATTAGCCACTGGCCCAGCTAAGTCACTGGTTTCTAGTGGGAGACCATTACCTCTCCCAGAGCTCCCACGGAGCTCCTCTTAGGGTATGGGGAATGCTCTGAAGATTGCAATACTCCGAACACACCCATTTCTCTTCCTCCTCCTTTTCAATTTCCTCAGTTTTTTAAACAAAGTAATGTATGATTACTTTGTAAACACTACAAATAAACAACTTTATATAATAACCTATTTCACAGAAGAGGACCCTAAGTGCAGAGAGATTACCACAATCACTCAGGAGTCCAAGTGCACCAGACAAGCTACATTTCTTTTCTGCCTCCCAATAGTCCTCCAAATTCAGGAGACATCTGTGTTCAGGATACAAGCAACACAGCAACTCAGAATTCCTTGGGAAGGGGGAAATCCTCTACAAGGGTATTCCAAGTCATGTTTTAAAATGTGAATTAAGTATTTTGTTTGTGCTATGTAAGACCGCACCTAGTCCTTGTTTAATCATTTATTTGTGTGAGGGTGTGGGTGCACACAATGATATGGCCACATGTGGACGGCAACAGCCTTGGGGATCAGTCCTTACCTTCCATCTTGTTTAAGCCAAGCTCCCTTATTCACCACTGCATATGCTGGGCTAGCTGGTCTGTGAGCCTCTGGGGGTCTTCCCATCTCACAGAGACACTGGGATTACAGATGTGTGCCACTGTGTCCAGCTTTCTGTCGCTTTGGGAGATTGAACTCACTTCCCTTACGCTTGCCCAACAAGCGCTTTACTTACTGAACCATCTCCCCAGCCCTGTACTTACTATTTAGCCCTGTACCTGGTACACACCAGGTGCTCAATTTGTTGAAAGACTGATTTCTAAGTATTTTATCATGCTCAGACATTACAATTCAGGAAAAGAAATGCAAAAAAAAAAAAAATACATGAATTAAACATATAAACTAGCCAGACGTTGTGGCACACACCTTTAATCCCAGAATGCAGGAGACAGAGGTAAAAGGATCAAAGCCAGCCGGAGACTACATACTGAATTCTAGGTCAGCCTGGGCTTCAACAAGGCCCTCCCTACCTCAAAAAACCAAAACAGAAAAAATATGTGTGGGGGGTGGGGTGGGGGTGATTCAGGTGTTCCCCATAAACTTATGTGTTCTGAATGCTAGGTCTGAATGCTGGTGGCAATTTGGGAATTGGAGCCTCCTGGAGGCAGTGTATTGTTGGGGCGGACTTATGGGTGTTACAGCCAATTTCCTCTTGCCATTTTGCACACTCTCCTGTTGCTGTTGTCCATCTGATGTTGGTGAGGAGGTGATGTCCACCCTCTGCTCATGGCACTGTTTTCCTTGCCATGATGGAGCTTCCTCCTCTAGTCTGCAAGCCAAAATAAACCCTTCTCTCCCACAAGCTGCTCTTGGTCCAGTGTTTTCTGCCAGCAACACTATATACATAGTCGAAATTTTGAATTACGCACCTTTCATAGAAATGAAAGCAGAGCACGTGCGTGTGTGTGTGTCTGAGACAAAGAGAGAGAGAGAGAGAGGTTCCAGGGTCAGCCTGCCTGGGCTAAAACCAGTTTGTTGTTTACTTAACTCGGTGTGTGTGGCCCAAGCCATTCAGCTTTCCTGGTCCTCAGTTCCCACATCTGTAAAATGGGTCAACCACAGTCCCTACTTCAGACATGATGTGTTAAAATGATGTGATGTACAACACAAAACAGTCCCTCCACACATGCTGCCTCAGCAGCTCAAACTCCCAGTGCAAAGCTCCTAAAACAAACGGAGGCACTGGGGCCCAAAGATGCAGCCTGACAACTGTTTCAATGGTCACCAGAAAGCCACTGCTCTCTAAGATCCAACTGGTGCTGTTCACTCGCTCTGAATAAAGTGGACATATGCCTCGAGTTCTGATCAACTGATCTGTCTACTGATCTGTCCATCATCTATTGAAATATCTGTACAACACTGATGTTGGAATAAACAGCCAAGACAGTACAGCCTTTCTTTTACAAGCTATCTAGTATTGAATCTATTTGCATCCCCTCTTCAGTGTCTCCTCACATCGAGCCCATACTACAAGTGTTGTTTAAGACTGTTCCCATCGGATGGTAAGGAGGGCCAGCCTCCACACCGGCTCATGACCAGCCCAGTGTGCCACCATGGGTTCCAGCAAAGTAGACAGCCAGCATGTGTGCATTTCAATGTCTTTATACTATTCCTGTGAAAAGAAAGCACTTCACAAATAGTAATAGATGGGCGGAACTGGAGTCTAAAGGATCAGCAGGGTATTGGGTGTTGAAGATGGATGCTACTACCAAGCAGTGTATTTATACTTTTTCCTTACTTTGCATATAATAAGACTTTCCAAAAGTATTTTTCTTTTTAATAAACAGCATGGTAAGGATTTTTTTTAAAAAGTTCCAAAGTCTCACAGATCAAGAGATGAAGCTGGGCTGGAGAGTTGGCTCTGCAGTTAAGGCAGTTGCCTGCAAAGCCAAAGAACCAGAGTTCGACTCCCAAGGTCCCACATAAGGCAAGATGCACAAGGTGGTATATTCGTCTGGAGGCTGTCTGCAGTGGCTAGAGGTCTGGCACACCCATTCTGTCTGTCTGTCTCTCTTCTATCTCTCTCTACTTGCAAATAAATAAATAAAATATTTTTAAAAATAAATAAAAAGATGAAGCTAGTATTAAGGAGTCAGTAAAACCACAGCTAAAAACCTGTATAGTCTGCAATCTTGTCACTGTCAACTGACACTTGAAGTATGTGAATATCCTTCAGTGATAACCACAATCACCTCCCCCAAGTGCTATGAAAACGTATTAGAATGAGAGGGTTGCAGATACACATCCCAAGGATGGTGATTAGCTCCTTGGTAGCAGCTGGACTTGCACACTGCACATACGTGCATGCACTCAGACACATGTGGCCCTTCTGCTTTAAGTACTTCCGTCATGCTTCTTTGAAGGGACCTGATAGGTGAGGGTTTTCGTAAGAAATCAAGCTTCCTCTTCCATCAGGAAGCCTGGTTTGAGAACCTAAATGGCAAGTTATGGCAAAGGTATCAGCTCACCCAGGTCCTGATACCCAGACCCTGGATCTCCCTCCAGGTTGGATTACATTCAAACCCAACCCTGGAGAGGGACTTTGGAGAAAGCCAGGATGACTCCAGCTGCCTAAATGAAGTAACCAGAACAAAGGAGATGACCTATAATTGTGAAAAGAGCCCTGAATACAAACCCTACCTTTCAGGGTCTCTTCTCAGTCCAGCACTGCCACTTCCGGAGCAGGTAGGACTGGCTCTGCAGGAAGAATGCATTGGGCTCCCACCGGGTAAGAATCAACTGTCTCTGTCCTCCATGTTACAGAGGTGGTTCCACCCACGCTGACCAGAGAAGCGGGGAGCTGGGACAGGGAAGTGGGAAATCTGCCACACTTACAAAGTTGTGTGCAAGGGAGCAGGAGACTGGGTGTTGGGATAGTCAGAGGAGGACACTCCAAGTAAACAGCACACAGGAGCCAACAAGGCTTTGATTTCTTTCTTTAATAAATATACCAATATACAGGCAGCAGTCCTCCATTCAAGACAGGAACTAAGATGGAAGAGAAACTCCTACAGATTTAGATACCAACTGCGGGGCGTGTTAACTTCTCAGTCCTTAGTATATGTAAAGTTGAGAAGAAAATTCAAAAGTAGGAAAAGAATGGATTCTAGAGGATCCACATATGTGTCAAAGTCCCCAAGAAACTCTGTTCCCACTTTCAGCTAGGGGAAAGGGGAGAAAACAGACAGGAAGCGTTATGCAAATTAAAACAGTAATCATCTTCACCATACTTAATCCTGCAAAAGTAATTATGATTCCCTTGCATTTTACACATCAAAAACACCAACTGCATACCAGGTCAGTGTAAGAGTTGTTCAAGAGTAAACCAGCAGAAGCCAGGAAGCATGCAATACAAAAGAAACTTCTAGCAAAACTGCAGTGTATGTGAGCACACAGAATCTTCTATAGGAAACCATGAGGGCTGCCAGAAAGCATGGGATCACAGAAGCCATCAGCACTGCCTCCCTCTCCAGACCTAGACAGTGGCTGAAGAGCCCAAAGCTAGGCAGACACACACAACCTGACCTCATGGAGCTCCCGACAGAGGAGAGGCAAGGCCAGGCGAGGCCAGCGAGTCCCCTGTGCTCCTCCAGCACCAGATGGGGACCAAACATTCAGAACACATGAGTTTATGGGGGATTCAGATTCAGACCACTGCCACCACCGCATAAAAGCAGGTTAACATGTAAATACTTATCTGACAAGTATATTAAAATTAAAATAGCATAGTTTTTATTAAGTTATAAGGACAACACTGCCCAAAACTAGAGTCTAAAACATGCTTGAGTCCCTTATAACACTGGGGATACACTGAGCCAGCACACAAGTCCTGTTGTGACACCTCAGACCTTCACGGTCAGTGCAGTCACCTCTGCGCAGGATTTAGTTATGTCCACGGCAGCACTGAACTCAGCTGGGGCTAAGCCAGAATGAGACCTTGAGTTCGAGCCATAACACCATGGCAGTAGCCAGCACTCACATTACCATCAGGAAACTCATTCCTTGTGAATATATTCTGAATACAAGCCTGCTTTACAGTCTTGTTCTAAAAGCAACTGGCCACATTTCACTGGAACCATTTTAAAATGTCAAGCGAAGCAGGGAGACATCATCAGGCTCAGGGTTCTTGGTGCTCCGTTCTTGTTTGAAAACGTAGGCAGAGCTGCGTTGAGCTACAGCCCGACAGACAGGCTCAGCTCATCCCTCTGGATGTGAGCGACCCAGACTTGCTGGAAACAGAAGTCTCCAGTTTCACCAGGTGCCAGAGCCCTTTAGCTCTACAGTGAATCAATAATGTGGAAGTTATCAATGAGCTCCGTTACACAATCTTGAAAACCCTTGAATCAGAGGCACAAGGCATTATGGGAACATTCATATTTTAAAAGGAAGCCTGTGATTCAAATCCCTTGGCCAACTCCAAGAAAAGAGCAGATGACTGTCAATAGATAAAGAGCAGCCAGAGGAGACAGGGTTCGCCCTCACAGTGACCCTCCAGGACGGCCTGGACAGGGCAGAGCAGAGGACAGTTCGCAAAGTAACTGCAGGGCTTTGGTTAAGTGCAAGGCTCCCACTCCTGTAAAGAGCTCCTTCGGGGATATAAACACACTGGCAGATGCACTGCAATCAGATTTACACCACTCCTCATAGACACAAATCTCAAGAACCTCTTTCTTCTCAGCTGCAAATAAACAAACCCATCCTGTACGTACATCCACAGAGGGAGGTAAGGTTCAGGTGGGGAAAGCAGTGATTGTCACTCTTTCTGACCTAAGGGTCTGGTTTTCAACACCAGCTGAGCATCTGGTTACAACGCCAACAGTTCTGCCAGTAACCCCCAACAACCAGTACCCATGATTGTGCCTCATCGAGTAGAGTTCTTGACAAGGCCATGGTATTTGACATCAAAGCAACTACCTAAGTCACAGCGTGTTCCATTAAAGTCTGCTTTGATTTTGTTATTTATTTAATTATTTTGGTTTTTCAAGGTAGGGTCTCACTCTAGCCCAGTCTGACCTGGAATTCACTATGTAGTCTCAGAGTGCTCCTACCTCTGTCTCCCAAGTGCTGGGCTTAAAGGTGTGCACCACCACCCACAAAAGCCTGCTTTTTAAACACATCATCAGAAAGCTCAGAACTTCAGGAACACTCCTCAGGCTACTCTTCAGACAACCTTGCCTGTGTGACTCTGACATAAGCTGGAACCAATTCTAGCTGTAAATCTTCCAAATGAAGAACTAAGCCACTGGGCCATTTCACACTGGGAGCTCAAGCCAAACAAGCTCACCCGCCCTACAGTTGCTGCCCTCATCCCACTCCTGCTTAATCTGCCCCATGACCTGGTCAGAATCACAACCAGGCCTTAAGCCACTCTCACAAGCCCCCTGGTGTCCGCATGGGACGCCAGGGAAGGACAGGTGCCCAAAAGGGAAAGCCCTATTTTCCTATAGCTCTTCACTCCCAGGCTCTCAACAGTGCCCACACACATGGTCACTAAAGAACAGTGACGTCACTGCTCTACTGACCTGGTTTAAGGAATTAACTATGGTCTATTCTTCAAGGCCAAGGCTCTGTCCGAGAAATGGTGTCACACACAGGGACCACGTGGAGAGAAGACCGACTTCCCGCAGCCCTCTCTACCTCTTCAGCATCAGGACAGTCTGCAAGAGGCACAGCAGGGCTGACATAGTGGAGTCATCTGGGTATGTCTACTGCAACAGTGTTAAATAGTAGGACCTTTAGGAGGTAATAGGCTGTAGTGGTTTGAGTCAGGTCTCCCCCATGAACTTAGGTGTTCTGAATGCTAGTCTCCCCAGCTGATAGAGATTTGGGAATTAATGCCTCTTGGAGGTAGTGTATTGTTGGGGATGGACTTATGGGCTTATGTTGTCCACCTGATGTTGGTCAGGGGGTGATGTCCACCCTCTGCTCATGCCATCACTTTCCTTGCCACTGTGGAACTTCCCCTCAAGTCTGTAAGCCAAAATAAACCCTTTTTCCCACAAGCTGCTTGCTCTTGGTTGGGTGATTTCTGCCAGCAATGCGAACCTGATTGCAGCACAGGCCAAGTTGGCTTATACTCATATGAGGACAAATGCCTTCTGACAGAGTACTCTCAGCATAAAAGGGCAATCACTGCTAAACAGAACAGAGAAGTTACTAAATTAGAAGAGTGGGTAAGAGTAGAAACAGGAGGCTTTACAGATAAGGTCAAAGCCAGTAATCACAAGACAATGTGATGTAAACAGAGCACTCCCCCATCCTCCACTCTTGCCCCTAGTGAAGAAGGAAGGGCCCTCTGAAAGATGCAGCCCCAAAGACCCTTACCACACCACCAAACCTGCTGGTGCCTTGATCTCGGACTTCCCAGGCCACAGACCCAAGAGGAAGCAATTTCTGATTTCCATATATTACCCAGACTCAGACACTCCATTACAGTAGCAGGTAAGGGTGCTAGGTTAGAAATAACTCTCTAGGGCTGGAGAGATGGCTTAGCAGTTAAGGTATATACCTGTGAAGAGCCTAAGGATGCAGGTTCGATTCTCCAGATCCCATGTGCATCTGGAGTTCGTTTGCAATGGCTAGAGGCCCTGGCGTGCTCTCTCTCTCTAATAAATAAATAAATAAAAACAAAATCTTAAAAAAGAAAAAATGACTCCCTAATCCAAAGGATCTAATGTCTGTAAATCCTATCTTTTAGACAAAATCAGGGAGCTTATTTTTTTTAATATTTTACCGATTTGAGAAAGAGAGGCAGGTAAGAGAGAATGATGCACTAGGGCTTCCAGCCACTGTAAACAAACTCCTGATGCATGCTTCACCTTGTGCACTTGGCTTATATGGATACTGGAGCATTGAACCTGGCTCCTCAGGCTTCTCAGACAAGTGTCTTAACCACCAACCCATCTCTCCAGCTCAGGAGCTCATTATTTAAATCCCTTATGCAAAATAAACTATGGTTTTCCAACTAATGACCTGTTTGGTTGGGATTTTGGTTTCCTGTGTAAGGCTTCCTTTTTTTTTTTTTAACAGCCAATCATTTTTTTTTAAATTTTTTGCAAGCAGAGAAAGGTATGGACGGAGAGTGAGAGGATTAGAATGTGAGAAAAACAGAGAGACTGGGCAAGCCAGAGCCTCTTGCCACTGCAAATGAACTCCAGATGCATGTACCACTTTGTGCATCTGGCTTACATGGGCACTGGGGAATCGAACTCCAGCTGTCAGGCTTTGTAAGCAAGCACCTTTAACCACTGAGCCATCACTCCAACCCCCATCATATTTTTACTGTAAATAGTTTGACAATGTCACAGATGTATATAATGTATTTTGATCATATTCATACCCCATTACCCTTTCATCTGTCCCCACAACCACTGAACCCCTTTCTGCTTCACAACTAGTCCCCTACTTCTTGGATGCATTGCATTTGGTGACCCACTGAGTTAACTACAACACGGGCAACCTACCTGTGGCTACACCACCGAATGAAATAACTCTTCCTCCCCAACATTAACTGCCAACAGCTCTTCTAAGAGGAGTAGGGACCCCCCCATCCATGATGGAATGTGAATAGGTCCAATCTTTTGAAGGACTTGCACAGATAATTACACAAGTCTGTGTAAGGCTTCTTACAGTGGAGCAGATCCATGGCTTCAGAATAGGACTAGCAGAAGCCAGTGCAAACACAAAAGCTGTGGCCACCATGAACACTAAAGCCAGACCATGGAGCCTTAACTGGGACCAGGACAGCTGAAAAGAAAGTGGCTAAATGTGGAAGGAGGGTGAGGAGCAGGAGCTGCGGCAGGGGCAGGGAGCACCCTTAGAGGTGTGAGATCTAAGCGGCCACAGGACAGCAAGAAGCTGGTAAGAGACAGAAATGGGCTAGGCACTTCAGGCAAGACAGAACCCCAAGTGAACAGCTGTCTCTTGGCTAAGTGCAGGAACTGTCTTTGGGCCTGTAGGAAAGATCTAGGTCAGGGTACTTCAGTACAGGTCATAACTATCAGAAGGATCTGGTCCTTCCTGATTTCTGCCCTTAGGCAGTCCTTCCACTCCATTCCTAGAGAATTCACATTCTGAGAGGATTGCCCTTCCCAAAGTTCCTGACTAATATTCCTATATCAAAATGGTTTCAGCAAGGAAACACAACATCTCTTCTATCTCTGTGCTACTGCGCCCTTAGCTTTAAGATAGAATGTTAATGAAGAATGAGTCTCCAAGAGTACCCCAAATAAAATGCTGAGAAGAGGACCCATTACAGAGTGGTCGCCCTATCATAAAATACGATATGGTCAGATCTCCTGTAACTGGATGCCTAGAGAAATGGACTGTCCCTCAGAGCAGAACAAGTTGACAATCCAGTCACTGCGTGGGACAGAGTGGAGAGCGACAGGCTGACGCACAAGGAAGCCAGCAGCCAGAGAGAAGGGCTCCCTCCGTACACACAAGCCGACCCTGGGCTCTGGGCTCCTCAGGCCTGAACATGTCCTGCTCTGGAGTCTCCTTCCTAACAGGATTCTTCAACTGCCCCTGAACTGCGACCCAACACAACCTGTATGTTTATAAGTTCCACACCTACAGCTTTGCCCAGCTGACCATCAAAGTATTCAAAAATTAAAATTGTATCTCTACTGAAGAAAATCTTTTGCTTTGCAATAATACAATGTAACTATTTACATATCATTTAAATTGCACAAAATATTACAAAAAATCTAGAGATGGTTTAAAGGATATGAATGGGTTATGTGCAAATACTGTGCCATTTTCTATTAGGGACTTAAGCATTTGCAGATTTTGGTATCCACAGGGTCCTGGAAACAACCTCCTATGGATAACAGAAGACAAGCATATTTCCTTCCCACAAAAATCACTGCGCTTCCACCATGTGTCAAACAGCACTCAAAGCGCCTTGACTGTCTTATCCTTGATCAAAGTCAGGTAGATTCTAGGCTTTTCCCTTAACACCACAGCGTTACTTCTGAGAAAACAAAGAACATAGAAGTAATGTTACTAACTTCACCATGCCCAGAAAAAGAGAAGACAAACCTTTCTACCCTGGGAACATTTCCACCTTGAGAGTGGCCACTTGAGACACGACTCATAACCAAGAGAAGATGCTTTTCAAGCCCCCACCACCAATACAGTCATCACAGATCCTCTGAATGGCAGGTATGAATACTATCAAACAGTAATATGTGGATATATATTTAAAATGCTTCTGAAATCAATTCTGTCGGGGGAGGGGTGAATGTGGGGACCGAGCAGTGTCTGGAAGAAGCAGAGCATCAATGAATGTGTATTCAGTGGCTAATGGTTTGTTGGTCAAACAAGTAAGTGAATGAAATTGTCTTTTGCAATTTGCCTTTTGCACTAAGGCACATAAGCGTCTTATCTTCCTTTCTCTACATTGCTTTCTGTACCTATGCTGCCAAATACCTCTCTCCTCTAGTTTGTCTGCTTGTTTGTTTTTATATTTAGAGAGAGAGTATGGGAATGTGCCAGGGCCTCTTGCTGCAAACGAACTCCCTACGCATGTGTCATTTTGTATACCTGGCTTTTTTACATGTGGAATTGAGAGGGAGACAGGAGGCTTTGCAAGCAAGCACCTCTAATGGCTGAGCCATCTGCTCAGTCCTTATCCTCTAGTTTTTGCCACTTACTTCAAGTAGAAGGATCAGAGATGACTTCTGTGGGTGACATCAGTAAACAACACTAAAGACTCAATCACATATGTCCTGCTCTATTTCTCCAGGTTAAAATTTTTCAGCTAAAATCTTCTACTTACACCTAACTCTTGTGGTTATTTGCTTGTTTGGGTTTATACTTTCACATCAACTTAATTCACTCCCACTTGACTCACAGTACCACCTCTGCAATCTGCAATTGCTCTTGGCCAAGAGGATCTGTATCCCTGAAGAATGTGCTCGGAGGCTGCTTTCGCCATCCCTCCCTCCCTGCCCTGCAAAGCTCAGTCACTGTATCTCCCCATGCAAGCAGCAACACAGGCTCCAGTAAGCACATGATCTATACAGTGCCTTTTCCCGCGATGCCTGTAAGCACTCAGCTTTGTAATTCACAGCAACTTGTAACGTTCGCCAGCACAGCACAGCACAGCACAGCACAGATGTGGCGTGTCCCCATCACAGCACCCTCCATCAGGCTCAGGCTTGGTGGTCCCTTAGTATCCCATATCAACTTTCTTCTTCCACATTCAGTCACACTCTTCCAAGCTACTTCAAACACCACCTCTTTTCAACACCTTTTCCAGAAAATTTTCAAATCTTCAAATAACCATCTATTGCCCAAATAAACCAATCTTTCTTGCCTTCAGAACCCCCTTATTCTAGATGATGTGCACACATGGCACCCTTCTTTGGAGGGGATTCCCCCTTCGCCTGTGATGTGGGGCCTACATGGTTTAGGCCCTCCATTAAGGCTGAGCTTGTGGAGCCACAAGGACAGCAACAGACAAAGGCAGAGGAGGACAAGTGAAGGGTGGGAATAACGATCCTTCTGTTCAGCACACAGACACTTCAATGTCACAAGAACACGAGTGTAACAGAATGTGGCTCAGAGCTCAAGCCAATACATCTGAAACCCCCTTTCATGGTCAATGGTTATACTCATAGATATTAAACTATGAGGGAAAACAGGATTCAATTCCCTGTAACTTAGGGAAGATTAGCTATATCCCATTCACTGACAGGGTACCCATTATATGCAATGAATTGAACAAATATCTAATGTCAGTCTATTATTTGAAGGCACTTTGCCAGTTGAGGGGAATAAAGACAGAGATCCTGCACTCAAGAAACTTTAGGTTAAAGACCAGGTATGACTTCAAGCATAAGCAGAGACTGAATGCCAGGCATGTTACTGTCTTAGCTGCTTTTTGTTGTTGTGCCAAACACCAGAGAAAACACTTCAAGGATTAATTTTACCTAACAATTTCAAAGGCAAGATGGCTCCACTGCTTTTAGGCCTCGGCGAAATCATCATGGCAGAAAGGAATGGGAGAGGACAGCTGCTCCCCTCATGGCAGCTGAGAAGCAGACAGAGGAAGGGTCAGGGACCAGACACACCCTTCCAGCATATCCTGTCCTGACCAAAGAACCAATTCCTTCAATCAGGCCCCAAACCCTGACCTTTCAACTCCCAACAGTTCAACTGAACACTGTGCACTGGCGACCTGGCCTTCAACACAGGAGCCTTTGAAGACATTCCATAGCCAATCCACAACAGGGGACACAATTGCCTCCTACAGTATCTAGGATCCAGTCAGGATCAATGTTCAGTCAGGATCGGCATATTCAAAAGGCCAGATGTTAACATGAAGAAGGTACAGTGCCTGGGGCTTTGAGGACTACGTGGTAATGACACAGACAACTTCCAGTCCTCCTGGAAGAACAATCCAAGAGTGACAAAAATGACTCTGGGAGGGGCATGGGAGAGGGGTTCTGAACCAGCCATAGTGAGCTGCACTGCTTTCCACATCAATAACCTGAAGAGAGCTGGAGAGGGGAGGAGAATGAGTTTATACTGGGTTATCACAGAAGCAGCAGCAAGCAAAGACTGAAGGATGGGCCAGGGAAGCCTGCCTACATAACAATCACCCAGACTCAGATGCACCTCTCAAGAAATCTGGCATGGTGCAGCAGGAAGAATTCTAAACTAGCAACAGTCAAGGGTCCTGGTTGGCTGAGATTATCACTCTGTCAAATGAGTGGGTAGATAACAGCAGTATCTACGCTGGGGGGGAGGGGGAGAACACATTCTGTTATATGAATTGCCCACTAGGAAAAAAATTATTTTGCAAAACATTTGGTTTGGGCACACTCTACTGTTGCTATTGTCCACCTTATGTTGGCCAAGGGGTGATGTCCACCCTCTGCTCATGCCATCATTTTCCCTGCCATCGTGGAGCTTCCCCCTTGAGCCTGTAAGCCAAAATAAACCTTTTTTTCCCACAAGCTGCTCTTTGGTTGGGTGATTTCTACCAGCAATGCAAACCTGACTGCAACAGTAAAATGGTACTGAAGAGTGGGGTTGCTGCTAGACACCTGACTGTGTGGCTTTGGCCTTTTGGAGCTGATTTTCAAGAGGAATGGGGAAGGATTTGAAACCTTGGCCCAAGAGATGCCTTCAAGTGCTGTAAGTACAGCTTGATGGACTATTTTGGTCAGAGCTGAAAGACGTGAATGCAGTAAGAACTAGGGACTGTGAGGTTTGGCTTATGAGGGTGAGAAAGAGCTTTGCCTGGACCGGGCTAGAAGCAGTTTGTGTGAGAAGCTTGCTGTTAGACCCGTGTCCTGAGAAGTTGTGCAGAGTTGCTTTGTGAAGAAATGGACTGGTATGAACAGAGGGATATAGCACAGAAAAAAACAACCCTGGGTAAACTGCTGCCTGTTCAGCTGCAATTGAGACATGATAACTTTTGAGATTGGGCCAGCTGACCTGCACTGGGGCAACAGAAAGAATACAGACTCATTTGAAGGGTCCTTAGTGCTCAAGGAGTGTACTGTTCTTCAAAGTCTGCTTTATTCCCCGTGGATTAACAAATTGGCACTCTACCTGGTCTTGTGGAGTATAAGAAATGCAGGAGAGAGAGGGTCATTGAGTTTGCAACACGGTCTTGTGCTTTGGAAATGGCCATGGGCAGTGTGAAGCAGGTTTGCTGGATGTAGACTTCATGGGGCCATAAGGATGGACCATGGGTTGCAGTGGAGACCCAGTGGAGATGCTGGGACCACAAGATAACTGCCAAGGAGAGCTGCCAGCCCCAGATGAAGTCTTCCAGGACTATGAGTAGCCTAGCTGGAGAGGCGGAATTGGAACTCCAGAGACTTGTTGCTGGTTACAATTATCAGACCTGGAGATTTGTCACTGGCTAGAGTTGTTGGACTTGGAGCTACAGAGTTTGGTATTTGCCCTATTTAAATCATATATTGCTTCAGTATTTCTTTGCTATGCCCAATGCCATCTTTTGCTGTGTGAATGTTTATTTTGTGCCACTATGAGTTTTTTGAGGTTATTTTTTGGTATTATGGCTCAGTTAAAAGATCTTGGACTATGGGGATGTTTGAACATCATTGGAATTGATAAAAACTATGAGGACTTTTAAAGTTGGACTGAATGCATTGTATTTTACATCATGTATGGATATCAGTTTATGGGGGCCAGGGGCTGAATGTGGTGGTTTGATTCAGGTGTCCCCCATGAACTTAGGTGTTCTGAATGCTAGGTTCCCAGCTGATGGAGGTTTGGGAATTAACGCCTCCAAGAGGCAGTGTATTGCTGGAGGCGGGATTATGAGTGTTACAGCCAGTTTCCCCATGCCAGTGTTTGGCTCACTCTCCTGTTGCTATTGTCCACCTTATGATGGCCAGGGGCTTATGTCCACCCTCTGCTCTTGCTATTGTTTTCCCTGTCATCATGGAGCTTCCGCCTCAAGCCTGTAAGCCAAAATTAACCTCTCCTTCCCACCAAAAAAAAAAAAATGGTTCAGATATAGCCATAGATACAGGCTGGAGATGCTCAGTACTTAAGGGTGTTTGCTTGAAAGCATGATGGCCTGAGTTTGATTCCCTAGCACCCATGTAAAATCAGATGTAAAATTCATTTGCAGGAGAGCAAGAGGCCCTGGCACACCCATTCTTATTCCCTCTCCCTCTGTCTCTGCTTACAAGTAAAAAAAACATTTAAAAAAAAAAAGCTATAGTCACAGATAAACATATGAGTGCAGATATAAGAGTATCTCACTGTAGGGTTACAGCCCAAAAGGCTGGGAAAGCACAGGACAACAGGAATTGTAAGGTGTCTTTAAATTCCAAGATTCTGGGAGGCTGGAATGGTGGTACACACCTGTTATCTCAGCCACATAGTGAGTTGAGACCAGACTAGCTACATGAAACCTTGTCTTAAAAAATAAGGGAAGGGGGAGGCTAGGGAGTTAGTGGTTAAAGGTGCTTGCTCAAAAGGCCTGCTGCCCTGGGTTCCATTCCCCAAATAACCACATAAAGCAAGATGCACAAAGTAGCCAAGCTGACCTGGAATTCACTCAGTGGCCCAGGTTGGCTCTGAACTGTTGGTCCTCCTAACTCAGCCTCCCCACAGTACTGGGATTAAAGGTCTCAGGCACCACGCCTGGGCTACTAAATTGTACCCTTCTTTAGATATGAGTTCTGGAATAATAAGAAATAAATCACAAGCAAAACTTAGAGGTGTCATCGGGTATTCAAGCCACAACATGACACACAACAATGCTTCTTGTATGATAAGACTGCCGGAAGTAACTTTGCATCACCTGTGTGGTAAGGCACACAAACATCCTACCAAAGGCTTTCGTTTCAGAAAAATCAGGTCCACATAGAAGCAACAGTCTAAGAGGAGTTTTTACAGAAAATCTACTCAGAGTAGGACTTTTCTGGGGGCTGGAGGGATAGCTTAGCAGTTAAGACACTTGCCTACAAAGCCTAAGGACCCACGTTCAATTCCCCAGGACCCACATAAGCCAGGTGCACAAGGTGGGGCATGCATCTGGAGGCCCTAGCCCGCCCATACTCATTCTCTGTCTCTCTCCCCCTTAAAGAAATAAAAACTTTTTTTTTTTAAAGATCTAATGCTAAACTCAGTTTTATAGCCACACTACTGACAAATTCCAATCATCCAAGAAATTATGTGACATACTTACTCTTTGAGATAAGGTCTCACTATGCAGCCATGGCCAGCCTTGCCCTATAGCTCAGGCTGTTCTCAAACTTGCAGTAAGCCTCCTGTCCCTACCTCCCTTGGATTACAGACATTTGTGTGCACCACACCCAGCTTGTGACATATACTTTTGAAACCCTTTCTTGGAACAGGTGGCGTGTAACTACTTGTACATCAGCACAGGATCCATTCTCAGCTATCCACACCATTTCCCAAAAGTTAATACTCCAAACAGGAGCTCAGAAGAACAGGAGCAAGCAACATAGATTAACTACTAAGTCCTTCCCTGCTGGCCAAGCCATTTTCCCAGAAGCACAAGGTAATTTATGAACACACATAAGAATCCAAGAGGGGGAAAAAAAAAAATCATTACTGCTGGCCTTGAGCGTGAGCCTGGCAAACAGCTTCACATAAAAGTACAGAACCGTGCCTATTGTCCTGATTCTGGCAGGATCTCAGGTATGTTCACCATCTCTGCTATGGGGATAGATTGGAAAGGTCACGGGCGCCAAAAGTAGCACAAACAGGTCACTTGACTTGCCCACTTACCAGATGTTTGTCCAAGTTGAAAACAAAACTCAAGCTGGGTTCCTATTTTACCAGGTCTGTCCTCCAAGCGAGATGCCTGGCACATAAACGACCCTCTGTAAACACTTCTCAGTTCTGTGGCTGCTAATTCAAGGTCAAGAGATTCCTCACTGCCTATAAAAATCAAATATTCTGGACAGTTGGTGGGGCTCCGTGAAGGTGCCACTACTAGCTTAACTTCCTGATTGTCCGGTGCCAGCTACTCTGCCCCACCAGGAGGCAAAGCCACCCCCCCAAGCCCCCCTCCCCCCACACACACCGACCCTCGGCTGCCTCATGACTGATCCAGACATCGCCCTGGGGGTACTTTCCAATGGTTAAGCCTTTTAGAGGTCACCGTGTCGCCCTTGCTTTCACGGGGACAAGAAAGTGTCTTGTCCAAGGTCACTTCTGCCTGGAAGGGTCTAAGAACACCTTCATTCAGCTAAACACCATCCAAGTTGTGTCTGCCCAGTACGCTGGCACACACACACCCCCCAACACACACACACACACACACACCCCACCCAGCGCGATGACCACGTGCGTAACCAGAACCACAAAGGCCCCAGGCAGCGTGCAGGCGAAACGCTCCAAAGCCTGTGAGCACTCCAGGAGCCTCCCCCCGACCCCGGCCCCGGGCTCTCCACGAGGGCTGTCCCCCGACCAAGGACAGAGGGAGGAGGAAGGAGCGCACTCCCCCGCCCCCCAAAACCCGCACGCCCCGGGACTCACCGGGTGCGCAGCGCCTGCCACGCGGCGTCGATGTCGGCGTAGAGGTTCTTCTCGGAGGGCTTTCCGGAGCTCACGCCGTAGCCCGAGTAGTCGTAGGAGAAGATGTTGCAGTTGATGCGCGAGCCCAGGCCGATGTAGAAGCTGCACATCTGGCCCAGGTCCACGGCGTTGCCGTGCGAGAAGAGCAGCGTGTAGCGGCTGGAGGGCGCGCAGCGCACGAACATGCAGCCGAGCCGGTTGTCGCGGGCGGTGCGCGAGAAGAACACCTCGACGGCGTCCAGCTCCCGCTGCGAGTACTGCCAGTCGGCGCGCTCGCTCAGGTGCAGGCTGCACGCGCCGCCGCCGGGGCCCGCGCCCTCCTCGGCCGGGGCGGGCTGGGCCGCGGGAGCCGGCGCGGGGGCCGCGGCGGGCGCGGGGGCGGGCGCGCGCTGCTCGGGCGCCAGCACCGTGTAAGTGGGCTCGGGCGGCAGGAAGGCCAGCTTGGCGGCGATGCGGCTGGGGCACGGCGGGCAGCAGAAGAGCCAGCACAGCTCGCCCAGCGAGAAGCCGTTCATCCTGGGGCCGGGCTCGGGCATCGGGACGGCCAGGCGCCCGCCGCGGGCGGGGGAAGGGAGCAGAGGGAGCGCGGAGGGCGCTCCGGGGGAGCCGGAGGGCGGCGGCGGAGGAGGAGGAGGAGGAGGAAGAGGAGGAGGGCAGGACGGGGGCGGGGCCCGGCGGGCGCGGCTGGGCACGGCACGGCGAGCGGGGGCGGGTCAACGGCGGCCTCGCAGCCCCGGCGAGGCGCGAACGGCCGCGGCCCGCGCGCGGCACACAAAGCCGGCGGCGGCGGCCATGGCCCGCTCGTGCGCGCCGCCCCGCCCCCGCACGCCGCCGCCACTTCCGGGTGAGCGCCCCGCCCCCTCCCCAAGGGGCGGGGCTCCCACGGCGCCGGTCCTAGTGCAGGGGACAGGGGGCGGGGAATGCCGCTGGGCCGGGGGTCCTGAGCGGGGAGGAGGACCGGTGCAGGTGTCTCGCCTTACGCCCCTCCTCCCGCCGGGATTTCCTTCTCCAGTCCCGGGTTTCGATCCCGGGTCGATCGGGGGTCCTTGGGAACCTACAGAAGAGAGCCGAGTGAACTCAAAAGTATTTTGGCTTTTGATATTCTGTGCTTTTTTTTTTTTTTTTTAAAGCATCTTCTTAGTGGAGACAAGTTTGCACTCTGCAGCCCGGGCTGGCTTGGAACCTAACCCTCCTGCCTCAGCTTGCAAGTGTACAGGCAGGCAACTTCGCAAGCGCTTCAGCAGCACCCCGAGGCCGGAGCAGGACCATCAACGGGTGTGCTTCCCTGCCGCTGCTGCGTGTATGCATGGGGAACAGCCCTGTGGTCTTTCTGGGAAGACGGCTTGAGCATCTCCCCCTCTCACAGCTCTGACCGCCGGGCTTCTGGGCTCGCAATGCACAGCGCCCAGGGTGGTTTCTGCCCCCTCCCACTCTCGGTGGAGTCAATTTTCTGTTAACAAAATGGGCACTTCGTGTCCTTGACAGTGTTAGTTTCTCTTAAGCTATTTTGAGTCCAAGATTTTAATGACGAAAGATTTCTTACAACGATTTTAATCCACTATGATCTGGGCACTCACCTTTAAGCGATTTTCCGAATATAACTTTCAGGGCCTTTGAAACTCTGTATATATTCTGGTGCCCAGTTTGCAGAGCCTCTCTTCCCCTTTCCCTCCGGCTCTGGAATGGACTGCAGGGACCTCCCGCATGACTTGCAGGATAGCCAGAGCACCACTCCAACCTTCGTCACTCACAGATGTCCCAAGAACGATAGCAACTTTTTTGGTGGTTTTTAGAAAAGGAGGATTTTGAGCACCCTCGTCTAAATGCATTTACCCATGCTGACTTTAAAAAACTTCATGTCTTCACTAAAGCAATGTTTAGACATTTTTTGAACCGTCCAACTTGACTTTTTTTAAGGCCTGATAACAAAATCTCTTCCGACTATGTATTTCAAATCCGATTTAAAGACACACTTGGCAAAACTATTCACCTGTAGGCAGGTTTTAGTTTCTAGGCCTTGAGTTTCCTTTTTCACAAAAGCGTTGTAAGTTGCCCCATATTGCTATATTTTGCTTGGCTGTTTCTTGTATTCAGGAGATGAGTGCTGGTGTTTTTCATGCTCCCACTGCACCGGGTGCCAGGGCTAAGGCACTTTCTACTCTAATTAGGGCATGAGTAGAAAATTCAGAACAATTTTATATGTGCCTTACTTTTTTTTTTTTTTTTTTTTTCAGTGCTAGAAGGTGTTCTTAGACCCTTCCAGACAGAAATGACCTTGGACAAGACACTTTCCTATCCCAGTGAAAGCTAGGGTGACATGGTGACCTCTGAAAGGCTTAACCATTGGAAAGTATATTTCCTATACAAGCATGAGGAGGCCTGAGACTGTCTTGAGTTCAAATTTCCAGATCCCATGTAAAAAGATGTGTCTGTGGGGAGCAGAGGCCGAGTGCAGACAAGGACAGAACTTGGGGAACTGCAGTGAAAGGGCACCCGCCCTCCTCTTGGTCAATCTGTCTGCACCTCCACTCCTCCCACCTGTCTTGATAACAATAGAATAGCACCCAGTTCCTGAAAGGGACTCCCATGGGTCTGAGGCACTCTTTGTGCTGCCCATGGGAAAGGCAGCCTTTATATTCCACATGGTTGGTGGCAGTGCTCAGACTATTGGGAAAATGTGTTTGTTTAGTCTAGTCTCTGTCTGTTTCCATGAAGGATTTGTGGGGTATGAATCAGTATAATACCAATACATAAATAAGAAGCCCCGGGCTTTTATTTGAATCCTATTAAGAGGCTACACAGAGGTAGCCTCCCTGGGAAAGTGTGTTCTTTAATGTTGTGTGAATATTAAATTAAGACCCTCGTGTCATGTGCCATCCTCACCCCTGCCACATAGAGCCAGGAGTTGTTTGTGAGGCCCACTGGGATGAGATGCACTGCCCAGGGGCCGACAGGTTCGATATCCCTGTAACTCTGGGAATGTTCAGTGGAGTGAAGAATCTAGACTCTGTCTCTCCATATTGCCGTCCTCAGGTCTGGAAGTCATCAAGCGGGGTGGTGTGCATATTGGCTGGGAAACTTTAAATAACCCTGCCCTGCGAGGGTCAGAGAATGCCGGCTGCCCACTTTGACCTTGAAACACTCCGATGTAAGTCTGACTGTCCTAGCACAGTGAGGCCTAACTTTGAGTTCAGATCACCGAGTGTGTTCACTGGATCTTTGGCACGAGTCTGTCACCGAGCTGATGACCTGGGGAATGTGAAAGGGACAAGTTCCTGGTCATAGCTGAGTGTGTGGTTGTCCTGTGCCACCCACCAGGGCTGATGAACTGTCAACAACATGCCATGTGGCTGAAGGCAGGAGTGTCTGTTATTTGATATCAGCCCTGGTCGCGTTCGGTTTCATCTTTCAGGCCATTCTGCTGCTTTTTAAAAGTAAGACTGTGTTAACGTATGAAAGAATGACCCATGTATTTCTGACCAGAAGAAAGGGCACTCACACTTAAATACTAGTTGTCATAGATGGCATCAGCTGCACTGCTGCATTATCACTTCTTTCTCTTGTTCAGTTTGACCCCGGATGATGTGACATCAGGGACCATGTCTGCCTGGTTCTTCATTGTTCCCCCCTGTGATGAGCGTAAAAAGGTACTTGGGAAATATTAAGTCAATCAACAATGAGTGAATGAAAGCCTCAGTAGACCAAGCCTGGTCCTTTCGGTATGAAGAGTTCCAGTACAGTGTGGCCTGTGAGAAGGGTGGAAGTGGCCTGAAACCATGGCAGCATTACGCTTAGGTGATTCTCGTCTGTGTGTTTTGTGGCTAAGGAGCTGTGACGCTGTCCTCACTTTCTTTTCACCAACAAAGCGCACATTTTGTTCTTCGTGGTGACAGAGGTTAGGAGCAAGGTTACTTTCTTTTGCAGGTAGTCAGCTTGTGACACAGGCCCAAAAGCACATGGGTGCCACCCTGCCCTGGTGAGACAAGGACTCCAGTCTGCTCCAAGATGATGATGAGGGACAGCTTTCTGGCTCTTCCTCAACTTTTTCACGGTCTTTTCCTTCCAAGAGCAGGTCCTTTCTGAGTCTGGGGAGCCCTCCTCCTGAGCCCACCACACAATCAAAGTCCTTCATATACATCTGCACTTGGCAATGAGTGGCATCCCAACTGGATTTATAAGACGGCCTAATCCAAGTTGCCACATGTATTCCACGTTTCTTTTTCCTTTTGAGACCCCCCTCTTATCCAGGAGTCCCCCTCCTAGTTTGGGAGATTTTCTGCTTTTCTTCTCTCTTATTTTTTACTCTTTCTTAATATAAATCTTTTATAATTTACTGTTCTTTTTCAATTCTTTCCTAATCATGGATAAGAACTCAAGAGTTGAGATCCACTGGCTTGGGGAGTTCTAAGCTCCTCCAGAGCCCAGAGGGGCATTGGCAGTTCTCAGCCTCACAAGAGTAACAATGCTTACAGTTAAGACACACAGTCCCCCAGCTTCCCTTGCTTGTGTGAACCAAAGCTCTACTTTGAACAAGGCTGAATGGACTGATAAAGCGCCTGTGATCACAGAGAGGTGGAATGTTGCAGGATCAGAGTCAAATTACCCTAGGCTACCCCTAGCCCCTTAATAGCCATTTATTGCCCACCTCTGTGTCCTGGTGACTATCAGTTGACCTTTTTGGAATGTGAAAACAAACCTCCAGCTTCCACCAACCCAAGGGCTAAGAATGTCATCATATATGATCTGAGGCCAACGGTGGAGATTCCCACCCCCCACGTTGCTATAACCTACCTCCCTGAGAGTCAGCCAGTGTATGGGGGGGGGGAGCCTTAATCTGTGACTTGCTATTGCTTTATAATGATAAAACCTTCAGGAGAGTGTTAACACGCTGGGACATGGGATTTGTGGTATCCTCAGTCTGTATTCCTGAGCCATGATCACTCATATTTGGCTCCAGAATAAATAATTTCTTATCCCCTTTGAGGTAAGAGCTGTGTCTTTTGTGTTGACACGTGCTATGACGACATGATTGAGTCCAGTAGTAGAAAACATGATGGGGTTCTTCTGTCTTTTCTTTCCTTTTCAGGGATTTACATAGGCTAGGCAATAGCCCTACCACTGAGCCACATTCCCCAGCCCTGGAAAGACTTTTCAGGAAGCCACACTCAGCGGTAATGCTTCCCTTTGGCTTAGGGCTAGCTCCCAGGCTTTAATGTTAGAGCTGTAGTTACCATCTTCCACCATGAGGTTGAATTTCACACTTAAAGATGGTGGTGCGGAAAGCTCAAATCTAGATTCTTTATGACACTGGTGAATGAATAGCCCTGGCCTTTGTCCAGATGTTTTGTTACATGGAAAGGTAAATCTTCTAATGTCATCATTGTTTTTCATTGCATTGTTTTGTTACCTGTAACTGAACGCAGCATTAACTGATTCAGAATTCAAAAGCAAAAAACCTTACATTTTTCTTGTTTTCTCAATAAGGACAAAGAAAGCACTGTCCAATAGTCAATCATGCCTAAATCCTCCTTGTTCCCGGATGGAAAAATATTTAACTATGATTAACAATGGAAGATATTTTTAAAGCTATATTTACCTAACTTACACATTTGAAATGGGAAGAAGTGTAAAGTTTATAATTTTAAAAATGAGAGTAAAGGATACTTTGAGGAGTCTCCAAGGAATCCATGTTGACATGCATTCCAAGGAGGGACCACCATTCAGCTAAAAGCTTTTAGAGGCAAAATACCTTTCCCCAGCACCACTTTCAGCCATGGGCTCTTATCTAAAGTGTTGTAAATGAGGTCACTGGAACCCAGCTGGGGAGAGCTCTCAGAGCCATGAAATGCTGAGAAAGCACCGCCGAGATAAGGACTGAAAGAAATCCAGGGGAGAGCTCGCAGAATGGCGATTTCACGGTTCCTGTGAGCGAGCGAGGTCATTCCAGGGGTGATGGTACCCTCCACCCCGCCTTTCTGAGAAGTGCCATCCTGCCGCTAGTCATGGATTCTTACCAGGGGACCCAGAGCTCTGCAAGTGATGACGGGATTTGGAAACTGAGCTGCTTGAAGGTGGGGGCCTGGGTTCCCCCCTACTTTCCCCTGCATCATCAGAACCAGGCATTATGTTAGGGCACATGGTGGAAGTGCGAGCACACCTCTCAATTCACTGGAATTCAATTTCCAGTAATTTCTAATCATTTTGTGTTTTAGTATGCAGAGATGTAATGATTATGTCATTATGTCACCCTCTGCGGTCTAAGGAGTACTTCTAGACATTCAGGGATCTCAACTCAGACTAAAGCCAGGATCCATGGCTTTGACTCGGAGAAGAATTTCAGGCCTAGCTGGTATGAAGCAGAGTTGAAGCCGGTATTGAAGCTATGAAGAAAAGTGCTCAAGAAGGGAAGAGAAGCAGTCACACCCCAAAGCATGGGTGTGGCCTTCTCCAAGGGAGTTGCAATTAAGAGTCCTGGTGGAGACTGGATATAGGAATTTAGAATCCTTTTGTTCAGTATGTTCCTAAGGGACCCTCCTACTTCTATCTGTGTCCCCCTCCTGGATAATTGAGATTATAGGGTGTTTCCAGAGGTGCCACATTTCATGAGATAAAGCCAAGGGCTGCTAGGTTTGCACAAGGGATATAGGACATGGCTTTTCTGTAAATGAAGGTTCAGGTAAAACTTCTGGAAAATTGTAGGTTTACAACTAGGACAGAAAGAAAGTCCTTAAGCACTTGTCAATTGTGTTAACAGTTCTTGCTTTTCCGCTGGAAAGAAGCTTTAACCAACTCCTGGGTGAAGAAGGGGGTCCTTTCCTTTCTCAGTTCCCTCATCTTTCTAGCCTGCCTCACTTAGACTGGGTTTAAGTTAATAACTGATTTTTTTACTTAATAACATTTGGAAATGGAAAGGAATAGCCATTTTATGTATATGCAGAGCTTGCAAATGTACTTTTACAACATGATGAATAGTATCTACATCAATTTTAGGTGTCCCCCCAGAGTTTTAGATAGTTGCACATTAAAACTATATATGAAGAGTTGGACTTAAACAAGGCTGACTAGGGGCTGGAGAGCTGGCTTAGCGGTTAAGCGCTTGCCTGTGAAGCCTAAGGACCCCGGTTCGAGGCTCGATTCCCCAGGACCCACGTTAGCCAGATGCACAAGGGGGCGCAAGCATCTGGAGTTCGTTTGCAGTGGCTGGAAGCCCTGGCACGCCCATTCTCTCTCTCGCTCTCTGCCTCTTCCTCCCCTCTCTCTGTCACTCTCAAATAAATAAAAATAAACAAAAAAAATTAAAAAAAAACAAGGCTGACTAGCTGTGAGTTGATAATTGTTGAATATAAATCATGGATTGATGTGCACAAGGGAGTTTGCTGTTGTCACAACAAAGCACGCTGCTGCCTCTCAAAGGGAATAAGAGTTCATTCTGAAGCCAAATATGAGTGAGCATGGCCTTGGAACATAGATTTAGGATATCCCAACTTCCATTGTCCATTGTCATTATCAAATGAAAGTCTTGTTATAGAACAAATGAAAACTATAAACCAAGGCACTTTGGTGGAAATGTCAGGTAGGTTACCCTTCAAAGTGGGGACATCTCTGCTGTAGGCACTAAATGTTACGACAATTTTAGCTTTGGGGTTGGTAGAAACTGGTGATCTGTTAGTACATTCCAAAAATGTTTCACCTGATCACCTGATAGTCACCAGGATGTTAGGGCAGACACAGACGTGAGCAACAGATGGCTATTAAGGGGCTAACGGTAGCCCAAGGTGACTTGACTCTGATCCTGCAACATTCCATCTCTCCAGGGTCACAGGAGTTCTCTTAGTCAACTCAGCCTGGTTGCAAGCTGCAGAAATTGTTGGGAGCTTTAGTTCACAGCGTGCATATTCTCTCTACACGTTAGAAGTTTTTTGCAATAACATTTACATTACTTTAGTCTTCAGGAGTTTGATAAACTAGACAGAAACATTTGTTACAAACTATTAAAAAGTCAAAAATTTTCTCAGTGTGAAAAAAAAAAATGAGCTGAGTTCATGGATAAGCATTTCATTTAAAGCCAAATCATCCCAGAATGCAGGGGGCTAGGGAAAGACGTTTGCTGCAAGTTCCAGGTCAGCCTGGGCTACAAAGTGAGACCTCATCTCAAAGGAAAAAAAAAAAAGCATATGAATGACAAATAAGTATGTGAATAAATGTGTAGGATCATTAGTTTTCAAAAGGCGAGTTTTAAAATTATTTTTATCCATAGATTGACTCCAGCACTGGAAACAGGGTGAAGAGCACTCCCGGGAGTGTAGTGAGCACTCATATACAGCTTCCAGGCAGAAGTGTTACTTGGTGTAAATTTTTGTAAAGAAGCTCTCTCTGTATCTGTCTGTCTGTCTGTCTATCTATCTATCTATCTATCTATATATCTATCTAGAGAATGAGAGAGAGAGAGAGAGGTTTAAACATGCACCAAATCGGGTCAGGATGGCTGAGCAGTTAAGGCACTTGCTTGCAATGCCTAACCACCTTGGTTCAGTTTCCCAGTACCCACGTGAAACCAGATGCACAAAGTGGTGCATGCGTCTGGATTTGTTTACAGTGGGTAGAGGCCCTGTTGTGCCTATTCTTTTTCTCTCCTCTCTCTTTCTCTCTCCTCTCTCTTTCTTTCCTTGCAAATAAATATTTTTTTAAAAATGTATCAAATCTGAGAATACAAATAAAAATCTGTAATCTAGTCATTCAAGTTGGAATTTTTAAAAAACTTTTGTTTTTTAATTTATTTTGATTTATTTATTGGAAAGAGAGAAAGGAAGAGGCAGATGAGAGAGAGAGAGAATGGAATGGGCATACCAGGGCCTTTAGCTAATACAAACAAACTCCAAATACATGTGCCACCTTGTGCATCTGGCTTACATGGGTCCTAGGGAATTAAACCTAGGTTCGCTGGCATTGCAGACAAGTGCCTTAACTGCTAAGCCATATTTCCAATCCTAAAAAATTTCTATTGACAACTTCAGGTTGGAATTTGAAACAACTCAATTTTTTTTCACAGAGATTTTCTTTGTTTTTGAGGTAGGGTCTCACTGTAGCTGACCTGGAACTTAGTCTGTAGCCCCAGGCTAGTCTCAAGCTCATGGCAATTCTCCTGTCTCAGCCTCCTGATTGCTAGGTTTAAAGGTGTGAGTCACTAAACCTACTTAGGGATGGGGAGTTTATGGGATAAGAAAAAATTCCACAAAAATCTGAGAACATTAATGAAACAGTTATGAATACATTCAGACAGTAGACTCATATGTGCCATTAAAGATAAAAATAAAACCACATTTATCACAGGAAAATAGAATTCTGCTGAGTGAAAACAGAACACAGAATATGTGCACTAGGTAAATATATTTTGAAAGTTTAACTTCAGGAAAAACAAACTATCAAAAGCTAAAGGGCCAGGCCTGTAAATTTCTTGCATGACTAAGACAGGAGAATTGAAAATTCAAGCCTTGCCTGTGTTAGAGTGAGACACTTTCTCAAAATAAAAAGTAAATTTGGGAATAGATGTAGCTCGGTGATAGAGCACTTACCTAACATATATAAGGTTCAGTCCACAGTGTTGAAAAAGACAATGGGATTATGGGAGGTGAGAGGTGTGGTATGGTCATCGGCTATTTCTGACATATGCCAAAATTCTATAAAGTTTCTTTTTAAAAAATATCTTATTTATTTGCATGTGGGGGGGGGCGGGAGGGGTGCACCAGGGTCTCTTGCAGCTTCAAACAAATTCCCTCCCAGCTGGGGAGTTGAACTGGGAATGGCAGGCTTTGTAAGCAAGCACTTTTAACCACTGAGCCATCTCCCCAGCCCCCACTCTATAAATTTTAGGTTTGTCTTAGTTTTACCATTAAAAGAATAATAAAAGTCATTTCATGGCAAACACATGCAAGTGGAGAAAAGTACTTCAGAATAATAAAGATGTTTTTCCTGTCTTTAAGTGTCTTCAAAATACTTAAAAAACTAACATCCTAAAATGAGATACAGGGAAGCTGGGGCAAGAGGATCACTAGATCAAGGGTCACCCTGGGCTACATAGCTAAGGCCCTGTCACAAAAAAAGCAAATAGAAACAAAAACATGCCAAAGATAAAATAATTTTCTGTTGACATAAGAACAAAATATTTTTACAATTGAATTAAGCAAAACTCTACCAAGACCTGCTGTGAACCAGAAAGGTACTAATTTCTACAGAAACTACAGTGTCTCTGTCTCTCCCTACATCATCCTCTCTCTCTCTCTGTCCACATGTGCACGCACACGTGCACACACACACACACCTTGCTCGTATAAACCTTTCCACCACTGGTACTGCTGTGACAGTTAATTTGATGTGCTAACTGGACCCAGCTAAGGGTTGCTCAGGTAGCTGGTGAAACATTACCTCTGTGTGTGCCTGTGAGGATGTCACATTCAGACTTATATTTAGTAACAATGTGAGGAGAATCTTCCAATCCCTTGAGAGCCTTCACAGAACAAAAGGGGGAAGAAGGGTGAAGTCCCCTCACCACTCCCAACCCTCACCTAATGCCAGACTTTGACCCCAAACTGAACTCAAACCTCTGAACTGAATGACATCACTGGCTTGTAGTCCGAAGGGCACGGATGTCTCAGCTGAACCCTACCATCAATGTCTTCTCATCTGCCTCACAGCATACGCCCTGCGGGTCCTGTTTCTCTGAAGAACTCTTGCCAACACACCTGCCCGGCCCAAGCATGTGCTTTGGTCTTCCAGTCTCTCTTCTCCCTTCCCTGAGGGTGGCAGTGGTCCTCATGGCAGAGGGACCCCCACCACAAAGAACCTGACCGCACAATTCTCCTTCGCCACCTCCCCTCACCTACCTACTTCTGCCCTACTGGACTTCTCATCAACATGTGTCTCACAGCCACAGGTCACTGTGTCACCTCCAGGAAGGGCAGACCCTTCCCTGACCACAGCCTCCTGTTCTTTTGCATCACTTTCGTTCCCTACCACAGGCCCCCTCCCAGAATCCTTTGTCCAGTCCCTCTGTAACCAGACATCCCAAATGTCCTTCCTGACCTTGGTCTCTTGGTGAATTACGACATGAATGTTCTTGTTGACACCTCAGTATTCAGCCCCCATCTGCCCACCATCCTTGTGGTCCCTCTGCTAATCTCCATCCTGGATAAAAGCACTAGCTCTGTGTGATACAGACCAATAAAAAGCTGGGACTCTGATCTTTCCTTTGGGTGAGGGAAGACAGGGTGTCACTCTAGCCCTCGCCGACTGGAATTCACTCTGCAGCTCAAGCTGGCTTCAAACTCATAGCCATCCTCCTACCTCTGCCTCCCAAGTCCTTGGATGATAGGCATGAGCCACCACAACCAGCTTGAGAGCCTGCTCTTGTTATTTTTACAACTTACCTTCCCATGGGACGTTTCATAATGGGCCAGTGGCTCCGTCCAGTGGAGGGGCCTGGCGAGAAGAGCGGGATAGATCTGGATTGGAATCCCCATTTTGTCACCTAGAAGCAGAAACACTTCTCCGACGCTCAGTGCCCCTGTCTATAAAAATAACATCTCTTGGGAGCAAATATCTTGTAACTTGATAAAGTCGAGGGATGACGGAGCAAAATCTCAGCAGCACGTGACCATGCCCCAGTCTATGGGGAAAGGTTCCTGGAACATGCATGTTCCCACCCCTCAGCATGGTCACCCAGCGGTGACAAACCCCAGCTCTGCCAGCTACAAGCTGGGAGAACTTGAGCCCTTGGCTGGCTGGCCTAGTCTCCCAGGGCACAGGATTCAGCACCTGGCTGAAAATAAAAATCTTTCACCACGGGTCCATGGCTGCCCTCTGAGAGTTGTGAGGTTGTAGCCAACAGGAACAGTCGACAGCGTTTTGCCTGTTTTCACAAAAATTCTTTTCCATGTGTGCTTTGTACATCATCATGCCTGGCATACAGTGATTATGATGGGGCTGAGGATAATGACAGAAAGGAACACTTGGGGATAGTTACTGAGCATGCTATGGAGGTACTGGTATAGGCACTTTGGACGAGATCAGGCGCGTTCAGGATGGTGATGGCCATAGTGATACACACTTAGTGTGTATCAACTCAGTTTGTTTGCCCAACCATCTTAATGATGTATAGTATTTCTTTTTCAGTGTGTAGATGAGGAAACTGTCATAGTGATGTCAAACAATTTCTAAGGCTGTAGAACCAATAAGAAAAGTCTACTCTCTGCTAACTTTCACGGTGCATACTCAACTACAGTATTTGTCAAATTCAGGCAAATATTTATGAATGAATTGTCTCACACTGTTTTTTTTTAAGGCAAAGAAGCAGTTTGTATAGTATTATACATATTCAGGATTGTTGGGGAGGATTGTGATAACTAGGTTCCGAGATGACCGGAAGACCTGTGGCCTTGCCTGCCTGCATCACCTGTCCCCTCACTGAGAGGCTCATTCCGCTCCTCTGCCCCCTTGAAATTGAGGTTGCCTGTGGCTGCCTTCCCATGTAGCCCCAGATGGACCCAGAACTCACTACGTAGTCCAGGCTATCCTCTAACTTTCAATCTCCCTGCTCCAGTCTCCTGACCACTGGGATTACAGACAAAGTGCTACCGCACTGAGCTAGCGAGCACAGGGCCGTATGCACGCTGGGCAAGCACTCTACCACCAAGCTACGTTCCCCAGCCCCATAGCTGCTCTGATTAACGAAGCACGGAGTGATTCTGGGAGACCTCCACGCTTAGGCACGAGGCTAACTCCCAAGCTCTTCCTGAGTCTCTTTCCTCTGGGGAAAGCCAGCTGCTGTGTTGCAAGGAAGCACATGCAGCATCCGCGTGGAACTGTTAACCAACCTGCAGATCCTCCCATGTCTCAGCCCAAGCTCCATACGCGAGGGGAAGAAGCCTCAGGCACCATCTGACCACAGCCTTACAGCAGACTCCAAGTGGAGCCCTCTATCCAGGCCCTCGCACAGAGCCATGAGGAGCAGAAACACGCTGCTTTGGCCACCAAGCTTTGCAGTGCTTATGTAGGTGCAGTAAAGCGGTTTCATGCTGCTGTGTAAAGTCCTCTCAGAAGCCCTCAGGAGAAATTTCCATTTAATCTTGATCCCAAGAAGGGCTGCGGAATGAAAAACTGTCCCTCCCCGACTCCCAGCCGTGGATACAGAAACTGGCCCTCTCACTCTGGCTGCCGGGAAGTGTGCTGCCAAATGCTGTCCCTCCTAAGGCTGGAAGCGGTTTGCGAGTATAATTGGCGTCTCATTTTTATTTTGTTGTTTTTCTGTTTCCTCCCTTCCATTTACATAAAACCCCTACTTATAGTTTATGCTGGGTTACATTTTAGGTATCCTTGTGTCTTTCCTTCCCACCCTTTCTTCCTCCCTTCCCCTCCCTCCTTCTTTATTTTTGTTTGTTTGGTTATTTGTTGCTCGTTTTTTGAGACAGGGTCCATGCAGCTTAGACTGGCCTCAAACTCACAGTGTAGCTGAGGATGACCATGAGCTTCTGAGCCTCCTGCATCTGTCTTTGAAGTTCTGGGAGGATAGGTGTGTACCACCATGCCTGCCTTTCTTGTACGTCTTCTTACATCAGTTCAGAAACAAGATAGGGCATAATGCATAAGACTAAATATAGTATTTGCCAGGAATTGCGCAGGGCATATAACAAAAAGGCCTCCAAGTTGGATAGACATAGTCTTGTCCTCAGGGAGCGAGACCACCAGAGCCAGGTTATTGTATCACATACATGATGGTAGTGAAAGAGAAATAGGAGAAAGCTGGCTTCTTTTAGGCACTTTCAGTTAGGCTCAGAGGCCCAGAGAGAACTGATGCCACCCTGTCCCCACCGTGGCAGGAATAGAAGTCGTGTCTGATTGAGATTCACCTACAACAGCCACAGTGCCCTCCTGCTGCCCACAGTCTGACACAGGCCCAGGTGAGCTGGCCTTGGACACTGCTCCTTCAAATCCACAAAATTAATCTGGTCTTCCCATTTACATACCTGAATCTGACAAAAGAATACATTTTCAATCGACTGTAAGGGCCGTTCCCAACCTTTCTGCACTCCCTCCGCCTCTCCTCCTCGCTCTGATTCACAGGGTTCCACGGGAGCCTAGCTGGGTGGGGTGGGGTGGGAGGGAGCAGAATATTGCTTCTTGGCCTGGGTAGTTTTCTGCCTGTCTCTGTTTCATACTTTGAGATAAGTTCTCACTACGATCACATGATGATTTTCCTCTGCTGTCTGAAGCTACCATGTTCATAATTCCCTTACACTCTAGATCTTCCTACCGTATGGATGCTTTCTCTAACTCTGGGCCTATGACCTGTGTAATTTCTCTAAGCTTGGGGTAATCATGGCTTGTAACTCTCTTTACTACTCATTTCTCAGCTGAATTCCTTGGTCTCTGCTTTGATATTTTCCCTCTGCTTTTCTTCCTTAAGCCGCCATTTGTCGTCTTAACTGACCTCCATGGGGAAGCTCAAGATGGATGCTGTGTCTCTCACATGTGATTCTTCTAAATCTCTCTGCATAGGTCTAATCTTCCATATTCATGGTTCTGCCCCAGCCATTCCTCTGAAATGAATCTCACGGACTGCACTGTGTTTTCCACATGAGAGCCTTCTTCCTAGATCCCAATTTCCCTTAAATAAGCCCCACAATTTGTGATTGCTGTCTGAAAAACTTAATAATTCATACTTTATCCTTCTTTAGTTCATTTTTATCAATTCTTTGTTAAAAATTTGGATATGACCCCAAATTGGAGTTCATAAACTTAGGGACCCCACCTGAACCCCAAGATTCTGCATCAGTAGTGATAGCAGAGATGCCGATGGCCCCTTGAGGGGACATGAGGAGTCATGCTGTGGGCCTGCAGCAGATAACCCGTTTGAGCTGGGCATTGAGGGAAGTAGAGGGGATGAGGGAGAGGGACAGCTCTAAGAAAAAACAAAAGCAGTACAGAAGTGAGAGAAACTTCCATGCTTGGGTGTAGGAGAACCAGCAGATGGTATGAGAAATGAAATTAAAATCAAAGGTTGAAGGCAAATTTAAAAGACTTTCTATACCCTAAGGCACAGTCCCCACCCCTACTCCCTACTATCCCACAGGGACTGACTGAGGCCTTCAGGATCCCACAGTGAAAAACCATAACTGAAAACCAAACCACTGAGGTGGGGGGCAGGGAAAGGGGAGCAGGGACGAGGGGAGAAAAGTGTATAACCAGTTATAATATATACATAAAATTAAATTGAATTTTATAAAAGATCTCTGGTGCTTGCTACTTCCTCTAATGGGACTCACTTCAGTAGTGCCCTGTCAACCAGGAGCTTAGATTCCAACTCCACGCTCCACAAGTGTAAGGTTCAGGGGTGACCAGGACCACAGAGACCACTCTGAGGCAAAGATGGAAGCTTTTATTCCGGGGGAAAACACAAGCTGCCAGGACTGACTCTCAAGAGCAGAGCAGTCAACTTGGGGTTACAGACAGTGGGCTTTATAGAGCTCTTCAGTTGGGGGAAGGTGAGGAAGGGGGAAGTAAAGAAAAGGTTTCTTTAGGGGAGATCTAAGATAGCCAGGTGTGACACCAGAACACAAACCTGGTGTCCTGAGAGATAAGGGGGCAGGAAACCTAGACCTGGGGCATTGTTAGGCAAGGAAGGGATGAGGGCTGCGTGGTTCCTTGAGGAATGTGGATGACCCACTTCCTTGTGTCTCTGTGGCCATCCTGCTGTCCTCGGTGACTCCATTTTGTCCTGACCTAACAACGGGGAGCTGGATAGGAGCAGAGCAGCAGTGTGGCTTCCGCCTGCTGTGGAAGATGGCGTGGTCCTTACTGTGCCCTACAACAAATACACAAAAGACGTACAGGGAGGAAGATGGAAGCTTCCCTGGGTGTCAGCAGCAGAGCTGTCTTTGGTGCTGAGACTGTGGGGAGTGTTTATTTTTCCCTGTGGTTTGCAGATTTCCTACAATGAACATTGTTACTTTCAGAATGTTGGGAAATAAAAATAAATTGTAGTTTTGTTATGCCTTCTGTGCCATACGCAAGTGATTTTACTTCATTCCGTAGGCAGCAGAGAGGCAATGGACTATTTTGGAAAGAAATAGTCCCATCTGGTTTGGGAGGGGTGCCCAGGGTAGTGTGGAAGTGTCTTTCTAGAGCAGCTGCCAGCGCCATCCTCCAGAAGCTCTAAGCACCTTGAGGTGACTCTTCGTGCAGGGTGGATGCGCCCCTTGTTTCTGCGTCTGCTGCTTGGCAACCCCCCTCCCCCCCATACACAGCCTCTCTCCAGCAAGAGAGCTTCTGAGACTCCCGCTTCTTGCCCGGCTTTGCTTTGTTCACACTTAAGGTGACGTCACATGGGCTTCATTGCAGTCCTAACGACGTGGTAAGATACAAGACTGGTCTGTCTGTCAGTAGCTAGGATCCTATGATACCTTCAGCTTCAGACACCCACAGAAATGTCTTGATAGCTTTTTAAATCAAGAGGAAGATTGTATTTTTAGGGCGTAGAAAATATTTTAATATATGGTATTTATCTTCAAATCATGGGCCATAGAATTTTTGTTTTTGTTTTTGTTTCTCAGGGTAGGGTCTCGCTCTAGCCCAGGCCGGCCTGGAATTCACTATGTAGTCTCAGAGTGGCCTTGAACTCATGACGATTCTCTTACCTCTGCCTCCCAAGTGCTGGGATTAAAGGTGTGCACCACCACACTCAACATAGAATGTTTTTTAGCAGAGACAGCCCACAAGGCTCAAGGACCCAGTGACCTTGAAAGTCTTAATATGGTTCTCCTATGCCACATCAGCATGTCTGCTGTCTTAGAGAGAGTGTGACCTTTTCCCTCCTAAAATAAGCCACTCCTCTAGAGCTGCTGAGCCATGCCCTATAGAGAGTATTATAAAAAGTTCTCTCTAGGGCTGGAGAGATGGGTTAGAGGTTTAAAGTGCTTACCTTCAAAGCCTAAGGACCCAGACTCAGTTCCCCAAGCCCACGTAAGCCAGATGCACATGGTGGCATGTGCATCTGGAATTCACTTGCAGTGGCTAGAAGTCCTGATGCGCCCATTCTCTCCCCTGCTTTCTCTCTAACAAATAAATAAATAGAAATACAAATATATTTTAAAAGTCCTCCCTAGAGCTGAGGAGATGGTTCAGTGAGTAAAGTGCTTGCCATGCAAGCCCGAGGACCTGAGTTGGGACTCCTAGCACCCATGTAAAATACTGGCTGGGGTGGTGCACACCTGTAATCCCAGAGCTGGGGAGACAGAAATGGAATCCATAGGGCCCACTAGCTAGTTAATCCAGTCAAGTCTGTGAGCTCTAGGTTCAGCAAGTATTGTGGTTTGAATATAAAATGTCCTTCATAAGCTCGTATGTTTGAACACTTGGGCCCTAGCCAGTGGCACTGTTTGAGGATTGTGGAGCCTTCAGGAGGTGGAGTGTTGCTGGAGGAAGTGGGTCACTGGGGCAGGCCTTGAGGTTTTATAGCCTCGCTCTCCTTTCTGTGCTGTCTCTGCTTCCTGCCTTACAATGCTGGCTCCCCGTTTCTGCTGCCATGCCTTCCTTCCCATGATGGAATGTGTGCCCCCAGAACTGTAAGCCAGATGAACCCATTTCCTTCCCTAAGTTGCTTCTGGTCAGGTATTTGTTCACAGCAACATGAAGAAGTAACTTGTTGATCTTATCTCAAAGAATAAGGTGGAAAGCAACTGAAGAAGACACCTGACATTAACTTCTAACTGCTACACATGCTTGCACCACGTCATCACACACATGAACATGCATACATACATGCACGTACACCACATACATATACACACTAAGAAAGAGAAATTCTCTTTATGTCTCTCAGCTTCAATCTCTACTCCTCTTGAGACCAAAAATATATATAAATAAAAAATATCTTATTTTCAAGGAGAGAGAGAGACAGAGAAAGAGAGAGAGAGAAAGAAAGAAAGAGAGAGAGAGAGAGAAAGAGAGAGAGAGAGCACACTCCAGAGCTTCTAACTGCTGCAAACAAATTCCAGATACTTGTATCACTTTGTGCACCTGGCTTTACGTGGGTACTGGGGAATTGAACCCAGGTCGTTCTTAACCACACAGACCAACCCTTACCTTCCTGGCATCTTCCTACACAAGCTTCCTTATGCTTGTGTCTTTCCACTACCATGGGAGGGGAGAGATGATTCACACTCACTGTCTCTACTGTCTTAGCATCCAAGAACCACCCAGTCCAATGGTTACTATACTTGTCTGTGCATTACAACCATGTGAGTGTCCTTTAAAACTTCCACAGTCAGCCTCCGGAGACAGGACACAGGGCTGAGGGGTGGGTGCTCCCAGGTAACTGCACTTGTAGACCAGTTTGAGCATTACTGCCAAAAGCCCTCACAGGCTCCTGGAAATGCTTCTCGTCAGACAAGTAAAATACTGCTTGTCCCAAGCTGTTGGAAATGGTGGCCCCCAAGTACAAACACTCTGGAAGACCAGATGCTAACAAAATCAAGATGCTCTGCTACTTAGACAAACAGGCTCCGAGGGATATCATAAAGTAAGCGGGGCAGGGCCTGCAGTCTGGAGCCAGTGTAAGTGCTCTGACCCAGGACGTGTACAGGGGGTAGGGCAGCAAGCAGCCCATGCCTGCTCTGTGCCAGCACGGCAAGGTAGGTGCTGACAGGGGCCAGAGAGTGCAAAGGAAGCCACTATCCACCACCCTGGAGAGGCGGGTGGTTGGTAGAGATGTCCAGGAGTAGAAGAAAGCACCTGGAATGTGTAGCAACGAGTGCTATGAATCAGTAACCCAGGAAGCTGGCTGGCATCCTGAGGAAGGAGACTCCTAGTAAGGACCCGCCTCTGTGCCAGGCAGGGCAGAGCACTGCTATACATGCTGTCCAGGAAGTTCCAGAGGGAGTGCTGTTGGCAGCGGCATCTGCAGCAAAGAAGGAAGTGAAACATGACTGGGAAGAAAGAGAATCAGACTATAACATGGCCTCTCCAAAAGTCTTAGCTGTCTGAACAAGGAACTCTGGAGACTAGAGAGGTTGGGTAAAGTCTCCATAGTCACACAGCTTACACATGCATGGAATTTGAACCTGATTCTGAACCCAAAGTTAATATTCACTGTACAGTGTGACTTCCCAACTAGAGAGCAGGGGTGGGGGTGATATGCTGGTTTTAGGGGAGAAAAATGACCTTACACACTACAGGGTTTATGGTGTCAAATGCCACAGAAGAGAACTGCATATGCATCATATTTGAGCAGTTCCGCTTGCACGGGGAGGAGTTTTTAGGGAATAAACATCTGAAAAGGCTCCAGGGAGGAACAACAATGATGCTAACAAACTGAGGACCACTCCTGAGGATGGTCATGGCAGTATTGACTGAGGACCACTCCCGAGGATGGTTGTGGTGGTATTAACTGAGGACCACTCCCGAGGATGGTCGTGGTGGTATTAACTGAGGACCACTCCTGAGGATGCTCATGCTGGTATTGACTGAGGACCACTCCTGAGGATGGTCGTGGTGGTATTAACTGAGGACCACTCCTGAGGATGCTCATGCTGGTATTGACTGAGGACCACTCCCGAGGATGGTCGTGGTGGTATTAACTGAGGACCACTCCTGAGGATGGTCATGGCAGTATTAACTGAGGACCACTCCTGAGGATGCTCATGCTGGTATTGACTGAGGACCACTCCTGAGGATGCTCATGGTGGTACTGTCTGAGGACCACTGCTGAGGATGCTCATGCTGGTATTGACTGAGGACCACTCCTGAGGATGGTCATGGCAGTATTAACTGAGGACCACTCCTGAGGATGCTCATGCTGGTATTGACTGAGGACCACTCCTGAGGATGCTCATGGTGGTATTGACTGAGGACCACTCCTGAGGATGCTCATGCTGGTATTGACTGAGGACCACTCCTGAGGATGCTCATGGTGGTATTGACTGAGGACCACTCCTGAGGATGGTCATGGCAGTATTAACTGAGGACCACTCCTGAGGATGCTCATGCTGATATTGACTGAGGACCACTCCTGAGGATGCTCATGGTGGTATTGACTGAGGACCACTCCCGAGGATGCTCATGCTGATATTGACTGAGGACCACTCCTGAGGATGCTCATGGTGGTATTGACTGAGGACCACTCCTGAGGATGCTCATGCTGGTATTGACTGAGGACCACTCCTGAGGATGCTCATGGTGGTACTGTCTGAGGACCACTCCTGAGGATGCTCATGCTAGTATTGACTGAGGACCACTCCCGAGGATGGTCGTGGTGGTACTGTCTGAGGACCACTCCTGAGGATGCTCATGCTGGTATTGACTGAGGACCACTCCTGAGGATGCTCATGGTGGTATTGACTGAGGACCACTCCTGAGGATGCTCATGCTGGTATTGACTGAGGGCAACTCCTGAGGATGTTCATGGTGGTATTGACTGAGGACCACTCCTGAGGATGCTCATGCTGGTATTGACTGAGGACCACTCCTGAGGATTCTCATGGTGGTATTGACTGCGGACCACTCCTGAGGATGCTCATGCTGGTATTGACTGAGGACCACTCCTGAGGATGGTCATGGTGGTACTGTCTGAGGACCACTCCTGAGGATGCTCATGCTGATATTGACTGAGGACCACTCCTGAGGGTGCTCATGGTGGTATTGACTGAGGACCACTCCTGAGGATGCTCATGGTGGTATTGACTGAGGACCACTCCTGAGGATGCTCATGCTGATATTGACTGAGGACCACTCCTGAGGATTCTCATGGTGGTATTGACTGAGGACCACTCCTGAGGATGGTCATGGTGGTACTGTTTCAGCCTATGCAGAAGGACTGGCACTCAATAATTGAGGAGTGGGGAATGCCAGGCAAGTGTCTCCAGATCTTAAGAGCCACCTGGGAGTGTCTATCCAGAAGAAATGTCCATTTAGAAATTAGGCAGGAGCCATAGTGTGTAGGGCAAATTGAAGATGGGGACAGTGACAGGGAGGAGGCCACTTCAGCAGACCAAAAGACATGAGGAGTCTGACTGTTATGTGGAACAGGCTGGAGAGACAAGGAGAACTTTTCAATAAACTCATTGGGAGCGAGATAGAGAGATGATAGATACATAGAAACATAGATACATACAAACATAGATAAGTAGATGATAGATAGAAAGATAATAGATAGATACACAGACAGACATGAAAGCAGAAGAGGTACTAGTTGGGAATGAAAGCGATTAAGCAGGAGTGGGAGAGGACAATGGTGGTAAATACGATTAAAATAAATCTCTCTCTCTCTCTCTCTCTCACACACACACACACACACACACACACATATATATATATATGCTAAGTCATTAAAGAATAAGTTTTGAAAAGGAGAAATTTGAAAAGGGGCTGTTGAGATTGCTCAGTGATTAAAGGTGCTTTCTTGCAAAGACTGCCTGCCCAGGTTTGATTCTCCATTACCCATGTAAAGCCAAAATGGAACATTTGTCTGGATTTTGTGTACAATTGCAGGAGACCCTGGTGGGTTTATTCTCCCTCTCAAATAAATAAACTAAAAACAAATATATTTTTTAAAAGGAGAAATGGATAAGATTTGGCACCTGACTTGGGGAATGGGGGGAGGATTCGAATAGGAGCATGAACCTTGGTGCAGCTGGCTTCTGGGAAGAGATGATCTTACAGTTAGAACACACTTGAGAGACAGCGACATGTGTGAGGTCACTGCAGGATACCTGGGAGGAGGTCAGCAAGAAGGAGGTCACCAGACCAGTTTGAGGTCCTCAAAGAAGGAAGTTTCTGAGGAGTTGCTCAAAGATATGAGGGTTGAAATCATGGGGTAGAGGAGGTCTCTGTGGAACAGAGCAGAGGAAAGCAAAGTAGAGGCCACCAGGATGGAGGGAGGAGAGGAGCCCAGAAAGGCATGGTGGAGAATTAACATGAGGCAGGTGGTGCTTTTCCAGGCCACCTAAGACTTACAGAAGGGCCAAGTATGGTGGTGCATGGCTGTTAGCCTAGTATTCCAGAAGCTGAGCAAGGAATGACCAAGAGTTCAAGCCAACCTGGGCTACATAACAAAAGCAGTCACAGAGAAGGATACAGTGAGGGGCCACTGAGAATTCTGGAGGAGCTCTTGACAGCAGGAAGAGAAGGAGGGAGCAGAGGTGCAAACCCACAAGTGGGGGGCAGCTTGGCCAAAGGCAGATTTGTACCCACACAGCCAGGATGTAAGAGGAGAAAGGTGAGGACAGGGCGTGTCAGCCAGCTTCACATCACTATAACAAACACCCAAGACCATCAGCTTCCAAAGAGGAAAGGTTTATTCTGTGTCACAGTTTTATCGGTTCCAGTCCATGGTCTTGTGGCTTGGGGATCTGTGGTGAGGCAGCACATCATGGTAGAATTGAATGGAAGACAAAACTGCTCAACTCACTGCCAGGAAGCAAGAGGGGATGGGAAGATGGGTCCTTCAATCACCAGATCCCATCTCTTCCCTCTTTGCAATTGTTCTACCCTGACAATCATGCCTGTGTCACGTGGGCTTTTGTAGGACACTCAAGATCCCAACTATAGCAGGCTGTGAGGTCACAAATAGGGAAGTTAAAGAACTTTGTCATCTTATCAGACAATTGTGTGGGCAGTCATTTCCTAACAATAGTTGAGGAGGAAAGAATTAAATGGACTAACAAAGAAAGCTTGGGCTTCAAACATTGCCTTGGTGTGTGTGATCATGTGTGGAACAGCAGTGAAGACCCAGCTGAGCTCTGAGAAAGCTATTCATAAAAAGGGAACATTGGCCGGGTGCAGGAGCACACGCCTTTAATCCCAGCACTCTGGAGGCAGAGGTAGGAGGATCGCTGTGAGTTCAGGTCAGCCTGAGACTGCATAGTAAATTCCAGGTCAGCCTTGGCTAGACTGAGATCCTATCTTGAACCTCCCTTCCACACCCCCCCACCAATAAAATGGATTTTGCTGAGTTATACAGGTACTAAACCAGCCACTTACGCCTCATCATATGCTGAGCATTGGAGGGAATTCCAGGACAGGTTCTTTTACAATTACTCATCCAATTACAGAAAATAAGACAAGCATAATACTCACTGTTAAGTCAGAAGAAGGAAAAAAAGCACCTGATAATTTAATATTTGCCTGATGCAAAAAAAAAAACCATCATTTCTAATAAGTACAGTTCCATGTTCCAATAATTTCCAGATCTACAGCATAGGGATGTAATTTGTGATTTACAAAGAAAGAGAGAATTCTTGGAGGGCTGGAAAGGGGGGCATTTGTGTTCTCTGTGAATCAGACATGGAGTGCCAGAGAAGTGTCATTTCCACATAGCTTCTTTTTAAAAAAAATATTTTATTTATTTATTTATTTGACAGAGAAAGAGGGAGGGGAAGAGAGAGAGAAAATGGGCCACCAGGGCCTCCAGGCACTGCAAAGGAACCCCAGATGCGTGCGCCACCTTGTGTGTCTGGCTTACATGGGTCCTGGGGCATCAAACCTGGGTCCTTTGGCTTTGCAGGCAAGCTCTTTAACCACTAAGCCATCCCTTCTGCCCCACATAGCTTCTTTTACAGATGAAGGCTAGATGAAGAAAATCACGTATCTTCATGTATGACTACGCATGTCAAGTTGGATGTGACTAAAGGAGCAAGAGGCTATGACCTGTCTCCAGAATTCCCCAGGGCGGCTATAAAGCTGGATGTCATTATGCATTCATTCATATGCAGAGATAAACTTTACCTGAATCTCTGCAGTAGGAGTCCAGGCGCAAGTCCTGGGGAATGAGCCAGGGGTAAGTTAGTGGGGTTGTGTACGCAGGATTTCAGACTCAGACAAGCCTCCTCCACTCTGCAGTCAAGAGGCCAAGAAAGCCAAGGAAAGGGTTACACCCAGGGAAGAAAGAACAAGGAAGCAAGAGGTGACTCCCCCCAGCAGGTAGAAGAAACCTAGCGGCAGCTCTTGCCTTGACTGCCTGGTGGCTGCCCGGACACGAGTCTGTAACGGTGCCACTGAGCTCGTGGGAGTAAGTTCCGTGTGCAGACCCTTGAGCTCAGGACGAAGTCCTTTTGCCGGTAGTCCAGTGTTGTAATATCCCAGTGATAGATCACTTTTTCTTCAGTGCTCAACAACTACTGACCCCCCCCCCGCCCCCACCAAGTGCTGCGTCATCCTCAGGTGCTGCCGTTGCATGACTGGCCCACGCATTCCCTCGCCGTCTGGAAGGTCCCGGGAACAGGAACATCTGGTATCCCAAGGATGGTGAAAGATTGCGATTGTCAACCCACATCCAATATGATTAAAGAGTACAGTGAACATGCCAAAAGCTATAAATATGGGTAATAGAATGGTAACTGAAAAGCAGCTTGGTTAATTGAAGCTAGTCAGCAGAGGTAGCCTGTAATTACGGGATGATCCTGTCCGGTGTGCCTCAAAGCATGACTAAGGGCGTTTATGCAAAGTGACAGGTCAAATAATTTGCATCCAACTCATTTCTGAGACACTTAAACCCAGGAAATGATGATAACCCTTCTTACAAGTTTGTTAAGTCAAGAGACATTCTTGCCTCTTCATTGTCTGTCTGTCAGACTGTCTATGGTGTGTGACATTTTCTACCAATCGGCAGTTCCAAGAAAGACTGGGTACACTATTGCATTGAGCCCTTTGGCAAATCCATCAGAGTATTAAGTGCCTGAGAAAGTTTTCCTTGACCTGACAATATGAGAAAGAAATAGAAAAACTCAGGGATGAGAAATATCTGAACTTAAGGACTGAGGGGTTTACCATAATGATGTTGTCACCTCTGCTGCAAAGTTGACAATAATCCTCATTCTCCATAGATTCTGATACACTTTCTTTCATGTGTGTGTATGTGTGTGCATGCACACACTTGGGGGTGAGTGTTGTGTGTGCATGTGTGTATGAAAGCCAAAGGGAATCATTTCTCAGGTGCCATCCACTTTTTAAAAAATTATTTATTTATTTATTTATTCATTTATGAGAGTCAGAGAGAAAGAGACAGAAAGAGAGACAAAGAGAGAGAGAGAGAGAGAGAGAGAGAGAATGGGCACGCCAGGGCCTCCAGCCACTGTAAGCAAAACTCCAGACGCATGTGCCACCTTATGCATCTGGCTTATGTGGGTCCTGGGGAATCGAACCAAGGTCCTTTGTCTTTGTAGGCAAATACCTTAACTGCTAAGCCATCTCTCTATCCTGATCCACTTTTTTTTTTTTTTTTTTGAGACAGGGTCTGTCACTGGTCTGAAACTTGCCCATTAGGCTAGACCAACTGGCCAGGCACTGGGATTGCAAATGCTTACCACTAAAACTTTTAAAAAAAAAACTATTTATTTTTATTTATTTATCTGAGGGTGACAGACAGACAGAGAAAGGGGAAGAGAGAGAGAGAGAGAGAGACAATGGGCACACCAGGGCTTCCAGCCACTGCAAACAAACTCCAGATGCATGTGCCACCTTGTGCATCTGGCTTACGTGGGTCCTGGGGACCTGAACTGGGGTCGTTAGGCTTCACAGGCAAGCGCTTAACTATTAAGCCATCTCTCCAGTCCTACTACAGCTTTTTTTTTAATGTGGATTTTAGTAATTGAACTTAGACTCTCATGGCACACGCTTTACCAATTGAGCCATCTCCACAGCTCCTGCCATGTGCATTTTCAAATGGACAGGTTAAAACCTCCAGATCCTCAAACTTGTTTAGATTTCTTATGCAACAGTGTTGGAAGGGGTTGAAATGAAGATGTGGGTCTTCTCTGCAGTTGCTCTACAGTGGAGTCTTGGGCATCTCCTGGACAACCTCAATGTAAGTCTTGAACACTAACCCACTTTTCTTACAATGGCTACTCCATCTGCCTCTGAGACATTACCTGTGGAAGATCTGCAGGCCCTTCTCAGGCTACTGACGTGAGCTCAGTGTCTCCCCAGCAAGCGTCCACTCAGCCAAGCTCCCAGCCCCCTGCCCCCACACACCATGTTCTCAGCTTGGTAGAGAGCACTGCCCGGAAGCCAGAACCAGAAAATCTGGAATTATCTGTTTCCTTTTCCTCCTTATTTTCAATTGATCTAGGGCTTGCCAATTGTAACTCCAAATTGTCACTGAATCTGCTTCACCTGGGCTGTGGTGTGGACTGCTGCATTAGCTTTCCGTCTCTGCCTCAATTCTAGTTTCCCACAAAATGTTATCACATTGTGCTCAAAATCTTTTTGTAAGAGTCCAACTTAAAATCCTTCAGTGAAGCCAGGCGTGGTGGCTTATGTCTTTAATCCCAGCATTTAGGAGGCAGAGGGAGGAGGATTGCCATGAGTTCAAGGCTACCCTGAGACTACATAGTGAATTCCAGGTCAGGCTGGGTTACAGTGAGACCCTACCTCGGAAAAAAAAAAAAAAAAAAAGAGTAGAAAACAATCTTTCAGTGGGATTCCTTGAGGACGAAATGTCTATACTCTTTCATATAGTCTGAGCCCTTTCTTCTCTAGCTTCATTCTAATCATGCTCCACTGCACAAGAACTTCTCTCACCTCCTTAAATAGACCTTGCTGTCTGCTCTCTACCCCCATTCAACTGTAAGTTCCATGGACACAGGAGCAATATTCATTATAATTTCATAATTTCCCAAGGACCTAGAGGGGGACCTGGCCTTCAAATACAGCCATAACCTATGTGTGCAGCGTTCTCCCAGTTTCCCTCTTATAGGCAATGCAATTTAATCCCCAGGTTCCCATCTTGAGTTTACAGCACACAAAGTCACTCTGTGTGCACAATGCCATTTCATGATCTCAGGGCACACTATGACCGTGACACACACACACACACACACACCATTGTTGTGTCAGCAGATGTCATGGTTATCATGTACTAAGAACTTTTCCTCATGTGAGTCAGGCTTCTGTGCGGATCAAACTAGTTAGTCTTTGTTAGGAACTCACTTCACGGTCCATGGGCATGTCTCCTTTTCATCAATCCAGTCTGAACAAAACCCTTGTGATCTTTTCCTCAAGTCTCCAGGGCATAAATCTCTCCCCTCATGCTCTCCAGGGGCATGCCTTCCCTTTTTAAGTCTCTTTGTTTCACAGAATATTGGGAGCACTGCCCCCAAACCAGAGCGAGAGAGTTATTACTAGTTTTGATTTCTTTTTCTGCTTAACCCCGTATTCCAATGGATCTAGTTGCAGATCCAATATTTGGAGACTCTGAAAGTTATGCTTGTTTCTTTTGATCACCAGCAAGTTCCTCCTGTTTAAATTTTGCCAGTCTTCTCCTTTGGGATGAGCACTCCAGTCCTACCCAACAACCCGAACTCTTCTAAGCAGCAGAAGAGATGTGTGAAACCCATTCTCATCGTTCATGATACCTGAAAGAATACCAACCTTGGACAACTTAAAAATTCCATGGTATTCTTATTTATTTATTTATGGTTTTTTGAGGTAGGGTTTCACTGTAGCCGAGACTGACCTAGAATTCACTATGTAGTCTCAGGGTGGCTTTGAACTCACAGCGATCATCTTACCTCTGCCTCTCCGGTGCTGGGATTAAAGGCATGCGCCACCACGCCCAGCTCCATGTTATTTTTAAAGTGTGTTCGGATGAGGCTTATTTTCTTCCCTGCTGCAAGTCCTATACCATCACTAATACTGGGTTTAGCAAATGGCTCAGTTGGAGGATCACTTGCCGCACACACATGCGGATCTTAGTTCAGTCCCCAGCACCCATGTGAAAACATGTCTCAGCGTGGAGAAGGGCAGCGTGCAAGGAATGCTGGGGCCCCATGGTCAGCCAGTCTAACCCTAAAGCCGGGCGCTCCAGGTTCAGTGAGAGATTCTGTCTCAGGAAAACAAGGCAGAAAAGCAATACAGGAGGACATAGACGCCTTACTCTGGCCTCCACACATGTGCATGTACCTGTGCAAACACACAAGGACCACACAAACACCCTACTTACTACATGTACACACACAAAGTCACTGTCAATTGTTAATTAACTTTTTGTTGACAGCTTCCATACATACAAACAATATACTTTGATCAAAATTCTCCTCCACTCTGTCTTTTCCCCATCCTCTGTTTCCCCTCCGTTGAATCCCTTCTTTTTCCAACTTAGTGTCAAGTGTTAAGTAACATATTATCAGTAAAATAATGTGAGACGTATCTTGCCCTTTACCATATCCCATGAGGAGGAATAACAGATTAGAAAATTCAGAAGTCTCTTGAGTGTCGAGGGAGAAATCTGGACACATTTATCGTAGATGTCAGAGTGTTCACAGAACAAAGGGACTGTTCTGAAGATGACATGTGAAGAGGGGAAGGTTCGTGGAACAGGTTTCAAAAAGGTTTCCTTCTCTGTGACCCTTTACCCCCCCTTCCCGGCCAGTCCCCAGCCCCGGAACAACACAAAACTCCCTTTGTTCTTCAGCATGGGCGGCCCGTCTTTGCTGTGAAAACCTGTATCTAAGCTATATTACGCAACGCCAGCTGCACCTCGGTTCTGCTCTTGTCCTCTTATTCATCTTTTGCTGATGCCCTGCTCCGAGTCAGGCCACACCTGGTGCCGTGTGCAACTCCAGAGCTGCACGTCTGGAGAGACTGAGGCAGGCTGGGGCATGCCCAGAGGTTTGGCCACTCAAAGCCATGCCTGATGAAGAATTCTTAACAGAACGTTAGGCGTGTCATAGGAGACCTGGCTGCAGAGGTCTGAGAGTCCTTCAGAACCTTCCAAGGACTAGAGCGTGCCTGGAGTGGGAAGAACCGCATGCAGGAGAGAAGTGCTCAAGGGTCAGGATAAGGAAGACGCCCCGAAGAGTTCTCCAAAAATAGACAGACTACTCAAGAGCATTCTCTCTGTCTAGATCAAAGCTTCAATAGCTTTAAGAGATGATGAAGCTAGAATTTTGGGGTCCCTAACAATCAAGAGAGACTACAGCTTTCAGATGTAGTTTTAAAAAATATCTTCATGTTGCTTTATGTGCAGGAGATATCTTCATTGTATTAAAATTGGGTTTATGTTGGGAAGGAGATCATGAATGTGAAGAGATAATTACTGCATGGCATTTTTTAGAAGTGTCATGCTAAAAGGATGTCTCAGACAGCACAAAAGAGGGAGTGACTGCTACTGCAGAAGCTGGAGAAGGTTTTTGTTTTTTTTAATTTTTTTCTTTTTCATTTTTATAAAGGAGGTGGGTTTTCAGATCAGTCTTATAGAATTAGGCCACCATGTTCACATGGGAGAAATAGCATGTGCCAAAGTACAGAAGAACACTGCCTGTGTGTGCAAGTAGCAGGAAGTTTTAAGATCAGGTTTGAATGATCTCAGAACTTAAGGTCATTGTGCCTCTTGTTACGGGAGGAACCACTAAAGATAAGCAGGGGTGTGGAGAGAAGACAAGGCTGTGTAAGTTGTGACTTGTTTCATGAGGTATCTGGACTTTGGGGCCATTGAGGAAGACTATTTTTTTTTTTTTTTTGAGGTAGGGTTTCACTCTAGCTCAGGCTGACCTGGAATTCACTATGTAGTCTCAGGGTGCTCTCAAACTCATGGTGATTCTCCTATCTCTGCCACCCGAGTGCTGGGATTAAAGGCGTGTGCCACCACGCCTGGCTGGGGAAGACTTTTGACTGGGTGTAATGAACTGACAGCAGGGAGGAGGGGTGGATGGGGCAGGTCACTATTTTAGAGGGAGAATTGATACGGGGCTGACAAAGAAGCAGGAGCAGGTGAACATGACTCAGACATATCAGATGGAGACACTAAGTCAAGGATGGCAACACCGCAGGGACAGGGCTGATTAAGAGCTGGGGCTCAATCATGGTGACTTGGAGGTACACATGGATTGCTGAGTTGAGACAATCTGGTGATTCCCAGAAATGAAGGTCCAGGAGACAGATGGAAGTTGGCAACATAATACCAGGTATGAGTGAGTCATCTACATAGGACCTCTCCCTTTTCTTGCCTAGAAACAGCCTCCTTTATCTGGCAAGAGCTTTTCCTTTCTCTCCTCATAGTGTCCAGCTCGAGGCTGTCCCTAGAGGTGCTGGATGCTTCCATCGCTGTGTTTCCTGATCACCACCATTCATCCAGAGGCCTGACACGAGAGGCCAACATGATCAGTGATTTCTTTCTTCATTGAAAGAAAATTTCCAAAATAAGCAGGGCATGGTACCTGCATATCTTTTATCTTCATGGCACTCAGGAGGCAGAAACAGGTAGATCTCTGTTTGAGGCCAGCCTGGCCTATATAGTAAGCTCCATTCCAGCCAAGGATACAAGGTGAAACCTTGCCTTACAAAGGAAAAAAAAAAAAAAAAAGAAAGGAAAAGAGTAGAAGAAAAATAAAATTTCAAATTATTCAGACTAGCACAATGAACCCCTATGTCTTTAATATCAAGCTTTAATAACGATAAACTCATAGCCAACCATGGCTCAGCTATCTCTCCATCCACTTCCTTCTTTCACTTGTTAGTTTGAAGCAAGTACCATAAGTACCACATACCTGGGATTTCTCTTTCTAGTACAAATAAAAAACTGGAATTAAGAGCTGGAGAGATTTCTCAGTGGTTAAGGCACTTACTTCCAAACCCTAGTGACCTGGGTTCGATCCCCAGTACATGTGTAAAGCCAGATGCCCCAAGCAGCAGATGCAATTGGAGTTTGCAGCAGCAAGGGGTCCTGGTATACCCATTCTCTCCCCTCCTTTCTCTCCCTCCCTCCACCTCTGTTTGACAATAAATAAAATATTTTTAAAAACCTAGACTTGTTAGAAGTCATGCTCCCATCATGCTGAAGAAGCCAGTTAACCGTAAGAGGATGAAACACACATGAAGTAGACACAGGGTGTGATGGTTAAGTTTTGCATTAACTTGATCTGTTTAGGAATTCACAGACATTCCCCTGGGTCTCTGAGGTTGCTTCCAGGAAGGATTAACTAAAGGAGGAAGTCCTTCCCCTGGGGTAAGCCCTTCCCCCAGAGAGGGTAGAGGGGGCTTTATCTAAGGAAGCTCTGGGAAGGAAAGGATCCCCTCCTCCCACCTGGCTGCCAGTGCTGCTTTCTGCCTTCCAGAGTGGACTGAAGACCAGAGTGGACTGAAGACCAGCGTGGACTGAAGACCAGTGTGGACTGAAGAGCAGCGGCTCTCCAGGAAGCTTCCAGGCCTTCAGTGCTGGACTGGGACTGCCAAGGCATCCAGCCTCATGGACTGAGCAGGTTCCTTGACTCTCAGGCCTTCAAACTGCTATTGTTGGACTGCTGTAAACTAATCCAATAAATTCCCTTTTAATACAATTCATTCTATTGATTCTGTTTCTCTAGAGAACCCTAATACAAGGGTAAAAGAGTCTTGGTGACTTTTTCAGTGTGTGGCTCCTAATGTTTTGGAGGAACTCTCCATAGTTTGGTTGTTAGGCCTGTAGATTCTTTGAGTCCAAAGTCTCCTGTCCTAAGGAGGTTGGGTTCATCTGTATCCCTCACCACAGGGCATTCAGACTAGTCAATACTCAACTAACGATGGAAGCTACCTGTGCAGCATGTTCCCTCCTGTAAGGACATGCAAGTCCAAGTCCTTCGGCACAGAGGCTGTCTCCTTAATGACAATGTCGCTAATGCTAGTAGCAGGAAGGGACCTCTCCCATCTCTGAATCACCAGGCACTCCCATGGCATGTCTCTCATTCTCCTTTGTTCTAGAGTAGTTTGAGCCAGACAGGAGCTTCTGTTATAGCCATAAGCCTCCGTCAGTCAGGGTTCATTCTCCACCTCACTCCCAACATCAGATGTATAAAGTCCAGCGATGCCACAAACTTCTGCTGACTGGATGAAGAAATACAAAGAATCCCACTTTTGCTAGATAGAGGTGGAGTGGCAGGCAAAAGTTGAAAAGAAAAGAAACACCGGGGCAGTTTCTGTAGAAAATTCAACTCAAGTGTATACAAGAGAAAGGAAGTATGTGAGTATTATTCAGAAATGTAGCCATAATAAAACCAAGAAAGCAGTGTTATCGTCATATATGATTTGCTTTTTGAGACAGTGTTTTACTCTGTAGCCCAGGCTGGCCTCGACTCCTGTATTCTGGCTAGCCTCAAACTAGTGACAGCCTTCCTCCATCAGCCTCCCAGTGCTGGGGTTATAGGTGTGGGACCCCAGGCCTGGCTTCTGTGCTAGTTTAATAAACACATGGAAACTACCCACATGCAGCCATGGTCACTGCCCTTCCCAATGCACTCCTCCCCAGAGTGAAGATGGCCTGGGTTTAAAGCAGAAAGTGCCCTGTGTCAGATCTTCTCAAACTTCATCCTACCCCAGGGCCATCTAGGAATCCTGTTCTAAGACAGATTTCATTCCTTAGTTCTGGGGTGATCTGAGGTTGCTTCGATAGGACCAACTCCTGGCGTTGGTGATGTCTTGGTTCAGGTGCCGCCCTCTGAGTATAAGAATGTGCGTCAGTGGTCCCCAAATGTGGCTGTGATTTAAATGACCAAGAAGCTTCAGAAGCACAAATGCCTATGTCCTACCTCAGATGCTGTACTTTAATTCATCTGGGCTTTGGGAATTTTAAAAAGATCTCCAAGTCATTTGAAATGCAAGTATGCGATATACATATATATGCATACATACAAGTTGAAATCTTTGTGGTGTTATTGATACTTTTCTAAAATCATTACATATCTTAATATGTATATACAGACAAGCAAAGAACACAGAGAAAACTCATGATCCCACTCGGTGAGATTAACTATCACTAGAATTAACACTGCATGTCATTCAGATTATAGAAATGAATGTATTCCTAAATATATCCAAATAATTTTATTTCTGCCCAGATGGGATCATGTTGTAGTTACCTTAACATTGCCGAGACAAAGCACCTAACCAAAAGCAGCTGAAAGGAGGAGGAAAAAAAAAATATGTACATATATATATTTTGTTTGGCTTACAATCTCTGGGGGAAGCTTCATGATAACAGGGAAAGCATGGCATGAGTAGGGGATGAACAGGGGGGCAACAGCAACAGGAGACTAAGCCAAGTTCTAGCAAGGAGGAGCTGGCTATAAGTCAGAAGCCTGCCCCCAACTCCACCCCCCCCCCCCGCTACAACACACCTCCTCTAGCAAGGCTCCACCTCCCAAATTACCACTGGTGGGATCCAAACATTCAAAACACATGAGTTTATGGGAGACATCTGATTCAAACCACTGCATTCTACCCCTGAACCCCATAGCCTCACGATCAACCATGATGTAAAATGCAACACATTCAGTGCAACTTTAAAAGACTCCACAGCTTCTATCACTCCCAGTGCTGCTCAAACTTCTCCATGGTCCAGGGTCTCTTAACTGTGAGTTACAAAACATTGATATCAACCCCACGCTTCCACCTATTCACACATACATGGTACACACACACTTGCGGCCACATGCACATGAATGCACACACACACACACACACACACACACACACATGCAATCACACACAGACACGCACAACTTTTTAAAAAAATATAACCAGTTGTTTTATTCTGTTTTGCTTTAATCTTTTTCTTCCTGTGATTTTTGTTTGTTTTGAAGTGTGGTCTCACTCTGCCCAGGCTGACCTGGAACTCACTCTGTAGCCCAGGCTGGCCTTGATCTCAGGGCAATTTTCCTGCCTCAGCATGTGAGTTGCTGGGGTGAAAGGCATGTGCCACCACGCCTTGCTTTTCTTCCTGTGATTTTTGGCCATTTGTATTTCTTTTTAAAATTAAATGTATATTCATTCCTTCTGCCTATAGTCCTTTTGAGAGAGATGAAAATTCATCTACATAATCTTAACAGTCCAAAATTGCTACAGTGCTTTTAATAACTGCAGTCTCCTTGCTGTTGCTCCTGACTTCTCATGAGCTGTTGCCATAGGCTGCTAAATCTTGGGTTAAGGCCAAGTATCTTTGCTTTAGAGAGGAATCGGCTCCCCAGCACCCTCGTCTTTTCCTAGACTTGAGGAGGGTGGTTGGCTCAGAGTCCTGAAACTTTTGCAAGTCCAGGTGGAACCTCACATCTCACTTTGGATGGTGTGGAGATGAGTCAGAGGGTTGAGGATACAATCCCCACACATCCCAAAGAGAGGGACCTTGTGCATGCTCCTCAGGCATCCCCTCTGATAAGGAGTACTTTCATATCAAGCTTTGGGAGACAGCCAGTTGGCTTAATGTTAACGATGTGTTTTACAGGAGGATCTGGGCTGCATGGCATCTGTTTAACCTCTGGAGACATCACAAAGAACCAAGCCTTGGGTGCCGAGAGCTTTGGTTCACATGCGTTTGTCTGCAGTTTCATGACCTGGAACCTTCCGTCTAGCACAGAAGTATTGGGAACTGGTGAAGTTTGGGGCAGGCAGTCATTTCACTGGGACATCATGCTTAGAAGAGATTATTACAGTTTTCAGTGTCCTGTGTAGCTCTTGCAAGAACTGGCTGTTATTAAAAGAGCAAGGCTAGCTGGGTGTGGTGGCATACGCCTTTAATCCCAGCACTTGGGAGGTAGAGGTGGGAGGATCACTGTGAGTTGAAGGCCAGGCTGGGACTAGAGTGAGTTCCAGGTCATCCTGGGCTAAGGTGAAACCCTGCCTCAAAAAGACAAAAAAGAAAGAAAGAAAGAAAGAAAGAAAGAAAGAAAGAAAGAAAGAAAGAAAGAAAGAAAGAAAGCAAAGACAATAAAAAAGAGCAAAGCTGTCTCCTGACTTTCTCTCACTTTTTGTCTTGCCGCACAATCTGTCTCTTTCACACCAGGTCCCACCATAATGCCATCTACTATGTTGTGACACAACCAAGGGGCCCCTCAGTGGAGGCCAAACCAGTGGGGAATCCTGATTGGGACATTGATCCTCAAATACAGAAACAGAAACAGAAATCTACTATGTTGTGACACAACCAAGGGGCCCCTCAGTGGAGGCCAAACCAGTGGGGAATCCTGATTGGGACATTGATCCTCAAATACAGAAACAGAAACAGAAACAGAAACAGAAAATGGATCAAGTCACCAAGACTCTGGTGAGTTCTGTTGGCAGAAAGACTGTGCATGTTGTAATACATTGCTTCTGAGAGAAGTGAGTACTGGGAGACACAGGAGCCCGGGCTGGTCTCTTCTGGGCTCTGCCTTGTGCACGTTGTTCATTTGTCAATTTCCATCTTTACCCTTTCCCTGTTATAAGTCTTGACTATAAGTCTGACAGGTTTTCTAAAAGCTGGGTATCTTTGTAGCAAATCATTAAAGCTTGGAATCTTCTTAGGCCCCTCTAACACTGGACCCCAAATTAAAACTACAAGAGTTACCTTTATAACATATTACTCTACTGCTATTTAAAAACCTCAAACCCTCAGGAAATTACAGAAGTTTATGTAACAAATACCCATCACCCTGAAGGAATACATTTTATAAGACTTGCTTCAGTTTCTCTTTCATCTTCCTTTCTTTCTTGTTTTATTAAGACACACACACCAAGTTTCTTTTATATACCCACACTGGTCCTGGTCCTGAACTTCATGAGACTTGGGGTATGTTCTCCCTTTTGGGCTTTTAGAGTTTTTTTTTTTTTTTTAATAGTAGGATCTCACTCTTGCCCAGGCTACCCTGAAACTCACTTTGTAGTCACAGGCTGGCCTTGAACTCACTCCTCTTGCCTCTGCCTCCTGAGTGCTAGGACTAAAAGCATGTGCCACCATGCCTGGCCCCTTTTGGGTTTTTATACTGTCTTCTTGTGTGCTTGTATGTATCCCTTTATCAGTAAGATGGGGATCTTGCGATTTTTTTTTTCTGAAACAATGTAATTTTGATAAGTTAGTGAAGCATGATAACTCAGTTTCAACCCCAAAAGATATGTATTGAGACACACTTACTGTGTGCCAGGTATTTACCAAGGGCTTCTAACATGGTGAATGTATTTCAAACCTGTTAAATTTCCTATGTACTTTCTCTATGGTTCTTCTGAAATGCTCATCCTTCCTTCATCACTTGAAGAGTCTTCTACCAAGTCAGATGACGGGGGCGTAGTCAGGGATGACATTCTTGGGCTCTGGATGCCCTGTTCAGAGCTTGCTGCTCAGCAGCACAAGGGAGAGGCAATAGTCTGCTCCCGAGCCACGAAGACTATGACATCCCCTGTTTCCTGCATTATCAGGCTCAGTCTCCAAACTGCTGTGTTTTAGCACTTGGCTAAACCTCACTATATCTATCCACAGAAGGTAAGCATGAGTGAGACCCAGTCTACTAGCCACTGGCTTATGTAATGACCTATTCAAGCTCTCTGAGTCTTGACTTCCCCATATATAAGATAAGGTGGCTTTGACGGACTAGTTCTTCTAACTCCCACCTTGCACAAAAGTTAACTCCAAATGGATCAAGACCTGGAATTCTAAAACTGCTTAAAGGAAATCATAGGTGCTTTGGCTTGAATATAGAATGTTTCCCATGGATTCACATGTTTGAATACTTGGTTGGTCCCCAGTGGGTGGCACTATTTTGAGAAGGTTGTGGAGATAGCTGGAGGAAGTGGGTCCCTGAGGGTGAGCCTTGAGGTCTTAGAGCCAGGCCCCACTTCCTGTCTGACATCTGCTTCATGATTGTGAACACAATGTGATTCGCTCTGCCCCTCTCCTGCCACCACGAAACTTCCCCCTTGAAACTGCACAGCTAATTAAAACCTTTCCTTCCTTAAGTTGCTTCTGATCATGTACTTTTGTTCAAAGCAATAAAAAAGTAACTGATGCAATAGGAAAATGCTTCAAAATATAGACACAGGCAGTGACTTAAAAAAATCCATTAGTACAGGAAATAATCTTCAGACTTGAGAAAGGGGAGTAAATGAAATTAAAAGTATTTGCACATCAAGTTAAACAATTACCAACAAAGAAAACACCTACAGAATAGTTTTTTTGCCTACCACACATCAGATAGGGGATTAATACATTGAGTAAATAAAGACTGTAAAAGATTTAAAAACAAACAAACAAACAAAAAAAAAACAGGGCAGCCAGAGCCCAAATCAATCAAGCAATAAATGGGCAGATAAATTGAACAGACAGCTCTCAAAAGAAAAAAATGCAAGTGGCCTAATGAATATATGAAAAATCGTAAACATTCTTAACCATCAGGGAAATGCAGATTCAAACTGCCTTGAGATTCTGTCTCATTCCAGTCAGCATCGCTGTGATCAAGGAAACAAACGACAATGCTGGCACGGGTGTGGGGAAAAGGGACATTTATCCATTGCTAGGGGAATGAAAACGAGTACAGTCCTCCAAACACTGAAAGTAAAACTACCATATGACCCAGCTACACCACTCCTGGGTGTACACTCCACGGACTCTAAGTCAACGTATCACAGACGTACTTGCATGTCCACTTCTTGTTGCAGTACTCACAGCAGCCAAGATGTGGAACCAACTTCAGTGCTTACAAGCAGATGAATGGCTAAAGAAATGTGGCCTTAAATTCCGTCATTTACAAGAAGATGGATAGATGGAAGATCACCATATTAAGGAAACTAAGCCAGATTCAGAGAGACAAATATGCTTCCCCCCACCATAAAAAAATGTAGATTGAAGCTGGGTGTGGTGGTGCACACCTTTAATTCCAGCACTCAGGAGGCAGAGGTAGGAGGTTTGCTGTGAGTTTGAGGCCAGCCTGAGACTACAGAGTGAATTCCAGGTCAGCCTGAGCTAGAGCTAGACCCTACCTCGAAAAACAACAACAACAAAAATAAATGTATATTTAAGACTGGGAAGATGTCTCAGCAGTTAATGGTGCTTACTTGCAAAGCCTACTGGCCTAGGTTTAATACCCCAGTACCTATGCAAAGCCAGGTGCACAAAGTGGCACATAAATCAGGAGTCTATTTGCAGAGGCAAGGGGATCTTGCACACCCATATTGTCTCTTTCTCAAATAAATAAAAGAAATTAGAAAAACTGCAGCTTTAAATACATAGGTTTATATACACATGAAAGTAGAAGACATGAACAGAGAAGAGGGATGATATAGAGAGGAAAAAGTCTCAGTGTGGAGAGGGAAGCAAGAGAAATGAGTGAGGAGAGGACAAAATATCTCATTTTCCTTAATATGTGGACCTAGATTTAACTCTCTGCATATGCATGTATATGTACATATATATGTATGCTTGAATTCATTCAGCAAGCGCTTCCTAAGTGCCAGGCAGAGCCAGGGAATGGAAAACCAGGGAAGGGTCCAGGCATACTCCCAAGTATGTCTTTCAGGGTGGAAGGATAGATTTTTTGGGGGGAGGGGGTGGGTTTGAGGTAGGGTTTCACTCTAGTCCAGGCTGACCTGGAATTCACTATGTAGTCTTAGGGTGGCCTCAAACTCACAGAGATCCTCCTACCTCTGCCTCCTGAGTGCTGGGATTAAAGGCGTGCGCCACCACGCCTTGCTGGTTTTTCTTTTTCTTATATATTTTTATAGAGGAGGTGGCCTAGCAAGCTGACTCCTCTCACATGTGGATATTTGCTTCGATTTGATATGAACCCTCCACTCCAAGCCATGTACTGCACTACATAAAGGCTCTAGGAAACAAGGGAGAACGAGACAGAATGTCCAAGTCCCTAGCCACAAGGGTTCTGAAGCATGCAGGGGGCCACAGCCACAGGGTGCAACAGAGAGTACGGAAGGTCCTCGACAGCAGGGAAGACACCGACCTGTCTGAGCCAGGGCTTCTTTCGAGAGAAAGGGGTGGGGCTGTACATTCCAGGGCGTCACACAGAGGGAAGGCACTACGAGCGCAGAGGCATTCTCCCCAAAGCTAACAGCATGGCAAAGGCATCGGGAGGGGGCAGAGTCCTGGAGGGGATCAGAAGCCCAGTATGCACGAAGCAGACCTTCATACATGTGGAAAGCAATCAAATGAACACAGGACCTGCTTGAAAGAGCTCCGTCAACAGGAGCCTCGTGCGCATGCAGTGACCACACTCACTCTCAGCGAAGTGAGCACAGTGGCCTAGAAGGGTGGTGGCATCAAAATGAAGAACAGGCAGAATGACAGGCATCACCCAGATCCTCCCAAGGCATGAGTCTAGGAAGCCTGGCATTTCAAGCATGAGGATCACTCTTAACACATGATTAAACAACTCATCTTTAGAAAAAAAAAAAAAGCGAGAGGAAATGGGATTTATTATCTATTGAACAATTGGGTTTTTCCATTTTCTCTCAGAGCAGAATTGAGTTCTCTCCCGGAAAACCACAATCCACAGAGGGGAGAAGGAAGGAGACGTAAACATAACTGAGCCCCTGAAGGGCAGGCAGCAGACAGAGGCTGCTTCAGGAGATGCAAAGTCGAGAACATAATGAAGTCAGATTAAATGACTCATCACTATTGAAACCAGTTAACGGAGGGAGACCTGAGAAGGTCAAGGAAACCGTGTTGATGACAAATTATTCCAGGCAATGCTACCATGCCAGGTGCTTTTGCTTGCTCTAGAGAGAATAAACAGGAAAAAGCTCTTCTGGAAGCTTCTTGTCCTTTGACCATCCTCCCAGCTTCCTCTGACCACATCACATCCAAACCCAGGGATTCTAGCCCAGATGATGATCTCCCCAGGTGTAAAAACCGCCACACATGTTTCCTACCTGCCTGTCCCCAGTTGCTGCCAAGCACTCTGTAAGGTGGCACTGAGCACTCACCTCTGCAGCCTCCAGCACTCCATCTCTGCAGAGCTCTGCAAGGTGGGTGCAGACTTCCTTGGTGTTTTTCCCAAGCCACTCACCCACCTTGGAACTCTCTTCTGAATTCACTCCAGTTTTCTGGCGGTTCAAAAGACAGAATGTGGGCTTGGGAGAGAGCTTAGTGGGTAAAGTGCTTGCCATATAAGCATGAGAACCAGAGTTTGGATCCCCAGTAGCTACGTATGATGCCAGGGGTGGCAGGATACTAACACACATGTGCACACATGCACGTAAACATGTACACACACACACTCAAAAAGGGAAAAGGGAATCTGATTTTTGTTTGCACTGGCAGACATATAAGTACACCCACCCCCACCATAAGGAGCAAGGACATGCCAGCCTTGTCCTGTCCTGCAACCTAGACATGGAGTTCTATTGTAAGAGTGGAATGAATAATGGAATTTATATAAAGTACATGGTCTTTCACACGGCAGTTCATTTAGGTTACTGGACAGGTGGCAAGGGTCTTGTCCCCACTTGTTTTGTCTCAGGTCCTCTGTAGCCTGAAGATGTTCAAAGTGCAGAGATACTGTCTCCTTGTGTCTGCACTTGACCATGGAGGTCTCCACCACATGCCTGGCCTCAGAGAAGAGCAGGTGGCAAGAAGGGGGAGTCCATGCAGAGTACTTAGCCAGGTGTTCAATCCATACGAATTACTATGCATTATCTAACTCATTATACTTATATTTCATCTTTGGAAACTGTTCCTTGGCCTAGATTGCACAGCCCCAGAGTGCTAGGCTCCCTGCTTTTTAAACCTATAAAGGCAGTAGAGGCACACATGGTCAGATGCAGGCACAGGGAGAGAGTGACCCCCACCTTCCTGGAGCAGGCAGTCTACAGAAGGTTTGAGACAAGGTAAGTGGAGCAAGAATTTGAGGACCTCCAGGAGGGGTGAGTAGTAGGCACTTGGAGGAGGACCAGCTCTCTGTGGTAAAGTCCCACTGTGCAAGACTGAAAAGTTGTGCTCCCACAATGCTCTGTCTCTGTCTGAACTGGGGATAAGCTACCAGGCTTCCGTTTGGCCCTAGTCACAGGGTGATAGAGCGTTTACCAGAGCCAGGCCCTGTGGGGTCCTGGGCAGAGTGACGAGGCTCGTCTCTCTTCCAAACACTCTTAATCACAACACCGACCTCTTTACCTCTGACCTCAGCTTGCCGGGTGCTCAGTGGTGACACACTCAGAGGGAGAGAGAGGAGATGTATATGTGGCCACAGCCACATAGCCATTCACTCATTACTGACACTTGTGTCATCACAAGCCAATGACGTTCCTATGTTGTGAAAAGATGAACACAGGAAACAGATGATGGTGAAATTGCACAACACTGTGAATGTACCTAAAGCTATGGCAATGTACACTTAAAAGTAGGGGAAATGGGAACATTTATAGAAAGCATATTTTATATTTTATTTATACAACTATAAAGAAGGGAGATGATGTCAGGTGACCACAAATCAGCTTCCAGACTGAATCTAGCAGCTTACTGAAGGAGATGATTTCAGCTCGGTCAGCTAGCTCTGCCTCTCACCACTTGTGTCACTGGGCAAATTGCTTAATGAGTTGAAATTCCCATTTTGGTTTGTGTAAAGCAAAAAGTGTTGGAATGATGATGTGAGATCAGTGAAAAAATCTTACTGTACTTGACTGCTCAACCATCCCAGTTTGCTTGGAACTGAAGGATTCTCAGGACATGAGACCTTCAGTGCTAAACCCATGACAAATTCAGACAAACCAGGATGGTCAGATTCTCCCACAGGGCCTGACATGGTACAGAGTCCTGCTGCTTCTACCAGCTCAAGAACTAAGCCTTATTCCTCATTTCATTTGCATAACTAGGGGAGGCGGGTCATAGTTATGTCAGCTTTGCAGAGGAGGAAACAGAACAGCCAGGATCTGAACCCAGGCAAGATTAGATTAAGATTTGATGCCACACAGTCTTAATGACTTGGCTCAGTGGTCAAGAACGTGCTTACCACATACGAGGCCCTGACTTCGATTTCCAGCAACATAGTGAAACAATGTACTATTCCCTCTTCCAAGTGTACAAAGCAGAGTCCAAGAGATGGATTTAAATGTTTTAACTGTTACATCATGCATCTTACAATGGCTCTGTTGCTACTGTTACAAGACGAAAAAGAAGGATCACCTGGGAGCATGGAAAAGACAACGTTTGCAACGGTCACACCCCGTCAGACTTAGACAAACCCAGGCTCTCCTGTGTGAAGAACATACACGTAGTTGTGGGTCCAGGGAAGCCCCAGGTCCCAACCAGATGACTGAAGTGAGAGGAGCTATAATTGGCAGATGGAAGAATCTATGTGGAATCCCCCTGCCTATTTACCAAGGAAACACAAAACCTATCACAGTGATGGTCAGTGTTTAACAGATGAATAAACATTTCAAATAATATGAACAATGACCGTAAACACGCAAGTTCCTGGAAACTGGTGCACTCCCCCACTGTTGGTGGTGTTGGTGACACCACCCAGTGAGATGTTGTGTGGCAGCTATGAAGTGTGTGTAACAATGCGTAAACGTGCTCAGTATGTGAGCCTAAGGGAGAGCAGCTGAATTTAGAACTCGGCTCTAGCTGTGTTTACCACAGGGTAACATTTTTGCATAAATGTCACCAGGGCCTGGAAAGCGACTTGGAAAAATAAAAGCATCTGATGTGTTAAGGGGGAGGACTGTGGTGATTCTGCCCGCATTTCCATTTCTTCTGTTTGTTTGTGTAATAACCACAAGAAAGAGGACAACACCCCAATTGGCCTACTTTTCTGCCTACAGCTCCATTCTGGGCCTGCTCCTCCTCACTGGCAGGGTGACTCCAGGCTGAGCAGCGATCCTGCTTCCGAACCCCTCAGTGCTCCCTTCGCCTGCTCTCCCGAGCCGTCATCCCGCTTCCCCTCAGGCTGGACTGTAGCTGGGGGCCCCGAGGGCAAAGATGACCCATCCTCCTTCTTGCTTATATCTGCATGCTGTTACCGAGGGAGAATTAGCCAAACCCAGCACTTGGCTGGTTTCCCCTTTCTGGTTTCCCTGTCTGCACAAGGCAAATGGGTAAATGGAAGTCAGGGTGAAGTGACAGGAGTCTGTTAGGTCTTGAAGCCATGGGAAGATGGGGTATGAGGTGAGTTCTCAGTAGGTAACTAGGCAGTCACAGAGAATGAAGGAAGGATGAAGGTAAAAATCCCACCGTATTCCACAGAAGAGCCCCAGCGCCCCGCTGTATTTCCTGGGACTCTAGAAGAAGGAATGTGATGAGACGGTGCTACTCAGCACCGGGAGAAATGTGCCCGGGGCGAAGCAGAGCTCCCTCTGGCCTGTGGTACCTTCCAGATGCGGGGCAGATCCTCTGGCCTGCCAGGGTTCTAGAACTTTTCACCATTATGAGTCACTCCCTGTAGGGTTGTGTTCTAAAGTTGAATAGGGTTGGTTTCTGGAAAGCAGTAGCTCATGAACCCGATTTTGGACGGCCATCATCTCAGACCTGGCCACTTTGACTTCCGATCTAGCTTGACAAGCCTTCATTCCTACCGCGGCCATGTGTCCATGTGTGTTTGGTTTGTACTTATCATGGCCTTTCTTCTAAGGTGGGCACTCACGTCAGGGGCGAAGCTCCAGAACTCCCTCTGTACTTATTTCTGTGAAGAAGGTGGGGCCTGCTTGCATTCAGGTGTGTGCTCAGAAATTGTTTTCGTGAGAATCCAATTCTTTTTTCTTTAAATGTTTTTTATATGTGCTGTGTGTGTGTGTGCATTATGTATGCATGGTGTATGGATGCATGTGTGTGCGATGTGTGATCCCTATGCACATGCTGCAGAGGCTGGAGGAAGCTGGGGATGTCCGTCTCTATTCCTCTCAGGCTTTATTTCCCTGAGTCTGTCTCACTGAGCCGGAAGCTCAGTCTCTCTGTTTTTCGGCTGGCCTGAGTGAGCTCCGGCCATCCTGCCGTCCCTGCACCTCCGCAGTGCTGGAGTTACAGGTGTGCACGGCCATGGCCAGCTTTTTATGTGCGTTTTAAGGGCTGGACGTAGGGTCCTCATGCTCAGTCAGCAAGGGCAACTCTTTTGTCTCTACTTTAAAATGTTGCTTCGATTTGTGTTAAAGTCTTTTATTAATGTATTTGATATTCTACCAACAAGGATCCAGCTTTTAATTTTAATTCTTTTACTTTTCTTGGTGTGTGTTCATGTGTGTGAACGTGGGCATATACATGCCACAGCTCACATGCAGAGTTCTGAGGGCAACTTTTGAGTGGTCCTCATCTTCTACTTTGTCTGAGACAGACTCTTACGTTACTCTTTGGTGCTTTTATCTGGGCGAGCTGATCCCTGAGCTTCTGGTGGATTCTAGGGTCTCTGCCCCCGTAAATGCATGGCTGGAATTACAAACACCTGCCACAGAGCCCAGCTTTTTTTTACATGGCTGCTGGGGTTCCCAACTCAGGCACACTTGTGTGGCAAGCACTTTATCCGTGGAGGCATCCCCCCCAGCCCCTAGCTTTCTTTTATTAATTAATTTATGCTTTGTGCATATGTGTGTGTGCATGTTCATGTGTGTGTAGGTAGGTGTGCTGTGTATGTGGGTGTTGCAGTCAGGTCTTCATTGCTGGCAGAAATCACCTGACCAAGAGCAGCTTGTGGGAAAAAAGGTTTATTTTGGCTTACAGACTCCAGGGGAAACTCCATGATGAAAGGGGGAAACAGTGGCATGAGCAGGTGGACATCACGCCCTGGCCAACGTAAGGTGGAAAATAGCAACAGGAGAGTGTGCCAAACACTGGCAAAGGGACACTGGCTATAACACCCATAACCCCATCCCCAACAGTACACTGCCTCCAGGAGGCATTAATTCCCAAATCTCCATCAGCTGGGGACCTAGCATTCAGAACACCTAAGTTTATGGGGGACACCTGAATCAAACCACCACAGTGGGTGTCCAGGAACGCATGTGGGGTGTGTATGTGTGTGTGTGTGTGTGTGTGTGAGTGTGCATGTACACATGTACGGAGTCCAGAGGACAACTCTGGATGCTTTTCTTTAGCACCCTCTACCTTTTTCTTTGTAAAAAGAGTCTCTCATTGGCTGGAGTTCACCAAGTAGATTGGATGCCTGTTTGGCAAGTCCCAGGGTTCTTCCTTTCTCTACCTTCTCAGTTCTGGAATACAGGCACATGCCATTATGACCAATTTTTTACATGGATTCTTGGCATTGAACTCAGGTTCCCATGTTTATGAGGAAAGCACTTTACTGACTGAGCTATCTCCCCAGCTCAAGAGATAGCTTTAGCCTACTCCCTGGAGGAGGCAGGAGAAATAAAGAAATAGAGGGGCTGGAGAGATGGCTTAGTAAGTAAGGTGCTGGCCTGCAAAGCTTAAGGGCCCAAGTTCAATTCTCCAGAACCCACGTAAGCCAGATGCACATGGTGGCACAAGCATCTGGAATTCATTTGCAGAGGCTGGAGGCCGTGGTGCATGCACTGGCATGCGTGCTCACTCCTTCCACTCTCTCTAATAGATGAATTTTAAAAATTAAAAAAAAAAAACAAGGCAGAGTTTTATGGAAAATGAAGGTGTTGGAAGAGAAGCCCAGAGTGGATCCTAGGGATGGGTCAGGAGAGGGTGAGGACGGTAGATCCAGACCACGACTGTGGCCGATGTAGGGAGAGGAGGAGGCGGCATAGCAAGTGGAGATTTTGGCAGGGGACCTCTTCTGAGGTCTAACCCTTGGCCATCAAGCAGAATGACCGCACCTGCCCTTGCTACCAGTCATTGTGAGGTCATGGCCTTTCAGGACTGGTGGAAACCATGTAATGCCCTCCAGGAGAAGGTAGAGCCTGGGGTGGCAGGCAGGTGAGCTTGACCAGAGGTCCCAGAACACATCAAGACAGAGCTCAGTAGCTGCAATGATCCGTGCTCCCAGCTAGGTGTCTGATGATGGGTGCCGACGTCCTTCCATAGCTGTACAGTGTGTAATGGTTTTTGTTGAACAAGGTCAGCACCCCAAGTAGCTTGTTTGGCAAATTCTGCTGACTGGCTGAGTGAATAGCTCCAAAAAGAGTGCTCAGAAACTTCTTTCGAAAGCCTTTCTCCTCCTGCTCCCACGCCCCAGGCTTTCTGCTCCCTTACTCTACCAGCTGCTTAAAAGCATTTCCCACTCATGGTGTGTGAGGTTCAGTTCCATCTGGCATAGGATAGGTGCCTTTGACACAGCAAAGGAACTAGAATACCATGAGGGGGAGGTCAGGCCAAGGTGAGGGAACATGAGGTTCATACTGCAGCAATAAGGCAAGGCACCTGACAGGCACTGACCGACGTGCAGGCTCAGTTCCAAATGCTTTACTTGAACTAAGTCACTCAGTCCCCATGAGATTCCGGGATCACCCTGCTACTGCTGAGACTCAGGCACAGAGAAGTTAAGTTACTGGTCAACCTTCCCATCACGGATACATAATTGAACTAGGACTTCACAGTGTCATGCTGACGCTAGAGGCCGTATGCTTTACGGCTGCAATCTGGTGACACTTAGGGAAAGGTCCGATGGAATGCATATTGCCAACACAGTGTGCTCTGGTTAAAAAAAAAAAAAAAAAAAAAAAAGACAGCTAAAGGAGCTGGAAAAAGTTTACTGCATTTCCAGCTGAGTTCATGTTCTGATGAACCCCAACTGTGGCAGTTTTGCATCTCAGCTCCCCAGCTATAAAATCGGAGAGGAGCCAGGCATGGATTAAAGACTCATGCTTTTAATCCTAGCACTTGGGAGTATAGGAGTATCACCATGAGTCTGAGGCCAGCCTAGGCAGCACAGTGAGTTATAAGTAAGCTTGGGATAGTGTAGACCCTGCCTCGAAACATCATCATCAACAACAACAACAAAAAAGAAACAGACAAGGGGCTGCCGTGGGTGAAGTCTGATCTCTTCAATTTCAATGAAGAATTTTTCCTATAAAATCCAGGGTTCTTACAACAACATTGCATCTGCCTAAGTCAATACACGAAACTCTAGAGGAAGTTTGAGGTTTCCAACTCAGAAAAATGCTATTTGTCAAAGCATTTTCAAAAACTGAGAGAACTTGTCAAAAACAATTGAGGCATTTTCTTTAATTTCCAAAGGAAATGATTCAATCTATCCAAAGGTCATTAACGAAAGAGATGAGTTCAATCACATTATAAACATTGAGGATTCTGCAACTCATCCCAGCTATCTGGGGAGTCAGCCTCAGTTCTTGTGTGTGTGTGTGCATGTATGTGGTATGTATGTGTGTCATGTGTATTTGTGTTGTATCTATGGTATGTGTGTGGTATGGTATGTTATGCCATGCATTTGTGTGTGTGATATACAGTATGTTGTGGTGTGTGGTTTGTGGTGTGTATGTGTTGTGTATATATGTGTGTTGTCTATAGTGTGTTCTGTGTATATGTGTTATGTGTGTGATATATGTATGTGTGGTTTGTACGTGTGATATGTATGAATGGTGTATGTGTATGTGTTTGTGGTGTAGCCATCTTGGACTCTCTCCCCACACGCAGAGTCTATCTGAGATTTTCAGTTATTACTGGGCATGGTTCCTGAGGAGGACTGGGGCGAGGTGCTGCTTGACCAAAGCTGAGGCCCCTGACAGCTGCCATGCATGTTTCTGGGTCCTGGTATGTTCCCGATGAGTGAGCAGGATGGGTGTGTATAGTGTCAGAGGAAAAGGGGTCAACTTCAGGCCTTCTGCTCTACTTGTATTTGATGCTCACATTTGTGTTATCAAATGTGTTGTATGTATGTATGTGGTATTTGTGTGTATATGTAGTATGTTCATATGCGTGTGGTGTGTGTATGTGTGGTATGTAGTACACATGTGGTATATGTGTGTGTGTGTGTTGCATCTTAAGGCTTCTGCCAAAAACAACCTGTCTTTTCAGAACTGTTTTTTTTATACCTGGCTCTATTAGAACCTCTCAGACAACCCTGAGGATGTGTCCATAGCTGGGCTTTCTGAGAGGCCACTGAGTCTGGTTCATCCTGGAGCTCCAGACTCTCGTGTTGCTTAGCACATTTCCCCAGGGGTCTTTCAAGTATTGGGGTAGACTCCCAATGTTTCAAAGCAGTGGGTCTGGGTTCCAGCACTCACAGAACCATCTGGAGGGGAGGCCAAGAGAGGCTCCCGGTGTCTCTGGTTCAGCAGCTAGGGGGAGTTCAGAGAATGTTCACCTCTAACCCATTTCCAGAGGATGCTGGTGTCGATCAGGGCTTCCTGTCTGGGACCCAGCTTGGAAAACCACTCTTCTCACTCTGCTGCTGCTCAAAGGCCCCTTCACATCCAGTGACACCGGAGCTGCTCCCACGCCGCGTGCTAGCGTCCGCCCAGAAGCTCTGGACCATCGGAGGCCCTAGTGCCACCTCCAATCACGCCAGCTATAATCTCTTGGCATAGGATAAGTATTTGCTGTGACTCCTCAAAGTGGTCCCAATGTACCTGAGATCAACAAGCAGCCATCAGAAAGGCTGGGAGACTCCCACTCCTAGTTTATAGCAGAAATGTAAGCATCAAAGACAGAGAGCAGAGGGCCTGGTTTGACCCCTTTCCTCCCACACTGCACACCCTGTCTCCTGCTCACCAACTGGGCGCAGACCAGGACCCAAAATGAGGCATGGCAGTTATCAGGGGTCACAGATCTGGTCCAGCAGAACCCCCCCCCCCCAGCCCTCCTCAGGAACTGTGCCGAGCAATAGCTGGAAATCTCAGACATACCTTGGGTGTGAGGCTGGACAGGGCCAGAAGCCTGGCAGCTCTGCACTCTTCTGAAGAGTCTCCATCCATTGTTTCCCAAACTTCACCTTCATCAAGATGTCTAGTGTCGGGCTGGAGAGACGGCTTAGCGGTTAAGCACTTGCCTGTGAAGCCTAAGGACCCCGGTTCGAGGCTCGATTCCCCAGGTCCCACGTTAGCCAGATGCACAAGATGGCGCATACATATGGAGTTTGTTTGCAGTGGCTGGAGGTCCTGGCACGCCCATCCTCTCTCTATCTATCTGCCTCTTTCTCTCTCTGTCTATCTGTCGCTCTCAAATAAATAAAAACAAACAACAACAAAAAATTAAAATAAAAACATGTCTAGTGTCATTTTGATGTTTGAAAACAGCTGGAGCCACACCTCCTACCACTAATTAGAGGCAAATGGATGACTCCCTTCTATGTTGTGAACCATCTGCAATGCTAATTTCCTGTGCCAACTTGACTGCACTAAGGGATGCCCAGGTAGTTGTAAGCATTATTTTGGGGTGTGTTGACAAGGGTATTTCTGGAAGAATTAGGCACTTAAATCAGTAAACTGAGGAAGAGCAACCCTCCCCAGTGGGAGTGGACATTATGCGATCAGCTAAGGGCTTGAGTAGAAAAAGCCAGAGGAAGGGGAATCTGCTCTCCCTGAGCTGGGACATCCGCTTCGTCCTGCCCTTAGGTGTCGGTACTTCTGGTCCTCGTGCCTTTAGCCTTGAACTAGGGCTAACCTCACTGGCTCCTCTGGTTGTTGTCAGGCCTTCAGGATATTAGAGGGGACATGGCACTGCAGGTGGAAGATCACAGGACTTTGCCAGTGTCCCTAAATGGACAAGTCAGTGCTTGACAGTAAACCTGTCTGTGTGCATACTCTAGGGGCCCTACTTCCCTGGAGACCCCGAGCCAAGACCATGCTTGATACTCACTCATTGTTACAAAGCACGATCTGATTTTCAGAAAATGCTTGCTCATCCCAGAGGACCATCAGCTCTGGTAGAGTCCGGCTGGCTCTAGAGATGTGCTAAGCTTGCTTCCCTGTGGCAAATCAACATTGGACTTCTCTGTTTTAGCTTTTGGGATCAAATGCTCACCAGAAGGACTCAGTTGAGAAACATATGCAGAAACAGTACTTTAATTTGAGAGTTGAGGGAGAAGGTGTACAGAATAGGGTGGGGTGTGTTTAGAACAGTGAGTACAACCCTGGCTCTAAATTACAGTCAGCTAAGGTGTTTCAAAATGTGAGGACTGGCCCCACCCAACACATCACTATGATTTCATTGCTTTGGCAAGTGGGCTGGGTATTGGGACTTCAGACACTTAAAAAAAAAATCTTATTTATACATGTGTGTGTATATACACACACATACACACACACACACATATAATATATACACACATTTAACAGAAATGGGATCATATTAATGGCATGTTCTATTCGTTTTATTTTTTGCTTAATACTCTACAAATATATGACAAACATTTATTTTTAGGATCATTGAAAAATAGCTAAACAGTATTTATTATGTGAATGTATAAATCACATCATGTGCATCATATTGTTTTGTTGTTAGATGTATGTAGATTATTTTGTTTTTCTCCATCATAAATAGGACTCAAATAATAAATAATACATTGTATAATCTATTTTGCATTCATCAATAATTTCCTGAGAGTCATACTTATCATCCTCAAACTTTGTCAACACAAGAAGGAAAAAAATGGTATTGCAATATATTTATTTCTTTAAAAGTGACTGATGAGGGCTAGCAAGAAGGCTTAGTGGTTAAGGCACTTGCCTGCAAAGCCAGAGGACCCAAGTTCAATTCCCCTGGACCCTCGTAAGCTAGATGCACAAGGTAGCAAATGCATCTGGAGTTCATATGCAGCAGCTAGAGGCTAGAGGCCCTGGCATGCTCATTCTCTCTCTCTCTCTCTCTCTCTGCCTTTCTCTTTTTCTCACTCAAATAAATAAAAATAAAATATTTTTTTAAAGAAAAAAGTGACTGATGGCATTGATGCTAGAGTATGTACAATGTATTACAGGTTGCTATTTTTTGATATATATATATATATATATATATATATATATATATATATATATATTTTTTTTTTTTTTTTTTAACATTCAAGTACCTCTTGGAGTCCTTTGTCTCCCATCTGCAGAGACAATGAAGCAGCTGGCTGTCCGGACACACTTTACTCCTCACGGTTGTATAAAGCCTTGTGGTGCCCAGGTCTTTCTTGAGATCTCAAGGAGTTTGCTTTGCATGGTGTCTCCCACAGGCCTCCTTGACGGCAGCCAGGTGTCCCAGCTCCAGAGACAGCAGATCCCGTTTCCCCTGCTGCTGTCTTCCACAGATGAGGTTGGTTGTGGGAGTGAGAAGCTAGGAGCTGGTAGCTGGCAACTGCCCCCGCTATAGTGATGCAGGCAGGAACTGGGAATACTGGAGGGATGCCCCTCCACCTCTCCCTTCTTTCAGATCTAGTGCCTCCTGACATAACCTAAGCAGCCTCATGGCAAGGGGTCTGGGAAGGACAGACTGCAGACTCCCAGCCACTCCATTAAGTAGCTCACAGAAGGGTGAGCTCCACCGGCATAGCCCTCCTGGGTCACGACCTGTCGACATTTGATACCCATCAGTCCCCTGTTCCACTCTGCTCCTGACCATGTAGGAGCTCCCCTTTCTAACTTGCTCATCTCTGGCGCTGACAGGCATGGTACACTTCCTGGTCGCTGGGCGGGTCTAACCCCTCGTGTACTCTCTGACAGCTAATTTGACTTCTGGTTTCAGAAGAGGACTCCGACAAGGTCTTCCAAGTTGGTGGTAACTGCAGATGACAAAATGGCATCTGCCACACTATACCTGAAATGTTTCATTGAAGTATCTTCAGCACACCATGAAACTATCAACTTGACCCCTGAAGAATTCTCACACAGTAACTTTTTTTTAAAAAAATATTTTATTCATTTATTTGACAGAGAAAGAGAGAGAGAGAATGGGCATGCCAGGGCCTCCAGCCACTGCAAACAAACTCCAGACGCATGCGCCCCCTTGTGCATCTGGCTAACGTGGGTCCTGGGGAATCGAACCTGGGTCCTTTGGCTTTGCAGGCAAACACCTTAACAGCTAAGCCATCCCTCCAGCCCACACAGTAACTTTTTGAACCCTTCCCACCAAACTGTAGTGCTGCCCTACAGCACTGCTACTAGGGCTCCTCAGTCCTGTAGGGTCTGCATCGTGGTCACTCTGGCTACAACACAGACCACTACGCAACTAAGAAAACATCAGAGGTGTGCCAACCAGCCTTTGCTTCTTCAGAGTTAAAGATGCCCATGTGGGTGCCCTGCAGGACAGAAAACAACCCCAGGCTATTCTCCCATGGGCTTCTCAATTCCACCCGCCTCTCTGGTACATGAATCCCGCCTTTTGCCCTCTTGTCCTGCTCTGCTGCTGAGCTCCAGCCACCTTCTCTGGAGATCACGTGCCAGTGACATGCAGCTGGCCGTCCTCAGGACACCTCTGCAAAGTCAGCACCTACGTCACAGGAGACGACCCTTGACCTGGGATACATCTGGACACCTCCATCTAATGCCTGAACTGTCCCCACAGGGCTGTGCTTGCCCGCAGCTGTCCTACTACACCTTCTGCCAGGATGGTTTGAAACCTCTGAACTATGAGACAAAACAAAACAAAACAAAACAAAACAAAAGACAACTTTCCTCCTTTAAAGTGTTTTGCTCAGGTGTTTTTGTCTCTGTGTTGAAAAACTGACACACTACCTTCTCTGCCTTTGCACACAGTCTCCCTCAGCCCCTGTTGGACTCCAGCACTCTTCTCTCAGCCTTTTTTTGTTTGTTTGTTTTATTTATTTGAGAGTGACAGAAAGAGGCAGATAGAGAGAGAGAGAGAATGAGCACAACAGGGCGTCTAGTCACTGCAAACAAACTCCAGATACATGCGCCATCTTGTGCAGCTGGCTTACGTGGGTCCTAGGGAATCGAGCCTTGAACTGGGGTCCTTTGGCTTCATAGGCAAGCGCTTAACCACTAAGCCATCTCTCCAGCCCTCAGCCTATCTTTCGATCCCTCTTCTCTGCTGCTTCCTCACCATTGGTGCCCTTCACTTCAGACCCCATTTCTATCTCCTGCTTTCCCCCTCAGACTCTTCCTTGGACCTTTCCTTATTACAAATGCCTACCCAGGTCTAGCTCATCAAGACCAGTTCAAGTGCAGCAGGGCCTTGTCTCTGGAAGCCACACCTTCAGCTTCAGCATGGGCTGTTCACTGGGGCTCCACAGCCACGTCTGTAGGTGCCTTCACTGCTTTTCTCCACTCCCACCCTTTCTAGGGCTACATCAGCTCCTTGCTGGACCACATAGAAGAGGACTTTTGAAGGAGAAGGACCGCTTCCTCATGGTCATTGGTCTTCCCTTGCCCCAGCAGGAGCAGAACCATGACCCTCCCTGGCCCACCCATTCTCTGCTCATTTCAATGTCTTTCTATCTAGAGGCTCTTCAGGTGACTCTGTGGAGCAAGAGTCTTGGGGGCAACGAGAGCTCTTCTTTTCCAAGCGCCCAGCACTCACAGGGGCCATGACAGTCACCACACCCAGTAGTCTTGTTGGCTCCTTGGCTTATTCTCTCTGACACCTTCACCAGAAGTGGCCATGCTGACTCTTCTGGGTTTGCCGGGAAGGACACTGTGATGTCATAGAATCACAGAATGTTCCATGCGACCAAGTTCTTTTAGAATTTTGTGCCAGAGAAGAATCTCATTCCTCGAGGAAAAGGTGTGCTGTGTCTTTTTAATGAAAAGAACAGTGTGAGCTCAGCCTTTGTCTTCCCCTGGGCACGCTGAACCAAGAGTAACGACAGAATTGGAGGTGTTCCATTGGCAGCCTAGCGGTCTGTTCATCGGGTCTCCAGGGAGCGTCTTTCTGAGTGCTTGGACCAGAGCCTCCTCCCATTGCTCCTCCTCCATTGATGTTGGCTCCAATCTCTGCAGGGGAAAAAAAAATGACTACAGGGAATTCTAGAAGCCCAGAAAGACCCTGGGGATGAGTAGGGTGTAAAAGAAGAGAGACTCGGCCATTAATGATATTCACTGTTGGCTGCATTAGCGGATAACGCAGTGAACACGTGTGAACAGAGAGTGAATAAAACAGACAAATAAACCTGTCAGCATTAGATAAGGCCAATTTCTCCTGAGCTCAGGGCTGCCTGGGGTGGAAATGAGCTACTTTCTTTCTATGTTTAGTTACCACAGACCACAAAACCCGCCTACTCACTCGGTACTGGTCATTTGTCCCTCAGCCCCCTTCCTGTGCCTTGATTCGGTCCTGCATAGCAGTAGGCTGGGGCCCTGCACCGTGCTTGGATTATACATGCTGGGTGGATTCGGTCCTTCAGGGCACAATCAGGTGACCAGAAGGAAGGCAAGGAGGGGGAGGGGAGCCTTTCTTGGTCTTTCCTGCGGTTCCCAGCAGCACTGCAGAGGGTGGGCTTCTGCACAGCCCACAGTGACAGATGGAAGTGGGGAGCATCAGCACCCTCAACATCATGGTGCTTGGTGGGCTTTGGCTTAACCAGTACTGAGGTCATCTGGAGGCCTGGTTCCCATGGCAGCAGGGAGAGTATGAGATGCGGCTTCTGCTGGAACCACAGCATGGACATCAGGGCCCTGAGCCATATCCTCCCAATGTCAAGAGGTTCTAGACTCTGGTTCCCCTGCTAGCTCTTATCCACGGGTGTCATTTCCTGCAGTTCCAGTCTTTAGTTAACCTCCTCTCTGGCTCCTCCTTCAGCCTTCCCAACCCTGTAATGTCCAAGCCCTTGAACCCAACTCTAGAACGTTTAGAACAACTTCTGTTGTCCTCGCTGCACACTGACCACTCTGTCTTCCTTCTGTAAGACAGGAGCTGCCCTTGGCCATGCCTAGCCCTTGTTCTCAGGAGTGTGTTCTTCTCAAAATGATCCCAGGACTAACGGAGGTGGCTCTTGGGGTCTGCGGTACAGGTTTTCTCCCAACCCTGCCCTTCTTCTGAGAATTGAGGAAAGGCTGCCTATGGCTGGGTTGGACCCACTGTCCATCTTATGTGTTTGTGTGTTGTGTGTGCACCAGTGTGCGCATGTGCATGGAGACCAGAGGACAGCCTTGGGTGTCATCATCAGGAGTGCCACCCACCTCTTTGGAGACACGGTCTGTTGCTGACTGGGAGCTCACCGATTAAGCTAGAATGGCTGAAGGACAGGCACGTGGCACCTCACCCAGTATTTGAAGTGGGAACCGGAGCTCTAACTCAGGTCCTCATGCTTGTGAGACAAACACTTCACCAGCGGGGCCATCTCCTCAGCCTCCAACCTCCCCACACCCAGCTTTTTCTCATAGTACAGTGAACTTCCCCCTCTGCAGGGCCATGCTCATAAAGTAAAAATCAATCCTTTGTGGTTGGGAGAAACTAGACTTGTCGACTTCGGGTCATGTCTCTGCAGCCCTCGTTGGAGCTCAGCTGCATGGGATTTGTGGCTGCGGAGCAGCAGCGTCGTCAGATTCCCAGGAGAGGGCTTGGGCAGCTGAGGTCCCCCCTGGAACACGGCCACACTGCATTGTAAACACGAAGTCTTCTCTGTGGGTTTCTATCCGTACTTTCACATCCTGCATTCACATGGAACTTTGATTTCAAACAACCTGCCTCCAGACCCATCTTTTCCTTGGCCGTGAGAAAGTAAATGTTGGCTAAAATCTGTACCCTGGGCTCTCTAATGTCGTTGTCAGCAAAGGGGCTGTTACCATGTGTCTTCCTGTCCGGACTTACTCCACAATGCCATGCAGGGGATGTTTACGTAGTTCTTGCCAAGGAACAAGCTGTCTCCTTAGGTTTGTGGGCATAATTTTTTAAAACTTTTTAAAGTTGACTGCCATAATTATATATAATAAACCATGATAATTCCTCCCACTCCCCCGCTTTCCCCTTCACAAATCCACTCTTCATCATAACCCTTCCCCCTCTCAATTAGTCTCTCTTTTTTGATGTCATTATCTTTTCCTCCTATTATGAGGGTCTTATGTAGGTAGTACCAGGTACTGTGAGGTCAGGGATATCCAGGCCATTTTGTGACTAAAAGATTGTATTGTAAGCAGTTCTACCCTTCTCGTGGCTCTACATTCTTTCTGCCACCTCTTATGCAATGGACCCTGAGCCTTGGGAAGTGTGCTAGAGATGTTTCAGTGCTGCGCACTCCTCTGTCACTTCTCAGCACCATGGTGCCTTCTGAGTCATCCCAGAAGTCACCACCATCTGAAAAGAGAAGCTTCTGTAACCAAAAATGAGAGTAGCATTAATATAGGGGTATGACTACTAAGAAAAGTGCTTACTGGGCAGTTTGGTGAGCATAATATATGCATTTAGTCAGATACCAACAGGCATTATACCCCTAGGGCTGATGACCTCCCCTGCCATAGGCTTTTAACTAGGTTTTCAGTACCAGGCATGTATTCCCTTATGTGGAGCAGGCCTCCAGTCTAATTAGGGAATGGTTGGTTCCCCCATAACACACATGCCACTACTGCACCTGTTGGCTTATTTGGTCTAGCTGGCCAAACATAAGGTTTTCAGTGTCCACTGTTGTTTATCTCCGCTGATGATTTCTCTCTCCCATAGGGCTGCATGCAGAATAGCTTTTTCCAGTTTTCAGTCAGCTGGTATATAGGGAAGGGATTTTCAGCTCAGCTCCAGCAGGGTTTCTCAGTGACCTTGCAGCCCAAGCACATGGAGTCTTCAACAATAAGGTCTTACCATCTATTCCTGGTGGGAAACCAAGAGTCTTGGCAATGTCCTGTAATGTTTTGGGGGGCACCAGGGACCTCCATGGCCAACAACTCACTGGAAGGTATCCCATCCCTGGCACTGAAATTTTTCTAGTAACAATCTATGGCTTCTGGGTGTGCCATTCTTGAAAAAAGTAGGTTTCCATATGGCTTATTCATACTATCTTAAATTTTGATTAAACTTCCTCCAACCCTTCCTTTACTCAGTCTCTCCACTGGCCTCACTTAGGCCATTCCACCCCCCCCCCCCGTAATCTATCTACTTACATATATACAATACCGTCCCCTTAAGTCCTTCTCTCTCCTCCCTCCCTTATAAACCTTTCTAGCTTACTGGTCTCTCCTACTGATTTTTTACTCCAACTCACATACAAGCCTTAACAATTGTAACTGGGATCCACATATGAGAGAGAACATGTGGTGTTTGGCTTTCTGGGCCTAGGTTAACTCAGTATAATGCTTTCCAGATCCACCCATTTTCCTGCATTCATAACTTCATTTTTCTTTGCCACTGAATAGAACTCCATTGTATAAATGTACCATATCTTCATTATCCATTCATCAGTTGAGGGACATCTGGGCTGGTTCCCCTTCCCAGCTATTGTGAATAGAGTGGCAATAAACATGGTTGAGCAAGTATCTTTAAGGTAGTGAGATAAGTCTTTAGGATATATGCCTAGGAGTGATATAGCTGGGTCATATGGTAACGATTTTTAACTGTCTCAAGAGTATCCATACTGATTTCCACAATGGGTATACCAGTTGACATTCCCACCAACAGTGTAGAAGGGTTCCCCTTTTCCCACACCCTTGCCAGAATTTATTGTCATTTGTTTTCTTAATGATAGTCATTCTGACAGGAGTGAGATGGAATCTAAAAATAGTTTTAATTTGCATTTCCTTGATGGCTAAGGATGTTGAACATTATTTCAGATATTTACAGGCCATCTGTATTTCTTCTTTTGAGAGCTCTCTATTTAGTTCCATAGTCCATTTTTAAAATTGGGTTGTTTATTTCTCATTATTTAGTTTCTTGAGTTCTTTGAATATCTTGGATATTAATTAATTAATTCAGATTATAGGTGGCAAAGATTTTCTCCCATTCTATAGGTTGCCTCTTTGCTCTATTTACAGTGTTCTTTGCTATACAAAAGCATTTTAATTTCATGAGGTCCCAGTGGTTAATTCCTGAGCAACTGGGGTTATAGTCAGAAAGTCATTGCCTATGCCAATATGTCGAAGGGTTTCCCCTACTTTTTCCTCTAGCAGTGGGGACAGTAGACACCCTTGTCTTGTTCCTTATTTTAGTGGAAAAACATCAAGTTTTTCTCCACTTAGTATTATGTTGGCTTTAGGTTTGTCATAAATAGCCTTTATTATGTTGAGATATGTTCCTTCTATTCCCAGTTTCTTTAGGACTTTTACCATGAAGGAACGTTGGATTTTGCCAAATGCCTTTTCTGCATCTATTGAGATGATCATGTGATTTTTGTCCTTCAGCCCATTTATATGGTGTAGTAATTAATCAATTTGCGTATGTTGAACCAACTCTACATGTCTAGGATAAAGCCTACTTGGTCAGGGTGAATGATCTTTTGGATATTGTGTTCTGTTTCCCAGTATTTTGTTGAAAAAATTTGCATCTATGTTCATGAGGGTGATTGGTCTATAATTCTCTTCTTTTGTTCTGTCTCTGCCTGGCTCTGGTATCAGGGTGATGCTGGCTTCATAGAAGGAGTTTGGTAGGATTCCTTCCTTTTCTATTTTATGGAAGAGTTTGAGAGGTATTGATGATGAACTTCTGTGAAGGCCTTGTAAAATTCACCTGTGAATCCATCTGGGCCTGGACTTTATTTAGTTGGGAGAATTTTTTATAACTGTTTTGATATCTGTGCTTGTTATAGGCCTGTTTAAATGGTTTATCTCATTTTGATTTAATTTTGGTAATTTATATAAATCAAGTAAATAATCTATTTCTTTCAAATTTTCAAACTTAGTAGAGTATATGTTCTTAACCTACGTCTTCATGATTTTCTGAGTTTCATTGGTATCTGTTTTAATGGTGCCTTTTCCATCTCTAATTTTATTAATTTGTGACTGTTCTGTCTTTCTTTTGGTCAGATTTAAAATCTTGTTTATCCTTTCAAACAAACAACTCTGTGTTTCATTGATTCTTTGGATTATTTTCTTTTCTTTTTTTTGGTTTCAATTTCATTAACTTCTGCCCTAATCTTTATTATTTCTTCCCACCTACTGATTTTTGGTTTGCCTTGTTCTTCTTTTTCCAAGGCCTTAAGGTAACGCATTAAGTAGTTTACTTGAAATCTTTCTAATTTCTTAATATAAGCCCTTAAAGCTATACATTTCCCTCTTAGGGTTGCCTTCATTGTGTACCAAAGTTTTTGGTATATTCTATTCTCATTATCATTTGACTCTGTGCAATTTCTGATTTCCTTCTTGATTTCTTCATTGACCCATTCATCACTTAATAGTGTATTGTTTAGTTTCCATGATTTTGTGTATGCTCTACAGCTTTCCTTGCTGTACATTTGTAGTTTAATCTCACTGTGATCAGATAGAGTGCAAGGAATTATTTCAATTTTCCTGTATTTAAAATTTGCTTTGTGTCCTAATATATTGTCTATTTTATAGAATGCTCCGTGTGCTGCTGAAAAGAATGTGTATTTTGCAGCATTATAATGGATGGTTTATTTTTGTAGATATCTGTTAGGTCCATTTGTTCTATAACCTCATTTAATCCAGATGCTTCTCTGTTTATTTTTTGTTTTGATTTTTAAATTATTATTTTTACTTTTATTTTTGACAACTTCCATAATTGTAGACAACAAACCATGATAAGTCCCTCCCCCCACTTTCCCCTTTGCAACTCCACTCTCCTTCATATCCCTCCCCCCTTAATCAGTGCCTCTTTTATTATGATGTCATCACCTTTCCTCCTATTATGATGGTCTTGTATAGGTTGTGAGGTCATAGATATCCAGGCATTTTGTGTTTTCTCATTATCTACAGTATTCTTAGATGTGTAAATCTGACTATATATCTTCAGGGTAGGAGCTTAAGGTGCCAGGTGTGTCACTCCCAGAGTGACAGCAGAAGTGACCCTGGGTATTGAGTTTGCCTGCTATGTAAGTAGTAGGCTGGGTGGACCAAATTACTGGCAAATTCTAAAATTCAACTGAGCAATATACCCATTCAATCAAAAACAGCAGGGGGTATTTATGAAAGTGTGGAGACTAAAACAAACACATAATCTAATAATGTCAAAGTCCCTGAGGGTGTGTGCTGCCCCGTACTCTTAATCCTGTCAACTGGGAAGCTGAGATTTCTGGTCTGAAATGGGTTCTTAGGTGCCTGGGGCTGAGTGAGACCCTGCCCCTAATAATGACAGAAGAAAAAGAAAAGGCTCTATAAATCAGGAAGCATCAAAGGCAACAATAGTCAACACCAAAATACAGCTTGTTTGAGAATGGTAAAGCTGACCAAGAATACATCAGTCAAATCTAACACATAACCTGCCCTGACATGGAAGGTGAGATTAGCATTTCCAGGGCAGGCCTATGTACCTTTTTATACATAGGCCCTCTTACCTTTTGGGATGGCTTCCAATCTCAGCCTATGCTGAGTGCTTACCTCGGTCCCTCTCCATTATGCTGTGGACTCAGGCTGCTTGGGTAGCTGGATCTAGCGTTCTGATTGGCTGTGCTGGATGCTGTGTGGCTGGGGGGTGGGTCTCTAGTGGTTCCTGGCACTGGCAGTTGGTGAAAAGGAGGCTGTGCAGGGTGTCCTGGAGTTGTGCCCTTGCTGCTCAGCAGGTCCTGTTGGTGTTCTTCAGAAGCTGCTCTGCTTGTCCTTGCTATCTTTCCCTTCAGGCTTCTTGACTTTGTGAGGAGGCTGGTGTAAGTGGAGAATCCCTTCACCTGGCTTCTGCTTCTGTGGATCAGGGCAGTCACATGGGCCATTGCCAAGACAGGAGCTGATTCTGGCTAGAAGCTCTGTGTCTCTCCTGCTTCTCTGTTGAGGTTGATAATTCCTTATACACCTTCAATTTTTGATGAAGAGTATATTTTGCTGCTTTTCCCTGCTTATTCCCCCCAGCCTACTTTGATGTGGCTACTATGCCACTATCATTTCACCCAGCTGTCACCTATAACTTAAGGTACACTTTAAAGTAGATATGCAGTGAGTCTTGGTATAGGAATGAGACTGGTTGTACAACCATCACTACTATCTCATTCTAAATCATTTTTTGTTAGCCTATTTCCTGAAGAACTCCTGATCCATTCCTTAGTAGTTACTTCCCATTCTCCCTTCTCCCACACCCTAGTCAGCCATTCACATGCATCCTGGTTTTTGTGGGTTTTCCTAATATAAACATTGCCTATAAATGGAACTGTGTAATATATATCATCTTTTGTATCTGGATTCCTTCACTTAGCAGTGTTTTTAGGGCACATCTGTGTTAATTCATGGCCCTGTGTCTCATTTCATTTTTCTTTATTTTTATTTATTTATTTGAGAGTGACAGACAGAAAGAGAAAGAGGAGAGAGAGAGAGAGAGAGAGAGAGAGAGAGAGAGAGAGAGAGAGGAAGAGAATGGCTGCACCAGGGCTTCTAGCCACTGCAAACGAACTCCAGATGTGTGTGCCCCCTTGTGCATCTGGCTATGTGGGTCCTGGGGAATCTAGCCTCGAACTGGGGTCCTTAGGCTTCACAGGCAAGTGCTTAACCACTAAGCCATCTCTCCACCCCATCATTCCTTTTTAATAGCTGAATAACATCCCATTGTATGGATATTCCACAGTTTAATTCTCCTTGCTGGTTGATGGACATCTGGGTTGTCTCTATTCTGTGACTATGATGAGTAATGCTTCTATTAATATTCATGAGCAAATTCTGTGTGACATTTTCAATTCTCTTGGATAGACATTGCTAAGAGTGGGATTGCTGGGTCATATGGTAAAGTGTTAAGCTTTCAGAGGAACTGTTAGACTGCCTTTCAAAGTTTACAGGCCATTTTATATTTCCACATTCCCACTATGAGCAGGTTCTAATTATTCTGAGGCTGTAATTAGGTACTTATTCATACATAAAGTATCCAGGACCTGAGACATTTTCATGGCAAACTTGATACAAGGAGTGATGATGTGTCCAGGGTCTCACCTGGAGCTGACGTGACCTAGCAGATCTGTTCCCCTGATATCAGGTGTGGGTGTGGGAATGTAGAGGATCAACCATTTCTACATACAGTGTCTATTTAGAAAGTTCTAGGGCAGGGCTTGTCATAAGCACTTGTTATGCTTTTTCTTTTTCCCTTGGAGAATCTAATTCTTTTCATGTATGTGATGGTTAAATTTGTTAACTGGATTGGATTAGGGAATGCCTAGGGCTTTAGTGAAACACACTGCAGCAGTTTAAATATAAAATGTCTCCCGTAGCCTCAAGTGTTTGTGATTAGGCCTCGTTCTTGTTTCTCAGCTGGTGGAGCCTTCGAGGGGTGGAAGCTGGATGGAAGAAGCATGTCACCCGGGTGGGCCTTGGGGCCCACAGTCCAGCTCACTCGTCAGTGCTACTCCACCCACCCTTGCTGCTTCCTTCCTGCTGCTGTGACAAGTGCGGTGTCCTGGCTGCCTGCTCTGCCGTGCTCTTCTGGCCCTTTGAATCCAAAAGTCCGATAAGTCCTTTCCTCCTGTCAGCTGCTTCTGGTTGGCTGTTTTGCCCCAGCAACGAGAAGACAACTGCTACTCCAAACCTTTGGGTACGTATGGGGGGGGGGGTATTTCCAGAGAAGATCTTCCTGAGAAAAGGAAGACCATCCCGAGTGTAGGCAGCACCATCCCATGGGCTGGGCTCCGAGGCTGAATAAAAAGGAGGAATAAAGAGAAAGCCAACAGAGTACAAGAATTCCCTTTTCTCTGCTTTGCCATTCTCCAAGACGTAAGAAGCCCCATACTGCCCCGGCTGACATGTCTTTCCCACCATGACGGATTCTATCCCCTTACAAGGTGTGCCACAATAATCCTTCCCTCCCCTAAATGACTTACTTCTTTTGAGGTATTTGGTCAACAGCAATGAGAACAGTGACTGATACACTGTTTGGAGGATATTATTCTGTATGAGGACAAACCTAAAAATGTCACCTACTTCCCTGGGACAACCTGGACTTTAAGGAGGATGTGGTGACTATGCAGGTCCACACTCCAGTGTGGGTCTCCTGCTTCTGCTGTGGCTGTGTTTTTGAATGTTCCCATAAGGGTCTCATGCTAAGAGAGGGGTCCGGTCGGTCACTTGCTGGCTGAAGCTGTACACAAAATGGTTTTGCTCAGCCTTCATGTCTCCTAATGACTGGGAAGTTCCACTGAGTTTAGCTTAGCTGAAAAAAAAAAAATCAGAGGCCTGACAGCCCTAGGCCTGCACCCCACATGTGGAATGGCTACCCATGACTGGCAATGAGCAACCTATGGGTGCGGTTCAAGTAGGGTGTGAACTAATCGCCACTGTGTTCCCTCCCTGCTCTTGCCATGTGTTTTCTGTTATTTCTGCCTCCAATAAGACAGTTGTGAGAAGTGCTAGGATTCTTCCCATGTCTTCCCATGACGTGAACTGCCACAGGAAGAGCTGCCACGGGGCCTGCCATGAACTGGCCTTCTTACCACTGTGGTGTCCAGCCCTGGCTATGTGTTATAGGCACCTGAGGATTCTCTCAAAAGCCCAGACACATTCTGGACTCATTGTTACCACCTTTGAGGTGCACACAGGCAGTGGTGTGCTGGCAAATGCTGAACAACAGGCTCTGGGAGGCAAAAGCTCTGGTCTGTGGCATTTGCTGACCATATGGTATAGACTTATACATAAGGTATAAATTGCCCCATGATGGCAGACTTCAAGCTGCAAATGTGCCTTCACATGGTGCAGAGTTGGGAATAGACACTCGTGAGTCAATCATTAGGCAGATAAAATAGACATAAGTAATCTCAAAAGCATAGGGATCAGGGCGTGTTGGTTACGCCTATAATGCCAGCCCTTGGGAGAGTGAGATAAGAGGATTACTGTGAGTTCGAGCCTAGTCTGGGTTACAGAGTGAGTTCCAGGATAGCCTGGGCTAGCGTGAGACCCTGCTTCAAAAAAAAAAACAGACAATAATAGAATACAATAAAATTGTTTTGTATACTTTCTTTTATCTTAAAATTATTTTCTTAATTGTACATTTGTAGGTAACATAATTTTAAATGATGGCTCTGGTAATGCCTGAATCACAAAAGTTTTGAAATTAAAAAGAAAATCGCTTTAGTGCACAGATACAAAACTAGCTCCAGCTCGCTCCTAGGATAGGCATCAATATGATTTTTGAAACTCATTATTCAGCTACAAAATGCAGACAAATTTTGGATTTACTGATTTAGAATAATGGTCCTCCAACTGCACTGGGATCCACTGCAGGGCTTGGTCAAACAGATCAATGTCCCCATCCACCCCATCCCTGTTTCTGGTTTAGTAGGTCTTAGGTGAGTCGATCCTAACAAGTTCCCAGGTGATGCTAGCACTTCTGGTCCAGGAACCACACTGAGAAGACTGAAAATATGCCAACATTGGTCCCCGGTCAGCTTTCTGTTGCAGAATGGGCCAGATGTGGCCAGCAACTGTCAGTCTTAACCGCTTCTCACAGGCGGCAGTCCTTGCCAGGGTAGAGCAGGCATGGCGACTGGCACGTGCCTCAAACCTGCTGTTGCTGCAAGGGACCTGGCAGCCCCGACAACAGCCTGTGAGTCCTCACAATTCTTTTTCCCCACCCTCCCGCAGGGCAAATGAAAAGAAGGTTGGGGGGTAAATAGCAGAGCTATCACACTGAAGGCCAATGCCAGCTTTCTGGGGCAGCAGAAGTGCCTGACTTCTGTCATTATGAAAATGGTACAGTAATTGGTGAGCTGGGACCTGGAGAAATGTAGACAATGAAACATCTTTAACTCTCCATATGCAAAACCTAAGGAAAGTCAGAGGCTAGGTAGGGATTTTTTTTTCTTTCTTTCTTTTCTTTTCTTTTCTTTCTTTCTTTCTTTCTTTTTTTTTTTTTTTTGTGGTTTTGGAGGTAGGGTCTCACTCTAGCTCAAGATGACCTGCAATTCACTATGTAGTCTCAGGCTGGCCTCAAACTCATGGCAATCCTCCTACCTTTGCCTCCCTGTGCTGAGATTAAAGGCATGCACCACCACGCCGGGCTTAGGTAGGGATTCTTTAGAGAAGCACAACCAGTAGGTAATACACTTCCACATATGTTTACATATGCACATTCTTACCTATAAATAGTCTTCTCTTTTTAAATATTTTATTTATTACTTAGAGAGAGAGAGTAAAAGAGGAAGATAGAGAAAGAGACAGAATGGGCATGCCAGGGCCTCTAGTCCCTGCAAAAGAATTCCAGACGGATGTGCCACCATGTGCATCTGGCTTATATGGGTGCTCGGGAATCCAACCTGGGTCCTTAGGCTTGGCAGGCAAGTGCCTTAACCTCTAAGGCATCTCCCTAGCCCTATAAATATTCTTTGCTGCCACATATTGGCTCATGCATTATGAAGGTTGAGAAGTCCCACAGGTTGCTATCTGCAAGCTAGGGACCCAGGAAAGCTGTTGAGGTGGTTTGAAGGCCCAAGAGCTGTGATTCCCACCCGTGAGTATGCAGCTGACAGCCAGCAGCACCCAGGGCAGGAGAGAGAGTGCTTGCTCCAGCTCAAGCCATCAGACAGAGAGCCTGTCCAATTTCCTCTGCCTGTTTGTCCCATTTAAGCTTCAACAGGGTGGATGGGGCCATCTGCCAGATGCTATTCTCACCTGGAAAAACCACGCCCACACATAGGAACAATGTTCACCACCTCTCTGGATATCCCATGGCCCAGAGGGTAGATACCCAAAACTAACATTTCAGAGAACCTTTGATCTGTTAAGAAGTATAAGAGAGCTATGCATAGTGGTGCATGCTTTAATCCCAGCACTAGGGAGGCTGAGGTAGGAGGATTTTCATTAAGTTTGAGGACATCCTGGGCTGCAAAGCGAGCTCCAGGTCAGTCTGGGCTTGAGTGAGACTGTCTTAAAAAAAAAACACACAAACTAAAAGAGAGAGAAAGAAAGACTGCTTTAATTTCTACCACATCAGGTGAGAGGAGGCCTCAGAGAGTTCATCAGGTTGAGATCTGTAAGCAGCTAGTTGTGTGTGATTTTTGTGGGGACAGCGGTCTCACAAACTCCTCACTACCCTGTAACTGTTTCCTTGGAGGATTTCAACATGCCCTCCCCACCAAAAGAGAGACAGATGCTACTGAGTTTCCCAGTCAGAGAGAGACTTACCCTCCAGGTGTGAGTTCTTCACACATTTTTGCATCATCTGGGCAGGCAGAGAGCAGAGGTGAACTTGTGTGCTTTGTTGGACAGCTGCCTAAAGTGCCTAAGCCTCACTTTTGGACTTCTTTAACAGAAATACGGTATAAGGGAGGCTCTTGTGTAGGGCTGACTGAGACGCAAAGGTCCCAGCGCATGTTCAAGGATTGAGCACCATGACTGGCAGGTCCCAAGTGTTCTTGATGGTGACACATGACACATGAGGGAGGGTGAGACATTGGGGAGTTTAAGGAGCAGATGTTGGGGCCATAGAGGAAATAGCGTGGGAGAATCTCGGGCATTGGGTTTGCAGAGCAGAGGCCCCCAGCGTCACAGTCCAGTGACAGGTGCTGCCCCCCTTGCGTCCTTCAGCAAAAGCATTCCCCACAAACACAGTTGCTGCGGGCACAATGAGGACCAAAGAAACCAGAGAAGAAATTTAACTGAAAAAAAAAAATCACCCACTGTCCCTGTAGATGGTGTCTTCTGAGAACTGAGCACGGGTAGAAAGCATAAAGAGAGGAGAATAGCCACAGGAAATTCTCATTTGCATTCAGTTAAAGATTGGCATCAGTGATAAGTAGGAGATGTCAAGAAACACTGGCTGAAGGAATGAATAAATACATAAAATGAAAGGGTAAATTAAGCACTGAAACAATGTTTACAACTGCAAGACAAAGGCCCAAGTATATAAAGGATTCTTAGGCCCTAGTCAGAGGAGTGCTGAGAACTCAGAGGACAAATGGGCAAAAACTCACAGACCCAGCCATGCCGACACAAAAGGCCATACAACCTGATTATCCAAATATGCAAGTTAAGGCACCAGTGGGAAAAAAAAAGGTTGCTAATCAGATTAAGAAAGATTAAAAATGTATCAGTTGGTCTAGATCGATGGTTTAGCAGTTAAGGCGCTTACCTGAAAAGCCTAAGGACCCACGTTGGACTCTCCAGATCCCATGTGAGCCAGACGCACAAAGGTGAGGCAAGCACAAGGTCTTATGTGCTCACTAGGTGGCACAAGCATCTGGAGTTTGATTACAGTGGTTGAGGTCCTTGCGTGCCAATTCTCTGTCTCTCTCTTCTGTCTCTTTCTCTCTGTTAAAAATAAATAAATAAATAAATAAAAATAAAATGTATCAGTTATTCAGGTGTGGTGCTGCACGCCCGTAATCCTGGTTCTTGGGAGGTTGAGGCAGGAGGGTTGTGTGTTAAAGGCCCCTACATAGCAAGGATAGAGGGAAGGAGGCAGGGCCCAGTAGCCACCCTTGTTCTACTGCATAAAAGAGCTGCAACTTCTTTCCTCCTATTAAGACATAATTAACCTATCATGGAATTCATCCTCCCAAAGTATGCAGTCAGCAGCTCAGTTATTCATGCGTTGTCACCAGCCGTCCTCACCCCAGCATCTGCACGGCCCTCAGCTGTACGGGTGGGGCTCCCCCCACTTCCCCTCTTCTCCACAGCCCCGGGTAGGCTCTCCGTCTCTCTCACTCTCCTGCTCTGGACCGTGCACGCAGATGGAACCGCGTCGTCTGTGATCTCTTGGGTCTAACTTCGCTCACGTGGAATAAGGCTCATTCATGCTGTAGTGTGAATGGGCATCCCGTGCCTGCTCAGAGAGGAGAGCTCATGCGCCCCTGTGTACTACATTTTGTTTATTCATTCCTTGTGAATAGGCATTTTGCTGTTTTCACATTTCAGTGTTTATAGGGAACGCTTCTAACCATGTATACGCTAGTTTTTATTTAGTCGGACATGTTTTCCATTTTGTTGGATAAAATTACTGAATCCTGTGGCATGTCTGGGTTCAAGCTTGTGAGAACTGTCAATGGATTTTCAAAAGAGCTTCACCATTTTGTCTCTCCACCAGCAAAGAGTAGTGGTTCTAATTTCTCCACATCTTTGTTAATGCTTTTTATCATCTACACTTTTTTATTTTATTTTATTGGTTTTTCGAGATAGGGTTTCACTCTAGTCCAGGCTGACCTGGAATTCACTATGTAGTCTCAGGGTGACCTCAGACTCACTGGCAATCCTCCTACCTCTGCCTCCAGAGTGCTAGGGATTAAAGGTTTGTGCCACCACGCCAGGCTTATTTTATGAGAGAGAGAATAGGCATGCCAGGGCCTCTAGCCACTGCAATCAAACTCCAGATGCACATGCCACCTTGTGCATCTGGCTTATGTGGGTTCTGGGGAGTCAAACCTGGGTCCTTAGGCTACACAGGCAAGCGCCTTAACTGCCAAGCCATCTCTCCAGCCCTACATTTTTACTGTAATCATCCTAGTGGTAGCTCATGATTTGATTTCTATAGATCTAACGGTAAATAATGTTGTACCGCTCCTCATATGCCAGGCACATCCTCTTTAGAGAACAATTTGGCAGTACATTAAAAAATTATATGTGCATATAATAAAGTCATATAGAACCCTATTCCAGAGCCTATTCCAAGGAATAGTGATGGGTGGCTAACTATTCACCTGAAAGGATGTTCACTATCTTATTTGAAAGTCGGACTGGGGCTGGAGAGATGGCTTCGTGGTTAAGGTACTTGCCTTGCAAAGCTTAACAACCTGGGTTCCATTCCCTAGTGTCCACGTTAAGCCAGATGTACAAAGTGGTATATGTGTCTGTAGTTCATTTGCAGTGGTTGGAGGCCCTGGCACACCTCTTCTCTCTCTCTCTCTCTGCTTGCAAATAAATAAACTAGTTTTTAAAAAAGTTGGGCTAGAGTCATAGCTCAGTAGTTAAAGGCAATTGCTTGCAAAGCCTGACAGCCTGGGTTCAATTCCCCAGTACTGACATAAAGTCACATACACAAAGTGGCTCGTGCATTTGGAGTTCATTTGCAGAAACAGGAGGCCCTGGCACACTCATCCATTCTCTCTTTCTTTCTGTCTCTCTCAAATAAATAAAATATTTCAAAAAGTGTAAGCTGTTGTAAACTAAAGTCCAATCATAGAGCATTGACCAAATGAAAAGTCCATTCATAAAATGTAATATAACTTAAAATAATTCTGTAGAAGACTAATGACATAGAAATATATAGTTGAACAAAAATGCATGCTATGCCATAGTACAGTCCCTTCTTTTATTTTAAAAATGTATAAACATATGGAGAAAAGACTATAAAGACATAAACCAACAAGCTAGCAATGGTATAGATACAGAAAAGAAGACCATGAATCAAAAGTTATTCTTTTCACAGAAAAGGCCTAAACATAAAATTATCATATGATTCATAAATTTTGCTTTTGAGCAGGATCTTGAGCTGGGGTTGTGGCTCAGTTGGTAGAATGCTTGCTTAGCACATAGGAAGCCCTGGGTTTGAGTCTCCATCATTACATAGACAGGCATGGGGCCACATACCTGTACTCCCTAGCATTTAGGAGGTAAAGGTAAGAGGATCAGAAAGTCACGTTCAGCTATATAGCACGTTTGAGCCTAGTCTGGGATACATGAGACCCTATCTCAAAGCCAGATGAAAGGAGGGACTTTGTACACCATGTTCCTGGCAGCATTAGTGACAAAAACCAAATGGTAGGTACACACCAAAATTTTGTTATTAATTGCTTTGAGATATAATTTGCATACCACAAAATTCATGCATTTATATATGGAATAGTTTTTAGCATATCATAGACTTGTGCCACCCGCACCAGCATAAATGTTAGGAATGTTTTTACACCTCAATCACTCTCCATTTCCTACTTACTCCCTTGATCTAGGCAACCACTACCTTCCTGTCTCTATAGATTTGTCTATCTTATACATTTTACATGGACAGAAAAATGTAAGATGTGGTCTTTTTATTTTATGCATTTATTTATTTATTTACTTTTAAAGGTAGGGTCTCACTCTAGCCCAGGCTGACCTGGAATTCACTCTGTAGTCTCAAGGTGGCCTTGAACTCATGGTGATCTCCATACCTCAGCCTCCCAAGGGCTGGGATTAAAGGCATACAGCACCATGCCTGGTCTAGATGTAGTCTTTTCTGACTAGCTTCTTTCTCTTACTGAAGTGTTTTCAAGGCCTATCCATGTTGCAGATTGTATCAGCATGTCATTCTTTCTATGAATGACTATTACAATGTATAGATATATCACATCTCATCCATCTGTTTGAAAAAAAATTACTCTAGTTTGGACATTATAAGTAATATAGCTATGCACATTTTTGCACATGGTTTTAGTAAGGACATATAGTTGCTTTTCTATGGATATATATGCATATACATATACACACATTCAGAGGAGGTGAATTTCCGGGTCACATGGTAACTATGTAATTTGAGGAAGAGCCTGATTGCTTTCCTGAGTGTCTGCACCATTTCACAATCGCTGGCAGTAAATGGGGATTTAGTTGCTTTCACATTTAGGTCTTTGATGCATTTTGTTCAGATACGGTGTGAGGTATAGGTCCGACCCTCGCCCCCGCCCGCCCCCAGTGCTCATGGTTATCCAGCTGCTACTTCACTACTTGTTAAAAAGACCGTTCTTTCTCTGTTGCGTTGTCTTGGCAGTCTCGTGGACAATCAGCTGACCATGAGTATGGAGAGTTACTTCTAGCCTCTGTGTTCTATTCCACTGACCTACGTGCGTACCTTATACCAATTCCACACTTTGAATACTACGGCTTTGTTGCAGGTTTGAAATTGGGGGGTATAATCCTTTGTGAAGACGTTCTGAGTCCATTAAATTTCCCAATCAGTTCTAGAATCTGCTTGTCAATTCCTGCAAATAAGCCAGCTGGGATTTTGACAGGTGTTGCATTGAATTTGTGGATGAATTTAGGCTGTGTTGCTGTCTTGAACAGCATTAAGCCTTCCAATCTGCGAACATGTCTGTCTCTTAAGTTAAATTTTCTATAATTTATTTCAACACTGTTTTGCAGTTTTGAATCATAAATTTGTACTCTTGTTACTGGATTATTTTAATGCAGTAAAATATACACAATATAAAGCCTGAATAATATTATATACCATGTGTTGTTTTTCATTCTCTGTTGACACTTGGTTCACTACTCCCCGCCTCCATTTGGCTATTGTGACCAAAACAGCTATGAACATGGCTGCACAAGTGTCTATGAGAGTCTCTACTCTTAGATCTTTTGGACATAGGCCCAGATTTTCTTAATCATTTGGTAACTGTGTTTAATTTTGTTGGTAATGGGCTTTTTTTGTCTTTTGGTTTTTTGAGGTAGGGTCTCACTCTAGCTCAGGCAGACCTGGAAATCACTCTGTAGTCTCAGGGTGGCCTCGAACTCATGACAATCCTCCTACCTCTGCCTCCGGAGCGCTGGGATTAAAGGAGTGTACCACCATGCCCGGCTGTAAGGGGCATTTTTAAAATCATTATTGTCTATTTCTCTTTCTGTGTTTTTTATATTTATTATGAAATCAGAGGCGTTATTTTCATGAGCCCTTCAACATTTCCCATAATCTATGAACTAGCTCATGTTTACCGTGGATCAGACATGTGGCTCATAGGATCATTTTTGTACCATCGTGAAAACTTGTCTCGTTCCTTTTGGAACCCCCTAGGTCACAACATAATTGGCACAAGCACCCTTGACTTTTGTAGCAGGAAGGCTTATTCTCTGTGTTTGCTCTGTACCTCTCCCCTCCCCTCCACACCATGGTACCCACCATGCAAGGTGGACACTGGGGAGACTTAACCCATTGGTAAGGATGGGACTGGGCTGCAGAAGCTGCTATCTCCTCCAGCTCTGGAGCAGGCTCTGCTGTGAACACTCTGTGAGCTTCCTTTCCTCAGGCAGCTTATAAAATGGTAAGAACAGAGCTCAACCCAGAAGCCTTGGAGAACAAGCCAACATGCAAGCGGGAACAAGAGCCCTGGGACTTTCCTTAGAAAAACAAAGGATTTAGAAAAAAAAAATATTTAGTTGTACTCAAAACTCCCATTTCCAGACGGAGAAAACAATTTGCTGCAGAAAACTTAAAATATTTAAAAGTAGCTCTAGTTTTTGTCTAAAAAGAGGGAACTATCAATAATAACACCAAAAAACGGGTACTTAGGAATTGAAGAAATGTGTTAAAGATGGAAAAATACCAGTTTCTATCTCAAGGAAGACATTCTATCTAACCTTGGTTGGTCCCACTCAACGGCCCCTCCCCAGGCTTGGTTCATCCCAGCTCCCCCACTGCCTGGTTTCCTGTTGCGTTGCTGTTGTCCCCACACCCCCAGGTTTCCTCTGAGTTCTCCTGCTTCCCTGAGGAAATCAGCTCTCCGGCATGTGCCCTCTGGTAACAGTGAGTCAAAGCTCAAGACAGTGGTCAGATCTTCCTCTTGTTCAGGCCAAGCTTTCCAAGGGGTGACACCACAAAGTTAAGACGCAAAAGGATGTGACGAGGCAATGGATCCTGGTGTGTGGCGGCCCAAGCACAGATAGGAATGGGGTTGCAGATCCAGGATACGTGCTATTTTCGGAGGTGTATGAGGAATATAAATCCCACGTGGCCCAGACTTGAGTATGGGTCAAGATGTCCAGATACTGCATAGATGAGGCTCTCTAACCTCGGCTGACGTGAGATTGGTAAACATTCTACGTCAAGGATCTAAAACCTGTGCCCTCCTCAATGGCTGTCAAGCTGTGTGATTTTAGAAACTTTGGAAATGTTTTATGGGGGAGGGCAATGCTGAGGAGATGGCTCACTGGGTAAAGTGCTTGTCCTGAAAGAAAGAGGACCCTTGTTCAGATCCACTTCAGCCAAGTAAAAAAAAAAAAGCCAGGCATGATGGTGTGTTGTAACTTCAGCACAGGGAAGCCCCGAGCAGGAGGATCCCCGAGACTTGCTCTCTAGCCAGTCTAGCTGACTCAGTGAGTCCTGGGTTCAATGAGAGATATTGTCTCAAAAAATAAGGTGAGAAACTATTGAAGAAGATACCAGTGTTGACCTCTGGCCTCCACATGCAAACACATGTGCATGCACACTAGCACCCACACCCATACATACAAGCAGGTACACACACACACACATTCCCATGCACCTCACTTATGCAAATAAGTAAATAAACAATGAATGAATAAACATTGTTAATAGGCATGGAGTTTCAATTTGGGGAAATGTGTATGTTCTAGAGGTGCATCGTGGCCATGGTTACATACAAAGGCCCTTTAGTCTTCAGCGCATGAGAACGATTTTAGAATTTTTAAATAACTAAAAAATAACAAGCACTATTTTGTGACAACATCCACAAACAACATTTTGTTGGAACATCACCACACCTATTCACCTCTGACTATGTTTGTGGCCTTTCTCACCTTATCCCGAGGGAGTTGACTAGTTTCCCCAGAGTCTCTGTGGGCCTTAAAACCCAAAATGCCTGCTCTCTGGTCCTGTACAAAGAGTTGGCTGGTCCCAACTTTTCCTTAAAACCCCTAAGAGAAGAGCAGGGGGAGAGAGTGCTTAACCACAGCTACACTAACACCTCTCAAATGGGGGACCTAGTATGTAAGTTAAGAACAGGCTTTGTAATGGCTGGTGAGGTCTGGCCACTGAGTTTCCCTGAAGGGCGCTAAGGCCGTGGTAATGGGATGGGGCATGTCCAGTGACAGACCACACAGAATCTACGCAACAATTTCCTACCCTATTAAGGCTCTTTCTGACTACTGTGTATACCTGAGCCACCTTAATGACAGTGGCCATTCCCAAGGGAAGAAAGTGGTTCCAAATTTAGCTCTGAGATCATCATGGCTGATGGAGAATTTGGATACTAGTTCAAGACAAATCTTACATGGAGAAGCATGGATGTAATGCAGTATACCTTCCATAGATGGTCAACCTCCCTTTAAACTGGGTATTTTTAATGGATGTTTTCCAGCCCCCAGATTCAGCCTTGAATCCTACTATAGCCCAAGCCTGAAGACACTGTCTTGAACACCTCAAGAAACATCCTGTGGTAGGTTGGTTCTGTGAGATCAGGGCTGCTTCCACTGCATGGAGCAATAATGAATTTGAACTCAACATGAGGGAGATCTTGGTCAGAGTTTCTGCTGAGCAGAGAGGGAGCAAGCACATGTGGAGGGCACCAAGCTGGCTGTTTTACCGAGAGCACTGCAGGGCTGTATCTGAGGACAACTGGGTGCTGAGATTATACAAGCCCAAAAACTCACATGTCAAAGGTAGAGTGAGAGGAGGCTATCGGTGAATGCAGTAGTTGAGAGCAAGGGCTTGAAGTCAGAGCAGAGTGTGGTTCAAATCCTGGTTCACATGGTAACCAGGGTCAGTCGGCGAACATGAGTTTCTCCTTCTCCACTGGGTCTGTGTCTCCTACCTCACCATGATGCTGTGAAGACAAAACTCTAGCAAGTAACTTGTGGTGGCTGTTGCTACTGAAAATATAAGACATCACTAATTGTTACGTACATCAGTTGAGTTAAAAAACTCAACTCAATTTTCTTTTTTTATTCTTCTATTACAAGACTATCTGAGGGGCAGACAATGAAGGAAATGAGATAAACAAACAAAGCAGACTTCCTGGATTACACTCCGGCATCCAAACAGATGCTGACCATCCCACGTGCCTTCCCGAGACCAGTGACATCAATGTGCACTTCATCATGACTCTTGCCTCAAAGTTGTTGAATTTGTCCCCACAATTCAAGAAGGTTGGGCAATGAGGAGATACTTGTTCCATGCCAAAATGGCAATGTGTTACAGATGATGGCTGGTGGGGATCTGGGAAGCAGAGAACAACACATTCATTTGTTTTTACACAAATGTTTTACAAGACCATTAATTAGGAAACCCATTTGGCTGTAAAACAAACGTCAGTGATGAGGAGGGAAGAGCAGCTCCCGTCACACTTGCCCTTCTCTGGGAGTTTCTCAAGCTTTGCACTCAGTGGCTTAACAGTTTAGCCACTGTGAAGGGAGTTTTCTATAAAGTACAGGTCCCCTCTGCTGCTTCCCGGTCATGGGGATTTCTTTAAACACACATAGGACAGTCGGCCTAACATCAGGGAGGGGGGATGAAAATGCTTTGGATTCATTTTACTCCTGTTCTCCTACTGGATTCCAAGTACTACATAAGACTTTGTTTGCGCAAGGTAAATTGGACACTGTCACTGCCCATTAGGGTTCCTTTGGTGACAATATTCAATGACTGTTTCATTGCAAAGTAGCAGTTGCCACAGGTTGGGACCAGGTGTGAGGGAGCACAGAGCAGAAACGGTCCACCCCAGCTGGATGTCCTCAGAGGTGGCTTCCTGGAGGATCAGGCTCCGTCTAGGCCTATAGCATCATTAGTTAAGGCTGTGGGCATCAGCTGCAGAGTTGCTGCAGGGCCAAAGACAGGAGGCCAGGGACAAGCAGGACCTGAAGGCTGGCCAGTGAAGTCCAAGAGGGTAAAGAAGGGAGCAGAGGGCACTGAGGCTGAAGAGACGAGTGGAGTCTGAAAGGCAGGCCCTGGCTGCCATCCAATGAGCACGGACTCTCGGGAGGAAAACATGAAGGAATGAAGAAACATGCATCAATTTAATGAACTTCTTTGTTAGAATTTTTTAATATTTTAAATATTTTATTGTTTATTGTTTATTTATTTGAGAAAGAAAGAGGGAGAGAGAGAGATTGAGAATGGGTGAGCCAGGGCCTCCAGCCACGGCAAACCAACTCCAGTTGCATGTGCCACCTTGTGCATCTGGCTTTTACATGGGTACTGGGGAATTGAACCTGGGTCATTTGGCTTTGCTGGCAGTGACTTAACTGCCAAGCCATCTCTCCAACCCCGGTGAGCATTTTTTTTTCAAGGTAGGGTCTTACTCTAGCACAGACTGACCTGGAATTCACTATGTAGTCTCAGGGTGGCATTGAACTCACAGCGATCCTCCTACCTCTACCTCCCAAGTGTTGGGATTAAAGGCATGCGCCACCATGCCCAGCCCTGATGAACATTTTTAAGTAAACAGTTTGTGAGGCAGAGTATAGAGGTTGAGCTAGACAGATGAGACTCACAAGGACCACGTTTCACCCCTCTCCCTCTGCAGCCTCCTCTTCTGCATGGGATCCTGTCCCCATCAGAGGTCCCTCACTGTGATGGTTAATCTCAATTGTCAACTTGACAGAACCTAAAATCACTTAGGAGACAAACTTCTGCACATGTCTGTGATGAATTTTCTAGATTAGGTTGAAGTAGGGAGACCCACTCTAACTGCAGATGGTATCATCCCTTGGGCTGGGATCCTAGACTGTATAAAAAGAAGAAAGCTGGGCTGAAGAGATTGCTTAGTGGTTAAGGCACTTGCCTGCGAAGCCTAAGGACCCATGTTCAACTTTCCAGACCCCATGTAAGCCAGATGCATAAAGGTGAGGCAAGGGGGAAGGCCGCACATGACCACTAGGTGGCGCAAGCATCTGGAGTTTGACTTCAGTGGCTGAGGCCCTGGCATGCCAATTCTCTCTCTCTCTCCGTCTGTTTCTCTCTAAAATAAAAGAGTAAAAATTAAAATTAAAAAAGGAAAAAGCTAGGTGAGCATCAGCATCCATCACTCTCTGCTTTCTGATTATTCTTTGAATGTGACCAACCACTTTCCACTCCTGTTGCCATGCCTACCCCACCGTGACAGACTATATCCCCCTGTGTGATTTGAATGGTATTCATGTGTTTGAATACTTAACCCCAAGTGGGTAGTTCTATTTGGAAAGTTTGTGGAACCTTTAGGAGTTTCCAGCCTTGCTGGAGGAAGTGTGTCGGTGGGGGCGGGCTTTGAGATGTGCAGCCCGGCCCCGCTTGCTCTTCTCTACTTCCTCTCTGCTGATGTGAACAAATGATACCGGCTTCCCCCTCCATCCTGCTATGTCTTCCCCTCGTTGTTATAAGCCAGAAATAAACCCTTCCCTTTCTTAAGCTGCTTCCGGGCAAATATTTTGTTGCAGCACCAAGAAAGTAACTGACATACCCCTCTCATTGTAAGCTAAAATAAACTCTTCCTCCATTAAGTTGCTTCTTGCCAGGTATTTTGTCACAGCAACAAGGACCTTAACTAAAACACTCACTGCTGACTTAGCAGGGGGCTGTGGTCATGCAGGGGGGCCCTGCAGTGGAGGTGCATGTGTGTGCTGGGAGTTCCCCACATCTGGATGGTGAAAGGAAGCCAGGCAGGCGTGGACTGTGCAGCACTTACAAGTCATTAGCACGTCCTGACATCCTTTCTTCAGTCTGCCTGCGAAGGAGAAACTGCTTCTGCCATGAAGCCCCATAGTCACCATGAAACCCTGCATTTGCAGGCTGGTGGCAGGAAGGGACACGATTTAAACACCAGCACTGACCGAGGAAGTGAGCATGGGAGCGGCAGGAGCTGGATCCTCACGTGTATGCGGCATTTCCCGTTGGCATCGCCTCCCTAAATCTTCAGAGCAGCGTTTTATTACCCTATTTTATCATTGAAAATGTGGCCTAGATAACACACTGGAGGCTCAAATTCAAGCTCTTGTCTGGGAGGCTGTCTATTCTCAGTCTTTTGTGAGGGAAATCTGTGTACAGACCCCACTGTCCCACAAATTTTTTCTTTTCTTTTCTTTTTCTTTTTCTTTTTCTTTTTTTTTTTTTTTTGAGAGAGTCTTTCATGGCTTGAATGGGAAATGTACCCCATAGGCTTATGTATCTGAACACTTAGGGCCTGGTGGAGAGGACACAGGGACAAGGTTAGACCTCTATAGCCCAGCATCAGTTCCCACTGGAGCTCGATTTCCTGACTGCCAACACCAGCAGATTCACGCTCCCTCGGCCATGTCTTCCCTGCCTTGATGGACTGAATTCCTGAAGCTGTGATCCAGAATAAATCGTTCCTCCCAAGTTGGTTCTTGTCAGGTATTCGGTCACAGATAACAAGAAAAGCAACTAACATAGTCTCAGCGGGTAAGCCAGGCTGACGTGGAACTCATGATCCTCTTTCCCTCAGCTCCCAAGTGTGGGGGTCACAGGCATGCACCACTATGCCTGGCTGTAACTGAGTTTTGCATAGTCACCACTATTAGAATGCGGTGTGTTTTGTAGCAGGTATGGTACAGTGGTTGCCGAAATGTCCACCTCTGACTCCCTGAAACCTTAAATGGCAAAAGGAAATTTGAACTCTGAAGATGTGACTTGGTTAAAGATATTGAGGTGGGAGGTTGTCCTGGATTTTCTGGGCGAGCCAGAGGGATCACAAGAGTCTTTAGAAGCAAGAGGAAGGAACGTGAGCAGGAGCGGCAGGTGCAACAACAGGAACAGAGGCTGCAGGCCCAGAAGACTGGCTCCCATGAGCAAGCCTTGCTGCCGTCTGACTTTAGCTCAAAGACTGGCTTCAGAATTCTTATCTCTGGAACTTTAAGAGAAAGATGAAGAAATGTCCTCCCTCCTCCCTTCCTCCCTCCCTTCCTTCCTTTAGTTATGCATTGTTAATGTCAGAACACCTGGAAAATTCTTTTTTTAAAAAATAATATATACCTATTATTAAATAGAAACTTTGTATGGGCACATCATATGTCAGTACCATCACTGCCCTCCTCCCTCACCCCGTCCCCATTCTGCTGGGGGCCCTCCTCAGTGGGATGGCTGGTATTTCCCTATGTTTGCAGGGTATAGATGTGAGAGCATCAGTCAGTCATTGTAAGAGGGAGTGGGTGGTGTCTCTGGACAGTCCCTTCCACTCCGTGGCTCTTACAATCTTTCCATCCCCTCTTTCACAAAATTCCCTGAGCCCTGATGGGTGTTGAGCTCTCAACAGCTTCTGGATTTCTGCTTTGGTGCAGTATGAGTGTTCCCAGTGTCTGTCTCCACAACCTTGGCTGACAGGCTCGCCATGGAAGCAGCACTCTTGCTCATCTCACCAAATCCTCTGTGGTTTCACCTGGGCCCTGGCAGAAAATTCTTTTAGCTTTTAATAAAAACTAGATTTTGCAGAAACATTTGGTTACATCTCTGCGATTTTAAATTGTTCCCAGCTGGGAAGCACAAGTGGTAGGTTTCCCCACTGTGCAAATGGCACCAAATGCAGTCACTCAAAGCTAGGTGGCCCAGGTCAGTGGAGAGGGCCCCTGATGTGTGTTGAGCATGACACACCGCTTCACAGCACTCTTTTGCTAATTAAGTCTTACACTCTAATAATGAGAACAATATAATATAGGAAGTACACAAGTGAGGTAGGCAAGCATAGCGATCACCCTGTGACTGCTCACCTCCTTCAACCGCCCCCCTCCAGGTAGGACGACACCCAACTCCACAGGTGAATAATTTGTGGGAAATGTACTTCCTGGTGAAAGGAGAGATAAGAAAAGCCAGCTTAAACCAGTACCTAGCATAAGGGTCATGGGCCAATCTGTCTTTGAAGTAACCTGTCAGGGGAAAACATTTCCCATTTCATGTGTGTGCATGACTAAGACTTCATATGCCCGCCCATGTGCGTATTGTTCAAAGTTATATAACAGTCCACCTGTCAGTCGTGGTAAGGATCCGCCTCATTACTTCCGTGTGCCTAAACTCATAAAAACAACTCAGGACTCGGGCCTGAGTTATGAGTTTTCACTAGCCTGCTCCTGCCTTGAGGAGGGTGTTTTATGCTTTTATTCTACTCTTCAAAAGTTCACACTTACACTATTACTAACCTTTATCTTATCCACTTCGTTGTTTGAGACACAAAGAGCCTGGACAGCACATCGCAGGACACCCGAGACTCCCCTCAATCATATTAAGCACATGGTCAGCTGTTACCATGCATGGTCCACTGTGTGTACCAACGTGTACTGGACTTTCACACAACTGTCTGCACAGCCAGTTCCCACCAGCATTGCCACAAACATGTGAGTCAACACATTGCATAGACAATGAGAATGGCTACATCACCAGACGATAGGAATACTACAGTTCTATTATAATCCTATTGTACATGTGGCTTATTATTAGCTAAAACATGTGGCTGTATCTACATTTAACACTTGGTCAGCTTTCCTGTGTAGGGCTCTTTGCTAGTTGTTAGGATGTGCAGTCTATTTCTGTTGTCTGAGTAGAGTGGAGCTAGGGAAAGATGGGGAAAAGATAATAAAACAGCCACAGTTTCATACTAAATCTTACCTATTACATGAGTAACCATGAAGAATTCTGTGAGCTTTGTTTCCTCCCCACCATGATAAATGTCTGGGTCTGGGACAGTGGGCCAGGTCATACACATAGATAGGACTTGGGTTGCCTCTGATCTAGTACTTAGGGAAAGTTAGAAAGTTGCAGTGATCTTCTCCAAGCCTCGTGGGATCAATGCTACATCACGGGAATCAATACTGACCACTTAGTGGAGGAAAAGACAGTAAACAGGTCTCATTTTTAATTCTTAAGACAGTCCTTTGAGGCTGAGCTCAGCTTGTGTGAGTGCCTGGGCATGGGTCCTCACGGCCTGGTGTGGAGATCACTGCATGCACAGGCCCTGGGATGGCGTGGCTGATACATTTTCAGCTTTTCAATAGCGCAAAAGTGACATGCGTGTGGTAGGAGCTGTACTTTAACACCTATTCACCCTATGTTAATGTGCATGCCCATATCCACACCCTTACTGGCTAGGGACATCATTCAATAAATTGCATGAGATGGTTCACACTTTATTATAAAATAAGCTTATGTTATATGAGTGTGCTCAACTCCAGCATAATGTGAGTGTTCTGAGAACATTTAGGATGAGTTAGCTTATGCTATCACGCTCAGGAGGTTAGGTGTATTGAATGCATTTAAAAAATTATTTATTTATTTGAGAGAGAGCAGATACAGAGAGAGAGAGTATTGGCACACTAGGGCCTCTAGCCACTGAAAACAAACTACAGACTTATGCACTACCTTGGCCATCTGGCTTACACGGGTACTGGGAAATTGAACCTGGGTCCTTAGGTTTCACAGGCAAGCACCTTAACTGCTAAGCAATCTCAACAACCCTAAAATAAATTTTAAAATAGTAATATATTCATTAATATATGGTATTGGTTTTCCTAAATACATTTTCATGCAACTATTATAATGAACTTTGAGCATATTGTCCCTTCGCCCATTAATTCCCTTTGTTCTCCATAAGTTCTAGTTTCATATGATGTCATACATACATACCTAGTGTTTTATAAACCTATGTAAAATCTAGGGCTAACAATTGAGAGAAAATACATAAGACTTGCCTTTCTGAGACTTAAATCACTTGATATGACTATCTCCAGTTGCATCCATTTTACTATAAATGACACAACTTCATTCTTCTTTATGTCTGAAAAAAAATTCCCATTGTGTTTATGTACCATATTTTTTTTATCCATTCCTCTCTTGATGGACACTTAGGTTGGTTTATGGCTTTGCTAGTGTGCTTTGCAATAACACTGATGTGCAAATATTTCTGTGACATGTTAGCTCAGAGTCCTTTGGATAAAAGCCCAGTAGTAGTATAGCTGGCTCATATGTTAGGTCTATTTTTAGAGGCACTTCCATACTGATTTCCATATGGCTGAACTAGTTTACATTCCACCAGCAATGTATAAGAATTCCCTTTTGTCGATATCCTAACAAGCATTTGTTTTTGTCTTAATGACTGTCAGTCTGCCTAGTGAGATTGAATCTCAGTGTAATTTGCATTTTCATTTCTCTGATGGCTAAGTGATGTCAAACATTTTTTCATGTTTTAAAAAATATTTTCAGCAGGGAGTGGTGGCGCACGCCTTTAATCCCAGCACTCAGGAGGCAGAGGTAGGAGGATCGCCGTGAGTTCAAGGCCACCCTGAGACTCCATAGTGAATTCCAGGTCAGCCTGGGCTAGAGTGAGACTCTACCTTTATTAAAAAAAAAACCAAAAACCAAAAACCAAAAGTATTTTCATTAGAGAGAAAGAGAAAGAATGGGCACACCAGGGCCTGCTGCCGCTGCAAACAGACTCCAAACCCAAGTGCCATTTATGTGCCTGGCTTTATGTGGGTACTGGGGAATCAAACTTTGTTTTTCAGGCTTTGCAAGCAAGCACCCTTAACTGTTGTGCCATCTCTCCAACCTAATTTTTCATGTTTATTGATGATCTATACTTCATCTTTTGAGAAAGATTTGTTCATTACTTTTTCCTATTATTTATTTATCTAGATGCTTGCATGTGCATGCATGCCAGGGTATTTTGCTGCTGCAAACAAATGGTTATCAAGCTTTAGGTTTGTTGCTGGAGAACTGAATCTGGGCCAACAAGCACTTTCTCTTCTGAGCCATCTCCCTAGCCCCTTATTTCTTTTTATTTATTCTGAGTTATTTTTATTTATTTAGTTGAGAAAGAAAGAAAGAGGGAGGGGGAAGGAGAGAGAGAGAGAGACGTGGGTCCTGGGGAATCAAACCTAGGTCCTTTAGCTTTGCAGGCAAGAGCCATAATGGCTAAGCCTTCTCTCCAGTCCTCATTTTAAATTTATTTATTTAGTTAGTTATTTAAGAGAGAGGAAAAGAGGCAGATAGACAGAGAGAGAATGGGCTCACCAGGGCCTCCAGCCACTGCAAACGAACCCCAGATGCATGCACCACCTTGTGCATCTGGCTTACGTGTGCCCTAGAGAATCGAACCTGGGTCCTTTGGCTTTGCAGACAAATGCCTTAACTCAAGCCCTCTTTTCTTAAAAATATTTATTTAGTTAGTTATTTATTTAAGAAGAGAGAGAGAGAGGGAAAGAGGAAGACAGAGAGAGAATGGATACACCAAGGCCTCTAGCCACTGTTAACAAACTCCAGACACATGTTCCACCTTGTGCACCTGGCTTATGTGGATACTAGGGAATTGATCCTGGGTCCTTAGACTTCTCAGGCAAGTGCCTTAAATGCTAAGCCATCTTTCTAGCCTCTAGCCCTCATTTGAGTTCTTATGTAGTCCAGAATATTAAGCCCTGTCAGCTAGTAGCTCTTTCTTCATTGAATTGTTTTCTTTGTTTTGTAGAAGCTTTTTAATGATATGAAATTCCATTTGTCAGTTGTTGGCATTGTTCCCCGAGAGACTGGAGTCCTTTTTAGAAAGTTCTTGCCTGTATCTTGAAGTACTTTCCACCTAGCAGTTTCATACATAGTTGCAGGTCTAACATTTGATTTTGTACAGGTTAAGAGATAGGGACCTGGTTTCATTGTTCTACATGTGACTATTCAGAGGCTGTCTTCGTGCCAATGTATATTTTTGATATCTTTGTCAAAAGTCATGTAGCTGTAGCTGTGACTGGGTGGGTTCATGTGGGTCTGTGAGCAGAGCATGGGGTCTGGAACCCATGCAGGGAGACCGCCTCTGCCTCACACCGTGGCCCCTCAAGCCTGGACTCCACAGCCCGCATGCTCCCCAGCCTCCCAGCACATGGTGCACCCAGAGCCTGATCCTGCCTCTGCAGCTCTTCTCTCTCTGGTTCTTCACGAAGATTAAGGAGGGCTGGAGAGATGGCTCAGTGGTTAAGGTGCTTGCCTGCAAAGCCTAAGTACCTGAGTTTGGTTCCCCAGTATCCATGTAAAGGCAAATGCACAGGGTGGTGCATGCACCTGGCAGTGGTTTGCAGTGAGCAGAGGCTCGGACATACCCATTCTCTCTCAAATAAATAAATCAATAGTTTTACAAACTATCAAATAGTTTTTGACTACTGTGAATAAAGCTTTTTATTTTAATATTTTATTTATTTGAGAGAGAGAGAATGGGTGCAACAGGGCCCCTAGCCATTGCAAACAAACTCCAGATGCCCACTCCACCTTGTGCATTGGCTTTACATTGGTAGTGGGGAATTGAACCTTGGTCCGTAGGTTTTGCAGGCAAACACCTTAACCATTAACCCATCTCTCCATCCATGAATAAAGCTTTTATGAACATTTGGGTGTCATTTTAAATCATTTTTATTTTTTCAATTTATTTGGTTTTCTAGCAATTGTTCATATCTAAGGGACAATGTGTGGTGTTCTGTTGCATGTATACATTATGAAACACCTAACAGCATGTTCAGAGTATCTGTCCCCTATACCCTCATTGCTTTGTAGTGACAGCATTCAAAAATTCTTCTATCTTGAAATATTCAACACCAAGCTATTAACTACAGCTACAGTGACAGAGAGTGAAAGGACATCTAGTCCTTGATTCTGTTCTGCCTCTCCCTTACAAAGCTTTCAGGGGTGTGCTGAAACCCCAGCCCAGTCATCGAGACAGAGAACATGACAGTTAACTGATTAGAAATTAGACAGAGACAAGTTGGAGAGATAATTTAGTGGTTAAAGGCACTTGCTTGCAAAGTTTGCTGGTTTCAGGTTCAATACTCCAGCTGCCCATGTAAAGCCAGATGAGCATTTGTTTGCAAGAGGAAGAGATATCACCCATACACACCCGTGTGCAAATAAAAAAAGATTTATGTTACTTTACTTGAGAGAGAAAGAGAGAGAGAGAGAAAGGGGGGGGTAATATGATCATGCTAGGGCTTCCTGCCACTGCAAATGAACTCCAGACACATGTGCCACTTTGTGCATCTGGATTTAGGTAGGTACTGGGGGATCAAACCTGAGCCATAGGGGTTTTGCAAGCAAGTGCCTTTAACCACTGAGCAATCTTGTCAGCCCCTAAAAACATTCCAAAGATAGGCTGAAGGGGTGGCTTAGCAGTTAAGGCATTTGCCTACAAAGCCAGACGACCCAGGTTCGATTCCCCAGGACCCACATTAACCACATACACAAGGGGGTGCATGCATCTGGAGTTCGTTTGCAGTGGCTGGAAACCCTGGCACACCCATTCTCTCTCTCCCTATTTCTCTGTCAAATAAATAAATCAATAAAATTTAAAAAAACAAAGAATTTTTTAAAAATTCCAAAGAAACTAGACATATGGCCACCTTGTGAGGATGGATGATTGGGCCAGCATGACACTTCTCCATATCTCATTCCATTCATTTTAAAGATCAATTTATTTCCCTAACCAGAAAGCCTCATAAAGCCCCAGACAAGTCACCCAGCAGCACTTCAGATCTCCCCTCCTCTGACACATGACATTTTGTTCTTTTCCCTTCTTTCGCACCTCAGTAAAATTCATTTAAGCTTTTTCTCTAAACTTGCTTTCACTCTATAATAAAATTTTCTTTTCGACTCATCTTTTGTTATCTGTGAAATTCGTTCTTTGAGTTCCATAAGCCAAAGATCCCAGCACCTCTGACACAGAGCTTGGGTGACTGTTGAGTCCAGCACCCTAGTTCCCGATGAAAGCCAATGAGCTAAGGCTTCATCACCCTCAAAGAGATCTGTTACAGCCCTATTGTGTGGAACAGTAGAACTCATTCTTCCCAACAAATTTTGTACATATTAATCATTGTGCCGCCTCATACCCCTCCCTGCCTCTGGTAACCAGCACTATCAGTTTCTATGATATTGTCTTCAGATCCCACGTGTGACATTTTGCAGGGCCTGTCTTTCTTTCTGGGCCTAGCATATTTCTCTTAACCCAACGTCATCTACTTCCATCCCTGTTGTTACGAATGACAAGACAGTCTTTTTTTTTAATCAATGAATAGTATCCCAGCACCCTCGCTTTCCTATTGTTATTCTGACGTTTCAGAGTTGCAGCGTAACTGTCCTCAAGCTTCTCACTCAAGCTCTGAGTGTGGCCAGATGCGTCTCTTCTTGAAGGTCTGCTGATTTTGCACCCTTGCCATCCATGGCTCTAGTTCATCCTCTGTGGTTTCGACTTGGCAAAGTGGCTTGTTAAGAACGAGCATGTACTGCTCTGTGGCCTCTGCTTCTTTAGCACAGATTTTAAAAAAGTTTATTTATTTGACGCAGGGTCTCCCTCTAACCCAGGCTGACCTGTACTCTCAGGCTGGCCTTGAACTCACAGCAATCCTCCTACCTCAGCCTCTCAAGTTCTAGGATTGAAAAGGCATCCACCACCGTGCCTAGCCCTAAAATACTTCTTATTGACAACTTCCATAAACACGGAAAATATACCATGATCATAATACCCTCCCACATCTTCTTTGTCCCTCATCTCATACCTCCCCTCCATCGAATGCCTTCTTTCAAACTAGTCTCTCTTCTTTTGATGGCATCATTTTTTTCCCTTCCATTACACAGGTCATGTGTAGGTAGTGTCAGCCACCATGGATCATGCATATCACGGCTACTTTGTGTGTAGATGACAGGACTATAAGCACTCCTCCCCTTCCTTTGGCTCTTACGTTCTTTCGGCCACCCCTCCTGCAGTGGTCCTTGAGCCTCGGAGGGTGAGTCAGAGACGTCTCACTTAGTGATGAACACTCCACTGTCACTTCCCAGCACTAAGGTGAGTTTCAAGTCACCCCAGTGACCACCACCATCTGAAAAGAGAAGCTTCTCTAAGCAAACGTGAGAGTAGCATTAATATATGGGCATAAATATCAGTATTCAGAAGGCAGTTTGGTGGGCATAATATCCCCATTTATCCAGACAAAAGTAGTAGTTTTCCCCCTCGGACTTATGACCTCCAAAGCCATAAGCCTTTGATTAAGTTTTCAGTACCAGGCAGGAATTCTGTGCTGTGGGACAGGCCTCAAGAGGCCAGTCAGAGAGCAGTTGGTTTCCCCCATAGCAGTCATGCCCTCATTGCACCAGTTGGTACATCTGGCCTGGATATCCATCTGGAAAGCTTGCAGGCCCACTGTTAAGACCACTGGTGACTTTTCTCCCTCAACAATGACAACAACAAAATTTTTAAAGATTTTTTAATTTTAATTAAACAGTGTTACATATTCCACACTTAGGAGGAAAGTGTTTCTGCCTGGGCAGCACAGCCTGGAGATTGATAGACAGAGGCAGCTTTTCCTGTTATCGTTGTTTCCATTCTATATATATAGACAACTTCTATACGTACAGACAACAAATGATGGCATTTCCCTCCCTTCCCCTGCTTTCCCCTTCATAACTCTGCTCCCCATCATATCCCCTCCCTCTCTCCATTTAGTCTCTCTTTTAATTTGATGTCATCATCTTTTTCTCCTATTATGAGGGTCTTGTGTGGGTATTGCTAGGCACTGTGAGGTCTTGTATATCGAGGCCAATTTCTTCCTGGACAGTTGAATGTAAGGAGTGGTAGCCTTCCTTTGGCTCTTACATTCTTTCCACCACCTCTTCCACAATGGACCCTGAGCCTTGGAGGGTGTGAGATGTTTCAGTGCTGGACACTCCTCCATCCCTTCTTCTCAGCACTACGTTGCCTTTTGGGTCATCCCATGGTCCTCGCCATCTGAAAAGAGAAGCTTTTCTAACCAGAAGTGAGAGTAGTATTAATATATGAATATGAACATTAAGTCTAGTGCTTACTGGGCAGTTTGGTGAGAGTAATATATGCATTTATCCAGACAAGAGCAGGCTTTATACCCCTAAGGCTCATGACCTCCCCTGACACAGGCTTTTGATTAGGTTTTCAATACCAGGCATGTATTCCTTCCCATAAAGCAGGCACACCAGGTCCTCAACCACTACAACTGAACTCCAGACACTTGCACCATCTGGTGAGCATGTATGACCTTGTGCTTGCCTCACCTTTGTGCATCTGGCTTACGTGGGATCTGGAGAGTTGAACATAGGTCCTTAGGCTTTGCAGGCAAGTGCCTTAACTGCCAAGTCATCTCTTTGGCCCAGCATCAGGATTTTTTTCAAAGATTTTTTATTTTTATATTTATTTATTAGAGATAGAGGGAGAGAAAGAGAGAAAGACAGACAGTGAGAGAGAGAAGAGAGAGAGACAATGGGCACACCAGGGCCTGTAGCCACTGCAAACGAACTCCAGATGCATGTGCCACCATGTGCATCAGGCTTACTTGGGACCTAGAGCATCGAACCTGGGTCTTTAGGCTTTGCAGGAATGCACCTTAACCGCTAAGCCATCTCTCCAGCCCAGGATTTTTTAATACAATATTTTTATTGGGAGAAAAAACTAAATTAATTTATTTCTAAAATTGCCACAGCAAATATAACACATCAGTTTTTAACAAGATAATTCTTTCCAACTTTACAATTTAAAAACTAGCAACCAAAACTTAACTCAGCACATCCAAAATTTTTTCCTTGACCCATCATGTTTTCATTATGATGGCTTGATGAGAAAGGTCTCTCATGGTCTCATATGTTTGAATGCTTGAGCCCCAGTTGCTGGTGCTGTTTAGGAAGCTCATGGGACCTTTAGGAGATTAAAGCCTTGCTCGAGAAAGTGTGTCACTTGTAGGGAGCCTTGAGGTGTTAGAAAGGCTCTTGGCCTTTCTGTTTCCTCTGTGCTAATGTGACGGTGTGACGCTGGCTGTCTGCTCCTGTCATGGTTTCCTCACCATGCCAGACTTCCCTTGACACTGTATGTCTAAGTAAACCCTTTCCTTCTACACGCTACTCTGGTCAGGTATGTTGTCCCAGCAAGGAAAAAACTAACATATACAAATGAGGTATATAAGTACCTGGAAAATCAAGTGACAAAATGACAAGGAGTCAGTTACATGTGTCCATGTAAGTCCAACCAAAATCAATCTTAAATCCATGTTATGTTCGATGATTTCTTCTGGGCAGAAGCATAAGGATAGTGAATTTGAGGCCATCCTGGGCCACTCTATCACAAATAACTAATATATACAAACATTCACTCATTCTTTTGCCTTCACCTCTTTTGTTTATATCCCATCCCTAAACAAATGGGGAACTATGTAACTCCTTGAAGATCCTAGTGAAACATTCCCTGCTGTAAAACTGCTCAGAAGATAGTTAACCTATAAGTCAAGCTTGTTCTTTGCAGAAAACTTCGCCATGATAAGCTTGCAGCCTTGGCCTCCACACTTCTGAGGCAGAACTTATAGACACCTGCATATCCCTATATGAGAGCCTTCCATCACTCTTCCCTGGATACTGGCACTGTCTTCCCCAAAGTAGGTTCAGGTCCCAACCACTGGTGCCTGCAAATGTGACTTATGTTGGAGAAAGATCATTGCAGGTATAAGTGAAGTCGCAAGATGCCGTCACCTGAGATTTATGTGGGTCCTATATCCTGTGGATATGGCTGGTGTCCTTAAAGAGAAGCCATGAGACACAGATGAGGGAGAGGTGATTGGAAGGTGGCAGAGGCTAGAGGTTTATCCCTGTAAGCCTCGTTGCCAACCAAGAACCAAGGAGCATGCTCTATAGAGCCTGCAGCCAGAACCAACCCCACCAATGCCTGGATTCCAGGCTTCTGACTGCAGAATTTCAGGAGAATGCAGTCTGTTTTCAGACTGCCTGGCTTTGGATAAGATATTATAGCAGCCAGGAAAGAAATGTACTGGCTGCTTTGAGACAAACCTCCTGGGCAGAGCATGTGCACTACACCAGCCCAGGTCTTGGTTCTTGCCCTCCCCATTTTCTTCCACTGCAGAGCTCTGGGTTTCAGCCACTCACTTCTCCTCAAGATCCTTCAAGGGTCTGAGGAGATCCTGGTATTTTTCTTTTGTAAATTTACATTCTGCATGAGAAAGCATGCATTTGTCTTTTTATCTCCCATACTTTTTTTGCACCCCCCCTTCCCTTTCATCCCTTTCCTATCCCCAGAGTTTCTCTTTTACTTTCATGCCATACATCACATATTTATATCTAGATTCTGCATATGAGAGAAAGCATGAATACTTGTCTCTTTGAGGCTGGCTTATTTTGACATCATGATCTTTAGTTCTACCCATTTTCTCCAAATGACATAATTTCTTTTTTTTAATTTTTGTTTTTATTTTTATTTATTTATTTGACAGACACAAGAGAAAGGGAGAGAGAGAGAGAGAGAGAATGGGCGTGCCAGGGCCTCCAGCCACTGCAAATGAACTCCAGATGCGTGCGCCCCCTTATGCATCTGGCTAACGTGGGTTCTGGGGAACAGAGCCTCGAACCAGGGTCCTTAGGCTTCACAGGCAAGCGCTTAACCACTAAGCCATCTCTCCAGCCCCCAAATGACATAATTTCATTCACCTTTCCAGTTCAATAAAACTTCATTGTGTACCACATGTGTGTGCGTGTGTGTGTGTGTGTGTGTGTGTGTGTGTGTGTGTAGTGCGCACATGCCTGTGTGGCTTGTATGTGTGTGGGGTGCATGTATAGTATAAGCACTTGCGTGTACATGCTTGCAGGGTCTAGAGGAGAAGCACCACAGGTGCCCACTTCTACTGCTCTTCTACACTGTCTCCTGGAGATGGAGTCTCTCACTGAAACAGCAGTTACTGTGCTTCCAGTCAGACTGACTGACCAGTGAGCTCCAGTGATTCTTCTGTCCCTACACCCTCCAACTCCACAGGACTGGGGTTACAGGGATTCATGGCCACACCTGGTGATTTTTTTTTAAATTTTTTTTTAACTTTTTATTGGAGCATATCTCAAATCCAATCATCGAGCAGTTGGTTACCTCCATAATAGACATGCCACTATTACACCAGTTCATCTTGGTGGGCTGGTCACTCGTGTAGTTGTTTTCTCCCTCAGCAGCCTGCAAGTCATTTTCCAGCACTATGACAGCTAGCTCTCAGGGAGGAGTCTTCCACACTCCACTTTTGTTGTTGTTGCTGTTTTTCAAGGTAGGGTCTCACTGTAGCTCAGGCTGACCTGGAATTCACTATGTAGTCTCAGGGTGGCCTTGAACTCATGGCAATCCTCCTACCTCTGCCTCCCAAGTGCTGGGATTAAAGGCGTGCGCCACCACGCCCGGCTCACACTCCACTCTTTACATAGATGTTGGGAGTCAAACTCAGGCTCTCGTGCTTGTATAGCAAGCACTATTACCTGCTAAGCCATCTCTCCAGTCTCCACATTTTCTTTATCTACATACATATTTGATGGGTGTCCAGGCTGGTTCCATATTTTGGCGATTGTGAATAGTGCAGTAATAAAACATGGATGTGCAAGCATCTCTGTGGTTGGTTGACTTATTAGAGTCGTTTGTGTACTATGGATCTTGTATTGGACTTCCTCAGGGTAGAAACTATTTTGCTGTCGTCAGAAGTACAACCTCAGTGTTTCAGGAAGCAGAATTACCAGGCAAAGCTGGTGTTCAGTTGCTACGCCATGGTGTGGACTCAGGCAGGACATGCACCTTTGACCTCGCCAGGCTTCCTCAGGTCAAGGTGTAAAGGTCATTCTCGTGAAGTCTGGTGAGTTGAGTGGGATACAGACGCTTCCTCAGCCACCTGAGGGACCTTTGTGGGTCTCATGCTTGATTGGCTCATCCGAAAGGTTCCGGCTGGGTAAAGCCCATTCAAGCCTTCTGTGGTCTTGCCAAGTCCTTCTTCTACTTCTCTAGGGTCTGCCTTGCTCGCCAACAAATCTTGGGGTCCTAGGTACTGTGACTAAGATGTCCTAATTTTTCCCAGGACTGAAGGCATTTCCTGGATTAGGGGACTTTTTTTGTTAACAGTGGAAAGTCCCAGGTGAACGAGGACAGGTTTCCCTTACAATCTTTGGAAAAATAGGTTTATTTGATGACAAAGTCCTGTCTATATCTTCAATACCAAATATTATGGAAATAATAATTTATTTTTATTGAAAAGCAAAGATTAATTTTTGTGTCCATAGCCTTTAAAATGCATTTTTCCAGTCCGTCTTTTAATTTATTTTTGAAAAATTCCTGACATTACAGAACTAAACTGAAATGTATTAATGTTCCACTCTTACATTTCCATGAGAAAAAAAAAAAAAAAAACAAAAAAAAACAACTAAAAAGGAGTAAGGGTAGAAGCTTATAAAACTAAATGTGGATCTCAGCATAACAGCTTAGCAGAGAAAGGAATTCTTTAATTAAAAAATCACGAGTGGATGATAAATTGTGTGGAAACTGAAACTTTACAAACTATTTAAAACCCGGAATCGCTAACTGTTCAGAAGCTACACAGATGGATCATGGGTGGTGGTGGTGAGCAGCAGAAAGGGAGTATGGCCGAATCTGCCCTGTTCTAGCTGCTCCCCATGCCACCCGACTCCAAGGAGTCTCCAACATGAACACGCAGATCTGTCTGACACCCTCAACGGTGGATTGTGGGATGCCAGCAATAGTGACGGCTCACTCAGTTGAGTTGGGGAATATATCCCCCCGCAACCTGGACCTGAGCCCCTGTACTCTCTTGTATTTACTTGATCTTGCAACCACCTTTTCCAATGAGAGAGCCACACTGACTAGCTGGTACCACCAGCCTTAGGGTAACTGGGGGTCTACTGGCAGCTGTGCTATTGGTCATAGAGTTGCTAATGTCCTCTTCCAGTTATCAATGATCATAGCAAAGGCTTTGAAGATGTCGTTAGTGGGTCCAGCCAAAGTGATAACTCTCTCAGGACAATTCCCTTCTGAAATGTTGATGTGTGCACCATTCTCCTCGCGCATCTTAACTGGTTCTCCTTTCTTTCTGATGATACTGCCAACTTCCTTCCCATGCATAAGTAGCCGGGTGGTGAGAGTGATATTTAATCCACCTTCAATCACACCAGTGACCATGTCGAGCAGTGATGGGGAACTGGACGTTGAGTGACCCAGTCTTTGGTCACTGGTGGCGAATGCAAGCCAGAAACTGCAGGCAAGAAAGGACTGAGGGGGAAGAGGGGAGCGGGCAGGAATGGGAAGGGCGGGGTGGGGGTGGAACAATAGGGATGGGCGGGAAGGTGAGGGGCTCCCCGCTGGCCAGCATGGGGGGGGAGGAGGAGGAGGAAGGGGGAAAGAGACCCTGGAGGGAGCGGATGGAAGAGGGCGCAGGCTCTGGCTGCTCCAGCTGCTGCCTCTGCTGGTCTGGGCTAAAAGACATTTTTTTTACAAAAAAAAATTAATGAGCATACAAAGTAGCAAGTTTTTTTATGGCTTTTAGAGGAGGGGGTAGTGGTGGCAAGGGACACCTCAGCCCAGGAAGTGGAGCTGAAGACCCAGAAGACTAAGTAAAGGCACAATGTCCAGTTTCTACAAATGGAATTGTCAGTCTCACAGAGCTGCTCTGAAGAAAGTAAGAGAGTTACGTTTCAGCGGTGCCCCCGCTGAAGACGCTAAGGCACCGACTCCCCAGAAGCCATGCGTCCTTGTCCAAGAAGCTACTCCATGGGATGTAAAGACCTCAGCAATACTGCTCTGTGAGCTCTGGCCAAATAGGACACTATGGTGCGAGCACAGTGCTCTGACAGACTTGGTTGGAGAGCAGAGAGATGGTGGGCATGCAAGTTGTCCAAGAGGCCAGTGCATTCTTCCCCAGAGGACTGCAGGAGGAATTGAGACCTATGATGGTTAAGTTTTGGTGTGGACTTGATCTGTTTAGGAATCCACAGACATTCCTCTTGAGTGGGTCTCTGAGGTTGCTTCCAGGAAGGATTAATTGAAGGAGAAAGTCCTTCCCCAGGGTGAGCTCTTCCCCTAAAGTGGGTGGCCCCTCTCAGATGGGGGCTTTATCTAAGGAAGCTCTGGGAAGGAAAGGATCCCCTTCGTCCACCTGGCTGCTGGTGTTGCTTTCTGCCTTCCAGTGTGGACTGAAGACCAGTGTGGACTGAAGACCATTGTGGACTGAAGACCAGTGTGGACTGAAGACCAGTGTGGACCGAAGAGCAGTGTGGACCGAAGAGCAGTGGCTCTCCAGGAAGCCTCCAGGCCTTCAGTGCTGGGTTGGGACTGCTTGAGGCATCCAGCCTCGTGGACTGAGCATCTACCAGGGTTCCTTGACCGTTATGCTTGCAAACTGTTATTGTTAGACTGTTGTAAGATAATCCAATAAATTCCTTTTTAATACAATTCATTCTACCTGTTCAATTCCTCTGGAGAACCCTGACTAATACAGGATCTCTCTGGTTTGCTCAGGCAGACAATATGCTCTCAACCCTCCCTTTGTCCATGAGCTCATTCATGCCCACCATCACAGTTAGGACCAAGTCTTGCCAGTCACATATCTATGGTGTCTACAGCATCCTTAGGCTCAGGACATGACAAGGACCAGCATTTCCATCTTGGTCGCAGTCATACAGCACGACCTTCTGTCTCTTCCATTTAACTCATGAACCAAACACTAGAGGCAGTCTTCACGCAGCCCCATAGAGATTCATTTCTTTTCTTCTGTCTTCCGGGGGAGCAGTTCCCTATTCCTGTGGTAGCATCCATACTTAGAAGTCTCTTCCCTCCCTTACCTGAACTGAGAGCCTGCTGGCCTCAAGTGAATGCCTCGTCCCACTATGGAAACTGGATGCAGAATTATTCTAAGATTTAGCACCTATGTGGTACTTGGGGTGGTGGCTCTTCACTGACTTGTTAGTGCCCAAGGAGTTCTGTGAGCTCTTCCTCTGGGAGACCTCAAACCATACCTCTCCGAAGCCTGGCCAGGGCTGAGGAATGACCAAGGTTTCCAGTAACTCCTGTGCGACATCATCACTGACATCACACTGAGGATGTGGCTCAGCTCTATGTACCCAGCTCAAGCCCAAGCAGGGCAGCAGGGGGACCATGGTGTCCATTTAAGGACATTAGTGATTCCATGAGAAAAATGAGTAGACATGCTTTCTTCCCTCAAGGAACCTATGGAGAAGAAATTCCTCGCATGCTGATAGATAATGTGATGAAATATTTTCCTGCCTTATCAGCATCAAGCCACATTTTTTTTTTGTTTGTAATTTTTGGCATTCAAAGTTGACTGTCAGTAAAGTATATGGGAAGAATTAGGGGCTGGAAGGCTGTGACTGTAGAACCAGAGGCAGGCGGCATTCCAGGCATTTTAATCCGGTGTCCTGCTGAGAGCTGAGAGGATGTCGCTATGTCATGATTTATAAAGGGTCTTGGGATCTAAGAACCCACTAAGTGATTTCAGCCCACAAGCTGAACCCAGCTAGCAGACATTATTCTGATGCGCCCTGATGGTTAAGTCATGATAATCAAAACCTCGTGAGCATTTCAGCACTTCCTAGATGCACCTACCTTTTGTGTGGGTGCCGGATGCATGTCCTCTTCCTAAATCCTTGGCACATTCCAGAAAGCCATATTCTGTTGTCTTTTTTTCTCTTCTATGGGTGGGAGACTCCTTATGGTCAGGGGACTGGAGTCTCCCTTGTGCCAACTCAACCCCAGCACTGAGCACGGCAGTTGGGAGGTGACACACAGGTGTTTACTGGGAATGAGTCACAGAAGGTGAGCAGGTCGAGCCCACAAGGCTTCCCCGCGGTAACTGAAGAGATGGTCTCTTTTTCCTGGTGGAAAATGAGAAGGGGATGCAGAGAGATGGTGGAGAGTCGGGGTAGCACCATGGTAACACATTCATTGGGCTTTCTCTCCCTTTCTGAACTCTGAGCAGCCAGTTTCCTTCACTCGACCCCTCTGCCTTCCCTCTGCTCACACTCATCGCTAAGAATGCGCTGGGACACAGCATTTTTTATTCTTCATAGTTTCCAATAGTCTCTGCTTACAAAACAATGACTGTATGTTATAAGTGAAAGTAGGAAAATGATGATTACTGTTCTATGTCAAGGATATACTTAGTTCGTTGTGTATTGTGGATGACAGGGGGACTACAGGTAAGATGTCAGCCCCGATCGTGGCAAGGACTTAGCTTTTATTCAATATTTCATCTCTCTGTACCCCTGCTTGGAGATCTTCTCTTTTACATCTGTCAGTCTGTTCAGCAATGGAGCAGACCCTTCACAACTCACATTTCTCTGCTGTGTCCCTCGGCATCTAAATTCCTGTGTATTTCAGGATTTCCAGTAAATACATGAGGAATCACATCATTTGTCTCTTATTCTGGCAAATAATTTGTCTTATATTTATGGTTTTATATAGAAATAAGTACTCTTTGGAAGATAGACAGTATTAAAATTATAAGGGGGCTGGAGAGATGGCTTAGCAGTTAAGGCACTTGCCCTAAGAAGCCTAAGAACTCAGGTTCAGTTCCCCATAACCCATGTAAGCTAGATGCACAAGGTGGCACATGTATCTGGAGTTTGTTTGCAGTGGCTAGAAGCTGTGGTGTGCCCATTATCTCTCTCTCTGGCCCCCTCTCTCTCTGTGTCAAATAAATAAAATATTAAAACAATTTTTAAAAAGTTATAAAGGCAGAAGTGACATTTGCCTCTAATTCTATCAGGTTGAGACCAGTGTGAAAATATCTTGATATTTCTTCTATGTGTATAAATAACACAGTTTTCTTAAAAAAATTTATTTATTTGATACAGGGAAAGAGACAGAGAGAGGGAGAGATCCTTCAGCCACTGCAAACGAATTCCAGATGCATGCACCCCCTTGTGCATCTGGCTTATGTGGGTCCTGGAGAATTGAACCAGGATCCTTTGGCTTTGCAGGCAAATGCCTTAACCACTAAGCAATCTCTCTAGCCCCCAATAACACAGTTTTATATGAATACAATTTGTTTATGCTTGAATTTATTTTCAGTTTTGCTTTCTCTGTCTGCTTCCATAATTCCTGGGGTAGTTTATTCCCCTCCAAATACCTGTGTTTCAGAACAGACTCTCTGCCCTCACACTTTTGAACAGTGTGGGGACTGGTAAAGACTGTGGGTACTTTTAAAGTTTGAGTGAATTAATTTTTCATCTTGAGATGTTCACGAGAATATAGTGCCCAGGTGTGGAAGGTAGTGGTTTGCATGCAAAAGGTCCCCCATAGACTCATGTGTTTGAACACTCAGTTCCCAGTTGGTGGAATTATTTGGGAAGGTTGTGGAACCTTTGGAAGGTGGAGCCTTGCTGGAGGAAGTGTGTCATGAAGGTGGGCCTTGAGGTTTCATAGTCCAGCCCTGTTTGCTGGTCTTTCTTTCTCTACTTCTTGCCCACTGATGTGACCGTGTGACCCTGGCTTCCTGTTCCTGCCATGCTTCTCCCTCCACAGTGGACTTCTCATGGAAACTGACTCTGAGCTGAAATTAAACCCTTTTTCCTCCTGAAGTTGCTTCTGATTAGGTATTCTGTCCCAGCAAAGAGAAAGTAACTGATACATACACATCTTATCTTCTTGATCCATTCATCTGGGGATGGATATTAAGCTAATACCATTTCTTGGTCATTGTCATTAATGCAGCAATCAGTATGTGTGATATGTTCACTTGGAGTCCTTTGAGTGAAATCCATGAGTAGTAGAGCAGAGTGATACGGCAGTTCTATTTTTAGTTTTTTCCACAGTAGCTGTATTATTTGGCATTTGCGCCAGCAGTGAATAACCATCCACACAAAAATCCTCACTACCATTCGCTTTCTTACTGACAGATATTCTTACTAGAGTGAGATGGAACCTCAGTGTTTTTTTTTTTAAAAAACTTTATTTATGAGGGACAGCAAGAGGTGGGGGAGAGAGAGAGAGAGAGAGAGAGAGAGAGAGAGAGAGAGAATGTGCATGCCAGGGACTTCAACCACTGTACACAAAATCCAGATGCATGTGCCACCTTGTTCACCTGGCTGACATGGGTCCTGGGGAATTGAACCTGGGTCCTTTAGCTTCGCAGGCAAATACCTTAACCACTAAGCCATCTTTCTGGAACAGAACCTCAGTGTTTTAATGTGCATTGCCTGCATGTCTAAGATTGTTGAATACCTTTTATTTTCTTTAAATATTTTTTATTTTAAAAGATTTATCTGTAAGGAGAGAGATAGAAGACAGACAGAAAGATAGAATGGATGTGCTAGGCCTCCAACTGCTGCAAATTAACTCCAGATGCATGTACCACTTTGTGCATCTGGCTTTATGTTGGTACTGGGGAATTGAGCCTGGGTCATTAGGTCTTGCAGGCAAGTGCCTTAACTGCTGAGCTATCTCTCCAACCCCTTAAATATTTTTTATTTATTTGCAAGAATACAGAGATAAAAGAAAGACAGAGAAAAAGGGCAGGCCAAGGACTCCAACTGCTGGAAACAGACTCCAGATGCGTGCACTACTTTGTGCATCTAACTTTAAGTGGGACTGGGAAATTGAACTCAGCTTGTTAGGTTTTACAAGCAAGTGCCTTAACTGCTAAGCCATCTCTCCAGCTCGAACATCTCTTATTTTTGTCCCTTCTCCTCCTCTCTCTTCTCTCCCTTTCTCCTACCCTCTCTGCTTCCTTCCTGTTCTTTCCTTGTTTTAAGGAATTAAATCATGGTCTCTGTGGTAGTTTGAGTGCCCCCTCCAACAGACTCAGGTATTTTTATTAACAAGCTTGTCTCTAGCTGCCTGGCTGGAGGAAGTGTCACTGGGGGAAGATCTGATTTCCAGCCTAAGTTATACAGAGTGTTTGAGTTCTGCCTGGGTTCCCTGTTGCTTGGCTTCTAGTTTTGCTCTTGCTTGTGGTGCTAGCTATGTGGTTGTATCTTCTGTGCTTGGATCTATGAAAGGGGGCCAGCTTCTTCTGCCATCAAGGGAATGTCTCCTGGGTCTATAAGCTTCAAGTAAATATCTTCTTCTCATAAACTATGTCTTGTTTTGAAGTTCAACCCAGCAGTGTGATCTGACTACAAAAGAAATTGGTACCAAAAAGTGGGGTGTTGTGACACAATGAATCTGACCATGTGGATTTTGGTCTTTTGGAATTTTTGTGCTGGAGGAATTGGACAGAACTTGGTGCTTGAAACTGAAGATGCCTTCCAGAGTGGCAAGTCAAGTTTTATGGACTATTCTGGTGAGAATTTGAAAATGAATGAGGAGATTGTGTTGGCTTTGGAACTTTCAGAGGGGAAGGAAGGACAGAAAGAGAACTTTGTTGGAACTAGGCTACTGGCATAAGGGCTGGATGTATTCTGCTGCCCATGTCCAGAAAGTTTGATCAAGGTTGAATTTGAAACTAATGATGTGCTTGGTGAAAGATATAGAACTAAAAAAATTTAAGATTTGAAATGGGAGAAATTCAAAGAATTTTAGAATTACTGGCACTGAGATTGGTTGCTGAAGCTGCTATTGTGAAGGAGATATAACAATGAATAAGGGTGGCCCAAATGCTTTCCATTGTAACAATGGAAGGGATGCCTGAGGTGGAAAGATTGAATGATAGAAATACAAACTTTTTCGTAAGGAAAAGAAAAACTGCTCTTCAAGTTCAAGATTTATTTCTTCTCCAAGTTAGCAATATAGCTATGTCCTGCACACCTGGCATTGGTTTCAGAAACATGAGAGTAGGTCATCAAGTGGGTCATGAAGTGCACACAGTTTCAGAAGGCCCTGCTGAGACACGGCATAGTTTTATGACCTGATAAAAGGCCAAAGAAGGCACTGGAAGATGGGCCATGGTTTGCATGGAGACCCAAAGATGATCTGGATATACCAGGATTGTACAAGGGCTCCCATCGAGTGTTGTTGGCTGGGGATGGAAGTTTTCCCTGGTTACTCAATTGCAGGTGACTGGTGTTTGCCTATGGTTGTTGAGTTTGCATTGGTGCAGTCTCCCCTTGTTGTGCCTCATAGCAACTAAAAAATTTACTCTATGCCATTGAATGGTGGAAATATGTAACTTGTTTTGATTTTATAGGATTCATTAAGAGACAATCTTAAATCTCAGATGAGACTTGGCACTTTGGAATAGTCTTAAAGTTGGTAAAGACTATGGGGACCTTCGAAGTTGGACTGAATACAACTTACAATGTGAGATAGTTATGAGTCTCTTGGGAGCCAGAGGTAGAATGTGGTAGTTTGAATTAATGTCCCCCAATAGACTCAGGTATTTTTGCTGACAAGCTTGTCTCCAACTGCCTGGCTGGAGGAGGTGTCACAGAGGGCAGATCTGATTCCCAGCTTAAGGTATGCAGAGTGTTTGAGCTCTGCCTGGGTTTCCTGTTGCTTGGCTGCTGGTTTTGCTCTTGTGTGTGGTGCTGGCTGTGTGGTTGTGTCTCCCTCTGCTTGAACCTGTGAAAGGGGGCCAGCTGCTTCTGCCGTCAGTGGAAAGTCCCCTGGGTCTGTAACCTTCAAATAAACTCTGGTTTTGAAGTTCATCTCAGTAGTGTGAGCTGACTACAACAGTAGTCTCTCCATCGCTTCTTTCCAGGAATGAGCATTCCCCAGGGCTGCATGCTCCATCTATGAGGTATTTTTTTTTCTTTCACTACATTTCTATTTATTCATCAATAAAGTATGCTAAAGGTTTGCATTATAGAAATATTCACAGCATTTGAAATTTAATATATTTTCAGATCTTTTACATGTCACGTGGCCATTTAAGTGTTGCAACATGTTCCTTTATGTGATTAAATCACAGTTTGTTCATTCTCTACCAAAGATAGTTTCCTACTTTCGCCCTAGTGCAAACTGAACTGTGAAGGTTCTTTTATTAGTATCCTGTGTACATGAGGGAAGTTTCCTAGACACGTGGGGTTAGAATTGCTGTCATGGGGTTCTCACAGCTTTGACACCCCTGGAACTTCCCTGACATACTCCTGAGCAACTGCCCCATTCCCCGCTTTGAGGGAAGAGTTCATGTTCCCACAGCATCACTAGTGATGGGTTTCAACCCCAGTCAACCTGAGGGTCTCTGGCAGTTATCTCAAATTCTCATTTCCCTTCATTACCAGTTAAAACACCCTCTTCTAATCAATCTAAGATATATATATATATATATATATATATATATATATATATATATATATATAAAATTTAGTTGAGAGAGAAAGTGGGCATGCCAGAGCCTCTAGCCACCACTGCAAATGAACTGCAGACACATGAGCCACCTCGGGCATCTTACTAGGACTCAAACCTGGATCCTTAGGCGTCACAGGCATACACATTAACTGCTAAGCCTCCACTCCAGCCCACAGATCTAAGGTTATTTGAAACTCTGTGAACTGACAATTCTAACCCTTTGACCATTTATCTATTGAGTTGTATTTTTAAATAGTTTTCCTTGCATGTGTGTAATGCGTATGTTGTTCACCTGTGGTGTGAGTATGTATAGTGTGTGCACATGTGTGTGCAGATGCACATGTCCTGCGTACATGCATGTGGAGGCCATAGGAGAACATGGTGTTCTTTATTAATCTTCCAGTAGTTTGCTTGAGACAGTCTCTCAGTGAGTCTGGGCTGCCACTGTTTCTGGTCAGAAAGGATGAACAGCAAGCCTCAGTGATTCTCCTATCTCTACCTGCACAGGACCAGGGCTACAGGTATGCATAGCCATACTAGCTTCTTACATAGTGCTTAGGGATCTCAAGCCCTCGTGCTTGCAATGCAAGCTTTCTTAGCTGCTCTTCCTAGCGTTGTAAAATTTATTGTTAAGAAACCTTCATGTGTTCTGAATACTACCTTATTGGATAATAAATTGCATTTTTAACCATATAATTAATTTCCTTGTGCATTTTTTGGGGGGGGAAGTTGAGGTAGGGTCTCCCTCCAGCCCAGGCTGACCTGCAATAGTCTCAAGGTGGCCTCAAACTCATGGTGATCCTCCTACCTCTGCCTCCCAAGTGCTGGGATTAAAAGCATGCGCCACCACATCCAGTTCCTTGTAAATTTTTTTCAGGCTTACTTTTAAAAAAATTAGTTTAAGTATATCCATATTTGACTTCATGGTTTGTCTTTGTCTGGTTTAAGAAACTCTTCCCTGAGCTGATTCTATAAAGATATATGCCTAGTCTTTTCCTAAATATCTGACATATATTGCTTTGAACATTAAGATGTTTTCACCTGTGTTGAATGTATTTTTGTATATAGTATAAGTTACACAATTTTTAAATTTTGTTTTTGTTGTTTTTTGAGGTAGGGTCTCACTCTAGGCCCAGGCTGACCTGGAATTCACTATGGAGTCTCAGGGTGGCCTTGAACTCACGGCAATCCTCCTACCTTTGCCTCCCGAGTGCTGGGATTAAAGGCGTGCGCCACCATGCCTAGCTCTTTTCAAATTAAAAAAATATTTCACTTATTTATCTTATTAGAGAGAAAAAAATGGACACTCCAGAGCCTCTAGCCACTGCAAACCAATTCCAGATACATGTGCCACCTTCTGCATCTGGCTCTACATGGGTACTGGCGAATTGAACCCAAGTCCTTAGGCTTTACAGGCACATGCCTTAACCACTGGACAATCTCTGCAGCCCCCACAACTTTTTTAAAAAAGCATTTATTTGCAAAGAGAGAGAAAGAGAGAGAGAGAGAACAAGTATTGGTGTGTCAGGCCTCCAGCTGTTGTAAATGAACTCCAGATGCACACACCACTTTGTGTATCTGGCCTTATGTGGGTACTGGGGAATTGAACCTGGGTCATTAGACTTTAAAGGCATGTGCCTTAAGTGATGAGCCATCTCTCTAGCCTCAGATACACAATCCTTTTCCTAGGTGTGCCGTCAGCACTGTTTGTTGAACCTTTAAGATTTATCATTCTGACTCTCCCAAAGAGCACATTGCTTTCTGAATATGTGTAGATATTTTGGATTTCACACACTTAAAATTTTTTTTTATTTTTATTTATTTATTTAAGAGTGGCAGACAGACATAAAGAGGTAGATACAGAGAGAGAATGGGTGCACCAGGGCCTCCAGCCACTGCAAACAAACTCCAGATGCATGTGCCCCCTTGTGCATCTGGCTTATGTGGGTTCCAGGGAATTGAGCCTTGAACCGGGGTCCTTAGGCTTTACAGGCAAGCACTTAACCACTAAACTATCTCTCCAGCCCTCACACACTTTTAATATTGATTTTCCACTGTGTACTAGAATGAATGTTCGGTTCTTCTCATGCCTTTCCTTCATTTTTCTCTTCACTTTTGTATCTTATTCAATGAAATGTGATGGTTTTACTTTTCTTTTTTTTCACAGGAAATTTGGGAGCACCTTGAGAGATCCCACAAAACTCTCTGTTGGGAGTACTTTAATATCAGTTTTGTGTACCTATAACACGTGTGCACTGCAGTGCCATCTTAGACGAACACGTTGATAAGTGCTGTCTTCCGATATCGTTTGCTCCTATCACATAATAACAGTGTAGAACATCCGCCCCCCCCCCCCAAGCTGGAAACTGTTCCGCGATGCGCTCCATTCCCGCCTCTAGCCCAGTGACCACTGATGTGCTTTCTGTTCCTGACTGGCCGTGTCTTTTGTAGTGTGATCATATCCTATCCTTGTGCCTGGATGTTTCTGCTTTACAGAGTATTTTTGAGCTCCTTTATGTCGGTACTTGCGTCGGCACTCTACTCCTTTTCATTGTCAAGTAGTGCTCACCGTGCAAACGCATCACAGTTAATTTCCACTCACCCGATGGTGGGCATTTAGGTTGTTTTTAGAGCTTCAGTGAGTATTCTTGTTCAAAACTTAGCATGGAAATGTGTTTTCACTGGTACTGGGCAAACCATCAGCTATGGAAAAGCTAAGTTAGTGGATGAGTGGATGCTTAACTTTGGCAAAAGCTGCCAAAGTATCACATCAAGTGGCTATCCTCTTTTGCCTAGACAAGAGTTCTCTTCCGTATCCTGGACAATGCTTGATTTAATTTTAGTCATTCATTGAAATGATATCTCAGTGTACTTCCCTAGTAACTGGAGATATGAACCATGGATTTCATATGTGTGTGCGTGTGTGCATGTGTGTTTTAGATAGATTTTCACTGTATTGCCCAGGCTTGTCTGGAACTTCTGAGCTCAAGCAATCCTCCTGCCTCAGATGGGATTGCATGTCTGTGCCATGCCCAGCTGTCCTGCTTATGAATTCTGGGAAATAATGTGGGTGTGTTCCCTGAGGTGATTCGTGAGTTCTGTACTAAGTTTCTTGCCTTGAGTTACAGTTTCTAAACATAAATCCTTCTCAGATGTAGGACTGGGATAACTTTCTTCCAGGCTGTGGTTGATCTTTTCATTCCCTGTAAGGTCTTTTGAGAACTAAATGCTTTTAGTGTTTGTTTGGCCAATTCATTGGTGTATGCTTTGTTTGGTCATATTTATGGCATATCATCTAAGAAGTTTATATCCAACTCAAGATTGCAACATTTTCTCCTATGTCTTTATTGTATTCAGTAGAACATTTTCTCCTATGTCTTTATTGTATTCAGTAGAACGTTAATAAAGCTGCACAAGCCATAGTCATGTTAGGTCTCCAAGGAATTTCATTTTGCTGTCATTTTGTTAGAACGCCTCTTCAACACACAAAAAAATAGAATCTGTGTTTATTGGGAGTCTGAACATATGAAAAAACTGAATTTTGTGAGAGTTTTATAGTAAGATCGAAGAGGACAGTGTATATACGGCGTTTCTGAGACCCGAGTTCAAATCTTGGTCTGCTTTTCCCTTAGTGGGTGTTGTCACTGAAATTCTCTTAATCCCAGTTTTCTGTAAACCAGGAGTAGTGACTACATTTCACAGATGGATAATGGCTAACAAAAACAGCATTCGCAAAGAAACGTATAGAGACCCTTGCCTGTCATTAATTTCAAGAACCACTGGAGTCCTTTCTGCCCTAAGTAGTTAGAACCTGCAACGGGGTTTCCTTGGCAGGCCTCTACTGCATGCCTCCTGCTAGCTGGAAAAGGTGTGAGGTGTTTGGCAGAATCCAAGGGGCAGGCGCCTCGAATTGATAGATCACAAAGCTGGCCCCGGTCACTCGCGGTTCAGAACAAAGTCATTTTATTGTAATGAAAATTCAAAAGGCAGTTACATTAGTTACACATATACACAGTGACTTAATACCTGTTAGTCATACAGAACTGTCAAGAAATACAAATGTTTACCCACAGCACAGTTCACATTCATAAGGAGAAAGGCTAGAAGAGAGATGAGTGAAGTGCTTGCTGTCCACAGAAATCCGTTTGTGGAATTTCTTTACTTTAAGGAGCCAGATGGTTAGGCAAAGCAAGCTGCCGACCCCTGCACAGCCTGCAAAACTTCCATTTGCCACCACCAGTGCCCACAGGTCTTGCTGCCCGCTTGGTATACACCCAGTTCAGGCCACAAGACGTCGCATGCCATACGTGAGACTATGCCCGTGCCCTTGTGTGGTGCCTCATCAAGCTGTTCTAGACTCCAGGCCATGGAGGAAGAGGAGGATAACTAGGATACTCATGACTGCTCAGTGCATGGCATGTCTATCTTTGCGATCAGTCTCATATGATGGCCAGGCAGGTCTCGAACTCCTGGGCTCCCGTGACCCTCCCTGTCTCCTCAGGTGCTGGCACTACAAGTGCACATTGGCTAGGTGGGGGTGGGGAGAACACACTGGAAAGTTAGGGCCCACATGCAGAGGGTTTCTAGTCTGCCTTGTTACTTTCTAGAGCCATTATTTTGTTCTTGCTTGTGTAGCTATCATGGAACAGGCGGGCTCACGTAGCGTGGTCACTATTCCAATATAGCTCTCTCATCAAGGAAACACACCTTTGGGATTCAATCCAATCACTCACTTTCCATGGCCTGCCTGGACTCAGGGCAGTGCCTAGCAGGATTGTGGACATCTACCAGTGGGGCTAACCTGGGGCCACACTTTTCCTCTATTGATATAGAAGACGTGAGCTCCTCAGTGTAAGTTCCGCTGGTCATCAGACCCACCCCTACCTGCAACAGTCCCTATCGGCAAACCAAGCGCTGAGCTGGTGTGTTAGAAGGCGGAAGAGGATGCCGCTACTGTGGCTGCTGGCTCCTTCCCTTAAGCCACAGCCGAGAGCACAGCCTAACCAGGGGTCTATGGCATATGGACAGGGTTTCAGAACTATCCCTGGCCACTGTTAAAGTCCTTGGGCCATCCTGCTGGAGTCGTGTGCCCTCACCAACAACTCAGTTGGCCCCTGCACAACTCTCTCTTGCTTGCTCAGCCTAAGGGGAACTAGCTTGGCTTCCACAGGGAGTAAAGAGGCGAGTCATGAATCTGTACGAAGCCCAGAAGCCCCGTCCCTTTCCTACCCTGCTAAGATGGCTTCAGGAGGATAGGTACCTGGCTAAGCATGGGCCAAAGGACCAGCATGCTGACCTCCATGGCTGGGAAGGAAAGACATGGGAAGTATTTTTTTTTCTCTCTCTCTAGCAAATCAGCGTAATTGAGCCCTGTACGGCTTTAATTTGGACTCCAGTCTGTTTCAAATATCCTTGATGAGACAATCTCATGGATGAGGGATTCTCCCAGCCCTGGTTTCTCCTCCATCTCCTCCAGTCCATTTGCTTATGGGCCACAATCAAGAAGCAGAGGGAGCAATTAGAAAAAACCCAGAGCTCAAGCTAGTGCCTGACTCCCTACCTGGGTTCCCTAGACAAGGCTGGGGAGGGCAGGGTGGTGGTGTATTTAGCCATCGTGCTTGCTATTCTGTCTGGCTTGTTGTTACCTACGAATTCTTGCCCACCACAGGACCAAGAACTGAGCCGGCCATACCCTAAACTCCGTAAGTGAGAAAAGATGCAAAGTGGTTGTAAGAATCCTTTCTTGTTTCTTCTGGTACGGTGGATTCAAGACAGCATCACAGCCCAGGTCTCCACCTGTGGTGTGCACCTAAGAAAAGCCCTCCATGTCTCTCCAGAAAGCAGAAGGCAAAAACAAACAAACACACAACCCCTGAACCTCTAAACTCACGAACCAAAGGCCACAAAACATCTAGTTTCATTTCACTGAGAAACATGTCTTTGCTCCCAAAGTTATCTTTGTTTTTTTTTTTCTTCTTCTTCTTCTTCTTTTTTGGAAATGATTATGCTTACTGCTGGGGGCCAGCTCGAGGCTGATGGGGTTGGGGGTGACACCAGGTAGTTGACAGAGGAAGCCTATGGGGCAGTGGGGAAGCTCTAAGCCTGGGGTGAACCTTGGACAGTGTCACTACTCTCCAGAGAAGGGTTAAAAGCCATTCTAGAACCCATGGGGCTAGGGGTTCCATTTGTCTGGGGACAGGGATGATGCAGGGAAGGCTGCCACCAAGGGCACTAGGCCGAGTCTCGTGAGTCCTGCAGAAACACTGGGAGCTTCCTGGATGTCAGGCAGGGCGGTGGTTCAATAGCCAGCTTGGAAAGGATGGGAGCAGTGCTCTCCAGGCCCCTTCCCACACATGCTCACTCCACCTTCGAGCCCTGGGCAGGGAAGAGCTCAGCTCTCCCTCAGAGTGGAGGCAGAGGGGGGTACAGCCTCCTCCAGGGAATCATGGTACAGGTGGTAGGGCCTAGAGAGGGAAAGAGGAGTGCCCTCAGGGCTGGCATGAGGGAGGGCTGCCTGCTTCAAGAGGAGGAGCCTGAATATGTATCAATCAGGAACAGGGGAGAAAGCATTCAATGACTGATCTATAAAGCATGAAGGTCCTCAGCCCTGACTCCTGGGGACAGTCCTGGAGGCCAACCAGTCAGAACCAGCTCCCAGGCCTGGGCTGAGCTCTCCGTCAGGATGTGTCTGAGTGGAGATGAGTTCTTGAGCTTACTGGCCACACAACAGCATACTCACGGAGACACAAGTTCAAGTCTCATTGCACCAAGCAGACATGTCCCACGGCATGATGTCCCCAGGCAGACAAAGCAAGAGCAGCAGATAGCCTGTATCCCTGTGCCCTTAGCTCCAGGACAGAACACAGGATCCGCGGAGGTCCCTGAACCCTTAGGTAGTCAGAATAAAATGCAGAAACTTGTCTTTCTGCCCCAGCAGGCCTGTGGCTGCTGCCGGCCACTGTGAGTGCTAAATGAGCTTTAGACAGAGGCAAATTGTCTGTTGAGAGAGTATTCACAATGGAATTTGAGGACCCCACAGGCCCACTTTGAAGCACACAGATAAAGTACAATAAATACAACCATCTCCAAACATCAGTGGCTGAGAAGCCAGGGCTAAGGGTTAGAGCCGAGCAGAGCCATGCCCGGGGCGGTGTCGAGGGAGGGGGGTCTTGGGGAGATCTTGCAGCAGGGCAAGCTGGGTGGAGGGGGCCCCATATCACATGGGCATGGATGCCACGGCAAGGGTGGCACTGGGCAGCAGAAGCCTTGCTCTGCCCCAAGCTACTCAGAAAATGGTGGGAACATGCCCAGGTCAGCAAAGTCCTCGATGTTATAGTTGCCAGTCCCCTGTGTCGGGTCCCCTGGCATGGGCAGCATGTCCTGTAGAGAAGACAAAACCCCAGGAGTCAGCGGCCTCAACTGACCCTGTGTGTGTCCCAGAGCCCAGCCTGCTACCAGTGCCCACCCCTGTGGCCAGCTCTCCAGTGGGCAGCAGAGAGTGCACCCCCACCTGGCTTGGGAGGGGGGGTTAGCTCTACAGGGCTCTTCAATACCTCAGTCCCTGGGAACGAGTATCCCAGGGAGTGGTCATGCCAGCCGCTGAATACCACCACCTCTGTCCAAAGCTCAACTACGTCCACGGGTGGGAGAGCAAAGATGGGCACCAAGCAAGGTATGCAGGAGCGAGCGTGACACAGCAGTCATGTGACACTCAGCAGGCCTGAGAATGCAGATCTGAGCCGCCTGGGCTCAGTGGCTTATCAGAGCACGGCCAGGTGTTAAGACTGCCTTTAAAACTGGTCCTTCTCGTTCACTGGATCTCAGACTTCCGAACCAGAGAACACTAGCAAAGTGTTCATTCCTTAGGGCAAATATCCCCTTATGTTTTGGCCAAATTCCAGTCCATGTTGGTGAGAAAAGAATTCTGTGGACAAATATGCTTGGGGGTAAAAAAAGGCATACTTCCCTAACTCCTGGAAATCCACAGTCCTCACTGACTTAATAAAGGTTCTGATTAGTCCTGCAAGAAAGAAACTGAATAATTTGGTTTGCCCAGTACTTCACAAACTTGGCTGACCAAGAATATATTTTAGGGTGACCTTGAAGAATCCATATTAGGAAATTCTGCCTTTAAGGGATACTGTGAGACAAGTGATGGGCAAGGACCGGGCCTTGCAGGGGGAGAAAGAAAGGAGAGTAGTCATTGGGAGGGAGGTCGATGGCTCCTGAGTGACATAGGGACGTAGACCTGGGTTTGTGAAGATGACACTAGGATGGAGGAGACATGAATGGAGCACTGACCCCCACGGCAAAGTTTGATCTGAGCCCTCCTACACTGTGGCTCCTGCGTACAGACTTACTCTGCAGGGCAGGCAGTGATCCGGGCCCCGACAGGGAAGCCAGGCTTGCCCCTGGTGAGCAGGCCCAGCTCTGGTGGTCAGTGGGCTCCCCGCTGTCCTTATAGCCTTCCCTGAAACAATCTGGCTGTAAAGCCAGGGAAACCCATGAGGCAGAGCCCTTCTCTGTGGACAGGGCAGTGTCCTTGAGGGCAACACAGTGAGGAGGGTCTACGCTAGGAACCAGGGGTAGCACGGCATGTCTCCAACAGTGGGCAGCAGTGAGAAGCTGGAAATCTGTAGCCAGGGGGCAACCTGGCCTAAAAAGAGAAGAGCTGACTTGGGCCTGGCTGGCATGCGATAAAGATCTGGGAGTGGTGTCCCTCTTCCTGGTTGCTACAGTGGGAGGACAGACAGGCCGAGGCAGCAAACCTCTACATACATACACGTCATGGGGGACCCTGGACTCTGCCCCAGGGCCAGGCCAGAGGGCCCGTAGCTCTTAGGGGCTGTGGATCCTGTCCCAGGGAGAATGCCCAGGACCTAAAGCTCTCGGGGGCTGTGGACTCTGCCCCGGGGTCAGCTCTGAGGGCCTGTAGCTCTTCTGGGGATGTGGATTCTCCTCCAGGGTGGGTCCCTGAGGGCCTACAGCTCTTGGGGATCATAGACTCTGCCCCAGGGCTGGCCCCCTCTTGCCTTTGGCTCTGTGCCCTTCCTAGGCAGCTGTGGGGTAGGGAACAAGGGGAACCTTGCATAGGCTTCCCTGTGTACTGCAGGTCCCCATGCCTGCCAGGGGCCCTTGCATGCTCTGGTTGTGACTTTCTACTACCCCCAGTCTGGGCTGGCCCGGGCCAGAACGCCTGTTGACTACTGGGCAGGAGGTGGGGAGGAGACGGGGTGTAAGGAAGCACAGAGAAGGCGCCGGTACCTACGAGAAGGCGCTGCTCGCTCGATTTACCTGGAACACCTCAGTCTGACCGGGCTGCTGGTGGGAGTGCTGCTCACCGCTCTGCTGAGCGTGGTGCTGGCTTTGCCACTGTGACCAGACTTCCGAGGGCCGGCCCTGGAACTGCCCGCTGCTTTGTCCACTCTCAGCTGAAAGAGCCAACGGATAGGACACTTCTTTTAAAAGCCACCCGGTGATCTGGAGACCTAAGGACTACCGCAGGTCTCAAGGAACCCACACTCCCAAAAGGCATTAGCTGTGTGCGCCACTCTCCCCTAATAGAGACGAAGCAGAGTATGGACAGGGGAGCCCTCTATACAAGGACGCAGGTGATTGGCCACAGAGGGCAGCTTTCTCTGGAATGCATCTGCTGGGTGACCTGGGCTCCAAGCTCTAGAGCTCTCTGTGCCCCTTGTGATTGCTCATGAAGGTCTCAGTGGAGAGTTGGGGATGATAAAACACTGGTAGATACAAGGAGGTGGATACAGTCTCACTCTTTTGGAGTGTCCTGGGTCCACAGGCTGATGTCTGCACCAGCCTTTCCCTGAAGACCCATGACCTTCTGAGCCACCCAACTAAGGACTCTCACGTCTGCCACAGGCCTGGTTCTCTGGCCCAGTGTTTCCCAGCATCAGTTACTTTGAAAAGGAAGGGATGTGGGCGTTGCTCAGACAGGAAGATAATTTTTCTCTGTGGGAGTCAGCAACTCTGTTTATAAATGAGAGACAAGAGTTCACTAAAAATACCCAATGAAGCTGGGTGTGGTGGCACACGCCTGTAATCCCAGCACTCGGGAGGCAGAGGTAGGAGGATCACTGTGAGTTCAAAGCCACCCTGAGACTCCATAGTGAATTCCAGGTCAGCCTGGGCTAGAGTGAGATTCTACCTCGAAAAACCAAAAAAAAAAAAAAAAAAAAAAAAAAATCAATGAAAATAGGAACAGTGAGCAGAATTTTGTCTTAAACGCTTCTGAAATTCAATCAAAGTGGATTTTCGCTGTTGTTGAGGCAAGATCTCACTCTAGCCCAGGCTGACCTGGAACTCACTACTTTGTAGCCCAGGCTTGTCTCCAACTTATGGTGATCCTCCTGAGTACTACGATTATAGGCATGAGCCATCACACCCAGCATTTGAAGAGGACTTTTTGGGTACATTTTTGTTGAGAACTTTAATACATGAACACACTGTAATATGATCATATTCCCATACCATTACCTTCTTTTTAAAATTTATTGGGGGGGGGGAGAGAGAGAGAGAGAATAGGCGTGCCAGGGCCATCAGCCACTGCAAATGAACTCCAGACGCATGCAACCTCTTTTGTGCATGTGCAACATTGAGCGTTTGCATCACTGTACATCTGGTTTACATGGGACCTGGAGATTTGAACATGAGTTCTTAGTCTTCACAGGCAGGCACCTTAACCATTAAGCCATGTCTGCAGCCCATCATTACCTTCTTTTGAGCCCCCTCTCACACTCTCATTCCACTGAGAGCCTCCTCCCCCCTGCAATGAAGAGAATTTTTAAGGAAAGATAAAGCCCACTAAAGAGGATAGCTTAAGGGACACCAAAAATAGGAACTTTCCTCTCATTTCAAGTCACCCAAAACTATGGCGGAAACAATGCACTTCCCACAGAGAAGCCCCTCTTGTTTGACCCCAGTCCCTTCAACAGCCACACTGGCCACAGGCTCACCTCACCTTCCTACCACCACCGGGCCCTGCAATAAATCAGAGGCAAACTTCCAGAGTGTGTCCAAGGCAATGTCTCACACAGTCGTGACACTGCCCGAGACATGCACACACATATCCCTCCCCCAGGACAGCATACGTCTCCAGGGACACCTCACCATGGTGAACGATGAGGACAGTTGTCGAAGAGCTCAAGAAACCCCGTCTATGTGCCTGCTGTGCACAGAGGGACACACTGTAACCATGAGCATCTGACAAGGTTGAAAGGCCCTTTCTCAATACTGTCACCCTAGGCCTCAAGGAACTACAACATGTGCGCTGCCCCCTTTGGAGTTCGAAGGAGCTGGAGCTGGCGGAGAGCGGATGGGCGGGTTGAGGACAGCGCCGTGTGATATCAGAAACAGCAGTGGTGGTCGGGACGCAGAGCAAATTCCCTCTCGACAGGCACCTGTCCCTGTCAGAGCCTCAGAGCCCCACACAAGCTGGTCCGCCCAGCCAGCAAGGCGGCTCTGTGAGTGGGTGAGTGAACAGGAGGACTCTGTGGCAATAACCCTCCGGGTGACTGTCCCTCAAGCTGTGGTGGGAGAACACGTGAGAGAGAAGTGGGGATCCAGGCGAGGATGGGGAGGGAGGTCCGGGACCTCCTGGTTGCTGGCTGGCCACACTGCAGGGTGTGAGTGGGACAAGCTAGGGATAAGAAAAATCAGGTTTCGGGCATGGTCACTGACCCACGGTCACCTCTCTCCCTCTGTCTGTGCCTAGGTAGCAAAGATCAGTACTGTGAAGGACACCGTCAGCTTCTCGCAGCCCACAGAGGACAGCCCGGAGTGAGCACTCTCCTTTCCCTTCCCTTGCACCTCCCCCGCCATCATGTCTATCTCGGTGTCCTGCCGAGGCCCAGCTCCCTCAGCGCTCTCTCTTGCCACGTGCCCCTTCCTCCAAGCTCACTGCCCCTGCAATGCCCCGAGCGCCAGCGCACCCATGCCCGGCTCTATCCTACTCTCACGCCGCCCTCCTCAGACCTGGCATCCATCTGCTCCTCTCGGCCCGCAGCCCTCTTCATGTCTTACTAACCCACTTGTCCTAGTCACCTGGAATCCCTGACCGTCACCAAGCAGTCACTTCCCAGTGCCACTTGTCCATGGAGAGCACTACTCAGAGCCAGGGTCTTCAGAAGACGTGACCCCGGGGACTGGCCTCAGTCTTGCCTCCTCTTAGTCTGTCTGTGACTCTTGCATCGCCTATCTCTTGTGGTGCTCATCATGCTATGCCAACACACCAAACTGGAGTAACTTAACGGAAGGGTCCTATCTCAGCAATACCAGGCTGCTCTGAGATGAAGCTTAGAATACAGGCAGCTTCAACAAGTACTTAAGGAATGAAGGGGTAGAAAGGGGAGAGGGAGGAGAAAAGAAGGAAGGAAGGAAGGAAGGAAGGAAGGGAGGGAGGGCGGGCCAGGGAAAGGGAAGACGAGTAAAATGAAAGAACATATTCATGACATATACTTTCATTCCTCTTCACTTTTGGGGTCTCGGGGTACACCCAGTGTGTTACAAACACACCCATGTTCTCTCCTCAGCGGTACCTCAGGACAGTCAGGTATAGCAGGGTGAGGAGCGGAAGGTCATTATAGGAGGAAGATTAGCTTTCTATTCCTACAGGGCACAGGAATCCATGAATTACCAGACAATATTTCAGAAAATAAAAAACATTCTGCAAAGGTATATGCTCTTAATCATTTGCAATAGAAAAATATCAATTAACTGGATTGTTCTTGAAATGACACAAGATGGTTAAGGATAGAAAACGCATTTTTGTTTTAATTTTTTTTTTTTTCCAGGTAGGTTCTCACACTAGCTAAGACTGACCTGGAATTCACTCTGTAGTTTCAGGCTGGCATTGAACTCACAGCAATCCTCCTACCTCTGCCTCCCGAGTGTTGGGATTAAAGGTGTACGCCACCATGCCTGGCTGCATTTTTCTTTTTAAAACAAATTTATTTATTTATTTATTTGAGAGAGTTTGTTTGTGTGTGTGTGTGTATGCACACTCATGTACACCAGGACCTTCTGCCTCTACAAACAAACTCTAGCTATATGTACTATTTTGTACATCTGGTTTTACTTGGGTTCTGAGGAATTGAACCCAGGCCCAGGACTCAGTATTTTTTGAACATTTTTACTATTTATTTATTTGAGAGTGAGCAAGAAATAGAGGGAGAGAGAGCGAGAGAGAGGGAGAGAATTGGCACACCAGGGCCTCAAGCCACTGCAAACACATTCCAGACAGATGCACCTACCTTGTGTATCTGGCTGACATGGGTCCTAGGGAATTGAACTTGAGTCTTTTGGCTTTGCAGGCAGGCACTTTAACTGCTAAGACACTTCTCCAGCCCCAGGACTCAGTATTTTTGAAGCACTGTTTATGTTATTGAGCTTTTTTTGTTTTTGCATATATTATTTTAGTTTATTTCCAAATCAAAGAAGTGGGTCAAAAAATGTATTTTTTTGCATGTATGTGGCATATGTGTGATATGTGTTGCATGCACGTGTGTGTGTGTGTGCATGTATGTAGATGTGCGGGCATAGGGAAGCCAGAGGAGAACATAAGGTGCGGTCCTCTTATTGCTTATTCCTTGAGATGGGGGTGGGACTCTCCCTCAACCCAGAACTGCTGTCCATCAGCAAGCCCCAGGGATTCTCTGGTCTCTACACTGACCCCTCCCCATGGACTGTGACTACAGATGTGCATGGCCACATCCAGCTTTCTACATGGGATCTCTTTGGCCAGAGAGGCTGCCATGCTTAAATGCTAGGTCTTAATCATGGAGCCATCTCTCCCCCCCCCCCCAATTATTTGTATTTTTCAGGCAAGGAAACTGAAGCTCAAAGACGTCAACTCATTTATCATGTAAATGCTAGACCCAGGGTTGAAACCTAGATCCTCTGATAGAGAAGCCCACATGTGTTCGTTTGCTAGGCATGGTTTAAATCAAAGGCTGTGGGTGGTGATGGAAAGTGGCCTCGTCCTTGGAGAAGGAGTCCTATGTCCTTCGAAGGCAAGTGCAGGTTGCCATGGGGGAGCAGGAGCAGGCCCCACTTAGACGTGCATTTTCTCAGAGGAAGGGAGCTCCAAACATGATCTGAATGGCGAGAACACCGGCTATGGGGAGGGAGGCTTAAGGGGCAACTAAAGGTTTTTTTTTTTTTTTTTTTTTTGTCTTCCTTAAAGTAGACTGGTGAGATCTGGGCGTGGTGGTACATGCCTTTAATTCCAGCACTGGGGAGGCAGAGGTAGGAGGATCACCATGAGTTCTAGGCCACCCTGAGACTACATAGTGAATTTCAGGTCAGCCTGAGCTAGCGTAAGGAGACTCTACTTTGAAAAACCAAAAAAAAGGAGACTGGTGGTGACTTTTGTAACGACAAAATGACTGTGACCTTCAGTATGACCTCTCCTGGTTGACAGAGCACTGTGGGTCCTTTGCCTGCCCCTGACTGACCTGCAGTGCACGTGATGGTCAGCAGGGGTGCATGTTTCCAAAGTATACACGTAGCCTCTTTGGCAGAGAACCCCCAGTGATCTCCAACACTGTCCTTAAGTCATTGTTCTAAAAGCCCTGAGTAGACAAGCACAGTTACAAACCATGAGTGGGGTTCCAGCCATGTTGTCCATCTGCCTCTGGTTTTCTAAGAGAGGACTTGGACCCTGTAGCCCTGGCTGGTTATGCTGACAGCCTGTCAGGTCAGGTGCCCTGGGACATTTAAAAAATATTTTATTTATTTATTTATTCGAGAGAATGGGGAGAAAGAGGGAGACACAGAGAATGGGCATCCCAGGGCCCCTAGCCACTGTAAACAAATCCCAGATGCATGCACTACCATGTACACCTGGCTTTACGTGGGTACTGGGGAATTGAACTTGGGGCCTTAGACTTTGCAAGCAAGCACCTTAATTGCTGAGTCATCTCTCCAGTCCCCATCCACCCCAGGACATTTTTTAAAACTGTTATTTGTCCCACCTGGGCAATTGGGTGGGCTTGCAGACCCCAAATCAGAGTTTCCAGGAGCTGTAGAATCCTAGGAGGCACAAGTAGTGACACCATCCTCCATCCTTTTAGTTGAATGTTATATTCTGTTCTGGCCTGGTAACATATTCCCTAGGAGATGCCATTGTTTGGAAATTACCAGAGGATTTGCTTGAAGCCCTGCACAGAGGTCATGTATGGTTGGGTTAAACTTGATGGTTCTGGGGAAGGGCAACTTTGTCACTTCCCAGGGAATTGTGAGCCATTTCTGGAAACATTTCCCATTCCTATAAATATCAGAATGCAAGCAGAGGCAGGGAGGATGCTAAACACCATGTGGTAAACAGACAACCCTCCTCACCAGGGACAAAACCAACCCAACATCGACAGTTTGGAGACTAAGAAACGTCCCTGGCTTTCTGGCAAGAAAAAGTTCACCTTGTCATCCCTAGTTAGTAAGGGCAGATATGCCAATTATTCCTCAAATTTTGCAAGTGAAAATGTACAGGACTGAGGTTTAGGGGCAAGATTTGAAGAGAAACAGGGGGCGTGCATATGAAAACATTTCAGGCTATTGAAATCTTGCCTATTCCCTGTCTACGTATTCATCCTATTTCTTGCTGAAGGAGTCTTCAGAGAATTTTGGATTGACAAATTCCTTCCACTCTCCTCTGAAGCCAGCCAGGGCTGGGTGGGGTTCACTGGGTGGACATGACTCAGCCGAGGAAGGGCAATGCCACGAACGTGCTTCCTGCTCTTTCCAGAGGACACCTATCCTTGGGAGCATCCGTGTCATCTGCTGTGGGGTGACTTGATCTGTTTCGCACCTGATGCGACTTGTATCATCACGAATGAACTATTTGAGCCACCTCAGCTTAAACTGAAGAGCAGACGCTAAACAGGAGGCGTACACACACGGGTGCTTCCCAAGCCATTCTACCCGGAAGTTTGCTGCTGAGAAAATAACGCGTGTCAGGCCATGCATCTATCAGCTCCCCTCTGATCCAGGGAGGGAGGGAGAGCCTGGCATCGCCTGTGAAAGACCTTTGAGTTTCTCCCAAGAAACATCAATGAGCACATCCCTGCTGGCAGCTGAAACACAGAAACTGAACAGTTTAGGAATTCAGATGGTACATCCTATGCCAGTTACCAGTTTGCTGCCTCTGAGCTCTAAGCCTTACCCTTCCTGGTCATGCTTTGCAACACTGGACAGGGGGCTCTGTGAACATTTCTTCTGTGCCGGCGGGTGCAGTGCTAGGCTCTATCAATAGAGGGCGCAAGGGAGCTAGGCAATGCCTGACAGGAAGCCAGAGCGGCCAAGAGTCAAGGAGGTCACGTGACACCAACTCTTTGGAAAGCTTTACCCCCAGTACTGTTCCCTGTGAAAAATCCCCCCCGCAGTGGCACTCTCCATTCTGGTCCATTTTGGCTTTTTCTAGTGATTCTACAAACCCACTGCAGCCCTGGCCTGTGTATGTGTGCGTCCCTGTGGTAGACTGGCCTTCCCCACTGAGGTCAAACATGGGCTTTGTGCGACACTGGTTCCTCCTCCTGCTACTTCCTGTCCCCTTCCTGTCAACTTTCCCTTGCTCTCCGGAGTAGAAGCTGCCATCCACGTTTGCTATTCCATCTTCCTTACCATGTAGCCCAGGCTGGTTCCCCACTCGCGATCCTCCTGCCTCTACCTCCTGAGTGTTGACATGACAGGCATGCACCACTGACTTCGGCGTCATGTTTCATTAACTACAAATTATTTCAACCTTTCCATTCAAATCACTGGCCTGGTGTGTCTCCTGCCTGATGGATACCCCTTCTCCCATGAGTAAGGGGATAATTTTTTGTTTTTTCAAGGTAGGGTCTCACTGTAGCTCAGGCTGACCTGGAATTCACTATGTAGTATCAGGGTGGCCTCGAACTCATGGCGATCCTCCTACCTCTGCCTCCCGAGTGCTGGGATTAAAGGCATGTGACACCACACCCAGCTCGGGGGGAATATTTTTATAAAGGAGATATTTTGGATCAGTAGGTGGTGTGGTCTCTGTTTCTGCTGTTGGTCACGATTCATATGATTAGGCTCTTGCTGTGACCCAAGTTAAAATGAAAATGAAGCTACAATTGGAAACACCAACACGACAGTTACATAGCTTAAGAGAACTCAGTCGGCCTGCAATGGAAGAGCTGCTCTGGATGGCCCCTGGGTCTCGTAGATAGCAGAGTCCTTCCTTCCTCATTCAGCATGGGACTCTGCCTACAAAGGCAGACCAAGGAGCCCCGCTGCGCTGAAGCTTGTTCAAAAGTGACATTTTCTGCTGGTTGTCCTTGATGTTAGCCATGTGGGCTGACGTTCAGCAAGTCTGTGTAAGAGGCACTCACATTCCACTGAAGGGGGGGAGGCCAGGACAGACTACTGCTCTCCCGGGCTCTTCCGTCTGGCTAAGGATTTCTGACTGAGGGTGTGTGTCCTTCGAGGAGGGGCTGCCGCCTGGGAGCTGCCAGAGCCTGCCCGTAAGTGCCCACACTGCAGTCTCCAGCACTCGGGATGTTCACAGGCAGAGTAGACGGGGCGCCCGCCACAGACACGCATGCTGCTTGTTGCTTTACCGGCCGCATGCTTATGTAGCAATGAACCGCTGGTGGAGACTCTGCTGCTCCTTCACCGCCCCGGCCTGCTGAGGTTGACATCAATCAACCTCCCACACATCCTCTTTCCTCTGACCTTGGCCAAGGTTACCTCTACCCCATGAGGACTTAGCTTCCGGAAGCCTTGGGGAGCTGAAGCCACCTCCTGCAGACATTCTTCCCCTGATACAGGCTCCTACACCCCCACAGAGCTCTGCTGCCTCCTGGGAACTGTCCCCTCGCACCTCCTCACCACCCAGGACGCTGGCCAGAGCCCCTTTCTTCTCTCCTCCTCCGTCCCGCCTTCACTCCCTCACCTGGTCACCTCCTCTGCAAAGCTGCCAAGCATACTGCCCCTACATGCTGCCCTACTCCAACAGCTTCTGCCCCAGCTACTGCGTGATGCCCCGAGGGTAGGACCACACCACGCTCCTCAATCCTGGATTTCTCTGCCTCAGAGTCATTTTCAAGTTCTTCTCAGAAGAGTTCTAGTTGCTGTTTCATTAACACAAATCAAGGGACATCTTCCAGGACATCCTATTCCTCCTCATTTCTATCCCCTGAGGCCAGAGGGATGGGAGGAGGCACCGGGTGGGGAGTGTGTGACTCCACCACTGATCTGCTAGGAGGCCTCTGTTCTTTCACCTGTGAAGTGGGAGTAACGACGGCCTCTCTCCGGTGGCTAGGTGAGCAATAAGTGAACCCCAAACGTGCAGAATATCCAGAGGAGGCCTCCTGTCCAGCATCCTATAAGCGTCCAGTAATGACCAGGTGCTGACACCTTCACTATCCGAGTGCAATGCAGCAGAATCAAAGAACGACTGAGCCTGGAGCCCCAGCAGGCAGCCGTGATCTTGACCATCAGAGAAGGACCATGGCCTCTGCCCAGAGCACTGTCCTTTCTGGTTTCCATCTTCAGGGCTGGCTGGTAATAGTATGGAGATGGGTCAATTGTACAAGGATGAAAGTTCTGGACTGTGTCCACCTGTCTTGTCATGATCACAAGATACCCCAGGTGCTCCCAGAAATACATGCCAACAATCCCTTGAAGCCTTCCCTGGCCCTACAATACAAATGACTGTCCTAGTCATTAACCGCCATGGACTCCATGCAGATGCTGGTCTTCCTGTCTCTCATTACTGGTCTCGTCCACCTCCACCTATCTCCCCTGCCTTTGTCTCTGACCTTTTCAGGTTCAGCCTGAGTCTCCTCTGTCCCCAGTCCTCACATGGGACCTGGTGCTCACAAAGGATGGCTGAATCACGGTAAGTTGGGGCCAGTAGGACCTCTTGCTTCCCTGGGGGGGGGGGTGCTCTAGGTAATTCATGGCTCTAGTTTGCAAAGGCTTACTTTCAGAAGGGGCCAAAGGGGTCTCTCTAGCTCCCCCCTCCCCCAAGCCATCAGCAACCAGACAAAGAGTATTCTTTTATGTAACAGCAGGGAGAGAACCTGGAGGGACCTTGACCGCAGAGTCAACAGAGCTGAAGGCCTGGCTGACAGGACAGCACCCTCCTAAGAACCTCTGCTTCTCACGCAGTGTCCCAGAGTCATGTGGCAAGAATATATAAACTAACACACAAGCTGCACATGCATTTAAGTAAGCATACAAGTCACCAGACCAAGGCTGATGATGTGGCCAGGGCTGATTCCATGGAGGAACGCATAAACCCACGGTTAGGAAAGGCTGTGCCCAAGACCTCGGACTGTGCGGGGCAGAGTGTTACTGTCAGATAGTCGGCAGGGAGGTAGAGGGGGTGGGGACGGACAGCACTGTGGCCAGGGCCACACGGAGCACTTTCCCATTAGGTTGACAGATGAGTCCCTTTAATGGAAGCTTTTAACATAACAAGTGGCTGTTGGGAGATGTGGGCTCAGCTTCCTGCTCACCTGAGAGTGATGGGTTTGCAGAGAAAAGCCCTGGGTGTCTCGCTCTTGGATGTCACCCAGTGACAGCACAGTGAGGAAATGGGCAGGACATTTATAGAATGTGACTCTGGCCCTGGGAGAAACGCTAGGTGCTCATTAAATACACGAACACCCGGCAAGTAGATCCCAAGAATATACCAACAGATGTAGCGATGAAACCCTTTATGGCCTGAGGCTTTCTCAGCAAGGAAGACATCCTCTGTGAGATAGGATCCCTAACAATATTCAAAGAGAGAACTTTCCAGTGTCTCTGAAACAGCTGGTCATCCGAATCTTCTCTAGTTTTCTGAAATGAGACTTAGAGGACATGAAACACTCTTCACAAGGTCACAAAGGGTTAAACTAGCATTCAGGTAACACCAGAACATAGGAATGAGTACTCATGCCTTGAAAAATGACAAGGTCCAATCACGCCTCTTGTCTTAAGAACACCTGGGGCCCTCCTGCTCATAGTCAGAAAGTAGAGGTGTTGGGACACTTTGGGGGCCCTGCCCTGTGTCCTGCATTCTGGGAGCTTGGGGCTCAGCCCCTGAACTCATGATATGCCAGACAGGGTTTATTTCCCCTCATTCCCCACCTACCGAACCCTGGAGTCCTGTTGGCAAGACTGGGGTAGGCATTACCGCTTGGCGAAGAGGCAGCTGGACTGGAGAGAGGACTGTAGGAAGAGGGGTCGGCCTGGTAAGGGTGGCTCGATCCAATCCCAAAGGCGGAGGACTGTGTCTTGCTGGGCTGGAATGAGGTTTGTTATGGTCAGAGACGATCCACTGAGCCTCATCCCGCTGTTGCGGCATTGCCCACTCTGGGTTGACTGTAACTCTTTATGGCTCCCTTGGCTGGCTACGCCCAGATCTGGGATGTATGTGGGTCCCCAGTGTGGTGGGGACTGGGACACTGGCCCTGTAACCTTTGGGTGGGACAAGTTGACGTGACCTGTCTCCCCAGAGCTACAACAGCTTGAGTCCTCTGGCCTCCGCTTACGGAGGCCTCTCAGCACCCCTCCTCCCAGCAGCTGCGAGGAAGCTGGGCACCTCACATTTTTATAGCCCCTGTGGGCACAGATGCCCAAGAGGTCCAGAGTAACAAGGAGGACTGTTCTTGCTGGAGCAGCTCTGGGTAGCCGGCGCCCTCCCACATGATTTCCTAGGAGAGGTTGCCAGAGGAAAAGTGGGCTGATCAGACCATGGGGCAACAGTTGGTGACTGAACTTCCAAAGTGCCCTATGGATGTCAAGTGCTCCCGCATAGCCAGCTGGGAGCAGTGACCCACCCTCAGAGCTGGGACCCAAAGATACATGTCAGGCATCTGTGACTCTGGGCACCCAGAGCCACACTTTCACAGATGCTCATACCTGCCCCGGGAAGGGAGGGCGGGTCCCTGTCCACGCCACTTGGCCCTGGTTCAGCTGTCTTGAGATTTGGGACATGTTTTGGCTGGTTGAGGAGGAGGACTGAATGTCATTCACTCCGGGCACATGGACCACAGAAGAGCTGGAAGAGGAGAAACTGCATTTATTCCCAGAGACCAGCCCTGCCTGCCTGAGCCCTCCTGGCAAGGCCCCCTGTGCAGGCGTGGCTGCTGGCGCTCCTTCCTTGCATGCCACCCCCAGGACCCGCCATGCCCAGCCTCCGTCTCCAGGCTCCTTCCTGCCCAGGGTCTCTCAGCTCCTTTCCCCGCCCAGCACCTCCTGTCCCTGCTCATACACACACACACACATACACACACATACACACACACAAACCTCTCACAGATTTCCTCCCAGGAAGAGACGAGTGTCTCAGAATACAAATCAGTGCTGCAGGACCTTTGCGCTTTGGTTAATTTGTCCCTTTGGGGCACCTGCAGAGCGTGCAGACTCTGGAAGCAGGCTGAAGGCTGTCAGTTTCAACCCTGCTGCAACCGGATTAGTTATGCTACCCACGGCACACAGCCGTTGGCTTACCTCTTCTGCCTTCAGATTAACTCCTGAGCCTTAATTAGGTATCTGCTGTGTGCATCAGACCGTTCAGTGCTCTCTGCATGTCTTTTTTTTTTCTTATTTTTTGCGAGTGTATGTGTGATGGCATGCTTGTACGCGCATGTGGAACCAGAGATTGACCTCAGTGTCTTCCTTGATCACTCTCCTGTTCATTTACCAAGCCAGCCTAGAGCTCGCCGATTCAGCTAGTCTTGCTACAAGCTGCCCCAAGGATCCCACATCTGCACCTGCTGAGTGCTGGGAGTACAGGCGGGCCACCATGCTCGCCTCACATTTTACACGGGTGCTAGGGTCCTGAACGCTGCAGTCACCGTGCTATGTCCCTATCCTTTGCATTCCCTTTAAGGCTAGTCTCTGACACTGTCCTTGCTGTACAGATTCATTTTATTTTTATTTTTTTATTTGAAAGAGGGAGAAAGAAATAGAACAGGCACGCCAGGGCCTCCAGCCACTGCGAATGAACTCCAGATGTGTGCGCCCCCTTGTGCACCTGACTTACGTGGGTCCTGGGGGAATCAAACCTGGGTCCTTTGGCTTTGCAAGCAAGCACTTTAACCACTAAGCCATCTCTCCAGCCCCAAGATTTTTTTTTTTTTTTTTTGGCCATGTTAACTAAAAGTTCACTGAAGACTGAAAAAGGTGGGGCAGACAGCTTCTGCTTCAGGCCCTTCCTCTGGTCTCCATGGTCTGGCTCATTATAGAGCAGGTGCTGGGGGCTTGGAAATGGATGTGGTGGGGGAGGATGGGTCTAATCCCAGCAGGCTATTGGCTGGGTGTTGAAAGAAAGGCAGGTTTTGGACCATGATTTTACAAACTGTTTTGTATTTATTTATTTATTTATTTATTTATTTAAGAGAGAGAGAGGGAGGAAGGGAGAGAATGGGCATGCTAGGGCCTCCAGCCACTGCAAATGAACTCCAGACACATGCACCACTTTGTGCGTCTGGCTTACACGGGTCCTGGGGAATTGAACTGAGGTCTTTTGGCTTTGCAGGCAAATGCCTAAACCACTAAGCCATGTCTCCATCCCTCTAATCTTTTTTTCTATTCTCTTGGACTCTTCACAAATTATGCAGCAAGTTCAACTGCTCATAAACCATATCCATTTTCCCAAATCAATTCCTTATATAACGTAATCCTTTCCCATTCTCTCACTGACAAATGTGTTAGTTACTTCAGAGGATTTTTTTCTTTCTTTTTCTCCGCACATATTAATTGTACAATGAGTGATTTTTTTCAATTTTTTTTTAAATTTTGAGACAAGGTCTTCACTTTAGCTGATACTCACTATGTAGTCTAGGCTGACCTTGAACTCTGAGCAATCCTGCCTCAGCCTTCCTGAGCCCTTGCTGGGAGTACAGGCATGAGGCCCCATGCCTGGCTCAAAGTAATGGATTTCACTGAGCCATTTTCATATATACGTGTTATGTAGCTTGAACATCCCGCCCCTCCTACTCTCTTTCAGAGGACATTTTCTCGCCCACATCCTTGTGGGGCACATGCATCAGACCACAGTGTCCTCCCCCGCACTCTGGCTGGTGATGGACAGCCGCAACATCGACAAGAAAGGTAAGTAGGCCCATAGAACAAAAATGGCCGACTTCAGTTCAGCTCACAGGCCCCACACTAGCTCTTGGACCTCTTCCTAGAGATCTGCTCTCCTCCCCCCGCCCCCATGCCTACCTGAAAGCCTTGCCCGAGTGCCCAGGGGGGAACGGGCTTCCTTGGGAGTAGATCTGCTGAGTGCCTGCTGCAGAAGCCGAGCTCATCATCTTCTTGTCCGCTAGGAAAACCAAAACAGTCACATGTGAGGGTCCCCCGCACTGCAGCCATGGTGGCCACTGTGGAACAGGGGCAAGGCACGGGAACTTGGGAGGCCCATGTGGGGCAGCCTCGTCTTCACCTCTGCGTCTCCCCTCCCTGGGGCTTCCTGGTGTGACAGAGCACCAGGCTATGTTGTCCATGACTCCTTGGGTGACCACACACACACACACACACACACACACACACACGACTTCTAATCCTCTAGAGAACTCTAATACAATACTCATGAGGAATTTTTGTCTGTTTCCTATCCCCATATCTATGTCTAGATATTTGCTGACCTGACTTGAGATTCTATCTTTTGTACATTCTGAAAACTTGTCTATTAATTTCAGCTAGGTGTTAATAATTTTATTGACCACCACCATTGCTTTGCTAACCTGCCACTCATACTTGTGTTTTATGTTCAGAAAGAGTAGAGTCACTTGCAAGTTGTTTTTTTTTTTTTTTCAGAGAGTATAAGTAGACAGTGCATATGTGTATGACAGCAGTTTGGCTTCATATAGCAGGAAAAAAAATGTGGGGTTACATATTTTCCTTCCAGATTCTCTGCTTGTGTCTCACTCCCAGATTTCTGACATTTACTACCTTGGAGATGTCAAACTAAAATTTTTCCTTTACAGGTTAATTTTTTTTTTAAACTTTTCTTCTCTCTGTGGCCAAATACCTGGCAGCTGTGACTAAAGGGAGGAAGGATTTATCTTGGTTCACAGTTTGATGGTGGGAAGGCATGGTGACATTCACGGTGGTAGTCCTCTTCCTGGGACACGTGGTTCCTGTCTATGGTGGTGGAAGTGTTAGGTAAGCTTGCTCACATCGTAGCAGGTCGTGAAGCAAAGGAAGAGAGCTTGGGCCAGCGCAGAGCCAGCCTGGAGCCCTCAAGCCCCATCCCTACTGCCCTACAAGGTCCTAAGTCTTCGGGGTTCCACAATCTCCCACCAGCCCGTGACTAAATGTTCACACACACGAGCCTGTGGCAGACATCTCACATTTGAGCCACAACACTGATGTGTGCAGGATTTCCCCTTTCTTTTTTCAGCCTTAAAAAAGTGGATACAACAGATGATGGACTAATTATGAGTTTTATTAACAGTTTTCATCTGACTTCCATGGACAGCATGAAGAACCTGGCATTACAGTTAGAAGGCTCAGGTTTCGGACTTAGAGAAAATTCTTGTTTCCTTCTGATTCGCCAGCTTGGATTTCTGCTTCATGGTCGGCTTTGTCCTCACCCCACGGCATGTAGCGTGGTCGTTGGTGGCCACACTGTCTTCTGGAATTCCCAGGAAAGAACTGCAGGAGATTTTCTGAACTTTCTCCTCTTTCTCACAGAACTCATTTCCAAAACACGACTGTGTTCATTGCATCCCTTGCCTGTTCTTTTGTCTTTCTTTCTCTTTCATTGATATTTGGAAGATGTCTGTGTATAAGATTAAAACCCAAGTGGACTCCTCAAAGATGCAGCAGGTCTCTCTGGTTAGCCATTTGGGTTTATTTAAAGGAAGAAAAGCCTTTTTGGTGCACTCCTGTCTTCTCTCACTGTAACACACTGACAGTTTGGGTGACTGACAGCAGAGTGCTTCCCTGGTGTGCTGAGGGCTCTGTTTCCTGTTGTGTTTTGGCAACTGGACTCCATCTTCAGCAGAAGGTGGCTCTGGCCTAGTGCTGGCTTCCTGAGTCTTCAGGCCATAGTCAAGAGGAACGGAAGGCCAGGCATGGTGGTGCAAACTCGGAGGCAGAGGTAGGAGGATCGCTGTGTGTTTGAGGCCACCCTGAGACTACTTAGTGAATTCCAAGTCAGCCTGGGCTAGAGTGAGACCCTACCTCAAAAAAAAAAAAAAAAAAAGAGGGACAGATGGTTTTGCTTCCCTGCCAACATACTGGAAGAATGTTCCATTCCATCCATCCATGCAGAGGCCTGTCTATCTTCCCTGCAGTCCAGCCATCTTCATCTTGTTAGTCCTAGCAGGACTATGCCAAGGTTGTCCTCCAATACCAACAGTCCTTATCAGGAATAACCACTTTCTCCCTGCAACTAACCCTGACTATAGGAATATCCCATACTGCAAAACTTCTTGACCACATGAAAATGGAATCTTTTTTTTCTGAATTTTGGGTCCAATAAAGACCTTTCCAAATTTCATAGTTTTCTAACCACAGTGGAGCTCTGAGTGGGAAAGTGAGGCAGCCGGACATAGAGGCTCAGATACCATCTTAAATTAGAGCTGCCATCTTCTGTTATGACAGGGCTGATGGACGCCCTGCTATGAAGGATGCACGAGAGAGCTGTGGTCATGTACAGATGGAGTCCACGTTGATGACAAAAGTGCTTCAGCTTGTCTATGGATCTGGAAATCTGTTCCTAAGAATTGTCATGACAGAAGAGCAAGCTGTCTGGCAGGAGCAGCTCAATTTTATATATAAAAAGAATACATCCTCGTTGAAAATAACAGGGCATCCTTGAAAAGTTAAAAATATCAATATTCAGGTGGTAGGAACATGAATTACTTTTATTTTTCTTTATGATCATATATTTTTATTTTAAAACACAGTCCTGGGCTGGAGAGATGCCTTAGTGGTTAAGGTGCTTGCCTGCAAAGCCAATGGACCTTGGTTTGATTCCCCAGGACCTACTTAAGCCAGATGCACAAGGTGGCACATGAATCTGGAGTTCGTCTGCAGTGGTTGGAGGCCCTGGCACACCTATTCTTTCTTTCTCTCTCTCTCACTCTCTTCCTCTGCCTTATTCTCTCTCTCAAATAAAATAAATAAAAATAAAATATTTAAAACATACTTATTTATTTGTCGGGGAGAGAAAGAAAGAGAGTGAGAGAGAATGGGTGCACCGGGACCTCCAGCCACTGAAAATGAACTCGATGCATGCACTACCTTGTGCATCTGGCTTACATGGTTACTGGAGAATCGAACCTGGGTCCTTAGGCTTCATAAGCAAATGCCTTAACCAATAAGCCATCTCTCCAGCCCAAAGTTGTTATTTTTATAGGAACATATCTTTAGCATAATACTGAAACTGATGGATAACCTTGACCATCAACTTAACTGACTGACACCTGGGAGGCTAGTGTGTGTGTCTGTAGAGGGCATTTCTAGAGAGCATCAGACCATGAAGGCTCTGACCCAGACAAGGGTTCATTCCACTGATGGATTTCAAACATGAACAGATGAGAGATAGTGGAAATGTGGGAGGTGGGGCCTGGTTAGAGGCATGTCTTTTGGAGCTATGTCATGTCTCTAGCCTTTTCCTCTGCCTCTCCCCCCACCTCTACTTCTCATCGGTCAGAAGTTGAGCAGGTCTTCCCCACGACACCCTTCCACCATGAAGTTCTGCCTCTCCACAGGCCCAGAAACATGGAGTCAACCAATCATGGACTGAAACTTCTGAAACCAAGAGCCAAAATAAATCCTTCCTCCTCTCCTTAAGTTGTTCCCTCAGGGATTTTGTCACAGTGATGAAAGTCTTAACTAGCACACTGCACAAAGAATTAGTAGAGTTCATTGGCCCCACCCCTTGCTATTTAAAGACGAGATACCAGGAAAGACTAGCAAGGGCAGGAATACAGAGGTCCACCCTAACCCCTGTACAAGGGGCTATCTTTGTAGCCTAAGGGAGTTACCCAACACTTACCTTCCCTAGCGTGGCTGTCTCCAAACGTCCTGAAAGCAACAGTAAACAGCCTCCCAGCCCCACGTCACGTCGTCTGGACACTTACATGCACTGATGCCTGCGAACATCTCAGCAAAGCGGGGGTCTCTCTCCTGGGAGAAGATTGCATCTGCCTTTTCCACAGACTTCCCGGCCTCGTGAACACCAGCTGGAAGGTTGGGGACAGGGACCTGAGGACGCAAACACCACAGCAATCCGCAAGGGAGGCACAGAGCACATTTGCCAGGAGTCACCAGCTGTCTGCAGGCAAGCCCCTCCCTCTGGAAGAGCCAGCATTTCAGTATTGACTATTTTCACAGGGTGGGTGCTTTCCTATTTTAGGAAAATCAAAGACAGCCTTGGGAGGTGTGAATTAGGGATTACATAAAGGATACCAGTCACACCATTTTCTGAAAGGTAAAGAGAAAAGAGCCAAGGTACTGTAAATATCAGAGAGAGGGAACATAAGCTTAATTTAGGAAGGAGGTCAAGTACTGACCCATGTCTTCAGTTTCTTTGATGGCCAGCTACCAGAAGCAGGGAACAGAGAAAGAGGGAAGGGGGAGAGGGAGTAACAGAGGAGATGAAAGAAAGGGTCTTCCTGAGCCAGTGAGACTGAGGTTCACATGAAGCCTTCTGCAATGTCCCACAGCCCCTGGAGATTCTCCACACGGCCTGACCCATGCTCCTGTTTCAGTTCACTACCCGATCTCCACTGGCCTTCGGCTCCTCACAGCTCCTTCAGCAAGGAGAGCCCCATGGGGCCAGGGTACTCTGTGCCAAGGACGGTGAATGGGACAGAGCGCCTTGGGCCGGGGCACAGGTAGCGGGGCTTAAGACCAGAGCAGAGGTTTGTCTGGAGACAGCTCCAAATGGGAAAGAATTTTCCAGAAATTCACCTGAGATAAGTCATATGAGGACAAGCCGTCCCTCTGGTGCACCTCCAGTTCCGCCTGCTGCTGCTGAAGTTGCCTGTGAAACAAGAAGTCAACAGAGCGCTATGAGGGACAGAACAGTGGGGCGGAAGGAGCTGGAGGCCAAACTCCATGTTCCCCCAAATCACACTGCCAACACCCGCTGGCTCTCGAAATGGTTTCCACTTTTAAATATTTTACTCCAAGCCCTGTGAATCAAGTTTAGACTACCACAGCAAACTTTGGAAAAACAATTTTTTAAAGTTCTTTTATTTTTATTTATTTATTTGAGATGGGGGGTCAGGGAGGGAGAGAGAGAGAGAGAGAGAGAGGGAGGGAGGGAGAGAAAGAGAGAGAGAGAGAGAGAGAGCACACCAGGGCATCAAGCCACTGCAAATGAACTCCAGACGTATGTATCACCTTGTGCATGTGGCTTGTTATGTGAATCCTGGGGAGTTGAACCTGGGTCCTTTGGTTTTGCAGGCAAGTGCCTTAACCACTAAGCAATCTTTCCACCCCTGGAAAAACTTTTTTTTTTTTTGGTTTTTCAAGGTAGGGTCTCACTCTAGTCCAGGCTGACGTGGAATTCACTATGTAGTCTCAGTGTGGCCCCGAACTCACAGTGATCCTCCTACCTCTGCCTCTCAAGTGCTGGGATCAAAGCTGTGTGCCACCACGCCTGGCTCTGGAAAAACATTTTATTTTATTTCATTTTTTAAAAAAATTTTTGTTTATCTTTATTTATTTATTTATTTGGCAGCAACAGATGCAGAGAGAGAGAGAGAGAGAGAATGGGCACACCAGGGCCTCTAGCCACTGCAAACGAACTCCAGATGCGTGCGCCCCCTTGTGCATCTAGCTAACGTGGGTCCTGGGGAATCAAGCCTCGAACCGGGGTCCTTAGGCTTCACAGGCAAGCACTTAACCACTAAGCCATCTCTCCAGCCCCATTTTATTTTTGATACAAAGTCTTGTCCAGGCTGGCCTAGAACTCTTAACCCTCTTGCTTCAGCTTCCTAAGTGTTGGGATGACAGATATATGCCAACCCTCCTGGCTCCAAAAACAAGTTTGGATGTATCACTCTATGCAGGGTAAAAAGATACCATACTAAAAAACAAAACGCTTTTAAAGCAAAATTCAGGAAACCCCTTTGGTTAGTGCAGAGTAAAGCAGTTGGCTTTCAATGATGCTCATCTATGTGCCCACAGGACGCACGACATCATTGGGTCCCATACTGTTTCATGGTGGTTTCTTCACCTGCACATTAAAATCGAGAAGTGGAAACTCTTGAAGCTCTGGAGGTCAGAGTGAGCTCAGAGGGGCTCTCCTCCAGCCGAGCAGGAGCCGGCTGCGCAGCTCTGCTCCAAGGTGCCCGGCTCTGCCCACCTTCCCAGGCTGTTCCATTTGTGGAAACAAAACGCTTGGAAGGCAGACCCTCGTCATAGGAGGAAAAGATGATGACATCAAAATAAAAGAGAAACTAACTGAGCGGGGGTGGGGATATGATGGAGAGTGGATTTGTGAAGGGGAAAGTGGAGGAGGGGTGGGCATTATCATGGTTTGTCTATAATTATGCAAGTTGTCAATAAAAAAGTGTTTTCTTTTTAAAGCTTGGTAGAGAAAACCAATATTTCAAGTTTTAAAGTACAGAATCGGGCTGCTTTCAAGGGACAGTGAGCCTCACAGCTCAGAGACCGAAGATGTGGCAGAGTGCAAAGGGCTCATGAGCTCTAAACACCCCAGGGGAGGAGGCTCTGTGGGAGCACTGGGACACAGCAGGTTTAGAATCAGGTCCAGAAGACAATTCGTTCAGTGCTGAGACAAATGCAATATGCACGCCAACGCCTTATCTCCTTATTGAGTACCTCCCAGGTCCCTGTCTTGGTTGGCAGACAAAGAGGCAGGTACCGGCTGGGTGGTGAGGCAGACCGTGATGCATGTGGGGCAAGTGCAGCTCTACAAGCACGGGGTCTGCGTCCTGCCTGTGGTGTGAGAGCCTAGGAACAAGGAAAGGAGGAAGCTAGAAGCTTGCCATGACCACAGGCAATCTAAGCCCAAGCTCCTCAAACCAACAGAGCAAGGACAGCAAAAAAAATATATATATATATATTTTTTTTTTGGAAAATAGATTGAGGGCTATAGAGATGGCTCAGTGGTTAAAGGCACTTGCCAGCAAAGCCTACACGATTGGGTTTGATTTCTCAATACACATGGAAAAGTCAGACGCACAAAGGGGCATATGCACCTGGAGTTCCTCTGCAGTGGCAAGAGTTCCTGGAGCTCCCATGCTCTCTCTCTTTTCAAATTAAATAAAAAAATATCTAACAAGCCAGGCATGGTGGGTGGCACACATCTTTAATCCGAGCATTCAGCAGGCAGAGGTAGGACTACCGATCGCTGTGAGTTTGAGGCCAGCCTGGGGCTATGCAGTGAGTTCCAGGTCTGCCTGGGCTAGAGTAAGAGCCTACCTCAGGAAGAAAAAAAAAATATAACAAAAAAGGAAAACCATGGAGTTTTCATATAACCTAAGGACAGTCAATACAGCCATGAGTAGAAAAGAAGGGTCCAGCTCTGCTTTCGTATTTTACTTGCTGGCACTGTTTTGCTTCGGGCTCCCAGCAGCCTGGCAAAAGAACGCCTCGCGTTTCGCTGGCCGGCCACGGGCGTGTGCATGTAAGGCGGGGCACCAGCACCGGCCCACACTTCCACATCCTTGCCGTACTCTTACATAGCACACGGAGAAGCCGAGGCTCGGAGCGTCTAAGTGATGGAACCGGGGTGACACAACTAGAATGTGACAAGGCGGGGGGGGGGTTCAAATCCAGGCCTGCAGGGCTGTGGACCCTGTACTCGTCCCTCTGTCCCAGCTCAAGACAAACAGCACCCATGTCCTGGGGTGACTCTCCCATGGCCGCCCACTCCAGAGCCTTGGGGGCTGGTCAGACAGCAGCTGAAGCCACGAGGCAGGAGAAAAGGATCTGCTCCTTGCGGGCTTGGTTTTGGTGGGTAGACCGCTCTCTCACTCCTTTCTCAGGCCCCAAGCTCAACTCACAAGTGTTATCGTAAGACATGACCGCCACTTCTATCTGTATTCAGCTGGTAGGACTAGAAAGAGGAGTGGACAGGGCCACTCGGGGCGGTGCCCTAGGTGAGTGACGAATCAGGGCCAGTCCTCCTCCCTCACCCAGCACATCTGGGTGTGGGTCTCTGCTGTGGGGAGAAGGGCACGTGCTCATCATTCGTACAAGTGCATGAGGACCCTGGATCTAGGTTGGAGGTCTGTTTCTCACCTTTATTCCTCCCAAACTCTTAGGTGAGGGCACGTTACTTCTACTGGAAAGTAAATAATAAGGCCTTTGGTGTGGCAGGCAAAGCTGTGGCATTCAGACATCACCATCTCCCTTCCACAGCCTTCGAATTCCTAGGTGCGTCTTGAGCTCTAAAGGGAGGTATGCAGAGCCTTGGTTGCCTGTCCTGACCAGGGGCCGAGAGAGATTTCTCAGCCGCTGTATGGCACTAGGGTAAAGTACACCTGCATGTGAGTGCACTGGCCAGGCTGAGTGCAGACCGACAGAAGGGCTCCCAACACAGCCCAGAGCTGCCCTCCATTCGTGCGGGGATGACAGCTGGCAACCAGCCACCCTGCACACCTAGCCTGGCTTCCTGCACTGGGTTTCAGGGTTCTAGGCCCATGCTGTCAATGCACCCCGATGTTCCTGGGACAGAGGGTTCCACTTAGCCTGACAGAGTCTTTCTCATGACATCTGGGGTGCCTTCGGAGATAGTGTGTGAATGAATTTGGGAGTAACCCAAGTCAGAGACTCAGAGAGCTCTGAGAACTAGAGAGAAGCTATGAATAGCCACCATGGACAAATACATGGATTAATACCCACACTAGGCCTCCACGTGCTCTGGGCTTTGGGTTCTAGATATTTATTTAGTCAGTTATGGAGCAGTACCGTTCTGCAGCTGTGCAGAGGGATTATCCCCTGGGCCTTGTGCGTTGCTCAGCAAGGGTCTGATGGAAGGTGATGGTCACCTGTCAGATAGCCAAGGGCTCCAGTGGGACACAGAAGGAGACGAGCTAGAGTCCTGGGTAGACTGTGGCAGGGATGGATTACCTCTCAGGTTTGGGGTTCGTGATTGTGCGTCTCATCTCTCAGCGGTTTTAATCTAGAGCTGCTACCCTGGCTCTCAGAAAAAGCTAAACTTTGCTTCCGGTCCCACAGAAGGCCACCGCCTGAGGATGCATCGCCAGGCACTGGGGGCAAGGGTTTGTTCTCAGAGCTTTGCAGGGACCATACCTATAACCTTGCTCTGCCTTCTTCTGCACTCACACATTCTCCTTGCCTTTCATTTACTACCAAGCAGGTAACCACTACCAGCCCTCACTGCGATGATGAATCAGCTTGGAGACTCCAATGTGATGTATGTAAGAACCCATGCATGCATTCACACACAGACACACACATGCACAAAGCAATACAACACACATGTACACACGTGTACACACATACAGACACATCCACACCCATGAATGGCACACACCCGTGTACATGCATATACATACTTGCACATCGCAGGACCCCTCTTACCCACAACTCGCACATCAAGCACTTCTCTTATGGAAATCTGGGGTGACCTTGGAATGATGCTCTCCCAGGAACAGAGGTTTGACCCCAGCAGGCTCACAGCCACGACTGTGAGTCACTCGCTGAAGAGAGGAGGTGGACAATAAAGGAAGTCTAGGATCTAAACTGGGCAAATGTACAAAACACACAAATGACTAGCCCACTGCTCTCTGAAAGTGTGACCTCCAAACCCTGAGAACCGGCACGGATCAAGATCACAACTGGTGCACTGCCCTGGTCTGGATTTCCTGGGCTTCGCTCAGTGTGGATGAACAGAACAGTCAGACCTCAGAGGTGAGAAACAGACTTTTCAGCAGCTTCACGCAAATGCTAAAAACAGTCAACGCTTGACTTCTTCAGGAAGCTTCTCTCGGATGCTCTTGACTGAAGGCAACTGAGCTTGCAACTCCCTCCCTCCTCAAGCACAGCGCATTCTGGATCTTTCCATAACAAGCCTGTCAATGCCGGCAAACCCGACCTCACCAATTCAAGAAAAAGGGCTGGCTTGCTCACACGCGTGGTCACCACTGCCCTCTACCGTCCACAGTGAGCTTCTCAAACACATCACACTTGGAATGAACCTCTGCATCAGAAGCAACGCCAACCATTTATGTCCCAGGGGCTTTCTGATCCATGCAGCCTCCCAGAGCAGCTGAGGGCAATGAGCCCGAGGCCACAGGCGGGCATCTCCCTGGTGTATAGGCTTTTCTGCTTTGTCAGCACTGCCTGGCTTTCAGAAACACAAGCAAATCCTCAGTGGGCCTGGCTTTCAGAGAAGGATGCTTGCACGCCGTACATCAGGGCTGCTTCCTGGGTATGCCCCGGGGCCCCGGGGAACAAGTTTGTCCCGATTCCTCTGTGCCCCCTGTGTCCTGTCTGCCCCATCCCATGATCTCCCAGGAATTTGGAGTCCAAGCATTAGGCTTTCAGGGATAGAGTTCCTCCCTAAAAGCAGGGACTGTGACGCAGGAACCTTGGCAGGCAGGCTATCTGTGCATGACGCTCAGGGTGCACCTGTGCTTGTAACACAATGTTTAACTCTGCTGACCGAAGCCTGTACAAGGGTTAGAGGTGAATGAACAATGATGAGAAACTTAAAAATGCTAAAAGCTTCCCCAAAAGGGAGCTTCAGTCTATTCTGCTGCTGGGTCCCCTAGCCGGGACCCAGGCCTGTTACATAAGAGGGAGTGGCCCAGACTTGCTGCAGAAGTGGCTTTGCCAACAGGTGGGCCTTGAGCTTGTCATCAAGGCACAGACCTGAAAGCTCAAGAAACAGCCTCGTTCACAGGTGGCCGACAGCCCCAGAGCCTCTGCTATGTGCAGGCATGTACACGCAGACTCGTGTGCAGAAGAAGCCAAGACGGATAGAGGAGAAAGCACCGGGCAGGAGCCTGAGAGGAGATGGTCCTCGCCAAGAGCCAGCCAACTCATTGGCATCCAAAGGGGGAAAGTTTTAAAACAGTTTCTGAGATTCTGAGTGGTTGACTTGCTCGTCCATTTCCAGCCTTCCAGCACAGATAGCCTGGATCAGCTGGAGTGAGGCCATTACGGGAGATAAGAGACTGTGGACAGAGACAGGGTTTGCATATAGGTGTTAAGCGGGTCAGGCTGGCATTACCCTCCCGCTTGCTCTCATGCCCTGTACCGGGGTCCCATCAGGGTGACAGGTACCTGTCAGCTCCAGTCCGTTAAGTGCCTGAGAGAGGCTTGCCCACCATCTTCCACACCTTATCAATCTCCTGCACACAGAAGCAGCTAGAGAAGCTTAGCCCCAACGTCAGGTTCTACTTCCATCTCTTAACCTTCCTTATTTTCATCAGGCTTAGGACCATATCTGTGGTACTCAGGGGTGCCTTTCTGCTCCCTGAATAAAATGCCCTTCATGTTGGGAGATGGTGGAAAATAGAGCACCCTCATTTGATTGCTTTAAAATTCAGATAGTTAGGGTTGGAGAAACGGCTTAGTTAAGGCAGTTGCCTGTGAAGCCTAAGCCTGCTCAAATCTCCAGATCCCTCATAGCCAAACACACAGTGATGCAAGTGCACAATGTCACACATACGCCACAGGGGGGCGCACGGGTCTGGCGTTCGTTCGCAGCAGGCTGAAGGCACTGATGCTCCCATTCTCTCTCTCTCACAAAAATAAAATAAAACAAAACAAAATTCAGATATTTAAAAAGATGAGATCATCTTTTAAAAATATTTTAATGTTTATTTATCTGAGAAAGACAGAGAAGGGGCATGGCAGGGCCCCTAACCGCCGCAAATGAACTCCAGATTCATAAGCCACCTTGTGCATCTGGATTTACATGGGTGCTAGGGAATTGAACCTGAGCCCTTAAGCTTTGCAAGCAAGAGCCTTAACAGCTGAGCTATTTCTTAAGCCCCAAGATCATCTTTTTATCGACCTTGACCTACGACTGCTCGTATTTCTTTCTTCTCCATTTAGTGTTGGCCAGTGGATGGAGGTAGAAGAGAGGACCCCGACTGCCGTATCAAGTGCAGAAAGGGAGAACATATCTAGACCGTCTAGAAGTGGAGCTAGTCAAGCCAACAACTCAGGTGGGAGCACCAGGGAGCACAAGGTCTGTGTCCCACTTGGGATGCCGGTGGCTGCTGGAAAATCAACTTGAGCAGGCTATGGTGAAAACCAGTCTAGAAAGGAACTAAAAGAGGCAAATGACAGTGGCTTAGCATGGCTGGGTAGGAGAGGACATTCTGGTGGATGAGCAGGACAGGGTCCTCCACAATCAGCACTATTTGAGAGCCTTGGGGAGGATCCTCTGGAGAGGCTCAGTGCCCAGAAAGGCCACTGAGGAAAGGCATCAGAAGATGGGCATGAGGAGGTTGTGGGCTCAGAGCCAACCCCTGCTAAACCTGGGAAAACAGAGGTGTACAAGTGCTGGTGCCCTCAATGAACAGACAGAAAGACAAGTCTTCAGCATGCCAGCCTCATCCCACATTTTAACAGCCCACACATGACTTCCAGTGTGTACTTGCTGAAACATTCTTTCGTCCACATGTCTTGTATGTATTGGTTCCTTGATGGGTACAGATGCCCTTCAGGTTATGCCAGGGTTACATTCTGCTGAACTCAGAATAAGTGGGTAATACTGTAAGTTACAAGCATACCAGTCTCCCTAACAGGGCACACGGAGCTTAGCAATGCAGTGTATGGGGAGTGTTGGCTGTGGTTACGTGGCTGAGTGGGAGCTGCAGCTTGCCATCACTGCCCAGCGTCCCAACCACAGTTCTACACACAAGCTGCTAGCCCAGGAGAGGGTCCATATTTAAAATTCCAAGTATTTCTTTCCACTGAATATCCATCACTTTCACACCATGGTTAAGGTCAAAAAGTCACAAATCAAAATGTCTTCAGTCAGGTATGCGCATACGTATTCCCTTGACTCGGGGAGAAGATGGCCTGCCCACGGGCGTGCTCGTCGCGCCTGGTGCTGAGCACAACATCTGACCCACAGCCCCAAGCCTGACCCCAGGGAGGATAAGCCAGCACCCCACTCCACAGACTAGGAAGTGAAGGTTATGGGAGGAAGCCGTCTATTGATGATCACACAGCCAGGCCGTGGCAGGACCAAGATGAGAGCCCAGGTGTACAACTGACAGCTCCATGGGATATAGAGCGTGCAGGGGGCAGGGGCCTTGCACAGGGATGCATCCAGACTTGGTGGCAGTGTCACCTCAAGCCACCTGCTCTTACCCAGAGCTGCAAGAGGCCAAGTCTACTTCCTCCAGCCGCAGCTTCAGCAGGACCAAGAAACCAGGCCCAGTGGAACTGACTCCACTGGGGTAAGTGCTCAGGAGGAAGAGGACGGGACGGGGACTGAGGTACCCTGACCTGAGGGGAAGGGGGCTCAGCAATTCGGAGAGGGAAATGAAGAGGATCATGGGAAGAATGCACTCCAGAGCAGTGGGGACCCACAGTCTCCTTAGACGTCCTCCTTCACCCTGCGGAGGTTTCCAAATGAAAGGGGGACGGAGCCTCAACAAAGCATCTAGGGGCCCAACCGGAGCACGTACTTGACGTTGGTGTTGGTGCAGATGACGTACTCGATCTCGTCCGAGTAGGGGTTCTGGAAGGTGAAGCTGCTGGTGCGGGTCAGCAGCCACTCCCGGTTCTTGGTGCGGAACCGGTACATGACGGACAGCACCTGGCCCTTCAGCTTCACCACCTGCGAAAACATTTGCGGGAGGAAGTCAGCGGGAGGAGGGAGAGGAACCGCGGGCCGGCAGAGCTTCAGAAGAGACAGGGAGATGGGGGGGACTCGGAGTGACAGCAGCGGTGAGGGGGGACAGCTGAGCTCACCTCTGTCTGCTTCCCCTTGAGATGAGCCACTGCATTTGGGTCACTATGCCACCCCTGTGTGAGACGCCAACTATAGCCAGTGCCTGCTTTATCAAAGGACTTTTAATTTAGTGGATACAGATGAGATTATGAAAACACCCGAAAGTCACATTTCTCTTTTTTTCCTTGGCTGCTAAGGTACTTTGGGCTTAGAGACACTATCTCACGGGGGTGCACAGCTACAATGTATCGTGTGCGTATTTCTTCATCACTCATATAAAAATTTTAACCTCTGTTTAACATTGTAAGATGGAGTCAGTAAACTCTCTGGAAGGAGGTGAAAGAATGAACTGGTATGCATTATTTATTTGGGTGTATCGATTTGTCACTACTTCTATACTGAAGTATGGTCTCCGACGTACTTTCGAATGGACACTTTCCGGCACACGCCAACAAGGGCTGAGAGAGGCGACTTCACTATTTACAGATGACAAGTTCTCCAATATTAAGCTCCCAATTACCAGACAACTTCGGTGGCAAAGCAGGGACAGTAGCCAAGTTCTTTTTTTTTTTAAATTTTGTTTATTTTTATTTATTTATTTGAGAGCGGCAGACAGAGAGAAAGAGAGAGAGAGAATGGACACGCCAGGGCTTCCAGCCACTGCAAACAAACTCCAGATGCGTGCGCCCCCTTGTGCATCTGGCTATCATGGGTCTTGGGGAATGGAGCCTCGAACTGGGGTCCTTAGGCTTCACAGGCAAGCGCTTAACTGCTAAGCCATCTCTCTAGCCCAGTAGCCAAGTTCTTATGGCCACGTCACAAGCTTGTCTCCCTGGTGACACAGCTTGCCCCTGTGCACGCACACATACCCCAAAGGCAGACTGTCTTCATGCAGAAGGGACCATGCAGGTCCCACTGCTGAAGTGCAGATGGGAAGAGGAGGAAAGCCAGGAATCACTGGCACATCAGGCCTGGCTGGGATTATCCTCCGGGACAAGCTATGGAGAGCACGAGTCCTCTGCAGGCATGCACAGCCCCACGTTCTGAGACTCCACGTCTACAGGACTTCCATGTGAGTGACTGATCACCCAATTGGTCATTGATATGAGCAGGGTCTGATTCCAGGGACTTGTAAGGTCAGAGGCCCTTCCTAGAACCTACTGTAGTTGTGGCTACTTCCTATTGGGTGTCTGTGATCTCTAGCAGATTGTACATACACCAGACAGGGACACCTTGGTCACCTGAGCCACTCATGGTCAAGTCCAGTGCCTGGCATGGAACAGACACCCAGAGCACACCTTCCAAGCTGGCTGTGTGGCCCAACAGGTGAACACCCACCTTCCACACTGGCCCTGGGGAAAGCCAAGCAGAGCCTTACTTCAGAGTGTGAGGCAAGGCCCCTGGAGGAAATCCTGAGTGACTACTCAACCACACAAAGCTGGATGAGGTCACAAGGCTCCCCTGTGATGACAGGGGAGAAGGGTGACCTGACACGGGGTGAGGACAACGTCTCATACTTATTCTGCCTCCCAACATGAACTTGGCCCTTCCCTCATAGGAGCTAGAGATCAAGGCCATGTACCTCCCCGGCCAGTAGGCGCAGAGGCCTAAGAGGTTCTCTGTCCACACCAAATCCAGACCAATACCCTCTGCATCCTGAAGTGCGGTATGGAGGGCACAGCCTTCTGTTTCTTCCAACTAAGATGCCTGAGAGGGTAAAAGAGATTTTAGCTGTCTCCCATTCCAGTAGCAGGCCCTGCCTGTGTGCAAAGCTGGGCGCTCGAGCTAAGGATACAGAAGAGAAAAAGGAAACTGCCGGTCCCTCACCTGTCACAGTGGCATTTTGTGCATGTAGAAAGTAAGCTGCCAGATGCCTCTCCTGTGGCCTCAATACCTTGGAGGTCAGAGTGAGGACTGGATCCCTGACCTACTGACCTCAACACCCTTACTGCCAAAGTGCTCACCACCCAGCAGGGGCAGGAGAGATGACTGTACTGCAGATAACTTTATACCAGAGTTTGCTGCAAGCCCACAATCTGGTGCTAAAGGTCCCCAAGTGGGCAAGGCGAGACAGGCTGGTATAATAGGGACCATGAAGGGTTCCAGAAGGGAAATGGGATTTGGGGCAGAGTTGGAGGCTGCGTACAATGCAGGCAGGTGAAGATGTGCTGGGGAAGGTTCTTCTAAAAGCACAGCATAGGCAACTGCATGGAGGTGGGAGAGCTGAGGTGATGGGGAGTCTGGACTGTGTGTAAGCGGGGCTGATAATGTGGCCCAGGCCTTGAGACCAGAGTGACGCCATCAACTGGGCTAACTGCAATGTGGAGTCAGTAATATAGTAGACATCAGACACCATGCATCAAACCTACTTTAGATTGGTTCTTGATGAAAACAGCTTATTATAACTGTGATTCCCATCGCCATGGTTATAATTATCACGACCACCACCTTCACCACAACACCCTCATCACTGTCAACCCCATGATCACCATGACCATTATCATCCCCACCACCACTGCCCTCACCCTGGAACATATCTGAACAGAAAAGACAGTGGCAGAGTGGGAGCCTGTCTTAAGTTTCCCTGGGCGTGGCTTTTCCAGTAGACTCCTCGTAAGCTGCCTGAGAAAGGAATTCTGGGAGCAGGCACAGTTTCCTTGCCCCTGGACCAGCACATTGTCGCCACACAAAACCCGAAGTCCTCAGAACTTGTGCACAATCTCTGGGCTTCCTGTCTGGTCTGCTCAGTGATTTTTGCTTAAGCCCAGAGTTCAAGGGCTGACTCAGCTGTCTCAAGAGCAAGCCACTTCCCTTTATCAACACTGATCTCCCCTCAGCTGTCAGTGGCCAGAGCCCAAGGAATACAAGCCTACGCCAAGGCTGGGCATGCTCTGGGACATCCCTGTGGTTACAGAGCTGCCGCTCACATGCTCTGGGACTGGGCTGGGAATGCTAGCTCAGGTGTCACAGTGAGTTACAGAAACCCGTTCCCAGAGTGGGTCGAGATATTCAATTCCTTTTCAAAATGAGCCAGGTTCTGATCACATCCACAGTTTAGAGTGGACATGGGTGTGATGTGAATGGATACTCTGGAAGCCATGATACCACCTTGATATGTGACCTAGTGGGGTTCACCAAGCCTTTCTGAGTCCCAGACTCTACTAGGAAAAGTGGGGATGACCACATTTATGGGCTATGATTTTGGGATTCCATGAGAAGATGTACATAAAAGGGCCTGGCAAGTTACTGGGAACAGGATGACAGCCCCATCAATGAGTATTGACATCCACATACATGGAAAATGGAACCAACCCCAAGGCCAGCTACACATTACCATCACTTCACATCCTTAGTAAACGTGACACAAAATCTCCTTGGAATGTCTCATCATTCAGGTTTCAGATTTTCCCACAATGAGAGCTGCCTGCTGTAGGTTCTGTCCTGCTTAGGCTGCTTTGTTAAAGGCTACCTTTGGGTGGGATCCTACATTCAACTGTGGAGAGAATGCTACTAAGCAGAGATCTGGAGCCTGCCCACAGGGAAGTCAAGTTTTAGTGAGAGAGACTAGAAAAAGACCGAAAGAAACTGGACAAGTTGCAAAGGGAAAACAAGGAGCAGAGGAGTCTGGGGCCTCTTTCTTAGTCACTGGTGAGGTCTCAGAGAAAGCTATCAGTCATGTGAAGAGCGAGATACAGCATTCTAGCCAGGGAACAATACAGTTGCATACAAAGGCTTTGGGGTGGGAAATACCATGTAAAGAGAAGCAACATAAGGTCAGTGTGGCTGAAGAGTATGACCAGAGAATGGGTCAGGGCAAAGTGTACACAGTCCATGGAGCCATGAGAAGAAACTTGGATTTGGTTCTAGATACTTAGAATGTTGTTGGCAGGTTTTAAGTAAAAATGTGGCAAAATCTTGTTTATGTTTTCAGAATGGCTTAGTGTGAAATAACACTACAGCCAGACACACAAGGAGCTTCTGCCACAGTCAGATGGGAGGCGGGGTGACAGAGGACAGAGACAGATCATGGTGTCTCATGGAGGTGCCCCAGGAGGATAAGCCACAGGCAGGCTGTGCAACCTGGGGCCAAGGGAAGGATGTTTCTGAGCTTCTGCGAGGTTAGGTGGAGGAAATGAGGGAGAGGCCCTGAGAAAGAAGCTCGGCATTGAGAGACGTACGGGGCACCCACGTGGAGAGGCGCAGAGCTCTCTGGATGGAGGGCAGGCAAGCATGGAACTAACAGACAGGCAGACTCAGGCTGTCCAGTAGATGAGGCCACGAGAGAAAAGCACAGGGAGAAAGACAGCTGGGGCCAGGCCCTTGCATGATGGCTGGAGGAAAAAGTGGAAGAAAGAGGAACCAACCACACAGGAGGCTAAGAAGTGAGGGGGAACGGAGTGGGGAGAGAAACAGGAAGTGGACTGTGTTGGAAAGATAAAACCTAGGGCACAGGCACAGGGGAGGTGGCTCAAAGCTGGAGGGCTTGGAGCCTGGGCTGTGAGAGGCTTGGGGACTTAGCTGCAAAGCAGAATGTTAGCCATGTGCTCTAGATGGATGATGGCCTACTCATCCCCTTGCAAAGTGACTCAAAGGCTTCTTTTCTTTCAATGTCCCTCTTCATTTTGAGCTGACCGAGGCAATGCGTCTCGTGCTGAATCAAGTTCTCACTTACTGGCGCCTAGCCCTTTGCTTCAGTGAGTCTCACCTGACCCACGAGGACGCTGACTGCTTTGCCACCCACAACTCCTACGTGGATCCCATAGAGGAGTATGGTGCTGGCACATCATGGGTATTTGGCAAAGAGAAACTGTGCATGATGTCACTGGTAGGGTGGGCTGTTCTGTCAGGCTTCACGTCCTCCTGAACACTCTCTTCCCCTCACCATCTCTTTCCATAAAAGCATCCTCACTGAACAACTCAAAGTGCCTCTCGTGTCTCATTCCCATGGCTCCTACCCAGCTTCCAGCCCCTTCCCCTCTTAGCTGCCTGTCTTACATGTCTCCCGACTTGTCTGTGTTTACGGTTGTTTCAGTAACTGGGGTCCCCAAGGGGCTCTTCGAAACACTGTTCTGTGCTTACCTCCTCAAAGGAAAGCGATTGAGGAGAGAACTCAGCTTCTTTAACATGGCACAGAAGGCCCCAAACCTGAACTCAATAGGCTTTTCCCCAACAAACTAGGGCTCCATCCAGCCCCTGGAGCTGCTAAGGATGCTCCTGACAGGCCACAGCTTCATCTCTGACACAGCCCCCTCTCCACGCGTGGGGCATGTTCTCTCAGTTCCCATGGGCTCACCCTTTAAGACCCATGCCCTGTGCTCCTGCCTCCGGCCCCTAGTCACCTTCTCTACCTTGGTGGCACTCCAGGGAGACCCTCTTCCCCACTCGCCTCACTCTTCTCTTGCGTCACAGCAGTGACGTTCTCATGAACCTTTGCAGTCCTTCCCAGCAGAGCTAACTAATGCTGCAGATGGGCACAGGCAGCCTGGAAGCTCACTGTAGGACTCCGTCCCCGCCCCCACCGCCCAGACCTCCATCCCAGATCGGTATCAGCGGCAGTAACTGTGGGCAGTACCTGCTGGAAGCTCTCCCGCAAGTGGCTTTGATCCTCAGGGTGGCAGAATTCCAAAAGGTCCTTTCCCAGAAGGTCCTAAATGAGATAGACAGTTTTAATAACCTCAAGGTTCACTCTTCCTGGCTTGTTCACCCCCGGTACACAAAGGCGGTATTTACATTCCTATTAACCCACTTCCTTCTACCCTACCACTTATTCAGAACAAAACAAAACAAGATGATGGGGACTCCTCCGGGAGCCATGGAACTGGCTTCCTTGCATCCATCCTACAATTCCCTGGCACACTCCTCACTGATTTCTAATTTTGCTCGTGGCTGGATCTTCAGTTTCAGAATACAACTTTATTTCTGTTTGCCTTGGAAACGCAAGCTGTAATCAACATATTTTGTAGAAAGGGCAACCAAGGGAAGCCCAGGGACACTAGTGCTGTAAGTGCTTCTGTGTAGAAAGTAGTTGTAGCAGCCATATGGGGAGGAAAACGAGGTGAGCATAAAATAACTAAGTCTTCCTGCATTTAGCCTTCACTAGTCTGTTGTTATTCGAAGGACCCAGCCTTAACCCAGAACCAGTGTGTTTCACTGTGAACACGAGCAGAATCAAGAAGCCACCACGAACGCGTTCTCGGAAGTGTCTTCAACAGCATGGAGGTGTGGAAGCTGGCTTACTAGACAGAGCATGAGCGCCCTCTGCTGAAGACCAGCTGATTCCGAAGCAGTGAAGGGATGTTCTACGCTTACCAGGAGCTTCTAGACACCCATGGAAGCTGCTGCAGGATGTGCCTATCTGACCAGAAACAGACCTGCAAGTGCTTCCCACAGTGACATTTAAATTGTCCCCCAAGTGTCTTCTCTAGCCACAGGTCTTCAGACCAGGGACAGTCTGGGCTCTTGCGCTGCATGTAGTTGTCCCTACCCTTTGGTCCTCACCTGGACCATCTCTGCCTTTCTCTGTTTCTCATGACACCAGTTTCTCAAAGGGATCTAGAACAAAGACCTGCAAGTGTACCCCAAGACTTGAAAGTGTATACCCCAGGTAAAAGTTTTCTCCAAAGGATTAGCAACACCCAGCGGTCATATCACCAGATGTCAGATGCACACCGTGTGTTAGCAAGCTTTGTAATCAAAATAACTGATCTAACTCAGGTTAGAAAGGCTATGAACAAAGATGACAAGTCCACTTAAAGTGGCCTGGTTGTTTTACAACAAATTGTTTGGGAAGAGTGCTACTCTACCCATGAAGGCACCTGGACCTTTTTTGTTATTCTGCATGGTGTTATTGAGCTGCATCTTGAACAAATGAGAGATAGTTGAAGTAAATTAAGTTCTACTTGAATGTAGGACCAGGGAGATAGCTCAGTCAGTAAAGTGCTTGCCTCAAAAGCACGAGGACCCGCGTTCTATTCCCAGGGCCCACATAAAATGACTGGTGTGGTGGTGTGCATCTATAATCCCAGCATGGGGGAGGCAGAGACATGAGAATCCCTGGGGCTCCCTGGTCACCCAGTCTAGCCTAATTGGTGAGCCCCAGGCCAATGAGAGATCTTCAAGTGAAGGAGATGGCATTACTGAAGACAACATCCAAGGTTGCCTCCACACACTCGTGTACATATATGAACATGCATACATGCACACACAAACATATACTTATATGCGCTAGAAACATTTCCTGTGGTAGAACACTTGCCTACTATATTTAAGGCCAAAGGTTCAATCTCCGGTGGGCTGTCATGAGCACAAGATTATTCACTTACCTGAGGCTGGTAGCCAATCACACTGATGCATCTTGGATCCACAAATGTGAAGATCCCGTCCGAGTTATGTCGTGATAGGAACTCCGTGGGCACCGACATGCCACTCATGTCCATGCATACAGGAGAGCTGGTCACCTGGAACAGTATGGTTTGAAAAATGCAGATGCAAATGAGGGCAGGGACAGAGTGGGGGAAACGCATGTGACTTCCGTGCCACAGGGAAGGGAGGTGAGCACAAAAGGTTCCAGATGCCTCCAGTGAGGCCCTAAACTCACAGTGGCTGCCTTCTTTATGTTTCTGGGCTTTAGTTTCCTGGATGTATAAGAGGCACTTGTGAGGACGGAAGTTTGTCTTGCCTACTGGAAACCGTAGCTAACTGTGTACGGCGAGTGGCTGGCACTCAGTACGTGTCTCTACCCTCCCTCTTTCCTGCCTTATCCTTTACTAAAAATGGCAAATGAGCCTCTGAAACTGGCTCACAGGTTTGGAAACTACATTTTTTTTTTCTGAAATGAATGAGTAAGAATATTCTTATTTCACACATCAGTGAGGAAGACCCAGTGTTTGCCTTACATGCATGAAACTGCTCATTTGTTTGAAAAAAAAAAAAAAACCATGAAAAACAATGGTCAGACCTAGGAGAACAGAGACATCATAGATTAGACTTCTGGTCTATTTCTACCGAGCCTCCCTTCATCAGTTTGTATAAACTCCTCAATGTCACAAGGAGAACAGATGGGCCAGTTGACTGAGTAGCCACTGTGGGTATCAGACACTGAGGATATTTCGTTTTCATAAGATTAAAAAGGACACGGTCCCTGCCACGGAGGGTGTTCCCCAGAACAAGCTTGTCCTCAAGGAACCACAGCAATCACACAGTGCAAAACGACAGAGGTGAGAACGTTGCTAGGAGGGAGTGCAGTGAGAGGGGGTCATCAGCTGTAACTAAGGAGATCGGCAGTCGTGTTAGCCAGGTCTTGAGAGCTGAGGAGACAGAAAGCGCACAGGAGGAATTTGGAAAGCAGAAGGACAAATAGAAACAGCCTGTAGATGCCACAGAGGTGGGGGAACCGAGTGGTGGGTTCACGAAGGGGAATGGTGGTTTGGGAAGAGGATGTGGTGAGACAGGAAGAAGGGAAGGAGAGGGTGTTGGAGCGATGAGTTTGGACTTTGTCCCGTGGGCCTTGGTCGGGAAGACAGTGAAGGCGATTAAGCACAGATGTGACTCGCAGCAGCATTCAGCAATCACTGGCACAGAGGTGGGGACATGGGCTGGTCACCCTTCATGCAGCAAGACTTCCATGGCTTATCACTCAAGGTGCTTTTTCTTCTCCAGGTTTGACCTTAGCCTTGTCTCAGAGTGAGACACAAAACCCAACAGACATTGAGTACACAGGGGATCCGAATGAGCAGGGACCCAAACCCATAGTCTCTTGCCTTCTGCAGTCACAAGCTCTCATGGGAGAGGAAAACAACTATGGATTTTGCTCACCTGGAGTCTCCCAATTGCCACGAGGCAGTATTTACTGCCTTGTCCTACATCCGCGTCTTCTTCAGGTATTGTCATTCCTGCAATGAGGTACGCCAGCGTCATCAACATGCCCAAGGTGAATGGGAATGGGGGACGTGCCCACAATTTCATTCATGGAACTAAAAATACAGCTCTCTTGCTGCCACTCCAAGCTGGGAAGCTAGCCAACAGACTCAACGGCCTCGCACTTGCTTCCTGCAGCTTTCCGCCTGACAGCTTTTGACAGGTTCATAACATCTCTGCATCTGCATCTGGGGATGACGCAGAGGCAAGCAAGGAAGGAAGGAGAGATGCAAGTCATTATAGATTTGCAAAATTTGGCCAAAACATTTAATCAGGCTGGAAATGTCAGTACGAAGCCTAAATAGGTCTTCCTGGTCATGTAAATATTTCACTTCTCTGTTAACAAAGAATCAAAGACCATCAGAGGCAAAAGAAAAAAGTAAAAAAAAAAAAAATACCACAGCCAAAAGGTTTATTAATTTTGTTGGAAAGTGAAGACGGCTACTGTTTCCCATGTTGAGGGCATCAGGCTGTTTTGATGCTTGGAAGGAGAATTTGGTGATGGTTATGCTGACTCGGCACTGAAACTCAGTGTTCTGGGCAGCATTGCTCACTGGTCACCAAAGTCTTCTGTCAGGTCCAGCCCCTGGGACTCCTCACAGTGAGCTAGCTTCTTGTTGGTGAGCACCACTGCAGAGGAGCAAGCATTGTGTCTCCCTATCTCGAGGACAGAAACCCTCCCTTCATGCTACTAAACACCTAGGATCGACCATTTCAGGCCAGTCTGATCTAGGGATCACAGTGATGGAGACACATGTGTACCAACAGTCCTTCACACAGACTTGCTCTTGAGACAGAGAACTCTGATTCCTCCCCACCACACACATTCTTTTTCATTCCTTCTTTGTGTGTGGGTATCAATTAACTAATGTGTGTGCGTGTGTGTGTGTGTGTGCGTGCGCGCAAGCCAAGACCTCTTGCCATTGCAAATGAAAGCCAGATGCTTGGTGTCACTTTTTGCACCCAGCTTTACATGGGTGGCTTGGGAACTGAACCTGTCGTGGCAGACTTTGCTAGCAAGAGACCTTAACCACTGAGCAATCTTCCCAGCCCCTTGCTGTGTTTCCTGTTCACAGTGAACAACGATGTGTAAATTTTCTCAAGTCGCCCTCTTTCTTGTTGAAGAGCAGCATATAGTACATGTGCCTCTGAGCTTTGCTTATTGCGCTTAAGAAAATGGCCTGGAACCTCTCGAGATTTGTTCACAGAGTTAGCTTCTTGTTCTTTCTTTTTGTTGTTTTTATGAGACAAAGAGGGAGAGAGAGAGAGAGAAAGAGAGAGAGACAGAGAGACAGACAGACAGAATTGGCCACCCCAGGGCCTCCAGCCACTGCAATCCAAGTCCAGATGCGTGTGCCCCCTTGTGCACATGTGCAACACTGTGCACTTGCATCACTTTGTGCATCTGGCTTACATGGGACCTGGAGAGTTGAACATGAGTCCTTAGGCTCCACAGGCACGTGCCTTCACCATTAAGCCATCTCTCCAGCCCCTCAGTTCTTTTTTAGAACTGCACAGTGCTTGTTTAAGTTGCTATGTGGCTATTCAACCACTCTCCTACGTATCGGTTGTTAGGTGTTTGCAGTACTGGGCAGCTAGAAGGAGTGCTGCACTGGACAAGCTTACATGTACGCTTTTCAAAATTATTATTGGAAATGTTATCTGGAGAGCAGCTCCCTAGATGTGAGGTTGCTGTGTCAAGTGCAGATGTTCTTCTGTTTTGACAAGTTTCCCTCCAGAAGGGAGGTATGAGCTTGTATTCTCACCAGCAGTGCCTGATCTGTTTCTCTACAGTCCTGGACAACAGAATATGCTGTCATGTTTCTTAGATTTTGTCCATTTGAAAGGTGAGGAAAAGAAATGAATTTGCATTTTCTGATTTGAGTGTATTTGAACATTACTTCACATGTAGAAGTGCTTATATATATATATATATATATATATATATATATATATATATTTTTTTTTTTTTAGTGAGCTGTCTGCTTATGCTTCTTGCCCATTGTCCCTTTGGGATGTCGACCACCTGTATCTCAACTTGAAGAGTTCTCTTTATAGTGCAGCTATTGAGCCTTTGTGGTATTTCTTGGGAGTATCTTCTCCCAGGTGGAGCTCTGACTCTTGACTTTGCCTATGCTGATGACCTTAGCCATGGTCAGAAAGCCATTTCCCACACAGAGGCTGAAGAAAAACTCACCCTTGCTTCCCTCAGATACTTCCTTAAGTCTGTTCTTTTTTTTTTTTTTAAAAAGAAACTATTTTAATTATTCAATTATTTGAGAGAGACAGAGAAAGAGGGAGAGACGGAGGTAGGAAGAGAGAAAGAGTGAGAGAAAAAAATGGGTGCACCAAGGCCTCCATCCACTGCAAACGAACTCCAGATGCATTCACAACCTTGTGCATGTGGCTTACGAGGGTACTGGGGAATTGAACCTGGGTCCTTAGGCTTAACCACTAATCCATCTCTCCAGCCCTCTTAGTTTGCTCTTACATTTAGATGCCTAATACATTTAGAGTTAGTCTTGCTTCACCAAGAACATTCTTTTTTATTATTTAAGACAGAGAAGAGAGAGAGAGAGAGAGAGAGAGAGAGAGAGAGAGAGAGAGAGAGAGAGATTGAGAATGGGCACACCAGGGCCTCTAGTCACTGCAAATGAACTCAAGACGCATGTGACACCTTGTGCATTTGGCTTTACATGGGAGCTGGAGAATCGAACCTGGGTTCTTAGGCTTCACAAGCCAGTGCCTTAACTGCTAAGCCATCTCTTCAGCCCCCAAGAACATTCTTAAAAGTAAATCTAGTTCTCATTTTTATCTACTCTTTACTTTCCATGTTTGCTTACTTTTAAAAAATTTGTCCTTTCTTTCTTCCCATTGGTCTCCTTTTCTTTGAGATTGGTAAAGTTACTGTGACAAAGTGCTTCAGCTCGTTGGCTTAAAGAACAAAAATTTCATGTCGCATGGTTCTGAGGCTGGAGGTCTATGAGCAAGTATGGCTGGGGTTGCTTCCTTTTGGGTCTTTCTGAGGGAGGAACTGTTCAACACCTCTCCCCTGCTTTCTGGTGGTTTTCTGGCAAATTTTGGTGTTCGTTGGCTTGTCAATACATCACCTAACCTTCAGCATCACATGTGTTCGACTTGTGCACTGTGACTGTGCACGGCTCCTTTTCTTTACAATGTCAGACTGGAATAAGGACTCACCCTCTTTCAATATGGCCGCATGAAAAGACCCTCTTTCCAAACAGTCATGTTTGAAGGGCTAGAGATTGGGATTTCAACATGTGAATGTCTGGAGGAACATAACTCAACTCAGAAGACCTTCTGTTCTTGTTCTTCCCCTTTTCTCTACCAGATCAGCATGACACAAATAAGTGCATGGACCTAGAGAGTCCTCCTCTGACCTCAGGGCATGCAGTGCTAATGGATCAGGAGTATTTTCTCACTAGTTACAGACGTAGATCCAAACAGGTCCTCAAACAGGACCATCCGCTGAAATCCACTTGTCATTTTAAACAGTGTTTTAACAAAAAGTTGTAAAAATTCTTTCTGTAATGATTAAATATTCTACACTGGCAGAATTGGGGACCTTTTGGATATAGAGCTCAGTATGTATGACTGGGAGGTGCAAAGGGGGATTTCATCTCCAATCACCCCCAGAATTTTTGCCATGTTCTGAGCTCTAGCTCCAGCATTTTAATAGTATAGTCCTGCCCCTTTGGAGAAACAGATAAGAAGGAAGACAAATAGGCAAAAACAAACAAACAAACCCCCCCCACCCAGCTCTAATACAAAGTTGACAGAATACTGATCAAGGCACAGGTTCATCAGAATGGGGCCTCGTGCATCTGGTGAGATCAGCAGACACACTGAGAGGAGAGTGCTCATGGCTACAGGGTGCCATTAGTGGGAAGGAGGGACACTGCTAAGGGTTAACTTACCAACAGACAGGCTGAGTCTATTGGGAGCATCTGAAATGAGGGGTACAATGGTGACTCTGCTTTAGACCTCAGTCTTGCCATCAGAAAAGAGAGGAGTGGGCCCTGTGGTCTCTCAGCCCCTTCCTACTGCTGACTCTGGGCCTGGGTTATCATTCTGACAGAAGTAATATGGTTTCCGGGCTACAGCACTGGCTCAGCAGTTACAGGTGCTTACTTGCAAAGCCTGAAGGTCTGCTTTCAACTCTCCAGTACCTATGTAAAGCCAGATGTACAAAGCAGTGCATGCATCTGGAGTTCATCTGCAGTGGCAGGAGGCCCTGCTGTACTCATCCTCACTCACTCACTCACTCTCTCTTTCTCTCACATAAATATACATTTTTAAAAAGAAGTAGTATGGTTTCCATGGGAGCACAGTGGCTCTTTCCTAAGTGTAGCTAGGGGGATTTACTATTTTCAGTTTCCATTCTTAAAAAAAAAATTTGTGTGTGTGGGGGGGGAGGGTGCACATGTGCATGCGTGTGTATAGGCACATCAGGGCCTCTTGCCACTGTAAATGAATGTCAGACACGTGCACTACTTTTGCATATCGCTTTACAGGGTGCTATGGAATTGGCCACCCAGGCTTTGCAAGCAAGCACCTTTATCCACTGATTCATCTCCTTGGGCCATCAGCTTTTCTTTCTGTGACAGTCACAGAAGCACTTTGAGCTTCACAGGCTGCTCTTCATCTCTGGCTTCTAGACAGCCATCCACCCCACGGGCATCTAGAGACACCAGCACCCCACGTATTGTGATGCTCTTCGTGAACACCGGGGACAGCTCCACACGACTTCAAGCTCTGCTCACCCTCCTCCCCTCCAGTGGTTCTATGCCCTACTCAGCTGTCCTTTCTCACCACCACTACATGTCGCCACCTTCTTCCCTTAAGATCACCCTCCACTGCCCTATTTACCAATCAGCACCCAACTCAGCTCCTTCTGTTTAGCCCTGGGAAGTACCGCTCTTCTCACCCAAAGACCCTTGCTCTTGCCAGCAGACCCACAACCTTCTCCATGGTCCTTCCCTCATTGTGATGACCCCCGTCCCAGCAGCCATTCCTATCTCCAGGGCTCACTACCTCCCAACAAAACTTTCTGCTTTTCTCTCTTTCTTTCTTTTCTTTTCTTTTTTTTTTTTTTTTTTTTTGAGGTAGGGTCTTGCTCTAGCCCAAGCTGACCTGGAATTCACTATTTAGTCTCAGGGTGTCCTCGAACTCTCAATGATCCTCCTACCTCTGTCTCCCGAGTACTGGGATTAAAAACATGCGCCACCACGCCTGGCAGACAACTGTCTCATTACTGAAACGTCTCTGGTTATGACCTCTTCTCACACCAGCCAGGCTTCCTACTCTCCCCAGCCTGCACCTGAGGACAACTACCGTATAACCATTTAAATCTTGACAAAACACAGACTTGACCATACTGGAAACTTTTCCCCAAAACTTCAGAGCATGCCGGACACAATGGCACACACCTTTAATACCAGCACTCTGGAGGTAGGAAGATCTCCATTCGAGTTCGAGGCCAGCCTGAGAGTGCATAGTGAATTCCAGGTCACCCTGGGCCAGAGTGAGACTGTACCTCAAACAAACAAATTTCAGAGCAACTTCATGGCGGTCCATTCCATTTGTGAAAGTGACTCTAGAGACTATTCCTGTAAGAGCACACATCAAGATCTGAGCTGATAATTAGCTCATAGAGGAAGACACTTGAGATGAGGAGGGGTGAATAATTGGGGAGGGGGCAGAGCTTCCTCATAGGAGGATGTAGTGACTTTCTTCTGCAAGGTGTTTGTCAGCATCTTCCTGCTTCTCCCTGTAGCCCACTGGTCACTTCCTGGAGGCTTCTGGAAAGTGGCCTATTGCCTGAGCATCCATACGTATGTTCCACAAACAGCAGGCATTCACATCCACTGGAGGGAATTTTCAGAACTCATCAGCTGAACTCTGGAAGAAGACACAAATCTTCACATTTGAAATGATGGAGACAAGATTCTTTCAGGATGTCAGTGACGTGGTGGTCACTCTGGGGCTCTGGCAATAAGCACGATGAGGGGAAAACTGGCTCCAGGAAAGGATCCTTTAAAGTGGAATGTCGTGGGGCCTGACACCAACATGGACAAAAGATGCATCTCTGGGGGCAACGTGGGTTGATGGCTATTAACAATGGGCTCCAGCTCTGGGGTGGTAAGGGATGTCCCGATTCATGAATCCTAAGTCTGCCAGTGATAGGAAAAGCCCTTGGCCCTTGGGAGTTTCAGGAACCAGTGATGTCGGGGTTATCATCTGTCAAATATGCCTATTCTATAGTGATGCTGTGGGCTCAGAGACACTGAATTTAACTGCCAGTCAGAACCTCACATGATTTAGGCTGGACCTCTCTCTGCAGGGCAGGAGGGACTGGCCTGCCATCATGCCCCAGGCTCTCTCTGGTTGTGACACTCCGTGGGTACAAATATTAGGTAGGGGCATGACACTCTGTGACATCTGAAGAGGAGCTGCTTTTGACTTTCCAGGAGTTCACCGTCTGGGTAGGAAAACAGAACCAGGTCATGCTGAGTGTTGTCACAGAGACAAGGACACTGCTTGGGAGAGGGACATGGGGCCAGGACTGGATGCCAAGGTAGGGGGAGAGGAGTCAGGATGGAGCACTTCCTGGCATGAACTGCAACTTTGATCAAAGTGTTTTTTTAATATGAACAGGATAATTCCAGCTATTCTAACAGATTTCAGTGATTCCCTAATCGGCTCCACAAGCTCATTTTGCCTCACATTAAATTACCTCCCCCTTGGATAGCCTCTTCCCTCTTGCCAGCTCTAAATAAATCTCAAGAATATAAACAACGCAAATGAGAGGGAACTGGAAACTGCTGTTGGGGATGGAATTCAGCATTGGCCAGAGATGTTTCTTCATTCTTCACTTAGGATTGCAGGAGCCCTGTGGAGACGTGCAGACACTGGGGCTGTTTCTCAGTCACTCTGGGTGGAGAACGTCCTGGGGCCTTCATATGAATTAAGATATATTTTTGTATTTCATAAATCACAGGGTGGAGTGGGGTCAACCATCTTCGGTTTGCAGTGCAGGGCACTTGCTGACGGCACACTGCCAACGTCTTCCCTGAGGAATCTTTGCTGAGTTAAAGATGACTTGGACAAAAACAAATTTGGGGAACGGTTTCAACAAAGAAAAAGAGGTTTCATCACCGCAGGATTCTGGGAGACTCTGCAGGGCTTGAGTGCCATTCGCTAGGAGGGGAATCCAGAATGCAAACTTTTCCAAATGTGTTGCATAGAATTCTTTCATCATGGTCTGTGTCTGGGCATTTTGATCTTGGTACATGTTTTGAAAACCGGTTGATCTGCAGGTATGTTTTTCATTCCGGGCATCTCACTTTGTGATTCTATAAGTAGATCCCACACTTTTTTAAAGCAGAGCTTTGAGGTACAACTGGTGCCTTTCCACCCAAATCACAGCGGAAGGTGCCGGAGCCTGACACAGGGAGAAGCGTATCTCAGCACGGGAAGCTGGAGAAGTTAGCAATGCGGAGGCCATTTTGGAATACATGGTTAGTGTCAGAATGAATGATTAGGTTGAAGAAAGAGACCTCTGAACCCTAGCCCCTGTATCTGCCTAGGCATGGAGTCCACAGCAGGGCAGCCAACAAGTTTACTGCAACCCTGGCTTGAGATGTGACCAGAGCAAAGGGCAGATCCCAGGGAAGAGCAAGTCCCGACACCTCACCTCCCAGGAAGACTGTGGACTGGGGCTACTTACGAGCAGACACTTCCACCCCTGCTCCAGGCCTTGGGCACAGGAAATTTGCTCCTTGTTTCAGTATCTCTAAGACTGCAGCAATGCCAGGTATTCATCTGCCCTTGTCAGGGCAGGAAAGATCTTTCTAGAACCCATGCAATGGATGATGGAACCATTGTCACCTCTCAGAATGGACCACCACATGCATAAGACAAAGCACATGGAAATCAGGAGCATGTGAACAAGAGGACACTGAGTAAAGGGATGAGAACCAATGTTCCCACTAGAGAAGTGTGGACAAAAAGTGGGAATAAAAAGAGGAAAATAAAATCTAAAGTAAGCTACTCTGGGAACCTACAAGATGTGACATTTACAAAAAAGGTACCACCTCAATCAAGAAGAACCAAATTCAGGTGAAAAGCACACCTGCCACATTGTTTTTTAAAAGAAAGAAACATTAAAAGGTAAATGTGAATATAAGAATTGGATTGAGAAATTCTATAAGAATTTGATAGAAAAAGAAAAGGAAATTAATATAAGAAACAAAAATTAAAGTGAAGGTCAGAGCAGATCCAAGAAATTGGCATGGGACTTTCAGGTATGGACAGACCCTGGGAGACACAGGGGCAATTCTGATGCTAGTAAGAGCTTTCCACACAGTGAGCAGAACTGGAGTCTGCAAGCTGGAAAGGTCTATGTGATTGAATGTGAATGTATGTCCCCCACAGCCTCAGGGATTTTTGATGAAGACTGAGCTTGCAATTTAAGTCTCTAGTGGGCGGAGCCCTGTTGGGGAAGCGCTATGTCGCTGGGGGCGGACCTTTCGTCCAGCTTTACTGAAGGTGTGTTCAGAGCTAGTTTGAGCTCTGGCTGTTGATGGTGTCTTTCTGATATGGATCTATGGAAGTGGGCCAGCTTCTTCTGCCATGATGGAACTTCCCACGAATCTAAAAGACTGAAATAAGCCCTCTCCTCCTATAAACTGCTTCTTGTTGGGTGTTTACCCCAACAATGAGAACGTTAACTACAACAGTCTATTTCATTTAAATGAACAAAAACAACCTCACTGAAGCATCTGAGTGAAAACCTTCTAAGGACAGTAGTAAAACAACCTAAAAGTGCTAAAGCATGGAAAAAAGAAAAATCCTAAAGAAAAACAAGCGTTAGCCTCAGCCATCTCTACCTTGTAAATTAGAAAGTCTCTGGGGGCAGCATTCGTAGAGCTCTGGGAAAAACCATGTGACCCCAAGAATTCTCACACAACTGGCCAGGGAAGAACTTCTTAACCCTGTAAGGAGCCAGTATGTGGCGCTATCTCATTTGTCCTGATGGAAATTATTTAAAGAATCATCCTGTCATGGAAGATTGGACTGAAACAATGGTGGGAGAGTAGCACAGAGAAACCAGGGAAGCCTGTTTAGTGCCTAACTTCAGGTAATGTGGCCATGGAATTTACTGCAAGTGGCAGAAGGATAGATGATACATTTGATAGAGAATATTACAGACGTGATAGAGATAGATGATGGAGTTGATAAGGAGAAGGCATATTTGCTAGATGATAGATGGTAGATTTATTAGATGATATATGATATATTTGATAGGTAAGGAGAAGGCATATTTTCTAGATGATAGATGGTAGATTTATTAGATGATATATGATATATTTGATAGGTAAGATTTGATAGATAATCGGCCAATAGATGAAAAATTTGATAGGTTTAATAGATGGTAGATAGACAGCTATTAATAGCTAGATGATATAAAATAATAATGACCAAGTATCTGAAGTCCAAATGCCAGAAGGAAAGGCCCGGACAATTTATGCACTATCTGTGAAGCAGGAGGGAACGATCAAGCCTCGTGAGTGAATGAACAGACTCTGCGGGCAGACTGCCTGGCTGTGAGTAGTCCTAGCTTCCCCACCCGCCCGCTGTGGTCCTTGCCCACTGACATCCCCATTTGTGGCCTGCTTTCTTCTAGTCATCTCATAGCCACTGCCCTCCTTCAGTCCTGGCTTCTTCCAGGGTAAGACTTAAGCACTAGTCCTTACTGGTCTCTGTGCCTTCAAACCAGTCTTATCCATCTTGCAGAATGATCTTCAAAACCTTCCAAGGACTTCCCTCAGAGTGTAAGGAAGGGCCTAAGCTCCTTGGCTTTAGCATTTAAGTCTCAAGATATGATGCCATACCCTGTCATCCACCCATTCTACCAGCCACAGGGAGCTAAACAATTCCCCGCTCAGCGTCTCGTTCCCTCACAGAGAACGCTGACTATGAAGGTGAGGGGACCATGATAAGATAATACAGTTCAAAAGCTTTTCACTGAGCCTACTACATGGCACCAGACTCTCTCCGATGAAAACTGCAATCACAATGAACTTCCCTGCTCACGCCATTCCCCATGTTCACAGTGCTCCTCTGTCTTTGACCACCAGGAGTTCAGTGATCCTGGGCCTCAGCATGCAGGATGGACAATACCTTGACACACTCGCACAAGTATGTGAACTTGTGCCTCAATTATGGTCCCTGACCTGTGGCTTTGCAATGACCCGAAAGCCAGTCTGTCCCCTCCACTGCACTGTGAACTCAGTAAGGACAGGCACCGGCTCAGCCTTACCTTCAACTCCCCAGGACCTCACAAAGAGCCTGGACTATGGCAGGAGCTCAGAGAACATTTGCAGAAGGATTAAGAGGAGTGACTTTTCCCCGTCTGAGAATGAGAAGACAGAAGACTGTGAAGGCTGTAAGTTTCCACCTCAGAAGCCAGGGTGGTGGCTCTGATGTTGGACTAGGTCCTGAGCATGTCGCATGGGCGGGGCAGGACGGCTGGGGTCTGAGGCGTTCAAAGGTACAGCCACTGACGGTGACTTGGTGGTTTTAATCTAGACAAGCAACTTTTGGAGGTTTTCACCATGGGAGGAAATACAAACGCAGCATTCAACAAGCAAGCTGCAAAAAGCCCGGGACTGTTGGAGATGAGCTCATTTCAGGGCCAAGCTGTCGGGTGAGGTGTGAGTGCTGGCCTGACCCCAGAGGCGTTTGGCCAGAACTCCAAAATAACCTCAGGCCTGTGGCATGCTTGTGGTGGTGGCTTACTGAAAGTCATCAACAAACTGAGGAGAAAGCATTCATCACACCAGCAAGTGCCAATAACAAACATGTTCCAGACTGGGATGATCATCAGGGGAAAGACACCAGCCTGGGGTCAAGCTCCTTCCCCTGGGTCAGACCTTGGCTCTCCTGTGCAGATACCCTGCCAGATAATCGGGCACTCTCCATGGACTGTGAAATAGGGCACCATGCAGATCCAGTGACAGTTACCAGAAAAGGAGGCCTCCACTTTAGAAACGACTTCTGCTCAATACTGACTGCCTCTGAGAAAGGCAAGTGGCTGGGTGGTGATGGGGAGTGGGGACAAACCACACTTCCAGAGCTCCTCTGCACTTTGGACACTGAACACACACCCCATCGGCTGAAATGCATCCTAGTATGAGTGGTTTCTGACGAACTAAACACCTGAAGGCTGGGGCAAGGGGACATTATCCTGGGGATGCTGCCTTCAGGTCACATTCCAAATGCTATACGTGGAACCCGTATAGGAGCAAATGATGTGAGGCTGTAATTGGGAAACGCACTATGTATGTTATGGAGGTTTCTGGAAGATTCCAGGCTCCACTGGGAAGCTCATGGAACACAGAGTCAGGAGGCAGGAAGTAGAAAGATCTGTGAGCACACTACTAACCTACTCAAGCCTAGTGCATGTGTTACATTCCCTGCCAAAGCATCTGTCTACAACGCTCCTGTTGATAATGCAAAGTTCACTGTCCGATTTTCACCTTGAAAATTTTTGAGGTAAGTTTTACGTATTTCTAGAAACTTCAGTTAGCTGCCATAAGTGCTCACGTTGGTCACTGTGGCGGTTTGCTTCAGGTGTTCCCCATAAACTTATGTGTTCCGAATGCTAGGTCCCCAGCTGGTAACAATTTGGGAATTGGAGCCTCCTGGAGGTGATGTATTGTTGGGGTGGGCTTATGGGTGTTACAACCAGCTTCCCCTTGACAGCGTTTGGCACACTCTCCTGCTGCTGTTATCCACCTGACGCTGGCCAGGAGGTGATGTCCACCCTCTGCTCATGCCATCGCTTGAATCTATAAGCCAAAATAAACCCTTTCCTCCCACAGGCTGCTTTTGGTCGGTTCTTTCTGCCAGCACTGCAAAGCTGACTGCAACAGTCACTTAGTCATCGTTTGTGATTCAAGCTTGAGCTGGTGAGCAAGCGGGGGAGTCCTGCAACTTCAAGGCGCCCCCTCACCCCCTGCTGTCAGGCAGTTTGCAGGTCCAGCGCTCTAATTCCTGACCCGAGAATAGGGTTGTGCCATGACTTTGTTCTAGCCACCTCATCTAGACCACATGACAATTTCTAGCCATCTCAAGACTTCCACAAAAGGAGACTCTATAAACTCCTCAGAAACTCTGGCAAGAAATTCACTCATATGCCCATCCACCCAGGATTATGAGTTCATTTGTCTAGCAAGAACACTTCTATTTCTTTCTTCCCCTTCTTCCCTTCTTTCTTTTATCCATAGAGATAGACAGCCATGTAGTTTTATGGAGACACACGGTTGGTTGCTTTGAGCTATGCACTAGGGTGAGAAGATGGGCAGGGCATGAGCCTGGGTCTTGAAAGATGTCCGCAGGAATCCAGAACTAGTGTTACATGTACTACAAACGTGGCTGGCAGCCAAGAAGCGACGTTGGCAACCACAGAACATGGCAGCAGGGCTAGCTCAGTGCCCGGCGGGTGTGCCCGAGGCGTCATGCAAGACAGCCTTTTCCTCCACAGCCTGCTCTCACAGAAACAACTAGCTCAACTTAAGAACAAGCCAAAACAGTGGACAAAAAGACACATTTCCAAGTTCACTATAAACCACTCAATCTGGCATACCTCTTTATAAAGTTCAGATTGATGCCTTAAAGATGTCATTTTCTCTGATTCTCTCTTTTTTTTTTTTTTTTTGGAGGTAGGGTTTCACTCTAGCTCAGGCTGACCTGGAATTTACTATGTAATCTCAGGGTGGTCTTGAACTCACAGTGATCCTTCTGCCTCTGCCTCTGCCTCCCAAGTGCTGGGATTAAAGGCGTGTGCCACCACGCCCGGCCATTTTCTTGGATTCTTAAAATCAAGTGAAATTTGGAAAATGCAGAAATGAATAGAAAAGATCCAACAATGAACTACACAGAAATAGTAGTGATCAACATTCCAATTTTCAATGTGGAGATGTGCTTTATTCACTTACATATATATTTTTTCTTTTGGTTTTTCGAGGTAGGGTCTCGCTCTAGCCTAGGCTGACCTGGAATTCACTATGTAGTCTCAGGGTGGCCTCGAACTCTTGGCAATCCTCCTACCTCTGCCTCTCGAGTGCTGGGATTAAAGGCGTGCGCCACCACACCTGGCTTACTCACTTACAATTTAAAAATAAAGTTGGGATCAAGATGTGCATATTTTGTAGCTCATTTCTATGCTTCTTAGCACTTGCTTGGTTCTCAAATATTCTTTGAAGCACGCTTACTTAGGTCTGCCCCCAGAAATGTCATTATTTTTACCCAACTCTCTGTCATTGAAACTTAAGTTTGGATTCATATGGGGGTTTTTACCTTTGTGCATAATGCTTCAACACATAATACACACACATCTCTGCTCAATTCCGTAGAATAAGTGCCACTAAATACAAGTCTTGTATTATAAGGTATGTCATTTTTATGTTTAATACATGCTGCCAAACTATTCTAGGGTTTGTTCTAATTTATAGTCTCACCAAGTGTCCATTTTTCTTACTAACATTGTTTTCTTTTTCCTCTTTTTTTCCCCATTAGTAGGTAAGAGAGGATGGTGTAAAAAATTTTTTTTGGTATGTGTGTCCACACGTGTGTGCACATACCACATCACATGTGCAGAGGTGAGGGGGCAACCTCAGGTGACTGTCCTTGCCTCCTTCCTTGTTCGAAGCAGTTCTCTCTCATCTTTCATGGTGGTGCTCACCAGACTCACTGGCTCTTGGGCTTCCAGGGGCTTCTCGTGTCTGCTCCTTCCATCTCACCACAGGCATGCTGGGATTACAGACTTGCACTACTGCATCCAGCTGTATTTGAGAACTGAACTCAGGTACTCATGCTTGTGTGGAAAGTGCTTTATCCACCAAGTCATCTTTCCAGCCCTCAAATTGCTTTAATTTGTAGTTCTGATGAATTGTAAGGCTGTTTTTCCTCTTACATGCTTGATCTGTACCCTTTTAATGTCCCATTTATACCCTTTGCTCCAAATTGTGCCTTCAGGAACTATCCTATGAAGGAGATTAATGCCTCCTTCACATGACACCCCCTCAAATATTTGAAGACAGAAATCATGTCTCACTTTCTCCAAGTTAAACACCCCTGGCTTCGTCAACCATTCCTTATTTGGCAAAATTTCAGGGGCCAGCAATGAAGAATAAGTCCCACTGCCCCCGCATAAGCCAACACCAGCAGTCACATGACCCAGGCAGCTCCAAGGAGCTTGTCATGTGCGTCTTTGCAGTCAAGGTGCAGCCACTGCCTGCATCTTGGGCCACAGCCTGCTCTGTGCCCCATGCACAAGGATGCCCAGTGAGTCTTACCATAATCATCACATTAATTATGTGAGATCATGGGCTTAGAGTTCCAATGAAGGGGCAAAGGATATCATGTTGAGGCCACAAACAGGAAGAGAAATTTTCCTGGTATAGCGAGAACAATGAACTAATTTGAGTGAAGCAAGCTTCAATAGGAATGAGGTGTCCCTTTGGCCTGGGTCCTGAGAGGCAGACTATGGTGGCACTGGTTCAACAGGGTATGGGCTTCTCTTGGTCCCAGCTGTGTTAGGGACCCTTTTATCCCTACAGCTGACTGCCCCCAACCCACTTTACTGCAGTCACCCACGCCCACCTTAGCGCTCCCTGATGGATAGGCCTGGGTCTTGTGGTTCTGAGAAACTTGTGGAACTACTGCTATGCAACAGCCATCACATACCCATAAAGCACCAAGCCCCTGTGCCAACCTCCCTCCAAAGGCCACATCCTGCTGTTCTCATTGTTTTCCCCCATCAAACAACCCCCAACACAAGTATGGTTTCTCAAGCACTGCCTGGTATTCCCCTGGGCATCAGACAGGTGCATCCATGCCATGTACAAGTCCCACATTATCTATCAAACTGCACCTGGAGACCACACCGGCTACTCCTAGGTCACTGTCAAGATTGTGTTTGGATCTACTAAGCCGAGGTCTGGGTGTCTTCTGAGATCCTGTCCTCGAGTCCAGCCTCTGGCAGACAACATCCCAGCAATTCTGTGAATTATGGCTGCTGTGGTTCATGACTGTACCCCAAAGCTCACGGCTAAGAAAGTTAAAGTCCCACATTCATATGTTGATGGTATTTGGAGATGGGCCTTTGGGAGGTAGTCAGGTTAAATGAGATCCCATGGTGACTCTGTGATTAAGGCTGTAAGGGGGAGGCAAACTCGAGCTCATGCTCCCCTATTCTCTCACAACGTGATGCCATCTGTCATGCCATGATGCAGCAAGAAGGCTCTGGCCAAACGCAGCCCTTGAGCTTTGGACTCTCCAGCCTGGAACTGAAGCAAACTTCTTTTCTTGGTAGGTCATCAGTCTGTGATGTGCCCAAGATAGGGTTTAAGTAGAAAAATACTCTTTAAGTATAGATGCTGAGCTGACATACATATGCATGTATGTATATATTTGTATACATACACATAAAAAGTTCACAGTATAGAGCATTTCAGATTTCACAGTTTTAAATTAGAAATGCCCAAACTTGTTGACTATTCCATAATGCTGTTGTGATCATTAACTGAGGTAATGTGTCTCAGGCATTTATGATTATGTCTGACACACAGTAAACTTTCAACAAGTGTTTATGGTCGTTGTTATCTATTAATATTATCATTATTGCTGTGGTGTGCATTTAAGAATTGCAGTCAGGTGCTAATAACATTTGTGCGTATAAAAACTCATTCTTTGAAAAATCTTAAAGGAATATCTAGAAGTTACTTTCTTTCCAAATATTTCATGATGTAGATGGAAGACATGCAAAGTCAGAGAAACACTCTACTCACCAATAAATAGCAAGACTTTACTCTCTGCTGATCGAGCACTGTTAAACATCTCAGCAAAACAAACAAACGAGCAAAATCCAAAACAAAACCCACAAAAAAGCCACAGTTCCTCCTTTGGTCAGAGGGGGAAAGAAGGCCACAGTTCGCTGAGAGGAGTCTTGCATTATCCTACCAGAGATCCATTTCACCATGACTATAACCCATAGCCCAGTGCAAAGCAGAGGCAGTGTTGCCATACGAAGTTCAAGACAGTTTATCACTCTATTCCCTATTCTCACTTGCCTGCCAATGACCAGCATGCTATAAAATATTTTGTTTATTCCATGTACCAAGCTGACATTGACATTCTTTATGTTATTTCCCATGGGCTTTGTATACTTATTTCTTTAAATGCTTGCTTACTGGGATTATTATGCACATATCAATACTTTCCTGCTTTAACATCCCATTGTATAGATACATCACATTTTTTTCTATTCATCACTTAGTACATAATCAAGTTGTTCTGACATTTTGGCCATTATGTGTACACTTTTCTTTCCTTAGGTCTTCAACTCTTTTGGGTTGTTACTTAGGAGTAAAACTGCCGAGTCCCACAGGTAACTGCATTTTTTGCCTTTGAGAGCTTGTTTGGAGGTTCTAGCAGGGGAGTGCAGCTACTCATATACCCTTGACCGAAGACTGGCCCTCCTCTATTTGAGGAAGTCGTCCTCTTTCGACTGACCATATGTCTTGGGGAGGGATGCACATGGAGTGGTGAGGGAGGAAGGGGACACCTGCCCAGCCAGCCAGATCAGATGAATCAACGCTCGTGATCAGTGGGGTGCCAGATGTCATAGCCAGATCACCCTCACATCCCATTTTCGCATTTTGAGAAGTTGCCATACTGTTGTTTTCTTTTTTAGTTTTACAAGGTTGGGTCTCACTGTAGCGCAGGCTGACCTGGAGTTCACTATGTAGTCTCAGGCTGGCCTCAAACTCATGGCAGTCCTCCTACCTCTGCCTCCCAAGTACTGGGATTAAAAGCATGTGCAGCACACCCACACAGACTATTTTTTGTCTAGTGGCTGTGCTATTCTACATTCCCACCAGCAAAGTAAGAGGGTCCCAATTGTTGCTCACCCTTGCCAACACTTGTTATTACTGGTCTTTTATTTCAGTCATTCTAGTGAGGGTAAAAGGCATCTCACTGAGATTTTGATTTGCATACGTCTAGTGACATGAATACAACTGTCACTTCAAATCACCATACTGGCATCGCAGAGGCTAATGACACCTAAGAGTGACTTGCTAAGGCTCCACTCACCTTTGTATAATCAGCTTGTTTTGGAAAACTCCTGTTTCAGGAAGCAGGATTTTTTCCCCCAACAAATATGACTATGTTCTAATTGCAAAGAAAATAAGAATGCTTCACTGCCTCTAAGAATAAGCTCAAGAGGACACCACAGCAGATGTAAATGGCACCTGGGCCCCAGAAATATACCTGCATCTCTGCTCACCTGCTGGTGGCCAGGCCTTGATATAACCTGTGCAGTGGACCACGGCGTACTGGGCTTCTCCTTCCTTCACAGGGCCAAGGCCATTCCTAAATAAAGGACATTCATGAGGTCACCTTCATCACACAGGGATAAGGCAAGATGTGGTAGGCCCCTCTGACATGTAAGCTACTGGATGGATCCCTTATTTCATTTGCGGTTTCTCTTGACTTCCCATCCCCCTGCTTTCCATCCTCTCACATGGCCTAACAGTGAGAAATAAATTCCACCCAACTACCAGTTTTCTCCTCAGCCACTGCCACCCTCATGCATGGCCTCTTGTCCCTCTACTTAAAGCCCCCTTTCAAGTTGTGCTACTGCTTAGCATAGGGCCATCAAGTTGTCTACCAGCAAAGTCCCCAAGAAGACCTCCAAAAGGGATGCTGACCTGAACCTTTTCCTCATGGTGGTTATTCTGTTCAGAGGCAGATGGTCCAAGGGAGCATTTCCACACCTAAGAGTCAACACATGTATTAGAACCACTGGTGATACAATTCACTTATGAAACAAAGGGTGCTGCTGAGATGGGGGCGGGGAAACTATGGCTCCCTGTGGCACTGGGGAAGTGTTAAGCACTGCTAAAAAATAATCACACTAGTTTTTTCAAGTTTATATTTGTATTCACTCCTGATGTTTACTGTTCTATAAGCAATGATGTTGGGAAACAGAAAGATCTGAATCCCTAATTGGGACCCACTGGACACTTCCTTGCAGCCCTGGCTGACTTGAGTAAAGACTGTCAGTCAAACAGCCAACCTGACTACCTGTATGCCAGCGCTTGCTGTGTTAACACTCCGTGAACACCTCATGAAAATCATACAGTGGTTGCAGCTGATTGTCCAGGCTCCAAAAGATACAGCAGCAGTTGGAGTTATTTGGAAAAAAAAATCATTCTTACTGGATTTTTTTGCTATGACAAGCCTCAGCAAACTCTAGATGACCTTGTAGCTACTTCCATCTAAGCCAGAGGGGAGCACTTCCACTGGTGGCCTAGTGGAAGTGCTTTGGTGACTGGTGACCGCATGCATGGTTTGCTATGACTGGTGAAACAGTCCTCCTCTGGCTATATATGTTCAGCTCTCTTTATAAGCTGGCTGGGAGACACTTGCCTATACTTCCCCTGTTGGCATTACCACATCAGGCCTAACCCAGAGGTCTTTCCTTGCCTACTTTCAGTAGTGCAAGCTGAGTGAGTGATGCAGAGAAAGTAAGAACAAAGACAGCTGGGCGGCAGCAATGGCAGAGGCAGCAACAGCTGTGCCCTCAGCAGGCCAAGCTGCAAAAGCGGCAATGCAACCAGCTGCTTGAGAGCTGAAGACTAGGAGGCTGCAAAGAGCCAGACAAGGGAAGCTGCGGGCTCTGGCTGCTGGACGAGTTTCAGAGAGTTTGTCAAGTCCTTAGTGACAAGGGTCTTAGAACCTCAGGCCTGGAAGCTGTAAACTAGCTGTTGTCAAAGGCTGAGGAATTCCAATGTCTAGGCCTGTCTGGGAGCTGCAATGCCTGCTGCAGCCAAGAGGAACCTTGACTTTCTAGGCCTGCTCAAAATCTGAAACACTTGAAGAGCTAAAAGCCCTACTACCTGAGGCCTGGATGGCAGCTGTAAAACTAGCGGGAACCTCCTGCTTCTGAGCCGGCCTGCCTGCTGCCGTGCGATGCATACAAAAGCTGCTGAGGACCAGTTTGCAGAGCTTCAGCCTTGTGATGAGTAACTCTGCTGCGGTAGTTTAAATGGATGTCCCCCAATAGATTTATTTTATTATTATTTTTTTTAGATTTCCAGCTACCTGGGTGCAGGGGGTGGCGCTGTGTGGATCTTAGGGTCCAGACCTAAGGTGGATTTAAAATTCCAATCTAAAGACATACAAAATGCTTAGTTCCACCTTAAAAAAAGTACTGGCATACAATTTACAATGTAAAATGGTTTTAAATTTATTGGGGGCCAGGGGCAGAATGTGGCAGTTTAAATGGATGTCCCCCAATAGATTCACTATTCACAATAGATCCACTTGGTGGATCTTAGGGTCCAGCCCTAGAGTGTGGTGGTGGATTTAAAATTCCAAAGATCTACAGAGTGCCTAGCTCCACTTGGAGTTCCTGAAGTGTGCTGTGTGGTATGGATTCTCTCTCTCCCTCTCTCTCTCTCGACCTGTGAAAGCAGGCCAGCTTATTCTGCCATTATGAAAATTCTCCTGGATCTGTAAGCTTCAATAAATCCCTTCCTCCATGACTGTGCCTGGTTTAAAAGTTCATCTTAGGGACCTGAAACTGTCTACTATATCTGCTAACAAGAAGATAAGTTTTTCTTCTTCTTCTTTGCATGTCTATGTCTGTATGATGTGCCTGTATTATGTGTACACACTTGTGAGTGTGGAGGTCAGAGGTCAACATGAAGTATCTCTCTCAATCACTCCTCACCTCATATTTTGGAACTCTCATTGAACCTGGAGCTCACTGATTTGGACACACCAGCTGGCCTGCAGGGCCCAGGGATTCCCTCCTCCGCCAGTATTGGGATTACAGGGGTTCATTGCCAGTCCTGACTTTTACGTGGATACTGGGTACCTGAATTCAGCTCTTCATGTTTGCATGACAAGCACTTTGCCTGCTGAGCAATCTCAGCTCCAATTTATTTTTCTTCATGTGTGTGGATGCAATTGTGTGCAAGTGCACATGTATGTGTGTGTGTGTGTGTGTGTGTGTGTGTGTGTGTGTATGAAGCCCAGATGTTGACATCAGATGTCTTCCTCAATCACTTTCCACTTTGTTTACTAAGGCAGAGTCTCTCACTTGAATCCAAAGTTTGCATATTCAGCTAGTCTAACTACCAGGTTACCCTGAGGTTTCCCTGTCTCCCGTCTCCCAAATACTGTGATTACAGGAGGGCACCATGGCCACCCAGAAATTATGTGGGTACAGGGGATCTAAATGCCAGAGCCATCTCCCAAGCCCCAAATGGGTTTTAACTGATGCTACATATTTACTCAGAAGAGACCTGTGGCCAATTATCTTCCCAAGGGCCAAAGCAGACTAGCTTGCCCGTGACTTGTGACCGGCATCAGAGGGAGGAGAGTGCAGCCCACTTTTCAGATACATGGAAAGCACTTCAGGGGCCCTCTCAGTGCTATAGAATGACTAGAGGAGAAGTGCAACCATGCCAGTCCTAAGATCACTTCAGGGGAACTGGTGGCCTTCAGGAAATGATCGAGAGGGTGATGACAGTATCAGTGTCTCTTCAGGCTTGAGCAGAAACATCAATTCGAAACAGATGTTGCCAGCTGATGAGCAGTAGCATCTCCCTGGGCTTTAGCATCCCAGCTGTGGGGCCTCCCCGCCCCCGCCATGTCTGGTCCTACGAATAGCTAGATAGCTGGAAGCCTGCTGATGGCAGAGGAGAGAGTGGGAACCAGGCACCGACAGGCACAGAACCATGTCTACTTGTGGGCCCCTCTTTGGGGCTCTGACGATGAAATGTCATACTCGCCATGCTGGTAGGCCTTCCCAACTTTCTTCTCAGTGTCATCTCAGGTCTAAGCATGGAAGCCTACACCATCATCAGGCTCTGGACACTTCTTGGCATGCCCACTTAGTGTGTTTCAATTTCCCGACTCCATGGCACGTGCCAGTCTGGATGTCTTCATTCACAACATGCCAAGAGGAGAGTCCAATTATACTGCAGGACCTTGGACAGCTGCCAGCACTAGTGACTTTCACAGCAGGATCTGTGACATTGCTGCCCAGGGATGCTGGCAGAGCTGACCTTCTGCCCTTTTCTGGCAGACTATTCCCAGTGTCTTGCTGAAACTAAGTTGTTCTGTTGGTGCGAAGGCCATGCTTTAGGTAGACACCAGTGTCATGCACCTCTTGGGTCAGTCCAGGTAGCAGTCTCACACTCCAACTTGGAGCACATCCCCTAGAGGTGTGCCAGGGCAGACAGGATTAGTTGGGGTGGCAGGGCAGTATATTGGCACGTTAGGCTGCTAACAGAAATGGTGCATATGGTGCTTCCAAGCAGGTCATTCATAAAAAAGAATTGCTGGAGGTTTCATAAGAATTTGTATCCCTGGGGCTTACTGAGTGCACCCAAACTAGGATGGGAGCACTCTGCTGTGAATGACTGCGTTAGCTGCTGGCATGTTAATTTCTGGCTAGACACTACGCATGTGGGTCCTGCCTGGCTCAGCCACCACATGAAGCACACAGCCTGTGAGACCCCACCCCAAGTCCAACAGAGATGTCCGTGCACTGTCTCTCCAGTGCCATCTTGTCACCTGAGGTAAAGGAGTTTCATCAAAGTCTTCTGGAAGAGTTCTATGCTCAGCATGGAGAGGAGCAGATGCTAGTTCCCTCCAACACCCCCATGGCCTGTTTCTTGCAAAAGGAGGTTCTGTGGGCTTAGCCAGGGGTCAGCAAGGTAGGCTGCCCTGACCATAGGCCACTTTGGCAATTTAAGCAGTGGGTGAACAGATTTTTTGTAACACATAAAGTGCTTGAAAAGTCAACTTTGAATCAAGGAAAATAAATGTTATTATTATTAGTTTTTTTTTGAGGTAAGGTTTTGCTCTAGCCCAAGGCTGACCTGGAATTCACTATGTAGTCTCAGGGTGGCCTTGAACTCATAGCAATCCCCCTACCTCTGCCTCCCAAGTGCTGGGATTAAAGATGTGTGCTACTGTACCTGGCATACATATTATTTTTAAAGCATATTCTGTTTGGAATTTCTTTTTTTTTTTAATATTTTTTTAAATTTATTTATTTAAGAGTGACAGAGAGAAGGAGGCAGATAGAGAAAGAGGGAGAGAGAGAGAATGGGCGCGCCAGGGCCTCCAGCCACTGCAAATGAACTCCAGATGCATGTGCCCCCTTGTGCATCTGGCTAACGTGGGTCCTGGGGAATCGAGCCTCGAACCGGGGTCCTTAGGCTTCACAGGCAAGCGTTTAACTGCTAAGCCATCTCTCCAGCCCGTGTTTGGAATTTCAAAGTGCATGCAAGCTCTGGAGATGGCAAGTCACAGTTCTGTCAGCAGACAACCCAGTGAAAGCGGCATCAGCCAGTGGCTCTGCTGTGCTGGCCCTGGGGTCTGCATCTCCCCTAGGGTCATACAACTTAGAAGGGAGGAAGTAGGGCTGATAGCGTAAGACATGAAGAATCCTATGGACTCATCAGGAGAGGTGCTTGAGGACCACAGGCCAGGAAGTGCTAGGCAGGCTCAGGCTCTGGCAGAGGGGCCCCTAGGTCCACCTCGCTCACCTGCCTGCAACACCAGCTACTTCCTGCTGCTTCTCACTCTGCGGTCCAGTGATGGAGCCTCAGTCCTCACATTCCAGACTCAGCAGTGACATTTGGCAGCTGATGGCTCCTTTCTCCTCAATACCCCATTTGCTCTCCTCTCTGGTTCCCTCCTACCTGCCAGGATGCTCAGCTCAGCCTCATGAGCCAGTAGACTAGGGGCTCAGACACAGTCCTCCAATCTCCTGTCTACATTCACCTCCCAGGTGGTCAACTCCATCTAGCAGCCTCAGATATCATTTCAACATATGTTCCTGAGTTCCGATCCAGCCCCAGTCACGCAGTCAATTATCTGCTCTCCTGTTTGGATGACTGGTGGGCATCTCAGTCTTGACAGGGTGCCTACTTCCTTCCACCCCCCGAACCAGATACAAGCCATCTTTCCCATCTTAGTAAGTGGCACTCACTCCATTTCCCCAATGGTATGGGCAGTTTACACCCATCTTCGACCTCCCTCCTTTTCTCAAACCCTACCTGCAGGCTGGCTCCACCTTACCACAATGGCTGTTACCATATTTCTCACAGGAATTATAATTCTCACAACAGCCGCCTCTTCTTTTCCTCTTCCCCACACAAAGCCACAAGAATCTCTCTCTGTCCCTTACCTTCCTCCTTCCTCCCTCTCTTTTCTTCCTTCCATCCTCCCCACTCTCTCTCCCTTTCTTCCTTCCCTTCCCTTCCCTTTCCTCCCCTCCCCCTTTCTCTCCCTTTTCTTCTCCTTTCCTCCTTTTTTTCTTCTGTCTGTCTTTCTTCTTTCCTTTCTTTCTTCATACTAGGGATGGAACCCAGGGCCTTGTGCATGCTTTGCAAGCCTCTATTGCTGAGCTGTTTCTAGCATTTCTTAAATGTGCTCTCTGAACATGTAACACTGAAAAAGCCAGGCATAATGGTGCATGACTTTAATCCCAGCACTTGGGAGGCAGAGGTAGGAGGTCACCCTGAGACTACCCAGTGAGTTTCAGGTTTGTCTGGGCTAGAGCAAGACCCTATCTTGAAACCCCCCCCCCAAAAAAAAAGCCATGTAACTCTATGATTCCCATGATCTCCCACTTTACACAGAGGCAAAGCCAAATGAAGAGAGAAAAAGAGAGACAGACAGACAGACAGAGAGAGAACACTGTAGACAAAGGTGTGTAAATCCAGAAATGAGTGAGAAATGGTAAAAAAAAAATAAAAGGAGGGATGGGAGGAGACGCTCTCAGGACAGATCAAGTATGACGTGTATTCCTAGAACACACACTGCGTGCCAAGAACACAAGGCCTGGCAGGAGCAGGGGCAGGTCAGAGGGCGCACATCACATGACCCAGGTCCCCGCCAACCCTCACAGACCTCATCCTGCAGATGAAGGAGCGCCGCGAGCCCATGCACATGCGCATGGATGACTGCTGCCCTTCCTTCTTCACAGTCCCCGTCTTCAGGTCCAGGATGCGGCCTGAGGGAGAGAGAGGGACAGCACTGTCAGCTCCTTCCTGACAGATCAGGGCACTGGAGGTGGGGAGGGAGAAGAGTGTCCTTCAAAGCTCGCCCATACCAAGACAAGCAGGCGCACGGTTACTTGACATTCCCAGCGTTCTTTGGCAGAAACACACAGAGCAATGGAATCCATACAATTCATAACGCCTGGTTTTCTTTCCACACTTCCCGGTGGTGTTGTCAGATGGAGTCTCGTGCCTCAAGTTGCTCTAGTCTGGCCGTCTCCTCCCCAACTCCATGCAAATAGCCTCTGCCAAGGTCCCCAGTGACTTCCATGTTGCTCAATCTGAAACTTCGCTTTCCTTTCTTCAATCTGACTGCTTGGCTGGCCTTGACTAAGTTACACACGGATCCCTTTTCAAAAGCCCCCTCTATCTGGGCTTCCCACTCCTTTCTAGCACTCTTTAATCCTTTTCTGCCACTGGGCCCTCGACCATCTCTTCTTCTCATTCTGCACATCCATCTTCTGGGTAGTTTGATCCTACAAAATTTTTTGGCAGTCACCTCTGAGCACTAGTGACCTGACATCGACTCTTCCCACAACAGTCCCCCCACCACGTCCTTTGCTGGTTAGAGTGACCGCATGAAGCTAACTGCACCTCCAAGACAGCTTTGCCAGATTCTTCCAACACCAACACCAGCAGGAGAATCACCGTCCAATGGAACCTAGGCCAGAGACCTAGACGTTGTCCACGCCCTCTCTCTTCCTAGGTACTGGCTTGGTCCTCGGCCCCTCCTCAGCCTCCCTCACCCACCTTCCTCTCATCTCAGAGGAAGACAGGTGGGAGTCTCCATCTCTGCTCTCCACCTCACAGGGACCTTTCTCCATCCGCTGACCCCCTTCCCACTCAGCAGTTCCCCAGGTTTCCACTGCCTGCCGTCTGCTTCTCCCAGGATTTAAACGCCGTCACAGCTCTTGCATTCTGGGGAGAAGAACAAATGGAAATTTTCCTTGGCCCAGGAGGTTCTGTCCCCTCGCTCCATTATGTGGACAGACTGATCTGTCCACGCTCAAGGTCTGAACCTGCTTCCTCCTGCTGGTTGGTCCCCTGCAACTTACTTCCACTTGCTACAACCCCGTGGATACCGTCTGGCTCAGACAACAGGACAATCTGTGTGCCACGTGTAACAAACACGCCTTGGTCCCTTTCATCCTCGCTCCCCTCCAACTGGCCCCTTGTCACGTTCTTGCCCTAGGACTCTTCCTGGGAGCTGTCCCTCTGGCCAGCCCCTACTGTCTTCCAGTACTGGCATTCCTAGGGCCAAGCCTTGGCCCTCCTCTCTCCTACTTCCCTGAGGGTCCCCGGGTGGTACTTTTGTTCCACCACCTACTACATGTTGACACCATCACAACGTCTTTCTCCAGAAGACAAAGATGCCCTCCTTTGACCGAAACCTTACGGAGACCGCTCTGAGCTCTTTGTTTTCCTCAGCTTGGGCTCTGGCCCGCAGAGTCCAGTTTAGAGACACACCTGCTGACTGAGTGCTACAGTTTGCATGAGTATCCCACAAAGGCCAATGTATCACATGCGTGGTCCCCAAAATGGTATTATTGGAAGATGGTGAAAGTGCGGCCTCATAGGACATCCCGGGGTCACTGGGTGTGCCCTTGACGGGGATTGTGGGAACACAGTCTCTTCTCCCTCGTGTGTCCTGGCTTATGAGGTAAGCAGGTGTGCTTTGCCGCCATTCCCCAACACTGCCATCTCACATCCCATCAGAGGGCCAGAGCATGAGCATGGGGCCGCTCATTCTCTGGCCAAAACCTCCAAGGCCGTGAGCTGAAGTAAACCTCTTCTCTTTCCTAAGTAATCATGTCAGGTATTTTATCATAGTAACAGGAAGTCGACTAACACAGTTCAGCAAAATTCCCACCCTTGGTATCTGACCGTCCTTGATATCTTATCAAGCTGGCCTGCCTTCAGCTAGCACTCTAATGACTGGGTCTAGCGAGAGTTCTTTCTATCCTGGTGATTCTTAGTAATTCTCTATCCACTGACCCTCCCTGCTCCACCTAGGGCCTGGTCACATAGAGCAACTTGGGGCCTCCTGGATGGCTCCCTTGAACCTGAGTAACTCCTTAGCCATCTCATCATGATACCCACTTGTCACGTCAGCCACCACACTCACTTAGCAGACTGTGCCACCAGTACTGAGCTACACACACACAGAGATACACACACAGAGAGAGAGAGAGAGAGAGAGAGAGAGAGAGAGAAAGTAGGATGGAACTGCACAGAAAGGAGTAGAATAGCACTGGAGAGGGCAGATTTTCAAATAGAGCTGTGTGCTATGAAGGAGAAGGTAGAATGTGAGAAGGTGACTTGAGGGCCCCCCCTCCTTGGCAATCAGTCATTGAAGGGACTCTTCTCATGACTAGAAAAAAAAAAAAAAAGCCATTGAGGAAGCCCCCACCCCCCAGCCAGGCCCTACGAGCTTCCCGTCACTATGATATGATAAAACACCTGGCATCATTAATTATTAAAGGGAAAAAGGTCGATTTTGGCTCATGGCCTTGAAGGTTCTCATCAGAGAACTGGTGGACCTGTACGTCTGCTTAGCTCGCAAGGCTGATGGAGGACGGAGTGGAGGAGAGCAAGCGCACGCACTGCAGGTGGCTATCTTGCTGGACCACACCCTGCACACAGTGTGCTTTCCTTAGCCAGGTCTGGTGCTAGACTAGGATTATCTGGCACCTGTAGTCTTAGACCGGGTCTGGTTAGCTTATTCTCCTCACAACCACAGCAACGTGGGCCACAGCAGTGTTTCTGCGCCCTTGGAGCAGGGATCTGCAGAATATAGATGGTGTACCAACACCAGATTAACTTTTACGCCCACTGCCCATGGGCCACCTCGTAGCCACGTGTGCACACCGGAATCCAACTCCCGCTGGGGGCAGCGCTTGGCCCGAGAGCTGTACCGAGCTTTGGGGAGGAGGCCCCGAGCTCTGCTGACTGTGCTGTCTGCTGCCCTGGGCCTGACACCTGTCTGTCTCACTTAACAGACAGCATCTCTACAGCCCTTTTAGTGTAAGCTGTCACTTTCTCTATCATTGAGCAAACGGCAAACGGTTTCAGCTGTGAAGCAGGCGGCCCGAGAGTCTGTCAAATTCCAAAGTGCTCTGAAAATAAACCCCAGCTGTGGAGCCCGTGCGCAGCGCAACATGAGGAAATGAACAAACACATCCCCGTGATCTGCTGTCATGACCCCGAGAGACAACTGCCCCAGCGTTTGTTTCTCTACGTGCCTCTCGGGTTTCCTTGCGCACAGTGAACCCCCTCTCCGGGCTCTTCAGGAATGTGAGCATTCCTGGCTCCATCTCATAGGTGTGTTCCCCAGGGGGTGTGAATTGGATCTTTAATAAATTTAGTAGCAGTGGAGATGAATGAAGGCAGGTGGCCAACTGGGCACGAAATCCCAGTGAGGTTGGATAACAGTAAAGTGTCTCTGTCCTCAGGCTTGAGCTGTGGGGCTCCCAGTGACCCCAGCACGGAGACTATGGTGGCACTGATGTTTGTGCTGCTGCAAATTCTGACTCTCAAGTCTCGGAGTTCCTCAGCCATGGGTCTGGAAGCCTAGGGCTAGTTCTAAGGGATACCTAGAAGCAGTTCAGTCCAAGCCAGTGCCAACGTCTTCCGGAGTACCTCCTCTACCCATGTTCTCTTCCTCGGAGGTGGGAGGACTTATTCTCTCACCAGCCTTTCTTGGAGATGACCCCACCTTGCAACCCTATCCCGCTTCCCTTGGTCAACTCTCCTGGTCACCTCACCTCTGTTCTCTTTATACCCAGTCCATGCCCTGCTCCCTTTACTCTAAGGCCCTCCCAGTGCTCTCTGAATGGCCCCTCTGATGTAAGCCAATTCCGACACGCTCATCCCTTCTCAGAGATTCCCTCACCCCCGTGTCAGCAGAAACTAGCTTGAGCCCCCCGCTTCCCCAGCAGTAGTCCCTGGGGGTTGGGAGGTCTTGCTTCCATACCATGGGCTCCAAGGCCTGACTGGCTCTCTCCCTCAGAAACTCGCCCCTTCCACTCTCACCTGTGCAGAGCCTATGACCTACTTCAGCCCTCGCAGCCCTGGCCCCCTCCCCCTCCCTCTCTATTTATCGTGTGTGTGCAGGTCAGAGGACAACTTTGGTTCTTCTCCCCATAGGCACTGTGTCCCACTCTACATGGGTTCTGGAGATCTAAACTTAGGTTCTCATGCTTCTTGGCAAGAACCCCATCCACAGAGCCACCTTCCCAGATCCCTCCTTCACCTTCAAACGTTTTGTCTTTTGAGATACTGGGTGATGGAGCCTAGGACCTGACATGCTAGGCTGCCGCACCTCCAACTCACCTTGCCCCCACCCCCACTCAGTGTTCACCCCCCTGAATTATGATTCTGCTGGTCTCCTCTAAGGCAGCCCCACCCCCACGCCTTATCTATAGCTAGTTGTTCCACTTGACGTTTTTATTCCAAATGTCCCTGGGGGCTGCAGCTTTACCATTTGCTATACCTCCCATCCTGTTCTTCCTGAGTTATGGTTTGAATATGGAATGTCCTCCACAGGCTGATGTGTTTGAACACTTGGTCCCCAGCTGGCTGCTGACATTGTTTTGGAAAGTTATAAAACCTTTTGGGCATGGGGCCCTGGCCACTGGGGGTGAGCCTCAGAGCTACTGACCAGGCAATAACTCTGGTTCAAGTCTCTATTCACTGGTCTGGCCACCGTATAAAGACCTGAATCACGTGCTCCTGTCACCATGTACTCTATGCCTTCCCCACTCTGACGGACTGAAACTGTGAGCCAAAATAAATCCTTCTCTTAAGTTGCTGTGACATAGCTTGTCACAGCAATGAGAAAAATAACAAGTACACCCTTGTTCCCCTTGCTCTGTGAATTCCATGAGCATCTAGTGCCAGAATCCTCAATGTCCCATAACCATCCATTTCCTGGTACAGATGCAAGCTTCTCTGTGGCCCCACACACCCAGTCACCACAGTAATCAAGGCTCAAGTTACACAGCAAGTAGATTTGCTAACGTGTCCCCAGAAACCTTCCAATACAGCCAGAAGCAGACATCTTTCTGGATCTGGGACACAAAAGAGAACTAGTTGAGTTAACAATTAATAAACACATTATCCAAGTGACAAGGACTATCGGGATCTAAATCATAGCTGTCCCACATGCCTGTTGTGGGCGTTTGAGCAGGTCACTTAATTTCTCTGGGTCTCAGTTTCCTTCACTGGAAAATGGGCTCACACCTATTTGCCTAGGCACATGAACAGGATTCGAGAAGTCACAGGAGCTCCATTAGAGAGCTGGAGGACGAGATGCTGGCAAGCTCTATGTAGTGACTCCAAGCCCTGAGAGGACAGCCTGGTAGTCTAGCCCAGGCCCAGCCCCCGCCTCCTCCAGAACAGGACACCCAGCCAGGCTCAGAATATGCGGGAGGACTCTGAGGATGAGAGGCTGAACTTGGTTTAAGTATTTTTCTCCTCAAATGCTTTTCTGTTCTAAAACTAACATGATCACTGTTGAAAACTCCCCCTCCCCACCCACCCACACCCATACCCATATATACACACACTCACTGAGTAAAATCCCAATCTTCTCTAGAGAAAAACACTGTTACATGTAGGCGTACTTGCCATCAATCTTTTCTTTGTGTGCCTGTTCTTTATTTTAATTAGCTGAGGTTTCATGGATACATTACCCACTTCACATCACTTAACATAAACTCCTAGCGGATTTTATCACAAACCTTATTTTAAAGGCTTTAGAATGTTTTGCATGGAGAATGTACTGTGGGACACTGAAGCTGTTCCCAGGTTTTCCATATGGTTAATACTGCTCAGGTGATGTGCGTACATACGTGTATGTAGACAGGGCTGCTTCTATGATATTCACACATGTATAACTATTTCTTTATACACATGTGTATGTACTTGTGTCTGTATGTGTGTATGTATACGAGTATGTGTGTATAAGTGTGTGTTTGTGTAACATCTTGGGATGGATTTCCTACAATAGATTCACTGCATCAGTAGGAGAGCATCTTCGTGGTCATCATAATAACACCCCTGGAACTCATGATGACACTCACTTTCAGCATTTTATCTGTATTCAGTTTTTCCCCATAAAATGTTCAATGATGATCCATCAATGTCAAAGTTTTCAACTATGATTTCTCTCAGACAGTTGAAAAGCAGGAAACTCTTTAGAACAGGAGACAGCAAACTGTGGCCCACAGCTGAAAGCTACCCCACCATCTGCTTTTGTAAATAAAGTTTTAATGGGAAACAGTCCTGCCCATTCATTTATTTCTGATCCATGGCTACATCCAAACTCCAATGGCCAAGCTGAGTGATTGGGACAGGGAATGCATGGTCCACAAACCCTAAAGTATTTACCACCTGACCCTTTACTAAAAGACGTCTTAAAGATTCTAACACAGAGTGTCTTTTTGAATCCACATATGCACCCCCTCCATGATATGCTGACTTTTAAGTTTTATTTTTGTTAGTAGCAACTTAAAAAAAAAAGAATCAGAAGTTTGTCTTGGATAAAATCACAAAAGAAGACTCTGCACATAAAAATGCTCCCCAGGCTACAAGAGAAATACAAATATAAATTAGAATTATTTCATCAAAAGAATCCTTGAGAAAACTGGAAACATCTTATCTGGGTTTCAAAAGGAGAAAAACCAAGATAGCAAAGGAAGAAAACAAAGGAAAAAAATGTTTAGCAACAAAAATAAAGCCATGGTCCCATGGTGAACAATATCTGATGTGCTTCCAAAAATGTGCGGCCCCCTGAAATGGGGACCCCGAGGTTGGAAGACACTTTGGTTCATGTTCCAGGGACAATGTGTTCTCCTCAAAAGGTTCACCCCAGCCATCCCAGCAGCTGTGCACACAGTAGAAAACACCTTACACAGCCCAGGGATCCTACCAGTGTGACCAGTCTGTCCCTGAAAGGTCCTGTCGCCACAAGCTGGATGTAATGAGCCTGGGAGAGAGAATGGGCACTCTACTGCTAAAGGCATGTCTTGGCCCATTGAGCTGCTATAACAAAATACTTTCCTAGACTGGGTCATTTGTAAACAATACATGGTATTGTGCAAGGCCAAGGCACTGGTAGATGAGATGTCTCCTGAAGGTCCATGCTTCACAGAAAACACCTTCTTGCTGTATCTTTATGTGGAAGAGGCAAGAAGGCTCCCACAGACCACTTTCATAAGGGCACAGTTATGGTTTGAATATGAAGTGGGCCCCCACTCACAGGCTTATGTTTTCTTTAATTTAAATTTGATTGATTTATAAGGTGAGAGAGCGAAAGAGAGAGAGGATTGAACAGGCATACCAGGTACTCTTGCCACTGCAAATAGACTCCAGACACATGTATCACTTTGTGCATCTGACTTTATGTGGGTCCTGGGGAACTGAATCTGGGCCAACCCACACTGGCAGGCTTTGCAAGCAAGCACCTTTAACCACTGAGCAATCTCCCCAGCCCAGGCTCAAATTTTTGAATGCTTATTTCCTGCAGATGACATTGTTTGGGGAAGATACGTAACCTTTAAGACATAGGGCCTAGCGGGTAGAATGGACCTTGGAAAGTAATATCTGGGCCCTGGCTCCGGCCCTGTGCTCTGCTTCCGTCTACCATGATGTGAGCACATGCTCTCTGTCACATACCTGCATCACCATGACGTCCTCTCAAGTTCATAGAGACAAGCAAGCCACTATGAACTGAACCTTCTGGAACCGGAAGACAAAATGAACCTTTCCTGTCTCAAGTTGTTTCTGTCAGGTAATTTGGTCACAGTGACACAGATATAAGTAGGAAAGGCACTAACCCTCATCACCTAATCACATCCTCAAGGCAAATCTCTTAATACTATCACAATATGGGTGAGTTTCAACTTAAGTTTGGTGAGGAGACACCAACAATTGGATCACAGCAGGTAGAGGTATCTTTGTCACAGTTTATCATCTTTGTCAAGTGTTTAAGGATCTAAATATATGGAGTCACTAGATCTAGACAAACCAGTTTCTACCCAAATCAAAAGAATGGACTATGGCTGAGCAGAAGATTTGGGTGGTTTCCCGTATGCTCCTGTGGCGAGGGTGCTCACTTATGGTATCTGGAGCGGAACATTGGGTGTCACATTCCATCACTTTTCTTCCAGGTCTGGTTTTGAGCTGGACTATCTTTCCTAATCTTCAGGTCTCTGCTCCCCTGCAGGACAGGGTTCACAGGCACATGTGACCATGTCTAGCTGTTTACATGGAATCTGGAGATTTGAACTCCGGCAGTCTTAGGCACCCCCTCAGGTCCTCACGCTTGCTCAGGAAGCACACTTAACTGCTGAGCTATTGCTCTAGCCCCAGATTTCATGGGTTGTATTACTACTCTGAATATAATATGGGTAACATGGGTCCTTACTGCTTTCTGGGAAGACACTCCCAGCAATGGCCCCTCCTTATTCACCTCAAACAGGCCGTGTTCCTCCCATAAGGAAACTAGAGCCCAGATACATTCACTAAATCAGCCAAGACGGTCCCACAGCTGAGGAGTGGAGAGCTGGGCTGGAGACTGCACAGTTTCTCCTTTGCCCAGGATCAACTGTTCTGAGAAACCGGAAGCCCGCTCCTCCATGGCAGAAAACGAGACAGCATCCACAAACAGAAGCAGATGGGCAGTGAGGGGACAGGAGGTCAGCCATCTGTAGGGGACTGTGGCCAGCCTGTGTCTGTTTCAGGATCAAGACCTAGATTGTGGAAATCTGGCTTTTGTTTGGTTTGGTCTGGTTTGGTAATTCTTTCTGTGTATTTGTTTAGTACTCTTTGGTTTTTCCTTTTGATTTAGTAGAGAGCTTTGGATCATTCCAACCTGTCTCAGCAGTTCCTAGGAGACTGGGCAGGAAATGGGTTTGCACGTCCAGTGGGTGGAGGTAAGGAGCAGCAGCTTCCCTCCCAGCAGGCATAGTCACGGCAACCACACCTTCCTGTTTTGCCTGGAAAAGACCTGGCTTTTGCCTGTTATTCCAGAATAGTTATTAGTTTTCATTCTCCCAGTGTGCTCAGTTGGGTCACAGATTCTATATCCCATCATCCTTTGTAAGGTGTGAGCGAAGGGCTCACTAGAGTGAGAAGCGGACTCTGCTCCTTACCTTCAGTCTGAAACTCGGGTAGCCTCCTGTCTCTTTCTAGTGCGTCTGCTCCTAGACAGGGCTTACAATCTGTCTTCAGGGTTGGAGAGCAATACTTTAAGATCTCTTCCGAGCCAATGAACCAAACAAACAATAAACAAGCTATATCATCAATGCAGTACCTGCTCCCAGGCAGAAAGGCTGGGACACAGGTGGACCTGGTCACTCAGGGTTCAAGTTCATTTGGGTTCATTTCGGTTGAGGGAGGGGAGCTAACACTCAGAGCCAGAAAGCTCCACTCGCCTACAGAAATGGTTTGTGTGGCCCAGATGGAGCCATTGGCTGTACCTGACACTTCTGGCCTGAACCACTCTGAGGCCAACACTTGGGGAGAACATCTCATGAGCCACGTCCAGAGCTTCAGCCTGTTACAAACACTTAGAAACTGACATGAAGGTGACATCCCAAGAAATAAGTGAGGTGGTACCTCCCTTGGCCCTTCTCTCTGGATCCTTGTTCTGGAAAGAAGGAGTTCTCCTTCACACTATGCTCACCAACGCACCCATGCTTCTCTCCTAACACTGTTCAACTTTCAAACTTGTATCTAGCCATGCAATGGGCTCTCTGACAAGGATCGCAGAAGGTCAGAATCAACGTGCTGGCTGAGCTGGGCTTCTACCCAGAGGTCCTGGGGCAGAATCTATCACCATGCATCCATGCTCTTATAAGGATTCTATTTCATGTAGTTGTCAGACTGAGGTATCCATTTCCTTGTTGGCTGATGACCAGGGGTCACTCACATGTTTCCCTCCATCTTCAAAGCCAAGAGAAGGCATATCAAATCCTTTTGTGCTTTCAATGTCTCTGCCCACCCTTCTTGTTAAAAACCAAAAAGCTGGATAAAATGCTCTGCTTGTCAATGACTTACCTGAGTGGGTCACACCTACTGGTCAACTGACTGGGGATTTAGGCTCCTCAGCAAAACCCTATCCACAGTATTTAGGTTAGCGTGTCCCACTTCCTAGCATGGAAATAACCCACAGGGCAATAAATTTTCTTTTCCCAAAATAATATTATCAGAAAACACTGCACAGAAGTTCATAAACACCTACAGGCTGGATGGGAAGCATGAATCTGTGACTTAACTCCTTCCAACAGAAACCCTGAAACTCAAGCTACAGTACCAGAAAGAAGAGCACAGTGTAGGAAAGCAAGACTTTATTCTCATCTAACTGGGGCTGCATAAGACATGGGAGAAGTCTGTACAGATGCAGAAGTAGCCCAGGCCAGAGAGAATGTGCTGTATATCAGAGAGGGCAGTGAGGGTTGCTGAGTATCACAGAGGGCAGAGAGGGTGTGCTGAGTAACAGAGAGGTCAGAGAGCATATGCTGAGTACCAGAGAGGACAGAGAGTGTGTCCTGAGTATCAGAAAGGACAGAGAGCATGTGCTGAGTACCAGAGAGGACAGAGAGGGTGTGCTGAGTACCAGAGAGGACAGAGAGGGTGTGCTGAGTACCAGAGAGGGTAGAGGGTGTGCTGAGTATCAGAGAGGTCAGAGAGGGTGTGCTGAATACCAGAGAGGACAGAGAGCGTGTGCTGAGTACCAGAGAGGGTGTACTAAGTACCAGAAAGGGTGTGCTGAGTACCAGAGAAGTCAGAAAGGACGCGTTGACTATCAGAGAGGGTAGAGAATGTTGCTGAGTTTCTGAGATGGCAGAAGTATGTCAGGGATGCTTCTTGTAAGAAGATGTGTTGAAAAGATCCCTGAGGTTCTGAGAGATAAGAGCTAGAAGTAAAGTAGACCCTAATCCACAGGCTTAAAGCAAGATGTGGGAAAGCAGAGAAGTCAGAAAAAGGGAGAAAGCTTTGCTGGGCTGGAGTTTGGGGCATAGATGCTGGGCATGTGTTGGGACCACCATAGGACACAAAGCCCAGGAAGGCAAATAGGAGTACGTGAATAATATTCACTGCCAGCCTTACTGGATTTAGACTTACCCAGGAGAACTCTCTGGGAATGTCTTTGAGGGCATTTCCAGAGAGGCTATACTAAGGAGAGAAGACTCACATTCAGGGTGGCACCATCCCATAGGTAGGCATTCAGATTAAACATTAATAGAAAAAGGAGAAAGCCCCCCCCACACACCAAACCTGCACAATCAGAGGGAAAATGATGATATCAAAATAGAGGAAAGACTAGCTAGAAATAAGAAGGGATTTATAGGAGGGGGATTTGGGAGGAGGAAAATGGAGAGTTGTGGGAGGGAATTATGGTCAGATGTATTGTCTATGTACCTGGAGATTATCAATAAAAAAGTTTTTAAAAAGGAGGAAGTCAGTCAAACAGCATTCATCTCTCTGCTTCATGACTGCAGATGAAAATGTGACCAGATGACTCACTCCCACCTCCATGCTGTCCCACCAACATGGACTGCATCCACTTTTAAGTAAATTTTAAGTTCTTCTAAAGTTGCTTCTGTCAGGTTATTCTGTCACAGAGATTAAAAATAAAAGTAACTAACACAAGGAATGAAAAGCTTTTCAGAAGGTTCTGCTATCCCTCACATATGTAGGAAAGCCAGAGACTCCAGATGTTTGGGTACTATTTTATCAACTAACCCACTAACTCCTTCATGTAGCTTACAATTCATATTGAGTATGCTTTGCAAAGGCCACATCGTATTATAAAAGCAAAACTTCAGTCTCTCCAGAACTGCACAGGGAAGCTTGTGTGATTTGCTTTTTGTTTGTTTGTTTGTTTGTTTGTTTATGTTTTTCCAGTTAGAGTCTCAGTCTAGGCCAGGCTGACCTGGACTTCACTATGTAGTCTCAGAGTGGCCTTGAACTCACGGTGACCCTCCTAGCTCTGCCTCCCGAGTGCTGGGATTAATGGTGTGTACCACCATGCTTGGTTGCATTTTATACCAGTAAGTTAGATTTAAGAGGAAAACACTGTAAGTTGAGTGTTCACATCCAATATCTCCATATCTGACACTCAGGGAACAAAGTCAAACTACCTTTAGGACTGAGGGTCCTGGCTCCTGGGAGTATGCCGATCTACAGGCAATGCCTTCTGGGAGAAGGGCTGGGTGGTAGCCATGGTCCCATTCACTCAGCAGAACAAAGCTCCTGCACGGCTCACAGGTGGAATTGCTGTTAGACAGCAGGAACAGATTTGTGAGGGAACCACACTTTCTAAGCCCTTTTGCTTTTTTCTGACCAAGGAAGATGGTTTTGGGGTTTGAGTTAGCCTCCATTTAGTGGCCATGAAATAACAAAAGAAAGAGGCCCCAGTGGCAGCTGATTAAGACTGGCAAACTGACTGACAGGCCCCTGTCCCACAAACACTCAAAAGGAATCTTTCTGCCAAGCAGTCTGGTTTGCGTGTCTCTCTCTGGCCCCCACTCTCCATCTGGGGAAGGTGCTAATGAGGCATTAATTAGCAAGAGGTAGGCCGTCCATGGCAAAATAGCGCAGCTACAATCTGCAGGGATCAGAGAGCTGACCAACTCACAAGTGAAGAACACACCAAAATTGGAACACTGAGGGGACTGAGGGAAGGGACATCCCTACCATGGCACAGAGAACGCCAAGCGGACAGTCCAAGCCACCTCTGCCACTTCAGCAGCTGGGCCCTTCATCTCTCGGCAGAGCCCCAGAACTCTCTCCTGCATTTGCATTCCAAACATGGTGTGGAATGACTGGGGCGCCTCCTGCTGCAGCCTGCTGCTCTGCTATTCATTATAAAATCATCACCCTATAGCCCCCCTCCTCCCAAAGACTGGCACCTTTTCTGCTATTTAATCTGTAGACAAGAGTACAAATTCTTCATCCTGTTTAGAATATGCTGGAGTGTGATTTAAAGAAACGCATTCCTCTTGGGGGATCATGCTACAAAAATGTCAGAAATGTGAGCCTGAGGGTTTTCATTTCCAGGATAAATGATTGTCCACCGGGGACAAGGGGAGCCAGGCTGATGTTCGGCAGGAAGCGAGGACGGTGTTTGAGAAGGGAACTTCAGGTTGGCCCTCTTTTCCTTCACAGTGTGCCAATGAAATGAAAAAAAATATCGAACTAGTGGGGAAATCTGCACCCATGCAGAAAAACAGCGGATGGTAATTAGATCAGAGAGATACTGAAGAATTTCTGCAAAAAACCAAACCAACACCTGGGTTTGGTTTGGTACCTGGGATTAGAGGAACATGGGAATGAGCAGCAACAAAGTACAAGTGTAGCTGGCCCTCACTCTGGGCTCATGAGCCCCACATGGGCAGATTCCTCCAGTCATGGTTTGAAAATCAAGAAATACATCTGTACTGAACATAGACAAACTCTATTTTCCTGGTGTTGTAGTTTGAATGTGTGTCCCCCATAGACTCAGGTGTTTTATTAAAGCTTCTAATTTGGGGGCTGGAGAGATGGCTTAGTGGTTAAGCGCTTGCCTGTGAAGCCTAAGGACCCCAGTTCGAGGCTCGATTCCCCAGGACCTACATTAGCCAGATGCACAAGGGGGTGCACGCGTCTGGAGTTCGTTTGCAGTGGCCGGAGGCCCTGGCGTGCCTATTCTCTCTTTCTCTCCCTCTCAGCCTCTTTCTCGCTCTGTCTGTCGCTCTCAAATAAATATACTAACAAAAATTTTTTAAAAAGCTTCTAATTTGGGTCTTCAGTTGCCTGGCTGGAGGAGGTGTCATCATCTGAGGATGAAATCTTGGGGTCCAGCCCAAAGGTGTGCAGAGAGGTTTGAGCTCTGGGGGTCCTGTTGCTTGCTGCCAGTCAGTGCTTGGTTTTTTGTTTTTTCTGTTTTTGTTTTTTTTTTGTTTGTTTGTTTGTTTTCTGGTGTTTGCTGGCTCTGGTGGTGGTTTTTCTCTCTCTGGTTGGACTTACGAGTGGGAGCCAGCTTCTTCCCCCACTGGTGGAATTTTCATTGAATCTGTAAGCCTGAAATAAATCCTGTCCCTCCCATAAATTGTGTCTGGTTTGGATATTCATCCCAGCAACATGAAGCTGTCTACTACATCTGCCATCGTTCCCTAAACAACATAGTATCATAACTATTTACAGAGGATGTAAGTCAGCTTTACGTCCTAAAACAGACACCCTAGTGATCATCAACTTCAGGTAAAAAGAAGACATTTTTCAGTTCCCAGTTATAGAGGGTTCAGTACATCATCAGTTGGCTAGAGTGCATTTGGGCTTGTGGAGAGGCAGCACATTACAGAAGTGCATGTGGAAGAAGCCCGCTTCCTTCATGGCCAGGAAGAGAGAGAGGAGGACACCTTGCTCCTACAGTCCTCTACAAGGGCATAACCCCTTCCACTTGGCCCCACCTCTTAAAGGTTAAACTCCATTATCTTTGCATACAACCCATTGGGAACTGAGTCTTGAGTACATGCTCTTCGGGGTCCTGAAGCTAATCCTCCTCCGAGGCACAGGGATGACTATGTAAAGGAGCGGCCTGCCAGAGACAGAGTCTAACAGAAGTGCCCAGATTTTAAACAGGAGATGTAGAACAGTGAGTCAGGAAGCAGTAGTCAGGTGGTCCAGGGCTTGGCTCACAGAAGTCGGGGGACCTTAAAGCAGCTGACCTGCCAGGGAGCGAAGAAAAAGAGGCTATAGGCTGCTCCCCAGGCAAGATTCCAGTGAAAGGCATGGACCATGGACCATGTGACCAGGACACAGGCATTTAAGCTGCAGCTCCGAAAACCTGTTCCTGAGTCCAAAAACATGGTTTCGAAGCAATAGACACTAACTGCCATCATGTCAATCTTGTTAAATATCAGACTTAGGTTGAACATAAAGGAGGAGAGGAAAGATTTGGGACCATTAAAAAAAAAAAGTGATTAGACCGATAGGATGAACAGCATCACACTACACACATGGTTCCCAGAATGAAGGCAACAGGTTGAAATGCCAAATCTAAGGCACATTCTAGATCTTTTATTCGTGAAAAGCAAAACCCAAGACCAGGAAAGATCCTCTCATGATTTTAGAGTTGAATACCAAAATGGAGCCCAAATATTGCTGAAAGCTTTACCAGTGAATTACAGGAAACAGAAATTTCCCCAGAAATCTCCTAAGTAGAAGAAAACGATAAAATGATGCTGGCCAGGGTTGGAGGGCCACCCTGGGGACTGAGAATGGAGCTAACAGAGGTGGCAGGGCAGTATGAAAGGGATCAGACCCACCCTGCCTTTCTCAGGTATTCCAGAGGTACCACACAACAGCTTTCAGATTCTGGACATGGGGACCCAGGGGACAGGGACTTCTGTGAGGCTCGAAAAACAGAATCAAGTTGAGGACTAACTCCTGACTTGAAGAGGATGGAGCTGTAGCCATGGAGGACAAGCGGAGGAGGACAGGTGTAGACAGAGATACCTCACGCAGGCATCCCATGCATAAAGGCAGTCCAGGGAGCAAAGGCGGACTTGAACTACAGAGCTGGAACAACTGGACATCCATATGCCCCGTAACAAAACTGAACGAAGTAACACAACTCATGTCAAAGCCTGCTGTGAGGATTAAATCAGAAATATTTGTGAAGTCACCTTGCATAGCACCTCGCATGGTACATAAATATTAGTTCTTGTTCTTAGCTTCCAAATAACACATTTCCTTCCCAGCAACCAGAACCGTTTATATATATATATATAAATGCAAATCAGATCATGTTAACTTCCTCCCAAGAACTGCTTCTTGTACTATGAGTAAATTCCGAATGCAAAATGGCCCTCTGGAGCTGTCACTGGCTAACTTTTCCCCTCATCACACCTACAGCAGCCTTTGTGTCCCCCCACCCCCAGACTCACTAACCACACAGCCAACTCCATAAAGTAAAGTAGGAATCTCCACTCAAGCATAGCCTCGGTTCTCACTGAGTCATTTCCCTACTCCATACCCCCACCTCTTCCAACATGGGAATTAGGGTCCCTGTTCCTATTTCAGCACCCCTCTCTTTTCTCTGAGGACACATCACCTTTTCCTCCTAGGTTACTATGTGGTCCCTAGCCACACTGGATGTGCCATGACAGATGGGGACTATGTCTGTCTCATCCAGCACAGGCCTGCACTGGATTAACTATTTGTTGAATGAAAGACATGCAACCAGCCAGGCATGGTGGCACACACCTTTGATCCCAGCACTCAGGAGGCAGAGGTAGTAGGATCACTGGGAGTTCAAGGCCACCCTGAAACTATATAGTGAATTCTAGGTCAGCCTGGGCTAGTTTGGAACCCTACCTCAAAAAAACCCAAACAACCAACCAACCAAACAAACAAAGACATGTAACGGCCTTCCAGAAAGAGCTCCCACAAATCCATGAACACAGCGGCCAAGCCCCAGGGACTGGTTTAGGCTCTTGCCAACCCACAGCAAAGTGGGGACCAGAGAGTCCCACCACCCCAGCTCCGGTCTCAGTGTGCAGGGACTTGCTCTGTCGGGCTGTTCTGAGCAAACCTCAGCTGCTCTGTTGATTGAGCCTGTAACTCGCCAGCTCTGCTCCCCAGGACTCCCTTATTTAAGGGACTCTCCAGATGTCCCACTCAGACACCTGGGCCTGCTGTATTAAGTGGACAGGCAGGTCTCTACCCATGCCACTTCAGCTAATGCTCACACCTCTATCTTCTCCACAGCACTGTCCTGGAAGCCACCTGACAGTTATAAACCACATAAGGTCCATGACCAATGACTGCCCGGGACAGTGCTATTCAAGTGTACTCCCTTGCTTCGGGTGGGACAAACTGCGCATGGTTTACACTCCTGAGCTGAGCCTGTGCACCTGGCTCTTCTGATCACTCCTGATCTTCCCAGCTTCTCCCTCAACACTTTACCCGGAGAGTGTTCCACAGAACTGCGCGCACAAATCCTCATGCAGCTTTTGTGTCTAGGGAACTCCACTGAAGACAAATGTGTCCAGGTTAGGGAAAAGGAAGGTGACACCCAGGACCTGCCAAGCAGAGCTGAGCACCACCCTCGAACCAAGCCGGATGGAGAAGTGGAGACTCAGGGGAAACCCCTCCTTCGATCAAGGTCGCTGGCTGGGAGGGGTGGAACTCAGACTTAAAGCCAGGGCAGACTCGGTCTCCAAAGCCCCTGCTCTCAACTCGCTGCTGGTGGGTGGCATGTCCACAAGGTTTTGCAGGTCCCAAGCTTTCCTGAGAAGCAAGGGGAGTTGCACTGTTTGCAACAGTGGCCTGGGGTCATTGGAGGGGACTGAAACTGAGGACCAGTGTAATGCTGCATAGTGGAACGACATCTCCTAGGTGGCCATCTCTGCTGCTGCCGATATTCAAGGCCTGGCGGTCACGTCACAAGCATGTCATGGAGGGACTACTGTGAGTGACAAGAAAGACTCCTGTGAACCCACAATGCAGAGCTGCTGAGAGTCTTGGTCATCAGAACATGTGCACTCGAGTCAAGGTTAAAGAATAGCCTTGTAAACAGCTCGCCGGGGAGCAATTTGTGTCATCACCCAAATGAAGAAAGCTGAAAGCCAGCCTCGCATCTGTCCATCCGATCGCTGCCTGAGCACGCGGCTGGCAGAGGAGGCTCTGCGTCCGGGTACAAGAAAGGCATCTACAAAAATAACAGGAAAACTAGATGCAGATGCTTTCTTCAATTAGCTTTGACAGAAAAAGGCAGCACAGAGAAGAGAAAAGATCAGTGCTACGCGTGAATTTCCATTTAGCTGTTTTCCATGAGTCACGGCATTTCAGAAGATGTGTGTCTTTCTTCGGTCAAGCTGGAGGAAACTATTTTAATTTTCTTGATAACACTGGGGTTTTGCAATCAATCTATTTTTAACCAAAGCTTTACAAAATATGACCATCACGTGAGGCTATTACTGAAATCTAAATAACACCACCAGGAAGCAGTGATTCAATGTCTTTCCAAACGTTCCAAACTAACTCACACTAATTACATCTTCCTAAAAAACAATACTATTTCTGGGCTATTTTTGCCATAGTTCTTTTTATAGAAGAGGAAAAATGTCCAAGCGTATCAAGGTTAAGATGAAAGGTATTTCATTAAGACACAGAGACTGTTGCAAAGAGTCTGCTTAAAATGCTAATGTTGGCAGTTTTTCCATCATGTTACTGATCAGATTTTTAACATTTTGTTGGATGATGTAGTAAATTCAAGTTTGTTTTTTTTTTCATCTTCCTGAAATTTTTGTCCTAGTTACAGGACCGACTGAGCCACACTTTGTTTTGTCTGTGGTTTTCTTCCCTTTATTCTTTCTTTGCATTGTAGTGTGGGGAGTTCTCAGCCTCCAGTTCCTGTTGGAATCATAAGGATTGTATCTGAGGACACAAACACTCGCTGGCATGGCGGCTCACGCCTGTAATCACTGGGGGCACTTGGGAGGCAGAGGCAAAAGATTGCTGCAAGTTCAAGGCCAGCCTGGTCTATGTAGCAAGACCCTGTCTCAAATTAAAGTAAATAAGGGGGCTGGGGAGATGGCTCAGCGGTTAAAGGCGCTTGCTAGGAAACCTTGACAGCTGGGGTTTGGCTCCCCAGGACCCACGTAAAGTCAGATGCACAAAGCAGCTCACGCATCTAGAGTTCCTTTGCAGTGGCTGGAGGCGTACCCATTTCCTCTCTCACTCTCATTCTCTCTCTCTCCCTTTCTCACTCTTTATCCCCACCTGAAAGTAAATAAATAAAAATGTTAAAAAATGGCTTAAAAGTAAACAAAAACACAGATGCCCAGACATCATGAGACCGTGAGTTCAGAGGCCTGGGTTAGGTCCTCAACATCAGAATTTTCAGGAGATTCAGTAGAATCCTGATGCTCGCTGAAATGAAGAAGCACTGTTTTAAGAGCCTGGAATTTCCAAACTTATCCGCAGCATTGTATCAAATGTTTTTCAGGTACTAGTTGGATATTCCTTGTTTCTGGAAAAGCCAAGACACAAAATCGAAAACCTACAGAACCAAAACCAGTCTTGAGAGGTAAATTCTGTCTTTTAAAGGAATACTCCAAGGTCCATTTTTTTTTAATGTATAGTGAAATGTGAATTTCATGCAATATTCAAGGTGCTTCAGTCTACAATCTAATACACCTAACACACACACACACACACACACACACACACACACACACACGCATTTGTAGCTGGCCTCCCAAGTGCTAGGATTACAGGTATATACCATCTTACCAGACTTAACTCACATATGTTTTTCAGAGGATGGAAAATGCATATATAAACCCAATTTAAGAAAACTTTCACCTAGTCTTGTTCCTTGATCAAGGTCAAGGACACTCTGCTCTTAGGAGTTTGGGGAAGATTGGACCTTGAATGGTGCCCTCCCACCTTCCCAGCAGGTCTCAGGAGTCCTCACAGCCAGCTTGCAGAGGCTGGAGGCTTCTGATTGGCCTGCTGGGAGGCTTGGGCACAGGGAAGAGGCGTGTACTCTAATGGCGGATGGCAGCAGCCAGCTGATTGTGTTGGAGCCTGCCCAAGCTCACAGTGCTGGTGGCTTTACTTGAATCCCTCCTCACCTCTCATTCCCAGCACACTGCTTCTGGAGAAGGAAGGTTCATGATGGATAGAAGGCCAAGGTCATTTGGGGACATGACTGGATGAGTCAAATCTCTTTCTGCAAACCTTGCAAAGTCCAGGTATATTTCCCTGTTAAATCCCTTATCAACAGGTCATCTCTCTGGACAAAACCTAATGGGTCCTCAGATAGGATCCTAGGAGACCAGTGAGGGGCTGGGTGCTCTGCCCTGTAACCTCAGAGCCCAGCCACAAAGGAAACCCCTGAGCATCAGCTAAGCAGGAAACATCCATGCCTACATCCGGAACCCGACTTTTGCCTTGCAGACTGGAAGAGCCAGGCCTGAGCAGACCATGTCCCTGTTGTAGCACATTATTATATGCTGGAGGCCAATACTTCCCTCATCTCCTAGACAAGCCCCCCTCCTGGCCCATCATCTCCTATTGCTCTCTCTTGCTTCAGCTCTTGTCCTGGGTCCCTCTACTGGCCCTATCGGAGCCCACCCTCAGCTGGGGCCACCTTCCACTGCTCTCAGCAGAAAACAGGCTTAGCCCAGACTGGACTGGGCCCATCTCTGCTTCTGACAATGCAGATAGAGCAAAGCGGCAGGTCCGGTTCAGAGACCAGGGAGCTGGGCAGGACTTAGGCATTAGGTGATGCATCAAGTCAGGACAAAGGCAGGCAGGTAAAGAGAGACAGATGCCCAGGCTTATAGCTGGGGCTGGCATGAGAGCCGGACACATGACATGAAGAGGAATGTTGCATGCCCGAGTGTGGCAGCGTCTGAATTCCAAGCCCAGCAGATGTGAGAGGTATGGAGAAGAACACACCGTTCTTTATCCCACCTCACACAGGCTTGAACCCACTTAAGTCAACGAGCCCAGGTGGAAAGAAATGAAAACAAGCAAGAAACAGCACAGGGATTGGACAGTCTGGCTCAATCTGAACATGCTCCCAGATGAATGGACACCTTGCCAAGATGGTAGGGCAAGCAAAGTCACACGCCGCCCCCAGGCCGGCAAGACCCATTCTTGGGATGGTGATACAACTGACTCATGGGGCAGGGAGGCTCATGGTTACAAAACTCTTAACAACACTGAGTGTGCTGACTTCCCAGCAGGGCGCACTGCAGCTGAGTTGATCTAGGCAAATAAGCTGATGAGTCCAAAGGGATCCATCACTGACTACAGACCAAGGAGTCATGTCACCCAGCCCCAGCCTGTACTGTCTCTCACCTGAGTAGCTCCCTACCCTCCTGAGCTGAACCCTCAACACCCTCCAGAGATGAACTCCCCCCATTCTTCACGCCATGGCCACAGGGGAACTTCTCACACCCGACAGGGAGCCCAAGCCCGCTCTAGCTAGAAACCCTCAGTGACCCGCAGTGTTCTGGGAGTGAATGCCCACCCTTCCTTCCCTTGACCACCTCAACTGGTTTGCCCTTGGCTCTTCTTCCAGATCTCACTAGGCAGTACCTTCCCCCTACAGACTTCCCCAGTCGCGTCCAAGGCCACGTTATTGCCGTTCTTACTCTCCCCCTCCATGGTGTGCTATGTTGTCTGGGCGAGGTACAATTATTTCTTGGTGCCTGTTCCACATCCACTAAACAGTAAAGTCTGTGACAGCGGGGCCACCGTCACTACCACATTCCTTACCAAGCACAGCATCTCTCAGAGGCGTGGACACACAGGAAAAGAGGAAGAGCACCTTTCCTCCCAGCTGCTCCTCCTGAGCCCGTGCCGATGGTCCCAAGCACAAGGTACGGGAGGACAGTCACTCTTGGAAAAGGGGCCATACATGGTCCCTTATCATCAGTATCAAAATCCCAAGACCTTTGTGGAGACAGGTAAGAAGCGAAGCACGGCAAACCTGAATTAGTGTTCAGTTACTCAGAGATGGATGAAATCTCAAGAATTTCCAAACATGACCATTACTGCTGTCTCATAGGTTGGTCTAGTGCCCTCCACAGTGGTCCTTCAAGGACACACTATTACCTGCATTTATAGGCGAGGAAACAGGCCCAGTAGAGTTAGTCACTTCCCAAGGGCAGCGGCGGGGGAGGGGGGGCACCATGGGCTGTCCCTATTACCACAGCCAGCTGACTAAGGGCAGGGTCTTCCTCTGGCTCCTTCCCCACGACCCTCTCCTTTCTCCTTCCCCTTGGTCCCCGTGCTTGACTCTCATCACAGTGGCTCAAGGGAGCTCTGGCAGGATGCAGAGAAGCCAATCCTGATGGAGACTACAGCGTGTGCAAAAACGCGGCTCTGTCCCCTTTGTCTGCTATGACGCTAACATGATAATGAGCCCACCAGCCAGAGCTGAACATCCGTCCAGATTCATCTAATACCTTTCAACATCAAATATGAGAGAAAAACATAAACAGTTTGGGGCCACAGGCATGCTATGTATTTGTGAAGCAAAACAAGGCAGGTTGTGTAAATATTTAGCAAAAAGAAAGAACTGAACCGATTCCAAAGAAACATCTGGGATGACAGATCGAAAAGAGCTGTGGTTTCTAGTGGGAACATCTCTGGGAAGACGCAAAACACCCGGCCATGGTTCTTGGATTCCACCTCACGTGCACTCACCAGGCACCTCTGGCAGCCCAACTCCAAATGCTTTTCCCACAACTTAAGTGTTTACTACACAACTGGGCAATTTCCAACAGCCTAAATGAAATAAACATGCTTTCCTAACTGTTAAAATGCTTTATTTCTCTTTCAAACAACAGAAATTCAGTAACAGTGTTAATAGTTGAGATCAAATCCGGATTTTTTTTTTCTTCTATGTTACCTAATATGGTAAGAAATGGACTGCTGAATGTGTTTGAGGTTTCAGCCTCTGGCAGCAGTCCAAAGACTAAGTTTGGATATTCCAAAGAAAATAAGCCATGTATTTGAAAGTGTGGTTTTCATGAAGTTACCTTCATGACTGACATTTGGAAACACACCATCTTTTTTCCAGAACTGATACCACGGGGTGGACTGCATAGTTCACAGGACCCCTGTGGGACCAATTAGCTGCTTCACATTCTTCCCCTGCGGGGCCCAAGTGCATGGCTCAGTCCACACAGCCCGTCCTTGCCCTCTCCTGCAATGTGTTAGGAAGAAGACCCAGCTGCCTTGGGTGGGCTGAGACAGAGTGCTCACAACTTCCGGCTATTTTCCCAGGCCGAGGTGCACGCTGTGTCCGTCTGTCCTTTGGAGCATTCTGTCCCACTGCCTTCTCCTCCCAGGGTGGCAGCTCCCTCCTCCTCTAATCCACTGCTATCTGCTGAGGTCCAGACTGTGTCCCGACCCTGTGGACAGCCGCATGTGTCAGCTTGAGAACAGCACTCCTAGGGTGGACCTTCCCTTTCAAGTGGGCTTCTGTGAGAGCTTCAGAGGGGCATCCACTGACAAGTCCCCACGCCTGCTTGCGACAGAGGATCCCTGTGGGACGCTGGGCACCGACCCTTCTGAACTCTGGGCACTGAGGAAAAGGCAGCAAAATTCCAGAGACTCCTTCTCCACCTGCTCTTCCCAAAGGCTTGGCTGTGTCCCTGGGTGCTAGCAAACCTAAGAAGGGCAGGGGAAGTTCCTGGGGCAGATATGATCACCTCGTGCCACTGCTGCTGTCCAAAGGCTGCTCCTGACACCAGCTACTGCAGGCCCTCCTTTTACTACAACTTGCTAACCTCCTAGGTTCAGCTCTCTTCAAATTTCAATGTGCCTACAAGTATGTAGGTTCCTTGGTACTTATGGTTTGGAGATAAAAGCGTTACCCGCAAAAGCTCATGCATTGAAGAGTTGGTCCCCAGTGCAAGCAAGCATTCAGAAGTAGGGAGTGAGTGAACCCTGGGTGCTCAATCTCATCAATGGAGAGTCTCAGGGATTCATCCACTGACGGACCAAAAATGTGAACAGACTCGAAGGTGGTGGAACTAGGGAAGGCAGGGACAAGTTGAGGGAAGGGGGTCACTGGGTGTGTGCTCTGGAGAGAAATATCCCATCTTTGGTTCCTTCCTATGGCTCTGCCATGAATTCCCCACTGCTATAATGTCCTGTCTTGCCTCTGGCCCAAAGCAGTAGAGCCAACCAGTCATAAGATGAAACCTTTGAGTCCATGAGCCAAAACAAATCATTTCTCCTTTTAAATGATTCATCTCAGGTATTGGTCACAGTGATGAAATATCTACTAACACGGGACTGTTAATAAAAATGCACACTTGAAGTCAGTATGCCTGCAACAGGGCTGTGAGTCTGTGTTTATATGAAGTGCCCAGAAGATGCAGGTGCTGGTGGTCCTGTGCAACACTCCTGTCAAATCTTACCAGAGTGGACCTGCCCAGGATGGACCGACATAACATGTAAACAGGGTTCTACCCTTACTAGGACATTTCACAAAATTATCACCCATTCTTTTGAGGTAGAACTTAAACTCAGAGGTCAAAGAGCTTGAGGAAGTCACAAATAATGGTAGACAGCGATCCGTGTGACCCAGGATGGCTTCACTGGGAGCATGGGTAGAAATACAGATGACTTGGCCCTTAGTAGGTCCAGGGTGAGCCGAGAATCTCATTTCCAACAAGTATTAAGGGATGTTCAAGAAGTTGCACCAGGACTACACTGAGAACCACTGTAGGAGACCACAGGGGAGGGTGCGCTGCAAGGCCTATATCTTAGTCCCAGGACCTTGATACCATCTGCCAATCATACACCCCTGAGTCCCCAAATGCTGGTCCAATTTGCCCTATATGACCTGCTGTAGCTGGACCTGTCATTGGAGCCCCAAGGACGGTGGCAGCCGCTCAGAACTACAGTGAGGCAGATGAGGCTGGAGGACTGAGAGCTATCATCTCTCCCTGTGCATCAGAATCACTTGGAAGCTTTAACAGAACAGAACGCCTTATCCTGGCCTCCTCTCTAAATCCTGGGCAAGTATTTTGTCAATTCTTCCCAAGAAACTGAAGCTAATGTACAGCCAGAGTGGATATTTCCTGCAGGAAATAAGGTGGTAGAGAAATGTAAGTGGATTAATTATAGGAATTATTATTTCACTCGTAGGGTTGAATGAGACAACAAAAGTCACCAGCATCCAGTGTCCCAGATAGGCAGGGAGACTCCCTAAGTGAACGCAGCATCTTGAAGCTCTCACAAAACCGGCGGAGGAAAGGGTTTCAAGCGAAACTGCAGAGTTGGCTGAAAGTGGCTCCCTGGTGACCTGCTCTTAGAGTGGTTATCGGTGCCCAGGGCTGGGCCAAATCCTGTGATCCAAGGCTGAAAGTATCTCTGGACTTTGCACAAAGCTGGCAGGGACATAGAAAAGTTTAATCACAGCTGATTGAGATGAGTGAATCATACATAGGGGCTTTCCAGCTAAGGCCTTGGGGACCTGACCTGGCTCCGGGTCTCTCCCAATTATTACAGAGAATCTGGGCTGCGATGGTGGGGAATCGGAGGTTCATTCATAAGCAGCAGCTGTGGGTTTAGACAAGCTGAAGAGGTGGGTGCTGCATTACATATGACCTGTCCACAGCTGTACAAGATAGGTATTTGTGAATGGATGAATAGATGGTCATTGGGGAAGGAAGTGAGGGAGCAAAGAAACACAGGTAGGAAGGAAAGACAGAAAGAAGGAAAGGTGAAAGAAAGAAAGAAAGAAAGAAAGAAAGAAAGAAAGAAAGAAAGAAAGAAAGGAAGGAAGGAAGGAAGGAAGGAAGGAAGGAAGAAGGGAAGGAAGGAAGGAAGGAAGGAAGGAAGGAAGGAAGAAGGAAGAAAGAAAGAAAGAAGGGAAGGAAGGAAGGAAAAGAAAGGAGAGAAGAAAGCTTTGCTTGCACCTACTACCACTGTTGGACTAATGATTCCCAATACTAACCCAAAATGCTGACCCAGTTCCCTGAATGCAGGGGAACCCAGAAGAACCCAAACCACAGTGGTGCAATGCAGGGGAAGTGGCCCAAATGAACTTCGCTTTGAACTGCTCACAGGTTAACCTCTCCCACATCCGCTTCCTGGCTGGGGAACCTAGGCCATTCCTCCCAGTGAGGTGCTGGGGTCACTGACAAGGCATCTGCTGTTTCTGCTCACCAGGATCGAGGTTCTCCAGAGTTCAGCCACTGGAAGACACTGTGAGGACTGACTTAACTTTGCGTCCCCTGGGTAGTCCTTGCCAAGTCTCTCTGCTCCTCCCTGTTTGCTCTCTGAACCCTATACCCTTGGGCATATTCAGTTACAGCTAGAGGCCCTGATGTCACCTGGAATGCCCCGGGCCTCTCTGCAGCTTCCCTCGTTCCCCACTGAGAGCGGATGCTCAGGTCACTCAGAGATCAGCTGTGGTTAGTTCTGCAATCCCTCCCTCCCTCACAAACTTTCACCTGATCCCAGCCCCCTCCATGCACCACATCTGCTCCATCTTTTCTCAAGTGCCCCTAGCCTTTTTGGTGAGAGGAAACATCACTCCCCCTGCTCCAGAATACTCTACCCCTCTCTGTCAGAATCACCTCAGACATCACTGAGGCTTGCACTCTGAGGCCAGCCACTGATCAGTCCTAGCACGTCTGCTGGTTTGCCCGCCCAGCATTCCTTCCTCCTCTCAGGAGTCACCTCTGTACAAATGTTGGGTCCAAGTGCCTCAGGTGGAGAATCTAGTTTCAGCCTGGCTCAGGGTCTCTTTAGCCCTCAGGATCAGTCAGGTCATCAGGATAAGGCCAGGGGCCCAAACTGAGCCAAAGGAGGCAGGCCTGGGACACTTGCAGGGACTTCAGCAGGAAGACTTTGGGTCACTACTACACAAGCCCAGAGCTGCATGTGAACATGTGTGATGTCACACGAGGAGATCCCGCTGATGATCTGCCCCACACAGAGGACAGGAAAGCCAGAGATGGAGAAAAACGCACACAGTCAGTTCACATGACTTGAGACACTTATGTTCGCTGAGGCAGTTGTGGATACTGGATGAGCAAACAGGGAGCCACTACTCCTGGGGGAAATACAGTGAGCAGCAGCTCCGGCTTTTGTCAAGCGATCAGCATAGAAACTTGTTTTGTGAGTGTGTCTGTTTAAAGACCTCACCTTCAACACGTAGTGCTGATTGGTTAACATTGTACTCACAGCCCCCAGTACTGTAACTCATGAACTCACACCTGCAGGAAGGCTAACACACCCTATCTGCCCCAGAGGGTGAGTTACAGCCATGCTGAGTGGAGTGACGGCACTTGGTGGAGAGGGATGGAGTGTTCTTGAACATGGGGAATGACTTCCTCTCACAAAAAAAGCCTGGTTGGGGGGCTGGAGAGATGGCTTAGTGGTTAAGCCCTTGCCTGTGAAGCCTAAGGACCCGAGTTCGAGGCTCGATTCCCCAGGACCCACGTTCGCCAGATGCACAAGGGGGCGCACGCGTCTGGAGTTCGTTTGCAGTGGCTGGAAGCCCTGACACGTCCATTCTCTCTCTCTCTCTCTCTCTCTCTCTCTCTCTCTCTCTCTCTCTGTGTGTGTCACTCTCAAATAAATAAATAAAAATAAACAAAAAAATTAAAAAGCCCAGGGCTATTTGAGAAAAGATAGAGCAGATGTGCTGCATGGAGGAGGCTGGGATCAGGTAAAAGCTTGTGAAGCAGGGGCAGAAGAAAACATATTTTTATTATATTTATAGGAGAGAGAGAGGGAGAGAGAAAGCAGACAGACTGGGCACGCCAGGGCCTCTTGCTACTCAAATGAACTCCAGATGCATGCACCACTTGGTGCATCTGGCTTCGTGTGAGTACTGGGGAATCCAATCTGGGCCAGAAAATGCCTCTGACCACTGAGCCATCGCCCCAGCTCTTGGGTGGCATTTTAAATAGCCAAATCACGAAGAGTAATCACAAAAATATTAAAAACCAGAGGAACGAACTGACCACAAGAAGGCCCCCTGCTGACAGTGGCAGACTGGAAAGGCAGAGCGCCTGCTGCCTGATGTGCCCTCAGCTGGGAACACGCACACCAGGCTGCAGAAGCCCCCCCCCCCCCCCCCACTCAGCACACGTCCATGAGCAACTGCTTCACAAGCAATACTTTTAGGGTTGCAAATACATTTTGGCAACGAGGAGGACTGAGTCTATTTTCTTGGCGGTGTTTGATCACCTGACTCCTTTTATACCTGAAGCAAGAAACCTCTTCCAGTCATATGAGACAGTATATTTCTTTTTTTAATGTTTTTTTTTTTATGACACTGGGGGTGGGGAGAGAAGTGGTGCAGCAGAGCCTCCAGCCACTAAAATCAAACTCCAGATGTGTACGCCACCTTGTGCGCATGTGCGACCTTGTGCATTTGGCTTACATGGGACCTGGAGAGTCGAACATGAGTCCTTAGGCTTCTCAGGCAAGCGCCTTAACCACTAAGCAATCTCTCCAGCCCTATTTCTTTTTTGTCCAAGCTAGTTGGGTGGTCATGGGAACTTGGGCTGGTTCCACAGTTGCTCAACGTGAGCATGAAGGTCTCCTGGAAGAAGACACTAGCTCTTCTAATCAGCCTTTGGAACAGTCTAGTATCTCAGACTTTCAACATCCTCATTATCCTCTACAAGGGAAGAGGTCCACCTTTCCAGGTCTTGCTTGTACGGTTTTCCAGGTTTCATCTTGAAGTACTTACTAAGTTCAAGATGACAACCCTCCTTCTTCTGCCTGTCAAAATAAGAGTGGGGCTCTTTTCCTTGGGAGCTATGGCGTGTCACTTCCCCTGAATCCAAATCAGCCTGTTACAACTCCAGTTGTGGAAAAGGCACACTTTCTTCATAGCCCTTGAGTGCTCAGAGCCAATGCCACCCTTTCCATATGTGAACATTTAGCAGAAGAGAGTTCCCAGGAACAGGTCTCAGTAGGGGTTTGGGTTTGTGGCTCTGATCCTTGGTACTTTCTACTGGTAGGCTGTATTTCCAGTTTTTACTGTCTCTCCTACCATTTTCTTTTATTTTAACGTTTATTATTTAGTTACCAAAAGAGCACACCCAGGCTTTTACCACTGCAAATGAACTCCAAATGCATGCACCACTTTGTTTTATGTGGGTACTAGGGACTCGAACCTGGGCCATCAGGTTGTGCAAGCAAGTGCCTTCCATCACCCCAGCCCTCTTCCACCATTTCTTAGTTGATGGATCAAAACCTATGAGGGGAGAGGCTTCGATGAGAGAACAAAATCCCAGCAGGAAAGAGCCTTAGGAATCTTTTGGACTGAGATAAGGAGACTGAGGGTCAGAGAAGAAAGGAACTTCCCAAGGTCACAAAGTGAAGACCAGAACAAAAAGCAGGGAATACCAACCTCTTTCCACCACTGTTTCTATGTGCAGTGCTACAATTGCTAGAGTTAAGTTTCCACCCACTTGCTTCCAACAAACAGCAGTAGAGTCCAAGGTCCGTTCACAGACAGACGGAACTGTCACCGTGGCCAGCGCCACTCCAGTGCTTCCAAGGATACCTTACAGATCTTCTCACAACCCATGGTCACCGCCCCTCCAGCTAGGGAAAGATTTAATTCATAAAGAGCTCCATCACCTCTACCTGATACCCACCTCTGTGCAAGTATCACTTGCTGAGGTCCCTGAGTCAGCATGCCAGGCTGCAGAGCGTTCTGAGGCTTGACTTCTTATCCCTCTCCCACTGTTCACACACACAACCCCCTCTCCACTATGACACCCAAACTTTCAATACAGGTGGCCCTGGAGGGCCAATGAATGAGACATCCACCACCTAGAGAAAGCCTCCCTTGGGGAAAGGTCCAGCTCCCCAAGTTAAGCCACTCCTATCACAAACAGGCCTTGCCTGGCCTCCTGCCTCACCAAGCCTCCCACCCTAACTTTCCCAAGGTCGTCTATATTCATCTTTTTTCTAGCCCCAAATCACAAAAGTCCAGGGACAGAAGGGTCTGAGATCCTAGTCTAACAATCACAAACATTAAGTCACCCATGGGGCTTTTAAAAAATATTTATTTGAGACAGGGAAAGGGAGAGAAGCAGACGGGGAGAGGGAGAGAGAGAAGGAGAGAGAGAGAGAGAATGAGCAAGCCAGGGCCTCCTAGCCATTGCAAATGAACTCTAGATGCATGTACCACCTTGTGCATCTAGCTTTATGTGGGTACTAAAGAATTGAACCTGGGTCCTTTGGCTTCAGAGGCAAGTATCTTAACTGCTAAGCCATCTCTCCAGCCCCCCCCAAGGGGGGTTAGCACAAGTTTTAAACAAACATGCACTTTAGCTTATTTAATACCCAAGCCTGAGCACCAGCAAGCACTAAGGCTTGTCTGTGTGCTGTCCTGCTGCTGGGAGCTCTTCCAAGCCATCTCCCCACAACCGGTTTTCATGCTGTGTGTCTGGAAGTCACATCTCACTCTCTATGGTTCATAGACCCTGTCCTCTCTTCCACCTTAAGGATCAATGCCCACATCTCCAGTCCTATTGTGTTCTTCTCAAGAGCAAACCAGCCAGAAAGAGAGCTCAGAGGCCTGGCTGTTCACTCTTCACCAAGTCTCCACCGGCATCTTGAAAGACCTTCCCCCAGTGCACCAGTTCTGGCTACTATGACTTCTATCCACATCCCCTCCAAGGACATTTCTGGATACATGCAGTTCATGCTATCCTTTGTACTATGAGATGCATGAAGACTTCACATAGATAAGTGTCCACCCGACTCTGGTAAGCCAATTAGTGATTCCTTGGCTTGAGCCTGACCTGCCTTTGGCCACCACTTCCTTGGTCATCTTCCCCTGATGGGTTTCAAGAAACCACATCCTGTGGTCAAGTGCAGAAGTCTGGGGGAAAATAGCTCTTTCCAGAGGAGGTGACTTCACCTTTCAAACCATCATTTCCTGCTTGACTTGTTTTCCCTTTCTCAGCCCTCCCAAGTATTTGCCTTTATACTGTGTGTTCCTTAGGACTTCAGCCTGGAGAGTGGGGGGTAGAAGTGCAGGAACAACCAGTCCTTCTGAGTCTGTCTGTGTCAGCATCACTGTCTTACAAGCATGTGGAGGTCACCATCAGGTGATGTGTCACATGGGAAGAAGACACAAATAAATAAGACATAAATCTTGCCCCTAATTCTCAGTTCTTACCCCGATATACAAACCATTAGTCACCAAGACTATGAACATTACTATTGTCCTTTAGAAACAGCTGGGCTTTTGTCATCCTTGATACCATTCGACTGAGTCTTATCCTAAGTCTTATGGGTAGGATTGCATCTTCCTCTCTCCCTCAAGATTCATATGTTGAGGTTTTAACTCCCAGAAACCCCAGAGTGTGACTGCATTTGAAGTAGGGCCATTAAAGTGGTGACTAAGGTCACGTGAGTAACTCCCCTAGGCTGAATGGCATTCTTATAAACACTGGGAGAGGGCTGAGGAGACAGTTCAGAGGTTAAGAGGGCCTGATGCTCAAACATGAGGGCCTCTTGGGCCAGAGACAGCTAAGTTCAGCTCCCTAGATCCGATGTAAAAAGCTGGTTGTGACCATGAATGTATGTAACCCCAGTCTACATGCATAGTGGGACAGAGACCAGAGAATCGCTGGGTCATGCTAATGGACACCAGTTCTGGGTTGCAGGACAGACTCCTTAAGGAAAGAAATATGCAGATGAGCAATAACAGAATGACATCTTGTACTGAGTAAAGCCTTTGGGAGGTAATTAGGTCATGAGCGTGGAACCCTCACCACTGTGACTAGTGCCCTTATAAGAGAACTAGTGATCTTTCACCTTGAGAGAGCACAGCTGGAAGACGCCATCTGTGGCTCAGAAAATTAGCCCTCACCACATACCATATTTATTGGTGGCTTGATTTTAGACTTCTTAATCTCGAGAACGATAAGAAACACATTTCTGTATTTAAAGCTACGTGGTTTATAGTATTTTGTTATAGCATCCCAAATGGACTAAAGATTGAACTTCCAGTCTCTAGAACTATGAGAAAATAATTTCTTGCAGTTTGAGCCACCTGATCCATGGGGTGTGTCACGGAGGGCTGAGATGATGACAGCGAGCAAAATGCTGACTCACCTATTCACCAGGCTTTGCCTGAAAGCCTACTATGTGTAAAGCACTAGGTTAGGCACTGTGTCAGATGCCAAAGTAAGAATGCAGCAGCGCACAGTAAGGTTATGGAGAACAACAGAGCACAAACATGCCTGTCATATAGAACAGTGTAAATATTGTGGCACAATAATTTTTGCTATGAAAATAAACACTTGCTTCAATTTGACTAGTATGTTAAAGAACAACTGAAGGGAAATGTGAATCTTGTGTTTGCTTGTCAGTGAGACACAGATAAGCACAGAAAACTGCACCTGTCTTATTAACATATAATAATAATACACACAGTTCAGACACCCTGGACATCTACTAACAATCTCGGATCACTATGTATTACAAGCCACACTTATCTACATTGGGTGTTAAAAGTATCTGATTTCACATGACTGTCCTAACACCACACAATGGGGCTAGAAAGACAAGCTCAGCAGTTAAGCATACTTGTTTGCAAAGCCTGTCCATCTGGGTTTGATTCCCTAGTACCCATGTAAAGATCTGGTATTCATTTGCAGAGGCAAGAGGCCCTGGAGTACCCATACTCTCTGTCTTTCATAAATGAATAAATAAATGATTTTTTAAAAAAAAATCACACACAGGTGGCAACACCTTCTAAGACTCACTTCCATAAGCAAACCTGAGATCATTTTCAAGGTCAGTTACTATTCTTAATAATATTTATGAATTCTGAATCAGTTTATCCACAAAATCTTGGCTACCATTTTCTTGTTTCTTAAAAATATTTTATTTAAGCACTTTCAAGCAAAGAGATACAGACGGGGGGGGGGGGGGAGGAAGGCAGAGAAAGAGAGAGAAAGAAAACGGGCACACCAGGGCCTCTAACCACGGCAAACGAACTCCAGATACATGCACCACCCTGGCTGACGTGGGTACTGGGGAATCAAACCTGGGTTCTTAGGCTTCACAGGCCAGCACCTTAACTGCTAAGCCATCTTTCCAGACCTTAGTTATCATTTTTCAACAGGCTCCTACTTTTTCTTTTATCTATCACTGGGAAATTACTGGGTGTTTTACTCTCAACTCACATTTCCCCAGTTTTTTTTTCAGCTCTTTTAAAAAATTATTTATAGCTGGGCATGGTGGCACACGCCTTTAATCTCTGCACTTGTGAGGCAGAGGTAGGAGGATCGCCGTGAATTCAAGGCCACCCTGTGACTACACAGTGAATTCCAGGTCAGCCTGGGCTAGAGTGAAACCCTACCTTGAAAAAACAAACAAACAAAAAAATTATTTATTTACTTATTTGAGACGGGGGGGGGGAGAGGCATATATATAGAGAGAATGGGCATGCCAGGGCCTCCAGCAGCTACAAATGAACTCCAGATGCATGTGCCACCTTGTATATCTGGCTTATGTGGATCCTGGGGAATCAAACCTAGGTCCATTGGTTTTGCAAGCAAACGCCTTAACCGCTAAGCCACCTCTCCAGCCCCAGTTTTCTTCAGCTTTTATTGCATGTCTTTATAAAGAGCAGTGATTTTTAAGAAGGTGGATGTTATTTTATGGCAGGAATTGCTTATTCAAACACTTCAATAACGAACTACATTCCAGGGAGCTACAGTCTAAGTAATAAGTGTCTATGATCGGTATCACAAGAGACACACAGGTAGAGAGCATGCAGATCTGATGAACGTTATCAGTGACACATGCTGCTGGCAATGTGCAGTCATTACAGGTAAAATTCAGGGGAAAGGTGATATATTAAAAACGAATGTCTAAAGATGCCAGAGGGTGAACGGAGCCATTAAATAAGCTAAATACATCCCTTGCCGTTAGGAAGTTTCTTACGACATCCAGGTTCCCAATGTGCTTACTGGAGCTCCACTGACCTGTCATGGAGTTTTCTGAAGTGCACAGCTGTTCTCTCAACTTCTCCACATCGTCAGGGTGCACTTGTTCATACAGGGTGCTCCCAAACCACTCTGACTGAGGCTGGTTCAGAACGGGGGTGACAGAGTCAGACACGTAGATCACTCGCCCCGTCTCAGCTGCCACCACGAACAGAAACCCATCAGCCGCCTCGAGGATCAAGTGCTTCAGCTCCTGGGAAGAAGGGACCACGTCAGTGCAGCACACAGGTGGACCCCATCGGCTCAGTCCTCTCGTCAGCAACCCCAACTTCTCAGACCCGCAGAGCCAGTCTGGTGCTCAAATGGTTTGGTGAGTGAGTGTTTTTTTTTTCTCACTGCTTAGTTTATTTTCTAGGAAAATGCACAAAACTTGCTCCATCCCTGAGACACAATCATTCTAAACACTATCTTAACCAGCAGAGAGAGAGAGAGAGAGAGAGAGAGAGAGAGGAGAGGAGAGGAGAGGAGAGGAGAGGAGAGGAGAACATGTCTAGCCCAGAGAGATGGAGAATAGGAAGTGATGATTAGAAGTTGAGTTGCTAGTGGAGTGAGGTCCACCACACACACACACACACACACACACGCACACCATCCTGAAACTAGTCATGACACCATGCCAGCGAAGTGCCTAGAACCTGGCACCTGATACAAATGGTGCTGGATGGCAGGCAGAAAGGAAAGTAGGAAGGAGAGAAGGAAAGAGATCGCATGTCCCACCACCAGGTGACCACCAGTGACCGCTCCCTGCATTTCCATGCTCGACACTGGTCCTCAATATAACGGGATCTTCTTTCACGTGTCTGCTGGGCTTCCTGAATCCTGGACATCGCTAGCATCTCCCAGGGAGGCAGCAGGGAACACTGCACGATCCATACCACTGTACAGTGAGAAAGAGGCTGGCGCCCCAGCTCTAGGGACACGTGGGGTTATCAGGGTCACGGCTTTCATTAAAGGCAGAAAAGGGACTACTTGCAGATCAAAGAACTGAAGGAAGCCTTGCTGCCATCCTCAAAGGGAAACAGACAGATCTGGCAAAATCAACTCTGTAAGTCAAGATGCCCTTTCTTCGTCACGCCTAAAGGCAACTCAGTGGGAGCTACCGACGCTCTTCTCACATCAAACTGAATCAAACACACCAGGCTCCATTCCTAGAGGGGGTGAGGAGCCAATCCCTCCACGTGCACCAAGGTCAACAGCCACCACCTCAGCCACCCCACGCGCTGTCCAGGCTCCAAAGAACAAAGGCATCCTTCTGAGTTGGCAGTCGGTAAACATTTTGTTTTTCTCTGTGAGTTCCACGGTCAAGTGCAATACCCACATTAAATGCTTACTATACAACTTAGTCATGACCAGTTAAGGGAAGGCAAAAGGTGGAGTGTGAATTCTCCAGCCTGCCTGGCCTGCCAGTCCTCAGGAGAGTCCAAAGATCCAAATCCTAGAAGCACTGATTTGCTGGGAGCACATTTTGTGCCTGTCTCCAAGCACCGAGGAGGAATTCAAACACTGGGAAACCAGGGCGGATGCAGGCTGCACAAGTGTTTTCAAAAGCAAGTTTATTTTGTCTATTTCCCATACTGTGCACTTCTGCTTCTCTGTGTCCCCTGGAAGTTTATGTGGTTCTGAGGACTGAATCAGCATTTTTATTCTCGGTGTGGGAAGATCTTCCCAACAGAAAGAATTCTTTATTTTTCACAAAATGGAGCGAGATGTCTACAAGTGAAGAAAGCAAGAATTCTTGTCACTCAAGGAGGCTGAGTGGCTCTGTCTGTATGAACACGCTTTCACCCCTCAGGCAAGGACAGCACAGGCCGTTGCTCATATCAGAGGCTCTGGATTGGGAAGACAAGCCTGACCCCACTTCCCTTCTCCAGCAAAATGAACAGGAGGGATCCATGCCCTTCCAGTTACTGCACAACTCTGAGTATGCTACTCAGTGTCCTCAGCCCTCAGCATTTCACAAGGTTTTCTTTTCAGTGAGATTTGTGAGTGGTTAAGTGAGCTTCTTTGTGGGAAGGGCTTAGCAAGAGCCTGGCACCCAGTAAAGGCGCTGTGACTGCACATGTCATTGCCGTCACCCATATACACTTTGATCATTTAAAGTCCTTTGTGCGAGGAGCAACTAAATGTAGGCAAAGGGAAAACACTTTTTAGCAACCCATTCTGTCTGATCAACTCTCGCCAGTCATCCTTTATTACCCTGTGCTAATCAGTCACTATGTCCCCAGGCTGGGAGCCAGCATGGCATTCACGTTGACAGAGGGAGGACTGAGGCCTGCACCATCATGCTCCATATCCTCCGAGGCATGATGCAGCCATTGTGATATCTTCCTGAAACCTGAAGAAGGAGGAGTCACGTGACTCCTGGGAGGATTTAAAAGGGTCAGCAGGTGATGCACCTGCCAAAATATCTGCCATGAGACAGGCAGCAATAAGTTCCTCTCCCTTGTCCTTCTAAACCCGCTGTCACAACACAAACAGACTCCCAGTCCCAGGAGAGTCAACAGTGTGCCACGCTTTCCTCATTTCTGCCTCTGAAGCTCCGGACACACTGTGTCCCCTGTTAAGTCTTTCTCTTCTCATCTCTGGTGCATATTCTGCAGCTCCCTGACAGCCTGTAGATGCCGCTGCTATCCTGAGCAGAGCCCCGGCTGAGACCCAGCTTCTTCTGTTCAATTTCATTTGGGCTCTACGCGCGCCGGCCTGTGAAACACTCTATTAGCCACCATTCTACACGCTGAACACTTAGCACTTCCAACCTCCATGTGATTTCACCTCTCCCCTCTCCACTCTACCCATCGCTTCATTCTTCTCACAAAAGCTCTTAGAGTGAGAAAGCTTTACATTCACCACTCCGAAGAGCAAACTAAAGCTTCGAGCGCTGGCCCATGTGTCCCGTGACCAGCACATGGAAGACCAAGGACTCTGAACACAGGCCGCCTGGCTCACGTAGATCCACTCACTAAATGCTCACTACGTGTGCATTTCTTCTCCCCACCTATTCCAAAACTAGCATGGGTGTAAAAAACTTGGCTTTGGGATCCTGGCAATCAGATCCCAGTGGCTAACCCCCTGGCTTCTTCTCTAAGCAGCTGACTGGCCTTGGGCAATGCACTGATGCTCTCTAAGCATCCGCATCCTTATCTATAATGCAAGGGACGAAGAGCGGGGGCTTGTCAACTCGTGGAGAGTAGGTGAGCAACACAGAGAAGTCAGGCATGTGAATGCTGCTGTCCCAGCCCCTGACCAGCGTTATCATCCCCGCCACCGTGATCCCCGTGGGGTGACTATCCTCTCACTCGCGTCATGCACACACTACTGGCTTCAGCGCCTTCTGCCGGTGTGCACAAGCTCAGCACTCCGCTCAGCTGTGCGCCGTGTTGAGAGGCTCCTCGCTGAGGTGTACGGGGGCTATGAAAGCTGGAGGCAGTTAGACCTGGCACCCCTGAAGAGAGTTTCTTGCTGATTAATGGAAGCAAAATTCCTCGCCTTCATCCCTTCCCCCGACCTTGACCCTCATGTCGTCACATAGCTCACTGCAGGGTGGTGACCCTGTGGCGTTCCCCGTTTCCACTAGTGACATCACCCAAGAAGGCACCTGCTCTGTGAGGAAGGAAGGCTTGTACGCGCCGTCAGTGGACTTGTTCCCGGTGCCCCTCATAGACTTCATGTGCGAGACGGCCATGCGGAGGATGGTGAGCTTGTCTGGCTTCCGCGCCAGGGCACTGCAGGTGGGGACCATGTCGGAGAGCTCCGTGATATACTGTGTCATCTTGTTCCGCCTGCGCCGCTCGATCTCACTGTGGTTCTCTCTTCCCAGAAAGCACGAGATCAGGAGGGGTGGGGGATGCAAAAAGAGAAGGATCAGACCAGCGGTCACTGGATAACGGGATAAAGTGGCACATTGGTAGCATCAGATGACCAAGTTCCAGGGACTGATTCCTAACAGCTGAGGGCTTTGGGTGCATGTTGGGTGAAGGAGAGCATTGATGCTTGCACAGGCTCCAAATATGTACCGAAGCCTTCTCAGTACCCCCATGTACCTACGGAATTTTAATAAGCATGCAAAACCAGCCCCCGAATCCTAGCCAGCACACTAGAGTGTCCCAACATGCTTTCAGTGCACACATATGAACTTACACATGGATGTGTGAGTGTATACACACACGTAGTTACTGCCTGCTTACATACTAACTTACATAGCTCACAATGAAAAGCACTCTAAGCTGGTCTCTGACTGATGCTTTTAAAAATTTATGATGGTATGAGTAAAACTGATAATGCATTCAAGAAAAATTTGTAACTCAACAGACATTAGCCACACATTAATGATGACTACCCACATAGCCATGGTGCTTTTCCCCTTCAGAAAGTTATACAATAAATTGTACAAGTTCTTCAATACCTATTATAAAACAATCACTGTTAGATGCTTAGCCAGACAGAGGCTAAGTATCCTGAGCTGGCTGAAGGCAGCCCAGAGCAAGCTGAGCGGCGTGGCTGAGTGTGTGGAATGTCTTTCCCCTTGACAATACCTTCAACTGACAAAGGGCTCAGTGGTAACTTGCTGCATCACAAGTTGAGGGACATGTGTGTGGCCTTACTAGTCATTGTGTCACCATTGATGCCACAAATTAACTGTATATATAGTTGTTGTAAACATCCCTTTTTGTGCTATGCCCAGAGTGTTTTCTGAAGCATAGTAATAGAACAGGTATAGTCCTGGCTTTTTTCCCCCCCCCCCGAGGCAGGATCTCACTGTAGCTCAGACTAACTTGAAATTCACTATATATTCTCAGGGTGGCCTTGAACTCGCGGCAATCCTCCTACCTCTGCCTCCCGAGTGCTGGGATTAAAGGCGTGCGCCACCACGCCCGGCAGTCCTGGCTTATTAATCAAGAAGTAACCAATAAAAAATACCTGCAAGGAATTGCCTAACTTGGTCTCTGGGATGCATTAGGATGAAAAATTAACATAAGGGCAGGGAAGATGTTTCCATATGGATATTATTACCTTCAGGCTTGAAAGAGAGTTAACAGTCAAGTCTGTTCAACACCACCAAGACAAAGGCGTTACTTGGGATGAAAGAACTGTCTAAAAATGCACTCCGTACCTGCTGCAGGACTGAGGACCCGTGGCTACTCCAGAAATGACAGTGACATGGACAGCAAGAAGGGAGCATGCTCAGGCACGCCTGCTCCAGTCAGTCACTGCACGTGTACCCATCGGCTTAACACCCCATCCCCCCAGGACGAGGGACAGCCATGCCAATCAGGCCCTACGGTGTGCCCGTCACGGGTGCCGGGGCCCTCTGTGGATGCAGCAGGAGTGCCTATAGAGGATGGTGTAAACCTTTGGGTACACACATTCCATTCAAGGAGCACTGAGCCAGCCTCATGGGCAGTAGAGGACAGCGGAGAAAACAAGCAATGCCCAAGGCAGGTCCTCAAACAGGAAGGTAAGACACCCACCATGCACAGTGGAATCTGAGCACAAGCTCTGGAAGGCCTGGGAAGATAAAAGCCAAGTGAGAGAAAAAGGAGAGCAGGGGAGGGTGGGAGGACAATGGGCAGGGGCTGGACTTATCTAGCAGCTGGGAGGAAGGATCAAAGGCCTATCATTAGAAGGAAGTTTTGAGGAAACTAAGGAGGTGGCCTGGCAGGAAGGGCAGACCCTGGACCTGAGGAGAATAGCCACAGAGCTCGTGGAGTTGGGGAATGTGCCAGACTACGGAGGGAAAGTTGATGCAGGGTGGACCACCGGTGGGCCAATGCTGCACATCCCTGCAGCTGACTTCTGAACAAGGCAGAGGCTGAGGCCAGCCAGTCAACTCCTGAAGCCAACCCCACGCCCCAGGTGGCTAACTGGAAAGGTGGAAACCGACCAGGCCAGGCCATTGTCTTGCTGCACAAAGCAAAGGTCTTCCAGGGTCGGGAAGCCATGCGTGCTTCAGGAGTAATGGCCCTGGAGGAACTGGGAAAGGATTTTGTTTAGAGTGGGGGCAGTATGACCAGAGGAAAGGGATAGGCAGGGGCACGGACATCCACCAGCCAGGGAAAGTAATGAAAGAAAGAATTCAGTTAGGATTCCTGGCTTTCTAACACAGGCAGGAATCCTTCCCGGGAGACACTGGAGCTCCTCTCCTCTCCCTCCACAATCCCAGAGTTCCTGCAGCTGCAAAGGGAAGACAGTGAACCAACAGCCCACGGCTGCTGAAGCGGGGACAGATCAGGCAAGGTACTTGTGGGCACAGCATGCTTGGGGCAGGAGCCAGAGCTCCCCCCACATCACTGCCTTCGAGCCCCTGGCAAGGAACTGGGGGCTGGGTAGCACAGACTTTCCTCTCTGCTAAGAGCAACTGCCAAGACAAACTTGCCCATTCCACCTGGGGTCTGCCCTGCATTCTCTCAGCCTGACCTTTAGGATCTCCCGTAAGCCTCACACGCTCCTCCCCGGACCTCTTCTCTATTCCCGCACACATCCCATCACTCAGCGCCTCTCTGAATCACAAGAACACAGTGCCTTACTCTGACTTATCTCAGTCCAGCACACATCGAGCTCCTTCTTTGCTGCAAACTTGTGTCTGGGCCAAATCTCTTGCAGAAATCTCTTCTCCTTTCCCCAGGCCAAATATGGCTGTCACCACCTGCCACCATGTGGCTAAGCTTTCTCCCATCCACCCTCTCCAGCATCATCTCCCTCTAGCTCAGACTTTATGGTGTGGCATATCTGCCCATTCTCTGAAACTCCTTCCATGGCGACCCCAGAACTTATAGAGTCAAATCCAAACCCTTCATCTAGCTTCTGTGGCATCGGCTCCAAGGCAGGAGCAAGGCATACTTGCTTCTAACGGTGTCACAATGCCATGGACCGACAGTGGGGTCAGGGAGCTCTGAGAGGTTCTCTAACAGATCCGAAGCAGCTCTACCACAAAACTCAACTTGTGGGTTCAGGTACAGGAAGAGGGCAATATGAGAGCAAGTAACTTAAAATCTGATGCATTTAAAAACTGTCTGCATTCACTGACAAGTGATCTTACCATTTTATATTTCATGAGATGAGCCCGAGTTACCAGGGTCAACAGAAGGGAGAGCAGTCAGCTGCCTAGCAACAAGATGCGATAGACGAGTGGCATCCAATGGATGCCTCACTTTGAAGTTCTTAACACGGAAGAGGCAAGGGAACGCCAGGTTGGGTAAAGAGAAGGACAAATCTCTAGGACCATGCTTGTTGGGTCCAGGGCACCACCTCCTCAGGGGCGGGGACAATTAAGATTGGTCTGGTAACCATGGGAACATGGCACCTGTGGAGCCCATATGCTTGTTGGGAGCCCAGTAGCATCCATAATGACGTCACCCTTCACCCTCACACACAGGGCCAGGGCTCTGCAGCAAGGACTGCTGGGGGCGGGGGAGGGCACAGGGATAGCTGACACCTCTGCTGGACCAAGAAGCCATATAGCGCTTGACCCTCGGGACACAGCTTGGGAGGGGGGAATCAAGGGCAGAGAAAGACATGCAACCCTTGCTGTATATTCACTTGGGCTTCTTTTCCAGCTCTGCTCCAGGGAGAGCTTCTAAGATTACTCAGAGCAATAGGGCACATCCCATCTTAAGATACAGAGAAGGGCAGCTCGTAAAAATCTCCTACTGACCTCCCGCAGGTGCTAACACAACCCCTGTGCTATTCTCTTGCCTGCTAAATGGTGAGGATAGGGCTGTGTGGGCATGGTGAGGAGGCAGAGAAGTCCTAGGGACACAGAGGAACTCAAGAACATGAAAAGCAGGCCTGGCTGAGAGGAGACATGTGCTAAACCTGAGTGTCTCCTGTAAGTGGGAGAAGCCCTGGCCTGCAAAGAGGGGCCCAGGCCCAGTGCCTCAGATAAGACCTGCTTCCAATGGGGCATACCCTTGACATGTTTCCACAGCCCTTACAGCTCAGCAAAGGCATGCTCATCTTTGCTGCACTTGACCTTCTTGGGGCCTGTAAGGAAATAGCTCCTCTATGTGTGGAAGAGGAACCCAAGGCTCAGAGAGCTACACAATTTATGAGCACGTGGGCCGGCCTGCTCACAACCACTCCTACAGAGTATTGGCTGGTCGTAGGCACGGGCAGAGGGGATTGCAAATGCCTGAAGCTCCCAAAGTGACACAGCTCAGGACGACTTATGAGTCTAGAAACTATTTTTTCTCCACGGTGCTGAAGCTCTCATGTGATTCAGGTCACACCCTCTCAAAGCTGACCAGGTAGGAAAGACAGAAGGTGCCAATCACGAGAGAAATGACTGATCCATCTGAGCATCATAGGAAGAACTTCCTTCTTTTAGAAATACTGTGTGCCAGCACGTTCTCACCTGAAGCCCAACCCCCACAGCTAGACTGACACAGTCCACACAGTCATTCAGTTGCCCACGAGCTCCACCCAACTTTTCTGTAATACTTTTTCACATCTGCAACCAAGCACATCTGCAGAGGTAGGGAGAAGACCAGGGAAGACTGGCAGGGCTCTTAAGTGAGGGCTTGTTCTGCAAGACCCAAAAGTTCCTTCTGCTTTATAGGAACCTCATGTCGTCCATCCAGTGTGTCCCTAACAATGGGACTGATACAAGAGATCAAACAAAAGCTGGGAAGCCCCTATTGCAGAAAGAAAGTGCCCTGCTCACATCCCCACCTCGAAGCGAAAACAACTCTCTCCGCTAAGACACGCAGACCCAGACTTCTCAGCCCTCTTCTCTTTCTGCCAGGAAGGACCTCTGCAGGGCTTGCCTGCCTTGTGTGTTGTCCCTTATCAATGGAATTTTGATTAGCACACCTATTAACTAAAGATGGCAAGGTCAGCTGGAAAGATCAAAACTCAAATAGTAAAATAACCTGTGATGCCAGAAACAAACTGTCCTCAACTTTAAATAGCACCCGCGCCCAAAGTGGAAGTGCCAAGATGGGTGTGATGAGAACACAGGTCAGCCCTGAAGAAACCTGCCCTTTGTGAATGCTTTTGCTGTGGACAACCTTGGAGGTCCATCAGCCAAACCCTGTAACACATAAGGAATAATTTTGGTTGATGACATTAGGTGCAACAACTTGCCCTGTAAATGGCTAGTGGAGGCCACCTGAAGATAGCCCAGAGGTATAAAGAGAGGCCAGCAAGCCATCAACAAGTGGTCACAGACCTGTGCCCTTACGTCCCAAGTGCTGTAGCCAAGTTGCAGCAATGGATAGGAGGCCTCTGAAGGTCTTTTAGGTCTTCTGAGGAAGGGGACAGAGCAGATGTGAGCATAACAGAATCAGGCTGGAAACACGCAGTGACAAGAATAGCTTGAAGTAAAAAGTTCGTTGTTCCTAAGTTATAAATCTATCATCAAGAAAAGATTTGCAATAGTTATATTTCTACTGTTCATCTTGATACACTTTCACAAACAAGTGTAAGCCACATAGACAGTGCAAGCTATATAACTCTCTGTGAGGTCAGCTGTCCACACTCAAAACCAATACTCTAGATGGCACTGCCCACTGGTTGCAGCTGACCCAAGCTGCAGCACGGGGAGCATTCTGGGATGTCCTACAAGATGTACCAGCAGCTGTTAAAGTAGGAAGATTCTATGTGCCTCCCGTGTGGTGAGAAGGCATGGCCTCTCCTTGAGTGAGGGCTCATGGGTTATGCTGTGCTATGGTCATCCGCCCTCTGGGTGGACAAGGCCAAGCTTACCCTGTGGAGGGGGTGGCACCATGACCTGGTCCCCACCATGGAAGTTCATGTTTCCCTTTGGTTTATAACCAGTCTGCTGAAGATGGAGAGCCCATCCTCGTGTGCTTTCAGGGCCTATGACTTGATAATGGAATTCCAAGAGGGGACAGAGGTCAAGGCCAGAGCTGACTAGTGGAAGCCACTTCCCTGGATCAGTGTGGACACGAGGCTAGCTCTTCATATTCCCTCCTCAGCCACTTGGGCAGAGATGCCTCTGCTCTGAAACTCATGTCACTTTTCTCTACTTCCTGCAAGTTCTTTGTCATTGTCACCATAGGGTGCCCACACAGACACCCAGTTCTCCACTAGCCTGAGCAAGAGGCAGAGCACATCGCACCTTCCTGTCTCCCCAGGACCTTCCGTTTGTACACCAGACCACTACCCGTACTTAACACTTAAAATACTTAACACGCCGTGATACGGACCCCAAACTTCCCATTTGCCCAGTCTCTCGCACCCTCACTCAATCTAAGTGGCCCACGACCACAGTCTCCAGCTCTTCTTTTCATTCTCATGACCTCTTCTTCCTTCCTGGATCTTGGCTTCCCATGATTTCATCTGCAGCTAGGCCTCTAGCTTGACTCCTTCAGGGCCCACAAGGTGACACCTTAGTCCCCACAACCTCATCTATCACATCCCCCAATCCGGAGACCATGAAAAATCTGCACCCCTGCATCCAGTCAGTTGGGAAGCGCTTCAGGAATCCACACAGTGGTCCACAGCAGGGCCATCTCATACCAGTGGTCCATAACCCAAAGACTTTACACTCTTCCTTTGGTTGATGCCATAGTAAATTTCAGTTGTCAATTTGACATGCTTTAGAGATTTTCTAGATTAGTTTAATTCAAGTTAGAAGAGCCACCCTAAATGTGGGCACTGCCACTCCATGCTCTGGGGCTCTAGATCGCATAAAAGGGTGAGAACAGGGCTGGAGAGATGGCTTAGTGGTTAAGGCCCACACATGCAAAGCCTAAGGACCCAGGTTCAGTTCCACAGGACCCCATAGCCAGATACACAAGGTGGCGCATGCATCTGGGATTCATTTGCAGTGGCTGGAGGCCATGGCATGCAGATTCTCTATCTACCTCTTCTCTCTCTCTTTCTCTCTTTCTCTCTCTCTCTCTTCCCCTCTCTTTCTCTCTGTCAAATAAATAAATAAGTAAATAAATAAATGGTGCGAGCAAGCCGAGCTGAACATCGCGCTTTCTTGGCTTTGTGACTGTGAACTGGATATGACCAGCTGCTTCATGTTCCTGCCACAACTCACTGTATCTCCTTGAACCGTAAGCCAAGACAATTTCTCACTTTTAAAGTTGCTTTTGCCAGGTATTTTGAAACAGACAGGAAAAGAATACAGTTAGGTTCCTTTGACTTAAATCAGAGGCATCTCAAATTTTTCTATGAAGCGTACTACCAAACATGTGAACATTCACTCACATGGACTCCCTTCCTTCTCAACCCAGAAAGCACGCCACCCTCAATTTTCAACCCATCCACCAGCTTCTCTCTTAGCTGTGTCTGCATCTCCTTCTGTGTATCACAGAGCAAGTGATCTTCTGGGTGGGCTTGGAGCCACCTCTCCTCTCCCCGGGTCCTCTGACCTCACCTTTCCCCATCCTTGCTCCTGAATTTTCCAAGCCTCTGGCTAACCTCACACTCCTCCCCATGTAGATGCACTGATGGTGTTCCCACTCACAGCAAGCACTCCCTCCCTGGGCGCCACACGCCCTTTCGTTTTTACCCTGTCCTCAAGCACTTCCCCATCCAGCAACAGGTCCTCAGTAAGCTGGCTATTTCCCCACCAGGCCCTTTAAAGGAGAGGGAAACACCAAATGCAAAAGAAATATGCTCTGCATGTCACGGCCAAAAGCAGCAAACCACAATGTGGGAGACAGAGGTCGGGGCTGGGGACATGGTGAGGCAGGCTGAGGGCACTGCTGGTCCTAGAGGGGGGACTGTGGTGGGTGGGTGTGGGTGTGTGTGAGAGAGAGAGAAAGCACCAGTGTGCTCACCCGAGATCCAGCTGTGCTGTGCAACCTTCCTTTCATGTTCCACCAGAGGAGCCATGAACCCGCTCCTGTGACCGAGACCATACTTCCCACATCTAAAATCGATGCACAGAGTCTGATGACAGGCAGAATATACAGATTTGAGAAAAGCTGGGAATGCTGACTGGCCACACATCATGAGAAAGAGGTCACGATGCAGCACCTGCCTGGATTCTGAGGCAATAAAGGATGGGGGAGACTGGTTTGCACCTCAGTCTCCATGCCTTCCAAGACTTCTCTGAGGAGGTTGCTCTGAATCATTTGTAAGCAGAGAGACAGGAAACAGGAGAGGCCCCAGGCACATCTGGCCAAGGTTGGCAGGAGCCAGTCTGAAGCCGGCCCTCACCCATGGGGAAGTGGAATGTGAGCACTGGGCCCAGTCATCTCTGTAACTGTGAACAGCTCAGAGGCGCTCACAAGCCCATCAGCCATCGCGTTGTCAAATACCTGATGGTAACACAGGCAATGGCCTCCAGGTCCTGCGAACACAGCCCTGTAACAGCACATGTTGGATGTACCTCCTCTCTCTCTTTCCAAGATGTAACGTAAAGGATGTGCTTCACTGAGGCTGGGGCTTGAACCTGACCATGTGACATCTGACTCACTGAGAGGCTCAGAGAGCCACAGTACAGGGTCTCTGCTTCCTCACACTCAGGCCTAAGACAATGAGCTCAGTGCCTCCCTGCCCTGTTATTTCATCACCAACAATGTTATTTCAAGGGATTTTTTGACACAGGCTCAAGTCCTTGTTTGTTATAAAAGAGAGGCTATGTGTGTGACAAGAGTAAGCTCTAGGGCTAGCTCCTTCCCAGGAACAAAGCATTTGCTGATACTAAGATATACCCTAAGAAGTAGGGCTGTGGAGGCCCAGAGCCCTGTCTGCACTGGGACAAAGAACACATGCACTTTGTTACAGAGCCTCATGTCTTGTGTTGATTAGAAACTCCATGTTCTCATCAAGGTCACTCATGATAGACATGTTCTCATCAAGGTCACTAATGATAGACATGTTCTCATCAAGGTCACTAATGATAGACATGTTCTCATCAAGGTCATTAATATAGACATGTTCTCATCAAGGTCATTAATGATAGACATGTTCTCATCAAGGTCACTCATGATAGACATGTTCTCATCAAGGTCACTAATGATAGACATGCTCTCATCAAGATCACTCATGATAGACATGTTCTCATCAAGGTCACTAATGATAGACATGTTCTCATCAAGGTCACTAATGATAGACATGTTCTCATCAAGGTCACTCATGATAGACATGTTCTCATCAAGGTCACTAATGATAGACATGTTCTCATCAAGGTCACTAATGATAGACATGTTCTCATCAAGGTCACTCATGATAGACATGTTCTCATCAAGGTCACTCATGATAGACATGTTCTCATCAAGGTCATTAATGATAGACATGTTCTCATCAAGGTCACTCATGATAGACATGTTCTCATCAAGGTCACTAATGATAGACATGCTCTCATCAAGATCACTCATGATAGACATGTTCTCATCAAGGTCATTAATGATAGACATGTGCTCAGCAAGGTCACTAATGATAGACATGCTCTCATCAAGGTCACTAATGATAGACATGTTCTCATCAAGGTCACTGATGATAGACATGTTCTCATCAAGGTCACTCATGATAGACATGTTCTCATCAAGGTCACTAATGATAGACATGCTCTCATCAAGGTCACTCATGATAGACATGTTCTCATCAAGGTCACTCATGATAGACATGTTCTCATCAAGGTCACTCATGATAGACATGTTCTCATCAAGGTCACTCATGATAGACATGTTCTCATCAAGGTCATTAATGATAGACATGCTCTCATCAAGGTCATTAATATAGACATGTTCTCATCAAGGTCACTCATGATAGACATGTTCTCATCAAGGTCACTAATGATAGACATGCTCTCATCAAGATCACTAATGATAGACATGTTCTTATCAAGGTCATTAATGATAGACATGTTCTCATCAAGGTCACTAATGATAGACATGCTCTCATCAAGGTCACTAATGATAGACATGCTCTCATCAAGGTCACTAATGATAGACATATTCTCATCAAGGTCACTAATGATAGACATGTTCTCATCAAGGTCATTAATGATAGACATGCTCTCATCAAGATCACTCATGATAGACATGTTCTCATCAAGATCACTAATGATAGACATGCTCTCATCAAGGTCACTAATGATAGACATGCTCTCATCAAGATCATTAATGATAGACATGTTCTCATCAAGGTCACTACTGATAGACATGTTCTTATCAAGGTCACTAATGATAGACATGCTCTCATCAAGGTCACTAATGATAGACATGTTCTCATCAAGGTCATTAATGATAGACATGTTCTCATCAAGGTCACTAATGATAGACATGTGCTCAGCAAGGTCACTACTGATAGACATGTTCTTATCAAGGTCACTAATGATAGACATGCTCTCATCAAGGTCACTAATGATAGACATGTTCTCATCAAGGTCACTAATGATAGACATGTTCTCATCAAGGTCATTAATGATAGACATGTGCTCAGCAAGGTCACTAATGATAGACATGCTCTCATCAAGGTCACTAATGATAGACATGTTCTCATCAAGGTCACTACTGATAGACATGTTTTCATCAAGGTCATTAATGAGAGAAATGTTCTCATCTTCTCTTTAGTGTTTCAACCAAAGCTGGACCCAGGAAGAGGACAGGCCACTTCACGGGGAGGAAAGTTAATGAGAGGACTAGACACTTGCTGTGGACTTGGGAGACTCTGGGAATCCCTGGAAAGTAACCAGGCAGAAATCTCTCCCATGGTTGTACAGAAAATACTTAATTTATAACTACAACAACTTTGGTTATGGATAAAAGTAACCAAAACTCACTTCATGGGGAAAAACAGACAGATGGCCCAATGGGATCTCATAATTGTTTAAAACAACCGAGCCTGTCAGTCCAAATGTGGACTATGGACAGAGGAGAAACACAAACACAGCCACCACCTCAGCAACTTGCCAAGTTCATGTACAAGTTATCCTAGGCGATGGGAGTGGGGGTCAAGGCAGGCCTTTCTGTAAGTATACCGTCTACCTCCTCTCAGCACTGCCAAGCTTGCTGCAATAGCTTAACCTAAATAAAACCAATGAAAGTAGAACCCACGGGGCCAGCCAGCCTTATTCTCTGTGTGTGCCGCATGTAACATCACTGGCCACAGAGCCTTCCTGTGAGGTGGGCTGGCCACAGGACAGGCCCACAGAGCCAGCTAAGGACGTATCACACAGCCAGTTTTATATCCAGAACAAAGAACACATGTCTCACATTTTTCCTTATTTATTTATTTTTGATTTTTTGAGGTAGGGTCCCTAAACTTGAACTCTAGTGTTTTTTTTTTTTTTTTTTTTTTTTTTAAGGTAAGATCTCACTCTAGTCCATGCTGACCTGGAATTCAGTACATATTCTCAGGGCGACCTCAAACTCATGGTGATCCTCCTACCTCTGCCTCTGAAGTTCTGGGAATAAAGGCGTGCACCACCACACCTGGCCAGAACTCTAGTTTTGTCTTTGAAAAGGGAATTCATTAAAGTTGCATTTACCTAAAATGCAAGCAGGACTAAGAACTAGTCATTTGCTGGAGAGATGGCTTAGTGGTTAAGGCGCTCGCCTGGGAAGCCTAAGGACCAGGTTCCATAAGGACACTGATTCCGTTCCCCAGGACCCATGGAAGCCAGATGCACAAGGTGGCACATATGTCTGGAGTTTGTAGTGACTAGAGGCCCTGGCATGCCCATTCTCTCCCTGTCTCTTTCTTTCTCTCTCCCTCTCAAATCAATAGTAAATAAGTATTTTTTAAAAGAATTATTTAATTTCTTTATTTTTACTTTAGCTTTGGTTTTTTTGAGACAGGTTCTGCTATGTAGCACAAGCTGGCCTTGAGCTTGCAATACTCCTGCCTCAGGACTCTGAGTGCTGGTATTATAGGCATGTGCCACCATACCTAGCAGCTACCTGCTACAAGGTCAATTACTGGCACAAACAAGATGGTCAAACTGCAGGCAACAGCTTGCTCTACAACAAGACACACTGAATCCCCGTGATGTCAGTCAGGTGACTACTTGCTATTGGCTTAAGAAAGGCAAAAGAAACTCACCTTGAAAATTTACTGGGACCCTCACCATCTTCATCATCGAAGTCCATTCTGAAAAAAGTCAAGGTCACAAGTGAGCACTGGTTATAGTTTCAGAACACTGTAACTGGCGTCATGAGCTGTGGAAACAACAGAATCTCTAGCCCATCAGATTATTAACCAATGCCTCCAACCTTTGGCAGTGCTACAGATCAGTATCTCTAAGGTTTCAGGACAGAAAGAAGCAGGAAACCAAAGGCTGGGAATACTCAAGTGCCAACTTGCCCCTAGAACGCTCACCAGTCATCTAGGGAAACATCACGGTTTCTTGTCTCCCGTCATCTCTGGGATGCTCGGTTCCCTCCACATTGCATATTCCACAGGAACACTTCCTCCCCCCGCCCCGGTTTTTCATTTTATGGTCTGTTCCTCAAGGGGCTTTGAAAATAGGAAATTTTCATGGTGATGAAGGGATGATAAGAAAAAGTGAGCACTCTCGGCTGCATATAGCTTGTGACTTGGTAGGCCTTGATGAATCTCAGTGCCAAGAACATTGTTCCGTTATACTCAGGACTGAGAACATAGCCACAGATGAAGAAATGGTCATTTGGGCCCAAACCTCCCTAACTAGCTGTCTGCTCACTGAGTCATCCTTCAGGTTTCTTCTGTTATTGGGTCTCTCCGTGTGAAAATGAAGTCTTGATGATCTCTTATTCAACTCATATCCTAAATGTTCCTTCTAAAAAAACCAAGCTCCTCTAGTGTCAGGGAACAATAGCCTAGAGGATGTTGGGGCAGAAAGGAGACTTATCAAGTGTACCCAGAATGAGGAAGCAAATGATAAACCCATGTGTCGTGGGGCTACTGAGTGGGGTGTCTATAGTCCCTGTGTCTCCCTGTTTGTTCTCGATGGTCCTGGTGGGCTGGGAGAGACCTCCCCTCCTGATCCCCGGAGGAGGGAAATCAGTTGCTTGGCAACTAGGGTGGAGAAATTTCTTGTGTGAGTAGCTCATTATAAGAATGGAGAGTCCTGGGCTGCATAGTAGGACCCAGTGGCAAACACAAACAAGGGTGGTGTGTGCCACAAGACCACAGCAGCAGGTGCCAAAGCTGCTGGACTATCAGAGTGTGTGTCTGCAACCTCCCAGGCCCTAAGCACTTTGCTAAGAAGTGACCCAGGAAAGGCACAGACCACGCAGGCCACCAGGAAGCAAAGAGGTTAAAGAGAAAGAGCCATCCTGACACATGCACCCCAACAGAGGCCCCAGTGAGACACATGGTAACCTTCAAGCTTTGAAGTAATTTAGAGGACCTAGGAACTAGGCTGTGATAAGGGAAGGAAAATGAGACTGAAGGAGGGAGGGAGACAGGGAAGGAGGAGGAAGGGAGGGAAGACTGCTTTTTTGTGTTCCTTTTTATGTATAGGGGTGCCCTCTGGCTAACACTAAGAGCAAGAGATGAATGAGACAGTCAGAGAAGAATAAGATAGTCATGATAACAGTAATGCCCCTGCACAAATAGAAGGGGGTGTGGGCAAGAGGAACAAGGAGAAAGAAAAGAACTGGTGAAAGACTCATGCATACCAGGAGGGGAGACGCTTGCATGCACTCCTCCCCAGAGCGCTGTTGGGAAGTGGGCACTGGGCATGAGCTGCATAGTGGTCAATGGGACAAGGGGGAGCTTAATACATAAATTTCTAAATGAAACAGGTTCATCAATATTATACATAATTACTAAGGCGTCATCTCACCTTCCACCAGCATAAATATAAACGGAATCCACACGGAATTCTGCAGAACCACACTGCCACCTAGTGCTCACAATAGGAAAGAGCAGTTTTTCTGACGGCCTCAAAAAAAATTTTATAACAGGAAAAAAAAGGGCCTTTCAAAGTTCTAAAAGATTTATGCGAAAATTTCTCAAAGCATCAAGTGGGTGTTACATACACAGTTATTTTTCAAATTACGTCTAGTTAAAGTTGATAGGATTGTGATCATCAAGCTACTACACAATGTAACTGACTGGTCAACTGCACGCCTCAGCCTATGGACTGTGAGATGGTCAGGGTCACCAAGCACTAAGGGGATTCCTGGGATCTAGGACACCAGTGTTAAAACTGAGAGCCTTCAGAAAACCAGGATGGCAAATCACCCTCGTGCTATGAAAGACCGTTCTCTCTTTTTGCCTGATCCCCCACGGAGATTAAATGGGCAAGTGAGCTGTTTAGTAAAATGATTTCAGGTTGGTCAGGTCAGCTGAGACTCAGGCAAGTAGAAGGTGTAAGAAAAGGATGGTCTGTGCTGGACCCAGACTTTTCTGATTTCCACTGGGAACTTGAAACTATGATTGTTGAATGAAATATTAGAGATCAAGAATCTGTGCCTCACCTGTGCACGTATGCAGTCACACATATGCAGCAGCAAGTAGATAAACCGTGTTTCCCACCTGTGAGTGTGTGCGGTCACACGTATGCAGCAGCAAGCAGAGAAACCTGTCTCCCACCTGTGAGTGTGTGCAGGCACACGTATGCAGCAGCAAGCAGAGAAACCTGTCTCCCACCTGTGAGTGTGTGCAGTCACACGTATGCAGCAGCAAGCAGAGAAACCTGTCTCCCACCTGTGAGTGTGTGCAGGCACACGTATGCAGCAGCAAGCAGAGAAACCGTGTCTCCCACCTGTGAGTGTGTGCCGTCACACGTATGCAGCAGCAAGCAGAGAAACCTGTCTCACACCTGTGAGTGTGTGCAGGCACACGTATGCAGCAGCAAGCAGAGAAACCTGTCTCCCACCTGTGAGTGTGTGCAGGCACACGTATGCAGCAGCAAGCAGAGAAACCGTGTCTCCCACCTGTGAGTGTGTGCAGGCACACGTATGCAGCAGCAAGCAGAGAAACCTGTCTCCCACCTGTGAGTGTGTGCAGTCACACGTATGCAGCAGCAAGCAGAGAAACCTGTCTCCCACCTGTGAGTGTGTGCAGTCACACGTATGCAGCAGCAAGCAGAGAAACCTGTCTCCCACCTGTGAGTGTGTGCAGTCACACGTATGCAGCAGCAAGCAGAGAAACCTGTCTCCCACCTGTGAGTGTGTGCAGTCACACGTATGCAGCAGCAAGCAGAGAAACCTGTCTCCCACCTGTGAGTGTGTGCCATCACACGTATGCAGCAGCAAGTAGGGAAACCTGTCTCCCACCTGTGAGTGTGTGCAGTCACACGTATGCAGCAGCAAGCAGAGAAACCTGTCTCCCACCTGTGAGTGTGTGCAGGCACACGTAGGCAGCAGCAAGCAGAGAAACCTGTCTCCCACCTGTGAGTGTGTGCAGGCACACGTAGGCAGCAGCAAGCAGAGAAACCTGTCTCCCACCTGTGAGTGTGTGCCATCACACGTATGCAGCAGCAAGCAGAGAAACCTGTCTCCCACCTGTGAGTGTGTGCAGTCACACGTATGCAGCAGCAAGCAGAGAAACCGTGTCTCCCACCTGTGAGTGTGTGCAGTCACACGTAGGCAGCAGCAAGCAGAGAAACCTGTCTCCCACCTGTGAGTGTGTGCAGTCACACGTATGCAGCAGCAAGCAGAGAAACCTGTCTCACACCTGTGAGTGTGTGCAGGCACACGTATGCAGCAGCAAGCAGAGAAACCTGTCTCCCACCTGTGAGTGTGTGCCATCACACGTATGCAGCAGCAAGCAGAGAAACCTGTCTCCCACCTGTGAGTGTGTGCAGTCACACGTATGCAGCAGCAAGCAGAGAAACCTGTCTCCCACCTGTGAGTGGGTGCAGGCACACGTATGCGGCAGCAAGCAGAGAAACCTGTCTCCCACCTGTGAGTGTGTGCAGTCACACGTATGCAGCAGCAAGCAGAGAAACCTGTCTCCCACCTGTGAGTGTGTGCGGTCACACGTATGCAGCAGCAAGCAGAGAAACCTGTCTCCCACCTGTGAGTGTGTGCCATCACACGTATGCAGCAGCAAGCAGAGAAACCTGTCTCCCACCTGTGAGTGTGTGCAGGCACACGTATGCAGCAGCAAGCAGAGAAACCTGTCTCACACCTGTGAGTGTGTGCAGTCACACGTATGCAGCAGCAAGCAGAGAAACCTGTCTCCCACCTGTGAGTGTGTGCAGGCACACGTATGCAGCAGCAAGCAGAGAAACCTGTCTCCCACCTGTGAGTGTGTGCAGGCACACGTAGGCAGCAGCAAGCAGAGAAACCTGTCTCCCACCTGTGAGTGTGTGCAGGCACACGTATGCAGCAGCGAGCAGAGAAACCTGTCTCCCACCTGTGAGTGTGTGCCATCACACGTATGCAGCAGCAAGCAGAGAAACCTGTCTCCCACCTGTGAGTGTGTGCAGTCACACGTATGCAGCAGCAAGTAGGGAAACCTGTCTCCCACCTGTGAGTGTGTGCCATCACACGTATGCAGCAGCAAGCAGAGAAACCGTGTCTCCCACCTGTGAGTATGTGCAGTCACACGTATGCAGCAACAAGCAGAGAAACCGTGTCTCCCACCTGTGAGTGTGTGCCATCACACGTATGCAGCAGCAAGCAGAGAAACCTGTCTCCCACCTGTGAGTGTGTGCAGTCACACGTATGCAGCAGCAAGCAGAGAAAGTGCATTCCACCTGTGAGCGTGCATAGTTATACACAAGCAGCAGCAGATTTAGTAATTTAGAAAGTCAGTGAGTGGGGACCAACTCAAGAGATAAACCAAGACTTCATATGATTGTTCAAATCCTCAGCATAACATCCCACCCCAGTCTCTCTGGTTCCCCAGAACACAGCCAAAAAGCTGTCCTGAAAGGCACAAAGGTCACTTGCCCAGACACTGCCTTTGGGTCTGTCACATCTCAAACCTCTGCTTTGAAATGGCTACAATAAGATGATTTTATTTACTCTATATTTTTAGACTTTTTTTTTGACAATTTTCATACATTTATGTGTTTACTTCTGCTATAAAATGTCTAAGTAAAACATCCTTTGTTATGTCTTTTATGTGTTCTATTCTACTGAAACATCTGTATAATAAAAGAGAAATCAAAATCTACATTAAAGCTCTATTGTATCCACTTAAAAAGAATCCAGCACAATGAGTGGGTAATATAAGAGTCTTTGAAAGGCAAGCTGAAAATATATCTGACCCCGCTGTCCTATCAATAAGCCTGAATTCTTATTTTCATAAAAAGGCAAGACAGGCATTTCTTTTTATTTATTTATTTTTTAAAATTAATTTATTTATTTATTCATTCATTCATTTGGCAGAATAAGAGGGAGGAAGGGAGGGAGAGAGGCAGGGAGGGAGGGAGGGAGAGACAGAGAGAGAGAGAGAGAGAGAGAGAGAGAGAGAGAATGGGCACACCAGGGCTTCCAGCTACTGCAAACGAATTCCAGATGTGTGCGCCCCCTTGTGCATCTAGCTAACATGGGTCCTGGGGAATTGAACCTGGGTCCTTTTGTTTTGCAAGCAAACACCTTAAACGCTAAGCCATCCCTCCATATTTCTGATCACACCCTTAGTGACGAGTGAGAGGTGTGAATCTTCCTAGCTCTTTAAGAATCATAAAGTCTCATCAAATATGAGTCATAATATCACAATACAGCATTCATTAGGAAAAAGTCATGCCAATCAAAACTGGTCCAGCAGGGGCACACAGGAGTGACCTTTAGGCCAACCTGAAGCTCCCCTTACTAAAACAAAGCGACAAGGTGTCAGAAAATACTCTCCCTTGAGTGAGTGGACCTGCTGAGAATACAGAAGCACTATGCATAAAACCAGAAATGCCCTTTAAAAAAAAAATCTCACCTTGTAAGGCTGAACTCTCAAACCTTCTGTCTCAGCCTCCTAAATTCTGTGACTTTCCCTCAGTGGGGACATTTTCGATAACTAGTCCTGGGCTACAGGGCAATGGCAAGGGGCTGGTCCGTGCCTGCCTGCAGCCTCCACAACTCCATCCCCAACGGCTAGATTCGAGCATAACCAGAGTGGGCACGGCTCCTACCATCCCTCACTGCCACTTTGTCCCTAAGGTTGGAAGCACTGAGTTTGCCCGGTTGGAGCCCATCCCCCTTACCGAGGCCAGGGAGGCCAAACCAAGAATGAACTTCAGGTGCCTCTCTTCAGCCCATTTCTCCCACACATGCAGCGCCGCTTGGGAAAGAATCTCACATTCCTGAACTTTCACCGTGTGTTGAGCAAGCAGCCTGCTAGGACTCTCACTGCGAAGGCTGTCAGCTAAGTGGGAAGAAAGCCAGCCAGGAAGGAAGAAGGACCAGGACCGACCGTGCTGGGCCAAGCACACAGCCAGGAGGATCCAAAACCCTCAAGCGGTCAGATCTTCCTTTTTGTTGTTGCTGGTGTTGTTGTTGGTGGTGGTGGTGGTGGTTTTTCAAGGTAGGATCTCACTCTAACCCAGGCTGACCTGGATTCACTATGCAGTCTCAGGATGGCCTCAAACTCAGTGATCCTCCTACCTCTGCCCCCCCAACACCCCAAGTGAGTGCTGGGATTAAAAGTGTGCACCACCACACCGGGCTCTCCCACCACCCCATCCTCTTCCTTCTAAGGGTGCCCCACAATCTCAGACATTAGGAGTAGCTGGAAGGCACCGGGCCAGTGGGGGTTTTCTGCTTCTCAACGACTGTATCCTCCACCAGGGTCTTCCTCTGCTCTCAGTTCAAGGTCTCACGGCAGAAGGGGCTGCTCTCAGAGGCGTCCACAGAAGCATCAGCATTTCGGCAAAACATGTAAAACTGCCAGCTGCAAGAATTACTATGGAAACAGCTCTATGAAAATGGCGCTTTCTTCCCTTACATCCAGGATGAACGCCTGCTCCCTCTGTCTGATGGCGATAAAGGCAGACAAATGGACCCCAGGAAGGAAGACAAGGGTAACGGCCACCTCAGGAAGATCCGGCTGGTTAGACTGCCCTTGGGGAGCTCGGTTTCTTCTGTGAGCTGGGTGTCAGAGCCGCTGTCCACTCTCTTTTGTCTCTGTCTTTTCTTGATAACTTAATTCCTTGGATGTATGTAGAACTGAATGTAAGCTATCTTGAGTTGCTCAAGGTTCACCTCCAGTACCCTGTTGTGTGTGTATGGGAGGGGGGGAGGTTGCTACAGAAAAAGCAAAGCTTTGGGGAATTCCTCAGAAATGGGACTAAGTCTTTGGTCAAATCAACACAGGGCACAAAGCAGAGACCACATGCCAGGGTCAGGTTAGGACTGTGAAGGCCCAAGCCCTGCAGACACACATGCTCACAGACTTCCAGTACAGAGGGGGCTCCTGGGTCTTCAAAGCTGGGCTAGATCGAACTATTTTGTTATTTTTCCTTTTTTAGTGAGAGAGATACTTGGCGGGCTAGGGCCTCCAGCCACTGCAAATGGTGTGTGCGCCACCTCGTGCACATGTGCGACGTTGCACACTTGCATCACCTTGTGTGTCTAGCTTACATGGGACCTGGAGAGTTGAACATGGGTCCTCAGGCTTTGCAGGCAAACACCTGAACCACTAAGCCCTATCTCCAGCCCTAGACATGACTATTTTTGCTTGGACTTGAGACCAACCTAGAGCTCTCATCACAAAGTCCTGGCATGGCCTCTTCTGATAAAAAGACCTGGATAAACAATGAGATTTCTCCCTCCCAAGAATGTGACTTGGGGGCACATAAATATTTGAAAGAATCAGGAGTTTTTAAAAAGTAGTATGTTGGCCTGAAGAGAGAGGCTTAGTGGTTAAGGCACTTGTCTGTAAAGCCAAAGGACCCAGGTTCGATTCCCCAGGACCTACATAAGCCAGATGCATAAGGTGGCACATGCAATGCATCTGGAGTTTGTTTGCAATGGCTAGAGGCCCTGGCATGCCCATTTTTTTTTCTCTCTCTCTGTTTCAAATAAATAAGTAAAACTTTTAAAAAAATTTAAAAATTAGTAGTGGGTTGATATACTGTCAGCGTGCACATTCTTTTAGCACCTTGTCTGCAGCGCTCAGGCCGTTCAGACAGAACGGCTAGCTCGGACAGCACTCTGCCACGCAGGCAGCCCTGGGGCAAACCCCAGCCTTTATTTTATTTTATTTTATTTTATTTTATTTATTTATTTATTTATTTATTTGAGAGCGACAGACAGAAAGAGAAAGAGGCAGATAGAGAGAGGGAGAGAGAATGGGTGCGCCAGGGCCTCCAGCCACTGCAAACGAACTCCAGACGCATGCGCCCCCTTGTGCATCTGGCTAACGTGGGTCCTGGGGAGTCGAGCCTCGAACCGGGGTCCTTAGGCTTCACAGGCAAGTGCTTAACCGCTAAGCCATCTCTCCAGCCCAAACCCCAGCCTTTAGTCCAGGGAGTTATCTCAGGAGCTTTGCTCACGGCACCCCCACTCTGTGGGCCTGCTGTAGAAATGCCAGCAGGGGCGCACAGAGAGTTGGCTACTTCTGGGACTGTGCAAGACCAAGGGGAAGGTGGCCTCGCCACTGAGCTCAGTTTTCAGCCTTTCCAAGACCATCTCAAGCCCTCCGCCCAAGGACGCCACACATAACAGTCTCTTCAAAAGCCTGCATTACAATAGTGGCAGGGCCTCTTCACCCTATTCCTGCTCCATTCAGACCCTGACACACACCTGCCCCTTGCCTCAGTCTACTTTAAGAATCATGGGGCTTTGAGGAGACTCGAGGGCTTAACAAGATGGATCGTTTCAGAAAGGGCCCAGCTTGCAGGTCTTGGGCTTTGGAACGTGTGTTTCGCTCTCACTGAACAGGTCAGTCCTGGGGAGCCTGTGTTATCAAAAATGAATCCAACCAAATGAGAAATCTAGCTCATTAACTACTTCATTGAAAAACAAGTGGATTGGTGGGTAAAGGGGCTGAGCCATGGAGGCAATAGTCAAGGTCTGAAGCCACCTCTGGAACTCAGCAGACCACTGGTCTGCACCGTCCGGCTGGAGCCTTGCCCTTGTCTTCCTTCTTGTGGTCCATGTGACTGTCTCCTCTGCCTGTGTGACAGAGGGAGCAAGACCCCATGACTTAGGGGTTCATCCTGGGTCTATGCAAAGCAACCTCCGTGTTTACAGCGATGTTACAGAACAGCTTCTGTGACCTCTCAGAGCCAGTACAGCCCACAGCATTTAGGGTCATCAACTTTGCATGTGGCTGAGCAACGTCCCACTTATCTGCCTGGCCTTCGGGTGCTGGACCTGCTCAGTTCTTTGGAACGAGATTTGTGCATACCATTTTCAGTAGACAGCTTTAGGTTTGTTGAGATGAACTTTTAGACCAGGTACAGTTGTGGAGGAAGGGATTTATTGAAGCTTACAGATCCAGGGGAGGTTCCATAATGGCAGAAGAAACTGGCCCTGTTTTTATAGGTCCAAGAAGAGAGACAGAGAGAGAGAGGGAGAGAGAGAGAGGGAGAGAGAGAGACCACAAGCCACAAACCAAAAGCCAAAAGCCACACAGCACACTTTAGGAACTCCAGGTGGAACTAGGCACTTTGTATATCTTTAGACTGGATTTTAAACCCACCACCACATGAAATTCTTGGATGCCACTGGAAAAGATGGGCAACAGAGACAAAGCTGAAACCCCTCCGGGGCCGACCATCTGCAGGCCTGGGGCTGGAGCTGCCCAGTGTGGCTTCACTGCTCACAATGCTAAGGATGAGCATCCTCCCCCCTTCAAAGTCAGCACAAGCAAGGCCCAGCGGGACCCCTCAGCACATCTCACCACAAGGACAAGCGAACAGCAGTCCCCCAGCGGGTACCAGGACCCAGAACACTTAGAAGCAAATCATGCATATATATATATTTATATTTTTTTTGCAAAAATTTAAACAGGATGCAAACTGCTGAGCTTGTATTCTCTAGGAGGGAGAACAAAATAAAAATATTTTTCTAACAGGCCAAGAGCATTGTTCAGAAGTCCAGTTCATGCAAACACAGAGGCTGCTTACCCGGAACGCCGCTTTTCCTCCTCGGGCAGGCATGGCACCGGCCATCCTCACCTGTCCAGAGGCTGCCATGGGGGCTACGGGCAAGGTCACAGATCCAGGTATGTCGGAAGCCATTTCTGTAAGTCAGCAGAGACAAGAGGTTTTGTCAGTGACACCGAAACTCACCGACAATCAAGGGAGCTGTCACATAGTTCCAAGAGCCTAATCAGGAGCCGAGGACCTGATGCTTCAGCCGCGTTGTACACTACATTACATGGCTCAGCAAGTCCCGCTCTGGGTAGCATCCTTCACCTCTGGGCAATGTTCCCAAACTACATGCTTGAATGAACGGTGAAGAAAAATGAGCGTAACTTTCAAAGGGCACTTCTTGTCATCTGGAAGCATGTTGGATATCTAGGGACACCGGCAGCATAGTGCCTGGGAAGGGCCAAGTTCCAAGACTCATTGCCCAGCGGCAGTGCCCGCTGACCTCTGTCCTTTCCCAAGGCATGCCCGTCTCATTGTCACTTCTACTTTTTTCTCTCAGCTTGCTCCTCCTTGTGTCTAACTTTCATCCATCCACCCAGAAGAGCCAGCTTTCTGAAAACAGGCCAACATCCCAGCCCACCTCCAACTCATTCCACAGTGCACATCCCAGCACCCTCCAAAGGAAGGTGGAGGGAAAACTGAGGTTTTTATAACATTTAGAACTTTCAACCACTAATTGACATATGCCTCCAATTTTCTAAGAACTCTGTTTTTAATTCAATAAAGTGTTTTTTTGTTTTGTTTTGTGTTCATCATTAGTTTCCAAGAATTTCTCAGTTGGTTCACCTCTAGGTGTTCTGTGTCATTTCCATGTGTGTTCTGTGGAAAGTTATGACTGTTGTTACTAGTGTAACATCCTTGTTCTAATTCTTTTCTAGCTGGTTAGTAGCCACATAAATTCAGTCAACTGATTTGGCCAGCAGTCCTTCCCTGGCTATGTTCTCTGTATTGTCCTTTTGAGATTTATGTTCCTAGTTAGAGTTTCTTGGGTTATTATATTTCCTGCCACCTCACAAATTATCTCATTTGATCTAATAATTACTTTCATTAAGCCTTTTAAGTTTTCTGTTTTCAAATCCTATTTGGCTGTAAATAACGATATCATTCTCACCTTTTGAATGGTTGAAGTGTTCATTTCTTTTTCCTGTCTTATTTCACTGGCCAAACATTTAGAGCAATACTTAGTAACAGTGGCCCATAAGCAGGTACGAGAAATACCATATGGTTTTGCAGTCAAACAGACCTGGTTTCAAATCACAATAGCTATGAGAGTGACTGGGCCACTGCTAGGTCACAGAGCTAGCTGTGAAATGCTCACAGTAACAAGCTTTTAAGGTCATTATAAAAAGTAAGGAGAATGGATCTGAGGAACCTACAGTGCCTGGGAAAAACATAACACATCAATTATTACAGTGATGGTTATGGTGATGGCAAGCAGCCTTGCTTGGTCCTTAAATTTAGAAGGAACAAGCTCCTGCTTTAAAACAGATATTCTTTGTTCCAGCACAGGAAATCTGCACCTATGTCTATTTTCCAAAAGTGTATGTAAGGAGTGGATGTCCCATTTTATCCAATGTCATGTTGTTAACCAAAATACTATTCTAGATACAAAATAAACCAAATGAAACAAGAAATTCACAAGACTGAAATTCACATTAAAGCTTGAATGTTTCCAATGTTGGTTTTTAGGAGATCCTACAAACCAACAAAATAAAAGGCAGGTCTCTGTCATCTGTGTTCAGTCCCACCAGTGTGGCCAGCTGGCTCCTTCCTGACAAAGTGACCCCCTGCTTCCAAAGCCTGGCAACTATCCCCTGTGAGACAAAGACAAGCAAAGCTCCCAGGATTCTGCTGAAGGTGCCCGTGTTGGAGTGAGGGTCGCAAAGACAGGGCCTGGCATCAAATGCAGCAGTCACCCCAATGTTCACAGGCACAGCTGCCCTAAAGATCAGTGTCCATTTACTCCAAAGTCTCCCCCATTTCGCTCAACAGAGAAGGAAGTGGAACCCTGGCCACTGCACTATACCCAGAGGCATCGCCTGCCTGACTCCTGTAGGGTGCCCATGTGGCCACTGCCAGACCCTGCAGGCGTTTGTGAAGACGGCCTTCCTGGATGACGTCAGCATGAGTCAGAGGACATTACAGGGCCGTGAGGGATAAAGGCACTTCTGAGATTCTTTTGTCTTTCTGCTCCTGCATCACGGAAGGGCAGGGAAGGTAGATAAGTGTGGCCACATCTCAAACCCTCTGTTCCTCCCAAAGTGCTCACCTGGGGCTCCTGTTATGAAAGCGTGCAAGCAGGGCCTGTGCCAGCCCAGGCAGCCTGAGCTGAGCTGACCTTCTTCCTGAGTGGGCCTCACACTGGCCCCATGGCTCTGCTTTGATGTGAGGACGAGCCACAGCTTGGGTCAGCAGACCAGACACTGCGTTCCCACCCCTGCAGAGCTATAGTTGCTATCAAGACCACACATTTACACACATTACACACTGGCACACATATTCACACCACACTAATAACACACATCACATGCACAGCATATCAGAAAGATACAGTGTGCACGCATACACACAATACACACAACCATCTACGGAGCCATGGGAAATGCACGCGAGAGACATATACACACCACATACACACAAACACATAAGCCAACACACACATGCAGACCACACTAATTCATACCAGACTCAGCATGCTCACAAAATGCCCACAGCCAGCTGTGACGTCATGGAAGATGGAAGACATGTACATACGCATGCACGCTACACACATGCACACCATGCACTGTGCCCTGCACCTGGCATGGTTACAACTTCTTCTTGTTGGCACCTGCCCTCACTCCAAGAGCATCATCTGGGCAGGGCAAGGCACACCCATCTCCCCATCCACCCCAGGAACCCACAGCCCCAGTGCCCTTCAGAGGGTGCACACAGAACAATCAGGAAACACAGAAATTCAGGGCAAGTCCTGGACCCGCTCTCGACTCCATTGCTCATGGGCAGGTCAAGCAGAACCTGGTCAGGTTCAAGGTGGAAGAAGCCAGATAGGGGCCTCACACAACTTCCCATGCGGCTGAGCGTTGGCCACATTCAGCAAGGACTGGTTCTGGTTCTGGTTCTGGTGCTATACAGAAACTCAACTGTGCTCTGTATGACAGCACCACTCATCAGATGCAAATCCACTTTAAAACAGATGTGGGATTTTCCACTGCACAAGCCACCAAAGCTTGGAGTGGTTAGGAAAGTCACCTGTCCCAGTCAAAGGGCAAGTCACCCCGGCAGGGAGCTGCTATCACACTGGGACCGCATCCAGCAATGGCTAAGTCTCTTGCTCCACCTTCTCCGGAGGGCAGGTTCCCTGTTACACACAGGCATCCTCCCACCCCCACGCCCTGCTTCTTAGGCACCACATTCCCAGTCATCCACCCTATGGCTGCCTCTTCCAGGCCTCCTTTTCCAGCTCCTCACCCTGATCCCAGGGTTCCAGTAAGCCTCTCTACCCATGTTCTACCCAGCGACCTCACCCTGGCGAGTGGGCTCCACACCACCTCCGCTAAATTCCCAACCCTGCCCGTGGAGTCCTGCTGCCACTCCAGGTCTCCGCACGCGCTGGCCTCCTGCTGTGCCCTGCCCCGCGCAGTCCTTCCAGCCACTTCACTCCCATTCCTCAGTGGCCTCTCGGTGCCCTCAGCACCATCTGGAATTCTTGCCATGGTCAACCAGTTCCTGCATGGTCGGCTTGCTGCCACCTTCCCTGCCCACCACTCTTGTCCAGCCACACCTGACTGTCCGTTTTATGACCACACCGTGTTACCTCCCACCTGAGGATCTCTTCACATGCTATGCCCTCTGGCAAGAAGCTTCTGCCCCACTTTCCATCCAGTTGACTCCCTAGTCATTTAGATGTAGCTCCAATGCCACGTCTGAAGGAGCCATGTTTCCAGTCAACCCTTCCTTCCCCAGTGTAGGTCTCGTTCCTGATGGCTGGCCCCACTCTACCTGTATTTCTCCTGGGAGTGAATGGATGTCACAGCAGTCCTGATGAAACACGCCTGGGCCAGGAAGAGGGAGCCGCAAAGAAGGAGGAATGACATCACCGTCTCAAAATAATGGTGTGTCAGCAGCGTCGGGGCCCCAAAAGGGAAAATCCTAAAAAACCTTGGTCACCTGATCCTCCTACACTGTATAGGGCAACACATTCTAGAGGGGGAAGAAAAGCACGGCCGAGCTGACTGCACACTCACACATACACGCTTACAGGAGCACGGTGCGGAGAGCCTGCCGCGAGGTGCACGAGCACCCCCAGCCTCCTGCATCACTGACTCGAGGCCGGAGTGCCCGGCAGGAGCCTGACTCTGTTTCTCACCTCTTCATGCTCTGGATCCATCCCTCCATCCTTCCTCCAGCTAAGAATCAGGGCTAACCAGGACATTCCTTCCTTCGCTCAGGTTGCTGATAGAAAGCGGCCCTGTGTGGATTACAAGTGGCCGAGCTGATCTGGAACCAGAGGCTATGCTAAGAGAATGACAGCCAAGGTCAAAAAGGCCCATCCCAAGACAGGGCAAGAAGCTAGATATCTCATAGTGAGTGCTCCTGGCTATGTGACTGTGACAGCAAGCCCTGTGAGTATGCCTTGGAAGGTTCCAGAAGGCTTCCTGGAGGAGGCCACCCTTGAGCTAGCCTTGCCATGGAGTGCAGAAATGCTACAGAAGAAGCTCTTTCTTCACTGCAGACTCGTGCATCCCCCCCTTTGAGGAGCGAGCCTTCCTGTTCTCATCCAGCCACTGGAACCTTCTGGCCTTTGTCCCCAAGCATCACTCTCCCACCTTCCAAGTAAGAACGACTTGTGCTTGGCCGTAAGGGATACAAAGAAACAGACAGAAATAGTTGCATCCTTAGCAGTCTGATCCCCCCCCCCCACGACACACACACACACACACGTATCCCCCAGGAAGCAGTGTCATGTACCCACTGCAGAGCAGGAGCAATGCCTGCCCACTCGAGACAGCATCCGGAAGTCAGCACAGGCTGAGGGTGATGCAGGCTTCCCCACAACACAGACAGCATGGCTGGCCTACGGTGAATCCGCGTCCTACTACAGACTACCCCACATGCTGCGTCCCAATGCAAAAATACAGCACAGGCAGGAATAACACGGGGAACATGTGAAACTTGAGAGCACTAAGACGAAAGGAAGAGGAGGAGATGCAAAACGGCATTCTATTCTCCCCACCATTCCATGGGAATTCACAGAAGGAAAAGCACCCCTTGATCTTCACATGGAAAAAATTAATTACATGCGAACTTGCACAATACAACCACATGGAATATCTTCCCGATCATTCAAATAAGCAAAAAGCAAAAAGCTTCTCTCCACGGGTGGGAGAGGAGTGAGGGGAGGCGGCTAAGCAAAGAAAACGCTCCCTCAACACCCGTCTCTCCCAGAGCGATTCTCACAGAAAACACATCAAATGCCACAGCCCTACCTTCTCAGAGGACTGAGCAAAGAGCTTTCTTCCTGGTGACCAACACCTCCGTAGGAGAATAGGCTGTCCGTGTAGAAGAAATGTCAGAAACCTCTGGGAGCAAACGTACTGCATTTGTATTCTGCTCATAAAATGTCATCACAGATCTGTTTACCTTAACTGTGGACCATGATTCAGCCGTGACAACTGTCTTGCATACTGATCAATTTATTTGCAGCAAAATTTCTAGCGTTAACTGCTTAGCTTCTGAGAAACCAAATACTTGAGTTTCCTGTGCAGCTGTAATATACACTGGAATGATCTAGTTTGTTACCACAATATCTCAGTGAGAGACCATGAAGGATTCTTCTTGAAGTGCAAGCAAGGGAGGAGGGTGCCTTTCTCCTGGGGGTGGGGAGGCAGAGCCGACTCTTCCCAGAGGCCCTCCTCCGGGTGGGATTTTGGTAACATAATGTACAGAAACATCATTAGGGATTCTGAGGACTCTATATCCTGGTTTGTGGGGCGGGGTGGCTTTAACCAGCAGTATGGCCCTTTGTAAGACATCCCTATCCTATGGGCAGAATGGCCTAGGCTCTGCAACAGGACAGCAGGTGGCAGAAATGGAAAGGAACTGCACATTGGGTCCAGGAAAGGAGGGAGAGGCCATTCCCTGCCCCTTCTAGCTGCCACCCTAGATGGACACTGAGCCCCTCCTGGCAGTCAGGCTTTAGCTTGGGCGACAGAGTGCAGGCCCACCAAACCTAGGGATTGGTCTTCCCTCTCCAGCCAGCAATGATGGTGCTGGTGGAGCCTGACACCCTAGACCCCACCATGCTATAAAACCCTAGTACAGCAGAGGTAGGTGGATCACTGTGAGTTCGAGGCCATCCTGAGATTACATAGTGAATTCCAGGTCAGCCTGGGCTAGAGTGAAACCCTACCTTGAAAAAACAAGAAACAAAACAATAAAACCCTAGTACCCACATTCCCACTAGTGTCTGGGCTCATGAATTCCAACTTCCTTCACCTTCCTGCTGGTTGAAGCCTCGGCTTCATCTGTGCTGGACTTCGTGTGTGTGTGTGTGTGTGTGTGTGTGTGTGTGTGTGCGCGTGTGCGCATGTGCGTGCCAGGGTTTCTTGCCACTGCAAGCAAATGCCCATCTAGCTTTACATGGGTGGCTGGCCAATTGAACCCAGGCCAGCAGGCTTTGTAGGCAAGCACTTTAACCACTAAGCCATCTCCAAGGCCCTGGAGTTTAAAGTACGTGGACCCAGCAAGAAGATGGGCATACAGCAATTCAACAGGGGAGGAAAAAATAAATGGGGAGATGACTGTCCAGGGTCTTATTCTGGAATACTACACCCAACATGGCCCAGTCAGAGAGATGAACACAGGCTACAAGGTCTGACCACAATGGGACATTCACCCACCAGCAGTCTCATGCCTGAGACACACCAAACATCCTACAAGCTACAGATTATCAAAGGAAATCTAGGGTCATTAGCCATATAGAAGATGGCCAGGACACCTGGGGTAAAAAGACTTGGAGTCCTCAGGATAGACTATCTCTAAGAGGGGCTGAAGGGGAGCCTGGATCAAAACCCAGGTTGAGGTCTACCAAGGCCCAGACCTAGGTAATCTTCCCGTGAAGCAAGGGAGACCCTTGGAGAAGGCACAGGGTATGGGTAGCTGGTGGGAGGCCACCCGTGCAAGGGCTCAAAGCTTTGCTTCTCCATGGGTAAGAATGGATAAGGGATCAGATACTACATGAAGAAGAATCTGCCGGGAGACAGACTCTAGCAGCTAATAGGACAGTCCTTGTGGGAGGAGAGATGGCGAGAGGCCTCCCTGCATGAGCAGCAAGAGGCCAGTTCTCTACTGAAGAGGTCTCACGATGGCAGCCAATACGAAGGGCAGGAGCAGAAGGAATGACTGATGCGTGCTGCCTGTCCAGACACTCTGAGGTTGAACAGAAACAAAAGCAGTGAACATGTCTGACCAGAAAAGCAAAGCTATAAATTAAGGAATATGCACACAGTAAACAAAAACATTCAACCATTAAATATCACAGTTTCAAATAACGATGTTACAGCAAAATGCTAGGAGTAACAGGGCAGGACGTAAAATTTTACACAAATATATTTGTCAGGGAACCATTGAGTTTGGCTCCAGCACCTTATCTGGGCCCTACCTACAATGCAGCCTTAGGTTCTGTGTCTGAGTTTCCGCCATGAAAGTCCCCCCCCCCCCCCCCGAGCACCATGTGCTCAAGGCTTGGTCTCCAGCCTGTGGTGCTATTGGGCGGCTGTAGAACCTTTAAGAGGTAATGCCCAGTGAGAGGAAATCACAGAGGAGGAGGCCTTTGAAGAGGATGTTGGGGCTCAGGCCCTTCCTCTCCTCTGTCGTTGCTTTCAGAACTAAGAGGCAAAATAAATCTTCTGTTAAGCTGTTTATCTTAGGTATTTTGTTGCAGTGAGTGAAATCTGGTTGTTAAGTTCTGAATGGATGCCTTAACCTCTGAAAGGACAGTCACGTACACTTCTAGCATCCCTGAACTGGTATGATCATACAACATGCAAGTCACCAGTACCCACACAAAGCCAGATACAAAATGTGGCACATGGGCCTGGAGAGATGGCTTAGCAGTTAAGCACTTGCCTGCAAAGCCTAAGGACCCCGGTTTAAGGCTTGATTCCTCAGGACTCATGTTAGCCAGATGCACAAGGGGGCGCACGTGTCTGGAGTTCGTTTGCAGTGGCTGGAGGCCCTGGTGCGCTCATTTTCTCTCTCTCTCTCTCTCTCTACCTGCCTTTTTCTCTGTCTGTTGCTTTCAAATAAATAAATAAAAATGAACAAAAAAAATTTTTTAAGTGGCACTTGTATCTGGAGTTCATTTGCAGTAGCAAGAGGCCCTGGTGCACCCATACATGCTCTCTTTCTCTATCTCTTTCTCTCTCTCTTTCTTTGCTCACAAATAAAGAGTAACAATAATAAACTGGGCACGGTAGGGCACGCCTCTAATCCCAGCACTCGGAAGGCAGAGATAGGATCGCCATGAGTTCAAGGCCACCCTGATACTACATAGTTAATTTCAGGTCAGTCTGGGCTAGACCCTACCCCGACCCCTCCCCCCAAAAAAGAGAGTAAGAATAATAAAACAAATGCATGAAAAAAAATATGAAGTCCCCATGCCTAGTGTACCTGGTCTCCTTATTAAACTCAGCAGAAAACATCTATTAAATATCACATTTTGTGGCTGAAGAGATGGCTCAGCAGTTAAGGTGCTTGCTTGCAAAGCCTAAGGACTGGAGGAGTTTGATTCCCCAGTACCCACATAAAGCCAGATGCTCAAGATGGCATATGCATTTGGAATTCGTTTGCAGTGACAAGAGGCCCTGATACACCCATTCTCATTCTCTGTCTGCCTCTCTCCCTCTCTCTTTCTCTCTCACGCTCTCTTAAATAAATAAATAAATAAATAAAACATTTTAAAAAATATCATACTTTGTAACATGGTAAGCACATGAACATCTAGCAGAGAGGGCAGTGCCCAGACACAACTGTCTCTGACCTAAGTCAAATTTCTACAATGTAAATACTACTAATAAGTGACAATAAAACAGTACCAGTACACATTTCTGTTAAAATGCTAACAGTGACGGTAACACATGCCTTCAGACTCAATCACAACCACAGATTTTGCTGCTCCACTGTCAGCTTTCATTCAGGCTGACTTAAGTCAATGTGTGGCTAACAGGAGTGTTCATGAAGGACAGAAATATTCTGTGTGTGCTCATGCATGTGTGTGTGTGTTGAGGCAAGTTACCTCAAAAAAAATTCACTTTTTAAATTTCCATTTACCATTTTCTATTATCGCCAAGATTTTGATACTTAGAATACAGTATTCTAAGCGAGGCAGGTGGCACACACTTTTAATCCCAGCACTTGGGAGGCAGAGGTAGGAGGATTGCCATGAGTTCAAGGCCAGCCTGGAAATACAGAGTTTTTTCTAGGTCAGTCCAATATTCTTGGAGCTGGGAAGATCTTGCAAAGCCTCCCAGCCAAAGTTTAATTCCCAAACTTACCACGTAAGCCAGACACAAAATGTGGCACAAGCATCTGGTATCTACAGAGGCAAGAGGCCCTGGCATGCCACGCCCCCCCCCCACATACATATTAATCAAGAAATGAGAGAATACGATATTCTTATGGTCAAGAAACAATGTAGGACTAGAGAGATGGCTTAGTGGTTAAGGAGGTTGTTTGCAAAGCCTAAGGACTCAGGTTCAATTCCTCAGTAACTACGTAAGCCAGATGCACAAGGTGGTGCATATGTCTGGAGTTTGTTTGCAGTGGCCAGAGGCCCTGGGGCACCCATTTTTCTTTCTATCTGCCTCTTTCTCTCTCTCTCTCTCAAATAAATGAAATATTTAAAAAAGAAAGAATCAATGTAAATGAAATAAAGACAAAAGCTCAAGGACACTGGACTCCAGAGGCAGGCTGAGTGGGAACAGAGACCACAGAGCCAACGGAAGGCCACAGTTACCAGCCAGTGTGGAGTCCTGTAGTCCCCGCAGCTGAGGAAGCTCATCCCCCAGAGAAGCAGGCGCGTTCAGATGGGACTGGGCAGGGCTGAAGGATGAAGTGTCTACTGAATTCCAAAGAGGTGCCAGTCCCGAGCAGACTCAGGAACCCGCACACCAGGACTGTGAAAGCAGCAATGTCACCTTGTTCCAGGTGACATGGTCATTCATTCTGCCCAGAACAGAAATAACTACATGGTAAACAATTTGGGATATTTTGCAGCCTGGATATTCAGAAAACATAAAGAATGAGATGAGGCTAGTAAAGGGATGGGTAGGATGAAACGAGAGAGACGAGAAAAAGTGAGACCCAGCCAAGCCGGACTCAAGCCAAGGGAAGCTCAGAAGTCAGGGAAAGAGATGAGAGGGCAGAACAGGCAGCTTTGGGGAGTGACCTTGTGGCTTTCTAGTCTACCTCACCACTGGTTATTTTAAGTGTGTGTGTGTGTGTGTGTGTGTGTGTGTACATGTGGTGGATACAGGTGTGTGCAGATGTGCACTCTCATGTACACACATGTAGGGAGAGACCCAAGGAGGAAGTCCAGCATCCTCCCCTATCACTTTTCTACCTTTTTTCCTTGAGACAGGCTCTCAAACTCAGCTTGGAGCTCCACATATCTTAGCTACACCGGCTGGCTAGCGAGCCCCGGCATTCCTCCTTGTCTTCACGCCGATCACGTGCTCACGCACAGCTTTCTGCGTGAGTGCTGAGGATCAAACTCAGGACCTCATGCCCACACAGCAAGGGCTCTTACCCGCCGAACCATCTCCCTAGCCTCCGACCCCACGACTTCTTGATGGCCAGTGAGAGTGAAACCTTACTTCCCTCCAAAACATAGGGCAATGCCCTAGACATGTCAGAAGGAGAGATGAAGCCATCAGACCAGCGAAGAAGAACTAGCCCCCAGCCAAGCACATGTCGCTGTATGGAAAGTGACCCCAGCCAACTTCAAACGGCTCTGGGAATGAAAGGTACCCGCCAACCCAAAGCGGGAGAAACAGCACACTGGAGGACCCAGCAGACTCCAGAGGGAATAGCAAGCTGGTGGCTCTATGGTGGCCATTGTTGAGTAGACAAGGGATAAGGTGAGTCAGAGTTGAATCACAGATACTGGGGCCTTCTCCTTGTCATACACAAGGCATTCCTTTGAAAGAGATAGAGACGTATATGCCACCAGTAACCTCGTGCTCTTGTCACCATAGCAGAAGCCACTCTTACGGCCACGACTTCCCCACCATGATGGGTGGACTGTACCCTCAAACTGTGAGCCAAAACAACCCCCTTCCTTCAGCTGTTTTCTTGTCAGGTATTTTGTCACAGCACTAAGAAAAGCAAGTAGGTCAGCTGCCTTCATCTAAGCTGCTGGCTCCATCCCTTAAGCCCACTCATCCTCTTCTTCCTCATCTTGGCTGCCCCGTCTCTCCTCTATCGCACTCCACTTCTCCCACTCACTTCTTCTAAGCGATCCATGCTCTTCCTCTGCCACTGGACAGTGTTCTCTGGATCCCTCACTCCATACCTTGCTTTGTGTTCTCACATCTTTATGTCTCTGGACATTCTGACTCCTATGCTTGACTCCCAACAACCCCCTAACAAGGACACTATGGGAAACACACCCAGGCCTTCACACACACTTCCTTCCCATGGTCCTTCTGCTCGGGTTCTGCCCCTCTGGACTTTGCTTCTGACTTCAAGTTTTTGGTGCAGCCTCATGCTACTGCTTGACTCCATGTGAAGGTGAATATCACTAAAGGGCACTGGCATAGGAAGGCAGTAGAAAAGGCAAATCTGTTATTCTCAAGTCGACACTCAGTGCTGCCATTTCAACTGGAGAAAGATCTTGAAAAAAAAAAAACAGAATAATGACGTACCATCCTATAAATGCAATTCTTCCCATAGAATGCCTTTTCTAAAAAGGAAAAAAAAACTAATAAGAACATTCCCTCTGTTTGCACAACAAATTAAGGAAATCACATATCCTTCCATAAATACAAAATTCTCTTTAAGAAGTTTTATGAAACCAAGTGGCTTCCTTGTTGAATATATTCCTTGATGAATACATTCATCCGTCATTCAACAAAAACATTTTGTGTTAAATTTTAAACAGTGAATTACTCTACAAATATAAAATATGCAAATAGTGAAACTGTTTACATGCCAGGCATCAGAATTGCTTTTCTTGTGGAAGTGGCTAAGGTATTACTGTTACACTCTCTCGTATGATAGACCAAATGGGATCTGCCCCTGTGGCCCAATTTCTGCTTTGGACCTTGTGTGATTTGAATGTGAAATGTTCCCCCCACAGGCGCTTGGGTTTGAACATTTGGTCCCCAGCTGGTGGTGCTGTTTTGGGAGAATGTGGAACCTTTAGGAGGTGGGGCCTCACTCAAGGAAGTGGACCACGGAGGGAAGGACTTGAGGTTTTATAGCCTGGGACGCGTTTCCTGACCACTTTCTGCTTACTGCCCTACCTACCTGTGAGGAGGTGTGAAGTCCCTACCACAATGGAGTCGCCTGCCACCATGCCTCCCCCACCATGGTGGACTCATCATCAAACTCTGAGCCCAAACCTCCTGTTTCCTCTCGGTTGCTTCTATCAGGCATTTTGTCACAATGATAAGAAAAGTAACTGCTCTAGGACTCGAGGCTGAAAGAGAGGAAACAGGAGCTCCTGGAGAGAAGAAGGGGGCTTCCAGCTGCCTAGAAACACTGGGGAAGAAGGTGTGTGGTGATTTGAATGGATGTCCCTCACCTGATTCAGGACTGTATTAAAGTTTGTAGTTTAGATCTCCAGCCGCCGAGCTGCAGGTTGGAGGAGGTGTCACTGTGAGTGGGTCTTGTGGTCCAGACCTGAAGGTGTGGAGGTGGATTCGTAATTGCAGTCTAAAGATATGTGAAGTGCTGGAGCTTTGTCTGCGGTTCCTGCAGCTCCCTGGCTTGGTGGTGGTGGTGGTTGCTTCTTCTTTCTCTGCATGGACCTGTGAAAGTGGGCCAGCTTTTCCTGCCATTATGGAACTTCCCCTCTGTCTGTAAGCTTCAATAAATCCCTTCCTCCATAACTGTGTCTGATTTTGAAGTTCATCCTAGCAGCGTAAAGCTGTCTGCTACAAGGGGCTATCTGGAAACATCTTCCAGTTGCTGGTGAAGACATAGTGCGCAGAGAGCTCCTGGAAACACTGCTGGGGTATAAACCCCATCACTAGGCAGGTTTCTGGGGAAGATTCATCTCTATAGTCACGGGCGGAACAAGCGCTAGACCGCGTGTTGACGAGTGGGTGTGGCTGTGTCCCACTCTACAAACACTGAGATTTTAATTTCACGCAAATTTTCCATGTCATGAGATCTTCTCTTTCTATCCATTTGAAAAATGCAAAATGCAGCCAGGTGCAGTGATACACACCTATAATGTCACCACTTTGGAGGTAAAGGCATAAAGATCAGGAGTCCGAGGTCACCCTCAGCTACACAGCAAGTTCAAGGCCAGTCTAGGCATGAATCCCTGCCTAAAAAAAATTTTTTTTAATGCAGAAATAATCACTGGCTTATGGGCCATAGTCAGGACAGAAATGGCCCACTGATCATAACTTGAAAACCACCGATGCCCAGAAGGACCAGATGAGGGACCTTTATCTGTCAGTCATCTGCTCTGGTGGATAGGACATGGCCCTCCCACCAGCCCCAGAGATCCAGAGATCCTTGTGCAGGTGCTCCTGCGCAGTCAAAGTTCACAGCCCACCTGAAATAGCAACAGAATGGGAAACATGCCATGTTTCTGCTTGTTGAGGCAAGTCCCCTGGCCTTGGAGTCTGAGCTGGCTCTCCTGCAACAGTTTTCCACACAGGGAAGAACTCTGCTAGGACAGTGATCAATTCCATTAGGCATCTGAGGAGGGGACAGAAGCTGATGTGACACACCCGAGTTTGCCTCCATCACCAGCCTGCACAGGCTGCCTAGGTTATTTTGAGGTGGTCTTGAAATGGAGGGAGGGGCTGTCAGTAGGGGACTATGGACCTTCCCCCCCCCGCACATTTCCAGGTTCTCATTAATTTTCATGTCACTAAAGCAGACTGTGCATCACCCCGTGCCCTGCGCCTCAGGAGACAATGACCACAGCACTATTAGAGAGGACGATGCTGGGCAGTGATTTCCAGAGAGGCCCTCTGGCCTCTGAGCACACAGTAGGTGAGTAACCCCACAATGTTATCTCTTCGGGCCTGGGATGGAAGGCACCCCAGGTTGCCCTTTGACCCATGGTGAATCTTCCCCTCAGGCCTGCAGCTAGCTCAGTTTTTTCATTGTACTACCCCACCGGCAAACACAGTCCACAAACAGAGACTGTCCTCGACACTGTCAGGGCCAGCTTGTGAGGCTGGGTGAGCTTGGCAACGAGGGCTGGGAAGATAATGAGGGGCGGAACAGGCCTTACGAGCTGAGTTCAAGCAGGCCGACTCGCAAGGCTAGATGCAGACTATTCCCTCAGAAGACAGACCCAGGAGGCAGGAGAGACGGTGGCAGAGAACTCTCCAAGGCCATGGTTGTCTACATATAAAAGGCTTACTCTGTAAGCCAGAGTCACATGTCCCTACAGCAGACTCAGCAAGGCCAGGGTAACTGTTAGGCCGTGGTGTATCGTAAGGATTCTTGCTGTGATTACAGAGCCAATGATCCACATCTCCATCCATACTCCTCACATGTCCCTACAAGTCCTACAATGAACCCCACTCTCCATATTCTAAATCTGAACTCAATTTTCTCCTTGTCAAGCATCTGGCATCCCAACTTCCAAGTTCCTTCAGCAGGCTCTCCTCACTTCTTTTCAGAATTCCCTGATTTCTTTCCACTGAGGGTTTCTGCATCAGAGACCAAGCCCTCATGCTCAAAGCTTAGTAAGACAGCCCGCTACAGAAATATTTAGACCCATGGACCAAGAAATAACTTTAAAATGTGTCTTCATAAAGGGAGACAAGTGACACAAAACACATGCTTTAAGCCTCAACAAAACAGTGTGCCTGCAGAACCCTAGTCCCCCAGGTCAGCACACCTGCTAACTCCACTGTGCGTCCGTCCTGCTGTCCCTACCAAGTCAGTGACCTCATCCTCCCAAACCCAAGTCACTATAATATGATCTAGAAACCGATTTTTTAAAAAATATTTTTTACTTGTTTATTTGCTAGGAGAAAGAAAGAGAGGGAGAGAAAGAGTGGACACACCAGGGCCTCTTGCCACTGCAGACTCCAGACACATGCACCAGTTTGTGCATCTGGCTTCACATGGGTACTGGGGAACGGAACCCAGGCCAGCAGGCTTTGAAGCAAGCACCTCTAGCCACTGAGAAATCTCCCCAGCCCTTAGAGAATTAATTTTGTGAGCTGAGCATGGTGGCTCAGGCCTTTAATTCCAGCACTCAGGAGACAGAGGTAGGAGTTTCACAGCAAGTTCTAGGCCACCCTGAGAGTACATAGTGAATTCCAGGTCAGCCTGAACTACAGCAAGACCCTACCTTGAAAAACTAAAAAAAAAAAAAAAGATTTTGTATTGGTATTATGTACTGAATTTTGAGTCCCCAAAATGAGGGTGTTGAAGCCTTAAGCTCCAATATGATGCATTTAGAAATGGGGTTTTTGAGGGAATAACCAGGTTTAGATGAGGTTATAAAGGTGGGATTAGTGTCCTCATGAGGTGGGATACCAGAGACCTGGATTCTCCTCTCTCTCCGTATTAGGATGCAACAGGAAGGAGGCTGTCAATAAGCCACAAAGATTGCCTCTCCTAGAATGAATTGCCTAGCACCTTGACCTTGAACTTTCTAGACTCCAAACTGAGAGAATAAATCTCAATTTTTTTAGCTACCCTGTCTAAGTTTGTTTGGCAGTTTGAGTGATATACCAGACTACTGTCCTAAAAGATGTTTTTAGTTTGTAAAATGCATTTCTCTACACACAATAATTTAACAAAGTCAACACAAATTTTTGTGTTATTCATGGACCCCAATAAAAGAAATACCCAAGACAGGTGTGGTGGCGCAAGCCTTTAATCCCAACATTCAGGAGGTTTGGTAGGAGGATCACTGTAAATTCAAGGCTAGCCTGAGACTATATGTGAATTCAAGCTCAGCCTGGGATAAAGCAAGACCCTACCTCGGAAAAAAAAAATCCAATGAGAGGTTATCATAATCTTTATAAATTCAGTCCTCCTGTTATTTAGACTCCCTCCCCTGTCATAGAGAAGCCTTGAGAGGGGCAACTAAGAAGTTGTATCTTGCCGGACGTGGTGGCACACGCCTTTAATCCCAGCCCTCGGGAGGCAGACGTAGGAGGATTGCCGTTAGTTCGAGGCCACCCTGAGAATACATAGTGAATTCCAGGTCAGCCTGGGCAAGAGTGAGACCCTACCTTGAAAAACCAAAAAAAAAAAAAGAAGAAGAAGAAGAAGAAGAAGTTGTATCTTGGAGCTGGAGAGATGGCTTAGTGGTTAAGGCACTTGCTTGTGAAGCCTGAAGACCCAGGTTCGATTCTCCAGATCCCACATAAGCCAGCTGCACATGGTGGTACATGCATCTGGAGTCTGGAGTTTGTTTGCAGTAGCTGGAGGCCCTAGCTTGCCTATTCTCTCTCTCTCTAATAAATAAGTAAAACTAAAATAATTTTTTTTAAAGAAGTTGTATCTTGCTGTGAATTCTGATAGTGGTACGGCCTGTGGGTGCTGTAAATGCTGTTATATTTATCCTATTAAGATAATATCCTAGGGCTGGAGGTATAGCTCAGTGACAGAGCAGCATTTGCTTAGCATGATGAGGCCCTGGGCTCCACCCCCAATACCAGCAACTATTAGGCAAGGCTCTAACACCCAACTCTACTTCTGCTATGCTCAAAATAGAAAATGCAGGGCCCAGCATGATCATGGATTGGCTAGGGAGCTCCCAGCAATCTACACGGATCCGTACAGAAGTACAGGCCTCAAGAATTTCCCACGAGGCCCCAAAAGGAGACAAGCAACCAGACTCATCTGTATCTTTATCCACTTACTCAACAAATGGTATTTGCTTGCGTTCTAAATGTCCAGTTGCCATGAGCACTTAATTCAATTGAATGCTGTGGATAGACTAGGGTACTGGAAATAGGGAGTAGATTATGAACCGGATGCTCAGAGGCCATCTGCAGTAACGTGCCCCATTGAAGAGGCAGTCACTGGGGAGAACAGAACAGAAACACATCCTACAGGTTCTCAGAGACAACATAGCCATATGGGGAGCTGTACAGACAGAAACAGGAAGTCAGCTACATACTCCCAACCTCACAGATTACACAGCACTCCAGACTCCTGGGAAGGAAGGACATTCTTTTTTTTTTTAAAGAATATTTTATTTATTTATTTATTTATTTATTTATTTATTTATGAGGGAGAAAGAGACAGACAGAGAGAAGGAGAGAATGGGCACGCCAGGGCCTCTAGCCAGTACATATGAACTCCAGACACATGTGCCCCCTTGTGCATCTGGCTTACATGGGTCCTGGGGAATCGAACCGCTGTCCTTTGCAGGTCAATACCATAACCACTAAGCCATTTCCCCAGTCCCAGGAAGGACATATGAAGGTGCCTTTGAGCCCCCGAAACATGAATAGGGTTATGTTGATCAGATTTCAATGACATAAAACAAAAAGCCAATTTGCCAAGACATGGGTATGAGCATATGGATATAATCCAATCGACTAAGTTATTTTGTACAAAATATCTACATGATTTTTTATTTTAATAACTCATCTATGAGATGTCTTATGTAATCCTTAAACTTTTTTTGCTACAAAATGGGATTTATTTTTGCACAGGGAAGTATAGAAAATTTACATCAGATTTTTAGAAGCAACCATAGATACATACAGACAGTTCCACTTTGACAGGGACCTTGGGTTTCAATGATGTCTGGAGGCATTGGTTTGTGAGGCAAATTAGAAATCCATTCTCTGTTTACTTAGTTGATTTCTTTTAGGGCTGTTTTGGGAGAAAACAGTGCTTTGTTCACTCAAACAACTGAAAGAGAGAGAGAGAGATCCTGGCAGCAGCGAAGCAGTAAGAGCCATCACGCTGGCCGCCACTCGCAGGAAGAATTCGACCTCGTTATTACAGACAAGGTGCCGTAATAAAACCAGGTGGAACACGGGCAACGCCACTGCTGCAGCTGGCTCGTGAGGGTGCGCAGACAGAGGAGACATCTACCCACGAGAAGCCAGCCCACTGAGGAGCGCTCTCGGCTCAGACCCGTTGTGACCACGTTACCAGCTTGCTCATGCAGCAAGTCTGTGGGCACGAATGAGCCTGTATTTTCTCACTGCTGTGACAAAAGCAACTTTAGGAAGGGGCTCACAGTTTGAGGGTGCAGTCCATCCTGTGGGGAATCTGTGGTGGCGAGAACGGTTTAGCTGGGATGGCAGGAGCACGAGGCAGCCGGTCACATTGCAGCCACAGTCAGAAAGCAGAGTTGAAAGCTCCCGTGCAGCTCACATTCTCCTTTGATTAGTCTAGAGCCCTAAACCACAGGATAGACCATGCCACCACATGTAGAACAGTAGGTTTTCTATCCTGAAGCATCTCTGAAAACATCCGCACAGACACGCTCACAGGTATGTTTCCATCAAGTTCACAGTGATGATCCACCATCACCTTCCTCCATAAATAAGCCTCCGTGAGAGCAGTGTGGAAACCAAAGTAGCCCAAACCCACGACACATAAAACACCTTACCAACCAGGGAAGACCACTGATGCACTGACCGTATTGTCCCCCACCCCCCCCCCCAGCCTGGTGACAACACTGAGGTCCTCATCTGGAAGCATGTCTCCTCTCTTACTTGGTCTTGGTCCATGCAGCTCAGAAGTCAACCCCCGGAGGACTTCCCATAACATGCGTAGGTCCAGCCACTCAGGGAGGGTGTCCCCTGACCACAGAGATTGGTGGTCTGGGAAAATCAAGTGGCCGTGCTACCCAGACCTCTGCTAGACTTGCCCATTAATGAGGTACACCTGGGCCACCACTTAGGTGGGACCTGCGAGAGAGTAAATCAAATCTGAGAGGGATGGCCTGAGAGACCACAAGGAAAGGAAGCACATGGCTAGCTCTCTTGGGTTTCTACCTGGACCAAATGGCCACTGAAACACCAAGTTTTATATAATCCGTTTATAGTTTAGTTAATCTAGTTTGAACTAGGCTTTCCATCTTTTAGAGATGAAAGAATTGAAACAAATTATCCTATGACTCTTTCTCTCTCCATCTTTGTCTTCTTGCATACACTGACATATCAATAAATATCACTACTAATATGGCTGGGAATTAGTAATTTCACTTATAAGTTAGATCCTAGCATCTCATTTAGTAATACTATTTTAAAAACCACGTGATGTTATGAAAAGGGAAAATCCATCCCACCTGACCCACTAGGGACCCCCTGTGCATGCCTGGAATTGTGGAGAGTACCCAACCTTACATATACTATTTTTCCTACATGTACACACTTAAACGATAAAAATTAACTTACAAATTGGGTATAGTAAGAGATCCGCAATAGCAATAGTTCTTAGTAAAATAAAATGATTAAAACAATGTGATATGTGACTGTAATAAAACTTATTTAGAAGTTGTGAACGGTTTAGTTTTAGAGTTATCCATTTAATATTCTCTGAGTAACTGGGATTGCAGGAAGCCGGCCTATGGATAAGAGGATCAATGTTCACGGCTTAATGTTAGGGTGTGTGTGTGTGTGTGTGTGTGTTTAGTTCAATCATCATTGAAAAAGACTGGGGTCATAGGTGCACATGGCTGTGCCCTGCTATGTTGATGTGGGATCTGGAGATTTGAACTCAGACAGTTTCAGGCCCCTTCAGGCCCTCATGATTGTGCAAGAAGCAGACCTAACCACTGACCAATCTTTCTAGCCTTGTTTTCTTACATTCTGTGTTGTACTGTGATACGTGACTGCAGGCATTGTCTTTCAAGACACATGTATGTTGGTTTGCACACATTTGGTCAGCAGTGTGGCTTCATACAGCTCCTTAGCCTTTAACCTCCTTATCTGTGAAAGAGAGTGATGGTTTTCACCTCACAGAAGACTTGTGTGCCAATGAGCTGATATGTGTGACCTGTCAAGTACAGCACCTAACAGTCCACAGCAGAAAACGTCATTGTTAACCACCATCACCTCCACTCTGGACCTGAGAACCATTTTCACAAGTAGCTAAACAGCGGCTCTCTGATGATCTGCACAGTGGCCACATTGAGCAGGAACATGGGATGTGCCACAACAGCAACGTATTCCTGATGTCTGGAGCACTTACTAAGTCATCCACATATGGTGGTGGTAAGTGAATGAAGCAATTCCGTAATTTAAGTGTGCCAATTTGATTTTAAGAAAATAATCAGAATCACTGTTATAAAGAAACTACTCTTCCGTGTTGCTTATAAAGACAGAAGCAATTTAAGTGTCCCACAAGAACAAAGCCAACCCACCAATAGTTTTTTATATACAGTTTTTGTTTATTTATTTATGAGAAGAGAGAGAGAGAGTGAATGAGTATTGGTGTCCTGGGCCCTCTTGCTGGTGCAAAGGAACTTCAGACGCATGTGCCACTTTGTACATCTAGATTTACATGCTGTGGTAGTTTGAATGGATGCCCCCAGTTGATTCAGGAGTTTTATTCAAGCTTCTAACTTCGTGTCACTGTGGGTGGATCCAGGGGTCCAGCCCTAAGGTGTTTGTTACTGGGGCCTTACCTGAATTTCCAGCTAATGATAAGCAAAGTGCCTCAGTTCTGCTGGGCTCCTGAAGGTGTGCTTCCTTGCTTGTGGTGGTGGCTTTTTTCTCAGCATGGGCCTGTGAAAAGGAGCCCGGCTTCTTCTGCCAGTATGGAACTCCCCCTGAACCTGTAAGCTTCAAATAAATTCCCTTCCTTCCATAACTGTGCCTTATTTGGAAGTTCATCTCAGCGACCTGAAGCTGTCTGCTACATGTGGGCACTGGGGAACTGAACCCAGGCCAGTGGGCTTTGCAAGCAAGTGCCTTATATCTGTAAGCCATCCTCCCAGCCCTATACAGTATTTTTTTTTTTGAGACAAGGACTTACTGTGTTGCCCAGGCTAGTCTTGAACTCTGGGCTCAAGCCATCCCCCTGTCTCCATTTCTGAGTGCTAGGACTATAGTTGTGCACCATCATGCCTAGCTTAAACTATGTTAGGGCACCTAGGAAACCATATATACTATGGAAGCACTTTACCTACTGAGCAACATCCCTAGCCCCTCTGTGATTTCTTTCATTGTACTTTTTAAGTCATCAATTCTCTATTCATCTGTGTTTAGTACTTAATACATGCATTGGTTTACTAATTTTATCAAATTTTCAAGGGTATAACGTCCCTTAAAGCCCACTTAAATTAAATGAAAGTCAGCAACTTGCCTCCAAAGGACCAGGAACTATAATTAATAGAAGACCAGAGGGCTGAATCTAATTTCCCTGAGCTGTGTGAAGCCCAAGGTGTCATAAGTGATGCGAAAAGGTACACTTCCCTGCCCTCCCCCAAAATGATGAGAATGGATACCCAAAGAACACAGCTGGAAGAGATTAGGTACAGTTAATTTGATGGAGAAAATGAGGCAATAGAGGATTTGAGGGCTTGGGAGATAGCTGAGCAGTTAAAGGCACTTGATTGCAAAGCCTGTCTGCCAGCCAGGGGTTCAATTCCTCCACCGTCCATGTAAAGCCAGACAAAAAGGTGGCTCGTACAGTGGCATGAGACCCTGGTGCACCCACGTGCGTGCACACACATGCGCTCAAGTGTGTGCGGGCACACACACACACACACACACAAATAAATACTTGTTTTTAAAAGACAGGCTCTGCACTCCACTATCGACAGACATTACGTCAGCTGTAGGGTCACTTAAGGTCAGTGAATTGTAGAGTGAGCGTCTATGTGCTATGGGACACATTTTACACTAACTTTATTTGTGCCAATTTTAATACTGTTAACCACAGCTTTCTTTGTAGTTACCTTGGCTTGCCAACCCTTTAAAAATGTTTTTTCAAGGTATCAGGCTGGAGGGATGGCTTAGCGGCTAAGGTGCTTGCTTGCAAAGCCAAAGGACCTCAGTTCGATTCCCCAGGACCCGTGTAAGCCAGATGCACAATGGGGCGCATGAGTCCGGAGTTGGTTTGCGGTGGCTGGAACCCCTGGTGTGCCCATTTTCTCTCTAGCGCTCCCTCCCTCCCTCCCTCCCTCCCTCTCTCTCTCTCTCTCTCTCAAATAAATAAATAAAAGTAAAAATATTTTTTAAAAATGTTTTTTCAAGGTATAAGTAGTAACATCTAATGACATGGTTGGCTTTTGTGGTTCTGCCCAATTAAGGAATCTATATTTTTAAAGAAAAAATTTATCTACATGTTCTTTTGAAAGTAACCTTTCTCTTAGTTGAAAATAACACAATGAACACATGACTTCATCTCTCCTCCTTCTCAGCACTCCATTAACGATAGGAACAGAATTCCAATTCCAAATGCCAGTGAGCTGCTTAGGAAGAAAGGTCAGAGGACTCTTAAAAAACTGCAATCTCCGCAGAAGTTATCAAGGAACTAGAGTAGAGCAATGAGAGATGGAAATAGATTCAGGAGCCAGAGCTGACAGAATTGCAGAATGAGACCTCTCCTTCAGGAAAGATATCCAACCTGGAAGTCGAGCACTCTAGACTGAAAGTGCCCACTGAGAGCCCAGCACAACCAGAGGAAATGAGTAAGTGCCCACCCCAAGGATCTGGTGCTCCGCAGGGGAGCCAAGAAGAAGGAGAATCTAGACGCTCCCTGCTCTCCCTCAGGAGCACCGGAAGACACAGAGGCACAGGAGACACCTTACTGGATCAGCAAAACTCAGGGCCAAATAAAGACCGTCTCAGGCAGGCAAGGACTCAGACCTTGGTAGGCAGCGTCTGCAATGAACTCTGATGACATGACAGTACAAACTGAGGAATGAAGGACTGTCATCCAGCCAAAAAGGAAAAACAGGCTCTACTTGAGTTCATGACCCACGAGCTAACAACACTGGCTTAAGCCATCCATAAATCACACAGAAACAACCCATATCCTGACCCACGAACAACCCCTAACCACGCTGAAACTTCTGGGGCATTACAACCTCAGAAACCATATTCCTCAAATCACTTCTCAGAAAATACCCTCAACTGCCCCTAGACTCCCACCCACACCTGCTCCTTTATCTGTACGTCTATAAACTTCACCTCTGCACTGGTGTGCCGCAGACAGCCTCTAGCCCGTACAGAGGTCTCTGACCCTCACCGTTTATCACACTTGTAATAAACAGTTTCCTTCTGTCACAGTTCAAGTCCACTCTCTTTTTCTTCAACTTTCCTTACATTTATTGGTGCCAAAAACCTGGGAACCCTCCCCCCCCAAGGGTTTTGGGTGTTGAAGCCCCTTTCTTGCTGCCAGCGGCTCACTCCTTCCGGAGCACGCACACTCGCCTAGCCCAGAAAAGGTTTAAACAGTGAACAGGTGTGACCTGTCGGCCTGTGCCCACGTGGGAGGTGCAGACCCCGTTCACCCTTATGGGCCAGGGGGTCGTATTGGTGCTTCCGTGTAAAGCCAGCCTGAGCTCCAGCTCTTTCCCTTCATTTTCACTTTGCATCTCCCTCCACTCTCCCCCTTCCCCTGAACTCTCACACTCCAGGAAAGGCCATTTGCCATCCAACTGCATCTCACCCACCACTTCAAACCTCCAAGCCTTCAGAATGAAGTAAAATTCATTCGGTTCATTGTGGAAGTGCTCCACCCCGAGCCTTAGAAACTCCAGAAGTCTCCCAAGCCATACTGTGCCTGTGTGATCTCAAAGGAGGCTCTGAGAAGCCAACTCTCTTTGCCAAATCCACAGGCACCCTCAAAATTACGAGTGTGGGGACACCCCTTCCTAATCTCCTGGATCTCTGTCCTGCACACTGTCCACTCTAAGCCTCAGAGATGTCTCAGGTGTTGGGACAGGTCACTTCTTAGTTCAACCTTAGTCCGAAGTGGGTTCTAAATTGTCAATTACAAAGGACACGCCTTTGGCTTACCTCAGGGCTAACCACAAAGAGCTTGGATTGAATGGCAGTCCCTGGCCAGGATTTGACACTTTCAATTTCCATATACTCACCGATCTCGACAATGATCTCTGATGGAACGACAAGTGGTCTGACGTGCCGTACCTCCGAGGTTTCTTTGTCCTCACTCCAATCCCTCCCCTTTGCTCCTCTGCTCTGCTTCCCAAATCTTGCTCAGTCACACGGGCACCTCTAAGAGCCCCTCCCCGAAGAAAAACATCCAAACCTCCTCCTTTGACCTGGCAGACGAATCCCCTCCCGCATACAACACTCACATCTCCCACGGCTCTCGTTCTTCCCCACCTGCACCTTCCGCGCCCTCCGACTCTTTTTGCAGCAACTTCCCTCCCCAGCTCTCCTCATTCCACCTCAACTGCCCCTTCATCGTCTCCCAAATCCTCTCCCTCACCCAAGCACCCCACTTCGATGCTCTACCCTCGTCTGCCTCTCTCTCCTTCACTCGCCTCTCTGGCTCCCTTCCTTCCATCCCCTCATCATACCCGATCCAGTAAAAACTTAACACCCCAAATTGGAATGTTTCCCATGCATGAGGTAGCGGGGCAGAATGAACCATGTTACGTTCATATTAAGTAAAATGGACCTCACTGAACAAAAATTAGGTGGTTTTTCAAAAAACCCCAACATTTCAGAAAACAATCCACACAATGGAGTAAAATTCATTCTCTAACTTGGAGTGTATCACATCCTTAACTCCACCCTCACTCCTGGTGAACAAGAACATGTTTGGAAAGCCATTCGGGCTCATGCTGACGGGCTTAATGAACAAGTTTCCCGATTCCCTCTGGGACAAATAGCAGTGCCTGAGACAGACCCTAATTGGGACTACCAAACAGATTCGAATGACCTTAGGCACCTCCTCAGCTTATTTAGCTGATGGAATGCACCAACAAGCACCAGGCAGAGTTAATTTTGACAGGCTCAAGGAAATGACTCAAGGTCCTGATGAGAACCCAGCCCTGTTTCTTAACCATCTATCTGAGGCCTTACAAAATACAAATACAAAATACATTACAAATTATACAAATGTAGATGTTAATTCTAGGAAAGGCACTCTCCTCCTCCATGTTCATTTCCTAGGTCAATCAGCCATATTTTAGATATTAGACGAAAACTACAGAGACTAGAAAAGGGCCCCATGAGCCCCTAAGAGGAGACCATATACCTTGCCTTCAAAGTTTTTAATGATAGAGAAGAAGCGACAAGAAAGGAAAAAGAGAGAGAGAATGGCTGACAAAGGAAGAGAATGTCAAAAAGAATGCCTCCAACAGCTCAACCAAAACCCTTGCCCTCACCATCCGTTGCCTGGAAGTGGGGTCGGCCCCCCAGGTCCATGTTTCAAGTGCAACCGGTCGGGAAAGAATGCCCTAATCCTCGACCCCCCTCCTAGGCTTGCCCCAGCTGCGGGCAATGGGGACACTGGGAGATGGACCGCCCAACAAACCACTCCGGCAGCTTGCCTGCCTCCTGTCGCCAGGTCTCCTCACATCCCTTGGTCCACTAGGGGAGCCTGAGTTCCTGGCCCCAAGCCAGACCAGAGCTTGTCCAAAGGAACTCAGGGTTCAAGGAATAGTGGGTGGCAAAGAGTTTCTCTTCTGTTAAGATACTGGGCCTTCTTATTGTCTACTTACCTCCTGACAGGGACCTACTTTGCCCACCAACATCATCATCACGAGAGTCTCTGGAATACCCTAAAACCCTTCCTGTACCCCCCCACCCTTTGACAATATGGCAATCTAACTCTCACACATTCTTTTATTATAATTCCCCAATGCCCCACTCCCCTTTTAGGAAGAGATCTTCTCTCCAAACTCAAAGTATCCCTCTATATACCCCCTTCAAAAGCCACCTGTATTTTCTTATTATACCTGGACTCTGACTCAGCAAAGTCTCTCCATCCCCACCCCAAGCCTCCACCTCCTCCCTTCTGCCTACCACAAGCCCCTAACACGGGACACCTAGTCCTGCTATAGCCTTCTACCACGCCTCAGCTCTTATCTTTCTCAAAGACCCTACTTCCTCTATATCCCAGGACCAACACCCTTTGTGTCCAGTCACCCGCTGCAGTTTAAAGCCTATTATCCAGCGCCTCCTTTCCACCACACTCCTCACCCCACAACACTGCCATCCTGGGAATCAAAAAGCCTAATCCCACTTACAGCCTAGTTCAGGACCCCTGCAAAGTTAATCAAGCTATTACTCCCACCTTCCCAGCTGTAGCTAACCCTTACACACTACTCTCCTTCACACCTTCTAACTCAACATTCTTTTCTGTCTCTGATCTAAAAGACGCCTTCTTCACCATCCCATTATACCCTCGATCCAGGCCACTGCTTGCCTTCACATAGGAGGACCCCAGCACCTCACAGGGATGGTTCAACCTCAAGGTTTCAGGAATCGCCCTCACTATTTTGGACAAGCCCTACAAAAGGACCTGACCTCCCTAAACCTTAAACCTAGCTTCCTCCTCCGACATGTAGATGATCTCCTCTGCAGCCCCACTGCTGAACTTAACAAAAAACTCGCAACCACCTTGCTTAATTCTGTAGCTGTATGGGGCAACCGAGCCTCTCAAGACAAAGCCCAAGTGTGTAAGACCTCTGTCCTGTACCTCAGCCTCTCCCTCTCAAAGGAGGGCAAAGCTACCCCACCTTCCGGACCTCAAGACCTCCTGCACTGCCCTCCCCCTCACGCTAAACGAGAGTCACTTGCCCTACCTGGCCTCTTCAAGTTCTTCCGTGCCTGGATTCCAAACTATTCCCTTACCACTCACCCCTATATGAGACCACCAAAGGAAACCTGGAGGAGCTTCTCCTAACCCCACATTCCCTACAAACCCCTGTCAATCTCCTTCAGCGACCCTTGTCTACCGCCTCCACCCTCTCCTTGTCTCCACCCTCTCCTTGCCTGGCGTTAACAAACCTTTATTCCTCTCTCTGCATAATAATAAGGGAGAAGCTTAGCCACCCTCTGCCACAAGGGAGGCAACACTTATTGTCCCCTTGCATACGTCTCCAAGCAATCAGACATGGTAACTCAGAACTGGTCCAGGTGCCTTCAAACCCTCACAGCTGTAGCCCCCTTGTCCCCAAGGCCAATAAGATCTCCCTCCACAGCCCTCTGCTCACACTCACTCAAGGACCTACTCAGTCATCGGGCTTTTCGTTCTCTCCCACCTTCCCAAATACAAACTCTCCATGCCTACCTTCCCTATCCCAATCTTACCTTTGAACAGTGCCTCTGTTTTATTTTATTTTATTTTATTGGTTTTTACGAGGTAGGGTCTTACTCTAGCCCAGGCTGACCCGGAATTCACCATGTAGTCTCAGGGTGGTCTTGAACTCACGGCAATCCTAACTCTGCCTCCCAAGTGCTGGGATTAAAGACGCGTACTGCTACGCCTGGCTAGTGCCCCACTTTAAATCCTGCAACTCTCCTGTCCCACTAAGTCCTCCTTGATGCCCCCAACCTAGCCTTTCAACTCCCCATATAATAATGTCTCACATTCATGCTCATAAGCCCTCAACCTTTACCTAAATTTATTCTCACACATCTAGGACACCTCTTTGCCTGCTGCCCCTGACTGGTTCATTTATGGCAGTGCCCTCAAGCAAGAACCCTTCACCACTGGGTATGTTATCCTCCAGTGAGACCTCCTCACCCCATTACATAACCCCATGTAATAGAAGCCAAACCCTACCACCCCATACCACCTCCCAACAGGCTGTACTTATAACCCTGACCAGGGCCCTAACCTGGGCTGCCACCCACCGTATCAACATCTACACTGACCCAAAATACACTTATAATATTATCCATTACAATACCCTGTTTTGGAGAGAAAGGGGGTTCCTCACCCAAAAGGGTTGCCCATCATTAATTCCTTCTACATTGAGGAACTTTTGGACATAGCCCTACTCCTCACGCAAACTGCCATCCTCCACTATTAAGGCCTTCAAAGGGACAAAAAATACATTTACATACTTATCAATTTACCTGACACCAAAGCATGTGACAAAGCCCTCTTATACCCCCAGTGCTAGAAGGGACCTTCCTGTCCTTCCAGCCCCACCAAGTCAAGTTCGTCATTGCTGTCCTTTGCTTTCTTTTTCAAGGGGAATGTTCTGCTCTCCCCCCCCCCACTTTGTATCCTCTTCCCTATATTTGTCATTTTTCTTACTATTGGATTAAGAAACTACTTCTTACACTTTTTTACCTGGAATTATGCAGCAGGTTTATTGGTCATAAAATGTCACCCCTTCTTTTTACCTGTCTTGCTTCTCCTCCTGCCAGTTCTCATCGGAAAGCACTCTCCCTCCATCCCCTCTCGCTTTAACCAACATAAGCTAGTCTGGGAGGCCTCCCTATACCTCTCATATTCCCACAACTGCCTGAATGTACCTACTTGACTCCAGTCGGACCATGCGCGTTGTCCTCCTGATGGTGCGGGGCCTCGTCGCTGAGGCTTACTCCCACTTTCACCTCTTGTTGCAAAGGCACTAGGTCCCCTCTCCACCCCCACTGTAGTGGTTACACAAACGGTCTTAAGTATGACCAGACTACTGGGAAAAACATAATTGAATACATAACTGCAAATGGCCACATCAATCAGTCTACCAGTAACGGTGGGGGTCTCTCCAGGTCATTCCTCAAATACTGGAGCTGTGTAGATTTTGCCTCCTCTCAGAGAAACTGGAAAGGGGTCCCTCAGGACAAGGAGTTCAAAAATTAAGAAGAGTGCCAGAACTGGAAGGCACACTTGGGGAAATGATTTGGGAAATCACTGTCAGTCACCTCAACTGGGAAACTCACAATTTCGTCTCTTCATGGAGGATCTGCTGATGGACTCACAGTTAACACCATGACCTGTCTGCAACCTTGCCCAGGTTATGATTTTCCTAGCCCCACATCTACACATTCTCCCTGGCCATGAAGTTGAGCAATATCTGACACCCACATTCAGGAACAACAACAACAACAAAAAAAAACAAAAAAACTTGTTTTACTTCCAGTACTACTGGGAATGGCTATTGTTGGGGCCATAGCCACAGGGGCCACAGGGGCCACAGCTACAGGCCTCCAACAAATCCAATATAATCAACTCACATACCAAGTCAAGAAGTACTTCTACCTGGTCCAACAGAGCATAATCACCCTCCAAAATCAACTTGACTCCCTAGCTGAAATTGTATTATAGAACAGGAGAGGACTTGATCTCATGGCAGCAGGAAAAGGGAGAATTTATGCTTTTCTCAATGAGGAATGTTGTTTCTACACCAACTAATCAAGCATAGTCAGACAGAATGCTAGGCAACTTTTACAAAATATAAAAACCAAGTATGGTTCCAATAAACAATCCCAATGGGGGGCTGAAGAGATGGCTTAGTGGTCGAGGCACTTGCCTGCGATGCCTAAGGACTCATGTTCAACTCTCCTGATTCCACATAAGCCAGACATGGAAAGGTGAGGCAAACACGAGGTCTCACATGCCCACTAGGTGGCGCAAGTGTCTGGAGTTCGATTTCAGTGGTTGAGGCCCTGGCATGCCAATTTTCTCTCTGTGTCTCTCTCTCTCTAAAATAAAATTTTTAAAAATCCAAATGTAAGGACACCTGGGTCTCCTGGAGCCCATGGCTGGTTCCCTTTGTAGGACCTTTGTCATAATCCTGCTAAGTGTTTCCTTCAATCCATGTTTTTTCAGATGTCTCTGATCTTCTCCAGGAAAGAATTCATGCTTTCACACCACAAAGAGTGACAGAACTCTTCATGGCTGGCCAATACCAGCCGCAAGAAGACTTTGGCCCCCATTCCTCATTGGACCTCACCTATCTCTCTCCCTAGAAGGCTACCACCCCTCTGAGCAGAAAGTCACCCCCATGACCTTCACCCTTTTCCCTTTTGGTCCAATTTCTTATATCCCTCCAGAGTCTGAATATGAACGACTCTCATCTAGCCAATAACAAAAAAAAAAAGGGGTCTCTTTGAGTCCATGACCCATGAACAAACACTGACATAAGCCATCCATAAATCACAGAGAAACAATCAACCCACATCCTGACCCACAAACAACCCCTAACTACAGAGAAACTTCTGGGGTGTTACACCTCAGAAACCATACTCCCCAAACCACTTCTTGAAAAACACCTTCAACAGCCCCTAGACTCCCACCCACACCTGCTCCTTTGATCTGTACATTTATGAGCTTCACTTCAGCTCTGGTGAGACACAGAGAGCTTCCAGCCCATGCAGAGATCTCTGCCCCTCACCATTGATCGTACTTGTAATCAACGGTTTCCTTCTGTCACAGTTCAAGTCCGCTGTCTTTTTCTTCAACTTCCCCCACAAGGAAAATGAGCACATGGGATCCAGGTGCGTGCAATGGACTCTAAGAGATGGTGATGTCAAGTCAGGGATGAAGTCCATGCCCCGAGTCTGGAATCAGTGGGCACTTGAGCAGCTAGAAAGAAGGCTCTGGCTATGCAACTGTGAATGCTGCCAAAACAAGGCTACAGTAACTTTAATAGCTCTATGAGGGATTTCCTACTGTCAGTGATCAGCAGATTTTAGGATCCAGACTTAAGGTGTGGTGGTGGATTAGGAAATCCAGTCTAAAGATATGCAAAGTGCCTGAGATCTGTCTGGAGTTCCAGAAGTGTGTGGTGTGGCTTTGGGGCTTGGGGGTTTTTCTCTCTCTCTCTGCTTGGTCCTGTGAAAGCAGGGCCAGCTTCTTCTGCCATTATGGAACTTCCCCTCTATCTTCAACAAATCCCTTCCTCCATATCTGTGCCTGGTTTGGACGTTCATCTCAGCGACCTGAAGCTGTTTACTACTCCGACCATCAGCCTGGTAAAAAGTGAATGTCTTTCTGTATATTTCCTTAAGGTGATAAAGAATCGGAAATCAGAAAACTATTCACAGGCCTCCTGTCCAAGTGGACAATTCCTGTTGCCTCTTGGCAAAGGGCAGAGAGCATGTGCTCACTCCTTGCACTTATAAGTGCCCTGCAGCCTCATGTGTTTATCATGTTTGGTTTTCACAACAATCTCCCAACAGGTGTATTCTTTAGAGAGAAGATGAGCGCTGCTTCATTTCTATTACAATACAGACATGGAAAATGAGACCCAGAAAGTTACTAACTCAGGTGTGGCAGAAGTGGGGTCCCAGTAAAGTTCCCACCACCAGATCTCACTGGCTCTCCCAAGGCAGGGAACATCATTTTAATGGAATGAATACAAGCATATGATTTTCATATCTTGATAATATATATTCATATGTTCAGTTGTTTCTTTAAATACGATTTATTCATTCATCTATTTTACAGAGAAAAGGAGACAGATAGATAGACAGAGTATGGGCATGCCAGGGCCTCTTGCCACTGCAAGTGAAGTTCAAACACATGTGCCACTTTGTGCATCGGGCTTTACTGGTGAATTAAACTGCAAGCAAACACATTTAACCACTGAACCATCTCCCCAGCTCCCATGAGTCATTTTCAAACCAAGAAGAGAGTATGAAATAACTCAAAGACAGATCCAGAACACAGGCTCGTGTGAGATGACATAAATGGGTGGGCACTGTGCTTGAGGGGGACACAAGAGTTTATGGATGTCCTGCCTTTAGTCTTCACACAGAGCTGCAGCACATAACATGTCTTTCTTCTCCTCTTGCTCCACCTCCCATCCTAAGCCCCACTAGCGAGTCTTATACTCAAGCCTTATGATCACTACCATCTGACATGTAAGGAAACGAGCAAGGAGAGGGTGAGGAGCTAAGCTGGGCCATGGCCACCAGATCTACGGTGTCATACTGTCCACTGCACAGTCAGCACTAGTACAAGTGTTATATCACTGCAGAGTTGAGACAACGGGGAATCCTCATATCCACCACATGACTCATACAGAGAAGGCCAGGTGTTTAGACACCTGCCTGGTGTGTTGTCTCCATTACACTGGGCAGACCAAGTTTCTATCCTGGTGGAGGAAAGAGGAAAAGAAGGAAAGAAGAAAGAAAAGAAGGACAGGAGAACGGAAGGAAGGAGAGAGGAACAAATGGAAAGAAGGAGGGATAGAACAGAATTCTCATAATAGAAAATTCAGTAACTTTCTGTGGGCAAATTATACTCCCATTCATTTGACTTTTTTTTTTTTTTTTTTTTTTTTTTTTTGAGGTAGGGTCTCGCTCTAGCCCAGGCTGACCTGGAATTCACTATGTAATCTCAGGGTGGCCTTGAACTCATGGTAATCTTCCTACCTCAGCCTCCCGAGTGCTGGGATTAAAGGCGTGCACCACCATGCCAAGGCCATTTGGTTTTTAAGGCAACAACAAATGGTGGTCTTCCTTATGAAGTATAGTAGAGTGTGAACATGCTTTTAAGAACTTACAGGAAAGGGCTGGAGAGATGGCTTAGCGGTTAAGCGCTTGCCTGTGAAGCCTAAAGACCCCGGTTCGAGGCTCGATTCCCCAGGACCCACGTTAGCCAGATGCACAAGAGGGCGCACGCATCTGGAGCACATGTGCAGTGGCTGGAGGCCCTGGCGCGCCCATTCTCTATCTGCCTCTTTCTCTCCCTCTCTCTCTGTCGCTCTCAAATAAATAAATAAAAATGAACAAAAAAATTAAAAAAAAGAACTTACAGGAAGTAGTAGTAAATTAACTTTCCAAAATAAACGGAAATGCGCATTTAAACCTGGATATGCACCAGCACCCAAGAATGGCATGGCTCCCACAGTGATTACTGTTTGAATGAAGATCCTGTTGCTAATTGCAGTGTGTTTCAGGCATTCCACACGAGCAACTTACCTGAAAAGCTTTTCAATTTGTATGTTAGGAAAGTTGGCAATTAAACACTTCAACCCTCTGTTGACTTTACTAGAGATACGATAATCTTTGCATAGTTAGCTTATAATTATGCTGTTCATCAAATGAAATTGGCATTTATTTTAGGAAAGTGTTAACCCTTCAATTTTTATTTTTTTATAAAAATAAGGGCTGGAGAGATGGCTTAGCAGTTAAGGCGCTTGCCTGCGAAGCCTAAGGACCCATGTTGGACTCTCCAGATTCCACATTAGCCAGACGCACAAAGGTGAGGCAAGTGCAAGGTCGCACATGCCCACTAGGTGGCACAAGCGTCTGGAGTTTGATTTCGATGGCTGAGGCCCTGGAGCACCAAGTCTTTCTATTTCTCTCCCTAAACAATTAAAAATTAAAAATAAAACAACAATAACAAAAATTCCCTGGGACTTGTACTCCATAGATGCAATGACACACTTGATATACCATGAGCACATCCCAGGAAAGCTCACCTTTCCTTAGTAGGTCTACACCTGACCTTGACAGTGCCAACTCAGACTCACTAGATACTAAATGTTAAAAGAAACCTTGTAATATAATACCAGTTATGATGTTCTTGCTTTTATTTATTTATTATTTTTTGTTTTTTTGAGGTACGGTCTCACTGTGGCCCAGGCTGATCTGGAATTCACTATGTAGCCTCAGGCTGGCTTCAAACTCACATCCACCCTCCTACCTCTGGCTCCCCAGTGCTGGGATTAGAGGCATGCGCCACCACTCCCTGTGTGTTCTTGCTTTTAAAATTTTAAATTTGTAATTTTTAAAAGCACAACCCTATTATAATAGTAGTTAGGCAACATCGGGGAAAACCAAACTTACGTACATTCCTCAAAAGAACTGGACTTGGTAGAAAGGCTCAAGTTATGAAAGACACATCTGAACAGATTGATAAATATTCTAGAATGAAAGGAAACATCATGATTTAATGAGTCTACAATATTGGATTAAACTCAGGACCCCAAAATAAGTTTTTTTTAAAAAAATATTTTATTATTTATTTATTTATTTGACAGAGAGTGGGACAGAAAGAGAGAAAGAGAGAGAGAGAGAGAGAGAATGAGCACGCCAGGGCTTCAGCCACTGCAAATGAACTCCAGACGCATGTGCCCCCTTGTGCATCTGGCTAACATGGGTCCTGGGGAATCGAACCTGGTCCTTTGGTTTTGCAGACAAACGCCTTAACTGCTAAGCCATCCCTCTAGCCCCCAAAATAAGTTTTGTGTGATAAGGACCAAGTGTGAACTATGACTACAGCCTGTGGCATGACCTGACCATACTGTCGATGACAACTTTCTCTTTACAGTCACGGATTCTGGGAGAACATCTTTTTCTTAGGAAATGCTCATTGAAGTATTCAGAGTTAGAAAGTGCATCTTGTCTACCATCTGTTCCCACGTGGTACAGAACAAACAGAAACCCACGCGGTCATAAACAACAACTGCGTGGAAATGGGGCCAGTGTGTAAGGGCTCTTCGCACCATCCTGAAACTTTTCTGTGGGCCGTGGACATGAACTTACCCAAAACAAAAAAGTCAGTGGCACATATATCTCTCCTCACTGGTTTTGAATTTGGGGAACCCGAATTCATTCATTCATTCTGAATTTATTAAATACTAGTGATGCTTCAGGCCTTTTTCAAGGTGTGTTGGATAGCTTCAAAATAAATCCTCAGGCTGGAGAAACGTACTTCCTGCAGGAGCATGAGGGCCCGAGGGGGCCTGAAACTGCCAGAGACCGAACCTCTATATCCATGCAGATGGCTGGGCACGGCTCTAACACAAGAGTGCCACAGAGGGGAGCGGAGACCAGGAAATCGCTCAGGCTTGCAGAAAGGAGCAAGCTCCAGTATAAGGAAGAGGCTACAGCTCAAAATGAGAACGAGGCAGAACAGCCAGGGATGCGGACACTAGACGTTCTGCTCCAGTGAACATATGGGGTGCTGCAAGGGCACACACATGTGCACACACCATACACACAACATTATACACACATATACAAAACAAAGAAAGAAAGAAAGAAAGATGGAAGGAAGAAAAAAACGGAAGGAAGGAAGGAAGGAAGGAAGGGAGAAGAGGAAAGGAAGGAAAGGGAAGGGAAGGGAAGGGAAGGGAAGGGAAGGGAAGGGAAGGGAAGGGAAGGGAAGGAAAGGAAAGGAAAGGAAAGGAAAGGAAAGGAAAGGAAAGGAAAGGAAAGGAAAGGAAAGGAAAGGAAAGGGGAATTTTGCTTCCAGGAAGTAAATGAAGCAACTCTGGCACATTCCCATCTCTGAACCCAAAGCACCATAAACTCATGCCTGAGACCAAACTCATAATCTTTCCACCTCCCTCACCCACCCACCCTGAACAAAAAGCCCAAACACTTTAGCTTTGACCCAAGGTTTCCTATGGGGGAAGTGGTGTCTCACCCACCCGGAGCATGCTGCCCTCCCTCTCCTCCGTTATTTGTCCTGCTGGCTCCACTGGGTTTTTTCCTTCCAAATATCTGGAGGCGCCATCACCTCTGTCCACGTCTTCTGTCACCTGGCCAGGTCTTCCAGAAGAGCCTCCATGCAGCTGCTCTCTTCACCTGACCTGCCTGTGGCCACCAAGCAAGTCTCCCTCAGCTGCTACAGAGATCTTCTGCAAAGGCTCTTCTGAGCACCAAGCATCTCTGCAGCACTTGGGATCCTGACAGATTAGGAAACAAAGGCTCCCGCACATCAGGATGCTTTTTTTTTTTTTTTTTAATGATAGCCCGTGCATGTGATCACTTAGTAAATGGCTGACTTGCCACCACATAGTAAAGTTCCGTGAAAGCAGAAGCCACGCCTGGGTTCACACACCACTGTGAGCACACGGTTGGCATTCATTTAATATTTGTTTAATTAGGTGGATAGGCAATTAAAATAATTAATGTCTGGCCTGGGCCAATGAATGGAGCGTGGTGCCATTAGCAGCCACAGGGGACCTAGGGGGAGGAGTAAAGAGAGGAGGTGCAGGCTTTGTAGACTCTGTGGGACCCCACAGACCCAGCAGGCTGCTAAAAACAGAGACTTGCCCTTCAGGAAGCTGATTAGAAAAAGGCACACTCTCTGGCCAGCATGGGGCTGCAGCCCCTAAGCCATTCCTGGAGCATTTACCATTTGACTGTAAGAAAGAATGGGGAGGGTCCACAATCTCCTCTGCTCATCAAGAGAAGCTGTAATTTGCATAAATTTGCATAAACCTGTCCTAAGGCCTCTGCTTTAGGGACTGGCTGAACACACACTCCACGTAGCCAGCTTGTTTTATCAGCATCTTTCTATCCCCCTAGCAGCCAGCGCCTCTGTGCAAGGAAGAGGGGCTGTGTTCTGAGAGATTGGATTGGAAGTTTACTGGCATGAAATGCTTTCAAAAAAAAAAAAAAAAACAGAGAACACAGCTGTGGTCCTTGATCACGTTCATTCATTTTATTCTTTGGGGGACTTGGAATCCATCAAGCATATCAAATTATGGCAAACGATTCCAGACTATGCCTCATTTCAAATTGCTGATGTGATAGAAACACCAATGCAGTTCTAAAAATAAGAAGAAAACGTCTTACAGCTCTGCTATTTCACATTTAAATTAACTTCCATCATGGCTTTCAAAACTATCCCCAAAGCATCCTCTCAAGCCAGGCTGAGTGAACACCTGTAGTTCTAACACTCCAGAGACCGAAGGAGGAGGATCGAGCATTCTTGGATAGCCTGGGCTACACAGACAAACTGCCTTATAAGAAACACACACAACCTTGTCTTCAAAGTTGTCATGTTTTCTTAACATGTTTCGTGGAGGTCGGCCCTTTTCCAGACCACACATCCTAATGCAAATCTGGTTTTCTCTCCCAGTGGTCACTATTCAGAGGCATACAACAAGCTTTACTGCCATAGGGCACACCTTCCCAATTTTGGCTCTAAGGACAGGGGAAGCTGGATGATTCTGTGTGCAGAGAGAGCTGCCCTGTACACTATAATATACTAAACAGCATCTTGGCTTCTATCACAGATGCCAGTCGCCCCAACCTCAGAAGCTCTGACAACTCAGAATGTCTCCAGATACTGCAAATGCCTCCAACTGAGAAGCATCACAGGTTATATACCTGTAGCCCTGAGCTTAGGTTTATACCTGACTCAGAGGAATATTAAAGAAGAGAAAGAGAATACATTTTGTATAGCTGTGTGTAAAAAACTTGGAACATAAATTAACTTTAGGCTTTCTGCTGTTTGCCTCAAAGCTAGGGACTAGGCTCATGATGATGGCTAATTCTGCCACTTTGATTTAAGGTACACCTGAGACATTAGTGGGATGTGCTTTTGAGTATGTCTGTGAGAAGCTTTCCAGACAGGATTAACTGAATGGAGAACACTCACCCTTGAATGAGTGGCACCATCCCATATGCTGAGTCTCTGACTGAATTAAAGAGGAGGAGGAAGCCAGTTTAGAACCAGCATTCCCCTCTTTCCTGATCCACCCAGATGTGAGGCCTGACATGCCTGCCGTCAAGTCTTCCCCACCATGATGGACTTCACCCTCTCAAACTGTAAGCCAAGACAAATCCTTGCTGCCAGGAATTTCATCTCAGCAACAAGAAAAGAAACTAACACACTCATGTCCTGACAGCTTCCAAACGCAACCGTGTGCCTTCCCTAACCTTCCTTAGGTCATAGGATGGTCAGGGTAATTTGAAGGTTCAGGCAAAAACAGGAAGTTGTCAGACTCACCAAGGTAAAGGCTTTAATGGACACAGTGGATGACTCAGGGTCCCACTGATTGTCTGGGTTGAGAAGAGCACTGTCTCCTTTGGCCCCACCTCCCTCATCCAACTACCAATAAGGTCCACAGCTAAGGTCTCTGAGAAGGCCCTAGATGTAGCCAAAGAACATAGATAGCTCAGCCACCTTCCCTGGTACCATGCCCTCCTCCCCTGTGCCCCGCCGGTGCCCACATGGCACGCTGATTCGTTTAGGCCAGCCTATCCTTTCTCCCGTCTTTCCTTCTGTCCATTGGAGCCTTGGGCAGATAGGAAGACAGGTGCCCAGTCCCACCCATGGCTGCTCTCACTGTCCTAGAGCTAGCTGTACAAAAACAGGGACTGCAAATCAAAAGCAAATGCACCATCCTGTCTGATTAACATCTCCTGAATCTGTGCCAGAAACAGACCCAACACGACCTCCCTAATGGCAAAAGCACAGGCAAGAAGAGGAAGAAATCTAGCCTCAGGCTCCCTAAGCCCTTGGGATGCATCTGCCAGAGACTGGGTTGGAAATATGTATCAGACGAGGGCAGGAGACAAGGTCAGAGGTCTCTAGGTAAGACGGTGGCACCTTTGGTTGAAGAGGCCCTGGGAGGAGGAGATGCTGTCAGGGGCACAAGGGGGGCAGTGGGGCTGCATATGGAGCCTGCTAAGAGCAGGGCACAACACCTGGTCTCTTCTACTTACAAGTCAGAGACTCGAGCCTGCAACTCTCTCTCAGTCTCCAGGTTAACACCTGACAGTTCAATTCCACTTCCAGGAAGTTATCCCAAGGAAGCATTCCTGTAGTTACGTACTCATTCAGAGACAGGGGTGTTTATTACAATACTGTGAGAGTTCTGAAAAAAATAGAAAATCACACTCAATATTACAGGTTAAACTATGCTACTAAGTTATTACAGCCATAAGAACATGGTGTAGCCCCTCAAATCGGTATCCTTAGTGGGACACATTTTATTGAAGGAAAGAGGGTTATAAAAATAACTTCAGGGGCTGGAGAGATAGCTTAGTGGTTAAGGTATTTGCCTGCAATGCATAAAGACCCAGGTTCATTTCCCCAGTACCCATGTAAAGCCAGATGCACAAAGTGGCTCATGCATTTGGAGTTTGTTTGCAGTAGCAAGAGGCCCTAGCACACCTATTTTCTCCCTCCCTCCCTCTCCTCTCTAACTCTCTGCACTTGCAAATAAATAAATCATATTTAAAAATACAATTTCAGAACAATTATGAAATGTGTATGTATATGTAGACGCACACATACATACACACAAGCTTTAGAAAAGGTCTATAAGGACATACACGAAAATGTTAACTGCAGATAGTAAAGCCAACCTTGCTTTTTAGGGAATTTTCAGGTATTTCTGCACTCGCCTGTATCCTTACCATATGAGGGAAAGGGGCATGAGCAAAGAAAGGCTGCATTTCTACAGTGCCAAGGCGCTCTCCTTAGAGGGTGTTCCCAACACAGCCAGTGCCTGTGTTTCTACAAGGCAGAAAAAGCAGGGCTTGTCTGTTAATTTGGTGGCATTTCTGTAGATGTACCTGAAAAATGGTCAGACGACCACAGCCTCAGCAGCCACAGCTCTCTACTCATCTGCAAAGCCCCCAGACCAACTATGGATCCCATGACACCCACACAGGGAACAAGTGCAGACTCTCCCTCCCTGCTATGTGGGTCTCACCACTCTTCAGGGTGGACCCGAAGCCACAGAGGGCCTTCTGAGAGGATGCCAGAGGGGATTTACCAAGTCCCCAGCCTCTCCACCTAGCTGGTCTCCCTCCTCCTGAGAAGAATTATGTTTTGTGGGCTGCAAGGCTCCTTTCTCTACGTGTAGACCCTAGTATGGGAAGGTGTTATTCTGGTAGGATGTTCACATGGAAATTAGTTACAACTACTAACATTCAGGATCTAAACTAGACAGCTCAGAGACCCACAGAGATGCAGATGCTTTCTTTCTTTTTTCTATTTTCCTTTTTTTTTCCACAGGTGTGAACTGTGTGAGGCAGTACAGGTGTGTGCAGTGGGAGGCAGTATAGCTGTGTGCAGTGGGAGGCAGTACAGGTGTGAGCTGTGGAAGTACAGGTGTGTGCAGTGGGAGGCAGTACAGGTGTGAGCTGTGGGAGGCAGTGTAGGTGTGTGCTATGGGAGGCAGTGCAGGTGTGAGCTGTGGGAGGCAGTGCAGGTGTGAGCTGTGGGAGGCAGTACAGGTGTGAGCTATCGGAGGCAGTACAGGTGTGTGCAGTGGGAGGCAGTACAGGTGTGAGCTGTGGGAGGCAGTACAGGTGTGAGCAGTGGGAGGCAGTACAGGTGTGAGCTGTGGGAGGCAGTACAGGTGTGAGCAGTGGGAGGCAGTACAGGTGTGAGCTGTGAGAGGCAGTACAGGTGTGAGCTGTGGGAGGCAGTACAGGTGTGAGCTGTGGGAGGCAGTACAGGTGTGAGCTGTGGGAGGCAGTACAGGTGTGAGCTGTGGGAGGCAGTACAGGTGTGAGCAGTGGGAGGCAGTACAGGTGTGAGCTGTGGGAGGCAGTACAGGTGTGAGCTGTGGGAGGCAGTACAGGTGTGAGCAGTGGAGAGGCAGTACAGGTGTGAGCTGTGGGAGGGCAGTACAGGTGTGTGCTGTGGGAGGCAGTACAGGTGTGAGCTGTGGGAGGCAGTACAGGTGTGAGCTGTGGGAGGCAGTACAGGTGTGAGCTGTGGGAGGCAGTACAGGTGTGGAGCTGTGGGAGGCAGTACAGGTGTGAGCTGTGGGAGGCAGTACAAGGTGTGAGCTGTGGGAGGCAGTACAGGTGTGAGCTGTGGGAGGCAGTACAGTGTGAGCTGTGGGAGGCAGTACAGGTGTGATCTGTGGGAGGCAGTACAGATGTGAGCTGTGGGAGGCAGTACAGGTGTGAGCTGTGGGAGGCAGTAGGTGCAGTGTAGAGCTGTGGGAGGCAGTACAGATGTGTGAGCTGTGGGAGATACAGGTGTGAGCTGTGGGAGGCAGTACAGGTGTGAGCTGTGGGAGGCAGTACAGTGTGACTGTGGAGCAGTAAGTGTGGCTGTGGGAGCAGTACAGGTGTGAGCTGTGGAGCAGTACAGGTGTGGCTGTGGGAGGCAGTACAGGTGTGAGCTGTGGGAGCAGTACAGGTGTGAGCTTGGAGCAGTACAGGTTGAGTGGGAGGCAGTACAGGTGTGAGCTGTGGGAGGCAGTACAGGTGTAGCTGTGGAGCAGTAGAGGTGTGCAGTGGGAGGCAGTCAGGTGTGGCTGTGGGAGGCAGTACAGGTGTGAGCTGTGGGAGGCAGTACAGGTGTGAGCATGTGGAGTGAGGCAGTGGGAGCGTACAGGTGATGTGAGCAGTGTACTGGGAGGCAGTACAGGTGTGAGCTGTGGAGGCAGTACAGGTGTGAGCTGTGGGAGGCAGTACAGGTGTGAGCAGTGAGAGGCAGTACAGGTGTGAGCTGTGGGAGGCAGTACAGGTGTGAGCAGTGGGAGGCAGTACAGGTGTGAGCTGTGGGAGGCAGTACAGGTGTGAGCTGTGGGAGGCAGTACAGGTGTGAGCAGTGAGAGGCAGTACAGGTGTGAGCTGTGGGAGGCAGTACAGGTGTGAGCAGTGGGAGGCAGTACAGGTGTGAGCTGTGGGAGGCAGTACAGGTGTGAGCTGTGGGAGGCAGTACAGGTGTGAGCTGTGGGAGGCAGTACAGGTGTGAGCTGTGGGAGGCAGTACAGGTGTGAGCTGTGGGAGGCAGTACAGGTGTGAGCTGTGGGAGGCAGTACAGGTGTGAGCTGTGGGAGGCAGTACAGGTGTGAGCTGTGGGAGGCAGTACAGGTGTGAGCTGTGGGAGGCAGTACAGGTGTGAGCTGTGGGAGGCAGTACAGGTGTGAGCTGTGGGAGGCAGTACAGTGTGAGCTGTGGGAGGCAGTACAGGTGTGAGCTGTGGGAGGCAGTACAGGTGTGAGCTGTGGGAGGCAGTACAGGTGTGAGCTGTGGGAGGCAGTACAGGTGTGATCTGTGGGAGGCAGTACAGATGTGAGCTGTGGGAGAAAGTACAGGTGTGATCTGTGGGAGGCAGTACAGGTATGAGCTGTGGGAGGCAGTACAGGTGTGATCTGTGGGAGGCAGTACAGGTGTGTGCTGTGGGAGACAGCACAGGTGTGAGCTGTGGGAGGCAGTACAGGTGTGTGCTGTGGGAGGCAGTACAGGTGTGAGCTGTGGGAGCAGTAGAGGTGTGAGCTGTGGGAGGCAGTACAGGTGTGTGCTGTGGGAGGCAGTACAGGTGTGCGCTGTGGGAGCAGTAGAGGTGTGAGCAGTGGGAGGCAGTGCAGGTGTGTGCTGTGGGAGGCAGTACAGGTGTGAGCTGTGGGAGGCAGTACAGGTGTGAGCCATGGGAGCAGTAGAGGTGTGTGCAGTGGGAGGCAGTACAGGTGTGATCTGTGGGAGGCAGTACAGGTGTGATCTGTAGGAGGCAGTACAGGTGTGAGCTGTGGGAGGCAGTACAGGTGTGAGGTGTGGGAGGCAGTACAGGTGTGATCTGTGGGAGGCAGTACAGGTGTGAGCTGTGGGAGGCAGTACAGGTGTGTGCTGTGGGAGACAGCACAGGTGTGAGCTGTGGGAGACAGCACAGGTGTGAGCTGTGGGAGGCAGTACAGGTGTGTGCTGTGGGAGGCAGTACAGGTGTGAGTTGTGGGAGGCAGTACAGGTGTGAGCTGTGGGAGGCAGTACAGGTGTGAGCCCTGGGAGGCAGTACAGGTGTGAGCTGTGGGAGGCAGTACAGGTGTGTGCTGTGGGAGGCAGTACAGGTGTGTGCTGTGGGAGGCAGTACAGGTGTGAGCTGTGGGAGACAGTACAGGTGTGTGCTGTGGGAGAAAGTACAGGTGTGAGCTGTGGGAGGCAGTACAGGTGTGAGCTGTGGGAGGCAGTACAGGTGTGAGGTGTGGGAGCAGTAGAGGTGTGAGCTGTGGGAGGCAGTACAGGTGTGATCTGTGGGAGGCAGTACAGGTGTGATCTGTGGGAGGCAGTGCAGGTGTGATCTGTGGGAGGCAATACAGGTGTGAGCTGTGGGAGGCAGTACAGGTGTGAGCTGTGGGATGCAGTACAGGTGTGAGCTGTGGGAGCAGTAGAGGTGTGAGCTGTGGGAGGCAGTACAGGTGTGTGCAGTGGGAGAAAGTACAGGTGTGAGCTGTGGGAGGCAGTACAGGTGTGATCTGTGGGAGAAAGTACAGGTGTGAGCTGTGGGAGGCAGTACAGGTGTGAGGTGTGGGAGGCAGTACAGGTGTGATCTGTGGGAGGCAGTACAGGTGTGAGCTGTGGGAGGCAGTGCAGGTGTGAGCTGTGGGAGGCAGTGCAGGTGTGTGCAGTGCGAGGCAGTACAGGTGTGTGCTGTGGGAGACAGTACAGGTGTGAGCTGTGGGAGGCAGTACAGGTGTGAGCTGTGGGAGGCAGTACAGGTGTGAGCTGTGGGAGGCAGTACAGTAGGAGCTGGTGTGGTCACTGGTGTACTCCCTGGTTTCTAGTCAGGCTGCCGATGAAGGTCCTCTCAGCCAGCCACACAATCTATTCATTTAGAGGTTGGGGGAACGCTGGGCCACGCCCTGACAGAGGCACTGCAGACAAACTTTTCATAAAGGTCCACAGGTTTCCCTTGTGCAGCAAGAATTCCCCTGGAGGCCAGGAAGGAAAATGATGAGGTGTGAGGGGCAGACAGAGTGGGGAAGGAAAGGTAAGCATGAACTCATCACTCAAGAGGGCATGGCACCAGCAGCAGCCCTCCACTGAGGAGGAGCCTATATAGAGAGAAAATAATATTTATACTTGGAAGGAGAAGTCCTTGTGTTGCCCAGCCCAGCTTGACCGACTGCTAACTGTACCCTCCAGGTGCTTCTGGGAAACCTCTCAGGCTCTCCAGGCAGCAGCTAACTAGCAGCTTCAACTGAGGAACATGTCTTGCTTGGATTACACACAGGCACAAGTCTGAGACTATGTTTACAGGAAACGAGTGACATCACGGTTCTGGGACAAGTACAGAAGCCATGCCCTGGGACCCCGTGCTGTATGGCCTCTCAACAAAGACTTAAACTGCAGCAGCGGCCAGAAGCACTGCTTGGGAACTGAGGAATCCAGTCAGATGCTCTAAGCTCTGCAACCTCACCAGATGAAGGCACCTGGAGAACCTGGTCACAGGCTGCCCAACATCTCCCTTTATGTCCTCAACCCCACATCTGGGCCAGGTGTCCCACAGCCTCCTCAGTAGCTCCACTTGCATGGCCACAGGCTTCCCCACACAGGTGTCCTATCCTGAAGCTGCGGGCATGCCCCACCGACCACCTGCCCTTTGCTTCTCCCCAGTGCCTCCATCCACCCAGCTGTCAGGACAGAAGTCTAGGACTCACCCTTTTTCTCCACAGGATGTGCCCTCCCAACTGCAAAGGACAAAGATGGAACTGGAGTTGCTTGGCATGTTGCCCCATATGCACCCCATATCCAAGTCTGCACATCTGACTAGAGTCTGGCATCTTGTCCAGCTTCCCTCCCCCACCCCCGGCTCTCCATCAGCAACTGGGGTTGGGGGGAGCACCTCAGCGTGAGTACTGGACTTTATCTCTCATTTGCTCAGCAACCTTTAGTAGCTTCCTTAAGAATTGAACCAGGGGCCTGGAGAACGGCTTAGCAGTTAAGGTGCTTGCCTGCAAAACCTGATGACCCGTGTTTGACCCAAGTTCAACCCTCGATGGAGCTGGATGCACAGGGAGGCGTATGCATCTGAAGTTCATTTGTAGCAGCTGGGGGATCTGGCGTGCCCATTCACACTCCCTTTTTTTCTCTTTGCTTGAAAGTAGATAAAAATGTATTTTTTAAAGGTATCAAATCAGAACTCAAACCCGAGATCCGTGGCCTTCAATGAGCCAGCTTGTGCCTGCATCTCCCGCCTCTCACGCTACCTTTGCCCTTGCCCACCGTTGTCCAGCCAACCTGCTCTTTCTAGTGTTTCTGACTGACCATCACCGGGCCTTTGCAGGAGCTCCCCCTCCTCATGCCTTTGGATGGGGGTTCTCTTCTTCATTCTTCAAAGCCTGAGTTCAAAGTCAACTCCTTATAGAGTCCTTCTCTGACTTAATGTGGCTTTGGCCAATCCTCCAGTCTATAGCAGATTCCTGGTTATTGTCTCAGGCTAGCATTTTCTCATAGAATTGATACATCTTACTATTAACTATTAGAATACAAATGCAGTCACCTTTTAATATTTTTTGTTTTATTTGCAAGAAGAGAGGGAAAGAGCGAGGGAGGGAGGGAGGGAGGAAGGGGAAAGGGAGGGAAAGAGAGAAGAAATGGGTGTACCAGGGCCTCCAACCACAGCAAATAAACTCCAGATGCATGTACCACTTTGTGTATCTGTCTTTATATGGGTGTTGGGGAATCAAACCTGGGCCAGCAAGCTTTGCCAGCAAGTACCTTTAGGTGCTGAGCCATCTCCTAACTACAAATGCAGTCACTTTAATAAGAGTCCCTGTTGCTCACGGCTGCAGGCCAGCCCAGCAAACCCAGCCATCCTGCTGCCTAAAATGAGGTAAACTTGAATTGTAATTTTATTATCTTGCCTAGTGCCTTCTTGCCTCTTCTGAACCCTCATAACCCGGAAAGCAAGAGCAAGGTGGCAGGAAAAAATAGCCCCTGCCTACAAGAGACCTTGAAGACCCAGAGCCCTTCTTATCTCCCACTCTGGCCCACGGCCTCCAAGAATTCTTTCACATAGCATATGCCCTTTCCCCAGGAACTCACAACAGGGACATCTCCCTTTGTTTCCTGGAACTGAAGCCCTGGCTTCCAGATCCCATCTTGCTCCCCTGTGGTGTAAGTAACTCTCCTTGTTCTCTGGAACTGAAGCCTCTCTTTCTGGATTTGGAACCCCGTAATGCTGCCTGGGGCATGATGCCATAACTCTTTGCCTCTCTTGGATCAGCCTGCCTTTCCCTGTCTATCCTTGACATACTTGTGCGATTCTTTCAGGATTGTTGGACTTAATCTTTGATGATAGGGGTTATGCCTACTCAACTCACACACAAACCCCAGAACCTACATCAGCACCAGCACAGCATTTCTTCTCAGTGAATATTAGCCAATAACAGCTCGGTTCATAATTATTAAAAGCAAGAAACAACTGGCTGGGGAGATGGCTCAGTCAGTGAAGGGCTTGCTTTGCAAGCATGAGGACCTGTGTTCCACCCCTAGGACGCATGTGAAAATACCAGATGTGAGGACACACACTTGTAAACCTCAGTGCTGGCTGAGTCAGACAAGTGGATCCCTGGCACTTGCCAGTTAACCAGTATAGCCTAACTAGTGAGCTCCAGGCCAATGGGAGACCTTGTCTCAAAAATGGTTTTCCTGGGGATGAGACCTGAGGTTGTATCCTGACCTCCTCATGCATGTTACACATGTTCATCTGCACCCAGACACAAATATACACACACATACCATGCACACATACATTTTAAAAAGCCAGGAGAGCTGGAGAGATGGCTTAGCAGTTAAGGCACTTGCCCGCAAAGCCCAAGGACCCAGGTTCAATTCTCCAGGTCTCACGTAAGCCAGATGCACAAGGTGGTGCATGCATCTGGAGTTCGTGGCTAGAGGCCCTGGCGCACCCATTTTCTCTGTCCCTCTTACTCTCCCTCTCTCTGTCTCTAAGAAATAAAAAATAAAAAAAATTTAAAGCCAGGAGGCAGTCTTCTGCTCTCATTACCGGAAGGTCTCCAAGTCCTGGAGCCAGCCATTGTTTGGCACTTGCACGGGCACCAAATAAAGTTTCTTCATTCAAAAAAAAAAAAAAAAGCCAGGAGGCAACCAAGGCGTCCTTCAGTAGATTAATGGATGAAAAAATAAAACTGGCCACCTGCACCTCAGTTTTCCCTAACATCTCCATCCATCAAGGCATTAGGACAGAGTTTTGGGATTCTCCACCTAGATGAAATTTTATTTAACACTTAAAATAATGAGCAATTTGTCCACTAAAACACATGGAGAAGACTTCGTGTACATTACTAGGAGAAAGATGCCAAGCTGAAAAAGTGACATCCTGTGTCATTCAGTGTTGCTCCATTTTCAGCTGTTATAACAAAACACCTGAGACTGGTTCTCTCTGATTAAAACAGGGTTATTTGTTTCACAATTCGGGAGTTCCAGGCCACGGCACTATTCTTGGCTCTAGGGAAGGTCTTGTGGCAGAAGACATCACCATGGTGGGAATATAGGAAGAAGAGAGAAATAGAAATCATGTGGTAAGACAGCGAGCGAATGAGATTCAGGGCAGTGCCAGGCTGCCCTCCCAGGAGAACAGTACAAATCCCTCTTATAGATCCAGTTACCCCCACCCCCCACACTGGGTGGGCACCTGCCTCATGCTTTCACCACACTGGGGACAAAGTTTCCATCACATGAGTCTTGAAGGGTGCCAACCTTAGGACAGCTTGAAAAACACAAAACTATGAAGACAGTAAAAAGATCAGTTGTTGCCAAGGGCTGCCGTAGAGCAGGATGGAGCAGGACTTTTTCAGCAGCAAAGGTGCCCTGTGTGGTGCTGCAGTGGTGAATGCATGTTGTCAGCATTGTGAGTGAAACTAAGGCCGACTGGACTCTGGGTACTAATGACAAGACAACATAGATTTCACCAACAAAGGGACCCTTCTGCTGCAATGACAATGGGGAAAGCTATGCATGTCAGGAAACAGGGAATATGGGCCATTTCTGTGCCTTCCTCCCAATTCTGCTGTGAATCTGAAACAACTCTTTGAAAAACAGTCTTTAAAAAGTAATGTATAGATACGTGTGCACATAGCGCACACTGAAGGAAGAAAGTGAACCTCTTTGTTTTCAGTATCACTGCTTCCCTTCCCTGTTCTTTCTCTTCCCTTCAATAGCAACTAAAAGACTATCAGTTCGTGGCTGGGTTCCCTGGTACATACTGAATGGGACAAGTTAAGTTTCATCTACAGGCGGGAAGATCATCAGTTGCAGATGCAAGCAGTCAGGCAGCAAAGTTGACTTTCCTTAAAGGACATTACTTTACAGAGGCCCGGGCGCTCACTTTCAACATCACGGAAGCCACGGTGCGCTTGTAACCGACAGCATGCCAGAGCTGAGCTGCGCCGTCTTTCCTCAGCAGTGCCTCAGACAGGATGGGCAGCACGCGCCGTGAGGGAGTCCACAGAGATCAGCCTGCATGCTGAGCACTGAACAGAGCAGGAACTGACTATATGACACCCTGGGAAAGGCAAAACTGGGAAGGGAGTGAAAGGATCATTGGTTGGATGCTAAGCACAGCTACTTTGGGGTTCCAACTCTACCTGAGTCTAGACAGCTTGCAAACATAGCGTGTACCTCTCAAACGCTCTAATTCCATCCCATATGGTTTTGTGCCTCGCTGAGTCCCCACAAGCACTGAAGAGGCAATCACTTGATGGTACCTCATGGATTCACAAGACTATCCACCCTCATCCTCAGCTAGCAGCTCAAAGGACCCTTCTGAAATTCTCTGTGAGCCACTAAGTCCTTCTTCAAGAGGATCGCCTTCAGAAGTGACCTCCCCACCAGCTGCCTGTGGGAGCCCATTATGACATGCATACTTCTCGTGAGCATTCATTTCAGTTCACTTCTGCTTTAAATAATGTTAGTCAGGACTGAAGAGTTTGCTTAGCGGTTAAGGCACTTGCCTGCAAAACCTAATGACCTGGGTTTGATTGCCTAGTACCCACATAAAGCCAGATGCACAAAGTGGCACATGCATGTGGAGTCCATTTGCAGGGGCAGGAGGTCCTGGTGCACCCATTCTCTCTCTCTCTCTCTCTCTCTCTCTCTCTCTCTTCTGTCTCTCTGTCTCTCTTAGACTTCCTCCATTAGACTCAGACCTCCCTGGGTCAAGGGTCATTCTTCCTCATCTTTGCATCACTGCATCCCTCAAGGCTCTTGTTGCATCGACGACATTCAGCACGTTGTTTGGCCATTCCAAATACTCTCCATCAAAAGCAGGCTTCCTAGACAATCTTCCTGTCATCTATAATAAATTCCCAATTAGAATGCTAAACCCCAGAAATTAGAGAGGACAAAAATTATAATAACTGGTCCCAGAGAAAGTAGAATTCTGAATTTTTCAATTCTTTAAAAATATGTACGCCATATTTGATACTTTGTTCTCTGCAACGTGAGGAAGGAAGGGTTCATTCTGGCTCACGGTTTGAGGGTGCGGTCCATCATGGCAGGGAGGTCATCGTGTTAGTGTGAGGCTGTTGGTCCTATGCATCCACGGTCAGGACACAGAGAGAGATGAGTTCCCGTGCTCAGCTCACTTTCTCCTTTTTATTCACTCTGGGACCCCAGTCCATGGAATGGTTCCACCCACATTTAGGGTGAGTCTTCCCCCCTCAAGTATCTAGAAATACCCTCACATATACACCCACAGGTATGTCTCCTAGGGAACCCTAAGTCCTGGCAATCAACATTAACCATCACTACTAGTATTAATTATTGTGCAAAACTCATTGCAAAACAAACTCATTTCAGAGAATGTCCATGTAATGAAGAATTCTAAAAGCTCCTGTTCTGAATGCATGTGGACCTAGCTTCCTTACGTTTGTTGTAAAAGATTAAGATGAAGCCATGGCACTAGTGGAAGAGTCCCACAACTGTTGTGTCAGCATATAACTAATTCAAACTTAACACAATTTCATAAAAATCAAAACTTTAAACATTATCCAGTAAGGCAGCAAAACAAACAACACACACCCAAAACACAGCTCTAGAACTCTTCCCCCCACCACCTCTAGGGACACATGTCATTTCTAGCCCTGGAAAATAGAGACAATCAGCCAATTCAACAGTATCAGACCAATGTGAGAAGCAGAAATGACCCAGAAGTAGAAAGGTGTCAAGATCCATGGGAACATCCGGAGCCAACACCTTGTTCCTCCAGACCTCTCCTGCTCTGGAGTAACTGGTCGAATTTTAACATAAATCCCAGACCACACAGGAGACTGAAAAGGATCCTAATAAGTGTTCAAACTTGGTTCATATCAACGGAGCAGCAGAAAGTGAGGCCCCAGGTGCCACCACCGCACCTCATTGAAGCATCACTGCAAACGTCCCATCAGATGGAACAAAGGACCAAGTAGGTGGGTGTGGGAGGTCGTCACTATACCCTGATCACAGATCAGCAGCAAAAATTAAGTCTGGTGTCTCCTAGTCCATCCAGCAGTTTAACATGTTCTCAGTCTACGCAAAGCAACATCTAGGATTAAAGGAAGAGCAGTCCAAGAAATAACCTTCTGTTCATGATCATGAGCTGTTAGCCTGGGGCTGGGTTTGTTTTTGTTGTTTATTTTCTATATACTCTGAAATCTCTCTCTGGCTTAAGTATTTAACCATATTTATAATCCTGTAAGACTACTCTTCTGCCCCAAAGATAGTGAAGGCTCACATGAGGCAAGATCATGACATCTACAAACCTGCATGACCCTGTAGACAACCATCTAAAGAAAATGATGATGGATGATAGAAGAAAAAAAAAAAGTGATTACCTCAAGGAATTTTCACTTGAGAAATTCTCTCTAGGCTTAAGATCTCTGGTATCTCTGTCAACTGAGAAAACATCTGGACATCACTGTTTGTCAACCAAGTATTAACTGAAACACACCATCCAAGTCCCAAGGCTCAGGCACTGGCATGCCAGCTACTTGCCCCATCTCTATTGCAAGTAACACAGAGAACGTCATTGACAAATCAGTTTTCAATAGTGACATAATGGTAGACTGGTTATGTACCTGGAGTTTATTCCTTTTCCCAACATAAGCCTATTTTGGGCTCAAGAATCTTAATTTAATTTCCTTTACATTTTCTAATTTCATTAGTTAAATCTATCTATTTTGCATTGATTTCTGGGTAGTGGCATAGGTTAAAAGTGCTTCAGTGGGGTTGGAGAGATGGCTTAGCAGCTAAGGCATTTGCTGGCAAAGTCAAAGGACACAGGTTTGATTCCCTAACACCCACATAAAGCCAGATGTACAAGGTGGTAGCACGTGCCTGGGGTTCCTTTGCAGTGGGTAGAGGCCCTGGTGCTCCCATTCTGTCTGTCTCTCTCTCAAATAAATAATAATAAAAACTACTTCAACTGTAAATAAATTCGCATCGCTGTGCTTTCAAGTCAGTCATGTTCGTTCCCACTCAGTGGTCTAGACAGGACTCCGTGTCTGCTCTTCTAGGGCTCTAGGTGGCTTCTGTCAATGGACCTCTTTCATTAGAACTACTCTACTCTTCTCCTCTGTGTCCCTGACAACACCTGCCTCTGTGTTTTCGAGGCCTCTTGATTTACTCTTAACCTGTGTCTAACTGGGCCCCGTTGTGAACTCTGCCTGCCCACTATTCTTTCCTTCCCCTCTGCTCCAGCCACTGCTAACTCTGACCTCACCAGCTCCCACTTCAGTCTTGTCACCCTCGACGCTGCCTCGACATAGCCGACAAATTAACCTTGCAGAAAAAGTGACCATCTGACCCCTCTGGTCAGTATCATTATGGACCGTCTCTTAACGTTGGCAAAGTCCTTCAAAGCCCTTTAGTGCCTGGCCACATCCATGCAACTCAATGTTACGTCCCTCTGATCTCTGTCACATCGTGTCCACTGGCTTGGAGCGCATGTCACCGCACACCCATCGAGACTTACTTATGCCTGCAATGCCCTGCATCCCCCATCTCTGCAGGTTCAAACCTCCCTATTCTGCAAGGGCCCGCGGAAGTGTCCACCCCTCTCAACCCTTCCCTGACCAACTTGGAACGAGGGGTCAGAACTTGACAACACTCTGCTCTCCTGGACAGGACTCACGGTCACTCCACGCGGTCACAGAGTCCTCACCCCAGCACGTGATTTCCTTCCCTGGGACTCGAGGGCTGAGCTCCGTGCCTGTCCCTGTCTCATCCACAGGGACCTCGCTAGCATTCTCCCCGCCCACAACAGTCAGTACACAACACCCAAAACTTTGCAGCAGCCCAGAGTCCCATCCTCACACGTCCTGCTGTACCATAGGGAACTCTGCCACTGACGACAGGATGTCCCTGCTGCAGCTGGCCAATCTTCCTGCTCTGTCATGAACTCCTTCCCCCCTTTTTTTTCTTTCCTCAATCTGCTGGTGTGAAGACAGTGGACACACCGGCTGCACCCCAAGCTCCATCAACCCAACAGGCAGCCGATGGCCAGGAAGAGTCAGGGAGCTGTTCATCCCGCTACCTTATGACCGGCTGGGTTTTTGTTGTTCATTACAGACAAGGATACACAGTGGCCAGGTGTGAAGGGCGCCAAGGACCAGAGTTGGGCAGGGGTCGGTTGGCAGGCAGGGGCGAATCCCAGGAGTTTCTACCCTGTTGAATCCCCGCTTCAAACTTTTCCCTCTGTTGGCGAGGCATCCTGCACCAGCCGGTCCCTCCGGTTCCGGAGCCAGCGGGTCAATGTCGCGCCACCCGCGGTGCCGGCGGGCGCTGGCGGGACAGACTGGGGGATTGAGGGTGATGCCGCGGCCGGTGCTGATGCTGAGGCTGCCGCTCCGGGCGGCGACCGCTCCCCACCCCGGAGCTCCCGTTTCCGCGCCCTGCGGACACCCGGAGCCCGGGGGCCGGGCCGGGCCTACGGTGGGACCGCTACTCACCGGGAGGGTTGACTGCCGCCGGGGTTGCCATCTTGCCGGGAGGGACCGGCACGCCGGGCTGGGACCGGGACGGGGGCGGGGGCGGGGGCGGGGACCGGGAGCGGGCCAGCGCCACCGCGGCCGCGCCACACAAAGGACGGTGCGGGCGGTCTCCGTCCCCGCGCTCCCGCGCGCTCCGAGCGCCCCGCGCAGCTCCCCGCGCGCTCCCCGCTCCTCCCCGCGCGCGCGCGCCGCTCCCCGCCCCGGCCTCCTCCTCCTCCTCCTCCTCCTCGCGGTTCAGCCTTTGTGGCGCGGCGGGGGACTCCCGGGTCCGAGCCGTAGCACCGCGAGACTTGGGGCTGCAAGCAACCGGACCCCCTCAGGCGCGCGCAGGTGCGGGGGCTGCAGCCCGTCTCCAAGCACGCTGAGTCGCCAGGTGTCGGGGACACGTCGCCGAGGGGCGCTGTCCCCTCGCGGAGGAGTCAGTGAACGAGCGACCCATTTACATGCACAGGGTCCACGGAGTCGGCCTCGGAAACAAAGGCGCCCCAGTGTTGCCACTTAGCATGCCAGGGACGCGCCGCTGGGCTGGCGAGCTCCAGGGCCCGGGTCTAGTGCCTAGAGGAGGGCACCCTGCGCTCAGAAATGCCCAAAGATACAGCCTGTCCAAGGCTACGCAGCCAGGCCCAGCAGCCCAACCCAGAAATGGAGAATAGCTGGCTTTGGGGTGCTCAGCGCTGTTTTTCTGCTGGCCATGGACATTTCGAAGTCCTGAGAGCTGTATTCATGCAGTCAAACTTGGCGGGGGGGGGGGGGGGGGGGGGGCCCCCATAATGGGTTCATTCGTGCATCCAGTTAGATTATTTCCTACCGTCTGTATGAAATCAGTGGCTTCTAGGAGCAGCCAGAGTAGGTGCTCTGAACCCGTGAGATGTGAGAAGGATCATATCCCAGACAGCATGTTCCCTAATGCAGATGTTTATAAAAATACTTCACTATCTCTAACCCTTCCCAAGAAGCAAGAGGGTAGGATAGAGAAACAATGCTTGGAGTGTGTTATCAAATCAGAATCGTCTTCAGGAAGTATTTGTCTTTAATCTAGTAGTTTATCAACTTGAAAAAATGTTGAATGTCTGCTGTGTGCGCCACACAGAGCTGGGTGTTAGACATACTGCAGTCCTTCCGCCTGGCGTTTCTAGGCTGCGAGTGAGATGGCAGGAAGGACAGAGGCATCTGCTCTCCATGGGCAGCGGCTGCCTGAAGGCTTATATAGAACCCCAAGTGCCCATCTCCAGCCAGTGGTCACTGCTGAGCGACGGAGGCAGAGGGCAGGGGACATTCGGCCAAAAAAAAAAAAAAAAAAAAAAAAGGAAAAAGAAAGAAGTAAAACCAACTTTAAGGAAATGAGTCAAATGTGGGAAAGTAGAAAGACCAGACACTTCAAGGGAAAATAACTCATTGAGCATACAGCCACAGGATAGGCCCAGATAGAGACACAGACGAGCAGAGGTCAACCAGGACGTCAGCTGGGGACTGAACCCTTGCAGCGTTTGAAAGTAGATGGCTCTGACATCCTCAGCATGAAAACAAGCGAGGTTTGGACTGTATTCTGCGTGCCCCCAACAGACAGCATGCTCCCAGACCAACAGGTGCTTAATGCACACAGCGCTCAAATGAAAGTGTTTTGTTTTGTTTTCTTTTGAGAGAGGGTCTCACTTTGTAGTTCAGGCTGACCTTGAACTTGAAAGATCATCCTGCCTCAGCTCCTGGAGTGTTCAGATTATGGGTATGTCCCACCACACCCAGTGGAGGTTTCGTAAAGTGAAGACATCAATGCACGCTGAGAATCCTTTTCTCCTGTCCCTTCCACATCAAACACAGCATTTCAGGTGTTTCTCGTAGAGTCCCTTCTTGGCTCTTTCCCTGGCAGCCAGCATCACCATGAAGCTGTCATCCAAATTTCCACATCCCTGTGAAGTCAGTGGGCTCCCCGTCTTGACATTACAGAGCAGTTTAGCAACCAGGTTAGCCACAGCATGTACCTCATTTTGTCTCTAGACATGTGCCTGCTATACTCCCTAAAAATAAAATTGTAGTGAACAAGCCTGTTGCACACAGCTAGGTATGTGTTTCCTGACAATTTTTTTTCTAACCTTGCTCTTGTCCTCTGCCCATTTTTTTTCCCTGAATCGCTCTGTCAATATCTTTGATACTGTCACCCATACCTCCATGACAGTCAGGACAGGCCTCCTGTGAACAACGGCTGGAAGTCAGAGCACACTCCAGAGTCTGGAGTTTGTCCCATGCTTTGTGTTTGAATTTCACTAGGAAGGGGGCATTGCGTCTTCCCCAATACCACTTCCAAGGTAGGAAGGACGTTGGCCGCCAATTCAGTTTCCAAAGAGAAAACAAGCTCAGAGTAAAAGGGTGACTTTATCAAGGTCACAAACAGTTTAACAGCCAAACGAGACTTTGTAGTGAGTCCCTCCGCCCCCAAGCCCAGGACTGGGTGGATGGAATGTGGGAAGTGGTGCACTGGAGATGGACAGGAGGAACGGGTGACAAGACCTTTGTTCATCTTCTCTTTCGTCTCCCAATATTAAATAGGCTCAATGCCCAGAAACATTGATTGTGGATGAAAGCCCCCCCTTTAGAGTAAACAGCCTGAAATGAAGTGGTTAGTCATTGCTGAACACCAAGTGGCATTTACACAATACAGTGGTCCCGTGCTAATTATGAGAGTTAGCAGACTGTGACCAGTAACAGGCTTAGGAATTCCACTCAACCTTAAAGCAACCCAGAACTCTCAAATACCAAAGGAGGCTACTGGATTTGGAGCTCAGATTTACATTTTTAAAAGCTGAACACAGACCCATTCTGGGTGTGGGTTCCCAGAAATGACCAGGGTTAGCCTCACAGTGTTCATAAACACCAAAACCCCAGAACTCTTATTTATTTTTTCAATTTGGTGAGAGAAAGCAGTTATTCTAATTCTGCTTCATATCCCTTTGAGTCTCGACACTAAAGTCCAAGAGCTTGTACCGTATGATGATGATCCAACATCAAGCACAAAGCATCTCCTTTTAACTTCCCCTTGACACAGCAAGAGATTGGGAGAGGAGACATGGCAGCTCATGGAAGGGAAGGGAACAGAGGAACCAGCAATAGGCCACCATGTATTCAATCATGTGTTTATAAACTGAATTTTCCTGCAAAAAAAAAAAAATCATACCTATACTGAAGGTTCTTCAAACTAACTGATTAGAATTTCTTTGACCGCTGGGAGTTGGAATGTTGCAGATCAAGAAACAAGATTATCTTGGTTTACCTTTAGTCCTCTCAATAGACATTTATTGCCCACTTCCATATTGAACATCTGGAATGAATTCTTAATAGATCACTCACTAGTAGATTCCACCAACCCAGAAGCAAAGAATGTCATCAGAGCAGAGATGATGGCTCATGCCTACAATCCTAGCACTTAGAGGCTGAGATAGGTGGACTACTGCAGTTTGAGGCCAGGGCCAGCCTGGGCTACAGGGTGATGTGTGTGTGTGTGTGTGTGTGTGTGTGTGTGTGTGTGTGTGTGTGTGTATGTGTTTATATATGAGATATAGCATTTGAGACCTATGATATAGTAGAGTCTGCTCCACTTTGATGTTATCTGCTACCTGATGTACTACCATTGTATTTGGTAATGTCTTAATTTATGACTTTTTTTGTTGTTCTGTGACTATAAAATTTTTGTGCCCATTTCCACAGTGGAGTGTAGCGTTTGTGGCAATCTGAACCTGTATTCCCGGCCATTGTCACTCAGAATAAACTCTTCCTCCCTCTGGAACAAGGGTTGTTTCGCATTGACTGGCTTTTCTCTCTGCCCTCTATGTTTCCTGTCACCCCTCTTCACTGAACCATTCTTTCTTCTTTCTCTTTGCTAGAAAGACTTATAGGCCCCTGTTACCCCCTGTCTCACCTCCTTGCCATTCACTCTATTTAGGCAACAACTGGACCCAGGTGGTTCAGCTAGGCAGCCCACTTCCCCACCTTGCCTGCCTTCTCTGTCAGTCCTCTCCCCTCCTTGAAGAATCACAGACTTAAGAAGGACCAGAGCTAGTCGAGATCTTAATTTCATATGGCAACGCATAAACCATTCTGCACCTAAAACAGGTTTTGCTCTCATGCTAACGACCTCTATTAACCTGGCACTTAGTTAAACCTCCCTCCCAAGTCTCACCTTCCCTGCCTGTAAGATGGGGAAGACGCTGCCTATATTGCTGAGTCATAGTGGAGAAGAAACTGAATGAGGCGGTCCATATGCATCGAACACTTCAGAGAATCAAATGCTCTTCAGATATACTGCATGGACAAGAGGCTGTGAGTGACAAGTCACTGTCCAAGACAGACAGGGAAAGGAAGCTCGCTATGATTGAGCTTCTTGGAAATTGAGGAGAGGAGAGAGAAGGAGCGAGGGAATGACAGAGAGGAGTGAGGATAGACAAAGGAAGGGTAGGGACAGGCAGTTGGGCCCATGCGCTCAGGTTTGCATGTTTTGGGCCTGATCTCTACGGGTTGAGGCACAGGGAAAAGGAGAGTTCAGACCCGATTCTCTTTGGAGAAGCCCTCACAGGATGGTTCTGCAAGGACTGAGGGATGTGGCCATAGAACTGAGGACATGGAGATATTGCCAGTCTAGACTAGTGGACACCTGGGAGAGGGCCAAGAAGCCACAGTGGACAAGACTGAGGAGCAAAGGCCAAAAATTTGGGTCACAGGTTTCAGCCTTCAATGCAAGGATTCTTAAAGATAGCTTAGTGGTCACTGCCAAGTGGCCATCCCAGCTGCTGAGAATAGAGATGATCAGGGATTCAAGGCTGACTCTGTCCAGTCCTTCCCTCCTTGCTCACCTAGACACATCCCTGAGAAGGAGCAGAGAGAAGTGGGAAGCTATACATTCACATGAGAGATGCTGGGATTTCCAAGGGAGGATCAAAGACCTACCCTTTGATTGTTGTCAAGGTCAAGGTTTCTGTGGTTCAGATGTATATGGATGCTCATGGTAACCATGTGTCCCTGCTACGTGGATAACAGATGACCGACTAAAGAGAAAGCCTAACGGACGTAAACATAATGTCAGCGTGACTCCACAAACTCTCCAGAACCAAAGCCAAGCAACATGGCACAAAATGTACACAACAGCAAAACTTTGTAGACAGCTAAGGAGAAGCTGTGGCCCAAATCACAAGCATGGTGGAGACCTCCATGAAGCCATTCCAACCTTTAAAAAAAAATATTTCTTTATTTATTTGGTTTTTTGAGGTAGGGTTTCACACTAGTTCAGGCTGACCTGGAATTCACTATGTAGTCTCAGAATGGCTTTGAACTCACAGTGATCCTCCCACCTCTGCCTCCTGAGTGCTGGGATTAAAGGCATGTGCCACCATGCCCAGCTTAAAATGTATTGTTTTTATTTTTATTTATTTAAGAGATGTCTGCCTTGCAGGACTTTTCTCCGTGGAGGAAGCTGGTATCCTTAGACAAGTGCCTTAACAGCTAAGCCATCTCTTCAGTCCTCAAAATGTATTCTTCAGCAAACCACTAAACCTGTAATAGCAGACTGATCCTCTCGTTGCTATAAACCAATCTACCTGATGTTTTTACCAGGGTATTTGAAAGTTGTCAAATATATTGTTCACTATTGGCCAAACCACAGGAATGTAAGACTCTTCTTCTTGCCTCCTCTCAACTCCTCTTCTAAGGGTGATCAAAACCTCTAGGCCATGGTGGGTGAGTTTTAAGTCTACTTCAGTGATGAGCTCTTAGGAGACTCTGGAACTCTGCTTTGGTAGATGTTAAGTATCTTTAGGACTACATAAACCACAACCCTATGGGGAATACCTGCAATCCCACTGAAGAGCATCCTCAAGGAAATGGGGGCAGGGGCGAGGGAAAAGAGGGTACCAGGCTGGAGGGATGGCTTAGGGGTTGAGGCACTTGCCTGCAAAAAGCCAAAGGACACAGAGGAGCAGCAGCTGAGCAGGTTAGACTCCCACACTCTGTGTGTCTTGAAGCCAGAAAGCCCCACGCTCAAGTCTCAGCAATGATATGTAACTGCTGTATGGGTCAAGGTCGTTTGCCTCAGTTTCCTCATCTATGAAGGAGACATGATAAGAGTGATTACCTCGGGGGGTTTGTAAGAACTATACAAGCTGATACTTGGTGTGTGGTTGATATGGTGTGTTAGTTGATATTCTTACTGAAAGGCAAAAAAAAAAAAAAAAAAAAAATCCAAAAGTGTGATTAAGTAAATGGAAAAAAAAAAAAGCAGTCTACTAGAAAACATATAATGATGGGGCTGGAGAAGATGGCTTAGTGGTTAAGGCACTTGCCTACAAAGCCAAAGGACCCAGGTTCGATTCTCCAGTACCCACGTAATCCAGCTGCACAAGGTGGCACATGTGTCTGGAGTTTTGCAATGGCTGGAGGGCCCAGCGTGCCCATTCTATCTGCCTCTCTGTTTCAGTCTCTCTAATAAATAAATAAAAATTTTAAAAGTTAAAAAATATATAATGACAATGTCCATCAAAAGCTATACCTGAAGCAGACTTCAAAATTGCCAGTATTTGGTTATTAAACAGAAAAGAACGTAAGCCATTTTAGATTTAGCTCAAAAGCCTTGAGGTACCCTGGGGCGTGCACATAGCTAATTGTGTCTCTAGGGCATACGCAAGTTTGTCTGTTTGTCTATCCCCTCTTCAGGCCTGAGCTTCTATTTCTAATTTTTTGCTGTAATTCTGATTCTTATTAAAAACATACCAATTACTCCTGGAGAGAAAAAAGGAAATGAGTATTACAAATGACATTTGATACAATACTTGGTGCATTCACTACAAGTTTTCATTTCCTCCAAGTCCACAAGAAAACCTTTTCCTTGTAATATCTACGGAGGTAACTTTGCTTTAAAATGCCAAGAGAATGAATGGGGTTGGTTAATGATTAATCTTTCTTCTCAAGTATAGTCAGCATTCCGTTGGCGTCCACACTGGTTACTCATACAACAGAGCTAGGCCAAGTTCATTATCCAACTGACTGGTTGAGGAACTGCTTAATCATTAGCATGTAAATTATTACAAAGGACAGGTGACAAAGACTTCCCTTCCTGTAGGTCACAGTGTTGGGGGAAGTCAAATACGTTTCTGATTAACAAAATTAATTTTGAGGGGCTGGAGAGATGGCTTAGTGGCTCAGTGCTTGGCTGTGGACCCCGATTCGAGGCTCAATTCCCCAGGACCCACGTAAGCCAGATGCACAAGGGGGTGCACGTGTCTGGAGTTTGTTTGCAGTGGCTGGAGGCCCTGGCCCGTCCATTCTCTCCTCTCTCTCTGTCTCTCTCTCTCTATCTCTCTCTCCCTCTTTCTCTCTCTGTCGCTCTCAAATAAATAAAAAAATTAATTTTGAGGATACTCTAGCTAGCCATTCCAGGGTTCAATTTTGGTGGTTTGACTATCTGGCTATTTTAAAATACAGTCATAGTGTTTTAGAGGCAAGCTTTAAAGGTTAGCCCTAGAAAAGCTTCCACTCTCCTGCTTATCATATGTATTAGGAGACTGAGGGTTCTTGGAGAGAGCAGACAGGTACCACTTTGGCACTGTGGGAGAGAAGCGAGAAGTTGGGGGTTGGAGGGAATGAACAGTAATCATGACCATGTAGGTATTACACAAGCACCCTCTTCCTGTCAGGAGGAGCTTTAGTCTTCTGTGATGTTGCCCTCCCAGACATCCTCAGGGAATTTGAACTTCCTGTGTATCGATCTTGGTGTCATCTTGGCACACCCAGGTTGGTCGCCTCCTTGCCACATAGAGCCTAGCCTGCCGGCCTCCCATCTCCCCTGGTGCTCGCGTGTTTCCTGGATACTGTCTCCTGGGTACTAAGGAGCACGGGGCCAATGCCAGGACCGTAGCTGGGCAACCTCAGGGCAGCCTCTACTCCATTCACAAAAAACATACTTCCTCCTGCCGGGTCTTCTCAGCACCTGGGGCGCAAGTGCAGGAGGACCCATAGAGACCACTTTTATAGCTCTAACCCCCACTTCCCTACTAAAAACTGACTTGCAATCAACTGAAAACCAACCAAGCCAAACATAGGTCAGGAAGCACCACCTGCCCTGCTTCCCTCTGCGCACACAAACCTCTTACCACCCCAGTGCCCTAGCCCATCACGTCTGCAGGTTCAGTTCCTTCCAGCTCCCAAAAGGACAGGAAACCCTACCAATGGCTAACACAAGTCCACCCAAGGGGACACAGATGGAAAAACAAAATTCAACCTCAGTTTCTCCCACAGTATTCACAACGAAATCACTTCTATTTTTGGATTGTTTTTTTGTTTCTATTTCATTAATTCCTGCCCTCATCTTTATTATTTCTTCCTGTCTACTGATTTTTGGTTTGCCTTGTTCTTCTTTTTCCAAGGCTTTAAGGTGAAGCATTAGGTCGTTTACTTGCGACCTTTCTAATTTCTTAATATAGGCACTTCAAGCTCTAAATTTACCTCTTAGAACTGCCTTCATTGTGTCCGAGAGATTTTGATATATTGTGTTCTCATTATCGTTTGACTGTTTGAATTTTTTGACTTCCTTCTTGATTTCTTCATTGACCTACTCATCATTTAGTAGTGTATTGTTTAGTTTCCATGATTTTGTGTATGATCTATAGCTTTTCTTGCTATTGATTTGTAGTTTGATTCCATTGTGGTAGGATAGACTGCAAGGAATTATTTCAATTTTCCTGTATTTGTTAAGATTTGCTTTGTGTCCTAATATATGGTCTATTTTACAGAATGTTCCATGTGCTGCTGAAAAGAATGTATATTCTGCAGCATTTGGATGAAATGTCCTATATATATCTGTTAGGTCCATTCCTTCTATGACCTCATTTAGTCCAGATGCCTCTCTGTTTATTTTTTCCCGGGATGACCTGTCAATTGATGAGAGTGGGGTGTTGAAGTCCCCCACTACCACTGTGTTTAGTGTTATCTGTGACCTTAGTTCTAATAGCATTTGTTTGATGAATTTTGGAGCCCCCATGTTAGGTGCATATATGTTTAGGATTGTAATGTCCTCCTGTTGGAGTGTACCCTTAATCAATATAATGTGACCTTCCTTATCTTTCTTGACTAACGTTGGACTGAAGTCTACCTTGTCAGATATTAGGATAGCAACCCCTGCTTGTTTTCTAGGCCCATTTTCCAAACTTTCACCCTAAGATAATGTCCATCCTTTGTAGAAAGGTGAGTTTCTTGGAGACAACAAATTGTAGGATCCTGCTTTTTAACCCAGTCTGCAAACCTATGTCTTTTGGTTGGGGCATTGAGGCCATTGAGATATTATTGAAAAGTGTGTATTTATGTTTGCCATTTTTTTTTTTGTAGTTCTGGTTCTACCTTTGCTCTCTTGTGTTAACTAGTATTTGAGTATTGTTTGTTTTCTCCAGGTTCCTTATATGTGTGCTTTTCCTTCTTTTTGTCATGGAGGATTCTTTCAAATATTTTCTATAGAGCTGGTTTTGTCTTCAAATACTCCTTTAGCCTGCTTTTGTCGTGGAATGTCCTTATTTCTCTATCTATTTGAATGGATAGCTTTTCAGGATAAAGTAACCTTGGTTGACAGCTGTTATCTTTCAGAACTTAGAATACATCACTCCAAGCCCTTCTGGCTTTTAAAGTTTGTGTTGAGTAATCTGCTGTAATCCTGATGGGCTTTCCTTTGTAGGTAACTTGATTTTTCTCTCTAACTGCTTTCAATATTTTTTCTTTGGATTGTGTGTTTGGTAGTTTGATTATAATATGGCGAGGAGAGGTTCTTTCCAGGTTTTGTCTGGCTGGGGTTCTAAAGGCTTCCTGTATCTGCATTGGCATCTCTTTCCCAATTTGGGGGAAGTTTTCTTCTATGATTTTGTTGAAGACACCTACTATGCCTCTGGAGTGAAATTCTTCTCCTTCTACTATGCCCTGAATTCTTATGTTTGATCTTTTCATAGTGTCTCAAATATCTTGAAATTCCCATTCATACTTTTCTATTAGTTTGTCTTTCTTTTTGTTGGATTGTATTAGATCTGCCACCTGGTCTTCTACCTTAGATATTCTGTCCTCTCCTTCATCCATTCTACTGGTGAGATTTTCTACAGAGTTTTTTATTTCATTGCTGTGTTCTTCACAGCTAGTAATTCTGACTGGTTTTTCTTTATTATTTCTATTTCCTTATTTATGTCTTGTATTGACTTCTTTATTTCATTAAATTGGTGTCCTGTGTCTTCTTTGATTCCTTTGATTTCTTCTTTGACCTCTTTGAACATATTTACAATCATTCTTTTGAAATCTTTCTCAGGCATTTCCTATAACTCGTTCTCTCTGGAGGTCATTTCTGATGCATTAATACTTTTTAGTGGATTTATATTGTCTTGATTTTTAGTGTTTCTTGTCTTATAATGTATATATTTTTGCATCTTTGATTAAGTTAATGCTTGGATTTTCTAGTTAGCTGGGTATTCTTAGCTGTATCAATCAATCTGATGTTATATATCTTCAGGGTAGGAGCTTAAGGTGTTAGGTGTGGCTCTTAAGACTCTCAGAGTATGTACAAAGGTGTTCCTAGGGGTTGGGTTTGCCTGCTATGGGAGTATTCAAGTAGGTTGAGTGGAACAAAATACAGATAGATTCTAAAATTTAACTAAACAATGTACACATTCAATGAAAAACAGCACCGAGTATTTATGCAAGAGTAGGTATTATAACAACCAGGTCCTCTATCAACAAAGAGATTAAGATTTCTGGTCTGTTGAGGGTTCCAAGTCAGCTTGTGATCAAGTGCGACCCTTCCCTGGCTCAATCCCAGTTACCTTTTTGGATGATTTTGGTCTCAGTTATGCTGCACTCTGCTTGCATCCCTCTTTGGTGCCCTGTGGGTTCAAGTAGGCTGGCTGGATCACTGGACCGCTGTTCTGTTTTCTGGAGCTGGGCACTGGCTTTTCCTGTGGGGCAAGCCGAGCCTGGCAGCTGTGGCCCCACAGACCAGGCACTGCTGCTGCTGAAGCTGCTGCTGCTGGATCCGCTGCTGCCGGAGCCACTGCTGCTGCTCCTGGAGCCGGCGCTGCCAATGCCGAAGCTGGAGCCGGAGCCTCCACTTCTGCTGCCAGAGCAGCCACTTCCAGAGCCAAAGCGAAGGCTGCTGGAGCTGGATCCAGAGCCAGATCCGGAGCCACCGCTGCTGGAGCCACTTAGGCCTGCCTGTGTGGGCTCTGGATGCTCTGGATCTCTCCTACTTCTCTGCTGCTATTTTAATTTCTTATACACCTCACTTTTTAGTAAAAGTGTGTATTTTGCTGGGTATTCTTTGGCTTTTTCTCCCCTAGGCTGCTTTGGTGTGGTTCCTAAGCCGCCATCTTAACCGGAAGTCCGAAATCACTTCTAATACCATGTGAGCGTTTTTTGTTTTTTTTTTTTCTCCACTCTAAGAAAGCAATCAGTTCTGCAGTGGGTACAGCCCCTAACTGAATTCTATTCTGAGACCTCCCATTTGGAAACGGTGTCAGATTCCACTGGGTAAGGATTCAGTCCCCTAAAACTGCTCTATGCCTCGAATGACAAGTGTCTTGGGTTTTCTGGTTGGCCAGCTATAAATCGGGATTTCCTAGACCTGCACATGGGGTTGGATTAATTTGCTGGAGAAGCTCACGGAGCTCATGGAAATGCTTTTCCAGGCTCACCGGTCTGTTGTGAGAACATTGCCAAGCTAAAGGTGATGTGCTGCACAGGTAAAAGCATGGGGAGAGAATGCCGCCCTCCGGAAATCACCACATACGTGCTCAGTCTTCAGGAAGCTCTCCAAACCCTGTCCTTCTGGGTTTTGAGGGAGAGCTCACTGAATAAACATGACTGAAGTCTGACCACAATATAGAGCGTGTTTGAACAACAACAAAAAAAGATCTGATGCTAATTGAGGGACGAAGCCCAGCAAGGTCCATCTGTCTGTATTCTTCCTGGCCTCACTGTGTAGCTCTCCTTCTTCCAGAGTATGGGCAGAGCTCTCTGAGGTGGAGTCCTGTGATCTTCTGTCAGACACTTCCTGGCCTCACAGTGTAGCTCTCCTTCTTCCAGAGTATGGACAGAGCTCTCTGAGGTAGATCCTGTGATCTTCTATCAGACAAGGTAGGTCAGCCCCCAGGATTGCTCTGGTGTACTTTTCATTTTGTGCTCCCTATTTAAGAAAATAAACAATTGATATTAGGTCAGTTCATCTGTCCCCTGGAGTCTGAGGTACTTGGCTTGACTTTCAAAGAAAAAGGACTGTGGTAGCGGTCACAGCACCCAAAGGTAATGCTGGGCACTTGCAAGCTCCTCAGAGCACACCTCTATCTTTCTGACTTCCAGTCTCAGTCAAGTCAACACAACCTATGTAACCACTATACTGCCTCTACATATGCTTGTGTGTGTCCCCATATGTAAACTATACATGCAATATTTATAATGTGTAACAGCTGTATATCATGCCTATAGCAATGTTTTAAAGACCACAAATTATTTTGCATATATTTCACTTAACCCTTGACTATAGTTCTCTACTGTAATTACTATTTCTGCTTTATAGATCTTGTGACTGATATTCAGAGAGGTTAAGTGTCGCCCAGCTAATAATGACACGGCTAAATATGTGAAGCCGGATCAATTTGACTCCAGTGTTCCTGCTCACTCAATCTCAAAGTATTGATTTATGCAAAGCAGAGCTTTCCCCACTGTCATGTTATCCCCTTTTCACATAGAAACTTGAAATGGAACTTGCCATGTCAACTTAGTGGAGTCAATGGGATTTAGGAAGAGCTCTGTAAACAGAGGAAGCAGCAAAGAACAGCACAGGCAGGTATCAGCGGTTTGGTTTCCTCACATAGGCCGAGCTGTGCGCTGGAGTTTTCAAGAAGGACTTAAGTTAATTAGAAGCACGTGGGGGCTGAGAGGGATTTGATAATTTGGTAAAGGTCGCACAGCTGATGAATGACATGGTCAGGCTTCAAAAACCAAATCCACACGTACACTACCAGATGCAGGAACCAGCAGGCCAACCCAGTCCGAAGAAAGGCTATTGTGTTGTCATGACAACTGAATGGATGCTCCTGTGATGAGCACATGATGAGCTGGGGCAGCTGCAAGAACAGAGGTAGGAGCGCTCGTTACAGCTGTAACAGCATTATCGCCGGCGCTTTATACTTTTGTACAATAAAATGAAAGTGCTAAGCAGCCGGGAGTGGTGGTGCACACCTTTAATCCCAGCACTCAGGAGGCAGAGGTACGAGGATCGCCATGAGTTCAAGGCCACCCTGAGACTACATAGTGAATTCCTGGTCAGCCTGAGCTTGAGTGAGACCCTACCTTGGAAAAAAAAGTACTAAGGAATTAGTAGATGATAGAAATAATAAAAAAAATAACAATAAGAAAACAGCTAAGGTATTCTGGGACAGCCACATGGTGTGTAGAATGTAGCAGGTCCTGGCAGTCTGCGACTGTGGATGTACTGTGTGAAATAATGCTGGGTTAGAAAAGGCAGAAGCAGAGAAGGGAGTGGACAAGAACACTTCTTACATGTGCGTGCCAATGAGGACAGTCCAGGGAACTCTATCGTTGGTTCCAAATGAGTCGAATACTTCTTGGGTGATCCTTATTTCATTTAGGCTAGCATGTTTTCTCATTTGTTGTATTCTTCTAAAATATGAAACAATTTTAGCTCTTTAGCAGAGTTGTGAAAACAACAGTGGAAAGAATTGTCATAGTCCTTTCAGTGCCCCTAATTGATAATATTTTACCATGCTTGCCTTATTTCCTCTCTCTGTATATATCTGTACTATTTTTCCTAACTTGTTGAGAATAATTGGACACATTTCATCCCTTTCTGCTGCATGTTCTAGTGTGTATTTCACAAGAACAAGGACTCTCTCTAATATAATCACACTATGATAATCAGATCAAGACATTACCATTGGTATAATGTAATTACCTAAGCTACAAACCTTATTCATTTGTTTTCAATTATTTCAAACATGACCTTTATGGAAAAAGTGAATCCTAATTTAGCCTCCAATCAAAGATCCCACCTTGCATTTAGTTATCATGACTCTGTCTTTTAGTCCCCTTTCATCCAAGAATGGTTTTACTTTTTCTAAAATTAGCTCCCTTTTTATCAGAGCAGTTTTGAATTTATAGCAAATTTTAGTGTGAAGTACAGAGTTCCCATATATACCCTAGGCCCTCCCTCTCATACTGTCAACATTCTCCATAGAGTGGCACATTCAGTAAAATGAAGAGTCTTCACTGATATGTCATTGACACTCATAACCCACTCTTGTTTTAACCAACAGAGTGATCTGAATCCACCAGTCATACAATATTCTCCCTGTCCTCCCACCACCAATCCTCCACACTCCACCTATTCACCACTCCCTGCCCACCCCCGAGAAGCACTGGTCTTTTTTCTCTCTCCATAGCTTTCCCAGGCTGTCATATAGTTGGGATCCTACAATATGCATACCTTTCAGGCTGGCTTCTTTCACTCATTAATATGCATTTCATTTTCTTCTATTGTTTATTTAGTTATCTGAGAAAGAGTATGCACAAGAGAGAAAGAGAGAGAGAGAATGGGAGCACCAGGGCCTCTAGCCATTGCAAAGGAACTCCAGATATATGTATAACCTTGTGCATCTGGCTTTACATGGGTTCTGGGGAACTGAACCTGAGTCCTTAGGCTTTACAGGCAACCACCTTAAACACTAAGCTATCTCTCCAGTCCTCTTCTATGTCTTGGTGACTTAATAATTCATTTCTTTTTAGCATTGGATAATAGTCTACTATCTGGATATATCACAGATTCTTCATCCATTCACCTGCTGAGGAACATCTTGGTTGATTCTAAGCCTAGGAAAATATGAATAAAACTACCATAGATACCCATGTATAGGTTTTTGTATGGATAGAAGTTTTCAAATTATTTGGGCTAATGTTAAGGTGTTCTGATGTCAAGAAATGGAGTAGGAGTGCGTCCAGATTTTTATAAACATGCCTAGCTGCCTTCCTAGGGTAGCTACATTTTGCATTCCTACCACCAGTGAAGGGGATCCCCTGTTGTTCCATACCTCACCAGCTTTTTGTGTTGTCAGTAGTTTCAATCTTAGCTATTATAATAGGTAGGCAGTGGTGACACATTTCTGCTTTTTCACAACATAAAAACCTTTGCTTATGGGTCATATCCCTGGACCTACTGCCATAATGGGGTTTTTGCCAAACTCATTCCTAGTGGGGTGACCTCCTTACTTAACCATGACTAACATAACTAGCTCAATCTCTTTCAAAGTTGGGGCTCCATACTTTTCAACTATTTACACAGCTCAGGATGACACTGGAAGAATGTCCCAGAGACAACAGCAAGGTGTTCATGCAGGACATTGTCCACCACCCACATTCTGGGTGGACCAGAGGACACTACTGTATATGGAAGTATGGACACAAATTCTGAGTTGAAAATGACTCATAATAACTGAATTCCATCCAGCTTTAGGAGAAGTTTAATTAATGTATACACTAGCACTGATAGAAAGCTGAACCTGAATCATGCTCAGTAACATGAAATTAACATTTCAAGTATTAACAAAGTATCATGTTATAGTTTAATTTTCAAATTGAAGCAACAGACTATTAAGAGATGGCTTAGTGGTTAAGTGCTTGCCTGTGAAGCCTAAGAACCCCAGTTCGAGGCTCGATTCCCCAGGACCCACGTTAGCCAGATGCACAAGGGGGAGGATGTGTCTGGAGTTCATTTGCAGTGGCTGGAGGCCCTGGCGGGCCCATTCTCTCTCTCTCTCTCTCTCCCTCTTTCTCTCTCTCTGTCTGTCACTCTCAAATAAATAAATAAAAATGAACAAAAAAATTTTTAAAAAGAATTGTTATTTCAGACAAGACTTGAGCTTGAGACATGAAAATCAGAAGCAATACAAACATGTCAGATAGTGTAGGTGTCTGCATAGATTATATCGGGAAATCAGTAGAATAAACATAAGTTCATATTAAAGGTAGCTTTTGGTAAAATATGTAAGTAGAGGGCTGGAGAGATGGCTTAGCGGTTAAGCGCTTGCCTGTGAAGCCTAAGGACCCCGGTTCGAGGCTCTATTCCCCAGGACCCACTTTAGTCAGATGCACAAGGGGGTGCATGCATCTGGAGTTTGTTTGCAGTGGCTGGAGGCCCTGGTGCACCCATTCTCTCTATATATATATATCTGCTTCTTTCTCTCTCTGCCTGTCACTTTCAAATAAATAAATAAAAATAAACAAAATTAATATACATGTATATATATATATATATATGTATATATATATGTAGAATAGTCTCAGATTTTGCTCCCTGTGTTGTCCCCTCTCATCCATGTACAAGCACCGTCACTGTTGCTCCAGCCCAAATGGTCACAGCAAATCAGGCTACACAGCTGGGCCTCCTCCCTGCACTTCACAAAAGCATTCAGTTATTCAAATTAAATTGTCTCCAAGCCAGCTCAACCTAAATGATGACATTTCCTACTCTCACAGGGCATTTGTCCTATTTATTTCAGGTCAATTTGAGAAGAACATATTTCTTATAGCAGTTTCTTGTTTTGCTGGGAGCACAGTGTTCAATAAAGGACATCCAACTTAATTAGCACATTACCATAATCACATCAAGGGTAAGCTCAGAACTTGACAGTAAGAAATTGGGTAAATCAATGTGAATGATTTCAGCCCTGTGTATAATTAGGTTTAAAAGGGGGGTGGATAGTTTAAAGGCTCTCATGTATTTACTATGCTTGTTTCTACTTTAAGAGGTTGGGATTGTTGACACCAAAAGTGCATAATATTCATATTTAAATGACAAAAGTTTAACACATATTTTTCTATTTAGAGGCACCTTTTTGATCTTCTATGTTCAATGTATAATGTTCTTTTGCTTTCAAAAGCATTCGTCAAAGTCATAATGCTACAGTGAGATGTCTTATAAATGAAAACAGGTGACGTGCCAATTTCAAGAACTCAGAACACAAAAGATATAAAAGATGTCGAGAAATCATAGAAAATATCTAGATTTCACCCTATCTTTTATTTTTTGCCAGAAGTTTTTTGTGTTGATTCTTTTTTCTTTCTTTCTTTTTTGAGGTAGGGTCTCACTCTAACCCAGGCTGACCTGCACTTCATTATGTAGTCTAAGTGTGGCCTCAAACTCATGGTGATTCACCTCCTACTTCTACCTCCTGAGCGCTGGAATAAAAGGCATGCACCACCACATCCAGCTGTTGATTCTTTTCTTCGGAGACAAGTTCTCACGTAGCCCAGGCTAGTCTCCAACTGAATATGTAATTGAGGATGTCCTTGAACTTCTTACCCTCCTGCCTTCACTTCTCAAGTACTAGAATTATAAGCATATGATGCCACACCCTGTCTTGTGCCAGAATTCTTCATGGACTTCCTATTCTCTACCCTGTCCTCTCAACCAATCTAGGTGTAATGATAGATAATTTTCTTAGCAGAACCATTGAGAAATAAACAAGATAGAACCAAGTACCAGGAATTAAGGCAGTCAGGTCATAATCAACAAAACCCTAATGGGTCTGATGCTAGTTCTGTGACCTTCTGGAAGTTAACAAGTAAAAGACAGAGTAGGGCTGGAGAAATGGCTTAGCAGTTAAGATGCTTGCTTGCAAAGCTGAAGGACCTAGGTTCAACTCTCCAGATCCCACCTAAGCCAGATGCACAAAGGTGAGGCAAGCGCAAGGCTGCACATGCCCAGTAGGTGGCACATGCATCTGAAGTTCTATTTCAGTGGCTGGAGGCCCTGGCACACCAATTCTCTCACTCTCTCTCTGACAAAATAAATAATTAAATAAATAAAAACCAAAAAAAAAAAAAGTATTTAAAAGGCAGGGTATTTGGAAGGCAGACATGAGAGTGAGCATGGATACCAGTATTGGTGTCACTCACACAAACCTGCACCCATTGTGACATTGGGTCTTCACTGTCAACCTGGTAGGATTTATAATCACCATGGAAACACACCTCTGGGTGTGTCTTTGAAGGTTTTTCCAGAAAGATGTGAGAAGATCCCTCTTGAAGGTAGGTGGCACTGACCCATGGACAGGGGCCCTGGACTGAATTACAAAGAGAAAGCAAGCTGCACATCTTTCTGCCACCTGTCTGCAGATGCAGTGTGACCGGCCACCTCATCCTCCTGCTATCCTGTCTTCCCTGCCACAGTGGGCTCTATGTCTTTGAACTGTAAGGTGAAACAAACATTTCCTCCATCAAGTTGCTTTTTGTCGGTTATTTGGTCACAGCAGTGAGAAGTCATTAATGCAACTGCCCTGGTGCTGTGAGGTCCTGTTCAGTTTTCTCAACCTGTTTTGTTTCCTCATATGTAAGCAGTGACAACGATGTCATTGGACTCTTGTGGAAATCAAGATAGCACAGTAAACCTTCTACAAATGCCAGCTAGCTGCAATGACAATGGGATGGCCTCTGTGTGGTGGGGATGGCTGTGGCTTCTGGAAGTTAAACCTGCAGGTGGGCATTGAGTGCCTCTGCAAGGACAGGGCTTCCTTGGGAGGTTCTGGGCCGCCCTCATGTGCATCACTAAGGGAAGTCCTAGGACACACTCATGCAGACTGGGCTTCTGACTGCTTGCCTCGCTTGTTTGCATTTCTATCGGTTTTGGTTTCAGTGGTGCTAACAGCCCTTGGACTTCCTTCTCCTCTGGATTTAGGATTCTTTCCCATTCCTATACTAGATGAAACTTTCCTTCCCGGCTCAATTTCTTCCCACTCTTTCCCACCAATTTTCCTCTCCCCAACTTGAAGGAAGCCAAAGCTTCCGCCTGACTTCCCTCTGCCCTCATACAGTGCTGATTCACTTCACCATTGCCATGGCTCTCTGTACTGTCTGAGCCACTTCTTTTTACCAAACAGTAAACTTTTGAAGGACAAAGGCTGTATCCCCTTTCTACATACTAGCCACATGCTTTATGGGCTGGGGGATGAACTGTCCATGTATGACTCGCTTTTCCTGAGAACTCCTTCTTGCCAACTCAATGTCTGGTTGTCTTACATGTCCCAGGGTGCCTGCTAACTGGGTATAGAGAAGACATAGATGCTATGAGGAAGATATTTTCTATCGTTCCTAGAGATACAGAGAAAGATGGATGGAAGAAAGAGAAGAAGGAAACAGACACACAGAATCAGTGGTGAAGAGAACTGTTCATATAACTAATGGCTTTCTGACTAGGGGTCCATCCTTGGCACTAACCTTCGCAGCTCCCTAAAACATCTCTGAGCTCATCCATCTTGAAGACTTTGGCCACTTGAGCTGTTCCTCTTTATTGCAACCAACAAAGTTGCATTGAGACATGTATATCCTCAATAGAAGTTTGGAGTTTTCCTTGTGAAATAAATGACTTTTTAATCACAAAATCAGATTGAGTTATGTAATTCAGGTGGTCTCTTCTACCTTGGGCTATAACAAGAAATGTTCTCCCTCTTGCTTTGCCCAAGCTAGTGTCTTAAGCATGGTGGAACTCTTTCCAGACTGTCATGTGAACAGACAGTTTAAGAGTCGTTGGAGGTGGGAGCTAACTGTCTTTTGCAGCTGCAAGGTCAAAGTCCTTAACAGACGCACTGAGTGCCAATGGCATGGAAGAAACCATTTGTATTTCCGTGAGATGTAGGTCACCACAGTTAAAGTTTTGCAAGAATGTGCTTGATTCTGTACAAATTGGCGATTTTGGAGAATGAATATAGGCCTTTTCTCTTCTTCTAGGCCAAATGTTAGCTGAAATGGTTAAGTTTCTACCACAGTTTAGGGTAGACTCTAACACTATAAAGGCCTGGCTTTCAACAGCATATGTCCACAGTGATTGCTGTGTCACCCACATGTCACTCACCATGGGAAATTATAATGCCGGTTAGGAAATTTCAACAGGAAAAAAACTCCTCTAAAACAAGTTACCACCTACTGACCACGCATTATATTCCTAGAACATTATACACACTACTGACCACAGTCTCAGTTACTTAGAAGGACGTATTTTATTACTGACCCTTTGCATCTGGAGAAATTCAAATCCAAGATCATGCAATGAGTAGGAGGCTCAAGCTGGGTTTGCATGCACACTGTTTTCCTAAGCCTTGCCCTTCATGCCTCTTTGGCCAGTGAGGAGAAAAGCAGTATGGTTTTGTTTTGGTTTGTCTTTTTTACAAATTCTTTGAGTTGTCCCCAAGGGTTTCCTGATCCATTCAGAACTTCTTAGCATAAATATACTGGTAACATAAACTCTTTTGTAAACAACTTACTTATTTACTTGAGAGAGAAAGAGCGAGTGTGGTCACACTGGGGCTTTTTGCTGCTGCTAACTTCACTTTGTGCTTCTGGATTCACGTGGGTACTGGGAATTGAACTCATGCAGGCAGGCTCTGCAAGGCTTTAACCACTGAGCCATCTCCTGAGCCCACAGTAACATAAACCCTTAACCAAGGCTGAGGTGAGTAGTCATCCCCACTTCACCTTCCCAGACAACAGGGAGCTCATGCCTCAGTGAGGATAGCTTCATTCAAAGCTGTTCCTATGGATTAGGACAGCTCATCACTTTCTCATGAAAAAATACCTGACAAAAAAAATCAATTTAAGGAATGGAAGGGTTCTTTATTTGGGGGGGGGGCGGAGACTTACAGTTTGGAGAGCAAGTGTAATGGTAGATAAAGTATGGCAGGCCAGAGTGAGAGCGGAGCTAGTCACATCCTGACATTAGCAGGGAGAAAACAGAGCAAACAGGAAGTGGGGCCAGACCAAAGAGAATCTCAGTGACCCACTTCTTCAGGCAAGTCTCAACTTCTTAAAGGTTCCATAACCTTCCCAAACGGTGCCACCAGCAGAGAACCAAATATTCAAACCCATGAACACACACGGGACAATAACAAACAGTAATATTAGTGGATATCATCAGGCCATTCTGGACTAGGATGAAATTGTGCCCACTACAGAAACATGAAGAAGTGCCGTGTCCTCCTTACAAATTTCAATAAGCAAACTCCACTGGCAGTGAAAATGACAGGGCTATTCCTGTCAATATTGTGTAGACAAAATCGAAAGGCCCAGGAACTTTTTTTTTTTTTGCTGTCTATTAATATTAATGCTATGAATCACAGGAAAAACACAGGGCATAGCTGGAAATGTTCAGTTCTTCAGGCTTCACATGCAGAGGAATGTGAGTTGGAATTAACCTAGTCGGACCTGAAGTTAAGCCTGGCCCCTGGTGTCTAATGCCTGAAGGTCCTTGGGAAAGTCACTGACTCCTTCCAGTGTTTGTGTCCTTGTCTGTGTGATGGAGCCTGAGTTACTTTAAGAAGTAAATGCTACCGTTAAAATGAAAGCCTTCCCTGCTCGACAGGTGGGCGGGTGGCTCCCTCCCTCTGCTGAGTTCAGATGGATTTGTTATTCACATGTGCATTTCTCATCCTACACGTTGTAATTATATTTTGCCCTTTGTGTCCTGCCCAAGGCCTGAGTTATTTATGAGCAGAGAGAGTGACTTATTCACTCCTGTTTTTTTCAATGCCCAGAGACCAGGAATAATGGTAGTCTCTCAAGGTGACTGTTCAGGGAGTAAATGAATCAGAGAAGGGTGGGCGGGTGGATGTTGAAACCATCACTGTGGTTCAGTGTTGAATGATACATGGGAAGCAACAATGTCTGATGCAGCATCTATAGCTGGTACCTCACCCACCTGGGATGGCAAAGCCACCAACTTTCCATACAACACCCCTCCACCCTGCACCCACCATTCCACACTTCACCCTGAACCAGTTTTTGGCCACTTCCCCACCTTTTTGCCAATCACTGACATAGTGTCTCCATTTTGGAATTGTTGTCTCAGTCCACAGACTTGATCCAACGTCCATTACCCTCATGGGGTTTCTGCTCCCCCTTCCCAGAGGTTTTGACAAAGCGAGGGTGGGGAGACGCCAGGAAATGGGCATTCAATGGGCCCCCAGCAGAAGCTGATGCTGCTAATCTGCAGTGCCCACCAGAAGGAGTCCAGGCCCAGGCTGTGATCAGTGTCTCTTACAAGGGTCCCTTTCTTGGTACTTGTGGGGGAGAGCGAAGAATAGGCTTGGCAGTTAGCTGAGTAGCTCACCTCCTGAGCTGGGTCTTTGGACCTCCAGGGTTTTCATCCACAGGTATCGAGGAACACGGCAGCCAGTAGTATGCTGGGAATTTTTAACAATAGACTGTTGAGGTTTGGAGGAGGGGGGCAGGCACTTGGATTTGACAATTTCTGTAGTAATTTCTGTAGTAAACACTGTAACCAATTTTCAGCCACCAATGTGATGCTGATTGGTTCATAAAAGTTCTGAGAATATGATGATAGACTTTCAAGAGCAGTCTCGGCAGATGGTCTCCAGCATACCACTGCTTGGGTCCCCAGCCTGCTCCAGTCTTCTGTTTTGGTCACTCCCCCATTCTTACAAGCATCCTTTCTTCATTTAATTCCTTGCTCTTTTCTTATTGGGTCTCTTGTTCCACATCACAAGTTTGGGCATCTTTTCTTCCATCTTTTTCAGTGCCTGGGCTGGGCTGGTCAGGCCTGGACTTTCTTGGTAGTGGCCTCAGCTTTATAAAGTTGCTGTGACCTCTCCACAGTCCCACAAACTGTCCTCCCGTGGCTCAGTCCCCACGTCTCCATCACACAGCCCTCTAATGCATGGGAATCTTGTACAGTAAAAATGAATGGAATCAGAGTGAGTCCTCTCCACACTGGGTTCAGGGATGGTGTTTCATAAGTCCCCCTTTCTTTGTTTCCAAATTCAAAGGGAGACACTGACCCACGGAGGAAGTTCGCTGTTGGAAAATGCACTAGGTTGGAAGGTAGAGCCAACCAAAGCAGGGGAGCTGAGCTTTGCTGCTTTTCTACAAAGACTCGCGGATGCCCATGCCTCAGGACTGAGGGGAGAGAGCAGGGCTCTGCTTCTGTGTTGTGGAGAAAAGCTGCCTTCCGAGATAGAACTTAATAAAAATGCCTTTGCTGCCGGTTTCCATGGCTGTCCTGGGAAGAGAGTGAATACATTTATGAGAAACACAAAGGGGGGTTTCAAAGCTTGGGCAGGGTGAAAGACGTATTCCTTCTACTATACGCTCGGGTGATTTTAGTGCCACAGAGCCTCTCCAAGTCTGGAAGATGGCAGTTTTTGCGTGTGGGAGGGAGGGGTCTTTCCAAATCTGGAGCAGGTTTGACCTAGGACATAAGGATGATTCAGTTCCACACATGAGCTTCCTGCTCCTTCTGAGACAGTTTGGGGTGGGGGGAAGGTAGTTGGGGGAGACCCTGTCATGAGCTTCTAGGTTCAGGGAAGCCTTTCTTATGTTAGGGATCTTTGACCTTAAAGAACATCTCACAGTGATTTCTACTTCTCCTCCCAGTCATAGCCAGATGTCAGGGTTCCCTAGAGGAACAGAATCACTAGAATAAATGTGTATTATAATCGGGGTTTATTAGATTAGATTAGGATAGGCTGGGTAGTTCAACAGTAACTGTCTGCAGGCTGGACAGAGAACCTGGGAGCTGCTCAGTCCACGAGGCTGGATGCTTCAGCAGTCTCAATCTGGCACTGAAGGCCTAGCAGATTCCTGGAGAGCTGTTGGTCTTCATTCCACATTGGAAGATTGATGAAGCTGGGTCCCTATGTCCACGAAGGATGGCAGCCAATGGGATAGGACCATGCACCAGTGAGTAGCACCACCAGCCAGGCAGAAAGCCCTGTGCTCTCTCAGAACTTCATGGTATATAGTCCAATGCTGGAAAAACCACCCACTCTGTGGAAGGGTCTTCTTTCCTCCATCAAGCATTCCTGGAATCCTCTTCACAACCCACTCAATAGGACGTGTCTCTTACTTGTTTCCTAATCTGTTGACAGTGGATTTTAACTATCACCCCAGGTAAGCCCATCTTATCTCGGATGCATGGTAGGGAAAGCACGAGAAAGGTGGAAAAGAGGGATGGTGACAGCAATGGGGGGGGGGGAGGATAGAAGGGTGTAAGCTATGAAGTCTTGAGTTCAAGTTCCATCTGTGTCTGTATTTCTCTGGGGTCTGGATCCCAAACAGTCATTGCTTTGTGTAGTGGTTTGATTCAAGTGTCCCCTATAAACTTAGGTGTTCCGAATGCTAGGTCCCCATCTGATGGAGATTTGGGAATTAACACCTCCTGGAGGGAGTGTATTGTTGGGGGCGGGCTTATGGGTATTATATCTAGTTTCCCTTTGCCAGTGTTTGGCACACTCTCCTGTTGCTATTGTCCACCTTATGTTGGCCAGGGGTTGATGTTCACCCTCTGCTCATGACATCGTTTTGCTCTGCCATCGTGGAGCTTCCCCCTTGAGCCTGTAAGCCAAAATAAATCTCTTTTTCCCACAAGCTGCTCTTAGTTGGGTGATTTCTACCAGCAATACGAACCTGACTGCAATACTTTGGTTCCCCAGTGTTTCCAATGACTTAATATCATCACTCTCTCCCTCCGCCTGCTTCATGAATCGTATTGTTTTGATCTGAGACACAACTGATGCAAACCTCTCTGAGCCTCAGTTTCCTGTCAGCGAGACGGGAATCCTAGGAGCAAGGGGCTCAGTCTGTTGAGATTGTTAGTATGTGAAAATCTTATTGGATGAACTCTAGTTACACGTCTTCAAGTGCCTTCAGAGCAAATTCACTTCTGTCTAAGAGTTTCCTTACCGTGGCCAAAAGGGAATTCTTGGTTCTATCCCTGTTCCACCAGAACGGGTCTTCTTATCCCTCAGTCCCACTCTCATTCACTCAGCTCCTCTCATTGAAACCCTTGTCTCTTATCTTTGGTTCGCACTCCAGACAGAGCTCTTCTCCTATCACAACCTTCGTCTGTGCTGAGATTCCAAGACACCGGCATGAGCAATGGTCCCTTACTCCTCTCTTTTCCTTCATCCTTCATCCTTCATCCACTTTCAAGGGGCTCCAGCAGAATCCAACGTCCTTATCATGCATCACAGTCCATACCTCCAGTTGCTAATTACTCTCTTGTCTCATCCCTTCTTACCTCCCCTTGCTTGCTCTGCCCCCCCACCACCACGCTGACCCCCGACTGCCCCCCTACCACCACGCTGACCCCCGACTGCCCCCCACCACCACCACGCTGACCCCTGACTGCCTCCACCACCACCACCACCACCACCATGCTGACCCCTGACTACCCTCTAGCACAGAGGGCACCAGCTGCCTCCAGGCTCTTGTGTGAGCTGTACTGCGGTAGCCCCATCCATTCTCCTGACAGTAGTGTCTGTGGCCTCTGACACCCTACACACCCCACTGAAAACAGCACCACACCCCTCTGTCTTCCTTGGTGCACTGCTCTACTTCCTCACAGTGCCCTTATTCCTGAGGAGCCCTTTGTTGCTTTTTTTTTTGTCACTAAGTGAGGTGAGCCATAGGATAGGACTTGGGTGCCTTGTTCTCTGCTTTGCCTTGAACTGCAAAATCTATCTCTATTACACAGTGAATGCTTGTAGGATCCCTGAGTAACCCAGCAAGAACTGTGCCTGGCACAAGACACACTCACATGTGCAGTGAGTATGAGCATGCCTCATACATGCTGTGCTGCTTGGCCGCTTTTGTATTTTCCCAGAGGCAGAGAACTCCATACGTTATCAGGGAGTGAGTTCTCTGACTCTTCCAAACAAAACCATCTACCACAGCTCTTGCTGAATAGGGCAATCAGTGAGAAGATGAGCTGGAACGAGGCACGTGAGGCTTCCTAGTCAATACCTGGAGCAAATAATCTTCCTAAGGTTTGTAAGCTCCTTGAAGCCCAAGGGAACAGCAGTTCCGTGGGAATGCTATGGTGGCAGAAGTGCTCCTACGTGCTGTGGCCCCCCCCCCTGAGATAATAGCCCTCCCCTTTACTAACTGAAGAAGCTATAAAGGGTAGAGTTACTCTTAAATGACAGTTCTGTAACTGCAGAGAAAGCTGGCTATAATTCTCCCACCTGTTGAGAACAGTATCTGTCGTTGTCAGTGAAAAAGACAAGACTGAAAATCAGCTCATGAAGTATGCAAAGTGGCAAAAAAAGAAATAAATGGGAAACATCTTGTTTGAGTACTCACAGTTTTTTTTTCAAGGACCACTAAAGAACCTTGGGAAAGAACTTACAAGAGTCAGTAAGCTAGAGGAAAATTAGTCTGGTTTTCAATTGCATTTTGACCTAGAAATCAAATAAGGCCTCTGGAATAAGAACCTCAGTTCTTTGGTCTCTTGAGCTCTCCTCTGCAAGGGAGACGCTTCCTGCACCCAGCCAGAAGCCAGGCTGCAAACAGATCCTTCTCTGGCCTTCACACCTGCTGGGAGCAAGCACCTAGAGGCATTTAACCCAGGATTCTGGAAGGTTCATCTTCATCCCACACTGACATCCGTCCTCAGTGATTAACCTAACTGCATGACACTTAGCATAGTTGCCTATGCTTTAGGATATCGCCTCAGAGTTAGGGCTACTGGCACTTAATAGGTAGAAGCTAGGGTTACTGTTGAGCTATGCACAACGGTTATCTGGTCCAAACTGTCAAGTATTTTGGCGAGAAACCCTGGCCTCAGGGTTGTATTGGCCATGATTGCATTAAGGATGTGTGTTCAACTTAATCCCAGTCCATAGACTTGAGGCCAAGTCTGTGAGAAGGCCTCTGACAAGACTTCTTTGTTCGTAACCCCATAGTGGCTTAAACCTAGGCTGGCTTTTTGCTGTGAGGCCAGCAGGCTGTTGGGACAGAGAGGAGGGAACTTTACTGTAGGGCTTAGAGCAAAATTGGCATCTGGAGCTCTTAAAGAAAAAATACTATTATTTCCTGGCAGAGAGAACATGGAAGGATTCCTGGATTGTAGCTGATGGCCTCACCTAGAGTGACAGTGGGTGATTGCTGTCTCAGTACGAGGCAGGGTTGATCAGAGGTCTGATTCAAAATGAAGCCACACTCAGCTGAGAGAGATGAATGAGAGCTGACTGAGTTGGACAGCCATGGACTCACAGCTTTAACTCCCATGGCATAGGTCACCAAGTGGTGGGCAGACAGCCTAGCCCAGGGCAGGAGTGTCCATGTGACTTCCAGCCCCTGCTGGTTCACTAGACCTTGAACTTGCTGCTAACCAGCCAATAAGTGAATTTGCCACTCCCCGAAGGCTTTTCCAAACTCCAAGACACTTACTCAAATTCCCTTCCTCTCTCCTGACATGCCACTCCATACTGCAGAAGCTAGCCTACGTCTTAAATTGTAGGGCCAATAAGCATATAGTCTTTTCTGCTTACATAAAATGAATGTCAATCACTCATATATTTCCCAAGTCTGTGACCTAAGTGTTTTTGAGTTTCACAGCAACCTTCACATTCTGATCTTTATTGTCAGATTCACTTTACTACTGTTACCCTAATGTAAATTTCTCAGCTTTTGAGTGGGAAATTTTTTTCATTGATGAATTTGAGGGGTAGGGGAAGTATTAAAAAAATACAAGATATTTTACACACTGTCATTTAAAAGCTAACTTTTCTCTCTTCATATTCTTTTATTCATACACATGTACATTGAGACTAGATCTCACTCTATCATCCAGATACCCAGACTGGCCTACTGTAACTTGCTATGTAGCTAGACATCCTAAGCTGGCCTCAAATTCATGGCAGTCTTCCTGCCTCAGCCTCCTGAGAACTGGAATTACTGATATGAGCCACCATACCTGCTCTAAAGTAGGTTTTATAAATTTGTATTTGATACATAGTAATTATATGTCTTGATGAGGTGCTAGATGACATTTCAATGCATGCAGGCAGTGTGCAGTGATCAGACCAGGGAATGTTCATACCCAGACACTTATGTCTTTGTAAGGATATTGAAATTTTCTCTAGTGGCTATTTTGAAATACACAGTTGTTGTCAACTATATTTATCCTACTATGCTTAGAACATTGGAAATTATTTCTCCTATCCATCTCCTTCCTGTACCCATCAACCATTCTCTCTCCATCGTTTCTAAGATAAGATATCCACTATTATACTTTACTCATATACATACATACATATATATATATATATATATATATATATATATATATATATATGAAAGAACATACAGTTTTTGTCTTTCTGTGCCTGACTTTATGTCCAGACTCCATAAATGATTAACTTCTAATATCAGGGTTTGGGTAAGTGAAACAAAGTCTAAACTATTACACACTTAAGCATCGTGTGGCAGAATATGAGGAAGCTGAGGAGACACAATGAAAAGTTTCTAAAAGGGAAAACATCATTAATAATGGCCATCTCGCTTTTACAAGATCTGAACCGTAAATATCAGTGGACTTAGGACCACACTGAACACTTCCAAGATAACTGCTGAGCATCAGGTTATTTTTTTTCAAGGTAGGGTCTCACTCTAGCTTAGGCTGACGTAGAATTCATCTCAGGCTAGCCCCAAACTCATGGTGATCCTCCTACCTCTGCCTCCTGAGGGATTAAAGGCATGCACCACCATACCCAGAATATCAGGTCATTTAAAAAATTATTTATGAGAGAGATAGAGAGAGAATATTTGCACACCACAGCCTTTAACCACTGCAAACAAACTCCAGACGCATGCACCACCTTGTACATATGCGTCACCTTGTGCAACTGGCTTATGTGAATTCTTGAGAGTTGAACCTGGGTATCTAGGCTTTGCAGGCAAGTGCCCTAACTGCTAAGCCATCTCTCTATCCCATCAGGTCATTTTCTATTGGACAAGGATACACAGTGACTAGTAACTGCTTCTCCACAATTTTAGTACTAGATTTTTTAAATTTATTTTTAATGTCGTGTGGCCTCAAATTTCCTCTACAAATTGTTTCCAATAATTGTTATCTACACTAAAAAAATGGAAAATAGTTACTGGTGGGTTTTATGATTCTGTTGTATGTATACAACAGCTATTTAACAAGAGCAGCTAAAATGAGAAGTACGAAGAGATAAAATTTAAGCTCTCATGAATTTTTGCTGTGCAGCTTTCAAAGAATGTTCTGGACTTATGTATTTTGTGGGGATCTTAGTTTTATTCAATTATTTTGGGAGCTATATTGGCTTAATTTTAATATTCTTGCTGTTTTTATTTGATAAGAAGCCATTTCTGTTTGATAAAGTTTTTGCATTTTAAAAGTGCTTATCCTTTCAGAGTATAACAGATCCTTTTCTGCTTGCTTGATTCTTACTGAAAATAGTATTTTCGGGCTGGAGAGATGGCTTAGCGGTTAAGTGCTAGCCTGTGAAGCCTAAGGACCCTGGTTCGAGGCTCGATTCCCCAGGACCCACATTAGCCAGATGCACAAGGGGGCGCACGCATCTGGAGTTCGTTTGCAGTGGCTGGAAGCCCTGGCGCACCCATTCTCTCTCTCTGTCTCTATCTGCCTCTTCCTCTCTCTGTCTGTCACTCTCAAATAAATAGATAAATAAAAATATTAAAAAAAAAGAAAATAGTATTTTCTTTTCATAATATTAAATATGGACGATAGTGGGATGTTTTCTAAAGTAAATTGCAGAATAACCAACATTGATACTATTTATATAAAATTAAGATCATTTAAAATAATATTATCTGTTATTTTGATATACAGGTGTAATGTTTTATTTAATATAAAATGAATATATAAACTAACACCTAAGATCAATAAAAGTCCTTGGATAATACAAATTGCAATTGGGATATTTCCAAAGCAACTATTTTAGAGTTATATGTTTGCATGAGACAAAATTGCTAAGGATATACAGAAATAGACTAACAAATGTGCTTTCATTGGCCTTTTCAGAACCTTATATCCTTTGAGTAGGACAAGTTTTATCACTTTCTATTTAGAGCTTGCACACTCTTTTGGTCTCTAGACCTAGTATGACAAAAACTATTTTGATATTTAAATATAGTTCACACATTTATGTACATCACATGTTTGGCCTATAGTTGATTGAGCTAGGGAAATTGGGAAATAAACACCTTGTAAATCTGCCATGAAAATAGTTCCTGTAATAGATGATATTCTGATTTCAGAATGTTCTCTTTTAAAAAACTCACTTTGGAACTTGGCATGGTGGTACACTGTTGTAAGCCCAGCACTTGGGAGGCTGAGAAAGGAAGATCATGAGTTTGGAGCCAGCTTGGGCTACAGTGGTAAGACCTTGTCAAAGCAAAGGAAAGAGAAAGAAAGGGAGAGGAAGAGGGAGAGAAATAGGGCGAGTGAGTTTGCAGGATCATAGTTAAACTATCTCAGAGTGGTGCCTTTTGCTTCCCCAATAAGCCCCATTGGCTTTCCTCTTACCGGCCGGAGGCTTTATTCTTGACTCTGGTAAATAGGTTCCTGTGTGTCAGGGATGGAGGTGAGTGTAGATCATTTCAGTGTGGATTACATTTTTTTTGTTTGTTTTTGAGACAGACTTTCATTCTGTAGCCCAAGCTAGCCTCAAACTCATAATAATTCCCCTGTCTTGACCTCCCAAGTGCTGGGAATACAGAGAGAGAGAAAGAGAGGGAGAAAGAAAGAAAGAAAGAAGAAGGAAGGAAGGAAGGAAGGAAGGAAGGAAGGAAGGAAGAAAGAAAGAAAGAAAGAAAGAAAGAAAGAAAGAAAGAAAGGAAGGAAGGAAGGAAGGAGGGAAGAAAGAAAGAAGGGAGGGAGGGAGGAGGGAGGAAGAAGGGAAGGAGGAGGAAGGAAGGAAGGAAGAAAGAAGGAAAGAAGAAAGAAGGAAAGAAAGAAAGAAGGAAGGAAGGAAGGAAAGAAAGTAAGAAAGAGAGAAAGAAAAAGTCGCTTTGAGCAGGGGAGTATAGCTCTGTGGTAGAGCATAGACTTAGCATACTGAAGGCCCTTGGATTCAATCCCTACCACCAACAAAATGAAATAAACATTAACAACAAGGCAGAGAGAACACATCTACTATGTCCAAAACTTACTTTAGAGAGAGCTCAGAGGGCATATCCTGATCATGCTGCTTTCAGAATACCAGGCTGTCAGTCTTCTGTGTCCATCATGCAAGTGCAGTTCCAAGCACAGCCTCTGCCCACCTTCAGGCACAAAGGACCCTCTTCCTATAACCCAGACCAGCCCAGAATCACCCTCTGAACCTCAGGGGCATGAAGACTCCCCTCTGGGCTTTCTTGTTCCTTTTTTTCCAGGTGTGAAACACCACCAGAGCACCACCAGGTGTCAGGCACAGAAACGTGACGTCAAGTAGATGAAGTTCCTCAGCCCACACCCCCTCCTCTTCATCCAAGGACTTCAATTTGGGTCTACTCTCCAGGAAGAGTTGCTCCCAGAACTTCTAGAATCCTAGAGTCTCACACGGGATAATACAGTCGTGATGGCTTATCCCTAACCTCCTCCATACTGAACACAGTAAGGCTGTTCCTGCTCTGGAAATCTGAGTGCTCCATCTCTTCCAAGACTCAGCTAGAATCATCTATTTTTCTCGTATTCCTCTAGGAATAGGTGGAATGTTCTCTCTTTTCTTTTGTTTGTTTTTGAGACAGGGTTTCATTCTATAGCCCAAGCTAGCCTCAAACTCATAATAATTCCCCTGCCTTGACTTCCCAAGTGCTGGGAATACAGGTATGAACCACTGCACTTGGCTTTTCTTTTTAGAATCTTGCAGTATCAGAGCCACAAAGAGAAATAATCCAGTTGGTATGTATATCTCGATAATAAATGCTAAAAATTCAAATAAACAAGCCAACAAGTTCTAGAGTTATGACAATTCCCATCCAGGATTCTTCCAGAGGTTGTCTCCTCACACAGCCCAGAGTACAGCATGGTTCAGGAAGTTTCCAAAGACCAGAGAGTGTGAGTCAGCTGGCTGAGCCCAAGGAGCTAGAGTCACCCTCAATCCAGTCTTTACGTGAGACTACACTGCCCTGACTCCTCTAGGCTTCACTTATGCTGTCTAAGATATGCTGGATTCAGCTCTTACTTCTGAAAGACTGTTCACGTCCTTCTGACTCAACTCTCCATCAATAGCCCCTTTACCTTACAGATGAAGAAGCCATAGGAGCTGAATTTACAAGTAGCTTCCATCATCATTCCTTCCCACCTCCATCCCTGACACAGAGGAACCTATTTACAAGAGTCAGGAATAAAGGGGGGAAGCGAAGGACACCACTCTGAGATAATTTAACTATGATCCTGCAAACTCACACGTCTTCCTGGCAACTGCCCCCTTCTCCTCCTACCCGCTTCTCTTCTGGTAGCCCAGAGTCCTCGCTCTGTGCAGAGAAGGGAGAAAGCATGGCAGTGCACAGTTATAGAAATAGATCCTTTTTTTTTTGTTGTTTCCTGTTAGATTTCTCATGGCCAAGAGTATTCTCTATACAAATTCCAGTCTAGCTCCAACCCTGGACCCCAAATTCTCTTTCATCTCCTGCCAAGTCTGAGCTGCCTTTAAAACACTGCTATTCTTCTAACTACCAGAATTTGGTTCAACATCAGGACCCTAAGGACTGACATCCCCATTTTTCTGCTTCATACAGGCATTTCTCTGGACTTGGTCCTGGCCTCCGAAAGCAATTGTTTGTCTCTCCTGATTGCCTGTCCAAGACAAGGGAGTGGAGGAGGGAGGTGGTGGCTTGGATGGAGGGTTGCAGAGGGAGCTGATCACCAGTGTCTGCTGACTACTCAGTGGAGGCCTAATGATCACAAAGTGAGATCTTGTTCCCATGGGTATCACCCCATGCCTGCTCTTTCTTATTCTGCAGGTGCGTTTCCTTGCCCAGTACTCCTGAAGCATTTGAGGTGTTCTTGACAACTTTTTAAAAAGTTTTCATTTATTTATTTAATTTCTTGGTTTTCTTTTTTCTTTTATTTTCTATTTTCGAGATAGGGTCTCACTCTAGCCCAGGCTGACCTGGAACTCACTCTGTAGTCTCAGGTTGGCCTCAAACTCATGGCAATCCTCTTATCTCTGCCTCCTGAGTGCTGGGATTAAAGGCATGTGCCACCACACCTGGCTCTTCTTTCTTTCTTTCTTTCTTTCTTTCTTTTTTTTTTTTTTGAGGTACGGTCTCACTCTAGCTCAGGCTGATCTGGAATTCACTCTGTAGTCTCAGGCTGGCATCAAACTCACGCGATCCTCCTACTTCTGCCTCCCAAGTACTGGGATTAAAGGCGTGCAACACTACGCCTGGCTCTGCTCATCATTTTTATTTCTGACACAATGAGGGAATTTGGTGATGCTGGCTCAAGGCTCTGTGTCTAGACCTTGGAGATTTTATGGCAGGTGAGTGCTCTGTGCATCTCCTGCAGAAGACATTCAGTCGAATCTCTGCAGCTATGCTCAGTGCTGCTGCTGCTGCTGCTGCTGCCACATCCCCTCCTGTACCTGGACCACACACCCGCCTGGACACGATTAGGCACCTCCCTTGAAGGGCTCAAGGGGACTGACCAAGTGAAGGTGTGAAGGTTTTACTGGAAATAAGGTTGGTAGATGCTTTGATTAAAAGGCCAGCTCAGATAGTTGGTGTGTGTTGTCCATTCAGTGGCTTTCCTCTTAGGGTTCTGATGTTTCAGAAATAATTGTTCCAGCAGAACAAATATTTGTTTCATTGTTCCACCAGAGCTTCTTTGGAGCCAGGTAAGCCAGTGACTCTGGCTAGAAGGTGCTAGATCCAAATTGGAAGGTGGCTTGGCTGCTTACAAGTCCAGACACAAGTCCAGATCTAGCTGAGCTGGCCTCCCTTCTAGAGCCTCTGGGAAACAACAGTAGTTTCCTGAGCTCTCATGGCCCTACTGTTGCTTTCAGAAAATTATTCCTCGGCCCTCAATAGTCAGCCATCCTAGCATTCTACAAAATACAGAAAGTTAACCAGTGAAGATGGAATTCCCCTTCCTAGTCTGCAGTTGTATCTCACTACCAAAAGTTATTTGTGAAAAGAGAAATAATTATGAGACAAAACTCTGTAGGAGGCAGTTGATTAGGATGGAGCTCTTGCACTAGGATCAAAAGACCAAACAAAATACTTTCAACACAATAGCAAACTTTAGCTAACCTCAGGAGTTCCTGTAACCAATAAAGTAGCTGTTAAGCTGTAACAAGTTAAGTTGTCCCTGCCCCTCACTACCATTGTCTACAATGCTGTGGGATCACGTTGCTAGTGGGAGCTTTCAGAGCTTGTTTTGGTTCTGGAAATCACTTGACTCATAAATCTTTTCTGTTTTGCTTTTGGTTTGTTTTTCTTTGCTCAAATGAACTCAACTAAGTTTAATTTGGTCTAACATTTTTTTTTTCTTTTTAAGACAGCATTAACATCTTGTACATATATTGGTAAAGTTTGAATGCTTTAAAACTTTTGGATAGCAATATGTTTGGGTGGATGGAAACCATTTCTTTCTGTGAATCTTGATAATATATGGATTCTCCTATGTGAAAGCATAGGAAGTCTTCCTAGTGATCCTTCAGTATAAAATGAAGTGAATATCCACTATGCTGCCTGGCCAGTCATTTCTCCCTTGAGAAATTGCAAACAGCTGGGAATCTCAGTATTTGTTATAGCTCATCAGGATGCGCTGATCTGGGATTTCTCTCTCAGTACAGTAAATAATGCTTTGATAGTATAGGATTGTTTATCCAAACCTGGGAAGTACATTTTCTTGTTCTAAATGTATTCTCCTACTGAATGTGTGTAATAAAGATCCTCCTCAAGCAGAGGGAACTGTGTGATTTTATCTAAAATATTTTATATCAAACAATAAGTCCAGGATAGAGAGAGCTCAAGCAGGAAGACTGGTTGCATGTGAGGTGTGTACACATGCACATGCATGTGCACACATGCAGCATGTGTAGCCCATGTCCTTCTTCATAGGCCACAGCTTACGCGTACACCTGGGATCACCCTCCCATCCTACCTGGCTCTCTGGAGCTCCTTGTTTATAGTTTCAATTTTAAAGTCACTCTCTGGGTAAGCATGGCTTTCACATGAAGAATATCAACAGAGTGACACACCCCCTCACCACATTGATGCCCTAGGGAATCTGCCCACAAGAGACCTACATTTTCAACCAGTATATCCATCCCATACTCAACCACACACATGTGCACACACATCCCCATGGAGATGAGGAGCCCTGCTGGAAAGCTGAGAACTGGTGTCCCTGGCTCAGTGGGCCTGGGACATAGAGAGGACCAGCAGACCCCCTGTGGGAACTCCCCAGCCCTTCTGTACTGTCTCCTGTGTCCACTGATATTGCCCAGGGCCACTCTCTCCCTGTATTTCTAGGAGATTTCATCTGCCTCAGAGGGATGGAGGCCCCAGAATACTCTCTTTTGCCATACCCATTTCCAATTCATTGCCCATTGAGCATGGTAAGTGAGCACTAGGGTTTAGGATTGAACAAATTCCCGCAGAACAGTGCTCCTCCAGCCCATTGCGCTACAGAACCAGGTGCTGGGCACAGCAGGCCAGGGCAGTGCGGTCATTCCTCACCCTGGTCCTCCTTGCTCCTATATCCATCCTCTTGTCCTTTCCTTGTTCCTTTAAACACCAGCTCGTTCTCCTGTTGCACATTCCTCCTTACTCCTGTACCCATCCTCTTATCCTTTCCTGGTACCCTGTTCTTTTAAACACCAGCTCCCCCTCCTGATTCACATTCAGATTACTGGTCCCTCCCCCAAGTTTGTATTCCAGTTCACCATCCTTCTCCCAGTTCTCCATTTAAAGCCATTCTTAATAAAGCACATTTCAAAAGCCCAGGACTGTACATAAGTGAAGGGTAACACCCTCTTCTGAGACACCTTTGACTGCTGAAGGGAACCTTCAGGGCTGAGTGCTGGAGGAATGGGGCTGTGCCACTGTGGGCAGGTCTTCTGAATCAGGTAAGATTCATGGCCTCTCCTCTCCCTACCTCTATCTAATCACTGGGATGAAAACGGCCCTGTGCCTGCAGTATCCCTGGACTACCCTAGGCCAAAGCTCAGTTGGCCTTCTTCTAACCACAGGCAACATTACTTTTCCTCCTTCCTCTGATTTTCTCATCCGTGGGAGACCCACCACTTGTTCTGTTTTTATCCATGGAGAAAGATTTCTCCTCCATCTTACTAGAGGGGGGTAAAGAAGTCCTGTTACTCTTGAGCCAGTGCTTAATTCTACTAAGGAGACCCTGCGCCAAAAGGAAGGTCATTGATGATCCTCTGCTGGCCACCGGTAATGCTCTCCCTTCTCTTCTGGTGGTAACGTGATGATCAAAGTCATTTCCTTAGCACTGCAACCTCCAATGAGGTTTTGAGTGATCAACAAGGCTTCCAGAAACCTTGTGTGACATCATCACTGACATCACTCAGATCTATGGGCCCCATTTAAGGTCACACATGACAACCAGGTAAACAAGGGCAAGGGACTAAGGAGGACATTGATGAGACACTGACTTACCTCCCTCAAGAAAGACACACACACACACACACACACACACACACACACACTGAATAATTCAGGAGTCAGCAAAATATTCCTCATAAGAAGCAAATAGTAAGTAGTTTAGGTTTTGTAGGCCATGTGTGGTCTGGGTAGATCAGAGGTAGCCAACAAAATACATGATGAACATGACCATGTCCCAATTAAATTTTATTTACAAAGTGGTGGCAATTAACCAGTGTGCTAAACTCTCCTGCTGTTTTTATTACATTCTCTGCACTACCAGGCACTCAGTGAAATACGTGGAATGGATGAGAAGCTGAAGAGATGTGAGTGCAAATATTAGACACGTATCTTCTAACACGAGCATCCTTACACTGGCCTCTTCTTTTCACCTCCTTCAAGCCATGTGCAGATACGGGATCTTATTATGGGAACTCACTGGTATCTTTCAGCAACAGCAGAGATAATAAACTGAGTCTAGTTCTGCGTGCCTTCTCCTGGAAACTACTTGGTTAACGATTACCCTTGGCCTTGGTATCCAGCTTCATGTTGGGATGGTAGAATCTGCTAAGCTGCTGTCAGTTGAGAAAGACCTTTAACAAGGGCATGAGACTGTGACAATGTACACCGGAGTCAGGGTAAGGATAGTCAGACCCGTGCTGAGAGTGGGAAGCCGGCAGCATGGGTGGGCGAGCCCTGACCAGAGACTGGTTCTTCTTGCACTGGCTGTAATATGACCTCACACCTCACTGTGAAGTCACCCCTCTCACTGTGCACCTTCATCCCTTTTCCCTTTCATGAACCCTCCAAACTGTGAATTCAAGGTCAGAATGAGGGAGGGAGTAGGGGAATGGATCACAACCTGGGGACAGAGAAGTGTGAACCCCAACCTCTTTCACTGGAGGGAGTGGCACTCACACCTTTGCTAAACTGGGCTCAGGAACAGCCAGAGTTCTTGAGCAGGACAGATCAATTAGGCATATTTATTTTTATTTATTTATTTTGAGGAATTGGCACATGCCTTTATAAGACATTAAGTCTAAAATCCGAAAGACAGGCTTTTAGACCGGAGCTCCCATGAAGTTGCAACCGTAAGTCCACAGACTGTAGAAGGAAGATTCCCTCTTCCTTAGGGGACCTTGGTCTTCTCATAAGGCTTCAACTGCTTGGATAAAGAGGGTCATCTGCTTTAGTTTACTGATTTTGGTTGTTTTGGTTTATTTATTTAGTTATTTATTTGAGACAGGATTTAGGCAGCTGGGGCTGGTCTTGAATCCCTGACTGCTAGATTATACATCCTCTTGAGTGCTAGGATTATAGCTATGCATCACCATTCCAAGCTGAGTCTTCTGATTTCAATTTTAATCACATCTAAAAATTACCTTGCCATGGGCTGGAGAGATGGCTTAGTGGTTAAGGCACTTGCCTGCAAAGCCTAAGGACCCATGTTCTACTCCCCAGATCTCAAATAAACCAGATGCACAAGGTGATGCTCCAGGTCTCACATGCACATAAGGTGGCACAAGTGTCTGGTGTGTGATTGGCCCTGGCATGCCAATTCTCTCTCTCTCACTCTCGCTTTCTCGCTCTCTTTCTTACTCTCATTAAAAAGGGCCAGTCTTAGCCAGGAGAGGTGGCACACGCCTTCAATCTCAGCATTCGGGAGGCAGAGGTAAGAGGATCGCCATGAGTTTGAGGCCACCCTGAGACTACATAGTGAATTCCAGGTCAGCCTGGACTAGAGTGAGACCCTACCTCAACCCCCCCACCCCACCCCCCCAAAAAAAGTGCCAGTCTTGGGCTAGAGAGATGGCTTAGCAGTTAAGTGTTTGCCTGTGGAGCCTAAGGACCCCAGTTTGAGGCTCAATTCCCCAGGACCCACATTAGCCAGATGCACAAGGGGGTGCACATGTCTGGAGTTCATTTGCAGTGGCTGGAGGCCCTGGTGCACCCATTCTCTCTCTCTCTCTCTCTCTCTGCCTCTTTCTCTGTCTGTCTCTCAGAAAGAAAGAAAGAAAGAAAGAAAGAAAGAGGAAAGGAAAGGAAAGGAAAAGAAAAGAAAAGAAAACAAAAGAAAAGAAAAGAAAGGGCCAGTCTATTGGGCTTACCTAAAAAAAGAAAAAAAAACTACTTTTCCAAGCCCAGTATAGTGACACATGCCTTTAATCCCAGTACTCGGGAGGCAGAGGTAGGAGGATCATTGTGAGTTGAAGGCCAGCCTGTTACTACAGAGTGAGTTCCAAGTCAGTCTGGGCTAGATTGAGACCCTACCTCAAAAATAAAACAAAGCTAAATAATAAAAATACCTTTCCAGACACCTTCAAGGTGATGTTTGACAAATGTCTGGTCACCATAGTCCCATCACGCTCCCATGCAAAATTAACCATTGCAGACTTCAGTGGGTCTAAGTTTGCATCTGTCCCTTCTCTTCTGATGGCTGGGATCATCCTGATAACAAGGATTCGTGGCGTTGGCTTCACGACCTGAAGATCCCCACTGCTGAGTGATTAGCTTACTAGGATGGGGATAATCTCAAAAATCACACCATGAACAACGCTTCAGAAAGACTGGCGATGGAGATATCTGGAATGATGATTTTCAGAAAGTGAATCAGGGGTATTTATTTCCAAATGCATGGGAGCCTTCGGACAGCTGGATAGATTTGATATAGCAGTCAAAACTGAGGCTGCAAGTAATCTAACACAAAGTCCAAGACATGTCAGAAACAAAATTGAATGGCTGCAATGGAAGAACATCATTGGTTTAAAACAGTACTCTATTTTCTGTGCTCATCATGGGGGCCACGTTGTTCTGTCCGGGCCTCCTTTTCTCTTGTTATTGAGTTTTATGTACCTCTTTCACATCTGTGAAGACTCTTTCCCCAAATATACTCACCTTAATATTTTTGAGCATTTTATCCTAATATCACTTTTAAAATATATATATATTTTAATTTTCAGAGAGAGAGAGAGAGAATGAATGAATGAGAATAAAAATACCAGGACCTCTTGCCACTGCACACAAACTCCAGATGCATGTACTGCTTTGTGCATCTGGGTTTGTGTGAATACTACGAAATCTAACCTGGACTGTCAGGCTTTGCAAACATGTGCCTTTATCACTGAGCAATCTCTCAAGCCCTTAATATCATTTTGAGGGGCTGTTTTTTAACACCATTTGTTGAAGAAGAGAACATCTCTTCTACTCCTGTGAATAATAGTGCAGGGATTTTGATTGAGATTACATTAAATCTACAGTTTGCTTTTGATAGGATGGCCATTTTCACAATATCGGTTCTTCCAATCCATGACCAGGCGAGTCATTCCATCTTCTAGTGTCTTCCTCAGTTTCTTTCTTCAGTGTTTTAGTTTCCACTATAGAGTCCTTTCATTTCCTTAGGTTTACTCCAAGGCATTTGTTATAAGGCTCTGGGTGATGAGATTCTTTCCCTAATTTCTATCTCAGTGTGAGTGTCATTGATGTATAGGGAGGCTATTGATTTTTGTATGTTAATTTTATATCCTCTCACTTTGCTGAAAGTCTTTTTCAATTCTAGGAGTTTTTGGGTGGAGTCTTGAGTGTCTCATATATAGAATCACATCATGTAAAAATAAGGATAGTTTGACCTCTTCCTTTCCAACTTGTATCCCTTTTATTTCTTTCTCTTGTCTTAGCAATATAGCTATGTATTAGACACTATATTGAATAACAGTGAAATGGACAATCTTGTCTTATTCCAGATCTTAGTGGGAGTGCTTTGAGTTTTTCTCCACTTAGGATGAAGTTGGCTATAGGCTTGTCATATATTACGTATATTATGATGTTGATATATGCTCCTTATATCCCTATTATGTAAAAGGATTTTAACATGAAGGGATGTTGAATTTTGTTAAAGGCCTTTTCTGCATCTATGGAGATGGCCGTGTGATTTCTGCCCTTGAGTTCATTTATATGCTGAATTGCATTTATTGATTTATGTATGTCAAACATCCCTCTATGTCTGGACTGAAGCCAACTCAGTGGTGATGTGATTCTTTCGTGTGCTCTTGAATTCAGTTTGCAAGTGCTTTGTTGAGAATTTTGTTTCTATGGTCATCAAAGATATTAGTCTGTAATTTTCTTTTATTGTTGCATCTTTATCTGGTTTTATATTTAACATAATACTGGTTCCAAACAAAATGGTTTGGAAACATTCCTTCCTTTTCTGTTTCATGGGATGATTTGAGAAGTGTTGGCATTAGTTCTTTCTTAAAGGTATAGGAGAAATTCTACAGTGATTCCATCTGGACATGGGATTTTTGAGTTGGGAATTTTTATTATCACTTCAATCTTGTTGTTTGTTAAAGATCTGTTTAAATTATTTATGATCACATCTTGATTTAATGTTGGTAGGTCATAAACATATAAAAATTTGTTTCTTTTAGATTTTTCAATCTAGTGGAATATGGGTTTTAAGTTATGCCCTTATGTAATTTTCTGAATTTCAGTGTTGTCTGTTATAATGCTCCATTTTCATCTCTAGCATTATTTTCTTCCTACTTTTTTTCCTTCTTCTCTTTCAGTTAAGTTGACTAAGGGTTTGTTAATCTTATCTTTTCAAAGAATCAAACCTGTGGCTGGCAAATAGCTCAGTGGTTAAAGGCACCAGTCCAGGTGTGGTGGCACACATCTTTAATCCAAGTACTCAGGCGGCAGAGGTAGGAGGATCGTCATGAGTTCAAAGCCAGCCTGAGAATACATAGTGAATTACAGGTCAGCTTGAGTTAGAGTGAAACCCTAACTCGGAAAAAGAAAAAAGAAAGAGAGAAAGAAAAATAAAAGGAAAAAGAAATAAAGGCACTTACTTACAAACCTGCCAACCCAATCAAGTTTGATCTTCCTCGGAGCCCATGTAAAGTCAGACACAAAGTGGCACGTGCATGTGTCTATAATCCCATTGTGCCTACAGCAGTGGGAGGCAGAGCCTGGAGAATCTTCAAGCTTGTAAGCAACAGTGACAAGAGAGATCTTGTCTCAAAAAGGTGCAAGGAGAGAAACACCCTGAAGTTGTCCTCTGACCTTCACATGTGCTCTGTGGCAAGTGTGTGCCCACATACACACACATCATGCACATACACACATATGTGTACAAATAAGTGAAAAATTAGAAAAAATAACCAACTCTTCATTTCATCGATTCTTTTTGGCATTGTTTTTCATTTCTATTTCATTAATTTCTGTCCTGATTACATTACTCTTTTGGGTGTGGTTCTTGTTTTTCTGAGGCCTTAATGTTCATCAATTATTTAAAATCTCCATAATTTTTAAATGTGAGTACTTAGAGCTATAAACTCCCCTGTTAGGACTGCCTTTGTTATTTTCCACCAGTTTCGGTACGATGTATTTTCATTCAATTCTGAAAATTTTTTTTAACTTCTTGATTTTCTCAATGATTCACTCATCATTCAATAGTGGATTATTTCATTTCCATGAGTGTGTGTGTTTTCCAGAGTTCCTCTCGCTATTGATTTCTAGCTTTATTCCATTATGACCAGATAGAATACAAGAGGCTATTTCCATTTTCCGGTATTTGCTGAGACATGCTTTGTGTCCTAAAATATGTCCTATTTTAAAGTCCCATGGGCTGCCGAGAAGAATGTATATTCAGTAGAGTTTAGGTGGTATGATCTGTAAATGTCTGTTAGGTCCATTTGATCTATGTATTAATGCCAGTGTCTCTCTATGTATTTGATTTGATTTGATTTTGGTTTTTCAAGGTAGGGTCTCACTCTAGCCCAGGCTGGCCTGGAATTCACTATGTGGTCTCAGGATGGCTTCAAACTCATGGCAATCCTCCCACTTCGGCCTCATGAGTATTGGAATCATGCACCACCACACCCAACTTTTTATTTTTGTCTAATGGTAAGTGTAGAGTGTTGAGGTCATTTATTACTACTGTGTTAGGGTTAATTCGTGACTTTATATCAAGCAGTGTTTTTTTTTTTTCCTTCTTTTTTAGAGAGAGACACAGAGAGAATTGGCACACCAGGGCCTCAACCACTGCAATTGAATTCCCGATACATGAGCCACTTAGTGGGCATGTGCAACCATGCTTTTGTGTCACCTTTGTGTATATGGCTTATGTGGGATCTGGAAAATGGAACGTGGGTCCTGAGGCTTCACAAACAAGCACTGTAACCACTAAGCCACCTCTCTAGCCCACTAGTAGTACTTTTTATGGTTTTGGGTACACCTGTGTTCAGCGCATATGTATTTATAATTTCAATGCCCTCTTGATGAATTGTTCCCTTAATCAGTATGAAGTGATCTTTTCCATCTTTTCTGAGTAGTTTTTGTCAGATATTCATACAGTGGTGCCTGCTTGTTTCCTGGAATATATATTTTTTCCCATCATTTCACCTTGATAGCATCTATTTTTTATGATATCTAGAGTTATTACTGAAAGGTGTGTGTTTCTGTCTTTTGTTTATTTTGTAGTGTTTGGTGTTTTCTCGGTCCTCATTTCCTTCACATCAGTCCTGGCATTATTTCTTTTTTCCATGTAGCATGTTAGCTGTGCATGTCCTTCTTTTCAGTCTGACGTATTCTTCCAGAATTATCTGTGGCTCTGGCTGGTGGTTGTAAATTCCTTTAGGCTGCTTTTATCATGGGAAGTCTTTCTTTCTCTTTCAATTATGACTGATAATTTTGCTGACTGTAGTAGTATGAGTTGTCAGCTGTGGTCTTTCAAAACTACATCATTCAAAGCCCTTCTCACTGTTACAGTTTCTATTGAAATCCCCACTGTTATTCTGATGGGCTGCCCTTCACATGTGACTTGGTATTTCTCAATACTCTGGCTTCTATATTAAGTGTTTGAACTATACTATGACATGGAGAGTTTTATTTCTAGTCTTCTCTATTTTGTGTTCAGTATGCTTCTTGTACCTGAATGAGTGTCTCATTCCCTAGATTTGATGTATCTTCTTCTGTTTTATTGAAAATATTTTTCTATGTTTTAGCATGGATTCTTCTTCTGTGCCTATAATTTATAGATTTAGTCTTCCCATGGTGTCCCAAATATCTTCATGTTCACTCAGATGTTGTTTAAAATTTATCATTGTCCTTGACTGAGTGCTCCATTTCCTCTACCTTGTCTTCAAGCCCTGATATTCTGTCCTCCACGTGACCCATTCTGCTGGGGAGGCTTTTTAGTGAGCTTCTTATTTGGCTTATTAAAATTTTTCATTTCCAGCATCATTTCAATTTGTTTGTTTTTTTCAGCATTTCTATATCTGCATTGAATTTTGTTTTCATATCATGTATTGACCTCATTTCATTCAGCTGTTGTGTTCTCTTGGGATTCATTTAGTAGTTTATTCATATCGTCTGGATTCTTTGAACATATTTCTACTCACTCATTTGAATTTTTGTCTAGAATTTTGTCTAAATAGCTCTCTTTTGGAGCTATTGCTATGAGATTTAGAGCAGACATGTTGTCTTGATTTTTCATGTCATTTGTGCTTTTGTTTGGACTGTGCATCTGGAGATAGTTTTCTGCTTTTTGTTCTTTCTATCACCTTTATTCTTTCAGTGTTGGCATTGTTCAGGAGAGGCTAGGTTATAGTAGGTTTGAGGTGGTGGTTTCCTGTTTTAGTATGATGTTTAAGGCACCAGGTTCTATCCACAGTCCTCCCCTGGGGGTTGGGTACTGTCTGCAACAACAATCATTATGCACTAGTTATTGGATTTTGTCTTGCTACTGGGAGATCCTCTGCATTCCACCCCTTCTGGGTCCTGCTCTTGATTTTTGCTCCGTGTTGTTTTTCACCAGTGAAGTTCTTCCCTTGAAAGTTCCCAGAGCCACACTGTGTGAAGTTCACTCGTAGAGATAACTAACTCTGTTCTGGGAGCTAAAGCTAGCTGAGACCATCTCCATTGGGCCACTGTCGCTGCACCCAGGCCAGGTAGGTGGCAGTGCAGTGAGTGAAGCACTGTGTAGAGATTGTGAGCCTTTCCTGGGCACTGTTTCTGGGTTTCTTATTGGAGAGAGGGGCACCTCTGAGGTTTTTTGGAGGTCGTTATGGCTGGCCTCAGGGATGACTGTGGTGTTATCATGGTGGCAATGAGTCTCACTGCAAGAGAAGATCATTGGTGGGGGGTGATAAGCGAGTGGATCATGGAGGTGGGAGAAGCAACTGACCAAGTGGTACAATATTCTTATTCAATTTGTTTCTTTAACTATAATCAGCCACTTGCTCAGACAATTTTTCTAAATTGTAATCTTACTTAGAAGTGCTTGAAATTTGCTCGACACTTGGAAATGTTCTAAAATTTACTTGAGCATATATTATGTGTGATTTCTCTGAGTTATATTCTAAGAAAGTGATTTTTTTCTAGGAAACTCAATGTGTTAGCACTCAGCAGCACACATGCACAACTCCCTTTCACTTCCTTCTATAGCAGGCATCAGCAGAAGGAGTTACAAAATCATTTCTATATGTTAAGGCTCTGCCATGCACACTTCTTTCTTAGGGCCGCCTTAGCCAAGCAATGTTAGAAGGTTACTAGGGCCTCTGATGTTGCTGAATATATCCTTTTCAGATAAATTCTATCAAGCAGAAACAGATGTCCATGCTAGAAGCTTTTTTGATTCCAAATCCTCTAGTGGTGATGAGCAGGTCTGGCCGGGCTGCGTAGACTATCCTAAATCTCTGTATCTCTGATGTGAAGGTGGGTTAGAGGCCTGCGGGGGGGGGGGGGCAATGGAGAAAGACAGGTTTGCTGAGGGGGTTGTGCAGTTATTCAAGCTTCAAAAAGAGATAAATAGAAGAATGCTCTCTGGAGGCGTCAGACTACAGGAAGGAAATAGGACTCAGGATATAATGCTGGAAGCCAGATTTCCACCATTCCCACCTAAGCTTTTCCCCCTGCTTCTGCCTTGCTTATAGGTTATGTCCAGGTTCTGGTCTCCCAAAGGGCTCTGTCGTTCCTCCATTGTATAGGGAGTAGCCTGGCATGTCTAATGTTGGTACTGTACTTTCTTTTGGAGTCCTCAGATTGCTAGTCCAGGTACCATCTGTTAGGTTCTGAGGGGCCTTTATGATGTCATTGCTGACACATCTCAGTTCCCAGGGGCCCAGCTGGACGTTAACCCAGCGACAAGGCAGCCATGGGTATGAAACCCCTCTGAGGAAGGGAGAAGCACGTGGAGAAGTTAAATAATAATTAAAGGCTTGAGACGTTCCCTTCTCTCGGGAAGTTCCATCATCGGCAGACAGAGAGAGGCAAGCTCGGGGAATAGTCACAGACTACAGTGCTCTCTGTTTCTGTTTGGAACAGTTCTTCCCAGCCCTAGTCACACAAGGACCACCTCAAGATCTCTGGGACCTCAAGACTTCACCCAGGTTGTTCCATGTGCCTGGTGCCTGAAGCCCATCCCTACCTACCTTCCTCCTCTGGTTACGCAGACTGCTGTCTTGGAACTGGCTCCCCAGGTACCTGGCAGGTCTGGGATATGAGTGGCCTTTTCTGCCTTTCTTGCCTCATCTGTCAGGCTGAGGGAACACCACCATATCACCAGAACAGTGGCTGCCACATAATCCTCCATGTGAGTGCTCCCTATCATGACACTGCAGATCACAGCAGCAGAGGGTGCCCAGGCAAATGACATCCCTTTTCTTTTTATTTTTTTTTTTTTAATAATTAACAACTTTCATGATTGTAAGCAATATCCCATGGTAATTCTCTTTTCTATGTGTCATATCCTCTGATGAGCCTCATCATAGCAGCCTTGAGATTCAGAACAAGCTGCCTTTCAAACCTCTCTTTACTGACTGTAACTCGGGGGCAAAGATGGAGTTTGCCTCATGTCTAGAGTCCCAGAAAGCAGGCGAGGTGTGACACTTCCATATGCACATTAAATAAAGGAATGAATACGAGCTCCTTCAAAGACCCACCCTTTCTAGATGGTCCTGCAGAACTGGATGGCCTTTTTTTCTGGCATCGTCACCCATGGATGGACCAGGGCACTGCCCTGGGCCCCCAGGGTGGCAGGAAGGTTTTCAAAGCCCCTTTGTTCTTGTGCTTCCCCATGGGTAGAGCAGTGATGGGATGGCGACCTTCCAGGAAAGCCCTGTGGCAGAGGACCTTCACAGTGACACTCAAGAAAAGCCTGCTGATACCTGCTTGGGCTGAACTTTTGGTCTAGAAGCCACTTAGAGTAAGAAGCACCAAATCTGAAGCCTTTTGAAGAAAGGTTTTGAGATGGTTTAGCCTTCATTGTCAACTACACTAGACACCTAGGAGATTAGCAAAGTGCACGTCTAGCTATGGGTGAGGGCACTTCCACACTGAGTGTGGGTATCAGCATCTCATCGGCTAGAGGGGAAAGAGGAAAGTCAGCTAGCTTAGGCGTTCCCCTCTATTTCTCCTTCCTTGATGCTATGATGTGAGCTGCTCTGTTCTGCCATGTCCTTCCCATCATAACAGACCAAAACCTCTGAAACCGTGAGCCTAACTAAACTCTTCCTGCCTTAAGTCATTTATCTCAGTACTTGTCACAGCAATGGGAAGTCTGATGAATGGGTTCATTAATTTTGGAAATGTGCGAGGGAAGGGATTGATGAAACAGAGAAAACGAGGGCTCCCTTGTGGGAAACGGGGTGCTTAAGTAGGTAGTGGGAGTCAAAACAGGACAGGGAAAAACTGAGCTTGCCTAGAAATAGAGGAAGATGCCCTAAGGCCTATCCAGTCTCCTTAGGCTCCTGTCCCCTCCAGCCCTTGTGTTTCCTAGCCCCAAGCAGAGGATGCTCACAGGTGCCTACCCTTCCCTAGATAATGGCTGTCCTTCTCTAGCTTTTTAGCAGCCTGCAGTTAATATCCTTATTTCTAAGAATGTTGGTCAAAGGCTCCTAGCTTATGATTACCAGAGATTTAGCTATGCATTTTTTTAGAACAGTCTTGTTCTATTTTATCCATCATTTCTATGTGGTTATAACAGGAGAAATGTTTACACATCAGCTCAGATGTACATGTTGCCAAACTCTACCTTCCAAATTCTCTATAATGAAGTACAGTATTGAAAGTCAATAAAAGTCATTCATAAAATAGAGACTTGGTTACGCAAATCCTCTCCATAATCCCTAGAATCAAGACACAGAGATTTATTTATATAAGTACTATGAATGGGTTGTAACCCACCTGCACTATATGTAACATTTACTCATTGCTATGTGCTTAGCACATAGTGGTTTACATGTATTAAAGTATTTATGTTAAAAAACCTACAAGATAGAGTTGTTTCATGCACTTTACATCGTGGAAATGGAGGCCACACAGTTATTAATGACAGGGGAGAATTCAGAGTAGGAAATCTGATTCCCTGTCTCAAACTCCAAGTGTTCTCTCTGCTATAAACATGGAAAATGCTTCACATTAAAATGGAATTTTTGTTTTATTTTATTTTTTTCTTAATTTTTATTAACATTTTCCATGATTATAAAAAATATCCCATAGTGCTACCCTCCCTCCCCCGACTTTCCCCTTTGAAATTCCATTCTCCATCATATCCCCGTCCCATCTCAATCAGTCTCTCTTTCATTTTGATGTCATGATCTTTTCCTCCTCTTATGATGGTCTTGTGTAGGTAGTGTAAGGCACTATGAGGTCATGGATATCCAGGCCATTTTATGTCTGGAGGGAGGACATTGTAAGGAGTCCTACCCTTCCTTTGGCTCTTACATTCTTTCCACCACCTCTTCCACGTTAGACCCTGAGCCTTGGAAAGTGTGATCGAGATGTTACTGAGTACTCCAGTCACTTCTTTCCAGCACTATGATACCTTCTGAGTCATCCCAAGGTCACTGCCATCTGAAAAGAGAAGATTCTCTACCCAAAGTGAGAGTAGCGTTAATATAAGGGTATAAATATTAAGAGAAGTGCTTACGGGGCAGTTTGATAAGCATAGTATTTGTTTTATTTTTTAAAAAGTGCATGCATATATTATGAGTATATTTCCCTCACACCCCATAGTCTCTCATTTAACCCCCTCCCATTAGTTCCTTTCTGTCCCTCTAGACTGTTTTACTTCTGCTTTCATGTCATAGATGCAAACATGCTTTTATGTATTTATACAGAACCCAGGGACCACAGATGAGAGAAAACATACCATATATCTGCGACTGCCTTCATTCACTTAATACAATCTCCAGTGTATCAATTTTCCTGCAAATGGTATAACTTAGTCCTTTTTGTGTCTGAAAAATATTCCATTCTGTGTATGTACCACCTTTTTGTTTTCCATTCCTCTGTTTTCCAGTCTCACTGGATTAAAAAGAAACTGGAGACTGCTGTGATTTGGATAAATGTCCTTCAAAGACCCCAAGGTGGTGCTATTGGGAGGCGGTGAAGCTTTCAAGACGTGTGTACCGGCGCCCACTGCTGGCAGCAGTGCAAAATGAGCAAAATCACTTTAGAAAATAAGATGAAAACGTTAAACCAGACAACCCACCCATGCCGCTGCAAAATATTTACCTGAGAGAAATGAATGCATTGTATATGAAAGTGGATGGTAGTTTTATCTACCACCCAAATCCAAAACCAAACAAGTGTCACCAACAGGTGAACGTTCGAGCTTGCATATCCATACTACCAATATGCCTCAGCAACAAACAAGGAGCAAAGATACTGATATGCACAGTAACCAGGCAGTCTCAGTATCTCCAAATAGTTATGCTGGTGAAGGAATTCGTACAGCAACGAATATTAAATAAATCCACTTAGGTAAAGGACTAGAAAATAAAAAAGCAAGCCAGTGTTGGGAAGCAGATCCATCACTACTGGGCAGGGTGCTAGGAAGGAAGAGTCAAAGGGCTGAAAGAAGGTGGATGCAAAGGGCCTAAGAAACTTTGGGCAGTGGGCAGCCATCAGTGCAAATATTCGTTATTAGGCTGTGCTGATGAAAAGCTGTATAATTTCACATTAAGAATGAACAGTGAGCACATGCCTCGGCAGCACCGGGCAGCTATCCTGTGAGTATCCAAACACACATTTATGAAGATCTTGAATGTTCCTTTGTAGCTCCTGATTACTTCAATGCTGAAATAAATCTGTCACCTCTCTGTTGATCTGATATCTATGCTGTTAGCCTAATTATGCAGATGAATGCCCTCTTCAAATGATTTAAAGTAGCATAATCGATTCCCATGAACAAAGACAGCTTTTTCAGAGATAAAATGTCTCTCACCATATGTTTCATGAATTTTCTGTTTCCCTTCATGTATTGCAAAAGCTATCCTAAAAAATGGATATTTTTTCTCATCTGCAAATAAATCTTCTTTTCTCTACTTAGTTTTCTAGGCAGGTTCCACCCATTATTGTGAACTTCAGTGAAGGAACAGAGAAATGAGCACAGCTACATAAAATTATAAATGCGCAATGAATGCCCTTCCATCTTAGTTTTGTGTTTGAATAGACATTTAATTCCAAAGAAAACACTGGTGCGAGTGTAATCTCCAATGTCCTTGGAGTTTGATAAAGCCCCATGTTTCCAGGCCTATTGCTAAGCAGAGTTTTTATTTTGATGTAGTTTGCACAAGGCTAAAGCCTTTCTTTTTGAAATGAAAATACAAAGTCAATGAATGGACTTCAAAAGGTACATCAAACAGCCTGGGCATAGTGAGCAGCTTAATCAGAGTGTCTGTAGCAGATGAAATTCATTCTGCTGAGCACTACTGAATCTGAAAGTTAATTTCTGGCTGAACTGAAGGAGTTTGAAAACCAGGGACTTTTAATTGAATAGTTCCTAATCTCAGCCTGTGGGCAGATGTTGGTTCTCAAAGATGTATTCATTAATACATAGAGAAAAATGTTATTTAGCTGTGCATATTTATCCACAACTTTATATAAAAATAAATAGAGAAAATTTAAAGTCTAGAGGCTGAACAAAGAAAAAACCGGGAACTTGGATTTCTACATTAGGACAAAGCCATTTTCCTTTCGGAATGGAACTTGTGCATGAATGTCACCCTCTTTTGTAGCAGCAGCAGCAGCAGCATAGTTCTAAACTAGTCTCCAGTGCTCCCCATCTCCAGTCATTCACCCTCTGACGCAGACCAATGGACCTAGTGGCTGGCATCCAAAGAGTACGTGTAGCATTGTGATGTCACTTTCAATGTGACACCCCCTCTGTGGAAGCTGGCGCTGTCTCTGGTTCTCCCCGCGTACTTGCTCTGATGAAACCGGCAGCTGGGTTGTGAACTAGTTATAGATGGTACTGAGAGACCCTGCAGGTGGCAGGACTGAGGACAACTGGGTTGTGAACTTTATTAAGGAGAGACCCTGGAGGCAGGACGTGGGGCAGCCCGTGATCAACAGCCCGTCATCTGAGAAACAATTACTTCCCCATGAAGCCGCAAGGCTACTGAAACCCCAGCCAGGGTTGGGATGGCACCTGGGCACATCTAAAGCACAGGTGCCCTGAGCCCCACTGAGACAGTGACGTCATTCACACGGTTGCATGCAGCAGTAGCTGGCAAGTGTAGTTCCAATTGCCAGTGGTCTAGCTCACCATGCATACCCATGTGAGCCTGGGGAGACAACTTTAAACAGGACCAGGAACTGCAAGTTAGGAAAGAATGCCCTAATTGAACATACAGCCACCTTCAGAATCCACTCGAAATTGGTTTTAGGACACACATCAAAATCAGTAGAAGCTTGAGTCCTTGTAATAAAATGTAGTATTTACATAGAACTTACATCCTCTATTCATTGTTTTGAGTTATAATAGCTGTATTTCTTTTAAATATATATTTTATTTATTTATTTAGGAGAGAAAGAGGGAGAGAGAGAATGGGTGCACCAGGGCCTCCTGCCACTGCAAACGAACTGCAGATGCATGCGCTTCCTGGTGCATCTGGCTTATGTGGGTCCTGAGGAATCAAACCAGGTTTCTTTGGCTTTGCAGGCAAATGCCTTAATCAATAAGCCATCTTCTCCAGCCCTGTAATATCTATATGATGTAAATGTTATTTAGGTAGTTGTTATACTATGTTGTTTAGGAAACAGTGACAAAAGAAGAATTCTTTATATGCTTGGTATAGGCACTTTAAAAACATATTTTTGACTAGCAGTAGGTTGAATCATGGATATAGAATCTGCAGATATGGAAACTGTATAATGTGTCAATTTTACATGGCAAGAACTTCATATTCAAAGTAACCAATTTCTATTTCTAATTTCACAGATAAAGCTGAAGTTTATAAATTCAACATGTAATAATAGATTGGAAAAAATGCAACAGACATGGCAGGTAACCTGTATCTATAATGCTTACATTCATCTTAAAAAGGAGTGGCAAACTGGGTGTGGTGGGGCATGCCTTTAATCCCAGCACTCGGGAAGCAGAGGTAGGAGGATCTCCATGGGTTTGAGGCCACCCTGAGACTCCATAGTGAATTCCAGGTCAGCCTGGGCTAGAGTGAGACCCTACCTCAAAAAAAAAAAAAATAAGGAGTGGCTAGGCAATCAGAGAAAAGTTTAGTCAATGGCTGCTAAGCCTGTAAGAAGATACCCCAAATTTGTTGAAGTAAGAGAATTTCAATATCAATAATATGTCTTATCCTCCTAAAAATATGACAAATGTACAAAGTTAAAGTGACTCTCAGCCCCCACTTCTGGTTAGTATTCAGGGAGACATCATGGGCATCACTTCAGATCACTAGAAAACAATGTGCCTGCGTATTTTTAAATTATAAACACAATTGATCTTCTGAACTCATGCCTGAGATTTTACCCACAGGGAGAAAACACGCCAAAGCACAGGTTTTCTATATAAGGATATTTACCACCGTGTTATTTGTAGTGACCTGTACCTAGAAGCAACGTGGATGTGTTTCTGAAGAGGAAATGAGGAGTAAGATTATTGCATCGGCATTCTGTTATCCTGACATCCCAGGCAGTAAGAGACAGGTTTGTGTGGCAGTTCCCACACTGAGTGGGAAAAACAGCATGCCAGGCATGAGCATGCATGAGCAGAAATCATTTTCAGGATCAGTCCGATTTTGTAGTTATTTTATCGATATGACATATATGATAGATATAGAGCAGGTAGACGAATTGAGGACATAGGCAGAGAGAGGAAAAGAGAACGAGAAATGGAGAAATACCCATTCAGTTCTCAACAAGCTGGAGCAGAGACAGAGAAGTGAGGGGTTGGGAGGGGAAATTAACAGTGAAAGAGAGGGGCAAGAAAAAAGAATTTAAAATGATGTCTACAACTGCAGCAGCAGCCCGTTTGTGTGTGTGTGTGTGTGTGTGTGTGTGTGTGTGTGTGTGTGTGGCTGTACAAAGGAAACTGCCTGAAAAGATAATGGTGACCTTCTCATTTCAAGCTCATTTCAACTACTTTCCCCCTTTTTCTTATATTGTACTGTATTTTATCTTTTTCTCCAAACAACTCTGTGTTATTTATATAATCAGCAGGGGGGGGGAACAAAAATCTATTTTCACTGTGGAAATAAGAAGAACCCATTTATCACCTTTATGGGCTTTATATATTAGAGTTCTGTACAAGATTGCATTTGAAAGAGGGTTCTGCAGCCAAACAAACAGAGCAAATGTCTATAAAGCATCTCTCAAGAAAACACTCCCTCTAACCCCAAGCCCATAGAATTCCAGAGAACAGATTGCTATCTGTCTGCAGGGGGGCGAGGGGATGAGACGCACAAAGATAAATAATAGGCAAATAATTTTTTTAATTAAAGCACATTTCCAGTTATCATTGACAGAACTGGCTAAAACTGACAGCCATGTGTCCAGCTTGAGTGATTGTATAAGGCTCAGGCATGTTTTCATTTCAGGATAGGAGAGATGGTCTAGTGGTTAAGGTGCTTGCCTGCAAAACCTAAGGACCCATGTTCGACTCTCAAACCCACGTGAGCCAGATGCATGCACGCAAGGTCGCACATATGCACAAGGTGGTGCACACATCTGGAGTTCAATTTCAGTGGCTGGAGGCCCTGGAGCAGCATCAGTTCTGTCTCTTCCTCTCATAAAAAAAAAGACATTAAAAATGAATTTCATTCACATCAGATTTCACATTTGGGTTTTTGTTGTTGCTGTTGCTGTTTTGTTTGTTGCAGAACCCGAGCTCTCAGCAGTCGTCTCACGTGAAAGACAGCCAGCCACACACACCACGGTCACTCCCGCTGAATGAACTCAGGATTTGCTATTTTATGTATTTGCAAGGAGAGAAAGAGAGAGAATAGGCGTGCCACGGCCTCAAGCTGCTACAAATGACCTCCAGATGCATAAGCACCCTGTGCATTTGGCTTTACTGGGGACTGGGGAATCCAACCCAAGTCGTTAGGCTTTACAACAAGCCCCTCAACTGCTGAGGCATCTCTCCAGCCCGAAACTCAGATTTTACTTATTTATTTATTTATTTTTAGTTTTTCAAGGTAGGGTTTCAGTCTAGTCCAGGCTGACCTGGAATTCACTATGCAGTGTCAGGGTGGCCTTGAACTCACAGTGATCCTTCTACCTCTGCCTCCTGAGTGCTGGGATTACAGTCATGCGCCATCACGCCCAGCTGAAACCCAGACTTTTTATAGCCACATTTCACATTTTCCACTGGGGCTGTCCACCACATTATGTGCCTGGAACCAGCCACCATTGCAGTGACTCCCTAGATCACTGTGGTACTGGAGCAGGGACAAGCAGAGCCTCACTCTCACTCTGAGGCACAGACACTAAGGTCCCTTGGCCCACCGACTGCTAGGAGCTCTACCAGGAGAGGTGGTGTCGACTGCTTAGTGGTTCCATGACTGCCAGGGTCCTGAGAACCACGTCCCTGGCCACTGCTGCTGTTCACTGGACGCTTCTGTTCACCACAGAGTCACATGTTCAACTTTAACTCCCAGGGTGGCAAGATGTGGATTTGGGGCTCTGGAAGGGAAGGCCAGGTAGGATTTGCAGTCTTAGATTTTTGTAGGTTTTGGTTGGTTGGTTGGTTGATTGTTTTTCTTTCTTTTTTTTTTTTTTTTTTTTGAGTTAGGGTTTGAAGACAGGCTTCACACTCAAGACAATCCTCCTACCTCAGCCTCCTGAGTGATGCGATTGAAGGTGTGCACCACCACTCCTGGTAGTTTTAAAAATATACAACTCAACTGTTTTTCTCACGGGCGTCTTGTCTTTATTTTACTACATATGACATAAGTGACTCCATTTAATATGGTCAATTGTCACGGCCATCACCAGACACCTAACTGCTGGTGCTTTGTTCTAGGACTTCTCAGCCTCCAGCACCATGAGCCCTTAAGTTTCCTCTGCAAGTTTCTCAGTCTAGTGTTTTGTGATAGCCTCTGACACAGACGCAGATAACTGCTCAAATGGCTGTGTCCATACCCACCTTGTTGCTCCAACAGTTTGTGTACCCTGCTCACACATGCACAACACAATAGTCAAAAAGGGTGTGAGGAATATAGGCCCATAACTCAGTACCCCTGGGAGGAGAGAGGACCTCAACTTCCTTTCTCACAGGCTGGAGGTGGAATTCATTCAAGGACCTCTTGCCAGACAAGACAGTGTAGGCCTCCCAGCCCCTTCTCTGGGAGTGCTCCTCCATCTCTCAGGCAGTGCTCATCATGGTGTGTAGGCCTCCCAGCCCCTTCTCTGGGAGTGCTCCTCCATCTCTCAGGCAGTGCTCATCATGGTCATGCCCTGGCCCTTGGCTTGTTTCCTCCCCACGTTCTTCAAGATTCTTCTTCCTCCTTTTATCTACTCCTGCTTCCCAAACTGGCTCATACCGATGGCCTCATAACTGACAATGTAACTCTAGCACATTCTAAGCTGTTCGGTCAGCAGGTACTCTGATTACAATCCCAAGAGCGGAAACTCCCTGCCATAACTATGCTGCATTTCCCAGCTAAATTTTCCTGGCCACTCATTTGTTTCTCCATTGCTTGTAACCTTGGGATGTGTGGTTCTACCATCGAACCATGGGGAAACAGGGAGGAGGGGGAGAGACAACTTATACTTTTTAAGAGAGAGAGAGAGAGAATTGGCTCTCCAGGGCCTCAGCTACTGCTGTCAAACTCCAGGAGCTTGCACCACCTAGTGGGCATGTGAAACCTTGCGCTTGCCTCACCTTTGTGTATCTGGCTTATGTGGGATCTGGAGAGAGATGGAACATGGGTCCTTAGACTTCGCAGGCAAGCGCTTTAACTGCTGAGCCATCTCTCCAGCCCAACAAATAACTCAACATGACTTAAAGGGAAAATTGTGCATTTGAGGCTGAGCGCTTGCTGTAACAGTTTCCATGATAAATACCCAAACATCCTCTGTTCCCTGATTTCTTCTCACTGACACTGCATGGGGTTGCTTGAGACTGGGGCTACTTGACCAACAGGCATCTCTGGGGTGTGGTTGTAACATCTTGACCTGTAGGAAAATGGAAAACAAGAACCAGCTCACAGGGACGCTCCTCTGCTAATTCACTGTGTCACCCATGTATATGCAGACTGCTTGTTTAGAGACAGACTGAGGTCACTGTGGAGGAACAGACACTCCTTCTGGGAGTGTTCATATCATTCTAAGAAAAAGCCTGAGGCCTACACTGGTCAGATGTAATACTAAAAGAGCCTGAAAGCCAGGAGGTGAGTGCCCTACTCAAGACCAGGGAGAGATGTTTCCAGGATCAAAAAGTATGAACAAATTATGAGGGCTTAGTGCCTACAAAGGTCAAGAGGAAAGCTATATAGTCCCAAATAGTGCTCAGGGTTGGTGAGGAGAGATGGGGGTAGAACGTCTAGCAAGAACACATGGTCCATCCAGTTTATAAGGTGATGGATTTGGGTGGCACAGGACATGCTGAAGATTACAGCCTCCAGCTCATCATTTGTCAACCATCTCTGAGGACTAGTGCCTAATGGTCAGCAAAATAACTAATGATCTCATTGGACTTGGTGAATTGTAACATCCCTCTTGTCCTTTGAGCCTTACAGGGGCTATTTGTTTTAGAGTAAAGATATTAAATTCATGCTTGGGAGTATGAAGACAGATGGCCTCACATGAAATAACTGATTTCTAAAGGAACATTTTTCTTGAGTTGTTTTAACAACTAATTTTCCACAAAATATATTTCAGGATATGAAAAGTTCTGGGTGTTTATTTTTTTAACTGAGTATCTTGTTGCTCTCCAAATCACCTTTACTTCCCCATTTTGTCTGGGCCTGGTAGAACTGGATGCTGTGCACTTTGGGTCCATTACTTCTCACACCACACCTCCATCTTCCTTTGTGAAATGAGGTGGTGGCTGTAATAAGGTCTCTGTTCCTTTCAGCTCTGACATTTATGTATTCTGGGACTTTCTATCTCTTGGCTTCATGTCTGTACATTACTGACCAGAGAATTAGAAATTCAAGTGTAAGCTTTCAGTAGAAACAGATTCCAAATTAAATTAAATTTAATTAGAAATTAAAGTATAATCTTTTCAAAAGTATGGGTTACCATAGCACCCAGTGGGAGGAGACCATATAGACCCATTTACAGTTCTTCCTTGACTTAATTAAAACATGAATTCCAAGGACCCAGTTCTTTTCAGAGGCTCACTAGATTGCAGTCCACACTCTGTGTGCATATTAAGGTGCCATTGAACCTTCAGTTTTATTTAGGAGCACTAAGAATAGATGTGATGAACTTACATTTAATATTTCAGTTCGTGGCAGAGGAAGTGAGATCAGGCAAGCTTACTGCAAATTAAAAACGAAATTGCAGGCCATGAATCACTTTCACTCAGGCACAAATCATTTCTTCTACATTTTCCATTTCCTAACTCAAGCATTTCTCAAGTTATTACTCTCTGGTTTTTAAATCCTTGGTCTTTAAAAATAAAGAGCTGCCTAACCCAAAGAGCTACAGACCCTTTGACCTGTCACTCTCTGTCAGGTCAGGTCAGTTGACTTTTCTGGTGATAGGAAAAGCTTCCAAAGAGAGACACATTTCACACTAAATGCAATAAAGCCATAAAACATATAATCAAGAATCCTGGGGCTGTAGAGATAAGTTAATGGTTAAGATGCTTGCTGGCAAAGCCTAAAGACCCAGGTTGGATTCCCCAGTGTTCACATAAGCAAGATGATATACAAGATGGTGCATGCACCTGAAGTTTGTTTGCAGTGGCTGGAGGTCCTGGTGCACCCATTCTCTCCCTCTATCTGCCTCTTCCTCTACTTATCTCCCTCTCAAATAAATAAATAAAATATATATTAAAGATTATTTTAAAAAAGAATCTGATCGGATATTATGTCACACTCCTCCAAATTCTTCTGGATAAAGGAGGGGAAATGTTATTTTATGTATATAATTGGATATTGTGGTTCATTACAGATTACATTTTCAAATGTTACTGGTCCAAGAGAATGTTCAAAACACAATTGAAAGTTCAAAATCCTTAAGCAATCCTTACAGACAGTATGACATCAAATAAAGCTAGCATGTACAGTGTGAATATGGGTATGGGTACAAATAAGAAAAGGGAAATGAATCCTTGAACATGGATCAAAGATATGTCCTAGTAGCCTCAGTAGCTTCTCTCACTGCATTTACCAAGCAGATAAAACATATTAAAATATTAGAACACTTGACTTTTTCTCTTTTACATCATCAGCACAGCCATTGGTCTGGGTGGGCTGAGTGAGGAGGGAACAATGCTGAGGAATCACTTTTTTTTTGCTTCATAGCAACTGACAGCATAGGCAGAATGAGAGAGTGACCATGGCCATGGCCTACAGATGCTGGCCCACCACCCTGATTTCCTGTCAGCTGAAACATCTGCTTCCACACAAAAGTGTCACAGCACATGACAGTGCCAGGACCCTCCACACTGCAGGTGACAGAAACTCACTGGAAATGGAATTCAGGCAGAGAAAGACAGGGAGTAGACTGTGTATGTTGTTGTGCCTGCAAAGTCAAGAGGTCATTAACCTCAGGTATAGCTGTATCTGGCACCAGACAGACTGACCCATCCACGCCTATCTAGTCAAGGCTTTCCTCTTGGTTTACTTCTGTACTAGACAGCTTCAGGTTCACTGAGATGAGCTTCCAGACCAGGTACGGTTATGGAGGAAGAGATATTTATTGAAGCTTACAGATCCAGGGGAAGTTCCATAATGGCAGAAGAAGAGGCCTGCCTTCACATGTCCAAGCAGAGAGAGAAGCACAAGCCAAAAGCCACATAGCACAACACACTTCAGGAACTCCAGCTAGGCACACTTTGCATATCTTTAGATTGAAATCTCAAACCCACCACCACACCCTAAGTTCCGCCCAGTGACACCACCTCCAGCCAGGTGGCTACAGATGCAAACTACAAACTAATGAAACACTGAATATATTGGGGGCCACCTATTCAAACTACCACAGCTTCTTTCTTGCACAGCCATTCTTGGTGTGGTTAGCCACGGGTACCAGTAGACACAGCCCAGACTTTGGTCCTGTGGACCTTGTCGGTAGGAACAGCAGGTCTCTCTTCTGCAGCTGTGAAAGTCCAGAGACAAGTGCACTTTCCTGCCTTGTGTGCAGGGTCAGTGCTGCCTGGACACGGTGCAGCTGGCCGGGCCTGGAGGACACGTGATCTCTAAGCCATGTGAGGATTCTGCTCAGCCGAATCACAGGGCCTCAGATGCTGGCCAGGTGCTTCCTTGTCAGGGTCTACCCATGTTTCTGCCTTGGTCCCCTCACACACATGACCAGATTTACACCTGAACAAGCAAATGAATGACCTCAACTAAGTCAAGGGACCACTCAGACCCCTTGATCTTCAGACCACAATGGTCCAATGCACAGAGAATATATAACAGTGGTATCCCACAGAAATCTCATGGCAGTTACATCTGTCATTTTAATTTTTGATAGATGGATGCTGCCTACCTTAAAAAAGTAAAGAATACTATTAAAGTTTGTTTTTAGTAATGTTTTTTTATCCAATACAACATATCAAAAATATTAATTCAACATGTATAATTAATATAAATAGCAATTATTTTCTGTGTTTATTCTATGTCTTCAAACTAGTGTGAATTTTACATTTATAGCACATTTCAGTTTGGACAAGCCAGACTTTCCAGCCATTGATGATTCACACACATGATATTGGCTATACTGGACATATCTATGTACACATAACTATCATGAAGATGCTAGGATGTTAACTATCTTTTCTGGAAGCTAGATTGTATGTTCATATTTTTCTGAAGCTTCTATGATTTCCTATAGTGAGCATATATTTCTTCCTAATGATAAAGTACCAAAAAGTGTGATGGCCATTTCTATAGAGTGGCAGCTCATAGAAATATCTCCTAAACAGGCCCAAGGTTCTGGCCTTGGCATATATAGCCCCGTTTCTTTTCCAGTGACCAGAATGAAGATGGATGGTTGTAACTGTCCAAGTTCGCCACTAATGTGACGCCGAAAGCCTTAGAGGCTACCGCAAGTGCCAGAAGCCCAAACCAAAATAACCTCAACAAGCTGGAATGACAGCATAAATCTAAGAAAACCAAATGTACCCATGAAATAATATACTTTTAACTGGGTCCAGAAGCTAATTCCTCATATCCAGAAAGTAGGTATCATGGCCAAAGGAATGAAGGGTCAGATTGAGTCTATATGTGGTGTCAGCCAAGAAGTGAAAGAAGCTGCTAAAAATGAACGCTGACACTGCACTCACGGCAGCAAGCGGAGTGTCCAGAACCAGCAAGCAGATGGCCTTGCTCTTTAGGCGGTGATCAGACAGCCGCTGAGAGCACCAGCCTCGCTCTGGAGGCACCCCTGCTCTGGGAGAGGTAGTCAGTGAAGCCTGCCCCCGAGAAAACAAGGAGGGTGGACAGCAGGAACCGAAGAAGAGCTCGTGCCCCAGGTTGAGAAAAGTAGAGGAAATGCATGTAACAAAGTGCTCCCCATCACCCTGTCATAAGAGACACAGAATAAAACAAAACTGCCCTGTCACTTTACAGTGCCCATGCAGAGTGGCAGGCGTCATGTCTCTAGTAATGGTGTACTTCACTGATGAGGCTGCTGGTGGGGCCCCGATGCTTCCCCGAGGAAGAGAAGAGCTCAGGCACAGTTTGACATCCATAACAGGTCATTTTAAATAGCCTCTCCTCTGTATAAGCGAATTATTCTGAATTTTGTTTTTTTAAAAATATTTTATTTATATTTATTTATTTATGAGAGAGAGAGAGGGAGGGAGTGCAGAGAAAGAGAGAGAGAGAATAGGTGTGCCAGGGCCTCTAGCCACCGCAAATGAACTCCAGACACATGTGCCACCATGTGCATCTGTCTTTATGTTGGTGTTGGGGAACTGAACCTTGGTCCTTAGGCTCTTAAGTTAAGTGCCTTAACTGCTAAGCCATCTCTCCAGGCCTTGGTTTTGTTTTTGAGGCAGGATGTCACTCTGTAACCCAGACTAGTCTTGAACTCATGGAACTTCTCCTGCTTCAGCCTCTCACGTGCTGGCATGACAGGTGTGAACCACTACACTTGGTTTACTATGTACTATTATTCTGAGTTATTGTCAATAAAAACAAAATAAAACAAAAGTCTATGATTATGGTCAAAAGAACAAATGCAGGGTTTTTCGGGCTTGTTTTTGAACCTCATCTATATAATAATGGTAGTAAAAAGAAGTACAAAAATTTAAAAAATTTTCCAGTACGAAAACAGTGGATTGATGCCTTTTAATTCCATCAACACTTAGTAAAATATCTACTTAATAATTTATTGCATGGCTAAATAGCAACCTGAACATTCTCCTGTTAAGCCTTAGCTTCTGCAGCCTTTTAGGTTCTAAATGTAACAGCACCATGGCCACACGGAGGAGCAGAAGTAAAGAAAGCTAAGCCCCCTTTCTTCTTTAGTCATTATGCTATGCTAATGTCTTGTAAATCTACTCTCAAAGGCAAGCAGGAGTAGGACGCGGGGTCTGGAGACATCAACTGCCCCAAAGTGGACCCCTTGCACCTAGATACCCTTCCTCTAGAGCCTTGCTTCTCTTCCTCTACAGGAACGTGAGCCAGTATGAAGACATGACCATAAGCGCTAAAATTAACCTCCACACAGAGTGAAGGCCGTGCGTGTGTGAAGATTATGATAACAGCAACTGCTGCAATTATTCAGGCTGTAGATATATATTTACTTTTTTCATTGCCATGATGAAATATCTGATAAAAATAACTTAAATAAAGAAAGGGTTATTTTGGCTCATGGTTTGGGGGTGCAGCTCAGTGTGGCAGGGAAGATGTGGTGGCAAGAACAGCCTAGCTGTGGCAGGAGAAGCATGAGGTATGTGGTGGTATTGTATCCACAGTCAGGAAGCAGAGATGAATGCTGCTCAGCTTACTTTCTCGCTTTTATTCAGTCTGGGACCCCCCAGCCCATGGGACGGTGGCACCCAGATTTAGGCTGGGTCTTCTCTCCTCTGTTAACCCTCCCAGAAAACGCCCTCACACACATGCTCAGAGGTTTGTCTTCAAGGCGATTCTGAGTTCAGTCTAGTTGACAGTCAAGAGTAACCACCACAACCACAGCCCTTGTCAACTTGACACCCACACACACCACATTTGAGTCATAACATGCTTGATCCCTCAAGTCTTATGTGCATCTCATAATGTGAAATGCGTTTAGTCCATCTGTAGAAAACAATAAAGTCTTAAAAGTTTCGAAATTGTCAAACGTGCAAGTGCAGAGTCTTTTCTGTGACCCAGGCAATCTCTTGATGGCGAGCCTCTATAAAGTTAAAAGCACAAGTTGTATACTTCCAATATACAGTGGCACACAATAAACATCCTCACCCCAAAACGGAGGAATGGGAACATAGCAAGGAAAGACCAGGTCCAAGCAAAGCCAAACCCAACAGAGCCAACACCAAATCCTGCAGATCCATGTCTGGAATCTGGAGCTTGTGATGGAATCATCTGAGCTCCCAAGACCTTGGGAAGTCCTGCCCCTCCCGCTCTCCTGCCTGCAGTGCACACAACCTCTCTCTTGGACTGGGTCCAATCTCTGCCTGCAGCTTTCCTTTGTAGATGCCCCATGATCCTGGTATCTTCAACATCCTTGGGTCTCCATAGCAACTCAGGCTTCACTTTTATAGGTAAGCATGAGGCAGGGTCAGATTCCCTGAGAAGCCATTGTATTAATCAGAAACATGCTAATTTTCATTTGGTTTTATGTTGGATTTCTTTTTTCTTAAAAGAGGAGGGTTCAATTGCAGGGCTTTGACAAGACAGATAAGTGCTCTACCACTGAGCTGTAAATCTAACATGTTATTAGCTCTTCAGCTTTGCACGGATGATGTGTCCCTGTTGTTTGCATAGAGGGAAGAGTCCCTCTGCCTCTCTGCCCTTGTAATGTCCCTGGAAGGGAGTGGCACCTGGGAAACTCTCCTCCCTCTGAAAAGAGAAAGTGACATTATTGAAGCCATGAGTGCACTTCCCATTTCATTCAGCGATTTCACTTCTGGGAATTCATTCCACAGATACACTGGCACATGTACAAAATAACATGCATGGCAAATGACACAGCACAGCTCTAGATTCGTAATATCAAAGGACCTTAAAAAAAAAAAAACAGAAGTAGGCTAATAAAATTTGAAAACATTGTGATGCATCCATAAATGGAATCTTTGAATCTTCTGTCACCAGGGGAGGAAAATAAATCTTGCTGAGTTTGAATTAGCAAACAAAGTACAGAAAAATATCCTACCTTTTGTAGAAAAAAGAGAAAATGTGTGGGCTTAAATTCATCTTCCTTTGTGTTTGCACTCTGGAAAGATATGCAAGTAACTACTGATAGTGGTTGTGGGAGTCGGGAGATAAATCGAATGATTGATGGATAGAAGAACGGGAGAGAGAGTCCAGTATAGAGCTCAGTGGTAGAGCCATTGCCTCCCTCTGAGTTCAAGCCTCAGTACTACAGATAGCAACAGTAACAACACTAAAAACAACAACAACAACAACAACAACAAAAACACAGGAGGATGAGATGAAAGAAGGGAAGGATAGAGAGAGAGCAAGAAAAAGAGATTAAAAAGGAAAGGGGTTTCAGAGGAGACATATGAGATATACTTCTAGCTCACTGGTTTCATGTGCCTCTAAAGGGGAAAAGGAGCAGCCTATGGCTGAAGCTGCAGCCAGACATCAGGTGTAGCACAGGAGAGAAAGGGGACAGTGAAAATTTAACTGTTTATGATACTTGAGGGATTTTATACAAACTTGGAGAATCCCAAAGAAGCCCACTGGTCCCGCCAGAGAGAGAGAGAGAGAGAGAGAGAGAGAGAGAGAGAGATGAAAAGACCTGAGATCCAGGTCACCCTTTGCAGAGCCAGTGCCAGTGCTACCAGGTTAAATGAGTGGCCTGCATGTGGATGATACAAGTTTAAGCTCAGAGTCTGCTTGCTGCAATGACTGTAGGGTACAGATAAATAGTAGATGTTCACTTCAGTATGTTGAGTTTATATTTGTGTAGTAGTTAGCTTCATGTTTCTGGGATGAACATCCAAACCAGACACAATGTATAGGAGGAAGGGGTTTATTTGAAGCTCACAGATCCAGGGGAAGTTCCGTCCATGGCGGGAGAAGCGGGCTCCCATTCATGAATCCAAGCAGAGAGAGAGTCACCACCCCCACCCAGCATGACAGGCAGCAGGCATGATCCCCAGAGCTCAAGCATCTCCGTGTGCCTTTTGGGCTGGAATCAGATCTGCCCTAGTGACACGCTCTCCCCACCCCCACCCCGCTGTAGTCTGCTTGCAGGTCGAAGTTGAAGTGGCAAACTCAATTTTAATAAAACGCCTGAGCGTGTGAGGCCATATATTCAAACTACCACAATTCGCAATTAAGAACACATTCATTTTGTGCCGCTGACAAGTAAATTTGATCCTCATTTCATAAACTTGGAAATATCCCAGTGATTCCCAGTAAATTAGTGCTGATGGGCTCAGCACAAAGTTGAACACGCAGGGAAGGTTTGTGAAAACTCGCGTTCTCCACCTCATTGACATCTGAAATTGCTTCTCATGGTACACTGGCTTCAGGACTCTTGTGACATGCAATCACCATTATTGATTACTTGCACTGATTCTTTTCATCACTGTCCCTCAGTTATTCCAGTGAGACTCACGCCTCGTCTCTGTATACCTGTAGGAGAGGACAAGAGTCAGCACGGGCTTCAGAGGATACCAAGAAAAGAGAAGACAAATGAGAGCAGCAGATGCCACAAAGGAGCAGATTCGATCCATCGGGGTTTGACCACGATTCCATAAGACTGACAAGGAATGCCACATGGCCACAGTCTCCTCTTTCCATAAAATAGAGAGAAAGGGCCCTTTGTAGATTTCTTTTTTTTTTTTCCTAAGTTTTATTTTTATTTATTTACTTGCCCCCTTGTGCATCTGGCTCTGGGGAATCAAACGGAGGTTCTTTGGCTTTGCAGGCACGTGCCTTAACCACTAAACCATCTCTCCAGCCCCCCGCTTTGTAGATTTCTGAAGATTGCAAAATATTATCAGAATCTTGGGAAGTATTATCTTTAGGACATTGACAGTAGAGAAAAATAATCTCTTGACTGGAAAAAAAAGCAATGAATTGAAGCTGGACCCATTTTTTTCTACATCTTTTGTAACAGATCAATATTTGCATTTCCATTGAAGTGGAAAACATTCATATTTCTGTGTCTTCTTCAAATGTCATTTATTAAATATAAAATTGAACCAGGTATGGTGGCTCACACCTATAATCCCAGCACTCAGGAGGCTGAATTAGAAAAATGGTTGTAAGTTTGAGGCCAGCTCTGTAGTGAGTTAAAAGTCAGCCCAGACTACACTGAAACCCTACCTTGAAGAAACAAAATGTTGGAAAAGTAAAATTTGTGGGGACTGGGTAGATGGCTCCTTGAGTAAAGTTCTTGAGAGGACCTGATATCACATCCCCAGTATCTACACAAAAGCCAAGTGTGGTGCCACACTCCTGCGTTTCCAGCGCTGGGGAGGTAGAGACAGGAGGATCCCTGGGGTGGGCTGGCTGGCTACTGTAGCCAAGTCAATGAGTTCTAGCTTCACTGAGAGACCCTGCCTCAAAATACGAAAATGGAGAGTGACCGAGGAAAACAACACCCATTGTCAACAGCTGGTCTCCACACACATGCATGCATGTGCACACGAACCTGCAAACATCACATGTGCCCACCACATGCATGAAAACACACATACACATGTGTGTGCACAAAGCCATGTGCACCTATGTGTGGAGGCTGGAGGTCAACTTAAGGGGAAAAGGACTCATTTGGCCCCCAGTTGGAGAGGGTACACTCCAGCATGGCAGCCAAGGCATAAGGCAAGACTGACTCTCAGCTGCGCCAGCAGGAAGGTCAGCCACTCGCTCCTCTTGCAGGGATCAGGAAGCAGACTGGACCGGAATCAGGGCCAGGCTATCAACACCCAGTCCCTCCCTTCAGTGATCCACTCCCTCTAGTTAGCTTTTATCTCCTAAAGGTTTCACAGCCTTCCAAAATGGTACCACCATCCAGTACCGCCATCTGGGGCCACCAGCCAGTGTTCAAACACATGAGCCCGTAGGGGCCATTTCACATTCGAACCTTCACAGTGGAGATTATCTGCGGAGTGAGAGTGGACAAAGACTCGAGCCTCCTAACCCCAACTCCTCTGTCTTCATTCTTCATACGTTCTCACTTCTTTTAATGTCCTACTCTTAGAAAGAATCCAGACATCCTTCCCTCAAATCTTGGAGCATACCCTCTGCGATGGTTTATATTATCAACTTGACAGGATCTAGACTCACTGTGAGTGGCTAACTTGATTAAGTTCATCGATGTGGGGTGACCCACCTTAACTGTGGGCAGCACCATTCCATGTGCTGGGGCCCTGAACCGTGCATAGAGGAGACCCCTGGCTGAGCAGCAGCATTCATCACTCTGCTCTGCTTCCTCACTGTGGACTGACAGTGACCAGCTCCTGCCACCCTTCCTTCCCTTCCACGGCCAACTGACCTGGAACTGTAAGCTGGAATAAACCTCCTGTAACCTGATTCTCGTCAGGTATTTTGTCTCAGCAATGAGAAGCTGACTGATACATCATCCATGGCACCCACTGTGTCCCTCTTGATACTGGGCAATGGAGAACATTTTTCTCTTCCAACCTTTCCTTTCCAGTCTGGATTTTTTAGGAAACTGTCACCGTTGAGCTTCTTCACCCCTTCATGTGTCTGGCAGACCTCCCTTCATTCTAGCTCCATTCAAACATGCTCAAATCTTTGTCATCTAAGAAAAAGAGGGGGAGATCTGCTTATGACTCCCTTGCCATTCCCTTATCATAGCTCCAGTCTCTGTTCCTTCCTGGGGCTCTTTAAATAATTATTTGTATTCACAGTCGACATCCCTTCCCATTCATTAATGTCTCAGCCTACTGAGGGTTGGGAAACCTCTACAAAGGCCAGATGGTATATGCTTTAAGCTTTGTGGGCCACACTGTCTCCAAAGCAATTGATCACTTCTGTTGCTACAGCAGGAAAACAGCCCTAGGCAATGTGGAAGCGAATGAGTGTGAGCAAGTTCCAGTAACTTTCAATTTCTAAAACTGATGGTTCAGCAGATTTGACTCATGGCTCCCATGGCTGCATGACCACTCTGACACTGTTCTCCTCCACCGCTTGCTAACCAAGATCACCGTCTTGAACCCCCTTGGCTGTCTTGGACATCACTGGTTCCATCGTAAACCTCTATCTTCTCTCGTTGCCTCTGGGTACACCATTATTTTGTCTTTTTTCCTCTCCATGCTCTTTCAGTGAGACCTCTGGATAACCCATTAAAAGCTATACTTCCTGCAGGTCTCTGTCTCTTTCTCTATATTCCTATCTTTACCTTCTACTCTTATGTATGTACTAGGAGTCCCCAAACCTACCCTTTTCTGAATTCCTAACTTACTTCTGCCATTGACATCTTGACCTGTCTCTTTGCATAGAGATTACATAGGTGCCTCCATCTTAACACATCCAAACCTGAGCTCAATGCCTCCTACAGTTCCACCTGTACCACCATCTCCTTTCTCAGTGTCAATATTTCACACCAGTGGGAGCCTCACAAATTCAGCATTCATATTAGGCATAGTCCCGATCAATATTTGTTGAATCAATAATTGAAAGTTGCTGGAGGGATGACTACACTTCTATGTGACCATGCATCACATCTTCCCTACCCAAGTCTTTGACTTCTTTGGATCATTTTATATAGTACTTGAAAGAATGATGAGAGAGTGATAAAGATGGCAGGCAAGAGAAGCTTATGATGAATAATAGGGACTTTAAAACACATCAATTTTGTCAAATAACATGTTGTAAGTAGAGCTTATGGCAAAGGAATAATAATGCAAAGGAACCTCTTTTGGGGTCTAAGACATACATTCTGATATATTTCAAAAGTCACAACTCCATTGTGAATAACATTATAATAAATAATTACATAAAGATAAAGAAATGTTTTTTTTGTTTCTAGAAAACATAAGGTAGTATTGTTAATACAGTAATATAACAGAAGGATCAGCGAGATTGCAGGTGTAGTGGTTGATTCCGCGTGTCGACTAGGTTAAGGGATGCTCAGACCACCAGTAATGCGTCAATTATTCTCAATGCTTCAGTAGACACTGAGCCTGTCCTCTTCTCCTGAGTGTGAACCCCGTGTGGTTTGGTAGTTGACTCCCGTGAGAAGGTGCTCAGATGTGTCTGTGAGGCTGTTTCCAGGGGAGCTAGCCATGTGAGGCAGTGAGCTGAGTGTGTGCGGGCTTCACGCCATCGACTGGGAGCCAGGTAACCAAACTGGTGGAGGAAGAAAGTGAAAGCCTTGTTTGTTCTCCTCGACCTGGTCACTTCTCTGCTCCTGCTTTTAAAGCCCAAACTCTAGGGTTGTAGAGATGGCTCACTGGGTAAAGTGCTTACCATGCAACCATGAGGGCCTGAGTTTGGATCCCCAACACCCACACAAAGGCCAGGCATGGTGGCAGGTTCCTATAATCCCATCACTGGGAATATGGAGACAGAATCCCACTAATACGTGAACTCCTGGTTCAGTGAGAGGCCCTGTCTCAAAACTAGTCTGGAGGGGCTGGAGAGATACAGTAGATAAGCACTTGTCTGGATAACCAGATGTCACGTAAAAGGCTGGAAGCTGTGGTGGGTTTGTATAATCCCAGCACGCATGTGGTGGGATAGGTGGTGGAGACAATAGAATCTCCTGGAAGCTCCTGGGCCAGCTGGTTTAGCAAATGGGGCAGTGAATAACAAGAAAGCCTGTCTCAAATGAAGTAGAAGGACCAACACCCTAAAATTGTCCCCTGACCTCCACCCATGTACTGTGGTTTGCAGACACACACACACACACCAAGAAGAAAAATAATATGGAGAGCAACTGAGAATGACACTCAGCATCAACTTCTGGCCTCCACATGCACATATATGCAAACACACACACACGTGTGTACCCCTGAGCATACACTCACTACATACACAAATACACACTCAAAGTTAAAGGGAAAAAAGAAAGAAAATACAAATAGAAACAAAAACTCTGAATTGCAGTTCTTCAGCCTTTGAACTCCAGAACTATACCAGCACCTGCCCTAGCCCAGGCTCTCCGCCTTTGGCTTCAGACCCAGCACTACACCATCAGCTGTCTGATGCAGAGGCCTCCTTCACATCGGATCGAGTCACATCACTGGCTTCCTGGTTCTGCAGCCTGCGGAGGGCCCATGGGTAGGTGTCTTAGTTACTTCCTCACTGCTGCAGAAAAATACGCGAAGGGAACGACTGACTGGAGAGAGGATATGTGTTTTTGCCTTGTGGTTTGAGAGGATCCAATCCATCATGGCAGGGAAGGCATGGCAGCTGGGGCTCCGTCTGACAGTGCCAGCTTGCAGCTCAAATTGTTAAATCTTAGCAGGACAGGAAGCAGAGATCCCAAAGTTGGCAAAGCCCTCAAGGCCTGTTCCACAGCAGCCCACTTCCTCCAGCTAGTCCCCCCACCTTCTAGAGGTTCCATAATCACCCAAACAGTTCCAGTAGCTGGGGACCAAGAGTTCAAACACGTGGGCCTGTGAGAGACATTTCTCATCTAATCCATAGCATTCTGCCTCTGGGTCCCAGTGGCTCATAGCCATCTCATAGTTACCTAACATGTTCTCAGTCCAGCTTCGAGTTCCCCATAGACTTGGCAGTCCCCAGCACTATTCAAAAGTTCCAAATCTCTTCCAAAACTCAAGGCCAACTCTTCATCGTGAACTCCTGTAAAATAAAAAATGCTACATACTTTGAATATTTAATAGCACAAAGTGCATATTCCCATTCCAAAAGGAAGGAACAGGAAGATAGCCAAGCGAGGTTAGAACAAAGCTAGATAAAAACACATCAGGGCAAACACCAATCCCCGGAGCTCCATGTCCAGCAGCCGTGGCTTGTGCTGGTATCACAGGCTGCTCTGCTACCTGCAGCATATGTGGCCTCTCTTGAGTCAGATACACTCAGTGCCTGGGACTTTCCTCAACAGATGCTTCATGATCCTGGAATCTTCAACATTCTGAGGTCTCCATTGCAAGTTAGGCTCTCACCCTCAAAGCCTCACACGTGGGCCTCTCAGGGCCTCTTTTCAAGGCATCTCACCCTGCCACACATTGAATGGCCTCACAGGCTTTGTTCTGGAACCTTGGTGCAAACCACCATGATCATATCATGTTTGAAGCCTGCATTTCTACAAAAGCAGGGCCACTGGGACAATGCCAAGTTCTGATGTACGTTTGAAAAGTAGTCTGGTCCCCTTGAGCCATGGTTTCATTAACCTCCAAGTGCCTGTGTTGGCTGAACTGGGGAATACATTTCCCTAGGAGGCCATGTTCCAATAGGTCACCCAGAATGCACTATCTTTTCAAGAATTTTAGTTTCAAATGATGTTTTTCAAATGGGTTTTCAGTTTTGTATTTTGGTATCTTAAGTGGTTGGGGTCTTGCCTTCAAGGCACCTTCCCTATTAACCATCCAGAGTTCAAGGTTTCTCTTTAATAGTGCTAACATCTAACAGTTACAGTTGCTTTATCCTCACTAGCCTTGTCAGCAACTTTAACCCATTCAAGTTTCTTTCCTTGGAAAACTGCATTTTCTGCTCAACTTTCTCCTTTCTCCCACTTTAAGTCTTGATAAAATCAATAACTAGTAACCTTTCCACGACCTGAATTCTATGCTGTCTTGAAATTCCATCCACCTAATAGATTTGCCCATTACTTTTTTTTTTTTTTTTTTTTTGAGGCAAACCCAACAGACTGGCCTTTCGTGTGAGAGAGAGAAGGAGAGAGAAGGAGAGATAGAAAGAGAGAATTGGCACACCAGGACCTCTGGCCACTGCAATTGAACTCCAGATGTGTGTGCCATCTTGTGCACCTGTGCAACATTGCACACTTGCATCACTTTCTGTATCTGGCTTATGTGGGACAGAGAGTTACACATGAGTCCTCAGGCTTCACAGGCAAGTGCCTCAGTGGCTAAGCCATCTCTCCAGCCCGAGATTTGTCCATTAGTTTTGAATTCAGCCTCACTCAAATTTTTAGGACACAAGCAGTACGTAGCTACATTCTTTGCCAGAACAATACACAGAAAGCCTCATCAAGCCCAATTTACAATAAAGATTGTGTTCTTCTCTAGAAACTTATGAACCTAACCTTCTATGCCTGCATTTCTATCAGCATCCTGGTCTTCTGAGCTCTAGAATGTGTTATCAGGCTCTGCTTACATCACTCCAGGACTTCTTTAGTCCACAGCCTCAAACTTTCCTACATTCTTCCCACTAAATAGTTCCCCAAACCCAAGAACCACACAATCAGGCTTAGGATAGAAAAGAACACAGTAGGATGAGGAGGAGCACAAAAAATGATCTCACTTCAAGTAATAACTGGGAACACACTGATTCAGCCAGCTCATGGAGATAATAAATGATCTTAGGCCTCTGGGCATCTTTGTCCCTTCTGAAAAATAGTACCCATGATGGGATTTGAGCCACATAACCTCTAAGGCACCTTTTGGTTTCCAATTTACCCAATCATGTCACATAGAATGAAAACAGCACTAGTTTATTACAGAATGTTACCAAAGACAGACAGACATTTGAGGGGAAGTAGTTAAACCTGCAATGAAAAGAAAATAGATGTCATGTGGTGCATCTCTAAGTCTCTGTTGGATGACAAACCTGGTCTCATTTGACTCTCTGCTTAAAAATAAAATAAAATAAATTTAAAAAATAAAATAAATAAAAATATTAGTAATATTTTTCATAAACTAAAGATATCATTCCTTTATTGATATGCTGCAGATATGTTTCTAGAAGTGGAAGCTTTTCTTACTTGTTGCTTTAGAGGCAATGGGCCCTCTGGGGCTGTGTGCACTGGGGTCAGTCACCCATCCTCCCACTCTGGATGCTGTGGCATCCATTCGGCAGGTGGCATCAGGGTTCTGGTGGGAGCAGAGCACCTGCACTCTGATATCACATGAGCCCAACAACGAAACCCTTTCCCCCACCTTCGTTTATAACATTTTCCCTTATTTTTAGTACATAAATATTTCATCCACTTGGAATTGATGTGTCTAAGGCTGTCACTTTAATTTTTGAAATTAGTTTTGCTTCATTCATTGCTGTGAAATGCCATTGTTATCAAATACTAATTTCTTTAAAACACTCTGTTTCTTTTCTGTCTCCCTGCCACCCACCACCACACCATAGCCAACCCATTATAACTGCCACCGCTTTGAACAGATACTCGCAGCATAAGCCCTGCCATTATTATTTTTATTTTCTTAAAAATTTCCTTTCTTGTTTTGGACATTTATTCTTTCGAGTGAATTTGACATCTATTTGACAAGTTCTCAAAATAACCTTTTTTTCCCACTAGAATCACATTGGATTTATGAATTAGTCTGGGAAGAATTAATATCTGAGTAATTGTCATTTCCTGGAAATATCTATTCAATTATTTAACTTGATTTTTATAATCTTTGTGGGGAAAGAAAGAGCCTTGTTGAAAAAATAGGCATAGTCCCTGTTAAACTTACTCCTAAGTATTTTGTAAATTGAATTGCTATTTGCTCATAGAGTCTACTGTATTTCCTTCTTACGTTCTGTGAGGATAAACATGTATTTTTTCAATACCTATGTAGGTTTTTAAATCCGTGTGTGTGTGTGTGTGTGTGTGTGTGTGTGTGTGCGCACAGGTGCATGCCTGCCTCGTGTGGAGGTCAAGGACAACCTTGGGTATTGACCCTTGCCCTCCACCTTGTTTTTAGGTAGAGTGGTGTTCACTACTGCACATGCCAAGCTTGTTGCCTTTGAGCTTCCAGGGATCCCCCTACTTTCCCCCACCCCACCGTAGGAGTGCTGATATTACAGACATGTGCAACTGTGTCTGGCTTGACACGAGTTCTTCTGGAAGTCTGAACTACAGTGATCATCCTCGCTCAGCAAGGGCTTTCACGCTCCGAGCCACCTCCCCAGCCTTCTACGTGGATTTTCTTGTCTTCGTCATGGCTGAACTTCCTCTACTTTCTTCGTTGAGTGGTAGAGAACTTCCAAAAAGAAGGTTTCATTAGAAAGTAAGGGTCATCCATGTGTTCCTGGCATCGAGGGAAAGTCATTGCACACTAGCTATTGCTTTGCGAGCTAGTCCTCCTCGTGTTGAATCACCCTGTCCGCATAGATGTGTCCACCTCTGACCCACTTCGCAGCTCTCCTCGTGGAGACATTACTGAATGGACACTGGCTGCTAGGTGCAGGGGCCAGCCCCCCACTCCCCAAATGTACTTCCTGTGCTCTTTATGTTTCTCTGTTCTTTCTTCACTGTGTCAGGACTCTGAAGATGCCGGATGAAGCACAGTGGCAAGAATTATGTTAGTGAAGTTAGTGCACTGACCTGTAATTTCCAGCACCAGCATGTGGCTATCATCCACAATGAGCTCTTGATCAGAGAGCCCTACAAGACTTCCCAACAGAAGACAGATTCCTGTCAGAGTACTCAATGACCCACCAAAGGTTAATGGTAAGACCCTACTGCTGAAGACACCATATGCTGTGGGTATGGAACATGGAGTGACATGGCTGGAAGCTGGAAGAGAGTCAGTCCCCAGACAGCTCATCTAGTGCCAGAAGGTGCTACATAAGCGACTGGGGGGAAATGGCCAATATCTATCTAAGCAACTCATGTTCTAAAATACTCAGCAGCAAATAACCTGGCATGATGCTCGCACAAGTGCAATAGTGGCACACAGCCATGGTGAGACACCAACTGTTCTTGATTTGGTTAACTGATCTGCTCAGTGGAATGGATCCCAAAACTGGAGCTAGGAATCAAGTCAGAACCATATCCAAAATGAGCCCACTCTCCATTACCAAGCTCCCACCAATCGCAGGCCACAAGAGGGCCTACATCTATTAAATTCTGTCTACAAAACAAAGGTTATCCCACTTATCTGGCACTAACTTCACTCTACGTTGGAGAATTTGCTTCTCTTTTTCAAATGGACACAGATTCTAAGGAGAGAACCAGCTCATCATACCTTAAAAGAGCCCCAGCTGAAACTAAGAGTAATTGGGGAAATGAGGAAGAGTGCTGCTATCTTGGTGAACCTGGTACCAGCACAAGGGTTAAGGAGATAGACAAACAGAACACACAACTCCTACAAAACCAGATATCCAGAGATACAGAGGCTCCCAAGACCTCATCACTGATGCAGACCTAAAATGAACCCAACATGACGCAGGGAAATTTGCGGAAGAGGGGGTGGAAAGAATGTCAGAGCCACATGTTGGGTTATTATGCACAGATACATTGCCTCCTACCCATAACTGATGGCTAACCCCACAATGCACGACTTATGTTCCCCAATGAGGAGGGCCCCTGTGGAGCAGGGAGGACAGGGAAGAGGCTAACAATGGTACCAACTTGACTGTATACACTGAATACAAAACTAATAAAAAATGAGCTATCAACCTTAGAAATGAGTCCCCAGCATCCTTAGACGTGTCCTCCATACTGTTTCTTTCTGTTGGTTTTATTTCCCTTTCACACTCTATTGATTAACCCTGGGGTCCCTTGAAAATTTTACCAACTGGCTGCCTTGCCCCTCCAAGTTTTCAGTGGGTGGTGAGTGGTATGTTCTCTTTCTTTCTCTGGTCCTTTGTCTAGACACATCTCAGTGGTGTGTCCCAGAGCAGGACGATACTCTATCCCTTAGCTGTCCCTTTGAGCCAGACATTCAGTGATGGTTCCTATCTTTCTCTGAATGGGTGCTGAGGGATGGGTCACGTGCTTTGTGGGGGAGGAGGGGACTCCTCAGCCCTCAGCTGTCTGGGTGTGATGACAGGCCATCATCATGGCAAACATGCCTTCTCTCAGGGACAGAGCTGCCTTGTCTATGCCAGGTAGCTATTAGCACAAAAGAACGTCTGAAGTGCATGGTCAGTTGTTCTTCATGTAGCAGTCATCTATTGCAGCACCCCACAATTTAATGGATTTAATATTTGTCACATTCCCCAGGCTGGCTGGGATCAGTTGTGCTGCTCTTTGGCCCAGCATGATGCTGGTGGCTGCATTCTGATAGCTCAGTCTCTACATATAGCTCAGGGCCTCTTTCCACTGAACCGGTCTCCGCACAGTCTCTCACCATTCAGCTCATCTGGCCTCCTTTAGTCAGAGGCTAAATCCCAAAATAGTGACAAAAAAGCTACTGGGGTTTTTAAGAATGAGGCCCAGAAATAGCACCCAAATCTACTGATTAAAATAAGTCAGTGGCCAGGACCGACATGGTGTGTTGGCAGGAGTCTCGTCAGTGTGGTAGTTCCATGAGCGCAGCCACAGAGCAGCCGAGACTCTTCAGACAGTGAAGCGGACCTCAGTCGCTGCACATCTGTTATAAGCAATGTTACTTACATGCTAATTATAGGCATGCTTTCCAAATTGAAAGATTTTCTATTTGAATATATATTTTTCCAAAGGAATTCATATCCTTCTATTTGAATTTCTGTTTTTCCTAAGCTTCTAGAAAGAATAAGTTTGCACAAATTCACTTATTATACATTTGTGTTTTACACACACACACACACACACACACACACACACACACAAACATTTGTAATCTGAGTTGATCCTTTGTGGAGTTACATTTTACAAGTAGATCTTAGAGAAGTGATGTACAAATGCTGCAGGTCCTGGCCAATCAGATCTCCAAATAATAATGAAAACCTCCCCGCCCCAGAACATAAGCTTTCCTTTTGTGTAGGGTTCATCCTGTACAAACTCTTAGTGCCAAAGAAAGATGGAGTGGGGGAGGGGAAATGAAGAGAAACGGGAACAGAATTCACTTTTTTTAAAAAATCAGATACAGATACAGCAGTATTAAGCTAATTATCATCACAGCTTTGTGAGAAAGGTAATATGTTTGTTCTGCTTAACAAATGCAGTAGTTGAGTCATACAACACTTCAGTCGCTTGCTCCAGGCTGCGCAGCTCAGAGTGCAGAGGCGTCCTTGGCCCAAGCACACTGACCTCAGAGCCCGTGCTATTAACTGTGTCCCTGATCATTCTCCATTCAGGAGCCACCCCCATAGGTGAAAACTTGAATCCTCCGTAATACCTGCGTGCTTTAAGAAATAGGTTAAGGGCTGGAGAGATGGCTTAGCGGTTAAGCGCTTGCCTATGAAGCCTAAGGACCCCAGTTCGAGGCTTGATTCCCCAGGACCCACGTTAGCCAGATGCACAAGGGGGCACACGTGTCTGGAGTTCGTTTGCAGTGGCTGGAGGCCCTGGCGCGCCCAGTTCTCTCTCTCTCTCTCTCTTTCTATCTGCCTCTTTCTCTCTCTGTCACTTTCAAACAAATAAATAAAAATAAACAAAATTTTTTAAAAAAAGAAATAGGTTAAAGACATGAGGGCATAAGGAGGCCTGAGAGAGCACACCAAGTTCAGCCGCAAACCCACATAAAACAGTTAAAAGCTGGGCGTGGTGGTGCACGCCTTTAATCTCAGCACTCAGGAGGCAGAGGTGGGTAGATCATTGTGAGTTTGAAGCCACCCTGAGGCTACATAGTGAATTCCAGGTCAGCCTGAGCTAGAGCAAGACCCTACCTCAAAAACCAACAACAATAGCAAAAACCAGTTGGACTTCCAATCCTGTGGGGAGCAGAGAATGGAGAATCACAGGGGTTTGTGGAAAAAAGCAGAAAGCCCCAGGATCAGCAAGAGATTCTGTCTCAAATAGGAATGGGAAGAAGAGCAAGGAAGGGGACACCTGATGCTCTCCTCTGGCTGCTGAAAGTGAGCACACCCCATAACAGAAGAGTGCACCATATGGGCACATACCCATGCATATATCACACACACACACACACACACACACACACACACACACCCACTACATTACACACATATACACACAAAACAAGAACATAAGAAACAAACAAGTAATCAAAGGAGAAAATGGTCAAAAATAATCTGAGAATAGGAAAGACTGTATTCAATTGCAAAATTAATGACAACTTCCATAATTATAGACAATAAGACAATAAACCATGGTAATCCCCCCCACACTTTCCCCTTTGCAACTCCACTCTCCATCATACTCCTTACCCTTCTCAAGTAGTCTGCCTTTTATTTTGATGTCATCATCTTTTCTTCCTCTTATGATGGTCTTGTGTAGGCAGTGTCAAGCACTGTGAGGTCATGGATATCCAGGACATGTTGTGTCTGGAGAAGCACGTTGTAAGGAGTCCTACCCTTCCTTTGGCTGTTACATTCTTTCCGCCACCTCTTCTGCAATGGACCCTGAGCCTTGAAAGGTGTGATAGAGATGTTTCAGTGCTGAGCTCTGTTACTTCTTCTCAGCACTATGATGCTTTCTGAGTCATCCCAAAATCTCTGCCATCTGAAAAGAGAAGCTTCTCTAACCAAAAGTGAGAGTAGCATTAATATATGGGTAAGAATATTAAAAGAAGTGGCTACTGGGCAGGTTGGTGAGCACAGTATATATATTTAGGCAGACACCAGCAGATGTTACACTCCTAGTGTTCATGACTTCCCCCTTCATAGATTTTCAGTATCAGGAGCCAGCCTCCAGTCCAATTAGAGAGCGGTTGGTTTTCCCCCATAACCGACATTGCCACTATAGCACCCACTGGCTCATTTGGCCTAACTAGCCAAATTTAAGGCTTGCAGTGTCCACTGTTGTTTGTCCCCACTGGTGATTTCTCTCTCTCCCATGGAACTACATGCTTTTTCCAGCTTTCTGTCAGCTGGTCTACACAGGGGAGGTTTTTCAGCTCAGTTCCAGCAGGGTTTCTCAATGACCTTGTAGTGCAAGTATGTGGAGTCCTCAGCAATAGGGTCTTACTAGATATTCCTTGTGGGAAACCAAGAGCCTTGGAAATGGCCTGTAATGTTTTGGAGGCATAAAGGACCTCCCTGGCCAACATTTCACTGGAAGGTATCCCATCCCTGGCACTGAAAATTTTCTAGTAACTATCTATGGCTTCCAGGTATGCCATTGTCCAAAAAAGTATGTTTCCATATGACTTATTCATAACCTCTTAGATTTTCATTAGCCCTCCCCCTACCTTTCCTTTACTCAGTCTCTTCTCCTGACCTCACTTAGGCCTATTCACCCCCATTAATCTGTTCTACTTACATATATACAATACCATCCTCTTAAATTGTCCCCTCTCTCATTTTCTATTCTCTCTATATCCTCTTTGTAGTTTGCTGGCCTCTGCTACTGAGTTTTATTCCAACTCACATAGAAGTCCAATCATTTGTAGCTAGGATCCACATATGAGAGAGAGCATGTGACATTTGGCTTTCTGGGCCTCAACAAGTATAATCCTTTCCAGGTCCATCCATTTCCCAGCAAATTTCATAATTTCATTTTTCCTTACTGCTGAATAGAACTCCATTGTATAAATGCACCACATCTTCATTATCCACTCATGAGTTGAGGGACGTCTAGGCTGGTTCCATTTCCTAGCTATTGTGAACAGAGCAGCAATAAACATGGTTGTGCAAGTATCTCTAAGGTAGTGAGAAGAGTCATTAGGATATGTGCCTAGGAGTGGTATAGCTGGGTCATATAGTAGATCTATTTTCAGCTGTCTCAGTAATCACACTGATTTCCACAATGTGGAAATGTGTAGATTGCTTTTATTAAGATTGCCATTTTCACAATATTTATTCTTCCAATCCAAGATCATGGGATGTATTTCCATCTCCTAGTGTCTTCTGCAATTTCTGTCTTGAGTGTTTTAAAGTTTTCATTGTCTAGATCCTTTACTTCCTTTGTTAGGTTTATTCCAAGTTACTTTATTTTTTTTGTGTGTAATTGTGAATGGGAATGATTCCTTGATTTCATCCTCAGCATGTTTGTTGTTAGCATATAGGAAGGCTACTGATTTCTGTGTGTTTATTTTTTTATCTTGCTACATTTCTATAAATGTTTATCAGCTCTAACAGTTTGCTAGTACAGTCTTTAAGGTCCTTTATGTATAGAATCATATCATCTACAAGTAATGATAATTTGATCTCTTCCTTTCTAATTAGTATCCCTTTTATGTGTGTGTCTTGCCTTATTGCTATGTCTAAGACTTCCAGTGCTATATTAAATAGAAGTGGGGACAGTCGACACCCTTGTCTTGTTCCTGATTTTAGTGGGAAAGCTTCAAGTTTTTCTCGCCATTTAGTATTATGTCCATAATCCCCAGCAAACTATAATCCCTGGAGTAAGCTCGCCACATTGATATTGATGAGCTCTGTGTTTAAATGAGAAATCCTGTCCCAGCAAAATAAAGTGGATAAAGATCAAGGAAGACACCAAACTTCAACCTCTGGCTTCAACACTCATGAATACACATGCATATTCACCCCCACACAATACACCCATGGGCTTACACACCACACACACACACACACACACACACACACACACACACACAGAAGGAGCAAAGGCCACAAAAAGATGAGTTGCCTGGCATATTCTAAAGACACAAAATAAAATTTTAAGCATCTAATTTGGGAGAATTCCAATGGAGTTCGGATAAAGCAACCATGAAGGAGAAAAGGTAACAGCTAACTGGTTTTGCATGTTGAATACAGAAGACAAAGGAGTACTGGATCTCCCACATTAAATACCTAAGAAAATATACCACTGGCTTGAGAAAGGTATTTGAAGAACTCCTACACAGTGGCTGCCAAATATTTCATAACACATGACCCCCAAGCCAATGAATTGGTATTCTCCAGAAAAACAGAACTGATAATAGATGGATGGATGATAGATAGGGAGAGGGAGAGAGAGAAAGAGAGAGGAAGGATAGACAAATCGATGGGTGGACAGGCAGATAAAGGTGACAGGAATAGATTGAGACTTTTGAAGAATGAGGTCACATGATTATGAAGGCTGAGAAGTTCCATTGTTTGTCCTGTGGAAGTTAAAGATCAAGGACAGCTGATGTCAGTGTGGTCTGAGTTCAAAGACCTGAGAATCAGGGGAGCCGGTGGTGTGAATTACAGCTCACGTAAGAAGGTCAACAGAACACAAGTTGTCCACACTCAAGAAGCAAGGTAGGAGAGCCAAGCAAATTCTCCCTTTCTTCTCCTTCTGCTGTGCACGGGTGTTCAGTAGATGGAATGGTGGTGCCACCCACCTTGGAAGGCCATTTTGCTTTATCTCACATCTCCTACACTGTATTTAACCTGGGAACTCTGGCCCACTCACATTGACTCATAAAATTACCATTACACAGAATCATACAGCAGCATTCACAGGTCTGTGGTAGCTGAGTTTGGCAGACCAGAAGGGCCAGCTAGGATGTCCTCATTTCTCACTAGGTCTTCAGGTTAGCAAGGAGTCTGGACTGCACACATCTTTGACCTCCTGTGGGAACCAGCAGCTGAGCAAGGGCTGCTCTTCTCCTGGAAGGAGTCCATATGGGGCAGAAGGTAAGACAGACATAGGCTAGTACTTTGAAGACTACGCTCAGAGCTAATATCTTCTATTTCAGCCAATATATGCCAGTAGCCAAGTTACAAGTCCAAGGGCAAAGCTAAGGCAAGGCTATGGACAAGGTACAAACACAGGGAAGAGTGGAGGACTGAAGCCATGCTGCAGTGCTCTTCACACTCCAGCCTCCCAGAAAGGAACAGATAATTCAACACTGTGAGATGGACAAGAACAGATTCTAAACAGAAAGCCGGCAACACGTGTGGCTAAACAGCTCCTGCTAACTGAATAATAACTTCATGCCAGAACTATGTCCTCAGACACTTAGAGAGAAAAAAAAGAACAGTAATTTGTATATAATATGGATCTAAAATCCAAGATTATTCAACAAAACATAGGGTTAAATGTAGGGACAATGAGTTAAAAACATGAAATTTCTTATTTTTCATTTAAGCAGAGAGATTCAAATTCAAGTATACATTTTCCTTAAAGGTGGTAACTAACACAACAAAATGAGAGAGATAGCTTCTGAAACACATGGAAAATGTTAACACCATAACAAAGGAAAACTGGGAAAAAAAAATAAAAAGCCTAAGAGCAAAAGTGTAGAGTTGAGTCAGAAAGCTATTCTACAGGCTACACACACACACCAGTTTAACTAGTTCAGTTCATACCATAACATCAGCAGGCAAGAACTATTGTAGTCCATATATTATAGATGAAGAGGCTGAGGTGTTGAAGTTCTTGCTTGAATTCATGCAGCTAAATAAGAAGCAGAGTTGGGATTTGAACCTAGAGAGTCATAGTCCCAAGTCCAAGCCTTCCAAATGTCACTCATCTAACTCCAGATCCACTAGTTACCACATTCACTTGTCAATTATTCCATTGCCTACTCTGAGTTGATTTTCCTCCCTCATCAATAGACAGAGTCATAAACAAGCCACAGTAACTCCAAAGCCTTGTCAGATGTCAGCAAGAGCTGAAAAAAGAAAAATGAACCAGAGATTTCCACCAAATGGAAGGACCAAAATATACCATAAGAATATAAACAGAAATCCTACAAATAAGAGACATGAACTCAGATAATGGTAGAAAGGATGAAGAGGAAGATTCAGAGCTGAGACACGTGAAGGAAGTGGAATCCACAGGACTCTGGATAGGTCAAATCAAGAGAAAGGAAGACCCAAGAATGACTCCAGAAGTTCGAGTCAGAGGAGCAGATCTGGGAAAGAGGGTCAGGACTCACCCACACATTCATCAACATTCCTCTGGTAAGGCTTCTGGGCCAGAGTAATACCTGTGAGCAAACAGCACAGCTCCTGCCTCCAGCCCCCCCATCACATGAATAGATACAAATGGGAAGGCTGTGATATAGTCCATGGGAAGGATCTAGGAGCTGTGAGAGCTTATTATAGGTGGCAATCTGGTCAGGAAGTTAGCCCAAGATGCCTGGGTGTGGTAGTTTGAATGAGATGTCCCCATTGACTCATCTGTCTGGAAGAATGATTGGCTCCCCGTTGGTGGCAGTTTTGGAGTAGAGCCTTGCTGGAAGAGGTGTGTTCCCGGGGGCAAGCTTTGGTGTCCTACAGCACACTCACTTTTGCTCTCATCTTCTACCTGCTGTGGCAAGACGTGATGTCCAGCCTCTGCTCTATTATCCTTTTCCTGCCATCATGAGGTTTCCCTTTGAGATTGTAAGCTAAAATACACCCTTTCCTCCCATTTGCTTTTTTGGGTTGAGTGTTTGGTTCTGGCAAAATGAAGGTAACTACAACACTGAGGTAAGGTAACATTTGAGCTGAGGTCTGACATAAAGCACAGACCTTCCCTGATGACTGCACAGCCCCACCCCCTACCTCCCTGTTCCATCATTCTCTGTATCCCCTGACCTGCTCATTATGGTACCACTGGCCTGCTTTCTAAATATCCTATATTAGTTTGTCCATAGCCAGACCCTATCCCCAATAGAGTTTAAGTTCCAGGAACGTGGAACTCAAAGCCCAGCTCATAACAGGCAGCAGGTAAACACTGGCTAACCACACGGACAAATGGGCACATGGATAGACTGAGAGCAGAGATTCTCCCACTGCTGACTCAGCTGTCGCTCTCTCAGATGGCCATGGTCCCTGACCCTATAAGACACCATCTCCTTTCCCAACATACTACCATGCTGTCCTCTTGGAAATCAGTGATATAAGTGGAGGCTGGAAGTACCCATCCAGTGAAAAGGGGGTGAGTAATGATTGAGGAGAGAGCAGAGAGCTTCAGGCACCAGGTCCCTAAGGGTGTGAGGGTGAAATGGCGTCTCCGTCAGACATGAGAAAATAAGCCATCAAACCATGAGTGTCAAATCAAGTCTCAGGGATTAAGCTGGTGGAGACAAATGCAGGTGAGCTAATAGAGGTGGTGATGGAAAGGCGAGGCCATTCTCAAAATCAAACAATAAAATCCAACCCAGGAAGTGTGCCCTTTAGCATGGCACTTTGGGCCCATCATTGGCAGTGACAGCAACTCTGTATTGCCTGAGGTCTGTTGTCAGGAGAGCACGGGTTCCTGCTGGAGTATATATTAACAACTCTCAGTATGTTTCCTGGGAAGGATGCAGGAGCAAGATCCCTTTCCACCCCTCAAGTCATGATCATCTCTCTACCAAATCCCTGCTCCCACCGCCCAATAGGGGAGGCTACCTGGCTCTTACTTTGATACAAGGTGTGGTGTGCTAAGGGAGCTAGTGAGAGCCAGGAAGTTCTCACCTTACATAGCTGCCACTATGCACATGGGGACCCTAAAAGTTTTTTGGTCTTTCGCTCATGGAAGTGGAACATCCTGACAGCCAATGAGGAGTTGTATCACTTGGTTAAAACTTAAAACAACAAGACCCATATGGAGAGGAAATTATTTTAAAATGACTGAAATGTCTAATTTGCATAACCTATGTTTCTTGTTCCTATTTGCACGCAGTGGGTGTTACGGGAATATTTGAATATTTAATGACAGAATAATAATAATATAAAATTTCCAGAACCTCTTATTGTTGAAATGCATCTGAACCCACTTATTTATTTAGTTAGTTAGTTCAAGGTGCCAGTATATGGGAAAAAATTTTAAAGGTGTCAGAATGGCTGAAGGAAAATTACAGTGTCTTAAGTGTTTGCATGCACCAAAATGACATTTTAAACATATATACATAGACACAAATGCATCTGAGCACAAATTTTATTTGGACAGAATGTGCAAAGTCATAGTTGAGGCCCTTTGTCCCTTGATCCTGAGATACCCCCTACTCTTAGGTAGGTCTCCTCATTTGTGTCATACTCTACTCAGCTGGTGGGATACAGGTCCCCAGCTGAAACTCTTACTGTGTTGGTCATCAGAAAAAAACAATTGCTCCCTACCCTTACTCTGTCACTCCCCCATTTGTCACTGGAAGCAACTTCTTTTCTTCCCTGAGCCTAAGAAAGACAGGAACTGCCCCAAAAGGCCTTCTCAGACTCCCAAACATGACTAAGCTCACTTTTGATTCTTGATTGATTTCTTTACTAGTGTTTGATTCAGACCAAGCTAAGCCTCAGAGAGACTGTTTCTCCCACTCTGAACACCCACATAAGTGGCCTGGTGGTGCATCTTTCTCACCACCCTGGCTGCCAGTCTGCCATGAGTCACAGCAGCCCCTGCACATGCGGATTTGAGGCAGAAACAAGAGATGGGTCAGGCTGCATTCTTCATGACGATGGGTCAAATAGCTGGTCTCCTGGGAATCAGCCTTAGGAAAATATACAAAGAAAGAACAAATATTCAAAATGCCACCATGAAAGGGATATTTCACTTGTCAGGGTTGGCCTTGGGTCTTTCTTCCCCTTCTTCTGAGTGACCAGAACCATCTTCATGCTGTCCCTAAACACTCAAGTCACATATAACCCCCTTTTTCCTTCCTTCCTTCCTCCTTCTTTTTCCTTTCCACCCAACTTCATCTATTTCTCCATTTTTCTCATTCCCCTCCCCTTCCCTTAAATTCCTCTCTTTCTTGTTTTTAATATTTTATTTTATTTGTAAGGAGAGAGAGAGAGAGAGAGAGAGAGAGAATGGGGCATCAAGGCCTCTAGCCACTGCAAATGAACTCCAGACACATGTGCCACTTTGTGTGTCTGCTGTACGTGGGTACTGGGGAATCGAACCCAGGTCATTAGGCTTTTCAGGCAAGCACCTCAAATGCTGAGCCATCTCTCCAGCCCTCCTCTCCTTCTTTTCCTTCCTCCCTTCTTCCTTTTCATTCTTTTATTCTCTCCCTCTCTCCTTCCCTCCCATCACAGAAAGCCATGAAGAGTAATGGAAAGAAACCAAGAGAACAATCATAGATGACTGCCTGAGATCACACAGGAAGTGAAATCGGCTCAGAAGTGACGTAATGTCACTCATGTATGGGAAGGGAAGACAGTCTCTTTATGCTTCATTTCTGAGATAAACTGCATGGACTTCATTAGCCACATTAGAGTCTTCTGTGGCTTAAGCCAGCCTGGTGGGTAGATTCTCAGCCACCAGGGACCCTCCTCTGCCCTCTCCTGCTGGCCTCCAGAGGTGGGTGGTCTTGGCAGCCTGGGAAGAAGCAGCTGAGTGCATGGTTTCAACACTTGTCATTTTTATTTCTTCTCCCAGCCATGTCAGCCCTGGGGACACCTTGCACCCCATGAGGGGTGTAAATTCTGTGCTCAGTCATTCTTATCAACAGACCTGTCCGGCCTTCTGGGTGCTGCCAGTGGGTTCCCTGGAAGCAGTGGCTGAAATGGAGTTTGGACACCTGAGTAAGAAGTGGGGAAACAGGCTTGGGCAGAGGAGGTCTACAGGTGTGGGCCAGCAGAATGGATCATCCTGTGAGGAAGTGACCAGCAAGCCAAGGTGTGAGTGGGCCTTGACCCACAAGTCAGCACAACCAGAGGAAACAGCTCTCCCACTCCACATACCACATCCCTTCCTTGTTGAGGGGAAGGGTTTCTGATCCCTCACCATATGAGAGGCAGACAGAGAAATGGCCTTAGAAATCAGAGTTTGAAGGTCTCCCAAACCTTTCTACTTTGGCAGCTATCCCTTGCTGGGGCCAGGAGACTCCATGAAGACCCAAGTCCCTGAGATTGCACTTCTGTGGAAACCGAGCTTCTGTGGATACCGCTCAGCCCACATACGCACAGTTGTGCTGATCAGAACCCTGAGAAACTCCAGCTTGTGGAGCCGAAGAGGAGCATGGAACAGCTCATGGTTTCTGGATGGGCAGGAGCAGGAAATACCAGCAGTCTCTGCTCTAACATCCCAGGACTCCTGTGATGACATGGGCAAACATGGCCTGTGACTCTGTGTTTCAGAGAAGACAGAATCAGTTGCCTCCACTGGTGACAATGCTGAGCACAGACCAATCAGCTTACGGCTAGGGGACCAGAGCATCACGGAGATCTTCTAGCTGTAAGCCAGGCCACCACCCAGATGGTGTTGACAAAAGCAAGGAGTAAGGAATGGGGGTAAGAAATCTTAGGATCATGAAGCCTGGGGCCATCATTTCCCAGTTCCTGCGAGGCCATTTCAGCTTAGCACATGACAGATGGAGCTGAAGCTAAAACCAGGACGTTGTTTGGCTGCCTGAACCCCGATACAACTCAAGCCCAGCTCAGCTGATCGCAAATAAAAGTTTCTCGTCTCCAACAAGATGGTCTTCATTTCTACTTTCAACCTCTCCTACATCTCTCACCAAGTACACCCTACATATTCTTGCCATTGTCATACATGGAGACCCCCAAGGTCTCCCCACAGATCCCACCTCTGTTACTTGCCCCCAGCTCCACCATCCTACTGAGTATTCCTTGTTGTGTCTATTAGCTTTGTCGTATATAATTCACATCCTATGAAATCCACCCTTTCACATGCTCAGGTCAGTGGTTGGTAGTGGATGCAGAGTTGTGTGACAGTCCTACAAATGTCCAGCATATTTTCATTACCCTAAAAAGATCACACTCACTAGCAGTCAATCTCCACTTCCCCAGTACATGCACACCACCGACCTACACTCTGTCCCTGTGAATTGGCTTTTTCTACATATCTCATCCAAGACGAACCATGCAGTATGTGTCCTCTGTGACCAGCTCTTTTACTCTAGCATGTTTTCTACAGTCATCCATGTTGTATGTGTGTCATTAATGTGTTCTTTTTGTGTCTAAGCAACATTCCACTATTTGATTAGCCATATTTGTCCATCCAGGCTTCAGGTGCTGGACTTTTGGGTTGTTTTCATTTTCTTGACTAGTGTAGAGACTTCTATGAACATGCTTGCATGAGTTTTCATTTGCAGATAAGTTTGTCTCATATTTACACCAAGGAGTGGAAACACTTGTCATATGTTAACTCATGTTCAACATTTATAGGAACTGCCAAACTGCTTAGCAACATGAAGGTACCATTTTATTTCCCAAGACAATTCCCGAGGCTATAATTTCTTCACATCCTTATGGTAACTTTTATTTTAGTAGTGGGTATAAAGTGGCATCTTGTATGATTTTAGTTTCTCTAATGACTAATGATATTAAGCATGATATCTGTTTGTTATTATATATATGATGTCTGTCTGTCTTTGGAGAAATGTCTAGTCAAATACTTTTCCCATGTCCTGATTTGATTTCTGGTACTTTCACTGTTGAACTGTAATAGTTCTTTGTATGAGGGAGGGAGGGAGAGGAAGAGAGAGAGAGAGAGAGAGAGAGAGAGAGAGAGAGAGAGAGAGAATGAGAATAGGTTCACTAAGGCTTCTAGCCATTGCAAACAAATTCTGGATGCATGTGCCACCATGTACATCTGATTTAGGAGACATTGAACCCCACTGATAGCAAGAATGATCTAAGCTGTTTAGTGGAGTGGGATCTCAGAGGTGCAGACAATATATTCATGCAGACAATATATTCAAGAACAGGGCAAATGAAGCCAGGTATGGTGGCACATGCCTTTAATCCAAGTACTTGGGAGGCAGAGGTAGGAGGATCGCCGAGAGTTCAAGGTCACCCTGAGACTACACAGTGAATTCTAGGTCAGTCTGGGCTAGAGCGAGACCCTACTTAAAAAACAAAAACAAAAACAAACAACAAAAACGAACAGGATAAATTGGAAAGGACCCCTCTCTATGCCCGAGCGAGTTCTTTCTATCAACTCTGCCAATGAATTCTTCTGAAATAAAAAGAAAAGAATAGGAACAAAGAGCTAGAGGTAGCTGGAGAGCACACTGGTGGGAAAGCATTACCCTGTGTGCTGTCTTCCTGCCTGTCCCCAATTTAATGCTTTGCCATTACAGTTTACTATGTGTCTGCTTCCTGAGCTGGCTCCCTTAAAGCCAGATTTAGTCTTTTTCCTATCATGAGCCCCTCAGGAGTGGCTAACACATAAGTGCTGATCAATAAAAGATTGAGGGACTATATATTTACTAGTGACCAGTACTGCCAGGGTCAGATCCACCCCATGCCCACTCCAAGGGTAAAGTGTGGGTTGTATTACTTGCTGTGAAAGTTAATTTCTGATTGTCAACATGACAACATTTAGAATCACCATGGAAACAAATCTCTGGGAATATCTGTGAGGGATTTTTTATATTAGGTAAATTGAGATAGTAGGATCTACCCTAACTTTGGGCATCACCATTCTATAGGCTGGTGTCCCAGGCTGAACAAAAAGGAAGAAATGAAAGAAGGGGGACTGTAAAGATTGCTTAGTGGTTAAGGCACTTGCCTGCAAAGCCTAAGGACCCAGGTTCAATTCCCCTAAACCCATGTAAGCCAGATGCACATGGTGGCACATGCATCTAGGATTTATTTGCAATGGCTACAGGCCCTAGTGAACCCATTCTCATTCTCATTCTCTCTGTGTATCTCTCATAAATAAATTTAAAAAGGAGGAAGCAAGCTGAATAGCCACATTCATTGCTCTACTTCCTTTCTGTGGACTGAATGTGACCACATTGACCACCATACATTCTCCACCATAATGGACTACAACTACCAACTATAAGCTGAAATAAGTCCTCTTCCCTTCCCTTCCCTTCCCTTCCCTTCCCTTCCCTTCCCTTCCCTTCCCTTCCCTCCTTCCTTCCTTCCTTCCTTCCTTCCTTCCTTCCTTCTTTCTTTCCTTCCTTCCTTTCCTTTCTTCTTGTTAGGTATATGGTCACAGCAACAAGGAACTAATACACTTGCTTTGGTGGGATTTGGAAAAATGAAACTTGGGTTTCTCTACTATTACCAACGGCATCTTGAGTTGGCTCAGGCATGTGGGAGAACTCATTGTTCTTTACACCATATGCTCTGCTGCTGACTACAACCAGGCAGAGAGGCTCCCATCTCCTACGAGCTCAAGAAGCGCATCCCAGGGAGGGTTAGTATGCAGGAAGAGCCAAAGTGCCTCATGTCCTGCTAGTCATCCAGACCTTAATGACTCAAACGATGCTGTAGGAGCTACTGCAGAGCCCTCGGGCTACTCTGTAGAAAGTTGTCTCCTGGCTCTGTGGCCTGGAAGCTTTCTTACAATTATCACAACCTCTAGGGTGGCTGAGACTGGGTTACATCACAAGTTGCTCTTTTGTGGGGGGGGGGGGTCCTGGTAGAAAGAAAGACAGAGAGACAGAAAGACCTGGACCTAGGAGTCAGACAGACCTGGTTAACTCCCAACTCCATGTTTACTTAATACCTGTGATGGAATGAATGTGTCCCTCTAAAATAAACTCCCATGATGCTGTGTTAAGCAGAGAGGCTGTTGGGAGATGACGAAGTCATGAGGGCTCCACACCCTCGACTGGGATTAGTTATTTACATGGAAGTCTTCTGTTTTTTCTTCCTGTGAGGATACAGAAAGTGTCATCCATGAGAAATTGGCCTTCAGCAGACAAAGCACCCACTGCCACTTTAATCTTTTATTTTCCAGCCTCTAGCACCGTGATCAATAAATGTATACTGTTGGTAAGTCATCCAGTATTAGGTACTGTGCTATAGTAACTTACTGACTGAGATAAAACACAAACTAAATTATCACCAGAAGATTGGCTCTCATGGCTTCTTTGAGGCACAAGAAATGATCCAGAACCTGTAGGGTCTTTGGAGTGTTGGTGCCACACTGCCCACTGCCAGCCTCCATCAAAGTGTGGCTGAACAAGGGCTGGAGAGATGGCTTAGCGGTTAAGCACCTGCCTGTGAAGCCTAAGGACCCCGGTTCAAGGCTCGATTCCCCAGGACCCAAGTTAGCCAGATGCACAAGGGGGTGCACGCGTCTGGAGTTCGTTTGCAGTGGCTGGAAGCCCTGGCGCACCCATTCTCTCTCTCTTTCTCTCTCTCTCTCCCTCTTTCTCTCTGTCTGTGGCTCCCAAATAAATAAATAAAAACTTTTAAAAAAAGTGTGGCTGAACAAGAGGCTAAGTAAGACCCATCTTTCTGGGAAATGTCTACTCACAGCCCCAGATGACCTGGTCAGGAGGCTGACAGAGGCACACAGTCATGGCTTTTGAATTCTGAATTAAAAGTATGACTCAAGTGCAAAACTAATATGTTGTGAAGATAAGGATTCTAGTATACTTTTTGCATTTTCTTATCATAGGAAAAGGCAGGGTAAACCTGGTGGGCGTCAGCACTCACTGAATCTGAGTGACAGGTATGTGTGTGTCTGTCATAGCACCTCTGATTTCAGTGTGGTGGGGAAGGAAGGGGAGGGATTGTGGGTGGGTGTTGCATGTTTTTTCCTATGGAAACATGGATGAGCATATCTATTTACTCCCAACAGGGTACCAACCCAATAAAGCTTACAGGAAGGTACATTGCCAGAACGCTCCACCCCAGCATGGGCGATGACTCTTGAAAGAAGCATCTCTAGAGCTTCGGGCACAACTTGCAGGCAGCTCCAGTGAAAAGTCTTCCCTCCCCCAGAAATTGTTTACTGCTCGTATAACCTTGGGGAGGGGCCTGGGAGTCTTGCATGTCTGTGAGTTTCCTGAGCCTTGTGAGCCTCCCTCCTCTCTCCAGGGGACAGTGTTTCAATCCAGTAGGAAAAGCTACACAATAGAGCAGATGTTCCTGAATCCCTGCCCTGGGGATTGACATCAGCCAGGTCAGGGCTGGTTTGTCGTCTTTGACCTAGTAAGGCAGGCATGGGTGGGGCGACCACAAGCCGAGATTAACAGGGGATGAGTGGGTTTGTGGGACAGGGAGAACTGTTCAGGCTAGGCATGGGGGTAGATGGGACCCGAGGCCCAAACCTTGCTGCTCAAAATGCTGACCTCTGACAAACACTTCGGGGTGATGTAGTCTTCATATATTCTCTATTTTGAAGCCCCACCCCCTCAGTCCTGGAAAAGATATTTCATTCTAACTAGTCAAAACACCTCCTGGCTCTGCATCCTCCTTAGCAGACAATCCACAGTCTGCAGCCAGTATGTCAGAGCAGTGTATGCCTCCCTTCTGAGACCCCTCCCAATGTTCTAGAATCATCCATTCTCTCTCTCTCTCTCTCTCTCTCTCTCTCTCTCCCTCTCATTCTCTTTCTCTCACCATGAGACATGCTCAAACTGCTCAAGTTCTCCTTTGGGTGAGGGGAAAGGTAAGCCAGCCACAGCAAGTACTTTCCCAAATCAATCATCTTCATTTCTCAAAAATTGTCCAATCTTTTTCTCCATCTTATCCTTTATACTCTTTGGTCTGAGGATTCCAATGGGATCCCGAGATCCCTCCAGACGCTCCACTGTACCTGCTCTTAGAAATCCACCTGAGCCTTCATGTTGCTTCAGCCCTCTTGCTACTTGCTGTTCTCACCTCGTCATAAGCCCACCTGTCTTCGTGAAGGAGCCTCCCTTGGTCTGGCAACATTTATCTCCGGAGGTGTCCCTCACATTTATTGCCGTTGCAGCCCCACCGGCTTAGCCTGTCCATTCTCCTCTTCCAGGAACTTAAAGATGGATGCTCCTAGCTTCAGCACCTGAACCTGCTCCATCACCAGGAAGCTCAGCTCAATGCATGTCAACTACCTACATGAACGCCTCCAAGCCTTTTCCCTGCCCCCAGCCTCTACACCGCACTGTGCATGGAACCACCACTTGAACATCTCACACACCTCAGACTGGACCCATCAGGTCTGAATTCATGATGAAGCCCTCCATCTGCCCCAGCCCAACAAGTGAGTCGCCTCCAGCCCTCACCTGATCCCTGCTCAGCTGCTCAGGCTGTCCTTAACAGGCTCCTGGACTGAGGCCTCCCCATGGCCCACGGCTGCTCCTTTCTCAGACAGATCTCATAGCGCTCCTTCTGCGTCATCGGTCTCCACTGCCACCATGGCCTTAGACCTCCTCGTTGCCATCTAGGACATTCTCTTACACTGTTCGAAGAGACGGATCTGATCAAGTCACTTCTGCCGTTCTGGGGTCTCCCATGTCTCTCAGAACAAGGTTAAAGTCTTTGTCAGGGCCTCTATAGCTAATTCAATTTGATGTCTGTTCACCACTCTGACTTTGTATCTGGATACATCCTCTTCTCTCCCAGCTCTCTTCAGTTCTTCCTCAATACTCAGCTCCTCTCACACTACCGTGCCCATCTTCTCTCTCTGCATTCTTGCCTGTGAAGTTCTGATTTCTATGTCAGAGCTCAGTGTGAACACCCTTCCCTCCCCAGGTGCCAAGACTTGTTCAGGTTTGCTATTAGCAATTTCCTACAGCCCCTGCATGTCTTCCTTATACATTTAATGAGCTCGTAGCAAGATCATGCATAAATGTTTCTTCAATGTCACTCTAACCCGTTGGGTTGGAAGTTCCATGGCAGCAGGCAGTATGCCTTTTCTGCTCAATGAATCCACAGTGGGAAATCCAAGGTGCTTGTTGAGTGAGGGAGCATGTGGTGGAGGGAGGCATGTGTGTTCAGGGAGGGCAAGAGACAAGAGTGAAGAAAATCACTGCTACGCCTTTGAGGATTTGTGAGGGAATATGTAATGACCAGGCACTATGGCAAGGCATAGCAGATGCAGACAAGAGGGGAATCCTGTCCTCTCCCTCACTGTAGGTGGCAAGTCATCACCTGTGGCTTGAGCAGCGGGCTCTGTGAAGTAAGCCATCCTGAGGCACCAGCGGTGATGGAAATCACCGTAAAGAACACCAGGATACTCACCCTGTCACTGTTGGCTGCCTCTTTCCAATGACAGATTCATTAACCTTAGGGGACAAGATAAGAGTAGATCACAGACAGAGATTTGAGTTGGCTGAGAGTCAGTTGCAGTCTGTCCTCATGCCTGCCCCCAGGATCAATGCTCTTTAAGCCTTATCTCTAAGCCTTACCTCCCTCCTCTCTGGTCTTAGCATCCCGGAGATGTGCGTGTTGGGTTAGGAGTGTGTCCCTTCAGAGAGAGAGAGAGCGCTGAGCTCTAGAGCCTGACATTGAAAATGTAGGAATGCCAGCAGCGTGGAAGGTGCAGCCTGATGCTTGTTCCCCTGGGGATGGCAAAGGGGTGAGCAGAGGAAGGCTGGGCCCTGGTCTCTGCCCAACAGGTCCTCTGTAGCCCCATCCTGTCCTGTGATACACAGAAGTCTTTTCTTTGTTCTCTTGTGGTTTTTCAAAGTAGGGTCTCACTCTAGCCCAGGCTGACCTAGAATTCATTCTGTAGTCTCAGGGTGGCCTTGAACCCTTCTACCTAGGCCTCCCAAGTGCTGGGCTTAAAGGTATATGCCCCACGCCTGGTATGATACACACAAGTCTTCGGACCATAGGATTCCCAGCCATAACCACTGCCCCCTCCACCCCAACAAAACTGTTTGTCACTACCGTCACTGGACCAGAGGATGTGGGAAAGCTATAAAAGTGAGCCAGCATGCTTGTCTCTGGAGGAGAGGCCAAGGAGGCGCTGAGGGTAAGAGAGATCACAGCAGGTGAGTCCCACTACCCAGGGCTAGGGGTGGTGGAGTTCCCAGGCCAGGAGGAGAGGAGCAATGACCCCCTGTGGCAGGATAGCAGAGCCTTTTGTTGTCCAGGTTTTACAGTGTCAGGGACCCTGAGGACTGGGCAGCCCTCACCATCTTCCTGAGAGAAGCCATGTCTCAGCTCCGTCTCTCAGACCAGCCCTCCGTGCACACATACGGGCACCCAGCAGAAGCAATGGGATCAGCCTGCTTTGTGATGAAGGGGAGGCTGTGGGCTCCAAGAGTACTATCCCAGAGAAGAGACTCATCATGCTCAGCGATGCCAGGCCTCTGGGCCACGTTAGAACAATGATCACCAGCCACCTAATGCAAAGGAAGATCTGCGCAGCAGGTCTTAGTGGGTCCAGGAATTCACACTGCTGCAAACTTGAAAATGTGAGTGTTTGGTGACGCCATGCAGACACTGAACCCAACCCTGCTTGAGATCCTCAGGATAGCCCTGACTAGGCCAAAGAAAGATGAGGGTGGGGTAAAACCTTGGGTGAGCATGGAACAGGGTGGAGGAGACATAAAAACATGGGTCAGGGATAGGAGTGGGACCAGGCTTTAGTGGCAGGAATGAATGGAATGTTTGGAGGGAGCAAATGCCCTGCCTAGAAGTGCTGTGTCTTCCTCAGTCATGGCGCTGCCTCCACCCCTAAGAACCTTCTGCTCACTGCAAGGTCAAACGCAGTCACTGGGGGACCCAATAGACTCCTCCCTGGACCTCTGAGACAAGATCAAGGAAACACTGGGCCGAACAACAGTACTCATCACATCCACATCCAGAGATGAAAGCAGCCCAGCATCCATCCCAGGGGGGCGGGTCAACGAGCGGGCAGCTTTCATGTCATGGAAGGTTATGTGGGAAGTACCGACACACTCTGCCGCAGGGATGAGCCTTGGGGACACTCTGCCAGAGGGGTGTCACACTGCATGATTCCTCTTACAGGAAATGTTCAGAATACACAAATCCTTAAGGACAAAATGCAGATTAGTGGTTTCTAGGGGCTGAAGGGAGAGGAGAGTAAGATGTGACCATTTGATGAGTATGAGGTTTCTTCTTGGTGTGATAAAAATATCTTGGAAGGGGCTGGAGGGATGGCTGAACAGTTAAGGCGTTTGCCTACAAAGCCACAGGACCCAGGTTTGATTCCCCAGGACCCACGTTAGCCAGATGCACAAGGGGGCACTTCACGTCTGGAGTTCATCTGCAGTGGCTGGAGGCCCTGGCATGCCCATTCTCTCTCTCCCTCTCTCTCTCTCTCTCTCTTTCTCTGCCAAATAAATAAATAAATAAAAATATTTCAAAAACATATCTTGGAAGTAAATAGTGGTGATGACTGCCCAACATTGTAGCTGCACTAAACACCATTGATCTACGTGATTTTATTGTTTATTTTTGTTGTGTTTGTTTTGTGTCTCACCCTCTAGCCCAGGCTGGCCTAGAGCTCACACTATAGCCAAGACTGGCAACAAACTCACAGCCATCCACCTACCTCAGCCTCCTGAGTGCTGGGATTACAGGCAGGCACTACGTGTGGCCTAACCATGCACTTTAAAATACTTAAAATTGTGAGTTTTATGTTCTGTAAATTTTTTTTAAAATTTTTGTTGTTGTTGTTTATTTTTATTTATTTCTTTGAAAGCGACAGAGAGAAGGATGGAGAGAGAGAGAGAGAGAGAGAGAGAATGGGCGCGCCAGGGCTTCCAGCCACTGCAAACGAACTCCAGATGTGTGCGCCCCCTTGTGCATCTGGCTAACATGGGTCCTGGGGAATCGAGCCTCGAACCGGGGTCCTTAGGCTTCATAGGCAAGCGCTTAACCACTAAGCCATTTCTCCAGCCCCATGTTCTGTAAATTTTACCTCAGTAAAAAATTTAAGTATTTGTCTCCATTTTCTGTTTCTCTAGGTCCGGCTCAGAAGAGCTCAGCTTGAATCCTGGCCTTGCTGAGGAGCACTCACACAGCAGGGTCAGCCCCCCCACTTCCCCTGCATTGGCTTGGCCTCTTATGGCATTTAGGGGGCAGCGAAGGAAGGCTCCCACTCACAACTCCACTTCCGTTCTACAACAAGACAGCGTAAGCTTCCTGCTCTGAGCCTCTTCACTCATGAGTAAGCACGCCTCCCAGGCCACACGCATGCCCCCCGGGGCTGAGCACTGCTTAGAGAGGATTTCTAGAATCACCAGAAGGGATAGATAGGCAGTTGGCCACTGGGAGAGTGAGACCCCCTCCCCTCACTCCCGTCCCTTATCAGGATGTATGCCCCTCACCAGCCACTCATTCATGCACTGTAGCTCACTGCCATGTATCGTCTACGTCAGACATGGAGGGAAGAACTATTCCAGCCATAAACAAGACAGGGTGCCTGCCCTGTGCGACTTCCTGTCTGGGCAGGGCTGGCCTCCTCACTCCCCATCTACCACCGAGCATCCTGGCTGCTGGGTTTATTTCTGCGCCTGTTACTATGGTGACCTGTTTTTGTTTTTGGCTTTTAATCTGAGTATGAAAGTGCTATGTGATCTGCAACGTGCCATGGCATTCCATTTAGCTAAATTTACAGAGCTGCACCTAAGCAATAGCCTCATAGAGTTCTCCCAAAATATGGCTATAGTGAAAAGTCATCCCTAACTATTTTTTTTCTTTAATTTTCAATCTTATTTTTCAAGCTACAGAATTCTTTCTTGACATAGGACTCTTGGAGCCATCTTATTTGTTTTTTAAATCCCTCGGGACATTAAGTGAAATGATAACAAATAACTTCAGCTCAACTTCACTTTAAAAGAGATGGTAGGTGTAGAAGATGAGAAACCCAGGCAAAGACTTCAGTTGTGTTTTGGTTCCAGCACCTAAAACTTTGAGCAACAGCTCCTCTTGTTCTATATGCTTCTTGACTGGAGGGAATGATAGGTCACAGATGTGGTCACTTGAATAAGAGTCCCCCTGCTGTCCAAGACGAAGACCAGGGCAGCAAATCCAAATCCAGCCCTGCTGCTGCCTGAGTTGATGCCGCCTTGAATTGTAACTTCACCCTCTCCTCTGCGTGTCTTCCCGCCTCACCTCAACCCCTGTGGCTAGAGAAACCCGAGCCACCTGGGGTATGGTCTTGGGTCCTCTCTAGTGCATCCATGGCTCTTAGCATGTAAACAGAATCATGCAGAGTAGAACTTTCCTCTTCTCCAAAAAAGGAAAACTTATATAAAAAAGAGGAGGAAGAAGAAGAGGAAAAGTAGGAAGAGGAGGAGGAGAAGTTTTCTTTATTCTTTGCATTTCCAGAGTCTCTTTCTCCAGCTTCAAACGCCGCCATGCTGCCCGTGGTATGGTGCCTCCAGCTCTCCAGTTCCGGTGGGCACTTCACGTCTCTTGGACCAGGTTGCTCTTCCTCATAACATTATCAAATGAGAGTCTCAGTTAGGACCAGATGATCCTTCCTTAACACAGATCATCTCACACCCAGGAATAGATGGTGCCCTTGACTCGGACTAAGAAGGGATGAGGGGATGTGGGGTGGGGTGCTCAGATCACAAGGCAGGGGCTGGGGGCCCTGTGAATAGCAAGCAGTAGCTGGACACGACTCAGGGCCAATATCAGATATACACAAAGTCACTGCAAAGCCCCATTTCTAGGAGGATCTTGACTTCCTTGCCATCCCATTGAGATGTCTGAACCTCTTTCACACTGTGTCAATCAAAGCTTGTGCATTTGAGCTGGGGAGTGTCTTTTAGACCTTGAGTTGAAGATGGTAACCAAGTTTCAAATCATCTTTAGTCCGGAGAATAGGGAGTGGCGCGGGAGAGAGAGGGGCAGGAATGGAGGGCCAAGCTGTCAGTGGGCTGCCTTTCCTCTGCCTCTGGGAGACACAGGCAGTCTCCAGAATCTGCCTGCCCGTGTCCACTCAGGAAGGCGCAGCGCCCATGACTGTGGTGAGCAGAGGTCTGGATGTGATATGGGCTGGGTCATGCTGTGGAAATTTTAAGCAACACATCTCAGTAGCTGAACGCTGTAAAAAGTGTATTTTTTGCTGAAGACTATCGTGACCAGTAGGGGTCAGCAGGGAGCTCAGCTCACCACAGTGGTAGGTTCTACAGCAGGGTGGCTACACTACCTTCAGTCCATGGCCTTGCATCCAGCAGGAGCAGTAAAGAAGGCTTTGCACTGGTAATTAAACGCTACAGAGCCTGGAAGGGACACCTTCATAATCCATTAACCAGGAACAATTAACTGCAAGTGCAATCTCCCCATAGGTACAGGAGAGGACGGCAAACTGTGGCCAAGCATGAAGAATGTGACACACAGTCACTTCAGAGTAAACATGCCTCACGACCTGCGTTTGCCCAGCACTTCCTGTGTATTTATTGTATGCAAAAATGCACAATCTAGCTGGGTGTGGTGGCGCATGCCTTTAATCCCAGCACTCGGGAGGCAGAGGTAGGAGGACCGCCATGAGTTCGAGGCCACTCTGAGACTACACAGTGAATTCCAGGTCAGCCTGGGCTAGAGTGAGACCCTACCTCAAAAAAAAAAAAAAAAAAAAAAAAAAAAAAAAAAAAAAAAGCACAATCTGAAAGATAAGAGTGCAAAAGGAGCCCTCTACAATTTCATCACTCTAACAAACCTTTTAGGTGTTTTTTTCTTTGCCATCCCATATCCATCAATATAAAAATCTTTATACGGCTTAGTGTTTTTCTTCCTGCTTTATCCAACATCAGAGAGCAAGCGCTTCTCCACACTGCTCCATCATCTCCATCAGCATCACTCCAACAGCATCAACCACTTCGATGTGTGGGTCATCAGGTGCTCGCTGCACACCATTAGCTTCAAGCACTTAATGTGCATCATCTGGTGTTTGAGACAGATTGTAGGATACAACCCTGCCTTATGGGTATCATCATGAGTTAAGGCAGTGTTGTTGGATACAATTCCTTGAATTAAATATTAAATTTTTGTTGTGAGTACTCCTAGATGTTTGTCCTTTGAATAACCGAAGTTTCTAGGGGAGAGCCACTTGGCTGCTTGCTTGGAAGTTATCAAGACCCTCTCCATTTGTTTGGATGCCTTGAACAGGGAGATACCAGGCAAGCAATCCCTTGGATGACTGGCCAGGTTGTCATGATGATAGAACCTGGCTGCTCTAAACACGTGGTGGGCACTCTGAAGAAACTCTGCTGTGGCTGCAAAGACCACTGTGATTGTGGCTGCGGTTGAAGCCAGGACTTCTGCCTGAGGAGGCTCTGCTCCAGTCACGGTGGTTCCATACAACTTGCACTGGCTTCAGATTATACTTCAGCCATAAGAAACTTTGGTTGGTGGGGCCTGGGAAGATGGCTTAGCAGTTAAGGTGCTTGCCTGTGAAGCTTAACGACCCAGGTTCACTTCCCTAGTACCCATGTAAGCCAGATGCTCAAGGTGGCACATGCATCTGGAGTTCATTTGCAAAGGCTGGAGGCCTTGGTATGCTAATTCTCCCTCTTTATATCTCTCTCTCTCTCTGTCTGTCTTTCTCGAACAAATAAAATATTTGTGGTTTTTAAAAAAGAAACCTTGGGGCTGGAGAGATGGCTTAGTTGTCAAGTGCTTGCCTGTGAAGCCTAAGGACTCCCGTTCAAGGCTCGATTCCCCAGGACCCACGTTAGCCAGATGCACAAGGGGGCGCACGCGTCTGGAGTTCGTTTGCAGTGGCTGGAGGCCCTAGCATGCCCATTCTCTCTCTCTCTCTCTCTCTCTCTCTTCTCTCTCTCCCTTTCTCTCTCTGTCTGTCGCTCTCAAATAAATAAATAAAAATAACAACAACAAAGAAAAGAAACCTTGGTTGGTAAGGCCTTATTGCTGAAGACACTACATGTTTCATGCTGTGGTTTCAGACACGTACTTGCAATAATATTGGGCCCATCAACTTGTTGTCATGAGTGATGGAGTAGGGCAAAAAAATGTATCAAAACAGAAGGAGGGCTAGACAGTTGGCTTAGTGGTTAAGGCATTTGCCTGCAAAGCCAAAGGACTTCAGGTCGATTCCCCTCAACCCACATAAGACAGATGCACAAGGGGCGCACGCATCTGGAGTTCGTTTGCAGTGGCTGGAGGCCCTGGTGCCAGCATTCTCTCTCTCCCTACCTCTCTCTCTGCCTCTTTCTCACAAATAAATAAATAAAAATAAAACTATAAAAAGTTTTTAAAAAATAGAAGGAATAGTTGGAAAGAAGAGGAGGTTCTGAGGAAGGGAGGTGGCAGGGGGAACAAAGGAGTGCGGTAAGAAGGAAGTATGAACATTTTTAGTAAAGTTTTAAAACAGTTTTTTTAAAAAGAAGCCTTGGTGACATCTAGATAACCCTGCCTGAGGTCATGCTGATTGGCCACACCCCTTTTTGCCCACTCAGAAAGTCCTGTTATTAGTGGAGACAGAAGCCATACACAAGACTGTCCCACCCCCTTTCTTGCTTTTCAGTCTCCTTGGATCAGTTCAGGAGGTTCCCTGCTTTGCATTACACCCTGTATTCAGTATTAGATCCTAATAAACGCATCTCTCTAACTGGGCTAGTTGCATGATGACAGGAGGTAAGGCTGTGGGAGAGTGATCCCCAAGGCTATAAGACCCTGAGGACACCTGGGGCTGTAAGCTCCTTATCTGGAAAGTTCCAGAAAGCCAATGGGAATAGAAGCTGCAGAGACTGAAAAAAGACTACAGAGGTTCTGAGCAGGCAGGTGGAGAGGCGAGACTGTGGAAGGCAAGAGTCTGCAAGGAGCCAAATAGAAGAACTGAAGACACCAGCCACGGACAGGGCTGCAGAGACCTGCCAATGGTTAAGGGCTCTGGGCTGGAACAGTACAAGCGAGGAGCTTTAATACTAGCTGCAGAATGTGGGGCCGCTGGCATTCAGCCTAGAGCAATAAGTGTCTGACTTGAGTACCTACAACCACAAATCTCCAGCTCTGAAAGCCTAGAGCCATAAGTCTCTCATTCTCAAGGCCTAGCACTATCCGCCTCTAGGTTTGGAAACACAGCCCATAAGCCTAGGCAGCCAAAACTGAGAGCTGTGCCCTTCCTGTTCATTTCCGTCTGAATAGAACAGAAGGACTCTCAACCCTTTGAAACAGTTTAACTCCCACAGCACCTCTGAAATGCAGACATCTTTTTGTCTTCCCTTCCAAGAGAGAAGCCCACGACTCTGAGGTGGAGAGCCATAAGCACAATCTCCGTGGACAAGTAGCATAGCCAAATGTTGAACTCATGACAGCAGTCAGGTTTTCACATTCATGGCTCATGTTTCATGCTGCCAAAAGCTCATCATCATTTCATGTCACCAGAGCCTCTGCTCCTGCCCTGCAGCCCCATGGGGGACCCCTACTCACTGGCGAAGTGAGACCCTTCCCGAAGGAGACTCCCAAAGCTTTCACAGTAAGGGAGAACTCTACTTGAAGATTATGTCTACAGGCAGTGAAAGGAAGGCTCCTATCATAGGCCATGCAGTGGGACCTCCTGGAAGTGTGCTTAAATCACTCCTTTCTCTCCCCACCTCCCCAAGCTACTTAGAATTCCCACTCCTTACCCTATGCCCCACCATCTCGCACCTCCCTTGTTCTACTCTGAAACCTTCAGAGCCACCTCCCTCTGACAAACTGCTTTCCTGTCCTCTTGCTGTTATTTTCCTCTGGCTGTGTCTAGTCTTTCTCAGAAGAATAACTCATCCCTCTTTCAACTCTCTAGCTTTCTCCTCCACGCGCTCAGCAGGTCACCCTACTAGATGGGAATCTAAGATGCATCGCCCTACCTCTTGAAAGGGTGACAGAGAGGCAGGGCTCTTGGATGGGATGCTTCCCCCACGCCATGCTGTCCCCCTCACCCTCTGCTCCATTTCCTTAGGGTGCAACCAGACCATCTACACCACCAGCAGCCATGAGGCACATCCTCGGCAGTGACTAATACGAGGGAGAGCATTCGTTCCTCAGGTGAAATCCGGCTCCCTGCGCTGCCTCCTGCTGGGACTTGCTCCCTTTTCTGCACCACAGGCCCTCAGGGTCTCAAAACAGTGAGTGGCACCCTTAATTCTTCCCTTGCTAATGTGCTGAATCCTTGTCTTGACAGAACCTAGGGAGTCATTAAACCAGGGTGTCTGATGCCACTCAGCCACACGACGACAGCCTGTTTCAATGTGTGACAATGTGCCGTGTGGATGTGCCAGGAACTATAGCCGACAAGGACACAGGAGACTTTGGCATAAGTTTTGGGATTTAGACTGAAGTCTTGAAACCTTGCATGTGCTGTTTAACTGTCTTCTGCCTCAGTTTCCTCATCTGAGAAACCGGTCCAGGTTACCCCCTGCTCCACCTTCCGGTAGGGTGGCGTTCGAAAGGCGAATATGTGGGAGAGAGGGCAGCGCTCCAGGAGGCTGGTCCAGCTGGTGGCAGCCATCCCCTTCCTTTGAGCGTCTTCATTTGTGCTGGATGCTGCGTCAGCCCTTCCAAAATGCAAAGAGGAGGAACGACTGTTGCCAGTGTGTGCTTGTCTGCTTTCCTCGGCTGTCTAACTTCCTGAAGACACGAATCAGCCAGGAGGCTGTGGCCTGGAAGCATGGGGCAGGGCTGGGAGGAGGAGCTGACCCCACAGTGGCCATGCTGTGTCATCGGCAGAGGCAGGGAGCCCAGAACAGCCATAAACAGCGCCTTGAGGTAAACAATGACCAACAGCTGGGGATTTTCCAAAGCTTCCCTCAAAAGCCACCTCCTCCGCCTGTCCAGGGATAGAACAAGAAACACCAGCTCCAACTCGAAGCTCAGAGTGCCCCATGCCCTTGTTCAGTGCAGACAAGGAGACAGCAGGCGATGAGCTCAAAGCCGTGTGTGGACAGATCTCTGTCCAGTGTGCCCTCCCTAAGCTGCTCCTGACCTGGAACCCAAAGGTCTTTCCTGAGGGTCTCTGTGTGTTTCCTTCCTGGGTCTATGAGTCATTACCCCTGTTCTGTGCTGTGACATGGCTGAACAGGACAGAAGCCCAACACTGAACGTTCCAAGGGACAGGGGCTCACCCATCCTCAGGAAACATCTATGCCAGGCACCCTATTTGGACATTCATACTCCCACCTGGAGCCAGAATGAAACTAATGTTTCTGCCACCGTGAAGGTGGCTGCTGGTAGTTGGAGAGAGAACCCATGAATAGAGAGGCACGCATTATGACACAAGAGAGGGAGAAATGCTGGGGAGCCAGGTGAGTGCGATGGAAATGAAAGGGAGAGAGCTGCTACTTGAAGGTCGCCGGACATTTGAGTGAGAGAGTTGGAGCAATCTTCACAGATCTGGGGGAGTAAGCAGCCCCAGTGGAAAGGGCAAAGTAGAATGACCCGGGGCGCAGGGCAATCGCTTATCAGCTGTCATAGCTGAAGAAGCCTGAGTGAAGGCGGAAGGGTTCAGGGAGGAGGTCAGAGAATGATCTGCTAACCTTTTAGGATGCTTCAAGTGTGTCCAACCTGTGGCCTGTGGACTGTCTGTGGCTGAGGGTAGCTTTCAAATGCAGCGCAACACAAAACTGAATACTTAGAACATAAGATTATTTTTGTGATTTTTTTTTTTGAGGCAAGCCCAATAGACTGACCTTTTCTTTATGTAAGAGAGGAAGAGAGAATTAGCATGCCAGGGCCTCCAGTCACTGTTAAGGAACTACAGACCCATGTATCACCTTGTGCGCATGTGGGGCCTTGAGGGCTTGTGTCACCTTGTGTGTCTGGCTTATGTGGGATCTAGAGAGTAGAACATGGGTCTTTAGGCTTTGTAGGCAAGTGCCTTAACAGCTAAGCCATCTCTCCAGCCCTGTGGGTTTTTTTTTTTTTTTTGGTTGTTGTTGTTGTTGTTGTTTTTGTTAACTCAATTGTGAAGTTCTTAGGCATGAACTTTGTAGATGACAACATCATTTCATAATGTCAAAAGGTTGGACATGCCTACAACCATGTCCAAAAGCCTGACTTCACTCTGAGCAGAACAAAAGCCACTGGAGCCCTCCGGGCTGAGCAGCGGTGTTTTCTGACTCAGGTGTGAAAGGGGTGATTTGCTGTTGAAAGACTGATTAGTTTCAAAAGTGTATTTTATAGGAAGAGCCAGTTAAAAAATGAGTCTCTGGGGCTGGGGAGATGGCTTAGTGGTTAAGCACTTGCCTGTTAGGCCTAAGGACCTGGGTTTAAGGCTCCATTCCCCAGGACCCACGTTAGCCAGATGCACAAGGGGGCACATGCGTCTGGAGTTCGTTTGCAGTGGCTGGAGGCCCTGGCGTGCCCATTCTCTCTCTATATATATCTGCCTCTTTCTCTCTCTCTGTCTGTCGCTCTCAAATAAATAAATTAAAAAATGAACAAAAAATAAAACTGAAAAAAAATAAATGAGTCTCTGTGAGCAGGGAGTGAGTGACAGAGCACAGAAAAGGACTCCAGATTCGGAGGCAGGATGGAGCCTCCTTCATAATCCTCCTTACGTGCGGCACCGTGATCTCTCTGGCTATGTTCCCCTTGGAATCCAAGGCTGCAGTGGGTTGTAATCACAGACAACCAGTGGCCTCTCTGTGGGCCCAGAACAGCCAGAAACCTAGGGCCTGGAAGGAACCTAGAGAGCAGTAGCCAGTCCCATGTCAGGGCTGAAGTCTTTTGGCAGCCCTTCCATTCAGTGGCCGTGCTGGAAAACGTTACGCACATGGCTTGGAGCGGGAGTAACTTTCACCTGAAGCATTTGCCAAGTCCTGTCATTTCTCCCACCATGGTGGTTTTGAGCTACAAATGGTTTAAACCTGCTAGCAAAATTCCTACAAGTAGGTCTACTGGCCCCGGGGAGCCAGTGTAAGCTGGTCCTGAGCCCATTGCCTACTGCCTTCTTGCTAAACACCTCAGATAGTATCCATTGCATTTGTCATACTCAGAATCCCGAGCCTGGGGGAGATGCAGAAGCCTTGGAACTTTATTCTCCCCAACCAGCTTCTTGTGAATCTCTCCATGGAAACAGAAAGATATCCAACTTGTAGAACACCAGTCAGGACAAGCTGTGGTAACAAACAGTACCTTCAACACTCAATAGGAACTGAGGATCAGGAAGATCAAAGGACATGCCTGCTTTGTGGCATGGTTGTCGTAGACATGTCACCTGCTATATACCGATTTTTGTGAAGATGAGAAGCCTGTGGACATAGATTCCAGACTTTGATAACATCTCTGGGATACAAGCTAGTGAGATGATGAGGAGGGCAGAGAAAGCAGAGAATGTCTAGAAGATAAAGCAGGTGCCAATCTAAGGATTTGTTTCTGGCATAAAGGAGGTGGGCTCTCACATAAGCCAGCTCCAATGTATAAATACCTACTAAAGTCAGGATGGAGAAAGACTTAGCTAATTATATTAAAAAATGACATCTGTTTTGAACTTTGTGAATGAAAAAAGAAATGGCCATCACTAAAGACACTGCATCACATACACACACACACACACACACACACACAAAAGGTAACTGGGTGAGGTAGTGCATATGTCATTTAATCTGATTCAGCCATTATATGTACACATATTTCAAAATATGTTGCATACCAGCATGATATGCATTTTGTCAATGAAAAATAATCAATTAATTAAAAAGCTCATACAGAAACTGGACATTTCGTTACAAAAGAGTGCACTGTTTATTTTCAGTGAACACTGAGGGAGAACAGGCCTCCCTTTTCAGAGGCTGAGAGGATGGGCTGAGACTACCCGGTAACATTCTGTTTAATGGCTTACATTTGATAGGATATTTGATCTGTACACCAATCCTGCAGGAATCGTCATCTATTTCATATATGAGAAGATCTCAAATGCCATGGACTGGCCATGACTATATATCCAGTGGGATTCAGAGCAAGTATCTGACTCCAAATGGGCATTCCAGAGTCCTACTTTCATGACCACTGTGGTCAGGATTTGTGCAGTTATCTGTTCAGTGGTTCTATTGCTTATATTTTTTGAAATACATTTATTTATGTGTGTGTTCATGGACACACACACATGCCAGGGTATCTAGCCACTGAGTCGAGATTTATGTGGGTGCCAAGGAATTGACCTTGAGCCAGCAAGATTTTTGAGCAAGCATGCTTAACCACTGAGCAATCTCCTCATATTACCCTACATTGCCCCCTCCACTGCTTCTCTTTAATGCATCTGTGTCAGAACAATGCACCATTGTCTCTACCACCTAATACGTGTGGCAGTCAATGCCGTAAGCTGGCCTCAGTGTCCTGGGGGAGTGAGGCTGCATTGCTGATTATACTACTGCTCTGAGGAGCTGTTGATTTCCTTGCTCCATGACATTAGGCTTGGCCAAATGACTTGTTCTGACAGCTACTTTACATGCCTGACCATGGCTGTGTCCTCTCCTTCCTCTTGTATGAGACCAAAGCACTCCACAAACACTTCTTCAGCCTAGGTTTGCAAGTGATGATGCCCATATGGAGCCAAGCCACATGGATATTCAACATGAGTCACAGGTAAACTGCTGTTGCTAGAGGCTGAGGTTTAGGGGCCATTCATTATGTAACGTAATGCAGTTTATACTGACTCGTGTCCCAATCTGGGTTCATTAAGTCCTGAGCATCAAAATGGCTCTTGTGTGGTGACTGAAGCTGTTAGGGAAGCTGCATGTTTCCCTAAGCTGAAGAGGAAAGAAAGTCAGTGGAAGCCAGTAGGAAGAATATTGTATCTTAATGAGTGTTAAGGGCTTTTAGAATTTCCCTCTGATAAATAATCATACAGGATTGTGCTTAGAATAGCACATGAATCATTTTAAAGTCTCAATATATATTATCATTTAATTATATTAACCAGTTCCACAGACAAACATTTTCATTATTTCCAGGGTTTCTTTTAGTGTTACAAATTATTTTTCAAAAGCAATAAACATCTGTGATATGTATCTGTGCACTGATCAAATGATTTCTGTAGAAAAAATTCCTGAAAATGGATTCACTTGGTTTATTCCTTCGAACATTAAGAATTCAAGCTGGTATTTGTTCTCAAACCACTTTCTAGAAATATTGTGCTGACAGTCTCATAAATGTAAGCCCATTTCTCCAAACACTTTATCTGAATTGGATTCTGCTATTTTTTTAATTTTCCAATTTGTAAGTTAAAATTACAATTTTCTGACTTTTATTTCACTGCTAGAGACAATAGTATTTTTTTTTTTTGTCTTACTTGATTTCTTCTTGTATGACTTGTCTTTATGTAGTCCATGGGAGCGAATACATGTCTAGTACTGAAAACCTCGTCAAAAGTCTATGGTTAATAAGGTCATGAGCCCTAAGGAAGCAGTAATACCTGCTATTGTCTGGCTAAATGCATATATTATGTGCACCAAACTGCCCTCTAACTACTTTATTATGTTTATACCCATATATTATATATACCCATATATTAATGCTACTCTTACTTTTGGTTAGAGAAGCTTCTCTTTTCAGATGGTACTGACCACTGGGGTTACTCAAAAGTAACCATAGTGCTGATCAGAAGTGACAGTGGAGAGTTCAGCATGAGACATTTCTATCAGACCCTCCAAGGTTTGGCATCCATTGCAGAAGAGGTGGTGGAAAAGAATGTAAGCAAAGGAAGTGCAGGACTGCTTACAATGCTATCTTCCAGATACAAAATGGCCTTGATATTCATGACCTCACAGTGTCTGACACTCCCTACACAAGACCTTCATAACAAGAGGTGGAAATGCCAAAATAGAAGAAACTAATGGGAAATAAAAGGGAATTCAATGGAGGGTGGATTTGGGAGGGAACGAATGGGTGTGGGGTGGGAATTATGGTTAATTGGCTATACTTATGGAAGCTGTCAATTAAAAAGTTTAAAAATGTTGAGCTGGCTGTAAATTATCTACACTAAAATGATCCTGTCATATTAGGACTTCCAGAGAATATATAAGCCTCTCCTTAAATGTGACCTGTGGATACACAATGAACTAGACTTTACATTAAAAAGTAATTCAGTAATGCGTAAGCCTATGTAATCCTAACAGTTTGGTAGCTGAAGCAGGAGCATCTTTGGTTCAAGGAGCACCTGATGCACATGTGGCAAGTCCCAGGCCAGCCTGGACTGCATAGTGACATTTTATGACAGAAAAAAAAAAACAAAATAAATAAGTAAATAAGCCGGGCATGGTGGCACATGCTTTTAATCCCAGCACTTGGGACACAGAGGTAGGTGGATCACAATGAGTTTGAGACCATACTGAGACTACAGAATGAGTTCCAGATCAGCCTGCTAGGGCGAGACCCTTCCTTGAAGAAAAAAACCACACACATAAATAAGAAAATAAATAATCCATATTCTATTTTAAAATCAAATTTATATTGTTACCTATTAAAATAGCAAAAAGTTCATTTATCATTTATTTAATTCTGTTTACCATGTCTCTTCCCATAGAGAAGACTATTAAAAATTTTTAAATATTTATTTATTTAAAACAAAGAGGAGGCAGAGAATGGGCATACCAGGTCCTCTAGCCATCTCAAATGAACCAGACGCCACCATTTGCATCTGGTTTATGTGGGTTCTGTGGAATAGAACCTGGGTCCTTAGGCTTCGCAGGCAAGTGCCTTAACCTCTAAGCCATCTCTCCAGCCAAAGATTTTTTTTTCTTAATAATCATATCCATCAGTCTTTTAGTTTAATGTCTCATGGTATATTTAGAGGCTTTCAGAATCCCAGGTTTATAACAGACAAGTGACCTATATATTCATTAATCACTTTCTGTGCTTTGTGACTTTACATTCAGCATTTGATGGATCTCAAATCCTTACTGGTCCTGCAAACTGCATAGGAAATGCATTCCCCATCTCCTGCTTATGGCTGTCTAGTAACTCCAGGATCACTCATTCTGAAACCTGTCAGTTCTGCTCACTGAAGTGGCACCTCCGCACCCCTCATTGCAGGCTCTCTGCACTTCTGCTTCCCAGTTCTTGGTGCCCCTTCACCCCCGCAGTGCCAAGCTTCTTTCATTACTGTTGCTCTCTGGTGGACCCTGGGATGAGGCGCAGATGCCTAAACTCTGAAGGCACAGTGCTTATATCAAGCCCCAAACTCTCCACTTCTGCCTGCATGACCTTGGGTGTCGCACTTACCCCACTGGCTCCCTTGTCTAATCTGTGAGCGGCAATCATACGCCTACCTGCCTCGCAGGCTTGTAGGAAGGGTCAAATGCTTGAACGCCTGTAAGGACTTCTTGAAGCAACAAGCGCCGGGACCGAGGCAGGGTCTTGCTTATCCATACTTGCGTTTCTTATTCTAACATCTAAAATAGAGCTACTGCGTAATATTCTGTCAATCTGATTTCCTCTATCCTCTCCTTTCCCATTTTGTTGGCTATTCTCTCCTTTTCTGAAATGAGGCCGAAAACGATCCTGTTGAAAAGAATACCCTACATAGAATTTGCAAGAGTTATGTTGGAAGTACAGAAAAAGAGAACCCCACAGGGTGGCAGGGCCTTCTTTTCCAAGAGACAAGGCTTCTTTCTTAATAGTTTCCAATCTCCTTTACCTCCCACTAGAGGATAGGTTTCTGCCTCATCCTCTTCCAGTACAACGTATGTTCCCTGACAGGTTCATAAATTCCAAGCTTTTGTGGTTGTGCTGTTAGTTAGAATGGGATTTGTCATTCACACTGCTGACAACACCACCATGCATGCACTTGGTTAGTTGGTAGCCTACCAGTCCACTGTAGAAGACCACTGTGTCATCCAAATTCGCTTTGGATTTTCCAGACAATCACATTGCCTCAAACAGTAATTATTTCCATCCTGCTTTCCAATTTAAAACAGCACGACACAAGTCACAACTTCAGCCATCTCCAGTTCATTTTCTTCTGTTTCCTTTTTCTTTCTTTTTGTTTTTTTTTCCCCTCCCCTGCAGTCTGGGGTTACATTTCTTAGACTTTCCATGTGGGCCTTCCAGTCTCTCTCCTAACTTTAATGGAGATGTCCCTCTTCCTACTCAGCATAATGCAGGTGAATGCTCGCAGGACAGCTCGGTGGTTTGGGTTTTGCTTTTCCCTGGGCACAGAGTGAGCTGAGAGGAGCTCGGAGCGGCTGGCTTTGGCAGGGGGGGGGGGGGGGGGGGTCCCTGGCCGCGCGGGCTGCGCTGCACCGGGGCTGAAGTTTCAGCCTGCGTTTCCGCTTGAACGGCGTCCAAGCCTTCCCTTTAAAATGCTTGGGCGGCCGCGGTTCGGCTCAGAGCGGCTCTCGGCGGCTGCCCGGGACCCGCCACGCCGCCCGCCCGGCGCTGACTCAGCCGCAGCCGGGCCGCTCCGCCGAGCGGGACCCGGGGAGCGCGCGTCCCAAGCCCGCGCCCGCGCCGGGAGCCCCGCGCCGGGAGCCCCGCGCCCCGCGCCCCGCGCCGGGAAGCGCCGCAGCGCGCGAGCCGCCTGCGTCCCGGGGCTTGAGGCTGGCGGGGCCAGGGTCGCGAGCGCACGGGACGCGCCTGCCCAGGTAAGACTGCGGGAGCTGCATCTCGAGCATCCTCCCTGCGGGGCGGGGGCGCAGCGTCGTCCGTGCCTCGGGGACCACCGCGTGGGACCCCCCCGCTGCCGACGCCAGATCTGCTAATGCGGCCCGGCCTGGCCACGCCGCGGCCGCTAGGGAACCCGCGAGGCCCGGGCCAGGACCCCTCCGCGGCCCCGAGCCCAGCGCCTCCGTCGGCGGGGAGGGCCAAGCCCGAGGGCCAGGTGACAGCAGCGCTTAGCATGCACCAGGAAGGTCTCAGAGTTGCAGCAGCCCGCTGCCTTGAGGGGGACTCAGGGAACGCCTGGGAAACAGGGATGGTGGGTTCAGATCCATCACCTCGCCATGGAAGATCCTGGGCCCCCCGCGGGCGCTTAAAAGATCCTGGGAGTGTGAGCTGCAACTGAATCAAAGTTAGAAATTCCCTCTTGTCAAGTTGAGTGCCTAAAATTCAGTATGCTTGTGGCTGACTGTAACAGATTCTCATCAGTGTAGTCGATGAAGGTCATAACTGATGGAACTTCTGGAGAAAGTTCTGTTGGTGGCAGTCTTTCTTAAGAATTGTCAAGTCTCACTTGGATTTTTGTTCTTTTTGTGCAAAAAGTCTAACCCAAGCTTTCAAATGGTTCTGCGCGCAACCGCCCCCCCCCTTCCCTCTTGTCAGTGGAGAGCGATTCTGGTGATGCTCTGGGGAATGCTTTATGGTGTTTAATTTGATAATAGAGTCTTGGCTGCCCACAGAGAAAGTTCTGGAATGAAAACTCTCAAAAGTCCAAGGAGATCCTCCATACTTCGGATTTTCCTGGGCCTTGTAGGTCCCAGCCAGAGGACCAGAGCTTTTTGCTTAACATTGTAACCCAGGCAGCCTTCCTCTTTCCTATTAACTGTGTGTCCACTGAATCCCAGATCCAGTGACACAGGCTCTGAGTCTCCTATCCTAGGATTCCCTCTCCCTCCGCAAGCTTGTTTCTTGAGGTAGGCTACAAAAGCCCTAATTTTTTTTTTTTTTTTTTTTACAATTCATGTTCTGCACAGTAGGTTTAGATGATCATAAAGCCGAACACCAGACCTTAAGATTTATGATTTATAAATGGGTTGTTTGTTAAGGTTACATTTCCAGGGGTGGCTTAGCATAAGATATGCACCAGCTCCGAGGACACATTAGCGGGGAAATTGTGCCAGTAAGCCTTCCTTCCTAGGAAACCTGCTCTGAAACAAATGGCTTTATCTTTATCCAGACGAGGAACTGTGAGTAAACTGTTCAATTATTCTGTCTGTTAATCTTTGCATTGATATAGCGTGGTTCCAAAGGACTGATTTCTCAGGCACCTTTCCAGTAATACTATTTAACATTTCTGAACAAAATTCAACTAATGAATGCATGAGGTATAATGCGTCTCTGAATTCACCTAAGTGTGGACAATTATAGAAGATTTCTGACTGTTTAAGGATGAAAATGAAAATCTGAAATGAGCGAGGTTATGACAAAAGGGATATAGGGGTGTGCGTGTGTGTGTGTGTGTGTGTGTGTGTGTGCTTGTGTACCTGAAAAACTATAAGTTCAGTGACTACTTATGAACTCTGATTTAGAGAACTGCATAGCTTTCCAGGTTATTTCCTTATTGGATTAATGAAAGAGCCAGTCATTCTGAACATGTGGCCTTGCTAATCGTTCTTGGGCAAATATTTACACTACAAGGGTACAATATCACAGCGCAGACTCAAAATTGACAGCCCTATGGCGACTCACATAGAATATTGCTAAAATTCAACACTATTTCCAAGACTTATATTGGACACTGAAATGACATCAAGGAATATGTCCTTACATTATTATCCTGTCTCTGACAAGGTTCCAAGTCTCTGAGGTTAATGCTTCTAATAAGTTCAAATGTGAAGGAAAGCCATAATGGTTCTGAATTCTGGCGCTGAAAGCTCTGGAACTACTCCATGTCTGTGTGTCTTAGGTAACTGAAGTTTGTTATTTAAAGTGACATTTTTGAATATTTGCATTGCTTTGGAAGAAAATACCCCTAAAGTGTGGCATGTGCCTCCTACCATCAGAGAGTTAGCTAATGGGAGTTTGCATTTCCTGCCAATTCAGGGGCATCACGTTGAAAATTATTTATCCTGAGTACTCTGGGAGAAAGCTCATGAGCATGTGTTTGGGACCCACCATCAGTGTGTAGTCCTGGCTCTGTCACTAGTTAGGTGACCTTCAGTGAGTCACTTTGCTTAGCTCTGGTTCTCTTATTTATTGAGCCCCATGATAGTCAATACCAGGTCAGTCCCATTTATTAAGCACCCACTACCCACCAAGCAGTTTGTATGAGCAATCACTAAATTCTCAGCCTAGCCATTTTATCCCTACTTTCCTGATGGGGAAACTGATGGCCGAAGAGCTGTTCAAGGCTGAATGAGAGGAGGGGAATGGGGCTTCCAAACTACAGTGTCTGACTTTGAAGGTGGTGCTCTTCTCCCTGTGTTGTACTCACTGCATGAAGTCGTGCAAAGGAAAAATCCATGATAGCGTCAGCACTCAGAACTCATGCAGGCCATGTACCCATGATCAGCAGTTACTACATTTATAAACTAGGTAACTGTTGCGGCCAGATTTTCCTTGCTGGAACAAACACCCAACCAGAAACAGCTTATGGGAGGAAAAGGTTTATTTCAGGCTTACAAATCCCAGGGGGACACCGTCAGTGGCAGAAGAAGCTGACTCAATTCTGTAGCTCCAAGCAGAGAGACACCACCAACACACCAGCAAGAACCAACAATCAGAGCTCAAACTGCTCTTCACACACCTTAGGGCTGGATTTAAGACCTTCCCCCAGTGAGATACCTCTTCCTGAGCAGGGCTGCACCTGCCAGAGACTCAAGCCTGAGTCTATGGGGCCATACACTCAAACCACCACAGTGACTACTGCCTTTGCTGGGGTGATGTGGGAATTGATGTCTTACACGAGTGAACTGAGCACACAGTCCTTGAAAGCGGTTTATTCTTGGTGGTGCCCCCCATTGTTTGCTCCTTGGCTTCACTGTGGGCATTGGTGCTCAGTAGGTTTTCTCCATGTGACCTTCTTCACACACCTGGACATTCTGAGTGTCCACTTGATACTTCAAACCCTTCCAGGTGAAGCCTCCTTGGGAAACATATTCTGAGGGAAATGCAGGGAGGTAGTGTCACCAATGAGAAGGGAACAGGTAAGGTCAGGGTACCTACTCTAAGAATCCCTCTAGAGCCACGCACACTTTTAAGAGGCTCATGTAACACAGAGGGGCTCTATACAAATGGACACACTCCTGAGTTGCTATGGCCTTGGCCTCCACACCCTTTCATGATGTCCTGATCAGTTGTGGGTCCAGGAGTGTTTCTGCTCCTCATTCCATAGCTAGACTGAAAGCAAGACATGTGCCTCCCTGGCCCTTCTCTCAAGGCCCAGTCACCAATCTGGGCCCCCAAGATCTTTTAGAGTGTTTTTAAAGTCTGTTCTTTTATTTTAGTTTTAATTGACCCATAATACTTGCACATATTTATGAGAGACTTTCCAGATTTTACCATTCACACGGCAAGGACAGGCCCAGACAGAGAAATGAAATGAAAGGACACTTTGTCAATTAGATAACAGCCTTTCAGACTTTCCCATTGAAACCTACTAGTGACAGAAGATGTGACCCTAGGGTCTCGAGAAATGGCTGCAAGCCAAACATTTTGTTTTCATACAGCTTTCACTCTGTCTTTAATGGAATTTTGTATCCTGTATCTAAAGGATCTCATTCCTAGTGCCTTGGCCCTATCTCAAGGAATCCATTCCTGCCCTTGAAACAGCAAACTAACAAGGGATCCTGAGGTCCTCCAGAGATGGGAGCAGGACAGAAAGGCAGGAATTATGCCCTTAAGTCCAGGCTGGGGCAGACAAGGGTGGCTGCATTATAATGCCCTTTCCATGGACATCAATTTTCATACTATTGGCCATGCTGAGGTGATCAGAGATGGCAGGCATGATAACATCTGTTTGTCATCCAGAGATTCATAGCTGACACATGCCCCCACATTGCATGGCTTAAGTCATCATACCTGACTCCCTCTGTCACCATAGGCTCTCCCTGGCTCGGGTAGAGCTTCCTATGTTGTAGAAGGCTGTTAGAAGGGAAAAGGCATACATTTGTCACAGCTCCTCCTGCCCAGAGCAGACATTGCTAGGTGATCATGCAGCCAAAATGAGGCCTCAGAATCCTCCTCAACAGTTGCTTGGAGTTGGATCAGGATACGGTGTGCAGGTGGGTAGCTCGGGGGATGGGAAGCAGTTGAGGAATTTTAAGCCAGGTGAGTGATGTAATGGCAAAACCCCTGCAAGTATTTCCTTCCTTTCCTGACCTCTTCTTCTCTCCCAAAGTCAAAGGGTCATCTTTTTAAAAATACCCCTGTGCAGCCAAGCACGTCCTAACACCCTCCTATACTGACTCACCCTTTCCTGGTTATTGACACTCTACTGCCTGGGCCTGAGAGAGATGTGTTTGTACCTACCATGGGCTACTTGCCTTATATCTGGTGTGACGTATACTACCAGGACTGGAGAGAACAAGACCTGATGTTTGGTTTGTTTGTATCTGAAAGGACAGAGTTTATGATGGCACAGCAACGGGGCTTCGTGCATGGAAACCTGTGAGTCACTTGGAGGGCAGGAGTAGACCTGCCATCCAACACCCCCTTAGTAACATGGTCTTTAGCTTCCAAGATGACCTCACTCTAGAAAACAGTGTTACCCTCTCTTGTTAACTGACCTCTCAGAGAAGCCCTTGTCTTCAGTGGCTAGATACTATGGACCCACCTCCCAGGAAGGGAGCTCCATTCCCCTGGCATCAACCGTAAGGCAGAATTGTTCAGTCACCATGCAGGCAGGTGTCCCCTTCTCTGTGTCCCAGTTACAATATTAACATACTCATTTTCAGCTCTGCAGAAGAATGGGGGAAAGATGCCACTTTTAGCAAAACCATAAAGCCCTGCTCTCCCCAGTGGCCACATCTCCAAGTGAACAAGGGCATTATTGTTAATCAATATACATGCCCAGCAAAATCGAACCCTCCTAGAATTTGTCTGTCTTATGCAGTGGTTTCTCTGATTTCTGAGACATCCTCTTAGAAAGATGAGTGACTTCTATATAGTGTGGAGAGGGTTGAGTGGCAGGTCCAACCGTCATCTATAAGTGAACTGTCTTCCTTACTACCACCCCCTTCTTCTCCCAAAGACGAAGGCACTCTTGGTTTGAGACCCCTCTGAATGAAGCACTAGTGCTGAGGCTTGAGAGAGGATCTAAAGGAAGACCTTTCTAACATGGCCACTGCTGCTAAGATGGCAGAAGAATAGGGAGAAGAGACAGATGTAGTCACCGGAACCTTAGCTGCTCCACTCATCAAGTCCAGCACCTTGGGGAAAATTCTCCCAGGGGTGTGGGGGGGAACACAGGTGCCACTGTTATCAAGTCCTAAGTCTACTTACTGCTGCATGACTCCAGATACATCATCTCCCTACTGCTCTGAGCCCCCACTTCTCCTGGTGAAATGGAGATAGGAAGATGGCCTCCTAAGTTGTGGGGGAGCTTACAGAAGAGACACACAACAGACATGCAGAGACACAAGGGAAATTCATGTGGTATCCGAGTCTGACTGTGATGAGCACAGTCGAGAGGTGCCTGAACAATTGGGGTGGAGGGGAGATGAGGTTCTTCTTCTAAAATACCAAGTCAGGAACTCAGTCCTCACATCTAAAGCAGAACTTCCTGGCCGAAAACTAGCAATGAACATTTAAAAATTAAAAAAAAAAAATGTGTGTGTGTGTTTGTGTGTACATGCTTGAGTGTGACAGGGCCTCTTGCCGCAGCAAATAAATACCACTTTTTGCATCTCATTTACGTTGATGGCTTGAGATTTGAACCGAGGCCATAGGCTTTACAAGCAAGCATCTTTAACCACTGAGCCATCTTCCCGGCCCTGGCAATGCACATATTTAACAAACTCCGTGATATATTTTAGAATCTAAAGTTTGAGAGGTACCAACCCAGCTTGAGCGCATGAGTGGAGTTTACCCATTTACTTAACCTCTGAATTCCCAGTAAACTGGACAGAAAAGTGCGTGTCCTCTGTCCCCCTCTAAAAGCAGACGCACACATTAGCTCTCACGATGGGCTTCTGCAAGGGCATTTCTTAATTTTCTGCTCTCCACAAACGTCACGACATGGTTGGCTGTCAGTGCTGTCTGTAGCCAAAGCTCCCCAGTCCAGCTGACGTGGCCCTATCTTCACTACTGTCACCCTGGAAAATCACAGAAGGGCGAATGACGAGACCCGGATGTAGAGGGAAGCCACGGGGCCTCTAGCTCCGATGCCATTGTCTCTTTTAACAGCCGCTCGCTCGCTGCAGCTTACGTCCAGAATTGCTTCAGTGTTAATCTGTAGAAGGAAGCGTCTCTGTTCATATTTGCTTTGTCATGTGCGTGTTTCCGTCACAGTGTAAAGCGAATGCTGGAATTATTAGAGAAAACTTGTTCCTTTGGAAGGCAGGATTTTAATAGCTGAGTTCTGTGGCTACAGAGTAATAAATGCCTCCCTTTTACATTTTGTTGTTGTATTTTGGTTTTTGTACTGGGGGTTGAGCATGGGGTCTTATGATGCTAACTAAGTGGGCATTCTACCACTGAGCACACTCCCAACCCCTCTTTACCTTTTACATTTTCTTTCCTGGAAAAATACTCTTTTAAGTACTCAAGTTACAGATGTGCGATGTGGAAGTTTCAGAATATGTTGGAGAAGACAGTAGGAGGAAGGTACTTCCTACTATCCAGGGCATGGGCACGGTCTCACGGTTTTTCCTCCGGTGTTTTCCTCCTCTCTATATTTTTTTTTAAATTGCATTTTACATAAAGCGGAGGTCTGTGGGGCTGAGGCTCAGTAAGCCGGGGTCGTGAGGGCGTCTCTGTGTGGATCCTGTAGCAGCACAGGTCCCAGGCCGGCAGGGATCCTTGACGCTGATGACGGATCTCCCATCCAAGTACTCACTCGTCCTGACGCTGCTTAGCTTCTGAGATCAGCCCAGATCCTGTACGTTCGGGGTGCCATGGCCATAGACCTGGGCTCTCTATATAGTAGGCAGGATTTGGGCCACAGAGCCCAGGCATGGGAGTTCAGGTGGAGAGGGCAGTGGTGGAAGGAAGTAGAGGTGGAAAGGACTGAAACTCATTGTGGCTCTTCAGTCACTCATGGAGAGCTAGAGTCCATACTCCTCCCCCAGCACACTGGACGACCTTTGAGGCTGCCTCAGTGGACCTAAGGGGGTAGAAATGACTGAGGTGGGCTGAGGCGGAAAAGGTCATGCCATTGCTGCTGCTCCCTCTTGGGACATTTTCCCTGCGACCCTTGAGCAGCCAGGTCAGGAGCCAGCTGCCCAGAAGCTGCCCTGTGGAGATCATGTGGAAAGAAACAGAGAGCCCCACCTGTGAGTCTCCCCAGCCCAGACACCGGATCTGTGAGCACAGGACCTTCTCCAGGCCCCCAGCGACAGAACTCCAGTCACCCTTCCCCGCCCCCATGCCCGATTCATGAGCAAAGTAAATGATTGTCGCTAGTCTTTGAATAAATAACCAGGACAGTCTCTTTGGGAACAGCAGTACTTTAGTCTTGAGGTAAACAGATTGCCAAAGGCAAGGTGCCCATGAGCTTGGCTGGGGCAGAACTGAGAGGCCTTGATGACAGGCATGAGAGGCCTGCCTGTGGAGGTATAGACTGACGACAGCTGGTACATGCCCTGTTGCCTCTGCTGGGGTGTCCTTGGTGCTTCGTATGTCACTGTGATCCCCGTCCTCACCCCGACTCTGTGAGGCAGGCACTCTGATCGTCAGTTCTGTGGACTCGGAGTCTGTGCTGGAGCTCATAAACCCGGTGAGGGCTGTCCTTCAGACCCCATGCGCTGGCGTCATCTCCGCTGCCCGCCCCGACGTTCGGTTCCATTAGCTGGAGGCTGCTGGGACCCAGCTGCAGCTGTCCACTGGGAGTCCCTGTGTGGTGTGAGGTACCTCATTGACTAGCTAGGGGCTGAAGTTTCTCTTCTCTTTGGGAAAGACGCAGCCCCACAGGCTTTGGGACCCATAGCGTCAGCATGACCAGGAAACGTGCTCAGAGGTCCACTCCTGGGCACTCGAGTCTCCTCTGCTCCCGTGGCAAAGTGTATGGCAGCCCTGTCCACAGCCGCACGTTCCGCACACTGTGTTTGCTGTGAGCCCACCCGCATTGACTCGGGGGAGAGCCTGCCAGATCTTGAACAGGCTGACGGCATGGTGACACTTCACCGTTGTTGAAACAAAGACTTCTCCACACCGTGTGCTCTTCCTGCGACATGTAGTCTGACTTTTCCCGACCAGTGACCGACCCGAGAAGCCGTTGGCTGCTGGCCCACCCTCTCTCAGCCACTTCTGTGTCAGGCTCGGCCTCCTTGTGGTCTCTTTCGTTAAGAATGCTGTAAGGAGTGCTCGCTTTGGCAGCACTTATACTAAAATTGGAACGATACAGAGAAGATTAGCATGGTCCCTGTGCAAGGATGACACGCAAATTCCTGAAAATTACTGTAAAGACTGGAAGGATGGCTTAGCGATTAAGGCACCTGCCTACGAAGCCAAAGGACCCAGGTTCAACTCCCCAGGACCCACAGAAGCCAGATGCACAAGGGGGTGCACACATCTGGAGTTCATTTGCACTGGCTGGAGGCCCTGGCACACCCATTCTCTCTGTCTCTCTCTCTCTCTACTTACCTATTTCTGTATCCCTCTCTCTGTCTCAAATAAATAAAATAAAATCTTTTTAAAAATACTGCAAGTGCTGGGAAGGTTGCTCAGTGGGTAAAGCACTGGCCACTCCAACGTGAGAACCTGAGTTCAGATCCCCATAACCCACTTACAGCCAGATGCACTAGTGCATGCATATAACCCCTGCTCTCCCAAGATGAAGTAGGAAGGCCCTAGAAGAGAGAGGGCCAAGACACCTGGTACACGCAGCAGTGGCCAAGGAACCAAGAGACCCTGCCTTAAGGCGGAAGGTCAGGACTGAAATCTGAGGCTGTCTTCTGACCTCCACATGTACACCATGGCGTGTACATACCCACCACACACAAACGCATACACACAAGGGTTTTTCTCTTCAGTATATTGCAACCTTTATTATCTGTAAGTGCATATTGCTTTCTATATCCTTTTTTTTTCTATTTTTATTGACAACTTCTATATTTACAGAAAACAAACCATGATAACTCCCTCCCCTCCCCCACTGTTGCAGTCAGGAGGTTCTCATTGCTAGTAGAAATCACCCAACCAAGAGCAGCCTGTGGGAAAAGAGGTTTATTTTGACTTATAGGCTTGAGAGGAAGATCCACGATGGCAGGGGAAAATGATGGCACGAGCAGAGGGTGGACATCACCCCCTGGCCAACATAAGGTGGACAATAGCAACAAGAGAGTGTGCCAAACACTGGCAAGGGGTCACTGGGTGTAGCACCCATAAGCCCGCCCCCAACAATGCACCATCTCCAGGAGATGTTAATTCCCAAATCTCCATCAGCTGGGAACCTAGCATCCAGAACACCTAAGTTTATGGGGGACACCTGACTCAAACCACCAAACCCACTTTCCCCTTCATAACTCCACTCTCCATCATATCGCCTCCCTCTCTCTGTTAGTCCCTTTTATTTTGATGTCATCATCTTTTCCACCTATTATGAGGATCTCACACAAGGTTTTTAAAAAGAACACTGTGAGGGGCTGGAGAGAAGGCTTAGCGATTAAGGCGCTTGCCTGCAAAGCCAAAGGACCTAAGCTCCATTCCCCATGTCAGCCATATGCACAAGGTGGCACATGCATCTAGAAGTTGCTTACAGCAGCTGGAGACCCTAGTGCTCCCATTTTATATCTGCCTCTCTCTTTATCTATCTATCTCTCAAATAAATAAATAAAAATAAAAATATTCTAAAGAGAACACCGTGAGCGTCACTGCACCCTCACTGTCCTGAGCCAGCGCACAACGTGTCCTCTGGCCTCATCTGCTCCTCTGATGTTTGCTGCTGGTCTCAGCGGGGAGAAAGGCATTGGCAGAGGCCTGTGCAATTGCTTTTTGTTCAGCCAAAAACAAGCAGACATTTTCAAGGACTCTCAGTAGAGGAAGGTAATTATAACAGCTGGATTGATCTTCCTGTTTCCCACATCCTTAGTGACCTGCAGGTGGAGTTGGGGGAGACGAGTGATCACTGGACAGACTCATTTCGATCACTTGGAGTGACCATCGCGTAGGGGCAGCCCCCATGTCTCTTTAGGTGCCTCTGAGTCTTCTCAACCTGCATACCACTGAGAACCTGAATAAAATATAACTAGACTCAGTGACTTGCCTATAGGGCAGCCCCTCTGAGGCTCTCCAGACTCTTGCTTGCCCTCTGTATGGCCGGGAGTGTCAGGTTTCCCCAATACTCACTTGCCCTCCCCTAGATATGAGCAACCCAGTTTTTTCCACTCGGGCAAAATGCTCATTCGTGAGTATTTATGCCAGTCTGCCAGGGTGTCATTGGTTCATCATTATGAGAGGGGCTAAGGGAGCTCACCCCACTGGTGACTGCAGGGGGACCCAACCCAACATGGGGCAGCCTGGTCTGCACGCTCTTCTTACCCATGGGGAATAAGAGGAGGGCTTTGCATCTCCATTTTGCAGGAAGGTAGGAAAGGGAGATGAAAATGGTCTAGACTCTCCATTCTCATGCTGTGCTATCCTCGCTTCGTGCTAGAGAGTAACTCTGGTCACTTGTACAAGGTGTGTGTTGCCTGCAGCCCAGGGCACCGGCCTGTGAAGACTACCACTCGGGCCTCTACTCTCACACCTCAGCCCTCACCCCAGGTAGCACACATGCCTTCCTTGTAGGCCTTTTCAGCTTTGCCCCAGAGAATATACTGAGGTGACAATTGGTGAAAGGAATCTGTCATTCACATAAACACACACACACACACACTTAGTACAGTGATACGCATGACGCCACCACTGTCTGATACACATCTTGCACGTTATGCCCCAGGCTCAGGGGACATAACACATTGGATTCTCCAACCTGGAGTATCATATAATAACCTTTAACCCTTAGGTCACACAGAAGTCCCTGGAGCTCCCATAACCTTTGGAATGGCAGGTCAAGGGAAACAGGCAGGTGCCATTCACATCACTGCCTTTCTGAGTGAAGAGGAATCCAAGAACTGGCAGGTGGAAGCCACAGCTCCTTCTGTCACAGATCAGTTCTCTGACCAATCCAAGGCTCCCGAGCTCACAAGACAGCAGAGCTTGCAAACTGGAATTTCTGCCCTGCTTCTTGAAGTCATAAGTGCAGGAGGTGGCAAAATAAGATGTCTGTGGAGGGCTGGAGGGATGTCTTAGCAGTTAAGACATTTGCCTGCAAAGGCCAAAAGACCCAGGTTCAATTCCCCAGGACCCACGCTAGCCAGATGCACAAGGTGGTACATGAGTCTGGGGTTCGTTTGCAGTGGCTGGAGGCCCTGGCACGTCCATTCTCTCCCCCCCCCCCACTCTTTCTCTCTGTTAAATAAATAAATATAAATAAAATATTTAAAAAAAGATGTCTGTGGAGACCAGGCCAGCAGGTGGGACTGAGTGACCATGCATAGGAACTCTGAAAAACAGAAACACAAGCAATCTGAAGGGGGTTCCAACTCAGCTTTTGCTGTGCATTGCTACTCCAGACTGTACCCCCTGACTATCTTCCAAATGAGGAAATACTGTTTCATCTGAAATCTTAATGACCAACTCTTTCAAATACTAACAAACTCTGCAGCCCACGTATCGCATGCCTCCACTCGATCAACATGACAGCTGCCAACGTTGTGACCTTTGATGTCAGCAGATCAGTAAGATGTTGCTCAGGCAGGTTTTCCAATGGAGAAGGTGGGGAACAACGTTGCTTCAACCATCGTCCTCTGGGGGTCCGTAGTTCAGACGAGAGATCAGAGCTCTACTGGTGGAAGAGGAGCCCAATGAAGGCTTTCTCGGCTTCCCCTTCCTGCCCTGTGGTATCTAAACCTGAGCTCCTTTGTCGAATGCTTCTCCATTAACTTCTTCCCTAGGCAGATGTGGTGGCCGTGATCCCAGCACTTGGGAGGTGAAGGCAGGAGGAGAAGGGATTTGAAGTCAGCCTGGGCTACTTAGTGATCAAGGCCAGCCTAAGCTGCGTAATAAGAGCCTGCCTGTGTCCAAAAGCCAAGGGCTGGAGATGTAACTCCGTAGTAGAGTGGTTGTATATCACACACAAGACCCTTCTGGTCCCCCAGCACCAGTGGGGGTGGAGGGAGAAAACCCTTCTTGTCCTTATGGGAAAATCTCCCAGTGTGGGCCAGGAGTTTCTGCAGACTACAGAGATGAGAACTTGCCGCCACATTTTTAGAGCACCATAAAGGACCCTTTGGGTACAGAAAATCATTTCAGGCAGTCCCTCCGTACACGTCCAGATGCCGTCCCCTTATCTCTTCTGATGCCACTGGGTCTTCTCAACCTGCCTGGTGTGTAACGGATAAATAGATTCAGTGACCCACACGGCCCAGCCAGCCCTTTTGAGCCTGCGTTTTCCCCCTCATTCCTGTTCTGCCCGCCTCATCTGAATGATACTGGAATGAAAGGGGGCATATGAACACGATGATGTTTGCGGTGGTGCAGCCAGTCAGAGGACAGGGTGTGCTCTCGTTTTGCCCACCAATGTCCTTTACTCATGAGACGAGAAGAACTTGACTTTGGCATTTCTGCTTCTCTTTGCCAGATCTGCTCCAGACAGACTTCCTGGAGGAGGCCTAGTGTCATGAATTTCAGAACATACTGACCATCAGGACTCACAGCTTGGGATCTCAGTGTATGGCTGTGATGCATGGGCACCCGTCACTCTGCAGCCTGTTTGGTCCTGTCAGGTGGGGAGGGTATGAGCCAGAGCAGCTGCTGTCCCTCCTCTGCGTGGTCACTGAGTGCCCGCTCAGCACCAAAACAGAGATGAGAAAGTGAGGGCTCCCTGCCCTCAGAGCTGCCAAAGCCTTTGCACATTGGAGCATGTGCAACTAGAGGTCACAGGAAATCCAGAAGGAGCATCCCCTCAAGAGAATTGGCCACTTCCTCCCATCTGACTGGACGGGCAACGCTATAAAGCAATAATCGTAAAACTGTTTTGAAGGGAAAAACTAAAACAACAGAAAAGAAAACCTCCAAAGGGCATCCCCAGTTCAAGTCAGAGGATGTGACATTTGAATTTGGCCTTAAAAGATTGTCTGGGTTCTCTAAGAAGAAAAAGGACCAAGTCATAAAAGTGGGGAAGCCTGGGCTGGAGAGAGGGCTTAGTGGTTAAGGCGCTTGCCTGCCAAGCCTAAGAACTCAGGTTCAATTCTCCAGATCCAACGTAAGCCAGATGCACATGATGGTTCATGCGTCTGGAGTTCATTTGCAGTGGCTGGAGACTCTGGCACACCTATTCTCTTTCTCTTTCTCTTTCTCTTTCTCTTTCTCTTTCTCTTTCTCTTTCTCTTTCTCTCTCCCTCTCTCTCTCTCCTTTCCTCTGTCTCAAATAAAAAAAAATCAAAGTGGGAAAGCCAGCATTGTGGGTAAGAAGTTAGGGAGTGGAGAACAACAAACATAAGAGAATCAGGAGCAGAAGAGAAGAGAAGCAGGTCCCTCAGCCCTCAGGACATGGAAAATTGGCATGTCTCCCACTGCCTCCTCCCTCCAAAGCCCACTCGTTCTTCCAGAGTGGGGAAAACCCTTAGTGGAAAGCCTCCGAAAAGGACACCTGGGTAAGGCTCCTCTTGTCTTGACGCTGGGGAGGATCCAAGTCTAGTGGTCACACTCGCTTCCACATAGGCCTATTCAGCCTCAGCTCCATGTCCTAACTGTCTGGTACTGTTCCACCAGAGAGACCGCCTGGCTCTCCTGACTCAGTGCCTCTCCCAAGGCCTAGGAGGGTGCTGTGCTGAACACAAAACACAGCGTACGGAGCTCACAGCCAGATGCAGTCTTCCCGGAGCAGCAGCTGCATTTGCTGAGCGCTGGCACCCTTTGTGCTGCCTGGGGTGTACGTACGATGGGGGTTCCCAGTAGGCTATGTTAATGCCTAGTAAAGCAGGATGGACGACAAAGGAAGCCAAACTTGGCCTGGGAAAGTTCTAGCCGCGTTCCGCAACCCCCCCCCCCCGAAACACAGGTGACTGCACTGAGAGTCACATACTGCCTTATTATCTGAAAATGGCATTACTTATTATCGGCTGTGCATGCCTTTATTCATCGGATTTATTTTTAAGTGGCATTTGCTATCGACTTTCACATCCTGTGCAGAGTGTCTTCAATAAACAGATGTATCTTCAAGAGTTCTTATCAATGAGTCAGCGAGACAAATTAGCCGCTAAGATCTTGCTCTCCTTAACAGGATGTCTAGAAAATTCTCAGGACTTCCAGAAGGGAGACTCTAAATTTACACTATGACTTGAAACTGATTCTGTTGCTGAGAGCTAGGGGGTGGGGAGACCAGAAGCAATGAGATGAGTGTGCAAATGAATAACTAGTGCCCACTTGCAGATCAGTTTAATACGACCCCATCAAGGATGCCTGGCAGAACAGGAAAAGTGAGAGAGTGGCAGAGAGAGACAGAGAGAGAGAGAGAGAGAACTTAGTCTTACCTGGAGATAAGGGACAGGGTCGCATGCAGGTTCTTTTGTTTGTTTTTCGGGTTTTTGAGGTAGGGTTTCACTCTAGTCCAGGCTGACCTGGAGTTCACTGTGTAGTCTCTAGGTGGCCTTGAACTTGCAGTAAGCCTCCCAAGTGCCAGGATTAAAGGCATGTGCCACCATTTTACTTACTTATTTTTTGGTTTACATGCAGTTTTTAAGGAACCTGAAGTTTATGCCATTTGGGAGTGTCTTTGTAATAATATAGTACAAATCATGAAAAACTATGTGCAAACATAAACATTTGGAATGAGGAAAGTTGCGGCAAATTACAAATAATAAAGACTTATTTTTTTAATTTTTGTTTATTTTATAAGACAAAGGGGGAGAGAAAGAGAGGGAGAGAGAATAGGCACACCAGGGCCTCTAGCCACTGCAAGTGAATTTTAGATGCATGCATCATCTTGTGCATCTGGCTTTATGTGGTTACTGGAAAATCAAATCAGGGTCCTTAGGGTTTCCAGGCAAGCACCTTAACTGCTGAGCTATCATGTCTCCAGCCCCAAGACTTAATTTTTTTAATTGTAAGAGATAAGAATGGCATTTGCCTGCAAAGCTGAAGGACCCAGGTTTGATTCCCCGATACCCATGTAAGCCAGATGTACAACGTGGCACATGATGTAAAGTTCGTTCGCAGTGGCTGGAGGCCCTGGAATGTGCATTCTCTCTCTTTCTCTTTCTGTCTCTCTGTCCCTCTTTCTCTCTATGTCTCAAATAAGTAAATTAAATAAGGGCTGGAGAGATGGCTTAGCAGCTAAGATGCTTGCTTGCAGAGCCAAAGGACCCAAGTTCGAATCCCCAGGACCCATATAAGCCAGATGCACAAGGTGGTACATGAGTCTGGAGTTCATTTGCAGTGGCTAGAGGCCCTGGCATATTCATTCATTCTCTCTCTTCCTCTTTCTCTCTCTTTCTCTCAAATAAATAAATAAAAATAAAGTAGTAAAATAAGTAAGTTTTTATTCATATGGTTTAAAAATTCTAAAAAAAATTAACATTCTTTCTTGTTAAAGTTAAATGCTTGACCTACTTCCATGATATTTGTACATTTTTTGGCTGATCTTTAATGTCCTCTTCATATTTCAGTTGCTTTTATGTCACCATTTCTATAGAAAACACAAATACTGTCAGTCTTCTTACATGAATAATTAGACTTTGTTAGTTTAGCTTAGAAAACAAATTAGCTTCATAACCCCTTACCAATAAAGTCATGGAATGTCTGGGAGGAACCCCTGTCAACATTCTTTCATATATGGACTGTTAAGATTTCTAGACATTTCCAATTTTCTCAGCTACAATGAATCCTAACTACTCTGCATTAATGACACTCATTAGTGATTGTCTTTGGTGTCCACACTGCAATGGAATAGGCTATGTTACCTCTTGTCTTCCTGGGTATTGGTATTACATGTCAAACCACCGCACCTTTAATAAGACCCTCGCACATGATTGAGCCACTTGGGGTCAAGGGAAGAGAGTGTTCAGGAAGCGAAGGGTCCATGGTGGGGTGTTTCTGCATGCCCTAGGTGGGGGGGGGTGGCTTACGTGGGGGCAGGTGCTGCATGGAAAACAGCACCAATTCCCGACAGGTCTCTAAGAACAGACTAGCCTGCCTCTCATTAGGGAATCAAGGCCTGTCAATAAGCTGCTGAGCGTGTCACAGCAAATAGGCTGTGTTCCTAAAACTGTTAGCAAAGAGTCAGAAAAGCCAGGACTTGGATCTTTCCTCTCATTGCTCAGCCCATGCAACCTTGCTGCATGTGACCTCACCATGCAAAGTTACCCCGGGCTAAGTAACTACATGCCACTATGCAAACAAAATGTAGCCCTGGCTCCATTTCTCCATGGCCAAAGATACTGCAGATTCCTGAGGACCTGCACACTGTAGGGGAAGCGAGCTAGGCAGGGAAGTAGGGCAGGAGACTATTGTTTTCATCAGTGGTGGCCTCTATATCTAATTTCTTGCTGAAATAGAGGACCATGTGAACCTGCTGTTAATGTGTGTGGCTCACAGTGTCTTCGAAGAAGCTCTGCAGCTTCAGCCTAACTGGTCTCAGTCATGCACCCCTGCAGGGGGACCCAGAGGTCAAGGGAGGTTTCTGGAGGAGAGGATAATGGAGACAAAGCCTGGAGACTGCTTGGCAGTGAAGGCTGGCGCAGGGGCTGATGGGAACTAGGAAAACGTGTATTCAGGGACAATGGAGCAGGGCAGCAGCCTGCAGTGGGATTCGCATTTGAGAGGAGATGGAAGACTCAGACGGGGCTAGGTCTAAGCCTTGAGTGACTGACCAGAAGGCTAGACTTAACCTGTGAAGCAAGCTTGGATATTTCCTTCTTTTTACTTACTTGTATGTATGTATGTGGTGTGTGTGTGTGTATGTGTGTGTGTGTGTGTGTGTGTGAATACAGATGTGCACATGCTATGGCACACATGTGGGGGTCAGAAGACAACCTCAAATGTCAGTATCCCCTTCCATCTTGTTTAGTCGGGGCCTGTCTTGTTCATGGCTGTGTTTGTCAGGCTAGCTGGCCTGCAAGCTTCAGGAGTCATCCATCTCCATCCACCTTCTTGTCATAGGCATGCTGGGATTGCAGATGTTCACACACTATGTATCTAGCTTTCTGTCCATTCTGGGGATCCAACCTTGGGTTGCTAAGTTTCTGCAGCAAGCGCTTTACCCACTGAGCCATCTCTAGAGTCCCACTTAGAACACTGCATCTGGCAGTAGGCATAAGGTGGAGAAGTGGGCAGTGGGACACTACGAGGGGGCCTGGAGAGAGCACTCTGGACTTAGGAGAGAGCTGGGACATAAGATCTGAATGGGCAAGCTCTATAAGGTACAGTGCAGGGCTGGGAGATGGAAGGAAAGAGAGAGAAAGTGAGAGGTGGAGGAAGATCACTGGCTTCTCAGGATGCCAACCATGTAACTTGGAAGTCATGTGTGGTCACACAGATGTAGGAAACATTGCCGTACAACAGCCCCTCTGGAGTTCTCAGAAGCTCTAGCCGAAATCAGAACATGTTTCCACAAAGGGACAGAGAGGAAACACTTCAGATCTTGGGGCCCATAGGCTCTTTCACAGCTACTCTGCTTGGTAGGCATAACAGCAGCCACAGACGCTTAATGGGGGAGGGCTATGGATGTGCCGCATCACCTATGGACATAGAAATCAAATTTCGCGAGACTTGCATGTGCCGTGATCTTGATCTGTTCATTCTTTCCAAACATTTTAAAACATAGAAACTATTCTTACTTCCTGCTCTATAAACCAGATTGGTTGTGGCCTACAGCTTGGCAGCCCTGCTCTGCCATGTTCCCATGCTGTGGGAATCCTAAGGGCAGAGGCAGGGGTTGAGGGGAGGCTCCCTACTCTCTGGAGGAGTCCTTGGGGTGCTCTCTACCCCATCCCATGCAGCATAGCCTTGTGGGAAGTGTTGCACTGACAACCTGAACCTACAGAGTTCTGGGCAGCTTCCATGGAAAGAAAGGTGGGCAGCTGGCCGAGCATGTGCTGTACTGTATACTAAGCCCATCGTGTTCTGACTGTGCTGATGGGCATCAGCTCCACCCCATCCTCCACAAGTAGTTATTATGTTACCATTTTGCAGAGGAACAAGCTGAGGTTCAAAAGGAAGAAGGGATGTGGTCCAGGATGAGGAGAGCCACACACAAGCCAGCTGAGAGGAAGGGAAGCAGCATCATGTCTCATGCTGTGATGGTACAGCAATGGAAAGGGATCCTGATGTTGGCCACAAAGCGAGAAGTTTGTGGAGCCAGGGAAATATCTGGGAGCACCCCACGGAGGACGTTCAACTGATAACGCTGCCCCTCAGGAGAAAGGTCATGCTGAAAATGGAAACTGGGGCTTGATTTCCCCTGCAGCTTTCCACTGTCTTGTTAGGACACTCCCAGTATGCCTACTGTCAACCAAGCCCACAAGTAGGTTATGCAGATGAGGGCAATTTAGGGCGAGTGCCATGTGAGATGCCAAGCCAAGGAGGCCAACATCCTGGCCAGTACTCCACCGGGGGATTGGGTGTACCCTGGCCTTTGACTCTGGTATATGCCTCTCCTATATTCCTTCCACAGCTAGCCTGAAGGAACACGTCACATGCTGGGGAAATATCAACTTGTGCCCTAGGTTTCCGGGGCTCGGGCTCTCCCAAGTCCCTGCCAGCACCCTCAGGGTGAGTAATGCAGACCACCCACCCGTGCACAGTCTCCCCATCCACTCACCCAGGCTGGCAGAGGTGCCTCATATGTCTTCCGTAGCCAGTGACTGTGAAAGCCTTCTCCTTCCTCCTCCCGGTGGTTCGGCGAGGAACAGCTAAGAACAAAGCAGACCCCTAGCTGCAAAGCAGAGAGAAGTCATGCAGTCTGCCCAAGTCACCCGGCCATCAAGGGACAGAGTCATTACTCAAGCCCTGGGAACTGGCACCCAGTCTACAGTTCTCTGCCTCTGTGAAGAAGGGTATGGTTAAAGAGTAGAAAACAGAACTGGGCAGGAGTGTGTTCAGAACCAGCTATGCAAAGTTGCCCTGTGGAATGTTGGAGAGCAGCCCTTTCTGTGTAACTGTGGCATGGGGACATTTTGACACGAGTGATTTTACAACATGTCAAAGATGGGTTTTGTTTCGCTGCATTGTCCATTAGCAGAGGCCTTCTCACTCTGTGGCCTGATTTTTCACCCATCCCTGATCCCAGTCACCACACTGACAGCATATTGCTTGAATTAAACAAGACATGGGTAATGATTTGTTTTCCAAGTTTTATTCTAATACAGCTGGTCTCAGGGAAGCAGTCTCCTAAATGTCAGCCTTCCATTTTCCCAAAGCATCCCCACAGGAGGCATCTGAAGTGTCACAGTGTGCTTTCTTTCCTGGCTTCTGCATATGAAGACCTGGTCCTCCAGGACACCCTGCCCGCTGCTGGGAATGAGCCAGTAGGTGACCATCCCAAGGTCACTCAGGTCCCCCCAGCAGACCCCTTTGCTCACAGGGCTGGAGAAGGGAGGCAACAAGCTGTGCTGGTTACCTCATTCCTGGCCTCTCAGGAGCCATGGGTGAGCCCTGTGGGTTTCTGAGGGTCCCGCCACCCAGCCTGGGGGTGGACTTGTCTGTTTTGTCAAATATCCCTACAGATGCAATGAATCCTGCAACTCAGTCACGCACAGCCTCTGCGGTTGCTGCCTTTGAGGGGCCATTAATTTCAGGGAGATTAATCATTCTCTGTGACAGCCAAGCCAGGAGCTTGCCACTCCCCATAGTTCTCATGAATCATTGTTGGGGACGGAGTCTACAAAGCCTCCCAAGCATTTGTACCAGCAGCAGCCGGGCCTGGCACGGGCTGGTCCTGGCCAGCCGAGTGTCACTCCAGCACTGTGAGCTCACTTTGAGTGGAGAAGAATGGACCTTGGGAGGACTTGGTCCTTGTGACATACTCCCTCATCAGAGGAGATCCAGTGACTATACTGTGGGGAGGCCATTAACGAGAGTGAGGTGGCTGGCACCACAGCGTGGAGCATGGCACATCTTGTGCTCCTGCAGCGTGGAAGACTGGCCGTCTACAGGAAGAAACTGTAAAAACAGAAATACAAATTGTGGTTTTCTATGCATTTTATTCTGGTGCCACCTCATTATTTCAGTTCAGTGGCTTGATTTCATGACTTGTTCTTGAGCTGGGCTGTGTGTCTCTGGGGAGAGAGTACTCCAACGCATACTATTCCCGAGCACTTCAGACCTGTGTTCTCACTTGTTCTTCTGAGAGCCGATGAGCACCCCTTTATTACTGTCCCTATCCTGAAGGCAAGGAAAGTGAGGTTTGCGCCGCATAGCCTACCTACTATCCCACTGCCGGCAGTCCATATCCAGGCTGAGCTGAGACCTTGCGCCCTGGGACATGTCTGGGAGGGTCTGCGCACCCTGCTGCTAGGGATTGATTTCTGGTTTCCTTCACAAAGTGCTTTGGGGTTTGAACTGTGGTTGTGGTGGTGGGACATCACTGCAAAAGCACAGACACTTGAATATCCCCGGCTACCTCAGGAGAGAGACTCCCTGCTGGTGCCTTGAGCGGATAGGCGATCTACTTTGGGCGTGCAGGACAAGGCAGGAGAAGTCCAGTGAGCTTTGTGCCTGAGATGTTTGTGAGGCCTGAAGATCTCTGATGAAGGGGCAGCTGAGCAAGAGCTGTTAAGTCACACTGCCACGGGGTCACAGCCATGTCATTTGACCCCAATTCATGGTTTGGAAAAGAAAGAGGATTACATTCATTTAAAAAAAAATGAGGGCTGGAGAGATGGCTTAGTGGTTAAAGCACTTGCTTGTGAAGCCCAAGGACCCAGGTTCGATTCTCCAGGTCCCACGTAAGCCAGATGCACAAGGCGGTGCACGCATCTGGAGTTCATTTGCAGTGGCTGGAGGCCCTGGCATGCCCATTCTCTCCCCTCCTCACTTTCTCTCCCTCTCTCTGTCTCAAATAAATAAATTTAAAGAAAATGAGCTGGGGAGATGGCTCAGTGGATAAAGTTCTTGCCACAAAAACAAGATGTCCCATCCTCCAAGCTGTGATGCCACCTCACTCTTGGTGATGACCTCCCCATAGTATAGTCACCGGCTCTCCTCTCACAAGGGAACATCCCACAACCATGAAGTACCTGAGTTCTGATCCCTAGTACCTGTGTAAAAGTTGAATGTGGTGGCATGTACCTGTGATCCAAGTTCTGGGGAAGGAGGATCCCTGGGGCTTGCTAGATAGCGAGTTTAGTCAAATTGGTAAACTCCATGTGTACTGTGAGACCCTCTCTCAAAGCATAAGGTGGATAGGCCTGGTAAAATGACTCAGTGGTTAAAAATAAGGTGGAGAGCAACTGAGGAATTACCCAATATTGACCCCTGGCCTCCACATGCATGCACATATACATGCATGTGAACTTGCATACATGTGTGCTCATACACAGACACACATGCCCACCACACACACATATATAAACAAAATAGGCACCAAAGTCAGGCACAATGGTTCACACCTATCATCCCCAGCACTTGGGACACGGAGACAGGAAGATTGTAAGTTTGAGGCCCACCTGGGCTTCATCATGAGACTCTGTCTCTAAAAGGAATTAAAATCTATTTGACAGGCTTTAGCAGTGTAAATAAATATTAAATAATCACACAGAGGCAGCAGATAAAATGTCAATTAGATTATAAATGTAAGTCCAGTTTTCACTAAAGTAATTTAAAATATTTGGAGACATTCAAACACATGAGACTTTGTAAGCAATTTCTCAGAGACTCAAAAGGGAAGGAGACCCAGAAGCCAGGGCTTTCTCTGTGGTCCACAGTGACTCCTGCCCATTCCCCCCCTTTGCATCCCCTTACTCCCCTAGCTGGCCCATGGCCCACCATCTCTCCTCCATGGCCTTCAGCACTTTCCATGATAAGATGCCAGCCCATCCCTGCAGCCACGCCCACACTACCACCATCTCATCTTTCTAATCAAAACAGTGGCCAGTGCTGATCATCGTGACCCTAGCCTATCCTGGCCCCAGAAACTGCACACAACCCAGGTACCTGAGACTCAGATGCCTTTGTGAACCCACGTATCTTGATAACCACGACAGCCCCACCGTTTGTGCTTAAATGACACCACGGATGGAAATCCTCTTCCGATATAAATTATGCACAAACAGCAGCAGCTGCTGTTGTCAGTGTACACAGACCTTTCCCTTGTAAGACGGGAAATAGGTTTACAAAAGGTAATGTGCTCTTTCTCCCTCCGGGCGACATGACATTGAGCCCAGGCCCTGCAAGGAGGCGATGGGCATGGTACAGGAGGTGTGAAGAAAGGCCACAGGGCTGGTCAGCGACTGACATCCAACCAAAATACGACCGTGCAGAGCGAGAGCAGCCTTGCAGCCAGGCTTCCTTCCTGGAATCAGTCTTTGAAAACTCCCTTATTTAGTTAGCAGAGCACAAACCTGTTTACAGGAATTGACTCATAAATCACTCCCATGGTGTCCACCATGTCTGTGCCCTTGATGAGGTGCCTGCATTTACAAAGGAGAAGTTGACCCAGAGGAGGTTAAATAAAACAGGCAGAGCAAACACGGCAGAGGGAGTGGTGAAAGGAGAGATCAGAGGACTGGCTCCCAGCTTCTCTTCTTGTTAGTCTGGGAGGGGGCAAGGCGCAGGAGAGACATTGAGAAAGCTCAGAATTCTGGGGTGGAGGTGGTTCTGTGCCTTTGGGACTGATGAAAGGCCATCTTGAAGAATTCCCTGTAGACAGGAAGATGCACAGAAGTAGTAGTCACACTCCAGAACAGACCAGATAGATACCAGGAGCAGGAAGATAGCTAGAAAGGTTCTGAATGCAGGCTGGAGAGATCCACATTTGAGAGCGCTTCCTGAGCAAGCATGAAGGCCGAGGGACTGTTCAGCCTTGCTCCCCACGTGAACAGCTGAGTGTGGTCGTGCATGTCTGTAACACCAGCCACACAGGCAGTCAGAGACCTAAGAATCCCAACTCTCATGAAAGAAACGGCAAGCTCCAGGATCAATGAGAGACTCTGCTCAAATAAGAACAGGCAGAGAGTGGTAGGATGGAGTTGACACCCAGCGTTCTGCTCCAACCACTGCATATGAGGGCACCCCACCAGAGGCAGAAACACCAGGGGCCACAGGGCACATACAAGTACATGCACACAGAAGCAAAGAAAAAAGAAATTCTAAAGGGTTAGAAATTAGGCCACACCCTTCAGATACCAGCCCTTCAGGAAACAACGTAAAGTAGAAGGCATTTGGGGCTTGTGAGTTACAGCGAAGTCACTGCCCCCGGGAACATGTGCAGCTCCAAATATGAAAAGAAGCTCTAAAGTCAATGATGTCAGCTACCGACTCAGCAAGGTAGAACAAGAAACGTAAATTAAACCCAAAGAACATCAAAGGCAAGAGATAAAATGAAAGACAAGGGCAAAACCAATGAAATAGGAAGCAAGAACTCATACATATCAAAAGCTGATTACTTCAGGGATTTATAGCGTTGACACACTGATAAGGGAGGAAGGAAGGAAGATGCGAATGACCAGTATCAGGAAGAAAAGAGGCATCATTGTCGATTTGGCCAACATTTTATAATAGTAGTAGGGTCATATGAATAACTTTAGACCACTGCACAGGGATTTAGATAAAAAGGATAAATTTGTTTAAAAGCAGTGTATAGAAAGCAGTGGTCTGTCGAAAGCAGTGGTCAGAATGAACATGGCCTGGGCCTTGTTTATTACAATGACAATTACCTTTCCATGTAGCATCCGTTACTGAGGCTGGGTTGAGCTGCTGGGCCACAAGACTGGGTGCAGAAGGAGCTCAGAGCTTCTGTAGCCCTCAGAGCTGCTGAGAATGCATTTCACTAAGCAATCAGCCTGAGAAATGGATGCCTAGTGAAGGAACCTAGTTCAAGAAGACGGGGACTATAACCAGAACCAACCTGGCCACCCAAAGACCCTTTCCCCAAGTGTCACAGGATAGAGTCCACACACTCTCCTATCCTTCTATCCAGACCCCACTGCACAGGACCAGGAATAGGTGAACTACCTGAAAGACTTCGTACTTTCCCTAGAGAGCCTGGAGGCTGCCTTTTGGTACTGAAAATCATAAAATCATTGAGTTGGAAGAAACCCTGACTGTATTACACACTTGGAAAGAGATTACTTCTGTTACAAGCAAAATGAAGGCATTACATTTTTCTCTACATGTTGGCACTATGATTGAGTAAGTCCCAATTTTGATATACTTTGCAAGGGCACAATTGAAGTGTCAAAGTATAATCTTCAGAAAAGTTAAAATTACAACCCACACAAATTTGGAGTGAGCAAGTGACAATGATTAATTTAGCTCATTAGTGAGAAAACCAGCCAGATGGTGAAGCTGGTGCTATGGTCTGAAGGTATTCCCCTGAAATTCGTAGCCTGCCTCACCCAACCTGCAGTGCGGTGGTGTGAAGAAAGAGACCCTTGGGAGGTGATGGGTCATGAAGTGGAGCCCACAGTAATAGTCTTAGTGCCTTTATGAAAGAAATAACAGAGCCCAGGCACTACAGAGGAAGTTCAAGGCCACCCTGGGAAACTTAGCAAGATCTTATCTCAAAACAAAAAGGGCTGGAGAGATGGCTTAGTGGTTAAGGCGCTTGCCTGCAAAGCCTAATTGACCCAGGGTCAATTCCCCAGAACTCACATAAGCCAGATGCACATGGTAGCGCATGTGTCTGAAGTTCGTTTGCAGTAGCTAGGGGCCCTGGCATGCTCATTTTCATTCATTTTTCTCTCTCTTTCTCTTAAACAAGTAAATAAGTAAATAGATAATTAAAAAAAATAAGGGCCAGGGGTATAGCTCGGCACTAAAGCACATGCCTAGCTTACACGAGGTCCTAGGTGTAGTCCCCAGTATTGGGGGGGAAAAAGACATTCCAGAGGGCTTCCTGTTCCTTCTACTACACACGAGCACAGAGAAAAGTACTACCTATGAGCAAGCCATGGATCCTCACCAGACACCAAATAATATGCTTGTGTTTGACCTTGGACTTCCCAGCCTCCAGAACAGTTAGAAATGCATGTGGGTGTTTTATATGCCCCCCCCCGCCCCAGTTCATGGTGGTATTTGTGTTATAGCAACCCAGACTGACCTACACAGCTGATCAGAAAGAAGTGTAGAAAGTGAATCTTTGTGTGTGTGTGTGTGTGTGTGTGTGTAATACATGTGTTTGTGCATGTTCATATATGTGTGGGTGCACGTGTCTTGCAGATACATGTGCCAGTGTGTGCCATTTGGAGGCCAGAGGCCAATGTTGATTTTCCTCAGTCAGTTCCCACCTTAGTGTTTAAGACAAAGTCTGTCACTAAACCCAGAGCTCAGCTGTGATTGGGCTAGCCAGTAAGCCTCTCAGGGATCCTCTCTCTGCCTCGTCAGCACTGAGGTTACAGGCATGTGCCATCACACCCAGTTTACACGTGGGTTCCAGAGGTCAGAACTCGGGCCCTCATGCATGAGCAGTAAGCATTGTACCTGCCGAGCTATCTCTCAGCCTGAAGATGAATTTTTATCATCAATGAAAGGAAGGCTACTTGAACAAGATCAATAATTTACATACAGAACTTATTACTGTCCTATGGACGATAAAGCTACAGTCTTGGGGTGATCTTTTCCACCTGATGAAATCCTTTATCAGCATTCTGCAAGTTATGTCTGTCCTTCAGCATTGTACAGTAGTCTAATCAATAATGAATAGAAGGTCAAATAAAGACACAGGACGTAAAGAATCAAATGGCCTCGGGCACAGGCACACCCAGCAAGGCACAGGAAGGGCTTGGGAGGACCCTTTTGCTGTATTTAAAAATCTTAGACAGTTTGTCTCAGAAGTGTATGAACATGTGCTTACGTCTGTGACATTTGGGAGGTTAAGAATATTTAGGAAATAGGAACTGACAGTCCTCTTTTCCTAGCAGTGGAACCATTGCCTCCATGCCACCAGAGGCTTTCAGACAGTCTTCACGCCTGCCAGCCTAGCAGGGTGCAGTCTGCAATTACTCTGCTGCAGCTCTGAAACAGAATTGATTTTCACCTAGTCAAAGCCTATTGTCTCAAGAATACTAGAAAGTCCTAGAGTGCTAGGGATGTGGCTTAGTGGGTAGAGTGCACGCCTAGTACGAGTGAAGCTCTGGGTTTGATCTCCAGCATTGCATAAATGTGGCATGGTTCTGTGTGCCTATAGTCTCAGCACTTGGGAGGTGGGGGCAGAGGTGTGTAATAAAGATCAAAACCATCCTTGGTTACATAGAGAGATGGAGGCCAGCTTGGGTTACATAAGGCCCTGGGAAGGGAAGGGAAGGGAAGGGAAGGGAAGGGAAGGGAAGGGAAGGGAAGGGAAGGGGAGGGGAGGGGAGGGGAGGGGAGGGGAGGGGAGGGGAGGGGAGGGGAGGGGAGGGGAGGGGAGGGGAGGGGAGGGGAGGGGAGGAAAAGGAAGGGAAAGGAAAGGAAGGAATAAAGAAGGAAGGAAGGAACTCTAGAAGTGAGTCAATGGATCAGGGCCTATAAAGATGTCTAGATTAGCTACCAATCTTTATATATGAAATAATATGGGGTTCAAGTCTTTCAAGTAATTCTGAGTGCCACCATGTATTCCTGTTATTGCACGCTTTGGTGGGATTAGGAAGAAAGTGGGGTGCACAAAAATACAAGTGATACATGACACAGAGTTTAAAATTTTTCATTTTACATTTATCTCAAACAAAAAGTCCCATGTCATTTAGCATTCATCCTTCATATGGGCATTCTTAGTCAAGGCAGTGGGATTGGGGAAATGACATAGTGGTTAAAGGCACTTATTTGAAAGCTGCCAGCCCAGTTCCCCAGCATCCACCTAAAGCCGGAGCAGAGAGCCTGGTGTGTCTCCCACACTAAATAAATAATTTTAAAAAATATTTTATCTTTATTTATTTATTTATTTGACAGAGAGAGAGAGAGAGAGAGAGAGAGAGAGAGAGAGAGAAAGCGAGAATGAATGGGCATGCCAGGACCTCCAGCCACTGCAAACAAACTCCAGATGTGTGTGTCTCCTTGTGCATCTGGCTAACGTGGGTCCTAGGGGACTGAACCTGGGTCTTTTGGCTTTGCTGGTAAACGCCTTAACCACTAAGCCAACCCTCCAGCCCAATAAATAAATTTTAGAAAGAAAATATCACTGTTGAAATCCAAAATATAAAGGGACAAAGGATATTCTAATATGTTCTAGTTCCCATCAGAGTATCTGATCATAGTTTCGCCATTGTGTGAGAGACAGATGTCCCTACACTTGTACGCTAAGGTGGCCAGTCCTGGCTTGCGGCCCTACAACAGGAGAAAAATATCACATTGAGCATTACCTCTCAAGCTCCTCAGTAATGTTTTATTAATGAGTTTTTGCCTAAATTTCCAATAGGTCATGAATTGCACATGGTTTTATCAAGTGTGAACAGAACCCAGCATGTACCATGTATGATCCACACAAAACTAGTGGAGGAGGAGAAAGAGGGAGATCTGTTACTGTAGCGTTGGACTGCTAGCTAAAGGTTCCTCATACTTATTCTCCAGTTCTGTGTTTACCGCAATGTAAACCAGTCACAAGTTGAAGAAACTGTCAAGCACTAGATAGCAATTCCAGAAACTGCCTTCCAGCCCGAGGGACTTAGGGACAGAGGCAGGACACAGAGAGAGAAGGTATCTGGCAACAGGTTCCTCAGCCTCTCTCCAGTCCGCACAAGGGACTTTCAGAATGCCACAGTGCATGTGAAGAGCAGGGGCGCATCACTGAGCGCGGCACAGGGGGAGCTGCCGGGCTCTGGCCACACCACGCCTGTGCTCGGCACACACACGAGGAACGGAGTGGAGGGCGTAAGGTAAACACACCTGAGCCATGCTCCTGGGTGTGGCTGCCTGTGTGTGTGATCAGGGCACCCAGACACCATGGTCATTCTGGAATGTGTCAAGGGAGTTTGTTTGCAGTAGCTGGAGGCCCTGGCACACCCATTCTCTCTCTCTCTCTCTCTCTCTCTCTCTCTCTCTCCTCTCCCTTTTTCAAATAAATAAATAAAATATATTTTAAAAAATAAATAAATATTAAAATCATAATATTAAAAAGAAGCTGGAAGTCAAGAATCAAAAGAAACATTTAAGTAGTGACATATATCACAAAACAGAAGTAAATTATGAGTGGCATCTGCTCTATGCACTTAATAAAACTCAATAAACCATGATCCCTGTGAATAAAAGATGAAGAACAGGCCAGTTGATAGGCAAAAATGTGCCAAGAGCTGGGGAGGGGTGAGTGAGAGAGATCCTGCTCATTTCAAAGGGGTAATTGATTACGTGTTCCATTCTCTTCCTTTACATCCCACTGAAATGATCAGAGAAAGAAAATAGATGCAAAGGCTGTGGCAATGCTAGGAGACAAGTCAGGACTGCTCTGGAAGGAGCTGAAAACTCACAGAGATTTCTGGAAGCTAAGAAGCAAGTAGGGTCACTCTGAACAACAACAGCTAAAAGGGAGACCCCCATCAGAAGAGTGACCTACTGTCTCCAGTAGAGCAACAGAAGAGTGCAAGCGTCACAGTGAAAGGTGCTTCAGGAAGGGTGGCCTGGAACACTCAACCCTGAGGGCTGGGGAAACTGAGGCAGTCCAATGTGAGGATTGGTTCCTCCCTGGTGTTCCTATCTGAACTAACAGATGTGCTCTGGGAGGCTCCCAACACAGCCAGGGGGCCAGGGGAAGGGGGCCACCAAAGCAAACATGGAGGGAAGGAGGACTCTTCTGAAGTAAAATGTCCTAATGTGTTCGTGAACCTTCACGGGAATTGCTTTCTTCTCTCCTGCTAAAACTTATTTCCTACATAATGCAAATACCCACTCAGGATTCAACAGCAGGATCTGAGGCAGTCCAACGTGATGGTTGGTTCTTTTCATATGTGAAAGGCCCACCTCCTGCCATAGGTTGATGCCCGATACCAGTCAAGGGTGTCAAAGGATGGGAGCAAAGACTCAGTTAGGGCAAAAAGAGGACGGATGAAGATTTGGAAGAACAGGGGGAACAGTGATGGACATCGGAAGATAAGCAAGAAGGCATATAAAGTTCCACACTAAACTAACTAAACCAGTTTGCTAACAGCTCCAGAAGTCACTCCCATCTCTTCTATGTATAAGTCTGAATTGTTCCTACACACCAACAATAACCAATTATAAAATGTAAAAAAGAAAATGGTAAAAGAAAAAAGACATTGCTGATGATAGCAACATTAAAAAACACAATATGGGCTGAAGAGATGGCTCAGCAGTTAAAGGCACTTGCTTACAAAGTCTGAAGGCCTGGGTTCAGTTTTCCAATACCCACATAAAGCCAGATGCACAAGTAGGATATACTTATAATATCAGGGCAACAAAGAATTTGGGAAGCCACAAAAGCATAAATAATACAGGGAAGGATGAATAAGGCTTGCTTCATTCAAATTTAAAACATTGAGGGCTGGTGGTATAGCTCCATAGTAGGGCACTTGCCTAGCTGACACAAGGCCTTGGATTAACTCTGATAGTAAACAAACAAACAAACAAGAGGGGAGGCATTCGAAACATCTGAAAAAGAACAACTGAGACTGAACAAAGTTGAAAGATCAGCTACAGAGTGTGGAGGAAAGAACAAAAGGCACAGAACCAAAGAAGAAATATTTGGAATGAATTCCCAAAATTCAAACAAGAAAATGAAAATCAACCCAATAATCCCAAATCACAAAGGGAAACAATGTACCCAAAAAAATTAAGGGAAGATGGCCAACATAATCAGAAATCAGAGAAATACAAGTTATCCGTTGGCAGCATCCAGAGTGGCAGAAATTTAAGAGACAGTTCCAGATGTTGCCAAGGAGGCAGAGTGGAAGCTCTGGACCACTCTGGAGGGAAAACTGACAATCTCCAAAGAGAGATAGAGATATGTCTACTATACAACTCAGTAATTCCATGATATTAACATAACCCTGGGGTGGGGTGGGGGGAAACTGGCCTGAGGTTACCTGTGTAAGAATGTTCACTGCAGCAGATTTTTTCTTAACTAAAAATAGAAAATTTTACTAGGGTGAGAAATGAGCAAAGCTTGGTGGAATTGAACACCATGCAGGAATGGACTAGAGGTGCAGGGGTGTGAGTATGAGAGAAACTCCCCAAGTCATCACATTGAACAAAGAAAAAGCAAGATGCATGATGTCACATACTCTAGCATGTGCTTGAGGTTTTTTATTTAATTTTTTTATTGACAACTTCTATACTTACAGACAATAAACCATGATATTTCCCCCCCCCACTTCCCCTGCAGAACTCCACTGTCCATCATATTCCCCCCCCTCCATTAGGCTCTTATTTTGATGTCATCATCTTTTTCTATTATGAAGGTCTTGTGAAGGTATTGCTAGGCACTGCAAGGTCATGGATATCAAGGCCAATTTCTGTCTGGGCAGTTGCATTGTAAGGAGTGGTGCCCTTCCTTTGGCTCTTAAATTCTTTCCACCTCCTCTTCTTCAATGGACCTTGGATGGGTGTGATAGAGATGCTTCAGTGCTGAGCACTCCTCCGTCACTTCTTCTCAGCACTATGTTGCCTTTTGGGTCATCCCAGTGGTCACTGCCATCTGAAAAGAGAAGCTTCTCTAACCAAAAGTGAGAGTAGCATTACTATATGAATATGAACATTAAGTGTAGTGCTTTCAGGACAGATTGGTGAGAATAATATATGCATTTAGCCAGACAAGAGCAGGCTTTATACCCATAAGTCACATGACCTCCCCTGCCATAGGCTTTTGATTAGGTTTTCAGTACCAGGCATGTATTCCCTCCCATAGAGTGGGCCTCCAGTCCAATTAGAGAGCAGTTGGTTTCCCCCAGAGCAGACATGCCACTATTGCACCCGTTTGGTCATTTGGGCTATTTGGCCAAACTTGAGGCTTCCAGTGTCCACTGTTTTCACTGCCGATGGCTTCTGTCTCCCACAGGGCTGCATACAGTTCAGCTTTTTCTAGCTTTCAGTTGGCTGATCTACAGGAAGAAGGTTTTTTGTTCAGCACCAGCTTGATTTCTCAGTGACCTTGCCACTCAGGCATGTGAAGTCTTCAGCAATAGGGTCTTTCCATCTGTTACTCGTGGGAAACCAAGGGCCTTGTCAATAGCCTATAATGTTTTGGAGGCAAGAGGGACCTCCCTGGCCAACAACTCACTGGTAGGTATCCGATCCTTGGCACTGAAATTTTTCTAGTAGCAATCTATGGCTTCTGTATGTGTCATTTTCCAAGGAAGTAGGCTTTCATATGTCTTATTCAGAATATCTTGAATTTTGATCGACCTTCCCCCTACCCTTCTCTTCCCCCACCCTTCTCTTACTCAGTCTCTTCCCCTGGCCTCACTTAGGTCATTCCACTCCCTGTAATCTATTCTTCTACTTACATATATACAATACCATCCCCTAAAATCCTTCCTTCTCCTCCCTCCCTTATAGCCCTTTATCAGCTTATTGGCCTCTGCTACCAGTTTTTTGGTTCCAGCTCACTCACAAGTCTAAGCATTTGTGTCTAGGATCCACATATGAGAAAGAACATGCGATGTTTGGCTTTCTGGGCCTGGGTTACCTCACTGAGTATAATCCTTTCCAGATTCATCCATTTCCCAGCAAATTTCATAATTTCATTTTTCTTTACTGCTGAATAGAACTCCATTGTATAAATGTACCACATCTTTATTATCCATTCACCTGTTGTGGGACATTTAGGCTGTTTCCATTTCCTAGCTATTGTGAATAGAGTAGCAATAAACATGGTTGTGCAGGTATCTCTAAGGTAGTGAGAAGAGTCATTAGGATGTATATCTAAGAGTGCTATATCTGGATCATATGGTAAATCTATTTTTAGCTGTCTTAAGAACCTCCACACTGATGTCCACAACAGCTGTACCAGATTACATTCCCACCAACAGTGTAGAAGGGTTCCCATTTTTCTTCACCCTCACCAACATTTATTGTCATTTGTTTTCTTGATGGTAGCTATTCTAACAGGAGTGAGATGGAATCTCAAAATAGTTTTAATTTTCATTTCCCTGTTGGCTAATTATGTAGAACACTTTTTTAGATGTTTATATGCCATCTGTAATTCTTCCATTAAGAACTCTCTATTTAGTTCCATAGCCCTTTTTTTTTTTATTAGTCAGTTCCGTATTCAGCAAATACAGTCAGTTTGGTACCATTATTAGGCTCATCCGTGACCTACCCCCTCCCCTTGGCCCCTCCTTGTTGAGGTATACGGGTCATGCATTGTGGAGTTAGCCCACAGTTATGGCTAAGCTAAATGTCTCTGCATATCATGACCCAACATGTGACTCTGACATTCTTTCCGCCACCTCTTCCGCAAAATTTCCCTGAGCCATGTTGGGTTCATTTTTGGTCTGCTTCAGTGATGAGGTGTTGAGGGCCTCTGAGGCTCTGGCTCTCTGATTTGGTAGGAGTTGATTTTTCTCTATGCTGATCTCCTTCCCCCTTGTGCTGGTGTCCGGTTCATCAGGAAAACAGCCCCCTTGCTTGTTTCTCGAAGTTTTCTTAGTTTCAGCCGGGGCCCTTTTGAGGTATGATGGGGTGGCTCTCTCCTTAGGGTCTACATCTATCTGAAAAAGAGAAGCAGATTCTCCAACGGAGAGTAAGTTAGCACCAGGACAAATGAGATAACCCTTACTTTTTTTTTTTTATATATAGAGAATTTAATAGGTGTAGGCCCTCTTGTAGCCCACAATTGATAGTAGCTTGATACTGGAGAGTGGGCTTATGTTTGGATATGGTTCTGACTTGTTTCCCAGCTCCAGCTATGGGTCCCATACCAGTGAGGGAATCAGTTAGCCAAATTGAGAGCAGTTGGTTCCCCACCATGGCTGTGTGCCACCACTGCACTTGTGTGGGCATCACAATAAGTTATTTGCTGCTAAGTAGGTTAGACCATGCATTGCTTCAATAGATATTGGTCAATTTCCCCCAGTTGCCCATGTAGCACCTTCTGGCACTAGACGCGCTGACTGTCTGGGGACTGACTCTCATCCAACTTCCAGCCATGCCATTCTAATTTGCATGTCAATCACATAAGGTATCTTCAGCAGTAGGGTCTTACCACTAACCTTTGGTGGGTCATCAAGTACTCTGACAGAAATCTGTCTGCCTTTTAGGAAACCTTGTAGGTCTCTCTGATCAAAAGCTCATTGTGGATGATAGCCCCATGCTGGTTCTGGGAGTTACAGGTCAGTGCCCACTAAGAAAATGAGGAAAAAGATAACTAATATACAAGAGTTAGAGAGAAGAGAGAGAGAGACAGGGAGAGGGGAAGTGAGGGAGGGAAGATGTAGGAGATTAAGGTTAATCTTAATCTTACCCTCTCCAGTGTCTTGTGGTTCAGGTGTTCCCTGTAAGGGCCTGGTGAAGGATCAGCCATTTGGTCTATCTTTTAGTAAGTAGAAGAATATGGTACCATTGCCGTTTGGGTCTAGATTTGTGTTTCCCACCCCTTTGATGCCCTCCCCTCCCTCCCCTTCCATCCTAGTGTCTAGTCTAGGAGGTGCTTGCTGGGTATGTAAGGTATCTTGGGTAGATTCAGGTTAGGTGCTGTAGATGAGTGAGACTATGTGGCGATTTTTTTTCTGTGATTGGGTAAGTTCACTGAGAATGATCTGTTCCAGGTTCAACCATTTTTCCTCAAATTTCATTGTGTCATTTTTTCTTACTGCTGTATAGAATTCCATTGTGTAGATATACCACATCTTAGTTATCCATTCTTCTAGTGATGGACATCTGGGTTGATTCCAGCTCTTAGCTATTACAAATTGAGCCGCTATAAACATGGTTGAGCAAATCTCTTTAGTCTGTGGTTTGAAGGTTTTAGGGTAGATGCCCAGTAAGGGAATAACTGGGTCTGTTGGTATCTCTATACTCAGCTTTTTCAGAAGTCTCCATATTGCTTTCCCAAGTGGTTGTACCATCCTACATTCCCACCAACAGTGGATGAGTGTTCCTACTTCTCCACATCCTCGCCAGCATTTATTTTTATTTGATTTTTTGATGCTTGCTATCCTTATTGGGGTAAGGTGGAATCTCATAGTTGTTTTAATTTGCATTTCTCTGATGATTAGGGATGCTGAACATTTTCTTAAGTGTATGTTTGCCATTTCTATTTCTTCCTCTGTGAACTGCCTGTTCAGCTCTTTGCCCCATCTTGTGAGTGGGGTGTTTGACTTCTTACTGTTTAGATTTTTGAGTTCTTTGTAGATTCTAGAGATTAGTCCTCTATCAGTTGGATAACCCACAAATATTTTCTCCCATTCTGTGGGTAATCTATTGGCTTTGCTAATTGTATGCTTGTCTGTAAAGAAACTCCTCAGCTTCATGTGGTCCCATTGGTTGAGTGATGGTTTAAGTTCATGAGCTACTGGGGTTTTGTTCAGGAAGTCTTTTTCCATTCCTATATCATGGAATGTACTTCCTAAATTTTCTTCCAGTAGTATTCGAGTTTCTGGTCTTATATTGAGATCTTTGATCCATTTGGACTTGAGTGTAGTGCATGGTGAAATGTGTGGGTCAAGTTTTAGTTTCCTGCATATGGTTATCCAGTTTGTCCAGCACCATTTGTTGAAGATGCTGTCTTTTTTCCAGCGTATATTGTTTGGGCCTTTATCAAATATCAAGTAGCTATAGTTGCTTGACCCAAAGTCTGGGTCCTCAAGTCTATTCCATTGATCTATAGTCCTGTTTTTATGCCAGTACCATGCTGTTTTTATTACTATGGCTTTGTAATATAGCTTTAAATCAGGTATGGTGATGCCTCCAGAGGTATTTCTTTTGCTGAGGATATGTTTGGAAATGCGAGGCCTTCTGCCTTTCCATATGAAATTTGAGATCATTTTTTCTATCTCTGTGAAGAACACTGTGGGGATTTTAATTGGTATTGCATTAAATCTGTAAATTGCCTTTGGTAGGATTGTCATCTTCACAATGTTAATTCTGCCTATCCAGGAACATGGGAGGTCTTTCCATTTTCTCAAGTCCGCCTCAATTTCTTTTTTGAGTGTTTTTATGTTTTCATTGTATAGATCTTTCACTTCCTTGGTTAACGTTATTCCAAGGTATTTTATTTTTTTTGTCGCAATTGAAAATGGGACTATGTCCCTTATTTCTTTTTCTGTATCTTTGTCCTTTGCATAAAGGAAGGCTACTGATTTTTGTGCATTGATTTTGTATCCTGCTACTTTGCTATAGGAGTTAATCACCTTCAGGAGTTTTGGGATGGAGTCTCTCGGGTCTCTTACATATATAATCATGTCATCAGCGAATAAAGCTAACTTAACTTCCTCCTTTCCAAATTGTATCCCTTTTATTTCCTTCTCCTGTCTTATTGCTTGAGCTAGGACTTCCAGAACTATATTGAAAAGCAGAGGTGAGAGTGGACAACCCTGTCTTGTTCCTGATCTTAATGGGAATTCCTCCAGTCTCTCTCCATTAAGTATTATTTGGGCCTTCGGAGCTTCGTATATTGCCTTTATTAGGTTAAGATATGAACCAACCATGCCTACTCTCTCCAATGTTTTGAACATGAAGTGGTGTTGAATCTTGTCAAAGGCCTTTTCTGCATCTATCGAAATGATCATGTGGTTTTTATGTTTAACCTTGTTTATGTGGTGTATTACATTGACAGATTTCCGTATGTTGAACCACCCCTGTGTTCCTGGAATGAATCCCACTTGGTCAAGGTGTATAATGCTTTTGATGTGTTGTTGGATTCGGTTTGCAAGGATTTTGTTTAGGATCTTTGCATCTAAATTCATCAGGGAAATAGGCCGGTAGTTTTCTTTTCTTGTGGCATCTCTGCCTGGTTTTGGAATTAGGGTGATGCTAGCTTCATAAAAGGAGTTGGGTAGCTTTCCCTGTTCATCAATTGTGTGGCACAGTTTGAGGAAGATTGGTTTGAGTTCTTCCATGAAGGTTTGATAGAATTCAGCTGAGAAGCCATCTGGTCCTGGGCTCTTCTTTTTTGGGAGGTTTTTTATTACTTTTTCAATCTCCATGAGTGTGATGGGTTGATTGAGGTGATTAATCTGCTCTGTGTTTAGCTTTGGTAGATGGTATGCGTCCAAGAATTTATCCATCTCCTCCACATTATCCAGTTTTGTGGAGTAGAGGTTTTTGAAATAAGTCCTGATGATTCTCCCAATTTCACTTATGTCTGTTGTGATCTCTCCTTTTTCATTTTGAATTTTGTTAACTTGAAGCTTCACCTTTTTTTGCTTGATCAGATTGGCCAGGGGTTTGTCAATCTTGTTTATTTTTTCAAAAACCAGCTCTTTGTTTTGTCAATGGTCTTAATTGTTTCCTTGGTTTCCAATTCATTGATTTCTGCTCTGATTTTAATTATTTCTTTCCTTCTGGAGCTCTTTGGGTTGGATTTTTCTTGTTTTTCCAGTGCCTTTAGGTGGATGGTTAGGTTATTGATTTGGGACCTTTCTGTCTTTTTTACGAAGGCATTGAGTGCTATGAATTTTCCCCTTAGGACCGCCTTCATTGTGTCCCATAAGTTTTGATACGATGTGTTCTCATTGTCGTTCAATTCTCCATAGCCCATTTTTTAATTGGGTTGTTTGATTTCTTAATTCTGTTTTTTGAGATCTCTGTATATTCTGGATATTAATCCTCTGTCAGATGCATAGCTGGCAAAGATTTTCTCCCATTCTGTAGGTTGCCTCTTTGCTGTATTCACAGTGTCCTTTGCTGTACAAAAGCTTTGTAATTTCATGAAATCTTAGTGGTTGATTAGTGGTTTTATTTCCTGAGCAATTGGAGTTATATTCAGAAAGTCATTGCCTATGCCAATATGTTGAAGGGTTTCCCCTACCTTTTCCTCTAGCAATTTCAGAGTTTCTGGTGTGATATTAAGGTCCCTGATCCACTTGGACTTGATTCTTGGTGCTTAAGGTTCTAAAGCCACAGGAAATAGCACTCAGAAGGGTGTAGGAACACATTTTTCTATCACAGAAATACAAAACTATGCTTCTGATATTCACCATAACCTCAGACTGGCACTCACTTCTGTCAAAGGGATTTGGAGAGTGGGGCCTAGCTGGAATACATAGTTATACATATCTGTAAATAGTTTTTTTCCTTTAAAAAGGAAATATGCATGGCAAAATATTAATATTGGTTAAAGTTGAATAGTATAAATTATAGATGTTCTCTTAATTTTCTGATTCTTTAAGCATTTCAAATAAAATATTAACAGAAAAGAATAATATTGACAAAAGAGGCAAAATAATAATAATTGAAAATTCATTAGAGGGCTGGGGAGATGGCTCAGCAATTAAGGTGATTGCCTACAACGCCCCAGTACCCACGTAAAGTCAGGTACACAAAGAGGTGCATGCACCTGGAGTTTGTTAGCAGGGCCTAGAGGCCCGGGTGCTCACTCTCACTCTCTCTCTCTGTCTCTCTCCTTGCAAATAAATAATGTAAAATATATTGTAAAGCAAAAGAAAGAGAATTGATACATATTGTTGATAATTTTAAATGTCTGCAGAATGGAGAAACTTACAGAAAGTATGACAAAAGAGGAAACACAAATAAATAGTATGTTTAATAAGAAATAGCGAGTAATTATAGCCAAGAAGGACACAAAATGAGGAGATATATATATATATATATATATATATATATATATGCATATATATAATTTTGTGTCACAGAAGTTGAATATTTATATAATGTAGACAATTTCTCAAGATACTATACTTTTCTCAATTTCAAGGACAAACAAAAAATGTAAATATGCTGACATTCAGAAGAAAGTTAAAAGCCACTTAACCATCCACTTATAGATAAGAGCTGCCACTCACTAAGTTCAGACTTCCAAAGACCAGAAAATTCTTGAACTATTAAAGCACACAGCAATATGTAGAAGTCTGTACTTATGCTAAGAAATAAGCAAAACTTTGATATGAAAATATAATGAAATAACACACAAAAATTAGTGTATTCCACCTTATTTAGTAATAATTACAGTAATCCTAGATAGAACATCAACATTTGAATCCAGTTGTGCATTGAAAATAGTATACCAGGGCTAGAGAGAGACTCAATGGATAAAGGGTCTTGCTTTCAAACCTACTGTGGTAGTTTGAATGGATGTCCCCCTAAAGATTTGGGAGTTTATTAAAGCTTGTAACTTAGATCTCCAGTGGCCTGGCTGCAGGAGATGTCACTGTGGGCAGATCCTAGGGTCCAGCTCCAAGGTGTTATGAGGAGTGGATCGGAATGCTAGCCTAAGGTATGTAGAGTGCTGGAAGTTCATCCCAGCAACATGAAACTGACTGTAACACCTACCAACCTGAGTCTGTTCCTCCCCAGTACCCATGTAGAACTGGGCACAATGATTCCAACACACCTATGACAATGGAGGCAGGCCAGTCAGTCTGGTGCACACAGAGGCATAACAAGAGAGACCCTCTGTCAAAGAAGGTGGAAAGGAGAGGACAGACACCTTAGGTTATCCTGACTTCCATATGTGGGCTGTGGTGTGTGTGTGTGCTCGTACACACACACACACACACACACACACACACATACAAGTAAATATTTGGGGCTGGAGAGATTGTTCAGTGGTTAAGGAACTTGCCTGCAAAGCCTAAGGACTCGGTTCAATTCCCCAGTACCCACATAAAGTCAAATGCACAAGATGGTGCATGCATCTGGAGTTTGTTCCTTGCAGTGGCTAGAGGCCCTGGTGCACCCATTCTCTCTCTCTTTCTCTCTCTCCCTCACTCTTTCTCTCTGCCTCTATCTCTTTCAAATAAATAGTATTTTGCTAAAGTGTTTAAATTTAAAATAAAATTAGAAGTTTTAAAAATAGTATAACCAGGAGGGCTGGGGTATGGCTCAGTGGTAGAGCACTTGCCTAGCATGTATGAGATCTTGGGTTTAGCCCTCAAGCATTGCCAAATGAAAACCAAACAGACAAAACTATACCAAGGCAGATTTATTCTAGAGCAGAATAGCTGATCTTTACTGAGTATTTACTGTGTTTTAGGCCCCATGTTAAGGACTTCTTGTGCTTTTTATGTTATTTTGCTTTTTGAGATAGTCCAAGCTCGCCTATAGGGATCTCCAGCCTCAGCCTCAGCCTTCTGCATGTTGGGATTATGTGTCACGCCTGGCTTCTCATGCTTTCTCTAATCCTTGTAGAAATCCTAGGGGGACAATATTATTATTAGCCTCCTTTTCCCCATATTAAGGGAACTGAGACTTAGAGGATTTTTTTTTTGCCCAGGCTACAAATAGCTACTTTCTTAACCTTATAGAAATTATTTTCAGAAATGAGCTGGAGGGATGACTTAGCAGTTAAGGCGCATACCTGCAAATCCTAAGGACCCAGGTTCAATTCTCCAGGTCCCACATAAGCACATGGTGGCACATGCGTCTGGAGTTCGTTTGCAGTGGCTAGAGGCCCTAGCACTCCCATTGTCTCTCCCTCCTTCTCTCTCTCTCTCTCTCTCTTTCTCTCTCTCTCCTTCTGTCTCTAATAAATAAAAATAAAAATCTTAAATGTATTCTTTTAAAAAAAATATTTACAGAAATGAACAACCAATATCACAGTTAAAACATGGTTTTTCATCCCTTGACACTTGCTTGCTTGGATTTCCTCTGAGCCTGATTCCTGGTAACCTTGTTTCGATTTCCTAGATGTCTCCTTAACACCCAAGGTGTAATCTGTGCTTATTCAGCCCACAGTGAACAGAGACCCAGCTTATAACTTGTGCAAAAGGGGAAAAGAGCAATAGAGTGAATGTTGTCCCTTGTGTTCTGGTACTAGAAACTACCTCTGTGTTACTGGAATCAATTCAGGAAAGCAGAGGGTTGAGCTGTCAATGCCATAGAGAGTCACTGCTCACCAGCAACAAGAGCCCCAGGGTTCTGGTTCCATGTGGGGACACATAGGAATCCTTCCTCAAATCATTTGCCCTGTCCAAGCCTGGTTCCCTCAAACTCTAAAACAGCAGCACCTGGTTGGATGATCTAATTGCTTCTTCTTCTATATTAAAAGACCAATGGGGGCTGGAGGGATGGCTTAGTGGATAAGGCACTTGCCTGCAATAAGGATCCAGGTTTGATTTCCCCAGTACCCATGTAAGCCAGATACGCAAGGTGACACATGCATCTGGAGCTCATTTGCAGTAGCTGGAGGCCCTGGTGTGCCCATTCTCTCTCTCCTTCCCTCTACTCACCTCGCCAATAAATAACTAAATAAGACATTTTTTTAAAAGATTAATGACTCCTAAACAAGGCCCAGGTTACTTTTGCAGTGGCAGCAAAGGAGATGTCAGCTGATTGGTCCCTGCTGCAATTTAACACTTGTAAAGTTTGTATGAAAGAATTCTGAGCATCTCAGTTCATGAAAAAGAAATACCTCTTTGGCAAAACTTTGGCTTACAGTACTGCTGGCACTCAGTTTGTGGAGCTCTGCAGAAGAGACCTGGATTAGCTTGGCTGAAGCACTATTCAAAGGGAGTGTCCTTTTTGCCATATGTCTAATATATGCAAAGCCAGAAAACATATGCCCGATGTAGCGTGGAAGAGCTCTGGAGAACAGAGTCATAGTCCTGAGAGGTTCTCAGTGAAAGCTAAGATAAACACAGACTTCTAAAAAATGCCATCTTGGTTCTGTGTGGCGTAATATATAAAGGGATGGAATTTAATATTGCTTTCTGATACAATCTTGGATGAACAGACCTTGGGACCTGCTAGGGAGAGGCAGGCACATTTGTAGATGGTGCCTAGGAGCTTTGGAAGTGGGGACTGATTGAAGATGCTTTCTTTTCTCCCCAAGACCCAAGAAATCTGTTCCAGTAGACCACAGTTCCCTAAGCAAAGTCCAGAGGGAGGAAGGATCAATGAAACCCCCAGAAATGAAGTCACAGGAGGCTCAAAGGAATTGAGCCTGGGCGAAGAGGAGTGCTCCAGACGTCATGGTGCTGCAGATTCTGGGGCAGCTCTGGATCCAGCCATCGTGGAAGCCAGCTAATGTCCCACGTGTGTAAGCAGATCCAAAGTGCTATGGCATGGGGACTCTTGGCAGTGTGCTAAGGAATTCTGGGAGTCTCCTAACAGCCTTAAAAAACCATTGTGCAGAGCCACTGGGGTAGAGCTGTCCTGGTTTTCAACCAGTGTTCCCAAGACGGCCTTTGTCCCTAAGGGTCTCACTCCTTGTGCAAGTAACTAGCCCATGGGTCGTAAATAAGCTCTTTTGGGTGCTTTAATCATGAGAAGCATACTCAAAATAGGTTGTGTCTGGTTGAATGATTTAATGGATATACTAACAAGGCATGTTGTTTTGGGCCCCCAGAATGACAAGGAGTAAACACAGCTATTGGATATACAGAGGGAGAACCCCAGTGATCTCATACCAAGAAAGAGTAACAGCAATCCAGGATTACGTCAAGGGCCGGCCCTGATCGCTGCATGACGCTGGGCAGCTCTAGGGACTGGAGTCTGGCCTGCCTGCTGGATGCTAGCCCGACTTGTACTAGCCGTGTAGACACTTGGGATAAGCACTCCACAGAGATTGTTTAATTTGGATTTTTACATCGTTCTAATTCAATTTTGACTTTCTGTATTTTTTTTTCTAGAAAAACAACATAGAGAGTTCCATATGTCTTGGTGGAGTTTTACACAGGACTGGCTCATTAGGTTTTTAATCTCCCTGGAACCAATAGTCGATTGCTCCTGTCCCCTTTCTAATATGATGTACTTGCCTTTTCTAGAGTAAACATCTCAGAAGTGTGTCTAGGTTCAAACTATAACAAAGAACTTGTTCTAAGTCTTATTTTTGATTCTGTTGGTTTTGCTTTGTAAACTATTGTCCTACTTTAAAGCCTCCTAACTTCAGGTACCAGCTGTTTTTATGCTATTTATGTAACTGCTTTGGTTGAGTGCTTGTGTCACTACGTTTAATTCATCTTGTGCAATAATGAAAGTCGTGATTTTTGCCCCGAGTGCAATCAGCAGCTATCACTCACCTCTGCCTGTTTTAACATGTCATATTCTCATAGAGTGACTTTCTAAATATTCTGTGGTTGTTGCTTAACTTCCTCACTAACTCATTATTATTTTGTATGTGCTGAGAATTCACGTGTGTATGTGTTCATATGTGCATACATGTGTGGGTGCACCTGTGTGTGCAAGTGAGTGTACACACATGCACATGCACTTGTAAAGGCCAGTGGGCAACATTAACTGACTTTCTCAATTGCTCTCCATATTATGGAGACCCAGAGCCCACCAATTCTGATCATAATCCCCCCACCATCACCCTGGTGAAGGTTTTCTTTGTAAAACTATTAAATCAAATTTTGTTCTGGGAACATCTGAACACAATGAGTATTCTTTACAGGAAATGAAAATGTTTCTTCGTGCGAAGGAAGATGGCGGAGCAGACACACGGCTCTTTCCCCATGTCCAAGAGGCTAAAACAAAAAGGCAGCTGCAGAGAGGGGGCCTTGGCATGGAAAGACTCTAGGGAGCAAGAGGACAGACTAGTCAGAAACCAGAAATGTGGGACTTTCAATTTATAAGATAAAGAATCCTAACAGAGACTCTTGGCAACCCTGGGGAAGAGGGCTGCCCCTTAGTGAAGCTTGAGTCAAGAGACAACAGGAAACCCCCATGTGTGCCCCTGGGATAGTAGAGCTCTCTGCAAAAATCCAGGTCAATACATGAGATTTAGGATCTGCGCCATAAGCAGGTAAATGCTGGAGAAGGAGCCTAGCACTGTGTGGTGCTGGGGCAGAAAACTTTCTTCAGACAGTCTTACCAGCAAACCATTCAGTTGGGGACAACCTGAGTCACTGCATCTTCACATCTCGAAGTCCTAAGCAAACTTTCGTCCCCACTGGCTAAGAGAACAACATACCGTACAGCCAGTGTGGGCCCCAGAAGCTGGCTGTGACTTAACACAGACTCACGCACACGTCTGTGGGCGAGTGCGGGCTGGGCTTGCACTTGGAAACTGAAGCCTCTTTAAGAAGTGTGTTGATGAAACTGTATGTCCACATGACAAAGAATAAAACTAAATCCCACATTTCTCCCTATACAAAAATCAACTCAAAATCAATCAAAACCCAATGTAACACCTGAAACCTTGCAAATACTGACAGAAAATGCAATGGAAATACTTCACTATTTAGGCATAGACAAAGACTTTCTTGGGGGCGGGGAACTCCAGTAGCTCAAAATAATTGAAAGAATTTACAGATGGAATTGCATCAATTTAAAAAAGCTTCTGCATCAAGGCCACCCTGAGACTACAGAGTGAATTCCAGGTCAGCCTGAGCTAGAGTGAGACCCTACCTCAGAAAACAAACAAACAAGAAAAAAAATCTGCATATCAAAGCAAATAATTAACAGAAAAGCTACCTATGTAACAGGAGATACCTTTGCCAGCTGCTCATCTGACAAGGGATATTAATACCCCAGATATATAAAAAAACTCAAAAACTTAAACATCTAAAGAGCAAGTAATAAAATCAATAAATGGATTGACAGATGCCTATGCAATGAAGAAGAAATGGCCAATTAGTACATGAAAAATGTTCATATTCCCTCGTCATCATGGAAATGCTAATCAAAAGTACATGGAAAACTGGGCATAGTGACATACACCTGTAATCTAAGCACTTGGGAGGCTGAGATATGAGCAGTACCATGAATGTGAGGCCAGCCTGGGCTGCTTACTGAGTTCTAGGGTAGTCTGGGCTACAACATGAGACACTGTCTGAAAACAAACAAACAAACAAAAACCAACAAAATGAAACATACACTGATGCTCCATCTCATCCCAGGCAGGATGGTCATGATCAAAAAAACTAAACCAGAAAATGTTTGCAGGGATATGTGGAAGAAAGGACCACTTACACACTGCTAGTGGGGATGTAAACTAGTGCAGCAGCTGTGGAAATCAGTATGTAGGTTCCTCAAAATATTAAAAATTTAACTACCATATAGCCTAGCTATAACATCTATAGCTGTTGCTTTCTGGCCAAATCTCCCGACCAGAAGTAACTTAAGGAAGGAAAGTGTGGACTGTGGCTTATGTCTCCAGAGGAAGTTTCATGGCAAGGACGACATGGTGGCAGGCGCAGGTTCCACCTCATCGCATCTTCACATTGGCAGGCAGGAGGCAGAGGAAGATCATCAACTGAGCCTGGGTGAAAAGTCCTCAAGGCCTGCCCCCATTAACCCACTTTCTTCAGCAAGGCTCCACAACCTTCACACAGAGTGCATCCAGCTAGGGACCAAGTATTCAAACCCATGAGCCTATGGGAGGACCTTTGCCTTCAAAACACAACACCGTGCCTTGGTGTATACCCAAAGGAGTGTAAGCATGCAAACCGCAGAGATACCTGCTCATTGATATTTATATTTACTTAATGATATTTATATTGTATTTAATGATATTTGATGCTGTGCTGTTTACAACAGTCAAGATGAAGTCAAATCTGGTGCCCCTTAACAGAGGAATGGGTAGATAAAAGGTGGTGCAGTGGAGTTTCATCCAGCCATAAGGAATAACTAGATGATATCATTTGTAAGAAGTGGATGGAGAACCGGAGATCATCATATGAAGAGAAATAAACCAAACTCAGAAATACCAGTATCACATGTTTTCTTTCATATGTAGAACTTAGAGGTGGAGAAGGACGTGAAAGTAAAAGGGAGATATTGTGGATGTGGAAAGGATGAACAGAAGGAGAGAGGACAAGAGGAGTAATGGAGGGTATGAATAAAATCAGGGTATGTTATATATAGATGTATGAAAATGTCACAAAGGAACCTATTAACCTTTTACAGTTAATATACACTGATAGAAACAATAATAAAATGCCTTTTATCTTATTGATTATATGATTCAAATATTTACTATCATTTTACCAGTGTTATATGTAAATATGCACACATATCAGAACGACACCTTTGTAACAATATCTAAAAAGTAACATTTACTAGCATTATCCACATATCAAAATGTACTCGAATATCCTTCCATGTTTGTTTCACAAACTTTCTGTTATAAAGGCATGAATTTGTAGACGCAAGTTATGGTTATTATAAAATCTCTATGGAGAGTAACTTTTTTCAAAAATGATTTTCTACATTTGCATTGTTTTCTCTGTATAATTCTTTACATAAATTACTGATTTTATTATCCTTTGCATGTCTTTCATTCCCTTGAATTCTTTACTTTCATTCATTTCTTGGTGATACATGTATCTCTTCAGGGAATTTTTCTAGCTGGAGGGTTGTAGACACCTTGTATGCATGAGTGTTTAAAGTCCTTTAATGTCTAAAAGTATCTTCTGTTCCTACAGTTAAATAGTACCAATTCAGTAAATAATCTTTATTTAAATTCTCCTTTAACATCATAAAAATGTTGCTTGTATATGGTGCCAACCTCTGGACATCATTTTCTTCCTGTCTATAGATAACCTACTTTATCTCTTTCTCCTCATATCATGACAGAATTATCTTTGAAAATTAAAGATCACCAAGAAGAACACAAGGGTCTCTTTCCACTAGAAATGCCTTATATTTGATTGCACTCCCTCTTTAAGCTGAAGATTTAAGGCTTTCTTTAGCTCAGGGAACCTTCTTTTTAATTAACATTTCTTCTATTCTCATGTCTCCGTCTGAAATTCCTATTTCAAGAGTTTAATTGAACTCCTAGATAGACCATGGCCCTTGTTTTGGAAAAGGCACATTAGTTGGGGTTCTATTGACTTGTGGACTAGAAAAGTTCTTGATGTTTCCGGGAAGGCTGACGACAACTGAAGTATCTGGAGGAAGCTTTTACCCTGTGTCATCACTGACCAGGTGCAGAGCACAGCTGTGCTGCCCTGGTTCTTTCAGAGGGAAACAGAGGCAGGGGCCACCGTGGCTTGGGTTCCCAGAGGATGTTCTTACCTATGAGAAAGATTAGGGTTATAAGCAGATCAACCTGGATCCCAAGACTGGAGTGCAATGGAGACAGAGCAGCCCTCACCCTCAGAGAAGACTAGTATTGAGTGGCCTTGTCAGCTGTAACGGGCCTGCGCCCTGGTCCAACACTGTCACCCTCAACAACCTGCGGAGTTTCTGCAGATTTGTAAGGACCTCAGTGCAGGCCAAACCCAGGATTCATGACTTTGACCCTGAAAAGAACTTCAGGAGGAGCTGATATGAAGTAGAGTTGAAGATTTTGTTAGGGGCTCTAATACAGGCTAAGCACCAGGGTTAGGAGAAAGAAGGGTGCTCAGAAAGGGAGTGACAGGGTGCCTGAGAGCATGAGTGTGGGGCTCCGGTGACAGAGGGAGTTGAGTCACGAGTCCCGGTGGTGGCTGAAGAGAGTTTAGAATCTTCTTAGAATTCCATTGTTCACTGAGCTCCTAGGCAACCCTCCTCTCCTCCAACTCTGACTCCTCTTTGATAATTAAGAAAAGATGATTCCAGATGTGCCACAATCTAAGATCAAACCAGGAGCCACAAAGGATTTTTGAACAAAGAATGTGGAACGTGGCTGGTACTGTAAATGATGCTTCAAGTGAGATTCCTGGAAAATTAGAGGTGTGCAGTCCTTAAATTCTCACTTTTGTGCTATAGCCAGACTCCTAGATAAGGGGGCTCCTTTCTCTTCTCATACTCTCTTAATTTTCCCTCTTTCTGTCCTGCTTCAGCCTGAGCCAACAAGAGATGCCACACACTGACTCAGTGCCAGGCACGCGACTCAGGGACATGGGTTGCTCATAAGCCAAGGGGACCCCACAGCAAGCTATGAATCCAAGCAGAGACACGGCCACACTTGGGGGGTCAGCTCATGTAGTAAAGCTCAACAAGCAAACAGGCTCAGAACAGAACAAAAATGTAAAGGCAGAAGAGACCAATTCACATCCAATTCGCATCCGCTCCCATGCGCTGTGATTGGACTATAAAAAGTCCTGCATAGGCTCATGTGTTTCAACTCTGTGTCACCAGCTGGTCGATGTGCTGTTTGGGAAGATTGTGTCATCTTTAGAAAGTGGAGCTATGCTGGAGGAAGTGAGTCATTGGGGGTGGGCCTTAAGGCTGTATAGTCTGGACCTACTTCCTGTCCCCTCTCTGCTTCCGGACTGTGGTTGCAGTGCAGTCAGCTGGCCTCCTGCTCCCCCTCCTGCTGTCGTGACCCCTCCAACATGAAATGCATCCCCTTGACACTGTCAGCCAGAATAAACCCTTTCCTTCCTTAAGCTGCCTCTTGTTTGGTATTTGGTCACAGTTACAAGTAAAGTAACCAGCACATCATGTTTTTAGGAAAGTGGAGAAGATGCAGATCAGGGAAGTGGTCTTGGAACCACACAGAAACCCCTAAAATTATCTGCTTGCTCTATTTTAAAGATGCTTCCAAAGATCGTCCACTAATGCCTCTGAGATTTGTACGCACATGCACAAGACTGCACAGCACATATTTCTCATGTGGTTCTGTAGAACAACCGTGTAGTGTCGGCATTTTTTTTTTCTGCTTTTCATAGCCAGTGGAATGCTAGAGCCCATTCTCAGGACTATTCAGTGCCCCACCAACCAGAAGTGAAGAATTTTATGTGAGGGTGATTCCGTAAGGGACAGACAGAAGTTTCCCCAAGGCTTCTGAAGGGAGAGCATCTTTTAGTACAAGGTCAAAAAGCAGCCTTGCCCAGCTCTCCTCTCATGGCCTCTCATGGCTTTTCCTGGCGCTTTCTCTGACTGCCCTTGCTGCCGTTGTCACCAGCAGGGCTGGACCTTGGCGGCCGGATGGACCAGCAGGTGGGAAGGAGGAGTTTCTCCAGCTGCCTCAGGCACCAGAGTCCATGTCTCCACTTCGCTACTGCAGCCTCAGCAACACCACTGATGAGACTCCTTGACTTTGTGCAAGCTCTTCCTCTCCCTTTCCCCAGCTGTATGGTTGGCATCGGCTGACACAGTCTATGACCAAAGCTGGGACACACTTCTTCCTCCTTCATTTTGGGCTCTTGGTTCCATTTTAAGGTACAATTTTTCTGACAGCCTGCCAGTGAATCACTGCTCTAGCAGGCACGCACCATGCTCTCGTGTGCCCTTGATTGATTTGTTCCCATTTCTCTAAACTTAGGGGAATAGAACAGAAATAGCCTGTGTCTTTTATAGACTGAATGTAAGAATCAAAAGGATTAGCCAGGCTTGGTTACGTAGTGAAACCCAGTCTCAAAACAAAACAGAAGAAAAAGCAGACAGTTTCTGCTTGTTGTAGTCACTCAGAAACTACTGATGACAAATGACAAATCTCCACCCCATGACAAGGTGAGAAAATCATCTCAAAAAAAAAAAAAAAAGAAAAAGAAAAGAAAGAAAGAGGAGTAAGAGGTAGAGTTAGAGGAGGAGGAAGCTGGAGATATGGCTTAGCGGTTAAGGTGCTTGCCTGCAAAACCTAAGGGCCCAGATTTGATTCTCTAGGACCCATGTAAGCCAGATGCACAAGGCAGCAAATGTGTCTAGAGTTTGTTTGCAGTGCCAAGAAGCCCTGGTGCACCCATTCTCTCCCCCTATCTATCTCTTTCTCTCTCAAATAAATAAATAAAATATTTTAAATGAGGAGGAGGAAATAAGAGAGGAGAGGACAGGAGAGAAGAAAGGAAGAAAAGAGAAGGAGGAGAATAGGTGGCAGCCACCAGTCATGGTAGTTCACTCCTTTAATCCTAGCTCTTAGGAGGCTGAAGGAGGAGGATCACTATGAATTTGTGAGTTTGTGAGTTTGAAGTCAGCCTGGACTAGAGTGAGACACTGCTTCAATTATTTTTAACTTAAAAAAAATGAAAAGGACTGTGAACAGAAGTACATTAGCCTAAGACTCTTTAGTGCCTCCCCATATTAGCTTCCCAATGCCTTATAACAATTTACTACCACAAGCTTAGTGACTTGAAACAACACAAGTGTACTTGTGCTTCTGGCATCCGAAATGCAAAATGAACCTCCAGGAGCTAAAGTCATGGAATCTGATTCCTTCCGTAGGCTTCAAGAGAGAATTCATTCCTTGTCTCTTCCAGCTGCCAGCATTTATTGTCTCCTGGCCACATCAGTCCTGACTGTTTGTGTGGTTACATCATCTTCCCCTCTACTATAATCAGAGCTCCCTCTGCCTCACACTTATAAGGATACATATGATTCTATTTAGAGCCTAGATAATCCGGGATAATTTCATCTCAGTGCTCTAATACAATCACCTCTTCATAGACATGAAATATTCACCAGTGCCAAAATTATATTGTGGATTTGTAGAGGGACATTTTTTCAATCTCCCACAGCTCACTGGCCCTAAAGATTCATTCCTGTCCTACACGTGATCACCCCATTCCAACATCATCCAAAGCCTCAACTCATTATAGCATCAATTCAAGGTCTTAAATCTCATCATCTACAGTGCAAATTCAACATCACCTCTGTAAGGTATGGGTGAGACTATAGGTATGAGTCACCACAAGTCATCTGTGGATGTGGAAAACAAGTTATCTGCTCCAAAAATAGAAGAGCAAAACACCAGATAACTGCTGCATGCACACATTCTATTTCAAAAGAAGACAAACGAATGAAAGAAGGGAACCATCAATACTAAGAAATTTTAAAACCTAATAAGAAAAACTGCATTAGTCCTCAAAGTCTGAGGGCCTAGTCCTCTGTGCTCACTCTCTCACTGTCTGGGTCAAGGCTCCTTGCTTTCTCCTGACCAGCAGAATGTCTTTGTTGGTGACTTGCTCACCTGCACATAGAAGCTCAGGAGTCCAGCCTCATTTGTCTGTTCTTTTAAATCTTTTTCTATTTATTTATTTGAGAGCAACAGACAGAGAGAGAAAGAGGCAAATAGGGAGAGAGAGAATGGGTGCGCTAGGGCCTCCAGCCACTGAAAACGAACTGCTGACGTGTGTGCCCCCTTGTGCATCTGGCTAACATGGGTCTGGGGAATCAAGCCTTGAACCGGGGTCCTTAGGCTTCACAGGCAAACACTTAACCGCTAAGCCATCTCTCCAGCCCTGTCTGTTCTTTTATTCTGAGCTAGATCTGGCAGCATTTCTGCTGACAGAATATCTCAAAAGTATTGTGGATTCCCATGAATTTCGCTCCACTGGACCAAAAAAATCCGGCAGGCCTCTTTACTTACTCTCACCTCTATCTCTGGTTCTTGTTGAGATGGCTGAGGGGATCCAGCATTGACACATTTAATTTCTTCAATGCTATCCAGTCCCAACCTTGGACTTTGCTCCAGAGCATGATTTCTTTGAGGGTCTTAATTATTTGTGTCTTTTCCTGCCTACATAGGTGGGCTAAGCATCCTCAAGGGCAAGGACTATGTATGATTTAATCTTGAATATCCAAAACACATTATGTTCCTAGTCTAACTTGCGGTGGAAGTTTGAATTAAAGTGTGGGAAAAATATAGAGGACTTATGTTCATTTATCTTGGATCAATTGACCACCTCCTAGGTTCTGAGACAATGGCTAATATATGGAGTTATCTTAGAAGTGCTCCCAGGAGAGCTGGGGAGATGGTTTAGCAGTTAAAGGAGCTTGCGTGCAAAAGTATGCTAGCATGAGCTTGGCCCAGGTTCAAATCCCCAGTACCCATGTAAATCCAAATACACAAAATAGTGCATGCATCTGGAGTTTGTTTGCAGTGGCAAGAGGCCGCGGCATACCCATTCTTTCTCTCTTCCCTTCCCTCCCACTTGCAGATAAAGAAGTAAATTTTAAAAAATCAAAGAAATGCTCCTGGGAGAAACCAGCAGGGAACTACGAACTGGAGAATGCAGGGCAAGAAGGGAGGAAGTCCAGCAAAGGTGAAATTTCGGGAACAGGACAAGTGTCAAGTGCTCCAGGCTACTTTGGGTCTAAATTTCACACGAGGGGCTGGAGAGGATTAGTAGTTAAGGCACTTGCCTGCAAAGCCTAAGGACCCAGATTCTGCTCTCCAGGTCCCACGCAAGCCAGATGCACAAGGTGGCGCATGCGTCTGGAGTTCGTTTGCAGTGACTAGAGGCCTTGGTGTGCCCATGCTCTCTCTCTCCCTCTTATTCTCCTCTCTGTCTCAAATAAATAAATTAAAAACTAAAAAATAAATTCCTTAAATTACACAACAGAGTTTGCCCCACCCAAGATTAGTAAGCTGGACTCACACTCTTGCAGGAGCCATCATTAGCTATGCGCCACCCCAGGTGGCATAACTGCCAGGCACATTCAGCTCAGCACACAGAGGGGAAGCCCAAGGAGAGGCTCCTTCCTAGGAAGCTGTTGGTGTGAGCTGCTAGGAGAAAAACACAGGGGCTGAGGGCTGTGCGTATAGAATGCTGAAGGAAATCCAGGGGACCAACGCCTTGGGTATCATGTTACAAAAGAACTGGAGTATGAGACAACCACCATGCATTCTGTTGACAGAACTATTCTCTTTTCTCACTTTTATGTAAAATGGTGCTGTGAAATATTGCCTTCCTGCCTAGAAGAGCTTTTAAGAAGCTAGGGATGTTTTGGTGCTGAAGAGAAGTCCTTGACACAGTACTAAATTCCATTCACCCCTCCCATATGTACATCAGTTACCATATACTCATCACCGCTCTCTAACAGTCCTGTCAGCTGTTCTGATAGGGAAGGCAGGCCTCCACCCCCTGACAGTCCTGTCAATTGCTCTAATAGAGGAGGGAGGCCTCCACCCTCTGACAGTCCTGTCAATTTCTCTGATAGAGGAGGGAGGCCTCCACCCTCTGACACTCTTGTTAATTGCTCTAATAAAGAAGAGAGGCCTGTACCCTCTGACAGTCCTATTAATTGTTCTGATAAAGAAGGATTGACTGTAAGTATAGTCCACTAGACAACATGACTGGTCATCTGACATGAGAAAATGCCATCCACTTAACCCATTTGTCCGCTGGGGAGGTGATTCAGATGGGTCACCTTTCATAATGATTCCACTCCTATTTATGGATCAAGCTGATTAGTGCTCAAGGCCAGCTCAGATTCCTGTTACTCTCATTGAATTCATAATGTCACTGCAGCCTGCTCTTCATCCCCATGGTGACCAGAGGATGCTCTTTCCCTTCCCTCATTTTCTACTCTTGGTGCCCTGGGAGGAAGCAGCCAGGCATGGACTCTCAACTGAAAGCCAGGAAGAGTGGACCTAAACACAGCCCAAGGCGGCAGTGCTCCTCTGCCCCTCTGTTGAACTTGTTCACTACTTGTAAGGGACTCACAGCGCTGTACTCAACTGTGACCTTCAGCTTCATATGCTGAAGTCTTAATCCCTGCTGTGACTGTGTTTGGTGATAGGGTATTTAGCAAGTAATTAAGACTAAAGATAGCCAGGCATAGTGGCTCCTATCTATAATCCTAGCACTTGGGAGGCTGAGGCAAGCAAAACACCATGAGTTCAAGGCCACCCTGATCTCTATAGTGAGTTCAGGACATTCTGAGCTATAGAGTGATTGAATATACCACAATGGTAATGTCCCAATCCTATACAACCATAGTGGCATGGTGGCTCATGCCTGTAATCCTAGCACTTAGGAACTTGGGAGGCTGAGGCAGGAAGATTGTTACAAGTCTGAGGGTTATTATAGCAAGTCGAAGGCAACCCTGAGCTACAAAATAAGACCCTGTTTCAGAAAAAATAAATAATCCACAAAACTGTTTTGTCTCACTGTGGTCTGAACCAAGTGGACAGAAGATGGAGTGACGTTTACTATATTATAAGTTAGTTTAATATGAATGCCCAATACTAACCCTTAGTGCGTGGCCTGGAATAAACCTGGTTGCGCTGTGCCTCGTGACCACTTGGTTCTCAGAGTGAATCGCAGTGGCGGGCAGCAAGCAAACACATTGGGAGCCATTCAGAGGCCAGCGGGAGGCAAGAGTGTGACGCACCAGTCCCGTGTTTATGTTGACACATTGGTGATGAGATTCAGAAAATGTATTCTAAATGCTAATGACATTTTGTCCATATCTAAGTCAAGCAAATTTATAATCTACACTTTTCTGCATTTAACTTCACACGCGAATGCTTTAAACAACCAAGGTGTCATTTGTGATGCATAAAATTGTTCGGATTGGCATTTCAGCAAATGTCATCAAAGATTCGTGTGAGTCCAACTTAGATTTGCACGCGGAATAGCTGTGCAAGAAGGGATGGGCCACGACAGTTCTAATAGGCTGCCTTGCCTGGGCATCGCCACGCCAGCCCTGGAGTAGGGACACAGACTTGTACCCAAACTTGTGCAACCTCTCGATTGTGACGCAGCATCTCTAGTTTTTGTTCACAGCTCTGACTCAGATACTTGTTCCCAAGCTTGTTTGCCCACCACGTTCTGCTGGACTCCTTTCTACTTGAGTCTTTTACACCCCAACCATAAAACTATACCCTTTAGCAAGTCTGTGGGGTCACCTCAGCAGTTGCTTCTCTTTTATAAAAAAATTTTTTTTGTTTATTTTTATTTATTTATTTGAGAGTGACAGACAGAGAAAGAGGCAGACAGAGAGAGAGAATGGGCGCGCCAGGGCCTCCAGCCACTGCAAACGAATTCCAGACTCGTGCGCCCCCTTGTGCATCTGTCTAACGTGGGTCCTGGGGAATCGAGCCTTGAACCGGGGTCCTTAGACTTCACAGGCAAGTGCTTAACTGCTAAGCCATCTCTCCAGCCCAGCAGTTGCTTCTCTTGAGAGTCATTTGCTCACCCTGGTCAGCATCCCCAGCCCTAAATCACCCCCTTCCACCTTCCCAGGAGGGTAGAATGTAGTACCTAGTGGTTTAGGCTGGCTTGGTACTGGAAGACAGCTTACATTGTAATTACGATGGAGACCACTGAGCAGAAGGCTGGGAAGGCTTGCACCTCAGCGCCCAAGGAGCAGCAGCCGGGCTCAGTGCTGAGTTTCCCTCCTGGGTGTCATGTCCTCACTTTGAAACAGAGCTGGCTGGGACTTGTGCCCTCCTGGTAATTAAGGTTAATGAGCACACCCCATCTGGTGGGCAGCAGAGCGAATCTGTTCTTTGAGGCCACATTCTTGGCACTCACTGCAGCTGGGAGAAACCAGAATGAATCATCCTCTGGGATATATGCTGCTGGGTTCTAGGATCAGACAAGATGGGAGGGTCACAAGATGATCCCAGTGAGGTCTGACTCCTAAGATGTGTTAAGTATCTGATGCTGACTTGAAGCAGATTGTGCTGTAATTTCAGAGTCAGCACTTAAGAAGCCAAATGATGGAGTCCTACTGCGAAACCCAGGACTCAACAGCTGCCCTTCCCTGAAAACCCCTCAGTAACCTTGTTGGAGGCTGTGCCTCAGGACTCACAGCTGAGGGGGCAAGGGTGCAGAATGGGGAGAGGGCGCTTGAACCAAGGTCAACTGTGACATTCCTCTGAGATCCTGTCAAGTCCCCGCCTCTCCCTACATGGCAATCCCTTTCTCTATTACTTGGAGGAGGCTGGGATAGATCCTGTTTGCAAAATCTAGTCAAAGCAACCTTGAGGCTCTGGGAAAATGTACACTGTGGTGCTCACAATGGTGGCCCTGCTGGGGGGAAGGAGGAAGCTTCTGCGTTACAATAAAAGTTTTATTTCCTAAAGAAAAGTATGATACGATAATAATCACAAATTCTACGCCACAGAAATGTAAGTGCACGCTGGACCACTTTTACTTGTCTTCTTAACCTCTTCAATGCAACAATGAAAGCTGGAGCAGGTCTTGGTCTCACACTGAGAGGATAATGGGCATCTCACCTTCACACGACATATGAAAATGCATGGCGCCTTTTGGGTTTAATATCCTATCCCTCTTTTGCACTTGTATCAGAGACTTTCTCATGGCTGGGACAAAACTCCTACCCTGGAGCACCTTGTGGAAGGAAAAGGTTTTGTTCAGCATACAGTTCCCGAGGGTGGTGTCTGTCACGGCGGGAAAAGCATGGCAGGAGCAGGAAGCTGGCACCATGTCATCATATCAGCAGAGAGGAAGGAGAGAGCAACGGATGCTGCTGCTCAGCCAGCTCCCTCCTTTCTGTATGGTCCAGGAGCTCAGCCCACAGAACCACAATTAAGATGGGTCTTCCCACCTTAACCTAACCAAGATAATCCCTCCCTGACCTAATCTATGCAACCCCTCCCTGGTGATTATGCATCCTGTCAAGTTGAAAGTCAATGTAAAACCATCACAGAATGTAACCATCCATGCATATTTCTTTTTAATTGCCTTAGGAGTATTCCATGACTCAATATATACCATGACTGTTCTGGGCGTCCATGATCGACAGAAACTAATTCTGTTCTCATTTTCTCACCGCTACAATAGTGCTGCAACGAACATCTTTCAAAACTGCAAAGGAATCAATTTAGATATCTATTGGCAGATAAAAAAGAAAATGTGGTATATATACACAATGGAATACTATTGAACCATAAAAAAGAGGTCCTGTCACTTGTGACAACCATGAGTGATCCTGGAAGACATTATGTTAAGTGAAATAATAAGCACAAAAAGACAAATACCTCATTTTTTTTCCTCCTCCTTAGGTAGAAATTAAACAATTAGACCCCACTGAGGAAAAGGGTAGAGTAGTAATTACCAGATGTAAGGAAAGGTAAAAAGTACTGTGGAGACAGAGGTTGGTTATGAGAGTTGGGTGTGGTGGCACACACCTTTAATCTCAGCACTCAAGAAGCTGAGGTAGGAGGACTGCTGTGAGTTCAAGGCCAGCCTGGGACTACAGAGTGAGTTCCAGGTCACCTGGACTAGAGTGAGACACTGCCTCAAACCCTCCTCCCCCAAAAGAAGTTGGTTCTGGGGGAGCAAAAACATAGTTTAATAGGGAGAACACTTTCTGTAGTATGATAAGGTGATGATAGCAGAAAAAGAAATCTATTGTACATTTCAAAATAGCCAGAAGAAGTTGTTTTAAATGTACCCAACACAAGGAAATAACAATGTTTGAAGCAATAAACACATAATTACCCTGATTTGGTCACCACATATTTATATGTGTGTCAAAATATCACACTAGTCCCTTCACAAGTAAAATCAAAATTAGTTTTAAAAATCCCAAGACAAAGGAAGAGCAGGACTCTAGGCAAACCCACGTTTCCTCTTCCCTAGCACCGGTCTCATAGTAATTAGTGGCTGTGAGCAAATAACACTCATTTCATTCCTTACCATCCTACAGCATAAGTCTAATTCCAGTTGCAGCATAGTCTTGAACTTTCTCCCCGGGTTTTTGTTGTCTTGAGGAATTGAGTTAGAAAAGAAAAAAAGAAACCCAGACATCAAGATGTCAAAAAGGAAAATTCCAAAGAAACACCCCAAGCTCCCAACTTGGAACTCTGAAGAGCCACACCCAGAAGCATGGTCAAATCATAGCCTTGTTCACTAGAAGTGAACGCCAGTGGGCTGGGGAAGATGGCTCAGCGGTTAAAGGCATTGCTTGCAAAGCCCCCAAGCCCATGTGGACATTTGGCCAAGTAGTTGGGAAACAGTGAAGTGTCTGTGATGGTGACTGATGTGCCACACTGATGAATTTGAACATCTCTGCTCACATCAGTCTGCCCAAGCATGCTCAGGGGACAACTTCTGGTGGCTGTCATCTGGCTTTCTGGCTTCTGTCTATTTCTGCTCCTTCACTTGTCTCTGGGACATTTGGCCCTTTCTAGACGGCATTCCTCAGTGACCCACCACCAAGATGTCCTCATTGTCCCAGTTACATAGCAGGCCATAAGAGGGTGGTGTGCCCACCTTTGCTTGGGTTAACGTGAAGGGACGTCCACATAGCATGTAACTGGTGGCACCTTAACCCAGTCATTGGATTCCTTTGTCTGATGGGCATGTCTTCCACCCATTCTGTGTCACTGGAGAGTTCTCCTTCTGCCCTGGCTTCTGGTTGAGTCCATAGGCAGCTTTTATCTCAGTTCTCTCAGTTCTCTCTGCAAACTTCCAACCTTCATGGGCTTCTACTTATTTCTTTTCTGCTGGGCTATTTTCCTCACCTATCTATCTATGAGGGGAGGTATGGGGTATAAAATTAGAAAGGAGACCATGAGAGGGTAAAAAGAGGCTGGGGAAGGGAAAGTAAAGATGGTTATATGAAAGCACAAAGGGCATGAGAACCTGCACAGATGGGGCAAAGGAGGGGAATGGACTTAAAAACAACGTATGGAAATGCCTTATGGATTGAAACCCATCGCTTTGTAGGCTAATTTCAAAAACCTAAATTTAAAAACAAAGGAATGAGCCCAGCTCTGGCATGAGCGCAGGGAGCGAGCCGGGGATACCCTTGCTGCCAGCACAGTCACGGTCATACGAAGGGTGGAGATCTGGTGAGATAACTAGTCCCCTCTGCATCTGTTCCAGCCGCTGCCAGCAGCACCGCTCTCTGAGAGACTGCGCCATCTCATGGGCTCCCACGGCGATGTCCAGGCACTTCCCCTCCCTCCCACAGCAGCGCGGCCCAGGGTCCTCCTGAAGTGGTGACCACTCCAGTTGGCAGGTCAGTACCCCTGGAGTGGGTGAGGCAAGGTTGAAGAGAGGAAGGCAAGGCAGGTCCGGGGTGTGGGACTTGGGTGAAGTCATTTCCTTGCTTCGTGACTCAGTTTCCACATTTTACAAAATAGGCCTGTTGATGCCTACTAACTTGCTTCCGGGGCTGTCAGAAGGGCCACTTAACAAGCTGGGTGTGGGAGCACAGCCCTGCACCCTCAGGCCTGAGGGCAGATGTTCTGCGTGGTGAGCAGCCGGTCCCCATCCTGTTGCTGTCTGGGCGTGCGTGCCGCTGGCCTCGTGGGGAGCTGAGCTGCACCTCTTTTGCCTGCTCACCAGTCCCATGGAAGTCCGCGAATTTGCTGACCGGCCACATCTGGGGGCCAGGCAAGGACTGTGTCCACAGGATTGAGTGCTTTTAGTGCTTATGCCCCTGTGAAGCAGCGTGGTCACCTGCTCTCAGCAGGGAAAACATCGAGCTGGGAAAGTCAGCTAGGTGGTCGGGACATGTGATGCCAGCTGGTGCAGTGACAGCAAGTCCTTTGAGAGTGGCTACAGCAGCTGGGGGACGGGGTCACCTCATTGTTCCAAACGCACCTCCTGCCACACCCGCAGCTTTCTAGCCACGCACAAGCCCAGCAGAAACACTGGAGAATTCGACGAAGGCCACACAGAGGGAAGGGGGATGTGGTCCCCCCTGCCTCCTGCTCTTATTTATGCTGCTATAACCTTACATTGGTGTTCAACACTCAGTTTCTTTAAAAATCTACCGTCTAGGTGGGTGTGTTGGCACACACCTTTAATCCCAGCACTCGGGAGGCAGAGGTAGGCAAATTGCTGTGAGTTTGAGGCCATCTTGAGACTACATAGTGAATTTCAGGTCAGCTTGAATTAGAGAGTGAGACCCTACCTTGAAAACACAAAAACAAAAGAATCTATATTCTACTGCTTAAAAATATTCACCAGCTCTTTTTTTTTTGTATGCGTATATTGTGTGGTGTGTGCGTATGTCTGTGTGTGGGCACATGTGTGTGTACATGTATGTAGAGGCAGAAGTCAATGTTGGATGTTTCCCTCAATCGTTCTTCTCTTTATTTTTTTAAATATTTTTATTTATTTGAGAGACAGAGAGAACGAGGCATACAGAGACAGAGAAAATGAATATGGACAAGCCAGGGCCTCCTGCCACTGCAAAGGAACTCCAAAAGCATGTGTCACCTTGTGCATCCAGCATTACATGGGTACCGGGGAATCAAAACTGAGCCATCAGGCCTTGCAAGCAAGTGCCCTTAACCGTGGAACCATCTCTACAGCTCCCCCTTTATTTATTTATTTTTAAATATTTTATTTTGATTTAGTTATTTGAGAGAGAAAGAGGAAGAGAGAAAGAGGCAGAGAGAAAGAGAGAGAGCGAATGGGTGCATCAGGGCCTCCAGCCACTGCAAACAAACTCTAGACACATGTGCCACCTTGTACATCTGGCTTACGTGGGTTATGGGGATTTGAACCTGGGTCTTTTGGCTTTGCAGGCAAATGCCTTAGCTGCTAAGCAATCTCTCCAGCTTCCCCCTTTATGTTTTGAGACGGGGTCTGTGGCTGAAGCTAGAGCTCACAAGTCCAGCTAGATAAGCTAGCCAGTGAGCTGCACGGAGTCCTTGTCTTCACCTCCCTAGTGCTGGAGATATAGGGGGGTACCACCACACTACTAAGCTTTTATGTGGGGCTGTGGATCTGAACTCAGGTCTTCATCCTTACACAACAAACACTGAGCCATCTCCCCAGCCCCTCGTCTACTACATTTTAAAATGTTTGGATCAGGTCACCTCCCCACCCCACCCACCCTGGGACGCACCCTGTGGGAGACACTGATTACCTGCAAGGTCACAAGAAAGTGATGACCCGTATGTGCCCCCTAGGTGGGATAGCCTAAGCAGCAAGTTCTCACTCCTGAGGGCAGATAAAAAGGAACATGGGTTATCTCCTACGCACCCAGACAAGTGGCCCTGACCTCCGCCTACTGCTGGGCTTTCTCTACAGGGGTGGAAAATGGTACGAGTCAGGCCCAAGCCTGAGGAGCCGGTCACTGCCTCAAGATGGAGGAGTCCACCCCCGAGCCTGTCTACGTGGACGTGGACAAGGGACTGACTCTGGCCTGCATCGTCTTCCTCTGCCTCTTCCTCGTGGTCATGATCATCCGCTGTGCCAAGGTCATCATGGACCCCTACAGTGCCATCCCCACATCCACGTGGGAGGAGCAGCACCTGGATGACTAAGGCACTGGGGGCGGGGGGCCGCTGTGCCCCGGCATGCACCTTTGCGCTCCCCGGCCAGCCCACCGAGGCAGGCCTCCCAGAGGCGGAGAAGGCTTACTTTGGCCTTGCCGGCTTCCACACAACAGCCAGAGAGAGCTGGCCTGGGTGCTGGGGCTGTGGCATTCTGGGGTGCCCTGGGGAGAAGAGCACTGGGCCAGGACTTAGGCAGCTGGAGCCCAGCCTGGGATGCCATCATGAGACTGCAGGGTGGTTCCCTGCCCAAGCTCCCATGCATCTTTGGGAACTGAACCCACCACAGACATCACCACCACACAGCAGTGGTCAGGAGGACTATTCTTTAAATGCACAACACAGGGCGGCACCCTGGAGACCAGGCCAACTTCCCCATGGCCAGCAGTGGAGGGGGCGGGGGGAGTGAAAGGAAGTTCAGGGTGCCTCCCCTGGAAATCTCAAAAGGCACATAGCTGCTTCCAAGCAGTGTTTTTCTTTTTTAAAATATAAAGCGTAGAGGAATATATATATATATATATATATCTTTTTTTCCTGTCAAAAATGAAATGTGCTGGGCGTGGTGCCTCACGCCTTTAATCCCAGCACTCGGGACGCAGAGGTAGGAGGATCGCCATGAGTTCGAGGCCAACTGGAGACTACACAGTGAATTCCAGGCCAGCCTGGGCTAGAGTGAGACTCTACCTCGAAAAAACCAAAAAGAAAAGAAATGCACATTTTAGACACTTGGGAGAAATACAGATAAATAGAAGCACTGATAATAATCCCACCTCCCTGAAGCCATCATTTTGATAAGTCTCTTCCAGCCTTTTTTTACACGTGCTTTTTTTAGTCAAATTTGCACAGTATGCATGATGCTCAGTCACGTTTGCTTCTTTAGACAGCCGTCCTCAGTGACTGAGAGCACTCCACTGGTGGCTGGGCCATGACTGAATAATCTCTCCCTTTCATTGGATACTTGCCTTCTTCATTCACTTCTCACACAAAATACTTCCCCCAATAACCTTCTGAAGGTGTACGATCCATGACATGAAGCCTGGACCTCGATTCAGCTCCTGCCTCAGCCACTCAACGGCTGTGTGACCTTGAGCAAATCACCTCACCTTTCTATGCCTCCGTTTCCTCATCATAAAATACAGAGGAATAGTTTTGCTCTGCCCCTCCTTCTCTACATGTTTTTAAATGTTTTATGTCATGTGAATGAAAGTATAGAAGGGGGAATGTGGGGAGTAGAGAGCACAATTAGTGGGTGCCAGGTAAAGACCAGGAGAGGAAGTACAGTGAATGAGCAGACTTGCTCCTGGTTATTGGTGATCACTCTTCTCGGGGGCCCTCCCTCTTTCCTCTCCCTTCACACCCTCTAGCCCCTTATTACTCACATCTATGATTAAAAAAAAAAAAGTACTGGCTCAGAATCCACAAATCAGCCCCCAAGTCCCAACTCTGTTTTATTATTATATGACCCCCAAACTCAACCTCGCTGAACTCCAAATTTCCTAAATCCATAAAATGGAGGAGTGCTATCTACCTCACAAGGTTGTTGTAGGGATGAAGTGAGAGAACATGAAGAGGGTTCTTTCTTGAATCCATCACAACAGGAGACACTACAGCCTGAACAGGAGGAGCAGAGCCCGGGGCTGCTCTCTGAAAAATCCAGGCTTCTGAGGGTCACTGTCTGTAAACCAGAGCTCTCAGTTAGGGCCACTGTCCAGAGGAACTCTGCTAGAGACTTCCCCAAACATGTCCTCTAGGGACTCGGTGTCTGCAGATTGATATCATTATCATGTGGGTCTCCTCAAAAATGTGAGGTGCATGTGCTCTGTCCTTCCAGGGCGGGACCCGCCATCCCCATCAGAAGAGACTTGTGCTGTGAAGACCTCAGGCCTCCTCCGTCGCCTGCATCCTGATCATGAGTCCCCCATCCTGCCCCAGGCCACCTGGTCAATGGGTTTCCAAAGCACTGAAAGTGGACAGAAACTGTCCAGGCAGCAGTCCGGGGTGTACTGAGCCGTCCCCTCCCCACTCTGTGGGATGCACAAAGGGACAGCTGACAAAGGCAGCGAGTGGGCCAAAAGGGTCCAGTCAGGGGGTCTGCAGTTGCCTCCAGCCCAGAAGCAGTCTTCCTCGGAAACCTACCTCAGAGACACCAGGCACTTCTGCGGAAGCCCATTAGGATGGGTTTACAGTGTCGCTCAGGACTTGCATCCAGCCACTGATGACAGAGCTGCAGGAAGGAGAGGAGGTCTGAGGAGCTCTAGAGACCGCCTGTGGAGATGCTTCTGAGCTCTCAGGAGGGAAACAGGATGCCTAGGGCTGTGCTTCTCAAACCACTTCTGAAGGACAAACAATGTGCACAGGAGAAGCTTGCTAGAAACCCCAAACCATGCCCTGGACCTACAGAATCTGTGGGGCCCAAGAATCTACCTTAGCCAGATGTTGGGGGCAGCACACCAGTGTGAGAAGCACTGCCCAGGGCCCCTGGTCTCATGATTTCTAGTTCCACACCCAGATTCACTAGCACTTCCCACATTCATATTCTCTCTCTCTCTCTCTCTCTCTCTCTCTCTCTCTCGGCCTGGGGAAGTAACATTTCAGGAAGGGGTGGGATTTGAAAATCCCTCCCTACCAATCTCTGACACGGCAACACAGCAGTGGTTTCTATCCCGTGCCATATGCTCCCTTCTCGCCCTCATGCAAGGTCTGCCTGAAAGCGTCTTCAGCCGTACGACTTCCTATTGTATGTGTTCTCCCAGCATTGCCTCATAAGGGGGCTTCCAACACTGCTGCTTCCCTCTTCATGTCTTATAAAGAATGTTATATAAAACAGGACCCCCCCCCCGTCTGCATACATAATAATGCAGATTGCTGCTGTCAATACTTGTACTGGTTTATTTCCCCATTATACATGTGCCAAGAGGAAAAAAGCAGCTGTGCTGAGCTGGGAGGTTCAGGGTTGGGGAGAGCGCAAATTTATAGCATACTCCCCCTCCAAAATGGAAGTGCACAGGATAAGGTGGTGCTGTCGTCAACTACTCATTGCTGGGACAAACATCCAAGCGGACACAGCTCATAGGGGGAAAGGGTTTATTTCAGCTTGCGCAATTCAGGGGAACACCATCAACGGCATAAGGAGCTGGCTCACTTCCATAGGTGCATAGCAGAGAGACAGCGTCATACAGCCAGCGCCACAAAGCAAAGCGCACTAACAGCAGAGCTCCAAGCTGCTTTCCACGCACCTTAGGGCTGAACTCAAGATCCACCTCAAACACACCAACATCCATCCCCAGTGGCACACCTCTTCCCCAGTAGGGCTGCATCCACCCGAGACTCAAGATTCACTCCCGAGTCTGTGGAGCCACACGTTTAAAGGACTACAGGCAATAAGGTGTGTCCCTATCTCTCCCTTTGATCTTGAGAAGGAGAGAGAAGACTGTAGGACTTCCAAACTTTCCTGGGCTGCTGAGGATGCAGGAGGTGGTCTTCTGTGACACCGTGCATCTCCACCAGTTTCTGCTGGCTGAGAGAAAGTTTAGGGATATGGATAGAGAGGAGAACAAGAAATGAGTAGAAACCCCGAAGAGTTGTAGTTTGCAGAGTGAAAATGAAAAGAATCGAGAGAAAAATATGCCTACAATGTCAGCCACATGCCAGGACAGAAGGGAAACTCCCCATGGCAGAGAATGAGTGACAGAGTCTCCTGACAAAGGCGTCTGGTACCTGAGTTTAAGTTGCTGCCAGCTATGTGGTTCCTTCTTGTGAGCCCCAGCAAAGGTGGATTTCAGCCCTCCTATGGCCTGCTGTGTAACTGGGACAATGAAGACAGCTGGGTGGCGGGCCACTGAGGGAAAGCCATCTAGAAAGGGCCAGGAGTTCCAGGGACAGGTGAGGGAGCACACATGTGTAGAAGCAGGAAACCCAGATGACAGGCATCAGGAGAAAGTTGTCCCCTGGCCATGCTCGGGGAGGTTACCATGAGCAGTGGCACTCTGACTTACCATAAATCACCATCGTAGCCATTTCATTTTTCCCCAATTGCTGAAATGTCCGATGGGTTTTTACGGTTTCGGGGTTGGAACTCAGAGCATTATGCAAACTAGGCAAGTGCTCTACCACTGATCACCGCCCCCAACCCTACATGTTCTTGCTGACATGAAAAACAAAGTTGTCCCAGAATACCAGAGGATACCAAAAAAGGGTCAGTCCTGCCTTGGAAAGAACTGCCCAGCCCAATGTGCATGTGAGTGGGTCCCTGTCTCCTGGCCTCACCGCTGAGGTGTGGTCCTGTCCTGCAGGACGGATGATGTCTGCGGTGGTCTCTGGCCATAGCACGGGCTTCTTAGAGGACTCTATGCTCAGCTCCCGGGCCAGTCCTGGCACACATATAGGTTGTCTCTGCTCAGGACAAACAGCCTTAGCCACACCAGCTCTCTCCTTCCCTGCAAACATACTGAAAAGTTACCAGCTAAGACTCCCCCTCCTTCCAGGGAGGGCGCTCTGCATCTGTCAGTGGCTGGCGGGAGAGAGATGGCACACTCGAACCATTAATGGAAGAGGTTTTTGATGGGCGAATTAGTCACAGAGGTTGGACGATGTTCAAGGAAGCAGAGAAGGACACACCCAAGGATAGGCCCCCTCAACTTAGAAAGGCAGGAAGGCAACCAAATCCAGCCAGAGCTATGGTGTGGAAGAGTCAGCCATGGAGAAATGCACACAGCGAGATTGACATTCCTGCCAAGGGCTGGGGCTGGAGCTCGATAGTACGCTGCTTATCTAAAATGCTTGAGGTCTTGGGTTCAATCCCCAGCACCAAAGAAGAAAAAGTGCTCTCAAAAGTGCCCCTACCTCCTGCCCTTCATCCTCCTGTCTTTGTTTCCCAGTTGGTCAAAAATGTCAGAAGCCAAAAGGTGGAGCTGCTGAGTGACAAGGTGCATGCATGTCAGCACAGAGCAGTGAGTGACATAACCAGGTGCTCACCCCACATACCCGCCAGCATCCACTCATAAGCGTTGCTTAGATGTTAAAACATCGGCCCTGACATAAGGGAAACAGTCCTGTGACCATCGTATTGTCTGGGGTAATGTCAGCTTTGTCCCACTCCCACCCAGAACTTAAACTGCAATGTAGCCACGGGGGGGGGGGGGGGGGCGTGAGTCAGTGGAGCACAACGTCAGGCAAAGCTTTACTGTGGCCCCTCTGTGGTGGTCCCTTGGCTGTGGGAGCATTTTACCTGTGGGGAAGACCCAGATCTGAAGTCACAGAGGATCTAGATTCTTGCCCTGTCTTTATTGAGTTGCCACATTCCCAAAGAACATGAAGGCGCCATACAGGTCTCCCTGGAGCACTTCAGAACTCTCCAGAGGGAAGAGCAGGTACCAGGGGCACTGTTCCCCACACTGTGCTTCCAGGACGATGCCAGCCTCTCTGCAGAAGTTGTTAGGAATCTGAACCCCCCACTTTCAGAATAGGAATTTAGGGTACTAGGGGTTCTAAGTATCCCAGGGCTCCAAAGTGAGTCCTCTTTGCCCCCAAATACAGCAGTAATTCCATTATTTTTCGAGTATGGGACAAGTTTCCTGATCTCCTTCTCTACACATTGGTTCACTGTGATGAGCTCCAAGTGTCACAGGACATCTTCACTCCCGGTTTCCCAGACTCACACCCATGCTCGCTGATGGAAGCATTTTTTCTGGCTCACCATAGATTCCCAACCCAGCAAGCCTACAGTTATAAGGGTGGGAAACACAATTCCATGAGTGGACTAGTAAGGAGTCACTCTAGGTGGTCCGTTTGAGGTTGGCGACAGAGACCCTAGCCTGTGATTTAAGATAAATACAGCATCTCCAAGGCTGTGGAGAAGAAATCCTCACACACTGTTGGAGGGAAGCTAAATTAGCTTGACCACTATGTTAACGGCACAGAGGTTCCTCACACAACCAGCCCCTTGATCTTGGGCTTCCTAATCATGAGCTAAATAAACTTCTGTATACTAGCAACTGCCCAAATTAGAAATGCGATATGATACTTGGGATGCAGGCAAAGGAAACTAAATCAGTGTTTCAAAGAAACTTTTCACTCCCATGTTGATTGGAACACTATTTACAATAGCCAAGAGATGGGTTATTGATTCTGAGAGAAGAGAGATTACTAGAGACTAAGTGGGGGAGGACGTTGGTCACCAGGTACTACAGTATAGTCAGAGAAACATGTCCTGGTGTGCTACTGTACAATACTGTAGTGCACATTTCAAAGGACCTAGAAGGTTTGTGAATGCTTCTGGATAGATGGTCTTACAGTTTATCAAAACATCATACAATATGCCATACATAGTATGAACTTGTGTGTTAATTTTAAAAAATAAAATAGAAAAAAGGTAAATAGCACTTCCTTCAGGCCAGCCACTATACTTGAGCCTGCCAATGGTCACTCTCATCTCTGGTCAGGCCCATTGCTTCTGGAGGGACAAGGCAGGCGGAGAAGCAACATGTACCCTGGGAATGAGGCCACAGCGGAACATCCCAGCAGACTCTGTGGTCACGGCCTGCATGGCAGCTTCACTGAGGTGAATGTGCTAGACTGAACAGGGTCTCCCAAAGATGAGGTGGTGGAAACTTGGACCCCCCGTGTAAAAGTGCTGGGAGGGTGGGCCCTAACGAGAGGTGATTAGGGCATGTGGCCAAAATGAATTGATTACTGCTGCTAGCACGTGGCAGGCTAGGCACAAAAGGGGGAGTTGGGCTCCCTTTGCTCTCTCTCCCTCATGTGATGTCCTCTGCCATGTCATCATGCAAGAAGGCCTTCACCAGATGCCAGCCCCTTGATCTTGGGCTTCCTCATCATGACCTAAATAAACTTCTGTATATTAGCAACTGCCCTGCCTGTGGTATTCTGTTACATTGGCACAGAGGGGTGGAGTCAGAATGAATCCCCAGACACCTCCAGTCTTGGGTGGCCCTCTCCCCAAATAATGTACTTGAGCCAGCACTGTGGCTGTACTTCTGGTGATGGCTGGCATTGTAGAGATCTTCAGAAGATCACATGATATGCCACAAATACTACAATTTTGTGGTCAATTATAAAAACTAAATAAAATATAAAAAAAAGGGAAAATAGTGCTTCTTTCAAGCCAGACTCTTCCAGAACACCTGGTTCCTATGAAACTTTGGACCTAAATGGTTGGATAGCTGCTTTACAGCCCAGATGTGTTCTAGAGCTTTCATTGCCCTGGGCCCCATTAACACCAGCAGCCTGTGGTCATGTATTCAATAAACGTATCCGAAGCACACCCTAAATGCTCCACACGTTGTCCAAGATCCAGGGGCACTCCCTCCCCTCTCCCCAGCCCTCCCTCTTCAGTGGTGTGCTTCTCCTGGTGAACTTCCCACTGTGCCCCAGACAGGATCCAAGAAAGCACAATGTGGCATCCCTGAACTGCCACCCGAGTCCCTTCCACTGGCCACTTATGTGTCATCTACAAGGCTTGCTTGTGCCAACTTGATAGGTACAGAAAGCTTACGCCATCGGTAGCAGTAGAAGAGCCTTTCATGAAGCTCCATGGGCTAAGACACCCAAGATCACTGCCACGTAACAGACAGAAGGGGGGCCGGCCAGCCCTGAAGGGAGCGCGGTTCATGGGTCTCCTGACAGAGGAACGAGAACTTCTTCAATTACCTTATTGATTGGAGTGCAATAGGAAGGGTTTTCTCCTAGAGTTTCACATGCATAAGACAACATTCAGTGTTTCATCCCAGCCCGAGACTTTTAAATTCAGATCATCTGTTTTCTCTTTTGGCTGGCAGGACATTGGAGTGCGGTTTCCAGTAGCCAATGTTTTAACCAGGAGGTGACCTCGCGGTTGAAAACCACATGCTGAGGATGGTAGAGCACATCCTCAGCAACACTCTAGAGCTGCCCCACGCCCCACGTGGTCTTTCCTCAGAAGCGGTAAGATGTCCCTCTTCAGAGCTTCTCTCTGGACGGTCCCTCTGCATGGAGCAGCTGGGGCAAACACCCCAACACACATCTGGCTTCTCCCATGCTTCCCTCAGCATAAAAGCATTAGGAGCCTAAGGCACGAACACCTCCTCTGACTGCAAGAGCGGCCGCGCCCGCAACATCCCAAGACACTTGCCACCCTCTGTCACATGCCTGCACACACAACTCCAATGTCCTATAGGACTTGTCACCATCTGTCACTGCTCTTGTGTAAGCATTTCCTCTGAAAGGAAACATTTTCTCCCGGAGGGAAGGTCCTAATACCCAGGACGCTAGACAAACTTAAGCTCCTATAAGTAACCCCAATAAACTCTGCGTCACCAAGCTGGATGTGGGCGGAATCGTTTCTGTGGTCTGTTGTTTGTGACCTATCTGGGGAATAGATGCTTGTTCAGGTCTCCCCAGGAAAAGTCACACAACCACTGCATACCCTTTCCTGTCTGTCTGCTGTCTCCCTTCACTGTGGGAACAGCTTAGGCTCTGATGCCCACTGCTGTGCCTCTTGTGCCAGAGCAGTGCGTCACACACGAGCAGCCCTGAGAAGTACTTGGGAGAACGAATGAATGAATGGCATGACTAATAGGGGGACCTCGGCTGTCACTCATCTGCCCCAAGAAGGGTCATGAACACACTCTTTGCTGTGGGCACCCAGGCCAGGGTTGATATGTACAGTGGGTGAGGACAGAGGCTGTCTCTGGACCGTGGTGGCCTCACGGAGAGAAAGGAAAGTTCAAGGGCCCCTCCCTCAGGTGTGCACCTACAACTTGGTAATGGTCCTAAGGGAAGAGAAGGCTTTGTCGCCCAACCTACCCTGACGATTCTGCACTCACAACCTCTAAAGTCACATGAACCAGAGCTGAGATGGCTCAGTGCTTGCTTGTAAAATCATGTGAATCAATTTCTTTCTTTTTCTCACCCCCTGCAGCCCTTCTTCTTCTCCACGCATGCATGCACATGCACACTTGCGTATGTGTGGGTACACACACAAATGTACACACACACACACACATATGCACACACACGCATGTGCACACATGCACACACACACACATTGTAGCTCTCTGGCGGAACCCTAGCGAATTCACGAGCCACCTTTTTCCTCTTTGCACATTTCACGGAGTACTGAAACCCTACGATGTGGGAAGAAGAACTCCTCCAGGCCTCAGCTTCACTCCTGGAAGGGAAGACGAATGAAGGAGGCCTCCGTGCAAGCAGGGACAGAGGGCCTTGCTGCGCTCCCTGAGAGCGAGGCAGCGGCTTTATTCATTCCTGAATGAAAAGCAGCCACAGTGTGGCCACCAAAGGCTAGGGGTTGGGCCCTTGGTTTCTGGAGCCTCACTCTGGTGAGAGGGCAGGCAGCACTTTGCCAGCACACTGGCCAAAGCCCACACGGTAGCCATTCCCCTGGCAGTGACCTGGAACAGAAGGGGACAGGGTCAGCCACAGAGCTGCAGACTTCTGGAGCGCCTAGCCACAGGGGGACTCAGGGCCAGGCAGCAGTGCAGGCAGTCACGTACGTCATCATGACACACACGTGAGAACAGACAAACCTCCCAGGAGCACCCGAGCCAGAGCCTGGGCACACCCCACAGTGCGGGATTCCCAAGCGCCGCAGCCTTCATGAGAGGCAGATGGGTCTGTGACCGGGTGAGTCCCCGCAGCCCACGGGGCTTGTCAGTCCTCACCTGTTATGATGACTTCATCCCCATCCAGTAGGAAGGTCCTGGTCTGCCCATGTCCCAGCTCAATGGCCTTCGTTCCTTTCCAGGACAGCTCCAGCATGGAGCCAAAGCTTCCAGGGTCCTTCAGAAGGGAAATGGATGGCAAGTATTTAGGTCTTGGAAATGTGTCAGATCTGGCACGGATAGTGCCGTGAGACCTGGAGGCCCCGAAGGCCTCATGAGACCACTGTGGAAATGCCCTGGGGACTTGGCGGGTAGGCCTTCATCCTTCCCTTCTAGGATTTTCTTTGTGCAGGATCCTGTGCATGCAGCGTGCCCTCTCTCTCTGCAGGCTGCAGCCCACACCACCAGATGGTGCCATTCCCATCACCCTTCCACTTCTGGAAGAGACTGTCGCCTCCCAGCAGGCATTTCTAAGACCTCACAGGGAGGGGCCACCCCACATCATCCTCTCTGAAGTTCCACACTTCACCCCAGGCTCGTGGCAGCACAGGGGAAGGCGGGAGGGTGCAGCTGTGAGGCCAAGTCAACCCGAGGGGGAGAAGGGAGGGAGAGACGGCCATGTCACTGTGACGGGGTCCTGCTTCTTCCTGGGGAGACAGAGCCACGACCCCTTCCTCCCACTGGTCTCCGAGACTGTGTGTGGCCCAGAAGCTCTCTGCCTCCAGCGTTGTACCATCTGCCCACCTAGAGCTTGAGCCCTTGACTGTGTCTGGGACTTACCGAACCACTGATCGTTCCAGAAGCCAGGAGATCACCGGGCCGCAGGTTGCAGCCGTTGACAGAATGATGTGTGAGCTGTTGCAACATGGTCCAGTACATGTGCTGAGGGGAGGGACACACAGGGCAAGTGTGGGTACCCAGCCTCCTAGGGCACAACACAACCTGCCCTCTCTGCCCTCGGTGCTCCACGTGCACTTACAACTTGTGCACTTTTGTCTGTGTGTGTCATTTCAACTGAACGTTTACTCCTCTCGTGTTGCTCTGTAAATGGCCCACCATCCATCCTCTTGCAGAGCTACGGGGGTGGGGGCTGTAACCAGCTTCAGCTCCTCTATGACCTCACTCCTCCAGATCCCATTCTCCAGGAAACCCAAGGGCTGGCCCGTTGCTCTTCCCCTCTGAGGACACAAGGCCCACAGCACAGAGCCTGGCTGTCAACCCCTGTCCCACCCAGCCTGGGAACCAGCATGGGCTCTGAAGCGCGGTGATTCAAACACCATGTTGATGTGGGCTTGGAATGAGAGAGGCAGTAAGGGGGAGGGCCGAGGCGCCATGTGCCCCAAAGATGTTCAGAGACAACACATGCCTCTGCCTCTGTGAGGATGCAGCTTCCTGGGTCTCCCTGCTACATTCACACGAGCAGGCAGAGGAGCCTGCGAAGTGGATTCTTCCCCTCAAGCCCACTCAAGGCCCTGTTCTTCTTCTAACAGAACAGGGTTAAGTTAGAATTACAGACACACACACATCATACATATAGATATTTAAGTGCACTATATATGCCTCTCTCTCTCTCTCTCACACACACACACACACATTCTATGACCCAGCTGGATACACACCCACATAGAAATGTGCACCTATGTACTAGAATGTTGATAGTAACTCTACGATGGCCAGAGAATGAAAGCAAGCAAATGCCCACCACTCACTGTGGAGTGCTGACACAGCAGAACTCTATATGGCAATGAGAAAAATGAGCTCTGGCTACAAAGAGCTTCGCAGCTGAGCCTCACAATCATAGTATTACAATGAAGAAGCCCAGCGGGAAAGAACACGTGCTGTGGTGGCTGCATTTCTATGAAACTGACAAACAGACAAAAATCAATTCTGGCAATAGAAGTCTGGAGAGGGGACGCTTGTTGGGGGCAGCGACAGTGTGATGGGGAAAAGGGCAGTGGGCTGCTGGGGACCGGGGCTTCCCACTTCTGACCTGAGTGCTGGCCGTTGGCTGCTGGCTGCATGGACATATTCACTTAGTGAAAATTTCCAGGGCTGTACACTTACAATGGGTGCATTTATACCCATTGTACCAGTGTGTGCTGTTTCAACTAAAAATTCACTTTAGGGCTGGAGAGATGGCTTAGTGGTTAAGCGCTTGCCTGTGAAGCCTAAGGACCCCAGTTCGAGGCTCGATTCCCCAGGACCCACGTTAGCCACATGCACAAGGGGGCGCACACATCTAGAGTTCGTTTGCAGTGGCTGGAGGCTCTGGTGCGCCCATTCTCTCTCTCTCTCTCTGCCTCTTTCTCTCTCTCTGTTGCTCTCAAATAAATAAATAAAAATGAACAACAAAAAAATCACTTTAAAAAAAGTTAGTCATGGGGCTGGAAAGATGGCTCAGTGGTTAAAGGCAGTTGCCTGCAAAGCCTGATGACCTGGGTTTGATTCCTCAGTATCCACGTAAAGCCAGATACACAAAGTGGTGCATGCATCTGGAGTTCCTGTGTAGTAGCAAGAGGCCCTGGCACACCTATTCCCTCTCTTTCATTCTCTCTCTCTCTCTCTCTCTCTCTCTCTCTCTCTCACTGCTTATAAATTAATTAGTTTAAAAGATTAAAAAAAAAAAAAAACTAAGTCACTCGCATCAATCCAGCCTGGCAGGGAAGTCAGAGGCTTCCAACCACTACAGGATGTGAACTGCTCTCAAGAAAACGTGGAGTCATGTCTGCAGGTCCATCTCGAGGGAGTGCCATGGTGCCCCGCACCTCTAGAAAGGGACAGGATCATAGGACGTTGCAAGCCCTCAGGCTGACCTTCACCCCATCCCATAACAGATACTTTCCATGCTGGAGACAAAGCTTTTCCTCTTCCCCACAGATGGTCTACAAGCTCACCTTAAAGTTGGACCTGCAGATGGTCGCAGCCTGGCTCATTCCTTCTCCTGTGGGAAGCAGAGAAGCAACACTTTTGAAGACTCAGTTCCACTGCTATGTGGCCTAGGTTTCCCATTGTCTGATGGGATTTCATTTAGTTTATGAAGCAGCATGCTCAGAGGGGGGCCAGTGCAGAAAGAGGCCCACTGAGATGATTGGGTCCAGGGACACGCAAGCTGCCACATTCTCCTTCCATGCACACAGCACACAGCAGCGACTGATCAGGACATGTGTCCTCTAAGTTCAGTGTAACCTTTGAATCCTTCTTAACACAAGGCTCCTGACCTGCACCAGGCCCCTGGAGACAGTGCAGGCTAAAGCCTGCTCTTGATGCCTGCTGCCAGCACAGCAGCCCTCTGGGTAGCTGGACCACCTAAGGGAGTCCTGCAGCAATGGGCGGTGGAACACTCACCGTTAACTCAGCAGAACTTACTGATCACCTAACTCCCTGCAAGGCACAGTCACTTGGTTTCTGAACAGTCTAAGCCACTAAACTAGTCCTCAAAATCTGGCTCCTGATCTGCTTCATTTCACAAAAGGCAGAGAAAATGGAGGAGAACCAAGATCCAACAATAAGAAGCCCACTGCCTACCACAAGATGTACCACGTCTGCCAGAGACCATGAGAAATTGCAGAGGACATGGTGACATGAATACTGCTCTTACAGCTAGCCTGACAACCAGCTCCAGGGTGATGGCGACAGACACGGTGATCAATCAAAACCTATCAAAGCAGAAATCCAGAGGCTACAGAGAGCTCAACACTAAATCAGACTGCCAACAGGCCTGCCATAGCTTTGGGAACATTGTGAGTGTGGAGTGCGGGGGAGATTGTAGGAACCACAAAGTAGGTATGAATACCCTGAGGCATGGTCCTCCACTACCCCAGTGGTACTGCTTGAGGCCCTACAACTCCACAGTGAATGCTATAATCCCACTGAGGAGAGCCTCCAGGGTAACAGGAGCTGGGGTGGGGGATAACAGAGTATAACCTGTTATCACATATATATATAATAAAATAAAATAAAATAAAATAATTAAATTAAATTAAATTAAAAGATTAAATTAAATTAAATTAAATTATTAAATTAAATTAAATTAAAAGAATCTGAGGGGCTAGAGGGATGGCTTAGTGGTTAAGGTCTGTGAAGCCTAAGGACCCATGTTTGACTCTCCAGATCCCACATAAGCCAGATGCACAAAGGTGCAAGCACAAGGTTGCACATGCCCACTAGGTAGTGCAAGCATCTGGTGTTTGCTGAGGCGCTGGCATGCTGTTCTCTCTCTCTCCCTCCCTCTCTCTCAAATAAAAGTAATTAATAAAAAAAATCTGTGCCTGGCATGGTGGCTCACATCTTTAGTCCCAGCACTCAGGAGGCAGAGGTAGGAGGATTGATGTGAATTTGAGGCCAGTCTGAGATGACATAGTGAATTCCAGGTCAGTTTGGGCTAGACCAAGACCCTACCTCAGAAAACAAAACAAACCCAGGCGTGGTGGCGCACGCCTTTAATCCCAGCACTTGGGAGGCAGAGGTAGGAGGATCACCGTGAGTTCGAAGCCACCCTGAGACTCCATAGTGAATTCCAGGTCAGCATGTCAGCATGGGCTAGAGTGAGTGAGACCCTACCTCGAAAAAAAAATTTGGCTTCTTCCTTGGCACTTGCTGCCCGTCTATGAGAGCCCGAGTAAGGGTGTTCTACAGCTCAACAGGACATCAGGGCGCCCAAGCTTCTGCTCCCCAACCCCATCCCTTGATTCCAGCTTGGAAAAACAGAACTGTAACTTCAGATATGTGCCCTGGGATGCTATCACCTTGTCCTTCCCCCATGGCGCCCTTCCCTGATGTGGAGGGAATGCCTAGAGAATAAGATGGGAAGGCACTCCAGGGATATGTTTGTGCATAGAAGCACTGTCTGGAACGTGCAATCCTGCCTGGCTCTAACCAGCTCAGCATGTCAAGGCGAACCCCTCTTCCTCTCTGAGCCTCAGTTTCCCAACCTGGATCATAAAAGAGTAGGACTAGTAGTTTCCCAGAGGGCATCATGGAGACCACAAAGGCCTTTTCTCCACGAAGCAAAGTGTTCCTTGTTCCATGAGGCATGAAGCCTCGAGCTACTCCAAGAGGGCTGTGTGGCCTAGAGGGCAGAGCTTGTGCTCCCCTCTCACAGGCGGGCCCATGAGATCAGGTTTTCAAACAGGAACTCCATGAAATAACCACACACCCATGGCGTGGTGGAAGACGGGATGGCGGCAGATGTGAAGGAGAACCAGGCAGGCCCTGGCTGGGAGGCTGCAGAAAGGAGTCAAGCACAGGATGGGGTCCGGGACTCAATGCTGTCCCCAAGCAGTTGACAGCGCAGGCTCAATGTCTTTTCTGTATAAGAGTCCCATGCTGCCTAAAGGCCGGAGCAGATCCCTTCCCTGCCACCCAGTCACAGCTCAGGAGCCACTGGGGCGATACCATGTGAGACAACCGCTCGCCCCACGACATACCTTTCAGGGCGACAGACAGGTTAATGTCGAACGTGTAGGGCTGGTCGTGGCAGAGATATGGCAGGGGTTTGGGGTCCTGAAGGGAAGAACATAGCAGGTGGCCTGAGCCACTGGCAACCTCTGCTCCCGGGGGCACAGAGGGCTCCATATGACAGCAGTATTACTCTTCAGGGACCCCTGGTCTCCGGGGACCCAATGCTATGTTCACGGACACTGTCTTTAGCTGTGAAGCAGAGGTCAAGAGGTCATATGTGCCAGGCTTCAAGAAGAGAATCTTGCGGGAGGAGAGAACAGTTGATCAAAGGTCAAAGTGAGAGATGTCCTAGAAAGCCAGTGGAGGTTGGCCTGAAGTAGAGGAGCGATGGGAGGCCAGACAGAAAACGCAGGCCAGGGCAGGGCAACAAAAGGGACAAAGGAGGCTCCAGAGGGCAGGAAGCCAAGCAGGCACCAGCAGAACAGGCGGCTCCGTCTGGTTCTGGAAAACTGGGGGAGGTGGCTGATAATCACGCAGAGCAGTGGCTTCCCAAAGGGCCACGCATTAATTATTTAGCGGGACATGAGATCAATTTTGGTGATGAGAATAGTCGCACATTTCACGAATTTCACTTGCGCTGCTGGTGGGGTACACAGCTCCTTTCCCCGGTGCATTAAGTGTTAAAATAGAAGCTGCTTTAGAGAAGAGCGCTGAGTAACAGCTGGAAAGAGGCGCCGGTGGTGACATCTGTACGTATGAGGTGCCTGGGGAGAATGGAGGCAGGCGGCCCCGGCACCCTGTAAGGAGGAGGCTGGAGGAAGGATGAGGAGGCAGAGGCAGGCAACAGGAGGCAGTGGCCCAGAGGACAAGGAAAGGAAGAGACAGACAGTCCAGATCCTAATGGTGAAAATGGAGAAGGGTGCCATGGTGGGAAGAACCAAGGAAGACACAGAAGACAGAGTGAAGGAGAGCTCTACAGGAACCTTCACGAGAGACTGGTTTGCAGGGGAAGACCTCTAGTCATTTTGTTTTTTTAGAGACAGTGTCTCAAGTAAGTAAGGATGTTTGCATATTCACTATGTATTGGAGAATAGCCTTGAATCATTGATCCTCCTACCTCTGCCTCGTGAGCACTGGGGTTACAGATATGCACCACCATGCCTGCCCCAACTTTGTTTCTAACAGAGCAAGAAAAGCGTGAGATGACACAGAGGAACGAGGAAGAACAGGGGCTCGTGCACAGCATGAGGAGATTGTTTCAGAGAGAGTATGGAGGGAGAAGGGTGGAGCCTACGCCCCACAGGGAGAAGAACTGGACACAGATATACTGGAGGCCAGAAACAAAGTTGAAAGAAGACCTAGAAGTTAGGGCCTACAAGGAGGACAGCCCCTAAAGTCAGAGTGACTGTGATGAGGCCTTGGCAATAAGAAGGTGGGGCAGGGCAGAGTGTCACAACCTGGGGAGTGAAGAAGGTAAGACCACCAGCCCAGTCCTGGACAGAGGAACAGACAACAGAGATTGCACAGGTGATACCCGGGACCTAGGTTCCGTCTTCAAATGCACTCTCCAAACCGGGCTCCAGAGGGCACCATTGCACAAAACACAATTGGATGGCAACCTGGCAAGCCATTCAATGTGGTGGTTCTGTCTAGGAGCACCGCTCCTGCCAATGTCCGGCTGCCCTGGTTTTGGAGGACCCTCTAGCTTACAAAATTCTGCTTTCAGCAGGGGCATCCCTGGAGCTATGGCTACCTGGTCACTCCAGCCAGGATCCTCCAGGTACTCCACTGTGCGTACGCCAAGACTCAGAGCTTACTCCCACACCCTGCCTCACCTTCAATGCTCGGTAGGCAGTAGGATGGGGCAACAGGGTCAGGGAGGTTCTAGCAGAGTTGTGCTTACCTGTTCTGGGTTGGGTACCACAAAGGGCATGAGGGCATCCATGGGTACCACCCAAGGGGAGATGGTAGTTCCAAAACTCTTCCCCAAGAATGGTCCAAGGGGGACATATTCCCACTGCTGGATGTCTCGTGCTATGGGAGAAGGGCAAGCCAAAGTCATCCCAAGGTTATGTCCTCACCTAGCCTGCCAGACTGCCGCAGGATCAAGGGGAAGGAGCTAGGTAAGAGGACAGAAGTCACTGGAGGCACTGCACCAGGTTGCAGAGAATGGCTAAGGGGTGGTAAGACATCCATCATGAGGGAGTTGAATGGGAGGGAGAGAGCCCTCCTATAGGATGGGTGAGACCAAATTCCTCCTACACATGGTTGACAGGGTGCAGGACTCAGGCTCAGAGGCCGGGCTGCTGAGCTTTAAGTGTGAGCTTAGCTACTGACTGAGATCCCCCTGTGCCGTCAACAGGAAGATGGGATCTTAACGCTGCTGACGGTGTTTGCAGATAGATGGGGCAGAGCCATGAGAATCAATGCCTGACACAGTATTAGCTCCTGTCAGCTCCATCCTTCTTCCACACACGAGGAGGCTGAAGCTCAGGGACGCTGACTAGCCCATATCCTCAGAGCCAAAAGTCTATCTGACAGCCCTGGGACACCCCTGCCACCCTGGCCAGAAACAGACCCAGAAACGCTTGTCCCAGCCCCTGGGCATCCCCTTCAGAGCAGAGTATCACAAGGAGGTGGGCCACCACGCATTACCGCTCCAGTCGTTCATGAGGACCATCCCAAAAATGTGCTCGTGGGCCTTGGAAATGGGGATCGACTCTCCGAATTTGTTCCCTGGGCCTACAAAGAAAGCCTGCCGTGGGCAAAGTTGATTAGGAACGGAGTGACCCATCACTCAGAGTCACTGAGACTTGGAGAGAAAAGGGAAAGCATTTCCAAACCCTGGCCAGGGACCAGGATTTCCTCAAGGCCTGGCATGAATCCATTGGGTCTCTACGACAGTAATAGCACGTAGGCATGCTAGTGCCCACCTCCTCCTAGCCCTCTCTACTGTTTCTCTTGCTCCATGTCTTCGTGCTTTAAGATCTGACAGCTGCGTGAGGCTTGTGGCAAATGAAAACATTAAGGTCTGTCTTCATGGTATGAAAACTTGAAGGGCTCCTCCTCAGAGCAACCATGAGTGTCGGATGGGTGACCTCAACTGCGGGGCGGACCCACCATCTCTGAAGGGAATGGTACCTACGTGACGTCTGTGAGCCAGCAGAACATCCAGATATCACTAGGGAAAACCAAAGCTACACTTGGGAAACCAAAGTGCCAGTTTTGTTTGTTGTTTCATTGTTTAAATCCTGCAAATGTTTCATGAGGAGAAACAAAAAAAGATTTAAAGGCACTATAGTATAGAGAATCCTACTACCTCCAAGTTCAGTTGACTTTTTCCCTTGGCCCCAACATTCCCACACTGACCAGGCCAGGGAAGCTGAGTCCATCACAACCCCTCTCAACACAGAAAGAAGAGCCTGGTTCCAAACCAGGGTTCAGGAGCCTGCTCTGATGAACCTCCTCAGGTGGTTTTCTCCTAGAGTCTCCTCAGTAAGACTCTGGAGAAAGAGGCTGGTAGGGGACCCTCCTGCTACATGGGACTACATGTCAAGGTCCATCCATTTTCCTCCTCATCTAAAGAAAGCACGAGACAAGAGGCTGCAAAGACAAGCTTAGATTCCCACCTCATGTTGGCAGGGAGGAGGCTCTTCCTCAGGCTCTCAGAGCTTTCCAAGGCATCACCTCTAGCCTTCAGGCTGGCCATGGGAGAGGCCCTCTTTCCACTAGCCTACACTGCTGCCCCTGCCCCTGAGCCTGGCTCCACCAGTCATGCCACAACCAAGCAGAAGCTGAGGACACTGCCATGTCCTCAGAGTCCACCCTCCCCCTAGCTCAGCTCTGTGTCCCACTGCTTTCCTGGCCCTTCCCCTTGTGGGCCACTGTCCCTCTTTAAAAGGGTAGCCCTGCAGCACGAGAGACTTTAGGGTGACCAGTACACTGCACTGTGGACACACAGGCAACGCCACTGGAGCCCTGCATCATTTCTCACAACTGCATGTGAATCAGAATCAAAACAAAATGCTTAGCGCTGGAGAGATGGCTTAGCGGTTAAGCGCTTGCCTGTGAAGCCTCAGGACCCTGGTTCGAGGCTCGATTCGCCAGGACCCACGTAAGCCAGATGCACAAGGTGGCACATGCATCTGGAGTTTGTTTGCAGTGGCTGGAGGCCCTTCTCTCTCTCTCTCTATCTATCTATCTATCTCTCTATCTCTCTCTCTCTGTCTGTCGCTCTCAAATAAATAAAAATGAACAAAAATTAAAAAAATAAGATGCTTAATTAGGGGTTGGAAAGATTGTTTCAAAGGCATTTCTTGCAAAGCTTCCTGGCCTGGGTTCAAGTCCCCAGCCACCTATGTAAACCAATGCAAAAAAGTACACAAGTATCTGGTGGTCATTTGCAGTGGCAGGAGGAGGCCCTGGAGTGCTTACACACACACACACACACACACACACACACACAAATATTTTTAAAATGCTTAATTTTAAAAGGTAAAAGCGGGGCTGGGGAGATGGCTCTGTGGGTAAAGACACTTGCTTACAAAGCCTGATGTCCTGGGTTTGATTCCCCAGTATACACATAAAGCCAGATGCATAAAAGAGCACATGTATCTGGAGCTCATGTCTGCAGTGACAGGAGGCCCTGGTGCGCCTATATTCATTTTCTGTCTTTCTCATAAATACCTCACAGTGCCTGACACTACCTACACAAGACCATCATAGTAGGAGGAGAAGATCATGACATCAAAATAAAAGAGAGACTGATTGAGAGAGGGAGGGGATATGATGGAGAGTGGAGTTTCAAAGGGGAAAGTCTATCGGGGGTGGGGGGGATTACCATGGGATATTATTTACAATCATGGAAGTTGTCAATAAAAAAAATAACCAAAAAAAAATTTAAATAAGGGGGTGCTGGAGGAGATGACTTAGTCATTCAGGTTCTTGCCTGCAAAACCTAACGATCAGGGTTTGATTCCCCAGTGGCCACGTAAAGTCAGATGCACAAAGTGGTGCATGCATCTGGAGTTCGTTTGCAATGGCTAGAGGTCCTGATGTACCCATTCTCTCTCTCCCCCTCCCCCTCTCTTTCTCTCTCTCTGCTTGCAAATAAGTAAATAAATAAATTTTAAGAAAGGGTAAAAGCTGCATCACCGACCCAGCCATGTTGCTGAGGGAGTGAGGGCCCAGCCACATGTGCAACGGGGCAGGTATGGCCAATGCCCGTGACTCAAGGTAATTATGTCTCGGAAGTCAACCTGAGTATGAACTGGCAAGCTGACCCCGTGCTCCTGGGAGATGCACACAGATAGGCTTCCACAGCCTCTGTCTACATATTCACCAACTGACCAACAATTCCTTATACCCAACCTTGATTTATGTGTTTCTGTCTCATTCTGTATATACTGCTGATTCATTTACCTTGAACTCATGCCAATGGTGCTAGAACTTAGGAGTGAACAAGGCTTACCTAACACAAAACAGTATGTGAGCCCTGCCCTTGGGGACATTATAAGCAGCAAAATCACCTCAAGGGCATTAAAATGCAGAAAAGTGGCAGGAAACAGACAAGTAAGAGAGCACATGTTTACAGATGAGCCTGAAACAAGAACACTGGGAACATGTGTGTGCATCAAGAAACTCAAATTTTTGGGCTGGAGAGATGGCTTAGCAGTTAAGGCACTTTCCTGCAAAGCCAAAGGACCCAGGTTCAATTCCCCAAGACCCATGTAAGCCAGATGCATAAGGGGGCACATGCATCTGGAGTTCGTTTACAGTGGCTGGAGGTCCTGACACACCCATTCTCTCTCTCTCTCTCTCTCTCTCTCTCCCTATTTCTCTCTCTCTCAAATAAATAAATAATAAAATATTTTTTTTAAAAAAAAAAGAAACTCAAATATTCTACTCCTTTGCGCTTGTTGACTTATGCTAATATTGGACTTTCAAATAAATTTGAGCAAGTGGGTGAATTCACAAATACAGGATCAGTGCAGAATGAGGATCAGTTGTACTCAGTGACTAGATGGACACACAGAGTGGCGACTCGTGGCTGGAGAGTGGACCATTCATCCTATAGTCAGCTGTCCCAGAAGGAGCTCTCCTGTCACAGATCCCAGGCAATAAACTCTGAAAACGGCTCACCATTTCCAACTCCATGTCCAGGAGTTTGCAGGCACCGTACACGGGTGGCTTTGCTGGAATGATATCAAAGAAAGGGGGTATGAGTGCCAAGCTTGAGGAGCTCACAGCAAGGGGACGAGGCTGGCCACTGGCAGGGCCTGGACACAGAGGTCACTTACAGTTATCAGGTCTTTTCTGTCCCATGGGCCTTCGGATTGGGGTGCCAGACACCACAATGGAGGAAGCCCGGCCATGGTAACCCACAGGTAAGTGGAGCCTAGCAACAGAAGACAAGGAAGTGTAGGAACCAAAGCTGCTACAAGCTGCAAACTAGACTTCACAAAGAAACAGTCAATACACATGAGGATGGCTTAGGCATTAAAACATGCGTCCAAGTGTCCACTGATGGACGGAGAAGTAAAAGGTAGAAAATCCAAACAGGAAAATGGTTCAGCTTTAAGAAGAAAAGGGGCCGGGGAGACAGCTCAGTTGGTGGAATGCTTGCCTCACAAGCATGAGGACCCGAATTCAGGCCCCAGTACCCACATAAAAATGCCATGTGAGGAGGCACGCACCTGTCCTCTCAGTGAGACAGTAGATCTTTGCAGCTCACTGGACAGCCGGTCTAGCCTCACTGGCACACTCCAAGCCCATATATACTACACACACATATATTCTTAATCTTACACACATAGCCCGAGGGTAACTTTACTCAGTATTTTATTTTTATTTATTTTATTTAGTGTGAGAGAGAGAGAATGGGCGTGCCAGGGCCTCTAGCCACTACAAACTAATTCTAGACACACATGCCACTGTGATATTTTGATTCAGAAGCCACCCATAAACGTATGTGTTCTGTATGTTAGGTCTCCAGCTGGTGGCAATTTGGGATTTGGAGCCTCCTGGAGGTGATGTATTCTTGGGGTGGGCTTATGGGTGTTATAGCCAACTTCCCCTTGCTAATGTATGGCACACTCTCCTGTTGCTATTGTCCGTCTGATGTTGGCCAGGAGGTGATGTCCACCCTCCGCACATGCCATTGTTTTCTCTAGCCATCAAGGAACTTCCCATTGAGTCTGAAAGCCAAAATAAACCCTTTCCTCCCATAACCTGCTCTTGGTTTTGTTTTGTTTTGTTTTTTTCTGCCAGCAAGGTGAAGTTGGCTACAGCTAGCTATCATGTGCATCTGGGTACTGGGAAATCAAACCTGGGTCCTTAGGCTTTGCAGGCAAATACCTTAACCATTAAGCAATCTCTCCAACCTGACAAAGTATTTTAAATAGTCGTTTTTGCATGAAATGAAGCTTGTGCACCAGAAAGCATCACTGAGCCATTTCTGAACCTGAAGCATTGTGGAATTGGGATTTTCTTCCTTCCTTCCTTTCTTTTTTCTTTTCTTTTCTTTTTTTTTTTGTTTTTTTGAGGTAGGGTTTCACTCTAGCCCAGGCTGACCTGGAATTCACCACGGAGTCTCAGGGTGCCCTCAAACTCACAGTGATCCTCCTACCTCTGCCTCCCGAGTGCTGGGATTAAAGGCGTGCGCCACCACACCCGGCTTGAATTGGGATTTTCAGGTGAGTGATGCTCACCTGTACTGCCTGTACTGGAGAATGTGTTTGCAATGCGCGGGACAAGAGTTAATTTCTAACACTCGCAAAACTCGGCTTCCCATGAATGAGAGACGTGAGTGCACAAACTGCCAGTGAGGCGCGGGCACACCCGAGAAAGAACGCTAGGAACCGTGGACGGTTGTGCCTCTGAAGGGAAGGAGGGGAAGGGAACCATGAGCGTGTGCTCACTCCGCTGTTGCTTTTAAGTTTTTCAATGTTTAATAAGTTATTTTGCAAGATTTGTGATTTAAAAAAAGATAGTATAACATGCACCATCATGCACCGCCAATGAGCTAAAGGAATCAAAACTTAGCTAAGCCAGCGAAATGCCAGCTTTGCTTATCTCCTTAATGCCATCTCTGGGCTTCTCTCCTTGCCGCAGGCGGAGTCACAATCTGGAAGTTGGTGTCCCTCCTTCCTCTGTTTCTCTGCACTTTTACACTCTTGTATTTTTGCATTGTATGATATTTTACTATATTTTTGTTTTATGTTACCTATTCAAAAATTTTGTTTTCTAAATGGCTGAGGTATACTTTTTTGCCCCATCCTAAAGGTAAGTTTATAGCATGTATAGCAGGTTGGTTACTGGCTCAGGTAATGCCTCTGGCAAGAGAATCCGAAGATGGAAAAAGCACTCTTGTTTATACTCAGGCAAATCAAGCTTTCTTTATAGCTTGTTTTCTGTCCAGTAAGACAGGGCTGATAATTCTGGCCTGAGAAACTTCTCAGAATGACTAAGAGGATCAAAGAAATTAATGGGATGGACCATGTCTTGGAGACTACGGAGTCCTGGATACACTTGCAGATTCTCATTCACTGGAACATTCTAAGTAGGAGAATGCTAGGATTCAAGACTTACTGACAGGACCTATAGTCCACAGCTCACCAATGAAAGACTCCAGAGGACCAGAGTGCCTCAGGGAGTCTAAGCCCCACCTCTGGTCTCCAGAGCTGAAGAGACACATCCACAGTACTGTGGCAGGCCCTTATCCATGCTGAGGGATCAAAAGCTAGTTTGCTTTAGTCTAAGGGAGGTTTCACAGCCCTGAGAACAATAATAACACATACTGTAGAGATGGGGTAACGACTCTGAACTTATCTGAACATCCAGCCAGGACATACCAATTGGGCATCAGTGCGTTCTCCTTGCCCCTGAACATGATGCCAATGTTGGTGGCATGCTGCCGAGAGGAATAGAAGTCCGTATAGTCTCCTGCAGAAGGAAGACCCAAGACAGCCAGTGACCCAGAGATTGGAAGACATTGGTTCCAAGTGTGGAGGCTCACACTCCTCCATCAGCAACAGCACCAAGCACTGCATGAAACTGCCTGGCTCAAGACTTCAGAACTCCAAACCAACCCAAGAAACAAGTAAGAAATAAGAAGCCCACACGTTCTGAATCAGAAAGTGGAATTTGGGCTGGAGAAATGGCTTAGCAGTCAAGGCTCTTGCCTGCAAAGCTTAAGGACCCAGGTTTGATTCCCTAGTACCCATGTAAGCCAGATGCACAAGGTGGTGTACATGTCTGGAGTTCATTTGCAGTGCAAGAGGCCCTGGCATGCCCACTTTCTCTCTATCTGCCTCTTTCTCTCTTTCTTTCTCTCAAATAAATAAAATAAAATACTTTTTTCAAAAGAAAGTGAAATTTGAGGCATGAAATTATCCCATTTGTGCCACACAGAACTTGTGTGACCCCCCTCACATGAGTAACTCTTAAAACGCCATTGCTTAAGCTATAACTTCTCCCTTGTGTCTGTTCGTTCAAATCCTGGCAACAGGCTGACGTTCCCTTTTCCACACAGCCCCCTCCACTCTTGCTACTAGGACCCTTCCTTCATCGGAATCCCTACGTGGCCACTCTGGGAGTGGGCTTCATTTCCCACAATGCTCCAGTAATGTATGTGCAGATCTCTGCTAGGCTGCCACCACTCACAGCAGCCCCAACTGAGCCTTCTTTTCATGTGACTCACCCTCAGGACCAAGAACAAGACATCTTGTCCTTGTCCTTGTAGGTCCCAGGTGCTCAGTCAATGCCTGATGAGCTTGAGGGGCTGAACTTGGAGTTTCATTAGCTATAGACACCCTCTCCCATTCAGGAACACATTACAAGATCTCCTGGAAAATCTACTTGGGGTATTGCTTATCTCGCCAAACTTTCCACCCCCCCCCAAATAAAAACAAAACCAAAGCTGAGTACCCCATCCCCAGCAGCCTGGAGTGAAAGTGGAAATGGGAAGAATGAGGAGAAAAGGCACAGTCTAGGGACAGCCTGAGCAAGGGGTGACTGAGCTGTATTTGCGATTTCCAATCATCAGCCTTCAGAGCACAGAAATAACAGTGGAGATACTTATCACTAGAATAAGTCATTAACAAAAGCATTGCAAAAAACTGTACCATAAGACAACTGGGTTGCCAACAAGGAGCAAAGTGCAGTGCCTGAGGGGAAGCAAGTGACGAGCCCATCCTCCACGCCACTGTGGCCAAGGCGCTGGCACAGATCTGGTGCAGGTAGTCTCATCCTCCCAGGGCAGGGCCATGTGGCTCAGCACCCAGGCATCTACACAAACAAGCAGCTGAGCCCCCATTGCTGATGGAAAAGGGAGAGCAGCCCGTGCTTATCCACAGGCTGATGAGCCTCTCCGAGCACCAGGCTAGGAGAGCGCACCCATGCCAACTTCCTGATTCGCACACGGCTGGCCAAGTGCATGCACAGGCCCTACCCTCTGGCCTCCTTTCTCAAAACTGCTCGCGCTTGACCACTCAGGGCGCTTGTTCCACAGCCGTCTATGCAAGAAGCCATTTGAGCTATTCACACACTTAGACGGGCTGCCGCTCTCCTAGGACAGCGGCCTTGAGACAGCCTGAGCCAGCGCTGAGCAGGTACTGAGCTCGGCCGTGTTGGGGTCTCAGCAAACGCTTCTGGAGCCCTCCCCGCCAGGACGCAGGGACCAAAGCCTCTGACCAGGGCCCCCCCCCCCACCGGCCCCCTAGATGGCTCACGTTGACTTAGCAAAGAGACAGCACTCACCTATGGTGGCAGGAAGGTGCATCGTGGCAGAAGCCTGGGAGGTGAATGCGCTGAAATACAGAACCAGGGGCCTCAGCGTAAAGAGAGCGGTAAAGCAAAGCCCTGCTTCAGTCATCTGCTGGTAGGTTCAGTCAGACAATGGCCAGAATCCCGCTCACCATTCTCAGTGGGCACCTCTAGGCTGGACTAAAGGAAGGCTAAGCTGAATATGCCATACTGTCGAAGAGACCCTAAAACTTCAATGCCACTCCTAGCTCTACATTCCACTCTGGAAAGTTGGCAAGGGCAGCAGGAGCTCTCACTTTTAAAAAAAAAGTATAGTTATTTATTTATTTGACGGAGAGAAAGAGGCAGAGAGAGAGAAAGAAAAAGGGAAAGGGCACGCCAGGGCCTCCAGCTACTGCAACTGAACTCCAGACACATGCGCCACCTCGCACATCTGTCTTACATGGGTCCTGGGGAATCGAACCTGGGTCCTTTGGCTTTGCAGGCAAGCACGTTAACCGCTTAGCCATCCTTCCAGCCCTGGAGCTCTCATTTTTAAAAACCAAACAAGGGCACAGCAGAGCACAGGGCACAGCCAGCGAGCCCTGCGTGGCAGCTGCAGTCCAGGAACTGAGGAACCCCATGCGTAGCGCCCTCCGCCAACATGCAGCCCAGCAGGGACTGAAGGAAGCTCTCTGGCCACACATTCAAGTAGTGATGTAAAGGGGAACTTGCAGACTCCCCAGGCCTGGTCTTCCCTGCTGCGTCCTTCCTTCCCACACGACCCATGCTCCTCACCGCTGCCGGAGCTCTGAGTCATCTCTGAGCCTGGCTTGGTTGGCAGACAGCAAGTTCTGCAAGAACGCTCTCGCCTCCTTCCAAGCAGCCTGACCCAGGCCCATGAAGCTGTTGAGGGTTGGCTAGGACCAAAAGAGAGACAGAGGTCAAGTATGGGAAAACTCTGGGCCATTCTTGCTACCAGGGCCTGACTTCTCTCTGTTCACTGTGACTCACATGCTCAGGGCCTCTGGTGTTGTCTTGTGTGCATTAGGCTGGAGAAAGCTGTCACCTTTCTCGATGCTCCATCCCTTTCTGAACATGAGCCCTATGGTCAACCCCCAGAAGCCACTATCTCGACAGCAACCCATGAAGCCCTATGAGGCTACAGCTGCAGGTGTCCCCAGTCCTTCTGTGTGCAGGGGAATGACAGGCAAAGTCAACAGTCCTCACAAGCTTAGCCGGGAAGGCCCAATGGAGACAGCAACGATGGCTGTCACGGCTCAGCATTCCAGCCCCAGCCCACACTCTGCTAACCTGTGTAACCTGGGAAGATCCTGTCTCACCCTAGGTGCCCAGCCCTCACGCATCTAGTAAACTGTTCTGATTCCATGCCATCGAGCCACTGGGAGAACTGGTAGAGAGGATGGCTGCAAAACTCCTAGCCCAGAAGAGGTGTGTGATAAACACCACTCTTGTGCCTGCCCATGTGTCAGGAAAAGGCACATCTAAAGAGCTGATTCCTGACACAGACAGAAAGTCACATCCATCCCATGTGCTCACGGAAGCCAGGCTTGTTGTCCCAGGCTCTACTGCGCATGTGGAGGGCAGGACACCCATCCCATGAGGACACAGAAGCCAGGCTGGCTGCTCCGGCTGTACCACACGGCTGGAGGGCAGGGCTCATGGCTTCCTTCCCCTTGGGTCTGTCCAGGCTTCCACACACTGAGGTGCCAACAGCTCAGTGTGAAAAAGAACCAGTTACCCAAGATCCTCATCACTGAGGCAACTGGGAGAGGCCCAGAATTGCAGACACACTGACACATGGTACCTTGGGCAGCGACTTCCTCCCACCTGAGGCACTTCTTAAAGCTCAGGAAATAAACAAAATTTACAAAAAGTCTCAGGAAACTCTTGAAACTCACAAGATCCACAAGGCACTTCCCAAGGTTGCTGGGCAGAAGAGACTCTCTGACTAGGCAATCTGCCTATGAGTCCTGCAGGGAGATTCAGGGATGTGGCTTTCGTGAGTCATCACGTGTGTGTGGTGGGTTTTTGGTGCTGCAGCTGCCCTGGCGTTATCCATGGTCCTGTAAGTAACCCCAGTAAACTCAGTGGTTCACCAAGCTATGCTTCGGTGGAATCACTTCTTTGGTCTGTCATCACTGCCCTATCTGAAGGGAACAGATGTTTGTGCCCATCTCCCTAGAGACAACAACTCACTTAACAGCCCATCTTCAGCCAAGAAGCCACCTTGAGGTGTCAAGGCCACTCCCTGCCTACTGGCCTGTCTCAGAGCAGCCTTAACCTTATCCAGGGACCACCTGAGGCTGAGAAGTCATTACATCATTTGTAGTACGTGACATCCTACCTCATCAAAGACACTCTGGTGCTTGGAGAGGACAGGTCCGGTGAAGAGGTGCTTAATGGCGCTGAGGTCCAGGATCTGGTCACCGATGGCCACGCCGATCCGTGGCCTTGGCTGGAAGGAAGAGACCATGGTCAGTTACAGCATACCTGGCCATTCACTGGACAATCTACTGAGGGGCCTATGAGTCCCCTCAGGACAGCCGTTACAGACAGGGGACCAAAGAATGAGGTCTTCAGCATCCAGGACAAGAAAGAAAAAGAAGGGGTGTTCCCTCAACACCCCTTGGAATGGAGCAGCCTGGTGCAAGCTCCTTGTCCCAAGTACCCAAGCACTGCTTGACATGTCTCCAGTGATGAGCTGCTCACCACCTGCATTCCTTTTCAGGTTCGACCCAGGCCTTCACTCAAGGCCACTCATTTGTGCTCCATGCACCATGGCTGGACTAACAGCTCTGTAGTGTGTCTGATGCAGCAGAGTTCAGGTTATGGGGAGCTGCAAAAGTCACACTGATCAGACAGTGTGAGCGAAGCTTCTTTGTACACCATAAAAATCCACCATTGGCGCAGATGAGGGTGATATCTTAAATGTTTGGCCAAGGCTGGTCTTTGACCACATGACCATGAGCATGTTGACAGACTCTACTTTCCAGGGCTCAGTAATGAGCCAGGCCTTTTGTTTTGGAACCAGAAGCTTTGCAATTCCTGGGCGTTACAGGAAGCTAACGGGTGACACTGCTGGCCAGCCTTGTCTCCACTACCTGCTTATTTTGGTGGGCTGACAGAAGGTGGCCATCTCCTCCTGCATGTCTGCCTCTGGGTGTCAGGGGCAGACCAGAGCCACACACCCTGGCCCTGAGAAGTTGCCGTGGAGGACCCAGCCATTTTCAGCTGTGTAACTCCCTAGGCCTCAGTCTCCCCCTCTGCTAGGAAGGACAGAGAACTGAGCCACACGGATCCAGGTGGTCATCCAGTCAGGTGATGTACAGAACAGATCCTGGGGCATCCATCTGACTTTGGCCCCTACACCTTGCCGAAAGCAAGAACAGGCCTCTGTGATCTGATCGCCAGTGTGGCTGCCTGTCTAGTCAGGTGTAAACAAAGTCTAGAAGCTTCAGCTAAGTCACTGTATTTGTGCTCCAAACTGTGACCTGTGGACCATAAAAATGTCCGAGTTTTCTCCAGCTCTGGGGAGAAAGCAGGACCTCTAGATTTCCAGCCTGCCTCACCACTTTCTTCGTCATCCGTCACCCTGGACAAGTCCCTGGGCCCCGGGACTCACTTTCCTCTGTAGCTTGAGGCAAACAAACTAGGGAGGGCACCACCATTCACTTTAAGAGAATGAGTGCCTATGGCTTCTGTTCAGCACGTGGTCAACCTGACGTAAAGCTGACCCACCACCAAGCTAAGCAACATGGCCTCCAACTCGAATCCACCCCTAACTGGCTGTTAGACCGAAAGTACCATCCTTAGCCTGGGCTTCTTTTACTCATATAAAAGCAGCCAATAATACAACAGTAGATTTGTCATGAGAATTCAGTCTATTCCTGCAAACCTCTCAATACAAGAACGGGTAAGGGCAAACTCTATTGGCACTACAGCATCGATGCAGTGTTTCCTCAGCACCAGCAATCACCCTACAGAGGAGCAGCTTGGCTCCTGCCCTCCACAGAATAAAAGGCCGCACAGGCTGTGGGGGCAGATAATAAAGGTGGCTGGCATACAGTGGGGAGCTCATTCACAGAGGAACTCTCAGGGGCCAGCAAGCTGATTCCTGAAGAGCAAGAGGAAACCGCTATGTGGAGAGTACAATAAGAGTGCGGCAGGCAGGAGAAGGGACGCGTGCTAAGGCCCGTAGGCAGGACACTGCTCTTAGTGAATCTCGGAGGCTATAATGTAGCCAGGATGCCTAGAGAGCAAAGGGCATGGATTTAACAAGGCCCTTGGAAATTGGCCTCCAGACTACTGTAGTCCCCACTTCTCAGAGGCGTGGCTCCTGCCTTCAGAGAGTATAAGGTATGCACCAGGTTCAACCACACACCCAGGGAGGATGTCTCCTGTGTCACTGATCCTCGACCCCTAGTAAGGTGCCTGCTCCAGAGCTGAGGTTGGTAAGCAATCACTGAATAAGAATAAATGAGAGCAGGAGAGATGGCTTAGCGGTTAAGGTACTCGCCTGCGAAGCAAAAGGACCCAGGTTCGATTCCCCAGGAGCCACTTAAGCCAGATGCACAAGTTGGCGCATGAGTCTGGAGTTCATTTTCAGTGGCTGGAGGCCCTAGATTGCCCATTCTTTCTTTCTGTCTCTCTCTCTTTCTCTCTCTTTCTCTCTCTCTCTCTCTCTGCCTCTTTCCCGCTCTGTGTGTGTATGTGTGTGTGTGAAATAAGTAAATAAAAATGAAATATTATTCAAAAAGAATAAATTAAGTCTGGATTAATTCACTATTGTTCCACTAACTGAGGGCTAGCTACTGACATCAAGGAAGGGAGGCTTTTCTCTGGCCACGATAGCATTGTGGTGAGGTGGCTACCACTACTGGAATGCACAGTGCTCACAGTGACTGATTCAGATGAGGTCTGTATAGCTGGAAGGCCCTGAACCTCTGGAAGACAAAGAGGCCAGCTCTCCACTCCAGCACTCTTTTCAGAAATCCCTAATAGCTGTCAAGAACATTCTATTAAAGACATTGCAGAGGCCGAGGAGATGGTCCAGTGAGTAAGACTACTTGGCGTGCAAGTATGAGGACCTAAGTTCCGTCCACAGCACTCACATAAGAAGCTGCATGTTGGGGGCTGGAGAGATGGCTCATCATATAAGGTGCTTGCCTGAAAAGCCTAAGGACCCAGGTTCAACTCCCCAGGACCCACGTAAGCCAGATGCACAAGATGGCACATGCATCTGGAGTTCATTTGCAGTGGCTAGAGGCCCTGGCATACCCTTTCTCTCTCTGTCTCTTCTCTCTAATAAATAAAATATTTAGAAAAAGAAAAAGCTGTATGTGGCTGCGCACATCTGTGACCCCAGCACTGAGAGAGAGGCAGAAGTAAGCAAGGACACACTGGTCAGCCAGTCTGACCCAAGGAAATAATGCGTGTGCACAGCTGCACACGCATGTAGACACCACCCAGAGATAACAAAAAAAGAAAAAGAGCCTACAGTGGCCTCCAGCCACATGCAAAGGGATGCCAATCCCAGATGGCCCTGGGAAAGAAAGCTCAGCACTGCCTATGAAGGTGTGCGTCTGGCACTCACACATGTTCCTGTCTAACCAGCTGGTGTTCCTAGAAGAGGTGAAGACATCTCTGCTGGGGGCAAAGTACCAGAGGAGGCCGGAGGGAGGATTCTGCCTTCGGGAGATGGTTGGCTGGCACAGGCTAAGGTTCCACACACCTCTATGTGGACAGCACTGAACGTTAACATGCGTTCTTGCAACATCTGATCATGCCTGCCAGTTGAGAAACCCACAAGTTGACTCTCTGGACCAAGGTATTCACCACAGGCAGGACACAAAAGGGCAGGTACCAGGGTCCAATAAACAGACATGGAAAAAGGAACCCTCACTGGCCAGAAAGAGCACAACTCCCAGGCCCCACTGTTATTAGTTGTTATTTTGATGGTGCTGGTGGGTATGGAATTTAGGCCACCATGCTACCACTGTGCTACACCGACCCCCAGTAAAAATTTCCTGACCCCTGTTGGTGCAAGCAGTGCTCAGGGTTCTATCTATGGTTTACAGAGCTGAATCCACAGTGTGTCTGTACCTTTCAAGGTAGGAGCCAAAAGCAAGGAAAAAAAATAGCACAAATCCAGAGGAATCTACTTTTCTCACCAAAGACCAATGTGTACAAAAGTCAAAGTTCGTTTTTCTGTCCCACAGAAGTCAGCGTGGAATGCTGGGCAGCCCATAAATTCCAGCTGGTTGAAAAACAACAATAATAATAATAACCCTGACTCTTAGCCCGTACAGCTCTAGGCCAGGAAATGCAAGCGACCCTCGGAGCTGCTAAAAATACCGAAGTTAGTTGGCATTTTGCAGTTCTGGAGTTCGGAGCCTGAAATCTTGGAAGGAAACAGGCCATTAAGACTATCGTCCTGCCCTAGGTCACCATAACGATCCTGGCCATCGGACATCGCATTTCTCTCTGCGTCTGGCGCTCGCAGGGGTCCCCCTGAGGGGTTCATCAACATGCACGGCTGGGAGGCCCCGGGTGGGGTTCGAGCCCCCAGGCGGGCGCGGTCCTCCGAGGCTCCCCAGAAGCCGGCCCTGCCTACCACCTCCCGCCGCTGCACGCCTTCCAGCGCCCCAGCACCGCAGCTCACGTGGCTTCTGGTGGAGAAGACGCCGTAGGGCAGGTTTTGCATGGGGAAGTCCGAGTCCTCGGCCACGGGAATGAAGGACATGCTGGCCGGCACGAGATCAGAGACCGAGCGGACGGCTGGGAGCTGCGGGTGCAGGAGACTGCGCTCCAGGTCCGGGTAGGGCCCGACCGCCCCGCCCCCGGGACCTCCCCAAGGCGCTAGTCCTGCCCACGCCTCATTTCCATCATCGCTCCCTGCCCCGCCCACCCAGCGCGAGGCCCCGCCCCTTCCTCGAGCCCCGCCCCCCTCCGGGACTCGGAAGCCAGCTGGGTATTGCCGCATCCGGGTCGCTGCGGCTCCGTCCTCAGCACTTGGGGTTCCGTGATCGCCCCTGGAACCTGGAGACGCCTTGTTGCCGGACGCCGCCTCCCGCTTTGGAACCCCTTCCATGGCTCCCTTCAGTCCAGGGGTGAAGGGGGACCCCGCGTCAGTTTGTACTGCGCGTTCCAGGGTGCCTGTCCGCCTCAGCTTCCTTCTGTATAATGTTGAAGGGAGTTCCCGCCTCAGAGTGGACAGAAGAATTCAACTAATGTTGGTTTGTTGAGCGCCTGGCACCGTGTGTGTGTGTGTGTGTGTGTGTGTGTGTGATTACAAGCGGTGGATAGGGTTGGTCAAGGCGCCCTGTAATTCCCTGGAGTCTACAGTTAGAAGCTGTTTTACAGCTTGGAGGGAGACATGGCTGGAAGTGTGCACGATGATTGTGAGCCTATAGGGTTCCTTCCTAGACCCTGAGATGACTGGCCCATGCTGGTGACCCCGAGAAAGGGAACGAGCTGGGCACAGGGCCCTGGATCTCATTTCTTGCCCTCTGAAGGGCTGTCCCTGACTGCTGTCAATTTTGTTGATTTTAAAAGTATTTTCATTATTCATTTGCAAGGAGAGAGCATGGGCATGCCAGGGCCTTCTGCCACTGCAAGCGAACTCCAGATACATGCACCACTTTGTGTATCTGGCTTTACATGGGGTATTGGGGAATTGAAACCAGGCCGCAGGTTTTGCAAGCAAGTGCCTTTAACTGCGGAGCCATCTCTCCAGCCCTTTGTTGAATTTGAGACAGGGTCTCACTGTGTTGCACAGGCTAGTCTCACACTTGTTAGGTGGCCCAGGCTAGCCAAGAACTCAAGATCCCCCTGCCTCAGGTTTTCCTGTGCTGGGATTAAAGAAGTGTGCAACCATGTGCGCTTTTGCAGGTTTTTTTTTTTTTTTTTTTTTTTTTTTTTTTTTTTGCCTTAGAAGAATGACAGGCAGTCTCTAGCAATGGTAGATGCTCTGGTAGGTTCCAAAGGGGAAAAGAGGTGTGTGTCCACCTCTGTTCTATGGCCTTGTAAGGCCCTTCCTCTCTGTCCTAACACTGTCTACCTACTTGAGCTATAGGTCAGTGAATTACTCATATGTCCTGTACTGGCCTTGCTCACAAAGGTGGGAATTCTTATGGTATACGTTGGTTTGTCAATACTCAGAAAAACACCAAGCACAGAATACGTGCTTCTTAAGTATGTATCTCTCAGTTGTTCTTTTTAAATTCTGAGAGAGACAATAGGTATGTCAAGGCCTCTAGCCTCTGCAAAGGAACTCCAGATGCATGCGCCATGTGACTCTAACCCAGGTCCTTTTGCTTCACAGGCAAGTGTCTTAACCACTAAGCCATCTCTCTAGCCCACATGTTCTTTTGTTGTTCATTTTCAAATGGGGTTTTGCTACATTGCTCAGGCTGGTCTCAAATTCCTGGGTTCAAGTGATCCTCTTGCCTCAGTCCCTCCCACCCACCCCCAAATAGCTGGGAGTACAGGCATCCTTCCCCACGCCCAACTTTTAAGTATTTTGGTAATAAAGGGTTACAATGAATCAATAGCCAAACATCCACACTTATGTGAGGCTGTCATGGTACACTGACTATTCAGCACCTTCAAGGAATAGGACTGGGAACTTCTGCTGGGTTATACCCCAGTTAATGGAGGCCTACATGATGAAAGTCATAGAAAGAAAAACCAAAAACATTTTGGGATAAGAAAAGGTGGGACATATTGTGGGGTGGGGGGGATAGGATGATGAAGGGGATGATTTTATACTTTTGAAACAAGGCCCATTAATTACACACAGGATGTAAAAATGCGAAAGCTGTTTTGTGTTTGGAAAACATTAGAAGGCACTTGCAAGTGTTATTTCCCTTCTCCTTTGTGGGGTGTGTGGGGCTGAGTGGGAGTTTGGAAAGTGTCCCCCCATAGCTTCATGTGAATATAATTAAGTCTCATATTCAATCCGAAGCTGGTGGAGTCTTCAGGAAGTGAAATGGAGCCTTGCTGAAGGAGGTGTCACTTGGGGCTGGCCTTGAGGTTTCTTAGTCAAGCCCTAACTGGGTGTGTTGATAGCACCATTTTTCTACCACCTTCTGATGGGACACCCAGCAGTTTGTTGCTGCCATTCTCACCACCATGAAACCTCCCCTTGAAAATGTAAGCTGGAAAGAAACCCTTTCCCTTCCTAAAGCTGCTTCTGGCTGGGCATTTTATCCCAGCAATAAGAGAACACACACACTCAAATTCTTTCACCCCATGGATCCTTAAGTTTGGTCTCTCGATTATATCAGAGGTCTTGGAAGTTCTGTGGTGCTTGTTTTTTAAATTAACTTATTGATGTTTGAATGTAGCATGTTTTGACATCATTCTCCACTCCTGGCACTCACCCCCACCCCCCCACCCCCAGCCGCTTGGTCTAGTATACTGGTGATGCTTTCCAGTACTTAACTCTGTGATGGTTTAAATCCAATGTCCCACATGAATCCATGTGCTTTGAATGCTTGGTCCTCAGCTGGTGAATTTGGGAGGTGGAGCCTTGCTGGAGACAGTGTTGTTGGGGTGTTATGGCCAGGTCCCCCTTGCCAGAGCTCAACTCACTTCCTGCTGCTGGTTTCCACCTGCTGTGGCAGAGGTGATGTCATGCTGTGCTTTCCCGGGTCATCATGAAGCTGCCCCTCAGGACTGTACACCAAAATTTAAAATAAAACTTCACTTTCGTCAGCTGCTTTGGGTTGAATGCTTTATCTCAGTAACCAGAAGGTAACTATAATTCACTGACTTTTCCATTTTTACATGTAAAAGATTCTTCACCCAGCACTTCACCCATTTAAGTATAATTTTATGGAGAGAAGATATCACGTATCCCAGGCTGGCCTAAAAACCTCCAGGATTCTCCTTTCTCTGCCTCCCATCTTGCCAGAGGGTTGGGATTACAGAAGCTTACTGTTGTGGGTGACCTCTTAGTAGCTTCTGAGGATGTAAAGTCCAGTGGTCTGCTGGTGCAGCAAGCACGTTGACCCTCTGTGCTATCTCCTCAGCCTTCAGTTACATCTTTTTTAGCCCAGGCTGACCTGGAATTCACTCTGTAGTCTCAGGGTGGCCTCAAACTCATGGCGAGCCTCCTACCTCTGCCTCCCAAGTGCTGGGACTAAAGACGTGCGCCACCACACCCAGCTTCAGTTAACTCTTACTAAATGCTTTCTCATGAACAGATGTGAGAAGTAACTGCATTCTCACCAAATTAGAGAAACAAGGCAAAATTAACTACCAGAAAGAGGAGAAAATGTAACACAAAGAAGCATCCTGGTTTTCCTCTTTATTTAATCAAAGACTGGTGAATAAAACATAAATACAGCACAATTACTTCAGATCATTCTTCAACTGTGTACACACAGACCGATGAACAGTCATCTGAAAGAAACTGCAGTCAGCAGTGAAATGCATCAGCTTTTTCTTCCCTTGCTCCAAAAAAAAAAAAAAAAGTCCACCACCACCAACAAAAAATTTAAAATCTCTTCAGCACAAAATCTCCTGTGACAAATGATTCAGACATAAATAATAGGTGCAAAGAAACTATATGCTAACATATGTATGTATAACCTTTGTTAATGAAACAAAAAGCAGCAGCCATAATGATTAAGATACATTCAGTTACTGATAACTAGCTGTGCCCAGAGGGCATTATCAAAAGGGAATCGTGCTGCAGAGAAAAGCTATATATACATACACAATGAGAAATGAACTGCAAGATTAACGCATGCATGTTTAATACTGGAAAAAAAAATCACAGCCCTCCAAGATTTCTCCACATTTGTTATAAAAGCCCTCTGCACTCAACTAAAATTCAAATGATCTTAAAAGGATAATACTTGAAAGTTTAAGTCTTTCCAGCCACAGAAACTGCAATGGAAATAAATGTTCAGAGTCATTTTCAAACAAAACAAAAATCTATTCCTCTGATGACATGCATGATTCAAAGGTCTATGCAAGATATGGTGCTCTACATTCCCAAGGACTAGGAAAAAAAACCTCAAGTCAATTTTTAGTTTGCAGATGGATAAGGAGTTTGTATTCCAGCAGGAGCTCAAATCTTCTGGATCTTCTCTCCAACAACTACTGGATTTTCTTTCCTGATTTTCTCAGCAGCATCGGCTTTGTAATTGTAAGAGCAATTGTGTACATCTGAGTAACGGTGCACACCACAGTAAACATTTCCACATCGGCATTCAAACCCTGAAAATGAACACAGGTATAATGTGAGCTGGACAGGTTGGAGGACTGTGGCTTAGCTAATGTTAAACAGCCTCATGACTTTACAGAGTCTAGAGATTCATTCTGTTCCCTACCAGAGTTTCCTTTCTTTTTCCTATCTACAGATACACTTTTGTACTAGAGCATGTCACAGCCACTTATGTGAGCTCACATTTCTTCACCTGTGGCATGGCCACAATTTTTTCCTATGAAAATATGGTAGGTAAATTGAAAATGTGAATCTTAAACAAAGTCTTACTGTAAAAAGAAATAAATAAATAACCCTACTGTCAGAAGGCTTAACGATTAAAAAAGATCAAATAAAACTGACAGAACTGTGACTCCTTTAACGTGCCTATGTTAAACTCCTAGGAAATGAGAACAGTGCTATGGGTGAATGATTAAGAGCATGGGGTCTGGAGTCAGTTTCCTCCCTAAATAGGTACAACTTAGCTGTCTAAGCTTCATTCCTGCATCTATTTTGGAATTATTGTAAAGATTAAATGGGAAATGTACTGTAGTTCTTAACATGTAACAAACTAAATGCTAGTTACTTAACTTTAGGGAAATGCTATAAAAACTGAGGCCAACAGACATGTAATGGAGCAAGAATGGATTGTTTTCTTCCCCTAAATTATGATTTTATGTTATGATAGATGTTTTGGAAATGGAGCTCACGAATGATCAGTATTTTCACCGTAACAGTTGATATTAACTTCCCTTTTCTTACTTCAAAATCATATTCTATAGCTTCATGTAATGAAAGAAAAATGAAGTTAACCAGATTAAACAAAACTAAGCACCAGCTCTGTAGTATAAGTCCAAGATTTTATGAGATTCAGACAGACTATACTTGACATTAAATATATGTATATAGGTGTTTTTAAATCAAACGTTTGTATTCTTTTGAACCATTTCATAGCACTCAACACCCAACCTTACTTTGTTGAGTATTTAAATGAGTATTTATTGGGTTCGCATTTAGCTATGTAAAATGAAAGTTATTTTGTGCTTAGATTAAGTTTTATTATTATTTTTAAAGTTTTTTTTAAATATATACAGTTCAGAATCTGAAGTGTATCCAATAAGTAACTCTCATGGGAACAGAAATAATCTTAGTTGAAGTCTAATAATATGCTGAATTACTCCAAAACATGATCTTAACATTAAACCATCTGATGAGAATCCCTTACCAGTAAGTCCCACTTTCTTCCTGCACATGAAACAGCGATTCTTTTTCTGTTTTGGTTTTTCAAGATTCTTGCTTTGCTCCTCAGATGGTTGCTGTGTTGTATCTGATACTGAAGCTGACGGGGAAAAAAAGGGTGGTAAAACTTCATTATCCAGTAATACTCTGACACATCAGTGATAGTTGGCCCTCACCCCATCCCACAGCTAAGGACTTATAAGGATGGAAAGAGGTTCATAAATTGCAAAGATGTTTATAAAATGTGAACCTCTTGGTTAAATGCAAGTATATACACATGTAGAAAATAATCTGTAATATACAAGTGCTGTATTTAATAATGATTCTAGATGATGGATTGTAGGAGTTCTTTTGATGTTTGATAGGGGAGGGACAATGCAACACACAGATACTTCCTGGGAACTTTAGGGAAATATGCAGGAAGCAATATTCATATGCAAGCATCTTAATACTGATCAGTAAGGATTATGTAAACTTCTCAGAGAACAAGAATATTCTCATATCAATGCTCTCAGAATGTTTCACATGAAGCTCTTAAACTAGGCACAGTGTTGTCTATAATCCAGCACTCAGGAGACTGAGATTGCTGTTGGAGGCCAGCTGTATGCACCCTGTGTATTTAAGGCCGGACAGGGATACTAAGGGAGATTTGTTTCATCAGTCCCCTTCCCTCAAAGCAAAGCAAAACAGAACAAAATAAAACAAAATGCTATGGAAGAAGAAACAGATGCCAAGAAACTCTAAAATGTTGTAATTAAGATAACAAGTTGATGCATTTACATGCTGAAACCAAGAGTACTAAGACTTGGGTACTGTTCCTAAACCCTCAAGAATGCTCCCCCTCTACTCTCACTTGCTACCCTGGCCCAACTGGGTTCAGTCAGGAGAACCAGTGTGTAACAGGACGCTACAGACATGAAGTCTTCTTGACGTCGAGTGGACACCACAGGCTTCAGCAAACATCACGGTCTGGCTTTCCTTGACACATCTCTCCTACCCTGTGAGCTCCTGTGAAGTGCCCTTGCCAGACCCTGCCTTTACTGGAGAACTCCAACTTGCCTTTTATGTTTAAGCTTACATAATCCACTCTCCCAGACTTAAGACTAGAAACTACCCTGTGCTACACAGCACTGTTCACATGCTATAACTGCCCATTTGACTTAACTCTGCTTAACAGGAACCTGTCCTATGTCCCTGTTATCAGTTTATCCTGGTGCCTGCTGAACCAAATTACTGAGTCCTCACCAACTGTATCTATGGGCAACATCTGTCCAACCGCTCTACATCATTTCTTACAACCAGTTAATCACAGCAGACTCTAGATTATGTTAACTTATCTTGTAGTTAAAAAAAAAAATCAGGCAAAACACTGCAGACTAGTGACTGTGCACTAATGGACACTGCACAGCACTACTACACTAGACTAGTGACTGTGCACTAATGGGCACTGCACAGCACTACTACACTAGACTAGTGACTGTGCACTAATGGACACTGCACAGCACTACTACACTAGACTAGTGACTGTGCACTAATGGACACTGCACAGCACTACTACACTAGTCATAGCTCTAGTAACAAAAGAAAGTTCTATTAATACACACATTCATTTGTCAGACTGCTTACAGTTTTTGAGACAGGGTTTTTCCTCTGTAGCCCTGATTGTCCTTGAGTTCATAACAATCCTCCTACTGCAGCCTCCCAAGTGTTGGGATTAAAGGTGAGCTACCATAACAGGCTACATTTATTTTTCAGAAAAATATGTACACAAAATCTTTTATTTTCAAAAAACAAATATCCCTAAAATGTGAGCTGACTGAAGGCAAGGGTTGAGTGTCATACTTACTATTTTATCCCCAGCCCTTAGAACAGTATCAGATTAATCTGTAGCCAGAAATTAACCCATATACTTAGTGTCTTTGGAATTTATAAACTACATCAACCCTATTCTCAGTAAAACATATTCAAATGAATTAATAAAGAAATGCTTACATGTAATACCATCACAGATCAAACCAAAATTAGTGTAATTGAGACAAACTTTGAGTGGCATCTGGCAATGGAGACGAGTGCAAATCTATTTATCTGCTATGCACACAAATGTTACATACCTCTGGAGTGATATCTTGCAACATTAAGCATGAGGACCTAAGGCACATGGTTTCATTTCAGCAAAGGCAGACGGACAGCCTTTGAAGTTAAGGACTGGCAGGCTATCAAAAAGCTCACAAGCCAGGGCTTGAGTCTGGAACTAGCAAGTATCAAATATAGCCCAAGAGACGAAGGGAACCTCTACTTAACCCAAAGGATATGCACTGCCTGATTTTATACAGTGAACAGCCTGAATTTAAGTGAGCTCATGTGCAAGTTGATATATTCTAAGAAATTACTCTGTGTCCTCAGGTTACGTGTAAGATTTAAGACCAAAGAATGCCATACCCAATTCTAGTCCCATAAAAGGCAATACTTTGGCTTATAAAAGATTGGTATACTAGACTTACAGCCAAAATAAGGTCAGTTTCATTAGAACTAGGTAGTTTTCATGTTGGGAAATGAGAACTGGGAATTGAGTATCCCTTGTTAATAGTTAACAACAGATGTCTGCCTAGGCTGCACTCACTGATGCTAGAGGTGTGCTTAGGAGACTTATGAAATGGCATAAAGGCAGTAAACAAACTACAGTTCCTGCTAGCTTAATTTCTAATGGGAATCCTGATAAGAAGAAATCTACTAGTGACTGTTAAGATACTTCAGAGAGCACTGGACAGGTAAAAGTGGTTTAACTACCCACATGGAGGATCACATTCAAGAGGAACAAGGCCCTCTGCTCTGGGTCCTGTAAACAAAAAAAAAAAAAAAGAATACAGACATAGTAGTGAGTACATAACATGGTTTACACATTATTTCTGCTTGGGGAATGCTCATAAACATGAAAACTACCGAACTTAACATGACAGTAACAGGTAATCCCAAACATTATCATAATATGACACATATATCTTTTTCTCATAAGTCATGACAGTTCTCATCTAAGAATTAAAACTAAGCCCCACCCCCAGCACACAGTATTACAGTGCTTGAGACTGAACTCAGAGCCCAACCATACAAGGCAATTGCTCTACCACTGAACTACAATTCCAGTGAAGAACTGAGACTAGGGGCTTGTTGACTCTGTGCTCACTCAATGCTCATAGAGCAAGTGCTCAACAGACACTTATATTAAATCAAGAACATTTACAACCACCCACTGGTATAACATTAATTTCTCCTCTTTGGATCTCATTTTCTTATATGCAAAATATGAGTTTACACTGAATGAAGTTTACACTATTCCTAGTTAAATATTCTTCAGAAAATGAGAAAAATCTTGATATTAAAAGAAAATCAGGCTTGTATCAGCAGTAACATACAAAAGAAATTTATTACATTTATTTATTTATAATATTTATTACATTAAAAAGTAAACAGTCAAAATATATAATTTCAAAATGAAATTAACATTAAAAGTATTGGTTATTTGGGGGGCTGGAAAAATGGCTTAGCAGTTAAGGCGTTTGCATGCAAAGGCATGCAAAGCCTAAGGACCCAGGTTTGATTCCGTAGAACCCACATAAGCCAGATGCACAAGGTGGCATATGTATCTGGAATTCATTTGCAGCAGCTGGAGGCCCTGATGTGCCCATTTTTCCTCCCTCTGTCTCTCACAAAATATTTAAAAAGTATTATTTTAACTCAGGGGTGGCTATTAAGCCCTCAAAAGCCCAGTGTACGCATTCTCTGACAGTACAGCTACTACATACATATACACTAAAAATTTTTGACTAGTCACTTCTAGAGCTGTACAAGCTCATTGCTGGCCTAGCACGCACAGCAGCCCTACAGATGGACATGCGCTCAGTGTGGAGCACTTGTCTGGCATGGGCAAGGCCCTAGTTCCATCCCTAGTACTGCAAAATAAAACTTAAAAGAAAGAAAGAAACAAGTATCTGCCAGAGATCAGTTTCTATTAGCAGCTATCTGGGGGCAAAATCTGTTGCATGAATCTCCCTAAAGTAGGGATATATCTCAGAATATACTTAATGTGCATATGTCCCTAGTACCAAAAACACAACTAGCCTTCAAATGGACTCTACTCCTTCTCTACCATTTTCTACTATTATCTGATTTCAAAACACCTTTTCATCTTCAGTTCAACACATACTTGCCTTGACCAGCCACTGGTTACTCTTCTATTTCCCACATTTCATGCCTCCCCCCCCCTCCCGTATGCTTTTGTGGGGGATGGGGTAGGGTGGGTATGGCAAGCTCTCACTCTAGTCCAAGCTACCCTGAACTTCACTCTGTATCCCAGGCTAACCTGAAATCCACGGTGATCCTTCTACCTCAGCCTCCTCAGTGCTGGCCTGGCTCTTTTTACCTGTGTACTAATGTTCTACTACTCCAGTGAAACCATATATATATATATACACATACATACATATACATATATATATATAGTGTTATATGTATGGGATTAGGGTTAGTATATATAAATTTTTTAGAAAAGTAGATAGACATAATTCACCTACCATAGAGATCAATCTTTATTTTATTTTACTTTATTTATTTGAGAGGGAGAGAGAGAGAAAGAGGCAGACATGGGGCTGGAGAGAAGGCTTAGCAGTTAAGGCACTTGCCTGTGAAGCCTAAGGACCCAGGTTTGATTCCCCAGTACCCATGTAAGCTAGAAGCACAAGGGGAGGTGGGGGAGGGGCATGCATCTAGAGTTCGTTTGCAGTGGTTGGAGGCCCTGGTGCACCCATTCTCATCCCCCCCCCTTCAGATAATAAATTTTTTAAAAAAAAAAAGGATAGAGAATCGGTATGCCAGAGCCTCTAGCCACTGCAAACAAACTCCAGACACATGTGCCACCTTGTGTGTTTGGCTTACATGGGTACTGGAGAACAGAACCTGGGTCCTTAGGCTTTGCAGGAAAGTGCCTTAACTGCTAAGCCATCTCTCCAACCCCAAATCAACCTTTCAAAAGTGTACAATTCATTGGCTTTTAGTATTTTGTAAGGTTGTGAAATCATCACCTGTATTATAATTCCTGCTGTTTTATTTATTCTAAGCAAACCTTATACATGATTGATGGTAACTCCTAAGCCCCACAGATCCTAGAAATGCTCATCTTGCCATATGTACTGGACTAGCTGTTCTGGATAATACCCCTGGCACCACACAGTATGCTGGCTTCTGAACCTGGCTTCAATTAAGTGAACCCTTGAGTGTCACTTTTTCTTCATAGCCGAGTAACATGTCAGTGCATGCATACACCACATTATTTATCCAAGCATCTGCTGGTCATCATCTGAGTTTCTTCAGTTCTTTTGGTTATTATATATTATGCTACTGTGAGTATTCATATACAAATTTTTATATGAACACATGAGGTTTTGTTGTTGCTGCTGTCTTTGTGGGGCTGAGGAATGAACTCAGGCTTTGAGAATGCTAAACATGTATTCTACCATTGAGCCCCACCAACAAACCAGGACATATTTTCAATTTTTTTTTGGAATCAAGAGTGAAAATGTTTTATCATATGATAATTATACTTAAGCTTTTGAGGAACTACCAGATTGCTTCCAAAACATCTACACCATTTTGCACTCCCACAACATTCAAGGGCTCCAATTTCCACACCTTGACAACACTGCCTGCTGTTGGTTTACAGGGTTGAGTGGTAACTCACTGCAGCTCCCATTTGCACTTCCCTACTAACGACCGACATTGAGCGTCTTTCATTTGCTGATCGTCAATTTGTATGTCTTCTCAGGAGAAACATGTACTTAAACTCTTTGCTTACTTTTAATTGAGGAGCTCTTTTATTATTAAACTTTATTTTTACACATTATTAGATATATGACTTAAAATACTTTCTCCTTTTCATGGTATGTTTTGGCACAAAAAAGGAATTAACTCAATGTATCTCTTTCTCTTTGGTTGCTATTGTTTAATATGTCTTATCTAAGAACCCATTATCTAATCAGAGGTCACAAAATTTGCATCATTTTAGTTGTCACAGTAATTTAAAATTCTCGTGTATTTTAACTGAATTTTTGCATATTTTATGAGGCAGCAATCCAGGTATCATCAGATTTTTCTTTTCATATTGGATGATCTGTGATAACCCTGTTGAAAATCAATTGCCCTTGGGTGTGTGCGCATTTCTGGACTCTCAGTTCTATCCCTGGTCTACATGAACATCCTCTCAACAGTACCACAGTCCTGCTTATGCCAACTTTATCATTCTTTTTCAAGACTGTTGTGGATATTTTCATGTATTAAAAATCCACATTTTTTCCATAAAACTTTCCTAAATTAGTTCAAAATTAGTCTTATTCCCCCCGCCCCCGCCCCTGCCAGCCCCTGCCCCTGCCCCGGGGTGGTTGGTGTGAAGCATCAATCTGACAATTTACTCTGAGAACTCTAGCTCAGCCTGCCCACTCACTGAGCATTCCCCTCTGCTCTGTCCTTGACAACTCCGCTCTACTAGGAACTTCTGTTAACAGCTTATCGCCTTAATAAAATGATCCCATTTACTGTTGGGAAGTTTTAAAATCTTCCCTTAACTCTAAGCCTTCTGTAAACTCCCAAGTTATTTGGTCAATGTACAAAAGAAATGCATATCCTTCACAGTTTATACAGCCCATGTTGCCTCTGTTTCAATAATGTTGAGTACCCTATAAAATGAACATGCTTTCACAACAAGGCACAGAAAGTCATCACGTGGGATGAGGAAGACAGGAAAACACAACCTGCAAATCCAAAATCCATATTTTTTTTAGTTGGATGACTCAAGACCTGAGAGACTGAGGAAAACTAAAGTTAAGCACAATCTTTAATAAGGCAGCAGCCAATCCAGTATGGGGTAGTGTAAACACACACTAAAATTGATTCTTTTTTCTTTCTTTTTCTTTTCTTTTCTTTTTTTTTGAGGTAAGGTCTTTCTCTAGCCTAGGCTGACCCGGGAATTCACTATGTACTCCCGGGCTGGCCTTGAACTCACAGTGATCCTCCTATCTTGGCCTCCCAACTACTGCCATTAAAGGCATGCACCACCATGCTTAAAGAGACTTTTTAAATTAGAGTAAGAGAAGAAAAGTACAGAGAGCTCCTGCAATGTGGAAGGCAGCAGAGAGTAAGAACCGACATGGGAGTAGGGGGTCCCTTAACCCCTGTTAAACTCAGATGAAGATGAAACTTATACCTGTTCTGTCAAAAATTCTGTTATGCTGCAATTTAAAAACTGCTAAGTTTTTAAGGTATTTAAACATTAATTTAATCTAAAAGTCATTGAAAACACTCTTGACCAAAGAGAGTCTCAAGTTTTAAAGCACTACAATCTGAATTAGTGTTCTCAGGACAAACTGGAGGAAACCCTGCTGTTCTCCATACATCAAAATGGTGAGAAAGAAGACCTAGTGAGATGGCTAAGTGGCTAAAGACGCTTGCTTTCTAAGCCCACTGGCCTGGATTCAATTCTCTAGTACCAAAGTAAAGCCAGATACACAACATCTGGATGTTCATTAACATGAGGGCCTCTAGGCCTGAAAAACCCACTCTCTATCTTTCTCTCTCATAAATAAAAGAATGTATATTTTTTAAAAAGAATGATATAAAACTACTTACTTCACATTAATTCACCCACCTATCACGTTTATTCTTTTCAAAATATACAACTGCCACGACACCTTTATTTTTTTAATTATTTTAAAATATTCATTTATTTGTAAGCAGAGAAAGAAAAGAGATAAAGACTATGGACGTGCCAGGGCCTCCAGCTGCTATAACAAACTCCAGGTGTATGGGCTACATTGTGCATCTGGCTTTACATGGGTATTAGGGAACTGAACCTGGGTTGTTAGGCTTTGTAGGCTAACGCCCTAACTACCAAGCCATCTCTCCAGCGTACTATTTCATATTTAAATGCTAAATTGAAAATCAGCATTAAAATTTGTTGTCATATGTAAACAACACCTTGGTGACTAGCAGCTTGTTTCCTCCCTGTTCAGTCTATCTTCCTCTCAAAGCTGAATGCTTCTGGCAATTCTCCTTTGGCATCTACGGCCTGAAACTGACCAGGATCTAAATGGCTTCCTCTTCTACACACCCACCCTCCAGTCTGTTCTTTGCTTTCAACCTCATCTATCAACGTATGCCCAGGACTTTAAAATTTCAGCCACAATACTGACCGTACCTCCTACCTATAAATATCCTCCAAACAAGCTCTCTCCCTTTTTAAACTTGGCAACTTACTCGTTAAAGTTTTCTGTGAAAAAGTAACTTTCTCAGCCTCCTTGTCTAAAGCAATCACATGTCACTATGATAAAACCAAGAGACTAACACCAACCACCCTTAGTTTCCATGTCTGATGGGTAACTGTGGTAGACTGAATGTGTGTCCCCCACAGACTCAGGTGTTTTATTAAAATTGAGTTTGCAGGGCTGGAGGGGTGGCTTAGTGGTTAAGGTGTTTGCTTGCACGCAAAGTCAAAGGACCCAGGTTTGATTCCCTAGGACCCATGTTAACCAGATGCACAAGGTGGCACATGCGTCTGGAGTGGGCCCTGGTGTACCCATTCTCTCTCTCTACCTCTTTCTCTCTGTCAAATAAATAAATAAACAACTAAAGATAAAATATTTAAAAAAAATAAAATTGAGTTTGCAGCTTCAGCCCCTAGCAGGCAGAATCATGCTGAGCGGAGGTGGTTATGACACCGGGGCAGATCCAAATTCTAGCCCAAGGTGTAGAGAACAAGAGCAGCGTGAACTTTGGCAGAGCTCCTGTCTACTGCTTTTTGGTGTCTGCTGGCTGGTTTTTGTTTTGTTTTGTTGTTTCCTCTCTGCTTAGATCTGTGAAAGGGAGCTGGTTTCTTTTGCCATTGATGGAATTTCCCCTGGATCTGTAAGCTTGAAATAAATCCCTTCCTCACACATAAAAGTGTTCTGGGGTTTGAATGTTTGTCTCAGCACTGTGGCACTGTCTCTTACAGTAACTTTTCAAAAAGTACCCCTCATCCCTGCCTATATTACTTTCTCATTGCTATGACAAAACACCTGACAACAAGCAACTTAAGGAAGAAAGGTCAATTTGGGCTTCCATTCCATCACTGTAGGGAAGGCATGGGAGCAGAGGCAGGAAGCAAGTGGCCACATTCAGTCCACAATGATGAAGTAGAGTGATGAATGTGAGTGCTCACCTCCCTTTCCCCTTTGCATTCAGTCCAGGACCCCAGGCCATGGAATGGTGCAAGTCTTCCCACTTCAATTAACCTAATCAAGATCAAACCTCATCGGCATGCTCAGAGGCTCATTTTATCAAGATAAACCATCCTTCAATGCCATTCCTTCAGCCTTTCTATTTACCAAGAAAAAAAAAAAAAAAAAAACCTTTCACTAATTATACTTAGGAATTTATAATAAAATGCTCATAGACTACTGGCCACACAGTATGTTCACTAGCTGTAGCAAAAATCTACACAAACAGGCAATATGTCAAGGTTATTAAATGTAACTAACTTAAGCTAGTACTACTAGTGCATCTGTTGCCAGCGTGCGCACACTACACACAGAATGCAATTCAGTCAGCGTCTTTCCCCTTACACCACACAGTGTAGCTCTGCACTGCTTATCGCGGGCCTTCTTCGTATAGTGCACCTTCTAGGTTAATGGAAGGATACAGGTTAGAGAGACTAAGAACCTCCTAACTACCTCTACGCTAAGAAAGCCTTCTGACAAATTTTCAAGATTTCTTAGGTTACTTGAATCTACATCACAGGGACATGGGGACATAAAGAACCAGGGAATTTACTAATAATAAAGTACTAATTTACTAGTAAAGTAGTACATGGGGAACAAAGGGTGCTTGCCAGCCACGCAGAATGATCTCAGATAATTGGAGCAACCAGATTTCCACAAGCCAGCAGTCTAGTCTGCTTTGAATGGGAATAGTTTCTACAATGAACTAGGCAAAATCATAGAAAACAACAGTATAATCTTCTCATCTAGTCATTGTAGTTATGTTTTTCAAACAAATTTAAAAATTTCTCTTAATGCTGACCTAAAGTAATCTAAATGAGAAGTGGCTCCCAATATTCAGTCAATTAAATACTTGAGGATATAAAATGTTGTCCTCATAATAAAGCCATAAAATATGTCTTATAAGCAGGCACTAGCCTGCAATGCTCAGGGTTAATAAATAACAAGACATGCTAGTGTATATGCAAACCTTGTAGATCTTCTGTTTCAGGTACTGCTTTGTCCACAGATGTGCTGTCCACTTGGGAAGGTGCTACAGATTCTGATAAAAGTGACTGATTTGATACAGGGCTAGAAAGGCAAAAAAAAAAAAATTGCTTTTTCCTTTTTAAGTCAAAATTATTTATTTAGTCTTGAGACAGGGGCTTGCTATGTTGTACAAGTTGTTCTCTAACTCCTGGGCTCAAGTGAGCCTCCTTCGTCCTTCAGACTAGTGTCACTACACCCAGTAATATTTCAATTTTAAAAGATGATCTCCATAAACATAAACAAGTATAAACTGAAGTGACACTTGTTTATAACTTAAAATAATCAGCTTTGAAATCATAAGTTAACTTGGAATAGATGTAAGTGTTTCAGAAACCAAAGCAACGACGCACACTCTGTGTATTTCAAGTACCAGGTGAATGCACTGAACAATACGCATGGTATGCTCTTGCTTCAGGAACTCTAATGTGAAGCTGTAAATAAACATCTAACCAGGAACTGGAAAAAGGACCTCTAGTATAGATTATTAATATGTCACTGCAGCAAAATAAGACAGAAACAATTATCTCTTTCTCTCCCTCCTTTTCTTTTGAGATAGGGTCTCAGGGTAGCTGAGGCTGGCCTTGAACTCTTGATACTGAGATTATAGGTGTGTACCCTCACACTCAGAAGTTTGATCAAGCATTTCTATGATATATAATTATATCTCTGACTTCAGAGTTAAAAATAAAAATGTATTACGAAACAAATACAAGTATTATCTCATGGCATAACAAAGAGAACCTGTGAGAAGATTGTTTATTGATGCATGGTACTACTATTGCAAATTAAAGAACTAATTAAACATGTTCCAAAAGCACTTGATCGATAGATCAGGATACAGTATAAAGAAAAAAAAAGGAAAGATATATCTGAAAAGGGATTTTAGGATTTAAAAGATTGTCCTCCCTCAAAGTAAAAATAATAACAAGCATCTTTTAACTAGTGCGTAGTAGTAGTCACATATAATTTTAGGCTAGTTAATCCTAACATATTCCTTAATACATTTTTTCCCCCATTTTTCGAGGTAGGATTTCACTCTAGCCCAGGCTGACCTGAAATTCACTATGCAGTCTCAGGGTAGCCTTGAACTCACGGCAATCCTCCTACCTCTGCCTCCCAAGTGCTGGGATTAAAGGTGTGTGCCACCACGCCCAGCCCCTTAATACATTTCTTAATAGAACTGATAAAAACAATAAATTCTCTCACTAGTTTTCCAGTGGCCACTCAAGAGAATATCCCTTACCTTGGCTGCATAGATGAAGACGTAGAGTCTAACGCTGACTGAGCGTCTGAGACATTTCCCTCTGTGCACTGGACCGGTAAAGATTCCGACAGGCTGCTGACAGAAGCTGCTGCAACACAACCACATTGCATAGAACGTAGTAGGTAGATCATTTTACAATATATGGTGGTGTTTCATTATGTTTAAGATTTTTAACAGCTTGCTAATGGTGACAAATTTTTGGTGCTAGAGGTTGAACTCAGGGTCTTACACATGCCAAATACATGTCCTACCACTGAGCTTTCTCACTCATCTGTTAAGAAAAAAAATTGGGGGGGGAGAGGGTGGACAACTTCAGTTGTCCGTCCTTGCCTTCCACTTTGAGACAGGGTCTCTCATTGTTCACTGCTGTGCTCACCAGGCTAACTGGCCTGCAAGCTTCTAGAATTCTGTCTCCTCCTCGCTACTGGCCATAGGAAGGCTGAGATTACAGATACTTGCTACTGCATGAGCTTATTACATGAATTCTGGGGAGCTGAGCTCAGGTATTCATGTTTGTGTGGCAAGTGCTTTATTCACTAAGCCATCTTCCCAACCCAAGAAAATATTTTGTGTAGTTTTAAGTTTTTATTTATTTTGAGAGGGTGAGAAAGGGAGGGAGAGGGAGAGAGAAAGAAAGAGGAAGAGAGAAAAAGAGAGAGGATGGGCACACCAGCCACTGCAAACCAACTTCAGTCACATGCGACACCTTGTGCATCTGACTTATGTGGGTACTGGGGAATCAATCTGGGGACCTTAGGCTTGCAGGCAAATACCTTAACCACTAAGCCATCTCTCCAGCCCTAACTTTTTCTTTTGGAATCCATAAAGAACGTTCATCTTAACTAAGAAGAAATTCATATCAAAAAATCATTTAATGTACAAACACCTTCTAAGCACTAATGTACAAATGAGATAATTAAGACAGAATTTAGCCCTAAGGCAGATATAGGTTCAGAATAGTACATCAGGTTATATTTTTCCTGTATCTACAAGACAGAAGTAGTGATGATTACTGAATGTACAACAATGTGTATATATCCATATGATTTTAGCCTTAAAAAATTAAACTTTTATTTATTTATTTGAGAGAGGGGGGGCAGATAGAGAAAAGGAGAATGGGCACACCAGGGCCTCTAGCCACTGCAAACTCCAGATGCATGTGCCCCCTTGTGCATCTGGCTTACGTGGGTACTGGGGAATTTAACCTGGGTCCTTAGGCTTTGCACCCTCACAGAGCAGAAAGCAGCACTGGGTATACTGGACTAGGCCATGTGTTTCAATCAGGAACACTGTTGTGTTCTAACAGGACTACTTACCAGGTGGGCTTATTCTACCATTGCTACTATTCTGTCTTTGAAGGTGTTCTTTATAGCATACTGAACACATGCCATTTGTACGAGGGTTTCCATAAAATCCGCAGCCAGTGGAGCAAAGCATAGGTGCTTGGCTGTGATTAGTTTCTTGAGCCATGTTTCTGACGTGCACCTGAAATTTATATAAAATTAGCAAAGACTCAAACACAAGATTTCAATCTTACATATCCAAATATTCTTTCTATGATAAAGGGAAAGAGCCTGTATGCACCCCTGCCTTCCAACCATTCCATAACTGTCCCAAAACACCAGGCTAAAGCAAAGATGAAAAAATAAACGACAAAGGACAGACACATGGTGAACTTTGCTCTCTAAGCCACTCTGTCCTGAATCATCTATAAAAGAAACTCTACAACAAAGTTTAACTTCAGTTGGACTCTTGTATGTTTAGGTGTGCATTACACTACTGAATTTCTCCTCTAATTTTCCCCCCAAATACCCATTAACTTCTACAAATTTGTTCTGTTTAAAAATCATCTAAGCAGGGCTGGGGAGATGGCTTAGCAGTTAAGGTCCTTGCCCACAAAGAGTAAGGACCCAGGTTCGAGTCACCAGAACCCATGTAAGCCAGATGCACATGGTGGCATGAAATTCTTTTACAGTGGCTAGAAGGCCCTGGCCCGCCCATTCTCTCTCTCATAAATAAAATAAACAAACACATTTTTAAAAAATAAAAGGCATCTAACAATAACATTTCTGGTGATGGTACAGAGAACAGGGAAGAGTAATGGTGAAATAAGAAATGAGTTCAACCATTTTGGAAGGCAACTTAGCAACTCACCCCTAGAACCCTGAAGAAGACAGACAATGCTCACTGACCCAGCCATATAGCTAGACTACAGTCAGAAAATTACAAAGAATACACAAGGAAGTGCTTCCCAGCGTATCTAGAATGTTGATAAACTGAAAATAAGACCTAATGTCTAAACTTGTTATTCATTTATTTGGAGGGAGAGAGGGAGGGAGGGGGAGGAGAGAGAGAAAATGGGTGTGCCACAACCTCTAGACACTGCAAATGAACTCCAGACGTATGTGCCACCTTGTGCATCTGACTTCTTGTGGGTGCTGGAGAATCAAACCTGGGTCCCTTGGCTTTGCTAGCAAGCACCTTAACTGCCAAACCTCCTCTCTTGCCCTAGAATATATGTATTTTGATGTATGATGCATGTTAGTAACAAAAATCAGAGGGTTACTAATGTTTTAAAATACTTTCTCATGGATAAAATGCTGTAATAGTGAAAAGTCTAAATGTGACATATTCATACAATATGTCGCTAAGTAGCATTGAAAGAACTATTAATTATCAAAAGGACACAGTAAATATTCAAAAATGGAAAATGTATTGATTTTTTGATATTTTTTTTTCTGTACTTTAATTTTGTCAGAGATAGATACTATTTGCCTAATCAGGGAGAAATGTAATTTTTAAGCATTTAAAACATAACAACAAAATTTACTAAGACTGAAACATTAGAAGTGGGATGCTGGGACTCAGGAACTGTGGGAACCACATGAAGGCAATAATCAAACACAGCAGGTGGAAGAACCCCACATGCTATTTCTCCCAGAAAGCAATTGGTTGTTTGGCAAGACTAATGTGACAACAGACGATAGTAACAACCATCTCCTGAGAGGTCACTCCAAATGGGTCTGTGCATTACAGTGTGCATTACAGAATTATGAAGAATAAAGCTACAAACTTTTCTGCCATTGCCGTTTTCTTGAATTGTTAAGTATGTAAGAAGAACAGTTACCACTCACTATTTATCAGATTATTCCTTGTCTAAGCAGTCTGCAGACTGCCGAGAGGTGGAGAGAACTTACTGCCAACTTCAGAATAATAAAGAGTTTGTTTGAACTACAAAAGGACAAAAATGCTCTTTATGGGAGGGCTGGAGAGATGGCTAAGTGGTTAAGGTGCTTGCCTGTGAAGCCTAAGGAGCTAGGTTTGATTCCCAGGTACCCACATTAAGCCAGATGCAGAAGATGGCTCATGCATCCGGAGTTTGTCTGCAGTGGCTAAAGGCCCTGGTGTGCCCTCTCTGACTCTCTTTCTCTCAAATAAATAAAAAATTGTAAGGTATTTTAGCTGGGGGATGGAGAGATGGCTCAGCAGTTAAGGCACTTGCCTGCAAAGCCTAATGATCTGGGTTTGATTACACAGTGCCCACGTAAAGCTAGATGCACATAAAGTGGCTCAGGCATCTGGAGTTCATTTGAAGGGGCTAGAGGCCATTCTGTCTCTCTCTCTCTCTCTCTGCTTGAAAATAAATATTTTTTAAAACGTTCTATCTGGGCATGGTGGCGAATGCCTGTAATCCCAGCACTTACGAGGTTGAGGCACGAGGACACATGTTAGATGCCAACCTGGGTTACATAGGGTGGCCCTGCATTTAAAAACAAAATCAGAACTGTCAAGGATATTTAGGACTTTACCCTGAGATTCTGACAAGCATCTTTTTCAACTCCATGACAAGTCCTTTCCGAACCCAGTCACTGCTACCAGACACATGTGTGTATGTGCTACTTCAGATTCCGCTTTCCTGAATGCTTACAAACAAACAAGCTAGACAATGGTATGGTGGGTGGGGCTGGGTAAATGGCTCAATGGTTAAAGGTGGTTACAAAGCCTGATTACCTGGGGTTCAATCCCCAAGTCACCCCAGGTAAGGTAGTTGCAAAAAGTGAGCAAGCACCTCGTGTTCACTTGCAATGGTAGAAGGCCCTGGCACATGTGTGTATGTGTGTGCATGCATATGCATGTGTAAATAAAAAAATGAAAGATTTTTGAAAGGCAACAGTGATGATACAGAAAACCTAATGTAAATACTTTGATGGGAGCATGCTTCTGGGAGACACTGGATTTTTATGTTCGTCTACTTTTGTTATCAGTTATTGCTCACCATCATGAGGCTGATAAAGTGATGGAACTGGGATTCATTCAGGTAGTCTGGCTACACACAGTCAAGTCTAATCCAGTGGTGTTAAGACCTCTTTGGAGGTCAAAACTTTGTTCAGAATAGCATTAACAAGTTATTGCTTTTGTTTTAAACCATATTGACATGACCTGTAGTGGTGTGAGTAGGGTGCATGTACAATACCTGCAATTTGCCAGTAAGCCAAACTAAGCTCTACTAGCAGTGCTGTTCTTTACCACTATGCTCTCACAGCAGAAAAGATGACTTTATTAAATACTGCCCAGAACACATACCCACCCCTCCCGCACACCTTACAGGGTTTCACAATGCTCTGCTGCAGTTAGACATGTGCCACTACACCTTGTTACTTTTCTGTGTGACTGAGCTGCAGGTATGAAGCACTCTTGCTGCCTAGAAGTATGAATGTCTAAAGAAAAATTACTTGTGAACTATCTGAATTGTGAGCTGAAAGACTGGGCCAAGGCATCAACTACACTATCTGTTTATTAATAGGGTTAATGTGACATAATATAGAATTAAAGAACAACTCACAAAATAATTACTCAGATGTGAGTATATGGCAGACACATTCTTAAAAGTGAAGGACTTGCACCAGTCTTCCAACAACTAGCAGCATTCACACCAAGGACAACATCCAAGCATTCAGGTGGTTTACAAAGGCTTGCCAACTCTCCAATACTGTGAGAGTTTCTAGTGAGATTAGTGATGACATTAATGAAATCTGTTTAGCTGATACTGATTTGAAAGGTCTTCTTAAGTGAGTGAACCAAAAATTCCAGGTAAAATGATACAAAATTATTCATGAACAGAAGGTCTATCCAAGCCCAAGGCCAGAGACGAATGAATGTTCATAATGGAAAGATAAAAATGTCCTTAAATCCCAGCACTTGAGAGGCAGAGTAGAAGGATCATCACGAGTTCGAGGCTGCCCTAAGACTACATACTGAATTCTAGGTCAGCCTGGGCTAAATCAAGATCCTATCTTGAAAAAAAAAAAAAAAACCACGTGTTTTATGTGGTTTCAAATTCCACACTCAACTATCCTCTAAGAAATACCAACTGTTATGTTTTGGTGTAGTATGAAAGAACAGCCTCTATTATCTGAAAAGATTATTACAACACTTCCTTTTTCCAACAATTAGACCAGATTTTCTTTAAAACACTGTACAGAAGAAATCATAAGAATCTTGCTGTTAAGCTAGTTCTATCACTAAGGAACAATCGTATTCTCTTCTGTTCTACAGGCTCTCTCTTCACTGAGCTAATTTCCTTTGCTGCACAAGGTCCCATTTGTTGATTGCTGACATTGTTTACTGGGTGAATTTGGTCCTATTATAGAATGTTCTTATCCACTGCTCTATTTGAAGAGTTTCCATATTTTTTCCTCTACCATTTTCAGTTTCAGGTCTCATGTTAAAGTCTTTGATCTATTTGAAGTTGCTTTTTGTGCAGCATGAGAGATTTAAAAAAAATACTTTCATTCTTTTACATGTAGATATCCAATTTCTCAGGACAATTTGTTAAAGAAATTCCTTTTTGCCAGCCAGGCCAAATGAGCCAACAGGTGCAATGAGTGGCACGTCTGTCATGGTGGAAACCAACTGCCCTCTAACTGGACTGGAGGCCCGCTCCATGGGAGGGAATACATCCCTGATACTGAAAACCTGAAACAGGGTAAGTCATGAGCTCTGGGGGTATGTCTTCTGCTGTCTGGCTAAATGTATATAGTATTGTCATCAAACTGCCAGTAAGCACTTCTCTTAATGTTCATATCTATATATTAATGCTACTCTCACTTTTGGTAGAAAACCTTCTCTTTTCAGATGTCAGTGACCTTGGGATGACTCAGAAGGCATCATGGTGCTGGGAAGAAGTGACAGGAGTACTCAGTACTGCAATGTCTCTTATCACACCTTTTAGGGCTCAGGGTCCATTGCAGAAGAGGTGGCAGAAAGAAGATCCAAAGGAAGGGTAGGACTCCTTACAACGGGCTCCTCCAGACACAAAATGGCCTGGATATTCATGACCTCAAAGTGCCTGACACTACCTACACAAGGCCATCATAATAGGAGGAAAGATCATGACATCAAAATAAAAAATAGATACTGATTGAAAGGAGGAGGGGATATGATGGAGAATAGAGTTTCAAAGGGGAAGGTGGGGGAGGGAGGGCATTACCATGGGATATTGTTTACAATCATGGAAGCTGTTAATAAAAATAGTAATAAAAAAGAAAGAAAAAGAAATTCCCTTTTTCCAATGACTATTTTTGTCAAAAACCAGGTAGCTCTAACTGAGCAGGGTAATGTCAGGATCTTTTAATTCCATTCCACTGATCTTTATCTGCCTGTAGATGGCTCAGGAGTTAAAAGTGATTGTTTTATTTACCTGTCTAGTTTTGTGTCAGGATCATGCTTGTTATTGTTACTATCATTCCATAATACAGCCTGAAATCAGGTACGCTAAAATCTCCATCCCTTCATGGTTGCTTTGGTTATCTGAAGGCTTTTGTGCCTCTAAACAGATTTGAAGATTGCTTTTCCTATTTATGTGAAAAATGGGAGCTGGAGATGTCTTAACGGTTAAGGTGCTTGCCTGCAAAGTCAAAGGACTCAGATTCGATTCCCCAAAACCCACACAAAGCTGGATGCACAAGGTGGCACATGCACCTGGAGTTTGTTTGCATTGGCTAGAGGTCCTGGCATGCCCATTCTCTCTATTGCCTCTTTCTCTCCTTTCTTTCAAAGAACTCTTTCAAATAAACATTTTTTAAAAAATTTTAATGGTATTAGGATTTTGAATGGGAGCATTGAATTTGTAAAATTGCTTTTGGTAAGATAGCCATTGTATTAATTCTTCTAATCCATGAACATGGGAGATCTTTTCATCTCCTAATATCTTCAAGTTCTATTTCTAGTCGTTTTAACTTTTTCATTTTAAGAGGTTGCTCATTTCCTTGCTGAGGTTTACTCCTAGGTATTTTAAATTTTTTGAGGCAGTTGTGAATAAAGTTGCTTCCACAATTTCTCAGCTTGTTTGTTACTGACATATAGGAAGGTTGCAGAATTTTTGCATGTTAATTCTGTAACCTGCTACTTTGCTGAAAGTGTTTGTCAGTTCTAACAGATTTCTTGTGGAATCTTGAAGGTCACTTGTGTGCAATAGCATATCATATATGCAAATAAGGATACTTCTTTTAGTATGTCTCTCTCTCTCTGGCAATAGGCTTGTCATATAGTCTATACTGAGAGATGTTCTACGGAACTTTTATCATGAAGGGATACTGGATTTTGATAAAAGTTATCTTTGGTACGTATTATGTTTGATGTGGTTTGGTGTGGTGTATGCATGTGTAAACAGGCCAGAGAAGAGTGTTAGGCGTCCTTCTCTAGTGTTCATCTGCCTGTTTTCTTGGGACAGTCTTTTGCTGAAGTGGAGCTGAGTCCCAGGGACTCTGGACTCCAGTGCCCACAGGACTGGTATTAAAGGATGTGTGGCCATTCCCTGCTGTTCATGTGGGTGCTGTGGAACTCAACTTGGGTAAATTTGGGACTTCAGGCTTGCAAAGGCTCTTCTTACACATTGACCCATCTTTCCAACCCCTCTGAAAAGCCTTTTCTTCCATCATGTGATTTCTGTCCTTCAGTCTATATATGTATTACATTCATTACTTTGTGTATGCTGAACCATTTCTACTTTTCTGGAATAAAGGCAACTTAATCAAGATGGTCTTTTTGATGTATTCTTACATTTTGTTTCTTAGCATTTTGAGAATTTTCCCATCTATGTTAGCCAAAGAGATTGGTCTATAATTTTCCTTTTCCCTTTTTTTTTTTTTTTTTTTTTTTTTTGTTGTTGTTGTTGTTGTTGTTGTCTTTAACCAGTATTGGTATCAGGATAATGCTGGCTTCAAAATGGTATTTGGTGGTATTTCTTCCTCTCCCAGTTTATAAAACAGTTTTAAGAAGCGATTATGCTAGATGTCTGAAGAGATGGTAAATGAATTTCAGCTGATAGATCTCTTATTACTGTTTCAATGTCCCTGCTTGCTATAGATCTGTTAAAATTATTTATCTCTCCTTCGTAATATGCATTTAAAAGTTGATTTTTAAAAGATTTTCTAATTTAGTAGTGTATATGTTTTTAAGATGTGTCCTAAAGACCTTAATTTCATTAGTATCTGTCATAATGGTCCCCTTTTCTAATTTTATTAAATTTGTACCATCTCTCTCGGCTATTAATCTTATTATTTCAATTAATCAACACTGTTACACTGACTCATTGAATTGCCTTTTTTTTTTTTTTTTTTTTTTTTTGTCTCCATTTCATGAACTTCTGCCTTGAAATCCTTTCTTTCCACATACTGGTATTGAGGTTTGGATTACTCCTGTTCAAATCACTAGCATGAATCATTAAGTTATTCACTTGAAATTGCCCATATTTCTTAATATAAGCACATACAGAGCTACTTACATTGTATCCCACATGTTTTCCTATTGTTGTGTTTTCATTTTCATTCATTTCTAGGAATTTCTTCATTTCCCTTTTGACTTCTTCAATGATCCATTTAATTTTCAATAGTGTATTGTTTAATCTTCTTGAGTTTATGTATGGTCTATAGTCTCTCTTGCTTTCACTGATTTGTGATCAGATAAGATAAGGAATTATTTCCGTATTATTAAGTTTTTAAAGACTTGCTCTAGGTTCTAATATATGGTCTATTTAGGAGGATATTCCATGGGATACTAAAAATATGTATTTTTCAGTGTTTGAGTAAAATGTTTTGTAGATGTTAAGCCCAATCAATCTATGATGCATTCAATTCTAAACATTCAATTCAGATGTTTCTTTGTATTTTTTGCCTGGATGATCTGTCAATTGGTGAGACTGGGGTATTGAAGTTACCTATTAGTGTGCTACTGAAAGTTGTGTAGTATTTCCTATCATTGTGTTATTTTGTAGTGTTTGGGTTTTTCCTAGTCCTCTTTTGCATACTATTTTTCAATCATAGTTTACTCTTCTTTGTGGCCTCGTAGATATGTTTGTCTTTCTCTACAAGCTAAAGAATTTCTTCAAGTATCTTCTGTAGAGCTGGCTCAGTCAGCCTGTTTTTATTCTTTTTCCTTCTCTTTCAATTATGATGGGCAGTTTTGTTGAATACAGATGCCTGAGTTGGTAGATGTTGTTATTCAGAACTTGAAGTATATCATTTACAGGCCCTCCTAGCTTTTAAAGGTTCACTGAGAAATCTGCTGTTATCCTGATCAACCTGCCTTTATATGTGATGTGATGTTTCACTCCTGCTGCTTTGAATACAAGTTTTTTTTGTTCTGCAAGTTTAGTGGTTTCATTATCATAGATGAGGGAAGCTCATTTCTGCTCTTGTGTATTTGGCACTTTAAAAATCTTACATGTAGACTGGCATCTCTTTCCCTAATAATATCTTTTGCTATTATTTCATTAAAAATATTTTATACACCTTTAGAATATCACTTGACACCTTCTTTTATGCCCATGATTCTTAAGCTTGGTCATTTCAGTGTCCTTGAATAAGGTCTCATTTATAGCTTTTTGCTTTTTCAAGGTAGGGTTTTCACTTTAATCCCAGGCTGACCTGGAATTCACTAAATGAAGGTAAAAAATAACTTCTTTATTTCCCGAGGTAGGGTCTCGCTAGAGCCCAGGCTGACCTGGAATTCACTATGTAGTCTCAGGCTGGCCTCCAACTCATCTCATTCGTGGCTTTTTATCTATCTTTGTTCATGTTGAACAGTTTCAATTCTTCCACTTTATCATCCAGTCCTCTCCTTGATTCATTAGACAAAGGCTTTCCACAAAGGTTTTTATTTGACTTACTGTTTTTCATTTCCAGAATTTGTCTGGCTTTTCTTCATATTTCTATATTCTTAGTGAATTCTCCTCTTTCTTATCATTTATCTCCATTATTTTGATCAACTGACTTTTAATACTCTTGTGGGAGTCACTGTTCATTTTCTTTGAACATGCGTATATTCGTTCTTCTGAATTTTGTTTCTGGAATTTCTGTGACTTCATTCTCAGTGGAGGCCATTACTGAAGGTTTAACTTTTGTTGTCATAGTTTTTAATTTTACTTGTGCTCTTGTGTTAAGACATGCATCTGGAACTGGATTGAATTTATTTCATTTTTTCTTAACTTGCCCTTATTCTTTCAGAGTGAAAGCTTGCAATGATTAAGAGAGACTAAGTTGCTGTGGGGTTAGTGTTATTTCTTTCTGCTGAATTAGTGCTCAGGACATGAAACTTGAGCCTTGGGTATTCTCTATGCTTACTTTCCACCAGCTTTGTGAAGAGGCAAAAGGTTCTTAGGTGTGTCCAGCTTACCAGAGATACCAGATTAGACAAAGACTCTCAAGAGTACAGAGCTCCCTAAAGAAAAGGAAAGGTGGAAGACTCTCAAGTGAGCAGAGTTCCCCTAGAGATGAAGAAGCAGTCCACAGGCTCTGGTGTACACAGAGCTCCGAAGAGATGAAGAGCAGGCCAAAGGCTTTCAGGTGCAGAGATGGTGAAGCCAGGCCTTAACATTGTGCCTGCCACCTGTGGCTTGATTGCTAGGCTGAGTGGTGCCGAGGATGGGGATGCAGTGGCATTCCTGTCCTTGGGGCTTGGTGAAGTGTTGGCTGTGAGCACCTCAAGAAAATTTATTTTTATTTTTTTTAAACCTAAAATGTTCATATCAGTTTATAAATTCAAGATTAAATACTTTGAGACCAGAAAGAAATCCATTACTACTAAAATTACAATGAAAGAATAGCCATGAATGAAGGTAGTACAGACTTTTAAGTGCAAACCAGTCAAACCCATTTCCCTTCGGTCATTTCCAAGTTGAGTCACCATGTCCCCGCAATTTTCACTTTGGAATAGCTCAAAATATTTTCTATTCCAATGGTGATTCTCATCCTTTTACACCTGAGGAATGCTTTTGGTTTTGCTTTGGGAATGTTAGGAATTGAGCTGCAGGATCTTGTTCAGGGTCTGCATTATTTTTAGTTTTTCTTATGTTTTACAATCATGCATCCAGATCCATTGACTTCAACTGTCCTGGAAAACCTGGCTCATCTTATTACTTCTATTTTAGTTATGGTATAATAACTATCTGAGAAAAATACGCAGCCACTCATATGCTCTATACAATTTTCTGCACCTGACCTACATTTTCTGCATTGTGGGAAGAGAACAGCCTTGGAGTCAGGTCAGCAACAATATGAATCCCAACTCTGCCCTTTTGTTGCCTCAATGCACTTGGACAAGTTCCTAACCTACTCTAGGTCAACTTTCTAAGGATACTACATCACTTATCAAACCCAATTCAATAATGCGTACAGAAAGCACTGCGATGCTCTTCACCTAGGTGAAGCTCAACCGCTGCTTTTACTCTTCTCCATCAGTAAGTTTCGTTCATTCCTCCCTCTGTACACGCGGTCTACTGCAGTTCTCTGCCCAAACAGTCCTATTTCAGGAAATCACTCCTACATTCCTCAAAACCTTGCCTGTACCACTTTTGGTAACATTTAATCTTACGGGTGTCAATTCATTTCCCAATTACTAAGTTTTTTTCTTCAAATCTCATTCATAACCAATATCAACCCTACAAAATATTTTGTTGACTAGCCATATTTCATTATTGTTGAAAGTATTCATGTCACATAAAAGTGGTTATTTTTAGTTGAAAGAGGAGATAAAAAATTTCATACTACAGTACTCATTAAAAAACACAAGTTATTCAACAAAATGACAAGTAGCTTAAAGTTGCTATAAGAAGCATATACAGAGTTTTATTTTATTTTTCCTAATTCTGAAGGAAACAAAGAAGAAATAGTTTTAATGATGAGTTACTTAAGAGCCAACTAAAGTTAAATCTATCTCAAATTTATGTTTGCTTGGCCAGCACATATTAAACCTTTTTAAAAGTAGTTGTTAGTATTCAAAAGTTGGGGGATGTTATATGAAAATTCCATATTTTTCAAGAAAAATGAATCCCTCCTAACAGAGTGGGCTCATGATCTCAAAATTAAAACTCTGCTATGTCTGTAAGGCAGGGCCTGTCCTCTTTATGATCACTACCCTGTTGAGCGATTTGGAGGGTTTTCTGTTTGGTTTTGTTGCTTTTGTTTTTGAAACAGAGCTTCACTCTAGTCCAGGCTAACCTGGAACTCTCTCTGTAGCCCCAACTTGGCCTTAAACACACAGTGATCTAGCTACTTTAGCTATCCCCACTCAGTACTAGGTTTAATGGCATGGGCCACCACCCAGCTTTGTTTTGATCCCCATGTTAGTAGGATTCAGGATCTTCTGAATTTGAGACCATTCTAGTAATTTTAACAGAAAAAAAAAATGCCACAACTAATGGAGTAAGTTAAAAAGTACTAATTAAATCTTGATCCCATACTGTATAGCCAAGTGCTAAAAAAAACTATCCTGCCCTTCTGCCTTTCTCTGTTCTCTAGAAAGTCACCAATTACTCACTGATGGCTAATTCCTTGCAATTTTCAAAAGAGGATCCCCAGGGCTGGAGAGATGGCTTAGCAGTTAAGATTCTTGCCTGTGAAGCCTAAGGACTCATGTTCAACTCTCCAGGTTCCAGGTAAGCCAGACACATAGTGATGCAAGTGCACAAGGTCGCATATGCGCACAACGGGACACATTCATCTGGATATTGATTGCAGTGGCTGGAGGCCCTGATGTACCAATTCTCTTTCTTTCTCACTCTCACATTTTAAAAAAAAGCAGTCTGTTGGGCTTGCCTCAAAAAGGGAGGGGGGAAAATCTCAGAAGAAAGCAAAGTAGAAACTAAATACATCCTACCATACCTTTTTTAAAAATAACTTGATGCAAGCAGTAATGGCCAATCTGACACAGGTCACTTGAGACTAGAATTTCCTGGTGGCCCAGGGTAATTCCCAGAATTTTGCACCTAGCTATCATGTAATTAGACGTAGATATATTGGTCATGACAGTTTGTGAGGTAACAGAAACCCAGTAAAGTTCATAAACACATGAAAAAAACGTGACTCAATAGCAACGGAAAGAAAGCTACTCTTATGAAAGAATAGGAACTTGGGCTAAGGTACCTACTGCACCAAGGATGCTTGGTAGTTCCCTAAGTCAGGTTGTTTTTCCTATTGTTGCTTGGGTTGAAAGGCTAACCTAAGAATTAGATCAACAAAGGTACTACATATTTCTTCCCCGTAAATAAACAGCACACTGTTTCTAAAATACTAGACTATCAGCATGAACTTCAAAGTTAGTTCTAGTATATAATCTTCAGGCTCCCAGTTACTGGTATAAGGAAGGTCTCCACTGGCTACTGGGAGAATCTCATTAAAAGGGGTCACAGTAGGTAGGTGCTCAGTGAATAATGATCCCAGCACTCAAGAGACTGAGGCAGGAGCACTTCAAGAACAACTGGGGCTCATATGGAGATTCTATTGCCAAAAAAAAAAAAAAAAAGGATGGAGAGAAGCCAGGCATGGTGGCACACATCTTTAATCCCAGCACTTGGGAGGCACAGGTAGGAGGACTACCATGAGTTTGAGGGCACCTTGAGACTACATAGTGAATTCCAGGTCAGCCTAGGCTTAAGCAAGACCCTACCTCAAAAAAAAAAAATAAAAATAAAAATAAAAATAAAAAAAGGATGGAGAGAAGCAGAGGATACCATACTTAGTGGTTTCTTCTGCTCTTGAACTTTTAAGTGAAATTACTTAGCATCTAACATTTTAGGCCTTCCCTCCCATTTAACCATGCTGTTTTATGTAACAGTAGTTTATTCATTCTCATCACTACACTGTATGTTACACCGTATAAAGAACCACTATGCAGTCTCGTACTGATAAGAGATTTTGGAACTTTCTCAATTGGAACTTCTATAACTATTCCAGCTGGGAATGTCATTTGATCTATTTTTTGGTTAACATACAGACACATTTTGCTTGAGCCCAATCCTACAAGTGTGAATACTAAATCACAGGTAGATGGACATTCAATTTTAACAGAGACTGCGGAACACTTTGCAATGCAGTTACACAAGTTTACATCTTCCTGACAACGTATGACCACTAGTTTATTCTTCCATCTCTACTGTACTTAGTACTGTCCAATTTAGGTGAATGCCGGCCCCAAGGACATGACTAATATCCTCCAACCTGGAACTTATAAATTCTTCCACATATAGCAGAATGATTCTGAGGCTCTCATCTTGAATTACTGAGGGGAGTCCTAAATGCTCTCTCATGTGCCATTGAAAAGCACAGGCAGCTATGAGATAAGACACACAACACCACCTTCACTTATGATTTCTGGACTCCAAAATCAAGAAAATAAATTTCTCTTTGCTTTTTAATCACCCAGTTTGTACTAATTTGCTATGAAAACTCACAAGACATCTACTTTTCTATTTCAATATTGTGAGCCACGTTAAAAGTTCCTCCTTGCCGGGCGTGGTGGCACACGCCTTTAATCCCAGCACTCGGGAGGCAGAGGTAGCAGGATTGCCGTGAGTTCGAGGCCACCCTGAGACTCCATAGTGAATTCCAGGTCAGCCTGGGTTAGAGCAAGACCCTACCTCGAAAAACCAAAAAAAATAAAAAATAAAAAAAAATAAAAGTTCCTCCTTAAGGTGTTTCTATCAGGTATTCCATCACAAAGACACAAAACTAACATAGGATCTTAGAGCAAAATTAACCCAAATTTAATTTTGGTTTAAAATATTCCTTACTGTTTTATATCTACATATAATTATTTAACAAGCCTTTGTACACTCCAAGATCATGATGATGTTTTATGTTTTTCTTCTAATTTTTTTCTTGTGGCAAGCCCAACAGAATGGCCTTCTTTTTTTAATGCAAGAGTGGGAGGGAGGGAAGGAGGGAGTTAGTGTGCCAGGGCCGCCAGCCACTGCAACTCCAGACACGTGTGCTGCTTTGTGTGCATGTGCCACTTTGCATGCTTATGTCACTTTGTGTGTCTGGCTTACATGGGACCAGGAGTCCTTAGGCTTCACAAGCTACCGCCTTAACTGCTAAGCCATCTCTCCAGCCTGTTTTTCTTCTAAATTTTACTATTTTTGTACCATGAATCCATCTAGAATTGACTCTTCTAAAATATGAAGTAGAGGTTACGATTCAAATTTTTCACATATGGATTATCTTAACTAAAAATCACTTGCTGAAATAATCCTTTCCCTTCTACAATGCACTCTCATTTTGTCCATACACTTATGACTTAATTCAGGGAAGGCTGGATGCCATGAGTGAAAAGCCTATGTGGTAAGCAGCTAAGGCCTCTAGCCAACAGCCCTGATCACGTCTTGAGATGACTGTAGGAAGCCATGACTGACAACTCATTTGCAACCTCATGAAGCCTAAGACAAAACCAAACAGCTAAGCCATTTCTATTTTAACAAAAGAAACTGAGACAATAAATATCTAACAACATAAAAATTTTTATGACCTGGCCTTGAACTACCTCTGTAGCCCAAGCTGGCCTTGAACTCCATGGCAATCATTCTACTTCAGCCTCTTGAAGTGCAAGGATTACAGGCACAAACGACCATGCCCAAAGGTAAATAAAACAAAAATATTTACAGAGAGCTGGGGCTGTAACTCAGTGGTAGAACATATGCCTTGCATATATGAGGCCCAGGACCACAAGAAAATATGTTTGAAAACATTCATTTCAAATCCCATTGTTTTAAACCATTAAAATGCAAAAATTATTACATAACAATTGATAACTAATATACCAACTGGTATACATGTTAGCTTCTATTCTTGCCTTCCAATAGAGTCTTCTCAATATAGTAGCCAGTAATCCTGGAATCTAAACTGAATCACAATGGTTGCTTCCTCAAAATTCTCCAACTGTTTCCAAGCTCACAAAGAAAGAGCTGACTCTTCTTCTCACCACAGTGTATGGGTTTTCTCCAGAGCTGGCCCCTGTGGTTTGATCTCCTTTCCTCACCAGATCATACATGCTGTCATGTTTGCCAGGGATTTTCTTGCCTCAAGGACTCTGTACTTGCTGCTCCTTCTGCCCTCTAAAACCTTCATGACTAGGTTCCCTTGCCTTTCATAGACCTTTGCCCAAATGTTAGCTTTTCAAGAACACCTTCTCTTACACTACCTTATTCAAAATTTATGTCCAGTATCCTTTGTAATCCATCCTCATACTACTTTTCTTCAATGTCTTTGTTTTGTTAATTTATTATGAAGTCACACTTATTTTATCTGCCTCCCTTCTAAAACGTTACCTCTATCAAGGTAAAGGTTCCACCCAATTTTCTCAATGATGGCAATGGTACAATTCTGAATGGCTGAGTGGAACTCCCCTGCCACCTTGCCAGCCTACTGCCACTAGACGCTCGGTATCATTCCAGGGCAAGAAACCAAACAGGCTCCTGAGAAGAAACTGAACTGGAAAGTTCGAGCTATGGCAGCAGAGCTTCTACCTGTGGTCATGCACATGGGACCAAGATGCTCAGCCTCACGCTCCAAGCTGCTGGCCGTCTTTCCAGTTCAGCCCACTTAGCAATGTTCCTGATTAGTATAGATCAAACAGTAACTGCATGAGTACAAACTAAGCGATAGTCAATTTGATGTTCTCAAAACTGAACTTGGTTCTTTTACCATCTTCTAAAAAAAGACATTGTTTTTACTTGCATCAGTTCACCAAATATCCTTCTGCTGCAAAAGGCAGGGAAGCTCACTCAGAATTCCCCAGTGGTTTCCTTATTCAAGGAGTGACATCTACTAACCCCCCCCACACACACACACAAACACAAGTATAAAAAATATGGCGAGTAACACAGGATTCATATCCATAAGCCTTTTAATGTCCTTGTTGCTGACAGTGAAGCCTCTAATCCATCCAGTTACCACCACCAGAAAGCCGTTATCAGAGTGCAGGAAATCATCTCCCTGCCCCACCCTCCCTTAAATCTCTTCCCCCACTTAAAGCAAATCTTGAACTTAATGTGCAGCAATTCTAAATGACTGCCACACACTAATTTTTCGCTTCAGAATCATCTTTCTCTAAACTGAAACTTCTTGATCTGGAACTTTACAGGCATAAGCACCACACTCCACCAAGAGAAACAAAGATGATAGAGTATTCTTGATGGAACAGTAAAATCGCTAAGTTTCACACCTTAATGCTGATTTATGCTTTCTCTTACTGAGTTCTCTGTGATCTGTACTGGATATTGGCACCCTGGAGTACAGCCTCCCTTCATCTATAGTTTCCCATCCACATGCCACCAACTCACATTACCTCTGGACAGTCTAGGTTCATGGTTCCCATTTCAGAGAACAGGCCTGCTGGAGAAACAGACACCCATAAACCCAGGAGAAGATCACAGGGGCTGGAGATATAGTTGAGTGTTACAGCACTTGTTTAGCATACACAAGGTTTGATCCCCAGCCCCACAAAAACAAAAATAAGCATGCAATATTCCAGAAGCTGATTTCTCTTTTAGTTAAAATGTAAAATCTTGGGGAAACATATCACAAACACCTTGAGAAGAGGCCTAACCATAAAACTGTTATATGGACTGGGACAATGTGATATGTAGGACAACAAAAAGGACTGCCTGAACTTTAGACTTGGTTGATTCTGATACTGCCTGCTTAAATTTCAAGCCTGGTCCCTTCATATGCAGATAGATATGATACATATCTTTTTTGAGGAAGATCAAAGAAGTCAGTGATCATGAAAATATATCACAATAAATAAATAGCAATCTAAAACTCCGTTCAGAATTGAGAAGCTTACTAACCCTATTTGCAGTTTACAATAAGAGAGCTGCAACCTATCAGGTATTTAATAGGTGTAGCCATAAATCCAAGACTACTTATTCACCCCAACTCCACAAATGCAGGTATATACAATATCTCTTTGCCGCATCATAGAGAGAATTTGCTAGGAGCTTGCTGAAAATGCCTAACTTCCACCTGAGACGGTAGCACTTCCTTGATTAGAAGTATGAGGGGATAGTCTCTAACATCCTCCTCCCAAAAGGTGATAAAATGATGCAGCAATTATTCTGTCAACACAAACTTTCTAAATGCTTAGACTCAGGATTTATAATTGCAGGAGGGTAACAAGCAACCCAGTACCACATAACACCCTTTCAGACAATGTCCATGCTAGGACAAAGTGTGCATTTAAACTATCAAGCAATGGAGAATTCTATCACCTTAGACTAGGAAGGAGGCCTTAGTAAATGCCATTCACTACATACTTTTTGTTTCCCCTCACACACTTCGTACACTCTGAAAACAATTCAAGGTGATTTTCAAAATACATATTGCATGACAACACCAAAAGTAGGCAAAAATAGTCAACCCAAGGTAAAATGGTAGAGAAAATGAGTAGTCAGAAATACTGTCTCTGATGATTAATCTTCATTAACTATATTTAGAATCAACATGGAAACACTCTTCTTGCTATGTCTAGGAGGATGTTTTGAGAAAGGTTTAAAACTGAGGGGGTAAAGATTGACCCTGAATGAGAGTGATACCATTCAATGGGCTGGGGACCAGATTGAAAAGAGAAAGCAAGTGTGTATTAGCAGTATTCAACTCACTTTGCATCCTGACTATGGATACAGTGTGATCAGCTGCTTACACTCTTGCCACCATGACACCCCCACTACGATGGACCAGACTCTCAAACTATGAGCTGAATAGACCCTTCCTTAGGTTGCTTTCGTCAGGCATTTTTTTTTTTCTCACAGCAACAACAATAAGATACACAGTCGATAAATAAAATGGTCCCACAGGTTCTATATGCTATTTAGAAAGCATGTAGTAGTTGACATTATTCCTTCTACCAATTAATGTACAGGCTGTGACTAGTTAAGAGGCCCAATATTCTGAAGAAAAATTGCTTAAGAGAATACAAGAGCACAAACACATCAATAGTATCACAGCCAACTTCAGGTAACAGCCAGTCCACCAGGAAGCCAGAGCTACAAAGTAAAATTGTAAAGAATCTCAAGATGTGTGCAGTCTTTTCTTCATCAAGTTTATCCTAAGTATGCGTATGTTCTATCAAAGACTGCTTCAAACAGAGAGAAAGAGGTACAGAGAAAGAAAACTAAAGGAGCAGAAGGCCACAAATCTCTGATTTAAGTATAACAGCTTATTGTTTTTTATTTTTACATACCAGTAAAGGCAGTCATGGTATCGTATCTCATGCCTGTAATCCCAGCACTTTGGGAGGTTGAGGTAGGAGGATCATTGTGAATTCCAGGCTAGCCTCGGCTAGAATGAGATCCAGTGTTAAAAAAAAAATTATTTAAACGGAGGAGTTCAAATGGCTAAAATACATTTGGAAATCCTATTTTCTAGGTTCCTTAAAAGCCATACCATAACGGAGAACAAAAGGAATACTTTTAAGATAATTCAGCCATCAGTTAGACAGCCATCCCCCTTCCTCTGAAATGAGAGGCTCTGAATAAACACAGACCACCAATTCACCCTAAATTTTCCAAACTTTTCTCCTTGATTAAAAAAACAGAGGGCTGCAGCCAGGTGTGGTGGTACACACTTTTAATCCCAGCACTCAGAAAGCAGAGGGAGGAGGATCATCATCAGTTCAAGGCCACCCTGAGACTACAGAGTGAATTCCAGGTCAGCCTGAGCTAGAGTGAGACCCTACCTCGAAAACCCAAAAAAAGGGGCGGTGAGAGGGCTGGCTGGAGAGATGGCTTAGTAGTTAAGGTGCTTGCCTGAAAGGCCTAACCCAGGGTTGATTGCACAGTACCCACGTAAGCCAGATGCACACGTTGGCACATGCATCTGGAGTTGTTCATTTGTGGTGGCTAGAGGCCCTGGCGCGCCCATTCTCTCTCAAAATAAAATACTTTCTAAAACTGAAAGCCGGGCATGATAGTGAAAGCCTGTGATCCTAGCTACTCCTGAGGCTGAGGCAAAAAGACAAGTTCATGTGACCCTGTTTCACAATAAAATTAAAAAACAAAGGCTAGAAAATCAGTACAGTGGTATCTGCATGTAGTCCCAGCATTCAGGAGGCTGAGTCTAGAAGGTCAGGAGTTCAAGGCCAGAATGGCCTCATGAGACCTACCTCAAAAAAAAGTATACTGGGGGGGGGGGGAGGATATAGCACTTGCCTACTAAGCAGGGAGGCTCTGGGTGTAATCCTTGCTTGCGGGGGGGGGGGGAGGGTCAGGAAATTACCTAATTTGATATGTCTTAGTAAATAGTAAACACTCACTGAAAATGAAAATTATTATTGTTAGGTACTTGACCCTAAACTAGCACTTTCTATGAATGAGCTTATGTAGCCTTTACCAAATCATATGTGGAAAGCAACATCATTATACTTCCCCCCTTCTTAGTCCCTGAAGGAAGTCATAAAAACCTGACTTGCCATGGATTGCCTCCCTGCTAACATTCTCTGCTGATACAGCCCCTGCCACCTATGGCTCTGAGCTTTTGCCCCACTTTTGAAACTGAGGAAAATTCCTCCAGACCAAGTAGCTAGACCTGTTGCACCTATTGAAAAATCAAGGTAGAGAGGACACAGAACGCCGGCACCTCAAAAGCTTTCAACTTGAATTCAATCCCAGAATAACTTCCTGTTAGACTATCTTTTCTCCATGGAAAAACAGGTTTCTGTCCCCATGTGTTCTGGTCCTTGATTAACATCCACTAAATAGAGATTTCTTTGAGAATATAAGACATGCTTCCTGGTATCCTTCTAACAACTACAATATTCACGTGTGGAAATAAACTACTTATGTAGCCTTTACTGGGATCATCCAAAACATGAGATTCTCTTAAAATAAAGCTACTACCTTCACCTAGGCCTTACTGAAGAATACTACTCTGCCTACTTGTTTCCCAAGGTGCTTCTGAATCAAGATGCTCCACCACTATAAACCTTCAACTGCATAAAACACAGACAGTAAACTCCAATGCAAGAAGCACTGACAAACCTCAATACTTGAATACTACTTACGTGCCAGTCAAAACCTTATTTTAAAACTACATTACGTGGGCTGGAGAGATGCCTTAGCCATTAAGGTGCTTGTCAGCAAAGCAAAAGGACCCAGGTTCATTACAGTGAGGCATATCATCCTTAGAGGGATTCTAATTTTTTCTTTTGTCTTTTTTTTTTTTTTTCCCTCTCCAAGCTTCAGAAAGATTAGGAACTAGATGCCTAGAAGCTCAAGCAGAGCTGTGTGTCCCCTGATCAGCCTAGGAAAGAAAAGAACAAGGCAATAGAAGCCTTCATTTTTCCTAAGAATATCCAACATTCAGTGTACATATCAATGGCCTTCTCACTCACTGCTTCAAAAGATAATCCATTCTGATTTTCTTCAGCCAGCATCTTTGTTATTAAAGAGACAGTAACACATATTAAGTACAAACACGCCAAGTGAGCACACCACCTGCTGCTCCATGCCTCATTAAACAGTTAAGTGTCCAGTCCATGGACATGCTCATCACCTACAGAGTGTGTTCACACTTTCCCAGCCATCTGTACATACCACACATTGCTCAAAAGAGAAGGGGCTTTGCTAAGTTAGAGCCTTGTTGTAGTCAGCTTCACACTGCTGGTAAAAATCACCCAACCAAGAGCAGCTTGTGGGAAAAGAGAGGTTTATTTTGGCTTACAGGCTCGAGGGGAAGCTCCATGATGTCAGGGAAAATGATGGCATGAGCAGAGGGTGGACATCACCCCTTGGCCAACATAAGCTGGACAATAGCAACAGGACAATGTGCCAAACACTGGCAAGGGGACACTGGCTATATAACACCCATAAACCCGCCCTCAACAATACACTGACTACAGGAGGTGTTAATCCCCAAATCTCCATCATCTGAGGACCTAGCATTCAGAACACCTAAGTTTATGGGGGACACCTGAATCAAACCACCACAAGCTTCATTCCTAAAATCCATGAAGAAATAAATGGGTAAAGTAGAAATTAAAAAAAATCTACCAAAGAAGATTCCTGAGGTGACAACTTTTAGTAAGAAAGGCAAGACAATTTTTTTCCTTCTTCCCTAGAAATTATTTTCAAAGTGCTTGAAATAAAATTGGCAATTTAAAACCACTTCCAATTTCATTTATGAAACAAGAATTCCTTTATTTTATGTATATGCTCTGTTTAAATTAAATTACTCTCAGTAGCAATTTTATGTATCACTGTCAAATATAATCTTAAAAGGAATTTTTATGGTTGTTTGGTCAAAAATTCTCATTTTAAACGCTGAAGTCAAGTAGAAAATAGCAATCTGAAGAACCACACTCTCCTGCTTCACAATATAATTAGTCATGCAAGTTGCAATGCTTGGGGTAGTATTTTTAAAGATGCATGGTCACCAACAACATTGCGTAACTGCTAAAAATTTTTCATCAGTGAAATATTTTATCTACTACCCAACCACCCATCAAATCCTACCCACCAGGAAAAAAAAAAACAGATCTTAAAAAAGTCTTATCATACTGACTGAAGTATATCTTCAGGCACTTTGGATTTGTATAACCTTAAGTTCTATGTCCAGTTACATAGGGTATAGGCTTACGTCTCTACTCACACAGTTGAGGTTGATGAGCAAACAGCTGTCCTGTGTCTTGAGACAGACATTAGCTTCCTGCCTTCCCTATCCTCATTAGCAGCTACTTAAAGTTTGAGTTTTATGCAAGAAAACATTTTAAAGCCTCCAGTGTTTTACTGCAGCAGACTTCAGATTCATTCCTGTAACACATTTAACATGAAACAGAGTTGAGACATTAAAATTCATCATGTACCACATTTTAATCATCTCAAAGTTAAAGGAATGCTTTCACTATATAACAGTGACATAAAAAGGGTTGTTGAGGTAACATTAAGGAATGAAGACATACCATTTGGTATTTGACACTAATATAAAATATAACAATATATAACTTTAACCTATTGATTTTTCTATACATGGCCATAGGCTAGGTGAGCAAGAATTATTTTTCATTATCATTTATACCCAAAGTAAGCATATGTAAGTCCTTTTCGATTTTCCTAAAAAGTTTAAGCAATTTATTTAAACTAGTCAGCCACATTTTCACTAGAAGGTGCCTTCAGCGTCCAAGTACAGCTCTGTCACAGCTTTTGATGTGGAGACTCGGTGGCAGTCCTGTTGTGACAGCAGGAAGTGCTAGCTGAATTTCTGTTACTTGCCTTAAAGGTGTGCAGCATAATTGCCCACAGTCGAATTTCTACAGTATAGATGAGTCAAGTGGAAGAAGGCTTTTCTTGAAAGAATGCATTTCCATATGAAACAATTCTTTTTCTTTTTTTTTTTAATTTTTTGAGGTAGGGTCTCACTCTAGCCCAGGCTGACCTGGAATTCACTACGTCCTCTCAGGGTGGCCTTGAACTCATGGTGATCCTTCCTACCTCTGCCTCCCAAGTGCTGGGATTAAAGGCATGCGCCACCATGCCCGGCAAAACAAGTCTATCTTACTCAAACTGAACTTTCAAATAGAACACATACACACAAAGATTTAGAAATCAGGACTACAATAAAATTCCATTAGTACAGAGGCAATCATAATGAGAGTGCACAGTGCAGAAATGAAGAGACTATTTTACTTAACTTTAAGGATTTCGTTTTTCTTGAGGTAGGGTCTTGGTCTAGCCCAGTCTGCCCTAGAATTTATTATGTAGTTCCAAGCTGGCATTGAACTCACAGTGATCATCCTATCTCACCCCTCAGCCCCGCCAAGTGCTGGGATTAAAGACGTGCACCAATACACCCACCTCCATTTTTAAAAATTATATTCCTAGATAAAAATAATGTACTATTTAAAATTTGATACAGATTACTTTAATAGCATTATTACCAAAATCCTGACCCAGTCTAATTTTTAACTGTTCCAGACCTATTGGTATGCATAAACTTTAATGTGTGGACAGAAAGCTGTATACAGGAGCAATTTAGGATTAGAATGTTTCAATAAATTTCCTTCTCACTTGCATTTTTTCCTCAATTACAAACTTCAGGCAAAGTTAGTATATTTCAATAAAAATATCCCCGAAAATTCAGAGGTTTCCCTGTATGAACACTGGCGCGCGCGCGCGCGCACACACACACACACACACACACACTGGCTTCAATATCTATAGCAAAGTTTACATAAAGCTTTATTGTTTCATGAAAATAGGAAAGGTGCTATTTGTAAATAGCACTATGGTTTAAAAAACACCATGAGAAGTAGCAGCCACATTCACTAATTACCAAATGCTAAAATGTTGCCCATATGTTAAAGGATGACTGAGTTTATTCAAAATTAATCATCTGTATTACCTATGTATACTTTACAAATATAAAAAAATATAAGAAATAATTCAACATGCTACAAAGTTTGTAACTTCCTGGAATATTCCTTTCAGGCAACACTAGCACACACCCTAGCCTCTTCCTAAAAATGGGTACTATTATTACCAACTCTGCAGATTATGGAACTGAGACTAGAAAATGTTCAGAATTTGCTCTGGATTGCAGTGCCAGTCCGTGACATAGCTGGGACTTGAGGACATATCACTCTGTCTTCAAAACCTGGTGCTCTTGGGCTCCAGGCCAGATGACAGGCCACAGTGCTCTACTGTATTCACAGAGCAAACTGGGTCTGTTGCTGGGTGTCATATGGTTAAGTACAGCACTGATAACACATGTCATCAGGAGCACAACGGACAGCTATAAATCCAGAAATGATGTCTTTTACAAGAAACAACTGTGAGAAACAGAAGCAAGCAACTCCCCAAAAAGGAAAAGAAGGAGAAGGGCTGCTGGACAGAAAGAAAAAACAGCTTATCCCACATGACACAAGAGCATGTAAGAGTGCACAAATCCCAGGAGACAGATTCAGGTTTACACTGAACACTTTTTAAACCTAAGGATTCCAACAGTTAAAATGGGTTCCCTCTTGTATTGTTTGCACAAATATTTGAGCCTAATTAAATGCCCGAAAATCACTACAACAGAGTAGAAAGTGATGCAGACAAAATAATCATAAAAGGTTAAAACTGTTTGTGGAGGAAGGCTTGATGGGAGACTGTTACTGAATCTCAAAGAGGAATTGGCGAGAAGAGCAAGAGTGCTGCTTCCACGGTAAGCCTAACAACCTGTGCCAGGGTGACAGAGACAGACACTGAGGCTACTCAAAATGCACCAAAGCAGAAATTCAAAGGCTGCTGAGAGCTCAACACTCAAGTAGACCTAAGAAATGCCCACCAAGACTCAGGCAATGACTGCCTATTGCTTTCACAACTCATAACCCACAACTCCATGGTGGGCCCTCAGTGGCATGGGAGCGAGGAGGGAAATGATGGTACCAACATATGATGTGTCCATACAGTGTCTATTCAATTTTTTAAAAAAAAAAATTCCCCACAGGTTACTTAACACAAAAAGAAACTTTTTTCTAAAAAGGAAATCATTTTTATTTATTTTATTTTGTTTTATTATTTACTTATTAGAGAGAGAGAATGGTGAGCACATGAGGGTCTCTAGCCACTGAAATGAACTCCAGACGCATGTGCCACATTGTGCTGCTGGCTTATGTAGGTTTTGGGGAATCGAACCTAGGTCCTTAGGCTTCAGAGGCAAGTGCCTTAATTGTTAAGCCTTCTCTCCAGCCCAGAAACACAACATTTAAGGAAGACCTGAGCTGATCTCATATTCAGCAGATAATCTAAATTACTGTCACTGGCAAGAACACTTGTGTACACAGGCCTCCTGATGTACAATGAGGTCACACTGCTGATGGGCATTTCTGCCAGAACCCCATTTCCTAAACTCAGTCATGAGCGTATCAGATGAACCCAAACTGAGGGGCATTCTACAAATAAATGGTCTACCAATATCTTCAAAATCAGGGGCTGGAGAGAGATGGCTTAGCAGTTAAGGTGCTTACCTGCAAAGCCTAAGGACCCATGTTCAACTCTCCAGATCCCACCTTAGCCAGATGCACAAAGGTGAGGCAAGCGCAAGATTGCACATGCCCACTAGGTGGTGCAAGCATCTGGAGTCTGATGTCATGACTGAGGCCCTGGTGTGCCAATTCTCTCTCTCTCTCTAAAATAAGTAAGTAAATAAATAAATGTCAATGTCATCATAAACTCATAAACAAAAAGCCTAAGGCAATGTTTCTGACTAAAGGAGAATAAAGAAATGTGAAAACTAAATGCAATAAATGATTCAGGTTGGATTCTAGAAGAAAAAAAAATGGCTAGCACCCAGAAGGTTGTGGCAGAAGGATTGGCAAGGTGAAGGGTAGTCTGGGCTATAGCATGAGAAGCTGTCTGAAAACACAAAACAAAACAAAAAAACATTCCTGGGAAAACTAGTAAAAGCTTACTATAGATTGTATATTAAACAACTGGTATAAAAATCAGTATTTTATATTTTCTAAATCTGGTAACTAATGCCATTATAAAAGAGAATACCCTTTTCCTTAGAAACTACATGCTAAAATATTACATGGACACAGACACGATGTACACAACTTAATTCTCCAAAGGGGAAACACAGTAAAATGTGGGAGAAGAGCAGCCCCTGCTCAGTAGCACACAGTACTTATATGGTTCTTGCAATCCTCTATAAATGGGAAAATACTTCAGCATAAAACTTAACATTTGATGCAGATGCTCTAAGAATCCTAAGTACCTGGGCAACAAAAAGACTTCCTATCTTATAGCTAGCTCCTGCTCCAACACCCATTAGCAGTGACCTGACCTGAGCTGGTGGTGAACCATCCACTCAATGAATACAGGAAACAGGGCTGGGGAAAAAATGAGTGCTTCAACGGCAAGTGCTGTCTCTGGTGGCAAGGTGTGACACATGGATCTGAGTCAGATGAATGCCTGCCTCTTTTCGCAGGGACGAAACCTTCTCCACAGCACCAAGGTGAGGAGGAAACCTCTCCACCGGAGCACAGCTACCTTGCTAAAACTCCAAATTAACCTAATTCCTGGTTATGTCAGGTAGCAATACAAAGCGGTAAGAGGTGAGGATCGATCGTTTACATAACACACACAAAAAAATATGTAAAGCAATCTTCTGCCCTAGCAAACAAAGCTCTGTAAAGCCAAAAGAAAGCTAAGGAGCACACATTCATTACAAAGCATCCTCATCTAAGTACAGACACAGACCGTTCATCAGTGAGACCAACATACAGAGAGATACAACACCCCCTGGGGCCCCCCCAAAAAAACAGAGTTGCCAGGCGTGGTGGTGCACGCCTTTAATCTCACCACTTGGGAGGCAGAGGTAGGAGGATCACCATGAGTTCAACTCCACCCTGAGACTACAGAGTGAATTCCAGGTCAGCCTGGGCTACAGTGAAACCCTATTTCAAAACATTAAAATAAATAAAATAAAATTGAATAGAATAAAATAAAAAAAGAAAAGAAAAGAAATAAAAGTTAAAAGAAAGCGGGAGGTGGGGAGACGGTGGTATGGCCCAGTGATAAGAGTGGCTACTGAGCAAGCGTGAGGACTCAATCCTCTGCACCAAAGAGGAGGATATGGAAGAAAACATGCAAGAAAGGAGAAACCCTGACGGCCCCCATCACCACACAATCTCAAGGGTTGTGTGTGTTTTAAAAAAATGTATTTCATTTTATCTAGGGCTGAAGAGATGGCTTAGCGGTTAAGGCACTTGCCTGCAAAGCCAAAGGACCCAGGTGCACAAGGTGGTGCATGTGTCTGGAGTTCTGAAGGCCCTGGCACTCTCATCCCCCCCTCCTCCGTCTCTCTCTCCTCTCTCTCATAAATATTTTTTTAATTATCTATTTATTTATAAGCAGAGATATAAAGAGAATGGGTGTGCGGTCTAGCCACTGCAAATGAACTTGAGATTCATGTGCCATCTTTGTACATTTGGCTTTACATGGGCACTGGGGAATCCAACCTAGGGCATCAGGCTTTACACGCAAGCACCGTAACAGCTCAGGTTTTCTTCCCCCTTCCTTTTAGCTTGTTTAGCCTCAACTTACCCATCATCTACTAGAAGCCCACCTTCTAACACTTTAAGAACACAGCTATGGCTGCATCAGATGCTATTTTTTTTTTTTTTAACTAGGTGACAGCCCCAAAGCAGCAGACTATTACCACAACATAAACTCCAAGTGGAAGGACCAAAGTGACATGCAGCCTGGCTCTGTAGCAGAGGAAGAGGCCAGAACCAGCCCACTGACAAAAAGTATGGGATGGCTTTTAGGTTCCTATGCTAAACTGGATGTGTCTCCTTCGTAGCAATGATCCAAGGCACAGCACTCACTGGCATTTCCCTGGCTGACTCCAGGCCATGAGCGCTACTACCGAGGGGTGGTCTTCTTTCAAGTGGGCTTTGGAGCACATTAATCTCCACAGCACTGGCATGTTCAAAGCTAATAGAGGGATCTTCTAGAATGCTCTACAGTAAAACCTTCTTACCTCAATCCCAGCTCTTGTCTCGGGTAGTAAGTAGGTTAGATCTGCATCTCTGCCAGATCTGCTTTCTAAGTTTTCCCTCTGATCTAAATTTAAACTCCAATTCCTAGAATTGGGCAGGTGGATGACAACGCCACAGGAGAACCAGAACAACTCACACTATGAATGAAACTTGACCTATTCCAAACCTAAGACTTAATCTGAGTTAAAAGTTAAATTTAACAAATACGTGTGTTTGTGGACACATATGTACACACACATGACTTTTTAGGAGGAAAGAGGGTGTCTCTTCTAAATTAACACCTGGACCTACACTGCCAAGGTAAAAACAGCACATAGTAAGTCAGCATTTATAGCTCACCTCACAGGCTTTCCTTAAGCTATCAATCACCATGGTCATGTAGTGGACCTTCCAGAGACTCCCTCACATTGCAAACCATCAACCATATATACCTCTGTATTACCCTTAAATTAAATAGCATTAAGTGTAAACCCTGAGGAGAAAGGCGGGGCAATATACAGAAATGGATAAAAGGGTCCAAGGCAATAAAACCGAATGTAAGGCAGAAAGACTAGAAAGTGGCAAGAGTTGAGTTACAGCCAAGATTCTATCGGTCCCTTCAAAATCTAGCTATTCTTGCAAATACAGGGTTGAGATACGGAATACCATGTTAGAAGAGGTGAAGGCAGAAGGTGGTAGCTTTTAGGGGTATAAAGAATAACATATAGGGCTGGAGAGATGGCTTAGCGGTTAAGTGCTTGCCTCTGAAGCCTAAGGACCCGGGTTGGAGGCTCGATTCCCCAGGACCCACGTTAGCCAGATGCACAAGGGGGCGCATGTGTCTGGAGTTCGTTTACAGTGGCTGGAGGCCCTGGTGTGCCCATTCTCTCTCTCTCTCTCTCCCTCTCTCCCTACCTCTCTCCCTCTCTCTCTCTCTCTCTCACTTTCAAATAAATAAATAAAAATTTTAAAAAAGAATAACATAAATAGCTGCCAATTCAGTTCTTCCCCTAAATACTGACCTCTAGGTTTGAAAGGCTTTCAGTTTTCCCTACAAAGCTACAACATGAAATACTATGTTTTAAAAAAGAACAAGTTCTTATTTACACAAAGTCCTGTAATGAAATATTCAGCAACTTTATTTGAATAACCAAGAGCTATAAACAACTGAGGTAAAAATTAAAAGGTGAGTGGACAAACAATAACAAAACCACACAATGGGATTCTATGCAGCAACAAAAACTGAGCTACTATGGAAGACACTATGGATAAATCTCCAAATTATTATGCTAGATGGAAGTAAAAGGAAATAAAACACTATATGATATATGACTCATTTTACATGATATATTGCAGTAACACAATTATGACAGAGCAGATATAAGGAACACAGACACGCAATCAAGGCAGGGAGTTGGATTGACTATAAAGGGACAGAAAGGAGATTCTCTGAGGTAATGAAAATGTTTTCCATCATGAATGGTGGCTGTAGTAGTCACAAAATTACTCATCAAAATAACACATTTAAAATCAGTTGATTTCATGTTATATAAAGTTACTCAATAAAGCTAAATTTAGGCTCTTGAGTGTGTGCCTTTTCTCAGTTTTCAGGAGTGCCTTTCTTTTTCTTAATAAAACTGTCTCTATTTCTATAATTTTTTAAAGTTAATTTAAAAAAACAGAAAAGGGAATGGAAACAGTTATTTCAACTCAATTACTCAGAGTTTAGGCAAAGATTCCTTTGCCTTCTTTCTATATCCATTGCTTGTATCATTTTATGAAAAATGATCTTGAGTAAGATTAACTTAAATTATATTTTAATTTTACTGCTTCTTTAATGCATGTCTGCATAGTGTGTACCCATGTATATGGAAACCAGAGGAATGCCACCTACCCTATTTGAGCGACTGTTTCTCACTGGCCTGGAGTTTGCCACACTAGGCTGGCTGGCCAGCCAACCCCAGAAATCTTCTTGTCTCTGCCTCCCCAGGGTGGTTTTCTAAGTGCCTGCCACCATGCTTAGCATTTTTACATGGAATTAAACAGGTCCTCATGCTTTCAAGGCAAGCACTTTATCAACTGAGGTAATCTCCCCCAGACCCTATGGATTTTATTTTAAGCACATTAATTTCAGCATACAGAATTTTAGATATCAATCATTCTGGCATTTTCAAACACAAATTTAGTTGGTCCTCTTCTCCCTCTCCCCTTCTGTTTACTTGTCTCATATGCCCTTTTGCCTTTCCTAATCATGTCTTTATACCCTCCCTTGGTTACCATTCTAGCTTTACAGGTTACACCCACATTTTCCCCACCTTATATACACCACACACATAGATATTACAAACTACGATCTGTACATCAGAAAACATGCAGCTTTGATCATTCTGAGTTTGGGTCACTTTGCTTAATATAATTCTTTTCAGATCCATCTACTATCCTAGAAATTTCATTTTTCCATAATGTTGAGTGTTTGTTTCCCTGTGTATAAATGCCACGTTTTCATTATCATCTATTTGCCAATGGGCATCTAAGCTGATTCCCTTTTTTTGGCTACTGTAAGTAGAGCAGCAATAAACACTGATATCAAGATCTGTGCAGGAGAATGTAGCGTCCGCGGGGTATATGCCCAGGAATGGCATAGCTGGGACAAGTGCTCTAATTTTTTGACAGCTTCATAATGGCTGTTCTTGCTTGTACTCCCACAGCAGTGAATAGGATTTCTTTTTCCCTTACCCTCACTAGCATTTGTGTCAGTTTTTTTTTTTGACGATAGGGGATATGAACTTTATTTTTTTTAACTTTTTATTGACAATATCCATACATACAGACATTGTATCATGACCACAGATAGCCCACTCCCACTACCTTTTCTTTTCCCCTTCCTGAATGCTCCCCCCCCCCCCACTGAATCCCTTCTTGATTTCAACAAGTCTCTCTTCTATTTTGATGTCATTATTTTTTCCCCTTTTATGCAGGCCTTGTGTAGTCACCTTGAGGCCATGGTGATCATTTATTTGCAACACCTTTTTTTTGAATTGTTATTTGTTTACTCACAGCAATCCTCTTATTTCTGTCTCCTAAGTGCTGGAATCAAAGATGTGTACCACCACCCCAGCTCTAAAGCATTTTTTTTTTTCCCTAAACAGCTGCATAATTTAAACAGTGTTCTTGCCTTGGGTGTTACAACTTTTAACTACTTCTTCTTTTTGAGATGGGATTTCTTTGTCTACTTCTTTTTAAGCGTGAAGGAAACTGTAAGACCCAATCTAGCTACGCAGGTTATGGCCTCTTCCCACTAATTTCTTACCATTTAACAATTAAATGAAAATGTCACCATTCATCTAATAAAGTATGTTAGCAAATAACGTATCTTAAACACTGTGTTCAAGTTTGGTTTTCAAAGTTTCTAAACATTACCAAACCATTTTTCCTTATAAGTCCTATTTCATTTATCCTCACTAACATTTACCTTCCAGATAGCTATTGGAAGTGAGAAAGATGTATGGAGAAAACTAAATACAAAGCATCATTACTACTCAGAAAAAAAGGCATGACAGGCCATGCTCCCAGCTGAAGTGAAGCTATGTAACTGAGCTCACTACACTTTGATCACACAGCATGGTATTTTTAGTTGCTGGTATACTTAAACACAAAGCCTGAACTCTTACCTATCAAGTAGGGTAAATCCAATCATCCTCGCAAAATTAATTAATTTTTGAGGCTCAATCAAAGAATGCTTTACCAACTTAACACATACTATCTGTTCTATTAGCTCCTTTCTTCAGTCTAAACCATTAATCAACAGAAGGCTAGTCTATGTCAGTCCTAAAGTAGGAGTGTGGTGTGCACGCCTTTAATCCCAGCTCTCAGGAGGCAGAGGTAGGAGGATCGTTGTGAGTTCAAGGCCAGTCTGAGACTACATAGTGAATTCCAGGTCAGCCTGGGCTACCAAGACCCTACCTTAAAGAAAAAAAAAAAAAAAGAAAGAAAAGAAAAAGAAAGAAAGTCTGATACATTCATCACAAGACCTTCTTTGTTAAGACTTTGTAATCTGTACTTCTCTTCAAAAATATAATGGCACCCACCCAAAGGTCATGTAAGAAAAACAAATCAACAAAAAACTGCAAATGCAGTCAACACAGTCTCCTTTTCACACCACAACAGCATACTGTGTATTTTCAATATTTCTAAAAGTAAAAAAATCATTACCACTTTGACCAGTTTTAAAGTATCCTTTAATTAGGGGGCTGGGGAGTGAAAGCATATTAGCTCCAAAAGTACTTAGCAGTCAATCAGAAGTGACCTGCATTAATCTGACCTCTACACTACATGGAAATCACCTTGACAACTCAAGTTTCGGAATTAAAGCAGACCTGACAGGTCTAATTCAGTCACACCAAGTCTCGAATTTTCTCTTCTGGTTATCATTCGGTAAGAAAATATACAGAAAAATGAACTGTCAGGAGCCACACTCTGAACCAGCTAGCACCCTACTTCCACTTCATTATCTTAAACATGCTAGATAAAGTCCAATAGGCCCTAAAATTGGTCCCAACTCAATAATAGGAAGTCAAAGTTCCTAAAACAGCTTTAAGTTTACTAGAAACAAAGACCAAGGAAGGTATGATGCAAAATGTCAAGAGATGAGGAATTTCCAGGCTAGGGAGGAAGCTCAGCTTACTTGGAAAGCAGGAAAAGGACCTGAATTAGATCTCCAGTATCCATGTAAATGCCAGGCATGGCACCATGCATCTGTCATTCCAGCACTGGGGAGGTGAAGACAGATGGGTCTCTGAAGCTCACTAGCCAGCCAGTCCAGCCTAATAAATGAGTTCCAGAGCAGTGAGAAACTATGTCTAGAAAAGTAGTAGACACTGCACCTGAGGTTAACACTCAAGGTTGTTGACTGGCTTCTTCCATACACATGTGCTCACACTCATATGAACACACACCACCACACATACACGCACACACGCACAGCTGCAAAAAGACCATTTCTCAAAACCTAGGATTAACAAAAATCAAGGAACTACAAATTCCTTAGTCAACTATATTTCTAAAGAATCAATTTCTGGAGACTACCCAACGACAGAGCTCCCCAGCTTCAGGGATTCTTAGGGCCTGCAATTTATAATGGGAAAGATTTCTTTTTATTAAGCACAGAACAATTAGGATGTATTTGCAATGAAAAAAATTTCCTTCAGCCTGGTTAATCCTTGGTTTAAGAAATACTCATTGTAATGGTCAATCTCTGGTTGTTAACTTGACAAAACTTAGACACAACATGGAAAAGGTTTTATCTGTGAGAAACTTTCTAGATTAGGTTAGTTGAGGTTGAGAGGCCTCACCCTAACTGTAAGGTAGAACCACCCCATGGGCTGAACTCCTGGACTGGATAAAAAGGAGAAAGATAGCTGAGCATTCAGCATTCACCTCTTACTTCCTCCCTGCTGATGTGACCATGTGACACCAACTTTCTGCTTCTGCCATGATTCTTCTGCCATTATGAACTCTACCCTCTAGAATTATAGGCCAAAATAAACTTTCCTGCCTTAAGTTGCTTCTGGTCAGGCATTTGTTCATAGCAGCAAGAAAGTAACCAATCACTCGTGAATATTATATACAGAAATTGATATTTAGCTGAGTGTGGTGGTACATTCTATTATCCAAACATTAGAAAGCTGAGGCTGGATTGCTACAAGTTTAAGGCCAGCCTGGGCTACATAGTGAAGCCCATCTTAGAAAAAAGAAAAGAAATCCATGGTTGATGATTATTTCAGGAAAACTTCCATTTGTTGTTATTTATTTTGGGACGGAGTCTCCATGTAGCAGGTTTGCCAAAAATTCATGAGAATCCTGCCTGAGTCTTCTGAATGCTGTGATGACAAGCAATCACTACCACACCTAGCTAACTCCAACCTTTAAACTTGTCCATCTTTTGGAAACTTAAGTTATACATTCCCAAGAGAATCTATCAACAAAGTTATTTCCTACAGCAAACTTTGTAGAACAAGTATTGGCAACTTTAGTAAGTGTTTTTGTGTGGACCTAACAAAATGTTGTCTGTCAGTACTATCCATAAGTAGCTGTCAAAGACTAAGTTGTATCACCTTTTTACTCTTGAAAAGGATAGCTAAATCCCTTAATAATTTAATAATATCCAAAAATTAGGAGAAAATTTTAAGTAAATTTATGGGCAAGTGGAGATTATAGTAAACACTGAGAACTTATCAATATGGTCTGAACTAATGCAGCACTCTCCTACTGGGGTAATGATAATACATTGCCTGGGCTTTGTTCTGAACTGTGAGACAGACATAATATAAAAGAAAAAGTATACAAGTACTTACAATTTCAAGACTGGCAAAAAACAAAACAAAACAAAAAAAAAACTTTGAATCTTAAAACTTGTGCAATTGAGGTAGGAAAGCATAGAAAGGGCAATGGACACAACCAGTGAATGCTGTCACATTGAAACCCATTAACTTGGGACAGGGATATGGCTTAGCAGTTAAAGGCACTTGCTTGAAAAGGTGTCCAGCCTGGGTTCAATTCCCCTGTACTCACATAAAGCCATATTCACAAGTTGGTACAGGCATCTGAAGCTCATTAGTAGATGGAAGAAGGCCTGGCATGCCCATACTCTTAATCTCTCCTTGCAAATAAATAAAAATGTTTTAAAAAATGAAGCCTATTAGCTTACAACTCTGTTTCAAAAAAAAAAAAATTAGGGCTGGGGGCTGGAGAGAGACAGCTCAGTGGCCAAGGGCCTTGCCTGGAAAGCCTAAGGACCTGGATTCAGTTCCCTAGTCCCCATGTGAAGCCAGGTGTACCAGGTGGCACATGTGTCTAGAGTTCGTTTGCAGTGGCTAGAGGCCCAGGCATCCCCATTCTTTCTCTTGCTCTCTCTCCCTTCCCTCTTTCTCATGAATAAATAAATAAATAAATAAATAAATAAAATTAGGGCTGGGGAGATGATAGCTCAGTGGCTTCTTTCAGAGTCTGCAAGCCTCAGTTTGATTCCCTCGTACCCTCATAAAGCAAAATGCACCAAGTGGTGCAAACGTCTGCTTTGTTTGCTGTAGCAAAAGGCCCTGGAAAGCCTATACTCCCACCTTTTTGGTCTTGGTGTCTCTCTTCCCATATATACATACATACATATATATTTTACTCAGGTGTGGTAGTTCTTGCATTTAATCCCAACACTCTAGAGGCTGAGGTAGGAATTATCATTGTGAGTTCGAGGCCAGTTTGAGGCCACAAAGTGAGTTCCTGGTCAGCCCAGGCTAGAGTGAGACCCTGTCACACACAAAAAAAAATTTATTAAAAAGTTTTTTAGCCGGGTGTGGTGGCGCATGCCTTTAATCCCAGCCCTTGGGAGGCAGAGGTAGGAGGATTGCTGTGAGTTCGAGGCCACCCTGAGAATACATAGTGAATTCCAGGTCAGCCTGGGCTAGAGTGAGACCCTACCTTGGGAAAAAAAAAAAAAGTTTTTTAACTCATGTTGAAACAAGAATTAAAAAAACAAATGAGGCAGGCGTGGTGGCGCACGCCTTTAATCCCAGCATCGGGAGGCAGAGGTAGGAGGATCGCCATGAGACTACAGAGTGATTTCTAGGTCAGCTTGAGCTAGAGTAAGACCCTACCTCGAAAAAGCAAAAAAAGAAAAAAGAAAAAAAAAAAAGAGACCTGTCTACAATGAAACATGAAGAGAACCGCAGCCCTAAGCCACAATACACTCATGATCATATGAGTGAAGAGGATGACAAATGACTTGTTAAATTTGAGTCAGTGAGTGACAAGGTACCATATAGCATCAGACATTCCCACAGAAACCTATGAGTTGTCAGGAGAATGCAAGTTTCTATAGAGAAAATCTAGATCCCTCTGCTCACTGCACTCACTGCTTCCACATGAAAGGCTTGAACACCAAACAAACTTAAGTTTCTTGGGCAACAGAGACAGGGCAAGGAAAGAGATTTCTAAGAAACCATTATAAACTACAGAAGAGAAATCATTTACAAATAACACCAAGAAATCAACTGTCTGGAAGAAAGCAGGTAGTATTTATTTGATGGAAATACATGGAACACCATATCTGAAGGCCTGTTTTGTAAAGGCAGCATTGTACTAAGCACTTGATACGCTTTTCAAAATTACCTGAAGTTTAAGGAGTCGCACTTTTCAGCATGCCATGCGTTAGACTTGGATACTCATTTAGTTTATTCTACTTATGCAAATTGTCGGTCCTATAGCCTAACTGGCCAAGCAAGCACTCACTGGCCTTACTCCAGCTGGGTACGACAGCCAAGGTTAAAGTGGGAAGCTGTGGTGGCGGAGGAGAACTTTTGAGGAGGAAACATGACTAGCTTCTTCACTCCCTGCCTCAATTACTTCCAGAGGGTGGGAACCTAATCCACATGAGAACACTGTCCATGTTCCTCTCCCACAATGATGGATGAGACCATACTTTACCAAAAGGGCAGCCAGGGAACTGAATGCTCCATTGGCTTTCTACTCTCCCAGCTCTTCTTTTCTTTTCTTTCTTTCTTTTTTGGTTTGTTTGTCTTTCAAGGTAGGGTCTCACTATAGCTCAGGCTGACCTGGAAGTCACTATGTAGTCTCACAGGATCCTCCAACCTCTACCTCCCAAGTGCTGGAATTAAAGGTATGTGGCACCACGCCCAGCTTCCAGCTCTTCTTTTCTTTAGATGGCATATGCAAAGTTATAATAGGTCTACATTTGTATTATTCCAAGACATTCCATTTTTCAGAGAATGAGACTGTAATTACAGTTAAGTCAGTTTTTGTTTCCTGCCTTTTCTTTTCTCTAGATTTTAAAACCAACAACCATGCAATAAATATTTTCGTTGGAAGGATAGAACAGCAGTCAGAAAACACCTTCTGATGAGGCAGATGTAAAATATGAAGTACCCAGACTTCTTCAGATACTGATCTTTTAAAAATGTTCCAGGCTGGAGAGATGGCTCGGTACCTAACAATTTGATTTTGACCCAGTAACCACATAAAGCCAGATGCACAAGGTGGCACATGCATGTGGAATTTGTTTGCAGTGGCTGAAGGTCCTGGCGTGCCCATTCTAATTCATTCATTCATTGAGTGGATCAGAGTACTTGTCACATGCAGGAGGGCCTGAGACTGCCTGAGTTAGCTCCACCAAGACTCTTGTAAAGAGCTGTGTGTGGACATGCATATCTCCAAGTCCTACGGGGAGTAGAGATTGGAGAATTCTTGTGCTTATGAAAACTGCAGCTCCACGTTCAGAGAGACTCCATCTAAAGGAAATACCTGGATGAGTGACAGAGGAAGGAAATCTGACGTTCTCCTCTGGCATCAGTGTACCTGTGAGCACATCTGCACAGACACATGTATATACCACACATATGACATGTTCTACATATATTAAAAAAGAGTCCAGTTTGGCTGGTGTATTAGTCAGGGTTCTCTAGAAGAATAAAACTGAGAGAATGAGTATGTATTATAAAGATTTATTGTATTGGCTTATAGGAGCAGGCTTGAGTGGCAAGGAACCTGGTAGAGCAACTCAGTCCAAAAAACTAGGCTAGAAAGCTGGAGAAGCAGGTAGCTGCTCAGTCCACTTAGCTGAATATCTCAGCAGTCTCAATCTGGAACTGAAGGCCTGGAGGATTCCTGGAGAGTCACTGATCTTCAGTCATGTTGGAAAGCTTTATGAAACTCAGTTCCAATGTCCACAAAGGGCAGCCCAAACAAAGTAGATGTTCGCCCAGGTGAAAAGCAAGGGCAGCCAGGTAAAAAGAAAACACAAGCTAGTAGCACAGGCAGCCAAGCCAAAAAGACACTGTGTTCTCTCCAAGGTTCTTTATACACAGTTCACTACCCAAAGAGCTAAAGGACTTCTTCCCTCAGTTAATCCTTTCTGGATACACCCTCACAGATCTGCCCAGGAGATGTCTCTCTTGATTCCTAATCTGATCAAGTTGACAACAGACCTTGACCATCACAAGTACATCCCTTGTCAACCTGACACCTAACCATATCTCCTTATGTCACAAATGCTTCGATTCCAAATAAAGACAATAATGTCTAACATGATATAACTACCCATGTACAAACAGAAACACTATTCTTCCTCTGCTCCCAAACAAATGGCAAGGTTCCTTGAGGAATGCTTAGTCTCTAAAATAGGACAGAAACATCTGAAACCTTGGCTGCTATTTATAACTACTTTTTTCTACTATCCACTCTGTATTTCCTCCACCTTCAGCAAGTACCTTATCAGGTCTTGACTGCTTACCAGCAGAAGTGACACAAAACTTCATTACTGAAGGGGTGGGGCATTTACCGCCCTGCCGCGATTAAACTGTTGTAGTCACCCACTAACCTTGAACACAGGGCATGGTGTTACAGTCAGGTTTGCATTACTGGGAGAACCCCAACCAAGAGCAGCTTGTGGGGAAAAAGGGGTTTATTTTGGCTTACAGGCTCGAGGGGAAGCTCCATGATGGCAGGGAAAACAATGGCATGAGCAGAGGGTGGACATCACCTCCTCACCAACATTAGGTGGACAACAGCAACAGGAGTGTGTGCCCAACGCTGGCCAGGGGAAATGCTATGACACCCATAAACCTGCCCCAACAATACAGTCCCTCCAGGAGGTGTTAATTCCCAAATCTCCATCAGCTGGGAACCTAGCACTCTAGCACTCAGAACGCCTAAGTTTATGGGGGAATCTGAATCAACCACACATGGTAACACCAAGAGGCATCCTAAAGATTCCCCAGCAGTGCAGACATACTCTTCCTTAACCTCCACTGTGAAGGAGCAGTCCAATTCCACCCTGGTGGTCTGGATCAATCATCCCTGCTAGCACTGTAACTCCTCTCTTAGCCTGTTGACTCAAGGACATCAGAAGCCCCAAGAGGGCAGCAGAAGTCTTAGTTTCCAGTTCAACGGGATCATCTTCATGCCTTCTGGCAGAAGCACTCCCCTTTCTGGAAAGAAGACCTCTACAGGTTACAGGTTAGGTTACAGGAACAGGAAGCAAAATTTTGGCTAGTCAGTCACTTGGGATGATGTCAAGTGGTACCATTCCATTTCCATCTTCAATTCTGGGACCTGTGAATCTTGACTATAAGGAGAAACAGTATCATATTTTAGACACTGATTCAGAGCATATCCAACCTTCTGGAGAACCCTGCCCTGCCCAGCCTTCCAGGCTATTGCCACATACTTGGTGCTGTAACTGTTTCTTTAAAAAACCATTCCATCAAGACAGCTGCTTCAGGATGGTGGGGGAACATAGTAAAACCAACGAATTCCATGAGCATAAGCTCACTGCCACACTCCCTTGGCTGTGAACTGAGGTCTTGGTCAGAAGCAATGCTGTGTGGAATACCATGACAATGGGTAAAGCAATCTGTAAATCCACACATAGTAGTTTTGATAGAAGCACTACATGCAGGAAAGGTTAAATCCAAACCCAGAGTAAGTGAATAAACATCTATTCCAGTAAGAATGAAACCCTGCCCTTCCCACAATGGAAATGGCCCAAAGTAATCAACCTGCCATCAGGTTGCTGGCTGGTTGCTCAAGGGAATGGTATCATACCAAGGGCTGTGCTACTGGCAGGTTTCAGCAGTAGCTGTAGTCAGGTCAGGTTTGGTGAGAGGAATTCTGTGTTGTTAAGCCCATGCATGACTTCCATCTTTGCCACTGTGGTTCACGGGCCTACTGGGCAATGACACGGGATGGCTGAGAAATGAGAATGACAGCTACAAACACAGCACATCATCTTATCTACTTCACTATTAAAGTTATCCTCTGGTGAGGTCACCTTTTAATGAACATCTACACAGGACACATTTATCTTTACACCCCTTGCCCATCCATCTAGACAGATCTATTTACATATCATTTCCCCAGATGTCTTCCACAACACCTTTTCAATTGTGCTCTTCCAAGTCCCAGATCATCCATCCAAACCACTGGCCACAGCCCATGAATCACTATGTATATAACTGATCAGCCATTTTTCTTCCCCAACAAAATGCATAGCCATGTGCACTGCCTGAAGTTCTGCCCATTATGAAGACTTCCTTGCTCCACTATCCTTTCAGGATTGTCCCAGGAAGGGGCTATAACGCTGCGCTGTCCACTCCTGGGAGGTGCCTGTACAGCATGTAGAACCATCTGTAAGCCAGAATCTGGTCTTGTTCTCTCACTCATGTGATCATAGGGCACACCCCATAATATCACAGGTGCATGCTTGGGGTCAAAAGGCATTGTAACAGGAGTAGGAGTCATAAGCATTTGAGCAACTTCATGTAATTTACTCGTGCCTTCAGGACTTGGTTGAATTCAATCACACATTACCGCTTCTATTTGACGATAGACTGCTGTACATGCCCAAATGCATAGCTTGGTGGGTCAGATAACACCCAGCTCATGATGAGCAGCTTAGTCTGCATGGTCATTTGGGGGGCCCATTGTCAAATGTTGTTTCCACTAAGGCCCCACAGCAAGCCAACAGCTGTCTCTCAAAGGGAAAATAGTTGTCTGCAGATGATGGCAAGGACTGCCCAGCATGCATGAGTCCCTGAGTTTTATCCCCAAGCAACTCAAAAAGTAGAAAGCTGCTCAGGTGTGACTAACACCTTATAGAAACTCTGTGGTACACTGCCTGCAGTGATGGTTCAAGCGGTTAAGGTGCTTGCCTGTAAAGCCTAATGGCCTGGGTTCGATTTCCCAGTACCCATGTAAAGCCAGATGCACAAAGTGGTGCATGCTTCTGGAGTTCGTTTGCAGGGGCCCTGGTGTGCCCATTCTTTGTCTCTCTCACTTACAAATAAATACATTAAGAAAAGAAACCCTGAGGCACAATTACCTTACTAACTACTTTGAACACTGCTTAATAATCTTTCATCATTTTTACTCCATTAATGAGATAGGTCTACAGCAGGTATATAAAGTATCTTACTAGAAGTACAAAATCATTCTGCCACTTTCTATCAATCAGCACTTGCTGTCCTTTCTCTCTGTGTTTAACATACCAAGGGTCTGGCCAGAATAAATGTTTGTCCTCCTAAAATTATTCATGTTAAGAAATACCTTATGCTTGAATCAAATGATCACAACACACCAGAATATCATTCTCGCCCTACTACCAAGTACTCTATATAGCACTGGGCTGGAGAGAGAGCTCAGTGGTTAAGGTGCTTGGCCTGTAAAGCCTAAGGACCCAGGTTCAATTCACTAGTACCCACACAAGCGAGATGCACAAGGTGGTGCATGCATCTGGAGTTCATTTGCAGTGGCAAAAGGCCCTGGTGTGCCCATTCTATCTGCCTCTTCCTCAAATAAATAAATAAACATTAAATTATATAGCACTCTCACTGAAAGAGTTAAGGTATCAAAATGCTAAATAGCTTTAATCTTTCAGCTAAATAATCACTGCAAATGATTTGTTCTTAGTTTGGGAAAGATGTCTGTACTCTTGGGAGCAAAGGTATAAATTCGAGAACATAATCAGCTCTTAATACTAATAGTCACACTGAAGCTTTAACTATGCATTTAAATTAACATGTCTCTTATTAAAGAATAAATCAAGGACACCAATGCCAGATCCGTAATCTTAAGTGTTATCTTTATATAAAATATTTACTCTTGATCTGCATAGTAAGACAGTATTTTTTAAAAGTACTATTAACTATCTTATTTACCTAAATGGAACTCTGCCAAGTGAGACTGTACTTATTATGGTGACAATACTTCTAAATCATAACCGAGGATATGTGATTTAGTAATAAAGAATATTTAAGTGGAACGCCATCAATTTTCTGTGGGTTTGAGGCAGGGCAGAAAGATGAAAACTTATGGGGACACAGAAAAGAAAAGGAGCCCTGTTACAATGGAGTCTGTTTGAAGTCTGCCAGCTGAGAATCAAGAGTTCCAGCATAACTGACATTTACTATGAAGATTGTGTACAGAGAGACAATATTCCTTTTATATAAATACCCTCAAATAAGACTGTTAAAATGGCAATGAACAAGACTAAATGCCTGGGCATATATGACACCATCTATGGCCTTACTCCTCTCCTAGATATTTTTGGGAAATCTCACAAGCAAGACTATTAACTTTTGTTTATAATGAATGTATCTTCTTGCATCCCTGTGATTATCAATTACATTCCTTTACTATATCTCAGGACCTATCCTGTCATCTCATTTAAATTTCTTAACAACCCTTTAAAAATAACAGCTTTAGAGGTAACCAAAAATTGTGTATGACTACTGTAAAGACAATAAAGCAGGACTCTCCTTTGAGAAGCCCACGCCCACAAGTGGGTAGGCCTCACTCTTTCCTAGAGCACCTCTACATTAACTCCTGTGCTCATGTCCGTGCTAAAACTGCCTTTTAATCAACTCCAAGTCTGTTTCACATTGGTTCATTCTGAAAATGCTTTCTGTGATGAAGTCAAGGGTCTGGCTTTACCTGAGTGGAAGTCTCTGAAAAGAACTCAAGCTGCTGTGGGCAGGCGCATGGAGTCTCTACCCCTACAGCCACTGACAGGTTCAAAGGAGCACTTCAACTGTCTGTTGTGACCCCAAGGGTGTGGCCCTGTATTGTATGAATGCCAAAAAAAGAAAAAAAAAAAATCTGAAGACCGAGCTGCCCAAATATGTACAGCTCCAAAGAACTCTCTCTCAAAACCCCTTCATGTGCTCTTGTCATTTTATGACCATGAGCTCAGGTTTAAAAGTTCTAACTAGCCACACAGAACAAATGTGTCCCAATAGGACTGCCTCAGAACTTTCTCCAGATTCTTTTCATTTAGGCAGATTTTGTTTGTTAGCTTGAAGGTTTATTTTATTTTTGCGACAGGGTCTTGCTACATGGCAGACTTGTCTCTCACACTCACTATCCTCCTTCTCCACTCTCCCAATGCTGGGATTACAGGTGTGCACCTCCACACCTATTTGTCAGAGTTCTCGTTTGCAAAACTGCGTATATCAGAAAGTCACTTAGGCACCTGCCATGTAGTAAGACTCTAGATAGAAGTCAAGTTCTAGGTCTGTGCAAATACCAAAGAACTGCCAGAGAGTTCCAACTGCTCTCCATACACCCTAGAGAGAGACTCAAGATCCACCCCCAAACACACCTTAGGTCTGGACCCCAAGATCCACCCCTCAGTGACCCATCTCTTCCCCAAGAGGGCTCTGCCCACTGGAAAGTCAACTGAAGCCTGAGTCTATGGGGCCCATACATTTAAACCACTCAGAGATCCTGCTTGGAAAGCAAAGTGGTAAGAAGGCAGGAGGCACAGCTAACTAAGCATGAGGTTCATATGAGGGCACTAAGAGCCCAAGATCAGGTGGACCTCTTATAAGAAGCACTGAAGCAATTCTTCAAATGTTAAATAGAGCTTTCAAGCACTTTTAATCTCATTTAATTTTCCTGAATTTAAAATTTAAAAGCTACCTGTATCCACTGTAGCAAGCAGCACATGTAAAGAGAAATTATTTTATCTAGGAAGCATGTATTTTCCATCAAGAAAAAGAGAAATAAAGACACAGATATTTGTAAGTTACAGAAGAAGGGATGGATATAAAAAACCCACATGATAACTTGAAAGTAATTCACTAAGAGGCAAGAGGGAAGTGAAAGCCGTAAAAAGCAGACAGGACTTAAGAAAGCCACACAGAAGAATGGGAAAGTGCTATGATATTTTTAAAAGGACAGCCAAAGCCAAGCTCAAGTTATGAATTATAAATATAAAATTCGTAGTAAAATGTTAAAAGGTTATAAAGGATATATTGTTGGGACAATTGATGAAGCTAAATACAGACAGTAAATTAAGTAATATTATTTCACAAATGTTAGAATCCTTATTTTCATAACAAACAATCTCAAAGAGAATATTTTTGTTTCAAAGAAAACACACCAAGTACTTAGGAGTCAAATTCCCCAGCTTGTTAGAAAATGATTGACACACTGTCTGAAAGTGACATAGTGAGTGAAACTGGAACTGGGAATACAGCAAAGGGAAAGAGAGACGAGACCAGAGAGCTCCTGCACTATCACACAATTTCTATATAAGTCTAAAATAAAAGCAGAAGGAAAAAAAAAACAGAGAAACTCACAGCTGTGTCAAAAACATAAATCTATGTGATTTTCCTCTGGTAGCTTAACTTTAGAAGAAGAATAGATGACAGAATTGGTGAAACATTAAAAGCCAAGAGTACTGTCAAAAACTGGAGCTGGGCTGGAGAAATGGCTCTGCAGTTAAGGCTGACAGCAAAGCCAAAGGACCTAGGTTTGGTTCCCCAGTAATCACACAAAGCCAGATGCACAAGGTGGCAGATGCGTCTGGAGTTGGTTTGCAGTGACTACAGGCCATAGCACACCCATTCTCTCTTCATCTGTCTCTCCCTCACTCACTCATAAATGAATAATAAATATTAAAAAAAAACAAAAAACTGGAGCTGAGCCAGGCGTGGTGGCGCACGCCTTTAATCCCAGCACTCGGGAGGCAGAGGTAGGAGGATTGCTGTGAGTTCAAGGCCACCCTGAGACTCCATAGTGAATTCCAGGTCAGCCTGGGCTACAGTGAGACCCTACCTCGAAAAACCAAAAAAAAAAAAAACTGTAGCTGAAAGAAAGGGTGAAGCCTAGTATGCCTATTCTCTCTCTCTGCACTTCTCTTTTAAATAAAAAGACAAACAGATGAAGTATTAAAAAAAAAAAAACAAAAAACCTGGAGTTGAATGAAGGAAAGCATGCAGCCAGAGGTTTTGATGCTGGAGGTCTCAGGAGTGAAAGTAGAGTTGTAGGAGGTCCCTTCCAGCAAGGAAAGTAGGGTACTAGCACACATTATGTTAATACTCACTTAGGAAATGTAAACAACTCCACAATGAGGCATTACTACATCCACTAGGACAATTAAGATCTAAAAATCTGATCATACCAAATGCTGTTGAGAATACATGATTGATGCATAGAAGACAGTTTACAACTTAGGTTCTTGTTGGGGGAGGGGGGATGAATATTGGGAGATCAAACCGAGAGCTACACGCACACAAGGCAAACGTTTGTTACCAACAGAACTATATCCCCAGGCATTTAGCAATTTCTTGTGAACTTGTCCTATGACCTAGCATTCCCCTTATAGGTTTCTACCCAAGAAGAACAAAAACATACCATAGAAACTTATTTACAAGTGTTCATAAAGTATTCACCACAGCCAAAAAGGTAGAAGAAGCAAAGCAGTATCCACGGTTGAATGAATAAACAAAATGGGGCATGTATATAAACAATAGAAAAGTATTCAGCCTTGGGCTGGGGAGATGGCTCAGCAGGCAAGAGTTTAGTGCTCAAGCACGAGGCCCTGAGTTTACTGCCCAGCACCCACATAAAAAGCTAAGCATAGTTGTGCATGCCTGCCATGCTGGGGCTGAGCAAAGCAGATAGGAAGACCGCTTGGCTTCCCTGGTCAGCCAGCCTGACCGAAAACGGTGAGCTCCAAGTTCAAATGACACTCTGACTCAGGAAAGTAAGGCAGAAGAGCAATGGAGGAAAACACCAGTCATCTTCCTCTGACCTCTATAGCGTGTGCATCTGCTCACAACACACACACACACACAAACACACACACACACATTACTCAAGAGAAATGAAGTCCTGACATGTCATGACATTTATAAATCTTGACATCACTGTGCTCAGCAAAGTAGATCAGAAAAAAGAAACAGGTAATTGTGTATGACCTCACTGAAAATACCTAGAATAGCCAAATGTAGACAGACAGAAAATCATGGGAGGACAGATTGAGGAGTTAATGTATGTAGTCTCAGAGATGATCTCAAAAGTTCTGAAAGTCAGGCCAGTGTGACATGTGCTTTAATCTGAGCTACTCCAGATTCTAAACAAGGAGGATGTTTGGGGCCAGGCTGGAGAACATAGCTAGATCTGTCTCTTTAAGGAAGAAAAAAAAAAAAAAAAAAAGAATTGGTTACCCACTTAAAAGTGGTTCTGGGATGCTAAGGAGATGTGCTCAGTGCTTGCCACTTAAGCATAAGGACTTGAGTTCGGCTCCCTGGGGCTTGCTGCCCAGTGTGCCAAGCCTACCTAATCACTGAGCACCAAGAACAAGTGGGAGACCCTGTCTCAAAAAAAATAAGGTGGAGGGTGATAGAGGAAGACACCTGACATTGACAACTGCTCTCCACATGCACCTGCACACAAATGCATGAGAACTTGCACACATCTGTGCACACACACGCACGAAATGACTCAGGGGCTAGGGATATAATTCAGTGGCAGACAGCTGACGTAGAAGGCTCAAGACCATGGGTTAGATTCTCTGCACTGCAAAAATAAAGCAATGCCTGATATAGTGTTAAGTACAGGAGTTAAAACCTCTGAACCAACCCTTCTATTTCTTTTCCTTTCATTACTCTGCATAGAAGCCTTCACAGCTCACTACTGCTCACAGTCACACCACTCCTACACATCCTCAGTCCCCTGCCAGCTCTTTCCTGTTCCAAGAGCTCCAGGTGGGGCTTACTAGACAAGAATAGTATAGATGCAATTTGCTAAAAACAAAGCTTTGGCTGGAGTAAGCTAAAACAAGCTATTTCCTAAAACAATCTCTTTGTTCTCTCATTCCAGGGTTACTCCTTAATAAAGCTTTTGGGGCTGCAGAGATGGCTTAGCAGTTAAGGTGCTTGCCTGCAAAGCCAAATGCCCCAGGTCTGATTCCCCAGTACCCTTGTAAAGCCAGATGCACAAGGTGGCACATGCATCTGGAGTTCATTTGCAATGGCAAGAGGCCCTGGCGCACCCATTCTCTATATCTGCCTCTTTCTCTCTCGAATAAATAAATAAAATATTTTTAAAGCAAATAAATAATTCCTTTTTAAAAAGCTTTTGCTCTGTAGACAAAATTTAAGGAGACTCCATATGTCTACAGGCAATATCAAATATATTTAATAAATCATCAAGATGTGTCTGATTTCACTGTTTCTCATTTTGACTTAAAAGTTCTTTTCTCACTACTGATATTCTAAAGCAATAATTCATAACAATCCATGATCTTAGTAATACATGGTACTAACTTATAGAATAAGAAGTCTTCGAATTAAAAAAATTTAAAACCTTCAGCTTTTATAAAGGGAAACTCATGACCTTTTGGGTGGGGGATTTTTTTTTTTTTTACTCTAATTACCTACCTTCACCTCTGATTGCAATTAAGAACTCAACCCCTCAGAAGAAGAGGTTCAGTGGAAGAGGGTTAAGAAAGCAGGAACAACAGAAGGCATGGAGGGAATTATGATCAAAATACATTATAAACATGTATAAACTTTACCAATAAAAATGTAAAAAGGGAGCCACAGAGATGGCGCTTGCCTGAGAACTCATGTTAGAATCTCCAGGTCCCATGCAGCCAGATGCAGTGACACAAGCACACAATGTTTCACGTGAACTACAAGGGGACACACGTGTCTGGAGTTCATTTGCAGCAGGCTGAAGGTCTGACACACCCATTCTCTCTCCCTCTCTCTCAAAAATAAAACAAAATATGTAAAAAGGAAAATAATTCAATCCCTTTAAAGAAGTACATATTAGTAATATTTACCTGTATTTAAATTAAATTAAATCAAAAGTTTCATCCACTTGATATTTAATGGTTCCAACATACTTTCAAAACTACAGACAAAAGAGTTTTGGTTTTTTTTTTGTTGTTCAATGGAGGTCCTTTTATTTAAGTGTTGTAAGAGGGATGACAGAGGAATACAAGAATAAAATATTTGGGATGGAAATTCTTCCAAATCAACTATTCTGGTTTTTCACCATTTCCTTCTAATTAATTAAAGAAAACTGTGAGGGTAAAGTTTGTATTTTGTAGTATTTTGTATTTGAGACAAAAAACAAAAGCAAAACAAAACAAAAAGCTCCTATGCAGCCTAGTCTACTATCCAGCAAGTTACTGAACAGGCTGCTCACCATGTCTTCACGCACTTCACACACCTGATGCACAGTGGACCATTACACATGGTCTAGAATAACAGCTAGCTATTCAAGGAGTCATTAGCTTTTCCAACAGCTCAGATAAGGTACTTTTACTCTCTGTCTAATATTGCTCTAACACAACTTGATCTTAAGTTTTTATTAAATGTGACCAATTCAACAGTTTTGAAATTCAAAACAGGCCACATATAAAAAACTATTTTCACTTTCCCTGTCCCACTCTTTTTCTTCTTGTATTATGGGTAAGTTAAATCTCACATGTTTTTTGAATATTCAAAAAAATGCCAGAAATGCTTTTGAAAATGTTTGTTTTCCTCAAGGCATTTTTAGAAGTAGAAAGTTCTGAGCTTGCCCTAAAAGGAAGAACTGTAAATAACTGGTTAAAAAATAAAGTGGAGTGGTATGATAAAGGAAGTCTGCACAAGTAAGCAAGGACCAACTTAGGCACAGCTCAGCAGGATCATCATGGTGGCTCAATCTTTTGCTGCAATTTGTTGGCCAACCTGGGCTACAGTGAGACCCTGTCTCAAAGACTACAGCTCAGTGGTGGGAAAAGGACTTTGGTCTCACTTTAAATGTGCTAGCTACTTACCAACTAAAACTACTGGGTAACTTAGCCTTCTGAGATGCCTCACTGTTAAGTGAGGATAGCAATTCTTAGCTTTTAAGGTTATTTGGGGACTAGCTGAGAGAATTTTTAGCCTGGAATTAGCTGGCATATTACTCATTCTAGGCAGTTAAAAGTTCAAAGGGCAAGAAGAGATCCCTACCACAGACAAAACTGCACAGTAAATAGTGCATTCTACCTGCCAAAAGTGAAGTAGAGAGCAGTGAGGTGGCTATTTAATAACCTAAGCAAGAAATCACAGTGGCCTGTGCCAAAGAGGTAGGAAAGGAAGTAGATAGGCTTACAATTAGGACTTTTGTGGCTAATTTGGGGTGACAAAAGTCATTAGAATGTGATGCCTAGGTTCTGGCATGGATGGTACATTTGGTGAAATGTGTATCTTCAAGTACAACACACACATACACACACACACACAGGGTTCAAGACTCAGATCTTGGAACTACTAACATACATGGGGTATTAGTTAAAGACATGAAACTAGAGACTACGAAGGGAAGTATGGAATGAGAAAGTGTTAAGAATCCTATGAAACTCCATTACTTGATGGTTGTAAAGAGAAACATCTGCAAAGGACACACAAGAGTTCCCAAACAGGAGGAAACATAAGTTGTGCCAGGAAGGTTTCAAATGAGTTAAGAGTACCAAATGGCACTGAGAAATTCAGTATAGGACAAAAATCTGTGAGGGGAAGGGATTGAGAAGCTTGCACAGGGTAGGGAAAAAACTTACAAAGAGGGATGGATCTGCTGTCTCCTACTTAAACACTGTCAGCCACAAAAGTGCTTTAAGTTATTTCTAATTGCATCCAAAGAAAATCAAATTCAAACAGATTCTTGACATCAGTTCATTAATAAGCACTTCCTAAGGTACCAACGAAGAACTTACCTCCTAAAACATTTCCTTACTTTCATAAAGAAGCCATACAGGAAAAACATTTCAAAATAATTTATTAAGTTCCCATATTATATAAAGTGAAGAGCTCTTGCAAACAATATAAGGTTCTAGGTTGTTTCCAGTTTTATTAACTTACTTTTAATTTTTTTTTCCTTATGAGGGAAACAAGATCAGTATATTCTCCTGAATCATGAACAAGTAGAGACCCTGAATGCATTCCACACAACCCCCTTACCATTTTCCAACTCATTCTAAAAGAATAAAACAGAGCTATTGCTAGTCATATCATTCCCCAACATCTAGGTCAATTTAAGAATTCTCTTCTCCCTGTAGAAAACTGACTTTTAGTCTTCCCCTGAAACCTATGAACTAAGAAGAGGCCATTCTCTAGTTGTCAACTAGAGACCAATATAGTAGAGAAACCATTAAAATATCATTTCTCAAAGTTTTAGTGTTCCACAGAACACAAGAGCAGGTAAATCTTTACATTGGTAACTATTAAAATGTAATCAACAGCCAAAGCTTACGTGACTTTTAGTAAAATTATATATTATAGATATAATTATATATAAATATCTCCAAATCTGCTTGATATAGTCATACTGAGTTTTATTAAGAAAATAAGCAAACTTTCTCAAATAGTTATGATATAAATTTAAAATTTTTCCTCTTCTATTCCAAACATCAAGTCAAAAAAGTAACAAGTGGCAAAATCATTCTTCAATCATATCAACAAAAAAATTTAAAAATACAAACATATACCTTACCCTGGAAAACAATAACAAACATTTCAATATCAGCTATGAAAGTTATCAATAAATTAAAATGAAAGTTCAGATAAAATTTACTTACACTGCAAAATGAGATGGACTAATTCAAAAACCATAGTGCTCAACTACTGCTTATCATGCTCATTTATTCAATTAGTATTTGTCTTGAATTTTGCTTTAGAACAACTTTTTACATTTATTCTGCAACATTTATCATAACCTTCAGTGACAGCCTATGCCACTGAGCAGCCTGTGCAGTCAACATCCCTCACACCAAACAAAGATGCCCTGAAAGACAGACAGTCTGGCACCAGTGTGTGGACAGTTACCTTTTTATCTTTAAACAACAAAAAAAAAAAGAACTCTGAATACCAGAAGAGGAGTGTAATGCCACTTTAGACCCTAGGACTATATATACAAATTTTCTTTCTAAAGCATTATCTTTAAAAACACAAAATTCAGAAATGCAATGACAAAGATATTCATTACATGTTCAAAGACAGGTAATGTCACCTGCTCTACTTCAGGCGCCTCTCTAAAAACATTCCTGATATATTTTCTTAGAATAAAATGCTCCTTTGGTGTGTGCGTACAGAAGCAGCACATACTGAGGAGAGCTGGCAGCAACAAAGCCAGTGTAAACACGAAGCCCTGGACATGCTGAGTGCAATGCACATACTAAATCAACGCCCAACAGAGATGCACAACTGCTCACTAGAGTGATTAAAATGTCCCCAGTTTCCTTTAGCTAATTTTCATATCCAGAAAACAGATTTAGATTCATCTCTATATTGGAAAATGTGTTATCTGCTTAGACAAAAATTAAGCAACAACTCAGAAAGCTACAGTGGTATACTGTAATAGATAATTTAGGACTACACATCAGGGAAATTCTGAAGACATCCTGAAGGGGCAATACAAACAGGTATATAACCTTTTTGAAAAGCAATTTGGCCAGTTGAGTAGTCACATCTTTTGGTCTACATAAGCCCACTACAGAAGGGTTTTTCCTAAAGAAATAAATCTTTTGAAAAAAAAAAAAAGGAAAGATTTTAATGATTCACCCACAAATATCACTGAAATACCATTTAAAATGAAGAATTAGGAATACTCTAAAACAAATAAAAGACTAGGTTAATTAACATTACATCAACTTCAAAGAACTCCATGATTTTCAAAACTAAAACAACTTTAAAATGAGGTATTTAGTGAAGAGAAACAGCACTTACAATTATTGGGAAAATGTAAAAATATAATTAACAGAAGATTGAAAAAATGAAGCCATGAAATATTACTGTGGGCACATCTGTGAGTCTGCCTGGATTTACTATAGTATTGTTTAAGCAGCAGAAAAGCGTTTGTTTTAAAAGCTTCGTGGGATCTGGAAGGAGCAGCCTGGCAAACACAAGCACACAGGGTAGAAGTGCTCGGCTGGCACTTGTGCTGACCACTGGAAGGAACTTTTATACCTTCAGAAACGAGAGCAAAGGGCACAGCATAAAGAAAACAGTCTCCAAGAAAACAAATACGGTACTGAAGCACATTCCCAATTACTTCCTAAAACAGACATGTTAATAGATCCACAGACACTTTTCTCCCAAGTTTTAGTAACCTACCTATAGCTTTTAAAAATATAAATCCATTCATTTCCTGCTTTAAGAGGATGTTAATCACTATCTCCACTTTCACAAGAACCCAAATACAAGAAAGCAGTTTCACTTTGCTATATGTAATATAAATCAATGACAATTTTACAAACAAAGTTAAAATTGTGAGATAACCAAAATGTCAACATATTGCTAAATTTAAAATATCTTGGAGTTAAAGGGAGTATATTGGGGATAAAAAATCAAACAGCTGACATTTCAATTCTTTAAAAAGAATAGATTTACAGCTACTACATGTTTTAATCTTTAGACAACTTAACAATCTTAGATTTAAAGAAAATGACATGAAATTGATCTTCTTAAGATGTCATTTTAAAAACTGACAAATGCCTACCTTCAACATCCAATAAAAAGCCTGTTATTGGAGATGATTTTGATTCTAATATTTTTAATGACACTTACACTCTAAACTAAAAATAATAATAATAAAAAAGAAAGTCAAGTTTGATTCTCTGAACACCTATTTCCTGTCCAAACAGCCCTTTTGTTCTGCTTGCCTGCTTAATTTTAATGTTCAGTTTGCATCAGAAAACAGAAACAAGGACAAAATCTAGTATACACAAAAGCATAAAGGAGCCAAAGTACAAAATACAGGACCATGAAAGGATTAGAACAAAAATCCTACCAACAAAACCTCCACAATTTTCTGTTTGCTTCACCTCAGATTAACTTCACTTGAAGCTGTACTCCAAAGCAACCAAACCTGAACACCAAGCTCCACCTTCCGCAATGCTAGTGGCCGAGGAGGCAAATCTCCTCCCTACCAGTGAGACTGGTAACTGTGATTGGATCCGGCTAATATCCATTATTTTAAAGAACTTTTCCTTGCTAGCAGGTTAGGTTAAACACACTAAACCCCTGGATAAGCTGGTTTCTTAAAGAAACAGTAGGTAATGTTCCCGTTTACCCATCACAGGCTATTTGCTTTCTCTTTTGTTTAGGTGAAAAGTACAATGAAACCTCACAGAGGAAGCTTTCACTGGAAAATCAGTGATAAACTGTTTAACATATATATTTTTAAACATAAAACATTTGATATTTTTATAGTCATGAAAATGAATTATGCTTTTAAAAAAATCCTATTTTAACAGAGTTCAAATTTTACCTGAAATTTTTAAATATCTACACAAAATCCAACACAAAATTTTGCTAGGAGAAACAAAACAATATATTCTCTAAGACTTAGAAAGAGCCATTAACATAGGAGAAAATACACAACACTACAAAATCCCTAATGCAGAAGAGTCACTTCTGAGCTATCTATCAAATTCACTAACATGCTCAACATCACTACACGGTGAAATTCTCAGCGGCACCAAGGATTTATATTTCCACTTAAAACGGAAGGAAATATTTCCATATTAAACATTCTACATAAAGCCACTTAAGTCTAACACTGTGCTGGCCAAGGTTAAGCTTATCACGGCAAACAGATCTAAAAAGGAAATACAATTTTTCTTAGGACATGTTTAGATATAAAATTGATTTCACAGTCCTAGGAATCCAACCCAGGACTTTGCCCATTCCCACCCAGCTACCTCCCACCCAGCCCCAGGTATGAAGTTTAGGAAGTACTTTTTTGTTGTTTGTTTTAGAGACAAAGTCTCACTCTGTGCCCAGGCTGGCCTGGAACTCATTATGTAGTCCAGACTTGAACTCCTACCAATCCTCCTGCCTCAGACTCCCAAGTGCTTGGATTACTAGCAAGAGGTACCATGCTATGCTGGAAGATTTCAATTTTTCCAAATTGTGTCCCTGCTTCAAGGTAGTGTGGGTGTTCTAAGGTGTAGCTGGAAAGTTAAACTACAATGAGATACATGAAATGGTATTTCACTAAATATTCTAATGAGACAACATGGAGGTAATCTAACTTTTACAGAAAAAGATGTGCAACCCTTTTAGACACGACTCAGTTTGCTACACTTTATGTGCTAACTAGAATTCTTATGTTTTAGTACCTTGGCCCAAACTTTATCAGACACTAATCATTCTCTAATTGAGAAGTCAAAGTATATTTTTCACACCTATCAATATCTGTACTTCATAAAAATATTCATGAGTAACTAAAAACTTAAGGCATATTAGAGTGGGTTCTTCTGGGGTTGAGACAGGCTTGGGATGGCCTTAAACTCATCTCCAACTGCAGGTATGTGTCAACCTGCCTGGCTACTAGAGTGGATTCTTCTTAAAATGCTCTAAATAAGTATGGGTATTAAAGAAATTTTAAATTTAAATTTACAGTTTTCAAAGTTTAAAATCTTGCCATCATTTTCCCCCCGAGAAAATGTGTAGGTTAGAAAAAAAAAAAAAAAGCCAACACAATTGTTTTGAAAACAAAAAGAAATGTTTGTGACAAACTAGAAAACACACATAATGGCAACCAGACATGAGTATGGAGCAATGGCCTGCTGAAGGCCAGACAGCTGCATATCTATCGCGCCCAGTGAGTGGACAAGTTCAAAGAGCCAATTCACAGAGGCCTTGTCCCAAGATCCTTTGCTAGGACTCACTGCTTGGAATGCCCAGCACTTCCTGAGTCAACTTCAGGTTTTCTTCCCAGTGTGTCATACTCTTGCAAGCCAACACCTCAAGAGAAGAGATACAGAAGCCATCTGCAATAAGAATACAGCATCTAACTTACAGTGTAAGACTGAGAAAAGAGATTGCAGGAGGCCAACAATTTTACAGGTTAGAGAAAAAGAAACAACAAACATTTTCAACTTTTAATTTGGCAGCCACAGAATTAGTAGACAGTTGCGAGGACCAAAGAAACCTCTGCTCAGAGGTCAATCTTCACATACAAGTTAACTATTTGCAAGAAACAAGACACTGATCACACAGTACTGTCACACAAACACTACCTCAACCTACAACCAAGAGAAAAGGAAAATGTGAGCGAGGTGTGGTGAGCTGTAGTGGTGCACCCCCCCCCCCTTTAATCCTTCCTAGCACTTGTGGGGCTGAGTCAGGGGGATTGACAGAAGCCCGAGGCCAGCCTGGCCTACAATAGCAAGACCCTGTCTTGAGAAGAGAAGAGAAGAGAAGAGAAGAGAAGAGAAGAGAAGAGAAGAGAAGAGAAGAGAAGAGAAGAGACGAGACGAGACGAGACGAGACGAGACGAGACGAGACAAAAAATCAACACCTAGGCTATTAGGAACAGCTTCTGGCAGAAAAAATATAGAGCAGGCCTAAAACTTTCTAAGTATTTTAAAGTCCCAAGAATAGCTCAATCTGTTCTTCTCAAAAAAGCAATCTATCCTGGCATTCTCCCTGGACACAACTGTTGGTATCCCCAGTCACTGATGAAAAGGACCATCCTGACTTTAGCAGAGCATGCTGGGATAGGTGAGAACAGAACCTAAAAATCACCATCCAAGAGATAATGAAAACACTTCCAATAATATTTCCTTGGCAAATACACAAGAGCTTCAACACTGAGGGATGTGTCTGAGTTTGTAATGCCTGGCTTATCTTCCAACTTACTACAGGCAAAAGCACAAGGTGTACAGAAACAGTTGGGGAGGGTGGTCATGGCCCATTCAGCCTCACACTGAATACAAAGGGAACATTAAGGCAACATATAGATAAGAAAGCATAAGCCAAACTGATAGGAAGAGATATCCTTGTACAAGAGACAAAAGGCTACTTTGTTTGAGGTCTAAATACATAAACAAGGTCACCAATAAATACAGATTAAAATGAGACAAAATATAAGCATTCACACGAAAACATTCATAATCCTTAAGTATTAACGTGTAATTGTCATAAAATTCATGCTCTACATTGAAGGAAAATACTGTTTCATAAGAGCAAGGAATTTGCACAAAATAAATATACCTTGGTTTTAAGTGAAACTGCTAGGCATAGAAAAGTGAATTGCAGATTGGAAGACTTTTGTTTCCCTCTCCCCTTAGCTGCCTATACCAAAAAATAAATAAATGAGTAAAAGATGAAGGCTAATTTTTATAGATCAAAGAAGGCCATTTTCTTGACAACATAGTTAAAAACCATAGTTGTGAAGAAAGCTAACAATCTTAAAAGAGATGCTGAATGGGTAAGAGTCTTTTAACTCAGTTAATGCCTCTAACATCTTCTGGGCATCTACTATATTCTGGCACCATTACCGGCTGAAGATGCCACAGTCAACAGTCTGAAAGAGCCTCCATCTCTGTAGAAACTTGTGGTTTAGAGTCAGAATGTTGCTGTCCAAAGAAAAATATAATTGGATCTATGTGGATTTTCAATTTTCTACTAGTCACAGTAAAATTTAAAACAAATATAAAATTAAATATAACTACATTTTATTTAACTCAATAGATGCAAAATATAATTACTTTAATAGTACTATTTTTAACATTGGGATATTTTCATTGTTTTAGATAAAATTTAAGTTCATATTTCATACAGAACGCCTTAATTCTGACTTGCCACATTTCCATAGCCAGGCATGGCTATTTTAATTTACACAAAGTATGCAGCCATTAGCAACATGACTGTAAGTTAACTTTTATTATTGCAGAAGACTATAATCTCTCCTGTCCAATATGAATCAATAGCTACATGGGCTACTGAGCACCTGAAATGTGACTAATACAAATGAGTCTTAATAATAAGTGATTTTTAACTAATTAAACAGCCACAAGTGGCTAGCAGCTAGCAGACTATCAAACACAGCTGAAGGAAAACACAGATACAGAAACCATACAAACTTAACTGCAGGTGCTGCTTTCAAAAGACATGCCCAATATGAATACACCAGAGCCATCATAACTCTGGCCTATTCTGTACCACCAGAAGTGAGTTCAAGGAAATCACAATGAAGCAAGGACAGCAGAAGTACCAGCCTGGCACAGAAAAAAACAACACTGCACTAGAAATAATGAAAGAAAGCACCAAGGGCCAAAAGAACACAAGTGATTTGTAGGATCTGAACAAACTGGACAAGAGGGTGGCACGGCCTGACACTCGGAGATAACAGGTCCTCACAACGATGGAGCTCGTCAGACTCCTCTCGCTCCGTAGGCTCCAGCCATTCCAATCTTGCCTCAAGTTCTAAATCAAGCCAAAGCGTTGTGTGTGCCCTTTGAGCTGCCCATTCTCTTCCCTTCAGGATTTCTCTAATTCCTGGATATGAGACCAGAACCACAGTTGCATATTCTTTATTTCCAAGCATTTTGCAGTGTGAAAATTCCTCATCTAGTGCTTTGTTATTTATCTATCTTCCCCCAGTGTAACTCTATGAAAGAAAAGACAGTGTGGCGCTCACAGCTGTATCCTCAGCACTTAGCACAGTGTCAGGCATGGATCAGGTGCTTAGTGTATAAAGAATGGAAACTGCAATTGTGAGGACTTTCTAAACACAGACAGCACGGATGTGGTACGGTCCACACAGACACTCACCTAGTATGTATGAGGTCCTGGGTCCAAGTTTGGTGTGCACGTGTGTGGTGGTGGGAGGGAGGGGGAGTTAACTGGTTCCAAGCCTCTGGTACTGAATAAACAAAACCAAAGGCATCAGCATTTTAACACGTAAAGATAGTTGTTGTTGTTTACAGAGTAACAAATTATTTTTGATCGAACTGTAATAACTGGTTAACTGTTAAGGAAAAATAAGGCAAGTTATTTTACTTCACATATTATGTCAAAATATACCCCAGAACAGAGAGAGGGATGTAAAAAATAAAACCAAAAAGTTACCTAGGTAAAAGTATAAGTTATAAAGAAAAGTATTAACCAATCTATCTTAAAAACTCAGGAGGGAATAGAGATGGCTTACTGTTTAAGGTGCTTGCTCGCAAAGCCAAAGGGCCCAGGTTCGATTTCCCAGTACCCGCTAAAGCCAGATGCCCAAGATGGAGCATGAGTATGGAGTTCGTTTGCAGTGGCTAGAGGCCCTGGAGCTCTCATGTGTATCACTGGCACGCACGCTCACTCTTGCGCATGCGCTCTCTCTCTCTCTCAAATAAACAAACAAACAAAAACTCAGAAGGAAAGAAGGGAGAGGGAGGGAGAGAGAGAGAGAGAAGAAAAGAAAGAATGATGCAAATAAATAAGCAAATAAAAATCAAATCAAGAGCCAGGAAAAATATCTGTAATACAAAGGTTGCAATTCTAAATAGATAAAAGACTAAACAAAAAGGATTTTACAAATGCAAAATACCACCCAAAACTGGACAAACATATTCAATATCTATAGTTCCTATGAAAATGGAAGATACATACAGGTCAAATCCTTTTGAGTCTTACTGTGTTGCCCAGGCCTATCATTCCTGGGCTCAAATAATCCTACTGTCTCAGCCTCCTAAGTAGCTGGGATCACAGGAGTGAACAAACAATCCCCACCCAGCACTTCAGTCATTTTTAAAAAAGCATTATTTGTTTATTTGACACAGAGGGGGAGAGAGATAAAGAAAAAGATAAAGAATGGGCACACCAGGGCCTCCAGCCACTGCAAACAAACTCCAGACCCATGTGTCACCTGGTCTGGCTTATGTGGTTACTGGGGAATGGAACCTGGGTCCCTATGCTTCTCAGGCAAGTGCCTTAACTGCTAAGCCATCTCTCTAGCCTCATTTTATTTTTTTGAGACAGGGTCACATGTAGCAAAGGTTAGCCATAAACTCTCTATGTAACTGAGAATGATCTTGAACTTCTGATCCTTCATCTTCCAAGTGCTAGGATTACAGACAGCCATTCACCACCATACTAGGTTTATGAAGTGATATGAACGTAACATGTAACCCAGGGCTTCTTGAATACCAGGTTAGCAGTCTACCAACTGAGCTACACAACCATCACTGGTCAAACCTTTCAGACAGACATTTAGCAACACTCAGTAAAAGATTTAAATGTTCTTAGGACAATTTTAAGATGAAGACCATATTCTAGAGTTATGGGACACATCCAAGGATTTCAAAATGACCTTCACTACACTTAAAAGGGGAGAAAAATAGATGACTACTTAAGTTACAGCACTTGTATAAGATGGTATGGTGGAATCAGATGTCCTCTATAAACTCTTGAGTTCTGAAGTGCTTGGTCTCCAGCTGGTGACAATTTCAGAGGTAGAGTCTCACTGGAGGAAGTGTATTCCTGAGGGCAGGCTTTGGGGGTGCTATAGCCAGCTCTCTCTTTTGCCACAGCCCAGCTCACTCTCTTGCTGCTGTTTCCATCTGCTATGGCAGAAGTGACGTCCAGACTGTTCAGGCCATGCTTTCCCCTGGCATCATAAAGTTTCTGCAGGAGAATGTAGGCCAAAATAAACTTTTTCCTCCCATCAGCTGTTTTTGATAGAATGTTTTGTCCCAGCAACGAGAAGGTAACTACAACAGATGGAATGATACAGACTCCCTAAAATTCCTTTTTTTTTTTTTGGTTTTTTGAGGTAGGGTTTCCCTGTAGCCCAGGCTGACCAGGAATTTACTATACAGTCTCAGGATGACCTCAAATTCACTGCAATACTCCGACCTCTGCCTCTGCGTGTGCTGGGATTAAAGGCATGCGCCACCACAACACATGGATCTAGTGTAGGCCGGAGGAAGTCCCTGCCCTCAACACTACATCTAACAGGAGATGTATATAATATCCAAGTAAAATAATTTCAGATGATAGGGCTATAGAGAAATAAAGTAAGGTGACCCACTGGTCAGAGAATGGCTATCTCTTAAAAAGTGAAGCCTGAGAGAAATGTGGTTGAGTTTTTTAGGGAAAATAACAATTTTACAGGACTAAACTTTGCATCCCCAAGAATCTCAAAATGCCAGGATAAGTGGAGATAACATAACAATGGAGGAAACAGCGGTAGGTGTGTATGAAGCAGGTGGGCTTGGAGATGTTGGAGCAGCACCACCTAATTCAGTGATCACTGCAGACATGTGGCTCCACGAGCATTGAAACACAGCTAGGCTGAACTTAAGAGACACTGCAAATGGATGACACACCTGATCAGAAAGACATCATATGAAAAGTTAAAAGACCCCGATGAATAATTTCTTAAATTCAGCATATGCTGGAAGCATTGTATTTTGGACTAAATAAAATATATTTCACAGGATTCCCTTTAGTAATGTGGCTATCAGAAAACTTTAAATTCCTTAATGTATTTCCTAGTCTGACCTGCATTATTTTTTTTTTATTGGCAGTGTTGGTATAGGTTACATAATCTGCAGTAAAAAGTTCAAATTTTATTTTCTGCATTGAAAACTCACTGGAAGACTTTGAGCCTGGAGCTACCATCATTTAATGAGCACACTGAAATGAGCTCTCCCCACAACATCAGCCACAGCAGACCATAGGGGAGCAAAGCCTGAAGGAACAATAAACATTAGATGACTATTAGAATCTTACAGAAAACAAAGGTGTTGAGGTAGATCATATTTAGGGTAAGTTCTGAGGGTGGAGCCAAGCCTAACTGTTTAGAACTCTTAGAATTCCTGGGCTAAAACAATCCCCCCGCCTCAGCCTCGAAGACTGGCTAGTAAGACTACAGCGGTACACTGCCTTCACCCCACACTTTGGTCAAAACTTTAAGATTTGCCAGGCGTGGTAGCACACCCCTTTAATTCCAGCACTCGGGAGGTAGCAGTAGGAGGATCACCCTGAGTTCGAGGCCACCCTGAGACTACATAGTAAATTCCAGGTCAGCCTGGAGAACCTACCTTTTTTAAGATTTGACATTGCTTATGAAAAATCTTTAAAATGTTCATATGTTTTGAGTCAGCACTTTTATATGACAAAGATCAAATCCTAAAGGATGATGATAAATAAACTTGCAATAGTTTAAAATATACAAAGACCAAAGATACAGGGGTCAAAATGTTAGCAGTTGCTATGAGTGGCTTTTCTTTGTATCTGTCTATTCATTCTAAAAAGTTAAGTAAGGGACAGTCTTTCCCAGGACCCTGGCACACACACTGCCTTTGCTGAATAATTAAATATGAAAATAATTTGAAAGCAGGGTAGTACAGCCCTACATAAACATCTATCTGCAAGCTACAAATACTAAAAATGTTCCTCTCTCATGCCTTCAAACAAGAACAGGTCACTCAAAGCTACAGTTATATTACTTACACACCACCCCCTCCACAAAATAGGGGAAATATTGCTCCATCATTTATTTGGAACCACGCTGTGGGGGATCCTTAAACCTAAACATACTTAAATGTGTGGTAAGCAGATCCTGGAGTAACACCACACATCAATATGTCATCCTCCCAAACTACAGTGCCACCTGGGTCCTAAACCTTCCTATAACAGCTGAGACATTTCACAGATAAAGTACTAAACTCATGACAGGTTCCTTTTACAAGAGCATGCTAAAGAAAGAAACTTGAAAGAAATTTAAAGGTAAGGAGAGAAAGGGCTGTTTTACTTTGCAAGACAGCAAGGTTTTTTTCTTTTTGTTCGTCTGTTTGTCGAGTTCTGTTTTTCGAGGTAGGGTTCTCTCTGGCCCAGGCGGACCTGCACTGGGTAGCCTCAGTCTGGCTTCGAACTCACAGCAATCCTAATCCTACCTCTGCCTGCTGAGTTCTGGGATTAAAGATGTGCGCCAAGTTGCCCAGCTTTTTTTGGTTTCTTATTTATCATTTCTTCATTGAAAAATGATTAGCAAATTGCGCCATTAATTTTGCAAGTTATTTGAAGGGATTCAGTGCCTAGAAATTGACAGAGATCTTGGTTTCTCATGCAAATGTTCAACCCCTAAGAACCAACAGCTATGGCAACTGAATCTGGTGTTTAAACAAAACAGAATCTTAAACTTTTGCATTCGGCTTATTTCTAAATCTGTCAATGTATTTTATTCCTGGTGAAGCAAAACTTTCTCATGCAATGTATAGCACTCGCTTTAAAGAAACTCTTGTACTTGTGCAACAAGAGCTGGAAAAAAAATGTTCATAGAGCACACTTGGCAAAAGCAACTTAAAAAAACTACGGCAACACTCAGGAGTTAGGAGATTAGCACATTATATTAAAGCAATGAAACGAATCACAGCCATACACTTTTTCCAAAGTTCAAAAGAACTCCAAATCACACTGTTTGGAGATACAAGTATGTGACAAAACTGGGTTCTTTAAAGGCCAGAGAACGATAAGCACAAAATCCACTAGACTCGAATGTTTACTTCAGCAAGAGAGGTAAAATGGGGTAGGCCAGATAAGAAACTCATATGCAAATGCAAGTTTGAGTCGTGTTCTAGTTCTTGGTTTGGGGGAAAGGAGGCATACATTTTTAGTACGTCTTATCTTTTGATGTCATATCGTTATATATGCGTGTTATTAAACATGGTTGCTTTTTTAAAACTTCTGGGATAAAGCCAACAAAAAATAATAAATCTCACTTTGCAAAAGGGATGGTTCACGCTTATACAAGTAAGTATGGCTACAATCAAAATAACACATGCAACTGTCTCCAAATTCTCCTATGAGGCCCCTGCCTCTTAAACACGTCTTTAAATGTAGAAAAAAACTTAAGGCAACCTGTTTTGTAAATGTTAATGCGTAAATTCTACAAAGTGGTCTCTCTGAAACCCCAAAGATAGTAAGTAAACCAGCGGGAGCCCTAAAGCCAGTGAAGTAATTACTATCCCATTAACCTCAAACGTTGACGGTATTTTACTTTAAAGAAATTAAATTCCGCATGTGAGGGCTGGAGAGATGGTTCATGGGTAAGGCGCTTGCTTGCAAAGCTGTGCACCCACGTTCGATTCCCCAGTACCCCCCAAAAGGCAGGCACACAAAGCGACGGATGCATCTGGGGTTGGTTTGCTCTGGCTCTTTCTTTCTTTCTGTTTTTCTTCCTCTCTGTCTCTTATCTTCTGTCTGTTTGCAAATTTAAAAAAAAATTTTTTTTAAATACCGCATTTGGTTTGAAAGAGGCGTTTCTTCCCGTCCCTCCAGCAGCCGAGCTAGGGAGCGTGCATGGCCTGGAGGTGACCCCGGGGCCCTGCTCTCCGCACGCCGGGCGTGACGGTCAATCCCAGCCCTTTCGTCCAGGAGCTCCCAGAGAAGTTCCAGTGACTGGCGAGCCGGGGCCCGGCGCCGCCTGTTTACACCAACTTGACCAGGCTGTGCGGCGACACGGAATCTCGAGCGGTCGGCCCCACAGACAAACTGGGTCCCCCGGCCGGCACCTCCCCCAAAGACCCCAGCCGCCGGGAACGCCCCGCGACTCCCCCGACCCCGCCCGGGCCGGGACCGCGCTCTCCGCCCGCCGCCACCTGCTGCGCCTCACCCCGCGCCCACCGCGCTTCCGGCTGGCCGGGCCCACGGGGCAGGGGCGGCGCCGACCTCCAGTCCGCCGGCCGGCCCGCCCGCGCGCGCTCCTCACCTGGCGGCGGCCCTCGGTGCCCGACGCGCTGCCGCTGCTGCTGCCGCTGCCGCCGCCGCCGCCGCCGCCACCGCCGCTGCTCGCCGCCGCCTCTGCTGCTGCTGTGTGTGTGGGGTGGGGGGGGACAGGTGAGGCCGCCGAACCCCTGGCTCGCTCCCGCCCCGCCGCAGCCGCCGCCGCCGGCCTTCGGTCCACTGTTTATTAAACTTTTCTGTTTGGCTGCTCGGCCTGTGACGCGGCCTCGGGAAGCACCTGCGATTGGCCGACACCGCGCGCTGACGCGGCAGCCCCAGCCCGCTGCCTAATTATGACCAGCGCGGGCGGGGCTGCGGGCGAGAGGATGGGGCGTGGCCGCGGCTCGGAGAGCACACCTATTGGATGAATCCGTGTGATGGGCGGGGACATGCAAATAACACCCACTTCCAATCCCAAGGTCCGCCCGTACCTTCCTAGTTCCCCCCCCCACCCCCAGCAGCCCTTGAAAGGCTTTAGCTTCCTCCGCGGGGGGAGGGTCCGGCGTGGTCCAAGGGAGAGTGGGGGGGGGGGTCTGGTGACGTAGCCCCGAGGCCTCGTCACCTCACAGGGAGAGGCGGCCCCCGGGTGGGACAGAAATCCGGAAGCGGCTGCGCCCCACCTGCGGCGTGTGGGAGGCAGTCTTGAGCCTCGCTCGCCCCCGCCCCCTGGTGCCTTCTGCGGACCTGGGCAAAGTCTGAGGTCCGAATGCTTGCCTGAACCTGAACCAGGACTTGCAAACTGGGGCTAGACGAGAGGCAAGGGTGCACCCATGGGTGCACATCTCAGCCTTAGGCCACAGCATGGATTCCAACCTCAGCTGTGGGGCGCGAGCCTCGCAGGAGGCAGGGTGATTGGGAGAGTAGCTCGCCTGACATTTTCCCCAGCTGGCCTGAATTTATTGTTTTAAATTTTACTGCCCTGTTAGGCATGGGTTTTTTTTTTTTTTTTTGGCTTTAATTTTGAATTTTAAAATATATTATGATTAAATAATTTTAATTAAAGTAATTAAATAGGGCTGGAGAGGTGGCTTAATGGTTAAGGCGCTTGCCTGCGAAGCCTAAGGACCGAGGTTCGATTCCCCAGTACCCATGTAAGCCACATGCATAAGGTGGTGCATGCTTCTGGAGTTGGTTTGCAGTGGCTAGAAGCCCAGGTGTGCCCATTCTCTATCTGCCTCTTTCTGTCTCTCAAATAAATAAGTAAAAGTATTTCTAAAAGAAAAAATAATTAAATATTAAATTTAAGTATTATTTAAATCATCACTGAATTTTTTAGTGCCCCCAGAAGTTTTTTGGCTGAAGAGTGCTCCCTACTGTTACAGTAGTGAGTCACACAGGAGTGAAACTGGGGTGTGGCTGACTGTGTACAGGTTTGGAATCTTGCTCTTGGCCGGTAGGATAAGAAAAGGTTGGTTGTAAGTGGAGAGGACCAAAGAGGCTAGGAAGAATTCAAGGAAGAGGTGGCATTGGTTTCTGACATGGAAAAGTACAGAAGCCTGCTGGGAAAGGAAACTCCCTAAGAGGCCCCAAGAGGCTATAAAAATCGAGCGTGTTCTGTTGGAGATGACAAGTCTCAGGGTCAGGGTGTACATCTAAAACATCTACAGCTAAACCTACGATGAGAACTAGGAGCAAATTGTTAAGGTGGCAGATGCTCACCCACAAATTAAAGTGTGTTTTTGCGAGGTATTCAGCTTCTATTCAAAATATGTACATGCAAAAAGTGGGCTAACCCAACAAGTGGATTTTTCCCAAGGCTATGTCATCTCTGATGGTGGAGTCAAGCTAGATTTTAAGCTCAACTATAACAGCTGAAAAAGTCCAAGTGGTTGGCTTTCTTTAGTGGGAAACAGGAAACTGTTAATAGAGCTAAGAGGGAAGATAAAGGCAAATTGTAACACGTGAAATATGGGGTTGGTGGCAGGAATAATTTTGCAGCCTAGAATTCTTTCAACAATTCACTGGTTTCTGGTCATTGGATATTTAAACTATAGGAAGAATTTAGGGTTTTATCTAGGGTTCAAATTGTTACTCAGACACCTTTCTAACTAGAATTTTGATTAATACCTAACCTTCCTAGGTCTCAATTTTCTACCAGTTTGGAGACTGACAGTGAGCAAAGCAAAGATCCTCATCTTTATGGGTTGTGAGTTCCAACAGAGGACATGCAAATAAACGTAATAGGACACCTGTGTGTTAGAAGTTAGTGGATGGTGACTGTCAAGATGGAAGAAAACATGCTGGGATGAAGGTTGACAGCACAAAGCACCCAAGTCAGGGCAAGTCTCATTGGGACAGGAAGGTGTAAATAAAATTGTAAGAGGTAAAAGTGTTATAAATTTAAAAAAAAAAATTAAGGGGGTGGTTACTAGAGAGATGGTTCTGTGGTTAAGGCACTTGCCTGCAAAGCCTAACAACGGGTTTGCTTCTCCCAATTCTCATGTAAAGCTGGATGCACAAAGTGCCACATGCATCTGGGGTTCGTGTGCAGTGGCTAAAGACCCTAGCATATCCACTCATATTCATTCTCTATTCTCTCTGTCTCCCCTTAAAAATAAATAAATAACGTAAAACAAGTGTGAGTTTGTGAGTTGAGCATTCCAGCATGAGAGGATGGACCTTCTCAAGCCAGGCACAGGGAACAGAGAAAAGGCCTGTGTTAGAGAGCCCCATGACCTTGGAAGAAGGGCTAGGTCAGGAAGGGCTTTGTGGGCTAGTGTGTATACCATGACTTCCTCTGAGTGACAGACCAGCACAGAAAAGAAACCTGGAATGCTCTAGGTAATTCAGAGGTTCATTCTACTTGCTAGATTGATAGTAGACCCATGAGTACCAACGTTGGGAGCAGGAACTTCTGGCAGGAAGGTTCTGTCTGATCCAACATGAGAGATGATGAAGACTTTAGTGGTTTGAATCAGATACTCCATGAACTTGTGTGCTCCGAATGCTTGGTGACAGTTTGGGAGGTGGAGCCTTGATGAAGGAGGTGTGCTGCTGGGAGTGGGTTTTGGAGTATTTATAGCCAGCTTCCACTTGCCAGCGATGGGCTTGCTCTCTTGCTGCTTTTTCCCACCTGCTGTGGCAGAGGTTATGTCCAGCCCCTCTTCATGCCATGCTTTCCCCTGCCGTCATGGAGCTTCCCCTTGAGACTGTAAGCCAAAATAAATTTCCTCCTATCAGCTACCTTTGCTCAGGTGTTTTTTCCCAGAAACAAGAAGGTAACTGCAACAGAGTTGTCACCAGAATGACAGCAAGGGAGGCAGTGAAAAGTCAACAAATTTTAGATATAATTTGAAGAGAAAGCCAACAGAATTTTCTGATAGACTGAATGATACATGGTATGTAGTGGAAAAAAAGATTAGTTAAAGGTCACACTAAGGGTTTTTTGTCTTGTGCATCTGAGGAGGGAAGTTGAGATAATTTTTGCATCCACTTATTTTGAATTGGAGACAATGGTGTATCTGAGTAGAAAGATCAGGCCCATAGTTGGATATTTGACACTGGGATTCGGGGCAGAGTTTGAGGGATCTATAAGTTCCGGTTCATTATATCATAGTTCTTAAGCCATAAGAATAACCAAGAGGTAAGCATAGTGACAATCAAGAAATGAGTCCCAGGGCTTGGGATTGAGGGTTCATAGGCAAGAGCAGGAGTTAAAGGCAAGACAAAGGAGAAGTAAGGGGCATAGTGGCCTGAAAGTCAAGAGCAAGGGGTGTCAAGTGATCAACTACATCAAAACTGCTTATTCAAATGCAGCACAACTAGCTGGTGCAGATAGCAACATGGAAATCTTGTGTATGGTTTAGTGCTGGCAGAAGTCTGACCAGGATGGAAATAAAACCTCCTTGGTAGGATGCTACAGATTAATATGATAATGCATGTGAAAGGCCTTCCCTAACTGACAAGGTTGTAAGCAAGTTCTTAGGGATTTTGTCTCAAGTGTATTTTTTTTTTTTGCATATGTTTGTATATGTGCATGTTCATGTTGATACAGGAATTTGGGGTATCTCTGAGAGCTATGGAGCTATTCTCAGCTCTTGGTTGGTCTTTAACCCAGGAGTTAGGGTGCCAGACGGCCACCATCACATAAAACTTCCACTGAGTCAGTGGCTTCTGGGTTCTTATCTTGTCAACCACGAGGTGAAGTTTAGAAATATTTTATTATAGAGATTAAGCGAAGGAAAGAGGCAGACCTCCTGTACAACAGAAATGGTTCCCCCGAGGTGGGGAAAAAAACTGCCTGGTGACTTTGACTGAGTTTTTGGCCTGCATAGGGGCTGAGCTGGTCAGTCCAATGTCCATGCCAGGTGTTTAGGGACCTTGCAGTCCTAAGCCTAGTTTCTAGGGAAAGAGAACTGTAGGGAAGACGTGATAAGGAAAGCCAAGACCTTTCTTCTTACGTTTCAAGCATCCTGCAAGGTGGAGACTGAGAAGACTCCTCTAGGGAAAGAGAGATAAGGAAGAATGTGATTTCCCCTTACAGGCTCAAGGACATTTCTTGCTTTTATGCACTTTTAGTCTACTTTAGGGGGTCCTGTTAACCCTAAACTGCCTCAATTATGTGTGTATGTGCAGATGGAGGCCAGCTGTCAGCGTCAGGTATCTTCCTTAGTCATTCTCCACTTAATTTTTTTTAAATTTTGTTTATTTATTTGCAAGCAGAGAGAGAGGGGGGAGAGACAGACAGAGAGAGAATGGACGCACCAGGGTCTCTAGCCACTGCAAACGAACTCCAGACGCATGTGCCCCTTGTGCATCTGGCTTTACGTGGGTCCTGGGGAATCGAACCTAGGTCCTTTAGCTTCACAGGCAAATGCCTTAACGACTAAGCCATCTCTCCAGCCCTCCAATTTTTTTTTAAGATAAAGTCTCTCAAGGAACCCACACTAGCTAGCCAGTGAGCCCCAGGGATTCTTGTGTCTTGGCCTCCCCAGTGCTGGATTCCAGGTGTACACCAACATGCCTGATTTGTGCCTGGGTACTGTGTATCTGAACTCAGGTTCTCAGAGTTGTGTCATAAGCACTTTACCAACTAAACCATCTTGCCACTCCCTTAAATATATATTTTTGGGGGGCGTGGGGTTCAAGGTAGGGTCTCACTTTAGCCCAGGCTGACCTAGAACTCATTCTTTAGACCAGGCTGGCTTTGAATTCACAGTGATCCTCCTATCTCAGCTTCCCGGGTGCTGGGCTTATAGGTGAGTGCCACCATACCCTGCTTCCTTAAGTGTATTTTTACCCCAGGTCTTCTTTGGTTTATCATTGTATTAACTTTGGCATCTAACATAGTTGATGGTCATTTATATTTGTTATGAATTTACAGAAATGGGGTTTACATGGTCATTACTTTTTTATTCTAAATCTATATTGAGAAATTGAAAGATTATAGCACTATGTATACAATGTCTCCTGTGAGATCTGTGGTATTAAGAAAAGTATGTAAGCTGGGCATGGTGGCGCACACCTTTAATCCCAGCACTCAGAAGGCAGAGGTAGGAGGATCGCCGGGAGTTTGAGGGCACCCTGAGACTACATAGTTAATTTCAGGTCAGCCTGGGTCAGAGTGAGACCCTACCTTGATAAACCAAAAAAAAGAAAACAAGAAAGAAAGAAAGAAAGAAAAGCATGTAAATTTAGGGATATATCTGTATATCTGTACCTTACAGGGTTGTTGTGAAGTGTGATAGTTTATACTGATTGTCAATTTGACAGGATTTAGAATCATCTGTGAGGGATTATGTAGATTAGGTTAGGCTCTGTGCAGGTCTGTGAGGTATTATGTGATCTTGATTAGAGTAATTAAGAAGGGAAGAGCCCCCCCCCCTTAACTTTGGAGAGCACCATCCAGGCGCTGAGATCCCAGACTTTATAAAAAGAAGTGAGCTGGCTTCATGCTCTGCCCTGCTCTCTCACTGTTGAATTGAACATGAGCTGCTCCTGCCTCCATGCTTTCCCTACCAAGAGGGACTGGAACCCGGAACTGTAAACTGAAATAAACCCTTGCTCCCTTAAAATGATTTTCTTGGTCAGGTATTTTGTACCAGCAAGAAGAAGTCAGCTAATTCTGTATTGGTATCCATCCAGCGAAGGTTCCATCCCTTTCCTTCCAGCTTGTGTCCATGGACACTGAGATCTGGCAGTAAGAGACATGCCCTCCTCCCAGTGATTTGCACAGGGAAGAGGGGACAGGAGCAGTGAGTGAGCAGAAGCACATGAAACCTCCCAGCAGAGAAGAGAAACCATGTATTTATGGCCACGGGCCTGTGGTCCATGGCCAGTCAGTTGCAGCTACCTGTCATTATCCCTCCAGCCCATGCTCTTCCCCATCCAGACTAGAGGGCTCAGTGTCTGTTCATCACAGCTGCTCCATATGTTCAATCTCTCGTTTTTCCTTCCACCTCCTGTTAGCCCAAGATTGCCTAATGGTGGCAGTTATTAATGCTAGAAATTCATCTTTTTTTTATTTCCAGCTGCTTTATTGAGAGTTAATATACTTTTCATCAATTTAGCAGTTTAAATGATACAATCCAATAATGTTTATTACATGCATAGTAGTACAGACATGACCACAAATTTTGGAACATTCTGTCACCCCCACCCCCCAAAAAAAGATATTATGGGCCCATTAGGATTCCCTCCTTTGTTATGGTGTGGATACGAAATGTCTTCTCCAAAAGTCTCATGTGTTGGGGCTTTGCTTCCTATCTGGTGGCCTTATTTGGAGAGGAAATTATGCAGAGGGACCTAGCTGGAGGAAGTAGGTGTCTGGGAGCAGGTTCTTGGGGACAGGTTGCTTTCTTTTACTCTGTTCCGTGTCCACAATGAGGTGAAGAAACTCCTTCACCACACATTCCCACTCCATGATGCTCAGTCCAAATTCATGGGGCCAAGCAAACACCTCTAAAACTATGAACCAAAATAAATTCGTTCTCCCTTTCGTTGTTTATGCCAGACAGTCCAAGAATTTATCATATCTCACAGTGGACCAGGCATTCAGTTGCTGCCTCACCGAGCCCTCTGTGAAGAAGTCATAGGGAACCATTAACCTGTGCTGGCTGCCGATCTGGGCCTCTTTCCTTGTGTTCTTTTACAGCATGGAACTTTTGTGAGGCAGAGGCATAAGCTTGGTCTCTTTTGCTCTTCTGCTTTTTGTTGTTCAAAGACACAAGACTGACCCAGATTCAAGGGTAAGGAGATGGGCTCTTCCTTTTGAAGTAAGGAGGTTGCACAGGCTTTATGGGAATGTGGATCTAGTCCACCAATCTGCATGTTCCAAGCAGACTCCAGGGCGCACTTCTAGCTAAGGGGAGCTGGGCAGAGAGGAGTGTGGCCAGAGCAAAATCTGGAGTTTTCCCTTAGAAAACTCCTCAAGGTCTAATGTGCATTTACAATTTCCTCTAATGCTTTTGCCAAAGCCTAAACCAAAGGCTCTGAAACTTTCTGGGCTTAAGACCTTCTTACATTCTTTTTTGGTTTGTTTTATTTTGGTTTTGTTGAAGCAGGGTCTCACTCTAGCCCAGGTTGAGCTCTAAACTCACTCAGGTTGGCTTTGAATTCATGGTGATATTCCTACCTTATCCTCCTGAGTGCTGGGATTTCTTTTATATTCTTAAAAATTGTTGAGAGGGGCTGGAGAGATGGCTTAGTGGTTAAGCACTTGCCAGTGAAGTCCAAGGACCCCAGTTCAAGGCTCGATTTCCCAGGACCCACGTAAGCCAAATGCACAAGGGGGCACATGCATCTGGAGTTTGCTTGCAGTGGCTGGAGGTCTTGGCGTGCCCATTTTCTCTCTCTCTCTCTTTGTCACTCTCAAGTAAATAGATAAAAATAAACAAAAAATTTTAAAAAATGTTGAGAATGGCTCAGCAGTTGAGGTACTTGTTTGTAAAGCCTAAGGACCCAGGTCCAATCCCCTAGAACCGAAGTAAAGCCAGTTTGTTTGCAGTGGCTAGAGGCCCCAGTGTACCCATTCTATCTATCTCTTCCTCTCTCTCTCTTTCTGTGTCTCTCTCTCTCTCACAGAATAAATAAATAAAAATCTTATAAAGGAAAAATATGCTGAGAATTGACAAAACATTTTGTTTATATGGATTACATCTATTAATATTTACTTATTAAAAAGAAAGGCATTTAAAAACACTAATTATGCAGGGTGGAGAAATGGCTTAGAGATTTAGGCACTTGCCTATTTTCTGTCTCTGTCTCTCTAAATAAATAAATAAATAAATAAATAAATAAATAAAAGATTTTAAAACACTAATTATATAAAAATAGCAGTACCAGGCCTATTATTACATGTCCGCATAAGGAAGATTTTAAAATTTTTATCTTACTTTATTTATTTGACAGAAAGAGGAAAAGGCAGATAGAGAAAGAATGGGCATGCCAGGGCCTCTAGCCACTGCAAACGAACTCCAGATGCTTGTGCCCCCTTGTGCATCTGGATTACATAGGTACTGGGGAATCGAGCCTGGGTCCTTAGGCTTCACAGGCAAACGCTTTAAATGCTAAACCATCTCTCCAGCCTCCATATAAGGAAGTTTTAAATAAAAAATAACTAATTCTTTAGAATTTTTTAGTGAGAAGAGTTGTATTGTGTTGCATTTTTTTGTGCATCCCTTCCATATTCAGTGTAACATCAGATGGCTTGGTTCTCATATTGAAATCTGCCATTTTATTGATTTATTCATTATTTGTTTATTTAATTTCTGTGTGTGTGTGTGTGTGAGTGTGTACAGAGAACAACCTTACATATTAGTCTTCATCTTCCCCCTTGGTTGAGGAAGGGTGTCTTCTTGTGTTCTGCTGCGTACTCCACGCTAGCTGGCCTATGAGTCCTGCCTCTGCCTCCCGCAGGCGTGCTGGGGTTATATATGCCAGACTCCAGTGTTGTGTGGGTTCTGGAGATCCAATCTCAGGTCATTATGCTTGCACAGCAAGCATTTTTACCTACTGAACCACCTCCCTAGTCTCGTTATTTAATTAATTAACTAACTTTGTATCCCTATGCTTCTCAGGCTGGCCTTGAATTTCTGGGCTCCTGTGACCTTTCCAACCCTGCCTCCAAGTCTCTCTAGATACAGTTCCTGTTTCGCACCTAATTCAGTCTGTTATAATGTCACTCATTATATAGCCTCTGTCAGTATATACTCAGGAGACAACAATGGGGAAAAAGTGAAATAATGACTTAGTAGGAAGAAACTAATTTTGACCATTGAAGAATTTTTTTTTTTTTGACAGACTTCCCTATGTAGCCTAGGCTGACTTTCAACTCTTGATCCTCCTGCATCAGCCTTCCTCACACTAGAATACAGCATGCATCACTACAGTGAGCTAATTTTGGCTGCTCAAAAGGGCCCCAGCCATGTATGGTTCACACTTTGGGTACCACTGTTCTAAACTACCACCATGTGTCTTGAGATGGTTAAAGGGTGTTATCCTTGGAGAGGGTGCTCCCACTGCTCGTATACTCTGGACTGGACACTGGCCATTTGTATGACTCCATCCTTGTGCTTGTACTAATTCCTACCGAACGCCTACACCCCTAAAGTCCAGTAGACATGTTCTTGGCGATGGCTTTCTTGACTCCCATAGGCAAAATTAGGGTTTCTCTTTTCTGTGTTTTCACATACTTTATCTTTCTTTTGCAATAGCACTTACTGTGTTAAATTGAAATTTGACAATCTGCATGCTTATTTCCTTCCTATTTAGACTAGAAAATTGCTTCTCTGAAGTTTGCTATTTTCTTTCTTTCTTTTTTTTTTATTGCCATAAGGTAAAAGTATAAATTTGGTCCATTTTCAAGTCTCAAGCCAATTATCCTAACAAATGTATTAATGCCCCCCCCTTCTCCATGGTTTTGTGGGAGGCCTCCTTTGCCGTATGTAATTTTATATACTGTGATTCTAGAAACAAGCCTTTCCACTAGCAATAGTATGCTGCTAAAACAGAGTGTTTGTTGTTTGTTTTTGAGGTAGGGTCTCACCCTCACCCAGGCAGACCTGGAACTCACTCTGTAGTCCCAGGCTGGCCTCAAACTCAAAGCAAGTCTCCTAACTCTGCTTTCCAAGTGCTGGGATTAAAGGCATGCACCACCAAGCCCAGTTCCAACAGAGTGTTTTCATTTAAGAGCAAGGACTGCATTTTTCATCACATTGCTTAGTGCTACTCCACCATCCATTGCTTTTCTGCATTTTATTTGAAGTTCTGCTCTGCTTATGTCTCCAAGTTAACTTCAGAATAATTTTCTGAAACCAGCCACAGTTGTGTGTGTCTGTAATCCCAGCACTTGGGAGGTAGAGGTAAAGGGGTCAGGGTCATTTTGGCTATATATTCAGTTCATGTGAGATCCTGTGTCAATAAGCAAATAAAATGAAATGAACAATAATAATTTTATAAACTTCCCAAGAAATATTGTGTCAGGATATTATGTAAAAGTGTATTCAGTGAAAATGACTTGAGTGAGGAGGGACAAATAGTTACTTCATAGTATCTGAATGGCTCATTATCATGAATGCCAATTTGTTGTCATGGCCAGACAGGCCTGGTGGTATACACCTGTGGTCCCTGAGCTCAGAAGGCAAAAGCAGGAAAATTGGGAGTTGGAGGCCACATTGGGCTGTGTAGTGAAACCTACCTCAACAACAAAAGAAATCTACAGTCTTTCTTTCACCATTTATTGTCTTTCTTTTTTTTTTTTTTTTACAAAACATTTCTTTTAAAAAATATTTTATTTCAATTTATTTATTTGACAGAGGAAGAGGAAGAGAGAGAGAGAGAGAGAGAGAGAATGGGCGCACCAGGGCCTCCAGCCATTGCAAACAAACTCCCGACTCATGCACCTCCTTGTGATTCTGGCTAATGTGGATCCTGGGGAATCGAACCTGGGTCCTTTGGCCTTGCAGGCAAACACCTTAACCACTAAGCCATCCCTCCAGCCCTACAAAGCATTTCTTGAGCATGTCCCCCTGATTTAATGTAACAGTGAAATATTAAAGAGAAAGACTTGTGAGCATTGTGTTTCTTGTTAATCATTCACTTATAGTCAGCTTATTTTGTTTTGTTTCAGTTCTGGAAATTGGACCTAGGGCTTTGTTCTTGCTGGGCAAGCACTCTTACATCCCTAGCCCTCTTTGAATGGTTACTATTTTTTTTTTTTTTTTTTTTTTGAGATAAGGTCCTGCTAAGTTGCCCAAGTCACCTTTGAACTTGTTTTGCAGCCTGGGATGGCCTTGAATTTGTCATTCTCCTGCTTTAGCTTCCTAAGTAGCTGAAATTACAATCCTGTGCCAACAAAACTAATTTATATGATGCTTAAATTTTTTTTTTTTTGAAAAACCAGGGTCTTACTCCAGCCCAGGCTGACCTGGAACTCACTCTGTAGCTCCAGGCTGGCTTTGAACTCATGGCAGCCCTCCTCCCGCAGCTTCCTGAGTACTGGGGTTAAAGGTATGTGCCATTATTATTATTTTTTATATACTGTGGATGGAATTTCTCTTTTTCTTATATTTTCTTTTTAAAAATATTTTATTTATTTGAGAGAGAGAGAGATGCACCAAGGCCTCTAGCTACTGTAAACCAATTTCAGACACGTGCGTCGTCTTATGCATCTGGTTTACGTGGTATTGAGGAATCAAACCCAGGTCCTTGGGCTTCATAGGCAAGCACCTTAACCACTAATCCATCTCTACAGCCCCTTTTCTTATTTTTTTTCTAACTTAATGATGATAATATATCAACTTAAGGTGTCTGCTTTATACTCTGATCCTGCAGTGGTTCCTATGGACAAGAGAGGATAAGGCAGCAGAGGCTGATCACTGGCTGGTAGCAGTGGTGATTCTCCCTCCTAGTAGCATGGAGGTGGTTGGAGCACAGGATCACCAAGGCCAAAGCCTCTTCTGCTACTGCTAGCCACCTCCCATCTCCCTCCTGCTGGAAGACAAGCAGACGCAAGGATACTCATGGCCTGCCAAGGGGCTCACAGATAATTCTAAACAGCCTCCCCCTGGGATGCATGTAGGACTGGTTTCCAGTATTATTCCTTTTTTATTTGTTGTTTATTTTTCAAGGTAGGGTGTCACTCTAGCCCAGGCTGACCTAGAATTCACTCTGTAGTCTCAGGGTGGCCTCAAACACATGCCAGTTCTTCCTCTGCCTCCTCTGTGCAGGGATTAAAGGCTTGTGCCACCACACCCGGCTCCATTGTTATTCTTAATAAGTTCATCAGTCTCTGCTTGACTCACAGACTTAACATGTTTGGGGTCAGGTTTTTTTTACTTTATGTTTTTGGGAGGTGGTGTTATTTTTTGAAACAAGCTCTCGTGTGGCCCTGGCTGGCCACAGACTGGCAATGTAGCTGAGGATGAACTCTTTTTTTTGTTTGTTTGCATATGGCGTGTGTGTGTGTGTGTGTGTGTGTGTGTATGATGTCTATTGTGTATACATGTGTGTATGTACATGTGTGTGTGCAGATGTGGGCAGTCCATGCAAGTGCATGCAGAAGCTAGAGGAGAATATCTTGTGTCCTTTTATCATTCATCTACATGTTTCCTTAAAATGGGGTGGGGTCTCTCCTTCTACCCAGAGCTGCTGTCTATAAGTGAGCCTGGAACTTATTCTCCAGTCACTGCCCCCTGAAGACTGGGGTGTGTGCATGGTCATGGCCAGCATTTTATTTTTGTTTTGTTTTTTCAAGGTAGGGTCTCACGCTAGCACAGGCTCACCTGAAACTCTCTCTATAGTCCCAGCCTGGCCTTGAACTCAGAGTGATCCTCCTACCTCTGCCATCCAAGTGCTGGGATTAAAGGCCTGTGCCACCATGCCTAGTTTATGCCCAGTTTTTTACATGGGTTCTGGGAAGTCGAACTTGGCAGTCTCTGGTCCTAGAGGCTCTCATGCTTAAGCAGCAAGTGTTTTTAACTGCTAACTCCATCTCCATAGCCTGAAAATGAGGTCTTTCTTTTAAATACTTGATTTACTATGTATTTGCAAGCAGGGGCTGGGTTGGGGGAGAGAATGAGAATAGATACACCAGGGCCTCTTGCTACTTCAAAGGAACTCCAGTTGCATGTACCACTTTGTGCATCTGGCTTTACATGGATACTGGGGAATCTAACCTGGGCCTTCAGGCTTTGCAAGCAAGCACATTTTTTAACCACTGAGCCATCTCTCCAGCCCATCCAAGGATAAATTTTTTTGTTTTGTTTTTGGAGGTAGGGTTTCACTGTAGCCCAAGTTGACCTGGAATTCACTATGTAGTCTCAGGGTGGCCTTGAACTCACAGTTATCCTCCTACTTCTGCTTCCTGAGTGCTGGTATTAAAGGTGTGCATCACCATACCTGGTTAAGGATGAATTCTTGATCCTCCTGCCTCCACCTTCCAAGTGCTAGGATTCCAGACAGCTTCCTGAGTGCTAGGATTGCAGGTGTGTTTCATCACATCTGGCTATCAATTTTTTTTTTTTTTTTTTTTTTTTTTTTTTTTTTTTTGGTTTTTCGAGGTAGGGTCTCATTCTAGCCCAGGCTGACCTGGAATTCACTATGGAGTCTCAGGGTGGCCTCGAACTCACGGTGATCCTCCTACCTCTGCCTCCCAAGTGCTGGGATTAAAGGCGTGTGTCACCACGCCCAGCTGGCTATCAATTTTGATAGTAGAGATTTCTTTATTATAACATCCCTCATTTCACTGAAACTTCAAATGTATTTTACTCTCAATATTCCAGGGCCAGTGTGAGTGAGTTGCTTCTGAGTACTAACATGTGAAATCATCTGCTGAGAGTCTGGCTGCAAACCCAACGGGTACTGCAAGAACTGTGGGTAGAATTTTCCATTTGGTTTAGAAAGCTTTGGTTTTTTTTTTTATTGTTATTGTTCTTGTTTTGTTTTTGGTTTTGTTTTTCGTGGTAGGGTCTCACTCTAGCCCAGGCTGACCTGGAATTGACTATGTAGTCTCAGGGTGGCGTTGAACTCATAGTGATCCTCCTACCTTTCCCTCCCTCCTCCTTAGTGCTGGGATTAAAGGTGTGCACCACCATGCCCGGCCCCGTTGCCATTATTAACATAGACTTTCTTATTTGTTTATTTGCTTTTAAGAGAGAGTCTTGCTGTGTAGCCCAGTTGGTTTTTAATCTGAGGCAGTCTTCCAACCTTGGCCTCTCAAGATCAGAAATTTTAAGCATATACCACTTAATGTAGCCTTTTTGAATATACCAGTATATCTAAAGCCAGCATGTGTCAAACAGAAAAAAGGGAGGGTTGGTCACCATACAAGCAGAAAGATAGCATGTGCATCTGGAGTTCACATATCCTGAACGAGCTGGCAAGGCTGTTCCTCTTATAAAGTGAAAGTCTTTGGCTTCTCAACTAGGCTCTCCCAGTTATTAAGTGTCTAATTTATCTAACAGATTTCTTTTTTCCTTCTTTCTCATTTTGAATTTATAAATCAGAACTTAATTAATACTCCCATCATGTGAATCTTATGTGAGTCTGTTGATGAGAAATGAATGTAATATCAAAACTAGTGTTCTGAAATGTGAGGCAGTGTCTGATGTCACTTTGTGAGGGTAGGGCATGCTACTCAATGGAGCCTCTGGGGACATCACACTGTCCCCATCAGGCACAGCAAGATCAAGATTACTATCCTTGGTACTCTATGTTTCACAAGGGCATTTCCTTCTCCTGAGATCATAGAGTGAATACATATTCACTTACAGGTGAATGTGCCTCTTTTATACTATACTTGATAAGTTTCCTCATTGGCTTTCTTTCTCCTTCAGTAATTCTTCCCATTGGTATTTTTAGAACTGTCTTTCTTCCAGCCTGCATCTATCTGGTTTAATACCCTTTTAGTTAAAAAGTTTCAGAATATCCAGCATTTGAACATTTGCCTCATGAAGATATTTGCAAACACTGGGTGGTTTAACCAACAGGTCACCTTGGCAGATTACCTCCTTGTATTGTCATTTCTGTAGCATGACACTATTTGGACCATAGAAAATCCAATTGAGCCACAAGGCAGGTAGAAACAACCTGAGATACAGCTCCCCCCAGAGATAGAGATCCTAGTTACCCCCAGTGAAAACCAACAGCCACTGAAGAATGCCCTCAGGGAAATGGAAGTTGGGGGGGGGGGGGACACACTACAACCTATGTTAAAAATTGATAAAGAAAAAGAAAAGAAAATCCAATTGTCTTGTCCCAGACCACATAGCTAGGAACAGCAAAATCACTGTCTAATCTACACTAGTTGCCAGTCTTTTTATTTATTTATCTATTTTCAAGCAGGAAGAGAGAGAAAGAGGGCCTCTAGCCACTGTAAATAAACTCCAAATGCATAAACTGCTTTGTGCATCTGGCTTTATGTGGGCACTGGGGAATTGATCCCAGGTCATCAAGGCCTTGCAGGCAAGCGCCTTAACAGCTGGACCACCTCTACAGCCCAAGATTCTGGCCTTTTTATCTTTTTTAGATCCTGTCCAGAACCTGGAACACACATCTACATTTCCAAAGTTTAACTGAGAGGATAAGCATCTCCAAGCTTCCTGTCTTGACTCATCCATTGGATCTTTTCCTTGGTTGGGTTTTTAAGATTTGTAACAAAAGGGCTAACCATTTCCTAAAGCTTTTCTATGTTGATTGTTTCTCCAGAGTTGAAGAGAAATTCACACAATAAGAGAACATTTGATACTAACTGACATGTAGTGAAAAGAATTTAGTTTAACATGATTATATAATAAGTTATGTTTCTAAAGAAACAAATTTCCCAGATAAAAGTGTATTTTTCTACTGAATAAAAATATAATCCAGAGGATAAGAAGCTCTTGTGATGGCTTTTATAATCCCAACACCTTCTGTCCATCAAAAAGGACTATATAGAAGGTAAAACCTCCCTCATGATTTTTTTTTTTTTTTTGAGGTAGGGTTTTACTCTACACCAGGCTGACCTGGAACTCACTATGTAGTCTCAGGGTGGCCTTGAACTCACAGCAATCCTCCTACCTCTGCCTCCCAAGTGCTGGGATTAAAAGGCATGCGCCACCATGTCTGGCTCCTCCTGATTTTTTAAAAGTGCTTTTGTTTCATGTCCAAAATGGGACTTAGCCAAATATCATCCACACATTCCAGGATTTATTTTATCATTCTATTGTAATTAGAAAATGCTGCCAAAAAAAGATAGATTCATTAAGTTGAGTAGTAGAAACTAACTTTATACTAACTGATCATTCTACATCAGGCCCTAAACTTGATTATATTCTTGTTTTATGCAATAAATGTTTTATTAGATTCATTATGTTCCTTGATGAAGACATCTCAGTACCCACACAAATAGAGTCAACTGATTTTTGACAGAAGTGCAAAGGCAATTTCAGTGTAGCCAGGAGAGTTTTCCAACAGATGGTATTGGAATAATGGAACATTCATATGGGAAAAAATGAACCAAGATAGATGCCTGGTGCTTTCACAAAAATTAGCTTTAAATGTATCATAGATGTGAGTATAAAACACAATACTATATAAGACTTACAAAAGAAAACAGAAGAGAAAAATCATTTAAATGTGGGTTTACTGACAGGTTTAGACAATATACATAAAAAATCCTATATATAAAAATAGGTAAATTGGAGGCCAGATGTGGGGGCTCACACTTTTAATCCCAGCATTTGAGAGGCAAGGGTAGGAGGATCACTGAGTTTGAGGCCAACCTAAGACTACATGGTGAATTCCAGGTGAACATGGACTAGAAAGAGATCCTACGTTGAAAAAAATGACAACAAAAAGCAAGGTGGACTTTATTAAAATTAATTTTTACTCTGTGAATGAGAAGATAAGGGATGGACTGGGAGAAAAGATCGACAAAGCGAGGTGTGGTGGTACACACCTTTAATCCCAGCACTTGGGAGGCAGAGATAGGAGGATTGCTGTGAGTTCAAGGTCACCCTGAGACTACATAGTCAATTCCAGGTCAGCCTGAGCTAGAGTGAGACCCTACCTCAAAAAAATTTTTAAAATAAGGTAGACAAAACACATTGATAAAGGACTTATACTCAAATGTTTAAAAGCTCAACAATTAGAAAATATACAGCCTGGCATGGTATTGTACACCTTTAATCCCAGCTCTCAAGAGGCTGAGGAGGCAGGAGGATTGCTGTAAGTTTGAAACCAGTCTGCGGCTACAGAGTGAGTTCCAGGTCAGCCTGGGCTAGAGTGAGACACTACCTCAGAAAAACAAAAACAATAAACAAAACAACAATAAAAACATGCACCTGGATTTTTTTTTTCTATTGGGCCAAGTTCCTGAATAGACCCTTCACTGAAGAAAATGTACAGGTGCCAAGTAAATATATATGAAAAGGTGTCCAACATCATTTGTCAATAGGGAAATTAAAACTAATAAGGTGCATTGCTATTATCCCAGCAATTCAGGAGGTAGAGGGAGGGATATCGGGAGATCAAGGTTCACCTCAGCTACATATGAAGTTTGAGACCAGCCTGGGCTACATGAGACCCTATCTCAAAAAGAAATCATAATTACAACAATGAGGTAGTTCGTGGTGACATACCTATACTCCCAGCAGAGACAAAATGATTACCACAAGTTCAAGGCCAACTTGGGATACAAAGTAAGACCTTGTCTTAAAAAAAGGGAGGGTTGGTCTAAAGAGATGGCTTAGCAGTTAAGGCACATGCCTGCAAAGCCTAAGGACCCAGGCATGGTTCTCCAGGTCCCATGTAAGCCAGATGCATATGGTGGCACATGTGTTGAGTTCATTTGCAGTGGCTGGAGGCCCTGGGGTGCCCATTCTCTCTCTGTGTCTCTAATAAATAAATACATCTTTAAAAAATAGGGGCTGGGGTTATGAATAAGTGGTTAAATGCTCTTGTTTATAAAGTCTGTTGGCCTGGGGTTCAATTCTCCAGCTACCATGTAAGTCTGGATGGGCATTCTTTTGCAGTAGCAAGAGACTCTGATGTACACATAAATAAAACAGAAAAACGTACATATCATATATGAATGAATAAATATAAGACAATAATAAAGTACTGCTTTGTACCTTTATAATGATTAGAATCCATGTGGAACTGGATTAAATTCAGTTTGGAGATTTGGTGGGTATTCATGTTTAAGTTAATATGAGGTGGACATATACAGGAAGGTTCATTCTAATATATATATGTATATATGTTTCAGTGTGCATATATTTTCTTGCTCTCTCAGCTGAGAGGGCCTCAAAGCCATGACAACCTGGTAAAAACCATCTCATTTAGCCCCAGATCTTGGTTTCTAGCATGCACCCATAAAAGGAAGCAGGGCAAGTCGGAAACATGGCTGCTTCCACGTCTGGAACAGGAAGTATACATGGTATGACTAGAGCATCTTGCAGTGCCAAAAAGTAAAACCACATTCAAGATCACCATCTCAGTGGGGTGTCAGAAGTGACATGATGGCCAAGTGAGAGAGTACCCAATAACCAAAGCTGGAACAATTGGGATAACAAAACAAGTAGCGTAGTACTGGGTTAGAACCCAGAGTGCAAGACACCCATGAACGCACACTAATGCACATAAATGATCAAATAAGTAAAGGAGGCAAAAAGAGACACACCTCCCATGCCAGGGCAAGCCACAGGACTTACAGAGGTACTTCACCCTGAGAAAGATGGGGTGTCACTCCCACCTCCTGGAGTGTGTGCTCTGTATGGAGATGAGGAAAGAGTGTCCACAGTGGGCAACTTCACAAAACATTATTAGCCCAGCCCCATGACCAGTATCAACACCATCAGAGATAAGTCATGTTTTACAGCCTGTTCCCTTGAGAAGTTTCCTCTGTGGTCATTCTCCCCCAAATCCATAGCCTCAGTCCAGTAATTAGAAAAACTTCAGAATGTTCTGCTGCCATCACTGAGTGGTACTCAACACCTTCAAGGTCATCCCAAACAAGGAGAGGGAGAAGCTGTTACTGTCACTGTCACAGTCTGGGAGCCCCTGAGGATGCATTGACAGTGAAATGTGACGTGGTATTCTCGGTTGATCCAGAAATAGATGAGGGACATTAAATACACACTGAGGAAATCTGAATCAGGTGGGACTTCAGTTGATAGCATGTCAGTATTGGTTCATTAAGTGTGAGAAATGTATCACAAGAGACTAATAATAGCAGAAGCAGGATGGGCTAAATGAAGACCCTGTATAATCATTTCCCCATAAATCTAAAGCTATTTTAGTATAAAAATTAAAACATGAACTATTCTTGGGATGGAGAGATGGCTCAGTGGTAGTACTTGCTTTCAATACCTAATGACCCAGGTTCAATTCCCCAGTACACATGTGTAAAGCCAGATGCACAACGTGGTGTATGCATCTGGAGTTTGTTTGCAGTAGCTAGAGGCCCTGGTGCACCCATTCTCTCTGTCTCTTTCTTTGCAAATAAATAAAGAAAAATTAATTTTTTTTCTGATTTATTTTTTATTTATTTATTAGAGACAGAGAGAAGGACACAGAGGGAGACTGAGTGAGAATGGGCATGCCAGGGCCTGTAGCCACTGCAGATGAACTCCAGACGCATGTGCCCCCTTGTACATCTGGCTTACGTGGGACCTGGAGAATTGAGCCTGGGTCCTTAGGCTTCACAGGCAAGTGCCTTAACTGCTAAGCCATTTCTCCATCCCAGTAAATAAAATATTAAACAATATATAAACTATACTAAAATAAAAGGCACATTTAAGATGGCATTTATTTTACTTATTTAAGTGATGACTTCAATCATTCCTCCAAACCCATTTCTTCTCTAAGAGATGATGTGCATCAGTGCCCTGCCTTGGCCAGGCCTCAGGTTCCTGGACTCTACTACTAGACACAGTTGATGTGTCCTACATAATTAAGTGAGATGGGCAGATACTCAGCCATAGCTGGAAACCAACTGCTGATGTCCGGAAGACAAACTCCTTTGCTGTTTTCTGAATGCCCCTGTAAAATATATATTTCCGTATTTCCCCCAAAACTGCCCAGGGAGGCTGAGCCACATGGGTTTTCTCAAGGAGCCCCCATGTCCTTTGCCCTCTGTTGGGCTTGGTGGATGGGAAACACAACTAGGAGGTGGGGTTCAGGGTGAAGTTGGTGTGCTCATTCTTGCTTCTAGCTCTGGTGGCTCACAGAAGGATGGGAACATTCTTCCACCAAAGCCACAGCCCTTCTCATCCAGACACTCCTTCAGGGTTCCACCAACCTCATCCTTATCAGCCCAAAGCACAGCCTCTGCTCAGCACTGCAGGGAGAGCTTATCACCAGCACCTAGCCACCCCACCAGTGCCCAGGGTACCAGACAGATAGGTGCTTGCCCCATTGGTCTTCTATAAATATTTGTTGAATACACGAATCAACCAATGAATTGCAGAGCATTCACCCTTGTGACCATGCCACCAAGTGGTTAGGACACTGGAGAGCTAGGGATGGGCTCAGATTGTGGCTCTTTTAATTGACTAGGTGAGGTAAGTTGTTTGAGTTCTCTGAGTCTCAGTTATTTACCTTTAAAGTGGAGATAATGATGTCTCCTTCACTGGGTTGGTTATATGAAAACAGACTATACAAAGTGCTTAGCATAGTGTCTGTAACAAAAATAAATGCTCAGTACACACTGCTTGTGTCACCTAATTAGTTATCTAGTCCAGTCATAGCTAAAATTAGATGGTCTATTGCAATAAATTAATGAATGAGGGCACAAATAAACAATTAGCAAGCAACCAAAATAATTGGCTTAGCATATATGATTCCCCAACTCCCCATGCAAAAAAAAAAAAAAAATATATGGCAAGCAAAGTTGTAAACATACTTAGCCTAGCTGGTGAGCAAGGAAATGTGCAGTAAAAGAACAATGAGCATTAGAAAATTAGAAAATTGCAAGCAAGTGCCTTCGGCTGCTGAGCCTTCTCCCCAGCCCTGGAGAAGAGATTTTTTTAAAAATATATTTTTATTTATTTGTAAGCAGAAGAGGTAGACAGAGAGAATTGGCATGCCAGGGGTTCCAGCCACTGCAAATGAACTCCAGATACATGCATCAGTTTGTGCATCTGGCTTTATGTGGGTACTGGGGAATCAAACTCAGGTCATTAGGCTTTGCAGGCAAGCACCTTAACTGCTGAGCCATCTTTTCAGCCCTCAGGAGAGATTTTAGCAGTTTTAATTGTAGGCTTTGGGGGAGAGAAAAGTACTTAGGAAAAATAGAGTTTATACTCAAGTGGGCTTTTCAAGAGAGTGTCGTGTCATCAGCAAAACCATTTTTTTTTTTTTTCTTTTTGGTAGCAGGGTCTCACTCTAGCCCAGACTGACCTGGAACTCACTCTGTGTCCCTGGCCGGCCTTGAGCTCATGGTGATCCTTCTACCTCAGATTCCTGAGTGCTAGAATTAAAGGTGTGGGTCACTACCCCTAGCATATGCTTTTCTTTAAGGAAAAAAAAAATACAGTGACTGAGGGTATAGATCAATGGTAGACTACCTGCAAAGAATGTACAAGGTCAGGAGTTCAGTCCCTAACAGCAAAAAAAAAAAATCAAAAGCTTTAAAACATTTGATAAAAACCAAACTTCCCTTTTCTCATCTATAAGTTTCATTTAGTATTGTAAAATAAAAGGCATTACTTTAAATGTCAAAATATTAGCAATAATAAGAATATAAACAATTATACCTAAAGCTACAGAGGACACACTAAGATGGGGATACAATTTGAAACTCAATGTAAGTGCATCTAGCAATTGTGTTTTGAATGCTCTAGCAGCTGTCTTCATAATGGGGCTGCTGAGTGGACCTGGCCTGTGGCCTGTAGCCAGTCCTGCTCTAAGCAGTGAGGATGACTAGTTTCAGCACTGAGCTGCAGCTTTGAGGAAGGAAACCTAGAATAAGAGTGACAAGTGACAGAGGTATGGGAGACCCATGACGTCAAGCTAATCCCTCTGCCAAAGTCTTGCACTGAATCAAGTCCCAGGCCAAGGATGCTCACCGTGTCTCAGGTTGTTCGTGTGGGTGGTGATGGTCTGGCCTTGATGGACGGTTGGAGAGCTAGAAGAAGCTGGAAATGTCTTATGTGTCCAACTTGTAGTCTCAGGATTTCAGAAGAGGATTCTGGCTCCCTCACCACCTGCCTTTGGGTTTCCCTAATGGCTGCCCTTGTTTTCTTCTTACCCTCCCTGTAGCCGTTGGCCAATCAGGAAACTATGCCTCCCAACCTTTAGTCACTGTCACTTAGCAAGCAGTGCAGGTTTGTCTCTCATACGGAGAAGAATTGTGTTTCAAGCTCTCTCTGCCCTGCCGTGAAGACAGCTGGGGAGAAGGAGGCAGGAGGCATCACCAGACTCCCAGGGAGGAGCGATGCCACAAGGGCTATCATCATAGGGTCATTAACTGTGCCTGGCTCAGTGCCTTCCATCCTGGGCACAGCTCACTCCTTCAGAGCGTCAAGTGGTTCTCATTCCAAACATTTGGAGAACCACTGGGGTAAGGACTTGCTATCCAAAGTGTGGCTTTTTACAAGGCCAATTAGTACCACAGAGATCTTGTTGGAAACAGGATCTTCAGTCCATCGGGATCAGTCCAAGATCCCTGGAGGATTTTTATGCACCTTCCAGATGCGTGGGGCTTGGATAATTGATTGTGAAGCATAGACCCTCAGAACAAGGCTGCAGGCTCAAAGGGTCTTCAGCTATTGCAGTCACCATCTGACCTGACAAGGACAGAGAGAATCGAATCAGACAGGAGCTCCCTGTGAGAAGGAGCAGTCTGCCGTTTGAGGAAATGAATGGAGCAACGAAACCACAGGGAGCAACATGGTGGATCCCAGCTAGAGGCTGACTGCAATAAGCTCCATGAACTCTTCACATTCTGGTCAGCAGGGGAGGGGATCTTATAGGCTCTCTGTGTACTTCATCTGGGCCTCCTGCCTCAGCTATTGACCTACTGACTCACAGCCCCTTAGACCTTCCATTTCTTTTGTCCCAAACTCAGCCTTCAGATCTGATGACAAAATTCAGCTTCTGTGCGCTGCAGGCCCTGGTGTCCAGCTTGTGCTCCATGGTAATTGGTCTAGAAAATGCTCCTGAAGAGGCCACCCCTGCCCGAGGTCCCCACTAACATTGGCTCTTGGTTCTGGATGGTGGGGATCTATGGGGAGAGAGGGTGTTTGAAAGCCCCTAGGGTGGTTTTGATAGATCACCTCAAGTACAAGAGCCCTCTTTTTAGGTTCTGATAAACAGCCCCCTCCCCTAGTCCTAGGCCCAAAGAATAAGGCCTCCTCTGCTACTTATGACTGATTACTGAGCTTCCCCTATCTCCTGCTCTCAACCTGATCGATAATCCTTTGGAAAATCAATCTGGCTTGCACTGTTCTGACTTGATTGAACCAAGGTGGGATCCTGACTAAGACAGCTGGGAAGGGTCAGATCAAAGAAAGAGACAAAGATGTCACCCCAACCCACAGTTGCTCCAATATAGTAGGCTCCCCAGAGTCCAAAAGTTCAACCTTCTTAGAATCTCTCTCTCTCACACACAGAGCAAGAAGCTGTTTCCTTCTAAGAGATGCATATGGAGGGAAAACTTCCTGACTGGGCACCACCCAACTGGCAACAGACCGTGAGAAGAGAAGAAAGCCCTCTTCTAGGCAGATCTGAGAGTGAGCTGAAAGCTCCTTCGTGCACAGAGCGTGTCAGGATGCTTTACCACATAGATGTGAGATGGGGCTCAATGACAAGGCAGTTCCTTCCAGGTCTGGAGCTGTGAGGCAACAAACAGCCTCTCTTCCTGTACCATCCTCACGGCTCCGGGGCCCAGATGCCTGGTGGTAAATGTGCTGATTGGGAAGAAGGAGAGTAAATCTTGGTACTCCCCTCTGGGCTTTGTTTATACCTCCTCCTGGCTTATTGTAATTGACCATAAGGGGGGCAGTTGAGTTGGCGGGGAGGTCCAGTTCAGAGATCAGAAAAGTGAGCACGCAGATTTCCCTGAAGGACTAGGTTGGAACACAGATCCATCCTCAAGTGGAAGGCCAAAGAAGCAGACAGCACGCTAGAGGTCTGCCCAGAGCGTGAAAATCCTGACCCTGGGCCATGGGAAGTCCGTCAGGCACAAGGCACAGCTACTTCGGGGTGAAGGACAGCATGATGTGGTCAGATATTGGTCAAAGGGGACTGGACAGCCTTGAAGAGTCTCCTTGGAGTAGGACAACAGAGTGGCCTGGATTGTAGACAACAACGTTTTTCTAGGCTGGTCGTGTGGCTGAATGACAACAGAAGAGACTTGAGGAGGGAGAACATTAGGCCAGGGCATGAGGCTTTCATCTTACTCTCCTGAGGAGGGAGAACCAGGACCAATGTTAACTCATCCCTTACTGAGTCCTTGCTCCGTGGAGCTCTGTGCTAGGTACATGATAATAGAGCAACAGGTCTGCCTCCACCCTTCTCTGAAGCTTAAAACTATCCTTCCTGTCCCCACCAGAATGACTGGGAAGTCCAGGTGTGGATGAGTCAGGAGGCCCCGAGGTTTGGGTGACCTGGATCTAGGGAGCTGAGGCTGGCCAGGTGCTGGATCAGAGAGAGGCAGGTACTTTGTGCAGCAGTGAAGGCCCCTTCCTCACTGCTTCAAACTGCTTGACATGGAATGAGTTCAGAAAAGACGGTTTTGAGTGTGACCAGCTGTCCTGGTTTGCCCAGACCCTGGAAACATCCCTAGGACAGAGTGCGAGGCCCAAGGACTGAAATCTCTGGTAGCTGAGAGTGAGCGGTGTCCATGTGTAAAGCGAGCAGTTGCTCGTACCCAGAGGAAGCCCTGGGCCTCAGTCCCCATGAATTTTAATTGAGCTAATTGGTGCTTGCTTCTAGACATTCTGAAGGACCACACAGCTGAGTATTTGGGAAGCAATTAATTAGTGTTTTCTGTGACCCAAATACCTCCAATTCTGGCTTGTTAGTCACTCTTGAACATGAGGAAATGCATTTAGGAAAAACATTAAAATGAAATAATACAGGCTGGGTGTAGTGGCTCATACCTGTAATTGCAGCACTTAAGAGGCTGGGGCAGGAATATTGTGAGTTCTAGGCCAGCCTGGGCCACATAGTGAGACCCTGCTAAACGAATAAACACATAAAATCACAGAATCTCATCTGATGACTTAGTCCTGGCATATGCTAGGGACTCAGTAAATGTTTACTGAACAATGTGATTCAATTTAGCTGTTGCAGAAAGAAGGAACCCAAAGGGCGAGTGTAATGGGTGAAAATGATCATTTTGAAAGGTGTTAAGTCAAAACAAGAGGACTAGAATAGGCGCCGTAGGAAGCTCAGTTTCCAGCAAGCCCGCAAGAAGCAGACAGCTACTCACAACCTGGGGTGGGGGTTGAGGGTTCTGGTGGTAGTAGACTTCCCTGTCAGTGTTCTGCTTCTCCTGGGGTCCTCTCTTCAGCTGTCCTGGCCTCAGTCCAGGGCTTGGTCTCCACCATACTTGCTTGCTCCTCTGATTTGTCAGGGGCTGGGCTGGACTGTGCAGAGGAAGGGAGCACAGGCCAGAAGGAACATGACATATGTAGATTGGTGTCAGCTGTGGGGAGAACTTAGCTTATGCACATAGTGTACATTCTCTCTCTCTCTCTCTCTCTCTCTCTCTCTCTCTCACACACACACACACACACACACACACACAAAGAGTCACAATGGTCACAATACAGGAGGTTAATTATCGGGGGTGAGCTCTCCTCAAGGCCATGGTGTGACCTGACAGCTATCAACTCAGCACAGTACAGCAGCCAGAAAGATGCCATCCCCTGGCTGGCATGGGCCCACCCATGGCTCTTCCTTTAGTCTTCTGCACCTGCTTCCTGGCTCACCTACAGGTTCTGGGCTTGTCTCCAGACATGACTGCCGAATGCCCCTGGCATGTGTGTGCTCCACTTGGCATTGAGCCCCTCCCGTGCTGGCTGGTGCTGGCAGCTGACTCTTCTGTTACTCACTCCCAACTCCACCCTCTCCTGCCCTCCTGACTTTGATGCCTACCAACTCATTAAATATTTATATGCAATACTTCCTCCTTGCAGGCAATGGGCTGGTGCTAGGGCTCTATTAGTAAACAAGACAAGGGACTTGTGGCACTCAATATGGTGGAGGAGGGGACAATAGCTAGCCAATTACATAGTGTGGTAAGTGCTAGGGTGGCATGGGCACCTGTGGCTGTAGGCTGGGGTAGGGATTGGAGGGAGCAGGCTGGCAGTAAGGCTGCAGCTCTGCTTCTTACTGTACAGGTTGCCCCATAAATTACAACTTCATTTCTTTGTCCAGCTGCCTCCATTCCTTTGTTTTCTCCTTCAAACTATTGAAAGCTGTTACATGCAAGGCACACTTTTGATTATGACTGATGCCTAGGGATTAGAAATAAAATAGAACAAGGTCCTGGGAATACCATGATGCAAAAGACGGTTTCCTCTGCCACATTGAGCTTTAGGTGCCAATCTCACAGCCTCCATACTCCCCATTTCCCCCACATAGTCTCATCCCACCCTGCCTCGGTCAGGTAACTCCTTCATCCTTTAACCTTTAGCTCAAAGGTCATCACCTCAGGGAAGGCTTCCCTGGCTCATTCATCAGTGTGGGGCCCCATTGTGATGCTCTCATAGCACGCTGTAATTTTCTTTCATAGCATCTGTAATTATATATTTATTAGGGGAACTGTTTTATTAGTGCTGGCCTCCCCAGCCATCTCTGTCAGGGACTCGTTTATTATAGTATTTACGCTGTCTAGCACATGGCAGTGCCTTCAATACTATAAGTTGAATGTGTGGATGAAGGGGTGGATGGTGCGGCTGGGTGAGTTGACTGGATGGCAATGGATGGAAGGCTGCGTGGATAGATGGATTAGAACTGAGGCAGGGTGAAAGCAGGGACCAGCTAGGAGAGTAACCCAGTGCTCGGAGCAGGAATTAGATAAGAAGTGAGTGAGCTGCCACAGAGGAGAGGGGAAGCTGAGGAGGGGTTGGCAGGATGCAGTCGGCCCGATTCGGTGTGTGGTGGCAGGAAGAGCCTGCTTCGGAGTGAAGCACAGAAAGGAATGCCAGGTGACCACCAGGACTGTGACTGGAGCCTAGAGATTGCATACCGAAGAGAACGAGTCTGAGGTTGTGAGATAAATGAGATGACCTGGCGAATTGGAGCTCTCCGGGCGATGAAATGGAAATTTCAAACTATTTTTGACCACTAGAGTGATCAGGTTAGAATAATAATACTTGCTGGGGCCTGGAGAGATGGCTTAGTGGTTAAGTGCTTGCCTGTGAAGCCTAAGGACCCCGGTTCGAGGCTTGATTCCCCAGGACCCACGTTAGCCAGATGCACAAGGGGGCACACGCGTCTGGAGTTCGTTTGCAGTGGCCGGAGGCCCTGGTGCGCCCATTCTCTCTCTCTCTCCCTCTCAGCCTCTTTCTCGCTCTGTCTGTCGCTCTCAAATAAATAAATAAACAAACAAAATTTAAAAAAAAATTAAAAAAAATAATACTTGCTGTCCTAAGAAATAAATTCCAAAATTTACATGGCTTGACACAAAAAAGTTTTGGTTATCTTTTATTTGGTGTGTGTGTGGGGGGGTGTGTATATATGTGCCCATATGGTGACCTAATGCAGGTGTTTGGAATTGGGCACAGCAACGTAATCCTGTGCTAGTTTGGGGGTGGGGGGGGCAGTCCTGACTCTAATCTGATGTTTCCGTCTGTACTACAAAGTTCATTCAGTATCAAAACTTTTCCCAGAATTTATGAGTCAGATCTTACATCCTATCACCAGGCTCAAAATTTGAGACTCTGGTTCCCAGATTTCTAGGTGTATGGTCTTCTGTCATTTAGACACTTTCTTTTTAGACTTTGATTTGGGGGAAAAAAAATGACTCAAGGAATCAGCTGGCTCTCAGAATCAGACCAACCATGGGAGGTGGCAGCAGCCCCCCCCCCCCCCCCCCCCCCCCCGTCAGCTTTCAGAGTCTGGAGTGAGGCTGGGCAAGTTGCAGCAGCTGTTGTCAATGTCAGCGGCCATTAGCACCCTGCGCTTCCTCACCTCGTCCGCTGGTGGCAGGTCTATGATGTGACCTGTGATATTGTTCTTTGCTATGTGCCTGGTTTCCCTTTCAGAGATTCTTAAAATTTTAAATAGTTTTTTTTCACTGCCCACATTGATCAGAGACATTTCCTGTTGCCTGTAACTAGGCACATGGTATCATACAACCACACACGCATGTGTGGGCTGCATTTGGAGAGGCGGGCATAAGGCCTACAAGATCCAGGTCACCGAGATTATGGAGGTGGCTGATGCCATGGGGATGGCTAAGAATGCTTTGTGACTTGTCATCAAGCAAGGCAGGAGGCCTTGGCTGGGTACGTGAGGAATGGCTGATGAGAAGTGACTCACCACGACACAGAAGAGGACCTGCATGCTGAGCTCCAGCTCCAGCCCGCTGAGGCCTTATTTCGGGTTGGTTGTTTGTGAAAACAACCCCTCGTCCAGCTAAGTAAGTCTCTTACATCTTTAAGTCACGTTCTTCTTGGATTGATATTCTGTTGCTTCTTTAATGAAACAGCTTGGTTTGGTCAGGCTTTGCAGTCTTAAGTCTGTTCCAAATGATGTCTATCATGATGATAATTACAACCCCCACCTGTCCAGAATAGTAATGTCACACTCCTTACCAACCAATGCCCTTCCAGGGCCAGTAACCTCTGGTGATTGCAAACAGGCATTTCTACCCAACAATTGCACGTTTTCTTAATGAACCCAGCTTCAGAATGCTTTCAAACAAATTCTCCCAACACTCCTAATAACTATGACAGTTAGCTCAGGAGATATTGCTTCAGGAAGACTTAAGAAATCATGAGTGAGCTTATGAAGTGTAGCCTGCTCGCTAGATCAAGCCAACAGTTTTTCAGTTTGTACACAATTTTTGATCATACGAGGGACTGAACCTAGGATCTTGCATATGCTAGGCAAACAATCTACGACTGAATTATATCCCAAGCCTCTTTCTAACTTGAGACAGTGTCTCACCAAATGCTCAGGTTGGTCTTGAACTCACTTTGTAGCCCAGGCAGGCCTTAAGATGGAATCTTCCTGTCTTAGCCTCCTACATGGCTGTGATTCCAGGTTTGTACCACCAGGTCCAGTTTATATATTTCAATATATGTTATCTTTGGTTTCTCAATAACGTTATATAGTATAGTCTCTCCTTAGTGTCCTTAGAGGACTGGATTTAAGGCCATGGAGGATAGTCAAATCTGTAGATGCTCATCCCTTATATAAATTAGCACAATATTTGCATATGACCTATGCACACCCTCCTGTTTGCATGAACTTATCTCTAGATTACTTATAATACCTAAGGTGATGTGAGTGCTTTGTAAATAGCTTTTATGCTGTGGTTTAGAAAGTAATGGCAATACAAAGTCTATGTATTTCAATTTTTTGTTGTTGTTGTTGTTTCTTAAGAGAGGCTGATGCTATGCTGCAGATGGGCCTTGAACTCATGGCAGTCCTTCTCCTTCAGCATCCCCAGTGCTAGGATTACAGGCATGCATCACTGTACCTGACCTGACACATTTTTACTAATATATATCTTTAAATTTTTACTTATTTATTTCAGAGAGAGTGTGGTAGTTTGAATAGATGGCACCCGATATACTCAGTGTTTTATTAGTTTGTAGTTTGCATCTGCAGCCACCTGGCTGGAGGCGGTATCATTGGGCTGATTTTAAGGTGTGGTGGTGGGTTTGAGATTTCAATCTAAAGATATGCAAAGTGTGCCTAGCTGGAGTTCCTGAAGTGTGCTGTGCTGTGTGGCTTTGGGCTTTTAGACTTGTGTTTGGTCCTGTGAAAGCAGGCCAGCTTCTTCTGCCATTATAGATCTTCCCCTGGATCTGTAAGCTTCAATAAATACATCTTCCTCCATAACTGTGCCTTGTCTGGAAGTTCATCTCAGCAAACTTGAAGCTGTCAGCTACAGAGAGAAAGAGGGAGAGAGAAAAAGAGAGAGAGAGAGAAAGAGAGAATGGGTGCACCAGGGCCTCTAGCTACTGCAAATGAATTCCAGATGCATGCACCACCTTGTGCACCTGGCTTTATGTGGGTACTGGAGAATTGAATCTGGGTCTTTTGGCTTTGCCAGCAAGTGCCTTAACCACCAACCCATCTCTCCAGTCCTTTCCTAATATTTTAATCTGTAATTGATTAGGTCACTAGGTGTGGAACCCTCCAATATTGAGGACTGATTGTGGTTAATAACAGGATTGCTTTAGAAATGAGGAAACTGATCTTTCAAGAAGCTAAGTGGCTTGATCACACTTACACATTTAAGTCATGGAGGAGTCAGGGTGTGAGCTTGGAGCTCTTGACTATAAATCCTAATTTCTTTCTCCTTCCCCACAAGGTGTTCTGCACCTCTGTGTCTTATATGTTATAAGAGCTACTTAATGCAATTCAAAGAATACAGAAGGTCAAGACCAGCTGCTAAATCACCGGAAACATCCCATCTGAAATTGATGATAGCAGTTGCTGGAGAATTTTCTAAATAAAATGAATACAACCTTCCAATTTCTAGTTGGAGTTTGGAAAAATGTTTGGTTCTCTGTTGGTTCAAAGCCATGTGCATATGCCAACAGGGAGTTGAGCACAGTTGTCTTAAAGCATCCCTGTAGGTGAGCCTTACACATCTGAGAAGTTGGACCATGTGGAGCAGCCATCGCCATGGGAGATATAGGGACAGATGTCTGTTCAATAATTCGCAATTTTTAATAAGGTAAGCATGATCTAGTCTTCTAAGGAAACTCCAGGCCCACTGAAAGTAGAGGGTACATAGATTGGTATACTCATCCCCATTCTGAGAGGAGACAGCTAGAAAGGTCACGTTCCAGACACCTGTGCAGCTAGGGTAGAAGATGTGAATTCCTCTCCACATGCCAGATGTGCTTACTGTGTGTGATGTTGAATTTTAGAGACAGAAATGGGGGAGGGATTGTGGTAGGGGTTGTATGAAAGTGGAGGCTGACAACAGCTTCCAAATTTAGGAGGTGGCTTCCTGGAGGTGACTGGGTGGCTGCTTCCTGCTGGTGAAGCCGCTTTGATCACACAGAAGTAGAAGGTCCCGTGGCTGAATAGTTCTCTGTTGTGGTTTGGGGAGTCCTTCCGGGAAGCTCCTTCCAGTGTTGGTTTCTTTGGTGCTTCCAAAAGTTCTGTGATCTGTCTTTCACCCTCAATAGACACCTTCCTGTTTACGCTAGCTGGGGTGGACTCTGCGGTCTGCAACGCCAGAGCTCTGACTCATACCCCATGCCTAGGAGGAATACATCTGCCTATAGCCGAACTTCTCCTAATAACTCACGCACCTCCAGAAAAGCGCAGGCTGCGGGGGCATGCCTCATAAAGGCACATGCTGGGGGAGGACTTGCGGGGAGACTGGCTTGCTGCCCTCCACTGGAGTCAGGATCTGCCTCTGGTTGCAGAGGAGCAGCCGACTATCTTATTTCTGGCACAGAAGCCCCGTCCTACTTGGAGTTATACCAGCTTCCAGCTGGGGAGGTGGTTACCGTCCCTAATAACCCTGGAAGGAAGGAAAAAAGAGGAATGGAGTGTTTGTTGTACTGTGGGACAGTAAGCAGAGCCACGCCTTGAACATCTGTCTTAATAGTCCTGGTACAGGAGCGACTTGCTCATTCTAATACAGGCAGTGGGGGTAGGGGGTGGGGGGAGGGAAGGATGGAGAGCAATCCCCTGGAGTATTATTAAATACCAGGTCTTGCCATGCTTTGTGGGGGGGGGGATATTTGAGAGTGAGAATCTCACTCTAGTCCAGGCTGACTTGGAATTTACTATGTAATCTCAGGGTGGCCTCGAACTCATGGCGATCCTTCTCCCTCTGCCTCCTGAGTGCTGCGACTAAAAGTGTGCGCCACCACGCCTGGCTCCACTTTATTTTTAAAGTTAAGGTCTCTCGTTGAACTCAGAACTCATTGATTCTGCTAGACTAGCTAGCCAGCGGGTCCTGGGGAGTCTCTTGTCTCTATCTTCCCAGTGCTGAGATTATAGGAATGTGCCACCTCGCCCAAGCTTTTACATGAGTGCTGGAGATCCTACGTGAACTACCTCCCCAGCCCCTGCACATGAGTGTTCAGAGCTGCTTTATTCATAGTTGCTCAAATTTGGAAGCAACCAAGATGTCTTCTAATAAGTGTGATGGGCATGTCTGTGAGGGTATGTAGTTTGTTTGTTTATTTAGTTATTTATTAATAAGAAAGAGGGAGGGAGGTAGAGAGAGAATGGGTGTACCAGGGCCTCCAGCCACTACAAATGAACTCCAGATGTGTGCTCCCCCTTGTGCATCTGGCTAACATGGGTCCTGGGGAATTGAACCTGGGTCCTTTGGCTTTGCAGGCAAATGCCTTAACTGCTAAGCCATCCCTTCCAGCCCTCATTTAAAAAAAATTTTATTTATTAATTTTTTTAACAGAGAAAGAGGGAAGGAGAGAGAGAGAGAGAATGGAAGAGAGGGCTGTGGTAGTTGGAATTAGATACTCCCCAGTATACTATGTGTGTTGAATGCTTGGTCCCTAGCTGATGGTAATTTGGGAAGTGGGGAGTTGCTGGAGGAGGGATGTTGTTGGAGGTGGGCTTTGGGGTGTCATAGTCAGCACCCCTTTGCCAGAGCCTGACTCCCTTTCTTGCTGCTATCGCCCATCTGCTGTAGCAGAGGTGATGCCAGCCTCTGTCCTAGGACCATCTTTTCCTGCCATCGTGAGTCTTCCCCTCAAGACTCTAAGTCAAAACAAACCCTTTCCTCCCATCAGCTGATTTGGGCCAGGTAAAGTTCCAGCAGTGTGAAGGTTACTACAGCACCCACTTTGAATGTAGTTGGCACCAGTTCCATGGGCTGGGGTCCCAGACTGGATAAAAAAAAAAAAAGGAAAAAGTGTGCTAGAGAGATGGCTCAGCAGTTAAGGCACTTGCTGGCAAAGCTTGATGACCTGGGTTTGATTCCTCAGTACTCATGTGAAGCCAGCTGCACAGTGGCACATGAGTCTGGGGTTTATTTGCAGCAGCTGGAGGCCCTGGTGCATCTATTCTCAATCTCTCTCTCTCTCTCTCTCTCTCTCTATGTTTGTATGTGTTTCTCTTCTCTCCATCTCTCTCTCTGCTTGCAAATAAGTAAGTAAAATATATTTTTTTAAACAGAAGAAGGTGAGCTGAACACCGTCATTCATCTCTCTTTGCTTCCTGGCTGTAGCTATAGTCTGGGCCACTGCGTCATGCGCCTGCCACCACGCCTTCCTACCACGATGGGCTGCACCCTCAAACCACGAGCGAAATAAACCTTCCTTTCTTCTGCTGCTTTTGCCCGCACGGTGAGAGAAGTGATTAATGGCGTATGTAAAGGGACATAGTAGTAAATGGGTACATGGTGTAACTGTGGTATATTTAGACAGTTTTGACCATTTTTGCATGTATATGTGTAACACACACAAGTATGTATACATGCTCATATGTATATGGGCACTGCTGTGGGAGGTGCACATATAAGCATGTGCATGTGTGTGGAGGCCAGAGGTTGACCTTGGCCGTCTTCCTTAGTCACTCTCCACCTTATTATTTTTGTGACAGGGTGTCCCATGGTTTAAACTCCGGCCTTCCTGCTTGAACAGAAAGCACTCCTTTACTGATGGAGCCATCTCCCCCCAGCCTCCAAGTTGACACTCCTTAGCAATAACGAGAAATGACTTATCAAGCCATGAAAATACAAGGAAACTTCACTCTTACTAAGTGAAAGAATCCAATGTAAAAAAAAAAAAAATCCACAGTCTGTGATTCCAATGATAAGATGTTTTAGGAAAGAGAAACTGTGGGCCCATGGGTGCCATAGTAGGAAAGGGTGAATAGCGAAGGATGAATACATGGAGCACAGGGGGTGTTTGGGGAAGTGAAAATACCCCGAGAGAGACTATTTCTCCAAACCCACAGACTGTTCAGTACCAGAGCGAATGTGAAGTGGACTACGGACTGCAGGTGGTAATGATGTGTCTCTGCAGATTCATTGATGTTCACAAGTAGAATACCAAGTGTTGATAGTGGGGGAGGCTCAATGTTTGGAGGTACAGAGGGTAAACTGAAATCAGTTTTTCTGTGAACTTACAACTGCTCTAAAAAATAAATCTTAGGGCTGGGGAGATGGCTCAGTGGATAAGGCACTTGCCTCTCAAACCTGAGTACTTGAGTTCTGTCCCCAGACCCCAAGTTAAAAAATGGGGGGAGGGGAGGCTGGAAGCCTTCATGGGCTATGCTAATCCCAGCACTCTAACGGTGAGATAGGGGGCAGAGGCACTTCCCAGAAGCGCTCGGTAAGCTTGATAGAACGTCAGAGAGATGGTGAGAAACCCTGCCTCAAATGAGGTGGACGTGTGAGGATGGACCCAAAAGTTGTCCTCTGGTTTGCACACATGCATCATGGCATGTGCACACCTACATTTACACACACAAACACATATCCATATGTGTACACACACAAATAAATATATAAATAAATTTTATTTTAAAAAGAAATAACTGATTCCCCACCCCCTTCCTTTTTGCCCTTTTCTTTTGGGTGCCTTAGATTAAACCCAGGGCTTTGAACATTCTAGGCAAACACTCTACTACTGAAGCTACACCCAAGGCTTCCCTCTCTTACTTGTCAATTTTTCTGTCTCCAAATAACTAAGTTTTCTGTTTCAAAAGAAAGGGGATATTTTCTTTTTTGTTTGGTTTTTCGAGGTAGGGTCTCACTCTAGCCCAGGCTGACCTGGAATTAACTGTGTAGTCGCAGGGTGGCCTCGAACTGTTGGTGATTCTCTTACCTCTGCCTCCCGAGTGCTGGGATTAAAGGCGTGCGCCACCACGCCCGGCTAAGAAAGGGGCTGTTTTTTTTTTTTTTAAACTATATTTTATTTATTTATTTGAGAGAGAGAAGGAGGGAGAGAGAGAATGGATGTGCCAGGGCCTCCAGCCACTGCAAAGGAACTCCAGATGCATGTGCCCCCTTGTGCATCTGGCTTACGTGGGGCCAGGAGAGTTGAACCAGGATCCTTTGGCTTTGCAGGCAAATGCCTTAACCACTAAGCCATCTCTCCAGCCCCTGCTAGTTGTTTTTTAAAAGTAACTTTATTGAGATAAATTTATGCACACTGAAAATGCACCCGTTTCATGTCATTTCATGTGGAGTTCCCCCTGCCCCCGTTGGTGTTCAGTTTGATAACGTTTCACGAGTGTACATGTTCCCATGTAACTACAGCCAGCACAGTCAAGATAGTCTTCTCTTGCACTGTGAAGCCAGTTTCCAGATCCTGATTCTGGAAGCCACTGGTTTTCTTTTCTCTGCCCTTATGAGGTCAGTTTTGTCTGTTTAAGAATATCACATTAACAGAACTATGTGATAGAGACTGTTTTTGTGTATGAATTTTTTTACTTAGCATAAAATTTTTAAATGTAACCCATTTTATTCCTTATTTTAGCCATCCTTGTTTCATTGAGGACTAAGGTTCCTCCAGTGTTTATCCATTCCCCCCACTGGGTCATTTGGTTCCTTCCAGCTCCAGGGCTGCCATTAAATGTGAATTCACTTCCTGTGTAGACAGTTTGTATTTCTCTCAGTACAATACTGACACCAGAATTGTAAGGAATATGGGAATTTATGTTTATCTTCTTATTTATTGGTTTTATGAAGTTGGGTGTCATTCTAGCTCAGGCTGACCTGGAATTCACTACGTAGTTTCAGGTTGGCCTCAAACTCTCAGCGATCCTCCTACCTCTGCCACCCAAGTGCTGGGACTAAAGGCGTGCGCCACCACGCCCGGCTTAAGTTTATCTTTAAAAGAATCCATTCTGGGATGTGAGGGCCACCTGGCTGTGACATCCATCACTCCATTGATCGCCAGGGTTGATTCGGCTGATCTGGCTGGCTAGGTGGGTGTCCCCTTCCTCCCTCACCGCTCCATGTGAGACCCTCCTGAAGCAGTGGAAGAGAACGACCTTCCCCGAATAGAGGAGGACTGGTCTTCAGTCAAGGGTATATGAGTAGCTATGCTCCCTGCTAGAACCCCCAAACAAGCTCTGAAGAACCCATTCTGACTTCTACAGAGTGGTGGTGCCTGAGGGTAAGAGTTCCAGTCCCTCTGTCCCCCGCTCACTTGGTATCCTGGGTCTGTTTAATTGCCGCCACTGCAGAGGGTATGAAGAGGTGGTTTCTCAGCGTGGTGTGAATTTAATTTTCCTTGTGGGTTAGTGACAGCGAACTCTGCTAGTCTGCTTATTTGCCATTTGTATACTTAGGAAATGCATTTAGACCCTTTGTGCATTTGCAGGAGTTATGTGGTCTGTCTAGTTGTTACTGAATTTTAAGAGTTATTTCTGAAAATTAATTTATCTATTTATTTATTTGAGAGAGAGAGAGAAAGAGGCAGATGTAGAATGAGTGTACCAGAGCCTCCAGCCACTGCACATGAACTTCAGATGCATGCTACACCTGTTTGCATCTGGCTTACATGTACTGGGGATTGAACCTGGGTCCTTATGCTTCACAGGCATGTGCCTTAACCGCTAAGCTTTCTCTCCAGTCCAAGAGTTCTTTATCATTCTGTATGCCAGCATTCTGTCTAATATAGACACCATGATTTTTTTTCTTCCAACACATGCCTCATCTTTTCTAGCGGTGTCCTTTGAATACTTAAATTTTGATGAATCCAATTGATCAATGTTTTTATGCATTTATAGATTTATGAGGTGAGCTATATGTTTTGTAAAGTGCTCATATTCTTCCTTGTATCAACTCCAGGTCTCCTGTAAGATGAAAAGTGAGAATGATGACATTTGGTCTGCAGAAATAAGGAAATCTGAACAGAACTTAAGGAGGCCTGGAGAAGAAGATTATGAGGTCGGAGGTTCTGAAGCCAGGACCCTGAACTAGGAAGCGACATTCGCAGTAGTTGGGATTCAGAGTACTTACCACGATCCAGTTTCTAGTGCAGTTTCTCTAAATGATGAACTCATGAAATCATTGCAAAAACTCTACGGGATCAATACTGTTATCATACCTATTTTCCATATAGGGTCACTACATGATAGAGTCACTTGGCCAAAGGTTACTTTACCAGTCAGTGACAGAGCCAGGATCTGAGTCCCCACACTCACTCTGTGCTATCACCTACTAGGCTTTGCCTGATCTGGTCAAGTAGGGCTGCTGGTTGGTATCAGGCAGGTGGATTGATGAAGACCTGTTGTGAGGTCCTGACTAAGTGTCTGTTGGCATGCAGCAGGGGAGTAGCCAGGACTCTGTGGCCATCACTTAAAGGGGAGTGACACCAAACTGAGGAGTGACCAGATGCAAAGCAACCTTTAGTGGCACACAAAATTACTAAATGTACACCAAAAGCAGTGTAGGCAGAGCAGAGACTGCAGATCTGGCTTCTGACACACTTCCAGGGGTCTGCTCATGGGCTTTCACCTTGAACCTCCCACTTGATTTTTTACAATATTTATTGGGGATTTATTTACTTAGAGAGAGAGAGAGAGAGAGAGAGAGAGAGAGAGAGAGGAAAAGACAGAGAGAAAGAGAAAGAGAGAGAGAAAGGGCATGTCAGAGCCTTTAGCCACTTCAAATGAACTCCAGATGCATGGGCCACCTTGTGCATCTGGCTTTACATGGGTACTGGGGATTGAACCCAGATCCTTAGGCTTTGCAGGAAAGTGCTTTAACTGCTGAGCCATCTCTCCAGCCCAAACCTTCCACTTTCTGATGTACTTTTACATGCCTGCTAAGGATGGCCTTCAGTCCTGCACACTGGCCCTGTTCACCTCCTGCCTCCAGGTACACCTCCATCTTTTTCATAGCCTATTTGGGTCCATTGTCCCTGTGAGTTTTGAGAGAGCTCCTGAGGGCCCACCAACCCACCCCGCATCCTCTGAGGCTGAGAGCTGAGAGGAGGAGGAAGATGTCCGGCAGGTCTTAGCCTTCAGTAGATTTGTTTGCTAGCCACTCTATAAGGATGTAAAAGAAGCTGGGCGTGGTGGCGCACACCTTTAATCCCTGCACTTGGGAGGCAGAGGTAGGAGGATCGCCATGAGTCTGAGGCCACCCTGAGACTACATAGTGAATTCCAGGTCAGCCTGGACTAGAGTGAGACCCTACCTCGAAAACACCCCCAGACTGTGTTAATTGTTAGTCTATGTGGAGAGCATGCAGTCTCTGTCTTGTTCTTCTTCAGAGTGTCAGGACAGGAGCTGGCTGCTGCTTCATTGCAGAAGCCTTTTCAGCAAGGTAGCTGGTAGTAACAGAGGCTGGAGCAAGGAAACTGGGAACTTTTTGCTTACACTTACAATCCTGTTCTTTCTGAAGAGCTGAGGTTAAAAATGACTTTAAGAGGGCCAAAGCCTGATGGGCTCAAAATAAGCAATGAAATATGGAAATTATTAATGGAGTCAAAGGGTGGATACAACTTAGAGTCAGGATGCATTTTTAAGGGAACTCACCTTTGATGAGTTTTAAGCATGCCCCTCCCCCTTGTGTTTTAAGCGGATCTGTCCTTAATGGAAAATCCTTAACACTCAAATATGGGCAACTTTTTTATTTAATAGTTTTGAATTATATTCTTTTCATTGCATGGTAATTATACGTGACTGGCTTTTCTTTTGAGCCATGTTGGCCTCATTTTGCTCAGTGTCATGCAGAATGTACTAGGGCATCAAATTAGGAAGGCTAGGCATTTGGACTATTGTAACAACCACCTTTGGTTTTTCTTGTGACATGATTGAGTGGGGAGCAATTACCTCCAACTAAGTGGAGCAGGTCAAAAGCACCAAGAACCTACAATTAGATAGGCTCACTGCGTACCTGTCTGTGCACACCAGAGAGGATGCTTCCAAGTCTGTGTTGAGGAGAGAGGTGTTTCTAGATGATTGTTGGGTGTCTGGGGAGAGTGGCATAGCATGAATAAGACCCACACATTCGCCACACACCTTGTAACAGGCTGTTACCAGCATTTCAGCATCATGTACTTATGTCACACCAACATCCTGACTTTCCAGAGAAGGATGGAATGTATGGGCAACAACTATGGTTGGACATAACACATGATAGGATGTGCTCGCTCAGCCCTGCAGGCTGGATTGTGTTGTTCAGTTACAGGACGAACAGCCCGTTTGGGTTCCAGTGAGGATCAACACGGAAACAGAATTACATTCTTCAAGGTAAATTCTCTGGCCCTGACAAGCCTGTGAGACATGGCACGCCTCCTTCCCACTGAAGCACATAAGCAGGGGAAGGCCAGACTGGTTCTCCTCAGACACTGAGGCACGATCCAAATATTTCCCGAGGGCTGAGGACCAGGCAGGTGATCAGGACAGAGAGGCAGGAGAGAGATCCAGGTCTGCGTGATGCAGGGACCGGTAGTCAGATTCCTTTGTTACTACAGCACTTTGGTGCTCAGGGACGACCTGATTGTCCCCTCTTCTGGAGCCTGGGTGTGGAGAAGAACCTGCAAGTGGGAGTCAGATCCAGCATCACGGGGCATGAGGGCAGCAGGGAGCCTCGCAGTTGCTGGAGTGCTCAGAGACGGACTTTCTGCCTCCCTGCTGCCCACTCATCTCCCTCACCTCACCCACCAGCCAACTTGAATGATGTTTGTTTAGGTTGCGTTTTCCAAGATTTTCAGCCACTCCAAGAACTTTGTTGTGAAGAGTAGGGATGCAAAGGTAATGAGTGGGAGGAGAGATGGGAGAAAGCCTTGCCTGGATAGCTGGGGGCGTTTGGCTTTCGTGTGATGCCGTCATCAACAGCGCCTGCCTAGGAGGAAGCCTCAGACTGCAAACAGTCTCACCTTTCTGTATTTTTAAGCAGCTGGAACTTGCCTTACCTGTGAGACCACCTCATCTTGCTAATGACAGTAATTGCTGGATCCTTTGCCAGCCTTGTCTGGGCCTCAGTCATGGGTACTGAAGGGAGACACGGAGCCAAGCCGTCTGCAGGGTTTAAGCAGCCCTTACTGAAGAGTGAGCACCAGGCTGCGGGAGCGATGGAAGGCAAGTCAAAGGTTTGGTAGTGGCTCCTCTTCAAGAGCTTTCTAATTTGAACCAGAAGGAAACATTGTACAGACTTGAGGTGTTTGGTTTAGGGCCTGCCTGGTGCATATTATCATTTAGTATTGCTCCCAAAATAACAGCCTTACAGTATGACAGGAAACCTTCCAAAATGCAGAAAGGAAACACACATACACTGCTCTTTCTAGATTGAGGAGCTTTATGCAACATAGAAAATGTATATATGTAAGTAGAAGAACAGATTAATGGGGGTAGAAAGGCTTAAGTGAGGTCAAGGGAAGAGACTGAGTCAAGGAAAGATGGGGGGAGGGCTAACACAAATCTAAGAGGGTATGAATAAGTCACATGGAAACCTACTTTTTTGGACAACGAAACACCCAGAAGCCATATATTATTATTAGAAATTTTTTAGTGCCAGGGATGGGATAACTTCCAGTGAGTTGTTGGCCAGGGAAGTCACTTATATCCCCAAAACATTACAGGCCATTGCCAAGGCTCTTGGTTTCTCACCAGGAATACATGGTAAGACCCTATTGCTGAAGACTCCATATATTGGGGCTGCAAGGTCACTGAGAAGTCCTGCTGGAGCTGAGCTGAACACCTCCTCCAAGTAGACCAGCTGACAGAAAGCTGGAATAAGCCACGCTGAATGCAGTTCAATGGGAGAGAGAGAAATCACCAGTGCAAACTTTAAATTTGGCCAGCCAGAAGCCAGGAGTGGTGGCACACACCTTTAATCCCAGCACTCAGGGGAGGCAGAGGTAGGAGGATCGCTGTGAGTTTGAGGCCACCCTAAGACTAAATAGTTAATGCCAGGACAGCCTAGACCAGAGTGAGACCCTACCTTGAAAAACCAAAAAAATAAAAATAAAAATAAATAAAAATTTGGCCACCCAGGGCAAATGAGCCAATGGGTGCAATAGTGGCATGTCTGTTAAGGAAGGGGCGGGGGAGAGGGGACTAACCGGTCTCTGATTGGACTAGAGGCCCACTCCATGGGAAGGAATACATGCCGGATACTGAAAACCTATGACAGGAGCCCTAGTGGTATAATGTCTGCTGATGTCTGGCTAAATGTATATACTATGCTCATCAAACTGTCCAGTAAGCACTTCTTAATGTTCATATCCATATATTAATGCTACTCTCACTTTTGGTTAGAGAAGCTTCTCTTTTCAGATGGCAGTGACCTTGGGAGGACTCAGAAGGTACCATGGTGTGAGAAGAAGTGACAGAGGAGTGCTCAGCACTGAAACACCTCAATCACACCTTCCATGGCTTCCATTGTGAAAGAGGTGTCAGGAAAAGAATGTAAGAGCCAAAGGAAGGGTGGGACTCCCTACAACGTGCTCCACCAGACACAAAATGGCCTGGATATCCATGACCTCACAGTGCCTGAATCTACCTGCACAAAACCATCATAATAGGAGGAAAAGATGATGATATCAAAATAAAAGAGAGACTGATTGACAGGGGAAAACATAGAATGGAGAGTAGAGTTGCAAAGGGGAAAGTGAGGAGAGGCAGGGAACTACCATGGGCTGTTGTCTATAATTATGGAAGTTGTCAATAAAAAAATGAATTTTAGAAAAAGAAAACGTCTTTCCTTCCCCAGAGGATATAGTGCTGGCCAGCATGGACACTTTGGCCTACTTGGCAGAGCACTCCTTATGTACCTTACACAGGTGGCACATGTGGTGGCACGCTTTATAATCCTTTTGTCCTGACCTCCAATTGCCCTCTGTTTTCATCTGCCACTGCTTCCTTCTTTGTTGTGGGGCTATTGGGCAACCCTGCATTCCTCCCTCAGGCCACTGGCCTCTGTCCCCCTGGCTTTTCTCTCAGTCCACAAAGTCCCCACTTGACCTTGTCTGCCTGGTCAAGTCCTCTAAGTTCTCTGATTTTTCCTGCTGATTCTAAAGCCTCTTAATATTGTCAAATGAAACACTCAGAGAAGTGTATGAAACATAAATCCACAGCTCTATGAATTACTAGAAAGTAAGTGTCCACATAACGAAAATGCAGATCAGAAAACAGAACGTTCCCAGTCCCCTACCAGTTCCACTTCCTACTTCAGCCGCCTGCTTTCTGAGGCCTTTTTTTTTTCAAAAAAAAAACAAAAAACAAAAAACAAATATTTATTTATTTGAGAGAGAGATAGGAGGAAGAGAGGGAGAGAAGGGGAGGGTGAGAGAATGAGAGACACAGAGAAGGCCTCCTGCCATTGTAAACAAACTCTAGACTCATGTACCACTTTGTGCATCTGGCTTTATGTGGTACTGGGGAATTGAATCTAGGCTATCAGGCTTTGCAAGCAAGTACCTTTAACCACTGAGCAGTATCTCCACCTTCCTTCTTCCCTTCCTTCCTTCCTTCCTTCCTTCCTTCCTTCCTTCCTTCCTCCCTCCCTCCCTCCCTCCCTCCCTTCCTTCCTTCCTTCTTTCCTTCCCTTCCTTTCCCTTCCCTTCCCTCCCCTCCCCTTCCCTTCCCTTCCCTCTCTCCCTTCCTCCAAAGACCTCTTTGTACTATACTGACTTTCATGACACACACTTTCCCCTTTTTCTTTTGTTTTTGCTTTGTGGGAATAGAGCCCAACATTCTACAAGTTAGTTCTTCCTTGTGTATCCTCTTGTGTTTGTTGCTTTGGCTCAGTTATATATTTGGAATCCCTCTAGGGTGCTAGGTGTAGCTGTAGCATGTACTGATGGGTAGATTTCTGTTGAATAAATGTAGTATAAATTACCTGTCTAGTCCAATAATAATAGACATTTTGTTTATGTCTAGTTTTGGTCTTTAGAAATAATGCTGCTATAGACAGTCTTTTGTGTATCTCGTACACTATATATAAATGCATTTCTGCTGGATACAGACTTTAAATGGACGTTCTGGATTCTTCGGTACACCTATTGTCAGCTCAGTACTTCAGCAAAGCAGGGACATTGCCGGCTTCCATTCCCACAGGCAGTTTAGGAGAGCAACAGCTGTTCTGTGTCTGAGGTTGCACTTGGAATTGTCAGTCAGGCAGAGATACAATAAGAAAAGAAAATTATAGGCCTATGTCCCTGATAAACTTAGGTGAAACAATCCTGAACAAAATCCCCACAAACTGAATTCAACAACACATCAAAAGCATTATCCGCCTTGATCAAGTAGGCTTCATTCCAGGAACACAGGGTTCGTTCAACATATGGAAATCTGTCAATGTAATACAGCACATAAATAAATTTAGTCACAAAACCACATGACCATTTCAATAGATGCAGAAAAGGCCTTTGACAAAATACAACATCACTTCACGATCAAAACATTGGAGAGAATAGGCATGGACGGTACATATCTCAACATAATAAAGAGTATATATAAAGCTCCTAAAGCCCAAATAATACTTAATGGGCAGAGACTTAAGGAATTATCATTGAGATCAGGAACAGGAGAGGGGTGCCCACTTGAACTCTGCTCTTCAACATAGTGCTAGAAGTACTAGCCCGAGCAATAAGGAGAAAGAAATAAAAGAGACACAAATTAGAAAGGAAGAAGTTAAGTTAGCCCTATTTGCAGATGACATGATTCTATACATAAGTGACCCAAGAGGCACCATCTCAAAACTCTTTTTTTTTTTTTTTTTGAGGTAGGGTCTCACTCTGGCCCAGGCTGACCTGGAATTCACTACATAGTCTCAGGGTGGCCTTAAACTCACGGCGATCCTCCTACTTCTGCCTCCTGAGTGCTGGGATTAAAGGCGTGCGCCACCATGCCCAGGTTCAAAACTCTTAAAGGTGAATAATTCCTTCAGCAGAGTAGCAGGATACAAAATCAACTCACAAAAATCAGTAGTCTTTCTATATGCAAAGGACAAAGATACAGAGAAAGCAATTAGCAACATTGTCCCATTTTCAATAGCAACAACAACAACAACAACAACAACAAAATACCTTGGAATAACACTAACCAAGAATGTGAAAGACATATATAATGAAAATGTAAAAACACTCAAGAAAGAAATTGAGGAGGACTTGAGAAGATGGAAATACCTCCCATGCTTTTGGATAGGCAGAATTAACATTGTGAAAAGGGCAATCTTACCAAAAGCAATATACAGATTTAATGCAATACCAATAAAAATCCCAGCATTATTCTTCATAGAGATATAAAAAATAATCTTAAAATTCATGTGGAATGGCAGCAAGCCTCAGATATTCAAGCATATCTTCAGCAAAAGAAACACCTCTGCAGGCATCACCATGCCTGATTTAAAGCTATATTACAAAGCCATAGTAACAAAAACAGTAGTTCATACCCATATATTAATGCTACTCTCACCTTTGGTTAGAGAAGCTTCTCTTTTCAGATGTCAGTGACCTTGGGATGACTCAGAAGACACCATGTGTTACAGTCCGGTTCGCATTGCTGGTAGAAATCATCCAACCAAGAGCAGATTCTGGGAAAAAGAGATTTATTTTGGCTTACAGGCTTGAGGGGAAGCTCCATGATGGCAGGGGAAAACGATGGCATGAGCAGATGGTGGACATCACCCCCTGGCCAACATAAGGTGGACCATAGCAACAGGAGAGTGTGCCAAACACTGGCAAGGGGAAACTGGCTATAACACCCATAAGCCCACCCCCAACAATACACTCCCTCCAGGAAGCATTAATTCTCAAATATCCATCAGCTGGGAACCTAGCATTCAGAATACCCAAGTTTATGGGGGACACCTGAATCAAACCATCATACCGTGGTACTGAGAAGAAGTAACAGAGGCGCGCTTAGCACTGAAATATGTCTATCACACCTTCCAAGGCTCAGGGTCCATTGTGGAAGAGGTGGCAGAAAGAATGTAAGAGCCAAAGAATGGTAGGGCTCCTTACAACGTGCTCTTCCAGACACAAAATGGTCTGGATATCCATGACCTCACAGTGCCTGACACTACCTACACAAGACCATCATAATAAGAGGAAAAGATAATGAAATTAAAATAAAAGAGAGGCTGATTGAGAGGGGGAGGGGATATGATGGAGAGTGGAGTTTCAAAGGGGAAAGTGGGGGGAGGGAGGGAATTACCATGTGATATAGTTTAGAATTATGGAAGTTGTCAATAAAAAAATAAAATAGAATATAAAAAAATTAAAAAAAAATCCAGCATGATACTGGCATAAAAACAGGATTATAACCAATGGAACAGAATTGAGGATCTGGACTTTAGGTCAAGTAACTACAGCTATTTGATCTTCAACAAATGCCCTAATAATGTAGACTGGAGAAAAGACAGCATCTTCAACAAATGGTGCTGGACAAACTGGAAAACCATGTGTAGGAAAATGAAACTAGACCCACACATCTTGTCATGCACAAAAATGAAGTTCAAATGGATCAAAGACCTCAATATAAGACAAGAAGCTCTGCTACTACTAGAAGAAAAAATAGGAAGGACTTTCCATGATACAGGAGTGTGAAAAGATTTCTTTAACAAAACTCCAGTAGCTCAAGGACTTATACAATCACTCAACCATTGGGAGCTCATGAAGCTGAAAAGTTTTTTCACTGACAAACATACAATAAGCAGAGCCTATAGACTATGCACAGAATGAGAAAAAAATTTTGCTGGCTATACAACTGAAAGAGGCCTAATTTCTAGAATCAACAATGAACTCAAAAACCTAAACAATAAAAAAAAAAAAATCAAACAACCCACTCACAAAGTGGGTCAGAGAACTGAACAGGGAGTTCTCAGAGGAAGAAATACAAATGGCAAACACACACTTAAGAAAATCTTCAACATCTCTAACCACTGGGGAAATGTAAATCAAAACAACTAGGAGATTCTACCTTGTCCCAGTAAGGATAGAAAACATGAAATGAAAATAAATGCTGGTGAGGTTGTGGAGAAATAGGAACCCTCATTCACTCTTGGTGCGAATGTAAGATGGTACAACCACTACGTAAAGCAATATGGAGGCTCCTAAAAAGGTTGACTATACAGTTATCAACAGACCTGGTTATTCCTTTATTGGGGATTTACCCTAAAAGCTCCATGCCTCTGTTCAGAGATATTTGCTCAATCATATTTATAGCTTCTCAATTCATAATAGCTAAGAACTGGAATCAATCCAGATGCTTGTCATTGGAAGAATGGATAGCCAAGGTGTGGCATATATACATGATGGAATTCTACTCAGCAATTAGAAAAAAAATGACACAATGAAATTTGTAGGAAAATGATTGAACTTGGAACAGATGATCCTCAGCAAACTCACCTAATCACAGAAAGACAATCATTGCATGGTCTCACTCATCTGTGGCTCCTAACCTGGATCAGCCCTGAGATGCTGACATATCTAATAGGCATCTCGAGGACCAGGCAATAGGGAAGGCAGGGCTGGAGGGGAGGGTAAGGGTGAAAGGGGGGAGGACACAAAACTGGACCCAAATGGAAGTGGTATCATAAATTCTATACCCTGTCTAGACTAAAAGGCTAAACCCTCATCACAACTTTAGCGGGAACACCTGAATCAAAGGGCCCTGGAGAGGGTGAAATGAAGCCTAACCTTAATTTTCTCCTGTTTTTTTTTTCCTCTCTCTTTTCATTCTCTTTTATATTTTCTTTCTTTTTCTTCTTTCTTTTCCCTTGGTGCTGGCCTGTAGCTCCCAGTACCAGGATGTGGTTAACACCCACAATGACTGTTGATCAAAGAGCCCTACAAGGTTTCACAAAAGAAGACAGACCTCTGTCAGAGCACTTGATTACCCACTCGAGGTTAATGGTAAGACCCTACTGCCGAAGACACCATATGCTGTCAGTACAGAACATGGAGAAAACTGGCTGGAATCTGGAAGAGAGCCAGTCCCCAGACAGCCCATCTAGTGCCACAAGGTGCTACATGAGCTACTGGGGGAAAGTGGCCAACATCTGTCCAAGTAACGTAGGGTCTAAGCTACTCAGAAGCAAACAACCTGACGTGAGGCTCACACAAGTACAGTAGTGGCACACAGCTATGGTGAGAAACCGACTGCTCTTGGATTGGCTAATGGATCCACTCTGTGGAAAGGAAACCATATCTGGAACTGGGAAACAAGTCAGAATCATATCCAGATAATGAGTTCACTCTCCAATATCAAGCTCCCATCAGTCTTGGGCTACAAGAGGGCCTATACCTATTAAATTCTCTCTAAACTAACAGTGGTTATCCCATTCAACCTGTGCTGACTTCATTCTCTGTTGGAGAATCTGCTTCTCTTTTTCAGGTGGATGCAGGACCTGAGGAGAGAAATAACCCAATTTCACCAGGGACCCAGCTGAAACCAGAGAGTAATTGGGGAAATGAGCAAAAGTGCTACTTTCTCATTGAACCTGGTATCAGTACAAGGGTGAAGGAGATAGACACAAAGGACACTCGACTCCTACCAAACCAGAGATCCAGAGGCTCCCAAGACCTCATCACTGAAGTAGACCTAAAATGAACCCAACATGGCTCAGGGAAATTTTCAGAAGTGGGGGGAGATTGTTAGAGCCACAAGTTTGGGCATTACACACAGAGACATTGCCTCTTCCCCATAACTGATGGCTACCCCCAAAATGCATAACCCATGATTCCCCTGGTGATAACTGGCATCCCCAATGAGGAGGGTCCCTTTGGGGGGGGCAGGGATGAGGGTAAGGATGGTACAAACATGTGCTGTTTACATGCTGAGTGTGTCCATAACTAATACAAAAAAGCTGGGTGTGGGAAAGGCGGCTCAATGATTGTGGTAGTTTGAATGTGATAGTGCAAATGTATGCCTCCACAGGCTCAGTATTTTATTAAAATTAAACTTGCAGCTTGGGTTTCCAGCCATCTGGTTGGAGGAGGTTTTATGGGGGCACAGAAGCCTTAAGGTGTGTTTGGGGGTGGATCTGAATTCCAGCTCAAAGGTATGGAGAGAGCAGTTTGAACTGTGGCGGTTCATGCTTGCTTGTGGTGTTGGATGTTTTGGTGGTTTCTCTCTCTGCTTGGATCTATGAAAGGGAGCCAGTTTCTTCTACCATCAATGGACCTTCTCCTAGATCTGTAAACCTGTCAAAAACCCATTCCTCCCATAAACCGTGACTGGTTAAATGTTCATCCCAGCAACTGGAGCTGACTACGACAATGTTCAAAGGTACTCGCTTGCAAAACCTACTGGCCTGGGGTTCAATCCCCACTCACAAAAGTCAGATTTAAAAAGCAGTGCAATTGTCTGGTGTTTATTTGCAGCAGCAACAGGCTCTGGCATGTGCACCTGTGTATGTGCGCACATATGCACATAAATAAATAAATAAATAAATAAATAGATAAGTTTTTTTAAAGCTAGGTGTGGCCATGTACATCTGGAACCTTGGAAGCAGAAAGAGGAGGATTGCTGGGGCTCACTGGTCAGCCAGTCTAGTTGAAAAACTGTATAAGCTCCATGGTCAGCGAGAGACAGTGTCTCAAGGAGATAAGATAATACAGTGATGGAGGAGGACATTCTACATCTTCTTCTGCATGCAGGTGTACAGGCACATGTGCATACATATGCGTACACCATACATACACACAGCACACAAGCACATACTTTACAAAATATTTAAAATTAAGCCAGGCATGGTGTCGCTGTACCTTTAATCCCAGGACTCAGAAGGCAGAGGTAGAAAAATTGCCCTGAGTTTGAGGCCATCCTGAGATTACATAGTGAATTCCAGGTCAGCCTGGGCTACAGCAAGAACCTACCTCAAAAAATCAAAAAAAAATTAAATTGAGATATGCATATATAAAGACCGTAGAGCTTAAGTATGCAGCTCAATGGACTCTCACATGTGTTATCTGTGTAACTGTCAATCAGACTGAAATGGCAGCACAGAGCATCTGGCCTGTCCTAGTCAATGATGCCGCCTTTCTAAAACAATTAAAATTATAGTTCTGTTCATTGTTGCTCCTGTGGTTGGATATTTGGTTTATTTCAGTTGGGGGCTGTTAGGAATAAGTTTCTATGCATGTTCATGAATATATCTTCTGATGGACATAGCACAGATTCTCTTAGACATATACTTTAAGGAGGGATGCTAGAGGCTGGGGAGATGGCTTAGTGGGTAAAGGCATTTGCTTGTAAAGCCTGATGGCCTTGGTTCAATTCTCTAGTACTCTTTCAAAGCCAGATGCACAAAGTGGGGCATATATCTGGTATTCATTTGTATCAGGACCCATGTAACCATACCATCTCTTTCTCTTTCTATTTACTTACAAATAAATAATTAAAACATTAAAAATAAATTCTAAAAAATTAATAAAAATTATTTTAAAAATTAATAAAATATTATATATATAACCAAACAGTGATCATTGCATCAGGGATTCCCCAAAAACAATTTAGAGAGTTCCGGTTCCTCCTCAACCCATCAGCACTTGTTAATAGATTTTAAGTTTTGTTTGTTGGGGGGTTTTGTGTGTTAATATGTGCATGTTTGTGTGTGTGTGGGGGGAATGCATGTATACCACTGCCCATGTGTGGAGGTCAGAGAACAACCTTGGGATGTCAATCTGTTGAGATAATGTCTATGTTGTTGTTTGACTGCTATGAACGTCAGACTAGCTAGTCTGAGAGCCTCAAGGTTTTCCTGAGTCCTCCTCCCATTGCTGTGGCACATTGGGATTACAGACATGTATGTACTACTTACATAAGCTTTATGTGGGTTCTGGAGATCTGAACTCCATCAGGCTTAAATAAGTGCTTTTAACCACTGAGCGTTTCTCCAGCCCATTTGTTTTTAATCACCTTCATTTTTGCAGACTTTGTAATTATAGTCATTGTACTATATATGTTCTGATCTGTTGTGCTTGAGGTTTTTTTTTGGATTTTTTTTTTATTAACAGCTTCCATGATTATAAAAAATACCCCATGGTGATACCCTCCCTCCCCTCACTTTCCCCTTTGAAACTCTATTCTCCATCATACCCCCTCCCCATCTCAATCAGTCTCTCTTTTACTTTTGATGTCATGATCTTTTCCTCATCTTATGATGGTCTTATGCAGGTAGTATCAGGCACTGTGAGGCCATGGATATCCAGGCCATTTTGTGTCTGGAGGAAGCATATTGTATAGAGTCCTGCCCTTCCTTTGGCTCTTACATTCTTTCTGCCACCTCTTCCACATTAGACCCTCTGCCTTAGAAGGTGTGATACAGATATTGCAGTACTGAGCACTGCGGTCATTTCTTTCTATCACCATGATACCTTCTGAGTCGTCCCAAGGTCACTGCCATCTGAAAAGAGAAGATTCTCTACCAAAAGTGAGAATAGCATTAATATAAGGGTGTGAACATTAACAGAAATGCTTACTGGGCAGTTTGATAAGCATAGTACTGTACATTTAGCCAGACATCAGCAGTCATTACACCCCTAGGGCTCATGACTACCCCTGTTTTAAGTTTTCAGTATCAGGGATGTATTCTCTCCCATGGAGTGAGCCTCCAGTCCAATTGGAGGGCAGTTGGTTTCCACCATGACAGATGTGCCACTATTGCACCCATTGGGTCATTTGGCCTGGGTGGCCAAATATAAGGCTTGCAGTGTCCACTGTTGAGTATCTTCACTGGTGATTTCTCTTTCTCCCATTGAACTGCATGCAGAATGGCTTCTTCCAGCTTTCTATCAGCTTGAGTTTTAATTTACTTAATGAGTAATGAGATGGATTACTTTTTCATCATTTACTGGCCATTTGTGTGTCTTCTCAAAAAGTGAAGTTTCTGATCAAGTCTACTTTCAAAAATGGGACTCTTTTTATTGACTTGTAGGTTTTTGTATATTTTGCAGCTTTGAGTCCCTTCCCAATTGTCTTTAAATTAAAGATGTTCTTTTTAAAAGTATTCCCAACTTAATAAAAGTCCCAGATGGATCCACAGGTGAATTTTACCAGACCTTCACTGAAGAACTAACACCAATGCTTCTCAAACTTTTCCATAAAACAGAAAAGGGAGGAATACTACCAAATTCCTTTTATGAAGCCAACATTACCCTGATACCAAAATCAAAGAACAAAAAAAGAAAATTACAGACCAATCTCCCTCATGAACATAGATGCAAAAATTCTCAAAAAAAAAAATCCTGGCAAACAGAATACAAGAATATATAAAAAAGATCATTCACTCCAGAGCAGGTAGGTTTTATCCCAAAGATTCAGGGATGGTTCCACCTGCACAAATTGATGTAATGTAATACACTATATTAATGGATTGAAGGACAAAAATCGTGTAATTGTTTCAATAGATGCAGAAAAGACAGTTGACAAAAAATCTAACATCCCTTCATGGTAAAAGTCCTAAAGAAACAGAATAGAAGGAACATATCTCAATATAATAAAGGCTATTTATGACAAACCTATAGCCAACATTATACTAAATGAGAAAAAAAAAACCTGAAGTTTTTATATCAGGAACAAGGGTGTCCACTGTCCCCACATTTTTGAGAGAGAGAGAGAGAGAGAGAAAGAGAGAAAGAGAATGAATTGGTATGCCAGGAGGGCCTTAGCCACTGCAGACGAACTCCAGACGCATGTATTACCTTGTGCACGTGCTCCACGATACCTTGTGCACATGCACCACCTGTGCTGTGCATGGAGCTTACGTGGGTTCTGGGGAGTCGAACCTGGGTTCTTAGGCTTCGCAGGCAAGTGCATCAGTGCCTTAACCGCTAAGCCATCTCTCCAGCCCCCACTGTCCCCATTTTTATTTAATGTAGTACTGGAGTCTTAGCTGCAGCAATAAGGCAAGAGACACAAATAAAAGGGGTAGAAGTTGGAAGGGAAGAGATCAAATTGTCATGATTAGCAGATGGTATCCCTCTACACATAAAGGGCCCTAAAGACTCTACCAGCAAACAGAGCTGACAACCACTTTTAGCAACACAGCAGGATACAAAATCAACACACAGAAATCAGCAGCCTTCCTATATACTAATAACAAACATGCCGAGGATGAAATCAGGGAACTACTCCCATTCCCAATTGCCTCAAAACTAACTAACTAACTAACTAACTAACTAACTAACTAACTAACTAAATAAATAAATAAATAAAGTACCTTGGAATAAATCTAATGAAGAAAGTAAAGGAACTCTACAATGAAAACTTTAAAACACTCATGAGAGAAATTGCAGAAGACACCAGGAAATGGAAAGACATCCCATGTTTTTGGATCAGAAGAATCAATATTGTGAAAAATGTCAGTTTTACCAAATGCAATCTACACATTTAATGCAATTCCCATTAAAATTCCAATGGTGTTCTTCACGGAAATAGAAAAAAAAAATCCTAAAATTCATTTGGCAGCACAAAAAAATCCTCGATTCTGAGCAACAAAAATAAGGCCGGCAGTATCACCATACTTGACTTTAAGATACATTACCGAGCCATAGTAACAAAAACAGCATGGCACTAGCACACACACACACACACAAAACATTTTATTTATTAGAGAGAGAGAGAGAGCGAGAGAGACCTACAGAGAAAGCCATGAGAAACCCCACTCTGAGGAGGACTTTCCTGTCTCTCTAGTTCACCATCCCCTGGTGGCTGGATTTCAGGCTGCAACTTCCAGCACTACTGGCACCCTTCCCCCCCTTATCCCCAACACCGAGCTTCAGACTTCAGGGACACGACCCAACAAGTTATGAATCCAGGTAAGGGCCAGAAAGGAGAGAGGAAAGGTTAGTGCTGTTTAGGGCTAAGGAGGTGGCTCAGCAGTTAAGAGGGCCTGAGACCACCTGAGTTCGACTCCGCAGAACCCATGTAGAAAGTTCAGTGTAAGCCCAGCGTGTGGGGAGTGGAGCAGAGGTTGGGGAATGAACTGCTAGGGTTCTGTGACCACTAACTGAAAACAGCAGCTCCAGGCTGAGGGAGAGACTCCACCTTAGGGCCTTAGGGAAGCACGCGGACAAGCAATAGAGAAGGGCACCGATATTCCTCTGTGGCCGCATCACACACACTAGTGACACACATGCATCTGTGCACACACACGCATACACCACCCAATACAACACACTATGCATATTCTGCACACACATACAAAAAAGACTTTTAAAA